>OX637695.1:0-5000000 GCA_951802165.1 Adalia decempunctata | reverse complement strand
AGATGATGTTATCAGATTTTGAATGTATTGGCTCCATTCTAAAATCAGTTGTTCTCGATCAATTCCAGTGATCAATAGTTTTTCTTTCGTTTGATTTTCTACACTCGATCGCTATGCAACGCGAAACACGCAATTTGACCCAAGAGGAATGTGCCCAAGCGGTAGTTTTGCGAGAAGGAGGGTGGACATACACAAGAATTCCAGAAAGGTTCGGAGTTTCCCATACAAGTGTGTCCAGAATGTTGCAGCGATTCAGGGAGACAGGTATGAATGTCCGAAGACCAGGACAGGGTGGACCACGGGTAACAACTGCCATTCAAGAACGTTACTTGAGAGTTTCTTCGTTGAGACAACGGTTTGCAACCGCTCGCCTCCTTCAAAATCAGCTTGAGCAAACTCGTGAGTTGCAAATTAGCACTCAGACAATAAGAAATCGCCTCAGAGAATATGATTTAAGGCCCCGTGTCGCGGCAAGAGGCCCAGCTCTTACCCCAGCCCATCGAAGGGCGCGTTTGGATTTTGCGAGAGAGCATATCCATTGGGAAGAGGCCGATTGGGAAAGAGTTCTCTTCACAGATGAGTCTAGATTCTGCCTCTATCATTGTGATCGACGTTCCCTTGTATACAGACGTCCACATGAAAGATATGCTCAGCGCAAATTCCTGAATACTACTGGTTTCGGGGAAGGATCGATTATGGTATGGGGTGGAATATCTTTGACTGCTCGCACAGACCTAGTGGTCGTTGATAATGGAGCTATGAATGCTGATAAGTATATAAGGAACATTCTTGAAGAGCATGTAGTGCCATTTGCCCCATACATTGGTGAAAATTTCATTTTTATGGACGATAATGCCAGACCCCATCGTGCGCGCATCGTTCAGGAGTACCTTGAAGAGGTTGAAGTCTCTCGAATGGAATGGCCAGCAAGAAGTTCAGATCTCAATCCGATTGAGCAGGTTTGGGACAACCTCAATAGAAGGCTGAGAAGTTCAGAAAATCATCCAGCTACTCTTAACGACTTAGGAATCCAACTCGGAGAAATCTGGGATCAGAGCATTTTAAGATCACTCATTTTGAGTATGAACCGTCGTTGCCGAGCTGTAATTAACGCAAGGGGTGGAAATACCAAGTATTAAATCACTTATCAGCATTTCAGTATTTTGAAAATGGTTCATTTCTCTTCTTTCACATAAGATTCGCCCAATTTATTTACAAATGGCTATATCTTTTTAACAGAGTCGAATTCGGAAAAATGGAAAATGTAGAAAAAGTTTTTTTCACCTCAAGAATCTACAGTTAAAATATATGAACAAGTCAAAGACTCACTCATGCCGCAAATGAGCCAAAGTCATTTGAGTTTTCGAAAGAGTTGAGGATCGCTTAACGCCTAATCGCCCTCGAGTCGCGCACGTAGAAGATTCGTTGGCGGAACCGAATTCCATAACTTTCCTGTCCCGCCGACCGGGAAGGGGCCATCGGAGGCAGCATCCGCCGTCGTCGTCGTAATTATAAACGTTTCTTTCATCGCTCAGATGAATGATAACCGCGCCGTTTCACGGCCCATTAGAAAATCGAAAACGGGGCAATTCGTCGTATAATTCGGATAAACCGCTCGGACACAAAGAAAGCTCGTTAGTTCGCTGAAACGCCTGGCCCGGAGCGGGCGGCGGGCCTCGGCTTCCGCCCGGACCTATAATTATCAAAACCCACACGGATTCGCAACCGGGTCCGATCGTTTCGCTCGGGAGACCTTTTGTTAGTTTTGGAATTATTGTTTGGACTGTGAATTCCATCGTGCACGTCTTGTTAGAACGGGGAGTTGGGCTTCAAAGGAGGATGTGGCCATATAACATATAATGCATACATCAAGGCGTTAATCTTCTTCTTACTGCCAATGAAGGATTGAATGTTTATCATTCAATTCAGCTTGAAATTTGATGTTGTGAAATCACCTTCAATTTTGTTTCTTTCGGCAGCAACTAATTGACTATTGCAGGAAAAGAAATTTCAGACGAGTCTTGTCTGATAAAAATTGGAATAATTTATGATTTGTTTATAGTTTTCGAGTAGTCATCGTATTTTTCTGTGGATTTATGACTTTTGAGGGCTGTAACGTTGCAATCAGTAGAAACATTTTATGAGTACTGATAGGGGAATATGAATAATAAAAAGAGGAATCTCTCCACCAAAAAACCGTTAATTTGTAACAATAGTTCCAAAGATATGGTTAGATAAGTTTTTTTCCTTCATGAATTTTGAGAAAGAAATGTTACGTTTGATGAAAAAAATGTTCAGTTAAAAAAAAGAAGCTCAGAAGCTTGTAGTTCCTGATGGGTAATGTTTGGTATCATTCAAACTTTGACAAGATTTGATTGAACCTCACTGCGCAAAAAAATTAACGCACATTCTGAAAATCTCGATATTAATGAAAGTTAACTCTACATTGACTTTATAACTTATTTTTTATATTCTCTCGGGAAGGTTTTGAACGAAACAAGACACATTAAATGGAAGAAAAATTCAGGATTTCACCGAATCTTATGTGAAAGAAGAGAAATGAACAATTTTCAAAATACTGAAATGCTGATGAGTGATTTAATACTTGGTATTTCAACCACTTGCGTTAATTACAGCTCGGCAACGAAGGTTCATACTCAAAATGAGTGATCTTAAAATGTTCTGATCTAATCCTTCCCAGATTTCTCCGAGTTGGATTCCTAAGTCATTAAGAGTAGCTGGATGATTTTCTGAACTTCTCAGCCTTCTATTAAGGTTGTCTCGAACCTGCTCAATCGGATTGAGATCTGGACTTCTTGCTGGCCATTCCATTCGAGAGACTTCAACCTCTTCAAGGTACTCCTGAACGATGCGCGCACGATGGGGTCTAGCATTATCGTCCATAAAAATGAAATTTTCACCAATGTATGGGGCAAATGGCACTACATGCTCTTCAAGAATGTTCCATATATACTTATCAGCATTCATACCTCCATTATCAACGACCACTAGGTCTGTGCGAGCAGTCAAAGATATTCCACCCCATACCATAATCGATCCTCCCCCGAAACCAGTAGTATTCAGGATATTGCACTGAGCATATCTTTCATGTGGACATCTGTATACAAGGGAACGTCGATCACAATGGTAGCGGCAGAATCTAGACTCATCTGTGAAGAGAACTCTTTCCCAATCGGCCTCTTCCCAATGGATATGCTCTATATCCAAACGCGACCTTCGATGGGCTGGGGGAAGAGCTGGGCCTCTTGCCGCGACACGAGGCCTTGAATCATATTCTCTGAGGCGATTTCTTATTATCTGAGTGCTAATTTGCACCTCATGAGTTTGCTCAAGCTGATTTTGAAGAAGGCGAGCGGTTGCAAACCGTTGTCTCAACGAAGAAACTCTCAAGTAACGTTCTTGAATGGCAGTTGTTACCCGTGGTCTACCCTGTCCTGGTCTTCGGACATTCATACCTGTCTCCCTGAATCGCTGCAACATTCTGGACACACTTGTATGGGAAACTCCAAACCTTTCTGCAATTCTTGTGTATGTCCACCCTTCTTCTCGCAAAACTACCGCTTGGGCACATTCCTCTTGGGTCAAATTGCGTGTTTCGCGTTGCATAGCGATCGAGTGTAGAAAATCAAACGAAAGAAAAACTATTGATCACTAGAATTGATCGAGAACAACTGATTTTAGAATGGAGCCAATACATTCAAAATCTGATATTATCATCTTTTTTTATTCCTGCTGGGAGAAAACATCTGTATTGAAGAAAAACGTTGAAAGTGGATAACATATGCATGCATAATTCTGACAAAAATAATTATCATTGAAAACACCTTCAGTTGTAGAATAAATTTGAGATTTCCATAATGTGCGTTAATTTTTTTGCGCAGTGTATAATGGACGAATTGATACATACAGGATCACAAAACCTGCATGTGCAAGCCTTATCTTACCGTATGCCATAAGCGAAAATGTAGTTATTTTTCATCTAATTGCGACAATACTCTGAATAAGGAACGTAGTAATGAAGCTGTATCTGCAGATCCCATTTGGCGTCCGAACCCAGTATTGTTTCCAGCAACGCACCAGAAAAAAAAAAACATAAAAAGGCGTACACATCGCATATACGCGAAATCGAACAAATAACTCTAATTTAAGTCCAAACATGGCAGCCCAACAAGCAGATACTATCTGTGTACCCGTTAAAAATATGTAAGATCGTAACATACGCGAAACTCGACGTCTCCAGATCGAAGGATGTCTGGTCTATGGGAACCTGCCCGGCCTCCGCAAGAATCCCATAAGTCATGTTTGTTGCGATTTAATCGATCAGAGAAAAACTGAACAATGACCAGCGCGATACATAAAGTAAACCGTGGTATTTACGGTGGCCAGTTTTTGCGAGGAAGCGTCCGCATTTATCGGTATTTATAGGTATTTATTAATAAATGGCCGGCCGTATTGGTGACGGGTTCCTCGAAGATCATTATTTCTCGACGAATTAATAATAATAATAATAATAATAGGTTTTTATTTTCAGAATAGCTATCATAGATAACAAAATGAAAACAAGTCAAAGTTCCGAAAATAGAAGAAAAACAACATGCACTAATACATATTCATACAATAGTTGCATATTTACTACCTGAAACTATCCATGAACTCATGCACTGAGTATGGCTCACAATTTGATAGAAGAGAAAATAATGCTTTTCGAAATGAACAGTAACTAGTTATATTTCTAATGTAGCTTGGTAAGCAGTTATACAGCTTTATACACATATAAAATGTATGTTTTTCTGTAAGAGCTAGTCTGTGTGGGGGATAAAAATATTCGCACATTCTTCTAGTGGTATTGACATTTTTATAAGTATTGAAATAGTGCTTATTTTTATAGAAGAATAGAAGTGTTCTATAAATGTATAAACCAGGTAAGGTCAAGATATTATTATCCTTAAATGTGCCTCTACAAGATTGCCTAAATTTCATGCGAAACATCGTTCTTATGGCAAATTTTTGGGAGATGAACAATCTTTCAGCATGAGAGCTGGCTCCCCAAAAAACTATACCGTATGATAAGAGCGATTGAAAGTTTGAGAAGTATATGACCTTCAATGTACTTAGATCTACTTGATTTCTCAAAACCTTAAGAATATAACCAACTTTATTTAGCTTGCTCGATAAAGTTTCACAATGAAATCCCCAGTTTAGATGTTTATCCATGTTTAGACCAAGTAATTTTATATGAGAAGTGATCTTAATTTTATTAGTATCAAATGTGATATCATCAGGGACTACTAAATTTTTTCGAACACCTGAAAATATTGAAACCTTAGTTTTATCTGCATTAAGTACTAGGCAGTTATCAGTACACCAATTTTCAATTTTGCCCATAGTTACCTCCAAACTATTCATTGCTGTTTCCATATTATTGCATGAGACCAGAATATTAGTGTCGTCTGCATAAAGATAAGGTTTCGCATGAACACCATGCAGGCGCAATAGATCCCCTGATTGAAATATTTCAGGTAAGTCGTTAATATATAAAACGAATAATAAAGGCCCCAGTATAGTTCCTTGAGGGACTCCCTTCAATAGAGATCTCTCAGACGAGCTGAACTGATCGTTCTCGTGATGCAAGACAACTACTTGTTTTCGGTTTTTTAAATAGGATCCAAGAAGTTTAAATGGCGTACCTCTTATGCCACATTTATCGAGTTTTGCCAATAGTATGTCGTGATTTACGCAGTCGAATGCTTTGGAAAAATCGACAAAAAGACCAGCTGGGATTTCCCCCTTTTCAAGACTACGAAGTATTTCCCGTGTAAATTCAAATACTGCAGTTTCTGTGCCTTTATTCTTAATGAACCCATGTTGATTTTCAGATAAAATATTGAATTTTTGAAGAAACTTAATGAGTCTATTAGCTAAAATTTTTTCGAAAATTTTAGCGAATGATGTAATTAGACTAATAGGTCTGTAATTTGAAAAGTCCTCCAAACTGCCTTTCTTATGATAGGGTTTTACTAGAGATTTTTTGAGAGCATCTGGAAAAATGCCTGATTTAAATGCATTATTCATAATGTGGGAAAGTGGCGTTATAAAGCTATTTATATGACGTTTAATTACAGGCATTGGAATGTCATCATGTCCAGAGGAATTTTTATTTTTCATCGCCTTAACGACGGATAAAATCTCGAGTTCAAGAACGCCAAACAGAAAAAATGAATTCCTGATGGGTTCTTTCGTACTTTGATTATTGTTCGAGGACATATTAGAGTTCACTCTGGTAGGTACCCCGACGAAAAAATCATTAAAATCCTCTGCCAAGTGTAACATCCTACTCTGTATACATTCCTCCGAGTGTTGTGAGGGAAGTTTATTCTCAGGTGTTCGATTTTTATTAGTTATTTCTTTGATGACATTCCAGGTTGCAGCAGATTTATTAGGAGCATTGCTAATCGCTGAAGAGTAAAAATCCTGTTTATTTGAGATCAGAGCGGCATCATAACGGAGTTTAGTGTTTTTATAAGTATCAGAATATTCAGGTCTAAACTTGGACACAACAAATAATAAGTCTAGGGATCGTTTCAATGATTCAATTTCCGGTGTAACCCTTATCTTTTTTTTCCCAAAAATAGTGACTGTATTTAAAGGAAATGATTTTTGAAAACATTCAGAAATATTAAATGAAAAATTGTGCCACATTTCATCAATATTGTTGTCAGGAATAGAGTAAAGTTCAGACCAATCAATATCCAACAGTAATTGTTGGAAAATTTGGTCATTATGGTCGTTATACTTTCTCACACTTCTTTTATTATTTATTTTAACAGAGGTAGAATCAATTTGAAACATGAATTTCTGCCCGCAGTGATCGGACAAATGTTCTTCAATGACGGAAGTTACACCTTGAACATTCGAAATTATATTGTCCAGACATGTGGCCGTGGTCAAAGTTATCCTGGTTGGTTCTTTTACAGTTACATGCAAGTTACACATTTCTAGGATTCCCAAAAACATCTTAGACTCTTTTGAAATACATAATATATCGATATTAAAATCACCAGCTATCACGAATCTGATATTTTCTGTTAAGCATTGATCGATCAATAAAATGAAATTTTCAAAGAATATATCAATATTACTTAAAGGTAATGTGTTCGGGCGGTATATACAAATAATTAAATACTTATCGGGACCAATGATTGTTTGGATACCACAACACTCAATAGATCCAAATGTCGTTAGTGATTTAAAGTCCAGTCTGTCCTTGAATTGCATGCCTTGTTTCAGAAAGATGGCACATCCACCATGTTGACCTTTATCACGACAGCAAGATGAAGCCAATTCGTATCCATTGAGAATATAGGCTGAAAGTTGATTTTCTGACTTCCAGTGCTCCGTTAAACAAAGAATATCCACCTCGTGAAAAAATAAAGCTCGTTCCAGTCCCAGTAGAGATGTTCCTAACGATTGAATATTCTGATGTAATAGGCATACTTTTGTTTTCTTATTTACTGTTTCATTTTGGGCTTTGGGTTGTGATCCTTGTGAAAAAAATTCCTGAAGTCGAATTCTCTCAGAATTACACCTCTCGGCCACGATTCCGCCTGTGATAACCTCATAAACAGTTCCTCTGTGGGTATGCCGACACTGAAAGCGGAGTTATTTCCTTGAGTAGGAAGTTTTTTAACCTCAAAATCGTCAGTTGCTATAGTATTTCGAAGAAAATCTTCCATATCTGTGGCAGATACATCAGGTCCCCGAATTTTTCCAACGTAAAGCCATTTTTTCTTTGGTGCTCCTTTGATTTTCGATTCGGAGGTTACTTGTTGTGAGCCTGTACACAAAATTGTTGTTTTCTTTTTCATTCCTCTTCTTTTAACTACTTTTGCCCATGACATTTCCTTTTGTTGTTCAGGAATATTCGAAGAATTGTTCACATTCATTATTTCATTGGTGTTCTGTTGTTCTATTTTATTTAGTTCTGTTTGTTTATTTACCTCTTCAATATAACCTTGAGAGGTCGTAGCGGGACAATTTGACGGAGTTTTACGCGCCAAATTCTCTGGCTTTTCTTCGGTGTTGTTTATTATCTTGATACGAGGTGTTGGCGCACGCTCCGGTTGTTTGACGTTTTGAGAATGAATGTTTGTATTTTTACCCATCTGTAATTTATCGTTCCTTGTTGTGATTTTTTCATTTATTATAAAATAACTGGAATCGGACGTTTTTCGAACGCAGCGAAATCGAGTACGAATTTTTCGCATAAACTGTCCAAACGGAATGGAAAGAAAAACGATAAATTACCGGTAAATACGATGGGAGCCAGTTTGTCTTCGTAAGGATTGGCTATTTTGCATCGCTTTATTCGTCAAATTAATTTATTTTCCTCAAATATCTGCCATACTTATACTCCATTCACTTTTATTCAATCACATAGGAGGTCATGGTTTCGTTTTCAGGAGTTGGTGCCCCTAATGAAAAGCACAGAACATATGATGAAAAGTCAGTGCGCGCACAGAAAATATCGATAATGACAAAACGACGTTGCTAGTTTCTTTGTTTACATCAAAGTAAAAGTATCAAAGATATTCCACATTTTGTTAGGTTTACAAATTGTTCGCAGATTTTTGGTATTTAATCGATATTTGCAGGTGAGTTTTTCGTCGAATATCCAAGATTAACGTATGTTTATTGTTTTTAGGACCAGTTTGGAGCGTGAGGACGATTTTTCAAGACCAGGACGAATGTTTACATTTCGAGGTTGAAGGGATACACGGGAATTTTGTTGAAAAAGCTGTTATTTGGACAGATATCGCAATAGATGGATCGGATGGAGCCTCGAGAGGTCGATTATGATGATATTTTTCGGGTTTTCCAAGAAATTTGGCGATATCTGAGCAGATTTGCAAAAGTTATGTATTTCACTAATGAGGTGGAACTCAGGCCTAATTCTCCTATAAGAAACGCCTTTCAAAGGTCGAGATGGTGAAAAATGTATTCTTTAGATGTTGTTTGAACAAACGCAGCCGAGTTTTATATCCCAACATTGATTTTAAGAAAGTTATCAACTAAATAAAATTGACATTATTTTTGATTCTTGTAATTTCCCATTAATTCATCTTATATCTTTGGGTTGATTTTTTTTAATGAATTCTTGATTAGAATCAACAATTGATGTCGTCAAGTCTTGAACTTTCAGTTCAAGAGGATAATAAACATTAAATCTTCACAAGCATGCACATGAAAATTATGTGAAAGCAATGCAATTTTCTTCCATGGCGAAAAATAATATATTTCAACAGTGATCTCTTGTACTTTTCATGCAAATAACTAGAAAAGGAATCCTTTCTATCAATTCATATAAACGTTAAATATTTTCGTCCATAATATCTTTTCCAATTCATTCATTTTCCGAATAAATTCACATTCTGAGAAATACGCTAAGAATGTAGAAAGGGCAACATAGTGTTGACTTGGAACATAAAAATATTTTGAAAAACGTCATAACTTCGATACAGAGTGGAATGTGTCAAATTTCCAAGGCCAGAGTTCTGATTTTATAATTGTGAATGGAGTATAATTTGGCAGTTTAGTTTCTGAAGAAAAGTGTTTACTGAAACTCATTCTAAGACCTTATATGCACAAACAGCTGAGAATATATCACGATGTCGACTTACTCTTGTCCTAAGTGGTCAAAGATTGTGTTGTACATACCTGTAACAAAAAACATACAATTAAATAAAGTTCATACTCGGATATAATGAATATAATGTGGGCAATACTTGCTATATTAGTTAAAAAACAGATTTAATCAGTGAAATAGTTCATTAATGAATGACGATGCAGAAAACAGTACTGAAGTTTAACCGATAATTGATAAAAAGCGTGCATGAGAAGTAGTGGTCTGTGTCAATATACCAGAGAACTCTGTCTCTCTTTTTTTTCAAACACGCAAGAAACTGAGAAAATATTCAAGCTACGAATGCTAGTGTTACAGAAATGCAAATAGGCCAATTAATTACTGACCCTGATGCCCTTGCAGATATATAACTGTTACAGATTCAATTATTGTTTTGTGCTAGAATCAATTATTAAGTCGGGTGCTTTTTTAGTTGTGATCAAGAATTTCCGGTGGAAATATTGATACTGACATCTCAAATTTTTTTATCGATTCCCTACGTTGAACTCACAACAGCTTATAAAGGGTTCAATGGAAGAAGTGTTGCGTTTTCTCTAAAGAATCGATGTCGCTGTTGCATGATTGACTAGTACCAACACTGGTACGTTATCCGTCGGATTTCCAACAACTCTGGGAAGCCCACAGGGGACAACTATAAACGTTTCTCTGCACCACCACTATCTGTAATGATTCGCCCATAAAGGGATCCAGGCAGTGGTCCATTAGGAATTGAGAAGACCCGAAGCTGACATCTTCGCGAATAAAACGCTGGCGATCGATAAAAGTCCGTTAATTGGAAATCTTCTCGGATGAAAAAACGAAAATGGCGGATAGTCGAGGCACTGATTGAAATGTTGATGGGAATGTACGCCTGACGGCCGTTATCGCATTCCAAACGAGGATTCGAAATTCGACGGGAGCATCATGAACGGTCTCCCTAATTAATTTCATGTTTCGAAGCAGATTACCCGGTTGCGCGCCGTTAAGCTTGTTAGAATATCTTCATATTATCGGAATTATATCGTGCCGCTACCGTAGAATTAAACGCTTTTTTATGCGAGAGAAAACGATTATTCTGTTGAGAACAGAAAGGGCGATACAAAGTGTGGAACACTGGCGGATCTATGGAGCTTTCAAGGGGGGGCTATTAGAATTTTCAACCAAGAGAACAGAGTGAGCCAAATTGGACACATTCGGATGTAAAGTATAAAATACACTGCGCAAAAAAATCAACGCTCATTATGGAAATCTCAAATTTATTCTACAACTGAAGGTGTTCTCAATAATTATTTTTATCAGAATTATGCATGCATATGTTATCCACTTTCAACGTTTTTCTTCAATACAGATGTTTTCTCCCAGCAGGAATAAAAAAAGATGATATTATCAGATTTTGAATGTATTGGCTCCATTCTAAAATCAGTTGTTCTCGATCAATTCTAGTGATCAATAGTTTTTCTTTCGTTCGATTTTCTACACTCGATCGCTATGCAACGCGAAACACGCAATTTGACCCAAGAGGAATGTGCCCAAGCGGTAGTTTTGCGAGAAGAAGGGTGGACATACACAAGAATTGCAGAAAGGTTTGGAGTTTCCCATACAAGTGTGTCCAGAATGTTGCAGCGATTCAGGGAGACAGGTATGAATGTCCGAAGACCAGGACAGGGTAGACCACGGGTAACAACTGCCATTCAAGAACGTTACTTGAGAGATTCTTCGTTGAGACAACGGTTTGCAACCGCTCGCCTCCTACAAAATCAGCTTGAGCAAACTCATGAGGTGCAAATAAGCACTCAGACAATAAGAAATCGCCTCAGAGAATATGATTTAAGACCTCGTGTCGCGGCAAGAGGCCAAGCTCTTATCCCAGCCCATCGAAGGGCGCGTTTGGATTTTGCGAGAGAGCATATCCATTGGGAAGAGGTTCTCTTCACAGATGAGTCTAGATTCTGCCTCTACCATTGTGATCGACGTTCCCTTGTATATAGACGTCCACATGAAAGATATGCTCAGTGCAACTTACTGAATACTACTGGTTTCGGGGGAGGATCGATTATGGTATGGGGTGGAATATCTTTGACTGCACGCACAGACCTAGTGGTCGTTGATAATGGAGCTATGAATGCTGATAAGTATATAAGGAACATTCTTGAAGAGCATGTAGTGCCATTTGCCTCATACATTGGTGAAATTTTCATTTTTATGGACGATAATGCCAGACCCCATCGTGCGCGCATCGTTCAGGAGTACCTTGAAGAGGTTGAAATCTCTCGAATGGAATGGCCAGCAAGAAGTCCAGATCTGAATCCGATTGAGCAGGTTTGCTACAACCTCAATAGAAGGCTGAGAAGTTCAGAAAATCATCCAGCTACTCTTAAATGACTTAGGAATCCAACTCGGAGAAATCTGGGAAGGATTAGATCCGAACATTTCAAGATCACTCATTTTGAGTATGAACCGTCGTTGCCGAGCTGTAATTAACGCAAGGGGTGGAAATACCAAGTATTAAATCACTTATCAGCATTTCAGTATTTGGAAAATTGTTCATTTCTCTTCTTTCACATAAGATTCGGTGAAATCCTGAATTTTTCTTCCATTCAATGTGTCTTGTTTCGTTCAAAACCTTCCCGAGAGAACATAAAAAATAAGTTATAAAGTCAATGTAGAGTTAACTTTCATTAAAATTGAGATTTTCAGAATGTGCGTTAATTTTTTTGCGCAGTGTATAAACATAAATGTTAGCTATGTGAATTTTGAACCCCCTATGAAATGATATAAAAATGAGCTGAGACCATATCTACCGAATCGTAGTAGGCCTAATGTCAAACACTCTGTGATTTGAAGCGATGGCTTTTCGATGATCCTTTTTTACTATCTCTCTCTAACAACGCCGCCGCACCCTAGACACAGACGCGTGTTAGTAAACAACAACATAACCTGCCATTTTTTATTTCATGACGGAATGTATTTTAAGCCCACTATTAATAAACGACACGTTTAACCACCCCGAGTGTTTTATTATCTTACATAAATATGTCACATTATAAAGAAGGCAGACAGATCGAGCAGAAAGTACAGAAACAACAACAGAAACCGCAGAAATGGCTGAGTTCCTGCTGAGTGCCTATAAAAGGGTTAAATGTTAAAATTTAAATAAATGTCAAAACTGGGAAAAGGGGAGGAATGGAGTCATCATGATGGGAGGAGGTCGAGCAAAGGTGGTAGTCACACATGTACCGAGCTTGACAAATTGGTAAACTACGGACCTAGATCCGAAGCGAAGTTCGTCAATACGATACAGCCTTCAAGGTATTAAAATTTCAGCTGTGATGTTCAAGTATCGGCTCCATCAGCATCAAGCTGCCCCGTAAACAAACAAAACCACCAACTCTAACCTCCCCATCGTCTAGAGCTCCATCTGAATAGAAACACCTCGACCTCCGTAATCCACAACAGACGGAAATAATGATAACAAGTATAACAACGTTCCGCCGTGTATTATTTCACGCAATAATCCGAGCATTAAACATATTAATAAAACCACTTGTGCATCTGACTTCGGCTAACCGAACCTCTTCGGTGCGGACGCAAATCCGGTACTCGTCCAAATCGGTAGTCGATACCGATCCGTCCGGTTCGCCTTCAATCTCCGGCTGGTCCATTGCGAAACAGTTATGATATAATAATTCATAAGTACACACTTGCCGGGTCCATGTTACATGTGACCGAGCCGACCCCAACTATTAGCGCGCCCCTCGACTCGCAAAGAGGGGCGGCCGAACGCCGCTCGCCCAGAATCAATTTGTGCAATTGGCAAGGGTTGTCGTCGGAGGGTAAGCCAAATTAAAAACTCGTACGTTAGTTCGGCTGGTGCGCGCCCGCTATTGCCGAGGGTTCCGGCTCGAGACGTACTTGGGTTTTCGTTTTTTAGGGTTCAGACTAGAGGGGGCACTTTTCGAATCAATTAACAGGCTCCGTCCAAGTTCCAACTGCGATATGATCGTCGATAAGAGCAGAGAGAATTTGTGCTCTATTTAGGATGATATTGATAGCTATATGACGACGTGATCAATCTTCAGTCCTCGTATTTGGAAATGGGAGAGGTTGTATGTTCCAAATTTCTTTCAGCCAAGTGCAGTTACAGTTCACTGCGACGTTAAGATCTATTGTGCCCCACCACAGAGTTGTTTCACCACGCACCTTACAGCTCGACTCCCAGTTCTAAAGATCTAATAAAATCCAATCAGGTTTCACTGAGGTTGTTTCCTCATTACTGGAAGTTACTCGCCCAAAAATATCTGTTCTTTGGCTTGCAACGGCAAAGCATTCCGTGAATAAGGACTGAACGAGAATAAATTCGCTATCACAAAAACGCCTATATCTCTTGAACCAATTGAGAAAAAAATTAAAATTTGAGCATAGTTAGCTTTGTTATGAACGTCAGAAACATGTGGAACATTTACTTCATAGATATTCCAATTCTCTGTCGCAAAATGCCAAGCGAAGTGAAAACACGAGAATTTATAGTGAAACTTTTTCAAAATAATCAAAAATGGAACTTCAAAAGAATCGCAAAAGAGGCTCGCGTTCGTCCGGAAACGGTATTAAGAGTTGTTAAGCGCTTCAACGAAGATCTTACAATTAACCGTAAGGAAGGAACCGGGAGGAAAAAGAGGTTTCATAGCCCAAAAAAGTGAATGAAGCCATTAGCCTTTTTCAGAAAAATCCTAACCTTTCAAGGCGAAAAGTGGCCCAAATAGTGGGTTGTTCGCAGTAAACCGTTCAGAAAATCAAGTCGAGTTGTGGGCTTAGAACATACACAGTGCAGAAAGTGCCAGACAGGATCGCTGTGAAGAATCAAGAAGCGAAATCAAGAGCAAAGAAATTAAAAAAAGATTTCTTGAAAAATTTTTCCTGTTGCGTGATGGACGACGAAACCTATGTCTTGGCTGATTTCTAGCAACTTCCTGGTCAGGAATTTTATACTGCAGATTCTCGTGGAAATGTTGACGAACAATTTCGCGTGAAGAAACAAGCAAAGTTTCCTAAAAAATTCCTGGTTTGGCAAACAATTTGCACTTTTGGGAAAAGGAGCAAATTTTTCGTTGGCCAAGGCTCTGTTGACTCGAAGATATACATCGAGGAATGCTTGAAGAAGCGACTTTTACCATTTTTACGTGAGCACGATGTGTCAGCAATCTTTTGGCCAGATTTAGCTTCATGCCACTACAGCAAGGCCATTAAGGAATGGTACGAAGCTAATGAGGTTGTTTTTGTCCCCAAAGAGGCCAATCCACCAAATTGCCCAGAACTCAGGCCAATCGAAAGATATTGGGCCCTGGTAAAAAGAGAATTGAAGAAGACTAAGAAATCAACGAAAACATCAGCGGAATTCAAGCAAAAGTGGAAGACAGCATCCCAGAAAGTGACTGAGAACACTATAAGAAGCATGATGGGAAGAGTTCCAGAAAAAATCCATGAATTAAAAAAAAATAGTTTTGGTTGTTTTATTGCGAAAACAGTTTTCATTAGAATTAGAAGATGATTCGAAAATGAGTTTGATTTTCGAAATCCGTCTAGTGGCTCAAAAGATATAAGCGTTTTTGTGATAGCGAATTTATTTTCGTTCAGTCCTTAGGTGAATACACCCTTCAATGGCCGATGAACCCATTCTCACCAGATGAGGAAGTGGTTCTTACTGAGATCCAGTTGCAGTGTATGCAGAGAATTGGGTGTGGTGACCTCTTCTGATTGTGTCAAACACATTAAAACCGCATAGGTGAAAATTGGGTGTACTTTTGCCATTTATGATCAGAGAACCTTGTCTGGTTTCAGCCCCCAGGTCTTTCCAAGAAGCTTTTTTCATGTCCTTATGGCCGCTGTGAAGTTGGAAAGAGTTTTGTCTATGTGTAGTTTCCAGTTGAGATAACTTTCTATAGTCTGACACCTAAGTGGCTCTTTAAGATTATGATTCTTTCTTCTAGTGAAAGGGGTAAAGTGATCTTCGAGGAATTGACACTTAGACCTTTTTCCTCGCACGTCTTTTCGGTGATGCATAGTGCCTCCATGCTTGCCTCTTATTGTCATCACTAGATCATCAGCATAATCCTAAATGTTAAATACGTTCGCTGTAAGTCTTTTCAGGAAGCTATCTGTGTCCAAGCTCCATAGCAGAGGCGACAGTAGCCCCTTCTTTTGGGCTTCCTTACCTAATGACAGGTAGGCCAGATTCCATATTTCTAACCTCTTCCACAAGACCTAGAGAGGATATTGATATCGCATTCATTCCCTGAGGTTTCCATCCTTGAGAATTACCTTTTTTAAACGTAACGTATTTCCAGTCTATCCAAGAAGCAAGAACGACCTTCAGTGTGAATCAAATCCCGTCATTTTCAGCATCGACCTCTTTCAGCGTTGCCGATAATTTCCTCAGACCGAATCCTATTTCTGGAATGCCACCAGGGCGAAATGGAAAACTCGATGTTCCACTGAAGGCGGAATCCGAATATCGGTAGGAGGCGGCCGGATCCGAGGGGGTTGGAGAACGTTAAAGGCGCCTCCGGCTGTTGGACTTCAAAGGGATCTGCACCTGACGCTTCATGTAAACTGGGGGCTACGTCACGATTGTGCCCATACGAGTCCTCTCTCTCGCAGGCGAGCTTGTCTGACTACCTGATATGGTTAATTCGAAGCTCGAATCTACGTCTATGTTTCGCCAGATGACAGAGCCTTTTTTTGCGTAATTTGAAGGGTTAATTTGAATTGATGCAGGTTTCGGTATTCAACAAAGTGAAAGAATAGTGTTGTTTCACATTTAAAACGGCGGAACTGTCACTCGTTGACAGTTGACGTTTTTGATAAGTCAAGACAGACAGTTCGTAATGAAAAAACGCAATATTCAATACCGTATGAGTTTCCCAACTCGAATATCCATCCAAGGTGTTGTTGGTCCGACATGGACTCGTAAACGCATAAATAGCAAAACGTTTGAACGCCAAATATATAACACTGGTCTGGAATAATCTACACAACATGTAACACAGCAGATATGTGGCACTCGTTTCTTCCCGACATAACGTGGGTATTTCCGGTAGTAATAAATTCGAGTGTACAATAACCTCGTACAATTGGTCGTTGAGTCAGCAGAAGTTACGAACATAAATTTGAATTATTGATAGCTCCAGATAACTATGAATTTCGTTTATGGAAACGTCGAAAAAGTGGGGCTGTTAAATCTGATATATAGGTTAGACAGGTTGCGAGAATTATGATGGGATGGAAGAAGTAGTTTTGGTGTAGACGATTGTACAAGGCCAGAACATGCCGTTTTTCTATATTTCCATGGATGTAGTTCATTGCTTGATATACTAAGTGACAAAGAAAAGAAACACCATGTAATAATGGATTTATAACGGATAATTCCTACGGTTGTCCCTTGTTCTTACAAAAAGACTAAGTAGAAGAAAGTTCTGTTTTGTAGCTATAGAATTACGATTTGATTATCGCATATAACTTTGGGATTATCTGCTTTATCTGTTCTTATGAGTATGAAGAAAAAGTCTCGTCACTGATTCATAGTTCTACAATTATAACATCGCCTAATATTATCGTCATTCTCTCAGGGGGGGGGGGGGGGCATCGATAGATGGAAATTTTTTACCAACGTTATAAGGACTGAACGAGAATAAATTCCCTATCACAAAAACGGTTATATCTTTTGAACCACTGGACCGATTTCGAAAACCAAACTCATTTTCAAATCATCTTCTAATTCTAATGAAAACTGTTTTTACAATAAAAAAACCAAAACTATTTTTTACAAAATTCATGTATTTTTTCTGGAATTCTTCCCATCATGCTTCTTATAGTGTTCTCAATCACTTTCTGGGATGCAGTCTTCCACTTTTGCTTGAATTTCGCTAATGTTTTCGTTGATTTCTTAGTCTTCTTCAATACTCTTTTTACCAGAGTCCAATATCTTTCGATTGGCCTGAGTTCTGGGCAATTTGGTGGATTGGTCTCTTTGGGGACAAAAACCACCTCATTAGCTTCGTACCATTCCTTGGTGGCCTTGCAGTAGTGGCATGAAGCTGAATCTGGCCAAAAGATTGTTGACACATCGTGCGACGTAAAAATGGTAAAAGTCGCTTCTTCAAGCATTCCTCGATGTATATCTTTGAGTCAACAGAGCCTTGGCCAACGAAAAATTTGCTCCTTTTCCCACAAGTGCAAATTGCTTGCCAAACCAGGAATTTTTCAGGAACCTTTGCTTGTTTCTTCACGCGAAATTGTTCGTCAACATTTCCACGAGAAAATCTGCAGTATAAAATTCCTGACCAGGAAGTTGCGAGAAATCAGCCAAGACATAGGTTTCGTCTTCCATCACGCAACAGGAAAAATTTTTCAAGAAATCTTTTTTTAATTTCTTTGCTCTTGATTTCGCTTCTTGATTCTTCACAGCGTTCCTGTCTGGCACTTTCTGCACTTTTTATGTTCTAAGCCCACAACTCGACTTGATTTTCTGAAAGGTTCATTGCGAACAACCCACTATTTGGACCACTTTCTGTCCTGAAAGGTAAGGATTCTTCTGAAAAAGGCTGATGGCTTTCTTCACCTTTTTTGGGCTATGAAACCCCTTTTTCCTCCCGGTTCCTTCCTTGGGGTTAATTGTAATATCTTCGTTTAAGCGCTTAACAACTCTTGATACCGTTTCCGGACGAACGCGAGCCTCTTTTGCGATTCTTTTGAAGCTCCATTTTTGATTATTTTGAAAAAGTTTCACTATAAATTCTCGTGTTTTCACTTCGCTTGACATTTTGCGACAAAGAATTGGAATATCTATGAAGTAAATGTTCCACATGTTTCTGACGTTCATGAAAAAGCTAACTATGACCAAATTTTGATTTTTTTCTGAATTGGTTCAAGAGATATAGGCGTTTTTGTGAAAGCGATTTTATTCTCGCACCCCCCTGTATCCGCCAGTGTATTCTCCCAAAGTAAATAAACATTTTGATGAATACGTAATTACTACGACCTCTATGTAGGAAGGACAACGTTGCTTAGTTCTTATCTGATGACTATAACCTAACATTTTCAAAATATACACGGTGAAATGTATCAGAATGTCATAGCCATCCGAGATACTTTATAAAAGTGAATGGAGTATAAACCATAGTCCTTAGGAGATACCAATCGCGAATTCATATTCGTCCATAAATCTGCCCCAGCCATAGAGTAATGAATCCTACATTGTCGTCACGTACATATATTATGACTAATTTCAATTTCGCACAGCGGCGATACCATCTCTATCCCATGTAACGATTATACAGCACTCAGCCCCGATCGACCGGCGTATGTCATTTCATAGTAGGATCTAATCTTATATCGTCAACTCGCGATGGCATATCGTTCCATTGTGCTACGGGGGGGACCCGTGTTTATCTTATCTGTCTGCGATAATGGGCGCAGCACCCCTTCTGTTCCCACAATTGCGACAATGGACATGCTCCTCCAGTATTTAGAGAGCGTAATTACGGATAATCCCGTGTTGAAAGGTCCTCGCCATATGGGACGTCGCATAGGGATCAGTTTTTGCATGGTCGATGGCTTCTGAAACGAGCAACCACGCGTACTCTACGTCTAAAAGTAACGGGTGATTTTTTTACTGTTTTATTTCTGGCAACACTGATTTTGACGGCTCACGCACGTTTGGAGTCAGAAGCATTGCAAGATCCACCAATGCATCCAGAAAAACTTACTGTTTGGTGCGGATTATGGGCTGGTGGCATCATTGGACTTCTTCGAAAATGATGCGAATGGTGAGCGCTACCAGGAGATGATATCCAACTTTTTTTTGCCCAAAATGGAAGAGCTTGACTTGTATGATATGTGGTTCCAACAAGACGGTGCCAAATGCCACAAAAGCACTCGAAACATTGAACCAATTGAGAGGCAAGTTCAGTGAACAGTTTATTTCACGTTTGGGATCGGTCAATTGGCCGCCTAGATCGTGAGATTTAACGCCTTCAGACAATTTTGTGTGGGGCTATGTTGAGGCTCATGTTTATACTGACAAGCATGATTCGATTGACGCATTGGAAGACAACATTGAAGCATTTATTCATGAGATACCGTGTTGAAATGTTGAAAAGAGTATTTGCATGAAATAATCTTCAAACATTAAATTATAAGGACCGTACTATCGATTCGAATAAAGATTGCATGCATTTAGCTGAATTTCATGTTTTCTTCCTTTTAAATTTCCTACAGCTCTATAGAATTTGGAAAAATGGTGAATGAGAAAGTTGTTTCTTTTGACCTCAAGAACCTGCAGTTGTACAAATCTAAGATCCACCCTGTGTGAAATTTTGGGCGATGTAAAGAAAACACGACCTTGTTCTTCAAACATAAATATCTCCGGACCCAATGAAGTCCAACTCGGTTGAATGTTGTTCGGAAGCGAAATGTTTGCGGAAGACACACATTATGAATAACTTTCCGCTGTGGCGGAGAGTTTTCCTCCGCACATCGCCGGCGTTTCGACTTTATTTATGCGGGCCGAGCTCGTTTCGACGTCAGAAATTCGGATTCAGGCGAGCAAACGTTATTTCAACAATTTCTGGTCGACTGGTCACGGGCCCGGAGAGCAGAAATAAACGGGCAGTTTCGATCGGGGAACAATAAAGAGGACGAGAGGAAAGAAAAGGGCAAAATTCCCTAACGAGAATAATTCCCCTTCGAATGTCTTTCGGTTATGCAGGAAAATGATGGCCGGAAGATTGGTTTCTCGGCCTTGCCAGTTATCAAAACGGCCCGATGTTTATAAGACCATGAATCTTGCCGGAGTTCTAATCTGGAGGGCGCTCCTTGAAAAGGCGGAGTAACAAATTAGAAAACGATGCGGACCTAAGGAAACGTATTTTTTCATTTCAATTTGTTGGATAATTCATTGCTTGAATATGATTGGTACATGGTACATCCCATCATGCCTAATATGACTGGGTTAATGGGATCAACCCCAGGATTAACTAACCATCAGCAAAGAGCAAGGTTAAGTAAAAGAGACTGCTAACTTTTGCCAGATAACTGAAAATGATAATATTGCTGTATTTCCTATACAAAAACTATACTTCCACTAAACTTGATCATGCAACGAACCAGCCAGTAGGTTTCACCATTCATAAAAAATTAATAACGAAATGTCATAAGCTTATTACCAGACTTCAATTTCAATTAATCGCTAATGATATCCTTATTTATACAGGGTGACTGGTGACGTAAGGGACAACGGCTAAGTGGAGATAGAGGACCTCAAACTGAATGAGAATTTGGGTTTCAAATGTCCCATAAGGGTATTCTTTCGGAGATATAGGCTGATTTATGAAAAAATGCTAAATCTATGAACTCCCATATCTTCGTTAATATGATATGTTTTTCGCTGATATTTTACATGTTTGTTCATACAGGTATTCTCTGTCAGCATAAGAAAAAAAAATTGAAAAAATTGCTGGCCCGTACTCAAAAATTTCAATTTACATGTCAAGTGAGAAATATCACACGGTATATGAGATAAAAAAAAATCAAATAGAAATTTGGAAAGAGGGAAAAAAACTGATAAAATATCTGTTTCTTGTTTGAATGGCACAAATTTTCTTTCGTTTCTATGATATGTTGAAGTAAGAATATTACAATATTTTCATATTCAAATCATGAAAATTAGTACAACTGATAGAAAAAACCTTGAATTCGAGGCGCTAGAATGAGCCTGGCATCAAATATTCCTTCATATTTGCGACTTTTTCTATTTTTGTGTTTGAGTATCCAACTCTTTCATCACCCCATCTGCAACAAATTTTATTTCGAAATTTTATATGGCATCGAGATATTAATTGATAAAAATAGATTTCAAGATTTGAAGGAATATTTTGATGCCAGGCTCATTCTAGCGCCTCGAATTCAAGGTTTTTTCTATCAGTAGTACTAATTTTCATGATTTGAATATAAAAATATTGTAATATTCTTACTTCAACATATCATAGAAACGAAAGAAAATTTGTGCCATTCAAACAAAAAACAGATATTTTATCAGTTTTTTCCCTCTTTCCAAATTTCTATTTGATTTTTTTTTATCTCATATACCGTGTGATATTTCTCACTTGACATGTAAATTGAAATTTTTGAGTACGGGCCAGCAATTTTTTCAATTTTTTTTTCTTATGCTGACAGAGAATACCTGTATGAACAAACATGTAAAATATCAGCGAAAAACATATCATATTAACGAAGATATGGGAGTTCATAGATTTAGCATTTTTTCATAAATCACCCTATATCTCCGAAACGAATACCCTTATGGGACATTTGAAACCCAAATTCTCATTCAGTTTGAGGTCCTCTATCTCCACTTAGCCGTTGTCCCTTACGTCACCAGTCACCCTGTATATCATTCACTAGAACAAGAATTGATCCCAACTTCACTATTTCGCAAGGATTCATCTTGATTTTATTCGATACCGACTGCATTCACTGATCTGTGGACAAGGACAGAAGGAGGCGTACTTGACCCAAAGCTGAGCCTTAATCGCGATTAGTTCATCCGAAATTCAAGACGCACTAGACGAAAGGACTCGAGTAGATAACGAGAGAGAGAAAAAGACACCACTCATTATGTTAATTGACGAGCTTCTCGTTAAAGACACGTTTCCCCTTGTTACACCGAATCAAATATGCGCATATTTTTAAATTCTTCACCCGATCCTCTCCACCGCTCCGCAGGACTGTACTCTGAAGTCTGAACACTATCTTGCGTTAAAAGTAGCGATCGTCACAGACCAATCGTCGAGATATCCTGATGCTGCTGTTTCAGATCCATTTTTCAGGATCGCTGATGCGAAGGGGTCGGAAGTCTGACAAGTCAAAATGGCGTTTTCTCTATTTGAATACACTCATGGGGAATTCGTTCCCCCTATATGTCAACATAGTTTCCCCGTACGTATTCGTTTTGTCTTTGCATGTGACATGTTCAGCCTTTGATATATCCAAGCGATAGTTCTCTGATGATCGTTGAGATGGAAACGATCTAAGATCTGGAAAAATATAGTAGGAAACCAATACTATAATTTAGATTAAACTCAGAGGCGCCACATGCAGCGATCATTATTCATTCTACTCCCTGTGTCTCCAGGTTTTGAGTGAGTCAGTTTGAACGCAGGTGTTCTTCAGGGCTCAGTTCTGTGCCCAGGCTCTTTTTGAGCAATACTCCTTCGAGCTTTACAGTTCCCACGAGAGGAATATCCTGTAATGTTCAGAGAACATCGTGAGAGCCAAGGGAAAGAAGATAGGAGTTTGTGTACTTTTTAATTTCTGTGGTGAAAGTCTGCCTAGGCAACAAAGTAACCCCTTGAGATGAAATTGGTCAGCATCTCCCAATCTTGCTAGAACCCAATTCGACAACTACAGAGCTTCATACTTTACCGAATATTTTGACGATGATAATCACGATGATATGGAAACGAGGAGGTCTGACGGGATGTCGGGATCAAGTCTAAAGAAACATGAGGATCGTATTATATTGGTTTCAACCGGATGGCCTTTTGAAAGAGGAGAGGCATCCCCAATATCCCTATGGAATTTGCATGTAATAACTGACCGGCTCGGATCCTTGGGATAATGAAATACCGGTTGATATTGGCCGATCGGTCCAAGCCCTTTTCCCGAGGGATAAAAGTGAAACGAAGATGTTTTTCTTACGGCGGAGTGAAAGAGCTTTGATGTCAATATTTTCCTTATTCTTGTTGATAACTGTATTTTGCCAGAAAAATGAAGAGGAACTTCAACGCCCAATATACAGTGTGACAAGAAAAACCTCGAACAAACTCTTTTTCATTTAACTTTATTAAACAGAAGAAATTGAACAGAACAACAACAAATAATAATAGCTTGAACATTTGTTAATAATATATCGAAGCCGTTTCGAAGTGGCTTCCTTTGGCGGCGATACACAGCTTCAGACGCTTCTTGAAATTTTCGGCAATGGGTCGCAGCTCCTCGGGCGTTAATCGGTTCCATTCCCGGCGTAGAGATTGCTTCAGCGACTCCAAATATTCGTGTTATTTACCACAAGCCCTGTGCTCCAAAATCGACCACACGCTGTAGTCCATTGGGTTGAGATCCGGTGAGTAGGGCGGCCATTCTGCAGATGAGATGAAACAAGGATGGGTCTTACACCATTCTTGCGTCATTTTGGCTCTGAGCCGAAGCGGAGTCCTGTTGAAAGGTCCAATGCGTATCGCCGAAGTGCTGCTTGGCCCACGGAAATACTACGGCCTCGAGGATGTCGCACCCGTAGACTTCTTGATTGATTTTGACCCCTTGATCCACGAAAACTAAGGGAGTTTTAACACTGCCGCAAATTCCGCCCCAGACCATGACGGATTGCGGATTTTGACGGTGTTCGACGATGGCCGATGTACCGGGAGGCTCTACGGACCAGACTCTGTCGTTTTGGTGGTTGTGGGATTGTTCTACGGTGAGAAGCTTCACCTTTGGAGTCGTACGCGCTTGTTTTCCTCCGTGAGGAGTTGAACTTTTTGGAGCTTGCATGGCTTGAGGTTGAGCTCCTTTTTGGCAATTTGACGGACTGATTCGCGGTTGATACCGGTCTCACAGGCTATTTTCCTCATGGAAACCCTCGGATTTCGATTGACTCGCCTCTTGACGATGTTGCGATTGCTAGGTGTATTGACAGTGCGTTTTCTACCACTTCCTGGACGACGACCATCATGGCCAAGCTCCTTGAAACGACGAATGGCATCGGACACGGTTTGTCGAGGCACATTGAGCAAACGAACAATTTCGCAATGACGCCTACCTTGACGAAACAGCACCAAAATCGCACTACGTTTGTTTGACATTTTAAAACTCTGTGAAATGAAATTACATCAAACTGAAAATTCAGATATTAGTACAGGAGAGTGTAGAGAAACCGAGAGAATAAAAATTTTTTGAATGCGCTGAAATACTTTTGTTCCAGACCACAGCAAAATTTGTCCAAAGTTTTTCTTGTCACCTTGTACAGGAAGATCCGAGGAATCGATCTGGGTACCGTCCAAAAATTGATGCTAGGTGCAGACAGTTGAACCCTGTTAAAGAAAATGGCCCTCTTCATTTAATTTGAATTGAATGTTTTGTTGCTTCTGAAACGCTTATTGATGTGCATCACAAGACAATAGACAAATGTAAGATGTCTAGAATAATGGTGTAGCCACTCGTCAATGTTTGAATGGAATGACGTTTGACGAAATCGAAAATATTAGCAATGTTTCGTGGTGGCGCCGCAATATCTTTTCAGTGTATTTTCCGTTCTCAATTTGATTGATGTATCAACAGCTGATTTTCCAAAATCAATTATGACATGACAGCAGAATGGCATCTTTTTATAATGAAAGTTTTATACCTTTCCTAAGAACTAATATACATCAGGATGTCAAGAATATAAACACATTATTGCTTGACAAAATTATTGACCTTTAACACGCCACGTTCGCCAGAATAAATTCAAATATTTGAAATAATTTGTGAATAGCGCCACCTGAAGTGGAAAGAACGAAACATTGCTAATATTCTCAATTTGGTCGAAACAAAATCTAATCAGCTCCTTCAACATTATTCTAGACATCTTAGACAAATGTATAATTTTTCTCACTTTTTTGGTCTCTGAAATTTGTGCCGAAACTTATGGGACATACTTTATTCCCGATAGCGATCGCATTTTTTCAGTCGGCCAGATCAGTTGTCGATGAAATTAGTTTGACGCACAATTGAGTAATTTCATCCGAATCGCACGGGTTCGAATACCATCTGCATACATTCCTCGTTCCCGTCGGCTTTTTCCGACAATTTCAATTAAAAGGTACCCAATTTCACATGTCCAGTTTTTTAATTATGTCCACCTCGTGGCGTCCGCCTCGAAATGGGGTATTTCCGCATTTTGCGCCGTTCGGTTAATGAAGTTGCGTCCGTCCCGGAGCGAAGCTACCAGACACGCATCGGAAAAATGATGGGTCGGATGAAAATTGATTAAATAATAGACGCCTATGGTCCGCGTTTTTTTCTACGCGTTCGCGTCAATTTTGACGGCGAACGCTGCGCGAAACTGCGGCCGCAGGAATCAATTTCGGCGGCAGATTTCTGAAGTTTTTTAGGTATCGAACATAAGGTAAATACACTGCTCCACAAGAGTACCGGATATCGTATTCAATCCTTTTAAAAAGTATGGAATCTTCGAGAAAATCGCTGTAAAATCAATTAAAACACAATAAGAACTTGAATCGATCCAATAAAAATCAGTATGAGACATTTCGTCAATCTGGTCGCCTTTTTTCTGGAGTTTGGTTCTTTGCATGTGCTTCATGAATGTTATTATTTTGAAATCAAGTCAGTTTATCAACGGCTTCGATTTGAAACGAGTTTTCTGAAAATACCAAGACGTAAATTAGCAAACGCTGAGGCTAATAGGGCTATCGGAATGCTACAGGGTGGCCTAACTCCGGTTGTTGTAGCGGAAAGGCTCCAATTCAGCCAAAGTGTGATATCTCGACTTTGGAATAGGTTCAGGGAGACAGGTTCCGTGTTGGAAAGACCAAAGCTTAGTGAGCGACGAAAAACAACACCTGCTCAGGATCGTTTCATCACCGTTTCGGCGAGAAGAAACCCTACATCTACGTGTAGAATGCTACGGAATAGTCTTCAAAATGCAGATGGGGTCCAAGTTTCCATCGAAACCATCAGAAGACGTTTGAGAGAGGTGAATCTTGGTTCTAGACGTCCATTGAGAGGAGTTTCATTAACACGTGACCATAAGCGTCAAAGACTGCAATGGGCAAGGCAACATATCAATTGGAACGATCAATGGCGTAGTATCTTTTTCACTGATGAATCCAGATATCGACGATTTTCAGATTCTGGAAGAATAAGGCATACCCCGTAATCTTCGCTATGTCCAAGAAGTCCATCCATTCCGAGGGGGTAGTGTTATGGTATGGGCCGGGATATGTTTCAACGAGCGCAAAGATCTACACATTTGTCCTGGGAATATGACCGCCTCACACTATAGAGAGCATGTCATTGAAAATGTTGTGCCAAATTTTCACGCTGCCATTGGTGAAACTTCTCAATTTCTAGACGATAACGCTAGACCGCACCGTGCAGCCATAGTTGAGAATGCGCGCGAGGAGCTTGGTATTCCATATTTACCAATACCTCCGCACTCACCAGATTTGAATTGCGTAGAACATGCATGGGATATGCTCCAAAAAAGATTAGATAATCATCAATCTACCTCAGAATCCTTAAATGATCTGAGAGAGCTTCTGTCCCGTTTATGGAACCAAATTCCTCACGAAATGTTCAACAACCTCGTGTGTAGTATGCAAAGAAGATGTCAAGCTGTTATTGATGCCCGTGGAGGCCATACATTGTAATGATAGTTTAAAAATGCTTGAATTCTCTGGGAATAAAATTTCGTTATTTTACTCGATTTTTCTTAACCACCCTGTATACGCTGCAGACCTACAGGCTAAAATTAATTTGCAACTTGAAACCATGTTAATATGAATTTTCATTACAAAAATCTTATTTTAACTATATTTTTTCGCAATTTAAGTTAATATCCCTAACTCATGTGGAGCAGTTTATTTCACGTATATAAACATGGTTGGAAGATTCAGTTATGCCATTTTCTTGTTCGGAAATCAAGAATCGAGTGTTGAAATTTTACAGAAAAACAATGGACAGAATAGTCTTCGTGATAGTTCATTCGAAAAAAGAATGAAAAAAAGAATGAAAGTACTCGAATAACCCGACAGAAAAACTTCTATACGAAGAGAACAGACGGACCTATGGAATTCCCTACTTTTCAAAAATTCTCAAGTTCCACTTCTGATGTAGAAAAAATACGAACAAAATTCTAGCACATTAGAACGTGCATGGTATATTGCTCTTCTAAAGCTGTCGTAAGCTGATTGTTCTCCAAAATTCGCAGGAATAAAGATAACCTTATGAAGAATGCAAAATGCCCAAAATAAGTACATATACTCCATTCACTTTTATTTAATCACATAGGAGGTCATGGTTTCGTTTTCAGGAATTGGTGCACCTGATTAAAAGCATGGAACATATGATGAAAAGTCAGTGCGCGCACAGAAAATGTCGTTGATGACAACACGACGTTGCCAGTTTCTTTGTTTACATCAAAGTAAAAGTATCAAAGATATTCCACATTTTGTTAGGTTTACAAGTTTTTCGTCGAATATCCAAGATTAACGTATCTATGTTTATTGTTTTTAGCACCAGTTTGGAGCGTGAGGACGATTTTCAAGACCAGGACGAATGTTTACATTTCGAGGTTGAAGGGGTACACGGGAATTTCGTTGAAAAAGCTGTTATTTGGACAGATATCGCAGTAGATGGATCGGATGGAGCCTCGAGAGGTCGATTAGGATGATATTTTTCAGGTTTTCCAAGAAATTTGGCGATATCTGAGCAGATTTGCAAAAGTTAGGTATCTCACTAATGAGGTGGAACTTAGACCTAATTCTCCTATAAGAAACGCCTTTCAAAGGTCGATATGGTTAAAAATGTATTATTTAGATGTTGTTTGAACAAACGCAACCGAGTTTTATATCCCAACATTGATTTTAAGAGAGTTATCAACAAAATGAAATTGACATTATTCTTGATTCTTGTAAATTACCCATCAATTCATCTTATATCTTTGGGTTGTTTTTTTAAATGAATTCATGATTAGAATCAACAATTGATGTCGTCAAGTCTTGAACTTTCAGTTCAAGAGGATAATAAACATCAAATCTTCACAAGCATGCATATGAAAATTATGTAAAAGCAATGCAATTTTCTTCCATGGCGAAAAATAATTTGTTTCAACAGTGATCTCTTGTACTTTTCATGCAAATAACTAGAAAAGGAATCCTTTCTATCAATTCATATAAACGTTAATTATTTTCGTCCATCACATCTTTTCCAAATCATTCATTTTCCGAATAAATTCACATTCTGAGAAATACGCTAAGAATGTAGAAAGGGCAACATAGTGTTGACTTGGAACATGAAAATATTTTGAAAAACGTCATAACTTCGATACAGAGTGGAATGTGTCAAAGTTCCAAAGGCCAGAGTTGTGATTTTATAATTGTGAATGGAGTATACAAATATTTTCGTCAAGGATAAAAAAAAATGTCTTTCCGATTAATCTGAAAAATGTCCTGATCGATGTTATCATAGTTCTTTTTGGATTGTTGCATTTTTGATAAGGTGGCTATTTTTAGTAACAATGTGTGTACAAAAACTCAATTCTGTAATTTTAACGGTTCCTGAGATATTATCATAAAACTGAAAAAAATATAAACTTTTGACACCCTGTGGTAACGAAGACTCGGTGGAGAAATGGAAGAGAAAAAAATATAATTTTTTATGAGAAATCTACCGTTGATTCACTTATCTAGGAACATCCTAGAGAGTGCCTCAAGGTACAGACACATTGTTATCACGTCACGTCACATCACGTCCTCTTCCCAAAATGTGCAACCACGATAATACATGGAACTTAGACCATAGGAAGAGAGACACATCTTTCAATAATAAATAGTGAAGCCAAATCATCAGAACTAAACTGGAGGATTATACTACTACGGAATCAAAATGTAGTAAAAATTTTTGCAACATTGTTTCGGCTGTCACGTTATAGCACTGAAAGCACGCAAGATCTATATTCCGCAAATTTACATTTTCTGTATGCACGTGATTTTACGTCTAATATTATGTGGAATGTCATTCTGACATACATTTGAAACCGATCTGGGTGCTCATTCAATAATTCTTGAATTTATTGATGGAATTCCCCCACTTCTTCTGTTCGTTGATTCATTTGGTAAATC
Organism: Adalia decempunctata; assembly: GCA_951802165.1. Lineage (NCBI taxonomy): Eukaryota > Metazoa > Arthropoda > Insecta > Coleoptera > Coccinellidae > Adalia > Adalia decempunctata. The sequence goes on along the minus strand of OX637695.1, from coordinate 4,970,345 downwards.
GAATCCCTTCTATGAGAATCACCAGCAACTGTAAAAGCATCTATATTCTCCATATCTTCTTCTCATTTCCTCGCGTGAGCTCACGTGACGTGACAACAGTTTGTATGCACCTTCAGAAGCACAGAACCGAATATAATATCGGTGTCCTTGAAACTACCACTCCTTGAATTCTCATAAGGAAATATCGCAGCAACTCCCAATACGACTCCAGGAAACCAATGACAGCACCTACTCATTTCCCCAAACGCCAAAAATGGCGTATTTCCCCGAAGCCCACGCGATCCTGCACAAATCCAAATAACGGCTACACCCTACCTCCTGCACAAATTCCTGCCGATCTCGACCCACCCTCGAATTAAATTCCCGTCGTAGAATTCCCGATATTTCGCGATACACGCCGGCAGCCAATTTCGAAAATCCCGTCGGCTTCGCCTCCCGCCCCCGCCGCGCGTCCCTCCGACTCCAGATTCACGCTTGGCCGGGACCAATTCAGAGCCGGAATTTATCCCATCAATTTCTGCCCGTTGAACCGGCAAAGAGAGACCTCGCGCCCTCCCCCTCGCCTCATTAAAGCGCCGCCGCCACCGTCTGTGCCGCCATCTTGCTCCGATCCGCCCGTAAACTTGATTTTACATACTTGCCCCCCCTGATGAAGAAGGGCGAAAATTTCCGGATGCTGTCGACGGGCGACAAGGGGGACGCGCGTATCTCGTCGACTGTGTTGACTCAAACGAAAAAGTCGCCTCGAAACTTCTACGTCGATTTGGAAGAGCAATCTAAAGACACCACTTCACCTCAGAAGTGGTACTAATCAAAAAAATGAATTGTGAACGTATAACACGTTCGGAATCTATACTCCATTCACAATTATAAAATCACAACTCTGGCCAATGGCCATGGTTTCGTTTTCAGGAATTGGTGCACCTGATAAAAAATCTGTGGGCGTACAGAGAATATCTTTAATGACAAAACGGCGTTGCCAGTTTCTTTGTTTACATCAAAGTAAAAGTATCAAAGATATTTTGACATGGGTACAAACGGCCAATTTGAATTGGACCAAGAATCGATTTATAAGCATGAATAAAGCAAAAGTAAGTACTAATCGCCTTTTTTACACTTGATAACGAAGTTTTTTTTCAGGTATCTGGCCGTTTGGAAAGATTTCAAACGAAATTCCAGTCCCCCAGAAGTTTGGTTAGTTTCGGTATCGTTTTTAGTGCTCAAAATTTATTTGGAATGTGTAAATGGACAAAAACGGCTTCCTTATACGTGATCTTTTCACGAAAGCGACCGGAAAATATGGTTCAGGTAGGATTTTCGAGGAATTATGAGGAAAGAACTTGCAGAATGAAATTGCACGATTTTCGTAAGTAAACGGGTTTTGGATGGCCATCATCGGTCTCTAAACGATTATTGTTGATCGTTTTCACGTTTCAGAAAAAGAACCACTTCGTATAAGCCCATTTTGAAGAAATTTGTGTATGTAATTCAACGGTAGGTATTTGCTCTTAATCGAAAGAATATATTATATCTAGTGCTACTTCTTTCAAAAGAGACACAAGCTTTTAATGCTGTGGGGGCCCTATAATGTGGAGGAGTTTGTGTCTTATTTTAGAACAGGTGAATGATAAATGTGAAGCATATGTTTGACCTGTTCCATATTATTTGTACAAACCTACTGTGGTTGTGATGTATGAATATTTTTTAAACTAATAAATTACTATACAGTCAGAATATTTTACTCCTTGTTCATAAGATCAAATAAATGAAATGTATATCTTCTACTCTTATTTTTATTAAGTTAGCTATTAAGGTTATGTTCCAAGAAAAAGTTCCTGTTGCATCAGAACTCCCTTCAACTATTTGGATTCCAGTAGAGGGATATAATGTTCCATTATTCTTGATTCAACAATTGATGTCAAGTCTTGAACTTTCAGTTCAAGAGGATAATAAACATTAAATCTTCACAGGCATGCATATGAAAATCATGTGAAAGCAATGCAATTTTCTTCCATGGCGAAAAATAATATATTTCAACAGTGATCTCTTGTACTTTTCATGCAAATAACTAGAAAAGGAATCCTTTCTATCAATTCATATAAACGTTAATTATTTTCGTCCATCACATCTTTTCCAATTCATTCATTTTCCGAATAAATTCACATTCTGAGAAATACGCTAAGAATGTAAAAATGGCAACATAGTGTGGACTTGGAACATAAAAATATTTTGAAAAACGTCATAACTTCGATACAGAGTGGAATGTGTCAAATTTCCAAGGCCAGAGTTGTGATTTTATAATTGTGAAGGGAGTATACATTTCCCAGAACGTATCCAGTAAATCCGCTCCGGCACGTCCAGGGGCGGCGATAAACTCAAAAGCCGTATATCTCAATTTTATCGCAGTAAATCCATCGCAACGGTTGCGAGAGAACGAGTCGCGATCGCGTTAATTTTTGTGCCCCTGTTAGTGTCTTTCGCGTCGTTCCTCACACCACGCCGCCCTCTTGTGTTGGCGATCGGTTGCAACAATGACGCCCACCGTCTAAAACTCCGTATAATCCGACTGGCATTGTCGAAGCAGAGCGATATTATTAATGGCCCCGTGCCGACTTTATTTCAACGTGATTCACGGCCTGCTGCCGCTAAAACGTCGGATCAATGGACCAGAGCCAGATCCAGCTTGATCATTTGGAGTACCCAAGGAAACAGGGACTCCTCCGCGAGATCTCTGAGAGGTAACACTGCGATCTTCCAGAGATCGCTATAGTCCATTCACTTTCAGAAAGGATCCCGGTTGATCATGACAATCTGACACATTTCACAGTGTATATTTCGAAAATGTTAGGTCATAGTCATTTTCCTGTAAGATAACTAAGTAACGTTGTCCTTTCTACATGGAGGTCGGTGTAATTACGTATTGCTGGAACTGTTTATTTACTTTGGAGAAATAATGAATTTGAAAAAATATTTTGTGAATTTAATAATTCCAAAGACCTGGCGAATGTTAAAGAAACTATTTTCTCTGTTAATACTGGAATCATTTCAAGTACCTATATAAAAATGGTTGGAAGAATCAGTTATGCTATTTTCTATTACGCGAATCAAGAATCGAGTCTTGAAATTCTATTGAAAAATAATAGACAGAACAGTCCGTTACTACGTAATAGTTGATTCAAAAAAAATAAATAAAAGTGTTCGAAAAACTTCTAAACGAACAGACTGACCAATGGAATTCCCCACTTTTCAAAATTCTCGAGAAATAAGCCTATAGAAGACATTTAAATTCCTGTAGTACTGTGGTAGTACTGTCTACTTCATGTGAAGTACAATGAAAGCTCAATAAATAAGTTATCTGATTGTCACCATTATTCTACCAGAAATTATAGTATTTTGGAAGTGCCAACTCATAAAACATCTAAATATGAGCGCTCCCATTTGTACCAGAGTATACGCCTATTCAATCATCTCCCCGCGAATTAAAAGAAGTTGAATGAATTTGAATTCAAAAAAACAATTAAGCAAATCTTGTGTGATAGATGTTATTATTCTGTTACACAATTTATGAATGATACCATGTTAAATACTTGATCTGTGATTGCTTCTCGTATTGATCTCTTTATGTCTGTACACTGACTTGTCCCATACTTTGTAGTCTTAAGGGATCAATAAAAAAATTTTTATTATTATGAATCCTGTATCACAGTTAAACCTTAAGGGGCAGTATCACCTTTTGAATCGTGGTAAATCTCCATTCAAAAGTGGTCTCTTTATTTCACGAATAAGTACCCTAATTTACGACGTAGAGACTTGATTTTTTTTTAAATTGAAGTTGAAGAACGTCCCGAGGGCAAATAGTTTTTTTTTTCGGTTTGATTAGTTTTTCAATTGAAAAAACCAGGGTAATGGTTAGATCTGGGGTTATTGAATATGTTTTTCGTTTTTCATGAGTACAAACTATATTTTCGAAATAATCATCATGGAAATTTTTTAAGTTTATAGAAGATTGAATTGCCGAGGGCAAATAGTTGCGATTTTTTCCAAAAAATGATGAATAATTGTCGAAAAAAAATCATTAAATGTAGTTTCCAAAACGCTGAAGTTCAACATGTTTTTTCCAATTGAACTAATTAAATCGAAAAAATCGCCTCGGCAATTTAATCTTCTATAAACTACAAAAATTTTTATGATGATTATTTCAACAATATAGCTTGTACTCATCAAAAACGAAAAACATATTCAATAACCCCAGATCTAACGATTACCCTGTTTATTTTTTTAATTGAAAAACTAATTAAATCGACTAAAAAAAAACTATTTGCCCTCGGGACGTTCTTCAACTTCAATTTGAAAAAAAATCAAGTCTCTACGTCGTAAATTAGGGTACTTACTCGTGAAATAAAGAGACCACTTTTGAATGGAGATTTACCACGATTCAAAAGGTGATACTGCCCCTTAAAAGAACTAACTCCATTCACGAAGGGTAAATAAAAATTAGCATTGACAACGTCTCTGAGAGTTATTTGGCATTTCACCTGCGTCAGTTTTAAGTGAGAAAGCTTAATAAACCCAAATTTAGGGCAACAGGGATACTTCATAAAAGTGAATGCAGTGTACCTAGCCCCAATAAAACAATTCCTTAATCAAGGATCAGGACACTTTTTCCAACCATTAATCGGTAACGTGAGAAAGCCATTATACGCATGCCAGAAGTCTTAGAAAATTAGTTTTTTCTCCACCACATTAGGATCTATAAGCTCAAATACCGACATAGGCACTTCAAATGATGCGTTAACCGAAGCTAATATTGTTACTTTTTGCTACCATTCGAATCCACCGATCATTTACGTGGCAGTGTTGTTCTATGATTATTCAATGGCCGGAAAGGTTGTGCACGGATCGTTATTGCATATGTAACGCCGCTGTAAACGAAAGCACGTTAAATTAATTGTCAATTTCCAATTGCAACAATCGCCAGAGTCATTCGTCGATGATACTGACGATGGTGATTGCTGCTACACACGGTCGGGACGATAATTTGTAATTGCATTTTGGTTTGGTCGCCTTAAAAGGTCTTTGGAAACCATAACTGCGACGTTGCTAATGAAAAACGCTAAAAAGAACTTCTAACGAGGCCGCAGTAAACCTATATTGCTTCGCCTGATGAGGGAATAGTTGCGTCTCCTATTTCAGAACAGAAATCGATGTTTCTAATTGCAGAAGTATGCATCAATAATGAAGAGCGCAAGATTCAAATTTCGCGCCATGTTTTACAGTCGTAATGTCGCATGATTATGACGTGACAGATTGAAAGTTGACAGATGGGAGTTGGTGAACGCAGGTATGTTTATACCAATAAGTCTTTAAAGCATTGAAAGCCGAAATCGGACGCTGTATCAATAAAATACCACCACATGTATTCATTAACGTTATTGAAAATTTTGTCAAAAGGGCACGCATATGGCAGCAAACCGTGGCGGCCATTTACAAGATATTTTGTACCATAGTTATAGTGAAAAGGGGTTACAGTCCACTGCGACCTTAAGGTCTATTGTGCCCCCTGACAGAGCTGTCATCATCGCGCCTCCTACAGCTCGCCCTCCAGTTCCAGAGATTTGATGAAATCCAGTATCTGGGACGGCTTCAAGAAGGATAACTCCCCACTTCTACAAGTTTCTTGTCCAAAGCTATCTTTCCTTTGGCTTACAATGGCATAGCATTCCGTAACCAGGTGAATAGGAGTTTCTTCCTCCTCCCCACAGAATCTACACTCATCAGTGTCCGATAAACCCATTCTCAACAGATGCTTCTTTAGGCGACAATGTCCTGTGAGAAAGCCAGTGAGTAGGTGAAGTTGGTTTTTACTGAGATCCAGATATTTTTTGTATCTAGCAGTTTCTCAAAGTTCCGGAGGAACTTTTTGGGGTGATCCATTCCTGGGAGATTCCGCCAGAGTTTTTCTCTTTCGGTTTTCTCCTACAGCATAAATTCCTTCTTATAGGTGCATTTTCCTATACCACAGAAGGGTTCTGGGCCAGTGAGTGGCCTCTGTGCCCTTTCTGGCCAGTGTATTGGCCTCTTCGTTTCCTACGATTCCCGAATGACCGGGAACCCAGATTAAAAAGACCTTTTTCTTCTTGCCTACCTCATTGAGTTTGTTTCGGCACTCCCAAATCAGCTTTGAGTCAATGACGTAGGAGCTTAGTTCTTTAATAGCAGCTTGACTATCTGTATGAATAGCTATATCGCACTTCTGATAGTTTCTTTCTAGATGTATATCTAGACATCTTCCGATTGCAAGTATTTCCGTTTGAAGGACGCTTGTACAGGAGTCTAGCGATAGTGCACACTTGGTTTTGTACCATACTTAATTCCCAGATGTATATTTTCTAAATCAATAATTATTTCAATGCACTGCTACTGAAAACCATGTTTTATTGAACATTAAAATCTTCATCGTTCTTATTAAAACCCTTTATTAATGAATTTCTTGAGTATTCCCTGCATAATTTTGGTGGGGTTGAGAAAGAATGACCCTGTACAAACGGAGCGAACGTTATTGGATAAAACCGTCGAATGAGAAATAATCTGGACATTCCTCTCTGGATCACGTATCTCGGACCTAATGAGCCGTACGGATTTGTACACTATCGAATCAATCACACATCCTTGACTGCCTTTTTCCGATCCCCTGTGTGCGTTCGGGGGTTATTGTTGAGTTAAGGAACCCCATTGTTGACACCCCTGGTCGCCGTTGTCCACTTGAATGGCCATCGTGCGATCCTGCCTCACGTACAAATATTTGATGAAGGCCCGAAATCAGGAAAGAAGGATTTGTTGTGATTTTGCGGTTTTTATCGCTTTCAGTGATCGATGCGATGTTTGCGAAAGTGAGATTTCAAGTTGAAGAATAGCAGACCCAGTTATCAAGAATGAAGTATATGGCTAGCCGTCTTAATAAAATGTGCCTCTGTCCTTGTTCTGGTTGTCTGGGGCAGTTTTAGAACTGCACATTGGCCGCAATTTTCTAATCATCGTGTCAGGTGCATTTGACAAGGTCGTAAACGCTCGTAACACACTAAACTTGGAGCAGAACTTAATTAGGGTTTTTGCGAAGGCTCTCTCGTTCTCAGAAACGTCTTCGGCAAAATAACAAGTTTTTCGTAATCCTCGTTAAAGTGTTTTTTACGGCGGAGTTGTGGTGTCTGTCTGTGTGTGGTTTATCAAATAGTTTGACAGGCATGAATTATAGGCTAAACAGCCTCAAGCTCGCTGTGTGTGCTTTCTAGTGGGTCACGAACAATGGAAACGTTAAGATTAGCATCTAATGGTTATAAGATCCGCATGTGTAGACCGTTTTTGGGTGATTTTTGCGTTTCTGCGAAAAATCAACTTGAGACTATGTATCTCAGAATCTCAAATATAGAAATAGAGTTATGATTCAAATATACTAACTGAATAAACTGCAATAATCAGAAAGAGCTGTTCAAATTTAATTTTTAAATTTGGAAAAAAATTCTGAAGGTTTTTTCATGTGAATATTTTTTGTTACTTGAATACTGTAGTCGTCTTTTGAAATTTTTTTAATTTTTACAACCAGCTGTACGAAGAGATCCAAAGTCGATCTTCAGTTGTCAAAATTTAAACAGCTTTTGGGTGCTTTGTAAGTTAGTATAAAAGAAAATTCGAAGAAATTCGAACCCAAGTGTAAAAAAGGAGCAGGCAATGAGAGAGTCAGGTTTCAGAGAGCTTGGTACTCTCTGAATGACTACACCTCATCTGCAAACCTTCCTAGTGATGTGATGATTAAGAAAGTAAGCAATGAGAAGAACTTCAGTACAATGCAAGTAAAAGAGAGGATTGGGAAAGGGAATACACCAACTACAATCTCAAAGAAAATACAATGAAATGGTATACAGATGGTTCTAAAACCGCTACAGGAGCTGGCGCTGGGATTTACGGGACAAGTACCAAGTGTACACTAGCGTTAGGCACCTGTACAAGCGTCCTTCAAACGGAAATACTTGCAATCGGAAGACGTCTAGATATAAATCTAGAAAGAAACTATCAGAAGTGCGATATAGCTATCTATACAGATTACAGATAGTCAAGCTGCTATTAAAGCACTGAGCTCCTACGTCATTGACTCAAAGCTGATTTGGGAGTGCCGAAACAAACTCAATGAGGTGGGCAAGAAGAATAAGGTCTTTTTAATCTGGGTTCCCGGTCATTCGGGAATCGTAGGAAACGAAGAGGCCAATACACTGGCCAGAAAGGGCGCACAAACGAAACGCCACTCACTGGCCCAGAACCCTTCTGTGGTATAGGAAAATGCACCTAATATAAGAAGGAGTTTATGCTGAAGGAGAAAACCGAAAGAGAAAAACTCTGGCGGAATCTCCCAGGGATGGATCACTCCAAAAAGTTCCTCCGGAACTTTGAAACTGCTAAATCCAAAAAATATCTGGATCTCAGTAAAAACCAACTTCACCTACTCACTGACTCACATGACATTGTCGCCTGAAGAAGCATCTGTTGAGAATGGGTTTATCGGACACTGATGAGTGTAGATTCTGTGGGGAGGAGGAAGAAACTCCTATTCACCTGGTTACGGAATGCTATGCCATTGCAAGCCAAAGGAAAGATAGCTTTGGACAAGAAACTTGTAGAAGTGGGGAGTTATCCTCCTTGAAGCCGTCCCAGATACTGGATTTCATCAAATCTCTGGAACTGGAGGGCGAGCTGTAGGAGGCGCTATGATGACAGCTCTGTCAGGGGGCACAATAGACCTTAAGGTCGCAGTGGACTGTAACCCCTTTTCACTATAACTATAACCCCAACATATTCGCAAAAAAAGTGCTACAGGGGTCAATAACAGGCGTTTGATTAATGACGATCGTTCAAAGGCCGATTGATATCTGCCCAAGAATGGCCCCCATCACGCTAAACGCTCAAAAAAGCTGGCCGCTATAAGCTAATAGTTTCTGTTAACACATCTGTACAGAAAAGGTGCTTCGTGTGCAATTATATTTTATAGCGGGGTGAAACCGGGTATTAGATTAGATAAGATGGATATTGAAGGTAGATAAGAAAATTCCAAAGCCGTATTTGCATAATTGCTGATAATTTGGGAGTAGGGCTTGGGACCGGAGTCGGTCTAGAGGGGCACCCCTTGTACAAAAACTTTAATAGATATAATTTCGTTCAATACAAACAGTGTAATTTCGTAGCGATGACTCCGAAAAAGTATCCAGGTGGAGATTCTGATTTTAAAGGTTATAATTAGACGTTTTTGATACGTTTGTATCGAATAACAAGAAGATCAACTGGATTCTTGGGTTAACCGGAGATTTCAAGGAGTCCTGTTGATCGTCGGTCAGAATATTCATGTCGAGGCTTAAGATCGTAATTTGTGAGAGTATCCGAATGGTTTTTCTGAAGAAAGATCAACAACAACTTCCTACAAATAAATAATAGTATATTCTAAAACTAGTTGCAGAATGGGCTCCTATTCTAATACGAATGCGAAATTCGAAAACGAGCGACGAAGGAGCGAGTTTTCGAACGCATGAGTATTGGAATTGCATTCTGCAACGAGTACTAGACGATATTTTCTCTATTTCACTCAAATTTTGTGAAATTCAATGAAAAAATTCAAATTATAGGTCCTAGTCACTTTCATATTGTATCTTGGAAGTTGGTGTAAATGGTAGGAAATACGAAAATTGAGATTTCAAAATTGACGTCTGCTGAAATTTAAAAGGATCGGAAGTCATTGCTGACAACCACAAAACGAAGAATGTAACTGAAAACGATGCTGTAATGAATTCATTACAGCACTGTTTTTAATACTGTAATGAAAACATTACGATACTGAAATAGAGAAAGATTTTTTTCGTGAATACTATTGGTATTAGCCTCAATAGCACCAAATATAATCAGTTAAATATCTGATTTACATACAGTATCGACATCTGCCATGTAAGTACATCATCGAATGCAGTTTGACATCTGCTACCTTATCAAGGGCCGGTATATTCCAAACTGTCTATGATGTGTCTAATAACTAACCGTTCGTCAAATTTATTCTCTACCAGTAGTTAATTTACCTTTATTTATCTCCTCTGTCGTTACGAAGCGGATAATGATGACACGATGTTTTTACTGGGTTAGGAATTTTGTTCAAGTTGTCGATACGTCTGAGCAATTATGAATTAAACCTTAAATTATAGAATGGGGAGACGCGCCAATTAATAATAAATAGTGAAGCCAATTTTCAAAATCATCAGAACTAAACTGAGTAACTGTTCTACTACGGAATCAAAATGTGGTAGACATTTTTGCAACGTTGTGACGTTCTTTGAGTTTTCTAATAAACAAACTATCAATCAAAATGAGAAGGACTCCAGATTGAAATTCATTTACTCTTTTGTGCTTGAATGTCAGAAATGAGTGATTGTTTCTTAAAATATTGTGCATTCTTCACCCAACATATACTCCATTCACTTTTATTTAATCACATAGGAGGTCATGGTTTCGTTTTCAGGAGTTGGTGCCCCTGATGAAAAGCACAGAACATATGATGAAAAGTCAGTGCGCGCACAGAAAATATCGTTAATGACAAAACGACGTTGCCAGTTTCTTTGTTTACATCAAAGTAAAAGTATCAAAGATATTCCACATTTTGTTAGGTTTACATTGTTCGCAGATTTTTGGTATTTAATCGATATTTGCAGGTGAGTTTTTCGTCGAATATCCAAGATTAACGTATGTTTATTGTTTTTAGCACCAGTTTGGAGCGTGAGGACGATTTTCAAGACCAGGAAGAATGTTTACATTTCGAGGTTGAAGGGGTACACGAGAATTTCGTTGAAAAAGCTGTTATTTGGACAGATATCGCAGTAGATGGATCGGATGGAGCCTCGAGAGGTCGATTAGGATGATATCTTTCAGGTTTTCCAAGAAATTTGGCGATATCTGAGCAGATTTGCGAAAGTTAGGTACCTCACTAATGAGGTGGAACTTAGACCTAATTCTCCTATAAGAAACGCCTTTCAAAGGTCGAGATGGTGAAAAATGTATTCTTTAGATGTTGTTTGAACAAACGCAGCCGAGTTTTATATCCCAACATTGATTTTAAGAAAGTTATCAATAAAATAAAATTGACATTATTCTTGATTCTTGTAATTACCCATCAATTCATCTTATATCTTTGGGTTGATTTTTTTTAATGAATTCTTGATTAGAATCAACAATTGATGTCTTCAAGTCTTGAACTTTGAGTTCAAGAGGATAATAAACATTAAATCTTCACAAGCATGCATATGAAAATTATGTGAAAGCAATGCAATTTTCTTCCATGGCGAAAAATAATATATTTCAACAGTGATCTCTTGTACTTTTCATGCAAATAACTAGAAAAGGAATCCTTTCTATAAATTCATATAAACGTTAATTATTTTCGTCCATCACATCTTTTCCAATTCATTCATTTTCCGAATAAATTCACATTCTGAGAAATACGCTAAGAATGTAGAAAGGGCAACATAGTGTTGACTTGGAACATAAAAATATTTTGAAAAACGTCATAACTTCGATACAGAGTGGAATGTGTCAAATTTCCAAGGCCAGAGTTGTGATTTTATAATTGTGAATGGAGTATATACGAAAGTATCGGAATGTTCGCGGAACGTCTCGGCACGTTCTGGCAGCACCGTTTTCTGAATCTTCGGCCAGTTCATTCATTAATTTCGTACCCCTATTTTAATTTTGTGTTTTGAACAGTGTTGTCAACGCGATATCGGGTTTCATTGCGTCTGAAAAGTGAGATTTGGATTTATTTCTGAATATTATTAGCAAAATGCGTTGAAAAAATGGTTCGTGAGTGTCTTGTTTGTGGTAAATTGGACTGTTTGAATCCTGATTCGAGTGTACACAGGTTTGTTCTACCGTTATCATTCTAAGTAACAATGGCGTACATTCTTCGATTTTGAGAATTTCACTTTTCGGATTCCCTTCTGATATTCAGAGAAGAAACATCAATTCTGAATTCAGTTGACTTTGTTGACCTAACTCAGTTTCTGTTTAAATGTTCGGAACATGGTAGGAATTCGTCAAAAACAGTTAATTTACTTGTAAATCATTTCCATTCTTCAATACCGGTAACACCACGTCACTGGACCTTTCAAAAGTTAGATTCTGCAATGTTTCCACGGCAGAATCTAATCATATTGCCATCATTTATGCTTTCTTCGACCCACTCATGGAAAATTGACTAAATTTTGGCTTCACCAATTCTCAAATTTATTAATCAGACTAGCTGGCCCGGCGAACTTTGTACCGCCTGAATTATACTTAAAAGTTGTATAAACTTACCATTGCTTTTTTTCAAGCAGGAAAAAAATTAGGCAAAATTAAAGTTCAAAATATACAAAATTTTAACAATTTTGTAATTCACATGGAAAGAATTCTCTTTATTTAAGCGGTAACTGAATGTTGAACCTGAACATATAACTTTTTGTTTTTAATTGTTGTACAGTTCTCTTTTGCAGTACCTCATGTGACTGTGAATAGCAGGAGTATAATCCATATTATACCTTTCCTCTTATATGAATCAAAATGTCAGGAATATGAACAAAAATTATTCCTTTAATGAACTATCGACTATTGACACAGCCCGTCGACCAGAATTAAAAAATCAGTCAGTTGTTAATAGCCCAACCTGAAGTGGCAAAAACAAAACTTTTCTTATATTCTCAAAATCTAATCAGTGGTCACACCATTATTTTAGACATCTTAGCTATGCTGCTAAGCTCAAAATAATGGGTAAACATCTCAGTTGGTGGAGCAGCGCGATTCTCATTATTCCATGGATATGAGCTGTCAATCTCTCTTCAATTTGTTCAATTTAGTTGACGATATCAAGCTCGTTAGAAGACAAATCGCGATGTTAAAATGTCGATAGTACGATCGACACGGCAAAATTATCAACACTGTGAATTATGCTGAACTCATATTCAAATTTATTGATGGTCATTCGACCAGATCAGATTAGGCAACCCATGAAACATTATTGTATATCATAAGTGAAAGCCCGATGAGCAAACGTTTCAAAATTATTGACGCTTACAATACTGTCTCTGTGCGAACAGAAACACGAATATAGGTAATATGTCAATTACTAATTATGGGCAATTTTGGATTCAGTTATTTCCGCAAATATATCTATTACCCAAACAGAAATTCGAAAGCATTTCAAAAATAAAGAAAAAAGATGAAGATGGCCAACTCACGTTTGAAACTGATCGTCAAAATCAGATACTTGATCTTTCGGTACAAATTCACTGTTCCACCAACTTGAGATAAGTTTACCCGCTTTGTGATCTGGCAATAGACTTCCATGTTACCATAAGTTCTATGCGAATCACATATCGCCATCTAACAGCGGTAATATCAACCTACGACTACGTACAGTGACTTGTCTATTCACTGTACGACTACGCATCAACGGTAGCGACACCTAGTGGCCTTATTCAAAAGAAGGAAAAGCATTTCCTGCATAAGTAAAACTTTCATCAATTTTTTCGAAGTTTTATTGTATTTTACAATAACCAGACCGAAGACGATTCCATAAATGAAGTTTCATAACAAACAGTCCATCCGATCTCTAGTTATAAATGGTGTAACCAACATCTTTCTTTTATATATATAGATTCTGTGTCTCCTCTTTCTATGGTCTAATGCGGGCCACTCACGAGGATTCTGTTTCGAGCATTTTAGGAGCCGACGTGGACGCCAGACATTTAAGGCGTCCAAGTTACTACCTAGAACGCCGAGGGTTAGTCTCGATTGACCATACACGGGGACTGTTTTCCAGCATTCGTGCGATGTAGGGTGTTCGAAAGTCCCGTAAAAAGTCCTCGTGAGTGGTCTACATAAAATTGAAACGGTTGTTACATCGTGTCTAATGAAGTAATCAGCCTCCAACATGTACAGCGCGGTCTTAATCCAATATGACATATTTCCAACGTGCTTCTGCGGCAAATTACGCCCGAGACAAGACGACCGGACGGCGATAATCTCCATCTCGACGATTTCGGCGTCAGCTGCCGCATCTGCAATTTGTTGACGGACCGACACCCACACCTAAAACGTTGTTTCAGCGACCGGGCCTTGCGCTCGGTCAAAACACGGGGGCCGATAAGTTATCCAGATACCAGGATTTATGGAACCGGCGATGGGGTCCGAGATGGGGCGACGGAGAGAATGGCTCTTTGCTCGCCCGAAGATGACAGGTCCGGTTATGCCCACCCAGCTAGATTTCGAAGTTCGCACAATGAGACGACTACCTCTATCTACAGGGGATTTATTGCGTTTCGAGTGGGTAGTATTGTCTTGCGAGTAGTTCCTTATTTGTCGACTTTATGGGGTGCAACTTAACCCTGGATATTTTCGATCGTGGAATACGGATGGGAATTGGAGACTACTGAATTTGGGGCACCTCGACAGTTGCAGAAATTGATTTTTATCGAAACTGGAAATTTAATTTATACATGGTGGCCAAGAAATTGACGTCAAAAAGGAAAAAACAGGTCCCTCGTGTCATGGGCTATTCGAATCACCCTCATGTATGTTATGCTATTTTTCACGGAATTTTCGACTTGACCATCTTAAAAAAGATATTAATAAAAAGTGCAAGACTTCTCTGTGAAATTCTTTTTGTAACTTAATTTCCATGGATTGTACTTTTATACATAAAATAACCAGATTCGTAACTTTGATAAAAATTATGGAAATGGTGGTCTTAAGTGAAAAAGTTACGTAAATTGGATTATGATCTGAATTTTCGAATCAAAATTAAAAATGTTAAAAGGCTAATTCGCGGTTTCCTAGTATGCTTAAAAACTGCGCTCAACAGTCACCTTTTAGAATCATTGATAAAAAATGGTACTTAACACTCTACTTTTGCTAGAATTAGCCTTCAAAGTCCGATCGAGGTGGAAAAAATCAAAGAACTAGATATTCACTACAAAATTATTTTTTGCCATTTTAAGATATTTCTGATCAATTTATGATAGAAAATGCTGAAAATTAATGAAAATTAGCTTTAGATGTTGGTCAAGAAAAGTTCTTGATAAAAAAAGAAAAAGGTATGACAATAAATCACACATCATAATGTAAATAAAAAGAAATTTATTCATAATATTTACAGTAGGTGTTCAAAGTGGCCACCTCCAGCCTCAATACACATTCTACACCTTCTTAGAAAATTTTCTTTCAATCGCATAAAACCTGGACTGTTCTCTCTTAGGACACGTTCGGCTTCTCTTATCTTCAGTCGCAGCTCGTCTTCACTCGAACATTCTCGGGCGTAAACTATTTCTTTGAAATAACCCCAAACGAAAAAATCGATGGGATTAAGGTCAGGTGAACGTTGGGGGCCCCTTGATTGGTCGACTGCGTCCGATCCATCTGTTCGGGTATTGTTTACTCAAATGATTACGGACTTGAGTTGCGTAGTGACACGGGGCGCCGTCGTTTTGGAATATCATAGTTTGACGAAGTGGCCCCCACGTTCACCTGACTTTAATCACATCGTTTTTTTCGTTTGGGGTTATTTCAAAAAAATTGTTTAAGCCCGAGAATGTTCGAGTGAAGACGAGCTGCGACTGAAGATAAGAGAAGCCGAACGTGTCCTACGAGAGAACAGGGCAGGTTTTATGCGATTGAAAGAAAATTTTCTAAGAAGGTGTAGAATGTGTATTGAGGCTGGAGGTGGCCACTTTGAACACCTACTGTAAATTTTATGAATAAATTTCTTTTTATTTACATTATGATGTGTGATTTATTGCCATACCTAGAACCTTTCTTGACCAACATCTAAAGCTAATTTTCATTAATTTTCAGCATTTTCTATCATAAATTGATCAGAAATATCTTAAAATGGCAAAAAATAATTTTGTAGTAATGTCTAGTTCTTCGATTTTTTCCACCTCGATGACTTTGAAGGCTAATTCTAGCAAAAGTAGAGTGTTAAGTACCATTTTTTATCAATGATTCTAAAAGCTGACTGTTGAGCGCAGTTTTTAAGCATACTAAGAAACCGCGAATTAGCATTTTTACATTTTTAATTTTGATTCGAAAATTCAGATGATAATCCAATTTACGTAACTTTTTCACTTGAAACCAACATTTCCATAATTTTTATCAAAGTTACGAATCTGGTTATTTTATGTATAAAAGTACAATTCATGGAGATCAAGTTACAAAAAGAATTTCACAGGGAAGTCTTGTACTTTTTTCAATATCTTTTGATGGTCAAGTCGAAAATTGTCAAAGTTCATAAAAAAATTCATAACTCGAAAACCGTGAAAAATAGCATAACATACATGGGGGTGATTCGAATAGCCCATGACACGAGGGACCTGTTTTTCCATTTTGACGTCAATCTCTTGGCCACCTTGTATTCTGTGCAAAATATGAGCGATTTTAAACATCCCATTTTTTTATGCAAAATGATCAAGTTGTAAGGTTCTATTGAAGTTAATGATTGAAAAAGTTAATCAAGCCATTCGAATCATCCATAATAGGACATTGGCGGATCCATAACACCGACATCACGAAAGGTGTGAGCTTGTGAACAAAACTCGAAAATGAAATATCGAAAACCAGAAAACTAAAAATTCAATACTTATGAGGGCTACATGAGCGACTTTGGTATCAAAATGTAGGTTTTCTAGGTCGCTGAATCGAATAATAGTTATTTATGTACCAAGTGCGTTATATGGATCCTAACGCCCGGAGGGAAACATTCATGAATGTTGCCCGATGGGCTTTAGGATCCATATAACGCTCGTGGTGCATACAAGATTTTATTTTTCACGAATATATCATTTAATTACAATAAAATTCGATTGCTCCTATGATTTTTTTTCCATTTAACTTTCAGTAGTAACCATGGCACTTGTTAATATTTTGAAGTTCGTTATTGCTGTCATCATTTTATTAAGTGAATGTCATTACTGTTTTCGTTGTGAAGATTTAAAGAAATAACAGAAATGAATAGCAATTTGCCAAATAATATAATTGAAAATGCAGCCAAAGCTGCAAATAATCTATTACCAGAAAAATCCAGACTCGTCTACGACAAGGATTATGAAACATTCCATCAATGGAAGTTGAAAAATGAAATAATTGCTATAGATGAAACAGTGTTATTGGCGTACTTTCAAGAATTGGTATGCTATTTTATTTTTCATTTTGTTCATGTGTGGGTAATTTTTTTTTTATTTCAGTCTGAAAAATTTTGTCCTGCGTCATTGTGGAAGAAATATTCTATTTTGAAATCTACACTGATTGTCAATGAAAATATCAATATTTCACAATTCTCCCGGCTAGTAGCGTTTTTAAAAATGAAATCTGAAGGATATATTCCGAAGAAATCCAAAGTTTTGACAGCAGAACAAGTTCATACATTCATTTATGAAGCTCCTGATGAAATTCATCTTCTTCATAAAGTAGTTCTAATAATGGGTGTTTTTGGAGGACTAAGGAGAGATGAATTAGTGAAAATGTCTATCAAAGATATAGAAGATGAGGGTAGCTGTTTACTTGTTAAAATACCCGAAACTAAAATCGGTATGTCAAAAGGATTTAGCATTGTAGAGGAAGAAAAAATAGGAGCTTTGGGCTGGTCAGAAAATATATATCCTTGAGACCCAGTGGAGTGAAGAATCCTAGATTTTTCCTCACGTTCCGAAATGGTCGGTGCACCATCCAACCTGTTGGCAAAAATACCATAGGAAGTGTGCCTTCGATGATTGCCAAATACTTAAAATTGGATAATGCAAATGAATATACAGGACATTGTTTGAGACGGACTTCAGCAACTCTTTTAACTGAGGCTGGTGCATCATATGAAACGTTAAAAATGCACGGAAGATGGAAGAGTGCATCTGTGGCGGAAGGTTACATAGAGCAGAGCATTTTTCCAAAAACAAAGTATCGACGATGATTGTGAATTCGGTAACAGATTCTCATGAATTCTCTAGTGGTTCTCTTGTGAACGAACTCCCAAGTACTTGTGGTCAAGTTTTCGCTCCTCAGGTTTCGAAAACATCCCAAGATTCACGATTGAAGAATTTTTCCGGGAAATTCGAAAACTGCACTTTTAATTTTAATTAAGAAAGACTTTGTTTTCGTTTGTTGAGTTGTCGTTGTTTTAGTATTAAAATTCTGCGAAATAAATAATTTCTTTCTAGCTTATTTTGCTTCTCGCACAACGAGCGGGCGTTATGATCCATAATGCCCGCTAAAATGCCCACGGCATAATGAGTGTATTTATAGCAACCGTTTCTAAGGTAAAATAAACATATAATGTACAAATGAAAAATAAAAAATATTTCAGAGCTCTTACTAGCATAGTTCAGATTTTCATCTTCCAAATGGCATTTTTTGAAAAATTGGAAATTTCAAGCTGTCTCATAACTTCCGTCCGTCTGCATTCAGAACTACAATCCAGTATACAATATATTCCTTCCGACCGACCAAACTTTCAAATCATGCGGGATATCGAAGTCTGCAAAGACGAACTCGATACGTCCGCTTGTTTCCCCACGAATTTTTCGAGCTTCTCTCCTAATCCTAAGACCGAGTCAATCCTTCCGTGAGGAATCGGTTTAGCGGGATAATATTCGCTGAGATTGCATGTCGAGGGGTCTTCCCGAGGGGCCCGCGGGGGTTTCGCAGCCCCACCCCGTACACTACCGCATCGGATGTTTAACGCTCTCGAAGAAAAGCACCCTCGATTCGTCGTCAAAACACGCGTAAGGCTTCGAACCCGGTCGGTAATCCTGCGAAGAACCGCAGGATTTACCTTTTAGCCCCGCCACAAAGAAAACATCAAATACTCTTTCGGCAATCCGTCTTTTTGCTGCGCTGAGCGTCCGCGGTTTTTCTTTTTTATCGGTTTACGGTTCACCACGGAAGGAGATTATGCATCGCTCTCTCATCTGATATTTCGCTGCCATATTTCCCGGAGTTTTCAATTCTTGGACGGTTTCCGAATTCGAACTCCACACTTAATTCTAAAGCCTTCTCTATAATCCATGAAATCTGAAAATGGCAACGCTTGGTATGGCTCTTAGTGACTCAGTGATTCCTGATAACATAATTTTCAACGTTGACTGAGTCAAAAGTCTAAGTCCCCTAGATTTCTCTAGAAATGAACGATCTATGTTCTGGAACCATCTACTCAAGAATAATTTCATGCTGAAGTCAATATACCAGAAATTACAAATGAAGAAACGTGAAGAAGAGACACTTTCAAAATAACCGAAGAAAATACAGTGACATTTTCTAAATTAAAAAAAAATGTGTCTACCGAAATTGAAAAAGTCGAAAAATTGAAGTATCCAGCCATCATCAAATACCTGTATTTAAAAGGGTTAAGAGGTAAGCAGATTTACGAAGATATGCTTAATACCCTTGGTGATCAATGTCCTTCGTATGCGACCGTGAAAATATGGACTGCAAGCTTCGAAAGAGGTAAATTTTCAATTGAAGATGATGACCGATCGGGAAGGCCAGTTTCTGTGTCAGTCCCCGAAAATATCGATGCAGTTCATGACATGATTTTATCAGACCGTCGAATTGGGCTAAAACGGATATCTGAAGCACTGAAGATTTCATACGAACGCGTTCATCATATAGTTCACGTCAATTTGGACATGAGAAAAATTTCTGCAAAATGAATCCCCAAATGTTTGAATGTTGACCAAAACGTGTAAGGGTAGAAGCATCGCGTTCGATCTGTGCTCGATTTGAAAACGATGTAGACTTCTTAAACCGAATTGTTACTATGGATGAGACTTGGGTACATTTCTACGATCCAGAACCAAAGCAACAATCGATGGAATGGCGACACTCTGGTTCTACAAGAACTAAAAAATTTCGTGTCCAAAAATCTGCTGGAAAAGTTCTTGCTTCAGTTTTTTGGGATTGCCATGGAGTACTCATGATTGATTTTTTGGATAAGGGTAGAACAATAACTGGAGATTACTATTCGACATTACTGACCACTCTACGGGAAAAAAATAACGAGAAAAGACGCGGAAAGCTATCCAAAGGTATTTTGTTTTAACAGGACAACGCCCCAGTACACATATCTCTTGTTGCCATGCAAAAAATTCGTTATAGGGTTAGAATTACTATAACACCCTCCTTATTCACCAGATTTGGCTCCGTCCGACTATCATCTCTTTCCTCAACTGAAAAAAAGTTTAAAAGGTCGTAAATTTTCTTCCAACGAGGAGGTAATAAAAGCTGTGGAGGACTGGTTTGCAGAACACGAAGAAAATTTGTTTTGAAAGATCTAGAGACGTTGCAGGTTCGCTGTAATAAATGTATTCAATCAAGAGTAGAATATATTGAATAATAAAATATTTTGACATTGAAATTTTGTTTGGTTCTATAGTAGGCTAAGAATTTTTCGATATATCCTTGTACCAGAAATTACAAATGAAGAAACGCGAAAAAGAGACACTTTCAAAATGAGTTTTTCTCCGAAAGAATGACGAATAAAGGATCGAATTTCCTGCTTGGCGATATCTGAAAAAAACCAGAACCATCGCCTAACCTTTTTCTCCGTTTCCAACATGGACACACGTCAGGGTCGAATCTAAATAAGAGACGAACCAACCAATTTTGCGCGATGGCACATGGAGCCCATAAAGTACGGAACCAAGTGGGCCTTCCGAGAATTGCCTCGATGAGAGAGGTTTTTAGAATTCTTACGAACGGGGAGTGGTCCACGTCAATCATCCTTTCTTGAAGCAGGTCCTCTTTCGAAGGTTACTCCATAGAACGGTCCGGAGGATTTATCAATCATGTGTTTGACATAATTACGACGTAGTTTCACGCAGGGAATGAGATGGATTCTGTTGAAGAATGGTATTTTTTATGTTGTTTCTGTTAATTGTCAGAGCGTATTCTAAATGGTTTAGTTTCTTTGTGTTTCATCAGAAAGTTTGGTCGAGACATTTGGTCCTATACAGGGTGACAAGTGACAAATTTTGCTGTGGTCTGGAACAAAAGTTTTTCGGCGCAGATAAATAATTTTTATTCTCTTGGTTTCTCTACACTTTCTTGTACTAATATGTGAATTTTCAGTTTGATATGATTTCATTTCACAGAGTTTTAGAATGTCAAAGAAACGTAGTGCGATTTTGGAGCTGTTTCGTCAAGGTGGGCGTCAATGCGAAATTGTTCGTTTGCTCAATGTGCCTCGAAAAACCGTGTCCGATGCAATTCGTCATTCCAAGGAGCTTGGCCATGATGGTCGTCTTCCAGGAAGTGGTAGAAAACGCACTGTCAATACACCTAGCAATCGCAACATCGTCAAGAAGCGAGTCAATCGAAATCCGAGGGTTTCCATGAGGAAAATAGCCTGTGAGACCGGTATTAACCGCGAATCAGTCCGTCAAATTGCCAAAAGGGAGCTCAACCTCAAGCCATACGAGCTCCAAAAAGTCCAACTCCTTCCTCACGGAGGAAAACAAGCGCGTACGACTCCAAAGGTGCCGCCAACTCCTTCGTCTCGCCGCCGGTCAGCAATGGGAGCGAATTCTCTTCACAGACAAGAAGCTTTTCACCGTAGAACAATCCCACAACCACCAAAACGACAGAGTCTGGTCCGTAGAGGCTCCCGGTACTTCGGCCATCGTCGAACACCGTCAAAATGCGCAATCCGTCATGGTATGGGGCGGAATTTGCGGCAGTGGTAAAACTCCCTTAGTTTTCGTGGATCAAGGGGTCAAAATCAATCGAGAAGTCTACCGCTGCGACATCCTCGATGCCGTAGTACTTCCGTGAGCCAAGCAGCACTTCGGCGATACGCATTGGACCTTTCAACAGGACTCCGCTCCGGCTCACAGAGCGAAAATGAATGTAAGACCAATTTTCCTTGTTTCATCTCATCTGCAGAATGGCCGCCCTACTCACCGGATCTCAACCCAATGGACTACAGCGTGTGGTCGATTTTGGAGCACAGGTCTTGTGCTAAAAACCACAAAAATTTGGAGTCGCTGAAGCAATCTCTGCGCCGAAAATGGAACCGATTAACGCCCGAGAAGCTGCAAAATTTCAAGAAGCGTCTGAAGCTGTGTATCGCCGCCAAAGGAAGCCACTTCGAAACGGCTTGAATATATTATTAACAAATGTTCAAGCTACTATTATTTGTTGTTGTTCAATTTCTTCTGTTTAATAAAGTTAAATGAAAAAGAGTTTGTCCGAGGTTTTTCTTGTCACACTGTAGAATAAGTTGGTGTGATTAGCCAATTAGGAGATTTGGTAAATGTAATGAGTCGTGAGATACTCAAGCCTGTTAACATTCTTATTAGTTCAATTTTCATTACTCCTTTTTTTAGACTTTCGTTAAATAAACTTATAATCATTAATTTCGTTTTTACATCAATCAACTAGAAAACCACTACACTCGCATGAAATGAGTGTATCAATTGCATGAATAATGCAACTAATGAACTTTTTATTTACCATAAATTGAAAATGACTGCGATACAAAACACAATCGTCCACAACTTTACCTAGTCTGTGATTAACTTAAGATCTCTTTGATTATGATATTACGGTGTGCTATTACTCTAAACACATTTAAAGGAATAATTATAGGATAATTAAGTTCCGAAGATCAATTGGAAAGTTAGCATATTGAAAGGCAATTGTCTTCGACATATGCTGGATAATTGATTTCGTACGACCCACATACCTCCTACGGATAAGTGAGTTACACAGAATCGAGCGAGGTCGCGTCAAATTTTTCCTAGTCCATATCTGTGACTGAAAAATATTTCGCCATAATGTCGTTGACATTATGTGCAATTTTGCAGAGTATATTCGGTCCATTCTAACTACACGTAACCAAAGTTTTGTAGACAATATTTTTCAGAGAATGTGGTCCATACAGGGCGAACCATTAGTGCTCGATAATGTGAAATTGAAATGGCTAATTGAGTGATTTTTTATTAGTTTGACATTGTACGCGTGAAATCCAAAATGAATAATCGCAAAATTCAGATTTTTTTTAAGTTTCCTATTTTGTCTCATCCTACATAAAGCAACATGTAAAAAACAAAGATTTTTCTATCGAATATATTGCAGTAGAAATAGAGTAAAATATTCATCCCATTTCCAGAACATGTTTATTTTTTGGGAAACCTAGGGGGAAAAGACTTCGGACGATGTGTGTTCATTCAGAGAAAGAGATACCTCATCAAGAACCAGGTCAAAAACAAATAAAAGACCTTACAGAAGCTGCAAGTGTGCAACAATAGGTCGAAATATGTATATGGAATGTAGTGAACCCTCTTTGTCTACAAAAATATAGGTCAATTTTCAGTAGTAATATCCCTAGGACAGAGGACCGTGATAATAGACGAGATAATTATATGACCATCGAAAGCTCGTTCATTGGTAACAGCCCGAAGCCGAAGGCTGAGGGCTGTTACCAAGCAACGAGCTTGACTCTTGAGATGTTGGTTATAAAATTATGAGGCATTTATTAAAGTCCGAGGAATATTCGGCCGAAAATGCAATTCGTAAAATTCAACTCAACATTAGATTCGTTGCTGTTCTCTTGTATAGAAGATCTATTTCCACGCATAATATTTATTATCTTGTTGTGGTGTTTTTAATCGAGGTCTAGGTATAGTTTGATAGAATTTTGATTGCTATGACCAGTAATCTTCAGCAATTGTTGTTCCTCTACACCACTTTTTGCTAATTGACTGACAGCTGTTGATTTATTTGAATGATTCGTTATATTTTTGTCTTTGACATTCAAGCCAATTGCTTCGGCAGCATATTTAGTCCGTTTATTTATGGTATTCCTTCCGACAGGTACATTATCGTACCATTTGTCAGTTTCATTTTTCCAATATCGATTTGGTTTCAAGAATCGTCGTGGTAAGGTAATATTTTCGCCTCGTTTTGATATTAGTTTATGAAAAAGATGTACAGGGCAGCTTTGTCTCTCACTATTGGAAACCAACCATTTACTACTTGTACAGCTTTTAGAACCACCTTGGCACGTTTTACTGAATACCGGATTGTATTCAATGCGATTTGTTGGAGAACCATCGTTATTCTTCTCGATTTGAAAAAAAATCACCAAACAAGCAACTGCCTCTCCTCTTCGCCACGCTAGTTCTACTGCAGCAATATGATAAAATTTACGCATAAGACCTTCAGGAGTATTTTCATCCCATAGCCATATTATTCTGTAAACTTCAGACAAATTTAACGAAACTGAACTGGATTTACGTTTACTTGGGTCTGCTTGCAATTTTTTTCTGATTGCTCGCGGGCATCTCGGGCTGGTTTAAATATTATATTATTAAACGGGTCAATCATAATGTTGTAGTCCTTATACCTAATACTTTTTTTGTAAGAGTTTGCTCGAAACATTCCACATTGTCTTTACCTTCTTTGAATTCTGTTCCGTCTTTTTTCTCATATTGGCAGCCCAATCTTTGAGTATAAACCCAAATTCTTCCAAGCTTCTGCGTTCATTTAATTCGTATGATCGTTCGTAGCAAAATTCCATAAATATTCCCCAAATATATTTGTGGCTATTGGAAGTATTTCTGGGAATGTTTTCTTTGATAAGCTCATTTATATTTTTAACATTACCAAAACGTGACATTTTGAAATTTGTTTGGAATGATGTTGCCATGGAACTATTATATAATTTTATAAGACTCTATGGTGTTATCATTGGGATTGAAAATTGCATTGGATGTAGTTTTCGATGTAATGTTGACATGATTGGCTGAAATGGTTCCATATGATACAAAATCATAAAATTGGATTTGTTGTTAGAACTGTCAAAAAAATTTCAACGAAAAGCACCAAATATGACTGTGATTCCCGTGCACATATCAAAATAACAAATTCTGCATGACCCCCACTTCAACAGAACATTAATTAATAGGTTTCTACTCGATTGTCACCTATGACTGAAAATGAAACGATCGAATTGAATCATCGTCCACTCTTCATTTCAAATACGTGGATGGATTGTCACATATAAGTGTTGATGAACGAATTAATAAACATATTTTATACCGTGATATCTACATCGCGTTTAATAATCAGATACAACGTTTATTATTGTTGTGATCAACGAGTTAGCAAGCACAGCCGCCTACGCAATTCACTGCATATCACTTCGGTTTTATTATGCTTGGGTTCTGTTGAACCTTATGAATAATTATGAAATAACTATGCTCAGTTAGACTATTTCGGCCGATAACGTGGTTAAATTGATTGGAAAGGGTTGGTTAGTTTTTCGAGTAATATTTAGTGTACTGGGTGGAACCATTCGCTAAAGTGGCGGCAGAAGAAATTAAACAGCGAGAAAACAGTTAAAAATGTACTACTTTCACTTTTATCATATTGGCCATGACATTCCGACACATTTCACCGTGTATATATTCTGAAAACGTTAGGTTATAGTAATTTTTTAGTCCTTTCTACATAGAGGTCGTAGTAATTACGTATTTATCGAGATATTTATTTACTTTGGCAAAATAATGAATTTGAGAAAATATTATGTGAATTCAATAATTCCAAAGACCTGGCAAATGTGAAAGAAACTTTTTTCTCTGTTAATGCTGGAAATATTTTACGTAAGTATAACAACATGGTTGGAAGATTCAGTTATGCTGTTTTCTTGTACGGAAATCAAGAATCGAGTGTTGAAATTTTAGGGAAATATAATGCACAGAATAGTCCGATACTTGGTGATAGATCATTCGAGAAGAGAATAAAAGCACTCTAATAACCCAACAGAAAAACTTCAAAATGAACAGACGGACCTATGGAATTCCCCACTTTTCGAAATTCTCAAGAAATAAGCCTACAGAAGACATTTAAATACCTTCTTGTACAACTTGAAAGAAAAATTATTAATCAATGAAATACCTAACTCAATATTGATCTATGCGGTTTCTCTATATGGCCTTTAAGAACTAAGGACTGAACGAGAATAAATTCGCTATCACAAAAACGCCTATATCTCTTGAACCAATTGAGAAAAAATCAAAATTTGATCATAGTTAGCTTTGTTATGAACGTCAGAAACATGTGGAACATTTACTTCATAGATATTCCAATTCTCTGTCGTAAAATGTCAAGCGAAGTGAAAACACGAGAATTTATAGTGAAACTTTTTCAAAATAATCAAAAATGGAGCTTCAAAAGAATCGCAAAAGAGGCTCGCGTTCGTCCGGAAACGGTATCAAGAGTTGTTAATCGCTTCAACGAAGATCTTACAATTAACTGCAAGAAAGGAACCGGGAGGAAAAAGGGGTTTCATTGCCCAAAACAGTGAAGAAAGCCATCAGCCTTTTTCAGACGAATCCTAACCTTTCAGGACGGAAAGTGGCCCAAATAGTGGGTTGTTCACAGTCAACCGTTCAGAAAATCAAGTCGAGTTGTGGGCTTAGAACATGCAAAGTGCAGAAAGCGCCAGACAGGAACGCTGTGAAGAATCAAGAAGCGAAATCAAGAGCAAAGAAATTAAAAGAAGATTTCTTGAAAATTTTTTTCTGTTGCGTGATGGACGACGAAACCTATGTCTTGGCTGATTTCTCGCAACTTCCTGGTCAAGAATTTTAAACTGCAGATTCTCGTAGAAATGTTGACGAACAAGTTCGCGTGAAGAAACAAGCAAAGTTTCCTAAAAAAAATCCTGGTTTGGCAAGCAATTTGCACTTGTGGGAAAAGGAGCAAAATTTTCGTTGGCCAAGGCTCTGTTGACTCGAAGATATACATCGAGGAATGCTTGAAGAAGCGACTTTCACCATTTTTACGTGAGCACGATGTGTCAACAATCTTTTGGTCAGATTTAGCTTCATGCCACTACAGCAAGGCCACCAAGGAATGGTACGAAGCTAATGAGGTGGTTTTTGTCCCCAAAGAGGCCAATCCACCAAATTGCCCAGAACTCAGGCCAATCGGAAGATATTGGGCCCTGGTAAAAGGAGAATTCAAGAAGACAGCATCCCAGAAAGTGACTGAGAACACTATAAGAAGCATGATGGGAAGAATTCCAGAAAAAATCCATGAATTTTGTAAAAAATAGTTTTGATTTATTGTAAAAACAGTTTTCATTAGAATTAGAAGATGATTCGAGAATGAGTTTGATTTTCGAAATCGGTCCAGTGGTTCAAAAGATATAAGCGTTTTTGTGATAGCGAATTCATTCTCGTTTAGTCCTTATAGGGGATGGAACGAAATCACCAATAATTGATTGATAGAAGTTGAACGTAACTTTCTTATAATTGCGTTTACAAATAATTGACTGGATTCCTACAAGATTACTAAATCTAATTTACTGACCCGTAAGGCTTGTTCGGACTAGGCCAGTATTTTAGTCGAGTGGAGAGTAGAGAGTAGCTAATCTACTCACTACTGTCACACAACTGTCAGGAAATCGTTCGCACTTTGGTCAAGTCGAGTTCACAAGTGAAATGAGAAGTGAGTGATGTTTCGAAGAACGAACAGCATGCAACACAATAAAGTAAACAAACTGGTTAACCTCATCGTAATGGCTATTTTAGAAGAGGTGGATGAGGAAATATGTGAGATACGTAAAAAGCAGCTTTGGCTGCGGAAATGGATCAATAGATACGAACTAGGAGCTACGAATTGTCTGAAGGAATTGGCATTAGAAGATCCCAAAGAATACCTCGATACTTTGAGAATGTCAGAAAGTTGTGTAAATTTTCTGTTAATAAAACTTTATAGACGTGAAGAATATACAAACCTGATATATTTAATTTTCGTTTTTATTTCTTTTCCTCCTAAAGCGGGTAAATGCATTTCTGATTCTATTTCCTCTAATGCGGATTTCCTCATCATTTTATTTTTGTAGTCTTTCGACTTAATGTTCCATAAACATTCGTGATCCAAATATTTTTGAACAAATCTATATGTGATATCTTTGCTCCCACGAAACATATTTGAAAAACGACGGACGGTATCTTTTCCTTTCTCCTGTGACAGTACGGTTTTGTCAGTACTAATGCACTCGACTATCATGGAATGTTCGGACTACTGTCTACTGGCGGTCCAGTGGCAAGTGGCGCGTGGTGGGGGAAGCTACTCGCCCGAGAAAATAGAATGGAATGGATCGACTCGACTCGCCCACTGACTAATCCATTCGACTCGATTGTTGGCGTTCGCACACGGCAAGTAACTAAATCACTCGCTACTCGACTAATCTACTGGCCTAGTCGGAACAAGCCTTAAACGTCAATCCCCAGTAGTTTCTCAGAATATTGGTCAAGAAAAGCATTCGGTCTTGTCTATGCGGAGTTCGCAAAAATAGTTATCTTGATTTCACCGAACAATACCGAAAAATCACACCTATCTCTTTTCGATTCATGCAAAAAAGAAACAGGTATATAAAAACCTTCATCACACTCGAATCCGAAAACTCATCAATGATTTTGATTAACGATTCGACTACAGCTGATTGCGTTCAATAAATCTTGTTGTCAATTCCCACAATTGAGTTTCCGATGTGTAATTTGAGAATCGATCATCAACGTCGTTTATGGGAAACCACATTGTCTTTGAAATTTTAAAGAAAACGCCGTTTACATTTGCTCAATCAGCAAACATTTTTTAGGTCAAACTCTAATATAAAATACAGGTTTTTCTAAATATCATGTACATTTGTCCCCCTCTTTATCGTTGTTTGAAATAGAGAAATAAAGAAATAAAGAAATGTTCGATACGAAAATTCATACAAGATGAACAACATATGGAATGCAACTTTATTTTTTGAGTACAGGAATCTCTTCTACACATGACCTCCATATACAGCGTGTTACACGATATAATGAACGTAATATTAATGAAAAGCCTCCTTATTAAGATCAAGAATTCAGTTTTCTCGAAGCCACAATGTGGACAAAATCGATTGGAAGAATACAGAAATTTGTATCTTTTGGTAAAAGAAATGTAGGATACTAATAATGATTATGAGTAGCCAGGATGTTTTAAAATTCAAATAGGATCTGCCTCGACAAAAAGCGATTCTTGAAAAAATCGAACAAGCACCCACAATAACAATCCCAATCCATGAAAGTATAGAAATAAACGAAGCAACTTTACGATCAGAATAAAATCTTCGTATTTAATTGTTCGTCCGTTTTTATGGACCCCCCCCCTCAACCCTCGCTCCCATCAATCAACACGAATCTCATTGTGTGCGAGGATGTAGAAGTCATTTAGGAACGTGACTTTTCAAATTGTATTCTATCGAATCAACTATTCTCCGCTGGTTCCATGGTGATGGCCTGAGATCCACAGAAGAATTCGAGTGTCCGATGTTCTTTTCATTTTTAATCGCACATTTATTTTCAGTTGACAGTAGCCGTATTTAAATAAGGATTAAATATCTTCTTGATAAAGAAAAAATGTGTAGACATGAATCCACAGGTGACACTTCTCTAACATGACATGCCGTTTGGTCATCTCTGATAGAACTTTTACGTATTCTATCCACAAATATTACACTCAAGAGTATATCTTCATCCTACTAAACATGGATTGCATTTGGACGCAGAACTTGGATACACCTTTTCGAAAATGTATAAACTTTTGTGATATCAGTAGAACCATACCTCAATTCATTATTCAACCATCAATGCCTTTATTTCGTTGTTGATTATAAACTGCTCCACATGACTTAGGGATATTGACTTAAATTGCAAAAAAAATAGTTGAAATAAGATTTTTGTGATGAAAATTCATATTAATATGATTTCAAGTTGCAAATTAATTTTAGCCTGAAGGTCTGCATCGTATACAGGGTGGTTGAGAAAAATCGAGTAATAATATTGAAATTTTATTCCCAGAGAATTCAAGCATTTAAAGACTATCCATACAATGTATGGCCTCCACGGAAATCAATAACAGCTTGACATCTTCTTTGCATACTACACACGAGGTTGTTGAACATTTCTTGAGGAATTTGGTTCCATAAACGGGGCAGAAGCTCTCTAAGATCATTTAAGGATTCTGGGGTAGGTTGATGATTATCTAATCTTCTTTGGAGCATATCCTATGCATGTTCCATGCAATTCAAATCTGGTGAGTGCGGAGGTATTGGTAAATGTGGAATACCAAGCTCCTCGCGCGCATTCTCAACTATGGCTGCACGGTGCGGTCTAGCGTTATCGTCTAGAAATTGAAAAGTTTCACCAATAGCAGCGTGAAAATTTGGCACAACATTGTCAATGACATGCTCCCTATAGTGTAAGGTGCTCATATTCCCAGGACAAATGTGTAGATCTGTGCGCCCGTTGAAACATGTCCCGGCCCATACCATAACACTACCTCCTCGGAATGGATGGACTTCTTGGACATAGCGACGATTTCGAGGTATGCGTGGGATTGTCCGTACCCTTATTATTCGAGAATCTGAAAATCGTCCATATCAGGATTCATCAGTGAAAAGGACACTACGCCATTGATCGTTCCAATTGATATGTTGCCTTGCCCATTCCAGTCTTTGACGCTTATGGTCACGTGTTAATGGAACTCCTCTTAATGGACGTCTAGAACCTAGATTCACCTCTCTCAAACGTCGTCTGATGGTTTCGATGGAAACTTGGACCCCATCTGCATTTTGAAGAGTATTCCGTAGCATTCTACACGTAGATGTAGGGTTTCTTCTCGCCGAAACGGCGATGAAACGATCCTGAGCAGGTGTTGTTTTTCGTCGCTCACCAAGCCTTGAGCCATTTTTTCGCGTGAGTCACGGTTCAAAACTATTTCAAAAACATTTCGAAGTAAACGTCACCAATTCATGCATCGCTAAAATGCCACAATTTCAAAACGGTGACGTCATCATAGAAATGTCAATTCAATTTATGAATTTAAAAGTTAGAAACATGATACACGCACATAATAATAAAAATATTTATAATTTTAGTTGTGTTTATTTGTATATTATTATTAAATCTTGTATTTTCAAATTGGACTCCAATCAGTTTATGATGAATTTTAATGTTCTCGTCCTTATTAACGACTTGTTGAAAAAATATAAGCAATATTCATATTGATTGAATAAGGAGGAAGAAGCCGTAAAATCAATTTCAAAAATTTGAACATACATCTTCAAAACTAAATAATATTTCAGAATTCTAAAATAAAGGTGTGCTCTACTCGAAGTGATTTATTACTTCACAGTCACAGGTCACAATGCGTTCTAAAAACAAAGCTGTCATATTCAAATAACACTAAATGCAATGAAGAACAGTTATTATTATTATTTATTCAAAATAAAAACGGTGAAAACAAATAAATCCAACAAACATAACCTATATTCCTCAATCAGCTGATTACAAACTTCAAACTGCAGTTCGAACTATTCCGCTACCTGCTTTCAAACCGCTTCAAATTATTTTGAACGTGACGTCACCAGTTCGACGCGAAAACCCGAATATTTCAAAACGGACGAAATAGTTTTAAAATATTGTCACGCGAAAATTCGGCTTTGGTCTTTCCAACACGGAACCTGTCTCCCTGAACCTATTCCAAAATCGAGATATCACACTGACTTGGAGCATTTCCGCTACAACAACCTGAGTTAGGCCACCCTGTAGCATTCCGATAGCCCTATTAACCTTAGCGTTTGTTAATTTACGTCTTGGCATTTTCAGAAAACTCGTTTCAAATCGAAGCCGTTGATAAACTGACTTCATTTCAAAATGAGAACATTCATGAAGTATATGCAAAGAACCAAACTTCAGAAAAAAGGCGACCAGATTGACGAAATGTCTCATACTGATTTTTATTGGATCGATTCAAGTTGTTATTGAGTTTAAAATGATTTCACAGCGATTTTCTCGAAGATTACATACTTTTGAAAACGATTGAATACGATATCCCTAACTCTTGTGGAACAGTATATATCTCAAACATTTAATTGTAGTTCAGTTAGTCGTTTCTATATGTTCTTTTTCTTTCACATTCTAATTGATGTTTTGATCTTTTTCTAATATATCTTTTTGATGTTGATATTGTTTAAAACAATTCATGATAGATTAAAATATTGTTTTGTTCCTATTAGGTACTTGTTGTAATGAAAATGAAGTTGATCTCAATCAAGTCCTTTTATTATTATATCGAGTCAAAGCTCCACCCCTAAAATACGACCCTTTCTTTCGGCCCTATATATGAGTAGAAAGTAAATTCGTTTTTGATAACACACACTTTTTTGCAGTCGTTAGTGCTGTCGGGAAATCATTAGTAACTCTCGAAAACTACAGTAATTATCGTGATTCATAGGTCGCATAGCACTGGGGCTGAAGAACGAGGACTTGACGGCGCCATTGCTTTGACCCCCTAATTGTTACGTCAAAATCTTCATCAGTCTTACATAATTCGGCAGTGGGGTGGCGAAATGAGCAAACTGACACCTTGTTTACTACCAATTGAGAGATTTTAACGTGATTTACGAGAAAAACAAACATAGGGTGTGATTCTTCGTCCAACTCCCCCAAAATTTGACGTTTCACGGTTCGTTCGTTGGGAAGCGTGAAAGTTACAGAGGCCAAATTCATTACAAGCTTTCATTCAACTATTTTTCATTTGAAGGGCTTACTCACTAAGCATAAATAATTTTCTTCAAATGTTCTATTGACTTAAACATTTATGATCTATCTTTCGGAAGTTAGTTTGGGCTATTTGCGACTTTCCAATGTGAGTTATTCTGGGCAACCCGTACGAATTTATGACGGCGATTTCATGGCCCATTCGGAAAACTTAAATTTGAGTATTATCAGGCGGCATCTCATTCATCGTGTGAACGGAAGCGTGAAAAATGTTGGAAAAGCTACCGAAGTTCGCTACGAACGCTTTAAAACTCCTACCGAACTAATTCTTTTACGCAACGGAAAGTGTTCACACTTTTGGCCGATGAGTTACGATGTAAACATGCTCCATTGAAATGTTTGTACCAGTCATTTTCCTGTCGCTGTACAAATTACTTTGAAATAACCGAAAAACGAAGTTCAACGCAAACTTTACGAAGTTTTCGCAAAACATCATCCACTTACTTACATTCTAACAGCTGGATATAACATCTAGGCAGAAAAACCATGAAACTCACCTGTAAAGAAAAAAATTAAATTTAGTTTTCAAATATTAAATGATGAAAATGTTTTTTTGTACAACTGCCCTTGAAAGTGACACTTTTAATGACAGCAAACAATATTAAAATTGATTTTACACGTGGAGGCGTGTTAAAAATATTTTTAACATTAGTGTTAAAAATATTTTTAGCACTCAATTTTCTTATGATGAAATCAGATTAAAAAAAATTCAGCAATTGCAAATTTTTATTATCAATATTTAACAATCATTACTTATGAACATTGATATTAATCGTAAAACTAGAACAATTACTAACATTGATGCCCTGTGACGTAAGGGAGCTGCGCAACACATTATTAGAATCCTCAGCACCATCAGTACTTGTAGAAACCGGAAGTACAATATTGGATGATGATGATCCAAAATCTGTTGAGGTTGGGAGAATTTTTTCAGCAATGACATTTCTATATGCAATGGAAAATGATCAACATAGCCCTCGGCTACCGTCGTAGACTTCCATCCACCATGTTTTTTTATATCCGTAATATTTGCTCCTGATTCTGCTAGCAATGAAGCGGAGGATCTTCGAAAACAGTGTACTGTATATTGCTTTGGTTCTGGCAGTTTGAGGAATTCGGCAGCAATAGATGGAATTTTCCCAAATGTATTGATACCCACTGGATTGGCAGATGTTTGATGACAGAAGGGCGCAGTGCAAAGTACTCTTGAAAATAGTATACTTCCCAATAATACTGAAAGAACGACTGACTTTCGTTTTTGTGTTTGGAAGTTGTATAACCAATGATTTATTTGTTATTTCGATGTCTTCCACTGATAAATTACACAATTCTTCACACCGACAGGCTCCAAATAATCCGAAAAGTGTTGCAACCTTAACCATCAAGTAATTATCATCTGTTGCCTCATTTATAAACTTTTCAACTTGTCCACGAGCAAGAATTTTCGATTTTTTGGGACATATCCTTCACTTTTCCGTTTTGAATATGATATTACCTTAAAATATTTACTAACATCCACGCCATTTTTAACAAGGGCGCTTGACTTTATCATT
Organism: Adalia decempunctata; assembly: GCA_951802165.1. Classification (NCBI taxonomy): domain Eukaryota; kingdom Metazoa; phylum Arthropoda; class Insecta; order Coleoptera; family Coccinellidae; genus Adalia; species Adalia decempunctata. Next base: position 4,936,084 of record OX637695.1, on the reverse strand, counting down.
GAAAATTTGCTCCACAAAGTTGATGAACTCCATATTTTTGATTTTTCTTCTAAGTATGCCAGGAAAACAGGTTCACTGAAGTTCCCTTCTACATTTTTCAATTTACACCAGGCCAGGAAATGGTTATATGCAATATCGTACTGCTGAACAGATTTTTTAGGTAGGAGTTCCAGATTTGCTCTTTCTGCAGACTCTTCAATATCCACAGGAACAACCAAATCGTCACTTTTATTAATAATTGGACTCTCGACAAACATATTAAGCAGTTAAAAATCCAAGACGAAAATTGGACAGGAACGAAATTCGAATGACAGCGTCTTTTCTCATTTGTTAGTAATCATAACGTTGGCAACGTTTGCCATTCACAACAACCTTCTGATTATTTGAATATCAAAATGCATTTTCAAGTTTACTGTCATTGCAAATTCGCCCATTTCATTATCAAAATAGGGCAGTTGTACAAAAAACATTGTATGGTATTTGTGTTAAAAGTGATTTTATTTTGTTCGTGAAATTGTTCAATTCCGCTCATTTCACAAACTTTTTCACTCACAAAATAAAATGTCACTTTTAACACTAATATCATAAATAACTATTTTTTCACCAATTCATCTCTGATATGTGAACTTGACTTACTTCATGCATCTCGAATCGTAAAAAAATTAATGCTGACAACAAAATGTTTGTGGAAAGATTCCAAAATTTACTTAATACTTCATAAAAGTAGATTGTAAATTCAAGTGTTTTAAACAAAATATCAGCGTATTGTCCCATTAGGTCGAAACATTGTTGGATTCAAAGAAAGATAAAGCTGTTTGACCAACTACCATCGTAATTATCACTTCCCAACCCCTCAATCATCCAATCGCTCATCCGTTATTATTTTCCAAACGACGTCCATGAAAAAAGGGTTAACCCCGTCGTGTTTTCCCGTTTGAGGAGACCAAAGAAAACTCTCTGAATTTTTAATCCTCGCTCGCCTTGTCGCATCACGCAACGAATTTTCGTGGCATTTAATTCGAATGACGGCCGGGGACCTCAATTTTCCCCAAGACGTAATAAATTGTTAATTTGAGGCTTTTTAATCTTTTAAAGGGGTTAAATACAAAGTAAGTTCCGAGTGCAGCGGCGCCGAAATGCGTTATTAATGGAAAAAAGGGTTGTACGGACAATTAGCCAAACTGGACGGATGAAAGATGACCGGAGTCTGTCATTAACTCGACGAATATGTGTCATTAAGTTAATCATCGGTTTGACATTGCATCACGACGTCGCAGTGAGTAGGATTCCGCGGAAAAGCGGGGCGTTTAACGGGAAATAGAAAATTCCGGGTAGGCAAAGCATAATGTAGATTGTAGGGAACGGTATTTGTGGTTGCCTAAGGTGATAACTGCGTCCTGGTGCGAAATCATGATATATAGGGCTATTTCTGTCCTTAAGAAAGCTGAAAATGCTATCTTGAGTATTCTCTTCTCGAAACTCTTTTTTGTAGGCGCATTTTCCTACAAAAATCAAACTTATAGCCCCTTCAACCGACACCCCATTCACAAACAATGAGTAATAGACCAAGAGCCAGTGACCAATTTACATATGTCATTTCATAACTCACCAAAATTTACTTGTTTAATATTCAATATCTGCTCGAAAATAAAAACCACTTCTGCCAGACCATAATGGCCGGAGTAGACTACCATAAGCGCTCAAAGAGGCCAGAAAATTATGTTCAACAATGTCATATAGTATCACACACAAAATTTTCAGGAATTGTTGTTGATAATATATTGAATCTATAAAAAATAATGACAGAACTTTTTCGTCCCTCCTAAGTGTTGGCAGAACTCTTAGAAAATTCATTAAGAACAGCTGTACTTAGGTATGTCATTTCAGTACGCTTGAAATTTACAGGAAATAAAGAAAATGTGGCTAGAAAGCGAATTATAATCATGACAGAAATTTTTTACATCACGAACCATCTGCCAGAAATGTTGCCGCGCAAATACGAGCGAAATGAGCTTATTCATATTTGCAAGTCAGACCTAAAGCGCATATTGGGCATTTACGAGACTCATCAAAAGTTGATAGGAAGCTAAAATTCTTTTATGAAATTATAGAATTTGTTTTCAGTTTCATTTACCTGATCCGATGATAAGGGTATTCGCTATGTACTCGTAATACTAAAGCTCACTGTGAAAGTCTTATACCCTCTTTTACTTCTCTAATTCTACCCAACTTTTGGGGTTTTAAATGCCCTGATGGTTTATTTTTTACCCCTTAATGTGACTGAGATCTAACACTTCTTTCAATGTTTCGTAAGTCACACAGGTATACTCGAGACCTCCTCAATCCATTCGAAAAATTCTTGAGTAAACAAATTTTGAGGATGCGTAGGAAGAGCATATTTTTTTGAATGGTTTATTACTAAATAAATTGTTGTAATGTTAAAAATAAAAACCTTTATTTCTTTTAATTTATTCCTTTAATTGACAATAATACATGCCCAATATGCGCTCTAGGTTCTGACTTGCAAATACATATGAATAAGCTCATTTCGCTCGCATTTGCGCGGCAACATTTCCCGTTCTGGCAGATGGTTCGTGATGTAAAAAATTTCTGTCGTGATTATAATTCGCTTTCTAGACACATTTTCTTTATTTCCTGTGAATTTCAAGCGTACTGAAATGACATACCTAAGGACAGCTGTTCTTAACGAATTTTCAAAGAATTCTGCCAACACTTAGGAGGGACGAAAAAGTTCTGTCATTATTTTTTACAGATTCAATATTTTATCAATAACAATTCCTGAAAGTTTTGTGTATGATACTATGACATAGTTGAACCTAATTTTCTGGCCTCTTTGAGCGCTTATGGTAGTCTACTCCGGCCATTATGGGCTGGCAGAAATGGTTTTTATTTTCGAGGAGACATTGAATATTAAACAAGTAAATTTTGGTGAGTTATGAAATGACATATGAAAATTGGTCACTGGCTCTTCCTCTATAACAGGAACCAGTGTGCGGAGTCTTAGACGATTTCGAATCCTACGAATCTCAGAATTCAGAAACGTACTCATGCGACCTTGCACAGCGACCATTCATAAAAATTCATTACCTCCTTGTTTATAAAACACGCGGTTATCGAATTCGGATAAGTTTTCCTACCGTACAGGAAACGAACGCTGGCCAATGTGCCGGATCAGCGAGAAAAATATTATATCCATTACTTGTTTATTCTCGGTCCGCCAGCGAAACTACGGAATGAGCTTTATCGCCTGGATCGTGGGTGGTATAGAGGTTCGCATGTAAGCCGATAACGCGTTATCGAAACGCGCATAGAGTAAACATAATTTTTAGCCGAACGGCCTCGACCGACGAGATCTTGGCCGGCTCGATTCTTTCGGACACTCAAACGCGGAAATTGCATCGATTTGTCGATAAGGAACGATCTGAACAACGAAGCTATTTAGGCATCTCACGATAAACTTGAAATGGGAAAGACTGATCAGCTATTTCGCTATGAATAGGCTGCGATTCGAAACTCATTAATAAATTCTTATCGGGACAGATGTAAAAACAAAAATCGAATACATCAACGTCCTTCTGTTGTGAAATACGTGATAATTTTAGCGACTAAGCACAGATATACTACAGATAGGTTTTCATTTGTGCGAAGTTGGCCTAGCAGTTTTCCATTTTAAAAACAAACACTTTGTGCAGAGTTGTGTCATTTGAATTTTTCAGAAAGTTCCTCATAGTCCCATTTTTTGTTTCTTCTTCATATAGATGAATGAAAAAATTCACTTTCGCTTGTAGATGAAAACTTGCAAAAAAAATATGCTAAACGTGTGCTAATTAATGCCGAAAAAATTTCGATAATTTTTCGAAATAATGAAGATTTTGGAGAAAAGCTCATAAACGAACAGTGAAATTCCCTACTTTTCGAAATTCCCAAGAAATAACGCTACAGAAGACATTTGAATAAATGTTTGCACAACTTGAAATACTCCAGTTTGAAAATGTAGTAGTACTACGAATCTTGTGTCACAGGATAAACCTTATAAGAACTAACTCCATTCACAAGGTTGAGAAAGTGTGAATAGAAATCAGCATTGGTCTCCGAGAAATATACTGCCCCACAAGAGTTAAGGATATTGTATTTAAAAGTATGTAATCTTCGAGAAAATCGCTGTAAAATCATTTAAAACTCAATAACAACTTGAATCGATCCAATTAAAATCAGTATGAGACATTTCGTCAATCTGGTCGCCTTTTTTCTGAAGTTTGATTCTTTGCATATTTATGCTTCATGAATGTTCTTATTTTGAAATGAAGTCAGTTTATCAACGGCTTCGATTTGAAACGAGTTTTCTGAAAATGCCAAGACGTAAATTAACAAACGCTGAGGCTAATAGGGCTATCGGAATACTACAGGGTGGCCTAACTCAGGTTGTTGTAGCGGAAAGGCTCCAAGTTAGCCAAAGTGTGATATCTCGACTTTGGAATAGGTTCAGGGAGACAGGTTCCGTGTTGGAAAGACCAAGGCTTGGTGGACCACGAAAAACAACACCTGCTCAGGATCGTTTCATCACCGTTTCGGCGAGAAGAAACCCTACATCTACGTGTAGAATGTTACGGAATACTCTTCAAAATGCAGATGGGGTCCAAGTTTCCATCGAAACCATCAGACGACGTTTGAGAGAGGTGAATTCTAGGTTCTAGACGTCCATTAACACCTGACCATAAGCGTCAAAGACTGGAATGGGAAAGGCAACATATCAATTGGAACGATCAATGGCGTAGTGTCCTTTTCACTGATGAATCCAGATATGGACGATTTTCAGATTCTCGAAGAATAAGGGTATGGACAATCTCTCGCATATCCTGTAATCGTCGCTATGTCCAAGAAGTCCATCCATTCCGAGGGGGTAGTGTTATGGTATGGGCCAGGATATGTTTTAACGGGCGCACAGATCTACACATTTGTCATTGGGAATATGACCGCCTTACACTATAGGGAGCATGTCATTGACAATGTTGTGCCAAATTTTCACGCTGCTATTCGTGAAACTTTTCAATTTCTAGACGATAACGCTAGACCGCACCGTGCAGCCATAGTTGATAATGCGCGCGAGGAGCATGGTATTCCACATTCACCAATACCTCCGCACTCACCAGATTTGAATCGCATAGAACATGCATGGGATATGCTCCAAAGAGGATCAGATAATCATCAACCTACCCCAGAATCCTTAAATGATCTGAGAGAGCTTCTGGCCCGTTTATGGAACCAAATTCCTCAAGAAATGTTCAACCACCTCGAGTGTAGTATGCAAAGAAGATGTCAAGCTGTTATTGATGCCCGTGGAGGCCATACATTGTATTGATAGTCTTAAAATGCTTGAATTCTCTGGGAATAAAATTTCGTTATTTTACTCGATTTTTCTTAACCACCCTGTATACGCTGCAGACCTACAGGCTAAAATTAATTTGCAACTTGAAATAATATTAATTTGAATTTTCACCACAAAAATCTTATTTTAACTATATTTTTTTGCAATTTAAGTCAATATCCCTTACTCATGTGGAGCAGTTTATTTGACATTTTACGAGTGTCAATCTGGTAAAAACAACTTGATAGACCTAAATCTTGGCCAAACAGGATACTTTATAAAAGTGAATGGAGCATAATATGCTGAGATAACTTTTTCATTTTCGCGATTCCCCATGAACATTAGAATCTTGCACGATTCCGACAAAGTAATTCCGGGAAACACCAGATTTGGGTCCTTTTCCCTAATGGGTGAAAGCCATCTTGATTTGCATAAATATCGAAGTGTTCAATTGACAAGACTCGTAAAAGATCTCTGTTCAAATTTATAATGGTCATTTACTTGTGATATCCGAAATATATTTAGTTTCGGTCCAAAATTCTACATTATTTTGTACGAAACTCTTTGTCGGCTGCTGAAGATTCCGACAAGGTAATTCCGGGAAACACCAGAATTGGGTCCTTTCCTGGGTCAAAGCCATCTTGATTTTCATAAATATCGAAGTTTTCAATTGACAAGACTAGTTAAAATATAATTGAAGACTTTTCCATAAACTTGTTATGTTGAAATATATATTTCACCATTCACATAGATGTGTTGTATAAATTGCATTCGTATAATAATATTCAGTTAAAACTGAACGATTGACTCTGGACGGAAAGTAACTATACGAAGGCCCTCCTACCGCTGCGCCAAACTTGTTGTTATTGCTCCTTCTTACATTTTAACAGAGTATAGAGCATATTTCAGCCTCAGAAACTTTTTCAATAAAACAGTAGGTACGATTAAAAAAAATCAACGACACAAAGCAGCACAGAACTTTTTTCTCCGAAAAATGCTACCAAGTTCACAGCCAATTTGTCCCCCACCCTTTACTGCCAATTAAAGCCTCCGCCGTTCGTACCGACGACTCCGATCTTCGAAGCTGTCGACGACTCGCATCCGTGTCTCGTGTCTCTAGAAACCGGGAAATACCTGACCCAAAGTCGCGTGTCTCTGTGCATCATATTAATTTATGAACCTGAGAGGGCGGACTGGGCCACGTGAACCGTGTAATCAGACTCTAACAGCGCAACAAAGCCACCGTTTACCGGCCCGTCCGGATCAATCCCACTGTCGGCGCTTTTGATTCGCGCTAATCAGATAATTATCAGTTGGCTTTCGGTTTTACATGTGTTGCCCAACACTGCACCGTCCGCGACCGAGACTTAATTGATGTCTTATCGTCTTGCTCCGCTTTCATCTCACCGACGCTCACTATTTTCCGCACAATCCTCGTTCATTCAAGATATTTTCTCAATTACTACGTCGATTGGACCTAATTATTAGGTTATTCGTGTTATCGGTTTGGCGGACGATGGTGCGATGGTCCAATTCCCACGCCGACGTTTTGTTTACGCGCCGCGTATTGTCGCCAAATGACGTTCCACGCCGTACTACACATTTTTATATCTTGAAGATAATGATTCCATAAATCGAGCTAAACCGGAACTCCAGACTTGCGTCACTCGCTCAAGACTTAGATTTCGACCCTCAATTGTGCGATGTGTATACAGGGTGACCCACATTGAACAGTCTAGCCGCATTGAAAAATCATTAAATCTATACTCCATTCACAATTATAAAATCACAACTCTGGCCTTGGAAATTTGACACATTCCACTCTGTATCGAAGTTATGACGTTTTTCAAAATATTTTTATGTTCCAAGTCAACACCATGTTGCCCTTTCTACATTCTTAACGTATTTCTCAGAATGTGAATTTATTCGGAAAATGAATGAATTGGAAAAGATGTGACGGACGAAAATTACTAACGTTTATATGAATTGATAGAAAGGATTCCTATTCTAGTTATTTGCATGAAAAAGAGATCACTGTTGAAATATATTATTTTTCGCCATGGAAGAAAATTGCATTGCTTTCACATGATTTTCATATGCATGCCTGTGAAGATTTAATGTTTATTATCCTCTTGAACTGAAAGTTCAAGACTTGACATCAATTGTTGAATCAAGAATAATGGAACATTATATCCCTCTACTGGAATCCAAATAGTTGAAGGGAGTTCTGATGCAACAGGAACTTTTTCTTGGAACATAACCTCAATACTCAATAGCTAACTTAGTAAAAATAAGAGTAGAAGATATACATTTCATTTATTTGATCTTATGAACAAGGAGTAAAATATTCTGACTGTATAGTAATTTATTAGTTTGAAAAATATTCATACATTACAACCACAGTAGGTTTGTACAAATAATATGGAACAGGTCAAACATATGCTTCACATTTACCTATCATTCACCTGTTCTAAAATAAGACACAAACTCCTCCACATTATAGGGCCCCTATAGCATTAAAAGCTTGTGTCTCTTTTGAAAGAAATAGCACTAGATATAATATATTCTTTCGATTAAGAGCAAATACCTACCGTTGAATGTTACATACACAAATTTCTTCAAAATGGGCTTATACGAAGTGGTTCTTTTTCTGAAACGTGAAAACGATCAACAATAATCATTTAGAGACCGATGATGGCCATCCAAAACCTGTTTACTTACGAATATCGTGCAATTTCATTCTGCAAGTTCTTTCCTCATCATTCCTCGAAAATCATACCTGAACCATATTTTCCGCTCGCTTTCGTGAAAAGATCGTATAAGGAAGCCTTTTTTGTCCATTTACACATTCCAAATAAATTTTGAGCACCAAAAACGATACCGAAACTATAACCAAACTTCTGGGGGACCGGAATTTCGTTTGAAATCTTTCCGAACGGCCAGATACCTAAAAAAAACTTCGTTATCAAGTGTAAAAAAGGCGATTAGTACTTACTTTTGCTTTATTCATGCTTATAAATCGATTTTTGGTCCAATTCAAATTTGCCGTTTGTACCCATGTCAAAATATCTTTGATACTTTTACTTTGATGTAAACAAAGAAACTGGCAACGCCGTTTTGTCATAAAAGATATTCTCTGTACGCGCACAGATTTTTTATCAGGTGCACCAATTCCTGAAAACGAAACCATGGCCAGAGTTGTGATTTTATAATTGTGAATGGAGTATATACTCCATTCACTTTTATTTAATCACATAGGAGGTCATGGTTTCGTTTTCAGGAGGTGGTGCCCCTGATGAAATGCACAGAACATATGATGAAAAGTCAGTGCGGGCACAGAAAATATCCAGACCAGGACGAATGTTTACATTTGGAGGTTGAAGGGATACACGGGAATTTCGTTGAAAAAGCTGTTATTTGTACAGATATCGCAGTAGATGGATCGGATGGAGCCTCGAGAGGTCGATTAGGATGATATTTTTCAGGTTTTCCCAGAAATTTGGCGATATCTGAGCAGATTTGCAAAAGTTAGGTACCTCACTAATGAGATGGAACTTAGACCTAATTCTCCTATAAGAAACGCCTCTCAAAGGCCGAGATGGTGACAAATGTATTCTTTAGATGTTGTTTGAACAAACGCAGCCGAGTTTTGTTTCCCAACATTGATTTTAAGAAAGTTATCAACAAAATAAAATTGACATTATTCTCGATTCTTGTAATTACCCATCAATTCATCTTATATCTTTGGGTTGATTTTTTTCAATGAATTCTTGATTAGAATCAACAATTGATGTCGTCAAGTCTTGAACTTTCAGTTCAAGAGGATAATAAACATTAAATCTTCACAAGCATGCATATGAAAATTATGTGAAAGCAATGCAATTTTCTTCCATGGCAAAAATTATATATTTCAACAGTGATCTCTTGTACTTTTCATGCAAATAACTAGAAAAGGAATCCTTTCTATCAATTCATATAAACGTTTATTATTTTCGTCCATCCCATCTCCAATTCATAAATTTTCCGAATAAATTCACATTCTGAGAAATACGCTAAGAATGTAGAAAGGGTCACATAGTGTTGACTTGGAACATAAAAATATTTTGAAAAACGTCATAACTTCGATACAGAGTGGAATGTGTCGAATTTCCAAGGCCAGAGTTGTGATTTTATAATTGTGAATGGAGTATAAATAAATCAACAAAACTGCACCAAATTGATGAAACCATTGGAGCTCATATAACCTCTGAATTTTTCATGAGTCTAGCTACATTTCGCTTCTTTTTCGTGTCGTGAAAATCCCATGGCGACGTTTTTCGAGGAACCCTAAAATGCACTCGTACCCCGCCTGTCATAAATATGTAATTTCGTCGTAGTTTACCGTCAATTCATCATCGTGAAATCGTTGGGTAATTTTCTCCATCACGATAAGTCTAATGTTTCGGCAATCACAGAAAACTCGGGACACACTCCGTTCACACGACAAACTTGTCGAGGGTAGGGTAGGGCCTTTATTTGGTTTCGATGTGATTGATTTGGTTGGGGCAATTTTTGCATTCCAGGCAAATATTTATTGTTTCGGTTGACGATGATTGGACTGTTTGTGATGAGATAGATCCACAATCGATAAAAAGTTAGGATTGATTCAATATTGATACGAATGATTGATAATTCAATTGGACATCGGTCTATTCCATTCTGTTAGGGGGAAAAGTTATTATAATAGGTTATTAGTGATAGCTAGTTCCGCTACACTTGGAAGCCAGAAAAACACAATTTATATCGCAATTCTTGAGTAATTCCTAATTTTAAAGGATAAGATTTGTCACGGCAATCTAAAATGTTTACTAATACCATAAAATGTCCGCAATTTAAAGGGGGAATTGGTATTTTTTCCTGAAAATCTGATAAAACGGGGAGTTTCTCAAAAACGCGTTTTACGGAGAAAAAGCGAGAACTCTTTTATTTCCATCCCCCATACTGTATCAGTGTGTCAGACGTGGGGAGGACTACGGAATCGGGTGTTCATCGCCTCAGCACCTCGTGCCAAGAGGTCGCCACGCCTCGTTCTTCAATTTCGTTTTCGATGCAGATGACAAATATATATTCCGCAGAGGCGAGATCTTGCGAAGGTTAACATCCCTTTGATCTCGGAGACTCCTGATACCTAAAGATTAGCCGAGACGCCGTGTGTGTCCGAACATGTGAGCCCACCTCGTTCATGCACACGTCAATCTGATTTCAAAACTCTGGGCTAGTTTTGGAGCCTCTTGAACTTGAATTTGGGAAATATGGCTTTATGTCTTCGATAGGGAACTCATATAGTCAAATACATATTTGTTATACTTCTTGTGTTTTTTTGTATTGATCTTAATGGGGAATATTTTGAGAAATGGCCATTTTCGTTCGTCTCTGAAATCCAAGTAGAAACCTTTGTGAATCAGATGGACCCTGCCTATAAAGGACAAAATAGACTACTTCAAAGTTTTCTGAATCTAATGATACAGTCGTGCTGCGCGCAAACTTGGTCACCGTGTGTACACAGTACACACACGGCATTTCGACAGAAAGTTGAGTTATTTTGTCACGTCATGCAATATTCATAGATCTGGGAGCTTCTAAATATTTCATTCTTGCGCCCTCCTTACTATACTTGCTAATGTTCAGGTCGTTCATCAAATATTTACCAGTGCGCGCCCGAAATACGGGACTCTTTGGCGTTTCATCAGCTGACGAATTTTTTATCATCGGCTCTTTGAGACTCAGGTATAATTCTTTGCTTAATAGATTTTTAATATCCGGTTGTGCCCCCAGATCAAAATCGTCGTGCTCCCATTTAGGGACGCTAATGTCCTTCGGTCGTTTCACGAGGAGAAAACCTGGTTCATTAGTTTTAATGTGGATTTAGTTGTGCCTTTTGGTTTCAAACTTGAGTCTACACGCATAGGCTTAGCTATAATCTATGTGCGATTTTTGTCGATCACTTAGGGCCTATAACATGATTGTGATCGACTATCGCCTTCTCTGGAGACCTCTTCATTATCTAGGGTCCTTCAGAAAGTCCTTAATCGAACTGTATCAGTAAATTCCTTTCCTATTATTGCCCGGATCACCACATGTTCAAGTCGGGCATGATAAGCGTCATTCTTTGCATGAATTTATACGATTATACATTTAATGAAACGCCTATCGAGAGCAATTTGATAAATTGAAAGGTTGAAGTCGAAGTCTTCCTCTTGGTGAATTTAATTATTCAGCCGACGTCGAAGAAAAGTGAACTTTTCCCAGGTATGGATTTGATTCCCTCGAAACGTTTAAGAATTCTCTTTAGCCGGCGTGTGACAGGGTATCGCGATATGAGATATTCAAGATTTAGTAAGGACATTCGGTGTTTCAAAGTGAATTCATCGTGAATATGATTGATGGATGCACTTCTTACGTGGTATTATGATGAGTGCATAAGTGTAGAGACTGGTTCTTTGAGAAATGGCACCATATGGCACGTTTTGGGCATATTTGATTAAAAGGAAATTGAATGGGTTATCGACTCGGAAAGTTGTGATATTTGAAACCCAGAGCCGTAGCCAAAATTATGAAGGGTTTTCACAATCTCATCACTTAAACAAGTGATGAGATTGTGAAGATTTTATACATTCATGTCACATTCAACAAGTTGATAGTTGATAAGGGGGGCAAAGACCTTTGACGATGTATGTACACTGCGCAAAAAAATAACGCACATTCTAAAAATCTCAATTTTAATGAAAGTTAACTCTACATTGACTTTATAACTTATTTTTTATGTTCTCTCGGGAAGGTTTTGAACGAAACAAGACACATTAAATGGAAGAAAAATTCAGGATTTCACCGAATCTTATGTGAAAGAAGAGAAATGAACAATTTTCAAAATACTGGAATGCTGATAAGTGATTTAATACTTGGTATTTCCACCCCTTGCGTTAATTACAGCTCGGCAACGACGGTTCATACTGAAAATGAGTGATCTTGAAATGTTCTGATCTAATCCTTCCCAGATTTCTCCGAGTTGGATTCCTAAGTCATTAAGAGTAGCTGGATGATTTTCTGAACTTCTCAGCCTTCTATTGAGGTTGTCCCAAACCTGCTCAACCCGATTGAGATCTGGACTTCTTGCGGGCCATTCCATTCGAGAGACTTCAACCTTTTCAAGGTACTCCTGAACGATGCGCACACGATGGGGTCTGGCATTATCGTCCATAAAAATGAATTTTTCACCAATGTATGTGGCAAATGGCACTACATGCTCTTCAAGAATGTTCCTTATATACTTATCAGCATTCATAGCTCCATTATCAACGACCACTAGGTCTGTGCGAGCAGTCAAAGATATTCCACCCCATACCATAATCGATCCTCCTGCGAAACCAGTAGTATTCAGGAAATTGCACTGAGCTATCTTTCATGTGGACGTCTGTATATACAAGGGAACGTCGATCACAATGGTAGAGGCAGAATCTAGACTCATCTGTGAAGAGAACTCTTTCCCAATCGGCCTCTTCTCAATGGATAAGCTCTCTCGCAAAATTCAAACGCGCCCTTCGATGGGCTGGGGTAAGAGCTGGGCCTCTTGCCGCGACACGAGGCCTTAAATCATATTCTCTGAGGCGATTTCTTATTGTCTGAGTGCTAATTTGCACCTCATGAGTTTGATCAAGCTGATTTTGAAGGAGGCGAGCGGTTGCAAACCGTTGTCTCAACGAAGAAACTCTCAATTATCGTTCTTGAATGGCAGTTGTTACCCATGGTCTACCCTGTCCTGATCTTCGGACATTCATACCTGTCTCCCTGAAATATTCTGGACACACTTGTATGGGAAACTCCAAACCTTTCTGCAATTCTTGTGTATGTCCACCCTTCTTCTCGCAAAACTACCGCTTGGGCACATTCCTCTTGGGTCAAATTGCGTGTTTCGCGTTGCATCGCGATCGAGTGTATAAAATCAAACGAAAGAAAAACTATTGATCACTAGAATTGATCGAGAACAACTGATTTTAGAATGGAGCCAATACATTCAAAATCTGATAATATCATCTTTTTTTATTCCTGCTGGGAGAAAACATCTGTATTGAAGAAAAACGTTGAAAGTGGATAACATATGCATGCATAATTCTGATAAAAATAATTATCATTGAGAACACCTTCAGTTGTAGAATAAATTTGAGATTTCCATAATGTGCGTTAATTTTTTTTGCGCAGTGTATTTCCAATTACCGTATATCAGTTTTTCTGCATCCACGTAACTTTCCTGGCAGTTCAGATAAAATTACCGAACACCACCCCCGATCCTAAGCTGCCGTCATTAATATTCCAAGGAATTAGGAGTCATCGCTTCTTCCACCACCTTTCGACGTGTGAAAGCCACTAAAATTTTCACGAATTCGTCGTCGAAAGGTTTCGAGGGCCTTCTTCGCCTCACTCCGAGACCGGAAAACAAGCGTGTCGCGACCGCATTCCCCGATCAGCCGATAAGGCCATTAGGGGGTTCCCCGGTAAATATTTGAACGCTACTTAAATCGCTGCATTTCTTTAATCTCGAAACTCTCTCGACGCTATTCAATATGCATGACGCTCTTAGCCGCCGCTGGAAATGTGTGTATGTGTGTGGGATTACGGCGAAAAGCCGTTCCGGGGAGGGGGGGGGGAAGTCCCTTCGACTCCGCTGACTCCGGAAGAGGATGCTGGCTGCGATCTCCTTCAATTAACGCGAAATGGATCCGGGCGTCTCCCGACTCCTTCTAGGTTTACAGAAATCTGCGGTATATGCAGATATTTTTGTGACAGTTGCCAATCATCCAAATCAAACTCATTTTCGAATCATCTTCTAATTCTAATGAAAACTGTTTTTACAATAAAAAAACCAAAACTATTTTTACAAAATTCATGGATTTTTTCTGGAATTCTTCCCATCATGCTTCTTATAGTGTTCTCCGTCACTTTCTGGGATGCTGTCGTCCACTTTTGCTTGAATTCCGCTAATGTTTTCGTTGATTTCTTAGTCTTCTTCAATACTCTTTTTACCAGGGCCCAATATCTTTCGATTGGCCTGAGTTCTGGGCAATTTGGTGGATTGGCCTCTTTGGGGACAAAAACCACCTCATTAGCTTCGTACCATTCCTTGGTGGCCTTGCTGTAGTGGCATGAAGCTAAATCGGGCCGAAAGATTGTTGACACATCGTGCTCACGTAAAAATGGTAAAAGTCGCTTCTGCAAGCATTCCGCGATGTATATCTTCGAGTCAACAGAGCCTTGGCCAACGAAAAATTTGCTCCTTTTCCCACAAGTGCAAATTGCTTGCCAAACCAGGAATTTTTTAGGAAACTTTACTTGTTTCTTCACGCGAAATTGTTCGTCAACATTTCCACGAGAATCTGCAGTATGAAATTCCTGACCAGGAAGTTGCGAGAAATCAGCCATAGGACATAGGTTCCGTCGTCCATCACGCAACAGAAAAAATTTTTCAAGAAATCTTTTTTTAATTTCTTTGCTCTTGATTTCGCTTCTTGATTCTTCACAGCGTTCCTGTCTGGCACTTTCTGCACTTTGTATGTTCTAAGCCCAGAACTCAACTTGATTTTCTGGCTTTCTTCACTTTTTTTGGGCTATGAAACCCCTTTTTCCTCACGGTTCCTTCCTTGCGGTTAATTGTAAGAACTTCGTTCAAGCGCTTAACAACTCTTTGGATTTTCGATGGAATTCCGGATCATTTTCATGCATTTCAATGACCCAATCAGCAAAGAAACGACGTTGATGATGATCCTCAGGCTTGAGTTCTTGTGTTTACTGAACTTTATAAGCCTTAAGACCCTAATCCTTATGCAAAATACGGTGAAATGACGTTTGTGGAATGCCTAATTCTGAAGAACGACGAGGAATTGAAAAACCTGGGTTTTCTTCAACACTTTCGGCTACAGCAGCAATATTCTCGGCTGTTCTTGAGCGACGTGCACAGGTTTTACCCTTCACATCACTAACAGCTGAAATTTTTTCACGAATTTCTGTATTGCGGTTCGACAAGGTGCTTCACGACGACCCAAAAATGTTCGAGTTTTATGAACCGTCTCTGCCAAATTTCCACCATTTTTATGGTAAATTTTTATAATTTCAATGCGTTGTCGAAGCGTGTATCGTTCCATTTTTATTAACGGCGAAGTTTCTACCTGTCAGATGTCAAAAAATGACAGCTGGAAAACCCTCCAGCAAGAATGCCACCTTTCTTCGATTTAATTATTCAAATTCTCGATGGATTCCGTCCCAACTCCCTTTCTCCTGGCTGTTACGGTCCGATATTCCCGGTCATTCTTCCCGTTTTCTTCCCTACTTCCAGTTCCCCGATCCAAATGAGTCTTCGCAATTCGACGACGCATCGCCAAGCACGAATTCCACGGCGGCAAGAACGAAAAAACGCCCGACTTCCATATCGGCGCAACCATTTCGCCTCCTTCGCTAATTGAGCAGTTGGATTTTCGTGGAGTCGCCCTTTTCAACCCCCGGAAAATCTGCATGCTTTCCGAGAGAAGAAAACTCTTTAACAAGGGAGCAAAACGCTAACGACCGACCGTCTGGTGCTCGCCCCCTCTCCTTCCTCGGGTCCGCTTTCCATGGAATCCATAATCCAGAATAATTTAATGACTCTTCATCGGAATTTATTCTGCGTACGCTGAAAGGGTCGAGCGGCGGGGACTCTCGATCCCGCCGTCCCCGAGCGGCCATTTCGGGCGACCTCTCTTGTCCCCAGGATCGGAAATTCCACCTGAACGGCAGCCCAGAAAAATCGCCCGGAGAGAAAACGATGCCGCATTGAAATTCGCGAAAAAAAGAGCGGAATGGAATATGCCTAAAATAAGGTCGACCTTGATTGAATAGCACAGGGTGTTCCTACATTGGAGTTATTATTATTATAAATAACATACACGAGCTCTCTTGGAGAGAAGAAATGGACTATTGTACCAATTCTTATTGCCTCGAGAAATTAAAGAAAAAAAATGGATGTTTGATAGAATGAATACCACAAAGTAAACACTGCAGGAATGGTACTTACGTTTGTTAAGATGAAAAGTTACGTATCTGCTTCTGTTTTGGTCTCGTGTGGTGTCGTGCAGGGTAAAAGTTCTTATCACAGAATTCACTTTGGCGAACTGAAGGCCGACGACGTGGAAAACTATTTTGTTAAGGGCTTCGAGCTAAGCCGTGTAAAGCAATGCGACTAAGGCAGGTTGCTTGGAGGACTGAGCAGGTATATGCTTGTAGGATTTTTACAACAGCCATAGAATCGCACAGAGCACAGAAGATCTCGGTCTTATTCTTAACCGGGTAAGCCCATCCTATATATAAACTTTGTGGTATATAAAATATAAAGTATGAATTCTAAACACATTAAATGGAAGAAAAATTCAGGATCACCGAATCTTATGTGAAAGAAGGGAAATAAACAATTTTCAAAATACCGAAATGCTGATAAGTGATTTAATACTTGGTATTTCTACCCCTTGCGTTAATTACAGCTCGGCAACGACGGTCCATACTCAAAATGAGTGATCTTAAAATGTTCTGATCTAATCCTTCCCAGATTTCTCCGAGTTGGATTCCAAAGTCATTAAGAGTAGCTGGATGATTTTCTGAACTTCTCAGCCTTCTATTGAGGTTGTCCCAAACCTGCTCAATCGGATTGAGATCTGGACTTCTTGCTGGCCATTCCATTCGAGAGACTTCAACCTCTTCAAGGTACTCCTGAACGATGCGCGCACGATGGGGTCTGGCCTTATCGTCCATAAAAATGAAATTTTCACCGATATATGGGGCAAATGGCACTACATGCTCTTCAAGAACGTTCCTCATATACTTATCAGCATTCATAGCTCCATTATCAACGAACACTAGGTATGTGCGAGCAGTCAAAGATATTCCACCCCATACCATAATCGATCCTCCCCCGAAACCAGTAGTATTCAGGAAATTGCACTGAGCATATCTTTCATGTGGACGTCTGTATACAAGGGAACGTCGATCACAATGGTAGAGGCAGAATCTAGACTCATCTGTGAAGAGAACTCTTTCCCAATCGGCCTCTTCCCAATGGATATGCTCTCTCGCAAAATCCAAACGCGCCCTTCAATGGGCTGGGTAAGAGCTGGGCCTCTTGCCGCGACGCGAGGCCTTAAATCATATTCTCTGAGGCGATTTCTTATTGTCTGAGTGCTAATTTGCACCTCATGAGTTTGCTCAAGCTGATTTTGAAGGAGACGAGCGGTTGCAAACTGTTGTCTCAACGAAGAAACTCTCGAGTAACGTTCTTGAATGGCAGTTGTTACCCGTGGTCTACCCTGTCCTGGTCTTCGGACATTCATACCTGTCTCCCTGAATCGGTGCAACATTCTGGACACACTTGTATGGGAAACTCCAAACCTTTCTGCAATTCTTGTGTATGTCCACTCTTCTTCTCGCAAAACTACCGCTTGGGCACATTCCTCTTGGGTCAAATTGCGTGTTTCGCGTTGCATAGCTATCGAGTGTAGAAAATCAAACGGAAGAAAAACTATTGATCACTAGAATTGATCGAGAACAACTGATTTTAGAATGGAGCCAATACATTCAAAATCTGATAATATCATCTTTTTTTATTCTGATAAAAATAATTATCATTGAGATAACCTTCAGTTGTAGAATAAATTTGAGATTTCCATAATGTGCGTTAATTATTTTGCACAGTGTATTTTGCTAATAAGCATATCTTTGCCAAATATGAGCGATTTTAAAAATCAAAAACGATAATTACGGAAATACATCGTTCACGAGTTTCACGAAAACGCCATAAACGACAAAATCGGTCGTTCGTTTCGTTAATAATGCCCATTTTATACGAGACCCGAGCGACCGAAACGTTTTCAGACCACAGAAATAAAACGAACTCGACCCGTTCATTACTCACTCGCGCTTTTCGTTTGTCACCCGTGTCCGAGAGCAGGTGTAAATTTTAAATTTATTAATTTGCATTATGTTCCGCCACAAAACGGCATCTCATTACCAAAACAACTTTGAATAAATGTCGGGCCATTCTTCTGCGAACACCTTAAGAGTGAAATATTCACGTAGCAATCAGGACAGGTCGTAAATTCGGGGAACCAGAAAAAAACCACCGAATCCACACCTACGACAGTTTCCAACGTCTCCGGCCAGCGGCGACTCGTCCTCGGCAACTGACAGAGGCGGCGTAAGTTTCTCAAAAAAAAAAAAACGCGGAGCAGTATGGTTGACGAGTTCCTTCATGCTTCATCGACCAAACGGGAGTCGAGAGATGAGAGATCTTCGGAACCGGCGAAAGATGGACGTAATTAATTAAAGATCACGGACGGTCCATCGGCTGGCTAATGGCGAAAGTGCGTGAGGCCTTTCGCGAAGATAAGAATAAGACCACTGTAAACACACATCGGATCGTTGTAAGCGATGATTGCGCTCGCCTTGCTGGACATAATTGCCCCCCTAACTCAGTAACATTGTTGTTACACCTCGATCTTAGGTTTTCCAGCATCTCGGGAGTACCTAACGCCTCGTCAAACTCAGGGGAATAAGAAACTCGCACTATTTATTCTCGCTCTGCGAAAGAGTTGCCGACTGGGATCATTGATTCATTCGAGCTATTGCACAGGGGACCTTTGTGAAGATACCTTTATAGAAAGACTAGCTGGCCCGGCGAACTTTGTACCGCCTGAATTATACTTAAAAGTTGTATAAACTTACCATTGCTTTTTTTCAAGCAGGAAAAAAATTAGGCAAAATTAAAGTTCAAAATATACAAAATTTTAATAATTTTGTAACTCACATGGAAAGAATTCTCTTTATTTAAGCGGTAACTAATTGTTGAACTTGAACATATAACTTTTTGTTTTTAATTGTTGTACAGTTCTCTTTTTGCAGTACCTCATGTGACTGTGAATAGCAGGAGTATAATCCATATTATACCTTTCCTCTTATATGAATCAAAATGTCAAGAATATGAACAAAAATTATTCCTTTAATGAACTATCGACTATTAACAGCCCGTCGACCAGAATTGAAAAATCAGTCATTTGTTAATAGCCCAACCTGAAGTGGCAAAAACAAAACTTTTCTTATATTCTCAAAATCTAATCAGTGGTCACACCATTATTTTAGACATCTTAGCTATGCTGCTGAGTTCAAAATAATGGGTAAACATCTCAGTTGGTAGAGCAGCGCGATTCTCATTATTCCATGGATATGAGCTGTCAATCTCTCTTCAATTTGTTCAATTTAGTTGACGATATCAAGCTCGTTAGAAGACAAATCGAGATGTTAAAATGTCGATAGTACGATCGACACGGCAAAATTATCAACACTGTGAATTATGTTGAACTCATATTCAAATTTATTGATGGTCATTCGACCAGATCAGATTAGGCAACCCATGAAACATTATTGTATATCATAAGTGAAAGCCCGATGAGCAAACGTTTCAAAATTATTGACGCTTACAATACTGTCTCTGTGCAAACAGAAACACGAATATAATATGTCAATTACTAATAATGGGCAATTTTGGATTCAGTTATTTCCGCAAATATATCTATTACCCAAACAGAAATTCGAAAGCATTTCAAAAATAAAGATGAAGATGGCCATCTTACGTTTGAAACTGATCGTCAAAATCAGTTACTTGATCTTTCGGTAAAAATTCACTGTTCCACCAACTTGAGATAAGTTTACCGGCTTTTTGATCTGGCAATAGACTTCCATGTTACCAGGAGTTCTATGAGAATCACATATCGCCATCTAACAGCGGTAATATCAACCTACGACTGCGTACAGTGACTTGTCTATTCACTGTACGACTACGCATCAACGGTAGCGTCACCTAGTGGCCTTATTCAAAAGAAGGAAAAGCATTTCCTGCATAAGTAAAACTTTCATCAATTTTTTCGAAGTTTTATTGTATTTTATAATAACCAGACCGAAGACGATTCCATAAATGAAGTTTCATAACAAACAGTCCATCCGATCTCTAGTTATAAATGGTGTAACCAACATTTTTCTTATATATATATATAGATACAAAGTGGTAGAAATTGACATTATTGTCTGATTGTCATTCTATTTTGTGTCTATGGATGAGGATGAAAAGCATTGGTTCTTCATCTCGACCGATGATGGTAACTTTATTTATGAAGTTGGGATTTGTACGAAATGCCGGCTAAACAGTTACACTTCGTTTGTGTTTGATACGACTTGACTCAAAAACTACTCGACCGATTTCAGAAATTCTTTCACCCTTAGAAAGCTACATTATCCCTGAGTGACAAAGGCTTTACTTTTCAACCGAAAAAATTAAGGATACCTACTATAACTTCAATAATTAAATCAGCAATAATAAGCTATTTTCACGTGCGCTGCAAAAACCGTAAGACGTACCTATACTCCATTCACTTTTATTTAATCACATAGGAGGTCATGGTTTCGTTTTCAGGAGTTGATGCACCTGATGAAAAGCACAGAAAATATGATGAAAAGTCTGTGCACGCACAGAAAATATCGTTAATGACAAAACGACTTTGCCAGTTTCTTTGTTTACATCAAAGTAAAAGTATCAAAGATATTCCACATTTTGTTAGGTTTACAAATTGTTCGCAGATTTTTGGTATTTAATCGATATTTGCAGGTGTGTTTTTCGTCGAATATCCAAGATTAACGTATGTTTATTGTTTTTAGGACCAGTTTGGAGCGTGAGGACGATTTTCAAGACCAGGACCAATGTTTACATTTCGAGGTTGAAGGGGTACACGGGAATTTCGTTGAAAAAGCTGTTATTTGGACAGATGTCGCAGTAGGTGGATCGGATGGAGCCTCGAGAGGTCGATTAAGATGATATTTTTCAGGTTTTCCAAGAAATTTGGCGATATCTGAGCAGATTTGCAAAAGTTAGGTACCTCACCAATGAGGTGGAACTTAGACCTAATTCACCTATAAGAACCGCCTTTCAAAGGTCGAGATGGTGAAAAATGTATTCTTTAGATGCAGCCGAGTTTTATATCCCAACATTGATTCAAAGAAAGTTATCAACAAAATAAAATTGACATTATTCTTGATTCTTGTAATTACCCATCAATTCATCTTATATCTTTGGGTTGATTTTTTTAATGAATTCTTGATTAGAATCAACAATTGATGTCGTCAAGTCTTGAACTTTCAGTTCAAGAGGATAATAAACATTAAATCTTTACAAGCATGCATATGAAAATTATGTGAAAGCAATGCAATTTTCTTCCATGGCGAAAAATAATATATTTCAACAGTGATCTCTTGTACTTTCATGCAAATAACTAGAAAAGGAATCCTTTCTATCAATTCATATAAACGTTATTCATTTTTGTTTCATCACATCTTTTCCAATTCATTCATTTTCCGAATAAATTCACAAATCATGAGAAATACGCTAAGAATTTAGAAAGGGCAACATAGTGTTGACTTGGAACATAAAAATATTTTGAAAAACATCATAACTTCGATACAGAGTGGAATGTGTCAAATTTACAAGGCCAGAGTTGTGATTTTATAATTGTGAATGGAGTATAGATACAATGTATGACTACTGGACCATATCATCTATTCATGAATTTTTCCATAACCAAATCCCAAAGTGGCCTATGTCCTCGATAGCCTTCAGAATTTCATCTTTGAGGTCTTGAATCCAACGCTGGGCTCTTGGCATAGACCTTCTCTTTCACATGGCCCCAAAGGAAGAAGTCGAAACTTGTTAAATCACAAGATACACCCTGTATAATCCATCACTTCCCATTAATTCGTAAAAACAACTCCATTTCTACCTGACCCCTGTCCACCACCGTCTCTACCTCTCTCTCCCGGTAGTAAAATCAATTTTTGGTGCTGGCCCATTAACGACCGAAATAGGAAAATTTATTCGACCACAGCACACCCACCTATCTTAACGACCGCATAGAAATTATTACGGACAAAATTGTGCGTCATTAAAATTGAAATATCCGGCTATAAAGAAAGGGTTTACTGCTCGGTCCATCAAGAGATAGATTTAGTTTTACTGCCATTCTCTATGCTTCATCTATTTCGACATTCCTCCAGTGTAAAGACTGCTTCATTCATGAGGCATCGGACGAGGACACGTAGGTGGATTTGTGAAGAGAATTAATGTGATGATGGGTTGTCCTATTCACCGGTTTTCCTTCTTCAAATACTACTGAAAGGCGGTCGAGTTTAATTCGTTGATTGCTTTATTTAAACAATTATCACCTGGCATATTGGGGGAATCATAACGATTATTAGCAGTGATCATTCGAGATTGGCGAGTTTGAGCCATGCATTTTCATGGTGACACAAAATTCGAAACGTATACTCCATTCAAAAGAATATATATATATATATACAATTATAAAATCACAACTATGGCCTTGGAAATTTGACACATTCCACTCTGTACGTTATGATGTTTTTCAAAATATTTTTATGTTCCAAGTCAACACTATGTTGCCCTTTCTACATTCTTAGCGTTTTTCTCAGAATGTGAATTTATTCGGACAATGAATGAATTGGAAAAGATGTGATGGACGAAAATAATTAACGTTTATATGAATTGATGGAAAGGATTCCTTTTCTAGTTATTTGCATGAAAAGTACAAGAGATCACTGTTGAAATATATTAATTTTCGCCATGGAAGAAAATTGCATTGCTTTCACATAATTTTCATATGCATGCTTGTGAAGATTTGATGTTTATTATCCTCTTGACGACATCAATTGTTGATTCTAATCAAGAATTCATTAAAAAAAATCAACCCAAAGATATAAGATGAATTGATCGGTAATTACAAGAATCAAGAATAATGTCAATTTTAATTTGTTGATAACTTTCTTAAAATCAATGTTGGGATATAAAACTCGGCTGCGTTTGTTCAAACAACATCTAAAGAATACATTTTTCACCATCTCGACCTTTGAAAGGCGTTTCTTATAGGAGAATTAGGTCTTAGTTCCACCTCATTAGTGAGGTACCTAACTTTTGCAAATCTGCTCAGATATCGCAAAATTTCTTGGTAAAACCTGAAAAATATCATCCTAATCGACCTCTCGAGGCTTCATCCGATCCATCTACTGCGATATCTGTCCAAATAACAGCTTTTTCAACGAAATTCCCGTGTACCCCTTCAACCTCGAGATGTAAACATTCGTCCTGGTCTTGAAAATCGTCATCACGCTCCAAACTGGTGCTAAAAACAATAAACATACGTAAATCTTGGATATTCGACGAAAAATTCACCTGCAAATATCGATTAAATACCAAAAATCTGCGAACAATTTGTAAACCTAAAAAAATGTGGAATATCTGTGATACTTTTACTTTGATGTGAACAAAGAAACTGGCAACGTCGTTTTGTCATTAACGATATTTTCTGTGCGTGCACTGACTTTTCATCATATGTTCTGTGCTTTTCATCACCAACTCCTGAAAACGAAACCATGACCACATATGTTCTATGTGATTAAATAAAAGTGAATGGAGTATAAGTGAGCTGTCACTGCTGTCAGAATCAGTGTTGACAAAAAGAAAATATTTAAAGAAATCATCTGTTAGTTAACGCCCTAGACCTTGTAAGAAAATAATCGCCATATCATTGATTTTCTAATGTGGAACAATAGTTGCTTTCTTCGGAGCTACCTTCAAGGGTCTCATAAAAACTTTTTACCAATTCTACCTTGAATCTATACTCTGTTCAAATATAAGCGACTACGACGTAAACAAAGTCGCGCACACGAATGATGGGCAAGCCTTCAGGTAAAGACTTGCTTTCAGGGCTCCAGGGTCGGATCGAGGATAGTTCACACAATCATATAAACTTGATATTATTCTCTGAATGGAATACACATGATTTGAATAGACAAATGTGAACGTTTCGTTTTTTTTCGTGGTGGGCCCAATATACCACCTTCAGATGCAGTGTCCGTTTCTGAATTCGACATTATTGTCCGGAAAAGATAACTGTGAAATCGTTCTAAGCTTTAAGTACGATCCTGGCAGTCTTTTGGGGGCGTGAAAAGAATTATACAGCCGACCGTTTCACCAATCATATGTTAGTGATGCGCAAAACAAACCGATTTGGTTTGTTTGTTTACATTCTCTTATATTTGAACAGACTATAGTAGGGAGGCGCCTTCAGATGGAATCTCTTGAGTGATAATCGAATTGATGACTTATTCTCTAGTATGTGCCATTCCATCTGTCCATATAGATGTCGGCGGTCAAAAATCGCGTTCGGCAGGCGACGGCGACCGGGGTCGGCGCGGGCTCGTTAGTCGGCGCGCAAATGTCGAGCGCCGAAGTCTTAACGAGCGCTTAAAACGCTCTCAACGGGACCGTAAAATATCGAATAAAATCGTTCGGTCGTCCGGGAACGGAACAATAAACCAATTCCTGCGAGAGCACAGAAGAATAATGGTCGGCGGCGCGTTGAGGCGCTTTGCGCGGCGCGTCGGCGGTATACGCCGAGAATAAACCGATTGCCGCAATTCACACATAATTAAAAGTGATCGGGCGCGGTAATTATTCATATAAATTGTTTACGATCGCCTTTGAAGTTATTAATAGCGAGCAGGGGCCACACAGAGCAACGCGGGCCCGACTTCTTGGGATGGCGCTGCCGATGCGCTCCCGGTGCTTTGTTGGTCGACGAGAGCGTGGCTCGCAGACAGTGCATATTTATCATGCGGCCGATCAGTTTTATGGCACTGCACCAGTGGCGGATCGCCATAAAGCGACACCACGAAAGGATTCTTCCTCAAAATCTTCAACTACTGTCTTTGTCTCTTTTCTTTCTGTAGCTATTCGTGCAGCCGATATTTTTCTTGATGTTGCGTTGCTGTTCTTCTATCACTTTCTGAAGGATCTTCCAATATGAACTTCCGAACTTGGACGTCGATAGAGACCGTAATGCTGAATCTACTGCAGTCCAATTGTCTTGTCATTTAGTCGGTTTAGACAAATCACCATTCAGCGTTCAACAACACTTCCTATTGATACTGCTTCACAAGAGTTAGGGATATCGTATTCAATCGTTTTTAAAAGTATGTAATCTTCGAGAAAATCGCTGTAAAATCATTTCAAACTCAATAACAACTTGAATCGATCCAATAAAAATCAGTATGATACATTTCGTCAATCTGGTCCCCTTTTTTCTCAAGTTTGGTTCCTTGCATATGCTTCATGAATGCTCTTATTTTGAAATGAAGTCAGTTCATCAACAGCTTCGATTTGAAACGAGTTTTCTGAAAATGCCAAGACGTAAATTAACAAACGCTGAGGCTAATAGGGCTATCAGAATGCTACAGGGTGGCCTAACTCAGGTTGTTGTAGCGGAAAAACTCCAAGTCAGTCAAAGTGTGATATCTCGACTTTGGAATTGGTTCAGGGAGACAGGTTCCGTGTTGGAAAGACCAAAGCTTGGTGGGCGACGAACAACAATACCTGCTCAGGATCGTTTAATCACCGTTTCGGCGAGAAGAAACCCTACATCTACGGGTAGAATGCTACGGAATACTCTTCAAAATGCAGATGGGGTCCAAGTTTCCATCGAAACTATCAGACGACGTTTGAGAGAGGTGAATCTAGGTTCTAGACGTCCATTAAGAGGAGTTCCATTAACACGTGACCATAAGCGTCAAAGACTGGAATCGGCAAGGCAACATATCAATTGGAACGATCAATGGCGTAGTGTCATTTTCAATGATGAATCCGGATATCGACGATTTTCAGATTCTCGAAGAACAAGGGTATGGACAATCCCACGATACCCCGTAATCGTCGCTATGTCCAAGAAGTCCATCCATTCCGAGAGGTTAGTGTTATGGTATGGGCCGGGATATGTTTCAACGGGCGCACAGATCTACACATTTATCCTGGGAATATGACCGCCTTACACTATGGGGAGCATGTTATTGACAATGTTGTGCCAAATTTTCACGCTGCTTTTGGTGAAACTTTTCAATTTCTAGACGATAACGCTTGACCGCACCGTGCAGCCATAGTTGAAAATGCGCGCTAGGAGCTTGGTATTACACATTCACCAATACCTCCGCACTCACCAGATTTGAATTGCATAGAACATGCATGGGGATATGCTCCATAGAAGATTAGATAATCATCAACCTACCCCAGAATTCTTAAATGTTCTGAGAGAGCTTCTGCCCCGTTTATGGAACCAAATTCCTCAAGAAATGTTCAACAACCTCGTGTGTAGTATGCAAAGAAGATGTCAAGCGGTTATTGATGCCCGTGGAGGCCATTGTATTGATAGTCTTAAAATGCTTGAATTCTCTGGGAATAAAATTTAGTTATTTTACTCGATTTTTCTTAACCACCCTGTATACGCTGCAGACCTACAGGTTTACATTAATTTGCACCTTGAAATCATATTAATATGAATTTTCATCACAAAAATCTTATTTCAACTATATTTTTTTGCAATTCTAGTCAATATCCCTAACTCATGTGGGGCAGTTCATATTATTGTTTTATCAAAATAGGATGATTTGACCACGTTAGACAATTTCTTGTGGGGTCTTCTAAGGTCGCAGTGGGGTGAATATTTACTGTTTCCAGGATGTGTTTATGTACATGATGAATCAATAATGGATGAATACGTGATGCTTGGGCCTTTTGGGCCATTTCACTACAATCTACAACTTGTATGGAAGGTTAAGATCGAAATTGACGACCCTCATGTTTCCACGGGAGAATCTCCGTACCTGGACGACGTCAATCATAACGCGAACCTCGTATACGAGCCAAGGATGCATGTCTCACGCTCTCGCGTCACGACCGGGCGATAATACGGCGCTGACCAGCCGTTGATAATGGATTAACGCCGTTGCTCGATGCCCTGTCCTTACACCATTCTGCTTATTAACTGACCCATTACCAGCCGGTCGTCGTAATGGACGGACGAAAAAAAAATCATCGACCCGTCCCATCCGATCGGTTCTCGTTTCGTTAAGGAGACTCGTCTTCAGAGAACGGATCTGGATCTTTTTTTGGACGATCGTGGAAATACGATATTCCGCATCGTTAGTATGAGTTTTTGGGAAATTTTCTCCTGTTTTAAGTAGATGAAGTGGCGTTTCATTCAATCACACGAGGGTTCTCAGTTGACCAATAAATATCATTCTGTATGTTGACGAATTGCAAAAAATGTGGAGGTTATGCAAGACAACAAAAAATAGATGTCTCGGATGAAAATATGTGACTTTAATATTTTCATTTCAATTCTAAAATATGAATAGGAGTTAAAAGATTTTCAGTACTTGAAGAAACGATATGAAGCGATTCCACAGAAAACTGTGAGGTTATAATGAATTTATGAATGACATACGATTCACGACATAATACGATGTGTCAGAGAGAAACAGAATTAGTAATAGTATATTGTTCAATGAGCGGTAATGTAAGCCCGAGCCGTCAGGCGAGGGGTATAATTCATCAAGTGTGTTATGACCATTACGCGAATTGAACACTATACTTTATCTTCGACTTCTTCAGTAAAATTCGAATTAATCTGCATTTTCAAAATTGACAACAGTTGTCGAAAGCGATTTCTGTGGTTGAAAATGGAATCGATATAGAATCCTGTAGAAAACGTAAAAAATTCACGTTTTCCAAATGCAATTTTCGGATATTCAGACTTAAGAAAATGTAGAAATGGATGGCAAGAATGTTACCTAGATGTTTGAAACAGAGTTCCCCATTGGCCCGACTTTTGCATTCATTTCGTAAGCTACATTTTTCCATTTTGTATTAGAGTGAGTTATAGGCGTGAGTTATTATTACCTCACACTATTGGTTTATAGTAGAGACTATTACAAATCAAAATCAGTGGAATAATGTATATATTATTCTATGGGAGTAGATATTAGTATATTCTAAAACTAGTTGCAGAATGGGCTCCTATTCCAATACGAATGCGAAATTCGAAAACGAGCGACGAAGAAGCGAGTTTTCGAACGCATGAGTATTGGAATTGCATTCTGCAACGAGTATTAGACGACTTTCATATTCTATCTTGGCAGTTGGTTTGAATGTTGGGAAATACGAAAATTGACATTTCCAAATTGACGCCTGCTGAAATTTAAAAGGATCGGAAGTCATTGCTGACAACCACAAAACGAAAAATGTTACTGAAAATGATGCTGTAATGAATTCATTACAGCATTGTTTTCAGTACTGTAATGAGCTCATTACGATACTGAAATAGAGAAATGATATTATACTGCTGGTATTTTAAGGTTTTATTTGTTGCTATGATGAGAGCACAGACCATTTCTAGATACATTTTTGTAACTAGAAATAAAGCTGCGACTAAACTTCCAAGGCCTGCATTGATGTCAATAATTCTTGGATGGATTATATATGAGCAACTGGCAACGTTTAAAAGCGGCATAAGGGTGCATACATCGAACAATGACATGTTTGTCATGAAAAATGAAGTGTTTGAATAAGAAACTCAAAATTTGCAAGAAAATCAACGTTTTTGATTGGCAAACCGTCCAGAATCGTACAATGAACGTTTTAGGTGCCGATAGCAACAATATCGGCAGTCCGGCCCTGTCGGGACGCGTCAGTATGCGAAGGATCGGGAGGAGCGAGACCAAGTGGAAAGTCCGGTTGGATTTCAGAAAAACAGGAAAAAATAACGAGTCTCATTTACGGACGGTGCGACAGCAATTTCGCTGTCTAATACAGGTCTCGGGCAATACGTCATGCGGACTGACATATAATATGCAACACACAATCAGTCCAGGAAATGAGCTGGCATTCAAATCCCAAGCAGAAACAAATGGCTCGCTCGCAGAAAGCCCGTCGAGATGGAAACGACGTTGTCTTTGAATTCGACGCTGACGGATTGAAAGAGAATCCGGGGTTCTTCTGTCCTCTTCTCCTCCGGAGGTATCGACAAAGGAAGGGTTGTTTTTGTTTAATCAGTTCGACCTATTGTTCAGTAAGGGGGTGACGGTCGTCATTCAGAGGTGGAGAGGAGATAATGAGTGGCTGGAGTAAAACAAACTCTTTGCTGGTAATTGGGCCAGATCAGAACTCGAACAGCTTCGCAAAAAACCCTAGGTGAATCTGTCTTAACGAAGAATGCTGGAAGACCTTTAATATTTCGGGATTGAGGAACATCAAAAATCGTTGTATTGCTTTTCAAAAGATCCCTCATGAAGATCTACACTTCTGCATCCGTTTGAACCAATTTTGTTATGAACGTCAGAAACATGTGGAACATTTACTTCATAGATATTCCAATTCTCTGTCGCAAAATGTCAAGCGAAGTGAAAACACGAGAATTTATGGTGATACTTTTTCAAAATAATCAAGAATGGAGCTTCAAAAGAATCGCAAAAGAGGCTCGCGTTCGTCCGGAAACGGTATCAAGAGTTGTTAAGCGCTTCAACGAAGATCTTACAATCAACCGCAAGGAAGGAACCGGGAGGAAAAAGGGGTTTCATAGCCCAAAAAAAGTGAAGAAAGCCATCAGCCTTTTTCAGACGAATCCTAACCTTTCAGGACAGAAAGTGGCCCAAATAGTGGGTTGTTCGCAGTCAACCGTTCAGAAAATCAAGTCGAGTTGTGGGCTTAGAACATACAAAGTGCAGAAAGTGCCAGACAGGAACGCTGTGAAGAATCAAGAAGCGAAATCAAGAGCAAAGAAATTAAAAAAAGATTTCTTGAAAAATTTTTCCTGTTTCGTGATGGACGACGAAACCTATGTCTTGGCTGATTTTTCGCAACTTCCTGGTCAGGAATTTTATACTGCAGATTCTCGTGGAAATGTTGACAAACAATTTCGAGTGGAGAAACAAGCAAAGTTTCCTAAAAAAAATCCCTGGATTGGCAAGCAATTTGCACTTGTGGGAAAAGGAGCAAATTTTTCGTTGGCCAAGGCTCTGTTGACTCGAAGATATACATCGAGGAATGCTTGAAGAAGCGACTTTTACTATTTTTACGTGAGCACGATGTGTCAACAATCTTTTGGCCAGATTTAGCTTCATGCCACTACAGCAAAGCCACCAAGGAATGGTACGAAGCTAATGAGGTGGTTTTTGTCCCCAATTTTTTCGGGGACTGACACAGAAACTGGCCTTCCCGATCGGTCATCATATTCAATGGAAAATTTACCTCTTTTGAAGCTTGCAGTCCAATTTTTCACGGTCGCATACGAAGGACATTGATCACCAAGGGTAATAAGCATATCTTCGTAAATCTGCTTACCTCTCAACCCTTTTAAATACTGGTACTTGATGATGGCTCGGTAATCCAATTTCTCTATTTCTACAATTTCGGTTGTCATCTTTTTTTAAATTTATTGCGTGACTCTGGTTTACTTTTTTGACGTCGAACTCTATACTGACACTTCTAATAAGTTATTGTTCGTTGATATGGTATCGCAATATTTTGTTTATGCATGGAACTGATCTAGGCTAACTAGATATCAATGCATCCTCGTATCTTAAGATATTTTCGATAGATTGAATTCATGGTTTATAATCTTAGCAAATTACAAACTCTGCCGTTGAAAAATTGGGATACATGTAATATTTTCCATTTTCCAATTTCCCTTCATTTTGCATGTTTACATAGCACGCGAATCCGTTGAAGAAATCGATTTACTCCATAATGAAACTACACGGAGGATAAAGGAAGTGGAATGGCAATCAATTCAAACGTTTATTGTTTGTTTAACTGTTTAACACCGCAATAACACTAAATTTCAAGTACCTCCGCCATAAACTGACGTCATTTTATTATTATATCAATCTGTATATGATCCTCCATCATTTCGTGCTATAAAACGATAAATTATTCATTAATGCCGTACGAGTATTGGAGAATTTCTTGTATACAGGAACGGAAAATGAACAACGCGAGGTGGAACGATAAGAATTTGCGCTTTTATGTTTGTTCGTTTTGTTACTGTGATTTTACTAGAGTCCTGTGTTATGAATCAGTCCAGTTTGTGTTGTTATTTTTCTTTTTGAAACCGAATTTATGCTTAGGAACTCATTCTGAAGGTTTATCGTTAGAAATCGTCTTCCCTATTGGATCGAAGAAATTTATGATCAACAAATGAATGTTTTATTCAAACTAGATCCCTTTTGGTTCTTCGTTGACCAAAGTGGCAAGTCGATATTGCTTTTAGCCGGATTTTTCGCATGATCCTCGAAGGTGTTTCGAATGCAGAAAATTGGCGGTAAGTGAAAGTTAACGTCGTATAATTGTTAATCTGAAAATAACAAACGAGCGTCCGTCCGACGGACCAATAATAAAGCAGAAAATTAGCATCATTATACCGAGCTTTACGAGGTGATTATCTCTGCAAGAATATCGACGACAGACTGGATGATTCAACGGAAATTATGCGGCGCGAAAAAGGTCATTGAATTCTTCGGATAGTTTATTTTCTTAAAGGTGAGAATTGAACCATTTTCTTCGATATTCAAAAGGGAAAATATGTCTGGAGTTGACTTCAAACTATTCTCAAGAAGAAACTGTTGTATTAGGCAGGGAAAGGTTAATATAGCCTTTTTTGAATACGAGTACATTCTTGTATAATCGGGTCTTATATAAAATTCCATCGCTTCTGTGAATGAGAAGAAATGCTGGTAATAACTGCCATAGCGGCAATCTTGTGCCGTACTTTATATCCGTGTTTACAAACCGAGAGACTCAGATTTGCATTCTAGTTGATCCAAAGTTACATTATTGATGGAACAATTTGATCTCAACTTCGCCAACTTATGTTGCTGTCAAAAAGAACTATCAGAATTGATCAGGATTTCAAATCGCTTCACATTGAAACAAGCATTCCGTGTGTTGATGAAGCATTGGTTTTTGCTGAGGAAAAACGCCGTTGAAATGAAAGTGTGCATCAGAAAAATCGACCTTTATTGAGTGATTTGCTGAATTCGTGCGTATGATGAGAAGCAAACATCGAAATCAGAAGTGAACATACGTTGCCTTTTATATTTCGGGATTGGGCCACCCTTGTGTTGCAAATTGACAACTGACAGCTCTATCGTAAAGTTTGACCTTTTGAGGTTATGCGTACTCAGAAAGTTTTCACATACGAGCGTCATTTGTGTTCGTTTACACTAACTTAAAAGATTCATCTCGGTTAAAAATTAAATTGAATCGTGAACATTTTCGTGCGATTTTTTTACAACTTTCGACGTGGATTAACTCAGCAACAGTGCATCGATGAACTTAATTCAATTTTTGGCGATGAAGCTACATCAAAAAATTTCTGCAAAATGAATCCCCAAATGTTTGAATGTTGACCAAAAGCGTGCAAGGGTAGAAGCATCGCGTTCGATCTGTGCTCGATTTGAAAACGATGTAGACTTCTTAAACTCAATTGTTACTATGGATGAGACTTGGGTAAATTTCAACGATCCAGAAACAAAGCAACAATCGATGGAATGGCGACACTCTGGTTCTCCGAGACCTAAGAAGTTTCGGGTCAAAAATCTGCTGGAAATGTTCTCGCTTCAGTTTTTAGGGATTGCCATGTCATGGAGTAATCATGATTGTTTTTTTGGATGAGGGTAGAACAATAACTGGAGATTACTATTCGACATTACTGACCACTCTACGGGAAAAAATTAAAGAGAAAAGACTCGGAAAGCTATCCAAAGGTATTTTGTTTTTAGAGGACAACGCCCCAGTACACAAATCCCATGTTGCCATGCAAAAAATTCGTGATTTAGGGTTAAAATTACTAGAACACCCCCCTTATTCACCAGATGTGCATACCGAGATTGAGACTTTTTCAATCTCAAGACACTAAATGAAACGATAAACTAAAAGCTATTAGAACTACACAACAACAAATTATTCATGGCTAGGTTTGCAGTAGAAGAAAGATGTTAGAGACAAGAAGAAACAACACATAAGTTCTTCGAGTGATTTACAGCGTGAGTGAATAAGTACTTGAGATATTTACGATCTCTATAGCCGATAAAAACAATTAGTATTCGATAAGAATGGTAATGGAGAAATTACCCTTGCTGGAAGAGATTGGGCAGCTGGTATCAAATGTTGACGACAATAATTTTTCGGTTTACTTACGAACACCAGCAAATGACTCAGAAGACTCACCTGAAAAGAAGAGAACAATGTTAATTATGACAATTTTTTTTTGTATATTTGCGACTTTCAATGCACAAATGAAATAATGAAATGTGACCAAAGTTTTCCCTACACTGTCCATAAGGACCATGATTTTTCGGAAAAAGAAGTCTTCTATGAATTTCCAAATTCGACGACGGTGATTGATAGTTCCACGATTTTTTCCATTTGCTCGGCCTGTTTTGTGTACTATTTCGCGGTGCAAACAACCTCAGGCTATAATAAATCAATAATTGCAGGTCTAATTGAATGAAGCAAATCGACAGTGAAAATTCAGAAATGTCTGTCATTTATCATTCACGGTCCGGCGGTTTGATTACCGCAATTGCTAATGACAACAAATGAGATCATAGTAATTTGCCCATGTCGGGCCTTACATATGTCGAGTCTTGCTCGGCATTCCAAGCGTCTTGATTGTCCGCAATATGAAGATCAATTAACTACCAGTAAAGTCGAATGACTAGCCATTAACGAAAATGTCCAACAAAACACAGAAGAAGATTTTATTCGATTAATTCAGAGGTTCTCTCAAACGTCAATTATAGTTAGTTTACTGTGAAACTTTTCAGGATGCATTGATGAGGATTTGTAACTGTGCCTTACGCCCCCTCAGACGCAGAACTTTCAATTTTATGCCCAGAAGCCAAAGGTGACAATGGCACCAAATACTCAGTGTCGTTGAATTCCTGATTTATCGTCTTTGAGGCAGAAATACTTGCAATTCAAAGATGCGTCTAAATGAACGTTAGGATAACACCTACAGCTACTTTGGAGATGGTATTCGATCTTTCTCATCTGCCCATTCCAATCGGAAACGAGCCCAGACTTGCTGATTACAGATCGAATGAACTTAGCTCTGAGAAATCAGAAAAGTGAAGTAGCATGGCAAAATCGCTTGCTGAGCTGGAGGCCAAAGCCAGACTATACTTCCAAATCACCCAGTATTGGTAATGGCTACCTGCTTCCATAGTAGTAAAGACTGAAACAGTGTGCAGACAGATTATTTTAGGAAAGAGGTAATCCTTTACATAGCCTTACAACCCTTATACATAGACTCGAACTGCTGACAGTAACAAAGTGACGAGCTTTGAACTTTGTTCTTCCCGCCAGGTAGTATGAGTCAATTGACAGTGTTACTAGTACCAGACTACTCTGGCATTATGAAGAAAGGAATTACGAATTCCTGTGCCGTCACCATGAGAGGTCCATCCACCAGTCGACCACAATCCAAATGTCATTCTAAGTCTTATCTGGGCGCATCAATTGTTGTCTGAACGTGGTATAGAAGACTTAAGGGACATCCATTTGATTAACATATGGTAAGGACTGAACGAGAATGAATTCACTATCACAAAAACGCCTATATCTCTTGAACCAATTGAGAAAAAATCAAAATTTGATCATATTTAGCTTTGTTATGAACGTCAGCAACATGTGGAACATTTACTTCATTGATATTCCAATTCTCTGTCGCAAAAGTCAAGCGAAGTGAAAACACGAGAATTCATAATGAAACTTTTTCAAAATAATCAAAAATGGAGCTTCAAAAGAATCGCAAAAGAAGCTCGCGTTCGTCCGGAAACGGTATCAAGAGTTGTGCTTCAACGAAGATCTTACAATTAACCGCAAGGAAGGAACCGGGAGGAAAAAGGGGTTTCATAGCTCAAAAAAAGTGAAGAAAGCCATCAGCCTTTTTCAGAAGAATCCTAACCTTTCAGGACGGAAACTGGCCCAAATAGTGGGTTGTTCGCGATCAACCGTTCAGAAAATCAAGTCGAGTTGTGGGCTTAGAACATACAAAGTGAAGAAAGTGCCAGACAGGAACGCTGTGAAGAATCAAGAAGCGAAATCAAGAGCAAAGAAATTAAAAAACAATTTCTTGAAAAATTTTTCCTGTTGCGTGATGGACGACGAAACCTATGTCTGATTTCTGGCAACTTCCTGGTCAGGAATTTTATACTGCAGATTCTCGTGGAAATGTTGACGAACAATTTCGCGTGAAGAAATAAGCAAAGTTTCGTAAAAATTCCTGGTTTGGCAAGAAATTTGCATTTGTAGGAAAAGGAGCAAATTTTTCGTTGGCCAAGGCTCTGTTGGCTCGAAGATATACATCGAGGAATGCTTGAAGAAGCGACTTTTACCATTTTTACGTGAGCACGATGTGTCAACAATCTTTTGGCCAGATTTAGCTTCATACCACTACAGCAAGGCCACCAAGGAATGGTACGAAGCTAATGAGGTGGTTTTTGTCCCCAAAGAGGCCAATCCACCAAATTGCCCAGAACTCAGGCCAATCGAAAGATATTGGGCCCTGGTAAGAAGAGAATTGAAGAAGACTAAGAAATCAACGAAAACATTAGCGGAATTCAAGCAAAAGCAGAAGACAGCATCCCAGAAAGTGACTGAGAACACTATAAGAAGCATGATGGGAAGAATTCCATAAAAAATCCATGAATTTTGTAAAAAATAGTTTTGGTTTTTTTATTGTAAAAACAGTTTTCATTAGTATCAGAAGATGATTCGAAAATGAGTTTGATTTTCGAAATCGGTCCAGTGGTTCAAAAGATATAAGCGTTTTTGTGGTAGCGAATTTATTCTCGTTCAGTCCTTTTAGTAGATCCAAATGGCAGAGTTTTTTGGGGAATGACAAGACTTGATGCACAAGAGAATGGGATATTCATGATCTTGACAAGATTTCACACTACTAGAGCATAGTTAAAGGGTGAACTATGGCATTAGGTGAGTCAGCATACATCCTCTTGGTGGGAATGGAATGGACTGATACCTCATCTCGAACTACTGCGATGACCCATATACACGCAGGTCGTAAATTATTCGCTACCAGAAGTGTTCGCGGCGAATCGTAAAGTTACGCGTTCTAACCATCGCGCGACCACCTGCGACGAAACGTTTCTTACAGAAGCCGGTATATTCGAGTACGACAGCGGAAAAACTACAAGAACGTGATGCTCCGTAATAAAAGACCCGGCGTTAGCGAACCTGCATTACGAACGAGAAGCCCGTGACACGTATCCGAACCAAAAAAAAAACAGGACAAGCAGCAGCTCTCGCATGCAGGACCTGGATCGTAAAGACGACTCGGGGGTCATAAGAAAATCAAGTTGGCTGCGTACGGAGGACGTTGATACATCTTCGTAGCGACTGGGTCACGTGTGTGTGTGTGTGTGTGCAGATCCGATCTGCGGAGCTGTCAGATGCGAGCCGGACTGTCAGAGGGACGGAGTCGATTTGTCAACGGAGAAAGAGCAACCCCGGATTGACAAATGGACCAGTCGCGAGGTTGTGAGCGCAGTCTGCGTAGATTTTTGCGAAGCAACGCACTTAATGGCCTCCGCCGAGTTAATAGTCAATTAGGACGTAAGGTCCGCGAGATAAGTGCTGAATTAATGACGTTTGTGTTTGCTGTCATTGGGAGGCGGCGCGGCACGAAAGTTTGACGTTAAACGAGCGCTGCCAACTCTGGGAAACTTTCTCGTGGCATCGAAGCAGCTCCAGTCTGTTTATGAATCTTCATAAGGATCTGATAAACTCAAACCGACCTGCAATTCAAAGAATACGAGGGTCGCATTTTATATTTCGGGATGTAACATATCTGAATTTCCTACCCTGCAATGAAATAAAATGCACCGTTGCCAGACTCCATGGCTTCCAACTTTGCAACGTCTATTGTCGAAAGGTGGAACTACGTTGAATGAACTTATTTGATATTATTTTATAATTCTATGAATGATGAATATTAGTACGACTTCAAGCAATACTTTAGGCAATTCGCATATTTATAAATAGGAGATTTTAATCATAGCGAAGATCCACCATGAAGTAAACTTGTTCTTCTGTGTCCATCGAAGAAATACGATTCTGTGGAAGAAAAACTAACCTCCGAAACGACAACGAATGGAAGGCTTCTCTTTTACTTCACTTTCACTCGGCTGCGGTCTGTTTTCACTTTTATATTCTGGTTCATAATAGTGTTCCTTTGAAATGGAGTTCCTCTTCTAGGAATCCGCCATTTTAGTATATTTTAAAGACGTTTCCTTGTTTGTTATCTGGTATGTACTCTGTTTCATTTCACAGGATCTAATCTCATGTAAGCTTATTGTATCTTATTATTGCATTTCTATTGAATATTGTGGAACTCTGTTCTGCTACCAGCCCATTTGGAATATTCTTATACTGTTCGTAAGGCCTACTGCACATTTAACTATTCACTCAACATTATGGTATACGCATTGGAGTTGTTGCTTTTAGTATAATATTTCACGTACAGGGGAAACATGGTTTGGAGGTCTAAGGTAAACTGTTTATATCGCCTGTGCCTAAGGAAAACATCCTCCCTAGCATCGTGGAGGAGACTTGCCTCTGAGAGTTCTTTAGACGAACGTCCTCAGTAAAACAAGCCTTGGTCATTGGCCTTGGTGAGCCGGGCAAGTATCCTAGGCCGGATTGCTTCGTCCCGGGTCCACCGTTAATCAGTCAACAGGAAATCTAAAGAGTTTATTGTCCACTTCCAAACCAACGCGAATAAAATCACACACACACACACACTTGGAAGGAAGGATTCTTACACATGGAACTTTAAAAGCTCTGCGCAACAATAAAGTGACACACTCTATGTGCCTATAACCTTTGGATGTATTTGGATTCTGCTTTTTATCACAATTGTACCAGTAATAACCTTACCGAAGTATAGGAAGCTCCATATTGTACATATCACCAGTGCTCGTCTTGTTAATAATTGTTCTACGGATTGTGAACGTATCATCTGTAATGCTAGAAGGTTTTTTGCTTTGAGTTTCAATTGATTCTTGTTCGTTTTTCCTTCATATAGCTGTGGTTCTTCGAACTATGGTGCTGGACGAATAAAGGCTCTTGTTCCTTCTTTATGTCCAATCTAGTGTATTATTTATCTATTTTACCTCATTATTTCCCATCCTATATTTCACTAATCTGAGTTATTACGAATCTGAATTACTACGACATAACATAGAGTTCTACCAATCTAGACGATCACATCATAAGCCAAAAATATAAGTATAAAACCCCCTTTAACGTAAATCTACCCTCAGCTCTTCAGAGCAGGGTTGCCCCTTTTCTCTTTTCCATAATGTTCCTAGGATTTACAAACTTGGAATGTTACAGGGAATAAAGAACAAAAAGAAATATTAATCATCGAAAATCGTATCAATGTTTTTCAAAATATTCCCCATGAAGATCTTTATACTTCTGCGTGCTTTTGAAGCACTTTTCCTACTCTGATTGAGTTATCTCCAAAACATGCTTTCTGACCGCATCAACCGCTTCTTCAGGTGTCGACAAACGTTGACCACCCCAGTTCATTTTTTACGTACGGAAATAAAAAGTCATTCGGTGCCAAGTCAGGACTATACGGCGGATGACTCATCAAATCGATATTCTGAGTGCTCAAAATTGCAATTGTTTGAGCCGATGTGTGAGAGCTTGCATTGTCGTGGTGAAGAGTCTTCGGCGGTTAGTTGTCCTCATTTCTTGAAAGACAACTGGCAAACAAATGGTTGTGTACCACTCAGAATTTGCTGTTCTGCGTTGTTCCTGTGGTGTGGTTGCGACATGTCCAGTTTTTCTGAAAAAACAGGCAACCATTTGCTTGGAAGTGCTTCGTGCGCGAACAACTTTAGTTGGGTTTGGCTCATTTTGAAACACCCATACAGTCGACTGCTGTTTACTTTCGGGCTCGTACGCGTAAATCCTGATTCGACACCTGTCACGATGTCAAAGACGTGTTTTGAAGCCTCTTCATCTTTGATTCATTAAGTGGCCTAATTCAAAACTTTTTCATAGGCTCAGTAGAAGTGCTAATATGTACACACTATGAAGTGTCTTCCTTGCAGTACTTTGTGGTTCTTTCCTTCAGATCCATCAGAATCATCAGATTCAAAGATGATACCTGCGGTATTAGCCGCACTTCGTTCATTAAAAACCGTTCGTAATTCTTCGTGCGACACTCCAGCTGAAAGATGATTATTAGAGATCTAACGCGGAGCCAAAACTGGGACAATTCATCATTGCAAAAGAGCCGCTCCCATCGCTGGTGCATTCCACTAATTAAAAAGGAACTGAAACCGCCGTCGTACAAGCTAAATGCCTTCATTTGTAAGCAGCACGTCATCTCATGCATTTATATAAGTGACAACACCGCCGTTTCCATCGTACGAACCAAGTCGATTTCAGAGGACCTCATTTTTCCTCCATCAAGGGATTTTAAACGAATATTATTTTTTACTGTGGCCCAATTATAACCTTCAGAACAACTACAACTCATCAGCTTGAAATTGCGAGTCTTTGACAGGTTTTTGTGAATTCCTTTCATCGGACTTAAAACTTTTTTTCCATACCATTTTTTTAAATTGTTGCCTCTATGTCATTTTGTCCAAAGCATATGGACAAAATGAATTTTCGTTCATCCCAGTATACCTAAGAATAATTTATTTGCAGTTATTTTTATTTCTTAAAAGCTGATAAGATTTTATAAAGAAAGGACCAAAGATCATGGGTGTAGAATGTAACAAAACTGTGATTCACTAATAACAAGTTATGCCTCTGAAACAAAACCATATGGCATTTTGTACGTACTTCCCCTACATACAACATTCACCGATCACATTTTCCTCATCTACACTGCGCAAAAAAATTAACGCACATTCTGAAAATCTCAATTTTAATGAAAGTTAACTCTACATTGACTTTATAACTTAATTTTTATGTTCTCTCGGGAAGGTTTTGAACGAAACAAGACACATTAAATGGAAGAAAAATTCAGGATTTCACCGAATCTTATGTGAAAGAAGAGAAATGAACAAGTTTCAAAATACTTTCATTAAAATTGAGATTTTCAGAATGTGCGTTATTTTTTTGCGCAGTGTAGTTTCAACAGATTTGCTTGATTTACTGATATAAAATGCATATATGGTTGCAGTAAAAAGTGAAGATTTCTCATTCCTAGATCACGTCAACTTTTTTGAAAAATGCTTTCAAAAATCCATGTTTAGGTGAAATATGAGCAGGGGTTCCTATTTTTCAGCTCGTTTGAAGATTGAGAATCTTCATCAATGAACTCTGTACGACTCTCGATCGGTCCTTGCTGGGAGTAAACCAACGAACCAGAATGTGCAATCTCCCCGTGGACGACGTCGACAGGCCAGTACCATTGTTGGGTGACCTTGGGCCGACAACCTTCTCGTTTTCTCTACCTGCTTTGCTTTTCGATTTATATTTCGTTCCCGAACTCATTTTACCGTTTTGACATAGTGTCGGGTGCTGCTGGGCCAACCCAAGAACCTTCTTCTTCTTCTTCCATTCTCTCTGATATTGAAGATGAAATGGATTTTTGTAATTCGATTTGGGAACTTCTATCCACACTTCCCTTTTGATATCGCGCTTGTTTTGACAAGGAATTGGATTCTTCGTGGGGTCGAGTTTTTTTTTCAAGAGGTATGAAAGGTTATGGGCACAGGACTGGATGCAAGAAGTAGAAGATTTTTTCAATTTTTTATGAATGATCAATTCTTGGGAGTTTCTTGACTGTAGATACAGGGTGTCAAGAATTCGATGCTCACTGAAGGCAACTCGTAAACCGTTCGTGTCAGGGAAAATTTTTTAAAGGACTCCTGATCTCTTTTTTTTTAATTGATGAGATTTCATGGTTATCTCGATTTGAACTCGAGTTACAGGGTGTTTCTGAACACTCGAATATTACCGCAATTTTAAATAGTATTTTGATGGCTTATGAAGATGAAGATCAAAGAAATTCGCATTTCTGACACACATGGATAAAAAAATTATTGAACTTAATGAAAATTTGCTTCACGATGAATCATAAAATGTTTCTTGGTGAAATTCGTGTAAAAAAATATTGAGAAAAGAAAAATATATCCTTATCCTTAACTTTGGACCAGCAGGTTATTTGGGGAGCCAATTGATAAGCGACTAGACATTCATTCATTTGGAAACTTTATATGTCACTCCGTGGTGCCCGTCCATATCTCCCTACATTCCTTTCTTTTTGGAGCCTTCCTTTCCAACGAAATCATATTTGGAATAATCGATAGGCATCGTGTACTCATATCAGAACATAAAAAACCATGAACACCAATAAACTTTGTTTATCGCCGATAAAAATATCATTTTGTCGAGTAATTAGCATGGAGCCCTAGTCTCATTTATACAGAGCTTTATCGAAAGCTTCATATGCACGGAGTAAATACTTTTCTGATAACATAGAGCGAGTTAATTGAGAGATATAGAGATGATGGCGCCATACATAGGAAAAGGGAATATTAAACTGTGGAATTTCTCTCTGGATACTGTATCTTTCTTCTTGAGGCGTCAGTTCATTGCAGGAATGCAATAATTGAAGACTCGTACGAATAAAGGTGAGTCTGTTTCAGCAGAACTGATCATCGTCGATTTGTGGAGGTTAGAATTGATTCAAATGAGGCTTGTGGATTTTGAAATGAACGAAACAAAGCTCTACTGACTGACGAAGGAACTGCAATACCCAGAAGGAGCTGTTTAGATTTAAAGTGGATACCCTGTATTTTTGGGTTGATTTGATGTGTTTGTTTGATTTTTTCAGAACATATCATCATGGACTTCAAGAAATACAGGGTGATTCAGTCATGAAGTAAACTGTGAACTTCATGAAAATACCGAAAAATCACCTTTTTTCATCACCCTCTATTTCAAGATTAACTCTGTTGAGGTTGGAATTTTCTTTCACAACTGTACTTGATATGAAAATACCAATACGGCTGAGAGTTGTCATCCACTTCCTATGACCAGATTTATTTT
The DNA here is from genome assembly GCA_951802165.1 of Adalia decempunctata. Taxonomy (NCBI): domain Eukaryota; kingdom Metazoa; phylum Arthropoda; class Insecta; order Coleoptera; family Coccinellidae; genus Adalia; species Adalia decempunctata. Next base: position 4,893,599 of record OX637695.1, on the reverse strand, counting down.
TATGTAATATGAAAAGTATTTATTTATGTTATTCTATTCTTATTCCAGCATAAAAACAATCTGGTCATAGGAAGTCGATAAAAACTCTCAGCCGTATTGGTATTTTTATATCAAGTACAGTGGTGAAAGAAACTTCCCACCTCAACGGAGTTAATTTCGAAATGGAGGGCGATGAAAAAAAGGTGGTTTTTGGGTATTTTCGTGAGGTTCACAGTTTATTTCATGACTGAATCACCCTGTATTTTTTGAAGTCCATGATGATATGTTCTGCAAAAATCAAACACCTTAAATCAACCCGAAAATAGAGTGTCCACTTAACCTTCATTGTGAATAGTTTCTATAATAATGGTTCACCCTGTATGAATTCTGGGTATTTCAAGTTTTTTGGATGTAAAAACAACATATCTAGTGAAATAGTTCATTTTGCGAACGTTCTCGCTCTGGAACTGACATACTTTATACCTACTTTCAAAATCGGGCCTGCTTTCAATTATGGATAACCCTGTATTCGTAACTATTTTCGGTCATATTCCTCTATATGGTTGCTCCCTGGGGATGGAATGAAATGTTTCTTGAGAAAAATTTAAGTTAATTCGATTCTGTTTCGAGATACGAGCGTAGTAAAAGTGGGTAATTCTCAACTTCAACGCCCTGTATCTCAAAAACTAGTCATAGGATAGAGTTGGGGCCATGGACACTTTTGATCAGTAGATCGAGTGTTGTACTCGATTATACCAAAATGTTAGAACATTTGACGGAACGCCATTTCCCATAAGGAAAGGTGCGGGATCCTTCATGAAAATTGTGAACCCTTCGGTTTTTTCCCCAAATTTAATCCTTGCTATACTGTCTATGTTTCACCAAAAAAAAATTAAATTTAAATAGCTCCTTATGTGTGTTGCAGTTCTTTGTCACTTAGTATATCTCTTTCTCAATCCAGTTCACTAACTTCGATGGCAGCATAACTGAGGGAGGGACACTACAGGTCTCGTCCAGTAGGTAACCTTGGGACTCGGATTACCGAAAATCGTCTCGCGACAAACCATAACGAAACCCATTCACGGGTTCATAATACAGAACGATGCGTATTCATTTCACCGATATGATGTAACGCGATATTTACGAGCTTATTTCCGTCGAAAAATCGTCCGAGAATTCGCGAGCGCAAGCAGCATCCGACGTCTTGCAGATTGGATCTAGTGCTCGTAGTTCGTAGTAAACCGCTAGGGAACTTTGACCTTGGACTCGGTTTGTGTACGCCGGTTGACCCCAAAAACTGGTTCAGATTGACCGATGAAGGTTCCAAAAATTTGTGCTTGTCTTAACAAATCTTCTTGATTTCGGAACTGTAAGAATCAAGACTTATTTGGATCTCAGTAGGATTTAGATACGCCTCTTAACAGGACATAGTCGCTTTAAGCTAAGCGTCCACAGGTCCGCATCGGACGCATCGGACGGATCGGATCAAACGGATTTCGGTATTCTTTGTATAGAAACTCGTGCAAGCCCGTCCACAGACCCGCACCGGACGCATCGGAGCATCGGCATTTCTACAATGGAGATCCGTAAATCCGATCCGTCCGATGCGTACGGTGCGGACATGTGGACGCTTAGCTTTAGGAAGCATGTGATGGGAATGGGTTTTTCAGAAACTGATGAGTGCATCTTCAAATGTAGCTTGAATCGCCAATTCTTCTTGCTCAAAGAATAAAGAATGTGGAAGACTCATCTGGCCCAATTCCTTATGACAAATTCCTCGAAGCACCTACCTGCCACTCTCACATTTTTCTCCACGGTACGAAACCCAGCACGCATTACCATTTAATCATAGATCTGGGATGCGAGGCGTTAAAAGACGCATCGCATTCAAATTCAACACGGCCATGTGTGGCGCCGTTCGCTGTGTAAATCTTTGTGTACGGGATGTAGATAAGATGCAAATCGATCACACACACACATGTCGAGATCTGATTCCGGGCCGAACTCTCCCCTCGGCGATGATCTCAAAGTCAAATGATGACAGCGATCTCCGGTAAACGTTGTCTTGCGAAAGCGCAATCTTAGGATTTTTAGGCATATGCGTTCGAATTTATTAGAAAGTATTGAGGCTACGTCGACCGGGAATTATGAAAATTGCTGTGTTCGTTTTGTAAGATATCACCTTTAGGGTCTCTTGGTCTAATTGCGGTTGTATAAATACGGGAATGACTGAATAAATATGCAATGGGCAAGTCCCACAGTTTTTTTAAGTTCCATAGAACAAAGTGCACTCTCTTCTACTGGTTGTTCAGGCTGCAAGGTTAAATTGCTCGTAATTTCAGTTTATGTTTACGTCGGTGCTGGTCAAATTACTTTTTCCAAATACACTGCGCAAAAAAAATAACGCACATATTGAAAATCTCAATTTTAATGAAAGTTAACTCAAAATACTGAAATGCTGATAAGTGATTTAATACTACCACCCCTTGCGTTAATTACAGCTAGGCAACGACGGTTCATACTCAAAATGAGTGATCTTAAAATGTTCTGATCTAATCCTTCCCAGATTTCTCCGAGTTGGATTCCTAAGTCATTAAGAGTAGCTGGATGATTTTCTGAACTTCTCACCCTTCTATTGAGGTTGTGACAAACCTGCTCAATCGGATTGAGATCTGGACTTCTTGCTGGCCATTCCATTCGAGTGACTTCAACCCCTTCAAGGTACACCTGAACGATGCGCGCACGATGGGGTCTGGCATTATCGTCCATAAAAATGAAATTTTCACCAATGTATGGGGCAAATGGCACTACATGCTCTTCAAGAATGTTCCTTGTATACTTATCAGCATTCATAGCTCCATTATCAACGACCACTAGGTCTGTGCGAGCAGTCAAAGATATTCCACCCCATACCATAATCGATCCTCCCCCGAAACCAGTAGTATTCAGGAAATTGCACTGAGCATATCTTTCATGTGGACGTCTGTATACAAGGGAGCGTCGATCACAATGGTAGAGGCAGAATCTAGACTCATCTGTGAAGAGAACTCTTTCCCAATCGGCCTCTTCCCAATGGATATGCTCTCTCGCAAAATCCAAACGCGCCCTTCGAAGGGCTGGGGTAAGAGCTGGGCCTCTTGCTGCGATACGAGGCCTCAAATCATATTCTCTGAGGCGATTTCTTATTGTCTGAGTGCTAATTTGCACCTCATGAGTTTGCTCAAGCTGATTTTGAAGGAGGCGAGCGGTTGTAAACCGTTGTCTCAACGAAGAAACTCTCAAGTAACGTTCTTGAATGGCAGTTGTTACCCGTGGTCTACCCTGTCCTGGTCTTCGGACATTCATACCTGTCTCCCTGAATCGCTGCAACATTCTGGACACACTTGTATGGGAAACTCCAAACCTTTCTGCAATTCTTGTGTATGTCCACCCTTCTTCTCGCAAAACTACCGCTTGGGCACATACCTCTTGGGTCAAATTGCGTGTTTCGCGTTGCATAGCGATCGAGTGTAGAAAGAAAAACTATTGATCACTAGAATTGATCGAGAACAACTGATTTTAGAACGGAGCCAATACATTCAAAATCTGATATCATCTTTTTTTATTCCTGCTGGGGGAAAACATCTGTATTGAAGAAAAACGTTGGAAGTGGATAACATATGCATGCATAATTCTGATAAAAATAATTATCATTGAGAACACCTTCAGTTGTGGAATAAATTTGAGATTTCCATAATGTGCGTTAATTTTTTTGCGCAGTGTACAATTCCAATATTTTGCTCGACCCTCATACATTTCCTTATGACATCCGGTCGAGAGAAAGCTAAAAAATCGGCTTGAATTGATTTCCCCACAAAGACGAGATCCCTTGATATCATTGCTAGACGCTATATCGACTGACAGTAAGTAGGCTTATAATTCAAATTTTAACTGACAGCTGTTACCAAGCGGTTGTCGTTTTCTTATTATCCGAGGAAAACTCTCAAGATTTATAAGTAGCGTCTTCATCATAAACGTTCTTGAAGAATTCTCAGCAATGATGAGTAAGGATTTTTCGAAATCTCAAAAAGAAAAACCACAAACAGATAAACAGAGAAGAAACGGAAGCACAGTAAACAGCAGTAGAAAAAGTGAGTACAGCACAAGAATTCTCCTTCATATTATACAATACAGCTCGAAAATTACATGAAAATTCAAGGAGAGACTATAAGATCCTTAATTCTATCTTAACTGGTAAGTTATTCTTCAACAGTTAAGCTGGATTCAACTCAGGATGGCACAGAGAAAAGAAGAAGAAGTTCCAACTTTCATATCAAAGAAATTGAAGATCTACTGAATTTTATCGACTCCGAAAAATCTATAATCGGTAAGAAAGAACGATCAATAAATTCGACTAATATATCCGTTGAACCATTAAAAATTTACTGGCTTCAAAATAAACCAAACTGTTTCTTCAGAATGCAAAAGAACAGACCAACTGACCAACTCTCGCAAAGACAAAACCTGGAAGGGGATTTCACAGATCTTCAACACGAATAATGCTACGAAAAGGTCCGACAAACAGTTGAGGAGCAAATGGGAAACTCTGAAGAAAATTGCCAGGAAAGAATACATTTCTGGAAACCCTTCGGCAGTGTCGAACATAGTTTTGAAAATAATGCTCTCATGTAACGAGAGTGACTTGAAATACCATTCAGGTAACTACTATTTTGATGCAATACGAATGTATACATCAGATTTATGTTTTGAAGATGTTACTGTAGGATGCAAAGAGGAACCCAACTTTGAAAGTACCATTGACGAAATTTCTATTGGAGATAGTGACCAAGGGAATCTAGTGCCAGACTTAGCAGGTAAGAATGTGAATAAATGAGTATGAATAGTTTGAAGTATTGGAATATTCGATAGGAAGTCAACCATCGATAGTAAGTACTGTCAGGGCTGAGAATAGTAAAAAGGAGGTGAGTACAGAATAAATTCCAAATGTTACATCGAATGGATTAATTATGCTTGTGAACAATTCAGATAAAAGCCTCATCTGTTCTGGAGGAATCTGAGGACCTCAACCTCACAAATAACCGTTCACAGGACCCTAATATTAATTCTACCATAATGCAAGTTTCCTCTGAACTGCTTCCTTCAGAAGGTATGTTATAAGGTTGTTTGGACAAAATTGATAATGAGAGTATTCTCTAGATCGTCTTCGAACAAAATCAACCCAGTATGAGATCCAAGACTTGAGAACTCAAAAAAGGAACAAGCTTCATTATCAGAACATTGGCAGGGTGCTTTTCAGAGAAGAAAATAAAAGAAAAAGAGAGAAACATAGGTTAGAGATGGAAATTTTGAGAGTTGAGTTAGCGTTAAAGAAGAGACAACTGGAGTGCCTTTGCGATTAAACCATTTCAATTCGATTTTGTATGATACAATCTTTCCAATGAGAACTTTCAAGGGTTGTTTTGTATTCTTTCGCTCATATTGTTGAATTATTCCTTAAATTAGATAAACGTTTTTCAAAATACTGCCTTTCTTTACAACTAACCGTTCTATTTAAAATTTTTCCGAAGACTTGAAGTTGAAGAACCTGATTGCTTCCAAAAATATTGTTTATTCAAACGAATCCTACTGGAAACCACTTGGCAATTCAAGAATTCAGCAATGCTCAGACGCGATTATACCTCGCTTAAACTGGCCGAATGAATTCACAAAAGATGTCTGAGATCTTTTGTGCGAAAATCTATCAATAACACAACATAGGTGTGTAGGTGGAAGGCTGTGAGAAAGACGAGAGGTTAGAGGGACAAACATGTCATCAGGGATGCATTGTTATGATTGGGGTCTATTTGCTTTTGACAAAGGTTGAACGCCAGATAAAGGCATTGAATTAGGTAATACTTCCCCTGGTTTTTATATGAGAACTGATGGCGTATTCGATTGAATTTTATTTCCTTGGGAATATCGACGAATTCAGAGATTTTTCTGCATCAGAAACACCATATTCTGGTCAAAATGCAAACAACATTTTAGAAAAGAAATATCACGTAATCAAATTCTACGAATTCTTTCGATCCATCAGTATACTTCACAATATTACATTTGGATGTTAATGCAAACCATTAGACAAATTTTATTTCCAACGAAAAGTGATATACAACACCTTTATCGTTGGTATTCGAGAACAAAATCGATTATTTGAGTATCTCTACTAATTTTCGAATATTTATGATAATGGAAACTAGTTTTCGATTGTCGAACAGCATTTTTCCGTGATATCTATTCTTGGGATTCTGCGATGCCAGAAAAAAAACTATAAAAACTGTTTCTTTCGTTTGATTTACGATGAACATGGAAGACATAAAATGGAAAATTTCGAAGTTGAGAGTTCTTGAAATTTAATTCGAGTGGAACAGAGCGACTGTATGGACAAGTTTGGGATAGAAAATGGGTTTTTGAGGATACTGAATTCAATAAAAAATGAATCGAATCTTTATCTATCACAGTTTCGATTTTCAACGGAGAAATGACATTTTTTGAAAAATTGGAAATTTCAAATAGTCATAGCTCCCGTTCCTGTGGTCGTACCCACTTTTTGTTCGTATATTGTCAATCAGCATTGTTCAAAGTATCTATGAGCATAATTAAATCGATTTCGAAAATCCCAACTTTTTGGGTGAAAAATTGCAAAGGGGTAAGACCCCCAAAAATACCATATTCGTCATCACCACAAAAACCATAGCAAATCTAAAGACGTTTTTCTATCTGCAAGATGTAATACCCACTCGAGCCATTAACAAAACCCATTAGGACGATCAGTTACTTTGAGTGCTGTGAGCCTCTCAACAAAACTCGAAAATGAAAAATACAAAACAAGAAAAAATCGTGTTAACGAAGGCCTATATGGACAAGTTTGGTATCGAATTATAGGTTTTCGAGGACGCTGAATTCAATAAAATATAATTCGAGGCTCTATCTATCACCGTTTAGATTTTCACCTGTCAAATGGCATTTTTTCGAATTTCGAATCGTCATAGCTCCCGCTCCATTGGTCGTATCCACTTTTTGTTTGTATACAGGGTGAGTCTTTGACTTGTACATATATTTTAACTGTAGATTCCTCTCATCAAACGAAACACTTTTTTCCTATACCATTTTTTCAGAATTCGGTTTGGTTTGGGAGATACAGGGTGACGAAAATCCATGAAAAAACAATTTTCTGTTTATATCTTCGGAACCGTTATTTCGACTGAACTGAATTTTGGTTGAGTTTTTACCCTATTCATGGTGCATATTCCTCAATCGAACCTATTCAATATCTCTACTAGTATAATAGTTACAGGGTAGTCGACTCATAAATACACGCTAAAACACCATAAAACCACTTTAAAAAGATAAACGGTTCATATTTTCGAAAGAATCAATCATTTAAGAAACTAAAAGTATTCCAATTTTTTTCAATAAACCGCGTCGTTTTCGAGTTATTTCCAATTTTACCCGGAGAAATTTGACGAAAAAATCATTAATTTCAAGAATAATCTGAATGCGTCTCTGAATTAAATATCATCGAATATTATTCCTTCTCTGGTCTTCAAACGAGTTTACAATGTTGTCACAATATTTATCAACTTTGTCGAGATATTTTAATAATAAAATCCCACAAATGTGGGAGATAAAATCGAGGATAAAATTGAACACCAAAGAGGATTTAATACGCACAGTTTCTATTGAAAATTCATAGTTACCGGTCCATATTAAAGTTAAATGTCGATGAAATACAAAATTCGGATATGAATGATGAATCTCGATACAAACTACTTATTAAATTGAAATTAATGAAAAATAATACGATACCTGATAATCTGTGGCGATGTTTCTATCTAAACAACATCCTCTTGGAATTTTATAAACTCGACACGGTTGAAATTATATTAATTCACTTCACATAATAATCATCACATTAGAACAATAATTCACTGAATGTATTCAGAACATCACATAATGTTTACAGTTTGTGCAGAGACCCTGGTTTGTTATTGTTCATAGTTGGCCTTCAGATAACCAATAATTCGGATTTCGCTCTACGCATGCGTGGTAAAATTTTGCGGCAAAGTCGATTTATGATGGAAACGGCAGAATTCATAGATATTTATACCACGGTACACAAATGTATCGTGATTTATACTATGTTTAGTAAAAAAATCCTTAACCTCAATAAAAATATCAGCAAGCTGACAACATCCTCTTGAAATTTCTGTGCAAAAAGTCACAGAATCCATACAAATTAGATTAGGTTGGGTTGTTTAATAATAAATCTGAATGGAAAGAAAGTCTTTCTTCGTGATATTGTTTGGGAATTTCGAGGAAAATATGAACAAGTTATTCGTGTTTACAAACTAATCTGCAGAAAAATCGAAGAAGGAACTTATTTTGGTGGAATAAATGTGGCTTTTTAGTTGCAGATATAATCCGATGAAACTAACTGTTTTTGTTGAAATTATCGTGTTTGCAACATTTTTATTCCAATAAGGTTAGTACAGGGTGCGGCACGGAGGATGGATGGTTTTAAAAAAATAATAAAAGCGTTAATTTTTACTCAAAAACACATTTATTGACGGAATCAGATTCTCAAGGAAATAGCATTTGAGTCAAGTGTGGAAAATCACATCAGGCATGTGGTGGCCGAAATCGGTGATGCAGTGCTGGAGGCGCTCTTGGAAGTTCGCGTAGACTCTCTCCAACATCGCTCTCTCAACTTGGGCAACTTCCACGCGAATAGCCCAATAACGGCAATTCTGCCGGTTAACCATGCCGTTGAGGTGAAAGTGGGCTTCGTCACTCATGAACAAAATGAGGTTCTCATTTTGATCGATCAGTGCTTCCATCTCACGTGCGAAGTTCATTCGTTGTGCATAATCTCCGGGGTGTAACTGTTGCACAATGGCCAATTTGTAGGGGTGAAAGCGAAGATCCATATGCAAAATTATTATGGTAAATAAATGCTAGGAACACACGAGTCTAACGGCACCTTCCCCACTTCTCTCGTCCTCAGTGGGGGAAAGTTATGCCCATCTGAAAAACGTCCGCCCTCCGTGCCGCACCTTGTACTTGAGTATTCCATAAACGTATAAACTCAATTTCTATCGAGAAATATGAACTTTGAATCAATTCCACAGTATCATTTCAGGGACGTAATTAGCACAATTTTTTTTCAAATGGCTATATCTTTTTAACAGAGCCGAATTCGGAAAAATGGAAAATGAAAAAAAGGTTTCTTTTGACCTCAAGAATCTTCAGTTAAAATATATGTACAAGTCAAAGACTCATCCTGTATTTTCAATCAGCATTGTCCAAGGTATCTCTAACAATAATGAAATCGTTTTCGAAAATTTCGACTTTTTGGGTGAAAAATGACAAAGGGGTAAGATCCTCCAAAAACAAAACTAGTAGTTCTCGGTGCGGTTGTTATAAATCCAATTACGCAATAATTTCCACGCGATAAGTGTTCGAGTCGTTGAATATGGATATTCGGTGCTTTATGCCATGAATATTCACCTCCGCAGTTTTCTCCTCCAAGTGGCGTAAATACGAAAAGGGGGCCCTCCTCGGTGCACCGTTCAATTTGCGCTCGACGAGCAGCTGCAGCGGATGCACAATCAACTTTTTAAGGAATTCCAATTTTGGAAAGCCATACCCGGAGCCGGGATAATGGCACTGGGTTCGAACAGGTTCGATGAATAATTCAAGAGTTTACACGGCTCCATATGCCACGTGAACGTAAGTAATTCACGATCGCCAATTAAATATAGCGTTGTACATCCGTAAATATTTATATAAGTGTGGTTAGGTTCGAGGATAACACGAAAGGAATCGATGAAGGATGAAATGTTATCGAGATAAATCTGCTAGATTGTGTTCGGGAGATCCAACCTGTTGCTCGAGAAGATAAAGACGAGACTGTTGAACTTCCAGTTCGAAAAGGACTTGGATATACAGGGCGAGTCTTTGACTTGTACATATATTTTAACTGAAGATTCTTGAGGCCAAAAGAAACCTCTTTTTCATTTTCCATTTTTCCGAATCCGCAATATAGCCATTTGAAAAAAAACATTGGGCTAAATACGTCCCTGAAATGATACTGTGGAATTGATTCAAAGTTCATATTTCTCGATAGAAATTGAGTTTATACATTTAGGCCCAATTTAGGGAATACTCAAGTAGTCAAGTACTAACCTTATTGGAATAAAAATGTTGCAAACACGATAATTTCAACAAAAACAGTTAGTTTCATCGGATTATATCTGCAACTAAAAACCTCATTTATTCCACCAAAATAAGTTCCTTCTTCGATTTTTCTGCAGATTAGTTTGTAAACACGAATAACTTGTTCATATTTTCCTCGAAATTCCCAAACAATATCATGAATAGAGACTTTTCATTCAGATTTATTATTAAACAACCTAACCTAATCTAATTTGTATCGATTCTGTGAATTTTCGCACAGAAATTTCAAGAAGATGTTGTCAGCTTGCTGATATTTTCATTGAGGTTAAGGATTTTTTACGAAACATAGTATAAATCACGATACATTTGTGTACCGTGGTATAAATATCTATGAATTCTGCCGATTCCATCATAAATCGACTTCGCCGCCAAATTTTACCACGCATGCGTAGAGCGAAAACCGAAGTATGGTTATCTGGAGGCCAACGTTAAACAATAACAAACCAGAGTCTCTGAACAAACTGTAAACATGATGTGAAGTTCTGAATAATCTGAATACATTCAGTGACTTATTGTTCTAATGTGATTATTATGTGAAGTGAATTAATATAATTTCAACCGTGTCGAGTTAATAAAATTCCAAGAGGATGTTGTTTAGATAGAAACATCGCCACAGATTATCAGGTATCGTATTATTTTTCATTAATTTCAATTTAATAAGTAGTTTGTATCGAGATTCATCATTCATATCCGAATTTTGTATTTCATCGACATTTAACTTCAATATGGACCGGTAACTATGAATTTTCAATAGAAACTGTGCATATTAAATCCTCCCTGGTGTTCAATTTTATCTCCCATTTGTGGGATTTTTATTATTAAATTATCTCGACAAAGTTGATAAATATTGTGACTACGAGGTCTGGCTATTAAATAACGAGACTGCTTATGAAAAAGAGTTTTATTTTAAAAATTATTCTACAATCGAATGCTCCCCTTCAATATACTCCCCTTCCCTCGCCACACACCGTTCCATTCGTTTTTTCCATTGGTCAAAGCAATGCTGGAAGTCTTCTTTTGTAAGATCATTTAGGAGCTCCGCCGATTTTTGCTTTATCTCTTCCATCGACTCGAACCGGGTTCCTTTTAAGGCAGACTTGATCTTCGGAAATAGGAAAAAGTCACAGGGTGCTAAATCAGGCGAGTACGGCGCGTGTTCGAGCACTGGAGTGCCTCTAGCGGCTAAATAACGCTTCACAGACAGCGCGTTATGGGCAGGTGCGTTGTCCTGGTGCAAGATCCACGATTTGCTTTTCCACAATTCCGGCCGTTTCTTACGAACTCGCTCTCGCAGCGTTGCCAAAACTTTCAAATAGTAAGTTTGGTTTACAGTTTGACCCTCTGGAACCCATTCAGTCATCACGATACCGTTGATGTCGAAAAAAACCTGGACCTGGACGTTGGTCATCTTCGGTGCTCTCTCGGCCTTCAGAAAACCTTTTATACCATTCGAAAACACGCGCACGAGATAGAGAATTCTCACCATAGGCCTCTTTCAACAACTTATAGCACTCAGTCGGAGTTTTTTTTAATTTGACGAGAAATTTCACATTGATCCGTTGCTCGTGTTTTTCGTCACACATCGTTATCGGCACGAGAAAAAAACACGTTCGTTTCTAACCTCTACACAAAAAATACTACTATAGCGACGAAAACGTGTTTTCGTACTGGAATAGTAGACACTTCCAGCTATCCAATGCTGCATTCGTTTCCCACCCTACCCCTCTAGGACGCCTTCTGCGCGCACAGTCTCGTTATTTAATAGCCAGACCTCGTACATTGTAAACTCGTTTAAAGACCAGAGAAGGAATAATATTCGATGATATTTAATTCAGAGACGCATTCAGATTATTCTTGAAATTAATGATTTTTTCGTCAAATTTCTCCGGGTAAAATTGGAAATAACTCGAAAACGACGCGTTTTATTGAAAAAAAATCGGAATACTTTTAGTTTCTTAAATGATTGATTCTTTCGAAAATATGAACCGTTTATCTTTTCAAAGTGGTTTTATTGTGTTTTAGCGTGTATCGATGAGTCGACTACCCTGTAACTTTTATACAAGTAAAGATATTGAATAGGTTTCGATTGAGGAATATGCACCATGAATAGAGTAAAAACTCAACCAAAATTCAGTTCATTCGAAATAACGGTTCCGAATATATAAACAGAAAAGTGTTTTTTTCATGGATTTTCGACACCCTGTATCTCCCAAATCAAACCGAATTTTGAAAAATGGTAAAGGAAAAAAGTGTTTCGTTTGATGAGAGGAATCTACAGTTAAAATATATGTACAAGTCAAAGACTCACCCTGTATAGGGTGTTTCAGGATTAGTGCATCGTATTCTTCGATCAGAAATATTGAGGAAAGCTCGCATGATTTTTCGTGAAAAAAAATCAAGTGTATTGAGGTCAGGTAAGCGAGGCGGCCATGGAACAAAACCACTTCTACGTCCACCGAGTGCTTTTCAGGTAGAAATAAAGAGTTCTCCAATCAGAGGACTTATTTTGACATCAAAGAAAAATGCCATTTTTTAGATAAATGATCTGAGGTTTATTTCATTATGAAGAGGAAGGTTTTCTGTAAATAATGGAAAATAACATCCGCCAATTGACCATCACGACCACGACTACAGGACCGTATCTTTTCATGAAATTTTCCATAACCAAATCGCAAAGAGGCTTACTACGACCCAAAAAATGTTCGTGTTTTACGAACCGTCTCTGCCAAATTTTCACCATTTTTATGGTGAATTTTAATAATTTCAATGCGCTGTTGAGCGCGTATCGTTCAACTTTTATTTATGGCGTAAATTCTACTTGTCACATGTCAAAAAATGTCAGCTTCAAAAGTGACATCTACCGAAATAACACCTCTTATTGGAAAACTCTTTATGTTCACAATAGAAATTTGAGCTCCTAAGCTATTAAAGTCATACCGAATTTTATGATTTCTGCTATCCCGAGACAAACAAAATTGAAGAAAAAAGGGTCAAATCAACGGCAACTCTACGACGACTATCTGAGATCATTATATTCGTATTAAACCAGAAACTGTCACTTCCAAGATCCCTCCGACCAAAATACGTAATTTCCTCGGTTAGAATCCGAGATTGAGATCTTGGTAAAGAATGAGAATTTTTTGTCTTCGCATCCAATCGGTCCATTCCGAAAATCTCACGTTGTAATCGGGCAGATAATCACAGTATTCTTCTCGTTGAAGTTCGCATTCCAACAGAAAACCAGCGGGCCGTTTAACGGACTGGCTACTGGTTTTTCAGATTAAATATTCATATTCTTCCAGTCGTGGCTTCTGTACGGACGGACCGGAATACACACACGGTGTGATTTAACGACCCGAGGATTCGTTTACTCGAAAATTTACATAAGAAATTTCATACTCCGGTTTTTGGGATGGTATTATTAGTAATGCAACTGCCGTTTTACAGATTCTTCGACTTCCATCTCAAAATATTCTGCACCTAGCTGGAATACCAGTTCCATACATAAACAAAATGCAGTATAATCCACTTATAATGAACTTGCATATAATGGAAACTCTCATGTAATGAACCAATTTCCAAGTCCTGAATTAAAACAATGTAAAATCCTCGGACAAGATGGACTCGTTTATAATGAAACCTCGCCTGTAGTGGACTGAATATACTGAAATAGTCTATTATAAGCAAGTTTTAGTGGAGATCCACTGTCACGAAGGTTTGTAATGCAGTAGCAAACAACACGATTTTGACTATTTCAAAAAAGAAGAATTAACTGACACAGATATTTGCCGAAGTCATATAAAAAAAACCTCTGTTCAAAGTAAATTTACAGACTTCCTTCCGAAACACTAGTTCAGTATTGAGTATGTATAATTATTATCAGTGTTATAAACCAATATATCTATTCAGATTCATAAAGTACCTATACATACTTATTTAGTAATAATATTGTATTGTTCTTTTCTTATTCTCATGAAATGGACACTCGGTTATAATGAACAATATATGTCTTGGTCCCCTCGAGTCCATTATAAACGGAATGCACTGTATTGCGATACCATATCAACGAACAATAACTTATTAGAAGTGTCAGTAGAGAGTTCGACGTCAAAAAAGTAGACCAGAGTTACGCAATGAATTAAAAAAAAATGTCCAATCCATTGTAAAAATCGAAAACTTGGAGTATCGAGCCATCATCAAGTACATGTATTTAAAAGGGTTAAGAGGTAAGCAGATTTACGAAGATATGCTTAATACCCTTAGTGATCAATGTCCTTCGTATGCGACGTATTGGACTGCAAGATTCAAAAGAGGTAAATTTTCCATTGAAGATGATGACCGATCGGGAAGGCCAGTTTCTGTGTCAGTCCCCGAAAATATCGATGCAGTTCATGACATGATTTTATCAGACCATCGAACTGGGCTAAAACGGATATCTAAAGCACTGAAGATTTCATACGAACGCGTTCATCATATAGTTCATGTCAATTTGGACACGAGAAAAATTTCTGCAAAATGGATCCCCAAATGTTCGAATGTTGACCAAAAGCGTGCAAAGGTAGAAGCATCGCGTTCGATCTGTGCTCGATTTGAAAACGATGTAGACTTCTTAAACCGAATTGTTACTATGGATGAGACTTGGGTACATTTCTACGATCCAGAAACAAAGCAACAATCGATGGAATGGCGACACTATGGTTCTCCAAGACCTAAGAAGTTTCGTGTCCAAAAATCGGCTGGAAAAGTTCTTGCTTCAGTTTTTTGGGATTGCCATGGAGTAATCATGATTGATTTTTTGGATGAGAGTAGAACAAAAACTGGAGACTACTATTCGACATTACTGACCACTCTACGGGAAAAAATTAAAGAGAAAAGACGCGGAAAGCTATCCAAAGGTATTCTGTTTTCACAGGACAACGCCCCAGTACACAAATCTCATGTTGCCATGCAAAAAATTCGTGATTTAGGGTTGGAATTACTAGAAAACTCCCCTTATTCACCAGATTTGGCTCCGTCCGACTATCATCTCTTTCCTCAACTGAAAAAAAGTTTAAAAGATCGTAAATTTTCTTCCAACGAGGAGGTAATAAAAACTATGGAGGACTGCTTTGCAGGGCAAGTAGAAACATTTTTTTTGAAAGGTATAGAGACGTTGCAGGTTCGCTGTAATGAATGTATTCAATTAAGAGGAGAATATGTTGAGTAATAAAATATTTTGACATTGAAATTTTGTTTGGTTCTATGGTAGGCTAAGAATTTTTCAATATATCCTCGTATACTGGATGCCTACAAAATCTAGGCAAGGGATCCGAAACTCTTGGAAGTGGGCGTATGCCTTATCTCCGCATCACAGACCTGCATTTTTATTGTACGATTCTGATCCAAATTTCAGACTGGCTAAAATCGAAATAATGTTGGTAGATCCTCATCAATCTTATCGTACGACGATTAAGTTCGTTTTTACACTCCAATAAAACGATACAAATGGACGCTAAAGTGTCTATCCGTACGAAAAAAGCTTCATAAGCCAGTAATAAAAATGTTACGATCTCTTTAATGTCCCAACCGAGATAACACGTAATTCCGATCGTCCACCAAAGTATCGGTTAAATCCGTAATCGAAACACTTGCCCACAAATATTTTTATAATGCGAGTTATTGCGAGAGATAAAATCAAAACACATATCAGCTTCTCGGAATTTATATTACAGGAAACGCTGTCGGATAATGTAACATTTGTATACGGCAAATAACTTCGGCATGGAACATGTGTAGGTTGATGTTAATCTCGAAGAAGGCAGTTTTCAACAAATCCTCATTTCGCCAACCAAATCGACAATTCGCTTTCTGCTCTAGCGGGCAAGATTTTTGATAGCTCCTCGTTAGAACCAAGGTCGAAATTTGGTAATAGGAACCTTGCATGAAATTTACTGAATATCACAATCAACAGGTGATAAAACAATTCAAAATAATTCATTTTACCGAAAATTTCTTATATAAAATGTAAATTTTGGGCATCAATACCTTAAGGGGCAGTATCACCTTTTGAATCGTGGTAAATCTCCATTCAAAAGTGGTCTCTTTATTTCATGAGTAGGTACCCTAATTTACGACGTAGAGCTCGACGTAGAGACTTGATTTTTTTTTTAAATTGAAGTTGAAGAACGTCCCGAAGGCAAATAGTTTTTTTTTTCTCGATTTAATTAGTTTTTCAATTAAAAAAACCAGGGTAATCGTTAGATCTGGGGTTATTGAATATGTTTTTCGTTTTTCATGAGTACAAGATATATTTTTGAAATAATCATCATGAAAATTTTTGTAGTTTCTAGAAGATTAAATTGCCGAGGGCAAATAGTTGCGATTTTTTCGATTTAATTAGTTTTTCAATTAAAAAAAACAGGTTGAACTTCAGCGTTTTGGAAACTACACTTAATGTATGTTTTCCGACGGTTATTCTTCATTTATTTGGAAAAAATCGCAACTATTTGCCCTCGGCAATTTAATCTTCTATAAACTACAAACATTTTCATGATGATTTTTTCAAAAATATAGCTTGTACTCATGAAAAACGAAAAACATATTCAATAACCCAAATATTGCAGAGATCTAACGATCACCCTGGTTTTTTTAATTGAAAAACTAATTCAATCGAAAAAAAGAAAACTATTTGCCCTCGGGACGTTCTTCAACTTCAATTTAAAAAAAAGTCTCTACGTCGTAAATTAGGGTACTTACTCGTGAAATAAAGAGACCACTTTTTGAATGGAGATTTACCACAATTCAAAAGGTGATACTGCCCCTTAATACTACTCTGGCCTGCATCTCTCTGTTCATCATATCTCTACATCTCTGCGCCAGGTTTATGAACATCCGCGAAGTTGGATGATTTCTTAGCGGAAATCTTATTCTGTACAACTTATACGCTGAACTGGCATTTCGTTTTGATTCGCCATGAATTAAAAGCGTATCAACAAGTTCAATATTTTAATAAACGTGCTGCATTTTCGAAACATAGAACACTAGTACCATCGCCGTAACACGATCGAAGATAACCGATCACAATCGATATTTCGAGTCATGTATGATAAGAAGACAAAAAACATGTTGATATCTACGGAAGAGCAGGCGAGGAAGCAGGTTCGAACTGAGGAATTCTCAGATTCACCTAGAATCTAGAAAATATTCTAGTTTCATTTTCTCGAAACCAGGGCATAATTAGTATAAAAAAATTTTTGTAAATGACTCACCTGCTCGTTGGCCTGTTCCTCCTTAGATATCAACATGTTTTTTGTTTTCATACATGACTCAGAATATCGATTGTGATCCTGATCAGTAATTTTCGATCGTGTCACGGCGAGAGTAAGAGTGTTTTAAGTTTCGAAAATGCCGCACGTTTATTCAAGTAATGAACCTGTTGATATGCTTTCAATTTATGGTGAATCAAAACAAAATGCCAGTTCAGCATATAAGTTGTACAGAACAAGATATCCGCTAAGAAATCACCAACTTCACAGATGTTCATAAACCTGGTGCAGAGATGTACAGAAATGATGAACGGAGAGATGCAGGCCAGAGTAGTATTAAGGTATTGATGCCCAAAATTTATTATAAATTTTTCAAATTGAGCATTTCATATAAAAAATTTTCGGTAAAATGGCTAATTTTGATGAGTTCTATCACGTGTCAAAAGAAAAGCCTCACCTCGAAATACACCATGTATATCGAAGTGTGGTCAGTAGATTTTGGTAATTCATTATGGTAAAATGCACACTTCAACAAGGTTTGGATGGCTTCCGCAAGTTTTAGGAAAATAGTCTTGTTGGGTAGAGTTTCAGTTAACCAACTGAAGGGTGGTTCAATTTTATCTAATGAAAAATTTACCAAGTTTCTGAATAGAAAAATAAGAGAGCTAATGGACTGTATATAATTATAAATAGTTATTGAAACCAAACACAAATGAAAGGATAAATGCACCCAAATCAACAATTGCAATATTGTCTTACCTATTTCAGCAAAACGGTCAACCAGATCTTGTCGGTTACTCCTATTTCCATGAACAGAGTGATCGAGCTCGACAAACGAACATGGAATGGAGCTGACGTGAAAATCCGTTGCTAAAAATGTTAAATTAGGAACACTTATCCTTGTGGCAGAATAAATACCACGCCACTGGTAACAGTCCTTTTCGAACGAAATTCGCACAAACGAATGTTCTTAACTAAATTTAATTCGAATGAATCGAAATCACCAAGAATTGCGAATCACAAGAAAAACTGAACTTTTCACGAGAGGAAACAGAAGGAATATAAATTAGCGGTAGCAGATAAATTCACGATTCCGGCAATCAATGAACTGAATGAAAAATATGGAAAATGAAACAAATATGCGACATATGCGCGCTCTACAGCTGACGATTTCTTCTTGCGCCTACACTACATATGGGAGAAATTAAATTAATCTTGAAATGAATGAAAATGAAAAATTCAGAAAAGTTATCTGAACCGTTCACTTGGCGTGAACAGTCTTGTTCAAATAACAATAACAATAATTGGGCCTCTTAATGATCCCAATTGGATGAATAAACAAGACGCTCAGAGAATTTAATTTCGATTTGTCTAAATGAAAAACTGCGTCGTCATAAAGACGTCCGTAAAATGATCCTCATCAGCCATTACCCCATCGACCATTGTTGGGTATGGTAAAGAGCCGAAGTTGAGGGAACTGATACATCTCGCCTTGGGGAGACGAAAAATCGGCGCATATAAAACGTGCATTATCATGGTCGCAGAGCTATTCTTGGAATGCCAAGTTCAAACCACGACGACGTGACTTAACAATATTCTTCGGCCGACCAGTCGCAGGCGAAGCTCCTTGATGAGAATTTATTGATGGATCTCGGCATTTGGTCTGATGGTTCGCCAATATGGTTATCGAACCGGAAGCGATGGGATTCTATTGTGCTTCTATGACGACCCGTCGAGAAACTTGCGTTGTTGCTTCCGGTGGCTTCAAGAGTTACTCATTCGATATCCACATAAGATTTTATAGAAAAAAAACTGTCAGCTGTCGAAAAAATTGACATCTGTCAAAAGTGACAGTAGCTCAAAATCCGAGAAGTACAGACGTCCCAACCAAATAGTAAGGACTGAACGAGAATAAATTCGCTATCACAAAAACGCCTATATCTCTTGAACCAATTGAGAAAAAATCAGAATTGGATCATAGTTAGCTTTGTTATGAACGTCAGAAACATGTGGAACATTCACTTCATAGATATTCCAATTCTCTGTCGCAAAATGTCAAGCGAAGTGAAAACACGAGAATTTATAGTGAAACTTTTTCAAAATAATAGAAAATGGAGCTTCAAAAGAATCGCAAAAGAGGCTCGCGTTCGTCCGGAAACGGTATCAAGAGTTGTTAAGCGCTTCAACGAAGATCTTACAATTAACCGCAAGGAAGGAACCGGGAGGAAGAAGGGGTTTCATAGCCCAAAAAAAGTGAAGAAAGCCATCAGCTTTTTCAGAAGAATCCTTACCTTTCAGGACGGAAAGTGGCCCAAATAGTGGGTTGTTCGCGATCAACCGTTCAGAAAATCAAGTCGAGTTGTGGGCTTAGAACATACAAAGTGCAGAAAGTACCAGACAGGAACGCTGTGAAGAATCAAGAAGCGAAATCAAAACCACAGAAATTAAAAAAAGATTTCTTGAAAAACTTTTCCTGTTGCGTGATGGACGACTAAACCTATGTCTTGGCTGATTTCTCGCAACTTCCTAGTCAGGAATTTTATACTGCAGATTCTCGTGGAAATGTTGACGAACAATTTCGCGTGAAGAAACAAGCAAAGTTTCCTAAAAAATTCCTGGTTTGGCAAGCAATTTGCATTTGTGGGAAAAGGAACAAATTTTTCGTTGGCCAAGGCTCTGTTGACTCAAAGATATACATCGAGGAATGCTTGAAGAAGCGACTTTTACCATTTTTACGTGAGCACGATGTGTCAACAATCTTTTGGCCAGATTAAGCTTCATGCCACTGCAGCAAGGCCACCAAGGAATGGTACGAAGCTAATGAGGTGGTTTTTGTCCCCAAAGAGGCTAATCCACCAAATTGCCCAGAACTCAGGTCAATCGAAAGATATTCGGACCTGGTAAAAAGAGAATTGAAGAAGACTAAGAAATCAACGAAAACATTAGCGGAATTCAAGCAAAAGTGGAAGACAGCATCCCAGAAAGTGACTGAGAACACTATAAGAAGCATGATGGGAAGAATTCCAGAAAAAATCCATGAATTTTGTAAAAAGTAGTTTTTTTATTGTAAAAACAGTTTTCATTGGAATTAGAAGATGATTCTAAAATGAGTTTGATTTTCGAAATCGGTCCAGTGGTTCAAAAGATTTAAGCGTTTTTGTGACAGCGAATTTTTCTCGTTCAGTCCTTATATCCCTATCCTTGCGAAAAGTTCCTTTCAATTGTAGGAATTCCTGGCGAGATGATACGCGCACCGAAAAAAAAAGCAATTCTTGGCTATCAGTCAAGAATGGGTGCATGTGCTCGATATACGTCAAATTTTGGATACGGTTCAAGACATCCGTTACGTCAAGGTAGGTATCAGAAAAAAAAAATACTTTCATCGTTGCACGTTTAATAAATCCGGTTGTCTCTCTTTGCTGTGGGGACATAATTTGTCTGGCTGTCGCTTCTAGACCGATGTTATGATTCAACGTTTTATTTAGACTACATTCGGACCGAATAATTGATGAACTTCGTGTAGCGAAGGAGAACAGATATACTAACTGACATAGAAACTGCAATACCCAGAAGGAGGTGTTTAAAAAAAATTTTTAATCATTTACTCCTTGCAATACTATCTATGTTTTACCAAAAACACTGCGCAAAAAGATTAACGCACATTATGGAAATCTCAAATTTATTCTACAACTGAAGGTGTTCTCAATGATAATTATTTTTATCAGAATTATGCATGCATATGTTATCCACTTTCAACGTTTTTCTTCAATACAGAGCTTGAGCAAACTCATGAGGTGCAAATTAGCACTCAGACAATAAGAAATCGCCTCAGAGAATATGATTTAAGGCCTCGTGTCGCGGCAAGAGGCCCAGCTCTTACCTCAGCCCATCGAAGGGCGCGTTTGGATTTTGCGAGAGAGCATATCCATTGGGCAGAGGCCGATTGGGAAAGAGTTCTCTTCACAGATGAGTCTAGATTCTGCCTCTACCATTGTGATCGACGTTCCCTTGTATACAGACGTCCACATGAAAGATATGCTCAGTGCAATTTCCTGAATACTACTGGTTTCGGGGGAGGATCGATTATGATATGAGCTGGAATATCTTTGACTGCTCGCACAGACCTAGTGGGCGTTGATAATGGAGCTATGAATGCTGATAAGTATATAAGGAACATTCTTGAAGAGCATGTAGTGCCATTTGCCCCATACATTGGTGAAAATTTCATTTTTATGGACGAAAATGCCAGACCCCATCGTGCTCGCATCGTTCCATGGTACCTTGAAGAGGTTGAAGTCTCAATCCGATTGAGCAGGTTTGGGACAACCTCAATAGAAGGCTGAGAAGTTCAGAAAATCATCCAGCTACTCTTAATGACTTAGGAATCCAACTCGGAGAAATCTGGGAAGGATTAGATCAAAACATTTTAAGATCACTCATTTTGAGTTTGAACCGTCGTTGCCGAGCTGTAATTAAAGCAAGGGGTGGAAATACCAAGTATTAAATCACTTATCAGCATTTCAGTATTTTGAGAATTGTTCATTTCTCTTCTTTCACATAAGATTCGGTGAAATCCTGAATTTTTCTTCCATTTAATGTGTCTTGTTTCGTTCAAAACCTTCCCGAGAGAACATAAAAAATAAGTTATAAAGTTAATGTGGAGTTAACTTTCATTAAAATTGAGATTTTCAGAATGTGCGTTAATTTTTTTGCGCAGTGTATGTTTTACCAAAAACAATTTAAAATTTGAACAGCTCCTTTTGGGTGTTGCAGTTTCTTTGTCAGTTAGTCTGCCCATATTGTAATTCCCCTATATCCATTTTCTTAAACCTATAGGTTCAATGGGTATCTCCCAATCGGACACAGACCAATTCATCTCCATTGAGTTGCCGCAGCTTCACCACGCAATTAAGTTATTACCTCACTTTGCACGATTTAAACGCAATCCGTTCAACTAAATCTGCCGACATTGTCACCCCCCTTGTCCATTCGAAGTCGTCTACCTGTCAGTTTGGACGGATGACCTGATCCAATCTAGGAGACGTGTTCCAGATACGGAGTAGAGTTGTATTATGTGGCTACCGACGTCGACTTCATCTGTCCTCTTTAGAATTGAGAAAATGGGTCTATTGAAACTGGAGTCCTATGGAATTTTTGAAATCGCTCAGAATTTACAGAGAGATACTTTGAGATATGCTGATCTCTAATATACAAATAATGTGTGGATTCGATAAGAGGAACGGAAGCTCTGACAGTTTGAAATTTCAAATCCATTTGACAGATGGAAATCTAAAGAATGATAGTTAGGGTTCAGGTTTTTTTTATATTGAATTTGGCGACCTCGAAAACCTACATTTCGATATCAAAATCAACCATGTACCCCTCATCATTAAATAATTTGTGTGTTATGAAATAGGACTGAATTTAGAGATTTCGACACATCAGTAAATTCAAATTCCAAGCTGGTAAACACCATGTATATCATTACTAGATATACTCCATTCACTTATATTTAATCACATAGGAGGTCATGGTTTCGTTTTCAGGAGTTGGTGCGCCTGATGAAAAGCACAGAACATATGAAGAAAAGTCAGTGCGCGCACAGAAAATATCGTTAATGACAAAACGACGTTGCCAGTTTCTTTGTTTACATCAAAGTAAAAGTATCAAAGATATTCCACATTTTGTTAGGTTTACAAATTGTTCGCAGATTTTTGGTATTTAATCGATATTTGCAGGTGAGTTTTTCGTCGAATATCCAAGATTAACGTATGATTATTGTTTTTAGCACCAGTTTGGAGCGTGAGGACGATTTTCAAGACCAGGACGAATGTTTACATGTCGAGGTTGAAGGGGTAAACGGGAATTTCGTTGAAAAAGCTGTTAGTTCACCAGATATCGCAGTAGATGGATCGGATGGAGCCTCGAGAGGTCGATTAGGATGATATTTTCCAAGAAATTTGTCGATATCTGAGCAGATTTGCAAAAGTTAGGTACCTCACTAATGAGGTGGAACTTAGACCTAATTCTCCTATAAGAAACGCCTTTCGAAGGTCGAGATGGTGAAAAATGTCTTATTTAGATGTTGTTTGAACAAACGCAGCCGAGTTTTATACCCCAACATTGATTTTAAGAAAGTTATCAACAAAATAAAATTGACATTATTCTTGATTCTTGTAATTACCCATCAATTCATCTTATATCTTTGGGTTGATTTTTTCAATGAATTCTTGATTAGAATCAACAATTGATGTCGTCAAGTTTAGAACTTTCAGTTCAAGAGGATAATGAACATTAAATCTTCACAAGCATGCATATGAAAATTATGTGAAAGCAATGCAATTTTCTTCCATGGCGAAAAATAATACATTTCAACAGTGATCTCTTGTACTTTTCATGCAAATAACTAGAAAAGGAATCCTTTCTATCAATTCATATAAACGTTAATTATTTTCGTCCATCACATCTTTTCCAATTGAATAATTTTCCGAATAAATTCACATTCTGAGAAATACGCTAAGAATGTAGAAAGGGCAACATAGTGTTGACTTGGAACATAAAAATATTTTGAAAAACGTCATAACTTCGATACAGAGTGGAATGTGTCAAATTTCCAAGGCCAGAGTTGTGATTTTATAATTGTGAATGGAGTATATGTAGTAAAATTCAAATTAAAGGTGCATTGATATCAATGACAGTGAATGAAATCATTATTTCTGCCTGCTATCAATATCACATTTGATTATGTCGATTTCAAGACGGACTGGTTGCTCGATTTAATTACCATTAGTATGATACTCTTGGACTCGTAGCCGACTCGTGAAAAATCCATCAGCATCGTAGGAGTATCACTGGTTACAATTACAACTATTAGTAGTAGTACCTACCATTAGTATCGCATCATATCTTCCGCGGTGATTCGGTCAACACTATCAATTCCAAATGAGCAGATAATGTTCTCGAAATTAACCGGCGATCACAGGGAATGTCGTTCCCTTCGTGAATAGCGAAAGGTCGGTTCGGTGTCCAATTTTCGATGAATACTAATGCGGGACCAGCCCATAAAATCCAACAAGCAAACCACGTAAACGTGTAAAAACAACCATAATCAAGAGCAGCTAACAACCTCCGAAGAAATATGTGGTGGCCAAAAACCGGTTCGGAGATATTTCTTGATACTTCGACTGTCAAGTAGACCGGTCGATTTATTGGTATTCCTAGTCCTCCTACTGATTTAAATACACTGCGCAAAAAAATTAACGCACATTATGGAAATCTCAAATTTATTCTACAACTGAAGGTGTTCTCAATGATAATTATTTTTATCAGAATTATGCATGCATATGTTATCCACTTTCAACGTTTTTCTTCAATACAGATGTTTTCTCCCAGCAGGAATAAAAAAGATGATATTATCAGATTTTGAATGTATTGGCTCCATTCTAAAATCAGTTGTTCTCGATCAATTCTAGTGATCAATAGTTTTTCTTTCGTTTGATTTTCTACACTCGATCGCTATGCAACGCGAAACCCGCAATTTGACCCAAGAGGAATGTGCCCAAGCGGTAGTTTTGCGAGAAGAAGGGTGGACGTACACAAGAATTGCAGAAAGGTTTGGAGTTTCCCATACAAGTGTGTCCAGAATTTTGCAGCGAGTTAGGGAGACAGGTATGAATGTCCGAAGAGCAGGACAGGGTAGACCACGGGTAACAACTGCCATTCAAGAACGTTACTTGAGAGTTTCTTCGTTGAGACAACGGTTTGCAACCGCTCGCCTCCTTCAAAATCAGCTTGAGCAAACTCATGAGGTGCAAATTAGCACTCAGACAATAAGAAATCGCCTCAGAGAATATGATTTAAGGCCTCGTGTCGCGGCAAGAGGCCCAGCTCTTACCCCAGCCCATCGAAGGGCGCGTTTGGATTTTGCGAGAGAGCATATCCATTGGGAAGAGGCCGATTGCATGGGAAAGAGTTCTCTTCACAGATGAGTCTAGATTCTGCCTCTACCATTATGATCGACGTTCATGCTCAATGCAATTTCATGAATACTACTGGTTTCGGGGGAGGATCGATTATGGTATGGGGTGGAATATCTTTGACTGCTCGCACAGACCTAGTGGTCGTTGATAATGGAGCTATGAATGCTGATAAGTATATAAGGAACATTCTTGAAGAGCAGGTAGTGCCATTTGCCCCATATTTTGGTGAAAATTTCATTTTTATGGACGATAATGCCAGACCCCATCGTGCGCGCATCGTTCAGGAGTACCTTGAAGAGGTTGAAGTCTCTCGAATGGAATGGCCAGCAAGAAGTCCAGATCTCAATCCGATTGAGCAGGTTTGGGACAACCTCAATTGAAGGCTGAGAAGTTCAGAAAATCATCCAGCTACTCTTAATGACTTAGGAATCAAACTCGGAGAAATCTGGGAAGGATTAGATCAGAACATTTTAAGATCACTCATTTTGAGTATGAACCGTCGTTGCCGAGCTGTAATTAACTCAAGGGGCGGAAATACCAAGTATTAAATCACTTATCAGCATTTCAGTATTTCGAAAATTGTTCATTTCTCTTCTTTCACATAAGATTCGGTGAAATCCTGAATTTTTCTTCCATTTAATGTGTCTTGTTTCGTTCAAAACCTTCCCGAGAGAACATAAAAAATAAGTAATAAAGTCAATGTAGAGTTAACTTTCATTAAAATTGAGATTTTCAGAATGTGCGTCAATTTTTTTGCGCAGTGTAGTAATTTCTAGTTTTCGATATTTGGAAACGCACGTGAAAATTCTTCTATACTTACTCACAAGGAAACTGCAACCCAAGCTGTTTAAATTTTGAATTTTAACCAGTTTCCGCCAAAATCCGAATGATTCTGCTAGCCCAAAATTTCCTAGAGTTATTCAGCACTGTTGACTCACCCTGAATAACCACAAAAACCCTTGAATTTTTTTCAAATCCCTTCATCTGGCTAATACCTCGTAATAAGACTCCTCGAAAAAAAACAACCCCTTTAATCGTTCGACGTCGATCCGTTCAAGCCTTTAATTCCCATATTTGTTAACAGAACGCGATACTATGTAAGGGCAGGTGCCGTGACACCCCTGGATGACTCCCGCGGTTATCATAACCATATCTCACCCCTACCCATTGGAAGACCCCTCTTGAATATCATAACTGTGTTATTGTTGTATAAGTACATATTTGGTTACGGATAATATGCCAAATTGACGGCTTAAATCGTGGTATTCTTGTTGCCGGTTGGGGTAGTGAGGTTATGGTGGTTAATGGAGGGTTCTTGATGTTTCCATTGGCTGGTTCAATCCGGCAGATAATGATTTCATAACTGGCCCAAGGGCCCGGAAGAGATTTATTGTGGTGCCCTTCGAAAGACTTCCAACTTTCGGATATACATTTATCTCATTTCCTTCTGAAACTAACAATTTCCCTGTTCAAAATTGACAGTTTGAACACCAAAAGTCGTAACTTATTGTTTCATAACTATTACAAAACGAAACACCAGGTGATATTATGGGACCAAGTACAGAACCATGGGGAACGCCATTCCCGATAATGAAAGAGTCAGGTATATCAACCTCAGAAATTGAATGTAAATAAGTTTCTCTATTTCAGTATCGTAATGTGTTCATTACAGTACTAAAAACAGTGCTGTAATGAATTCATTACAGCATCGTTTTCAGTAACATTTTTCGTTTTGTGGTTGTCAGCCATGACTTCCGATCCTTTTAAATTTCAGCAGACGTCAATTTGGAAATGTCCATTTTCGTAATTCCTTACATTCACACCAACTGCCAAGATACAATATGAAAGTCACTAGGACCTATAATTTGAATTTTTTCATCGAATTTCACAAAATTTGAGTGAAATAGAGAAAATATCGTCTAATACTCGTTGCAGAATGCAATTCTAACACTCATGCGTTCGAAAACTCGCTCCTTCGTCGCTCGTTTTCGAATTTCGCATTCGTATTGGAATGGGAGCCCATTCTGCAACTAGTTTGAGAATATACTATAGCAAGCTTTGTCTGTAAGACCTGTCGAAATTTTCCGGAGAATGGATCTGTTCCTATTCTAGTACGAGCCTACTACGAAAACTTGTACAAAACAACTACAGTTCATCCAAGAATTATTGACATCTCGAGGGGCTTTGGAGAATCGAAATTATGTTGGTAATAACATTCGGTAATATTTTGAGTTGCAGAATTCAGGTTGGTGTTGGAAATAACACTGACGTTTTGTTCTGTCATTAATATTCGAACAAATTTGGCGAATAGCTGCACAAGTGTACAGCTTATGAATGGAAAGCCTGCACAGAGCTCGTAAAAAAAGAAATAAGAGGAGATTAGTCGAAATATGTGGGATGTTATGATATTGCTGACATAAAGCCTTTAACTATAAACATGACAAGTTCTGCCAGATGAGGAAATAATAACAGTGGTTCTTGAAGCAAAATAATAGGAATATTTACATTTTTAATATTACATATTTTACTCCATTCATGATCACCAATATTGAAAGTTACAATGTCATGACAAAATTCCTCATATATTAAATAGATCCATTAGTTAAGTTTTGTTTCTGTCTTGATATCTATTACAATTTTTCCAATCCATTCACTTTGCAGCAACACGCTTCAAATTATCACCTAGATTTTTCTAGTTTAGCGAATATTCATATTGAACTTTGGAAAGGAACATGCTTTTTTATCATCTACGAAAGTTTTCGTTATCGGACCTGAATTTCCAGGCTTTATGCTCCTATAATTGATCCTTCGAAGATTTATCAAATAATAATACTGCTGGTATACAGATTCACATGATGGTAATCGTATGTGATAATTGAGGACTTTTTTATGTTCAAAGTGCCTTACTTTGAAAAAATACCATTAAATTTTAAGGATATATGTATTTTTATATTTAGTGCTATGATGAAAGCACAGAACATTTTTAGTGACATTTTTGTAACTAGAAATAGAGCTGCGACTGGACTTCCAAGGCTATGATGTCAATAATTCTTGGATTGGCTATATACTCGCTTAAGTCACTTGATGAGTGTAACTTAAGCTTAAGCATACCTATGCGGAATATAGAAGTGATGATTCGTTTTGGTTTGACGTGGATGTACGAGAAGTCCATTGAATAATACCAAATAAATCTGGTAATTTTTCCGGTGACATCTTCAGACCTAAGCAATTCATTATTAAATCTTGGGAAAACAAGCACATCAATGGTGCAGGTGTTCAACGAGTCTACCTCGAAAAAGTACACGAATGTGAATGGAATACCAATGTGAGAGGTTTACAACATCTCACTCTGTGTGGTCCTTCAATAAAACCAAGAGTATTATTGTTTTCGAATGAGAATGCTTTCAAAGGGTTTAACGCCTGCCACATAGATTTCCTACATATCCTTTACGTACGCTTTCCTTCATTCAGCAAATAGAATGTGCCTAAGCTCTGTCGAAAAAGAAGCGATACATAAATTCAGTAATTTTTCATTGATGGCAAAAACTAAGATAGCTTTCGAAAGTTGGGTTTCGTTTAGCTATGCTGAGGAAAATTAGTAGGTGTTTTAGAAGCCTCAAAAACTGTCACCCATTGGAGATACATAGCTACATAGGGTACCTAGAAAACTCAAGGTTTTTCACTCCGAATACGACTCGAATCATCGAGTACCAAAAAGTGCTCTTACAGCAAAAACCCTTCGAAGTTCAAGAAGTCACATACGCCCTAACAAAAAGGTTGTCTTCTACCCCTAGTGACAGTTTACGAGGGCAACAAATCAATTCTCAGTTTCGTCGAAAAAAGGAGACTAATCAAAACATCCTCACCCCAAATTTTTTCTACAAACCCTCATTTGTTACCGTTTTGTAGATATTAAACATTGTGTCCTATTAAGCTATACCGAAGATGGCGGACGCGTACTGTTAACCAAACAGATCCCGATTATCTACCGGAAACTCTTCTGTCAACAACATGGATATACATAGCGCCGCCGGGAGCGTGCCACGTTTATAGCAGCAGAAAAAGGATCATTTAGTTATTTATCATTTCCTGCGTGTGCAGAGGGTCTAGAATTGTGATAAGCGAAGGATTGGAATGCCTGATCCGTTTTTCTTGGATTTTTATTCGTCACAATATGAATTTATTTATCGGTCATGAGTTTCCTTCTTGATCAATTCTCATGAAACATCAATTATCACCTCCATAATTGCATAGTCCATTCAAGAATTACCTATTAACATCAAAGCAAGTCCAGTCGCAGCTTTATTTCTAGTTACGAAAAAGTCACTAAAAATTTTCTGTGCTTTCATCATGGCACTACATATAAAAATACATATATGTAGGCAATCTGAATTCTGTGCCCCCTATGAATTGATATAATATGCTGAGGCCATAGCGTAGACCTAATGTACAAACACTCTGTGATCTGAATCGATGGCTTTCGATGATCCCTCTCTACGCTCTCTCTCTAACAACGCCGCATCCTAAGAGACAAGGTCAAGGTAGTAACAAACATAACATAACCTGAGTGTACCATTTAAGCCCACTGATAAATTGTGAATAAACAAAAACGTGAACCACCCTGAAGTGTTTTATTATTTAACATATATCCTTAAAATTGAATGGTATTTTTTTCAAGTAAGGCATTTTGAACATGAAAAAATCCTCAATTATCACATACGATTACCATCGTGTGAATCTGTATACCAGCAGTATATTATTTTCATCTTGAATTGATACATTTTCGAACGATCAATTATAGGAGCAAACAGCCTGGAAATTCTGGTCCGATAACGAAATATATCGTGGATGATCAAAAAGCATGTTCCTTTCAAAGGTCAATATGAATATTCGCTGAACCAGAAAAATCTTGTTGATAATTTGAAGCGTGTTGCTGTGAATGGATTGGAAAAATTGTAACAGATATAAAGACAGAAACAAAACTTAACGAATGGATCTATTCAATATATGAGGAATTTTGTCATGATATTGTAACTTTCAACAATGAAGGAGAAAAAAATGTAAATATTCCTATTATTCTGCTTCAACAACCACTGTTATTATTTCCTCATCTGGGCAGAACTCGTCATGTTCATAATTAAAGGCTTTATGTCAGCAATATCATAACATCCCATATATGTATTTTGACTAATCTTACCTACTGTAAATTTTATAAATAAATTTCTTTTTATTTACATTATGATGTGTGATTTATTGCCATACCTTTTTCTTTTTTTCATCTAGAACTTTTCTTGACCAACACCTAAAGCTAATTTTCATTAATTTTCAGCATTTTCTATCATAACTTGATCAGAAATATCTTAAAATGGCAAAAAATAATTTTGTAGTAAATGTCTAGTTCTTTGATTTTTTCCACCTCGATGACTTTGAAGGCTAATTCTAGCAAAAGTAGAGGGTTAAGTACCATTTTTTTATCAATGATTCTAAAAGGTGACTGTTGAGCGCAGTTTTTAAGCATACTAAGAAACCGTGAAATAGCCTTTTTACATTTTTAACCTTGATTCGAAAATTCAGATCATAATCCAATTTACGTAACTTTTTCACTTGAGACCAACATTTCCATAATTTTTATCGAAGTTACGAATCTGGTTATTTTATGTATAAAAGTACAGTTCATGGAAATTAAGTTACGAAAAGAATTTCACAGAGAAGTTTTGTACTTTTTTTTAATATCTTTTTTGATGGTCAAGTCGAAAATTCTCAAAGTTCATAAAAAAATTCATAACTCGAAAACCGTGAAAAATAGCATAACATACATGGGGGTGATTCCAATAGCCCATGACACGATGGACCTGTTTTTTCCCTTTTGACGTCAATCTCTTGGCCACCCTGTATAGTATCATTCCATCGATCGAAATTCTTCATGGTTCGTTTGGAAATAATTATAACCTCATAATTACCTCTTGACCAATACCATACGCAGTTGAATCAAGATGTACCACTTTTCGAAAAGCTGTCTTCGCACGATACAACCAATTAAACCGATAACCCGACGAATTGAATAAATATAAGGTGTTAGATTTGCTAAGAAAAAACAATACTATTCTCATTACCATAAAACGCCCATTAATCCCGGTTAACTAGCGAATAAATTAAATGCCACTTTTTCGTCTATCGGAAATCTTCCAGTTTAGCTGATTTATGAAGACGGATTATGAAAAACCGATGAAGTACGACCCGCAGTTTGAGAAGAATCGAACGGTTCGCGGACCGGATCAAAGAGTTTCCTAGAATTGCAACAGAATCACAAATCACGACGTAAT
Source organism: Adalia decempunctata (assembly GCA_951802165.1). Lineage (NCBI taxonomy): Eukaryota > Metazoa > Arthropoda > Insecta > Coleoptera > Coccinellidae > Adalia > Adalia decempunctata. The sequence goes on along the minus strand of OX637695.1, from coordinate 4,861,796 downwards.
GGACGTGGGAATATGGAGGAAATGACCCAGATGCATTAGGATATGGAATATTTCACAATGGAGTCGAATTCTTGAGGCGAAAGGAATTCTAAAAAAAACAGGAACTCGACAAGAGGCCAAATTGGCAAATTTTGGTCATGCCTTCATGGAGACAATAAAAGGCATCCAGAAAATTATATTTCCTTTATCTTCGTTCATAACTGGCCTAATAAACGTTTTCTTTTGATGTTGAGTTTCGGATCACCCTCTATATCTGTTTGTCGTCATATTTTCCAGTATAATCACCCCTGACATTCTGTTTTCCAAAATTACCTTAATTTTTATTATACTTACGAATCCTGACGAAATATGTATCTTCCAAAATGATTCAGATAACTCACCTGAAAATAAAAAGAAAACACTATTAATACATTTTTCATAACAAACTATCCGAATAAGTTATTGCGATTTCCAATGCACCAATGGAAACAGAATCAAAGTGAATGATTTTCCAATAAGAGGTGTTTTTTTGACAAGTACAAACTAGCCATTAATAAAAACGGAACCAAATACGCTTCAACAACGCGTTGTAATTATTAAAATCCGCTATAAAAATGGTGAAAATGCGGCAGAGACGGTTCGTAAAACTAGAACATTTTTGGGTCGTCGTGAAACAACTTTGTCGAACCGCAATAAAGAAATTGGTGGAAAATTTGACCTGTTGGGACGAGTTTCTGAATAAAATCCGTGCACGTCGCTCAAAAACACCCGAGAATATTGCTGCCGTGGCCGAAACTGTTGAAGAAACCCCAGGTTTGTACATTCCTCGTCGTTCTGTGGAATTAGGCATTCCACAAACGTCATTACACCGTATTTTGCATAAAGATCTGGCTCTTAAGGCTTATAAAGTTCAGTCAACACAAGAACTCAAGCCTGCCGATCATCAACAATTTTTCTTTGCTGATCAGATCCTTGAAATGCATGAACCAGGTCACCCTATGAAGTGGTTCTCATATTTTTATAATAAGAGTTGAAGTTTTTGAACAATTACTTCATTCATTTTTTCTGGACACCCTATATAGTAATTCTTATATTTCGAGTTATCGCTACAGGGACATTCTTCAATTCGAAAATAGGTCCCCAACACTTAGAAGAAGTGCTTTTTCTCGATAATTTAAAAGAGTTTTTATTTTGTGACCTGGACAAAACTTTGATTGTATACGTCATTATCCAATCACTTTTATTTTATCACATAGGAGGTGATGGTTTCGTTTTCAGGAGTTGGTGCACCTGATGAAAAGCACAGAACATATGATGAAAAGTCAGTGCGCGCAAAGAAAATATCGTTAATGACAAAACGACGTTGCCAGTCCCTTTGTTTACATCAAAGTAAAAGTATCAAAGATATTCCACATTTTGTTAGGTTTACAAATTGTCCGCAGATTTTTGGTGTTTAATCGATATTTGCAGGTGAGTTTTTCGTCGAATATCCAAGATTAACGTATGTTTATTGTTTTTAGCACCAGTTTGGAGCGTGAGGACGATTTTCAAGACCAGGACGAATGTTTACATTTCGAGGTTGAAGGGGTACACGGGAATTTCGTTGAGAAAGCTGTTATTTGGACAGATATCGCAGTAGATGGATCGGATGGAGCCTCGAGAGGTCGATTAGGATGATATTATGCAGGTTTTCCAAGAAATTTGGCGATATATGAGCAGATTTGCAAAAGTTAGGTACCTCACTAATGAGGTGGAACTTAGACCTAATTCTCCTATAAGAAACGCCTTTCAAAGGTCGAGATGGTGAAAAATGTATTCTTTAGATGTTGTTTGAACAAACGCAGCCGAGTTTTATACCTCAACATTGATTTTAAGAAAGTTATCAAGAAAATGAAATTGACATTATTCTTGATTCTTGTAATTACCCATCAATTCATCTTATATCTTTGGGTTGATTTTTTTTTAATGAATTCTTGATTAGAATCAACAATTGATGTCCTCAAGTCTTGAACTTTCAGTTCAAGAGGATAATAAACATTAAATCTTCACAATCATGCATATGAAAATCATATGAAAGCAATGCAATTTTCTTCCATGGCGAAAAATAATATATTTCAACAGTGATCTCTTGTACTTTTCATGCAAATAAAAAAGGAATCCTTTCTATCAATTCATATAAACGTTAATTATTTTCGTCCGTCACATCTTTTCCAATTCATTCATTTTCCGAATAAATTCACATTCTGAGAAATACGCTAAGAATGTAGAAAGGGCAACATAGTGTTGACTTGGAACATAAAAATATTTTGAAAAACGCCATAACTTCGATACGGAGTGGAATGCGTCAAATTTCCAAGGCCAGAGTTGTGATTTTATAATTGTGAATGGAGTATAACTTTTAATTCATTTCGGACGAACAGAATCAAATTTGACCAAGGATTCGTCAGCATAGTGTCAAATCCTAAAATTACGCACATCGTGACACAATCGACCAATTTTACAAAGACTCAACTCAGCACCAAGCAACAACATGAGTATCTACAAGTGACTTTCATATCTTTCTTCGAAAAACCGAATGCTGGGAAATATTCATCATTCTTTCCAGAAAATTGATCGACATGAAAATTTCGGTTCCATTGTTCGCGAAATAATGAATGTTCCGCACAGTCAGACAGTCTACTGCTATTTGTTTTTGCGGTTGCGGTTTGGAATTGAGGAATGATATCATTTTGTAGGTTAAGTTCATTCAAACCACGTATGAATGACTACAACTATATCGGGAATGTCCCCACATGGATATTCAGAATCGGTCAACGAATTAGTACCTAGATAGGACGAGTATTACTTTAGGATTTCTAGAAACATCTTCAATTGCATAATTTAAAGTCGTGGTTGGTTTGGTACTCCTACCTAGAGTAGTGTGGCTATAGCTGTAGCAGCCTGTAGTAGGTCTGCTGATTACATCATGTACTTCAAAAGGATCTTCATAACCCTTGGAGCACTGAAAATAACCACCCATAAGCAAGCTCAAAGACTATTTGGTGCTCCACACAGATAAATTTGTACTTCTACTCAGCAAGATTCAGATTGCTCTCTTATACAGCTCTGTAAGACGAGAACAGATGTAAGGCATAAAGAGCAAGGGGTCCATTGCAGAGCCTTGTGGAACTCCATTCCCTCTGAACGAAAGCCCAACTCTACGTTTGAATGTTGAAGGTTAAAATTTCAAAGCGACAGTAAATTTGTCTAGGCAAGACTCATTTTGTTGCCTAGATCATTGAGTTTTTCTCGGCACTTCCATGTCATATAGATAAATTTGTATTTCTTCTACTCAAGCTTCAGATTGCTCTCCTAGAGAGCTCTGTAGGAAGAGATCAGATCCTAACTCCATAAGTCTGGTTGTGTACGAAGGAAGATCAGGGGGCCCATGGCAGAGCCTTGTGGAACTCCATTCCCTCTAAACGAAGGCCCAACTCTACGTTTGAACGTAGGAACTTTGTGTCATGTCATAATATTGATTGATTGATTGATTGATTGATAAGCTGACAAGCAAGAGACCGGGTTAGCGCTTGGCCTCCCTGTGACACTGCGACCAACTTGGGTCTATTGTATCACTCTTTCGTCAGTGGTTCCTCACGAGAATAGGTTTGTGTCCTTTATCAGGTTCAGTAGCCTTTTTATGAGGTTTTTCGGATTCATTCCCGTTTTCGGATTGATTCCACCGAAGATTCTGTGGCGCCTTCTTCCCAAGGCGTCGCATTCAAAAATTATGTGAGAGGCTGTTTCTTCCACTTCACCGCAGAGTCTGCAATTCACGGGTTCTCCAAGTATTCCTATTCTGTTCAGATGTTTTCTAAGGCCGCAGTGTCCCGTCAGTAGACCTACTATTATACGTGCCTTTGTTCTGTTTAGATTCAAAAAGTCAGCTGTCAAGGTTTGGCTTGTGCGTCCTACCATGGCTTTGCTGTGTGTTTGCCCGTCGATCTGTTCCCAGTGTTGTCGGTGTCTTTGTTTTATCCACTCCTCAATCAGGGTCCTGCATCGGTTTTTGCTGATTCCAAGCATAGGTTCTGGCCCTGTGAATGGCATTTCATATGCTTGTCTTGCTAACTGGTCTGCTTTTTCGTTGCCCACTATTCCCTTGTGACCTGGCACCCACATCAAAGTGACCTTGTTGTGTTTAGCCAGCTCCAGAAGGTCCTGGAGGCATTCCCAGACGAGTCTAGACTTTATCTGTGTCGAGTTGAGAGCTTTGATGGCGCTCTGGCTGTCAGAGAGAATGTGGATGTGTTTTCTTTGGTAGCCACTTTCCAGGTTCTTCTGTATGCATGTCCTAATGGCATGTGTTTCAGCTTGGAATATCGTGACGTGTTTGCCAGAGGTATTATGTAATCCCTTTTTGGCCTCACTCCATGTATTCCTGCTCCTGTTCCTTCATCTGTCTTAGAACCGTCTGTGTACCAGACTATGTCTGCAGATGATTTTGATTCTATACTGTAGTCCCATCTGTTCCAGTCGAGCTGTGTTTTGAATGGTTTTTCGAATGAGTATAGAGGTTGCATGTAGTCTGAAATCATACTTAGCCTCCTTTTTTTTTGAAAGATTTATTCGCAACTGAGGAGAGATCAGAGTCATAATATCCACAGATGTCATCAGAGCTCAGCAGCTTCAGTGACAGAATGGATAGCTCTGTTCTATCTCTGATAGTTTCGTTTAGGTTCATCTCAACGCTTCAATTGCAAGCAATTCCTCCTGTCAGCTACTCAAACAAGAGCCCAACGATAATGAACATTTGATAGCTGGCTAGACACTATATACTTAGCCCGTTCTTGTTGTGGTTTCTGGACCATCTGTGTACTGTTTATGTGTGAGGTAGTTTCCTTTTTCCAGTATTTCTTTCAACTTGTCATTGAAGAAGATAAGGCCTTCAGAAGATTAGGAATGCAGATTCTGCAAGAGGTAACCTCTGATAACAGAATACTTGGCATTATAGAAGACAAGGCAAAGAGAACTCAGGCAAAATCAAATGTCATAGCGACTTTCCAACCCTGCCACCAACTAAGTTACTGTTGTTAATCAGAGCTGTAGAACTGGATGAAGAACTACATCTCAAAACACATCTCAAGAAGCTTATGACAAGGGATCACAATAGGCCATCAGTTCAAACCTCAAGCTGCAGGTGTAGATCTAACTCATTTCCCTATACGTCGCAGTCTTCATCTGAATTCTCAAACTGGAGCTGCCCAAAGACCTTTCAACACGGCCAAAACCTAATCGCTGCACCCCACTTATCGATACGGCGCGTAGCGTGGAGAAAAAAACGGATCGTAAAGGCAAAACGGTTCTCCGAATACTCCCATGTAGAGTGCTAAGTTGTAGCCATCTCCCCAGACGATAATATTCAATGGATATAGCAGGAGCTTGGCCACAATAATCACCGGTCTGTGTTGATTAGTCAGATTGACCGGCTGATGAGTTATGTCGACGTCGGCGGATGTTTTCGAGCTGCTTAGTATAACAGGACTGGACGGAGACGTGTTGCGCCCGCGATGCGCGGCGTTGCCGGTAATACCAACTCTTCCCCAGGTCCAGGAACTTGACAGCATCATATTAAAGAGATTTTAGGTAGTTCCAACATGCGCTATAGAATTCAAGTCCGGACTTATTGGTGGCCATGTCAAAAGAGATTCTAGAGTTGCTCATGCTGGAAGAGCTCGAATACCGTTTAGGAGAAAATGTTCATCTTTTGAGACTATCCAGGAGTCGAGCCATTTTTGACGTCTTCGTTTGAGTGGAACTGCTGATGAGCCAGACCATACGGCGGGCGGTGTAGGACGTCCATTTGAGCGCTCCAGGTTTCAACGGGTTCAGCAAAGTGAGGCCGGGCGTTGTCATGCTGTAGCATTACTTTATCGTGCCTCTGCTCGTATTGTGGCCGATTTTCGCGCAGTGCTCGGCTCGATCGCATCAATGGAAGTCGATATCGTTCCCCAGTAATGGTTTCACTTGGTTTCAACAGCTCATCTATACTAATATTATAAAGAGGAAAGATTTGTATTTTTGTTTGTTTGATACGAATAGGCTCAAAAACTACTGGACCGATTTCAGAAATTCTTTCACCCTTAGAAAGCTACATTATCCCTGAGTGACATAGGCTATACTTTTCACCCGAAAAAATTAAGGATACCTACTATAACTTCAATAATTACAAAAAAATCAGCCAAAATCAGCTATTTTCACGTGCGCTGCAGAAACCGTAAAGCTGAATACAGATTACTCTGACGTGACGTGTAAGGACGTCACGTCAGACGTGTACTGTGCTCCCATTGGCCTAATATGAACGTGAACGTCAAAATGTGAGTGATATAAAAATGCAACACATTGTTCTGTGCGTTCACGTTCATATCAGGCCAATGGGAGCACAGTACACGTCAGACGTGACGTCCTTACACGTCACGTCAGAGTAATCTGTATTCAGCTTTAGACTTACGTGGATACAATGTATGACGGAAATGTACCTCTCATATAGTTCTACAAAAAAGTCCGCGATAGCATATATCTATCTCTCAAGATTGACTTGCTATTACCTGTTTATGGTAATCAGATGTTTTCCAAAATTATGCACTATTTGGTAGTGTGTTTTTATGAATTGGGTATTGATCCTCATCCAACCTAATACGTTATTTATCCCCAGTATTTAATTTAGAACGAAATTGCCCTTCACATCATACAATTACAACGAGTACATCAAAAGATATGGCGGGTTGAAGTGTTGAAGATGAAACCGCCGCGTGAAACAAATTTCTCACCGGGCGAAGCTGGGTCGCCCTGCTTGTACTGAATAAAACAGACCTAGTTCCACGAAATACACAGCATAACCTTCGCCGCGTGAATATTTGGTTGGGGCGACGACGTAGAAGCAAGAACGAGCGGTCCTCATGACTTTCTTTCCTTTGAGTTGCTGTAATAAATCCATTTTCATCTCTGGTCACGATGAGGTGCCTCTTATTTTTGGGAATTGAAGAACAAAGACAAATATTAATAATGGAAAATCGTTCTGTTGTTTTTCAAAATATTCCACATGAAGATCTATACACTTCTGCATGCGTTTGAACCAAGTTCGAAGCCCTTTTGCCACTCTGATTGAGGTATCTCCAAGACATACTTTCTGAAAGCATCACCCGCTTTTTCATAGGTCGAAAAACGTTGACCCCTCAGTTTATTTTTCGATGTTTTGAGTGCTCAAAATTGCAATTGTTTGAGCCGATGTGTGAGATCTAGCATTGTCGGGGTGAAGAGTCATTATGTCTTCGGCGGTTGGTTTTCCTCATTTCTTGGGAGACAACTGGCGAACAAATGGTTGTATACCACTCAAAATTTACTGTTCTGCGTTGTTCTAGTGGTACGGTTGCGACATGTCCAGTTCTTCCGAAGAAACAGGCAACCATTTGCTTGGAAGTGCTTCGTGCGCGAACAACTTTTGTTGGGTTTGGCTCATCTTTAAACCCCCACACAATCGACTGCTGTTTACTTTCGGGCTCATACGCGTAAATCCACGATTCGTCACCTTTCACGGTGTTATAGACATGTTTCGAAGCACCGTGATCGTATTTTTTGAGCAATTCTTTCGGCCAACCAACACGAGCCTTTTTTTGGTTGAGGCGACAGCGTGGAAACAATTGGGTTGCCCCCATGACTCTTTTTTCTTCGAGTCGCTGTAATAAATCCAGTTTTCATCACTGGTCACGATGAGATGAAGAAAGCTCTTTCTTTTTGACGCTGAAGCAGTTATTCACAGACGAAACAACGAAGTTCAACATCCCTTGGCATCAATTCATAAGGAACCCAAGTTCCCAAGTTTTTGAATCATTCCCAAAGCATGCGGTCGCTTGAAAATGGCTAGGCCAGTAACTCCTGATTCTGAAGAAAGCTCCTCTTGCGTTTGACACGGACCCTCATCGAGCAATGTCTCCAATTCAGTGTCTTCGAAGGTTTTTGGTCTTCCTTCACACGAACAGTCGCCAACATCGAAATCACCAGTTTTTGAAGCGGCAGAACCAATCACGGCACCTCGTTCCACTTAGAGCAGCATCTCCCTGAACTTTTTGGAGCTCTGAAGCTTTGGAACTTACATTATTTGTCGTGGCTATCGTGAAAGAACTAGAAAAACGTCTCCATCAACAAATCTGTTCGGAGAGACCATAGAAATCATAATATATATACTTACTCTAGAATGCTAATTCCTTCTAGTTCCGCAGCGAAAAACGTGCCGCATAGGCAACTGATTCACAATGTGCGCATGCTCACTATTAGGAAATTTCACGTAGAACGATGCCAAGTCCCTAAATGTTTTGTCGGTTCTATTTTAAGTCAATATTATTAAACAATAAAAATATTCCATTGAGTAACAGACTTATTTTATAGCTCATGCGCGACTTCCTAAGACTATTAGACACATTAATATCATAAGTGAATTGCAATATTTGTGGAATTGGTGAGAAAATTAGAGCAGTAATGTAGTAGGTTTCACTAAATAGATATAGACCACGCAACACCGCTTTTTCTGTCTCATGGCAAATGACTTTGAAATGACCTTAGTGAAAATCTAGGCAGGACCGTGTTCAGTATCAGTCTGCAGCCACAGTTTAGTTTACTGCATAGACAAACTAGTTTACTGGTGCGTAACTTTTATTTTCGTGTTTGATATTCTTCGTGTGCATTTTGCTTTTGTTGTGTGTTGTGTTCGATTTGGATTTTTTCGTATCCGATAAACAATGAACTGTATAGTGTTGTGGTGTCCTTGTCTTGACCCGCTCATTTCCCACTTGAGTATGTAAACTATGTGCACCTTTTCATTCATATAAACTGTTAGAAATTTATGATTTACGCTTTGCTTTTCATTCGATTGACACATATCTATCCACTCGCACCATGAGATTGGTTCTTTATATAGAAAAAGAACACAATTCATCATGAAAAATCATGAAATCTTGTGAGTAAACCATCTTTTAATGGATAATTCGAACTCGAAAATAAAATATATTGAAGTAAAACTTTGCAGTTTCATTCAGATAAGATAACAGATTGATTTTGGAATATACTCGGAACTCAAAAAGACAAATGACTCGAAGAATGAATGTAGGTATCAGAATTCACTCATGAAACGATGCAGAGTAACGCATTGGCAGATGTACAATACATTTTCATGTTTCCACTATTTTCAGGAACACCGAAGAATAGAACTGTCCTGAAGGGATATATTAGTATATTTTGCTCATTTGATTTTTTTCTGTACTTTACCAAATAATTCGTTGTTTGTTAACCAGAATTTGTCTTCCTTAATCCTTGAATTAATTTTTATACCGAAACCGGGGTTTTTCAAGGCCTGAAGAGGTTTTGGAATAATGAAAGATTTTCAGCTTATCTTCCAGTCGCTGATGATTCCAAATTTACCATTCAAATAGCTGTTGAAAATTATCAATATGTTCAAAACAACTAGTAAGTGTCGAATACTAATTATGAATTGATTAAATCCAACTGCAACAATAACAGCATAAAATTTCATTGAAGCCGACCCTGTTCAGAAACAACCTGATGGCACATATGCGCATTGTGGACCACACTGAAATTTTTACAACACTTCGATCCAATTGATTTAGCATTCTAGAGTAAGTATATATATTATGATTTCTATGGGAGAGACCCAGAGATGAATTCCGACCTATGCCACCGTCTGGCAACAGCGCGTGAACTTGCCCAACAGAGCCGAGAATACCGAAACGAAGCGATCCGCCGACCGCACAACAGAAAGAGACGCCACCACGTGGTTGCCGGTTCCAATCAGCCAGTGAAATATTGCGCCCGAAACGGAACCGACCGGCGTCCGTTAATCGGGCGGTCCTATGGGGAAATAATAAACAAGAGCCGTTTTAATCCGGAGAGAACAAAACACGGTCCAACTTAAAACAAAGAGCCTGACGATGCTCGCTCCACAGAACTGGTTGTGTAAATTAATTTCGGACCAGAAAGGGCCTAGAGTGGATGGTGGGCTCGGAGGAATCTTCTATGGCTTAAGACGCCTGGGAGATTTTAGGGAAATGTGTGAAAATCTGGTCGACGTAACTCGTTTTTATGGCATTCATAAGCGTGCTATCAATTCTCTTCGTAAAGTTTATGGATTGGTAGATGGATTACATTCCACTGCGACCTCGAGGACTTTTGTGCCACCATCAGAGCTGTATTTGCAACTGCGCTATCTACAGCTCGTACCTCTAGCTCCGGAGCTCCAATTAACTCCAGTATCTGAGAGGGCTTCAAGGAGGTTAAATTCTCGTATCTCGTCCTATAATTCTCTTGTCCAAGACATTCCTTGCACAGGCTTGCAGTGGCGAGTCGAGAGGTGAACAGAATGAGTACTCAGTTTCTGACAAGTCCATTCAAATCAAATGCTTCCTGAGGCTACAATATCCTGAGAGGAAGCCACTGAAAAAGCGTACCTTATTCTTACAGAGATCCAAAGTCTTTGGTTCCTACAATTCCGAAATCCCTAAGGAACTTTCTGGAATTATCCATCCCTAGGAGATTCCTTCAGAGTGTTTGTTTCACTTTCAGTTTCTTCCTTCTGCAAAAACTCTCTCTCATAGGTGCATCTACATTCTGCCGCTACCAAAAAAAGGTTCTGGGACAGTAAAGGTGCAGACACGTTGTTATCACGTCACGTCACATCACGTCATCTTCCCAAAATGTGAAACCACGGTAATGCATGGAACTTAGAGCATAGGAAGAGAGACACGCCTTTCAATAATAAATAGTGAAGCCAAATCATCAGAACTAAACTGGGTGATTGTACTACTACGGAATCAAAATGTAGTAAAAATTTTTGCAACATTCTATCTGCTGTCACGTTATCGCAATGATAGCACGCAAGATCTATATTCCACAAATTTACATTTGCTGAATGCACGTGACCTCACGTCTGATATTTTGTGAAATGTCATTCTGACATACATTTGAAACCGATCTGAGTGCTCATTCAATAATTCTTGAATTAATTGATGAAATTCCCCCACTTCCTCTGTTCATTGATTCATTTGGTAAATCGAATCCCTTCTATGAGAATAACCAGCAACTGTAAAAGCAGCTATATTTTCCATATCTTCTTCCCATTTCCTCGCGTGAGCTCACATGACGTGACAACAATTTGTATGCACCTTTAGGTAGAAGGGATTCGATTTACCAAATGCATCAATGAACAGAGGAAGTGGGGGAATTCCATCAATTAATTCAAGAATTATTGAATGAGCACCCAGATCGGTTTCAAATGTATGTCAGAATGACATTTCACAAAATATCAGTGGTGATATCACGTGCATTCAGAAAATGTAAATTTGCGGAATATAGATCTTGCGTGCTTACAGTGCTATAACGTGACAGCAGATACAATGTTGCAAAAATTTTTACTACATTTTGATGCCGTAGTAATACAATCACCCAGTTTAGTTCTGATGATTTGGCTTCACTATTTAGTATTGAAAGGTGTGTCTCTCTTCCTATGCTCTAAGTTCCATGCATTACCGTGGTTGCACATTTTGGGAAGATGACGTGATGTGACGTGACGTGATAACAATGTGTCTGCACATTAAGGTGCATACAAACTGTTGTCACGTCACGTGAGCTCACGCGAGGAAATGGGAAGAAGATATGGAGTATATAGCTGCTTTTACAGTTGCTGGTGATTCTCATAGAAGGGATTCGATTTACCAAATGAATCAACGAACAGAAGAAGTGGGGGAATTCCATCAATTAATTCAAGAATTATTGAATGAGCACCCAGATCGGTTTCAAATGTATGTCAGATTGACATTTCACAAAATATCAGACGTGATGTGTCACGTGCATACAGAAAATGTAAATTTGCGGAATATAGATCTTGCGTGCTTTCAGTGCTATAACGTGACAGCAGATACAATGTTGCAAAAATTTTTACTACATTTTGATGCCGTAGTAATACAATCACCCAGTTTAGTTCTGATGATTTGGCTTCACTATTTAGTATTGAAAGGTGTGTCTCTCTTCCTATGCTCTAAGTTCCATGCATTACCGTGGTTGCACATTTTGGGAAGATGACGTGATGTGACGTGATAACAATGTGTCTGCACATTAAGGTGCATACAAACTGTTGTCACGTCACGTGAGCTCACGCGAGGAAATGGGAAGAAGATATGGAGTATATAGCTGCTTTTACAGTTGCTGGTGATTCTCATAGAAGGGATTCGATTTACCAAATGAATCAACGAACAGAAGAAGTGGGGGAATTCCATCAATTAATTCAAGAATTATTGAATGAGCACCCAGATCGGTTTCAAATGTATGTCAGATTGACATTTCACAAAATATCAGACGTGATGTGTCACGTGCATACAGAAAATGTAAATTTGCGGAATATAGATCTTGCGTGCTTTCAGTGCTATAACGTGACAGCAGATACAATGTTGCAAAAATTTTTACTACATTTTGATGCCGTAGTAATACAATCACCCAGTTTAGTTCTGATGATTTGGCTTCACTATTTAGTATTGAAAGGTGTGTCTCTCTTCCTATGCTCTAAGTTCCATGCATTATCGTGGTTGCACATTTTGGGAAGATGACGTGATGTGACGTGACGTGATAACAATGTGTCTGCACATCATCGTCACATGACGATCCTGCAATATCAATTCGCGGACAGCATCCATGGTTTCCGGAACAACAACTGATTTTGGAGGACCTTCACGAAATTCGTCTTGGAGCGAACTACGACCTCGATTGAATTCACCAAACCATCGAAAAACACTGCTCCTTGATGGAGCATCATCCCCAAAAATTGAACAAAGCTCATCGATGCACTGTTGCTGTGTTAATCCAAGTCGAAAGTTGTCAAAAATAATCACACGAAAATGTTCTCGGTTCAATTCCATTTTTTGACAGAGATGAATGTTTTAAGTTAGTGTAAACAACACAAATGACGCTCGTATGTCAAAACTTTCTGACTACGCATAACCTCGAAAATGTAAAACTTTACGATAGAGCTTTCAGTTGCCAGATTGCAACACTAGGGTTGTCCAATCCCTGAATATAAAAGGCAACCCTCATATTAGAAAATTTCATTTGTTGATGCTTCCTTCAGTATTATCAAACCAGTGAAAATATAAAGTGCATTTCCATAAAAAAAATTGCCGCGAATGTTTGCCGAAGTCTTATTTGAAGATCGTTGAAATGCTACTTGTTCAACTTTTTATCTCATTTCTGAAAACGTGTGACATATCAAGAATAGACCTAAGAGCGTTTGTTCACATGAAAGACTCTTTTTAATTTCCGACAACGAATAACTTTCTCAAAACATCCTCACGTATTTTCTTTCACCCTGTATACAAAAGAACTAACCACTTCAAAACCATAAAAAAACTAGCTGAGTGTGTTTGACGAACTAGGGAATAGATAAAAATTACTGTTTCACGTTCTTAATCATATTTTTCTCGTGCGTAGAATCAAAACAAAATACCAGGTCATGACCGAAAGAAAGCGCCTTAGCGTGCGTAATGAACTTGATAAAACTTTCAATTTACAATTCGTTCACGCCTCAAGACGATATTTATCAATGTAAACACATCGACGACGGGTTTTCGATCTATATGGGTGGTATAGTGGCAACGGAAAGTGTCGAGAACAAATAACAATGTTGAAATCGTTATCGTTACCCAGGTCTTGAGCAATAGGGCATAAATTTGGAGGTTGTCATAATTTCTAACAGAGCCAGTTGCATCCGCAGTTTATTATCTATGGGAAGATAAAGGAAAACTAACAACAAATTTGAAGATACTCTGATTCAGCACTTGGTGGCCGACTGGCAGAAGTTGAAATTCTTTTGTTTTTTCGAAAACTACTCTTCTAGACGTTAAATATTAAGTGTTGCCATTTAAATACATGGTTCACCGACTGATTTGGGGGCACGGCAGTGGGGGCCACTGCCGCGAAGCAAACACTGCCGTACTGTCTTTACCCGAACCATTTCGCCGCATTTTCAAGCCCCTATTTGAGAACCTCCGGATGAGACCAGAACGCCGAAATTTTCGTCATCCAGTAAGCTATAATCACGTACTCAAAATCCAAAATTTCAAGTATGTAGGTCATTTAGTTCCGAAGTTGCGCGAAAGCAAAGTTTCGCATTTTCGACCCTAATTCACTCATGATCATCAAAATAGAACTAGTACTTCCCATAAACTCAGAGAGCTGAAATTTGGTACATAGTTAGGGTTTTATGGCCACATAAAGGGAAAATTATAAAAACTAGGATAATCGAAAATCTGTTGGCACGTCACGTGAGCTCACGTGCTATCACGTCATCTTCGCAAAATGTGCAACCACAATAATGTATGGAAGTTTATGCACTTGGAAACACATTGTTATCATACTCAATATGTGAATATCGACTTTAGAATATAAATTGAAAAAAATAATATTCGGGTCATCAGTCTTATACACAGTGATATTTTTACTGTCTCATTTATTGTTCAAGGAAACGATAGGTTTTCGAAAGCTAGGCCGGAACAATAAATGAGACAGTAAAAATTATCACTGTGTATAAGACTGATGACCCGATTATTATCCTTTTTTCAATTGTTATAATTTCACGCATTCACGAAGTTAGCATCTGCTGTCACTTAATAGCACACCAGAACTACCAGCAAATTTACATTTTCTAACCGTAAGTGATATCACGTCGGATATTTTGTGAAGTGATTGATGAAGTGAAAATGGATGAAAATTTGATCGAACTTGTCAGGCTTCATGAAGTGATCTATGATCATTCTTCATCAGAGTACAGGTATCAGAATGTACGACAACAAGCTTGGGTGCTGGGTGCTCATTCAACAATTGTTGTACTATTTGAGGTAATCCTCCCACTTCTTCTCTTCGTTTATTTATTTGGTGAAATCTCTTCTATCAGAATCACCAGCAACTGTAATAGCAGCTATGTTCTCTATATCTTCTTTCCATTCCGTCTTCGGAAGCTCTTGCTTGATGAAGAAGAAACTGTGTTTCGCTCTGTATCACTGAATATGAAAATGCTATGGAATTTATGTGCAATATAGAACGTCTATTGCTCTTCAGAAAAAACATCATCAGATGGGTCTGCGGTGGTTAGATTGGGAGAGAAAAAATTGAATCCGAAAAAGAATCGGGTAAGAGATGGGCTATATGGACAAGTTTGGTATCAAACTATAGGTTTTCGAGGACGCTGAAATAAAAAAAAAATAATCGGAGGCTCTATCTACCATAGTTCAAAACCGAAAAAAAATAAAGATTTGTAATAAAAAAACTACTCTTGAAAAAAGTGTCAAATAAGAAAATCTAATAAAATAGATTAATATGCCCACGTTTCTACAAAAAGAAGTGAAATCCCACCAAAAACATTCTGTAAAAACTAGCCAAGTCTCGATGGAGCTGCTTATTTATCTCTAAAAAGTAATGAAATCTAGAAAAAGTCGAGCCAAGTTTAAGGCTCCTTACTGCGATTTCTTTATTATTATAGTTAATGTTGTGTGACTTGGCCGTTGAAGGGTACACAAAGGGTACAAAACCAGGTGCTCCATGACACCATTGCACCAATCTGTCGCCAGAAACGCAACCCATTGACGATGAAAAATTGCCACTTAGAAAACGTTCATTCAATTGTAGGCTTGATAAAGCTGCGTATTCAAACGAGCCTGAAACAAACAGTATAAAAAATTATTTCCAGTACAGAGGGACTTCTAATCATTGATAGAAGACCGTCTGTACGTCTATTTTATTTTAGATCGGTGGTCGATTGGACGCTCCAAAAAGAAGGGAGCAGAAGTCAGCATTGTCAATGCTGAATGCGTATGTGTTGCACAATCAACAACAGCCTTAAATGAGACACTAGCGTCCAATTACCAATACCAGCATGGGCTATTATCTCGCTTAACAAACATTGGTAGTTACAACAGATATAGCATTACGTGTAAACAAAATTGACTTGTACCCACTAACGTATAAGAATGTTCAACGGCCAAGTCACACAACATTAACTATAATAATAAAGAAATCGCAGTAAGGAGCCTTAAACTTGGCTCGACTTTTTCTAGATTTCATTACTTTTTAGAGATAAATAAGCAGCTCCATCGAGACTTGGCTAGTTTTTACAGAATGTTTTTGGTGGGATATGATATGCCAGCCATATTAGATTAGGTTCAGATGTCCTTAGCTTTCAATCGTCTTCAGTAAGGTTCCATTATACTAAAACAGGCTTCAAATCAACCCCGAGTCAGAGCCATCGAATACGTAAGCGTAATTCAATTTTTGCATAGCGATGCGTTCCGTTAATCTCAGAGCAAGAATGGCAAATTACTCCGGGCGTTCTAGCTGCTATACCAACATGCCGAGGCGTCATTAGTCATTATACTTCGTACCATAATGCCTCCAAGATACTACGGCATCACGATCGCGCCGAGAAACCCAAGCAACCATTGTTAAGTGTCATTTCAATCGACACATCCGACCACGTCGAATGATTACGCCCGGTAAGTATGGGATCGATCTCTGATCGATGCATACTTCGTCGGCGTCTGAGAATGATCGATTTCGTACCAGAGACCTATTCACTGATTAATGCTCCTTTTCAGTGTACCGAATATACTCTTCTGAGCAAAAACAGAATCAAAACAAACATTCTCAACAACGCAAGAGACAAAACGAAAGAAGAATTCAGAGTATACCATGCTTGGGGTACAAAGTTACTTTGGTGAAATGGAAAATACTCCAGGTTTGCCTGTGGTTGCCTCAATGGAGCTATGAGAACGTGGCGACTAATGCACTTGAGGTAGTCATAGATCTCACTCCTCTAGATCTTGTGATCAATAGAGTAGCACATGAGGCATCCTTGAAATACGAGTATAATCTTAGCTGGTAGTCACGACTCATCTATCACCAACCAGTACTGATGAAAGACCAAAGCAATGTAAGGATTATTCTAAAATCGACCCATGTTTGGACGAACCTGATGGATGGGCCACTTTTCCTAAAGTTCAACTTGACCTCAAAGTGGCCCTGGTTCAAAATCCGTCAAAGTTGATCTTGTCATTCTTCGGGCGTTCCTTCTATCCATAGACGAAGATACTCCGACCTAGTGGGAACTCCTTATCTGTGCGTGAAGATTAATTGATTCTATCGCGGATATGTTAAGGTATCACGCCACTAGGACTTGGCGAGACCGTTTTATAGCTCGCTTCTAAAGAGCAGCAGGCAATACAAAGAGACTGACGGCGTGAGATTGATTTAGATGGACGGTTAACCAGTAATTTGGACATGAAGGCGCTGATTAACGATTTCTAGACGAATTAACCGTTGAAACACCAGAATGGACCTCATAATACACTGCGCAAAAAAATTAACGCACATTATGGAAATCTCAAATTTATTCTACAACTGAAGGTGTTCTCAATGATAATTATTTTTATCAGAATTATGCATGCATATTATGTTATCCACTGTCAACGTTTTTTTTCAATACAGATGATATTATCAGATTTTGAATGTATTGGCTCCATTCTAAAATCAGTTGTTCTCGATCAATTCTAGTGATCAATAGTTTTTCTTTCGTTTGATTTTCTACACTCGACACGCAATTTGACCCAAGAGGAATGTGCCCAAGGGGTAGTTTTGCGAGAAGAAGGGTGGACATACACAAGAATTGCAGAAAGGTTTGGAGTTTCCCATACAAGTGTGTCCAGAATGTTGCAGCGATTCAGGAAGACAGATATGAATGTCCGAAGACCAGGACAGGGTAGACCACGGGTAACAACTGCCATTCAAGAACGTTACTTGAGAATTTCTTCGTTGAGACAACGGTTTGCAACCGCTCGCCTCCTTCAAAATCAGCTTGAGCAAACTCATGAGGTGCAAATTAGCACTCAGACAATAAGAAATCGCCTCAGAGAATATGATTTAAGGTCTCGTGTCGCGGCAAGAGGCCCAGCTCTTACCCCAGCCCATCGAAGGGCGCGTTTGGATTTTGCGAGAGAGCATATCCATTGGGAAGAGGCCGATTGGGAAAGAGTTCTCTTCACAGATGAGTCTAGATTCTGCCTCTACCATTGTGATCGACGTTCCCTTGTATAGAGAAGTCCACATGAAAGATATGCTCAGTGCAATTTCCTGAATACTACTGATTTCGGGGGAGGATCGATTATGGTATGGGGTGGAATATCTTTGACTGCTCGCACAGACCTAGTGGTCGTTGATAATGGGACTATGAATGCTGATAAGTATATAAGGAACATTCTTGAAGAACATGTAGTGCCATTTGCCCCATAAATTGGTGAAAATTTCATTTTCATGGACGATAATGCCAGACCCCATCGTGCGCGCTTCGTTCAGGAGTACCTTGAAGAGGTTGAAGTCTCTCGAATGGAATGGCCAGCAAGTCCAGATCTCAATCAGATTGAGCAGGTTTGGGACAACCTCAATAGAAGGCTGAAAAGTTCAGGAAATCATCCAGCTACCCTTAATGACTTAGGAATCCAACTCGGAGAAATCTGGGAAGGATTAGATCAGAACATTTTAAGATCACCCATTTTGAGTATGAACCGTCGTTGCCGAGCTGTAATTAACGCAAGGGGTGGAAATACCAAGTATTAAATCACTTATCAGCATTTCAGTATTTTGAAAATTGTTCATTTCTCTTCTTTCACATAAGATTCGGTGAAATCCTGAATTTTTCTTCCATTTAATGTGTCTTGTTTCGTTCAAAACCTTCCCGAGAGAACATAAAAAATAAGTTATAAAGTCAATGTAGAGTTAACTTTCATTAAAATTGAGATATTCAGAATGTGCGTTAATTTTTTTGCGCAGTGTATTATTGTCAAACTATACTGACTGACTAGGAAAAGACCAGAACCCAGAAGGAGCTATTCGCTGAATTCGGAGCGAAAAGAAGGCTCAACCTAAAAAAAGTTATAATCACCAGAACAATCGGAAATCACAATCTCCATTATATCTTGGCACTATGAAGAAATGACATATTGATGATCGTAAGTCATTATCCGAAATAACAGCAATGGTGATCTGATTACGATATTTTCCATTGCCATGCACGGGATAATAAGCGACCGAGAGGTATAATTCTCTCGTAGTAGATGACATTGGATGAAATTGGAAAAAAGACCAGTCCGAAACAGGCCCGAGAAATATCGCCTATTTATCTTTCTTTCACTTCGTTTAGGAGCACCCAATTGGCACATAAAAAGTCTCCCAGTGAGCGCTTAGAACATAGAAAGAGAAGTCACAGCATCTCATTCATAAATTCCAGAATTGGTGAAGTCAAAATTCAGTCAGTTTGCAATGAGTGGGACGAAGATAGCGTAAAGGATAGCAATATCATTTTATACTGCCGTGGCAACAATTTAGAAAATAACTTTGAAAGGTCCAGTGGCGTGGTTTTATCGGTATTGAAGAATGAAAATAAAATTATAAGTAAATTAACTCTTTTTGACGAATTCAAGCAATGTTCCGAACATTGGAACATATTCTGAGTTAGCTAAACAGAGTCAGCTGAATTCAGAAATGAAAACCTCTGAATTTCAGAAGGGAAAATAAAAAGTGAAATTTTAAAAATCGAAGAATCTACGCCACTGTTCCTTAGAATGATAATGGTAGAACATACCTGTGTTAACTCAAATTAGAATTCAAATAGTCCAATTCACCAAAAACAAGACAGTTACGAACCATTTTTTCAACGTATTCTGGTAATAACATTCAGAAATAAATCCATATCTCAGTTTTGATGGTAGTACTCGGAGACAATGACAGCCGTTGCTATTTACATGCCGCGAATCAACATTTGACAACGCTGCATCAAAATAACTTGAGGTTTTCCTGGACAATTTTCTCATATGTAATACCACTAGAGATGGAATTCGGCCGGCAAAATTTCTCGATTGTAATATGAAAGTTTGTTGCTCGGAAATTTCGCGAATGACATTTGTATCAAAATTTTGGAAAAAATATCATGAGTGAAATTTCCAAAAAGCAACAAACTTGAATATTACAAGAGAGGAATTTTACCTGCTTAAATTTCATCTCGAGTGGTATTCGGCATGACTATTCCACGACAAAAGATTTTTCAAGCCCGCAATTTTTGTTCCCGGAGTTTTTCCAAGCGCGCAATTTTTGTCCCCGGAGTTTTTCCAAGCGCTCAATTTTTGTCCCCGGATTTTTTCCAAGCGCGTGATTTTTGTCCCCGGAGTTTTTCCAAGCGCGCAATTTTTGTCCCCGGAGTTTTTCCAAGCGCGCAATTTTTGTCCCCGGAGTTTTTCCAAGCGCGCAATTTTTGTCCCCGGAGTTTTTCCAAGCGCGCAATTTTTGTCCCCGGAGATTTTCCAAGCCCTAATTTTTTGTCCCCGGACTTTTTCCAAGCGCGCAATTTTTGTCCCCGGAGTTTTTCCAAGCGCGCAATTTTTGTCCCCGGAGATTTTCCAAGCCCTAATTTTTTGTCCCCGGACTTTTTCCAAGCGCGCAATTTTTATCCCCGGACTTTTTCCAAGCGCGCAATTTTTGTCCCCGGAGTTTTTCCAAGCGCGCAATTTTTGTCCCCGGAGTTTTTCCAAGCGCTCAATTTTTGTCCCCGGAGTTTTTCCAAGCGAGTGATTTTTGTCCCCGGAGTTTCCCAACAGCGCAATATTTCTCCCCGGAGTTTTTCCAAGCGCGCAAATTTTGTCCTCGGATTTTTTTCAAGCCAGCAATTTTTGTTCCCGGAGTTCATCCAAGCGCGCAATTTTTGTCCCCGGAGTTTTTCCAAGCGTTCAATTTTTGTCCCCGGAGTTTTTCCAAGCGCGCAAATTTTGTCCTCGGAGTTTTTTTAAGCCCGCAATTTTTGTCCCCGGAGTTTTTCCAAGCCCGCAAATTTTGTCCCCGGAGTTTTTTCAAGCGCGAATTTTTCGTCCCCGAAGTCTTTCCTGTCCCGAAATCTTCACCTCCGGAGTTTTTCCACCTGCGCAATTTTTGGTCCTCGGAGTTTTTCCAACGGCGAATTTTCCTCTCGGTGTCTTTCCTGCCTCGAAATCTTCGTCTCCTGAGTTTTTCCTGCCCCTAAATTGTTTACCGGAGTTTCTACTACACCGAAATTTTTCCCTTGAGCTTTTCATACCCCGAAATTTTCTTTCCTCGAAATTTTTTACCCCGGTAATTTTTCTGCCTCGATTTTTTTCCCTGGAAATTTCTTTCCTGAAGCCTACTCGTAAATTTCTCCCCCTGAAATTTTTTTCTATCCGGAAATTCGTCTTTCCGGAATTTCCTTATCCTTTTCAATCGTACTGATGGGTAGAATCAGGTCGTCGTCTTTCAACGATGGAAATACAAGTTCGAGACCGTAACAGGAAGCCGAAACTACGTACGAACATTTCTAAGGCACGTAATTTGGAGAACTACCCGCAATTAAGTCAACTGGTCGCAATGGCTCGCATCCTGACTTGCGAGAACCGAGCGACTAGCATAGGAACTAGTTACTAGTTAGCACCCGTATTAGCATATTAATATCAAGCGTTCGGAACAAACTATTGTGTTAATGGAACTTGGAAACAGGAAACGTCTGGCAGGACGATCGATCGCGTCACAAGACGAAGACGTGTCCAGCCGCCAAAGTACCTTCATCTACTCAAGGTACTCATTCGCTTAATGTTTATCTAATTTTCCACACTACCTCAAGCGGGCATTCCGACCTCTGTCGCCGATTGAATTTCAATTAGGTGTGTTTGAATGCAATTACGGCTTCGTCTTTTGCATACGCGAGGAGAAATCTGCTGGGAATCCCACGCATTGACGAAGAAGACGATATTGCTAGCTGTCCAAGAACATGGAGGAAAATTAGAAATATTTTCTAAAGCTACGTTGTTTTGATATGTTTAAGTGTTTTTATTCGATCTCGTGATGATTTTGTGAGGAATTTCAGTGAATCAATGTATTATTGACAGTGCAGTGTCGAGTTTATATTATTTGGGTGTACAAATTGCCTTTTTCCTTCAAATTGGACCGACATTTCACGAGGAATTCGATGGGGATTATGAAAATAAATGATTGTTTTTAAGGCTCTTCATTTTCATGGAAGTACATATATCACAAAATAGCAGCACAAAAAAAATGAATCTGTATGTGAATAAGTTCTGATAACATGACAAACGTGAAGATCCACATTTGTCGTTAAGGGGCAGTATCACCTTTTGAATCGTGGTAAATCTCCATTCAAAAGTGGTCTCTTTATTTCACGAGTAACTACCCTAATTTACGACGTAGAGACTAGATTTTTTTTAAATTGAAGTTGAAGAACGTCCCGAGGGCAAAACGTTTCCTTTTTTTCGATTTAATAAGTTTTTCATTAAAAAAAAACAGGGTAATCGTTAGATCTGGGGTTATTGAATATGTTTTTCGTTTTTCATGAGTTCAAGCTATATTTTTGAAATGATGATCATGAAAATTTTTGTAGTTTATAGAAGATTAAATTGCCGAGGGCAAATAGTTGCGATTTAATTAGTTTTTCAATTAAAAAAACAGGTTGAACTTCAGCGTTTTGGAAACTACACTAAATGATTTTTTTCTGACGGTTATTCATGATTTTTTGAAAAAAATCGCAACTATTTGCCCTCGGCAATTCAATCTTCCATAAACTACAAAAAATTTCATGATGATTATTTCAAAAATATAGCTTGTACTCATGAAAAACGAAAAACATATTCAATAACCCCAGATCTAACGATTACCCTGTTTTTTTTTAATTGAAAAACTAATTAAATCGAAAAAAAGAAAACTATTTGCCCTCGGGACGTTCTTCAACTTCAATTTAAAAAAAAATCAAGTCTCTACGTCGTAAATTAGGGAACTTACTCGTGAAATAAAGAGACCACTTTTGAATGGAGATTTACCACGATTCAAAAGGTGATACTGCCCCTTAAGAGAGGAAATATTGATTGATGCAGCTTGAAAAAAATTGTGATGTTACTGCGATATTGCCAAAAGTTTCAATGTTGAAAAAACAACGATGTTTATGACCCTATCAAGCAGCAACATTTTCTACCGTAGAAAGGGAGCCTGTATATCGCGAATTAAATTCGAAATTGCCGATCGGCTCGGCCCGAAACGCAAATGGACTTGGGTATGGTCGCCCGCCGGTCAATTATGGGTATCCCGGCGCTGTATGGCGGGCCGAATGCGCACCAAATGTGCACGCTGAGCCATGACAACAATTAATCGTTTAATATGCGTTCGTTAATATGATATACACATATTTATGAGAGCTGAAAGTTCGTTGAACCACTATCGCGATGCTGCCGTCTACTGTTGTCGACTTTTTCGAGGCACGGACGGATTAAAAATAACACCAGTCGGGTTTTGGCGAAATTTGGAAGCTTTAGGGGTCCTGTCAGATTGGATTGGAAGGAAATGCACGATTTTAGCAGACAGAATTAAGATCAAAATTCTTCCGTAATACACTGCGCAAAAAAATTAACGCACATTCTGAAAATCTCAATTTTAATGAAAGTTAACTCTACATTGACTTTATAACTTATTTTTTATGTTCTCTCGGGAAGGTTTTGAACGAAACAAGACACATTAAATCGAAGAAAAATTCAGGATTTCACCGAATATCATGTGAAAGAAGAGAAATGAACAATTTTCAAAATACTGAAATGCTGATAAGTGATTTAATACTTGGTATTTCCACCCCTTGCGTTAATTACAGCTCGGCAACGACGGTTCATACTCAAAATGAGTGATCTTAAAATGTTCTGATCTAATTCTTCCCAGATTTCTCCGAGTTGGATTCCTAAGTCATTAAGAGTAGCTTGATGATTTTCTGAACTTCTCAGCCTTCTATTGAGGTTGTCCCAAACCTGCTCAATCGGATTGAGATCTGGACTTCTTGCTGGCCATTCCATTCGAGAGACTTCAACCTCTTCAAGGTACTCCTGAACGATGCGCGCACGATGGGGTCTGGCATTATCGTCCATAAAAATGAAATTTTCACCAATGTATGGGGCAAATGGCACTGCATGCTCTTAAAGAATGTTCCTTATGTACTTATCAGCATTCATAGCTCCATTATCAACGACCACTAGGTCTGTGCGAGCAGTCAAAGATATTCCACCCCATACCATAATCGATCCTCCCCCGAAACCAGTAGTATTCAGGAAATTGCACTGAGCATATCTTTCATGTGGACGTCTGTATACAAGGGAACGTCGATCACAATGGTAGAGGCAGAATCTAGACTCATCTGTGAAGAGAACTCTTTCCCAATCGGCCTCTTCCCAATGGATATACTCTCTCGCAAAATCCAAACGCGCCCTTCGATGAGCTGGGGTAAGAGCTGGGCCTCTTGCCGCGACACGAGGCCTTAAGTCATATTCTCTGAGGCGATTTCTTGTTGTCTGAGTGCTAATTTGCACCTCATGAGTTTGCTCAAGCTGATTTCGAAGGAGGCGAGCGGTTGCAAACCGTTGTCTCAACGAAGAAACTCTCAAGTATCGTTCTTGAATGGCAGTTGTTACCCGTTGGTATCCTGTCCTGGTCTTCGGACATTCATACCTGTCTCCCTGAATCGCTGCAACATTCTGGACACACTTGCATGGGAAACTCCAAACCTTTCTGCAATTCTTGTGTATGTCCACCCTTCTTCTTGCAAAACTACCGCTTGGGTACATTCCTCTTGGGTCAAATTGCGTGTTTCGCGTTGCATTACGATCGAGTGTAGAAAATCAAACTAAAGAAAAACTATTGATCACTAGAATTGATCGAGAACAACTGATTTTAGAATGGAGCCAATACATTCAAAATCTGATATCATCTTTTTTTATTCCTGCTGGGAGAAAACATCTGTATTGAAGAAAAACGTTGAAAGTGGATAACATATGAATGCATAATTTTGATGAAAATAATTATCATTGAGAACACCTTCAGTTGTAGAATAAATTTGAGATTTCCAATGTGTTAATTTTTTTGCGCAGTGTATAATGATAATTCTGCTCTTTTCCAATTCACCCCGTATACAATCTAAAATGATACTATTGGAAAACGCCGCAGCGAAGAATGCAACACAGTATCCTCTTCGATTACTACTCCTTCAAAAGCACCTCGCGACACGCAATGCGAATGCGCTTAGTATTTCACTTGAGGCGTCTAATTGCGCTTTGCCTGTTACTGTTCCGGTAGAACTACCATGTGGAAAATAAATAACAATATTAATAAACACAGCATCCACCCGGTGCTACAAATTACCACGTAAATACACGATCTGGATTCTGGGAGCGCTCGCCTGTACGAGGGGCGTCAGAAAAACAATCTAAGAAGTTGTCATTGAATCCATCGTCTGTCAGTAGATCTATAAAGGTTGTTCTGTTACTGGTATAAAGTGTAAACTCTAAATTGTAACATCCATGAAAAATTCCAGTAGAAAACCTTGTGGGATGCAGATAATATAAAGAAAAAACTTGAAAAAAAAATGCAAACTTCGACACCCTGTATCGCGAAAACAATACGTTTGCGGTCGCATGTTAATGGTACTTTTTTCTTTAAATCTCGCAAGAATCTCCTCCCTTCGTTTGTACCTCCCTGTATAAGCATCAAAAATTCCATTTCCTGAATTCAAACTTTCAAGTTTTCCTGACAATAGAGACCTCTAGGACTTTTTATCCGTGTGAACCGAGCGTAACAGTGTCGGCAATTTCGTCGAAGAACTCATCAGAGTAACACTTTGGGTACGCTTCATGAGAATGCCATTTTTTGCGACAATTTGCAATTATACTCTCGCTGCTGCAAAGTTGGGAGTCTCAAACGTCGAGTACAAGATTGCGATCATTAGAATACCTGACCGCCGAGGTACGCAATCACGAGAACAGGGTATTACCGAGAAAAAACCGGGGAAATTATGAAAGGACTCAATTTTCTCTTTATGTCAAGAACTTGAGTTACGAGGGTTCTTCGAAATTAAACAATCGTGAATTCTACGAGGATATATTAAAAAGTTCTTAGCCTACTATAGAACCAAACAAAATTTCAATGTCATAATATTTTATTACTCAACATATTGTTCTCTTAATTGAATACATTTGTTACAGCGAACCTGCAACGTCTCTAAACCTTTCAAGAAAAATGTTTCTTCTTGCTCTGCAAATCAGTCCTCCACAGCTTTCATTACCTCCTCGTTGGAAGAAAATTTACGACCTTTTAAACTTTTTTTCAGTTGCGGAAAGAGAGGATAGTTGGGCGGAGCCAAATCTGGTGAATAAGGCGGGTGTTCTAGTAATTCTAACCCTAAATCACGATTTTTTTTTGCATGGCAACATGAGATTTGTGTACTGGGGCGTTGTCATGTAAAAACCAAATACCTTTGGATAGCTTTCCGCGTCTTTTCTCTTCAATTTTTCTCCCTAGAGTAGTGAGTACTGTCGAATAGTAATCCCCAGTTATTGTTCTACCCGCATCCAAAAAATCAATAATGATTACTCCATGGCAATCCCAAAAAACTGATTTTTTGACACGAAACTTCTTAGGTCTTGCAGAACCAGAGTGTCGCCATTCCATCGATTGTTGTTTTGCTTCTGGATCGTAACAATTCGGTGTTAGAAGTCTGCATCGTTTTCAAATCGAGCACAGATCGCACGCGATGCTTCTACCCTTGCACGCTTTTGGTCAACATTCAAACATTTGGGGATCCATTTTGCAGAAATTTTTCTCATGTCCAAATTGACGTGAACTATATTATGAACGCGTTCGTATGAAATCTTCAGTGCTTCAGATATCCGTTTTAGCCCAATTCGACGGTCTGATAAAATCATGTCATGAACTGCGTGGATATTTTCTGGGACTGACACAGAAACTGGCCTTCTCGATCGGTCATCATCTTCATTGGAAAATTTACCTCTTTTGAAGCTTGCAGTCCAATTTTTCACGATCGCATACGAAGGACATCGATCACCAAGGGTATTAAGCATATCTTCGTAAATCTGCGTACCTCTTAACCCTTCTAAATACAGGTACTTGATGATGGCTCGATACTCCAATTTTTCGATTTTTACAATTTCGGAGGACATCTTTTTTTTTATTTATTGTGTTACTCTGGTCTACTTTTTTGACGTCGAACTCTACACTGACACTTCAAATAAGTTATTGTTCGTTGATATGGTACCGCAATATTTTGTTTATGCATGGAACTGGTCTAGGCTAGAGTTGTAACGAATATTCGCAATCGCATTCGCATTCGCGAATATTCGCATATTTTTGGATATTCGTATTCGCATTCGCATCCGCAAAATTTCTGCGAATGTTTTGCGGATATGAATATCAGAAAAAAAATAACTTATAACACAAAAATTAGGTGCAATTGAAACTTACAAAAACAAATCTATGAACTATTTATCAGTATTTCTTTAAATATCTTTTTAATGTTTAAATAATAATCATCTTGAACAAAATACAAACGGAACGCACCGCGTAACTGCCAGCAAGCCATACACAATTGGCGCGAAATTTGAACATATCTATACATTCGCATTCGCATTCGCGAATGTCAGTAGCAGACATTCGCATTCGCATTCGTATTCGCGAATGTTTGAAAAATGACATTCGTTACATCACTAGTCTAGGCTAACTATAGTCCGTTCAAATATAAGAAGGAGCTTTGTAAACAAACAAATTCGCCTGGTTTGCGCACAATAAAGCTACTATTGGTGAAACTTTTATAACAACGCACCCATAGACCGCCCTAAGATAGTGCCAGGGTCGTACTCGGAACGGACTGTGGATAGTACTGGATAGAAATGATTCAATAATTTGAGTAGCAATTCTCACATTAGAACTTTTTTACCTCAGAAACTCTAGTGCAAAATTTCTGTTATGATTTGCAACTGTCATAAACATTTAATATCCGACGTACCCTATTTTTTATTTTGTTTTGTTTTTATATTATTATCTACCGAATAATTTTTTTTTTCGGATGCTCGAGATTGCGGCAAGGTAATTTCAGGAAACACCAGAGTTTTAGAGATTTGGGTCGGAATCTTGTAAGATTCCGACAAAGTAATTCCGGGAAACACCTGATTTGGGTCCTTTCCCTTAATGGTTTCAAGCCATCTTGATTTGCATAAATATCGAAGTTTTCAATTGACAAGACTAGTTAAAATGCCTAGAGCTACTGTGAAGGTCTAGCTGTTCAAAGTGTTTAGATTTTGTTGTAAAAAGTGTATTGTGTTGGGAAATCTTTTGACAAAGTGTATATAGTGTTTATAGAACAACGTCGAATTCGGAAACGGATACTGCATCTGATGGTGATATGTGGGGACCACCACGAAAAAGTTCCAAAAGGTAGCCTTCTCTACTGAAGAGAAAGAGATAATTTTGAACATTTCTTGAAAAGAATTGGAAGAACATCCTGATTTATCGAAATGAGACTTAGTAGGAATTGTTTCAAAATCCTCAGGGGTGAGTGACTCAGCTGTATTCAGAATTCTCAGAGAGTATAAAGAGAATAAAACATTGACGCCACGTAAGGAGAGAGCCCAGTCGTTAAAAATAATTCGGTTGACGATTTCGATATGAACCTTATCAAAAGAATTGTCCACGTTTTTTTTTCGGAATGAAATCCCAACGATTTCTAAAGTACTAGAGATCGTGAATGATGACGACAGTTTGCCAAATTTCAAAAGAACAACGTTCTATAAATTATTGAAAAAATGGAATTCAAGTTCAAAAAACGTGGTCGTGATAGTCTACTGATAGATAGGGATGAAATAATTGTCTGGAGAAGAGATAATTTGAAGAAAATCCGCTCATTAAGGGAACAAGGCAGAAAAATTCATTAGCTGGATGAGACATGGATAAATAAACTGAACGATTGTGTGAAATCTCCTCGATTCGACTCTGGACGGAAAGTACCTTTACGAAGGCCCTCCTACCGCTGCGCGAAACATGTTATTATTGCTCCTTCTTACATTTGAACAGAGTATAGATATCAATACATCCTCGTATGTATTGCAGGCGGAGACCAACTGATATCTACTCATTTTGGTTTTCGTACTTTTCATTTCTTTCCTTTCAGTCGAATGATTTTGCAGTTGAGTTTTTTATTTGCTGTTGAATAATTTCTTCTTTTTTTGAGAATGATGATTTGAAGAGCGCTCTCTTGAGTTATATCCCCAATTCATAACCATAATTTTTTCCAACCGAAAACTACAGACATAATTTAATGTAGAACAGCTCAAATTGAATTCTAACCTATAATTAAGTGGTGATAAATTTTCCCTGAGACTTCCCGTCTTTCAACTTTCCTTCAACGTTTTGAGAAGGTAACGAACCAGCACAGATATATTACCAAAAATTATAGCTCTATAAATAGGATAAATGGTAGATTATTGTACCACCCAGATGGATTTTCATATTTTGATAGTTCTAATTAGAGCATGTACACGACACTAATTGAATTACGAGTTGAAATTTTGAACGGGGCTCATAGAGCATGCATAAAGAAGGTATAATTATGGGATACCGGGTATCGTAAATGGTGAGGCTCAGCCGAGCGGATCATGACCGAATATTCTGAGGAATGAGCAATCGATCAGTTTTTCAATACTCGAATACCTACACACCAACGAAAATACAGGGTGGCCAAGAGATTGACGTCAAAAAGGAAAAAACAGGTCCCTCGTGTCATGGGCTATTTGAATCACCCCCATGTATGTTATGCTATTTTTCACGGTTTTCGAGTTATGAATTTTTTTATGAACTTTGAGAATTTTCGACTTGACCATCTTAAAAAAGATATTTAAGATTTTTTCGTTTGGGGTTATTTCAAAGAAATTGTTTACGCCCGAGAATGTTCGAGTGGAGACGAGCTGCGACTGAAGATAAGAGAAGCCGAACGTGTCCCAAGAGAGAACAGGGCAGGTTTTATGCGATTGAAAGAAAATTTTCTAAGAAGGTGTAGAATGTGTATTGAGGCTGGACGTGGCCACTTTGAACAGCTACTGTAAATTTTATAAATAAATTTCTTTTTATTTACATCATGATGTATGATTGCCATACCTTTCTAGAACTTTTCTTGACCAACATCTAAAGCTAATTTTCATTAATTTTCAGCATTTTCTATCATAACTTGATCAGAAATATATTAAAATGGCAAAAAATAATTTTGTAGTAAATGTCTAGTTCTTTGATTTTTTCCACCTCGATGACTTTGAAGGCTAATTCTAGCAAAAGTAGAGTGTTAAGTACCATTTTTTATCAATGATTGTAAAAGCTGAATGTTGAGAGCAGTTTTTAAGCATACTAAGAAACCGTGAATTAGCCTTTTTACATTTTTAATTTTGATTCGAAAATTCAGATCATAATCCAATTTACGTAACTTTTTCACTTGAGACCAACATTTCCATAATTTGTATCAAAGTTACGAATCTGGTTATTTTATGTATAAAAGTACAATTCATGGAGATTGAGTTACAAAAAGAATTTCACAGAGAAGTCTTGTACTTTTTTTTAATATCTTTTTTAAGATGGTCAAGTCGAAAATTCTCAAAGTTTATAAAGAAATTCATAACTCGAAAACCGTGAAAAATAGCATAACATACATGGGGGTGATTCGAATAGCCCATGACACGAGGGACCTGTTTTTTCCTAACCACCCATCAGCGAAAGATCGAGTTGTCGGAAATCGATCTCTAATGGTCATAAGGATTAGACGTCGCTCTTTGACTTCATTTGTGCACTTCGACGTCCTCTGCCTACTCTTCTTCGATTTTTGGCATTATCAAACCACGCTTGACAACATCTCATAAGTCATAAATAACAGTTGTTGGTTTTCTGTTCGTACGGTTAGCGATTTCTCGAAATGACAACCCCGCCTCCCGTATACCAATGATTCGACCTCCCAAATTCACTTAGTTGGCGATAAATTCCGCGTACACGTGCTCTAGGCATTTTAACAACAACTAAACATCGACTTTGGATGTCCTCGAACAGCTGGTTTGTTGTAAAGTTTCTTTGTCAGTTTGTAAATCCTTCAATCAATATTCATTCTCATTCTCGGCAATCGTCAAATTCCTGGCAAATCTCCATTAGCAATCAGAAAACTCCGTCCAATTTCCAATTCGACCAAACTTATTACAGAACTCTGCAAACGCGCGTTTTCAAATTTCACGCCTGCATTGAACCCAGCAGTCTCGGCCAGATTCTTCGCCTGCAAAAATCCCCTGATTATACTTCGTTAATTAGTTTTTCGAGTTCATCTTCGCGGTTACGTCAAGGTGTTTACCTCAAAGCTAAAGGGATCGTTAACAGAGCACGCCTATATGAGTTTCCAGAATCAAAATTTAACTTGAGGCTACCTCTCTCTCTCTTTCTCTACCCGTGTTGGTGGATTCGCAATTATCAGCCTTTGTAAAACTACTTTAGACAACACCTATATCTCGGCCGAATTGGTTACCGACCTTTGGCAGCGTCGTAAAATTTCGCTCTGCCTAATTAATTTCTTCGCTGTTAATGACAGGCTTGACTGCTGGATGACACACGGGACGCGGTGGCCTTCGTCTTGTGGAAAATTGAAAAGTGGCAGATGGTACTAGGATTAGAGCGAATCGTTTTTTGACTGCGAGAACCTTGGACCCAGCATGTCAAACTAGAATCCTCAGCACCATCAGTACTTGTAGAAACCGGAAGTACAATATTGGATGATGATGATCCAAAATCTGTTGAGGTTGGGAGAATTTTTTCAGCAATGACATTTCTATATGCAATGGAATGATCAACATAGCCCTCGGCTACCGTCGTAGACTTCCATCCACCATGTTTTTTTATATCCGTAATATTTGTTCCTGATTCTGTTAGCAATGAAGCGGAGGATCTTCGAAAACAGTGTCCTGTATATTGCTTTGGTTCTGGCAGTTTGAGGAATTCGGCAACGATAGATGGAATTTTCCCAAATGTATTGATACCAACTGGATTGGCAGTGCATTTATTTTTCATATATTTCAGGAAAAAACGACGATGTTCGATGACAGAAGGGCGCAGTGCAAAGTACTTATGAAAATAGTCAACATACTTCCCAATAATACTGAAAGAACGACTGACTTTCGTTTTTGTGTTTGGAAGTTGTATTACACAATTCTTCACGCCGACAGGCTCCAAATAATCCGAAAAGAGTTGCAACCTTAACCATCAAGTATTTTCCATCTGGTGCCTCATTTATAAACTTTTCAACTTGTTCACGAGTGAGAATTTTCGATTTTTTGGGACGATATCCTTCACTTTTCCGTTTTGAATATGCTAATACCTCAAAATATTTACTAACATCCACACCATTTTTATGGTGACTTTATCATTGAAAATTTGCTCCACAAAGTTGATGAACTCTATATTTATGATTTTTCTTCTAAGTATGCCAGGAAAACAGGTTCACTGAAGTTCCCTTCTACATTTCTCAATTTACACCAGGCCAGGAAATTGTTATATGCAATATCGTATTGCTGAACAGATTTTTTAGGTAGGAGTTCCAAGATTTGCTCTTCTTGCAGACTCTTCAATATCCACAGGAACAACCAAATCGTCACTTTTATTAATCATTGGACTTTCGACAAACATAATAAGCAGTTAAAAACCCAAGACGAAAATTGGACAGGAACGAAATTCAAATTACAGCGTCTTTTCTCATTTATTAGTAATCATAACGTTTGCAAAGTTTGCCATTCACAACAACCTTTTGATTATTTGAATATTAAAATGCATTTTGAAGTTTATTGCCATTGCAAATTCGCCCATTTCATTATCAAAATAGGGCAGTTGTACAAAAAACATCGTATGGTATTTGTGTTAAAAGTGATTTCATTTTGTTCGTGAAATTGTTCAATTCGCTCAGCTCATTTCACAATCTTTTTCACCCACAAAATAAAACGTCACTTTGAACACTCATATCATAAATAACTATTTTTTAGCCTTCAAGTCAAAGCGATTCTCATTTTTTTTATTTCCACCAGACAGATGGGAAATGTGTTGAAACTGTCACTAAAAGTTGCTCCAGTCAACATTCAAGCATTTGATACACTTTGATCAAAATCGTTTGTAGGTTTTTCAATTCTCTATGAAAGTTCTGTTGACTGGCAAGCGATTCTCCACGAGATTTTAGAAAGAAATCATTTCGACGAGCTGCTATAAAATTTTCATGGGCCAATTGTACCAAGTACGCCCCTGCCCGAGTTATTCTGTTAACGGCAATTCAAAAGTATCATGCAAATGGCTCCGAGAAACGGTGATCCGATCGAAAAATGGCCGTGTTTTTTCAGAAATTATGGCCCAATTACAAACGTGGTTTCGCCGGTGGAACGCGGGAGCTGAAATGCTTCCAAGTAATTCCGGCTTTGTATAAATGGCGCAATTACGCGAGACTCGAATCGCATACGAAAAACGAATTTATTCGGTTCTGCGCGATTTTTAGAAATTCGACATTTTCCGGTTCCGCGAAACGCTTATTTCGAAGAAGAGAAGTTAGCAGTGGGAATTCTAGGGAAGATTCGAACTGGTTCTTCATCCATCAGCTCCAACTAATACAGGGTGTTCCTTAATTACACTGTTCATAATACATTAATTCATTGAAAGTCTTCATATGATCTCCACGAATTCAAATAAAACACTTAAAATAATCAGCTTCACATCTTGCCACAGGTTTTGAAAAGATATGTCCTTCTTCTGCTTTCTGCTGTATCTTCAAACATTTATACACTGTTAATACAAACATCTCATTTATGAGTAAAGTTATTATAAAAAAAATTAGGTATTTAAAAAATTAGAACATGGGTGTTAAATTTTCAATTTTTTTCATGTTTTTTATCCCATTGTATATCCACTCACTTTTATAATGTATCCAGATTGGCCATGAAATTCTGACACATTTCACCGCATATATATTTTGTAGTAATAACGTATTCATCAAAATTTTTATTTACTTTGAGAAAATAATGAATTTGAGGGAATATTATGTGAATTCAAAATTCCAAAGACCAGGCGAATGTTGAAGAAATTTTTTTCTCTGTTGATACTGAAAATATTTCACGTTTATAAACATGGTTGAAAGATTCAGTTATGATATTTTCTTGTACGGAAATCAAGAATCGTGTGTTGAAATTTTACTGAAAAATAATGGACAGAATAGTCCGTTACTTTGTGATAGTTCATTCGAAAAAAGAATAAATGCACCAGAATAACCCGACAGAAAAACTTCTAAACGAACAGACGGACCTATGGAATTCCCCACTTCCCGAAATTCTCAAGAATTAAGCCTACTGAAGACATTTAAATACTCTTTTGCTCGACTCAAAATACTCCAGTATGTGAAGGTAGTAAAACTACGAAACCTGTGTCACAGTTAAACCTTCAAAGAACTTACTCCAGTTACATAGTTGAAAAAGGGTAAATAGAAATTAACAATAATGGAAAATTTGTTGTGGGAATAGGACATTGTCCTAGGATTGTCCTATTCCCACAACAAATTTTCCATTATTTAATCTTGGAGGACACTAAGCAATATTTTAATATTTTAATAGAAATTAACTTTGGCAACGTCTCTGAGAATTATTTGAGTACCAATCTGCGTCAGTTTCAAGTAAAAAAAACTTGATTAACCTAAATCAATGCCAACCATTATAAATACTTATATATTTCTGTCTTGCTACAGGGTGATTTCTCGAGTCCAAACAGAAAATTCCAAATCATCATGGTCGACACGAAAACTGGCATCGAAACATTTCTATCGTTAATCGATAATTTATACAACATTTTAATTCCTCCGGGAATGTTAATTCTTTCTATCAGCAACGATTTTTCTAATTCTCGCAGAATCCTAAGGACACATTCACGCTAATTTATTACCTTGTTGACGATGCTCTACCACTTCGATAACCTTTCGCCAATAGAATTGTTCCTATTCTGTATTTACATCATCTAATTTGTGGTTGTTGACTTGCCAGGATTATTTAGAATATCTCGAAGTGCTAATTAATGTTATCTAATCACAATTTATTCGAGTTGTTCGATGATGTTTATTAATTAAGGCCTTAGAAGACGAAAAAATAGGCTTCATGATCCCCCACTCATGATTCATAATAACTGGCTCGTTTTTAACTATTTTCTTTTTGGTTACACTGATTTTGACAGCTCACGCATTTTCGTGTTTTGGGACACTGTCAAACGAAGTCAGTTTGGTCTATAACAGCAGTTGATAGCGGCCATATTGTTGGAGCTACATCTGTCAAATTTGTTTGAATTCAAAGACCCTTCATAAGCATATTGGGAGGCTGAAAAACCTGTGGAAACTTGAAAATTCGATCTCGTTCCTCTGCTATTATCCACTCCATCGATACCATCAATGGGCATCAACAAGAAGGCTTTAACAATGGCATCGGC
The DNA here is from genome assembly GCA_951802165.1 of Adalia decempunctata. Classification (NCBI taxonomy): domain Eukaryota; kingdom Metazoa; phylum Arthropoda; class Insecta; order Coleoptera; family Coccinellidae; genus Adalia; species Adalia decempunctata. The sequence continues at coordinate 4,826,330 of OX637695.1, read as the reverse complement.
GTATCGACCACAGAAAGCGGCGGTGACATTACTCGGTAACATCCAAGTGCTCCTCGTCGAGTGCTCGCCGCGCTCTAAATTCGAAAATACACGAAAAATCACAAAGGACTCGCATCAGCTCCAGGACCATTGTTTTCTAATGGCCTGCTCGATGATGCGGACTTAACGCCTATCCTTTTAGCGGCTCAAAAGGAAACGGGAATGCATAAATTGCGGTCGACACACACGTTTCGGGCCTATGTGCATTACGATAAATGCACCGGTGGCGTTTTTTTTTTGCCGAAAGTGTGTTACGCCACAAAGACGCGGGGGAGGATTCGTAATCGGCCGTCGGGTACAGGGCCGGACCGCGCCAAAAACAAACCATCGAAACGCTTTTATGATGGCAGCGTCTAGCGCTAGTATACGCAAACCAATGCGCCATTCAACGTTTGGCAATACCACAGAATACCTATACTCCATTCACTTTTATTTAATAACATAGGAGGTCATGGTTTCGTTTTCAGGAGTTGGTGCCCCTCATGAGAAGCACAGAACATATGATGAAAAGTCAGTGCGCGCACAGAAAATATCGTTAATGACAAAACGACGTTGCCACTTTCTTTGTTTACATCAAAGTAAAAGTATCGAAGATATTCCACATTTTGTTAGGTTTACAAATTGTTCGCAGATTTTTGGTATTTAATCGATATTTGCAGGTGAGTTTTCCGTCGAATATCCAAGATTAACGTATGTTCATTGTTTTTAGCACCAGTTTGGAGCGTGAGGACGATTTTCAAGACCAGGACGAATGTTTACATTTCGAGGTTGAAGGGGTACACGAGAATTTCGTTGAGAAAGCTGTTATTTGGACAGATATCGCAGTAGATGGATCGGATGGAGCCTCGAGAGGTCGATTAGGATGATATTTTTCAGGTTTTCCAAGAAATTTGGCGATATCTGAGCAGATTTGCAAAAGTTAGGTACCTCACTAATGAGGTGGAACTTAGACCTAATTCTCCTATAAGAAACGCCTTTCAAAGGTGGAGATGGTGAAAAATGTATTCTTTAGATGTTGTTTGAACAAACGCAGCCGGGTTTTATATCCCAACATTGATTTTAAGAAAGTTATCAACCAAATAAAATTGACATTATTCTTGATTCTTGTAATTACCCATCAATTCATCTTATATCTTTGGGTTGATTTTTTTAATGAATTCTTGATTAGAATCAACAATTGATGTCGTCAAGTCTTGAACTTTCAGTTCAAGAGGATAATATACATTGAATCTTCACAAGCGTGCATATGAAAATTATGTGAAAGCAATGCAATTTTCTTCCATGGCGAAAAATAATATATTTCAACAGTGATCTCTTGTACTTTTCATGCAAATAACTAGAAAAGGAATCCTTTCTATCAATTCATATAAACGTTAATTATTTTCGTCCATCGCATCTTTTCCAATTCATTCGTTTTCCGAATAAATTCACATTCTGAGAATTACGATAAGAATGTAGAAAGGGCAAGATAGTGTTGACTTGGAACATAAAAATATTTTGAAAAACGTCAAAACTTCGATACAGAGTGTCAAATTTCCAAGGCCAGAGTTGTGATTTCACAATTGTGAATGGAGTATTATATAATATTCTTATCAAACTATGAAAATCATTAAAAGTTTTATTTTCACACGACAAATCAACCAGGTTCCTATCATGATAATCTGTGAAATTCAGATAATTATAATATTCGATGGTTGAGAGCAGAAGTCGCTCTTCTCATGGTTTCTAAATTCACGGAGAATATCACAGAATATGAGAGCATGAGAAAATTGAATTCCCAAGTATTCTGCTCACAACCATCGAATATTATAATTATTTGAAGTTTACAGATTATCATAGATAGGCACCTGGTTGGTTTGTTGTAAAAATGAAACTTTTGCTGATTTTCATAGTTCAAATTAATTTAAAAAAATTAATAACGCCAATGAATTCTACTGAAAAAAGGGCCTGTTTGATGTTTTTGTTTCATGTTCATAGCACCAGCTAGGAGCATAGAATAACTGGAGGGAAGGCTCCATACGCTCGACAGATCATTTTGAACTGCCAATAACGGCGGAGGTTAGAGTTTCGAGTGACGCCCGATAGATAACGCTGAGATCCTTTATTCAGTAACATGTCAGATATTTTGTTCTATGGCGCTACAATTGCAAAGAATATAATGTGGCTGTCATTGTTATTGATACATTTATGCTTCTTTTTAATTGAAAATGGCCATAAATCATTACATAGACAATATTGATGACATATCATCGCTTTATTCTAATCAACTTTTTATGCGCAATTTTATGGGAAGTCTGTGATCGGTAATAAATTTGTCAAAACAATATCCTTATCGGAAAAAGCGAACATTCAGGTAAGTATTATTATTATTATACGGGAAGACTGAGGTTTTATCTGTTCTCGTGTATTATACGCAGAATTGTATGGTACCCCGTTTAAATTCCCTCTGCTAACACTTAGATTCGGAGCGGGAAACAGATTTTTCATCCTATATTCAATCTGATCCTTGTAGCCATTTCTTTACACGTGCTATATGCATTATATTGTCGGATTTACGAAAAAAAGTATGTATTGCTTTCTTTCAAAAGAATATACATTATGATATAGTAATAAATGGGACCTGATAAGTAATAACAACGAATAACCATTAAAGATAATTTTATTAAGGATAGCCATGTTGTAGGAAGAAACGACGTTGTCGCCATCTCGTGACCTTGCGGCGAACTGACAAGTTCGGACGTTTTTGGCAGTTCATTTTCGTAGGGGAGCCTTCTCTCCAGTTATTCTATGATCCTAGGCACCAGTAATAAAGAAGTTATGAGAACTTTTCATTTGGCGCAATTTTCCAATTTTCTCTAATAGCTCGCAAACGGTTTGACTTAGAAGGTTGCTGTCATCACCAAAATAATTCTCTCAAGAATCGAGTCCGAAAATGTGCCACTCATTTTGTTCTAGGTCATCTGGTTTCTGAGATCCTCTCACTAGACAACGAATTCGGTATAGTAGTCGCATAAAATATGACAAAAGCTGCGTGATAGTTCTCGCCTGCAATCAAGTTCCAAAAACATTTCTCCTGGGTGTAAAACCGAGTGTTATATCGCGGAAATTCGTACGATACGGTCCTGGGCGCCGAGCATCATATCTAAGCCACCCATTATCTGTATTATATCGTACATTTTCCGCAGATACTATGTGCATTATGGCTTCGCGGAGGGGGCGAGTAAAATGGGAAAACATCAAAGGATCACTAAATGTGATGATAATATCCTCAGTTGCGCTGTCGGCGAATTTGCGTTTACCCGCCTGTCACGTGACGCGTCTCTTTGCCAGACTCCTCCGAAAAAAAAAAGAGAACTCATTGGTTTTCGTATCAACACCCTCAACATGCTCAAACGATAGTTGGGCCAAGGGGTAGATGAACACAAGAGGCTCTTTTCGCACTTGGATAAAGACGCGAATAGCCTTAAGTGCAACCTTTTATTATAAGATGAAAACTGTCATGTTCACAACAATTTTTTTTGTGTTTATAGCTTACGTAGCGAGCTGTGAAACCTTCAAAATGGTCCGGTAAAATTTTCAACAAATTTCAATGACAAATTCGCCAAAAAATTCCAATTAGAAAGTCTGGTTCCGGAAACTGAATAATCTTCAAAAATCCTGATTATATCTTGCCTATTTTAACGAAACCCTACTTAGGCACCCCTGAATCAGCAGGAAATAAGTTGTATTGATAATTTTTCGAGGAATGAAGCCCAAGATAGAGATGTACCCCCCACAAGAACCTTTCTTTTGTCCAAACAAGATTACCTGAAGTCGCGCAACAAAGAGAGAATTGCAGACGTCACTAAGACAACCCACAACTATGTACACCTTTTTTGTTAGATCATTGTCGCCGTAAAACTGACCCGAGTTTTATTTACCTTCAATATTTCAGAATCCTTGACACCAGTGACTTATTCAAGAGATATTCGAGGACCGATGCCAATTCTACATCATTTCGGGGAAATCAAACAAAAATATTTATTTATCCCGTCTTTTGAAACCAGAATAAAAACATTCCGTGAATAATCGAGAAGAAAAACGTGAAGTATACTCCTAATATAAACACATCCGAATATTGAAAAGAGTGTTTTTTCTGGTTGCATGCACGTCTGACAAATCTATGGCAGGTAAACCAAACATTGGTTCAGATTCCAGTAATGCACATTTCTACTGATAAAAGAAGAAATTCAACAGTTAGCTGGTTATTTTTTAATGCGGCGTTGCCGATTCTGAGATCCGTTGCTATTGTATCGCCTGTTGTCTTCATATTGTACACAAGAGATTGCTCAAAAATCATCAAACAAGAACCAAGACGTTGAGTGGAGTATATAAGGACTGAACGAGAATAAATTCGCTATCACAAAAACGCTTATATCTTTTGAACCACTGGGCCGATTTCAAAAATCAAACTCATTTTGGAATCATCTTCTAATTCTAATGAAAACTGTTTTTACAATAAAAAATCAAAACTATTTTTTACAAAACTCATGGATTTTTTCTGGAATTCTTCCCATCATCTTTCTTACAGTGTTCTCAGTCACTTTCTGGGATGCTGTCTTCCACTTTTGCTTGAATTCCTCTGATGTTTTCGTTGGTTTCTTAGTCTTATTCAATTCTCTTTTTACCAGGGCACAATATCTTTCGATTGGCCTGAGTTCTGGGCAATTTGGTGGATTGGCCTCTTTGGGGACAAAAACCACATCATTAGCTTCGTACCATTCCTTGGTGGCCTTGCTGTAGTGGCATGAAGCTAAATCTGGCCAAAAGATTGTTGAAATATCGTGCTCACGTAAAAATGGTAAAGGTCGCTTCTTCAAGCATTCCTCGATGTATATCTTCGAGTCAACAGAGCCTTGGCCAACGAAAAAGTTGCTCCTTTTCCTACAAATGCAAATTGCTTGTCGAATTTTTACGAAACTTTGCTTGTTTCTTCACGCGAAATTGTTCGTCAACACTCAACATTTCCACGAGAATCTGCAGTATAAAATTCCTGACCAGGAAGTTGCGAGAAATCAGCCAAGACATAGGTTTCGTCGTCCATCAAGCAACACGAAAAATTTTTCAAGAAATATTTTTTTAATTTCTTTGCTCTTGATTTCGCTTCTTGATTCTTCACAGCTTTCCTGTCTGGCACTTTCTGCACTTTGTATGTTCTAAGCCCACAACTCGACTTGATTTTCTGAACGGTTGACTGCGAACAACCCACTATTTGGGCCACTTTAGGTCCTGAAAGGTTAGGATTCTTCTGAAAAAGGCTGATGGCTTTCTTCACTTTTTTTGGGCTATGAAACCCCATTTTCCTCCCGGTTCCTTCCTTGCGGTTAATTGTAACAACTTCGCAACTCTTGATACCGTTTCCGGACGAACGCGAGCGTCTTTTGCGATTCTTTTGAAGCTCCATTATTGATTATTTTGAAAAAATTTCACTATAAATTCTCGTGTTTTCACTTCGCTTGACATTTTGCGACAGAGAATTGGAATGTCTATGAAGTAAATGTTCCACATGTTTCTGACGTTTATAACAAAGCTAACTATGATCAAATTTTGATTTTTTTCTCAATTGGTTCGAGAGATATAGGCGTTTTTGTGATAGCGAATTTATTCTCGTTCAGTCCTTATGTACATCTGATAGACTATAATTGATATTGATTATATTGATATCAATTATACTGATTACTCCTAGGTCCCTAGTTGAATAAGGTATACTAACTGGAATTTTATGACAATTTTGATTTTCGAGGGAATCGTTCGCATTTTTTTCTCGAAATCGGTAGCAGATACGACAAAACCACAAGAAACCATAAAGTTTATAACAGTAAAGCTTATTTTCACAATTTTTCAAACTAACAGTGGCTCACCAAAAAAAATATTCTGGAGGAAAACAGGGGACAGTGTTCCAAAAAAAATATCACCCTGTATATTTGCATTGGTGAAAACTCTCAATTGTAATATCTATGCCAAATTTCATTCGACTACCTTGTGAAATACAGATACTATAAGAAAAAACGTTCTACCTCTTCTACCTTTGGGAACACCCTGTATAAACGTCGCTGGATGAAGGCCGATAACTATAGAAGATTTATCTCACCTTCTCATTGTTCAAAACGACAGCAATATAAAATTTCTATTGCCAATAGCCCCATTTGGCGAGCGAATTTAAGTCAACAAAAATTCTGACTCCAAAGTTATAAAAACCTCATTAAATCAATTTATAAGTCAAGAAGTGACAAGCCGGGATCCTTTGAAGGTTGCAAATATTTATGACGATTTCACGCAGTCATATTCGAACCTTTTCTGACAATATCTACCTCGTACACACTTTACAGTACGAGTCAACAACAACAACCTTAATAAAAATTTCATCTTTTTGGCGTGAAGGGAAAAGAAATAGCTGAAAATTCAAGACGAAAAACAGTTTTTTGTGAATAACTCAGAAAATAACCATTTTAGGGCAAGGGTGTGATGCATACACTCACATTATTTTTTAACGTAGATTCAATATCTGCCATAAAAAAATGGGGTTCTAATTCGAAAAAATTGATTTTTCACGATTTTGTCATCCCTAACTTTGAAAGCGATTTTTTCACCCCCTGTATCATGAATCGCGATTTCGATTTCTAACGTGGATACATCAATCTTACATCTTGAAACATCTCAAAAATGAAAATTTTCCATTCAAAAACCTCGAAGTTATTCTTGTTTCAGCGGAGCTCTATTTTAGATTTTTTTTTCGAATTTTCCCGCTCAGAGAGAATTTTCCAACCAAAACTGAAAAATGTTACATCAAAATAACTTGAAATTTTCTAAGGAATCTATTTCTGCAATAAAAAATGGTGTTCTAATTTGAAAAACGGAAGTTGACGTCATTTCCGGAAAAACCGGAGGTGCTCATGCCTTGAAAATATTTTAGATTTCATCAGCATCGTGAAATACTTATAAGTGCTGAATTTCATGAAAATACGTTCAGTAGTTTCCCGTATAAATATGGGTGAGGTTCCTCGTGAAAGACACTGTATTTGGCAAGCGAATGTAAGTCAACAAAAATTCTGACTCCAGTGTTGTAAAAACCTCAGTAAAACAATTTATAAGTCAAGAAGTGACAAGCCGGGATCCTTTGAAGGTTGCAAATATTTATGACGATTTCACGCAGTCATATTCGAACCTTTTCTGAAAATATCTGAAAGTACCTCGTAGTCGTACACACTTTACAGTACGAGTCAACAACAACAACCTTAATAAAAATTCCGTCATGGTCTTAAGATACTATCCCCGACTTCCTGTCCGAAAATACCTGACGTTTCCGTCAACCCAAACATTACCTTTATCCAAACACGGACAAGCGCCACTCGTTGATGGTAAAATTCCATACCTTCACTTTACCCCAAACATGCAGAAAACGAGGCGTAAAATTGTAAACTTACCATTGAGACAGGAATGGCGCCCGCTCCATTATGGTAGCCGTAGGGTCCGACAAGGTATCCCATGTTGAAAGAAGAGGTGTGGGTCCCTGGCTCCACTTTTCCTGAAACACACGAAATCGTCCATTAGATAGGGGGCAGATTAGGAAGCAATTTGTTGCTGGTCAAAGTCAGTCCGTTTCCCTAATTATATACGAATAAAGAATGTGAATATCGAATTTATGAGGTCAAATTGATATTTTTAGAAGCGATTAGGAGGAGATCGAATCGAATATCATGAATACGACACGACCTCGGACTGCTTACGAACAGAATCAGTCTGATTTTTTTTTTGTCGAACTCCGAAAGAGTTTTCTACTGTGCTATGTTCTATAGGTCGATTTGAAGAAAATATCTATAACTAGCTGGCCCGGCGAACTTTGTACCGCCTGAATTATACTTAAAAGTTGTATAAACTTACCATTGCTTTTTTTCAAGCAGGAAAAAAATTAGGCAAAATTAAAGTTCGAAATATACAAAATTTTAATAATTTTGCAATTCACATGGAAAGAATTCTCTTTATTTAAGCGGTAACTGATTGTTGAACTTGAACATATAACTTTTTGTTTTTAATTGTTGTATACAGTTCTCTTTTTGCAGTACCTCATGTGACTGTGAATAGCAGGAGTATAATCCATATTATACCTTTCCTCTTATATGAATCAAAATGTCAAGAATATGAACAAAAATTATTCCTTTAATGAACTATCGACTATTAACACAGCCCGTCGACCAGAATTGAAAAATCAGTCATTTGTTAATAGCCCAACCTGAAGTGGCAAAAACAAAACTTTTCTTATATTCTCAAAATCTAATCAGTGGTCACACCATTATTTTAGACATCTTAGCTATGCTGCTAAGCTCAAAATAATGGGTAAACATCTCAGTTGGTGGAGCAGCGCGATTCTCATTATTCCATGGATATGAGCTGTCAATCTCTCTTCAATTTGTTCAATTTAGTTGACGATATCAAGCTCGTTAGAAGACAACAGAGATGTTAAAATGTCGATAGTACGATCGACACGGCAAAATTATCAACACTGTGAATTATGTTGAACTCATATTAAAATATTGATGGTCATTCGACCAGATCAGATTAGGCAACCCATGAAACATTATTGTATATCATTAGTGAAAGCCCGATGAGCAAACGTTTCAAAATTATTGACGCTTACAATACTGTCTCTGTGCGAACAGAAACACGAATATAATATGTCAATTACTAATTATGGGCAATTCTGGATTCAGTTATTTCCGCAAATATATCTATTACCCAAACAGAAATTCGAAAGCATTTCAAAAATAAAGAAAAAAGATGAAGATGGCCAACTCTCACGTTTGAAACTGATCGTCAAAATCAGATACTTGATATTTCGGTAAAAATTCACTGTTCCACCAACTTGAGATAAGTTTACCCGCATTTTGATCTGGCAATAGACTTCCATGTTACCATGAGTTCTATGCGAATCACATATCGCCATCTAACAGCGGTAATATCAACCTACGACTACGTATAGTGACTTGTCTATTCACTGTACGACTACGCATCAACGGTAGCGACACCTAGTGGTCTTATTCAAAAGAAGGAAAAGCATTTCCTGCATAAGTAAAACTTTCATCAATTTTTTCGAAGTTTTATTGTATTTTATAATAACCAGACCGAAGACGATTCCATAAATGAAGTTTCATAACAAACAGTCCATCCGATCTCTAGTTATAAATGGTGTAACCAACATCTTTCTTTTATATATATATATAGATATAGATATATAGATTGAACTGCACTGACGTATTCATAAGAAGGAGCCCACATCAATTTCTCAGCAATTAGATACTTGAAATTCCATCTTATTCCATTTATTAATTGTCTTCATTAACTAACCTCTATTCATAAAAGCAATTAACGATAATTTTTATTGGGTGTCCTATTTCTATGGTTGGCTATTGTCACCTGTACTCAGTGTATAAGGCATTTTTAACGTCCATGATTTTTTTAGCTCTCGCTGGTTTTCAAAAAGCGTAGATTTGAAAAATGACCTAATCCTTTCAACAAAGCCCAGTAGAGAAATATGAAAAATTAAAAAAATCCTTTCCAAGAATTCAAATCCAGTTCAGAAACAAGTGCTAAGGAATTAAAGAGTTCCAAATACATAGTGCGATAAACTGTACTCTTAAGATATAAGATATTTTTTTTAATTCCCCAAAGAGTTAGCGGTGAGCATAGCATTCTACCTTTTCAGCCTCATGATGAGTTTTTTTTTTTCAGATCGTTTCGTTTTTTCTGTGCTGATAGTTTTCGTAAAAGTACCGAGTTTTTTTGAACATATTTTTATAATTGTTGATTTTTTGAATACCAATAAATGGTTTTAACTTTTTTGTTATTTATATAATTGTCCCTTATCAAGTTATCATACTACAACTTACTATCTTCTGAAATCATGGATGTCATAAAAATATGTTGCTCCACAAGAGTTAGGGATATCGTATTCAAACGTTTTTAAAAGTATGTAATCTTCGAGAAAATCGCTGTAAAATCATTTAAAACTCAAAAACAACTTGAATCGATCCAATAAAAATCAATATGAGACATTTCGTCAATCTGGTCGCCTTTTTTCTGAAGTTGGGTTCTTTGCATATGCTTCATGAATGTTCTTATATCGACGGCTTCGATTTGAAACGAGTTTTCTGAGATTGCCAAGACGCAAATTAACAAACGCTGAGGCTAATAGGGCTATCGGAATGCTACTGGGTGGCCTAACTCAGGTTGTTGTAGCAGAAAGGCTCCAAGTCAGCCATAGTGTGATATCTCGACATTGGAATAGGTTCAGGAAGACAGGTTCCGTGTTGGAAAGACCAAGGCTTGGTGGGCAAAGAAAAACAACACCTGCTCAGGATCGTTTCATCACCGTTTCGGCGAGAAGAAACCCTACATCTACGTGTAGAATGCTACGGAATGCTCTTCAAAATGCAGATGGGGTGCAAGTTTCCATCGAAACCATCAGACGACGTTTGAGAGAGGTGAATCTAGGTTCTAGACGTTCATTAAGAGGAGTTCCCTTAACACGTGACCATGAGCGTCAAAGAATGGAATGGGCAAGGCAACATATCAATTGGAACGATCAATGGCGTAGTGTCCTTTTCACTGATGAATCCAGATATGGACGATTTTCAAATCCTCGAATAATAAGGGTATGGAATGGACAATCCCACGCATACCCCGTAATCGTCGCTATGTCCAAGAAGTCCATCCATTCCGAGGGGGTAGTGTCATGGTATGTGCAGGGATATGTTTCAACGGGCCCACAGATCTACAAATTTGTCCTGGGAATATGACCTTACAATATAGGGAGCCTGTTGTGCCAAATTTTCACGCTGCAATTGGTGAAACTTTCCAATTTCTAGACGATAACGCTAGACCGCACCGTGCAGCCATAGTTGAGAATGCTCGCGAGGATCTTGGTTTTCCACATTTACCAATACCTCCGCACTCACCAGATTTGAATTGCACAGAACATGCATGGGATATGCTCCAAAGAAGATTAGATAATCATCAACCTACCCCAGAATCCTTAAATGATCTGAGAGAGCTTCTGCCCCGTTTATGGAACCAAATTCCTCAAGAAATGTTCAACAACCTCGTGTGTAGTATGCAAAGAAGATGTCAAGCTGTTATTGATACCCGTGGAGGCCATACATTGTATGCTTGAATTCTCTGGGATTTTTCTTAACCACCCTGTATAGGTGGCAGACCTACTGGCTAAACTTGATTTGCAACTTGAAATCATATTAATATGAATTTTAATTACAAAAATCTTATTATTTTTTGCAATCTAAGTCAATATCCCTAACTCATGTGGAGCAGTTTATTTCAAGGGCCATCTAAACATCTGGGGTCATTTAAAAAAAAATGGATGTCTTGGAATTGTGTGGAAATGATTGGAATTATTTGGAATGCTTGAATATTCTCTAATATTGATCACCCCCTTGGATTTTTCTCATTTTTCCTATTTTGTCTCATCCTGCACAAAGCAAAGAGTAAAAACAAAGATTTTCTGTAGAATATATTGCAGTTGAAATAAAGGAAAATATTCATCTCGTTTTCAGAACATAGAAACCTATGGGGGGCAACACTTTCGGTGATGTGTGTATGTATGCACATTTGGCATTTGGCCAGTTTCAACCTTGTTCATTGTTTCCATTTTAGTTTCTTGTGCAATATTGGAATCGAAGCATTTATAAGATTCTTTTTTACAGCAATCCAGTGGCGTACTCTTATTTTTCCAAGGGGTTTCCTTGCTGAACCAATACATAAAGTTATATGCAGACCCTCTGCAAAGGTTGACGTTTTCTTGCCACCCATATTGTTCCAGTTCCCAAGGACGCGAAAAAATAATCACCGCAACAGAAACAATTTCCACAGCCTCCCCAATAAGGAAACCATCTTCTCGAAATTTCCGAGAATCGCCGCAACAGAACAATCGCAATCTTTTCGATGCGTCCGCTCGGAAAAATGAACGGGGATAATTGCGGATATCTCATCTGAGAACGGCAACAACTATTTCCTTTTTTCCGATCCTCCATGCCTGAAATGTCTTATTTATGCCTTCTACACGGAGGGACGGCTCGCCGACCATTTTTGGTCTCGGTAAGTAGGATTTTTAGCCGGCGAGTTCTACATATTCTTAGATCTCATCAGTCGAGATGGAACGGAGTAATTGCTTGCCTTATTTACAAATAAGGACCCCGATGTTGAAAGATTGAATTTATTGGAAGTTGGCGTCTTGTATGTACGGAGCCGACTGCTGCAGCGAACGAAGAACTTTCGGTATTTTTAACCATGGTAAAGCATGTGCTTTTTCAAGCCATTTACATGTGTTGGGCTGAAACGGAAGCTGTAATTAGTGAGAGCCGGATTGTTTATTAGTATTCGGAATAATTTGCCCCGAATTTTCCCCCTTTGTAGCGGAGTGATGTTTAGACACAAACAGATCAGCGTTTTTTATCGTATGTCTTTCGTTAAAACTCCGCTTCTATCTTTAGTTGCCCAACTGTACTCGCTGCTGATGAACTCTTGAGTTTTTGTAGTCCAGGCAAAGTAAAGCATGAATCTAGATTTTTCTATGAATTCAATCAAAAGCACTATTTCGAGAATTATAAATTTCTTCGGTTATTTTCAAAAAGAATGCATTTACCAGTTGATATCATAAGCCTCGTCATAAACTAAGGGGATATTGTATTTAGAATGAGCTGCTGTAAATGATTAAATTTGGAGATAAAAATCGTGAAGGTTTTTTCATGTGAACTTTTTTTGTTACTGTAGTCGTTTTTCACACATTTTTTAAATTTTACAACTAACCAGCTGTTGAGATCCAATGTCGATGTTTAGTTGTTGTTAAAATGCCTAAGGACTGCACGATAATAAATTCGCTATCACAAAAACGCCTATATCTCTTGAACCAATTGAGAAAAAATCAAAATTTGATCATAGTTAGCTTTGTTATGAACGTCAGAAACATGTGGAACATTTACCTCATAGATATTCCAATTCTCTGTCGCAAAATGTCGAGCGAAATGAAAACACGAGAATTTATAGTGAAACTTTTTCAAAATCATCAAAAATGGAGCTTCAAAAGAATCGCAAAAGAGGCTCGCGTTCGTCCGGAAACGGTATCAAGAGTTGTTAAGCGCTTCAACGAAGATCTTATAATTAACCGCAAGGAAGGAACCGGGAGGAAAAAGGGGTTTCATAGCTCAAAAAAAGTGAAGAAAGCCATCAGTCTTTTTCAGAAGAATCCTAACCTTTCAGGACGGAAAGTGGCCCAAATAGTGGGTTGTTCGCAGTCAACCGTTCAGAAAATCAAGTCGAGTTGTGGGCTTGGAACATGTTGCGTGATGGACGACGAAACCTATGTCTTGGCTGATTTCTCGCAACTTCCTGGTCAGGAATTTTATACTGCAGATTCTCGTGGAAATGTTGACCAACAATTTCGCGTGAAGAAACAAGCAAAGTTTCCTAAAAAAAAATCCTGGTTTGGCAAGCAATTTGCACTTGTGGGAAAAGGAACAAATTTTTCGTTGGCCAAGGCTCTGTTGACTCGAAGATATACATCGAGGAATGCTTGAAGAAGCGACTTTTACCATTTTTACGTGAGCACGATGTGTGAACAATCCTTTGGCCAGATTTAGCTTCATGCCACTACAGCAAGGCCACCAAGGAATGGTACGAAGCTAATGAGGTGGTTTTTGTTCCCAAAGAGGCCAATCCACCAAATTGCCCAGAACTCAGGCCGATCGAAAGATATTGGGCCCTGGTGAAAAGAGAATTGAAGAAGACTAAGAAATCAACGAGAACATTAGCGGAATTCGAGCAAAAGTGGAAGACAGCATCCCAGAAAGTGACTGAGAACACTATAAAAAGCATGATGGGAAGAATTCCAGAAAAAATTCATCAATTTTGTAAAAAATAGTTTTGGTTTTTTTTATTGTAAAAACAGTTTTCATTAGAATTAGAAGGTGATTCGAAAATGAGTTTGATTTTCGAAATCGGTCCAGTTGTCAAAAGATATAAGCGTTTTTGTGATAGCGAAATTATTCTCGCGGAATTTATCGCCGACTGAGTGAATTTGAAAGAGGTTGCATTATTGGTCTACGGGAGGCGGGGTTGTCATTTCGAGAAATCGCTAACTGTACGAACAGAAATCCAACTACTGTTATTAGATGTTGTCAAGCGTGGATTGACAATGCCCAAAATGAAGTATAGGTAGCTTGGGGTAGTATCCCTCAAGAAGAAATAGACCATCTTATTGCATCAATGCCAAGACGTGTTGGGGAGTGTATAGATAATCGCGGTGGGCAAACACATTATTAACAAATGTATTAAAAAAATTGCAAACCCTTCGTTTTTTTCTCCAAATTTTGATCATTTACTCAATGCTATTCTTTGTTTTTCTTTGTCAGTTAGTACACCATTTCACTGTTGGGTCAAAAATTAACAGTGCTGTGTCTGAGGTGGCGTGAAGACACAGTAACAAAGCCTACACATAACACAACTGATTCTCCTAACTCGCACATGCTACAAGCTTCTGAGGGGTCTCCTCGGGAGACCTAGGAGTAATCATCATGACTATCTTTCGATTGGAGTAAATATTATGTCAATTTAAAGAAATCATCTTTGTTTTATTCCAATTCAGTGTTCTATATTTTTACATTAAGGGGCAGTATCACCTTTTGAATCGTGGTAAATCTCCATTCAAAAGTGGTCTCCTTAATTCACGAGTAAGTACCCTAATTTACGACGTAGACTTGATTTTTTTTTCTAATTGAAGTTGAAGAACGTCCCGGGGGCAAATAGTTTTCTTTTTTCGATTTAATTAGTTTTTCGAATAAAAAAAACCAGGTTAATCATTAGATCTGGGGTTATTGAATATGCTTTTAGTTTTTCATGAGTACAAGCTATATATTTCTGGAAGAATCATCATGGAAATTTTTGTAGTTTATAGAAGATTAAATTGCCGAGGGCAAATAGTTGCGACTTTTTCGATTTAATTAGTTTTTCCATTAAAAAAAAACAGGTTGAAATTCAGCGTTTTGGAAACTATACTTAATGATTTTTTCCGACGGTTATTCATCATTTTTTGGAAAAAATCGCAACTATTTGCCCTCGGCAATTTAATCTTCTATAAACTACAAAAATTTTCATGATGATTTTTAAAAAAAATATAGCTTGTACTCATGAAAAACGAAAAACATATTCAATAACCCCAGATCTAATGATTAACCTGGTGTTTTTAATTGAAAAACTAATTAAATCGAAAAAAAGTAAACTACACTACTGGAAAAAATTAAAGGATCAAAAAAAAATTCCAAATTTTTCGGCAATTTTCAACATGCCGTAACTTTGAGAGGAATGGTCGTACAAGGAATTTAAAAAAAGAAAATTGTAGCTCCAAGTGTCTTGTTTTTGGATTAGAACTTCAAAAATTTTAAGTTTCAGTGGTTTTCGAGTAATGATAGAAAAATCAGCAACAAAAAATTCTCAAAATTTTACCACTTTTTTTGTTCTTGTCTACGAGCGTGGTAATTTTATTTTTGCATAATCGTTATAATGATGGGATACTTTGTTAATTCAGCTTTAATTTATTTTTTTATTGACCTCAATACGTCCACTTCTCGCCGAGATATCGGTCTTCAAATGCATTAACATGGCTGAACGTTTGAGAGCCGTTATTGAAAACAGGGGTGGCAATACCCGTTATTAAATTAATAAAAATGTTATTTGTTGTTTTTTTTATTTTTCTTTTTTTGAAATTTATGAACTATCTGCAATTAAAATGTGAAAAAAGCTCGAGAAAATTCTTTTTTGCCTTTTTAAAGATTACGAGCTTCTCAGAGCAAGAAACGTGATCCTTATTTTTTTTCAAAAATGCAATCGGGTCAAACAAAAAAACCGCTCGCTGAATTGAGTTGGCTCTTCTTAAGGTTTTTATCAACATATTGAACTGTGAAAGTCACACTTAACATTATTGGTTTCCTCAACATTTTCGATCCAGCGGTAGATTTTCCAAGAAACCACCAAAAGCCCTTTTTTTGTTAGATTTTCATATTGTGCGACATTGAGAAAAAAAAATTTCTATGAATAAGCAATGGTTGTTCATTAATGGGAGTTCATTTAAGGTCTTGAAACCCCCCTTCAATTTTCTGTGCGATCATTGGTTGCTGAGAAATCGATAATCAAAGACAAATGGATCCTCTTCCATTTGAAGACCGATATCTCGGCGAGAAGTGGACGTATTGAGGTCAATAAAAAAATAAATTAAAGCTGAATTAACAAAGTATCCCATCATTATAACGATTATGCAAAAATAAAATTACCACGCTCGTAGACAAGAACAAAAAAAGTGGTAAAATTTTGAGAATTTTTTTGTTGTTGATTTTTCTATCATTACTCGAAAACCACTGAAACTTAAAATTTTTGAAGTTCTAATCCAAAAACTAGACACTTGGAGCCACAATTTCCTTTTTTTGAATTCCTTGTACGACCATTCCTCTCAAAGTTACGGCATGTTGAAAATTGCCGAAAAATTTGGAATTTTTTTTGATCCTTTAATTTTTTCCAGTAGTGTATTTGCTCTCGGGACGTTCTTCAACGTCAATTTAAAAAAAAATCAAGTCTCTACGTCGTAAATTAAGGTACTTACTCGTGAAATAAAGAGACCACTTTTGAATTGAGATTAACAACGATTCAAAAGGTGATACTGCCCATCAAAGAGAACATTTTCGTCACGAAACGCGTCGCAGCCTTGCTTTATGTAAATACAAACCCGAAATCGGCCATTTCTCCCGATTTTCTCGGAATTCGGCAAGATCCCACCATCCCACATCGGACGGGCTAATTCTAGCCCGTATTTCAACCGTTCGACGTACCAAAGCACGTCCATGAGCGGTAAACATGCGATAAGCGACTGTGGAATTCCACCAACCGGGCATTAAAATCGCGTTTATGGATAAAAACATGTAATTTAACAATTGCACTAACTGGCTCCGAGTGGATTCGAACCTCGGCTCCGCGCGCTAAGTGTGATTGATTTCATGGGCGATTAACACGAACATTTTTCTTTTCTAACCATATCCCCCGGCTGACGTTGCGGCGTCTAATGTCGTTCGGCCGATTAGTTCCCGGTCGGGAGATGCTGCTTTCGATGATTGATCCTCTGGGATGATCTCCCGAGGCTACGCGGCTCGGTAAATCACGGGTTTATTGTTTTCGTAAGGCTCGGCCAACGGTCATGAGCTGGTTTACGAGTTCCCGTACCCCGATCGCGAGGAATTAATAAGTGGGATGCCGTAGAACAACAGCCTCGAGAAGAAACGGACGAGTTAGCCCAGGTGATGCTGTTTACGCGTCAGTTGACCCACAGATAACAGATATTCGAAGCACAGCCATCAAATACAGTGTGGCAACACCGGGTCTCACTTCCTGTATACTCCATTCTCTTTTATTTAATCACATATACTCCATTCACAATTATAAAATCACAACTCTGGCCTTGGAAATTTGACACATTCCACTCTGTATCGAAGTTATGACGTTTTTCAAAATATTTTTATGTTCCAAGTCAACACTATGTTGCCCTTTCTACATTCTTAGCGTATTTCTCAGAATTTATTCGGAAAATGAATGAATTGGAAAAGATGTGTTTTGGACGAAAATAATTAACGTTTATATGAATTGATAGAAAGGATTCCTTTTCTAGTTATTTGCATAAAAAATACAAGAGATCACTGTTGAAATATATTATTTTTCACCATGGAAGAAAATTGCATTGCTTTCACATAATTTTCATATGCATGCTTGTGAAGATTTAATGTTTATTATCCTCTTGAACTGAAAGTTCAAGACTTGACATCAATTGTTAAATCAAGAATAATGGAACATTATATCCCTCTACTGGAATCCAAATAGTTGAAGGGAGTTCTGATGCAACAGGAACTTTTTCTTGGAACATAACCTTAATAGCTAACTTAATAAAAATAAGAGTAGAAGATATACATTTCATTTATTTGATCTTATGAACAAGGAGTAAAATATTCTGACTGTATAGTAATTTATTAGTTTAAGAAATATTCATACATTACAACCACAGTAGGTTTGTACAAATAATATGGAACAGGTCAAACATATGCTTCACATTTATCATTCACCTGTTCTAAAATAAGACACAAACTCCTCCACATTATAGGGCCCCTACATCAGCATTAAAAGCTTGTGTCTCTTTTGAAAGAAGTAGCACTAGATATAATATATTCTTTCGATTAAGAGCAAATACCTACCGTTGAATGTTACATACACAAATTTCTCCAAAATGGGCTTATACGAAGTGGTTCTTTTTCTGAAACGTGAAAACGATCAATAATAATCATTTAGAGACCGATGATGGCCATCCAAAACCCGTTTACTTACGAAAATCGTGCAATTTCATTCTGCAAGTTCTTTCCTCATAATTCCTCGAAAATCCTACCTGAACCATATTTTCCGGTCGCTTTCGTGAAAAGATCGTATAAGGAAGCCTTTTTTGTCCATTTACACATTCCAAATAAATTTTGAGCACCAAAAACGATACCGAAACTTACCAAACTTCTGGGGGACCGGAATTTCGTTTGAAATCTTTCCAAACGGCCAGATACCTAAAAAAAAACTTCGTTATCAAGTGTAAAAAAGGCGATTAGTACTTACTTTTGCTTTATTCATGCTTATAAATTGATTTTTGGTCCAATTCAAATTTGCCGTTTGTACCCATGTCAAAATATCTTTGATACTTTTACTTTGATGTAAACAAAGACACTGGCAACGCCGTTTTGTCATTAAAGATATTCTCTGTACGCGCACAGATTTATTATCAGGTGCACCAATTCCTGAAAACGAAACCATGGCCAGAGTTGTGATTTTATAATTGTGAATGGAGTATAGAAGGTCATGGTTTCGTTTTCAGGAGTTGGTGCCCCTGATAAAAAATCTGTGCGCGTACATAGAATATCGTTAATGACAAAACGGCGTTGCCAGTTTCTTTGTTTACATCAAAGTAAAAGTAGGTATCAAAGATATTTTGGCATGGGTACAAACGGCAAACTTGAATTGGACCAAAAATCGATTTATAAGCATAAATAAAGCAAAAGTAAGTACTAATCGCGAGACTAATCGCCTTTTTTACACTTGATAACGAAGTTTTTTTAGGTATCAGGCCGATTGGAAAGATTTCAAACGAAATTCCGGTCCCGCAGAAGTTTGGTTAGTTTCGGTATCGTTTTTGGTGCTCAAAATTTATTTGGAATGTGTAAATGGACAAAAAAGGCTTCCTTATACGATCTTCTCACGAAAGCGACCGGAAAATATGGTTCAGGTAGGATTTTCGAGGAATCATAAGGAAAGAACTTGCAAAATGAAATTGCACGATTTTCGTAAATAAACGTGTTTTGGATGGCCATCATCGGTCGCTAAATGATTATTGTTGATCGTTTTCACGTTTCAGAAAAAAAACCACTTCGTATAAGCCCATTTTGAAGAAATTTGTGTATGTAACATTCAACGGTAGGTATTTGCTCTTAATCGAAAGAATATATTATATCTAGTGCTACTTCTTTCAAAAGAGACACAAGCTTTTAATGCTGTGAGGGCCCTATAATGTGGAGGAGTTT
Source organism: Adalia decempunctata (assembly GCA_951802165.1). NCBI lineage: Eukaryota > Metazoa > Arthropoda > Insecta > Coleoptera > Coccinellidae > Adalia > Adalia decempunctata. The sequence continues at coordinate 4,806,600 of OX637695.1, read as the reverse complement.
GTGTCTTATTTTAGAACAGGTGAATGATAAATGTGAAGCATATGTTTGACCTATTCCATTTTATTTGTACAAACCTACTGTGGTTGTAATGTATGAATGTTTTTTAAACTAATAAATTACTAAACAGTCAGAATATTTTACTCCTTGTTCATAAGATCAAATAAATGAAATGTATATCTTCTACTCTTATTTTTATTAAGTTAGCTATTAAGGTTCTGTTTCAAGAAAAAGTTCCTCTTGCATCAGAACTCCCTTCAACTATTTGGATTCCAATAGAGGGATATAATGTTCCATTATTCTTGATTCAACAATTGATGTCGTCAAGTCTTGAACTTTCAGTTCAAGAGGATAATAAACATCAAATCTTCACAAGCATGCATATGAAAATTATGTGAAAGCAATGCAATTTTCTTCCATGGCGAAAAATAATATATTTCAACAGTGATCTCTTGTATTTTTCATGCAAATAACTAGAAAAGGAATCCTTACTATCAATTCATATAAACGTTAATTATTTTGGTCCAAAACACATCTTTTCCAATTCATTCATTTTCGGAATAAATTCACATTCTGAGAAATACGCTAAGAATGTAGAAAGGGCAACATAGTGTTGACTTGGAACATAAAAATATTTTGAAAAACGTCATAACTTCGATACAGAGTGGAATGTGTCAAATATCCAAGGCCAGAGTTGTGATTTCATAATTGTGAATGGAGTATATGTTTTTCCATTTCTAATACAAAAAATTCCCATTCGAAAAAACCGAAGAAAAAGCTGTGATTATGAGTATGAGAAACTCCTCAAGATTACATAAAAAGTTGCGTACTTTAAAATAAACATTGGCATGTTCGACCATGTTTCAACAAAACAGTAAAAACCGAATTTTGTGAGTTAGTTTTTACTCACACCCCAAGTGCAATTAGAAATAAAGCTCTATTGAATGAATGCCACCGTTTTTATTTCCAATTACTGTTGATTTGAACATAATCCAACAAGGAGTAACCACATTATATATAACGCTTTACCTCTCCCAGTGTTGCCCTATTGACGCTTGTTCAAGGCTTGATATAGAGACGGCTGTGGATAAATCCGCGGAATGAAAATCATAGAATTTCATAATTTTTCTATGACCTGTCAGATTCTCACAGGATAGATGCATAGAACATCTATCTATCTATGCATCTATCTATGCATCTATCTCACAGGTCAATTAATTGAAGAGCCACAGAATTCGTACAATCTCATTTTCGGAGGGTTGGAGGGTATAAAGTGTAGAAAATATTGAGATAAATTGAAAATCGTGAGTGAGAAACGCGAACCGAAACGTGTCGTTGGAGACCCTCCGATAACTTATCTTGTGTTTATCGTTATGGCGTCATTTATCATGCTCGACAAACAACATTAACCCCGCTGTTGGTGAAACACAGACGTGCAGGTACCTAGGTCTGATGATCCGATTTGGCATTCCAGCATTTCTCCGTCGGATCAATTTTTCCTATATTCGATTCTATGACGTCCATTCAATTCGTTGGTTATATAATTTAATCGAATTTATTCTAACGATTTTTGAGAAATTCAAGACTTTAAAGTTCTGGAAATGATATTTTTGGTAGGTACACTTTTGACTGACATCAAGACGAAGAAGCCCGACTCCCCCAATTTCAAGGAACTTGTTCTTCCATACTTGATCGAGACTCTTCATTTACGCATCTCGCGTTCTCTCGGGTTCCGTCTACCTTCTCAGTTTCTTGTTTTAGAAGACAGGCCAGGGACGCCTCAAGTGGGTTGGAGAGATCGACCTGAACTGTCTTTGGCATTCTTTTCGAGATTCCCTGAGAGTTGGGGCATGTTGAATGGGAGAAGGGAATTTTGGGACGTAATTAAAAGTATCCAGAGAAATTTCCTTTTCTTCCGAAGGGTGGAAACAAAAAATAGATGCTACTGATGTTACAATCATCTGTAGAATGTTTTTAGCGCGCTTAAGTTGGGTACAATGAACGATATCTGTAGAAGCTTTCTCAAAATTCACTGCGAGTCCTCAACAGTGGGAAAATCCAAAGCGATCTTATCTCTAACAACCTCTATTATCGTGGCGCTCAAAGAGCGCCCATCAGATCCTCCGGAATTCATAATATTCCTTGATCAAAACTGAGATGTAACCATTAGCCTATCCTGGATATGTTAATGATGGTAGATCGGGCCGAGGCAAGGATGCATACTCGTGAAACACAGAAAGAGCACGCACATGACTGGGTCTCGTCGTATATTTTACCTGGGAAAGCTCGAGATCGATAACGAGATAACGCTTTAAAATTCAAAACACACACGCTGATTTCGTCAACAGAAGACCTCTCTGGATGCGCTCTCACATTTTACGTTTCGGTCATATTTACTACGTCGCCTTCTGCCACGCAAATTGCCAATTTCGCTGAAAGCAACAAGCTCGACAAGTTCACTGCGTCCAAATAAAATGCGGCGTTGCCACACCATCAGGATAACTCATAGAACTATGAGTTCTCTGGGATAACTTCATTGATTCAACCACAGAATTAGAGACTCTATGTGAATTTATTATCGATGACAGATAAAGCTCATAGAATTCCCAAACATGATGATTCCAAGAACTTCAGAATATCAGAAAATCTGTTTTTACATTAGTTGCACCTCTCGTGCGAGCGTAAAAGTATCGAAAACCGTGCCCATCACTGAACCCATCATCGGAACCCGCGGGTCGTAATGAAAATCGAATTTCACCCGTCCATCCGAAGCCTGCGGACAAATCCGTTCGTCACGTTGTTTGACGCTCGTGAAGGAGCGGGAATCAGATCGAGAAGAGAGAAGGAAGAAATAAGGTACATATTAAATTAGGCGATGAACGTCGTAATTACAGTCCAGCGGGTCTAATGATCTGAGCCTCGAAGAACAAGGCCTGCCAAGCCAGGTCAGCTCTCTCGGCCCAGACAGCACGTGAGATGTAAACCGGGGTGGTTCGCTTAAGATTCGTTGACCTCATTTATTCGATTCTGTGGCTTCATACCGTGTCATTCCGAGAAAAACAATCTCATTTTGTTACGTCAAATTGGCATTCAGACCATAGACAACATGACGCACAGAGAAAACAGGATTCAATCATAGAACATAGAAGATAAAGTCTATGGGTTCAATCCATAGACATTAAAAACTGAAAGTATGTTTGTCTGCTGTCATTTTCAAGAATTCTGAGCTTTTGATTTCAAATTATTACTTACCGAAGACTGGACTGTGGTCAGGTCTGGACACATGTTTATTGGCACTATAACTAACACCTGATTTCTCCTGAAACAAAATTCAATTTGGTTATATTATGACTGCAATAAGAATATCAGAATCTTTGAATGTAATACAATGTTAGTAGGTTAGGTTTGCAAAACGCATTGAATTTAGAATTTTTTTCAATTCTTTCTCGAAACTAATACTTTCTAATGGTAATTAAAAAATTAAAGTGGATATAAAATACAAACTTTGATTACACCACTATCAAATGAAATTCCTAAGCTGGAGCAACAGAACAAAGTTTTATCAACATGTGTGTTATCTTTATAGAGTGTACATCATCGGTTTAACTTCTATTCGACAATCTTCTTATCAAGTGCATGAAAAGAACGGAGGCAAGATGATATAAGCATCAGCAAGAATATTACAATATGTAAAGGTATCTTTAAATATCCAGGAAACACATGTAACGTATGGAACACACATACCTCCAGATTATATCAGAATGTAAATATTTATTAACGATTAGATGGAGGTAAATGAACTGTCAACAGGAGGGACAGCTTTTTCTCATGTAACATTCGAATATCAGTGAGGAAAACTGAAAGAACGATATTTCTCGCTTCGTGCAACCTGCACAACACTACAGAAAACTTATACAAATTAGGAAGTACAAACTATACAGTAAATATATCCCGAAATATTAGTGTTTCCACAAATATTTTCAGATTCCCATTGGCATCAGTGAAGGCAATACGAAAAAAGGGCAGTAAATGCAAATTCTCGTTAACCTTCTAATTATAGCCATTTGCCATTTTGAACAAAACGATTCTTCGGCTAATGCCATATATTTTCCATATCAAAAACAACTTGATAAAATAAATTGCACAAATAATTCCATCTCAAATCAACTATGGAATGAATAGGCTATGCATAGAAAAGTTACACTCATATTTCGCATCTATACACATGAAAACCATATTCTATGGTGCTACCTTCTACAACCGATTGTGCTTGGAGGGCGTTTTTTCAAATGACAGAAATTGTCGCGGTTGCAATCACTCTATTTACCGATATTCATGCAAAAATAAAGATCAAGAACTTGTGCTCTGTGAATTCGGCAAAGGTATCCGCTTTTCTCAACAATTTAATTCGAAAACATTATTATGCATGATGGAAAACACGTTTCAAAATCAATAAAGGCGATTGTATCGAATTCATTATCTTATCTGCCATGTTTGAACGTTTCAAGCATTCAGATTCAGAGTTTCGAACGTCGGAGAGGTAGAACCTGTATGCCGACGGAAGAGTCTGTGTGCCCAACGTGAAACGGCGGGAACAAAATTCCACAATCTCGCGCTCATTAAAATAGCTCTGAAACTTCGACCATGAAAGAATTATGCCAGCTTATGTCGCCAACTGAAGAAAACTGAATCCAAAACAACCAGGTTTATGAGGGAAACGTCAAAATTTCGAGTTATTTACAATCGGGCATTCAGCTGTCACGGGATGAATAGGGCGAAGGGTATTGTTTATTGCAGGCCTACCTAGAAGTCACAAAAAGTAGAGGTAGTTGTTGACTTTGACGACGATATTGCGGTTTATTCTCACATCATAAAAATATTGGCCGCATCGGTTTCCTAATTGAAGGAAAAGCAAACTGAGGAGCATAGAAACGTCTCCTCCCAGAGACAGACAGACAGAACATAGAAATCAACGTATTCAAGGCAGATATGATCATGAATAATTCCGTTATTTTGAAATCTTGAATATAGACATTTCAGGCACTTTGAGTTAAGATTTTGCAGTTCTTCGAGTAATTAAACCACGAGAAATCTATGAATATTTGGCCGAATGAAATGAGGCGAATTAACGATATGGAGATGAACTCTTATCAGGGCCATTATCAGCGAGAAATGAGGCGCAAGCGTCTTTCACTACACAAGTCTAATCCACTAGCAAAATAGAGTAAGTACCTCTGATTCAGTGAGATCAATGAGGCTACTCTTCTCCTCAGTGAGGTTCTCCGAGGACCTCTTCTCGTCCTCTCCGTCACCCTCGTCCTTGAACACCTTAACCTCATCGGTGCTGCCGAGATCATCTCCGCCACTGGACGAGACGTGTGGCATGATTCACTCACACGGCGGCATCACAGCCTCACTACATAGCACCACTAGCGAAAGCACATGACACAGGAGCACTCCCGAAAGCGGCACATCAGTTTGAAGTTAGAGGGCACGTGCTGTGTATACAGTTTGAATGACGCGCGCGAATCTAGTCCTCTACCTTTCTGATCACCGACTGGCGTTTGTCGGGCCGCCGCTTTGCGATGCTTTGCCGTTTTCTCACAGCCACCAATCACATCCCTTTCTGGACCGACAAGGCGGCTCGTTAATAATGGCAGCCGCACGACTGCGCACGAGACTTACCGATGCACTTGTTCCGCGGACCTGCCGCCCGTTGCCAGCTTGTGCGGAATTTCCGGCAAACAGCTCCGTCGGCTCGGTGTAGTTTTGGGGTGCAGATCTTTTCTTTATTTATTGAATATAAACAGATGAACAAAAAGTCGAGTTAGCTTATGGGATATCAATTTGTTTCATAACATGTCGTATATCTCATTGTTTCACGGCGAAATATTTAAAAATTTAAATAGGTACCTGTTTCTTTTTTCAATTTTATAAATGACAATATGAATGATTGCCATTGAGAATATACTTCTTATAACTAAATTCATACTACAAAGTGGGTGAAGTGTGCGTTCCCTCTGTTTTCTTCAAATTAAAAGTCATCTTAAATTTATTTCTGTATTGCACCTTGTGGAGTAAGTAATTTATTCCTTATTTCAAAACTTCTCTTTCTACTTCCCACGGAATTTTCTGTATTAAAAATCGTTTTTAATTCTGAAAAATATGATTTGAGTACAGTCCGTCAAGTTAAGATCAATGATCAATTTACAACTTTGTTGACTGGCAAGTTGAATTCCGTATCACAACAACAATAAACTGTGGCAACAGTGTCCGTCATCTCCAACACACCGATTACGAGCGAACACGAGCAGGTACGATCATCATCCCGCTGCTCACGATTCTCGTTATCGGTAGGACCGATTGATGTATGTTCAAATTTTCTGGACTTGGGCGTTATAAATATAACCGCCCAATTAATTTGATTTGTTAATTCATTGTTATTGTCTGACCGGTTACTTCCAGGCCGTCGGTGCGAACGTTGGAACGAACTGTTAACAGGTTATATATTGGAATATTTATAAGGTTGGTGGTACCCCTGATAATGGCACAATGTTGACTCCTTGGATTCGCCTTGACCCGTATCTAACTTACTTACGCATGGTTGTGAATATGATTTGGCAATAAGCAGTCCTTTGCAGTGTTCATCGTGTACGTAGAAGATTTTCGAGAAGAAATTGAGAGCTAGTCATAGAACTTATAGTACATGAAACCAGATCAAAAAGTGGGTTGACATCTCAGTTGGTGGAAACAATGATTCTTTGCCAAAACATCGAGTTATCGGATTTTGATTAGTTTCAATCTTGAGTTGTCAATTTTCACCTTTTCTCCTCATTATTGAATTGCAGTTTGTGTAATAAATATATTTGTTAAAATTATTGAAGCCAAAATTGCCCATAATTTGTAATGGACATATTATTTCTGTGTTTCTGTTCTGTATGACATAACCATAGAAACATGAAAATCTCGCTGTTCCACCAACTGAGATTATATCTCAGATGTCTAAAATAATGGTGTGAGCACAGATTAGATTTTGTTTCGCCAAAATTTAGGATTTTAGAAAAGTTTCGTTCTTTCAATTTCAGGTGGCACTTGATTCATAAATTATGACTGATTTTATTTGAATTTATTCTGGTGAACGTGTTGCGTTTAGTCGATGGTTCTGGCAAGCCATAATTTGTGTTTTTACTCTTGACATTTTGATTCATATTAGTTCTGAGGAAAGTTATTAGACTTTCATTAAATAAAAATGTCATTTTGTGGTCATGTCATAATTGACCTTGGCAGATCAGCTGTTAATAAACATTTCTAATATTTTCGATTTGGTTGAATGTTCATTTCACAATTCATTCAAAAATTGACGAGTGAAGTGATACAGAGCAAGTTCGTTTTTCCATCTTCTGATCCTTTCACCATAAAATGAAATTTCAACGTTTCCATATTCTTGACCAAAATTGTCGTTTTATAAGACTGATTCTCCAATAAGTCCTTCGGAATTAGAATAACTTCAAATGTGTTGCTCTATGAATATAAAGTTTATTGTTATTACAAAATATTGATTGAAACTATTTACAATCTTACCTATGAATATAAAGAAACGACAATTGAAGTCGATTCTTCAAATCCTAAATCTCTATCAAACAATTATATAATATAATATTATTTCGAAAATTAGATTTTCCGATTGAACGTCAAATCATTTATCATTCTATAGCTGTCATATCCTAAGCCTCTTATAATCCTAATCTCTAAATCAATTGAATAAAGAAATACAGTTTCTTTACATGCATACACCATGTTTTTAGACATCTTAACATAAATGCATAGAATCTAAGCTCTGGTTTAAAATGTATCCACAGCTGATCTTCCAAGGTCAATGACCATAGAATAACATTTTTATGTAATGAAAGTCGAAGATGTCTAAAAACATGGTGTATGCGCTCGTCATTTTTTGAATGCAATGACATCATAGAACTTATTGTAATATAATGTAAGTTCTATGTATGACATTCGACCAAATGGAAAATATTAATACTACAAATGTTTCGTTGCGGCGTCGCATTGTCGTTTCAGTGTATTTTCCGTTGATTGTTATCTAGAAGCCATTCAGTGTTTGTTGGATTCAATGCCTGATTCTTTCTTTTTATATTTTTTCATGCCAATCGAAGAAATAGCAGTTTCTGTACTCCCAACGAATCATAGAAAACGATCTCAACAATCCGCTTCCTCTAGATAGATAAACGATGGCCAACAAAAAGCATCAATTCCATCAAAACCGAGTTGTTTGTTGTGCGCCCTACCGGAATTCATTATGTCCGCCCGTTTCGTCGAAAATCGTGGAAACGCATCAATTTGTAAAACCAACTATGCAAACACACTCGTAGAAGTTATAATATAATAAACGGACGGAGGGTAGGGCCTGCTTTTGAGGGGTGTCCGTCCGTGAGTCCGACTGTACTGTTATTTTACCTAGGAGCGGTCCGCAGCCTCTTTGTTTGGATGATTTGTTTGAAAAGGCATCCAATACAAATATATTATGGTGCACAAATGGGGGAGGATTCTCGGAAAGGCAAGGTTGTTTCGTACCCCCCGGTATGAACACATCGGGAATGTTACACGCAACTTTCTAGGAACCACTGGAATTTTAATGAACACACCAAAGCTCAAGTGCATCGGAATTGTCAGTTTATTTTCTAAAATGTACTAATAATTTCTACGAATATCTCTGTTGAGTTATAACTCTGTCCATTTATTTAAAGAACTACATACAAAGTTACAAACAAATGTCAACTGAAAATTGATTCAAAAAAATTGTAAATCTATCACTTTTATTTAATCACATAGGAGGTCATGGTTTCGTTTTCAGGAGTTGGTGCACCTGATGAAAATCACAGAAGATATGATGAAAAGTCAGTGCGCGCACAGAAAATATCGTTAATGACAAAACGACGTTGCCAGTTTCTTTGTTTACATCAAAGTAAAAATATCGAAGATATTCCACATTTTGTTAGGTTCTCAAATTGTTCGCAAATTTTTGGTATTTAATCGATATTTGCAGGTGAGTGCTTCGTCGAATATCCAAGATTAACGTATGTTTATTGTTTTTAGCACCAGTTTGGAGCGTGAGGACCATTTTCAAGACCAGGACGAATGTTTACATTTCGAGGTTGAAGGGGTACACGGGAATTTCGTTGAAAAAGCTGTTATTTGGGCAGATATCGCAGTAGATGGATCGGATGGAGCCTCGAGAGGTCGATTAGGATGATATTTTTCATGTTTTCCAAGAAATTTGGCGATATCTGAGCAGATTTGCAAAAGTTAGGTACCTCACTAATGAGGTGGAACTTAGACCTAATTCTCCTATAAGAAACGCCTTTCAAAGGTCGAGATGGTGAAAAATGTCTTCTTTAGTTGTTTGAACAAACGCAGCCGAATTTTATAACCCAACATTGATTTTAAGAAAGTTATCAACAAAATAAAATTGACATTATTCTTGATTCTTGTAATTACCCATCAATTCATCTTATATCTTTTGGCATCAATGGACAGAAATTTTTTACCAACGTTACAGGACCATTTAGGCATTTATAAAGGGATTATTGTCAATTTCGAAGTCCAAGGGGGGCCACGGTCCCCTCCCTGTATCCGCCAGTGACCCCATCCAATCTACCTCTTTTCATAATTATTTTCTTTCGAATACAGTGATCCAAAAAATCCTGAATATTGTTAAGGTTCATATTCAATGAGAAAGTTGGATCATTTGAAATTTTCAATTTGTTGAATCTTTCTGGGTAAGGAGTCCTCTATTCTCTTCAACCTATTATACAGGGTGTCCCAAGTTCGAGTGCCTATTAGACGTTTCTGGAGAACTGGACATATTTGAAATCTGAAAATTGGGATTATGATATTGTTCGTAATTCTCTACAGACCTAAAATATTTTCAGAGCCAAAGCACTTCCGGTTATACAGGGAGTGAAAATAAATTTGCTCAAAAAATTTTGTTTTCGATCTTTTCGTTTTTGATATGATTGAGTATCCAATGCTGAATACATTTCTGTTAAAACCATGGAATTCATTCGAATATTATTCAAAATATCGAAAAAAAAACCTGAAAAAAAGTCAAATATTCATAGTCAGTATTATGTTCATTTTTCTCATTCTGAACATCCTGAGTGTAAACCGTTCTCACAACGTCAAAGTAGAAGAATGTGGAGAGGTCATGCATCTTTTGAATTTCATGAATTTTATCACAGGGTGTTTCAAATTTTGTGTCAAAAACTGTGATCGAAAATAGGCCATTACTTCTGTTTTTCAAATTAGAACCCTACTTTTTTATTATTGCGTTGGATTCTGCGGAGAAAAATAATGATAGCACTCTCAGATGCTCTTGCTCCTAAATTCAGTAATTCCCGAGGTATTTGAGCTTTTCTGGATTCATGTTGTACGTAGAATCAAATTCATCTAATCTTTTACTTAAGAATATTCTGTGATCATAGATGATAAGTTTTTCCATTAATAATTCACAAGTGACAGGTCTAATTATAAGTTGTTACTATGGTTTCATAAGAATATTCATCGAATCTGTTTAGGTTCGATGAATTTGACCCTACGTCCAACATGAACCCAGAAAAACTCAAATAACTCGGGAATTACTGAATTTAGGAGCAAGAGCATCTGAGAGTGCTATCATTATTTTTCTCCGCAGAATCCAACGCAATAATAAAAAAATAGGGTTCTAATTTGAAAAACAGAAGTTATGGCCAATTTTCGATCACAGTTTTTGACACAAAATTTGAAACACCCTGTGATGATATTAATGAAATTCAAAAGATGCATGACCTTTCCACATTCTTCTACTTTGACGTTGTGAGAACGGTTTACACACAGGATGTTCAGAATAAGAAAAATGAACATTACGAATATGTATTTGACTTTTTTTCAGATTTTTTTCAGGTTTTTTTCGATATTTTGAATACTATTCGAATGAATTCCATGGTTTTAACAGAAATGTATTCAGCATTGGATACTCAATCATATCAGAAACGAAAAGATCGAAAAAAAAAATTTTGAGCAAATTTATTTTCACTCCCTGTATAACCGGAAGTGCTCTGGCTCTGAAAATATTTCAGGTCTGTAGAGAATTACGAACAATATTACAATCCCAATTTTCAGATTTCAATTAAGTCCAGTTCTCCAGAAACGTCTAATAGGCACTCGAACTTGGGACACCCTGTACATATCTCGATGTAATGCCCTGAAGATGTTGTATGGAAAAATGCCTTCGAATTTGTTCAGTTCCCGCGAAACCATGGTGACCTATCTCAAAAAATTTCGACTTCTTCGAAGCGTGTAGATCCAAAAACCGTTGTTGTATACCAAATCCAAGAATTCCCAGACACATATTCCCGTGGACCAACCGCGTTCAAAACACAAAACCATGATTCACTGGCTGGTGCCTTTGTGTGATGGGAGCTTTCTCGGTGTAAAACTGGCTTCTCGATCGTGAGTCGAGATGACTTAACAAGATACAGCGGGTGGAATTCTTCGGAATCGCTCTTTCTTCGTCTCTCGCCGAATTCGATATCTCCGTCTCACAAGCTCATTATCTCACCTTGGGTCTACCTACCCATTCAGACCGCCGAACTGGCCCGTCTTGGCCACGTCGCCCCCCTCCCCGACCCCCTGACCATCGACGATTCAACGCGATTCTACCTCTCTGGTCAAATATTTACATACCAGACTAACTACCAGCCTTTATTTGTAATCATGCACATACTTAACACCACCCTGGAACCCAAAAATTAACCTGTGGTCCGTGCAAGCGTATCATTTAGACCCTCTTTTGTTTTTCTAACGTTCGTCGACTAATCAGACAAGATCGTTATTTTCTACCAAATTGTCCAATTTTGATGAGGTCCTTTCTCATGTGAATCAATTTTTTTTCGTTGTAGATTCAGCATTACGCTGTCCGATAATCAAAAAAGAAAATGTGCATTTTCCACTCAAAGAACGTACAGAAAATTTGAAGAATTAATCAACTTAGATTCATCTCCTCATTTTTCTTATGAATTTACATGCCTAACTTTCATATAAATTTTCCTCTTACTGTTCATGTCATTTTGTCAGTTAAGACAAATCGTATCATGTGCTGAAATAATTTGTTTAAATAGGATGTATTTCAATTCTGTAAGAAATTCTAAGCCATATATGGAATGCATTAATAGAATTTAGTGCCATCTATTGGACGCGGTATTATGAGAAGCAAAATAACGGACAATTTTTATGAGAGCCATCTGTTGGGCTATTTCGAGGGTTACAGGTTTACCCGTTAATATTATATGAAAAATATCTATTCCCAAAGTAGAACAATACGGTACAATGTGTAGTTCCTAATATGTATTTTAGGAATAATAAAAAATGTAGAACAGTCTCTATCATACACAGAAACATGATACTACATTATTACGATTTTGGAAAAATTCACTGTAGAAAAATTTACAGTGACTCTAACACTTGTTAGAGTCACTGTAGGAAAATTAAGGAAAGGGTGTCATCTGTAGTTGGAAGTCCGAACTACTACAATAGTGACGAATTGATTTAATTAAATGTACTTGGGTACCCAAAAAAGGGACAAAAAGATCCGAGATTGCTCTTTCCTTGATGTTAATCAGAGTTTTTCCCACTCGAAAAAAATTAAGTCAGTTCTTAAAGAGTGGCGAATTGAAAATAAATGTGCAGTTCTTTTTGAAAATGTGACTGTTCTGAGATTGCGAACTGTGAAATTGTTATCGAATAAAGATAATTGAAGAAAAAGTTTGGTTGACAAAGCGCATATGGTAAAGTTTGATATTGAAATTTAGGTTTTCGAGTGTTGGGAATTGAAAAAAAAAAAGCAGGGTTCTAACTGAGTAGAGATGGAAATTTCAAGCAGGACCCAATAAAAATTATGCCATAGGAATGATAAAGTTATTCGAAATGATAAAATCTTCCATAATAGCCTTTTTAGGGCCGATAATACCACCGCCTTCGAAGGTCTGAGCTTGTGAAGAAAACTCGAACAGTAATCATTGAAAAAATAAAACTGAAAAAATTCGGTACTTATGAGGGCTATATGGCCGACTTTGGTATCAAAATGTAGGTTTTCAAGGTCGCTGAATTCAATAAAAACAATTCCGAGTCCCTAACTAGCGTAGTTTAGATTTTCATGTGTCAAATGGTATTTTTTGAAAAATTTGGAAATTTCAAACTCCCCTAGCTTCCGTCCCTATCGTCGTATCCACTCTTTGTTTGTATTTTGATGGTCAGCATATCTCAAAGTATCTCTGTGCAAAATTTGAGCGATTTGAAAAATTTCAAATTTTGGGAGAAAATGACAAAATGGTATGACCCCCTAAAAACACCATATTTGTCAATAAAGAATATATTTGGGGAGGATCTAAAGTTATTATTGAATTTGGAAGTTTTACTTCCTATTCGAATCTTCAATAATGGCAATTTTGCGGACCGACAGCACCCTTACCTTGAGTGGTGTGAGCTCGTGAACAGAATTCGAAAATGAAAAATCGAAAAATACAAAGTGGAATATTTCATCACTTATGGGGGTCACATGGGTGATTTTGGTATCAAAATGTAGGTTTTCGAGGTCGCTCCATTCAATGAAAAACATTTCAAAGCCCTAACTATCACCGTTTAGATTTTGACCTATCGAATGGCATTTTTTGAAAAATCGGAAATTTCAAAGTGTCCTAACTTCCGTCCCTCTCATCACCGCCAATAGTTATTTATATTATGTTGATCAGCACAACCCCAAGTATCTCTGTGCAGAATATGAGCGATTTTAAAAATCTCAAATTTTGGGTGAAAAATTACAAAGGGGTATGACCCCCTAAAAACACCATATTTGTCAATAAAGAATATATTTGGTGAGGATCTAAAGTTATTATTGAATTTGGAAGTTTTACTTCCAATTCGAATCTTCAATAATGGCAATTTTGCGGACCGACAGCACCCTTACCTTGAGTGGTGTGAGCTCGTGAACAGAACTCGAAAATGAAAAATCGAAAAATACAAAGTGGAATATTTCATTACTTATGGGGGTTACATGGGTGATTTTGGTATCAAACTGTAGGTTTTCGAGGTCGCTCCATTCAATGAGAAACATTTCAAAGCCCTTACTATCATCGTTTAGATTTTGACCTGTCGAATGGCATTTTTTGAAAAATCGGAAATTTCAAAGTTTTCTAACTTCCGTCCCTCTCATCGCCGCCACTAGTTGTTTATATTATGTTGATCAGCATAGCCCCAAGTATCTCTGTGCAGAATATGAGCGATTTTAAAAATCTCAAATTTTGGGTGAAAAATGACAAAGGGGTATGACCCCCTAAAGACACCATATTTGTCAATAAAAAATATATTTACGTATATATATATACGTTATTATTGAACCTGGAAGTTGTACTTCCTATTCGAATCTTGAATGAGAACAATTTTGCGGACCGACAGCACCCTCACCTTGAGTGGTGTGAGCTCGTGAACAGAACTCGAAAATGAAAAATCGAAAAATAAAAAGTGGAATATTTCATTACCCATGAGGGCTGCATGGGTGATTTTGGTATCAAAATGTAGGGTTTTGAGGTCGTGGAATTAAAAAAAAAATATTCCAAATCTCTAACTAGCGTAGTTTAGATTTTCAACCGTCAAATGGCATTTTTTGAAAAATTGGAAATTGCAAACTCTCCTAGCTTCCGTCCCTCTCGTCGTATCCACTATTTGTTCATATTTTGTTGACCAGCATATCTCAAAGTATCTCTGTGCAAAACTTGAGCAATTTTAAAAATTCCGCAAAATGATCAAGGGGCAACTCCTTAAAATCACCATTTTCGTAATAAAATAGATTTCCTCGGCGACTCAAACGTTATTGTTGCATGGGAAATCTGTTCGACCCATCAGGATCTATCATAGTAGCCATTTTGGGGATCAATAGCACAAATACCGCGAGTGGTCTGAGCTCTTGAAAGAAACTTGAAAAAGAACAGTCGAATAAATGAAATGAAAAAATTCTAGATTTAGAAAAAGCATAGGGTTGACTATGGTATCATTTTGTAGGTTTTCGGGGACGCTTAATTCAATGAAACATATTTCAAGTCGCTATCTCCTATAGTTTAGATTTCCATCTACGAAATGGAATTTTTCAAAAATTCAAATTCCGAACTTTCAGAGCTTCCGTTCTTCTTATCGAATACACACAATGACACACATGATCTTAATGTTCTAAATCAGCAATGTTCAAAGTCATACTGTGCACAATTACAATGATTTCAAAATATGTGACACCGTAATAGCGCAAGTTTAAAAACTCGTCACAATTTTTCTGGAATGGAAATTTATTGATCATTTTATTGAACCCTGGTAGCAATTAGAAGAAAAACCACCATTCAACTCTTTCATCGGCAAGAAGAGATGTGTCGATTTGGTTTTTTTGGTGCTGCTATTCTCTGACTGCTGACTGGAGGTCTTTGCCGTATGCTCAACACGTAAACCTAAGAATGCCTCGTGTCATACCGACAAAGATTGCATTTGCCATTAGCAAAAACCCTACCAGTCGCCTTCTTGTTTATTACTTGTTCCCTAGTCAATGAAAAAGTAAATAGCCCAAGAAGTTACTCACTTGGCCACTCCAAACTAATTAATCAAATGCCGCATATTTGCACGCATGATCAGATTTTTTATGAGTGGTACTTCGTTGAGCAATGACCACCACGTGTCAACTCTTCTTGTGTACCACCAGAGACAATGACACAACTTACTTATATGGAATCATCCATAAAATGAAATTGCTACATATCAAAACCTCTCGAAGACATAAGGTAAGATTTGGTTGCAGAAAGTATTATGCGTATTGAATTCGAAACCACTACTGAAATAGTTTGGACCTTCAACTACAGATGTCGCCCTTTACGGTTTACCATCATCATCAGGGACAAGGCAGGGAAACCTACACTCCATTATCATTTATTTAACTTTCCAAATGTGTCTTGAAAATTGAGGAATGTTCGTCTCCAAAATCATTCGAATAAAACAATGGAAAAGTCAATTTATTATTAATTACATGTTAACGGATTAAATGGAATGGTAATAGATAGATGAAGTAGCGTCAACACTACTTTTTGTAGACGTAACTTTCTGCACCTCCGCGTCCAAATCCTCCTGGTCCAAAGAGAGCAGCATAGCAAGGATGGTTGCAGTATGGCTTTCCTTCGTGTTCAGCGTGAGAACCAGGCGTCAAAGTCTTATTACATTTTTCACAACGTAAACATCCAGCGTGCCAGTCTTTTCCCAGCGATGTTTTTCGCTCAGCTGTAAGAAAAAGGAATGTTTCATTCTACAGAATATCCTAAGAGGCTATAGTTCTTGTACACGGAGATTCAACATTGCTCGATTTGGCTAGAAGAATAGTTTTAATTTGGCGGAATCGCCATACATTGAAATTATTCTTGACGAGTGCTGAAACACGATACCACCCCGTTTTTTCAAATTAGAATTTTGGAATCACCAAATTGACGTTGAACAAGTTTCGTATTTCCCCACTTCTAGACTAGCCTATGGATAAAGCAGATAGCATATGCGCTGAATAGAAGCGATTCCGCCAAATTTTGAATAATTATTAATTCTTCTTATCGAGCACTAAATTACTTTTGTCTGGAGCAGACTATCCGTCTATGTTCGGATCATAAATCACCTTAACAATAGTGGGTGGCAATTCTGTGTTCTGACGCACCCACATGTCTTTTTTTGTACGAATGAAATGTGTCATAGCCATAATGATATGATATGATATGATATGATATGATATATTGTTTATCCTGACTACTCCTAGGTCTCCTGAGGAGACCCCTCTGAAACTACAAGCTTCGAAGCTTGTAACTTGTGCCGAGTTCGGAGTAAGCAGTTGTGTTCTGTGTAGGCTTTGTTACTGTGTCCTTACGCCACCTTAGGCACAGCACTGTTAATTTTTGACCCAACAGTGAGAATGATGGCCCCTACCGAGACTAGAAAATTTCTTTCCTAGCTCGGGATTGAACTCCGGATTCCAACGCTCTACCACTGAGCCAAGGGCACTCATAATCATGTGATCAGAATTTGAGAAATTAATTTGAATGTCATTCTACTCATTCTATATACAATATGATTTGTCGGACTTTTTCCGCTTACACAATTTGCATAATTATCTAGAGATAATCTCATATGATGACTCATTTGCGAACTCTACAATTCTCAATTATGTATTTTGAGACATGATCATTGTTTCAGCAAATTGATAGGATGATTAAATTTGCACTTTTTCATCCAATTACTTAGTCTAGTTCAACGTGCACTATACAGGTTGACCCGAAATAAATGCAACAAATATTCGAGACGAAATAAACAGACTCCTTTTTTTTATTACTACCAGGAGCTCCCCCCCCCTTTCGGAGTTACTGTACCCTGAATTTTATCATTAAAAATGCTCTTTTCTTTTCTTCTCTGAATCCGGCCATTCCAATTTGAATATCTATGACACATTTCGGTTGTGAAATGCCGATACAATATCGAAAAAAATTTAAAAAATTTCAAACTTTAACACCCTGTAACTGGAAAACGAAACATTTGCAGTCCCATGTTGATAGGACATTTTTTTTCTTGAAATTAAAATAGGAGATTCTTTCCGCGTCTAGTTTCAATTTAGGGACACCCTGTAGACATGCAGGAGTCGATCGGATATAAAAATTTACATTCTGACGGCTCGGTTTCTCTGTACTCCATTATGTAACCGGAAAAGAGTTAAAATTCCTCAAGTTGCATTCGTTTTCAATGGCAAGTGTGAAGTAACGAATAGAATGTTAAATCGAGGGATAACGGTCACCAGAGTGCTTCTTGAAGAATAAGTGATTGATGGGTTTTAGTTTTAACAAATGAAGGAAGATATAAAACACAGAAGAATAACTTTCTAGCCAGATCAATATAAAAAATCGACATAAAAATAGTAGAAAGTTCTTAATAGAGCGTAGAGTTGAATTTTTGCATTGACCATTATTGTACATTATTATAAGCAGAAAAAAATAGATGTCACCACTAATCTCATGTGTGCTAACTATACATTTTTAAAATTTTTCTCGTAGAAGTGTTAAAAAAAACAGCTTAGACAATGGGATTTTGTACATAAAATATTTTGTGCAAATGATTGATGATGGAATGTTTTCTAAGAAAATATATATTGATATGAAGCTTAAAATTCTTCGATTAACAGATTAACCTCATTTGATTAGTTTATTTACAGTTCTTATCCATCACATTCATATTCCATCAAGGTGAAGGATACAAAGTTGAATTAAATTTCCGTTTCCATTATTTACGCCCACATTTTCATAGTACAAATTATTTCGATAAAATGTTTTCCATGTAATCTCAAAGATTACGGCTCATTTATCAGGAGGAAAATAAAAATCGTTTTATCAGTGAAAGGATTACATTAACTACCTACTAAAGATTAACCGTGTTTTCGGTAATCGACGAAAAACAAAGTGAAATTTACAATACACCTCTAATTTACGATGATGTCATTGTATTTGTCCTTTGAACAATCATGACTCTTTGATATATTTGTTGAATGATTCGGAATATTGATATACAGAGTGAAATTTTGACTATGGCTTATTTTGGTGAATTTTCAGTATTTTATGCTATCCTGACTGTTCTTAGGGAAAAAAGGACCAGAAGCATCTCGAAAACAAGAATTGAAATACACTGCGCAAAAAAATTAACGCACATTATGGAAATCTCAAATTTATTCTACAACTGAAGGTGTTCTCAATGATAATTATTTTTATCAGAATTATGCATGCATATGTTATCCACTTTCAACGTTTTTCTTCAATACAGATGTTTTCTCCCAGCAGGAATAAAAAAAGATGATATTATCAGATTTTGATGGATTGGCTCCATTCTAAAATCAGTTGTTCTCGATCCATTCTAGTGATCAATAGTTTTTCTTTCGTTTGATTTTCTACACTCGATCGCTATGCAACGCGAAACACGCAATTTGACCCAAGAGGAATGTGCCCAAGTGGTAGTTTTGCGAGAAGAATGGTGGACATACACAAGAATTGCACAAAGGTTTGGAGTTTCCCATACAAGTGTGTCCAGAATGTTGCAGCGATTCAGGGAAACAGGTATGAATGTCCGAAGACCAGAACAGGGTAGACCACGGGTAACAACTGCCATTCAAGAACGTTACTTGAGAGTTTCTTCGTTGAGACAACGGTTTGCAACCGCTCGCCTCCTTCAAAATCAGCTTGAGCAAACTCATGAGGTGCAAATTAGCACTCAGAGAATAAGAAATCGCATCAGAGAATATGATTTAAGGCCTCGTGTCGCGGCAAGAGGCCCAGCTCTTACCCCAGCCCATCGAAGGGCGCGTTTGGATTTTGCGAGAGAGCATATCCATTGGGAAGAGGCCGATTGGGAAAGAGTTATCTTCACAGATGCCTCTACCATTGTGATCGACGTTCCCTTGTATACAGACGTCCACATGAAAGATCAGTGCAATTTCCTGAATACTACTGGTTTCGGGGGAGGATCGATTATGGTATGGGGTGGAATATCTTTGACTGCTCGCACAGACCTTGTGGTAGTTGATAATGGAGCTATGAATGCTGATAAGTATATAAGGAACATTCCTGAAGAGCATGTAGTGCCATTTGGCCCATATATTGGTGAAAATTTCATTTTTATGGACGATAATGCCAGACCCCATCGTGCGCCCATCGTTCAGGAGTACCTTGAAGAGGTTGAAGTCTCCCGAATGAAATGGCCAGCAAGAAGTCCAGATCTCAATCCGATTGAGGAGGTTTGGGACAACCTGAATAGAAGGCTGAGAAGTTCAGAAAATCATCCAGCTACTCTTAATGACTTAGGAATCCAACTCGGAGAAATCTGGGAAGGATTAGATCAGAACATTTTGAGATCACTCATTTTGAGTATGAACCGTCGTTGCCGAGCTGTAATTAACGCAAGGGGTGGAAATACCAAGTATTAAATCACTTATCAGCATTTCAATATTTTGAAAATTGTTCATTTCTCTTCTTTCACATAAGATTCGGTGAAATCCTGAATTTTTCTTCCATTTAATTTGTCTTGTTTCGTTCAAAACATTCCCGAGAGAACATAAAAAATAAGTTATAAAGTCAATGTAGAGTTAACTTTCATTAACATTGAGATTTTCAGAATGTGCGTTAATTTTTTTGCGCAGTGTATGTTTATGTTATTGAGAACAATTTTGAGATGATAAAGAAAATATGCATCTTCCGAAAACATCAATGTCCTTAATTTTTGTCGAGAAAATTTAGTAGGGGTTCCTATTACTCATTGGTTATTTCCATGAATTTTGTGGAAACCTTCGAATAGAATTTATGAAACTTCTTTCATTGTAAAAAATATGCTTGGACATGAAAACGAATATATTTTATGTGTGTTTTATTTCATACATCATCAATATTGCAGTCAAGGCCACAAGTGAACTCAGAATTAGTCATAGATGTAAAAAATAAAATAAACTGTGATCTGAGATTCTTCCGAAGGCAAAGTCAGGTTGAAAACTCACACAATCATCATATTTCAGTTACACCTACTAGATATCGTCTAGACGCTAGAATATATAAGAGAAATATACAAATTTGTACCTACAATTATTTCTGAATTCTTCATTTTATTCTATGAAAGTTTCATTTGTGAAAAGTTGTAAAATTCGAATTAAATGAATAAACTAATTATTTCTTGTTATTTCAAGCTTGATTTCTAAGTATCATGAGAGATTCTTCTAGGGTTCCTCACATCCGTCAAAACAGAAAATACGAAACCCATATTTGAAGATAACAAGTAAAAAAAATCAGGGTGTGCCATTTGATTAATGTACATACTTATTGACTATTGACTTATTTAAGGTCATGTTCTAAAAACTGCAGTGTCCTTCGGACCTCCTGTAGAGTGATTGGTTAATTTACAGTAGACTTGAAAACTTTTTGGGAATTCAATAAAAAAAATCATACACTACCTAATCTCGAACAGTTTTCAAGATATGAACTCTAATTTGAACCATTACATCCAAGAAATTTGTCAAAAAAAGGGGGCCGCGGTCTGAAAGTTATACAGACAAATGATGACAGGTGGTTTATTTTGAAATCAGAATTTCATGGAGAATATTGGTATGATAACAAAAATTGGTTGCGTGTTTTACCACAGTAGGACCAGTCTGTAAATTCAAAAATTAGCTTTACTTATACGCTGAGTACTATCGATTTCGTCAAAATTTGAATCATTCATTCATTCTGCTAGCCCAAAATTCCGAAGAGTTATCCACCGATCAAACACTAATGACTCGCCCTGTATATATGCAGTTTTGAAGCCCAATTGATGGACGCAGATTATATCAAACGAAATAAGTTTGATTCCTCAGGTAAATTTTGGTGAGTGAATTGGAGAATTGGATTTTTTAAAGGTGATACCAGCTAATATTTTTTTCATATCCATAGTTCAGAAGATTTTCAAGAAATTATTCGGAAATTGGGCATCCCTGTCTCTCATCTTCTAAGATAGTGCGTCTACGATTTTTAAAGAAGTTTTCCTCGATCTTGAGAGCTATTTTTCTTTTTGGATGGTACTGCATGGCTTTGCTACCAAATGCACCAAGATCACATTACATGAACGCATTTCTCCGCATCATCAAATTCAATTTCCCCCCCATCACCTAATATTATCCAATTTAGGTAGATTTTTTTACGTACCGAAGTATACGGGCTTCTCGCACTTGGGACAATTCGGCATCTTCACGAATCAACAGGAAAACAACAACAAAAACAACTATCCTCGAAGACCGATTCGGATGTAGGTTAACTGGTTAACTAAACCGCGTTGAAGCCAGTCAAGTCGTTTGAAGCGCGCGCGCTGCCCCCTTCAATTTTGTTTGATCAGCCACGAAATCCTCGGACTGTGCGCCGCCTTCCCATATATGCAGTAAAAGGAGAATGGTTATTTTATTGAAATCACCATCTACATTGGCGTGCTGGAAAGGTACCACAGGTACGCAGCGATATTTGGATCCATTCGAGATTGCCTTATAAGGCTGGCTGCCGAATTTAATGCCAAAGGAGTCGTGAAAATGAAATATAACGAATCTGAGGAGCGTTTATGGTCATATTAATATAGAAGCTTGGTCCTGTTTCTCTGGTAATGGAGCCTGTTCGATATTAAACCTGAGCACAGACAAGTACAATCTTCAATAAGGATAAACATCGGAAACTGTGCCTACAATCTTCGATTTCAGAAAGCCCTTTGAAACGATCATAACTCTCCGTCCTAGTGCAATAAGTTTCGTGAATCGTTTGGACAAAAGTCATTCATATGATATCTATGATTGTAAGACCCATAGTCACATATGGGGCAGTAGCCTGGTTTGCTAAGACAAGTCAGGTAAGTACGAGGAAAATGCTCGACGAAGTACAAAGGCTTGTCTGTGTGTGCATCACGGGAGCTATGAGAACGTGCCCAACCAGGGCGCTTGAGATCATCACAGATTCACAGACCTCACACCTCTACATCTAGTGATTGATAGGGTAGCCCATGAGGCCATCCTCAGAGTATCTAAAGAAGGAGCAGGCAATGAGAGAGTCAGGTTTCAGAGAGCTTGGTCCTCTCTGAATGACTACACCTCATCTGCAAACCTTCCTAGTGATGTAATGATCAAGAAAGTAAGCACTGAGAAGAACTTCAGTACAATGCTAAGTAAAAGAGAGGATTGGGAAAGGGAATACACCAACTACAATCTCAAAGAAAATACAATGAAATGGTATACAGATGGTTCTGAAACCGCTACAGGAGCTGGCGCTGGGATTTACGGGACAAGTACCAAGTGTGCACTATCGTTAGGCTCCTGTACAAGCGTCCTTCAAACGGAAATACTTGCAATCGGAAGATGTCTAGATATTAATCTAAAAAGAAACTATCAGAAGTGCGATATAGTTATTCATACAGATAGTCAAGCTGCTATTAAAGCACTGAGCTCCTACGTTATTGACTCAAAGCTGATTTGGGAGTGCCGAAACAAATTCAATGAGGTAGGCAAGAAGAATAAGGTCTTTTTAATCTGGGTTCCAGGTCATTAGGGAATCGTAGGAAACGAAGAGGCCAATACACTGGCCAGAAAGGGCGCACAAACGCCACTCACTGGCCCAGAACCCTTCTGTGGTATAGGGAAATGCATCTATAGGAAGGAGTTTATGCTGAAGGAGAAAACCGAAAGAGAAAAACTCTGGTGGAAACTCCCAGGGATGAATCACTCCAAAAAGTTCCTCCGGAACTTTGAAACTGCTAGATCAAAAAAATATCTTGATCTCAGTAAAAACCAACTCCACCTACTCACTGGCTTTCTCACAGGACATTGTCGCCTAAAGAAGCATCTGTTGATAATGAGTTTATCGGACACCGATGAGTGTAGATTCTGTGGGGAGGAGGAAGAAACTCCTATTCACCTGGTTACGGAATGCCATGCCATTGCAAGCCAAAGGAAAGAGTGCTTCGGACAAGAAACTTGTAGAAGTGAGGAGTTATCCTCCTTGAAGCCGTCCCATATAAGTACTGGATTTCATCAAATCTCTGGAACTGGAGGGCGAGCTGTAGGAGACGCGATGATAACAGCTCTGTCAGGGGGGCACAATAGACCTTAAAGGCTTGTTCGGACTAGGCCAGTATTTTAGTCGAGTGGAGAGTTGATTCGCCCACTGACTACTCTACCATAGTATCAAAGACTCTTAAATAGAATAAGGTAGTAGGTACAACATCCTATGACTCTACTCGACTCGATTGCTGGCGTTCGCACACGGGAAATTACAAAATCATTCGCTACTCGACTAATCTACTGGCCTAGTCCGAACAAGCCTTAAGAGTCTTTGATACTGTGGTAAAGTAGTCAGATGGGGCAAATCGACTCTCCACTCGACTAAAATACTGGCCTAGTCCGAACAAGCCTTTAAGGTCGCAGTGGACTGTAACCCCTTTTCACTATAACTATAGAACTATAGATGCATCTATCTTCAAGTTATGACGACATGCATCTATGCATCTCCAATTCAGGAATTGTCATCATATGTCAAAGACGCTCAATCCTACAATTTAATAATATAAGATTTTCGCACTGAAACTGCAGCATATTCAGAATGGCTTATAGAGAAACAGTTTTCGAAACGCAAGTTGCTCCTGTAGGAGTTCGAGATACAGAAGACCTTGAAGATTTCGGATTCAAGAGGCAAGATACTGTCATCCTTCATCAGACTGGGCAAGTTGTGAAATGGAATCGTATGGCATCCATCATTACTAACTTGCCTCTAGATAGCTACTGGAATGTGAGTAACCATATTCAAAATACTCAAATGAAGAAGAACTAGTCATTCTGACTCAATCAGATGGGGGCTTGGCTTCTCCCTTGGACTTCACCCCATATATAGTCTAAGCCTTCCCCCAACTTAGTAGTATTTCCGCTAGGCCTGGCTATGCTTCTGCCCTCTAGGCCTTAGTATTTTCTCATTCAGCCTGACATCGATAGTTTTACTAATTTGGTGATCCATTTTCATTTCCAGTCCTTGATCCTGATATCCACCCTAATCAACTTTTTCGTCGGAACCATCTGCTTCTTCTTCGCCAGAGAGTACCTGATGAGTTTCATACCAATTTACGTAGCCTGCGATCTTCTGTACCTTTTCAACGTAGTAGTTTTATCCTTGCACAGGTTCTGGAAGGATTTGAACAAGAAGATCTACACTGTTCGCATCCCCACGTCTCTGTACGTACTCGATATCATATCTCTGCTTCCTCAAGAATTGATAGCAGTCGCCATCTTTGGCTCGAATTCCCTTGTAGCTGTATCCTTGAGGTGGATAACGTACGTGCGCTTGAGATATTTGATCAATTTCATTCAGGTAAGTACTCACAAAGCCTTCTCCATACTTCCAAGACCATGTGGCCAAGAAATATTGTTATTATAAAGGTCCATAGTCTTCTATGGCACCTAATTTATAAGTTGCATGGGCCAGTAGTTGTTGGACGATAGCAAAGTCGACTTCCAGGATTTTCTGGTACATCTGCATCCTAGTTGATTCTCATTTCGAAGAAGAGACCCAAAGTATTCAATTTGGGAGTGTGCCTACCCTAGGAACAAAACTGGTGCCATTGGTAACCAATATGCAGCCCATTTGAAACCATCGACCTCATCAAAACTCAAAGAGCACCCTGTGGAGCCTATAAGAACGGTTTCTAACTAGGGCACTCGATATCAGCATATATCCCACATCTCTCCATATAGTAATTAGCTGAAGAGTCCATGAGGTCATTCTTTGGATATTTGAGGAAGATACAGGTGGGGAGAGAGCAGTAAACCATCTCAGTGACATTATGATCAGGAAAATAAGGCTTCAGTGCCATGCTGAGCAGTGAAGAATACTAGGAAAGGAAATCCATCACCAAGACTTTCAAAAGAAATACCATCACAGAGTAACTAAACAGATAGTTCAAAAACCACAACAGGAAGGAGTATTAAGGACACCAAATGCTCGCTATCGTTAAGCTACTGTCAGAAATACTTGCAATTTGAGGATACGTCGAGATGGACCTAAGAAAAAGCCAGCATAGATGTGATAGCTTTCTCTCATACATTGAACGTTGTTCTTTACTGCTTCGACCAGTGTCTGTGCATTTTATCTGCTTCAAACTCTGATGAGTTGGTTCAAAGTAACCTTCATGGCATTCGTTGACTGCTCGATGAATTTTCGAGAAGTCATGGCTTATAAGAGAAAAGGATGTGTTATTTAGTCTTTCGCTTGCTAAATTTGGAATGTATTCAACAGACCCTTTCCCAAGTGCTGAACAACAGATGGAGGACCTTCGTGGTCGCCTTCTTCACAGTAATGTGCGTCATTCAACATTTCGCAACTTGTCTAAGTTACGAAGCCAGTTGCCATCATTCAAGATGCCTAGCTCCCACCTCCTTCAATGATACATATCAAGATCCAAGATCTAATCACTCCATGAAGTTCTGGAATCCAAGTAGTATTTTAAACGGAACTGACGCTGCCTACCAAAAGGATAGACACCATTGGTACGACGGGAGATGGTCCGCTCATATAATAGACAGATTTCCCTACTACAGGGATGCTGGATCTTGGGACTGGTACCTCCTGAGCAGTTACTCCATTCTGGAGATGATCCTGAACATGGGATCTGGAAATGTGAGGCCGACGAATGTGAAGGAGATGGCCGAAGCTACTCTGGTCATGATCGTTGGGTATATTTTGTTCTCCGTTTGGTTTTTGTCCTTTTACTTCCATATGTTGACGGTGGTTAGGAGAACCAGAGCTGACTACTTATTCAAGGTGAGTTCATCATCTCTTCTTTCTCCAAGTGTTAGGGACGAAAGTTTTAAGGGGATGTGGTTTTCAGTTGGAGAGCATGGAACTATTCCTCCACGGCGTAAACGTGGAGAAAGAAGTATTGCTCAAAGTCCACGAATACTTCGAGATTCTGTGGATGAGGAAAGATGGCATAAAAGCTGCCCCACATTTCGATACTCTACCTCCTCCCTTACAAATGGAAATTATGTACGACATAAACTGCGCCCATCTGCACAGGTCCCTCCTGTTCTTCGATTTGAAAGAGTTCTATCTGAGGACCCTGTCCTTGTTCATGAAGCACGAATTTCTGCTACCTGGAGATATCCTTTATTATCAAGGCGTTGTGAAGACTTCGTTTGTGGTTATCATCAAAGGGATCCTGGAAATACTTTCGGATGAAGACGATGAGAGTCCCATCATCGCTTTTCAAGGTGGCACAGTTCTAGGTAATCTACCAGTTCTGAATTGGTCAGATCCAGTTCCAATTGTAGTCTTGTTGGTTCTTCCAACTTCCAACCAGAATCGTCGGTATCTTCAAAGGGGTCAAAATTCTTCTAGGGGAAGCTTCTCTATTTCTGAGCCTGCCATCTAAGGCTACCGTAAGAGCGGCAGTGTATACCGAGGTCAAATTGATCGATAGGGTAGATTTCATAAGGACGATATCGAACTATCCTATCGCATTGGCGTATTTGAGGGAAAGGATACTGTTTCGTATCAAGGCGACCAGGATGAATATCGCGAAGAAGGAGGAAGAAGAGAACGACATGGAAATCGAAGAAAAGAAGCCTGTGGTGCCGATAAAAGCATTCAAAGATCGTCTGTTGGAAAGGCAGAGGAAAGCTGGTGAGAATTTGGGATAACAGTGATATTCAGAGCCTTATGTTATACAGGTTCGGAAATATAAGTTGGAAACATAGCCAATTCAGCGAGTGGATGAATATTGTCTAATGGAAGATAACTAATAAATGACTGACCTTACTTAATGGCATAGGAACTGCATAGTGACTCGAGAGAGCTCGTAGCCCCCACTCTCCAGTCTCCTTTGCCTTTGAGTGAGGTCAGTCCTTCATTAGTTGTCGCATCGCGCCGAGGGGTGCGATTATTTTACTGGACCACTAGACACTATTCATCCATTCGTTCAACGCTGAATTGGCTATGTTTCCAACTAATATTGCCGAATCTGTATAGTTTGAAACGGGATTCAAACTGTCAGAGCTTGTGCTTGTGTTATATTGTTGGTCAGCGTTGTCCAAAGCATCTGAGCGAAACATGCTGAAGGTGTTTGAATGATATTTACTTTGTGGAGAAGTAGATTTATAATTATGATAGAGGCGCTTTCGATTTTAGCTCAACAGAAAGATAAATATCGCAAATCCTCGAGTTTTCTCGATACTGCGATGACAATGAAGTCATCAAGGTTTTTCTTTAACATTTTGGCTTTGTATCAGCTATCGAACGAAGATTCGAACATAGAAACACCTGTGGTATGCCTAACCTACAAATTTCCTTGGATTTTGGATTCGACCTCGTCTCTGGTGAGTGATAAAACTCGACTATCCTGTATGCAAGAATCCTCTGTTCATTGAGCAAACATAGAGGGCGCGATAGTGCCAATAGTTACTCAAGACTGCAGGACTTAAATCGATAAGAACGGTCTCACCTTGTGTTGTGGGAATTGTTACCAATAGTTCTGTTTCAGGTGAGGTTTTGGGAACATATAGTGATAACAATTCATTCCGTCTTCCTTTTTACGTATGCATACCAAGTGGTGTTTCCGAGGGAACTAAGTGAATTTCTCCATGGTTTGAGATTCTTTTCCGATGTCATATGCTTGATAGATGTAGCATTGATGACAACTACCACCGTCGTTAGAAAGGTGATAGCTTCCTCGGAGAATATAGTAGTACTAAATCAGAAAACTATTTAGAAAATACAGTATGAATCTCCAACAAAATAAAGTACAATTCCAAAAAAAAACAACATTTAACATTAATAAAATATTTACCAAAAACAGAAAATCAACGATAACAACAGAATAATTCGAGACTTATTTTGCAGGATCATGTTTTGCAAACTTTCAAGGAAATCATGAGATATCGCATGAAATCCTTGGACTTCTACGTGAATATAATACCAGTATGTCCTTACGAATTCTTTATGTTGGCTGTTGATCAAATTGAAAGAGAGAATTACGACAGGATATACGATCTCTTGATGGGAATCAAACTGCTTAGGCTTAGACGATGCTACTCTTTGTTGAAGAAGATTGAGAGTTTTTATGCGGCGAATAATTCTGTGAGTCTCATCAAAATTTTGTTCTACCACTTAAAGTTTTTTGAATCTCGGTGTAAGTCCACTATTGGTTCAAAATGCATGTTTTATTTTAGGCATTAACCAATGAAATTCATTTTTTATTTCAGGTTTTCAACATTTTATATACTATCATTTATTTTTGTACCATTACATACTTCTCAGGATGCATTTTATATCTTTGTTCCTGTTTACATGAAGTTTGCATAGAAGATTCATGGTTTTTCGTGAGTATATAATTCAATTTGAATAGTGATAATAAAATAATGAATATATGAAATGAATTGATGAAAGAGGTAAAACTGTCCTGTTTTATCAAGGTATAACACTTTTGCCTCCTCTTGGTGTTATAGTCTTCAAATTCGAAATAAGTCGAAGATTACCTATTTTATCACAATTGGAAGAAAGTTTGGCAAGTTTGGGACCATAATCTTAAGGGAATCACCGCTCAATGCTCGTCATATAAACTGCCCCACATGAGTTAGGGATATTGACTTAAATTGCAAAAAAATATAGTTAAAATAAGATTTTTGTGATGAAAAGTCATATTAATATGGTTTCATGTTGCAAATTAATTTTAGCCTGTAGGTCTGCGGCGTATACAGGGTGGATAAGAAAAATCGAGTGAAATAACGAAATTTTATTCCCACAGAATTCAAGCATTTTAAGACTATCAATACAATGTATGGCCTCCAAAAGGCATCAATAACAGCTAGACATCTTCTTTGCATACTACACACGAGGTTGTTGAACATTTCTTGTGGAACTTGGTTCCATAAACGGGGCAGAAGCTCTCTCAGATCATTTAAGGATTCTGGGGTGGGTTGATGATTATCTAATCTTCTTCGGAGCATATCCCATGCATGTTCTATGCAATTCTCAACTATGGCTGCACGGTGCGGTCTAGCGTTATCGTCTAGAAATAGCAGCGTGAAAATTTGGCACAACATTGTCAATGACATGCTCCCTATAGTGTAGGGCGGTCATATTCCCAGAACAAATGTGTAGATCTGTGCGCCCATACCATAATATATCCCGGCCCATACCATAATACTACCCCCTCGGAATGGATGGACTTCTTGGACATAGCGACGATTACGGGGTATGCCTGGGATTGTCCATACCCTGAAAATCGTCCATATCTGGATTCATCAGTGAAAAGGACACTATGCCATTGATCGTTCCAATTGATATGTTGCCTTGCCCATTCCAGTCTTTGACGCTTATGGTCACCTGTTAATGGAACTCTTCTTAATGGAACTCTTCTTAATGGACGTCTAGAACCTAGATTCACCTCTCTCAAACGTCTGATCATGGTTTCGATGGAAACTTGGACCCCATCTGCATTTTGAAGAGTATTCCGTAGCATTCTACACGTAGATGTAAGGTTTCTTCTCGCCGAAACGGTGATGAAACGATCCTGAGCAGGTGTTGGTTTTGGTCGCCCACCATGCCTTGGTCTTTCCAACACGGAACCTGTCTCCCTGAACCTATTCCAAAGTCGAGATATCACACTTTGGCTGACTTGGAGCCTTTCGCTACAACAACCTGAGTTAGGCCACCCTGTAGCATTCCGATAGCCCTATTAGCCTCAGCGTTTGTTAATTTACGTCTTGGCATTTTCAGAAAACTCGTTTCAAATCGAAACCGTTGATAAACTGACTTCATTTCAAAATAAGAACATTCATGAAGCATATGCAAAGAACCAAACTTCAGAAAAAAGGCAACCAGATTGACGAAATGTCTCATACGGATTTTTATTGGATAGATTCAAGTTGTTATTGAGTTTTAAATGATTTTACAGCGATTTTCTCGAAGATTACATACTTTTAATAACGATTGAATACGATATCTCTATCTCTTGTGGATCAGTATATTCACGTATCTTACCACCGGTGAAACCGATGATTGGGGTCCATATTCACCTCTGAAATTTCAGAGAATCATGTTGAGAGCTGTCCACAAGAAAGAAGAAGACCCCTGTTACCTATACCCGTTCGCAACATCTCTATATTTATCGGTAAACATATGGTTGCACATAGGGCTTGGCGATATCAACGCCGTACTTCCTGGAGATCTTTATATTTTCATCATTTACATGATCGTTGGACTCATTTTATCCACTTACCTGATGTCTTCCCTTGCGGCCACCATGTATATCATGAACGTCAATTCGGAACTGTTCCAGCAACAAGTTTTCTCATTTCAAAGGTAATCTTTCACTTGTATTCTGAGTAAAAAGGTTGATAGGCTCGAAAACTGATACACCAAAAATTAGACTCTTTCGATTGGCCAGTTTTACCCATATATATTTGGACGTGAAGTCAAATCTAGTTTCGAGATTCGAGACCAGTTACTTTCAGTTTCGTGAAAAACTAGTTTCATTTGTCGATATCGTTTCAGATTTTTGGAACATTACAAAGTTCCTTTGGAGTTGAGACTGGAAGTGAAGCGGTTCTTCGCCTTACGATGGTCTTACGACAGAACTATCGGTAAAATACAGTTCACTAAAATGGCTCCAATATACCTCCAGATGGTAGTGCTCAAGGCCAATCTGTTCGATTTGCTGAATAGTGTACCTTTATTCCAAATAATAGACGTGGATTTTCTCATGGTAAGAAAGCAGAACTTCGTATACTCCATTCACAATTATAAAATCACAACTCTGGCCTTGGAAATTTGACACATTCCACTCTGTATCGAAGTTATGACGTTTTTCAAAATATTTTTATGTTCCAAGTCAACACTATGTTGCCCTTTCTACATTCTTAGCGTATTTCTCAGAATGTGAATTTATTCGGAAAATGAATGAATTGGAAAAGATGTGATGGACGAAAGTAATTAACGTTTATATGAATTGATAGAAAGGATTCCTTTTCTAGTTATTTGCATGAAAAGTACAAGAGATCACTGTTGAAATATATTATTTTTCGCCATGGAAGAAAATTGCATTGCTTTCACATAATTTTCATATGCATGCTTGTGAAGATTTAATGTTTATTATCCTCTTGAACTGAAAGTTCAAGACTTGACGACATCAATTGTTGAATCAAGAATAATGGAACATTATATCCCTCTATTGGAATCCAAATAGTTGAAGGGAGTTCTGATGCAAGAGGAACTTTTTCTTGGAACATAAACTTAATACCTAACTTAATAAAAAAAAGAGTAGAAGATACACATTTCATTTATTTGATCTTATGAACAAGGAGTAAAATATTCTGACTCTATAGTAATTTATTAGTTTAAAAAATATTCATACATTACAACCACAGTAGGTTTGTACAAATAATATGGAACAGGTCAAACATGTGCTTCACATTTATCATTTACCTGTTCTAAAATAAGACACAAACTCCTCCACATTATAGGGCCCCTACAGCATTAAAAGCTTGTGTCTCTTTTGAAAGAAGTAGCACTAGAAATAATATATTCTTTCGATTAAGAGCAAATACCTACCGTTGAATGTTACATGCGCAAATTTCTTCAAAATGGGCTTATACGAAGTGGTTTTTTTCTGAAACGTGAAAACGATCAACAATAATCATTTAGAGACCGATGATCGCCATCCAAAACCCGTTAACTTACGAAAATCGTGCAATTTCATTCTGCAAGTTCTTTCCTCATAATTCCTCGAAAATCGTACCTGAACCATATTTTCCGATCGCTTTCGTGAAAAGATCGTATAAGGAAGCCTTTTTTGTCCATTTACACATTCCAAATGAATTTTGAGCACCAAAAACGATACCGAAACTAACCAAACTTCTGGGGGACCAGAATTTCGTTTGAAATCTTTCCAAACGGCCAGATACCTGAAAAAACTTCGTTAACAAGTGTAAAAAAGGCGATTAGTACTTACTTTTGCTTTATTCATGCTTATAAATCGATTTTTGGTCCAATTCGAATTTGCCGTTTGTACCCATGTCAAAATATCTTTGATACTTTTAAGCCCGCAACGGACGGCGAGCGATAATATAATATATATTATAGCTTTGCATTGACATATGTCATTTTAGTATGGAAAAATATCGTAATATCGGAATATATATTATAGCGTCGTCCGCGGGGCTTGGTGCATTTTCATAAGGAGCGATATTGGTGAAATATATGAGATATAATATATCGCTCGCCGTCCGTTGCGGGCTTTACTTTGATGTAAA
The DNA here is from genome assembly GCA_951802165.1 of Adalia decempunctata. Lineage (NCBI taxonomy): Eukaryota > Metazoa > Arthropoda > Insecta > Coleoptera > Coccinellidae > Adalia > Adalia decempunctata. The sequence continues at coordinate 4,773,662 of OX637695.1, read as the reverse complement.
CAAAGAAACTGGCAACGCCGTTTTGTCATTAAAGATATTCTCTGTACGCGCACAGATTTTTTATCAGGTGCACCATTTCCTGAAAACGAAACCATGGCCAGAGTTGTGATTTTATAATTGTGAATGGAGTATATTCTTCAATGGCTACGTTGCACTAGCGGATCCAGCCAGTTTTTCAGTGGGGGCCATGAAGTCTTTCAGGGGGGCCATCAACGTTATAGGACTACTTTTAAAGGGATTATCGTCGATTTCGGGGTCCAAGGGGGGGCATGGGGGCCATGCCCCCCCCCCTGTATCCGCCAGTGCTACGTTGACCAGTTCTCAAATCAATTGGTCTGTTTTCTTCAGGATATAATATTATCGTCCACTGTCACGATCTTGCCAGAAGGTGCAACAGTTTGTTATGCCGGTGACGTGGACAGGGAAATGTTCATAGTGCAGAGAGGTTGCTGTGCAGTCTATGACTTTAAGGGAACCTTCATCAAGAATATCAAAACTGGAGATTATTTTGGTGACATCGAAATGCTGTTTAACATGAGCAAGTGCAACACTGTCAGAACTACAACTAACTGTAAACTGGTACGGGTCACTTTCAGGTAGGATTTTCTTTGAATGTTGAAATAACCCTTTAGCATTGAGTTTAAATATACATAGGGACACAACCCAGTTCATTGATTTGATGCAAACATTTTTGTCAGTTTACTTGCCAATTTGCCAACTTAAGTGGCGGCACATAGTAGCTACTAAAGGAACTATATTCGTCCGAACCATTTTGTCACTACTCATTTATAGAAATCTGTAGGAGATTTATTTTCCTCTAGTTCTATGAAGGGTCGGAATCGTCCAAATTCGTTACAAACGGTGTGATTCAATAATGATGAATTATTAGCCATGAATTTATCCAAAGGAGTGTTCTCAGGTAGGAAATGAGGGGTGGAAATGTTTCTTGGAGGGACATAAAAGAAATGTACTTAATCGATGAAAAGAATTTGTCTTTCTCGTACTCTCTTGAAGATAACTGAAAACCACATAAATCCAAACGCCTTCCAGAAAATGAAGGTTAAATTGGCCACGCAGATTTTCATCAGAACTTTATATTCGGCTATTGCAACTGGTGAGCTGAGGTCGAGAAGTGCCAATTCAACTGTTCAGTTCATTCTGAAAATGAATGATCTTTTCGACTGCCTCAATTCGAATGGAAAATTTGAGGGAAATTATCAGCCATCTGCAATACAAACTCTGACGGAATCAATTGAATTCATTAAGTCTTGGACAGTTGGGAAAAATATTCCCTATTATTTCCCCCATTTCCATATTTGATGAAAAGTCGGCTCAACCAGGACCCAATCGAGAATTCATTCTCCAAAATAAGACAGCGTAGGGGTTATGATCCAAACCCCTCAGCTCGATGCTTCAGATTTGGGTTGCAGTCGGTCATGACTGGTTGTCTTGAAAAATGTTCCGATAATTCTAACTGCCAAGAGGACAATGATTTCGACCTGCGTACAATGGGAGAATCTGAAAGTAGGCTCATTGATCATTGATGTGGTTGATTGGACAGATTCGACCATTTCTTCTGCGGATTCGTGCAACGGTGAGCCTAGTGAGGGAATATAAGGGATAAAGAGTTAATTGAACCCCTAAATACCCTAGAATCCAACTCAATCGCAAGTTTCTCGGGGTATTTGATGAAGAACATCGCCAAGAAAAACAAATGCGGTAAGTGCGAAAAAGCACTCCTCATTGATGATTTGAATTCCCTCAACCGATTTCAAACATTTGATGAGGAAAGCGCTGTTGGTCATAAAGAAAATTATGGTCACAAATTCAGGTATATTTTAGGAAATTAAAAAAAATGAATTTATAGAAGATTGGAACTCTCCGTTAACTCCAGAATTTGAAAAGCACAGGATTCATTTGTTGAGGCAACTGATTAGAGTGAAGCTGTACAGGGGACAGAAAAAAACCAAAGGATTCGCGACACAGAAGCATCCCGCTGTTAATAAAAAATTAAATATTTTCGAAAATTAATAGAAAATATATTTATGTATACTTGTGAATGAAGAAAAAATTGCATGCATTTATTTTTTCATACATCAGTATTTTATATTCATGAAAGATCAAAAATAATTGTCGTTTTATTGCATCAAAAAAATCAGGTGATGAAATACTGAACATCCCACATTTCCATATGCCGGCCCTGATCGTCATCGCATTCGGCTTCGGAAATAGTGCCTTATAGTTCAGCTACTTACCGCCAGATGCGGGAGTAAAAATTTTCGCTTCTCTGAAACACACTTATCCATCTATGAACCGGTGAAGGAACTACACAAAATTTAGCTTCAAATCGTTGAACTGGGCTGTGTCTCTATGTATATTTAAACTCAATGTCTTTAGTTAACTTTGCTTCACTTTGGAATACTATCCCATTCTCTTCCATCATATTTCCCATTTTCAGATCGTTGATATCAGCAATGGGCATGTTTCCTGGGGAAATGATTATAGTTAATAAAGCTATAAACAACAAGGAGTTTCTAAAGCTAGCCGAAGCTATAGAACTGAAAAAAATGATTTCGTTTATGCAGAAAGTTGAAGTTAAAATTGTCAAGAAACGTGGTACAGGGGCGGTTTACGTCCAAAAGTTGCTGTAAGTATTAAGATTCTTTTCTGGCTATTATTCACAAAGCATGGTAGCACCGATGGCCTACCAGGAGGAAATTTGGTCATCAGACACAAGAACCAAGAGTTTGACTTTGAAAAAATCACCTTGATGATAATATCTCATCTTTCCATCTCCTGAAGGTGTTGTAACATTCCAGTTTGTAAATCCTAGGAACATTATGAAAAAGAGGAAAGGGGCAACCATGCTCTGAAGAGCTGAGGGTAGAATTACGTTAAAGGGGGTTTTATACTTATATTTTTGGCTTGTGATGTGATCGTCTAGATTGGTAGAACTCTATGTTATGTCGTAGTAATTCAGATTCGTAATAACTCAGATTAGTGAAATATAGGATGGGAAATAATGAGGTAAAATAGATAAATAATACACTAGATTGGACATAAAGATGGAACAAGAGCCTTTATTCGTCCAGCACCACAGTTCGAAGAACCATAGCTATATGAAGGAAAAACGAACGAGAATCAATTGAAACTCAAACCTTGTAGCATTACAGATGATATGTTAACAATCCATAGAACAATTATTAATAAGACGAGCACTGGTGATATGTATGATATGGGGCTTCCTATACTCCGGTAAGGTTATTACTGGCACAATTGTGATAAAAAACAGAATCCAATACATCCAAAGTTATCCAAAGGTTATAGGCATATAGAGTGACCTGATTATTAATGAAATTCATAAGCAGTATCCTTGTAGTTCCTAGTGTGAGAATCCTTCCTTCTAAGTGTTATGTGTGAGATCATAGCAGTCGCGTTGGTTTGGAAGTGACAATAAACTCTTGATATTTCCTGTTAACTGATGAACGATGGCACCTTCAAAGCTTTCCTTGCTTATCGGGTACGCCGAGGCCCGAAGACGAGGCTTGGTGTACTGGGGACGTTCGTTCAAAGAACTCCCAGAGGAATTCTCAAGCCACTGTTGTGGGGGATGTTATCCAGGCGATATAAACAGTTCACCCTAGGCCTCCAAACCAGTGATATTTGTACGTAAAATATTATTCTAAAAGCAACAACTCCAAATGCCTAAACCATAATGTCTAGTGAATAGTTAAATGTGCAGTAATCCTCACGAACAGTATAAGAATATTCCAAATGGGTTGGTAGCAGAACAGAGTTCCACAATATTCAATAGAAATGCAATAATAAAATAGAACAAGCTTACATGAGATTAATGGTGGTATTCTGCTTTCATCTGTAAGCCAATCTGTAACTTTTTACGAGCTTACAGGAAGAGTGCGATTCTGGACTTCCTTTCGGTGATCTGTAGCTTACAGAAACCGTAAATATTCACGAGTACTCAAGAGATGGTCGGAAGCCTATCGGATGATATATTGTGAGGTTATGTCGAATGCTTTGTTTATTTTCTGGTGAACAACTTTTTGAAATAAGATTCATAATGAATGATAATAATAATATGGCTTTGTTTATTGGGTTGTTATCAGAAGATAACCATAACAGGTGAGTATTATTGCACAATAATATATATGATCTGAAAATCATTATTATTTTTAATAGGAACTTCATGAGAATTGAAAGGAGAAGGTTTCGTGATCCAATGAATCCTTTCGAAATGCCGGATGCTCAGTTTATAAAAATGTTTAGATTGAAGGAGCAGTGCACCATAAACTTCATAACTGCTTTACAGCAATTTTTACCCACAAGGAATGCAAATGCTATTGCATTACCCAAAAAAGTAATTCAGCCTTTTCAAGTAATTGTTTGAATAGAATTGATCTGAGGTTTATACATTTTGGGTGTTGATTAGGTACTCTCAACTTTTTGGCCATAGGGTCTTTCCCGAATTCTGTAGGCTCCAATGCCATTACATAAGGAATATGTAAAATATAATTAAAACCAATCTGAAAACATCATTTGAACTTTATTCATCACTTAACCTCAGTCATAAGTTATAACAAAAATAATAATCTTTTCTAAATATTCATTTATCCTGCAGATAAGTTGGTCCCAAGGTAGGATTGATAATATTGCTTCGGAGAACATAATCGTTCTCCATCTGCTCACGACTTGTATTTTTGGTGCGTTTTCTTTTAGTGCCTATTGAAATATCACGCTGAAATGTTGAAATAGCAATAAGTATAACATAATGATTAATCACGAATTAACTTACCATGGACTTGACATTTTTTTCTCGCCTATTTTTGATTTACAACGAAACGAAAACACGTTAACTAGGTACTCAACAATAACATTCAAATCAAAACTTACGATTGTAGGTTATGTTTATCGATAAGTAGTTCAAAAGTAACACTGTAACTGAGATAGTTATAGGAACAATTCCAGAATAGAAATATTTACGAATCTGTAAGTCGGCCACTTACAGATCGATCGTACGCTACAGAATCGTAGCTTACAGATGAAACGCAGAATACCACCATAAATCCTGTGAAATGAAACAGAGTTATTTAAATGGAGACAGTGTACATACCAGATAACAAAGAAGCGTCTTTTAAAATATACTAAAATGGCGGATTCCCAGAAGAGGAACTCCATTTCAAGGAACACTATTGTGAACCAGCATGAAAGTGAAAGTACACAACAGCCGAGTGAAAAAAAAAAAGTAAAAGAGACTCTTCCATTCGTTGTCGTTTTGGAGGTTAGTTTTTCTGCCACAGAATCGTATTTCTTCGATGGTCACAGAAGAACAAGTTTACTTCATGGTGGATCTTCGATATGATTAAAATCTCCTATTTATAAAGATGCGAATTGCCTGAAGTATTGATTGAAGTCGTACTAATATTCATCATTCATAGAATTATAAAATAATATCAAATAAGTTCATTCAACGTAGTTCCACCACAGAATACCTAACTATAGTTAGGTATATACCTAACTATAGTTAGGTATTCTGTGGTTCCACGTTTCGACCATAGACGTTGCAAAGTTGGAAGCCATGGAGTCTGGCAACGGTGCATTTTATTTTCTTGCAGGGTAGGAAATTCAGATATGTTACAGTGTTTTTCTGGATGCTAGGAAGTTAGGAAGACATGATTCCAGCCTAGTAAATGTCGAGCAAGCTCCACACTGGGTCAAGTTATCTCCTTTATGTCCTCAGAAATAGACGTATGAGCCAAGCACCAGAACCTGTCTGAATTTTTTCAATCAAATATATCCACTTACGATGTTTCCCATTGAGTCTTTCTGTGAATCTCTCCAGCATCTTCACTACGAATTTAAGTCCTCTGGCTTCGTTCGTTTGCGAAGGTTCTCCAGGTTTGGGTATGGGACGACTTCCAGGACAAAGATGTTGTGAGGAAACCAGCAGATATGATGATATGATATATTGTTTATCCTGATTACTCCTAGGTCTCCTGAGGAGACCCCTCTGAAACTACAAGCTTCGAAGCTTGTAACTTGTGCCGAGTTCGGAGTAAGCATTTGTGTTCTGTGTAGGCTTTTTTACTGTGTCCTTACGCCACCTTAGGCACAGCACTGTTAATTTTTGACCCAAAAGTGAAATGGTGGCCCCTACCTATAAAGAAGAAGACTTTCAAAATATGTCCTTCTCTGTCGTCCTCCTGCTTTTTGCAACAGTGGAGAGAGTGTCTTTTTTACACAGTTTGTTTCCCGCAGCTCTTCTTTCATCCCCGCCTTCAATTGCTACAAAAGAACCGGCGGGAAGGAGAGATACTGGGATCCCTTCAGAAGACTCGGAAAATGGCAGGTCTTCGGTTTGTTCCTACTGCCCATAACCATCCATCCAGAAGCCTGGGTGCTGAAGTTATGGCTGCTACTGAGGATGGCGATACTCGTTTCCGTAGGAATGTGTTTTCCTCTGGCCTTGGGTTTGCCCCCAGCGGGACCTATCGAGAGATTCGTCATATTGCTAGGCGAATACAGTGCTTATATTGAACTTTATCTGTTTCTCCACATTGCCTATTACAACCACGACGGTCTGCTGGTGACCCATCCCAAATTGACATCATGGTGAGTTGAGGCTCCCCATTCTTTACTGATTCTCTTCCACACAAGTTTTTTACATCGAGCTTTTCCAGAACTTTGTATGGTCATTGAGTTTAAATATACATAGAGACACAACCCAGTTCATTGATTTGATGCACAAATTTTTGGCAGTTTACTCTAGGAGCATAGAATAATTATTCTATGCTCCTAGGTTTACTTGCCAGTTTGCCAACTTAAGTGGCGGCACATAGTAGCTACTAAAGGAACTATATTCGTCCGATCCATTTTGTCACTACTCATTTATCGAAATCTGTAGGAGATTTATTTTCCTCTAGTTCTATGAATCTTAGACAGGGTCGGATTCGTCCAAATTCGTTACAAACGGTGTGATTCAATAATGATGAACTATTAGTCATGAATTTCTCCAAAGGAGTGTTCTCAGGTAGGAAATGAGGGGTGAGAATGTTTCTTGGAGGGACATAAAAGAAACGTACTCAATCGATGAAAAGAATTTGTCTTTCTCGTACTCTCTTGAAGTTAACTGAAAACCACATAAATCCAAACGCCTTCCAGAAAATGAAGGTTAAATTGGCCACGCAGATTTTCATCAGAACTTTATATTCGGCTATGAGAACAGTCATTGCAACTGGTGAGCTGAGGTCGAGAAGTGCCAATTCAACTGCTCAGTTTATTCTGAAAATGAATGATCTTTTCGACTGCCTCAATTCGAATGGAAAATTTGAGGGAAATTATCAGCCACCAGCAATACAAACTCTGACGGAATCAATTGAATTCATTAAGTCATTTGATGAGGAAAGCGCTGTTGGTCATAAAGACAATTATGGTCACAAAATCAGAAAAGATATGACTTCAAAGGTATATTTTAGGAAAATTTAAAAAAATGAATTTATAGAAGATTGGAACTCTCCGTTAACTCCAGAATTTGAAAAGCACAGGATTCATTTGTTGAGACAACTGATTAGAGTGAAGCTGTACAAGGGACAGAAAAAAACCAAAAGAATCTCGACAAAGAAGCATCCCGCTGTTTATAAAAAATTAAATATTTTTAAAAATTCATAGAAAATCTATTTATAAATACTTGTGAATGAAGAAAAAATTGCATGCATTTATTTTTTCTTATATCAGTATTTTATATCCATGAAAGATCAAAAATAATTGTCGTTTTATTGCATCAAAAAAATCAGGTGATGAAATACTGAACATCCCACATTTCCATATGTCGGTCCTGATCGTCATCGCATTCGGCTTCGGAAATAGTGCCTTATAGTTCAGCTACTTACCGCCAGATGCGGGAGTAAAAATTTTCGCTTCTCTGAAACACACTTATCCATCTATGAACCGGTGAAGGAACTACACAAAGTTTAGCTTCAAATCGTTGAACTGGGCTGTGTCTTTAATCTCTATGTATATTTAAACTCAATGGTATGGTGCAATTTAGGGCCAGTTCTTTAGGGAAGTAAGGCTTCTGAGCCAATTCCTTTTGCTGACGAATGTTAACCTTCAGGCATTACCTAACAAATGGATTCATCATGGACTTTTTCGCCGCCCTCCCATACTACGCCATCATACCATGGCTATCGATCGACGATTCCGACAATTTGGATCCTATGATCGCACATTTGGTCAGCCACAACACTTTCTGCATGTGGCGAGCTCTGTCTCTCCTCCAGTATCATCGCTTCATCGGCTACATCTCCTATCTACAATCGGACGTACTCACCAGAAAGAACTTCTACAGTTTCATCATCATTCTACCACTGGTACTCCTAACGTTGTACGTCGGAACCACCATCATCATAAAGGAGTGTCGATACACGTTTTTCGAGCGGGAAATGGAAGAATGTAAGTAGTACCAGAGTAACTCCGGTTAGGAAATGAAAGAATATAAGTAGTACCAGAGTAACTCTGGTTAGGAAATGGAGGAATGTGAGTAGTACCAGAGTAACTCTGGTTAGGAAATGGAAGAATGTATCTAGTACCTACAAGTACCAGAGTACCTCTGGTTAGTACTATTAAGTCACATACATGTTTCCTTGCAGATAAAAAATTGTCTTCGATAACCGTGTTCGATCCTGATGCCAATAAGGAGTACTATGGGTATCTCCTATGTAAGAAAGGCGCTTGGCTAAGCTACGTACGTCATCACGAAGGTGAGCAAACGAATGTAACGTACCCAGAGTATTTCTACGAAATCTCTTTTCAGCTTCTACACCTATTGTGGTGATAACCCTGGCCTTCTATTGGTTCCTGAACATATTCAGTCAAGTTGGACTAGGGGATATAACCCCAAACAACGATTTTGGAATGTACTGTACGATATTGATAGGCTTCATTGGTCTGGGGGTTTTCGCTTACATTTTAGCCTTTTTGAGCGGACAGATGGGCAGGTCATCGATTTTGGTCCTGGGCTACCAGCAGAAGATTCAAGAGCTGTTGAACTTTCTGAAGAAGGAGGGAGTTGCTGAAGGCAAGATCAATAAGGTGAATATGCGTTTGTTCTTTGCAATTTGCTCTTTGAGAAGGAGGAGGGGCTACCTCTCTGGTAACTTTGGTCCCAAGCGTGCTCCAGTGGATTTAGGTCATGATTTCTTGGAGGTTATGCTAGATGTGGAGTACCCGGGTTCTCTCTAGCAATAATCACCTGGTGGTATCCAAATTTAATTTGAGGAAGAGACTGTAATGGGTTTTTCTCGTAGAAACCCTAGCTCGAGCGCCAGCTATTCTTTTTGCTTATAAGGGAGAATAGCAAACCTACCAGGATAGCTGCTTAGCCGGAGACAGTGTTCGGTTGTATCTAGGGTGTTAGCGATAACTAAGAAATCGGAAATAGAGCAATTAACACAATTTATTCAAGCGGTAGAAATAGTGATACAAATGCAATAATGTCAAGGAAACATCAAATGTGCAATAATAACAATAAAATATCAAGTATGTATTAATCCCAATAAAATATCAAATATACACAGGTGAAGAAAAATGGTTCAGTTTTGTCTGACTGCGAGCATTTATTAAAAATGAAATATTTCACGGTACGAGTCAGCCAGAATAGAAGGGGGGGAGGAATTTGAATTAAACGGAGAATTTAAATATACAGTTGCAAAATGTGAAACGGATATGAAAATGTACAGTGATTATTTTTGTCCGATATTCTTTCAGTCCGAAAATTCAAAAGAGTTATATTGTCTACTTAGCTTGTTTCACGTCTAGAAAGGTCGGGTTTGGCCAGGTTAAATTTAAATGGTCAAATAGGACGCACCGAACTAGGGGCGCGAAGGATCGGTACCGAACAGGATATTATTCGACTGCACGTTCTATAGCATTAGTTTGCATGGGACCTCCAGTCTGACTATGAGATTACTCGCCATAAAGGACAGACACTAATCGGGCACCGATTACTCGGATAAACATGCTATAGACGGAATCCCGAACGAGTAAAGGAAGGTTCAATACGGATCTCGACGAAACAGCTATTTTTGATAGACTCAAAGAGGATACAAAAAAAAATAGGACTGAAATGAATTGAATCGGTACTTACGATTTCGGTGCACTGATACTCACTCGGTAAACGCAAAAATAAGAATTTAATGATAGCGGAAATAACGGTAAATCGGCTTTTGCTGACTTATGAATCTAGAATCGCTATACTATCAAAAAGGATGAATTAACTCGAAAAAGCAAGAAGGAACTGTACTCTACTCAAGACGAATCAAAAGTGAATAATGGATGACAGATAAGGGGAAAATCGCCTTTTATAATCTCCCTGAGGGGGACGGAAACGACAGGTGCACAAATGCTACTTTTCTAGAAAAGTACTCCGGTAAAAACTTCTTCGATTCTGGCTTATCGTAAGAACTAGAAAAACGGCGTTATCTACATACTACGTGTTTCTTATGAATGTTTTTACTATGTTCTCTGCATGTAAAACAATATCGAACGTACCATATTCGATCTTCTCGGTTTAATTCTGAACGGAAATGAAATGCAGGAATTTGAAATAAAAATTCGGAAAAAAATTAATTTAGAATGAAGACCAATTTCTAGCCGAAGAAATTGAACTTCATCACAAGACATTTTGAAATTGTTTTCTCTCTAATTTATAGATATTCAGATATTTCGAATACGTTTGGAAGAGGACGACTGGAATGGAGAGAAAAGAGATGCTGATGGATTTGAATTCCGCACTCAAGGGAGATATAGCGCTACTCATCTACGAGAAAACTCTGAGGGAAGTATTCATCTTCAAGAGAATCGCCAGGCCTTATCTAAGGGTGATCGCCAAGAATTTGAGGGAGGAATATTTTCTGCGAAGTGAGTACTTGAATAATCTGGACGTCCACTTCCAAAACTACAATATTTTTAGACGACGTTATGATCAAGTACTCCGATGTCCACAACTCGGTGTTTATAATCCTGAGAGGTACTGTGAATATACTGACACCGTACGACGAGTTGGTCACCACCATAGGTAGTGGAGGAATCTTCGGCAACATCCATCAAGCTGCCCCTGGCTGCAGTTCTGTTACTTTCGTTGCTGAAAGAAATGTTGATGCTCTCAAAATGTCCAGCGAGACGTTTTATCAGATTGCTCAGGTATGTGGATCAGAATGAAAACCCTCAGTATACTGTTTCAACATATAAGTGATTTTGTTATGGCGACATACAGGGTGAGTCTTTGACTTATACATATATTTCAACTGAAGATTCTTGAGGTCAAAAGAAACCTTGTTTTCCATTTTCCATTTTTCCGAATTCGGCTCTGTTAAAAAGATATAGCTATTTGAAAAAAAACATTGGGCTAAATACGTCCCCAATTTAGGGAATACTCAAGTTAGTTTCATCGGATTATATCTGCAACTAAAAAGCCACATTTATTCCACCCAAAATAAGTTCCTTCTTCGATTTTTCTGCAGATTAGTTTGTAAACACTAATAACTGGTTCATATTTTCCTCGAAATTCCCGAACAAAATCATGAAGAAAGACTTTTCATTCAGATTTATTATTAAACAACCTAACCTAATCTAATTTGTATCGATTCTGTGAATTTTTGCATAGAAATTTCAAGAAGATGTTGTCAGCTTGCTGATATTTTCATTGAGGTTAAGGATTTTTGACGAAACATAGTATAAATCACGATACATTTGTGTACCGTGGTATAAATATCTATGAATTCTGTCGTTTCCATCATAAATCGACTTTGCGCCAAATTTTACCACGCATGCGTAGAGCGAAAACCGAACTATGGTTATCTGGAGGCCAACGTTAAACAATAACAGACCAGAGTCTCTGAAAAAACTGTAAACATTATGTAAAGTTCTGAATGATCTGAATACATTCAGTGACTTATTGTTCTAATGTGATTTTTATGTGAAGTAAATTAATATAATTTCAACCGTATCGCGTTTATAAAATTCCAAGAGGATGTTGTTTAGATAGAAACATCGCCACAGATTATCAGGTATCGTATGATTTTTCATTAATTTCAATTTAATAAGTACTTTGTATCGTGATTCATCATTCATATCCGAATTTTGTATTTCATCGACATTTAACTTCAATATGGACCGGTAACTATGAATTTTCAATAGAAACTGTGCGTGTTAAATCCTCCTTGGTGTTCATTTTATCTCCCACATTTGTGGGATTTTATTATTAAAATATCTCGACAAAGTTGATAAATATTGTGACAATATTGTCAACTCGTTTAAAGACCAGAGAAGGAATAATATTCGATTATATTTAATTCGGAGACGCATTCAGATTATTCTTGAGATTAATGATTTTTTCGTCAAATTTCTCCGGGTAAAATTGGAAATAACTCGTAAACGACGCGTTTTATTGAAAAAATAGGAATACTTTTAGTTTCTTAAATGATTGATTGTTTCCAAAATATGAACCGTTTATTTTTTTTAAAGTGGTTTTATGGTGTTTTAGCGTGTATTGATGAGTCAACTACCCTGTAACTTTTATACTAGTAAAGATAATAGGTTTCGATTGAGGAATATGCACCATGAATAGAGTAAAAACTCAACCAAAATTCAGTTCATTCGAAATAACGGTTCCGAAGATATAAACAGAAAAGTGTTTTTTCATGGATTTTCGACACCCTTTATCTCCCAAACCAAACCGAATTTTGAAAAAAGGTAAAGGGAAAAAGTGTTTCTTTGGATGAGAGGAATCTACAGTTGAAATATATGTACAAGTCAAAGACTCAACCTGTATACTTTTGGCTGTGTGAATATCTCTGATTTTGTGCCAAATATTCGTCGTTTAAGGGAAGTGTTGATTTTCTTCTTTCATTCGACAAATGGGCTACTGAAGCTCATCAAGAGCTTCAAAAAGATTACGGAGATGCTGCTCTAAGTGAAACGGCGAGCTGTGATTGGTTCTGTCGCTTCAAAGACGTTGACTACGAGTTTGAAGACCGTTCGCGTGAAGGAAGGCTAAAAACCTTCGAAGACGCAAAAAGGGCATCAAGGTTAACACATGCTGGACCTGAGCCTTTCTGTGGGCTCGAAAAAGATCAATATACGGCAGCGGTCCAACAATGGAAGTTGGATAACGGAGAAACCCTCTGGAGAAACACTCCTTTACTTACTCAGTCCAAGAAACTCGTGATGATTTCACCGACCCATACCGGTAAGCTCCTAAAGCTGCCATGAACTGAGCTTCGGCTGATGGTAGATCTGCTGACTAGCACTGTCGGTACAAACACCATTCGTACCGTATGGGAAAGTCAGCAGATGAGATTGGTAGGCTCTGTGGATCAGAAGCAGAATCAGCTGAACACATGGTATACGAGTCTAAGTACCATTCCTATGAGGAAACCGGTCCTGGTACAACGAGGTAACGGCCGAGGCTCCTGGAGATGTTGACGGTTTTATCAACACCATCGAGGATCTCCTTGGGTTTCAAGAATGAGTAGGGTAGAGGATATAATATCTACATGGTCGCAGTTCAAATATAGTATATAACATTACTAGCAAGGTTTTTACTGGCGAATGGAGGATATAACTGACGAGCCGCAGGCGAGTCAGTTACCTCCTTGAGCCAGTAAAACCCGTTATCTTGCGTGTATTGTTTTATGTTTTATTTGTTTCTCATTTGTAAAAAGGTTAGATAAATTCCAAAAAAATCTCAATAATTTGTCGCGAATGTCGTAAGCTATGGAAGCGTTGCCATGAACATGTCTGTTTATTTTTCTTTACATTTGTTTTGGCGAAAGTGAAAATGAATGTACCAAAAGAAATTATTGAGGCAGCCAGCTGTGTAGCTTCAAGTTTATTACCTGCAAAATCAGCTTCAAGGTACGAGCGAGAATACGACGACTTCAAAAAGTGGCAAAACAAAAATAGTGTGATTGGGGTAACTGAAGATGTTTTGTTGGTCTACTCGAATCAACTATCAGCTAGATTCAGCCCTAATACTTTATGGGCAAAATGGTCTATGCTGAAAAGCTGCTTGGAAATGAAAGAAAATGCCCCTGTTCGCAGGTTTGTTGTCATTTGCAGATTTCAAAAGGTAATAGCGTTTCTGAAACGAAAAAATGAGCGTTATACGCCAAAAAAGGCCAAGGTATTAGGTAAAGAAGAAGCTGAACAATTTCTTTTACATGCTCCTGATGACCAGTGGTTGCTGGCGAAAATTGTAACAATATTTGGGATTTTTGGATGTTGTCGATGTGACGAAATTCTCTCCTTAAACATGAATGATGTAGAAGATATGGGAAAATACGTTATTGTGACATTGCGGCAAACAAAAAATTTAACAACAAGAAGATTCACCATAACCGATGATGGCTGCAGCTTCAAGCCCTGCATGTTATACAGAAAATATGTAAATCTTCGGCCTCCTGGAACAGAAAGCCTAAGATTTTTTTTGACATACCGACATGGAAAGTGAATTTCCCTTAATGCTGGCCAGCTCACTATTGGTGGTGTCCCAAAGCAAATAGCGAAATATTTAGGTTTAAAAGACCCAGAGTTATACACGGCCACTCTTTTCGCAGAACTGGAGCCACTATGGTTGCGGATTCGGGTGGAGATATTTTAGCACTAAAGCGTGCAGGAGGGTGGAAGAGCACCGAAATTGCGATGAGTTATGTCGATGATTCGGTCAACAAAAAAATCGAAATGTCTAGCAAATTATTTGGTAGTAAGGAGAGTACAAATGTTCTGCAGTCCTCAGATGGTTCATCATCATCAGATTCAACTCTTTCATCATCGAAAATCTGTGTTACTGAAAATAACAATTGTACCATGATTTTCAACATATATGACGATGAAACAAAATTTTCTAATGTGAATAATACTACTAACTTGTAAAAATTTTGCAAGTTAACAGTCAGTTTTACAAGTTAGTGACTTGATAAAATAAACTTTCTTGATAATATTGTGTTTTTGGAAACTGACGTTTACAAATGAGAAACAAATAAATAACATTACTATCTTCCCTAACAGTTTGTTACACCTATATATTCCAGGAATATCCTGCTGTAAAAGAATCTCTCGACAAGGCTCTCAAAGATGCTGGAGATTACATAATGCCCAAGCATAGACATAAAGTGGTCTCTCAAGAAACTCTATCTGAAGGTAACGACCACCCAAAAACTACTGAAGCTGCTGTTTCATCTACAGAATTAGCCCAAATACTCTTCATCCTACAGATTTCGATAGCACCTTTTATGAGGAAATCGAATTGATGTCAAAAACGTATGCGGATATCGAGAAGCCACCCCCTCCTAAAGACGCACCAGCAGCAGCACCCGCAGAGACAGCTACCAAAGTGAAGATCCCTAAGAATAATTGTCTCGTATGTCTCTTGTTTCTGAAGCCAAGATTCTGGTTCAAATTCGCGCTGGAGCCAGATCATCTTATATTTCAGGTAAGGTTAGGATCTATTAAAAGTCCTTCCACCTCTATGAGCATGCGCACCAGGTTTAGATGCTTTCTGCGCTATGTTACCCTCTCCACCTTGATAGTTGCTAATTTTTTCAGTATGTTTGGTACACGACGTTCTTGGCCACCTGCTTCCAAATGTTCATGATCCCTTACATGTTCGCGAGTCAGAACTTCAACAGTTACATATTCTACACCACCCTGTGTTTCGAGCCGGTCTTCTACGTCAGAATCTTCTTCTTCATGCACGAAGCCTACTTGGACAACTACGGGACGTACGTAAAGAAGTTCAGGCTGATTGTGAGGAACTACTTCAAGGACTATAAGAGGGTGTGCTGGGACATCATACCCAATATCCCGCTGTACATATTATTTCCCTTGGCAGGGCCCAAAAACCGCATGTTTTTGTTCAGTTGTCTTCGGTTGTTTCATTTGTTACGTTGGAGATACATTTTCCATGCGTTTGCTGTGGTAAGAAGCTGTGGCGACTCACCGTCCACCAGCATGTAGAAATCTGCACACGCCTCCACACACGCTTGAGGCAGAGGGCAGCGTGTGTAGAGGCGTGTGAAGATTTCTACACGTTGTTGGATGGTGAGTCGCCACAATACTGGGGGCCAAATGAAAACGATACAGAGTGGTGCGAGTTGATTTTTTTCGCTTTTTCCAGTGGTCTGCTCCTCTGATGGCGAAGAGAGCTCCGATACTGATTACGAAAATGATCGTCGTTTTTCTGTTGATGATTCATTACCTGGCATTGGCTGCCTTCATCATATTCGGCAAATTTGGGGATTTTTCGAACAGTTCGAGGTAAATCTCATACTTGAATGCTCAGTGAATTTATCAGAGATTCGAAAGCAGCACTAGAAAGGAATCTATATATATAAGAGAAAGATGTTGGTTATACCATTTATAACTAGAGATCGGATGGACTGTTTGTTATGAAACTTCATTTATGGAATCGTCTTCGGTCTGGTTATTATAAAATACAATAAAACTTCGAAAAAAATGATGAAAGTTTTACTTATGCAGGAAATGCTTTTCCTTTTTTTGAATAAGGCCACTAGGTGTCGCTACCGTTGATGCGTAGTCGTACAGTGAATAGACAAGTCACTGTACGTAGTCGTAGGTTGATATTACCGCTGTTAGATGGCGATATGTGAATCGCATAGAACTCATGGTAACATGGAAGTCTATTGCCAGATCAAAAAGCGGGTAAACTTATCTCAAGTTGGTGGAACAGTGAATTTTTACCGAAAGATCAAGTATCTGATCTTGACTATCAGTTTCAAACGTGAGTTGGCCATCTTCATCTTTTTTCTTTATTTTTGAAATCTTTCGAATTTCTGTTTGGGTAATAGATATATTTGCGGAAATAACTGAATCCAAAATTGCCCATAATTAGTAATTGACATATTATATTCGTGTTTCTGTTCGCACAGAGACAGTATTGTAAGCGTCAATAATTTTGAAACGTTTGCTCATCGGGCTTTCACTTATGATATACAATAATGTTTCATGGGTTGCCTAATCTGATCTGGTCGAATGACCATGAATAAATTTGAATATGAGTTCAACATAATTCACAGTGTTGATAATTTTGCCGTGTCGATCGTACTATCGACATTTTAACATCTCGATTTGTCTTCTAACGAGCTTGATATCGTCAACTAAATTGACCAAATTGAAGAGAGATTGACAGCTAATATCCATGGAATAATGAGAATCGCGCTGCTCCACCAACTGAGATGTTTACCCAATTATTTTGAGCTTAGCAGTATAGCTAAGATGTCTAAAATGATGGTGTGACCACTGATTAGATTTTGAGAATATAAGAAAAATTTGTTTTTGCCACTTCAGGTTGGGCTATTAACAAATGTCTGATTTTTTAATTCTGGTCGACGGGCTGTGTTAATAGTCGATAGTTCATTGAAGGAATAATTTTTGTTCATATTCTTGACATTTTGATTCATATAAGAGGAAAGGTATAATATGGATTATACTCCTGCTATTCACAGTCACATGAGATACTGCAAAAAGAGAACTGTACAACAATTAAAAACAAAAAGTTATATGTCCAAGTTCAACCATTAGTTACCGCTTAAATAAAGAGAATTCTTTCCATGTGAATTACAAAATTATTAAAATTTGGTATATTTTGAACTTTAATTTTGCCTAATTTTTTTCCTGCTTGAAAAAAAGCAATGGTAAGTTTATACAACTTTTAAGTATAATTCAGGCGGTACAAAGTTCGCCGGGTCAGCTAGTATTAGATAAATAAACCTAGTTTCTCTATTTCACTATCGTAATGAGTTCATTACAGTACTAAAAACAGTGCTGTAATGAATTCATTACAGCATCGTTTTCAGTTACATTTTTCGTTTTATGGTTGTCAGCAATGACTTCCGATCCTTTTAAATTTCAGCAGACGTCAATTTGGGAATGTCAATTTTCCTATTTCCTAAGATTCACACCAACTGCCAAGATACAATATAAAAGTCACTATGACCTATAATTTGAATTTTTTCATTGAATTTCACAAAATTTGACTGAAATAGAGAAAATATCGTCTAACACTCGTTGCAGAATGCAATTCCAATACTCATGCGTTCGTATTCGTATTGGAATAGGAACCCATTCTGCAACTAGTTTTAGAATATACTAATACCTAATATTTTTCTTTTTTGTATGTTTCAAAAAATTGAATATCTCTTTCAGAGATTACTTGCGCAGTGCTAGTCCCTTAGGGTCATACGTAGCATGTCTATACTTCATCTCAAGCATTATATCGACGACAGGTATAGGAGACATAATTCCCGAGAATACTTTAGAATTAACTTTCACTATCATCATTATGATATGGACTAAAATCACTTACTCAGCTCTAATTGGTAAGTACAGAAGTATACTGTATTCTGAATTTTTAATTTCTCTTTCTCTTCTCTGATAACTTCTAAATTATAATCTTTTAGTTATAATTATTATGAACTATTTCCAGTATGCTTTTTGATGGGAATAAGAATCATCTCTCAACATATCATAAGTTATGAATTCAAAGTGATAAGAATGAAGAAATTCCTTCAAAATCAAGGATTATCAGGTTGTAAAAATTGATTCAGAAGAATACATTTGTTCCAACACATAAAATTGCAGATTATCTTATGGAAAAACTATGGATATATATTAAACAAATATGGAATAGAGAAAACGGATTGCATATGCCGGAGTTACTTGAAAAAGCTCCTTATGTTATGAAATGCGAAATTATGAGAGAAATATTTTCTGTGCATTTGCGAAGAGGATATCTGTTTAGGGTGAGAAATATACTATAACACCTATACTCCATTCACAATTATAAAATCACAACTCTGGCCTTGGAAATTTGACACATTCCACTCTGTATCGAAGTTATGACGTTTTTCAAAATATTTTTATGTTTCAAGTCAACACTATGTTGCCATTTCTACATTCTTAGCGTATTTCTCAGAATGTGAATTTATTCGGAAAATGAATGAATTGGAAAAGATGTGATGGACGAAAATAATTAACGTTTATATGAATTGATAGAAAGGATTCCTTTTCTAGTTATTTGCATGAAAAGTACAAGAGATCACTGTTGAAATATATTATTTTTCGCCTTGGAAGAAAATTGCATTGCTTTCACATAATTTTCATATGCATGCTTGTGAAGATTTAATGTCTATTATCCTCTTGAACTGAAAGTTCAAGACTTGACGACATCAATTGTTGAATCAAGAATAATGGAACATTATATCCCTCTATTGGAATCCAGTTGACGGGAGTTCTGATGCAAGAGGAACTTTTTCTTGGAACATAAACTTAATAGCTAACTTAATAAAAATAAGAGTAGAAGATATACATTTCATTTATTTGATCTTATGAACAAGGAGTAAAATATTCTGACTGTATAGTAATTCATTAGTTTAAAAAATATTCATACATTACAACCACAGTAGGTTTGTACAAATAAAATAGAAAAGGTCAAACATAATATGCTTCACATTTATCATTCACCTGTTTTAAAATAAGACACAAACTCCTCCACATTAAAGGGCCCTCACAGCATTAAAAGCTTGTGTCTCTTTTGAAAGAAGTAGCACTAGATATAATATATTCTTTCGATTAAGAGCAAATACCTTCCGTTGAATGTTACATACACAAATTTCTTCAAAATGGGCTTATACAAAGTGGTTTTTTTTCTGAAACGTGAAAACGATCAACAATAATCATTTAGAGAACGACGATGACCATCCAAAACCCGTTTACTTACGAAAATCGTGCAATTTCATTCTGCAAGTTCTTTCCTCATAATTCCTCGAAAATCCTACCTGAACCATATTTTCCGGTCGCTTTCGTGAGAAGATCGGATAAGGCCTTTTTTGTCCATTTACACATTCCAAATAAATTTTGAGCACCAAAAACGATACCGAAACTAATCAAACTTCTGGAGAACCGGAATTTCGTTTGAAATCTTTCCAAACGGCCAGATACCTAAAAAAAAACTTCGTTATCAAGTGTAAAAAAGGCGATTAGTACTTACTTTTGCTTTATTTATGCTTATAAATCGATTTTTGGTCCAATTCAAATTTGCCGTTTGTACCCATGCCAAAATATCTTTGATACTTTTACTTTGATGTAAACAAAGAAACTGGCAACGTCGATTTGTCATTAAGGATATTCTCTGTACGCGCACAGATTTTTTATCAGGGGCACCAACTCCTGAAAACGAAACCATGACCTCCTATGTGATTAAATAAAAGTGAATGGAGTATACTGTCCGGTGCACATGACGCTCAACATCAAACTGAGATTCACGACTTTCTCCCCGACGTCGTCTAACCCTTCTTCGACCAACAAGTGCACCCAAGGAGACTCGAGATTTATCAGAAAAGACGACCTGATGCCAGTCCAAATTCCAATGTTGATGTTCTCTGCACCACTGTAATCGTTGCCGGCGATACTTAACCGTCAGAGGTAACACAAGATGGGGTCGATAATGCTGCAGTCCAAAAGGCCCTATCTGGTGGTAAACCGTTCGAACAGTTACAGAATGGTCTTGTTCTTCTAATTATTCATGAGACAAACATCGAGTTGTCACAAATCGGTCTCTGATGGCCATAAAAGTTTTAGACATCGATCTTGAACTTCATTTGTGCCCCTTCGACGTCCGGTGCCTACTCTTCTTCGATTTTGGGCATTATCAAACCACGCTTGACAACACGTCATATCAGTAGTTGGATTTCTGTTCGTACGGTTAGGGATTTCTCGAAATGACAACCCCGCCTCCCCTAGATCTCTCCTACTGGGTGTTGTAGTTTCTTTTCCAGTTAGAATAACTTTCGTTTCTCCTCAGGATATAAACGAAGCCCTTCTCAGACAGATCTGCGGTCATCTGAAGCGGGTGGTGTTCTTTAAGGGCAACTATATAGTCCAAAACGGCGACACTAACGCCTCCATGTACTGGATCCATCGAGGACAAGTGAGCGTCCTAACCGTCCATCCAAACCTGACCGAAACACGTCACGAAATACTGAACGTTCACGACATGTTCGGACTGGCTCAAGGCCTGAATTACGGCATGTCTCACAAGTATAGCTACAGGGCTGAGACGCAGTGCGACATACTGGTTCTGAAGCTGGATTCTTGGGAGTGTGTGCTGCAACATTTTCCCAAAGATAGGGAGATCATTTACCAGAGGATGATGAATACTTATACGATATTGTGATTAGGTTCTATGTTTGGTGTTGTATTCTTAAGATCAATAAATAAGGAACTGTTTAAATTTTCTTTTATACAGGATGTCCCACTAGTGCCGCAGCGGACGATATACGCCTAACGGTCTGAGTTTGGCAAAATTTTTTGATGCAGACTTGATATAGTCCAAGAAGAGCACAACCTAAAAATATTTTCGAATATATCGGGTGGCCCACAAAAGAGAAATAGAGGGTTACTTTGTTTTTTCAAACGGGACACCCTATATTCAATAGTGTTTTTCAATTCTCTGAAACTTCCTGCATGCTTTCGTATACTTTTCACATATTTTTATTCGACAGTTTTCGAAATATTGGATATTTTGACAAAAAAATAATACTTGTAGAGGCTATGTTATCCAATTATATTTCACGAACCCTTGCACATACCAACAACAGCTTCATATGGATTGATAGGCAAGACTTCAAAGCATCCTAGCCAGCTTTAACTAAGCGTCTCCAGCATATGGAGTGTCCACAAAAAGACTATCAACATGACGAATTTCAAATGGATTTTTCTTCATTTTTTCAAATGCAATGCATATAATTTTTTTTCATCATTGTAATCACCATTCAATTTACTTATATTTTTTGTCAAATACATGATATGCATATCTTCAACAGAATAGGATTTTTAGGGTTTTTCCTCTAAATTCACATTTACTTCCTAATTCAAAAAGCAGATTTGGCTTTTCGGTGGTTATTGAGAACTGTCAAATTATTCTATTCATAATTAACATCATTGCAGCCTAGGAGCATAGAATAACTGGAGGGAAGGCTTCATACGCTCGACAGATCATTTTGAACTGCCAATAACGGCGGAAGTTAGAGTTTCGTGTGAGGCCCGATAGATAACGCTGAGATCCTTTATTCAGTAACATGTCAGATATTTTGTTCTATGGCGCTACAATTGCAAAGAATATAATGGGGGTTCCAAAATAGTCGTTACGGCGAGATGACTACTTTTCCTCGCGTCCTGGTTTGGAACTCCCAATTAGTTTAGTCGCATGAAGTTGTATTAAAAAAGTGTTGAGAATATAGTGATTGTGTTTGTTAAAAAGAATTAAAGAAGATATACGACGGGGATATGGATTTGTCCAGACGCTCTTGAACGAGCATCCTCGTCAAAAAAAATTTGTTCCTGACCACATGGCCATAGTTGCCGGGTCATTTAAAGAGAGAGAGAAGAAGAAGAAGAATATAATGTGGCTGTCATTGTTTTGATACATTTATGCTTCTTTTTAATTGAAAATGGCCATAACTCATAACATAGACAATATTGATGACATAAAATCGCTTCATTCTAATCAACTTTTTATGCGCTATTTTATGGGAAGTCTGTGATCGGTAATAAATTTGTCAAAACAATATCCTTATCGGAAAAAGCGAACATTCAGGTAAGTATTATTATTATTATACGGGAAGACTTAGGTTTTATCTGTTCTCGTGTATTATACGCAGAATTGTATGGTACCCCGTTTACATTCCCTCTGCTAAAACTTAGATTCGGAGCGGGAAAGAGATTTTTCTTCCTATATTCAATTTGATCCTTGTAGCCATTTCTTTACACGTGCTATATGCATTATTTTGTCGGATTTGCGAAAAAAAGTATGTATTGCTTTCTTTCAAAAGAGTATATATCATGATATAGTAATAAATGGGACCTAATAAGTAATAACAACGAATAACCATTAAAGATAATTTTATTAAGGATAGCCATGTTGTAGGAAGAAACGATGTTGTCGCCATCTCGTGACCTTGCGGCGAACTGACAAGTTCGGACGTTTTTGGCAGTTCATTTTCGTAGGGGAGCCTTCTCTCCAGTTATTCTATGCTCCTAGTTGCAGCTTCAATTAATATCATCATAGTTTTCCAAGCGTACCGCCCTTTTCAGTTCTCCTTCAAGAGTGATGAAATGGAAATAAATAAAAAACTTAAAAAATAATTCTTTATTTCTATATCAAAAAACAAAACTGACTGAATACAATCGATATAAACCACATAAAACAATCTTCGAATACGAATAAAAACTAATAAACCAAGGACTTTAACTCTCCCTCATTCAATCCTTTCTGTCCTTCTCAGTGACAGGATTCTTACAGTAACAGGTACAAGGACAACAAGCCCCATGATCCCCATGCTCGCTCACAATTTTCCTATCTGTACTTGGAAGATCTTTGATATCCTCAACCTTTCCATCGTCCTTCTGATTAACACGCACTTCTTCCAATTTCGGTTGAGTACTCAACGGTGGTACTTCAGGAGGCGTCCCTTTTTTGAGCTCGGTTGGAAACTTCCAAATGAAGACGCTACCAGAAGCGTCCGTTGTAACCACAGATTTGCCATCAGGGCTGAAACAGGCCGCTGTTATGACCCCTGAATGGCCCACGCCAACATGAGTCGTTATTCCTGAAAAACAATCGAAGGGTGCATAAGAAATCTCAACGTCAGATTGTATCGCGTGCATAGAATAACTGGAGGGAAGGCTTCATACGTTCGACAGATCATTTTGAACTGCCAATAACGGCGGAGGTTAGAGTTTCGTGTGACGCCCGATAGATAACGCTGAGATCCTTTATTCAGTAACATGTCAGATATTTTGTTCTATGGCGCTACAATTGCAAAGAATATAATGTGGCTGTCATTGTTATTGATACATTTATGCTTCTTTTCAATTGAAAATGGCCATAAATCATAACATAGACAATATTGATGACATAAAATCGCTTTATTCTAATCAACTTTTTATGCGCAATTTTATGGGAAGTCTGTGATCGGTAATAAATTTGTCAAAACAATATCCTTATCGGAAAAAGCGAACATTCAGGTAAGTATTATTATTATTATACGGGAATACTGAGGTTTTATCTGTTCTCGTGTATTATACGCAGAATTGTATGGCACCCCGTTTACATTCCCTCTGAACACTTAGATTCGGAGCGGGAAACAGATTTTTCTTCCTATATTCAATCTGATCCTTGTAGCCATTTCTTTACACGTGCTATATGCATTATATTGTCGGATTTATGAAAAAAGTATGTATTGCTTTCTTTCAAAGGAATATATATTATGATATAGTAATAAATGGGATAAGGATAGCCATGTTGTAGGAAGAAACGACGTTGTCGCCATCTCGTGACCTTGCGGCGAACTGACAAGTTCGGACGTTTTTGGCAGTTCATTTTCGTAGGGGAGCCTTCTCTCCAGTTATTCTATGCTCCTATTTTAGAGTGATAGAATTTTCGATAGGGACAACTGTGATTTGACAGAAGGTAGAAACCATGTTGTTTTGACATTTCTGTTCAGTATCAGTGTTTTATTCGTCAAACTTAAAGATCACTTCGTGAAATTTATGGTTTACATAATCATCAATCACAGCAGTTTATTCGTCGAACTATCGATAGATTTCGGACAACATTTTCCCTACTCGATGCGCCAACAACAAGACGAAGAACTGTACGTACAGAAGAAAATATCGCTGCTGTAGGTGAAAGTGTTGATGAAGATCCAGATCCATGGATAAATGATAAATGATAAATGATAAATGATGAATGATGAATGATGAATGATAAATGATAAATGATAAATGATAAATGATGAATGATGAATGATGAATGATGAATGATGAATGATGAATGATGAATGATGAATGATGAATGATGAATGATAAATGATAAATGATAAATGATGAATGATGAATGATGAATGATAAATGATAAATGATAAATGATAAATGATAAATGATAAATGATAAATGATAAATGATAAATGATGAATGATGAATGATGAATGATGAATGATAAATGATGAATGATAAATGATAAATGATAAATGATAAATGATAAATGATAAATGATAAATGATAAATGATAAATGATAAATGATAAATGATAAATGATAAATGATAAATGATAAATGATAAATGATAAATGATAAATGATAAATGATAAATGATAAATGATAAATGATAAATGATAAATGATAAATGATAAATGATAAATGATAAATGATAAATGATAAATGATAAATGATAAATGATAAATGATAAATGATAAATGATAAATGATAAATGATAAATGATAAATGATAAATGATAAATGATAAATGATAAATGATAAATGATAAATGATAAATGATAAATGATAAATGATAAATGATAAATGATAAATGATAAATGATAAATGATAAATGATAAATGATAAATGATAAATGATAAATGATAAATGATAAATGATAAATGATAAATGATAAATGATAAATGATAAATGATAAATGATAAATGATAAATGATAAATGATAAATGATAAATGATAAATGATAAATGATAAATGATAAATGATAAATGATAAATGATAAATGATAAATGATAAATGATAAATGATAAATGATAAATGATAAATGATAAATGATAAATGATAAATGATAAATGATAAATGATAAATGATAAATGATAAATGATAAATGATAAATGATAAATGATAAATGATAAATGATAAATGATAAATGATAAATGATAAATGATAAATGATAAATGATAAATGATAAATGATAAATGATAAATGATAAATGATAAATGATAAATGATAAATGATAAATGATAAATGATAAATGATAAATGATAAATGATAAATGATAAATGATAAATGATAAATGATAAATGATAAATGATAAATGATAAATGATAAATGATAAATGATAAATGATAAATGATAAATGATAAATGATAAATGATAAATGATAAATGATAAATGATAAATGATAAATGATAAATGATAAATGATAAATGATAAATGATAAATGATAAATGATAAATGATAAATGATAAATGATAAATGATAAATGATAAATGATAAATGATAAATGATAAATGATAAATGATAAATGATAAATGATAAATGATAAATGATAAATGATAAATGATAAATGATAAATGATAAATGATAAATGATAAATGATAAATGATAAATGATAAATGATAAATGATAAATGATAAATGATAAATGATAAATGATAAATGATAAATGATAAATGATAAATGATAAATGATATACTCGAAAGAGAGGTTCAAAATTGGTCTGGTCAAATGCGGTTCCTCAGAGCTAGTCGTGGTGGACATATGCCGGAAATTGTTTTCAAAACATAAATGTCATAAAAATTATCTTTCGAATAAAAAAAATTGGCTTCGATCTCAACTTAATGTGTTTTATTTCTATTTAAAGTTCTATCACTCTAAAAAAACAACTATGTCAAATTTGACATATTCGCACAATAGAAGAGTCCCTTCATGCTGGCCAACTGTTTAAAAATACCTAAAAATCACTTCCCTTTTTTTCGCAATGATTCAACTTTTACCTGAAATCCTAATGAATATATTCTAAAAATATTAGATGTCACGAAAGTCTCATTTAGGAGTCAGGATTTTTTCTTCTCTTATGTTTCCATCTATGCTTCTTTGCTTTGAATCTATGAATAAGATATCCCCACCAAAATTGTGAACATTTCGAAATCTAAATTATCCAATAAAACATCTCATTTTTGACAATTTACACAATATTCAAGGCAAAGCCAACGTAAAATCTTCAGCAAAATTCTCATAAGGATCGTAAAATTCAAATTCTCCATAGAAACTTTCTGGTGGGGATATCTTATTCATAGATTCATAGCAAAGAAGCATTGATGAAAACATAAGAAAAGAAGAAATCCTGACTCCTAAATGAGACTTTCGTGACATCTAATATTTTTAGAATATATTCATTAGGATTTCAGGTAAGAGTTGAATCATTGCGAAAAAAAGGGAAGTGATCTTTAGGTATTTTTAAACAGTTTGCCAGCATGAAGGGACTCTTCTATTGTCATATGTCAAAACATTTTTCTTACCCTCTTGATACTTCCACAATTTGACAATCTGATCGTTTCCTCCGCTGATAAAAGTGTCACCGTCCGGAGATATGTCGACGGCGTTTATGGCGCCAGATCTAGAGGCGTCCAGTTCTCTCACCAGGGTTCCGTCCAGTACCTCCCAGTAACAGATTTTCCTGTCGGAACCTCCGGTCAGGATCTGGACGCTCGTGGGATAATACCTGGCGCACATAAACAGGGTGTTGGCGAACAGAATCTGCCGCCTGCAGTACCGGATGATGTCCCATATGATGCAGGAGCCGTCCGTGCTCGCGCTCACGGCTTCTGTGTCGCTGTGGTTCAGATGGATGGCAGATATAGGTCCCTGTAAAGATTGAGGTCGGCTGAATGTAAATTCAGCCAAGACAACAATAATCTCTCGAAAAAGAAAACTTCCAGCTATACTCCATTCACTTTTATTTAATCACATAGGAGGTCATGGTTTCGTTTTCAGGAGTTGGTGCCCCTGATGAAAAGCACAGAATATATGATGAAAAGTCTGTGCACGCACAGAAAATATCGTTTATGACAAAACGACGTTGCCAGTTTCTTTGTTTACATCAAAGTAAAAGTATCGAAGATATTCCACATTTTGTTAGGTTTACAAATTGTTCGCAGATTTTTAGTATTCAATCGATATTTGCAGGTGAGTTTTACGTCGAATATCCAAAATTAACGTATGTTTATTGTTTTTATCACCAGTTTGGAGCGTGAGGACGATTTTCAAGACCAGGACGAATGTTTACATTACGAGGTTGAAGGGGTACACGGGAATTTCGTTGAAAAAGCTGTTATTCGGACAGATATCGCAGTAGATGGATCGGATGGAGCCTCGAGTGGTCGATTAGGATGATATTTTTCAGGTTTTCCAAGAAATTTGGCGATATCTCAGCAGATTTGCAAAAGTTAGGTACCTCACTAATGAGGTGGAACTTAGACCTGATTCTCCTATAAGGAACGCCTTTCAAAGGTCGAGATGGTGAAAAATGTCTTCTTTAGATGTTGTTTGAACAAACGCAGCCGAGTTTTATATCCCAACATTGATTTTAAGAAAGTTATCAACAAAATAAAATTGACATTATTCTTGATTCTTGTAATTACCCATCAATTCATCTTATATCTTTGGGTTGATTTTTTTAATGAATTCTTGATTAGAATCAACAATTGATGTCGTCAAGTCTTGAACTTTCAGTTCAAGAGGATAATAAACATTAAATATTCACAAGCATGCATAGGAAATTTAGTGAAAGCAATGCAATTTTCTTCCATGGCGAAAAATAATATATTTCAACAGTGATCTCTTGTACTTTTCATGCAAATAACTAGAAAAGGAATCCTTTCTATCAATTCATATAAACGTTAATTATTGTCGTCCATCACATCTTTTCCAATTCATTCATTTTCCGAATAAATTCACATTCTGAGAAATACGCTAAGAACGTAGAAAGGGCAACATAGTGTTGACTTGGAACATAAAAATATTTTGAAAAACGTCATTACTTCGATACAGACTGGAATGTGTCAAATTTCCAAGGCCAGAGTTGTGATTTTATAATTGTGAATGGAGTATACCTTCAAGGCGGATCTACCTTCAAGGCGGATCTACCTTCAAGGTGGATCTACCTACAAGGGTCATTTGCTGACACACTAGTAACGACTAAAAAGGTATTAAGATTGAGTACCTTGTGCTCTTTCAGCGTGCACTCCAAAGACTGCGATTGAGGCGAAATCTTCCACAACCTCACCTGCCCCTCGCACCCTCCACTAACCAGCAACTGTCCGTGTTTGGTCATACCCAGGGCAGATACGCCTTTATTGTGGGCGTTGTAGATTTCGTAAATCAACCTGCCGGTCAACGGGGTGAAGGCTCGGATGACACCGTCGTTCCAGCTGGTCAAGATCGATTTTCCGTCTTTGGCGAACACCACGTTGGAACAGCTGAAGTTTTTCACGCGAATCCTGAGCAGTTCCTGCATCGTGATGGCCGACCAGAGCCTCACGTCGTTCTTGCTGGCCGTGGCGAACACTTCGGAGAAATCGCTAGAAGAATAATTGATTTGGTGTCTTGGACATCAGGGAAAATTGAAAATACTGAGAAGTTAGCCCAGAGTGATACTACAGCCATCCCCAAGCAAGCGTACCTCAAGCCTTAAGGGCCAGTATCACCTTTTGAATCGTGATAAATCTCCATTCAAAAGTGGTCTCTTTATTTCACGCGTAAGTACCCTAATTTACGACGTATACTCCATTCACGATTATGAAATCACAACTCTGGCCATGGTTTCGTTTTCAGGAATTGGTGCACCTGATAAAAAATCTGTGCGCGTACAGAGAATATCTTTAATGACAAAACGGCGTTGCCAGTTTCTTTGTTTACATCAAAGTAAAAGTGTTGGGTAGAATTTCAGTTAAACAACTGAAGTGCGGTTCAATTTTACTGAATGAGAAATTTACCAAATTTCTGAATGAAAAGTTAAAAGAGCTAATGGACTGTATATAATTATAAATAGTTATTGAAATCCAACACAAATGAAAGGATAAATGCACCCAAATTAACAATTGCAAGGTCTTACCTATTTCAGCAAAACGGCCAACCAGATCTCGTCGGTTACTCCTATTTCCATGAACAGAGTGATCGAGCTCGACAAACGAACATGGAATGAAGCTTATGACGTTAAAATCCGTTGCTAAAAATGTCAAAGTAGGAACACTTATCCTTGTGGCCAAATAATAACCACGCCACTGGTAACAGTACTTTTCGAACCAAATTCGCACAAACGAATGTTCTTGAATGAATGTAATTCGAATAACTCGAAATCACTAAAATTGTGAATCACAAGAAAAACTGAACTTTTCTAGATTCACGAAAGGAAACAGAAGAAATTTAAATTAGCGGTAGCAGATATTGTATTCACGATTAAGGCAATCAATGAACTGAATGAAAAATATGGAAAATATAAAAACGCAACATATGCGCGCTCCACAAAACTGACGCGCCTACACTACATATGGGATTTCCCTGAGTACGGAAGAATTAAATTAATTTTGAAATGAATGAAAATGAAAAATTCAGAAAAGTCATCTGAACCGTTCACTTGGCGTGAACAAAAAGTATCAAAGATATTTTGACATGGGTACAAACGGCAAATTTGAATTGGACCAAAAATCGATTTATAAGCATGAATAAAGCAAAAGTAAGTACTAATCGCCTTTTTTACACTTGATAACGAAGTTTTTTTTAGGTATCTGGCCGTTTGGAAAGATTTCAAACGAAATTCCGGTCCCCCAGAAGTTTGGTTAGTTTCGGTATCGTTTTTGGTGCTCAAAATTTATTTGGAATGTGTAAATGGACAAAAAAGGCTTCCTTATACGATCTTTTCACGAAAGCGACCGGAAAATATGGTTCAGGTAGGATTTTCGAGGAATTATGAGGAAAGAACTTGCAGAATGAAATTGCACGATTTTCGTAAGTAAACGGGTTTTGGATGGCCATCATCGGTCTCTAAATGATTATTGTTGATCGTTTTCACGTTTCAGAAAAAGAACCACTTCGTATAAGCCCATTTTGAAGAAATTTGTGTATGTAACATTCAACGGTAGGTATTTCCTCTTAATCGAAAGAATATATTATATCTAGTGCTACTTCTTTCAAAAGAGACACAAGCTTTTAATGCTGTAGGGGCCCTATAATGTTGAGGAGTTTGTGTCTTATTTTAGAACAGGTGAATGATAAATGTGAAGCATATGTTTGACCTGTTCCATATTATTTTTACAAACCTACTGTGGTTGTAATGTATGAATATTTTTGAAACTAATAAATTACTATACAGTCAGAATATTTTACTCCTTGTTCATAAGATCAAATAAATGAAATGTACCTATAACTTCTACTCTTATTTTTATTAAGTTAGCTATTAAGGTTATGTTCGAAGAAAAAGTTCCTGTTGCATCAGAACTCCCTTCAACTATTTGGATTCCAGTAGAGGGATATAATGTTCCATTATTCTTGATTCAGCAATCGATGTCAAGTCTTGAACTTTCAGTTCAAGAGGATAATAAACATTAAACCTTCACAGGCATGCATATGAAAATCATGTGAAAGCAATGCATATGCAATGCAAATACGCTAAGAATGTAGAAAGGGCAACATAGGGTTGACTTGGAACATAAAAATATTTTGAAAAACGTCATAACTTCGATACAGAGTGGAATGTGTCAAATTTCCAAGGCCAGAGTTGTGATTTTATAATTGTGAATGGAGTATAGAGACTTGATTTTTTTTTAAATTGAAGTTGAAGAACGTCCCAAGGGCAAATAGTTTTCTTTTTTTTTCGATTTAATTAGTTTTTCAATTAAAAAAACCAGGGTAATCGTTAGATCTCGGGTTATTGAATATGTTTTTCATTTTTCAGCTATATTGAAATAATAATCATGAAAATTTTTATAGTTTATAGAAGATTAAATTGCCGAGGGCAAATTCTTGCGATTTTTTCCAAAAAATGACGAATAACCGACGGAAAAAAATCATTAAGTGTAGTTTCCAAAACGCTGAAGTTCAACCTGTTTTTTTTTAATTGAAAAACTAATTAAATCGAAAAAAGCGCAACTATTTGCCCTCGGCAATTTAATCTTCTATAAACTACAAAAACTTTCATGATTATCATTTCAAAAATATAGCTTGTACTCATGAAAAACGAAAAACATATTCAATAACCCCAGATCTAACGATTACCCTGTTTTTTTTAATTGAAAAACTAATTAAATCGAAAAAAAGAAAACTATTTGTCCTCGGGACGTTCTTCAACTTCAATTTAAAAAAAAATCAAGTATCTACGTCGTAAATTAGGGTACTTACTCGTGAAATAAAGAGACCACTTTTGAATGGAGATTTACCACGATTCAAAAGGTGATACTGCCCCTTAAAGGAAACCATTAGATATCCTAAGCCATCGCCCACCATCTGCGGATTTTCAACCTGCAGATCTCTCACACCCACCTGTTTTTCCTTGATAAAGTAAGTGATATTTATTGTGCATAGTTCTGTGTAAACCCACCACAAAATGAAACTGTGTATAGAGTGTCAAAAGCACTTACTATGGAAAATTGACGTGATAGATGGTAGACGTGTGGCAAGTCACCACCAGATTGGCTTTAAACGTTTTCTTGTCTATGACGAAAATCTCGCAATTTGTTGTCGACACCAAGATCGTCTTCTCTCCCATCATTTGTATAGCATTCACTGTGGATTTCACACAGGTGGTCATTTTCTGGGAATTAAACGAGAAATAGTATAAAGTAGCTGAAACGAAAACTCTCTCTAAATTCTGAAGAAGAATAGAGACAAACACAAATCACCAAAAATACTAAATCACCATAAAAAAATTAACACAAATGCAAGACACAAACAACAACAATTAGAGTCCAACAAAGGCAAACAAAATCATTACAAACAACCAAAGAATAGAAACAAAATACGTGAATAAACAAAACCGAAAAACAAAAAAAGAGCGCAAAAATACAAATTAAAATAAGTGCTGAGTAGGTAAAGTGTAATAGGCTCAGTTTTGAGACAGTGGCTGTGGTAATTTTGTAAACTAGTTCAATTCATGATTCATTGGACCAGTAATGTTGAATATTTACCACTCTCAAGGCAGAAACGGTGGGTACTTTGAGCCCTAGATTGGTAGCGTATGTTTTCTTCTTCTCGATTTTGACCTCCTCAACTATTTCTACAGTTCCATCGCCAGCACCAACGATGAGAGGTCCAGTGAAAAGCCTTTTTATAGCAGTTACACCTCGAAAATGAAATGGGAATGTAATTATTGGGCGAGATAAAAATCTATCCTATTCTGCCTTCAAAACTAAAGGGTTTTCCAAAAGAGGTGTCATTGAGAATAGCACAAGGTCTACGCCAAGAGCCCAGCGCTTTTCAAGTCCTCAAAGATGGAATTCGTGAGGCTATCAAGGATATAGGGCGGCCACTTTGCGATTTGGTTATGGAAAATTTCATGAAAAGGATATGCTCGTTGTTCAAAATTCATACCTTTTATATTATATACCACAAAGTTTATACAGGGTGAGTCTTTGACTTGTACATATATTTTAACTGTAGATTCCTCTCATCAAACGAAACACTTTTTTCCTATACCATTTTTCAAAATTCGGTTTGGTTTGGGAGATACAGGGTGTCGAAAATCCATGAAAAAAACACTTTTCTGTTTATATCTTCGGAACCATTATTTCGAATGAACTGAATTTTGGTTGAGTTGTTACTCTATTCATGGTGCATATTCCTCAATCGAAACCTATTAAATATCTTTACTAGTATAAAAGTTACAGGGTAGTCGACTCATCAATACACGCTAAAACACCATAAAACCACTTTAAAAAGATAAACGGTTCATATTTTCGAAAGAATCAATCATTTTAGAAACTAAAAGTATTTCTATTTTTTTTCAATAAAACACGTCGTTTTCGAGTTATTTCCAATTTTACCCGCAGAAATTTGACGAAAAAAATCATTAATTTCAAGAATAATCTGAATGCGTCTCTGAATTAAATATCATCGAATATTAGTCCTTCTCTGGTCTTTAAACGAGTTTACAATGTTGTCACAATATTTATCAACTTTGTCGAGATATTTTTTAATAATAAAATCCCCCAAATGTGGGAGATAAAATTGAACACCAAGGAGGATTTTACACGCACAGTTTCTATTGAAAATTCATAGTTACCGGTACATATTGAAGTTAAATGTCGATGAAATACAAAATTCGGATATGAATGATGAATCTCAACATAAACTACTTATTAAATTGAAATAAATGAAACGATATCTGATAATCTGTGGCGATGTTTCAATCTAAACAACATCCTCTTGGAATTTTATAAACTCGACACGGTTGAAATTATATTAATTCACTTCACGTAATAATCACATTAGAACAATAATCCACTGAATGTAATGAATGTATTCAGAACTTCACATAATGTTTACAATTTGTTATTCAGACTGTTCAGAGACTGCTTTGTTATTGTTTATAGTTGGCTCCAGATAATCAATATTTCGGTTTTCGCTCTACGCATGCGTGGTAAAATTTGGCGGCAAAGTCGATTTACGATGGAAACGGCAGAATTCATAGATATTCATACCACGGTACACAAATGTATCGTGATTTATACTGTGTTTCGTAAAAAATCCTTAACTTCAATGAAAATATCAGCAAGCTGACAACATCTTCTTGACATTTACGTGCAAAAATTCACAGATTCGATACAAATTAGATTAGGTTAGGTTGTTTAATAATAAATCTAATTTCTTCATCAGGTTTCTTTTGGCCTCAAGAATCTTCAGTTAAAATATATGTCAAAGACTCACCATGTATATAGGATGGGCTTACTCGGTTAAGAATCAGACCGAGATTTTCTGTGCGCTATGCGATTCTATGGCTGTTACAAAAATCCTACAAGCATATACCTGCTCAGTTCAACAAGATACCTGCCTTCAGTCGCATTGTTTTTACACGGCTTAGCTCGAAGCCCTTAACAAATACTTTCCACGTCGTCGGCCTTTAGTTCGCCAAAGTGAATTCTGTGATGAGAACTTTTACCCTGCACAACACCACACGAGACCAAAACAGAAGCAGATACGTAACTTTCAGTCTGAACAATTACCATTCCTTCAGTATTTGCTTTGTGGTATTTATTTTCCATCAAACACCCATTTTTTCTTTAATTCTCGAGGCGATAAGAATTGGTACAACAGTCCATTTCTTCTCTCCGAGAGAGCTCATGTATACAGGGTGTTTGGTGGGTGAGTAGCCATAAGTAAATGATGGATAGGTGATGCTCTTGGCTACTTGTTGCGCCTAATAAAATAACATTTTGCCCAAAGTTCAAGGTGTTATAATTTTTTTACCATTTTTCTAGAAATTTCCCATTTTTCTCATTAAAACCTTGAATTTTTTCAAATTTAATGCTCGAGGTGCCTATAAAATGATTCATTTCCTTAGTCTAGTCTTGTCTTATTCAGATTGAATCAAAATTTCATACGAACGTCTTCAAAAAACCTAACAGCATCGTATCAAACTTCAAAATGAAAAAAAAAATAATGTTGTGTCCACTTTACAAAGTGAAATAAAAAAAAAATTTACATAGTGGTGGGTTTTAAAATGGCTTTAAAAACTTCTCTAGTTAATACTCTTTGCAATGGTATGTAACATGTACCATTAATAATCAGATAACTCAACAAAAAACCGTTTTGTCTTCAAGGATGCCTTGAAAGGATGACGACAAAACTATTCCATTGAGCAGGCCAAATCTTTTCTCTCATTCTACCACAGCTAAAAATAGCGTGCTCTCTCTATCATCGGCTAACAATACTCCCAAGGGCGTCGCCAGGGAGGGGACAGCTGCCCCCCGTGCCCCCCCCCCAATCAGAATAGAAAAAATGAACTGATTTTCGTATATTATGCTATTATTTCATAAGTTTTTAAGGGATTTTTGAGCTCTAGGGGGGGATGGCAGCTGTCCCCCTGTGCCCCCTCAGCTCAAAAGCTGGGGGGTAGTTACTACATTTGCAAGTCATTTCATAGGCCTGCAGTAAAGGTGCAGTAATGCAGTTTTGAGTTCACTCAACATTTCGGTGGTTCATCAACATATTCTGTAGAAAACTAAAGATAGAGAACTTCAAATCATTTATTTTAAATCTTGTTCAAATTGTTGGCCATTGACACAAGAGAGCACTTAATAGAAAAAATAGATAATGCATTTGTGATAATGAAGCAAGAAATTGGACTAATCTATACCACAACGGAAATAAGAAAGAGATGTTACGCATGTATTAGAAATAATGGCCAACAATTTGAACAAGATTTAAAATAAATGATTTGAAGTTCTCTATCTTTAGTTTTCTACAGAATATGTTGATGAACCACCGAAATGTTGAGTGAACTCATAACTGCATTACTGCACCTTTACTGCAGGTCTATGAAATGACTTGCAAATGTAGTAATTACCCCCCAGCTTTTGAGCTGAGGGGGCACAGGGGGACAGCTGCCATCCCCCCCTAGAGCTCAAAAATCCCTTAAAAACTTATGAAATAATAGCATAATATACGAAAATCAGTTCATTTTTTCTATTCTGATTGGGGGGGGGGCACGGGGGGCAGCTGTCCCCTCCCTGGCGACGCCCTTGGGAGTATTGTTAGCCGATGATAGAGAGAGCACCCTATTTTTAGCTGTGGTAGAATGAGAGAAAAGATTTTGCCTGCTCAATGGAATAGTTTTGTCGTCATCCTTTCAAGGCATCCTTGAAGACAAAACGGTTTTTTGTTGAGTTATCTGATTATTAATGGTACATGTTACATGCCATTGCAAAGAGTATTAACTAGAGAAGTTTTTAAAGCCATTTTAAAACCCACCACTATGTAAATTTTTTTTTTATTTCACTTTGTAAAGTGGACACAACATTATTTTTTTTTTTCGTTTTGAAGTTTGATACGACGCTGTCAGGTTTTTTGAAGACGTTTGTATGAAATTTTGATTCAATCTGAATGAGACAAGACTAGACTAAGGAAATAAATCATTTTAAAGGCACCTCGAGCATTAAATTTGAAAAAATTCAAGGTTTTAATGAGAAAAATGGGAAATTTCTAGAAAAATGGTAAAAAAATTATAACACCTTGAACTTTGGGCAAAATGTTATTTTATTAGGCGCAACAAGTAGCCAAGAGCATCACCTATCCACCATTTACCTATGGCTACTCACCCTCCAAACACCCTGTATTATTCACTCGTGTAGTCGTGGTCG
This sequence comes from Adalia decempunctata, assembly GCA_951802165.1. NCBI lineage: Eukaryota > Metazoa > Arthropoda > Insecta > Coleoptera > Coccinellidae > Adalia > Adalia decempunctata. Next base: position 4,736,664 of record OX637695.1, on the reverse strand, counting down.
TGGTGGTCATTTGGCTGATGTTATTATAATGAAAAAAACTTTCGATTATTTATCCAAAAAATGGCCTTTTTCTTTCATTGTCAAAAACACACCTCTTATTGGAAAACCTTTTAGTATCCTTTATTTAATTAGATCGTCAGATATTTCGAATTTCCCTCCCAGAAAAAAACCTAGCGGCGCCCTTGGCGTGAGTTTAGTACATTTTTCTTTTCAACTCACCCTGTCCGTACATTTCCACAGTCCCTGCAGGCAGTTTCTTCGGATTTTTCGATATTCTCCCGTAGCATCCGACTAGAGCTGGCGTTTTGATAGGCTGCAGTATTTCGATGTCGTGGTGGAAATTCAAACGTACTTTCAGGATGTCCCCGGTACTCGTACCGCAATAACAAACTTCGTCCCTGTCGTCTGAATCGAGGCAAACGATCGTTCTTTTGATCTTGAGCATGTTCACGTCGACACAATGGGTACTTCTGGCTTCTGCGTTGATATGCCATAAAGCTAGATGATTTTCGCCTGAAATGAAACATTTTTCTAGGAAATAGTTAAAATTCGTGGAAATATTTAGCCCCAACGTCATACTTATAAGTTTAACTCGGAACTAAGGTCTCAACGAGAATAAATTCGCTATCACAAAAACGCCTTTACCTCTTGAACCAATTAAGAAAAAATTAAAATTGGATCATAGTTAGCTTTGCTATGAACGTCAGAAACATGTGGAGCATTCACTTCATAGATATTCCAATTCTCTGTCACAAAATGTCAAGCGAAGTGAAAACACGAGAATTTATCGTGAAACTTTTTCAAAATAATCAAAATTGGAGCTTCAAAAGAATCGCAAAAGAGGCTCGCGTTCGTCCGGAAACGGTATCAAGAGTTGTTGAGCGCTTCAACGAAGATCTTACAATTAACCGCAAAGAAGGAACCGGGAGGAAAAAGGGGTTTCATAGCCCAAAAAAAGTGAAGAAAGCCGTCAGCCTTTTTCAGAAGAATCCTAACCTTTCAGGACGGAAAGTGGCCCAAATAGTGGCTTGTTCGCAGTCAACCGTTCAGAAAATCAAGTCGAGTTGTGGGCTTAGAACATACAAAGTGCAGAAAGTGCCAGACAGGAACGCTGTGAAGAATCAAGAAGCGAAATCAAGAGCAGAGAAATTAAAAAAAGATTTCTTGAAAAACTTTTCCTGTTGCGTAATGGACGACGAAACCTATGTCTTGGCTGATTTCTCGCAACTTCCTGGTCAGGAATTTTATACTGCAGATTCTCGTGGAAATGTTGACGAACAATTTCGCGTGAAGAAACAAGCAAAGTTTCCTAAAAAATTCCTGGTTTGGCAAGCAATTTGCACTTGTGGGAAAAGGAGCAAATTTTTCGTTGACCAATTAATGCTCTGTTGACTCGAAGATATACATCGCGGAATGATTGAAAAAGCGACTTTTACCATTTTTACGTGAGCACGATGTGTCCACAATCCATTGGCCAGATTGAGCTTCATGCCACTACAGCAAGGCCACCAAAGGAATGGTACGAAGCTAATGAGGTGGTTCTTGTCCCCAAAGAGGCCAATCCACCAAATTGCCCAGAACTCAGGCCAATCGAAAGATATTGGGCCCTGGTAAAAAGAGAATTAAAGAAGACTAAGAAATCAACGAAAACGTTAGCGGAATTCAAGCAAAAGTGGAAGACAGCATCCCAGAAAGTGACTGAGAACACTATAAGAAGCATGATGGGAAGAATTCCAGAAAAAATCCATGAATTTTGTGAAAAATAGTTTAGATATTTTTATTGTAAAAACAGTTTTCATAAGAATTAGAAGATGATTCGAAAATGAGTTTGATTTTCGAAATCGGTCCAGTGGTTCAAAAGATATAAGCGTTTTTGTGATAGCGAATTTATTCTCGTTCAGAATTCGATCTTCAATCAAAATTCTGTTCTTGAAGAATTCGACTCACCGCCAGTAACATAGCAGGCTCCTCGTCTATTCATTGTGAGCAAACAAGTCACAGTTCCCTGAATGCCTCTCGATACTTGACCTCCGCATAAGGCACTCGAGGTTGGAACACTCCAAACCACCACCGAGCCACAATCTCTTCCGCCTAAAGACACCAAGTATTGGTCGTCGAAAGAAAACATTACAGCCTCCACTCTAACTTTGTGCAATTCGTGTTGAGATAAGATGGAACGTTTCTCGAAATCCCACACTATCACAGATGCCTGAAATGAGGAGGACGAAATGATAGCACTCGTTTGAGTAAAACGAGTATAAAAAGTGTTTAAAAGGTGAAACCTATGGCTTCTGCAGGTACACTGCCCAAAAAAATTAACGCACATTATGGACATCTCAAATTTATTCTACAACTGAAGGTGTTCTCAATGATAATTATTTTTATCAGAATTATGCATGCATATGTTATCCACTTTCAACGTTTTTCTTCAATACAGATGTTTTCTCCCAGCAGGAATAAAAAAAGATGATATTATCAGATTTTGAATGTATTGGCTCCATTCTAAAATCAGTTGTTCTCGATCAATTCTAGTGATCAATAGTTTTTCTTTCGTTTGATTTTCTACACTCGATCGCTATGCAACGCGAAACACGCAATTTGACCCAAGAGGAATGTGCCCAAGCGGTAGTTTTGCGAGAAGAAGGGTGGACATACACAAGAATTGCAGAAAGGTTTGGAGTTTCCCATACAAGTGTGTCCAGAATGTTGCAGCGATTCAGGGAGACAGGTATGAATGTCCGAAGACCAGGACAGGGTAGACCACGGGTAACAACTGCCATTCAAGAACGTTACTTGAGAGTTTCTTCGTTGAGACAACGGTTTGCAACCGCTCGCCTCCTTCAAAATCAGCTTGATCAAACTCATGAGGTGCAAATTAGCACTCAGACAATAAGAAATCGCCTCAGAGAATATGATTTAAGGCCTCGTGTCGCGGCAAGACGCCCAGCTCTTACCCCTGCCCATCGAAGGGCGCGTTTGGATTTTGCGAGAGAGCATATCCATTGGGAAGAGGTCGATTGGTAAAGAGTTCTCTTCACAGATGAGTCTAGATTCTGCCTATACCATTGTGATCGACATTCCCTTGTATACAGACGTCCACATGAAAGATATGCTCAGTGCAATTTCCTGATTACTACTGGTTTCGGGGGAGGATCGATTATGGTATGGGGTGGAATATCTTTGACTGCTCGCACAGACCTAGTGTTCGTTGATAATGGAGCTATGAATGCTGACAAGTATATAAGGAACATTCTTGAAGAGCATGTAGTGCCATTTGCCCCATACATTGGTGAAAATTTCATTTTTATGGACAGTAATGCCATACCCCATCGTGCGCGCATCGTTCAGGAGTACCTTGAAGAGGTTGAAGTCTCTCGAATGGAATGGCCAGCAGGAAGTCCAGATCTCAATCCGATTGAGCAGGTTTTGGACAATCCCAATAGAAGGCTGAGAAGTTCAGAAAATCATCCAGCTACTCTTAATGACTTAGGAATCCAACTCGGAGAAATCTGGGAAGGATTAGATCAGAACATTTTAAGATCACTCATTTTGAGTATGAACCGTCGTTGCCGAGCTGTAATTAACGCAAGGGGTGGAAATACCAAGTATTAAATCACTTATCAGCATTTCAGTATTTTGAAAATTGTTCATTGCTCTTCTTTCACATAAGATTCGGTGAAATCCTGAATTTTTCTTCCATTTAATGTGTCTTGTTTCGTTCAAAACCTTCCCGAGAGAACATAAAAAATAAGTTAGATAGTCAATGTAGAGTTAACTTTCATTAAAATTGAGATTTTCAGAATGTGCGTTAATTTTTTTTGCGCAGTGTATTTTAAGTATGTTTAACTCACTTTGAAACCAATATGGTTTATCTGCCCACTAGCTACATATTTTCCAGACCTTGATACATCCATGGCAGAAATAATATTGGTGTGTCCAGTCAAAAAATACTGCTGCTTGGTTACCCAGTCTTGGATGGAAATTTTGTTACCAATGGGATAAAGAATATGTTTGCCATTTGGATGAATGATCAAACCTCTTGGTGTCGATCCTAAAATCATCGATCTATACCTAGTTCCCTTATTGTTCACTTCGAATTGATCTCAAAACTGCTCATTCCATTAATATGAAGAAAGTTTTGAAGCAGTGAACAATATTAACATTGTTGAATTCAGAGTTTTTTCAACTTACCGTCAAAACCGATTATGGCTTGTACCTCAAGATCTTTCACATCTGTAGGATCACCACTGCCATCATCGTTCACCATGTTGAATCAACCTCACTTCAATAAATTTTGTGTATGTGGGGAGAATGGAAGACACATATATCGTAAAAGATTCGATAGATTTCGTATCAGAACCTTTGATGTTTGAATTGACGGTTGTTGTCATGATTGTATTAAAATACGTTTCCTGGAGAATTAAAATAGCGTAAACGTTGATCGATAGATAGAGCAATAGACCGTAAAGTACGTCCTATTAATAAAACAAAATATTTCAAGTCTGGAAGGTAGCTTTAAATGGAAGCAAGATTTTGATAATCTGTATTTATTAATTTAAAATCACTCGGAATATCCTATTCGGCATTAATAAAGTGCGTGATTACTTGTAAATTCCATGAATTATTGCCCCTAGTGTTAAATAAGCTAGGCAACTTATCATACATAGTACGTGTATCACTGGTTGCCAGCTATATCAAACCGCCATCTAGTGGGTAATATCGGAACATTGATTCTGTAGAAGTAGAAAACTAAACTCGTTCGTTGGGAGTTCAACGTTTCGACGACAGGCAGCTACTTTAGTTGGTAAATTTTGACATAGATGTCAGTAGGGATTCCAACATGAAAAAATTCCGCAAAACAAAAATTATCCGAAGAAAATTTTCAAACCACCTCCGTCATTTTTGATAATAAATTTAGGCAGTATTGAAAATTCCAATAAGACGGCATTCCATCTTATCTGTAGGATGTAGGATTTAACCATTATTAATCTTAATCATATCTTTCATAATCTACTCAATGAAAAATATCAATTGATAATCGAAATGTTGATTGGAAAATGGGAATTGCAACGAGGTGACTTTTCTCGTCTGAAATAGAACAAAATGTTTCGCTTGGGTGTTGTTATTTTAGTTTTTACTGCCTTTTATTCTAATTCAGTTCAAGGTAAAATTATATTTTGTGGACTATTTTTTGCGCCAATCGATTTTGATTATTTTGCTTCAATATAATTCGTCAGGAAAGATATTGCATTCATTTTTTATTACTGAGCTAATATGTATTTATTTTTCAATAACTTACCATTCAATATTGAAATTTGGCTTCGACTATACAGGGTGTCCATTAGAAATCAATATTTTTCAATCTTGTCAAAAAATGGGTCGAAATATTTGCTCACTTCTTTCAAGATTTCCTATACATAAATATTGTATTTTTAAATGATATAAAAATGGGCAATTTTAAATATTTCCGTTCGAAATTTTGTTTACCTGATCAATTCAAAGCTATTTTGACTGCTGCTGTCAATGATTTTGAAACATGTCAAAAATTTTTCTTGTATTCTTGAATGGGAATATGCCCAAAAGGTTGATCAACGAGAGTTCAAAAGTTTCTGATTTCACGTCAGTGATTTTTGATTCACATTTGGTTTTCGAGATATCGATCGAGGGACACCCAGTATTTATTAGGAAGGATATTCGTAGAATAATTGTCTTTTATTTCAGGATTGAGATGCTACACGTGCTCTACGACGAGTAGTGACTATGACGACAATTGCGTATCTGCTCCAACTGAAGATATGATTCGAGATTGCAACAAAAAATACTGTAACATTATAAGGGTTGAAGACAAGGTAGGATATTCACAATTATACAGAGTGATCACTTAAACACAAACCCTATAGCCACTTCCAAGAAAATCCCCAGATTCATTCAAGACTTGGAAAAACGATTTCTGAGTTTTCCTTGATTTTCACATTCCCTATTCTCAACAATATTACAAATGTGAATACAAAGAAATGATGATGTTGAACATTTTAGGATCCCAAAAATGTGATTTCTTCAATGTCCAGAGGTTGCAGCGATGCGTATCTGAATGGAAAAACCGAAGATTATACTCACACAATTTATCAAATGTCCTGCAAAGAAGAAACATGCAATTCAGGTAATGGAAAAACCGGTTCCTCAGGAAGTCGCAACTACTTAGGAGATAAATCCACCATATACTGCCCTGGAACAGAGTCATCATCTTCTCTTACCTCACTCTCTACTTTGTCAATAGTGTCTTCTATAGTTATTTTACTTTTGATGTGAATTGTTTGTTGAAAGAAATGAACACGGCTGATTTTTAAATATTAGTAGCTTTTAGTTGTCCAAAAGATTTCAGACAAAAATAAGGGTCCCAAAACAGGTCCTTGAGGAACACCATAATTGACATTTTTAAACGAAATTCATCAAAGTAACAAAAAAAATTGTCTCTAAAGAAATGATTAAAACTTTATTATAACATCCAAGTATTATAAGAACATCATGAATAGCAGTGGTAAAAAAAATTAAACAATCATTACCTTCTTCAATATCAGTTTCAAATCTAACCATATACAAAATCACAAACTGAAACAACTAGTTCATTCATTTAAGCGTTATAGCGAACTGATTCGTTATGAATTGATCTAATAATATCATGATTCACTGAAAAAATAAACCTTAAACTGGATATTTCTATCACAGCGTTGTCATATAACCTAATCTTGTTTCCTGCATAAATAGGTCTGCCATCAACAAATATTGGTCTCTTTCCTTCCGAAGAAAGATAAAATTCACCAGTATTCCTCAGCCTGAAAATGAAATGCTAAATCACAAAAAAATTTACCCCCAAAGCAAAAACCCCCAGTCATAGAGTTGTAGAACTAATGCTTCATTGGAAAATATTGCATTTACGCTCTACCTACCTTAAGGTCGCTTGTCTCCTGGAAATTTTATTGGCAGGACCTTCCAATGTTAGATCAATATCCACCATATGACCTTTGCCCGAGCGTCCTATAGTTATCTCCCTACTACGCATCAAATATCTGACCATTCTACCCCTGAGAACTGCAAGTGTCTGACCGTCCAGTTCTCCTGGACAAACGCCAGTAACTGAATCCACCAAGACATTCCATCTACCTATTTGAACGAAATGAAGATTCCAATCTGTTTTATTTCGAAAGACACATAGTTTATTGCAAGAATAATGTTAAGTATCAACCACAATGGAGACCATGTATTATTGGTTCTAGTTCCGGAATTATCCGTAATATTTCACGGCCATGGCGCTATTAGGGAATCCAACGACCTGTCAAATATTTTTTTGAGGTAAGCTGGTGGTCAAACAAACCAAATTTAGCTTTGTTCATGTAGACATTAACACCGTTTATTTGCTTGAAAAATTGTTTTATGTGGAAATTTTTTCGATATTTCTAGTCAATCTTACTCTTAGGAATATCAGACCAGTGAAAATTATTTAAATTAAGTGCATTTTCAATAAAAAATGCCATAAATGTGTGCCAAAGTTGGATGTGCAAGTCGTTCAAATTATGAGGATTTTCTTGAATATATTGGAACACCCAGTGTGTGTAACTTGGTGTATTATACACATATTAAGTGACTTATCAGGAAACAAAAGGAAATTGGGTCAGCAGTCATCAAGACTTGACAAAATCGAAGATAAGAAACTAAAGTGAATGTGTCTTCGTAGACACTGAAATAAGCAGTATTCAGTTCATATAAAATGTAAAACTGATGAATATTTAAATTTATATCATATAAAAGGATAAAGAAGTTACAGGGACAGTGCTCTGAGTAATATTCCTTCTCCAATACTTTCTCTTCAATCTCTTCGGGCTCCCAATAATAAAAGTTGTAATCATATGATTGAGTGAAATTTTCTTCCTCAGTGATACTTCAGGATACTTTTTGATATTAGAAATCATAAAAACTCACTCATGAAATGCATAAGATAATAAAATTCCTCATATTTACTGCAAGCCAGCGACCTGTCAGAAAATTTATAGGTTATCTGGAGGCAGGGCGCCACGTGGTTTGGATTGCCTAATTCTATGCATCTATGTCAAACCAAAATAATCACAAAACAACTGTCAGGTCTCAAGTTAGTTGTCAAAAAAAAGCAGCGTCCCCAACTAAAAAATGTCTGAAAAAAAATTTCAACAAGGTCACTTACCAATTTCATTTTCCAAATGACGTATCTCCTTCACGTTTCTCCTCTGCTGCAACTTCAATTCCCTATCCAAAGCCTCGTCTGGAGGCTCGCTCAATTCAGAATCGTGAATTATATCTTCTGCATCATTGAACGTCATAATAGGTCTACCGGAAGTGCTCATTGGTCCCAACACTTGGTCCGGAAGCAAATGATACATTTTGAGACTTTGCCAATGTTTGCAAAGAGCCCCAGCAGTTCTTCCCGAATAAAAAACGTCCGGATTCTGTGCCAGTAGATCGGCAAACATTTCCATTGTGGGAGTCACACTCTAAAAATAAATCGAGAATGATTGAGTTGTTAAACTCGTAAAATTCAATCAAGTCCTCACTGATTTTATGGTACTCAGCAATTCTTCTTCCTGAGTACTCCACAACGCCTTATCCTGTACAGCGGCAATCATATCGGGATGTAAATTACGCATTGCAGCGACTGCTATCCTGGATACTGCTTGGTCATATAATAATGCGTACCATCTCTGTTGTAATTCTTGAACAGTGAACTTACAAGAAAACTTTGTTCCTGAAATGAACACCAGCATAAAATCAAAATAACAAACCAAAAAAAAATCGTACCTAAGTGAACGGTTTTCAGATCATTTGTCTGTTGCACCCCAATGATTAACGCCAAATCGTCGGTAGGTTTCCATCTTCCTAGATCTTTGGTGGCAAAATGATTTGGTTGTCTTCCTTTCTTATGTTTTTTCGAACTTGATGGAAGAGATCTAGTGAATGTTTTTCTCTTGAATTCGGAGGAATGGCTAACAACATTTGATGTCGATACTGGTGGTGTAAGAGGGGAAACAACCGAATAATCCGAATGTATGGACTGAGTACGTGAACGATTGCTCTAAAGAAGTAAGAAATTAGAATTATGGCTGTTCGAGAGTATGTCTAACTCACTTTGAGATTGGAAACTCCAGGCAAACCCAAACTATATTCCACCAACTCATCATCGAATTTCTTTCTCTTGATTGACCTGTTTGAGCTTTTAAACACAATTGAATTCAAATTAATATTAGTTTTCATTACAAACTTCAAATGAGAAATATTCACCTTCTTCTCCTAGTTTCTGTTGAATCCATGTAGAGATTATTTGAAGGAAACAGATCGTGTCTGTCCATTTTATTACTCAATAAATCAGATTCATTTAAAGGTAAATCATCCATTTTCAATATTAATAAATATTTCACAACCTTTTATAATCAAAAATCAAAACACAAACACAAAACTAACCAGAAAGTTCTGTCATCTGTCACAGTTAATGTCAAAGCACACACATCAGGTAATAAGGCCGGATCTCCACTCTTTTTTCTATGGATGTTGTCGTCGCCGTAGACCGTAGATCCAGATGACCAGAACATAACCTATTTCTGCTTAACCTATTAGCGATTATTTTTATTTGGATTAATTTTCTTTTGAATGATAACATACCTATGGTAAATTAAATTTGATACAGCAACTCTAAATAAATAAGTAGTTGAACTATATCTGGGATTTATTGAGTGCATTAATTCTTTTAAATCAAAATGAATTTGAGTGATGGCGAAAAAACTTTCATTTTACATGGTGTTGAGGTGCTATGAGAAATTGTTGATGAGTTTTTTCAATCTGAATGTTCTTCATACTTTGTAGATGAACTTTCGAGTTGATGGTAGGGAAAGGGAGGACTACAGGCCTATGGAATTAGAGTTAGATGTTGTTTCTCATGCTTTCGGTTCAGCCCGATTACGTTTAGCTAATACAGATGTTTTGGTAGCGGTTAAAATTGAGGTCGATACACCTTTCCCAGAAAGACCCCTGGAGGGTAAAATAGAATTTTTTGTAGATTGGTGAGCTTTTGTTTCATGATAAGGTTCTGTATACAATACTCTCGATACTATTCCAGTTCAGCAAACGCAACACCAAATTTTGAAGGACGTGGGGGTGAGGATTTAGCTATCGAATTGTCCAACTGCCTTTCCTCCGCTTATAGCTCTAATGAAGCTATCGATTTAACTAAACTGTGTATTATGAAAGGAAGAAAATGTTGGAAGTTATATGTTGATATTCTGGTAATATATTGTTTGGCTCAATTGAGGTGTTTATAAGTAAAAGAACGGAAATTTTGAATAAAGTTCATTGAGAATCATGAGAAGATGATAGGGGGGTAATTGTAACTTTGAATTTTTCAGTTATTAGAAGTGGGGGGAAATTTATATGATGCTGTATCTATAGCTGTGAAATCTGCCCTATGGAATACTCAAGTACCAAAAATAAAAGCATTGAATGTGGATGGTTCCAATGTTGATATACAAGTACTTGACGATATCCACAGTTGTACTAAGTTAGATGCAGCAGGTGCTCCTGTTATGGTAAATATTTGTGGATTGTCCAATTATTTATATTATGCAATGTTTATGCCTTTGAAAATCATAAAAAAATTGTTCAAATACCACTTTCCATCATTGATAATAAATGATATTTTTCAAATTTTCAGGTGACGATTTGTAAAATAGGCGAAAAATGTGTGATAGACCCAGATACTGCAGAAGAACAATGTTCCTCAGGTGCAGTAGTTGTAGCGGTTAGCAAAGGTTGTATAAGTACAATTTTGCAGACTGGAACTGGATCGTTTCATCCAGATACGTTAAAAGATTGTTTGAAACTCGGAGTTAACGTAGCTGCAAATGTTGAAAAAGTTTTATTGGAAACGCTTGAAGATATCCAGCCCAATCAAGATATCGGATTTTTGAAATGATTTGTATTTATGGCTTATTTTGAATAAATATTATGAAAATTCATCTATCGTTTCTTTGAAATTCTGCATTTCACCAACAAAGTAAATATTTAAACTTTTGTTGGAATGTTGCAATGGATTTTAACTTTGAATCCTTACACCACATCCATGGAACCAAAAAGTTCTAATTCATATTTATTACGAAAAGATAAAGAACATACAACTAAAAAATAAAAAAAATATATATTGTAAAGCATATAATGTAATGGAAAAAGAACAAAGTATAACAAGTTATAGATGTTCATACTAAATTTATCAAAAAACAATACTAATGAGATTCATTAAGAGGGAAAGATTCATATAGATTATAAAGTATACCTAAAAATTATCGCAACATTTTGCAAAAAGACTTAAAAATATTCAACATTTCATGATATTCAAACATTTACCATAACTGAACAGTTTACACACAACAAAAAAATATTTAAGATAACATGTGATGAAAAATAAAATCACTTCAACAAATTGAGAATCTGATTCACTTAATACTTATATTTGAAATTCAGCTTCAGGAGATATTTGGCTTGCACTTGCGCAACATCATAAACAATATATCTAAAAAAAATTAAGGAAAACGCAGAACAGAATTACCACACTTCAACAAAGATCAACCAAAATTTACTTTCATCAAATAAAAGGATACTCATTGTAAAGCAAATGCCCATCATTAAGTCCAGATATCTTAGTTGCTTTTCCCAAGGGAACTTCAACATCTCCCAGTTTTTTGCTTCCTTTTGGATCAGGAGCCGTTTTTCCAAGACCTTTTGTACTATGTTTACCAGACGGAAGTTTATCAACATATTTGGCTTTGGTCAATTCGTACATCTAAAAGTTAATAAAATCAACACCTGCTTCACCGAACATAATTGACAGGAATCATCAGAGCCTTTTCTGCCTCCAAGACTCAAACATATCATAACTGATCTCCAGAATTCAGTGAGAGCCTGTATGAGTAGGTCTAAGGGTTTTTTAGCTGAATGTTTAGGATATTCATGAAAAAGTTCCTGCCGACATGAGTTATAGTTTCATTTCATTCTTTATGTTATTTTCAATCAGAACCAACTGTCGAAATTCAGTGTCGGCCCGTACGGGGGGATATAGAAGGATCGGAAGCTCAAAATTCTTGATGTCCTCGAAAAAAATTCTTCGGATTTTGTGCTAATAAGAATAATTTTATTTCATTCTGTAATGTATTTAATTTTATGTTTTGCGCAGAATCAATCTGATGCTATCTGTACATATGATTTTTAATAAAACACTTGTTCCCGAGCTGTTGTCGATGCTACATATAGTTACCTACCCCAGTATTATTATCAGTATTATTAATATAAATTATATATCCGTATACTTCAATAAAAGTGAAGTCGAAGATATTACACATTCCTTATGATATTTTCAATCAGATGCAACCGTCGAAATTCAGTGTCGGTGCGTATGGAGAGGTCTAGAAGGGTCGGAAGCCCAAAATTCGAAATGTTCTCAAAAATGAATTTTGGTGCGTTGTTCGCTCATGGAAATTAATTTATTTCATTCTTTATGTCATTTTCAAATGAAACCAACCGTCGAAATTCAGTGTCGGACCGTACGGGGAGATCTGAAAGGTTCAGAAGCTCAAAATTCGTAATTTTCTAAGAAAAAAGTTCTTGTGAATTTTGCGATAATGAGAATTATTTTATTTCATTCTTTATGACATTTCCAATCTGAACCAACCGTCGAAAATCAGTGTCGGCCCGTACGGGGGGATCCTAAACGATCAGAAGCTCAAAATCCGAAATGTTTTCAAAAAAATTCTTGTGAATTGTGCGAAAATGAGAATCATTTTATTTCATTCTTTACGACATTTTCAATTAGAACCAACCATCGAAAACCAGTGTCGGCTCGTACGGGGGGATTCAAAAGGATCCTAAGCTCAAAATTCGTAATGATCTCAAAAAAAATTCTGGTGAATTGCGCGATAATGGGAATAATTTTATTTTATTCTTTATGACATTTCCAATCAGAAACAACCGTTAAAATTCAGTGTCGGTCCGTACGGGGGAGAACTAGAAGGATCGAAAGTTTAAAATTCGAAATGTTCTCAAAAAAAATTCTTGTCAGTTGTGCGATCGTAAGAATTATTTTATTTCATTCTTCAAGATGTTTGAAATCAGAACCAACAGTCGAAATTCAGCGTCGGCCGGTACGGGGGGATGTAGAAGGATCGGAAGTTCAGAATTCTTGATGTCCTCAAAAAAATTCTTCGAATTTTGCGCTGATAAGAATAATTTTATGTCATTCCTTATGATATTTTCAAACAGATTCAACCGTCGAAATTCAGTGCCGGTGCGTATGGGGACGTCTAGAAGGATCGGAAGCCCAAAATTCGAAATGTTCTCAAAAATGAATTTTTGTGCGTTGTGCGCTCATGAGAATTAATTTATTTCATTCTTTATGACATTAAAACAAACAGAACATTAAAACCAACACAACCAACCGTCGGAATTCAGTGTCGGACCATACGGGGGGATCTGAACGGTTCAGAAGCTCAAAATTCGTGATTTTCTGAAAATATTTTCATTTGAATTATCCGTTGATAGAAATCATTTTATTTCATTCTCTATGACAATCAGAACCAGAACCAACCGTCGAAAATCAGTGTCGGCCCGTACGGGGGGATCCAAAAAGATCAGAAGCTCAAAATTCGCAATGATCTAAAAAAAAAAGTTCTTGTGAATTGTTCGACAATGAGAATCAGTTTATTTCATTCTTTATGATATTTTCGATCAGATTCAACTGTCGAAATTCAGTGTCGGCCCGTACGGGGGGATATAGAAAGATCGGAAGCTCAAAATTCTTGATGTCCTTAAAAAAAATTCTTCGGATTTTGCGCTAATAAGAATAATTTTATTTCATTTCTTGTGATATTTTCAATCAGATTCAACCGTCGAAATTCAGTGTCGGTGCGTATGGGGAGGTCTAGAAGGATCGGAAGCCCAAAATTCGAAATGTTCTCAGAAATTAATTTTTGTCCGTTGGGCGCTCACGAGAATTATTTTATTTCATTCTTTATGTCATTTTCAAACGAAACCAACCGTCGAAATTCAGTGTCGGACCGTACGGGGAGATCTGAAAGGTTCAGAAGCTCAAAATTCGTAATTTTCTGAAAATGTTTTTTTTCGAATTGTCCAATGATGAGAATCATTTAATTTAATTCTTTATGACATTTCCAACCAGAACCAACCCTCGAAATTCAGTGTCGGCCCGTACGGGGGGATCCAAAAGGATTAGAAGCTCAAAATTCGTAATGTTCTAAAAAAAAAGTTCTTGTGAATTTTGCGATAATAAGAATCATTTTATTTCATTCTTTATGACATTTCCAATCAGAACCAACCGTCGAAAATCAGTGTCGGCCCGTACGGGGGGATCCTAAAGGATCAGAAGCTCAATATCCGAAATGTTTTCAAAAAAATTCTTGTGAATTGTGCGAAAATGTGAATCATTTTATTTCATTCTTTACGACATTTTCAATTAGAACCAACCGTCGAAAATCAGTGTCGGCTCGTACGGGGGGATCCAAAAGGATCCTAAGCTCAAAATTCGTAATGATATAAAAAAAAAAATTCTGGTGAATTGCGCGATAATGGGAATAATTTTATTTTATTCTTTATGATATTTCCAATCAGAAACAACCGTTTAAATTCAGTGTCGGCTCGTACGGGGGAGAACTAGAAGGATCGAAAGCTCAAAATGCGAAATGTTCTCAAAAAAAATTCTTCGGATTTTGCGCTAATAAGAATAATTTTATTTCATTCCTTATGATATTTACAATCAGATTCAACCGTCGAAATTCAGTGTCGGTGCGTATGGGGAGGTCTAGAAGGGTCGGAAGCTCAAAATTCGAAATGTTCTCAAAAATGAATTTTGGTGCGTTTTTCGCTCATGAGAATTAATTTATATCATTCTTTATGACATTAAAACAAACAGAACATTAAAACAAACACAACCAACCGTCGGAATTCAGTGTCGGACCATACGGGGGGATCTGAACGGTTCAGAAGCTCAAAATTCTTGATTTTCTGAAAAAATTCTTTTGAATTATCCGTTGATGAAAATCATTTCATTTCATTTCATTCTTTATGACAATCAGAACCAGAACCAACCGTCGAAAATCAGTGTCGGCCCGTACGTGGGGATCCAAAAAGATCAGAAGCTCAAAATTCGTAATGATAAAAAAAAAAAAGTTCTTGTGAATTGTTCGACAATGAGAATCAGTTTATTTCATTCTTTATGATATTTTCGATCAGATTCAACTGTCGAAATTCAGTGTCGGTGCGTTTGGGGAGGTCTATAAGGATCGGAAGCTCAAAATTCGAAATGTTCCCAAAAACAGATTTTTGTGCGTTGTGCGCTCATGAGAATTATTTTATTTCATTCTCTATGACATTTCCAATCAGAACCAACCGTCGAAATTCAGTGTCGGCACGTACGTGGGGAACTAGAAGTATCAGAAGCTCAAAATTCCTAATGTTCTCAAAAAAATTCTTGTGAATTGTGCGATAATGAGAATTTTATTTCATTCTTTGCGATATTTCCAATCAGATCCAACCGTTGAAAATCAGTGTCGGCTCTTACGGGGGAATACAAAAGGATCAGAAGCTCAAAATTCCTAATGTTCTGAAAAAAAAAATTCTTGTGGATTTTGCGATAGTGAGAATAATTTTAAATCATTCTTTAAGACATTTTCAATCGGAACCCACCGTCGAAAGTCAGTGTCGGCTCGTACGGGGGGACCCAAAAGGACCAGAAGCACAAAATTCGTAATGTTCTCATAAAAAAGTTCTTGTGAATTTTGTGATAATGAGAATCATTTTATTTCATTCTTCATGACAATTCCAATCAGAACAAACCGTCGAAATTCAGTGTCGGTCCGTACGGGAGGAACTACAAGGATCAGAAGCTCCAAATTCGTTCTTGTTCTTAAAAAATTTCTTGTAAATTGTGCGTTAACGAGAATAATTTGATCTTGTCGAACACACTAGCTAAAAACCGATGAAAATCACGTTTAAACCAGAAGGAAACGAGTAAAAATAAAAAGCAACCAGCCTAATACTCACATTTCCTAAAGCCACCTCGCACAACAGCAACAAACCTTGGTTGTTCCCTGGACTCGTGAAACAATAATTGGCAGATTTGGACACCATATCGGCAAAGTAGATACCTTTACCGAACATATAACCGGTAGAGGGCGCTTCAGGCGGCGCGATACGCAACCCTTGAGACAAGATACCGGCGAAATTGGTGGACCTACTACCGTGCCACAACAGCATACGATTGTGCAGTTTCTTGAACGGTTTGAACCTCTTCTCTTCGCCCTGTCTCTTCACGTCGAACACGTTCAGTATTTCCAGCTCGTAACTCTGATGGGTTTCAGCGTGAGTGTTCCTGACGTACTCCTCGATGATCTTGAACTCTTCGCTTTCTCTGGGTATCGACTTGATCTCGGTGTTCAGTTTCGAGTAGTACTGATCCAGGGAGGAATCTGAACCGGCTGATTTGAGCAGGCTGTAGGCCACTTCGAGCTCCATCAGGCTGTCCAGCATCTCGATTTTTTGCTGGAAAAAAAAATGAGAAAACCGTTTTCGACAAATCGTTTTGGTTTAACGCAAAAAAAACTTAGGAATTCTCTCATTTTCAAAACCCATTGGTTCTTTCGAAAATACCAAAGGTTAATAGTGGAATCTAAGAAAAAACGAAGAAAATAAATGAAACAAAACCAGAACTAGAATTTAAACAAACCGATTTGATGTTGTGTATACTCCATTCACAATTATAAAATCACAACTCTGGCCTTGGAAATTTGAAACATTCCACTCTGTATCGAAGTAATGACGTTTTTCAAAATATTTTTATGTTCTAAGTCAACACTATGTTGCCCTTTCTACATTCTTAGCGTATTTCTCAGAATTTATTCGGAAAATGAATGAATTGGAAGAGATGTGAGGACGAAAATAATTAACGTTTATATGAATTGATAGGAAGGATTCCTTTTCAAGTTATTTGCATGAAAAGTACAAGAGATCACTGTTGAAATATATTATTTTTCGCCATGGAAGAAAATTGCATTGCTTTCACATAATTTTCATATGCATGCTTGTGAAGATTTAATGTTTATTATCATCTTGAACTGAAAGTTCAAGACTTGACATCAATTGTTGAATCAAGAATAATGGAACATTATATCCCTCTACTGGAATCCAAATAGTTGAAGGGAGTTCTGATGCAACAGGAACTTTTTCTTGGAACATAACCTTAATAGCTAACTTAATAAAAATAAGAGTAGAAGATATACATTTCATTTATTTGATCTTATGAACAAGGAGTAAAATATTCTGACTGTATAGTAATATATTAGTTTAAAAAATATTCATATACATTACAACCACAGTAGGTTTGTACAAATAATATGGAACAGGTCAAACATATGCCTCACATTTATCATTCACCTGTTCTAAAATAGGACACAAACTCCTCCACATTATAGGGCCCCTACAGCATTAAAAGCTGGTGTCTCTTTTGAAAGAAGTAGCACTAGATATAATATATTCTTTCGATTAAGAGCAAATACGTACCGCTGAATGTTACATACACAAATTTCTTCAAAATGGGCTTATACGAAGTGGTTCTTTTTTTGAAACGTGAAAACGATCAACAATAATCATTTAGAGACCGATGATGGCCATCCAAAACCCGTTTACTTACGAAAATCGTGCAATTTCATTCTGCAAGTTCTTTCCTCATAATTCCTCGAAAATCCTACCTGAACCATATTTTCCGGTCGCTTTCGTGAAAAGATCGTATAAGGAAGCCTTTTTTGTCCATTTACACATTCCAAATAAATTTTGAGCACCAAAAACGATACCGAAACTAACCAAACTTCTGGGGGACCGGAATTTCGTTTGAAATCTTTCCAAACGGCCAGATACCTGAAAAAACCTCGTTATCAAGTGTAAAAGAGGCGATTTGTACTTACTTTTGCTTTATTCATGCTTATAAATCGATTTCGGGTCCAATTCAAATTTGCCGTTTGTAACCATGTCAAAATATCTTTGATACTTTTACTTTGATGTAAACAAAGAAACTGGCAACGCCGTTTTGTCATTAAAGATATTCTCTGTACGCGCACAGATTCTTTATCAGATGCACCAATTCCTGAAAACGAAACCATGGCCAGAGTTGTGATTTTATAATTGTGAATGGAGTATATGCTCCATTCACTTTTATTTAATCACATAGGAGGTCATGGTTTCGTTTTCAGGAGTTGGTGAACCTGATGAAAAGCACAGAACATTTGATGAAAAGTCAGTGCGCGCACAGAAAATATCGTTAATGACAAAACGACGTTGCCAGTTTCTTTGTTTACATCAAAGTAAAAGTATCAAAGATATGCCACATTTTGTTGGGTTTACAAATTGTTCGCAGATTTTTGGTATTTAATCGATATTTGCAGGTGAGTTTTTCGTCGAATATCCAAGATTAACGTATGTTTATTGTTTTTAGCACCAGTTTGGAGCGCGAGGACGATTTTCAAGACCAGGACGAATGTTTACATTTCGAGGTTGAAGGGGAACACGGGAATTTCGTTGAAAAAGCTGTTATTTGGACAGATATCGCAGTAGATGGATCGGATGCAGCCTCGAGAGGTCGATTAGGATGATATTTTTCAGGTTTTCCAAGAAATTTGGCGATATCTAAGCAGATTTGCAAAAGTTAGGCTCCTCACTAATGAGGTAGAACTTAGACCTAATTCTCCTATAAGAAACGCCTTTCAAAGGTCGAGATGGTGAAAAATGTCTTCTTTAGATGTTACTTGAACAAACGCAGCCGAGTTTTATACCCCAACATTGATTTTAAGAAAGTTATCAACAAAATAAAATTGACATTATTCTTGATTCTTGTAAATACCCATCAATTCATCTTATATCTTTGGGTTGATTTTTTTTAATGAATTCTTGATTAGAATCAACAATTGATGTCGTCAAGTTTAGAACTTTCAGTTCAAGAGGATAATAAACAATAAATCTTCACAAGCATGCATATGAAAATTATGTGAAATCAATGCAATTTTCTTCCATGGCGAAAAATAATATATTTCAACAGTGATCTCTTGTACTTTTCATGCAAATAACTAGAAAAGGAATTCTTTCTATCAATTCACATAAACGTTAATTATTTTCGTCCATCACATCTATTCCAATTCATTCATTTTCCGAATAAATTCACATTCTGAGAAATACGCTAAGAATGTAGAAAGGGCAACATAGTGTTCACTTGGAACATGAAAATATTTTGAAAAACGTCATAACTTCGATACAGAGTGGAATGTGTCAAATTTCCAGTGCCAGAGTTGTGATTTTATAATTGTGAATGGAGTATACTTATTACACCCTGTAGCTCACCTTGATCATTTCAGGGGTCTTCAAAATAGGAGGATTGTCAATTCCGAAATTGTGCGGGATGAAAGTATAGAACCTGTTTGACCCATCGACAAACTTCATATCGTTGACCACCTTTTTAGATTCCACGTATTTTTGCAACTCGGACAGAACAGTGTAAGCGCTGAGGATCTGTTTTTTGCTCAGTTTTCCCAAAGGCATCTTTTCCATATCAAGTTCCATCTCCAACATGGTCTGTTTCATTTGCTTCATGTCGAAAATCATCCTCATCAAATCTGCCACTCCTTTCTCCAGAGTACTTGGAGCATCGGTGACATCGATATTTTTCATGTCTTCCTCACCGTAATCAATGTCTATTGGGTACATTTTACCTGGGATCTTAAAAAAAGTGGTTATGGAATAATAAAGATCGTTTTTCTAGGAAAAATATTCACCTTCATGAAATCGTGTCTTTCTTC
This sequence comes from Adalia decempunctata, assembly GCA_951802165.1. Taxonomy (NCBI): domain Eukaryota; kingdom Metazoa; phylum Arthropoda; class Insecta; order Coleoptera; family Coccinellidae; genus Adalia; species Adalia decempunctata. The sequence continues at coordinate 4,716,745 of OX637695.1, read as the reverse complement.
CCACATGTTACCACTTTTTTCCTCGTAAAGTCGACAAAACTCGCTCTTTGCCATATGTAAACTTGGGTAGTTTTCTAATTTGTTGGATCCTATGGTTGTTCCAGTACGACCCCACGATCTAAAGACAAATAGAAACACATTAACGAAATGAGTCCTCTTCAATTCCAAGAAAAAAAAACAAGAAAAGGCAAAGCAGCAATTTTGGTGAAATTTTTTTCACGAGTTTGAGTTTGAAATTTTTTTCGAAAAAGGTTAGTCAAATGAATAACAATGGACAGTGAAAATGATTCTGATAATACTCCTGGATGTTTTGGGTAGCAGTAATTTCAAAAAGAGATTTTTGAAACCTAAATATAGTAGGAAGAATGCTAAAATAAGACTAAGTGAAAGATTTGAAAATGAAATTGTGCCTTCAAGTAGTTCACCAAATAAAAGTAACAATGACAATTTACCTTCAAGTTCTTTTTCAAAAGATGATAATTCAGTTGATCAAAAACTAGAATTGAATAAAGAAGAATGGGTCATTAAGAAATTTGAATCAGATTTTAAATTACTTGCAAACAATGATCCAAAGACTGTTGCTTTTAAGACTGCATCTGGTAAACCATTATGTAGTAAGAAAGATAGTTCAGACTTAGCCAATAATTTGATGAAGGAATTTTTTAATCCATTGATTGTGAACAATAGAGAAAACAAACAGAGTTTTTTAACGAGAAGTTCTTCAAGGAAAAACTTGGAATTAGACTCACCTAAATTGGTTGAAGAAGAAAACTTTTTGGGATTTGAACAAGAGGAATGTAGTTTTTCACTGAAGAAACACGGAAATTTCCAGCATTTAATTCATGTGTTATCTTCAGAACAGCCAATAGTGTAGGCAGTGAAACCAATGAGAACTTTCATGCAGATTCACATTTTGAAAAAGAATCTGAAAAAAGCTCAAGTAGCCCTAGAGAACCTGAAGATGCAAAATTTCAAACTGCTGAAGAAACTGTAAAACTAGATTCTATCGATAATGGTTTATTTGATTTTTCTGAGAGTATTCTCATGGAGATTGAAGAAACTCGCAGGAATGCTGAGGAACCTAGGAGATCAGATGTGAAAGTACTTAAAAATATTCCTTCTAATTCGATTCAAGAAAATGAATCTGGGAACAAACCAGCAAGTTCATTTGAAGGAACTGATACTAATACAGGACTAAATAAACATGCAAAACAAAAAATTGAAGTGAATGAAGATATAGTTTCATATAATATTGAAAATTGTATGGATAATAGGTCTTTGGACACTAGAAACCACATCAACTTAGAGAAGAAACCGGAGGAAGATCAGAAAATGGAACAATTCACCACAGGTTCTGGTTGTAAGAAAAATATTTGTCCTTCCTCAATAAAAAAAGTTAAAGGTATTTTTGAAGATTTCCGTGATGATAAAAAAGAGGCAAATTCTGTTCTGGAAACAAAGTTCGAAAAAGAAGCATCAGTGGCAAAAATCGAAGTAAAGAATGTAGATTTTAAGATTCCTCAGTTTAGTACAGCATCTGGAAATAAAATCAATATTTCTTCAGACAAATTGTCTAAAATTAGCAGTGTTTTCGAAGATATTACAGACCTCAAAATTTCCGATTATATTACGAATTTTCCTGAAACTCCCAATCATAAAGAAGAAGAAATACTCGGAAAAAGTATGAAAGATTATTATTTATGCCACAATTCACCACAGGTTCTGGTCATAAGATAAATATTTGCCTTTCCTCAATAAAAAAAGTTGAAGGTATTTCTCTGACAATAAAATATAGGCAAACGCTGTTGTGGAAACAATGTTCAAAAAACAAGCATCAATGGCAAAAATCGAAGTGAAGAATGTAGACTTTAAGATTCCTCAGTTTAGTACAGCATCCGGAAATGAAATCAATATTTCTCCAGACAAATTGACTAAAATTTGCAGTTTTCAAAGTTATTAAAGACCTTAAAAACTTGACTGGTGCATTTTGCGTTCAAAGGTATAACAAAGATATCAAGGCACAAGCTCTCTTCTGATCTTTTGAGACTATTTTCGGCTAAAAATTAGAAAATTTCGACAAAACTATAGCGTTTTCGTTCCTATCAGTAGTCGTCCATATGCCATTCCGTGCAGACGTATGTATGTGTCGCTCTGATTTTCTAATCGTTGTGATACAATCAAGTGTTATCGAATTACCTAGTTTTCGAATATTGTTTCACAGTAGTCAGCCACCGACTCCGGGCATAAAACCCCGGATTGATCGAGCTGTATTGCCGATTCAATTTCGAAACGTTGCACCCTTAAAGAATTATGAGTGTCGAACTACGTGTATGCAGTGGATGTAAAAATCCCATAGCTAAAAGTGGGCTGAAATGCACAAATTGCCCCAAAATTTATCACCGTACTTGTGCTTCAAAAGTTAAAAACTGTTGTGATATGGAGATTTCAACTTTATTCGATATGAAGAACGAAGATGAAGAATCCCTGAAACTCCTGAAAGACGTCAATTTGCAAACCGATGTACATATCACGCGAGACTCATCGGATCGTGTCTTATTATTGAAAATAATACACGAACTTGAGGATAAAAATCGCCTGTTGGAAGAAAATTCTCAGTTGTTGAAATATAAAATTTCCAAATTGGAAAATGAAAATCGAGTATGTAGCCGTTGTGATAAAAATACGACTCATACTCAGAAAGAAAAAATTATCAAACCTGATAAGCGTAATATAAACACAGACGGCATTGGAACGGTTGTATCTTACGCTAACGTAGCGAGTACTTCAACTGGTCATCCTGTGCCCGTTACAAAAGTTGATATTCAATCTGATTCCGCATCGAGATCGCCGAATACGGGTGTTCCCCAAATTAAATATAAGCAACAAAAACAAACCAATAATAAGATAACATTAAGTGAGGTTAATGAAGCACTGAAGAATGTTGAAACAGCGATGCACAATAACAAGCTCGTCAACAGAAACTCAGACACAGTTGGTGATAGTGAATGGAAACCTGCGCCTTCCCGTAAATATAAAAGGAAAAATCGACCAGCCTTAGTTGTCGGAAACTGTGCAGAATCAGGTACGATACAGGGTATTGAAAAGTTCAAGGCCCTTCATGTCTCCAGACTAAACCCAGCTACTACTGCTGAGGATCTTCATGGATTTCTTGCTCGTAGGTTCACTTATGTGAAATGTGAACCTCTTCAGTCAAGTTATCCTGATACGTATTCCTCCTTCAAAGTTTTAATACCGCAAGGCGAATTTGACAAAGTTAAGGATGCTGCTAACTGGCCTATCAATGCGAGCATACATTATTTTTTCCAGAGCCGAAAGAAGAATTCCGACCGATGAATATAGTTCCAGAAAACTTTAAAATTTTACATGTAAATGTTCAATCTTTACCAAACAAGATGAACAATTTAGAATTTTTAATTGAAGAGGAATGCCCTCTTATTGCTAGCGTTGTGGAACATTGGTGCAACACTGAAAAACTACAGTGTATGGCCATTAATGGCTATGTTCAGGTGGCGTCTTTCTGTCGAAAAACCTATGTTCATGGAGGTGTTGTGATATATGCAAGAACAGGCCTACAAGTGAAAGACGTTGAAATTTCCAAGTTCTCATTGGAAAAACAGTTTGAGTTTTGTGGTGTTAAAGTGACTCTTCGTAGCTTTAGCTATTGTGTTATAAGTGCGTACAGGGTTCCGGATGGTGATTTCATCCTATTTCTTGATAGATTGACCTTTATTTTACAACACTGTATCAAGCTTGCAGATGCTATATTTCTTTGTGGAGATCTAAATGTAAATTATTTGAACCTAACATGTAAACGTAAGCAACTTTTGGACGATCTGTTGTACTGTTTTGATTTAAGGGTTACCTCTCTTGAGCCCACCCGAGTTTTCACAAATGTAAACAATTTGACATCAACTTCTAAGATTGATTACATCCTGACGAACACCAATATTAAATTTAAATCTAAGGTTTTCGATGGTCATTTTGGTGACCACAAGGTTCTTCTATTGGAGCACCTGGGGGAGGTAATGAATGTTGCAAAATATGATTGTGAACGTAAATTGGTCAGAAATGTATCCTCCCAGTCTTTAATTGACTTGGTAAATTATTTGTCCTATGTGAGTTTTGACAATTTGTATTTACTTTCGGATATTGATAACTGTTTTTCTGAATTTATGAATATTATAAGTTATTGTATTGAGAGAACATGTCCAATGAGATTTTCTAAGCGTTATAACAATAAGCTATGGATCAATAATGAAATAAGAGAAGCTAGCACTGAATTAAAAAAATTGGCATGGGTTAATAAAAGTTTGAATAGTCATAACTCCCATGAAATATATAAGAAGGCCAAAATTAATTTCAAAAATTTGTTGAAACAAACAAAATTCAACTTTAACCAGCGTTTAATAGAAAATTCTCCAAACAAAAATAAAACTGTTTGGAGTATTGTAAATAGGGAGACTGGTAGAAAAATCAATTCTCGTCCGAATATCAAGCTTAACCAAGCAGACGGAGTATGTTCCGATCCTGTTAAAGTTGCAAATGAGTTTGCTGAATATTTTAGCTCTGTTGCAAGGGATAGTCTTGTAAATCACTTTGGTGGCTCGATTTCACTAACTTGTACTACCTCAAAGTTATCGCTGAACACATTTTTCTTCTTTCCTGTCATTGGAGAAGACATAATTAATACTGTAATGTCCTTTAAAAATAAAAAATGTACAGGTGTGGACAATATATCAGTTCGTATTTTGAAAGCTACAGTAAACATTGTTGCGGATCATATTGCACATATGATAAATTTATCTGTAAACACAGGGAAATTTCCTTCAATGTTGAAATCCGCTTCCATTATCCCGGTTTTTAAAAAGGGCGATCCTTGCAATATTGCAAATTACCGCCCAATTTCGATCTTGAGCGTCTTTTCAAAAATTTTTGAAAAAATTATATATAGTCGAATGATATCGTACCTAACACGTTTCAAAATTATTACCAACTGTCAACACGGCTTCCGGGAGGGTAGATCCACTGAAACGGCTGCCCTTTCTTTTGTAAATTTCGTATACAGAAAATTAGACGACGGTCATGTTGTTGCTGCTCTATTTTTCGACTTATCACGTGCTTTTGATGTACTTACCCGTAACTTTATGCTAAGTAAGTTTTATAATCTGGGATTCCGCGGTGTTTTTCTAAGCTGGCTCGATGATTTCATTTCGGAACGTACATCGTCGGTTAAAATTGGAAAATTTGTTTCACGTGAATATAATATGGAACTGGGGGTGCCGCAGGGCTCTGTTCTGGGACCGCTATTGTTTCTTCTGTATATTAATGATCTACCTGATCATATTGTTTGCAATAATTCAATGAATTTGATTGTATTTGCTGATGACACATCGATGGCGGTTTCAGCGCAGAGCCTTCCGGCACTCTTGTCCCTATGTAGTCAGCTGATCGGTGGTTTTGAGAGTTGGTGTCGCTCCAATGCTCTCATATTGAATATTGAAAAGACTGAGTGCATTTATTTTCGTATAAAAAACCCTGGTGATGAGCGTTTAGTGGTAAATTGTCTGGGCAAGCAGGTAACCTCCTGTGAATATGTAAAATTTTTGGGAATTTACTTAGATTGTTCCTTGAGATGGGATCAGCAGGTTATGGCAGTTTGTAAAAAGTTGGGAAATTCTTATTATGCCATTAGTAGGGTTAAAAACTCTCTTCCATTCCAATCTGTTATAACCATTTACTTTAGTTTAGTCTATAGTTTTCTGAACTATAACGTCTTATTATGGGGTAATTCTATTGACTCTAACAGAGTGTTCATTGCTCAAAAAAGAGTAATACGTTTAATTTTTAATTTGGATTCTCGTGAATCTTGCAGACCTACTTTTAGGAAATATAAACTTTTTACACTTTCAAGTTTGTACATTTATAGATGTTTACTTTATGTGAAAGATAACGAAAATATCATGGTGAAGTTGTCCGATTTTCATAATTATTCAACCAGAAATGCGAATACTTTGTGCATTCCTCATCATACAACTTCTAAATTTGAATCGTCTTGTACTTATCAGGCAGTTATTCTCTATAATCGTGTACCACCAGCTGTTAAATTGTTGGGTAAAGCAAAATTCAAAAAAATAATTAAAAATGAGTTACTAAAGAATTGTTACTACAGTGTTGGAGAATATTTGGCTGATGACCGCTTTCTGGTTGAGGTAGTATAGTTTGTAGTTATAGTTAATTTTGTATTTCTGTTGACTTGTCTCATACATATTTTTTTATGTCAAAAGGGATCAATAAAGCTTATTATTATTATTATTATTATCACCAAGCACACAAAACGACCCACCCTGTATGCAAAAAGATCGACTTGCTTGGCCCTTTCTCATCACCAATTTCAGCATTCGACGCACAATTTGGCTGTATCTTACCTGAAAACCCAATACGAATCTCTTTTATCGGATTTCAACAACTGTATCTTGTAGAAACTGTTCTTCTGCTGTTGAATATCCACTATTCCCAACACTACCGTATATTTATCGCCGTCTTCTTGGTAGACATGGGCTTCTTTCTCTAATCCGGAGTCTGGATCAACAGCAGTTCCTCCTTTTAAAGTTAATTTTACTTTGCTGGGTCCGGATTTTGAGTACATGCTTTTACCGGATTTGGATTTACTGCTTGTGGGTTCAGGTGGTAAACGAGTAGCAGGCTGTTTAGGAAATAAGGTAATCGGTTCATGTTGAAGATCAAATTTAATAACTCGGATTTTATGAAATAAAATTATTCATCTTATAAGTACAAACAAATTTCATTAGAGATCTACATTGATGGGAAGGACAAAACATCCAAGAGACGAAGTTTCCCACAAATTTCAACGATCTTTCCAAACAATAAAGGGTTTTCCAATAAGAGGTGTTATTTTGACATTCGAAGAAAATTGCTATTTTTTCAGATAAATGATGTTTATTTCGTTATAAACATTTCAATGCGTTATTGAAGGTTATATACAGGGTCTTTCACGAGGAACCTCACCCATATTTATACGGGAAACTACTGAACGTATTTTCATGAAATTCAGCACTTATAAGTATTTCACGATGCTGATGAAATCTAAAATATTTTCAAGGCATGAGCACCTCCGGTTTTTCCGGAAATGACGTCAACTTCCGTTTTTCAAATTAGAACACCATTTTTTTATTGCAGAAATAGATTCCTTAGGAAATTTCAAGTTATTTTGATGTAACATTTTTCAGTTTTGGTTGGAAAATTCTCTGAGCGGGAAAATTCGAAAAAAAATCGAAAATAGAGCTCCGCTGAAACAAGAATAACTTCGAGGTTTTTGGATGGAAAATTTTCATTTTTGGGATTTTTCAAGATGTAAGATTGATGTATCCACTTTGAAAATCGAAATCGCGATTTATGATACAGGGGGTAAAAAAATCGCTTTCAAAGTTAGAGATGACAAAATCGTGAAAAACATTTTTTTCAAATTAGAACCCCATTTTTTATGGCAGATATTGAATCTACGTTAAAAAATAATGTGAGTAAATGCATCACACCCTTGCCCTAAAGTGGATATTTTCTGAGTTATTCACAAAAAACTGTTTTTCGTCTTGAATTTTCAGCTATTTCTTTTCCCTTCACGCCAAAAAGATGAAATTTTCAGGAACAGTTACTTAAACCATGTTTTAGATTTTACTACCCTTATATGCAAGAGAAAAAAGTTACAGGTTGTTCCTAAATAGATGGCGAATTTGGATTCGAATTTGTATCGAAAATAGAGCTCCGCTGAAACAAGAATAACTTCGAGGTTTTTGGATGGAAAATTTTCATTTTTGGGATTTTTCAAGATGTAAGATTGATGTATCCACTTTGAAAATCGAAATCGCGATTCATGATACAGGGGGTGAAAAAATCGCTTTCAAAGTTAGGGATGACAAAATCGTGAAAAATAAATTTTTTTAAATTTGAACCCCATTTTTTTATGGCAGATGAATCTACGTTAAAAAATAATGTGAGTGTATGCATCACACCCTTGCCCTAAAATGGATATTTTCTGAGTTATTCACAAAAAACTGTTTTTCGTCTTGAATTTTCAGCTATTTCTTTTCCCTTCACGCCTAAAAGATTAAATTAGTTTTCTTAACGAAAGATCCGACATTTCTCAAGTTTGTCATGGTTCTGTTAATGGTATCTCTCGTTGGTCTGGGTCGGTCAGGAAACTTCTCAATGAACAGTCGAATCGTTCTATCTACAACTTTATTACATTCTCCATGAAGTAGAATGAGATTTAAATAATCTTCATTGGTAAAATTAGGCATAGCGATCGATTTTATAACTTAATACGAATTATCACCAAATTAATAGTAAACACAAAATGCTACTGAATAAAGAGGAATTTGGCAGATGTAATTGATGATATCTATCATTAAAAAAAAAGAATGTAAAATATGGTAAGTTTTTGCATATGGTTCATAAGGAATTATTTATTTATCACTGGAGAGAAAACCGATGGCCGATTAGTTGAAATAAAGAGGTTTCCGATACAAATTCGAATCCAAATTCGCCATCTATTTTAGGAACAACCTGTAACTTTTTTCTCTTGCATATAAGGGTAGTAAAATCTAAAACATGATTTAAGTAACTGTTCCTGAAAATTTCATCTTTTTGGCGTGAAGGGAAAAGAAATAGCTGAAAATTCAAGACGAAAAACAGTTTTTTGTGAATAACTCAGAAAATATCCACTTTAGGGCAAGGGTGTGATGCATTTACTCACATTATTTTTTAACGTGTATTCAATATCTGCCATAAAAAATGGGGTTCTAATTTGAAAAAAAATGTTTTTCACGATTTTGTCATCTCTAACTTTGAAAGCGATTTTTTTACCCCCTGTATCATAAATCGCGATTTCGATTTTCAAAGTGGATACATCAATCTTACATCTTGAAAAATCCCAAAAATGAAAATTTTCCATCCAAAAACCTCGAAGTTATTCTTGTTTCAGCGGAGCTCTATTTTCGATTTTTTTTTCGAATTTTCCCGCTCAGAGAAAATTTTCCAACCAAAACTGAAAAATGTTACATCAAAATAACTTGAAATTTTCTAAGGAATCTATTTCTGCAATAAAAAAATGGTGTTCTAATTTGAAAAATGGAAGTTGACGTCATTTCCGGGAAAACCGGAGGTGCTCATGCCTTGAAAATATTTTAGATTTCATCAGCATCGTGAAATACTTAAGTGCTGAATTTCATGAAAATACGTTCAGTAGTTTCCCGTATAAATATGGGTGAGGTTCCTCGTGAAAGACCCTGTATACAGGGTGTCTCAAGTTCGAGTGCCTATTAGACGTTTCTGGAGAACTGGACATATTTGAAATCTGAAATTTGGAATTATGATATTGTTCGAAATTCTCTACAGAACTAAAATATTTTCAGAGCCAGAGCACTTCCGGTTATACAGGGAGTGAAAATAAATTTGCTCAAAAAATTTTTTTTTCAATGTTTTCGATTCTGATATGATTGAGTATTCAGTGCTGAATACATTTCTGTTGAAACCATTGTATTCATTCGAATAGTTTTCAAAATATCGAAAAAAAACCTGAAAAAAAGTAAAATATTCATAGTCAGTATTATGTTCATTTTTCTTATTCTGGACATACTGAGTGTTAACCGTTTTCACAATGTCAAAGTAGAAGGATGTGGAAAGGTCATGCATCTTTTGAATTTCATAAATATCATCACAGGGTGTTTCAAATTTCGTGTCAAAAACTGTGATCCAAAATTGGCCATAACTTCTGTTTTTCAAATTAGAACCCTATTTTTTTATTATTGCTTTGGATTCTACGAAGAAAAATAATGATAGCACTCCCAGATGCTCTTGGTCCTAAATTCAGTTATTCCCGAGTTATTTGAGCTTTTCTGGATTCATATCGTACGTAGAGTAAAATTCATCGAATCTAAACAGATTCGATGAATATTCTCATGAAACCATAGTAACAAGTAATAGTCAGAACTGTCACTTGTGAATTATTAATGGGATCATTTATCTTCTATGGTCACAGAATATTCTCATGCAACATATTCGATGAATATTTTTATGAAACCATTGAATAAAATCGAAAAGTAAAGATAAAACCTAAAATTAGACCTGTCACTTGGGAATTATTAATGGAAAAACTTATCTTCTATGATCACAGAATATTCTTAAGTAAAAGATTAGATTAATTTGATTCTACGTACAACATGAATCCAGAAAAGCTCAAATAACTCGGGAATTACTGAATTTAAGAGCAAGAGCATCTGAGAGTGCTATCATTATTTTTCTCCGCAGAATCCATCGCAATAATAAAAAAATAGGGTTCTAATTTGAAAAACAGAAGTTATGGCCAATTTGGGATCTCAGTTTTTGACACGAAATTTGAAACACCCTGTGATGATATTTATGAAATTCAAAAGATGCATGACCTTTCCACATTCTTCTACTTTGACATTGTGAAAACGGTTAACACTCAGGATGTCCAGAATAAGAAAAATGAACATAATACTGACTATGAATATTTTACTTTTTTACAGGTTTTTTTTCGATATTTTGAAAACTATTCGAATGAATACAGTGGTTTCAACAGAAATGTATTCAGCACTGAATACTCAATCATATCAGAAACGAAAACATTGAAAAAAAAATTTTTGAGCAAATTTATTTTCACTCCCTGTATAACCGGAAGTGCTCTGGCTCTGAAAATATTTTAGGTCTGTAGAGAATTTTGAACAATATCATAATCCCAAATTTCAGATTTCAAATATGTCCAGTTCTCCAGAAACGTCTAATAGGCACTCGAACTTGAGACACCCTGTATATATACTCAATTCACTTTTATTTAATCACATAGGAGGTCATGGTTTCGTTTTCAGGAATTGGTGCTCCTGATGAAAAGCACAAAACATATGATGAAAAGTCAGTGCGCGCACAGAAAATATCGTTAATGACAAAACGACGTTGCCAGTTTCTTTGTTTACATCAAAATAAAGTATCAAAGATATTCCACATTTTGTTAGGTTTACAAATTGTTCGCAGATTTTTGGTATTTAATCGATATTTGCAGGTGAGTTTTTCGTCGCATATCCGAGATTAACGTATGTTTATTGTTTTTAGCACCAGTTTGGAGCGTGAGGACGATTTTCAAGACCAGGACGAATGTTTACATTTCGAGGTTAAAGGGGTACCTACACGGGAATTTCGTTGAAAAAGCTGTTATTTGGACAGATATCGGAGTAGATGGATCGGATGGAGCCTCGAGAGGTCGATTAGGATGATATTTTTCAGGTTTTCCAAGAAATTTGGCGATATCTGAGCAGATTTGCAAAAGTTAGGTACCTCACTAATGAGGTGGAACTTAGACCTAATTCTCCTATAAGAAACCCCTTTCAAAGGTCGAGTTGGTGAAAAATTTCTTCTTTAGATGTTGTTTGAACAAACGCAGCCGAGTTTTATACCCCAACATTGATTTTAAGAAAGTTATCAACAAAATAAAATTGACATTATTCTTGATTCTTGTAATTACCCATGAATTCATCTTATATCTTTGGGTTGATTTTTTTTAATGAATTCTTGATTAGAATCAACAATTGATGTCGCCAAGTCTTGAACTTTCAGTTCAAGAGGATGATAAACATGAAATCTTCACAAGCATGCATATGAATTATGTGAAAGCAATGCAATTTTCTTCCATGGCGAAAAATAATATATTTCAACAGTGATCTCTTGTACTTTTCATGCAAATAACTAGAAAAGGAATCCTTTCTATCAATTCAGATGAACGTTAATTATTTTCGTCCATCACATCTTTTCCAATTCATTCATTTTCCGAATAAATTCACATTCTGAGAAATACGCTAAGAATGTAGAAAGGGCAACATATTGTTGACTTGGAACATAAAATATTTTGAAAAACGTCATAACTTCGATACAGAGTGGAATGTGTCAAATTTCCAAGGCCAGAGTTGTGATTTTATAATTGTGAATGGAGTATAGTACCATTTTTATTGAGGCGTGTTTTCTACTTGTCAAATGTCAAAAATGACATCTACAAAAGCGACATCTACAGAAATAACGGACAATTCAAAATAACACATCTTATTGGAAAACCCTTAATTAAAAACATAAAAATTTCTACTCACGTCAGATCCCCAATCGCAAATCTTCTTCTCGATGATCAGCTCCGGTATTTTTCCGGTTTGACCCACAGCGTCGTCCGCGAAAGACTCCGGTACGACTTGAATATCTTGCGATCTAACCTCGCACATGCGAGCGCCCAACTTTTCCACGTCGTCCGGAGAAGCGATCACAGCCATTACATTTTCGTGAATCTTGGTGACGACTTTCCCGCCCAGTTTCATGATCTGTTTTTTGAGTTCGTCTTTGCCCCTCTGGGGTTTTCCCAGGATGACGAATTCCATGTTGTACAGGGGCGGAGCTGCCCTTTCCACTTTCGGTCTGTAAAAAAGAGAGGTTGGAGGAAATCGAGATATTTTTTTACATCTCGTTTAATGTCGCATATTCGGTTTGTTTCAGGAGAAATCGCTCAAGAATGTTAAAGATTACCCCCTGCACCAGTGGATAGTATTCAGTGGCGGCTCGTGACAGTTTAAGGTGGTGAGGCACATCGGAGAAAAAAGATTCCCTGCCTTGGCGTTGCCGTGAAAAAGGCTATTGCAAAACTGATGATTAGAATAATTCTTTATCGCTAGCATACTCAAGGTCATCTTTTTCGAGAAACATTTTGCTTCGTAAAATATTTACTTCTAGCGATGAAGAATTATCTTACTCGAAAACTAAACATTTTAAAGGGTGTGTATGAAAAGTAATTTGAAACCAGTTGAAGAAAATGAGCATCCTTATTGAAATTCTTCAATTTTGGACCTTGTTAAGAACATCCTCTACAAGCAAGTTGCTTTTCATCATATCATCAGATTTGAAACACCCATTAACTAGAACATTGAGAATATTGAAGTTTATATCACTCTGATAATGAAGTAAAATCTTCCACTTTCCCATAATTTTTTCGTTATATGTCAGTCACGCCGGATAAATTAAGAAAAATGTTGATGCCAATGAATCGAAATACTAATTTGGCACTAAGAGATGAAATGATATGAAGTGGTTACCATTAGAACAAACCGACCTAATTCTAATACCAGTAATACCGCTTCAAACGAACACCCTGTGGCCGGTACTATTATTTTAGGCTGATATATCAGTACAAAGCAACCATTTTTGCAGTAAAATTATTCCGTAACTGACGTAAGTAATGAGATTATCTACATCATTGCACTAATAGGACACTCTGTATATGTACATATACCTATAAATAACTAATTCTAGTGAACTCTCTTCTTCGTCAGTTGCGTAATATTCTCAAGACATTCACTCAAATCTGGAATAGATCGCTTTACTTCTTGAACTATATATGATTTATCCCCATAAGAATTACGCCAAAAACTTTGCTGATTAGCTGAAAAATCAAAAAAATCACAAGTCTTTCGAGCGTTTACATCTTACTGGGGAATTCGTGACGTCCCATCGGTCCCGTTAAATACATTTCGCCTTCGGGTCTCCGATGGAAATTGAATTCAGTAATAAGATTGAAAGACATCATATGAACACTGAGACAAACCTTAAACTACACGAAAAAAAGATAAAACTATTTTTACAAATCGAATCCAATTTGAAAACTGACCCGAGTTCATAGATTAAAAAACTAGTTCCCGAATAGTGCAGAATAAATACAGTTTGCCCTTCGCGAGAGAATATCAAAACTAGAGGAGAGGCTAGCCTCAGACTCAACGTAATATTTGGCTTTAGGGGTGCGGTTTTCTCGCCTGCCGTCCGTTCCCTATGATGTAAAATTACGCGTAACGAAAGGCAGTGTGAGGCCTGCCTCTGCCGTTTACTGGGAGTTGGATACCTAGAAATCGTGAGATACGGAAACTTAGACCCAACCGGAGACGCATTTTATTGCTATACAGGGTGTCTACTTTTAAAACGGCAAAACTTCAAGGGGAGATTATTCAAGTGATTTGCAACAAAAAATGTCATATAACACATGGTCGAAATCTTGACGGTTATTCTTCAATTTAACATTTCCCGTTTCCACGAAATACTTCAATTTTTTTCCATGAAATCTTCAATATATCAGTTATGCTTGTAGCTTCATCGAATTCGATGACATATTTGGAAATGGTATTAAATTTTCTACAAGAAAAGAATTTCAGTGTGCCAAAAATATTTCTATTGCGGGTTTGATGAGGAGATGAATATCACGATACTGAAGTGAACAAAATCAGTCATATTTTTCCAATGGGTTTTTCGTTGAAAAATTATTTATTATGGACATGTTTTCTTTTCAGCAAAACATACCTCATTTAGTGTACTTTCGAATGACATAACAACTTTCTTGCTAACTGCTTGTTTTCTGCCATAATATCATGGCTTATAAGATGAAAACGAAAAAGTCGAAAAATTTCAAACCTAAATTTGCTCCATTTTGAAACTCATTATGATTGAATATCGAAGTAATTCTTATGAGAGGGGAACTTTTCGGACCAGTTATACTCCCCGATCGCCTCAACTCTGATGGATTCATAAGATTAATCCAAAGCAGCTTAACAGACATATTGGATGAAATGCCCCTGGCTACCAGACAAAATGTCTGGTTTCAAATGGATGGCTGCCCAGCTCATAATAGCCGGAACGTACGACAGTTGATGAATGAGTATTTTGGGGAGAAATGGATTGGAAGGAACGGTCCGGTAAGATGGCCACCAAGGAGCCCAGACCTGACGCCTTTGGATTTTTATGTCTGGAGCACCTTAAAAGAAAATGTGTACCGAATTCGCGTTCAGACTCGAGCGGCTCTGATCGAAAGGATTGAATTGTGTTGTGCAGAAATGCGTCAGAAACATTGCGAACTTCGCGAGGTTGTTGATTCAGTTCGAAAAAGATGTGTTTAATGTATTGAACAAGGAGGTGGACATTTCGAACAATTTTTATAAATAGTAATAGTCTGTTTTTTAAATTTTTTCATAAAATCTGTATTATTAAAAATTTTTTCATTGTTCTGAATTATTCTCATTTCATTGATAAATTCATGATTTCCATTAGAATTACTTCGATATTCAATCATAATGAGTTTCAAAATGGGGCAAATTTAGGTTTGAAATTTTTCGACTCTTTCGTTTTCATCTTATAAGCCATGATATTATGGCAGAAAACAAGCAGTTAGCAAGAAAGTTGATATGTCATTCGAAAGTACACCAAATGGGGTATTTTTTGCTGAAAAGAAAACATGTCCATAATAGATAATTTTTCAACGAAAAACCCATTGGAAAAATATGACTGATTTTGTTCACTTCAGTATCGTGATAGTAATCTCCTCACCAAACCCGCAATGGAAATATTTTTGGCACACTGAAATTCTTTTCTTGTAGAAAATTTAATACCATTTCCAAATATGTGATCGAATTCGATGAAGCTACAAGCATAACTGATATATTAAAGATTTCATGGAAAAAATTGAAATATTTCGTGAAAACGAGAAATGTTAAATTGAAGAATATCCGTCAAGATTTCGACCATGTGTTATATGACATTTTTTGTTGCAAATCACTTGAGTAATCTCCCCTTGAAGTTTTGCCGTTTTAAAAGTAGACACCCTGTATAATGGAGGGAAATTTCGATATAAATGCGTATGGAAGAAGATAATGAAAACAATTTTAATTGATTGAATAAATATATGATATTTATACGTGTAATTTTCGACGTTTATTGGCGAGGCACTGCCTCACCTGCCTCATAGGACAAGCCGCCACTGATAGTATTGGAGTATCAGTCATAATGTTTCTATGTTTGATTTTGTCTGTTTGTTTTTGTTGATTTTCTTTCGGTCCCGTTTGTTTTATACAGGATGTATATGTTAATACTACTCTGGCCTGAACATCCGCGAAGTTGAGTGATTTCTTAGCGGAAATCTTGTTCTGTACAACTTATACGCTGAACTGGCATTTTGTTTGATTCACCATAAATAAAAAGCATATTTACAAGTTCCTTATTTGAATAAACTTAACACTTGTACAATCTACACCGCACAGAAAAAGATATGTTACAACTTACTTTTCATCGTCCTCTTCTTTTTTCACGTTGGAAGTTAGTGCAACTTCCCTGAAGATTCTTGTTCTCGGAACGTATTTATATCTTTTCAAGAAAGAATATTCCGCTGCCAACTCTTTGGGCGCTTGGAAAGCCCTTCTTTTTGGAGTCTTAGTAAGATTATTACATTTACTCCATTCGGTTAAATCTCCGTGACATATGTATCCTAGTTTAGAGTAAACGTACTGGCCACCTTTACAAACCTTACAAGGTTCAAGAGCACCGAAGGTCATAATATCGGCCAGCCTATCCATAATCTGAAATTAAAGCTTAAGTTTGCAAAATTTCGATCAAGGAAAAGATGAAATAGGTCGAACATACAGCGTCTGTTCCTGTAGGAATATCTTGTCCGTTGTATTCCAACAGATCTACCAATTCTCCCTTGGTCATTTTCTTTAGTTGATCCCTGTACTTATATAAGACGCTTAAATGTTCTTTGTTCAATTTTTCCTCTTCTGTTGGTTCTTCGATTTTCGGTTTCTTCACCTCTTCCGGAATATCTTCTTGCTTTATTGCACTACAATTTTTTTAAACTTTTCTATGAATATTGCACTAAATTCTCAAAATGTTCAATATTATGCAAAAATATACTTAATGAAATGTTTTGTAATACACTGCGCGAAAAAATTAACGCACATTATGGAAATCTCAAATTTATTCTACAACTGAAGGTGTTCTCAATGATAATTATTTTTATCAGAATTATGCATGCATATGTTATCCACTTTCAACGTTTTTCTTCAATACAGATGTTTTCTCCCAGCAGGAATAAAAAAAGATGATATTATCAGATTTTGAATGTATTGGCTCCATTCTAAAATCAGTTGTTCTCGATCAATTCTAGTGATCAATAGTTTTTCTTTCGTTTGATTTTTTACACTCGATCGCTATGCAACGCGAAACACGCAATTTGACCCAAGAGGAATGTGCCCAAGCGGTAGTTTTGCGAGAAGAAGGGTGGACATACACAAGAATTGCAGAAAGGTTTGGAGTTTCCCATACAAGTGTGTCCAGAATGTTGCAGCGATTCAGGGAGACAGGTATGAATGTCCGAAGACCAGGACAGGATAGACCACGGGTAACAACTGCCATTCAAGAACGTTACTCGAGAGTTTCTTCGTTGAGACAACGGTTTGCAACCGCTCGCCTCCTTCAAAATCAGCTTGAGCAAACTCATGAAGTGCAAATTAGCACTCAGACAATAAGAAATCGCCTCAGAGGATATGATTTAAGGTCTCGTGTCGCGGCAAGAGACCCAGCTCTTACCCCAGCCCATCGAAGGGCGCGTTTGGATTTTGCGAGAGAGCAAATCCATTGGGAAGAGGCCGATTGGGAAAGAGTTCTCTTCACAGATGAGTCTAGATTCTGCCTCTACCATTGTGATCGAGGTTCCCTTGTATACAGACGTCCACATGAAAGATATGCTCAGTGCAATTTCCTGAATACTACTGGTTTCGGGGGAGGATCGATTATGGTATGAGGTGGAATATCTTTGACTGCTCGCACAGACCTAGTGGTCGTTGATAATGGAGCTATGAATGCTGATACGTATATAAGGAACATTCTTGAAGAGCATGTAGTGCCATTCGCCCCATACATTGGTGAAAAATTCATTTTTATGGACGATAATGCCAGACCCCATCGTGCGCGCATCGTTCAGGAGTACCTTGAAGAGGTTGAAGTCTCTCGAATGGAATGGCCAGCAAGAAGTCCAGATCTCAATCCGATTGAGCAGGTTTGGGACAACCTCAATAGAAGACTGAGAAGTTCAGAAAATCATCCAGCTACTCTTAATGACTTAGGAATTCAACTCGGAGAAATCTGGGAAGGATTAGATCAGAACATTTTAAGATCACTCATTTTGAGTATGAACCTTCGTTGCCGAGCTGTAATTAACGCAAGGGGTGGAAATACCAAGTATTAAATCACTTCTCAGCATTTCAGTATTTGGAAAATTGTTCATTTCTCTTCTTTCACATAAGATTCGGTGAAATCCTGAATTTTTCTTCCATTTAATGTGTCTTGTTTCGTTCGAAACCTTCCCGAGAGAACATAAAAAATAAGTTATAAAGTCAATGTAGAGTTAACTTTCATTAAAATTGAGATTTTTAGAATGTGCGTTAATTTTTTTGCGCAGTGTACCTACTGTCCCCATTTTATCGATTGAACTTACGGAAGTTGCTTCAAAGCTTCCTTCTGATCTTCTTTGGACAACAATTTAAATCCTGGCAAAACTGAAGCAGATTCGTAATATCCTAAGTCGGTACGCAGCTTAGCAAAACATGATAAATGATGCCACATATCTTGACCTCCATATTTTTTACCGACGTCTGTGTCAAAGTCTTTTTTTGAGATTCGAATCTATAAAATTAGACAGCAATCACGATCTACCTTTGCTCAATACCTACACATTACGTATGATGATCGAAGTATTATTTTCAGTAATAAAAAACTTACTTCCTCTTTCATGATTTTTATTTCACAGCCTCTGCAAGTGGCTCGGCTCGACTTGGCATATTCAATGATGAAATCCTTGAGTGCTGCACCTTTCAGAGCTGCAGCTGCGGCATCTCTCTTCTTACCTCTACCTTTCTTTTCTGGTAATATTACACTAGCAGCCGCTCCTTAAGAAAAATTAAATGAGTGATATAACTATGTAATCAATAATTGGATAAAGGAAATTGTTACACCTGATCATATTGAAATATTTTACCTATTCTTTCTTTAATTTTTTCTTGGTCGGGCAGACGTAGTGTTTCGAAATTTTCAATATCGTCAACACTCTTAGGTCTTTGTTTACTGAAGAAACACATGGAATGATACCACTTGGCCATTTTACCATCGAAAACAGGGGACTGAAAATATAAAATTCACGGAATTTTCAACAGATTCTTTTGAATTCATGGTTGAAACTCAATGATTTCGAGTCATATGACAATGAAGAATTAATAAAAATATTATTTTTATTGCTTCATACCTGTACTAAGACAGCAATACGAAGGGACCCCTGAGCAATTGCAGAGTTACATCCTTTGCAACCTGCACGTCCAGATTTAGCATATTCTGCTTTATAAGGCAAATCCATTGTGCCTTTTCAAATGCAATTCGAAAAATTGATCTAAAACATCAATTCGAAATGAATTTTACTTATTTGAATGGTTGAAGGCTGTAAACGAACATCAATTTAATATGATTAATAGTTAACAAGATCCTGTGAAAATTAGGCTGGTAAAAAACTGATGACAATAATTATTTCTCACCAAATCACCTCGTTTAGGAAGTTGGATTAGAAACAATCAACAATGCCGGACATTAGATCGTCGTTATCGTCAGCTGTCATTCACTCAAAAGGCGGGAACGGGGAAATTTGAAATTGAAGTAGATTAGGCCTACCATAAATAAACTACGATTTGATGTTCTGTGGCTTAACCTTTGTCGAGTAAACAACAAAGGTTATATTTTCAAAATCTTTTTGAGAAAGTTGATTCAAGATTTAATGGAAAAGAAAATTTTTTTGAGAAAGCTTGGTCAAATGAATAACAATGGACACTGAAAATGATGCTAATGATACTCCTGGATCCCCTGTTTTGGGTAGCAGTAATTTCAAAAAGAGATTTTTGAAACCTAAGTATAGTAGGAAGAATGCTAAAATAAGACTAAGTGAAAGATTTGAAAATGAAATTGTGCCTTCAAGTAGTTCACCAACTAAAAGTAACAATGACAATTTACCTTCAAGTTCTTTTTCAAATGATAATAATTCAGTTGTTCAGAAACTTGAGTTGAATATAGAACAATTGGTCATTGAGAAATGTGAATCAGATTTTAAATTACTTTCAAACAATGATCCAAAGACTGTTGGTTTTAAAACTGCATCTGGTAAACCGTTATGTAGTAAGAAAGATAGTTCAGACTTCGCCAATAATTTGATGAAGGAATTTTTTAATCCATTGATTGTGACCAATAGAGAAAACAAATACAGTTTTTTATCGAAAAGTTCTTCAAGGAAAAACTCGCAATTAGATTCACCCAAATTGGTAGAAGAGGGAAACTTTTCGGGATTTAAACAAGAGGAATGTAGTTTTTCACTGAAGAAACATGGAAATTTCCAACATTTAATTCATGTGTTATCTTCTAAAACAGCCAATAGTGAAAGCAGTGAGAAATTTCATGTCGTTTCACATCTCGAAAAAGAATCTAAAAAAAGCCCAAGTAGGCCTAGAGAACCTGAAGATACAAAATTTCAAACTGCTGAAGAAACTGTAAAACTAGATTTTATGGATAATGGTTTATTTGATTTTTCTGAGAGTATTTTCATGGAGATTGAAGAAACTCGCAGGAATGCTGAGGAACCTAGGAGATCAGATGTGAAAGTTCTCAAAAATATTTTTTCTAATTCGATACAAGAAAATGAATCAGGGAACAAACCAGCAAGTTCATTTGAAGGCATTGATACTGATACAGGACTAAATATACATTCAAAACAAAAAATTGAAGTGAATGAAGATATAGTTTCATATAATATTGAAAATTGTATGGATAATAGGTCTTTGGACACTAGATACCACATGAAGTTAGTGAAGAAACCTGAGGAAGAACAGAAAATGCCACAATTCACCACAGGTTCTGGCCGTAAGATAAATATTTGTCCTTCTTCAATAAAAAAAGTTAAAGGTATTTTTGAAGATTTCTCTGATAATAAAAAAGAGACAAACACTGTTCTGGAAACAAAGTTCAAAAAACAAGCATCAGTGGCAAAAATCGAAGTGAAGAATGTAGACTTTAAGATTCCACAGTTTAGTACAGCATCTGGAAATAAAATCAATATTTCTTCAGACAAATTGTCTAAAATTAGCAGTGTTTTCAGAGATATTACAGACCTCAAAATTTCCGATTATATTACGAATTTTCCTGAAACTCCCAATCATAAAGAAGGAGAAATACTCGGAAAAAGTATGAAAGATTATTCTATCAAGAATAGTAATAATATTTCGAACACCAATTCTCAATCTTCTGTATCAAAATCATTAAACAAAGTGCAAAGTGAAGTCAAAATACAGACACAACAATCAATAAAATGCACTGAGAATGTGGTTTCACTTTTTTCAACAGCCTCAGGTAAAAATATCGAATTACCCTCTTCTAGTCTTTCAAGAATTGATAAAATATTCGGAGATATTCCTGACTTTAATGATGTGAAAGCCAATATAAAAGAAGATTTTTCAAATTGTAATATGGTTGAAGATTCTAAAAAAATTGATTTGTCGAAAACTAATGATATTCCTACATTTTCTCCACTGAGAATCAATAACGATACTTCACAAATCTCTTCTGCAACGAACAATAACACCGTTCTACTCAAACACACTCCAGTAAAGAATAATTCAAGTTTTATTAAAGCCAAAAGCAGCATAAACATAAAACGTGCGAGTAAAATTAATCTAGAAAGCTGTTCAAATGAAGGAGAAAACGCAAATTATATCACTCCCCAAAAGAGTGCACAGAGAAAAAAAAGATTAGGTGCATATTCCTCAAGAGATGGAAAAATTTCAGACACAGCATTGAATAGGGCGAAATCCTTATTTGGGGATATGAACTTTGACGACCTAAAACTGCCCCCTCATCTCAAAGTCGAAACTCCGAAAATATCGCAAGTTTCATTGTCCACCCCTGTGAGATCAAACAAAATTAGTACTCCTCAGTATTCGTCCACACCAATCAGATCAGTCAAGAGAAATGAATCATTTTTGAATAATACCCATCAGGAATCAAATCATCCTTTCATCATTCAAAAACCCACCCGTGGAAGTTTGGTAGATTTGGAGGATGAGTTGAATAAGCAGAAGAATATTTTGGAGAAGAAATTGGAGCTTGTTGTAAAAAGACAGGAGGCTGTAAAAAATCAGATACATTCACAATCTTCCAATAAGAGATTCAAGTGAGTTGATGAATTAAGTTTTTTCTTGAGAAATTTAAGGCTTTGAATTTTCGCTTTTATAGATTAGAGAACTATGAAAAGATGAACAAAATCAATTTGAAAGATGTGAAAAATTTGGAAATGCAATCTGGGTGTACTCAGCAAACAAACAGTATTATTCTAAACATTAATCCCCAAAATGCTACACTAATACACTTCAGCAATAACTGGTAAGTTCAAAATCTGTATGATTCAGACAAGTATTTAAAATTCATTAATTGTTGTTCAATTATTTCTGTCTCACAGTGTATTACAGAAATATTATTTTTATCTACATCTTTTTCTCTATCTCTTGAATATTGGGTAGTGTTTAAATCAAAAAATAAAAAGTGGAATATTTCATTACCTATGGGGGCTACATAGTTGATTTTGGTATCAAAATGTAGGTTTTCGAGGTCGCTCCATTCAATAAAAAATGATTCAAAGCCCTAACTATCACCGTTTAGATTTTGACTTGTCAAATGGCATTTTTTGAAAAATCGAAAATTTAAAACTGTCATAACTTCCGTCCCTCTCATCGCCGCCAATAGTTATTTATTTTATGTTGATCAGCATAGCCCCAAGTATCTATGTACAGAATATGAGCGATTTGAAAAATCTCAAATTTTGGGTCAAAAATGACAAAGGGGTATGACCCCCCAAAAACACCACATTCGTCAATAAAAAGTATATTTGGGGAGAAGCTAACGTTATCATTGAATCTGGAAGTTGTACTTCCTATTCGAATCTTCAATAATAGCAATTTTTCGGACCGACAGCACCCTTACCTTGAGTGGTGTGAGCTCGTGAACAGAATTCGAAAAGAAAAATCGAAAAATACAAAGTGGAATAATTCATTACCTATGGGGGCTATATGGGTGATTTTGGTATCAAAATGTAGGTTTTTGAGGTCGCTCCATTCATAAAAAAATATTTCAACGCCCTAACTATCACCGTTTAGATTTCGACCTGTCAAATGGCATTTCTTGAAAAATCGTAAATTCCAAACTGTCATAACTTCCGTCCCTCTCATCGCCGCCAATAGTTATTTATATTATGTTGATCGGCATAGCCCCAAGTATCTCTGTGCAGGATATGGGCGATTTGAAAAATTCCAAATTTTGGGTGAAAAATGACAAAGGGGTATGACCCCCTAAAAACACCATCTTTGTCAATAAAAAATATATTTGGGGAGGAGCTAACGTTATTATTGAATCTAAAAGTTTTACTTCCCATTCGAATCTTCAATAATAGCAATTTTGCAGACCGACAGCACCCTTACCTTGAGTGATGTGAGCTCGAGAACAGAACTCGAAAATGAAAAATCGGAAAATAAAAAGTCGAGTAATTCATTACCTATGTGGGCTACATGGGTGATTTTGGTATCAAAATGTAGGTTTTCGAGGTCGCTCCATTCAATGAAAAATGTTTCAAACCCCTTACTATTACCCTTTAGATTTTGACCTGTCAAATTTTTTGAAAAATCCCCAAGTACCCCTGTGCAGAATATGAGCGATTTGAAAAATCTCAAATTTTGGGTCAAAAATGACAAAGACAAAGATTTAGTTGACGGTAAAGAATATTTTCATTTTATTGAATTTCAGTTGTTGATTTTTAATTTCTCACTAGATTTCCAATATAGGGTGTAATATGAGGTTTTATTGAATTCTTTCAGGTTTGAGGTTCCTGTAGTAACTACCGAAGATGGTTGTGTACTGGTTCCAAATTTTCAAGGTTTCATAGGGATATCTGAAATAGAACCAGCTTTCAGCTCTATGCCGGGTGTTGAAAAAAATTTAATACCCATTGGCTGGGTGAAAAACCATTACAGATGGATCATATGGAAATTAGCAAGCTACGAACGCTTTTTTCCAGCAACATTGGGAGGTAGCTTCAATATAAACAACGTAATAAAGCAGTTGAAATACAGGTATTTCTGACGAATATGGTAAGTTCTATAAAAATATACTAGATTTCATTTTTAAGGTACATGAGGGAACTCTACAATGCAGAAAGACCGGCACTGAGGAAAATATACGAATTGGATGATGTTCCACACAAAAGAATAATTCTGTGCATCTCAAATATAATAAAAGTAGGTATGTTTATATTTTCTTAATTGTAGGGATATGGGATATCTCAGTTCTCATCTTCTTCATGTTTCCTTTTTTTTTATTTGAGAATGGAGATGATACAGAACTGGAATTAACTGATGGCTGGTACTGCATTCGTACAATAATAGACGAATTAATGTGTCGTCAAATTAACAAGAAGAAAATAAAAATTGGTTCCAAGTTGATAATCACAGGGGCAGAATTACTGAACTGCCCTGGGTGTCATCCTTTAGAAACCGAAGTGAGTTATTAAAAAGAGTTGTTTCAACTTTTGCTTTTAATCTGCATTGTTATTTCAGCAATCCAGTAAGGCTCGTCTTAAAATCCATTTCAATTCCACCAGGAGGGCCCTATGGTCCTCCAAATTGGGCTATCAAAAAGACCCCTCTCCATTTCCCATAAAATTGAGCAGCTGTGTTTGGAATGGTGGAAATATTGGTAGAACAACGGTTTATTTGTTGCGAGTTTACCCTGTGATATATAGAGAGCAAACGGAAGGTTCAGTTTGTTAGTAGTTCACTTTCAATTTTTGATTGCGAACATTCATAAGACTGATTTTAGTGTGGAGGAATCAAAACGCGGAATATAAGAGATTTCAGGAATTCGAAAACGAATGCATGAGGAAGTTCGAAGAAGAGACAAATGTGAGTATCTCATTTTGCGAATTTTCTGAAGATCTCATCAACATTAAATACACTGTTTCAATTCAAGTGAGCATGAATATCTTGCGCACTTTACTTGAAATAAAGAGATTATTATTATTATTACACTACTGGAAAAAATTAAAGGATCAAAAAAAAATTCCAAATTTTTCGGCAATTTTCAACATGCCGCAACTTTGAGAGGAATGGTCGTACAAGAAATTCAAAAAAAGGAAATTGTAGCTCCAAGTGTCTCGTTTTTGGATTAGAACTTCAAAAATTTTAAGTTTCAGTGGTTTTCGAGTAATGTTAGAAAAATCAGCAACAAAAAAATTCTCAAAATTTTACCACTTTTTTTTTCTTGTCTACGAGCGTGGTAATTCTATTTTTGCATAATCGTTATAATGATGGGATACTTTGTTAATTCAGCTTTAATTTATTTTTTTATTGACCTCAATACGTCCATTTCTCGCCGAGATAACGGTCTTCAAATGGAAAAGAATCCATTTGTCTTTGATTATCGATTTCTCAGCAACCAATGATTGCACAGAAAATTGAGGGGGAATTTCAAGACCTTAAATGAACTCCCATTAATGAACAACCATTGCTTTTTTTTCTTAATGTCGCATCAATATGAAAATTTAACAAAAAAAGGGCTTTTGGTGGTTTCTTGGAAAATCTACCGCTGGATCGAAAATGTTGAGGAAACCAATAATGTTAAGTGTGACTTTCACAGTTCAAAATGTTGATAAAAACCTTACGAAGAGCCAACTCAATTCAGCGAGCCGTTTTTTTGTTTGACTCGATTGAATTTTTGAAAAAAAATAAGGATCACGTTTTTTGCTCTGAGAAGCTCGTAATCTTTAAAAAAGGCAAAAAAGAATTTTTCTCGAACTTTTTCCACATTTTAATTGCAGATAGTTCATAAATTTCAAAAAAAGAAAAATAAAAAAACAACAAATAACATTTTTATTAATTTAATAACGGGTATTGCCACCCCTGTTTTGAATAACGGCTCTCAAACGTTGAGCCATGTTAATGCAGGCGGTAATTTGAGGCTGATGAATGATTGAAGGATTCACAGAAAACTCCGACGGAATTTCGAATTTACCGAATTTTGAGCAGAGAATCGCTTGTTTTTTTATTTTTCTTTTTCTTTTTTGAAATTTATGAACTATCTGCAATTAAAATGTGGAAAAAGCTCGAGAAAAATCTTTTTTGCCTTTTTTAAAGATTACGAGCTTCTCAGAGCAAAAAACGTGATCCTTATTTTTTTTCAAAAATTCAATCGAGTCAAACGAAAAAACGGCTCGCTGAATTGAGTTGGCTCTTCGTAAGGTTTTTATCAACATATTCAACTGTGAAAGTCACACTTAACATTATTGGTTTCCTCAACATTTTCGATCCAGCGGTAGATTTTCCAAGAAACCACCAAAAGCCCTCTTTTTGTTAAATTTTCATATTGATGCGACATTAAGAAAAAAAAATTCTATGAATAAGCAATGGTTGTTCATTAATGGGAGTTCATTTAAGGTCTTGAAACCCCCCTTCAATTTTCTGTGCGATCATTGGTTGCTGAGAAATCGATAATCAAAGACAAATGGATCCTTTTCCATTTGAAGACCAATATCTCGGCGAGAAGTGGACGTATTGGGGTCAATAAAAAAATAAATTAAAGCTGAATTAACAAAGTATCCCATCATTATAACGATTATGCAAAAATAAAATTACCACTCTCGTAGACAAGAAAAAAAGAAGTGGTAAAATTTTGAGAATTTTTTTGTTGCTGATTTTTCTATCATTACTCGAAAACCACTGAAACTTAAAATTTTTGAAGTTCTAATCCAAAAACTAGACACTTGGAGCTACAATTGCCTCTTTTTGATTTTCTTGTACGACCATTCCTCTCAAAGTTGCGGCATGTTGAAAATTGCCGAAAAATTTGGAATTTTTTTTGATCCTTTAATTTTTTCCAGTAGTGTATAAAAGCTTGACTTTCGATTTTTATTGAAGCTATAATCTTCAGAATGGCTGAACAAAAGTTAACGAGACTTCAACAGTTTGAAAAAGTACTTTTCAGAGAATGTTTTAAACTCCAATTTGTTTCCCCACTCTAATGCGTTCAGTCGCCATCTTGAAAAACCTTTTATATGTTATATTTCTGAAACATTGTAGGGAAAAGTACTGAAGTTTTATCTACAGAATTCAATTTTCTATGCTATGATACATATTTCCTAAGATCTCATCAACATTCAATCAAAAATGAATAAGTTTATAACAAAAAATCTTGTCAAGTCAATGAAGATCTTCAAAATGGCTGAATAAATTTCAAGGAGACCTAAACAGTTGGAAAAAGGAACTTTCAGAGAATGTTTTAAACTACAATTTCTTTCCCCATTCTATTTCATTCAGCCTCCATCTTGAAAATATTGCCACAGCTACTTCGATTGGAACTAATTTTTGAAAAGTGTATCGTTAGGTTCTGTTAGCGATATTCTTTTTCTTGTTATTAAATAACGATGAACATTTATGTGTAATTTCAAAAAAAATATTTTAGGTAAATATTGTAAAAAGAAAAGTATGCCCCGTACTACAAATGACTGTGATAGATGTTTCTGATGAACTCCCAAAACCTTTCAAATGTATTATTTGGGATTCAACTGATTCACACGAAGAACAATTGAAAGAGAACCAGGTAGTTTCATTCTATAACTTGATGTTAAGGTAAACTGTGGTAATTTTTTATCATTTTGATATGTTTTTCTCACACTCTTTCAGAAATATACTTCTCTACTGTTTCTTGTTTGTTAATGTAAATCTTCATTTTTCTCGCAGTGGTATAATGCGTATTGATTCTTTTTATCTTCGTTTCAGAGCTAACGGTGAACTTAGTTGCAATAAAAAGACATTTTTTCAAGTTTTCAATTATAAAACAGCAAAATACGAAAAATATAGAAGAAAGTGCGTTGAACTGGCTAGTTACGAATTGATGTGTGAAAATGCTATTTTTGGAGAATTCGATACTGTAGGTTTCATCGTTAAGAAAAATGTAGAGCAAAATAGACAATACTTCTGGTTGACAGACTTGAAGAACGGGTCAGTAATTTGATGAATTTTGTTGCGATTTTTTTATGATATTAACGATACTTTCAGTTTTCTGCTGGTTGAAATTAATGAAGGTCCAAATAGTTGTTTATTTCTACACAAGGTTGAAGAAAACGATTTAGTTGCAGTGTGCAATTTGAGGTTGAAAAGTAGTGAGGATCAGTATGTTGTTGCTGCTGCTAGTCTCCAAACAATCCTTTCTCAGTATCCGCAATATGATTTTCTCAGAGTGAAAATGGAAGAATTGGGAAAAGCCAGTAAGAATGTGAGTTTCCATTGAATAATACAGAATTGTAGCAATTTTTTTTTGATTGCCTGTTTTCAGGAAATACTCTGTAGACTGAACGAAATGAAGGAATTGGTAGAAACTTTTGAGAACAGAAATAGATGTGAAACACAACATTTTGGTGACTCAGAAGAAAATAAATTGAATTTTTCAAGAGTAACAAGTACAGATAATGCAATGTCAATGATAAATATCGATGAAATTGTTACTCATCATAAAAAATGAAATATATTTTAGTGAAGGCAAGCTTCTCCATGTTGCCTTGTATATAGTTGTCACTGTAGGTACCTAACCACGAGAATCAATCTTTCATATCACATATGAAGTTAATATTTTAGTGTAAGTTCAACATCACCTTCGGTTTTTCTGATGATGAAGTGTAGAATATTTTATTAATGTTTATATTGTTTTCTTATTAATAAATGTTTGAATATTAAGGGACTTTTATTATTCCCACCGGCAAAAATACCGTTTAGTTTTCGGCACAGAAAATAGTTATTTCTTGGAATGGGCAGTAAAATGAATAGAATTGAAAAAAATTAAGACAAGATTTTATCCAAATGATTTAAAAAATGTTTGTCGAATAAAGCACTGACATGACCGTTGCTGGGTCATTTTTCGGACTTCTCAAGTCCCAGACGGCATCCCAAAAAATTTGGAGAGTGTTATCTTGTAGAGCATGCTAAAACACATCTTCCACAAAAAATATTTTTCGAACACTCTCATCTCTGGAAAATATGGAGGTTTCCAGATCATTTTCCGGATTTCCCAAGCCCTGACGGCATCCCAAAAAATTTGGAAAGCGGTATCTTGTAGAGCATGTAAAAACACATATTCCGCAAAATTTTTTTTTCGAACACACTGTATTTCAGAAGATATGAATTTTTATTTGACACTCAATATACACTTCAAAAGAACACTTATTTCGAGCGTATAACCAATTTCACAATAGATGGAATATGTTCAAATGCTTCTTAAATGATCGAATTCCATTATCCCTTCAAAAATAATACGATATTACTGAAATATAAGTAACTAGCTGGCCCGGCGAACTTTGTACCGCCTGAATTATACTTAAAAGTTGTATAAACTTACCATTGCTTTTTTTCAAGCAGGAAAAAAATTAGGCAAAATTAAAGTTCAAAATATACAAAACTTTAATAATTTTGTAATTCACATGGAAAGAATTCTCTTTATTTAAGCGGTAACTAATTGTTGAACTTGAACATATAACTTTTTGTTTTTAATTGTTGTACAGTTCTCTTTTTGCAGTACCTCATGTGACTGTGAATAGCAGGAGTATAATCCATATTATACCTTTCCTCTTATATGAATCAAAATGTCAAGAATAGGAACAAAAATTATTCCTTTAATGAACTATCGACTATTAACACAGCCCGTCGACCAGAATTAAAAAATCAGTCATTTGTTAATAGCCCAACCTAAAGTGGCAAAAACAAAACTTTTCTTATATTCTCAAAATCTAATCAGTGGTCACACCATTATTTTAGACATCTTAGCTATGCTGCTAAGCTCAAAATAATGGATAAACATCTCAGTTGGTGGAGCAACGCGATTCTCATTATTCCATGGATATGAGCTGTCAATCTCTCTTCAATTTGTTCAATTTAGTTGACGATATCAAGCTCGTTAGAAGACAAATCGAGATGTTAAAATGTCGATAGTACGATCGACACGGCAAAATTATCAACACTGTGAATTATGTTGACCTCATATTCAAATTTATTGATGGTCATTCGACCAGATCAGATTAGGCAACCCATGAAACATTATTGTATATCATAAGTGAAAGCCAACGTTTCAAAATTATTGACGCTTACAATACTGTCTCTGTGCGAACAGAAACACGAATATAATATGTATGTCAATTACTAATTATGGGCAATTTTGGATTCAGTTATTTCCGCAAATATATCTATTACCCAAACAGAAATTCGAAAGCATTTGAAAAATAAAGAAAAAAGATGAAGATGGCCAACTCACGTTTGAAACTGATCGTCAAAATCAGATACTTGATCTTTCGGTAAAAATTCACTGTTCCACCAACTTGAGATAAGTTTACCCGCTTTTTGATCTGGCAATAGACTTCCATGTTACCATGAGTTCTATGCGAATCACATATCGCCATCTAACAGCGGTAATATCAACCTACGACTACGTACAGTGACTTGTCTATTTACTGTACGACTACGCATCAACGGTAGTGACACCCCGTGGCCTTATTCAAAAGAAAGAAAAGCATTTCCTGCATGAGTAAAACTTTCATCAATTTTTTCGAAGTTTTATTGTAATTTATAATAACCAGACCGAAGACGATTCCATAAATGAAGTTTCATAACAAACAGTCCATCCGATCTCTAGTTTTAAATGGTGTAACCAACATCTTTCTTTTATATATATAGATGATGTCCATATATCCATTATATCTTCTCTCTAGCAATTCTTAGTGTCTTGTGACAGACACTCTTTTGGACCCAACAAATGTGAGGAGTGTATCTTCATGAAGGGAATATAAGGATGAATATAAAAACCCCAGTTTTGTTATATTTTTATTGTATAACATCTATCACTATTATTTCATTACACTTCGTCGATTGTAATAAAAAAAACCATCATCACATCCCAAATTTAACCATCATAATTACATAATTCAAGTTAAATTCTTGTACAATATCACAGCAAGCAAATCCAATAAACTCTTCTTCAATTCAAGCGGGTAGTAAATCGAAATCGTCACTAACATGGACCATCGGAACATGATGTTCTTCGATCGTTGGAGTCGATTTCCTATCGCAAAGATTCAACTCGATCATCTTCCACTCCCAATCCATTTTCTGAACCGCATGAAGGGATTCGGCTTCGTTATGATGCCTCAAGAGCATGTGCTCCTTGATTTTTTCCCACTTATCGTCCACATCTTGCAGCCAGCTCAGAAAAAGGCGACCTACAAGGAAAGTATTAGTAAAATCATTGAGTTTAAATATACATAGAGACACAGCCCAGTTCAAAGATTTGAATCTAAATTTTGTGTAGTTCCTTCACTGGTTCATAGATGGATAAGTGTGTTTCAGAGAAGCGAAAATTTTTACTCCCGCATCTGGCGGTAAGTAGCTGAACTATAAGGCACTATTTCCGAAGCCGAATGCGATGACGATCAGGACCGGCATATGGAAATGTGGGATGTTCAGTTTTTCATCACCTGATTTTTTTGATGCAATAAAACGACAATTATTTTTGATCTTTCATGAACATAAAATACTGATGTATGAAAAAATAAATGCATGCAATTTTTATTCATTCACAAGTATTTATAAATAGATTTTCTATGAATTTTTAAAAATATTTTATTTTTTATAAACAGCGGGATGCTTCTGTGTCGAGATTCCTTTGGTTTTTTTTCTGTCCCCTGTACAGCTTCACTCTAATCAGTTGTCTCAACAAATGAATCCTGTGCTTTTCAAATTCTGGAGTTAACGGAGAGTTCCAATCTTCTATAATTTTTTTTTAATTAAAATATACCTTTGAAGTCACATCTTTTCTGATTTTGTGACCATAATTTTCTTTATGACCAACAGCGCTTTCCTCATCTTATGTTTGAAATCGGTTGAGGGAATTCTCAAATGTATCCGATTTCGATTTGCAATATACCTTCTGTATAAACAGTACCCGGAATTGTAAAAAAAACACATAAATTTAAATTTAATCATCAATATTTATTTTGTCTCCTTCAAAATAGTCCCCATTGCTTACAATACAACTATGATATCGGCGAACCCACTTTTCCATGCACCGCTCATACGCCGCCAAAGGTATGGCCTTCAGTTCTCGTTGCGAATTTGTTTTGATGGCTTCAATGGACTCAAAACGCGTTCCACGTAGGGGCAATTTGAGTCTTGGGAATAGAAAAAAGTCGCACGGAGCTAAGTCAGGTGAATACGGCGGTTGTTCGATGGTATTTATTGAGTTTTTGGTCTTGTATTCCTTAATAATTATGGCTCGGTGCGACGGCGCGTTATCATCATGCAAAATCCACGAATTGTCTTTCCATAAATCTGGCCGTTTACGACGAACACGCAAACGCCTCAATACACCCAAGTACTCCTTATTCACTGTCTGTCCTTCAGGAAGAAATTCTGAGTGCACAACACCACGATAATCGAAGAAAACAGTGAGCAAAACTTTAATTTTCGATCGACTTTGACGTGGTTTTTTCGGACCGTCTTTAAATGATTTGTACCAATCGTATGCTTGTGTTTTTGACATACAATTATCACCAAAAGGCTTTTTTTAACATTTTCAATGAATCGGCACAAGAAAATTCGTTTGCAAGACAAAATTTGAGGCAAACTCTTTGATCAATTATTTTTTCCATTGTAAAATTCGCAGAGCACTTTTGAGGTCGACTGATACTGACAGCTGTTGTAAACACACTAGTTGACAGATCGCGCTCAAATTTGGCTTGGTAATAAAGGAAGGTCCTACCAACTTTAAGAAAAAAAAAAATTACCGATTCCTTTTTGGCGGTTCATTTAAATAACATTTTCCGGGTACTTTTTATACAGAGAGTATATCCAATCATTACCAAGCTTATTCAAATCATCAATGAGGAGTGCTTTTTCGCACTTACCGCATTTGTTTTTTTTTGGCGATGTTCCTCATCAAATACCCCGAGAAACTTGCGATTGAGTTGGATTCTAGGGTATTTAGGGGTTCAATTAACTCTTTATCCCTTATATACCCTCACAAGGCTCACCGTTGCCCGAATCCGCAGAAGAAATGGTCGAATCTGTCCAATCAACCACATCAATGGGCCTACTTTCAGATTCTCCCATTGTACCCAGGTCGAAATCATTGTCGTCTTGGCAGTTAGAATTATAGGAAAATTTTTCAAGACAATCAGTCATGACCGACTGCAACCCAAATCTGAAGCATCGAGCTGAGGGGTTTGGATCATAACCCCTACTCTGTCTTATTTTGGAGAATGAATTCTCGATTGGGTCCTGGTTGAGCAGACTTTTTATCAAATATGGAAATGTTTCCTTCGTCTCCTCCCACAATTGAAGGATGCTACTGATGGTTTGTATCAAACCGTTGAAACAATAGGGAATATTTTTCCCAACTGTCCAAGACTTAATGAATTCAATTGATTCCGTCGGAGTTTGTATTGCTGATGAATGATAATTTCCCTCAGCTCACCAGTTGTAATGACCGTTCTCATAGCTGAATAGAAAGTTCTGCGTGGCCAATTTAACCTTCATTTTCTGGAAGGCGTTTGGATTTATGTGGTTTTCAGTTATCTTCAAGAGAGTACGAGAAAGACAAATTATTTTCATCGATTAAGTACGTTTCTTTTATGCCCCTCCAAGAAACATTTTCACCCCTCATTTCCTACCTGAGAACACTCCTTTGGAGAAATTCATGGCTAATAGTTCATCATTATTGAATCACACCGTTGGTAACGAATTTGGACGAATACGACCCTGCCTACGATTCATAGAACTAGAGGAAAATAAATCTCCTACAGATTTCTATAAATGAGTAGTGACAAAATGGATCGGACGAATATAGTTCCTTTAGTAGCTACTATGTGCCGCCACTTAAGTTGGCAAGTAAACTGCCAAAAATGTGTGCATCAAATCAATGAACTGGGTTGTGTCTCTATATTTAAACTCAATTACTGCGTTCGTTATTACCAATCCGGAGAGAAAACGGACACAGAACATCTAATAAATACGGATCTCTCTCTCTCCTCTCTTTCAGCCAGAGAGAGAGAGAGATTCGAATTATTGGATGTTCTGTGTCCGATCCACCTCCGAAAGGGAATACCGAATGCGCCTAATGTCGATACACCATTTTGACTTACCATTGTACCTAGACCTAGCATTACGATCTTTCTCTTCCTGTTCCGGGGTGATCAAATTATAAACTTCTTCATCCCGAAGAATGGAGCACACAGAGAACGGTAAGGACTGATTGGCTAAAGCTCTGGCAGCCCTGCCGTGAACTCTCAATATTTCTTGTTCAACGGAAAGCACCAATTTCTCCTTCTCGATTACATGCTGCAAAATTTTCATCAATACACAGAAAACAACGGAGGGAATTACGATTAGTAAGAGAGAATGATTATCGGTATTCAGACGATTTTTTCGAACTCCGGAAAAAGTTTTCACTTCAGGCGGGAGTTGAACCCTCGTCCTCGAATTTCCGGTCCAAGATGCTAACCAACTGCACCACCGAAGTTAATTATCTTTCCGGAATTCGATGTTAATGATACCACACACACAGAGCAAGATGTCTGCGCGGTGAGAGAGAAAGTTAATGGGTGGGGGGAAACTCATTCGCTATCATCGGCCGAGGATTCCCTTTTTACCCTTCACCCATGCGTCATCGACATTTTTCGACATCAGCGGGGTTCGGATTTTAGGATTCCGACCGATGAACAATATAACCGAAAATTTGTAAACATTAGTTGGGAAATTAACGTCTGTGAACGTCTTCGAACTCCGGAAAAAAAATCGTCTGAATACCGATAATCATTCTCCCTTATATTTTCACAGACGTTAATTTCCCAACTAATGTTTACAAATTTTCGGTTATATTGTTCATCGGTCGGAATCCTAAAATCCGAACCCCGCTGATGTCGAAAAATGTCGATGACGCATGGGTGAAGGGTAAAAAGGGAATCCTCGGCCGATGATAGCGAATGAGTTTCCCCCCACCCATTAACTTTCTCTCTCACCGCGCAGACATCTTGCTCTGTGTGTGTGGTATCATTAACATCGAATTCCGGAAAGATAAGTAACTTCGGTGGTGCAGTTGGTTAGCATCTTGGACCGGAAATTCGAGGACGCGGGTTCAACTCCCGCCTGAAGTGAAAACTTTTTCCGGAGTTCGAAAAAATCGTCTGAATACCGATAATCATTCTCTCTTATATTTTCACAGACGTTAATTTCCCAACTAATGATTACGATTAGTACCTGCATTCTCAGCCTGTATCGTTCTTTTTCCTGTTCCGTGAAAATATCCTTCATTTGTGGTGGTAAATTTGGGGGGTATGAGACGTTAGGGGAGGTCGAGGTTGTATTTGCAAGGACGTAAGTGCATCTGTTCATCAGGTAATCCTTGAAGCCTTGTGGCGGTTTTGGTTGAACGGGAAATAGACCCTTTCTTCTTTTTTCGATCTGGAAGTATTTCAATTTTTTTCAAACATTTTACCGTTTACTCATTAATGGGCATTGGTGAAACAACGGGCCCACTAGTCGCTATAACTGTTAGGTGCGCAGCTAAGTTCCCGCAGTTTGTCAATAGATGGCGCCGGCAGTAAGCGCTGGTCGACTTTGACATATCCAAAACGTCAACAAGCAAAAGTTCCACTGATATGGAGACGTCAAGAAATGGCTTGGTTCGTGAATAGCCTCTATACAGGGGGTCTTTCACGAGGAACCTCACCCATATTTATACGGGAAACTACTGAACGTATTTTCATGAAATTCAGCACTTATAAGTATTTCACGATGCTGATGAAATCTAAAATATTTTCAAGGCATGAGCACCTCCGGTTTTTCCGGAAATGACGTCAACTTCCGTTTTTCAAATTAGAACACCATTTTTTTATTGCAGAAATAGATTCCTTAGAAAATTTCAAGTTATTTTGATGTAACATTTTTCAGTTTTGGTTGGAAAATTCGAAAAAAAAATCGAAAATAGAGCTCCGCTGAAACAAGAATAACTTCGAGGTTTTTGGATGGAAAATTTTCATTTTTGGGATTTTTCAAGATGTAAGATTGATGTATCCACTTTTAAAATCGAAATCGCGATTCATGATACAGGGGGTGAAAAAATCGCTTTCAAAGTTAGGGATGACAAAATCGTGAAAATTCAATTTTTTTAAATTAGAACCCCATTTTTTTATGGCAGATGTTGAATCTACGTTAAAAAATAATGTGAGTGTATGCATCACACCCTTGCTCTAAAGTGGATATTTTCTGAGTTATTCACAAAAAACTGTTTTTCGTCTTGAATTTTCAGCTGTTTCTTTTCCCTTCACGCCAAAAAGATAAAATTTTCAGGAACTGTTACTTAAACCATGTTTTAGATTTTACTACCCTAATATGCAAGAGAAAAAAGTTACAGGTTGTTCCTAAATAGAATTGTATTCGATTTTGTATCGGAAACCTCTTTATTTCAAATAATCGGCCATCGGTTTTCTCTCCAGTGATAAATAAATAATTCCTTATGAACCATATGCAAAAACTTACCATGTTTTACATTCTTTTTTTTTAATGATATCTATCATTAGTTGAAATAAAGAGGTTTCCGATACGAATTCGAATCCAAATTCGCCATCTATTTAGGAACAACCTGTAACTTTTTTCTCTTGCATATTAGGGTAGTAAAATCTAAAACCTGGTTTAAGTAACAGTTCCTGAAAATTTCATCTTTTTGGCGTGAAGGGAAAAGAAATAGCTGAAAATTCAAGACGAAAAACAGTTTTTTGTGAATAACTCAGAAAATATCCATTTTAGGGCAAGGGTGTGATGCATACACTCACATTATTTTTTAACGTAGATTCAATATCTGCCATAAAAAAATGGGGTTCTAATTTGAAAAAATTGATTTTTCACGATTTTGTTATCCCTAACTTTGAAAGCGATTTTTTCACCCCCTGTATCATGAATCGCGATTTCGATTTGTAAAGTGGATACATCAATCTTACATCTTGAAAAATCCCAAAAATGAAAATTTTCCATCCAAAAACCTCGAAGTTATTCTTGTTTCAGCGGAGCTCTATTTTCGTTTTTTTTTTCGAATTTTCCCGCTCAGAGAGAATTTTCCAACCAAAACTGAAAAATGTTACATCAAAATAACTTGAAATTTTCTAAGGAATCTATTTCTGCAATAAAAAAATGGTGTTCTAATTTGAAAAAAGGAAGTTGACGTCATTTCCGGAAAAACCGGAGGTGCTCATGCCTTGAAAATATTTTAGATTTCATCAGCATCGTGAAATTATAAGTGCTGAATTTCATGAAAATATGTTCAGTAGTTTCCCGTATAAATATGGGTGAGGTTCCTCGTGAAAGACCCTGTATATGGTCACTTTTAATGGTTCATTTGTAACTGAACTGCTCCACATGGGTTAGAGATATTGACTTAAATTGCAAAAAAATATAGTTAAAATAAGCCTCCACGGGCATCAATAACAGCTTGACATCTTCTCTGCATACTACACACGAGGTTGTTGAACATTTCTTGAGGAATTTTGTTCCATTAACGGGGCAGAAGCTCTCTCAGATCATTTGAGGATTCTGGGGTAGGTTGATGATTATCTAATCTTCTTCAGAGCATATCCCATGCATGTTCTATGCAATTCAAATCTGGTGAGTGCGGAGGTATTGGTAAATGTGGAATACCAAGCTCCTCGCGCGCATTCTCAACTATGGCTGCACGGTGCGGTCTAGCGTTATCATCTAGAAATTGAAAAGTTTCACCAATAGCAGCGTGAAAATTTCGCACAACATTGTCAATGACATGCTCCCTATAGTGTAAGGCGGTCATATTCCCAGGACAAATGTGTAGATCTGTGCGCCCGTTGAAACATATCCCGGCCCATACCATAACACTGCCCCCTCGGAATGGATGGACTTCTTGGACATAGCGACGATTACGGGGTATGCGTGGGATTGTCCATACCCTTATTCTTCGAGAATCTGAAAATCGTCCATATCTGGATTCATCAGTGAAAAGGACACTAAGCCATTGATCGTTCCGATTGATATGTTGCCTTGCCCATTCCAGTTTTTGACGCTTATGGTCACGAGTTAATGGAACTCCTCTTAATGGACGTCTAGAACCTAGATTCACCTCTCTAAAACGTCGTCTGATGGTTTCGATGGAAACTTGGACCCCATCCGCATTTTGAAGAGCATTCCGTAGCATTCTACACGTAGATGTAGGGTTTCTTCTCGCCGAAACGGTGATGAAACGATCCTGAGCAGGTGTTGTTTTTCGTCGCCCACCAAGCCTTGGTCTTTCGAACACGGAACCTGTCTCCCTGAACCTATTCCAAAGTCGAGATATCACACTTTGGCTGACTTGGAGCCTTTCCGCTACAACAACCTGAGTTAGGCCACCCTGTAGCATTCCAATAGCACTATTAGCCTCAGCGTTTGTTAATTTACGTCTTGGCATTTTCAGAAAACTCGTTTCAAATCGAAGCCGTTGATAAACTGACTTCATTTCAAAATAAGAACATTCATGAAGCATATTCAAAGAACCAAACTTCAGAAAAAAGGCGACCAGATTGACGAAATGTCTCATACTGATTTTTATTGGATCGATTCAAGTTGTTATTGAGTTTTAAATGATTTTACAGCGATTTTCTCGAAGATTACATACTTTTAAAAACGATTGAATACGATATCCATAACTCTTGTGGAGCAGTATATTTTCACTGTAAAGTTTTCATTAAATTTAAATATTCACAATGGAAAATAACGGTGACAAATTCGATCTTTTTGAAGCAAATCCCATAAAACAATCGATCGAATACTGCTGACTGGAGGAAAAGATGCGGAAATAGAGTGCATTCACTGCGAGTGACGTAAAATCGGGTGACCTGCTGCGGCCAATATTGTTTATATTCGAATCAGTATACAGGTTCGGAAATATAGGTTGGAAACATAGCCAATACAGCGTTAAACGAGTGGATGAATATTGTCTAGTGGACCAGTAAAGTAATCAAAACCCTCTGCTCGATGTGACTACGAATAAATGACTGACCTCACTCAATGCATAGGAGACTTGAGAGGGGCGGGCTTTCAGCTCTCTCTCGAGTCTCGATGCAGTTCCTTCGCCATTAAGTGAGTTCAGTCATTTATTCGTAGTCACATCGCGCAGAGGGTTTTGATTACTTTACTGGTCCACTAGACAATATTCATCCACTAGTTCAACGCTGAATTGGCTATGTTTCCATCTTATATTTCCGAACCTGTATAAGCTTAGATTGTAATCATTAAGCTCATCAATTCCTCCCTACATTCAAGTAACGATTCACAAAAAAGAACTTGGTTGCGCTCCTAAGAAAAATATAAAACCTCAAGCATAGAATCGAATGAATTACCTGTTTCCTAATGTCTAGGAACAGCTGATAGCAATTTGTGATTGGCTGTTCGTGAGGATGTATTTGAGATTCCGCAGAAACGTCCGAAGAATCAGCGGGAGGTGGTGCGGCTTCTTTGTTGGGTTTCATCTTTCTTTTTCTTGGATGCAACTCGACGGGGGCGGGTGTTGACGTGGTGGCGTTTGCGGAAGTTGAGGACGTTGAAGATGTCTCATTCTCGTTGTTCAACTGGAAAAAATCGAATAATTGAAAGAACTCAAGGAATTTGGAAATTTATCAAAACTTTCTGAAAATCTGGAACAGATTAGAAGCGAGTTCAGTGTTACCATCATTTTGGTTTGAAATAAACACATATTTACTTTTAGGGTCCATTCACAGCTTCACGTTATTCATTCATGTCATAATATCCTGCTATTAAGGTTGCCGATCACACCGAGTAGGAAAACTAATCCGATAGAGGCGCCACCGTGCATTTTATGGAATATCTCCCCCTTCTTATGAATGAAATGTACAATGGCGCTCTCTATCCGAAAATCGGCGAACTATGAAATTATTGAAAATGTAGGTAAAGCAGGAACTACACAGCGCAAAAAAATTAACGCACATTATGGAAATCTCAAATTTATTCTACAACTGAAGGTGTTCTCAATGATAATTATTTTTATCAGAATTATGCATGCATATGTTATCCACTTTCAACGTTTTTCTTCAATACAGATGTTTTCTCCCAGCAGGAATAAAAAAAGATGATATTATCAGATTTTGAATGTATTGGCTCCATTCTAAAATCAGTTGTTCTCGATCAATTCTAGTGATCAATAGTTTTTCTTTCGTTTGATTTTTTACACTCGATCGCTA
Organism: Adalia decempunctata; assembly: GCA_951802165.1. Lineage (NCBI taxonomy): Eukaryota > Metazoa > Arthropoda > Insecta > Coleoptera > Coccinellidae > Adalia > Adalia decempunctata. The sequence goes on along the minus strand of OX637695.1, from coordinate 4,676,430 downwards.
TGCAACGCGAAACACGCAATTTGACCCAAGAGGAATGTGCCCAAGCGGTAGTTTTGCCAGAAGAAGGGTGGACATACACAAGAATTGCAGAAAGGTTTGGAGTTTCCCATACAAGTGTGTCCAGAATGTTGCAGCGATTCAGGGAGACAGGTGAATGTCCGAAGACCAGGACAGGGTAGACCACGGGTAACAACTGCCATTCAAGAACGTTACTCGAGAGTTTCTTCGTTGAGACAACGGTTTGCAACCGCTCGCCTCCTTCAAAATCAGCTTGAGCAAACTCATGAGGTGCAAATTAGCACTCAGACAATAAGAAATCGCCTCAGAGAATATGATTTAAGGCCTCGTGTCGTGGCAAGAGGCCCAGCTCTTACCCCAGCCCATCGAAGGGCGCGTTTGGATTTTGCGAGAGAGCATATCCATTGGGAAGAGGCCGATCGGGAAAGAGTTCTCTTCACAGATGAGTCTAGATTCTGCCTCTACCATTGTGATAGACGTTCCCTTGTATACAGACGTCCACATGAAAGATATGCTCAGTGCAATTTCCTGAATACTACTGGTTTCGGGGGAGGATCGATTATGGTATGGGGTGAAATATCTTTGACTGCTCGCACAGACCTAGTGGTCGTTGATAATGGAGCTATGAATGCTGATAAGTATATAAGGAACATTCTTGAAGAGCATGTAGTGCCATTTGCCCCATACATTGGTGAAAATTTCATATTTATGGACGATAATGCCAGACCCCATCGTGCGCGCATCGTTCAGGAGTACCTTGAAGAGGTTGAAGTCTCTCGAATGGAATGGCCAGCAAGAAGTCCAGATCTCAATCCGATTGAGCAGGTTTGGGACAACCTCAATAGAAGGCTGAGAAGTTCAGAAAATAATCCAGCTACTCTTATTGACTTAGAAATCCAACTCGGAGAAATCTGGGAAGGATTAGATCAGAACATTTTAAGATCACTCACTTTGAGTATGAACCATCGTTGCCGAGCTGTAATTAACGCAAGGGGTGGAAATACCAAGTATTAAATCACTTATCAGCATTTCAGTATTTTGAAAATTGTTCATTTCTCTTCTTTCACATAAGATTCGGTGAAATCCTGAATTTTTCTTCCATTTAAAGTGTCTCGTTGTGTTCAAAACCTTCCCGAGAGAACATAAAAAATAAGTTATTAAGTCAATGTAGAGTTAACTTTCATTAAAATTGAGATTTTCAGAATGTGTGTTAATTTTTTTGCGCAGTGTATTTCTCGCTATATATTTGAATTTGGCCATTCTCTGCCAATTCCGTATTTCAAGTTGATTTTCTGAACGAAATTATCTGTAGATTCACTTTTTTAATCGGAATTTGAACTATTTTCATGGGTCTTTCGTTGATATAAAACAGAAGCATGAGTTGGCTTATTTTTTCTATTTTTGAACTAAAAAAAAATTAATTTTCGAAATGAAATCGATTTCATCAAGAACTCCAATCCTTTCTGAGTTAACCCACAAAGTTTTAGTTCTCGAAGTGAAACCATTTTCAAATGCAACTTGAAATAAAAACACACTACATTGAACGCCCACCTTAATTTGAATTCCCAAACCAATTTTCGAGTTATCTTTTCACGTTGGCACACTGAGATTCTTTATTGGAAATTGCACTATTTCTTTCGTTGAGAGAATAACTATCAAACATTATAAAGCCAGTTTCATTAAATTATCACAACAAAAAACATATAAACATTATTCGAAATGAGCGAAAATACAGGGTGACTGGTGACGTAAGGGACAACGGCTAAGTGGAGATAGAGGACCTCAAACTGAATATGAATTTGGGTTTCAAATGTCCCATAAGGGTATTCGTTTCGGAGATATAGGGTGATTTATGAAAAAATGCTAAATCTATGAACTCCCATATCTTCGTTAATATGATATGTTTTTCGCTGATATTTTACATGTTTGTTCATACAGGCATTCTCGCTCAGCATAAGAAAAAAAAATTGAAAAAATTGCTGTCCCGTACTCAAAAATTTCAATTTACATGTCAAGTGAGAAATATCACACGGTATATGAGATAAAATAAAATCAAATAGAAATTTGGAAAGAGGGAAAAAACTGATGAAATATCTGTTTTTTGTTTGAATGGCACAAATTTTCTTTCGTTTCTATGATATGTTGAAGTAAGAATATTACAATATTTTTATATTCAAATCATGAAAATTAGTACTACTGATAGAAAAAACCTTGAATTCGAGGCGCTAGAATGAGCCTGGCATCAAAATATTCCTTCAAATCTTGAAATCTATTTTTATCAATTGATATTTCGATGCCATATAAAATTTCAAAATAAAATTTGTTGTAGATGGGGACGATGGGGTGATGAAAGAGTTGGATACTCAAACACAAAAATAGAAAAAGTCGCAAATATAATTCATAAAAAAATCAAGTGAGCAAATGTTCGAAATGAGAGCCGTTCACCTCCATACATTTATTGGCTCTCTTGAACAAATGAAGCACAACTTTTCTAATCAGAGGAATATTTGTTTTAATTTCTTCGCATGCTTCAGTTATTCTGCTCTTCAAATGTTCACGGCTTGTTATTGTTTCTTTATACACCGTATCCTTAAGATGACCTCATAGGAAATAATCCAAAGGAGTTAGATCGGGTGATCTAGCAGGCCAATTCCTAGAACCTCCCCGACCAATCCACCTGTCAGGAAACTCCCTATTCTATCATTAGTAATAATTTTCATGATTTGAATATAAAAATATTGTGAAATTCTTACTTCAACATATCATAGGAACGAAAGAAAATTTGTGCCATTCAAACAAAAAACAGATATTTCATCAGTTTTTTTCCCTCTTTGCAAATTTCTATTTGATTTTATTTTATCTCATATACCGTGTGATATTTCTCACTTGACATGTAAATTGAAATTTTTGAGTACGGGCCAGCAATTTTTTCAATTTTTTTTTCTTATGCTAACAGAGAATGCCTGTATGAACAAATATGTAAAATATCAGCGAAAAACATATCATATTAACGAAGATATGGGAGTTCATAGATTTAGCATTTTTCATAAATCACCCTATATCTCCGAAACGAATACCCTTATGGGACATATGAAACCCAAATTCTCATTCAGTTTGAGGTCCTCTATCTCCACTTAGCCGTTGTCCCTTACGTCACCAGTCACCCTGTAGATATAAAAAAACGATTGTCGAAATGATCAAAACGCAAATGAATATATTCTTGCAACATGCAGATGCAACGCTCCAATTAATATTCCTTTTTTAACCCTTCGGAAGCTATTGATTCAGCTTGGCACCTGCTCCTCTCTAATACTGGACCTAAAATGCTGCCTGAACAACTTTGAATGAAAAAATTGACAACTTAAAAAACAGATATCTCCCATTAAGATGAAAATGAGGCGTGGGTAAATTGATGAGACACGATACGACAATCTCCTACCTGAGAATCTGTAGTTTTTGAAATAGTATTGGCCAATGCACAACTGGTCGTAACTGGCAAGTCAGTCGATGTATTCGAGGCTGTAGGAGAGACGGAAGGAGAAGGCGAGTGAGATCGATGCAGTTGCGGAGAGGAATTATTGCTACTTCTATCCGGAATTTGAGATTGACCGCCGCCCTTGAGAGAACTTCGCAGCACCCTTTGATGGTTCGCGCTGCCTCGCTGGGGATGAGTCCCGTTTCAAAAAATCGTTCAATAATTCAGATAGATTTTCACACACTTCAAATAATTCACCCAAATAAGGAAGGACCTCAATTCAAGTAACAACGATATGAAGTGTTCATCATTCTCAAGTTCTCGGTTTTAATTTACTTCAACATGTTTTCACTCTTTACCATCCTCTACATTTGCATTTTTGAAAATAGAACAGAAAGGGTTCTTAACTACCTCCCCGAATGTGTGGGTTATTTGAACTACTTATCATAAATCTTTTTATTAACTTGTGTTGATTGTTAACGTCCATGGTTATATATTCAATAAATGTTTTCAGGAATTTGGACAACTTTATTTATTTGAATCGTTTTTAATACATTGCCAATGTTTCGAACCGTTCGTGGTTCTTTTTCAAGGCTAAAATAGAAAACAGTAATATAAACGATGTGCACAGTTATTGGGAGGGATTTGTCACTCACCTCGTATTCAATTCGATTCGGAATGTGTCTGACTAATTAAAATTTTCATTTTCTCCTTGTACAGGAAATCAATAAGAAACTCTGGAACATCTTTTACGAAGTATTCCGATGAACTATGTTATCGTATTATCAGTGAGAAACAAATCTATCTCCCAGCCTGTTCCATGAATTCATATGCGCACCATAGCAACAATTATTAAAACAAATTCAAAATATTTCAACTAAAACGAATTTTGGCTAACTCACAATTACAAACGTACATTGAATATTTCTTGTATATGGGACGAAACGATATTAAAAATACAATTAAATACTTTCTTTGCAACTTAGAGTTTTTTTTTCTCTATTCAATTTGAGTTTCGAGTTCGAGTAACACTATCCCCTAGTATTAAGCTATTGTAAACCAGACTTAGATGTTGGATATCTTCTCTGAAATTCACTGTGTTGTATGATCTGATGTGTATCATTTCGCTTATTAGTCTTCTGCTGTAGTTAGTTTCCCGATCTAAAATTTTTACATCTTTAAACTTAAATATATGTCCATCAGTATGCACGTGCGTAGTTAGAGCTGTTTTATGTGTGTTGTTCAACTTTTTCGTGTCATTTATATGTTGTTTTACTCGTTCCTCTAGTAGTTGTTTTGTTTGTCCTACGTAACATTTCTGACAATTTTCACAATCTATTTCATAAACTAATTCTGACTGTTTTAAGATCGGTGTTTTGTCTTTCAATCTTGTGTAGAATATTTTCCTATTGTCAATCATATTATAGAATGCAGCTGTACAGTTATAGAGGAACGAGTAAAACAACATATAAATGACACGAAAAAGTTGAACAACACACATAAAACAGCTCTAACTACGCACGTGCATACTGATGGACATATATTTAAGTTTACAGATGTAAAAATTTTAGATCGGGAAACTAACTACAGCAGAAGACTAATAAGTGAAATGATACACATCAGATCATACAACACAGTGAATTTCAGAGAAGATATCCAACATCTAAGTCTGGTTTACAATAGCTTAATACTAGGGGATAGTGTTACTCGAACTCGAAACTCAAATTGAATAGAGAAAAAAAAAACTCTAAGCTGCAAAGAAAGTATTTAATTGTATTTTTAATATCGTTTCGTCCCATATACAAGAAATATTCAATGTACGTTTGTAATTGTGAGTTAGCCAAAATTCGTTTTAGTTGAAATATTTTGAATTTGTTTTAATAATTGTTGCTATGGTGCGCATATGAATTCATGGAACAGGCTGGGAGATAGATGTGTTTCTCCCTGATAATACAATAACATAGTTCATCGGAATACTTCGTAAAAGATGTTCCAGAGTTTCTTATTGATTTCCTGTACAAGGAGAAAATGAAAATTTCAATTAGTCAGACACATTCCGAATCGAATTGAATACGAGGTGAGTGACAAATCCCTCCCAATAACTGTGCACATCGTTTATATTACTGTTTTCTATTTTAGCCTTGAAAAAGAACCACGAACGGTTCGAAACATTGGCAATGTATTAAAAACGATTCAAATAAATAAAGTTGTCCAAATTCCTGAAAACTTTTTATTAACCTTGCCCAAAATTATAAGGAGAATCACTCAAGACATTTCCATAAAATACATCTTCATTGGTGCATGTTTTTGAATGATTTTAGAAAACAGTTCATAAGAGTACTTACTTGCTCATCCGCAGAAGTGGACGCTGCACCATCTTTCTTCTCGTCCGTCTTACTTGCGTTTTCTTCTTGGCCAGTATTAGAACCCGATTCTTTCTCGTTAGTGGAGTCATTATTGGAACTTGGTACAACATAGGGGAGCGCTTGATGTGTTCTCTGCGAACTGTTTTTGCTGCTCCTGTTGACTCCGGCTTCCTGTTCGTTACTGTTTGTTTGAGGTATAACTATTTTGAGCGGTGGTACTTTCAAGTCCACCTTTGAATCGTCCTCTACATCGCTAGCTACCTTTGGACTGGGACAGGGGCTTTTTTTATCTGAAGCAACTTTCGAAAAATATGGACATGAAAACACGCTATTGGATTTGACTTGAGTCTTAAATTGCAATAATTTCAAGTAAAAAGCTTCAATTACATCAAGAAATTCAGAACGACATGCAAGAATATCAACAAATAATTTTATTCCGTGTTGAAGTTATTCACATTAGATTTGGCCACTAGGAAACTCTGATTTCAAAATATGTAGTTTGGTAAATGTAATTTTTCAGTTATTGTTTTGTAGTGTTATCTGTATTTCCAATTGTTTGTGTTAGTGCAAATCTATATTTTTTTTATTAGTGTGAAAGCAATCTGTCAAAATTAGTTCATATGTACCTGCTTTGTTGACATTCAAATTAGAACCTTTAGCTGTCTTATCCGAATTTGGTTTGCCAGCTTGCCCCTTATTCTGAGATGTCCCTCTCAACGCACCCTTTTCTTTGGCTCCTTCATCTTTTCGTTTCTTCTTTCTCGAATCATCATCATTTTCTTCATTGTTGTCATTCATTTCCACGAAGCCTCTTTTTGTAGTCTCTTCTGAAGAAGACGAATTGGCAGGAGCTGTATCGCCTGATGAATCATTGTCTTGAGAATTTTTCGGTTCAGCCACCTCCTTTGATTTGAATTCGTATGCGTCTTCGCCCTTGCCAGAATCTGTATTTTCATCGTTTGCATTTGTTTTTGCTTTATTACCTTCTGTCATTTTTTTATCATCTCTTCCCCTTGGTGGTACTCTGCTAGACGATGCCATGGATTCTGAATTGCATAAATACAAGTTCAGATCATGTTATTGCCACATGTACTTTCAAGTAGATTTAAGTTATGATCAATTCATTTCACCTTTATCTTCACGTATTTCTTAATATTTTAATGAAGTAAATTAGTGCATTAACGTTGAAAAATATATTTGTAAAAGATATGCATACAATGTAAAATTGTTTTCACTTGAAACAACATATCAATAAAATCCTTAATTGCAAATTCAATAATTTTATTACAAAAATACTGTACTTCGATTGACTACATAAAGATTAATATTCAAATATGAACACTCAAGATTAAATATCACATTGCAGTTAGGAATATCCTCCAACTTCACAATGAAGCTGTTTCCTACAATTTTTGCTAATTTTCCGTAGTAAAATTCCGATAGTTACCAAATTATACTTGAATATCTACCTAATTACATTGGAGAATTTTACTTCATGTATATTTTTCGAGATATTGTAAATTTTTTCACGAAACTAAGTTGAGGAAGCCACTACTGAGGCGATTTTTGAGCAGCAAAAAACGAAGTATTTTCAGTTCCATCAGCTATTTCAGTGCCGATAAGAAAAAACTCCACCAATATTTTTCGAATCGAATATGACATACCATAATGAATGACCACTAGAGCCATTTTGTTAACATACCTTTGTGGATTTGTGATGCCCGACGCATTTCTTTTCTTTAAAAGTAAAAGGAACAACACAACAAATGAAATAAATAAATTTTATAATGCAATAATTTTAATCAATTTAGAAATATAGACCAGAATTGTTGAATAGAATAACAATTCTCGTAATTTTATTATTTACTAACAAAGACAGGTAACATGAATGACAGGAAGAGCTGAAAATTCCAGCCGAGTACGCGTGCAACGAAATAGTAGCTTTGACCTACGCGTAGATCAAATGTATTGACATGATTCATTTGCGCGATTGATTAAAGTTCAAAATTAGATTCTTTGGCAATGATTGTCTTTATCCATAATTGGAAATGATTCTTCATCCCCAAATAGTTAACATGTTAAAATGTACAGAATTTCATCTTATCTGATCCTAAACACGTCAAGAAATTGGGCGGGAAATACGAAATAAATCCACTTTGACATAATTGCTAACATGAATCAAAAAAACGAAAAGCTTAGCAATGCATTCCAGTATATTATTCAAAATTGCCACAACACATGCAGATTTTAGCAATCCATAAATCGTCAATCATTCAAGAATGTAATGAAACAGAACTCTTGGATTTTTAAACCCATAATTTTTATGATGACAGATTCATAACTTTGGCTTTGTAAAAATTCTGTACTCTCTCGTCAACATGATGTTGAGTAATTTTATGTCGATTCTCACAAATTAAAGCCCGCAACGGACGGCGAGCGATATATTATATCTCATATATTTCACCAATATCGCTCCTTATGAAAATGCACCAAGCCCCGCGGACGACGCTATAATATATATTCCGATATTTTTCCATACTAAAATGACATATGTCAATGCAAAGCTATAATATATATTATATTATCGCGCGCCGTCCGTTGCGGGCTTTAGAGTAACTCAGCATGAATTTGAATCATTTCTCTTTTGATATGCAGCAATTCAGTTTTAATTTATGAATTCAAAACTCCTGATTGTCCTGAATTTGAACAACCCGCCTTGGGGATGTCATTGCAAATATCATATAAATATAGTACTCTGAACCTACCTGGTATGGGTAAACTGGGATTGAGAACGTATGGTCTGATTATTGGTGTAGCCACATCTAGAGGGCTTTTTCCTTTTACATTCTTAAAATGTATATCCGCTCCATGCTCTATCAGCAATTTCATGATATTTAAATGACCATTGATCACAGCATCGTGTAAGGGAGTGTCATTATCTAAGCCCTTTGCATTAACATTAGCTCCAGCTTGTACTAATTTTGTTGCTATTTCAAACCAACCATAGTTACAAGCTTCATGGAGAGGTGTCCACCCTGGAAATATAGTAGTTGATAATGTTCATTGTTATGAATATTATCATGAGAAGTAACTTCTCAAGATGGCCTCAGTGGTCTTTATCGTAATAACCTACCAGCGTAATCAGCAATATTAGGGTCAGCCCGATTTGAAAGTAGTTTAGTTACTTGTTCGATATCTCCCTTGATGGCTGCCAAATGTAGGGCAGTTTCCCCTCTTTCATTTCGATCCTTATGCCTTGAAAATGAGTAAGTTGTTCCACCAGGGCTCTTAGGTATAGATTCATTTCCAGAGGTCATTTGCATCAACAGAGCCAATTGTTGTCTTTCAGACATAGGGGCTTGTAAGTGCGACTTATTAGATGAAGATTCTTTAGATCGCATTTTAGAGCATAAATTATCAATGAGAACTATAACAGTTATTATCACATAAAATTAGAATTAATGCAATCTTAACCTGAGTGAAATGTATTACGTTATTGGTGTAGTGCGTAAAAGATACGTTTTAAGGCAAAATTTTGTACTATATTTTGAGAAGAGGCTGCAAAATAAAAATGTAACTCTACTGAATGATAACTAAATTAAAACAAACATGCTAAATTTTAATCCTGAACTCAATTAATTCACTTGGTTATTGTCATTCTGTCAAATTAGTTTAATGCGTCACGTCTGGTTATGTTCCACAATAAGACGAAACCACAGAGGAAATTAAACATTGACAACTGCTAATTGTGATATTTTCCCTTTCAGTTTGTAGCAGAAAACATAAAATAAAAATTACTGGTGTTTGTTCTCACGAGAACGGTTGAATAAACCGAAGGAGAAGTGAGAAGATTCAAGATACAACCGTTCCATCGAAATGGTAATCTAACTTCTTTGACATACCACTAGATGTCACTGAGCTTATCATGATATTTGAGATTCTGAAATCCATTGATAGATGGCTATATAATTTGCTAATCGGCATTGTAGATCTCTGATGCAGGGGTGGAGTTCGTCAATATGCAAAATTCCATTGGCTGTTTGAAATTTAGATTTCCTTATAATTTCAAAACTACAGATTCTATCGGGATGAATATTTGCATTTAGGTAGAAAATGACGTATTTATGCTAAATGCGAACTTTAGTTCAGATAGCGTAACCAGAACCATGTGATTTTTGAAAAAAAACTGCTGACTTGAACGTCACTGCTTCAAGTGAACTATTTTTCATTCGCAATTCGTCACTCCGGTAAAATTGTGGACGACATTTGAAAGTAGGATTCATGATTGCACTATATACATGTAAAAAACTATGATTTATTTGACACAGTTGAAGATGTACCTCTAAAATGATTTTTCGATAAGTTTAAACAAGGAGATAACATGATGTAACTAGAGAGAGTGCAAGAAATACTGGGAATTGACTCTTCAGAATGACTTGTTCTATACGCCTCTAGTATACTTTCAATTACTGGAAAATTAATTTTTTTTCAATGACACTACAATATTGTTATCTACCTGTTGATGTCAACTCGATGCAATTAATCAGCTTTATGGATATTTTATTCAATTGTCGAAAATTGCGATAGGCGAGATAGGCGTTCATTTTTATTCAAGAAAAGGGTTATCAGTATGAATAGAAATCTATTCCAGTGAAATCTGATAAAGCTGATATTTTTGAATTTATCGAAAAAAGTATGTCGCCATAATTCGTACAGAAGGTATAAGTACAGTAGTCAATTAAATGCATATAGGTACTTGGGTATTTTGTGTTGCAGAATGAAGGTATGTACTAGTCCATCTTGAATGTCAGATTCGTCAATTCTACATCATGGTTTTCATACCTAAAGCTTTAAACTGAAAATTAATCAATGGCAAAACCAATTCTACTGATATCTTGTAATATGTTCCTAATAATTCGATGAAAAATGATGTGATCATCCTAGAAAGTAGATAAAAAGATACTTTTTCATGGTCATAGTTTTCAGCCTTTGTTCACTGTTACTAAAGTTAGTATTGTAACGTTCTCGGGGTTAATCAAATTGTCTGCTTCGTTTAAATGTCTAATTTATTTACAATACCACTAACTTATCACACTAATTTATGGACAATAACCAATACTGATTTATTTACACACTTGCTTATGTATATTCACTACTTGGAATTCGCTATTTCCAATTCGGCTTCACTCAGGAAAGTAACTAACTGCTCCCAACGTGCGCGTCTTTTTATATCGATACAGCCCTGTTCGAGAACGGTCGAGATAGTCTCTGGAGGCTTCGAGAATTTATGTACGTGGAACCAGAGAGTCACATTACCAAATTCAATGATTTTCCTATGACCGGATTCTCAAATTTGTTACATTTGTTTCGGGATATCCTGTACAGTAAAATTGAGAGAAAAATATTTCTCATTGGTTTTCAATGAATAACTATTAATGTGATCAATAAATTTTTGCAGGTTTACTCAGTATTATCGACTTTAGCACTTATTTGTGCATTCTCAAATGCTTCTCCACTATTCGTGGACGAATTACCCTTAGCAGCTTCATGTGATCCCCAAAAATGTAAATTGCCAGACTGCAGATGCGTTTCAAGTGATATTCCAGGCAATCTGGATAAAGATGTTACACCACAGGTGAACGGATTTTCTTATCTAATCCGTATTATCATTTTATCCTGCCCTTAACTTCAGGATAGTGCTTTTATAAGTTTCATTTTTCAGTTTGTTTTCTTAACTTTCGACGATGCTGTCAGAAGTGATAACTACGACTTGTACGTCGATGCATTGTTAGGAAGAAAACCAAATCCTGATGGTTGTAATGTCAGCTCCACCCTTTTTGTTTCTCATGATTATACGATTTATTCCAAGGTAAGTTCGAAAACTCTTCACTTATCTGGAAAATTCGCTACCAATAGCGTTACTCTAACTAAAGTCGATTAACAAAATTGCGCGTCAAAATTATGGAACAAATTAACTTTCTCAGGAGAAAAATATTTGGCAACAAAATCCTGAAACAGGTCAATTTTTGTTTTATTTTCACCAAATTTTTATACAACCCTCTAAATTTTTTGAATAGGGAAAGTGGGTTGTGTGGTCCTCTTTTGGCAAGGTGTTTGTATCTTTTTTACGAGCGTGTAGAAATTTTCAAAACATTTTTTTTTTGAGAAAATACGTTAGTTCAGAGAGGTTTTCTGTAGGTGCACTTTGTCACATTGATTGGTGCTTGTTCAAGATATTTTTCTATTCTCAGCTTCATAACTTGTACGAGAATGGGTTTGAAATAGCACTCCATTCCATAACTCATGATCCTAATACAACGAAATGGGAGGAAGCTTCAGTTGAACTTTTGAAAAAAGAATTCGGTGGTGAGAGACAAATTTTAACAAAGTTTGCCAAAGTACCAGAGGAAGACATCTATGGAATCAGAGTACCATTTCTACAGTTATCAGGTATATACATTTCGTATGAGAAACACACAGATTTGAGAAGTACATAAACAAATCTCAGTATAAGCAGAAACATAAAAAGAAATATGGTATATGAATACCGTAGAGCGGTGTGACTTTGCACCACTTTTAAGAGTATTCTTGATGTATATTTCTCTTTTTTTTGTAAAATGAGTTGTGTTTGAATTATGTTTAATTTCAACAATCTAGCTATCGATTGCAGTTATTAGAAACGGAAGAAAAGTGCGCATCAATTTTTTTTTCCATTTTAAAAATTTGGCAAAGTCACATCGGTGCGAATTTGCCACTTGCATTAAAATGCGTTTGTTTGCAATTTAATCAGGTGCAGGTGTTATTTTTGCCACGAGAACGTTTTTCTTCAACTTTTTTGAAGGTTAGTTAGATAGGTACTAGTCGCGAATAAAACAATAAATTATTAGAAAATAAAATCTATTATTCTTCATAAAATACATAAAATCAGTCTCTTTGTAAATGGACAATATATAATAATGATTATTCATTTTCCAAAACCGCAGAACTGCTGCTTCCATTCAATAATTTATCCTCCTACGAAAAAATCGCTTCCATTTTTCTCTTCCAGGCGTAGATGGTTTGTCTGCATAAATCTGCAAACAACAGAATAATTTCCTGAAATTTCGAGACCCGCCCAACCAAATGCTCTCAGTTTTTTTTTACGCGACTCTGAATACATGTGAAATAAGCTGCTAAATGTATTTTGATGTACCATTTTTCATGTTTTCTACACAACCCTTAGTATTTCGCATTTATAAACACATTAAAACTTACCTGCTCACACAACACAGCATAGCACACCCTTCAATCCAAGCCAAAGGACTGCGACTGTTGAAACAATGTGGGGATATAGTGTCTCTTAGGTTCCGATTCGTGCTGTCATTGAGAAGTTACCGACTTTACCAAAATGAAATGAAACATAAAACATTAGGTAGTTTGGCAAAGTCACCTTCGTTGGCAAAGCCACACCGCTCTACCGTATATGATAAAACAAACAAATTTTACAATACAAATCTACAAAAAAATGAGTGATAATACATGTTCACCTAATCTTTTTTCATTGGATGCACTTGAATGACAGTTTAGTGTCTTGGGAGCTAACCACATCTATATCTTTGCTATTTCTCTAAAAGGTAACAATAGTTTCGAAGTGATCAAGGAATTGGGGCTAGAATACGACTGCTCTTGGCCAACAAGAACGTTCGTTAAACCTGGATTATGGCCATATACTCTGGATTACAAATCCCAACAAGATTGTCCCATTGGACCTTGTCCAACAGCATCCCTACCAGGAGTTTGGGTTGCCCCAATGCTTGATTTATTCGACAACAAACAAGTTCCCTGTGCTATGGTGGACCAATGTGTCAATATGTAAGTTACAGTTGATTTATTTCAGTGGCAGACTGGCGGATCCAGACAGTTTTTCAAGGGGGGGGCCATGAATTCTTTCAGGGGGGGGGGCATCAATGGGCAAAATTTTTTTTACCAACGTTATAAGACCACTAATAAAGGGATTTTTGTTAATTTCAAGGTCTAAGTATCTGTATCCGCCTGTGAGACTGTCTTACTTATCTTTTATCGAGTGGTAGAATTTTCGATAGGGATAACAAATTATTAAGGAAAGACTCACGCCGCTACAACGTTCACGAATTGTTAAAATCTATTTTCAAAATCAGTGTTCTATTCGCCAAACTTATAGAGCACTTCGTGAAATTTATGGTCTACATAGTCGTCCATCAGAGCAGCTCATTCGTCGAACTATCGATAGATTTCGGAAAACAGAGAAAGAACTGTACGTACAGAAGAAAATATCGCTGCTGTAAGTGATAGTGTTTATGAAGATCCAGATTTGTCTATTCGTCGACGTTCACAACTAGTTGGACTCTGTGCATCCACCACATGGAAAATTTTGCGTGAAGATCTTGGTCTACACCCATACAAGATCCAATTGGTTCAAGAACTAAAGCCACTTGACCATTATAAGCGTCATTTGTTTGCTGATTAGGTCCTAGAACATTATTTCGAGAAATGGTTCAATTAATTGACCATATTCACCGTCGCCATATTGTTGTGCGACAATACCAACTACCCAGTGTTCCCAACGGAGAAATATTGAGTTTATCAGAAGTACTATCAGATTATTAGTATCATAGATTAAAGAATTATTATGATTAGTATGGTATGTGGTATGAGAGGTTATATAAAATTGGTGGTAAACTTTGGTTAAGTATTTTGTGATAAAATCCGGGAAATATGGGTAGATATCAGTATAGTGTAGGCCATGGTTGTTGTGTCAGTAATTGTTCGGCAAAAATAGATCTAAAAATAAAAAAACTGACACCAAAATATGTCCATTTAAACTTTCGCGGTCCTAAGAAATTAGTGACTTTCGTTATTCGATGTTGAGGACCCTGGGTAGTTGGTATTGTCGCACAACAATATGGCGACGGTGAATATGGTCAATTGGCCTCCAAGATCAGGCGACATAACTCCAATGGATAATTTTCTTTGGGGTTGTGTCAAGTCATTGATTAATGCTGATAAACAAGAAACCATAGACGCTTTGGAAGCCAGCATAACTCGTGTTATTGCTGAAATAAGGCCTGAATTACTCGAAAAAGTGGTCCAAAATTGGTCTGGTCGAATGCGTTTTCTCAGATCTTGTCGTGGTGGACATAATATGCCGGAAATTATTTTCAAAACAAACATTTCCACAAATTATCTTTGAAATAAAAAATATTGGCTTCAAACTTAATTTAACAGTATATTGTTCAATGAGCGGTAAATTAAAAAATGACTTACATTAAATGTAAGTCATAACACACGCAGATGAATTTTGCAGCCCGAGCCGTCAGGCGAGGGGTGTAATTCATCAAGTGTGTTATGACCATTACCGCGAATTGAACACTATACTTTATCTTCGACTTCTTCAGTAAAATTCGAATCAATCTGCATTTTCAAAATTGACAACAGTTGTCAAAAGCGATTTCTGTGGTCGAAAACCGAATCGATATCGAATCCCGTAGAAAACGTCGAAAATTCACGTTTTCCAAATGCAATTTTTGGATATTCAGACCTAAGAAAATGTAGAAATGGATGGCGAGAACGTTACCTAGATGTCTCAAATAGAGTTCCCCATTGACCCGACTTTTTTGTTCATTTCGTAAGCTACATTTTTCCTATTTGAATTAGAGTGAGTTATAGGCGTGAGTTATTATAACCTCACACCATTGGTTTATAGAGACTATTAAAGATCAAAATCAGATGAATAATGGATATATAATTCTATAAGAGTAGATAAATGTGTTTTATTTCAATTCGAAGTTCTATCACTCTAAAAAAACACCAGATACTTACAATAGGAAAAATTTTGATCTCCAGCTTTAAACTTGTCGATTTTTTTATAAATGAATGCATGGAACAATCAGAACGAGTGGAAACAAATCATCAAAAATTCGTGTAATAGATATTTTAAAGATTTTTTATATTGGCATTTTCAGTCCAACGGATGCTGACGAAATAACTGAATGGATAAAGGAAAACTTCAACAGGAACTACAAAGAAAACAAAGCACCATTTGGATTCTACATTCATGCTACATGGTTATCGACTCATAAAGAGCATCTGCAAGCATACAAAAATTTCGTTGATTATTTGCAAACTCTAGAAGATGTCTATATCGTAAGTATTTATACAGACTGTTCCAAATATTACTCGTCACCCTTTATAGCCCTATATACAGGTTCCCAAACTTTTGAGGTTCCGAACCCCAAACCAGATGATGAAAGGAAATCCCTGAGTCTTCTTCGCCGAATCCCACTGTTCCGCGGAACCACTAGGACGTCGCCGCGGAACATCAGAGTTCCGCAGAACCCCAGGGAGGTTTTGCGGAACCCCGGAGTTCCGCGGAACCACTGGGATTGCTTCGCGGAATCTAGGGGTTCCGCAGAACCACTGGGGTTTCATCGCGGAACCTCAGAGTTCAGCGGAACTCCACTTTATGAGTCTCTGCTTCTAATTGAGACAATTTTTGGCGTTTTCATTCGAAATATCCTCGCATAAGATACATTTTCAATGTTTTTACAGGTGGGCATACACAGAGCTCTGGAATGGATAAAGAATCCTGTACCCATCGGGTCGGATGATTGGCCAGCTTGTCCAACTGTGACAAAATCACAATGCGGGGACAAACTGTGTTTCTATAAGAAGGAAGACGAGAGTGAGATTATTATGCATGTCTGCGACGACGTGCCATGTCCTGCTAATTACCCCACCCCTGATAACCCTCTTGGAAATTAGAGATTAGTATTAATAGAACAGATCTCAAAGAATTATAGATAAAGTAGGATAAAATAAAAATTATTTGAATAATTCTGAGTTTCAATTAACCATCAACTGAGAGGATATTTGACACACTGAGTGAATTGTGTGGAGGCGCGCCATCTTGTTGATACCATAAGTCATTATGGTTCTGTACTAGCGGCTCAATTATTTGAGTCAATATGTCAGAATATCTATCTCCTAAGGGAGAACATTCTTTAAATAATGCAAACATGTGTAGTGTTCTATCTTACCAGTTAAAGTCCCATCATAAATGTGAACATCGAGAATTGCATTATTTTTGATGGCGCAAAAAACATTGAAACTCCAGGTCTCTCTAAAGTTCCATTGTCTGAAGTGGTAGTTGTTCTCTTCATCCCAATAATGACTGTTATGCCTATTGAAAGAACCATTCTTTGTGAATTTAGATTCATCTGTCCAAATTATACAGTCCAAAAAGTTTTCATTCTCTTGAAATCGAATCATCATAGCTTCGCAAAACTCTGTTCTCCTGACGAAATCAGTTTCCTTCAAATGCTGTACCCTATTGAATTTATATGGGTGCATTTTATGTTTTTTTAATATTCTCCAAACACTCGATTGAGATAATCCCAGATCAATCTCGGCATCTTTGAGAGAATTTTGAGGATTCACACGAAAATATGCAAGAACTGTAATTTCGTTGTTCTCATCTTCTACTACACTTTTTTCTCTGTGTATAGTTTTCTTAACGAAAGATCCGACATTTCTCAAGTTTGTCATGGTTCTGTTAATGGTATCTCTCGTTGGTCTGGGTCGGTCAGGAAACCTCTCAATGAACAGTCGAATCGTTCTATCTACAACTTTATTACATTCTCCATGAAGTAGAATGAGATTTAAATAATCTTCATTGGTAAAATTAGGCATAGTGATCGATTTTATAACTTAATACGAATTATCACCAAATTAATAGTAAACACAAAATGCTACTGAATAAAGAGGAATTTGGCAGATGTAATTAATGATATCTATCATTAAAAAAAAAGAACGTAAAACATGGTAAGTTTTTGCATATGGTTCATAAGGAATTATTTATTTATCACTGGAGAGAAAACCGATGGCCGATTAGTTGAAATAAATTGAAATAAAGAGGTTTCCGATACAAATTCGAATCCAAATTCGCCATCTATTTAGGAACAACCTGTAACTTTTTTCTCTTGCATATTAGGGTAGTAAAATCTAAAACATGGTTTAAGTAACAGTTCCTGAAAATTTCATCTTTTTGGCGTGAAGGGAAAAGAAATAGCTGAAAATTCAAGACGAAAAACAGTTTTTTGTGAATAACTCAGAAAATATCCACTTTAGGGCAAGGGTGTGATGCATACACTCACATTATTTTTCAACGTAGATTCGAAATCTGCCATAAAAAAATGGGGTTCTAATTTGAAAAAAAATGATTTTTCACGATTTCGTCATCCCTAACTTTGAAAGCGATTTTTTCACCCCCTGTATCATGAATCGCAATTTCGATTTTTAAAGTGGATACATCAATCTTACATCTTGAAAAATCCCAAAAATAAAAATTTTCCATCCAAAAACCTCGAAGTTATTCTTGTTTCAGCGGAGCTCTATTTTCGATTTTTTTTTCGAATTTTCCCGCTCAGAAAGAATTTTCCAACCAAAACTGAAAAATGTTACATCAAAATAACTTGAAATTTTCTAAGGAATCTATTTCTGCAATAAAAAAATGGTGTTCTAATTTGAAAAACGGAAGTTGACGTCATTTCCGGAAAAACCGGAGGTGCTCGTGCCTTGAAAATATTTTAGATTTCATCAGCATCGTGAAATACTCATAAGTGCTGAATTTCATGAAAATACGTTCAGTAGTTTCCCGTATAAATATGGGCGAGGTTCCTCGTGAAAGACCCTGTATAGGATGTCCCAAGTTCGAGTGCCTATTATAGACGTTTCTGGAGAAGTGGACTTAATTGAATTCTGAAAATTGGGATTATGATATTGTTCGTAATTCTCTACAGACCAAAAATATTTTCAGAGCCGGAGCATTTTCGGTTATACAGGGAGTGAAAATAAATTTGATTAAAAATATTTTTTTTCAATCTTTTCGTTTCTGATATGATTGAGTGTATTCAATGCTGAATACATTTCTGTTAAAACCATTCTATTCATTCGAATAGTTTTCAAAATATCGAAAAAAATCCTGAAAAACAGTCAAATATTCATAGTCAGTATAATGTTCATTTTTCTTATTCTGAACATCCTGAGTGTAAACCGTTCTCACAACGTCAAAGTAGAATAATGTGGAAAGGTCATGCATCTTTCGAATTTCATGAATATCATGCCGTAAATTGAATTATCAAACTCATTTGAACACCCTTATTTGTCCCCCTCAACAAAATTTGACCTGTCCGAGCGTTTTTTCGTTATTCCATCCCAAAGCTCAAAATTCGGGGTGGAAAGTTATGGATGGCCCACCCTGTATCTGGACACATCACTGAATAACATTTTGTGAGACTTTGGACAAAATAAGACCGCTATTACCAAACGAACAAGTACCAAAAAAGAGGACAAATATCTTGACAAGCAGAAAACAACGATTTCCTTGTTGAAATAATTTTCGGATTGTTTTCGCTCGACGCGAGCTGTCAACAGATCAGGATTTAGCACGATTCGCAGAAAAAGTTAATTAGGGATGATTGGATCCAGTCATTACCGTTTCATTCTAGAATTCCCACGGTTGCGTGACCTTGGTTCCAGCGATGTTTCTCGAAAGACGGAATTTGCACAGCTGCGAATTTATAACACTACTATTATTCGATTGTTCGGCAGAATTGTAAACATTTTGTATTGAAATCGTCATGCTATAGTATGAATTAATATGTCCATTGATTTGCGTGTGTAGGATGAGGCAATTTTACTATAATTCTCTCCTAATAATAAAGCACACGAACTATGGGGAAATAGGAACATTTTAAGTTCGACTTTTGACCAAAATTTATAATTTATAGAACAAATTACCCTTTATTTTAAACAAGGAATCACTCTGTGAAATCATTCAGAAACATCCTGTATATTCTTAAATTTCGACGAGTAATTTATTACACTCTACACTGTCTATTAAAATGAAATGTTCCAAGTTATGTACCTACAGTTTCCCAAAGAAACCCAGAAATTCATCCAGTCTTTTTCGTTCAAAATTATGAACAATGTAGACAGAGTATCATTCACTAATAACACACAGAAAATGTGTCAAGGTTTTGGAGTCAAGTTTAGGATTTCTCAACTATCTTGTCACTCAAAGTTGACATTGTTTACCTGGATTCAAGATGATAGACTTGTTTACAACCCTTATAAATATATCTAGGCCTATCTTCATTGAAAATATTTGCTAGTACAAAGTTATAAATTCACAAGACAATTAGATCAAGTTCTTGGGTATATGGCGAATTTATCTTGACTTGGAGGAAAATTTTCAAGGTCTTGTTTGTGTTAATAATTTCGTCGGTAGCTCGTTATGTAATGAGGAATAATTGGAGCCTTTACAATGTTGCAAAAATGATGTACCTACCCAAAATTCCGTATTGAAAAAGCTATGGTTAGTTGTACAAATAATTGTGGAAAAACCTGTTGGATGCCAATTTAACTTTCAACTTCAATTTTCATTCATATGTATTTTCAAAACTACAGATTCGATCGAGTTGAAATTTTGTATTTAGATAGGTAATGATGCATTCAAGCTACTCGCAAGAACTAGGTACATAAATACGTATGAAAGTTTTCGAATTATCATCTATCCATTTCTGGGTAGAAATCTTTTAAATAAAAAATTGCGACATGTACACTGCGCAAAAAAATTAACGCACACTATGGAAATCTCAAATTTATTCTACAACTGAAGGTGTTCTCAATGATAATTATTTTTATCAGAATTATGCATGCATATGTTATCCACTTTCAACGTTTTTCTTCAATACAGATGTTTTCTCCCAGCAGGAATGAAAAAAGATGATATTATCAGATTTTGAATGTATTGACTCCATTCTAAAATCAGTTGTTCTCGATCAATTTTAGTGATCAATAGTTTTTCTTTCGTTTGATTTTCTATACTCGATCGCTATGCAACGCGAAACTCGCAATTTGACCCAAGAGGAATGTGCCCAAGCGGTAGTTTTGCGAGAAGAAGGGTGGACATACACAAGAATTGCAGAAAGGTTTGGAGTTTCCCATACAAGTGTGTCCAGAATGTTGCAGCGATTCAGGGAGACAGGTATGAATGTCCGAAGACCAGGACAGGGTAGACCACGGGTAACAACTGCCATTCAAGAACGTTACTTGAGAGTTTCTTCGTTGAGACAACGGTTTGTAACAGCTCGCCTACTTCAAAATCAGCTTGAGCAAACTCATGAGGTGCAAATTAGCACTCAGACAATAAGAAATCGCCTCAGAGAATATGATTTTAGGCCTCGTGTCGCGACAAGAGGCCCAGCTCTTACCCCAGCCCATCGAAGGGCGCGTTTGGATTTTGCGAGAGAGCATATCCATTGGAAAGAGGCCGATTGGGAAAGAGTTCTCTTCACAGATGAGTCTAGATTCTGCCTCTACCATTGTGATCGACGTTCCCTTGTATACAGACGTCCACATAAAAGATATGCTCAGTGCAATTTCCTGAACACTACTGGTTTCGGGGGAGGATCGATTATGGTATGGGGTGGAATATCTTTGACTGCTCGCACAGACCTAGTGGTCGTTGATAATGGAGCTATGAATGCTGATAAGTATATAAGGAACATTCTTGAAGAGCATGTGGTGCCATTTGCCCCATACATTGGTGAACATTTCATTTTTATGGACGATCTGCCAGACCCCATCGTGCGCGCATCGTTCAGGAGTACCTTGAAGAGGTTGAAGTCTCTCGAATGGAATGGCCAGCAAGAAGTCCAGATCTCAATCCGATTGAACAGGTTTGGGACAACCTCAATAGAAGGCTGAGGAGTTCAGAAAATCATCCAGCTACTCTTAATGACTTAGGAATCCAACTCGGAGAAATCTGGGAAGGATTAGATCAGAACATTTTAAGATCACGCATTTTGAGTATGAACCGTCGTTGCCGAGCTGTAATTAACGCAAGGGGTGGAAATACCAAGTCACTTATCAGCATTTCAGTATTTTGAAAATTGTTCATTTCTCTTCTTTCACATAAGATTCGGTGAAATCCTGAATTTTTCTTCCATTTAATGTGTCTTGTTTCGTTCAAAACCTTCCCGAGAGAACATAAAAAATAAGTTATAAAGTCAATGTAGAGTTAACTTTCATTAAAATTGAGACTTTCAGAATGTGCGTTAATTTTTTTGCGCAGTGTATTTGTTGGAACTGAACAGTGAACAATCATCCGTCCTAGCTGATCCACAGTGTATATCTGACATAATGATGGTGATTGTACCTGCATATCCCATAATTTGAATGAGCTATCGAATGACATTTCGCAATAGAAATAATCGAGTATCCGATTGACATACTTCCATGTAATCCCTTGGATGGTTATGAAATATTGATAGTATTACTGACGAAATATAATTGATTTAACCATATTGATATAAAATGCTGGTATAGGTACACAGTTTTCCAAGGAAATCTCTTCGAAACTAACGAACCAAGAATTTGGATGCAGTTGTGGAATAACTATAATTAATCAAAAATGAATAACCGATAAATTCAGTTTTTTCTCATTTTTTCTTTTTTGTCTCATCCTGCATGAAGCAAAGAGTAATAAACAAAGATTTTCTATCAAATATACTGCTCCACAAGAGTTAGGGATATCGTATTCAATCGTTTTTAAAAGTATGTAATCTTCGAGAAAATCGCTGTAAAATCATTTAAAACTCAATAACAACTTGAATCGATCCAATAAAAATCAGTATGAGACATTTCGTCAATCTGGTCGCCTTTTTTTAGCTTGATTCTTTGCATATGCTTCATGAATGTTCTTATTTTGAAATGAAGTCAGTTTATCAACGGCTTCGATTTGAAACGAGTTTTCTGAAAATACCAAGACGTAAATTAACAAACGCTGAGGCTAATAGGGCTATCGGAATGCTACAGGGTGGCCTAACTCAGGTTGTTGTAGCGGAAAGGCTCCAAGTCAGCCAAAGTGTGATATCTCGACTTTGGAATAGGTTCAGGGAGACAGGTTCCGTGTTGGAAAGACCAAGGCTTGGTGGGCGACGAAAAACAACACCTGCTCAGGATCGTTTCATCACAGTTTCGGCGAGAAGAAACCCTACATCTACATGTAGAATGCTACGGAATACTCTTCAAAATGCAGATGGGGTCCAAGTTTCCATCGAAACCATAAGACGACGTTTGAGAGAGGTGAATCTATAGGTTCTAGACGTCCATTAAGAGGAGTTCCATTAACACGTGACCATAAGCGTCAAAGACTGTAATGGGCAAGGCAACATATCAATTGGAACGATCTAAGGCGTAGTGTCCTTTTCACTGATGAATCCAGATATGGACGCTTTTCAGATTCTCGAAGAATAAGGGTATGGACAATAACACCCATACCCCGTAATCGTCGCTATGTCCAAGAAGTCCATCCATTCCGAGGGGGTAGTGTTATGGTGTGGGCCGGGATATGTTTCAACGGGCGCACAGATCTACACATTTGTCCTGGAAATATGACCGCCTTACACTATAGGGAGCATATCATTGACAATGTTGTGCCAAATTTTCACGCTGCTATTGATGAAATTTTTCAATTTCTGGACGATAAGGCTAGACCGCACTGTGCAGCCAAAGTTGAGAGTGCGCGCGAGGGGTTTGGTATTCCACATTTACCAATACCTCCGCACTCACCAGATTTGAATTGCATAGAACATGCATGGGATATGCTCCAAAGAAGATTAGATAATCATCAACCTACCCCAGAACCCTTAAATGATCTGAGAGAGCTTCTTCCTCGTTTATGGAACCAAATTCCTCAAGAATGTTCAACAATCTCGTGTGTAGTATGCAAAGAAGATGTCAAGCTGTTATTGATGCCCGTGGAGGCCATACATTGTATTGATATTTGATAGTCTTAAAATGCTTGAATTCTCTGGGAATAAAATTTCGTTACTTTACTCGATTTTTCTTAACCATCCTGTATACGCTGCATACCTACAGGCTAAAATTAATTTGTAACTTGAAATCATATTAATATGAATTTTCATCACAAAAATCTTATTTTAACTATATTTTTCTGCAATTTGGGTCAATATCCCTAACTCATTTGGAGCAGTTTATTCATCTCATTTACAGAACATAGATTGTTTATTTCTTGAGAAACCTAGGCGGGGGGGCAAGATTTTTGACGATGTGGTTATACTCGGTGGCACCAACATAGCCATAAACTTAAATGAATATGAATTTTTCCAAGAAATCTGATCGATTTCAAAATGTCGACACAATTATGAAAATGGATTGCATTAAGAATAACGACAAACATCTCATTATAGTCGATGCCATATTATATTGAATTTGATGAACTTAATTATAAATCTTTACGACTATTAATGATAGAGTATTAAAATAATAGAAGCTCGTTTTTTTGCACGTGGAAACAATTGTCCAAGAGCTTCATCTCATTATCTGATGGCATTATCTTGAAATGAAGTAACAGGATGATTCCAGATGAACTGTTTTATTTTCATGCTTATTTCAAAACTACTGACTCGATCTGGATGAAGTTTTTCATGTAGATGGAGAATTATGTATTCAAGCAACATGAAAGATTTGGCCCAGTTTGTCCAACAAGAACCATATAGAATGACAGCGAATATTTTTGTAATAACCTATCCAGAATCATGAACATTACTTTGACAGTTCCTGTCAAATTTCTGTGCGGCTTATTACAATCACTGGTTCAGGTAGACTAGAGGAAATTCTTAAAGTACCAACAGCGATTCAGTAAACAGTGTTTTATTTCTGGACGAACATACAAATCAACTCCCAATCAGTCTAAACGAACTGAATGCTAAATATTAATTAAGAGAAAAGGTCTGCGTGCGTCCGTTTTTTATGATTATACACCTACGAAGGCCGAGGATACGTTTAATTAATACCTATATTCTGTTTGCGCTGCAATATAGACCACGTCGCTAAATTAACAAGTCTGCTCGATCATCCCCATCACAGAATTATGTTGGTGACAGTGGTAGTTTGTGTGTGCTTTTCTTTTGTATTGGAACCAGAGAAACTCAGCTCATCTTAGGGAGGTATTTAAAACTTTTTTGATTGGGAATGCTAGGATGATTTAGAGGAGGAAAATGAAACAAATTGAGTGTACCCTGATCTGAGTTCGATGTACAGGTTGCTGCTAAATTGGAAGTACAAATGAAAAGGGGAGATTCCTGAACATATTTTGGGTAAAAAAAGTCCCATAAATATGGGACCGCAAACGTTTAGTTTTCGGGATACAGAGTGTTAAAGTTTGAATTTTTTCTTCAAGTATTTTGTAATACACTGCGCAAAAAAATTAACGCACATTCTGAAAATCTCAATTTTAATGAAACTTAATTCTACATTGACTTTATAACTTATTTTTAATGTTCTCTCGGGAAGGTTTTGAACGAAACAAGGCACATTAAATGGAAGAAAAATTCAGGATTTCACCGAATCGTATGTGAAAGAAGAGAAATGAACAATTTTCAAAATACTGAAATGCTGATAAGTGATTTAATACTTGGTATTTCCACCCCTTGCGTTAATTACAGCTCGGCAACGACGGTTCATACTCGAAATGAGTGATCTTAAAATGTTCTGATCTAATCCTTCCCAGATTTCTCCGAGTTGGATTACTAAGTCATTAAGAGTAGCTGGATGATTTTCTGAACTTCTCAGCCTTCTATTGAGGTTGTCCCAAACCTGCTCAATCGGATTGAGATCTGGACTTCTTGCTGGCCATTCCATTCGAGAGACTTCAACCTCTTCAAGGTACTCCTGAACGATGCGCGCACGATGGGGTCTGGCATTATCGTCCGTAAAAATGAAATTTTCACCAATGTATGGGGCAAATGGCACTGCATGCTCTTTAAGAATGTTCCTTATATACTTATCAGCATTCATAGCTCCATTATCAACGACCATTAGGTCTGTGCGAGCAGTCAAAGATATTCCACCCCATACCATAATCGATCCTCCCCAGAAACCAGTAGTATTCAGGAAATTGCACTGAGCATATCTTTCATGTGGACGTCTGTATACAAGGGAACGTCGATCACAATGGTAGAGGCAGAATCTAGACTCATCTGTGAAGAGAACTTTTTCCCAATCGGCCTCTTCCCAATGGATATGCTCTCTCGCAAAATCCAAACGCGCCCTTCGATGGGCTGGGGTAAGAGCTGGGCCTCTTGCCGCGACACGAGGCCTTAAATCATATTCTCTGAGGCGATTTCTTATTGTCTGAGTGCTAATTTGCACCTCATGAGTTTGCTAAAGCTGATTTTGAAGGAGGCGAGCGGTTGCAAACCGTTGTCTCAACGAAGAAACTCTCAAGTAACGTTCTTGAATGGCAGTTGTTACCCGTGGTCTACCCTGTCCTGGTCTTCGGACATTCATACCTGTCTCCCTGAATCGCTGCAACATTCTGGACACACTTGTATGGGAAACTCCAAACCTTTTTGCAATTCTTGTGTATGTCCACCCTTCTTCTCGCAAAACTACAGCTTGGGCACATTCCTCTTGGGTCAAATTGCGTGTTTCGCAGTGCATAGCGATCGAGTGTAGAAAATCAAACGAAAGAAAAACTATTGATCACTAGAATTGATCGAGAACAACTGATTTCAGAATGGAGCCAATACATTCAAAATCTGAAAATATCATCGTTTTTTATTCCTGCTGGGAGAAAACATGTGTATTGAAGAGAAACGTTGAAATTGGATAACATATGCATGCATAATTCTGATAAAAATAATTATCATTGAGAACACCTTCAGTTGTAGAATAAATTTGAGATTTCCATAATGTGCGTTAATCTTTTTGCGCAGTGTAGTATCGACATTTCAGAATATATTAAACTGAAATTTGGCATAGATCTTATTTAAAGTTTACACCATGTGACATTTCAATTGCGCTGGCAGATCTACAGGGTGTTTTCTGGAACACTATTCCCTGTTTTCCTCCAAAACTTTTTTTGGGGGGCCACTGTTAGTTTGAAAAATTGTAAAGCTTTGTTGTTAAACTAAACTTCATGACCTCTTGTAATTTCATCGTCAAATATTTCTTTCAATGAATCTAATGTTACGGTAGCAGCATGAGGTGTAGCACCATCTGGTTGGAACCGAAACACTTCTGGGTCGATACTATTCAAATTTTGAAACAAATAATTATTGATCATCGATCTGTAACGAGCACCATTCACTGTAACATTAGCTCCAGCATCGATTTTAAAGAAATATGGACTAATAATGCCTGCAGTGTGTACAGCTTATCATACAGTGCATTTTTTAGGATGCAATAGAACCTGCAGAACTTCTTGAGGATTGTTTTCACTACAAATACGGCAATTTTGCTTTTTTACGTAGCCGTTCAACCAGAAATTAGCTTCATCACTAAAACACAATTTTTGGATAAAAAGGTGGATCAACTTCAAGCTGTTCTAGGGCCCAATCAGCAAACAAACGACTCTCATTATGGTCAAGTGGCTTCAGTTCTTAAACCAGTGGGATCTTGAATGGGTGTAGACCAAGATCTCTACGCTCAATTTTCCATGTGGTGGATGCACACTGCACAAAGTCCAACTTGTTGTGAACGTCTACGAATTGACAAATCTGGATCTTCATTAACACTTTCACCTACAGCAGCGATATTTCCTTCTGTACGCATAGTTCTTTGTCATGTTGTTGTTGCATCGAGTAGAGAAAATGTTGTCCGAAATCTATCCATATAGTTCGACGAATAAGCTGCTCTGATGGACGATTATGTAAACCATAAATTCCACGAAGTGCTCTATAAGTTTGGCGAATAGAACACTGATTTTCAAAATAAATTTCAATAATTTGTAAACGTTATTGCGGCGTGAGTCTTTCCATGATAATTTGTCAATGCTCACTGAACAGAAATGTCGAAACAACACGGCAGTTCTACTTCTGTCAAATCACTGCTATCCCTATCGAAAACTCTATCACCAGATACAACCTGTTTCTCGAAAACGACACATAATTTCTTAAAATTATGAAATAAATTGGCACAAATACGGATTCCTAATTTTAGGGACAGTGAATGACTAATGACTAATATCCTAGGTTTACAAGTTTAATGGTAAATTTTAACTCCTTCAGTCTAATACAATATGCAGTTTGTATACTCCAAAATTCGATTATCAATGAACTCTCTTCAGC
Organism: Adalia decempunctata; assembly: GCA_951802165.1. NCBI lineage: Eukaryota > Metazoa > Arthropoda > Insecta > Coleoptera > Coccinellidae > Adalia > Adalia decempunctata. The sequence goes on along the minus strand of OX637695.1, from coordinate 4,648,396 downwards.
AAACACTCGAAGTCAGCAAATTCCGTAACTATGTCAGTAAGTAGGTACTACCTATACCTAAAACACCGACTTACTTATTCGATACAGTAATTCTACCCTATTGACGATGCATGTCCGCGTGACATTTCTTGCGGGTTTGTTAAATATGCGATTCCGGAAGAATAACAAATTGACCTCAGCTGTCTTCAGATAAACATAATCATAACCTATATTTTCGACTGTGAGTGTAGATTTTTATGAAGTGGTGGTTTAAGGAAATATTTAATTCACATTTAGGACAGAAAAGATTGGGTGGAATTTTTGATGTGATTGATTGACGAAAGGAAAATGACAGAACTTGATGGTAAGTTTTCTGTTGTTCAGGCATTCATGAAATTTTAGGACGTAATGATGGTGTGTTTTGATTCGAGGATGTTTTGAAGAATGCTGAATTCAAATGTAAAATGCAAGTCCAATCCTTTTTTCTCAGTCGTTATAAACTTATTTTTTTATGAATATGAGAGATTTGATTTCATACTTTTTCTGGATGAATAACCAATAAATAGGAAACAAGAAAAAGTAGACTCAATGTAAACAAAATTCTAACATTTCACACCAGTCCTTTTATACAGGGTGTTCCTAAATACGGGTATCAACGGTCAACTGTAGATTTCCCATGAAAAAATAACATTTTTTTTCCTCTTCCATTTTTTCCTCCGGTTTTTTCATTTCAGTGATACAGGGTGTCAAAAATTTCTATTTTTTTTCAGTTTTCTGCTAATATCTCAGGAACTTTCTGGTACTTTACTCGGTTTTATTAGACGTGCCAGTGGCGAAGATATTGAATTTGCACAAAGGTTTTACCCCCAACTTTTACACCAATGGACAAATTTGCATTTGCGCAGCAAATTCTGATGCGTCAATGTATTTTACAGAAAAAAGGTACTCCTAGTTCATTGCTCTAAAGTGAACCGTTTTTGAGAAAACTGGCATTTCATGATAAAAAACAATTGGCTAACGCATTGTACAGGGTGACAAGAAAAACTTCGGACAAATTTTGCCGTGGTCTGGAACAAAAGTATTTCAGCGCAGCCAAATAATTTTTATTCTCTTGGTTTCTCTACACTTTCCTGTACTAATATGTGAATTTTCAGTTTGATATAATTTCATTTCACAGAGTTTTAGAATGTCAAACAAACGTAGTGCGATTTTGGAGCTGTTTCGTCAAGGTAGGCATCAATGCGAAATTGTTCGTTTGATCAATGTGCCTCGACAAACCGTGTCCGATGCAATAAGTCGTTTCAAGGAGCTTGGCCATGATGGTCGTCGTCCAGGAAGTGGTAGAAAACGCACTGCAATACACCTAGTAATCGCAACATCGTTAAGAATCGAGTCATTCGAAATCCGAGGGTTATTACCATGAGGAAAATAGCCTGTGAGACCGGTATCAACCGCGAATCAGTCCATCAAATTGCCAAAAAGGAGCTGAACCTCAAGCCATACAAGCTCCAAAAAGTTCAACTCCTCACGGAGGAAAACAATCGCGTACGACTCCAAAGGTGCCGCCAACTCCTTCGTCTCGCCGCCGGTCAGCAATGGGAGCGAATTCTCTTCACAGACGAGAAGCTTTTCAGCATAGAACAATCCCACAACCACCAAAACGACAGAGTCTGGTCCGTAGAGGCTCCCGGTACATCGGCCATCGTCGAACACTGTCAAAATCCGCAATCCGTCATGGTCTGGGGCGGAACTTGCGGCAGTGGTAAAACTCCCTTGACCCTTAGTCTTCGTGGATCAAGGGGTCAAAATCAATCAAGAAGTCTACCGCTGCGACATCCTCGAGGCCGTAGTACTTCCTAGGGCCAAGCAGCACGCATTGGACCTTTCAACAGGACTCCGATCCGGCTCACAGAGCGAAAATGACGCAGGAATTGTGTAAGACCCATTTTCCTTGTTTCATCTCATCTGCAGAATGGCCGCCCTACTCACCGGATCTCAACCCAATGGACTACAGCGCGTGGTCGATTTTGGAGCACAGGGCTTGTGCGAAAAAACACAAAAATTTTGAGTCGCTGAAGCAATCTCTGCGCCGGGAATGGAACCGATTAACGCCCGAGGAGCTGCGGCCCATTGCCGAAAATTTCAAGAAGCGTCTGAAGCTGTGTATCGCCGCCAAAGGAAGCCACTTCGAAACGGCTTGAATATATTATCAATAAATGTTCAAGCTATAATTATTTGTTGTTGTTTTGTTCAATTTCTTCTGTTCAAAAAAGTTAAATGAAAAAGAGTTTGTCCGAGGTTTTTCTTGTCACACTGTAAATATCGAAATATCTTGCATTTGAAAAAATTCTTGTAATCTTGTTAACTATGGTCGCGAACGCATAGTAACTTTCTCGTAATTGGAAAGATGAAAATTAAATATGGTCGCTAAAAATAATGAAAAATAATTTGCAATTTGAACTTAAAAAACCTAGTTGCCATACTTTGTTAAAATTAATGAACTTGTTAATTATCACTAGTCATTTTTCCAATTACGAGAAATTTACAATGTGTTAGCCAATTATTTTTTATCATAAAATGCCAGTTTTCTCGAAAACGGTTCACGTTAGAGTGATAAAACAGAAGTACTTTTTTATGTAAAACACATTGGCCCATCAGAATTTGCTGTGTAAATGAAAATTTGTCGAGTGGTGTAAAAGTTAGGGGGTGAAACCTTTGTGCAAATTCAATATCTGCGCCACTGGCACGTCTAATGGAACGGAGTAAAGTGCAAGAAAGTAGCTATTATTAGGGATAATATGTGTACAGAAACTCAATTCTGTAATTTAAACGGTTCCTGAGATATTAGCGAAAAACTGAAAAATATATGAATTTTTGACACCCTGTATCTCGAAAACGAACACCCGTAGGAAAAAATTTTGTAGAAACAAAATGTAACAAAAAATGTAACTCAAGAGGCTTACAACATTCAGCTTCAATGTTCCTCGATATGAAGAGCCTCCAAAATTTCTCAAGTTTCAGAACGTCAAAAGTCTATACCTCGACAGATCCAAGGATACTAAACCGTGCCTTACCTATCCAGAGGTCGGAAGCTTATTCCACTTCGCTGAAATAGCGAAATGTCACATCCCAATTATCATATGACGGCTATAATTTGATGTTTTTAACAACTTGTAAAGAAATTTCAACAATAATTGCCGTAACATGTCGAGTTCATGGAGATTGGTCGACAATTATTCTATGCTGGTTGAAACGACCTTTTCGTATTCATCAAACCATTCATTTCTGAATTCAATAGTGACAACCCGAGTCCGGATACGTTCGTAGACAATGACAGCACGAGAAAATGACTCGATAATTTGTTACAGATGAAACGAATGAAATGATTCTGCAAATACGTTTGAATCCCAGTTTTTTGCGATGAGAACTTGGAATTTGTCGAAACGAGCAATAACAATTCCAGGGGTAACTATACTCCATTCACAATTATAAAATCACAACTCTGGCCTTGGAAATTTGACACATTCCACTCTGTATCGAAGCTTTGACGTTTTTCAAAATATTTTTATGTTCCAAGTCAACACTATATTTCTCAGAATTTATTCGGAAAATGAATGAATTGGAAGAGATGTGAGGACGAAAATAATTAACGTTTATATGAATTGATAGAAATGATTCCTTTTCTAGTTATTTGCATGAAAAGTACAAGAGATCACTGTTGAAATATATTATTTTTTGCCATGGAAGAAGATTGCATTGCTTTCACATGATTTTCATATGCATGCCTGTGAAGATTTAATGTTTATTATCCTCTTGAACTGAAAGTTCAAGACTTGACATCAATTGTTGAATCAAGAATAATGGAACATTATATCCCTCTACTGGAATCCAAATAGTTGAAGGGAGTTCTGATGCAACAGGAACTTTTTCTTGGAACATAACCTTAATAGCTAACTTAATAAAAATAAGAGTAGAAGATATACATTTCATTTATTCGATCTTATGAACAAGGAGTAAAATATTCTGACTGTATAGTAATTTATTAGTTTAAAAAATATTCATACATTACAACCACAGTAGTTTTGTACAAATAATATGGAACAGGTCGAACATATGCTTCACATTTATCATTCACCTGTTCTAAAATAAGACACAAACTCCTCCACATTATAGGGCCCCTACAGCACTAAAAGCTTGTGTCTCTTTTGAAAGAAGTAGCACTAGATATAATATATTCTTTCGATTAAGAGCAAATACCTACCGTTGAATGTTACATACACAAATTTCTTCAAAATGGGCTTATACGAAGTGGTTCTTTTTCTGAAACGTGAAAACGATCAACAATAATCATTTAGAGAACGATGATGGCCATCCAAAACCCGTTTACTTACGAAAATCGTGCAATTTCATTCTGCAAGTTCTTTCCTCATAATTCCTTGAAAATCCTACCTGAACCATATTTTCCGGTCGCTTTCGTGAAAAGATCGTATAAGGAAGCCTTTTTTGTCCATTTACATATTCCAAATAAATTTTGAGCACCAAAAACGATACAGAAACTAACCAAACTTCTGGGGGACCGGAATTTCGTTTGAAATCTTTCCAAACGGCCAGATACATAAAAAAAACTTCGTTATCAAGTGTAAAAAAGGCGATTAGTACTTACTTTTGCTTTATTCATGCTTATAAATCGATTTTTGGTCCAATTCAAATTTGCCGTTTGTACCCATGTCAAAATATCTTTGATACTTTTACTTTGATGTAAACAAAGAAACTGGCAACGCCGTTTTGTCATTAAAGATATTCGATGTACGCGCACAGATTTTTTATCAGGTGCACCAATTCCTGAAAACGAAACCATGGCCAGAGTTGTGATTTTATAATTGTGAATGGAGTATACCTCTCACTGGAAATGTTGCTGAATATTCCTCCTCGAAGGTAACTGAATGAACGATTATGTTTCCGTTTGGTACTCATATATCCTTTGCAACTTTGCCTTTAATTCAACACAAATGCAATTGTGATTTATCCCAGAGAGTATGTACTTACCTAGTACACTCTTTGATGAAATTGAATAATGACTTTAATTATTCCTTCCATTGAGTGTTTTCAAGGGCATTCATATGGGATCTCTGAAATCTTATGCTAGTAAAACAAATCTATTCTCTATTCATTCATAAGAAACTGATGATTTACGATAATGATATGGGATTATCCCAGTGACCTATTCTGAAGTTAATTGCTGGAAAACTATTATACATAGGTACTTAGTTTTAATGATTTTCTACATAGAGGTATAGATTTTCACCTATCAAATTGCTTTTTTTGAAAAATTCGAAATTTCAAACCGTAATAACTACCGCCCCTCTCAACGCCACCAATAGTTATTTAGATTATGTTGATCAGCATAGCCCCAAGTATCTCTGTGCAGAATATGAGCGATTTGAAAAATTTCCAATTTTGGGTGAAAAATGACAAAGGGGTATGATCCCCTAAAAATACCATATTTGTCAATAACTCGACAATGAAAAATCGAAAAATAAAAAGTGGAATATTTCATTATCTATGGGAGCTACATGCGTGATTTTGGTATCAAAATGTAGGTTTTTGAGGTAGCTCCATTCAATGAAAGATACTTCGAAGCTCTAACTATCACCGTTTAGATATTGACCTGTCGAATGGCATTTTTAGAAAAATCGGAAATTTCGAAGTGTCATAACTTCCGTCCCTCTCATCGTCGCCAATAGTTATTTATATTATGTTGATCAGCATAGACCCAAGTATCTCTGTGCAGAATATGAGCGATTTGAAAAATTTCAAATTTTGGGTGAAAAATGACAGAGGGGTATGACCCCCTAAAAACACCATATTTGTCAATAAAAAATATATTTGGGGAAAATCTAACGTTATTATTGAATCAGGATGTTTTACTTCCCATTCGAATCTTCAATAATAGCTATTTTGCGGACCGACAGCACCCTTGCCTTGAGTGGTGTGAGCTCGAGAATAGAACTCGAAAATGAAAAATGGAAAAATAAAAAGTGGAATATTTCAATACCTATGGGGGCTACATGGGTGATTTTGTTATCAAAATGTAGGTTTTCGAGGTCGCTCCATCCAATCATAGTATATTATTTCATTAGGAGGAGAAGTGTCACTTTTCGTGGCGAGCTTGAGTTTATCCGCCGAACGGAGTGAGGCGGATAATTGAAAGCGAGCCACGAAAAGTCACTTCTTCTCCGAATGAAATATGCTATTTTATTTCCAAACGTTTTCAAATTCATGAAAATTGTACATTTATATTGTAAGTTTATCAAATAAAAATGACGTTTGAATTGGAAGTTTTCGTATTCTATGCATCTATGTTCATATTGTTCATGGTAACCAAGTAATCTTTTTCGTAGCAACACTTTTCCTGCCGCCGGCGCCGGAGGGAAAAGTAAATATTTCTCCGCCTAGGCGGAGAAATTGAACTTTTCGATGATCCTATCAGTCGAGAACTGACGTTGTTATCGTACGTTTGGAAATAAAAAATATTTGAAAGCCCCTACTATCACCGTTTAGATTTTGACCTGTCAAATGGCATTTTTCGAAAAATCGGAAATTTCAAATCGTCATAACTTCCGTCCCTTCCATCGCCGTGAATAGTTATTTATATCATGTTGATCAGCATAGACCCAAGTATCTCTGTGCAGAATATGAGCGATTTGAAAAATTTCAAATTTTGGGTGGAAAATGACAAGGTGGTATGACCCCCCAAAAACACCATATTCGTCAATAAAAAGGTATATCTGTGAGGATCTAACGGCGTTATTCAATCGAGAAGTTATTCTGACCTTTCGAATTTTCAAAATCAAGCCTTTTTCGGATCGACAACACCCATACCGCGAACGGTATGAGCTCGAGAACAGAACTCGAAAATAAAAAATCGAAAAGAATAAAACGAAATAATTCTTCACTTATGATAGCTACATGGGTGATTTTGGTATCAAAATGTACGTTTCTCTATTTCAGTATCGTAATGAGTTCATTATACAGTACTAAAAACAGTGCTGTAATGAATTCATTACAGCATCGTTTTCAGTTACATTTTTCGTTTTGTGGTTGTCGGCAATGACTTCCGATCCTATCAAATTCCAGCAGACGTCAATTTAGAAATGTCAATTTTCGTATTTCCTAACATTCACACCAACTGCCAAGATACAATATGAAAGTCACTAGGACCTATAATTTGAATTTTTCAATTGAATTTCACGAAATTTGACTGAAATAGAGAAAATATCGTCTAATACTCGTTGCAGAATGCAATTCCAATACTCATGCGTTCGAAAACTCGATCCTTCGTCGCTCGTTTTTCTAATTCCGCATTCGTATTGGAATAGGAGCCCATTCTGCAACTAGTTTTAGAATACACTATTTCGAGGTCGCTGAATTCAATAAAAAATAATTCAAAGGCCTAACTATCACTATTCAGATTTTCATCTGTCAAATGGGATTTTTTGAAAAATTCGAAATTTCAAACCGCCATAGCTTCTGTCCCTCTTGTCGAATCTAACATTTTTTTATATTTTGTTGATCAGAATATCCCAAAGTATCTCTGTGCGAAATATGAGCGATTTTAAAAATTTCAATTTCTGGGTGACGAATGATCAAGGGTTATGACACCTAAAAACACCGTATAAATCGATGAAAATGAATATCTAAAATGATCTCGTTATCATCAGCGTTAATCAATGGAAAAGTTCTTCGACCCATTCGTATTTCTGAAAATAGCCCCTTCAAGGATCGATAACGTTCATTCCTTGTGAACAAAACTGAAAAATCGAAGAAATAAAATTGAAGAAATATCTAATTGAAAGGACTACATCCAGAGCCCTCGTAGTTTTGTTTTTCACCAGCGAAGTGATAGTTGTTCAAAAATCGATGGAGAGAAACCCTGAAAAATAAAATCGATTTCGAGATTATCAACATTCAGGATATGGTTAGACGAACTGTCATCAATCATTTTTTCGGTGCTTTTATTCATCAAATATACCGACACCCTAAAGCGCATTCGCCATTTTGTGTCAGTATAAGGACAGGTCCAATATTGTTCTCGTATTGGGAGTATGCATTTATTTGGAGATCCCCTTTCAAAATTTGGAATCCTCCATCGGTTTTGCTTGTTTCTGGCATCAAAAGCAGGTAAGACGTTGTTATACAGGGTCCTAAATTGGTGGGACAAACGAACAGAGGTGATTACTTAATATCAACAATAAAAGTCTCATGAACATTGGTCCCCAAACACTTTTCTGCCAGCCATATACATACCTTTCTTGTAGAAGTGGACAGTGTCTTTTGAGACTCTTTAAAGAGGGAATCAAAAAGCAGATTTGGCTAATTTTTACAGAATGTTTTTGGTGGGATTTCACTTCTTTTTGTAGAAACGTGGGCATATTGATCTATTTTATTAGACTTTCATATTTGTCACATTTTTTTAGGAGTAGTTTTTTTATTACAAATCTTTATTTTTTCCGGTTCTGAACTATGGTAGATAGAGTCTCCGATAATTTTTTATTGAATTCAGCGTCCTCGAAAACCTATAGTTTGATACCAAACTTGTCCTTATAGCCCATCTCTTACCCGATTCCTTTTCGGATTCAATTTTTTCTCTCCCAATCTAACCACCGCAGACCCATCTGATGATGTTTTTTCTGAAGAGCAATAGACGTTCTATATTGCACCAAAATTTCATAGCAGTTTTTTATTCAGTGATACAGCGAAACAGAGTTTCTTCTTCATCAAGCTCTTCGGAATGGAAAGAAGATAGGGAACATAACTGCTTTTACAGTTGCTGGTGATTCTCATAGAAGAGATTTGATTCACCAAATAAATCAACGAAGAGAGGAAGTGGGACAATTCCCTCAAATAGTTCAACAATTGTTGAATGAGCACCCAGCACCCAAGCTTGTTGTCGTACATTCTGATCCCTGTACTCTGATGAAGAATGATCATAGATCACTTCATGAAGCCTGACAAGTTCGATCAAATGTTCATCCATTTTCACTTCAATCACTTCACAAAATATCCGACGTGATATCACTTACGGATAGAAAATGTAAATTTGCAGCTTTGCGGGTAGTTCTGGTGTGCTATCAAGTGACAGCAAATACTAACTTCGTGAATGCGTGAAATGATAACAATTGAAAAAAGGATAATAATCGGGTGATCAGTCTTATACACAGTGATAATTTTTACTGTCTCATTAATTGCTCCGGCCTAGCTTTCGAAAACCTATCGTTTCCTTGAACAATAAATGAGACAGTAAAAACATCACTGTGTATAAGACTGATCACCCGATTATTATTCTTTTTTCAATTTATATTCGATATTCACATATTGAGTATGATAACAATGTGTTTCCAAGCGCATAAACTTCCATACATTATTGTGGTTGCACATTTTGCGAAGATGACGTGATAGCACGTGAGCTCACGTGACGTGCCAACAATAGTACTCCAGATTTTCGTTTATCCTAGTTTTTATAGTTTTCCCTTTATGGCCATTAAACCCTAACTCTGTACCAAATTTCAGGGGAAGTACTAGTTCTATTTTGATGATGAAGAGTGAGTGTGGGTCGAAAATGCGAAACTTTGCTTTCGCTTTACTTCGGAACTAAATGACCTACACACTTGAAATTTTCGATTTTAATTAGGTACGTGATTATAGCTTACTGGATGACGAAAATTTCGGCGTTCTGGTCTCATCCGGAGGTTCTCAAATTGGGGCCTGAAAATTCGGCGAAATGGTTCGGGTAAAGATAGTAGGGCAGTGTTTGCTTCGCGCTCGACTTGGCGGGGCCACTGCCGTGCCCCCAAATTTATTAAAAAAAATTGTAAACCCTTCGTCTTTTTCTCCTAATTCTGATCATTTACTCCTCGCTATACTATCTATGTTTTACCAAAAAAATTTAAATTTAAACAGCTCCTTCTTGGTGCAGTTTCTTTGTCAGTTAGTATATTATGTGAATTGAGCTTGAAGAAGACTATGCTGAGGAATTTAGGTTTGCGCTTTCTTTTCCGCAGGTTGGGGCAACTCTGGGACTAACCCGGTACTTACCAAGTTTCCGCTACTACTTGCATCATATGATACGTTTTCCTACTCGTGAAAAGCAATCAAACCTCAGTTTTCGCGAAAATCACGGACCAAGGTCTGTTTGCCCACTGTCAGGACTGTCAACACTCTTATAAATTTACAAGACGTTATCAAAACTGATATAATCCAGCTAGTCAAACACAAACCTACGCAGTGTCCAATCGGCCACCACGTGAACCATCGACGTAAAAAGTACTACATCCAGCGAAGAAATAACAGTCTCCGCGGGCCCCAGATCAGATACAACATTCTGCATTTTCGTTCTCCAACCGCCTACCACTGGGACTACATCGAAGCCTAGCAGTCCTTCCGTTTCCATCAGCGAGACCAGATTATTCGATCGCAAACAGTGCTTGAACTTCATCGTGACTGGTTCTCGAGTCCGATCGTAGTCGGCCAAAGTTGATCATCGATAATCGTCAAGCGAAACGCAAGAACTGATCTGTGCGAGTCGAGCGGCTAGTTCTGCCCTGTGACTGCCTCCCGAGTGAATTGTGCCGTTTCTTCGCCGATAACGGAACCGGGAAATTGTTTTTTGTTTTGCGAGATTCCCGTCTCCTGATCTACTTCGCTCAAATTGGAATTCTTCTGGTTTTACGGCTTTATATCGATTGACAGTTGGTGAGTACCGATTTTCTTCTTCTCGAATTGGACAAAAGTGATTTTCCGACCTAAAACGAGTAAGCAGCGTGAAAATATTTCGATTCTTCGGTCGGCGGAATGAAACCCTTTTTATTTCTTCAACTGTTTACATTAGAGCAAAATGTTTCAGACGAAAATATTTTGGTTTCATCTGCTCTATATGCCGAGATGAAAGCTGCGTATACAGGGTGTATCAGAAAAAAGATACGAGAGGAGGTTCAATTTTTTCATTGGACACCCTATATTTTTTATTACATTTTAAAATTCTGCTTAAAATTCTTGATATTTTTCATTCATTACACTATACCCTTAAATTCGATAGATTTCGAGGTATTCGCTTTTGAGTGGCAATTTGCGATGGCAACAGTTTTTATGCCTTTCCAAGTGAGACACTAACAATACTAGCAAAGCCTCTTGATCTACCTATAAGGTAGTTATCCTCATCGATAGATCTCTGGAAATCGGGTGATTTTATAGGGCGAAATGTCAAAGTTTGATAAGTTTTCCTGAATATATGCGAAAATTATGGAAAAAATGAATACCAAGCCAGGTTATCTGTGAAAAAATTTGGATCGAGTTTAAAAAGGCCTTTTTTTGCCGGATTTTTACTTTCACATCGCCTTGAAAATCGAAATTTCACCCACGCATGACTCTATCCTTCTCGACCGTATGAAAATTTCCTCACCCTATCGCAGCTTCGCTGCGATTTTGAGATTCGTCTGGACCCACTGTTTATGTTACTTTTATTCTTTTTGCGCTGTGTTTTTTCAAAGAGTGAGATCATTAATATTCCATCCAAGTATCTGCAATTCTCAAATTTGCATCGAAAATGATTTTCAAGATTAGAATGATGAAGAATTCGTGGTCAAATTGAATTCTGTTCGGGCGTACTCACAATAAAGAAAGCAGAAACCTGGAAGTCAAGTTTGAGGTCTAAATACGGTCAAGTTAGTAAATTTCCAATTTTTCTGAAAATTTATATCCAATCCAGTTGAAAATTTTTATTCCTCTGTAAAATATCAGTAGAAATGTCTTAGCGAAATATTCTTCTTGAAAACCAAAGTTACCCCTCTGGTAGTGAATGCGAACGGCAACTTACAATTTTTGTTAAGTTTTTTTGGAACAATCGTTTCTGAAATATGTTATCATTTTTCTTTTTCAAGATCCATATTATTTTATTTATAATTTTGATAATTGAACAATTGGAAAATGAATACGTTTCCTTTCGCAAATCGAAGTCGAAAATCTTGAAGATAATTGAATAAAGATATGATGAATACAGATAGAAAGAATTATACCTCGAATTATACTCAGACTTTTGAAAATTTCAAGAGTAATAAAAGCAATAACCTGAAGTTAGCACCTTCAAGAGCTCTCAAAAATTGATACATATACTCCACTCACAATTATAAAATCACAACTCTGGCCTTGGAAATTTGACACATTCCACTCTGTATCGAAGTTATGACGTTTTTCAAAATATTTTTATGTTCCAAGTCAACACTATGTTGCCCTTTCTACATTCTTAGCGTATTTCTCAGAATTTATTCGGAAAATGAATGAATTGGAAGAGATGTGAGGACGAAAATAATTAACGTTTATATGAATTGATAGGAAGGATTCCTTTTCTAGTTATTTACATGAAAAGTACAAGAGATCACTGTTGAAATATATTATTTTTCGCCATGGAAGAAAATTGCATTGCTTTCACATGATTTTCATATGCATGCCTGTGAAGATTTAATGTTTATTATCCTCTTGAACTGAAAGTTCAAGACTTGACATCATGACATCAATTGTTGAATCAAGAATAATGGAACATTATATCCCTCTACTGGAATCCAAATAGTTGAAGGGAGTTCTGATGCAACAAGAACTTTTTCTTGGAACATAACCTTAATAGTTAACTTAATAAAAATAAGAGTAGAAGATATACATTTCATTTATTTGATCTTATGAACAAGGAGTAAAATATTCTGACTGTATAGTAATTTATTAGTTTAAAAAATATTCATATACATTACAACCACAGTACGTTTGTACAAATAATATGGAACAGGTCAAACATATGCCTCACATTTATCATTCACCTGTTCTAAAATAGGACACAAACTCCTCCACATTATAGGGCCCCTACAGCATTAAAAGCTTGTGTCTCTTTTGAAAGAAGTAGAACTAGATATAATATATTCTTTCGATTAAGAGCAAATACCTACCGCTGAATGTTACATATACAAATTTCTTCAAAATGGGCTTATACGAAGTGGTTCTTTTTCTGAAACGTGAAAACGATCAACAATAATCATTTAGAGACCGATGATGGCCATCCAAAACCCGTTTACTTACGAAAATCGTGCAATTTCATTCTGCAAGTTCTTTCCTCATAATTCCTCGAAAATCCTACCTGAACCATATTTTCCGGTCGCTTTCGTGAAAAGATCGTATAAGGAAGCCTTTTTTGTCCATTTACACATTCCAAATAAATTTTGAGCACCAAAAACGATACCGAAACTAACCAAACTTCTGGGGGACCGGAATTTCGTTTGAAATCTTTCCAAACGGCCAGATACCTAAAAAAACTTCGTTATCAAGTGTAAAAAAGGCGATTATTACTTACTTTTGCTTTATTCATGCTTATAAATCGATTTTTGGTCCAATTCAAATTTGCCGTTTGTACCCATGTCAAAATATCTTTGATACTTTTACTTTGATGTAAACAAAGAAACTGGCAACGCCGTTTTGTCATTAAAGATATTCTCTGTACGCGCACAGATTTTTTATCAGGTGCACCAATTCCTGAAAACGAAACCATGGCCAGAGTTGTGATTTTATAATTGTGAATGGAGTATATCTTTGTGTGAACTTGCTGGTACACCCTGTATACCAAATAATATTATGTACGAAACATTTTCCTGAAGAAATCTGACTCAATTGAGGCTTCAAAATGCTGTCAAGAACAACGATTTAGACGTATCCAATGTCAGTTTAAAAAAATCAAAGTAACATTGACAAATAGTTTACCCTCTTGATATCGAATCAATGCTGACCCATCGGTTATGGTTAACGACAATGTTACCGTGATAAGATAATCGAATTCTTGGCTGTACAAGTAGCATTGTGTGCATTCCTCCTGTAAGAAGATATCATCCATTTATTACTGATAAAGTTGTGTTTCTCGAAATTGAAATGAATGGAAAATGGTATGAAGTCATTTCTTCTACCACAAGACATGTTAAAGGTGCATGTGAAACCGATGTCGATGGAGAAATTGTGCCTCCGGCAAAAGCTGTTTGCCAATAAACAACTCCTTCAGTTTTGTATTTTAAATGGAATATACGAAGTTTGTCCTGGTAAATCTGATGAATGATTATTAGACAGTTTCTTATTTCACGCACAAGGGTTATCTGAAAATGGATTGATTGCGATGCTAAGTATACAGGGTGTTCTTTTTCAAGTGATACCATTATATGGAAGTTGGCGGGGCTCAATTTTTCCACATTTGATATCTTTGACAGCTGTTGTCAATTTTTCTGACAGCTGTCAACAAAATTTTCCACTGGTTATTTACGTCAGAGCTTCCAATGACCTATTTTCCACTTTGTGAATGAACTTCAGGTAGGATGATACAGTTTTAATTCTGCTTTCAGATAATCAGTCAACAATCATTCGTTGAAATGTTTTAGCATAATTGTGCTGTGATTCGATAAAAAATTCAAATAGAGTGCAAAGTAACAGGTGAAAAACCTTGGATAAACTAATCGTTAAATTATACGTGTAAATATGGTGCAATTTTACATAGTCCGATGTACTTTTCGAATAAAAAACGTGAAATTACGGAATTATTCTGATTTATTCCTCAATTTATCTCAGAAAGAAATACAAAGCAAATTGAGATTCGATTTCGAAAGGTACTTTGAAAATTGCACTAAACTAAACTAAACTACACTGCGCAAAAAAATTAACGCACATTATGGAAATCTCAAATTTATTCTACAACTGAAGGTGTTCTCAATGATAATTATTTTTATCAGAATTATGCATGCATTATCCACTTTCAACGTTCTTCAATACAGATGTTTTCTCCCAGCAGGAATAAAAAAAGATGATATTATCAGATTTTGAATGTATTGGCTCCATTCTAAAATCAGTTGTTCTCGATCAATTCTAGTGATCAATAGTTTTTCTTTCGTTTGATTTTCTACACTCGATCGCTATGCAACGCGAAACACGCAATTTGACCCAAGAGGAATGTGCCCAAGCGGTAGTTTGGCGAGAAGAAGGGTGGACATACACAAGAATTGCAGAAAGGTTTGGAGTTTCCATACAAGTGTGTCCAGAATTTTGCAGCGATTCAGGGAGACAGGTATGAATGTCCGAAGACCAGGACAGGGTAGACCACGGGTAACAACTGCCATTCAAGAACATTACTGGAGTTTCTTCGTTGAGACAACGGTTTGCAACCGCTCGCCTCCTTCAAAATCAGCTTGAGCAGAGTGTAAACTCATGAGGTGCAAATTAGTACTCAGACAATAAGAAATCGCCTCAGAGAATATGATTTAAGACCTCGTGTCGCGGCAAGAGGCCCAGCTCTTACCCCAGCCCCTCGAAGGGCGCGTTTGGATTTTGCGAGAGAGCATATCCATTGGGAAGAGGCCGATTGGGAAAGAGTTCTCTTCACAGATGAGTCTAGATTCTGCCCTTGTATACAGACGTCCACATGAAAGATATGCTCAGTGGAATTTCCTGAATACGACTGGTTTCGGGGATCGATTATGCTATGAGGTCGAATATCTTTGACTTCTCGCACAGACGTAGTGGTCGTTGATAATGGAGCTATGAATGCTGATAAGTATATAAGGAACATTCTTGAAGAGCATGTAGTGCCATTTGCCCCATACATTGGTGAAAATTTAATTTTTATGGACGATAATGCCAGACCCCATCGTGCGCGCATCGTTCAGGAGTACCTTGAAGTGGTTGAAGTCTCTCGAATGGAATGGCCAGCAAGAAGTCCAGATCTCAATCCGATTGAGCAGGTTTGGGACAACCCCAATAGAAGGCTGAGAAGTGCAGAAAATCATCCAGCTACTCCTAATGACGTAGGAAGCCAACTCGGAGAAATCTGGGAAGGATTAGATCAGAACATTTCAAGATCACTCATTTTGGGTATGAACCGTCGTTGCCGAGCTGTAATTAACGCAAGGGGTGGAAATACCAAGTAAATCACTTATCAGCATTTCAGTATTTTGAAAATTGTTCAGTTCTCTTCTTTCACATAAGATTCGGTGAAATCCTGAATTTTTCTTCCATTTAATGTGTCTTGTTTCGTTCATAACCTTCCCGAGAGAACATAAAAAATAAGTTATAAAGTCAATGTAGAGTTAACTTTCATTAAAATTGAGATTTTCAGAATGTGCGTTAATTTTTTTACGCAGTGTATTTGGCAACAAAATCCCGAAACAGGTCAATTTTTGTTTCACTTTTACCAAATTTGTATGCATGACAAACTTTTCCTATTCAAAAAATTTAGAGGGTTGATCGGGATGGCACAGGGTGCAACAAAAATCCTTCAAAAATGCATAAAAATTTGTTAAAAGTGAAACAAAAATTGACCTGTCTCAGAATTTTGTTGCCAAATATCTTCTTCTGAGAAAATGAATTTGTTCCATAATTTTGACGCCCACTGTAGATCTTTCCTTCTTGCTCATGTCTTCAAGATTCGTCCAACATTTCCACATTGATTTTTTGATATCTCTATCGGAAAATACTCAAAGCTGGATGATTCACATTCATAGTATTTTTATATCATGAGGGCTCCATTTTCCCTTTGTCCATACATTATCGATTTTTGAAAACCGCAACAGTTTTTATCACTCCCACAATAATGTAATGAAGATATCTCCAATATTTAAAGCGTGAGGTTTAGTCAAACTGTGTGGTGCTGCTGTCCTGATTGAAGTGTCCTAACAAAAAGATTCAAGGATATCGAGCAGGTCAAGACCGATTTTTTTTGTTACTGTTCCCTGATTATTCAAAATTCAATGTGGGATGAAAGAATAGTGCCTGATTCTTCGCTGATAAATGGATATTCTTCAATTGGATTTCGTAGTGAGTAACTCAGTCATTTATATCTTAAATGAACCTATAGTGTTTGAGATTTCGAGAACTATAGATTACCAAGAGAATTTACGACTATAATGAACTAATGGTAGGCATAATGAATATTGAGGCATTGTGATCAGATAGAGGTATACAGAGTGGTTAAAAACTATCTTCGCTCGAACAGATCATTTGAGACACACAGGACCAAGCACTGTGCCCTGTGGAACTCCCAACGATATATCCAGCAGCTCTCAAGAGCATCCATCCTATGGCACTGATGTACGACCATATTGACGATTTGATTACAAAAATAAACACCAAATGATCTATTATTTGCCAAGATTCCTTTTTTAAATGCGGGAATAGTTATACATATATGGATATATGTACTCCATTCACAATTATAAAATCACAACTCTGGCCTTGGAAATTTGACACATTCCACTCTGTATCGAAGTTATGACGTTTTTCAAAATATTTTTATGTTCCAAGTCAACACTATGTTGCCCTTTCTACATTCTTAGCGTATTTCTCAGAATGTGAATTTATTCGGAAAATGAATGAATTGGAAAAGATGTGATGGACGAAAATAATTAACGTTTATATGAATTGATAGAAAGGATTCCTTTTCTAGTTATTTGCATGAAAAGTACAAGAGATCACTGTTGAAATATATTATTTTTCGCCATGGAAGAAAATTGCATTGCTTTCACATAATTTTCATATGCATGCCTGTTTAATGTTTATTATCCTCTTGAACTGAAAGTTCAAGACTTGAGGACATCAATTGTTGATTCTAATCAAGGATTCATTAAAAAAAATCAACCCAAAGATATAAGATGAATTGATGGGTAATTACAAGAATCAAGAATAATGTCAATTTTATTTTGTTGATAACTTTCTTAATATCAATGTTGGGGTATAAAACGCTGCGTTTGTTCAAATAACATCTGAAGAATACATTTTTCACCATCTCGACCTTTGAAAGGCGTTTCTTATAGGAGAATTAGGTCCAAGTTCCACCTCATTAGTGAGGTACCTAACTTTTGCAAATCTGTTCAGATATCTCTAAATTTCTCGGAAAACCTGAAAAATATCATCCTAATCGACCTCTCGAGGCTCCATTCGATCCATCTACTGCGATATCTGTCCAAATAACAGCTTTTTCAACGAAATTCGTCCTGGTCTTGAAAATCGTCCTCACGCTCCAAACTGGTGCTAAAAACAATAAACATACGTTAATCTTGGATATTCGACGAAAAACTCGCCTGCAAATATCGATTAAATACCAAAAATCTGCGAACAATTTGTAAAACTAACAAAATGTGGAATATCTTTGATACTTTAACTTTGATGTAAACAAAGAAACTGATGGCAACGTAGTTTTTTCATTAACGATATTTTCTGTGCGCGCACTGACTTTTCATCATATGTTCTGTGCTTTTCATCAGGGGCACCAACTCCTGAAAACGAAACCATGACCTCCTATGTGATTAAATAAAAGTGAATTGGGTATATTTATGTTTCTCTGACTCTTTTCACGCAGAAAGATTGTTTAAGCATTGCTGACATTTTCGGGTTTCCAAATTTTACACGAACCGACCGAAAAAACGATCGCATCAATAACACTCAAAATGTTTACATTATTTATTGTGTCTCGGAATGCTTTTCGTCATATCCCGAAGGTTTCGATAGACGACCAGTATCGATGAATGTGTCTAATCAAATAATAGCCCGTACAAATATTTATATTTGATCAATTTTAAACATCTTCGAAGAAATTCCAATCGAGCTGTAAAACACGGTTTCAAAAAGAAAGTGTGGACCTTGAGTTGATTTCG
Source organism: Adalia decempunctata (assembly GCA_951802165.1). Classification (NCBI taxonomy): domain Eukaryota; kingdom Metazoa; phylum Arthropoda; class Insecta; order Coleoptera; family Coccinellidae; genus Adalia; species Adalia decempunctata. The sequence goes on along the minus strand of OX637695.1, from coordinate 4,629,701 downwards.
CATCATTAGATATGCAAGGCGGATTGGACGAAAAGGAGTTATGTCTTATAGGTACGCTGAATATTGGAAACCCTATTTAACAGTTCTTCTTCAATTCGTTTCTTTTGGTCATTGTTAAGTTTTTGAAGACCTTGCAATACACGAAATCAAATTTATATGAAATCAGAATATCAGAATACCTATACAGGTTGTTTCTAAATGAGCGTATCAACTTGCAACTGTAGATTTCTCATAAAAAATATTTTTTTTTTCTCTTCCATTTTTCTTACAAAAATTTATATTCGTTTCAGTTTTAGATGGAACTTTATTCTTGCGTTGTGTTGAACAAAATGTAATCACTGGTGATCGGAGGTTGATCCAGAATCAATTGGAGTTGACAGTTGAAAAATCAGCGAATCAAGCCGTTGATTTCCGATCCACGGTGATCACGCTTTGTGAAACTTACCCTTAGTATTTGTAGTACTCAATTCAGTCAAAAAATAAAGTTCAGTATGGCCTCCTCGAACATAACAACGCCTTTGTATTCTTCAGATCAGACTGTTGAAGAAGTCCTGATCAATTTCTCTCCAGAGATGCGGTAAAAGACGTCTGAGTCCTTGCAGTATCTATGGAAGTGATTGATGAGAATCCAAAGATCTTTGTAGCTGATGATCTCAAGTGGGTTCAATGGGATTGAGGTCTGGTGACCGAGGCGGCAGGGAGAAATGCGGAAAATGTCCTAATATATTACCGATATTAACACCTGAAATGTCAACGATGTGGGAGAGAACGTCAAATAAAGACTCCGTTTCCAAATTATATGATAAATCCCCAACTTGAGTTTTACTCGCACTTTTTCATTGATGGAGACTTATCAAATTTCGCGAATCTCTGCGGTTAGCTCATACATTATTTATAGCTTCGCGATCTCAAGAAGTAAATTTTTTTCGTCATTCAATCGGAACCAGCATTAACGTCCGAATAAAAGAAGTGTATTCAAATGAATACGGTCATAGATCAAACATATTTTTCAAGCAACTGTCAATACACCATATAGTAGTTTTGGTACTTATAATGCTCGACCTCTACATAACCTTGGGCATTATTGATGATCCGTTCATTTAGGTAAGAAGTACTGTAGACTGGTTAGTGTTTGTTGTTATCTTTATTTTACCTTAATTATCCACTTTGGAAACATTATTTAGGCATGCATGACTCGAATGAAAAATCAGGGTGCGTCGAATTCGATAAAATGTATTTGCATGTTTGACCTTCAACAGAAGGCTTAATTTGGGAAAATGGATAACTCTATGGTCATTTTCAGAAGTTTTCCAATTTTTTTCCATTAAAGAACCTATACTATATAATTAATTCAATTTTATTTCGAAGCGTACCTAACTAGAAGAAACTTTTTTTAATCTTCTTACTGGGTTTTGATTTGCAACTTTGGAAAAAATTATTTTGCTGCTGGTTATTGTGTGAAAGTACTTCAAATTGAAATAAAGCACATTAAAATAAGGATCGAAGACAATTTTTTTTTGAAAGATAATACACTGCGCAAAAAAATTAACGCACATTCTGAAAATCTCAATTTTAATGAAAGTTAACTCCACATTGACTTTATAACTTATTTTTTATGTTCTCTCAGGAAGGTTTTGAACGAAACAAGACACATTAAATGTAAGAAAAATTCAGGATTTAACCGAATCTTATGTGAAAGAAGAGAAATGAACAATTTTCAAAATACTGAAATGCTGATAAGTGATTTAATACTTGGTATTTCCACCCCTTGCGTTAATTACAGCTCGGAAACGACGGTTCATACTCAAAACGAGTGATCTTAAAATATTCTGATCTAATCCTTCCTAGATTTCTCCGAGTTGGATTCCTAATTCATTAAGAGTAGCTGGATGATTTTCTGAACTTCTCAGCCTTCCATTGAAGTTGTCCCAAACCTGCTCAATCGGATTGAGATCTGGACTTCTTGCTGGCCTTTCCATTCGAGAAACTTCAACCTCTTCAAGGTACTATTGAAAGATGCGCGCACGATGGCGTCTGGCATTATCGTCCATAAAAATGAAATTTTCACCAATGTATGGGGCAAATGGCACTACATGCTCTTCAAGAATGTTCCTTATATACTTATCAGCATTACAGCATTCATAGCTCCATTATCAACGACCACTAGGTCTGTGCGAGCAGTCAAAGATATTCCACCCCATACCATAATCGATCCTCCCCCGAAACCAGTAGTATTCAGGAAATTGCACTGAGCATGTCTTTCATGTGAACGTCTTCATACAAGGCAACGTCGATAACAATGGTAGAGGCAGAATCTAGACTCATCTGTGAAGAGAACTCTTTCCCAATCGGCCTCTTCCCAATGGATATGCTCTCTCGCAAAATCCAAACGCGCCTTTCGATGGGCTGGGGTAAGAGCTGGACCTCTTGCCGCGACACGAGGCCTTAAATCATATTCTCTGAGGCGATTTCTTATTGTCTGAGTGCTAATTTGCACCTCATGAGTTTGCTCAAGCTGATTTTGAAGGAGGCGAGCGGTTGCAAACCGTTGTCTCAACGAAGAAACTCTCAAGTAACGTTCTTGAATGGCAGTTGTTAGCCGTGGTCTACCCTGTGCTGGTCTTCGGATATTCATACCTGTCTCCCTGAATCGCTGCAACATTCTGGACACACTTGTATGGGAAACTCCAAAGCTTTCTGCAATTCTTGTGTATGTGGAGAAAATCAAACGCAAGAAAAGCTATTGATCACTAGAATTGATCGAGAACAACTGATTTTAGAATGGAGCCAATACATTCAAAATCTGATAATATCATCTTTTTTTATTCCTGCTTGGAGAAAACATCTGTATTGAAGAAAAACGTTGAAAGTGGATAACATATGCATGTATTATTCTGATAAAAATAATTATCATTGAGAACACCTTCAGTTGTAGAATAAATTTGAGATTTCCATAATATGCGTTAATTTTTTTGCGCAGTGTATTATTAGGTACTTTTATGTTTTAAAAATAATTTCGGACGTATGTCCACCACTACTAGCTCTGAGGAACCTCATTCGACCAGAACAATTTTGGACTACTTTTTCGAGTGATTCAGGCCTTATTTCAGCAAAAACACGAGTTATGTTGGCTTCCATAGCGTCTATTGTTTCTGGTTTATCTGCATAAACCAATTACTTGACATAAACACAAAGGAAATAATCCATTGGAACTATATCGCATAATCTTGGAGGCCAATTAATTGGACCATTTCTCTAAATATATTTTCGCCAAATCTTTCTTTCAATAAATCCATTGTTTCGGTAGCAGCATGAGGTGTAAAACCATCTTGTTGAAACCAAACACTTCAATAATAATTGATCATCGATCTGTTACGAGCACCATTCAGTGTATAACATTAGCTCCAGCATCGTTTTGTAGAAATATAGACCGATGATGCCTCCAGCGTGTAAAGCACACCATACAGTGTATTTTTCAGGATGCAATGCAACATGCAGAACTTCTTGAGGATGATTTTCACTCCATATACGGCAATTCTGCTTGTTCACGTAGCTGTTCAACCAGAAATGAGCTTTATCACTAAACACAATTTTTCGATAAAAAAGTGGATCAACTTCAAGCTGTTCTAGGGCCTAATCAGCAAAGAAACGACGCTGATTATGGTAAAGTGACTTCAGTTCTTGAATCAGTTGGATCTTGTATGGGATCTTCACGCAAAATTTTCCATGTGGTGGATGCACAGAGTCCATCTTGTTGTGAACGTCGACGAATAGACAAATCTGGATATTCATTAACACTATCACTTAAAGCAGCGATATTTTCTTCTGTAGGTACAGTTCTTTGTCTTGTTGTTGTTGCATCGAGTAGAGCAAATGTTGTCCGAAATCTATCGATAGTTCGACGAATAAGCTGCTCTGATGGACGATTATGTAAACCATAAATTTCACGAAGTGCTTTATAAGTTTGGCGAATAGAACACTGATTTTGAGAATAAATTTCAACAATTTGTATACGTTTTTGCGGCGTGAGTCTTTCCATGATAATTTGTCAGTACCCCCTGAACAGAAATATCAAAACAACATGGCTTCTGCCTTCTGTCAAATCATAGTTCTATCGAAAATTCTATCAGTCTGAAAAAAACAACCGATGCTTCAGAAGAGGTTGCAGACGTACAAAATGGAAAATCAGTTAGTTCAGCCATATTTTTTTGCTCGTTCCGCCCCGTACCAGCCGTAATCCATCAATGGCTTCAACTTTTTTCCCTTTTTCGATTATCTCTCGGAGCGTCTGTCTGAAGCGGTAACATGTCAGAATGATGGGTGGATATAAATGTATCTACATCGTCTTACCAGCCCGACAGGAAAGTATGTAACCGTACCTACCAATATCGTATCAAACTTCGCGATCTCATACCCTAGGATAGGTATTTGTTACAACCTTGATGCCGGTTACAATCCAATAATCTTTGACTATCTCAGACCTGCCCCGCATTGGAAAGCCACCGCACGGAGAGCTAATGGTTCAACTACTCCTTCGCTTCTATGCCATGTTCCTCTGTTTGTTATTAAAATCGAGTAAAATAGCATTATGAAGTGAAAGTGGTTTCGCTGCCTACCATAATTTTCCGCCTGCTGAAACGTACGTCGTCGAGTTTTCGAGATAATCGAGAGATTAATAATTGAATCCTCAATTTGTGCATCTAACATTTGTTGTTTGAACTTGGCTCAATGATTTTCGAATTTTTTCGTGTGGAATTGTGCTAGATTGGTGCTGCTTTGTGTCCTTTGAATTTTGTATTTATTTCACACGGTTCTCTACATATTTTGAATAGCTCGCTATTTCGCTAGATGTCACTTTTGAAGCTGTCATCTGACAAGTATTAATTCGTGAATATCTATATATATAAAAGAAAGATGTTGGTTACACCATTTATAACTCGAGATCGGATGGACTGTTTGTTATGAAACTTCATATATGGATTCGTCTAGGGTCTAGTTATTATAAAATAGAATAAAACTTTGAAAAAATCTATGAAAATTTGACTTATACAGGAAATGCTTTTACTCCTTTTGAGTAAGGCCACTAGATGTCACTAAAGTTACAGTTACGCTACCGTTTGTACTTCATTTGATATTCTCCGCGTTAGATGGCGATATAAACAAATAGTGTGTACAGTGACTATATTCCCTCTATAGTCACTGTGATAGTGTGTAATTTGAGTTGCCTACAACTCGGCGCTGTTGGGCAAAACCAAAATGTCTTAGCGTAGGAGTAGGTACAGATGTCTAAAATTATTAGATTTCGTTGAGATATGAGAAAAGTTTCGTTCTTACCACTTCAGATGTTGCTATTCACACATTATGACTGATGATTATTGGTTATTTTTATAGTTTTATTTATTTCGAAGAATTTGTTGAGGCTTTCGCGGCCATCTATTGATGTCATCTGTTCTTTTTTCGAGCATTTCGGTCGTCGTGGTTTGAAATGGTCGAAAAAAGAACATATGACATCAATTACTGTGTAATTTACATAGGGCTTATAGTACCATGAAAGGCTATTAACAGATCCAGAAGCGGGAGAATATCACAGTGAATTTTCATCGAAATGTCAAGTAAATCGGATTTTGGCGATGAGTTCCAATCGTGAGATGTCCATTCTCATCTTTTCTCATAAATTTTAAAATGTTTTTGAATTTCTGTTTGGGTAATAAATATATTTGCCGAAATAACTGAATCCAAAATTGCCATTTTTAGTGATTGACATATTATTATGACATATTATTTTTGTGTATCTGTTCTGTGTGATAGCTCATATCCATGGAAACATTCGACAGTTCAAAATTCAGAGAACCAAGCCGTTGATCTCCGATCACCGGTGATTACGAATCGTGAAATCCACCGTAAGTATCATTTAGGCGGAACAAAGTTCGCCGGGCCAGCTAGTGAAGGAATAAAAATAAAACGTCTCAGCTTCTTCAGTTATATTGGAACCATTAATTAATTATTCTCGGTGACCTGTTTCGATTAAAAAGTCATCTTCAAACCATAAAATCTGGAATTTTACAAAATTAAAAAAAACTGAGTAGGCTGCCTGAATTGGAAAAATCACTTGAGTGATTCATCATTTTCGCTCCGTGAGCCGGAGCGGAGTCCTGTTGAAAGGTCCAATGCGTATCGCCGAAGTGCTGCTTGGCCCACGGAAGTACTACGGCCTCGAGGATGTCGCAGCGGTAGACTTCTTGATTGATTTTGACCCCTTGATCCACGAAAACTAAGGGAGTTTTACCACTGACGCAAATTCCGCCCCAGACCATGACGGATTGCTGATTTTGACGGTGTTCGACGATGGCCGATGTACCGGGAGCCTCTACGGACCAGACTCTGTCGTTTTGGTGGTTGTGGGATTGTTCTACGCCCTACGGTGAAAAGCTTCTCGTCTGTGAAGAGAATTCGCTCCCATTACTGACCGGCGGCGAGACGAAGGAGTTGGCGGCACCTTTGGAGTCGTACGCGCTTGTTTTCCTCCGTGAGGTGTTGAACTTTTCGGAGCTTGTATGGCTTGAGGTTGAGCTCCTTTTTGGCAATTTGACGGACTGATTCGCGGTTGATACCGGTCTAACAGGCTATTTTCCACATGGAAACCCTCGAATTTCGATTGACTCGCTTCTTGACGATGTTGCGATTGCTAGGTGTATTGACAGTGCGTTTTCTACCACTTCCTGGATGACGACCATCATGGCCAAGCTCCTTGAAACGACGAATTGCATCGGACAAGGTTTGTCGCGGCACATTGAGCAAACGAACAATTTCGCATTGACGCCTACCTTGACGAAACAGCTCCAAAATCGCACTACGTTTGTTCGACATTCTAAAACTCTGTGAAATCAAATGATATCAAACCGAAAATTCACATATTAGTACAGGAATGTGTAGAGAAACCAAGAGAATAAAAATTATTTAGCTGCGCTGAAATACTTTTGTTCCAGACCACAGCAAAATTTGTTTTTCTTGTCACCTTGTATACTGAAATAAACATACTGAGAGTACCAGACAAGGGTGCAGCAATCGTGCCAACAAAGAGACCAATCGAAATGTTCTTTCCGTATAACCGAATTTGGGTAGAGTTGAATGTTTTGAACTGTCTCGTATTCAGTTATACAAATATTTATGAAATGGATCAACGGACTGTCGTAAAAACCGTAAATATGTGTATTTTATGAATCACTCATCCATTTCACATCAGTGTCATGAATTATGTACAATTGATACAAAAGGTTGTGGAAATAGCTTTTATAACATAATTGAATTGAAGAAATTATTCATTATTTGCAAGGAACGATTTCGCTTTATTATTCGACCACAGAAGAATATCATTCGACTATAGATGATTCACTCGTCACAAAAGAGAAATAGGCATTTAATTCTCAGTCGACCGAGTGATGTATACAACGAATACAAAACGTGATAGCGATGGGTCAACAATATTTAACCTGCCTTTATCGGTCAAGCCAAACGCGCCTAATTTGCGTTTATAGACGGAATTTCGTGTCCTTAAACTTCGAACAGTATTGACCGTTCCACTGTTTCATTGAACGCATCATGATTGCATCGATTAAAAATTGAATGATTGATTTGTAACAAAGGTGATTTCATTGAACTGGGTTTCATTATTCTAATCCAGATTCATTGAAGTATCATTGTATTCGATAGGGATAACTGTGATTTGACAGAAGGTAGAAGCCATGCTGTTTTGACATTTCTCTTCAGTGAGAATTCACAAGTTATCATGGAAAGACTCACGCCGCAACAACGTTCACAAATTGTTGAAACTTATTTTCGAAATAGGTGTTCTATTCGCCAAACTTATAGAACACTTCGTGAAATTTATGGTTAACATAATCGTCGATTCGTCGAACTATCGATAGATTTCGGACAACATTTTCTCTACTCGATGCAACAACTACAACAAGACAAAGAACTGTAGGTACAGCAAAAAATATCGCTGCTTTAAGTGATAGTGTTAATGAAGATCCTGATTCGTCTATTCGTCGATGCTCTCAACAAGTTGGACTCTGTGAATCCACCACATGGAAAATTTTGCGTAAAGATCTTGGTCTACACCCATACAAGATCCAACTTTTTCAAGAACTAAAGCCACTTGACCATAATAAGCGTCGTTTGTTTGCTGATTGGGCCCTAGAACAGCTTGAAGTTGATCAATTCAGTTATTTCCGCAAATATATTTATTACCCAAACAGAAATTTAAAAACGTTTAAAAAATTATGAGGAAAGATGAGGACGGCCAATTCACGATTGAAACTGATCGCCAAAATCCGATTTACTTGAAATTTCGATAAAAATTCACTGTGATATTCAACCGATTTTTGATCTGTTAATAGCCTTTCATGGTGCTATAAGCCCTATGTAAATTATACGATAATTGATTTCATATGTTTTTTTTTCGACCATTTCAAACCACGACGACCGAAATGCTCGAAAAAAGAACAGATGACATCAATCGATGACCGCGAAAGCCTCAACAAATTCATCGTCATTTAATTGTGATAATGTCAAATATAGTACTTTCACGATTACGTTATTTGGAATAAATAAAACTATAAAAATAACTAATAATCATCAGTCATAATATGTGAATAGCGCCATCTGAAGTGGTAAGAACGAAACTTTTCTCCTATCTCAACGAAATCTAATCATTTTAGACATCTGTACTCCTACGCTAAGACATTTTGGTTTTGCCCAACAGCGCAGAGATGTAGGCAACTCAAATTACACACTATTACAGTGGCTATAGAGGGAATATAGTCACTGTACACACTATTTGTTTATATCGCCATCTAACGCGGAGAATATCAAATGAAGTACCAACGAATAAGCGGTAGCGTAACTGTAACTGTGGCGACATCTAGTGGCCTTACTCAAAAGTGGGAAAATCATTTCCTGTATTTGTAAAATTTTCATCGATTTTTTCAAAGTTTTATTGTATTTTATAATAACCAGACCGTAGACGAATCCATATATGAAGTTTCATAACAAACAGTCCATCCGATCTCGAGTTATAAATGGTATAACCAACATCTTTCTTTTATAAATATAGAAGATTGGCGGAAACTTATTCGTACTCCTAATATTTAACTCAATGAACACTATCAAGTATTCAACTGAATGCTGGTAGATCCTACAAGAATTCACTGCCGATAATAGTATGTTACCAGATATTCATTCTAGTAATTGATATTTCATGAGAAAATATTGGGTGTTATCGCCATACCAGACTATGTTTTCGCATGTGGTACTATTGTTCGTCAATTGTTTTCAAGTACATGTATATCTAATTATGAATTTAATAGTTTTGATATCATAACAATTTTTGCACCGTTGAATCGTTGCATCTCACAAAATAAATCGGTTTCTCTTAAGGCCATTCTGAAGAGAATAAGTTTCTTCTCAAAAATGTCTGAAAATGTTCTAGAATCAATGCTCCGAACCAACTACACTGCGCAAAAAAATTAACGCACATTATGGAAATCTCAAATTTATTCTACAACTGAAGGTGTTCTCAATGATAATTATTTTTATCAGAATTATGCATGCATATGTTATCCACTTTCAACGTTTTTCTTCAATACAGATGTTTTCTCCCAGCAGGAATAAAAAAGGTGATATTATCAGATTTTGAATGTATTGGCTCAATTCTAAAATCAGTTGTTCTCGATCAATTCTAGTGATCAATAGTTTTTCTTTCGTTTGATTTTCTACACTCGATCGCTATGCAACGCGAAACACGCAATTTGACCCAAGAGGAATGTGACCAAGCGGTAGTTTTGCGAGAAGAAGGGTGGACATACACAAGAATTGCAGAAAGGTTTGGAGTTTCCCATACAAGTGTGTCCAGAATGTTGCAGCGATTCAGGGAGACAGGTATGAATGTCCGAAGACCAGGACAGGGTAGACCACGGGAAACAACTGCCATTCAAGAACGTTACTTTAGAGTTTCTTCGTTGAGACAACGGTTTGCAACCGCTCGCCTCCTTAAAAATCAGCTGGAGCAAACTCATGAGGTGCAAATTAGCACTCAGACAATAAGAAATCGCCTCAGAGAATATGATTTAAGGCCTCGTGTCGCGGCAAGAGGCCCAGCTCTTACCCCAGCCCATCGAAGGGCGCGTTTGGATTTTGCGAGAGAGCATATCCATTGGGAAGAGGCCGATTGGGAAATAGTTCTCTTCACAGATGAGTCTAGATTCTGCCTCTACCATTGTGATAGACGTTCCCTTGTATACAGACGTCCACATGAAAGATATGATCAGTGCAATTTCCTGAATACTACTGGTTTCGGGGGAGGATCGATTATGGTATGGGGTGGAATATCTTTGACTGCTCGCACAGACCTAGTAGTCGTTGATAATGGAGCTATGAATGCTGATAAGTATATGAGGAACATTCTTGAAGAGCATGTAGTGCTATTTGCCTCATACATTGGTGAAAATTTCATTTTTATGGACGATAATGCCAGACCCCATCGTGCGCGCATCGTTCAGGAGTACCTTGAAGAGGTTGAAGTCTCTCGAATGGAATGGCCAGCAAGAAGTCCAGATCTCAATGCGATTGAGCAGGTTTGGGACAACCTCAATAGAAGGCTGAGAAGTTCAGAAAATCATCCAGCTACTCTTAATGACTAAGGAATCCAACTCGGAGAAATCTGGGAAGGATTAGATCAGAACATTTCGAGATCACTCATTTTGAGTATGAACCGTCGTTGCCGAGCTGTAATTAACGCAAGGGGTGGAAATACCAAGTATTATGTCACTTATCAGCATTTCAGTATTTTGAAAATTGTTCATTTCTCTTCTTTCACATATGATTCGGTGAAATCCTGAATTTTTCTTCCATTTAATGTGTATTGTTTCGTTCAAAACCTTCCTGAGATAACATAAAAAATAAGTTATAAAGTCAATGTAGAGTCAACTTTCATTAAAATTGAGATTTTCAGAATGTGCGTTAATTTTTTTGCGCAGTGTATTTTCTGATGCTGTAGGGAAACTGGCATTCTTACCGTTAGTGATTTTCATGTAGGAAATTCTTATTTTCCGATAGGTCCTGTTTTATGTAGTTTCCGTAAGAGTGTGGAGACTCAACACTAAAGTGTGTTATCTCTTGTGTGACAGAAACAGAACTCGAGACCGTTGCTTGCTTCAGACACGTACTTACCTACATACATCGATGAGGGAAAGATTGAGGAAGTCTCTGCGACTGACTGTTCGAATTGAATATTGAGACATACTTACCAGACTTTTGTCCAAGAAGTTGACCTTCAACCGAATACCAACTTCTTCACCGAGCGTTATTTCTTTTCAATAAAATTCAGTGCGGTACCACCGTGTGATTCACATGTAGAATTCCATACGAATCTTTAAATGCGTTCAATCAGTTTTTTAGATTTTCTCAAGAATCCTGAGTTTTTTGAAAAAATTGTAACGGTTAAACTTAAACATCTCTTTGAGGCAATTAATAAGCTGGGCATTCATGTTTAAAATCAGTGACTCTTATTTGGGATACCCTGTATATCGTAGTACACATTTTTTTCAATGAAAGAACGCAGATATCAGCTTTCTGACTTCATCTCCCTGAGAATAGACGAGTCCCTTCATGCTGGCCAATTGTTTAAAAATACCTGAAAATCACTTCCTTTTTATTCGCAATGATTCAACTCTTACCTGAAAGCTTTAATCCTAATGAGTGTATCCTGAAAATATTAGATGTCACGAAGGTCTTCATCAAAAGCTATAAATTTTTGTTTTCTTAGGGTTTCATCAATGGAAAATAAATATCCCCACCAAAATGTTTGAATGGAGAATTTGAATTTTTCGAATCAAATGAGGATTTCGCTAGAGTTTGTTTTTTATAATAACTTTCCTGATGAATGAGATGTTTCTATTAACAGTTTAAAAATGATTCAAGATACTGCAGAAACATCAAATTCAAATTTCATTAATTTCCGAAGAAGGAGCACTCGTATAAAGACCTGTTGCAAGATGTAAAACTGATTATTATAGGTGTTTTCTTTGAATTCGTAGAGATCATAGGAAGACTTTCAGTGAATTAATGTATTATTAACCCTGTATTGTGGAGTTTATTATATATAGGTGCATAATTGGGTTTTCGCTTCTAATTGGATAGAAATTCTACGAGGAATTCAAAGGAAATTAGGGAAATAAATGATTGTTTTGAATGTTCTTTATTTGCATGGAAACTTACTACAGAATAACAACCCAAAAGTATTTACAACTGCCATAGGCTATGATCTGGATGTGAATAAGTTCTGATGCCGCATGAGAAATTAGGATCATTGTACTGGAAAATCATTATAATGAAGTATCACTTTGAAATCATAGTATATTCTTAAAATGTAAAGTGGTAAATTCATCAATTCAACATCAGAACTTGGCCAGTGAATATCACATCTCAAAATATCAGCTAAATACACACAATATATGTACTAAAAATATTGTTCGCAGTTGATTGAGAAACTCCCTTAAAAATGACTACTTCACAAACAGTTTCAGTTTTATTAATACTAAAACTAATCTCTCTGGAGCAATTTATTTATGGATTTTTCAATCTGGATATAAATCTGAAATTAACTTGACATAATCGTCCACGTGAAGGGAACAAACACATATATTCTTTGCAGCAAGGTTCCCATCCATAGTTTGTCTATCCATGCTTTTCTCCAGTCCAATTTATGCAATATTCCAAAGGCATTAGTGATATTCGGTGTTGAGGCATCTTTCTCAGGAAATTTATCAAAACGAACAGTTGTGTTTTTACTTTTCCTTGAAGAGCAATTGAAAACAGTTTTTTCCAGTACTAGAACTTTGCTTACATTGTTATATAATCATCTACTGGCCTGAAATTCAAATATATCATGAGGATTGAAACATAAAAATCTTTTCGTGCAGATACTTCACCTGTTCTAATTTCCATCTTACAGAAAGATGAAGTCACAGCTCAGTACCTCGAATTACGAGGATCATATCCCTCAAGAATACCTGAAACAGCCATTGATTTAGAATAGATATTCTAATTTCTAAGTCAATGAAAACAGCTTAGGAGCAAGTAAAAATATAAACAAGTGGTTTTCTAGGTTGGAAAGTCATAGATTTCCATTAATGAAAACATAAGAAAACAAAAATTTATAGCTTTTGATGAAGACCTTCGTGACATCTAATATTTTCAGGATACACTCATTGGGATTAAAGCTTTCAGGTAAGAGCTGAATCATTGCGAAAAAAAGGGAAGTGATTTTCAGGTATTTTTAAACAGTTGGCCAGCATGAAGGGACTCGTCTATTCGAGCTCTGTGGTAGATTCGAAAATACGATGAAACGTATCGAGAAAAAATATGCATCCACATAAACTAATGGAACTAGTAGTAGTCCCCCCAGATGCGGGTACCACATAAGTCCCAGCTACGTTCTTAAAAAACCCGAAGACGTATGTTGCCTACCATCGGCGTACAGCGAAGATTGAAGACTCCTATTTCCACAAACCGAAGAATGTTCAAGTAGTTGTTCAAGAGTCGGTTATATAAATAAATTCGCGAAACCACTATCGGACTTGTCTTGCCGTATGTAGCTAACGGCCACGCTCAAGAAGTGCTTCTAGATTCTAGAAAGTGTAGGTACGTCTATTTTAAGATTTTGCAAGTCCACTCGGACCTCGCGTAAAAGTAGAATGGTAACATTATGAACACTTCCAGAGAATCGCATCTAGCGATTGCACATTCTCACTGAGTCCATCCAAGATAGGTTCATGTCTACCAATTCGTTCACGTATTCTTTTGTGCACTCTCGTTCATTCTTACATTGTATTTGTGGTTGATTGTTTATGTATTGAGTGCACGCGAGGAAGGTGTGGGTAAACCAATGCTCTCTAGTGAGATCACCTCATTGAACTTCGATATTTCACAGATGGGGATAAAATGCTTGAATACTTCCTCAACAGTTGAAAACGCTATGAGTAGGTATTGTGTTATTCGTACAAGCTACGTATGATAGAAAGAAGGAAGCTGCCTTCAAGGTGGCTCAGTTTTTGTAGCAAGACAGTCGATGGAAAAGTTATTTCAGAAGAAAAGTTCATACCGACAAAGATCCATTCAGATTACGATTAAGGGAAATTTAGGTAATGGCGGTCAGTTAATCTCTTTTTGGAATAAAACTCAAATTATAAATCACAGCTCTATTAGGAACATAACATCACAATTCTGCATTAAAGGACTATTAATTGAGGTCAGAATAATAAGCTTTGGAGTTACGAGTTATTAGTAATAATAGTTTGAAAAAAGACAGTTTTTGACCACTACTGCACTCACGTGAGGGCAATGGTAGTCATGATGTTGACAATGATGATCAAATACTTCTAACATGCGGAATCCAAGCCAGTGCCAGCAAAGTGAGTCCAAAGACCACAGGAAGTGCATAGGTACGATACTTCGTTGTTTCGGACAAATTCCCCTCATATAAGACAATTATTTTCTGAGTTGTCTTCATCAAAAGTATCATCATCGATGCAGTGGTCAGTCAATGAAGAGTCATTTTCTTCCTTTTAGCCTTTTTAAGTATTTCCTTCAACTACAATGCGCAAAAAAATTAACGCACATTATGGTAATCTCAAATTTATTCTACAACTGAAGGTGTTCTCAATGATAATTATTTTTATCAGAATTATGCATGCATAGGTATGTTATCCACTTTCAACGTTTTTCTTCAATACAGATGTTTTCTCCCAGCAGGAATAAAAAAAGATGATAATATCAGATTTTGAATGTATTGGCTCCATTCTAAAATCAGTTGTTCTCGATCAATTCTAGTGATCAATAGTTTTTCTTTCATGTGATTTTCTACACTCGATCGCTATGCAACGCGAAACACGCAATTTGACCCAAGAGGAATGTGCCCAAGCGGTAGTTTTGCGAGAAGAAGGGTGGACATACACAAGAATTGCAGAAAGGTTTGGAGTTTCCCATACAAGTGTGTCCAGAATGTTGCAGCGATTCAGGGAGACAGGTATGAATGTCCGAAGACCAGGACAGGGTAGACCACGGGTAACAACTGCCATTCAAGAACGTTACTTGAGAGTTTCTTCGTTGAGACAACGGTTTGCAACCGCTCGCCTCCTTCAAAATCAGCTTGAGCAAACTCATGAGGTGCAAATTAGCACTCAGACAATAAGAAATCGCCTCAGAGAATATGATTTAAGGCCTCGTGTCGCGGCAAGAGGCCCAGCTCTTTCCCCAGCCCATCGAAGGGCGGGTTTGGATTTTGCGAGAGAGCATATATATCCATTGGGAAGAGGCCGATTGGGAAAGAGTTCTCTTCACAGATGAGTCTAGATTCTGCCTCTACCATTGTGATCGACGTTCCCTTGTATACAGACGTCCACATGAAAGATATGCTCAGTGCAATTTCCTGAATACTACTGGTTTCGGGGGAGGATCGATTATGGTATGGGGTGGAATATCGTTGACTGCTCGCACAGACCTAGTGGTCGTTGGTAATGGAGCTATGAATGCTGATAAGTATATAAGGAACATTCTTGAAGAGCATGTAGTGCCATTTGCCCCATACATTGGTGAAAATTTCATTTTTATGGACGATAATGCCAGACCCCATCGTGCGCGCATCGTTCAGGAGTACCTTGAAGAGGTTGAAGTCTCTCGAATGGAATGGCCAGCAAGAAGTCTAGATCTCAATCCGATTGAGCAGGTTTGGGACAACCTCAATAGAAGGCTGAGAAGTTCAGAAAATCATCCAGCTACGCTCAATGACTTAGGAATCCAACTCGGAGAAATCTGGAAAGGATACTATCAGAACATTTTAAGATCACTCATTTTGAGTAGGAACCGTCGTTGCCGAGCTGTAATTAATGCAAGGGGTGGAAATACCAAGTATTAAATCACTTATCAGCATTTCAGTATTTTGAAAATTGTTCATTTCTCTTCTTTCACATAAGATTCGGTGAAATCTTGAATTTTTCTTCCATTTAATGTGTCTTGTTTCGTTCAAAACATCCCCGAGAGAACATAAAAAATAAGTTATAAAGTCAATGTAGAGTTGACTTTCATTAAAATTGAGATTATCAGAATGTGCGTTAATTTTTTTGCGCAGTGTATTTGGGTTTTCTGTCCTTCCCCTTGCATTTCCTTTTTCGTTAAATTTCTTGACCACAATTACCCGCAATAGTGTTAATAAAGTAAAGTGTGAATAGAAAAAAGAATACCATATTTTGATTCAAATTGAACATTATGATTAATTTATGATGAACAGTTTCAACCAACTTTCCATGATCCACATAAAAAAAAATTCATAACTTACCTTGATAACTTAGAACTACGTTAAATAAGATCGATTAAGAGCGAAAACGGAAGACAATCGTCATATATGAATGCCTCGTGTGGAATGACCCTTGATAGTTTCATTCCAGGTTTATATCTTCGCATCTTTCGGTTGTAAGTATTTCTCGAGTGGGAGCCTTATGATGGTGTTAGTGGTAAAAAAACATATATCCATGCAATTAAAATTAGAGCAATTTTTCCGTGTATAATCTCTGTAATTGCTGTCATCAATCCATATATTCTTGCTCTATAAAAATCCCATATTGTGGTAAACAGTTCGAGGAATTGTCTAGAATTGTCATCCAATCACTCTTGAACGACTGAATCGATTTGCAATTTAATGCTTGAAAAAAGTGCTCTAGAACAAATCGAGAGGCTTCGTCATTACAACAATCATGCGAAACTAATATTATTGTTAAAGAATTTGACTCACCAAAACAAGTCAGGCAATCGGTTCGTTTCGGTGATAATAATTTGTTAACTCATTTTCCGATAAGAAGAGTGAAGCAGAAGCAGCCAATAATGTATCAAAAATCGTCTCCTTTGAAACACCATTGACCATACTTAGGAGTTCTTACCTAAATGCCTCTACAAAAGTCTGAAACCTGAAACTGTTTTTTGGGTACCTGAGATAGATAACTTTTTCTGTAGGAAGGAATCCAGGGGTGGCCAAAGAAACCCCTGTTGTTTTGAGGTGCCATCGTAAGGCTTTTTTTTTCAGTATCTGTGCTCTGAAAAATTTTGTTTTTGTGGGGGATTTTACTTCATCACTTCAATAGAAAGAAAAATGCTGTCGAAAGTCATCTGATTTTAGTGGTAGCTTTTGTTGATGATGTTCCAGCTGAACGAACGTTTCAGAAGTGATTTGTCCGGTTTGAATGTAGCAATTTTGATTTGGAAGACGAAAAACGACACGGAGAGCCACCAAAGTTTATAGATCAAGAATTAGAAGAGTAGTTCGATGAAGATCCATTACAAACACAAGAGGACCTCGCAAAAACATTTGGAGTCACTCAGCCAGCCTATGCCATGGGCACCCGCAGGGGGGCAGGGGGGGCCATGGTCCTAACGTGAGATTTTGATGGCCCTAACGTTTTTTAATACGACACCTCAATATTACCTTCTAATCTCTATTTTGGCCCCCCCTGAGAAAAATTTCTATGGGTTTCTGCGGGCGCCCATTGCCTATGCCATCGTTCAAAAGCAAAGGAATGATGCCAAACGTAAGAAATTGAGGGCTTTATAAACTGAAGCCAAAAGATGTAAACTGCTCCACGTGAGTTAGGGATATTGGCTTAAATTGCAAAAAAATATAAATAAAATAAGATTTTTGTGATGAAAATTCATATTAATATGATTTCAAGTTGCAAATTAATTTAAGCCTGTAGGTCTGCAGCGTATACAGGGTGGTTAAGAAAAATCGTGTAAAATAATAAATTTTATTCCCAGAGAATTCAAGCATTTTAAGACTATCAATACGATGTATGGCCTCCACGGTCATCAATAACAGCTTGACATGTTCTTCGCATACTACACACGAGGTTGTTGAACATTTCTTGAGGAATTTGGTTCCATAAACGGGGCAGAAGCTCTCTCAGATCATTTAAGGATTCTGGAATAGGTTGATGATTATCTAATCTTCTTTGGAGCATATCCCATGCATGTTCTTTGCAATTCGAATGTAATATTTTCAATTAATTAGAATATAGAATCATCGGATTCGCCAAGTTCGTAGAAATATTTGCTATGTGCAGCTTAAACATTGAGACAGTTTGAGTAAGAGTTACAAAACTTAGTATACGCTAACAAGACTACAAGAATGATAAAGACTTACCAGTAGGGCAGTGAAGAAACACTTGGAGTTAGTTCGGTCGTTGTGCGGACGGAGTTATGCGTTTTGTCGTGTGTACTGACTTATCGGACCGTATCAGAATAACTGACCCGCATTGGTTTTTAAGGGCTGGACGTCGACTTGTCGCGAACCCCCACTCCTTCCCTTCAGCCCTTGGTCTGAAAGGGGCGTAGCCCTTATTTTCTTCTTCTTGGTTCGCCGACTTAAGCCTCATCATTCATTACGCATGTCAGCGAGATGGGGTTAAAATAAAGGCAAACACCAAGAATACTACACAGGCGCCACAATTGCATCGTGTTAAGTGAAATTTAAAGTACTACCATAATAATAATAATAAAGGAAAATAAACATATATACATATATACAATATGAGAACAGAACATCCTCCCCCCCTTGAAGAAAGGAAGATATTCTTCAATTGCTCAATTCGTGGGCAAGGGACAAAGTTTGACCAATGGTCTGCGTAGTACCCCCTTTACAGTGGTAACTGAAGCGACCCGTGCGACTCCATCTGTACCGTAATTCAATTGGCTGATTCTTCCTAAGGTCCATTCTAGGGGAGGCTCATTATCTGATTTGATCAAAACCATATCACCTATTTTAGGAGCCGCTTTATTCGGAAGATGCCATTTTGCTCTCTGAGTGAGTGTATGCAAGTATTCCGTTTTCCATCGCTTCCAAAAATCTGTGCGCATACGTACTAACAACTGCCAACGAGTTAAGCGGTTCATGGGTACGTCAGACACATCTGGATCTGGGATGGTTGTCAGTGGTTCTGACACTAAAAAATGCGCGGGTGTCAATGCCGACAAATCGTTCGGGTCGGAGCTCATGGGAGTTAACGGTCTAGAATTTAGAACGGCTTCTATCTGCACGAGTACCGTGTTCATTTCTTCATAAGTCAATATTTGTGATCCCGTAACTCTTTTGAGGTGTGTTTTCACTACCTTGATATTAGCCTCCCAGAGGCCCCCCATGTGTGGTGCTGCAGGTGGGTTGAAATGCCAACGAATGGCTTCCGTTTCTGCCACATTGGCATAAATACTTTTAAGATATTTATCGGAACCTGTGAAATTTGTTCCGCAATCTGAATAGACGTTTTTGCATATTCCGCGTCTACTAATGAACCGTCTAAAACCCGCTAAAAAGGCATCTGAAGACAGTTCGGATAATAATTCGATATGAATCGCCTTTGTTGCGCAGCATACAAATAAACATATCCACGCTTTGAATGTTTTGTTGGTCCGAATTCTACCCATTTTCATTGTGAAAGGACCGGCTAAGTCAACACCAGAGTTTATGAAAGGTCGTGCTTGGTTAACCCGAAAATCTGGCAGATTACCCATTGCCGGAAGAAAATTAGTGGGATGAACTTTCCAACAGGCTATGCACTTATTGACGATACACCGAGTTAATCTTTTGGCACCGAGTATCCAATAATTCCTCTTTAATATGGATAAGGTCGTTTCAATTCCCGCATGCATATTCTTAACATGTATTTCGGTAATGAGTAATGTGGCCAAGACTGATTTTCTTGGTATGAGTATCGGGAACTTTTGGTTAAATAACATGTCAGAGTTACGCAATCTACCACCTACCCTCAACACGTCGTCATCCATAAAGGGATTCAAAATTCTCAATGCTTTTGATAGTCTTTCGTCATTTTTCAAACATAATATGTCATCACCGAAATACTTCTTTTGCTCGTGTTTTATGATTAAAAGAAGGGCGGACTGCAACTCATCCTCTGTGAGGCAGCCGAACGATTCATGGATGACACTTTGGCGTTTCATGCATTTATTTTTGAAACGGATAATATAGGCTAGGACACGCTTAACTTTATTGAGAGTAGAGTATTTATTGATCAACGAGTCTAAGAAATTCAATTGCGACACTTGCGCGTTCAATGTTATTTTTCGCCGTTCAGTTTCAGCCGTCGCTGGATCATGCTCAGGGACTTTCATGACCCAGGTGGTGGGTTCGTCTAGAAGAAAGCGAGGCCCGGTCCACCACAACGAGTGTGACAACAATTCTGATGGAAAAATGCCTCTTGAACCACAATCTGCCGCGTTATCTTTAGAAGATACATGATGCCATTTGTTAGGCGGTATTCTTTCCTGAATAAAAGCCACTCTATTCGCGACATACGTTTTCCATAAATGTGGGGAGTTCTTAATCCACGATAAAGCCACGGAACTGTCACTAAAGGCATAGACGTCCGTCAAACGTATCTTGTCCGCGAGAACCTTTTCCACATATGCAATCAATTTCGATAAAAGAACTGCAGCCTCCAGTTCCAGTCTGGGCAAAGAAACCGATTGTAATGGGGCGACTTTCGATTTCGCGAACACGAAATTACATTTTACCTCCGAATTTTTATATTTGATTCTCAAATACGTTACCGCACATGTTCCCTCGATTGAAGCGTCACAGAACCCAACGAGATGACATGAATCCATATTGCGAAAATCGATATGCCGTGGCAGCGCAAAGGAAGATAGCACCGTGAGGTCTTTCTTGAAATGTAACCACTTATCAACAATATCTTTTGTTGGTATTTCATCCCAGCCCAAACCTAGAGTCCACAACCGTTGAATCAGTACCTTAGTGAAGAAAGTTATGGGCGTCAAAATCCCCAACGGATCGAAAGTGCGCGCCAATTCCGAGAGCATCGTTCTTTTAGTACAATTGGATTCGACGTATTTGAATGTGAAGAAAAAATTATCTTTAACTGGTGACCACTTCAAACCTAGAATTTTCAGGGAATCATTATTTTCGGAATCGAAAGAAAAGTCAATATTTTGTATATTATCTTCAGGCAATCCGTCCAAAAGTGATTTTGTATTGGATGCCCACTTCCTGAGTTCGAATTTACCTTTATTTAGTAATTCTACAAGTTGATCGCGCATGTTTTTAATCAATTCTAGATCATCGCTACCGAAAGTGATATCATCGACAAAGGTTTGTGTTCGTAAAATTTGTGAAGCTAATGGGAAATTATGGTATTTATCGGCGAGATACAGAAGCGTTCGGATGGCTAGAAAAGGTGATGAAGTAATGCCAAAGACGAGAACGTTCAATTGGTAATCCATGATCGGACCATGTGGATTGGGGCGCCAAAGAATACGCTGATATTGTCTTTGGTTGGTATCGACTTGTATCATTCTGAACATTTGTCTAATATCCGTGAGCATGACATGTTTGTGGAGTCTGAAATTTATTAAAATTTCAATTAGATCGCGTTGTAATTTAGGACCGCAATAAAGAGCTTGATTTAGTGAAACCTTGTCAGGAGCGTGACTGCTCGCATCCATGACTACTCTAAGAGGTGTAGATGTGGAATCGGTCTTCAGAACGGCATGATGCGGTATATAGAAAAACCCATTCTGTTCCGCGTGTGTGGGTGGTTTCACCCTAGTCATGTGACCCTTACTAAGATATTCATTGATGACATCTGTATAAGCAATACGACTCTGAGAATTTTGTATAAATCTTCTTTCTAATGACAAATATCGTCGCATTGCGAGAGAACGTGTATCTCCGAAATCGGGGGCGTTTATTTTAAATGGAAGCGAGACTGTGAACCCGATGCGTTCGTCGTATTTCACATTTTGAATGAAATGACTCTCACAAAATGCGTCCTCAGGGTTTTCTACACGCACATCTGGGACTTCTTCGGTTTTCCAAAAGAGTCGCAGTGTATCATTGAGTTGATCATTCGTGGTATATTTCGCGAAGAAGGTTCTAATCGGACGTGGCGCGTTGTATTGAACCTTTTGAAGAGAGGCGAGTTTTCCCATTACAACCCAACCGAATGCAGTATGTAAACAAACCGGTGAATTTTCATTGAAAACGATTTTTCCCTCCCTAAGAATGAAAGGATATATTTCGGCGCCTAAAAGCATGTCCACTTTACCGCTTTTGTTGAAGTTGGGATCTGCTAATTTTAAGCCACGCACAGACGGAATTTTATTAATATCAAACCCGGTGATAGGCAATGGATCACAAATCTGATCTAAAATGATGAAATCGGCTTGAAATTCTTCGGAATCTTCGCCGGAGATCACGCAATGTATACCCGATTTAGCCGGCATATGCATTTTGTCAAGACCGTGAAGAGTAGCAGCTATATTTATTTTCTTGAGACCCAATTTATTAGCAAACCCCTTCGTTACAAAGCACGATTGCGAACCTGAGTCTAAAACAGCTCTCGCGGTTTGAATATTGCCGAAAGCATCGCGAACGTTAACCAGAGCGGTGGACAACAATACTTCGTGTTCACCCTTCGTGAACATAGCAACCGTTCGATTTATAGGTTCTTGTTGTGGTGTATCATTTTCTGAAGGTTCTGAATTCTCCGTAAAATGCAATAATGTGTGATGCGTCTTTTGGCATTGTCTGCAGCGGTATTTAGAAGCGCATTTTGAGGACGTATGTTTGTCGGACAAACAATTCACGCATAAATTTTTTTGTTTTGCAACTTGGAAACGCTCTGATGCATTTTTATTCAAAAAATCCGAACAATTATGTATTGGATGTTCACCTTTGCAAAAAATACAACGAGTGAGTTTCGGAGTTTTTCCGACGGCTCCTTTTGTATTCGCGAGCAAACTGTTGCGTTGGGGAGTTCTAGTAGCATCCCTTTGGTTTTTATTTGTTTCATTAGAAGTCTTTGCGCACAATGAAAATGTTTCCAAGGCATTACACTGGGTCGCAATGAAATCTCTTACTTCTGTATATTTCGGCATTTCGTTCGACGCGTGATGTATCTCAAACTCTCGCCGGGTATTCGAATCCAAACGGTCTAGCAGCATATTCGATATAATAAAACACCAACCGTTAATATCGTACCGCATGGTTTTTAAAATTTCTAAATTATCGGAGAAAGTATCCAATAAATGGCGCAGAGATTTACAATCACCCTTTTGCAACTTGGGGCAGCCTTCTAGTTCCTTCCAGCAATTTACTGCTCTAAGCCTTTTATTGTCGTACCTGTCCTTTAAGGAATTGTACGCAATGGCATAGTTGGCCGACACGACAGGTAATTTTCTAATTAAAGCATGCGGAGGACCACGTACTTTCGAAATCAGGTAGGTAAACTTCTCGAGGTCGGACAATCTTCCGTTGTTATGTACCAAATTGTCGAAGAGTTCAATAAAAGATGGGAACTCTTGAATGTTGCCCGCAAATTCCTGAAGTACGATTCGCGGTAAGCGGATGTTATCATTCGTGTTACTGAGTGTTGTATTTTGAAATGCGGTTGTGTTGATTTTGGAACGTTGTTCTATTTCCTTTTCTGTTATAAGTTTGTGATGAATAGTTTCTAATTCCAAATATCTAGAGCAGAAATCGTTCATAATTTCGGACTGAGCATTCAATTTCGCGGAATCCCCGGCTAAAGCGACCGCGATTGCCAAATGATGTTTTTCAAAATCCTTTTGTATTTTTTTAAGTCCCCTGAATGCCATCGCGAATTTGGTGATATTAGTTTCGTCACGTTGTGCATTTATCGCACAAGTTTCAATCAACACTAATTGGTTAATAGCTATTTCTCTAAGGGCATCTGAGCGGGCGATTTTTTCTTCCATTGTGAGAGGCATGATTGAGGATGCCTATTTAGTTGAAGGAAAAAATTGACAGAAAAAAGGGATGAAGCGAAAGGAAGTCTTTCGAAGGTTACACTCCACTATTTGGTCATAAACTAAAATTGGCCCAATTGATGGAATTTCAGAGGAGAGAGATACCGAAATTACCTGAGCGCGCGAAGTTGCACCAATGAAGTGATAAGCACGAGTAAATTGGAGCAGACCGGTGAGAAGAGTACTTGATCGATGAAAGATTGCCTTTTTTAGAGAATTGAGTCGTTCTGATATGTACACATATATATTATAATCAATAGTGATACTCAGTCGTATGAAATATGAAAAAATATATAACAAGATGCAACCGTAACACTCGAATAGATACTTGACATAAAGCAGTTATTTCAACACCTGTTACTTCAGAATTGAAACTCCCAGACCAAAAAATCTCAATGAAAAAAGAAACTTCTTAGCAGAATCCGGCTCGAAGGACCATGTAATATTTTCAATTAATTAGAATATAGAATCATCGGATTCGCCAAGTTCGTAGAAATATTTGCTATGTGCAGCTTAAACATTGAGACAGTTTGAGTAAGAGTTACAAAACTTAGTATACGCTAACAAGACTACAAGAATGATAAAGACTTACCAGTAGGGCAGTGAAGAAACACTTGGAGTTAGTTCGGTCGTTGTGCGGACGGAGTTATGCGTTTTGTCGTGTGTACTGACTTATCGGACCGTATCAGAATAACTGACCCGCATTGGTTTTTAAGGGCTGGACGTCGACTTGTCGCGAACCCCCACTCCTTCCCTTCAGCCCTTGGTCTGAAAGGGGCGTAGCCCTTATTTTCTTCTTCTTGGTTCGCCGACTTAAGCCTCATCATTCATTACGCATGTCAGCGAGATGGGGTTAAAATAAAGGCAAACACCAAGAATACTACACAGGCGCCACAATTGCATCGTGTTAAGTGAAATTTAAAGTACTACCATAATAATAATAATAAAGGAAAATAAACATATATACATATATACAATATGAGAACAGAACATCGAATCTGGTGAGTGCGGAGGTATTGGTAAATGTGGAATACCAAGCTCCTGGCGCGCATTCTCAACTATGGCTGCACGGTGCGGTCTAGCGTTATCGTCTAGAAATTGAAAAGTTTCACCAATAGCAGCGTAAAAATTTGGCACAACATTGTCAATGACATGCTCCCTATATTGTAAGGCCAGGACACCAGGACAAATGTGTAGATCTGTGCGCACGTTGAAACATATCCCTGCCCATAACATAACACTACCCCCTTTGAATGGATGGACGCCATTGATCGTTCCAATTGATATGTTGCCTTGCCCATTCCTGTCTTTGACGCTTATGGTCACGTGTTAATGGAAGTACTCTTAATGGACGTCTAGAACCTAGATTCACCTCTCTCGAACGTCGTCTGATGGTTTCGATGAAAACTTGGACCCCATCTGCATTTTGAAGAGTATTCCGTAGCATTCTACACGTAGATGTAGGGTTTCTTCTCGCTGAAACGGTGATGAAACGATCCTGAGCAGGTGTTGTTTTTCGTCGCCCACCAAGCCTTAGTCTTTCCAACACGAAACCTGTCTCCCTGAACCTATTGCAAAGTCGAGATATCACACTTTGGCTGACTTGGTGCCTTTCCGCTACAACAACCTGAGTTAGGCCACCCTGTAGCATTCCGATAGCCCTATTAGCCTCAGCGTTTGTGAATTTACGTCTTGGCATTTTCAGAAAACTCGTTTCAAATCGAAGCCGTTGATAAACTGACTTCATTTCAAAATAGGAACATTCATGAAGCATATGCAAAGAACCAAACTTCAGAAAAAAGGCGACCAGATTGACGAAATGTCTCATACTGATTTTTTTGGATCGATTCAAGTTGTTATTGAGTTTTAAATGATTTTACAGCGATTTTCTCGAAGATTACATACTTTTAAAAACGATCGAATACGATATCCATAACTCTTGTGGAACAGTATACTTAAAAACGCTCAAATGGGAAGTCCTACCCCACCCGCCCTACATTGCATCTCCATAATTTTGTGCAGAAGCAAACAGGCTATTCGAAAAGACACACAATCGATAAAAAAAGACATTGAAGATTCTTCAGGTGCTCAACCAGATTTAGTGGTGCTATTCTCGCTTCGTTTGTTTGTAAACTGAGCACTGAACCTTAACTGGACCGAGAATAAAATTGGCCGCCCACTCGCTGTACGGAACCTGGACCCTGAATCGAGATAAGTTGTCAAAGTCACCGCAATGTGCTTAATCCTCACGCAATATTTGAGCACGATTTTTTTATTTTTCTGCAACAGGTTCTTGACTCCAGTGAGCATTCCTTATCGCGATCTCCCAGATTTATGTGTACACTGTTCATTTGCATGCGAAAGAGCTACTTCTGGGAGTCAGAGCGGTCAATTAGTGAGTAACCACAAGCATTACAATTTTTCTGCGAATGAAACCCATAACAGAACAACCACAATTCTGTGGGTGAGGAAATTTTTATACTGGCGAAAAGAAGAATAATCGGTTCATACCTGGGTGAATTTTTGATTCTCTAGGCGCTGTAGAAGTATTTTTTTAAATTTCGCGAAAATATCTGGCAGAAAGGGCAATTTTAAACTCGATAAAACTTTTTTCACAGATATCCTGGCCATGATGTTAATATACAGATCAAAAGAGGAAAGGTCAATGCAAAAGTCAATATTGTCAATATTGGCTTTTGCCTCTCTAATTGTATTTTATTTTTTGACAAGCCGTGTATTGTTTGACGGCAACTAAACTGCTCCACATGAGTTAGGGATATTGACATAAATTGCAAACAAATATAGTTAAAATGAGAATTTTGTGATGAAAATTCATATTAATATGATTTCAAGTTGCAAATCAATTTTAGCCTGTAGGTCTGTGGATAAGAAAAATTAAGTAAAATAACGAAATTTTATTCTCAGAGAATTCAAGCATTTCAACATTTCTTGAGGAATTTGGTTCCATAAACGGGGCAGAAGCTCTCTCAGATCATTTAAGGATTTTGGGGTAGGTTGATGATTATCTCATCTTCTTTGGAGCATATCCCTTGCATGTTCTATGCAATTCAAATCTGGTGAGTGCGGAGGTATTCGTAAATGTGGAATACCAAGCTCCTCGCGCGCATTCTCAACTATGGCTGCACGTGCGGTCTAGCGTTATCGTCTAGAAATTGAAAAGTTTCACCAATAGCAGCGTGAAAACTTGGCACAACATTGTCAATGACATGCTCCCTATAGTGTAAGGCGATCATATTCAAGGACAAATGTGTAGATCTGTGCGACCGTTGAAACATATCCCTCATAATGGATGGACTTCTTGGACATAGCGACGATTAAGGGGTATGCGTGGGATTGTCCATACCCTTATTCTTCGAGAATCTGGAAATCGTCCATATCTGGATTCATCAGTGAAAAGGACACTACGCCATTGATCGTTCCAATTGATATGTTGCCTTGCCCATTCCAGTCTTTGACGCTAATGGTCACGTGTTAATGGAACTCCTCTTAATGGACGTCTGGAACCTAGATTCACCTCTCTCAAACGTAGTCTGATGGTTACGATGGTAACTTGGACCCCATCTGCATTTTGAAGAGTATTCCGTAGCATTCTACACGTAGATGTAGGGTTTCTTCTCGCCGAAACGGTGATGAAACGATCCTGAGCAGGTGTTGTTTTCGTCGCCCACCAAGCCTTGGTCTTTCCAACACGGAACCTGTCTCCCTGAACCTATTCCAAAATCGAGATATCACACTTTGGCTGACTTGGAGCCTTTCCGCTACAACAACCTGAGTTAGGCCATCCTGTAGCATTGCGATAGCCCTATTAGCCTCAGCGTTTGTTAATTTACGTCTTGGAATTTTCAAAAAACTCGTTTCAAATCGAAGCCGTTGATAAACTGACTTCATGTCAAAATAAGAACATTCATGAAGCATATGCAAAGAACCAAACTTCAGAAAAAAGGCGACCAGATTGACGAAATGTCTCATACTGATTTTTATTGGTTCGATTCAAGTTGTTATTGAGTTTTAATAGTTATTTAATCAACTAGTTTATTAATGACAGCGATTAATGGTCGAAATATTTTAACGCGTGAGCGAAGCGAGCGCGTTAATGTTTGAGACCATTAATCGCTAGATTAATAAACGAGTTGATTACAAGATTTTTCCGTCGACCTCATCATGAATTGAAAATAAATTCTGGATTCAAAAAGATTTTTATTTTGCGTAATAGACAAATTTGACATAATGTGAATTTCTGTGTTCATTTCTATATATTAATATTTATGCTCCCTATAGAAGTTTTCGAAAAATTCATGGATGGAATATAGGACATGTGGTGAAATTTTGAATAGTTTAAATTTTTTTAACGATTTAATTGAGTTTCATTTTTACCTTAGACATCAACAAAATACCATTAGAAGCATTCGCCATGAACTCTTCCACATGTTCTTTTCCGATTTTTCGATCAACAGTTTTTTTTATCTGCTTATATCAATGTTGTCTTCAGCATCGAATACTTTGATCACAAATTTGCTTAATGCCCCTTTTCTGCAATACACAGTATGCCAACAAAACCGTTACCGAAAATTTCAGAACGTTCTTCTCCTTGCACCAAGATCGAAATTCTTCCTAGGTTTTCTCATAAATGTCGGCTCTTTCCAGATAGCATACTCAAAATTACTGCTTCAGCAGTTTTTCCCACATGTAGCGGTGTCGAAGGGATATTTTCTTCGATATCCATTATGCAAAATAACGTAACTGGTAAAATCAGATTCTGATCGAAAGCGAATAATTAAATTTGACAGTTCGATAGTGCTCCGACATGGATGCATCTATGCTCCGACTGAATATTTTATGTTCGGTTGCCATGATAATCATGCATTAATACAAGAAATCATGCATTAATAGGGGTCATTAATGGATGATTTCGAGTGCGTTAAAATGAGCTTTTATTCTATGGTCGACGGAAAATGATTTTAAAGCGCATGCATATGTTAACCACTTTCAACGTTTTTCTTCAATACAGATGTTTTCTCCCAGCAGGAATAAAAAAAAGATGATATTATCAGATTTTGAATGTATTGGCTCCATTCTAAAATCAGTTGTTCTCGATCAATTCTAGTGATCAATAGTTTTTCTTTCGTTTGATTTTCTACACTCGAACGCTATGCAACGCGAAACACGCAATTTGACCCAAGAGGAATGTGCCCAAGCGGTAGTTTTGCGAGAAGAAGGGTGGACATACACAAGAATTGCAGAAAGGGTTGGAGTTTCCCATACAAGTGTGTCTAGAATGTTGCAGCGATTCAGGGAGACAGGTATGATTGTCCGAAGACCAGGACAGGGTAGACCACGGGTAACAACTGCCATTCAAGAACGTTACTTGAGAGTTTATTCGTTGAGACAACGGTTTGCAACCGCTCGCCTCCTTCAAAATCAGCTCGAGCTAACTCATGAGGTGCAAATTAGCACTCAGACAATAAGAAATCGCCTCAGAGAATATGATTTAAGGCCTCGTGTCGCGGCAAAAGGCCCAGCTCTTACCCCACCCCATCGAAGGGCGCGTTTGGATTTTGCGAAAGAGCATATCCATTGGGAAGAGGCCGATTGGGAAAGAGTTTTCTTCACAGATGAGTCTAGATTCTGCCTCTACCATTGTGATCGACGTTCCCTTGTATACAGACGTCCAGTGGCGCACCGAGGGGGGGGGCTGTCGGGCTGCAGCCCCCCCCGAGCTGTGACAAAGAAAAGTAATATAAATATTTCCATCTTATTGTTTTTCTAAAAGTAATAATAATTATTTTAGAACAGAATGGAAACTTAAACATTTCCTTTACAGATAGAAATAGGGATTGATATACATATATAGGGTGTTTCATTGGTGAATGAACATACGTTAACCTGAGCTAGAGCTAGGCGAGTCCAAAAAACCGATATATGATAGGTCTAATCAATTCCACAACCGAGATACAGAGTGGTTTATGTATTCAGCAAAAATTTCAATTCCTCATAACTTCCTAACCAACTAGTAAAGCTGGTTGATATTTGGAACGTATGATTCACTTCTACAGGTCGATCGATTTACTTTTGAATTTCCAAAGAATTTCAGGTCCGTATTTGAAAAATATGGGACTTCTTCCAAGCTGAGATTCACCCTGTATATTGAAATTTTGGGATTTTATTGAGATATTTGAAAAGAGAAGAAAATTTTCAATGGGGTTCAGTAGATTTCATTGTCCCGCACGTCATTTTGCTCAAAGAGAGCTTAAGGGAAAGATCCAATTGAATATTGGAATTCCACGAAATTCTCAGAAAAATCGTACATTATGATCAAATTGATCGCCAGAAGGTACAACGATTGGATCCAGGTGATGAAAGTAGAAGAACTAACTTTAGTAGCTGGATTTTACGAAATGAAAGAATGGTCAACAGAATTTTATTATGCAATGAAATACGTAATAATCCAGACATGATCAAAAAAAGTATCAGACATATTTTTTGAAGAGTGCAAGAATGTGTATTGAACAAAATGATGGTACTTTCGAGCACCTTCTGTATTTCACGTTGAGTTTTTATGTTTCTTCAGTTATTTATTTTCATCTTTGTTGACTTCAAATGAATTTTTCTCGATGAATAATGTTTTTCCGGAAATAACTCCAAATGATTCCACAGAATATTATGAAATTCGAACGTGCAATTAGTGGGACAAAAAAAATTCAATTTGATCATAATGTACGATTTTTCTGAAAATTTTGTGGAACTCCAATATTCAATTGGAAATGACGTGCGGGACAATGAAACATACTGAACTCCATTGAAAATTTTCTTCTCTTTTCAAATATCTCAATCAAATCGTAAAATTTCAATATACAGGGTGTTGAATCTCAGCTTGGAAGAAGTCCCATATTTTTCAAATACGGACATGGAATTTTTTGGGAACTCAAAAGTAATTCGATCGACCTGTAGAAGTGAATCATACGTTCCGAATATCAACCGACTATACTGGTTGGTTAAAAAGTTATGAGGAATTGAAATTTTTGGTGAATACATAAAGCACCCTGTATCTCGGTTATGGAATTGATGAGACCTATCGTATATCGGTTTTTTGGACTCGCCTAGGGTAGCTCTAGCTCAGGTTACCGTATGTTCATTTACCAATGAAACACCCTGTATAATAACGAATGCGATATATCCATCACTTAAGAAGGTTTTCGCTTGCGGCGCATTTTTTAAATTATATAACTTACAAAAACCTGATTACTCTTGAGCAGCCCCCCCCCGAATAAAATTTCTGGGTGCGCCACTGCAGACGTCCACATGAAAGATATGCTCAGTGCAATTTCCTGAATACTACTGGTTTCGGGGGAGGATCGATTATGGTATGGGGTGGAATATCATTGACTACTCGCACAGACCTAGTGGTCGTCGATAATGGAGCTATGAATGCTGATAAGTATATAAGGAACATTCTTGAAGAGCATATAGTGCCATTTGCCCCATACATTGGTGAAAATTTCATTTTTATGGACGATAATGCCAGACCCCATCGTGCGCGCATCGTTCAGGAGTACCTTGAAAAGGTTGAAGTCTCTCGAATGGAATGGCCAGCAAGAAGTCCAGATCTCAATCCGATTGAGCAGGTTTGGGACAACCTCAATAGAAGGCTGAGAAGTCTAGAAAATCATCCAGCTACTCTTAATGACTTAGGAATCCAACTCGGAGAAATCTGGGAAGGATTAGATCAGAACATTTTAAGATCACTCATTTGGAGTATGAACCGTCGTTGCCGAGCTGTAATCAACGCAAGGGGTAGAAATACCAAGTATTAAATCACTTATCAGCATTTCAGTATTTTGAAAATTGTTCATTTCTCTTCTTTTACATAAGATTCGGTGAAATCCTGATTTTTTCTTCCATTTAATGTGTCATGTTTCGTTCAAAACCTTCCCGAGAGAACATAAAAAATAAGTTTTAAAGTCAATGCAGAGTTAACTTTCATTGAAATTGAGATTTTCAGAATGTGCGTTAATTTTTTTGCGCAGTGTATAATATGAGAATAATTCAACTTTTGGCAGAATCGCATAGGCTAAAATGATCCAAATAGTCCATTAGTGAATTCGTTTTCGTTGATATGTCACATTTCACGGCCGACAGAGTCATTTACTCCTGCGAAGACGAACATGTGTTTATCTTCAACTGCCATCTAGGTTTTGAGGTCAATTCGCGAACTTCTTCGAGCTCTTCATTCTTAATTACACCTCTTAGAATATTATATTTTGGAGGCGATCATCTCACCTTCGAAGAATTCTGCGATAATATATTACGACGGGTCGTAAATAAGATCGAAAAAATAATCCGCACATCGTTTTTTATTCTGACGGTTGGGATACAAAAGTTCAGATCATCGTTAACAAAAAGAGGAGACTTTTCGTGATCTCATAGCCATCCTTGAAATTCTGAGATTTGAAGCATTTTGAGTTGGAGATGAATCCATGCCATTTCTCTTCATGATATATTAAGGAGATATTTTGACTGCAATTGTTTAGAAATTGAAACTTCCACTAGGCACTAACAAATTGACTCACAGAAGTAACCATTAAAATATTAGGATTAAAATTCGACAAAATATACCTACTATAAATATCAAAAATACGAAATAATTCTTTACTTATGAGGGCTACATGGGTGATTTTGGTATCAAAATGTAGGTTTTCGAGGTCGATCCATTCAATTAAAACTATTTCAAATCCCTAACTATCACCGTTTAGATTTTGTCCTGTCAAATGGCATTTTTTTTTAAATCGGAAATTTCAAACTGTCATAACTTCCGTCTCTCTCATCGCCGCCAATAGTTATTTATATTATGTTGATCAGCATAGCCCCAAGCATCTCTGTGCAAAATATGAGTGATTTGAAAAATCTCAAATTTTGAGTCAAAAATGACAAACGGGTATGACCCCCTAAAAACACCATATTTGTCAATAAAAAATATATTTGCGGAGGAGCTAACGTTATTATTGAATCTGGAAGTTTTACTTCCCATTCGAATCTTCAATTATAGCAATTTTGCGGACCGACAGCACCCTTACCTTGAGTGGTGGGAGCTCGAGAACAGAACTCGAAAATGAAAAATCGATGAATAAAAAGTCGAATATTTCATTACCTATGGTGGCTACATGGTTGATTTTGGTATCAAAATGTAGGTTTTCGAGGTCGTTCCATTCAATAAAAAATAATTCAAAGCCCTAACTATCACCGTTTAGATTTTCACTTGTCAAATGGCATTTTTTGAAAAATCGTAAATTCAAACTATCATAACTTCCGTTCCTCTCATGGCCGCCAATAGTTATTCATATTATGTTGATCAGCATAGCCCCCAGTATCTCTGTGCAGAATATCAGCGATCTGAAAAATCTCAAATTTTGGATGAAAGATGACAAAGGGGTAAGACCACATTCGTCAATAAAAAGGTATATCTGTGAGGATCTAACGGCGTTATTCAATCGAGAAGTTATTCTGACCTTTCGAATCTTCAATATTAAGCCTCTTTCGGATCGATAACACCCATACCGCGAACGGTATGAGCTCGAGAACAGAACTCGAAAATGAAAAATGGAAAATCATAAAACGAAATAATTCTTAACTTATGATAGCCACATGGGTGATTTTGGTATCAAAATGTAGGTTTTTGAGGACGCTGAATTCAATAAAAAATAATTCAAAGCCCTAACTATCACCGTTTAGATTTTCATTTGTCAAATGGCATTTTTTGAAAAATTCGAAAATTCAAACCGTCATAGCTTCCACCCCTTTTGTCCTATCTAACATTTGTTTATATTTTGTTGATCAGCATATCCCAAAGTATCTCTGTGCAAAATATGAGCGAATTAAAAAAATTTAAATTTTTGGGTGAAAAATGAGGTGACCTGTTATAAAGGGTAGCGTTTTTGTTAAACTCTGCATAATCCAAATGATTCCTCATTGAACCATTTGGATCTGCGTGGGAAAATATGTCAGACATATTCTTGGCTTTAACCAGGTTAGCCAAATTTTTACATCGTGAAATTTAAAAGCTGTCCAAAGTCAAAGTTCTCGCAAATACTCTCTAAGTCATCGAATATGAATCAGATTAATTAGCATCACGTTGTAAACAAACGCTCTCTCTGAACCTCGTCCTATTCAAGCGGAATATTAAATTCCGTTCGGTTAACATTTATCCAATTAATGGCATTTTATGGATGACCAGACTGCATGATCTAGGCAGAACTTATCAATTTTGCCAGTTCGCGATTATCATCATCAAGAATGCGGTGAAATACGAAATACACTGCGCAAAAAAATTAACGCACATTATGGAAATCTCAAATTTATTCTTCAATTGAAGGTGTTCTCAATGATAGTTATTTTTATCAGAATTATGCATGCATATGTTATCCACTTTCAACGTTTTTCTTCAATACAGATGTTTTCTCCCAGCAGGAATAAAAAAAGATGATATTATCAGATTTTGAATGTATTGGCTCCATTCTAAAATCAGTTGTTCTCGATCAATTCTAGTGATCAACAGTTTTTCTGCCGTTTGATTTTCTACACTCGATCGCTATGCAACGCGAAACACGCAATTTGACCCAATAGGAATGTGCCCAAGCGGTAGTTTTGCGAGAAGAAGGGTGGACATACACAAGAATTGCAGAAAGGTTTGGAGTTTCCCATACAAGTGTGTCCAGAATGTTGCAGCGATTCAGGGAGACAGGTATGAATGTCCGAAGACCATGACAGGGTAGACCACGGGTAACAACTGCCATTCAAGAACGTTACTTGAGAGTTTCTTCGTTGAGACAACGGTTTGCAACCGCTCGTCTCCTTCAAAATCTGCTTGAGCAAACTCATGAGGTGCAAATTAGCACTCAGACAATAAGAAATCGCCTCAGAGAATGTGATTTAAGGCCTCGTGTCGCGGCAAGAGGCCCAGCTCTTACCCCAGCCCATCGAAGGACGCGTTTGGATTTTGCGAGAGAGCATATCCATTGGGAAGAGGCCGATTGGGAAAGAGTTCTCTTCACAGATGAGTCTAGATTCTGCCTCTACCATTGTGATCGACGTTCCCTTGTATACAGACGTCCACATAAAAGATATGCTCAGTGCAATTTCCTGAATACTACTGGTTTCGGGGGAGGATCGATTATGGTATGGGGTGGAATATCTTTGACTGCTCGCACAGACCTAGTGGTCGTTGATATTGGAGCTATGAATGCTGATAAGTATATAAGGAACATTCTTGAAGAGCATATAGTGCCATTTGCCCCATACATTGGTGAAAATTTCATTTTTATGGACGATAATGCCAGACCCCATCGTGCGCGCATCGTTCAGGAGTACTTCGAAGAGGTTGAAGTCTATCGAATGGAATGGCCAGCAAGAAGTCCAGATCTCAATCCGATTGAGCAGGTTTGGGACAACCTCAATAGAAGGCTGAGAAGTTCAGAAAATCATCCAGCTACTCTTAATGACTTAGGAATCCAACTCGGAGAAATCTGGGAATGAGTAGATCAGAACATTTTATGATCACTCATTTTGAGTATGAACCGTCGTTGCCGAGCTGTAATTAACGCAAGGGGTGGAAATACCAAGTATTAAATCACTTATCAGCATTTCAGTATTTTGAAAATTGTTCATTTCTCTTCTTTCACATAAGATTCGGTGAAATCCTGAATTTTTCCTTCATTTAATGTGTCTTGTTTCGTTCAAAACCTTCCCGAGAAAACATAAAAAATGTAGCAGTGTATTTCGACCGATTTTGTTTTGTCTGGATAGCTGTGTCAGCATCTCATAACAGTAGTTGATTTCTGTTCGTACGGTTAGCGATTTCTCGAAATGACAACTTCGCCTCCTTCAAGTTCACTTAGCTGGCGATAAGTTCCGCGTACATGTGCTCTAGACATTTTAACAACAACTTTAACATAGACTTTGGATCTCCTCGAACAGCTGGTTTGTTGTAAAATTTAAAAAAATGGTAAAAAACGACTACAGTATTTAAGCAACAAAAAATGTTCACATGAAAAAACCTTCACGATTTTTTCTCCAAATTTAATCATTTACTCTCTGCTTACTGTCTATGTTTCACCCAAAAAAATTTAAAATTTGAACATCTCCTTCTCGGTTTTGCATTTTCTTTGCCAGTTAGTATGTTTGTACTCCGGTTAAAATTATGGAAATATGAAATGGGACCTTTAAATCTGCAAGCCTATCAGTTCCTGATACTAATAGGTATATGAAATTACATAATTTTCAATTGTGACTCATAAGTACTAAATTGATCGGAGTTAACATCGTATCTTCATTTTTACCTCCACGAAATTAATGTGTATTCTGTATGCATATGATATACAATTGTTATTGACTCCTTTAATGTTACGGTTTATTGTTTTCATAGCATGACCACACAACTCAAAGCAGTACCAATTAGAAAGAACTCTCACCTATGCTAATTTCGACATGCATTGTGAATCATGCTATTTGGTTTGTTATGATGCTCTTAGTTGAGCCTATGCTAGATGTCTTGGGTGAAAAATCAACTGAAGAGTCGTAGAATATTGAAATATTGTGACAGAAAAAATTAGGTACAAGTTTGGAACCAAGTTTTGAATGGAAGAAGATTTTTTGTCTCCTTAAACTTGCTGATTCTTTATAATCTGTTTTTCTGAGGTCGTCCCATTGATTATTACGTTTTGTTTGATTGTGCCCAAGGCATGGGCGTGAACTGGAAGTTATTTCGATTCTCGTCCTCTTCCCAATGGCTTCGCAATCTTCTACACTCGTGGGATAAATAAAAAAAAATTATCGAGTTACCGTACAAACCAGAATGTCCAGTTTTTCAGTTCATCTAAGTATAGGCCTGCTCGATAATACCTATTGCTAATTCGGAAACTTATCTAGATGAAACGATAGCTTGAGTTTATCGATAATTTTAAGTCATGAAACTGTTGATGGTCTTGATTTTGGCGTCAAGTTGTAGAGGTTGAAAGGTTCAAAGAATTAGAGAAATTGATGGTTGTTGAGGATGAATTGGTTTGAGGAAAAGAGATTGAAAAATGTTGGAATATCTCACAACCAAGAGAAATCGATAGATCATATTCTAGTCCAGCAATCAAAGTTTCGTTTCTAGGATAAAAATCAAGACATATACACTGCGCAAAAAAATTAACGCACATTATGGAAATCTCAAATTTATTCTACAACTGAAGGTGTTCTCAATGATAATTATTTTTATCAGAATTATGCATGCATATGTTATCCACTTTCAACGTTTTTCTTCAATACAGATGTTTTCTCCCAGCAGGAATGAAAAAAGATGATTTTATCAGATTTTGAACGTATTGGCTCCATTCTAAAATCAGTTGTTCTCGATCAATTCTAGTGATCAACAGATTTTCTTTCGTTTGATTTTCTACACTCGATCGCTATGCAACGCGAAACACGCAATTTGACCCAAGAGGAATGTGCCCAAGCGGTAGTTTTGCGAGAAGAAGGGTGGACATACACAAGAATTGCAGAAAGGTTTAGAGTTTCCCATACAAGTGTGTCCAGAATGTTGCAGCGATTCAGGGAGACATGTATGAATGTCCTAAGACCAGGACAGGATAGACCACGGGTAACAACTGCCATTCAAGAACGTTACTTGAGAGTTTCTTCGTTGAGACAACGGTTTGCAACCGCTCGCCTCCTTCAAAATCAGCTTGAGCAAACTCTTGAGGTGCAAATTAGCACTCAGACAATAAGAAATCGCCTCAGAGAATGTGATTTAAGGCCTCGTGTCGCGGCAAGAGGCCCAGCTCTTACCCCAGCCCATCGAAGGGCGCGTTTGGATTCTGCGAGAGAGCATATCCATTGGGAAGAAGCCGATTGGGAAAGAGTTCTCTTCACAGATGAGTCTAGATTCTGCCTCTATCATTGTGATCGACGTTCCCTTGTATACAGACGTCTACATGAAAGATATGCTCAGTGCAATTTCCTGAATACTACTGGTTTCGGGGGAGGATCGATTAGGTATGGGGTGGAATATCTTTGACTGCTCGCACAGACCTAGTGGTCGTTGATAATGGAGCTATGAATGCTGATAAGTATATAAGGAACATTCTTGAAGAGCATGTAGTGCCATTTGCCCCATACATTGGCGAAAATTTCATTTTTATGGACGATAATGCCAGACCCCATCGTGAGCGCATCGTTCAGGAGTATCTTGAAGAGGTTGAAGACTCTCGAATGGAATGGCCAGCAAGAAGTCCAGATCTCACTCCGATTGAGCAGGTTTGGGACAACCTCAATAGAAGGCTGAGAAGTTCAGAAAATCATCCAGCTACTCTTAATGACTTAGGAATCGAACTCAGAAAAATCTGGGAAGGATTAGATCAGAACATTATAAGATCACTCATTTTGAGTATGAACCGTCGTTGCCGAGCTGTAATTAACGCAAGGGGTGGAAATACCAAGTATTAAATCACTTATCAGCATTTCAGTATTTTGAAAATTGTTCATTTCTCTTCTTACACATAAGATTCGGTGAAATCCTGAATTTTTCTTCCATTTAATGTGTCTTGTTTCGTTATAAAGTCAATGTAGAGTTAACTTTCATTAAAATTGAGATTTTCAGAATGTGCGTTAATTTTTTTGCGCAGTGTACATTCAATTTTAAAAAGTATCCCTGTTGGCCAAGATTTAGGTTAATCAAGTTTTTTTACTCAAAACTAACGCAATTGAAATGTCAAATAATTCTCTGAGACGTTTCCAATGCTAATTTCTATTTACTCTTTTTTAACTATGTGAATGGAGTTGTTTCTTTTAAGGTTTAACTGTGCCACAAGTTTCGCAGTGCTACCTACTACGTTTTCATACTGGAGTATTTCAAGTTGTGCAAAAAGTTATTTAAATGTCTTCTGTAGGCTTATTTCTTGAGAATATTGAGAAGTGAGGAATTCTATAGGTCTGTCTGTTCGTTAAGAAGTTTTTCTGTCGGTTCATTTATTATTTTTTCGAATGAACTATCACAAAGTAACAGACTATTCTGTCCATTATTTTTCAGTCAAATTTCAACACTCGATTCTTGATTTCCGTACAAGAAAAAAGCATAACTGAACCTTCCAACCACGTTTATATACGTGAAATGGGTCTTTGGAATTATTGAATTCACATAATAAACTGCTCCACATGAGTTAGGGATATTGACTTAAATTGCAAAAAAAATATAGTTAAAATAAGATTTTTGTGATGAAAATTCATATTAATATGATTTCAAGTTGCAAATTAATTTTAGCCTGTAGGTCTGCAGCGTATACAGGGTGGTTAAGAAAAATCGAGTAAGATAACGAAATTTTATTCCCAGAGAATTCAAGCATTTCAAGACTATCAATACAATGTATGGCCTCCACGGGCATCAATAACAACTTGACATCTTCTTTGCATACTACACACGAGGTTTTATCTAATCTTCTTTGGAGCATATCCCATGCATGTTCTATCTATGCAATCCAAATCTGGTGAGTGCGGAGGTATTGGTAAATGTGGAATACCAAGCTCCTCGCGCGCATTCTCAACTATGGCTGCACGGTGCGGTCTAGCGTTATCGTCTAGAAATTGAAAAGTTTCACCAATAGCAGCGTGAAAATTTGGCGAAACATTGTCAATGACATGCCCCCTATGGTGTAAGGCGGTCATATTCCCAGGACAAATGTGTAGATCTGTGTGCCCGATTCATCAGTGAAAAGGACACTACGCCAGTCTTTGACGCTTATATGGTCACGTGTTAATGGATGTCTAGAACCTGGATTCACCTCTCTCAAACGTCGTCTGATGGTTTCGATGGAAACTTGGACCCCATCTGCGTTTTGAAGAGTATTCCGTAGCATTCTACACGTAGATGTAGGGTTTCTTCTCGCCGAAACAGCGATGAAACGATCCTGAGCAGGTGTTGTTTTTCGTCGCCCACCAAGCCTTGGTCTTTCCAATACGGAACCTGTCTCCCTAAACCTATTCCAAAGTCGGGATATCACACTTTGGCTGACTTGGAGCCTTTCCGCTACAACAACCTGAGTTAGGCCACTCTGTAGCATTTCGATAGCCCTATTAGCCTCAGCGTTTGTTAATTTACGTCTTGGCATTTTCAGAAAACTCGTTTCAAATCGAAGCCGTTGATAAACTGACTTCATTTCAAATATGAACATTCATGAAGCATATGCAAATAACCAAACTTCAGAAAAAAGGCGACAAGGTTGACGAAATGTCTCATACTGACTTTTATTGGATCGATTCAAGTTGTTATTGAGTTTTAAATGGATTTACAGCGATTTTCTCGAAGATTACATACTTTTAAAAACGATTGAATACGATATCCCTAACTCTTGTGGAGCAGTATATTCTCTCAAATTCATTATTTTTCCGAAGTAAGTAAATATTTTGATAAATACGTAATTACTACAACCTCTATGTATAAAGGACAACGTTGCTTAGTAATCTGACTGACTTACAATCTTTACTGGCGCATTCTGAAATGAGGGGAGTATACAATATCTTTCAATATATCAATCTCGAATATCTGAAAAAATATATTTGCTGTCTCCACAATAAGAGCTTTCATTTGATATGATGCATGGTACACTTAGAGCCAATTTCTATTCAATTTTCCAATTGGAGGATGATTGGAGCTCTCAATATTTTCAACATTGATTCAATGTGAATAAGAAGGCAAACCAGGGAGTTTGAAAAAGACATATTTCCAATACTTGCCTTTGTATTCACAAAGTCGGGTGCTGGGTTTAAAATGCACGAAAATATCAATCGATTAAAATTCGAAAGCGCACCATTTCATAACAGCTCATGAATAATTTTCCAGTTTCAATCCAATGCGAGTAGCTCTTATAAATTGTGCAGTACGTCATGTATTTTCCATTGCTTAATCTATTACTTTAGAATGTTCATACCGTCGACCAACCCAGTGGCGTTTTTTTGGCACAAGGATCGTAATAATCCTCATTGCTGAAGAGCGAAGGGTAATTATGATAATAACCATCTCCGGATCTTCTACGTGTCGTCATTGATATTCTGCAAAATCCTTTCGACCTTTTCTGCAGGAAATGTTAATTTTAAGTAGATGACTGAGGTGATGAATATCAATTTTTATTTCCACTCGAATAAAGATTTTATTCGGAAAAGAGATTCACCACCAGAAAAAATCGTAGCTATGCACATTGAAATTCATTTCTTAATATAACTACACTGCGCAAAAAAATTAACGCACATTCTGAAAATCTCAATTTTAATGAAAGTTAACTCTACATTGACTTTATAACTTATTTTTTATGTTCTCTCGGGAAGGTTTTGAACGAAACAAGACACATTAAATGGAAGAAAAATTCAGGATTTCACCGAATCTTAGGTGAAAGAAGAGAAATGAACAATTTTCAAAATACTGAAATGCTGATAAGTGATTTAATACTTCCACCCCTTGCGTTAATTACAGCTCGGCTACGACGGTTCATTCTCAAAATGAGTGATCTTAAAATGTTCTGATCTAATCCTTCCCAGATTTCTCCGAGTTGGATTCCTAAGTCATTGAGAGTAGCTGGATGATTTTCTGAACTTCTCAGCCTTCTATTGAGGTTGTCCCAAACTTGCTCAATCGGATTGAGATCGGACTTCTTGCTGACCATTCCATTCGAGAGACTTCAACCTCTTCAAGGTACTCCTAAACGATGCGCGCACGATGGGGTCTGGCATTATCGTTCCTAAAAATGAAATTTTCACCAATGTATGGGGCAAATGGCACTACATGCTCTTCAAGAATGTTCCTTGTATACTTATCAGCATTCATAGCTCCATTATCAACAATCACTAGGTCTGTGCGAGAGTCAAAGATATTCCACCCCATACCATAATCGATGCTCCCCCGAAAGTCGAAACCAGTAGTATTCAGGAAATTGCACTGAGCATATCTTTCATGTGGACGTCTGTATACAAGGGAACGTCGATCACAATGGTAGAGGCAGAATCTAGACTCATCTGTGAAGAGAACTCTTTCCCAATCGGCCTCTTCCCAATGGATATGCTCTCTCGCAAAATCCAAACACACCCTTCGATGGGCTGGGGTAAGAGCTGGGCCTCTTGCCGCGACACGAGGCCTTAAATCATATTCTCTGAGGCGATTTCTTATTGTCTGGGTGCTAATTTGCACCTCATGAGTTTGCTCAAGCTGATTTTGAAGGAGGCGAGCGGTTGCAAACCGTTGTCTCAACGAAGAAACTCTCAAGTAACGTTCTTGAATGGCAGTTGTTACCCGTGGTCTACCCTGCCTGGTCTTCGGACTTTATACCTGTCTCCCTGAATCACTGCAACAATCTGGACACACTTGTATGGGAAACTCCAAACCTTGCTGCAATTCTTGTGTATGTCCCCCTTCTTCTCGCAAAACTTCCGCTTGGGCACATTCCTCTTGGGTCAAATTGCGTGTTTCGCGTTGCATAGCGATCGAGTGTAGAAAATCAAACGAAAGAAAAACTATTGATCACTAGAATTGATCGAGAACAACTGATTTTAGAATGGAGCCAATACATTCAAAATCTGATGATATCATCTTTTTTTATTCCTGCTGGGAGAAAACATCTGTATTGAAGAAAAACGTTGAAAGTGAATAACATATGCATGCATAATTCTGATAAGAATAATTATCATTGAGAACACCTTCAGTTGTAGAATAAATTTGAAATTTCCATAAAGTGCGTTAATTTTTTTGCGCAGTGTATAATGTGTATCAGATATCAAAGCAGCCATGAATTTGGGATAAACTGAATAGTAAATATACAGTTACGATGGTCAGTTCGATGATCCTCTTTCAGGAAGCGAAATTCAGCAGTGTGGACCCATTATTAGATCAGGATGAACACAATAAACTAACTGTTCATAAATATTTCCATCAAATGGTCAAAGTTCGCAAAACCTTGATCATGACAGCGATTTTACCGCTAACCCATTAAAATATCATTTCCTAGGATCTAGAAATCAATGGTTGATTGATTACGTTATGAATATTCATGGGAATGACAACAGACTATAATACTTTGCCAAAACATTCAGATGGGTATTCAGTAGGTCGAATATTTGTAAATGGGAACATGCTTGACAGATATCAAAGCATGCTTCTGTAACATTCGTTTCAAAGGGTTTTCCAATAAAAGGTTTTATTTTGAATAGCGGGCTATTTCGGAAGAAGTCACTTTTTGACATTTGAAACTACGCCATTGATAAAAATGGAAAGATACACGCTTCAACAACGCATCGAAATTATTAAAATCCACTATAAAAATGGATTGTCGTGAAGCACCTTGTCGAACCGCAATACTGAGATGGGTGTGAAAATTTGAGCTGTTGGTACAAGTAAGTGATGTGAAGAATAAAACCAGTGCACGTCGCTCAAGAACAACCGAGAATGAGAGCTTAACTGACCGCCATTACCCCCTTTTCTCCTACATCAAATTTTATTGGAATCTCATTCACTGACTCCACTTAAGCAGGGATGATGAACAGAAGGCAATCATTTAAACTTTGATTCCCATCGCAGAATCATCATGTCGACTTTTTTCGCAGTGATTAACCTTAACAGCATCACATGTCCGATAATAACGTCCCGTTCTAGGTAGCGAAATTCAAACTTGGCACCGCCATATTTGGCAAACTCAAATTACTACACTTGAATCAATAGAAGAATTTAAAACACCATTATAATCAACAAGGATCGTTCGGAATGGTTAATGCCAAGGTTGTCCATATCTTCGTCTTGTGTATACGAGAATTGCTTTCCGTATCAGTGGAGCAGAAAAAAAATTAATTAATAAATACAGCAATGCCGCTTATGTTGGGATTGTTCCTCGTGTATTATGACTGCCAGTTTCTGCATTAATGATATTCTGTGTGGAATTGTAGATCATTATCTTTGTGCGAATATAAGAATGAAGTGCCTATTAGAATTGATCAGCATAAATGATTTTTTTAATAATTCGCCGTAGACAAGGCTGCCCACAGACATCCGGTAGGTGCTGGTATTAATGAGATGAAAAAGGCGAGAAGATTTATTGGGATTTCGCAAAAAACGAGGCATACGAGGATATATAGAAAAATTCTTAG
Source organism: Adalia decempunctata (assembly GCA_951802165.1). Taxonomy (NCBI): domain Eukaryota; kingdom Metazoa; phylum Arthropoda; class Insecta; order Coleoptera; family Coccinellidae; genus Adalia; species Adalia decempunctata. The sequence goes on along the minus strand of OX637695.1, from coordinate 4,585,625 downwards.
CCTACTATAGAACCAAACAAAATTTCAATGTCGAAATGATATATTGATATGATATGATATATTGTTTATCCCGATTATTCCTAGGTCTCCTGAGGAGACCCCTCTGAAACTACAAGCTTCGAAGCTTGTAACTTGTGCCGAGTTCGGAGTAGGCAGTTGTGTTCTGTAGGCTTTGTTACTGTGTCCTCACGCCACCTTAGGCATAGCATCCATTACTCAACATATTCTCGTCTGAATGGATAACATTTATTACAGCGAACCTGCAACGTCTCTAGACCTTTAAAAAAAAATGTTTCTTCTTGCTCTGCAAACCAGTCCTCCACAGCTTGTATTACCTCCTCGTTAGAAGAAGACTTAGACCTTTTAAACTTTTTTCAGTTCAGGAAAGGGATGATAGTCGGACGGAGCCAAATCGGGTAAATAAGGGGGTGTTCTAGTCATTCTAACCATGAGATTTGTGTACTGGGGCGTTGTCCTGTGAAAACAAAATACCTTTGGATAGCTTTCCGCGTCTTTTCTCTTTAATTTTTTCCCGTATAGTGGTCAGTAATGTCGAATAGTAATCTCCAGTTATTGTTCTACCATTATCCAAAAAATCAATCATGATTACTCCATGGCAATCCCAAAAAACTGAAGCAAGAACTTTTCCAGCAGATTTTTGGACACGAAACTTCTTAGGTCTTGGAGAACCAGAGTGTCGCCATTCCATCGATTGTTGCTTTGTTTCTGGATCGTAGAAATGTACCCAATTATCATTCATAGTTACAATTCGGTTTGAGAAGTCTACATCGTTTTCAAATCGAGCACAGATCGAACGCGATACTTTTCCCCTGGCACGCTTTTGGTCAACATTCAAACATTTGGGTATCCATTTTGCAGAAATTTTTCTCATGTCCAAATTGACAAATATGAACGCGTTCGTATGAAATCTTCAGTGCTTCAGATATCCGTTTTAGCCCAATTCGACGGTCTGATAAAATCATGTAATGAACTGCATGGATATTTTCGGGGACTGACACAGAAACTGGCCTTCCCGATCGGTCATCATCTTCAATGAAAAATTTCCTTTTTTTGAAGCTTGCAGTCCAATTTTGCACGGTCGCATACGAAGGACATTCATCACCAAGGCTATTAAGCATATCTTCGTAAATCTGCTCACCTCTTAACCCTTTTAAATATAGGTACTTGATGATGGCTCGATACTCAAATTTTTCGATTTTTACAATTTCGGTGGACATCTTTTTTTCCATTTATTGCGTAACTTTGGCTTACTTTTTTGACGTCGAACGCTACACTGACACTTCAAGTAAGTTATTGTTCGTTGATAAGGTATCGCAATATTTTGTTTATGCATGGAACTGGTCTAAGCTAACTAGATATCAATACATCCTCGTACGTGAATTTGTCTGAAATTGTCAATATCCTCAACTCATGAGGAGCAGTGTACTTGATTTCTAATGAATGTCTCCTCCAATAAACTCATAAATAATTGACTGAAAAATTGGCTGGTTACATAACATAAGAGTATTATGGCCATCAATCTAGAAAATTACCTCATTACCTTGGTCGTATATCGCAGAATCATGATGGTTTACTTCGAATTCAAAATCTTGAATGCATTGCATAAGTGATTGAATTTTTGCAATTTCAGCCTATCTAATCATTATCTTTGTTTTGGGTCCACCTACCTATTCTGATTCTTAGAATTTCGAATGATAGATACATCATTAAATCTCTAGTACCAGTTGAGAAAACTCGTTTGGTTTATTCTGAGATTTTTTTTCGATTTCAATGCTGCAATAATTCATTTAGGAAAGTTGATGATATCATCTCGTTTGTTAGGAAACGTTTTTGTAATTAGTACAATGGTCCATGAACGACATTCGTTTGTGTAAAAATACAACAAATCACAATTTGCACACCAGAGAATAACGGATTTTCCAATATGGAAAATATGTTTGTTGTATTTGAATGAAATACAAATTAGACTTGCAAATATGTGGTTAATACAGGCCACCCTGTATATACTAAAATCATCAAAATAATTTCATCGATGAGTGCGATAGCTTCCAGATTACTTCACAGCACACTTCATCAATATTCAATTCATATCACACCAATTTGCATTATTATAAATTCAAGATACACGCCATTTTGTTAGAATTCAGTCTGAAGTATTACAGTGTGGCAAAAAACATGTGTTGGACAATTTGAAATAGTTGTACGTGCTTAGCAATCATTCTAAGCCTCTTCTTTGACTATTGAAATTGAAAACAGTTAGTTTCGAGTTCCTCAACTTGCTAGTATCTTGACTTTCCTATGTCTTTGTGTATTGAATAAACATTTGAGATTTACATTTGCAAACAGTGGCGTTTTTCGAAATTACAATTCCTCATTATTCTCGGCATGATGATTTCAAATGGATCACTCAACTCATCGATTAATAAAATTGTTAGAATGGAAATACACTGCGCAAAAAAATTAACGCACATTATGGAAATCTCAAATTTATTCTACAACTGAAGGTGTTCTCAATGATAATTATTTTTATCAGAATTATGCATGCATATGTTATCCACTTTCAACGTTTTTCTTCAATACAGATGATTTCTCCCAGCAGGAATAAAAAAAGATGATACTATCAGATTTTGAATGTATTGGCTCCATTCTAAAATCAGTTGTTCTCGATCAATTCTAGTGATCAATAGTTTTTCTTTCGTTTGATTTTCTACACTCGATCGCTATGCAACGCGAAACACGCAATTTGACCCAAGAGGAATGTGCCCAAGCGGTAGTTTTGCGAGAAGAAGGGTGGACATACACAAGAATTGCAGAAAGGTTTGGAGTTTCCCATACAAGTGTGTCCAGAATGTTGCAGCGATTCAGGGAGACAGGTATGAATGTCCGAAGACCAGGACAGGGTAGACCACGGGTAACAACTGCCATTCAAGAACGTTACTTGAGTGTTTCCTTCAAAATCAGCTTGGGCAAACTCATGAGGTGCAAATTAGCACCCAGACAATAAGAAATCGCCTCAGAGAATATGATTTAAGGCCTCGTGTCGCGGCAAGAGGCCCAGCTCTTACCTCAGCCCATCGAAGGGCGCGTTTGGATTTTGCGAGAGAGCATATCCATTGGGAAGAGGCCGATTGGGAAAGAGTTCTCTTCACAGATGAGTCTAGATTCTGCCTCTACCATTGTGATCGATGTTCCCTTGTACACAGACGTCCACATGAAAGATATGCTCAGTGCAAATTCCTGAATACTACTGGTTTCGGGGGAGGATCGATTATGGTATGGGGTGGAATATCTTTGACTACTCGCACAGACCTAGTGGTCGTTGATAATGGAACTATGAATGCTGATAAGTATATAAGGAACATTCTTGAAGAGCATGTAGTGCCATTTGTCCCATACATTGGTGAAAATTTCATGTTTATGGACGATAATGCCAGACCCCATCGTGCGCGCATCGTTCAGGAGTACCTTGAAGAGGTTGAAGTCTCTCGAATGGAATGGCCAGCAAGAAGTCCAGATCTCAATCCGATTGAGCAGGTTTGAGACAACCTCAATAGAAGGCTGAGAAGTTCAGAAAATCATCCAGCTACTCTTAATGACTTAGGAATCCAACTCGGAGAAATCTGGGAAGGATTAGATCAGAACATTTTAAGATCACCCATTTTGAGTATGAACCGTCGTTGCCGAGCTGTAATTACCGCAAGGGGTGGAAATACCAAGTATTAAATCACTGATCAGCATTTCAGTATTTTGAAAATTGTTCATTTCTCTTCTTTCACATAAGATTCGGTGAAATCCTGAATTTTTCTTCCATTTAATGTGTCTTGTTTCGTTCAAAACTTTTCCGAGAGAACATAAAAAATAAGTTATAAAGTCAATGTAGAGTTAACTTTCATTTAAATTGAGATGTGCGTTAATTTTTTTGCGCAATGTATTTTCTCCAATTTTGGAATCGGGAAAACAGAACCTCAACTATAGTTGAGTATAAACTAGTAGAGTCCCTAGATCTAGGTTTCAAAGGCGAAATGTGGAAATTTGATCAATTTTCCTGAAGAAATGGGAAATTTATAGAAAATATGAATACCAAGCTACTCAGCATTGACCTTTCCTCTTTCGATCTCTCTATTTATCTGTTAGAAAAGTTTAAAATTGTCCTTTTTGTCGGATATTTTAGCGATTTTCGCGAATATTTAAAAAATACTTCTACATCGCCTAGAGAATCAAAATTTTACCCTGCACATATGAACCGATTATTCCTCTTTTTGACTGTGAAAAAATTTCCTTTTCTTTTGAAACATTTTTCGACAGATTGTCTCAGGTCGGTACACAGAGTTACCATTTCAGTGTAGTGTAAAAAGAATGAGTTCTATAACTTATTTATAACACCTATTATTCAATTCTTCCTCTTCCCAGAGGAAATTTAAATTGGTTCAAAGTTGACAAATGGTTTGTTTTACTTCAGATGTCGAATGTGTAGGCAACGAAAATGATTAATAGTATTCCTATATACAGCCTATCCTTTCTAAGAAATGTTTTTCTTTGTGCGAATTGACAGGTCTAAGACAATTGCGTAATCGACATAAAAGTTAATTATCGAGACTGATACTCAACTATTAAGTCCGGTACACACTAGAATATCGTGATTCATGTAGAGGAATTCATTCGAAAGATCAGGGTCTTGTTCTCCACAATGAGAATAATACGGATATTGACTCCGCAGAACAATTCTACCCAATAACGAGAAATCACGATAAACACAATGGATCCATTGATTATCTTCAATTCACGGAACGACCATTCGCAAATTTATACAGGGTGCACCATCTTGAACTTAACACTTATTACCAACAAAATTTACGAACGTTTTTTGTGAAGGAGCGGTTTATGCATTCGAATTACGTGTTTTGGAGGTACCTCAATTGAAGGGGAGCTAAAGAGAGGTATATTAATGGAGAATGATGAATGATGATGAGACCTATGAATATTAACTCGGTGATTTTTAACAGGTTTCTAGGTCCAAAAATAATTCACAAAACCATCTTTTTTGGAAAAAAGAGCCAACTAGTTTCGATTTTATTCCAAAATCTTCATCAGGGCTCTGAAATGGAATAACATACACTACAATAATCTAAGATGTTCGAAATTACAATTAAAAGATTAAAATCATATTTTTTTAACACTTATTTCAAACATACATAAACAAACAAGTATATAAATGAGGAAATTTTAATGTCCTCCATGCGAGTAGTTGTTGTCCTCTCCAAATTATTAATTTTTGACATCAGAACTATTGACAACGAAACCACACAAAGTGAAAATGTAAGTCGAAAATTCACACTATATTCCGAACCTATTTCCTCATTTATATACTTGTTTGTTTATGTATGTTTGAAATAAGTGTTAAAAAAATATGATTTTAATCTTTTAATTGTAATTTCGAACATCTTAGATTATTGTAGTGTATGTTATTCCATTTCAGAGCCCTGATGAAGATTTTAGAATAAAATCGAAACTTTTTCCAAAAAGATGGTTTTGTGAATTATTTTTGGACCTAGAAACCTGTTAAAAATCTCCGAATTAATGGAGAATGTTTTGAAAAAGACCCCCCCCTGAGATTTTGATGGCCTTATCGTATTTCAGCACGACACCTCAACATTACTTTATATTTTTTATTTTGCCCCCCTTGAGAAAAAGGACCCCGCAATTTTCAATGGCAAATGGCGTTCCGTCAAATTTTCTAAAATTTTGGTATAATGTAGTACTCGATCTACTGATCAAAAGTGTCCATGGCCCCAACTCAATCCTATGACCAGTTTTCGAGATACAGGGCGTTGAAGTTGAGAATTACCCACTTTTACTACGCCCGTATCTCGGAACAGAATCGAATGAACTTCAATTTTTCTCAAGAAACATTTCATTACATCCCCAGGGAGCAACCATATAGAGGAATATGATCGAAAATCGTTACGAATACAGGGTCATCCATAATTGAATGCATGCCCGATTTTGAAAGTATAAAATATGTCAGTTTCAGAGCGAGAACGTTCACAAAATGAACTATTACACTAGATATGTTGTTGTTACATCGAAAAAGTCTGCAATACCCAGAATTTATACTGGGTGATCCATTATTATAGAAACTATTCTCAAGGAGGGTTAAATGGACACCCTGTATTTATGGGTTGATTCAAGGTGTTTGTTTAATTTTTTTAGAACATATCATCATGGACTTCAAAGAATACAGGGCGATTCAGTCATGAAATGAACTTTGAACCTCACGAAAATATCCAAAAACCACCTTTTTTTTTTCATCACCCTGTATTTCAAGATTAACTCCGATGAGGTGGGAATTTTCTTTCACCATTGTACTTGATATAAAAACATCAATACGGCCGAGAGTTTTTATCCACTTCCTATAAGCAGATTTTTTTTTATGTAATATGAAAATTATTTATTTATGTTATTCTATTCTTATTCCAGCATAACAAAAAATCTGGTCATAGGAATTGGATAAAAACTCTCAGCCGTATTGAGGTTTTTATATCAAGTACAGTGGTGAAAGAAAACTCCCACCTCGTCGGAGGTAATCTTGAAATACAGGGTGATGAAAAAAAAGGTGGTTTTTGGGTATTTTCGTGAGGTTCAAAGTTCATTTCATGACTGAATCACCCTGTATTCTTTGAAGTCCATGATGATATGTTCTAAAAAAATTAAACAAACACCTTGAATCAATCCATAAATACAGGGTATCCATTTAGCCCTCCTTGAAAATAGTTTCTATAATAATGGATCACCCAGTACGAATTCTGGGTATTTCAGACTTTTTCGATGTAACAACAACATATCTAGTGTAATAGTTCATTTTGTGAACGGTCTCGCTCTGAAACTGACATATTTTATACTTTCAAAATCGGGCATGCATTCAATTATGGATGACCCTGTAGTCGTAACGATTTTCGATCATATTCCTCTATGTGGTTGCTCCTTGGGGATGTAGTGAAATGTTTCTTGAGAAAAATTGAAATTCATTCGATTCTGTTCCCAGATACGGGCGTAGTAAAAGTGGGTAATTCTCAACTTGAACGCCCTGTATCTCGAAAACTAGTCATCATTTTTTGTGAAGAATCGCAACTATTTGCCCTCGGCAATTTAATCTTCTATAAACTACAAAAATTTTCATGATGATGCGTTCAAAAATATAGCTTGTACTCATGAAAAACGAAAAACATATTCAATAACCCAAATATTGCAGAGATCTAACGATTACCCTGTTTTTTTTAATTGAAAAACTAATTAAATCGAAAAAAAAACTATTTTCCCTCGGGACGTTCTTCAACTTCAATTTAAAAAAAATCAAGTCTCTACGTCGTAAATTAGGGTAGTTACTCGTGAAATAAAGAGACCACTTTTTGAATGGAGATTTACCACGATTCCAAAGGTGATACCTAGGAGCATAGAATAACTGGAGGGAAGGCTTCATACGCTCGACAGATCATTTTGAACTGCCAATAACGGCGGAGGTTAGAGTTTCGTGTGACGCCCGATAGATAACGCTGAGATCGTTTATTCAGCAACATGTCAGATATCTTGTTCTATGGCGCTACAATTGCAAAGAATATAATGTGGCTGTCATTGTTATTGATACATTTATGCTTCTTTCCAATTGAAAATGGCCATAAATCATAACATAGACAATATTGATGACATATCATCGCTTTATTCTAATCAACTTTTTATGCGCAAGTATGTGGGAAGTCTGTGATCGGTAATAAATTTGTCAAAACAATATCCTTATCGGAAAAAGCGAACATTCAGGTGAGTATTACTATTATTATACGGGAAGACTGAGGTCTTATCTGTTCTCGTGTATCATACGCAGAATTCTATGGTACCCCGTTTACATTCCATCTGCTAACACTTAGATTCGGAGCGGGAAACAGATTTTTCTTCCTATATTCAATCTTATCCTTGTAGCCATTTCTTTACACGTGCTATATGCATTATATTGTCGGATTTACGAAAAAAAGTATGTATTGCTTTATTTCAAAAGAATATATATGTATTATGATATAGTAATGAATGGGACCTAATAAGTAATAACAACTAATAACCATTAAAGATAATTTTATTAAGGATAGCCATGTTGTAGGAACGAACGACGTTGTCGCCATCTCGTGACATTGCGGCGAACTGACAAGTTCGGACGTTTCTGGCAGTTTATTTTCGTAGGGGAGCCTTCTCTCCAGTTATTCTATGCTCCTAGGTGATACTGCCCCTTAACAGATTTTGACGTAATCAATTCTAATCTTCGATATTCGATCGAATTATCAAAGTTACGCATCGCACTCTGTCATAACCTCCTCTTCCTTTCAAACTAGCAAAATTTCGTTAATCCAGTCCCAATTAGCAAAGATCAACCCATCAATCGTTGCAGTTGAGCGGAAAATTTCAAACGCCAACAACAGTTTCATATTTCACATGAATTCCTTGAAACTGTTCGATTCCATACCTGGCAATTATCACTTTCACTTATCCAGTTCGCGAATGAAGTAATAATTTCGATAATTACCATCCAGATATTTCTAGGAAAATTCGTATTTGGCTTAGATCCATATTTTCTCGATATGGACTATTCAAACAATGGAACAGTTGTTCGGATTGTTGTTATCTGAAAGGAAAATTTTGCACCCATTCGTTTTTCCATATCTGATGGTAATATATTCTTTAAGGAAAAACCATATGCAGAAAGGAATAAATTAATGTCTGCCATTGTTTTGATTCGTTGTCATACAATTTTGTGAGGTTTTTGTCTGATTTGTTTTTTTTTGCAGGACCACCACGGAAGAACCGACCAATTTGCAACGGTAAGAACAGAATAATTATTTTTAGAAGGACTTTTCAAGTTCGAAGTTGATTGAGAGTGACAGAATTTTACCTGCATGTCTTGGGAGATTTCGTTTGTATTTCACAATGGAGACTAACGAAGTTTATTCCCAGAATGGAATGGATTATACAGTTTTCATAATCTTTTTGTCGGGTTTTTAGTCCCCTAGAATAACACCGAGGGTACTGTAAAAATTCTCGAAATACGTTTGATCACATTCTTATATTTTTGCCATAAATTTTGCGTTCATGCAAAAATGGCAAATTACATAAAAGTTTTTCGATTGAATGGGCTTTCCTACGGTTTAAAAAGTGTCTTTTTCAAAGTCATAAGGACTCAACTGATGTAGTATTGAGGTTGTATTGTTATTAACCGAAAGAAGACCAATGCAAATTCAGGGTCAGTACCTAAAATAAACTGCTCCACATGAGTTAGGGATATTGACTTAAATTGCAAAAAAATATAGTTAAAATAAGATTTTTGGGATGAAAATTCATATTAATATGATTTCAAGTTGCAAATTAATTTAAGCCTGTAGGTCTGCAGCGTTTGTAAAATAACGAAATTTCATTCCCAGAGAATTCAAGTATTTTAAGACTATCAATACGATGTATGGCCTCCACGGGCATCAATAACAGCTTGACATCTTCTCTGCATACTACACACGAGGTTGTTGAACATTTCTTGAGGAATTTGGTTCCATAAACGGGACAGAAGCTCTCTCAGATCATTTAAGGATTCTGGGGTAGTTTGATGATTATCTGATCTTCTTTGGGGCATATCCCATGCATGTTCCATGCAACTCAAATCTGGTGAGTGCGGACGTAAATGTGGAATACCAAGCTCCTCGCGCGCATTCTCAACTATGGTTGCACGGTGCGGTCCAGCTTTATCGTCTAGAAATTGGAAAGTTTCATCAATAGCAGCGTGAAAATTTGGCGCAATATTGCCAATGACATGCTCCCTATAGTGTAAGGCGGTCATATTCCCAGGACAAATGTGTAGATCTGTGCGCCCGTTGAAACATATCCCGGCCCATACCATAACACTACCCCCTCGGAATGGATGGACTTTTTGGACATAGCGACGATTACGGGGTATGCGTGGGATTATCCATACCCTTATTCTTCGAGAATCTGAAAATCGTCCATATCTGGATTCATCAGTGGAAAGGACCCTACGCCATTGATCGTTCCAATTGATATGTTGCCTTGCCCATTCCAGTCTTTGACGCTTATGGTCACGTGTTAAAGGAACTCCTCTTAATGGACGTCTAGATTCTAGAACATAGATTCACCTCTTTCAAACGTCGTCAGATGGTTTCGATGGAAACTTGGACCCCATCTGCATTTTGAAGAGTATTCCGTAATCCGTAGCATTCTACACGTAAATGCAGGGTTTCTTTTCGCCTAAACGGTGATGAAACGATCCTGAGCAGGTGTTGTTTTTCGTCGCCCACCAAGTCTTGGTCTTTCCAACACGGAACCTGTCACCCTGAACCTATTCCACAGTCGAGATATCACACTTTGGCTGACTTGGAGCCGTTCCGCTACAACAACCTGAGTTAGGCCACCCTGTAGCATTCCGATAGCCCTATTAGCCTCAGCGTTTGTTAATTTACGTCTTGGCATTTTCAGAATACTCGTTTCAAATCGAAGCCGTTGATAAACTGACTTCATTTCAAAATAAGAACATTCATGAAGCATATGCAAAGAACCAAACTTCAGAAAAAATGGGACCAGATTGACGAAATGTCTCATACTGATTTTATTAGATCGATTCAAATTGTTATTGAGTTTTAAATGATTTCACAGCGATTTTCTCGAAGATTACATACTTTTAAAAACGATTGAATACGATATCCCTAACTCTTGTGGAGCAGTATATTTTGATATTTAGGAACTGCTAGAAGTAGATATCAAGTAACTTTTTCCTCAGAGAACTTGGTGCAAAAATGAAATATTTATTGTTGATTTTCAATCGAAAACATAGACCAGATTCAATCATAATATGAGATAATGGATATCGAACATCATGTCAACGAACCTACTCCATTAAGTTTGTTATCGTTTTCTTGCGTCAAGATTTTTACAGCTCCAATTTTCCAGTTTGCTCTGTTTTTAAGGTGCTCTAATTTTGATTTTTTTTATGAATTTAAGTGAAAGTAAATCTGGGAATTCTCCTTCGAACATGAGAACACTGGCAGGGTGTTTTCTTTCCCTTATATTGTTAATACCAGGAAAAAATATAAAACAGGGTGGCCCATCAAAAGCAGAAACTTCGAAACCTTATATTGAAAAGCATTCAAATCACTCCATGTTATATGGAGTGAATCAAAGGTAGATGTCGGTTGTAACCCGACAGTTGACTGCTCCGAATAGCTCTGAAGATGCCCACCGCAGTTCTAGGTTTCTAGTTTCGGACCTCATTTAGACATTCTGGAATATTCTACAATTTCGAAATAATTGCTTGAAACCAGATGAGTCAAACTTCAAAGTCATACTAAATTATTTCAAATAGAAGACTCTACTGATGAAAAACCTAACAATTCCATCTGTTATATGACCTCCAACTGCTCAAAAAAGACTACAGCCGACTTTACTGTCAGTCAGAGGTATCAAATTAAAAATAGGGTAATGCTCTTTGTCTAGGTGGTTTCTACATTGAGAAAAGGGTGTTGAGTGGACTTTTTTTTTGGTGCTGACGTTTTTCCTATTACTTCCTTGTATCCTCCATACTTTGTCACTGTTGAAATTAAAAGTCAAAACGCCATCGCTGCATTGAAACAAACTTAGACCATTGAAAGAGAAGACACAGTATCTTATTCATAAATTCGAGAATTGGTGAAGCCATAATTTAATCTGTTTTCAATTAGTGGGACGTAGATAGCATGGCAACATTACAGAATCTAATTGAAAGGTCCAGTGGCGTGGTGTTATTGGTATTGAAGAATGGAAATAAAATTTATTCTTTTTGAAGAACTCATGCAATGTTCCGAACATTGAAACAGGTTCTGAGTTAGATAAACAGGGTCAGCTGAATTCAGAATTGATAACCAAAAATTCCTCCTCTCAATATCAGAAGGGAATCTCAAAAGTGAAGTTCAAAAATCGAAGAATCTACGCCACTATTACTCAGAATGATAAGAGTAGAACATACCTGTGTAAACTCAAATCAGGATTCGAATACTCAGAAATAAATCCAAATCTCACTTTTCATTCGCAATGAAACGCGATATCGTGATGGCAACACTAATCAAAACGTCTTTAGAACCACAAAATTAAAATAGCGGTACGAAATTAATGAATGAATTGACCACAGATTCAGAAAACGGTACTGCGATAACGTGCCCATCAATTGTCTGAGGCAAAAACGGCCGAGCCGTTTCGCGAACATTCCTATGCTTTGCTATATGCCATGTGAAGAATGCACAATATTTGAAGAAACAAATACTAAGTCCTGACATTTACGCACAAATGAGTAAATGAAATTTAATCTGAATTTATTTCCATTTTGATTGAGAGTTTATTTATTAGAAAATTCAAAGAACGTAACAACGTTGCAAAAATTTCTCCTACAGTTTGATTCCGTAGTAGAACAGTTACCCAGTTTAGTTGTATAGGCTAATATAAGGCTAAGGGGATAAAAATTTTTGCTTTATTAAAGCAGGAAGCATCTGAACAAGCACTATCATGCAACAAATCATTTTGGCCAGAAAAAAATTACAGGAAATGAGTTTTTTGCGTGAATACAACCACAACCCATCCCAGATTACCATAAATTTATGTCCCATTAAATCGATGACATCTTGTTCCTAGCAGTAATGGTTACTAAACACTCTTGCATCTCGACTATCGTATCTTTCGAAGATACAAACACTTGTTCGGCCACCTTAAGGTACGTCGTAAATTACTGAAAATGCCGCAATAACAGCAACCGCGTCCCATATCTATAAACTTCTTTATTTCGGATATGCCTTTAGGGAAGGCCGTTTTTTATATCGGACATAGCTTAGCGCCCGGGGCAGCTTCACACGCAATCGCCACCAGTTGATTTCCGTATTCAAGTGAATAATTACAGACATGTTGATGTACGATTTACGAAACGAAGAATGCAGTTGCATCACACCTATCTTCCGTGTCCTCGCAATCTTACATTCACCTCATAGTCCTCATACGCGGTTTCTTCGGCGGAGAATCTCTAAGAACGGACAAACTTTGAATGCGGGTATAGGTAACGCACAGTGCAATATCAAGCACTGTGAGGTAACACTTTTGTTTATTTTTCTTCGGATGTATGTTAGGTCATCCGATGATTTCTGCGGTTTCACCTGTGTTAAGGTCGCCGATCAGAACGAGTAGGAAAACTAATCCGATAGAGGGGCCACTGTGCATTTTATGCAATGTTCCATTAATAGTAGGTACATATATTGTTCAATGAGCGGTAATGGTCAAATGGTCATTCATCAAGTGTGTTATGACCATTACCGCGAATTGATTTTCTGAACAAAATTTACCTTTTATCGGAAGTGGAACTATTTTCATGGGTCTTTCGTTTGAAATAGAACAGAAGCATGAGTTGGCTTATTTTCTTCTATTTTTGAAAGAAAATAATGAACTTTCGGAATGAAATCGATTTAAATTATTTCATTAAGAACTCCAATCCTTTCTGAGTTCACCCACAAAATTTTAATTCTCAAAGTGAAACCATTTTCAAATGCCACTTGAAGTAAAAACACACTACATTGAACGCCCATACTGTATACAACTACTGCGTTCGTTATTACCAATCCGGGAGAGGAGCGAGAGGAAACGGACACAGAAATATAATAAATACGGATCTCTCTCTCTTTCCCTCTTTCAGCCAGAGAGAGAGAGAGATCCAAATTATTATATTTCTGTGTCCGTTTTCTCTCGCTCCTCTCCCGGATTGGTAATAACGAACGCAGTAATTGTCTTTCTAAATTCATGAGAAAATTGAGGAGGTGATTGCTCGTATGAAATTAAGATGGGTTCTTCCTGTAACAAAATTTTCTCAGCCCACCCCTTTCCGAGATATCACTGATCCCAGGTATTCTTTCAATATTCCCGATTCCTGCTACGTTATACAGGGTTGAAATTAGCAACCCTTAGGTAATTTTATATCAAAACCTTTTTTTGTACAACTGCCATTAAAAGTGACACTTTTAATGTTAAAATTGATTGTTTACATGGAAGCGTGTTACAAATATTTTTAACATTAGTGTTAAAAATCTTTTTAGCACTCCATTTTCTTATGACGAAATCAGACGAAAAAAATTCATTAATTGCAAATTTCATTATCAATATTTAACAATCATTACTTATGAACATTAATATTAATCGTAAAACTAGAACAATTACTAACATTAATGCCCTGTGACTTTAGGGAGCTTCGCAACACATTATTAGAATCCTCAGCACCATCAGTACTTGTAGAAACCGGAGGTACAATATTGGATGATGATGATCCAAAATCTGTTGAGGTTGGAAGAATTTTTTCGGCAATGACATTTCTATATGCAATGGAATGATCAACATAGCCCTCGGCTACTGTCGTAGATTTCCATCCACCATATTTTTTTATATCCGTAATATTTGCTCCTGACTCTGCTAGCAAGGAAGCGGAGGATCTTCGAAAACAGTGTCCTGTATATTTGGTTCTGGCAGTTTGAGGAATTCGGCAACAAGAGATGGAATTTTCCCAAATGTATTGATACCAACTGGATTGGCAGTGCATTTATTATTCATGTATTTCATGAAAAAACGACGATGTTTGATGACAGAAGGGCGCAGTGCAAAGTACTTATGAAAATAGTCAACATACTTCCCAATAATACTGAAAGAACGACTGACTTTCGGTTTTGCGTTTGGAAGTTGTATTACTAATGATTTATTTGTTATTTCGATGTCTTCCACTGATAAATTACACAATTCTTCACGCCGACAGGCTCAAAATAATCCGAAAATAGTTGCAACCTTAACCATCAAGTATTTCTCATCTGGTGCCCCATTTATGAACTTTTCAACTTTTTCAGGAGTGAGAATTTTCGATTTTTTGGGACGATATCCTTCACTTTTCCGTTTTAAATATGTTATTACCTTAAAATATTCACTAACATCCACATCATTTTTAATAAGGGCGCTTGACTATATCATTGAAAATTTGCTCCACAAAGTTGATGAACTCCATATTTTTGATTTTCCTTCTAAGTATGCCAGGAAAACAGGTTCACTGAAGTTCCCTTCTACATTTTTCAATTTACACCAGGCCAGGAAATTGTCATATTCAATATCGTACTGCTGAACAGATTTTTTAGGTAGGAGTTCCAGATTGGCCCTTCTCGCAGACTATTCAATATCCACAGGAACAACCAAATCGTCACTTTTATTAATAATTGGACTCTCGACAAACATATTAAGCAGTTAGAAACCCAAGACGATAATTGGACAGGAACGAAATTCAAATGACAGCGTCTTTTCTCATTTGTTAGTAATCATAACGTTGGCAATGGTTTGCCATTCACAACACCCTTTTGATTATTTGAATATTGAAATGCATTTTGAAGTTTATTGTCAGTTGTACAAAAAACATTGTATGGTATTCGTGTTAAAAGTGATTTTATTTTGTTCGTGAAATTGTTCAATTCGCTCATTTCACAAACTTTTTCAATCACAAAATGAAACGTCACTTTTAAGACTCATATCATAAATAACTATTTCGACATGAAGTTTCTTGAAATAAAATTTCAAGTCAAATTCTGCGGTTTTGACAACAAATATCGTTACTAGTTTATTATTCCTTTGTTTCATCGAGCAACACCGTCATTCTGAAGTGTCGTCACTAGGCTTATTTCTTCTCAGTATTTGTCACTTCGCTGAAATTTAAACAACAGAGTATCTTTAGGGAACCTTGCATTTTTATTTATTTATACGTTTTTTTGATCCTTTCTGGGGATTCTCTGCCATATGTACACTCCGTTCATCCTGTATAAACTGCACGTCAAAATTCCGTATCAACTAATTTCTTTTCAATTACATAAAACCATAACAATTATAGAAACGTCTTCTGGTTCATCGCGAATTTTTGTTTCATGTATGTTAAAAATGCACATTTCAATGACTTTCTTTTCAGCCTGAATTTCGTTTTCAAAACGATTCTACGCGGTCAAAAATCCAATTTTCATTATGCTCCTCGAACACACTTATTGCATGTGTCCAATTATTCTGACTCCACGTCGTGTGAAAAGTTATTCCACCATTATCTCAATAGGTAATGAATGAATGCATTATAAACGCCCACATCATGAGTGTGTATATTACCATTCATACATAGCATTGTTTCATAAGCAGACGATATTTTGGCGGATGACTTTGCTAAAGCTGTAACACACATACCGAACTTGAAATCTTTTCTGGTTGAACAATAGATTATTTATTTATTTTTATCTGGTACCGCCATTATGGGATCTCTATTACGACACCACTACGTCAAAAACAGTGAACGTCTAATCACTCTCGTATAATGACTATAATTCACTATGTATAGTACGGAGGGTTCTTTCCTCAATTGGAAACAATTTGACACGCAACTGTATAATTTCCCTGTTGAATAATAGCAATAATAATCAAAAGTAGGATGTTATGGACCAGGCATACATTGCTACAGCATGTTTAGGGAAAATTAAAAAGTTAACAGACTGAAGTTCTGCAGTAACACTGAAAGAACACCCTGTGTGATTGAAAATATATGAGCTAATAATAATGCATCAGTGTACAACCTTTTTTTCTTTTTTTTCTTAAACACTAGCATACTCCATTGCATAAATGGGACATCCTGTGCATTTTGAGAAAATTTGGTTTTTTGGGTCAGACTTGAAATTTCTTGATAGATTGATTTTTCTTCTGCATTACCTATTGTGCAATTCCATTTAGTTAAATTTTTCGAGAATACTCCCAACGACACAGTTCCCTAATCATAAAAACGAAGATGATGTGTGTGTAGCCATTACGAGATCATTTGAATCTTTGTGGATCATATTCACACAGGAGTGCTTATTACCTATTAATTAGCGATATCCTTCGAAGCGTGAGTACTTAAATCATCTTGAATGGCACAGCTTCTCCATTCATAAAACGAATCTATTTCAGACGAGACATTTTTTTACAAAACGCATTTTTTAAGCAAAGCTACAGGCTACTCGGATATAATCATAAAAATGAAAATTTCTGAACACTCTGTAGAGGTAATTAGTAACGCAATGATGGGTATTTTGATAGTTTTTTGAAGCCTGATCTTCTTTCAACATTTTCTGTTTTAATTCACGTCAATAGCTCTTTCTTAAAAGGCAATAGGATTTTTCAAATAACACAATGCTATTTAAATCATCAACAATAACACATTAAGAATGTTACACCTCTACAGGGTGTTTAGAAATTCAGAGGAAATAATTCTCAGAGACGTTGCCAATGCTGAAGGTATTCAAATGTCTTCTGTAGGATTATTTTTTGGGAATTTTGAAAGGTGGGGAATTCCATTTTCTGTCGGGTTACTCGAGTACTTTTATTCTTTTTTCGAATAAACAATCACAAAGTAACGGACTATTCTGTCCATTATTTTTCAGTGAAATTTCAACACTCGATTCTTGATTTCCGTACAAGTAAAAAGCATAACTGAATCTTCTTACAACCACGTTTATAAACGTGAAGTATACGGCTCCACAAGAGTTAGGGATATCGTATTCAATCGTTTTAAAAGTATGTAATCTTCGATAAAATCGATATAAAATCATTTAAAACGCAATAACAACTTGAATCGATCCAATAAAAATCAATATGAGACATTTCGTCAATCTGGTCGCCTTTTTTCTGAAGCTTGGTTCTTTGCATATGCTTCATGAATGTTCTTATTTTGAAATGAAGTCGGTTTATCAACGGCTTCGATTTGAAACGAGTTTTCTGAAAATTCCAAGACGTAAATCAACAAACGCTGAGGCTAATAGGGCTATCGGAATGCTACATGGTGGCCTAACTCAGGTTGTTGTAGCGGAAAGGCTCCAAGTCAGCCAAAGTGTGATATCTCGACTTTGGAATAGGTTCAGGGAGACAGGTTCCGTGTTGGAAAGACCAAGGCTTGGTGAGAGTCGAAAAACAACACCCGCTCAGGATCGTTTCATCACCGTTTCGGCGAGAAGAAATCCTACATCTACGTGTAGTTGCTACGGAATACTCTTCAAAATGCAGATGGGGTCCAAGTTTCCATCGAAACCATCAGACGACGTTTGAGAGAGGTGAATCTAGGTTCTAGACGTCCATTAAGAGAAGTTCCATTAACATGTGACCATAAGCGTCAAAGACTGGAATGGGCAAGGCAACATATCAATTGGAACGATCAATGGCGTAGTGTCCTTTTCACTGATGAATCCAGATATGGACGATTTTCAGATTCTCGAAGAATAAGGGTATGGACAATCCCACGCATACCCCGTAATCGTCGCTATGTCCAAGAGGTCCATCCATTCCGAGGGAGTATAGTGTTATGGTATGGGCCGGGATATGTTTCAACGGGCGCACAGATCTACATATTTGTCCTGGGAATATGACCGCCTTACACTATAGGGAGCATGTCATTGACAATGTTGTGTCAAAATTTCACGCTGCTATTGGCGAAACTTTTCAATTTCTAGACGATAACGCTAGACCGCACCGTGCAGCCATAGTTAAGAATGCGCGCGAGGTGCTTGGTATTCCACATTTACCAATACCTCCGCACTCACCAGATTTGAATTGCATAGAACATGCATCGGATATGCTCCAAAGAAGATTAGATAATCATCAACCTACCCCAAAATCCTTAAATGATCTGAGAGAGCTTCTGCCCCGTTTATGGAACCAAATTCCTCAAGAAATGTTCAACAACCTCGTGTGTAGTATGCAAAGAAGATGTCAAGCTGTTATTGATGCCCGTGGGGGCCATACATTGTATTGATAGTCTTAAAATGCTTCAATTCTCTGGGAACAAAATTGCGATATTTTAGCCGATTTTTCTTAACCAACCTGTATACGCTGCAGACCTACAGGCTGAAATTAATTTGCAACTTGAAATAATATCAATGTGAATTTTCATCACAATAATCTTATTTTAACTATTTTTTTTGCAATTTAAGTCATGTGGAGCAGTTTATTTCACATATTATTATATAAACATGGTTGGAGGATTCAGTTATGCTATTTTCTTTCACGGAAATCAAGAATCGAGTGGTGAAATTTTACTGGAAAATAATGGGCAGAATATTCCGTTACTTCGTGATAGTTCATTCGAAAAAAAAATGAAAGTTCTCAAGAAATAAGCCTACAGAAGAAATTTAAATACCTTTTTGCACAACTTGGAATACTCTAGTATGAAAATGTAGTGGTACTACGAAACCTGTGTCACAGTTAAGCCTTAAAAAAAGCTCTGTCAGGGGGCACAATAGACCTTAAGGTCGCAGTGGACTGTAACCCCTTTTCACTATAGCTATAACTATAAACCTTAAAAGGACTAACTCCATTTACAAAGTTAAAAGAGAGTAATTAGAAATGGCACCGTATCTGAGGATTATTTGACATTTCACAAGTGCCAACCTGCGTCAGTTCTAAGTAAAAAAACTTGATAAACCTAAATCTTGTCCAACCAGGATACTTTATAAAAGTGAATGGAGAATACGTTACATGGTTTTTGTTGAAACTTAGTGTTTCTAGGATGCTCCCATTTTTATGATTTTGTAGTTATCTTCCATCATTTTCTATGCCGGTATTCAAACAAGAGTAAGCCTGGAGCTTACCCGAGAACAGTTTTAATTGTGCCAATTTCGAAATGCGTGCATCTCGAGAAAGGAAATGCAAACATCTCGTAGCTCGTAGAGCACGCGACTAGAGATCGATCCTCCGTTTGCACAGCGATATTTGGCATTAACTTTTCTACCTTGACGTATTGTTTCATAATAAAACTCAGCTTACTACTCAAGGCTAAGACTAAGGGAATTAAGTTCATGTCTGAAAATGTTTAGTATCATCTAAAACTGGCCAGAGGCTCGAGCACACACATCTCAGCTTCATTGCGCGGCGCACTCGCATCGTCGATTGTTAATTATTTCTCTAATTACCTGCTCTGGCAATGTGCGGGCTAGTTTAGTGTTTCGGTTTTTCGTCCTTTTGCGAAATTTCGTCCAGTCATGATTAACAACGGTCATGTCCCGAAAAAGCGGGCGCTTTCTTTGGCCCTGCCGCCCGCTACCAACCACCATGATGTCACGTCGGCCACCTACCAACAGCCGAGAAGAATGTCCATCCGGAGCTTCTACTGGATGTCCCTTATGGTGAATATTACCTTAAACGATTAATAATTTTGAAATTATAGGTTTTGAAGTTTGTTTCCGGGAAAATACGTAAATTTAAGATTTAAATTATTCCAACAGTCGCTTATCTACGTTTAGATCCATCTGCAACTTTTTTCTCAAGACCAATTCATCTGAGGAACAAGCAATGAACAAAATGTTCAAGATTAGCAATATAAAAAAATATGTTCTGGCATAAATATGTGGATATCAAATGTAGTGTTAGGAATTTCTTCAAATTTAATGAAAACTTGTGTAAAAAGTAATTTCGTTCCGTGAAATCGTGAATGGGAAAAAGTGATATGGAAAAAAGTTGAAAATTGAACATTCATGAAACCATGAAAACAAACAATATCCAAAATGAGGTTAGGTTCATAAAACTTTAATTGAAATGATTAATTTTGTGTAACTGTGTTGTTATGGGACAACATTCCGTTTGTATTCCTCTGCTGGAATGAACGCAGACATTATATAGATCATAACGTAGACAGCTACTCCATTTCTTTTTTGGCAGAAATGCCTTAGGGCTTAGACTCTTAGAGCCAAAGATTCTTCGTCGAAGAATACAGATTATCAGATTTTTAGGTTTAAAACGAAATCGATCAGCTATTCAAACGCCTTTTGTACGATTTGTGTACAGATTGAGCACTTTTTATAAGCTATTTGAAAAATTGTTGTCGATGTCTGAGGGTAATTTTTTTTATTTGTTTCTCATTTGTAAACGTCAGTTTCCAAAAACACAATATTAATCAAGAAAGTTTATTTTATCAAGTCACTAACTTGTAAAACTGACAGTTAACTTGCAAAATTTTTACAAGTTAGTAGTATTATTTAGGTACATTAGAAAATTTTGTTTTATCGTCATATATGTTGAAAATCATGGTACAATTGTTATTTCCAGTAACACAGATTTTTGATGATGAAAGAGTTGATACTGATGATGATGAACCATCTTTTGACTCAGAAACTGCTGAACTCGAGGACTGCAGAACATTTGTACTCTCCTTACTACCAAACAATTTGCTAGACATTTCGATTTTTCTGTTGACCGAATCATCGATATACCTCATCGCAATTTCGGTGCTCTTCCACCCTCCTGCACGCTTTAGTGCTAAAATATTTCCACCCGAATCCGCAACCATATTGGCTTCAGTTCTGCGAAAAGAGTGGCCGGGTTTTAAACCTGAATATTTCGCTATTTGCTTTGGGACACCACCAATAGTGTGCTGGCCAGCATTAAGGGAAATGCACTTTCCATGTCGGTATGTCAAAAAAAATCTTAGGCTTTCTGTTCCAGAATACCGAAGATTTACATATTTTCTGTAAAACATGCAGGGCTTGAAGCTGCAGCCATCATCGATTATGGTGTTCTTCTTGTTGTTAAATTTTTTGTTTGCCGCAATGTCACAATAACGTATTTTCCCATATCTTCTACATCATTCATGTTTAAGGAGAGAATTTCGTCACATCGACAACATCCAAAAATCCCAAATATTGTTACAATTTTCGTCAGCAACCACTGGTCATCAGGAGCATGTAAAAGAATTTGTTCAGCCTCTTCTTTACTTAATACCTAATAATAATAAATTTCAGTATCGTAATGAGCTCATTACAGTTCTAAAAACAATGCTGTAATGAATTCATTACAGCATCGTTTTCAGTTACATTTTTTGTTTTGTGGTTGTCAGCAATGACTTCCGATCCTTTGAAATTTCAGCAGACGTCAATTTGGAAACGTCAATTTTCGTATTTCCTAACGTTCACACCAACTGCCAAGATAAAATATGAAAGTCACTAGGACCTATAATTTGAATTTTTTCATTGAATTTCACAAAATTTGAGTGAAATAGAGAAAATATCGTCTAATACTCGTTGCAGAATGCAATTCCAATACTCATGCGTTCGAAAACGAGCGACGAAGGAGCGAATTTCGCATTCGTATTGGAATGGGAGCCCATTCTGCAACTAGTTTTAGAATATACTATTTGGCGTATAACTCTCATTTTTTCATTTCAGAAACGCTATTACCTTTTGAAATCTGCAAATGACAACTAAACGTCATATTTTTCAATAAATTTTTTAAGGAAAACAAACCTGCGAACAGGGGCATTTTCTTTCATTTCCAAGCAGCTTTTCAGCATAGACCATTTTGCCCATAAAGTATTAGGGCTAAATCTAGCTGATGGTTGATTCAAGTAGACCAACAAAACATCTTCAGTTACCCCAATCACACTATTTTTTTTGCCGCTTTTTGAAGTCGTCGTATTCTCGCCTGACCTTGAAGCTGATTTTGCAGGTAATAAACTTGAAGCTACACTGCTGGCTGCCTCAATAATTTCCTTTGGTACATTCATTTTCGCTTTCGCCGAAACAAATCTAAAGAAAAATAAACAGACATGTCCATGGCAACGCTTCCATAGCTTACGACATTAGCGACAAATTATTGAGATTTTTTTGGAATTTATCTAACCTTTTCACAAATGAGAAACAAATAAAATATAAAACAATACACGCAAGGTAACAGGTTTCACCTACTGGCTCAAGGAGTTAACTGGCTCGCCTGCGGCTCGTCAGTTATATCCTCCATTCGCCAGTAAATACCCTCTTACCTTGCTAGTAATGTTATATACTATTACATCGAATCTACTAGTGTCAATATTTTTTCCCAATAGCCCAAGTATACTCCATTCACTCATATGAAGTATCTCTGTTGGCCATGAAATTCTGACACATTTCATGATATATTTTGAAAATGTTAGGTTATAGTCATGTTTTTGTCAGTGACGTACGCAACGTTGTGGTTGTGGTTTCTACATAGAGATCGTAGCAATAACGTATTTATCAAAATGTTTATTTACTTTGGGAAAATGATGAATTTGAGAAAAAATTATGTGAATTCAATAATTCAAATGACTTGGCGAATGTGGAAGAAACTTTTTTCTTTGTTAATACTGAAAATTTCCACTTACATAAACATGGTTGGAAGATTCAGTTATTCTATTTTCTTGTACGGAAATCAAGAATCGAGTGTTGAAATTTTACTGAAAAATAATGGACAGAATAGTCCGTTACTTTGTGATAGTTCATTCGAAAAAAAAAACTCGAATAACCCGACAGAAAAACTTCTAAACGAACATAGAATTCCCCACTTTTCAGAATTCTCAAGAAATAAGCCTACAGAATACATTTAAATACCTTTTTGCACAATTTAAAATTGTAGTCCAGTATGAAAATGTAGTACTACGAATCCTGTGTAACATTATTTAGAAATTTGAATAAGAGTGAAAAGAAAATAGCATTGGAAACGTCTCTCAGAATTATTTGATTTTCACTTGTGCCAACCGGCGTCAGGTTTAAGTAAGAGAACTTGATAAACCTTAATCATGACCAACCGCGATACTTTTTAAAAGTAAATGGAATATACATATTATAATCAGTTTTAATAATAATAATAATAAGTTTTATTGATTTCAAATAATTACATCGCAATAAATAATTATTACATCACAATATAAAAAATGAAATAGGTCCTCATACAATGATTACATAAAATAAATAATAGAAAACACCATCCATAGCAAGACAAATATTCATTTCTTACAGTAAACCCTAAATTCACCTATACTATATGGTTCAGATACCAGGACAATCTTATACAATCCTTTTTTGAATTTAATGCCACATGATATCATCCTTATTTCTACTGGTAAAGCGTTAAAGATACTTACTGCCATACATTCAACAGTTCTTCCTCAAAATGTTGTCTTATGAACTGGAACATTATAGGGAAATATTCTTTTTAACTGGGGCTCTCTAAGAAAGTTTTTCCAACCGCGTAAATTTTGTCCTTTTGTCCCCGGAGTTTTTCCAACCGCCTAAATTTTGTCCTCGAAGTTTTACCAACCGCGCAAATTTTGTCCCCGGAGTTTTTCCAACCGCTCGATTTTCGTGCCCGGAGTTTTTCTTACAGCGCAAATTTTTTCCCCGGAGTTTTTCCAACCGCACTTTTTGTCCCCGGAGTTTTTCCAACCGCGCAATTTTTGTCCCCGGAGTTTTTCCAACCGCGCAAATTTTGTCCCCGGAGTTTTTTCAACAGCGCAAATTTTTTCCCCGGAGTTTCTCCAAACGCGCAAATTTTATCCCTAGAATTTTTCCAAGCGCTCAATTTTTGTCCCTGGAGTTTTTCCAACCGCGCAAATTTTGTCCCCGGAGTTTTTCCAACCGCTCGATTTTCGTGCCCGGAGTTTTTCTTACAGCGCAATTTTTTTCCCCGGAGTTTTTCCAACCGCACTTTTTGTCCCCGGAGTTTTTCCAACCGCGCAATTTTTGTCCCCGGAGTTTTTCCAACCGCGCAATTTTTGTCCCCGGAGTTTTTCCAACCGCGCAAATTTTGTCCCCGGAGTTTTTTCAACAGCGCAAATTTTTTCCCCGGAGTTTCTCCAAACGCGCAAATTTTATCCCTAGAATTTTTCCAAGCGCTCAATTTTTGTCCCCGGAGTTTTTCCAACCGCGCAAATTTTGTCCCCGGAGTTTTTCCAACCGCTCGATTTTCGTGCCCGGAGTTTTTCTTACAGCGCAAATTTTTTCCCCGGAGTTTTTCCAACCGCACTTTTTGTCCCCGGAGTTTTTCCAACCGCGCAATTTTTGTCCCCGGAGTTTTTCCAACCGCGCAATTTTTGTCCCTGGAGTTTTTCCAACCGCGCAAATTTTGTCCCCGGAGTTTTTTCAACAGCGCAAATTTTTTCCCCGGAGTTTCTCCAAACGCGCAAATTTTATCCCTAGAATTTTTCCAAGCGCTCAATTTTTGTCCCCGGAGTTTTTCCAACCGCGCAAATTTTGTCCCCGCGGTTTTTCCAACCACGCTAATTTTATGATAATCATGTGACATTATGACTGTCATACATGGCACGCAATTCAAATCTTGCTCTCTTATTGAAACACTCTTTATAAACGCCTTTTCTTAAAATTGAGCAAGAAATTTCAAACTATTCGTGTAGAACTTCTATTTTAGGACCACCCTGTATAGACGTGGAGCAGACTTTTACCTAAACGGGTTACAGAACTAGCTACTCATTTTAACAATGGCTGAAAAGCTCCTGAACTCAGATTATGGCTTCTATTATATATTTTTTCATTCCAGTATGAGGAATGTGTTTGCCTTATTTTTTCTTTACTATTGTCAATCTTTTTGAAGAAGCGTAACCAGGAAAAATATGGAAATTTTCCATTCACCTCAAGAATATACTGGTAACATCTTTTGAGTAAAAGTGAAAGACTGTGCTGTATTTGATATACGATAACTACAGTCTGCATTAGTTGATGCGATCGTATTTCTCCACAATACTGCATCATAATATGAGATTGTATCATGCATATCTCATTTCCGAAACATCAGCGAAAGTATTCAGACACTCATACTCATTTTCATTCAAGCAACGCTTCAAATTTCGGATGACACAAACGTCAATTTATCCTGCACTTTATTTAGATCATTGCACTGTATCAACAACATTCAATTGAGCCTATTCATGGAAATGAAGACTTACGCCAGTTGTTTCCAGTTCGGAACAGTTGACCAATTACCGTCTGCAATTGGGATTCTCGTTTTGTCACGGTTTAATTGTTCTGAGAGGAGTCGGGCGATACCCGCCAATTAACACATTTTTTAATTAGTATCTACTTCTCTTTGCTCTGGATTAGATCGGTCCTGATCAAATTAAGTTGAGACCAATGACATCAGGATGAATTGGAGACTTTTTCTTGGAGATGCTGTGTGTGCTGAGCATGAATCACCCTCAAAGTTAGTCCGTCATTTGAAGAAAATTGATTTGGTTCAGAACTTATTATTCCTTCAAGATAACTTTGTTAATATCAGGTGTTTTTTCAGAGTGACAGAACTTTAAATTGAATTGAATAGTTATTTATGATATGAGTGTTAAAAGTGACGTTTTATTTTGTGAGTGAAAAAGTTTGTGAAATGAGCGGAGCGAATTGAACAATTTCACGAACAAAATAAAATCACTTTTAACACAAATGCCATTCAATGTTTTTTGTACAACTGCCCTATTTTGGTAATGAAATGGGCGAATTTGCAATGACAATAAACTTCAAAATGCATTTTAAAATTCAATTAATCAAAAGGTTGTTGTGAATGGCAAACGTGGCCAACGTTATGATTACTAACAAATGACGCTGTCATTTGAATTTCGTTCCGGTCCAATTTTCGTCTTGGGTTTTTAACTGCTTAATATGTTTGTCGAGAGTCCAATTATTAATAAAAGTGAGGATTTGGTTGTTCCTGTAGATATTGAATAGTCTGCAAGAAGAACTTATCTGGAACTCCTACCTAAAAAATCTGTTTAGCAGTACGATATTGCATATAACAATTTCCTGGCCTGGTGTAAATTGAAAAATGTAGAAGGGAACTTCAGTGAACCTGTTTTCCTGCCATACTTAGAAGAAAAATCAAAAATATGGAGTTCATCAACTTTCTGGAGCAAATTTTCAATGATAAAGTCAAGCACCCAAGCGCCCTTATTAAAAATGGTGTGGATGATGGTACATATTTTCAGGTAATAGCATATTTAAAACGGAAAAGTGAAGGATATCGTCCCAAAAAATCGAAAATTCTCACGCGTGAACAAGCTGAAAAGTTTATAAATGAGGCACAAGATGAGAAATACTTGATGGTTAAGGTTGAACTATTTTCGGATTATTTGGAGCCTGCCGGCGTGAAGAATTGTGGAATTCATCTTTGGAAGACATCGAAATAACAAATAAATCATTGGTTATACAACTTCCAAACACAAAAACGAAAGTCAGTCGTTCTTTCAGTATTATTGGGAAGTATGTTGACTATTTCATAAGTACTTTGCACTGCGCCCTTCTGTCATCAAACATCGTCGTTTTTTCCTGAAATACATTAATAATAAATGCACTGCCAATCCAGTTGGTATCAATACATTTGAGAAAATTCCATCTATTGTTGCCGAATTCCTAAAACTGCCAGAACCAAAGCAATATACAAGGACACTATTTTCGAAGATCCTCCGCTTCATTGCTAGCAGAATCAGGAGCAAATATTACGGATATAAAAAGACATGGTGGATGGAAGTCTACGACGGTAGCCGAGGGCTATGTTGATCATTCCATTGCATATAGAAATGTCATTGCTGAAAAAATTCACACAACCTCAACAGATTTTGGATCATCATCATCCAATATTGTACTTCCGGTTTCTACAAGCATACTGATGATGCTGAGAATTTCAATAATGTGTTGTGAAGCTCCCTAACGTCACAGGGCATTAATGTTAGTAATTGTTCTAGTTTTACGATTAATATTAATGGTCGTAAGTAATGATTGTTAAATA
This sequence comes from Adalia decempunctata, assembly GCA_951802165.1. NCBI lineage: Eukaryota > Metazoa > Arthropoda > Insecta > Coleoptera > Coccinellidae > Adalia > Adalia decempunctata. The sequence goes on along the minus strand of OX637695.1, from coordinate 4,557,959 downwards.
TTGATAATTAAAATTTGCAATTGGTGAATTTTTTTCATCTGCTTTCATCATAAGAAAATGGAGTGCTAAAAATATTTTTGACACTAATGTTAAAAATATTTTCAACACGCTTCCACGTAAACAATCAATTTTAACATTGTTTACTATCATTAAAAGTGTCACTTGGATTACTATATTTGAGAGAAGATAACACTATGATATATCCAACTCCTTGGTCAATGTTTCATCGAACATAGATCTTCCTAGAAGATCGATTAATAAAAACGCTCTTTTCATCTTGAATAGAGACTAGAATGGTTGGACCAAAATTGAGTAACGTTCACCCATATCAGTTCAATGGATACATATAAACTTTATAGGTATCATTCTATTGTTCCCCGCTAAACTTGAATTCTGAAATTTGAATCGTTTACGAGATTACCGACAGATTTTTGGATTCAGTTGCTATTTTTATTTCGTGACCAATGACAGTGGCTTAGGGTGAGATGGAGGACAGAATTGAGTGCTCGAATTGGGAAATTCAAGGTATATTATTTATAGCTGCGGAATCTTCTCGAATTGTAGAAGGCGTTTCATGCCATTTATAGTTATTGTTGTTTTTCTATTACCCGAAAACAATTAAATGCTTGGTATGATTAAGCTGAAATCATCGAGAATTCCTAAGCAGTAGTCTGGAATTTTATAATCATTCGGGAAGATCATTCAAAATAATGATCTCTTTCTTAGTGCTGACATTCTGATACACCCTGTATACATAGTTCTTTTTTGGAAGTTTGTGAAATTTAATTCCATAAAACGATATTTTGAATAGCTGAAGACAGAAATCTTCAAAGTAAATTGTCGCTGTTCAAAGTGGAACACATAGTAAATATACGTACAGATTCTAGAACGCTAAAAAAGCCTACAAAAACGATTGTTCTACCCTTTCTCTCTCGAATTCAGTCCGAGCATGTAGTACGTGATCATTAAGCCCGTTTTACGATCCATAACGTTCGTTGAAAAACAGGAACTCGTAAACAAAAATATATCGTGACACTATTCTGTAGTAATGTGTCATGTGCAAATCTTCCGTAAGTCCGATAAGTCTAAAAGGATCAACTTTAATTGTTCCAACAATTGCGATTTCATCGCTGCACCTCGAAAACAAGACGTTTCACGTGGTCTAATCATATTCAAATATTTTCGGAGCCTGAATTACCTGATAATCAAGGACGTGAGGTGTTGGATTTCGATGAAATTGTTATCTCCCGGATGATGTGGTGTCAAAATAGGTGAATTGCGCAAAACCCAAAGCTTCTTGATTGAAATTGGGGCCATCATGTCAACAGGGGCTTTACGTGAGATAACAAGAAGAGTACCTATTTATCAAGGATGTATGAGATGTGATTCATCTTGTCACTCAAACCGGACATAAGATTTCATTGAATATGACACATAATCAAATAAACAGGTACTAAAGTAATGAAGGGCGTAGTTCCTACTTGTCAATGTCAAATGTCAAAAAATGACAGCTTCAAAAGTGACATCTACCGAAATAAAGGGGTATTTAAAATAACACCTCATATTGGCAAATCCTTTGTCATACGAGGATATATTGATTATTGATATCTAGTTAGCCTACACCAGTTGCATGCATAAACAAAATATTGCGATACCATATCAACGAACAATAACTTATTAGAAGTATCAGTGTAGAGTTCGACGTCAAAAAAAGTAAACCAGAGTTACGCAATGAATTAAAAAAAAAGATGTCCACCGAAATTGTAAAAATCGAAGTATTGGAGTATCGAGCCATCATCAAGTACCTGTATTTAGAAGGGTTAAGAGGTACGCAGATTTACGAAGATATGCCTAATACCCTTGGTGATCAATGTCCTTCGTATGCGACCGTGAAAAATTGGAGTGCAAGCTTCAAAAGAGGTAAATTTTCCATTGAAGATGATGACCGATCGGGAAGGCCAGTTTCTGTGTCAGTCCCCGAAAATATCGATGCAGTTCATGACATGATTTTATCAGACCGTCGAATTGGGCTAAAACGGATATCTGAAGCACTGAAAATTTCATACGAACGCGGTCATCATATAGTTTATGTCAATTTGGACATGAGAGAAATTTCTGCAAAATGGATCCCCAAATGTTTGAATGTTGACCAAAAGCGTGCAAGTGTAGAAGCATCGCGTTCGATCTGTGCTCGATTTGAAAACGATGTAGACTTCTTAAACCGAATTATTACTATGGATGAGACTTGGATACATTTCTACAATCCAGAAACAAAGCAACAATCGATGGAATGGTTCTCCAAGACCTAAGAAGTTTCGTGTCCAAAAATCAGCTGGAAAAGTTCTTGCTTCAGTTTTTTGGGATTGCCATGGAGTAATCATAATTGATTTTTTGGATAAGGGTAGAACAATAATTGGAGATTACTATTCGACATTACTGACTACTCTACAGGAGAAAATTAAAGAGAAAAGACGCGGAAAGCTATCCAAAGGTATTTTGTTTTCACAAGACAACGCCCCAGTACACAAATCTCATGTTACTATGCAAAAAATTCGTGATTTAGGGTTAGAATTACTAGAACATCTCCCTTTTTCACCAGATTCGGCTCCGTCCGACTATCATCTCTTTCCTCAGCTGAAAAAAAGTTAAAAGGTCGTAAATTTTTTTTCAACGAGGAGGTAATAAAAGCTGTGGAGGACTGGTTTGCAGAGCAAGAAGAAACATTTTTTTGAAAGGTCTAGAGACGTTGCAGGTTCGCTGTAATAAATGTATTCAATTAAGAGGAGGATATGTTAAGTAATAAAATATTGTGACATTGAAACTTTGTTTGGTTCTATAGTAGGCTAAGAATTTTTCAATATATCCTCGTATATCAATAAATTTGGAAAATCTAACGCAACAATTCCTTGAATTTCCTCCTATAATTTGGACGTAGCTGTGGGAGTTCCCCAGGGTTCGATGATAGCGCCTCTGCACTGCTTTCCTTCATCAACGACTTACCTGAACATATGATAAGTCTATGCTTATGAGTAGGGCATGGTGGAAAAATATGACTCTTATCATGAGAACTCTTAAAAATAGGTCAAAACGTACTGAACCCTTGATGAAAATATATCTCAAGATAGGCTATATCTACCTGGATACTATATATACTTACACATTGAAATCATGGGTTTTCTGTCAGTGAAAAGACACAAAAGTGAAATTTTTCAAAACCGGCACCTCCACCAATTTGCATTCGATATAAATATTCATTTCTTCATTGTTATTTGAGTCCTTTTGATCAATCAAGATGAAAATTTTAATTCAGGGGATGCGAAATGAAGGGTAGAGTTTTTGAATATGAATTCCTCAGTTGGAAAAACTCATTCACAGCAAAAATTTTCGTATAAAATATTGACAAATAACTTTTTACTTCGTGATAAAGGTCTAAGCTACATTTTCTGTTTCATTCTGATAAATTTCAAACTGTTCAATGGTTTCAGCTCTAATTTCCGAAAATTACCGAAATGAATTATTTATTGCTCATTAATTCCGTCAGATAAGCTTATTGTTTCCAATCAAAGTGTACCAACTTCACGAGTAAAAACTAAAGCAGTAAACGTTATCATAAAAAAAAATACTGATTGGAAGACTTGAAATATTGACGGCTTGAATTGATATCGATTTCACTTTCCACTGCGCTTTTCCAGAAAATTCGCTGACGCTAAATATTGTTGAATAAAGTCATTAATCATGATATCTTTATAGACCTGATATTTATGAGTTTTCATTTATTATTCCATTGTTACATCGTAAAAGAAAATTTTTCTCGTGTTGCATTGAATGAGTCACGGTTTACTGATAGATGTGTTCGAAGAATAACAGAATATTGAAGATGAAAATGAAAAGATAAATTTTTTCTTGATACTTCATATCCAAAACATGAAAGGAATAGATTAACAGAAGCGAAAAAAGCAATAAATTTCACAGAGTGCTCTAAGGACTGAACGAGAATAAATTCGCTATCACAAAAACGCTTATATCTTTTGAACCACTGGACCAATTTCGAAAATCAAACTCATTTTTGAATCATCTTCTAATTCTAATGAAAACTGTTTTTACAATAAAAAAACTATTTTTAACAAAATTCATGGATTTTTTCTGGAATTCTTCCTATCATGCTTATTATAGTGTTCTCAGTCACTTTCTGGGATGCTGTCTTCCACTTCTGCTTGAATTCCGCTAATGTTTTCGTTGATTTCTTAGTCTTCTTCAATTCTCTTTTTACCAGGGCCGAATATCTTTCGATTGGCCTGAGTTCTGGGCAATTTGGTGAATTGGCCTCTTTGGGGACAAAAACCACCTCATTAATTCGTACCATTCCTTGGTGGCCTTGCTGTAGTGGCATGAAGCTAAATCTGGCCAAAAGATTTTTGACACATCGTGTTCACGTGAAAATGGTAAAGGTCGCTTCTTCAAGCAATCCTCGATGTATATCTTCGAGTCAACAGAGCCTTGGCCAACGAAAAATTTGCTCCTTTTCCCACAAGTGCAAATTGCTCGCCAAACCAGGAATTTTTAGGAAACTTTGCTTGTTTCTTCACGTGAAATTGTTCGTCAACATTTCCACGAGAATCTGCAGTACAAAATTTCTGACCAGGAAGTTGCGAGAAATCAGCCAAGACATAGGTTTCGTCGTCCATCACGCAACAGGAAACATTTTTCAAGAAATCTTTTTTTAATTTCTTTGCTCTTGATTTCGCTTCTTGATTCTTCACAGCGATCCTGTCTGGCACTTTCTGCACTTTGTATGTTCTAAGCCCACAACTCGACTTGATTTTCTGAACGGTTGACTGCGAACAACCCACTATTTGGGCCACTTTCCGTCCTGAAAGATTAGGATTCTTCTGAAAAAGGCTAATGGCTATCTTCACTTTTTTTGGACTATGAAACCTCTTTTTCCTCCCGGTTCCTTTCTTGCGATTAATTGTAAGATCTTCGTTGAAGCGCTTAACAACTCTTGATACCGTTTCCGGACGAACGCGAGCCTCTTGCGATTCTTTTGAAGCTCCATTTTTGATTATTTTGAAAAAGTTTCACTATTAATTCTCGTGTTTTCACTTCGCTTGACATTTTGCGACAGAGAATTGGAATAAATGTTCCACATGTTTCTGACCTTCATAACAAAGCTAACTATGATCCAATTTTGATTTTTTCTCAATTGGTTCAAGAGATATAGGCGTTTTTGTGATAGCGAATTTATTCTCGTCCAGTCCTTATAAGTTTAACCAAAAGAACACTGATTTTGAAAATGAATTTCAACAATTTGTAAACGTTGTTCCGGCATGAGTCTTTTCATGATCATTTGTCAACGCTTTCTGAACAGAAATGTCAAAACAACATGGCTTCTACCTTCTGTCAAATCTCAGTTATTCCTATCGAAAATTCTATCTAGTGAAAAATCGTGCTTCATAATATGAAGAAGATTTTTCTATATGCAGGTATTGTTGAGTGATGAAGCAGAAGATGTTATGTGAATGCCATTTCTTTACAATGTAATACAACAAAATATGATTCAAAATAAAGACGTTTATTCCTTAACAAAAGAGAAAGTATAACTTTAGAACTTTAGAGGATTTCGATACCATTTGGCTGTAGTGATATAAAATCAAGGAAGAAAATATTCCGTCAATTCCCAGACTAACTTTCTTGCTAAATCTGTTCAAGACCATTCATTCATCAATAAAAACTCTGTTCTGAAAAGAAATGCGTTGAACACAAATTCATAAAAGGTCTAGATAACGAAAACAATCAACAAAGCAAGTACCCAGGAGGTTGACCAATTTTTCATCGTTCAACTTTTTTGGTATAGGAGGAAATCAACTGTTAATAATGCGATATTGTATTCGGGCATATTACGACTGCCATAAAGCAAACCTACTTAGGAAATAGTTCAGATAAGGTCGAAATTTGATGTCGATTCAATGGATTTCGTTCGATTGTTTGGTTGTGCCACCAAAACAGTAAAGGGGCTGTAATATGTCAAATGATTTTGAAAAACAGTTTCATCTGGTCTTCAAATTGTTTTTATGGAGAAAAACAAGAATTCCATTCGGTGTTTAGCAGTAAAAATGTTCCCCAAATACACTGCGCAAAAAATTAACGCACATTCTGAAAATCTCAATTTTAATGAAAGTTAACTCTACATTGACTTTAAGTATAACTTATTTTTTATGTTCTCTCGGGAAGGTTTTGAACGAAACAAGACACATTAAATGGAAGAAAAATTCAGGATTTCTCTGAATCTTATGTGAAAGAAGAGAAATGAACAATTTTCAAAATACTGAAATGCTGATAAGTGATTTAATACTTGGTATTTCCACCCCTTGCGTTAATTACAGCTCGGCAACGACGGTTCATACTCAAAATGAGTGATCTTAAAATGTTCTGATCTAATCCTTCTCAGATTCCTCCGAGTTGGATTCCTAAGTCATTAAGAGTAGCTGGATGATTTTCTGAACTTCTCAGCCTTCTATTGAGGTTGTCCCAAACCTGCTCAATCGGATTGAGATCTGGACTCTTTGCTGGCCATTCCATTCGAGAGACTTCAACCTCTTCAAGGTACTCCTGAACGATGCGCGTACGATGGGGTCTGGCATTATCGTCCATAAAAATGAAATTTTCACCAATGTATGGGGCAAATGGCACTACATGCTCTTCCAGAATGTTCCTTATATACTTATCAGCATTCATAGCTCCATTATCAACGACCACTAGGTCTGTGCGAGCAGTCAAAGATATTCCACCCCATACCATAATCGATCCTCCCCCGAAACCAGTAGTATTCAGGAAATGGCATTGAGCATATCTTTCATGTGGACGTCTGTATACAAGGGAACGTCGATCACAATGGTAGAGGCAGAATCTAGACTCATCTGTGATGAGAACTCTTTCCCAATCGGCCTATTCCCAATGGATATGCTCTCTCGCAAAATCCAAACGCGACCTTCGATGGGCTGGGGTAAGAGCTGGGCCTCTTGCCGCGATACGAGGCCTTGAATCATATTCTCTGAGGCGATTTCTTATTGTCTGAGTGCTAATTTACACCTCATGAGTTTGCTCAAGCTGATTTTGAAGGAGGCGAGCGGTTGCAAACCGTTGTCTCAACGAAGAAACTCTCAAATAACGTTCTTGAATGGCAGTTGTTACCCGTGGTCTACCCTGTCCTGGTCTTCGGACATTCATACCTGTCTCTCTGAATCGCTGCAACATTCTGGACACACTTGTATGGAAAACTCCAAACCTTTCTGCAATTCTTGTGTATGTCCACCCTTCTTCTCGCAAAACTACCGCTTGGGCACATTCCTCTTGGGTCAAATTGCGTGTTTCGCGTTCCATAGCGATCGAGTGTAGAAAATCAAACGAGAGAAAAACTATTGATCACTAGAATTGATCGAGAACTGATTTTAGAATGGAGCCAATACATTCAAAATCTGATAATATCATCTTTTTTTATTCCTGCTGGGAAAAAAATCTGTATTGAAGAAAAACGTTGAAAGTGGATAACATATGCATGCATAATTCTGATAAAAATAATTATCATTGAGAACACCCTCAGTTTTAGAATAAATTTGAGATTTCCATAATGTGCGTTAATTTTTTTGCGCAGTGTATTATAACTAAAAACAACGTGATTCTTAAATTTGAATCGTTCTCAAATGGAACATCCTGTATAGTCAAAAATATTTCTTGAATGTGCTTAAAAACGCTCTATACAGGGCTACTTAAAAAAGAACTTAAATAGCCCAGTACGATTTTAGAAAAATGTGTTTTACTGTTTTAGCTCATCAATTCTTGTTATTCCATTTCTTCTTTTCATAGCCTGGTTCCTAAATTCATGCGATAGGAACGTGTTGAGGCGGTGCATTGAATGGGTTTCTAACCTGGTGACCTTTATAGACGCCTGAAACAATATCGGCTGTAAACAAACGGAAAGAATTGGCAATAATAATAAACTAATCTAAGAGTTGGCATCCTTTTCAATTCTTCATCGATGTAGTTACGATACATTACGTACTGCATATTGGAGATTCTAACCTTCACGGTTGCCTTAATATAATGATTTTTCATTCAAATGTAATAGTCCGAAAACGTATATTAAATTGCTCCAATCCTCTCTGAATTACGTGTCATTATACTTGTAGCAGTTGTACCTATATTCATGTTCAATTTCTCGATATTTTACTGGGAATTTTCAAGGATGAACTGTTGGATTTCGATATATCGTGTGGAGAGATTAAAGTTGATCTTGACCAAGTGGACAAAACAGCAAGCTCTCAAGCTAAATCCTGTCAGATGACCGTTGTCGAATACTCCTGTTTGAGAATCTTTCAAAATTTTTATCTCGAGATAGGAAACAGATACGGCAACAATACAGGGGACCATAAAGTTTAGTATAATAACAAAGCTTCTTTTAACATTTTTTTAAACTACCAGTGGCTTACCAAGAAAAAGTTCTGGAGGAAAACAGGGGATGGTGTTCCAGAAAAATATCACCCTGTAGATTTGGAATCGAAATTTGCATATCACATGGTGTCAACCATAAATTGTAATATTTATGCCAAATTCCAGTTGAATATCTTGAGAAATGTGGATACTATGGGAAAAAATCTTGAAAAAAATTCAAATTTCAACACCCTGTATCTCGAAAACAAAACTTTGCGGCCCCATGTTTATAGAACCTTTTTTCCTCAAAATCTCTCAAGGAATCTCCCTTCCTCAATTGCACCTCCAATTTATGAACCTTCTGTATAGGAAGACACTTGGTGATTTACAATCACATGAATTCACTTAGATATAGAATACATAATGATGATACATCAATGCTGGGAAGTTGTGCTGAGGCCAGAACACCTTTTACGATTGACAGCATGATATGTTGCATTCGAGACAGTAAAGAGCCAATTGTTGAATCGCGGAAAGATGGTCATCAGATTGAAGATAATGACTGAATCAAAATCAGCAATGGAAGTGAATCATGATGGCTGTGAATGCATTGTCGGTATTTTCATTATCTTCAAGATGATTCCGGACTGAATGATCTTCAACTAATGATGTTTACGTATAGGATTGAGGAACTATCGAAACTAAGGCAAAGAAGTTGGATTATTGTTGGAGATTATTCTACAAATCGTGAATCAGAGAGCTTTATGATCATTTTGAGTAGAAAATGCTTGTTTCAGTGGAAATATTCCTATGACATTGATAATGTTTTCCAATAAGAGGTTTTATTTTGAATAGCCCGCAATTTCGGTAGATTTTGGGTCGTCGTGAAGAACCTTGTCGAACCGCAATACAGAAATTTGTGCTTTTAGGACAAATTAGTGATGTGCATAATAAAACCCGTGCACGTCGCTCAAGAACAGCCGAGAATATTGCTGCTGTAGCCGAAAGTGTTGAAGAAGACCCAAGTTTGTCTATTCCTCGTATTTCTTTGGAATTGTGCATTACACCGAATTTTGCATAAACATTGGGGTCTTGAGGCTTATAAAGTTCAGTTAAGGGGCAGTATCACCTTTTGAATCGTGGTAAATCTCCATTCAAAAGTGGTCTCTTTATTTCACGAGTAAGTACCCTAATTCACGACGTAGAGACTTGATTCTTTTTCAAATTGAAGTTGAAGAACGTCGCGAGGGCAAATGGTTTTCTTTTTTTCGATTTAATTAGATTTTCAATTGAAAAAAACAGGTTAATCGGTAGATCTGGGGTTATTGAATATGTTTTTCGTTTTTCATGAGTACAAGCTATATTTTTGAAATAATCATCATAAAAATTTTTGTAGTTCATAGAAGATTAAATTGCCGAGGGCAAATAGTTGCGATTTTTTCGATTTAATTAGTTTTTCAATTCAAAAAAACAGGTTGAACTTCGACGTTTTGGAAACTACACTTGATGATTTTTTTCCGACGGTTATTCATCATTTTTGGAAAAAATCGCAACTATTTGCCCTCGGCAATTTAATCTTCTATGAACTACAAAAATTTTCATGATGATTATTTCAAAAATATAGCTTGTACTCATGAAAAACGAAAAACATATTCAATAACCCCAGATCTAACGATTACCCTGTTTTTTTAATTGAAAAACTAATTAAATCGAGAAAAAGAAAACTATTTGCCCTCGGGACGTTCTTCAACTTCAATTTAAAAAAAATCAAGTCTCTACGTCGTAAATTAGGGTACTTACTCGTGAAATAAAGAGACCACTTTTGAATGGAGATTTACCACGATTCAAAAGGTGATACTGCCCCTTAACACAAGAACTCAAGCCGGCTGATCATCAACAATGACGTGTCTTTGCTGATTGGGTCCTTGAAATGTATGAAAATGATCCCGAATTCCATCAAAAAATCGGTGGCTTCGTCAACAAGCCAAATTGTCGCATCTGGGGCTCGGAAAACCCAAGAGTTATTGTTGAAAAGCCTCTTCGTAAAATTCCTTTGATTTTGTAGAGCAGTTTATACATTTAAAATTTCAATTGGTTTCATATTTCATTTCCGCGTTCCCGAAAAAGTCGTTCCCCAGCACGCAGAGAGGTAAATGACCCCAAAGCAACACATTAATGAGACCAAAAAAAGAAAAAATAATGAAATTGAATGACCACATAAAATACAGATGCGTTAAGGTAACACCCAACGGCTTACAACCACCAAGAAATTCGTCCGAGTCGATAAATTATTATGACAGGAGGTGGATTACAAAATAGTATCAACGCCGAAGTGGGAATTATTTTGTGTTGCACTTCACACTTGAAATACCACCATCAGTTCTGGTTGTAACGAAGCAAGTCGATCAATTATGGACTTAAAATACGGTAGCTTCCTCAGTTTCACGTACTATGTGTTCCAAAAGTTCCAAAAGGACTTTGGTGTCCATCTGAGAAAATGATATTTCGGCAAAATCTCCATATTTCGGAAAATTATGCGTATTTTTAGAAAAAAAATTTTCTCGGATCACCACCAAAGTTGCTGGATTTAGTAATTCGAAGGCGTAGATTAAGAATATGCAATCAGATATTTTTTATAAAACATAGTTTTCGAGTAATGGCCATCAAAAAATGACTGAATTTTCGTAAATTTTCCACAAAAAGTTCTAAATTTCCTGAAGTATTAAACCTAGGAATAAACTAATTACAGATTCGTAATCTACGACCTAGAATTACTGAATACAATAACTTTGGTGGCTATCTGAGAAAATAATTACAGCTCGGCAACGGCGGTTCATACTCAAAATGAGTGATCTTAAAATGCTCTGATCTAATCCTTCCCAGATTTCTCCGAGTTTGATTCCTAAGTCATTAAGTGTAGCTGGATGATTTTCTGAACTTCTCAGCCTTCTATTGAGGTTGTCCCAAACCTGCTCAATCGGATTGAGATCTGGACTTCTTGCTGGCCATTCCATTCGAGAGACTTCAACCTCTTCAAGGTACTCCTGAACGATGCGCGCACGATGGGGTCTGGCATTATCGTGCATAAAAATGAAATTTTCACCAATGTATGGGGCAAATGGCACTACATGCTCTTCGAGAATGTTCCTTATATACTAATCAGCATTCCTAGCTCCATTATCAACGACCACTAGGTCTGTGCGAGCAGTCAAAGATATTCCACCCCATACCATAATCGATCCTCCCCCGAAACCAGTAATATTATGAAATTGCGCTGAGCATATCTTTCATGTGGACGTCTGTATACAAGGGAACGTCGATCACAATGGTAGAGGCAGAATCTAGACTCATCTGTGAAGAGAACTCTTTCCCAATCGGCTTCTTCCCAATGATGGATATGCTCTCTGGCAAAATCCAAACGCGCCCTTCGATGGGCTGGGGTAAAAGCTGGGCCTCTTGCCGCGACACGAGGCCTTAAATCATATTCTCTGAGGCGATTTCTTATTGTCTGAGTGCTAATTTGCACCTCATGAGTTTGCTCAAGCTGATTTTGAAAGAGGCGAGCGGTTGCAAACCGTTGTCTCAACGAAGAAACTCTCAAGTATGATATATTGTTTATCCTGATGATGATATATTGTTTATCCTGATTACTCCTAGGTCTCCTGAGGAGACCCCTCTGAAACTACAAGCTTCGAAGCTTGTAACTTGTGCCGAGTTCGGAGTAAGCAGTTGTGTTCTGTGTAGGCTTTGTTACTGTGTCCTTACGCCACCTTAGGCAAGTAACGTTGTTGAATGGCAGTTGTTACCCGTGGTCTACCCTGTCCTGGTCTTCGGACATTCATACCTATCTCCCTGAATCGCTGCAACATTCTGGACACACTTGTATGGGAAACTCCAAACCTTTCTGCAATTCTTGTGTATGTCCACCCTTCTTCTCGCAAAACTACCGCTTGGGCACATTCCTCTTGGGTCAAATTGAGTGTTTCGCGTTGCATAGCGATCGAGTGTAGAAAATCAAACGAAAGAAAAACTATTGATCACTAGAATTGATCTAGAACAACTGATTTTAGAATTGAGCCAATGCATTCCAAATCTGATAATATCATCTTTTTTTATTCCTGCTGGGAGAAAACATCTGTATTGAAGAAAAACGTTGAAAGTGGATAACATATGCATGCATAATTCTGATAAAAATATAATTATCATTGAGCACACCTTCAGTTGTAGAATAAATTTGAGATTTCCATAATGTGCGTTAATTGTTTTGCACAGTGTATTTTAAGAGAAATTTCTCGGATCCCCACCAAAGTTGTTGGATTTAGTAATTCGAGGGCGTAGATTAGAGGCGAGTTTATACAGCAACTAAAATAAAATAAGAACTAAAATAAAATAAGATAAGAAATAAGAGCAGACAACATAGGTTTATAGAGATCACTAGAATAAAATAAGAAATAATAATGAACCAATCAAATCGCAAATTTTTTGACAATGATTAGTTGTCATTTCATTTATATTTTTCAAAATTTAATTTCCCATTAGAATCACTATAGAAAATATCATTAGAAAATATCATTAGTAAAATGGATGATGCCATTTTGATCGAGCAGGTATAATAGGTGATCAAACATTTCAGGAGACATCCTTGTATACTCAAAAAACTGATCCCGATCATGCGTTTTTGCATAGTTCAACAAGTTCTTGTGAACATTATTTCTTTCGACCCTATTCATAGGGCGAGTTTTGAATCGCCTATATTCCGCCTTTTATTCAAGGCGATAATCGCAGTTCGCAGTACTTGTCATCAATAACAACATCGCTTCCATCATGATTTCCTGATCATCCATATTCCATATCCATACTAAATATATTATCAACAATGATTTAAAAAAATATTCATTAATTAAGGTTAGAAAACTAGAACTTGTCAAAAGTGTCAATACGAAAAAGATTGGGGAGTGGATTTGGGTCATGCGCACTATCATTTTCCAAATAAAATAAGCGAAAAAGATAAAAGTTGACCATCTCTTATTCCTATTCTTATTCCTTATTTTAGCTTATTTCCTGTATGAACGCTGTCATTGAAATGCATCAAGTGAACATTCTTATTTTATTTTATTTTATTTTAGTTCTTATTTTATTTTAGTTGCTGTATAAACTCGCCTTAAGAATATGCAATCATAACCCCTTCCATGATCGTTATTACCACTCCCATGAAAAAGAGCTATATCCGCCCCTGTTATGAAGAATGTATTATGTATGTACAGGGTATCTCAATTAAATTCTTTTCCAATGTGTGATTAACACATTTAAAATGTAGAGAATTGCTTTCGTTCAGTAGGCTCTGAGATGTTGATCTTTTGGGAAAAGGGTATGAATCAAGCAGTGGTCCTGTTCTTGGTCCAAATGACATTCAAAATAATGTCCCTGGGACCAGCAACGCCACTGGTTGAAGGCATAGATTCCGAAGCACGTGCCACAAAATCCAAAAAACTTATGATCACATTCGGAAACAAGATCAAGTACGAGGATGGAATCCCATTCGGGGACACCCTGTGTACGTGATCCTCCAGTGCAGGCCGTTATGCAAACGAATGCCATTCTAAAAATAACCCGCCGAAGAGTTAAGGCAAGAAGTCCGCAGCATCCGCGGAGAAGATCATGATAAATTTTTTTCTCGGGCCTTACATACACGTCGTGTACGTTGTTGTAATTTTATTGCCTATTATGGCACCAACGTATGATAATAATTCAGTTTCTATATGGTAGGGTTGTTGGCCGGACTTGCAGCATCCCGTCGTCCTTGGATACACGCCGTACGATCATTGCGCGCACCCACAATCTGATAACTGTTTATACTAATGGACCTTTTGGTTTTCGTTCCTATCGCTCGAAGTTCAATGGGTTTGGTCGATTTTAATTATCGATGGGAAACTCGTTTTTGTTATTTCGATTACCGCGATGCGATTCTTAGCGCCAATCCGTTGAAAAAGCAGTTATTTCCAGAATGGATGAGATAATGGCAGATCAACTGGCGCTCCTTTCAGTTTGTAGGGAATTTCAAACGTTATAGCTAACTCTTTTCCTTTTGGCAACACTGATTTTGACAGTTCACGCACGTTTCGTGTTTTGTGCCACTGTCAAACTTCAGTTTCGTCTAAATAAACTGCTCCACATGAGTTAGGGATATTGACTTAAATTGCAAAAAATATAGTTGAAATAAGATTTTTGTGATGAAAATTCATATTAGTATGATTTCAAGTTGCAAATTAATTTTAGCCTGTAGGTCTGCAGCGTATACAGGGTGGTCGAGAAAAATCGAGTAAAATAAAGAAATTTTAATCCCAGAGAATTCAAAAAGATACATTTAGGCTACGTCTGCATAGGCAGGAGGCTTGCTTAGCGCCTAGAGCCTAGCGAGTCACCTGGCGAGTCACCAAGCGAGTATACTTCATTCACTTTTATAAAGTATCTTGGTGGGCCATGGTTTAGGTTTATCAAGTTCTTCTCCTTAAAACGGACGCAGGTTGGCACTCGTAAAAATCAAGCGACATCGCCAAGTCTACTTTCTAATTACTCTTTTTTAACTTTGTGAATGGAGTTAGTTCTTTTAAGCCTTAACTGTGACACAAGATTCGTAGTATCACTACATTTTCATACTGGAGTATTCCAAGTGGCCCAAAGAGATATTTAATTGTCGTCTGTAGGCTTATTTCTTGAGAATTTTGAAAAGTGGGGATTTCCATACGTCCGTCTGTTCTGTTCGTCTAAAAGTTTTTCTATCGGGTTAATGAACTATCACAAAGTAACGAAATATTCTGTCCATTATTTTTCAGTAAAATTTCAACACTCGGTTCTTGATTTCCGTACAAGAAAATAGCATAACTGAATCTTCCAATCATGTTTATACTCGTACACGTGAAATATTTCCAGTATTAACAGAAAAAAAGTTTCTTCAATATTCGTCAGATCTTTGGAATTATTGAATTCACATAATATTTCCTCAAATTCATTGTTTTCCCAAAGAAAATAAACATTTTGATGAATACGTAATTTCTACGATTTATATGTAGAAACGGCAACGGTTCGTCTATATCTGACAGAAGAATGAGTATAACCTAACATTTTCAAAATATACGCGGTGAAATGTGTCAGAATTCCAGCGCCAACCGGGCTACTTTATAAAAGTGAATGGAGTATAGCTTAGTGAAACGAACGTTATAGATGTACACAAGTATGCACAATGAAGACTGCAGTTGATCTAACATTACAGTTTTGGAATATAATGAAGAATAAACTGAAGAGAGAGTTTTCTTTGGAAGGCAGTTCTCTTTGTAGTAGCATTGAGTTTAAATATACATAGAGACACAGCCCAGTTCAACGATTTGAAGCTAAACTTTGTGAAGTTCCTTCACCGGTTCATAGATGGATAAGTGTGTTTCAGAGAAGCGAAAATTTTTACTTCCGCATCTGGCGGTAAGTAGCTGAACTATAAGGCACTATTTCCGAAGCCGAATGCGATGACGATCAGGACCGGCATATGGAAATGTGGGATGTTCAGTATTTCATCACCTGATTTTTTTGATGCAATAAAACGACAATTATTTTTGATCTTTCATGGATATAAAATACTGATGTATGAAAAAATGAATGCATGCAATTTTTTCTTCATTCACAAGTATTTATAAATAGATTTTCTATGAATTTTCAAAAATATTTAATTTTTCATAAACAGCGGGATGCTTCTGTGTCGAGATTCCTTTGGTTTTTTTCTGTCCTCTGTACAGCTTCACTTTAATCAGTTGCCTCAACAAATGAATCCTGTGCTTTTCAAGTTCTGGAGCTAACGGAGAGTTCCAATCTTCTATAAATTCATTTTTTTTTAATTTTCCTAAAATATACCTTTGAAGTCATATCTTTTCTGATTTTGTGACCATAATTTTCTTTACGACCAACAGCGCTTTCCTCATCAAATGTTTGAAATCGGTTGAGGGAATTCTCAAATGTATCCGATTTCGATTTTCAATATATATCCAATCATTACCAAGCTTATTCAATAAGAGTGCTTTTTCGCACTTACCGCATTTGTTTTTTTTACCCCGAGAAACTTGCGATTGAGTTGGATTCTAGGGTATTTAGGGGTTCAATTAATTCTTTATCCCTTATAGACCCTCACTAGGCTCACCGTTGCCCGAATCCGCAGAAGAAATGGTCGAATCTGTTCAATCAACCACATCAATGGGCCTACTTTCAGATTCTCCCATTGTACACAGGTCGAAATCATTGTCGTCTTGGCAGTTAGAATTATCGGAACATTTTTCAAGACAACCAGTGATGACCGACTGCAACCCAAATCTGAAGCATCGAGCTGAGGGGTTCGAATCATAACCCCTTCGCTGTCTTATTTTGGAGAATGAATTCTCGATTGGGTTCTGGTTGAGCCGACTTTTTATCAAATATGGAAATGTTTCCTTCGTCTCCTCCCAAAATTGAAGGATGCTACTGATGGTTTGTATCAAACCGTTGAAACAATATGGAATATTTTTCCCAACTGTCCAAGTCTTAATGAATTCAATTGATTCCGTCAGAGTTTGTATTGCTGATGGCTGATAATTTCCCTCAAATTTTCCATGCGAATTGAGGCAGTCGAAAAGATCATTCATTTTCAGAATGAACTGAGCAGTTGAATTGGCAGTTCTCGACTTCAGCTCACCAGTTGCAATGACTGTTCTCAGAGCCCAATATAAAGTTCTGATGAAAATCTGCGTGGCCAATTTAACCTTCATTTTCTGAAAGGCGTTTGGATTTATATGGTTTTCAGTTATCTTCAAGAGAGTACGAGAAAGACAAATTCTTTCCATCGATTAAGTACGTTTCTTTTATGTCCCTCCAAGAAACATTTTCACCCCTCATTTCCTACCTGAGAACACTCCTTTGGAGAAATTCATGGCTAATAGTTCATCATTATTGAATCACACCGTTTGTAACGAATTTGGAAGAATCCTACCCTGCCTTCGATTCATAGACCTAGAGGAAAATAAATCTCCTACAGATTTCGATAAATGAGTAGTGACAAAATGGATCGGATGAATATAGTTCCTTTAGTAGCTACTATGTGCCGCGACTTACGTTGGCAAATTGGCAAGTAAACTGCCGAAAATTTGTGCATCAAATCAATGAACTGGGTTGTGTCTCTAGGTATATTCAAACTCAATGGTAGTAGCCAGATTGCGAGCCGCTAAGCAAGTTTCTAGGCGCTAAGCAAGCCTCTAGGCGCTATAAGCTTTCTCTAGGCGCTAAGCAAGCCTCCTGCCTATGCACACGTAGCGTTATTGCTTTTTCCTCTCCTTACTTCTGAATTGACGTTTATAAGAGTTCAATTATGACTTACTAGCTGGCCCGGCGAACTTTGTTCCGCCCTAATGATACTTACGGTGGATTTCACAAATCCACTCTAATTTTTGAACTGTCAAATGTTTCCATGGATATGAGCTATCACACAGAACAGATACACAAAAATAATATGTCATAATATGTCAATCACTAATAATGGCAATTTTGGATTCAGTTATTTCCGCAAATATATTTATTACCCAAACAGAAATTCAAAAACGTTTCAAAAATTATGAGGAAAGATGAGAACGGACAATTCACGATTGAAACTGATCGCCAAAATCCGATTTACTTGAAATTCGATAAAAATTCACTGTGATATTCAACCGCTTTTTGATCTGTTAATAGCCTTTCATGGTACTATAAGTCCTATGTAAATTACACGGTAATTGATGTCATATGTTCTTCTTTCGACCATTTCAAACCACGACGACCGAAATGCTCGAAAAAAGAACAGATGACATCAATCGATGGGCGCGAAAGCCTCAACAAATTCATCGTCATTTAATTGTGATAATGTTAGATATAGTACCTTCACGATTACGTTATTTGGAATAAATAAAACTATAAAATAACTAATAATCATCAGTCATAATGTGTGAATAGCGTCATCTGAAGTGGTAAGAACGAAACTTTCCTCATATCTCAACGAAATCTAATCATTTTAGACATCTGTACTCCTACGCTAAGACATTTGTTCTAATGTTTCAACCAATGTTCTAATGTTTCACCACATCAAGTCAGGTATAGAGAACCCAAGTAGCATAAAGTTGATGATCAAACATATTGTTTTTGGTTTATTGTTGTTGTTTTTGTTTATCCTGATTACTCTTAGGTCTCCTGTGGAGACCCCTCTGAAATTACAAGCTTCGAAGCTTGTAACTTGTGCCGAGTTCGGAGTAAGCAGTTGTGTTCTGTGTAGGCTTTGTTACTGTGTCCTTACGCCACCTTAGGCACAGCACTGTTAATTAACAGTGAGAATGGTGGCCCCTACCGAGACTAGAAAATTTCTTTCCTAGCTCGGGACTGAACTTCGGACCTTTGGGTCCTAATTCCAACGCTCTACCACTGAGCCAGGGGCACTCAAATTAATAATTATGTAAAATTTCTTGGAGTCTACATGGATTACGAATTGAATTGGAAGTACCAAATTGATTATGTCGGAAAGAAGGTTTCATCAGCAATTTATGGATTGAAGGTGGTTGCCGGATATTTGAAAAGCATCTCATTGAAAACTATATATTATGCAACAATAGAATCCAGACTAAGATTTGGAATAATTGTGTTGTGTTCTCGTCCATGTTGTCTAATTGGATAGGGTGTCTTAGGGAATTGGACTAATAGTCAAGTTTAATTACAACTTTGTCGACGTTTCGGAACTTTTATGTTTCCTTTCTCAAGACTCGTTGTGGTCACTTTGATGATTTAAAATTAAATAAAAACGAAAAATAGTTTGGGTTCTGGATTGGACCATCGGATTCCTTATAAATTCAAATTACAATCTTTAATATACCTAATCTCGCTATTACACGTGGAAAAGACAGTCATCGAAACATCAAATATCAAACGTCGACAAAGTTGTAATTAAACTTGACTATTAGTCCAATTCCCTAAGACACCCTATCCAATTTGGAATAATATTCTTTGGATCGGGAAATATATCATCTCTTTTCATTCTTCAAAAAAAGGCAGTAAGAATACTGTTTAATTTAGGTAGAATTACATCATGCCGTGGAATCTTTAAAAAAAATAAAATCTTGACTGTATAGCAGTATATATACAAGAATGCCTCATATTTCTGCATAAAAACAAGGAACTTTTCAGAGAGCACATAAATGAAAATAAGACAAAATACAGCATAAGAAATCACAATTACACATACCCCAAGATCCGTCTAACTAGCACTCAAGACCAGGTGGAATATAGGAGCATTAAATTTTTCAACGCATTGCCAATTGGAATCCAAAAAGAAGAAGACTTGAAGAAATTCAAGAAGTCAATACATGAACTTTTGTTGAAAATTGAACCATAAAAATTTGAAGACTTTTTTTTGTAAATAAGACCTAAGAGTTAGTATTGTACATGTTGACACAATTTCATTTGCTTTTTCTGTGATGATCATTTGAAATAAAGATTCTTATTATTTATTATTTATTTTGGTTTTGCCCAACAGCGCAGAGTTGTAGGCAACTCAAATTACACACTTTTATAGTGACTATAGAGGAAATATAGTCACTGTACACACTATTTGTTTGAATCGCCATCTATCGCGGAGAATATCAAATGAAGTACCAACGAATAAGCGGTAGCGTAACTGTAACTGTAGCGACATCTAGTGGCTTTACTCAAAAGGAGGAAAAGCATTTCCTGTATAAGTAAAATTTTCATCGATTTTTTTAAAGTTTTATTGTATTTTATAATAACCAGACCGTAGACGATTCCATAAATGAAGTTTCATAACAAACAGTCCATCCGATCTCGAGTTATAAATGGTGTAACCAACATCTTTCTTTTATATATATATATATAGATATATATATAGATATATAGATGACACTTGTTTGTTTCAGCTAGAGGAGGGTGAGGGCGGACACGAGATGACCGCGTCCTTAGACAAGCCGCCCAACTCAGACGGGAAGGCCAACGACGACAGCGTCTACACGGTTTCAGTGACTGGAGCTTACGAAAACCAGGGTTTCAAGCGGGACGACCCCAACGGCGACCCGATAAAACCCCCGAATCGCAAGCTCACCGCCGAAGAAATCTCCCAAGGAAAATTCCAGGTGTCCACCAAGGAAAAATGGCGGATACTGAAGAACGTCTCGGCCCTCTCGTGCGCCTTCATGATCCACTTCACAGCCTTCCAGGGAACAGCGAACCTACAGAGCAGTATCAACGCCAAAGACGGTCTGGGTACAGTGTCCTTGTGTGCCGTTTATGCCGCGTTAGTTTTGAGTTGTATATTCGTGCCGACCTTCTTGATCAAACGATTGACGGTCAAATGGACCTTGTGTTTTTCGATGTCGACCTACGCCTTCTACATCGCTGCTCAGTTCGTGCCCAAGTTCTACACGCTGGTGCCGGCCGGTATCCTGCTGGGTATCGGGGCTGCGCCGATGTGGGCGTCCAAAGCCACCTACCTGACTCAGGTTGCTGGGGTGTACGCCAAACTCACGGATCAGGCGGTGGACGGGATCATCGTCCGGTTTTTTGGATTCTTCTTCCTCGCTTGGCAGACCGCAGAACTCTGGGGAAACCTCATCTCGTCATTAGGTGAGTACAGCTGTTTATTTGTCAGCCTAACATACAAGTGGCGCCAAGAAAACGCACTCATCTTTCAGTACCAACATTCACAAGATACCTCAGAAAATTTAATGACGATCTGACGTTTGGTTCAGAAGTTACGGTAGTTTTAGTGAAACAACTTTGAGACATATACAGGTTCGGAAATATAGGTTGGAAACAAAGCCAATGTTACTCTCGTTTAACGCAGAAAACGAGGGTATGGATATTGTTTAGTGGGCCAGTAAAATACACTGCGCAAAAAAATTAACGCACATTCTGAAAATCTCAATTTTAATGAAAGTTAACTCTACATTGACTTCATAACTTATTTTTTATGTTCTCTCGGGAAGGTTTTGAACGAAACAAGACACATTGAATGGAAGAAAAATTCAGGATTTCACCGAATCTTATGTGAAAGAAGAGAAATGAACAATTTTCAAAATACTGAAACGCTGATAAGTGATTTAATACTTGGTATTTCCACCCCTTGCGTTAATTACAGCTCGGCAACGACGGTTCATACTCAAAATGAGTGATCTTAAAATGTTCTGATCTAATCCTTCCCAGATTTCTCCGAGTTGGATTCCTAAGTCATTAAGAGTAGCTGGATGATTTTCTGAACTTCTCAGCCTTCTATTGAGGTTGTCCCAAACCTGCTCAATCGGATTGAGATCTGGACTTCTTGCTGGCCATTCCATTCGAGAGACTTCAACCTCTTCAAGGTACTCCTGAACGATGCGCGCACGATGGGGTCTGGCATTACCGTCCATAAAAATGAAATTTTCACCGATGTATGGGGCAAATGGCACTACATGCTCTTCAAGAATGTTCCTTATATACTTATCAGCATTCATAGCTCCATTATAAACGACCACTAGGTCTGTGCGAGCAGTCAAAGATATTCCACCCCATACCATAATCGATCCTCTCCCGAAACCAGTAGTATTCAGAAAATTGCACTACTTTCATGTGGACGTCTGTATACAAGAGAACGTCAATCACAATGGTAGAGGCAGAATCTAGACTCATCTGTGAAGAGAACTCTTTCGCAATCGGCCTCTTCCCAATGGGCATATTACGACTGCCATAAAGCAAACCTACTTAGGAAATAGTTCAGATAAGGTCGAAATTTGATGTCGATTCAATGGATTTCGTTCGATTGTTTGGTTCTGCCACCAAAACAGTAAAGGGGGCTGTAATATATCAAATGATTTTGAAAAACAGTTTCATCTGGTCTTCATATTGTTTTTATGGAGAAAAACAAGAATTCCATTCGGTGTTTAGCATTAAAAATGTTCCCCAAATACACTGCGCAAAAAAATTAACGCACATTCTGAAAATCTCAATTTTAATGAAAGTTAACTCTACATTGACTTCATAACTTATTTTTTATGTTCTCTCGGGAAGGTTTTGAACGAAACAAGACACATTGAATGGAAGAAAAATTCAGGATTTCACCGAATCTTATGTGAAAGAAGAGAAATGAACAATTTTCAAAATACTGAAACGCTGATAAGTGATTTAATACTTGGTATTTCCACCCCTTGCGTTAATTACAGCTCGGCAACGACGGTTCATACTCAAAATGAGTGAACTTAAAATGTTCTGATCTAATCCTTCCCAGATTTCTCCGAGTTGGATTCCTAAGTCATTAAGAGTAGCTGGATGATTTTCTGAACTTCTCAGCCTTCTATTGAGGTTGTCCCAAACCTGCTCAATCGAATTGAGATCTGGACTTTTTGCTGGCCATTCCATTCGAGAGACTTCAACCTCTTCAAGGTACTCCTGAACGATGCGCGCACGATGGGGTCTGGCATTATCGTCCATAAAAATGAATTTTTCACCAATGTATGGGGCAAATGGCACTACATGTTCTTCAAGAATGTTCCTTTATATACTTATCAGCATTCATAGCTCCATTATCAACGACCACTAGGTCTGTGCGAGCAGTCAAAGATATTCCACTCCATACCATAATCGATCCTCCCCCGAAACCAGTAGTGTTCAGGAAATTGCACTGAGCATATCTTTCATGTGGACGTCTGTATACAAGGGAACGTCGATCACAATGGTAGAGGCAGAATCTAGACTCATCTGTGAAGAGAACTCTTTCCCAATCGGCCTCTTCCCAATGGATATGCTCTCTCGCAAAATCCGAACGGGCTCTTGCCGCGACACGAGGCCTTAAATCACACTCTGAGGCGATTTCTTATTGTCTGAGTGCTAATTTGCACCTCATGAGTTTGCTGAAGCTGATTTTGAAGGAGGCGAGCGGTTGCAAACCGTTGTCTCAACGAAGAAACTCTCAAGTAACGTTCTTGAATGGCAGTTGTTACCCGTGGTCTACCCTGTCCTGGTCTTCGGACATTCATACCTGTCTCCCTGAATCGCTGCAACATTCTGGACACACTTGTATGGGAAACTCCAAGCCTTTCTGCAATTCTTGTGTATGTCCACCCTTCTTCTCGCAAAACTTCCTCTTGGGTCAAATTGCGTGTTTCGCAAATTCATTGGACATTAATTTGCAACCACCAGAGTAAGTGTGTAATTTGTTCACAGCGTTCAGTTGCGACATGGTAAGAAATCAATTTTTCGCAAAACTCTACAATATTGAATTGACATTTGGAAATGAAAGCTTATGTCGTATCTCTTCTTCAAACTCAGGTCGTGTGAATGAGATTGTGCCTTATGAAATATACCCCTTTTCGAGCAAAAGCGAGACACAGGGTGTTGAAGGTCATTCTTGAAGTTTTTTTTTTTAGTATGGAAATTAACAATTTTCTCATTTTCCAGTATTAAGCAGCAGCCCTCATGGCAGCGGTGGTTCCTCTCACAACGGCACAACGCTTAACTACTGTGGAGCCGAATTTTGTGTGACGAACAGCAACAACAATGGTAACCTTCAACGGCCACTAGACTCTGAAATATATCAGATCATGTATATATACTTGGCTTGTATAGTGGGCGCTGTTACTCTGATAGCTTTTGTCGTGGATCCATTGTCTAGGTAAGTCGATTTTACACAAGGCAAAATACGTAAAAATGTATTGTACGGGAATATATTGAAAAATTCTTAGCCTACTATAGAACCAAACAAAATTTCAATGTCAAAATATTTTATTACTCAACATATTCTCTTAATTGAATACATTTATTACAGCGAACCTGCAACGTCTCTAACCTCTAAAAAAATTGTTTCTTCTTGCTCTGCAAACCAGTCCTCCACAACTTTTATTACCTCCTCGTTGGAAGAAACTTTACGACCTTCTAAACTTTTTTTCAGTTGAGGAAAGAGATGATAGTCGGACGGAGCCAAATCTGGTGAATAAGGGGGGTGTTATAGTAATTCTAACCCTAAAGCACGAATTTTGTGCATGTCAATATGAGATTTGTGTACTGGGGCGTTGTCCTGTAAAAACAAAATACCTTTGGATAGCTTTCCGCGTCTTTTCTCTTTAATTTTTTCCCGTACGGTGGTCAGTAATGTCAAATAGTAATCTCCAGTTATTATTCTACCCTTATCCAAAAAATCAATCATGATTACTCCATGGCAATCCCAAAAAAACTGAAGCAAGAACTTTTCCAGCAGATTTTTGGACACGAAACTTCTTAGGTCTTGGAGAACCAGAGTGTCGCCATTCCATCGATTGTTGCTTTGTTTCTGGATCGTAGAAATGTACTCAAGTCTCATCCATAGTAACAATTCGGTTTAAGAAGTCTACATCGTTTTCAAATCGAGCACAGATCGAACGCGAATCTTCTACCCTTGCACGCTTTTGGTCAACATTCAAACATTTGGGGATCCATTTTGCAGAAATTTTTCTCATGTCCTAATTGACGTAAACTATATGATAAACGTGTTCGTATGAAATCTTCAGCTCTTCAGATATCCGTTTTAGCCCAATTGGACGGTGTGATAAAATCATGTCATGAACTGCACCGATATTTTCGGGGACTGACACAGAAACTGGCCTTCCCGATCGGTCATCATCTTCAATGGAAAATTAACCTCTTTTGAAGCTTGCAATCCAATTTTTCACGGTCGCATACGAAGGACATCGATTTAAGCATATCTTCCGTAGTGGCACAGTTACCCAGTTCAGTTCTGACTATTTCGAAAATTGGCTTCACTTCAGTGGCGCACCCAGAAATTTTATTCTGGGGGGGCTGCTCAAGAGTAATCAGGTTTTTGTAAGTTATATAATTTAAAAAATTCACCGCAAGCGAAAACCTTCTTAAGTAATGGCATTCGTTATTATACCGGGTGTTTCATTGGTAAATGAACATACGGTAACCTGAGCTAGAGCTACCCTAGGCGTGTCCAAAAAACCGATATATGATAGGTCTAATCAATTCCATAACCGAGATACAGAGTGGTTTATGTATTCACCAAAAATTTCAATTCCTCATAACTTTTTAACCAACCAGTATAGTCGGTTGATATTTGGAACGTTTGATTCACTTCTACAGGTCGATCGAATTACTTTTGAATTTCCAAAAAAATCCAGGTCCGTATTTGAAAAATATGGGACTTCTTCCAAGCTGAGATTCAACACCCTGTATATTGAAATTTTACGATTTGATTGAGATATTTGAAAAGAGAAGAAAATTTTTAATGGAGTTCAGTAGATTTCATTGTCCCTCAAGTCATTTCCAATTGAATATTGGAGTTCCACAAAATTCTCAGAAAAATCGTACATTATGATCTAATTGAATTTTTTTTATCCCACTAATCGCACGTTCGAATTTCATAATATTCTGTGGAATCATTTGGAATTATTTCCGGAAAAACATTATTCATCGAGAAAAATTTAGTTGAAATCAACAAAGATGAATCAATAACTGAAGAAACATAAAAACTCAACGTGAAATACAGAAGGTGCTCGATGTACCACCATTTTGTTCAATACACATTCTTGCCCTCTTCAAAAAATATTAATACTTTTTTTGATCCTGTCTGGATTATTACGTATTTCATTGCACAATAAAATTCTGTTGACCATTCTTTCATTTCGTAAAAATCCAGCTACTAAAGTTAGTTCTTCTAATTTCATCACCTGGATCCAATCGTTGTACCTTCTGGAGATCAAAATTTGATCATAATGTACGATTTTTCTGAGAATTTTGTGGAATTCCAATATTCAATTGGATCTTTTCCTTAAGCTCTCTTTGAGCAAAATGACATGCGGGACAATGAAATCTACTGAACTCCATTGAAAATTTTCTTCTCTTTTCAAATGTCTCAATAAAATCCCAAAATTTCAATATACAGGGTGAATCTCAGCTTGGAAGAAGTCCCATATTTTTCAAATACGGACCTGAAATTCAAAAGTAAATCGATCGACCTGTAGAAGTGAATCATACGTTCCAAATATCAACCAGCTATACTAGTTGGTTCAGAAGTTATGAGGAATTGAAATTTTTGGTGAATACATAAACCACTCTGTATCTCGGTTATGGAATTGATTAGACCTATCATATATCGGTTTTTTGGACTCGCCTAACTCTAGCTCAGGTTAACGTATGTTCATTCACCAATGAAACACCCTGTATACGTATATCAATCCCTCTTTCTATCTGTAAAGGAAATGTTTAAGTTTCCATTCTGTTCTAAAATAATTATTATTACTTTTAGAAAAACAATAAGATGGAAATATTTGAATTACTTTTCTTTGTCACAGCTCGGGGGGGGGGCTGCAGCCCGACATCCCCCCCCCTCGGTGCGCCTCTGCTTCACTTTTCATTATATTCCGAGTTATATTTTATAGTCTAAGTTCCAAGTGTTCATTTCGACGCCACTGCCTTGTGCGCCTATGAAAACGGAATCCGCGGAATCGAAGAGTGCTAGTTTCGACAAGATGAGGTGCTCGTCTGCAATTTGTCAGTTTTTCACTCGCCTTCAAAGCTCCTTTTTACCAGGATGATTTAACGATTTCAAAATAGCAAACCTGTCTGAAAGTTTATCTTTTTATCGGTCCGGTGATCGATTCTCCACGAGCGGAAAGGTGACTATTAAGTATCAAACCGGAATATCGGTAATTACGAAACCCAGAAGTGGGATAGGTCCGTACTTATGTGGAGAAACAACCATTAAAGTGTCAAAACACTCTATTCGGAATGATCTAGAGGTGATTGACGTCCTAAGGAATTTTGCCAGGTTTGTACGAGGATGTATTGATATCTAGTTAGCCTAGACCAGTTCCATGCATAAACAAAATATCGCGATACCATATCAACGAACAATAACTTATTAGAAGTGTCAGTGTAGACTGTAGAGTTCGACGTCAAAAAAGTAAACCAGAGTTACGCAATGAATTAAAAAAGGGGGCCAAGGGGGGTCCACCGAAATTGTAGAAATCGAAAAATTGGAGTATAGAGCCATCATCAAGTACCTGTATTTGAAAGGGTTAAGAGGTAAGCAGATTTACGAAGATATGCTGAATACCCTTGGTGATCAATGTCCTTTGTATGCGACCGTGAAAAATTGGACTGCAAGCTTCAAAAGAGGTAAATTTTCCATTGAAGATGATGACTGATCAGGAAGGCCAGTTTCTGTGTCAGTCCCCGAAAATATCGATGCAGTTCATGACATGATTTTATCAGACCGTCGAATTGGGCTTAGACGGATATCTGCAGCACTGAAGATTTCATACGAACGCGTTCATCATATAGTTCACGTCAATTTGGACATGAGAAGAATTTCTGCAAAATGGATCCCCAAATGTTTGAATGTTGACTAAAAACGTGCAAGGTTAGAAGCATCGCGTTCGATCTGTGCTCTGAAAACGATGTAGACTTCTTAAACCGAATTGTTACTATGGATAAGACTTGGGTACATTTCTACGATCCAGAAACAAAGCAACAATCGATGGAATGGCGACACTCTGGTTCTCCAAGACCTAAGAAGTTTCGTGTCCAAAAATCTGCTGGAAAAGGTCTTGCTTCAGTTTTTTGGGATTGCCATGGAGTAATCATGATTGATTTTTTGGAAAAGGATAGAACAATAACTGGAGATTACTAGTCGACATTACTGTCCACTCTACGAGAAAAAATTAAAGAGAAAAGACGCGGAAAGCTATCCAAAGGTGTTTTGTTTTCACAGGACAGCGCCCTAGTACACAAATCTCATGTTGCCATGCGAAAAATTCGTGATTTAGGGTTAGAATTACTAGAACACCCCCCTTATTCACCAGATTTGGCTCCGTCCGACTATCATCTCTTTCCTCAACTGAAAAAAAGTTTAAAAAATCGTAAATTTTCTTCCTACGAGGAGGTAATAAAAGCTGTGGAGGACTGGTTTGCAGAGCAAGAAGAAACATTTTTTTTGAAAGGTCTAGAGACGTTGCAGGTTCGCTGTAATAAATGCATTCAATTGTGAGGAGAATATGTTGAGTAATAAAATATTTTGACATTGAATTTTTCAATATATCCTCGTATGTTCGAGAACTGGAATCTCGAAGTGACGATGCACGGTTTGAATGTGGCCATTTTAATTTGGGAAGACAAAAATCGACCGAAGCGCACCAAAATTTATGGATGAAGAATTAGAGACAAGGCTCGATGAAGATCCATCACGAACGTAAGAGAAACTCGCAAAAACACTAAGGGGCGCTCAACTTGACACTTGCCATCATTTTTGTTTCATGCCTATGCTGTCATATGTTAGTATAAATTTTTGATGATTTATCACAATTTTCCTGTAATTGGGTGTTAACCTGTTGGAAATAAAGGACTTATTATTTGAAAGCAATGGGAATGATCCGAAAGGTAGGAAATTGGGTGCTCATAAACTGAAAGCAAGAGACGTCGAACGCCGTTTTTCACGTGTGAAAAGTTATTTTGCAACATGATTCTGGAGGAGACTAAAAAAATGCGCAATACCGGGAAGTACCCCCAGTAATTAGGTTTGCGCAACCTGCAAATGTTTCGCTCTGGCGGCTTCGGAAACTATGGAAACATATTTCCGCTTCCATCCTGTAAACAACGCAGTCTTCCCATCCAATTATCTGTAACCTCTACATCGAACAAAAGAAGGATTAAGCTAATCACCGATGCTGTAATTATCGGCCATATATCTCTCCAATTGGATTCTGCGATTGAATTAATTCGAGGTGTTCTTACCGACGACATGTCGGATTTATACGACCGACAAGTCGTTAGTCAAGTCGGCACTGGGAAACTCTCGGCTTAAATTTCCATAAAAAACAACGTTTCAGATATAATATCGATCATTACTCACGGTCGCGCCATGTGAGTTGATTGCGGAGCAAAGTTAAACACAATTAATCATCACCCTTTTACTTTGTTCCAAGTAGTACACGTGTAGTATACAATGAGTCATTAAACGCCGATATTTTCCTAATTTCTTGGATAACTAAAAATAATTTACCTTCCACTATATGAACGCATGCTCGAAAAAGCTACACGTATAGTTTGGGCGTCCTTTTGAAATGAATTGTCGAAGAATATTGAATCCCACCAAAAACATTCTGTAAAAACTAGCCAAGTCTCGATGGAGCTGCTAGTTTATCTCTAAAAAGTAATGAAATCTAGGAAAAGTCGAGCCAAGTTTAAGGCTCCTTACTGCGATTTCTTAATTATTATAGTTAATGTTGTGTGACTTGGCCGTTGAACATTCTTATATGTTAGTGGGTACAAGTCAATTTTGTTTACACGTAATGCTATATCTGTTGTAACTACCAATGTTTGTTAAGCGAGATAATAGCCCATGCTGGTATTGGTAATTGGACGCTAGTGTCTCATTTGCTGTTGTTGATTGTGCAACACATATGCATTCAACATTGACAATGCTGACTTCTGCTCTCTTCTTTTTGGAGCGTCAAATCGACCACCGATCTAAAATAAAATAGACGTACAGACGGTCTTCCATCAATGATTAGAAGTCCGTCTGTACTGGAAATAATTTTTTATACTGTTTGTTTCAGGCTCGTATTATTGAATACGCAGCTTTATCAAGCCTACAATTGACTGGTTATTGAATGAACGTTTTCCAAGTGACAATTTTCCATCATCAATGGGCTGCGTTTCTGGCGACAGATTAGTGCAATGGTGTCATGGAGCACCTGGTTTTGTACCCTTGTGTACCCTTCAACGGCCAAGTCACACAACATTAACTATAATAATAAAGAAATCGCAGTAAGGAGCCTTAAACTTGGCTCGACTTTTTCTAGATTTCATTACTTTTTAGAGATAAACTAGCAGCTCCATCGAGACTTGGCTAGTTTTTACAGAATGTTTTTGGTGGGATTTCATTTCTTTTTGTAGAAACGTGGGCATATTGATCTATTTTATTAGATTTTCTTATTTGACACTTTTCTTTAGGAGTAGTTTTTTTATTACAAATCTTTATTTTTTTCGGTTCTGAACTATGGTAGACAGAGCCCCCGATTATTTTTCATTGATTTCAGCGTCCTCGAAAACCTATAGTTTGATACCAAACTTGTCCATATAACAGGGGGTATTGTTTGTGGGAATAAGGACAAATACTTAAGAACTTTCAAAATATATTTGGCGACGTTTCGCAGATTTTCATCTGCTTCATCAGGCCTCTATAAATTTAAGCTCTATTGGAACACTTTGAACAATACCCCCTGTTAAACCGTGAAGGACACAAAACTCACTTACTTGTCCATATAGCCCATCTCTTACCCGATTCTTTTTCGGATTCAAATTTTTCTCTCCCAATCTAACCACCGCAGACCCATCTGATGATGTTTTTTCTGAAGAGCAATAGACGTTCTATATTGCACAAA
Organism: Adalia decempunctata; assembly: GCA_951802165.1. Taxonomy (NCBI): domain Eukaryota; kingdom Metazoa; phylum Arthropoda; class Insecta; order Coleoptera; family Coccinellidae; genus Adalia; species Adalia decempunctata. The sequence goes on along the minus strand of OX637695.1, from coordinate 4,527,084 downwards.
AATTTCATAGCATTTTTTATTCAGTGATACAGAGCGAAACACAGTTTCTTCTTCATCAAGCTCTTCGGAATGGAAAGAAGATATAGAGAACATAACTGCTTTTACAGTTGCTGGTGATTCTGATAGAAGAGATTTGATTCACCAAATAAATCAACGAAGAAGGAAGTGGGAGGATTACCTCAAATAGTACAACAATTGTTGAATGAGCACCCAGCACCCAAGCTCGTTGTCGTAAATTCTGATCCCTGTACTCTGATGAAGAATGATCATAGATCACTTCATGAAGCCTTACAAGTTCGATCAAATTTTCATCCATATTCACTTCATCAATCACTTCACAAAATATCCGACTTGATATCACTTACGGTTAGAAAATGTAAATTTGCGGGTAGTTCTGGTGTGCTATCAAGTGACAGCAGATGCTAACTTAATGAATGCGTGAAATGATAACAATTGAAACAAGGATAATATGTAATCGGCTGATCAGTCTCATACACAGTGATAATTTTTACTGTCTCATTTATTGTTCCGGCCTAACTTTCGAAAACCTATCGTTTCCTTGAACAATAAATGAGACAGTAAAAATATCACTGTGTATAAGACTGATCACCCGATTATTATTTGTTTTCAATTTATATTCTAAAGTCGATATTCACATATTGAGTATGATAACAATGTGTTTCCAAGCGCATAAACTTCCATACATTATTGTGGTTGCACATTTTGCGATAACACGTGAGCTCACATGACGTGCCAACAGATTATCCTAGTTTTTATAATTTTCCCCTTATGTGGCCATTAAACCCTAACTATGTACCAAATTTCAGCTCTCTGAGTTTATGGGAAGTACTAGTTCTATTTTGATGATCATGAGTGAGTGAGGGTCGAAAATGCGAAACTTTGCTTTCGCGTAACTTCGGAACTAAATGACCTACACACTTGAAATTTTGGATTTTGGGTACGTGATTATAGCTTACTGGATGACGAAAATTTCGGCGTTCTGGTCTTATCCGGAGGTTCTCAAATAGGGGCCTGAAAATGCGGCGAAATGATTCGGGTAAAGATAGTACGGCAGTGTTTGCTTCGCGCTCGACTTGGCGGGGCTACTGCCGTGCCCCCAAATACAGATGACAGCTAGTGATATTTCTATCATTTCAAATGAAAACACATTTTGGTGGATAGTTCAAAACAAAAATTTTATACAGAAGGTATAAATAATGCAAAAGAGAGATTCCTCGAATAATTTTATGTCTACGTCAAATGTCGAAAATTGACAGCTTCAAAAATGACATCTACCAAAATGGCGGACTATTCAAAATAAAACCCTTTACAAGATGGATCTACTTATAAAATGAGGCTGAAAAGCCCTTGAATTCCCATCAGTGCTACAAGTGACCAATTTTCATGAAAGATCATGACGAAAAACAATGATCAAAATCTGAGGTTCACCTGTTTCCACTTACAGACCAAAGTCAATTCAATTAACAACATAAACGGTAGCATTTTCGCAGAAACCGATCTACACTGCGCAAAAAAATTAACGCACATTCTGAAAATCTCAATTTTAATGAAAGTTAACTCTACATTGACTTTATAACTTATTTTTTATGTTCTCTCGGGAAGGTTTTGAACGAAACAAGACACATTAAATGAAAGAAAAATTCAGGATTTCACCGAATCTTATGTGAAAGAAGATAAATGAACAATTTTCAAAATGCTGAAATGCTGATAAGTGATTTAATACTTGGTATTTCCACCCCTTGCGTTAATTACAGCTCGGCAACGACGGTTCATAATCGAAATGAGTGATCTTAAAATGTTCTGATCTAATCCTTCCCAGATTTCTCCGAGTTGGATTTCTAAGTCATTAAGAGTAGAGGGATGATTTTCTGAACTTTTCAGCCTTCTATTGAGGTTGTCCCAAACCTGCTCAATCGGATTGAGATCTGGACTTCTTGCTGGTCATTCCATTCGAGAGACTTCAACCTTTTCAAGGTACTCCTGAACGATGCGCGCACGATGGGGTCTGGCATTATCGTCCGTAAAAATGAAATTTTCACCAATGTATGGGGCAAATGGCACTACATGCTCTTCAAGAATGTTCCTTATATACTTATCAGCATTCATAGCTCCATTATCAACGACCACTAGGTCTGTGCGAGCAGTCAAAGATGTTCCACCCCATACCATAATCGATCCTCCCCCGAAACCAGTAGTATTCAGGAAATTGCACTGAGCATATCTTTCATGTGGACGTCTGTATACAAGGGAACGTCGATCACGATGGTAGAGGCAGAATCTAGACTCATCTGTGAAGAGAACTCTTTCCCAATCGGCCTCTTCCCAATGGATATGCTCTCTCGTACAATCCAAACGCGCCCTTCGATGGGCTGGGGTAAGAGCTGGGCCTCTTGCCGCGACACGAGGCCTTAAATCATATTCTCTGAGGTGATTTCTTATTGTCTGAGTGCTTATTTGCACCTCATGAGTTTGCTCAAGCTAATTTTGAAGGAGGCGAGCGGTTGCAAACCGTTGTCCCAACGAAGAAACTCTCAAGTAACGTTCTTGAATGGCAGTTGTTACCGATGGTCTACCCTTTCCTGGTCAACGGACATTCATACCTGTGTCCCTGAATCGCTGCAAAATTCTGGACACACTTGTATGGGAAACTCCAAACCTTTCTGCAATTCTTGTGTATGTCCACCCTTCTTCTCGCAAAACTACCGCTTGGGCACATTCCTCTTGGGTCAAATTGCGTGTTTCGCGTTGCATAGCGATCGAGTGTAGAAAATCAAACGAAAGAAAAACTATTGATCACTAGAATTGATCGAGAACAACTGATTTTAGAATGGAGCCAATACATTCAAAATCGGATAATATCTTCTTTTTTCATTCCTGCTGGAAGAAAACATCTGTATTGAAGAAAAACGTTGAAAGTGGATAACATATGCATGCATAATTCTGATAAAAATAATTATCATCGAGAACACCTTCAGTTGTAGAATAAATTTGAGATTTCCATAATGTGCGTTAATTTTTTTACGCAGTGTATTTCGAAGTACGAAGCAAAAAAGAAAATGATTCATTTCATTCAGCATCAACCTAATAATTTTCTGGTTGTTAACTCGATCTTTATCAAATCGGGACTGCTTCTGGGTTTCGCAAAAATCGAATAAAACCATTAATTTATGCAAATGATGACCATTATGGGCTCACCGAGTGTCCGAAACCGAATTTTTAATAACAGTCTGGCATTCTTCTCTCGCTCGCGTCCTTGCCCTGTCGCGGTCCAAAATTCATGAGATGAATGAAGATGATACAAGGGACACACGTCTCAAAGCTATTTGTTTATTCATTAGGCAAGGATCTTAGATGAACTGAATTCGTGCCAATCTCATCGATAGGTTTCGTATGTTTCTAAGTTTATTTTTGATTCGGATAATTCTTTGTGGATTAAAAAAAAAGATTGAAAAATCTATGTTGAACCATTTGGATCCTTATCTTCATTACCACCTGCACTTGATACGATTGTGTTTATACAAAAAGGGGATTGCTCGAAATATTTCTAGAAAAAATGGTCTCATAAACATGGGACTATGAATGTTTCGTTTTTGAGTTTTTTATACAGGGTCTTTCACGAGGAACCTCACCCATATTTATACGGGAAACTACTGAACGTATTTTCATGAAATTGAGCACTTATAAGTATTTCACGATTCTGATGAAATCTAAAATATTTTCAAGGCATGAGCACCTCCGGTTTTTCCGGAAATGACGTCAACTTCCGTTTTTCAAATTAGAACACCATTTTTTTATTGCAGAAATAGATTCCTTAGAAAATTTCAAGTTATTTTGATGTAACATTTTTCAGTTTTGGTTGGAAAATTCTCTCTGAGCGGGAAAATTCGAAAAAAAATCGATAATAGAGCTCCGCTGAAACAAGAATAACTTCGAGGTTTTTGGATGGAAAATTTTCATTTTTGGGATTTTTCAAGATGTAAGATTGATGTATCCACTTTAAAAATCGAAATCGCGATTCATGATACAGGGGGTGAAAAAATCGCTTTCAAAGTTAGGGATGACAAAATCGTGAAAAATCAATTTTTTCGATTTAGAACCCCATTTTTTATGGCAGATATTGAATCTACGTTAAAAAATAATGTGAGTGTATTCATCACACCCTTGCCCTAAAGTGGATATTTTCTGAGTTATTCACAAAAAACTGTTTTTCGTCTTGAATTTTCAGCTATTTCTTTTCCCTTCACGCCAAAAAGATGAAATTTCAGGAACTGTTACTTAAACCATGTTTCAGATTTTACTACCCCAATATGCAAGAGAAAAAAGTTACAGGTTATTCCTAAATAGATGGCGAATTTGGATTCGAATTTGTATCGGAAACCTCTTTATTTCAACTAATCGGCCATCGGTTTTCTCTACAGTGATAAATAAATAATTCCTTATGAACCATATGCAAAAACTTACCATGTTTTACATTCTTTTTTTTTTAATTATAGATATCATTAATTACATCTGCCAAATTCCTCTTTATTCAGTAGCATTTTGTGTTTACTATTAATTTGGTGATAATTCGTATTAAGTTATAAAATCGATCACTATGCCTAATTTTACCAATGAAGCATTCCTGAGACGTATAAATAAATGTCTAGAAATTAACGGTCAAAACTTTGAGCATCTTCTCTAGTTATAACTGCGAGAGTTTGCCATGGTTCTCCTAATAGTAACTTGAAGTCGGTTTCAAGAAGGGGTGAAAAATCTACAGCATGGTTCAAATAACAGTTCCTGAAAATTTCATCTTTTTGGCGTGAAGGGAAAAGAAATAGCTGAAAATTCAAGACGAAAAACAGTTTTTTGTGAATCACTCAGAAAATATCCATTTTAGGGCAAGGGTGTGATGCATACTCACATTATTTTTTAACGTAGATTCAATATCTGCCATAAAAAAATGGGGTTCTGATTTGAAAAAATTGATTTTTCACGATTTTGTCATCCCTAACTTTGAAAGCGATTTTTTACCCCCTGTATCATGAATCGCGATTTCGATTTTTAAAGTGGATACATCAATCCTACATCTTGAAAAATCTCAAAAATGAAAATTTTCCATCCAAAAACCTCGAAGTTATTCTTGTTTCAGCGGAGCTCTATTTTAGATTTTTGTTTTAGAATTTTCCCGCTCAGAGAGAATTTTCCAACCAAAACTGAAAAATGTTACATCAAAATAACTTGAAATTTTCTAAGGAATCTATTTCTGCAATAAAAAAATGGTGTTCTAATTTGAAAAACGGAAGTTGACGTCATTTCCGGAAAAACCGGAGGTGCTCATGCCTTGAAAATATTTTAGATTTCATCAGCATCGTGAAATACTTATAAGTGCTGAATTTCATGAAAATACGTTCAGTAGTTTCCCGTATAAATATGGGTGAGGTTCCTCGTGAAAGACCCTGTATAGTATCTGCATTCCACAAGCCAATATTAGTTTCAAAAATTTTAAAAAGAAGCTCTTTCATTATACTTAAGTTTGTGGTCTCTTGTAGTTTTGTCTTATCTGCTACCAATGTCGAGAAAAAAATTTCGAAAGATTCTCTCGAAATCAGAAAAATCAAAATAGTCATAAAAATCCAGTTAGTGGAAAAATAAATCTGTTTCTATTTCAATGTGACACCCTGTAAATGTCAAGAATAGAAATAGCTACCGATGTGTGGAAACACAAAAACCATCGACGTTTTATATCTCATGAATTCACCTTTGTTGAACCAATCCTCATTCACATTCCGCTCACAATGTTGACGAAGATGTTCAAACAGAATATTCTTGTTTTCAGAGAATTAATTACCGCGAATGTTTTACACGGTGAATTTTGTACTCAGCTGCCTGTTTTCTGCTTTATCGACATATTTGTCGTACGTACGCGAAATGCAGGATGAAAATAGAAATTCTCTGCAATGAGGATACATTACTGGCTTTTTTTCGATTGCTCGGTGTGGTACACCTGCGAAACCAGACCTGATGGTCATTCCGATATAAACAACGCGAGCTATGTGACAATGGTGTCACTAAGTACATGTTTATAGCGGGTTGCTCAAATAATATACCTAGCAGTGAAGTCCTCAAAATGGGAAGACTTCAAACTAAAAGTTTTCAAAAACCTACTTGTGCTCATCGTACGTGGCGTACGCCACTGGCTCATGAACATGAAGTATTTGAAAAACCAGGAGTAATATTTCAGGTTCTTAGCGAGTGTCAACAAAAAGCAGTTGCCTTTATTCCAAAGCTGGCTTTCAAATTTTATTACCCAGTTAGTAATCCTCTCAGTGTACGGCATCGAAGATATTAAAGAAGAGTCAAGTATTTTCCTCGAGTTGAACCAACACAAAACGGCTAAATTAATTATTCTGGAGGATTATTCTCCATACCCATTCCAGCTCTTGGGAATGTTCGGCATAAATCATTCGGTATCTCATCTGGCACTGCGAAATAAATAACCAAGAAAGTGCAGTGAGAATTTATATCAGTACCTCTATGGCCATTATGAGTAATTGTCAAAAAGTATCGGTAAATTGCAGTTCAATTTGTTTTTTCAAGTTGTTGGTAGCTTAAAACTGACATACAGTGAGTGTTACAGGTACAGCTTTCAGATGTTTTTTTATCAATCGGTTTTATCTTATCGATCTTGATTCATTTTGAGTTTTAGAAGCTTTTTTTAAATTAATCTTTTTTTACGAATGGTGTATACATACATATACTCCATTCACAATTATACTCCATTCACTTTTATAAAGTATACCGGTTGGCCATGGAATTCTGACACATTTCACCGTGTATATTTTGAAAATGTTAGGTTATGGTCATTCTTCTGTCAGTTGAACAAGAAACGTTGCCGTTTCTACATTTATGTCGTAGTAATTACGTATTTATCAAAATGTTTATTCACCTTGGGAAAATAATGAATTCGAGAAAATATTATGTGAATTCAATAATTCCAAAAACCTGGCGAATGTTGAAGACACTTTTTTCGTCTAAATACTGGAAATATTTCACGTATATAAACCTGGTTGGGAGATTCAGTTATGCTATTCTCTTGTACGGAAATCAAGAACCGAGTGCTGAAATTTTACTGAAAAATAATGGACAAAATAGTCCGTTACTTTGTGATAGTTCATTAGCAAAAATAATAAAAGTATTCGCATAACCCTACAGAAAAACTTATAAACGAACAGTGGAATTCCCCACTTTCCAAAAAATAAGCCTACAGAAGAAATTGAGATACCTTTTTGCACCCCTTTAAATACTCCAGTATGAAAATGTAGTGGTACTACGAAACCTGTGTCACTGTTAAACCTTAAGAGAACTAACTCCATTTACAAAGTTCGTGGGAATCTATGTGAATGATAGGTAAACCGAATCAAGAAGAACGTATTTCTAAACTGGGATGCACCTTAGCTTCAGTCTGTTATCTTTGGGTGTAATGACAAGATATCTGGATAAATTCTGCATAAAAACCATCTATCATACAGTATTCGAGTCGAAAGCAAGATATGGAATTATGTTTTATGGACATACTTCGAAGTCAGTTCAAATATTCAATCTCCAGGTGGGTGTTAAACGTCTTAAATTTAATTATCATATCAACTGGCATATAATGATTGGATACAAAACTTGAGAAAACGGTAACACAATGAAGAAATTGGTTTTGATACATAATAAAAAAAAACTTCAACAATTTTCCATCACAAAACAATAATTTCTAACATCGTTACATGTATGTTTCTTTTTGAGAAAGAGCATTAGATTTTTTAATGTATCAAACAATATGGCATGTTCCAAGCAATTACAGTACATATTAGGAAAACAGATTTGAACAGGACGCCATATATTTTTACCTATGATACATGAGCACAAAGATGAAAACCTCTGAATAAGTATAGAGATTTTATAATTTTTTTCAAAGAATAGGCTGACATATTCATAAGGGACAGAATCTTCTTTAGGAACAACATTTCATCTTTCTTTTGGATTGACACTGACAAAATATCTTGAAATCTGCAACAGAAAAGGAGATAGAAAATCATCAGGACATAGTATATAACCCACATTTGGTCCTTGACAACGAAGGTCTTCCGACCATATCTGGTCCACCAAGCAATTATTTTTGAGATCCTGAGGTTTACGAAGAAGCTTCATGTACCTTATAAAGAGAAAGCTTTTCCCAAAGTTTCCCAATTGGTTATTTTTCTATCTAGGTGGTTTGCATCAACTTCCTCTTCCATATTATCCATAATATAATTCATTTTGTTTGATTCAGTTGAACCTCATTGATCGTAGAAAATCTTCGATACAGTACTAGTTTTATAAGGAGGGTATTCGACATTTTCGCAATACTAGAAAACCCAAATGTTAGGTCTTTCACACTGCATAGAGGGTTCTGTTGAAAAAGGCAGCTCTTTCGCAAAAGTGAGTAGTGTTTCAATCGAAAAGTGTTCATGTTTCAAATTATAATTCCAAATTTGTCGTTGCAGATCTTTCTTCAAAATAAAGTCTTCAATCAGTGTCTTTTTGGGTACCCCAATTGTAGGAAATTCTTTGTCGTCTCTTTCACTTAAAATCCTCCTAATTGTGTTTATGTGCAGCTAAAAATTGAATATCTATTCATATAAAATATTAGACCTTGGTTTTCACTCACTTATACGTCGAAAATGTTGGATAGCTGGTCATGAACTGTCGATACCAAATTATCAGGGTTACTTTTAGAATGCGCAGATTTCAATTCTAAATAGCACTTCCTGATACTTTACCTCTGCTTTTTCGAAACTACCCTCGGCATTCTAAGTTTCCAGGCTTGATAATTAATAATTAATAATGGAAAATAAACGCCGGTAACGTCTCCGACATTTATTAATTGACGTAATGCATTCACAAATGCCAACCTGCGATTTTTTCAGGGGGAAAAAACTTGATAAACCTAAAACTTGGCCTCCCGGGATACTTTATAAAAGTAAATTGAGTATATGAAATTACAACTCTGTCCTTGGAAATTTGACACATTCCACTCTGTATCGAAGTTATGACGTTTTTCGAAATATTTTTATGTTCCAAGTCAACACTATGTTGCCCTTTCTACATTCTTAGCGTATTTCTCAGAATGTGAATTTATTCGGAAAATGAATGAATTGGAAAAGATGTGAGGAACGAAAATAATTAACGTTTATATGAATTGATAGAAGGGATTCCTTTTCTGGTTATTTGCATGAAAAGTACAAGAGATAACTGTTGAAATATATTATTTTTCGCCATGGAAGAAAATTGCATTGCTTTCACATAATTTTTATATGCATGCTTGTGAAGATTTAATGTTTATTATCCTCTTCAACTGAAAGTTCAAGTCTTGACGACATCAATTGTTGATTCTAATCAAGAATTCATTAAAAAAAATCAACCCAAAGCCAAAGATATAGGATGAATTGATGGGTAGGTAATTACAAGAATCGAGACTAATGTCAATTTTATTTTGTTGATAACTTCCTTAAAATCAATGTTGGGGTATAAAACTCGGCTGCGTTTGTTCAAACAACATCTAAAGAAGACATTTTTCACCATCTCGACCTTTGAAAGGCGTTTCTTATGGGAGAATTAGGTCTAAGTTCCACCCCATAAGTGAGGTACCTAACTTTTGCAATTCTGCTCAGATATCGCCAAATTTCTTGGAAAACCTGAAAAATATCATCCTAATCGACCTCTCGAGGCTCCATCCGATCCATCTACTGCGATATCTGTCCAAATAACAGCTTTTTCAACGAAATTCCTGTGTACCCCTTCAACCTCGAAATATAAACATTCGTCCTGGTCTTGAAAATCGTCCTCACGCTCCAAACTGGTGCTAAAAACAATAAAAATACGTAAATCTTGGATATTCGACGAAAAACTCACCTGCAAATATCGATTAAATACCAAAAATCTGCGAACAATTAAACCTAACAAAATGTGGAATATCTTCGATACTTTTACTTTGATGTAAACAAAGAAACTGGCAACGTCGTTTTGTCATTAACGATATTTTCTGTGCGCGCACTGAATTTTCATCATATGTTCTGTGCTTTTCATCAGGGGCATCAACTCCTGAAAACGAAACCATGACCTCCTATGTGAATAAATAAAAGTGAATGGAGTATATATTCGATACTTGTATTTGTTTGTTTTCTGCAGACACTGGTTTTTAAATAGTTCGAACATGTTTAATCGAAACATCTAGAAAGGAATGTTGATTGTTTTCTTCTCATTTTGCTGTGAACTCTATTGTGGGTTCTTTAATATTAATAAATTTGAAAAAAAAAATCTTGTTGGTTTGATAGAATCTGTATGTATATAATCTTCGAAATTTTTAACCTGTTTTCCAAAAAAAAGGATGAAATATGATAAAATTATATGTTATTTGATATATAATTTTTGAATCTTTGTTCATATTTGTCTGTATAAATTTCAACAGTTATTTTGCTTTTTTGTGTTTTGCTTGACGTGAACCTTTTCATATAGTTATATTATGTTCTCTCATGCTTATATTCGGCCAGTTTTATTGTCAGATGAAAAGGAGATCAGGTCCATTAGAAGGGAAGATTCGTATTCTAAAAATGAGAGTTGCTAGAACATTTTTTATTGTTAGCTGATTCTGATAACCGTTTAATATTCAAGCAGGATTGAGTGTCTTGTAGCTCCAGCAACTGATCGAAACATTCATAGTGTTCAAGATAAGGGTCATTTTCAGTTTTACAAACCTCCAGTGCAAAATGGCGAGTGCGCCGGGTAGTCTAAATTCTTCTGACAGTTGAAAAGGACATCTATTTCAAGTTGAATTACCAAATTACTTGATTTTTCGAAGAAAAACAAATATTTTTTCATAAAAACTTCATTCTCCAAATGTAGAATCTTTGATGTCGATTTTGAGGTCGAAAAAGGTAAGTTTTGGTGCTTTCGAATATCAGTGTCACTTTTCTTGGAGAATATTGCTCGAATATTCCAATTTCATAAAGAATTTGCGTAAAAAAGCAGTAGCCTTTAAGTTGAAAACGATGTCATATAAAATATCTCAAACATTTAACTAAAAATGTACCTCGTTTCGAATTTGAAAAAAACAATTTTGTAAAAACTTAAAGAAAAGAGTTTTTTTTTTTTCAAAGTTAATTCGCTGTGTGATATTTCTGAAAAAAAAACACAGAATCGAGACCTCTTATTTCACTGTCAGGGCATTCAGTTCGAATTTTCTCATGAAAAAAGAAATGATGTAGAATTCCTTGAAGAATCTAAATGAAGAAAATCAGGGATCTTTTGACAAGAAATCATTCGAAAAAATCTTGACATCTGTCAAAAAAGCTTGGAGTAGTCAAAGAAATCTTCTACAATCCAGAATTGTTAAAGATTACCGGTATTTTCATCGATAATTCACAAGGATTCAATATTGTTCTCGTTAGGCTATCTGTATGAAATTTTGTACATAGCTTGAATACGTCATTTATCAACGCAAAGCTTTGAAAAAATACAGACATCTTGTCGACATGATATAGATCTCGTTTAGGCAGAACAAGCACTCAAAACTGAAGGTTTACTTTTATAGAAAAAACTCTGATCCGAAAAGTCATCTCTGTATTTTATGCTTTCACATCGAGTCCATCTATAAGACGTCCTACAAATCCGTCGAGTCTATGGCCCCCCTTACGCACTTTGTTCGCTCATGAATAAAGGGAGTTCCATGCATGCTGTTTTATGACACCACTTATGGCCATGTCTAGGCAGGAAACTGATCGAAACTGGTTGAAAATCCTTAAATCTCATCATTCTCAAAACTCCCTTATTAGGATATTCTCACTGCTGGCTGAATCGTAAACATAATAAAAACGAGGAAGTAACTGGACCCGGTCGAACCAGCCGTTCAATTCTGCTACAACCACAGACTCTCCTCGTAGAGAAACTGCTCGACACGAGTCATTACGAATTACAATACCGAAAACTCATTTGCATATCAAGAAACGATATTAACTGTCGCGTTAGCATTCCAGGAAATATTCAGTGTGTCAACTGGACGTGATTTTACCGTTCAGTTTTCTTCAAAATGTCCGTAACGATCATCGGTACTCGATAGGAGTTATAGAAAAGGGTTTCCCAATAAGGAACCTTTATTTTTAAGAGGTCAAAGCAGCGAGCAGCCATATTTGAAATGGTAGAAAAGTATCTGACAGTCTGACTTTCATTTGTAGATAGTATACTAGTATAGTATAGTATATAACATTACTAGCAAGGTAAGAGGGTTTTTACTGGCGAATGGAGGATAAACTGACGAGCCGCAGGCGAGTCAGTTACCTCCTTGATCCAGTAAAACCCGTTACCTTGCGTGTATTCTTTTATATTTTATTTGTTTCTCATTTGTAAAAAGGTTAGATAAATTCCAAAAAAATCTCGATAATTTGTCGCAAATGTCGTAAGCTATGGAAGCGTTGCCATGAACATGTCTGTTTATTTTTCTTTACATTTGTTTTGGCGAAAGCGAAAATGAATATACCAAAAGAAATTATTGAGGGAGCCAGCAGTGTACCTTCAAGTTTATTACCTGCAAAATCAGCTTCAAGGTACGAGCGAGAATACGACGACTTCAAAAAGTGGCAAAACAAAATTAGTGTGATTGGGGTAACTGAAGATGTTTTGTTGGTCTACTTGAATCAACTATCAGCTAGATTCAGCCCTAATACTTTATGGGCAAAATGGTCTATGCTGAAAAGCTGCTTGGAAATGAAAGAAAATGTCCCTGTACGCAGGTTTGTTTTCCTTAAAAAATTTATTGAAAAATATGACGTTTAGTTGTCATTTGCAGATTTCAAAAGGTAATAGCGTTTCTGAAACAAAAAAATGAGCGTTATACGCCAAAAAAGGCCAAGGTATTAAGTTAAGAAGAGGCTGAACAATTTCTTTTACATGCTCTTGATGACCAGTGGTTGCTGGCAAAAATTGTAACAATATTTGGGATATTTGGATGTTGTCGATGTGACGAAATTCTCTCCTTAAAAGATATGGGAAAATACGTTATTGTGACATTGCGGCAATCAAAAAATTCAACAACAAGAAGATTCACCATAACCGATGATGGCTGCAGCTTCAAGCCCTGCATGTTATACAGAAAATATGTAAATCTTCGGCCTCCTGGAACAGTAAGCCTAAGATTTTTTTTTGACATACCGACATGGAAAGCGCATTTCCCTTAATGCTGACCAGCACACTATTGGTGTCCCAAAGCAAATAGCGAAATATTTAGGTTTAAAAGACCCAGAGTTATACACCGGCCACTCTTTTCGCAGAACTGGAGCCACTATGGTTGCGGATTCGGGTGGAGATATTTCAGCACTAAAGCGTGCAGGAGGATGGAAGAGCACCGAAATTGCGATGAGTTATGTCGATGATTCGGTCAACAAAAAAATCGAAATGTCTAGCAAATTATTTGGAAGTAAGGAGAGTACAAATGTTCTGCAGTCCTCGAGTTCAGCAGTTTCTGAGTCAACAGATGGTTCATCATCATCAGTATCAACTCTTTCATCATCAAAAATCTGTATTACTGGAAATAACAATTGTACCATGATTTTCAACATACATATGACGATAAAACAAAATTTTCTCAGTTTTACAAGTTAGAGACTTGATAAAATAAACTTTCTTGATTAATATTGTGTTTTTGGAAACTGACGTTTGCAAATGAGAAACAAATAAAAGTGTTTCCCTCCCGAACAGTGCCAGCTATAACTCTTACCTGCTCGGGCGCCAGTTGATAGATTTCGAAATTAAGTTGTTTCCTTCATTTACGCGGAATCTTCACTTTTATTCCAAATTGAAAGCTCATTCTAATTGAGAAAATTGTAGAGAATATCTCAATTAGATCGTCTAACAATTGGGCCATTATCTTCATCATAGTCGTATAAACCGAGAAAAGGAGGTGAATAATTGAAAATCGATATGTCATTCTCAGGAATATCCAACAATTCTGCCTACAGAGGCTATCATTATCGATAATTATTATGTAATTGATGAGCGCAACACCGCAGAAACTATAAATGATAGTGATTCCATGAAGGCAATCAAACACCGAAGTTGGTCGGTTGATGTTTCCTTTCAATGCTATTAGAGATTGTTGGAGGATTGCCATCAGTACTGGCGCTTCATTCAATAAGAATAATCCATCATTATTTCATGAAATATTCTCGAGTTCACTAATTGCGGGAATTCACGAAATAATTTCGATATATTTGTGTTGGTTTATCGATTTTTTCAGCGACTGAATGACGATGGACAAGGCTTCTCAAATTACGCTGTAATGAAGATTTAATTTTGTATTTCCTTTAATGAGCATCACGTTAGAAAGGATGTGATCTCCTCCTACAACAATTGCTAATTTATACAAGGTGTCAATTCGCACGAATCGACGCTTGATAGAATATTCGAACAAGCACAATACAAGAAGAGATTTGTGATAGCCTAGGAACAAAACTAACGTTTGGACGGTATTTCGTCAACATACACGCATTGTCGAAATGTTTTCTCATTTTTCTCTTAAACGATAAGGTTTGTCATGAAAAGAGCTCCAAGAAAAGTTGCAGATCATTCAATTCTCTACAAAAATTGTTGGAATACTTTTTTCCTACGTATCACCATTCCTGAGATGTTACTATACAAACATCAAAATAACTAATAGGCACGCGTACGCCGCTTCTACAGGGTGTCCCAAAATTAATGAAATAAAGTTTGGTCACAGATTCTCGAGATGAAATTAGAACACCCTTTTTTTTATTTTTTCCAGGAAATATCCTCTTTCGGAGTAACAGCCCTTTGAATTTCACCTCTAAAAATAAACTGCTCCACATGAGTTAGGGATATTGACTTAAATTGCAAAAAAAATAGTTGAAATAAGATTTTTGTGATGAAAATTCATATTAATATGATTTCAAGTTCCAAATTACTTTGAGCCTGTAGGTCTGTAGCGTATACAGGCTGGTTAAGAAAAATCGAGTAAAATAACGAAATTTTTTTCCCCAGAGAATTTACGCATTTTAAGACTATAAATACAATGTATGGCCTTCACGGGCATCAATAACAGCTTGACGTCTTCTTTGCATACTACACACGAGGTTGTTGAACATTTCTTGAGGAATTTGGTTCCATAAACGGGACAGAAGCTCTTTCAGATCATTTAAGGATTCTGAGGTAGGTTGATGATTATCTAATCTTCTTTGGAGCATATCCCATGCATGTTCCATGCAATTCGAATCTGGTGAGTGCGGAGGTATTGGTAAATGTGGAATACCAAGCTCCTCGCTCGCATTCTCAACTATGGCTGCACGGTACGGTCTAGCGTTATCGTCTAGAAATTGAAAAGTTTCACCAATAGCAGCGTGAAAATTTGGCACAACATTGTCAATGACATGCTCCCTATAGTGTAAGGCGGTCATATTCCCAGGACAAATGAGTAGATCTGTGCGGCCGTTGAAACATATCCCGGACCATACAGCGGCGTAGCTACGTGGGTGCAAGGGTGTGCAGTGCACCAGGGCCCCCGACCTCAGGGGGCCCTCAAGCTCTGACCATCAAATTGCGTTTGAACTTCAAAAATTCAAACTTTGATTTTTCTCTGTGATCTTTTATGTGAATAACATTGTTTTTATTATATTCAGTTGTTGAAAAATATCATCAAATCTAGGGATTTATTGCCAAAATTCACTGGTGAATCGGACACCTATCTAAAAAAACTAAATCCGTCTAGATGGTCCACTAGGGTTAACATAATTTCGGCAAATAGAAGAATAAATTCTTGCAAATAAGAGCGAAAATATGCAGAAATTAAAAAAAATTTTGAATTTTGAATTTATTTTACTCGGCAATTCAGTGCACCGCATTCTCAATGATATCAGTTATGCATCTGAAGTATTACAAAAATGCGATGTCAGTTTGGACGACGTATGCAGAGCTTTAGAAGAGACGAATACAAAGAAAAAAATTTATAGGGGTGACTTCGAATCCTTCAAGTGCAAGGCTAGAGAAAATGTCATAGTATATGGTAAAGATCCTCATTTCGAAGAAAAGAGACAAAAAAAAGATAAAAAAATATTTCGATGAATTAGCTTCCGATTTCTAAGCAGGAGAGAATTTTCCGAAATAAATATTTTCAATAGAGTGCTCGATACAATAATTTCTCAATTTTAGAAGTCGCCTTCTTATATTTCGGTTGCAGTTTTCAACAAACTGCCGAATCATTGGAAACTATTGAGTTTCATTAAATTTAAAAGAGAATTGCAGGCGCTGCTTGTAACAAAAGCGTATTATTCGCTCTCAGAGTTTTTCTGCGACACAAACCTATCTGTGATACCTATAAGTATAGTTTGCTCTAGCCTGTAATAGTATATTCTAAAACTAGTTGCAGAATGGGCTCCTATTCCTCGAATAATTTATTCTTATTGTGATTTCATCAAATAATCTAACGTATCAATAAAAAAAATAAAGCTAGAAGGTCATAGTGACAATGACATTTTTTTTGGGAATATTTGTACATATAGTAAATATCTATAAAAAATGTTTTCAAATCCCTTTTTTTCATCCACATTAATATAACATTAAAATAATGAATTCAAAATAATTTGAAATAACAACATAATTTATTCAAGTATATTCCTCAACTGTACCTTCAGTAAGTAACTTTGCTTCTTCGAAGTATCTATAGTTTGACTCGAAAACAATTCATTAAGGGGCCCCTCTTCGATTTTTGCACCAGGGCCCCGGACTATCTAGCTACGCCACTGGGACCATACCAAAACACTACCCCCTTGGAATGGATGGACTTCTTGGACGTAGGGACGATTACGCAGATTTCGAGAACCTAGAAATCGTCCATATCTGGATTCATCAGTGAAAAGGACACTACGCCATTGATCGTTCCAATTGATATGTTGCCTTGCCCATTCCAGTCTTTGACGCTTATGGTCACGTGTTAATGGAACTCCTCTTAATGGACGTCTAGAACCTAGATTCACCTCTCTCAAACGTCGTCTGATGGTTTCGATGGAAACTTGGACCCCATCTGCATTTTGAAGAGTATTCCGTAGCATTCTACAAGTAGATGCAGGGTTTCTTCTCGTCGAAACGGTGATGAAACGATCCTGAGCAGGTGTTGTTTTTCATCACCCACCAAGCCTTGGTCTTTACAACACGGAACCTGTCTCCCTGAACCTATTCCAAAGTCGAGATATCACACTTTGGCTGACTTGGAGCCTTTCCGCTACAACAACCTGAGTAAGGCCACCCGTAGCATTCCGATAGCCCTATTAGCCTCAGCGTTTTTTAATTTACGTCTTGACATTTTCATTAAACTCGTTTCAAATCGAAGCCGTTGATGAACTGACTTCATTTCAAAATAAGAACATTCATGAAGCATATGCAAAAAACCAAACTTCAGAAAAAAGGCGACCAGATTGACGAAATGTCTCATACTGATTTTTATTGGATCGATTCAAGTCATTATTGAGTTTTAAATGATTTTACAGCGATTTTATCGAAGATTACATACTTTTAAAAACGATTGGATACGATATCCCTAACTCTTGTGGAGCAGTATATTTTCATACCTCAGAATTTGTTCATATGAAAATCATTGAATTTGGTACATAGTAGTTTTATTATATACGAAAACATTTGAAGGCCAACTTCAAGAGACTGTTACTCCTGACAAAAATAAGAAATAGGGGTTCCCTTACTTTGTTGTGTAACATTTTCTGCACAGATTACTAAACTCTGGGTTTTTGGCGTGGATGTTTGTGAGGACCACAAACCACTTGATTTAAGGGTCATTCACTCATTTCACGTTTCGTTCCTGCTCCTACCTTTGCAGGCCCGGATCTACGATTTTTTCTGACCGGGGCAAAAATTCATGAGGGCGCCCCCCCATTTGTGTGATATATGAAATCATAGAAAATAACGGAAAAATAATAGAAATAAATACTAATAGTAAGGAAAATATCACAAGGAAAGAAATTAGATTTTTTTTCTTCACAGCTTCACGCGGCGTGATTTTCTTTCGGCAAACGCATCTATCAGCTCCTCGAAATCTGTTTCGGAAGCTCTTTTGTTTTCTATAGCTAAGATTGAGAGACAAAAGAGACGTTCCTGACTCATTGAGGAATGCAAATAATTTTTTCAATTTGCTGAAACTACGTGGTAGGTAATGTGCAGTATATTCTTAAAGCTATACCGACATAAGGAAAAGCCTCTTGCAGATCTTGCTCCTTGTAGGAGGTCTAATGAAGCCATCTTTCACTAATTTCGGGAACCAGCTCTATGAAAACCGTTCCTAACAAAAATCAACTGCATTCAATTCTCTTCAACATGTTTGCCTTAAAAGGGTGCCATTTTTCTGCAGATCCTCTTTTTGCATGTTTAAGAGGGCATTGCCGTAGAGGAATGCGAAATTCGTATGCGCGTTTTTTCTGATTTCTGACAATAATCTGTCGAAAACAACTTCAATTTCCTTCGAGAATAAACTAACTAGATCTAGCGTTCTTGACTCATCCTCGCACATTTTGTCGACCTGCTTTTTCTTCTTGGAAACACGTTTATTTCTAAGAATTGCATCCAAATCCAATTCTTCTGAAAGAAGTGTAGCTTCCGAGATCCAGTTTTCAATAGGGTTTTCCCTCATTCCTTGCAAGATCTTCACAAGACCTTGCATGATCTTCACAAGACCTTGCATCAACGATGATGAACGTGAAATAATTATATCCCCGTTCTGAATTTCCACGTTGACCCTATTGATCTCTGGCAGAATATTATCCCAAATTGTTAGGTTCAGTATTAATCTAAAATCCATGACACCATATGAAGCAAATGACCAGCTTCATACTTGGATTCTGCGATTAGTGATGATTCTTTGATTTCTTCCACAGCCTTCACAACTCCCGGTAAATTATTGAGCAAGGCATTAACAGCTTTATGTATAGCCCATCTTGTTTTGCTACTTCCTTTCAAATTTGTTTTTGTGCACTTTTTCATAATTGTCCATCGTGTGGTTGAACTAACAAAAAACGAATACAGTTTTTGTACAACACCAAATAAATTTACTGGTTCTGAACACGATGAAGCCAAATGGACACCCACAAGATTCAGAGAGTGTGCTAGGCATGAAACTATAATACTGCCAGCTCGTTGATGTGTATAATTCTGGATTGGACTCCTTTATACAGGGTCTTTCACGAGGAACCTCACCCATATTTATACGGGAAACTACTGAACGTATTTTCATGAAATTCAGCACTTATAAGTATTTCACGATGCTGATGAAATCTAAAATATTTCCAAGGCATGAGCACCTCCGGTTTTTCCGGAAATGACGTCAACTTCCGTTTTTCAAATTAGAACACCATTTTTTTAGTGCAGAAATAGATTCCTTAGAAAATTTCAAGTTATTTTGATGTAACATTTTTCAGTTTTCGTTGGAAAATTCTCTCTGAGCGGGAAAATTCGAAAAAAAAATCGGAAATAGAGCTCCGCTGAAACAAGAATAACTTCGAGGTTTTTGGATGGAAAATTCTCATTTTTGAGATTTTTCAAGATGTAAGATTGATGTATCCACTTTAAAAATTGAAATCGCGATTCATGATACAGGGGGTGAAAAAATCGCTTTCAAAGTTAGGGATGACAAAATCGTGAAAAATCAATTTTTTCAAATTAGAACCCCATTTTTTTATGGCAGATATTGAATCTACGTTAAAAAATAATGTGAGTGTATGCATCACACCCTTGCCCTAAAGTGGATTTTTTCTGAGTTATTCACAAAAAACTGTTTTTCGTCTTGAATTTTCAGCTATTTCTTTTCCCTTCACGCCAAAAAGATGAAATTTTCAGGAACTGTTACTTAAACCATGTTTTAGATTTTACTACCCTAATATGCAAGAGAAAAAAGTTACAGGTTGTTCCTAAATAGATGGCGAATTTGGATTCGAATTTGTATCGGAAACCTCTTTATTTCAACTAATCGGCCATCGGTTTTCTCTCCAGTGATAAATAAATAATTCCATATGAACCATATGCAAAAACTTACCATGTTTTACATTCTTTTTTTCAATGATAGATATCATTAATTACATCTGCCAAATTCCTCTTTATTCAGTAGCATGTAATTAATGATATCTATCATTAAAAAAAAGAATGTAAAACATGGTAAGTTTTTGCATATGGTTCATATGGAATTATTTATTTATCACTGGAGAGAAAACCGATGGCCGATTAGTTGAAATAAAGAGGTTTCCGATACAAATTCGAATCCAAATTCGCCATCTATTTAGGAACAACCTGTAACTTTTTTCTCTTGCATATTAGGGTAGTAAAATCTAAAACATGGTTTAAGTAACAGTTCCTGAAAATTTCATCTTTTTGGCGTGAAGGGAAAAGAAATAGCTGAAAATTCAAGACGAAAAACAGTTTTTTGTGAATAACTCAGAAAATATCCACTTTAGGGCAAGGGTGTGATGCATACACTCACATTATTTTTTAACGTAGATTCGATATCTGCCATAAAAAAATGGGGTTCTAATTTGAAAAATTGATTTTTCACGATTTTGTCATCCCTAACTTTGAAAGCGATTTTTTCACCCCCTGTATCATGAATCGCGATTTCGATTTTTAAAGTGGATACATCAATCTTACATCTTGAAAAATCTCAAAAATGAAAATTTTCCATCGAAAAACCTCGAAGTTATTCTTGTTTCAGCGGAGCTCTATTTTCGATTTTTTTTTCGAATTTTCCCGCTCAGAGAGAATTTTCCAACCAAAACTGAAAAATGTTACATCAAAATAACTTGAAATTTTCTAAGGAATCTATTTCTGCAATAAAAAAATGGTGTTCTAATTTGAAAAACGGAAGTTGACGTCATTTCCGGAAAAACCGGAGGTGCTCATGCCTTGAAAATATTTTAGATTTCATCAGCATCGTGAAATACTTATAAGTGCTGAATTTCATGAAAATACGTTCAGTAGTTTCCCGTATAAATATGGGTGAGGTTCCTCGTGAAAGACCCTGTATATGCTAGCCATATTAGATCCGTTGTCGTAGGATTCCCCAAGACATTTTTGACATCTAAATCACCAGCTTGCAGTTTATCTAGAATTCGCTATGATATTATTCTCCAGTTTTTCCGTCAACTTCTAAGAAGTCAATAAAACTTTCTTTTTATCTCATATCCAGACTTCGTTCTCTTTAAATATCGTATAACCTGTAACCTGGTTCATTTGTTCTGTGTGAGATACATCTGGGGTGCAGTCGAATATAATAATAGTGAAATAGTTGGCCTCCTTGATCTCATTATTAATGTTATTCCGAACTTTGGTGGCCATTAAATCGATAATTTCATTTTGTATGGTTTTGGACATATAGGATGTTTGTCCTTTTTTTAGTGGTCAAGATGGCACATCAGAGTCGAGTCATAATTAATAATACTTTTTTTCCGAGAAAAAAAATTAACACCTGGTTGTTTTTGGCGCCCCCTTAAGCTGGCGCCCCGCTTGCCCCCCCCCCTAGATCCGGGCCTGTACCTTTGGTACCTAGCTTGGTAGGAGCCTGCGGTAGACGTGGGGCGCAGGTGGATTGATTCCACCGGTCGCATCGATCTAGTGAGGAACACGAGTACCTAAAACCGATGCGGCCGTTCTTTTGAGGCGGAAAAGAAAAGCGCGACATCTACACGGGAACGAGGAGCGGTTAGAGCGATGTAGATCCCTACAAAACTAAGACAGATAATCAAAAAAATCTATTTTATCAATTTTCTTTTTTTTTGCAGGTATGGTGAGCGACAACGAAGGCCAAGTACCGTTGAATTGAGCGGCATCCAGCTACTGTCGGCGACCGCGTACCAACTGAAAAAACCGTACCAACAACTGCTGATCCCCATAACCATATTCATCGGTATGGAGCAGGCCTTCATCGGCGCTGATTTCACACAGGCTTACGTTTCTTGCGCCTTGGGTATTCCTTCGGTAGGTTATGTCATGATCTGTTTCGGTGTGGTCAATGCATTATGCAGTTTACTGTTTGGCTCCGTCATGAAATATGTCGGTAGGGCGCCGATCATCGGGCTCGGCTTCGTTGTACATAGCGGACTGGTGGTTTGGTTCTTGATCTGGAAGCCCAACATCAACAATGCGAAGCTGTTTTACATGGCTTCGGGCTTGTGGGGAGTTGGCGACGCCGTGTGGCAGACGCAAGTTAACGGTGAGTAGCTATACTATTTATTTTTCCAAGGGAAATATTCTCTGAAAAGTATGGTCAGAAATATGATCATAGCTTCTTGCTCTTAAACGTTAGAACGATGAAATTTTCAGGAACTGTTACTGAAGCCATGTTGTACGTTTTTCACTCTGGTTTTGATGAAAAAATTCTATAGGGTATTCACAAAATCATGCCAAATTTCGATTCGAGTTTTCATCAAAAACTTCCTTTTTGTGAATACCCTGTAGAATATTTTCGTCGAAATCAAAGTGGAAAATGTTCAACATGACTTCAAAAACACTTCCTGAAAGTTTCATTTTTCTAACGTTAAAGAGCAAGTAGCTATGATTATACACTGCGCAAAAAAATTAACGCACATTATGGAAATCTCAAATTTATTCTACAACTGAAGGTGTTCTCAATGATAATTATTTTTATCAGAATTATGCATGCATATGTTATCCACTTTCAACGTTTTTCTTCAATACAGATGTTTTCTCCCAGCAGGAATAAAAAAAGATGATATTATCAGATTTTGAATGTATTGGCTCCATTCTAAAATCAGTTGTTCTCGATCTATTCTAGTGATCAATAGTTTTTCTTTCGTTTGATTTTCTACACTCGATCGCTATGCAACGCGAAACTCGCAATTTGACCCAAGAGGAATGTGCCCAAGCGGTAGTTTTGCGAGAAGAAGGGTGGACATACACAAGAATTGCAGAAAGGTTTGGAGTTTCCCATACAAGTGTGTCCAGAATGTTGCAGCGATTCAGGGAGACAGGTATGAATGTCCGAAGACCAGGACAGGGTAGACCACGGGTAACAACTGCCATTCAAGAACGTTACATGAGAGTTTCTTCGTTGAGACAACGGTTTGCAACCACTCGCTCCTTCAAAATCAGCTTGAGCAAACTCATGAGGTGCAAATTAGCACTCAGACAATAAGAAATCGCCTGAGAGAATATCATTTAAGGCCTCGTGTCGCGGCAAGAGGCCCAGCTCTTACCCCAGCTCATCGAAGGGCGCGTTTGGATTTTGCGAGAGAGCATATCCATTGGGAAGAGGCCGATTGGGAAAGAGTTCTCTTCACAGATGAGTCTAGATTCTGCCTCTACCATTGTGATCGACGTTCCCTTGTATACAGACGTCCACATGAAAGATATGCTCAGTGCAATTTCCTGAATACTACTGGTTTCGGGGGAGGATCGATTATGGTATGGGGTGGAATATCTTCAACGGCTCGCACAGACCTAGTGGTCGTTGATAATGGAGCTATGAATGCTGATAAGTATATAAGGAACATTCTTGAAGAGCATGTAGTGCCATTTGCCCCATACCTTGGTGAAAATTTCATTTTTATGGACGATAATGCCAGACCCCATCGTGCGCGCATCGTTCAGGAGTACCTTTAAGAGGTTGAAGTATCTCGAATGGAATGGCCAGCAAGAAGTCCAGATCTCAATCCGATTGAGCAGGTTTGGGACAACTTCAATAGAAGGCTGAGAAGTTCTGAAAATCATCCAGCTACTCTTAATGACTTAGGAATCCAACTCGGAGAAATCTGGGAAGGATTAGATCAGAACATTTTAAGATCACTCATTTTGAGTATGAACCGTCGTTGCCGAGATTTTGAAAATTGTTCATTTCTCTTCTTTCACGTAAGATTCGGTGAAATCCTGAATTTTTCTTCCATTTAATGTGTCTTGTTTCGTTCAAAACCTTCCCGAGAGAACATAAAAAATAAGTTATAAAGTAAATGTAGAGTTAACTTTCATTAAAATTGAGATTTTCAGAATGTGCGTTAATTTTTTTGCGCAGTGTATTTCTGATCATCCCATATGGGAAATATCTGTCCAACAGCTCTAGTATTGATTTGATAGGTTCACAGCCTATTTGTTGATCTTGACTTTACTAATACTCTCAGTTTCGTCTCCTCAAATCTCTAGTAATTCAGTGAACCATCCAGATATAAAGGGTTTTCCAATAAGAGATGTTTCTTAAGATGAATGTTCGGATGTTTATTTCATTATAAAGAGGAAGATATGCCAACAATGGAAAATAGCATCAGCCAAATGACCACCATGACCACGACTACAGGACCATATCCTTTTCATGAAATTTTCCATAACCAAATCGCAAAGTGGCTGCCCTATGTCCTCGATAGCCCCATGAATTCCATCTTTAAGGTCTTGAATCGACGCTGGGCTCTTGGCGTAGACCTTCTCTTTCACATGGCCCCAAAGGAAGAAGTCGCAAGGTGTTAAATCGCAAGATCTCGGTGGCCAATTGTGATCTCCTCTTCGAGAAATAACACGGTCAGGAAACTTTTCACGTAAAAAATCAAGGGTTTCGTTGCTTGTGTGGCACGTAGCGCCACATAAAAAGTCATTAATTCCAACGAACGACGAGGAATGGACAAACCTGGGTTTTCTCCAACACTTCCGGCTACAGCAGCAATATTCTCGGCTGTTCTTGAGTGACATGCATGGGTTTTAATCTTCACATCTCTAACTTGTCCCAACAGCTCAAATTTTTCCACCAATTTCTGTATTGCGGTTCGACAAGGTGCTTCACGACGACCCAAAAATGTTCGAGTTTTACGAACCGTCTCTGCCAAATTTTCACCATTTTTATAGTGAATTTTAATCATTTCAATGCCTTTTTATTAATGGTGTAGTTTCTACTTGTCAAATGTCAAAAAACAACAACTGCAAAGGTGACATCTAACGAAATAGGGCTAGGTATTCAAAATAACTCCTCTTATTGGAAAACCCTTTACTGCAGCATTATTTCTCAGTGAATGACAATCTCAGTCAACTCATTGTTGATACGCCTTGGCTATATCCTTTCATTTATTGAAATTCATTTGTTTTCTAATAGCTGAAACAATATCCTTGTGCTCAATTAATGGTTGAAGATGTCATTGTGTAAATCAAACTCATTCAATTAAGTTCTCAATTATGCAGATGCACGAGATGTTTAATGATACAGCTCAATATCGTATGATGTTGCAGATTGTACATTCTCGTACTCGCAAATAAGGAATATGAGTACCTATACCTGTGCATCAGAAACAATTTAGATATCTAGTTAGGGTTAGGTTTAGCTTCGAAATTGAGGCAGATGGAAAAATATCATGGGAATATAAAATGTTTCTTTGAATTAGCAATTCTTCAAATTTTATGGTAGTCAAACCCACAACTCCTGTCCTGACCAGTCTTTTTCTATAATTTGAGATAAGACATTTTTTTATGGACTGTTGCAGTCTGGTTAGAATACCCTGTACATTGGGTGTACGATATTTCTATATAAGTTTTGATCAGAATATAAGTTATTTCAGTTCAGCTCCAATTGAAAATCAGAACAGTTGTCAAACATTGGTACCAATAGTCCTAATTACTCCGAATTTCGAAAGAGAATTTACCATTCTACACGAAATACATGAATATACAACAGATATCAAGAGTGAAATGACACTCTAATGCAACCTGTTTTAGTCGATTGATTATAATCAACCAGAAAAAAAAAACAAGAATGTTATGATTAATCGAAATTAATTAGTATTTCGATTTCGCCACATTCACTGATTGAATTTCGTTCTGTATTGATGTAGGTATTCATGATACTATACAGGATGTTCCCCCTGTCCCGCCAGATCCCCAGACTCAACTAGTATAGATTCCATTCATAACAGGATGTATTGATATCTATAGTTGGCCGAGACCAGTTCCACGCATAAACAAAATATTGCGATACCATATCAACGAACAATAACTTATTAGGAGTGTCAGTGTAGAGTTCGACGTCAAAAAAGTAAACCAGAGTTACGCAATAAATTAAAAAAAAAAGATGTCCACCGAAATTGTAATAATCGAAAAATTGGAGTATCGAGCCATCATCAAGTACCTATATTTAAAAGGGTTAAGAAGTAAGCAGATTTACGAAGATAAGCTTAATACCCTTGGTGATCAATGTCCTTCGTATGCGACCGTGAAAAATTGGACTCAAGCTTCAAAACAGGTAAATTTTCCATTGAAGAAGATGACCGATCGGGAAGGCCAGTTTCTGTGTCAGTCCCCGAAAATATCGATGCAGTTCATGACATGATTTTATCAGATTTTCGAATTGGGCTAAAACTGATATCTGATTCTGAAGCACTCAAGATTTCATACGAGCGCGTTCATCATATAGTTCACGTCAATTCGGACATGATAAACATTCGTGCAAAATGGATCCCCAAATGTTTGAATGTTGACCAAAAGCGTGCAAGGGTAGAAGCATCACGTTCGATCTGTGCTCGATTTGAAAACGATGTAGACTTCTTAAACTTAAACCGAATTATTACTATGTATGAGACTTAGGTACATTTCTACGATCCAGAAACAAAGCAACAATCGACGGAATGGCGACACTCTAGTTCTCCAAGACCTAAGAAGTTTCGTGTCCAAAAATCTGCTGGAAAAGTTCTTGCTTCAGTTTTTTGGGATAGCCATGGAGTAATCATGATTGAGTTTTTGGATAAGGGTAGACCAAAACTGGAGATTACTATTCGACATTACTGACAACTCTACGGGAAAAAATTTATGAGAAAAGACGCGGAACGCTATCCAAATGTATTTTGTTTTTACATAGGACAACGCCCCATTACACAAATCTCTTGTTGCCATGCAAAAAATTCGAGATTTAGGGTTAGAATGACTAGAACACCCCCCCCCTATTCACCAGATTTGGCTCCGGCCGACTATCATCTCTGTCCTCAACTGAAAAAAAGTTTAAAGGGTCGTAAATTTTCCTCCAACGAGGAGGTAATAAAAGCTGTGGAGGATTGGTTTGCAGAGCAAGAAGAAACATTTTTTTGAGAGTTCTAGAGATGTTGCAGGTTCGCTGTAATAAATGTATTCAATTAAAAGGAGAATATGTTGAGAAATAAAATATTTAGACATTGAAATTTTGTTTGGTTCTATAGTAGGCTAAGAATTTTCCATATATTCGTACAATGAGAAAAATTCGTACTTTAACACTCTGTAGCTATAGAAAACGAAACGTTTGCGGTCCCATGTTTATAAGACTTTTTTCCTGAAATTATGCAAGGAATCTACCCTCTTCATTTGTACCTAGCTCCAATTCAGGAGCACTCTGTATTCATTTGAGACAGGAATTCAGCTCCCAACAAAATTTCTTTTAATTTATCAAACCTTCTCAAGTTTCTCATCGAGACATACAAGAATTGAGACTTTTTCATGAAACTTCAACTTAACGAAATGATCTCCTTTCAGGTTTGTACGGAACCCTCTTCAGGAGAAACAAGGAAGCAGCCTTCTCGAACTACAGACTCTGGGAGAGCATGGGCTTCGTCATTGCCTACGCATATTCGACACATCTTTGCGCAAAGATGAAACTATACGCTCTTCTCGGTGTACTCTTCATCGGCATGATCATGTACACGATGGTGGAGGCTCATCATATGCGCAAGATACGCAGACTGAAAGAAAAAGAGAAGAAGGCGGCTGCTCTCGAAGCAGCCACCAAACAGGCGCTTCAAAACGAACCTGAAGAAACTGACGATGAAAAAGACGATATCGATGACGATATTATTGTTACGCACTTGTAGAAAGGTGAGTTTTATTGTTGGTTCCCTTTTATATTTCGGGATTCAAGGGGCAGTATCACCTTTTGAGGCTTTTGAATCGTGGTAAATCTCCATTCAAAAGTGGTCTCTTTATTTCACGAGTAAGTACTCTAATTTACGACGTAGAGACTTGATTTTTTTTTAAATCGAAGTTGAAGAACGTCCCGTGGGCAAATAGTTTCCTTTTTTCGATTTAATTAGTTTTTCAATTAAAAAAAACCTTGGTAATCGTTAGATCTGGGGTTATTGAATATGTTTTTCGTTTTTCATGAGTACAAGCTATATTTTTGAAATAATAATCATGAAAATTTTTGTAGTTTATAGAAGATTAAATTGCCGAGGGCAAATAGTTGCCATTTTTTCGATTTAATTAGTTTTTCAATCAAAAAAACAGGTTGAACTTCAGCGTTTTGGAAACTACACTTAATGATTTTTTTCCGACGGTTATTCATCATTTTTTGGAAAAAATCGCAACTATTTACCCTCGGCAATTTAATCTTCTATGAACTACAAAAATTTTCATGATGATTATTTCAAAAATATAGCTTGTACTCATGAAAAACGAAAAACATATTCAATAACCCCAGATCTAACGATTACCCTGTTTTTTTTAATTGAAAAACTAATTAAATCGAAAAAAAAAAAAAAAAAAACAACTGTATGGAAAAACTACAAAAACTGATAGACGTCACTGTGGCATGGATGAGACGCTGGAGAGTTCAAGCAAACCCTACGAAATCTAGACTTTTGATTTTCCACCACAAAATTAAACCCAACTCCAAGGGGATTCTGTTTGGAAATTGCACAATTATACCCACAAATATGTGTAAATATCTCGGCATCAAAGTAGATCACAAGCTCAATTTTAAAACCCACACAATAACACAAAAGAGAACAGCTATTACCCGAGCCGGACATTTTAGATCGCTCACATATAAAAATCAAGGAATCAGCACCAAAACAGCGAGCAAAATTTACAAGATGATATGCAGGCCCTTGTTGGAGTATGGACACACAGTATTTTTGAACTCCCCGAATACAACAACGAAAAACATAGAAGTCGCCGAAAGAACTTGCCTAAGAAAGATCACAAAACTGAGACACCCAAACAATCCACTCCACAACCCGTCTAATCAACTACTTTATGAGACTACAGAAGTGGAACCAATACTAGGAAGACTTGAAAATTTAAGCAAAAAATTCATCACCAACCAGAATAACATAAATATTATGGATCCACTGATTCACAGCTACCAAAGAACAACACCAGCAAAAGCAAAACTACCGGCACTCCCAATCTTTGAATATTTAAAATCACTATAACTCCTTGAAAATATTACAGATATTCTTGTAGATGAAAATGTTTTTTACTGGCAGGAAGACTTAGGTCGATAGCCGTTTGATTGTAATCAGATTATGATCAATAAAGTTTAGTTCTCTCTTCTCTCTCTCGAAAAAAAGAAAACTATTTGTCCTAGGGGCGTTCTTCAGTTTCAATTTAAAAAAAAAATCAAGTCTCTACGTCGTAAATTAGGGTACTTACTCGGAAGGGGTGAAATGATCCAAATGTCTTTTAGGATCTCTGGGACCAAAAAATTTCACAACATCCATTTTCCCAGTGCTCAATCTACTTTATATTCAAGTTCTAATCACCCATTCAACCTTTTCACGCATTCGTTTTTTTTCAGGTCTCTAGGATCTCACATTGAACTCTAAAGAAGAACATCAGCAGGTACAAAACCTCCAATGGTTACTTATCGAGAAGATGTTCCAACAGTATTGGCTCGACTCTTTTGAAGCAAGAGTAAAAATTGTACATAACTATTTCTGTGTTTTCTTTCATTGTTATTATAAGGGAGATGTAATACGTATTTATGAAGTCTATTTAATATTATCTCGAATAGTAACCGTAGATCTTTTGTCAAAAATTCCAAAAGACCTCACGGACGGAATAATTGAGTGCAGAAAAATCAGATGTAGCCTGATTGCCAAAAGTATGCTAGGAAAGAAGTACTTATTGACGAAGATGTTGGAGGATTTGCAATATTCAAACTTAGAACGACGTTAGCGAATTATATTTTTGAGTTGTATATGCATCTTTTGATACCGCATTGCCAGGTATGTTCAAGGAAAACAATGATTGAAAAAATTGTTTTTTCTGGAACAATAGAGATTTCGCAGAATTTCTGGCATCGACGTGACTAAATTACTTAGTTGCATTTTGATAACGATAAGTAATTATATTTATCCCTTAATTGTAAGCTCATAAGGTCATAAACAATCAAATGTGATATAATTTTTATTGAATAGCTTTATATTTGATTATCTGATTTCTGTTGCCCTTGTTTTTCGCGAAACGACTCTGTAACTTATTCACAGACAGTATTCAGCCACTACGTACATTTCAGTGGAAAACCATTCGTTAATTTTTCTTCGATCTTTTCAAAAATGTGCCATCACTCCATGCCCAAACTTATAGTGAAGAGCTTTCGTTGATGAATACTGTGCATGTAATAATACAGCAAAATTCCTGTTACGATTATTTTCAATCAATTTAATACGAATAGGTGTATCAAACAGGATCCTTATTCTGAGATGATACAGCCTACCTGTCATCCAATTCGTCATAATATCGTTAAACGTTATCATTTCACTTTTGTTTGTTATTAGTTAATTTATATTATTTTACTCATATGATAATTTCTATGAAACACTGTGTACAGTAAATATTAATTGTAATTATTATATAAGTGAATTAGTAGTTAGTTTGTAGATTTATCTTTATAATGAATTTACCCAGTATTAGTGTGGTAATACTGTAGAAATAAATGAATCGAAATTGAATGTTTGTCGTTTTTCTTTTAGGGGAAGTGGTACACGTCCGAGCTCGCGAGATACCTTCAAAAATTGGGCTTTTTATTTCCATTATATCTCAGTTCGTAAGCGGCGTAGACGAACATTATTACTCGTTTTTTTTTCGTAGATTAGGAAAAAAACCTGGTTGAAAATATGACCAATTAAGTTCCTACTTTATAATTCATTTAAGAATTCAGGGGGGCAATAAACAGAAAAACTGATTGATACACATCCTGCAACATACTATTCCGCATGTATACTGAAAATTTCATACAATTATCCCGAAAATTGACAGAGATATCATGGAAATAAAATCGTTTGTCCAGATTTTTATGAAATTACAGTTCACCAAGTTTTTTTCCTGATATACGAAGAAAAACGGAAATAACACATTAAAAAGAAATGATTAAGCTTTAATTAAAAAAAAATTGTTGGTCTACGCCGCATACCAACTGAGATATGGAAATAAAAAGCCCAATTTTTGAAGGGAGTTCGCGAGCTCGGACGTGTACCACTTCCCCTTAATCTCATATCACCATGGACATCCAGGTCACGCTGAGGTCCCTGGAATCACACTGCCAGGGTGCCACGGATCCCTCCCAACCTGGGAAGATCTACACTGCGCAAAAAATTAACGCACATTCTGAAAATCTCAATTTTAATGAAAGTTAACTCTACATTGACTTTATAACTTATTTTTTATGTTCTCTCGGGAAGGTTTTGAACGAAACAAGACACATTAAATGGAAGAAAAATTCAGGATTTCACCGAATCTTATGTGAAAGAAGAGAAATGAACAATTATCAAAATACTGAAATGCTGATACGTGATTAAATACTTGGTATTTCCACCCCTTGCGTTAATTACAGCTCGGCAACGACGGTTCATACTCAAAATGAGTGATCTTAAAATGTTCTGATCTAATCCTTCCCAGATTTCTCCGAGTTGGATTCCTATATAAGTCATTAAGAGTAGCTGGATGATTTTCTGAACGTCTCAGCCTTCTATTGAGGTTGTCCAAACCTGCTCAATCGGATTGAGATCTGGACTTCTTCCATTCGAGAGACTTTAACCTCTTCAAGGTACTCCTGAACGATGCTCGCACGATGGGGTCTGGCATTATATCGTCCATAAAAATGAAATTTTCACCAATGTATGGGGCAAATGGCACTACATGCTCTTCAAGAATGTTCCTTATATACTTATCAGCATTCATAGCTCGATTATCAACGACCACTAGGTCTGTGCGAGCAGTCCAAGATATTCCACCCCATACCATAATCGATCCTCCCCCGAAACCAGTAGTATTCAGGAAATTGCACTGAGCATATCTTTCATGTGGACGTCTGTATACAAGGGAACGTCGATCACAATGGTAGAGGCTTTCAACGAAACAAGACACATTAATTAAATGGAAGAAAAATTCAGGATTTCACCGAATCTTGTGTGAAAGAAGAGAAATGAACAATTTTCAAAATACTGAAATGCTGATAAGTGATTTAATGCTTGGTATTTCCACCCCTTGCGTTAATTACAGCTCGGCAACGACGGTTCATACTCAAAATGAGTGATCTTAAAATGTAATTCTGATCTAATCCTTCCCAGATTTCTCCGAGTTGGATTCCTAAGTCATTAAGAGTAGCTGGATGATTTTCTGAACTTCTCAGCCTTCTATTGAGGTTGTCCAAACCTGCTCAATCGGATTGAGATCTGGACTTTTTGCTGGCCATTCCATTCGAGAGAATTTAACCTCTTCAAAGTACTCCTGAACGATGCGCGCACGATGGGGTCTGGCATTATCGTCCATAAAAATGAAATTTTCACCAATGTATGGGGCAAATGGCACTACATATGCTCTTCAAGAATGTTGCTTATATGATTATCAGCATTCATAGCTCCATTATCAACGACCATTAGGTCTGTGCGAGCAGTCAAAGATATTCCACCCCATACCATAATCGATCCTCCCCCGAAACAAGTAGTATTCAGGAAATTGCACTGAGCATATCTTTCATGTGGACGTCTGTATACAAGGGAAGGGAACGTCGATCACAATGGTAGAGGCAGAATCTAGACTCATCTGTGAAGAGAACTCTTTCCCAATCGGCCTCTTCCCAATGGATATGCTCCCTCGCAAAATCCAAACGCGCCCTTCGATGGGCTGGAGTAAGAGCTGGGCCTCTTGCCGCGACACGAGGCCTTAAATCATATTCTCTGAGGCGATTTCTTATTGTCTGAGTGCTAATTTGCACCTCATGAGTTTGCTCAAGCTGATTTTGAAGGAAGCGAGCGGTTGCAAACCATTGTCTCAACGAAGAAACTCTCAAGTAACGTTCTTGAATGGCAGTTGATGTTACCCGTGGTCTACCCTGTCCTGGTCTTCGGACATTCATACCTGTCTCCCTGAATCGCTGCAACATTCTGGACACACTTGTATGGGAAACTCCAAACCTTTCTGCAATTCTTGTGTATGTTCATCCTTCTTCTCGCAAAACTACCGCTTGGGCACATTCCTCTTGATGGGTCAAATTGCGTGTTTCGCGTTGCATAGCGATCGAGTGAAGAAAATCAAACGAAAGAAAAACTATTGATCACCAGAATTGATCGAGAACAACTGATTTTAGAATGGAGCCAATACATTCAAAATCTGATATCATCTTTTTTTATTCCTGCTGGGAGAAAACATCTGTATTGAAGAAAAACGTTGAAAGTGGATAACATATGCATGCATAAATAATTCTGATAAAAATAATTATTATTGAGAACACCTTCAGTTGTAGAATAAATTTGAGATTTAAATAATGTGCGTTAATTTTTTGCGCAGTGTATTTATTAGTTTGAATGAATACAAAACTCTATATTTGACTGAGAACAAAGCCAGTTTTTTAAATGTTCTTTGCCTTCTTAAAATCGTCTTTTCTTGAACTCCCTATCGTTATTTATTATTGCAGCACCTTTCTTTATCACTGATAGAAGAATGTGGTTTAGCTCAGCCTCCACTGGAAAGAAACTCCATGGAGGAACCCGCCAAACATGTCATTATTTGTAAGTTTTTGCCCTGATGATCAATCCTGTGCAAAAACAACTGGAGATACATGATCCTGTGTATTTTCCAGGTCACTCAGCAACAGAAGAAGCGTCTACAATAGCAGAAAACATTCTTCTTGTGAGGCTTATTCAAAGCTTCCACATGGATTCCCGCAAATGGTCAGACATAGGTTACAACTTCCTTATAGGAGACGATGGATCGATTTTTGAAGGTCGCGGATGGAACATCATTGGAGCCCATACAAGACAATACAATTCCACATCCGTTGGTATTTGCTTCATTGGAACTTACATCCGGCAAAAACCAAACCCTACTGCTCTTTTGAACGCTAAAAGACTTATCGAGCATGGGGTAACCATAGGTGCCATCAGCAATGATTATTCCTTGCTGGGACATTGCCAGTGCATTGGGACTGAAAGCCCTGGAGAATGCCTTTTTGAGGAGATAAAGACCTGGAAGAATTTCGATAATAGTATCAGTTTGAGGAACCCCTCAATGGCGATTCCTTCGTTGAAAAATATAGATCGCATATTTGTTCCTTGAGGTGCTCCTAATTTAGGGGTAACCTGAATTAATAGTGTTTTAAGCTTTTTCTTTAGCGAATAAGTGAAAAATTGGTTACTTCAGCAAAGAGACTGAGACTGAAAGTTTTTAAATATCAGATGAATGTTTTCTACGAATAAATATTATAAAGAAATGTGCTTTATCTATTTGTGTATTATTATTTCTCCCTTTTAATTAATTTGGTTTTCTCTTCGGAAAACCCCTTTATTTCCTTTTAAAATAATTATTATCAGAGCTTTCCACAAAGCCTCGACCTTCAAACATGAAATCCTCCAATTTTTTGCACTAAACTTATGCTCTTGTTCAAAATATAAAAACTTTCAGAAAATCACAATTTAATTTATACTCACCACGATGACCATTTGCTTGGATCCACTCAGTATGTTAAATCCTTTTTAATTCACTATACGATCACTTCTTTTAACTGTAAAAATTAAAAACTCAGACCTTTTCATTTTAAAATTTTATTCTTTTATAAAAAAAATATATACAATATTTGGTTTTTATACAAGTAATCTTTCGATTTCGTTCTGTATCGTTTGAATTTGGGGTTTCAATTGAGACCCCTCGTTTATGGTAACAGAACATGCTATCACAGGGCGAGAAACACCGCATGCACGACCTAGGGCTTGCTTTGATCGTACAAACACATATGCCACATTTTTGTCTTCGCACAAGAGAGGAATGTGAAGCAAGATGTCCAATGGTTGAGCATCGGCTGCCATAACTACGAATTCGGCGATTCCTCTGTTCAAAGTCTTCGTGACTTCGTTTGCTCCTTTACGGAGTTGTTTGTAATTCATGGCCTGCTGGACCAAATTGAGGATTTTCATTGTGAGCTGGGCTTCAGCCAAGGGGTATGCTTTTGGGTTCACTTCTTCGGCCTGTAAATATGAGACATATGAAAATCTAGCTCTAGGTTTCAATGTAGATATGAGACAGTCTACATGTGGTCTCTTTATATAAGTTCAAAAGAGTCAACTAACAACGCAATAGAAATTCGCCTAAAATTAGCTCTTATCATATCAAAATATAAGACCACCAAGGAAGGCTGTCCTAACAAGATAAATTATAGCAAATACAAAACGTGGAAAAAAGATGGGTTTGTGACAAAACTAATGTAGCGAAACCTTGAAATAAAAAGAATATTACTTACCATTTTTAGTAGTTGATTCTATTATTCGAAATACTTAGAAAATTGATATTTGCACTCTCTCCGCAATAACTGCTTCACCGAGATAAACAAACTTTACAGAAGAATTAAAATCACCAAAAACAGAAAACACCTGAGATGCTTTCCGGTCACGCTAACCTTTAAAAATGAAACGTTGAGATTCGAGCACGTGCTGATATCTGTGCTTGGATCATAGAACATCAGGAAGAAGAAGATTGCAAGCAGAGACTGTTGAAAGTTAATTTATGTTGAATTAATCGAAAAAAGAAAAATTGTGTAGATAGACTGATATGTAAATAGAGACACAGCCGTACTCATTTTCAAATCCATATGTTTTAGTTAATTATCGATTTTGCAAAAATTTGATTCTCCGGAAATAAAGAATACAGAATTGCCGAATTTCACTTCAAGGCTCACTATAAAGACGGCTGTGATGTAGTAGTCCTTATAACACTCTTATTTCTATGTTGTAGTTCTAATTGTTTGAAAAAATTAAGGTTATTGTGTTATCAAACTTGTCAAATATCATTTAACCTTCATCGTTGTTATTGTTCATCAAAAACAAATTTATCATTTTACTTATTACGCTTTATTGAAAAGAAAATGGCTCTTCTTAATATAGGAGAAGACCCTTGGTATGACCTTATAAATACTAACAAGGCAAAATTATAACATTGATATTATAGGTTGCTTGAACATGAAACTTGTGAAAAATTATCAAGAGATATCATGGAACAGTTAACTCAGCGTCAGAGGCAATCTAGGACAAGTGATAAGTTCTCACAATTATCAGCTACTATTAGATTACGGTTGAAACAGTATAATAATGAGGTTGAACAGTTGCTTAAAAAAATTGGTTTTGGAGTTAACTTGTATCCTTTTTTAAATGTTTGAATTCACGGTCTTCATAATATCTTTATTCTGATAATTCCACAAGAATGAGAATAATGCCCTTTAAACTGTGAAAGGTTAATTCCTTATTGAATATAGAACTTCAGCAGAATTGGAAAGAAGGAATAGACAAGTCGAAATATTGCAATCGAAGGGATTGCAGATGCAGAAGCTTTTTGATGACCAATTGACAAACAAGAACAATGAAGAGAGGCAGTCATTATTTGGTGCCACATCCTCAAATTTTGGCGATGATGACTTCAGGAGGGAAACAGTTTCAGAAATAAGAAACACGCAACAACAAATGATCAGTGGTGAGTTGACTACACTTTGGGGACTTTCATATCAGTTCTGCTACTGTATTTTTGCCAAAACTATGTTATTTCTCACTTGGAAGTTACAGTTCCTCTGATTTTGGTAAACTGTACCTACCTATCAATGCAATTTAGCCTTTTATTGCAGAACAAGACAGAGGGTTAGAGAGCTTATACCAAATAATATCTAGACAGAAAAACATTGCTCAAACTATTTCAAATGAGGTAGATCTCCACAATGGTAAGTTTATAGAATTTGATATGATCAGAATGCATGAAAGAATGGCAAAAAAATTCAATGAAATGATCTATTGACTTTATTTAAAACTGCAAATTCAGGGATAAAATAATTAAATAATTTTGAAGATATCTTGGATGATCTGGATAGTCAAATGGAAACAACAAATACGAGAGTAAGAAATGAAACACAACATATTGGGGTGATAGATCGAAAGGACAATACTTGCGGTTATTGGATAGTAATCATTTTATTGTTCATAAGTATAGTTATGGTGTCCATAATATAATTATTTGATGGACAGAAAAGATACTCATTGTAAAGGGACAATTGTTTGTTGATTGACAAACTTGTTGATATGTAAAGCATTTTTTTAGTAACCATTTTCTTTTATTATATTATATATTTATATCCCTATTAAAAGATTTATTATCCAAGAGTAGTTTTGAAGATTTAATGATATTTAACCCTTTAATGTCACAATAACAATGAATGAATGAAAAATCACAGCATTAAAAGGAAATTATTTCATCATTCAACGGTATAGGAGTGAAAACCAAATTGTTTTAAATATAATCTTTAATTAACTAGATTCAAATAATTAGATGAAAATCTGGCAGAATTACAATACTTCTGACATATTCAACATGTGTGGATCAAAGATGGATATATAAATTATAAGATACAAACACTCAAATCTCGCTGCTCTATCGGGAAAAAATAGGGAGTTTGAAATGACTGGAAAAAATCTCAATTTTTTGGTAGAAGGATCGAGCTAGTGCCAGGAGCTACTGTTGATTCCCCACTGTGCCCACTCGTATCTCTTTGAGGACTCTAAAATAACGAAAGATTTGTATGAAGTGAACAAACATATTTTCATAGTTTCAAGTTCATCAAGATAAAGAAAGGAAACTCTAAGCAACAAAATTTCATCAGTTCAATGTAAAAATTGATATGAATCTTCAATAAATGTAATAAACAGAGAACCAAGTAATAAAAATGAAACTTTTTTTCTAAATAGAAAGAGCTTCTTCAAATTTGTAGCTAGAGCAGGTTCAGGTACTGAATACAAAATTTTCAAAGAAATTATAACCTAAAATGAGAAGCTTTAGCTTGCTTGTTCAAATTCATAGCCAGAGCAGTCAAAAATAATTTCCTGTCTTTCTAACGGCACAATTTTGAACATTTTTAGGGTAACAGTTTATTTAAGTAATTTTCATTGGTTTTGATATTCCTGAGAGCAAAATTGACCGAAATTTTTTTTTTATCGCAGTCAAACAAATTTCCAAGCAAATAAACGTTTTTAATATCTACACGAACAAAGCTGATCCCATTGTTTGCCCACCAGCACTAACCTCAAAAATTATTTGACAGTTCGTTCGATTGCCTAAGTGGGTTGATAATGCTCATTTCACATTATTTCTAGATGCATTTGAGCCTCAATATTACTCTTAATTTGTAAAGACTACGTCTTTTATTTCGAAAATCAATAAATTAGACCATAAATTCTTACTCAGAGAGTTTGGGACCATTTTTGGTTTAAAACTCGACAAATAGTGACATTTGGACAAAACATACTAACAAACGCTTGATAATGGGTTGAAAACTTACATTTGAATATTGAAAAAGAATTTTCACAATACCTTGACGTGTATTTTGTATTTCAGAACTGACGCTCTCAAAATAAGCATCCTTGTTCTCCTTTGATACTTCTTTCCCATCGCTAAACTCTTCTCGAAGGTGGTACTTCTCTGATCGATATCTTTCGCATATAAAATCTTATTGTGAGAATCTATCCTCGCCTGAATCTGTCCTTCCAAAATAAGCTGCATTAGTTCGTCCTCCAGAGCTCCAACCGATCTGTTGAACGCTATCGCCATTTTCCGCATATCCGCAGAAAGATAAG
This sequence comes from Adalia decempunctata, assembly GCA_951802165.1. Taxonomy (NCBI): domain Eukaryota; kingdom Metazoa; phylum Arthropoda; class Insecta; order Coleoptera; family Coccinellidae; genus Adalia; species Adalia decempunctata. The sequence continues at coordinate 4,488,175 of OX637695.1, read as the reverse complement.
GGCTAAAGTACTGAATTAGAGCCCTGTTACGGATTCTGGTATAAAGATTGTTAACGTGGGGAGCTATGTACAAATCCAGCAGTAAGTTATCTTTTATTTGTTCCAGCGATTGTAAGCAGGACGCATATTTCGATTCGTAAAATTTAAATATGATATCCCTCAATTGCGGTTCCAATTCCAAAAACAATTTGAAAGAACTACTGAATATAACGTTTTTTTGCAACTCGTGACGATCGAAGGTTGCAAGCGCACACAAACCACCGTACATCGCCACGTTATTGGCAGATAGGACTTCGGTGAAATCGCAATGGTCTAGATTGGCTAAAAGAAAATGTTTCGCAGCTGACTTGTACTTTCCAGTGGCCAGTTCCGCCAATCCTGCCGCACATTTAAGTTTAGTTACTGTGAACTGGTGAAGTTCTTTGTTTTGATTGGTTGCATCGTTAAAATCAGGAGTGCTTTCTGCTTTTGATACGTAGCTTAGAACATGAGACCAATTCTGTAGATAAACTGAGACTTTGATCACGTTCAAGCACATATTAACAACATGCTTTCCACTGGTGCAATAATCTCGAGCTCTTGAATAACATTTTAAGGCATTAGATAAATCTCCACAATCTAAATAGTGGTCTCCAAGGTCATCATGACCCCTTCTGATACTTTCTTTGATAGAATTCGCTTTATAGTTCTTCAAGTCATTGTCTAGTTTCTCTAGTTTGAGCGCTGCTTTCTTAGCTCTAGTCTCCATCCAAGAATGATCAATAACTGGTATATCCTGAGACGTTGAGGACGATGCAACATCAGGGACATTAACTGAAGATATGACTTCTTGTAATTTTTGATGGAAAAGTTGGTACAAAGCAACATTATATGTGGTCATCACGTATTGTATTGCCGTTTTCAAGGCTTCAAGTCTCAACGAAGGACAATGATCCATTATAAAAGACAACCTATACAGTTTGGCTAATCCCGAGTAACTATTGGCATATACTTCTAAATCAAGAGTAGGGTTTTCCACATTATAAGTCTCCTCATCGATGTTGTCATTATCTTCAGGTGGAGCATCTACCTGCATCGGTTCTACTGCGTTCTGTAAATGTTGCAAAAGTCAAAATAACGTTTTTTACCATTGTAAACTTGATATTTTGGTTTGACAGCTTTTTTTTATTTTACCTGTGCCATTGTGATGGTACCAGAAAAGATTAGAAAATTGAATTATCTATTTTACAATGTTGATTTGGGGATGCATAAGATAATCAATTTTGGAAAGAATCAGAGCAGAACGAGCCGAAATTGAAAATACAAAAATCAAACATTAGTTTGGCAATCACAGAACATCGAAAATTTTAATCAAAATCACTAATCAACAATTAAACCATAGATTCAGATATTTTCAAACCACAGATGAATCAAAAAGTTTTCTTTTTTATCAGTACACCACATTCTTGTTACGATATAGATCATCACAACAACGACTGTGGGAAAGTCTTTGATTGTATGTCTTCCTAGAAAGGTGGAGAAAAACAGCAACAACGTGATTAATGGCTGGATAATACGTCAGCTCTGATTTTGAAGTGATTGATTTGTGTTTTGATTTTTCTATTTTCTGTGTGCGACCCATTTTTCTATGATTGGTATTAAGACGATTTCAAGGACGTTTCACTTTGACGTTTAACGTCATCTGGGTTCATGAAATTTTGCTGAATTCTCATTGTGAAATGGATTGAAATTTGCTTAAAATAATGAATATAACAATTAGAAGTGTTGATTCTCTTATGTCTCCAGTTTTGGGGCTTTTAGTGAAATATGTTGAGCGACTGTGATTGAAAAAAGTTGGAAGAATTTTTTTGTGCTGTAGACTTTCGTGAGTGGTTGTTCTCTAATTGCTTTGGATATTGCAAAAATCGAGGTGGGTAAACATATGTTCGTTGTATTTGTTGTGATTGTGTATGATATACCTATTGACAGTTAATAGTTTTTCAAATTAAGAATCAAAATGGATTGTTATTATTATAAATTTCTACATTTCTTCATTACTAAGGTCAACACAAAATCTATTTGTCATTCAATTGGTTTCCGTGTTTTTGTAAATATTTATAACATGACCTTTGATGGTAATTCGTACTACATTCAATGATCCGATATTGAGATCTCATTGAAATTTGAATTGTTGTAAATGTAAAAATATTGAAGAATCTATTTCTACCACCTTTGTAGTATATTGACGGATGGTTTGGTAAAAATTCATTCATCAGATTATCATAGATTACGAATTATTTGTTTGCTATATACCTTTCAAAAATTCTACCTGTGATCATTTTCGCAGATAAAATCTTATCACAATTGAAATCTAATTCTATATCTATTACCCTATAAGCAACCTCATGAATTACTCATTCCTCTTGGAACCAGATTTTCTTGTGTTGTGAGTGAAGACAGTTTATTTTGGATATAAGCGAATTGTTGTATCTTGTAAGGATGGTTTTCAAATATACAAAATATAATTTGTATTGATTGCCATCTAAATATTGAACTGAAACTACGTTCTACTGTGAGATGTGTGAAAAATAATATAAATGAAACTCTTCAAGAGTGTAAACATTCATTGTTGTCAATTAACTTGCATTTACCATCGATTATGGTTTATAATAATGATTTTCTTTAAATATGAGTCACCCAATTCCCTTATTTTGTGAAATACGTAAAGCTTGTATGGAAACAGTACAAAAAGGAAGCATTATAGGAAGAATGCCATTGAAATGAAAATTTGATTCAATTCAACATAAACTGCCTCACAAAATTATTGTACCTACATGAAAATTGATATTCACCATTTTTCCAACCTCTTATCGCGTTCAAATATTTCTTTAAATCGTAGCTATGAACAAATTCACAAATAGTCTCATGAAATGTCAATTTGTGGGGCCAGGGCTGGCCCAACTTTGTGGCCTACCAAATTAATAGACGAGTACCTTCATGCTGGCCAACTGTTCAAAAATGCCTGAAAATCACTTCCCTTTTTTTCGCAATGATTCAACTCTTACCTGAAAGCTTTAATCCTAATGAGTGTATCCTGAAAATATTAGATGTCACGAAGGTCTTCATCAAAAGCTATAAATTTTTGTTTTCTTAGGGTTTCATCAATGGAAAATAAATATCCCCACCTAAATGTTTGAATGAAGAATTTGAATTTTTCGAATCAAATGAGGATTTCGCTTGAGTTTGTTTTTTATAACTTTTCTGATGAATGAGACGTTTCTATTAACAGTGTAAAAATGATGCAAGATACTGCAGAAATATCAAATTCAAATTTCATTAATTTCCGAAGAAGGTGTTTTCTTTGAATTCGTAGAGATCATAGGAAGACTTTCAGTGAATCAATGTATTATTAACCCTGTATTGTGGAGTTTATTAAATATAGGTGCATAATTGGGTTTTCGCTTCTATTTGAATAGAAATTCTACGAGGAATTCAAAGGAAATTAGGGAAATAAATGATTGTTTTTAATGTTCTTTATTTGCATGGAAACTTACTACAGAATAACAACCCAAAAGTATTTACAACTGCCATAGACTATGATCTGGATGTGAATAAGTTCTGATGCCGCATGAGAAATTAGGATCATTGTACTGGAAAATCATTATAATGAAGTATCACTTTGAAAACATAGTATATTCTTAATATGTAAAGTGGTAAATTCATCCATTCAACATCAGAACTTGGCCAGTGTATACCACATCTCAAAATAATAAATACAGACAATATATTCACTAAAAATATTGTTCGCAGTTGATTGAGAAACTCCCTTAAAAATGGCTACTTCACAAACAGTTTCAGTTTTATTAATACTAGAACTGCTCTCTCTGGAGCAATTTATTTATGGATTTTTCAATCTGGATATAAATCTGAAATTAACTTGACATAATCGTCCATGTGAAGGGAACAAACACATATATATATTCTTTGCAGCAAGGTTCCCATCCATAGTTTGTCTATCCATGCTTTTCTCCAGTCCAATTTATGCAATATGCCAAAGGCATTAGTGATATTCGGTGTTGAGGCATCTTTCTCAGGAAATTTATCAAAACGAACAGCCGTGTTTTTACTTTTCCTTGAAGAGCAATTGAGAACAGTTTTTTCCAGTACTAGTACTTTGCTTACATTGTTATATAATCATCTACTGGCCTAAAATTCAAATATATCATGAGGATTGAAACATAAAAATCTTTTCGTGCAGATACCTACTTCACCTTTTCTGATTTCCATCTTACAGAAAGATGAAGTCACAGCTCAGTACCCCGAATTACGAGGATCATACCTATCCCTCAAGAATACCTGAAACAGCCATTGATTTAGAATAGATATTCTAATTTCTAAGTCAATGAAAACAGCTTAGGAGCAAGTAAAAATATAAACAAGTCGTTTTCTAGGTTGGAAAGTCATAGATTTCCATTAATGAAAACATAAGAAAACAAAAATTTATAGCTTTTGATGAAGACCTTCGTGACATCTAATATTTTCAGGATACACTCATTAGGATTAAAGCTTTCAGGTAAGATTTGAATCATTGCGAAAAGAAGGGAAGTGATTTTCAGGTATTTTTAAACAGTTGGCCAGCATGAAGGGACTCGTCTATTGACTCTGTGTAAGGTATCTTACTTTCAGCTTTCGTTGTCAACCAAAGGACCACCCTGTTTTGAACTGAGTCTTATTGCGAAGTCAGATCTCTTTAACTCATTATCTCTACCACCAAATTTTAGCAGTTTCGTAATTATCTTGTGAAATTTCGACCATAACATGCGGCTTTTTTAGAATGTCGAGTTCAATGAGCAGTATAGCATCGCAAGTTGCCAATGTGACCACCCAAGTACCTTCCACAACGGAAATGCACTTGCATCCAACAGAACCAATTTTTCTTCAGACGAAGCTAGCTCAAGGCATAGCTGGAGTTTTCGTGTTTGCAGCTCTTTTTATCACTTGTACACAGGTGAGTACTTCTTTTATTTTTTTGTGTTCAATTCTTAATCGGGGTGAGACGAGAATTGAGAAGGCTTACCCTTGTTTGGAAGGAAATTTACCAGATTATTCATTTGGAAATGCTGTTAGTATATTTGTGATAAAGAGGATCCCTTAGTTGGATTTCCTTGATTATCATGATTTTTATATAAATTTTGATTTTTGACCTTTTTTTCTCCTAGGGTTTGGCTTTGAACATAAGTTTTTCAGCCATAGCGAGTTCCTCAATATGAAAATAATTGTTTTGTTTGGAGGAAAAGTATTGTGCTGATTTCTTGTGCGTTTTTGCTATAATTTCAGTGAACTGATTGAAAAATCGATAGAATTTCGCGTGCAGCACAAATTATTCCTCTCATATTTTTTGCTTCTGAACTTGGACACGACGACAATACAGGGTGTCGCAAGAATTTGTAGAAAACTATTGATAGTTCATCTCATGTTTTCTCTGACACTGAAAAATGATGTTTCTTTCGAATCATTCGGATAATGCTGAAAATTTCAAAATTGTGCTGGGGTTTTCCAATATAAGGTGTTATTTTTACATTCAAAGAAAAATGCCATTTTTTAGATAAATGATCGTATATTTATTTCATTACAAGCATTACGCCTGGGTAGAAATATGTTTCACGCGGCGGTTTCATCCTCTATTTTCGCGAACTACACTGCGCAAAAAATTAAAATTTATTCTACAACTGAAGGTGTTCTAAATGATAATTATTATCAGAATTATGCATGCATATGTTATCCACTTTCAACGTTTTTCTTCAATACAGATGTTTTTTCCCAGCAGGAATAAAAAAAGATGATATCAGATTTTGAATGTATTGGCTCCATTCTAAAATCAGTTGTTCTCGATCAATTCTAGTGATCAATAGTTTTTCTTTCGTTTGATTTTCTACACTCGATCGCTATGCAACGCGAAACACGCAATTTGGCCCAAGAGGAATGTGCCCAAACGGTAGTTTTGCGAGAAGAAGGGTTGACTGGTGGACATACACAAGAATTGCAGAAAGGTTTGGAGTTTCCCATACAAGTGTGTCCGGAATGTTGCAGCGATTCAGGGAGACAGGTATTATGTCCGAAGGCCAGGACAGGGTAGACCACGGGTATTAACTGCCATTCAAGAACGTTACTTGAGAGTTTCTTCGTTGAGACAACGGTTTGCAACCGCTCGCCTCCTTCAAAATCAGCTTGAGCAAACTCATGAGGTGCAAATTAGCACTCAGACAATAAGAAATCGCCTCAGAGAATATGATTTAAGGCCTCGTGTCGCGGCAAGAGGGCCAGCTCTTACCCCAGCCCATCGTAGGGCGCGTTTGGATTTTGCGAGAGAGCATATCCATTGGGAAGAGGCCGATTGGGAAAGAGTTCTCTTCACAGATGAGTCTAGATTCTGCCTCTACCATTGTGATCGACGTTCCCTTGTATACAGACGTCCACATGAAAGATATGCTCAGTGCAATTTCCTGAATACTACTGGTTTCGGGGGAGGATCGATTATGGTATGGGGTATAATATGCTCGCACAGACCTAGTGGTCGTTGATAATGGAGCTATGAATGCTGATAAGTATATAAGGAACATTCTTGAAGAGCATGTAGTGCCATTTGTCCCATACATTGGTGACAATTTCATTTTTATGGGCTATAATGCCAGACCCCGTCGTGCGCGCATCTCTCGAATGGAATGGCCAGCAAGAGGTCCAGATCTCAATCCGATTGAGCAGGTTTGGGACAACCTCAATAGAAGGCTGAGAAGTTCAGAAAATCATCCAGCTACTCTTAATGACTTAGGAATCCAACTCGGAGAAATCTGGGAAGGATTAGATCAGAACATTTTAAGATCACTCATTTTTTGAGTATGAACCGTCGCACAGTGGGGCAGAATGCCTTGAAACCTGGCATTAAATCAATAATCAAAAATGCATATTTTCATACCGTCATTTGTCGAAGCGACAGATCACTAACGTAAGCGACAAAAAAGCACAATACTAACCCTTCCTGATCCCCACTGCGCTCCCGACAGCTCTTCTTTGTAGCCATTTTTTGGCCAAGTCGTGACGACTGCAAAATTTTTCCGTAATTGTTGTAGTTTTACAACGTCACTCTGTTAACAGATCACTATTGTTACGAGTTTTTTTGATGGCAGCTTCAAGTTCAGGTATGTGTAGATAATTTAAGAAATTTGGATGAATAAAAACTTACATAGAATAATAATTAATTCTTGTTGATGTTGTCTATGATTGAATCTTTAAATTTTTATCGTATTCTCAGAATCATGAAGGTTTTCAGTTATGTTCCAAGGCCGTCCAAAGTTTGATACTTACATTTCTGCGAAGCTTGATCCATGCTCATTTTAGAATCATGAAAATTTCTTGCCCATATTCTGCCTTTTTTCAGAAAAATCAGTTTTAGACAGCGAGGTGGGCACTCATTGATAATCGATTATTTCTTTAAAATTTATTTCTCCTTTAGTAACGACTTCGAGCGCAATGATTTTTAAAGGAAAAGAGCTCATAGATGTAATGAGGAGTTGCGGAAACAGTTAAATTGAAAAAAATTTGATTATTTGAACGAAGAAATGAAAAAAAAAAGTACGAAATGTAATGCAAAGCAGGAGCAGTAGCTTCTGAAAAAAAATTATATTTGAAGGCAGAGTATGAGTCTCATTACACAAAAGCACGAAGAATGGTTGTACGTTTCCAAAATTACAAAAAAGAATGACTCGAGAGGTCGAATTCGTTTAAAACTAAAGAACTTAAGGATACGACTCACGTATCTGTATTGACATAACAACAAAGATGAATCTAAGGTCAGAAGGGTACGTACATGCATCAAAAATTCTTCATGAAATAACTTCTACGTCTCCAAAACGGGCCACTAAATGTAGAAATGCCTTTATATCTTCGTTGGACTCACAACCAAAATCTATGTCTGGCTAAGATGCTCTAGGGTCTAGCTGTTTTGATAACAGCAAAGTTATCTCAACTTCAATTTGGAGTTGTGAGGGATAGTGCTCCTCAAATATTCCCTTCGTACAAGACTTGAAGACTGTCCAAGCAGCAAAAAGCAGCAAAGAAGCTCTGCTATCCAAATAATATATACGTGTTACAGAAACTGTTGTCTGCGTCAAGGGCAGATTTACGAGGGTGGGTGTACGGGGGGGTAAATACCCCCCCATGGCCCATCCCCAATGATTATCGAAGACCTTAGAAAAAGGTGGTGCACATATAATATTTCATACATTGTGTACCTGATTTAATGGTTTTCAATCGATATAACCCTCACTCAAGATCGTTATTAACCCTCCCATGAAAAGCAGCTATATCCGCCCTTGGCTAGCGTCCCACTACAGGATTTGAGAAGAAGACTTGGAGTCATCAGAATATTCCAGTGTTTCCGATTTATCCGAATAATGAATCGAAATCATCATCCAAAAGGTCTTTAATTGTGTTATGATGTGTGATTACATTAATTCCGATGTTAATAAATGTTTGTAGGATCCAAAATGCCTTTTACCTTCACCAATTAACATATAAAAATAATAATATATTGTTTTCTCAAACTGAACAAACACCTAAATATTTAATGCCAGGTTTCAAGGTATTCTGCCCCACTGTGCGTCGTTGCCGAGCTGTAATTAACGCAAGGGGTGGAAATACCAAGTATTAAATCACTTATCAGCATTTCAGTATTTTGAAAATTGTTCATTTCTCTTCTTTCACATTCAATGTAGAGTTAACATTAAAATTGGGATTTTCAGAATGTGCGTTAATTTTTTTGCGCAGTGTATTTAAAAATGTAAAGAGTTTTTCAATAAGAGGTGTTATTTTTACATTCAAAGAAAATGCAATTTTTTTTTTAGATAGATGATCGGATGTTTATTTCATTATAAAGAGGAAGTTATGCCTTTAATAATAGAAAATAACATCAGCCAAATGACCACCACGACCACAGGTCCATATCCTTTTCATGAAATTTTCCATAACCAAATCGCAAAGTGGCTGCCCTATGTCCTCGATTGCCTCACCAATTTCATCTTTGACCACCCTGTATAAGGCGAAAATCTTTTATACCTCTCGATACCAACTTTTTGGCTTAAACCTTCCATTGAAATTATACTGATCGTCTTTATTACTTATTGATCCACATAAAGTCGAAAATTTCTCTATTTTCGCGAACTAGTTCTCTCGAAATGGAACAATGGATTTCTGTTGGAAACAACAGGAGATAACTCAACGCCAGAGTGGTAATATCGATTTTGAAACGACGCACCTTGAATATCCCCATTATTGAAATGATACAGGTATAAATTCATTCAAAAGCATTTGTAGCGAACCACACTTGTTACAATTTTTTTTTTAATTTTCTGTCATCGATTCCCTCGAAGATTTTCTACTCGGGTTGAAATGGAACGAAACCATAACAGTTCAACACGCGTGAATCCGTCTACGTCCACTTCTCTAGATTTGAACAATTGTACACGAATTATAAACTCATTTCACTCTGGCAACCTTCGTGAAGTTGATGGCGAGGTCATTTGGGTCAGATTTTATTTTTATTTAGCAATGATTTCGTCTCTATTTCCATTAGGAAATGTCACTTGCTCTTGGATGTCACGGTTCAGTTTCACCTCAAGGTTTGCTAGACGAAAAAATGAGTATTGGAGTTTTTCTGCATTCGAATTATTCGGTCGTAGAATCGCAAGAATCCAATACCTTGATTTCTCTCCTATCTTATCTACCTGTTGAAAGGAAACTTTTACAACAACTTGAGCAGTTGGTGAAGAAATCATTCAATTTGAATTTAGCTAATTTCGAAACGCTTTTATGGATTTAGATGTGGTCCAGATCCAGTTTCTTTCAAAAAAATTAGGTGTGAAAATCAAAAGGAATAGCTGGAACCTAGAGAAATGCTAGTTCGATAGATAAAGAGAAAATTGAATTATATTTGCATGTAGATGAATGATTCAACCTCGTTGGGAACTTGATCATGCAGGATATTCAACTAATTCAACTTAATTGTAGATAAATTTAAATAAATTTCCTATTGATGGTTTTTATAATCTGGAATCTGTGCGCATTTAGGTTTGTTTCATCGCCTGAATAAATTGCGGTGTAACATTATCATATTTAACATTGAAAACTGCAATTTGTGAATTAGGCTATCTAATGATCTGTCAAATAAACTGCTCCACATGACTTAAATTGCAAAAAATTTTATTTAAAATAAGATTTTTGTGATGAAAATTCATATTAATATGATTTCAAGTTGCAAATTAATTTAAGCCTGTAGGTCTGCAGCGTATACACCCAAACAACACACAAACATCTTTTGAACATTTTATAGACGACATGAAATAGATTATTAGATGATCTATAAAACATCAAAATGTATTGAATTTCTAACCTAGATTCGACGTAAAAATGTCCGCGAGATTTACGTTGAAAAATATCACTTTTTTAGACGTCTATTTTACGTAAAAAGAAGTATTTCTATAACAAGTGAAATTTCTGTCTTTTTTTAGTTTATCCTAACTTAGTATCACGTTTGACATGTAATAGACGTTTGACGATTTATGTTATTGTTATGACTCGCTTATGTCTATATTTCATTAGATTTTTGTCGTTTTTTTTCGATCAACAATCTGATAATATATGGATGATCCAAAAAACATCCACACTCATGACCTCTAAAATATATAACATCATAGACCTTTTTTGGAGCATTGTCGTCATGATCGAAATTGGACGTCTATTAGACGGAATATTATTTTTGAAGATAGTTGGTGATATTGTACACGTTCATTAGATGACATAAGATGAACGTTTGTTCAATGTCCCTAAAGAGTCTTTGTATTGTATAGTTTTTGACATCTAATTATTGTCAATTCCAAAACAATATTGATGATGTTGAAAAACGTCATATTAATGACCTGTTACTGATTTATTCCATCAGATTTTTCGAAGAAGGGTTATATGGTCTAAAAATTCAAAGAAAATTGACATTTGATAGTTTCAAGATCATGGTTATCCTAAGGAGATTTGGTGAGAGACTTCAAAAGTATGCAGATATAAATTTAAATTATTATTTTGAAATATTATTGCATCCATTAGATCAGATTGTGAGTATGAAGAATACATACAAATTTATTTTATCAATGAAAACTGTTTTATGTTTTTTGTTTCTCGTTTCATGTTTCTGTGGTGTGCGGCCCGGCTAATCAGATATAATATATTATTATCTACACAGTTGAAATCTCTCATAGCAGTAAGGAAAGCAAAAACAACTTCCGATATGAAAAAATAAAAAGGTATATTCATAATAATAAAAAAATCAATGAACATAATTCAAATGTATCAAAAATATAAATTGTGTCAATGACCAATGTATTCGAGACAATTTGTTTAAATAAAAATATATATAACTGTGTCGTAGGCACTGGCAGTTTGTGAGGATTTGCTCTTCGTTGTTTCATATTCTTATCGTTGGTTTGCAAGGCGTAACCAGTCTTGAATTGCCCTTTTTATGGTCGTGTCGTTGAGATCTGACGTGTTTCACTCTCGAACAGATTATAAACAGCATCTGGAACCAACACACAAATCAAAATAAGTGATTTTTTTTTATTTTATTGAAATTAAGTACAACATTTAAAAACAATCACAACAAATGCTATATCTTAGAACAAAAGAATAGCAAAGTTTTGCAGAAAATTATTTTAGTGTTTTTTCAAACGATATACTTTTATATTGCTTTCAGTTTTTTGTAAGAAATCGAAAGAATTGAAAGTTTATGAATACAGAGTGTATTTTTTTGAGATTTCTACCTATTCGTAATAATATGACCTTCCAATACAACATCAGAAAAATGATAAATGATATTCTGAATTCAAGATGATCAAGAAATGTCAACAAGTAACTGTGAATAATCTGATAATTCCAAAATCGATAAAATTGCAATATAGCTGTCTTGGTCAGACTAACTATTTCTGATGGAGATCAGTAATCTAAATCTAAATTTACGAAGAAAATATATTTTGAAGCTTGTTCAAATTTTTATTATTTTTTTACTGACAAATTGTTACTAGGGTAACTTTATATCTTAGCACTCTATACCCCTACACTACCCCCTTTCTAGTGACCAAGTTGTCACGAACAATAAAATAATAATTCTAAAACACATGAACTTTTTCGATAAAACGTTTTGGAAATCTCACTGATCGACCACTACGCGTAATAACTGTTTTTGTTGGCATATGGTCACTTCTGTCGTTTTGGATGGAACTTGAGGTTTGAGCACCGACTGCAGATTGAGTTTCATAAGCAGGTCCAGGTGTCATATCCTGTTGAACTGCGTACGAACCATCTTCTGGCTCTAACATAAAAGCAGGTTTAAGCCGATCAATTGATATGTTGACTGGCTTTCCTTTGATGTCCAACGAAAAATATTTTTCACTGCGTTCTAATACTCTGAAAGGTCCTTCATAAGCTGGTTCTAAAGATTTTTTTACTCTATCAATTCGAACGAAAACATGTGAACAAGTTTGTAAGTTTTTGTGTACGAAAATTCTTGGTGATGATTTGTGCTCCACTGCAAATGGTTTCAATGTACTCATGCATTTTTGAAGGTTATTGGCGAAAGTTTCTGGTTCTGTTTTGACTTTTGCATCTTCAAAAAATTCACCAGGAAGACGGATAGACTTGCCATAAGTCATCTGTGCAATCGAACATTTTGAATCTTCACGAAGCGATGCACGTAAACCAAGCAACACAGTAGGCAATGTTTCTGTCCATTTAATTCTATTATGAGCTTTCAATGCACTTTTTAGTGTTCGATGTAGTCTTTCAATTTTGCCGTTACACTGTGGATGGTAGGCAGTTGTATGAAGAAGTTTCACTCCACAAATGTCTGTCAAGGTTCTGAATAGTTCAGAAATGAATTGACGACCTCTGTCTGTTATTACTGTAATTGGTACTCCAAATCTTGATATCCAATTATTGTAAAATGCTTTAGCGACGGTTTCAGCAGTCATATTGCTTAAAGGTACGATTTCCATCCAGTTCGTAAATCTATCAATCATTGTAAGGCAATAAATGTTACCCTCCGATGGAGGTAAAGGACCAATCAAATCGATGTGGATAATGCTAAATCGTTCATCAGGCTCGGGAAATCTACTCAACTGAGATTTTGTGTGCTTGGTTATCTTGTTCTTTTGACATCCAATACAAGATTGTGCCCATTTCCGAACATCATGTCGAATACCAGGCCAGACGAATTTCGTCGTCATCAATTTCACTGTAGACCTGACTCCAGGATGTGCTAAGCCATGGATTCTCTTGAAAAACTGTATTCGGAGTTCTTGTGGTATATAAGGCTTTATATTGTTAGTCGAAACATCACACCATAATATTTTACCAGAAGCAAGTTGGTAGCTTTTGAACACCAATGACTGAGGATCTATTTGTAAAGTTTTGAATTCCTCATCATTTACTTGCAGATCAGCCACTTCATCATAATCTATAACTGCTGACAGAGCCTCAATTCTAGATAAATAGTCTTGAGCATTGTTCAATTTCTTGGAGAAAAATGAAATAGGTTTCCAGCCATCTTCTTCATATTGCTGAACTACACCACCAATAGCGGTTTGGCTTGCGTCGACAACCAAGGACAATGGATATTTAACGTCTGGGAAGGTCAACAGCGAAGCATTAGCCAAATCCTGCTTACATTTTTCGAAAGCTTTTATGGATTCTGGGGTCCATTCAATTTTACGTCGATCTTTCTTCTTTGCACCTTTCAAATATTCGTTTAATACTGCTTGTGTATCGGCTGCGTTTTTCAAATAGCTTCTGTAATAATTCAGCATACCCAAGAAAGCGCGAAGATCATGCACGGTCGTTGGGCGTTGATGCTCCATTATTACTTTCACCTTCTCTGGCATGGGCTTAGTTCCTTGAGGTGTTATCTGGTAACCAAGAAAACTTAATTCTTCCACACCAAAAACAGATTTGGAGATATTTACTCGTAAACCATAGTCGTTGAGTCGTTTGAAAACTTCTTCCAGATGACCTTGATGTTCTTCTAGTGAAGATGAAGCAATCAATATATCATCTAGGTATGGAAAAATGAAATCTAATCCAAAAAATACTTGATTTACAAAACGTTGAAATGTACTCGGAGCATTTCGAAGTCCCATGCTCATCACATTGAATTCAAATAGCCCAAAAGGAGTTGTGATTGCTGTCTTTTCGCGATCTTCTTCTGCCATTGGTATTTGGTAATAGGCCTTAAATAAATCAATTTTCGAAAAAATTCTTTTATCTTTTAAAATAATTTGAAAATCATCGATTCTTGGGATGGGATACCGATCAGGAACAGTTGAATTATTCAATCTTCGGTAATCACCACATGCCCTGTAACCTCCGTCTTTTTTAGGCACAAGGAGTAATGGACTTGCCCACTGGGATTTTGATGGTCGAATGATTCCATTATTCAACATGAATTGGAATTCTTCTTTCGCTATCTTTAGTTTATGAGGATCCAACAATATTGTTTATTAAATCTATCCTTCATATAAATGCTACATTTTTTGACATTGTATATTATATTGAGTACTTATATTGAATAAATATCCTATTTTGAAACGATATCTGAAAAAGGGCAACATTCTACACAGAAATGGAAAACGCTTATACCTACTGCTATAATTGGGGTTCTAATGGTTCAATTCATACGAAAGTTTTTAATTCGAACATCGAGTTACAAATTACATTTGAAGTCTAAGATGATCTGAAAAACATCTAAACATTTCCTCGAAGATTTCTAACTCTGGAAAGTCAATTAATCAATAATTCTTCAAATCCTGATATAATCTATTTTGTGCTCGACTTTTTGAAGTGTAATGGTAATAGTTCTCAGCAGGTTTTTCAAGTCGAGTGGTTGAGTATTATTCATTACTCAACCAATATCTCAAAGAGGTCTATCAATAGATTTCTTAGATAATATTCTTACCAAGTTATTTATTCAGAAAAATATTACTACTATGATAGGGACTGTTATAATTTCAGCCCTACGAAATCTCCAACGCAAATTATGAAATTCTATAATTTGAAATTTCAGATGATCTTGAAATATTTATTTATCCTTAACTATTTGAAAAAGATTTCAAAACCGATCATCGTGTGACCTATAAACATATTTTCAGAAAGAGTGGATTCCAGGTATTATATTCCTGGGATAATATCTAAATAAACAGAGTATTCAAAATAGTGATAACAGACATAACAGTTCAATGGAACGGTTATTCAAAAGATATCATTCAATAGACTCCTTCAGATGATCATTCTATGAAAGGTTTCAAATTTCTTATCACAATATACCTACCTAATTCATAATAATTAATCAACATATTCTCCAGTAGGACACATGTTATAGGTATAATTTACAGGGAGTAGTACCAAATCAAAAGTTATTCACTAGTGAACGGTTATCTGAAAGATATCATTCAATCGACTTTTCTAGATCATCTCCAATTTTATAATAATAAGCATATCTCAGTGTCAAGACATTATTCGGAGGAACACATTTTAGGTACTACACCGGGAATAGTAGGTTCCTATATAATCAACATTACATATTATTCACTTTTGAACGGTTATCTAAAAAACATCATTCAATAGATCTTAATAGATGATCCATTTATGGAAGATATTTTCATTTAAGATCTACCATAATACCTAGATTTTGCTTGTATCCAAAAATGCAGGCTAGTTTTCGAAAATTATAAATAAATCTCATTTTTATAATAGTGAGCCCAGACCTGAACCAGCTTCATTTCAAGAGCTAAATGATGAAGAAATTATACTTACTAGAACTAGGTCCAATACGCAACATTTGCACTCACCTTCTTCAATTGTGACAGCACTAATCACTAAATCCTATATTCACTAAGCTAAGGTGAAAGCGAAAACAATCACTATTCGACTTGACCTTTTGACGAAGCAGTGTTCTAACGAAATGATCAAGTTCAAATGTCTTCCTACCTATAACCCTATCCGCTATCCCTGTATGAACTTTAACATCGGCGGTTCGTTACCACGTGATCGAGCCCGATATAGATGTTCGCAACTCGCTCTCTTTTCTCATCGTGATTATATTTATATTTTAACAGAATATGGAAACACGCTCACATTTGAAAAAGTGCTATTCAAGTTATCGATTTCGTTTTTTTAAATTTGACTTAGATAAATTGTCTGAAGTATTTCCGATCGTACCGAAATATTAGAATTTATATTTATATTTTATTTCCAGAGCACAATATGCGTCATCTGACAAGATTGCCAGATTCAGAGTATTATCTCTTGATAATTAAAAATGCGATTCTGATGTATTATGTAGGTATCGAATCAAGCAGAAAAAATGGACTTTCTAATAATACTTTGTTTCCAATGCATTTACATCTGAAGAAAAAGATTAACATTCCGAAAATATTGAAGGCTGAAGAAACTGGGAAATTTAAGACTTTTTTGGGGGGGTCAATTTTTTTCCTGATGTTGAAATGAAAATTCAACGATGACATTTTCACTCATTTAGGACGAAACTGAAATAATAAAAAAAATCACATAATATATTATGTTAACAAGTGACACATATTTGTACTAAAATTGATATTTACAATAGAAATGTGAAAAAATATACCTAGTGCGCCATTTGAAAAAACATAATAAATGCTGAATGCTGGAAATGATAACCTCCAGCCAAAATATGTGAACGTAGTTGACGTGTCAAGCATATCTGAAAAACGTCAAAAATTGCTCATTTCTCTATTGCATCAAATGGATATTCTATAAACATTTTGAAAACGTATGGTCGAAATGCAATATTTCCATCAACATCTTAAAAACATTTATAATCATTGGTTGAGAGACTTTATATAAATATAACTTCTTAAAGATGTTAATCAATTCACAATTCTTTGACCTTTGAAGTTAGATATTTTATATATGTATTCTAGATGACTAAATTATGTCGAATAATGATGTCTAAAATCGACGTGGCATGGCATATCTATTACACGTCAAAAAGTTATTCTTTTTTCGATAGTATCAATTAGAAATCTTATAAACGTTTGAAAAACGTGTGGTCGAATTGAACTACAATTTTCGACATATTTGAGACATACAAAACCGAACGTTTAAAGACAATATATACAGTATATATCTAAAAAATGTCAATCAATCTAGTGTTTTATGACCATATGAGTTAGATGTTTTATCGATGTATTTTAGATGACAAAAAAGAGCCAAATGTTGATGTCTAATATACGTAAAACAAAAGATGTCCATTAAACGTTAAATAAAATACCCCCTTCACGATTTTGAAAATTTGATATTTAATACACGGCTTTTAAACGTGTAATCAAAAAGCTATACATTTTTGGATGTCTGCAGGATATAAAAAATTTTTCAGGTCTTAGATAATGCATCTAAAGGATGTCTTCTAGACATCATGTATAGAAAACATCTTATTTAGATAATCTAATTTCAATCAGAATTCAGAGCAAGATGGCTTTAGATCACTTTTGATATCGATTAGATGTCATTTAGATGTGTGTGTGTTGTTTGGGCAGGGTGGTTAAGAAAAATCGAGTAAAATAACGAAATTTTATTCCCAGAGAATTCAAGCATTTTAAGATTATCAATATGGCCTCCACGGGCATCAATAACTGCTTGACATCTTCTTTGCATACTACACACGAGGTTGTTGAACATTTCTGGAGGAATTTGGTTCCATAAACGGGGCAGAAGCTCTCTCAGATCATTTAAGGATTCTGGGGTAGATTGATGATTATCTGATCTTCTTTGGAGCATATCCCATGCATGTTCTATGCAATTCAAATCTGGTGAGTGCGGAGGTATTGGTGAATGTAGAATGCCAAGCTCCTCGCGCGCATTCTCAACTATGGCTGCACGGTGCGGTCTAGCGTTATCGTCTAGAAATTGAAAAGTTTCACCAATAGCAGCGTGAAAATTTGGCACAACATTGTCAATTACATGCTCCCTTTAGTAAAAGGCGGTCATATTCCCAGGACAAATGTGTAGATCTGTGCGCCTGTTGAAACATATCCCGGCCCATACCATAACACTACCCCTTCGGAATGGATGGACTTCTTGGACATAGCGACGATTACGGGGTATGCGTGGGATTGTCCATACCCTTATTCTTCGAGAATCTGAAAATCGTCCATATCTGGATTCATCAGTGAAAAGGACACTACGCCATTGATCGTTCTGATGGATATGTTGCCTTGCCCATTCCAGTCTTTGACGCTTATGGTCACGTGTTAATGGAACTCCTCTTAATGGACGTCTAGAACCTAGATTCACCTCTCTCAAACGTCTTCTGATGGTTTCGATGGAAACTTGGACCCCATCTGCATTCTGAAGAGTATTCCGTAGCATTCTACACGTAGATGTAGGGTTTTTTCTCGCCGAACCGGTGATGAAACGATCCTGAGCAGGTGTTGTTTTTCGTCGCCAACCAAGCCTTGATCTTTCCTACACGGAACCTGTCTCCCTGAACCTATTCCAAAGTCGAGATATCACACTTTGGCTGACTTGGAGCCTTTCCGCTACAACAACCTGATTTAGGCCACCCTGTAGCATTCCGATAGCCCTATTAGCCTCAGCGTTTGTAAATTTACGTCTTGGTATTTTCAGAAAACTCGTTTTAAATTCGAAGCCGTTGATAAACTGACTTCATTTCAAAATAAGAACATTCATGAAGCATTATCCAAAGAAAAAAGGCGACCAGATTGACGAAATGTCTCATTCTGATTTTTATTGGATCGATTCAAGTTGTTATTGAGTTTTAAATGATTTTACAGCGATTTTCTCGAAGATTACATACTTTCAAAAACGATTGAGTACGATATCCCTAACTCTTGTGGAGCACTATATTTTTGAGGTTAATGCTGGTGGGCAAACAACAGAAATTTAGCTTTGTTCATGTGGATATAAAAAACGTTTATTTGCTCGAGAAATTCTGTTATGAGGACATTTTTTGATGTTTTAAGTTAATCTTACCCTCAGGAATATGAAACCAGTGAAAAATATTCGAATTTATTGCATTTTCTTTGGTAAAAAATTACGGAAATGTGTCATAAACGTTTTGAGGTTAGCACTGGTGTAATAATCACGTGGGTTGGATTGCCTGATAGCACCACAAAAAAACAACACCTAATAAAAGGTTTTCCAATAAGAGTTCTTATCTTTAAAAAAGAAATCAATTAATTTTGTAGTCGAATAAGCCTATCGTAACATTTTTTTCAGATTTACCATCACTTACGGTGGTACACAAACCCAGCAGAACAAAGATGGATAGTCAGGATCCTATTTATTGTACCCATCTACGCGACGTACTCATGGATCAGCCTGTTATTCTTCAATTCCGAAGGCTACTACATTTATTTTTTCACCGTACGAGATTGCTACGAAGGTACTATCCAATTCGAGTTTTCTTTATTGTAGTTTTATCGTATTCTTTATTTTCAGCGTTCGTAATCTACAATTTCTTGTCTCTCTGTTACGAGTACTTGGGGGGCGAAGGCAATATAATGTCGGAGATCAGAGGAAAACCGATACGTTCGAGTTGTACCTACGGTACCTGTTGTCTGAACGGTAAAACGTACACTATCGGATTTTTGCGTTTTTGCAAACAAGCCACTTTGCAATTCTGCCTGATCAAACCAGTTATGGCCTTCGTTATTATCATTTTGCAGTCTTTCGGACACTACAGGGATGGGGATTGGAGGTAAGCTTGTTTTATTTCTTTTCCTTTTCGTTTTAGTTTGTTTTCTTTCTTTTTATACTCTTTATGTTTAACATTGTTACACTTTTATGTTAGTTTTATTTGGGTAGTTTTTCACTTATTCTCTCTCACTTTGAATATGTTTTGTTGTTTCTAATATAATTATTTTTTTTTCAGTCCTGACGGAGGATACTTGTACATCACCATAATCTATAACATTTCTGTGTCTCTAGCCCTGTACGGACTGTTTCTGTTTTATTTTGCGACACGTGATCTCCTGATTCCTTTCGAGCCGGTGCTGAAGTTCTGCACTGTCAAGTCTGTGATCTTTTTATCGTTCTGGCAGGGTGAGTTTAGCATCTTTCATCAAGCAAAGATTTAATTTGAGTTTTTGGACGAAAAGTGTCGATAAAAGTGAATATTTGTAAGGATCTACCATTGGTATTTGTTCGGGAATTTGTGCGAATCATTCTAAAGTACCATAATAACCATTTTGCGGATCGATAACACCAATTTCCTGGCCGGTCTGTGCTTGAGAACAAAACTTGAAAATGAATTTATGGAAAAATTAAAACAAAATAATTCATTACTTATGAGGGCTACATGGTCGATGTTGGTATCAAAATGTAGGTTTTCGAGGTCGCTGAATTCGAAAAAAAATAATCCAGAGCCGTAACTATCATAGTTCAGATTTTCACCTGTCAAATGACATTTTTTGAAAAATTCGAAATTTCAAACTGTCGTAGCTTCCGTCCCTTTTGTCGTATCCTCTATTGGTTTATATTTTGTTGATCAGCATAGGCCAAAGCATCTCTTTGCAAAATATGAGCGATTTAAAAAATCTCAAATTTTGGGTGAAAAATGACAAAGGGGTAAGACCCCCCAAAAACACCATATTTGGCATCACCAAGGAATCCCTGGCGAATCCAAAGTCGTTTTTCAATCTTGAAGATTTACTTTCCATTCGACTCATGCGGAAATTCCATTTGGCTGATCAGTATCACTTATACTTTGAGTGCTCTGAGCGTCTGAACAAAACTCGAAAATGAAATATCGCAAACATTAAAACGAAATTATTCTTTACTTATGGGGGCTACATGGTCGATGTTGGTATCAAAATGAAGGTTTTCGAGGTCGCTGAATTCGAAAAAAAATAACCCAGAGCCGTAACTATCATAGTTTAAATTTTCACCTGTCAAATGGCATTTTTTGAAAAATTCGAAATTTCAAACTGTCATAGCTTCCGTCCCTCTTGTCGTATCCGCCATTTGTTTAAATTTTGTTGATCAGCATAGGTCAAAGTTTCTCCGTGAAAAATATGAGCGATTTAAAAATCTCAAATTTTGGGTGGAAAATGACAAAGGGGTAAGACCCCCCAAAAACACCATATTTGGCATCACCAAGGAATCCCTGGCGAATCCAAAGTCGTTTTTCAATCTTGAAGATTTACTTTCCATTCGACTCATGCGGAAATTCCATTTGGCTGATCAGTATCACTTATACTTTGAGTGCTCTGAGCGTCTGAACAAAACTCGAAAATGAAATATCGAAAAAATTAAAACGAAATAATTTATTACTTCTGAGGGCTACATGGTCGATGTTGGTATCAAAATGTAGGTTTTCGAGGTCGCTGAATTCGAAAAAAAATAATCCAGAGCCGTAACTATAATAGTTTAGATTTTCTCCTGTCAAATGGCATTTTTTGAAAAATTCGAAATTTCAAACTGTCATAGCTTCCGTCCCTCTTGTTGTATCCTCTATTGGTTTATATTTTGTTGATCAGCATAGGTCAAAGCATCTCTTTGCAAAATATGGGCGATTTAAAAATTCTCAAATTTTGGGCGAAAAATGACAAAGGGGTAAGACCCCCTGAAAACACCATATTTGACATCACCAAGTATTCACTGGCAAATTCAGAGTCGTTTTTCAATCTTGAAGATTTACTTTCCATTCGACTCATGCGGAAATTCCATTTGGCTGATCAGTATCACTTATACTTTGAGTGCTCTGAGCGTCTGAACAAAACTCAAAAATGAAATATCGAAAACATTAAAACGAAATAATTTTTTACTTATGAGGGCTACATGGTCGATGTTGGTATCAAAATGTAGGTTTTCGAGATCGCTGAATTCGAAAAAAAAAAATAATCCAGAGCCGTAACCATCATAGTTCAGATTTTCACCTGTCAAATGGCATTTTTTGAAAAATTCGAAATTTCAAACTGTCGTAGCTTCCGTCCCTTTTGTCGCACCCTCTAGTGTTTTATATTTTGTTGATCAGCATAGGTTAAAGTATCCCTGTGCAAAATTTGAGCGATTTAAAAAATCTCAAATTTTGGGTGAAAAATGACAAAGGGGTAAGACCCCCTAAAAACACCATATTTGGCATCACCAAGGATTCACTGGCAAATTCAGAGTCGTTTTTCAATCTTGAATATTTACTTTCCATTCGACTCATGCGGAAATTCCATTTGGCTGATCAGTATCACTTATACTTTGAGTGCTCTGAGCGTCTGAACAAAACTCGAAAATGAAATATCGAAAACATTAAAACGAAATAATTCATTACTTCTGAGGGCTACATAGTCGATGTTGGTATCAAAATGTAGGTTTTCGAGGTCGCTGAATTCGAAAAAAAAATAATCCAGAGCCGTAACTATAATAGTTTAGATTCTCTCCTGTCAAATGGCATGTTTGGAAAAATTCGAAATTTCAAGCTGTCATAGCTTCCGTCCCTTTCGTCGTATCCTCTATTGGTTTATATTTTGTTGATCAGCATAGGTTAAAGTATCTCTGTGCAAAATATGAGCGGTTTAAAAATCTCAAATTTTGGGTGAAAATGACAAAGGGGTAAGACCCCCTAAAACCATATTTGGCATCACCAAGAAATCCTTAGCGAATCCAAAGTCGTTTTTCAATATTGAAGATTTACTATCTATTCGAATCATGCAGAAAATTCATTTGGCTGATCAGTATCACTTATACTTTGAGTGCTCTGAGCGTCTGAACAAAACTCGAAAATGAAATATCGGAAACATTAAAACGAAATAATTCATTACTTCTGAGGGCTACATGGTCGATGTTGGTATCAAAATGTAGGTTTTCGAGGTCGCTGAATTCGAAAAGAAATAATCCAGAGCCGTAACTATCATAGTTCAGATTTTCACCAGTCGAATGGCATTTTTTGAAAAATTCGAAATTTCAAACTGTCGTAGCTTCCGTCCCTTTCGTCGTATCCTCTATTGTTTTATATTTTGTTGATCAGCATAGTTCAAAGCATCTCTGTGCAAAATATGAGAGATCTAAAAAATCTCAAATTTTGGGTGAAAAATGGCAAAGGGGTAGGACCCCCTAAAAACACCATATTTGGCATCACCAAGGAATCCCTGGCGAACCCAAAGTTGTTTTTCAATCTTGAAGATTTACTATCCATTTGAATCATGCAGAAAATTCATTTGGCTGATCAGTATCACTTATACTTTGAGTGCTCTGAGCGTCTGAACAAAACTCGAAAATGAAATATCGGAAACATTAAAACGAAATAATTCATTACTTCTGAGGGCTACATGGTCGATGTTGGTATCAAAATGTAGGTTTTCGAGGTCGCTGAATCCGAAAAAAAAATAATCCAGAGCCGTAACTACCATAGTTTATATTTTCACCTGTCAAATGGCATTTTTTGAAAACTTGGAAATTTCAAACTGTCCTTGCTTCCGTCTCTTTCGTCGTATTCGCTATTTGTTAATATTTTGTTGATCAGCATAGGTCAAAGTATCTCTGTGCAAAATATGAGCGATTTTAAAAATCTCAAATTTCGGGTGAAAAATGACTTATACTTTGAGTGCTCTGAGCTTCTGAACAAAACTCGAAAATGAAATATCGAAAACATTAAAACGAAATTATTCTTTACTTATGAGGGCTACACGGTCGATGTTGGTATCAAAATGTAGGTTTTCGAGGTCGCTGAATTCGAAAAAAAATAATCCAGAGCCGTAACTATCATAGTTTAGATTTTCTCCTGTCAAATGGCATTTTTGGAAAAATTCGAGATTTCAAACTGTCAAAGCTTTCGTCCCTTTTGTCGTATCCTCTATTGGTTTATATTTTGTTGATCAGCATATGTCAGAGTTTCTCTGTGCCAAATATGAACTATTTAAAAAATCTCAAATTTTGGGTGAAAATGACAAAGGGGTAAGACCCCCCAAAAACACCATATTTGGCATCACCAAGGAATCCCTGGCGAATCCAAAGTTGTTTTTCAATCTTGAAAATTTTCTATCCATTCGAATCATGCAGAAAATCCATTTGGATGATCAGTATCACTTATACTTTGAGTGCTCTGAGCGTCTGAACAAAACTCGAAAATGAAATATCGATAACATTAAAACGAAATAATTCTTCACTTACGAGGGCTACATGGTCGATGTTGGTATCAAAATGTAGGTTTTCGAGGTCGCTGAATTCGAAAAAAAAATCCAGGGCCGTTACTATCATAGTTTAGATTTTCACCTGTCAAATGGCATTTTTTGAAAAATTCGAAATTTCAAACTGTCATAGCTCCCGTCCCTTTTGTCGTATCCTATATTTGTTGATCACAATAGGTCAAAGTATCTCTGTGCAAAAAAATGAGATTTTTGCAAAATATGAGCAATTGAAAAAATGTCTAAATTTTTAGGTGAAAACTGATCGAAACCACTACGATATAATAAAAGAAATTTCACCTTCGGAGGGTACCTATACGGTCGACTTTGGTATCACCTGCGAAATGAATTTTTTCAAAATGGAAAATTCATAACGTAACAACAATTTCCTCATTTGTGAAAAATCGCGTTCATGCATAATATTGTAACGTTCTCTGGGTTAATCAAATTGTCTGCTTCGTTTAAATGTCTTATTCATTTACAATACCACTAACTTATCACACTAATTTATGGACAATAACTAATGCTGATTTATTTACACACTAGCTAATTTATATTCACTACTTGGAATTCGCTATTCACAATTCGATTCGGCTCTATTCAGGAAAGTAACTGACTGCTCTCCATCATGCGCATCTTTTTATATCGATACAGCCCTGCTCGAGAACATTCCAGATAATCGAGACGCTTCGAGAGTTTCGGTACATGGAATCACAGAGACGTATTCAGGGGAATTTCGTCCGCTACAATATGTATTTCGAAGGCTGATTGTCATTGGCTGATTCGTATTTCAGGTGTTGGACTTGCCATTCTGGAGAAAGCCGAGGTGATAACCCCGATAAGCGACAGCACCGGAACAGGAACCGTTTCTGCGGGTTACCAGAATTTCCTCATCTGCATCGAGATGTTCTTCGCCGCTCTCGCTTTGAGGTCCGCCTTTCCCTATAGGATTTACATTCAGGGCAGCATCACGGACTCGAGAGGACGATCTGTCACGATGCAAAGCATCTCGAGCAGCTTGAAGGTGAGATATGCACGAAAATTTAGTTTCTGGGTGTTTGTTCTACTTTTGAAATCATTTTTGTTGAGGTACTTACGGGAATTCTCGATACAATTCAGGATATCAGGCGTGGATGTTCGTTTCCCCAACGTCTACGAATGAAAAAGAAAATTGTTTTCAAAATTTGAGAGTATTTTAGTCATTTTAGAATTTTGAGGAGTGTTGATTTTTATTTACAGGAAACCATGAATCCAAAAGATATTATGACCGATGCTATCCATAATTTCCATCCTCAGTATCAACAGTATACTCAATATAGTTCAGGTGAGCGAAAAAAATCATTTTTCTAATGGTAGTCCAGTTTATGAAACACCCTGTGTATTCGTTGATTTGTTTAGTTTTTGGTAGGTGATTCCATTAAAAATTGTTATTATTGATCTGGGATCCATAACTTTGAAGAATACTAAAGGGTTTTCCAATTACAGTGTGACAAGAAAAACCTCGGACAAACTCTTTTTCGTTTAACTTTATTAAACAGAAGAAATTGAACAAAACAACAACAAATAATAATAGCTTGAACATTTGTTAATAATATATTTGAGCCGTTTCGAAGTGGCTTCCTTTGGCGGCGATACACAGCTTCAGACGCTTTTTGAAATTTTCGGCAATGGGCCGCAGCTCCTCGGGCGTTAATCGGTTCCATTCCCGGCGCAGAGATTGCTTCAGCGACTCCAAATTTTTGTGTTTTTAAGCACAAGCCCTGTGCTCCAAAATCGACCACACGCTGTAGTCCATTGGGTTGAGATCCGGTGAGTAGGGCGGCCATTCTGCAGATGAGATGAAACAAGGAAAATGGGTCTTACACCATTCTTGCGTCATTTTTGCTCTGTGAGCCGAAGCGGAGTCCTGTTGAAAGGTCCAATGCGTATCGCCGAAGTGCTGCTTGGCCCACGGAAGTACTACGGCATCGAGGATGTCGCAGCGGTAGACTTCTTGATTGATTTTGACCCCTTGATCCACGAAAACTAAGGGAGTTTTACCACTGCCGCAAATTCCGCCCCAGACCATGACGGATTACTGATTTTGACGGTGTTCGACGATGGCCGATGTACCGGGAGCCTCTACGGACCAGACTCTGTCGTTTTGGTGGTTGTGGGATCGTTCTACGGTGAAAAGCTTCTCGTCTGCGAAGAGAATTCGCTCCCATTGCTGACCGGCGGCGAGACGAAGGAGTTGGCGGCACCTTTGGAGTCGTACGCGCTTGTTTTCCTCCGTGAGGAGTTGAACTTTTTGGAGCTTGTATGGCTTGAGGTTGAGCTCCTTTTTGGCAATTTGACGGACTGATTCGCGGTTGATACCGGTCTCACAGGCTATTTTCCTCATGGAAACCCTCGGATTTCGATTGACTCGCTTCTTGACGATGTTGCGATTGCTAGGTGTATTGACAGTGCGTTTTCTACCACTTCCTGGACGACGACCATAATGGCCAAGCTCCTTGAAACGACGAATTGCATCGGACACGGTTTGTCGAGGCACATTCAGCAAACTAACAATTTCGCATTGACGCCTACCTTGACGAAACAGCTCCAAAATCGCACTACGTTTGTTTGACATTCTGAAACTCTGTGAAATGAAATTATATCAAACTGAAAATTCACATATTAGTACAGGAAAGTGTAGAGAAACCAAGAGAATAAAAATTATTTGGCTGCGCTGAAATACTTTTGTTCCAGACCACAGCAAAATTTGTCCGAAGTTTTTCTTGTCACCTTGTATAATTGAATAAACATCCCATCCTTTATTTAAAAAATGGCATTTTTCTTCGAATGTCCAAATAACAACTCTTATTGAAAAACCCTTCATCACAAATACTTTTTTCACGTTCATTTTTAGGAAGGAAAATTCGTTTTATTTGTTTTAAACTTGTTTGATTTGAATGAAAACAAATCTAAAGGAATGTCTGTAAAAGGTGATTGCTTACATTCTGAGTTGAATGTTTTTTGCAGTCTTCTCTTCTTATGGAACATCGATTATTAACTCGGAGTTCATAAATTTGTAATGATACCTAATGGATTACTTTTTACAGACGTTGGTTCGCATATGCCCTATGAGAGACTTTGATGTTGAAAGTTGAATGTGATCATCATAAGCATGTTCTTCTGTTCATGCATGGCCCTATCAGAATGCTCTGGGTATCATTTTGTAGTGTCGCCGCTAAAGCCTTTTGTTGCTAATAGTATTACACAGGCAATATCATCATACAACACGGTGTTATTAATTTTGGAAATTAGTGTCTTCATAGAAGGCGCTTCTTCAACTTCGACCTTTAACATTTGAAACGAAAGAAAAATTATTTTAATTTTGTTCGAAACAGAAACTATGATTTTTATTGTCTAACTTAAATAATGGATATTTATGACAAAAAATTGTGATGCAAGTTACTAATGGATTAATATCATTCATCAATCATGGAGATAAACATTTAAATACATCCGTAGCATGAAAAAGAAAGAGCTTTTGATGTGCGGTACATATCTCACGTGGAAAAAGAAATACGCCAAATTTAAGTTCTTCAAAACTTTGTATTTCTCTTTGTTGGGAGTTGACTTTTTTCACTTTAACTTGGATTTAGCATCACACTTGAAACTGTACATACAAAAGCTTTTTGAGTACTTAATTATATTTTCTTGTATATATACTTAGTTCAGTTGAATATTTTTTTATTGAAGTAGACTTAGTACCTTTATTTAAATTGTAATTGTTTTTATTTAATAAATGGCTTGGTCTTGATGTATTTTTATTATTGCATGGTGATATGGAATTGTTTGTGGGTGAAAGAGATGGATCGTTCTTCGTTGATGGAACAGTTTTGTGATTCATAGTTTGTGAATGGTCTGTGACAAATGTGTTGGCTAGATGGGCGATGATTGTTTGAGTTTGCAAAGTGTGTCTTCTATTCAAAAATAAGGTGTTTCTGGAACATTAGGTACCAGATCGATAAATACCAAAGTCATGCTGATATACAGGGTGGCCAAGAGATTGACGTCAAAAAGGAAAAAACAGGTCCCTCGTGCCATGGGCTATTCGAATCACCCCCATGTATGTTTTGCTATTTTTCACGGTTTTCGAGTTATGAATTTTTTTATGAACTTTGAGAATTTTCGACTTGACCATCTTAAAAAAGATATTAAAAAAAAGTACAAGACTTCTTTGTGAAATTCTTTTTGTAACTTGATCTCCATGAATTGTACTTTTATACATAAAATAACCAGATCCGTAACTTTGATAAAAATTATGGAAATGTTGGTCTCAAGTGAAAAAGTTACGTAAATTGGATTATGATCTGAATTTTCGAATCGAAATTAAAAATGTAAAAAGGCTAATTCGCGGTTTCGTAGTATGCTTAAAAACTGCGCTCAACAGTCAGCTTTTAGAATCATTGATAAAAAATGGTACTTAACACTCTACTTTTGCTAGAATTAGCCTTCAAAGTCATCGAGGTGGAAAAAATCAAAGAACTAGACATTTACTGCAAAATTATTTTTTGCCATTTTGATATTTCTGATCAAGTTATGATAGAAAATGCTGAAAATTAATGAAAATTAGCTATAGATGTTGGTCAAGAAAAGTTCGAGATAAAAGAAAGAAAAAGGTATGGCAATAAATCACACATCATAATGTAAATAAAAAGAAATTTATTTATAAAATTTACAGTAGGTGTTCAAAGTGGCCACCTCCAGCCTCAATACACATTCTACACCTTCTTAGAAAATTTTCTTTCAATCGCATAAAACCTGCCCTGTTCTCTCTTAGGAAACGTTCGTCTTCTCTTATCTTCAGTCGCAGCTCGTCTTCACTCGAACATTCTCGGGCGTATACAATTCTTTGAAATAACCCCAAACGAAAAAATCGATGGGATTAAGGTCAGGTGAACGTGGATTGTATTGAGGCTGGAGGTGGCCACTTTGAACACCTACTGTAAATTTTATAAATAAATTTCTTTTTATTTACATTATGATGTGTGATTTATTGCCATACCTTTTTCTTTTTTTTATCTAGAACTTTTCTTGACCAACTTCTAAAGCTAATTTTCATTAATTTTCAGCATTTTCTATCATAACTTGATCAGAAATATCTCAAAATGGCAAGAAATAATTTTTCATTACACCGCTCTGAAAACCCTATCAAAACCTGTGGATTCAGGGCACCGAAAGTGACCCTTTTCCGTGCGGCCGCACCGAAAGTGACCCCTTTCCGTGCGCTGAGACATAGATGCATCTATATTCTATGCTGAGACACAAAGCAACGATTGCGTGATGACAGTAGACGTCAGTGTTTCGAATAATTATTGTTTTACAATATCGAAATGCTTTCTGTCGAAGAACAAATATCGTTGGATTGTTTTCAGAGAGGTGTAATGAAAAATATCGTTCATTACACGTCCAGAAAGGCTTTTTCCGTGCTTGCACGAATTCCCGTGTTCGGCTCCGCCTCACACGGGAACTCTTCGCGCGCACACGGAAAAAGCTTACTTTCTGGACTAGTAATGAAATATACTATTGTTGTAAATGTCTAGTTCTTTGATTTTTTCCACCTCGATGACTTTGAAGGCTAATTCTAGCAAAAGTAGAGTGTTAAGTACCATTTTTTATCAATGATTCTAAAAGCTCACTGTTGAGCGCAGTTTTTAAGCATACTACGAAACCGCGAATTAGCCTTTTTACATTTTTAATTTTGATTCGAAAATTCAGATCATAATCCAATTTACGCAACTTTTTCACTTGAGACCAACATTTCCATAATTTTTATCAAAGTTACGAATCTGGTTATCTTATGTATAAAAGTACAATTCATGGAGATCAAGTTACAAAAAGAATTTCACAGAGAAGTCTTGTACTTTTTTTTTTAATATCTTTTTTAAGATGGTCAAGTCGAAAATTCTTAAAGTTCATAAAAAAATTCATAACTTGAAAACCGTGAAAAATAGCATAACATACATGGGGGTGATTCGAATAGCCCATGACACGAGGGACCTGTTTTTTCCTTTTTGACGTCCATCTCTTGGCCACCCTGTATACAGGCAGTTTCCAAAGGTGAGTCTTTTCTTAACAAAAGGTGGAACCCGTCGCAATAAATCGGTTCGACAAAAATCGCCTTTATAAAACTTGATGGCGTTATCATTCTTTGAAGTCGAATACAATTGGAAGAAATGGGAAGTACAGATCTGTTTCCGATCAAGCTTTTTTTCTACGGTGCAGGACCGACTCTATTCGTAAGGGAAATAACAAACGATCAAGAAAATGAACTTTCCAAGTATTCGATGCTTCTTTTTGATCTTTTATGTTGTCTTTGTCTTTTGAAACAATTATTCCAACTAGGATGAAATCGATTCAATTTTTCTCATTCATGTTATTAAAACATGAAGAAGAACTTGAAATCACGAGTTTTTGAGCGCTCGCGCGTTCATCCAACTTCCAGGTAGATTCGCATTTTGCATGAAAGCAATTGAATTTTTTTTCTGCTGTCAAGAAATATTTGACAGTTGTCGAGAACCATTTGACAGTTGTCAAGAAACATTTGACAGTTGTCAAGAAACATTTGACAGTTGTCAGAAAACATTTGATAGCAGCTGTCACCTCTATCTACCGTTCAAGGGTACAAGTACACTGCGCAAAAAAATTAACGCACATTATGGAAATCTCTAATTTATTCTACAACTGAAGGTGTCCTCAATGATAATTATTTTTATTAGAATTATGCATGCATATGTTATCCACTTTCAACGTTTTTCTTCAATAGGTACAGATTTTTTCTCCCATCAGGAATAAAAAAAAGATGATTTTATCAGATTTTGAATGTATTGGCTCCATTCTAAAATCAGTTGTTCTCGATCAATTCTAGTGATCAATAGTTTTTCTTTCGTTTGATTTTCTACACTCGATCGCTATGCAACGCGAAACACGCAATTTGACCCAAGAGGAATGTGCTCAAGCGGTAGTTTTGCGAGAAGAAGGGTGGACATACACAAGAATGGCAGAGGGGTTTGGAGTTTTCCATACAAGTGTGTCCAGAATGTTGCAGCGATTCAGGGAGACAGGTATGAATGTCCGAAGGCCAGGACAGGGTAGACCACGGGTAACAACTGCCATTCAAGAACGTTACTTGAGAGTTTCTTCGTTGAGACAACGGTTTGCAACCGCTCGCCTCCTTCAAAATCAGCTTGAACAAACTCATGAGGTGCAAATTAGCACTCAGACATTAAGAAATCACCTCAGAGAATATGATTAAAGGCCTCGTGTCGCGGCAAGAGGCCCAGCTCTTACCCCAGCCCATCGAAGGACGCGTTTGGATTTTGCGAGAGAGTATATCCATTGGGAAGAGGCCGATTGGGAAAGAGTTCTCTTCACACATGAGTCTAGATTCTGCCTCTACCATTGTGATCGACGTTCCCTTGTATACAGACGTCCACATGAAAGATATGCTCAGTGCAATTTCCTGAATACTACTGGTTTCGGGAGAGGATCGATTATGGTATGGGGTGGAATATCTTTGACTGCTCGCACAGACCTAGTGGTCGTTGATAATGGAGCTATGAATGCTGATAAGTATATAAGGAACATTCTTGAAGAGCATGTAGTGCCATTTGCCCCATACATTGGTGAAAATTTCATTTTTATGGACGATAATGCCAGACCCCATCGTGCGCGCATCGTTCAGGAGTACCTTGAAGAGGTTGAAGTCTCTCGAATGGAATGGCCAGCAAGAAGTCCAGATCTCAATCCGATTGAGCAGGTTTGGGACAACCTCAATAGAAAGCTGAGAAGTTCAGAAAATCGTCCAGCTACTCTTTAAATGACTGAGGTATCCAGCTCGGAGAAATCTGGGAAGGATTAGATCAGAACATTTTAAGATCACTCATTTTGAGTATGAACCGTCGTTGCCGAGCTGTAATTAACGCAAGGGGTGAAAATACCAAGTATTAAATCACTTATCAGCATTTCAGTATTTTGAAAATTGATGTTCATTTCTCTTCTTTCACATAAGATTCGGTGAAATCCTGAATTTTTCTTCCATTTAATGTGCCTTGTTTCGTTCAAAACCTTCCCGAGAGAACATAAAAAATAAGTTATAAAGTCAATGTAGAGTTAACTTTCATTAAAATTGAGATTTTCAGAATGTGCGTTAATTTTTTTGCGCAGTGTATTACCATTTCCAATTGAATATATGCGATTTCTAGTGGGATTTTCTCTTTGATGAGTTCCACCTTTTTTGTTTGGGAATAAGACTCATCTTTAAGAGCACTGTATAATGTATAAAAATCAGTTAATCTTCAATCAAAAATATGATATGGAACATACGGTAGTTTTATCGTTTGGGTCTGACAAATCGTGTTGAAAACTCAATCAATAATAAGTTCCTAAGAAGTTCTTGAATGAAACAACACTAAGAACCCCAAGAATATTATCCAAATGTACAAAAAGGAACTGGTATGTGAAATAAGACCATAAAACGAAGCAGTAAATGTTTCTGCATGAACTCGCATTTTCATTATCTGAATTGTTTCAAGCTGCTGGAAAAAATCAGAGGGGACAAAGAATATCATCTTACGATCCTGACGATCCAATGAGTCCTAGCGGAGGAACTGTTCCACAATTTTACAACAGTACAGACAATCCAAGGATACCTCCTCTGTCCACCACCCATAAACCAATGAATTTGAATTACACCGAAAAAACTATGCTTTTGAGTTCCGACGAAGAAAACTAGGATTTAAAAATTATTTATTAGCCTATGTTCTAACTGTCGTTGTTAAGATAATTTTGGAACCGGGGGTCCTAGATGTATAGCTGTAATTCATGCACTATTTTCTAAATCTTTTTTTGGATTTTCTCTATAATTTTCTGAAATTTTCAATTGGAACAAAAGGTTGTAAACTGAAATTTCGCTCAATAACTAGATTTTCATACGAGAATACATTCCAGACAGTTCTTTAGGCAGTGAGTAGAATAATGCTTATCAAATTGTTATATTGAAGTTCAAGACAATTTACTTAACATTACCTGACATAAGATGAATTATTTTTCTGTCAGTTAAATTAGTTTTCGGGAATTTTAGCTAACACATTAACCAATAAGTTTCTGAATGATATTGAGGATGCTATCTGTGAATAGTCTTTTAGTTCTATTGAGAAATAATATTTTTGTACTTATATTGCATCAATCAGACAGTATCTTCATATGGTTTAGATATTTTTATATTCTTGTGATTCATATAATGAGAAGCGCTTCGTTAATTGCAAGAATATTCAATTCAACATGAAGTCAGATCATTCGGTATTTCATATTGGAAATATGATCAATTATTCATTGGGATATTTAGGAAGAAATCATACTTATCGTTAGAAAATGAATGTACGCCTACATACAAAATTAAACCAAAGACGAAGATGAAAATGAGAATATATTACCTCATAAGATTGTTAAAATATACCAAAAATGATGTGCAATCCTTCAATCAAAATATTTCGTTACTATTTATTCAACCTATTTATGTTATGTATACAAATATCGAATAAATATTGTTGTGACAGTGGTTTTATTTTACTTAAAATCCTTGTCCATTTATGTACTGAACTGTAGTGAAATCAAATTTTACTTATACATTGCGCAAAAAAATTAACGCACATTCTGAAAATCTCAATTTTAATGAAAGTTAACTCTACATTGACTATATAACTTATTTTTTATGTTCTCTCGGGAAGGTTTTGAACGAAACAAGACACATTAAATGGAAGAAAAATTCAGGATTTCACCGAATCTAATGTGAAAGAAGAGAAATGAACAATTTTCAAATTACTGAAATGCTGATAAGTGATTTAATACTTGGTATTTTCACCCCTTGCGTTAATTACAGCTCGGCAACGACGGTTCATACTCAAAATGAGTGATCTTAAAATGTTCTGATCTAATCCTTCCCAGATTTCTCCAAGTTGGATTCCTAAGTCATTAAGAGTAGCTGGATGATTTTCTGAACTTCTCAGCCTTCTATTGAGGTTGTCCCAAAGCTGCTCAATCGGATTGAGATCTGGACTTCTTGCTGGCCATTCCATTCGAGAGACTTCAACCTCTTCAAGGTACTCCTGAACGATGCGCGCACGATGGGTTCTGGCATTATCGTCCATAAAAATGAAATTTTCACCAATGTATGGGGCAAATGGCACTACATGCTCTTCAAGAATGTTCCTTATATACTTATCAGCATTCATAGCTCCATTATCAACGACCACTAGGTCTGTGCGAGCAGTCAAAGATATTCCATTCCATACCATAATCGATCCTCCCCCGAAACCAGTAGTATTCAGGAAATTGCACTGAGCATATCTTTCATGTGGACGTCTGTATACAAGGGAACGTCGTTCACAATGATAGTGGCAGAATCTAGACTCATCTGTGAAGAGAACTCTTTCCCAATAGGCCTCTTCCCAATGGATATGCTCTCTCGCAAAATCCAAACGCGCCCTTCGATGGGCTGGGGTAAGAGCTGGGCCTCTTGCCGCGACACGAGGCCTTAAATCATATTCTCTGAGGCGATTTCTTATTGTCTGAGTGCTAATTTGCACCTCATGAGTTTGCTCAAACTGATTTTGAAGGAGGCGAGCGGTTGCAAACCGTTGTCTCAACGAAGAAACTCTCAAGTAACTTTCTTGAATGGCACTTGTTACCCGTAGTCTACTCTGTCCTGGTCTTCGGACATTCATACCTGTCTCCCTGAATCGCTGCAACATTCTGGACACACTTGTATGGGAAACTCCAAACCTTTCTGCAATTCTTGTGTATGTCCACCCTTCTTCTCGCAAAACTACCGCTTGGGCACATTTCTCTTGGGTCAAATTGCGTGTTTCGCGTTGCATAGCGATCGAGTGTAGAAAATCAAACGAAAGAAAAACTATTGATCACTAGAATTGATCGAGAACAACTGATTTTAGAATGGAGCCAATACATTCAAAATCCGATAATATCATCTTTTTCATTCCTGCTGGGAGAAAACATCTGTATTGAAGAAAAACGTTGAAAGTGGATAACATATGCATGCATAATTCTGATAAAAATAATTATCATTGAGAACACCTTCAGTTGTAGAATAAATTTGAGATTTCCGTAATGTGCGTTAATTTTTTTGCGCAGTGTACTTAATTGTTTTTAATTCATCCAAAGTTACTTGGAGGAGTCATAAAAATTTTCCTTTGTTATTTTGCCGGTTTGATGATGATTATTGTTTATCCTGATTACTCCTAGGTCTCCTGAGGAGACCCCTCTGAAACTACAAGCTTCGAAGCTTGTAATTTGTGCCGAGTTCGGAGTGAGCAGCTGTGTTCTGTGTAGGCTTTGTTACTGTGTCCTTACGCCACCTTAGGCACAGCACTTTTATTTGACCCTACCGAGACTAGAAAATTTCCTTCCTAGCTTGGCATTGAACATCGGACCTTTGGGTCCTAATTCTAATGCTCTACCACTAAGCCAAGGGCACTGAAAGGAATATCTGTGTAAAAGGTTTTATGATTTCTTCAAGTAACTTTGGATCAACTTTACCAAAGATTTTTCACCTTGGAGGATAGGAAAAGGGACACAATGACAACTCGTTCGTGTGTTATCGTTTATTATAAATACATTTCCTGAAAGACGATTCCATTTACGGAAAAATGATTATGAACCTAAAACGGATTTATCTTACTGCTATTTAGAATAAATTTACATATTTTGATGGTTACCTATAGAAGAAATTCAAGATAGACGTGTATGTAATACTAAAGACGATAATTGCTCATTTGTGCTCAAATGTGTTGTTCCCTTCGAAGGTATTGCTGAAATTAGGTTACATGCTCAAGTCGCACAGCTATCACATTTTTTTAGGATGCACACACAGCCTAAAAACCGTCATAACTCGCTAATATTCAAGTAGAAAATAGATTTGAAGCGGAAGGAACTGAGGCAAAATATATTAATGTACTTATACTTTTATTTACATTTATCACAATATGTTGTAGTTGCTGGGCAGCCTGAAGGCGTATAATACTGGGTGTTTTCAAGAATGGCTCCATCTTATTGAATACTGAAAATTTATATTGGCTCATTGGCTGCAGATGCTCATTTGGAGATCATTTCTTGATTTGCTGCAAAATGCAGCGTTGATAAATGAGAATAATTTGTTTAAAACTTTCGTTGCAATATTAAATTTCCAGTGTAGATGCATAGATAATTTCAAAAAAATTCGAGGTCATATTCTGAGAAGCAGTGAGAACATTTTCAGTATACAAAAAGAGCATCATCTGATCTTAGCTGATCCGAAAAAGGTAATAGAATAGATTGGTATTCAGCTTAGCTCCCCAAGGCAAGAAAACTACCTAATTAATATAGTTATTCACACTTTACATTAGTTGGTTAAAAATTGTAAATAATTTACAATAGTTGAAGGAGATGTGGTGATCTTAAACTACTTTACACAAATGTATATAAAACTTTTAAATTCCTCAGACACAACAGAAACCGAATACATCAAAAAGACGAAAATTATTTGCGTAAGTTCCATTCTTGTGAATGTACGATTTTATCACATGGAAGAATATTGCGACCCTCGAATCTATCCATAAGAAGTCGGTATTTAAGAGAATCCTCCGCCATATTGCTGTTCATAGGGAAAAGTGGAAAGGGTGATTAAGGCACATGGAGTTAGAATAGAAGTTTCCCATTTGCTTATTGCTTAAACTTTTTTTATATTGCTCAAGTGCCTCACTGGCCATCTCCATTAAATCAGTAAGAATATTCGGTTGTGTTCGAGGAACTCTGAAAATTGTGAATAGGTGCAACGTCCGAAAATACTTTAACATGAAGAAATTATTTATGACAGTAGAAAATCAGTCTTATTTACAAGCTTATGGTAATTTTTTTGAATGGAATTACCTTAACCTTTCCAGTTGGACGTTTCGTGTTTAGAATACATATTTACATTTGCTACACTGCCAAAAATTCACAGCTGCAACCAAAACTACAAAAATATATGGATCAATATTAGAGATCAAGCTTTATTGTTTTGGTAGCTTAATAGGGTTTTTCCAATTTGATGGAGCTACAAACGAAGAGGGAAATTCTTTGCATAATTTAAGGAAAGAAATGTCCCATAAACATGGTTCCGAAAACCTTTCATTTTCGAGATACAGGGTGTAATACAAGGTGTTAAATTGTCATAGGGAATTTTCGAACAAAAATGATGAAAACAGGTCTCCAGACTTGAACAGTTTAGTTCCTTTTCATACGAACTGGATATTTATGACAATTTTTTTGAGAATTTCGAGATATTTTTTTAGAACAAATGGAGAGAGATACAGTTGTGAATATTTGGCAATAATTCGTAAAACATGAAATTTTAGCTGTACTGTGCCCTGGGTATAGAAAATATCTTTGCACAAAAGAAGATGAAATAGATGACATCAAAATACAGGATCGAATGAAGAATAAAAACCCATTGTTGCTAGGATCTATTAATCCTAAATTCGACTCTGTTGAAACTTTAACAGAATTAACAACAAAATTATTCCATTCATCCATCGAATATTGCGTTTTCTTCGTTTTTATATAATAAATGATTGTTCGATGTTTAGAATATACAATTTAAAATTTCCTAAAATTTTAAATATTGAAAGCTGAAGTTTCGTTAACATGAAGTTATTACCCTTTGGCTACAAAAATAGCACCTTATACAACAAGTGGGAATTCAACAATCGCGTTTTTTAAGGAATCAGATTGAAATTCATTGATTTTCAACATTTTTTTTCAAAATTCTAATCAAAGGAAGAAATGAGGCTCCCCTTTCTGATGATGAAATGAGGTGATTGCAGAGAACATGATTGAAGCTTTATTCATCTGTTTTTTTAATTCCAAAGTGCCTTAAAGTCTTCTGCACTGCGAATACTTACTGAGTACTGTAAAAACACTCCTTATTAGAAAAATATCCTTCCTTTTCGAAATTATCTCATACCAAACTTCATAACAAATATACAACATATACATTAAAATATTTCGACAAATTTAAAGGAAAACCCACTTGAATTTCAACCTCATTCCTTGACGAGTCTTCACACTTAATCAGAATGTCCATTTCCGGCTGTTAAAACCATTTTCCAGTCATGCCTTGGCGATAATGGTTCCCCTCTTTTATATTTGGCCCTCCTGCTTCTGCTACTACCTTGACTGGACAACTTACCAATGCTGCTACTTTTTCGTATTTCGTGTTTGGGACTCTTGTGTTGCAAAAGTGGTGAAGTGGCTTTAGGAGAATCTCCCCCCTCACTGTCGAAGCTGTCCGATGGGCTCACCGATCGATCTCTGCGTTTCAAACTTGTTTCTAATCTTCTTAGGAATCTGGAAATGAGCAACATTAGGAAGAGTTTTATTTCAACATGGCAGAGGTAGCTTAGTGAGAGAAAATGACAAAGAAGTATCTGCACACTAGGTAGTTACCGTATCTGATGACTTATGGCCCTGAGCTTGCTAAGCTTCTGGTTTTTCTTCAGTTCTTGAGGTTTTGGCATCGCTCCCTCAGGTGTTTCCTAAAAAGTAGATACATTTGGTGGTCTTTCAGCCTGAAGATATTGCAAGGTTGAATCTTGAAGGTTACTCGCTTTAAAACGATTATGGTTTTACTGAAAGTGACACAGTACCTAAGCTTGAAAAGCGAAATAAAATACCATGGAATGATTTCAAAATCAAATACCAAATGAGTACTAGCTCTACTCGAAACTTGAGAGGTAGGTACCTGTTAGTAAACACAAGTTTTTGGCTAGAAATTTCAAACATTAAGGGTCAATCTAGAAGAGTAACAAGAATAGTAAGATCAAGAAAAACTCACTTCTGCGGTGGTAACTATATCTACACATTTGGATTTCTTGAAATCCATCCAGTCTGTCGAAGACGACCATCTTATGGTATCTGGACTAGGACTAGAAGAAGATAGTCTTACTTCTTTCGTTGATGTTACACTGTCTGAGCTAGAAGAGGATGATATAACTGGATTCCTTGGAAGTCTACGTTTGGGGCTCAATTTTCTTGGTGGAGGAATCTTCGAATCTTTACTTGGAATGTCCAAACGATGAAGTGAAGAAGGTGATGGTAGCAACTTTGTAGGACTGGGAGTTTTGGAGGTTCTCAAAACTTTTTTGTCTCTTCTTTTCCCTGGTTTTTTCAAAGGAACGATGGTGGATGAAGTACTATTTCCGCTGCTTTGGAAGTCGTACAAGCCGTCCGAATCGGTGAACGACAAGAAGTCCTTATTTTTTCCGTACAATTCAGGTGAAAATCTACTAGTTCTGTCACTGAGAGGACTTTCGCTTCGTGAACTCATCGGACTCAGCAGTTTTTCGTCGCACTGCACCACTATCGAAGGCAATTGTAGCAAGTTTTTTGAACTGCAAGTCGATGGGGTTTGAAACACTTCGTTGATACTACTTTCTATACTTTTGCACTTTGGTACCGTTGGAACTGGTATAACTATATCGGACAAATCGATTAGAACTTGGGTTAAATCCCCACTTTCACCGGTCATCAGCATTTCCAGGTCTTTGGCACTTTTAACCTTTCCCTCTTCGATCTTCTCTTCCAGATGGTCAGTGCTGATTCCCTCGTCGTTCGATTCCATCAGAGGATCATCTGATAGAGTTTCAGAGTCAGACCTACCCCTCCTTTGTTGCTCTTCATTTCCGGTCTTCTCCAAATTACCTCCACATTCCGAATGATGAGGATTCGTCTTTAGTATCGGAGAAGGTCTTCGATGAGCATGACCTGATCCAGGAGGACCTTGATCCTCCATCTCCGAAGGACACAAAGGGTTACTCGATCCACATCTCGACGGTCCAGGACTCGCCATCGAACTGTACCCTGAAGAACTCAAATTGGATTCAGAAGCGTGCTGCTCGCCACGAGTTCCCATCGAGAAAGGACTCAAGTAAGTCATCCCCGAAGTACTAGCTCCTAAATGCATGGTACTCTTAACAGCAGGAGATATGGACTCGGCGTCCGAATCAGCCTCACTCATGTTGCACGTGATGAGTATCATTGGCGGTCCACAGGGGAGGTCAAGGGAGGTTGGTTTGTCGAACTCCTTCAGCATTTTTCGTTGTGGTTTCGTTGAGGATGGGAACTGAAAACAATTAGTCGCATCCGATTTGTGGGGTGGTGGGGAACCTGGGAAGCATATGGAAGGGGAGGGGAAGTAAGTGGGGGAGGGAGTTTCTATCATTAAGGTTGGAATTACTATTTTGGGAATCCCGTTTCCTTGGTTCGCCTCTGAAGTTTGTCCTAGGGGAGGTGGTCGAGCCTGAAATGAATTTTTAGATTAAATTAAGGGCTACTGAAGGGTTTTCCAATGGGGATGATAAGATAGACAGAGTTTCAAAAGGATTTAACCGAAAGAGAAGAGTTTGGATGAAATATTCCACGACTGGATCATTCCAAAAACTTCATTCGCAACTTTAGAACTGCAATATCTAAAATGTATCTTGATATGAGTAACATATCTTTCAAATCCTCACTGGCTTCCACAAGAAGCTCTGCTGCCTCAGAAAGCACCTAAAGAGAATAGATCTAGCTGAAACTGAAGACTGTAGATTTAGTAGGGGGATGGAAGAAACTCCAAATCACCTCGTTACAAAATGCTTGCGATTGCAAGCCCACTGCAAGAAAGCTTCAGTAGCCTTGAAGCTATCCTGATTACTGGAGTTATAACTTTAAGGTTGCAGTGCCAGCCATTAATAAGTGATACTGATTCAAACCTAACCAAAGTAAATACCATTAAATGGTATACAGTTCGAAAACCACAAAAAGGGCCGACATTGGAGAATACTGAGCAAGAACCTAGTGTATACTATCGTTAAGCTCCCACTCGAGTAGTGTTTTTCTGGCAGCAACTGGCAATTCAAGGATACATAGACATAAACCTGGAAGGAAACTATCAAGGGTGTGACACAGATTCATTCAGATAGTTAAGCAGCTACCCAAGTACTGAAATGTCATCGACCCAAAGCTGATATGGGAGTGCCGAAGGAGCCTTAATGAAGTAGTGAAGAGCATCAAGGTCTCTCAAGTCTGGGTTCCTGTTCACTCAGGAATCAAAGGAAACGAAGAGAACAACACTCTAGCCACAGAGGGGGCACAAACGTCACTTACAGATCCAGAGCCTTTCTGTGGTAGAGGCAAATGAGCCTATAAGAGATAGTTCTTAGAGAAGGAAGAAACTGAAAGAGAAGCATTATGAGGGAATCTTCCAAGAAAAGATTCCAAAGGGTTCCTTTGGTATTTCGGAACTGTAGGAACCAAGATTTATTTGGATCTCTGTAAGAAAAAGATACGTCTCCTCACTAGCTTTCTCACAGGACATTGTAGCCTTAGGAAGCATATGATTCGAATGGGTTTGTCAGAAACTGACGAGTACTCATTCTGTTCACCTGGTTACAGAAAGCCACGCCATTGCAAGCCTGCGCAAGGAATGTCTTGGTCAAGAGAATTATAGGTGTAACGATGACCTAACCTCCTTGAAGCCCTCTAGATACTGGAGCTCTGGTCCTCTGGAGCTGGAGGACGAGCTGTAGATAGCCCAGTTACGTAAACAGCTCTTATGTGAGGCACAGTAGACCCTTATCAAACTATAAACCCTTGGTATCCCTACGCTTTTAAAACTCACCTTGGTCTTATACATATTCTGCTGCATGACAGCAACTTCCTCCACAATGAGGCCATCTTCAGCCTGAAGATCCACGTT
Source organism: Adalia decempunctata (assembly GCA_951802165.1). Taxonomy (NCBI): domain Eukaryota; kingdom Metazoa; phylum Arthropoda; class Insecta; order Coleoptera; family Coccinellidae; genus Adalia; species Adalia decempunctata. The sequence goes on along the minus strand of OX637695.1, from coordinate 4,446,127 downwards.
TATATCAGGGCTGCAATGCATATCATCTTCATCGATGTCACTACAGCTAATCGAAATATTTGGCAGTTCAATGCTTATTTTATCGTCACTCAAATCGTTGTCTTCTATTGACGAGTTCGCCGCACTCCTACGCATTACTGGAGTCAGTGCAGGCGATGGCATCGGAGAAGGAAAGGGGGTTGGCAACTCCCTTATCGGAGAAAGGCACTTATTGATTGTGCTAGGTATTTCCAACAGTATAGTCGGAGGGTGCAGCAAATTACTGCCACTACTTGGGAATTTGTGAGCGCTCAAGGTGTCTAAAACAGGAATCTCTATCGTGCTCTGATTGTGCGAATAAGGAACGGGACTTTCGGGTGCGCCACTGGAGAAGGATACAGGGGTGTGAATGGAGGAGGTGGAAGATTCGTCGTCTCCAGCAATATCGTCCTGGGGACTACTAGCGGTTGGAGTGGTGGAAGGGGAGACTTTCAGCGAAGGAGGGAGATTAGCGCCAGCAGAGCTTGATGAAAAGTTTCTAAACATTGCTAGAATGGAATCAGCGCTAGTCGGCTTTTGTCTACCGTTCGGCAACTTGCTGCAATGTCTCCGGATGAGCAGATCTGAAATACTGGAGCTCAGAGCACTGGGAATAGCTAAGTCAGAGCTGAAGGAATCACTACCTTGATTGCTTGAAGTACTGTTAGGAGACCTGGTGTCTATGCAAGGAGACGGAGGGGTGCTTGAAGGTCTCATAAACCCGCAACCTAACCGGTTGTTGTGCATTAAGCCCAGTTCCATTTCGGAGCCGGAACTCATTTCGGCGGACACCTTGTTGAGGAGCCTCGCGAAATGGACTTTTTTCTCTAGTTTTGGATCGTTGAGGACCGCTTGCGTTGTGTCGTTTTCTATGAATTTGGTCTCTTTCACCCCTAAGTGGTTATCGTCTTCGCAATAGCCGGGATTTCTTTCGTTCATCTGCATGAGCTCACCAAGGCTCACTTTTCGTGATAGATGTTTGCTGTTGGGCGATACTAGCTGTTGGAGTATTTGCTTCTTTTCGGCTGCGTTCTTTTTGGTGGGCGTGGAGTTGTTTCTTTTCTTCTTGGGCGATGGGCTTCCTGTTGAACATCAAATCTAGAGTGAGCATCGACTTCTGAATGACCAAAGGCATCGTGAATTCACAAAATTTGCAGTCTATCGTTTTACATGTTACATGTGAACAATCAAGCACTCACTGTCTTACTGATTAAGGGTTTTCCAACAAGAGGTGTAATTTTGACATCCAAAGAAAGACGCCATTTTTTTAGATGAATGATCGGATGTTTATCTTATCTATATCTATATATATATATATATAAAAGAAAGATGTTGGTTACACCATTTATAACTAGAGATCGGATTGACTGTTTGTTATGAAACTTCGTTTATGGAATCGTCTTCGGTCTGGTTATTATAAAATACAATAAAACTTCGAAAAAATTGATGAAAGTTTTACTTATGCAGGAAATGCTTTTTCTTCTTTTGAATAAGGCCGCTGGGTGTCGCTACCGTTGATGCGTAGTCGTACAGTGAAGACTTGTATGTAGTCGTAGGTTGATATTACCATTGTTAGATGGCGATATGTGATTCGCATAGAACTCATGGTAACATGGAAGTCTATTGCCAGATCAAAAAGCGGGTAAACTTATCTCAAGTTGGTGGAACAGTGAATTTTTACCGAAAGATCAAGTATCTTATTTTGACGATCAGTTTCAAACGTGAGTTGGCCATCTTCATCTTTTTTCTTTATTTTTGAAATGCTTTCCAATTTCTGTTTGGTAATATATATATTTGCGGAAATAACTGAATCCAAAATTGCCCATAATTAATAATTGACAAATTATATTCGTGTTTCTGTTCGCACAGAGACAGTATTGTAAGCGTCAATAATTTTGAAACGTTTGCTCATCAGGCTCTCACTTATGATATACAATAATGTTTCATGGGTTGCCTAATCTGATCTGGTCGAATGACCATCAATAAATTTTAATATGAGTTCAACATAATTCACAGTGTTGATAATTTTGCCGTGTCGATCGTACTATCGACATTTTAACATCTCGATTTGTCTTCTAACGAGCTTGATATCGTCAACTAAATTGAACAAATTGAAGAGAGATTGACAGCTCATATCCATGGAATAATGAGAATCGCGCTGCTCCACCAACTCAGATGTTTACCCATTATTTTGAGCTTAGCAGCATAGCTAAGATGTCTAAAATAATGGTGTGACCACTGATTAGATTTTGAGAATATAAGAAAAGTTTTGTTTTTGCCACTTCAGGTTGGGCTATCAACAAATGACTGATTTTTTAATTCTGGTCGACGGGCTGTGTTAATAGTCGATAGTTCATTAAAGGAATAATGTTTGTTCATATTGTTGACATTTTGATTCATATAAGAGGAAAGGTACCTATAATATGGATTATACTCCTGCTATTCACAGGCACATGAGGTACTGCAAAAAGAGAACTGTACAATAATTAAAAACAAAAAGTTATATGTTCAAGTTCAACAATTAGTTACCGCTTTTATAAAGAGAATTCTTTCCATGTGAATTACAAAATTATTAAAATTTTGTATATTTTGAACTTTCCTAATTTTTTTCCTGCTTGAAAAAAGCAATGGTAAGTTTGTACAACTTTTAAGTATAATTCAGGCGGTACAAAGTACGCCGGGCCAGCTAGTTTCATTATAAAGAGGAAGGTATGCCGTTGATAATGGAAAATGGGCCTCATCACTCAAGACGATTTTTCGATGGAATTCTGGATAATTTTCATGCATTTCAAGGACCCAGCTAAGACACGACGTTGTGGATGATCGGCCGGCTTGAGTTCTTGTGTTAACTGAACTTTATAAGCCATAAAATCCAAATCTTCATGCAAAATACGGTGTAACGACGTTTGTTGAATGCCTTATTTCAAAGAACGACGGGGAATGGACAAACCTGGCTATAGCAGCAATATTTTTGGCTGTTTTTGAGCGACGTACACTAGGTTTATTCTTCACATCACTAACTTGTGCCAACAGCTTCAAAATAACAACTCTTATTGAAAAACCCTTCATATTTCATATGAACTGGACACTGTGAATGCCTGAGTTTCGCCTTCAAATGATTCAAGATTTGATCTGCACTTCGTTAATGTTACTGAACAATGTTTCTGCTCAATGTTCTATAACTATAACATAGCATTCTTCGATTTTCAATACATTCATTTACGTGTAGTCACAATAGCTGCTTTACGTGAAACATCTACTACTGAACATTAAGTGGTGCAACCTACCAGCCACACGCAAGAGTGAAGAGGACAGATTGATTGGACAACAACAGGGAGTTATGAATGTGTGTTAGAAAATGAACTGGACAGAAGGCTGATCAAGGTCTTCCAAAGTCTTCGATGCACGAGTTCGTACTTTACAGGTTGTTACAGATTTGGTGTAAAATACCTAATGATTTGATTATTTTCAACAAAAACTGTTCTTCAAATCTTTTCTTGAATATTTTTGTTCGTGAAATGTGTTTGCTGTATTTTAGAACCATAAATCTACTCTGATGCTTTGAGGAAAACTAACAAAAGTTCTGTTCTTGTCGAATGAGAGAAGAACTTCATTATGACCATCACCAAATCCTCCAGCACCAGTGCTCCAAAGAGCTCATCTATATGAGAAAGCTACTCTTCTCTTCTTTTCCAAGACATTCCTTATGCAGGCTTACACTGGCGAGGCATGCTGTACTCAGGTGAAATGGAGTTTCCTTCTGAACTTGTCCATCCTCATCATATGCGACAACTTCCAGTGGGGAAGCCAGTGAGCAGAAGTATCTTAATCTTACTGAGATCCAAATTCTTATTGGTTCTTACAGTTCCGAAATACCAAAAGAACCCTTTAGAATGACTCTTTCCTGGAAGATTTCCTCAGAGACCAGTAAATGGCGTTTGAGCACCTCTTCTAGCTAGTGTGTTAGTCTTTTTTCCCTTCGATTCCTCAGTGGCTAGGAACGCAGACTGTTGAGACCTTGGCACAGCCTTGATAGATTGTTTCCAGGTATTTCTGCCTGAAAAACTCCTGATTGGGCGTCTAACGATAGTTTACACTTGGTCCAGTCCAGCACCAGCCTCTATAATGGTTTTAGAACCATCTGTATATCATTTAATGGTATTTACTTCGAAATTTTGTGTACTGTAGGTATTCTATATCTTTTGTTGAAACTTTGGTCCTTATAGCCTCATGCTGGAAGGCACTTTGGATGTTATTCATACTCACAGCGCCATCTATCAACCAATAGACCAGCTAGCGTCCTATTTTTATTTCGATAACCTTGATCAAGCGTTCTGAACATCGAGCAAAGATAGAGAGACAGATCGGTGGGATTACCGCAAACAGGAAACACACAGAAATAAGGCAATGTACAACAACAGACACGACAAGGTCGAGAGGCACGTCATCGGCATTACAGACAGGCACGTAGTGCGCCTTACGTCTAGGGGGAGGTTTTAGCAAATCGTCCAAACTAAAGGTTCTAGCAGTAGATGGCGAGTAGCCTGAACTGGCGTGTGGACTGGTCAGGCTGAGGATTGACGGCTTGCGAATACCGAGGCGGCCAAATAGCGAACGAGGGGCACCAGGACCTGGACTCGGTGTCACCGTCACGGAGCCTTGACCAGAGGCAGCTGTGGATGATGCGGCCAGCTGTTCTCGCACCGATGCGCTCCTCAAGGACGACACTGGAAAAAAAATCTGGTAAGTATTTATTCACGTCTTTTTTTCAAATATTTTACTGAATAAGTCTCTGTCATGATTCCATGCACCGAAACTCCCGAAGCGTCTCTATTGTCTGGAATGTTCTCGAGCAGGGGTGTATCGATATAAGAAGACGCGCACGTTGGAGAGGAGTCAGTTACTTTCCTGAGTGAAGCCGAATCGAATTGTGAATAGCGAATTCCAAGTAGTGAATATAAATTTATGTGTTTCTCATTTGTAAACGTCAGTTTACAAAAACACAATATTAATCAAGAAAGTTTATTTTATCAAGTCAATAACTTGTAAAACTGACAGTTAACTTGCAAAATTTCTACAAGTTAGTAGTATTATTTACATTCGAAAATTTTGTTTCATCGGCATATATGTTGAAAATCATGGTACAATTGTTATTTCCAGTAACACAGATTTTTGATGATGAAAGAGTTGATACTGATGATGATGAACCATCTGTTGACTCAGAAACTGCTGAACTCGAGGACTGCAGAACATTTGTACTCGCCTTGCTACCAAATAATTTGCTAGACATTTCGATTTTTTTGTTGACCGAATCATCGACATAACTCATCACAATTTCGGTGCTCTTCCACCCTCCTGCACGCTTTAGTGCTAAAATATCTCCACCCGAATCCGCAACCATAGTGGCTCCAGTTCTGCGAAAAGAGTGGCCGGTGTATAACCAAAGAGTAGACACTACTCTTTGGTATAACTCTGGGTTTTTTAAACCTAAATATTTCGCTATTTGCTTTGGGACACCACCAATAGTGTGCTGGCCAGCATTAAGGGAAATGCACTTTCCATGTCGGTATGTCAAAAAAAATCTTAGGCTTTCTGTTCCAGGAGGCCGAATATTTACAAATTTTCTGTATAACATGCAGGGCTTGAAGCTGCAGCCATCATCGGTTATGGTGATTCTTCTTGTTGTTAAATTTTTTGTTTGCCGCAATGTCACAATATCGTATTTTCCCATATCTTCTACATCATTCATGTTTAAGGAGAGAATTTCGTCACATCGACAACATCCAAAAACCCCAAATATTGTTACAATTTTCGCCAGCAACCACTGGTCATCAGGAGCATGTAAAAGAAATTGTTCAGCCTCTTCTTTACTTAATACCTTGGCCTTTTTTGGCGTATAACGCTCATTTTTGCGTTTCAGAAACGCTATTACCTTTTGAAATCTGCAAATGACAACTAAACGTCATATTTTTCAATAATTTTTTTAAGGAAAACAAACCTGCGAACACCTGGGCATTTTCTTTCATTTCCAAGCAGCTTTTCAGCATAGACCATTTTGCCCATAAAGTATTAGGGCTGAATCTAGCTGATAGTTGATTCAATTAGACCAACAAAATATCTTCAGTTACCCCAATCACACTATTTTTGTTTTTCCACTTTTTGAAGTCGTCGTATTCTCGCTCGTACCTTGAAGCTGATTTTGCAGGTAATAAATTTAAAGCTACACTGCTGGCTGCCTCAATAATTTCTTTTGGTACATTCATTTTCGCTTTCGCCAAAACAAATGTAAAGAAAAATAAACAGACGTGTTCATCTCAACGCTTCCATAGCTTACGACATTTGCGACAAATTATTGAGATTTTTTTGGAATTTATCTAACCTTTTTACAAATGAGAAACAAATAAAATATAAAACAATACACGCAAGGTAACGGGTTTTACTGGATCAAGGAGGTAACTGACTGGCCTGCGGCTCGTCAGTTATATCCTCCATTCGCCAGTAAAAACCCTCTTACCTTGCTAGTAATGTTATATACTATAGCAAGTGTGTAAATAAATCAGTATTAGTTACTGTCTATGCATTAGTGTGATAAGTTGATGATATTGTAAATAAATCAGATATTTAAACGAAGCAGACAATTCGATTAACCCCGAGAACGCAACAATACCATAAAATTGATACCGTGACTAGGCGTGTATCGCACAGAAGAAAAAGATAAAAACTCAGTGGTCAGCTTGCTCTGTGTAGCCTACAGCTTTCGACCATAGAAGAAGAACGAGCATGGCTCATTTTATCGTCAAAATCAGGGTAAAAAACTTACAAAATGGCTTCAATAACAGTTCATCTAATGAAAAAGAAGCAATTGGAGATGATACAGATTTAAATCGTCCTAGCTCGCAAATAAAGTAGTTCTTAATTATGTCTCTTATAGAGGAATCTACTCACTTGTACTCCGGTTCCGCTCGTTCTCTTCAGCCAACAGCTTTTCAATTTTCTCAGGGAAATGTCTCTTGGCGCACCATACCAGTCCAATCACAGCCATGACGACAAAAACGGTCATCAATCCCAACCAAAAGGGTTCATGCAGCATTCTTTCGCTGAGAGGTTTGTAGGGGATGTGAAGCATTCTCCTCTCGCACTTTGGACCCTCCCACCAAGCGTGACATCTTGAATAATTAATTACTACACTGGCCGCAAAAACATCGCGTTATTTTGAAAAAATACATAAATTGGAGGTAAAAATGTGAAGGGGGAATTCCTTGCATAATTTGAAGAATAAAAGTCTTATAAACATTGGACAGCAAACGTTTCGTTTTCTAGATACAGGGTGTTGAAGTTTTTCAAGTTTTTTCTTCATAATATCCCCATTTTATGAGATATCCAACTGAAATTTGGCGTAGATATCACAATTTAGAGTTCACACCATGTGACATGCCAATTTCGATTTCAAATCTACAGAGTGATTTTTTGGAACATTGTCCCTGTTTCACTCCAGAACGATTCTTCCGAAATCCCCAGAAACATCAAAATTGGCATATAAATCCATTTGGTAATTGTAGAAATCCATTGTTTTGATCACCATTAACAATAGAACATGTTTATGGGATTTTTTTCTTAAATTTAAGCAAGTAATCTCCCTTTTCGTTTGAGCCTGATTTTGGAAATTTTCTTACCACTTGGGACTCACAAAATAATGTTTTTATAAGAGGATAAACGAATTACGAATTTCAAAAGATTGTGAATTGAATAATAATTTTTTTTATTCAAATCGTCTCCCCAAGTCTTATTACAACAGACTCATCTAATGATATCTTTCTTGAAGAGGAATAAGAGCACTATATTCCATCGAAATTTCATCTACACTGTGCAAAAAAATTAACGCACATTATGGAAATCTCAAATTTATTCTACAACTGAAGGTGTTCCCAATAATAATTATTTTTATTTCCAAACGTACGATAACAACGTCAGTTCTCGACTGACAGGATCATCGAAAAGTTCTATTTCTCCGCCTAGGCGGAGAAATATTTACTTTTCCCTCCGGCGGCAGGAAAAGTGTTGCTACGAAAAATATTACTTGGTTACCATGAACAATATGAACATAGATGCATAGAATACGAAAACTTCCAATTCAAACGTCATTTTTATTTGATAAAGTTACAATATAAATGTACAATTTTCATGAATTTGAAAACGTTTGGAAATAAAATAGCATATTTCATTCGGAGAAGAAGTGACTTTTCGTGGCTCGCTTTCAATTATCCGCCTCACTCCGTTCGGCGGATAAACTCAAGCTCGCCACGAAAAGTGACACTTCTCCTCCTAATGAAATAATATACTATTATCAGAATTATGCATGCATATGTTATCCACTTTCAACGTTCTTCTTCAATACTGATGTTTTCTCTCAGCAGGAATAAAAAAAGATGATATTATCAGATTTTGAATGTATTGGCTCCATTCTAAAATCAGTTGTTCTCGATCAATTCTAGTGATCAATAGTTTTTCTTTCGTTTGATTTTCTACACTCGATCGCTATGCAACGCGAAACACGCAATTTGACCCAAGAGGAATGTGCCCAAGCGGTAGTTTTGCGAGAAGAAGGTTGGACATACACAAGAATTGCAGAAAGGTTTGGAGTTTCCCATACAAGTGTGTCCAGAATGTTGCAGCGATTCATGGAGACAGGTATGAATGTTCGAAGACCAGGACAGGGTAGACCACGGGTAACAACGGCCATTCAAGAACGTTACTTGAGAGTTTCTTCGTTGAGACAACGGTTTGCAACCGCTCGCCTCCTTCAAAATCAGCTTGAGCAAACTCATGAGGTGCAAATTTGCACTCAGACAATAAGAAATCGCCTCAGAGAATATGATTTAAGGCCTCGTGTCGCCGCAAGAGGCCCAGCTCTTACCCCAGCCCATCGAAGGGCGCGTTTGGATTTTGCGAGAGAACATATCCATTGGGAAGAGGCCGATTGGGAAAGAGTTCTCTTCACAGATGAGTCTAGATTCTGCCTCTACCCTTGTGATCGACGTTCCCTTGTATACAGACGTCCACATGAAAGATATGCTCAGTGCAAGTCCTTGAATACTACTGGTATCGGGGGAAGACATAGTGGTCGTTGATAATGGAGCTATGAATGCTGATAAGTATATAAGGAACATTCTTGAATAGCATGTAGTGCCATTTCCACCACACATTGGTGAAAATTTGATTTTAATGGACGATAATGCCAGACCCCATCGTACGCGCATCGTTCAGGAGTACCTTGAAGAGGTTGAAGTCTCTCGAATGGAATGGCCAGCAAGAAGTCCAGATCTCAATCCGATTGAGCAGGTTTGGGACAACCTCAATAGAAGGCTGAGAAGTTCAGAAAATCATCCAGCTCCTCTTAATGACTTAGGAATCCAACTCGGAGAAATCTGGGAAGGATTAGATCAGAACATTTTAAGATCACTCATTTTGAGTATGAACTGTCGTTGTCGAGCTGTAATTAACGCAAGGGGTGGAAATACCAAGTATTAAATCACTTATCAGCATTTCAGTATTTTGAAAATTGTTCATTTTTCTTCTTTCACATAAGATTCGGTGAAATCCTGAATTTTTCTTCCATTTAATGTGTCTTGTTTCGTTAAAAAACTTCCCGAGAGAACATAAAAAATAAGTTATTAAGTCAATGTTGAGTTAACTTTCATTAAAATTGAGATTTTCAGAATGTGTGTTAATTTTTTTGCGCAGTGTATAAAGCTGGACCACAGAAAGAATTACGAATTTTCAAAATTTGTGAATTGAATAAAAAAACATTTTTTTTGTTTTTTTTTCTCTTCCAATATAATCACCGCAGACTCATCTGATAAAGTTTCTTTGAAGAGATATAAGAGCCTTATATTTCGTCAAAATTTCATCGCTCTAGCTTGACCACAGAGAGAATGACGAATTTTCAAAGTTTGTGAATTGAATAAAAAAAATATTTTTTTGATTTACTTTTTTCTTTCTCAATATTACGAATACAAACTTATTTCATAATGTATTTTGTGGAGTGGAGTAAAAGCTCTATATTCCACCAAAATTTTATCGCTCTAGATTGACCACTCAATGAATAACAAACTTTCAAAGTTTGTGAATTGAACAAAAAGATGTTTTTGTTGGTTTCGTTTTCTCTCCGAATCTTATGAACGCAGACACATCTAATAAAGTTTTTCCTGGAGAGGAATAAGAGCCCTATATTTCACCAAAATTTCATCAATCTAGCTTGACCACAGAAATAATTACGAATTCTCAAAGTTTGCTAAATGAATAAAAAAAAATATTTTTTTGTGATTCGATTTTTTCTCTCCCAATCTCACGACCGCAGACCCGCCTAGTAATATTTTTCGTTGAGAGGAATAAGAGCTCCATATTTCACTGAAATTTCCATCCGAAAATTATGTCTTCTGAATCAGATATGAAAGTTTTTCGACTCCCGAAGAAGCAGTTAATTCTTTTATGGGATATTTTAAAAATCGATAGTCCTTTCCTTCGCACCCAAAGTGACATCCTACCTGCAAATAAAACTGTCTCCTCTCTCCATACACAACCCTCTACTCTCGCAAGGATTCCCTTCGCAAGGCTTCCGTTTCTGATCGCAAGTGGGCCCTGAGTAGCCCTCTTGACAGTGACATTTATAGGCGGTCGAGGTCAGCTCGCAAGTGCCGAACACACACGGATCCAGGTCGCACTTCGTTAAGGCACAGAATATACCTGCAAATATTCGAGGAATAAATTATGGGCGTGCACACATGTCGACAGTGTCAGGATAAGGGTTTTGCTCTTCCCAGTTTAACTTCCTGATGTTAATTGGAATTCCTGGATTATCAATGTTTCATCAGTGGACCTTTTGGGTTATCCGTGAAGTCCCTCGCTCCCAATTTGTAATTGAATATAGGGTGACACATTGGTAAGGATACAGAGGTCATTTCTAGTAGAAAAATAGGGATTTTAGAGGATATTACCTGTGAAATGGCCCAAGCATTCGCAAAACCTCCTATCCCCTTTCTTGATGCACTTCCCTCCTTGTCTGCAAGGGTTGGGTTTGCAGGATTCAACCTCGTTCTTGAACTTGAGGACCTTGGTCTTGAATTCTTCATCCGGCTGTATCTTTATGCTGCCATTCAAGCTGATGCCGGTGCTCCTGCCGCTGACCTGCCTAAGGTGAAGAGTATTGAAAAACGAGGTGATCTCAATCCTGTTTATCTGGGTGATGGCGTTGGGCGTTGGTGGGTTGTAGCACAGCTTCCAAACGGTCCCGTTCCTATCTGCGTAATTGTCGTAAATCTCCAATAGACCGTTATCCTCGTAACAGTCCGTATTCGTAAGCTTAAGATGATAAAGTTCGAGAGAAATGAGGGATCCTAAGGGGGCTATGAAGTGCTGCATGAAATCCACTTTGGTCTGGGGATTCTCCGGGTAATTCAGATGTAGTAAAATACCGGATGTATCGTTTTGGAGGAACACATTTTTTTCCTCCTGTAATATACTAACCATTTTATACCGGGCTTTGAAACCTACAGCGTCGGTCCTCACTCCTGAATACAGTTTGATCTGCATGCTTTCGCCGTACGACAAGAAACTACCTTCTGTAAGTAGATTAGGGACGGAGTAAGGACGAAAGAAGTCCATACCTTCCCCAAGTCGTACCTCTAAAAAAGCCTGCTCGTTTTCTTTAGAGTTTTCCGTTTCGGAAGCTCCCCCCAAGTCAAACTTGAGGAACTCGAACCAAACTTTATGCCCATATGGAGCCTGCACCATCAACGTGCAGTTCAGATGTGGCAATAAAAAATCTGGATAGTTAGGACTTGATACGAAGCCTTCTTTGGCTGTGAGAGTCTGCATGGGGCAGAAAGTCACATCTACCGAATGCCATTTCAGTGAAAACCCCAATCCAGATATAGAGTAATCTGTACGAAACTTCAAAATGGCTTGGTTGGTCTCAGAAACGTAATCAAATCGATGCATATCCAAATCGTGGCTTCCACAAACCCTCATAACATTATTCATATCTTCTCCCCTTTGATCCAAGCTTCTAAGTTCAACGTAATCGTACAAACACTCCATTTGGGCCTCAACATCTATCTTATCGAATTTGATGACCAGACGAGTTCTTTTAGGCCCGATGATTCTGACAGTTATGTCTAGGTTGTTGTAGTAGTTTCCAGGATAGTTTGGGGATGTTAGGGTGCCTTCTGAACCGTTCACTGTTTTGTTGAAATTGAGACCTTGGCCAGGTTCGAAATTGGCACGTTTGCAAACGTATCCGCCAATGAGGTTGCATCTTTTGGACTTCCAGTAGAGGCCACTAGGTAGCGTTGGCGTTGGGGATGGTGTCCACTGGACTCCCAAACATTTAGCAGTTTCGTTTCCTCTTCTCAGATTCTCCAGAGGTTTTTGAGTGGGCAACCAACCCAGGTATTCAACAGGGCTTTGATCTACCCAGAGAAACCCCAAGGTCTTCTCCAGTTTACCCCCCAACCAGTAGAGTGAGCTGGTTCTGTACTCTGGCGTTTTTCGAAGATTGCTGATGACGAATCTTTCTTCATCTGCTGACAAGACAGATGCGAGGTTAGCTTTGAGACCTTCGCAAATGTGCTGGGCGATACTCCAGGTCACTTCTGGGTATGTGACGAAGAGATAACATGAGTTGTTGAAGATGTGATGACGGTCATCTGCACATTGGACAACTGAAATAGAAAGAAATATAGTGAGTACCATTAGTATTTCACATTACTCGAAACTAAGTGTATACAGGTGGCCCCAATGGCTTGAAAAGTGTTATGGGGACTCCGCTCCATCAGAAACAACAATGAAACGTTGGTTTGCTGACTTCAAAGGTGGTCGTAGAGACACCGATGATGCACAACGCAGTGGACGTCCAAATGAGGCGGTAACACCAGAAAACATAAAAAAATCCACAAAATCGTTTTGAATGATCGAAAAGTGAAGTTCCGTGAGTTAGCTGACATCGTAAAGATATCAAAAGAACGTGTTGGCTTTATATTGCATGAGCATTTGAGTATGAGAAAGCTCTGTTCAAAGTAGGTGCCGCTTTTGCTCACTGTTGACCAAAAACAAGAACGTGTTGATGCTTCTGAGCAGTGAGCAGTGTTTGGCCATGTTTGAAGGTAACAAACCGGAATTTTTGCGTCGATATGTGATAATGGATGAAACATGGATCCATCCCTTCACTCCGGAATCAAAACGATCGTCATCTGAGTGGACAGCAACTGGTGAACATCGTCCAAAGCGCCCGAAAGCACAACAACCGGCTGGAAAGGTTATGGCCTCGGTATTTTGGGAAGTGCGTGGTGTAATATTCATCGACTATCTTGAGAAAGGAAATACCATCAACAGTAAATATTATTAAGCGTTATTGGATCGTTTGAAGGCCGAAATTGCAAAGAAACGACCGCATATGGCAAAGAAAAAAATTTTGTTTCATCGAGACAACGCACCGTGTCACGAGTCAATCAAAACAATGGCAAAACTACATGAATTGAACTTCGAATTGCTCCTACATCCACCGTATTTGCCAGATTTGGCCCCCAGCGACTACTGGCTGTTCACAGACCTGAAAAAATGCTCGCCGGTAAGAAATTTCGCAGGAATATTGTTGCAATTTTCGCCAGCAACCACTGGTCATCAGGAGCATGTGAAAGAAATTCAGTCTCTTTTTTACTCAATACCTTGGCCTTTTTTGGCGTATAACGCTCATTATTTCGTTTCAGAAACGCTATTACCTTTTGAAATCGGCAAATGACAACTAAACGTCATATTTTTCAATAAATTTTTTGGAAAACAAACCTGCGAACAGGGGCATTTTCTTTCATTTCCAAGCAGCTTTTCAGCATAGACCATTTTGCCCATAAAGTATTAGGGCTGAATCTAGCTGATAGTTGATTCAAGTAGACCAACAAAACATCTTCAGTTAACCCAATCACACTATTTTTGTTTTGCCACATTTTGAAGTCGTCGTATTCTCCCTCGTACCTTGAAGTTGATTTTGCAGGTAATAAACTTGAAGCTACACTGCTGGCTGCCTCAATAATTTCTTTTGGTACATTCATTTTCGCTTTCGCCAAAACAAATGTAAAGAAAAATAAACAGACATGTTCATGACAACGCTTCCATAGCTTACGACAGTTGCGACAAATTATTGAGATTTTTTTGAAATTTATCTAACCTTTTTACAAATGAGAAACAAATAAAATACAAAACAATACACGCAAGGTAACGGGTTTTACTGGCTCAAGAAGGTAACTGACTCGCCTGCGGCTCGTCAGTTATATCCTCCATTCGCCATTAAAAACCCTCTTACCTTGCTAGTAATGTTATATACTATATCTGCTGGAAATATAGAGAAAATTTCTAAACCTCACAACGATTGCCCCTATTCAATACCTGACAGTTAGAGTAAGGGTAATTTTCCAGATCAGTTAGTAACTTTGACCTGATTCTATTGAATATCCCATAGGGCATTTGTAAAAGTAATTTCGATTCGTTCTGTAAATGCATATGTAGGTACACACATGATTATATCCTATTTTCCCACCAAGAGCACTTTGTAATGAATGCATTCTCACGAAGTTAATGTCATAAATGTATTATATGTACTTCGATTAGGAATATAGATCGTTTAAATCAGGGAAAATTGAAAGACTAATGGACCTGCATGTGTATGATAATATTAGAATTTTCTAAACAGATGTCTATTGTAATTTATGATTGTTCGTTAAAGGGTTTTGTGGTTTTTCAATGCTGGGTGAAACTAAACTGCTTGTCAAAATTCAAGGATATTGAATTGATGTAAGATTCATTTCATGGTAATGTTTGAATTGAAGTACCTGTTGCATCTTGAAGACAGAATTGCCGTTCAGAAAGTGCTGAGAGGCATTTAAAAAAAGGTCTGCTATTGCCCAATGGCAAAGTGACCTGAGGAAAAACGTGACATCCCATTTTGGCTATCATTCAAGTAAATGGCCACTTGCATTTTTTTAGACCAGCCTGAAGCATATCCAGGGCTCTGTAGGTTTTACGAGTCTAGACCAGTTCCATGCATGAACAAAATATTACGATACCATATCAACGAACAATAACTTATCAGAAGTGTCAGTGTAGAGTTCGACGTCAAAAAAGTAAACCAGAGTTGCGCAATAAATAAAAAAAAAAAAGATGTCCACCGAAATTGTGATAATCGAAAAATTGGAGTATGGAGCCATCATCAAGTACCTGTATTTTAAAGGGTTAAGAGGTAAGCAGATTTACGAAGATATGCTTAATACCCTTGGTGATCAATGTCCTTCGTATGCGACCGTGACAAATTGGACTGCAAGCTTCAAAAGAGGTAAATTTTCAATTGAAGAAGATGACCGATCGGGAAGGCCAGTTTCTGTGTCAGTCCCCGAGAATATCGATGCAGTTCATGACATGATTTTATCAGACCGTCGAATTGGGCTAAAACGGATATCTGAAGCACTGAAGATTTCATACGAACGCGTTCATCATATAGTTCACGTCAATTTGGACATGAGGGAAATTTCTGCAAAATGGATCCCCAAATGTTTGAATATTGACCAAAAGCGTGCATGAGTAGAAGCATCGCTTTCGATCTGTGCTCGATTTGAATACGATATAGACTTCTTGAACAGAATTTTTACTATGGATAAGACTTGGGTACATTTCTACGATCCAGAAACAAAGCAACAATAGATGAAATGGCGACACTCTAGTTCTTCAAAAATTAAGAAGTTTCGTGTCCAAAAATCTGCTGGAAAAGTTCTTGCTTCAGTTTTTTGGGATTGCCATGGAGTAATCATGATTGATTTATTGAATAAGGGTAGAACAATAACTGGAGATTACTATTCTACATTACTGACCACTCTACAGGAAAAAATTTAAGAGAAAAGACGCGGAAAGCTATCCAAAGGTATTTTGTATTTACAGGACAACGCCCCAGCACACAAATCTCATGTTGCCATGCAACAAATTCGTGATTTAGGGTTAGAATTACTAGAACACTCCCCTATTTACCAGATTTGGCTCCGTCCAACTATCATCTCTTTCCTCAACTAAAAAAAAGTTTAAAAGGTCGTAAATTTTCTTCCAACGAGGAGGTAATAAAAGCTGTGGAGGACTGGTTTGCAGAGCAAGAAGAAACATTTTTTTGAAAGGTCTAGAGACGATGCAGGATTGCTGTAATGAATGTATTCAATTAAGAGGAGAATATGTTGAGTATTAAAATATTTTGACATTGAAATTTTGTTTGGTTCTATAGAAGGCTAAGAATTATTCAATATATCCTCGTAGCAAATCCATAAAGTGACTTTCACCTACGAAATATCTTCCACTCAAGTTAGATGGAGCTATTTGCGTCTTTAATTGTGGAAAGTCTCTCATTCATTTTAAAACTTTCCAAATAGCCCTCTGCTGTTTATCCGATAAGCCCCGACGGAATTTTTCTCGACTTCCACATTGTTTATTCGGGGCCATTATCGATTTATGCCTTTCGACCAACTCCAACTCGGTAGCTAATTATTCAATTACGCCACAACTAAACTGGGAGTAAATTATTCAGGGACTTGGTTAATTTGCATTCCAAAACTCAGGCAGGTTCAGTTTTTACCAATCCAGCTAATTTCCCACTATGTTTGATAATGAGGGGATAGGGAATTATATCATCATGTGCAAGGAACACCCCTTTCATGTTCAACCGTCCACATCGCCTTATGTGGTTATCCAAACCAAGCGGGGTGTAATTCGGAAAAGCAATTATATTCTGGGTCAGTAAATAATCCAGTTCCCGAAAGTCTTACGTGCAGAACTGAAATATGACTTCCTTGAACGAAATTTGGGCTTTCCTGAATATCAATTTCATACAAACTTTGCGAATTATCATTGAAAAAAGGGAAAGATGGGGCAATGGTGGTCAGCAGGTAATGATGGTCATGCCCACGCTGAAAAAATTGAAGTTGCCTATGCGTGTGGTAACATCACATTCTTCACAACCCGCGAGTCCTCGAACACCTCGCTTTTATACAGGGTGGCCATTTGAAAACGAAACAGACGAGATAACAGACGAAATAAATTCTTTCGATAGAAATGCTCGGACAGGTCGATTTCTGTTTCGAGGGGGACAACTTAAGATGTAGGTTACGGACGCATAGCGCTTCAACCCTTGCTACTACAACCCTCACCCCCAATTTTTGAATGGGGAAGATGGGGTGAGTGATACCTCATTTGAAAGGTATTTTTATACTGATTTCAGCACAGTAATTGTTTTTTCATTTAATGCATTAGTTCTCGAAATATTCTTAACTAAGTATTTGAAAATGAAGTGGTGTTTTCATGGCACTTGTAGTTTTTTTTTGTGAAAAATCGACATTTTGAGCTTCAAAACAACCATGACTGTGGCTTCCTTCCTCCAATCCACTGACATAGAAATCTTTAATCAAGATGTCGATTTTTCACAAAAAAACACTACAAGTGCCATGAAAACACCACTTCATTTTCAAATACTTAGTTAAGAATATTTCGAGAACTAATGCATAAAATGAAAAAACAATTACTGTGCTGAAATCAGTATAAAAATACCTTTCAAATGAGGTATCACTCACCCCATCTTCCCTATTCAAAAATTGGGGTTGGGGGTTGTAGCAGCAAGGGTTGAAGCGCTATGCGTCCGTAACCTACATCTTAAGTTGTCCCCCTCGGAACAGAAATCGACCTGTCCGAGCATTTCTATCGAAAAAGTTTATTTCGTCTGTAATCTCGTCTGTTTCGTTTTCAAAAGGCCACCCTGTATATGACGAGTGTTTTTCGTCTTCGCTATTAATAGATCTTATTTAAGGTAGTTCTAAGTCATCAAGGTAAGTTATGAAATTTTTCCCTTTTTACGTGAATCATTGAAAGTTAGTTGAAACTGTTCATCATAAATTTATAATTATGTTCAATTTGAATCAAAATATGGTATTCTTTTTTCTATTCACAATTTAGTCTATTAACTCTATTACGGGTAATTGTGGTCAAGAAATTGAAAGGAAAATGCAAGGGGAAGGACAAAAAAACCAAAGAGTTGAAGGAAAGACTTAAAAAGGCCGAAAGGAAGAAAATGACTCTTCATTGACTGACGTAGACATTGACGAGCCCTACGTCGATGATGATACTTTTGATGAAGATAACTCATGAAATAATTGTCTTATTTGCTTAGAATTTGGCCGAAACAACGAAGAATGGTATCGATGCACTTCGTGTGGGCTTCGGACTGACTTTGCTGGCACTGGCTTGGATTCCGCATGTTAGAAGTATATTTGATCATCTTTGTCAACATCATGACTACCTACCATTGCCCTCACGTGAGTGCAATAGTGGTCAAAAGCTGTCTCTTTCCAAACTATCATTACTAAGAAATCGTAACTCCAAAGCTTATTAATCAGTTCAATTAATAGTTCTTTAATGCAGAATTATGATGTTAGACTCCTAATAGAGCTGTGATTTATAATTTGAGTTTTATTCCAAAAAGAGTTTAACTGACCTCCATTAACCCTCTTTTTCCCTACTAATAGAAACATTCATTATAATTATTATTATATGATGCATATACAGTGTGACAAGAAAAACCTCGGACAAACTCTTTTTCATTTAACTTTATCAAACAGAAGAAATTGAACAAAACAACAACAAATAATAATAGCTTGAATATATTTAAGCCGTTTCGAAGTGGTTTCCTTTGGCGGCGATACACAGCTTCAGACGCTTCTTGAAATTTTCGGCAATGGGCCGCAGCTCCTCGGGCGTTAATCGGTTCCATTCCCGGCGCAGAGATTGCTTCAGCGACTCCAAATTTTTGTGTTTTTTAGCACAAGCCCTGTGCTCCAAAATCGACCACACGCTGTAGTCCAATGGGTTGAGATCCGGTGAGTAGGGCGGCCATTCTGCAGATGAGATGAAACAAGGAAAATGGGTCTTACACCATTCTTGCGGAGTCCTGTTGAAAGGTCCAATGCGTATCGCCGAAGTGCTGCTTGGCCCACGGAAGTACTACGGCCTCGAGGATGTCGCAGCGGTAGACTTCTTGATTGACTTTGACCCCTTGATCCACGAAAACTAAGGGAGTTTTACCACTGCCGCAAATTCCGCCCCAGACCATGACGGATTGCGGAATTTGACGGTGTTCGACGATGGCCGATGTACCGGGAGCCTCTACGGACCAGACTCTGTCGTTTTGGTGGTTGTGGGAATGTTCTACGGTGAAAAGCTTCTCGTCTGTGAAGAGAATTCGCTCCCATTGCTGACCGGCGGCGAGACGAAGGAGTTGGCGGCACCTTTGGAGTCGTACGCGCTTGTTTTCGACCGTGAGGAGTTGAACTTTTTGGAGCTTGTATGGCTTGAGGTTGAGCTCCTTTTTGCCAATTTGACGGACTGATTCGCGGTTGATACCGGTCTCACAGGATATTTTCCTCATGGAAATCCTCGGATTTCGATTGACTCGCTTCTTGACCATGTTGCGATTGCTAGGTGTATTGACAGTTCGTTTTTTTCCACTTCCTGAACGACGACCATCATGGCCAAGCTCCTTGAAAAGACGAATTGCATCGGACACGGTTTGTAGAGGCAAATTGAGCAAACGAACAATTTCGCATTGACGCCTACCTTGACGAAACAGCTCCAAAATCGCACTACGTTTGTTTGACATTTTAAAACTCTGTGAAATGAAATTATATCAAACTGAAAATTCACATATTAGTACAGGAAAGTGTAGAGAAACCAAGACAAAAAAAATTATTCGGCTGCGCTGAAAAACTTTTGTTCCAGACCACAGCAAAATTTGTCCGAAGTTTTTCTCGTCACCTTGTAAAAGATGCAGTGAAAGTCTATGTCGTTAGAATGTCTTAAACTCTTACTCCTAGGAGTACCTTTGCGATAGTTTCCATTTATACTCACCATTCTCCATCGAAACTCTGGCTTTGTAACCTCCAAAATGATGAGAATAATCCGAACTGAATTTGAGAGTTAATTTTGAGTTGGAGCTGATGTAACGCAACAGTTTGAGCTTAGCGCTCCAATCACCACAAAGGCGTCTTGTGATGGTTTGATTTTTGGTCGAGGACTTCGGTGAATCGATCCCATTCTCTAAAATTTCCAGGAAGTCGTAACTGCAACTGCAAGAATAAATTAATTTCATGTAGGTTACACAGTTTTAAATGATGTACGGTGGGTTCCACAAAGCGTTATCACCGGGGATCGGAGGTTGATCTAGAATCAACTCGATTTGACAGTTCAAAACCCAGAGGATCAAGCCGTTGATCTCTGATCACCAGTGATTACACTTTGTGAAATCCACCGTTAGAATATCAGTACCTATACTCCATTCACAATTATGAAATCACAACTCTGGCCATGGTTTCGTTTTCAGGAATTGGTGCACCTGATAAAAAATCTGTGCGCGTACAGAGAATATCTTAAATGACAAAACGGCGTTACCAGTTTCTTTGTTTACATCAAAGTAAAAGTATCAAAGATATTTTGGCATGGGTACAAACGGCAAATTTGAATTGGACCAAAAATCGATTTATAAGCATGAATAAAGCAAAAGTAAGTACAAATCGCCTTTTTTACACTTTATAACGAAGTTTTTTTAGGTATCTGGCCGTTTGGAAAGATTTCAAACGAAATTTCGGTCCCCAGAAGTTTGGTTAGTTTCGGTATCGTTTTTGGTGCTCAAAATTTATTTGGAATGTGTAAATGGACAAAAAAGGCTTCCTTATACGATTTTTTCACGAAAGCGACCGGAAAATATGGTTCAGGTAGGATTTTCGAGGAATTATGAGGAAAGAACTTGCAGAATGAAACTGCACGATTTTCGTAAGTAAACGGGTTTTGGATGGCCATCATCGGTCTCTAAATGATTATTGTTGATCGTTTTCACGTTTCAGAAAAAGAACCACTTCGTATAAGCCCATTTTGAAGAAATTTGTGTATATAACATTCAACGGTAGGTATTTGCTCTTAATCGAAAGAATATATTATATCTAGTGCTACTTCTTTCAAAAGAGACACAAGCTTTTAATGCTGTAGGGGCCCTATAATGTGGAGGAGTTTGTGTCTTATTTTAGAAAAGGTGAATGATAAATGTGAAGCATATGTTTGACCTGTTCCATATTATTTGTACAAACCTACTGTGGTTGTAATGTATGAATATTTTTTAAACTAATAAATTACTATACAGTCAGAATATTTTACTCCTTGTTCATAAGATCAAATAAATGAAATGTATATCTTCTACTCTTATTTTTATTAAGTTAGCTATTAAGGTTATGTTCCAAGAAAAAGTTCCTGTTGCATCAGAACTCCCTTCAACTATTTGGATTCCAGTAGAGGGATATAATGTTCCATTATTCTTGATTCAACAATTGATGTCAAGTCTTGAACTTTCAGTTCAAGAGGATAATAAACATTAAATCTTCACAGGCATGCATATGAAAATCATGTGAAAGCAATGCAATTTTCTTCCATGGCGAAAAATAATATATTTCAACGTGATCTCTTGTATTTTTCATGCAAATAACTAGAAAAGGAATCCTTTCTATCAATTCATATAAACGTTAATTATTTTCGTCCATCACATCTTTTCCAATTCATTCATTTTCCGAATAAATTCACATTCTGAGAAATACGCTAAGAATGTAGAAAGGGCAACATAGTGTTGACTTGGAACATAAAAATATTTTGAAAAACGTCATAACTTCGATACAGAGTGGAATGTGTAAAATTTCCAAGGCCAGATTTGTGATTTTATATTTGTGAATGGAGTATACTTTTGAATTAACTTAAGTTAAAGAATGACCCAGCATTGTTACCGAAACCTATCTGCCCATCAAACAATACAATAATGACAGGAGAGTACACCTAGCATCCATTTACAGAAGAGTGGATAGCCCAAAGTTTCAACCAAAACAAATGGACAGCGGAGAATTTTACTGACAATATTCTAAATCCTTAGACAATAAAAAGGGAAGACGCGCGTTTCAATAATGAAAATATAGTGAAGCCAATTTTCAAAATAATTCCCTTACCGAGTTACGAAACTAAAATGTTGAAGAGTAAAAAGTAATCTGCACGGAAAGCACAAGGACACACAGCGCACATTTTTAATTAATTCTGATAATGTGATAATTAGGGTTTTAATGACCAGTAAATGCAGATTTCCACTGACAATGGGGCCGAGAATTTCGAAGCTCAGCAAAATCTCCGTCACGTCTTGGCCATTGCGGTCCATGTTCCAGAATCACCAAGTTTGAAATTTAATACTTAATTACATTTGCACTTATCGAGGTAATTACGACTTAGTGGCCAGGAACTTTGCGACTTGCAATGAACATCGGGGCTTGTTAGCACGCGCAGAGGCTATTATAATTCCTTATTTCCCATACACGAGGAAAACAGTTGGAAACTGGAATTATGTGCTATGTTCACGAAAGGTTTCATTCTCTATCAAGTCTACATTCGGCTTGGAAATTTGGTTTTAAGATCTGTTTCGGACTGTTAGGAGTGTTATGTTAGGTTAAGATACCGTAACATGTTTCAAATAGCGGTAGTTACTGACACAAATGATGTTCTTTAACGTCTTTTCGTCTCTCAGTAGGAGAGAGTGATCGGTACATTTTTTCTAGAAAGTCCTTTCTGACAGAACCTATAAGGATTCTAACCTAATATCAGTGTCAGTTTTGCATATGCTTCATTTTCAGTATAACCAAAAACGTGAAAATACACTGCGCAAAAAAATTAACGCACATTAGGAAATCTCAAATTTATTCTACAACTGAGGCCCGGTTTCACCAAACATTTTAATCTGGTTTAAGGAGATACTTAGCTGAGATTACCGATTGATTTTTGACTGGAAAACCACAGAGAATGATCGTTTACTGCCTTAAACGAGATTGAAATCGTTGGTGAAACCCGGCCTAAAGGTGTTCTCAATGATAATTATTTTTATCAGAATTATGCATGCATATGTTATCCACTTTCAACGTTTTTCTTCAAAACAGATGTTTTCTCCCAGCAGGAATAAAAAAAGATGATATTATCAGATTTTGAATGTATTGGCTCCATTCTAAAATCAGTTGTTCTCGATCAATTCTAGTGATCAATAGTTTTTCTTTCGTTTGATTTTCTACACTCGATCGCTATGCAACGCGAAACACGCAATTTGACCCAAGAGGAATGTGCCCAAGCGGTAGTTTTGCGAGAAGAAGGGTGGACATACACAAGAATTGCAGAAAGGTTTGGAGTTTCCCATACAAGTGTGTTCAGAATGTTGCAGCGATTCCGGGAGACAGGTATGAATGTCCGAAGACCAGGACAGGGTAGACCACGGGTAACAACTGCCATTCAAGAACGTTACTTGAGAGTTTCTTCGTTGAGACAACGGTTTGCAACCGCTCGCCTCCTTCAAAATCAGCTTGAGCAAACTCATGAGGTACAAATTAGCACTCAGGCAATAAGAAATCGCCTCAGAGAATATGATTTAAGGCCTCGGTCGCGGCAAGAGGCCCAGCTCTTACCCCAGCCCATCGAAGGGCGCGTTTGGATTTTGCGAGAGAGCATATACATTGGGAAGAGGCCGATTGGGAAAGATTTCTCTTCACAGATGAGTCTATATTCTGCCTCTACCATTGTGATCGACGTTCCCTTGTATACAGACGTCCACATGAAAGATATGCTCAGTGCAATTTCCTGAATACTACTGGTTTCGGGGGAGGATCGATTATGGTATGGGGTGGAATATCTTTGACTGCACGCACAGACCTAGTGGTCGTTGATAAGGGAGCTATGAATGCTGATAAGTATATAAGGAACATTCTTGAAGAGCATGTAGTGCCATTTGCCCCATACATTGGTGAAAATTTCATTTTTATGGACGATAATGCCAGACCTCATCGTGCGCGCATCGTTCAGGAGTACCTTGAAGAGGTTGAAGTCTCTTGAATGCAAGAAGTCCAGATCTCAATCCGATTGAACAGGTTTGGGACAACCGCAATAGAAGGCTGAGAAGTTCAGAAAATCATCCAGCTACTCTTAATGACTTAGGAATCCAACTCGGAGAAATCTGCGAAGGATTAGATCAGAACATTTTAAGATCACTCATTTTGAGTATGAACCGTCGTTGCCGAGCTGTAATTAACGCAAGGGGAGGAAATACCAAGTATTATATCACTTATCAGCATTTCAGTATTTTGAAAATTGTTCATTTCTCATCTTTCACATAAGGTTCGGTGAAATCCTGAATTTTTCTTCCATTTAATGTGTCTTGTTTCGTTCAAAACCTTCCCGAGAGAACATAAAAATAAGTTATAAAGTCAATGTAGAGTTAACTTTCATTAAAATTGAGATTTTCAGAATGTGCGTTAATTTTTTTGCGCAGTGTAGGTATATTCGAAAAATTGTTGTGAAAAATTCATCATTATTCATTACTGGGTTGTCTGCATATCAATTTTGAGAAACGTATGAATCAAATCGAGCTTACGTGGGTTCATTTTCCAGCACCAATTCCTCGAAATCCAGAAGTATCTGATATCCAGGGGGAGCCACAATATACGTGTTGCAGTCGACGTTGTCCGGATAATGTCTTGGAAAACCTGGACTGGAAGCAACAGCACGTGTATGCTGTCGTGTGAGCGTTATTGTTTTGTTACAGTCAAGGGGCCAAGTATCCTCCAGGGGCTCTGAAACGAAAGAGAAATGAGTTAATCGAGTTGTTCCTTTCGCAGAATTATATCTGCAGGGTTTCCGATTTTCGGCACTTTCGAATTGTATCTTTGTGGTTACAGGGAAGAGAGTGGGATGTTGTTTTACCAATAGTGTACTTCTTTTTGGTGAAATAAACTTGTCCACAAGATTTGAGGATGTTCAGAAAGGACCCCGCACTTTCCTTATGGGAAATGGCGTTGCGTCAAATGTTCTAATATTTTGGTATAATGTAGTACTCGACCTACTGATCGAAAGTGTTCATGGCCCCAACTCAATCCTATGACTAGTTTTCGAGATACAGGGTGTTGAAGTTGAGAATTACCCACTTTTACTATGCGCGTATCTCGAAACAGAAAACAGAATCGAATGAACATCAATTTTTCTCAAGAAACATTTCATTCCATCCCCAGGGAGCAACTATATAGAAGAATATGACCGAAAATGGTTACGAATACAGGCTTATCCATAATTGAAGGCATGCTCGATTTTGAAAGTATAAAATTATCAGTTCCAGAGCAAGAACGTTCGCAAAATGAACTATTTCACTAGACATGTTGTTGTTACATCGAAAAAACCTGAAATACCCAGAATTCATACTGGGTGATCCATTAATATAGAAACTATTCACAATAAAGATTAAGTGGACACCCTGTATTTTTGGGTTGATTTAAGGTGTTTGTTTTATTTTTTCAGAACATATCATCATGGACTTCAAAGAATACAGGGTGATTCAGTCCTGAAATAAACTGTGAGTCTTACGAAAATACCTAAAAACCACCTTTTTTTTTCATCGCCCTATATTTCAAGATTAACTCCGTTGAGGTGGGGGTTTTCTTTCATCACTTTTCTTGATATAAAAACATCATTACGCCTGAGAGTTTTCATCCACTTCCTTTGACCAGATTTTTTTGATGTTATATGAAAATTATTTATTTATAATATTCTATTCTTATTCCAGCATAAAAAAAAATCTGGTCATAGGAAGTGGATAAAAACTCTCAGCTGTATTGATGTTTTTATATCAAGTACAGTGCTGAAAGAAAACTTCCACCTCAACGGAGTTAATCTTGAAATAGAGGGTGATGAAAAAAAAGGTGGTTTTTGGGTATTTTCGTGAGGCTCACAGTTTATTTCATGACTGAATCACCCTGTATTCTTTGAAGTCCATGATGATATGTTCTGAAAAAATAAAACAAACACCTTAAATCAACCCAAAAATACAGGGTGTCCACTTAACCTTCATTGTGAATAGTTTCTATATTAATGGATCACCCAGTATGCATGAATTCTGGGTATTTCAGGTTTTTTCTATGTGACAGCAACATGTCTAGTGAAATAGTTCATTTTGCGAACGTTCTCGCTCTGGAACTGACATATTTTATAATTTCAAAATCGGGCATGCATTCAATTATGGATGACCCTGTATTCGTAACGATTTTCGGTCATATTCCTCTATATGGTTGCTCCTTGGGGATGTAATGAAATGTTTCTTGAGAAAAATTGTAGTTCATTCGATTCTGTTCCGAGATACGGGCGTAGTAAAAGTGGGTAATTCTCAACTTCAACGCCCTGTATCTCGAAAACTAGTCATAGGATTGAGTTGGGGCCATGGACACTTTTGATCAGAAGGTCGAGTACTACATTATACCAAAATTTTAGAAAATTTGACGGAATGCCATTTGCCATAGAAAAAGTGCGGGGTCCTTTGTGCCAAAACACATGGGACATACGTTGAGCATTTGATTTATCATAAACCAACATTTCTAAATTTCTGAACTCCCTAACTTTTGTGGAGCTGATGCATATTCTAGAACACCCTGTATTTCGAGAACGACAAACTTTTGAAAGCAAATATCATTCATCCAAAATCCAATTGTATTATACTTTTCCATACGGGTGTATTTCATTCTTCCTAGGATTCCCCCAAAGTTTTCCCTGACACCCCTACCCAAAAGTCCCGAAAGTCATCCCCTTTCACTACCATCCGACAGGTATAAGAAATTTCACTTCGCCGATTCCCCAGGAGGCAGATTCCCACGTTTCAAAAACTACGCGCTGAGTCTCCAAAGATATAAAAGAGACAAGAGGCACTCCTGAGGTTCATATAATTTTTACTACCGCCCACATCCGGGCGGTTATAGAATTTCCATTGACTCCTCCGGCACTTCCAAACCCGGATTCGCCCTTGACCTAATTTCTCCGCTACCTCCTCCTACCCGTTGAATAATTGCAGATTCATTTCGGGCGAAAACATCAAACCGCAACATTGTTAGCTTTGGTAGGTTTTGATTTCGGTGAAACGCCTACATCCGTATTAACTAATTGAAAATTTGGACTGCCTCAGGACGGGCGAGTACTAGACCTCAGAGCATGGGCGCCCGCAGGAATTTTTCTCAGAGGGGACAAAAAATCCATTTTTCCTTGCCCTTTGGATTGAGAAAGTGATATTGAGGGTGTTGTGCTGAAAAACGATAAGGCCATCAAAATCTAAGGGGGGGCCATACCTCCCCCTGGTGAAAATTTCGTCAAAAGGGTACGCATATGACAGCAAAGCCGTGGCGATTACCAAATGTATATTTTCTAAAGCAATAAATATACTGCTCCACAAGAGTCAGGGATATTGTATTCAATCGTTTTTAAAAGTATGGAATCTACGAGAAAATCGCTGTAAAATCATTTAAAACTCAATAACAACTCGAATCGATCCAATAAAAATCAGTATGAGACATTTCGTCAATCTGGTCGCCTTTTTTCGGAAGTTTGGTTCTTTGCATAAGCCTCATGAATGTTCTTATTTTGAAATGAAGTCAGTTTATCAACGGCTTCGATTTGAAACAAGTTTTCTGAAAATGCCAAGACGAAAATTAACGAACGATGAGGCTAATAGGGCTATCGGAATGCTACAGGGTGGCCTAACTCAGGTTGTTGTAGCGGAAAGGCTCCAAGTCAGCCAAAGTGTGATATCTCGACTTTGGAATAGGTTCAGGGGGACAGGTTCCATGTTGGAAAGATCAAGGCTAGGTGGGCGACGAAATACAACACCTGCTCAGGATCGTTTCATCACCGTTTCGGCCAGAAGAAACCCTACATCTACGTGTAGAATGCTACGGAATACTGTTCAAAATGCAGATGGGATCCAAATTTCCATCGAAACCATCAGACGACGTTTGAGAGAGGTTCTAGACGTCCATTAAGACGAGTTCCATTAACACGTGACCAAAAGGTGCAGACACATTGTTATCACGTTACGTCACATCACGTCATCTTCCCAAAATGTGACTTAGACCATAGGAAGAGAGACACACCTTTCAATAATAAATAGTGAAGCCAAATCATCAGAACTAAACTGGGTGATTATACTACTACGGAATCAAAATGTAGTAAAAATGTTTGCAACATTGTATCTGCTGTCACGTTATAGCACTGAAAGCACGCAAGATCCATATTCCGCAAATTTACATTTTCGGTATGCACGTGATTTCACGTCTATTATGTGAAATGTCATTTTGACAAACATTTGAAACCGATCTGGGTGCTCATTCAATAATTCTTGAATTAATTGATGGAATTCCCCCCCTTCCTCTGTTCGTTGATTCATTTGGTAAATCGAATCCCTTCTATGAGAATCACCTGAAACTGTAAAAGCAGCTATATTCTCCATATCTTCTTCCCATTTCCTCGCGTGAGCTCACGTGACGTGACAACAATTTGTATGCATCTTTAAAGGCCCCAACGGACGTCGAGCGATAATATAATATATATTATAGCTTTGCATTGACATATGTCATTTTAGTATAGCAAAATATCGTAATATCGGAATATATATTATAGCGTCGTCCGCGGGGCTTGGTTCATTTTCATATGGAGCGATATTGGTGTAATATATGAGATATAATATATATTATATTATCGCTCGTCGTCCGTTGCGGCCTCAAAGGTGCATACAAATTGTTGTCACGTCATGTGAGCTCACGCGAAAAATTGGGAAGAAGATATGGAAAATATAGCTGCTTTTACAGTTGCTGGTGATTCTCATAGAAGGGATTCGATTCACCAAATGAATCAACGAACAGAGGAATTGGGGGAATTCCATCAATTAATTCAAAAATTATTGAATGAGCACCCAGATCGGTTTCAAATGTATGTCAGAATGACATTTCACATAATAGACGTGAAATCACGTGCATTCAGAAAATGTAAATTTGCGGAATATAGATCTTGCGTGCTTTCAGTGCTATAACGTGACAGCAGATACAATGTAGCAAAAATTTTTACTACATTTTGATTCCGTAGTAGTACAATCACCCAGTTTAGTTCTGATGATTTAGCTTCACTTTTTATTATTGAAAGGTGTGTCTCTCTTCCTATATGCTCTAAGTTCCATGCATTATCGTGGTTGCACATTTTGGGAAGATGACGTGGTGTGACGTGACGTGATAACAATGTGTCTGCACCTTTAGCGTCAAAGACTGGAATGGGCAAGGCAATATATCAATTGGAACGATCCATGGCGTAGTGTCCTTTTCACTGATGAATCCAGATATGGACGATTTTCAGATTCTCGAAGAATAAGGGTATGGACAATCCTACGCATATCGCGTAATCGTCGCTATGTCCAAGAAGTCCATCCATTCCGAGGGGGTAGTGTTATGGTATGGGCCGGAATATGTTTCACCGGGCTCACAACTCTACACATTTGTCCTGGAAATATGACCGCCTTACACTATAGGGAGCATGTCATTGACAATGTTGTGCCAAATTTTCACGCTGCTATTGGTGAAACTTTTGAATTTCTAGACGGTAACGCTAGACCGCACCCTGCAGCCATAGTTGAGAATGCGCGCGAGGAGCTTGGTATTCCACATTTACCAATACCTCCGCACTCACCAGATTTGAATTGCATAGAACATGCATGGGATATGCTCCAAAGAAGATTAGATAATCATCAACCTACCCCAGAATCCTTAAATGATTTGAGACAGCTTCTGCCTCGTTTATAGAACCAAATTCCTCATGAAATGTTCAACAACCTCGTGTGTAGTATGCGAAGAAGATGTCAAGATGTCATTGATGACCGTGGAGGCCATACATTGTATTGATAGTCTTAAAATGCTGGAATTCTCTGGGAATAAAATTCGTTATTTCACTCGATTTTTCTTAACCACCCTGTATACGCTTCAGACCTACAGTCTAAAATTAATTTGCAACTTGAAATCATATTGATATGAATTTTCATCACAAGAATCCTATTTTAACTATATTTTTTTGCAATACAAGTCAATATCCCTAACTCATGTGGAGCAGTTTATTTCTATACTTTGCTACAGAAAACCATGTTTTAATGAACACTAAAATCTTGCGCTCTTAGTGAAACACCCTTTATATTAGAAAATTATTAAGTTATAAATTCAATTATAGGAAAATGCAATTTTCAAACTCTGATAATTGAGTTCTACGCCTTGCAAACTGCGACTGAATGATCTGCATTGCGCTTTTCATTTCTGAATGTAATAATAATGCTTGCATGATAACGATATCTCGATTTAAATACGATTAAATCGAAGGCAAATCGAGCTTCTATCGTGTTCGTTCCGTATGAAACTTAATGAGCTTGAAAATAGGACGTTCTGAAAGAATTCACAATGGAATATTAACGCCATTTGCATGTCGTGTTGGATAAACAGTGCAGTAATGGAACTATACATCAGGAATAGTTGGGAATCTTAATCAGAACGCATTGTGGTCTTGAAATTGTTTATCAATTGATTCAAGACAGAACGTGTAAATCAACAATACGAGCTCGCAAGAAGAGCAAAATCCTAAAGCACTAATAGAATATTCATAACGAAGTTACATAATGGTGCAGGAGCCAGTTCTAATTTAGAATGGATGCTACGAGCATGTATTGATTTGATAATGATATCTATAGTTAGCCTAGACCAGTTCCATGCATAAACAAAATATTGCGATACCTTATTATTTGTTAGAAGTGTCAGTGTAGAGTTCCATGTCGAAAAAGTAAACCAGAGTTACGCAATGAATTGAAAAAAAGATGTCCACCGTTATTGTAAATAAATCGAAAAATTGGAGTATCGAGCCATCATCAAGTATTTAAAAGGTTAAGAGGCAAGCAGATTTACGAAGATATGTTTATACCATTGGTGATCAATGTCCTTCGTATGCGACCGTGAAAAATTGGACTGCAAGCTTCAGAAGAGGTAAATTTTCCATTGAAGATGATGACCGATCGGAAAGGCCAGTTTCTGTGTCAGTCCCCGAAAATATCGATGCAGTTCATGACATGATTTTATCAGACCGTCGAATTGTGCTAAAACGGATATCTGAAGCACAGAAGATTTCATACGAACGCGTTCATCATATAGTTCACGTCACTCTGGACATGAGAAAAATTTCTGCAAAATGGATCCCCAAATGTTTGAATGTTGACCAAAAGCGTGCAAGGATAGAAGCATCGCGTTCGATCTGTGCTCGATTTGAAAAGGATGTAGACTTCTTAAACCGAATTGCTACTATGGATGAGACTTGGATACATTTTTACGATCCAGAAACAAAGCAACAATCAATGGAATGGCGACACTCTGGTTCTCCAAGACCTAAGAAATTTCGTGTCCAAAAATCTGCTGGAAAAATTCTTGCTTCAGTTTTTTGGGATTGCCATAGAGTACTCATGATTGATTTTTTGGATAAGGGTTGAACAATAACTGGAGGTTACTATTCGAAATAACTGACCACTCTACGGAAAAAAATTAAAGAGAAAAGACGCGGAAAGCTATCCAAAAGTATTTTGTTTTTACAGAACAACGCCCCAGTAGACAAATCTCATGTACCATGCAAAAAATTCGTGATTTAGGGTTATAATTACTAGAACGCCCCTCTTATTCACCAGATTCGGCTCCGTCCGACTATCATCTCTCTCCTCAACTGAAAAAAAGTTTAATAGGTCATAAATTTTCTTCCAACGAGGAGGTAATAAAAGCTGTGGAGGACTGGTTTGCAGAGCAAGAAGAAACATTTTTTTGAAAGGTCTAGAGACGTTGCAGGTTCGCTGTAATAGATGTATTCAATTAAGAGGAGAATATGTTGAGTGATAAAATATTTTGACATTGAAACTTCGTTGGTTCTATAGTAGGCTAAGAAATTTTCAATATATTCTCGTAGTTCTACTTGCTACTAGAACATTTTATAATTCTCAGATGGCCAATTGAGAGTAGCAAAAATCACAGATATTATCATCGTTATCAATTCTCAATTAGTCTCTATTCACCACTAATCTTCCACATAATATGTCAATCTTTTTAGAGAAAAACCTGGAGTCGTCAAGATCAATACCTTCCAAATGAGGCACAAGAAACTGTGTTATCATAGCAGAATTACGTTCGCCATTCACCGTTACTGCATTTTCTGACAATAAGGAAGCGTTGTTCTACCGTGTAATGCTCCATGTTTACCAACCCCCATCTGTCAACTTTCGATCTGTCATAATCATGCGACATTATGACTGTCAGAGCAAATCTTGTTCTCTTATTGAAACACCCTTTATAATGGACTTCGAGAATATTTTCCTCGATTTAGGAAGATCCCCAATACAAATTATCATGATGGAATATTTATTACTACGTTGGGAACAGTGAATGGGCAATAAATCGTGTAATGTTCATTTTGTAGAAACCTGTAAGCAGATTGCTGTGCATTTAATATCTGAAGGACATTATAAGTTCTGGTTTAGACTGAGCAGCGAATAATTGAACCTCTCACGATGTTTTATGACGTCATAATCTGAATAATTAACAACTCCATTACGATTAGGGGATGATATCTAGGGCGAGAAGACGGAAGATCTAATTTCTCAATGAACGTGAAGCATGAGACACACTATCCACAAAATTCTCGCTGTAAATACGGCCTAGGATAACTTGACGTCGGACAGATATTTAATTTTCAATTCGTATGCAAATTACTCAGGGAATTCATTATTCATGCCAAGAAGGGGGAATTCACATTCTTCCCACATCATATTTAGGATGTTGCTTCTCATTACTCGTCTTGATGAGTGGTTTTTACGCAAAAACACAATTTTCGATGGGACAACACGAAATGGCATCTCGAAAATTTCCAAACCAAAGGATGGGAATATACACCAACACAGAGGCGAATTCAAGAACAACAAAAACACTTCAACAGTTGATTCTTATATAATTAAAATTTTCCCTTGAATTTCGAATGCAAATTTCTGTTTTGAATTCCTTGCTTTACATTATTTGAATCTGAAGAATGAAAACGAGAATAACACGAAGAAAATGAATTTTCTTCAGGATATTTTTAGCAATTCTTCAAATTAATTTAGCTGAAATCGAGTAAAAATGTCCAAGTAAAGAAGAATGAAGATTACAAGAAGACTCAGCCAAACTATTATATCATTGGAAACAAAAAAGCCTTCCACAATGGCATAGCTATAACATGCCATCTCTGCCATATGTGGAATCCCACAAACTCTTGGAATTATTGAAGTACCCAACAGGGAATAGCATTCAGTCTCATAACCAGAGAAAAGGATACCCCGAAAAGATAACATTATTTTCGCTAGCTTAGTGTGATTCATGAAATCAATTATGTGGAATTTATGTGGTTGTTGAATTTATTCCAGGGGATGATTTCAGATGAACATTCTTCGAAATCATTACA
Organism: Adalia decempunctata; assembly: GCA_951802165.1. Lineage (NCBI taxonomy): Eukaryota > Metazoa > Arthropoda > Insecta > Coleoptera > Coccinellidae > Adalia > Adalia decempunctata. The sequence continues at coordinate 4,412,626 of OX637695.1, read as the reverse complement.
GAAACGTATCGGTTTCGAGCGACAGCGTGTTGAAGTTTGAATATTTTCAAGTTTTGTTTTCAACCTAGTATTTCTTTTTTTCAAGATGACCAACTGAAATTTGGCATAGATGCTGCAGATTAGAGTTGACTCCAAGTGACATATGTAAATTCAGTTTGCAAATCTACAGGGTGATCTTTTTCTGGAACACTGTTCAACTACAGAACTTTTTTTTGTGAGCTATAAGTAATTTGAAAAATGTGAGAAAGAGCTTTGTTGTTATACCAAACTTATTATTGTAATTTTCTTATATCTACCACCGATTGAGAGATTTTGAAAATTCGAAACGATTGTCCTCAGAAAAATTCTCATATAAATCGAGTTTATATAAAAAGTAATCTAACCTATTTAATTATGTGGATCTGACGAAACGTTCGCAGTTCACTTCTTTTTTTTTGAATGTGCAAGGAATCTCCCTTCTTCTGTACGTTTATTTATACAGAGTGTAACAGCCAAATGGAATAAATTCTTTATCGAATAAATGAGGGGGTGTTAGGAAAAACGCTCGGACACGTCGATTTGTAATTTTAAATGCGCATATTTTCCCAGAAAATAAAATTATATAGGGTGTTCTATGCGACCGTGGACAATACCAACTTTCTTATTTCAAAAGCAACCCCCTGTATATTATTTATTTTTTGGATTCTTCAGAAAATTCTAGACATAATTTATGTACAATGTCCTATACCTATCTTCAACTTTTTCGGAAATATCAAGTGTTTTCAGATTTTTTACATTTTAAATGAAAATTATTTTATTTCACGAATTCGATACATCACACTCAATACTTTTTTCCCATTTACCTCTTGATATGAAGAAAGTAAGCAAAAACCTGAAAGCCTGAAATGTTGAGTAACGTTAGAAGACAATTCTACACCAGAGTAGCATGTTGCCAAGACGTTCGCGGCGAGCATTTTGAACATTTCTTACATTGACATTAATGTTTTTTTTTGTTTTTTTTTTAATAATTAAGAAATAATCAGTACCTATTACTCATTAGGTTTTAAGTGTACCTAATGTACCGAATTTGTGAAATAAAATAATTTTTATTTAAAACGTTGATTTTTGCAATAAATCTGAAAACACTTAATACTTCCGAAATAGTTGAAGATAGGTATAGGACATTGTGCATGAATTGTGTCTGGAATTCTCTGAAGAATCCGAAAAATAAATAATATACAGAGGGTTGCATTTGAAAAAAGAAAGTTGGTATTGGCCACGGTCGCATGGAACACCCTATATAATTTTATTTTCTTGAAAAATATGCGCATTTAAAATTACAAATCGTCGTGTCAGAGCGTTTTTACCAACACGCCCTCATTTATTCGTTATCGAATTTATTCCATTTGGCTGTTATACTCTGTATATTGGTCGAGTTTATGGTGGAACGCCCTTTATAATATATTCAGGAAATATTTCCACCCAGTATCAATTCAAAAATTTATGGAATATACATCACATCATTCTTGGTCCAGATCCAATTTTCTCTTCATGAATCATTACAGACTCAATAAAGATTTTGTGGAATATTTCATGTAGGGTTCATGAATTATCAATAAGGACATCACATGAAATATTGAAAATTTTATGCTATATTTCGTCAAGGGTAAAAACATCGATTTTGTGGATATCTCACTTCGGAATTGCAGCAAATATCGAAAAGTGACAACAATTTCAATATTTCGAATTGAACACCCTAGATAGTATTGCATCATTCGCATCAACTGCTTCACGTTGAAAGCTAAATTTTTGGCAATAGTTAAACCATTAGGGATTCCTTAAAAAATTCATTTCACAATACACAAGGTTGTTAAGAATTTTTTGATAAAAATAGAGAATTTTGTAGTTTTCCAAATGGAACACCCTGTAAATTATCAAACAGCCTGGTAGGCAATTCAAGTTCCTCTCAAACAATGCACCATGTTTCGACCTGAATAGTCAAGTTCAGAAATAGAAACAAAGTCGAATAAAAATCGTAATATTTTCGCAAAATTGTGTATAAGGAAGCTTTGAAATGTCACAATTGTTATGGGTGTTCATCCATGAATAAAGTGAGTGCACCTTAAGAACAATTATTTCTACTTCGAACAGTGTTTTAGGGGCTTATAAATATTTACATATTATGCGAGATTTTACCGTCGTTTTGAAGTTTTTCGCAAATAAAATAGTTGGGAGTAGAGCAGTCTCTATCGTTCCACATGAAATTGTTTGCTATTCCTGTCACCGCTGTTGGCAGCGAGTAAATTCTCCTCACTTCTACACAATCCTGCTCACTGAGACCATCGTCGTTTGGCTGGCGATTGTATTGTCCATGTTGAGACCACCCAGGGAACCAATCTGAAAAAGACAAACATTGATAGTAGATAGATTCTATTATACTAATTTTTAATATCAAAGAAGCAACATTGACAAAATTAGAAAACGAAAATATGCTGTTAAAATCTTTAAATTCCACAGGGGCCCTTCGAGTCCGGTCCTGTTCACGTGGTAACAACCCGATGTTGCCTTAAATGGTCATGACAGCTCCGCATCATCGATAATTTCATCACTGCACTCTCTGCATGGAAATGGGTAAAAATAGAAATAGAAACTATTCGCCAATGTTGACTTGAACAGAAATATATTTTTCGAATGTACGAATACACTCCCATTCGAACGTACTACGAATTTACTGGCTAGGGACACCGTGTACACAATGGGGATTTTCAAAGACTGCGTCTAGAGAACTGAAGTAGGAAATGGATTTTTACTGGAAAGTTCTTTGTGTCGACAGAAAGGGTTGAATGGGACTTGATTAAGTTCATTGCTCGGGATAGGTATCAAATGGAAACTTGGAAACTGAACCTAAGGTATACAGTTTACAGCCTGTTTACATGCTCGAGAGAAAGCTAATATCAAGGGCTATTAATAGACAAATCTGACTGAAGCTGGAAATCGATTTCCTTATAGGGGATGTTCTCGACAATGTGTGAAATTCAACGAGAAAAAACTTAATTTCTCACATGGCTCACCCTATATTTTAATCGTCCATTCAATAGAGCTCTCTCAACCTTCAATAATTCGTTCTTGAATCGTCTTGAATTAATAGTTCTTGAATAAAATCACTCTTCAAGTGCTTCTGACAATTCAATCAACATTTTTTGCATTTAATTCTACACATCTAAATTTTTCCAATTCCAAGAAAAAAGTAGTGCCCATCAAAATGTAGAAAGCAGGGCCTTTATTTTTCATAATGTCTGGACAACGCTGTAGAATTTAGATGAAGTTTCTAGATAACACTGAATAGGAGTTACAATTTGATACCATGCAAAGAAACAATAGGCAGGGTTTGCCTTTAAAGTATGATTGAAATTATTATAGGCTGATGCATCAGAGCAATTTTTGTAAACTCCAATCACTTTAATACTATGTATAAAGTATCCCGGTAAGCCATGATTCAGGTGTATCAAGTTTTTTTACTTAAAATTAACGTGGGTTGGCTCTAGTGGAAGTCAAATAATTCTGAGAGACGTTGCCAATGCTAATTTCTATTTACTTTTTTCAACTTTGTGAATGGAGTTAGTTCTTTTAAGGTGCAGTATCCCCTTTTGAATCGTGGTAAATCTCCATTCAAAAGTGGTCTCTTTATTTCTTGAGTAAGTACCCTAATTTACGACGTAGAGACTTGATTTTTTTTTAATTGAAGTTGAAGAATGTCCCGAGGGCAAATAGTTTTCATTTTTTCGATTCAATTAGTTTTTCAATTAAAAAAACCAGGTTAATCGTTAGATCTGGGGTTATTGAATATGTTTTTTGTTTTTAATGAGTACAAGCTATATTTTTGAAATAATCATCATGAAAATTTTTGTAGTTCATAAAAGATTAAATTGCCGAGAGCAAATAGTTGCGATTTTTTCCAAAAAATGATGAATAACCCTCGGAAAAAAATCATTAAATTTAGTTCCCAAAACGCTGAAGTTCAACCTGTTTTTTTCAATTGAAAAACTAATTAAATCGAAAAAATCGCAACTATGTGCCCTCGGCAATTCAATCTTCTATAAACTACAAAAATTGTCATGATGATTATTTCAAAAATATAGCTTGTACGCATGAAAAACGAAAAACATTTTCAATAACCCCAGATCTAACGATTAACCTGTTTTTTTTGATTGAAAAACTAATTAAATCGAAAAAAAAATGTTCGTTTAGAAGTTTTTCTGTCGGGTTATTCGAGTACTTTTATTCTTTTTTCGAATGAACTATCACAAAGTAACGGTCTATCCTGTCCATTATTTTTAAGTAAAATTTCAACACTCAATTCTTGATTTCCGTACAAGAAAATAGCATAACTGAATCTCACAACCATGTTTATATGCGTGAAATATTTCCAGTATTAACAGAGAAAAAAGTTTTTTTTACATTCGCCAAGTCTTTGCAATTATTAAATTCACATAATATTTCCTCAAATTCATTATTTTCCCAGAGTAAATAAACATTTCGATAAATACGTAATTATTACGACCATTATGTAGAAACGACAACGTTGCTCACTCATCTGACAGGGAAATGACTATAACCTTCCTAACATTTTCAAAATATACACGGTGAAATGTGTCAGAATTTCATGGCCAAAAAAAAGTGAATTGAGTATAATATGTAAAATTTTTCTCAACTATCGTAAGGATTGAGATATTATATTATCGCACTAATGGGACAACCTGTATACTATTTCGTCATCAGTGACAACAGCTTGGCATGTAATCCATATAGGTATAAGAGATCCCATCTTGTATCAAGAAAATATCTGAACTCGATAGAAACTATCTGAAATTCCCACAAAACATCTATACAATTTCTGATCCACTTATTGGATATTATCTATCTCAATAAATGGAGAACATTTTTTCAACTTTATGAATGAAAACCACCATTCATTGTTCAATGAAATCATCACTAAATAAATAATTATCTTGGAGAAATTGAGTTGGTTTACATTCAGTGAAAATATGTTGAAGTCATGTTCACATTTATCAAAGTTCACTGGCTCCCTGAAAATTGATATGTTTGGCACAACTTTAAGTATAAATTTACTCCAAACATTCACTTCTTCGTATGGAGCATCTAATTTGGAAATCAACACAACGAATTAAAAATCGAGTATAAACCTATAATATGATCTGTCATTGTGTAATATATTCGTGTGGGTTATAAAGGTTCCAATTGTTTCAGAATTTATTTTTAGGGGTTCTCAAGTTGACTAGAAACCTCATGCGCCAAACTATATTTAGCGTATCTAATTTCGTTCACTTCATAATAAGGAATTTCTGTAAGAGATGTGAAATAAGGGAAAGATGCTTCTATTCGAAAAAGTTGTTATAAATACCTCGCACCACACTAGGAGTGTTATGAAAAGCTGAATAATGTTTATTTTTGATTTATAAATAGAGCAACGGTTAAATTTAAATATAGATCCGTATGACCAAATATGGTCATGAGTACGAATGCTATTCTTAGAATTTCACTAATGATCTTGGTTGGGGGTAATGACAAGCTGGAATTTATTTGAAACTCGTTTAATCAAATATAACTTATAAATATTGCCGAAATTTATTTAAAAAAATACATTGGTAATAATAAATATAACATAAATAACTTAGGTGATTTTTAAATAAATGGGCAATTAAATAATTGAGTCATATGGCCTTTGGCCTGTAGCTGAGTTCTTAAGATATTCTGTTCTTGTCTGTATGATGGCAGTGCATCAAAGTCGCATCAATAAAAAAGTTTTTAAGTACAATACAATATAACAACATGATGACAATAGATGTAAAAGTAATTGACTTAGAAGCATTTGCGGTGGACGATTCCAGGGCCGGATTCGTCGTATTCCTGCTTGGAGATCCACATCTGTTGGAAGGTGGACAGGGAAGCCAAGATGGATCCTCCAATCCATACGGAGTATTTCCTTTCTGGGGGAGCGATGATCTTGATCTTGATGGTGGATGGAGCAAGGGCGGTGATTTCCTTTTGCATCCTGTCGGCGATACCAGGGTACATGGTGGTACCTCCGGAGAGGACAGTGTTGGCGTACAAGTCCTTACGGATGTCGACGTCGCACTTCATGATGGAGTTGTACACGGTTTCGTGGATTCCGCAAGATTCCATACCCAAGAAGGAAGGTTGGAAGAGGGCTTCAGGGCAACGGAACCTTTCGTTACCGATGGTGATGACCTGACCGTCGGGAAGTTCGTAGGATTTTTCCAGGGAAGTGGAAGCGGCAGCGGTGGCCATTTCTTGCTCGAAGTCGAGGGCGACATAGCAGAGTTTCTCCTTGATGTCACGAACGATTTCCCTTTCAGCAGTGGTGGTGAAGGAGTATCCCCTTTCAGTCAAGATCTTCATGAGGTAGTCGGTCAAGTCACGACCAGCCAAGTCCAAACGGAGGATGGCGTGGGGAAGAGCGTAACCTTCGTAGATTGGTACAGTGTGGGAAACACCATCTCCAGAGTCCAAGACGATACCGGTGGTACGTCCAGAAGCGTACAAGGAGAGGACGGCTTGGATAGCGACGTACATGGCAGGGGTGTTGAAGGTTTCAAACATGATCTGGGTCATCTTTTCCCTGTTAGCTTTGGGGTTCAATGGGGCTTCGGTGAGGAGGACTGGGTGTTCCTCTGGGGCTACACGAAGTTCGTTGTAGAAGGTGTGATGCCAGATCTTCTCCATATCGTCCCAGTTGGTGATGATACCGTGCTCAATTGGGTATTTAAGGGTGAGGATACCTCTCTTGCTTTGGGCTTCATCCCCGACGTACGAGTCTTTTTGTCCCATACCGACCATGACACCCTGGTGCCTGGGGCGACCTACGATGGAGGGGAACACGGCACGTGGGGCGTCATCCCCAGCGAAACCGGCCTTGCACATACCGGAACCATTGTCAACGACAAGAGCCGCAACATCGTCGTCACACATGTTGTCTGATTTACGTTACACAGATGCACAGACAGAAAGAACTCGGAGCTTGATAGCTTGGCGACTGACTGAGTTGTAGCGGACGCCGCTGTTTTATAGGTTTACCTCCCAGATACGCTACGTATCGGTTGGGAGGCGGGCCGTGAGAACTATTTTCGGTTTTTACTATTAAAGAAGCATACGCTTCGAGATATGAGAACGGAGAAATGAACGTCTTACGAAATGGTTCGATTTTCGGAATTTCCATATACAAATTTTCACAGCGTCTCAGATATTCGTATATTCTTCACTCATCTTCATCCTTTTTTTGGGGAAATCACCCTCCATAACCTGAATCAACGAATATACACGGTGTATCATAAGAAATTGTAAATATTCCAACTATAGCATCTCAAGCTCAAAGTATGAAAGTTTAGCAAGAATCCCCTAGTTAAAATGTGTCTCTTGGTTGAGATACAGGGTGTTTTATTTCATACTGCATAAAATCTTCAAACTATTCGACAGAAAGTGTAGGTACTATCGCCAGAGGCTTGCGACAGTGGCAAGTGACTGTTTGATACTCCCCAAATTCTACGCTACTGACAAAATTGCAATTTGGTCGCAATTTTCCGATTCTCCAATACTTTCTACGAGAAAATTATACCTTACATTTGTAGCGATAAAGTAGCTATTTCTCGAGATATTTCAAATTGAACATGAAACTGCACTTTTATTTTATATTTTATCGTATATTAATTTTTTCGTTATTCTAGAATCTAGATCATTCGATTGTAATTTTCAGGCAAATTGAAGTTGATCCAAGCTGTTCATCGAAACCTCAGACAGAAGATACAAATTATTTAGGTGATTTGGGTTAAATCTTCATTTTTCTTTATAAATCTTTCTATTTCTATTTTCATCTTTGAAATATTTCTAATTTCCTATTCCACACTCTGCATACCATTTTTTTTTCTCAAAAACCGTGAACTTTCACAAGGAATTAGAGTAGATCTTATTTGTTGAGAATGGATCAAACTTCTCAAAATTGATTTTTTTACTGTGAAATATGAATATGGAAAAAAATTTCTTGCGCCACTAAAGATGCATAATGCATTATGTTGCATTCAGAGAGGAACTCCACCAATTAGTTTTTTAGTGCCTTTTCACACGCATAAAATGTCTACTTAATTTTATTCTCTTCATTTTTTTAGTTTTTAAGAAAACAATTAAGTAGAGTTTTTTTTTGAGCTTCATCTTCAGGGGGCTGTAGCTAAGTAGGAGGGCTCAAAAAAGAGAAGTTTACATCAAAGACCCACCCTTTTTTTTGACAAGGAATCCCCCCATACATTTTTTCGCAGCGATTCATATACACCCTGTATAAAGGGGTTTCCAATAAGAGGTGAATAGTCCGCTATTTCGGTAGATGAAATTTAAGCAGGCAAAATTTCTCTCTCTGTAATATTCAAGTTTGTTGCTTTTCGGAAATTTCTCGAATGACATTTGTATCAAAATCACGAGCCGTCAGGCGAGTGATTTTTGAAAATACTTTCATATTACAATCGAGAAATATTGCCGGCAAAATTCCATCTCTAGTGGTATTATATATGACTATTTCACTCTATTCATTTTTAGTGAGGAAGTTTCCGTAGCCACGATCGTTTCATCCAAAAAAAATTTTCAAGCCGGCAAAACCAACATGTTGGTTTTTCAGCGACAAAATTTTTGACGTTTCTCGAATTCATAGATAGCTTCGGAAATAAATATCATAGAGAGAACAAACAACGTTTAGTGGTTTAGTCAATGTATGATGAATTCTAATTTGCCAAATAGCGCAATACGCGTCAAATGTGAACATATTACCCTATTTTCTCGTGGAATAGTCATGTCGAATACCACTCGAGATGAAATTTAAGCAGGTAAAATTTATCTCTTGTAATATTCAAGTTTGTTGCTTTTCGTAAATTTCATTCATGACATTTTTTCCAAAATCACTCGCCGGACGGCTCGTGATTTTGATACAAATGTCATACACGAAATTTCCGAGCAACAAACATTCATATTACAATCGAGAAATTTTGCCGGCAAAATTCCATCTCTAGTGGTATTACATATGACTATTCCACTCTTTTCATTTTTAGTTAGGAAGTTTCCGTAGCAACGATGGTTTCATCCCAATAAAATTTTCAACTGGCAAAACCAACATGTTGGTTTGTCAGCGACAAAATTTTTGACGTTTCTCGAATTCATAGATAGCTTCGGAAATAAATATTATAGAGAGAACAAACAACGTTTAGTGGTTTAGTTAATCTATGATGAATTCTAATTTGCCAAATAGCGTAATACGCGTCAAATGTGAACATATTACCCTATTATCTCGTGGAATACTCATGCCGAATACCACTCGAGATGAAATTTAAGCAGGTAAAATTTCTCTCTTGTAGTTTTCAAGTTTGTTGCTTTTCGGAAATTTCGCTCAACAAAGCAACAAACTTTCATATAACAATCGAGAAATTTTGCCAGCAAAATTCCATCTCTAGTGGTATTACATATGAAAAAACCCTTACTATAAGTTATGTTCCCGAAAAAATATGACGATACAATCAAATCAGTAACATTTTCCATTTTTGGGAATCTCCTGCAGACATATTCGAACTCGTATAAATTCATCAAGGGATCTCACTAATTCTGAATTTCAAATTGACTCCTATTCGATATAAATGCCCATCCAAGCTTGATCGTTAAGTCATTCAATTATGCCTCAAACGATCCTGTTAATTCTATCGTATCAGCCGAATGGAAATATTATGATAATTCGGAATTATTAGAAAACAAACTCTCCAATTAAAAGTTCCTCGGTGGTTTGGAATTAGGCGTCAAAAACTAGAGCGAAAAAATTAATTCGGCTCGAATGCAACTATTGGTGATTTGCCGCATATAAAAAGTGCTTATCGTGAAAAAGTTTCGATTCCATATTGACCATAGCGAGTTATTGATATTGATGTTTGCTGTCTTTGTTTTATTGGATATAGAATTATTGGTCAGGACTGTGCCAATTTCGTTTGTGGAAGTTGAATTTTGAAAAAACAGGGAGTGAAATCAATGGTGAAGTTCATATTCCTATACCAAAACGTATCTGCTTTTATACTGGGTGATTGTTTAAGAGCTATTGGAATCCTAGAAAAAATCACATAAAATTCAGGAAAATGAATGAAATCTTTATTTGAATGTATAGTACGTCCCATATAATGTGATGTTTGAAGATTATTTCTAGCGAATGTTGTGTTGACAGAGCACGCATTTGGATAATGAAATTCAATGATTTACAAGCGTTTTTCCTTCGTTAGACGATCAATGGTTAGATCATAGTCCAAACTGAAGATGTTTGACAGTGACAGTGACACGAAACGTGCGTGAGCTGTCAAAATCGACAAAATCAGTGTTGCCAAAAAGAAATGTCAAGGGTCAGTAATATCTATAGCTATATATATAAAAGAAATATGTTGGTTACACCATTTATAACTAGAGATCGGATGGACTGTTTGTTATGAAACTTCATTTATGGAATCGTCTTCGGTCTGGTTATTATAAAATACAATAAAACTTCGAAAAAATTTATGAAAGTTTTACTTATGCAGGAAATGCTTTTCCTTCTTTCGAATAAGGCCACTAGGTGTCGCTACCGTTGATGCGTAGTCTTACAGTGAATAGACAAGTCACTGTACGTAGTCGTAGGTTGATATTACCACTGTTAGATGGCGATATGTGATTCGCATAGAACTCATGGTAACATGGAAGTCTATTGCCAGATCAAAAAGCGGGTAAACTTATCTCAAGTTGGTGGAACAGTGAATTTTAACCGAAAGATCAAGTATCTGATTTTGACGATCAGTTTCAAACGTGAGTTGGCCATCTTCATCTTTTTTCTTTATTTTTGAAATGTTTTCGAATTTCTGTTTGGGTAATAGATATATTTGCGGAAATAACTGAATCTAAAATTGCCCATAATTAGTAATTGACATATTATATTCGTGTTTCTGTTCGCACAGAGACAGTATTGTAAGCGTCAATAATTTTGAAACGTTTGCTCATCGGACTTTCACTTATGATATACAATAATGTTTCATGGGTAGCCTAATCTGATCTGGTCGAATGACCATCAATAAATTTGAATATGAGTTCAACATAATTCACAGTGTTGATAATTTTGCCGTGTCGATCGTACTATCGACATTTTAACATCTCGATTTGTCTCCTAACGAGCTTGATATCGTCAACTAAATTGAACAAATTGAATAGAGATTGACAGCTCATATCCATGGAATAATGAGAATCGCGCTGCTCCACCAACTGAGATGTTCACCAATTATTTTGAGCTTAGCAGCATAGCTAAGATGTCTAAAATAATGGTGTGACCACTGATTAGATTTTGAGAATATAAGAAAAGTTTTGTTTTTGCCACTTCAGGTTGGGCTATTAACAAATGACTGATTTTTTAATTCTGGTCGACGGGCTGTGTTAATAGTCGATAGTTCATTAAAGGAATAATTTTTGTTCATATTCTTGACATTTTGATTCATATAAGAGGAAAGGTACCTATAATATGGATTATACTCCTGCTATTCACAGTCACATGAGGTACTGCAAAAAGAGAACTGTACAACAATTAAAAAAAAACAAAAAGTTATATGTTCAAGTTCAACAATTAGTTACCGCTTAAATAAAGAGAATTCTTTCCATGTGAATTACAAAATTATTGAGATTTTGTATATTTTGAACTAATTTTTTTCCTGCTTGAAAAAAGCAATGGTAAGTTTATACAACTTTTAAGTATAATTCAGGCGATACAAAGTTCGCCGGGCCAGCTAGTCACATAATAAATAAGTTAGGTATTCTGTGGTAATATTTCCAACACCAACCTTCAACTCAAAATATTACTGAATGGGCTAGTATCAACATAATTTCGATGAACTTGGATGAACTATAGTTGAAAAATGAGCCGTTAGAATATGGAAATAACTAACGAACAATAACCTAGTTATAGACTCTTTCACAGCGACAATCGAATCTACTCCTATCTACTAACATTGCTGACATAAAAATTCCGGAGTCAACGTTTGCAAACTGACTTTCCGGAATGCACACATACGAGAAAATGTGGCTGTTAAGCTCCAAGCTTCTCCCAAGTTGATTCAAATTCACCACACTTACCCTCGTTTTACGCTCGGAGTAAAATGGAAGGGGCTAGTTATTTTATTGTTTCATTAAACTGGAAAAGTAGGTTTTACGAGTCTCTTTAGGGGTTGGAGGAATTTTTGTCACGATTTCCTTTTCTTCCTCGAGAACCATGAAAGAGGAAGATATTTTCCTTTTTTTCTATTCCGCATAGTTTTATTATGACTACAGATCTTTTCAGTTTTTATTTCTGGAATTGCATGCTTAAGAATAAATATTTGACTATCCAGTGAATCTCAATTATAAAAAACTGAAGTCTATTAATTTCTGGCACAAAAAGTCCGGTTCGCCATTAAAAAAAACCCTCTATTGAAAAGATGTTTAATTCAAAATGAAAATTGAGCATTATTTACAAAATGGGAAATACTGAAGTTAGTAATTTTGTACGTTTCCCTTCACTTGATCAGCTTTGGTCGAAGCAATTCTCTGCGCATACGAGGATATAATATTGAAAAATTCTTAGCCTACTATAGAACCAAACGAAATTTCAATGTCAAAATATTTTTTTCCTCAACATATTCTCCTCTTAATTGAAAAGATTTATTACAGCGAACCTGCAACGTCTCTAGACCTTTCAAAAAAAATGTTTCTTCTTACTCTGCAAACCAGTCCTCCACAGCTTTTATTACCTCCTCGTTGGAAGAAAATTTACGACCTTTTGAACTTTTTTTCAGTTGGGGAAAGAGATGATAGTTGGACAGAGCCTAATCTAGTGAATAAGGGGAGTGTTCTAGTAATTCTAACCCTAAATCACGAATTTATTCCATGGCAACATGAGATTTGTGTACTGGGGCGTTGTCCTGTACAAAATACCGTTGGATAGCTTTCCGCGTCTTTTCTATTTAATTTTTTTCCTGAAGAGTGGTCAGTAATGTCGAATAGTAATCTCCAGTTATTGTTCTACCCTTATCCAAAAAATCAATCATGATTACTCCATGGCAATTCCAAAAAACTGAAGCAATAACTTTTCCAGCAGATTTTTGGAGAACCAGAGTGTCGCCATTCCATCGATTGTTGCTTTGTTTCTGGATCGTAGAAATGTATGCAAGCCTCATCCATAGTAACAATTCGGTTCAAGAAATCTACATCGTTTTCAAATCGAGCACAGATCGAACGCGATGCTTCTACCCTTGCACGCTTTTGGTCAACATTCAAACATTTGGGGACCCATTTTGCAGAAATTTTTCTCATTTCCAAATTGACGTGAACTATATGATGAACGCGTTCGTATGAAATCTTCAGTGCTTCGGATATCTCTTTTAGCCCAATTCGACGTTTTGATAAAATCATGTCATGAACTGCATCGATATTTTCAGGGACTGACACAGAAACTGGTCTTTCCGATGGGTCATCATCTTCAATGGAAAATATACCTCTTTTGAAGCTTGCAGTCCAATTTTTCACGGTCGCATACGAAGGACATCTTTTTTTATTTATTGCGTAACTCTGGTTTACTTTTTTGACGTCGAACTCGACACTGACACTTCTAATAAGTTAATGTTCGTTGATATGGTATCGCAATATTTTGTTGATGCATGGAACTGGTCTAGGCTAACTAGATATCAATACATCCTCGTAATCACTCAAAAATAAACTATATCATTTGTATGATGAAAATTTCTACAGCATCAAGTCCTCAGGTGGTGGATGAAAGTACCCTTTTGTTCAGAATAAAACACCCGTTATTGAAGCAAATTCCGCATGTAACAGCGGGGTTAAATATTCATCTCATTTCGTAACGGAAGTGGGTAATCTTCACCGAATTTTTTGCTTTCATCCTCACCTTGTTCATTAATTAATATAATTCTGTTCCCAGTAGATAAAACAGATGACGCCAGTAAATGAATTTCATCTTAGCCTGCTCAAATTTTATTTCATAATGGAATTTGTTCGGTGAAATTCCAGCATGAATATTCAGCAGGAAAAGTATGGGGTTTTCTTGGGAATTCGTTTTTTTTTAATTAGGAATTTCCTCTTTGAGGCGGAAAAAGATAAACACTGAAACGCGAGTAACTACCTGTTTTTTTAGGAAAGAGTTAGGAGTTAGTCAAAATTTTACTGTTGTCATTATGTCAAAAAGACTTAATACTGACTGAGATTGGTCAATGATTCTGCTGGAATGCTTAACGTCAAGTTTTTCTTTAGAACGGAGCTTGGAAATTCTGCTTAATTCAAGTGAATTGTAGAAAAATATCGTAATATGTATTCCTGTAAAATTGAGATCATGAACGATTTCTCTGGCTCTGAGTTATGGGACAAAATTAACTTTTAAGCTCTCCTAACTTTGGTCATTATCTCTGTTTTTGTTTGTCCTATGAACTCAAAGTAAAAACATTATGGGTTGCTCGGATTTTTCCAAAGAGTTTATTTGACGAACTTTTTATTGCTTAAATAATTTTTTTTTCATTTTCGAGACACAGGGTGTTCTAGGGAGTATTTTAAACAATTATGAAAACAGTTGGATTGGACATCAGTCATGACCTTCCAGATCCCCAGACTTGAATAATTTAGATTTTTTTTCAGACCAAACGGATTTTTATGGAAATTTTGATTTTTCTTAGAAAAAATCGTTAGTAGATACGACAAAACTACAAGAGACTATAAAGTGTAACAAAAAAGCTCCTTTTCACAATTTTTCAGATTAACAGTGGCTCACCAAAAAAAGTGCTGGAGGAACACATGAAACTCTGTGTTGAAGAAAATATCACCCTGTAGACTTGCAATCGAAATTGGCATGTCACATAGGTAGAACTCAAAACTGTAATATCTATGCCAAATTTCAGTTGAATATCTTGTGAAATGCTGATACTGAAAAAAAAATTGAAAAAAAGTCAAAAAAAGTCAAACTTTAACTTGAAACTATGTAAGGGATCTTCCATCTTCACTTGTACCTCCAATTTAGGAACACCCTGTATAGGTTTATACTATATGAACCTGTGAGCGATATATGAAATTTTGTCGGAAAAAAAATGTGATTATCAAAATTATAAACTACTGTGACCACAAAGAAAATAAGACAACTTCATGCGATAGTTCAGCAAGAAAATGCAAGTAAGCCAATTGATTCATGTCAAAAAAGTGACTTTATAATTCTTATACAGGTTGTCCCAAGTTTGAGTGGCTATAAGACGTTTTTGGTGAACTGGACATATTTGAAATCTGAAAATTGGGATTATGATATTGTTAGAAATTCTCAACAGACCTAAATTTTTTTTGGGCCTGAGCGGTTATACAAGGAGTGAAAATATGTAAATTTGTTCAAAAAATTATTTTACAATTTTGTCGTTTCTGATATGATTGAGTATTCAATGCTTAATATATTTACCATTGTATTCATTCAAATAGTTTTTAAAATATCGAAAAAAAAACCTGAAAAAAGTCAAATATTCACAGTCAGTATTATGTTGATTGTTCTTATTCTGAACATCCTTAGTGTAAACCGTTCTCACAACGTCGAAGAAGAAAAATATGGGAAGGTCATGCATGTTTTGAATTTCATAAATAGCATCGCAGGTTGTTTCAAATTTTGTGCCCAAAACTGTGATCGAAAATTGGCCATTACTTCTGTTTTTCAAATAAGAATCCTATTTTTTCATGATTGCGTTGGATTCTGCGAAGAAAAATAGGGATAGCACTCTAATATGCCCTTGCTCCAGAATTCAGAGTGCTTAGGGTTGAAAAACTGTCGTTTAATATCAAATGAGAAATTTCGGTCGAACATTATTTTTTAAAATCTTTCAATTCCACTACATATTTTTATGAAATTCTGTGTGGTATTTTAACGCTTGACACCAAATTTAAACCAGATCAGATATTTAGTTATTCGCATATTAGTAAGATTACATCTCAAAAATTATTAACTCCGAAATCAATGGTGAATTATGCCCATTTACGAACTTAACTGGATTATTTAGACCTCCCTGTGTAAATTTGCAGACCCTAGTTTATCTCCTCTCAAAGTTATGATCCATATACAGATACACTAGAAGAGCCCTTAGATCTACCTAAGGACTGAACGAGAATAAATTCGCTATCACAAAAACGCCTATATCTCTTGAATCAATTGAGAAAAAATCAAAATTTGATCATAGTTAGCTTTGTTATGAACGTCAGAAACATGTGGAACATTTACTTCATAGATATTCCAATTCTCTGCCGCAAAATGTCAAGCGAAGTGAAAACACGAGAATTTATAGTGAAACTTCATCAAAATAATAAAAAATGGTGCTTCAAAAGAATCGCAAAAGTGGCTCGCGTTCGTCCGGAAACGGTATCAAGAGTTGTTAAGCGATGACAATTAACCGCAAGGAAGGAACCGGGAGGAAAAAGGGGTTTCATAGCCCAAAAAAAGTGAAGAAAGCCATCAGCCTTTTTCAGAAGAATCCTAACCTATCAGGACGGAAAGTGGCCCAAATAGTGGGTTGTTCGCAGTCAACCGTTCAGAAAATCAAGTCGAGTTGTGGGCTTAGAACATACAAAGTGCAGAAAGTGCCAGACAGGAACGCTGTGAAGAATCAAGAAGCGAAATCAAGAGCAAAGAAATTAAAAAAAGATTTCTTGAAAAATTTTTCCTGTTGCGTGATGGACGACGAAACCTATGTCCTTGCTGATTTCTCGCAACTTGTCAGGAATTTTATACTGCAGATTCTCGTAGAAATGTTGACGAACAATGTCGCTTGAAGAAACAAGCAAAGTTTTCTAAAAAATTCCAGGTTTGGCAAGCAATTTGCACTTGTGGGAAAAGGAGCAAATTTTTCGTTGACCAAGGCTCTGTTGACTCGAAGATATACATCGAGGAATGCTTGAAGAAGCGACTTTTGCCATTTTTACGTGAGCACGATGTGTCAACAATTTTTTGGCCAGATTTAGCTTCATGCCACTACAGCAAGGCCACCAAGGAATGGTACGAAGCTAATGAGGTAGTTTTTGTCCCCAAAGAGGCCAATCCACCAAATCGCCCAGAACTCAGTCCAATCGGAAGATATTGGGCCCTGGTGAAAAGAGAATTGAAGAAGACTAAGAAATCAACGAAAACATTAGCGGAATTCAAGCAAAAGTGCAAGACAGCATCCCAGAAACTGACTGAGAACACTATAAGAAGCATGATGGGAAGAACTCCAGAAAAAATCCATGAATTTTGTAAAAAATAGTTCTGTTTTTTTGATTGTAAAAACAGTTTTTATAAGAATTAGAAGATGATTCGAAAATGAGTTTGATTTTCGAAATCGGTCCAGTGGTTCAAAAGATATAAGCGTTTTTGTGATAGCGAATTTATTCTCGTTCAGTCCTTATTAAATAGTTATCCTCATCGGTAGATTCTCTACTAATGGGTGATTTTAAGGACGAAATGTTAAAGTTTGATCAATTTTCCTGAAGAAATGGGATAGGTATGGAAAATATGAATACCAAGCTATTTTGCATTGACCTTTCATCTATCGATCCGTATATTTACATCACTGCCAGGATATCTGTGAAAAAAAATTGTATCGAGTTTAAAATTGCTCTTTTTGCCGGATTTTTAGCGATATTCGCGATTTTTTTAAAAATACTTCTACATCGCCTAGAGAATCGAAATTTCACCCACGTATGAATCGACTATTCCTCTTTCTGACCGTATAGAAATTTCCGCCAAGTGTCGCATCTCCGCTGCGATTTTGAGATTCATCTGGACCCACTTTTTCAAAAGTTTCCCTCGAGTCGGTCTACTGAGTTCCCTTTTTAGTTTAGTTTGGAACGCATTCGAATAGGAAAAAATGGATTGTGGGCATTGCTTCCGACTCATAAAATCGAAAAACGAACCAAATGATCCCCGAAAGCCCCAGCATCCCGTTGCCAGCCAACTTATCGCCCCATAACCAAGGGCCGATCCGTTGCGTTATGCCTCCTCGCGAAAACTCGATGCATTTATGGCCACCCGGACTATTATGGTGTCCCAGAATCGTAAATACACCTTGCTCGTGAAACCTACGTTCGGCGTCGCTCTACCGACCTCGCGGCAACGGCCTCTGGCTTTTTTCGGAGACGGCACGCGTCTGCGTCGCGACGCCGAGCGCTCCATGTATGGATAGTGGGCTTTCTTCCGAAAACATCGGCTTCGACCGTCGACGCCGGACGTCGGAGCCAGATGCGTACGTCACGAACGATGGGAACTTTGATATTTCGTTTCGTTTTTCGTTCTGCCGTTTCTGCCGAAGGCGACGAAAGCGTCGTTTTTTTAGAGCCAGTTTATTTGTGCACTTTTTTGCTTTTTCAGAGATGGAGAAATTGTTTTATTTTCCTTTGTGCATTTTGTCAGAGGTTGGGAACGAAATCTTTTTCGGTGTTTAATCGTAATTTGTTTATTTTCGTGGATTATACAGGGTGAGCGTGGGTGAGTGTACGGAGTGGGCCAAATTGGACAATTTTGAGTAGAGAGTCCTATTTATGAGCTAGCTAGACGAAAACTGATGCCGCACTGAAAAAAACATGCTAATCACTATTATTATTATAGTAATTTTACAAGCTCCGATTTGTTGGGAATTTCCAAAAAATTACAAATATCTAGAAATACACTGCGCAAAAAAATTAACGCACATTCTGAAAATCTCAATTTTAATGAAAGTTAACTCTACATTGACTTTATAACTTATTTTTTATGTTCTCTCGGGAAGGTTTTGAACGAAACAAGACACATTAAATGGAAGAAAAATTCAGGATTTCACCGAATCTTATGTGAAAGAAGAGAAATGAACAATTTTCAAAATGCTGAAATGCTGATAAGTGATTCAATACTTTCCACCCCTTGCGTTAATTACAGCTCGGCAACGACGGTTCATACTCAAAATGAGTGATCTTAAAATGTTCTGATCTAATCCTTCCCAGATTTCTCCGAGTTGGATTCCTAAGTCATTAAGAGTATAGGATGATTTTCTGAACTTCTCAGCCTTCTATTGAGGTTGTCCCAAACCTGCTCAATCGGATTGAGATCTGGACTTCTTGCTGGCCATTTCATTCGAGAGACTTCAACCTCTTCAAGGTACTCCTGAACGATGCGCGCACGATGGGGTCTGGCATTATCGTCCATAGAAATGAAATTTTCACTAATGTATGGGGCAAATGGCACTACATGCTCTTCAAGAATGTTCCTTATATACTTATCAGCATTCATAGCTCCATTATAAACGACCACTAGGTCTGTGCGAGCAGTCAAAGATATTCCACCCCATACCATAATCGATCCTCCCCGAAACCAGTAGTATTCAGGAAATTGCACTGAGCATATCTTTCATGTGGACGTCTGTATACAAGGGAACGTCGATCACAATGGTAGAGGCAGAATCTAGACTCATCTGTGAAGAGAACTCTTTCCCAATCGACCTCTTCCCAACGGATATGCTCTCTCGCAAAATCCAAACGCGCCGGGGTAAGAGCTGGGCCTCTTGCCGCGACACGAGGCCTTAAATCATATTCTCTGAGGCGATTTCTTATTGTCTGAGTGCTAATTTGCACCTCATGAGTTTGCTCAAGCTGATTTTGAAGGAGGCGAGCGGTTGCAAACCGTTGTCTCAACGAAGAAACTCTCAAGTAACGTTCTTGAATGGCAGTTGTTACCCGTGGTCTACCCTGTCCTGGTCTTCGGACATTCATACCTGTATCCCTGAATCGCTGCAACATTCTGGGCACACTTGTATGGGAAACTCCAAACCTTTCTGCAATTCTTGTGTATGTCTACCCTTCTTCTCGCAAAACTACCGCTTGGGCACATTCCTCTTGTGTCAAATTACGTGTTTCGCGTTGCATAGCGATCGAGTGTAGAAAATCAAACGAAAGAAAAACTATTGATCACTAGAATTGATCGAGAACAACTGATTTTAGAATGGAGCCAATACATTCAAAATCTGATAATATCATCTATTTTTATTCCTGCTGGGAGAAAACATCTGTATTGAAGAAAAACGTTGAAAGTGGATAACATATGCATGCATAATTCTGATAAAAATAATGTTCATTGAGAACACCTTCAGTTGTAGAATAAATTTGAGATTTCCATAATGTGTGTTAATTTTTTTGCGCAGTGTATTTTCACGAATAATCACCAGATTTGTGGAATAACAAACTGTAATTTCACCATGACCCCTACTGGCCTAAAATATCCAATGATTTTTAATGTGAATACTTTTCAAAGTGGGGTGCTAAAACTAAAGGTCAATTTTCATGATAAACTCATTGGTGAAAGCCTTTCATGGCTATACCCTCAGTCCAGAGTTATTGTTATAGCATGCATTTTCGAAAATATCGGACAATATTACCATTCAATATAATATGTGAACAGTATTTCGTTCCAATTCTATACGGACATTGGAGAATATTCCATTAAAAAAAAAAATTGTCACCTGTAATATCCATACCACAGGCTATCCATTACCGAGAAGAATTTTCTCACATTCGACCTTTGACGCTGTAATATTATACTAGGGACGCCATCAGGGCTGATATTTAGGTGTATCATGTTCTCTATGTTGAACTGAAACTTTGTTGTGATCCTTTTTGTGCCTACACAAAGTTTCAGCATGCTGTGTGATGCCCTCATTTGTTCGAGTCTAATAGATGGTTCATTCTTGTCGAATTTCCAAGCAAATTGATTGAAATAGAACGAACATTTTACAGAATGGGAATATTCAGAAGAGAAAGTTGTTGTGGGTATATCAAAATATGGTTAAAACACATTTATAATAGACAGTTTTCATAGGAGTTAATACAGAATAAAAAATGAGACCAAGGAACAATCTTCCAAATCAAAATTCAAACATGAAATTTAATATTCAACAGGAACTCTTGGGTAAATGTTTGAATCCAGAAGTTATATACCTACCTCCAGTGTTTCGTTACGTGTGTCAATAACAGCCAATTCAATTCAGCAAATATGCTTTGCTCGCTAGCAATATGATGGAATGTGAAATAAATCTTTGTTTTCATTTCATTTCTATTGGATACTTTTATCACTGTCTCCCATGGTAGATCGTATCGTATCAGATCAGGGATGGGATCTTGGCGAGGTTCCATTGGTTGTAAGTATATTGACGAATGTCAATATAGTGTCAGTCGTTTTCGAAATTTTCTCTCCGATTTTAATCTTATTTTGAAGAATCATTAGGATATTTAATCTATGGGAGATGATTCCCCGATACTAGGGTCCTGTAGTATTCCTCCAATACCTGTGGAATCGAAGAATCATCGCTTGGAAGACCAGACCTGGTCCAAGAGATCCTCCTGGTCAAAGAGCAAAGTTACAGTTATAAATTTAAATGTTGAAGGGATATCAAGAGACAAAAGCGATTATTTATCAAAATTGGCAACGGATCATAAGGCTGAGATGATCCTCCTACAAGAAACTCATACGGCAACTGAAAAGGAGTCTTACGACGTGTCACGTGTGTCGAGTTAACGTAATAAATGCCATTCTTGTAGATAAATGATCCGATGTTCACGACCTTTTGAACTTTTTTTCGGTTGAGGAAAGAGATGATAGTCGGACGGAGCCAAATCTGGCGACTAAGGGGAGTGTTCTAGTAATTCTAACCCTAAATCACGAATTTTTTGCATGGCAACATGAGATTTGTGTATTGGGGCGTTGTCCTGTAAAAACAAAATACCTTTGGATAGCTTTCCGCAACTTTTCTCTTTAATTAATAATGTCGAATAGTAGTCTCCAGTTATTATTCTACCCTTATCCAAAAAATCATCCATGGCAATCCCAAAAAACTGAAGCAAGACTTTTTTCAGCAGATTTTTGGACACGAAACTTCTTAGGTCTTGGAGAACCAGAGTTTCGCCATTCCATCGATTGTTGCTTTGTTTCTGGATCGTAGAAATGTACCCAAGTCTCATCCATAGTAACAATTCGGTTTGAGAAGTCTACATCGTTTTCAAATCGAGCACAGATCGAACGCGATGCTTCTACCCTTGCACGCTTTTGGTCAACATTCAAATATTTGGGGATCCATTTTGCAGAAATATTTCTCATGTCCAAATTGACGTGAACTATATGATGAACGCGTTCGTATGAAATCTTTCGTGCTTCAGATATCCGTTTTAGCCCAATTCGACGGTCTGATAAAATCATGTCATGAACTGCATCGATATTTTCGGGGACTGACATAGAAACTGGCCTTCCCGATCGGTCATCATCTTCAATGGAAAATTTACCTCTTTTGAAGCTTGCAGTCCAATTTTTCACGGTCGCATACGAAGGACATTGATCACCAAGGGTATTAAGCATATCTTCGTGAATCTGCTTACCTCTTAACCCTTTTAAATACAGGTACTTGATGATGGCTGGATACTCCAATTTTTCGATTTTTACAATTTCGGTGGACATCTTTTTTTTAATTTATTGCGTAACTCTGTATTACTTTTTTGACGTCGAACTCTTCTAATGAGTTATTGTTCGTTGATATGGTATCGCAATTTTCTTTACGCATGGAAGTGGTCTAGGCTAACTAGATATCAATACATCCTCGTAACATCATCAACCAAATGACCACCATGACGACTACTTTTTGACCATATCCTTTTCATGAAATTTTCCATAACAAAATCGCAAAGTGGCCCATGCCCTCGATAGCCTCATGAATTCCATCTTTTGAAGTCTTGAATCGACGCTGGGCTCTTGGCGTAGACGCTCTCTTTCACATTGCTTCAAAGAAAGAAGTCGCAAGTGTTAAGTCACAAGCTCTCGGTGGCCAATTGTGATCACCTCTTCGAGAGATAACACACTTTCATCGTTAAAGATCAATAACTTCGTTGCTGGTGTGACACGTGGCTCTGTCTTGTTGAAAGTAAACGTTGTCTAGATCAATACTATCCAATTCCGGCCATCTCTCCATAGCGCAATCCATTCTCTGTAACTGTTGCACCAGCCTCATTCTCGAAGAAGTGAGGTCCAATAACCCCAATGGACCAAAAACCACACCAAACAGTCACACATTGAGGATAGAAAGTAACAGGTAAATAAAATTCAATTTCCACAAACAATATTTAATTTTGAACGACGATCGTTTCGCCTCACTGAGGCTTCGTCAGGTTCTACATTTGAACTAATTGGGTGGTATAATAACAGGCCATTATATAGGATATACAGGTATACATTGGGGTGTTTAGATGGTATTCCCAAGTTACAAGAAGATGTACCGACAGGGGCAATAAAAGTTCTCAAAAAATTTTGTTAAATGACCAAACGGATGTTAATAGATCGCCGTTGTTGAATATCTTCACGTAGATTGAAAAAACCAGCGGCAAAACTCAATAACTTTTATTTCCCCTGTCGGTACATCTTCTTGTAACTTCGGAATACCATCTAAACACCCCAATGTATACCTTTATATCCTATATAATGTCCTGTTATTATACCACCCAATTAGTTCAAATGTAGAACCTGACGAAGCCTCAGTGAGGCGAAACGATCGTCGTTCAAAATTAAATATTGTTTGTGGAAATTGAATTTTATTTACCTGTTATTGAACATGAATTTCCATCAAGTAAAGACTGAATCCATCAAATAGAGGATAGAAAGGCTTTTCAACTATAACCCTTGGGTTTTCCGAGCCCCAAATGTGACAATTCTGCTTGTTCACGAACCCACCGAGGTGGAAATGGACCTCATCACTCAAGATGATTTTTCGATGGAATTTCGGATCATTTTCATGCATTTCAAGGACCCAATCAGCCAAGACACGACGTTGTTGATGATCGGCCGGCTTGAGTTCTTCTGTTAAATGAACTTCGTAAGTCTTAAGACCCAAATCGTTATTCAAAATACAGTTGAATGACGTTTGTGGAATGCCTTATTCCAAAGAAAGACGAGGAATGGATAAACCAAGGTTTTCGTCAGCATTTTCGGCTACAGCAGCAATATTCTCGGATGTTTTTCAGCGACGTGCACTGGTTTCAGTCTTCACATCACTAACTTGTCTCAACAGCTCAAATTCTTCCCACCAATTTCTGTATTGCGGTTCGATAAGGTGCTTCACGACGACCCAAAAATGTTCTAGTTTTACGAACCGTCTCTGCCAAATTTTCACCATTTTTATAGTGAATTTTATAATATCAATGCTTTGTTGAAACCTGCATCGTTCCACCTTTATTAATGGCGTAGTTTCTACTTGTCAAATGTCAAAAAATGTCAGCTACTTACGTGACATCTACCGAAATAGCGGGCTATTCGAAATAATACCTCTTATTAGAAAACCATTTATTAGATCTCTGAAACGTGGACTGTTGGCAACGAAATGGCGAAGGATCCAGGTTTCATCACGAAGATTCTTTTAGGAAATTCATCAGGGAAGGGTACAATTTCGAGATTATAAGTCTTAATGAAAGAGAAAATGAGTCTCGAATACGTTATAAATTAATAAATGTTCCTTACACCTGAATTTATTCGTGTCAAATAATTTAAATTACTAAATGAACTTATTTTTTGGGAGGTTGGTTCACAAGAAAATTGTATAAACTGCTCCACCTGAGTTAGGGATATTGACTTAAATTGCAAAAAAAATATAGTTAAAATAAGACTTTTGTGGTGAAAATTCATATTGATATGATTTCAAGGTGCAAATTAATTTTAGCCTGTAGGTCTGCAGCGTATACAGGGTGGTTAAGAAAAATCGAGTAAAATAACGAAATTTTATTCCCAGAGAATTAAAGCATTTTAAGATTATCAATACAATGTATGGACTCCACGGGCATCAATATCAGCTTGACATCTTCTTTGCATACTACACACGAGGTTGTTGAACATTTCTTGAGGAATTTGGTTCCATAAACGGGGCAGAAGCTCTCTCAGATCATTTAAGGATTCTGGGGTAGGTTGATGATTATCTAATCTTCTTTGGAGCATATCCTATGCATGTTCTATGCAATTAAAATCTGGTGAGTGCGGAGGTATTGGTAAATGTGGAATACCAAGCTCCTCGCGCGCATTCTCAAGTATGACTGCACGGTGCGGTCTAGCGTTATCGTCTAGAAATTGAAAAGTTTCACCAATAGCAGCGTGAAAATTTGGCACAACATTGTCAATGACATGGTCCCTATAGTGTGAGGCGGTCATATTCCCAGGACAAATCTGTGCGCCCGTTGAAACATATCCCAGCCCATACCATAACACTACCCCCTCGGAATGGATGGATTTCTTGGACATAGCGACGATTACGGGGTATGCGTGGGATAGTCCATACCCTTATTCTTCGAGAATCTGAAAATCGTCCATATCTGGATTCATCAGTGAAAAGGACACTACGCCATGGATCGTTCCAATTGATATGTTGCCTTGCCCATTCCAGTCTTTGACGCTTATGGTCACGTGTTAATATAACTCCCTTTAATGGACGTCTAGAAGCTAGATTCACCTCTCTCAAACGTCGTCTGATGGTTTCGATGGAAACTTGGACCCCATCTGCATTTTGAAGAGTATTCCGTAGCATTCTACACGTAGATGTAGGGTTTCTTCTCGTCGAAACGGTGATGAAACGATCCTGAGCAGGTGTTGTTTTTCGTCGACCACCAAGCCTTGGTCTTTCCAACACGGAACCTGTCTCCCTGAACCTATTCCAAAGTCGAGATATCACACTTTGGCTGACTTGGAGCCTTTCCGCTACAACAACCTGAGTTAGGCCACCCTGTAGCATTCCGATAGCCCTATTAGCCTCAGCGTTTGTTAAATAACGTCTTGGCATTTTTAGAAAACTCGTTTCAAATCGAAACCGTTGATAAACTGACTCCATTTCAAAATGAGAACATTCATGAAGCATATGCAAAGAACCAAACTTGAGAAAAAAGGCGACCAGATTGACGAAATGTCTCATACTGATTTTTATTGGATCGATTCAAGTTGTTATTGAGTTTTAAATGATTTTACAGAGATTTTCTCGAAGATTACATACTTTTAAAAACGATTGAATACGATATCTCTAACTCTTGTGGAGCAGTATATTTTTTTGAAGGTTGATTCACAAGAAAATTGTCTTCGAATCATTCCCATTGACAGAATCCGTATATTTTATTTCATCCGTTCATCGTACGTCTTCTACAAACCGTAACTGATTCTCTCCGACTGAACATGCAGATTCGGTTGTTTTTCTACCGAGACAAACGTTGTTCGTATTCAGATTCACGGCGAGCAAATTGGAGAGGCGTACAATATTCTCTTTGGAGCAATACGGAGGAGTATGGGAACCAAATGCAAAATAGGTTTTTTGTGTATGGGGCGAAACACGAGATCCGTGTCCAAATCGGAATATATTGAATACGATGGCACATAAATCTCGAACCTGGTCGCTTTGAATAACGAAACAGATGTAGGACACGTGCGGGGTCCTTTAAGTTCCGCCGTTTCCTTCATCAAAGGGTTTTTGTAACGGACAGAAGGGAAATGCGATTTTCTGTAGTGCTCGCTGTTCTGGGACGAATGTTTCTTCACACCGAAAGCTGTACGAAGTTTATATATATTATATACTATTATAATTTCAATATAACTTCCTTCAATGAACTGATTATCGAAATTTCAATGTAGCCTTATGAAATTCTAGGAAAATATACTGCTCCACAAGAGTTAGGGATATCGTATTCAATCGTTTTCGAAAGTATGTAATCTTGGAGAAAATCGCTGTAAAATCATTCAAAACTCAATAACAACTTGAATCGATCCAATAGAAATCTGTATGAGATATTTCGTCAATCTGGTCGCCTTTTTTCTGAAGTTTGGTTCTTTGCATATGCTTCCTGAATGTTCTTATTTTGAAATGAAGTCAGTTTATCAACGGCTTCGATTTGAAATGAGTTTTCTGAAAATGCCAAGACGTAAATTAACAAACGCTGAGGCTAATAGGGCTATCGGAATGCTATAGGGGGGCTTAACTCAGGCAAAGTGTGATATCTCGACTTTGGAATAGGTTCAGGTAGACAGGTTCCGTGTTGGAAAGACCTAGGCTTGGTGGGCGACGAAAAACAACACCTGCTCAGGATCGTTTCATCATTGTTTCGGCGAGAAGAAACTCTACATCTACGTGTAGAATGCTACAGAATACTCTTCAAAATGCAGATGGGGTCCAAGTTTCCATCCTAACCATCAGGCGACGTTTGAGAGAGGTGAATCTAGGTTCTAGACGTCCATTAAGAGGAGTTCCATTAACACCTGACCATAAGCGTCAAAGACTGGAATGGGCAAGGCAGCATATCAATTGGAACGATCAATGGCGTAGTGTCCTTTTCACTGATGAATCCAGATATGGACGATTTTCAAATTCTCGAAGAATAAGGGTATGGACAATTCCACGCATACCCCGTAACCGTCGCTATGTCCAAGAAGTCCATCCATTCCGAGGGGGTAGTGTCATGGTATGGGCTGGGATATGTTTCAACGGGCGCTCAGATCTACACATTTGTCCTGGGAATATGATCGCCTCACACTGTAGGGAGCATGTCATTGATAATGTTGTGCCAAATTTTCACGCTGCTATTGGTGAAACTTTTCAATTTCTAGACGATAACGCTAGACCGCACCGTGCAGCCATATTATAGTTGAGAATGCGAGCGAGGAGCTTTACCAATACTCACCAGATTTGAATTGCATAGAACATGCATGGGATATGCTTCTAAGAAGATTAAATAATCATCAACCTACTCCAGAATCCTTAAATGATCTGAGAGAGCTTCT
This sequence comes from Adalia decempunctata, assembly GCA_951802165.1. NCBI lineage: Eukaryota > Metazoa > Arthropoda > Insecta > Coleoptera > Coccinellidae > Adalia > Adalia decempunctata. The sequence goes on along the minus strand of OX637695.1, from coordinate 4,384,737 downwards.
GCCCCATTCATGGAACCAAATTCCTTAAGAAATGTTCAACAACCTCGTGTGTAGTATGCAAAGAAGATGTCAAGCTATTATTGATGCCCGTGGAGGCCATACATTGTATTGATAGTCTTGAAATGCTTGAATTCTCTGGGAATAAAATTTCGTTATTTTACTCGATTTTTGTTAACCACCCTGTATACGCTGCAGACCTACAGGCTAAAATTAATTTGCAACTCGAAATCATATCAATAATAATTTTCATCACAAAAATCTTATTTTAACCATATTTTTTTGCAATTTAAGTCAATATCCCTAACTAATGTGGAGCAGTTTATATATGGGATAGGTACCTCATATTCAAAAAAATTGGTGGAAAAATATTAAAACCTTTGAAACAGACGAGGGTGAAATGTATCAATATTGTTTTTATGGAGACTACTTTTTCTTGCTTTCTATCAGGTTGAATTCATGAAATAAAAAGTCGTTCTCTTATTCATTGTCATTTGTTGCGAGAAACTTGCCCCATCAATTCAGGTTTCCATCCAAAACAATCACTTAACATCAGTTGGTGAAAAATGGATGTTTCTATTCGCGAGTGAAGGTTATGATATTAATTTTTTCGAGAACTTCGCTTTCAAACCAACGAAACAATAAATCAGAAAGCTTCTGGCGTCTATATTTTTCGTATGAAAGAACATTTAACCTAACGATATCATTTCTGGATCATTTCCAGTTTTCCAACAGTAGAGAGTATAAGTTGGGAACACTATCTCGGGAAATATGATGATAGTGAGCGAATATATGATATCAAACTGCTCATCAAGAGTTACGGATATTGAGGCAGTTCGAAGTGGAATACTTTTTGTAACAATCTCAATTATCTTTTTTAAAATTATCAAATCGATTATTTCGGGTGTTTTTTTCAGAGTGGTGGAACTTTGAGTTGGAATAAAACACATTCAAATTGAGATTAAAGCCAAATTATTTAATCACATAGGAGGTCATGGTTTCGTTTTCAGGAATTGGTGCTCCTGATGAAAAGCACAGAACATATGATGAAAAGTCAGTGCGCGCACAAAAATATCGTTAATGACAAAACGACGTTGCCAGTTTCTTTGTTTACATCAAAGTAAAAGTATCAAAGATATTCCACATTTTGTTAGGTTTACAAATTGTTCGCAGATTTTTGGTACCTATTTAATCGATATTTGCAGGTGAGTTTTTCGTCGAATATCCAAGATTAACGTATGTTTATTGTTTTCAGTACCAGTTTGGAGCGTGAGGACGATTTTCAAGACCAGGAGGAATGTTTACATTTCGAGGTTAAAGGGGTACACGGGAATTTCGTTGAAAAAGCTGTTATTTGGACAGATATCGCAATAGATGGATCGGATGGAGCCTCGAGAGGTCGATTAGGATGATATTTTTCAGGTTTTCCAAGAAATTTGGCGATATCTGAGCAGATTTGCAAAAGTTACCTACCTCACTAATGAGGTGGAACTTAGACCTAATTCTCCTATAAGAAACGCCTTTCAAAGGTCGAGATGGTGAAAAATGTATTCTTCAGATGTTGTTTGAACAAACGCAGCCGAGTTTTATATCCCAACATTGATTTTAAGAAAGTTATCAACAAAATAAAATTGACATTATTCTTGATTCTTGTAATTACCCATCAATTCATCTTATATCTTTGGGTTGATTTTTTTTAATGAATTCTTGATTAGAATCAACAATTGATGTCGTCTAGTCTTGAACTTTCAGTTCAAGAGGATAATAAACATTAAATCTTCACAAGCATGCATATGAAAATTATGTGAAAGCAATGCAATTTTCTTCCATGGCGAAAAATAATATATTTCAACAATGATCTCTTGTACTTTTCATGCAAATAACTAGAAAAGGAATCCTTTCTATCAATTCTTATAAACGTTAATTATTTTCATCCATCACATCTTTTCCAATTCATTCATTTTCCGAATAAATTCACATTCTGAGAAATACGCTAAGAATGTTGAAAGGGCAACATAGTGTTGACTTGGAACATAAAAATATTTTGAAAAACGTCATAACTTCGATACAGAGTGGAATGCGGTTAATTTCCAAGGCCAGAGTTGTGATTTTATAATTGTGAATGGAGTAAATACTTACTTATTCCTTGCTTCGATCTCACGACAGATTCCGCAGAAAATAACTTGTACCTAGACCTTATTATAAATATGTACTCACTCGAATAAGAAAAAGGTAACCCATCGGACCATCGGAAGTCTCCCTCGTATGTTTTATCAGAAGCGCCAATCCAATAAGCGTTGTCATCACGATAACCAGGGCTGTAAATCAAAAAATTACGCTTATATCATCATTTAAATGTCTGCATTTTATATTGTTGAAACATATGTATAATTTGCGGTAGAAGCGATAAATTTTCTGTGCGAGAACAGTGAGATTCCGTAAACAAGTTTGGATTAATGAAATGTAATTTGTTGTCGAGTGCTGCCAGAATGCTTTCGGTTTTGAAATTTCTGCATTGACGTTTATTTGAAATAATTGTTTCCGATGATTAATCCAGTAATGGAATTACGACCGATTGTGAATTTAAACCAATTTGATGATACGTTTGATGAACGAAATCTATTGGACAACGACGAATAGTTAGATTGAAATGTTTGATTTATAATAATGCTCAATTTGAATCAAAATATGGTATTCTTTCTTCTATTCACAATTTACTCTATTAACTCTATTATGGGTTATTGTGGTCAAGGAATTGAACGGAAAGGAAAATGCAAGGGGAAGGACAAGAAACCAAAGAGTTGAAGGAAAGACTTGAAAAATCTGAAAAGATGAAAATGACTCTTCATTGACTGTCGTAGACATTGACGACCACTGCGTCGATGACGATACTTTTGGTGAAGATAACTAAGAAGGACTTATATGCGGGGAACTTGGCCGAAACAACGAAGTATGGTACCGATGCACTTCCTGTGGTCTTTGGACTTACTTTGCTAGCAATGGCTTGGATTCCGCATGAATATTTAATCATTATTGTCAACATTACGAGTACCATTGCCCTCACGAGAGTGCTATAGTGGTCAAAACTGTATTTTTTCAAACAATCATTACTAATAAATCGTAACTCCAAAGCTTATTACTCTGACCCCAATTAATAGTCCTTTAATGCAGAATTGTGATGTTATGTTTCTAATAGAGCTATGATTTATAGTTTGAGTTTTATTTCAAAAAGGGCTTAACTGACCGCCATTACCCTTTCCCCCTACTGGTGCTATTTGCAGAATGGCGGATGCGTCGGTTGCTTTGAAAACTTGCTTCGAATTAATTCTTCGATGTCCTGATTCAGTTTTTAAGTTGTGGTCTGTGGAATTGTTGATATGATTGCTAATCAGATGGAGATTGGTTGGAAGAATTCTACGGTTTTGAGGATACTAATTTTCATCAGCAAATATTGACATAACATGTCCAGTTTTAGAATTCACAAGGATCCTGAATAAACTGCTCCACATGAGTTAGGAACATTGAATTAAATTGTGAAAAAATAAAGTTAAAATAAGTGTTTTGTGATGAAAATTCATACTAATATGATTTCAAGTTGCAAATTTATTTTAGCCTGTAGGTCTGCAGCGTATACAGGATGGTTAAGAAAACTCGAGTTAAATAACGAAATTTGATTCCCAGAGAATTCAAGCATTTTACTGCTTGACATCTTCTTTGCATACTACGCACGAGGTTGTTGAACATTTATTGAGGAATTTGGTTCCATAAACGGGGCAGAAGCTCTCTCAGATCATTTGAGGATTCTGGGGTAGGTTGATGATTATCTAATCTTCTTTGGAGCATATCCCATGCATTTTCTATGCGAATCAAATCTGGTGAGTGCAGAGGTATTGGTAAATGTGGAATACCAAGCTCTTCGCGTGCATTCTCAACTATGGCTGCACGGTGCGGTCTAGCGTTATCGTCTAGTAATTGAAAAGTATCACCAATAGCAGGGTGAAAATTTGGCACAACATTGTCAATGATATGCTTCCTATAGTATAAGGCGGTCATATTCCCAGGACAAATGTGTAGATCTGTGCGCCCGTTGAAACATATCCCGGCCCATACCATAACACTCCCCCCTCGGAATGGATGGACTTCTTGGACATAGCGACGATTACGGGATATGGGTGGGATTAACCATACCCTTATTCTTCGAGAATTTGAAAATTGTCCATATCTGGATTCATCACTGAAAAGGACTCTACGCCATTGATCGTTCCAATTGATATGTTGCCTTGCTCATTCCAGTCTTTGACGCTTATGGTCACGTGTTAATGGAACTCCTCTTAATGGACGTCTAGAATCTAGATTCACCTCTCTCAAACGTCATCTGATGGTTTCGATGGAAACTTGGACCCCATCTGCATTTTGAAGAGTATTCCGTAGGATTCTACACGTAGATTTAGGGTTTCTTCTCGCCGAAACGGTGATGAAACGATCCTGAGCAGGTGTTGCTTTTCTTTGCCCACCAAGCCTTGGTCTTTCCACCACGGAACCTGCCTCCCTGAACCTATTCCATAGTCGAGATATCACACTTTGGCTGACTTGGAGCCTTTTCGCTACAACAACCTGAGTTAGGCCACTCTGTAGCATTCCGATAGCCCTATTAGCCTCAGCGTTTGTTTATTTACGTCTTGGCATTTTCAGAAAACTCGTTTCAAATCGAAGCCGTTGATGAACTGACTTCATTTCAAAATAAGAACATTCATGAAGCATATGCAAAGAACCAAACTTCAGGAAAAAGGCGACCAGATTGACGAAATGTCTCATACTGATTTTTATTGGACCTATTCAAGTTGTAATTGAGTTTTAAATGATTTTACAGCGATTTTCTCGAAGATTACATACTTTTGAAAACGATTGAATACGATATCTCTTACTCTTGTGAAGCAGTATATTTCAGATCAAGGATGTTTGGACACGTTTTATCCTGTCGTCGCTCGAACATCCCGACAGTGTAGGTGGAACGTTATCAGGCCCGGGTTAATGATCGATTCATATCGGAATGACAACTAATACAGCGAAATTAGTGTAGGTATGGCGTCACCTGGAGCGCGAGCACAACAATGTAGGCTTCATTCAATCATGTATGCCTTTAATTATCTGCGTCTGAAATCTGGGAGAATTAGTTGGTCAATAACCGACGCTTCAGGCTACATCCGTCCGATACATTAAGCTGCAATATCGTTATCTACACGGTAGTTGAATCCGATGTTGGGGGATATGGGTTGGAGGCAGGTATAGCGATAAAGGACACCTAATTCCGCAGATTCTAGGACGTGATAAGGGTAGGGAAAGGGTTAAGGGATGTTGAATTGGGTCGAAAAACCGAATAGGGCGAAATACCAACATTTTGCAACAAGGCAACACATCAAAGGTATATTGTCGACAACGAAGGGAAAGGGGGGCATTTCTCTCCTCAAATTCGTCTGTGCTTGTATGTGATCTTAATCAAATATACTGCTCCACAAGCGTTAGGGATATCGTATTCAATGGTTCTTGAAAGTATGTAATCTTCGAGAAAATCGCTGTTAAATCATTTAAAACTCAATAACAACTTGAATCGATTCAATAAAAATCGGTATGAGACATTTCGTCAATCTGGTCGCCTTTTTTCTGAAGTTTGGTTTGGTTTTGCTCCATGAATGTTCCAATTTCGAAATGAAGTCAGTTTATAAACGTTTTTGATTTGAAACGAGTTTTCTGAAAAGACGTAAATTAACAACCGCCTAGGCTAATAGGGCTATCGGAATGCTACAGGGTGGCCTAACTCAGGTTGTTGTAGCGGAAAGGCTCCAAGTCAGCCAAAGTGTGATATCTCGAATTTGGAATAGGTTTATGGAGACAGGTTCCTTGTTCCTTGTTGGAAAGACCAAGGCTTGGTGGGCGACGAAGAACAACACCTGCTCAGGATCGTTTCATCACCGTTTTGGCGAGAAGAAACCCTTCATCTACGTGTAGAATGCTACGGAATACTCTTCAAAATGCAGATGGGGTCCTAGTTTCCATCGAAACCATCAGACGACGTTCGAGAGAGGTGAATCTAGGTTCTAGACGTCCATCAAGAGGAATTCCATTACCACGTGACCATAAGAGTCAAAGACTGGAATGGGCAAGGCAACATATCAACTGGAACGATCAATGGCGTAGTGTCCTTTTCACTGATGGATCCAGATATGGACGATTTTCAGATTCTCGAAGAATGAGGGTATGGACAATCCCACGCATACCCCGTAATCATCGCTATGTCCAAGAAGTCCATCCATTCCGAGGGGGTAGTGTTATGGTATGGGCCGGGATATGTTTCAACGGACGTACAGATCTACACATTTGTCCTGGGAATATGACCGCCTCACACTATAGGGAGCATGTCATTGACAATGTTGTGCCAAATTTTCACGCTGCTATTGGTGAAACTTTTCAATTTCCAGACGATAACGCTAGACCGCACCGTACAGCCATATTTGAGAATGCGCGCGAGGAGCTTGGTATTCCACATTTACCATAGAACATGCTTGGGATATGCTCCAAAGAAGATTAGGTAATCATCAACCTACCCCAGAATCCTTAAATGATCTGAGAGAGCATCTGCCCCGTTTATGGAACTAAATTCCTCAAGAAATGTTCAACAACCTCGTGTGTAGTATGCAAAGAAGATGTCAAGCTGTTATTGATTCCCGTGGAGGCCATACATTGTATTGATATTCTTAAAATGCTTGAATTCTCTGGGAATAAAATTTCGTTATTTTACGTGATTTTTCTTTACCTTTAGTATACGATGCAGACCTATAGGCTAAAATTTCATCACAAAAATCTTATTTATACTATATTTTTTTGCAATTAAATTCAATATCCCTATTTCATGTGGAGCAGTTTACTACACACATCATCAAGAGTCTTGGCCCTTCCAATAAACTATCAAATTATTGAATGTAACAAGACAATTTTTCGTGTGTGGAATCCTCACTATCCTATCAATACTTTTGACAATGTGTCTAAGTACAAATTCACAATTCTGTACAATGCATGGAAAACACAAGTCCAAATTTAGTTAATCAGATATAACATTCGAGACTAGATGGATGAGAGAAATACTCGATTACAGCATAACGAAACGACCCTTTTTTCTCATTTCAACTTCCTCAGTTCTCTCTTCATTTCTCTAGCCCCCATTCAATATTTCATTAGATTAGAGGAACAGACAATTCGGACCACTAGAGCATGAACAACGAGACTGAGAGTTTAATCCGAGTGAAAGGAATAAATACTGCAAGGAGTGGAAACAAACAGAATATAAGAAATTTATTTCCGTGTTCCTCCTATAATTTCTGACGAATTGGGAATTGTCGTCATTAGCTTCTTTCTCCGAGAATTCATTCTCCTTGCCATGTGAAAAGTTAATGGGATTCGGGAGTTGGCAAGTTGATCGGAATGAAATTTTTCCTAGATTCGTTCAATGGGTTGAATCGTTTTGAAGTACATGCTGAAATTTGTGTTCAGTTGCGACATGAACTCCCCAAAACTTTCCACAAGATTATGATTATATTGATAACTCTCAGGTCTCTCAAGAAGACCCCTCAAAAACAACAAAATCCTAAGATTATAGCTTGTGCGAGTTAGGAGAATAAATTGTATTTTGTGTAGGCCTTTTCACTGTCTCCTTACGCCGCTTTAGGCACAGCAATGTTGATTTTTGACCCAACAGTGAATGGTGGAACATTAAATTGTTTGAAAAAGTCAGTTTGCATGAAGCATCGACAGAGTGCAATTAGGAGCGGGGAATGGATCAATATGATTGATTGAATGATCTGTTCCTTGTTGCCTTTTCGAGACACATGCCATATTTGGAAACAAATCTGTACCGCTCCATTTCATAAGAATATATACAGGGTCTTTCACGAGGAACCTCACCCATATTTATACGGGAAAATACTGCACGTATTTTCATGAAATTCAGCACTTATAAGTATTTCACGATGCTGATGAAATCTAAAATATTTTCAAGGCATGAGCACCTCCGGTTTTTCCGGAAATGACGTCAACTTCCGTTTTTCAAATTAGAACACCATTTTTTTATTGCAGAAATAGATTCCTTAGAAAATTTCAAGTTATTTTGATGTAACATTTTTCAGTTTTGGTTGGAAAATTCTCTCTGAGCGGGAAAATTCGAAAAAAAATTCGAAAATAGAGCTCCGCTGAAACAAGAATATCTTCGAGGTTTTTGGATGGAAAATTTTCATTTTTGGGATTTTTCAAGATGTAAGATTGATGTATCCACTTTGAAAATCGAAATCGCGATTCATGATACAGGGGGTGAAAAAATTGCTTTCAAAGTTAGGGATGACAAAATCGTGAAAAATCAGTTTTTTCAAATTAGAACCCCATTTTTTTATGGCAGATATTGAATCCACGTTAAAAAATAATGTGAGTGTATCCATCACACCCTTGCCCTAAAGTGGATATTTTCTGAGTTATTCACAAAAAACTGTTTTTCGTCTTGAATTTTCAGCTATTTCTTTTCCCTTCACGCCAAAAAGATAAAATTTTCAGGAACTGTTACTTAAACCATGTTTTAGATTTTACTACCCTAATATGCAAGAGAAAAAAGTTACAGGTTGTTCCTAAATAGATGGCGAATTTGGATTCGAATTTGTATCGGAAACCTCTTTATTTCAACTAATCGGCCATTCGTTTTCTCTCCAGTGATAAATAAATAATTCCTTATGAACCATATGCGAAAACTTACCATGTTTTACATTCTTTTTTTTTAATGATAGATATCATTAATTACATCTACTGAATAAAGAGGAATTTGGCAGATGTAATTAATGATATCTATCATTGAAAAAAAAAGAATGTAAAACAGGGAAAGTTTTTGCATATGGTTCATAAGGAATTATTTATTTATCACTGGAGAGAAAACCGATGGCCGATTAGTTGAAATAAAGAGGTTTCCGATACAAATTCGAATCCAAATTCGCCATCTATTTAGGAACAACCTGTAACTTTTTTCTCTTGCATATTAGGGTAGTAAATCTAAAACATGGTTTAAGTAACAGTTCCTGAAAATTTCATCTTTTTGGCGTGAAGGGAAAAGAAATAGCTGAAAATTCAAGACGAAAAACAGTTTTTTGTGAATAACTCAGAAAATATCTACTTTAGGGCAAGGTTGTGATGCATACACTCACATTATTTTTTAACGTAGATTCAATATCTGCCATAAAAAAATGGGGTTCTAATTTGAAAAAATTGATTTTTCACGATTTTGTCATCCCTAACTTTGAAAGCGATTTTTTCACCCCCTGTATCATGAATCGCAATTTCGATTTTTAAAGTGGATACATCAATCTTACATCTTGAAAAATCCCAAAAATGAAAATTTTCCATCCAAAAACCTCGAAGTTATTCTTGTTTCAGCGGAGCTCTATTTTCGATTTTTTTTTTCGAATTTTCCCGCTCAGAGAGAATTTTCCAACCAAAACTGAAAAATGTTACATCAAAATAACTTGAAATTTTCTAAGGAATCTCTTTCTGCAATAAAAAAATGGTGTTCTAATTTGAAAAACGGAAGTTGACGTCATTTCCGGAAAAACCGGAGGTGCTCATGCCTTGAAAATATTTTAGATTTCATCAGCATCGTGAAATACTTATAAGTGCTGAATTTCATGAAAATACGTTCAGTAGTTTCCCGTATAAATATGGGTGAGGTTCCTCGTGAAAGACCCTGTATATATATATACAGGGTGGCCATTTGAAAACGAAACAGACGAGATTACAGACGAAATAAATTTTTTCGATAGAAATGCTCGGACAGGTCGATTTCTGTTTCAAGGGGGACAACTTAAGATGTAGGTTACGGACGCATAGCGCTTCAACCCTTGCTACTACAACCCTTACCCCCAATTTTTGAATAGGGAAGATGGGGTGAGTGATACCTCAATTCAAAGGTATTTTTATACTGATTTCAGCACAGTAATTGTTTTTTCATTTTATGCATTAGTTCTCGAAATATTCTTAACTAAGTATTTGAAAATGAAGTGGTGTTTTCATGGCACTTGTGGTGTTTTTTTGTGAAAAATCGACATCTTGATTAAAGATTTATATGTCAGTGGATTGGAGGAAGGAAGCCACAGTCATGGTTGTTTTGAAGCTCAAAATGTCGATTTTTCACAAAAAGGCACTACAAGTGCCATGAAAACACCACTTCATTTTCAAATACTTAGTTAAGAATATTTCGAGAACTAATGCATAAAATGAAAAAACAATTACTGTGCTGAAATCAGTATAAAAATACCTTTCAAATGAGGTATTACTCACCCCATCTTCCCTATTCAAAAATTGGGGGTGAGGGTTGTAGCAGCAAGGGTTGAAGCGCTATGCGTCCGTAACCTACATCTTAAGTTGTCCCCCTCGAAACAGAAATCGACCTGTCCGAGCATTTCTATCGAAAAAATTTATTTCGTCTGTAATCTCGTCTGTTTCGTTTTCAAATGGCCACCCTGCATGTATTAAAAGTAAGAATTATGCTACAGAAGCTTCGATAATTCGACAATTCACAACAAATGTTGTAGGTACTGAGTGTGCCACTCTCAATAGTCAACAAACGCCTGAAACAGTTTTATGTCCACAGAACATGTAGGTCATAGGATCTGCACAGTGGAAAAACATCAAGCAAGAGGAATCAGACTTTCTGTTCACCTTGGCTTAATTATTTATGCCATCAGCATCTAGATATCGTTAGGAATTCGTCCAAGGGCTCTAATTCCCTTTCGAAATTGATCAAGGGGAGCTTGAATTATTGAATAAGTTATTCAAGAATACCTGATTAGGTTATTGAATAATTCTCATTTTTCAATTCCCAATCCAGTCCTAATGAACCTCAGTTATGAATTCTTGGTTGATGACGCAGTCTCCTTGAAGAGCATAGCCCCCCCCCAATTGAAATTAAATCAGTTGGATTGTAGATTAAAATTTTAATGCACAGTGCGATTTTTATACCTTTATCTGGGTGCGGAATTGAGTTTCTCTACACACATTGTCAATAATACCAGCTACTTTCTTGCACTTTACTCGGTTCTATTAGACGTTCCAGTGGCGGAGATATTGAATTTGCACTAAGGTTTCACCCCCCCCCCCCCAACCTTCACACCACTGGACAAATTTTGCATTTGCACAGCAAATTCGAATGCACCAATGTGTTTTGCGTAAAAAAGTACCACTGGTTCATTACTCTTATGTGAACATCGTCGTTTTTTCCTGAAATACATGAATAATAAATGCACTGCGAATCCAGTTGGTATCAATATATTAGGGAAAATTCCATCTATTGTTGCCGAATTCCTCAAACTGCCAGAAACGAAGCAATATACAGAACACTGTTTTCGAAGATCCTCCGCTTCATTGCTAGCAGAATCAGGAGCAAATTGTAAATTCAAAAATGTAGAAGGGAACTTCAGTGAACCTGTTTTCCTGGCATACTTAGAAGAAAAATCAAAAATATGGAGTTCATCAACTTTGTGGAGCAAATTTTCAATGATAAAGTCAAGCGCCCTTATCAAAAATGGTGTGGATGTTAGTAAATATTTTAAGGTAACAGCATATTCAAAACGGAAAAGTGAAAGATATCGTCCCAAAAAATCGAAAATTCTCACTCGTGAACAAGTTGAAAAGTTTATAAATGAGGCACCAGATGAGAAATACTTGATGGTTGAGGTTGCAACTATTTTCGGATTATTTGGAGCCTGTCGGCGTGAAGAATTGTGTAATTTATCAGTGAAAGACATCGAAATAACAAATAAATCATTGGTCATACAACTTCCAAACACAAAAACGAAAGTCAGTCGTTCTTTCAGTATTATTGGGAAGTATGTTGACTATTTTCATGAGAACTTTGCACTGCGCCCTTCTGTCATCAAACATCGTCGTTTTTTCCTGAAATACATGAATAATAAATGCACTGCCAATCCAGTTGTTATCAATACATTTGGGAAAATCCCATCTATTGTTGCCGAATTCCACAAACTGCTAGAACCAAAGCAATATACAGGACACTGTTTTCGAAGATCCTCCGCTTCATTGCTAGCAGAATCAGGAGCAAATATTACAGATATAAAAAACATGGTGGATGGAAGTCTACGACGGTAGCCGAGGGCTATGTTGATCATTCCATTGCATATAGAAATGTCATTGCTGAAAAAATTCTCCCAACCTCAACCTCAACAGATTTTGGATCATCATCATCCAATATTGTACTTCCGGTTTCTACAAGTACTGATGTTGCTGAGGATCCTAATAATGTGTTGCGAAGCTCCCTAACGTCACAGGGCATTTATGTTAGTAATTGTTCTAGTTTTACGATTGATATTAATTATTAATGTTCATAAGTAATGATTGTTAAATATTGATAATAAAAATTTGCAATTGCTGAATTTTTTTCATCTGATTTCATCATAAGAAATGGAGAGCTGAAATATTTTTTACACTAATGTTAAAAATATTTTAAACACGCTTCCACGTAAACAATCAATTTCAACATTGTTTGCTGTCATTAAAAGTGTCACTTTTAATGGCAGTTGTACAAAAACAATTTTCTAACGCATTGTAAATTTCGTGTGATTGGAAAAATTCTTGTGATATTGTTAACTATGGTCGCCAAAAATAACTTTTCAGACTAATCTCAAAAACCTAGTTGTAAAATTTTGTTGAAATTAATAAACTTGTTTTTCACTACTCATTTTTCCAATTACAAGGAATTCACAATGCGTTAGCAAATTGTTTTTGATCATAAAATGTGGATTTTCTCGAAAACGGTTCACTTTAGAGTGATGGACCAGGAGTACATTCTTTATGTAAAACACATTGGCGCATCAGAATTTTCCGTGCAAATGCAAATTTGTCCAGTGGCATTAAAATTTGGGGGTGATACGTTTGTGCAAATTCAATGTCTCCGCCACTGGCACGTCTAATGAAACCTAGAAAAGTGCAATAAAGTAGCTATCATTAGGGACAATGTGTGTACCGAACCTCAATTCTGTAATTCAACCGTTTCCAGAGATATCAGCAAAAAACTGAAAAAAATATAAATTTTTGACACCCCGTATCTTGGAAACTAAGACCCGGAGAAACAAATGGAAGAGAAAAAAAATGTTATTTTTTTAAGAGGAATCTACAGTTTACCGTTGATACACTTATTTCAGGAACACCCTGTATATTCTAAAATCCGAAAAAAACACACAGGAGCCCCTTCTGCCGAAACGAGCCAGGCCTGGCAGGTATTCAGCTCCTGATGTCCCTAATTAAGAATTTTAAATCTCATTCTTCCATGATCCAAACACATACAGGGTCTTTCACGAGGAACCTCACCCATATTTATACGGGAAACTACTGAACGTATTTTCATGAAATTCAGCACTTATAAGTATTTCACGATGCTGATGAAATCTAAAATATTTTCAAGGCATGAGCACCTCCGGTTTTTCCCGAAATGACGTCAACTTCCGTTTTTCAAATTAGAACACCATTTTTTTATTGCAGAAATAGATTCCGTAGAAAATTTCAAGTTATTTTGATGTAACATTTTTCAGTTTTGGTTGGAAAATTCTCTCTGAGCGGGAAAATTCGAAAAAAAAAATCGAAAATAGAGCTCCGCTGAAACAAGAATAACTTCGAGGTTTTTGGATGGAAAATTTTCATTTTTGAGATGTTTCAAGATGTAAGATTGATGTATCCACGTTAGAAATCGAAATCGCGATTCATGATACAGGGGGTGAAAAAATCGCTTTCAAAGTTAGGGATGACAAAATCGTGAAAAATCAATATTTTCAAATTAGAATCCCATTTTTTTATGGCAGATATTGAATCTACGTTAAAAAATAATGTGAGTGTATGCATCACACCCTTGCCCTAAAGTGGATATTTTCTGAGTTATTGACAAAAAACTGTTTTTCGTCTTGAATTTTCAGCTATTTCTTTTCCCTTCACGCCAAAAAGATAAAATTTTCAGGAACTGTTACTTAAACCATGTTTTAGATTTTACTACCCTAATATGCAAGAGAAAAAAGTTACAGGTTGTTCCTAAATAGATGGCGAATTTGGATTCGAATTTGTATCGGAAACCTCTTTATTTTAACTAATCGGCCATCGGTTTTCTCTCCAGTGATAAATAAATAGTTCCTTATGAACCATATGCAAAAACTTACCATGTTTTACATACTTTTTTTTTAATGATAGATATCATTAATTACATGCTACTGAATAAAGAGGAATTTGGCAGATGTAATTAATGATATCTATCATTAAAAAAAAAAGAATGTAAAACATGGTAAGTTTTTGCATATGGTTCATAAGGAATTATTTATTTATCACTGGAGAGAAAACCGATGGCCGATTAGTTGAAATAAAGAGGTTTCCGATACAAATTCGAATCCAAATTCGCCATCTATTTAGGAACAACCTGTAACTTTTTTCTCTTGCATATTAGGGTAGTAAAATCTAAAACATGGTTTAAGTAAAAGTTCCTGAAAATTTCATCTTTTTGGCGTGAAGGGAAAAGAAATAGCTGAAAATTCAAGACGAAAAACAGTTTTTTGTCAATAACTCAGAAAATATCCACTTTAGGACAAGGGTGTGATGCATACACTCACATTATTTTTTATTGTAGATTCAATATCTGCCATAAAAAATGGGGTTCTAATTTGAAAAAATTGATTTTTCACGATTTTGTCATCCCTAACTTTGAAAGCGATTTTTTCACCCCCTGTATCATGAATCGCGATTTCGATTTCTAAAGTGGATACATCAATCTTACATCTTGAAAAATCCCAAAAATGAAAATTTTCCATCCAAAAACCTCGAAGTTATTCTTGTTTCAGCGGAGCTCTATTTTCGATTTTTTTCGAGTTTTCCCGCTCAGAGAGAATTTTCCAACCAAAACTGAAAAATGTTACATCAAAATAACTTGAAATTTTCTAAGGAATCTATTTCTGCAATAAAAAAAAGGTGTTCTAATTTGAAGTTGACGTCATTTCCGGAAAAACCGGAGGTGCTCATGCCTTGAAAATATTTTAGATTTCATCAGCATCGTGAAATACTTATAAGTGCTGAATTTCATGAAAATACGTTCAGTAGTTTCCCGTATAAATATGGGTGAGGTTCCTCGTGAAAGACCCTGTATAAGATAAAACTAACCTGTTCAGAAGGAGGTTATCGACGATACTCTGTGCATGCTCGCTCCTGACGCTGGCCAAATGCCCACCCCGCCTAACACACTCCATTTCCGCCTGGCTCCAAGACAACCTAACCCCTTCCACCGCCGAGATGCAGAACTGCCTCAAGGCCACCCATCCGAACTCGCACAATCCAACGATCTCTTCGATCGGCTCCGCCCTGTAACTCATCCGAAGGCCAAGGGCCTCACTTCCTGATCCGCGAACGTTCACTTGCAGCGTAACCCTATTACCACGTGACACGATTTCGATCTGTCGTTCCGAGTCGCCCGGTCGCGTGCAGTGCGACCATTTGTTGTCGTCGTCGAAGAGCAAGGTCTCAAGGCCGTCGCACCTCTCGTCGGTGGTGAGTTCTTGGAAGGACGAGAGGGAAGCAGCTGCATCTGAAAAGAGAAAGATGAATGTAGGATTTTGATCACTCTTTACTATTTCCATTCGTGTGTGGGATGCTTTAGTGGGTTTCTAATGAGGCAACTCTTTAGCCCTGGATTCGTCTAAGGTGTTCCTCTTTCTGTTGCATCCTTCGTCTGAAACTCCTTCTAGTAGGTACCGTGCCCCATGCCAGAGACAGGTTCTCGGTCACTCAAGGACTTTCGAGCTCCTTGTTGCTTTCATTACAGAGAGACCAAGACCTAAGCCTTGAGAGATCGTATTCTGGTCTAGTCCATTGTGTCTTTCCTCATGCCGTCTGAGTACAGATGTAATGAGATCTTAGAGCTTTGATAGTAGTTTGACTGTCAGAATATATCACTAACTCTGATTTCATTTAGGTTCATCCCAACGCGTCTTTCAATTGCAAATAATTCTGCCTGAAAGAGGCCCAAAGAAGCCCAACGATAGTATTTGGTGGCAGGACCAAATACTCTTCTGGTGCGCTTGGTGTATCTTTTTCTGGTTCTTATCTTGAAAATCTGGGTTTTGAAGAACCTATTCCTGCCTTTCTTCCTACTAAACTTGAAAGTGAAGCCTTTTTCCTTATCAGTTCGTCACTTCGAAGGTTTGCTCATGAGATGTCCTTGGTTAGAGAAGACCTGGATCTCTAACTTCGATTTCTCTCAGTACCTGTACCTTCCCAAAATGCGCTGAAGAAGGCTTCATGGATTAATCTGTCTATTACCAGATCAAGAGGTCTTAAGTCTGTGATAGCGCTAGTTGGGCACGTTCTCATAGCCCCAGTGATGCACTCACATGCTAGTCTTTGTTCCTCCTAAGTGTATCTCTTTCTGTTGCATCCTTCGTCTGAAACTGCATCTCGAAGGTGCCTTGTCCCGTATCAGAACAAGATTCTCGGCCACTCAAGAACCTTCGTGCTCCTTGTTTCCTTTCATCGCAGAGAGACCAAGACCTAAGCCTTAAGAGATCTTCGTATTCTGATCTACTCCACTGTGTCTTCCCCCCATGCCATCTGAGCACAGATGTTATGAGATCTGAGAGCTTTGATAGCAGTTTGACTGTCAAAAAGGATCGCTATCTCTGATTTCGTTTAGGATCATCCCTCTCAATTGCAAATAATTCTGCCTGAAAGACACTCAACACCAGGCCAATGTTGTATTTGGTGCCAGGCCCAAATACTCCATCTCTCCCTCCTATCTGGTGATTTGTGTACCCTTTCTATGGTAATTCTTTTGAAAATCTTGTACTAGGATTATATTTTCCAGTCTTTCTTCCTACTAAGCATCATTGTGAACCTTTTTTCCTGATCAGTTTTCCACTTTGAAGGTTTGTACATGAGATGTACTTGGTTGAAGAAGACCAGCATCTCTAGCTTTGGTTTCTCTCATTACCTGTACCTTCACTAGATATTCTGGAGGAGGCTTCATAGATTAATCTGTCAATTACTATATGCAGAGGTACTAAGCCTATGGGTGCAGTAGTTGGGCACGTTCTCATAGCTCCAGTGATGCATACACATGCTAGTCTTTGTTCTTTTTAGCTGGTTTTCCTCATGCTAACCTCACTTGCTGTATTTGCATGCCAGACTATTGCCCCAAAAGGGGCAATTCAAATGGCAATAGCATTGGATGCAATGGTGGGATACAATAGAAAGGAAAGTATATGATGTTTGTTTTTTCAACTCACCTGCAGATGAATCCCCAATGTGAAGAGACAAAGCAACTCTGTTCCCATGCGGTAAGTAGATCTTAAAAGTGCACATCAACTCTCCAGTTGGCTTCAGTTCGAAGGACCCATTCTTCGTCGTGAAGGTGATGTTGTAGCAGTAGTCCACCAGGCGGTACGACAGGGTGAAGACAGGGTTGTTGGTCAGTCGCATCAGTGGCGGAGTGTGAGATGCGGGAAAGTATATTCTCCTATCTGATTCCGGAAGTTCTTCAAGTTTACCGCAAAGTTGGGATTGCTTGTGATTTCTGTACGATTGGTGCTGGCTAGTGTTCAATCCGGTGAAGTGTAGGTGACCCTTAGAACAGGGTACGTTCAAACGTGTAAGTTCTACGATGAGACCGTAGTTTTCTTGGTTTGGAAACCAAATTTCGCAGTCTTTGTTTATTGGTACGTCTTTATTGGATAAGGTGGCTTCTTTGTTGTGGAGTTTTAACTGGCAGTCTGTGGAAAATGGAAAACTAGGTTAGCTTGATATCACGGAGTAAGTAGAAGAAGCTAGCAACAATCGAGTTGGCTGAACTGCTCATAATGGCCCATTAGACATTTAACGCTTTCTCAACCGATATTCAATATTTGTTTACACAGACTGACATGTTATAAAATATCAGAGGAAAATTGGTTGACATAGGAGAGTTTTATGGTACAGCAACAGGAAATTGGCTCACCCTTTGTTAGTTGTCTTTCTTTCTCCATTCTGTGTATCGATTCAATTCCTCGGATTTGGTAATTCAATCTGAAATAAGGAAAAAACAACTTGATTTTTTTCATTTAGTGACTCTCTTATGGGTGCTAGGGCACTGTGGCATTGAGAGGAATGGGAAGGCTGATGCACTCTCGAAAAGTGCAATCCTGTAAGGTTTTCTATAGCTAATCAACCCAATCATATAAGATTGAGAGATAGAGATAGAGACAGAGATAGAGATGGAGATAGAGATAGGGAAAAGAAAGATGTAGAAATAGAGATTGAGAAGATTGGAATTGATTCCTATTTGACATTTCCTTCTTCTGAGAAAATGAATTTGTTCCATAATTTTGACACGCACTGTAGATTTTCCGATGAAATCTCATATACAGATGATGAAGGTGTCGATATATTCGCCATGCGCCAAGTTTCAGTGTAATACAAATGTCTGAGTGCTCAATTTGATTACATCACGACTTGTTGCGGAATAAGCTCCGAATTTAAAAACATACCGCATCAAGAATAAGAAATGGGATACTCCAGTTCTTATTTACACACCCTTTCATACTAATGGAAAGCCTGACTTGTTCCTCCATCCAACGTTTGAAGGCCTCGTAAACTGTTTATCCCTTGTTGGAAACGTGCATAATGTTTACTCGACTAGATGGATGCAAACATGTAAATGGCCCAATTCGCTACTTCTTTATGGGTAAGAAGGCTAAGAGCCACTCTCATTGATTTGAAGTTATATTATTAGTGGTTCAACTGGGAAATGCTCAAAATAGGATGGAGAAAATGTAATTGTGCTTCGGGCAATGCTCGCACTTGTTAAGGGGAGGTGCTACACGTCCGAGCTCCCTTAGAAAATTGGGCTTTTTATCCATGATATCTCAGTTCGTATGCTGCGTAGACCAACAATGAAAAAACCTGGTTGATAATATGACCAATAAAGTTCCTACTTTATAATTTATTTTGAAATTCAGAAAAAAACAAAACGGAAAACTGATTCATACACATTCTGCAAAATATTATTCCGCATGTATACTGAAAATTTCATACATTCATCCCGAAATTTGACGGAGATATCATGGAAATAAAATCGTTTGTCCAGATTTTTATGAAATTACAGCTCACCAGATTTTGTTCCTAATATACGAGGAAAAACGGAAAAGCGAGTAATACACATCCTAGAGAAATGATTAAGGGGCAGTATCACCTTTTGAATCGTGATAAATCTCCATTCAACAAGTGGTCTCTTTATTTCACGAGTAACTAATTTACGACGTAGAGACTTGATTTTTTTTTAAATTGAAGTTGAAGAACGTCACGAGGGCAAATAGTTTACTGTTTTTCGATTTAATTAGTTTTTCAGTTGAAAAAACCAGGTCAATCTTTAGATCTGGGGTTATTGAATATGTTTTTCGTTTTTTATGAGTACAAGCTATATTTTCGTAAAAATCATCATGAAAATTTTTGTAGTTTATAGAAGATTAAATTGCCGAGGGCAAATAGTTGCGATTTTTTCGATTTAATTAGTTTTTCATTAAAAAAAACAGGTTGAACTTCAGCGTTTTGGAAACTACACTTAATGATTTTTTTCGACGGTTATTCATCATTTTTTGGAAAAAATCGCAACTATTCGCCCTCGGCAATTTAATCTTCTATAAACTACAAAAATTTTCATGATGATTATTTCAAAAACATAGCTTGTACTCATGAAAAACGAAAAACATATTCAATAACCCCAGATCTAACGATTACCCTGGTTTTTTTAATTTAAAAACTAATTAAATCGAAAAAAGAAAACTATTTGCCCTCGGGACGTTCTTCAACTTCAATTTAAAAAATGAATCAAGTCTCTATGTCGTAAATTAGGGTACTTACACGTGAAATAAAGAGACCACTTTTGAATGGAGATTTACCACGATTCAAAAGGTGATACTGCCCCCTAAGCTTCAATTTAAAAAAATTAATTGTAGGTCTACGCCGCATACGAGGTGAGATATCATGGAAATAAAAAGCCCAATTTTTGAAGGGAGCTCGCGAGCTCGGACGTGTAGCACCTCCCCTTGAGGGTCAAGTCTTAAGAATTCAACGTTGATTTCGATGGTAATTGGTTGAATTTTCCTGCATAAATAGCGCCTAAAACGCTGATAGCTGATTTTGTTTGAAAAAATTTTCTATAGTCCTTAAAAAATCTCCCCTTACTACGACGTGTAAAATTTAATGATGTGACTCGCCCAGGTTTTCCTAGACTTGTTCCAAATGAGACTAAATTCGATAGGTACGCATTCCTGGACTCGAAAATGTTCATACAGTGGAACTACTGGGACCTGAATACACAATCATGCAGGGATCGATATCGTAATTACTATTTAATCATTCATGAACCAGCCTCAACGAGCTCGAGCGGCCAAAATCATCCATTCATTGGTTGAATATTCGAAATTCCTCAAATAAATGCGAGTCCGTTTTCCATTAGAAGCGAACATGGAATTTTTTACAGGATGAATGATTTCGAACCATGGTTTTTAGAGCTCTTTAGAATTGACATCTAATAGCTGCAGAGTGGGTCGAATGCACTTCTGGGAGATCGTAGCGAAGGATATTTTTCGAATTGAATTAATTTATTGACACAATACGATGAATTTAATGCTTTATTTTTTCGAAAGCTTCAGAAAATTAAAAAATAAACCCACAATTCAGCGTGTGAGCTTTCAAAATCAGTATTGCCAAAAAAAATGATTGAAAAATCCCACGTTAATATACAGAATGTATTTATACCTACAGGGAACCCTTTATGACAATTTAGAAGTCAGTATTTAAATATTTGATTTCAATTACAGAAGGGTGCAAATACACTGCGCAAAAAAATTAACGCACATTATGGAAATCTCAAATTTATTCTACAACTGAAGGTGTTCTCAATGATAATTATTTTTATCAGAATTATGCATGCATATGTTATCCACTTTCAACGTTTTTCTTCAATACAGATGTTTTCTCCCAGCTGGAATAAAAAAAGATGATATTATCAGATTTTGAATGTATTGGCTCCATTCTAAAATCAGTTGTTCTCGATCAATTCTAGTGATCAATAGTTTTTCTTTCGTTTGATTTTCTACACTCGATCGCTATGCAACGCGAAACACGCAATTTGACCCAAGAGTAATGTGCCCAAGCGGTTGTTTTGCGAGAAGAAGGGTGGACATACACAAGAATTGCAGAAAGGTTTGGAGTTTCCCATACAAGTGTGTCCAGACTGTTGCAGCGATTCAGGGAGACAGGTATGAATGTCCGAAGACCAGGACAGGATAGACCACGCAATAACTGCCATTCAAGAACGTTACTTGAGAGTTTCTTCGTTGAGACACCGTTTTGCAACTGCTCGCCTCCTTCAAAATCAGCTTGAGCAAACTCATGAGGTGCAAATTAGCACTCAGACAATAAGAAATCGCCTCAGAGAATATGATTTAAGGCCTCGTGTCGCGGCAAGAGGCCCAGCTCTTACCCAGCCCATCGAAGGGCGCGTTTGGATTTTGCGAGAGAGCATATCCATTGGGCAGAGGTCGATTCTCGAGATAGAAAGAAACAAACTCAATGTTCCGCAGACACATTGTTCAGAATTCACACATTTGTTTTATTATACCACAAAGTCTATACACAGGATGGACTTACTCAGTAAGAATAAGAACGGGATTTTCTGTGCTCTGTGCTATTCTATGGCTGTTGTAAAAATCCCACAAGCATATACCTGCTAAGTTCAACAAGATCGCTGCCATCAGTCTCATATCGTTTTTACACGGCTTAGCTCGAAGCCCTTAACACATACTTTCCACGTCGTCGGCCTTCAGTTCGCCACCCTTCATACAAAGTGAATTCGTATGTGATAAGAACTTTTACCCTGCACAACACCACACGAGACCAAAACAGAAGCAGATACGTAACTTTTCATCTGAACAAACGTAAGTACCATTCCTGC
The DNA here is from genome assembly GCA_951802165.1 of Adalia decempunctata. Lineage (NCBI taxonomy): Eukaryota > Metazoa > Arthropoda > Insecta > Coleoptera > Coccinellidae > Adalia > Adalia decempunctata. Next base: position 4,362,686 of record OX637695.1, on the reverse strand, counting down.
AGTGTTCACTTTGTGGTATTTATTTACAATTCGATCAAACATCCATTTTTTTCTTTAATTTCTCGAGGCAATAAGAATTGGTACATCAGTCCATTTCTTCTCTCCAAGAGAGCTCGTGTATATTATTCACACATTAAAAACCCCAGTTTATTTGTGCCCAGATTCAGACCAACTCGAAAGAATTTAAACTATGTGTTCAAATTGAAAGCGTAGTTTACTCAAACTCAATTTTCGGAACCCATACTGATGATAAACATGGGATTAAAATTTCATTAAGGTGTCCGCGTACACAAAGGCGGGATGTGCCGTAAAACAGAGAACCCGATGACGAGTATAACTCAATTAAGTATCCATAATCCTGTTAGCGAATTTTCTCTGCTCAATATTGTTTTATAACATCACTCATTCCAGACATTATACCTCATTCTCGTCATTCGGATGATGATTAATTAGGTAGAAGGACGCGAGCAGAATATTTTGGTGTCGATAAGGCTGGCCAGAAGTGAATTTAGGACAAATTTGCTATTTGTCAGCCCACCATGTTCTCAACAGTTGGCCTAAACCTAAAGGGTTTTCCAATAAGAGATCTTATTTTGAATAGACCGCTGTTTCGGTAGAGGTCGCAATTGAAGCTGTCATTTTTTGACATTTGACAAGTAGCCTTGTCGAACCGCAATACAGAAATTGGTGGAAAAGTTTGAGTTAATGATGTGAAGAATAAAACTCGTACAAGCCGAGAATATGGCTGTAGAAGCCGAAAGTGTTGAAGAAAACATTCCATAAACGTCATTTCACCGTATTATGCATGAAGATTTGGGTCTTAAATCGTGTGAAGTTCAGTTACGGGGCAGCATCACCTTTTGAATCGTGGTGAATCTCCATTCAAAAGTGGTCTCTTTATTTCACGAGTAAGCACCCTAATTTACGACGTAGAGACTTTTTTTTTAAATTGAAGTTGAAGAACGTCCCGAGGGCAAATAGTTTTCTTTCTTTCGATTTAATTAGTTTTTCAATTAAAAAACCAGGTTAATCGTTAGATCTGGGGTTATTGAATATGTTTTTCGTTTTTCATGGGTACAAGCTATATTTTTGAAATAGTCATCATGAAAATTTTTGTTGTTTATAGAAGATTGAATTGCCGAGGGCAAATAGTTGCGATTTTTTCCGAAAAATGATGAATAATCTTCGAAAAAAAATCATGAAGTGTAGTTTCCCAAACGCTGAAGTTCAACCTTTTTTTTTAATTGAAAAACTAATTAAATCGAAAAAATCGCAACTATTTGCCCTCGGCAATTTAATCTTCTATAAACTACAAAAACTTTCATGATGATTTTTTCAAAAATATAGCTTGTACTCATGAAAAACGAAAAACATATTCAATAACCCCAGATCCAACGATTAACCTGGTTTTTTTAATTGAAAAACTAATTAAATCGAAAAAACGAAAACCATTTGCCCTCGGGACGTTTTTCAATTTCAATTTAAAAAAAATCGAGTCTCTACGTCGTAAATTAGGGTACTTACTCGTGAAATAAAGAGACCACTTTTTGAATGGAGATTTACCACGATTCAAAAGGTGATACTGCCCCTTAATTAGTTTTTCAATTAAAAAAACCAGGGTAATCGTTAGATCTGGGGTTATTGAATATGTTTTTCGTTTTACATGAGTACAAGCTATATTTTTGAAATAATCATCATGAAAATTTTTGTAGTTTATAGAAGATTAAATTTCCGAGGGCAAATAGTTGCGATTTTTCAATTAAAAAAAACAGGTTAAACTTCATAGCGTTTCGGAAACTACACTCAATGATTTTTTTCCGACGGTAATTCATCATTTTTTGGAAAAAATCGCAACTATTTGCCCTCGGCAATTTAATCTATATATATAAAAGAAAGATGTTGGTTACACCATTTATAACTCGAGATCGGAAGGACTGTTTGTTATGAAACTTCATATATGGATTCGTCTACGGTCTGGTTATCATAAAATACAATAAAACTCCAAAAACCCGATGAAAATTTTAATTATGCAGGAAATGCTTTTCCTTCTTCTGAATAAGGCCACTAGGTGTCGCTACCGTTGATGCGTATAGTCGTACAGTGACCAGATGAGTCTCTGTACGTAGTCGTAGGTACTTAGTTTGATAATACCGCTGTTAGATGGCGATGTGTGATTCGCATTGAACTCATGGTAACATGGAAGTCTATTACCAGATCAAAAAGCGGGTAAACATCTCAAGTTGGTGGAACGGTGAATTTCTACCGAAATATCAAGTAAATCGGATTTTGACGATCAGATTCAAACGTGAGTTGTCCTTCTCCATCTTTTTTCTTTATTTTTGAAATGTTTTTGAATTTCTGTTTGGGTAATAAATATATTTGCGGAAATAACTTAATCCAAAATTGCCCATAATCAGTAATTGACATATTATTTTTTGTGTTTCTATTTGCACAGAGACAGTATTGTAAGCGTCAATAATTTTGAAACGTTTGCTCATCGGGGTTTCACTAATGATATACAATAATGTTTCATGGGTTGCTTAATCTGATCTGGTCGAATGATCATCAATAAATTTGAATGTGAGTTCAACACAACCGGCAGTGTTGATAATCTTTGATCTTGCATTTTCCATTCTGCCGTGTCGATCGTGCTATCGACTTCATTTGAACATCTCGATTTGCCTTCTTACGAGCTTGATATCGTCAACTAAATTGAACAAATTGAAGAATGATTGAACACTAAAATTTTTGTTTATTTGCCGTACCTTTTGTTCGAAAATAAGGAATTCACCTAATTTGGTCAACCTTTTAGGTAAGCATTGTATGTGATGATGGAAAGTTTGAAAATACATGTTTCAACCTCTTAGATTTTTTCGATGAAATAAAATAACATCTACCCGAATTTTCCATTTACCCTTATTGGTAAACCCCGTCCCAGCCTCCCAGCACATGTTCTTTGTGACAGTGACAGCTCATATCCATGGAAACATAAAAATCTCGCTGCTCCACCAACTAAGATGTTTACCTACCCACTATTTTGAGCTTAGCAGCATAGCTTAGATGTCTAAAATAATGGTGTGAGCACTGATTAGATTTTGAGAATTCATCATGACTGATTTTCAAAACATTAAAATCAAAAAGTTATATGTTCAACAATTAGGTACCGCTTAAATAAAGAGAATTCTCTTCATGTAAATTGCAATAATATTTAAATTTTGTATATTTTGAACTTTATTTTGCCTAATTTATCTACTGCTTGAAAATAGCAATGGTGAGTTTATGCAACTTTAACGGTGGGTTTCAAAAAGCGTAATCACAGGTGATCGGAGTTTGATCTAGAATCAACTCGATCGTTAATCTCCGATCACCGGTGATTACGATTTATGAAATCCACCGAAAGTATAAGTTGGGCGAAACAAAGTTCGCCGGGCCAGCTAGTCCTCTATAAACTAAAAAAATTTTCATGATTATTGTTTCAAAAATATAGCTTTTACTCATGAAAACGAAAAACATATTCAATAACTCCAGATCTAACGATTACCCTGGTTTTTTTCAATAAAAAACAAATTAAATCGAGAAAAATAGAACTATTTGCCCTCGGAACGTTCTTCAACTTTAACTAAAAAAAAATCAAGTCTCTACGTCGTAAATTAGGGTACTTACTCGTGAAATAAAGAGAACAATTTTGAATGGAGATTTACCACGATTCAAAAGGTGATACTGCCCCTTAACACCCCTTATTGGAAAACCCTTCAGAACTTACAAAAGGATCTCATAGTCCGTGGGGGAATTTTTCCTTGTCATATTCGACTCGAACAGTTCTTCTCTGGCCAAAGTGAAGAGGAGTTTCTCCAGTACAGGGGGCAAGAAAATTTGGTCACAGATGCTCAGAACAAAATTTATATCATTCATATTTTTGGTTTTCCCAAGAGACCCTTAAAATAGCCATACCATCAAGAACTGGTTGATTATCTTGTTCTTCGAACGGCTTTTCATGCAGCCCTTTTCGGTACACCAAGATCTAATCTACCTAACCGCAATTTCGGGTCAAACTCTATCTCGATTAAATTTCCTCGGAATATTTTTTCCTCCACTTTTTTCATCTCTCCGATGATAACGCCTGTTACAGAAATTATTGAACGCCCGATATACCTACTAACCTTGCATTCCATTAGATGTGCTGTATTATGAGAAGCCCTAAGAACTGGAAATGTAAAGAGATTATCTCTGAGCTCCCCAGTTTGTCTGAGCACTCACAGTTTAAATGTCAAACGAGCAAAAAGCTTGGAAACTTTATAATTCATAATATTTTCTTCCCATATTTCTTGGGGAAACTCCGAGTTTCAAGGATAAAGCAATTATCCCGCTCTCCCCAATTTTTTTCTTTCAACTTGTCCGCGAATCTCTCCTCGAGTGTCAAAAGAAGGTAAATTGAGCTGAGTTTTCTCATCGAAGGAATGTTTTCGATCTGGATTTCGGTATACGATGAAATTTCCTCCCAGATTGTTGGACACTGCATGTTCATGTGAGAAATGACCACCTTTGAACACAGACAATGAAAAATATGAAGAAAACTCGAAAGTGAATGACTCATTTTACTTATGAGGTAGACTTTGGTATCAAAATGTAGGTTGTTGAGGTAACTGAATTCAATAAATATCATTCCAGAGCCCTTACTAGCATCGTTTATATTTTTTCCTCGGAAAATCGGTAATTTCAAAATTTGGGTGAAAAATGACAAAGGGGTATGACCCCTTAGAAACACCATATTTGCCAATAAAAAATATATTTGAGCAGGATCTAACCTTGTTGTAAAATTTTTAAGTTGTACTTTCTATTCGAATCTTCTATACAGGGTGAGTCTTTGACTTGTACATATATTTTGACTGTAGATTCCTCTCATCAAACGAAACACTTTTTTCCTATACCATTTTTCAAAATTCGGTTCCGTTTAAAAGATACAGGGTGTCGAAAATCCATGAAAAAAACGCTTTTCTGTTCATATCTTCGGAACCGTTATTTCGAATGAACTGAATTTTGGTGAAGTAGTCATTACTATCATGATGCATATTCTCACATCAGAACTTTTCCAATATTCCTCCCGGTATGGAAGTTACAGCGTAGCCAACTTATAAATCCACACAAAAATACTATAAAACCACGCGAAAAAGAAGAATGTTTCCTATTTTCGAAAAAAGCAATAGGTTTAGAAAATAAAGTTATTCCTAAGTTTTTTCAATAAAACGCGTCGTTCTCAAGTTATTCCTAATTAAATCCCATTAAATTTGACGAGAAAATCATAAATCTCGAGAATTACCTCAATACCCCACTGCATTCTAAAGATCACCGAATCGAAGATGTATCAATATTCTGTAATCGAATTAAATGTTAACAATGTTGCCGGAATGTTTATCGAATATTCATATTTGTCATATAAAATTTCAACATTTGCTTACTTTACCATCTATCAGTAGTGATTTGCTTCAAAGAGAGATCTTTTGACCGATGTGTTCGTTCTACTCATTTTCTCAATATTGAAAGTTGGTACAATCTCAATCTCTGAATAAATTGACAATAGTGATATCTCGTCCTATAAAATATGTTTTGATGCACCTAGTTTATTCCATCAGTTCCGGGCTCTGGCAGAAATACATCATAATTTCTAGCTATTAATTTAACTACTCATCAAATTAATATAATGATTCGTCAAACAAATCAAATCATAACCCATTCTGAGTGCATTATAATTTCTAACCCCTAAACTAAACCAGAGAATCCACTGAATCCAGATATATCTCACGTTATACGTTATGTAGCCGAACTACCACAGATATGTGAATTATTGGCGATTCAAGTTCATCTCCCAAGCCACCTTGCGACAGAAACAGCATTAACGGGAGTGGGTAGGTTTTCAGGATATGTTAATATAAAAGTTTTTATAGAATAGAACATGAATTTTATTCATAAATATTTGGTGAAATATTAATATTACATACCTATATTTCTTGATAAAGAGTAAAACCTTATTATGCAATACAAAATACCTAAGAACACTTTCCTTCAGCTATTTGAATTCTTTTATAATCTCAACGCTACTCCTTCCTTCAGACCCCAAAGAGCCTTCCTACTACTTGGAGTTACTTCCAAATATCGGAAATATTCGCTTATGCTCAGAAAAACACTCTTTTCACTTTCCATTTTATTTTTTTCCCGCAAATTACCTTATGTCAGTACTAATGTTTACAAATCTTACCCACTCCCGTATACACGTGTAGTAGAGGGCGCTGCCTACCTCTGAATCGCGAATAAGAACAGAATAGTGGAAGTCGTTTGAGTTTGAGATGGGTCTTATGTTAAGGAAGGATCTATGGTCGAATTCATAGATATTTATTCAGAAATGTAATCAGAAAAATCAATTTCCTTAGTTTCAGGAATATTGCTGAAACTGGCAACAAAATCCAATTTCTGTGACTGTTTCATTTCAGTGATATCCGGAAAATTTTATTGACATTGTTTTAATAGGTTAAAGCTTGATCGAAATTATAAATTGAATTGAAAACCACAATTTATAAGATAATTTTGGGATATCGAGGAGGATATGAACAAGTTTTTAGTGTTTACAAACTAATCTTCAAGAAAATCGAAGAATGAACTTATTCTGATTGGAGAAATATGGCCTTTCAATTGCCGATATAATCGGACCAAACTGAGTGTTTTTTTAAAGAAATATCGTGTTTTTAACATTCTTATTCAAATAAGGTTAGTACTTGAGTTTCCCCAAATATATCAACTTAATTTTAATCGGGAAATATGAACTTTGCATTGGTTCCAGAGAATGTTTCCAGACACGGACTCAGCCGAATTTTTTTTTTCAAATGGCTATATCTTTTTAACAGAGCCGAATTCGGAAAAATGGAAAATGAAAAAAAGGTTTCCTTTGGCCTCAAGAATCCACAGTTAAAATATATGTACAAGTCAAAGACTCACCCTGTATATATAAAAGAAAGATGTTGGTTACACCATTTATAACTAGAGATTGGATGGACTGTTTGTTATGAAACTTAATTTATGGAATCGTATAGGGTCTGGTGATTATAAAATACAATAAAACTTCGAAAAAATTGATGAAAGTTTTACTTATGCAGGAAATGCTTTTCCTTCTTCTGAATACGGTCTCTAGGTGTCGCTACCGTTGATGCGTAGCCGTACAGTGAAAAGGCAAGTCACTGTACTTGGTCGTAGGTTGACATTACCGCTGTTAGATGGCGATATGTGATTCGCATAGAACTCATGGTAACATGGAAGTACATTGCCAGATCAAAAAGCGGGTAAACATCTCAAATTGGTGGAACATTGAATTTTTAGCGAAAGATCAAGAATCTGATTTTGACGATCATTTTCAAACGTGAGTTGGCCATCTTCATCTTTTTTCTTTATTTTTGAAATGCTTTCGAATTTCTGTTTGGGTAATAGATATATTTGCGGAAATAACTGAATCCAAAATTGCCCCTAATTAGTAATTGACATATTATATTCGTGTTTCTGTTCGCACAGAGACAGTATTGTAAGCGTCAATAATTTTGAAACGTTTGCTCATCGGGCTTTCACTTATGATATACAATAATGTTTCATGGGTTGCCTAATTTGATCTGGTCGAATGACCACCAACTGATATGTTTACCCATTATTTTATTTTCAGCTTAGCAGCATAGCTAAGATGTCTAAAATAATGGTGTGATCACTGACTAGATTTTGAGAATATTATAAAAGTTTTGTTTATGCCACTTCAGGTTGGGCTATTAACAAATGACTGATTTTTTAATTCTGGTTGACGGGCTGTGTTAATAGTCGAAAGTTCTTTAGAGGAATAATTTTTGTTCATATTCTTGACATTTTGATTCATATTAGAGGAAAGGTATAATATGGATTATACTCCTGCTATTCACAGTCACATGAGGTACTGCAAAAAGAGAACTGTACAACAATTAAAACAAAAAGTTATATGTTCAACAATTAGGTACCGCTCAAATAAAGAGAATTCTTTCATTGTGAATCACAAAATTGTCAAAATTTTGTATATTTTGAACTTTAATTTTGCCTAATTTATTTCCTGCTTGAAAAAAAGCAATGGTAAGTTTATAAAACTTTTAAGTATAATTCAGGCGGAACAAAGTTCGCCGGGCCAGCTAGTCTTCGATAAAAGCCATTTTGCGGACTGACAGCACCCTTCCCTCGAGTAGTGTGAGCTTGTGAACAGAACTCGAAAATGAAAAATCGCAAAATAAAAAGTGAAATATTACATGACCTATGGGGTCTACATGGGTGATTTTGGTATCAAAATGTAGGTTTTCGAGGTCGGTCCATTCAATCAAAAATATTTCAAAGCCCTACCTATCACCGTTTATATTTTTACCTGTCAAATGGCATTTTTTGAAAAATCGAAAATTTCAAACTGTCGTATCGTCCGTCCCTCTTACCGCAACCGAGATTAATATGTTTATTATTAATCAGCATAGTACCAAGTATCTCTGTGCAAAATATGAGCGATTTTAAAATTTTCAAATTTTGGGTGAAAAATGACAAAGGGGTATGACTATCTAAAACACCATATTAACCAATAAAAAATATATTCGGGGAGGATCTAACGTTGTTATCAAATTTTAAAGTTGTACTTCCTATTCGACTCTTCAATAAAAGCCATTTTGCGGACTGACAGCACCCTTACCTTTAGTGGTGTGAGTTCGCGAACAGAACTCGAAAATGAAAAATCGAAAAGGGAATATTTTATGACCTATGATGGGGGCTACATGGGTGATTTCGGTATCAAAATGTAGGTTTTCGAGGTCGCTCCATTCAATAAAAGATATTTCAAAGTCCTTACTATCACCGTTTAGATTTTGACCTGTCAAATGGCATTTTTTGAAAAATCGGAAATTTCAAACTGCCATATCGTCCGTCCCTCTTACCGCAACCGAGATTGATATGTACATTATTAATCAGCATAGTGCCAAGTATCTCTGTGCAAAAAAAAAGCGATTTTAAAAATTTCAAATTTTGGGTGAAAAATGACAAAGGGGTATGACCCCCTAAAAACACCATATTTGCCAATAAAAAATATATTTGGGGAGGATCTAACCTTGTTATAAAATTTTTATGTTGTAGTTTCCATTCGAATCTTCAATAAAAGTCATTTTGCGGACTGACAGCACCCTTCCCTCGAGTGGCGTGAGCTTGTGAACAGAACTCGAAAATGAAAAATCGAAAAATAAAAAGTGGAATATTACATGACCTTGACCTATGGGGGCTACATGGGTGATTTTGGTATCAAAATGTAGGTTTTCGAGGTCGCTCCATTCAATAAAAGATATTTCAAAGTCCTTACTATCACCGTTTAGATTTTGACCTGCCAAATGGCATTTTCTGATGAATCGGAAATTTCAAACAGTCATATCGTCCGTCCCTCTCACCGCAACCGAGATTAATATGTATATTATTAATCAGCATAGTGCCGAGTATCTCTGTGCAAAATATGGGCGATTCTAAAAATTTCAAATTTTGGGTGAAAAATGACAAAGGGGTATGACCCCCCAAAAACACCATATTTGCCAATAGAAAATATATTTGGGCAGGATCTAACCTTGTTATCAAATTTTCAGGTTGTACTTTCCATTCGAATCTACAATAAAAGCCATTTTGCGGTCTGACAGCACCCTTATCCTGAGTAGTGTGAGCTCGTGAACAGAACTCGAAAATGAAAAATCGAAAAATAAAAAGTGGAATATTTCATGACCCTTGGTGGCTACATGGGTGATTTTGGTATCAAAATGTTGCTTTTCGAGATCGCTCCATTCAATAAAAAATAATTCAAAGCCCTAACTCCCATAGTACAGATATTCATCTGTCAAATAGAATTTTTTGGAAAATCGGAATTTTCAAACTCTCATAGCTTCCGTCTCACTTGACGTATCCACTATTCGTTTATATTTTGTTGATCAGCACATCTCAAAGTATCCCTGAACAAAATATGTGCGATTTCTAAAATCTCAAATTTTGGGTGAAAAATGATACAAGAGGTAAGACTAAAAACAACACATTTGCCATTGAAAAAAACACATCTGGCAGGACCTACAAAATAGTAAACACCAAAGATCTGTGCGTTACTTTGATCTCACTGTGTGTAATACACTGTTCAACAATAACTTTGAACACGTTTGTTGTTGTACGAAACAATCCCACTGTGAATATGCTGAATCATACTTACTGCAGGGTAATATTGCTTGTGACGAATTCAAGCCCATCGGAACGATGAAAGGACCAGTTAACCATTATTTCTTCATCGGTGTCCTCTAGGCTCGTCTGGAATTTTCCAATTCCTCGGCAATTCTCGAATACTTCTGTTCCCATCTCGCCTTCTTTGCTCCTACTGGAAAACACTCCGAACGAAGTGCCATTTATCTTCGACGTTAGGACGATATCAATCGAAGTTGAAGACCTTATCCTGTTGACTTTCACTGGAATAAGACAAACAGAGTTTAGATGGAATTGTCAAGCGTTGGGTTTCGTGGAGTGGAATGCTAACACTATTGAATATCGAAAATAAATAGAAAGTGGAGAAAAATTGCTGTTTCTGATATGTTCCATCAATGGAAAACCATTTTATTTCATGGGTGAACTAACTGGAGAAGATATAGTGATGGTGATAAAACCATCAATGAATAGAATAGGTATGTCTTCCTCAAAAACACTCGGAATAGCTTGAATAGCTGGGGATGTAGGGGAATGAGAAAATAGTTAGATCCCCTCACTATACAGGTTGAGTCTTTGACTTGTACATATATTCTAACTGAAGATTCTTGAGGCCAAAAGAAAAGTTTTTTCATTTTCCATTTTTCCGAATTCGGCTCTGTTAAAAAGATATAGCCATTTGAAAAAAAAAACATTGGGCTAAATACGTCCCTGAAATGATACTGTGGAATTGATTCAAAGTTCATATTTCTCGATAGAAATTGAGTTTATACATTTAGGCCCAATTTAGGGAATACTCAAGTAGTCAAGTACTAACCTTATTGGAATAAAAATTTTGCAAACACGATAATTTCAACAAAAACAGTTAGTTTCATCGGATTATATCTGCAACTAAAAAGCAACATTTATTCCACCAAAATAAGTTCCTTCTTCGATTTTTCTGCAGATTAGTTTGTAAACACTAATAACTTGTTCATATTTTCCTCGAAATTCCCAAACAATATCATGAAGAGATTCAGATTTATTATCAAACAACCTAACCTAATCTAATTTGTATCGATTCTGTGAAATTTTGCACAGAAATTTCAAGAAGATGTTGTCAGCTTGCTGATATTTTCATTGAGGTTAAGGATTTTTTACGAAACATAGTATAAATCACGATACATTTGTGTACCGTGGTATAAATATCTATGAATTCTGCCGTTTCCATCATAAATCGACTTTGCCGCCAAATTTTACCACGCATGCGTAGAGCGAAAACCGAAGTATGGTTATCTGGAGGCCAATGTTAAACAATAACAAACCAGAGTCTCTGAACAAACTGTAAACATTATGTGAAGTTCTGAATAATCTGAATACATTCAGTGACTTATTGTTCTAATGTGATTATTATGTGAAGTGAATTAATATAAATTCAACCGTGTCGAGTTTATAAAATTCCAAGAGGATGTTGTTTAGATAGAAACATCGCCACAGATTATCAGGTATCGTATTATTTTTCATTAATTTCAATTTAATAAGTAGTTTGTATCGAGATTCATCATTCATATCCGAATTTTGTATTTCATCGACATTTAACTTCAATATGAACCGGTAACTATGAATTTTCAATAAAAACTGTGCGTATTAAATCCTCCTTGGTGTTCAATTTTATCTCCCACATTTGTTGGATTTTATTATTAAAATATCTCGACAAAGTTGATAAATATTGTGACAATATTGTAAACTCGTTTAAAGACCAGAGAAGGAATAATATTCCATGATATTTAATTCAGAGACGCATTCAGATTATTCTTGAAATTAATGATTTTTTCGTCAAATTTCTCCGGGTAAAATTGGAAATAACTCGAAAACGACGCGTTTTATTGAAAAAAACAAGAATACTTTTAGTTTCTTAAATGATTGATTCTTTCGAAAATATGAACCGTTTATCTTTTTAAAGTGGTTTTATGGTGTTTTAGCGTGTATTGATGAGTCGACTACCCTGTAACTTTTATACTGGTAAAGATATTGACTAGGTTTCGATTGAGGAATATGCATTTTAGCGTGTATTGATGAGTCGACTACCCTGTAACTTTTATACTGGTAAAGATATTGACTAGGTTTCGATTGAGGAATATGCACCCTGAATAAGGTAAAAACTCAACCAAAATTCAGTTCATTCGAAATAACGGTTCCGAAGATATAAACAGAAAAGTGTTTTTTTCATGGATTTGCGACAGCTTGTATCTCCCAAACCAAACCGAATTTTGAAAAATGGTATAGGAAAAAAGTGTTTCGTTTGATGAGAGGAATCTACAGTTGAAATATTTGTACAAGTCAAAGACTCACCCTGTATAATTTGATGTAAAAATATCTATGGAAATCTAACGTTGTTATTGTATGGGGAATTTGTGAAAACCATGAGAAGCTCGCAAAATAGTATTTTCGAACCGAAAGCACCCTTACTCTTTGTGAATAAAACACGAAAATGAAATATCGAAAACAACAAAACTGAAAAATTCTTCCCTTATGGGGGGTATATGGTTGACTTTGGAATCCAAATGTAGGTTTTCGAGGAGCTGAATTCAATCAAAAATATTTCAGAGCCCTAACTAGCATAGTTTAGATTTTGACCTATCAAATGGTATTTTTTTTTTATTGGAAATTTCAAGGTGTCATAGCTTTCGTCCCTCTTGTCGTAGCAACCATTTGTTCATATTTGTTGATCAGTATGTCTCAAAGTATAACTGTGTAAAATATGAGCGATTCTTAAATTCTCAATATTTGGGTGAAAAATGATGAAGGGTTGGTTATTCAAGCCATTCGAATCTTCCACGATAGCCACTTTGCGGATCAGAAACACCCATACTAGCGTGACAAAGTGTGGCACAATTTTCAAATATAAGGAGAAAAAACAAATTTTTCCATGCCAAAAAACTCTAGTCGTAATATTGTAACCAAAACATTCGTATTCATAAAACCCATCATTTCCATGAATTGCATACGCTTCTTTTGATGGCAATCCCGATAGGAGTCCCTTAGGGCATAGTGTTCGGGAAAATCCTCACAAAAAGCGAGAAACTGCTCGCTAAGTAATGTTTTCCTTATCCCTCTTCTTATAACAGCAGGAAAAATCGCATCTTGCAGGAGAAGACTTTTTCTACGCTTCTCGACAAACTTTTTCCTCTTTGTTTCTTTTACCAGCTTGTTTTCACGAGACATAATGGCTGGAGCACGTTGAAAGCGAATTCAAGTTGACCTCTCCTCTCTCTCGCCCGCCACATCAGAAATATTATTTCGAAACTTTATTTTCCCAGCTGGAATAATCAGAGAAGACGTTTAGTCCCATCCCTCTGGCTAAATGCATGAAAGGGAGCTTAAAACATCGCAATTTTCCATGATATTGAAATGGAGCTTTCAATTGGAACCTGCTGCGTTTCTCGGGAAATTCAATGGGATTTTACCGTTTTGAAAGGAAATTTGATTCCACACCTTTTTCTTCATACTGAATAGATTCAAATCTTAATTAAATATAGAGGGAAAGGGTTGAGAGTATTAAAACATGTTGCAACATTTCCAGACGTTATTCCTAGGACTATTTCAAGCTTATTTTATGCTTTGATAATTTCTGAAAAAGCACTTTGTTGCTAAGATGTATACTCCATTCACTTTTATTTAATCACATAGGAGGTCATGGTTTCGTTTTCAGGAGTTGGTGCCCCTGATGAAAAGCACAGAACACATAGTGCGCGCACAGAAAATATCGTTTATGACAAAACGACGTTGTCAGTTTCTTTGTTTACATCAAAGTGAAAGTATCAAAGATATTCCACATTTTCTTAGGTTTATAAATTGTTCACAGATTTTTGGTATTTAATCGATATTTGCAGGTGAGTTTTTCGTCGAATATCCAAGATTAACGTATGTTTATTGTTTTTAGCACCAGTTTGGAGCGTGAGGACGATTTTCAAGACCAGGACGAATGTTTACATTTCGAGGTTGAAGGGCTACACGGGAATTTCGTGGAAAAAGCTGTTATTTGGACAGATATCGCAGTAGATGGGTCGGATGGAGCCTCGAAAGGTCGATTATGATGATATTTTCCAGGTTTTCCAAGAAATTTGGCGATATCTGAGCAGATTTGCCAAAGTTAGGTACCTCACTAATGAGGTAGAACTTAGACCTAATTCTCCTATAGGAAACGCCTTTCAAAGGTCGAAATGGTGAAAAATGTATTCTTTAGATGTTGTTTGAACAAACGCAGCCGAGTTTTATATCCCAACATTGATTTTAAGAAAGTTATCAACAAAATAAAATTGACATTATTCTTGATTCTTGTAATTACCCATCAATTCATCTTTTATCTTTGGGTTGATTTTTTTTAATGAATTCTTGATTAGAATCAACAATTGATGTCGTCAAGTCTTGAACTTCCAGTTCAAGAGGATAATAAACATTAAATCTTCACAAGCATGCACATGAAAATTATGTGAGAGCAATGCAATTTTCTTCCATGGCGAAAAATAATATATTTCAACAGTGATCTCTTGTTCTTTTCATGCAAATAACTAGAAAAGGAATCCTTTCTATCAATTCATATAAACGTTAAATCTTTTCGTCCATCACATCTTTTCCAATTCATTCATTTTCCGAATAAATTCACATTCTGAGAAATACGCTAAGAATGTAGAAAGGGCAACATAGTGTTGACTTGGAACATAAAAATATTTTGAAAAACGTCATAACTTCGATACAGAATGGAATTTGTCAAATTTCCAAGGCCAGAGTTGTGATTTCATAATTGTGAATGGAGTATACAAGGATATTTTGAAAAATTCTCAGCCTACTATAGAACCAAATAAAAGTTCAGTGTCTAAATATATTATTACTCAACATAATCTCCTCTTAATTGAATACATTTATTACAGCGAACCTGCAACGTCTCTAGACCTTTCAAAAAAAATGTTTCTTCTTGCTCTGAAAACCAGTCCTCCACAGCTTTTATTACCTCCTCGTTGGAAGAAAATTTACGACCTTTTATACTTTTTTCAGTTGAGGAAAGAGATGATAGTCGGACGGAGCCAAATCTGGTGAATAAGAGGGATGTTCAAGTAATTCTAACCCTAAATCACGAATTTTTTGCATGGCAACATGAGATTTGTGTACTAGGGCGTTGTCCTGTAAAAACAAAATACATTTGGATAGCTTTCCGCGTCTTTTCTTTTTGATTTTTTTCCGTAGAGTGGTCAGTAATGTCGAATAGTAATCTCCAGTTATTGTTCTACCCTTATTAAAAAATCAATCATGATTACTCCATGGCAATCCTAAAAAACTGAAGCAAGAACTTTTCCAGCAGATTTTTGGACACGAAACTTCTTAGGTTTTGGAGAACCAGAGTGTCGCGATTCCATCGATTGTTGCTTTGTTTCTGGATCGTATAAATATACCCAAGTCTCATCCATAGTAACAATTCGGTTTAAGAAGTCTACATCGTTTTCAAATCGAGCACAAATCGAACGCGATGCTTCTACCCTTGCACGCTTTTGGTCAACATTCAAACATTTGGGGATCCATTTTGCAGAAATTGTTCTTATGTCCATATTGACGTGAACTTTATGATGAACGCGTTCGTATGAAATCTTCAGTGCTTCAGATATCCGTTTTAGCCCAATTCGACAGTCTGATAAAATCATGTCATGAACTGCATCGATATTTTCGGGGACTGACACAGAAACTGGCCTTTCCGATCTTCAATGGAAAATTTACCTCTTTTGAAGCTTGCAGTCCAATTTTTCTTGGTCGCATACGAAGGACATTGATCACCAAGGGTACTTAGCATATCTTCGTAAATCTGCTTACCTCTTAACCATTTTAAATTCAGGTACTCGATGGCTCGATACTCCAATATTTCGATTTTTACAATTTCGGTGGTAACTCTGGTTTACTTTTTTGACGTCGAACTCTACACTGACACTTCTAATAAGTTATTGTTCGTTAATATGGTATCGCAATATTTTGTTCATGCATGGAACTGGTCTACGCTAACTAGATATCAATACATTCTCGTAGGGCGAAAAACATTCAGAGTAAGAAAAACAAATTTCCTGCAATCTAAGCTCCTTTTATTCGATTAAAAATGGCTAAAATATTCAAAACGAAGAGGTTTCCTCTGAATCCAACAAAACTACGGTTATAAATTTCAAAATCAAATATTTACCCTGTATGATTGAGTGAATTGTAGACAAGATCTCTCAACAGAGACTTGAGAGGATGATCATTAAAAAATGGATACTATTTTGAGAAGAATAGTGGAATATCATCTTGCAGATTTTCATATGACTCAGTAAATTACAAGTGGACAAAACTGCAGTTTGTGAACTCTTACTCGACATTTTTGTGGAAGTTCCAAGCAATTTCGTTCCGGTGAATCATAGCATAGACGAGGAAAATAAAAAGAACTCTCGAAGCTGTGTAAAATTGCCTCGAGTTCAATGCACAGGAAGCAACTTTATGAGTGTTCTAATCCGATAAATATCTTGGGTGGAAGGTAATCTCGTTTCGAAGTTCTAAATTGGTGTTAACGTTTTCAACACGTGTCTGGGGTAATTTGTGAGATGAGGCAGGAGCAGTCGGTACTTCTTGCAGGAAATTAATATAATCTGGATCTATTTCGGAGGGATGAGCTGAATAATTAGGGCTATAAAGGCTATTTACTTTTATTCACTTCGGATTTTTTTTCATCGAAAGATAATTGGAGGTATTTCAGCAATTTCTTCTTGTTCATAATGGAGTATATCGGTATGGTCCATCCAATATACATATGCATTTCTGCTATAACGAAAAAGAGATCCCCAAGAAGAATGAAAAATTGAGTTCTGGCACAAAACTGCAGAAATGATGTTTGAAAACAAAGTGCAGAATCTGACGAATATTCCAAATGAAATAAATTTGACAGTTCAATGCATCAAGGGGCAGTATCACCTTTTGAATCGTGGTAAATCTCCATTCAAAGGTGGTCTCTTTATTTCACGAGTAAGTACCCTAATTTACGACGTAGAGACTTGATTTTTTTTTTAATTGAAGCTAAAGAACGTCCCGAGGGCAAATAGTTTTCTTTTTTTCGATTTAATTAGTTTTTCAATTAAAAAAACCAGGGTAATCGTAAGATCTGGGGTTATTGAATATGTTTTCCGTTTTTCATGAGTACAAGCTACATTTTTGAAATAATCATCATGAAAATTTTTGTAGTTTATAGAAGATTAAATTGCCGAGGGCAAATAATTGGATTTTTTCCAAAAAATGATGAATAACCGTCGGAAAAAAATCATTAAGTGTAGTTTCCAAAACGCTGAAGATAAACCTGTTTGTTTTAATTGAAAAACTAATTAAATCGAAAAAATCGCAAATATTTGCCCTCGGCAATTTAATCTCAATATGGAGGAAATTGTCAAAACAATCCCACCAAAAACATTCTGTAAAAACTAGCCAAGTCACGATGGAGCTGCTAGTTTATCTCTAAAAAGTAATGAAATCTAGAAAAATTCGAGCCAAGTTTAAGGCTCCTTACTGCGATTTCTTGATTATTATAGTTAATGTTATGTGACTTGGCCGTTGAACATTCTTATACGATAGTGGGTACAAGTCAATTTTGTTTATACGTAATGCTATATCTGTTGTAACTACCAATGTTGGTTAGGCGAGGTAATAGCCCATGCTGGTATTGGTAATTGGACGCTAGTGTCTCATTTTAGGCTGTTGTTGATTGTACAACACATATGCATTCAGCATTGACAATGCTGACTTCTGCTCTCTTCTTTTTGGAGCGTCAAATCAACCACCGATCTAAAATAAAATAGACGTACAGACGTTCTTCTACCAATGATTAGAAGTCCGTCTGTACTGGAAATAATTCTTTATACTGTTTGTTTCAGGCTCGTATTATTGAATATGAATACGCAGCTTTATCAAGCCTAGAATTGACTGGTTTTTGAATGAACGTTTTCCAAGTGGCAATTTTCCATCGTCAATGGGTTGCGTTTCTGGTGACAGATTGGTGCAATGGTGTCATGGAGCACCTAGTTTTGTACCCTTGTGTACCCTTCAACGGCCAAGTCACACAACATTAACTATAATAATAAAGAAAGCGCAGTAAGGAGCCTTAAACTTGGCTCGACTTTTTCTAGATTTCATTACTTTTTAGAGATGAACTAGCAGCTCCATCGAGACTTGGCTAGTTTTTACAGAATGTTTTTGGTGGGATTTCACTTCTTTCTGTAGAACGTGGCATATTGATCTATTTTATTAGATTTTCTTATTTGACACTTTTTTTTAGGAGTAGTTTTTTTATTACAAATCGTTATTTTTTTTCGGTTCTGAACTATGGTAGATAGAGCCTCCGATTATTTTTTATTGATTTCAGCGTCCTCGAAAACCTATAGTTTGATACCAAACTTGTCCATATAGCCCATCTCTTACCCGATTCTTTTTCGGATTCAATTTTTTCTCTCCCAATCTAACCACCGCAGACCCATCTGATGATGTTTTTTCTGAAGAGCAATAGACGTTCTATATTGCACAAAAATTTCATAACATTTTTTTATTCAGTGATACAGAGCGAAACACATTTTCTTCTCCATCAGTCTCTTCGGAATGGAAAGAAGATATAGAGAACATAACTGCTTTTACAGTTGCTGGTGATTCTGATAGAAGAGATTTAATTCACCAAATAAATCAACGAAGAGATTAAGTGGAAGGATTACCTCAAATAGTACAACAATTGTTGAATGAGCACCCAGCACTCAAGCTTGTTGTCGTACATTCTGATCCCTGTACTCTGATGAAGAATGATCATAGATCACTTCATGAAGCCTGACAAGTTCGATCAAATTTTCATCCATTTTCATTTCATCAATCACTTCACAAAATATCCGACGTGAGATCACTTACGGTTAGAAAATGTAAATTTGCGGGTAGTTCTGGTGTGCTATCAAGTGACAGCAGATGCGTGAATGCGTGAAATGATAACAATTGAAAAAAGGATAATAATCGTGTGATCAGTCTTATACACAGTGATATTTTTTACTGTCTCATTTATTGTTCCGGCCTAGCTTTCGAAAACCTATCGTTTCCTTGAACAATAAATGAGACAGTAAAAATATCACTGTGTATAAGACTGGTCATCCGATTGTTATTTTGTTTCAATTTATATTCTAAAGTCGATATTCCCATATTGAGTATGATAACAATGTGTTTCCAAGAGCATAAACTTCCATACATTATTGTGGTTGCACATTTTGCGAAGATGACGTGATAGCACGTGAGCTCACGTGACGTGCCAACAGATTTTCGATTATCCTAGTTTTTATAATTTTCCCTTTATGTGGCCATTAAACCCTAACTATTTACCAAATTTCAGCTCTCTGAGTTTATGGGAAGTACTAGTTCTATTTTGATGATCATGAGTGAGTGAGGGTCAAAAATGCGAAACTTTGCTTTCGCGTAACTTCGGAACTAAATGACCTACACACTTGAAATTTTGGATTTTTAGTACGTGATTATAGCTTACTGGATGACGAAAATTTCGGCGTTCTGGTCTTATCCGGAGGTTCTCAAATAGGGGCCTGAAAATGCGGCGAAATGGTTCGGGTGAAGTTAGTACGGCAGTGTTTACTTCGCGCTCGACTTGGCGGGGCCACTGCCGTGCCCCCAAATAATTCAATAACCAAATCCTCCGCCAATTTGTATTATCTTCACCACATGTTCCAATTTCCAATGATTCTGAACTATAGTAACAGTTTTTTATTGCTTGTAAATATCGACTAAGGGTCCTTCTGTCGCACATTCTTAATGTTTGAGTATTCGTGAGTGCACAAAATAGAAGATGATTCATATTAGATGATAAAGAATGAGGAGGAAATAAATGGAGGAAGAATATATTCTGTGAATCAATTTTTTCAGCAAAGAAATTAGATAAAAAGGAAGGATATTACACTTTAACAACTTGAAATTGACCTGAATACAATCCCAAAAAACAAATTTCACACAAACATCTTTGTTTTCTTCATCAAAACAAACCTCGAAACCCAATTTCTCTTTTCGAAAAATACAAACGACGAGTTCTAGATCTCCACGACAAGTGGCTAATGAAACGATTCGTTTCAACCCTAACTTTTCCCCACGAAATAAATTACCGGGACACTCATAAAGGAGTTTCTCCAACAACTCTCGACAATGACCGATTGATAAATACCCTACGGATTTCCGAACACAAGAATTTCACCACATTCCCGTCCTCTTATCTTCTCCAGTAACAAACACTAATAGTTCCTGATCAGTCTTGCTCGAATTGATAGATCGGCCTCCGTGACAAACAATGGTCTCTTTCGATCTGCCCTGGACGTAACTTCCTCGGACACGGACGGCAGCGATGCCAGAAAGTCTTTCCAACTCGACGGTTCACGTCCATAGGCGCCGAAATCCCAGAATATTACCAGAGCAATAACAAAGAAAACACTCGATTCAAACATGAATCTAGTAATAACTGAACTTAACCCTACCAATATTGACTTGTGGCGATGTTTTTAACTGATAAATATCCTCTTGGAATTACATAAACTCGACACTACACGGTTCATTCACTGAAGTCTTCATATAATCATCACGAGAACGAAGAAAAACACCTTACGTTATCACTTTCCCTTTCATAACGGAATAAGGTCATTATTTCACTTGTAAATATATTTCTCCCATCAAAATAAGTTCCTTCTTCGATTTTTCTAAAGATTAGTTTGTAAACACTAAAAACTTAGCCATATTGTCTCATAAAGAATGTCTTCCAATCAATTTATCAGAATTTATTTTTAATCAACTAGACCAAACCCATTTTGTATCCATTCTGTCAATATTCCACAAAAATTTTTATTTGGACGTTACCAGCTTAACCAATACGCCTGAAATTATACTCCATTCACTTTTATTTAATCACATAGGAGGTCATGGTTTCGATTTCAGGAGTTGGTGAACCTGATGAAAAGCACAGAACATATGATGAAAAGTCAGTGCGCGCACAGAAAATATCGTTAATTACAAAACGACGTTGCCAGTTTCTTTGTTTACATCAAAGTAAAAGTATCAAAGATATTCCACATTTTGTTACGTTTACAAATTGTTCGCAGATTTTTGGTATTTAATCGATATTTGCAGGTGAGTTTTTCGTCGAATATCCAAGTTTAAAGTATGTTTATTGTTTTTAGCACCAGTTTGGAGCGTGAGGACGATTTTCAAGACCAGGACGAATTTACATTTCGAGGTTGAAGGGATACACGGGAATTTCGTTGAAAAAGCTGTTATTTGGACAGATATCGCAGTAGATGGATCGGATGGAGCCTCGAGAGGTCGATTAGGATGAAATTTTTCAGGTTTTCCAAGAAATTTGGCGATATATGAGCAGATTTGCAAAAGTTAGGTACCTCACTAATGAGGTGGAACTTAGACCTAATTTTCCTATAAGAAACGCCTTTCAAAGGTCGAGATGGTGAAAAATGTATTCTTCAGATGTTGTTTGAACAAACGCAGCCGAGTTTCATATCCCAACATCGATTTTAAGAAAGTTATCAACAGTATAAAATTGACATTATTCTTGATTCTTGTAATTACCCATCAATTCATCTTATATCTTTGGGTTGTTTTTTTTATGAATTCTTGATTAGAATCAACAATTGATGTCGTCAAGTCTTGAAATTTCAGTTCAAGAGGATAATAAACATTAAATCTTCACAAGCATGCATATGAAAATTATGTGAAAGCAATGCAATTTTCTTCCATTGCGAAAAATAATATATTTCAACAGTGATCTCTTATTGTACTTTTCATGCAAATAACTAGAAAAGGAATCCTTTCTATCAATTCATATAAACGTTAATTATTTTCGTCCATCACATCTTTTCCAATTCATTCATTTTCCGAATAAATTCACATTCTTAGAAATACGCTAAGAATGTAGAAAGGGCTACATAGTGTTGACTTGGAACATAAAAATATTTTGAAAAACGTCATTACTTCGATACAGAGTGGAATGTGTCAAATTTCCAAGGCCAGAGTTGTGATTTTATAATTGTGAATGGAGTATATGTTGTTATAAAAGGGGAAAGTGATAATGTTAGGTGTTTTTCTTAGTTTTCGTGATGATTATGTGAAGCCCTTCCGTGAAAAATGTACTATTAACCGTGTAGTGTCGAGTTTATGAAATTTCAAGCGGATATTTTTCAGAAAGAAATATTGCTACGATTATTTAGTGATAAATTGTCCAAGATTATTCTGATATCGCCATCCCTGAGATCCATTTCAGTGGGCGCCCATGGGCGCTGCCAGCAAGTCTTTCCAACTTGACGATTCACGTCCGATCGCGGGGTGGTGGAAAGGGGATGAACGCTCGCACAAACAGTTCCTCCAATAAATCAATTCCGCATTTCAACTTGGCTAGTTTTGAAGTGATCGCGTATAAAAGCTGTAGACTGAGATGGCCATTGACCGGGATTGGAATTTTTTCTGCTTGGACAGAAATAGAAATGGGAGCATCGGATGTGGTAGTGAAAAGGTTTAATGGGTGCGGGGTGAAAGTGGATAAAGTTACGGAATATCTTATTTCGTAGATAGTTCAGAAGATGTTGATGGGAGTGAACCTTGTCCTAGTTTTGTTTTAGTGCTGAAAATGATATTCGTCAGAGAGATGAAGAAAATACATACAAAAATATCGCTGACTTGAGGTCGGGAGCTTTTGAACGCTCCTTATTCTACATATACTGGGTGCGTGAGCAAGGCGTACTGCTAAAATAGCGCCTAAACCAAAGATATTCTACATAGTAGAATATCTTTGGCCTAAACTGTACCGTGTCGAAAAAAACTTATATTGCAGGGTTATAAGGTTGGCGAAAATCAACAAACTAAGTAATTTCACATATACAGGGTGCGTCAAAAGGGGTAGTTTTTTCGAATGGACCACCCTGTATTTCATGGCATAATTCATTTGAGGACAACAATAGCTTTACACTCATACCTCATTTCTTAAATTTCATCTCGGCGTTGCCACAATTTGTATTTTTAGGATATTTTAAGTGTTTCAAGGGGTTCATCAAAAATATTTTAGCAACTGCTGTGTTGAATCTAGATAAACGAAATTTTTACAGTAGTAAGCTTAAGGGGAAGTATCACCTTTTGCATCGTGGTAAATCTCCATTCAAAAGTGGTCTTACCTTCTTAAGTAATGGATATATCCTCGGATATATCGCATTCGTTATACCGGGTGTTTCATTGGTAAATGAACATACGGTAACCTGAGCTGGAGCTACCCTAGGCGAGTCCAAAGAACCGATATATGATAGGTCTAATCAATTCCATAACCGAGATACAGGCATGGGCGCCCATAGGGAGGGGGGCAGGGGGGCCGTGGCCCCCCCTGAGATTTTGATGGCCCTAACGTTTTTCAGCACGGCACCTCAATATTACCTTCTAATTTCTATTTTGGCCCCCCCTGAGAAAAATTTCTACGGGTTTCTGCGGGCGCCCATGGATACAGGGTGCTTTATGTATTCACCAAAAATTTCAATTCCTCATAACTTTTTAACCAACCAGTATAGTCGGTTGTTATTTGGAACGTATGATTCACTTCTACAGGTCGATCGAATTACTTTTGAATTTCCAAAAAATTCCAGGTCCGTATTTGAAAAATATGGGACTTCTTCCAAGCTGAGATTCCACACCCTGTATATTGAAATTTTACGATTTGATTGAGATATTTGAAAAGAGAAGAAAATTTTCAATGGAGTTCAGTAGATTTCATTGTCCCGCACGTCATTTCCAATTGAATATTGGAGTTCCACAAAATTCTCAGAAAAATCGTACATTATGATCTGATTGAATTTTTTTTGTCCCACTAATTGCACGTTCGAATTTCATAATATTCTGTGGAATCATTTGGAGTTATTTCCGGAAAAACATTATTCATCGAGAAAAATTTAGTTGAAGTCAACAAAGATGAATAAATAACTGAAGAAACATAAAAATTCAACGTGAAATACAGAAGGTGCTCGAAAGTACCACCATTCTGTTCAATACACATTCTTGCCCTCTTCAAAAAATATGTCTGATACTTTTTTGGATCATGTCTGGATTATTATTATTATTCTGTTGACCATTCTTTCATTTCGTAAAATCCAGCTACTAAAGTTAGTTCTTCTAATTTCATCACCTGGATCCAATCGTTGTATCTTCTCGAGATCAATTTGATCATAATGTACGATTTTTCTGAGAATTTTGTGGAATTCCAATATTCAATTGGATCTTTCTTGGAGCTCTCTTTGAGCAAAATGACGTGCGGGACAATGAAATCTACTGAACCCCATTGAAACTTTTCTTCTCTTTTCAAATATCTCAATAAAATCCCAAAATTTCAATATGCAGGGTGAATCTCAGCTTGGAAGAAGTCCCATATTTTTCAAATACGGACCTGAAATTCTTTGGAAATTCAAAAGTGAATCGATCGACCTGTAGAAGTGAATCATACGTTCCAAATATCAACCAGCTATACTAGTTGGTTCAGAAGTTATGAGGAATTGAAATTTTTGGTGAATACATAAACCACTCTGTATCTCGGTTATGGAATTGATTAGACAGTTTTTTGGACTCGCCTAGCTCTAGCTCAGGTCAACGTATGTTCATTCATCAATGAAACACCCTGTATATGTATATCAATCCCTATTTCTATCTGTAAAGGAAATGTTTAAGTTTCCATTCTGTTCTAAAATAATTATCATTACTTTTAGAAAAACAATAAGATGGAAATATTTGAATTACTTTTCTTTGTCACAGCTCGGGGGGGGGGGCTGCAGCCCGACAGCCCCCCCCCCTCGGTGCGCCACTGAATTGCCGGGCAAATAGTTGCGATTTTTTCCAAAAATGATGAATAACCGTCCGAAAAAAATCATTAAGTGTAGTTTTCAAAACCTGTTTTTTTTATTAAAAAACTAACTAAATCGAAAAAATCGCAACTATTTACCCTCGGCAATTTAATCTTCTATAAACTACAAAAATTTTCATGATGATTTGTTCAAAAATATAGCTTGTACTCATGATAAACGAAAAACATATTCTATAACACCAGATCTAACGATTACCCTGGTTTTTTTAATTGAAAAACTAATTAAATCGAAAAAACGAAAACCATTTGCCCTAGGGACGTTCTTCAACTTCAATTTAAAAAAAAACAAGTCTCTACGTCGTAAATTAGGGTACTTACTGGTGAAATAAAGAGACCACTTTTGAATGGAGATTTACCATGATTCAAAAGGTGATACGGCCCCTTAAGGAATTAGCTTCATCATTCAGTAAACATCTGAATTTTTTTTTATACAGAGTGTCTAATATAAATTTACCAATTTACTCAAATTAAATATGCGATAACTCGATTGTTTCAAATGGAACACCCTGTATTTTTTTCTTTCATGGAATTTATTTTTCAAATCTCTACATTTTTTACGCAGTATGCCCCATATTTAAACCGTTTCTTTGAGATATTTCACATTCTTTGAAGAACGATTACTTTGTGAAAAATGTAGACATTTGAAAAAAAAATTACCTAATATCTTAATAAATAGGGCCTATATCAGTATACGATAAATTGACATAAACTGATGGAATTTTGGACAAAACTTGAAGTTTCCATTTACACATATTCGAAAAGGAATCAATCTATCGGCAGATATTCATTAGTAGGTATGGAATTGATAATGAAGAACCTTGAGATAGTCCTCTTATGTTATCGCACAATAAAAGTAACACCCAAATCCGCTAGCTTGTTTCTTCTCTACCCAAAACTTTCGATTCTCTCCTCTACTGACAATCCCGATTGGAAAAGCCAAAAAGTCCGTAATCCACATTTATCTTCAACTCCGTCTTTTTTGTCTGCCGCCCCAGATGCTTGATTCGTTCGATCGTACAGAACCCCCAAATTCACGTCTCTCATCCTCTTAATCCCCCAACTAACAGGATCGAAACATCGATCTGGATAAACTGATAAACAGAAACGGCATTGTTTGCATTTGCCGGAGTTCGAATTTGGAAGCAATCAATGTATAATCTTACATCTGAATTGGAGATTGAAGTATCAATTCAAGAAAAATGACTAATCAGTACACCTACACGAAGCCAGAAAATCAGCAAATACATCTTTCCTAGTCAGATCAACCGTGAGTACAATTCTTTCAGTGTTTACTTTGAGGTATTTTTTCAGTCTCATACGAGGATGTATTGATATCTCGTTAGCCTAGATCAGTTCCATGCATAAACAAAATATTGCGATACCATATCAACGAACAAAAACTTATAACAAGTGTCAGTGTAGAGTTCGACGTCAAATAAGTAAACCAGATTTACGCAATAATTTAAAAAAAGATGTCCACCGAAATTGTGAAAATCGAAAAATTGGAGTATCGAGCCATCATCAAGTACCTGTATTCAAAATGGTTAAGAGGTAAGCAGATTTACGAAGATATGCTTAATATCCTTGGTGATCAATATCCTTCGTATGCGACCGTGAAAAATTGGACTACAAGCTTCAAAAGAGGTAAATTTTCCATTGAAGATGATGACCGATCGGGAAGGCCGTTTCTGTGTCAGTCCCCGAAAATATCGATGCAGTTCATGACATGATTTTATCAGATTATCGAATTGGGCTGAAACGGATATCTGAAGCACTGATTTCATACGAACGCGTTCATCATAAAGTTCACATCAATTTGGACATGAGAAAAATTTCGGCAAAATGGATCCTCAAATGTTTGAATGTTGACCAAAAGCGTGCAAGGGTAGAAGCATCGCGTTCGGTCTGTGCTCGATTTGAAAACGATGTAGACTTCTTGAACCGAATTCTTACTATGGATGAGACTAAGATACATTTCTACGATCCAGAAACAAAGCAACAATCGATGGAATGGCGACACTCTGGCTCTCCAAGACCTAAGAAGTTTCGTGTCCAAAAATCTGCTGGAAAAGTTCTTGCCTCAGTTTTTTGGGATTGCCATGGTGTAATCATGATTGATTTTTTAGATAAGGGTAGAACAATAACTGGAGATTACTATTCGATATTACTGACCACTCTACGGGAAAAAATTAAACAGAAAAGACGCGGAAAGCTATCCAAAGGCGTTTCGATTTCACAGGACAACGCCCCAGTACACAAACCTCATGTTCCATGAACAAATTCGTTATTTAGAGTTAGAATTACTAGAACACACCCCTTATTCACCAGATTTGGCTCTGTCCGACTATCATCTCTTTCTTCCACTGAAAAAAAGTTTAAAAGGCCGTACATTTTCTCCCAACGGGTAGGTAATGAAAGCTGTGGAGGACTGGTTTGCAGAGCAAGAAGAAACATTTTTTGGAAAGGTCTAGAGACGTTGCAGGTTCGCTGTAATAAATGTTTTCACCTAAGAGGAGAATATGTTGAGTAATAAAATATTTTGACATTGAAATTTTGTTTGGTTTTATGGTAGGCTAAGAATTTTTCAATATATCCTCGTACATACATTTTTTCTTCGATTCTCGTGATGATTAGAATTGGTACAGCAGTGCATTCTTGTATAATTATCACCCTGTATTTCTGGGATCAGCTCGCCTTACAATGCGTGCATAGGACTGGGTCACAAAAGAACCCCGTCGAAAATAAGCTCCCGCTTATAAATGGCGGACTCACAATTCTCCGTGAAATTAAATGATCCCATCAATCCTATCTGTTCGATTAAAGGATTATTCGACCCAATTCCAGGACCGCGTTTACAAAAATCCGCATTGTGCGGGGCGCGTCATGAATTTGTATGAAGTCGAATAGTTCGCTCGTTGATTCGAAGGTGAAGCGTCTTCGGAATCGATAAAATTCCGAATTCACGTCATATTTGCGAGGAGAGACGAGATGAATTGGGGTCTCGACATCGCGGTCCTATTGTGGGCCCGGAGAAATAATAATGAGGGTTCCATGACACCGGACAAAGTATGTTGACTTTTCATCTCACTGTGGTGAGACGAAGTCGTTGGGATCCTTTCGGTAACACTCTGGAATATTGAATGATGCTCTTCTTGAACGATTTTCAATAAAGAGGTCCTTGACTTGTCGATTGTTCCCTCATCTAAACTGATAACAAGCACTCCAACTTTCTCCACTTTGATGGGAAGTTAATTGGGTTTTCGATTAAGATCACCTTTTTTCGATCAGCAAATTATCCAGGAAGGCTTTATGCAGTCGAAAATGATCAACACAACGTCGATAAGAAATACAATCATTGACAAAAAAAACACTCGAAAAAAATTCATAGAAACATAGATAGTATCGCAAGGAGTGAAAGATTGAAATTTGGAGATAAAGAACGAAGCGTTACAATCTTTTTTTCAATAAATTTGTTAATAATGTGTTTTCCACCGTAATTATCTATACACTCCCCACCACATCTTGGCATTGATGCAATAAGATGGTCTATTTCTTATTGAGGTATCCTACTATCCCAAGCTACCTGTACTTCATGTCTCAGAGCCGCCAAAGTCCGTTGGGGCTGAGGTAAATTTCCAAGCCTTCTACTCATGATGTCCTGAACATGCTCTATGGGCGAAAGATCGGGGTATCTGGGCGGCCATGGCAAAATATTCACATGGGTCGTTTCAAAGAAGTTTGAACTAACTCAAGCATTATCTTGCTGGAATATAGGATTCTCGAGCCATTTAAAGTAAGGGAGAACATATGGCTCCACTATTACTTGAAGGTAACGCAGCGCTGTCATGTTTCCTCGAATAAAGACTAAAGGTGGCCTACTTGCAAGTGCAATAGCACCCCATACCATATAACGTCTACTGTCCGGTGTACATGACGCTCAACATCAAACTGAGCTTCACGTCTTGCTTCCTGACGTCTTTTAACCCTTCTTCGGCCACCATGGGCACCCAGTGAGAATCGAGATTCATCAGAAAAGACGACCTGATGCCATTCCACATTCCAATATTGTCGTTCTCTGCACCACTGAAATCGTTGCAGGAGATGCTCAACCGTCAGAGGTAACACATTATGGAGTCGATAATGCTGCAGTCCAAAAGTCCTTATACGGCGGTAAACTGTTCGGACAGTTACAGGATGGCCTTGTTTCCCTTACCACTCATCAGCCAAAGATCGAGTTGTCGCAAATCGTTTTCTAATGGCCATAAGTCTTAGACGTCGATCTTGAACTTCATTTGTGTCCCTTCGACGTCCGATGCCTATCCTTCTTCGATTTTGGGCATTGTCAAACCACGCTGGACAACATCTCAAAACAGTAGTTGGATTTCTGTTCGTACGGTTAGCGATTTTTCGAAATGACAACCCCGCCTTCCGTAGACCAATAATTCAACCTCTTTCAAAATCACTTAGCTGGCTATAAATTCCGCATACACGTGCTCTAGGCATTTTAACAACAACTAAACATCGACTTTGGATCTCTTCAAACAGCTTGTTTGTTGTAAAAGTTAAAAAATTGCAAAAAACGACTACAATATTTAAGTAACTGAAAACTTTCACATGGAAAAACATTCACGATTTTTTCTCCAAATTTAATAATTTACTGCTCGCTATATTATTTAAGTTCCACCAAAAAAAAATTAAAATTTAAACAGCTCTTTCTGGGTGTTGCAGTTTCTCTGTCAGTTATTATAACTTTTAAAGTTGTGCATCGATTTTGATCATTTTGTTGTCCATCTTATGTAGCCTATTTCATCAAGTTTATCACCTGATGTCTAGTCTGCAGGAATTTCAATTGAATTTTATGGTATACAGGGTAGAACTGAAAGTTGCAATTTCTCTATATTCCTGAACACCCTGTAGAGGTAATTAGTGAGACAATGCTGGGTCTTAGAATGAGTTTCTGAAGCTTGATCATCTCTTAATATTTTCTTGTTCAATTGACGTCAAAATCTTATTCCTAAAAGGAAATACGAATTTTCAAATTATACTCCATTCACTTTTATTTAATCACATAGCAGGTCATGGTTTCGTTTTCAGGAGTTGGTGCACCTGATGAAAAGCACAGAACATATGATGAAAAGTCAGTGTGCGCACAGAAAATATCGTTAATGACAAAACGACGTTGCCAGTTTCTTTGTTTACATCAAAGTATCAAAGATATTCCACATTTTGTTAGGTTTACGAATTGTTGGCAGATTTTGGTATTTAATCGATATTTGCAGGTGAGTTTTTCGTCAAATATCCAAGATTAACGTATGTTTATTGTTGTTAGCACCAGTTTGGAGCGTGAAGGTTGAAGGGGTACACGGGAATTTCGTTGAAAAAGCTGTTATTTTGACAGATATCGCAGTAGATGGATCGGATGGAGTCTCGAGAGGTCGATTAGGATGATATTTTTCAGGTTTTCCAAGAAATTTGGCGATATCTGAGCGGATTTGCAAAAGTTAGGTATCTCACTAATGAGGTGGAACTTAGACCTAATTCTCCTATAAGAAACGCCTTTCAAAGGTCGAGATGGTGAAAAATGTCTTCTTTAGATGTTGTTTGAACAAACGCAGCCGAGTTTTATACCCCAACATTGATTTTAAGAAAGTTATCAACCAAATAAAATTGACATTATTCTTGATTCTTGTAATTACCCATCAATTCATCTTATATCTTTGGGTTGATTTTTTATAATGAAATCTTGATTAGAATCAACAATTGATGTCGTCAAGTTGAACTGAAAGTTCAAGAGCATAATAAACATCAAATCTTCACAAGCATGCATATGAAAACTATGTGAAAGCAATGCGATTTTCTTCCATGGCAAAAATAATATATTTCAACAGTGATCTCTTGTACTTTTCATGCAAATAACTAGAAAAGGAATCCTTTCTATCAATTCACATAAACGTTAATTATTTTCGTCCATCACATCTTTTCCAATTCATTCATTTTCCGAATTAATTCACATTCTGAGAAATACGCTAAGAATGTAGAAAGGGCAACATAGTGTTGACTTGGAAAATATTTTGAAAAACGTCATAACTTCGATACAGAGTGGAATGTGTCAAATTTCCAAGGCCAGAGTTGTGATTTTATAATTGTGAATGGAGTATATGCAATTTATAAAATTAACAAAAACAGATTATGAATGCACGTGCTCGCATCACTGGTTCCATGCGGTAGGGTGGACTTCAAATACAATTGGTAATTCCTTGTTGTAAAACGTATTCATATTCTTCAAGAATGTTCTGTATTGTTCTTTATGTCTTGATGTTATAAATTACGTAGCTTCGTTAGAAAAATCGTATTTACTTTAAGAAGAGAACTATTGACGTGAACTGAACAAGAAAATATTGAGAGAAGATCAGGCTTCAAACACTCATTCAAAACCCTGCATTGCGTTACTAATTACCTCTACAGGGTGTACAAAAATTTAAAAGAAATTGCAACTTGCAGTTCTACCCTGTATTCCATCAAATTCAATTGGAATTCTTGCTAACTCGACATCAGGTTATGAACCAGATGAAATGAGCTACAAATAGACAGCAAAATGATCAAAATCGAGAACACGTTAAAAAGTTGTTAAAAAATGAATTCGCAGAATGTTACGAATGTTCTGCCCGATGCGAATTGTTGTTTTCAATTATACAAATTCTTTCCAATCTCCGAATTGCATTATTATGCATGCTGCGTGTGCAAGGGTCGTAAATTGAAAAGATTCAGTTATCGTGCATGCCATCAACAACTATAAATACCCCAATTTTCGAGGGATTTTCCCGGAACACAAGCAAATCAAAAATACTGGCTGGAATTCGCAAGAACATCGTTCCGATAGGAATCGAATTTGTTGGCAATATTCGATCCCGCGAAGCCATTATGAAAATTTATGTTTTCTGTTAGCAGACACTGGAAAAAAGACCGGGGAGGGCCAAGAGTCTTCTTCAGGTCCGAGTATGAATTTGGCACCCGTTCAGGATCGATAGATCGACCGAATGGAAATATGGGAGTTCTTACCTTCTCGTCTTCGTGAGGTATGTGTTATGTTTGACCCGAAGGCCGGCTGAATTTTTCATGCACTGCTCGGATAATATTTATCGCGCCGAATTTTGTGGATCGAGAAAGTTCGGAGTTTTATATTTTTACTTCATTCTGAATCACTTTGCGAAAGAGTTTTTTTTGCCAGACTTAGGCTTATTTCAAGGGGCAGTATCACCTTTTGAATCGTGGTAAATCTCCATTCAAAAGTGGTCTCTTTATTTCACGAGTAAGTACCCTAATTTACGACGTAGAGACTTGATTTTTTTCTTAATTGAAGTTGAAGAACGTCCCGAGGGCAAATAGTTTTCTTTTTTTCGATTAAATTAGTTTTTCAATTGAAAAAACAGGGTAATCGTTAGATCTGGGGTTATTGAATATGTTTTTCGTTTTTCATGGGTACAAGTTATATTTTTGAAATAATAATCATGAAAATTTTTGTAGTTTATAGAAGATTAAATTGCCGAGGGCAAAAAGTTGCTTTTTTTTCCAAAAAATGATGAATAACCGTCGGAAAAAAATCATTAAGTGTAGTTTCCAAAACGCCGGAGTTCAACCTGTTTTTTTTTAATTGAAAAACTAATTAAATCGAAAAAATCGCAACTATTTGCCCTCAGCAATTTAATCTTCTATAAACTACAAAAATTTTCGTGATTATTATTTCAAAAATATAGCTTGTACTCATGAAAAACGAAAAACATATTCAATAACCCCAGATCTAACGATTACCCTGTTTTTTCAATTGAAAAACTAATTAAATCGAAAAAAGAAAACTATTTGCTCTCGGGACGTTCTTCAACTTCAACTTCAACTTCAATTTAAAAAAAATCAAGTCTCTACGTCGTAAATTAGGGTTCTTACTCGTGAAATAAAGAGACCACTTTTGAATGGAGATTTACCACGATTCAAAAGGTGATACTGCCCCTTAACAGTCCTCACTGGCTTAACCAACTAAGTCACGGCGTTCAGATTCTCAGGATAGTCTGCTTACAGTGTTACACTGGGGAGTTCAGTGTGACGCTGTGAGCAGTCTGTGTCAGCGAATGTAAATTCATTATCTTAGGAATGGACAAAACTAGGAATAAATGTGGTATAAATTCACATTGAACTTGAGTACAGAACTCGAAAATGAAATATCGAAAACTGAAAAGATTCGTTACCTACTTTTGAGCGCTATATGGCCGACTTTGGTATCAAAATGTTGGTTTTCGAGGTCGCTGAATTCAATAAAAACAATTCCAGAATCCTAATAAGCTAAGTTTAGATTTTCACCTGTCGAATTGCATTTTTCAAAAATTGGAAATTTCAAACTCTCCCAGCTTCCGTCCGTCATGTCGAATTCGCTATTTGTTTATATTTTGTTGATCAGCATAATATCAAAGTATCTCTGTGCGAAATATGAGCGATTTTAAAGATCTCAATTTTTGGGTGTAAAATGATTAAGTTTTGAGACCCCCTAAAAACAACATATTTGTCAATAAAACAATATATCCGGAAGTTTCTTACAGCGATAATGAAGGATAAGGTTATTCGAGCCATTCGAATCTTCCATAATAGGACATTTGCGCATCGATATCACCCATACCGCGGACGGTCTGAGCTTGAGAATAGAACTCGAAAATGAAATATCGAAAAA
The DNA here is from genome assembly GCA_951802165.1 of Adalia decempunctata. Lineage (NCBI taxonomy): Eukaryota > Metazoa > Arthropoda > Insecta > Coleoptera > Coccinellidae > Adalia > Adalia decempunctata. Next base: position 4,328,769 of record OX637695.1, on the reverse strand, counting down.
ATAAAACTGAAGAGATTCGTTATTTTTGAGGATTATATGGACGACTTTGGCATCAAAATGTAGGTTTTCGAGGTCGCTGAATTTAATAAAGACAATTTCAGAATCCTAACCAGCTTGTTTAGATTTTCACTTGTCAAATGACATTTTTTGAAAAATTAGAAAGTTCAAACTCGTATCTGCTATTTATTTATATTTTGTTGATGAGCAAATCTCAAAGTATTTCTGCGCAAAATACGAGGATATATTGAAAAATTCTTAGCCTTCTATAGAACCAAACAAAATTTCAATGCCAAAATATTTTATTACTCAACATATTCACCTCTTAATTGAATAAATTTATTTCAGCGAACATGGAACGTCTCTAGACCTTCAAAAAAAAAGTTTCTTCTTGCCCTGCAAACCAGTTCTCCACAGCTTTTATAACCTCCTAATTGGAAGAATATTTACGACCTTTGAAACTTTTTTTCAGTTCAGGAAAGAGATGATAGTCGGACGGAGCCAAATCTGGTGAATAAGGAGGTGTTCTAGTAATTCTTACCCTAAATCACGAAGTTTTTGCACGGCAACATGAGATTTGTGTGCTGGGGCGTTGTCCTGTAGAAACAAAATACCTTTGGATAGCTCTCCGCGTCTTTTCTCTTTAATTCCTTCCCGTAGAGTCGTCAGTAATGTCGAATAGTAGTCTCCAGTTATTGTTCTACTCTCATTCAAAAAATCAATCATGATTACTCCATGGCAATCCCAAAAAACTGAAGCAAGAACTTTTCCAGCAAATTTTTGGACACGAAACTTCTTGTGTCTTGGAGAACCAGAGTGTCGCCATTCCATCCATTGTTGCTTTGTTTCTGGATCGTAGAAATGTACCCAAGCCTCATCCATAGTAACAATTCGGTTCAAGAAGTCTACATCGTTTTCAAATCGAGCACAGATCGAACGCGATGCTTCTACCCTTGCACGCTTTTGGTCAACATTCAAACATTTGGGGATCCATTTTGCAGAAATTTTTGTCATGTCCATATTGACGTAAACTATATGACGAACGCGATCGTATGAAATCTTCGGTGCTTCAAATATCCGTTTCAGCCCAATTTGACGGTCTGCTAAAATCATGTCATGAACTGCATCGATATTCTCGGGCACTGACACAGAAACTGGCCTTCCCGATCGTTCATCATCTCCAATGGAAAATTTACCTCTTTTGAAGCTTGCAGTCCAATTTTTCACGGTCTCATATTGAGAAGGACATTGATCACCAAGGGTATTGACGAATCTACGTAAATCTGCTTACCTCTTAACCCTTTTAAATGGAGGTACTTGATGATGGCTCGATACTTCGATTTTTCGATTTTTACAATTTCGGTGGACATCTTTTTTTTTAATTTATTGCGTAACTCTGGTTTACTTTGTCGACGTGGAACTCTACACTGACACTTCTAATAAGTTATTGTTCGTTTATATGGTATCGCAATATTTTGTTTATGCATGGAACTAGTCTAAGCTATAACTAGATATCCATACATCCTCGTACACACAACCAAAACTCGTAAAATGAAAGAGAACCTATTTAGTTACTGAGAGAATATTGAAGATCTTTCCATCATCACCTTCAAAAAATTAAGTTATTATGAAAAATATGGATCCTCGGAAAACATCAATATCCTTAGCTTTTGATGACCAGTGTATTAGTTCTGTTGTGGAACTGGCCCCTTCACCATTTTGTTGTTCATGAAATTGAAAATATTCTATGACGAATTTTTCTATTCTCAAGAATTTTTCAACTGATACATCCAACTCAGCATCATTTAGCAGCCATAATCGTCTGATGCCATCAGACGGGGATGTTCAAGTCCAACGACCTATCGATATCCTCTAAATTGCCTCCTGGCATGTCCTGCCCGGGGGCAATATGTGTTACGTCTCAGAATTTGTGCCCCGTAACTGCGCTATGAACCCTCATCACGTTCTCGCGATCTTCCTCCACCGCCCATTTCCCCAGCCTCCTTACTGGTAAATGGAAATGTTGTCCTAAATTTCGTGCTGTTTTTGTTGCAATTTATTCTCAGGTGAACGACTGGGATGGTCGCTAAAAGGCCTTTATATGCTGAAGCGGAAGTTTCTGCGAGTGCTTCGTGACTAGAAAAAATTCCCCCGGTGGTTTCTTCCAGTTGTTGCTATTAGGCTTCTCAGGACGCTCAAAGGAATATTCTAGAGGATTTTCGTAGCTCGATGATGCTTAAAAAATGAGAGCCGTCTAAAATGTCGTCACGAAAAGACAATAGCTCGTAGCCAACAAAAAGCTTCGAGAAACAACCTTTCCTCAAGGTCGCCGTTCAGAGCGAGTTGGAACACTAATCCGATAGAGGCGCCACCGTGCATTTTATGGAATATCTCTATGTAACTTACATTTTCAGTAGTAATATTCCTAGGACCTTGATAATAGACAAGATAATTTTATGACCATCGAAAGCTCGTTCATTGGTAACAGCCCGAAGCCGAAGGCTGAGGGCTATTAGCAAGCAACGAGCTTGAGATATTGGTTATAAAATTATGAGGCATTTATCAATGTCCGAGGAATATATTCGGCGGAAAATTTTTTGACAGAAAAAATGTATAACTCAACACAACAAAACATTTATTTATTTATTGAAAGTACAATTAGTGAAAGTGCAATTCGTAAAATTCAACTCAACATTAGATTCGTTGCTGTTCTCTTGTATAGAAGATCTATTTCCACGCATAATATTTATTATCTTGTTGTGGTGTTCTTGATCGAGGTTAAGGTATGGTTTGATAGAATTTTGATTGCTATGACAGTAATCTTCAGCAATTGTTGTTCCACTACACCACTTTCTGCTAATTGACTGACAGCCGTTGATCTATTTGAATGATTCGTTATCTTTTCGTCTTTGACATTCAAGCCAATTGCTTCGGCAGCATATTCAGTCCATTCATTTATGGTATTCCTTCCAACAGGTACATTATCGTACCATTTGTCAGTTTCATTTTTCCAATATCGATTTGGTTTCAAGAATAGTCGTGGTGAGGTAATATTTTCGCCTCGTTTTGATATTAGTTTATGAAAAAGACGTACAGGGCAGCTTTGTCTCTCACTATTGGAAACCAATCATTTACTACTTGTACAGCTTTTAGAACCACCTTGGCACGTTTTACTGAATACCGGATTGTATTCAATGCGATCGTTATTCTTCTCGATTTGAAAAAAATTCACCAAACAAGCAACTGCCTCTCCTCCTCGCCATGCTAGTTCTACTGCAGCGATATGATAAAATTCACGCATAAGACCTTCAGGAGTATTTTCATCCCATAGCAATATTATTCTGTTAACTTCAGACATATTTAACGAAACTGAACTGGATTTACGTTTACTTGGGTCTGCTTGCAATTTTTTCTGATTGCATCGCGGGCATCTCGGGCTGGTTTAAATATTATATTATTGAACGGGTCAATCATAATGTTGTAGTCCTTATAATACTTTCCTTGTAAGAGTTTGCTCGAAACATTCCACATTGTCTTTACCGTTGCTTCTTTGAATTCTGTTCCGTCTTTTTTTCTCATATTAACAGCCCAATCTTGGAGTATAAACGCCAATTCTTCCAAGCTTCTGCGTTCATTCAATTCGTATGATCGTTCGTAGCAAAATTCCATAAATATTCCCCAAATATATTTGTGGCTATTGGAAGTATTTCTGAGAATGTTTTCTTTGATAAGCTCATTCATATTTTTAGCATTACCAAAACGTGACATTTTGAAATTTGTTTGGAATGATGTTGCCATGGAACAATTATATAATTCTATAAGACTCTATCGTGTTATCATTGGGATTGAAAATTGCATTGGATGTAGTTTTCGATGTAATGTGGGCATGATTGGCTGAAATGGTTCCATATGATACAAAATCATAAAATTGGATTTGTTGTTAGAACTGTCAAAAAATTTTCACTATAAGTTCTAGGAATATCTCTATCCTTATGTACATTGGCGCTCTCTATCCGAAAATGGCTGAACTTTGAAATTAGTGAATATGTGAGTAAAGCAGGAACTTTTTCCCGCCATATACATATTTGAATTTGGCCATTCTCTGCCAATTCCGTATTTCAAGTTGATTTTCTGAACGAAATTATCTGTAGATTCACTTTTAATCGGAAATTGAACTATTTTCATCGGTCTTTCGTTTGAAATAAAACAGAAGCATGAGTTGGCTTATTTTCTTCTATTTTTGAAAGAAGAAAAATGAACTTTCGAAATAAAATCGATTCGAAATATTTCATCAAGAACTCCAATCCTTTCTGAGTTTAACCACAAAATTTTAGTTCTCAAAGTGGAACCATTTTCAAATGCAACTTAAAATAAAACACACTTTATTGAACGCCCACCTTAATAAAGTTCTCTTTCAGTATTCCCATGTTATTTGATATCATCGCTATTGGAAATACAGTTGTTATGGATTCTTCCACCTGATGATTACCTGAATGCTTTCATAATAAAGTCACTTGATAGTCACTCAATAAAACAGAGAATTCATAAAGTCCCATCCGTTTAAAACGGTGCTATATATGCAGATATTTGTGATATTAAAACGAAATTTTCATCGCTCTACACACTGGTAATAATAATAAAGTATGAAGGCGTCATTTCAGTTTTACGAGCACGAGCAATAATAATGCCCTGTGTGGGAAAACATAGGAAATTGAATTTCTGATCGTCAAAGATGCAGCATCTGTTATGAAGAGCTGCTGGAAATATCTACTACGCTATGGGTGTATTGTGTGCTTTATTACATCATTTTGGGGTTTATGAGTGGGGCCTATGATGAAATCATACCTATACATGTGATGTGGTGATATATATTTTTTATATTAGAATGATTCTTAAATCCTGTGGTATCATTGGAAGGCAAGTTTTCGAATTGAGCAATAGGCCCCTGTTGAAAATTAAGGGTTCTCCAATAAGGTGTTATTTTCAAAGATCCGCTGTTCTGTAGATTATTTTAGAAGCTGTCATTTTTGACATTTGACAAGTAGAAACTACGCCATTAATAAAAATAGAACGATACACGTTTCAACAATGCTTTGAAATCATTAAAATTCACTTTGAAGATGGTGAAAATTTCGCAGAGACGGATCGTAAAACTCGAACATTTTTGTGACGTTGTAAAGCACCTTGTCGAACCGCAATACAGAATTTGGAGCTCTTGGGACAAGTAAGCGATGTGAAGAATAAAACCCGTGCACGTCGGTCAAGAACAGCAGAGAATATTGCTGCTGTAGCCAAAAATGTTGAAGAAAACCCATGTTTTTCCATTCCTCGTCGTGGAATAAGGCATTCGACAATTGATATTACAGCCTATTTTGCATAAAGATTTGGGTCTTAAGGTAATCATTGATTTTGATGAAACAATATGAAAATTTCCAAACTTTGTTGAAGGCGTTGATCCTTCCATGATTAAATGGCATAACCTATTGAAAACAAGTGACAAACAATTGTCAAAAAATAACAATTCAATCAATTTCTATTCCTTTTTTCCATTTGTGAATACAATTTCGGAATAGCTAAAATATCCAACTCCTTGGTTGAAAATCTGTCCTGGCAAGATAAGCAAAGTTAATATAATCTAATTGCAGAAGACATTATACTATTTGATGGGATTAGTCTCACTTAAACAAATGCTGCACCTTCAAATTAATGAGGCAATTTCCTGCATAATCTACCTGCTAACATCTCTCCTAATTGTCCTTGTTTACTTTCCACACCGTGTAAACAATGTGAGTGCCTCCTTGATTTATGAGATCATCGGCAAGAAAATTCCGTCTGAATTCAAAAGCCGTTTTGACTGCGAAGGAAAGCGGATGGAAATTCCAACAATAGAGGAAGTAATTCATGGAATTCATTCACTTCTATCTAAGTATCTCGGTTAGCCATGATATTCTGACACATTTCACCATGGATATTTTGAAAATGTTAGGTCAGATAACATCGCAACGTTGTCCTCTCTACATAGAGGTCGTAGTAATTACGTATTTTTCGAAATGTTTGTTTACTTTGAAGAGAATGAATTTGAGAAAATATTATCTGAATTCAATGATTCCAATGACCTGGCGAATGTTGAAGAAACCATTTTCTCTGTTAATACTGGAAATATTTCACGTACACAGGGTGAGTCTTTGACTTGTACATATATTTTAACTGTAGATTCCTCTCATCAAACGAAACACTTTTTTCCTATACCATTTTTCAAAATTCGGTTTGGTTTGGACGATACAGGGTGTCGAAAATCCATGAAAAAAATACTTTTATGTTTATATCTTCGGAACCGTTATTTCGAATGAACTGAATTTTGGTTGAGTTTTTACTCTATTCATGGTGCATATTCCTCAATCGAAACCTATTCAATATCTTTACTAGTATAAAAGTTACAGGGTAGTCGACTCATCAATACACGCTAAAACTCCATAAAACCACTTTAAAATTTTAAATTTAAGAAACTAAAAGTATTCCTATTTTTTTCAATAAAACGCGTCGTTTTCGAGTTATTTCCAACTCGCAGAAATTTGACGAAAAAATCAATAATTTCAAGACTAATCTGAATGCCTCTCTGAATTGAATATCATCGAATATTATTCCTTCTCTGGTCTTTAAACGAGTTTACAATGTTGTCACAATATTTATCAACTTTGTCGAAATATTTGAATAATAAAATCCCCCAAATATGGGAGATAAAATTGAACACCAAGGAGGATTTAACACGCACAGTTTCTATTGAAAATTCATAGTTACCGGTCCATATTGGAGTTAAATGTCAATGAAATACAAAATTCGGATATGAATGATGAATCTCGACACAAACTACTTATTAAATTGAAATTAATGAAACGATACCTAATAATCTGTGGCGATGTTTCTATCTAAATAACATCCTCTTGGAATTTTATAAACTCGACACGGTTGAAATTATATTAATTCACTTCACATAATAATCAAATTAGAAACAATAATTTACTGAATGTATTCAGAACTTCACATAATGTTTACAGTTTGTTCAGGGACTCTGGTTTGTTATTGTTTATAGTTGGCCTCCAGATAACCAATATTTCAGTTTTCGTTCCACGCATGCGTGGTGAAATTCGGCGGCAAAGTCGATTTATGATTGAAACGGCAGAATTCATAGATATTTATACCACGGTACACAAATGTATCGTGATTTATACTATGTTTCGTAAAAAACCCTTAACCTCAATGAAAATATCAGCAAGCTGACAACATCTTCTTGAAATTTCTATGCAAAAATTCACAGAATGGATACAAATTAGATTAGGTTAGGTTGTTTAGTAATAAATCCGAATGGAAAGTCTTTCTTCATGATATTGTTTGGGAATTTCGAGGAAAATATGAACAGGTTATTAGTGTTTACAAACTAATCTGCAGAAATATTTCGGTGGAATAAATGTGGCTGTTCAGTTGCAGATATAATCCGATGAAACTAACTGTTTTTCTTGAAATTATCGTGTTTGCAACATTTTTATTCCAATAAGATTAGTACTTGAGTATTCCTTAAATGTAGAAACTCAATTTCTATCGAGAAATATGAACTTTGAATCAATTCGTCAGTATCATTTCAGGGACGTAATTAGCACAATTTTTTTTCAAATGGCTATATCTTTTTAACAGAGCCGAATTCGGAAAAATGGAAAATGGAAAATCGAAAAAAGGTTTCTTTTGACCTCAAGAATCTTCAGTTAAAATATATGTACAAGTCAAAGACTCACCCTGTATAAACATGGTTGGAAGATTCAGTTATGCCATTTTCTGGTACGGAATTCAAGAATCCAGTGTTGAAATTTTTCTTGAAAATAATGGACAGAATAGTCCGTTACTTTGTGTTAGTTGATTCGAAAAAAGAATAAAAGTTCTCGAATAACCCGGCAGAAAAACTTATAAACGAACAGTGGAATTCCCCACTTTTCAAAATCCTCAAGAAATAAGCCTACAGAAGACATTTGAATACCTTTTGCACAACTTGAAAAATACTCCAGTATGAAAATGTAGGAGTACTACGAAACCTGTGTCACAGTTGAACCTTAAAAGAACTAACTCCAATTCACAAAGTTATAAAAGGGTAAATAGAAATCAGCATTGTCAACGTCTCTCCGAATTCTTTGACATTCCACGAGTGCCAACCTGCAATTAAAAAAACTTGATGTAAGCCTTAATCTTGGCCAAACGGGATACTTTATGAAAATGGATTCACAACGAACAAAAACTGACGTTCCCGAGAGTTTAGGAAAGAGTCTTTTGTGCGAATGATTTATTTACACCCTGCATATGTAACAGAGAAGTTTGGTGTGATGAAATAAGCTTCTCGTTCAAAGTTAAGGTTTTGGATACAAATTTTCCATATTATACTTGAGTTTTTTTTTCAATTACATAAACCTAAGCCGATTTTACATGGTAGTTTCTTAAGAGAAAATACAATAAAATTTAATTTTCACGACTTTTGGATGGCAATTCACCCAAAGTCATCTACACCCTGTATCGCTTTTTAGGACATTCAATCGTTTATAGTTATATAGTTATAGTGAAAAGGGGTTACAGTCCACTGCGACCTTAAGGTCTATTGTGCCCCCTGACAGAGCTGTCATCATCGCGCCTCCTACAGCTCGCCCTCCAGTTCCAGAGATTTGATGAAATCCAGTATCTGGGACGGCTTCAAGGAGGATAACTCCCCACTTCTACAAGTTTCTTGTCCAAAGCTATCTTTCCTTTGGCTTACAATGGCATAGCATTTCGTTACCAGGTGAATAGGAGTATCTTCCTCCTCCCCACAGAATCTACACTCATCAGTGTCCGATAAACCCATTCTCAGCAGATGCTTCTTTAGGCGACAATGTCCTGTGAGAAAGCCAGTGAGTAGGTGAAGTTGGTTTTTACTGAGATCCAGATATTTTTTGGATCTAGCAGTTTCAAAGTTTCGGAGGAACTTTTTGGAGTGATCCATTCCTGGGAGATTTCGCCAGAGTTTTTCTCTTTCGGTTTTCTCCTTCAGCATAAATTCCTTCTTATAGGTGCATTTTCCTATACCACAGAAGGGTTCTGGGCCAGTGAGTGGCGTCTGTGCGCCCTTTCTGGCCAGTTTATTGGCCTCTTCGTTTCCTACGATTCCCGAATGACCGGGAACCCAGATTAAAAAGACCTTATTCTTCTTGCCTACCTCATTGAGTTTGTTTCGGCACTCCCAAGTCAGCTTTGAGTCAATGACGTAGGAGCTCAGTGCTTTAATAGCAGCTTGACTATCTGTATGAATAGCTATATCGCAATTCAATCGTTTAGTAGAGTTTCAACGAAAACCCTGCAGTGCACCATTTTCCAAAGGAAAACATCGATTAAGAAGTGCAGTGCACTTTCCTTCAATCCTAAAAACCATTATACGAGCATTCAACATTAGGAGGATGACATTCACATTTTATTTCTGTTCTCTGACGAAATAATATGGCGCTGTTTTCCGCTGATCATAAAAGTGCTCTTTCGCATAACCAATTTAGCAAGCGCCCATTTTCAGACCATGAATATTCTCCTCTGCATTAATTCAGTACGAGTTTAAATGGCCCCCAATTTCCATACTAATACGAATTCCAAATCTGCATCGCGAAAATTCAACAGCAACTTGATGAAACATTCATTTCGTTTTCCTTTCAGGACTGCCTCCTGGGGTACGGAGAATACCTTCAGTTATTGATTCTCAATTCGGGGGTTTTTAGGTAAGTGGGTTTCACTCGCTGTTCCGTGTCTTTTGTGTATGGGCAATTTTCCTGGTCACTGTGTTTCCAGACGTTTCATGCGGAATGAGAAAATATAGGGAGAATTTGGAATATTTTCAGGTCGGCATAAATTTCAAATGTTTCAACATTCACATGCAATTTTAGGGAAGTATTTTGGGAAAATGAGGTTGTGGCATTCAAGGTACATGGTGCTTGAATTATTTCAAGGTAGACAAATCGAAACGAATAAAAAATAAAAAGCAACCCTTTATGTGTCTTCATTCCTTCATGTATAAAGGGTGTACCAGGAAGTATGTTCAAGGGCAAGAATCAATTTTCTTCACGAATACGAGGATGTATTGATATCTAGTTCCAGTCCAATGCATAAACAAAATATTGTAGTACCATATCAACGAACAATAACTCATTAGAAGTGTCAGTGTAGATTTCGACGTCGAAAAAGTAAACCAGAGTTACACGATAAAATAAAAAAAAAGATGTCCACCGCAATTGTAAAAATCGAAAAATTGGAGTATCGAGCCATCAAATACCTGTATTTGAAATGGTTAAGAGGTAAGCAGATTTACGAAGATATACTCAATACCCTTGGTGATCAATGTACTTCGTATGCGACCGTGAAAAATTGGACCGCAATCTTCAAAAGAGTTAAATTTTCCATTGAAGATAATGATCGGTCGGGAAGGCTAGTTTCTGTGTCAGTCCCCGAAAATATCATTTATTTGTTTCTCATTTGTGAACGTCAGTTTCCAAAAACACAATATTAAGGTGGGCGTTCAATGTAGTGTGTTTTTATTTCAAGTTGATTTCGAAAACGGTTTCACTTTGAGAACTGAAATTTTGTGGGTGAACTCAGAAAGGATTAGGGTTTTTGTTGAAATAATTTTAATCGATTTCATTCCGACAGTCAATTTTTTTTCTTTCAAAAATAGAAGAAAATGAGCCAACCCATGCTTCTGTTTTATTTCAACAGAAAGACCCCATGAAAATAGTTCAACTTCCGATTAAAAGGGAATCTACTGATAATTTCGTTCAGAAGATTAACTTGAAATACGGAATTGGCATAGAATGGCCAAATTCAAATTTTGGCGGGAAAAAGTTCCTGCTTTACCCACAAATTCGCTTATTCCATAGTTCGGCGATTTTCGGATAGAGAGCGCCATTGTACATTTCATTCATGATTAGAGAAATATTCATAAAACTTGATAGTGATAGTGCATGTTCTATGGAGATATCCATAAAATGGACGGTGGCGCCTCTATCAGCTGAGCTTTCCAACTCGCTTTAAATGCCGACCTTAATCAAGAAAGTTCATTTTATCAAGTCACTAACTTGTAAAACTGACAGTTAACTTGCAAAATTTTTACAAGTTAGTAGAATTATTTACATCAGAAAATTTTGTTTTATCGTCATATATGTTGAAAATCAAGGTACAATTTTTATTTCCAGTATCACAGATTTTTGATGATGAAAGAGTTGATACTGATGATGATGAACCATCTGTTGACTCAGAAACTGCTGAACTCGAGGACTGCAGAACATTTGTACTCTCCTTACTACCAAATAATTTGCTAGACATTTCGATTTTTTTGTTGACCGAATCATCGACATAACTCATCGCAATTTCGGTGCTCTTCCACCCTCCTGCACGCTTTAGTGCTAAAATATCTCCACCCGAATCCGCAACCATAGTGGCTCCAGTTCTGCGAAAAGAGTGGCCTGGCCGGTGTATAACTCTGGGTCTTTTAAACCTAAATATTTCGCTATTTGCTTTGGGACACCACCAATAGTGTGCTGGCCAACATTAAGGGAAAGGAACTTTCCATGTCGGTATGTCAAAAAGAATCTTAGGCTTTCTGTTCCAGGAGGCCACAGATTTACATATTTTCTGTATCACATGCAGGGCTTGAAGCAGCAGCCATCATCGGTTATGGTGAATCTTCTTGTTGTTAAATTTTTGTTTGCCGCAATGTCAAAATAACGTATTTTCCCATATCTTCTACATCATTCATGTTTAAGGAGAAAATTTCGTCACATCGACAACATCCAAAAATCCCAAATATTGTTACAATTTTCGCCAGCAACCACTGGTCATCAGGAGCATGTGGAAGAAATTGTTCAGCCTGTTCTTTACTTAATACCTTGGCCTTTTTTGGCGTATAACGCTCATTTTTTCGTTTCAGAAACGCTATCACCTTTTGAAATCTGCAAATGACAACTAAAAGTCATATTTTTCAATTAATTTTTTAAGGAAAACAAACCTGCGAACAGGGGAATTTTCTTTCATTTCCAAGCAGCTTTTAAGCATAAACCATTTTGCCCTTAAAATATTAGGGCTGAATCTAGCTGATAGTTGATTCAAGTAGACCAACAAAACATCTTCAGTTACCCCAATCACACTATTTTTGTTTTGCCACTTTTTGAATGTAAAGCAAAATAAACAGACATGTTCATGGCAACGCTTCCATAGCTTACTACATTTGCGACAAATTATTGAGATTTTTTTGGAATTTATCTAACCTTCTCACAAATGAGAAACAAATAAAATATAAAACAATACACTCAAGGTAACGGGTTTTACTGGCTCAAGGAGGTAACTGACTCGACTGCGGCTCGTCAGTTATATCCTCCATTCGCCAGTAAAAACCCTCTTACCTTGCTAGTAATGTTATATACTATTTCATGACATGATTTTATCAGACCGTCGAATTGGGCTAAAACAGATATCTGAAGCACTGAAGATTCCATACGAGCGCGTTCTATTGGACATGAGAAAAATTTCTGCAAAATGAATCCCCAAATGTTTGAATGTTGACCAAAAGCATGCAAGGGTAGAAGCATCGCGTTCGATCTGTGCTCGATTTGAAAACGATGTAGACTTCTTAAACCGAATTGTTACTATGGATGAGACTTGGGTACATTTCTAGGATCCAGAAACAAAGCAACAATCGATGGAATGGCGACACTCTGGTTCTCCAAGATCCAAGAAGTTTCGTGTCCAAAAATCTTCTGGAAAAGATCTTGCTCCAGTTTTTTGGAATTGCCATGGAGTAATCATGATTGATTTTCTGGATAAGGTTAGAACAATAACTGGAGATTACTATTCGACATTACTGACCACTCTAACGGGAAAAAATTAAAGAGAAAAGACGCGGAAAGCTATCCAAAGGTATTTTGTTTTCATAGGAAAACGCCCCAGTACACAAATCTCATGTTGACATGCAAAAAATTCGTGATTTAGGGTTAGAATTACTAAAACACAACCTTTATTCACCAGATTTGGCTCTATCCGACTATCATCTCTTTCCTCAACTGAAAAAGAGTTTGAAAGATCGTAAATTTTCTTCCGATGAGGAGGTAATAAAAGCTGTGGAGGACTGGTTTGCAGAACAAGAAGAAACATTTTTTTTTGAAAGGTCTAAAGACGTTGCAGGTTCGCTGTAATAAATATATTCAATTAAGAGGAGAATATGTTGAGTAATAAAATATTTTGACTTTGAGATTTTGTTTGGCTTTATTATAGGCTGAGAATTTCTCAATATATCCTCGTATGTATAGCACTATATTTTTATTCATGGCCAAGCTAACGATTCATACCAAAACAACAGAACAATTGTACCAAATACATAGGGTTTCTCTGAATAAATATAACATTAACTCATGAAAGACTTGACCTAATTTTTATGAATGCCAGTACTTTAGATCGATATCGTTTCATTGCGTGAACTTTTTTATTATCCTATTCCCTATTCATGAATAAACTTCCAGCAGTAAATGAACCTGAAGGATTCGTAAATTGCGTTGGTCCTCTATATCGTTTGTTTTGGAAGATATGTCTTTTTCTTGAAGACATGAATAATTGGAGCAGAATGTATCCATGGATGGAAAATTAGGGGCTAGTGTTCTTTCACAATGAAGCATCAAGTTTAATATCAGGTCATTTGCGTAGTTGGAGTGACTGACAATGTTACTGTTTGCTATTGTTTGTAGATTAGTTGCAAATTTAAAATTGAAACTTGATAAGTTCTTTTTTACTGTGGGGAATTATTATTAGAAGTTATTGAAAAACGTATGCATTGATAGTCAGAAGTGAAAACGATTTCATTTCGATTCAAAAATAATAATGGCTTCTCTGAGTAAGTAGTAGACTAAGTTCCAGAGTTTTTCATATTTGACAATCCTCAACCAATGGAATCATTATTCGGTTCCATTTATGTCGAAAATGAAATATATCCTACGAACAATATTGGCCCATTAATCATAACTGTTGAATTTAATGTACCATGGAAAGAGCTATGATACTCTGAATATGGAATTTTAAATGAATATTCTGATCGAAATACTTCCCATTCTAGGGAATGATGTAGGAATTGTGAATACGATTTTATGTTGTAACTTCGGCCGATAACGGATTCATATTCATCCTTCATTTTAGTACAACAGTTATTTTTTTACGGATAAGTGATAAGAGCTCTTTCAGCCGAAAATAGTTGTATTAAGGTGGGCGTTCAATGTAGTGTGTTTTTATTTCAAGTTGCATTTGAAAATGGTTTCACTTTGAGAACTGAAATTTTGTGGGTAAACTCAGAAAGGATTGGAGTTCTAAATGACATAATTGAAATCGTTTTCATTTCGAAAGTTCCTTTTTTTTCTTCCTAAAATAGAAGAAAATGAGCCATCTCATGCTCCTGTTTTATTTCAAACGAAAGACCCATGAAGAAAGTTCAACTTCCGATTAAAAGTGAATCTACAGATAATCAGATAATTTCGTTCAGAAAATGAACTTGAAATACGGAATTGGCAGAGAATTGCCAAATTCAAATATATGGCGGGAAAAAGTTCCTGCTTTACCCACATATTCACTAATTTCATAGTTCAGCGATTTTAGGATACAGATCGCCATTGTACATTTAATTCATAATCAGAGAGATATTCATGATAATGTAAGTTCTATGGAATTATTCTACAAAATGCACGGTGGCGCCTCTATCATAGTTTACCTACTCGCTCAAAACGGCGACCTTAACATCAAAACAGATGTCTGAGATCACTTTTCATAGCAAACCCAATGGTGAAAGCCGCATATCGATGTCTATTCTCGTGGAATGGACAATCCCAAGAAGTCCATCCATTCCGAGGGGGTAGTGTTATGATATGGGTCGGGGTATGTTTCAACGGGCGCACAAATCTACACATTTGTCCTGGGAATGTGACCGCCTTACACTATAGGGAGCATGTCATTGACAATGTTAAGCCAAATTTTTACGCTGCTATTGGTGAAACTTTTCAATTTCTAGACGATAACGCTAGACCGCACCGTGCAGCCATGGTTAAGAATGCGCTCGAGTAGCTTGGTATTCCACATTTACCAATACCTCCGCACTCACCAGATTTGAATTGCACAGAACATGCATGGGATATGCTCCAAAGAAGATTAGATAATCATCAACCTACCCCAGAATCCTCAAATAATCTGAGAGAGCTTCTGCCCCGTTTATGGAACCAAATTTCTCAAGAAATGTTCAACAACCTCGTGTGTAGTATGCAAAGAAGATGTCAAGCTGTTATTGATGCCGTGGAGGCCATACATTGTATTGATAGTCTTAAAATGCTTGAATTCTCTGGGAATAAAATTTCGTTATTTTACTCAATTTTTCTCAACCACTGTATACGCTGCAGAGTGCAGACCTACAGGCTAAATTTTAGTTTGCAACTTGAAATCATATTAATTTGAATTTACATCACAAAAATCTTTTTTCAACTATATTTTTTTGTAATTCAAGTCAATATCCCTAACTCATGTGAAGCAGTTTATTTGCCGCTCCCTGTGGTCAACGTTACAAATTGGTGGAGGCGTCGGTTTTTTCTGTCGTCGAAAAAACCGAACTAGTGCCAATATCTTCGACAGTCTAGCTTGAAATTTGGTTCGAAAGTGTTCCACTCTATACAATAGTATCCTGCATACCAAATTAGGTTCGATGGTCTCCAGAAATTCAAGTATTATGAAGAAATATCGATTTTTATTATGAAACTTCAACGCTCTAGTCTATATCTTCGAAACGATTCGTTTATGGGCAAGTGTTGATATGAAATTTTCTTTTTAATAGTATATAACATTACTAGCAAGGTGAGAGGGTTTTTACTGGCGAATGGAGGATATAACTGACGAGCCGCAGGCGAGTCAGTTACCTCCTTGAGCCAGTAAAACCCGTTACCTTGCGTGTATTGTTTTATATTTTATTTGTTTCTCATTTGTAAAAAAATTAGATAAATTCCAAAAAAATGTCAATAATTTGTCGCAAATGTCGTAAGCTATGGAAGCGTTGCCATGAACATGTCTGTTTATTTTTCTTTACATTTGTTTTGGCGAAAGCGAAAATGAATGTACCAAAAGAAATTATTGAGGCAGCCAGCAGTGTAGCTTCAAGTTTATTACCTGCAAAATCAGCTTCAAGGTACGAGCGAGAATACGACGACTTCAAAAAGTGGCAAAACAAAAATAGTGTGGTAGGGGTAACTGAAGATGTTTTGTTGGTCTACTTGAATCAACTATCAGCTAGATTCAGCCCTAACACTTTATGGGCAAAATGGTCTATTCTGAAAAGCTGCTTGGAAATGAAAGAAAATGCAGGGGTTCGCAGGTTTGTTTTCCGTAAAAAATTTATTGAAAAATATGACGTTTACTTGTCATTCGCAGATTTCAAAAGGTAATAGCGTTTCTGAAACGAAAAAATGAGCGTTATACGCCAAAAAAAGGTCAAGGTATTAAGTAAAGAAGAGGCTGAACAATTTCTTTTACATGCTCCTGATGACCGGTGGTTGCTGGCGAAAATTGTAACAATATTTGGGGATTTTGGATGTTGTCGATGTGACGAAATTCTCTCCATGAATGATGTAGAAGATATGGGAAAATACGTTATTGTGACAATGCGGCAACCAAAAAATTTAACAACAAGGAGATTCACCATAACCGATGATGGCTGCAGCTTCAAGCCCTGCATGTTATACAGAAAATATGTAAATCTTTGGCCTCCTGGAACAGAAAGCCTAAGATTTTTTTTGACATACCGACATGGAAAGTTCCTTTCCCTTAATGTTGGCCAGCACACTATTGGTGGTGTCCCAAAGCAAATAGCGAAATATTTAGGTTTAAAAGACCCAGAGTTATACACCGGCCACTCTTTTCGCAGAACTGGAGCCACTATGGTTGCGGATTCGGGTGGAGATATTTTAGCACTAAAGCGTGCAGGAGGGTGGAAGAGCACCGAAATTGCGATGAGTTATGTCGATGATTCGGTCAACAAAAAAATCTAAATGTCTAGCAAATTATTTGGTAGTAATGAGAGTACAAATGTTCTGCAGTCCTCGAGTTCAGCAGTTTCTGAGTCAACAGATGGTTCATCATCATCAGTATCAACTCTTTCATCATCAAAAATCTGTGTTACTGGAAATAACAATTGTACCATAATTTTCAACATATATGACGATAAAACAAAATTTTCTAATGTAAATAATACGACTAACTTGTAAAAATTTTGCAAATTAACTGCAAGTTTTACAGGTTAGTGACTTGATAAAATAAACTTTCTTGATCAATATTGTGTTTTTGGAAACTGACGTTTACAAATGAAAAACAAATAAAATCAGTTTTACGATCGAATATCGCAGTTCACTCTTTGAAAATCGTATACAATATGGAGAATCAGAAACGAAACCAGATTCCTATACTGTCTCATCTCCAACGATAATGAGATGATACTTCCCTTTCGAATTCCATCCCACGCTCGCATCAATCAAGAATGCCGCCTATAAAACGCGAAAATCCAAAGATCTCAGCAACCAGTTTTTCCGAGCCGTCGAACCAGAGAACTAAAACGAACTCTTTCCAACAACTCCTCCTATAGTGCGTTCCACTTGGCGCTCACAACGATCAAAACGCTCCTTTGGCCGTTCCACATGGGGACTACGGTCGTTGTGGACGCGGCGAATACGTCACTCATGACGTCATTGTTTTCGCCCACGCCAAGCTCACAACGACCCATCCCAAGACTTGGGTCTTTGCGGTCGTTCGAGGAGTGGGGATGATAATTTGGTCACGGCCTGCTAAAGACTGATGTGTTAGGCCAATGCCAATCTAGTCCGTTCCACTTGAATGTTTGATCGCAACGATCGCGAGCATGTGGAATGGGATAAACAGCGGTCGTGAGCGTGAGCATTGTGAGCACCAAGTGGAACGCACTACTAATGAACGCCGCTGCATTAAATAACATTGATGCGATGCTGGGGCGCACTCTGGCGCCAGATGCTTTTTATTTTTCTGTCCTCGCCCGGCGTTCCATTAAGCTGCACATATTCGCTACTGAAGTTACGCCATCAGTGTGCTAATCTGCCCCAATCAGTCCGCTTTTCAATCGGGATCGGGAAAATATCGCGCTGCGATCTGGTGGTCTGTTTTACATATCGGGATGCTATTGAGTCGGAAACAATTGAGGTTGTACAGTCGACTTGATTCTGGAGTTGGGTTTTGTTTCGACCGATTCGGTTTTTGCGAAGATTCCGCAATTAGGCTCGGGGATCTGGATGGGTAAATGGAATGATTGCCGCAAGATAAACGAGTAAACTGATCGAAGTTTTGTTTCGGAGGAATGGATCCTTTGTTCTGTCATCGAAGTTTGTCACCCTATAGGATGTTCTACAAGCACAATTTAAATTTTGAGAGCTTTGCTAATTATCTATTATCTTTATCTATATATATATAAAAGAAAGATGTTGGTTACACCATTTATAACTCGAGATCGGATGGACTGTTTGTTATGAAACTTCATATATAGATTCGTCTACGATCTGGTTATTATAAAATACAATGAAACTTTAAAAAATCTATGAAAATTTTACTTTTACAGGGAATGCTTTTCCTCCTTTTGAGTAAGGCCACTAGATGTCGCTACAGTTACAGTTACGCTACCGCTTATTCGTTTGGACTTCATTTGATATTCTCCGCGTAAGATGGCGATATAAACAAATAGTGTGTACGGTGACTATATTCCCTCTATAGTCACTGTAATAGTGTGTAATTTGAGTTGCCTACAACTCTGCGCTGTTGGGCAAAACCAAAATGTCTTAGCGTAGGAGTACAGATGTCTAATACGATTAGATTTCGTTGAGATATGAGAAAAAGTTTGTTTCTTACCACTTCAGATGGCGCTATTCACACATTATGACTGATGATTATTAGTTATTTGTTTAGTTTTATTTTTCCAAATAACGTAATCGTGAGGGTTCTATATTTGACATTATCACAATTAAATGGCGATGAATTTGTTGAGGCTTTCGTTGCCATCCATTGATGTCATCTGTTCTTTTTTCGAGCATTTCGGTCGTGGTTTGAAATGGTCGAAAAAATAACATATGACATCAATTACTGTGTAAGTGTGTAATTTACATAGGGCTTATAGTACCATGAAAGGCTATTAACAGATCCAGAAGCGGGTGAATATCACAGTGAATTTTTATCGAAATGTCAAGTAAATCGGATTTTGGCGATGAGTTCCAATCGTGAGATGTCCATTCTCATCTTTTCTCATAATTTTTAAAATGTTTTTGAATTTCTGTTTGGGTAATAAATATATTTGCGAAAATAACTGAATCCAAAATTGCCATTATTAGTGATTGACATATTATTTTTGTGTATCTGTTCTGTGTGATAGCTCATATCCATGGAAACATTTGACAGTTCGAAAATCAGAGAACCAAGCCGTTGATCTCCGATCACTGGTGATTACGATTTGTGAAATCCACCGCAAGTATCATTTAGGCGGAACAAAGTTCGCCGGGCCAGCTAGTTCTAAATAAAGATGGATCAATTAAGTCACTGAAGTGAACTTTCAGGCCTCAAGAGGAAAGAAATCAAAGGGTATGACATCCTCAAGTCTGCCTATTAGTCAATATGAAGAATATCTGGGCGGATTATACGGTGTCATTCGATGGTAAAATCTTTACAGTATGACAAGAAAAGCTTTTTCATTTAACTTTATTAAACAGAAGAAATTGAATGAAACAACAACAAATAATTATAGCTTGAACATTTGTTAATAATATATTTGAGCCGTTTCGAAGTAGCTTCCTTTGGCGGTGATACACAGCTCAAAACGCTTCTTGAAATTTTCAGCAATGGGCCGCAGCTCCTCGGGCGTTAATCGGTTCCATTCCCGGCGCAGAGATTGCTTCAGCGACTCCAAATTTTTGTGTTTTTTAGCACAAGCCCTGTGCTCCAAAATCGACCACACGCTATAGTCCATATTAGGTTGAGATCCGGTGAGTAGGGCGGCCATTCTGCTGATGAGATGAAACAAGGAAAATGGGTCTTACACCATTGTTGCGTCATTTTCGCTCTGTGAGCCGGAGCGGAGTCCTGTTGAAAGGTCCAATGCGTATCGCCGAAGTGCTGCTTGGCCCACGGAAGTACTCCGGCCTCGAGGATGTCGCAGCGGTAGACTTCTTGATTGATTTCGACCCCTTGATTCACGAAAACTAACGGAGTTTTACCACTGCTACAAATTCCGCCCCAGACCATGACGGATTGCGGATTTTGACGGTGTTCGACGATGGCCGATGTACCGGGAGCCTTCACAGACCAGACTCTGTCGTTTTGGTGGTTGTGGGATTGTTCTACGTTGAAAAGCTTCTCTTATAAATAATATTCCGGAGAGCAAGCTAGAATAGTTTAGATTTTCATCTGTCAAATGGCATTTTATGAAAAATTGGAAATTTCAAACTCTCCTTGCTTACGTCCCTCTTTTCATATCCTCCATTCGTATATATTTTGTTGATCAGCATATCTCAGAGTATCTCTGTGCGAAATATGAGCGATTTCAAAAATCTCAATTTTTGGGTGAAAAATGATGAAGGGTAAGACCCCTCAAAACACTGACGAATAAGATTTTGAGCATCTTCTCTAGAGTAGTAACTCTTGATGGGTGCTGATAACAACATGTTAGACCAACTGTTCCAAATGTTTTCATGACAGAAAATCGAGTATTGGCATTGTTACAAAAACACAATACTCCGTATAGGTACTCTTCAATGGTAAATGCGTCACATGCCACTCGACCTGAATAGACTGTATCACTCGGAAACATTCGGAAATCTATTCGATTATCCGTAAAAGACCATCTGAAAGCTAAAGCCTGTCAACTCACCCGTACAAATTAGAGGAATACAAGAACAACTGTCATGCCAGGGAATCTAATAAGAGAAGCCTAACCTCGTTATGCACTTTCGCAATCAACGAGTTCGCTCCAATTTTTATTGGAGCTATTCCTTTTTTGTTCACGAAATATGGGATCGTAACTATGTGATAATTACCGAGAAAATCCCAATGATTTATTGAAAAAACAACAGGCCCTTGGGATCTTATTGATATTGCATCAAATTTTCCATATCTGCTTCATATTTCAGAAGAAAGCTTTTTGCAGACGTTTTACATTGAAAAGCACCCTTCATCTTCACAAATACTTTTTTATGAATCTCTTTTCAGTAGTAATATCCCTAGGACCTTGATAATAGACGAGATAATTTTATGACCATCGAAAGCTCGTTCATTGGTGTTACCAAGCAACGAGCTTGAGATATTGGTTATAAAATTATGAGGCATTCATCAATGTCCGAGGAATATTCCGTAGAAAATTTTTTGACAGAAAAAATGTATAACTCAACACAACAAAACATTTATTTATTTATTGAAAGTACAATTAGTGAGAGTGCAATTCGTAAAATTCAACTCAACATTAGATTCGTTGCTGTTCTCTTGTATAGAAGATCTATTTCCACGCATAATATTTATTATCTTGTTGTGGTGCTCTCGATCGAGGTTTAGGTATGGTTTGATAGAATTTTGATTGCTATGACCAGTAATCTTCAGCAATTGTTGTTCCTCTACACCACGTTTTGCTAATTGACTGACAGCTGTTGATCTATTTGAATGATTCGTTATCTTTTTGTCTTTGACATTCAAGCCAATTGCTTTGGCAGCATATTTAGTCGATTAATTTATGGTATTCCTTCCAACAGGTACATTATCGTACCATTTGTCTTTACCGTTGCTTCTTTGAATTCTGTTTGTGGCTATTGGAAGTATTTCTGGGAATGTTTTCTTTGATAAGCTCATTTATATTTTTAACATTACCAAAACGTGACATTTTGAAATTTGTTTGGAATGATGTTGCCATGGAACTATTATATAATTTTATAAGACTATCGTGTTATCATTGGGATTGAAAATTGCATTGGATGTAGTTTTCGATGTAATGTTGACATGATTGCCTGAAATGGTTCCATATGATACAAAATCATGAAATTGGATTTGTTGTTAGAACTGTCAAAAAATTTCCATCGCAACATACCTTAATAAGTTTGGTTTCAAACCTTTGATATTCTGAGATCACAAGGTGTTAAAGCAAATAATACAAGAACTCATTTTTTCTGACAACATTGAGACTAAAATTCCAAAAAAATACTGTTGTAGAGATTTACCAATGGATTAAAGAAAAACTAATAAACTTCATACTCCTCCACTCCTTTTTAACTCACTCGTCCTTGAAATCTTTTTGACATTGAAGCTGAAGATCAATCTGATTTTATTCTAAACGAGACTCTCCATTCTTCTATAACGCAAAGAACTAGCTATTTCTTTCCTGTCATTCCCAAATGAGCTCTTGGTAATTATTCAATCACTGTTCCAATTCATTTCACCCAAGAGAAAGCGATAAATCATAAATGATAAATAAAGGAAAGTCTCAGAACGCCAATATTTCTGGAAAAGATTTATCTCTAGAAACAAGTTCTGTATAATTCATGAAATATTCCGAGTGGAAAGCTTATCACGACTTCTCTTTTCACGTCAACAGCAATACGATCCCCCATCAACTTTGATGGAAATATTGCACCAAACTTCAGCCAATAAAGGGTTTCCCGATAAATTACGTAAAATTATGATCAAAGAGTCCTAGGCGAGTGAGGAAAATCAGTTTTTGACCCAACAGATCGATTGTTAACTCTCATAAAAATATACAACCTAAAACATGATTTCAGTAGCAGTTCCTGAAAATGCCATCCGACCAATTTCCTGCTGGACGTTTTATGGAGACACCCTGACTAGCAATCTCATAAACGCAAGTCGAATTACTGTCTTCGAACAGACTCATTTCAGCTTCGGTTTTATAATGCTGACCTTCAACCGTCTTTATGGTTTCGACTTCAGAAAGGCTTCACTGCGCTGAACTTCCTTTGACGATATTTCGAAGGATACGTCTCAGGATTCAGTACCTGCATCGACCCAAATAAAACGGTCACATAAGATTTGGGGTGAATATGAATGGAAATCTTAGACTATACAGGGTGAGTCTTTGACTTGTACATATATTTTAACTGAAGATTCTCGAGGACAAAAGAAACCTTTTTTTCATTTTCCATTTTTCCGAATTCGGCTCTGTTAAAAAGATATAGCCATTTGAAAAAAAATTGGGCTAATTACGTCCCTGAAATGATACTGTGGAATTGATTCAAAGGTCATATTTCTCGATAGAAATTGAGTTTATACATTTAGGGAATACTCAAGTACTAACCTTATTGGAATAAAAATGTTGCAAACACGATAATTTCAACAAATACAGTTAGTTTCATCGGATTATATCTACAACTAAAAAGCCACATTTATTCCACAAAAATAAGTTCCTTCTTCGATTTTTCTGCAGATTAGTTTGAAAATACTAATAACTTGTTCATATTTTCCTCGAAATTACCAAACAATATCATGAAGAAAGACTTTGCATTCAGATTTATTATTAAACAACCAAACCTAATCTAATTTGTATCGATTCTGTGAATTTCTGCACAGAAATTTCAAGAAGATGTTGTCAGCTTGCTGATATTTTCATTGAGGTTAAGAATTTTTTACGAGACATAGTATAAATCACGATACATTTGTGTACCGTGGTATAAATATCTATGAATTCTGCCGTTTCCATCATAAATCGACTTTGCCGCCAAATTTTATCACGCATGCGTAGAGCGAAAATCGAATTATTGGTTATCTGGAGGCCAACCATTAACCATAAACAATAACAAACCAGGGTCTCTGAACAAACTGTAAACAGTGTAAACATTATGTGGAGTTCTGAATACATTCAGTGAATTATTGTTATAATGTGATTATTATGTGAAGTGAATCAATATAATTTCAACCGTGTCGAGTTTATAAAATTCCAAGAGGATGTTGTTTAGATAGAAACATCGTCACAGATTATCAGGTATCGTATTATTTTTCATAAATTTCAATTTAATAAGTAGTTTGTATCTAGATTCATCATTCATATTCGAATTTTTATTTCATCGACATTTAACCAATTGGACCGGTAACTATGAATTTTCAATAGAAACTGTGCGTATTAAATCCTCCTTAGTGTTCAGTTTTATCTCCCCCATTTGTGGGATTTTATTATTTAAATATATCGACAAAGTTGATAAATATTGTGACAACATTGTGAACTCGTTTAAAGACCAGAGAAGGAATAATATTCGATGACATTTAATTCAGAGACGCATTCAGATCATTCTTGAAATTAATGATTTTTTCGTCAAATTTCTCCGGGTTAAACAGAAATAACTCGAAAACGACTCGTTTTATTGAAAAAAAATTGAAATACTTTTAGTTTCCTAAATGATTGATTCTTTCGAAAATATGAACCGTTTATATTTTCAAAGTGGTTTTATGGTGTTTTAGCGTGTATTGATGAGTCGACTACCCTGTAACTTTAATACAAGTAGAGATATTGAATAGGTTCCGATTGAGGAATATGCACCATGAATAGAGTAAAAACTCAACCAAAATTCAGTTCATTCGAAATAACGGTTCCGAAGATATAAACAGAAAATTGTTTTTTTCATGTATTTTCGACACCCTGTATCTCCCAAACCAAACCGAATTTTGAAAAACGGTATAGGAAAAAAGTGTTTCGTTTGATGAGAGAAATCTACAGTTAAAATATATGTACAAGTCAAAGACTCACCCTGTATAGAAGCCAATTTTCAAACTCATCAGAACCAAACTGGATTTACTACTACGGAGTCAAAATGTAGTAGACATTTTTGCAACGTTGTGACGTTCTTTGAATTTTCTAATAAATGAACTCTCAATCAAATTGAAAAGTACTTTGGATTGAAATTCATTTACTCATTTGTGCGTGAATGTCAGAAATGGGTATTTGTTTCGTCTAATATTGTGCATTCTTCACATTACATATAAAAAAGTATCGGAATGTTCGCTGAACGGCTCGGCCGTTTTTGCCTCAGATAATAGATGGGCACGTTATGGCAGCACCGATTTCTGAATCGGTGGCTAGTTCATTCATTTATCTCGTACCGTTTCTTCAATTTGTTACGAATTACGTTTTGAGCGGTGATGTCAACGCGATATCGCGTTTCATTGTGTTTGAAAAGTGAGATTTGGATTTATTTCTGAATATTAGGTATTATCAAAATACGTTGAAAAATGGTTCGTATGTGTCTCGTTTGTGGTGAATTGGACTATTTGAATGCTGATTTGATTTCAAACAGGTATGTTATACTCTTTTCATTCTAAGTAACAATGTCATAGATTCTCTGATTTTTAGAATTTCACTTCCCAGATTCCCTCCTGATATTGAGAGGAGGAACATTTGGTTATCAATTCTGAATTTAGTTGACTCTCTTTAGTCTGTTCACCTAACTCAGAATCTGTTTCAATGTTGAAAACATTCGTCAAAAAGAGTTAATTCACTTTTATTTTCCTTCCATTCTTGAATACCGATAACACCACGCCACTGGACTTTTCAAAGTATGATTCTGCAATGTTGCCACGGTGGTATAGAATGATTTTGCTATCCAATGCTTTCTTCGTCCCACCAATTGAATTGACTGAATTTTGGTTTCGCCAATTCTCGAATTTATAAATGAGATGCTCTTTCTATGATCTAAGATTGAATGACCTTATTCCGCTTCCTTCACCTAAAACACTGTCAATATGTGAATAAAAGGTATAACATGCTCTAATTTGAAAGACGAAAATGAAACTATGTCTATCCTATACTTTCAGAGCTAAAGCGTGACAATTCCAATAAATTGTGAGTTTGCGTGTCTAAAATAACCTACCATAATGTTTTTCACGAAATAATGTTCACTAATGCCGCCATTGTTCAGAATCAATTATTGTGAACCGGTTGTAACGAATTTTGTCGATATTCATGATAACCTAGGTGAAATTTCTTATAATCTCGTAATATTTGATGCTCCAAACACAAGGAATAGATCATTCCAAACAGTTATAAAATGCCTTAAAGTCTTGATTCGAGTAGTTGTAGGCAGATTCTATTGAGTTGGTTGCAAGAGCAGAGGTTCTCATCATTCAGGGAATTTTAGCAACCTAATAGTGAACATAATATCTAACATGCTGAGTTCTTATGGTAGATTTCTTATGGGAATAGTCATATTTCAGCTTCTTCCTCTTAAACATTTACGACAGCCACGAATGAATGTATTATTTCGATAGGATCACATTTGAGCTTCGACACACTGAACATTATTGGCGGAAAATAGGTCATTCACCCAATTCAGCCCGGATATAAAAATTTCCGAAGCTCCATAAAAAATAACTAACTTTTCCCCATACAGGGGATGCGAGATCAATAGAAAGTCAGACGTATAACTGTTTGTCATTCTGATCTTTATTGCAGTGAGAGCATTATTGCCACCTTTATGACAATGTCGTCGATTGCTTTCATTTATGGCAGAATAAAACGTCAATGGTACACCATTTTGTTAACGTTCATTTGTCCTTTACGAATGGAAGATTCTTCTTCGAATTGTATCCATAAACTTTCTCCATGCATGAGTGAGTGAATGGAGTGAATTAACCCTTGGATCAAGGGGTCTAGGGCGATGTTTGAAGACCTCTTTCTTGAGGTAACCCATAGGCCCTTACTTTTCGAGGAACGAGGCGCTGCAGTCACTGTGACGTCTCAACGATATCGAATACTTTTCTGGACACATCTCGGATGGCTGTGGGTTCCAGAAAGCACCGTATGTTTTTTGACAAATATACGCACGTCTCTCAAAGAAGTATCTGATAGCATTCGGAACCACAGAACATTTATTATATTATGCAATATCCTGATCCTGTCTAATCCCAACTGGCGAAGTCTAAAACAGCCCTTTTTATGACAGAAGATAATATAACGCCCTCAGCTTCCGCCCAAATATAACGCAAACACACGGCTAGTCCCGTCGTTCGTCTTCAAATTGGCAGCTTGGGAGTTATAACAGAGACTTCCTGCATTCTGCTCTGGGTTTGTGGAAAGAGATTCGGCTGAAATATGGCGGATCTCTCCATCCTGTTGTTGTTTTTCGGGGTTTCATATACGCGGAATTGATATTTACTCTCGTTTCGGTGACATTCTCCTGCTGGGCGCGAAATTGAAAAGAAAATATGCATGGAGATTTGCCATAAGAAGTTACTGTTCGAGGTCGACGAACTGTTTTATATTCGGTCCTCATGGAGTGTGAAACTTTTATAAGTAGCAGCTCCATTCTCGTCGACCAATGTTCCTTTTACCTGAAGCAGTTGTTGATTAAAAACGAGACTAGAAAAGGAATTTTCTAAGCATACGATAGTGGGCCACCATTCCACTGTTGGGTCAAAAATTAACAGTGTTGTGCCTAAGGTACAGTAAAACGTCATTACACCGTATTTTGCATAAAGATTTGGGTCTTAAGGCTTATAAAGTTCACTTAACATAAAAACTCAAGCCGTCCGATCATCAACAACGATTTGAAAACGATGTAGACTTCTTGAATCGAATTGTTTCTATGGATGAGACTTGGGTACATTTCTACGATCCAAAAACAAAGCAACAATCGATGAAATGGCGACACTCTGGTTCTCCAAGACCTAAGAAGTTTCGTGTCCAAAAATCTTCTGGAAAAGTTCTTGCTTCAGTTTTTTGGGATTGCCATGGAGTAATCATGATTGATTTTCTGGATAAGGGTAGAACAATAACTGGAGATTACTATTCGACATTACCGACCACTTTACGGAAAAAAATCAAGAAGAAAAGACGCGGAAAGCTATCCAAAGGTATTTTGTTTTCACAGGACAACGCCCCAGTACACAAATCTCATGTTGCCATGCAAAAAATCCGTGATTTAGGGTAAGAATCACTGGAACAGCCCCCTTATTCACCAGATTTGGCTCCGTCCGACTATCATCTCTTTCCTCAACTGAAAAAAAAGTTCAAAAGGTCGTAAATTTTCTTCCAACGAGGAGGTAATAAAAGCTGTGGAGGACTGGTTTGCAGAGCAAGAAGAAACATTTTTTTTGAAAGGTCCAGAGACGTTGCAGGTTCGCTGTAATGAATGTATTCTATTAAGAGGAGAATATGTTGAGTAATAAAATATTTTTACATTGAAATTTTGTTTGGCTCTATAGTAGGCTGAGAATTTTTCAATATATCTATGTATTTCTCGTTTGAGTTGAAGGAAGGCTCAAAAAGTGCAGTGGAAGCTACCCATCTGAGAAGGAATAATAAAAGGGACGCTCACAAAAATGAAAATTCGTTTTTTCGTCGAACTAGGTCGAGTGTTGAAATTATGCAATGAATAGTCGTAATTACAGATGTAGCCTTCTTTGATGTCAATGTACGTTTTCGTTTTGGAATTAGTAGATTCCAGCGAGTTTTCTCTGAGAATGGAGGGGTTTTGTTCTGTTCTGCCATCATTTTCGAGTATGAAGGTTCATTCGGCAATTTCTTTGATGCTGGAAGCAGGTAGGGCATTGAAGGAACCCTTATTCATATGGTGACAGTCACAGGGGTCATCAGTATGCGTTCCCTTGAATATTTCAGCTCCCTTGAAAATTTTCAGAGCGTTTTAATGCGATAATTTTTGTTAAGAAAACCCCATTTCTTTTACTGTTAAAAAGGGTTGAGTCATCATGGAGCTCTATTTGAGGGGCTCTAAAATATTCATACCAAATCTGTGAATTATTCAGTGGCGCAGCTGGAAAGAAGGTATCAAGGACGTTATTCAACGTTACTTTCGAATTCATGTTTCAGTTTTTTCTCACAAGGAATAATAAACTGCTCCACATGAGTTAGGAATATTGACTCAAATTGCAAAAAAATATAGTTGAAATAAGATTTTTGTGATGAAAATTCATATTAATATGATTTCAAGTTCCAAATTAATTTAAGCCTGTAGGTCTGCGGCGTATACAGGGAGGTTAAGAAAAATCGAGTAAAATAACGAAATTTTATTCCCAATGAATTCAAGCATATAAAGACTATCAATACAGTGTATGGCCTCCACGAGCATCAATAACAGCTTGACATCTTCTTTGCATACTACACACGAGGTTGTTGAACATTTCTTGGGGAATTTGGTACCATAAACTGGACAGAAGCTTTCTCAAATCATTTAAGGATTCTGGGGTAGGTTAATGATTATCTAATCTTCTTTGGAGCATATCCCATGCATGTTCTGGAGTATTGCGGAGGTATTGGTGAATGTGGAATACCAAGCTCGTTGCGCGCATTCTCCACTATGACTGCACGCTGCGGTCTAGCATTATCGTCTAGAAATTGAAAAGTTCCACCAATAGCAGCGTGAAAATTTGGCACAACATTGTCAATGACATGCTCCCTATAGTGTAAGGCGGTTATATTCCAAGGACAAATGTGTAGATCTGTGCTCCGTTGAAACATATCCCGGCCCATACCATAACACTACCCCCTCGGAATGGATCGTCCATATCTGGATTCATCAGTGAAAAGGACAACGCCATTGATCGTTCCAATTGATATGTTGCCTTGCCCATTCCAGTCTTTGACACTTATGGTCACGTGTTAATGGAACTCCTCCTAATGGACGTCTAGAACCTTATTCACCTCTCTCAAACGTCGTCTGATGGTTTCGATGGAAACTTGGACCCATCTGCATTTTGAAGAGTATTCCGTAGCATTCTACACGTAGATGTAGGGTTTTTTCTCGCCGAAACGGTGATGAAACGATCCTGAGCAGGTGTTGTTTTTCGTCGCCCACCAAGCCTTGGTCTTTCCAACACGGAACCTGTCTCCCTGAACCTATTCCAAAGTCGAGATATCACACTTTGGCTGACTTGGAGCCTTTCCGCTACAACAACCTGAGTTAGGTCACCCTGTAGCATTCCGATAGCCCTATTAGCCTCAGCGTTTGTTAATTTACGTCTTGGCATTTTCAAAAAACTAGTTTCAAATCGGAGCCGTTGATACCCTGACTTCATGTCAAAATAAGAACATTCATGAAGCATATGCAACGAACCAAACTTCAGAAAAAAGGCGACCAGATTTACGAAATGTCTCATACTGATTTTTATTGGATCGATTCAAGTTGTTATTGAGTTTTAAATGATTTTTCAGCGATTTTCTCGAAGATTACATACTTTTAAAAACGATTGAATACCATATCCCTCTTATGGAGCAGTATATTTATACCATATCTGTGGATTATTCAGTGGCGTAGCTGGACATCATTCAACGTCACTTTCGAATAAATGTTCCAGTTCTAGCTCACAAGGATTAGAACTCGAATGGACAACTGAAGCAATGCCTCATATGAGAAGGTATCAAAAGTCGATGCAGCAAGTATGAAATGACGTATGTAAATTTATTCACACGCAATAGAATCATCAGTCACGATTGTAATCTTGTTTGGATAAGCTCAATTTATTCATGACATTTTCTGCTATTTTCGTCAATTAATTTGATCGATTCAAGGAATTGGAGCCGAAAAGAACTAATTTGATACTCATGGTGTACATTTTTTTGTATTTAATGTTTTTAGTTATTGGGCTTGACCGCTCATGCTACTATATAATTTGTTGAGAGATATATTTATAACAAGAAGAAGGAGATAATACACTGCGCAAAAAAAATTACGCACATTCTGAAAATCTCAATTTTAATGAAAGTTAACTCTACATTGACTTTATAACTTATTTTTTATGTTCTCTCGGGAAGGTTTTGAACGAAACAAGACACATTAAATGGAAGAAAAATTCAGGATTTCACCGAATCTTATGTGAAAGAAGAGAAATGAACAATTTTCAAAATACTGAAATGCTGATAAGTGATTTAATACTTGGTATTTCCACCCCTTGCGTTAATTACAGCTCGGCAAACGACGGTTCATACTCAAAATGAGTGATCTTAAATTATTCTGATCTAATCCTTCCCAGATTTCTCCGAGTTGGATTCCTAAGTCATCAAGAGTAGCTGGATGATTTTCTGAACTTCTCAGCCTTCTATTGAGGTTGTCCCAAATCTGCTCAGTCGGATTGAGATCTGGACTTCTTGCTGGTCATTCCATTCGAGAGACTTCAACCTCTTCAAGGTACTCCTGAACGATGCGCGCACGATGGGATCTGGCATTATCGTCCATAAAAATGAAATTTTCACCAATGTATGGGGCAAATGGCACTACATGCTCTTCAAGAATGTTCCTTATATACTTATCGGCATTCATAGCTCCATCATCAACGACCACTAGGTCTGTGCGAGCAGTCAAAGATATTCCACCCCTTACCATAATCGATCCTCCCCCGAAACCAGTAGTATTCAGGAAATTGCACTGAGCATATCTTTCATGTGGACATCTGTATACAAGGGAACGTCGATCACAATGGTAGAGGCAGAATCTAGACTCATCTGAGAAGAGAACTCTTTCCCAATCGGCTCTCTCGCAAAATCCAAACGCGCCCTTCGATGGGCTGGGGTAAGAGCTGGGCCTCTTGCCGCGACACGAGGCCTTAAATCATATTCTCTGAGGCGATTTCTTATTGTCTGAGTGCTAATTTGCACCTCATGAGTTTGCTCAAGGTGATTTTAAAGGAGGCGAGCGGTTGCAAACCTTTGTCTCAACGAAGAAACTCTCGAGTAACGTTCTTGAATGACAGTTGTTACCCGTGGTCTTCCTGTCCTGGTCTTCGGACATTCATACCTGTCTTCCTGAATCGCTGCAACATTCTGGACACACTTGTATGGGAAACTCCAAAACATTCTGCAATTCTTGTGTATGTCCACCCTTCTTCTCGCAAAACTACCGCTTGGGCATATTCCTCTTGGGTCAAATTGCGTGTTTCGCGTTGCATAGCGATCGAGTGTAGAAAATCAAACGAAAGAAAAACTATTGATCACTAGAATTGATCGAGAACAACTGATTTTAGAATGGAGCCAATACATTCAAAATCTGATAATATCATCTTTTTTTATTCCTGCTGGGAGAAAACATCTGTATTGAAGAAAAACGTTGAAAGTGGATAACATATGCATGCATAATTCTGATAAAAATAATTATCATTGAGAACACCTTCAGTTGTAGAATAAATTTGAGATTTCCATAATGTGCGTTAATTTAATCTCAAAGAAAAATGCAATTTTTTTAGATGAATGATCGAATGTTTATTTCATTGTAAAGAGGAAGGTATGCCGATAATAATGGAGAATAACGAGAATTCGATTTTTGGGGGATGCTGAATGTTTTTGAATATTGAAGGCAGGAGAATTGAATTTTGTCGAATCTGAAGTAAATTATCCAAGTAACGATATCAAATCTCATTTGTATGCAGAACCAGGTGTGGACGCTGCTTTCAGACTGCACAATTTAAGCCTAGTTCCCATTGAAAACGAACGAATTCATATGCTTCTGATAGCGACACCAGGTGGACTTCCTGCTTCCGCTCAAGATAAGCGGATTTTGCGGAAGAATCCAGTTCAGAAATCGAAAGTGACAAAGAACAATATGCAGACCCCAGACTGCGTCGTTCCCCAGGTCCGATAACTGAGATATCATTTTGGCGCTGTTTCAACACGGAAAATGGGGCGACTCGGGCCCCGAAACGCATAAAGATATGGGTCAAGTTTGTCCCAAAACTCCAGACTGATCTCATATTTATGGTTCTGTTTGTGCCGTTCCGTTATGGGGGACAAAAACACGGTCGAAGAGCGGTCCCGATTTGCAATTGCCTGCGCTGTATCGAAATACGAAGGGCAGAAACTGGGTGGATGAGAAATGAGGAAGATTTCGGCTTCGTGCTAACAGTAATCTAAGGAGATGAGGAGGTGCTCGAAAAATTGTGAAATTTTTAAATGAATGAGGAAAAAATATAATGTCCCCAAAGTTTTTCATGTTTCAGAGTAGGTATTATTCAAAAAATTAGGTATACAGAGTGTTAGGTAAACATACGACAAAAATTTGAGTAGTTATTCCTTGAATTACACAGCGCAAAAAAATTAACGCACATTATGGAAATCTCAAATATATTCTACAACTGAAGGTGTTCTCAATGATAATTATTTTTATCAGAATTATGCATGCATATGTCCACTTTCAACGTTTTTCTTCAATACAGATGTTTTCTCCCAGCAGGAATAAAAAAAGTATCAGATTTTGAATGTATTGGCTCCATTCTAAAATCAGTTGTTCTCGATCAATTCTAGTGATCAATAGTTTTTCTTTCGTTTGATATTCTACACTCGATCGCTATGCAACGCGAAACACGCATTTTGACCCAAGAGGAATGTGCCCAAGCGATAGTTTTGCGAGAAGAAGGGTGGACATACACAAGAATTGCAGAAAGGTTTGGAGTTGCCCATACAAGTGTGTCCAGAATGTTGCAGCGATTCAGGGAGACAGGTATGAATGTCCGAAGACCAGGACAGGGTAGACCACGGGTAACAACTGCCATTCAAGAACGTTACTTGAGAGTTTCTTCGTTGAGACAACGGTTTGCAACCCCTCGCCTCCTTCAAAATCAGCTTGAGCAAACTCACGAGGTGCAAATTAGCACTCAGACAATAAGAAATCGTCTCAGTGAATATGATTTAAGGCCTCGTGTAGCGGCAAGAGGCCCAGCTCTTACCCCAGCCCATCGAAGGGCGCATTTGGATTTTGCGAGAGAGCATATCCATTGGGAAGAGGCCGATTGGGAAAGAGTTCTCTTCACAGATGAGTCTAGATTCTGCCTCTACCATTGTGATCGACCTTCCCTTGTATACAGACGTCCACATGAAAGATATGCCCAGTGCAATTTCCTGAATACTATACTGGTTTCGGGGGAGGATCGATTATGGTATGGGGTGGAATATCTTTGACTGCTCGCACAGACCTAGTGGTCGTTGATAATGGAGCTATGAATGCTGGTAAGTATATAAGGAACATTCTTGAAGAGCATGTAGTGCCATTTGCCCCATACATTGGTGAAAATTTCATTTTTATGGACTATAATGCCAGACCCCATCGTGCCCCCATCGTTCAGGAGTACCTTGAAGAGGTTGAAGTCTCTCGAATAGAATGGCCAGCAAGAAGTCCAGATCTCAATCCGATTGAGCAGGTTTGGGACAATCTCGATAGAAGGCTGAGAAGTTCAGAAAATCATCCAGCTACTCTTAATGACTTAATGAGGAATCCAACTCGGAGAAATCTGGGAAGGATTAGATCAGAACATTTTAAGATCACTCATTTTGAGTATGAACCGTCGTTGCCGAGCTGTAATTAACCCAAGGGGTGGAAATACCAAGTATTAAATCACTTATCATCATTTCAGTATTCTGAAAATTGTTCATTTCTCTTCTTTCACTTAAGATTCGGTGAAATCCTGAATTTTTCTTCCATTTAATGTGTCTTGTTTCGTTCAAAACCTTCCCGAGAGAACATAAAAAATAAGTTATAAGTTTCATTAAAATTGAGATTTTCGGAATGTGCGTTAATTTTTTTTGCGCAGTGTAGTTGACGTGTGAACGATTGTCAATGAAGTCCTCTATCATGGCTCACTCTACGAATGCCGAGGAGGCTGATATGCATTTTTTGTATGGACTTGCTGATGGCAATGCTAACCTAACCTAACGTAACCTAACACCCTGTATCTTCTTGCTACATCGAGAGCTCCGATAAATTTTTGCATTATTAATCTTGGTGCCGTCTATTAGTAACCACCGGTACCGCTTCAGAAGGGTAGATTTCTATTTGAAAACTCGTTATTAGGATGATATGTCAATTTATTTCATTGAAATTTTAAAAATGCGCTAATTTCTGGCTCAATCCGAAAATCAAACTCCAATGAGTGTATTTTACGAACCTCCACATCAAACTCAGGCTAGGGCGATGAAAGATGATTGAATTATAACTTCATCTGCTTGCATTGACGTTCGTCAATACAAGGCGAATAAACCGATCCCCAAATCAATTTCTCAGTAAAATTCAGGTGCACATTATCATGGTAAATAGCACGAAATAAAAATCGTCTTGATTTCTACCCATCCGTCAGATCCATCCGAAATTCTTTGGCGGTCACGCTTGATGGATGCTTATCGCCCATGATAGATTTCCACAAGGGCTGAATTTATCGGTTAGGGCTGTAAATCGAGCCATATAAATTTTCCGGGCATTTCACGGGGAAGTAATTGTGAGTTAACGTTCTCGTTTAAGTTTGAAAAGTCGGGGTGGACTCATGATTTCAGTACCCGAGTTTAAAGATGGTATAGGTCAGTGGTGGCTCGTCAGAGGAGGCAAGAGAGGCTAAGCTTCCCCTAAAATTCTTATTGTCCAAGTTCTCTCCTCACTCAGAATACTTTAAAATACAAATATATCTATACTCCATTCACTTTTATTTAATCACATAGGAGGTCATGGTTTCATTTTCAGGAGTAGGTGCACCTGATGAAAAGCACAGAACATATGATGAAAAGTCAGTGCGCGCACAGACAATACCGTGAATGACAAAACGACGTTGCCAGTTTCTTTGTTTACATCAAAGTAAAAGTAGCAAAGATATTCCACATTCTGTTAGGTTTACAAATTGTTCGCAGATTTTTGTTATTTAATCGATATTTGCAGGTGAGTTTTTCGTCGAATATCCAAGATGAACGTATGTTTATTGTTTTTAGCACCAGTTTGGAGCGTGAGGACGATTTTTAAGAACAGGACGAATGTTTACATTTCGAGGTTAAAGGGGTACACGGGAATTTCGTTTAAAAAGCTGTTATTTGGACAGATATCGCAGTAGATGGATCGGATGGAGCCTCGAGAGGTCGATAAGGATGATATTTTTCAGGTTTTCCAAAAAATTTGGCGATATCTGAGCAGATTTGCAAAAGTTAGGTACCTCACTAATGAGGTGGAACTTAGACCTAATTCTCCTTTAGATGTTGTTTGAACAAATGCAGCCGAGTTTTATACCCCAGCATTGATTTTAAGAAAACTATCAACAAAACGAAATCGAAATTATTCTTGATTCTTGTAATTACCCATCAATTCATCTTATATCTTTGGGTTGATTTTTTTTAATGAATTCTTGATTAGAATCAACAATTGATATCGTCAAGTCTTGAACTTTCAGTTCAAGAGGATAATAAACATTAAATCTTCATCAGCATGCATATGAAAATTATGTGAAAGCAATGCAATTCCCTTCCATGGCGAAAAATAATATATTTCAAGAGTGATCTCTTGTACTTTTCATGCAAATAACTAGAAAAGGAATCCTTGTCATCAATTCTAATAAACGTTAATTATTTTCGACTATCATATCTTTTCCAATTCGTTCATTTTCCGAATAAATTCACATTCTGAGAAATACGCTAAGAATGTAGAAAGGGCAACATAGTGTTGACTTGGAACATAAAAATATTTTGAAAAACGTCATAACTTCGATACAGAGTGGAATGTGTCAAATTTCCAAGGCCAGAGTTTTGATTTTATAATTGTGAATACAAGGTTAATAGTTACAGTTGAAGTAAAAGTTAAAGTTAGAAGAGGGTTACAGTACACTGCGACCTTAAGGTCATTTGTGCCCCCCTTACAGAGCTGTTATTATCGCACTTCCTACAGCTCGCCTTCCAATTCCAGAGATTCGATGAAATCCATTACAACCAGGATAATTCCTCACTCCTACAGGTTTCTTGTCCAAAACACTTTTCCCTTTGGCCATAGCATTCCGTAACCAGGTGAATAGGAGTCTCCTCTTCCTCCCCACAGAATCTACACTCGTCAGTGTCCGATAAACCTATTCTCAACAGATGCTTCTTTAGGCGACAATGTCCTGTGAGAAAGCCAGTGAGTAGGTGTAGTTGGTTCTTACGTAGATCCAGATATTTTTTGGATGTGGCAGTTTAAAAGTTCCGGAGGAACTTTTTGGAGTGATCCATCCCTGGGAGATTCCGCCAGAGTTATTCTCTGTCGGTTTTCTCCTTCACCATAAACTCCTCCTTATAGGTGCATTTTCCTTTACCACAGAAAATTCTGGGCCAGTGAGTTGCGTTTGTGCGCTCTTTCTGGCCAGTGTATTGGCCTCTCTTCGTTTCCTACGATTCGCGAATGACCGGGAACCCAGATTAAAAAGACCTTATTCTTCTTGCCTACCTCATTGAGTTTGTTTCGGCACTCCCAAATCAGCTTTGAGTCAATGACGTAGGAGCTCAGTGCTTTAATAGCAGCTTGACTATCTGTATGAATAGCCATATCGCATTTCTGATAGTTTCTTTCTAGATTTATATCTAGACATCTTCAGATTGCAAGTATCTCCGTTTGAAGGACGCTTGTACAGGAGCCTAGCGATAGTGCACACTTGGTACCTGTCCCATAAATCCCAGCATCAGCTCCTGTAGCGGTTTTAGAGCCATCTATATAGCATTTTATTGTATTTTCTTTGAGATTATAGTCGGTGTATTTCTGTTCCCAGTTCTCTCTTTTGCTTAGCATTGTATTGAAGTTTTTCTCATTGCTTACTTTCTTGATCATTACCAAACGATAGTGAACACTTGGTTCTTGCCTTGCCACCATCGTGGTTTTAGAACCCTCTGTATACCATTTTTGGTGTTTTCTTTAAAATTGCAGTCGGTGTATTTCCATTCCTCCATTTTGCTCAGCATTATATTGAAGTTTTTTCCAGTGTTTATTTTCTTGATCATTAGATCAGAACCAGATAAAATTCTTGCGAATTATCACAGAATCATGCTCGAAACAGAGTTACACTGAATACCAAACATTACGAAAAGTCCTGCTTGAAAGAAAATAGACACTCCCTCATATTTATTCTTCCCAGCCCAGACAGCATGGCAAAGCCTGAATCTCAATGGAATATCCCGACAGAAAAAGATTTTCAGATGTCATACGTTCTCTGCGTCTTATTTGAAATGGGAGTGATTGATGCGGTGCGACAAGGAAACAATATACGGTGACCTATCTCATCATTTTTCAATCGCTCCAACGGAGGTTTTGGGGAAAGAGAAATATATCTCTTTGAATGGCGTGATTCATAATGTGGTAAGAAGAACCAGATAATAAACAGAACCAATAAAATGAGATTTGAAGTTGACCACGTATTCATGCTCAGTGAATCGAAACTAGTTCGAAAAATAAAGTTTTTTATTTGTTTCTCATTTGTAAACGTCAGTTTCCAAAGACACAATATTAATCAAGAAAGTTTATTTTATCAAGTCACTAACTTGTAAAACTGACAGTTAACTTGCAAAATTTTCACAAGTTAGTGGTATTATTCACATTAGAAAATTTTGTTTTATCGTCATATATGTTGAAAATCATGGTACAATTGTTATTTCCAGTAACACAGATTTTTGATGATGAAAGAGTTGATACTGATGATGATGAACCATCTGTTGACTCAGAAACTGCTGAACTCGAGGACTGCAGAACATTTGTACTCTCCTTACTATCAAATAATTTGCTAGACATTTCGATTTTTTTGTTGACCGAATCATCGACATAACTCATCGCAATTTCGGTGCTCTTCCACCCTCCTGCACGCTTTAGTGCTAAAATATCTCCACCCGAATCCGCAACCATAGTGGCTCCAGTTCTGCGAAAAGAGTGGCCGGTTATAACTCTGGGTCTTTTAAACCTAAATATTTCGCTATTTGGTGTCCCAACACCACGAATAGTGTGCTGGTCAGCATTAAGGGAAATGCACTTTCCATGTCGGTATGTCAAAAAAAATCTTAGGCTTTCTGTTCCAGGAGGCCGAAGATTTACATATTTTCTGTATAACATGCAGGGCTTGAAGCTGCAGCCATCATCGGTTATGGTGAATCTTCTTGTTGTTAAATTTTTTGTTTGCCGCAATGTCACAATAACGTATTTTCCCATATCTTCTACATCATTCATGTTTAAGGAGAGAATTTCGTCACATCGACAACATCCAAATATCCCAAATATTGTTACAATTTTCGCCAGCAACCACTGGTCATCAGGAGCATGTAAAAGGAATTGTTCAGCCTGTTCTTTACTTAATACTTACTAATAATTTTTTAAGGAAAACAAACCTGCGAACAGGGGCATTTTCTTTCATTTCCAAGCAGCTTTTCAGCATAGACCATTTTGCCCATAAAGTATTAGGGCTGAATCTAGCTGATACTTGATTCAAGTAGACCAACAAAACATTTTCAGTTACCCCAATCACACTATTTTTGTTTTGCCATTTTTTGAAGTCGTCGTATTCTCGCTCGTACCTTGAAGGTGATTTTGCAGGTAATAAACTTGAAGCTACACTGCTGGCTCCCTCAATAATTTCTTTTGGTACATTCATTTTCGCTTTCGCCAAAACAAATGTGAAGAAAAATAAACAGACATGTTCATGGTAACGCTTCCATAGCTTACGACATTTGCGACAAACTATTGAGATTTTTTTGGAATTTATCTAACCTTTTCACAAATGAGAAACAAATAAAATATAAAACAATACAGTCAAGGTAACGGGTTTTACTGTCTCAAGGAGGTAACTGACTCGTCTGCGGCTCGTCAGTTATATCCTCCATTCGCCAGTAAAAACCCTCTTACCTTGCTAGTAATGTTATATACTATATTTCGAAACGATATAGCACTCACAGATATACTGATTACAAAAAGAGACATGGAGATAGATGGTCATGATACAACGGCATAACTCTTTTACATTTCTGGACGAGCATATACAGAATTCTCCGAATAAATGGATCCGCCCCTGATATTTCTCATATTTCAATGATTCAAGTTTCTTAAAAAAAGATTTCACAAATTTCTGATAATTTTCTCATAGAAATTGTTTGTAGTGGTTGAAAATACATGAAAAATTAAGCATATTTATTTATTTGATGAGGATTGGACCTTAGACCTGATATTGCAAAAGAAGAGTCCCTTCATGCTGGCCAACTGTTTAAAAATACCTAAAAATCACTTTCCTTTTTTCGCAATGATTCAACTCTTACCTGTAAGCTTTAATCCGAATGAATATATCCTAAAAATATTAGATGTCACGAAAGTCTCCTGTGTCTCTGTACCCTTATTTACGACGTAGAGACTTGATTGTTTTTCAAATTGAAGTTGAAGAACGCCCCGAGGGCAAATAGTTTTCTTTTTTTCGATTTCTTTAGATCTGGGGTTATTGAATATGTTTTTCGTTTTTCATGAGTACAAGCTATAATTTTGAAATAATCATCATGAAAATTTTCGTAGTTTATGGAAGATTAAATTGCCGAGGGCGAATAGTTGCGATTTTTTCGATTTAAGTAGTTTTTCAATTAAAAAAAACAGGTTGAACTTCAGCGTTTTGGAAACTACATTTAATGATTTTTTTCCGACGGTTATTCATCATTTTTTGGAAAAAATCGCAACTATTCGCCCTCGGCAATTTAATCTTCTATAACCTACAAAAATTTTCATGATGAGTATTTCAAAAATATAGCTTGTACTCATGAAAAACGAAAAACATATTCAATAACCCCAGATCTAACGATTACCCTGGTGTTTTCAATTGAGAAACTGATTAAATCGAAAAAAAACTATTTGCCCTCGAGACGTTCTTCAACTTCAATTTAAAAAAAAAAGTCTCCACGTTGTAAATTAAGGTACTTACTCGTGAAATAAAAAGGCCACTTTTGAATGGAGATTTACCACGATTCAATAGGTGATACTGCCCCTTAAACTTGATATTTCATTTCATGAGACCAATATGTCAATATTTGCTATTGAAAGTACACTGAAAACCTCTTTATAATGGAAAATGGCATTTTTCTTTGAATGTCAGAATAATACCTCTTATTGGAAAACCCTTTAGAACAACCCTAATGATTATCGAAGTTTTCAAAACGCCATGGGGAGATAATTCTCTGATCATTACAATTTCCATTCTGAAGGTGCTTTTTGAACACTCAAACCCAGTCATTTTCTGGGGAATCGATTGGAGATTATCGAATTCGATGGTTTTTCTTAGAACTCTTGTTAATATCAGTGGCGGCTTGTCCTATGTGGCAGGTGAGGCAGTTTCCGTATCTCACGATTTCTGGGTATCCAACTCCCAGTAAACGGCAGAGGCAGGCCTCGCACTGCCTTTCTTTACGCGTCATTTTTCATCATAGGGAACGGACGGCAGGCGAGAAAACCGCACCCCTAAAAGCCAAATATTACGTTGAGTCTGAGGCTAGCCTCTCCTCTAGTCTTGATATTCTCTCGCGAAGGGCAAACTGTACTTATTCT
Organism: Adalia decempunctata; assembly: GCA_951802165.1. Lineage (NCBI taxonomy): Eukaryota > Metazoa > Arthropoda > Insecta > Coleoptera > Coccinellidae > Adalia > Adalia decempunctata. The sequence continues at coordinate 4,287,391 of OX637695.1, read as the reverse complement.
GCACTATTCGGGAACTAGTTCTTTAATCTATGAACTCGGGTCAGTTTTCAAATTGGGTTCGATTTGTAAAAATAGTTTTATCTGTTTTTCGTGTAGATTTAGGTTTGCCTCAGTGTTCATATGATGTCTTTCAATCTTATTACTAAATTCAATTACCATCGGAGACCCGAAGGCGAAATGTATTTAACGGGACCGATGGGACGTCAGGAATTCCCCAGTTAGATGTAAACGCTCGAAAGACTTGTAATTTTTTTGTTTTTTCAGCTAATCAGCAAAGTTTTTGGCGTTATTCTTATGAGGATAAATCATATATAGTTCAAGAAGTAGAGCGATCTATCCCAGATTTGAGTGAATGTCTTGAGAATATTACGCAACTGACGAAGAAGAGAGTTCACTAGAATTAGTCATTTATAGGTATATGTACATATACAGAGTGTCCCATTAGTGCAATGAAGTAGATAATCTCATTACTTACTTCAGTTACGGAATAATTTTACTGCAGAAATGGTTGCTCTTGCAGTGATATATCAGCCTAAAATAATAGTACCGGCCACAGGGTGTTCGTTTGAAGCGGTATTACTGGTATTAGAATTAGGTCGGTTTGTTCTAATGGTAACCACTTCATATTATTTCATCTCTTAGTGCCAAATTAGTATTTCTATTCATTGGCATCAACATTTTTCTTAATTTATCCGGCGTGGCTGACATATAACGAAAAAATTATGGGAAAGTGGAAGATTTTACTTCATTATCAGAGTGACATAAACTTCAATATTCTCAATGTTCTGGTTAATGACTGTTTCAAATCTGATGATATGATCGAAAGCAACTTGCTTGTAGAGGATGTTCTTAACAAGGTCCAAAATTGAAGAATTTCAATAAGGATGCTAATTTTCTTCAACTGGCTTCAAATTACTTTTTACACACACCCTTTAAAATGTTTAGTTTTCGAGTAAGATAATTCTTCATCGCTAGAAGTAAATATTTTACAAAGCAAAATGTTTCTCGAAAAAGATGACCTTGAGTATGCTAGCGATAAAGAATGATTCTAATCATCAGTTTTGCAAGAGCCTTTTTCACGGCAACGCCACGGCAGGGAATCTTTTTTCTCCGATGTGCCTCACCACCTTAAACTGTCACGAGCCGCCACTGGTTAATATTGAATGCTCTCAGTACACTGTTGCTCACCTTGATAGACGATTCCAGGACTCAACACATCACTCGTAAACAGAGCATTGCTCACGGTGAAATTCAAATAATCCAGATCCATCGTTTCCAATTTTCCATGTAAGTTACAAAGTTCCACTTCTGAGTCCACGGATTTGGTGGTATGCTCTTGCGAATACTCCACAGTGGTCGAAACTGAATCATTACGCACTACATCGTCAGAACCGTACACAAGGAAAAACTCGATGAAAATAACTAAAACGTTTCTAAAACCTACGACTATCATACTTCCTACTTCCTATGAGAATCCTCACGCATTTCTATAAACGGGCGCATAGTTCCTAAAGCGTTAAACATCCAAATTCGAACAAAGGAAAATAAGAATCGTGAAATAAGCTCCACCTAACGTTGGGTCGCTCCAAAAACGGTCTACTTAGCGGCACGAATACATCAAACCGAACAAAAACGTTTCGCGAAATCCGTTCCACATCTTCAGACTTGAGAATCGCGATCGGGGAAAACGGGAAACGCGTACTCGCGGGTCGACTGGCTTAGGCGAACTGGAGGAGAGCGTGTAAAATCGTGGTGGAAACCCCACCGATGTAGTAACCCCGTGCGCTCCACGCTCATCGATCTAAATCCGACTTTGTTGTGTTTCCAGTTTCCACCTGAGCCGCACGCTTCACCTGGTGTCTAATTAGGGGAAAACGGGACGGTTTCCAGACCGTGGGGAATGAAAATTTTTTGGGCATTTCTATCGATGCAAGTTCGATCAGTTAAATTTTAGGGAAGAAATCGCAATTGTCAAGATTAATCCGTGGGAGAAAAACTGTAATAGTTCTTTGGACACTAAAATGAGAAAGCTGTAAAACCAGCAGCTTGATTTTTCTATATTAAAGGGAAATAAGAATACATAAATTTTCGATATTTCTCTTCATATTCAGGCTCCTTATGAATTCTTAAACTTTATGAAAAAGGAGGATATTGTCCCTAAGTTGGAACAAACTGAAATACATATCAGAATTGGACTAGTAGAGACCCAGTTTCCGAAGCACACCACCAGGTGGCACAACCACAGGTTCTCATCTCAGGATAAGACTACATGCATCTGATGACGGCCAATAAGCCAGAAACCGGTAATACATTGTCTTCCTGTGGTGATGTGCTTCGGAAACTGGGTCTCTACTAGTCCAATTCTGATATGTACTTAAACTTGATATTTCATGAGACCAATATGTCAATATTTGCTATTGAAAGTACACTGAAAACCGAAGAATTCTCAAAAACAATCTTCATCTACACTGCGCAAAAAAATCAACGCACATTCTGAAAATCTCAATTTAAATGAAAGTTAACTCTACATTGACTTTATAACTCATTTTTTAAGTTCTCTCGGGAAGGTTTTGAACGAAACAAGACACATTATATGGAAGAAAAATTCAGGATTTCACCGAATCTTATGCGAAAGAAGAGAAATGAACAATTTTCAAAATACTGAAATGCTGATAAGTGATTTAATACTTGGTATTTCCACCCCTTGCGTTAATTACAGCTCGGCAACGACGGTTCATACTCAAAATGAGTGATCTTAAAATGTTCTGATCTAATCCTTCCCAGATTTCTCCGAGTTGGATTCCTAAGTCATTAAGAGTAGCTGGATGATTTTCTGAACTTCTCATCCTTCTATTGAGGTTGTCCCAAACCTTCTCAATCGGATTGAGATCTGGACTTCTTGCTGGCCATTCCATTCGAGAGACTTCAACCTCTTCAATACTCCTGAACGATGGGCGCACGATGGGGTCTGGCATCATCGTCCATAAAAATGAAATTTTCACCAATATATGGGGCAAATGGCACTACATGCTCTTCAAGAATGTTCCTTATATACTTATCAGCATTCATAGCTCCATTATCAACGACCACTAGGTCTGTGCGAGCAGTCAAAGATATTCCACCCCATACCATAATCGATCCTCCCCCGAAGCCAGTAGTATTCAGGAAATTGCACTGAGCATATCTTTCATGTGGACGTCTGTATACAAGGAAACGTCGATCACAATGGTAGAGGCAGAATCTAGACTAATCTGTGAAGAGAACTCTTTCCCAATCGGCCTCTTCCCAATGGATATGCTCTCTCGCAAAATCCAAACGCGCCTTTCGATTGGCTGGGTTAAGAGCTGGGCCTCTTGCCGCGACACGAGGCCTTAAATCATATTCTCTGAGGCTATTTCTTATTGTCTGAGTGCTAATTTGCACCTCATGGGTTTGCTCAAGCTGATTTTGAAGGAGGCGAGCGGTTGCAAACCGTTGTCTCAACGAAGAAACTCTCAAGTAACGTTCTCGAATGGCAGTTGTTACCCGTGGTCTACCATGTCCTGGTCTTCGGACATTCATACCTGTCTCCCCTAATCGCTGCAACATTCTGGCCACACTTGTATGGGAAACTCCAAACCTTTCTGCAATTCTTGTGTATGTCCACCCTTCTTCTCGCAAAACTACCGCTTAGGCAAATTCCTCTTGGGTCAAATTGCGTGTTTCGCGTTGCATAGCGATCGAGTGTAGAAAATCAAACGAAAGAAAAACTATTGATCACTAGAATTGATCGAGAACAACTGATTTTAGAATGGAGCCAATACATTCAAAATCTGATAATATGATCTTTTGTTATTCCTGCTGGGAGAAAACATCTGTATTGAAGAAAAACGTTGAAAGTGGATAGCATATGCAAGCATAATTCTGATAAAAATAAATATCATTGAGAACACCTTTGAGATTTCCATAATGTGCGTTAATTTTTTTGCGCAGTGTAGTTACTAATCATAATAACAATTCAACAATAACTGAATCAGGACCTTGAAAAATTCACTCGAGTGACTTTTCAATCAAACCGACGCATCCGCCATTCTGCAACTAGAACCAGTAATATCAATTCCGTTCTTGGAAACTCCATCACTAGCAAAGGACCCCGCACTTTCCTTTTGGGAAATGGCGTTCCGTCAAATTTTCTAAAATTTTCGTATATTGTAGTACTCGACCTACTGATCAGAAGTGTCCATGGCGCCAACTCAATCCTGTGACTAGTTTTTGATATACGTTGAAGTTGAGAATTACCAACTTTTACTACGCTCGTATCTCGGTACAGAATCGAATGAACTTCAATTTTTCTCGAGAAACATTTCATTACATCCCAGGGAGCAACCATATAGAGGAATATAACCGAAAATCAATAAGAATACAGTGTTATCCATAATTGAATGCATGTCCGATTTTGAAAGTATAAAATAGGTCAGTTCCAGAGCAAGAACGTTAGCAAAATGAACTATTTCAATAGATATGTGTTTGTTACATCGAAAAAACCAGAAATAACCGAAATTCATACTGGGTGATCCATTATTATAGAATCTATTCACAATGAAGGTTGAGTGGACATCCTGTATTTTTGGGTTGATTTAAGGTGTTTGTTTGATTTTTTCAGAACATATCACCATGGACTTCAAAGAATACAGGGTGATTAAGTCATGAAATAAACTTCGAACCTCACGAAAATACCCAAAAATCACCCTTTTTTCATCACCCTCTATTCCAAGATTTACTCCATTGAGGTGGGAATTTTCTTCACCACTGTACTTGATATAAAAACATCAATACGGCTGGGAGTTTTTATCCACTTCCTATGACCAGATTTTTTTTTATGTAGGTAATATGAAAATTATTTATTTATTTTATTCTTTTCTTATTCATGCATAAAAAAAATCTGGTCATAGGAAGTGGATAAAACTCTCAGCCGTTTCATTTATCATTTATCATTTATCATTTATCATTTATCATTTATCATTTATCATTTATCATTTATCATTTATCATTTATCATTTATCATTTATCATTTATCATTTATCATTTATCATTTATCATTTATCATTTATCATTTATCATTTATCATTTATCATTTATCATTTATCATTTATCATTTATCATTTATCATTTATCATTTATCATTTATCATTTATCATTTATCATTTATCATTTATCATTTATCATTTATCATTTATCATTTATCATTTATCATTTATCATTTATCATTTATCATTTATCATTTATCATTTATCATTTATCATTTATCATTTATCATTTATCATTTATCATTTATCATTTATCATTTATCATTTATCATTTATCATTTATCATTTATCATTTATCATTTATCATTTATCATTTATCATTTATCATTTATCATTTATCATTTATCATTTATCATTTATCATTTATCATTTATCATTTATCATTTATCATTTATCATTTATCATTTATCATTTATCATTTATCATTTATCATTTATCATTTATCATTTATCATTTATCATTTATCATTTATCATTTATCATTTATCATTTATCATTTATCATTTATCATTTATCATTTATCATTTATCATTTATCATTTATCATTTATCATTTATCATTTATCATTTATCATTTATCATTTATCATTTATCATTTATCATTTATCATTTATCATTTATCATTTATCATTTATCATTTATCATTTATCATTTATCATTTATCATTTATCATTTATCATTTATCATTTATCATTTATCATTTATCATTTATCATTTATCATTTATCATTTATCATTTATCATTTATCATTTATCATTTATCATTTATCATTTATCATTTATCATTTATCATTTATCATTTATCATTTATCATTTATCATTTATCATTTATCATTTATCATTTATCATTTATCATTTATCATTTATCATTTATCATTTATCATTTATCATTTATCATTTATCATTTATCATTTATCATTTATCATTTATCATTTATCATTTATCATTTATCATTTATCATTTATCATTTATCATTTATCATTTATCATTTATCATGTATCATTTATCATTTATCAATTATCATTTATCATTTATCATTTATCATTTATCATTTATCATTAATCATTTTATGTTAATATTATATTTTGATGAAATAAATGTATTGAGCTGCAGCCACTTTTGGAGAATGCACATGTACCTATAAAAACATCCTGTGACACTAAAACGATGAGTATCTAATTCACAAATAGGATTTAACATTCAAATTTCTTCAATTTAGCTCACCCTGTACTCTTATTAACATTGAACCAACAACAGAAACGGTTTTTTTTCTGTGTTAATGTGTGTGTTCAATGTTGTGTGTTTTTATTTCAAGTTGCATTTGAAAATGGTTTCACTTTGAGAACAAAAATTTGTGGGTAAACTCAGAAAGGATTGGAGTTCTTAATGAAATAATTTAAGTCGATTTCATTTCGAAAGTTAATTTTTTTCTTTCAAAAATAGAAGAAAATGAGCCAACTCATGCTTCTGTTTTATTTCAAACGAAGGATCCATGAAAATAGTTCAACTACAGATTAAAAGTGAATCTGCAGATAATTTTGTTCAGAAAATCAACTTGAAATACGGAATTGGCAGAGAATGGCCAAATTCAAATATTTGGCGCGATAAAGTTCCTGCTTGACCCACATATTTACTAATTTCATAGTTGAGCGATTTTCGTATAGAGAGCGCCATTGTACATTTCATTCATCAGGATAGAGATATTCATAGAACTTATAGTGATAATGTAAATTCTATGGAGATATTCCATAAAATGCACGGTGGCTCCTCTATCGGATTTGTTTTCCTACTAGCTCTGAACCGGAATACACATATTTTTGTTCATTCTCTTCATAATCAAGCCAATATGGCGATATTATCTATAAAAATGAGAACTCTAAAAACCTTCGAATCTCTCCAAAGGAGATAATATCTATTCATCAACATGAATAACTGAATCAGGACTTCCAACTCTTCATTCGAAACCAGTTTTCAATCTAACCCGCGCCTTCGCCATTTTGCACTCGCGCCAGTAATATCAATTTCTTCTTGGAAACTCCACGAAGTGTTTCTGAATTCGTTCCAGCGGAAGAATTGGAAAAGAATACGGTGCAGGAGGGAATAAGTCACAAATTCAGGAAGTGGGCTCGAAATTTTCTCGGGTTAATTCGAAAGATTTATTCCCGTTTGGCACCAGTGTTCATGGACGAAGTGATTTATAATTTTTCTGGAGCACCGAATGTTTCTGTGCTCCCGAGCGATATTGATTGGATTTGCATCGGTACGTTGGTTCCGTTGTGATTAATGGCTCTATCCCGCAGATTGAGAGCGAAAAAGTTTTTGAATTTAGTGTCCTTCAATGTGCATTTGGGTTCATAACATTTTTCTTGTTGGGTTGAATGGGAAATATGTTCGAGCCATTCAAATCTTCAATAATAGCCATTTAACGAATAGACAGCATCCATACCACGAACGGTCTGAGCTTCTGAATAAACTTCGAAAATGAAATGTCGAAAACAAGAAAACTAAAAAAACATTACTTATAAGGGCTACATGGCCGACTTTGGTAACAAAATGTAGGTTTTCGAGGTCGCTGAATCGAATAAAGAATATTCCAGAGCCCTTAATAGCATAGTTTAGATTTTCATCTGTAAAGGTGCGAGTCCACTTGATACTTTTGTAACGCAACAAATCCACTGTTGCGCTACAAGTGTTGCTGTAATGTGTCCATTTAACTGCAAGTTGCGCGCTACAAATGTATATGAAACACTGTATCGCAAATACATGCTACATTTTGTATCAACCAGAGTGTCCATTTGCGATCTTTGTATCGGAGTCTTCAGGTGATCCTGTTGTTGTGCCTCTTGTTCTCGATAAAATGTCGCAAACTAAAAATGCTGCTGCTTTCATTGTTCTTGCAAATTTAAGACGAAAACGAGTCGAACGAAAACTCAAACGCAAAATATGGGTACGAGATTGGATAATGAAAAAAATGAACTAGGGACTTATAATCAAATTATGACAGAGTTACGAAGCGGAGATCTTGAATTTTATAAGAATTTTTGGCGTATGAGCGCAGTAGATTTCGATAATTTATTGAAATTAATATCGGAAGAGATAAAAAAAAGATAGTATGCCATTTAGGACACACGGAAGTTTTGGTGTCGATGCGTCAGTCTGTCTGTCTGTCCGCTTGTCTGTTCTTGAAATTTTTTGTTACCACGATATGTGCTAGAGACTTGAAATTTGTTATGTACGTCGATAGTAGTCTAAATCTGTCAGCTTGTTCATAACCTTACTCTAGTGTTGTGTAAAATGCCAAATTTCCATGGCCTCCCCTGTGACAAATAAAAGGTGAATGGACTATATGTATGTTTATTCAGAATTTAAAATATCACTACATGAATGTATAATTCTTGACAGATCTTGGGATCCCATCTGGGTTTGGTCATCGTTAGGCCACTCTTGTGAACTTTCGTAGTAGTCTCGAGAGCACGCTGCAGTTTCATTTGTCGGCTCCTCCAGATTTTGATAAGTATGTTGTGAAACGGCAGCCACAGAAGTTGATTTTTTAGATTAATCTTCTGCATACTTCAACAAAATCCTAGAGATTTCCAACATTCCAACTTTGCCCTTTTGCGATTCACTTCACCAAGATCACTCAGCTCCGAAGCCACATAATCGCCAAAAATTTGAAGACTGTCACTAGCTTTTTGCAGCTGCTCCAAAGCATGTATATGGGCTATATCTTAGGCTGTTTTTTCAGTCTTCTTCTCAAATCTTTATAAACTGTAATTAATAAACTGATTATCATACATATGTATTTCTCTAAATGTACCTGTATTCAATAAAAGTTCATACACTTATGTGGACTTTTTTCATACCATAACTCTGGTCTAGCTTCGTATTCGACTATTAATACCGAAGTTTCATCTCTTGACCATTTCTTCATTTCTCTGTTTATTTGAATTTTCAAATTTCACACGCAACACTATCGCGAAACAAACTTGGTTTGTTTCGCATGAAACATGTAGCGCTACACGCAGCAACCTGTGTCGACTAGATATTGTATCGCAACAGCCCGTGTATCAGCGCAACATGAAACTTATGTTTCACGCCAAGTTTTATTACTGTGTACACAGGAGACATATGTTTCATGTATGTTGCGATACACTGTTGCGCTACAAAAGTATCAAGTGGACTCGCACCTTAAAATGGCATATTTTGAAAAATTGGAAATTTCAATTTGTCATAGCCACCGTCCCTCTCGTCGTATCCACTATTTGTTTATATTTTGTTAGTCAGCCTATCTCAGAGTATCTCTGTGCCAAATATGAGCGATTTCAAAAATTTCAATTTTTGGGTGAAAAATTACTAAGGGCATTGAGTTTAAATATACATAAAGACAAGGCCCAGTTCATCGATTTGAAGCTAAATTTTGTGTAGTTCCTTCACCGGTTCATAGATGGATAAGTTTCAGAGAAGCGAAAATTTTTACTCCCGCATCTGGCGGTAAGTAGCTGAACTATAAGGCACTATTTCCGAAGCCGAATGCGATGACGATCAGGACCGGCATATGGAAATGTGGGATGTTCAGTATTTCATCATTTTATTGATGAAATAAAACGACCATTATTTTTGATATTTCATAAATATAAAATACAGATGTATGAAAAAATAAATGCATGCAATTTTTTCTTCATTCACAAGTATTTATAAATAGATTTTCTATGAATTTTTACAAATATTCAATTTTTTATAAATAGCGGGATGCTTCTGTGTCGAGATTCTTTTGGTTTTTTTTCTGTCCCCTGTACAGCTTCACTCTAATCAGTTGTCTCAAATGAATCCTGTGCTTTTCAAATTCTGGAGTTAACGGAGAGTTCCAATCTTCTGTAAATTCATTTTTTTTTATTTTCCTAAAATATACCTTTGAAGTCATATTTTTTCTGATTTTGTGACCATAATTTTCTTTATGACCAACAGCGCTTTCCTCATCAAATGTTTGAAATCGGTTGAGGGAATTCTCAAATGTATCCGATTTCGATTTGCAATATATATCCAATCATTACCAATCTTATTCAAATCATCAATGAGGAGTGCTTTTTCGCACTTACCGCATTTGTTTTTTTTTTGGCGATGTTCCTCATCGAGTACCCCGACAAACTTACGATTGAGTTGGATTCTAGGGTATTTAGGGGTTCAATTAACTCTTTATCCCTTATATAACCTCACTAGGCTCACCGTTGCCCGAATCCGCAGAAGGAATGGTCGAATCTGTCCAATCAACCACATCAATGGACTTTCAGATTCTCCCATTGTACACAGGTCGAAATCATTGTCGTCTTGGCAGTTAGAATTATCGGAACATTTTTCAAGACAACCAGTCATGACCGACTGCAACCCAAATCTGAAGCATCGAGCTGAGGGGTTTGGATCATAACCCCTACGCTTTCTTATTTTGGAGAATGAATTCTCGATTGGGTCCTGGTTGAGCCGACTTTTTATCAAATATGGAAATGTTTCCTTCGTCTCCTCCCACAATTGAAGGATGCTACTGATGGTTTGTATCAAACCGTTGAAACAATAGGGAATATTCTTCCCAACTGTCCAAGACTTAATGAATTCAATTGATTCCGTCAGAGTTTGTATTGCTGATGGCTGATAATTTCCCTCAAATTTTCCATTCGAATTGAGGCAGTCGAAAAGATCATTCATTTTCAGAATGAACTGAGCAGTTGAATTGGCACTTCTCGACCTCAGCTCACCAGTTGCAATGACTGTTCTCATAGCCGAATATAAAGTTCTGATGAAAATCTGCGAGGCCAATTTAACCTTCATTTTCTGGAAGGCGTTTGGATTTATGTGGTTTTCAGTCATCTTCAAGAGAGTACAAGAAAGACAAATTCTTTTCATCGATTAAGTACGTTTCTTTTATGTCCCACCAAGAAACATTTTCACCCCTCATTTCCTACCTGAGAACACTCCTTTGGAGAAATTCATCGCTAATAGTTCATCATTATTGAATCACACCGTTCGTAACGAATTTGGACGAATCTGACCCTGCCTACGATTCATAGAACTAGAGGAAAATAAATCTCCTGCAGATTTCTATAAATGAGTAGTGCCAAAATGGATCGGACGAATATAGTTCCTTTAGTAGCTACTATGTGCCGCCACTCAAGTTGGCAAATTGGCAAGTAGACTGCCAAAAATTTGTGCATCAAATCAATGAACTGGGTTGTGTCTCTATGTATATTTTAACTCAATGCTAAGGGGTAAGACCCCCTGAAAACACCATATTCGTCGATATAACAAAAAGCTGGGAAAACCTTAAGGAGATATCGAATAAAAAAGAAGTTCGAACCATTAGAATCTTAATAGCCATTAAGCGAAAAGACAGCATCCATACCCCGAACGGCCTGAGCTTCTCAACAAAACTCGAAAATGAAATATCGAAAACAAGAAAACTAAAAAATTAATTACTTATGAGGGCTACATGGCCTTCTTTGGTATCAAAATGTAGGTTTTCGAGGTCGCTGAATCGAATAAAAAATATTCCAGAGCCCTAACTAGCATAGTTTAGATTTTCACCTGTCAACGGGCATTTTTTGAAAAATTTAAAACTGTATTTTCTCGTCATTCGAGTCGGTTCAAGATTAAATTTACTTCATTTTTGTAAGATAAAACAGTCCTTGTAGGTTTAAAACTTATAAAAGAAGGTGGATATTCAATTGAAAGCATAGAAACTTCCCACCCCACTAGGCTTTCATTTTATTTTTCATGAGATCCTATCCAATGCAGAGAGTCCTGACCAGATGTTGGCTTGAGAACACCGCCGCGTCGTTTGTATTGAATCTGGGCTCTTTTGCCCAATATTCTGATCAGAATTTGGAAATGAACCAGGCCCTGAGTGCCAAGTCACTGCACGAAGAAAATCTATCTTCAGTGACCTTCGCTTCATCGCAAAACGATATGGAAACGACCTTTATTCCTACGTAATATTTCAAATGTGCCGACAGTTCCACAATAGAGGCTTCTCCAATCTCCAGCATAACATGTTCTAGAATCGGGATTGGAACTGATGGAAAGCGATTATACGCTAATAGATCTCTGTGTATATGTGTATGAATCGATATTGGGGAATTAGGGATATTTAATGTTCATATGTAAAGACAAGATGGAAGAATGAGTGAAATTACTGTGCAAAATATGAACCAATCAAAAAATATCAACATTTGAGTGAAAATTTTTTGACAGTTCCAACAACAAATCCAATTTTATGATTTTGTATCAAATGGAACCATTTCAGCCAATCATGTCAACATTAGATCGAAAACTACATCCAATGCAATTTTCAATCCTAATGATAACACGATAGAGTCTTATAAAATTATATAATAGTTCCATGGCAACATCATTCCAAACAAATTTCAAAATGTCACGTTTTGGTAATGTTAAAAATATAAATGAGCTTATCAAAGAAAACATTCCCAGAAATACTTCCAATAGCCACAAATATATTTGGGGAATATTTATGGAATTTTGCTACGAACGATCATACGAATTGAATGAACGCAGAAGCTTGGAAGAATTGGCGTTTATACTCAAAGATTGGGCTGTCAATATGAGAAAGGAGACGGAACAGAATTCAAAGAAGCAACGGTAAAGACAATGTGGAATGTTTCGAGCAAACTCTTACAAGAAAAGTATTATAAGGACTACAACATTATGATTGACCCGTTTAATAATATAATATTTAAACCAGCCCGAGATGCCCGCGATGCAATCAGAAAAAAATTGCAAGCAGACCCAAGTAAACGTAAATCCAGTTCAGTTTCGTTAAATTTGTCTGAAGTTAACAGAATAATATTGCTATGGGATGAAAATACTCCTGAAGGTCTTGTGCGTAAATTTTATCATATTGCTGCAGTAGAACTAGCGTGGCGAGGAGGAGAGGCAGTTGCTTGTTTGGTGATTTTTTTTCAAATCGAGAAGAATAACGATGGTTCTGCAACAATTCGCATTGAATACAATCCGGTATTCAGTAAAACGTGCCAAGGTGGTTCTAAAAGCTGTACAAGTAGTAAATGGTTGGTTTGCAATAGTGAGAGACAAAGCTGCCCTGTACGTCTTTTTCATAAACTAATATCAAAACGAGGCGAAAATATTACCTCACCACGACTATTCTTGAAACCAAATCGATATTGGAAAAATGAAACTGACAAATGGTACGATAATGTACCTGTTGGAAGGAATACCATAAATAAATGGACTAAGTATGCTGCCGAAGCAATTGGCTTGAATGTCAAAGACCAATAGATAACGAATCATTCAAATAGATCAACAGCTGTCAGTCAATTAGCAAAACGTGGTGTAGAGGAACAACAATTGATGAAGATTACTGGTCATAGCAATCAAAATTCTATCAAACCATACCTAAACCTCGATCAACCACATCAAGATAATAAATATTGAGAAAGGAGGATAATGTCCCTAAGTTGGAACAAACACATAATAAATATTATGCGTGGAAATAGATCTTCTATACAAGAGAACAGCAACGAATCTAATGTTGAGTTGAATTTTACGAATTGCACTTTCACTAATTGTACTTTCAATATATAAATAAATGTTTTGTTGTGTTGAGTTATACATTTTTTGTGTCAAAAAATTTTCTGCCGAATATTCCTCGGACATTGATAAATGCCTCATAATTTTATAACCAATATCTCAAGCTCGTTGCTTGGTAACAGCCCTCAGCCTTCGGCTTCGGGCTGTTAAAATTCATTATTTATGAAGTCTACATGGCCGACATTGGTATCAAAATGTAGGTTTTCGAGGTCGCTGAATCGAACAAAAAAACATTCCAACTAGCATAGTTTAGATTTCCACCAACTAAATCGAAATATTCCACCACATTCCCATTCGAAATTAAATCCCTCCTAGTAAAATCGAAAATCACATTGCTGCCTCTCACAACTGTATCCACATATACCGCAAATGTAAGATACGAACTTACCTGTTCTTGCGAAGTTAATCAGAAATTTGTCCATTAATATAACTTCGTGCTAAATTATATCCCAGATTAAATTCGACACAATAATTTCGAACTTCTTTCATGTTGAAACTGTCGAACAGTCCCAAGTTGATCATCACGCAGGTCTCAAATGGGAAATTGCAATTTCTAGTTTCAGTCGAAACGGTGTGCTCCTCTCTAAACTTTTCCAGTTTATTGGAGACGACGGTGGGATAATCTTAGGAAATCGGGGCTACGTTCTATTCATTAAAAGAGACTTGAGCAAGTGATTTCCAGTATCAGAAAACCACCAACGAAATAATGAAGTGCAGACGTGAAAACTGGAGTTAATGTTTTTGAAAACACCCTGTATACGTCCTAGAGCAGTGGTTCTTAACCGGTGGTCCGCGGACCACTGGTGGTCCCTTGAAGCACCTGAAGTGGTCCCGCGAAGTCATCTAAGGGCCCCGATCGCCCTAAATAAGGTTCTGAAATCCTCGCTGTACACGGGAACGGAAACACGCGTTAAAGTGGAAAATTACTGATTCAGTTTCAATTATTTCAAAGCATAATTATTTTTGGTATGTTTGGCCGTATGGCTCACCCTGTATGAAAGGTTATCATAATGAAGTATTTCAGACCAAAAATTGTACGACTAGGTATCAAATTCATGGAATGTAAATAAATACATATTTTCAGCTGAACCTTTCCATGTACATCTGACCGAAACTCATATTAAATTCATAGGCACATAAAATCAATCCGACATTTCAATTTGATGAAAAAACTGATAAAATCAGTAATTTTCCACTTTAACGCGCTGTATCTCGAAAACTGGTCATAGTATGGGATTTAGAATTCATATCTCTAAAGATCTTATGAAAATCCAAAAATAATTACATTCGACCAAGGAAATTTTTGAATGTTTTTCATAATTTTTCCAAAATAGAATACCTTCCTATGAATAAACCACCATGAATATTTTGGAGATTACTGACATACATATATTTGTGGTGAAACTTTTCCAAAAAATCAATCTATAAATACAGGGTTTCGAATAAATCCTAAAAATAAATAATTATGTCTAGTGGTTCTCTCTGTGGAACACTGTGTATGAAAAATGTGTACTGTGCAATATTTTCTCGTCCAAATACTATATCGGAGAGAACGTTTCAAAAATATGCCTCCCTGACATCACAGCAAAAAAAAATGAATTTTGGCAAAAAACTACTCCCATAAATTCGTGATTCACCTTGTAAATAAAAATATTTTTAATCATACGTATCCACTCATTTCATTATCAGAACATGCAGTAAACGTCTGCATGCAACAGGAATCTAATCTAACTTTCAATAAATGAAAAATAAATCCGAAAAGCTAGGCAATTTTCAACTTCAACACCCCGTATTTCGGAATCTAGTCATAGGATTGGGTTGGGCCCATTGTCACTTCGGGTCACTGAGTCGGGTACAACAACATACCAAACTTTCAGAAAATTTGACCGGTCGCCTCTTTACATACAAAAAGTGCGGGGTCCTTTGGAAGATTTCTGGACCCAGATGCAATTGCTTATCCAAAGATTCGGGATATTGCAATACGTCACTAAACATTGTTTTCATCGACATATTTATGCGAGCAGGGGTTCTCGGCGCTACTGCTAATCAAGTACAAGCAACGAAATCGGTTGGATGACAGTGCCGACATGCGTTTGGCTTTAAGCACCACTGAACCGAGGATTCAAAAGTTGATAAAAAGTATGCAGTCCCAAAAATCGCATTAAGTTACTATATAAGTATGTATTATAAATTGATTATTTCATTGGTAGTACATAATGTGAAAATAAAACAGTATTTGCTAAAAATGATTGCATATATGTATTTCATGTGAAACCGATAGCCCAAAAAAACCTTTTTCGTTTACATTCACAATATTATCTTCGGTACGTCCCTAGTTGGTGGTCCACGGCAATAAAAGATTCTGTCAAATGGTCCCGCACCACTAAAAGGTTCAGAACCACTGTCCTAGAGGGTCTTAAAATTCGTGAATGAATTCCCACGCCGTTCTGGGTGGAAAATAAAGTTTCTGGGGCCAATATTTAGAAAACTGTTCATAAAAAGTATGAAATATACTCAAATATCGTTTTCAGACGAAGTGAATAATTATAAGCATATTTCACAGAACCGCAACCGGGGAAATCTGAGCTGCCAGGGAAGCATTTTCATCATCCAGCATTAATTTGAGCTGGGACAATTCATTCTTGATTAATTGTGACGACCAAAATCGTACTCCCATAATGAAACTGTCCCAAATTTATTATAACTGAGTAAAAACGATTTTATATCATTTTGTTCATATTTTAACCTGCTCTTCAGAATATGGAAAGTATATAATCTGTACATTAGTAGCATTCGATGAAGGAACCCCATTCAAAGCATATTTTAGTCTGAGTGGACCAAATACAGTGACCTACTACTCAATATTTCAAGTGAAAAGTGAATGACCTCAGAAAATCGATGAGGTAACTTTCAAACGCAATCAACCCTTTTATGAACTGAATTCTTTGAATAGCACATTCTAAGGTATTGGTCAGGTCATTATCATAAATATTCCAAAAGAATTTTTTGCTGTTTGAAACAAAACTTATACACAATTATAAAATCACAACTCTGGCCTTGGAAATTTGACACATTCCACTCTGTATCGAAGTTATGACGTTTTTCAAAATATTTTTATGTTCCAAGTCAACATTATGTTGCCTTTTCTACATTCTTAGCGTATTCCTCAGAATGTGAATTTATTCGGAAAATGAATGAATTGGAAAAGATGTGATGGACGAAAATAATTAACGTTTATATGAATTGATTGAAAGGATTCCTTTTCTAGTTATTTGCATGATAAGTAAAAGAGATCACTGTTGAAATATATTATTTTTCGCCATGGAAGAAAATAGCATTGCTTTCACATAATTTTCATATGCATGCTTGTGAAGATTTAATGTTTATTATCCTCTTGAACTGAAAGTTCTAGACTTGATGACATCAATTGTTGATTCTAATCAAGAATTCATTAAAAAAAATCAACCCAAAGATATAAGATGAATTGATGGGTAATTACAAGAATCAAGAATAATGTCAATTTTATTTTGTTGATAACTTTCTTAAAATCGATGTTGGGATATAATACTCGGCTGCGTTTGTTCGAACAACATCTAAAGAATACATTTTTCACCATCTTTGAATAGGTTGAACTATAGATCAACAATCGCCCCTAATATTTCTCGCATTGTCAAAAATAACAAAACAAGTGGCACACCATATTAAGAATTGAGATATACGCTGTCATCTTTCAAAATCACTTGTCAAAATTGTTTAGTATATTTTTATTCAGGACGATTGATTTAAATGGAACTTGGGAATAAGTTTGAGTACCTACAAAGTTGGGCAAATTACTGATATTTTCTTAGAATGCACCACAGATTTCCGATTCGATGTGGAGTTTTGGGGCACCCTTTAGAGATGTAAAATTGAATTTTATCTAATATGCGATTGCACCCTTGAGGCTCCACAAAAATTCTTCAGTTTGTTTACTGAGTTATATTCAAAACAAAAGCTTAAACCAACAACAACAAATTATGAAACCATTTCACACAAACATAATATGCCATGTGACTGGGTTCTATTGACTCAGTTCCTAGAACAGACGATAAAAGAGTCATCTACTAGTCAATAAACCATTAGTATCAATGAGATATTTTGTCAGTGTTCTTCTAATGTTACTTTGGTCTATTGTTCCTTCATGATTGTTTTCGAGAGGAACAGTACGAAAAGACGAATTTCTTCTTGGAAAGGTGATAGTGAAGTTGATTTAAAGACATATTAATTGACAAAGTCTGGCCAAACTTCCTTCCGAGAATTTGTCTTTCATTTTTGTCTGAAACTGGGCATTGGCGCCTCAGGAAGTGCCTAATGATCCTCATTAGGTCTAGCAGAAAACGACGAGTGCAGATTCTGTGGGAAGGAGGAGGAAACTCGGAACTACCTGGTGACTGAATGGCTCGCACAAAACTGGTGTTGAATTTAATTCTGACTTTTTGACTTTTGTTAATTTTTCATCGTTATCATATATGTAATTGTCGTCAACAACAAGTTATCAGGAAATAAAAATTTCTAAAATGCTTTCCGCATGCATCAGTTCTCCTCCTCGTGTTATCATCGAAGAGAAAGAACCAATTTTTGTTAGCATGGATTGTACGAAAAATACCTTCACACATTTTGAATAAATCTCGAGCATTATGAGAATTCTCAAGCTTTATGAAAATTCTCATTTACTTTTGTGTTAAATGCTGAAGTGTTTACAATCAGCAATTCAAATTGTTTATTTGTTCAAATTTAGTGTTAATTTATTGAAATCCAGTGAAAATTTATTCCAATCTAGTGTTAATTTATTCAAGTTCAGTGTTGGAACCCATCACAATTCGAATATTATCTTGCTCGACTGCTGTAGTGCGATGTTGCACCATTATGCGTTAACCTCATTTTGATTAAATGTTACACTTCTACATACAATATGGATACATAAAGCATCACTTATAAGTGAATTCAAATAAGGAAGATATTGTACAGGGTGTCCCAAATTCGATGATCACTGAGAGCATCTCGAGAACCATAAGGGTTAAAGAAAAAATGTTCAAGGACTCCCGATATCTTTTTTCAAAATAATCAGTTGCCAGTAAACAGATACGAGATATCTGAATTGGTTCTCGAGTTACAGGGCGTTTCTGAAAAATTGCTGTTTCAAATATTTCGCTATATCTCGTTTTCTGTTGGAGATATCACGAAAATTCCAAGAAGTTTTCTTTGTAATTTCCATTGCCTATACGCTGCTTCTATCTGATCCGAAAAATTATTCGCCGTTCAAGTGCTAGAGAGAAAAGGTTGTAATTTTCAAATTGGACACCCTATATTTTTCATCATTGCTTCTTAGCCGCAGATTCACAGAGTATCATCGTGTAACCGGTTTTTCGAAAATCTGACCCGTTTCAGAGATATTGAGTTTTTCGTCTTCACTTGAATTGGGACAGCCTGTATATAAATATTTTCCTTTTATTTGGAGACACATATTTTATTTTCATTTTTTGTCTAGTTTGTTTTTCTGAATAAACTGATCTTCTTGAATGAGATATCATAGAAGATTAAAAAATTTCCTGAAAATTTCGATTCTATAAAATGGAAAACTTCATTTGTAAATATATAGATATATTCCATTTCCTTAAAAATCTAATTTGTGTAGTGAATAATTTCAACCAAATGATAATCTTAAAAAGAAGAAATCATCAGATACAATTCGGACATTTATTGTAGTTTTTTTTCAGAATTCATTTGTATTAAAGTTTTTATTCGATTAATGTAAGTTTTTCATAGAATCGAAAATAAAATTACTCCGAATAAAAGAAAACTCTTTATATACTGGCTGTCCCAATGCAATTGGAGACGAAAAACTCAATATCTTTGAAACGGATCAGATTTTCGAGAAACCGGTTACAGGGTGATACTCGGTGAATCTGCGGCTGAGAAGCAATGATGAAAAATATAGGGTGTCCCATTTAAAAATTACAAACTTTTCTCTCTATCACTTGAACGGCGAATAATTTTCCGGATCAGATAGAAGCAGCGTATAGGCAATGGAAATTACAAAAGAAAACTTTCTGGAATTTCCGTGATATTTCCAACAAAAAACGAGATATAGCGAAATATTTGAAACAGCAATTTTTCAGAAACTCGACAACCAATTCAGATATCTCGGATCTGTTTGCTGTTTGATTATTTTGAAAAAAGAGATCGGGAGTAATTGAAATTTTTTTCTCTAACCCTTATGGTTCTCGAGATACTCTCAGTGATCATCGAATTTGGGACACCCTGTACTAAATCATTAAGAATTTTCAGAAAATCCCCACACGAAAATATCAATTTGCAACAATTGGAAATTTTAAAGGTGACATTTTCATGCATGATAGCTCATGGTGCAAAAGAACAAAATAACCATTTTATGCTTACCTACTGAAGTATGTACAATTGAATTGACTATATGAGCAATTGAAGTCCCCCCTGTAAATAAAGATATGTTCTATTCAAGAGTGAAAAGAAATGTCAAACCACACAAGAATTTACACCAAAAACTCATATAGAGTTCGAGAACTACAGGGTGTCTCAAGTCGAGTGCCTATTAGACGTTTCTGGAGAACTAGACATATTTGAAATCTGAAATTTGGGATTATGATATTGTTCGAAATTCTCTACAGACCTAAAATATTTTCAAAGCCAGTGCACTTCCGGTTATACAGGAAGTGAAAATAAATTTGCTCAAATTTTTTTTTTCAAAGTGTTTTCGTTTCTGATATGATTGAATATTCAATGCTGAATACATTTCTGTTGAAACCAGTGTATTCATTCGAATCGTTTTCAAAATATCGAAAAAAAACCTGAAAAAAAGTCAAATATTCATAGCCAGTATTATGCTCATTTTTCTTATTCTTAACATCCCGAGTGTGAACCGTTCTCACAGTGCCAAAGTAGAAGAACGTGGAAATTCAAAACATGTATGACCTCATACATGTTTTGAATTTCATAAATATCATGACAGGGTGTTCCAAATTTTGTGTCGAAAATTGGCCATAACTCCTGTTTTTCAAATTAGAACCCTATTTTTTTATGATTGCGTTGGATTCTGCGAAGAAAAATAATGGAAGCACTCTCAGATGCATTTGCTTTCAGTAATTCTCGAGTTATTCGAGCTTTTCTAGATTCATGTCGTACGTAGATTCAAATTCATCGAGGCTGAACAGATTCGATGAAAATCTTTATGAAACCATAGTAACAACTTATAATTAGACCTGCCACTTGTGAAAATCAATGGGATCATTTATCTTCTATGGTCACAGAATATTCTCATGCAACATATTCGATGAATATTTTCATGGAACCATTGAATAAAATCGAAAAGTACAGATAAAACCTAAAATTAGACCTGTCACTTGGGAATTATTAATGGGAAAACTTATCTTCTATGATCGCAGAATATTCTTAAGTAAAAGATTAGATGAATTTGATGCTACGTACAACATGAATCCAGAAAAGCTAAAATAACTCGGGAATTACTGAATTTAAGAGCAAGAGCATCAGAGAGTGCTATCATTATTTTTCTCCGCAGAATCCAACGCAATAATGAAAAAATAGGGTTCTAATTTGAAAAACAGAAGTTATGGCCAATTTTGGATCACAGTTTTTGACACGAAATTTGAAACACCCTGTGATGATATTCATGAAATTCAAAAGATGCATGACTTTTCCACATTCTTCTACTTTGACGTTGTGAAAACGGTTAACACTCAGGATGTTCAGAATAAGAAAAATGAACATAATACTGACTATGAATATTTTACTTTTTTTCAGGTTTTTTTCGATATTTTGAAAACTATTCGAATGAATAAATTGGTTTCAACAGAAATGTATTCAGCACTGAATACTCAATCATATCAGAAAAGAAAACATTGAAAAAAAAGTTTTGAGCAAATTTATTTTGACTCCCTGTATAACCGGAAGTGCTCTGGCTCTGAAAATATTTTAGGTCTGTAGAGAATTTCGAACAATATCATAATCCCAAATTTCAGATTTCAAATATGTCCAGTTCTCCAGAAACGTCTAATAGGCACTCGAACTTGGGACACCCTGTATACTGAAATATTTTTAGTGATATTTGACATTCTGAAAAAAAAATATCACTACGAATAAATATGTATAATAATGGTACAAAAAATCAAAATTGATATGGAATACTGTTGAGAATATCATTAAAATAATTTTTTCTCATAAATTACTGAAAATTTTATAACACTCGTGAAAGGGATTTAAATACTCCTCATTGTGAGATATCTTAGGATGAATCTAGAGGAATAAAAGCCTATCATAATTAAAGTAAAGTGAATTTCGCAGAAAAATATATTTCGATGATACTAAAGCACTAAATTCTGGTTATTTATTTTATCAAATTTCAAATAAGTACCCCGTATTGTATTTTGACGTCATCATTTTTATCACAAGAAAAAGAAACAAATATATTCGAGTCTTCAATAGCACAAATGCTCATTATAGCCTCATTTCCGCTAGATATTCATCGCTTCTATCTTCCAAAACACCCTGTGAACAAAACAACAATGAGAATATTCTCTTCAAACCCTTAATTGACCTTGGAGAAAATAAACCAATAGTCTTTTGCAATTAACGCAAATACTTATACTCATGCGCAAAAGAGGAATTTTCAAAGTATAAAAACCAATGCCCCAATGCAGTAGGTACTTATTCAGTAAATGTTTCGTTGGTGTTGTTGGTATTCCTAAAAGTTGGTGTTGTTTTCCGTTTGTATACAAAATGAATAAAGATTCGAAAAAATCCACGGAGTACTTTGGTAGTGCCCACGGTTCCAAAGGTACAAGCGAGGGGCGTTCCAGTAGTGATTCGAGCTATAGATATAACAAATATGTCAATAGCTCCCCACGACCGAGTGCTCTACCTGGTCCGCCGGCGAAGTGGTTAGAGAACGCAGCCAAAAAATATTCCAAATGAGAAGTCCATAGTTTTACAAAGCCCATACCTATTAAACCACTTCGTTATATCATAGGGCTATATCTTCACAACCTGCAAGAAGACCTACAAGCTCTATGATATAGCAAAAATCTATGGACAACGTACATAACCAAGTTTTCTGCGGTTCAAATTGTGGAGCACCCGGTAGGAAGTTTGCTTCATTCCCAAGATTCACCAATGCCAAAGTCGTCATCACTCCGTGTCCAGTGTGAACTCATTTACATTTTATTTGTGTTGTGACTGTTCCCAGTTTTTAATCCTTCTTCAGAATTGGTACTTCATTCATATTTTATATTATTATTATTTATGTAAAGTATTATTATTTGCTGTCTTTCTTATACCCCAAAAAAACCTTTTACACTATTATTATTTATGTACCGTTATATTCTTAATAATGTAATGTTCATCTTCATATTGTTCATATTTTCCATCGAATTATATACAACTATCAACATATCTATCGAAGAAGGTGATTTACTAGTCAACATCCGTAAAAAAAATTTTCAAGTAGGTACCTAAATGTGTATATATTTTTGTGTCAATTATTTTGTAAATATATTTATTGTACATATTTATTTAATGTTTTCTTTCTGTTTACGTATCATGTATGTGCTGGATACGTGTATATAGCTACGAAAAAAGTTGTGAGTGTAAGAATGTTTTTTTAATTGTTAATATTCTGCAATAAAAGATATTTCGTTCAAATCGATCAGTTTATTTGTGAATTTTACCTAAATATTTATAGTTTATACTATAGAGTGGGTAATGGTGACACTATCTAGTTCTTTTTCCACAAAAAGGACAAAGACAAATTTAAACTTAATATTTTAAGATCATTTTCTTGAAATTATGATGGTTGTATTTCGTAATTCTACGAAAGATTGAAAATTTTATAATTTCTTCTTTTAAACTGTGCCTGATGATAAGGAATTTGGGATAAACAGCTTGAAAAACTGATGAAATTCAATTCGATATGTACACATGTGTTTATTTTGCGTCCATATTTCGTGGCAAAAAATGAAGTTGACATTTTTTTCCAATAACATCCATTCCACGAACGATCTGAGCGTGAGAACAGAACTCGAAAATGAAATATCGACAAAATAAAACCGAAAAACTTTGGTATCAAAATGTAGGTTTTCAAGGTCGCTGAGTTCAATAAAACATATTCCAAAACTCTTACTAGCGTCGTTTAGATTTTCACCAGTCAAATCATATTTTTTTGGGTGAAAAATGACTAAGGGGTAAGATCCCCTGAAAACACCATATTCGTCGATGTAATAAAAAGCTGGGAAATGCTAAGGTGATATTTAATGGGAAAGATGTTCGAATCATTCGAATCTTCAATAATAGCTATTAAGCGAATAGACAGCATCCATACCACGAACGGTCTGAGTCTGAGCTTCTGAACAAAACTCGAAAATGAAATATCGAAAACAAGAAAACTAAAAAATTCATTACTTATGAGGGCTACATGGCCGACTTCGGTATCAAAATGTAGGTTTTCGAGGTCGCTGAATCGATTGAAGAATATTCCAGAGCCCTTACTAGCATAGTTTAGATTTTCGCCTGTAAATGGCATTTTTTTGAAAAATTGGAAATTTCAAACTGTCATAGCCACCGTCCCTCTCGTCGTATCCACTATACTCCATTCACAATTATAAAATCACAACTCTGGCCTTGGAAATTTGACAAATTCCACTCTGTATCGAAGTTATGTCGTTTTTCAAAATATTTTTATGTTCCAAGTCAACACTATGTTGCCCTTTCTACATTCTTAGCGTATTTCTCGGAATGTGAATTTATTCGGAAAATGAATGAATTGGAAAAGATGTGACGGACGAAAATAATTAACGTTTATATGAATTGATAGAAAGGAATCCTTTTCTAGTTATTTGCATGAAAAATACGAGAGATCACTGTTGAAATATATTATTTTTCGCCATGGAAGAAAATTGCATTGCTTTCACATGATTTTCATATGCATGCCTGTGAAGATTTAATGTTTATTATCCTCTTGAACTGAAAGTTCAAGACTTGACATCAATTGTTGAATCAAGAATAATGGAACATTATATCCCTCTACTGAAATCCAAATAGTTGAAGGGAGTTCTGATGCAACAGGAACTTTTTCTTGGAACATAACCTTAATAGCTAACTTAATAAAAATAAGAGTAGAAGATATACATTTCATTTATTTGATCTTATGAACAAGGAGTAAAATATTCTAACTGTATAGTAATTTATTAGTTTAAAAAATATTCATACATTACAACCACAGTAGGTTTGTACAAATAATATGGAACAGGTCAAACATATGCTTCACATTCATCATTCACTTGTTCTAAGATAAGACACAAACTCCTCCACATTATAGGGCCCCTACAGCATTAAAAGCTTGTGTCTCTTTTGAAAGAGGTAGCACTAGATATAATATATTCTTTCGATTAAGAGCAAATACCTACCGTTGAATGTTACATACACAAATTTCTTCAAAATGGGCTTATATGAAGTGGTTCTTTTTCTGAAACGTGAAAACAATCAACAATAATCATTTAGAGACCGATGATGGCCATCCAAAACCCGTATACTTACGAAAATCGTGCAATTTCATTCTGCAAGTTCTTTCCTCATAATTCCTCGAAAATCCTACCTGAACCATATTTTCCGGTCGCTTTCGTGAAAAGATCGTATAAGGAAGCCTTTTTTGTCCATTTACACATTCCAAATAAATTTTGAGCACCAAAAACGATACCGAAACTAACCAAACTTCTGGGGGACCGGAATTTCGTTTTAAATCTTTCCAAACGGCCAGATACCTAAAAAAAAACTTCGTTATCAAGTGTAAAAAAGGCGATTAGTACTTACTTTTGCTTTATTCATGCTTATAAATCGATTTTTGGTCCAATTCAAATTTGCCGTTTGTACCCATGTCAAAATATCTTTGATACTTTTACTTTGATGTGGCAACGCCGTTTTGTCATTAAAGATATTCTCTGTACGCGCACAGATTTTTTATCAGGTGCACCAATTCCTTAAAACGAGACCATGGCCAGAGTTGTGATTTTATAATTGTGAATGGAGTATATTTGTTCATATTTTGTTGATCAGCATATCTCAGAGTTTCTCTGTGCCAAACATGAGCGATTTTAAAAATCTCCATTTTTGGGTGAAAAATTACTAAGGGGTAAGAATTGAGTTCTTTCGTACGATATACCTACCTATGTTTTCTTTCCACCCTATACCAGATTGTTCACTTTTTGCGTGCTTATCTTTGTGCCAAATATACCTCAGGAATCATGACGGAAAGGATTTACTTTGGGTTTGTGATAATAAATCTGATATTATCAAATCAAATCAAATATTGACTTAACACGAAACATGTACCTAAGTCTCTCCGAAATGTTTCAGAATTCAGTTATGAGAAGGTGAATTTACTTGAAATATTTTCGATGAAAATGGTGTTCATGAAAAACATTTATATTTTATCAAACGTTGTCAAATGCTGTCCACAATAGACTAACGACTTTTGAAACTAGGGCTCAGCTATCGATTTCTCTAGAGACAAATGTCACTGGCATTCCTATCCATCTACAGGATACAAGCTGAGTACCTACCACTTCCAAAATCGCCCATTATATCGAGAAATATTTCATGAGGAAAAAACTACAGTTTGCCCCCCATTCAAAGGCTAATTGATCAATTAACCAACAAATTGATAACATCAATCAAGATCTCTCAGCATCTGCAGCACTTTCGTTTCGGTAATGGATTCCTAAATCGGGTTTATTTTTCATTTTTCGACTACGAACGTGTCCTGATATGAGGCCATCGATCAACTTTAGGAAAGGAGCAAATGGAAGAGGCTTCCGTATTCTTCGCCAGCAGTTTCGGAGGGAGTCCTTTCCATTATAGGTGAGGATAATCCTTTATGCCTACGTCAAGGCCGGTTGAGACTGACCACCATCAAGAACACCTGTATATTTAACTTGATGCAGACTATTGATCCTGTTTTTGGTCAAAATTCAATAAAGGATAATTTTTTTTATTTCTTTCATGCAGGTTCAATTTTGAATCTTTTAAGCTTTGATTCGATAGGTAAAATTTCTGCTCCACAAAAGTTTGCGAATTTTGAAACTGGTTCAAAAGTTTTCCATTCCCTAAATATGGGAAATCTAAATAAACGGTTTTCCAATGAGGGGTGTTATTTTGAATAGCCCGCTATTTCGGTAGATGTCACTCTTGAAGATGTCATTTTTTGACATTTGACGAGTAGAAACTACGACATTGATATAGATGGAAAGATACACGCTTCAACAATGCATGGAAATTATTAAAATTCACTATAAAAACGGTTCGTAAAAATCAAATATTCTTGGGTCGTCATGAAGCACCTTGTCGAACCGCAATGCAGAAATTGGTGGAAAAATTTGAGCTGTTGGGACAAGTTAGTGAATAACGTCGCTCAAGAATAGCAGAGAATATTGCTGCTGCAGCCGAAAGTGTTGGGGAAAATCCAAGTTTGGCCATTCCTCGTCGCTCTTTGGGATAAGGCATCCTACAAACGTCTCACACCGTATATTGCATAAAGATTTGGGACTCCATGAGCCAGTAAAACCCGTTACCTCGCGTGTATTGTTTTATATTTTGTTTGTTTCTCATTTGTAAAAAGGTTAGATAAATTCCAAAAAAATCTCAATAATTTGTCGCAAATGTCGTAAGCTATGGAAGCGTTGCCATGAACATGTCTGTTCATTTTTCTTTACATTTGTTTTGGCGAAAGCGAAAATGAATGTACCAAAAGAAATTATTGAGGCAGCCCGCAGTGTAGCTTCAAGTTTATTACCTGCAAAATCAGCTTCAAGGTACGAGCGAGAATACGACGACTTAAAAAGTGGCAAAACAAAAATAGTGTGGTTGAGGTAACTGAAGATGTTTTTTTGGTCTACTTGAATCAACTATCACCTAGATTCAGCCCTAATACTTTATGGGCAAAATGGTCTATGCTGAAAAGCTGCTTGGACATGAAAGAAAATTCCCCTGTTCGCAGGTTTGTTTTCCTTAAAAAATTTATTGAAAAATATGACGTTTAGTTGTCATTTGCAGATTTCAAAAGGTAATAGAGTTTCTGAAACGAAAAAATGAGCGTTATAAGCCAAAAAAGGCCAAGGTATTAAATAAAGAAGAGGCTGAACAAATTCTTTTACATGCTCCTGATGACCAGTGGTTGCTGGCGAAAATTGTAACAATATTTGGGATTTTTGGATGTTGTCGATGTGACGAAATTCTCTCCTTGAACATGAATGATGTAGAAAATATGAGAAAATACGTTATTGTGACATTGCGGCAAACAATAAATTTAACAACAAGAAGATTCACCATAACCGATGATGGCTGCAGCTTCAAGCCCTGCATGTTATACAGAAAATATGTAAATCTTCGGCCTCCTGGAACAGAAAGCCTAAGATTTTTTTTGACATACCGACATGGAAAGTGCATTTCCCTTAATGCTGGCCACCACACTATTGGGGGTGTCCCAAAGCAAATAACGAAATATTTAGGTTTAAAAGACCCAGAGTTATACACCGGCCACTCTTTTCGCAGAACTGGAGCCACTATGGTTGCGGATTCGGGTGGACATATTTTCACTAAAGCGTGCAGGAGGGTGGAAGAGCACCGAAATTGCGATGAGTTATGTCGATGATTCGGTCAACAAAAAAATCGAAATGTCTAGCAAATTATTTAGTAATAAGGAGAGTACAAATGTTCTGCAGTCCTCGAGTTCAGCAGTTTCTGAGTCAACAGATGGTTCATCATCATCAGTATCAACTGTTTCATCATCAAAAATCTGTGTTACTGGAAATAACAATTGTACCATGATTTTCAACATATATGACGATGAAACAAAATTTTCTAATGTAAATAATACGACTAACTTGTAAAAATTTTGCAAGTTAACTGTCAGTTTTACAAGTTAGTGACTTGATAAAATAAACTTTCTTGATTAATATTGTGTTTTTGGAAACTGACGTTTACAAATGAGAAACAAATAAAATGGTTTATACGTTGGAGGAGAGAAAAGAAATGTTAAAATTTATTTCCAGAACAATTACTGTGCTAGGGCTACTGCGAGGATTTTTAATGAACGACATGCTGATAAATATGTTCATCTTTCAGTTGGTACATAAAAATGAAGACTGATATAATATAGTCCAAGTCACAAATTGTGAATCGGTATGTGGTCTACATTTCGACGCAGCTTCTCGCACAGGACACATCAGATTGGCTATTGTATAACTCCTTTCCATTGGGACTCCCGGTTTAGTAAGCTTGCAGATTTACCTTGAAGGTGATTGAAAAATCCATGAATCTCTCTGTTGATATGATGGCTTCTTCAGCGTGAAATTCTCTAAGAATTTCATTCTCGTTAATTCTGATAATCGATAAATTACCTAGCTTATAGTTCGATTGAAATGATTGAATCGAACAATATTCAACTACCGTCTTCTTTATCGCTGCTGGCACCGTTCCCAATCGAAGAATTGTTAGATAAGATGGCGAATTCCAAAACATTCGAAGTATATAAGTACATAATATAAACACCTATATAAATCATATAAAACATAAAGGTAATGAATGATGGTTACACCTTCAGTGTTAATATCGTTTCATTCATTGCGAACGACAGTTGGAATTATAGTGGTTCAGTTTGTAAGGTTCAAGTATGAATACAGGGTGCAAATCTTCGTATTACAACCGGATGTACAAGATTGTTGAGGAAAGTTTGGATGCTGCGTTGTATGTCTGCAACAACAATATGGAGAGATTCACGGTTGCCAAGGTGAGCGTTCTTACTGTCCTCAAAGAAAGAAAGAAATACTCGATGTATACTTCACATAATCAGATATACTTAAGGGGCAGTATCACCTTTTGAATCGTGGTAAATCTCCATTCAAAAGTGGTCTCTTTATTTCACGAGTAAGTACCCTAATTTACGACGTAGAGACTTGATTTTTTTTTTAATTGAAGTTGAAGAACGTCCCGCGGGCAAATAGTTTTCTTTTTTTCGATTTAATTCGTTTTTCAATTAAAAAAAACCAGGGTAATCGTTAGATCTGGGGTTATTCAATATGTTTTTCGTTTTTCATGAGTACAAGCTATATTTTCGAAATAATAATCATGAAAATTTTTGTAGTTTATAGAAGATTAAATTGCCGAGGGCAAGTTGTTGCGATTTTCTCCAAAAAATTATGAGTAACCTTCAGAAAAAATCATTAAGTGTAGTTTCCAAAACGCTGAAGTTCAACCTGTTTTTTTCAATTGAAAAACTAATTAAATCGAAAAAATCGCAACTATTTGCCCTCGGCAATTTAATCTTCTATAAACTACAAAAATTTTTATGATTATTATTTCAAAAATATAGCTTGTACTCATGAAAACGAAAAACATATTCAATAACCCCAGATCTAACGATTACCCTGATTTTTTTAATTGAAAAACTAATTAAATCGAAAAAAAGAAAACTATTTGTCCTCGGGACGTTCTTCAACTTCAATATAAAAAAAAATCTCGTCTCTACGTCGTAAATTAGGGTACTTACTCGTGAAATAAAGAGACCACTTTTGAATGGAGATTTACCACGATTCAATAGGTGATACTGCCCCTTAAGCTAATTTCAAGAACCTCACCTGGAATTAGCCATGTCTACAAGGTGAATCAACTCTTAGAAATTTTGGGCTAAGAGAATTTTTCTTGTTTTTTTTTAACAAAGAGTTAGCTCAAAATTTATGTTTTGCTCATTTATTCCTGATCTAAAATTAAAAAAATATGGTCATCTGAGTGAAAAATTAAGAAAAAACATGCATGTTTCATTGAGACTCCGAAAAAGTATAACTCACTGTGTTTCCAAAATTTAATACGAAATAAATTTCTTTTACAATTAGTCATGAGCTCTTTTTTCTATTTACAAAAGTGCTAAAATGCACAGATATACCTGTGATTGACGCAACTAAGACTCCCAGTTTGCATTGAATCATTGAATGCAGCAAAGGCATTTCTAAATCTTCATGAAACACCCATGTTTTTTCTTGATTTGGCACATTAGGTTGAAATTAGAAGAAATATGCAAAACATAAAATGTCAGCTTGATCTTTGCTTAACTACACTGCGCAAAAAAATTAACGCACATTCTGAAAATCTCAATTTTAATGAAAGTTAACTCTATATTGATATACAGGGTGTTTGGAGGGTGAGTAGCCATAGGTAAATGGTGGATAGGTGATGCTCTTGGGTACTTGTTGCGCCTAATAAAATATCATTTTGCCCAAAGTTCAAGGTGTTATAATTTTTTTACCATTTTTCTAAAAATTTCCCATTTTTCCCATTAAAACCTTGAATTTTTTCAAATTCAATGCTCGAGGTGCCTATAAAATTAATTATTTCCTTAGTCTAGTCTTGTCTTATTCAGATCGAATCATAATTTCATACAAACGTCTTGAAAAAACCTGACAGCGTCGTATTAAACATCAAAATGACAAAAAAAATAATGTTGTGTCCACTTTACAAAGTGAAATAAAAAAAAATTTACATGGTGTTGGGTTTTCAAATGGCTTTAAAAACTTCTCTAGTTAATACTCTTTGCAATGGTATGTAACATGTACCATTAATAATCAGATAACTCAACAAAAAACCGTTTTGTCTTCAAGGATGCCTTGAAAGGATGACGACAAAACTATTCCATTGAGCAGGCAAAATCTTTTCTCTCATTCTACCACAGCTAAAAATAGCGTGCCCTCTCTATCATCGGCTAACAATACTCCCAAGGGCGTCGCCAGGGAGGGGGCAGCTGCCCCCCGTGCCCCCCCTCCCAAGCAGAATAGAAAAAATGAACTGATTTTCGTATATTATGCTATTATTTCAAAAGTTTTTAAGGGATTTTTGAGCCGTGTCCTCCCCCCAGCTCAAAATATGCTACAGAATATGTTGATGAACCACCGAAATGTTGAGTGAACTCAAAACTGCATTACTGCACCTTTACTGCAGGCCTATGAAATGACTTGCAAATGTAGTAATTACCCCCCAGCTTTTGAGCTGGGGGGGGGGAGCACGGGGGGCAGTCCCTTCCCCCCTAGAGCTCAAAAATCCCTTAAAAACTTATGAAATAATAGCACAATATACGAAAATCATTTCCTTTTTTCTATTCTGATTGAGGGGGGGCACGAGGGGCAGCTGCCCCGTCCCTGGCGACGGCCTTGGGAGTATTGTTAGCCGATGATAGAGAGGGCACGCTATTTTCAGCTGTGGTAGAATGAGAGAAAAAATTTTGCCTGCTCAATGGAATAGTTTTGTCGTCATCCTTTCAAGGCATCCTTGAAGACAAAACGTATTTTGTTGAGTTATCTGATTATTAATGGTACATGTTACATACCATTGTAAAGAGTATTAACTAGAGAAGTTTTTAAAGCCATTTCAAAACCCAACACCATGTAAGTTATTTTTTTATTTCACTTTGTAAAGTGGACACAACATTATTTTTTTTTTTTCATTTTGATGTTTAATAGGACGCTGTCAGGTTTTTTGAAGAAGTTTGTATGAAATTATGATTCGATCTGAATAAGACAAGACTAGACTAAGGAAATAAATCATTTTATAGGCACCTCGAGCATTAAATTTGAAAAAATTCAAGGTTTCAATGAGAAAAATGGGAAATTTCTAGAAAAATGGTAAAAAAATTATAACACCTTGAACTTTGGGCAAAATGATATTTTATTAGGCGCAACAAGTAGCCAAGAGCATCACCTATCCACCATTTACCTATGGCTACTCACCCTCCAAACACCCTGTATATTTTTTATGTTCTCTCGGGAAGGTTTTGAACGAAACAAGACACATCAAATGGAAGAAAAATTCAGGATTTCACCGAATCTTATGTGAAAGAAGAGAAATGAACAATTTTCAAAATACCGAAATGCTGATAAGTGATTTAATACTTGGTATTTCCACCCCTTGCGTTAATTACAGCTCGGCAACGACGGTTCATACTCAAAATGAGTGATCTTAAAATGTTCTGATCTAATCCTTCCCAGATTTCTCCGAGTTGGATTCCTAAGTCATTAAGAGTAGCTGGATGATTTTCTGAACTTCTCAGCCTTCTATTGAAGTTGTCCCAAACCTGCTCAATCGGATTGAGATCTGGACTTCTTGCTGGCCATTCCATTCGAGAGACTTCAACCTCTTCAAGGTACTCCTGAACGATGCGCGCACGATGGGGTCTGGCATTATCGTCCATAAAAATGAAATTTCCACCAATGTATGGGGCAAATTGCACTACATGCTCTTCAAGAATGTTCCTTATATCCTTATCAGCATTCATAGCTCCATTATCAGCGACCACTAGGTCTGTGCGAGCAGTCAAAGATATTCCACCCCATACCATAATCGATCCTCCCCCGAAACCAGTAGTATTCAGGAAATTGCACTGAGCATATCTTTCATGTGGACGTCTGTATACAAGGAAACGTCGATCACAATGGTAGAGGCAGAATCTAGACTCATCTGTGAAGAGAACTCTTTTCCAATCGGCCTCTTCCCAATGGATATGCTCTCTCGCAAAATCCAAACGCGCCCTTCGATGGGCTGGGGTAAGAGCTGGGCCTCTTGCCGCGACACGAGGCCTTAAATCATGTTCTCTGAGGCGATTTCTTATTGTCTGAGTGCTAATTTGCACCTCATGAGTTTGCTCAAGCTGATTTTGAAGGAGGCGGGCGGTTGCAAACCGTTGTCTCAACGAAGAAACTCTCAAGTAACGTTCTTGAATGGCAGTTGTTACCCGTGGTCTACCCTGTCCTGGTCTTCGGACATTCATACCTGTCTCCCTGAATTGCTGCAACATTCTGGACACACATGTATGGGAAACTCCAAACCTTTCTGCAATTCTTGTGTATGTCCACCCTTCTTCTCGCAAAACTGCCGCTTGGGCACATTCCTCTTGGGTCAAATTGCGTGTTTCGCGTTGCATAGCGATCGAGTGTAGAAAATCAAACGAAAGAAAAACTATTGATCACAAGAATTGATCGAAAACAACTGATTTTAGAATGAAGCCAATACATTCAAAATCTGATAATATCATATTTTTTTATTCCTGCTGGGAGAAAACATCTGTATTGAAGAAAAACTTTGAAAGTGGTATAACATATGCATGCATAATTCTGATAAAAATAATTATTATTGAGAACACCTTCAGTTGTAGAATAAATTGGAGATTTCCATAATGTGCGTTAATTTTTTTGCGCAGTGTATGTACGTGCCCCAAAAGTCATAGTTTACATTGGATAGCCATGTGTCCAAGAATACTATCCAAAAAACAGATTGAAAAAATTCCTTCATTTGGCGTCTTCCCACCAAAAAGAGTGGCAATTGGTGAAATTCTTTTGAATTTTCGAACAATATATTATGGCAAATAGCGAATATAAGGAAATGGCAATTGAGGGGTTGAAAACCCGCAAGTCCGGCTCTGGTTACCCTAGACTCGTGAATCGTGATATTATAGACGTTTATTATGATCCTGTATACAAAATATCCATCTTCTATTGGAACATCTTTACAGTTGGTTTCTTATAAAATTACCGCATTATGCAAATATCTTCTGAATCATAAATTAATACCGATTAGCATTTCATTCAACCATTGAAAAGTTAATTTGAACGTACACATTTGGACTAAACAGCATTCTATTAGTGGTATTAACGATGTCGTTAAAGCATATCAGCCAAAGATATTGGAAGTGGTGTATTGTTCGCAATTATGTTATCTGTCCCATAATCAGAGTTATCTCGATGTGTACCGATCATTAAAATCTTTTCTGGTAAATTAATTGAGGCTATAGGTAAGTTTTTCTGTATGCGAAAAATTTCAGCTCAGGCATCAAACCACCCAAATATGAAGAAATTGGCATACAAGAAAAATCAAGAAAAGAAATGCAGAAAGCATACTGAGCACTGTTTTTCTTTTCTTTACCGTGCTTTCTTTTTTTCATTTCAGATTTTCTGGGATGTCTTGATTTTTTAATTGTTTCATGTGAATCTTCAATGTACATTGTTGAAGGAACATATTTTTTCATCTACATACAGGGTTTTCCATCTCAGAGGAGCCATATACACTGCGCAAAAAAATTAACGCACATTCTGAAAATCTCAATTTTAATGAAAGTTAACTCGACATTGACTTTATAACTTATTTTTTGTGTTCTCTCACATTAAATGGAAGAAAAATTCAGGATTTCACCGAATCTTATGTGAAAGAAGAGAAATGAACAATTTTCAAAATACTGAAATGCTGATAAGTGATTTAATACTTGGTATTTACACCCCTTGCGTTAATTACAGCTCGGCAACGACGGTTCATACTCAAAATGAGTGATCTTATAAAGTTCTGATCTAATCCTTCCCAGATTTCTCCGAGTTGGATTCCTAAGTCATTAAGAGTAGCTGGATGATTTTCTGAAATTCTCAGCCTTCTATTGAGGTTGTCCCAAACCTGCTCAATCGGATTGAGATCTGGACTTCTTGCTGGCCATTTCATTCGAGAGACTTCAACCTCTTCAAGGTACTCCTGAACGATGTGCGCACGATGGGGTCTGGCATTATCGTCCATAAAAATGAAATGTTCACCAATGTATGGGGCAAATGGCACTACATGCTCTTCAAGAATGTTCCTGGGGTAAGAGCTGGGCCTCTTGCCGCAACATTCTGGACACACTTGTATGGGAAACTCCAAACCTTTCTACAATTCTTGTGTATGTCCACCTTTCTTCTCGCAAAACTACAGCTTGGGCACATTCCTATTGGGTCAAATTGCGTGTTTCGCGTTGCATAGCGATCGAGTGTAGAAAATCAAACGAAAGAAAAACTATTGATCACTAGAATTGATCGAAAACAACTGATTTTAGAATGGAGCCAATACATTCAAAATCTGATAATATCATCTTTTTTTATTCCTGCTGGGAGAAAACATCTGTATTGAAGAAAAACGATGAAAGTGGATAACATATAATAATAATAATAATATATTCACCACCAAAAAAGTTTACAAACTCTTATTTTCATATCTCAAATAAAATAAAAAATCAAATTTGAGGAGCGTGACCGGGCCTAAATTATTGAATTTGTGTGCCGTGATCACACTCTTACTGAAAAATAAAATAACAGACGCGCCAGAGCAACACAGTTATTGGGATGGTAGTCCGGAGAACCGATGATACATCTACAACACACATGGAGCCTGTGACACAAGGACAAGTAACAGTACAATTCAGTTAAAAAACTCATGTGATAACAGGAAAAGTAACAGCACAATTTAGCTGGAAAACACATAGATGAACTTTTCTTTATTTTTCTCGATATAAGACCTTATCAACCTTCCATTTCCACCCGGCATCACCAAAGTCTTCAAAGAGCTTGGCAGAACGTTGTAGATTTTGGGCAAAAAGTATGTAGCAAACCTAGTGCAGAAGGAATTAGTTACCCTAGGCATACATAAATGTTCATTAACATTAGTTCTTGTGGGATAGTCATGTGAAACAACAGGAAAACAACTGCTTATCTTCGGGAAATAAGTAAAACAAGAGAGAACATATAGATTTCTGATATTTAGGATGTTAAGCTCTTCATATAGTTTCGACGTGGGATATCTACGTGGTTTATTCGACAATACCTTCAGAATACCATTTTGACATGTTGATAATATGCTTAATAGTTCGTTTCATATAGTCCACCCCAAGCAACAATGCCATATCTCAATATGGACTCAACCAACGATTTATACAATATAATTATTAGCCTTCTGCTCAATATCTCTCTGAGCTGAAAAAACTTGTACAGCATCTTTCGAACCTTCGAGGCTAGATACACTGTATGTTCACTCCACCTCATATGCATGCATAATTCTGATAAAAATAATCATCATTGAGAACACCTTCAGTTGTAGAATAAATTTGAGATTTCCATAATGTGCGTTAATTTTTTTGCGCAGTGTATTTCTTATCCCATAATGATTGAAAAAATTCCTCGAAATACGTCGACAGATTTTGTTTGGTTTGGGGGACATCTTTTGACGTACATTTGAGGCTTGAACATTTGCTTTTAAAACGCAGATTTATTTTTTTCGATTGTACGCATGATAAAACAATTCAATCTTCTTAAGAATGTGATTTAATGAAGATTTTTAAAGTCTGCAAAAAGGGCTTAGTGAAAAAGAGCTTGTTCATTGTGAAAAAAA
The DNA here is from genome assembly GCA_951802165.1 of Adalia decempunctata. Taxonomy (NCBI): domain Eukaryota; kingdom Metazoa; phylum Arthropoda; class Insecta; order Coleoptera; family Coccinellidae; genus Adalia; species Adalia decempunctata. The sequence continues at coordinate 4,250,417 of OX637695.1, read as the reverse complement.
CCAAAATATTCAAGGTGGCTCGTTTGAGCTAAAAAATTGATTTGTAGCGAAAACGGTTCATCGAAAGTACACCATTGTTAAGAGGCCTCCAAGACCTTTCAAATGATTTTATCATTAAACCTCTCTTCCCTATTCAATTTTGAGGGGTTGCTCGTTCAAGCCTCAAATGTACATCAAATGTCCCCCAAACAAAATCATTCGACGTGTTTCGGGAATATCAATGAGATAAGAAATATACGGGGTGGCTCGTCTGAGATGGAACACCCTGTGTAGCGGAATTCGTTTTTTTCTTCCAGATCTTTGACGTGTTCGACCAAACCTTTCCAACAGCCTTCATCCTGAGCACTGGATACTGGATTTTTTTCGTCAGTAACTATGGCGCCCCGCTATGTGTCTGTGGAAGATTTGGCATCGTTTGTCGCCACGTTAGAAGCAAAACACACTGGATAGATTTACAGCCAATAGCAGAGAGAAGCGAAAGCATTGTTTTTGCTCCAAAAATTTACGGTGCCGTTTTACCCCGGGTAGGAAAATTATCATGAAATATGTTGAGTGAAGTATTTGCATTCGCCAGTTTTACGATAGAAGGATTGTCATAAACTCACGGTAGAATATTTCGAACTCATAATAAATTTATGAATAAGTGATAATGAGGACTGAACGAGAATAAATTCGCTATCACAAAAACGCCTATATCTCTTGAACCAATTGAGAAAAAATCAAAATTTGATCATAGTTAGCTTTGTTATGAACGTCAGAAACATGTGGAACATTTACTTCATAGATATTCCAATTCTCTGTCGCAAAATGTCAACCGAAGTGAAAACACGAGAATTTATAGTGAAACTTTTCCAAACTAATCAAAATTTGAGCTTCAAAAGAATCGCAAAAGAGGCTCGCGTTCGTCCCAGAAAGTGACTGGGAACACTATAAGAAGCATGATGGGAAGAATTCCAGAAAAAATACATGAATTTTGTAAAAAATAGTTTCGGTTTTTTTATTGTAAAAACAGTTTTCATTAGAATTAGAAGATGATTCGAAAATGAGTTTGATTTTCGAAATCGATCCAGTGGTTCAAAAGATATAAGAGTTTTTGTGATAGCGAATTTATTCTCGTTCAGTCCTTAGTTAAAAATATACTAACTAATAAAGAAACTGCAACACACAGAAGCCAGTAGTAGCTGTATAAATTTAATTTTTTTTTTGTAGAACACAGATAGTATAGCAAGTAGTAAATGATTAAATTTGGAGAAAAAAATCGTGAAGGTTTTTTCATGCAAACATTTTTGTTACTTAAATATTGTAGTCGTTCTTTGCAATTTTTTTAAATTTCCCAATAAACCAGCTGTTCGAGGAGATCCAAAGTCGATGTTTAGTTATTGTTAAAATGCCTGGAGCACATTAAGTCTTTATTCGAGGTAACAAGACAGCTCTGAGTGACCTTAAAGAAATAGTGGAGCCATATGTTCTCCCCTATCTCAACCGACTCGAGAATCCAATATTTCAGCAAGATAATGCTCGACCCTATGTTGCCAGAGTTAATTCAAACTTTTTTGAAGCGACCCATGTGAATCTTCTGCCATGGCCACCCAGATCCCCCGATCTTTCGCCCATAGAGCAGGCTTGGGACATGGGTAGACTGCTTGGAAATTTACCCCAGCCCCCACGGTCTTTGGCGGCTCTGAGACATGAAGGACAGGTAGCTGGGGATAGTATCCCTCAAGAAGAAATAGACCATCTTATTGCATCAATGCCAAGACGTGTTGGAGAGGTATAAGATAGTCGAGGTGGACAAACACATTATTAACAAATTTATTAAAAAAAATTGTAAACCTTTCGTTATTTTCTCCAAATTTTGATTATTTTCTTCTTGCTATACTATCTATGTTTTACCAAAAAAAATTAAAATGCAAACAGCTCCTGGGTATTGCAGTTTCTTTGTCAGTTAGTATAATAACATCCCATTTTGTTCACAGAAATATAATATTTCAATAGACAGTTCAACCGAATGCAGTGGATATTTAATCAGCATAAATATGGACCTTGTCCACACTAAGAAGATCAGGAAAGAATTTCATGTCAACATTCGAGCAAGGTGAAAAAAGTTGATCAAATGTTTTCCCTTCTACTATAGTTTTTAAATTTAATCCATAATTTCTTTTTCTCCTTCCATCCAGTTATGGTTACGTATACCCTTGCTACGGAGCCCTTTTCTCAGTAAGATTCACCCCTAATCCTCTTCTGAAAGGAAACTACGGCAAGTATCTGGACCAGTTAAGGATTCACCGTGCAGTCTTGATGAACAGACATTACGTGGACGACTTAATCGTGACCCCTTACAGCATGCCATCCACCGGACTCCTCCTCATATCAGTAAATCTGATCAAATACGAGCTACCAGCCAAGATATCCGCTGTACCACTGGCAGAATGGGAGAAATCAAGAAACGATTTCCTTTTCAAGGATGCTTCTACCCAAACTACGAATGTAAATGAAGTGAAGTTGTACAAAAGTACTTTACAAGATTTTTCGAGCTCCATCTGGCAGTATAAAGAGGCGGACAGTGATTCTCAATTCCTGGGTGGTTTTCTGGGTTCTCCAGAGGATAAAATAGACCAGGCGTTTCCTTTAGGTATCCATAACTCAGAGCAATATGACCAGCAGTTTCCAGACATAAAAATCAAATCGAACTCCATCAGCAAACCGTCTAAACCACAAATAAGAGAGGAGTCTATACCTAAACCCATTTCAACCACATCCATGCAAGTCAATATCAACGATTCCAGATACCACAATTTTCCCCCTGCTGAAAGAACCCAGTTGCCAAATTTCAAGGAAGCATTCCCGACCTCTCAATTCGCCAAACCACAATCTACCAGACGTAGAAGAGGAAGACCTAAAGTCCTTCGTCATGACCTCTGCAGGTCTTTCAGCATAGCTGCCAACACCTCAGCGGTAAGTGCTATGTCGAGAGTTGATTCCATGTCTTCAGCTTCGTCCGAGAATTTGACGGTATCTTCGGGTGAACATGTTCATTCTGGTTCTGAGGAGGAGAGGTCAACGACCACAGTGGTTGATTCGCAGAGCTTGGCTGAGTTTGATGAGATAGTTAAGCAGGTGAATGAGAAATGCAAGTTTTTCGACGATGAGGATTACGAGAATGAGCTGGATTTGATCAATCAGCTGATTACTGAGAAGATGCATGCTGATTTGGTTGGGATATTCGGCGACTAGATGGATATTCTTCAGATATCGCACTAGAGAATGATGTAGAGTGAATATTTGGGACCGTGCTCAGCCTTCATAGGCTTCATATTTTAATCATTTGTTCTGATCTTAGACCATAGAAAGAGGAGACGAAGATAGCATAAATGGTAGCAAAATCATTAGAAACTGCCTTGGCAACATTGCAGAACCTAAGTTTAAAGGTCCAGTGGCGTGATATTATCGGTATTGAAGAATAGCAATAAAATTACAAGTAAATTAACTCTTTTTGACGAATTCCTACAATTCACCAAACATCGAAACAGATTCTGATTTAGGTAAACAAAGTCAGCTAAATTCAGAATCGATAACCAAATGTTCCCTCTCTCAATATTTGAAGAGAATCTGAAAAGTGAAATTCAAAAAATCGAAGAATCTACGCCACTGTTACTTAGAATGAGAAGAGTAGAACATAACTGTGTAAACTCAAATTAGGATTCAAATAGTCTAATTTACCACAAGCAAGACACTTTTACGAACCATTTTTCAACGCATTCTGGTAATAACATTCAGAAATAAATCCAAATCTCACTTATCATACACAATGAAACGCGATATCGTGATGACAATACTGTTCAAAACGTCATTAGTAACACAAAATTAGAAAAGCGGTACGAAATGAAAGATTGAACTGGCCACAGATTCAGAAAACCATAACTTACCCATCCATTATCTGAGGCAAAAACGGCCGAGCCGTTTCGAGGACATTCCGATACTTCAGTAAATTTATTGAAGGAACTCATTTCTGACATTCACGGACAAATGAGTAAATGAATTTCAATCTAAAGAACCTACTTTTCATTTTGATTGAGAGTTTATTTATTAGAAAATTCAAAGAACGTCAAACGTTGCAAAAATGTCTACTACATTTTGATTCCGTAGTAACAGTAGTTCCATGATTTTGAAAATTGGCTTCACTATTTATCATTGAAAGGCTATTCTTTCTATTGTCTAAGGTCCTCTTGAAATTGGATCAAAACGCCATTAGTTGTTGAAAGAATATTGGGAATTTTTTTCGATAATTGGAATTTCACAAGGTTCCACATTCGCAAACAGGACAAAATTTTGCATATGTCTTGAATGCGTAATTCTCTAACTAAATGCGAAATTTCATTCTGATCGAAAAAGTATTTCTGAAATAATTGAAAAAACTATATTTCGAACGTCAAGAGCGAATCTACCCTGGAGATTCCAAGTTTCTGAGATTTTCCGTTGGAGAATTATCTTGTTATCGTGTATAAAGCAAAAACCCATGACTGGGAAAATGTGGTGGAAAAACAACTCCAAACGTGGACTGCAATTTATTCAACTTATAACATTTTATTTACATAACTTTACATTTATACATCATTACATGATCTATATAGAAATAAAAAGTGTTATCGACTCGGAATTGATTCAAATAAAATATGTCACCGATATTCATTGAGACACCCTATATGTCGCGGCTCTAAAAAAGCCCATTTAATCTTCTCTGTTCTAAGAATTATTATTTCAGGGGCGTATATTTTTAAACAACAAATAACTATAACTTATAATATCTTTTTCATCTTTTGATCTTATGCTATGTTCTTTATTGTATACGACTAATGTTTTTATTGTCTTTTACTGTTTGTCATTCTTATTTTCTACCTATTTCAATTGACTAGGGACAGAATGACATGAATGGAATTATGAAAATACATCACTTTTTCGTATTTTATTTCAGTCCAGAGACAATTCAAAATCAACTATTTTTCCTTTTTTTACGGCGATACGATCATGGCGTCTTAAAAAAAATAAATGAACATGAATGGAAATTCACGACACCAAGATTATTCAAAAAGTCTGAACGAATTTAATTCGATATTTCGAAATTTTTTGTAGAAATCAAAAATTCTGGTTCATCCAGGAAAAATTATTCAAGAGTGGTGGACAAACTGTGGCTCTATTGTGATTCGCGTCACTGGCCTACAGCTCATGTTGATAACTTCATCCCCATGAATAAAGACCAGAAAAATAAACTTTTTTATTTGTAAATTATTGTCAGTTGTCAATTCAATAATTCTCATTCATTATTTCTACAGGTGTCTATTTTGTGCTAAGTATCACATTTTATTAGATATTCTCAATTTAGTCAGCTGAACACACCTTTCTTGAGCCTCTCAAATCAGAGGCTCCAATATGTCTGAAAAATTATTGTCTAGTACCTGAAATCACAAACAATTCAAGGCCTTATTATACACATCGAAAAACTTACAAAACTATGATAAGTATTTTATCGTTATATATTTTATATTCTCGAACTAGTCACACATATTTGTTAGTATATATTTCAGAATTCCTCAGTTGCCTTTTCGATTATTTCTCCATATGTTCAAAAACTGATTTGCTTGAATGATATGGTTATGTTGACGAAATGATATGCTGCATATTTTGTAGGCTATATACAAACAACAATATACTTGAGTAAGAGAAATGTTTTTCTGTTTGGAGGTTATTTTCGAGGTTCCAAATAAATCTGTTACTGTTAATATTGCAATTTTCGAAGGAATATGAATCCATTTCAAAGTTATAACCTTTTTGCTCACTCTCATAATTCATCAGTTTTTTAACCAACCTCCGAAGTACCTATTCGTAGCAAAATCAAATATAAAAATTTCCGTTATAATCCAAAAAAGGAATGATATTAATCTCATATTAATCAGATAAATGAGTGAATACCGTATGCGATTTTTAGCCCTCTTACAAATCGAAGTCTTCATTAGGTGCAGTGGGACAACAAAACCCTTCAGATCCATCAGGTCTTATGCAGAACAAGATTTGTTCAGCAGCTGTAGGCTGATGAGGCATGATACCGTGAAAATCTTTAAGTTCATCTGCAGGAAACCATGCTTTCTCCGAGTCGTCAACAATCACAATACCGAATAATCTGAAAAAAGTCACAATCTCATAGTGGGATGAAATCAAGAAAATTCGAGAGGACTTATTGGGGTAGGATAAATTCGAAGTTTCACTGGGCCTCATCGCTGAAGATGATTTTCTGAAAAAAATCTGGGGTCAGCTGTAACAGTCCACCTCGATGTACTCTTATGCTACACTCTACATCACCTCATGACAACTTATGTACAGTATTATATTCTGCTGTTTATTATGATTCTACCAGTAATAACCCCATCGAAAAGTATGAAACTACACATTGTATATGTCATCAAGACATCAAGAAAATATCCTTTTGTGTCCAATCGACTGTTTCATTTAATTATATCACCTCGTAACTCCCCATCCTGTTCTGACTGAATAAATGACACCCAAGAAGAAAGATGTAGCTTCACAGCACAGTCGTTATCAACTACCAAGTCCCTATTAGAAGACACTTTAGTCCCCATAGAAGTAGAACGATCTCTCAAAAAGCAAAGCCATACTAGAACTATTTTTGAAAACGTTCATAACACCATATAACTCCATTTAGAACTCACCTTGCAATGGCCACCAAAGGTATCCACAAAGTCGAAGCCAGTATGAGGAACAGTATCAAAACGATAGCCCATGAAGGCCATTGGTGCCATTCAGTTTCACCTTTAACAGCCGACCAAGCAGCATATCCCGATCCTTTGGTAGCAATTTCGAAAAAACTCGCTACCAAAATGGAGAGCATGGCCAAAGGTGAAAGATACTTCCAGCATATCATCCAGTACAAGCCAGGCCTTGAGCCAGTCATCATTTCGATGTCATCTGCGAATCTGGAAATTATAAATTCAGCAATATATACAACGCAAAATATACAAGATATAATATCAAGTATTCAACTAGGCCACCAGAGAATATTTTCTATTTCCTGCTGATACTAATTAGAGGTGGAGTATGGTAGTTGCGTGGTTATCTTCAAACACCGATAGCCAGACTACGCTGAGGTCCCTGGTATCACATTGCAAGGGATCTCTGCTAACCTGGGAGTGCCGTAACACCATAAAGGAACTGGCTAGAGGCAACATCAACGGCTACCTTGGGTTTCAATGAATGAGTAGGGTAGAGAACATAAGATCTATGTTGTTGCAGTTCCTAGAAGGCTAACTGAGCCATAAATAATAACAATGGTGGTTGCGTTGAATACTTGACGTCGAAATGTTTGATATCAGATCTGTATGCACTTACTTATTAAGGCCGTAGATGTAAGAGACTGAGATGCATTCGAAAAACGCCACAATTAGTAAGGGAAAATTGCCTGCAAAATTATCGAATAGAACGAAGACGTAACTTCCAGCACCATGGGCGAATCCCATCGATAAAACGCAGCATATTCCACATATAATTCCTGTAAGCATTTGCTTCGACATATTCGGAAACAACTTCATATCTGATACAGACGAAACAACCCCTTCCAATGTTCCGAACTGAGAGTCGATCCCAAGGGTGAAGAGCATCAAGAAGAATAGGACAGCCCATAAAGGTGCCCCTGGAAATTGATTGATTGCTTCTGTGAAGATTATGAAGGCCAGTCCAGTACCCGATGCAGACTAAAACAGAATCCAAACATGATCAAACATCAATCTGAAACCTTATCACTTACATTGTCTAACTCCTTCTCCAAGTCGCAAACTTCCAAAGCTGGCATCACCAAAGACCTCGTAACGTTCTTAACCGTCACATTGATCAAGGTACCTGCCGCAGGCAAATCTTTGCCGTCAAAATCAGAACCAAACAGCTCAGTCAAAGTGGTGTTCCTCAAATCCAAACACTTGTCGTAAATCATCGTGGCTTTGAACCCAATAATGGAGAAGACTACGATTCCTGCGAACATGGAGGTGAAGCAGTTGGTCATGGAAACGGTTATGGCGTCTCTGAAACAGTTATTGTTGACTGGGTTGTAAGAAGAGAAGGCTATGAGACCACCAAAGGCGAGGCCTAGGGAGAAGAATATCTGGGTACCAGCTTCCAGCCAGACTACTGGGTCCAATAAGGTGTGCCACTTGGGGGTGAACAGATGGTGTAGTCCATCGAAGGCTCCTTTCAAGGTTATGCCTCTGAAGAAGAAGATGATGAGGACCATGTATGGGAAGGTTGCTGTTACGTAGACGATTAGATTTGAGGATGCAATACCCTTCATCATGCAAAGGTATACCAAAGTCCAGGATAACACCAATGCTATTGCTATTTTCCAGTTGAACACTTCTGGACTGTTGATGTCCTCCGACACCATTAGGGTTGTTCGGTACCAGAAGTGTTGAGTGGGGCTGCTAACCTGAAAAGAACCATCTCATATATACAACACTATGATCGAATTTGTTAAAATTGCACTTACCATACATTCTGGGTCCAAAATATACGTTCCATTAGGAAAGTGGACTTTAGGGCATTCGGACCAAGGAAGTTCAGCTTGGAAGCTCTGGGCAAAATAGAACAAACACCAGGCAATTATCGTGTTGTAGTATAAAGCGACATTGAAGGACACCACAGCACTGCTGATACCAATACCTGCAAAGAGAATGTCGGATTTTATCTTTCTATATGTTTATCTTAGTACCAGGATTATCTATATCTATGTTGGTTACACTATTTATAACTCGAGATCGGATGGACTGTTTGTTATGAAACTTCATATATGGATTCGTCTACGGTCTGGTTATTATAAAATACAATAAAACTTTGAAAAAATCGATGAAAATTTTACTTATACAGGAAATGCTTTTCCTCCTTTTGAGTAAGGCCAGTAGATGTGGCTACAGTTACACTTACGCTACCGCTTATTCGTTTGTACTTCATTTGATATTCTCCGCGTTAGATGGCGATATAAACAAATAGTGACTATATTCCCTCTATAGTAGTTATAGTCACTGTAATAGTGTGTAATTTGAGTTGCCTACAACTCTGCGCTGTTGGGCAAAACCAAAATGTTTTAGCGTAGGAGTACAGATGTCTAAAATGATTAGATTTCGTTAAGATATGAGAAAAGTTTCGTTCTTACACTTCAGATGGCGCTATTCACACATTATGACTGATGATTATTAGTAATTTTTATAGTTTTATTTATTCCAAATAACGTAATCGTGAAGGTACTATATTTGACATTATCATAATTAAATGGCGATGAATATGTTGAGGCTTTCGCGGCCATCGACTGATGTCATCTGTTCTTTTTTCGAGCATTTCGGTCGTCGTGGTTTGAAATGGTCGAAAAAAGAACATATGACATCAATTACTGTGTAATTTACATAGGGCTTATAGTACCATGAAAGGCTATTAACAGATCCAGAAGCGGGTGAATATCACAGTGAATTTTTATCGAAATGTCAAGTAAATCGAATTTTGGCGATGAGTTCCAATCGTGAGATGTCCATTCTCATCTTTCCTCATAATTTTCAAAATGTTTTTGAATTTCTGTTTCGGTAATAGATATATTCGTCCATTGCCATTATTAGTGATTGACATATTATGACATATTATTTTTGTGTATCTGTTCTGTGTGATAGCTCATATCCATGGAAACATTTGACAGTTCAAAAATCAGAGAACCAAGCCGTTGATCTCCGACCACCGGTGATTACCATTTGTGAAATCCACCGTAAGTATCATTTAGGCGGACAAAGTTCGCCGGGCCAGCTGGTGATTATATAATTTCTATGTCTCCCGAGGAGACCCCTCAGAAGCTTGTAGCTTTTTCGAGTTAGGAGAATCAGTTGTGTTCTTCGTAGACTTTGTTACTGTTTCCTTACGCCACCTTAGGCACAGCACTGTTAATTTTTGGCCCAACAGTGGGTGCTGGTTCACTACCGTCTGACTAAAAAATTTTTTTCCCAGCCTCGGGATTGAACTTGGACTTTCCGAGACCGAGCTAACGCCCTAACCACTGGGCTAGGGAAACTCATAATCATATTATGGAGAAATTAGAAATCAACATTGAACTCCCTCTAAAGGACCAACAGTGTATGGGGGGTGCTTTAGGTAACTAAAGTAGTATTTTTGAAAATTCACCTATGTCTCATGTGAAAATTGAAAAAAAATACAAACTCATATTCCAATTGCATTTCCAATAATTCTCAACGTACAACCAAGCCTTCATCTTTCGAAATTCCAATAATACAGTTTCTATTCACTCCCTGTCACCACAATGTGATCATCTCTCATGTTGTCTTAAATGAACAGAAGTTTCTTCAATGTACTAATAAACTGGCATACTATGCCTGCATCTGTGGAGATTAGTTTGCATTCTGTATGTTGAACTAGCATAGTTTCAGTATTACTTGTTTGAATAACGAAGATCTATCTCATTTCAGACATATAGTATTATTGCATTTGTGAAGTTAATTAACAACAGATTGATTAATGTTCATGAGAACAATGTCGTCTATTAGAGGAGTTATGTACAGGGTGGTTAACTGAAATCAAAACAGGGCCATTTCAGAAACTGCATCAATATTTTTGGAGAATATGGAGATTAGGCATTTTTGGTTGAGGGGGCACCTTTTTCCAGTTTGTCGACGCCACCACTGTCACCACCAACTGGAGTAAGATCACCCTAAAATGTGGGTCGGGGTAGATTTCTTTCAAGGGCTCTCAAAATCCTGTGAGAGAACTACAATCCCCTGAAAAATATCGTTAAATTGTCTATGACGTAGAATAGAAGATAATTAGAATCTGTAGACTAATGTTACTCAAACAATTACTCCCCCTATATTAACATTTTCACACCGCAAACATCACAGTTTGCAGACGAATCTAACAACATTGAATTCCGGTGAAAGTTTTCACCTCGGTAGCTTAGCGGGCAGAGAACACGACCGGCAATCAAGAGACGCAGGTTCGACTCCAGCTAGGGTTCAACTTTATCCAGAATTCTGAAAGACGTTAATCCTCTTACAATTCCATTCTCACAGTCTTCAGAACTGCATTATTATATTTCTAATATGTTCCTCAGTAAATCGGCAACAAGCTGAGACATTTCAACGCTGAAAAGCTTTTTCAATGAAAAGATTGAAAAGAATAATTTGGAACGTTGAGCACACTTTTGATAAAATCCGGACCATAGGTTTGAAAGATTTTTCTTGTACATCAGAGTCACCATCAATTTCAAGAAGTTACGGACTCGAAAGAATATTACACGAAAGGAGACTGAGGTAAACTATTATGAATGACATAAAGTAGGAAGATAAGAGACAGCATCCTTGTGAAGATGGATGATGCCTCATTTTCAACTTCCAAGTAACGTATTTCTCGACCATATGTAGAAAACTGTTTACACAATGTTCTACAGTTGTTTATTTTATCACGGAATCATTCTTGATTAGATCAACTTCTTTTCCTCTCTTCTAGATTTATAAAATTATAAAATAAGGTTGTTTCCACTTTGCCCCTAGTTTGGTCGCTAGTAGAAACCCTACCTGTATAATTCTACTTGGAACAAATCAGAGGACTTCGTCCATTTCTCAATGCAGATATTCTTAATAGAATATTTTCCATTTCATGAGCAACAAAATGGTGAAGGGGCCAGTTCAACAACAGAACTAATACACTGGTCATCAAAAGCTAAGGATATTGATGTTTTCCGAGGATGCATTTTTTTCGTACCAACTTAATTTTTTGAAGGTGATGACGAAAAGATCTTCAACAGTCTCTCAGTAACTCAATAGGTTCTCTTTCAATTTTACGAGTTTTGGTTGTGTGTACGAGGATGTATTGATATCTAGTTAGCCTAGACCAGTTCCATGCATGAACAAAATATTGCGATACCATATCAACGAACAATAATGTATTAGAAGTGTCAGTGCAGAGTTCGACGTCAAAAAAGTAAACCAGAGTTACGCAATAAATAAAAAAAAAAGATGTCCACCGAAATTGAAAAAATCGAAAAATTGGATTATCGAGCCATCATCAAGTACCTGTATTTAAAAGGGTTAAGAGGTGAGCAGATTTACGAAAATATGCTTAATACCCTTGGTGATCAATGTCCTTCGTATGCGACCATAAAAAATTGGACTACAAGCTTCGAAAGAGGTAAATTTCCCATTGAAGATGATGACCGATCGGGAAGGCCAGTTTCTGTGTCAGTCCCCGAAAATATAGATGCAGTTCATGACATGATTTTATCAGATCGTCGAATTGGGCTGAAACGGATATCTGAAGCACTGAAGATTCCATACGAACGCGTTCATCATATAGTTCACGTCAATTTGGACATGAGAAAAATTCCTGCAAAATGGATCCCCAAATGTTTGAATGTTGTCCAAAAGCGTGCAAGGGTAGAAGCATCGCGTTCGATCTGTGCTCGATTTGAAAAGGATGTAGACTCCTTGAACCGAATTGTTACTATGAATGAGACTTGGGTACATTTCTACGATCCAGAAACAAAGCAACAATCGATGGAATCGCGTCACTCTGTTTCTCCAAGACTTAAGAAGTTTCGTGTCCAAAAATCTGCTGGAAAAGTTCTCGCTTCAGTTTTTTGGGATTGCCATGGAGTAATCGTGAGTGATTTTTTGGATAAGGGTAGAAAAATATCTGGAGATTACAATTCGACATTACTGACCACTCTAGAAAAAATCAAAGAGAAGAGACACGGAAAGCTATCCAAAGGTGTTTTGTATTTACAGAACAACGCCCCAGTACACAAATCCCATGTTGCCATGAAAAAATTCGTGATTTAGGGTTAGAATTACTAGAACACCCCCCTTAATTCACCAGAATTGGCTCCGTCCGACTATCATCTCTTTCCTCAACTGAAGAAAAGTTTAAAAGGTCGTAAATTTTCTTCCAACGAGGGGGTAATAAAAGCTGTGGAGGACTGGTTTGCAGAGCAAGAAGAAACATTTTTTTGAAAGGTCTAGAGACGTTGTAGGTCCGCTATAATAAGTTTATTCAATAAAGAGGAGAATATGTTGAGTAATAAAATATTTTGACATTGAAACTTTGTTTGGTTCTATAGTAGGCTAAGAATTTTTCAATATATCCTCTGGTTGGGCCCTTTCTTTTAGTAGATTGTTTTCTTTCTCGCTCATTGCAATTATTTATCTCACATTATGACACCACATGTTGCTGATTTTATTCTTTTCAATTTTTCTTTGAATCAGTACGAATTCGATATTGCATAGGATACGTCGTGATTTTCGTTATCAAACTCGAAATCTTGTTTCGCATTGGAAATTGCCGCAATTAGAATCTTATTGCTAATTATTCGCTTTGATTCAACATAGTTATAGTTCAACCCGCTTCATCATAGATATACACCGCATTAAAATTAATCAACGGAAGGTCGGGATTAACATCTTCATCCCGAAGAACGTGTCGGAGGTGTCCAGGTTATTTCAGCTTTTTTTTTCCTATTTTATCCTTCACCCTTCCTAACTTAATCCTTATAGCTGAAGGTGATTTAGGCAACTATTACTCCTGGATTTAGCCGAAAGATCGACATCAATTCGTAAGTAAATACAGCCCACTTTTACAATATTTTACATATTAGCTTTGGGTCTTTGTAAGTGCTAATTATTATTATACCTAATTGACCAAAGGCCGCACCATCCTCGTATTTCTACATTCAAGCAGTTTTGTACTCACCCCCTAAATAAGGCGAGACCTGGCTCCACACTCCAATAGCCCCCTTCCTCAATCTCTGCCCGATGGCCAACTCCAAATAAAAAATTGGTATCCCTTCAATCGCCAGCATCACGAAGTACGGAATGAGAAAAGCTCCACCTCCATTCTTCTGAGCCAGATAAGGAAACCTCCAAACGTTCCCTAGACCCACTGCATACCCAATGGTGGCCAGTAAAAAGGTCAGCTTGTTATCCCAGGACTCTCTCTCGTCACCCTCTCCTTCAGCCTTGAAGATCGGCTTGCCGTCGATGGAAGCCCTCTTGCTGCTCACCGTGGACTTGATCTTAGTGTTGGGACTGGTGTCTTCGAAGGCCATGTTTGTGGCCCCGTAGGCAGGACCCGTGTTTCCGTTTTCGACGACCAGACGGCCTCTCATTTCCTTCAGTTCCAAGCGGTCTATGGACCGTTGGACGTGGAGGTCGCGAGAGCTTTGTCTTCTCACCAAATGAGCTGTGTTGGCCATCTTAGTGAAGTGTTTTCTTCTGGTTATTGGTTAAGGGGACGTTGATGAGTTTACCTCTTATTGTCTGGCATTGTGTTGTGCAGTTCCTGAAAATAACAACGACATTACAGGGAGGGAAATCTTCTTGACTTCTAGAGCTTATAGGCGAAACCAAGGAAGCAGTATGCCCCCTATCGTTAACGAATAAACTAACGATTGGGCACTAGTTTTGTTTACTTTTCGCTAATGGCGTCTAGGCGTTCCTCTTTGGATTCGCCCAACGAGTAGTTCTGATTCTCGCCGAGAGAGCGCTGAGATCTTAATTTCAGTCGCCTATAGAGCATGCTGAAGAGGAGAAAGCCGGGATCACCATCTGACAATGCTGCGAATGTTACAATTTGAGAGTCTTATAAGGCTGTCTATTCGAAAATATCAGGTGGTTTTTTTAGAGCGAAAGAACTTCAGATTGAAATAAAACATATTCAAATCAAGATTGAAGCCAATTTTTCATTTGAAAGATAGTCTTATCTGTACTAATATTATAAAGAGGAAAGATTTGTATTTTTGTGTGTTTGATACGAATAGGCTCAAAAACTACTGGACCGATTTAAGAAATTCTTTCACCCTCAGAAAGCTACATTATCTCTGAGTGACATAGGCTAAACTTACGTGGATACAATGTCGGAAATGTACCTCTCAATCTCAAATAGTTCTACACAAAAGTCCGCGATAGTATATATCTATCTCTCAAGATTGACCACCTATTGCCTGTTTATGGTAATCAGATGTTTTCCAAAATTATACACTATTTGGGAGTGTGTTCTTATGAATTGGGTATCGATCCTCATTCCTCATCCAACCTAATACTTTATTTATCCTCAGTATTTAATTTAGAACGAAATTGCCCTTCACATCATACAATTACAACGAGTAGGTACATCAAAAGATATGGCAGGTTGAAGTGTTGAAGATGAAACCGCCGCGTGAAACAAATTTCTACCCGGGCGAAGCTGGGACGGCCTGCTTGTGACATATACAGGATGGCCATTTGAAAACGAAACAGACGAAATTACAGACGAAATAATCTTTTTCGATAGAAATGCTCGGACAGGTCGATTTCTGTTTCGAGGGGGACAACTTAAGATGTAGGTTACGGACGCATAGCGCTTCAACCCTTGCTACTACAACCCTCACCCCCAATTTTTGAATAGGGAAGATGGGGTGAGTGATACCTCATTTGAAAGGTATTTTTATTCTGATTTCAGCACAGTAATTGTTTTTTTCATGTTATGCATTAGTTCTCGAAATATTCTTAACTGAGTATTTGAAAATGAAGTGGTGTTTTCATGGCACTTGTAGTGTTTTTTTGTGAAAAATCGACATCTTGATTAAAGATTTCTATGTCAGTGGATTGGAGGAAGGAACCCACAGTCATGGTTGTTTTGAAGCTCAAAATGTTGATTTTTCACAAAAAAACACTACAAGTGCCATGAAAACACTTCATTTTCAAATACTCAGTTAAGAATATTTCGAGAACTAATGCATAAAATGAAAAAACAATTACTGTGCTGAAATCAGTATAGAAATACCTTCAAATGAGGTATCACTCACCCCATCTTCCCTATTCAAAAATTGGGGGTGAGGGTTGTAGTAGCAAGGGTTGTAGTAGCAAGGGTTGAAGCGCTATGCGTCCGTAACCTACATCTTAAGTTGTCCCCCTCGAAACAGAAATCGACCTGTCCGAGCATTTCTATCGAAAAAATTTATTTCGTCTGTAATCTCGTCTGTTTCGTTTTCAAATGGTCACCCTGTATGTTATAAAAATAATTTCCGGCATATTATGTCCACCACTTTTTCGAGTAAGTCAGGCCTTATTTCAGCCATAACACGAGATATGTTCGCTTCCGAAGAGTCTATGGTTTCTGGTTTATCAGCATAAACCAAAGACTTGATTGACATAACCCCAATGAAAATAATCCATTGGTGTTATGTCGCATGATCTTGGAGGCCAATTAATTTGACCATTCTCGAAATAATGTTATCGCCAAATCTTTCTTCCAATAAGTCAATTGTTACGGTAGCAGCATGAGATGAAGCACCATCTTGTTGGAACCAAAACACTTCTGGGTCGATACCATTCAAATTTCGAAACATAAAATCATTGATCATCGATCTGTAACGAGCACCATTCACTGTTACATTAGTTCCAGCATCATTTTTAAGGAAATATGGACCGATGATGCCTCCAGCGTGTAAAGCACGCCATACAGTGCATTTTTCAGGATGCCATGGAACCTGCAGAACTTCTTGAGGCAATTTTGCTTGTTTATGTAGCCGTTCAACCAGAAATGAGTTTCATCGCTGAACACAATCTATGTATATATGTATTGATTGTATTGGTTACACCATTTATAACTCGAGATCGGATGGACTGTTTGTTATGAAACTTCATACCTATATGGATTCGTCTACGGTCTGGTTATTATAAAATACAACAAAACTTTGAAAAAATCGATGAAAATTTTACTTATACAGGAAATGCTTTTCCTCCTTCTGAGTAAGGCCACTAGATGTCGCTACAGTTACAGTTACGCTACCGCTTATTCGTTTGTACTTCATTTGATATTCTCCGCGTTAGATGGCGATATAAACAAATAGTGTGTACAGTGACTATATTCCCTCTATAGTCACTGTAATAGTGTGTAATTTGAGTTGCTCACAACTTTGCGCTGTTGGGCAAAACCGAAATGTCTTAGCGTAGGGGTACAGATGTCTAAAATGATTAGATTTCGTTGAGATATGAGAAAAGTTTCGTTCTCACCACTTCAGATGGCGCTATTCACACATTATGACTGATGATTATTAGTTTTTTTTATAGTTTTATTTATTCCAAATAACGTAATCGTGAAGGTATTATATTTGACATTATCACAATTAAATGGCCATGAATTTGTTGAGGCTTTCGCGGCCATCGATTGATGTCATCTGTTCTTTTTTCGAGCATTTCGGTCGTCGTGGTTTGAAATGGTCGAAAAAAGAACATATGACATCAATTACTGTGTAATTTACATAGGGCTTATAGTACCATGAAAGGCTATTAACAGATCCAGAAGCGGGTGAATATCACAGTGAATTTTTATCGAAATGTCAAGTAAATCGGATTTTGGCGATGAGTTTCAATCGTGAGATGTCTATTCTCATCTTTTCTCATAATTTTTTAAATGTTTTCGAATTTCTGTTTGGGTAATAAATACATTTGCGGAAATAACTTAATCCAAAATTGCCATTATTAGTGATTGACATATTATGACATATTATTTTTGTGTATCTGTTCTGTGTGATAGCTCATATCCATGGAAACATTTGACAGTTCAAAAATCAGAAAATCAAGCCGTTGATCTCCGATCACCGGTGATTACGATTTGTGAAATCCACCGTAAGTATCATTTAGGCGGAACAAAGTTCGCCGGGCCAGCTAGTTTTTCGATGAAAAGTGGATCAACTTCAAGCTGTTCTAGGGCCCAATCAGCAAACAAACGACGCTTATTATGATCAAATGGCTTCATTTCTTGAACCTCTTGGATCTTGTATGGGTGTAGACCAAGATCTTCACGTAAAATTTTCAAAGTGTTGGATGCACAGAGTCCAACTTGTTGTGAACGTCGACGAATAGACAAATCTGGATCTTCATCAACACTATCACTTACAGCAGCGATATTTTCTTCTGTACGTACAGTTCTTCGTCTTGATGTTGTTGTTGTTGCATCGAGTAGAGAAAATTTTGTCCGAAATCTATTGATAGTTCGACGAATAAGCTGCTCTGATGGACGATTAGGTAAACCATAAATTTCACAAAGTGCTCTATGAGTTTGGCGAATAAAATAAATTTCAACAATTTGTAATCGTTGTGGAGGCGTGAGTCTTTCCATGATTATTGGTCAATGCTTACTGAACAGAAATGTCAAATCAACATGGCCTCTACCTCCTATCAAATCACAGTTATCCCTAACAAAAAGTCTATCACTCTAAAAAATAACCCGATATAAACTAAAACGGGAGATGAGATCTTTTCGTTTATACTTCCAATTTAGGGCATAGAGAAAAGAACTTTTCTTTTTGACGCTTACGTTGGCGATAACGCCCCAAAATTACTAAAAGTAGCTCATCTCAATTTCAAGTATCAATAAGCCCTTATGTTATAAGTAATTTTTATCTTTTCTTCACATGGAGCGGAAGCTGTTTTCTACAAATACAAGGTTTGGCGTTTTATGAGCTCTACGCCTTTGAATTCAGCAGATATTATTCCCATGGAATATACACTGCGCAAAAAAATTAACGCACATTACGGTAATCTCAAATTTATTCTACAACTGAAGGTGTTCTCAATGATAATTATTTTTATCAGAATTATGCATGCATATGTTATCCACTTTCAACGTTCTTCTTCAATACAGATGTTTTCTCCCAGCAGGAATAAAAAAACATGATATTATCAGATTTTGAATGTATTGGCTCCATTCTAAAATCAGTTGTTCTCGATCAATTCTAGTGATCAATAGTTTTTCTTTCGTTTGATTTTCTACACTCGATCGCTATACAACGCGAAACACGCAATTTGACCCAAGAGGAATGTGCCCAAGAGGTAGTTTTGCGAGAAGAAGGGTGGACATACACAAGAATTGCAGAAAGGTTTGGAGTTTGCCATACAAGTGTTTCCAGTGTTGCAGCGATTCAGGGAGACAGGTATGAATGTCCGAAGACCAGGACAGGGTAGTCCACGGGGGTA
This sequence comes from Adalia decempunctata, assembly GCA_951802165.1. Taxonomy (NCBI): domain Eukaryota; kingdom Metazoa; phylum Arthropoda; class Insecta; order Coleoptera; family Coccinellidae; genus Adalia; species Adalia decempunctata. The sequence continues at coordinate 4,231,359 of OX637695.1, read as the reverse complement.
ACAACTATATTTCAAGAACGTTACTTGAGAGTTTCTTCGTTGAGACAACGGTTTGCAACCGCTCGCCTCCTTCAAAATCAGCTTGAGCAAACTCATGAGGTGCAAATTAGCACTCAGACAATAAGAAATCGCCTCAGAGAATATGATTTAAGGCCTCGTGTCGCGGCAAGAGGCCCAACTCTTACCCCAGCCCATCGAAGGGCGCGTTTGGATTTTGCGAGAGAGCATATCCATTGGAAAGAGGCCGATTGGGAAAGAGTTCTCTTCACAGATGAGTCTAGATTCTGCCTCTACCATTGTGATCGACGTTCCCTTGTATACAGACGTACACATGAAAGATATGCTCAGTGCAATTTCCTGAATACTACTGGTTTCGGGGGAGGATCGATTATGGTATGGGGTGGAATATGACTGCTCGCACATTCCTAGTGGTCGTTGATAATGGAGCTATGAATGCTGATAAGTATATAAGGAACATTCTTGAAGAGCATATAGTGCCATTTGCCCCATACATTGTTGAAAATATCATTTTTATGGACGATAATGCCAGACCCCATCGTGCGCGCATCGTTCAGGAGTACCTTGAAGAAGTTGAAGTCTCTCGAACGGAATGGCCAGCAAGAAGTCCAGATCTCAATCCGATTGAGCAGGTTTGGGACAACCTCAATAGAAGGCTGAGAAGTTCAGAAAAGCATCCAGCTACTCTTAATGACTTAGGAATCCAACTCGGAGAAATCTGGGAAGGATTAGATCAGAACATTTTAAGATCACTTATTTTGAGTATGAACCGTCGTTGCCGAGCTGTAATTAACGCAAAGGGTGGAAATACCAAGTATTAAATCACTTATCAGCATTTCAGTATTTTGAAAATTGTTCATTTCTCTTCTTTCACATAAGATTCGGTGAAATCCTGAATTTTTCTTCCATTTAATGTGTCTTGTTTCGTTCAAAACCTTCCCGAGAGAACATAAAAAATAAGTTATAGAGTCAATGTAGAGTTAACTTTCATTAAAATTGAGATTTTCAGAATGTGCGTTAATTTTTTGCGCAGTGTAAACTCTGACAAACTGAAAAAGGGAAATTGTTACATTCCCTGTATTATTCTGAATATGACCGGAAAACATAGATCGATCACAAATGTCCTCCGCTCCAATCTACGCACTTCAATCACATGGATAATATGGATTACTGTAGGCCATTCTAGATGACATGGAGAATAGCGAAAATAATGTAGGTCAATGGTTTTTCCCTGCTTAACACGAAATAGGAAGGAGATTAATTATAATGAGATTAATGAAACGCAATACTTGAAGCATTTTGAATATTCAATCCGCTTTCAAGCAAACACGCATCAGCAGTGAATTGATCAAAATTGAGAAATGGCTATAATAGCTTCAGCGTGCGTGTTCAAATTCGTAGCAAGAGCAATCACCCACTCAACAAAATTGTCCACAGGAACAAACTTTTGGCTCATAAAGTTTTGAATTTATTGGGAATATATTCTTTTTCAACTAAATAAGACACCAAAGTAGGTACCTAAATTAAAAAAGAAGGAAGAAAAACAAAATAGTGTGACAAAAACCCAAATATTCCTGTTAATTGACCTTTTCTACAGTATTATTTTTAAGAAAGCTATATCATTAGGTTATAACGTCTTTTTTTCGAATTTTGAACCGAGAATAGTCTAAACTGGGCTCGAATAACTGATCGAGAATCGGCAATCTAATCTAATTCTGTCCGTCCGTCCGTTCGGTTGTAAACATGATAACTCTCGAAAAGATGAACGTAGAGACTTGAAATTCTCAGAGTTGGTTCATATCTCGAATGCCGAAGTCCAGTTCGTCAATGAGCAAAATTCAACTAGGGGTTCCGTGAACACGGCTGTTCGAAATTTTGTTTTTCCGAGAACTTCAAAACCAAAAATTCGATCCGAATGAAATTTTGCATTCAGATAGACAATGACATATTCAAGCTTTAAGCAAAACTTTATCCAGATTGCTGAACCAGCACTGTTCGAAATTTTGTTTTTCCGAGATCTTCAAAACCATAGATTCGATCCAAATGAAATTTTGCATTCAGATAGACAATGACATATTCAAGCTTTATGCAAAATTTTGTCCAGATTGCTGAACCAGCACTGTTCGAAATTTTGTTTATCCGAGAACTTCAAAACTATGGCTTCGATCCAAATGAAATTTTGCATTCAGATAGACAATAACATATTCAAGCTTTATGCAAAATTTTGTCCAGATTGCTGAACCAGCACTGTTCGAAATTTAGTTTATCCGAGAACTTCAAAATCAAAGATGCGATTCAAATGAAATTTCGCATCTAGATAGACAATGACATATTCAAGCTTTATGCCAAAATTTGTCCGGATTGCTGAACCTATTGTATGAAATGCTAGGAGTTATTGACGGCTGCTGTCAAATTTTTTTACAGCTGTCTGTTTTCGATCAAAAATGAAAAATATCAGCACTTTTGAATTAGTACTTTTGAAATGACGAAGAGTACAAAATTTCGAAATGCTATATCATGTTTGAGGCCGGACAGAATTGAATTGGACCACGGATTTATCATCAGTGAGTCGAACTTGATCCTTTGAGACGATTCACATTCAATGAAGACATCGTGACAAAATTTTATATCCCCCGAAAAAGAAGCTATTACAAGACCACCTTAAGGGGCAGTATCACCTTTTGAATCGTGGTAAATCTCTATTCAAAAGTGGTCTCTTTATTTCACGAGTAAGTACCCTAATTTACGACGTAGAGACTTGATTTTTTTTTTAAATTGAAGTTGAAGAACATCCCGAGGGCAAATAGTTTTCTTTTTTTCGATTTAATTAGTTTTTCAATTAAAAAAAACAGGGTAATCGTTAGATCTGGGGTTATTGAATATGTTTTACGTTTTTCATGAGTACCAGCTAGATTTTCGAAATAATCATCATGAAAATTTTTGTAGTTTATAGAAGATTAAATTGCCGAGGGCAAATAGTTGCGATTTTTTCCGATTTAATCAGTTTTTCAATAAAAAAAACAGGTTGAACTTCAGCGTTTTGGAAACTACACTTAATGATTTTTTTCCGACGGTTATTCATCATTTTTTGGAAAAAACCGCAACTATTTGCCCTCGGCAATTTAATCTTTTATAAACTACAAAAATTTTCATGATGATTATTCCGAAAATATAGCTTGTACTCATGAAAAACGAAAAACATATTCAATAACCCCAGATCTAACGATTAACCTGGTTTTTTTTCAATTGAAAAACTAATTAAATCGAAAAAAATTAAACTATTTGCCCTCCGGACGTTCTTCAACTTCAATATAAAAAAAAAATTAAGTCTCTACGTCGTAAATTAGGGTAATTACTCGTGAAATAAAGAGACCACTTTTGAATGGAGATTTACCACGATTCAAAAGGTGATACTGCCCCTCAAGTATATCTAATAATTTTATTTTGAATCAAAAGTAAATATCTGAGACATTCTATTCAACCCACTTCCTTTAAGTTGTGACCAACTGTTAATTCAAAAGGAGGAAAATTCAAAAATTCATTTATTAATAAAAAAGTTGAGGATTTCATAAATTTCTCGAGAAATCGTATCAGCAACAGTTATTACTTTGCTGCATTACTTTTTATTCATACTGTTCATGCCTAAGAATCTATATAATGAAGAGCTATGACTGCTATAACTCCTTATCCTTCTTCAGTAGCAGTGGTTTCAATTCAAACCGATTGTAGTTTGGTCTTTATGAGTTTTTAGTAACCATACTTGAAATCATAGTTAACTGCTACCGAACACTAAAAACAATAATGTCCTCGAATATGCAATTTTCCCTCCAAAAAGGCGTTAAAGCATCAGATAAGAATCACGTACCTGAGAGTCGTAAGGCCATTGAACAGAAACACATCTCCACACTCAGCCCCACAACAACCAACTCGCTGTTGCGACTGAATCAATACTCACGCCGGCGCATCCGCCATTTTGCAACTCGATTCGAATGTGTCCTAGGGCAATAAAATCGCGTTACATGACTCTTGAGGATCGGAAAAAGATACTTTTCTAATTCTTCATTGTCTGTTCCGGATTAGCTTCGATCAATCCACTCCAATCCGGGCGAGAATAGGCCCTTTTCGAAATTGAGTGGAGATCGCATGGAATGATTAAAATGGTGAAACATTTATTTCACACGGGTGTGAGGGAGCTGTGAACATTGATCATTTCGGATGACTGAGCTGTCAGCAGCAAATCCCATTAGTGAACTCCATACATACAGGGGAACATCAATGAAATAATTTGAATGAGATACCCGAAAATTCGAGGAAAGCACTGACTTGGAATCAGGCGTTCTACATTTCTGTGGTTCAACTTTTCCAATGATTAAAAATTCCTCACATCAGTTTTATGTCAGTCGATAAGAATCCAAGCAAAATATCAAGAAATCTCTTGAAGTTTATATGGGATTTACATATTTTTGTCGTTAGTACGCAGTAAAATGTGACAGCAAACTATTAGACCAAGTATTTATTTTCTCTATTTCAGTATCGTAATGTGTTCATTACAGTACTAAAAACAGTGCTGTAATGAATTCATTACAGCATCGTTTTCAGTAACATTTTTCGTTTTGTGGTTGTCAGCAATGACTTCCGATCCTTTTAAACTTCAGCAGACGTCAATTTGGAAATGTCAATTTTCGTACTTCCTAACATTCACACCAACTGCCAAGTCACTAGGACCTATAATTTGAATTTTTTCATTGAATTTCACGAAATTTGGGTGAAATAGAGAAAATATCGTCTAATACTCGTTGCAGAATGCAATTCCAATACTCATGCGTTCGAAAACTCGCTCCTTCGTCGCTCGATATCGAATTTCGCATTCGTATTGGAATAGGAGCCCATTCTGCAACTAGTTTTAGAATGTACTATTATTTATTCGAATCCTCGTAACAAACTGTTACAATTTCTCCTGGGCTGTACAAAATTCTACACTTAGCTTGAGCATGTCATTCTCCATCATTGTTTAAGGAGAAGAATGCAAAATTTCACATCGATCTGATCCGTAGTTATATAATTATCAGGAAAACAAATTTTCGATCTGGAATTCAAAGAGTCCCAAGAAGGGACGCATAAAGTTTCTAGAATTCCTATTTTATTCATTATCTTTTCTTTCAAAAGATATCGTGTGTGCCACAGCACGATGATATATGTCTGTACGCTCGAACAGAATTAAATTTAACAACGAATTCGAGATAGATTCATGTTTGAGAGCATTTTTGGTTCAAAATTGGAGAATAACTACTAACATCTAGCATCAGTAGCATCTAAGAAAATGCCAAACAGGAGTCTCTGTCTCTAGTAAGTATAGTCTTATTAGTCTTTGCTGGTAAGGTTCTCTTTCCTAGAAAAATGAAAAATAAAAAGAAGGAAATGACAATGACATATCTCTACTCTTTGGTTGACGAAATTGACGTTTTCGTTTCTGTCAAAGTCATCGAAGATTCTGTAATCTGTGCCCAATAGTTGTCTATGAACTTTTGATTATTTGCAAGGGCTGGAAAACTCTGGGAAAAACTCTAAATTTCATACAAAAAGTAATCAACTTTATCCAGCAATGGCTTGCAATATTACCAAAGTACCCTTGCTCCGCACCATAACGGTATGTAACTCCCCGCAATTAAAACCTGAACCAGATATTTCCACAATTCTGACCTGTTATGTAAACTCCTATCTGAGGTTCAATCCCGATATTTTCGGTTTCAGAATAGGTCATTTGCTTCTGCAGCCACTTTAAAACCAATTGGTGGCGTATCTGATTACGAAGTTCATAATTCAACCGTAAATGGGGTCTTGGTTACCTCTGCTGAAAATGATTCCCCAATCACAAGGATCTCCATCGTATTTAGGTATGTGCCACTAACATAAAGTCAGATCGAATCATTGTATTATTCACCTTGAAGGGCTGGATCTCGTCAGGAAACCGGTGAAAATCAAGGAGTCTCCCACGTATTGAGATTATGCGCAGGGTTAACGACAAAGTCAGCAACTCAATTCTCTATTACTCGTAATATTCAACAAGTAGGGGCTAGCTTGCATTGCACCCTTGATAGAGAAACGATTTCTTACACTTTAGAGGGTACAAGGAATGCTGTTGAGCAGGTTTTGCCGTTCCTGTCTACAGTTGTTACAGAACCTGAGTTTAGGCCTTGGGAAGTTGCCGATACCATGGGTAGACTACGTCTTGAACTCGCCACTCGCCCACCACAGGTAAAAATCAGGGGTTAATCGAGAGCTTCTTTATTGTGAAGATTTCTTTTAGTTGAGGACTGTTGATCTTCTTCACAAAGCTGCGTATAGGAATGGACTTGGAAATTCTCTTTTCATTGCCAAATACAACATTGGGAAAATTGGTCCAGAAACGTTGCAGCATTATGTGAATTGTAATCTTACGGCTGATAAAGCTACTGTTGTTGGTCTAGGTGTTGACCATAAACAATTGACATATGTTGTTGAAAAAATTAAGTTCCCGCAGTCTGCGGGTCAACCTCTAAACCCTTCTCCTTACAAGGGGGGAGAAATAAGGTAAGTGCTGCTATGAAACTTTCAATTCGTTGTGGTTTTTGTATTGTTTTAACAGTCTTTGAATCATTTAATCGTATCCATTTGTTGAAATTCTTGTAGATGTGATAAAGGAGGAAACTTGGCATACGTTGCTATTGCCGGAGAAGGTGCTGGCCATAACAACATGAAGGATGCCGCTGCTTGTGCGGTGTTGCAAAAAATTCTTGGACCTGGTCCCTCCGCTCCTTATTCCCTTGATCATGGTTTGTTGAGGAGCTCCATCAAAGTTTCAGACAATTTTGCGGTCAGTGGTTTGAATGCCAATTATGCGGATACTGGACTCGTTGGAGGAATGTTTGTTGCTCCTTCTAATGTCGCAGGACAAATAACTGAAAATGTCATTGATGTTATGAAGAATGGTAAAGTGACTGACGAGTTGGTCAACAAAGGTGAGTTCTCAATTACCGTATTTGTCATCACCAAGAAATCCCTGCCGTATCCAAAGTCGTTTTTCAATCTTGACGATCTACTATCCATTCGAATCATGCAGAATACCCATTAGACTGATCAGTACCACCAATACTTTGAGTGTTTGAACAAAACTCGAAAATGAAATTTGGAAAAAATAAATCAATTAAAAGTCGACACAAAGAAGACCAATATGGTCATGTTTGGTATCAAAATATAGGTTTTCGAGGACGCTCTATCGAATAAGAGCAAATTCAATTCGCTATCTATCATAGTTTAGATTTTCACCTGTCAAATGCCATTTTTTCAAAAACCCGAAATTTCAAATCGTCATAACTCCCCTTGTTGGGATCCTTACCACTTTTTGTTTGTATAATGTTAATCAGCATTGTCTAGAGTATCTCTGAGCATAATAAAATCGATATCGAAAGTCTCAACTTTTTGGGTGAAAAGGGACAAAGGGGTAAGACCCCTCAAAAACACCATATTTGTCATCACCAAGGAATCCCTGGCGAAATCAAAGTCTTTTTTCAATCTTGACGATCTACTACCCATTCGAATCATGCAGAATACCCATTAGACTGATCAGTACCACCTACACTTTGAGTGCTCTGAGCGTCTGAACAAAACTCGAAAATGAAATTTGGAAAAAATAAATCAATTAAAAGTCGACACAAAGAAGACCAATATGGTCATGTTTGGTATCAAAATATAGGTTTTCGAGGATTTGTCATCACCAAGGAATTCCCTCCGAAATCAAAGTCGTTTTTCAACCTTGACGATCCACTATCTATTCGAATCATGCAGCATTCGTTCATAATGAGCAATTCAAATTTTGTAGGAAAAAATCAGTTGAAAGCATCAGTACTTTTGGCGAGTGAAAATGGTAAAAGCGTAGTCAGAAAATTGGGACAAACAGGAGCTTTAACAGGAAGTGGAATATCTCCCAACCAATATATCAGCTTGGTGGACTCAGTTACAACTCAGGATGTGACTAAAGTGAGTGGAAATCAAGACTTTTTCTGCAATGGTATAATTATTTTCAAATCGTTTCAGGTTCTGCAAAAGGCTGGAAGCAAATTAAGTATTTCGTCATTCGGTAACCTGGCATGTGTTCCCTACTTAGCTGACCTGAAGTAAAAATTCAATTGATTTAAGTATCGATATAATTATTGAAATTATGATTTTATGTACAATTTTTGTCATTCAAGATAGTAAGTCCATTTTTATTTATACTTGAGAACATGTATTGGTGATTCAAATAAATTGTAAATACTTATGAATTTCACTTAACGACTCCTTTAATCACCACTTAATCATTGTGCGAGGAAAACAATGATAGAAGACAAATACATGCAATAGCTCTTTCTAAATCTTCATGCTGCCAACACTTTTTCATGTAATGCATTGAGGATGTTTACATCATAACCAGTCAAAGAGAACTCAAGCGATTGTTGAAATTCTTGGATTGTGTCTCTTTTGCCCTGATTAATATTTTCAAAAGTGTGGGAAATTGTTTCTAAAAGTTCTGAAAAAAATGTCATGTATTTTATACAGAATCGAAGCAGAGTTTTCAGTGGTGGCTGAAATTGAGTGCCATCACGAGTTTTGCACAGCAAGTTCCAATCCAGATCTTTCACTGAATTTTCCAATTTTTTCACCCGATTCTTCATAGTTGGATTCACTTGTTTCAGTCGATCTCTAGAACAAAAATAAATCACTTTACGAGAACAAACATTACACCAACTGGACAGTGTGTTTGAGACCTTTAATTGATGTATAAGAATAAGTTTTTAGAGGAAGAAGGTCTGGGTTTCAACAAAAACCACTCTCTCAAAAACAACGCCAACCGGTTTCAACTTTATTTTAAAGTCTTCTTCAGGGCTCTGAAATGGACATGGATGTTATTTAACAATGACAAAACAACAGCTAAAAAGGCTCGATAACAATGTGAACACATATAAATATCCATAAAACTATAACTTACAGTTTCTTCTCAAGTGGTTTCATCGTCATATACGATAATTGATTTGCAAAATGGAAACTGACATAGACGCATCGGAAGAACAATCATTACTGAATAAACATCTTCTATAACACATATGTAACACTGAGATCAACTAAAAGAAACCGAGAAGGGGAACAACTCATTCGAGAAAATCAGAAAATCAGACGACAAATTAACTATTTTTTTCTTTTATTTTATTTATTAAATAGAAATAGGAGGTATTTAAATTATCAATATCTGTTCTTTTGTTTATAGATCGACTATCTTGTCTAATGGATATCATTTCATGTAATAAACGTTTTTTTAAATTTGTTTCAATACCTAAAATTTTAATTGAATTTAGATCGAAATTAAAAGAATGAAGATTTTTGTAAACATGATCAGCCAATGCTGTATTAGTATCTTTTTTTAAATTTCAGAGGATTAAGTATGTTCCGAGAATCTCTGTTGTGATCGTTTATTCGATCTTTTATGTATCTACCTGTCTGTCCAATGTAGGTTGATTGGCAATCATTACAAAAAATTTTATAAATAACATTACTTAACAATTCTTTTTGAGTTCTACTTTTAATCTTTGTGAAAAATCTTTGGACGGTATTATTTGATTTGAAAGCTATTTTTAAATTCATTCTAGAAAATTTATCTCTGATACATTCTGACAAGTTTTCGATATAAGTTAATTTGAAAAATTTTTTTTGTTGGTTAATTTCAAGTATATTAATGTTAGGGTCATCACTAGTAATGTTCTTATTCAACACTTTTTCAACAAATTTTTTTGGATAATCGTTTTTTTCCAAAATAGATTTAATTTTCTTCAAATTGAGTTTTTCATGAACTCAATTTGAAGAAAATTAAATCTATTTTGGAAAAAAACGATTATCCAAAAAAATTTGTTGAAAAAGTGTTGAATAAGAACATTACTAGTGATGACCCTAACATTAATATACTTGAAATTAACCAACAAAAAAAATTTTTCAAATTAACTTATATCGAAAACTTGTCAGAATGTATCAGAGATAAATTTTCTAGAATGAATTTAAAAATAGCTTTCAAATCAAATAATACCGTCCAAAGATTTTTCACAAAGATTAAAAGTAGAACTCAAAAAGAATTGTTAAGTAATGTTATTTATAAAATTTTTTGTAATGATTGCCAATCAACCTACATTGGACAGACAGGTAGATACATAAAAGATCGAATAAACGAACACAACAGAGATTCTCGGAACATACTTAATCCTCTGAAATTAAAAAAAGATACTAATACAGCATTGGCTGATCATGTTTACAAAAATCTTCATTCTTTTAATTTCGATCTAAATTCAATTAAAATTTTAGGTATTGAAACAAATTTAAAAAAACGTTTATTACATGAAATGATATCCATTAGACAAGATAGTCGATCTATAAACAAAAGAACAGATATTGATAATTTAAATACCTCCTATTTCTATTTAATAAATAAAATAAAAGAAAAAAAATAGTTAATTTGTCGTCTGATTTTCTGATTTTCTCGAATGAGTTGTTCCCCTTCTCGGTTTCTTTTAGTTGATCTCAGTGTTACATATGTGTTATAGAAGATGTTTATTCAGTAATGATTGTTCTTCCGATGCGTCTATGTCAGTTTCCATTTTGCAAATCAATTATCGTATATGACGATGAAACCACTTGAGAAGAAACTGTAAGTTATAGTTTTATGGATATTTATATGTGTTCACATTGTTATCGAGCCTTTTTAGCTGTTGTTTTGTCATTGTTAAATAACATCCATGTCCATTTCAGAGCCCTGAAGAAGACTTTAAAATAAAGTTGAAACCGGTTGGCGTTGTTTTTGAGAGAGTGGTTTTTGTTGAAACCCAGACCTTCTTCCTCTAAAAACTTATTCTTATTACACCAACTCACATTTCTTGGTAAATCTCGAGTGACGTCCGCTCGAAATCCTTCAGAATTACCAGCTTTAATCTGTATCGTAGATCCTCAAAATTTGGTATGTCGTCATTACAAATAACACTGCAATTTAAGAGTATTGGTTAGTTTTCATTCGATAATATAAAAAAATGCACACCGTTCCACATGTATGTATTCCTCACTTTGACTAATTAAAATTGGAAGAAGAGAATGTATTTTTTTTCGAACATCTTCCCACTCAGATGTATGCTTTGGTACATATTCTACCACATTGCATATATTTTTTTGGACGGTAGTTTCAATATCAGTCATGGTTTTATAATTCAATACACACATAAATTTATAATAATGACAATGCTCATACACAAGCAAGTTATGTTATATTGTTATATATTAAAGGGAAACTCGTATTTTGAACGTTTGTTGTGGGGTTATTTTTGTTGTTTTGAGGTTATTTTGTTCTTTGGCATAGAACATTCCACTTCTATGGGTTCTCAGAATATTTCTTCAAAAAGACTCAAATTTTTACACGTACAAGAGTGGGCGCTATTTAATCTTCAGGAGAATTAGATATTAATTGGGTGAAATTAATGCGATGTTAACAATGCGGAGAAATAGAAGAGAAATAAAAGTTATGGGTCAATAACATTCAGTGGTATTCGTCATGTTTTTCTGTCAATATTGAGCACGTCACTTAAATAACATTTCTTTCAGAAATCATCCTCAATTAATTTTTTCCTTATGTTCTTAACCCAGGGTTGATGCGGTTTGATTGCGGAAAGATTTTGAATCTTATACCAGCAGTTATTACAATTATAATTTAAATTAAATATGCAGCACCAATATTGGGTGACCAAAAAGAGTGTACAGAGAAAATTGGGCAGGAAAGAAGATGAATGTGTGATCTCCTCGGATGCAGAATTGGACGCAAAATTAGAGCTGTTCAAATCAATCAATGAGAGTTGCCTGCAATTGCAGCGTTTCATAGATTTATACAAAGAAAGGTTGTGCTATTTAGCTCAAGAAGAACATACACTGGGAAGATACTTGAAAGAATGCGGCAAAAATGAAAAAAACGACAGTGCAAGCAAAATTATGGTAACTGCAGGAAAATCCTTAGCGTACATAGGACACCAAAGACTAACCGTGAGACCCCCTCTGTTGAGGTTACATCACGAAGTTGAAACGTTCACAGGAAGAGCAGTCGTAGACACTAAGGTTACAGTAGAAGAGATGGAAAAAAGTCGAACTGAGTATAGAGCTGCCTTAAGTTGGATGAAATCTGCATCTCAGCAACTTGATCCCGATACTGGTCATGGTGTTGACAAGTTTCGGAAAGCTCAGACTTACGTTAGATCAACGAAGAATAAGTTTGATAAATATACTCTAGCGTGTCTTCAGAAAGTAGACTTGTTGGCTGCCGCCAGGTGCAATATGTTTTCTCATGCATTAATTCCTTACATAAACGCCTTATCAGTATTTTCTACAAAAACTGCTGAAGTTTTAACTACGGCTGGTATAAACTTAGACAAGGTTGAGCCCTATGATTTTCATGTAACTGCCGAATTGGCTATTCCTAATGATGATAAAGATAAGGAAACTTTCTTCAATGCAGAGTATTCAGATAAAAATGAGGCTCCTTCGAAAGAGGGAAAGGAAAATGATAAATCAAGGTACAGAGAAGTCTCGGTACATGTTCGCTTGAAATTATATAGCACCATTATTTATTATTTTTTTGTGCACTGAAAATATGCTTTTTGCACGCTTTTTCCCAGGAATGAGAGGATATTGCCCAAAAACCTGCAATTTTCGAATTTGGAGATGTAGTGTATTTAATGGATTATCCATTAATGATTCCTCGCAATGTATATTTAATAGCGGAGGGTATTGATGATGAGTTTGACCCACAGACCTTATAGAACCCCGTTTTTTATGCTACATATGTTGAATGGTAGAATAAGCTAGCTGTGTTGAACATTCTGCTAATGCTGCATTATTTTGAGGATTTGCTCGTTCTTGTGCTTATAAAGCATCGTTTTTTTATCAGACATTCTGCATTCTGCTATTAAAAAAAAATTCGCTTTTACCTAAAAATTTCATGATAAAAAGAATAACTCCTTCCAGTACAAATCAAGATGCAATGAATGACGACGTCAACCTGCTCGGTGATGAGTTCTCGTTGCAAAAAACATCAACCGACACTGCTGAAAGTGTTGATAAAGTCGATCCCGATTCTTCACTTCTTGACTTGACCGAAGATGACAGCAATTCAGATCTACTCTCGAAGGATTTTTTTATGCCTTCGAATCTGATGCAGAAAGGCTTCAATTTCACTGGCGACGATCTCTCGAAATTGGAGCAAGCGGCCGCAAACAGTGATATGAAAACGGGGGATGACAGTGCGAAAAAAGATGCCCAGGTTTCGTGGCTTAGTTTATTTGAGGAGCTGGATCCTTTGTCGAATAAGAATGTAGGGAACAGAAATGGAGATCAACTATAATATCACAACTTAGGCGGGATTTCAACTAAGAATATTGCATTTATTTTAATATTCCATAAAATACGAGTAGAGTTCTTTAACTCTTAAATTCGTGTTGACTGTTGATACAACATTTTCATTCCATTATCTTGTTCTGTCCATGGTATAGCACTTCAGGGGTATTCAAAAATGGAAGAAATACATTATTTTTACTATTATTCACATGAGGAAGAAAATGTTAATCTATACATTAACATTTATTACTTCTGATTGGCCTACTTGCAAGACTTCATTCTCTTCTACTTCTGACATTATGTTTGAATGACTTTGAATTCTGGTAAGAACTCGAAATATGTTGCGAATTGCGATATTTATATCAAAAACATGGAACTGTCGATCACATCACTATTTGAGGTTATGTGATTTCCACGAAATACTTTCATTTAATTTAATGCTTACCTAAATAGGTAGAATCTCATATTGAAGATATTTTTTCGAAAAATATGAAACATTTTTTATTTGTTGTAAGTATATTAAAAAAATTATATATATCCTGTAAAGTGAGAATCTTATTGGATGTTCTAAAGTTGCATCTTTTACCAAAAATTAATTGAAAATATTATTAATTCTTTTCCGTATTTCATTCAACACAGTAAACATGAATCTCTGTCTTATTGAATACTTTATTCGAATGTTTTCATATTTACAGCAAATTCCACATCGCTGTTATTCAAAAGGTCTAATCTGTTTTGAAATTTAATTTGAGGAGAGAGAAACTGTTTTCCTTAAAGATATTCAAACTAGTATTTGATATGAACATAATGAAATCTAATTGTACGTTAGTGTTATGTTACATCAAGTGAAAAGTCCGTCATAAATAATTATTGCTGTTTTTGTAAGTACTTAAAATCGTTCACTTCACCTTAGAGACCATATGAACTGATTCAATTTTTATTAAATAAATATCTAGTCCATAAGCTTTTAAATTATTGTTGTTTCTGTTTTCATAGATTGAATATAATATTATTGTGGTTTTATTTGAATAAAATATTCATTTTAAATTGTGTTTTTACACTGGATATTTCTCCGAAAGTCCGAAACGCAGTTTATAGTTTATTTCGATCATAGAGAAGGATGACGTCTGGATTGAAATGGAGGTTGAACAATTTCATTTTTACAGCAGATAATTTATCCAAAAAGATTTCATTTTATTCGTTCCACCGTCCGTAATCTTTTGAAATTAAAGACATCTACAGTCTTACAGACATTTTGCATGTGGACAAAATAGCCCTAATTGATCCCAAATTATTAATATTTAAAAAATTATTTTCGCGTAACGAAATGACTCAGCATTGTGCTATTAAAGAAGGTTTGGAAATACATAGTTTTTATCGAAAAGACAAGGGGGAAGTTCTGATTATTGTATTGTAATTCCGAATTTTTCGGCGATAACATGCTGAAAGAGCTAGGATGATGGCTTTCGATGTTGAACAAATATTTGACTGATATTGCCGGCGACTGCTAACTGCACCTTTATATTATCCCATAAATGAGAAACCAACATTAACAGGTAAAGTCCAATGTGAATTTTAATGAAGAACAATCGTTCATATTTAGCGCCAGGCATGCGCAACATAATTTTACCATTCCCAGGTATTAGAAAAAGGAATAGTTGTTCGACACCATCGTTGCTTATTCATGGCGTAGTGTCGGTTTGTTATATCGATCAATTTAGTGCAAAATACTGGTGGAATAATGTTAAAATTCAACTAAAAGTGCGTAAACACCCACAAGACGAATTTTTAACATGGACAACTCAAATTCGGAGGGTGTCGTCCTACCGGACATTTCCGAAGCCGAACAATTAGCGAGCGAGCACGATGGCGGAGATGATGGCGTTTCTATTGTTCCGAAAAGCGAGAAGGTTCCCGTCACCCTATCTGTACGACATGGTGGCGTTCCAGTTTCTTTACCGGTCGGTTCGCTCATTACCAGTTCGTTTAATGTTATTACGCAAGAACAATTGTCTCAATTTAAACCTATGTTATGTGTGGATAACAATGGATACTTAGCTACCGATCCTACAAGTGGAGAAATAAAAACGATTGTTATTCAGCAAGAAGAGGTTGCTTCGAATAACACTTCTTCCAGTTCTAATCTTCCTAGCATCGTCGGGTCTTGGAGCGAAGCAGCAAGTTTGCCAGTTTTACCTGTGAGATGCAAGAATACTTCGGCCGTATTACATAAAAATCGATTCGGTTCAGGTGGCAGAGGGCGTTGTATTAAATCAGGTAATCAGTGGTATACACCGAGCGAATTTGAGGCTGTTTGTGGCAGAGCCTCTAGCAAAGATTGGAAGAGGAGCATACGTTTCGGTGGAAGAAGTCTTCAAACTTTAATTGACGAAGGTACGTAGTTTACTTTGTAGATAGATTTGTTTTCATTTCCGAAGAGATTTAAACAGTTTTACCTGTGTTTATTTACGTAGGAATCATCTTACCTCATGCTACCAGCTGTACCTGTGCAGCATGTTGTGACGATGAGAGTGCAACAGGGCCAGTGCGGCTGTTCACACCATACAAAAGAAAACGGAAGAGGGAACATGAAATTGGTGGCAAAATGAGGGATCAGAATGGACTTAGCGACAGTCAACAGTCCAAAGAGGAAGCCTGGCAAAATCTGGCTGAAGGACTCGACTCCACCGACTATCAACTTATGGATACTGTGAGTGTGCTGGATCCGGTAGCGTCAGTTCGAAAATTGGAGGATATTGCTAATCAAATTAATCGTTTATCAGCTGAATTCCGGAGGGGTTTAGACGAACTCAAAGAAACCATTAATAGACAAAATGACAAATACCAAAGAGATAAGGAAGCTGCTATTTTGGCGGCTAGAGTCGAGGCTCAGGTTGCTGTTTTACAACCTGACGGATCGGGAGACGTGATATTGCAACCGTCCCTGGATAATGAAAACCACAAAAAGGTGTGTATAAGTTTATGGAATTCAACTAGTTTTGATCTTGTTCAATTGTGGAATTTGCTTCATTAACATCTTTTACAGTGTGCGAATTGCAACAGGGAAGCAAACGCAGAATGCTCGCTTTGTCGACGGACTCCCTATTGTTCTCAATTCTGTCAGAGGAAAGACTGGGCTTCACATCAGGTAGAATGCGTGAGAGGCGTCACAGCGGAAGCAAACTCTCAGCAGTCTATAATGCTCATTGTCGAAAGCACAGATCAGCAATAAGATAATTTTAATTGATACGTCCAGTTTTTGGATGTTGTATATACTGTAATATATGCATATAGTGTTAATTTATATCACATCATTTAATTTTATCGAAAATCAATCGGATAATTGTCATCTATAAAAAGTGTTTCAAACATGTCTGCCGCAATTTATAGAACTATAAAATCTCGATGGTTTCCTATGTTTTACCACCAATGCTCAGGTTTATCTATGGTGCTAACCTAAAAAAATAATTGACGATTATCTATGATTATGACAGTTGTCGAAGATATGATTTGTGATTTTAACAGAAAAATTGGGAATTATTTATTTTAATTATTTTATTGAATTTCTATTGGTTTTGACAACGCGATCTGGACAAAATTTTTCATGTGGCTTGAATCTGCATCTGAATGCAGAATTCATCTTTATCCAACCTGCAGTTTCGAAAATATCAGGAAAACAAATGTTCGAACGGCCATATTTGAGGAAATGATATTGAATTTCGCCAATTAACGAAACGCAGCATTCGAAATCGGGACTTAGACTGAAAATTTCAAGTTTAATTAAATTTCTTGTTTACTGTCGGGCGGACAGAATTGAATTTGACCACGTATTCGTTATCAGTAAGTCGAACTATATCTCTTTAGAGCTTAGACCATTCACAACTCAGAAGAAAATGATGGGAAAACATTTCTGAGTACCTGGTGGTGCATTTTTGAATATAATTTTTGATTTACTATAATTTCTAGACATTTTTGAAACACTTTGTTTGAAATTATTTACAAAGTTCTGGTAATTTCGTTATTCTCAATAAATTCCAATCTACTGATTACCTATCCTCGTTCTTAATTCTATCCCTATTCCTGATTTGAGATAATTCAGTGAAAATATTACAGAATACATTTATTTTTCTGAAATCTACATAATTTGAGGAATTTCTGATGGAAACGAAGAAAGTTTCAAACATATTTAGCTCCCAGTTATACAAAATAGTAGTCAGTGTCTTTATTTAATATCGTGGAGGAGTTATTAGTAAAAAATATCGCCTAATGGCTAAACTAAACATTTTGGCAGACTGTCCTTTTGGATAAAACGATCCCTTGAATATTATCTTTCCTACCCTGTCAAATTTCGGCTCTTTTATTTTGAAGATGATTCGGGGCGTCTGCGAAAATATATTTCAATTTGTACGCTTCAGCCACCAACAAGTTCACTTGAGAATTCGACCAAACGTGAGTAGGTAAATTTTGTAAAAATATCAAAAGACCCTGAAAATCGTTTTGTCGCATCAAATCGTCCTTCCAATTCAACAAAAAAGCTGCACAAACGTACAACTGGAACAGAGCGAAATTATCGCTTTCTGCCAAATAAGTATCCCACAATCTTATAATACATCTTAAGGGAAGTTCACGGGTTAACAAATTATTCAGCCATCTGAACGAAAACTGCAAATAGCTTATGTTGTGCGATTTAAGATGACAATGCAAGGTTTCGTCGACCCTGGTGATGAGATCTTCGAGCTGAAGAACTTTTTTCTGAATACCCATCTGCGCGAACACATAGTTGTCCTGAATTCCATCCAAAAACTTAGATAAGCACCAAAACGAATCAGCTTCGATTATTTTTAAAGTCTCTTCACTCAGTACTGAAACGTCGAAAGATTCAAACGATTCATTGGCAGGAATGTATTCTTGCAAGAAAACAAGATAAAACGGTGTGGCCAGATCGTTCATACCCTGCACATATCCAGATGCTGGATGACGAGTGGACCATATGAATAAGATACGTTCAAAAATCAACTGGACCATCTTATCCCGAAAAAGGGGCACCATTGGATTCATCCTTTGCACATCGATGTGTATCTGATGTTTTGTGTCCCTTTCATTCTCATTGTGATCCGTGTAGTAATACTTGTTGACCAAACCCCAATAATCTTGTCTTTTTTGATTTAAAACGTTGTTACGGCGTTCCAAATTCATAGGAAGAAGACCGGACAACATGCGCCACACTATTGGTCTTAAATTTGAAGGAATACCAGACCAACTAAGTTCACGTAATCCTTGTAGACTTGGGTTATTGGATAAGTAAGTCTCAAATCTTTTCAACCTCGATTCACTCTCGTCATCTTGTGGCGGTTTTGTAAATCTCATTTGCTGGGGTCTACCAGGAACGGGGCTACATCTTGCAATTTCCAAATAATCGGACATGGTAGGAGGTATAGTATTAACTGTTTTTTGCGATAACTTTATGTTAGGAATAATACGATGGCTGTTTAGAACGTTTATGGCAGCGGACTGGGATACTTTTTTCGAAATTTTTGCACTATCAAGACCTGAAATGATGCACAACTCATCGTCATCTACTTCCCAAGCATCTCTAACCGACGACTGGAAATCTTGAAAGGACATGCTTGCACTTCCTTTGGATTTGGATGAAGGCTTGCTATCCCTTCTCATACTGGGTCTACCAGGTACAGGTTGAACATTTTTCTTCCAAAACGAGGATTTATCATGGTCCATATTCCATAAAGTCGAAGGAGCTAAAAGTGAAAATTCGACTCACAATTATTAAGGTTTGTTTAAACTCTTATTTTATTTCATGGGCGAATGAAGAAAAATTCGTTATAAGAAATCTCAATGTTTTGTGCTACTTA
Source organism: Adalia decempunctata (assembly GCA_951802165.1). Lineage (NCBI taxonomy): Eukaryota > Metazoa > Arthropoda > Insecta > Coleoptera > Coccinellidae > Adalia > Adalia decempunctata. The sequence continues at coordinate 4,212,046 of OX637695.1, read as the reverse complement.
AGATCAAGTTGGCCAAGTTTCATTTTGACAGCTAGTGTTTTGGGTCCTAAGGAAATAAATATTAAATGAGAGAAAAGTCGTTGACCTACTTCCATAACATTATGTGGTTTTTCAGCTGTTACATTAAAAAATAAACAAATGAAGACGTATCTAGGTTTGATATCTGGATAAAAACTGCTCTCTTGTTTTGATGGATAATCTTTGCATAACCTACATATTTTTTATCCCGAATGATGGAGACTTAGCAGTCTCGAAGAAATTATTAGGGGCTCATTTGAGAATTTAAGTTCTTCCCTATAATTTCTTCGAAACAGAAAAAATATATTCATTTCAAATTACCAAAAAGTAAACAAGTGTATCAAATGAAGTTAGACACTTTCTGACTTTGTCAATTTTGACGTTTCACTCATGATTCCCTTCTTTATCGGCCTTTTTCTCGGTGCGAACTGTCAAGAAAATAGCTGATAGCTGTCACTTGTCGGTTATGACTGTTCGCGGAGACGAAAAATTGTTCATCCTTCGTTTCATTTTATTTATTGAGATCGGGATGTAGTGTTGTTTAATTGTTTAGCGAAAAATATTTTTTTACCATGGGTGATTTGCAAATAGACATTTCCACTCTTCCGGAGGACGTGAGGGAGAAATTAGCGGAACTCGATTTGGAATTATCTGAAGGTAGGAACTTGCATTGGCCCCTCGTATCTTAACGATTTAAGTATGTTGATTGTCAACATTGCAATCGATACCAGTTTTATGAAGAACATTTCCAGGTTTTTGAAAATGCAGTTACTGCTCTACGCATTACAGATTTTGCAGCGACCTATTTATAAATAAGGCTTCAATTGAGGAATATTAATTTTTTCTGATTTATCCTGAAGGTGAAACGTCAGTGTGAATATGATTGGTATTATTATTGCGATAGTTAATAATAATTAATTATTAACCATCACAACCTATTTTTAACGTAGTGTTATTGCTAAATGGTCTGTTTGAAGGAAATATATCCAAGTAGATACGAAAATTGAAGTACATTCATTGATGTATTTCAAATATTCTTGAAGACGAAAGAGAAAAAAATATTTATTGGTCTTACGTTCGCCAATTCAAACCTATTTACAGTGACTCATCAGAGGTCATCAAGCAGGCAGGTGCTGTCATACATGATATAACTTGTACAGTTATTTTGTTGAGCACTTACTGTCATTAAATAATTGTGGATTTTCACAATTGAGTATTGATCATTGAACATACGTTGAGACTGTTGTGTTCAATTGTATAACTACGAAGAAACTAGGTGTTATTTAGCTATTTCATTTCAAGATGCTTCCAGACTCCACAGAACACTTGACATTTCTCGAAGCAACGAACACAAAATAACGAATCAACACCATAGAACTATAAGTTCTATGATCAACCCTCCATAAAACTGACATTGTCTATGAGGATGCAATATTATCGTCCCAGATATGCAAGGAAACTTTTTTCATGTTCTTAGGGTGTTCCACTGTTCCAGCAAGCATTAAAAAAATCTCTCCAGTGCGCTCTGGAAATTCAGTTTTCTAACATAAGTCGAGTGATTCGTCAATAAATATAGCGGTAATAGGTGGTATACACCTTATCCATCATCTCCAAGCTCTATCGCTAAAAAAATTCGAAAATTATCTATAATTTGATTCAATTTCATAGATGTGTATACTTAGCGTCATATCTGAACATTGAAGATTGAAGCTCGAATAATTTTCACGTTTCACGTGAAGTAATTACTACATAGGACATGCTTGGGCTAGTTGCCATTTGACTTGAAGATGCCCACCCATAGAATTTACAGCAAGGAAGTTCTATGTGCCCACCTTATAATGGCCAATCATAGAACTTATAGTTACTATGAGTTCTATGTGGCCAATTCAGTTTTGAGCATTTTTTGATATACATGTACAACTCAATGGGCGCGTTCATCCGACTAAGCAGCTACCGCCACCGCTCCTTCAAACGTCAAAACCATATGATTTTTTCGATCCGTTGTGTCAAATTAGTTAGTAATTTTGACACAACGAATCATATGGTTTTGACGTTTGAAGGAGCAGTGGCGTAGCTGCTTAGTCGGATGAACGCGCCCATTGTTTTTAAAATGTCACACTATATACAGGATGCCCCAAAATAGGTGATAGGGTAGATAGTGCTTTTGAAAATAAGAACAAATTTCCCGCAAACTCTTTTAATTTCTGTGTAGATCACAGATGTGTTCAAATATAATTCCACCATTCTAGGTGAATTTCTTTCTGTGCTCTACTCAGAATAAACTGTTCGTCCAGCATTATGTGATTTAATTACATATTTTCTATCGCGTATTGTCGTAGTTTCATTGATATTTTTACGTAATTCAATTTTTGGTTGTCTATCTCGACAATAGGGCGATTGTTCATAGAGAAAACAACCACGCCCGTTTTGAGTTTTTGAGCAATCGAGAGGCAATAAAGAAAACCACTGTCTTGAAACGCACATAGAATATAGAGGCGTGGATGTGGTCCATGTAGATTGTAGAAGAAGACGTTGCAAGTTGGGAAACCGGCGAGATGAGTCTTTCTTTCTGCCTGGCGTGCTCGCGGACATAAGGGGCAGGTCCGGCTTCAGCCTGCGGCGAAATTGAGATATCTCGATCCGAAAGCAGCAGGTTATCCAATCAAGTTTTTCTTAGCCAATCAACAGTATGATTGCTCTCCCTGAGTAATAACATACGCGCTCAATTAGATCCATGTCCGGTAAGTTTGCTGGCCAGTTCATCCTCTGGATATTGTTCTCTTGAAGAATGTTTTGAACTCTTCGTGAGCGGTGTGGTGGAGCGTTATCATACGGATAAATGAAGTTATCCCCAAATTCGTTGCGCAGAGGAACAATGATTGGTTCAATGATGTTTTCTGTGTAGATGGCACCAGTCATTGTTCGTACAACGATGATGAGAGGGTACGGTGACCCAAGGCCGTAGCCAGGGGGGGGTCCGATGGGGTCCGGACCCCCCCCGAAATTCATTTTTTCAGAACTGCCAGATAATCATTTCACCGAAAATTCTTCGAATAAATTTTTTTCTAGCTACGGCCTCGGACGGACCCCCCCCGAAATTTTTTTCTAGCTACGGCCTTGCGGTGACCGAACATTAGACCTCCCTGCACATTATTGATCCGCCATGAAAGGGCATAACTTGCCGGGCGAAATTGAGTCGCTCTGGTCTGCCTGGGCATTTCCAAATCCTTTCTCTCCGACTATAACTTTGTAAAACGAATCGTGACTCGTCCGAAAAAAGAACGTTGCGCCAATGTCTTAAGAGCTAGTCTTGGTGGTGTTATATGTCTATAGTCCGTTGAGATAGTTCATTCGGAAACAGAATAAAATTACTCGAATAACCCGACAGAAAAAACTTCTAAACGAAAAGGCGGACCTATGGAATTCCCAACTCTTCAAAATTCACAAGAAATAAGCACACAGAAGATATTTTAATACGTTTTGCACAACTTGAAATACTCCAGTATGAAAATATAGTAGTACACACAGTTGAACCTTGAAATAACTAATTCCATTTACAAAGTTGAAAAAGAGTGAATAGATATTAGCATTGGCTACGTATCTGATAATTTTTTTGACATTTTACGAGTTCCAGTTTTAAGTAAAAAAAACTTGTTGAACCTAAATCATGCCCAACCGGGATACTTTATTAAAGTGAATGGAGCAGTGTTGCCACCCTCCGTACCTAAAATTTCGTTAGAAAGTTTTGGGATATTCAAGTTAAAAAACCATTTGACTACTCCCATAGAATAAAATGTATATCCATTATTTATTCAAATCATTCTAATATAAATAGGAAAAATTAAATTACTTACGAAATGAATAAGAAAGTCGAATCGTTTGGGAACTCTATTTCAGACATCAAGGTAACGTTCTCGCCATCCATTTCTACATTTTCTTGGGTCTGAATATCCAAAAATTGCATTTGGAAAACTTGAATTTTTGACGTTTCCTACGGGATTCGATTTTCGACCACAGAGATCGCTTTTGACAACCGTTGTCAATTTTGAAAATGTAGATTAATTCGGAATTTTACTGAAGAAGTCGAAGATAAAGTATAGTGTTCAATTCGCGGTAATGGTCATAACACACTTGATGAATTACAAAAATTCATCTGCATGTGTTATGACTTATAGTCCATCCAAGAATTATTGACATCAAAGCAGGCCTTGGAAGTCCAGTCGTACCTTTATATCTAGTTACAAAAAAGTCACTAAAAATTTTCTGTGCTTTCATCATAGCAATAAATATAACCTTGAAATTAAACGGAATTTTACAAAATAAGGCACTTTGAACATGAAAATGTCCTCAATTATCGCATACAATTACCATCGTGTGAATCTGCTAACCAGCAGTATATTATTTTCATCTTGTATTGATACATTTTCGAACGATCAATTATAGGAGCATGCATACAGTATGGAAATTCTGGTCCGACAACGAAAAATATCGTGGGTGATAAAAAAAGCATGCTCCTTTCCAAAGTTCAATATGAATATTCGCTAAACCAGAAAAATCTAGTTGATAATTTGTAGCGTGTATCTGCTAACTGGATGGATTCGAAAAATTTTGGTAGATATCAAGACAGAAACAAAACTTAATGGATGGATCTATTTAATATACTTATGAAGAATTTTGTCATGACATTGTAACTTTATAAATTGGTGAACAAAGGAGTAAAATATTCAATATTAAAAATTTAAATATTCCTATTACAACCACTGTTATTATATTATTTCCTCATTTTGGCAGAACTCATGTTCATAATTGAAGGCTTTATGTCAGCAATATCATACCATCCCATATATTTTGAATAATCTCCTCTTATTTCTTTTTCTACGTCCTCTGTGCAGGCTTTCCATTAATTAGCTGTACCCACATTATTCAACAGACTCATTCCAAATATTTTTCACTTGCGCAATTATTTGCCAAATTTATTCGAATATTAATGACAGAACAAAACGCCAGTATTATTTGCAACACCAACCTGAATTCTGAAACTCAAAATATCACTGAACGGGCATTACCAACCTAATTTCGATTTTCCAAAGCCGCCCAAGATGTCAATAATTCTTGGATGGACTATACATTACCGCTCTTTGGACAATATACTATAATCCGAAATATTGGACAAGAAGGTTATTACGAATGAAGCAAAATTTTATGATTTCCTAGAATATCAGAACATATATTCCCTTAAGGGGAAGTATCACCTTTTGAATCGTGGTAAATGCCCATTCAAAAAGTGGTCTCTTTATTTCACGAGTAACTACCCTAATTTACTACGTAGAGACTTGATTTTTTTTTTAAATTGAAGTTGAAGAACGTCCCGGGGGGAAATAGTTTTTTTTTCGATTTAATTAGGTTGTTATGAACGTCAAAAACATGTGGAACATTCACTTGATAGATATTCCAATTCTCTGTCGCAAAATGTCAAGTGAAGTGAAAACACGAGAATTTATAGGGAAACTTTTTCAAAATAATCAAAAATGGAGCTTCAAAAGAATCGCAAAAGAGGCTCGCGTTCGTCCGGAAACGGTATCAAGGGTTGTTGAGCGCTTCAACGAAGATCTTACAATTAACCACAAGGAAGGAACCGGGAGGAAAAAGGGGTTTCATAGTCCAAAAAAAGTGAAGAAAGCCATCAGCCTTTTTCAGAAGAATCCTAACCTTTCAGGGCGGAAAGTGGCCCAAATAGTGGGTTGTTCGCAGTCAACCGTTCAGAAAATCAAGTCGAGTTGTGGGCTTAGAACATACAAAGTGCGGAATGTGCCAGACAGGAACGCTGTGAAGAATCGAGAAGCGAAATCAAGAGCAAAGAAATTTAAAAAAGATTTCTTGAAAAAATTTTCCTGTTGCGTGATGGACGACGAAACCTATGTCTTGGCTGATTTCTCGCAACTTCCTGGTCAGGAATTTTATACTGCAGATTCTCGTGGAAATGTTGACGAACAATTTCGCGTGAAGAAACAAGCAAAGTTTCCTAAAAAATTCCTGGTTTGGCAAGCAATTTGCACATGTGGGAAAAGGAGCAAATTTTTCGTTGGCCAAGGCTCTGTTGACTCGAATATATACATCGAGGAATGCTTGAAGAAGCGACTTTCACCATTTTTACGTGAGCACGATGTGTCAACAATCTTTTGGCCAGATTTAGCTTCATGCCACTACAGCAAGGCCACCAAGGAATGGTACGAAGCTAATGAGGTGGTTTTTGTCCCCAAAGAGGCCAATCCACCAAATTGCCCAGAACTCAGGCCAATCGAAAGATATTGGGCCCTGGTAAAAAGAGAATTGAAGAAGACTGAGAAGTAAACGAAAACATTAGCGGAATTCGAGCAAAAGTGGAAGACAGCATCCCAGAAAGTGACTGAGAACACTATAAGAAGCATAATGGGAAGAATTCCAGAAAAAAATCCATGAATTTTGTAAAAAATAGTATTGGTTTTTTTATTGTAGAAACAGTTTTCATTAGAATTAGAAGATGATTCGAAAATGAGTTTGATTTTCGAAATCGGTCCAGTGGTTCAAAAGATAAAAGCGTTTTTGTGATAGCGAATTTATTCTCGTTCAGTCCTTAGTATAGGCAAAGGTATCGAAGCTACTGAGCTGAAAATGAGATATTCCCGATGTTTTTCCTGGTAAGCTCGGCACCCATCTCGCCCAGTTTTCCGGAAACCTCCTCATCTCGTATTCACGGCTTGAAGTACCGTTCGGTCATCTAGTACCGACCCTGCTCGCGGTCTTCGTGATGTCTTCTGCCCCCCAATCCTCGTCTATGGCCGCCGCGAAGAGAACGCCTTCGAACTCGACCGCAGTTTCTCGGGTCCATCGCCGCACCATCACCATCATCATCTCTATCCTACCCGTTCTTCCCGCGACCGGCCAAGGCTCCCGCGCAGACAACCGCGAACGTTTCAGACGAGAGATCGTCTCGTTCCTCAGGTATCTCTCGAACGGTACGCGCGCACCCGGTGGTTCCGTCGGAGAAAAGTCGAGAAATCGGATTTACGTACGGAGTCAGTACCGAAGATTCCTCTGTGCCGGTGGTGTCAACTTTCTTCGGCGAGTGTATCAGTTGTTAGTTGTTGTGTGGTCAAAACTCAAAAGTCCGGGTTCCGTTATCGGTGCAGCCTCCGGGGAGGAATATAATGGTGGTCGCTCGCGGCGTGTCTTTCGATTTCGTGCACGTCGAAGTTTATTGACCGCCGATCGCCGGCGCGATAAGACGACATCGACATCTGTGGTGCTGTGAGATCGGAAAACGGTTTTCGAGTTGTGTGCATTTTTCGGATTATGAGGACGGTTGGGCCGTTCTCCGGTCGCTTCTTGTCTTCCCTCTCGAACAGCGTAGGTAGTAGATCTTTGGTCTGAAATCGATCGATCTTGAATCGGGGTTGTCGCTTCTGATCTGGGTACAGTTTACATTCGCTGAAATGTAACTAAACACGCTTTAACCTATAGAAGAGTTGATACCGACTAAAAGCAACTTCTCCAAAGGTTTGGTCCATATAAATGCACAGGGTGTCCCACGAGGAACTCTTTTAACAATGCAGGATGAAAACTGGTATAAGGACTGAACGAGAATAAATTCGCTATCACAAAAACGCTTATATCTTTTGAACCACTGGACCAATTTCGAAAATCAAACTCATTTTCGAATCATCTTCTAATTCTAATGAAAACTGTTTTTACAATAAAAAAACCAAAACTTCCTTTCACAAAATTCATGGATTTTTTCTGGAATTCTTCCCATCATGCTTCTTATAATGTTCTCAGTCACTTTCTGGGATGCTGTCTTCCACTTTTGCTCGAATTCCACTAATGTGTTCGTTGATTTCTTAGTCTTCTTCAATTCTCTTTTTACCAGGGCCCAATATCTTTCGATTGGCCTGAGTACTGGGCAATTTGGTGGATGGGCCTCTTTGGGGACAAAAACCACCTCATAAGCTTCGTACCATTCCATGGTGGCCTTGCTGTAGTGGCATGAAGCTAAATCTGGCCAAAAGATTGTTGACACATCGTGCTCACGTAAAAATGGTAAAAGTCGCTTCTTCAAGCATTCCTCGATGTATATCTTCGAGTCAACAGAGCCTTGGCCAACGAAAAATTTGCTCCTTTTCCCACAAGTGCAAATTGCTTGCCAAACCAGGAATTTTTTAGGAAACTTTGCTTGTTTCTTCACGCGAAATTGTTCGTCAACATTTCCACGAGAATCTGCAGTACAAAATTCCTGACCAGGAAGTTGCGAGAAATCAGCCAAGACATAGGTTTCGTCGTCCATCACGCAACAGGAAAAATTTTTCAAGAATTTTTTTTTTAATTTCTTTGCTCTTGATTTCGCTTCTTGATTCTTCACAGCGTTCCTGCCTGGCACTTTCTGCACTTTGTATCTTCTAAGCCCACAACTCGACTTGATTTTCTGAACGGTTGACTGCGAACAATCCACTATTTGGGCCACTTTCCGTCCTGAAAGGTTAGGATTCTTCTGAAAAAGGCTTATGGCTTTCTTCACTTTTTTTGGGCTGTGAAACCCCTTTTTCCTCCCGGTTCCTTCCTTGCGGTTAATTGTAAGATCTTCGTTGAAGCGCTTAACAACTCTTGATGCCGTTTCCGGACGAACGCGAGCCTTTTTTGCGATTCTTTTGAAGCTCCATTTTTGATTATTTTGAAAAAGTTTCACTGTAAATTCTCGTGTTTTCACTTCGCTTGACATTTTGCGACAGAGAATTGGAATATCTATGAAGTAAATGTTCCACATGTTTCTGACGTTCATAACAGAGCTATTAAGAATTTTTCGAATTCGTTCAGTTTTTAGTTTTACCGGAATCGAAATCTACTTCGGTTCCTTTTTTTTTCTCAGGAAACACTTTTAATTTCTGTAGATGGTGCTTCAAATAAAACGTAAATATCTTTGGATTTTCTGCATGAAAAAGCCCAAATTTGACCCAAAACGAATTGTTATTCGTGTCATGCTGAACACAATTTTGAGAAGAGGAGCTATTTCAAATTCACAAGAACCTCTTCTCGGAACTCGTAGTCGTAAAAGCAGAACTTTCCGAGAGCAAATATGCCCGAAGTTTCTAAACTACAGGTATAATATACCATAGTTTTCATCCTGCATTGATAAAACAAACTTCTCGTGAAAAACAAAAGAACGACGTGATTTAGTGCCCTCTTATCAAGTTTATTGTTCCCATCTTCCTCTTTTCAGTTTATGGCGACAACCCTGTTCAAGATGTATTCATTAACTCGAAGAGTACCGAGTGTAATAAATATGCAGTACGTGCTTCGTCCATGTTTTAACTTGGACGAAGCAAAATACTAATCGATAATACTATTACCAGTGAAAACTCTGAATGCGAGCGCTTCCGATATCAATTTTCCAACAGGATTATATCCATTATTTTGTAATTTGCCATTGAATTTGAATTCAGGTTGCATGACTTTTATTTAACGTTACTGCATATCTAATAAAAGTGAAATATTTGGTTGATAACTTTCGAGAATCGGTATACTTTCAAAAGGTTTTTTTATTCTTTGGTATAATTTGTGCTAGAGGTAGAGAATATTGTAGAGGATACTGGGTGGGTAGAATTCGTTGTCTACTGAGGGAGTCTCGAGAACTACGGGGGCTAGAAGAAAAGAGTGGCAGATTTTCGAGTTCTTTTTCAGTAGTAATATCCCTAGGACCTTGATAATAGACGGGATAATTTTATGACCATCGAAAGCTCGTTCATTGGTAACAGCCCTCAGCCTTCGGCTTCGGGCTGTTACCAAGCAACGAGCTTGAGATATTGGTTTTAAAATTATTAGGCATTTATCAATGTCCGAGGAATATTCGGCAGAAAATTTTATGACAGAAAAAATGTATAACTCAACACAACAAAACACTTATTTATTTATTGAAAGTACAATTAGTGAAAGTGCAATTCGTAAAATTCAACTCAACATTAGATTCGTTGCTGTTCTCTTGTATAGAAGATCTATTTCCACGCATATTATTTATTATCTTGTTGTGGTGTTCTTGATCGAGATTTATGTATGGTATGATAGAATTTTGATTGCTATGACCAATAATCTTCAGCAATTGTTGTTCCTCTACACCACTTTTTGCTAATTGACTGGCAGCTGTTGATCTATTTGAATGATTCGTTATCTTTTTGTCTTTGACATTCAAGCCAATTGCTTCGGCAGCATATTTAGTCCATTTATTTATGGGATTCCTTCCAACAGGTACATTATCGTACCATTTGTCAGTTTCATTTTTCCAATATCGATTTGGTTTCAAGAATAGTCGTGGTGAGGTAATATTTTCGCCTCGTTTTGATATTAGTTTATGAAAAAGACCTACAGGGCAGCTTTGTCCCTCACTATTGGAAACCAACCATTTAATACTTGTACAGCTTTTAGAACCACTTTGGCACGTTTTACTGAATACGGGATTGTATTCAATGCGATTTGTTGGAGAACCATCGTTATTCTTCTCGATTTGAAAAAAAATTCACCAAACAAGCAACTGTCTCTCCTCCTCGCCACGCTAGTTCTACTGCAGCAATATGATAAAATTTACGCATAAGACCTTCGGGGGTATTTTCATCCCATAGCAATATTATTCTGTTAACTTCAGACAAATTTAACGAAACTGAACTGGATTTACGTTTACTTGGGTCTGCTTGCAATTTTTTTCTGATTGCATCGCGGGCATCTCGGGCTGGTTTAAATATTATATTATTAAACGGGTCAATCATAATTTTGTAGTCCTTATAATACATTTCTTGTAAGAGTGTGCTCGTAACATTCCACATTGTCTTTACCGTTGCTTCTTTGAATTCTGTTCCGTCTTTTTTTCTCATATTGACATCCCAATCTTTGAGTATAAACGCCAATTCTTCCAAGCTTCTGATGCGTTCATTCAATTCGTATGATCGTTCGTAGCAAAATTCCATAAATATTCCCCAAATATATTTGTGGCTATTGGAAGCATTTCTGGGAATGTTTTATTTGATAAGCTCATTTATATTTTTAACATTACCAAAACGTGACATTTTGAAATTTGTTTGGAATGATGTTGCCATGGAACTATTATATAATTTCATAAGACTCTATCGTGTTATCATTGGGATTGAAAATCATAATCATAAAATTGGATTTGTTGTTAGAACTGTCAAAAAATTATCATCCTCAGAAGTTATGAGGGGAAATTGCCTGAATGCTGAATGAAATTTCCAATTCCTTTTTCTAGGACCATTCTCTCAGATCGGTTCCGCACACGTTTTGCGGTAATTTACCCCCCCGTAATCCTAATTCCAGTGACAGCTGTGCAAGATATCCTTTTTGGGTCTTTTTCGGCGAAGCGTAAAATTGGTTTCAAGGTCGTGTAACTTCTTTATATTCCACCGAGTGTTGCGTGAACGTGAAGTTCAGCAACTTCGAAATTGTCGGCATCTGCTCGCATATAATTATCGGAAATATGCAGATATTACTCGAAATACTTCGACGGAAGATTGAATTGCGGAACCGAAATATCCAGTTTGTCTTGAACTTGAGGATTGTTTCATGAAAAATTAATAATTATGTCATTTTTGTTTCTCGATTACATCAGTATACTCGTTCTCGAAGAAACGGTTTTGTCGCTTTAGTGGTCTTTAAAATCTTGAAATAAAAATTTTAATGTAATGGGATACTCATTTATACAGTTAGGTTCATCATGAACTGGTCCCAAGATTACGAGGATATATTGAAAAATTCTTAGCCTACCATAGAACCAAACAAAATTTCAATGTCAAAATATTTTATTACTGAACATATTTTTCTCTTAATTGAATACATTTATTACAGCGAACCTGCAACGTCTCTATACCTTTCAAAAAAAATGTTTCTTCTTGCTCTGCAAACCAGTCCTCCACAGCTTTTATTACCTCCTCGTTGGAAAGAAATTTACGACCTTTTAAATTTTTTTTCAGTTGAGGAAATAGATGATAGTCGGACGGAGCCAAATCTGGTGAATAAGGGGTGTGTTCTAGTAATTCTCACCCTAAATCACGAATTTTTTGCATGGCAACATGAGATTTGTGTACTGGGGGCACTGGGGCGTTGTCCTGTAAAAACAAAACACCTTTGGATAGCTTTCCCCGTCTTTTCTCTTTAATTTTCCCGTATAGTGGTCAGTAATGTCGAATAGTAATCTCCAGTTATTGTTCTACCCTTATCCAAAAAATCAGTCATGATTACTCCATGGCAATCCCAAAAAACTGAAGCAAGATTCCAGCAGATTTTTGGACACGAAATTTCTTAGGTCGTGGAGAACCAGAGTGTCGCCATTCCATCGATTGTTGCTTTGTTTCTGGATCGTAGAAATGTACCCAAGTCTCATCCATAATAACAATTCGGTTTAAGAAGTCTACTTCGTTTTCAAATCGAGCACAGATCGAACGCGATGCTTCTACCCTTGCACGCTTTTGGTCAACATTCAAACATTTGGGGATCCATTTTTTCATGTCCAAATTGACGTGAACTATATGACGAACGCGTTCGTATGAAATCTTCAGTGCTTCAGATATCCGTTTCAGCCCAATTCGACGATCTGATAAAATCATGTCATAAACGGCATGGATATTTTCGAGGACTGACACAGAAACTGGCCTTCCCGATCGGTCATCATCTTCAATGGAAAATTCACCTCTTTTGAAGCTTGCAGTCCAATTTTTCACGGTCGCATACGAAGGACATTGATCACCAAGGGTATTAAGCATATCTTCGTAAATCTGCTTACCGCTTAACCGTTTTAAATACAGGTTCATGATGATGGCTCGATACTCCAATTTTTCGATTTTTACAATTTCTGTGGACATCTTTTTTTTATTTATTGCGTAAATCTGGTTTACTTTTTTGACGTCGAACCCTACACTGACACTTCTGATAAGTTATTGTTCGTTGATATGGTACCGCAATATTTTGTTTATGCATGGAACTGGTCTAGGCTAACTAGATATCAATACATCCTCGTATGTGAATCTTCTACCTAAAACATCTCATCATTTACTCATTAAAATTTATGGCATAGATTCGGAAACACCCCGTATACTAAACCCAAATGGCAGCAGTGACATTTCAACAATTATTGATATGATCCATGAGGTTCTAAAAAAATCCCTTCATTCTCCCATTGAGGTCAAATTGGACCAAATATGACCGAAAAATTACACCACAAATTATGGATCTATAATCAATCAAACATTACGGTTCATTCATCAAGATCGATGACCATACGAGAGGCGTTATGTAAAATTCGTGGATAATTATTTGAGCACCGAACACAGCTGTCATGATCGGTTCCACATTGTAAAAAAATACGCCCTCTCATAGGTCATATTCTGATTAGTTTTCGACGAAATAAAGCCCACTATTGGACGGGCGATTGCACAATGATTGTTACGCAGCGTGAATAATGAAGCTACCGATTCGAAATTCATGTACCCATTTGCATATTTGGGGAACACCTCTTGTTTATGGTTGATTGTGTTAGTGTACGAACCTACACAAAACTACTCGAAAGTTTTGAAAAGGAAAATGAGGCAACATGTACATGAATGATATTCCTGAGAGTGAGATTTCAAAGTGTCATAACTTCCGTCCTTCTCATCGCCGCCAATAGTTATTCATATTATGATGATCAGCATAGCCCCAAGTATCTCTGTGCAGAATATGAGCGATTTTAAAAATCTAAAATTTTGGGTCAAAAATGACATAGGGGTATGACCCCCCAAAAACACCATATTTGTCAATAAAAAGTATATTTGGGGAAGGTCTAGCATTATTATTGAATCTGGAGGTTATACTTCCTATTTGAATCTTCAATAATGGCAATTTTGCGGACCGACAGCACCCTTACCTTGAGTGGTGTGAGCTCGTGAACAGAATGAAAAATCGAAAAATACAAAGTGGAATATTTCATTACTTATGGGGGCTACATGGGTGATTTTGGTATCAAAATGTAGGTTTTCGAGGTCGCTCCATTCAATAAAAGATATGTCAAAGCCCTAACTATCACCGTTTAGATTTTGACCTGTCAAATGGCATTTTTCGAAAAATCGGAAATTTCAAACCGTCATAACTTCCGTCCCTCTCATCGCCGCCAATAGTTATTTATATTACGGTGATCAGCATAGCCCCAAGTATCTCTGTGCAGAATATAAGCGATTTTAAAAATTTCAAATTTTGGGTGAAAAATGACAAAGGGGTATGACCCACTAAAAACACCATATTTGTCAATAAAAAATATATTTGGGGAGAATCTAACGTTATTATTGAATCTGGAAGTTGTACTTCCTATTCGAATCTTCAATAATAGCAATTTTGCGGACCGGCAGCACCCTTACCTTGAGTGGGGTGAGCTCGTGAACAGAACTCGAAAATGAAAAATCCAAAAATAAAAAGTGGAATATTTCATTACCTATGGGGCTGCATGGGTGATTTTGGTATCAAAATGTAGGTTTTCGAGGTCGCTTCATTCAATAATAAATATTTCAAAGCCCTAACTATCACCGTTTAGATTTTGACCTGTCAAATTGTATTTTTCGAAAAATCGGAAATTTCAAACTTTCATAACTTCCGTCTCTCTCATCGCCGCCAATAGTTATTTATATTTTGTTGATCAGCATAGCCCCAGGTATCTCTGTGCAGAATATGAGCGAAAAATTTCAAATTTTGGGTGAAAAATGACAAAGGGGTATGACCCCCTGAAAACACCATATTTGACAATAAAAAATATATTTGGGGAGGATCTAACATTATTATTGAATCTGGAGGTTATACTTCCTATTCGAATCTTCAATAATGGCAATTTTGCGGACCGACAGCACCCTTACCTTGAGTGGTGTGAGCTCGTGAACAGAACTTGAAAATGAAAAATCGAAAATAAAAAGTGGAATATTTCATCAACTGTAGGGGCTACAAGGGTGATTTTGGTATCAAAATGTAGGTTTTCGAGGTCGCTCCATTCAATGAAAGATATGTCAAAGCCCTAACTATCATCGTTTAGATTTTGACCTTTCAAATGGCGTTTTTCGAAAAATCGGAAAATAAAAAGTGGAATATTTTATTACCTATAGGAGTTACATGGGTGATTTTGGTATCAAAATGTAGGTTTTCGAGGTCGCTTCATTCAATAAAAGATATGTCAAAGCCCTAACTATCACCGTTTAGATTTTGACTTTTCAAATGGCATTTTTCGAAAAATCGGAAATTTCAAACCGTCATAACTTTCGTCCCTCTCATCGCCGCCAATAGTTATTTATATTACGGTGATCAGCAACGTTTTTCAAGCAAATAAACGTTTTTAATATCTACATGAACAAAACTAAATTGCCATTGTTTGACCACCAGCATTAACCTAAAAAATGTTTGACATGTCGTTGGATCTACAGTGGCTTTATACAAGACAGTGGCGACAATAGGAATAGAGTCATAGAACACGTTTTTGCACAAACATGGCGGATATTTGTTTACATTTGAGTGTCGTGCTGTTTGACATTTGACTCGATCTTGAGCTTTTTGTCACTATGACTATGACATGACAACAAAACAACGAAAGTCCGCCATTAGTGGTCGAAGACAGTGCGACCAATCAGAACCTGAACGTCTATTGTCGCCACTGTCCTGTATGAAGCCACTGTAGTTGGATCGCCTAATTGTTCCAATTTCTATGACCGGGACTCAGTTGTCAAACTGACAGATTCCATTCATTATGATTGTCATTTTCTCTCTCGGTTCCGAAACTTTTCGAGTTGCCTAATAATCACCAACCTGAATAGCTCGAAAATAAACGTTATGGAATTGAGGGTATTCCTCCATTTCGATCAACGGTACACGCTTATGGATATTATGTATCGGTACCGCCGTAATATATCGGGTTCAGGTAACGTTGAATCGGCATCGAGCATAGAAAATAAGTTGCATTATTTATACCCGTTAAATTCCCTTTTGTTATGGTTTGTTTGAGACGGCGTACTTCTTATTACGGCCGTAATATCCGTTACTTCTTACCCAATTATATTCCATCGGTTTCGTTTCCAACTTTTTTCGTCGTTGGTCGAGGCCTTTTTTTTCTTCAAATCGCGTATATCCGAGCTGTCTCTTTTTGTTCGAGTCAATCTATTTCGTATGTATGGGTACGTGGCATGATGAAATTCTCAGATTTGGCAATGCGAGTTCCCAATGGAAGGTCTTGTGAGAATTCAATCGAGTGTGATTCATTACGCATGTCTATGAGTGTAAAATCTGGGTTCCATTTGAAATAGGGGAGTGTAATGAAAACTCGAATGGATATTCGGCATATTCTTGTGGGTACCCTGCAAAATTTTTTCGCCAAAATCAAAGGGAATAGTATATAACATTACTAGCAAGGTAAGAGGGTTTTTACTGGCGAATGGAGGATATAACTGACGAGCCGCAGGCGAGTCAGTTACCTCCTTGAGCCAGTAAAACCCGTTACCTTGCGTGTATTGTTTTATATTTTATTTGTTTCTCATTTGTAAAAAGGTTAGATAAAGTCCAAAAAAATCTCAACAATTTGTCGCAAATGTCGTAAGCTATGGAAGCGTTGCCATGAACATGTCTGTTTATTTTTCTTTACATTTGTTTTGGCGAAAGCGGAAATGAATGTACCAAAAGAAATTATTGAGGCAGCCAGCAGTGTAGCTTCAAGTTTATTACCTGCAAAATCAGCTTCAAGGTACGAGCGAGAATACGACGACTTCAAAAAGTGACAAAACAAAAATAGTGTGATTGGGGTAACTGAAGATGTTTTGTTGGTCTACTTGAATCAACTATCAGCTAGATTCAGCTCTAATACTTTATGGGCAAAATGGTCTATGCTGAAAAGCTGCTTGGAAATGAAAGAAAATGCCTCTGTTCGCAGGTTTGTTTTTCTTAAAAAATTTATTGGAAAATATGACGTTTAGTTGTCATTTGTAGATTTCAAAAGTTAATAGCGTTTCTGAAACGAAAAAATGAGCGTTATACGCCAAAAAAGGCCAAGGTATTAAGTAAAGAAGAGGCTGAACAATTTCTTTTACATGCTCCTGATGACCAGTGGTTGCTGGCGAAAATTGTCACAATATATGGGATTTTTGGATGTTGTCGATGTGACGAAATTCTCTCCTTAAACATGAATGATGTAGAAGATATGGGAAAATACGTTATTGTGACATTGCGGCAAACAAAAAATTTAACAACAAGAAGATTCACCATAACCGATGATGGCTGCAGCTTCAAGCCCTGCATGTTATACAGAAAATACGTAAATCTTCGGCCTCCTGGAACAGAAAGCCTAAGATTTTTTTTGACATACCGACATGGAAAGTGCATTTCCCTTAATGCTGGCCAGCACACTATTGGTGGTGTCCCAAAGCAAATAGCGAAATATTTAGGTTTAAAAGACCCAGAGTTATACACCGGCCACTCTTTTCGCAGAACTGGAGCCACTATGGTTGCGGATTCGGGTGGAAGAGCACCGAAATTGCGATGAGTTATGTCGATGATTCGGTCAACAAAAAAATCGAAATGTCTAGCAAATTATTTGGTAGTAAGGAGAGTACAAATGTTCTGCAGTCCTCGAGTTCAGCAGTTTCTGAGTCAACAGATGGTTCATCATCATCAGTATCAACTCTTTCATCATCAAAAATCTGTGTTACTGGAAATAACAATTGTATCATGATTTTCAACATATTTGACGATAAAACAAAATTTTCTAATGTAAATAATACTACTAACTTGTAAAAATTTTGCAAGAACTGTCAGTTTTACAAGTTAGTGACTTGATAAAATAAACTTTCTTGAATAATATTGTGTTTTTGGAAACTGACGTTTACAAATGAGAAACAAATAAAACTTATAACATGGCTCCAATGAAGGGTTTTCCAAAAGGAGGTGCTATTTTGTCATTCAAAGAATATTTCATTATTCATTATAAAGAGGAAACTATGCCGTTAATGATGGAAGATAACATCAGCCGAATGGCCACCACGATTTTTCATTTTCATAGTGAATTTTAATACTTTCAGTGCGTTGTTGAAGCGTAGGTATATCGTTCCATTTTTATTAATGGCGTAGCACTACTTGCCAATGTCAAAAGTGACATCCACAGAAATAGCGGGCCATTCAAAATAACTTCTCTTATTGGAATATTCTGGCTGATTTCAAGAAAGAATAACTCTGTATATCAAAATTTTTTTCAAACCTCATGGAATGAGAACCTTCCGATTTGAAAAAGACATTTATAGGCATTTAAAATGAAATACAGACAAATCAGGTGCACAAAATATCAACCTGCCAATTCTATTCACTTTAGTTCCAATATAATTTTTTACTGGCGAATAAGTGATACTTTTTCCGTATCAAAGTTGACACGAGTAGGCCGATAGAACGATTCCATGGTTGTATTTATAATAAGCACAGTTATCAAGCATAATAAATGTTCCTTCGTAGATAATTGGATAATAGCGGAATCCATTAAAAGTTTCCTTGTTTCATTAACCCACAAACAACAAACCCGGTTGAATTCAATGCACAATTATCACTTTCGATTGTTTCACGTCGTTCGAAGATTCACAGAAATCCTGAGAAACCATTCGTATGGAAAATGTTTCGATCGTGGATCACTTTCGTTGGGTTTTTAACTGAAACTTTGATCTTCATCGCGCTTTTAATTGATCCAATTCGGTAAAATGTTGATAGCAATTGGAGAAAGTGCATACTACAATTACAATTTTGATTATGGATGAAGCAATGTTGTTGGTACAATTCATACTATCTAGAAATTGATTAGTCAACGAGCCTTCGCAGAATCTCTGATGTTTAACAAGTAAAGTGTTTAACACCAAAATGTACTTCGAATTTTCGATTCGAGTTTCTGGTACTGCATGGAAGCTAATGCGATTTAAACTGCTCCACATGAGTTGGGGATATTGACTTAAATTGCAAGAAAATATTGTTAAAATAAGATTTTTGTGATGAAAATTCATATTAATATGATTTCAAGCTGCAGCGTATACAGGGTGGTTAAGAAAAATCGAGTGAAATAACGAAATTTTATTCCCAGAGAATTCAAGCATTTTAAGTCTATATCAATACAATGTATGGCCTCCACGGACATCAATAACAGCTTGACATCTTCTTTGCATACTACACACGAGGTTGTTGAACATTTCTTGAGGAATTTGGTTCCATAAACGGGACAGAAGCTTTCTCAGATCATTTAAGGATTTTGGGGTAGGTTGATGATTATCTTATCTTCTTTGGGGCATATCCCATGCATGTTCTATGCAATTCATATCTGGTGAGTGCGGAGGTATTGGTAAATGTGGAATAGCAAGCTCCTCGCGCGCAATCTCAACTATGGCTGCACGGTGCGGTCTAGCGTTATCGTCTAGAAATTGAAAAGTTTCACCAATAGCAGCGTGAAAATTTGGCACAACATTGTCAATGACATGCTCCCTATAGTGTAAGGCGGTCATATTCCCAGGACAAATGTGTCGATCTTTGCGCCCGTTGAAACATATCCCGGCCCATACCATAACACTAGCCCCTCAGAATGGATGGACTTCTTGAACATAGCGACGATTACGGGGTGTGCGTGGGATTGTCCATACCCTTACTCTTCGAGAATCTGGAAATCGTCCATATCTGGATTCATCAGTGAAAAAGGACACTACGCCATTGATCGTTCCAATTGATATATTGCCTTGCCCATTTCAGTCTTTGACGCTTATGGTCACGTGTTAATGGAACTCCACTAAATGGACGTCTAGAACCTAGATTCACCTCTCTCAAACGTCGTCTGATGGTTTCGATGGAAACTTGGACCCCATCTGCATTTTAAAGAGTATTCCGTAGCATTCTACACGTAGATGTAGGGTTTCTTCTCGCCGAAACGGTGATGAAACGATCCTGAGCAGGTGTTGTTTTTCGTCGTCCACCTTGGTCTTTCCAACACGGAACCTGACTCCCTGAACCTATTCTAAAGTCGAGATATCACACTTTGGCTGACTTGGAGCCTTTCCGCTACAACAACCTCGGTTAGGCCACCCTGTAGCATTCCGATAGCCCTATTAGCCTCAGCGTTTGTTAATTTACGTCTAAGCATTTTCAGAAAACTCGTTTCAAATCGAAGCCGTTGATAAACTGACTTCATTTCAATATAAGAACATTCATGAAGCATATGCAAAGAACCAAACTTCAGAAAAAAGGCGACCAGATTGGCGAAATGTCTCATACTGATTTTTATTGGATCGATTCAAGTTGTTATTGAGTTTTAAATGATTTTACAGCGATTTTCTCGAAGAATACATAGTTTTGAAAAAGATTGAATACGATATCCCTAACTCTCGTGGAGCAGTATATTTTGAATTCGTTTTCTTCACTGGGACTGTCCCCAGGTGCGCCGATAGTAAGGCAACAAAAGTTCCAGAATTCGTAAGTTCAAAATTGAAAGGATCCGACTTTTCGACATTCAAAACTGGCGAAAACCTGTTAGAATTAGCTGGAGCGTTATTCGGAGCATACCATGTCCGAAGGCTTGACGGTGTCATCAGCATGTCGATCATTCCACAAACACGTTATAGCGTGTTCCCGACGGAAACTGTTTCTCTGGAATTTGGGGAACATCCAATACCTCCAGAGGGAGTTGGGGAACTCCGATAGGATCGATTCTGATTGGGCGAAAGTTGGCGGTACAGAAGGATCTGACGTATTTCCATGAATAATTTTAATCGGATCTCGTGCCCCAAGTTTGAATTCGAAAGGTAGAATGGGTGGCAGAACCATTAAAAGTTTGGATGGGGAGATTTGGGCATAGCAAGAAACGGAGTTAGAATTAAGAAAAACTATTAATTCCGATTATAATAGAACCGATTGAGACTTGACGAAAGCAAAAATTCCACAACACATACGTGAACTTTGAATACATTTTAAAATTTCCTGACTGCGTACGATGTTCCACAAGTAATAGTCAAAACAATTTCCTCAATATATGGAAATTACTCCATTCATGGAGCTTCAAGGTTTTCCCATATAAAATAACATCGCTTTTTATTATTTTAATGATGTAATTTGGTATAATTCGCGTTTCATCATAACACATCGTAGTTCACTTGAAAAAAAAAATAAGAGAGCATTTTCACCTTGAATCTTGCTCCATTAGGAAAAACTAACGATCGCGACTTGGATTCGAATAAACGGGACAGTTGGAAAAACTTAATAATGGAGTAACGAGACAAGACATTCGGTAGAAAATGTACTGGGAATTGATCATTAAAATATCGCGCTTGAAGACATTGTCGAAATACTTTTTCAGTCAAATTGGCTCAAAAACTCAACAAATTTTATCAAGGTTTTTTTTTGAGGTAGGGTATCCAACAAATGAAAGAGTTCAGGGTTCAAGGCATTTTTATTAACTACTAGCTGGCCCGGCGAACTTTGTTCCGCCTAAATGATACTTACGGTGGATTTCACGAATCGTCATCACCGGTGATCGGAGATCAACGGCTTGTTCTCTGATTTTTGAACTGTCAAATGTTTCCATGGATATGAGCTATCACACAGAACAGATACACAAAAATAATATGTCAATCACTAATAATGGCAATTTTGGATTCAGTTATTTCCGCAAATATTACCCAAACAGAAATTCAAAAACATTTTAAAAATTATGAGAAAAGATGAGAATGGACATCTCACGATTGGAACGCATCGCCAAAATCCGATTTACTTGACATTTCGATAAAAATTTACTGTGATATTCACCCGCTTCTAGATCTGTTAATAGCCTTTCATGGTACTATAAGTCCTATGTAAATTACACAGTAATTGATGTCATATGTTCTTTTTTCGACCATTTCAAACCACGACGACCGAAATGCTCGAAAAAAGAACAGATGACATCAATCGATGGCCGCGAAAGCCTCAACAAATTCATCGCCATTTAATTGTGATAATGTCAAATATAGTTCCTTCACGATTACGTTATTTGAAATAAATAAAACTATAAAAATAACTAATAATCATCAGTCATAATTACAGTGACTCTATCAAACATTTTGTTTGATAGAGTCACTGTAGTCATAATGTGTGAATAGCGCCAACTGAAGTGGTAAGGACGAAACTTTTCTCATATCTCAACGAAATCTAATCATTTTAGACATCTGTACTCCTACGCTAAGACATTTTGGTTTCGCCCAACAGCGCAGAGTTGTAGGCAACTCAAATTACACAATAATACAGTGACTATAGAGGGAATACAGTCACTGTACACACTATTTGTTTATATCGCCATCTAACGCGGAGAATATCAAATGAAGTACAAACGAATAAGCGGTGGCGTAACTGTAACTGTAGCGACATCTTGTGGCCTTACTCAAAAGGAGGAAAAGCATTTCCTGTAAAAGTAAAATTTTCATCGATTTTTTCAAAGTTTTATTGTATTTTATAATAACCAGACCGTAGACGAATCCATATATGAAGTTTCATAAAAAACAGTCCATCCGATCTCGAGTTATAAATGGTGTAACCAACATCTTTCTTTTATATATATAGATTGCATCGTTATTTATATTTGGATTGTGTTTGTATGTTATTAAAAATAATGACAAATTTAAACGAAACTGTGATATACATCAATTTAATACTAGGAATTCCAATTATTTGCACACGAACATTTGGTAGCATTCCGATCACCTAATAATATGTGCCCACTACTCTTCAATATTCTTCCAAACCATATTAAGAAGTGTACTACTATTGACCAGTTTAAATTCCAATTGAAACAGTTTTTAATTACCAAAAGCTTTTGTCGGGTCGATGAATATTTGAAAATTATAATTTAGGGATTGGTGTTTATACACTGCGCAAAAAAATTAACGCACATTCTGAAAATCTCAATTTCAATGAAAGTTAACTCTACATTGACTTTATAACTTATTTTTTATGTTCTCTCGGGAAGGTTTTGAATGAAACAAGACACATTAAATGGAAGAAAATTCAGGATTTCACCGAATCTTATGTGAAAGAAGAGAAATGAACAATTTTCAAAATACTGAAATGCTGATAAGTGATTTGATACTTGGGTTTTCCACCCCTTGCGTTAATTACAGCTCGGCAACGACGGTTCCTACTCAAAATGAGTGATCTTAAAATGTTCTGATCTAATCTTCCCAGATTTCTCCGAGTTGGATTCCTAAGTCATTAAGAGTAGCTGGATGATTTTCTGAACTTCTCAGCCTTCTATTGAGGTTGTCCCAAACCTGCTCAATCGGATTGAGATCTGGACTTCTTGCTGGCCATTCCATTCGAGAGACTTCAACCTCTTCAAGACATTATGGTTCATAGAAATGAAATTTTCACCAATGTATGGGGCAAATGGCACTACATGCTCTTCAAGAATGTTCCTTATATCCTTATCAGCATTCATAGCTCCATTATCAACGACCACTAGGTCTGTGCGAGCAGTCAAAGATATTCCACCCCATACCATAATCGATCCTCCCCCGGAACCAGTAGTATTCAGGAAATTGCACTGAGCATATCTTTCATGTGGACGTCTGTATACAAGGGAACGTCGATCACAATGGTAGAGGCAGAATCTAGACTTATCTGTGAAGAGAACTCTTTCCCAATCGGCCTCTTCCCAATGGATATGCTCTCTCGCAAAATCCAATCGCTCCCTTCGATGGGCTGGGGTAAGAGCTGGGCCTCTTGCCGCGACACGACTGACACGAGGCCTTGAATCATATTCTCTGAGGCGATTTCTTATTGTCTGAGTGCTAATTTGCACCTCATGAGTTTGCTCAAGCTGATTTTGAAGGAGGCGAGCGGTTGCAAACCGTTGTCTCAACGAAGAAACTCTCAAGTAACGTTCTTGAATGGCAGTTGTTACCCGTGGTCTACCCTGTCCTGGTCTTCGGACATTCATACCTGTCTCCCTGAATCGCTGCAACATTCTGGACACACTTGTATGGGAAACTCCAAACCTTTCTGCAATTCTTGTGTATGTCCACCCTTCTTCTCGCAAAACTACCGCTTGGGCACATTCCTCTTGGGTCAAATTGCGTGTTTCGCGTTGCATAGCGATCGAGTGTAGAAAATCAAACGAAAGAAAAACAATTGATCACTAGAATTGATCGAGAACAACTGATTTTAGAATGGAGCCAATACATTCAAATTCTGATAATATCATCTTTTTTAATTCCTGCTGGGAGAAAACATCTGTATTGAAGAAAAACGTTGAAAGTGGATAACATATGCATGCATAATTGTGATGAAAATAATTATCATTGAGAACACCTTCAGTTGTAGAATAAATTTGATATTTCCATAATGTGCGTTATTTTTTTTTCGCAGTGTATTATTGAAAACCTCTTTTTATAGTCTGAGGAATGGACTTACTGATAGTTTTAAAGATAAGTTTCCGAAAAATCTCTGTTTCTTTCGAAATTCGTAAAACTGTAGAAGCCTTGGAGTCTTTTTTGGAATTCAATATGAAAAATATACATTTATATCGAACGGTTTTCAAGATATGATCTCTAGTCATGAAGCCATGAAATTTGTGGAAAAAAGTGGCTTACGTTAAGTTATTTCGAAATTCTTCATAGAGATTCAGAATTCGATTTGAAAATTGGGCATTTTCGTTTGAACAGTGGTATCGTGTTTGACCACATACACTAAGTAGGACCAAATTTCGAGTAATTGTCCTTATCAATAGTTATTGACCCATCGAGCCCTGTGGCCTCTAATGTAAATCGAATCACAGTGGCTAGATTGGGATGGTGATGAAGACAAAAACAGGTAGTAACACTGTGGGATCACCAACTCTATTATTGAATGTTATACAACATCGAATGATGATTCTGGCTCAATTTCCTTGCACCGCGTGTTGAATCAGAACAAAACCGGTCGTAATTTATTTTTTTGTTTTGGTACAAATTGACCACAGTTCTTCAACAGATGCTCGTCCTCTATTTTTTCAAGATCGGCCAGAGGCATCGCCTCTGTCGTATGTATACAGGGTTGATAGTTAATATAAACAGAAAACATGAATGATTTATTTCAGCTTAGTTAACAATATTATTCTTCTCGCCGTAATCTACGCTTAGGCGAGGGACACACCCATGGGACAATAACCATTTGTTCGAAGAAATTCATGAATTCGATCTCGTTAAATGCGGAGCTGTGCGTGGTGGGCAGCCGAAGGTTACGTTTGGGCGCCAACGTCTTACAAGATTGGAACTCAGGTGGGCGCTTTTGACCGCCAAACTGGTTAACTCCCTACTCACACTTTCTGTAGACTTATTATGATACCGGCATTCCTGGCTCTTTTCGAAGATATGGTCGTTAAATGAATAAAGGAACGACAGGGACGGGCATGTGTAGAGAACTAGAGAAAAACGGACGTTAGATATTACGAATCGACTTGGCAACAGGGCTTTCATGAAAACCAGAAGTGGTATTTGGTGACAATCAATTGACCATATTCACCGTTGACATATTGTTGTGCGACAAAACCAACTACCCAGGGTTCTCAACATCGAATAACGAAAGTCACTAATTTCTTAGGACCGCGAAAGTTTAAATTGAAATATTTTGGTGTCATTTTTTTTATCTTTAGATGGATTTCTTTCCGAACAACTACTGACACAACAACCATGGCCTCCACTATACTGATATCTACCCATATTTCCTGGATTTTATCACAAAATACTTAACCAAAGTTTACCACCAATTTTACATAACCTCTCATACCACATATCTACCATACTAACACAGACCTGTGATACTAACCTTAGACTTTGTCTAAGATACTAATAATCTGATAAGGACTGAACGAGAATAAATTCGCTATTACAAAAACGCTTATATCTTTTGAACCACTGGACCGATTTCGAAAATCAAACTCATTTTCGAATCATCTTCTAATTCTAATGAAAACAATAAAAAACCAAATTTTTTTTTACAAAATTCATGGATTTTTTCTGGAATTCTTCCCATAATGCTTTTTATAGTGTTATCAGTCACTTTCTGGGATGCTGTCTTCCACTTTTGCTTGAATTCCGCTAATGTTTTCGTTGATTTCTTAGTCTTCTTCAATTCTCTCTTTACTAGGGCCCAATATCTTTCGATTGGCCTGAGTTCTGGGCAATTTGGTGGATTGGCCTCTTTGGGAACAAAAACCACCTCATTAGCTTCGTACCATTCCTTGGTGGCCTTGCTGTAGTGGCATGAAGCTAAATCTGGCCAAAAGATAGTTGACACATCGTGCTCACGTAGAAATGGTAAAATTCGCTTCTTCAAGCATTCCTCGGTGTATATCTTCGAGTCAACAGAGCCTTTACCAACGAAAAATTTGCTCCTTTTCCCACAAGTGCAAATTGCTTGCCAAACCAGGAAGTTTTTAGGAAACTTTGCTTGTTTCTTCACGCGAAATTGTTCGTCAACATTTCCACGAGAATCTGCAGTATAAAATTCCTGACCAGGAAGTTGCGAGAAATCAGCCAAGACATAGGTTTCGTCGTCCATCACGCAACAGGAAAAATTTTTCAAGAAATAATTTTTTAATTTCTTTGCTCTTGATTTCGCTTCTTGATTCTTCACAGCGTTTCTGTCTGGCACTTTCTGCACTTTGTATGTTCTAAGTATTTTCGACTTGATTTTCTGAACGGTTGACTGCGAACAACCTACTATTTGGGCCACTTTCCGTCCTGAAAGGTTAGGATTCTTCTGAAAAAGGCTGATGGCTTTCTTCACTTTTTTTCGGCTAAGAAACCCCTTTTTCCTACCGGTTCCTTTCTCGCGGTTAATTGTAAGATCTTCGTTGAAGCGCTTATCAACTCTTGATACCGTTTCCGGACGAACGCGGGCCTCTTTTGCGATTATTTTGAAGCTCCGTTTTTGATTATTTTGAAAAAGTTTCACTTTAAATTCTCGTGTTTTCACTTCGCTTGACATTTTGCGACAGAGAATTGGAATATCCATGAAGTAAATGTTCCACATGTTTCTGACGTTCATAACAAAGCTAACTATGATCAAATTTTGATTTTTTCTCAATTGGTTCAAGAGATATAGGCGTTTTTGTGATAGCGAATTTATTCTCGTTCAGTCCTTAGTATTTTTGATAAACCCAATATTTCTCTGTTGGGAACACTGGGTAGTTGGTATTGTCGAACAACAATATGGCGACGGTGAATATGGTCAATTTATACGCTTCGGAAAATCGACTTGACTTTTATGGTATATCAATATGAAAGATAGACCTTTTGAAAGGTGCATTTAAGAATGAACTTAAATCTACTCGAAAGTTATCAACCAAATCGCGTTCAGACGAATATTAACATCGTGGATATTTATTACACTTTCCTCTGGTAACTCCCTAAATATGTTCTGGATACTTACGGTGGAAATTTAGTTTCAACAGTTCACCAGACTACCACCTATCCGAAGGACCGTTCGACTATAATGAGGAATCCTAGGACGCAGATCGCGGTCGTCATCAAAAAGGAAGAAACCTGAATCAAAATGCGACCTCTATCCTTCGAGAATCTGCGAAGGCTGATGGGCGGCAAGAAGAAGAAGAAGAAGGACGACTCCGGCTTCAGAAGAAGCGAGTCCTTCAAACGGATATCCATCCGGAAGAGTTACCTGGATCGAGGGAAGAAGAAGAATTCTTCCAAGTTGGAAGTCGCCACCCAAACGGTGCCAGAAGAAGAACTGTCCAAGATATTCGAAGCTACCTGCAAGGTTGATACTGCCGTGCAAGTGGATCGAGATGAGGCTTACCAAGAGACTTATATGGAACTGCCTAGGAAGAAGGCGATCCAGGGTGGAAATAGGAACGCTGCCATACAAAATAGTACTGTAAAAGATTCAAGTCAGAGCTGTAAAAGATCAGAAAGAACTGTTATCTATGTACCTGCTTTCGACGACAGTCTTTCTCCTCCCATCATCGAGGAAATAACCTCGTCTCCACCACCAAGAAGAAGACTGTCCCACGCTGGGATTCTGGAGAGAAAAGAAAGCAACGACTCAGCCGTGGAGATGTTCCCCTGGGGAGATTCCGTAGACATCAAGAAGTCTCCATTGTTGCGGGATAGAACCAAGGTGAACCGTCTTCCTTCCTTGATGCCCTCCGATTCTGGAAACGAGGAGATGTGCTCGTTATCCATAAGTTTAGGAAGGATCTGGATGGACGCGCCTAGAGTTATGTCTCCCAGAAGCTTGGAGATACCTAGGAGCAACCAAACGAATGGGAATCCTCCAGCTCACAACTCCCTGGATAGCGCGTTGCGGGATATGAAGGACAACAGGGTGGTTTCTAACCGGTTGCAGAAGAGGCAAGTGTTTTCGGTCAGTAGGACG
This sequence comes from Adalia decempunctata, assembly GCA_951802165.1. Classification (NCBI taxonomy): domain Eukaryota; kingdom Metazoa; phylum Arthropoda; class Insecta; order Coleoptera; family Coccinellidae; genus Adalia; species Adalia decempunctata. Next base: position 4,183,588 of record OX637695.1, on the reverse strand, counting down.
TCTTCGTCTAACAGCAATGCTACGAATTCTACTGGGTTGCTATCCAGTAGAGACTCAGGGTTGTCGTTTTCTGTACCGACGTCCAGGTTTGGAGATTTCAAGATGACGTCAGGGTTTTTTAACAAGAGACCCAAACCAAAATTGTCGGTCAGTCGGGATGGGTATTTCAAGAGGACCAGCGGCGCTTTGGTGGAGGCTAAGAGGAACTCGGTGAGACGAAGAAGCAGCAGGAAGAAGAAGAAGAAACAGCTGGTTAGGGGCGGAAAACGAAGGAGCAGCAAGAGCGACATCTACCAGGTGGTGGTAGGTAGACGCCCGCGTCAGTTGAGCTTCCTCAAACTAGACCCCATGATCTTCGTTCCTCCTGAAAGAAGAAAACCGTCCATGAAGCGAAAAAAATCGTTCAAGACCGAAGTTTGCGAGATCAGGAATCTGAATCGCGCTGAAGGCGTGTACGTAGACCTGGACACGACGGACGAAGAGGACTTGTACGAGAGCATGCCAGAAGACCTAGATCTGGAGCTGTGGGAAGAGGGGCCGGTTTCAAGGGACAGTTCGCGGGACCGGTGGGCGTTCTCGCCGGATCGCGACGAGGTCGCGCGACTGCTGAGCGATTCGGAGGAGGACGACGGCGTGTCGATTTACAGCCGGAGCGGTAGCGAGAGGAACAGGAGGGGGTCGTCGAGGAGGAGGAATCGACCGGTGGCGAGGAAGAAGTCGATCGGGATTTCCCGGAAGAGGAACGCTACTTTCGTGGTGAGGCCTACGGTCGTCAGGGTTCCGTCTACTTTGAGGAGACCAGCGAGGAGGAGTGGTGAGTTTTTGTTGATTTTTATTTAGGATGAGGTTAGGTTAGGATTCGAGTTGAGACTTGGTGTACTCCTTTTCCTGGAAAATCAACTTCCACAACCTGAATCAACGAATATGTTTGCGATTGAATGAGAAATGAGAACAAAACTGATTGCTGAATGATAACAAATGATTACACTTCTTTCAGTTTAGGTATCTCAGTTAATTTTACAAGAGCTCTCTAGGAGAGATGAATGGATTGTTGTATCAATTCTTATCACAACGAGAATGAAAGAATTATAAAGTATTGCGATTGGCCAAGATTTAGGCTTTTTAAATGTCGAATAATTCTCAGAGACGTTGCCAATGGTAATTTCTATTTACTCTTTTCGAACTTTCTAAATGGAGTTAGTTCTCCTAAGGGGCAGTATCACCTTTTGAATCGTGGTAAATCTCCATTCAGAACTGGTCTCTTTATTTCACGAGTAAGTACCCTAATTTACGACGTAGAGACTTGATTTTTTTCAAATTGGAGTTGAAGAACATCCCGAGAGCAAATAGTCTTCTTTTTTTCGATTTAATTAGTTTTTCATTTAAAAAAACCAGGGTAATCGTTAGATCTGGGGTTATTGAATATGTTTTTCGTTTTTCATGAGTACAAGCTAAATTTTTGAAATAATAATCATGAAAATTTTTGTAGTTTATAGAAGATTAAATTGCCGAGGGCAAATAGTTGTGATTTTTTCCAAAAAAAGATGAATAACCTTCGGAAAAAAACATTAAATGTAGTTTCCAAAACGCTGAAGTTAAACCTGTTTTTTTTTAATTGAAAAACTAATTAAACCGAAAAAATCGCAACTATTTGCCCTCGTCAATTTAATCTTCTATAAACTACAAAAATTTTCATGATTATAATTTCAAAAATATAGCTTGTACTCATGAAAAACGAAAAACATATTCAATAACCCCACATCTAACCCGTCAATTACACTCAGCCCACTTCCACGGCATGGAGCAGGGAAGTGAGCAGAGAAATGAGCATGGTGAGAATGTAATCACCTCACTTCTACTGCCACTCGTGCTGCTACTCGCGTTGCCGGTCACTCCCTAAATTAGCGGTTTTTCGTGCGGCAGTCAAAGGACCGGCAGCGCAAGTGGCATGGAGTGATCACATTCAGCCCAGTTACTGTCGTGCCTGAGTTGCGCACGTTGTCGTATCAATTGATTGAAATCGTTAATTGTTGCGAAAAACGTCGACGGAGTGGAGCAATGAAAAAATAATATCATTTCTAGAATACCTTGAGAGTGAAAGAGTGATATGGGATTCTTCTGATGAAAACCATAAACTTAAGCACAAAGTGCACGATGGTTGGAAGGATGTTTGGAATTGAGGAATTAAAGTGAGAAAAAAGTCACTTAAGGCGACATTCAGACCTCTTCTGATGTCAGGATCAGGTGCAATTTCGTCGTCCGCCATTGCCAAAACTTGATCGCGAGAGAAATGTTTGAGCTGAGTGTAAATACTCACTGCCTTTCCATACTGCCGCAGAAGTATTCCGGGAAATATTTCTGGCAGCGCGAGTAGCAGTGGAAGTGGCTGAGTGTAATTGAGGTATACCGATTGCCCTGTTTTTTTTATTGAAAACCTAATTAAATCGAAAAAAAGAAAACTGTTTGCCCTCAGGACGTTCTTCAACTTCAATTTAAAAAAAAATCAAGTCTCTACGTCGTAAATTAGGGTACTTACTCGTGAAATAAAGAGACCACTTTTGAATGGAGATTTACCACGATTCAAAAGGTGATACTGCCCCTTGAGGTTAAACTGTTACGCAGGCTTCGTGGTACTACTACATTTTCCCACTGAAGTATTTCGAGTTGTGCAAAAAGGTATTTAAATGTCTTATTTCTCGAGAATTTCGAAAAGTGGGGAATTCCATAGATCCGTCTGTTCGTTTAGAAGTTTTTCTTTCGGGTTATTCGAGTACTTTTAATCTTTTTCCACAAAGTATCAGAAAACACTGTCCATTTTTGTGTTTTCATAAAAGTGGAACTGTTGATGAGTTAGACCACGTGCTATCGACCGGAACAAGTGATAATCTGACGGCGCAATATATGGGGAATACGGCGGGTGGGGTAGGACTGCCCATTTGAGCGTTTTCAGATCGGTTTCAACGAGTTTAGCAACGTGAGGCCGAGCGTTGTCATTCTGTTGGATCACTTTATCGTACATCTGCTCGTATTGTGGCCGTTTTTAAAGCAGTTCTCGGCACAATCGCATCAATTGAAGTCGATACCGTTCTCCAGTAATGGTTTGACTCGGTTCCAGCAGTTCATAATGTATAACACCGACCTGGTCCCACCAAATACACATCACAACCTTCGTAGCGCGAATATTCGTTCAAGGCGACGACGTAGAAGCACAACCGGGTAGTCCATATGACATTTTTTTCTTTGGGTGTCTTTAATAGATCTATTTTTTATCACACATCACGATGCAATGCAGAAAACCCTCCATTTTTTGCCGTTGAAGCTATCGTTCACAGTCGAAAACAGGTAGTTCAACGTCCCTTGGAATTATAAGTTCCCTGGTTTTGAATCGTTCTCAACGCGTTGAGTCGCTTGGAAATGACTTGGCAGGTAACTCCCAATGCTGATTAAGCTAATCTTCTAATTCTAATGAAAACTGTTTTTACGATAAAAAAAACCAAAACTGTTTTTTACAAAATTCATGGATTTTTTCTGGAATTCTTCCCATCATGCTTCTGGGATGCTGTCTTCCACTTTTGCTTGAATTCCGCTAATGTTTTCGTTCATTTCTTAGTCTTCTTCAATTCCCTTTTTACCATCAGGGCCCAATATCTTTCGATTGGCCTGAGTTCTGGGCAATTTGGTGGATTGGCCTCTTTGGGGACAAAAACCACCTCATTAGCTTCGTACCATTCCTTGGTGGCCTTGCTGTAGTGGCATGAAGCTAAATCTGGCCAAAAGATGGTTAACACATCGTACTCTTGTAAAAATGGTAAAAGTCGCTTCTTCAAGCATTCCTCGATGTATATCTTCGAGTCAACAGAGGACTCGTCGTCCATCACGCAACAGGAAGAAATTTTCAAGAATTCTTTTTTTAATTTCTTTGCTCTTGATTTCGCTTCTTGATTCTTCACAGCGTTCCTGTCTGGCACTTTCTGCACTTTGTGTGTTCTAAGCCCACAACTCGACTTGATTGTCTGAACGGTTGACTGCGAACAACCCACTATTTGGGCCACTTTCCGTCATGAAAGGATTCTTCTGAAAAGGACTGATGGCTTTCTTCACTTTTTTTGGGCTATAAAACCCCTTTTTCCACCCGGTTCCTTCCTTGCGGTTAATTGTAAGATCTTCGTTGAAGCGCTTAACAGCTTTTGATACCGTTTGCGGACGAACGCGAGCCTCTTTTGCGATTCTTTTGAAGCTCCATTTTTGATTATTTTGAAAAAGTTTCACTATAAATTCTCGTGTTTTCACTTCGCTTGACATTTTGCGACAGAGAATTGGAATATCTATGAAGTAAATGTTCCACATGTTTCTGACGTTCATAACAAAGCTAACTATGATCAAATTTTGATTTTTTCTCAATTGGTTGAAGAGATATAGGCGTTTCTATGATAGCGAATTTATTCTCCTTCAGTCCTTAAATTCATTAATACATGTCTGTGATGAAACAACAATAGAAACAATCCTCAAGTCTAGATGATCTCGTTTGGGCCATTACAACTCAGTTCACTTGTTGCAGACGATTTTAAACTGTCTCATAATCAACTGCGATTAGTCGGGAGTTGGGACTCCGCATAAGCTCCATCTCAGCTTCCCTCTGGTCGCCGAGTATCATCTAGGATCAGGGAACTCTCCGTCTCTCAAACTCGTTAGTCGCAGCGGCATATGGCGAAAGTTTCCACATCTTATTAATGCGGTCCAAGTTGAGCCGAGGAGGTCATTAACGAGAGCCAGCGGTCGAATGTGTTCCCCAAGATATGAAATTTCCCCATAAATTTCGTTCGGCTTCCAATTTCCTCCGGTCTCTTCGTGTCGTACCAACGACCGGTGACGCAATAGAGAGCCAGAAAACCAATTATACCGCCGTAATTTGGTTATTAATGGCAGCGGGGGGAAATTACGTAAGCGACGCGGAGATGGACCCTACCTAGAGGATTCTGACCGCAACCCAGAGATTTGTTCAGATGGAAAGGCTCGCTGATTTATTCTCGCATCATTTAGAGCGATGCGATGATAACTTATGGGTCGGGATTTGAGGATATCGATAGGGTTGGTTATCCTCTGTTTGCTGATGGATCATTAGATGCCAGAGAAGCATGGGCGTCCCCAGGGGGAGACAGCCTATATAATGAAAGCTCTAGATTCTTCATCTCGGAATGGAAATAGTGTCACAAGAAAAAAATGCTTTCCAGATCCACGCCGCTGCTTCAAAAGGTGCTTTTATTCTTTGCCTTGTTATGGCCAAATATACTCCACTGTTTTAGAGCCTGCAGTGAACGATCTACAATATGTTTCCTTAGATATATTTTAGGCCTCAGAACACGTACAAAAATTTTGGAATTGATCAAATGTCACTGTGACTGAGGTGATGCTGAAAAAGTCACAGACGAAATAATGAAAGATTCTATCACCGAAAAGCTTGGTTTAGAAAAAGAATTGGAGTCATAGCCCCGGGCTGTAGACAGACAAATTCATAGGAGCAACCAACCAGCTGCTGGCCCATCCGAATACTAGAGGAGATCTTTGGGTACTCTTTACCTGGATTCTAGCATCAGCTCTCTGGAGAAGAGGTTTCTCATAGAAAATACGCCGGCGTATACTACATAAGGCTAGGAGCATAGAATAACTGGAGAGAAGGCTCCCCTACGAAAATGAACTGCCAAAAACGTCCGAACTTGTCAGTTCGCCGCAAGGTCACGAGATGGCGACAACGTCGTTCGTTCCTACAACATGGCTATCCTTAATAAAATTATCTTTCATGGTTATTAGTTGTTATTACTTATTAGGTACCATTTATTACTATATCATAATATATATTCTTTTGAAAGAAAGCAATACATACTTTTTTTCGTAAATCCGACAATATAATGCATATAGCACGTGTAAAGAAATGGCTACAAGGATCAGATTGAATATAGGAAGAAAAATCTGTTTCCCGCTCCGAATCTAAGTGTTAGCAGAGGGAATGTAAACGGGGTACCATACAATTCTGCGTATGATACACGAGAACAGATAAGATCAGTCTTTCCGTATAATTATATTAATACTCACCTGAATGTTCGCTTTTTCCGACGGATATTGTTTTGACAAATTTATTACCGATTACAGACTTCCCATATAATTGCGCATAAAAAGTTGATTAGAATAAAGCGATGATATGTCATCAATATTGTCTATGTTATGATTTATGGCCATTTTCAATTGAAAAGAAGCATAAATGTATCAATAACAATGACAGCAACATTATATTCTTTGCAATTGCAGCGCCATAGAACAAGATATCTGACATGTTGCTGAATAAACGATCTCAGCGTTATCTATCGGGCGTCACACGAAACTCTAACCTCCGCCGTTGTTGGCAGTTCAAAATGATCTGTCGAGCGTATGAAGCCTTCCCTCCAGTTATTCTATGCTCCTAGCATAAGGCAGACTATAGATGCATAGAAATACCTGGTGTTGGCACTGATTAGATTTTGTTTAAGACATTCTTGTCGATCGAAAACGCGATATTTTGTACAGCTTTTCATTTCTCCCGAAAGGGGGCGCGTTTTTTGTCGTTGCCGCAGTAGCGCCACGACCGATAAATATTGCGGATTTATTCCGGAACTAGTCCAAAATCTGAAATCTAGGATGCCGTTTTGATCTACAAATTTTGGTCACGATTTTTAGTAGGGAGTCGTTACACCAGGTGTTCTATGCATCTATGGCAGACTGCACCCTGCTCAGATGCAAAACAATTCGTTACAAAATGTCACTGATGCTTGCCATACCTTCTGTCAATTTTACAATTCTAGTGGCATCAAAAATAAAGTAGATTTGTGAAGAAGGACATGGCAGGAGAAATCTGTAGGTAATTTTGAAGAGGTGGCAATTATTGATGCTTTGAGAGGAACAGGGAAATTTTTTTTTCTCGAGACAGAAAAATTAAATGGTGGAATGGGCCAGGCAATACATTTTTTGAAATATCTCCAGACTAGTATGAAATTTCAAAGACAGAAAGCAACACAAATCTTTCACAATCCAGCACACAACTTTTTTTCGAAAATCGCAATGTTCCTTGCCTTTTTTCTCGCAGTTTTCACTATAAACAAACGACTGTCTTCACGAATCTTGGTAGTTCTTTGAATGATTCGTAGCGTGCCGTATAGATCGTCATTGAGTTCAAAAATACCTAGAGAAACAACGCCCTTGAACGAATTGAAGCTAAAATTTATGGGCGTAAAGTGGCGGCACGTAGTAGCTACTGAACAGTGTGATCCATTTTGTTAGCTATTCATTAACGGAAATCTGTAGGATATTTATTTCCCTCTATAGTGCTATGAATTATAGGCAGGGTAAGATTCGTCCAAATTATACGAGGATATATTGAAAAATTCTTAGCCTACTATAGAACCAAACAAAATTTCAATGTCAAAATATTTTATTACTCAACATATTCTCTTCTTAATTAAATACATTTATTACAGCGAACCTGCAACGTCTCTAGACCTTTCAAAAAATGTTTCTTCTTGCTCTGCAAACCATTCCTCCACAGCTTTTATTACCTTTTCGTTGGAAGAAAATTTTCGACCTTTTAAACTTTTTTTCAGTTGAGGAAAGAGATGATAGACGGACGGAGCCAAATCTGGTGAATGAGGGGGGTGTTCTAGTAATTCTATCACGAATTTTTTGCATGGCAACATGAGATTTGTGTACTGGGGCGTTGTCCTGTGAAAACAAAATACATTTGGATAGCTTTACGCGTCTTTTCTCTTCAATTTTTTCCCCTAGAGTGATCAGTAATGTCGAATAGTAATCTCCAGTTATTGTTCTACCCTTATCCAAAAAATCAGTCATGATTACTCCACGGCAATCCCAAAAAACTGAAGCAAGAACATTTACAGCAGATTTCTGGACACGAAACTTCTTAGGTCTAGGAGAACCAGAGTGTCGCCATTCCATCGATTGTTGCTTTGTTTCTGGATCGTAGAAATGTACTCAAGTCTCATCCATAGTAACAATTCGGTTTTAGAAGTCTACATCGTTTTCAAATCGGGCACAGATCGAACGCGATGCTTCTATCCTTGGACGCTTTTGGTCAGCATTCAAACATTTTGGGCATCCATTTTGCAGAAATTTTTCTCATGTCCAAATTGACGTGGACTATATGATGAACGCGTTCGTATGAAATCTTCAGTGCTTCAGACATCCGTTTTAGCCCAATTCGACGGTCTGATAAAATCATGTCATGAACTGCATCGATATTTTCGGGGACTGACACAGAAACTGGCCTTCCCGATCGTCCATCATCTTCAATGGAAAATTTACCTCTTTTGAAGCTTGCAGTCCAATTTTTCACAGTCGCATACGAAGGAAATTGATCACCAAGGGTATTAAGCATATCTTCGTAAATCTGCTTACCTCTTAACCCTTTTAAACACAGGTACTTGATGATGGCTCGATACTCCAATCTTTCGATTTTCACCATTTCGGTGGACATCTTTTTTTTTTTAATTTATTGCGTAACTCTGGTTTACTTTTTTGACGTCGAACTCTACACTGACACTTCTAATAAGTTATTGTTCGTTGATATGGTATCGCAATATTTTGTTAATGCATGGAACTAGTCTACGCTAACTAGATATCAACACATCCTCGTATGTCTTCGTTACAAACGGTGTGGAAGGGTGATCATGTAGATCATTCGAATTACAATACTTAATAAATCACGCATTCGTGCCCAGCACGCTTAGGAAAGGGTGCTTCATAGTTCAGCTACTCACTGCCAGATGCGAGGGTAAAAATTTCGATTCTCTGAAACACAAATGCGCTACTATGAAAAGGGGAAGGAACTACAACTAAAAGTGGCTTCAATTCGTTAAATGCCGTTGTTCCTCTAAGTATATTTAAACTCAATGAGATCTGCCTTTCTACCGTACCTTTCTCGTAAAAGGTGGAATAGTTTTGCACGGCAATCCGACATCGTCACCGCGAATTTCTCCATTTACACAGTCTCGGCAACACCTGGGGCTGCACCGTTACAACCTGCATCGGCCCGTTTATCAGCGGCACCTGGCGTGCCGTATTTTCATCAGGTCCACCAGTACCTGTTATTACCGGCTCTCAACGCGACTAATTACGGGATGGTATTTAGCGACGGGCAATTCTCCCGTCGTCGTTTGTCGAAAAGAAACTGGTAACGTCGCTTTTTGATGGCGTTTTTCGATACCGACGGCGTTCCATCTTCGAGATTTAGACCTACGAACCGGTTAATTGAAATAATTCCACGGGAAGAGACTAGAATCGTCGACGGTTCGTTTTTACAGCGACCGGATCCGTTGGAAACGCGACGATGGTTCAGGATGAACTAGACCTAAGACCTAATGAAGGAAGGCAAAAAATTTCGAAAAGAAACTTGTTTCTCGATTGGTCTCCTTTTGTGTCTATTCACTTGCCGGTAGTTCACTTTCATCTTATGTTCTGATCTGTTAAGGGGCAGTATCACCTTTTGAATCGTGGTAAATCTCCATTCAAAAGTGGTCTCTTTATTTCACGAGTAAGTACCCTAATTTACGACGTAGAGACTTGATTTTTTTTTAAATTGAAGTTGAAGAACGTCCCGAGGGCAAACAGTTTTCTTTTTTTCGATTTAATTAGGTTTTCAATAAAAAAAACCAGGGTAAACGTAAGATCTGGGGTTATTGAATATGTTTTTCGTTTTTCATGAGTACAAGCTGAATTTTTGAAATAATCATCATGAAAATTTTTGTAGGTTATAGAAGATTAAATTGCCGAGGGCAAATAGTTGCGATTTTTTCGGTTTAATTAGTTTTTCAAATAAAAAAAAACAGGTTGAACTTCAGCGTTTTGGAAACTACACTTAATGATTTTTTTCCTACTGTAATTCATCATTTTTTGGAAAAATCGCAACTATTTGCCCTCGGCAATTTAATCTTCTATAACCTACAAAAATTTTCATGATGATTATTTCAAAAATTTAGCTTGTACTCATGAAAAACGAAAAACATATTCAATAACCCCAGATCTTACGTTTACCCTGGTTTTTTTAATTGAAAAACTAATTAAATCGAAAAAAAGAAAACTATTTTCCCTCGGGACGTTCTTCAACTTCAATTAAAAAAAAATCAAGTCTACGTCGTAAATTAGGGTACTTACTCGTGAAAAAAAGAGACCACTTTTGAATGGAGATATACCACGATTCAAAAAGTGATACTGCCCCTTAATAGCCCGGGAGCCAGTGAGAGTTTTTGGTGACCAATTTTAACCCTGGCCATAATTTGTATATAGCATAATTTGTCTTTGTCTTATAGCATAGTGACCGTCAGCTGGCGTACCAGTGGTGGGTTTGCCAACGGGACCAACGAAAACACGTAAAAAATATTGAGTTTCAGTCATTTTAACCCTGCTGAAATTTACAGAGATGGTAGTTTGTATAATTATTCGGACATGGAAACTTGTTTTCCACCAACGTACAGCCATCGGACGATTTTTTTCATTCGAATAATTATACAAACTACCATCTCTGTGAATTTCAGCAGGGTTAAAATGGCTGAATCTCAATATTTCTTTTACATGTTTTCGTTGCTCCCGTTGGCGAACCCACCACCGTTGAGCCAGGTGACGGTCACTTTAGCTAAGAAAACAACCAAATCAAGCATATATCCAAATTATGGCCAGGGTTAAAATGACTGACTAAAAACTATCACTGACTCCCGGCTATAAGACCCAAACCTCTATGCAAAATACGGTGTAATGACGTTTGTGGAATGCCTTATTCCAAAGAACGACGACCTTAATTTTCTTCAACACTTTCGACTACAGCAGCAATATTCTCGGCTGTTATTGAACGATGTGCACTGGTTTTATTCTTCACATCACTTACTTGTCCCAACAGCTCAAATTTTCCCACCTGCTTCTGTATTGCGGTTCGACAAGGTGCTTCAAGACAACCCAAAAACGTTCGGGTTTTCCGACCGTCCCTGCCAAATTTTCACCATTTTTATAGTGAATTTTAACAATTTCAATGCGTTGTTGAAGCGTGTATCGTTCCAGTTTCAATAATGGCGTAGTTTTTACTTTGTGATGTCAGGCAACCATGCAGTATGAACAATGGGAGTCTCTCCTTTCCTGTTCATGTTGTTTATGCGCTTATAGGATTCGAAGGCCTCCATATTTATACGTGCACTAGCTGGCCCGGCGAACTTTGTTCCGCCTAAATGATACTTACGGTGGATTTCACAAATCGTAATCACCGGTGATCGGAGATCAACGGCTTGGTTCTCTGATTTTTGAACTGTCGAATGTTTCCATGGATATGAGCTATCACACAGAACAGATACACAAAAATAATATGTCATAATATGTCAATCACTAATAATGGCAATTTTGGATTCAGTTATTTCCGCAAATATATTTATTACCCAAACAGAAATTCAAAAACATTTTAAAAATTATGAGAAAAGATGAGAATGGACATCTCACGATTGGAAGTCATCGCCAAAATCCGATTTACTTGACATTTCGATGAAAATTCTCTGTGATATTCACCCGCTTCTGGATCTGTTAATAGCCTTTCATGGTACTATAAGCCCTATGTAAATTACACGGTAATTGATTTTATATGTTCTTTTTTCCACCATTTCAAACCACGACGACCGAAATGCTCGAAAAAAGAACAGATGACATCAATAGATGGCCGCGAAAGCCTCAACAAATTCATCGCTATGTAATTGTGATAATGTCAAATATAGTACCTTCACGTTTACGTTATTTGGAATAAATAAAACTATAAAAATAACTAATAATCATCAGTCATAATGTGTGAATAGCGCCATCTGAAGTGGTAAGAACGAAACTTTTCTCATATCTCAACGAAATCTAATCATTTTAGACATCTGTACTCCTACGCTAAGACATTTTGGTTTTGCCCAACAGCGCAGAGTTGTAGGCAACTCAAATTACACACTATTACAGTGCCTATAGAGGGAATATAGTCACTGTACACAGTATTTGTTTATATCGCCATCTAAAGCGGAGAATATCAAATGAAGTACAAACGAATAAGCGGTAGCGTAACTGTAACTATAGCGACATCTAGTGGCCTTACTCAAAAGGAGGAAAAGCATTTCCTGTATAAGTTAAATTTTCATCGATTTTTTCAAAGTTTTATTGTATTTTATAATAACCAGGCCGAAGACGATTCCATAAATGAAGTTTCATAACAAACAGTCCATCCGATCTCGAGTTATAAATGGTGTAACCAACATCTTTCTTTTATATACAGGGTGAGTCTTTGACTTGTACATATATTTTAACTATAGATTCCTTCCATCAAAAGAAACACTTTTTTCCCATACCATTTTTCAAAATTCGGTTCCGTTTGGAAGATACAGGGTGTCAAAAATCCATGAAATTAACACTATTCTTTCCATATATTCGGAACCGATATTTCGAATGAACTGAATTTTGGTTTATTGTCTACTCTATTCATGGTGCATATTCCTCAATTGAAACTTATTTCATATTTCTCCTGGTAAAAAATTTACAGTATAGTCGACTTATAAATTCACGCAAAAATACTATGAAACCACTTGAAAAAGATGAACGGTTCACGTTTTCGAAAGAATTGATTATTTTAGAAAACAAAAGTATTCTTATATTTTTTCAATAAAACGCGTCGTTCTCAAGTTATTCCTAATTGTATAAGATTAAAATAGAGAAAAAAATCATGAATTTCAAGAATAATCTGAGTGCTGTCCTGAGTTAAATCTCATCGAATATAATTTTTTTCTCTGGTCTCTCAACAAGTTACCAACGTTGTCAGAATGTTTATCAACTTTGTCAAGACTAAAATCTCTATGATGAAAAAACGTTTGATGTAGAGATATGTACAAATAAAATTCTACATTCGTGGGACATAAAATTGAATTCTAAGAAGCATGAAATTATTTTATAGGCAGTTTCTATTTAAAATTCATTGTTACCGGTCCTTCAGCAAAATATCTATCGAAACAATATAACTCGACACCAGAACGACACTACTATCACATCAATTCACTGAAAGTCATTTACATAATCATCACCTGTTTGCTTAGAATATTTGTTTTATATTCTAAGCCTGTTTGCTTCATTCTCTGTAAATAAATAAAGAGTGAACTTCGTCTATGGGATCACTGACTAAAGTTTTAGGTTGGACTGGTTGGAGCACAGAACAACGGTCTTGCGTCACGGCTACAATGGCTTCATCCACGCCGTGGATTTCACGGCCTTCTGAAGGGAACGTAGCGCTATATTGGCGAGAATCAGAACTACTCTATTGGCATTTTTAAAGAGCAACGCCTAGACGCCTTTAGCGATTGTGATAGTTCATCCGCTAACGATAGGGGACGTACTGCTTTCTTGAGTTCGCATTGTTTGAAGAGAAAATCGGCAATCTGGCATCGTCTTCTCTATAGTTCTGTGCAATATCACAGAGAATGTGGTAAGCTTAGGTCATTGACCCTGAATCATATGACTTTGGTTAATGGAGTTAGGATAGGTTAGTGAAAAACCATTTTTTATGCGATCGTTTTAGAATATCGAGGAAAATATGAACAAATTATTGGTGTTTACAAACTAATCTTCAGGAAAATCGAAGGAGGAACTTATTTTGGTGGGAGAAATATAGCTTTTCAATTGCCGAAATGATCGGACAGAACTGAGTGTTTTGTTAGGAAATATCGTGTTTGTAACATTCTTATTCAAATAAGGTCAGTGCTTGAGTATTTTCTAATTGAATCAACCAGAACATCTAATAATCACCTCAATTTCAATCGAAAAGTATGAACTTTGAGGTGTTTGCAGAGAATTGATCCAGGCACGCATTAAGCTCAACTTTTTTTTTCAAATGGCTATATCTCTTTAACAGAGCCGAATTCGGAAAAATGGAAAATGAAAAAGAGGTTTCCTTTAGCATCAAGAATCTACAGTTAAAATATATGTACCAGTCAAAGACTCACCCTGTATATAGATAATAACTTTAGATGTTTGAAATGACGTTTTATCGAACAAAATATGTACAATGTTCATTCATGGAAGCATGTTCCTCGAGTTCTTGCTTCTTTGATTGATGTAGTTGACAACACGATCCCTGTTTTTTTTCACTGGCATTCAATTATGCGCCACATTTCAATTCTTCTAAATGCAAATGCAACGAGGGGAAGAACCTTGGGCTTAGTCCCAATTATATGATCATATCTTCTGAGCCCTACGCGTCTGTCTTCTCCTCGGAACCGCCCGTCCCTTGTACGAATTTTCATTGAAGTTAATCTTTTATCTCGCGTTCGTGACCGTCGAGAAGATTTTTGTTTTTCCCGTCCGGTTTAATGGAACCGAGCTTGACGAACGGGCTCTCGTTACAGGAAAAAAAAAGGGACAGTATCCTTATAACAGACATTTGAAATTCAAATGAAGCTTTGCCGCTACGCCGCTGGACGTGAAGGCAGAGATTTATCTATCTATTCAGCCGTGGACGTTCTATGAAAGAACCGGAGAGGTCTCGAAAGTTCAACGCGATCTGTGACGTCTTTCGCGGGCGTGCGGTGCGGGCGCATCTCTAGCGTGAGGCACACCTGATCGGATGGATACAGTTGAGTCTTCGTTGGTATCTTCGAGTGCGGCTCTTTTAAATGGCAAGTCGGTACACCTCCACGGCTGGTATAACGAAGAGTATCTAAATGCCGAGTTCACGACGACGACGACTCGACATCTGCACCATGGAAGTACGAGGGTTGCCTTTTATACACTGCGCAAAAAAATTAACGCACATTCTGAAAATCTCAATTTTAGTGAAAGTTAACTCTACATTGACTTTATAACTTATTTTTTATGTTCTCTCGGGAAGGTTTTGAACGAAACAAGACACATTAAATGGAAGAAAAATTCAGGATTTCACCGAATCTTATGTGAAAGAAGAGAAATAAATAATTTTCAAAATACAGAAATGCTGATACCTAAGTGATTTATGTTGGGTAGAGTTTCAGTTAACCAACTGAAGTGTGGTTCAATTTTACTCAATGAGAAATTTACCAAATTTCTGAATGAAAAGTTAAGAGAGCTAATGGACTGTATATAATTATAAATAGTTATTGAAACCCAACACAAATGAAAGGATAAATGCACCCAAATCAACAATTGCATGGAATGGAGCTGATGACGTGAAAATCCGTTGCTAAAAATGTCAAAGTTGGAACACTTATTCTTGTGGCAGAATAATAACCACGCCACTGGTAACAGTCCTTTTCGAAACAAATTCGCACAAACGAATGTTCTTAAATAAATGTAAAATGTAATTCGAATGAATCGAAATCACTAAAATTGTGAATCACAAGAGAAAACTGAACTTTTCTAAATTCACGAAAGGAAAAAGAAGAAATTTAAATAGGCGGTAGCAGATATATTCACGATTAAGGCAATCAATGAACTGGATGAAAAATATGAAAAATGAAACAAACATGCGACATATGCGCTCCACAACTGACGTTTTTTTTCTCGCGCCTACACTACATATGGGATTTCCCCAAGTACGGAGAAATTAAATTAATTTTGAAGGAAATGAAAATGAAAAATTCAGAAAAGTTATTTGAACCGTTCACTTGGCGTGAACAATTTAATACTTGGTATTTATACCCCTTGCGTTAATTACAGCTCGGCAAGGACGGTTCATACTCAAAATGAGTGATCTTAAAATGTTCTGATCTAATCCTTCCCAGATTTCTCAGAGTTGGATTCCTAAGTCATTAAGAGTAGCTGGATGATTTTCTGAACTTCTCAGCCTTCTATTGAGGTTGTCCCAAACCTGTTCAATCGGATTGAGATCTGGACTTCTTGCTGGCCATTCCATTCGAGAAACTTCAACCTCTTCAAGGTACTCCTGAACGATGCGCGCACGATGGGGTCTGGCATTATCGTCCATAAAAATGAAATTTTCACCAATGTATGGGGCAAATGGCACTACATGCTCTTCAAGAATGTTCCTTATATAATTATCAGTATTCATACCTCCATTATCAACGACCACTAGGTCTGTGCGAGCAGTCAAAGATATTCCACCCCATACCATAATCGATCCTCCCCCGAAACCAGTAGTATTCAGGAAATTGCACTGAGCATATCTTTCATGTGAACGTCTGTATACAAGGAAACGTCGATCACAATGGTAGAGGCAGAATCTAGACTCATCTGTGAAGAGCACTCTTTCCCAATCGGCCTCTTCCCAATGGATATGCTCTCTCGCAAAATCCAAACGCGCCCTTCGATGGGCTGGGTTAAGAGCTGGGCCTCTTGCCGCGACACGGGGCCTTAAATCATATTCTCTGAGGCGATTTCTTATTGTCTGAGTGCTAATTTGCACCTCATGAGTTTGCTCAAGCTGATTTTGAAGGAGGCGAGCGGTTGCAAACCGTTGTCTCAACGAAGAAACTTTCAAGTAACGTTCTTGAATGGCAGTTGTTACCCGTGGTCTACCCTGTCCTGGTCTTCGGACATTCATACCTGTCTCCCTGAATCGCTGCAACATTCTGGACACACTTGTATGGGAAACTCCAAACCTTTCTGCAATTCTTGTGTATGTCCACCCTTCTTCTCGCAAAAACTACCGCTTGGGCACATTCCTCTTGGGTCAAATTGCGTGTTTCGCGTGCATAGCGATCGAGTGTAGAAAATCAAACGAAAGAAAAACTATTGATCACTAGAATTGATCGAGAACAACTGATTTTAGAATGGAACCAATACATTCAAAATCTGATATCATCTTTTTTTATTCCTGCTGGGAGAAAACATCTGTATTGAAGAAAAACGTTGAAAGTGGATAACATATGCATGCATAATTCTGATAAAAATAATTATCATTGAGAGCACCTTCAGTTGTAGAATAAATTTGAGATTTCCATAATGTGCGTTAATTTTTTCGCGCAGTGTAAAATCATGGTCCTGTGTGGGCCGAGTTTCACGTACAATCTAAGGCGATTTCTTCCCGATCCTCAGACCGACTCTTCTCGAAACCTGCATAAATACAGATCTAGAATCGTGCGTAATTCCGTATCGGAGTAACGTGGAATTATCGTTTGCTAGAGTCTGGAAAAAACTAGGAAACCTCGCCGAAGAGGCGTATGCATCGGGTTTCTTCAGATGAACTCGTCAAAACGTACGTTATGAAGTCGTAACGTGCCTTCTTACGCACGGCGGTACTCGTTATTATTCCACGTTGAACACCGGCTAATGCCTACCTACCTCCAGCCGTTCCGAGAAAAAGTCGAGGGCTTGGTTCGTTCTTCGTACGGCCGGAGTGCCATTACTCTTGAGCGTTGTTTCGCAATATTCAGGAAATGACACTCGACTCGAATATCTATCCAGACAAATCGCGTATGAGACGTCGTTTGGCCGAGAGAAAACACTTCGATTGTCGTTATTCATGCGGATTTATGGGCGATCTTATTTTCTCCGTTTTGCCGTTCGGATGGTTCTTTCAAGGCTACCGGAACCTTGGGACTGGAGTACCACACTGCTAGTTGGAGTACCTAAGGCTGAAATCCTACTGAAGTAGAAAATGGGAATGGGACATCAAAATATTTTCGGGAATATGAATTTATGAAAAAATATTCCATGGTCTTATACAGATGGAAATGGAATATTTTCGAAAAAATAAATAAATTTTCATGTTCTTCTGTTGAATACTTTATGATCCTACATGACTTCTGTAGTTTGTTTTGCAACTAATCCATTGGTCAACGAACATGGCGTAATTATACCTTCTGTATAAAAAGTACCCGGAATTGTAAAAAAAAACACATAAATTTAAATTTAATCATCAATATTTATTTTGTCTCCTTCAAAATAGTCCCCATTGCTTACAATACAACTATGATATCGGCGAACCCACTTTTCCATGCACCGCTCATACGCCGCCAAAGTTATGGCCTTCAGTTCTCGTTGCGAATTTGTTTTGATGGCTTCAATGGACTCAAAACGCGTTCCACGTAGGGGCAATTTGAGTCTTGGGAATAGAAAAAAGTCGCACGGAGCTAAGTCAGGTGAATACGGCGGTTGTTCGATGGTATTTATTGAGTTTTTGGTCTTGTATTCCTTAATAATTATGGCTCGGTGCGACGGCGCGTTATCATCATGCAAAATCCACGAATTGTCTTTCCATAAATCTGGCCGTTTACGACGAACATTCTCACGCAAACGCCTCAATACACCCAAGTAATACTCCTTATTCACTGTCTGTCCTTCAGGAAGAAATTCTGAGTGCACAACACCACGATAATCGAAGAAAACAGTGAGCAAAACTTTAATTTTCGATCGACTTTGACGTGGTTTTTTCGGACCGTCTTTGAATGATTTGTACCAATCGTATGCTTGTGTTTTTGACATACAATTATCACCAAAGGCTTTTTTTAACATTTTCAATGAATCGGCACAAAAAAATTCGTTTGCAAGACAAAATTTGAGGCAAACTCTTTGATCAACTATTTTTTCCATTGTAAAATTCGCAGAGCACTTTTGAGGTCGACTGATACTGACAGCTGTTGTAAACACACTAGTTGACAGATCGCGCTCAAATTTGGCTTGGTAATAAAGGAAGGTCCTACCAACTTTAAGAAAAAAAAAATTACCGATTCCTTTTTGGCGGTTCATTTAAATAACATTTTCCGGGTACTTTTTATACAGAGAGTACAAGCATCATGCAGCGAGACTTGATGGTTCGAATTTCAGAATGCGCATCGTTGATTTTTCACATTTCGTCGTCCTTGATTCCATTGAAATTACCGGTGAAAATGTTCCCTTTCGATAACCGTCCGGTGTATCCGCTCTGAATGTGAAAATGATTATTGTAAATCATTAATGGCGTACGCTTTGGTATGTCCCCCCAGGAAATTAATATACACGGCGGTTTCGCGATTCCGACGGATCGATTACGATCATCCGTTATTGGCCATCAGTCGAGTTGTATCTAGGAAGTTGCTCGGATGTCAATAGACTTTGTCGTTTGTCAATGGTTGCTTCACGGAGCTTATATCAAATATACGGTGATTTTTTTTATTTGAAAGATAACACCGATATTGTAATATTCAAATTTCTATTAAAAATATTGAAAAAGAGCTCCATTGAACGATGATTCATCAATTTATTCAATAGTACCTACTGTTGATATACAGAGTGTAACAGCCTAATGGAATAAATTCGATAACGAATAAATGAGGGCGTGTTGGGAAAAACGCTCGGACACATCGATTTGTAATTTTAAATGAGCATATTTTTCAAGAAAATAATATTATATAGGGTGTTCCATGTGACCGTGGCCAATACCAACTTTCTTATTTCAAATGCAACCCCCTGTATATTATTTATTTTTTGGATTCGTCAGAGAATTCTAGACACAATTCATGCACAATTTCCTATACCTATCTTCAACTATTTCAGAAGTATTAAGTGTTTTCAGGTTTATTGCAAAAATCAACGTTTTAAATAAAAATTATTTTATTTCACAAATTCGGTACATCACACTTAAAACCTAATAGGTAATACTGATTATTTCTTGATTATTAAAAAAAAACAAAAAAAAACAATAATGTCAATGTAGGAAATGTTCAAAATGCTCGCCGCGAACGTCTTGTCAACATGCTAATCACTTAATATTTCCGAAAAAGTTGAAGATAGGTATAGAAGATTGTACATGAATTATGTCTAGAATTTTCTGAAGAATCCAAAAAATAAATAATATACAGGGGGTTGCATTTGAAATAAGAAAGTTGGTATTGGCCACGGTCGCATGGAACACCCTATATAATTTTATTTTCTTGAAAAATATGCGCATTTAAAATTACAAATCGACGTGCCGAGCGTTTTTCCCAACACCACCTCATTTATTCGTTATCGAATTTATTCCATTTGGCTGTTACACTCTGTATGTGAATGCACATTCTGATTATCTCAAGACGATTTTCAACCACAAAAATGTTATGGAAAGTCGAAAATACTGAACCGGAAGCAACTTGAGTCAATGATGATGAATAATTACCTCCGATATCTGAGAAATAAAATGCTGGAATATCCTTGGGCATTCGTACATCCCTATGAAATCCTTGGACATCCCTGGACATCCTCGGGACATCCCCTGGACTTCCCCGGACATTCCTCAGTCATCCCAGAGCTTTTGTACAGCGGACATCCCCAGCCGTTTACCCCTTGAGTTTTCCAACCGAAGCGAATTTTTTCCCTGGAGTTTTTTCAAGTGTGAAATTTTTCCCCCGGAGTTTTTCCAACTGCGCAAATTTTTCCCCGGAGTTTTTCCAAGCGCGCAATTTTTGTCCCCGGAGTTTTTCCAAGCGCGCAAATTTTGTCCCCGGAGTTTCTCCAAGTGCGAAATTTTTTCCCCGGAGTTTTTCCAAGCGCGCAATTTTCGTCCCCGGAGTTTTTTCAAGCGCGCATTTTTTGTCCCTGGACTTTTTCCAAGCGCGCAAATTTTGTCCCCGGAGTTTCTCCAAGCGCGAAAATTTTGTCCCCGGAGTTTTTCCAACCTCGCAAATTTTTCCCCGGAGTTTTCCCAAGCGCGCAATTTTTGTCCCCGGAGTTTTTTCAAGCGCGCAAATTTTGTTCCCGGAGTTTCTCCAAGCGCGAAATTTTTTCCCCGGAGTTTTTCCAAGCGCGCAATTTTCGTCCCCGGAGTTTTTTCAAGCGCGCATTTTTTGTCCCTGGACTTTTTCCAAGCGCGCAAATTTTGTCCCCGGAGTTTCTCCAAGCGCGAAAATTTTGTCCCCGGAGTTTTTCCAACCTCGCAAATTTTTCCCCGGAGTTTTCCCAAGCGCGCAATTTTTGTCCCCGGAGTTTTTTCAAGCGCGCAAATTTTGTTCCCGGAGTTTCTCCAAGCGCGAAATTTTTTCCCCGGAGTTTTTCCAAGCGCGCAATTTTCGTCCCCGGAGTTTTTTCAAGCGCGCATTTTTTGTCCCTGGACTTTTTCCAAGCGCGCAAATTTTGTCCCCGGAGTTTCTCCAAGCGCGCAAATTTTGTCGCCGGAGTTTTTCCATGCGCGCGAATTTTGTCCTCGGGAGTTTTTCCAAGCGCGCAAGTTTTGTACCCGGAGTTTCTCCAGGCGGGAATTACTGAATTTAGTAGCAATAGCATCTCAGAGTGTTACCACGATTTTTCTTTGCAGAATCCCACGCACCCATAAAAAGTAGGGTTCCAATTTGAAAAACAAAAGTTATGGCCAATTTTCGATCGCAGTTTTCGACACAAAATTTTAAACATCCTGTGATGATATTTATGAAATTCAAAAGACGCATGACCTTTCCACATTCTTCTACTTTGACGTTGTGAGAACGGTTCACACTCAGGATGTTCAGAATAAGAAAAATTAATATAATACTGTCTATGAATATTTACCTTTTTTTCAGTTTTTGTCTCGATATTTTGAATACTATTCGAATGAATGCAATGGTTTCAACAGGAATGTATTGAATACTTAAGGTCAGCGTTTGAAGCGAATAGGAAAGCTCAGCCGATAGAGGCGCCACCGTCCAATTTATGGAATATCTCCATAGAACATGCACTATCACTATCAAGTTCTATGAATATCTCTCTAATCATGAATGAAAAGTACAATGGCGCTCTCTATCCGAAAATCGCCGAACTATGAAATAAGCGAATTTGTGGGTAAAGCAGGAACTTTTTCCCGTCAAAATTTGAAATTGGCCATTCTCTGCCAATTCCGTATTTCAAGTTGATCTTATGAACGAAATTATCAGTAGATTCACTTTTAATCGGAAGTTGAACTATTTTCATGGGTCTTTCTGTTGAAATAAAACAGAAGCATGCGTTGGCTCATTTTCTTCTATTTTTGAAAAAAAAAATTAACTGTCGGAATGAAATCGATTAAAATTATTTCAACAAGAACCCTAATCCTTTCTGAGTTCACCCACAAAATTTCAGTTCTCAAAGTGGAACCGTTTTCGAAATCAACTTGAAATAAAAACACACTACATTGAACGCCCGCCTTAATCATATCAAAAACGAAAAAATTCAAAAGAAGATTTTTCGAACAAATTCATTTTCACTCCTTGTATAACCGGAAGTGCTCAGGCTCCAAAAATATTTCAGGTCTGTAGAGAATTTCGAACAATATCATAATCCCAATCTTCAGATTTCAAATATGTCCAATTCCCCAGAAAATTCTAATAGGCATTCGAACTTGGGACACCCTGTAAAAAATTTAAATCTACTGGTTACGAGATAATGAATTGCCTCCACAAGTGGAACACACTGTAGCTTCAACTATCCCCAGTAGGGATGATTCTGCTCCGCTAGGAAAAAGAACAGACCGCACAAAAAGCGGAGGGACAGATTTAAAAAACGTAATTTTCCACTTATCGAAGTCATCCGCCTTAAACTTGAGGTCACATCCTTCGAATTTTTCTTCTCTTCCACAATATACTTCTTCCAGACTTTCTCGGAAACCTCTCAAGATAGGAATCCTTTCAATTTATTTTTCGATAAGAAGTTCATCACTCGACGTCTGGTAGACGTCTTGCGGAAAACCCCAAACTGAGAACACAACGCAAGAGTTCGCGGAAGAGCGATGGGCCACAGATCGTTCATCATCGTGATTGTAAACGGTGAAGACCGCAATGGACTTTGGGAGACGCCGCCGCAACTTTTATTGCTATCATTTGTTTTCCCGGGACAAGTCTCTGCCCCCCCCGACGAGATCGGTTCCGATTGTTCGAACGCCCGAAATACGAGAACAGATGGGGCGTTAACGATACGCCCGGGACGCGATATGAGAGCTGTCAATTTGGCCGAGATTAGGAGGATG
The DNA here is from genome assembly GCA_951802165.1 of Adalia decempunctata. Taxonomy (NCBI): domain Eukaryota; kingdom Metazoa; phylum Arthropoda; class Insecta; order Coleoptera; family Coccinellidae; genus Adalia; species Adalia decempunctata. The sequence continues at coordinate 4,160,697 of OX637695.1, read as the reverse complement.
TTTTTGTCGACCCATTCGGAGAAAGGAAAAATTAATTGTTATCTAAGAAGAAGATGCCTCTTCAATATAAATATCAGCTTATTCTTTAAACAAATCCAATATCCCTACACTTTCGAGGATATATTGAAAAATTCTTAGCCTACTATTATAGAACCAAACAAAATTTCAATGTCAAAATATTTTGTTACTCAACATATTCTCCTCTTAATTGAATACATTTATTGCAGTGAACCTGCAACGCCTCAAGACCTTTCAAAAAAAATTTTTCTTCTTGCTCTGCAAACCAGTCCTCCACAGCTTTTATTACCTCCTCGTTGGAAGAAAATTTACGACCTTTTAAACTTTTTTTCAGTTGAGGAAAGAGATCATAGTCGGACGGAGCCAAATCTGGTGAATAAGGGGGGTGTTCTAGTGATTCTAACCCTAAATAACGAATTTTTTGCATGACAACAAGAGTTTTGTGTACTGGGGCGTTGTTCTGTGAAAACAAAATAACTTTGAATAGCTTTCCGCGTCTTTTCTCTTAAATTTTTTCCCGTAGAGTGGTCAGTAACGTCGAATAGTAATATCCAATTATTGTTCTACCCTTATCCAAAAATTCAATCATGATTACTCCATGGCAATCCCAAAAAACTGAAGCAAGAACTTTTCCAGCAGATTTTTGGGCACGAAACTTCTTAGGTCTTGGAGAACCAGAGTGTCGCCATTCCATCGATTGTTGCTTTGTTTCTGGATCGTAGAAATGTACCCAAGTCTCATCCATAGTAACAATTCGGTTGAAGAAGTCTACATCGTTTTCAAATCGAGCACAGATCGAACGCGATGCTTCTACCCTTGCACGCTTTTGGTCAACATTCAAACATTCGGGGATCCATTTTGCAGAAATTGTTCTCATGTCCAAATTGACGTGAACTATATGACGAACGCGTTGGTATGAAATTTTCAGTGCTTCAGATATCCGTTTTAGCCCAATTCGACGGTCTGATAAAATCATGTCATGAACTGCATCGATATTTTCGGGGACTGACACAGAAACTGGCCTTCCCGATCGGTCATCATCTTCAATGGAAAATTTACCTCTTTTGAAGCTTGCAGTTCAATTTTTCACGGGCGCATACGAAGGACATTGATCACGAAATAGCGGGCTATTCGAAATAAGACCTCTTATTGGAAAAACCTTTATTCTCGTTGGGAAAATATTGGGATATTCGTAAGGTCTCAAGATTCGTGACGAAGAAAGTATTACGAAAAAAGAGCGTAACTAGTTGTTGAGCTGAAAGTAACATTTCACTGTCAGTGGATCATGACCGATTTCGCGTTATCCATTGAAGCTTGCTGTATATCGATGATCGTGTAAATTGTGGGATGACTCCTGGAATTCTTTGGATTATACTCGAACACGCTTAAGGGGAGGTGCTACTCGTCCGAACTCGCCAGTTCCTTCAAAAATTGGGCGTTTTATTTTCATGATATCTCAGTTCGTATGTGACATTGACCAACAATTTTTTTTTTAATTGAAGTGTAAGCATTTCTCTAGAATGTGTATTACTCGCTTTTTCGTTTTTCTTCGTATATTAGGAAAGTTACAGGGTGAGCTGTAATTTCATAGAAATCTGGAGAAACGATTTCATTTCCATGATATCTCCGTCAATTTTTAGGATAAATGTATGCAATTTTCAGTATATGAGGATATATTGAAAAATTCTTAGCCTACTATAGAACCAAACAAAATTTCACTGTCAAAATATTTTATTACTCAACATATTCTCCTCTTAATTGAATACATTTATCACAGCGAACCTGCAACGTCTCTAGACCTTTCAAAAAAAAATGTTTCTTCTTGCTCTGCAAACTAGTCCTCCACACCTTTTATTACCTCCTCGTTGGAAGAAAATTTACGACGTTTTAAACTTTTTTTCAGTTGGGGAAAGAGATGATAGTCGGACTGAGCCAAATCTGGTGAATAAGGGGGGTGTTCTAGTAATTCTAACCCTAAATCACGAATTGTTTGCATTGCAACATAAGATTTGTGTACTGGGGCGTTGTCCTGTGAAAACAAAATACCTTTGGATAGCTTTCCGCGTCTTTTCTCTTAAATTTTTTCCCGTAGAGTGGTCAGTAATGTCGAATAGTAATCTCCAGTTATTGTTCTACCCTTATCCAAAAAATAAATCATGATTACTCCATGGCAATCCCAAAAAACTGAAGCAAGAACTTTTCCAGCAGATTTTTGGACACGAAATTTCTTAGGTCTTGGAGAACCAGAGTGTCGCCATTCTATCGATTGTTGCTTTGTTTCTGGATCTTAGAAATGTACCCAAGTCTCATCCATGGTAATAATTCGGTTTAAGAAGTCTACATCGTTTTCAAATCGAGCACAGATCGAACGCGATGCTTCTACCCTTGCACGCTTTTGGTCAACATTCAAACATTTGGGGATCCATTTTGCAGAAAAATTTCTCATGTCTAAATTGACGTGAACTATATGACGAACGCGTTCGTATGAAATCTTCAGTGCTTCAGATATCCGTTTTAGCCCAATTCGACTGTCTGATAAAATCATGTCATGAACTGCATCAATATTTTCGGGGACTGACACAGAAACTGGCCTTCCCGATTTGCCATCATCTTCAATGGAAAATTTACCTCTTTTGAAGCTTGCAGTCCAATTTTTCACCGTCGCATACGAAAGACATTGATATTGGTAATAATCATATCTTCGTAATTTTGCTTACATCTTAACCCTTTTAAATACAGGTACTTGATGATGGCTCGATACTCCAATTTTTCGATTATTACAATTTCGGTGGACATCTTTTTTTTTTCATTTATTGCGTAACTCTGGTTTACTTTTTTGACGTTGAACTCTACACTGACACTTCTAATAAGTTATTGTTCGTTGATATGGTATAGCAATATTTTGTTTATGCATGGAACTGGTCTAGGCTAACTAGATATCAATACATCCTCGTATAAACCAAATTGATTGAGTTATTTGAAGATAGATGACGGTAATATTTGGAAACAAGTTCCTTCCGGTGCCAATTCGTAGTCGATCTAATCCGGATTTTTTCGAGAGGAAGCGACGACTTGACTGCCGATAATGGCGAGATATAATCATGACCGCCATTCCTACTACAATGGATTAATACGAAAACAATTACCAAGGAAGCCGTGGCGATGTAGGTGAATTATCAAGGTACAACGGATGTCGGGTAATAATTTCTCGCTCAAGTGAACATTTCAGTACTTGTGCCCGCTCTTGACGTGTGCCGGGCTTATCGTAAAAAGGCACGCTTCAGAGCCCCGTGATGGTACAACGAAACAAAAACGAACCGATTGCGAATTAAACGAGGGCGTAACGACTTTTGATGAGCGTGTTTACGAGTAATCAGCGACGATGTCCACATCGAATCGCCCCGTTTTGCATTGTTACGGTTTTCTCTGCAGTTTACGCAGATTGTAACATCGACGATGTGGTCGACACGGTCGAGGGAGTTCCATTTTTGTTCCATCGGGAAAGAAAGTGCGTGATACGTTTCATCTCGTTCTGGAAGCTGCGACTATGCTCAGAATGAGAATCGGTGTTTTTCTAGCGATTTTAAGACGATGGATGGAAAGGACCCCGCACTTTTAGTAGGTAAAGTGGCGACCGGTCAAATCTTCTGAAAATTTGGTATGTTGTTGTACCGGACTCATTGACCAAAAGTGGCAATGGGCCCAACCCAATCCTATGGCTAGTTTTCTAAATACGGGGTGTTAAAGTTGAAAATTGCCCAGATTTTCGGATTTATTTGCTAATTATTAAGAGTTACATTGGATTTCTGTTGCATACACACGTTTACTAGGTATGAAATCAGAGGATACGTATGATTAAAAATATTTATATTTACCGGGTGATTCACGAATATATGACGGTAGTTTTTTCCCAAAATTCACTTTTTCTACTGTGACGTCAGGAGGGCATATTTTTGAAAAGTTCTTTCCGATTTAGTATTATGACGACAAAATATTGCACAGTGCATATTTCTTATACAGGGTGTTTCTCAGAGAGAACCACTAGACATAATCATATTTTTTTAGGATTAATTCGAAATCCTGTATTTTTTAATTGATTTTTGGGAAAAGTAATACCACAAACATATGTGTGTCTCTAATCTCCAAAATATTCAGGGTGGTTTATTCATAGGAAGGTATTCAATTTTGGGAAAAGTACAAAAAACATGAACACCCTGTATTCGAAAATTTCCTCGGTCAAATTCAACTATTTTCTCACTATATATTGATTCCCACAACATCTCCCGAAGTATGAATTCTAAATCCGATACTATGACCAGTTTTCGATATACAGGGCGTTAAAGCGGAGAATAACTTATTTCATCATTTTTTTTTCAAATTGAGAAGCCGGATTGATTTTATGTTGCGCCCATGAGTTGAGTATGAGTACAGATCAGATGCACAAGGAAAGGATCAGCTAAAATATTTACTGTTACATTACAGGGTGATCCACGAATAAATCACAATAGCTTTTGCAAACACAATTCTACAGTTTCATCACAGAGAAATTATTCCATGAAGTTAATACCTAGTCGTTCACAATTTTCAGTCTGAAATACTTCATAATAATTAGGTACTTTTCATACAGGGTGAGCCATAAATAATATGCTTTGAAATAATTGAAAGGAGAACTTTTCTGGTGAATTTTGAATAACTGTCTAACATTACATCAAGTGAAGTATTTCAGAGTGAAAATTGTGAACGACTATAGGTATTAACTTCATGGAATAATTTCGCTGTGACGAAACTTTGGAATTATCGAGTGTTTGCAAAAGCTATTGTGATTTATTCATGAATCACCCTGTAACAGTAAATATTTTAGCTAAATCTTCCCATGTGCTTCTGATCTGCTCTCATACTGAACTCATGGGCGCAACATAAAATGAATTCGGCTTTTCAATTTAGAAAAAAATGGATGAAATAAGTTATTCTCCGCTTTTACGCCCTGTATCTCGAAAACTGGTCATAGTATCGGATTTAAAATTCATACCTCGGGAGATGTTGTGGGAATCAATATAAAGTGATAAAATAGTTGCATTTGACCGAGGAAATTTTCGAATACAGGGTGTTCATGTTTTTTGTACTTTTCCCAAAATTGAATACCTTCCTATGAATAAACCACCCTGAATATTTTGGAGATTAGAGACACACATATGTTTGTGGTATTACTTTTCCCAAAAATCAATTCAAAAATACAGGGTTTCGAATTAATCCTAAAAAAATATGATTATGTCTAGTGGTTCTCTCTGTGAAACACCCTGTATAAAAATATGCACTGTGCAATATTTTGTCGTCATAATACTAAATCGGAAAGATCATTTCAAAAATATGCCCTCCTGACGTCACAGTAGAAAAAGTGAATTTTGGGAAAAAACTACCGTCATATATTCGTGAACCACCCGGTAAATATAAATATTTTTAATCATACGTATCCTCTAATTTCATACCTAGAACATGTAGTAAACGTGTGTATGCAACAGAAATCCAATGTAACTCTTAATAATTAGCAAATAAATCCGAAAATCTGGGCAATTTTCAACTTTAACACCCCGTATTTAGAAAACTAGCCATAGGATTGGGTTGGGCCCATTGACACTTTTGGTCAATGAGTCGAGTACAACAACATACCAAATGTTCAGAAAATTTGACCGGTCGCCACTTTACCTACTAAAAGTGCGGGGTCCTTTATAGGATCGTTTCATGAATTCTTAAGGGTTCGCCATTCGCCAATATGATTTGACGCGTAGTAGATAAAAGGTTTCGCAGAGTCAATGGCGGATATAGCTCTTTTTCATGTGAGGGGTAATGATTGCATATTCTTAATCTACGCCCTCGACTTGGTGAATCTAGCAACTTTGGTGGTGATCCGAGAAAAAAAATTTTCTAAAAATACGCGGAATTTTGCGAAATATGGAAATTTTGCCGAAATATCATGTTCTCAGATAGCCACCCAAGTTACTGTTTCTACTAATTCGAGGTCGCAGATTATGAATCTGTAATAAGTTCCTTCCTTAGGTCTGAACGAGAATAAATTCGCTATCACAAAAACGCTTATACAGGGTCTTTCACGAGGAACCTCACCCATATTTATACGGGAAACTACTGAACGTATTTTCATGAAATTCAGCACTTATATGTATTTCACGATGCTGATGAAATCTAAAATATTTTCAAGGGATGAGCACCTCCGGTTTTTCCGGAAATGACGTCAACTTCCGTTTTCAAATTAGAACACCATTTTTTTATTGCAGAAATAGATTCCTTAGAAAATTTCAAGTTATTTTGATGTAACATTTTTCAGTTTTGGTTGGAAAATTCTCTCTGAGCGGAAAAATTCGAAAAAAAAATCGAAAATAGAGCTCCGCTGAAACAAGAATAACTTCGAGGTTTTTGGATGGAAAATTTTCATTTTTGGGATTTTTCAAGATGTAAGATTGATGTATCCACTTTAAAAATCGAAATCGCGATTCATGATACAGGGGGTGAAAAAATCGCTTTCAAAGTTAGGGATGACAAAATCGTGAAAAATCAATTTTTTCAAATTAGAACCCCATTTTTTTATGGCAGATATTGAATCTACGTTAAAAAATAATGTGAGTGTATGCATCACACCCTTGCCCTAAAGTGGATATTTTCTGAGTTATTCACAAAAAACTGTTTTTCGTCTTGAATTTTCAGCTATTTCTTTTCCCTCCACGCCAAAAAGATGAAATTTTCAGGAACTGTTACTTAAACCATGTTTTAGATTTCACTACCCTAATATGCAAGAGAAAAAAGTTACAGGTTGTTCCTAAATAGATGGCGAATTTGGATTCGAATTTGTATCGGAAACCTCTTTATTTCAACTAATCGGCCATCGGTTTTCTCTCCAGTGATAAATAAATAATTCCTTATGAACCGTATGCAAAAACTTACCATGTTTTACATTCTTTTTTTTAATGATAGATATCATTAATTACATGCTACTGAATAAAGAGGAATTTGGCAGATGTAATTAATGATATCTATCATTAAAAAAAAAAGAATGTAAAACATGGTAAGTTTTTGCATATGGTTCATAAGGAATTATTTATTTATCACTGGAGAGAAAACCGATGGCCGATTAGTTGAAATAAAGAGGTTTCCGATACAAATTCGAATCCTAATTCGCCATCTATTTAGGAACAACCTGTAACTTTTTTCTCTTGCATATTAGGGTAGTGAAATCTAAAACATGGTTTAAGTAACAGTTCCTGAAAATTTCATCTTTTTGGCGTGGAGGGAAAAGAAATAGCTGAAAATTCAAGACGAAAAACAGTTTTTTGTGAATAACTCAGAAAATATCCACTTTAGGGCAAGGGTGTGATGCATACACTCACATTATTTTTTAACGTAGATTCAATATCTGCCATAAAAAAATGGGGTTCTAATTTGAAAAAATTGATTTTTCACGATTTTGTCATCCCTAACTTTGAAAGCGATTTTTTCACCCCCTGTATCATGAATCGCGATTTCGATTTTTAAAGTGGATACATCAATCTTACATCTTGAAAAATCCCAAAAATGAAAATTTTCCATCCAAGAAACTCGAAGTTATTCTTATTTCAGCGGAGCTCTATTTTCGATTTTTTTTTCAAATTTTCCCGCTCAGAGAGAATTTTCCAACCAAAACTGAAAAATGTTACATCAAAATAACTTGAAATTTTCTAAGGAATCTATTTCTGCAATAAAAAAATGGTGTTCTAATTTGAAAAACGGAAGTTGACGTCATTTCCGGAAAAACCGGAGGTGCTCAAGCCTTGAAAATATTTTAGATTTCATCAGCATCGTGAAATACTTATAAGTGCTGAATTTCATGAAAATACGTTCAGTAGTTTCCCGTATAAATATGGGTGAGTTTCCTCGTGAAAGACCCTGTATATCTTTTGAACCACTGGACCGATGTCGAAAATCAAACTCATTTTCGAATCATCTTCTAATTCTAATGAAAACTGTTTTTACAAGAAAAAAACCAAAACTAGTTTTTAACAAAATTCACGGATTTTTTCTGGAATTCTTCCCATCATGCTTCTTATAGTGTTCTCAGTCACTTTCTGGGATGCTGTCTTCCACTTTTGCTTGAATTCCGCTAATGTTTTCGTTGATTTCTTAGTCTTCTTCAATTCTCTTTTTACCAGGGCCCAATATCTTTCGATTGGCCTGAGTTCTGGGCAATTTGGTGGATTGGCCTCTTTGGGGACAAAAACCACCTCATTAGCTTCGTACCATTCCTTGGCGGCCTTGCTGTAGTGGCATGAAGTTAAATCTGGCCAAAAGATTGTTGACACATCGCGCTCACGTAAAAATGGTAAAAGTCGCTTCTTCAAGCATTCCTCGATGTATATCTTCGAGTCAACAGAGCCTTGGCCAACGAAAAATTTGCTCCTTTTCCCACAAGTGCAAATTGCTTGCCAAACCAGGAATTTTTTAGGAAACTTTGCTTGTTTCTTCACGCGAAATTGTTCGTCAACATTTCTACGAGAATATGCAGTATAAAATTCCTGACCAGGAAGTGGCGAGAAATCAGCCAAGACATAGGATTCGTCGTCCATCACGCAACAGGAAAAATTTTTCAGGAAATCTTTTTTTAATTTCTTTGCTCTTGATTTCGCTTCTTGATTCTTCACAGCGTTCCTGTCTGGCACTTTCTGCGCTTTGTATGTTCTGAGCCCACAACTCTACTGGATTTTCTGAACGGTTGACTGGGAACAACCCACTATTTGAGCCACTTTACATCCTGAAAGGTTAGGATTCTTCTGAAAAAGGCTGATGGCTTTCTTCACTTTTTTTGGGCTACGAAACCCCTTTTTCCTACCGGTTCCTTTCTTGCGGTTAATTGTAAGATCTTCGTTGAAGCGCTTAATAACTCTTGATACCGTTTCCGGACGAACGCGAGCCTCTTTTGCGATTCTTTTGAAGCTCCATTGAAAATATCTGATTGCATATTCTCAATCTAGGCCCTCGAAAAAGTGAATGCAGCAACTTCGGTGGAGATCCGAGAATTTTTTTTTCTAAAAATACGCGTAATTTACATCGAAGTCATTTCTATAAACGTTGTACGTTTAGGTGATTGAAAAACATCAGGATGATACGAAAAATATGCTCTTTAGAAAACCATAAAGTCTTCACTTTTCTACTAGTATTTAGGTTGTTTTAATTTATTCTGAATTCTTGTTAATATTTTCGAACCAACCACGTTATTCATGAGACACTGGGTATAGGTACCTCGAAATGAATACATATATGAATCGGGGACAATTCCATTGTTGTAGACTCCCGCATCGAACAACTGGTTTCTTGCATAATATCGTCTATATTAACCGATAAGCCAGTTTCGAAACCAGCTCCGCGTTTTTTCCGACGATATGGACAAAAATAGACTTGGAAAAAATCGACGAGTTCGTGCCCCACCCCCTCATTCATTAATAGGCAGGTACACACGAGCTGAAATTTTATGGTACACGAAGATAATGGGTTCGGGATAGATCCTTCGGTATCATTACGAACGGTCATCAATAAACGCCATCCCGCTCTCGTCGCCAATAAATATCGCATGGCATGATTACACCCCATCCAAATATGGCGCTCGTAAATTCGTTCGCGTTATTCCTCGCAGCGATGGATGCCGGCGCGGTTCGGAAATTCAGCGTTTAACACCTATGGATGATTCCGGGAAAGGAATTATATGAGGTACTATCGTAAATCTCGAGTTGAAAATTGTACAAGAGCTCTCCTACAGAGAAGAATGGACTGCTGTACCAATTCTTATCACCATGAGAATTAAGAATAAAATGGATGTATTGAATAGAAAATAAATTCCACAAAGTAAACACTATGAGAATGGTACTTCTGGTTGTTCTGACTAAAAGAGATGTATCTGCTGGCTGTCTGGTTTCGTGCAATGTTGTACCGGGTAAAGTCCTCATCACACGAATTCACTTTGTTAGGGTGGCGAGCTAAAGGCTGTGTATAAACGTTGCGACTGGTGGCAGGTAGAAAAATAATGTTTTTGAGAATCTAGGTGAACCACAGAAAAGGTAGGTAAAGTCATAGACCTGTTCTTCTTTGTTAGGGCACCATTCGCAGTAGAAAACTTTGTGGTATAAAAAAACAAAAAAAATGTTAATTTTGAACACGAGTGTTAATTGGAATATCTGTCCCAATTTTCCATATCGAATTTTTTAGAGTGCCCCTTGGGTACTCAACTGAGTCTGTTGTCAATATTTCATTGTATTTTATGGCAAAATCGTAGTGCTTTTATGGGATTAATAATAAGCAAAGGAAACTTTCAGGAACTTGATCTCGAAATCCTTTTTTGTACGTAATATTTCCATTAGCTTTCAATTTTCCTATCAGTTTCTAGACTAGGACTGCATAATGAATAAGCTTTTGCATTTAAATAGAAACGAGTGGATCAGTTGCTTGCTACTTTGCGTAATTACGCTTTATTTTCGATCAGAAGATAATCAGTTCTACATTTCCATTTTGCTTGGATAAAAGTAAAATGTTACAACCGGTGAACGAGGGTTTTATCGAAAAATTAACTTTCTCTCTCAGCAGGTACGACAATGTAAAACAACTGCACTGACTTGGAACTGTGTAGAAAACTCTTCCTAACGGTATCTGGTGGTCTGAGAATTCCGCATAGAGTGGATTTAGTATTTGAATAACAGTGTTCCTGTTTTTTTTTAGTTGATATTAACTTAGCCAAACAACTATCCGAACAATTTTTCAGCCGAAATCAAACTAGCTCATCTTTTTCAATGATTCATCCGTGAAGAAAAAACATCGCCAGTCTTGTATTTTGAAAAATATTGAATATTTCGCTAACTTGATATCAAGTATTCAAGAAATGGTTGCAGCACGAAAGAAAGTAGCTCATCTTTTTCAGTGATTTATCCGCGAAGAGAAAAACATCGCCACTCTTGTATTTAAAGAAAAATTTCTCTTCACGGATAAATCAAAGATGGAAAGCTACATCTTTCTTCCAAATGTCAAAAATATTGGCAATATTGCTTCCTTAGTTTTCGAGAAAACTGCATAAATTATGTTCCGCCGGCTGCTGATCGATCAATAAGATTTTGTCATTTTTCTTTGAAACCTTGAAACCTTCAACTTGATATCAAGTTAGCAAAACATCCAATATTATTTAAAATACAAGTGTGGCGATGTTTTTTCTTCACGGATCATTTACGGATAAATCACTCAAAAAGATGAGCTACTTTGTTTCGTGCTGAAATCATTTCTTGAATAGTTGTTTCGCCCACTTGATATCAAGTTAGCGAAACATCCAATATTATTTAAAATACAAGGGTGGCGATATTTTTTCTTCACGGATAATTTACGGATAAATCACTTAAAAAGATGAGCTACTTTGTTTCGTACTGAAACCATTTCTTGAATAGTTGTTTCTCCAATCAGATATCGAGTTAGCGAAACATCCAATATTTTTTAAAATACAAGAGTGGCGATGTTTTTTCTTCACGTATAATTAACGGACGAATCACTTAAAAAGATGAGCTACTTTGTTTCCTGCTGAAACCATTTCTTGAATAGTTGTTTCGCCCACTTGATATCAAGTTAGCGAAACATCCAATATTGTTTAAAATACAAGAGTGGCGGTGTTTTTTCTTCACGGATAATTTACGGATAAATCACTCAAAAAGATGAGCTACTTTGTTTCGTGCTGAAACCATTTTTTGAATAGTTGTTTCTCCAACTTGATATCAAGTTAGCGAAACATCCAATATTATTTAAAATAAAAGAGTGGCGATGATTTTTCTTCACGGATAATTTACGGATAAATCACTCAAAAAGATGAGCTACTTTGTTTCGTGCTGAAACCATTTTTTGAATGGTTGTTTCTCCAACTTGATATCAAGTTAGCGAAACATCCAATATTATTTAAAATACAAGGGTGGCGATATTTTTTCTTCACGGATAATTTACGGATAAATCACTTAAAAAGATGAGCTACTTTGTTTCGTACTGAAACCATTTCTTGAATAGTTGTTTCTCCAATCAGATATCGAGTTAGCGAAACATCCAATATTTTTTAAAATACAAGAGTGGCGATGTTTTTTCTTCACGGATAATTTACGGATAAATCACTTAACAAGATGAGCTACTTTGTTTCGTGCTGAATCGTGAAGGTACTATATTTGACATAATCACCATTAGATGGTGATGTATATACAATTGCTGTCTAATTTACGTAGAACTTATAGAACCATGAATTATGAAAGGCTATTACCAGATCAAGAGGCGGGTGAATATCACAGTGAATTTTTATTGAAATGTCAAGTAAATCAGATTTTGGCGATTAGTTTCAATCTTTTCTGATAATTTTTGAAATGTTTTCGAATTTCTGTTTGGGTTATAAATATATTTGTGCCTGCAACTCTGTGCTGTGGACCAAAACAAAAATGTCTTAGTCGAGAAGAAAAAAATAGATACCGGTCTCAGCGTATTTTGTGTTTGTATTCTGTGAAGTGAAGTTAAAGTACCATTGACAAAGTAGGTACTTCAATTCGAATTTTCAGCGTTGTATTGGCAGAACTAAAGTGGTTCATAGAGTGATCAGAGGTAATTAGTCATTGGAACTATTCCTCATCCATATAATTCGATCGTGATTCATATTTGCATTCGTGGTGTCGTTCATTACAAGATAGGTACTGCAATGAGAGAACTGTTAAGCATTTAAAACAGAAAAATTATATGTTCAACAATTAGATACCGCTTAAATAAAGAGTATTCTCTTCGTGGGAAATGCAATGGTACTGAAATTTCGTACATTTAGCCTTATTCATCTCCTGCTTGAAAAACTAGCAATGGTTAGTTTATACAACTCTAGCAGTGGGTTTCTGCAAGCGTAATCACCGGTGATCGGAGCTTGATCTAGCATCAACTCGATTTGACAGTTCAAAAATCAGAGAACCAAGCCGTTGATCTCCGATCACCGGTGATTACGATTTGTGAAATCCACCTTAAGATGTCATTTAGGCGAAACAAAGTTCGCCGGGCCAGCTAGTTTAAAATACAAGAGTGGCGATGTTTTTTCTTTACGGATAAATCACTTAAAAAGATGAGCTACTTTGTTTTGTGCTGAAACCATTTCTTGAATAGTTGTTTCTTCAACTTGATATCAAGTTAGCAAAACATCCAATATTGTTCAAAATAGAAGAATGGCGATGCTTTTTCTTCACGGATAATTTACGGATAAATAACTTAAAAAGATGAGCTACTTTGTTTCGTGCTGAAACCATTTCTTGAATTGTTGTTACTCCAATTTGATATCAAGTTAGCGAAACATCCAATATTATTCAAAATACAAGAGTGGCGATGTTTTTTCTCCACGTATAATTTACGGATAAATCACTTAAAAAGATGAGCTACTTTGTTTCGTGCGGAAACCATTTCTTGAATATGTAGTTGTTTCTCCTACTTGATATCAAGTTAGCGAAACATATTATTTAAAATACAAGAGTGGCGATGTTTTTTCTTTACGGATAAAGCACTTGAAGAGATGAGCTACTTTGTTTCCTGCTGAAAGCATTTCTTGAATAGTTGTTTCTCCAACTTGATATCAAGTTAGCAAAACATCCAATATTTTTTAAAATACAAGAGTGGGGATGTTTTTTTTCTTCACGCATAATTTACGGATGAATCACTGAAAAAGATGAACTACTTTGTTTCGTGCTGAAACCATTTCTTGAATAGTTGTTTTGCCAACTTGATATCAAGTTAGCAAAACATCCAATATTTTTTAAAATACAAGAGTGGCGATGTTTTTTTCTTCACGGATAATTTACGGATAAATCATTGAAAAGGATGAGCTAGTTTGATTTCGACTGAAAAATTTTTTCGGATAGTTGTTTTGCTTAGTTGATATCAACTATTTTTTGAATACAAGCAAAATCAATTTTTTATGGATAAAAATGGCAAAGTTTTGAGCTATTCCGAGTTTGTTTCGTGAAAGTTGTTTTTTGCTAACTTTGCGTACATCCTAGGGTTGCGCAATCCAGACGGCAGACGTCGTTCCGGGAATTGCCATTCGTTTTTTCCCGTTACCGCAATTTCGTTTGTTTCCCCGGCCAATTGTTCTTCGGCATCGGTTTTGCGTCTGGCCGTCTTGACGATTCCTCGCCGCCGCGGCGGATGCGCACGCGCCGCGAACCCCGCAGGGCGCAGGTCGGGTCGAACTCTTTTCGGAGACGGCGGCGAGCCTCTCTCCAGTCTGCTCCTCGTTGTCGACGTCCAAATGACGGCCCGGTACGCCGTCCCTGCCGCGGGCGACATGAAACAGTCGTCGCGCTCGCGATATTCTGGTCCTGCATCACTCGGGCATCGTGCGGCGGCGACCTCGTTACGTCATCGGGTCCAGGAGCCTCAGATGCTGTGACTCGAGATCGGCCTTTTCTAAGCGTTTTTTCTAAAATTTTAACATTGTTGGTAGATTGTTGTTGTTAAACGGATAAACGCGCACCGTTGCATTGATCGTTGTTGAAGAGAATTTTTTTATGTACATAATAGAGTCGCTTCGTTTATACGCGCTGTTGAAAGTAGTAGTGGACTGTGGCCCGAGGAATTGATCTATTTTCGAAGTGGAAGCTTTAATCACGGTCTAGGCCGTTGTTGTAGGTAGAGAGCTAGAGCGCATCTCACCTATGTAACCGATCTTTTCCCTGCATCTCGTTCTGGAAATAGTATTCACACAAAAGGATCGATAACAGCTTCCCGCGGCCTCTCTAAACGGGATAGATTTTCTTTGTTGTCCCTTTCGTATTTATAAAACACGACGATCGTCCCTGGTCTCTTTTTCCCAGAAGATATACCCCCTAGAAATAACATTTCGTTCCTTCTGTATTCTATCAGATCACCCTCAATATTTGAAGAAAATTCAATTCACTTTGTGATCACAAAATAATCAACAGATTATTTTGTATTCTAACTTTTCGAAGCTATTGAGATTCCGATAAAATAATAAAGAAGACTGTTAAGTTTCTCAATGGACAGGCCGTCCCAAATTTGATTCTCACTCAGGGTAACTCGTAAACCTTAGAAATGAAAAAAACATTTTCAAGAACTCCTTTCTCTCTTTTTTTTTAATAATAAGATTCTAGACAACATGCCAAGGATATGACAGTTGCAAGTCGTTTTCTATATGTAATATCTCAAAAACTAAAATGAGCTTTTGTCATTACTTTCTAGATATCAGAGTAACGAGTTACCATTTAAAAGATCTGAAGACAACTTGGTGTTTTTCAAAAACAACCTGCTTTATATTCTAACATAGTTTCTTAGTGTTAGACTCGCCATTTTTTTGTTTTCCAAAATATCATCTGTTTGGAAATTATTGAAATTTTTTGGCACTGTTCTTGAAATGGGGTAGTTTTTAAGGGTGATAGAACTTTAAATTGAAATAAAAGACATTTAAATTAAGATTGAAGCCAATTTTCTGATTGAAAGATAATTTTAGGACATTTATGTTTTAAAAATACTTTCCGGCATATTTCTACCACTATTAGCTTTGAGGAATTGCATTCGACCAGATCAATTTTGGACCACTTTTTCCAGTAATTCAGGCCTTATTTCAGCAATAAGACCAGTTAAGTTGGCTTCCAAAGCGTTCATTGTTTCTGGTTTATCAGCAAAAACCCATAACTTGACATAACCCCAAAGAAAATAATCCATTGGAGTTATGTCGAAAGATCTTAGAGGCCAATTAATTGGACCATTTCTCGAAATAATGTTATCGCCAAATCTTTCAATAAATCAATTGTTTCGGTAGCCGCATGAGGTGTAGCACCATCTTGTTGGAACCAGAACACTTCGGATCGATACCATTCAAATTTTGAAACAAATAATCATTGATCATCGATCTGTAACGAGCATCATTCATTGTAACATTAGCTTCAAAGCTGATCATGGTGGGATTGGTGGGAATATGTCGGAAATTATTTTTTAAACAAATAATCTTCCAAAAAAAATTGGCTCCAATCTTAATTTAAATTTCGATTTAAAGTTCTTTCACTCTAAAAAAAACACCCGATATATGATCTGCAGTCTGAATTCCTCTCCAATAGAAAGAAAAATGGGTGTCCTCAAAAATATTCCTCTCACACGTATAGTTCACGAGATACTCTCAGTGAGCATAGATTTTGGGACATCCTGTACATATGTCCCCATCAAGATTTGACAAATACCTCAAGCTGTTTTTGTTGGATAAATTTTTTTCCCCCTTTGAAAAACAGGACCTGCTTCCCATACAAGCTAGTATTTTTGCTAGTTTCAATATTTTAGGACATACATACAGGGTGGCCATTTGAAAACGAAACATCAGACGAGATTACAGACGAAATAAATTTTTTCGATAGAAATGCTCGGACAGGTCGATTTCTGTTTCGAGGGGGACAACTTAAGATGTAGGTTACGGACGCATAGCGCTTCAACCCTTGCTGCTACAACCCCCACCCCCGATTTTTGAATAGGGAAGATGGGGTGAGTGATACCTCAATTCAAAGGTATTTTTATACTGATTTCAGCACAGTAATTGTTTTTTCTTTTTATGCATCAGTTCTCGAAATATTCTTAACTAAGTATTTGAAAATGAAGTGTTGTTTTCATGGCACTTGTAGTGTTTTTTTGTGAAAAATCGACATCTTGATTAAAGATTTCTATGTCAGTGGATTGGAGGAAGGAAGCCACAGTCATGGTTGTTTTGAAGCTCAAAATGTCGATTTTTCACAAAAAAACACTACAGGTGCCATGAAAACACCACTTCATTTTCAAATACTTAGTTAAGAATACTTCGAGAACTAATGCATAAAATGAAAAAACAATTACTGTGCTGAAATCAGTATAAAAATACCTTTCAAATGAGGTATCACTCACCCCATCTTCCCTATTCAAAAATTGGGGGTGAGGGTTGTAGTAGCAAGGGTTGAAGCGCTATGCGTCCGTAACCTACATCTTAAGTTGTCCCCCTCGAAACAGAAATGGACCTGTCCGAGCATTTCTATCGAAAAAATTTATTTCGTCTGTAATCTCGTCTGTTTCGTTTTCAAATGGCCATCCTGTATATGTACATAATTATTTTAATAATTTTCTTAGTGGTGATCTCGATTCTGCTTTCTCTTTCTCCCACTGAGGTCGTTCGTGGAGATTTGATAATTTCAAGTATCACTGTCGAAAAACAAACAGTTCACTCAGGTTTTATAGAACGCGATTCGAAATAGGTAAAAAATTCAAGTTATAAAAACTATTTTAAATACCTTCCATCGCTTTAGAGCGTTTATGAAACTTCTGTTTCTATTCAACAATAAAGAAACATTAAAATTAGTTCTTTTGGGGCATTATTTTCTGAGGCAAGATTCCAAAATAAAAATTCCGTCACCAACGTCAAATTTGGAGCATTTGAGTGCTTGTAGATCCACCTTATAGGTAGACTCAGATTTGCCAGTCTAAGAATTCAATTGAAAAAGTGTATTTTGAAAACTGTAAACAAAATTTTATAGGGGATGTCGAATGGCCACAGATTTTTTCGTGTATTCCCTAGAATTTCTTATGCTTCTGGTGATGAGATCTCGACAAAATTCTGTATGTAGCTTGAATACGTTATTAGCTATCTAAATGCGAAGTTTCATCTCAATCAAATCCATAGTTTTGAAATTATCAGGAGAAAAAAATTTGAAACTCTCGTATTTACGAATTTGCCCATTAACGAACTGAACCTATTCCTCAACCTACCATGAAAATTTCCACTTTCTAGGTGGTCAATGAATAGATTTTGGGCTCAAAATTCGAAATACACGAACGAGCGCTCAAAAAAAAATCAAGATCTATGTGGGACCACCACTACTAAGAAAACCATTAAAATCGAAATTTCCTCATCGAATACAACATCGTGAAATTTTTCAGGAACTCATTTTGATACTAACTTGGATATTATTGTTGGGATTGGTGAAACCGGCCGTCATATCAGAGATTATTCATAATATTAGATACCCGAAAACTACGCACAAAGTTCGCTTGACTAATATTAGTAACAAAAGCCCCGCAATCACGGTAGTGTTGTTTAGTGAATTCGCTATAAGGTTCGAGGATAATATGTCGATGGTGCTTTAAAATGGAGAGTCTAGAAGAAGTAGCAGCTAGAGAAGAGGCTGAAAGACAACAGAGTCTCAAGGATCTAGAACAGTTGTACGATTGGTTGCAACAGTTCGAGGATCCGCCACCCGTTCCGAAATGTCCACCCCCGTATCAGTTCAGGAACGGTTGGTTAAAAAGTTTTTTGTAGTTTGCATGTGTTATTTAATCTGAACTCATCAGGACGATGAACAAAAGTCGTTAGAGGAAAACACCAAAGTTCCCATTTCACAATTTCAGATAAAAAATGCAACAACTTTCCTGGTATCGTGTAACTCTTGCACGAAACACGATATGGCAGCATGTGCATGAATGAATATTAAACTGCATACTTGATACTACAATATGTCACTGTACGTTCTTATAACATCTTCAATTCGTGCTTTGTTCCCATCGTTTATGTCCTACGAAGGAATCTATCTCGAGATGAATACCAATTATTGAATTGTATGTCTTCATTGGCTTGATGAATAGACGAGTCCCTTCAGGCTGGCCAACTGTTTGAAAATACCTGAAAATCACTTCCCTTTTTTTCGAAATGATTCAACTCTTACCTGAAAGCTTTAATCCTAATGAGTGTATCCTGAAAATATTAGATGTCACGAAAGTCTTCATCAAAAGCTATAAATTTTTGTTTTCTTAGGGTTTCATCAATGGAAAATAAATATCCCCACCAAAATGTTTGAATGGAGAATTTGAATTTTTCGAATCAAATGAGGATTTCGCTAGAGTTTGTTTTTTATAATAACTTTTCTGATGAATGAGATGTTTCTATTAACAGTGTAAAAATGATTCAAGATACTGCAGATATATCAAATTCAAATTTCATTAATTTCCGAAGGAGCACTCGTATAAAGACCTGTTGCAAGATGTAAAACTGATTATTATAGGTGTTTTCTTTGAATTCGTAGAGATCAGAGGAAGACTTTCAGTGAATTAGTATTATTAACCCTGTATTGTGGAGTTTATTGAATATAGGTGCATAATTGGGTTTTCGCTTCTAATTGGATAGAAATTCTACAAGGAATTCAAAGGAAATTAGGGAAATAAATGATTGTTTTGAATGTTCTTTATTTGCATGGAAACTTACTACAGAATAACAACCCAAAAGTATTCACAACTGCCATAGACTATGATCTGGATGTGAATAAGTTCTGATGCCGCATGAGAAATTAAGATCATTGTACTGGAAAATCATTATAATGAAGTATCACCTTGAAATAATAGTATATTCTTAATATGTAAAGTGGTAAATTCATCAATTCAACATCAGAACTTGGCCAGTGAATACCACATCTCAAAATATCAGCTAAATACACACAATATATTTACTAAAAATATTGTTCACAGTTGATTGAGAAACTCCCTTAAAAATGGCTACTTCACAAACAGTTTCAGTTTAATTAATACTAAAACTAATCTCTCTGGAGCAATTTATTTATGGAATTTTCAATCTGGATATAAATCTGGAATTAACTTGACATAATCGTCCACGTGAAGGGAACAAACACATAATATATTCTTTGCAGCAAGGTTCCCATCCATAGTTTGTCTATCCATGCTTTTCTCCAGTCCAATTTATGATATTCGGTGTTGAGGCATCTTTCTCAGGAAATTTATCAAAACGAACAGCCGTGTTTTTACTTTTCCTTGAAGAGCAATTGAGAACAGTTTTTTCCAGTACTAGTACTTTGCTTACATTGTTATATAATCATCTACTGGCCTAAAATTCAAATATATCATGAGGATTGAAACATAAAAATCTTTTCGTGCAGATACTTCGCCTTTTCTAATTTCCATCTTACGGAAAAATGAAGTCACAGCTCAGTACCTCGAATTACGAGGATCATATCCCTCAAGAATATCTGAAACAGCCATTGATTTAGAATAGATATTCTAGTTTCTGAGTCAATGACAGCTTAGGAGCAAGTAAAAATATAAACAAGTCGTTTTCTATGTTGGAAAGTCATATATTTCCATTAATGAAAACATAAGAAAACAAAAATTTATAGCTTTTGATGAAGACCTTCGTGACATCTAATATTTTCAGGATACACTCATTGGGATTAAAGCTTTCCGGTAAGAGTTGAATCATTGCGAAAAAAAGGGAAGTGATTTTCAGGTATTCTCAAACAGTTGGCCAGCATGAAGGGACTCGTCTATTGATAGATAATAATATGGTACCTGCAGATAGAGGATTTTGTGGTGGTTCAAAAAAATATGTTTTATATCTAATAGGTACCTCAGTTTTTTCAACATTTTCGAAAATCCAAAAAAATTACACCCTTTGCCACTCTTTTTGGTGGCTAGACTCCAAAAGAAGAAATTTGTTCAATATTTTATTTTGGAAAGTATTAGTGTTTAGATGCACTTTAGAATGTGATTTTTGGGAAACCTGCATATTTTTTTTAGATGAGATCTAGCTGAAATTTCATGTTTTGCTTATTTTCTCCTAAATTTAATCTAATGTGGTGTGAAAAAAATATGATCAATGTCAAATTTAAAATCAACATGCTTGTTTTATTGAGATTCCGAAATGGTAAAGGGTTTTTCTATGAAAGGTGTTATTTTGAATAGCCCGCTATTTCCGTAGATGCCACTTTTGAAGCTGTCATTTAATCACATTTGACAAGTAGAAACTACGCCATTAATAAAAATAGAACGATACGCGCTTCAAAAATGTATTGAAATTATTAAAATTCACTATAAAAATGGTGAAAATTTGGCAGAGACTGTTGTAAAACTCGAACATTTTTGGGTCGTCGTGAAGCACCTTGTCGAACCGCAATACAGAACGTGGTGGAAAAATTTGAGCTGTTGGGACAAGTTTGTGATGTGAAGAATAAAACCCGTGCACGTCGCTCAAGAACAGCCTAGAATATTGCTGCTGTAGCCGAAAGTGTTGAAGAAAACCCAGGTTTGTCCATTCCTCGTCGTTCTTTGGAATTAGCCATTCCACAAACATCATTACATCGTATTTCGCATAAAGATTTGGGTCTTGAGGCTTTAAAGTTCAGTTAACACAAGAACTCAAGCCGGCCGATCATCAACAACGTCGTGTCTTTGCTGATTGGGTCCTTGAAATGCATGAAAATGATCCGGATTTCCATCGAAAGATCATCTTGATTGATGAGGTCCATTTCCACCTCGGTGTGGTTCGTCAACAAGCAAAATTGTCGCATCTGGGGCACGGAAATCCAAGAGTTATTGTTGAAAAGCCTCTCTATCCTCAACGTGTGACTGTTTGGTGCGGTTTATGGTCCTACGGCGTCATTGGACCTTACTTTTTCTAGAATGAGGCTGGAGCAACAGTTACGGTGAATGGATTGCGCTATCGAGAGATAATTAATGATTTTTTGTGGCCGGAATTGGATAGTATTGATCTGGACAACGTTTAATTTCAACAAGACGTGCCACACAAGCAACGAAACCATTGATCGTATACGGGAAAAGTTTCCTGATCACCTCAAAGAGGTGATCACAATTGGCCACCGAGATCTTGTGATTTAACACCTTGCTACTTCTTCCTTTGGGGCCATGTGATAGAGAAGGTCTACGCAAAGAGCCCAGCGTCGATTCAAGTCCTCAAAGATGGAATTTGTGAGGCTATCGAGGACATAGGGCATCCACTTTGCGATTTGGTTATGGAAAATTTCATGAAAAGGATATGGTCCTGTAGTCCTGGTCGTGGTGGTCATTTGGCTGATGTTATTTTCTATTATTAACGTCATACTTTCCTCTTTACAATGAAATAAACAACTCTTATTGAAAAACCTTCCTCGTATTTCGAAAGAAAATTGAGTTTCTGAAGTTGTTCTCTCTTGAAAACTCCAGTTGTAACCACGTGAGATGTTTGGCATTCTTAGAGTCTCCATGCACTTCTGCAAACAATGCAGACGTCAATTAATTCTCGCTGCTGACGAATCGAAACGTTTCTACGAAACCCCGAGAAATAAACGGATAAGCAGTGTGATGATTACTCAGAAGACAGTTGATTTAATCGTCCAATATACAGATCCTAATTATGACTGATAATTGTATGATGAATGTTCAACTGCTAACCTTATTTAGACGGCAGAATGGCGAGAAGTTGCGAGAATATTAATGCATTATATCGCTCAAATGACTTAATCTTCACTCGTGCCATTCATCTTGAAGTTCATTAAGGCAGGGTAGCTGTATTAGCTTAAGATTAGGTTTTAGTATGTTGAGAGAGTCCACATTGTTTTAAACAGTGGCGGTGCTATCAATATTTTTGGGAGGTGCGAGATTAGAAAGTGGCGCCCCTACAACGATAAAACCGAATTATTGCTGTCATGAATTCAAATAATTGAAAAGTTCGTTTCACCAATTTGTGCGAGTTTTTGAGAGTAGGATCTTTCATAGTGCGAGTATAATAATAGATATTAGATTTGACAACTTTTATTTATTTCAAACAACTCAAATATGCACTTTTCTGGTTTTAGCTATCGCGAATTTTGTTTATCAATTCACAATATTCACAATATTTTGTGCAATAGCTTTTTCTATAGACAAAATTCCAAGATCGGATAGTCTTTATTGGCACATTGTAGATCGTAGAGTTTTCATAAGCTTCGTTCTCCTTTGGCTACGTTGATAGGAACAGTTAGCAAGATACGAAACGCTGTCCCATTTGGGAAAATATCTTGCAAGTCGAAGAACTGTTATTGGCTCTGCTGCTTGAAGATTCTTCAATATTGGATTCAGGCTCACAAGTTCTTCAACAAAAGCATATCCAGAGATATCACATTTTTCACCATCACTCAAAGCGATTTTCAAATCAGCACAGGCAAAAAACTTCCTTATTTCAAATGGAACACCTTGAATATTACGGATTCATAAGGAGCGCGAAAAAAAGCCTCTTTAAGTTTTATTGAGCATTACCTATGGTAAGCTTCACAAGTGCTCAAAAAACCTTCTTTCAAAAACTGACAAGTAACCAAAAAAAGTGAATTTGAGTAAACTACTTTCTAAACAAACAAGAAATATATTTGATTTTTAATTTGAAGTCTTAGAGTCATTCACTCTTGAAAAAGCTCTACTCCAAATTTTTCTCATTCTCATTCAACTATTAATGATGACTTGAAACGTTCTAAGTGAAGAATCTTGGGTTGAATTCCATTATGTTGAAAATCTCGGATACCTTCAATATTTTCGAAGTGAAGACGAAGCTGTGTAAAAAGTGTTCAATATTCTTCATGTGGAAACTGAAAAAGTGATATAAAATATAGGCTTGTATTCGAAAAAACAAAATTGGGTCAGCCCAGCAAAATTTGTATAACCGGCAATATCTTCCATTTTGTATTAGATAAGAATGTCATAATAGAAAAGGAGTGATAATAAATAAAAACAATATTGGGTAACAGGAAAAGTTTTATTAACCTTTTGTTATTCACAAGGCCAACGTTTCGAGGATGGATTTCCTCTTTTTCAAGGCTTAAAAAGACAATCACAGAAGTGATAATCATATTATTGAAACACTCGTTTTGTTGTTTCTTATCGAAAGAAAATTGAATGTTAAAAAGCTACTCAATTAATTATGAGTTTATCTTAAATACTAAATAAGAAATCCTAAATTCCTTAGACATAAAAATTTAGAATACCTACCTAGTAAAAACTTTATAATTTTAACACTGAACAGAATCTCAACACAACAGGAATTAGAAAAAAAGAAATGAAAATACTTCGTGAGATTCTCCCCCTTTATTTAAAAGAAAACTCTGATTGGAGGATGGGCAATCATAACAGAAAAGCCGCATTGAGAACAGCTCATCAAAGAAGCCGCCTGAATCACGCATCAAAGGAGCCGCCCAATAAACTAATTGGGTGACGGGTGACGTTTGAAAAAAATACCGACAAGCGTAATGAACTTAAATATTTGATCGCAGGGGAAGACATGGCATGCCGACTGAAAACCCAAGCTGTTTATTGAAAATATATGAAAATATTTCTCTATTTTTTCGGTCGAATTGTATAGTCGCGCGAGTCCGAAAGAGGAGCAAGACTTCAAAATTCAACAGCCCCTAATTCCGCTCGTCGCGACGTCCCGTTTTCTACCCCATATTTGATTTTGGCGCCCCTGCATGATGGCGCCCGGTGCGGTCGCACCGCTCGCACCGCCCTAGAACCGCCCCTGGTTTTAAAGTAATCGCCCAGTAAACAATATTGTGATTATCAACTAATTTAACTAGAAACACGTTTGCAAGTTGACTTGAGCCACTGACGGTCGGCAAAGTGACACTTTAGGCCTGTTAAACTTAGCAATGAAATGCTACTTTACGCACTAATGTATACTCCATTCACTTTTATAATCTATCGGTTGGCCATGAGAGTCTGACAAATTTTGCCGTGTATATTTCGAAAATGGTATGTTATAGTCATTTTCTTGTCAGGTAACTACGCTACGTTGTCTTCAATAATTCCAAAGACCTGGCAAATGTTGAAACAAAGCCATCAGACTTTTTCAGAAGAATCCTAATCTTTCAGGACGGAAAGTGGCCCAAATAGTGGGTTGTTCGCAGTCAACCGTTCAGAAAATCTAGTCGAGTTGTGGGCTTAGAACATACAAAGTGCAGAAAGTGCCAGACAGGAACGCTGTGAAGAATCAAGAAGCGAAATCAAGAGCAAAGAAATTAAAAAAAGATTTCTTGAAAAATTCTTCCTGTTGCGTGATGGACGACGAAACCTATGTCTTGGCTGATTTCTCGCAACTTCCTGGTTAGGACTATACTGCAGATTCTCGTGGAAATGTTGACGAACAATTTCGCGTGAAGAAACAAGCAAAGTTTCCTAAAAAATTCCTGGTTTGACAATCAATTTGCACTTGTGGGAAAAGGAGCAAATTTTTCGTTGGCCTAGGCTCTGTTGACTCGAAGATATACATCGAGGAATGCTTGAAGAAGCGAATTTTACCATTTTAACGTGAGCACGATGTGTCAACAATCTTTTGGCCAGATTTAGCTTCATGCCACTACAGCAAGGCCACCAAGGAATGGTACGAAGCTAATGAGGTGGTTTTTGTCCCCAAGGAGGCCAATCCACCAAATTGTCCAGAACTCAGGCCAATCGAAAGATATTGGGCCCTGGTAAAAAGAGAATTGAAGAAGACTAAGAAATCAACGAAAACATTAGCGGAATTCAAGCAAAAGTGGAAGACAGCATCCCAGAAAGTGACCACTATAAGAAGCATGATGGGAAGAATTCCAGAAAAAATCCATGAATTTTGTAAAAAATAGTTTTGGTTTTTTTATTGTAACAACAGTTTTCATTAGAATTAAAAGATGATTCGAAAATGAGTTTGATTTTCGAAATCGGTCCAGTGGTTCAAAAGATATAAGCGTTTTTGTGATAGCGAATTTATTCTCGTTCAGTCCTCAATCGAAATGAAACATGCAAATACTTGAATTCATCATGTTCCATGGACTATACGTATTTTGCGTTGCTTTTCTTTGGTACTACGTCAAATTGAGCATACTTTCCAAATAATTAATGGAGAATGAACTCGATAGCGTTGAGTAATTGGGGTTAATGCGGTTGTGGCCAACGCTTGGCCCAACAACAAAGCTTCATGATGTTAACGCTGTTACACCCATTATTTTCGAGTTCCAAGAAGGCTTGCCTTTTTATCAGCGGATGTAATTTATGAAAATTGAATTATGCGAATATCTTGCTGGGAATCTATCCAGTCACCACACAGTAGTACGTAAAATGTTAGGAGGAATACGTACGTAAAACATACAATAAAACTGTTTTTTCCTACCTGGGCCAAATAGAATAAAACGAATTCTGCAATGAATAAAATAGTAAGATCATCAGTCATGTAAGACAGAATTGAGCAAGATTACTAGAATGTACTTCAAAAAAGATACAGGGTGTATATGAATAGTTGCTTAAACTTTTAGGGGATGATTCCTGGTCAAAAAATAGTGTGTCTTTGAAATGAACTGACAAACTAAGTTTTTTTCTTCATATTTTAGAGGTGCATAGTTCAGGAGTTATTCATGGGAACATACGAATATTGAGCACCCTTCAAGCATTGTTCTATTGACACAGTTCGACAACTTTCAGCTGTCAAATCATCTATCTCTCTATGTACTGTTCTCTTGCGGTTAAACATCGTGTATGAAATTGTTAACTTGTCTGTAGAATGAACATCGTTTTTCTAAGTCAAATATTCTTTTTTGCAGGAGACATCACACAAAAAGGATATGAAAAGAAGAGGACGAAACTTCTTTCATCATATGTGCCTAAACAAAATTCAAGTAAGTTGATTTTTTTTCATTATATACTAAAATATTTCGAACATTCACCCCATATATCTAAAAAAACCAATATGGATCATATGCCAGCTATTCAGATTCAAAAAGTGAAGCCGAATCGTTGGTAAGGATTGAGTCGTACGCATGCGTCGACTAGAAAGAGATCCTAAATGTTAAGTCTCAGTATCGAATGGTGAGCAATCGAGTCACTGACGTTTCGATATTTAACCCTGAATCAACCTGTAGATATTTGAATTCCAAATATACTGCTCCACAAGAGTTAGGGATATCGTATTCAATCGTTTTTAAAAGTATGTAATCTTCGAGAAAATTGCTGTAAAATCATTTAAAACTCAATAACAACTTGAATCGATCCAATAAAAATCAGTATGAGACATTTCGTCAATCTGGTCGCCTTTTTTCTGAAGTTTGGTTCTTTGCATATGCTTCATGAATGTTCTTATTTCGAAATGAAGTCAGTTTATCAACGGCTTCTATTTGAAACGAGTTTTCTGAAAATGCCAAGACGTGAATTAACAAACACTGAGGCTAATGGGGCTATCGGAATGCTACAGGGCGGCCTAACTCAGGTTGTTGTAGCGGAAAGGCTCCAAGTCAGCCAAAGTGTGATATCTCGACTTTGGAATAGGTTCAGGGAGACAGGTTCCGTGTTGGAAAGACCGAGGCTAGGTGGGCGACGAAAAACAACACCTGCTCAGGATCGTTTAATCACCGTTTCGGCGAGAAGAAACCCTACATCTACGTGTAGAATGCTACGGAATTCTCTTCAAAATGCAGATGGGGTCCAAGTTTCCATCAGACGACGTTTGAGAGAGGTGAATCTAGGTTCTGGACGTCCATTAAGAGGAGTTCCATTAACACGTGACCATGAGCGTCAAAGACTGGAATGGGCAAGGCAACATATCAATTGGAACGATCAATGGCGTAGTGTCCTTTTCATGAATCCAGATATGGACGATTTTCAGATTCTCGAAGAAAAAGGGTATGGGCAATCCCACGCATACCCCGTAATGTCCAAGAAGTCCATCCATTCCGAGGGGGTAATGTTATGGTATTGGCCGGGATTTGTTTCAACGGGCGCACAGATCTACACATTTGTCCTGGGAATATGACCGCCTCACACTATCTCATTGACAATGTTGTGCCAAATTTTCACGCTGGTGAAACTTTTCAATTTCTAGATGATAACGCTAGACCGCACGGTGCAGCCATAGTTGAGAATGCGCGCGAGGAGCTTGGTATTCCACATTGACCAATACCTCCGCACTCACCAGATTTGAATTGCATAGAACATGCATGGGATATGCTCCAAAGAAGATAAGATAATCATCAACCTAGCCCAGAATCCTTAAATGGTCTGAGAGAGCTTCTGCCCCGTTTATGGAACCAAATTCCTGAAGAAATGTTCAACAACCTCGTGTGTAGTATGCAAAGAAGATGTCAAGCAGTTATTGATGCCCGTGGAGGCCATACATTGTATTGATAGTCTTAAAATGCTTGAATTCTCTGGGAATAAAATTTCGTTATTTTACTCGATTTATCTTAACCACCCTGTATACGTTGCAGACCTACAGGCTTAAATGAATTTGCAACTTGAAATCATAATTATATGAATTTTCATCACAAAAATATTATTTTAACTATATTTTTTTGCAATTTAAGTCAATACCCCTAACTCATGTGGAGCAATTTATTTGGTAGCAAGGAGTGAATAACCGTTTTATATCTTGGAGATCATCCAAAAATCTCGAATAATGGTTATTTTTCAGACGTCCCTGTCATGTACCGCTAATACACTCGTTCTGAAATAATTTATTAGGATCTTTCAGCATATATCAATCTTTTCATCATATCGTGTAATAAATTTAAATTAATCTTTCAAACAACAGATTTTCTTTGGAACATTTTCCATATCTCATAGAAATCTGGACCCATTTCGAAACATTTTCGTTCTTTGAGGCTGTTAAAAGTCTAAAACAAATAATTTTGTGAATATAGAACACAGTATTGGGATTCTTTGAAAGAATGAACCTAGGTGGCTTTGAAATATTCAATAATTTCTATTAGGGAGGAAATTTACACAAATGATCAAATAATGAGTGCAACAATTGTCCCATACTTTCTAATTTATGGAGAAATTTCGCTAATTTTTACTTAAGGTTATAAACAAAGATATGTAGTCCAACTGATAGTAATCTTTATTATCGCCTGATAATCTATTCCCGTCGAATTAATTGCGATATTCCGATGACGATTTTTGCGAGAAAAGTTACGAAAAGCCCCATTTGTTTTATTCAGCCGGCGGCGGTTCCAACGAGGGCGGTAAAAGCAGCGGCGGCGGCGACAACGGGTCTGCCGTCAGACCTCAGCACACCAGAAGACGCACGCAACGTCGAGTAACGCACAACGAGAAACGATACCACTCAGGTTCGAACCCCGTTTATTCTGGTATTTATTTTTTCATATCCCTAGGCTCGTACCGTTTTTTTGCATGTAGCCGTCTTGTGTTTTTTTGGTATTGTCGATGTAGGAACCCTTGATGTTGTGTTTTAGTCGTAGAAAATTTAATTTGGTAGATAAAGGGAAGCAGAAAGAAATTTTCTGGCTCTTCATGATGGATTTCAGGAAATTATGTGTGAGTGACATAGGATTTTTTTCTACAGAAACTTTTTTCAGTGTGAAATACCGTTTATTTTCCATTCACTTTCATAAAGTATCTGATTTGCCATCACATTCTGACACATTTCACCGTGAATATTTGGAAAATGGTAGGTTATAGTCTTTTTCCTGTCTGTTGAATAAGCAACGTTGTCCTTTCTACGTAGAGGTCGTAGTAATTACGTATTTATCAAAATGTTTATTTACTTTGGGAAAATTAAATTTGAGGAAATACACTGCGCAAAAAAACTAACGCACATTATGGAAATCTCAAATTTATTCTACAACTGAAGGTGTTCTCAATGATAATTATTTTTATCAGAATTATGCATGCTTATGTTATCCACTTTCAACGTTTTTCTTCAATACAGATATTTTCTCCCAGCAGGAATAAAAAAAGATGATTTTATCAGATTTTGAATGTATTGGCTCCATTCTAAAATCAGTTGTTCTCGATCAATTCTAGTGATCGATAGTTTTTCTTTCGTTTGATTTTCTACACTCGATCGCTATGCAACGCGAAACACGCAATTTGACCCAAGAGCAATGTGCCCAAGCGGTAGTTTTGCGAGAAGAATTGCAGAAAGGTTTGGAGTTTCCCATACAAGTGTGTCCAGAATGTTGCAGCGATTCAGGGAGACAGGTATGAATGTCCGAAGACCAGGACAGGGTAGACCACGGGTAACAACTGCCATTCAAGAACGTTACTTGAGAGTTTCTTCGTTGAGACAACGGTTTGCAACCGCTCGCTTCCTTCAAAATCAGCTCGAGCAAACTCATGAGGTGCAAATTAGCACTCAGACAATAAGAAATCGCCTCAGAGAATATGATTTAAGGCCTCGTGTCGCGGCAAGAGGTCCAGTTCTTACCCCAGCCCATCGAAGGGCGCGTTTGGATTTTGCGAGAGAGCATATCCATTGGGAAGAGGCCGATTGGGAAAGAATTCTCTTCACAGATGAGTCTAGATTCTGCCTCTACCATTGTGATCGACGTTCCCTTGTATACAGACGTCCACATGAAAGATATGCTCAGTGCAATTTCCTGAATACTACTGGTTTCGGGGGAGGATCGATTATGGTATGGGGTGGAATATCTTTGACTGCTCGCACAGACCTAGTGGTCGTTGATAATGGAGCTATGAATGCTGATAAGTATATAAGGAACATTCTTAAAGAGCATGTAGTGCCATTTGCCCCATATATTGGTGAAAATTCCATTTTTATGGACGATAATGCCAGACCCCATCGTGCGCGCATCGTTCAGGAGTACCTTGAAGAGGTTGAAGTCTCTCGAATGGAATGACCAGCAAGAAGTCCAGATCTCAATCCGATTGAGCAGGTTTCGGACAACCTCAATAGAAGGCTGAGAAGTTCAGAAAATCATCCAGCTACTCTCAATGACTTAGGAATCCAACTCGGAGAAATCTGGGAAGGATTAGATCAGAACATTTTAAGATCACTCATTTCGAGTATGAACCGTCGTTGCCGAGCTGTAATTAACGCAAGGGGTGGAAATACCAAGTATTAAATCACTTATCAGCATTTCAGTATTTTGAAAATTGTTCATTTCTCTTCTTTCACATAAGATTCGGTGAAATCCTGAATTTTTCTTCCATTTAATGTGTCTTGTTTCGTTCAAAACCTTCCCGAGAGAACATAAAAATAAGTTATAAAGTCAATGTAGAGTTAACTTTCATTAAAATTGAGATATTCAGAATGTGCGTTAATTTTTTTGCGCAGTGAATTTAATATTTCCAAAGACCTGGCGAATGATGAAGAAACCTTTTTCTCTGTTAATACTGGAAATATTTCACGTATATGAACATGGTAGGAAGATTCAGTTATGCTATTTTCCTTCACGGAAATCAAGAATCTAGTGTTGAAATTTTACTGAAAAATAATGGACAGAATGGTCCGTTACTTCGTGATAATTCATTCGAAAAAATAATAAAAGTACTCGAATAACCCGACAGAAAAGCTTCTAATCGAACAGACGGACCTATGGAATTTCCCACTTTTTAAAATTCTCACGAAATAAGCCTACAGTAGACATTCAAATACCTTTTTGCACAACTTGAAATAGTCCAGTATGAAAATGTAGTGGTACTACGAAACCTGTGTCACAGTTAAACCTAAAAGAACTAACTCCATTCGCAAAGTTAGAAAATAGTAAATAAAAATTAGCTTTGACAACGTCTCTGAGAATTTTTTCGAAATTTCACGAGTGCCAACCTGCCTCAGTTTTAAGCAAAAAAAAATTGATAAACCTAAATCTGTGCCAATCGGGATACTTTTTATAAAAGTGAATGAAGAATATATTATGATTCTAGTCGATGAAGTTCTCATAACTGGCTGTATTTCCAACATTCAATCAAAAGTGAATTTCTATTGATACATTTTCTAATGAATCTCTCGTTCACTATGATTTTCCACCACGTTAAAATCCTGCAATATCACAAGCGTGCTGAGTTCCATAGCGACCTGAACGGCTCTGTTCTTTTGTCGATTGTTGTTTCTAAAGTTTCCTTTATTAAATAGCCTTGCGAAGAAACATCTAATTCCTGTAAGAGAAAATCATTGTCGGTATTCAAACGGATTTTCGAATTCCGAAAAAAGTTTTCACCTCAGGCGGGAGTCGAACCAGCGTCTTCGAATTTCCGGTCCGAAATGTTAACCAACTACACTACTGAAGTTACTCATTTTTCCGAAATTCGATGTTAATGATGCCACACAGAGCGAGATGTGTGCGTGGTGAATTATACAGGGTGGCCATTTGAAAACGAAACAGACGAGATTACAGACGAAATAAATTTTTTCGATAGAAATGCTCGGACAGGTCGATTTCTGTTTCGAGGGGGACAACTTCAGATGTAGGTTACGGACCCATAGCGCTTCAACCCTTGCTACTACAACCCTCACCACCAATTTTTGAATAGGGAAGATGGGGTGAGTGATACCTCATTTGAAAGGTATTTTTATACTGATTTCAGCACAGTAATTGTTTTTTCATTTTATGCATTAGTTCTCGAAATATTCTTAACTAAGTATTTGAAAATGAAGTGGTGTTTTCATGGCACTTGTAGTGTTTTTTTGTGAAAAATCGACATCTTGATTAAAGATTTCTATGTCAGTGGATTGGAGGAAGGAAGCCACAGTCATGGTTGTTTTGAAGCTCAAAATGTCGATTTTTCACAAAAAACACTACAAGTGCCATGAAAACACCACTTCATTTTCAAATACTTAGTTAAGAATATTTCGAGAACTAATGCATTAAATGAAAAAACAATTACTGTGCTGAAATCAGTATAAAAATACCTTTCAAATGAGGTATCACATACCCCATCTTCCCTATTCAAAAATTGGGGGTGGGGGTTGTAGCAGCAAGGGTTGAAGCGCTATGCGTCCGTAACCTACATCTTAAGTTGTCCCCCTCGAAACAGAAATCGACCTGTCCGAGCATTTCTATCGAAAAAATTTATTTCGTCTGTAATCTCGTCTGTTTCGTTTTCAAATGGCCACCCTGTATATTTCACACACGCTAATTGCCCAACAAATATTAATTTTCTGTGGTTTCATTTGGTAGTCTTTGAAGAAGTATATTAAAATATTGAAGGAACAATTCATCAATCGATTCCTTCCAAAAATCTGTCAGCAGTGTCCCTTTCCCGATTGACATCGATCGCCCATGGTTTCATTCTTATTAAGACTCATCAGGATCGAGTATACCAATTTTTCCAATAAGTAGAAATGTCGAATTTTTTGCAAACTGAATAATTACGTTTATTGAATATCTGATGATGACGATGAATAATTAGGGAACAAAATGTATACTGACTTATGATATTAGAAGAGGCTGACGCTTTTAACGCTGTAACAAAGCCGAAAATGCGAATCTACCTATTAGCCGAATTGCCGCTGTGTATCGATCGCATGCTGAGTGTTGTTTTGCATGTAGATGTGGGGGATGCACCCGGCGGAAAAGATTCCAAGGGCAGCGGCCATCAGAGCCCGGCCAATCGAGCCGTCCGCAGGGGCAATCGCAGGCTGACCCGACACGAGAGTCGCTATCACTCAGGTAAGGACGCGTAAGGCCGAAACTATAGGCTTTGGATGGCGATCGACGGTAAGGTGGATTGGGAGAGTGGCTGTCTTGATGAGATAACACGATTGCTTACTAACCCCTTAACGGTAGCTGCTTGTCTTCTTCTTTGATAACTCTGTGGTGGTCTTCTTTCTGAACGGTTTCGCTTGAAATTGATAGGCTGAACGCTTATGGACTGGTCCTTGTTGATGAGGGAGAACAATTTTTAAGCGTGGAGGCAACCATTTTCGATTGTTTGTTGGAATGTAAATAGAACTCCCTGTACAGGGTGGTCCACTTTGTACTCGCTTTTTGTACTAGTTTTGTACAAGCTTTGGACTAACAGTCGATAGAATAACTTATTTTAAGACGAAAACATCTCTATAACAATCCGTCTTTTTTAGTTCAGTTTATCCACATTTATTTCAGAAACCATCTTTTGATGTTCAGTTTATTCACATTTATTTCAGAATCCGTCGTTTTAAGTTCAGTTTATTCACATTCATATTTATTTCAGAAATCGTCTTTCGAAATTCAAATTACTCATATATACTTCAGAAACCCTTATTTGAAGTTCAGTTCATTCACATTAATTTCAGAAACCATAATTTGAAATTAAGATTAGTCTCATTCATTTGAGAATCGTCAATTGAATTTCAGAAAACATCAAATGTAATTCAGATTAGTTAACCGTCAATTTATTGTAATTCAGATTGGTTGATTTATTTATTTATTGTCAAACCAACACACTTATAAACTTAAATTAAGGGGAGAGACCAAGAAAAAAAATGGGAGAGATGGTCATTTCAAATGATTCAGATTAGTCACATTTATTTCAGAATCCGTTATTTGAAGTTCAGTTTAGTCATATCTATTTCAGAAACACTCTTCTTAAATTCAGATTAGTAACCTTTATTTCAGAATTCCTCATTTTGAGTTCAGTTTATTCACATTGATTTCAGAAATAGACTTTTGAAATTCAGTTTATTCACATTTATTTGAGAATCCGTCGTTTTGAGTTCAGTTTATTCACATTTATTTCAGAAACCATCTTTTGATGTTCAGTTTATTCACATTCATATTTATTTCAGAAATCGTCTTTCGAAATTCAAATTACTCATATTTACTTCAGAAACCCTTATTTGAAGTTCAGTTCATTCACATTAATTTCAGAAACCATAATTTGAAATTAAGATTAGTCTCATTCATTTGATAATCGTCAATTGAATTTCAGAAAACATCAGATGTAATTCAGATTAGTTAACCGTCAATTTATTGTAATTCAGATTGGTTGATTTATTTATTTATTGTCAAACCAACACACTTATAAACTTAAATTAAGGGGAGAGACCAAGAAAAAAAATGGGAGAGATGGTCATTTCAAATGATTCAGATTAGTCACATTTATTTCAGAATCCGTTATTCGAAGTTCAGTTTAGTCATATCTATTTCAGAAACACTCTTCTTAAATTCAGATTAGTAACCTTTATTTCAGAATTCCTCATTTTGAGTTCAGTTTATTCACATTGATTTCAGAAATAGACTTTTGAAATTCAGTTTATTCGCATTTATTTGAGAATCCGTCGTTTTAAGTTCAGTTTATTCACATTTATTTCAGAAACCATCTTTTGATGTTCAGTTTATTCACATTTATTTCAGAATCCGTCGTTTTAAATTCAGTTTATTCACATTTATTTCAGAAACCATCTTTTGATGTTCAGTTTATTCACATTTATTTCAGAATCCGTCGTTTTAAGTTCAGTTTATTCACATTTATTTCAGAAACCATCTTTTGATGTTCAGTTTATTCACATTTATTTCAGAATCCGTCGTTTTAAGTTCAGTTTATTCACATTTATTTCAGAAACCATCTTTTGATGTTCAGTTTCTTCACATTTATTTCAGAAATCGTCTTTCGAAATTCAAATTACTCATATTTACTTCAGAAACCCTTATTTGAAGTTCAGTTTATTCACATTAATTTCAGAAACCATAATTTAAAATTAAGATTAGTCTCATTCATTTGAGAAACGTCAATTGAATTTCAGAAAACATCAAATGTAATTCAGATTAGTTAACTCATTTTCAGAAACGATTATTTGAGATTCAGTTTATGCAATCACATTTATTTTAGTCAATTTTATTTGAGAAAACATCAATTGTAATTCATAAACTTTATCCTCTTGCAAAATACTCAACTATTATCGAAGAAATTCAACGAAGTCCTGCTTTCTGAATTCCAAATGATGTTTTTTGATTTGAATGTGACCAATGTGAATTTCAAAAGAAGGTTTCTGAAATAAATTTGGACAAACTGAATTTCAATAGACGGTTTATGAGTAATTTGAATTTCAAAAGAAGATACCTGGAACAATGTGAACAAACTGAACTTCAGATGACGGATTCTGAACTAAATGTGAATAAACTGAACTTCAAATGACGGATTCTGAAATTAATATGACTAATCTGAATTTCAGAAGACTGTTTGAGAAATAAAAGTGAATAAACTAAACTTCAAATGACAGATTCTGAAATAAATGTTACTGATCTGAATTTCAAAAGACTGTTTCTGAAGTAAATGTGAATAAATTGAACTCCAAATGACGGATTCTGAAATGAATGTGAATAATCTGAATTTCAAAAGACGGTTTCTGAAATAAATGTGAATGAACTGAATTTCAAATGAGGGATTCTGAAGGTTTCTGGTTTTCCACTTGAAAATGGTGCAGCATATTCAGTGACACTATAAAGTCCTAGGCAACCAGTGCCGCAGTTTTGGGGTTTCACTACCATGAACTGCCCTGGATCCGTCACAAAATTTGTTTTTTTAATTATGGAACAACTCATTTTGAGAAATTCAAGTCAACCCATACAAACATTGAAATTTGCATACCCTTTACATCTATCCACTCAACATAATACGTTACTCCGAAAAAAATAGGTTATTTACTGTTCTGCCTCTGTATAATCAGTAAACTTCGTAGGTTGCACCTAATTGACCTTATCACCCTTTATAATAGTTCCATTCTTTATCTCTAAATAGACTAGTTACTTGGTACTCAACACCAACCAGAAGAATAGGTATTTATGTCTACACAAAATAATTTTCACTTTTTCCTTGTATGTTTTCGAGTGCAGTAAACGATGTGTCAATTCTTGTTAGCATGGTGAATGTTTGTTTGTTTTCTTCTTTTCAATAATATTTGCTAGTACTATCCTGTTTCTCAGTCTTGATACTTTTTCTTCGTTGTATATAAGGAAGACAGAACGATTTTTGAATGTTGTACTTTTCAGAGGTCCGACAAGAAGCAGTCCAGAGAGCGCTGGCTCAAGCGATGCAAAATAGGCTCAAACCTTCTATGCCCATGCCCTCGAAAAGGACATCAGTGATGGCCAGAAGTCCCGATAGAGATCGGCATGACTCAGGTAACCTCAAAATGAAAATTAAAAATCGATGAACAATTTGAGTTCAAGTTTTTCTGTTACTCAATGAATCACCCTGTATAGTTCGTTTCGAAATAAAAATTTGGGAATTGTAAAAGTTGCCTTTACGAGAGTTTTGAAAATCGATTGCCTCGAAAAAATTTGAGTTTGGTTTTGTAGTAACATTGAAAATATTCTTATTCGAAATTAAATCTAAACTTCTGAGACTCGCCAGTCTGTAGAGATCGATTCTTCGAGAGCACGGTTATTGCGTACAAGCGATCTTAACCTTTGATCTTTCTATTGTTGGCGAGATGCGGTCGATGGCATCCAAAGAGAACAACATTATTCTTATCTCGGATGAATTTATCCATTGATTCTTTGCCCAAGGAATTTTCTTCACCCGGACGATTTATGTAGCATACGGGGTGTCCCAGAAACGAATTATTCTTCTCTTAATTAGCTAAGTTAATCGCCTTACTGATTTTGGTCAGATCTGATACCATTTTTTCAAAAGCGTCCAAAAACTTTTAAACCCTAAGCCTTGTCATGCAGTTGTGATTCGAGTAACTCGCGGGGCGCTTCCTGGGACACCCTGTATAGCGTACCCAAATCATAAAATTCCAATAAATTCCTTTCAGACTCATCGTCCGACGAAGACAGTTTGGGCAACGAAGAACTAGTAGATACGACGCCCGATAAAGAAAGACCCAAGGACAGGAGTACGCCGCAGATGTTCCCGCCTCCGCCACTGTCCGACACCAGCAGTACCGGCTCTCCACCCCCGATAAACTACCGGGCGCGTCTACCGCCGCCGCCCAACAACTGGGACCACAGAATCAAACACGAAATGACAGAAATCAACGACGTAATGCAGAACATGAGACCATGTGAGTCTTTAGATTTAGGGTGTATCGCAAGGCACGGTTCTGGGGCCGTTATTATTCTCCGACTTCGTAAAGACGCGGTTTATTAGTAACTAGCTGGCCCGGCGAACTTTGTACCGCCTGAATTATACTTAAAAGTTGTATAAACTTACCATTGCTTTTTTTCAAGCAGGAAAGAAATTAGGCAAAATTAAAGTTCAAAATATACAAAATTTCAATAATTTTGTAATTCACATGGAAAGAATTCTCTTTATTCAAGCGGTAACTAATTGTTGAACTTAAACATATAACTTTCTGTTTTTAATTATTGTACAGTTCTCTTTTTGCAGTACCTCATGTGACTGTGAATAGCAGGAGTATAATCCATATTATACCTTTCCTCTTGTATGAATCAAAATGTCAAGAATATGAACAAAAATTATTCCTTTAATGAACTATCGACTATTAACACAGCCCGTCGACCAGAATTAAAAAATCAGTCATTTGTTCATAGCCCAACCTGAAGTGGCAAAAACAAAACTTTTCTTATATTCTCAAAATCTAATCAGTGGTCACACCATGATTTTAGACATCTTAGCTATGCTGCTAAGCTCAAAATAATGGGTAAACATCTGAGTTGGTGGAGTAGCGCGATTCTCATTATTCCATGGATATGAGCTGTCAATCTCTCTTCAATTTGTGCAATTTCGTTGACGATATCAAGCTCGTTAGAAGACAAATCGAGATGTTAAAATGTCGATAGTACGATCGACACGGCAAAATTATCAACACTGTGAATTATGTTGAACTCATATTCAAATTTATTGATGGTCATTCGACCAGATCAGATTAGGCAACCCATGAAACATTATTGTATAGCATAAGTGAAAGCCCGATGAGCAAACGTTTCAAAATTATCGACGCTTACAATACTGTCTCTGTGCGAACAGAAACACGAATATAATATGTCAATTACTAATTATGGACAATTTTGGATTCAGTTATTTCCGCAAATATATCTATTACTGAAACAGAAATTCGAAAGCATTTCAAAAATAAAGAAAAAAGATGAAGATGGCCAACTCACGTTTGAAACTGATCGTCAAAATCAGATACTTGATCTTTCGGTAAAAATTCACTGTTCCAACTTGAGATAAGTTTACCCGCTTTTTGATCTGGCAATAGACTTCCATGTTACCATGAGTTCTATGCGAATCACATATCGCCATCTAACAGCGGTAATATCAACCTACGACTATGTACAGTGACTTGTCTATTCACTGTACGACTACGCATCAACGGTAGCGACACCTAGTGGCCTTATTCAAAAGAAGGAAAAGCATTTCCTGCATAAGTGAAACTTTCATCAATTTTTTCGAAGTTTTATTGTATTTTATAATAACCAGACCGAAGACGATTCCATAAATGAAGTTTCATAACAAACAGTCCATCCGATCTCTAGTTATAAATGGTGTAACCAACATCTTTCTTTTATATATATATATAGATATTTATTTTCTTCAGACTCTCAACCTCCTGACGTTACCCACAACACTGCCCAAGGAGGACGAAGACCTCCAGCCGCCGATAGACTGAATAGATACGCATCATCGACGTCTGACGACACCATCGGTACTGGTACCGGAAAATGGAAGGTGTCTGCCAAGATACAGCAACTCCTCAACACACTGAAGAAGCCTAAGAGGAGGCCTTTGCCTGAATTTTATCAGGACGACGATATTGAACTGGAAATCGCCGCAAATCCGAAAGATCCCAACGCTCCTAAACCAGAAGGTAGTTGACTTTATACAGGGCGAGTCCTCGACTTGTACAGTTTTTGGAATGAAGATTCATCTCTTCAATTTCCTTATTTTCTATTCTTTTACATTGTTCGGCTTTGTTCAAAAGACACAGGGCTTGGACCAAAGGTTTCTTTAGCTAGGAACCAGGGGTCGAAATCCCTTGAAAATAATAACTTTGTTCGGAATTCATTCATTTTATATACACTGCGCAAAAAAATTAACGCACATTCTGAAAATATCAATTTTAATGAAAGTTAACTCTACATTGACTTCATAACTTATTTTTTATGTTCTCTCGGGAAGGTTTTGAACGAAACAAGACACATTAAATGGAAGAAAAATTCAGGATTTAACCGAATCTTATGTGAAAGAAGAGAAATGAACAATTTTCAAAATACTGAAATGCTGATAAGTGATTTAATACTTGGTATTTCTACCCCTTGCGTTAATTACAGCTCGGCAACGACGGTTCATACTCAAAATGAGTGATCTTAAAATGTTCTGATCTAATCCTTCCCAGATTTCTCCGAGTTGGATTCCTGAGTTATTAAGAGTAGCTGGATGATTTTCTGAACTTCTCAGCCTTCTATTGAGGTTGTCCCAAACCTGCTCAATCGGATTGAGATCTGGACTTCTTGCTGGCCATTCCATTCGAGAGACTTCAACCTCTTCAAGGTACTCCTGAACGATGGGGTCTGGCATTATCGTCCATAAAAATGAAATTTTCACCAATGTATGGGGCAAATGGCACTACATGCTCTTCAAGAATGTTCCTTATATACTTATCAGCATTCATGTCTCCATTATTAACGACCACTAGGTCTGTGCGAGCAGTCAAAGATATTCCACCCCATACCATAATCGATCCTCCCCCGAAACCAGTAGTATTCAGGAAATTGCACTGAGCATATCTTTCATGTGGACGTCTGTATACAAGGGAACGTCGATCACAATGGTAGAGGCAGAATCTAGACTCATCTATGAAGAGAACTCTTTCCCAATCGGCCTCTTCCCAATGGATTATGCTCTCTCGCAAAATCCAAACACGCCCTTCGATGGGCTGGGGTAAGAGCTGGGCCTCTTGCCGCGACACGAGGCCTTAAATCATATTCTCTGAGGCGATTTCTTATTGTCTGAGTGCTAATTTGCACCTCATGAATTTGCTCAAGCTGATTTTGAAGGAGGCGAGCGGTTGCAAACCGTTGTCTCAACGAAGAAACTCTCAAGTAACGTTCTTGAATGGCAGTTGTTACCCGTGGTCTACCCTGTCCTGGTCTTCGGTCATTCATACCTGTCTCCCTGAATCGCTGCAACATTCTGAACACAATTGTATGGGAAACTCCAAACCTTTCTGCAATTATTCTGTATGTCCAACCTTCTTCTCGCAGAACTACCGCTTGGGAACATTCCTCTTGGGTCAGATTGCGTGTTTCGCGTTGCATAGCGATCGAGTGTAGAAAATCAAACGAAAGAAAAACTATTGATCACTAGAATTGATCGAGAACAACTGATTTTAGAATGGAGCCAATACATTCAAAATCTGATAATATCATCTTTTTTTATTCCTGCTGGTAGTGAACATCTGTGTTGAAGAAAAACGTTGAAAGTAGATAACATATGCATGCATAATTCTGATAAAAATAATTATCATTGAATAAATTTGAGATTTCCATAATGTGCGTTAATTTTTTTGCGCAGTGTACTTAATGCCACAAAATTAATATCTTGGGCATCTTCGGTATCGAAAAGAAAGACAGATAGCCACTGATCGATCTTCTCTATGGAAAAAAGCCATCGATAATCTTAACTAGTCCCAGAAATGAACTTACCACGGATTTAATCCATTAGTTCGATCCGTGCAGGAAGATTACCCCAATCGCGCAACCACTCACAAGTGTGTCATCGGCATTAACCGAGTAAATTGTAGTTTCAGATTGCAGAAGCTGTTAGAACCATTACCATTTCATTTATTTCCTGGTATATTCAAGTCTCCAAGTTAA
Organism: Adalia decempunctata; assembly: GCA_951802165.1. NCBI lineage: Eukaryota > Metazoa > Arthropoda > Insecta > Coleoptera > Coccinellidae > Adalia > Adalia decempunctata. The sequence goes on along the minus strand of OX637695.1, from coordinate 4,119,346 downwards.
TTCAGCATTTTCTCTTCAACTTTTGAGCCATCAGATTGATATTATCCAATTTCTTCTCTCCTTGGGGCTTTTTACACGATTTATTCACATTTCTCTTTCGACATATTCAATGGACTGAATTTTGGTAAAGAGCTCATTTACTTTGGGATATTTCCGTTCATACCAGAGAATCATACCAGGGACGTACTCGCCTGGCTATATCTTTCCATCAGAGCCGAATTGGCAGTTAAACAGTTGAAAAACCGTACAGGTCGAAGACTTCTAATTTCAAACAGGTTTTCAATCTCAAATTGTGCAATGAATGAAAAATTTTTGTAGGTGGTTGTATGACGCCATCGCTAGGAGATCCTCTAGTTATACCTTCTGGTCTTCCCAGAAATATTGAAGCTGCTATATCAAGATATGGTTGCGCTTCATTCAAGGCTCCCGTCGCCACTGTGTTGGATCCCAATGGGAAACTGACAGTGACCTTGACTTATGGTAAGTGCAACAAAATATTCAATTTCCAATTTTATCAAGGAATACTTAGAGAACCTGGTAGAGTAGGTCTCAGAATCGTAGTAAATCATTTCGAAGTAGGTCTTGGAATCACAGTAGTTCATTCGTCCCGTTTTCAGGCAAACTACTCACTCGATCCTGGAAGATCGCCTACGCCTTGCTGACCAAATCGTTCGGTAAAAACGGCGATACCAGCCTCAAGTCCGGCGACAGGGTGGCCTTGGTCTATCCCAACAACGATCCCATCAACTTCATCTGCGCCTTCTACGGCTGTCTGCAGGCGGGCATCGTCCCGGTTCCGATAGAAGTACCCATCACCAGAAGAGACGCCGGCTCTCAACAGATCGGCTTCTTGCTGGGCAGCTGTTCGGTGCAGGTCGCACTGACTTCGGAGGCGTGCTTGAAGGGGTTGCCTAAGACGACGTCGGGCGAGGTGGTCCAGTTTAAAGGTTGGCCCAAGTTGAATTGGTTCGTGACTGAACACCTGGCCAAGACTCCCAAGGATTTCACGCCGGATCCAAGGTTGTCTGATGAAACGCCCGCATATATAGAATATAGTACTGATAGAGACGGGTCCGTTATGGGTGTCACCATAACCAGAGCGGCCATGTTGCAACACTGCAGGATGTTGACGATGGCTTGCAATTATACCGAAGGCGAGAATATGGTCTGCGTTTTGGACTTTAAAAGAGAGGTCGGTCTTTGGCATTCAGTGTTAACGAGTCTCCTGAACGGTATGCACGTCATTTACATACCTTACGCCTTGATGAAGGTGAACCCGGCCAGTTGGATGCAGATGATCACCAAATACAGAGCCTCGGTGGCCGTCGTCAAATCCAGAGACCTTCACTGGGGTTTACTCGCCACCAAAGACCACAAAGACATCAACATGTCCTCCCTCAGGATGCTGCTGGTGGCTGACGGCGCGAATCCGTGGTCGTTGAGCTCTTGCGACCAGTTCTTGTCCGTGTTTCAGAGTAAGGGTCTGAGGCCGGACGCCATTTGTCCCTGCGCCAGTTCCAGCGAATGCTTGACTGTTTCCGTGCGAAGACCGGGTAGGGCGGGGGTGAATTCGACGGGTAGGGGAGTGCTGTCGATGCAGGGGCTGAGTTTCGGGGTGGTCAGGGTGGATCAAGAGAACAGTCTGACGTCGTTGACGTTGCAGGATTGCGGGCAGGTGATGCCCGGGTGCGTTGTGGTGGTCATCAAGATGGAGGGACCGCCGTATTTGTGCAAGACCGACGAGGTAAGTGGAATTGAATGTTTTGGAGGCTTTTCGGTGTTTGTGGATTCAGGGGGGAAATTTTAAGCGTTTGGAAGTCTTCAAGCTTGGTAGTCTCTAATTTTCGAAGTACCACAGCAGGATAAGCTCTGCCGTTTCAGTTTGTTGCTACCGCAGTAAGGGTTATGTGGCACTGATGGAGGCTTGTCATTATCATGTTGTGGTGGTGCCACCAGTGGTGTACTTCGAAAATTAGATCTCTGCTAGTCCAGTTTTCCAGTTTCCACATAGGCTTTGATTGTTCGTTATCCGTATTCTATACTCATTTCCATCAAAAGGTTTCAATGGGCAATCTATGGAGATGAAATTTCGGGATTGGGTAGAATAATGGCGGAATTATTAATTTGAACGAATTATAGAAAACAAATTTCCAATATTTCTGTAATAACCTCAGACTACAGAAAGAGGAGAGACTGAAAACATCGAGAAAACATCGAAAAAACGTCCTCATAAAACAATTTTTCAAATAAACATTTTTCACATCTACATGAACCTAGGAGCATAGAATAACTGGAGGGAAGGCTTCATACGCTCGACAGATCATTTTGAACTGCCAATAACGGCGGAGGTTAGAGTTTCGTGTGACGCCCGATAGATAACGCTGAGATCCTTTATTCAGTAACATGTCAGATATTTTGTTCTATGGCGCTACAATTGCAAAGAATATAATGTGGCTGTCATTGTTATTGATACACTTATGCTTCTTTTCAATTGAAAATGGCCATAAATCATAACATAGACAATATTGATGACATATCATCGCTTTATTCTAATCAACTTTTTATGCGCAATTATGTGGGAAGTCTGTGATCGGTAATAAATTTGTCGAAACAATATCCTTATCGGAAAAAGCGAACATTCAGGTGAGTATTACTATTACTATACGGGAAGACTGAGGTCTTATCTGTTCTCGTGTATCATACGCAGAATTGTATGGTACCCCGTTTACATTCCCTCTGCTAACACTTAGATTCGGAGCGGGAAACAGATTTTTCGTCCTATATTCAATCTGATCCTTGTAGCCATTTCTTTACACGTGCTATATGCATTATATTGTCGGATTTACGAAAAAAAGTATGTATTGCTTTCTTTCAAAAGAATATATATTATGATATAGTAATAAATGGGACCTAATAAGTAATAACAACTAATAACCATTAAAGATAATTTTATTAAGGATAGCCATGTTGTAGGAAGAAACGACGTTGTCGCCATCTCGTGATCTTGCGGCGAACTGACAAGTTCGGACGTTTTTGGCAGTTCATTTTCGTAGGGGAGCCTTCTCTCCATTAATTCTATGCTCCTAGCATGAACTAAGATAAATTCTCATTGTTTGACCACTAGTACTAAAAATATTTGACAGATCACTGGATTGTCTAACAAAGCTGGAGGTCAAATATTGAGAATTTAGCTGTGTTCATATAGATTTATTTGCTTGAAAAATTGTTTTGTGCGGACCTTAGACTCTAAAAAGAGGAGAATTATGATTAGTGGAGCCAATTTTCAAAATCACCAGAACTAAACTGGGTAACTGTACTACTACGAAATCAAAATGTAGTAGAAATTTTTTCAGCGTTGTGACGGTCTTTGACTTTTCTAATAAATGAACTCTCAATCAAAATGAAAAATACTTCAGATTGAAATGCATTTACTCATTTGTGCGTGAATGTCAGAAATGAGTACTTGTTTCTTCAAATATTCTACATTCTTCACATTGCACATACTGAAGTTACTCCATTCCCAATTATAAAATCACAACTCTGGCCTTGGAAATTTGACACATTCCACTCTGTATCGAAGTTATGACGTTTTTCGAAATATTTTCATGTTCCAAGTCAACACTATGTTGCCCTTTCTACATTCTTAGCGTATTTCTCAGAATGTGAATTTATTCAGAAAATGAATGAATTGGAAAAGATGTGATGGACGAAAATAATTAACGTTTATATGAATGGATAGAAAGGATTCCTTTTCTAGTTATTTGCATGAAAAGTACAAGAGATCACTGTTGAAATATACTATTTTTCGCCATGGAAGAAAATTGCATTGCTTTCACATAATTTTCATATGCATGCTTGTGAAGATTTAAGGTTTATTATCCTCTTGAACTGACAGTTCAAGACTTGACGACATCAATTGTTGATTCTAATCAAGAATTCATTAAAAAAAATCAACCCAAAGATATAAGATAAATTGATGGGTAATTACAAGAATCAAGAATAATGTCATTTTTATTTTGTTGCTAACTTTCTTAAAATCAATGTTGAAATATAAAACTCGGCTGCGTTTGTTCAAACAACATCTAAATAATACATTTTCATCATCTCGACCTTTGAAAAGCCTTTCTTATAGGAGAATTAGGTTCAATTTCCACCTCATTAGTGAGGTACCTAACTTTTGCAAATCTGCTCAGATATCGCCAAATTTCTTGGAAAACCTGAAAAATATCATCCTAATCGACCTCTCGAGGCTCCATCCGATCCATCTACTGCGATATCTATCCAAATAACAGCTTTTTCAACGAAATTCCCGTGTACCCCTTCAACCTCGAAATTTAAACATTCGTCCTGGTCTTGAAAATCGTCCTCACGCTCCAAACTGGTGCTAAAAACAATAAACATACGTTAATCTTGGATATTCGACGAAAAACTCACCTGCAAATATCGATTAAATACCAAAAATCTGCGAACAATTTGTAAATCTAACAAAATGTGGAATATCTTTGATACTTTTACTTTGATGTAAACAAAGAAACTGGCAACGTCGTTGTGTCATTAACGATATTTTCTGTGCTTTTCATCAGGGACACCAACTCCTGAGAACGAAACCGTCATGACCTCCTATGTGATCAAATAAAAGTGAATGGAGTATAGTAACATATCTGGGATCACGGACGATTCCTGTCAACCTGTCAACTTTTTTGACACCTGTCATTTTCGACATCTGTCAAACTTTTTTACAACTGTCAAGAAAATTCATCGATGGGGGATTGCAAATTCGATTTATAATATTTTCTTCTGGAAATTCCTCGCAGAATTGGACATTATCCGTTTCGAATCTTTCAGGTGGGTGAGATCTGCGTCAATTCGGGGGCCAGCGGCACGCAATACTGGGGGCTGCAAGGCCTGAGCAATTCCACCTTCAAGGTGCAACCGATTACCGGCGAGGGTAAGACGATAGGAGACGCCGAGTACACCAGGTCGGGTCTTCTCGGATTCTTGGGTCCGGGCGGCTTGGTCTTTATCTGCGGGTCCAAAGACGGACTCATGACGGTCACCGGTAGGAAGCACAACGCGGACGACATCATCGCCACCGTGCTGGCCGTGGAACCCATGAAATTCATCTATAGGGGAAGGATAGCGGTGTTTAGTCATCGGGTGCTCAGGGACGAGAGGATATGCGTGATCGCCGAGCAGAGGCCCGATTGCAGCGAAGAAGAAGTGAGTTTGTTAAATTTTTATAGTTTATTCGAGAAATTGGAAGTTTGAACTTCAATATTTTAGATCTTTCTGAACAGAAAATATTCGTTAAAAAGCTCGAATAACTCTGGATCATCGTTTTCAATAAATAGTGGAGTTCATCGAGAAAATTGAATAATACTATTCAGTATAAATATACCTAGAGTAACAACGCCCTTGAACGAATTGAAGCTGAAATTTTTGGTGGTAAAGTGGCGGCACATAGTAGCTACTAAAGAAACTATAATCTGCCGGGGCAGTCTGGTCCATTTGTTAGCTATTCATTTGCAGAAATCTGTAGGGTATTTATTTCCCACTAGTACTATGAAATAAGATAAGATTAGTCAAAATATATGGGATGTTATGATCTTGCTGACATGAACATGACGAGTTCTGCCCAGATGAGGAAATAATAACAGTGGTTGTTGAAGCAGAATAATAAGAATATTAACATTTTTAATATTACATACACTGCGCAAAAAAATTAACGCACATTCTGAAAATCTCAATTTTAATGAAAGTTAACTCTACATTGACTTTATAACTTATTTTTTATGTTCTCTCGGGAAGGTTTTGAACGAAACAAGACACATTAAATGGAAGAAAAATTCAGGATTTCACCGAATCTTATGTGAAAGAAGAGAAATGAACAATTTTCAAAATACTGAAATACTGATAAGTGATTTAATACTTGGTATATCCACCCCTTGCGTTAATTACAGCTCGGCAACGACGGTTCATACTCAAAATGAGTGATCTTAAAATGTTCTGATCTAATCCTTGCCAGATTTCTCCGAGTTGGATTCCTAAGTCATTAAGATGATTTTCTGAATTTCTCAGCCTTCTATTGAGGTTGTCCCAAACCTGTCCAATCGGATTGAGATCTGGACTTCTTGCTGGCCATTCCATTCGAGAGACTTCAACCTCTTCAAGGTACTCCTGAACGATGCGCGCATGATGGGGTCTGGCATTATCGTCCATGAAAATGAAATTTTCACCAATGTATGGGGCAAATGGCACTACATGCTCTTCAAGAATGTTCCTTATATACTTATCAGCATTCATAGCTCCATTATCAACGACCACTAGGTCTGTGCGAGCAGTCAAAGATATTCCACCCCATACCATAATCGATCCTCCTCCGAAACCAGTAGTATTCAGGAAATTGCACTGAGCATATCTTTCATGTGAACGTCTGTATACAAGGGAACGTCGATCACAATGGTAGAGGCAGAATCTAGACTCATCTGTGAAGAGAACTCTTTCCCAATCGGCCTCTTCCCAATGGATATGCTCTCTCGCAAAATCCAAACGCGCCCTTCGATGGGCTGGGGTAAGAGCTGGGCCTTAAATCATATTCTCTGAGGCGATTTCTTTTTGTCTGAGTGCTAATTTGCACCTCATGAGTTTGCTCAAGCTGATTTTGAAGGAGGCGAGCGGTTGCAAACCGTTGTCTCAACGAAGAAACTCTCAAGTAACGTTCTTGAATGGCAGTTGTTACCCGTGGTCTACCCTGTCCTGGTCTTCGGACATTCATACCTGTCTCCCTGAATCGCTGCAACATTCTGGACACACTTGTATGGGAAACTCCAAACCTTTCTGCAATTCTTGTGTATGTCCACCCTTCTTCTCGCAAAAGTACCGCTTGGGCACATTCCTCTTGGGTCAAATTGCGTGTTTCGCGTTCCATAGCGATCGAGTGTAGAAAATCAAACGAAAGAAAAACTATTGATCTCTAGAATTGATCGAGAACAACTGATTTTAGAATGGAGCCAATACATTCAAAATCTGATAATATCATCTTTTTTTATTCCTGCTGGGAGAAAACATCTGTAATGAAGAAAAACGTTGAAAGTGGATAACATATGCATGCATAATTCTGATAAAAATAATTATCATTGAGAACACCTTCAGTTGTAGAAAAAATTTGAGATTTCCATAATGTGCGTTAATTTTTTTGCGCAGTGTATTTTACTCCTTCATTGTTCACAAATATTGAAAGTTACAATGTCATGACAAAATTCTTCATATATTAAATAGATCCATTCGTTAAGTTTCGTTTCTGTCTCGATATCTATTACAATTTTTCCAATCCATTCACTTTGCAGCAACACGCTTCAAATTATCAACTAGAATTTTCTGGTATAGCGAATATTCATATTGAACTCTGTAAAGGAACATGATTTTCAATCATCCACGATATTTTTCGTTATCGGACCAGAATTTCCAGGCTGTATGCTCCTATAATTGATCGTTCGAAAATGTATCAATACAAGATGAAAATAATAAACTGCTGGTATACAGATCCACACGATGGTAATCGTATGTGATATTGGTGAACTACAAATAAAATCGGCTTCAATCCGTTCAGCGACGTTGTTCCTCTAGGAATATTTGAACTCAATTATAATACTTGAATTTTCCAGTCCTTCCAATGGATGTCTCGAGTACTCCAAGCAGTCGATTCGATACATCAAGTTGGCATTTACTGTTTAGCGTTAGTACCACCGAACTACCTTCCCAAAACGCCCTTAGGTGGGATACATTTATCAGAAACTAAAAGGAGATTTTTAGAAGGAACCTTGCACCCCGCAAACGTTCTTATGTGTCCGCATACCTGCGTCACCAATCTGCCGAAACCTCGAGAGGTGCACTCAGGTAAAATTATGAAAATATTGATGTTTATGGGATGCGAATCTTCAGGCATGTAAATGTTCATTAGACTACAACACGATTTTCATCACGACACAATTTAAAATTCAGAAATGATCACTTTGAAATAGTCATTCAGGTGTTTCACTGTAGCCTGTTTCTTTTTTTCAAACTAAGAATGAACTTGAAAGATTCTAGTACATAATGAAATTGCTCCAAAAAAGGTAATGATGTTCCCAAATTTCAAGATATTGTTAAAAAGTTGCTGATTTTTGGTCATCTTGTGTTCATTTGGGATAAAATAATGTTCCCTTCTTTATGTAAGTGCTTTATTTTTCCCTCCCCCTCTTAATTTATCAGAATTTAATCTCTTGTGGAATCAGTAAAATTTTTCTAACAAATCTCGATAAAACCAAAATTATGTTTGACTTCTTGGAGAGTCCATTACTGATCAAAATATAAAAATAAAAATTATTTTCACACTTCTAAAATTCTCAAATCTAAAGCGAAAAAAACAGATAAGAAAGAAGAAAATGAATTTATCGTATATAAAAGCTTGGTGAACAACACCAAACATCGTTTGAAATAGTTTTAGACTTAATGTGAAGTTAGTTAACTTTTGTGGAGCAGTTTATTTCCTTGTACTGTACTATTGATGTGTATATAACCTCATAGTCGTCCAAAATCAGTATCTTGTTGCCCTGCCTGCACTTTTCTCATCACCATTGCACCAACTTTAATTTGTTTTTCATTTGGTGTTTTTTTTATTTTTTTCATGGGGTTTTTCATTTTATTTTCACGTTTTTATTTTATAATTTACCTGAAACTATCTGTATGGATAGTTTCAGTTGAAAAGTCGACACTGACTCGATATACAGAATATTTTTCAACTAATCTGTGTTACAATCCACAGTCAACAACATTGGTAACATCTACTAACATCAGAGTTCATTAGCTAACTGTTGTATTCAATTATCTCGAGAAATTGTGTAATGTCATTGAGTTTAAATATACATAGAGACACAACCCAGTTCATTGATTTGATGCACAAATTTTTGGTAGTTTACGGCGTTGCCAATTTGCCAACTTAAGTGGCGGCACATAGTAGCTACTAAAGGAACTATATTCGTCCGATCCATTTTGTCACTACTCATTTATAGAAATCTGTAGGAGATTTAGTTTCCTCTAGTTCTATGAATCGTAGGCAGGGTCGTATTCGTCCAAATTCGTTACAAACGGTGTGATTCAATAATGATGAACTATAAGCCATGGATTTCTCCAAAGGAGTGTTCTCAGGTAGGAAATGAGGGGTGAAAATGTTTCTTGGAGGGGCATAAAAGAAAGGTACTTAATCGATGAAAATAATTTGTCTTTCTCGTACTCTCTTGAAGATAACTGAAAACCACATAAATCCAAACGCCTTCCAGAAACTGAAGGTTAAATTGGCCACGCAGATTTTCATCAGAACTTTATATTCGGCTATGAGAACAGTCATTGCAACTGGTGAGCTCAGGTCGAGAAGTGCCAATTCAACTGCTCAGTTCATTCTGAAAATGAATGATCTTTTCGACTGCCTCAATTCCAATGGAAAATTTGAGGGAAATTATCAGCCATCAGCAATACAAACTCTGACGGAATCAATTGAATTCATGTCTTGGACAGTTGGGAAAAATATTCCCTATTGTTTCAACGGTTTGATACAAACCATCAGTAGCATCCTTCAATTGTGGGAAGAGACGAAGGAAATATTTCCATATTTGAAAAGTCGGCTCAACCAGGACCCAATCGAGAATTAATTCTCCAAAATAAGACAGCGTAGGGGTTATGATCCAAACCCCTCAGCGCGATGATTCAGATTGGGGTTGCAGTCGGTCATGACTGGTTGTCTTGAAAAATGTTCCGATAATTCTAACTGCCAAGACGACAATGATTTCGACCTGTGTACAATGGGAGAATCTGAAAGTAGGCCCATTGATGTGGTTGATTGGACAGATTCGACCATTTCTTCTGCGGATTCTGGCAACGATGAGCCTAGTGAGGGTATATAAAGGATAAAGAGTTAATTGAACCCCTAAATACCCTAGAATCCAACTCAATCGGGGTATTTGATGGAGAACATCGCAAAAAAAAAACAAATGCGGTAAGTGCGAAAAAGCACACTCCTCATTGATGATTTGAATAAGCTTGGTAATGATTGGATATATATCGCAAATCGAAATCGGATACATTTGAGAATTCCCTCAACCGATTTCAAACATTTGATGAGGAAAGCGCTGTTGGTCATAAAGAAAATTATGGTCACAAGATCAGAAAAGATATGACTTCAAAGGTATATTTTAGGAAAATTAAAAAAATGATTGGAACTCTCCGTCAACTCCAGAATTTGAAAAGCACAGGATTCATTTGTTGAGACGACTGATTAGAGTGAAGCTGTACAGGGGACAGAAAAAAACCAAAGGAATCTCGACACAGAAGCATCCCGCTGTTTATAAAAAATTAAATATTATTAAAAATTCATAGAAAATCTATTCATAAATTCTTGTGAATGAAGAAAAAATTGCATGCATTTATTTTTTCATACATTAGTATTTTATATTCATGAAAGATCAAAAATAATTATCGTTGATTGCATCAAAAAAATCAAGTGATGAAATACTGAACATCCCACATTTCCATATGCCGGTCCTGATCGTCATCGCATTCGGCTTCGGAAATAGTGCCTTATAGTTCAGCTACTTACCGCCAGATGCGGGAGTAAAAATATTCGCTTCTCTGAAACACACTTATCCATCTATGAACCGGTGAAGGAACTACACAAAATTTAGCTTCAAATCGTTGAACTAGGCTGTGTATCTATGTATATTTAAACTCAATGGTAATGAGTATTTAATTGATTCGTATTTATGGAAGCAAAATTCTCTGATTTACTTTTTAATCGCCCGCATCAATGAAAAAGAATATATGCCCAAAATACATTTTATTCTGAAGTGGACTGGTGAAAATCCAATTCAAAAGTAAACTGCTAGGTTCGTGCTGCCATCGAAGAAGGGTAGCCAGAAACCGATCTGTCGCTACCATAGAAATCATAATGTATATATACTTACTCTAGAATGCTAAATCAATTGGACCGAAGTGTTGTAAAAATTTCAGTGTGGTCCACAATGCGCATACGTGCCATCAGGTTGTTTCTGAACAGGGTCGGCTTCAATAAAATTTTATGCTGTTTTTGTTGCAGTTGGATTTAATCAATTCATAATTAGTATTCGACACTTACTAGTTGTTTTGAACATATTGATAATTTTCAACAGCTATTTGAATGGTAAATTCGGAATCATCAGCGACTGGAAGATAAGCTGAAAATCTTTCATTATTCCAAAACCTCTTCAGGCGTTGTAAAGTACAGAAAAAAAAATCAAATGAGCAAAATATACTAATATATCCCTTAAGGACAGTTCTATTCTTCGGTGTTCCTGAAAATAGTGGAAACATGAAAATGTATTGTACATCTGCCAATGCGTTACTCTGCATCGTTTCATGAGTGAATTCTGATACCTACATTCATTCTTCAAGTCATTTGTCTTTTTGAGTTCCGGGTATATTCCAAAATCAATCTGTTATCTGAATGAAACTGCAAAGTTTTACTTCAACATATTTTATTTTCGAGTTCGAATTATCCATTAAAAGATGATTTACTAACAAGATTTCATGATTTTTCATAATGAATTGCGTTCTTTTGCTATATAAAGAACCAATCTCATGGTGCGAGTGGATAGATATGTGTCAATCGAATGAAATGCAAAGCGTAAATCATAAATTTTTAACAGTTTATATGAATGAAAAGGTGCACATAGTTTACATACTCAAGTGGGAAATGAACGGGTCAAGACAAGGACACCACAACACTATACAGTTCATTATTTATCGGATACGAAAAAATCCAACTCGAACACAACACACAACAAAAGCAAAATGCACACGAAGAATATCAAACACGAAAATAACAGTTACACAGTCTATGCAGTAAACTAAACTGTGGCTGCAGACTGACACTAACCCGTTCCTGCCCAGACTTTCACTAAGGTCATTTCAAAGTCATTTGCCATGAGACAGAAAAAGCGGTGTTGCACGGTCTATATCTATTTAGTGAAACCTACTACAATCCTGCTCTAATTTTCTCACCAATTCCACAAATATTGCAATTTACTTATGATATTAATGTGTCTAATAGTCGTAGGAAGTCGCGCATGAGCTATAAAATAAGTTTGTTATTCAATGGAATATTTTAATTGTTTAATTATATTGAACTTAAAATAGAACCGACAAAACATTTAGGGCCTTGGCATCGTTCTACGTGGTGAGAATGCGCACATTGTGAATCAGTTGCCTATGCGGCACGTTTTTCGCTGCGGAACTAGAAGGAATTAGCATTCTAGAGTAAGTATATATATTATGATTTCTATGGTCGCTACAGCACGATCCTGGCGGTTCACTTTTGAATTAGATCTACACTAGTCCACTTTCTCTCAATTCAATTTGAACTTCATCAATTTTTATTAGAAATAGTGAGAATTGGAGCCGGTAATTGGTAAAGTCGAAGTTGACGTTTGTGACTTGTCAAGGATGAACAGTCAACCAAAGTTAACTTCAAGTAGTGTGCTAAAGAAGACGACATTAAAAAATATCTCAGACAATCAATAAAAAAATCAGAGACGTTTGCTTCCGTACTCGATGATTGTCCCCCCTCCCCCTTTTCCGTGTTTGAAGCTCTCGAACTCCCCTCGACCTGAGACTTTGAGAGCGGGTTGTGTTGGTAGTGGTTCCCTCCTCTGTACTCTTAACTAACTGACGGCTTTGCTTGAGAGATGCTACAGCATGGTATTCCCTTGCGTTTCAGCAACCGACTGTGTTTCAGACGTTGGCCCAGCGTCTGTTATCGTTGGGAACCTTGTGCAGGGTAACAGACTGGCCTGCGCCCAAGGCAGGGATGTCGGGGGGCTGCAGGAGGAGGAGGACTCGTCGAAAAAAGTGAGTACTTTCTGGTTGTAAACTAGGATGTTCTATGTCTAGCGGTGTTTGAATAGGAACGCGACCTTGAACGTGTTTCTTATGATCTGTCAACGTCAAATTGACAGTCAAGCATGGAGGACAATGAGTACAGTTCATCCGAGAATTATTGACATCTCGGGCGGCTTTGAAGAATCGAAATCAGGTTGGTAATAGGCATCTGAAAATAAGAATGCAGCGCCAAGGTGGGCAGTGGTGGAACTACAGTTATTGACATTAGATTGTTGTGTTGTGTAAGTTCTGAGTGTATATTTTCGTTATAAAAATTTGATTCGATTGACTCATAACTATTAGAATAATTTTAAAATATAAATATTTGTAGAAATTCACATCAACACAAAGCCCAATGCACGAAATATGTCAAGATTTTGAGGGACTCTGATTGTCACCAGGTGGCGTAGCGCTTATGTTTAGATGCCTATAGCCTATTCAGTAATATTTTGAGTTTCAGAATCCAGGTTGGTGTTGGAAATAACACTGACGATAGATGCATAGAAATACCTGGTGTTGGCACTGATTAGATTTTGTTTAAGAGTCTTTCGCCTTCAAAATAAGAAACGTTTACCGCCAGATGGCAGTGCGAATTCCCCGATCCTAACTCCGCCCGTTTTATAGCTCGACGATCACACTGCTGTCAGCCCACTGTACAGGACCGAATCGGTGCTTGTTCTCCCAAATTACAAACGTGTTCGTTTTCGAAGGTAATCTGAAAGTTTTCACGAAAATTTCAGATTATTATATATTGGAATCCAGTCACAGAATGTATCGAAAATTATTCAAGGAAAATCTCTAGATCCGTTTAAAATATAGTTAGGAGGACCGAAATAACTATTTCCAAGGCAAATTTGTTTTTAATTGGCGTAGCGATATCGCTTATTTTCTTAAAATTGAAAAATACCAGATAGTCGAAGAGTTTCATGAGTATGGTCCAATTCGATTCAGATTTTGTTCAACAAATTATTTTTTTTTTAGATCATTCATGAACTATGTCTTTTTGTGATCGAGATATTCTTGATAATGGAATATTTAATGAATTTGTTGAGGCTTTCGCGGCCATCGTTTGATGACATCTGATCTTGTTTCGAGCATTTCAGCCGAGAGAGAAATAATTCCTGAAGATGCCAGACACTCGATCTGAGAAACGTCGAAATCTAATAAGCCACGCCGACCGAAATGCTCGAAACAAGATCAGATGTCATCAATGGAATATTTGTTGAAAGATTATTTGGACTTTGTGCTTCCGAAACTAGATCTCTACTAGTCCAATTCTGATATTATTTAATTTGGACTGTTTCCATTATCTGTAGATAATGTGAACTATGTCATCCTGTATTGTTGAGATTTTCTTGTACACAGTTGAGTTATTCCCGCTGTTCCCGTAATTTCTATAATTCCTGTTATTCCCATTGTTCTCGTTATTTCCGATAATCCGATATTCCTATTATTCCCGTTATTCCTGTTACTCCCGTTGTTCCCGTTGCCAAAAAACCTTATTCCGTCATCTTAATGATGATAATGAGGATGATGAAGATGAAAATACAAAAATATAGAAACAAACATCAATACATTAATTTTCATACATATATTGGATTATTCAGCTTCATAGAACCAATGTTGGGGCGCAGGGAATATAACAAGAAATGAAGAAATCCGACCCTGAACTATATATCTCACACTAGCTGTATGAATGCTCTCTCTTTCATTCACCAGTCAACTGGGAGGAGCTACCTGCGGGGCGTGTCATTTAAAAGAAATTCAATTCCATCTTATAATCCATAATTGTTATTAACAATTGATTTGCACTAATCGACGGCTAAAACAAACCTTAATGACTTGTCTTTGAGAAAAATGGATATTTATCATTCCGAATAGAAAAATTCAGGGAAATAAATTTCGCGAAAACAACACATTTTTGTAATATCATTTACAAAAAAAACGGCTAATTATAAAAGAAAAATGAGATAGACATGTCATTAACTAAATGACAGACTTCAATACTGAAATGAAAAAACACAAAAATATTAGTTCGTTTTGATGGTGGAAATGTTGAAAAATAACCAAAAATGATGTTGAATATCCTTTTTATTGATTCAATACTCATAATAGTAATTTACGTAACAAGTCCGGAAAATAGGGTTTTTTTGGACGAATAGACAAGATTCTAGGACGAGCCGGAGGCGAGTCCTGGAAGTCTGTGAGTCCAAAAAAACTATTTCCGGGCGTGTTGCGTACAATATTTTTTCGGCAACCGTGAAGAATTACAAATCAATGAGATGACACATCTCTTTATTGATTTTGATTCATATTTGAATTAAACAGAACACAGAACAAAACTGTCATCCGTTATTTCGTTGCTATTGTGATGATCATAACAATGACAACAACGACGTGTTTTTCCGGCCTAGGCCGGGAAGTACTTACTTTCCGGCCTAGGCCGGGAAATGCTACTTTCTCAAAGAAAAAGCGTCCGGGAAGTGGGTACTTCCCGGACAGTTGCCGAAAAAATATTTTTTTTATTATTTTTACCTTTATACACACATACATCCCTTGATCAGTCAGAAAAATAAATCGTTTCTGACTCACTTTTTTTCAGGGATGTAGACCCTTAAGACTTTCTTGTCGATCGAAAACGTGATATTTTGTGCAGCTTTTCATTTCTCCCGAAAGGGGTCGCGTTTTTTGTCGTTGCCGCAGTAGCGCCACGACCGATAAATATTGCGGATTTATTCCGGAACTAGTCCAAAATCTGAAATCTAGGATGCCGTTTTGATCTACAAATTTTGGTCACGATTTTTAGTAGGGAGTCGTTACACCAGGTGTTCTATGCATCTATCACTGACGTTTTGTTCTGTCATTAATATTCGAACAAATTTGGCAAATAATTGCGCAAGTGATGAATCTTTGGAATGAGGCTCTTGAAGAATGTACAGCTAATAAATGGGAAGCCGGTACAGAGCACGTAGAAAAGGAAATAAGATATTATTAGTCAAAACGTATGGGATGTTATGATATTGCTGGCATAAAGCCTTAAATTATGAACATGACGAGTTCTGCCCAGATGAGAAAATGATAACAGTGGTTGTTGAAGCAGAATAATAGGAATATTAACATTTTTAATATTACATTACATATTTTACTCCTTCATTGTTCACAAATATTGAAAGTTACAATGTCATGACAAAATTCCTCATAAATCAAATACACTGCGCAAAAAAATTAACGCACATTATGGAAATCTCAAATTTATTCTACAACTGAAGGTGTTCTCAATGATAATTATTTTTATCAGAATTATGCATGCATATGTTATCCACTTTCAACGTTTTTCTTCAATACAGATGTTTTCTCCCAGCAGGAATAAAAAAAGATGATATTATCAGATTTTGAATGTATTGGCTCCATTCTAAAATCGGTTGTTCTCGATCAATTCTAGTGATCAATAGTTTTTCTTTCGTTTGATTTTCTACACTCGATCGCTACGCAACGCGAAACACTCAATTTGACCCAAGAGGAATGTGCCCAAGCGGTAGTTTTGCGAGAAGAAGGGTGACCATACACAAGAATTGCAGAAAGGTTTGAGTTTCCCATACAAGTGTGTCCAGAATGTTGCAGCTATTCAGGGAGACAGGTATGAATGTCCGAAGACCAGGACATGGTAGACCACGGTTAACAACTGCCATTCAAGAACGTTACTTGAGAGGTTCTTCGTTGAGACAACGGTTTGCAACCGCTCGCCTCCTTCAAAATCAGCCTGAGCAAACTCATGAGGTGCAAATTAGCACTCAGAGAATATGATTTAAGGCCTCGTGTCGCGGCAAGAGGCCCAGCTCTTACCCCAGCCCATCGAAGGGCGCGTTTGGATTTTGCGAGAGAGCATATCCATTGGGAAGAGGCCGATTGGGAAAGAGTTCTCTTCACAGATGAGTCTAGATTCTGCCTCTACCATTGTGATCGACGTTCCCTTGTATACAGACGTCCACATGAAAGATATGCTCAGTGCAATTTCCTGAATACTACTGGTTTCGGGGGAGGATCGATTATGGTATGGGGGTGGAATATCTTTGACTGCTCGCACAGACCTAGTGGTCGTTGATAATGGAGCTATTAGTATATAGGGAGCATTCTTGAAGAGCATGTAGTGCCATTTGCCCCATACATTGGTGAAAATTTCATTTTTATGGACGATAATGCCAGACCCCATCGTGCGCGCATCGTTCAGGAGTACCTTGAAGAGGTTGAAGTCTCTCGAATGGAATGGCCACCAAGAAGTCCAGATCTCAATCCGATTGAGCAGGTTTGGGACAACCTCAATAGAAGGCTGAGAAGTTCAGAAAATCATCCAGCTACTCTTAATGACTTAGGAATCCAACTCGGAGAAATCTGGGAAGGATTAGATCAGAACATTTTAAGATCACTCATTTTGAGTATGAACCGTCGTTGCCGAGCTGTAATTAACGCAAGGGGTGGAAATACCAAATACTAAATCACTTATCAGCATTTCAGTATTTTGAAAATTGTTCATTTCTCTTCTTTCACATAAGATTCGGTGAAATCCTGAATTTTTCTTCCATTTAATGTGTCTTGTTTCGTTCAAAACCTTCCCGAGAGAACATAGAAAATAAGTTATAAAGTCAATGTAGAGTTAACTTTCATTAAAATTGAGATTTTCAGAATGTGCGTTAATTTATTTGCGCAGTGTATTTATTGCTATGATGAAAACACAGAAAATTTTTAGTGACTTTTTTGTAACTAGAAATAAAGCTGCGACTGGACTTGCAAGGCTCGCTTTGATGTCGATAATAGACCTTTCCAGAATACGTAGAACAAAGATGAAAGATGTGAACTAAACCAGAATGAGAGAGAAACAGGTATATTTCATGCTCAACTTGTGGGCAGTATTAAAAGATGCGCAAACCTTAGTGCGAGAGAGAAAAGAAAGAGAGAGAGGGAAGCAATGAAATGAGATCCTACTGGTTTTATCGTACCTTGACCGTCAATTAGTAAAAAAACATTGTTGAGGCATACTAAAATTTAGATTTTCGATAAACAATACAACAAATAACATCCACATCCAAAAAGTCGGCTGCGTAAAATAATAATATCAATTGTCAAATGTCAGCGATTTAAGGAGGGAAATTTTGACGACCAATGATATTCATTCTTAGCCCACAAGTGACGCGCGCAACTTTCACCTTCACCGGTAATTCTGGAAAGGTCTATTCTTGGATGGACTATAATCTTTTCTGAAGCTACGTTATTTTGATATGTAAAACACATTATTTTAAGTATTATTCTTTGATCTCGAGATGATCTTGTGAGGAATTTCAGAGAATTAAAGTATTAATGACAGTGCAGTGTCGAGTTTATAAAATTTTTGTGGCTTTTTTTCCTTTCAATTGGATAGACATTTCACGAGGAATTCGATGGAAATTATGAAGAAATAAATGATTGTTTTGAACGTTCATTATTTTCATGGAAATATACTACAAAATAGCAACATGGTCAGTTTGAAATTCATCCTAAATGACTTATTTCATTCTTCTGTGACACAGAAAAAAAAGTACCATGAATTTTCAAATGACTGAATCGATATTTCCCCTTTCAGCAACAATTCATCACGGAAATACTACGTTGGAGAGCGCATAGTACCTCGGATCACACACTGTTTACCTTGCTCAACAGCAAGGGTGCCACCGCCAAGGTACTCACTTGTTCGGAACTGCACAAGAGGGCTGAGAGGATAGGCAACCTGCTGAACGAGAAGGGGAGGATAAACACTGGCGATCACGTGGCTCTGATCTTTCCCCCCGGGCTAGATTTGATATGCGCCTTCTACGGGTGCTTATACGTCGGTGCCGTGCCCGTAACCATCAGGCCTCCACATCCTCAGAATCTGCAGACCACCCTGCCTACGGTCAGGATGATCGTGGACGTTTCGAAGTCCGTTTTAGTATTATCTTCGCAGGTGAGAGGATTTTTAAGCGTTTGGAATTGTTAAGGGTTTTCCGATGAGAGGTGTTATTTTGACGAGGGAAAATCATTGTCGATATTAAAAAAAAAAGTTTTTACCTCGGGCGGGAGTCGAACCCGCGTCTTCGAATTTCCGGTCCGCAGTGGCCAGCTAATTACACCACCGAAGTTACTTATTATTCCGAAATTCGATGTTAGTGATGCCACGCAGAGCAGTCGCGTTGGTTTGGAAGTGACGATAAACTCCTTATATTTCCTGTTAACTGATGAACGATGGCACCTTCAAAGCACTCCTTGCTTATCGGGTACGCCAAGGCCCGAAGACGAGGCTTGGTTTACTGAGGACGTTCGTCTATAGAACTCTCAGATGAAGTCTCACTGGCCACTGTTGTGGGGGATGTTTTCCTTGACACAGACGATATAAACAGTTTATCCTAGGCCTCCAAACCAATGATATTTGTACGTAAAATATTATCCTAAAAGCAACAACTCCAAATGCCTAAACCATAATGTCGAGTGAATAGTTAAATGTGCAGTAGGCCTTACAAACAGTATAAGAATATTCCAAATGGGTTGGTAGCAGAACAGAGTTCCACAATATTCAATAGAAATGCAATAATAAGATACAATAAGCTTACATGAGATTAGATCCTGTGAAATGAAACAGAGTTATTTAAATAGGGACAGTGTACATACCAGATAACAAAGAAGCGTCTTTAAAATATACTAAAATGGCGGATTCCTAGAAGAGGAACCCCATTTCAAAGGAACACTATTGTGTACCAGAATGAAAGTGAAACGAATGGATAACACCAGCCGCACCGTGAACGTCCAGTAAAAGAGGCCCTACCATTGGTTGTCGTTTCGGAGGTTAGTTTTTCTTCCACAGAATCGTATTTCTTCGACGGTCACAGGAGAACAAGTTTACTTCATGGTGGATCTTCGATATGATTAAAATCTCCTATTTATTAGGATGCAAATTGCCTAAAGTATTGATTGAAGTCCTACTAACATTCATCATTCATAGAATTATAAAATAATATCAAATGAGTTCATTCAACGTAGTTCCACGTTTCGACAATAGACGTTGCAAAGTTGAAAGCCATGAAGTAATCTGGCAACGGTGCATTTTATTTTATTGCAGGGTAGGAAATTCAGATATGTTACAGCTTTTATTTTACTTGCGATGTATGTATGTATGTTCGGGTGGAATCTTGCTACTCAATTTGAAGCAGATATCTTCAACCGATTGAGCTGAAATTTTGTATACGCGTTTGATTTGGATGACAATACACGATAAGCTGTGTGACGTCATTCTATATCCAATATGGCGGACAATCCAAGATGGCGGAATAGTTATTTTTTATGCACTTCTGCAATATGGGTATCAAATGAAAGGGCTTGTTGAGAATACTTAGAAATAACTAAAAAGTAAAAATAAATTAAAAGCAAAAAAACTTTTTTGAAGAAAGTTTTTATTTAAATGCTCTAAAAAAAGAAAACAAAATTTTCCTTCAAAATATCAACTTATTAACCTCATTTTACACCATTTATATTGTTGCGCGATTTTTTTATATTAGTTTAATCAAATACTTATAGGTACTTACACAGACCCTGCGACAAGCTTTTATGATAATTTAAATTGTGAATAATGAGGTTATAAGTTGATATTTTGAAGGAAAATTTTATTTTCTTTTTTTTGAGCATTCAAATAAAAGCTTTTTTCAAAAAAGTTTTTTGCTTTTAATTTTTATATCAGTGAATTTCAATAACATCAATGCGTTGTTGAAGCCCGCATCGTTCCATTTTTATCAATGGCGTAGTTTCTACTTGTCGAACGTCAAAAAATGACAGCTTCAAGAGTGACATCTTTTGAAATAGCGGGCTATTCGGAATTACACCTCTTATTGGAAAACCCTTTAAAATTGATTCACATTATTTGTCTTAAGTGTTATTGTTTTAACCGTATTTTATTCTCTTAGGCTGTGATCAAACTTCTGCGGTCCAAAGAGGCCAGCAACGTCGTGGACATAAAATCCTGGCCCCTCATCCTGGACACCGACGACATGCCCAAAAAGAAGCTTCCGGTTCTTTACAGGGCTCCGGCTGCGGAAATGCTCGCATACTTGGATTTCAGCGTTTCCACGACCGGCATGTTGGCCGGCATCAAGATGTCGCACAACGCCGTGACCAGTCTGTGCAGGAGCATGAAGCTTTCCTGCGAATTGTATCCCAGCAGGCACATCGCCCTATGCTTGGATCCTTATTGCGGTCTAGGTTTCGCTTTGTGGTGAGTCCTCCATATTGATTTTGTTCAATGAATCTTGTTTTGTATACGCCATTCACTTTTATGAAGTATCCCGGTTGGCCATGACATTCTGGCACATTCTACCGTGTATATTTTGAAAATGTTAGGTTATAGTTATTTTGGTTCTTCATCTCTCTCATCGCACTAACTATTTCTTATTTGTTATTTTCCTTGTTAGATTTTGTTCAATCTCTGGGGGGCTACACTTTGAGGTTTGTACAATTCCTCGTAGAATATTTCTACTTGTAGAGTTTAGTTTATCCTTCTCTTCTACTTCTCTTCCTTCTCCATCCTTTATTGCTCTAATAATCTTATTCCTGCCTATTTTAGGTCTTAATATTTTCATACCTTGGTTTTTTTCTATGATTTGTTGAATTATCACGTCTTGTTTAAAAATTTCTGCAAAATGGATCCCCAAATGTTTGAATGTTGACCAAAAGCGTGCAAGGGTAGAAGCATCGCGTTCGATCTGTGCTCGATTTGAAAACGATGTAGACTTCTTAAACCGAATTGTTACTATGGATGGTTCATTTCTACGATCCAGAAACAAAGCAACAATCGATGGAATTGCGACACTCTGGTTCTCCAAGGCCCAAGAAGTTTCTTTTCCAAAAATCTGCTGGAAAAGTTCTTGCTTCAGTTTTTTGGAATTGCCATGAAGTTATCATGATTGATTTTTTGGATAAGGGTAGAACGATAACTGGAGATTACTATTCGACATTACTGACCACTCTACGGGAAAAAATTAAAGAGAAAAGACGCGGAGAGCTATCCAAAGGTATTTTGTTTTCACAGGACAACGCCCCAGTACACAAATCTCATGTTGCCATGCAAATTCTTGATTTAGGGTAAGAATTACTACACCTTTCACAGTTGTAATTCAGAAATTTAAAGTTGAATTTCAGAAAAGGGAACATGTATTTCAGAATAGCAATATGAAATTCAGAAAACAGAAATTGAATTTCCGAATGGTTAATTCAATTTCAGAAAAACGAAATTGAAATTCAGATTAGAAAGTTGTAACTCAGAAAAACAAAGTTATAATTCAGAATAGTAAATTGAAATTCAGAAAAGGAAAATTGTATTTCAGAAGTTATCAATTCAATTTCAGAAAATGTAACATGTAATTCAGAATAGTATAGAGCTCGATATCAATCGATGCAACATAGGAATCTAGGACAATGTGGCATCGAACTTGTCTTAAACTTAAGTATGTATTTCGTATTTTCAAATTTGTTTTTTTCCTGTTTTCGTTTTTGACTGTATATACCTCCATTCTATTTTTGGAAATAAAGTTATTGTTATTATATATCTTACTTCTATTAAGGTATCTAAGTACTTTGAGAGTCCAAAATGACCTCAAGAATCATAATTAATATTTTTCACCGCCCATTTTAAATGAAATCATGTCTCCATTGGAAGAACATACATAATATTAGAGAAAGTGGAAAGAAATTGAATTACAATTTCTTTTTTCTGAATTACAATTTCGTTTTTTTGAATTAAAATTTCCTATTTCTGAATTTCAAATCACCAATTCTGAATTACAATTTATATTTTCTGAAATTCAAATTCCATTTTCTGAAATTCAATTTGCTTTTCTGAATAACATTCAACGTTTTCTGAATTACAATTGGAAAAGGTGTAGAACACCCCCTTATTCACCAGATTTGGCTCCGTCCGACTATCATCTCTTTCCTCAACTGAAAAAAAGTTTAAAAGGTCGTAATTTTTTTTCCAACGATGAGGTAATAAAAGCTGTGCAGGACTGGTTTGCAGAGCAAGAAGAAACTTTTTTTTTGAAAGGCCTAGAGACGTTGCAAGTTCGCTGTAATAAATGTATAGTTTGGTTCTATAGTAGGCTACGAATTTTTCAATATATCCTCGTATGTATACTCCATTCACAATTATAAAATCACAACTCTGGCCTTGGAAATTTGACACATTCCACTCTGTATCGAAGTTATGACGTTTTTCAAAATATTTTTATGTTCCAAGTCACCACTATGTTGCCCTTTCTACATTCTTAGCGTATTTCTCAGAATTTATTCGGAAAATGAATGAATTGGAAGAGATGTGAGGACGAAAATAATTAACGTTTATATGAATTGATAGAAAGGGTTCCTTTTCTAGTTATTTGCATGAAAAGTACAAGAGATCACTGTTGAAATATATTATTTTTCGCCATGGAAGAAAATTGCATTGCTTTCACATGATTTTCATATGCATGCCTCTGAAGATTTAATGTTTATTATCCTGTTGAACTGAAAGTTCAAGACCTGACATCAATTGTTGAATCAAGAATAATGGAACATTATATCCCTCTACTGGAATCCAAATAGTTGAATGGAGTTCTGATGCAACAGGGACTTTTTCTTGAAACATAACCTTAATAGCTAACTTAATAAAAATAAGAGTAGAAGATATAGATTCCATTTATTTGATCTTATGAACAAGGAGTAAAATATTCTGACTGTATAGTAATTTATTAGTTTAAAAAATATTCATACATTACAACCACAGTAGGTTTGTACAAATAATATGGAACAGGTCAAACATATGCTTCACATTTATCATTCGCCTGTTATAAAATAAGACGCAAACTCCTCCACATTATAGGGCCCCTACAGCATTAAAAGCTTGTGTCTCTTTCGAAAGAAGTAGCACTAGATATAATATATTCTTTCGATTGAGAGCAAATACCTACCGTTGAATGTTACATACACAAATTTCTTCAAAATGGGCTTATACGAAGTGGTTCTTTTTCTGAAACGTGAAAACGATCAACAATAATCATTTAGTGACCGATGATGGCCATCCTAAACACGTTTACTTACGAAAATCGTGCAATTTCATTCTGCAAGTTCTTTCCTCATAATTCCTCGAAACCTGAACCATATTTTCCGGTCGCTTTCGTGAACAGATCGTATAAGGAAGCCTTTTTTGTCCATTTACACATTCCAAATAAATTTTGAGCACCAAAAACGATACCGAAACTAACCAAACTTCTGGGGGACCAGAATTTCGTTTGAAATCTTTCCAAACGGCCAGATACCTAAAAAAACTTCGTTATCAAGTGTAAAAAAGGCGATTAGTACTTACTTTTGCTTTATTCATGCTTATAAATCGATTTTTGGTCCAATTCAAATTTGCCCTTTGTACCCATGTCAAAATATCTTCGATACTTTTACTTTGATGTAAACAAAGAAACTGGCAACGCCGTTTTGTCATTAAAGATATTCTCTGTACGCGCACAGATTTTTTTATCAGGTGCACCAATTCCTGAAAACGAAACCATGACCTCCTATGTGATTAAATAAAAGTGAATGGAGTATACAACCTATTTCAAATAAGACAGCTCAATTTTTTTGGCCGAAGGAACTTTATTTGTCTCGATGTTGTCGCAACAGATTTAGTGCAATTAATCTTGTTCTGTGCGAAACACTTTTAAATGGTCTCTTCTTACAGGTGCCTGAGCAGTATCTATTCGGGCCATCACTCGATCCTCATCCCGCCCTCCGAGATCGACGTAAACCCCGCCCTCTGGTTGACCGCCGTCAGTCAAAACAAAGTTCGCGACACCTTCTGCTCCTACGGCGTTATGGAACTGTGCACCAAAGGCCTAGGATCCTCCGTGAACCAACTAAAATCTCGCGGCGTCAACCTGTCGTGCGTGCGGACTTGCGTGGTGGTCGCCGAAGAAAGACCCAGGATAAACCTGACCACAAGCTTCTCCAAACTGTTCAGCGCCCTCGGCCTGAGTCCCAGGGCCGTCTCCACCAGTTTCGGGTGCCGCGTCAACGTTGCCATCTGCCTCCAGGGCGCTTCCAGTCCCGAACCTTCTTCGGTGTACGTGGATCTTAGAGCTTTGCGAAACGACAGGGTCAGCCTGGTGGAGAGAGGCTCGCCGCACAGTCTGTGCCTGATGGAGAGCGGGAAGTTGCTCCCGGGCGTCAAGGTCATCATCGCGAATCCGGAAACCAAAGGCCAGTGCGGCGATTCGCACCTCGGCGAGATCTGGGTGCAGAGCGGGCATAACGCGAGCGGGTACTTTACGATCTACGGGGACGAGAACGAGTACAACGACCACTTCAACGCCCACCTGGTGACCGGGAACATAGGGGAGGTGTACGCCCGGACGGGTTATCTGGGATTCTTGAGGAGGACGGAGAGCTCGTCGATCGGGGCGGGCAACAGGAGCGCGTTGGAGGAGACGATCTTGGGGAGGGACAGCAGCGACACGGAGTCGCTGAATTCGTCGCATCACATACTGAGCGCGTCGTCTTCGGACGGGCCGGAGCAGCACGACGCCGTGTTCGTGGTGGGGGCCTTGGACGAGACCATCATGCTGAGGGGCATGAGGTATCATCCTATCGATATTGAAAACAGCGTGATGCGGTGCCATAAGAAAATTGCAGAATGGTGAGTACAACCTTAAACAAATTCTGTGATGATAATGATAATAATTACTTAAATCTAGGAGCATAGAATAACTGGAGAGAAGGCTCCCCTACGAAAATGAACTGCCAAAAACGTCCGAACTTGTCAGTTCGCCGCAAGGTCACGAGATGGCGACAACGTCGTTTCTTTCTACAACATGGCTATCCTTAATAAAATTATCTTTAATGGTTATTCGTTGTTATTACTTATTAGGTCCCATTTATTACTATATCATAATATATATTCTTTTGAAAGAAAGCAATACATACTTTTTTTCGTAAATCCGACAATATAATGCATATAGCACGTGTAAAGAAATGGCTACAAGGATCAGATTGAATATAGGAAGAAAAATCTGTTTCCCGCTCCGAATCTAAGTGTTAGCAGAGGGAATGTGAACGGGGTACCATACAATTCTGCGTATGATACACGAGAATAGATAAAACCTCAGTCTTCGCGTATAATAATAATAATACTTACCTGAATGTTCGCTTTTTCCGATAAGGATATTGTTTTGACAAATTTATTACCGATCACAGACTTCCCATAAAATTGCGCATAAAAAGTTGATTAGAATAAAGCGATGATATGTCATCAATATTGTCTATGTTATGATTTATGGCCATTTTCAATCAAAAAGAAGCATAAATGTATCAATAACAATGACAGCAACATTATATTCTTTGCAATTGTAGCGCCATAGAACAAAATATCTGACATGTTACTGAATAAAGGATCTCAGCGTTATCTATCGGGCGTCACACGAAACTCTAACCTCCGCCGTTATTGGCAGTTCAAAATGATCTGTCGAGCGTATGAAGCCTTCCCTCCAGTTATTCTATGCTCCTAGCTTAAATTAAAGTACTTATCAGAAACGTGGAAAGTTTATTTCTCTAATTTAATCTACAGAGCCAACGTTTCGAAGACAATATTTTCTCCTTCTTCAGGGCTTAAGATTATTAATTTTTCAGAGATTTAACATTTAGGTATCTGTAAGATCTACAATTCATAATACTCTAAAATTCAAAACACTTTCTAGCAACCAACAACGACGTTGGCTCTGTAGATTAAATTAGAGAAATAAACTGTCCACGTTTCTGATAAGTACTTTAATTTAAACAAATAGTATGGATGAAAACCAAACTGATAATAATTACTTTCTCTATTTCAGTATCGTAATGAGTTCATTACAGCACTAAAAACAGTGTTGTAATAAATTCATTAGAACATCGTTTTCAGTTACATTTTTCGTTTTGTGGTTGTCAACAATGACTTCCGATTCTATCAAATTCCAGCAGACGTCAATTTGGAAATGTCAATTTTCGTATTTCCTAACATTCACACCAACTGCCAAGATACAATATGAAAGTCACTAGGAACTATAATTTGAATTTTTTCATTGAATTTCACACAATTTGAATGAAATAGAGAAAATATCGTCTAATACTCGTTGCAGAATGCAATTCCATTACTCATGCGTTCGAAAACTCGCTCCTTCTTCGCTCGTTTTCGAATTTCGCATTCGTATTGGAATAGGAGCCCATTCTGCAACTAGTTTTAGAATATACTATTATTTGATCCTTTGTGACACAAGGTGGTAAGGACTGAACGAGAATAAATTCGCTATCACAAAAACGCTTATATCTTTTGAACCACTGGACCGATTTAGAAAATCAAACTCATTTTCGAATCATCTTCTAATTCTAATGAAAACTGTTTTTACAATAAAAAAACAGAACTATTTTTTACAAAATTCATGGGTTTTTTCTGGAATTCTTCCTATCATGCTTCTTATAGTGTTCTCAGTCACTTTCTGGGATGCTGTCTTCTACTTTTGCTTGAATTCCGCTAATTTTTTCGTTGATTTCTTAGTCTTCTTCAATTCTCATTTTACCAGGGCCCAATATCTTTCGATTGGC
Organism: Adalia decempunctata; assembly: GCA_951802165.1. Lineage (NCBI taxonomy): Eukaryota > Metazoa > Arthropoda > Insecta > Coleoptera > Coccinellidae > Adalia > Adalia decempunctata. The sequence continues at coordinate 4,091,755 of OX637695.1, read as the reverse complement.
CTGAGTTCTGGACAATTTGGTGGATTGGCCTCTTTGGGGACAAAAAACACCTAATTAGCTTGGCCAACGAAAAATTTGCTCTTTTTCCCACAAGTGCAAATTGCTTGCCAAACCAGGAATTTTTTAGGAAACTTTGCTTGTTGCTTCACGCGAAATTGTTGGTCAACATTTCCACGAGAATCTGAAGTATAAAATTCCTGACCAGGAAGTTGCGAGAAATCAGCCAAGACATAGGTTTCGTCGTCCATCACGCAACAAGAAAAATTTTTCAAGAAATCTTTTTTTAATTTCTTTGCTCTTGATTTCGCTTCTTGATTCTTCACAGCGTTCCTGTCTGGCACTTTCTGCACTTTGTATGTTATAAGCCCACAACTCGACTTGATTTTCTGAACGGTTGACTGTGAACAACCCACTATTTGGGCCACTTTCCGTCCTGAAAGGTTAGGATTCTTCTGAAAAAAGCTGATGGCTTTCTTCACTTTTTTTGGGCTATGAAAGCTCTTTTTCCTCCCGGTTTCTTCCTTGCGGTTAATTGTAAGATCTTCGTTGAAGCACTTAACAACTCTTGATACCGTTTCCGTACGAACGCGAGCCTCTTTTGCGATTCTTTTGAAGCTCCATTTTTAATTATTTTGAAAAAGTTTCACTATAAATTCTCGTGTTTTCACTTCGCTTGACATTTTGCGACAGAAAATTGGAAAATATCTATGAAGTGAATGCTCCACATGTTTCTGACGTTCATAACAAAGCTAACTATGATCGAATTTTGATTTTTTTCTCAATTGGTTCAAGAGATATAGGCGTTTTTGTGATAGCGAATTTATTCTCGTTCAGTCCTTAAAGGGTTTTCCAATGAGAGGCTTTTGATACTTTAGGAAATTTTCAAGTTTTTGTGGAAAATTCCTGCAAATTTTTGTATTTTTTGATGGTCATTACTCGGAAACTATATTTTATTGAAAATATTTGATTGCATATTCTTTATCCGAAAAATAACTCAGCAACGGTTTTCCTTCAAATTAAAACCTTCATATTTTCCAGAGATGATCGTGTTCGAAGAAATTTTTTTTGTGGAAGATGTGTTTTAGCATGCTCTACAAGATACCCATTTCCAAATTTTTTGGGATGCCGTCTAAGACTTGAGAAATCCGAAAAATGATCCAGCAACGGTTTTCCTTCAAATTAAAACCTTCATATTTCCCAGAGATGAGCGCGTTCGACAATTTTTTTTTGTGGAAGATGTGTTTTTAGATTCTCTACAAGATACAAATTTTTTGGGATGCCGTCAGGGCTTGGGAAATCCGGAAAATGATCTGGTAACCTCCATATTTTCCAGAGATGAGCGTGTTCGAAAAAAAAAATTGTGGAAGATGTGTTTTTGCAAGCTCTACAAGATATCACTTTCCAAATTTTTTGGGATGCCGTCTGGAACTTGAGAAATCCGAAAAATGACCCAGCAACGGTTTTCCTTCAAATTAAAACCTTCATATTTCCCAGAGATGAGCGTGTTCGAAAAAATTTTTTTGTGGAAGATGTGTTTTAGCATGCTCTATAAGATACAACTCTCCAAATTTTTTGGAATTTTCATTGTTCGACCACCAGCACTAACCCCAAAAAATATTTAACAGGTCGTTGGATTGCCTCATTTTTATGCAACTTTAATTTTCTGTAAAACACGAATTATCATCTTACAAAATTTCCCAGACATTTTCGAGATTCTGTTTCATTCCTTTCGAAGGTTATCTTGTTTAGGCGAAATAACACTTTTTTATTATGTCTGATGGGAATATTTAAACACAATTTTCAAACTTTTCAGTTGAAGCATCCAACATTTTGCTTGTAGATTATATAGAGTGTTGGCAACTAAGGAATTAATCAAGTTTAATCAGTTTTCCATTCCTTTTTGATCTAATTACCTCCTTTTTTCCAGCGCCGTTTTCACTTGGACCAACCTTTTAGTCGTAGTGGTAGAATTAGACGGTAACGAAAGCGAAGCCTTGGATCTGGTACCGTTAGTAACGAACACGGTGCTAGAAGAGCACCATCTCATCGTAGGAGTCGTGGTAGTAGTAGACCCAGGAGTGGTCCCCATCAATTCGAGGGGAGAAAAGCAAAGGATGCATTTAAGAGACGGATTTTTAGCGGATCAATTAGATCCGATCTATGTGGCGTATAATATGTAAGGAGTAATTTTTTGATAATTATTTTATATCGTTCAAAGCGATCGGACTTTTGAAACAGGTAGTACTGTCGGGTTATTCCCAGACTGTCGGTTCCGAAACCGCTAAATTGGTTCTTAGGTTGGATCTACAAAATTCATCACAAAAATTGCTCTCTGTCGTTTACATCTTCAGTATTACTTACTTCAAAAGTATAAGTATTCGTCGGGATCACTCGAGTGGTTCTTTTCGTACAACTAGAAAATTTGGAATAAACGTATAATTTACATCAGCTGAGAATTTTGCACAAATTTTTTAAAAGTTGTTCGAAAGCTCAAATAAGATCTATATTTCTATGGCGAAACTTGTTAGTTGCATCTCCGATATCAGAATATCTAGTTAAACTGCGAGTTGTCCCAAAAATAGTGAAATTTCCGAAAAGTTATTCAGCTCAAATTTTCAAAGTCTCAACATTTTCATGTTAGTAGTTTAGATGTAAATATTATGGCCTAACGCCAATAGTGTATTGTATCAATAGTGTACAGTCGACATCTCTCTTCTTGTATTTTTTTTAAAGTATGAGTATTCTAATCCAAGCGAACTATCATGTGATTATAAACAATTTGTGATTTAAGTTAGCTGTAAGCGTTCTTTTCCGATTCATATAGAGTTCCATCGATTTCTGGAGGATGTTTATTTATTAAGTCTAGTCTAATTTTAATTTGGCCGCTTCCCTCTATCTTGCAGGAAAAAGTCTATGCGGTTGTGAATATGAAAATTATTTTTAATTTTTTATGATTTTATATGAATTGAAGCAATATTTGCCGGGTGCTACAAGCAACGTAACCAACTAGCCCATTTAGGTTATTTGAAACATCATACATAGTTACTCGAAGCACCCTGTATATATAACCTTCTCTACAAATGATAGTTCAAACGAACTTCCCTTAATCAAGTTTCAGTGCAATTTAGATAACTAATGTTAAGCACTAATTGTGAATTAAATTTGTTCAAATAATCATTTTAAATTTAAAAAGTTGAAAATCGACTGAAATTCAATTAGTTTTGAAGATCCTGTAACGGATGATACTGAGATAATTTTATTTTCTGAAATATTTATTTATACATTTGTTTGTGTTATTTCTTGTATCAATGAATGAATCCATTCAATGCTCTGTCAAGATTTCGATATTTTTAACCATTATAGTGTGACAATATGATTTTTCTTGTTTATATGTTAAATTGCCATTTGTGGACATAAAATTGACGTTTTGGAAGAGTTTCATGAATGCAACAGCAAATAAATGTACCTTTATAGCAAAAACTATTATTTTCATGTTCCAGGAAAAGGAAAAACTCATCATTCCCCTCCTTTACCTGCACTCCTGACGCAATTGAGAGGTTGAATTATTTAAAATGATTTATTCCTCCTGATTTACAATTACAAAATTGTAAAATCACAATACTGAATCAATATTTTGAATGTCAAATCAAAATATCAACAGTAAAATATCAGTATTTCAGTATTAAATTGCAATTCACGACACTAAAGACAAATTTCAACATCACATTTCAATGACTCAATCAGAATTTCAATCACTAAATGAGAATTCCAATATGACATCAGAATTTGAATCCATAAATGTCAAGAAACAAAAATCAAAATTTCAATCACCAGATAAGAATTTCAATCACTAGATCAGAATTTCAATATTACATCCGACTTAACGATAGAAAATCAACATTTCAATCACCAAATGAGAATTTCAATCACTCAATCAGAATTTCACTCACGAAATGAGAATTCCAATCAATACATCAAAATTCACGACACTAAAATTTCAATCACAAGATCAGAATTTCAATCATCAAATAAGAATTTCAATCACTAGATCAGAATTTCAATCGCCAAATGAAAATTTCGATCACTAGATCAGAATTTCAATCGCCAAATGAGAATTTCAATCACTAGATCAGAATTTCAATCACTAGATCAGAATTTCAATCACTAGATCAGAATTTCAATCGCCAAATGAGAATTTCAATCACTAGATATAAATTTCAATATTGCATCAGAATTTACGAAATCAAAATTTCAATCAGTCAATCAGAATTTCAATCAGTAGATCTGAATTTCAATCACTAGATCAGAATTTCAATATAACATCAGAGTTAACGATACAAAATCAACATTTCAATCACCAAATGAGAATTTCAATCACTCAATCAGAATTTCAATTACCAAATGAGAATTCCAATCAATAGATCAAAATTCACAACACTAAAATTTCAATCACAAGATCAGAATTTCAATCATCAAATAAGAATTTCAATGACTAGATCAGAATTTCAATCACAAAATGAGAATTTCAATCACTCAATCAGAATTTCAATCACCAAATGAGAATTCCAATCAATAGATCAAAATTCACGACACTAAAATTTCAATCACAATATCAGAATTTCAATCATCAAATAAGAATTTCAATCACTAGATCAGAATTTCAATCACCAAATGAGAATTTCAATCACTAGATTAGAATTTCAATCGCCAAATGAGAATTTCAATCACTAGATCAGAATCTCAATCACTAGATCAGAATTTCTATCGCCAAATGAGAATTTCAATCACTAGATCAGAATTCACGAAACAAAATTCAAAATTTAAATCACCAAATGAGAATTTCAATCACTAGATCAGAATTTCAATCACCAAATGAGAATTTCAATCACTCAATCAGAATTTCAATCACCAAATGAGAATTCCAATCAATAGATCAAAATTCACGACACTAAAATTTCAATCACAATATCAGAATTTCAATCGTCAAATAAGAATTTCAATGACTAGATCAGAATTTCAATCACAAAATGAGAATTTCAATCACTCAATCAGAATTTCAATCACCAAATGAGAATTCCAATCAATAGATCAAAATTCACGACACTAAAATTTCAATCACAATATCAGAATTTCAATCATCAAATAAGAATTTCAATCACTAGATCAGAATTTCAATCACCAAATGAGAATTTCAATCACTAGATTAGAATTTCAATCGCCAAATGAGAATTTCAATCACTAGATCAGAATCTCAATCACTAGATCAGAATTTCTATCACTAGATCAGAATTTCTATCGCCAAATGAGAATTTCAATCACTAGATCAGAATTCACGAAACAAAATTCAAAATTTAAATCACCATATGAGAATTTCAATCACTAGATCAGAATTTCAATATTGCATCAGAATTAACGATACAAAATCAAAATTTCAATCAATCAGAATTTCAATCACCAAATTAGAATTTCAATCACTACGTCAGAATTTCAATCACTAGATCAGAATTCATGATACAAATCAAAATTTCAATCACCAAATGAGAATTTAAATCACTCAATCAGAAATTAGAATAGATAAAATCAGTTTCCCGAAATAAAAGGTGACAGGTGTAAACGAAAAATTGGGAGACTTTTTGTGACTATTCATGTAATAAAACTCTCAAATACATAAAAATTTCATAATTCGAGATCAAACAAAGCGTAACGTTATGAAGAAATGGTAGGTTCCTCCAACATTATCTCAGGTTCAGACTTCAGAGAGATGGACGCCACCGATGGCGTTTCTTCAGGATGAACACTGTAATCCTCGTCGACTTGATCCTGAAAACCAGGAGCGTCTTCAGAGCCCAGGGTCCAATCGGTACAATGTGGTATCCTCTTGATGGTCTGTATGAGATTTATGACTCCCGACTGAAATTCTAACGTTTGATCATCATCGAATGTCTTTAGGGACGGCAGGAGACTCCGGAAGAAAAATAAATTACGATCTTCCTCCTCCTCTTCATTATCTTTAGCCAATTGTTTCTCCAAGAGACTCATCATTTTTGCATCCAATTCGTTACTATATTTTCGTTTTCTAGAAGGTGGTGGTGCTGATTTTTGATTTTCAGTAGGGTTTCGATTTTTTTCCGATGCATCATTTGCTTCCTTATGACCAATTCCATTTTTCATTACTTCTGAATGTTCACTTTTATTTTCTTCTGATATGGCTTCCTGTTTAACGTTATTTGTGGTAAGTAATGTGCTTTCGTTAACAATCACTGGCTCCACAATGTTCATTAAAAAATTCAACTTCTCATGGAATCTGTATGGTCTAGGAGTGAATCCAAGGGAGTTCTTGGACATTTTGAGGGTGCTCATGGATTTGACCCAAGCATCTCGTATTTGTGTCCATCTCTTAATTACACATTTTCCTGGAATGAATTTCGAAATCAGAAAATGACTTTGCTAAGGCTTTTATGAGCTCGGACTCTTAGTATCCTTTCGCTACAGGAAGGATACTATTTTATCAACCTACCAAAGATTTGTCTATCGTTTTGCTGCATTTCTCGAAACCCGCTGTTTAAAATCACACATATTTCCCGCCATGCTTGAGTTTTGGCAGCTTTGTCTCTGTAACTGTCTAAATACTTGTTCCATAGCACCGGTCGCTTTTCCACCAAACTAATCAATACTTCTCTGTCTATAGAATTATCAAATTGCCTTTCTTTCATGGATTCACTCATGATAAAATCTCATTTAATTACTGGCCCCAGCTTTTTCCTATTTTATTTCACAGAAAGAATTTGAAAATAGCATTTGTAGGCTCCATAAGTTTGCACTATAGTTCATAAAGTGCAAGTGGAAAAATTCATCTGGATTACAAGAGTGAAAAACGCTGAAATCGGGAGATTCGTCCGAAAATATTTACAAACGTCGATCCCTCCTGTCAGAAAACAAAAACAAAACGCCAGAGAGTTTTTATAACTACCTTTCCGAGAGCCAAAGAGACTATGCGTGTTTGAACTACTAAATTAACCTAAATACTGCAAATACTGAAAATACGATTATAAACAATAAGCAGCTCACTCAAGAGAGGCAATAAAGGCTCAATGTTTCTCATGACTCCATGCAATTTCTTGTTTTAAGCCAAAAAACTAATGAATAAATAATTTCCAACGAATAAGATTTTTTGATGTTCTATGATATTTACTGTCTCTTTTCATAGAAAAATGTCAAATGGCCATAGAACTCTGAATATTTTCTCTTCTCTTTTCACTTTTCAGTCAAAAAGAAATCTTTAATCTATGATTTGTGATTTGTAATGAAAACGATGCAGTTACTTTCGCTTTATTATTATTGTTATTGAAAAAAGTACTCAATCCTAAGATCTAAGAGCAATTATAAGTAATAAAACAGTATCCAACAAGAGTATAGCATTCAAGATTAGCGTACAGCTAAAGTATGTATCGAACAGATAAACAATTCATGAAAAACCCGGCGACTGCCTCTCAGCGAATTTATATTGGTGGTTTGCCATTAACAGTGGTAGCTGACGATTTAGACCTGAAATTCAGACAACATGGCAAAATTTTGGGAATAGTTCAAAATAGAGGATTCGCTTTTGTGCAATTTGAAACAGACGAGGAAGCACAGAAAGCCATTCGTTTCGAGCAAGGTGCCATTATTCATGGCAAGAAAATTTCTGTGAGACCCGCTTTGCAAGACAGAAAAGCAATGAACACTCCCAATCCAAAACCTCAAGAATCAAACAACCAACAGAAACAGACCGTTAATCAAACAAGTGGAAATACCAACGTTGTCAAAAAACCGGAACCGGAGGAACCTCCAAAACCAAATCATCCCCCTGAAGAAGATGTTAGTAAAACGCAAGGTTTTGAAGAGCAAGAATTGGAGATGATAGCTGAAAAATTCCAGGAAGAAGACAAACATCAAGATTTCCCTCCTAAACCTCAGAGCATAATATCCTCAGAAAACTTCGACGATGAAGATTCAAGAGGTCAAATGAGAAAACGTGGAATGAGAGGAGGAAGGGGAAGAGGTGGTAAACCGTGGCATAATGATAGATTCATACCACATCCTCCTCCTTTAGACAGGGATAGGTTCAGGGGTGCTCCGCCATTTATTCCTCAAGAAAGATATCCCGAATTCGAACCTCCCATGCCTATGATGGACAGGCCGGAGAAGTATGATTGTGAAATCATTGTTGTTTCTAAAATGTTGACAGAATATGCCGAGTACATCGAATCAAGACTCAAAGCTCTGGGTCTCATCGTGGATTTGCTGTTTCCCAACGCAGATGTTCCAATAGGTCGTGTTATCGCCAATATCTCTAGTAGAGGTTGTTTATACGCAATACTGGTTACGCCACAGAATAAGGAAAATCAAAGTTTAACACTGAACGTTTTACATGGAATACCGCAGGAACACCGAAATATGCCAGTGGAGGATTCTCTACTTTTCATCACCAGAAATTTCGACGCTTATATGCGGGGAGAGAAGATATCAGCTGGAGATAATGAAGGAAAAATGACGATTTATGATAAACATCCGAATGGGATACAGTTGTTGTTGAACATTCTTGCGGAGAACAGAGTATTAACTTCTGTTCAATATGACAAAATATTGAGATACCTGGAAGAAAGACGAGAACTACAGGTCCAATTCGAATTAAGTGAAGGTATCGAGGTTGGCACTGAAAACCAAGCGAGCAAACAGACGGAATTACAAAATCGCATAATGAATATATTGAACAAATCGTCTGATAACAGCAGGATGGAAAGTGAACAAGTAAACGCGCTCCCTCCTCCTTCAACGTCTACTCCTCTTCTGAAAGACCCAACGGTACAAAAAGCACTAGATAGTCTATTGACGGGGGATATGTTCAAGAATATTGCAGGATGAAATTCCATTGAAGATCTTCAGATTATATTTGAACAACTTGATATATAGTTATGTTTTATCTTATTTACGAGTGAGTGGAATTCTAATTTATGAATTGATGTCGGTTCCTTTCATTTTGATAGAATTGTGTAAGTTGAAGCTCTATTTGAAACTATTCTGATATATTGTAATGTTACTCTGTTTCAAGACGACTTTTCATACCAGATGGTAAATGTATATCTATTCAATTTTCAGTAAATGACCATTTTAACTTGGAACAAAAACAAATTTTTCATTTGAATACTTCCTTTCCTTGCATATGCTAGTTGAATTCCTCATCGTCGCAAAATCTGCCAAATACACTGCGCAAAAAAATTAACGCACATTATGGAAATCTCAAATTTTAGCTACAACTGAAGGTGTTCTCAATGATAATTATTTTTATCAGAATTATGCATGCATATGTTATCCACTTTCAACGTTTTTCTTCAATACAGATGTTTTCTCCCAGCAGGAATAAAAAAAGATGATACTATCACATTTTGAATGTATTGGCTCCATTCTAAAATCAGTTGTTCTCGATCAATTCTAGTGATCAATAGTTTTTCTTTCGTTTGATTTTCTACACTCGATCGCTATGCAACGCGAAACACGCAATTTGACCCAAGAGGAATGTGCCCAAGAAAGCGGTAGTTTTGCGAGAAGAAGGGTGGACATACACAAGAATTGCAGAAAGGTTTGGAGTTTCCCATACAAGTGTGTCCAGAATGTTGCAGCGATTTAGGGGGACAGGTATGAATGTCCGAAGACCAGGACAGGGTAGACCACAGGTAACAACTGCCATTCAAGAACGTTACTTGAGAGTTTCTTCGTTGAGACAACGGTTTGCAACCGCTCGCCTCCTTCAAAATCAGCTTGAGCAAACTCATGAGGCGCAAATTATCACTCAGACAATAAGAAATCACCTCAGAGAATATGATTTAAGGCCTCGTGTCGCGGCAAGAGGCCCAGCTCTTACCCCAGCCCATCAAAGGGCGCGTTTGGATTTTGCGAGAGAGCATATCCATTGGGAAGAGGCCGATTGGGAAAGAGTTCTCTTCACAGATGAGTCTAGATTCTGCCTCTACCATTGTGATCAACGTTCCCTTGTATACAGACGTCCACATGAAAGATATGCTCAGTGCAATTTCCTGAATACTACTGGTTTCGGGTGAGGATCGATTATGGTATGGGGTGGAATATCTTTGACTGCTCGCACAGACCTAGTGGTCGTTGATAATGGAGCTATGAATGCTGATAAGTATATAAGGAACATTCTTGAAGAGCATGTAGTGCCATTTGCCCCATACATTGGTGAAAATTTCATTTTTATGGACGATAATGCCAGACCCCATCGTGCGCGCATCGTTCAGGAGTACCTTGAAGAGGTTGAAGTCTCTCGAATGGAATGGCCAGCAAGAAGTCCAGATCTCAATCCGATTGAGCAGGTTTGGGACAACCTCAATAGAAGGCTGAGAAGTTCAGAAAATCATCCAGCTACTCTTAATGACTCAGGAATCCAACTCGGAGAAATCTGGGAAGGATTAGATCAGAACATTTTGAGATCACTCATTTTGAGTATGAATCGTCGTTGCCGAGCTGTAATTAACGCAAGGGGTGGAAATACCAAGTATTAAATCACTTATCAGCATTTCAGTATTTTGAATATTGTTCATTTCTCTTCTTTCACATAAGATTCGGTGAAATCCTGAATTTTTCTTCCATTTAATGTGTCTAGTTTCGTTCAACACCTTCCTGAGAGAACATAAAAATAAGTTATAAAGTTAATGTAGAGTTAACTTTCATTAAAATTGAGATTTTCAGAATGTGCGTTAATTTTTTGCGCAGTTTAGTTCTAGAAATTTGAATATTTCAAAAACAGAGTCAAAATTTAGAATAAAGCATTTATGTTATTCTACCAGTTTTAACTTTTAACCTGAAAACGTTTTGGACAGGTCGATGTTCAGCGAATTTTTTTTTAATTTTAGACGTGAAGCAGTGCACCCTGTAGCTTTTTCGACCCTCTATATGATATGTAATTCAAGTATTCATCAAGCGAATAAACGTTTCTAATGTCTTCATGAACATAGCTAAATTCCCATGGTTTGACCACCAGCACTAACCTCAAAAGTTTTTAAGATTTCTTTGGATTGCCGAATTCAGCTGAAAAATAACGATTGCGAAAATAAATCAAACTGGAAAAAAGTATTTATCATATTTATATTTAATCAAAATATGGTTCACAATTACTCTTCCATATTTCATCCCAATTTCCAAACGAATCAAGTTCATCCTTCATTTTTCTCAGACTTCTATTCCTATCTTCATTAAGAGGAAAACCTTCGAATATATCTTGTAATAAATTCGAAAGTTCCTTTTCGTTTGAAAAAATACGTCCATTTTTTCCATCAACAACCAACTCGTTTAGACTGAAATTAAATAACCACTGTAAAAAAATGAGTTATTAAATCAAAACTATACTTACGCCTCGAAATTGTACGCTAAGACTGGTACCTTGGCACCGAATAAATCAACAATTTTCATTGGCAAATCTAATCCACTTGAACTAGTATGGAGGGAAATGCCGATATTGGCACATCCTATAAAAATTGGATAATCCTTGTTGTCCAACCAGGGTGTGATTACTTGGACATGTTCCCATTTTCTAGACTCTATATCTTTTAAATAATAATCTTTCAATGGTCCTTTACCGGTAATGGCTACTAACAAATTTGGTAATCCTTTTTTATTATCAGCATTCAAATGATCTTCGTAGTCTGTAAATTGTTTATAATGTAGAAGACTCCTTAATCATTATGCATTTGATAAACCTGATTGTTCATTCTCGAATTCTGGGAAATTATTACCATTACTTTTTTCAGTCGTTAATCATTCCTATTGATAAGAATAAATAATCTGATAATTGTATGAACCCTAACTAATTTACGATGATAAGAAATTAAAATTGAACCAGATACCTTGTAAAGCATTCAAAAGTATTGAAAAATCTTCATCCTCCGTCCAACTAGTGCTGGATACAACAAATGCAGGTCTATCTTCTTTAAGACAGAGACCTTTGCTTTGATCAAATTGTGTGAATAAAGTTGCATTTTCGTCTTTCTTATCACAGAAAACTTGGAAGCCCTTCTTTTCACCTAAAACCTTGAAAAAATCATGCATTTCTTTCAATGATACTGAACCAAAGTTAGAACTGGGACGGTCATATACCACTTGCGATCTAAAATCAAAGACAGGAACATAATAAAAAAACTATCTTTATTGAATTATGAAAAGCTAAATGTAATGAATAATGTTATTTTCACCTTATGCCCCAATTATCATAAAGATCATTCTTCATTGCTTTTGAAACACAAAAATTATAATCAGCTTTTCTTCCTACAGTCTTCTCCATAAATTTTGTTATGGAAACAAGAGGGCTTCTTCTTCCAACACTCAATGCCATTATAGTGTTTGCATAATTATGCCAGTCGATAATAAGCTTTGCACCGATCCATTTGCAATATATCCAAGAGATAATTAGTGAAGGAATGGCAGGTGGGTTTTGAACTAGAACTACATCAGCCTTACGTGTTATTACTAATACAAAAAATAGATTTATAGCAGTCCATATAGTCTTCCAAATGTAATTCACTAATTTGAAGCTTATACGTGGACATGGATTGAGGAAATGAGTGTATATGTTTGGGGCAAGTCTGAATTGGTGTGGCAGTTCAGATTCTCTATACCCTATTATATCAACAGTATGTCCAGAATTTGATAAAGATATGGCATGATTGGCCATTCTGGGGCTATGACCAATGTCTCCTAATACAACTATTTTCACATTTTTTTTTCGCTCCATAATTGTGCATTAGTCAGTGCAGTCAATGGAAACCAATTTATCGAATGAGCACGTTACTGATTTTCACGACTATGAGAAAAATCTCTGTATAAATAACTAAATAAGCTTTGTTTTGAAATTTGAACATCTAATGTCAAATGTGACATATGTCACATTTCTTCAGCTGGAAATAAAATGCTGAGTTGCCATAAAGCATCTCCTGGCTTGTGTATGTGCACATCTTTGCTCTGTGGGTATATGGGGTAGAGTAGTTCGTTCGCCTCATAACCAAAAACCCAAATAAATATTTTTCAAACCGGAATTTTCCAAAATCTAACATTTTTCCAGTATTTTTCGTTGATTACCATTTAGAAATGTCATCAAAGAGAACAGTTTACGTGGGTGGCCTCGCGGAAGAAGTGGATGAAAAAGTGTTGAATGCCGCTTTCATTCCATTCGGCGATATTGTGGATATACAAATTCCCTTGGACTATGAAACGGAAAAACACAGGGGTTTCGCTTTCATCGAATTTGAAAACGGAGAAGATGCAGCAGCGGCTATCGATAATATGGTACGACCATCAAAATGTATCCAATTAAAATTTAATTCACAATTTTTACAGAATGACTCAGAATTGTTTGGAAGGACTATAAGAGTTAATTTAGCCAAACCACAAAGAATAAAAGAAGGCTCAACTAGGCCTGTTTGGTCTGAAGATACTTGGTTGCAGACTCATGCTGGAGAAACATTAAAGAAGAACAGTGACAATCCTGAGGATGAAGCCATGGATACCGTTCGTATTTTATTACTCATATTTTCTTCACTTCATTAATGTCAGAAGAAGATCCCAGATTCACATCTTCATCTCATGAATTTCAGTCTAACGATAAACAACAGGAAGTGACCAAAGTGAAAAACCCACAAGTATATCTGGATATTAAAATTGAAAAAAAGGAAGTCGGCAGAATCACCATTCTACTGAGGTCAGATATAGTTCCAAAAACTGCAGAAAATTTCAGGTGTCTCTGTACTCACGAGAAGGGATTTGGATTTCAGGGCAGCATATTCCACAGGGTTATACCTGGTTTTGTATCCTTACAATCTTAGGTGTTCTACTTTGTTTTCCTGCTTTCTGATACTATTCGTTCATTTATTTCAATGGTAATTTTTTCCTTAATTCAATGGTGAGGAATATCAGTCACAAGGAACAGTTGTATACAGTTTATTCAATGGCAACGTTTCTGAGCATTTAGCTCCTTCATCAGGCTAAAAACAAAAACCAATTTGGAAACAACAGCATGGATCATACAATTGGTGTAGCAATAAAGACAAAAATAGATAAAGTGACGTCGCTATACAACAATAAATATGAAATATAACATAGTTGACAATGGCAACGATATTCCTCACCATTGAATTAAATCTTCGGAACGATAATTTTACCTGAAATTTTTCCTTAATGTTCATATAAAGATGTGCCAAGGTGGAGATTTCACACATAATAATGGCAGTGGCGGAAAATCAATATATGGTAGAAAATTTGAAGATGAAAACTTCGAGCTCAAACATGTAGGTCCAGGAACATTATCGATGGCAAATTCCGGACCAAACACAAATGGATCCCAATTTTTTATATGCACAGAAAAAACAGATTGGTTGGATGGAAAACACGTGGTTTTTGGTCATGTGATAAGCGGTATGGACGTTGTGAAGAGGATGGAGAGAAGTGGTACAAAGTCTGGAAAACCTACAGAAAAAATTGAAATATCTGGATGCGGAGAAGTTTCTTAATTAGTTAAATTTTGTATTGAGTTTTATATCATTAAAAACTTTGAGTTTATTTATGAATCTTCCTTTTACTCTCCTACTTTCTAATTTTTTCAGGGTAAAATTGTGATAATAAAGGAAAAGTCCATATGTTTTTGATTGTGCAGGTCGAGGTTTATCATTTGTGTTCTGTGGTTCAGTCATAGAACTTATAGTAACTATAAGTTCTATGAGTTTAGTGACTAAAAATCATAGAAATACGAGTTTTCCATAGAAATAGATGCATAGAAAACCTGGTGCAACGATTCCTAACTAAAAATTGTAGACCAAAACGGCACTCTAGATTGTAGATGGGGTCCTAGTTCCGGAATTATCCGCAATATTTCGCGGTCGTGGCGCTATTGCGACAATGAAAAAAGGGCGGTCCCTTTCGGGAGAAATGAAAAGTAGGACGCCATCTTAAACAAAATATTATCAGCGCCAATGGGGATTCTATGCATCTATCCATAGAATATAACCGTTGCCATGGTAACAGTTTAATATCAACAATAACAAATTCGAAACTTCAGGTGACTCCTATTATTGTCAGTATTTCTAACTTATTATTTATTGATAAGTTTATTTGTCCAAGGACTTCGATAATTTATTAATATGGAGGTCAGTTCATTTCGAATAACTATATTAGTCGAAAGAAAGGATTCAAATACTAAAATCCTTTAAGATATGTCTTATGGTAGATCCAACTATTGAATTATTATTTTCAGGAAGAACTCGAACTGCAGGAGCTCAACAGTTCACATTCCTCCAAAACCTTCATGAAGAGAGACAACAAAGTAAGATCCCCTCCTCATTCCTCCAATATGTCGGCAAGAGGTGACGGTAACAACGATATCACGAATCTATTTCTGATTAAAAATCATTCCAAACCAAAATCTTCCTTATTTGGAGTCTCACATCGACCCGAAAAGGATTTTCCTCAAAAATCAGATACGCTGTCGGAGACGCAAGAAATTTCTCAGATTTCTGACGACACTTTTCAAAATAACAGAAAAACCTCGATCGATAGCCCCAGTAGAACGGACTCGAAATCGTATAGAGATAGGGTTAAAAATAGATTTCTACAGATCAAAGAAAATGCGGGGAAGTCTACACAAAAAGCCAGTTTCAGAGACACAACCAAGAAGTTGATAATGGACAGGATGAGGCAAGAAAACGAGACGATCGAACTTGAAATAGAAGATAAGAGAAATAGATCGGGGAGAAGCATACAGGGTCGCCAAAAGATGTACGACTTTTTTGTTGGGGAAAACGGCCCACCTGATGTGAGTGATTTTTTAGTACTTTTGAAATTTTATCGTCCAATTTATTTCAAAAAGCTGAAGAATAATGTTGAATTCAATCGAATTATCGAAAAAAAATCCCAATATTTCTTCGAAAATAGATTCGGAAACATGAACGATTTCTTTGACAGCGGCTGTCAGTTTTTTTACAACTGCTGTCAATTTTTTTTGACAATTGGTGTCAATTTTTTTGACAACTGCTGTCAATTCTTTGACAGCGATAGCTAGGAATGTGAACATTCGTCTCCATTTTTTTTTTCGAATGCATATATCTAATTTCGAAACATTTTACAAAATTTTGTCCACTGTACTGTAATATAAGCCAGATATTACACATTTTTGGCTTGGCGTCGAGTTTCGGGACACCCTGTATGTAGATTTTGATTGAAAAGTTTCTTCAATTATACAGGGTGAGTCTTTGACTTGTACATATATTTTAACTGTAGATTCCTGTCATCAAACGAAACACTATTTTCCTATACCATTTTTCAAAATTCGGTTTAGTTTGGTGTCGAAAATCCATGAAAAAACACTTTTCTGTTTATATCTTCGGAACCGTTATTTCGAATGAACTGAATTTTGGTTGAGTTTTTACTCTACTCATGGTGCATATTCCTCAATCGAAACCTATTCAATATCTTTACTAGTATAAAAGTTACAGGGTAGTCGACTCATCAATACACGCTAAAACACCATAAAACCACTTTAAAAAGATAAACGGTTCATATTTTCAAAAGAATCAATCATTTATGAAACTGAAAGTATTCCTATTTTTTTTTCAATAAAACGCGTCGTTTTCGAGTTATTTCCAATGTTATCCGGAGAAATTTGACGAAAAAATCATTAATTTCAAGAATAATCTGAATGCGTCTCTGAATTAAATATCATCGAATATTATTCCTTCTCTGGTATTTGAACGAGTTTACAATGTTGTCACATTATTCATCAACTTTGTCGAGATATTTTTCAATAATATTAATCCCCCAAATCTGGGAGATAAAATTGAACACCACGGAGGATTTAACACGCACAGTTTCTATTGAAAATTCATAATTACCGGCCCATATTGAAGTTAAATGTCGATGAAATACAAAATTCGGATATGAATGATGAATCTCAACACAAACTACTTATTAAATTGAAATTAGTGAAACGATACCTGATAATCTGTGGCGAAATTTCTATCTAAACAACATCCTCTTAGAATTTTATAAACTCGACACGGTTGAAATTATATTAATTCACTTCACATAATAATCACATTATAACAATAAGTCACTGAATGTATTCAGATTATTCAGAACTTCACATAATGTTTACAGTTTGTTCAGAGACTCTGCTTTGTTATTGTTTATAGTTAGATAACCAATATTTCGGTTTTCGCTCTAAGCATGCGTGGTAAAATTTGGCGGCAAAGTCGATTTATGATGTAAACGGCAGAATTCATAGATATTAATACCACGGTACACAAATGTATCGTGATTTATACTATGTTCCGTAAAAAATCCTTAACCTCAATGAAAATATCAGCAAGCTGACAACATCTTCTTGAAATTTCTGTGCAAAAATTCATAGAATCGATACAAATTAGATTAGGACGATTAGGTAAGGTTGTTTAATAATAAATCTGAATGAAAAGTCTCTCTTCATGATATTGTTTGGCCGTTTGGGAATTTCGAGGAAAATATGAACAAGTTATTAGTGTTCACAAACTAATCTGAAGAAAAATCGAAGAAGGAACTTATTTTGTTGGAATAAATGTGGCTTTTTAGTTGCAGATATAATCCGATGAAACTGTTTTTGTTGAAATCATCGTGTTTGCAACATTTTTATTCCAATAAGGTTAGTACTTGACTACTTGAGTATTCCCTAAATTGGGCCTAAATGTATAAACTCAATTTCTATCGAGAAATATGAACTTTCAATCAATTCCACAGTATCATTTCAGGGACGTATTTAGCCCAATGTTTTTTTTTTCAAATGGCTATATCTTTTTAACAGAGTCGAATTCGGAAAAATGGAAAATGAAAAAAAGGTTTCTTTTGGTCTCAAAAATCCTCACTTAAAATATATGTACAAGTCAAAGACTCACCCTGTATTTTGCTCAAATGCAGGCGAGAAGGTCGCCAGATATAGAAGATGTAGGTATCAATAAATCAACGGAACAATTGATAGATGAAGACTCTGATGATGACAGATTTGTGGAAATGAAATATCCGGAAAATTTGAGGTATCTGCAGAAGGCTTCAGAGATGGAGCACCTTTTCAGACCAACTGGGTAAGTGCTCCACGGGAAAAACACAAATTTATCAATATCTGGTAGAAATTAATATCTAAGAAAAATTAAGTCTAGGTATCCTGTCGAATTATTTGATTTTGATTGATTTATTCATAACACCAGAAAGACCATTGAGTTGTCCAAAAAATTAACTGAAGAAGAGCCAAGATATTTAGAAGATGAGGGTTTTTTCAAGCCATCAAGACCACGTATACCCAAAATATCATACAACATAATAGAAGAACGACTATTAAATATTGGAGATAAGTGAGTACTTTCTGAAAGTCAAACTATCCCCAATTTCTAAAACACCAACATTTTCTAGAAAATGGTTCAACTCTCAAGGCGAACTCGATATTTTAGAAAATCCTTTAACTCGTTCTTCAATCAGGCCTAAGGAATTTCAAAACTTGACTAACGACTTAACAATATTCGCGAAACCAACTATAAATGATACAGAATTCCAGGAAATTCTTGTGATCAAAGAAAATATTCTTCAAGTTACCATAAAGAATATTAAATTTGATCATCATCCATTATTCAGTTTGGAACATGTACTGGAGAGACAGCTGAGAAAAAATGCCGAAATTTATGAAAAGTATACGTCGAATCATATTCTTAAAAAGTTGTACAATCGTTTGGAAGCAACAAGACATATTTTAATAAACGCTGAAAAAACTTCAGGTGACGATAAAAAAGAAAAAATATCTAAATACAAGAAAGATATTAAAGAACTGAGAGAATCGCTCTTCATTCAAGGAAAAGAAGAAAGACATCTGTTAAAATCAACTTTAGCATTGTGGAAAAACATAAAACGATTGAGAATAAAGAACAACTACACAGCAACATCAGTTAAATTGATTATAAATAGAGAATCCCAAAGTTTCGAAGTAGATAAAAAACTTTACGACGAAAATATCCAGAAAGCTTACCAAGAAATTTTAAGGGATTACCGAGACGAATTCAAAAACAAAATGAGAGAATATAAAAGAGTTTTACAAGAATCTCAAGATAGTCCTAGATCTGAGACTGACGCAATTGGTGATTCTCCAAAGAAGCCGTCATACAACGTTGATGAAGAATCTGTTTACAAACAGTTGAAGGCGAGGTTTGAGGAGTCCTTTAGGAGTCCTGGAGAACCTTTAATTCGTTTTAAACTGACCGATTCTATTGCAGTAACGAAGGAAGTTGAGAATCCTCAGGAATTATCCAGGAGAAATATGGTAGCGTCTACGAAAATATACCTGAAAATAATTTGTAACAATTTAACGGTGTGTAAGACTAAAATCGTAACTTTAGACGATACTTTCGACTGTCACTTCAACGAAAACATCTCGATACTTTTAACGAATATTCCGAAGTTCATCAAGATAATTATAGTCGAACAAACGAATGTTTTAAACAAACACTCTTCCGCCGAGGTGAATCTTCCTGTACCATCTCAATCCGTTTCGAAATCCAACATGAAGTGCGCTCAAGAAGGTTTCGAGAAAATCATTTCGGTCAGCTACAAAAATGGGGCTGTCGGGAGCGGCGTCAGTTTGCAGAAATTGCTGGACAACGAAAATATCGACTATTCCTTGAAATCGGAGGATGTAAAACTCAATACTTCGGGAAGCATCCACTACCAATCGTTTTGGGAGAGAGGTTTGCCCGAAGACAGCGAGAATGTGGCGAACGATGAAGTTCTGGATGCTATCGTCGACAAAAATGGAACTATCCAACTGGATAAACTGGCCGAGTGGATCAATCAGACGAAACCCGATCCGCAGAATCCTAGAAACTCCGTTTTGTACGAGTACATTCAAGGGTTTAGCGAGAACTTGAGCGCTTTGCGGAAAAATAATTACTTCAGGTAAGGCAACAAATTTCCAGGGAGATTACACGTTTTGTTGAAAATTAATTCAATTAATGAAAATGGATTAATGTAATGAAAATGAATTCAATTAATGAAAATCAATTAGTGGATGGGAATTAATGAATTAATTAATTTTCATTGAATTAATGAAAATTATTTCAATTATTGAAAATTAATATAATGAAAATAAATTAACTCATTAATTTCCAGTACGTATTTGAATACATTTTCATTGAATTCATTAATTGAATTAATTTTCATTCAATTCATTAATTCTCATCCACTACTTGATCTTCATTAATTGAACTAATTTTCATTTATTAAATTAATTTTCCTTAATTGAAATAATTTTCATCAATTTATTAATGGAAATCAATTGAATTAATTTTCATCAATGAAAATTAGGTAAGTGGATTGAAAAGTAATCAATTAATAATTAATTAATTTTCATTAAATTTATTAATTTCCATTAAATTTATTAATTTTCATTAAATTTATTAATTTTCATTAAATTTATTAATTTTCATTAAATTCATTAATTTCCATCAATTGAATTAATCTGCATCAAACCCATTAATTTCCATCCGCAGACTCGATTTGCATTAAATGAATTAATTTTCATTAATTGAATTAATTTTCATTGAATTCATTAATTTCCATCCACTGACTCAATTTTCGTTGATGAAAATCAATTCATTTATTGAAAATTGATTCGATTAATAAAAATTGCTTAGATTAATTTTCATTAATTGTACGAATTTTCATTAATTGTACGAATTTTCATTAATTGTATTAATTTTCATCAAATGAATTGATTTTCATTAATTGAATTAATATTCATTGATTAAATTGATCGAATTCATTAATTTAATTGGCGAAAATCAATGGAATTATCGAAAATTAATGCAGTGGATGAAATTAATTGATTTCCATTAATTGAATTAATTTTTATCAATTGAATCAATTTTCATTGAATTTATGCATTAAATTCATAAGTTTCCATTAAATGCCTTGATTTTTATCAATTGAATTAAATTTCATTAATTGAATTAATTTTCTTTAAATTCATTAATTTCTATCCACTGACTCGATTTTCATTAGTGAAAATGAATTGAACTAATGAAAATCTATTTTCATTAATTTAATTAAATTTCATTAAGTGTATAAATTCTCATCAATGAAAATTAATGGATTTTATGAAAATTAATTTATTTGATGAAAATTGATCCAACTAATGAAAGTTAATTTTCATTAATTCTTTTAATTTTTTTAATGAGAATTAATTCTATTAATGAAAATCAATTTTCATTAATTCTGCGAATTTTCATTAATTGCATTGATGGAAATCAATTCGAAAACGGTCCATTTCAGGTTGAATCCCTATCAGAAAACACTGCAATTTTGCGACGTTTCCGAAATAGACAATAACGTCCGCATGAAAATCCTACAGCTCCGTAACCAAAACGAACCAGAATTCGACGGGATGGTCGTTCCTAACCGAATCAAGGAGATCCCTTTCAACGTCCTGAAAGATTACAAACGTAGGATAGCCCACGAAAGGGAGGGATTATTCGTGGAAGAATCTAAAGCGGACGGGTACGACTCGAAAAGAAAGAACGGGATGAGAATTATGAAACAGATACACACGAAAGTCTTCCAGAAATGTAAGAACGCTACCAATAATTTGGAATTGGAGGATATCCTGGACGAGAAATATTTGGTTTATTTCGAGTGAGTGTTGATTGTCTCTCTTCAGTGGCCAGATTGTTCTTTATTCTCGATTATTTGCAGAAATCTCATCAAAACGTTAACTACCAATTTTTTCAACTGGTTCCGTTGGAAACCACAGATGAGCCATCCGTTGCCCGAACTGAAAAAATCGAACGTCGAAAAAGTCCAAACGAGTAATCAGGAATTATCGACTTTGGTAAAGATATCTGTGAAGGTGCTGAACGCCGTCAATGTACCCGATCGAGACGCGTCGGTGCAAAAAAGTCAACACTTTTTGACGGACCAAGAGCTCGCGAAAAGTACTGTCAGGTCGTGCGTGGAGGTTAGGTACAATGACCTTTTTGACAGAACGACGGCCGTCGAAGGTACTCAACCGGTGTGGAATGAGAATCTGACGATAATTCTAAGGTGGGTACTACGCTTAGGTTGGTACGACTGTCCTATGAACTCACGCGGAGTTTGCGCGTCAGCTATCATTTGGTTTGTTTACTGTTCGATTTATAATTATATCCTAAGAATCCAAGGATTCGAAGTTTTCGTTAAAATCTTTATTTTTGTTCCATTATTCCATGTGTCAACCTTAAGAACATTTTTATTATACTTGTTGGGTCTTAAGTTGAACTGGAGGTTTTTTTGTGTGGTTGAACTTTCTATACATAATACTCCCATGTTATTCAAATACGTTTTGATTCGTCGAGAGCAACATAAATCGATTGAAATATTTCAGTCCCTCACATTTCGACTATCTCAATCCAAATTCTCTGAGTGGAAGTATCATCTTGAACGTTTTTGATGAAGTGGATCAAAATAAACAAAGTAAGGACGTGAGAATCAGAAATTGGTTGGGATCTCTCGAAGCACCTTTATCCGCCATTTGTAGCAACAATGGAGTAAGTTGATTTTGGTCTTTATTTTCACAGCAGTTATAACTTGTTCAATTAAAACATTTCACCGAAAATCGCCCATAAAAAACTTTCAAGATGGCGGAGTTATCATCTCTTAAAGTCGAATTCGATATAATGAAATGGGAAGTACGGATCTGCATTACTGTCTTTTCTACGGCTCACGACTGACTCTCTACTAGATAGGATCTATTTAATTGATTATTTTAATAACTTTGTACTTCATTTGGAAACTTTTTTTGATTGAAAAGAGAACTACGACAGTTGTTCAGAATTCATATTTTTATTTTCATTCATATTTGATACCACAAAGTTGATACTGCGAATGAACTTTGTCGGTCTGTTCGTAAAGTGAATTCGTTCCGTGAGAAACAAATGACTCTAATTAGTACAATACCTACACGAAGCAGGAGGATCAGCAAATATATCTCTCCAGCCAACATCAACCGTGAGTACCATTCTCTCTGCTCTCAGTGTTTACTTTGTGGTATATTATTCTGTTTTATTCCTAAACTAGCTGGCCCGGCGAACTTTGTTCCGCCCTAATGATACTTACGGTGGATATCACAAATCCACTCTGATTTTTGAACTGTCAAATGTTTCCATGAATATGACCTATCACACAGAACAGATACACAAAAATAATATGTCTTAATATGTCAATCACTAATAATGGCAATTTTGGATTCAGTTATTTCCGCAAATATATTCATTACCCAAACGGAAATTCAAAAACGTTTCAAAAATTATGAGGAAAGGTGAGAACGGACAATTCACGATTGAAACTGATCTCCAAAATCCGATTTACTTGAAATTTCGATAAAAATTCACTGTGATATTCAACCGTTTTTTGATCTGTTAATAGCCTTTCATGGTACTATAAGCCCTATGTAAATTACACGGTAATTGATGTCATATGTTCTTTTTTCGACCATTTCAAACCACGACGACCGAAATGCCCGAAAAAGAACAGATGACATCAATCGATGGCCGCGAAAGCCTCAACAAATTCATCGTCATTTAATTGTGATAATATCAAATATAGTACCTGCACGATTACGTTATTTGGAATGAATAAAACTATAAAAATAACTAATAATCATCAGTTATAATGTGTGAATATCGCCATCTGAAGTGGTGAGAACGAAACTTTTCTCATATCTCAACGAAATCTAATCATTTTAGACATCTGTACTCCTACGCTAAGACATTTTGGTTTTGCCCAACAGCGCAGAGTTGTAGGCAACTCAAATTACACACTATTACAGTGACTATAGAGGGAATATAGTCACTGTACACACTATTTGTTTATATCGCCGTCTAACGCGGAGAATATCAAATGAAGTACCAACGAATAAGCGGTAGCGTAACTGTAACTGTAGCGACATCTAGTGGCCTTACTCAAAAGGAGGAAAAGCATTTCCAGCATAAGTAAAATTTTCATCGATTTTTTCAAAGTTTTATTGTATTTTATAATAACCAGACCGTAGACGAATCCATATATGAAGCTTCATAACAAACAGTCCATCCGATCTCGAGTTATAAATGGTGTAACCAACATCTTTCTTTTATATATATATAGATTATTTTCTATAATTTCGTTTTTATAAGATTTGGTGCATCAGTCCATTCATCTCTCCAAGAGAGCTCTTTGTATAAGTAACAACTTACAACGGTTAAGATTTTTTTCTCTAACTGGCTTACACTGTTAAAATAAAATTACAGGTAGATCTCGAGAACTTTACAATATTTTGATGGTAATTTTCAGATGTCTGGGTATTTCAGATTGCACACTCCTAATGTTCTCTTTGGATATGTCAAGGAGGATGTTTCGTCTTCTTCGAATACTCAGAATATATCTAGCAAACAGACCTACTTGAATCTACAATTTAGCGTCCAACCTAACATTCCGAAACTTGTTCCCAGTATAGTAAGTTTTGTAATTTTTTCTTGTGGTATATTTTTTCAAAAGATTTTTCGAATTTTTGAATGAAAAACTTCTATATACTTTAAAGACACGCCCAGTATATTGAAGAATATGATGCAACCATAAATCTTTCATTATTTCTGCCTAACAAAATTGAAAAGTAATTTTTCTCCTATAATTTTTTTTTATTGGATATTTTTAATGTCTTTTTTGTGTATCCACCTCCTACTTAAAGTTGAGGTATATTAGTTCCAGGAATAAACTTAAAGGATATTTATCGCAAAAACTGAAGAATTTTTTTAGGATGAGTTACCCAGCAGCGATCTACCCTACATGAAAGACTACATAATCAGATGGAACGAAAGTTACAACCACAGTTTTCCGTCGAGAAAATTTTCCGCTCTGGCAATCAATTCGAGCGGAAAAACAACGTGTCTTGTTAGGTATATAAAGGCGTTGGAACCTCCACAGTTGAATAACGAAGGTTTCGATGTGGAACCCGATCAATGCGCTAAATTCGTGTCTCTCATACCGTTTACCAATTGCAATCACTTTTACCAGAACGTTTGGCTGTCTACTGATGTAAGTGAATCGATTTGGTACAAAATGTTTTTATTTTTGCATTAAATATTTCGTTTAATCTCAAATTCAAACACTTTCTTGATTTTGGGTTATTATCTATATCTTGATTCCTGTTGTTTATATTTGTATTATTTTTCATTTTTTATAGCAATTTCTTCATTTATTGAGCGGTTCTATAATCGACCACGCTGTTGCTCTGACTTGTTTTCTCCTTTCCCTGAAACTAGAGGTTTACCTCTTGCTCGGATTTGGCATACCACATGGAACAACAGCCTATGTTCTGATCTGTGAACATTCCAAAGAGACCGAGCTTCCTCTGTATTTCATTTTCGACGTTGTGAGCGGAGAGAAAATCAGCATTTTGGATGCTTACTGTCCACTCCAGAGAGTTTTTTGCGTCGTCAGAGAACATAATGTAAGTACTCGATTCTTGAATATATGAACTGTACCATTGAAGATTCAATATTCGAAATGAAAAAAAGCCATCTCTGAAATTTTCAATTAGCTCATCTCAAAATAGAAGGAGTTCTTCGGGGTATCGAATGAAGTAGACTGGTTTCTGAAGAGTTTTTTTCAGTACACTGGTCTTTTCAATAGACTGGACTATCGAAATATCGGTTTATACAGAAGACTAGTATATGAAGAAGACTGGTCTCTGAAGAGTCTCAATAGTTGACAAATCTTTTAAATATACTGGACTATCGAAATATCGGTCTATGCAGAAGACGTATGTATGAAACTATGAAATAGACTGGTCTCTGAAGAGTCTTCTTCAGTAGACTGATCTTTTTAATACATTGGACGATCGAAACATCAGTCTATGCCGAAGACTAGTGAATGAAGTAGACTGCTCCCTAAGAGTCTTCTTCAGTCTTTTCAATACACAGGACTATCGAAATATCGGTCTATGCAGAAGACGAGTGGTGTATAAATTAGACTGGTCTCTGAACAGTCTTCTTCAGTAGACTGGTCTTTTTAATACACTGGACTATCTAAACTAGACTACGAAATAGAGTCTATGAAGGAGACTGATCTGAGGAATAGACTGGTCTTTGAAGTAAACATGAGTCCATGAAGCAAACTGGACTTGGAAGAAAAATGGTCTATCAGGTAGACAATGAATTAGACTAGTCTATTGAAGAGATTGATTGGTCTATGGAGTAGACCGTTTGAGGAGTTTAATTGTCGGACTTGTTTCTTGAGTAGACTGGTTTTTTCATGATTTTATGTGGTTTACTCAACTATCAAATTCACTGTTTCATGATGTAGACTGCTTGGGTAAAAATACACTTCTATAAAATGAACTGGTCTCTGATGTATACTCTAGTCAATGCAATAGACTGATCTTCAAAGTCTGGAATCATTGGAATCGAACGGAATCAAGAAGACTAGTCTCTGAAGAGTCTTCTTCAGTAGACTGATCGTTTTACTGCACTGGACTTTATAGAAATATCGATCTATGCAGAAGACTAGTGTATGATGTAGATTGGTTTCTTAAAAGTCTTCTCCAGTAGACTGGACTTTTCAATACATTGGACTATAAAAATATTGGTCCATGAAGAAAACTAGTCTATGAAGTTGACTGGTCTTTTGAATACAGTGGACTATCGAAATTTCGGTTTATACAGAAGACTAGTGTATGAGTAGACTAGTCTCTGAAGAGTATTCCTCTGAAGACTGGTCTTTTTAATACAATGGACTATGGAAATATCGGTCCTACAGAAGACTCTAGTGAATGAAGAGGCACGTTTCTGAAAAGTCTTTTTCAGTAGACTGGTTTTTTATGCATAAGACTAGTGTATGGGGTGGACTGGTCTCTGAGGAGTCTTATTCAGTAGATTTGCCTTTTCACTGGACTATCGAAATAACGGTCTATGCAGAAGACTAGCGTATGAAGTAGACTGGTCTCGGAAAAGCCTTCTTCAGTAGACTGGTCTTTTTAATACACTGGCCTATCGAAATATCGGTCTATGTAGAAAACTAGTGTATGAAGTCTATGAAGTAGACTGGTCTTTTAAATATGATGGTCTATCGGAAAATCGGTCTATGCAGAAGACGAGTGGTGTATAAATTAGACTGGTCTCTGAAGAGTCTTCTCCAGTAGACTGGTCTTTTTAATACACTGGACTATCTAAACTAGACTACGAAGTAGAGTCTATGAAGGAGACTGATCTGAGGAATCGACTGGTCTTTGAAGTAATCATGAGTCCATGAAGCAAACTGGACTTGGAAGAAAAATGGTCTATCAGGTAGACAATGAATTAGACTAGTTTATTGAAGAGATTGATCAAAAACGGACTGGTCTATGGAGTAGACCGTTTGAGGAGTTTAATTGTCGGACTTGTTTCTTGAGTAGACTGGTTTTTTCATGATTTCATGTGGTTTACTCAACTATCAAATTCACTGTTGTAGATGATGTAGACTGCTTGGGTAAAAAGACACTTCTATGAAATAAACTGGTCTCTGAAGTATACTCTAGTCAATGCAATAGACTGATCTTCAAAGTCTGGAATCATTGGAATCGAACGGAATCAAGAAGACTAGTCTCTGAAGAGTCTTCTTCAGAAGACTGGACTTTATCGAAATATTGATCTATGCAGAAGACTAGTGTATGATGTAGATTGGTTTCTTAAAAGTCTTCTCCAGTAGACTGGTCTTTTCAATACATTGGACTCTAAAAATATTGGTCCATGAAGAAAACTAGTCTATGAAGTAGACTGTGGCCTTTTGAATACAGTGGACTATCGAAATATCGGTCAATACAAAAGATTAGTGTATGAGTAGATTAGTCTCTGAAGAGTATTCCTCTGAAGACTGGTATTTTTAATACAATGGACTATGGAAATATCGGTCCTCTACAAAATACTAGTGAATGAAGAGGCACGTTTCTGAAAAGTCTTTTTCAGTAGACTGGTTTTTTATGCATAAGGCTAGTGTATGGGGTGGACTGGTCTCTGAGGAGTCTTATTCAGTAGACTTGCCTTTTCACTGGACTATCGAAATAACGGTCTATGCAGAAGACTAGCGTATGAAGTAGACTGGTCTCGGAAAAGCCTTCTTCAGTAGACTGGTCTTTTTAATACACTGGCCTATCGAAATATCGGTCTATGTAGAAGACTAGTGTATGATGTAGATTGTTTTCTTAAAAGTCTTCTCCAGTAGACTGGACTTTTCAATACATTGGACTATAAAAATATTGGTCCATGAAGAAAACTAGTCTATGAAGTAGACTGGTCTTTCAAATACAGTGGACTATCGTAATATCGGTCTATACAGAAGACTAGTGTATGAGTATGAGTAGACTAGTCTCTGAAGAGTATTCTTCTGAAGACTGGTCTTTTTAATACAATGGACTATGGAAATATCGGTCCTACAGAAGACTCTAGTGAATGAACAGGACGCGTTTCTGAAAAGTCTTTTTCAGTAAACTGGTTTTTTATGCATAAGACTAGTGTATGGGGTGGACTGGTCTCTGAGGAGTCTTATTCAGTAGACTTGCCTTTTCACTGGACTATCGAAATAACGGTCTATGCAGAAGACTAGCGTATGAAGTAGACTGGTCTCGGAAAAGCCTTCAGTAGACTGGTCTTTTTAATACACTGGCCTATCGAAATATCGGTCTATGTAGAAGACTAGTGTAGTCTTTTAAATATGATGGTCTATCGGAAAATCGGTCTATGTAGAAGACTAATGTATGAAGACTATATGAAGCAGACTGGTCTCTGAAGAGTCTTCTTCAGTAGAATGGTCCTTTAAATCATCAAAAATCTCAGAGTAAATGTTTGATCTCCTTCAGATATGGGCCAATATCCAGAGGAACGACAGTGTCGCTTTGACCAGATTCGACTTTACACGTAAATCGGACTGGTTGCCTCTGTTCAGTTCTGATGTGAACGCTCCGACCAATTCTGTGCATAACAGAATCGTATACGCGACGAAACAAAACGCCGAAGAGTTGGAAATACAGCTGGACAGGAAAATAAGGAAATTGATAGCCAAAGCTCGTCCTTTGAATAGGACCATTTGGAATAAGAGGGTTTCGAATGTAATCAAGAATAATATTCATCTTCTTGACTATGTTTTTATGCATGGCAGGTCGAATAAGGAGATCAGTAATGAGCTGCTTAGGAATGTTTCCGAATATGATGTAAGTTTTTCGCTTTTCATTGAGTGTATTTCTTATATTTTTTAATTTCAAGATTTGTGGCTACGTTCTGAATGTTCCGTATACGAATATATCGTCGATCATCAAGAAGATCAAGATGTATGGAGTATATTTTCAAGATAGTACAGATGTTGAGTTTTCTCTAGCTGTTCAGATTGAAGCTCAACCAGCCTTTGTCGCATGTGTTTGGATATTCTTAGCAATTGTGAAGGAAAAATAAGAAGTTACTTCATCATTATCCTAAGTTCTATATTGAATATTGACTGATGTATTATAATGTTGAAAATAAATGAATTGAATAAATTGGCTTGTTGAAGCTTCTGAGCGTTCGTTTATCCGCCTTGAAAGTGAATCCACCTTATAGATAGATTCGCGTTCAGGAAAAAAAAAATGATATGTCAAAAAAAATGACAGCTGTCAAAGAACTTTGACAGCAGCCGTCAAAGAGATCGTCCATGTTACGTGACTAGTATACTCCATTCACAATTATAAAATCACAATTCTGGCCTTGGAAATTTGACACATTCCACTCTGTATCGAAGTTATGACGTTTTTCAAAATATTTTTATGTTCCAAGTCAACACCATGTTGCCCTTTCTACATTCTTAGCGTATTTCTCAGAATGTGAATTTATTCGGAAAATGAATGATTTGGAAAAGATGTGACGGACGAAAATGATTAACGTTTATATGAATTGATAGAAAGGATTCCTTTTCTAGTTATTTGAATGAAAAGTACAAGAGATCACTGTTGAAATATATTATTTTTCGCCATGGAAGAAAATTGCATTGCTTTCACATAATTTTCATATGATGCTTGTGAAGATTTAATGTTTATTATCCTCTTGAACTGAAAGTTCAAGACTTGACATCAAATGTTGAATCAAGAATAATGGAACATTATATCCCTCGACTGGAATCCAAATAGTTGAAGGGAGTTCTGATGCAACAGGAACTTTTTCTTGGAACATAACCTTAATAGCTAACTTAATAAAAATAAGAGTAGAAGATATACATTTCATTTATTTGATCTTATGAACAAGGAGTAAAATATTCTGACTGTATAGTAATTTATTAGTTTAAAAAATATTCATACATTACAACCACAGTAGATTTTTACAAATAATATGGAACAGGTCAAACATATGCTTCACATTTATCATTCACCGGTTCAAATAAGACACAAATTCCTCCACATTATAGGGCCCCTACAGCAGTAAAAGCTTGTGTCTCTTTTGAAAGAAGTAGCACTAGATATAATATATTCTTTCGAGTTTCGATTAAGAGCAAATACCTACCGTTGAATGTTACATACACAAATTTCTTCAAAATGGGCTTATACGAAGTGGTTCTTTTTCTGAAATGTGAAAACGATCAACAATAATCATTTAGAGACCGATGATGACCATCCAAAACCCGTTTACTTACGAAAATCGTGCAATTTCATTCTGCAAGTTCTTTCCTCATAATACCTCGAAAATCCTACCTGAACCATATTTTCCGGTCGCTTTCGTGAAAAGATCGTATAAGGAAGCCTTTTTTGTCCACTTACACATTCCAAATAAATTTTGAGCACCAAAAACGATACCGAAACTAACCAAACTTCTGGGGGACCGGAATTTCGTTTGAAATCTTTCCAAACGGCCAGATACCTAAAAAAAACTTCGTTATCAAGTGTAAAAAAGGCGATTAGTACTTACTTTTGCTTTATTCATGCTTATAAATCGATTTTTGGTCCATTTCAAATTTGCCGTTTGTACCCATGTCAAAATATCTTTGATACTTTTACTTTGATGTAAACAAAGAAACTGGCAACGCCGTTTTGTCATTAAAGATATTCTCTGTACGCGCACAGATTTTTTATCAGGTGCACCAATTCCTGAAAACGAAACCATGGCCAGAGTTGTGATTTTATAATTGTGAATGGATTATACGTCTTCCTCCGTCTTTATCTCAGATGGTAGATACATTTATTGAATTAAGAAAGATCCAATAAAAAAATCCAGTTAAAGAATTTCCTTCCTGTCCTCCAGCGTTGCCTAGTTGGGATGGCTTCGTGCAAGAATCACAGAACAATAACTGGCTAAATTTTAATTGTGAAAGCCCTTCAAAAGTTAAGGGTTGACCATAGAATATTTCGTAACTGTCATAAATGAATGTCACTGTAAATGTCAAAAAAAGAAAACTCGTCAATTTTCCGATAGTTTTCCGCCAGTACTCAAGGGTCAGCGACTTTTGGAAAAGTCAATCCTTGGAAAATGGATTGTGAATTGTTGCGGTACAGCTAGCTTATAGCTAGAAATCCGTATTTTATTTATTGACAGTGTATTTATTTGAAGTTATCGTGTGTAAATGTTGCGTTCAGGTTAACTTGATATGCTTCTTTTGTGATGTAGAGAAAGTGTGATATTTTCTTTTGAAACGGCTATGGCTGTCCAGTAGAATTAACTTTTCGGTTAGTTTGAGTTAATTAATTCATAGATTCGTTGATTTATATTCATTAGAGGAAACCCACAATGGTAAAGGAAAAGCCGAACTCCATCCGTATTTACGACGACGAGGGCTTCAGACGCAGGGCAGCATGCATATGCGTTCGATCCGAAGAGGAAAAAGAGGTACACTATCAAACTTTGCACCTAAATTATTGTTTTATCAGTAGAATCCCAACTACAAAGTTCTAAATCTGATGATTCCAAATATGTAGTTTCTCTGCTGTCAGAGGTACCAATATTTACTTCAACCAAAACAGTAACTCTGAAACGTGTTTTTTGGATAATTTAGTTTATAAGAAACGCACAAAAAACTTCAGGATTATCAACGTTTATTAATTTCAATATTGTGTAGGTATATTCTTGATGTTAACTGATTTGGTGTTGACATAATGCACTTATCTCAGATTGTTTTTGAGAGAAGTTTTATTCCAATGCTGTTAGTCATCACAAAAGATCAATATGGGGAGAAAAGATAGAATTACTATTGTAATGTGATCCAAACATGTTTGGGAAGGTTCAGTTGAATTTAAGAAACCTTAAACCTCTGTTTTAGAGGAAACAGTGATTAATTGTTTTTGTCATTAAGTTCAGACTAATAATGTTTTCTGAATCATTGAATTCTGAATTTGTAAACCAAAGATGGATATCAATTTGAGATTTTTTGATATTCTGTAATTTCATAGATCGACTAACAGAAGAGTGTTATATCAGTAAGATACCTCAAGAGTTTGCCCATATTAATTATTATAGTTAATTCATATTCAGAGTTCCAACTCTGTCAATTCTTCCACTCTATTATAATAGACGAGTCCCTTCATGTTGGCCAACTGTTTAAAAATGCCTGAAAATCACTTCCCTTTTTTCGCAATGATTCAACTCTTACCTGAAAGCTTTAATCCTAATGAGTGTATCCTGAAAATATTAGATGTCACGAAGGTCTTCATCAAAAGCTATAAATTTTTGTTTTCTTAGGGTTTCATCAATGGAAAATAAATATCCCCACCAAAATGTTTGAATGGAGAATTTGAATTTTTCGAATCAAATGAGGATTTCGCTTGAGTTTGTTTTTTATAACTTTTCTGATGAATGAGATGTTTCTATTAACAGTGTAAAAATGATGCAAGATACTGCAGAAATATCAAATTCAAATTTCATTAATTTCCGAAGAAGGAGCACTCGTATAAAGACCTGTTGCAAGATGTAAAACTGATTATTATAGGTGTTTTCTTTGAATTCGTAGAGATCATAGGAAGACTTTCAGTGAATATTATTAACCCTGTATTGTGGAGTTTATTAAATATAGGTGCATAATTGGGTTTTCGCTTCTATTTAGATAGAAATTCTACGAGGAATTCAAAGGAAATTAGGGAAATAAATGATTGTTTTTAATGTTCTTTATTTGCATGGAAACTTACTACAGAATAACAACCCAAAAGTATTTACAACTGCCATAGACTATGATCTGGATGTGAATAAGTTCTGATGCCGCATGAGAAATTAGGATCATTGTACTGGAAAATCATTATAATGAAGTATCACTTTGAAATCATAGTATATTCTTAATATGTAAAGTGGTAAATTTATCAATTCAACATCAGAACTTGGCCAGTGTATACCACATCTCAAAATAATAAATACAGACAATATATTCACTAAAAATATTGTTCGCAGTTGATTGAGAAACTCCCTTAAAAATGGCTACTTCACAAACAGTTTCAGTTTTATTAATACTAGAACTAATCTCTCTGGAGCAATTTATTTATGGATTTTTCAATCTGGATATAAATCTGAAATTAACTAGTCATAATCGTCCATGTGAAGGGAACAAACCTTAGACAAAGGTCTAAGGAACAAACTCATATATTCTTTGCAGCAAGGTTCCCATCCATAGTTTGTCTATCCATGCTTTTCTCCAGTCCAATTTATGCAATATGCCAAAGGCATTAGGATATTCGGTGTTGAGGCATCTTTCTCAGGAAATTTATCAAAACGAACAGCCGTGTTTTCACTTTTCCTTGAAGAGCAATTGAGAACAGTTTTTTCCAGTACTAGTACTTTGCTTACATTGTTATATAATCATCTACTGGCCTAAAATTCAAATATATCATGAGGATTGAAACATAAAAATCTTGTCGTGCAGATAGATACCTACTTCACCTTTTCTGAATTCCATCTTACAGAAAGATGAAGTCACAGCTCAGTACCTCGAATTACGAGGATCATATCCCTCAAGAATACCTGAAACAGCCATTGATTTAGAATAGATATTCTAATTATCTAATTTCTAAGTCAATGAAAACAGCTTAGGAGCAAGTAAACATATAAACAAGTCGTTTTCTAGGTTGGAAAGTCATAGATTTCCATTAATGAAAACATAAGAAAACACAAATTTATAGCTTTTGATGAAGACCTTCGTGACATCTAATATTTTCAGGATACACTCATCACTCATCATTAAAGCTTTCAGGTAAGAGTTGAATCATTGCGAAAAAAAGGGAAGTGATTTTCAGGTATTTTTAAACAGATGGCCAGCATGAAGGGACTCGTCTATTAGTTAGTAGCCATGCATTTTCAGGATTTTTGGTATTGAAAAGAAAATTATGCTGATTCATTCCAATTGATTTTTTCTGAAGAAACGTTCATATTGCAATAAAAAAGTTTAAATCTTTCGATGTTGGGTATGTATTTTGATTCATACCCAAGATTAGTGGATGTCCTTAGCGTAATGGAGTTATTGACTGTTATTATTTAGGTACTCTTGGTGACATCTAGCCGCAGACCTGAAAAATGGATTGTCCCAGGTGGAGGTGTAGAACCAGAGGAAGAATCCAGAGTTACTGCAACTCGTGAGGTATTAGAAGAAGCTGGAGTCATCGGCGACTTGGGAAGAAGTTTAGGAGTTTTTGAGGTAATTTTTACGATATTTGATATTTATTGTGAGTTATTATGTTGATTTGGGAAAGCTATTTGCTTTTTTGACATCTGGTCCCTGTTTAAATGGAATCTTTCCAGAACCTTGAGCAAAAAGATCGAACGGAAGTTTACGTAATGACAGTGACACAAGAATTGGATGAATGGGAAGACTCAATAAATATCGGAAGGAAAAGACAATGGTTCACCATTGATGAGGCTCTTGAACAGCTTGCGCTCCACAAACCAGTACAGCGCAACTATCTTCAACAATTACGTCGATCTAAACTGACATAAAAACTCTTTTAATCTCTGTCTATCTTGTGCTTAAAAGGTTATGTGGGTTTTTTATTTATCTAGAATTTTTTTTATGTGACGATCATGTGAGATATTTCAATTTTAAGGTCAATTATTATACAATATGAGTTAATCTGTGCATCTGAATTATATTCTTATTTTATTTATTTTTAAGGCCAATTATTTTGAAATGTGTTGTCCTCATTTTTGTTATCATCAACGTTACTATTGAAATATCTGATATAATAAATGAATAAATAAAATGTTATTAGTATAATTATTGTTGTTGCTTTGGGTTTCAAATTACGAATTAAGCAAGGAAACTTGGGAGAAAATAACTCTTTTTTAGAGCCCCAGGTCACAGAATAAAATCTCTAGATTCGAAGTACTTATATTATCCAAGGAGTCTAAAAAAAAGCAAGTTTTTATATTGGTAAAATTATTGCCTAAATAAAAAGACGCAATTAACTGTTCACCAAAGTTCAAGGGAAATTCAATACGGCGTTGCTATACTGCTTAGCTTGTTATAAAAATGGCTGTGTTACAACCATAGCCGTCCTTTATAACTCTAGACGGCTGTGGAAAAAACACATACTTCTATGACTAAAGCTAAAGTCACATCTATGGCATTTGAAGAGGTTATGTGTCAAAATTTCGAAAATTATAAACAAAAACAGATTGTACTATTGTAGTAGCGAAATCGTTACACCTGCCCAGTAAAAGGATATCAATAATAAAATATAAACAAGAGAAATCCTTCCTCTGCTTTTTGAAAATGTCTACGTCAATTCAGTCTCCCTCTACTACGCGATTAGAGGATCTCCTCAGAACACCTAATCAAGAAGCCAATGAATCTTCTACATCTGTCTCGAGTACTGCTCAGAAATTGTTGAAAACTGCTACACTCGAAGATGCTATAGATAATGAAGCGAAACAGAGTGTTCAGGAAATGCATCAGGATAGAATGTTTGTTTTACGAGAACAGATGAAATTCTTGAACGAAACGGAATGGAGGTACCAACCTATTGATGTTCTTATTGGATGTTTACCAGCAGAAACGAAATTCCCTTAATTCTTTGGAATGTGTCTTTTTTTGGTTGAATAGTAGAATTAAGGTGAAGAAATACATTTGTTAAGTTTGAAGAAAAATGTAAGAGCTTTCAAAAGAAATCTTACTGAGCAATGTAAATATTTGGGGATAGTACCCTCGCTTGTACTCACTTTGTAAATCAAATATCAAGTTGGATTGTTGTCAATATTGCCTTCTATTATTCTGGAGTAGATGGTACAGTTTGAGACGTAAATGGACAATTTTAATGAAGAAATAAACAATAAAATAAAATCTAGACTTTTATTTTCATCAAAATTTCATTCATTCCAGTGCTACAACAATTGTGTTTTATTACAAAATATAATTACAAAATAATCAAAGATCAGTCTAACGACATTACTCAGTAACCATACAGAAATAAATTGTATGAAATTATCTCTAATATAACTATCCATACAAATTTGAAGAGTCGATCAGTGTTTGAGTTTTCTGAGATTTGAAATTAAGCTAACACAAATAATATCAAAGATATACAAAGTATGGAAATTTTGATGACTCAGTTTGAATGAGAATGCTCAGATATAGAAATTTTCTTGAAATATCTAGATTGAAAAAATGGCATTCACATTATTGATGAACATTTCAATGTTAGCTTTAATTGAAGTTCTCTTGATTGAACTTTATCTTCATTCCATTGCAATTTTGAAGTATAATTAAGTTAAGATTGGATATGTGTTTGCAATTTATAGATAAAAAATCAAGTTCATATCAAGGAAGAGATTCAAAAGGCAATATTTTCACGTCTCAGATTACTTCCCAACATTACAATTCAAGAAACAACACTAAATAATAGAATATGAAATATCTATAATGTGGTACAAAATTATAAAATACAAAAGTTATTATAGACAAAATGTAATGAATGTATATGGGAGTCATGTATAAACAATATCAAAATGTGATGATAACAGTTGGAATTTGATGAAACCTCTCACTTTTAAAAAATGGAATGTTTTATGTTCTGGTAACAAACTGAAAAAAAATAATTTCGTTTTTACCAGTTGATATGAAAGATGAGTATCAGAACAATTAAATTGAATAATTATTATGGAAGGTACAGAAAATTCGAAGTCTTAAAGAGTTTAGAGAGTATAATGCGAATTAACAAAAAATAATTAATAAAATTCAAGGAACAATAGGTATCTTGAATCAGAATTATGTTGTAATATGTAATTCTTACTGAGAATAGAAGGTTTCACCAAAAACTAAAATGCTGAATAAATGCATGTATCGAAATAAACTTTCGAAAAGAACCTACAAGACTTTATACAACATCAAAAATGTATAAAAAAATTTAAAAATCGATACAAAATAAAATGTTCGACAATTACACATCGTTCAAGAAGCTGCGATGTCCACGACTTTCATAAGGTTTTTGGACGCGCGCGCACATACACACAATTTTCTGATACAGATATTTCTCCTCTTTCATTAATTATTTGAATGTTAGGCACATAATTTATACACACACTAGGATTTTTACTAAATGCATAAAGATGATCACTGACCGCCGGGCGGACAATATCGAATTGTCTAGGGACAGCTGACGTCTCCTTTGGCAGTAGTAATTTCGCTAACAAAATAATGATATTATGCGGGTGGAGTGAGGGGGAAGGACTTTATTGTCTGCTCCGAGAATAAGTACCAACAGGTTAATTGGTATAATGGTCGAAGGAACCCAGATATTCAAGGGCAGCTCTGTAGCAAAACTGGTACTGATCCTGCAAAAAAAGGTTAATTTACAAATTCATGTCGATGAGGGGTCACACTACCATCTATTGGGCAATTTTATTCAAGCTATACTCCATTCAAGATTTAGGTTTATCAAGTTTTTTTACTTAAAACTGACGCAGGTTGGTACTCCTGAAATGTCAAATAATTCTCAGAGACGTTGCCAATACTAATTATTCTATACTATACTAAACTGGTTATTTACTATTTTGAACTTTGTAAATAGATTAAATACATTTTTTCTGTAGGCTTATTTTTTGAGAATTTTGAAAAATGGGGAATTCCATAGCATAGGAATTTCTGAAAGCTTCATCATGTTTTAAATCGAAAAAAGACTTCTGAATTTATACAGGGTGTTTGGAGGGTGAGTAGCCATAGGTAAATGGTGGATATATAGGTGATGCTCTTGGCTACTTACTGCGCCTAATGAAATAACATTTTGCCCTAAGTTCAAAGTGTTATAATTTTTTTGCCATTTTTCTAGAAATTTCCCATTTTTCTCATTAAAATCTTGATTTTTTTTCAATTTAATGCTCGAGGTGCCTATAAAATGATTTATTTTTTTAGTCTAGTCTCGTCTTATTCAGATTGAATCATAATTTCATACAAATGTCTTCAAAAAACCTGACAGCGTCGTATCAAACATCAAAATGAAAAAAAAACTAATGTTGTGTCCACTTTACAAAGTGAAATAAAAAAAAATTACATAGTGTTGGGTTTTAAAATGGTTTTAAAATCTTCTCTAGTTAATACTCTTTGCAATGGTATGTAACATGTTACCATTTATAATCAGATAACTAAACAAAAAGCTATGTTAGATTAATTATGAACACCTCAATGAAATAGTTTTGTCGTCACCCTTTTAAGGCATCCTTGAAGACAAAACGGTTTTTTTGTTGAGTTATCTTATTATTAATGGTACATGTTACATACCATTGCAAAAGAGTATTAAATAGAGAAGTTTTTAAATCCATTTTAAAACCCCACACTATGTGAATTTTTTTCTTATTTCACTTTGTAAAGTGGACAAAACATAATTTTTTTTTCATTTCGATGTTTGATACGACGCTGCCAGGTTTTTTGAAGACTTTTGAATGAATAAATTATGATTCAATCTGAATAAGACAAGACTAAAAGAATAAATCATTTTATAGACACCTCGAGTATTAAATTAAAAAAAATTCAACATTTTAATGAGAAAAATGGGAAATTTCTAGTAAAATGGCAAAAAATTATAACACTTTGAACTTTGGGCAAAATGTTATTTTATTAGGTGCAACAAGTAGCCAAGAGCATCACCTATCCGCCATTTACCTATGGCTACTCACCCTCCAAACACCCTGTATATACGGTTCCGATACCTACATGAGAAACATAATATATGCGAGAAGATAAGCAAAAGAACTTTTAATTATCGGATCAACAAGTTTCCTCATAAAATGCAAGCAAGAAATCGAAAATAATTTGTATATCGAGACGGCGTCAGGTGGATTAGTCTCACAACCTGGGTGGCGGGATGCTGAGGCAGCGCAAAATTCAAGGAATTCCTTAGGTCCGTCTGTCCGTTAAGAAGTTTTTCTGTCGGGTAATTCGAGTACTTTTATTCTTTTTTCGAATGAACTATCATAAAGAAACGGACTATTCTGTCCATTATTCATCTGTAAAATTTCACCACTCGATTATTGATTTCCGTACAAGAAAATAGCATAACTGAATCTTCCAACCACGTTTAAATACGTAAAATATTTACAGTATTAACAGAGAAAAAGTTTCTTCAACATTCGCCAGGTCTTTGGAATTATTGAATCCACATTATATATTTTCTCAAATTCATTATTTTCCCAAAGTAAATAAACATTTGGATAAATACGTAATTATTACGACCTCTATGTAGAAAGGACAACGTTGCTTATTCATCTGACAGGAAAATGACTATAACCTAACATTTTCAAAATATACACGGTGAAATGTGTCAGTATTCCATGGCCATCCGGGATACATTATGAAAGTGAATAGAGAGCAACATTTATCGCTTAACCATGTAGAATCATATAAAATTCAAGCGAATCATCGACGATTTCTTTGACAGCTGCTGTCAAATATCCTTTTCGACAGCTGTCAATCGATATAAACAAAAAATGAGGTGGTACTTACTTCGGTTTGTACCATAGCCGGTCTTTGTGTACGCAAAATTCGAGCTGTCTGAAAAACGTCCACCACTCCTTCGTACTGCATTCTTTCCAAAACGATACTCAGGGTTATGAACACCCCAGTTCTTCCAACTCCAGCACTGAAAGAAAGCAAAGGAGTTAAGACCTATCTTGTAATAATTGAATAAGAATCAAAAAGATTCTGTCTTCTTATTAACATCCGTTAAGAAGACAGAAAAATAGAGAATAAGTGGACTAGTGGAGATCTAAGTCAAAACTACTCTCCTTCGATGGCAGCACGATCCAGTTACTTTTGAATTAGATCTGCACTAGTCCACATTTTCTCTAAAATTGGATAAGGTAAAAATGGAACAATAACAAAACTGATTTTCTAAATTTACCTGCAATGGACGGTGATGGGTCCATCTTGTCCAAACTGTTCCTTAGTCTTGTGCACTTGTCCGATGAAATCTATGAATCCTTCCCCGGATTTAGGTACTCCTTGCTCCGGCCAGTCGGTGAACTGGAATTGTCTGACGGTTCTAGAAGATCCGTCTCTAGCGTCGGTGACCTTGAACTCCCTCAAGATGTATTGGGGCATGTTGTATTCTGCTATGGGATCCACCACGAAGCATTGGTACCTGACCGATCGATCGCTAGGCCAGTATTGGTGACATTTTTCCTGAAAAAGACATAAATGAAGAGTATTCCAACGTTTCTTGTGTTTGTTTTCGTTGTTTGTTTCTGGTTTTGGTTTCTGTTGTTCGTTTCTGCTTTTGTTCTTGATGTTGGTTTCTGTTTTTTGTTTTATTTGTCTGTTTCTGTTGTTTGTTTTTGTAGTTTATTCTTGCTCTTGTTCTTTGTTTGAAAATTAAGATACGAGGATGTATTGATATCTAGTTAGCCTAGACCAAGGGCGGTCCTAGGCTGATTTTCTGGGGGGGGGTAATAATTGGATGAACCATCGAAATTTTGAATTAAAAATTTAAGGAACACCCTTTAGGTATCTCGAATACGAAGCATTTGCAGTCCCATGTTTGAAGGTCTTACGTGTATGTATCCGTATACTGAGTGATTATACAGGGTGTCCCAAGTTCGAGTGCCTATTAGACGTTTCTGGAGAACTGGACATATTTGAAATCTGAAAATTGGGATTATGATATTGTTCGAAATTCTCTATAGACCTAAAATATTTTTGGAGCCTGAGCATTTCCGGTTATACAGGTTGTGAAAATAAATTTCTTCGAAAATTTTGTTTTTCTTTTAATTCGTGAATGATATGATTGAGTATTCAATGGTGAATAGATTTCTGTTAAAACCATTGTATTCATTCAAATA
This sequence comes from Adalia decempunctata, assembly GCA_951802165.1. Classification (NCBI taxonomy): domain Eukaryota; kingdom Metazoa; phylum Arthropoda; class Insecta; order Coleoptera; family Coccinellidae; genus Adalia; species Adalia decempunctata. The sequence continues at coordinate 4,050,413 of OX637695.1, read as the reverse complement.
GTTTTCAAAATATCCTAATAACTCATCGAAAAAAAACCTGAAAAAAGTAGAATATTCATAGTCAGTACTTATATGTTCATTTTTCTTATTCTGAACTGTTCTCACAACGTCGAAGTAGGAATGTGGAAAGGTCATGAATCTTTCGAATTTAATAAATATCATCACAGGGTGTCGAAAACTGTGATCGAAAATTGGGCATAACTTCTGTTGTTCAAATTAGAACCCTATTTTTTTATGATTGCGTTGGATTCTGCAAAAAAAATGATGATAGTACTCTCAGATACTCGAGCTCCTAAATTCAGTAATTCCCTAGTTATTTGAGCTTTTCTGGATTCATGTCGTACGTAGATTCAAATTCATCGAATCTAAACAGATTCGATCATGAATATCCTTTTGAAACCATAGTTACAACTAATAATTAGACCTGTCACTTGTGAATGGGATTATTTATCTTCTGTGATCACAGAATATTTTCATGCAAAAGATAAGATGCATTTGACTCTACGTACAACATGATTCCAGAAAAGCTCAAATAACTCGGGAATTACTGAATTTAGGAGAAAGAGCATCTGAGAGTGCTATCATTATTTTTCTTTGCAGAATCCAACGTGATCATAAAAAATAGGGTTCTAATTTGAAGTTATGGCCAATTTTCGATCATAGTTTTCGACACAAAATTTGAAACACCCTGTGATGATATTTATGAAATTCAAAATAAGCATGACCTTTCCACATTCCTCTACTTTGACGTTGTGAGAACAGTTTGCACTTGGAATGTCCAGTAGAGTAAAATAAACATAATACTAACTATGAATATTCGACTTTTTTTCAGTTTTTTTTTCGATATTTTGAAAAATATTTGATTGAATACAATGATTTTAACAGAAATGTATTCCCCATTGAATACTCAATCATATCATTGACGAAAACATAGGAAAACAAATTTTGAACAAATTTGTTTTCCCTCCCTGTATAACCGGAAGTGCTCAGACTCCCAAAATATTTTAGGTCTGTAGAGAATATTGAACAATATCATAATCCCAATTTTCAGATTTCAAATATGTCCAGTTCTCCAGAAACGTCTAATATGCACTCGAACTTGGACACCCTGTATAAAAACACAAAGCCATATTCCATGATCTGTGACTTGATTCATAACTCATATCATTAAGGATTTTTCAATTCCGCTGTTCTCTTTATTTGTTTTATGTTAATCTTATTTCATATTTCAAGGTCTTAGTCATAACTCTGTGATTTTTTTCGAAGTTTATACCTATAACTCCAGAATGTTTTATTTATTTGTGTTGTTTATTTTTTTTTGTTAATTCCATATCATTATAAATTATAATATTATTTCCAAGCCGAAGTCATATAGCCCTGCGATTTTTTCTCAAAGATGATATAACTTTTTTTGTTGTTGATTTTCTCATAGATAAAATTTAAAAAATCGAATTGTGCTCTGGGGGGGTAATTACCCCCTTTACCCCCCCCGTAGGACCGCCCTTGGCCTAGACCAGTTCCACGCATAAACAAAATATTGCGATACCATACCATATCAACGAACAATAACTTATTAGAAGTGTCAGTGTAGATTTCGACGTCAAAAAAGTAAACCAGAGTTACGCAATAAATAAAAAAAAGATGTCCACCGAAATTGTAAAAATCGAAAAATTGGAGTATCGATCCATCATCAAGCACCTGTATTTAAAAGGGGTAAGCAAACTTACGAAGATATGCTTAATTACCCTTGGTGATCAATGTCCTTCGTATGCGACCGTGAAAAATTGGCCTGCAAGCTTCGAGATAGAGGTAAATTTTCCATTGAAGATGATGACCGGTCGGGAAGGCCAGTTTCTGTGTCAGTTTCCGAAAATATCGATGCAGTTCATGACTTGATTTTATCAGACCGTCGAATTGGACTAAAACGAATATCTGAAGCACTGAAGATTTCATACGAACGCGTTCATCATATAGTTCACGTCAATTTGGACATGAGAAAAATTTCTGCAAAATGGATCCCCAAATGTTTGAATGTTGACCAAAAGCGTGATAGGGTAGAAGCATCGCGTTCGATCTGTGCTCGATTTGAAAACGATGTAGACTTCTTAAACCGAATTGTTACTATGTATAAGACTTGGGTACATTTCTACGATCCAGGAACAAAGCAACAATCGATGGAATGGCGACACTCTGGTTTTCCAAGACCAAAGAAGTTTCGTGTCCAAAAATCTGCTGGAAAAGTTCTTGCCTCAGTTTTTTGGAATTGCCATGGAGTAATCATGATTGATTTTTTTCATAAGGGTTGAACAATAACTGGAGATAACTATTCGATATAACTGACCACTCTACGGGAAAAAATTAAAGAGAAAAGACGCGGAAAGCTATCCAAAGGTGTGTTGTTTTACAGGACAACGCCCCAGTACACAAATCTCATGTTGCCATGCAAAAAATTCGTGATTTAGGATTAGAATTACTAGTACACCCCCCTTATTCACCAGATTTGGCTCCGCCCGACTATCATCTCTTTCGTCAACTGAAAAAAAGTTTGAAAGGTCGTAAATTTTCTTCCAACGAGGACTGGTTTGCAGAGCAAGAAGAAACATTTTTTTTGAAAGGTCTAGAGACGTTGCAGGTTCGCTGTAATGAATGTATTCAATTAGGAGGAGAATATGCTGAGTAATAAAATATTTCGACATTGAAATTTTGTTTGGTTCTATAGTAGGCTAAGAGTTTTTCGATATATCCTCGTATGATAACGACATTCGTGACGCTTCACCGGAAGTTAATGTCAAAATGATGAAGATTCCACTTACCCTTCCCATCTCCTTCAACTTAGTAAGCATAACGATGATTGTTGAGTTATGTTCCCACAGCATCCTCCAGAGATCGTCGGTGGTATCCGCCAAAGGACCCTGGGTGGCAATGTAAGCCTTCCTGTAGCGATACCCGTCGATGAAACTGGCGTTGATGTAATCCGAACCTTCGATGCTTCTCAAAGGCGTCAGACAAACCCTCGTGCTCTCATAGGGCAAGATATGTACCAAGCGGTTTTTATGTTTGTTACACGGCAGGTTGGCAGTCACGAACCGCGAAGAATCAGTCTTAATGTTACCGAGTTTCTTGAATTCGTATTCCATCCCCGTGATGTTTTCCCCGGGTTCCATCTGCATCAACTTCTGGATGTGATTGTGCAAACTCCTGGCCGGCACTTCGGTCATTCCGCAGATGACGGCTTCCAACAGAGAATCGTGGATGAAGATGTACTGATCCTCCGTCTGGACCATGTAGTTTCTTTGAGCTCTCAAACAGGTGACATGACCGTATATGTCGACAGTCTTCTCGTGTTTCATCCTCTCCAGCATCGAATCGATCACGATGAAACAGCCTTAAAATGAAGAAAAATATAATATCATGTGATCAATCGAAATATAGACTTCTAAATTTATGGTGATGTTTTATGATGATTTTCGGATCAAGTTTTCTCATAAAACGCAAGCAAGAAATCAAAAATAATTTGTATATCGAGACGGTGTCAGGAGATTTGTCTCTCGACCTGGGCGGCGTGATGCTGAGGAAGCGCAAAATTGAATGCTAGAGCGCAGGGCACTGCAAGTAACAGAAAAACCTCGGATGGGAAAAAAACTTCAATTGCTTTTGAAAACGAAGAAGTGACAGTATCTCAAAGGGGTTGCTCATTACAATTACAACCCTAAAGGCTTGTTCGGACTAGCCCAGTATTTTAGTCGATTACTAGCTGGCCCGGCGAACTTTGTACCGCCTGAATTATACTTAAAAGTTGTATAAACTTACCATTGCTCTTTTTCAAGCAGGAAAAAAATTAGGCAAAATTAAAGTTCAAAATATACAAAATTTTAATAATTTCGTAATTCACATGGAAAGAATTCTCTTTATTTAAGCGGTAACTAATTGTTGAACTTGAACATATAACTTTTTGTTTTTAATTGTTGTACAGTTCTCTTTTTGCAGTACCTCATGTGACTGTGAATAGCAGGAGTATAATCCATATTATAGGTACCTTTCCTCTTATATGAATCAAAGTGTCAAGAATATGAACAAAAATTATTCCTTTAATGAACTATCGACTATTAACACAGCCCGTCGACCAGAATTAAAAAATCAGTCATTTGTTAATAGCCCACCCTGAAGTGGCAAAAACAAAACTTTTCTTATATTCTCAAAATCTAATCAGTGGTCACACCATTATTTTAGACATCTTAGCTATGCTGCTAAGCTCAAAATAATGGGTAAACATCTCAGTTGGTAGAGCAGCGCGATTCTCATTATTCCATGGATATGAGCTGTCAATCTCTCTTCAATTTGTTCAATTTAGTTGACGATATCAAGCTCGTTAGAAGACAAATCGAGATGTTAAAATGTCGATAGTACGATCGACACGGCAAAATTATCAACACTGTGAATTATGTTGAACTCATATTCAAATTTATTGATGGTCATTCGACCAGGTCATATAAGGCAACCCATGAAACATTATTGTATATCATAAGTGAAAGCCCGATAAGCAAACGTTTCAAAATTATTGACGCTTACAATACTGTCTCTGTGCGAACAGAAACACGAATATAATATGTCAATTACTAATTATGGGCAATTTTGGATTCAGTTATTTCCGCAAATATATCTATTACCCAAACAGAAATTCGAAAGCATTTCAAAAATAAAGAAAAAAGATGAAGATGGCCAACTCACGTTTGAAACTGATCGTCAAAATCAGATACTTGATCTTTCGGTTAAAATGCACTGTTCCACCAACTTGAGATAAAGTTTACCCGCTTTTTGATCTGGCAATAGACTTCCATGTTACCATGAGTTCTATGCAAATCACATATCGCTATCTAACAGCGGTAATATCAACCTACGACTACGTACAGTGACTTGTCTATTCACTGTACGACTACGCATCAACGGTAGCGACACCTAGTGGCCTTATTCAAAAGAAGGAAAAGCATTTCCTGCATAAGTAAAACTTTCATCAATTTTTTCGAAGCTTTATTGTATTTTATAATAACCAGACCGAAGACGATTCCATAAATGAAGTTTCATAACAAACAGTCCATCCGATCTCTAGTTATAAATGGTGTAACCAACATCTTTCTTTTATATATATAGATTAGAGTCGATTCGCCCACTGACTATTCTACCACAGTATCAAAGACTCTTAAACAGTATAAGGTGGTAGGTACACCATCCTGTGACTCTACTCGACTCGATTGCTGGCGTTCGCACGCGGGAAATTACAAAATCATTCGCTACTCGACTAATCTACTGGCCTAGTCCGAACAAGTCTTAAGAGTAAAATTGTTGTAACAAACTGAGTATACTTGAGATGCAGAAGACTCACCTGTTCTTCCAACACCGGCAGAACAATGCACGACGATAGGTCCAGATTCCATAGGATTCAAGGTCTTGACCCTCCTCAAGAACTGCAAGAAAGGAGCTGGATGATCCGGTACCCCGTGATCGGGCCAGGCGGTGAACTGCAACTGCTTAATCTCCCTCCTTTCGCTGTACCCCTTTTTATGAATCTGGAAGGTCCTGATGCAATACGTGGCCAACTCCTGCACGTCCGTTATCGTGCAAGACATGGAGCCGTACGTCTCGGTTCCTCTAGACGGCCAGTACTGGTCGCACTTGATGCGCGTGCGCTCCTCCAGCTTGGTCATCATGACTATCGTGGCCGTTTTCAGCTCCCAGCACATCCTCCAGAAGTCGCAGAAGGTTTCTTGCAGAGGTCCTTGAGTGGCCACGTACGCGTTGTGTTTGCGGTACCCGTCGCAGTAGTTGGCGTTGATGTAGTCGCTGCCTAGTATTCCTTCTTCGGGCGGGAGTATCACCCGGCTGTGGTCGTAAGCGATAACGTTGGCGTATCTGTTCTTCGGCTTGTTGATGTCCATATTGGAGTGGTCCCAGGTGAACTGTTGACCCGGTTCTATGCTCTCGTATTCCTGCGAAAACTTCATGTTGTCGTTCCCTTTCAGCTTTTCTATATGATTGGCCAGTTCCGAGATCGATATAGGTGGGTGCGAGATCATCCCGGGGGTCTGGAAATTCAACCTTCTCATTTCTACAGGATCGCTGGGTGCCACGCTGCTATTCAGATCTGCCGATATCAGCGGCCTTGTCACGGCCGTTTGGTCTGGAGTTTTACAAGGTTGGGACCGTTTACGGTACAAGAACATTACGACCAGTATGAGGGAAAGTAGAAGAGCCAGGATTATAGGGCCTATTATCCAGAAGAATCCAGCTTCTCTCTTCTGGGATAACACTTTGACGTCGTGGTCGGGCGTGTTGGGGTTTGGCCTAGAGGGAGGTTCTCCAGGAGGAACTTCTCTCATGTTCAGCGATAGAAACTCGGAGAAGGGACTGCTTGTGTATAGGTGTTTCTGAGGAGTGTCTACGACAGCTCTGACGAAGATTCTATAACGTTTGCCGTGCTCCAGTTTGTGGTTGATGAATCCGTCTTTTTCCTTGCCGGTGCCTTGAAAGAAAATAGTTTGTCAAATATGGCTTCGACTCTTTCAAGCAATATGATTATCCTCTCTTATAATTATTTTTTCATCGAAGTAGCTACAAGGTTTCGCAGAAATCAGGACACGAAAGTAGGGGGGCTTTTGTGTAGGCTTTGATTCTGTAGCTTCGACGTTACAATTTCCAGTATGCAACAAAAAAAACAATGTGAGCTCGTAATAAAGTGTTTTTTTTCTTCTACTAGAACGTACAAAGTTTGGAACTGGTTCTACAGAAGGCATAAGACCCTCTTACATTGAGAAGATACTATGGAAAATGTTGAGTCTAACTTTACCCAATTTAAATTAACTTCACAACATATTAAATTGATTTTACAAATTTAAATTGACTTTACAACAATTTTAATTGACTTCACCCAATTTGAATCGACTTTACTGAATTTGAATTGACTCAACTACAAGTTAAATTGACTTTAAACAATTTGAATTGACGTCACCCAATTTAAATTAACTTTACTGCAATTTAAATTAACTTTTCAAAATTTAGATTGATTTAGATCGATTTTACAACAATTTTAATTCACTTTACCCAATTTAAATGGAGTTTATCAATATGAATTGACTCAACTACAAGTTAAATTGACTTTACCAATAAAAATTGACTTTACAACAATTTTAATTGACTTCACCCAATTGAAATCGACTTTACTGAATTTGAATTTAACTACAAGTTAAATTGACGATAAGCAATTCAAAATGACGTCACCCGATTTAAATTTAATTTACTGCAATTTAAATTAAGAATTTAGATTGACTTAACAAAAAATTGAATTAACTTTACTGCAATTCAAATTGACCTTACCCAATTTTAATTGACTTTATCCACTTCAAAACGATTTTACAACAGTTTTAATTGATTTTACCAAATTTAAATCGATTTTATCAATGTGAATTGACTCAACTACAAGTTAAATTGACTTTTCGCAATTTAAATAGACTCTATAACAATTTATATTGACTCTATAACAATTTAAATTGATGTCACCCAATTTAAATTCACGTTACTGCAATTTAAATTAACTTTTCAAAATTTAGATCGGCTTAACAACGAATTAAATTGACTTTACCCCATTTCAAATTGACTTTACCACAATTCAAATTGCCCTAATCCAATTTTAATTGACTTTACCCACTTCAAATCGATTTTACAACAATTTCAATTGACTATACCTAATTTAAATCGATTTTATCAATATGAATTGACTCAACTACAAGTTAAATTGACTTTTCGCAATTTAAATTGACTCTATAACAATTTAAATTGACGTCACCCAATTTAAATTGTCTTTACTGCTCTTCAAATTTAATATTGACTTAACAACAAATTAAATTGACTTTACTCCACTTCGAACTGACTTTACTACAATTAAAATTGACTAACCCAATTTCAATTGACTTTACTGCAATTTATATTTACTCTTCGAAGTTTAGATGGACTTAAAAACGATTTAAATTGACTTTACTCCATTTCAAAATGACTTTACTACAATTCAAATTGATTTTACCCACTTCAAATCGATTTTACAACAATTTTAATTGATTTTACCCAGTTCAAATCGATTTTATCAATCTGAATTGACTCAACTACAAGTTAAATTGACTTTTCGCAATTTAAATTGACTCTATAACAATTTAAATTGACGTCACTCAATTTGAATTGACTTTACCTACTGCAATTCGAATTAACTTTTGAAAATTTAGATTGACTGAACAACAAACTAAATTGACTTTACTCCATTTTAAATTGACTTTACTACAATTAAAATTGACTTTACTACAATTAAAATTGACTAACCCAATTTAAATCGACTTTACCCAATTCAAATTGACTTTACAACGATTTAAATTGACTTTAATCCAATTTAAATTGACTTTACGCTAACTTAAATTGACTTTAATTTAGAATGACTTCAGCTGCAGACATGAAGGAGGCGAGGTGGAAACCCACAAAGGCGAGGTACTCACCTAAAGTGAAGGTGTAAGGGATACTCCTTTGCGGAAACTTGGCGGCAATGAACGGCAAATTAGGATGTTCCGCAATCTTGTCTTTATTCTGGATGAGATCATCTGTCAAGAACTGGTCCGGATTCTTATTCACCGTGTCTTGATCTTCCGGGACTACAATCAGGAAGTAGTGACTGATGGGTCCGTATTCCTCGGACGCTTGGGGTAATATGACGTCTATCTCCTCCCCGTTGACCACACCGTAGAAATCCGGTTGTACCATGGGTTGAGGAGCTGCCATCTGCGTGGTAACTGTCGTTTTCGTAGGAGGGCGGTAGGAATAATCGGTCGGAATGGCGCTAACGTTGACGTTGTAAGTGGTAAAGGGGGAAAGTTCATTGATTGTGTAAGATTTAACGCTGGCGTCTAAGAGGATTTCCACTTTTGGAATGATTTGAGTCTGAGTTATCCCCTGGGAATCTACGAATTCTTTCAGAGCGTCGAATGAGATCTTATATTTTATAGGGTTCAGTCTTATAGGAGGCCCCCAAGACAACGTCATGGAATGGGTGGTGACTTCGTGCGCTCTCAAGTTCAGAGGAACGTCTTCAGGTTTCACTTTTACCGTTACAGTCTCCGAAAGTCTCCCCAAGCTTCTATTATTACTCAAAACACCGGCTACAGCTATGGCGTATTGCGCGTATTTCTCTAAATTCAACAGGTCGGCCGATTCCGTCTGGCCAACTTCTTTCGTCTGCCATTCGTCCAAATCTTCAACAGCCGTCATCGTATAAAATATTTTATAACCTACAATTTTTCCCCTAGAAGGCACTGGTTCCCACCAAACTTCGACACTGGAGTCTGAAGTAGCAACTGCTTTCACGGACATCGGGGCCCTTCCGATGTCCCGTTCAGTTGTGATTGTCATTTTCTCACTGTAAGGTCCTGCTCCTTGGCTCGTGTACGCTTTGATATGAAATACGTATTCGGTGTTTTCTTCCAGGTGTGTAAACACCGCTTTAGTCGTCGTTATATTTCTGGTGATTATGTTGTTGTGGTCCGTTTTTTTGTGGAATTGAATGTCGTATTTTAATATTCTTCCGTTACGGTGCTCCCTGATTGGGGGATCCCATGTTATGCAAACCACATCCGGCGTTTGGAATCTAAAGGAGATATTATGGGGAGGACCGGTCGGTGGACCTTCCGGTGTATTCCTGTATTTGATGGCCTCTTGACCGGTACCAATGTGGTTCTGTCCGGCAACTCTAAATTCGTATTCTACGCCCCTTTCCAAATCGTTTATTCGATAAGTGTTGCTGTGGGCCCCTAGAAAAGAATTCGAATAAGTATTCCAACATTCTAACAATCAAAGGAAAACCACTTCGAATAACTCCGCTTCTTTAACGAACTTTACAGAAATTGAAATGACTCTAATTTAAATTGACTTTACTCCGATTTAAATTGACATCACCCAATTTAAATCGACTTTACAACATGCTCCATTGACTTCACACAATTCAAATTGACTTTACCACAAGTTAAATTGACTCTAAACAATTTGCATTGACATTACAACAATTCAAATTGACGTCACCCAATTAAGGTTGAATTTAATGCAATTTAAATTGACTTTAGCCCATTTCAAATTGACTTTGCTACAATTAATATTGAAGTAACCTCTATTTGAATTGACTTTGCCAAATTCAAATCGAATTTGCATAATTTAAATTGACTTAACAACAATTTAAATTGACTCAACTCCATTTCAAATTGACTGTTCTGAAATTTAAATTGACTTTATACAATTTAAATTGACGTCACTCAATTTAAATCGACTTCGAGAGATTCAATTTGAAGTTACCGAATTCAAATTGACTTTACTCCATTTCAAATTGACTTTACTACAATTTAAATTGACTTTACTACAATTTAAATTGACTTTACTACAATTTAAATTGACTTTACTACAATTTAAATTGACTTTACCCAAATTTAAATTGACTTTACCCAATTCAAATCGACTTAACAATAATTTGAATTTACTTCACCTAATTAAGATTTACTCCACAACAATATAAATTGACTTTATTCCATTTTAAATTGACTTTACTACAATTTAAATTGGAAAAAAACCCAAATTAAATTGACTTTACCCAATTAAAATTGACTTCACGCTATCAAAATTGACTTAACAACAATTTAAATTGACTTTAATCCATTTTCAATTGACTTTACTACAATTAAAATTGACTTTATCGAATTCAAATCGACAAAGCCCAATTTAAATTGACTCTACAATAATTTAAATTGACTTTACAATAATTTAAATTGACCTAACTCCATTTCAAATTGACTGTACTAAGATTTAAATTGACTTTATACACTTTAAATTGACGTCACTCAATTTAAATCGACTCTGAGAGATTCAAATTGTTTTAACCGAATTTAAATTGACTTTTCTCCATTTCAAATTGACTTTACTACAATTTAAATTGACCTTACCCCAATTTAAATTGACTTTACCCAATTCAAATCGACTTAACAACAATTCAAATTAACTTTACCAAATTAAGATTTACTTCACAACAATATAAATTGACTTTAATCCATTTTAAATTGACTTGACTACAATGTAAATTGAAAAAAAAAACCCAAATTAAATTGACTTTACCAAATTCAAATTGACTTCACGCAATTAAAATTGACTTAACAACAATTTAAATTGACTTTAATCCATTTTCAATTGACTTTACTACAATTAAAATTGACTTTATCAAATTCAAATCGACAAAGCCCAATTTAAATTGACTCTACAATAATTTAAATTGACTTTTCTCCATTTCAAATTGACTTTACTACAATTTAAATTGACTTTACCCAATTCAAATCGACTTAACAACAATTCAAATTAATTTTACCAAATTAAGATTCACTTCAAAACAATATAAATTGACTTTAATCCATTTTAAATTGACTTTACTACAATTGGAATTGAAAAAACCCCAAATTAAATTGACTTTACCCAATTCAAATTGACTTCACGCAACTAAAATTGACTTAACAACAATTTAAATTGACTTTCATCCATTTTCAATTGACTTTAATCCATTTTCAATTGACTTTACTACAATTAAAATTGACTTTATCGAATTCAAATCGACAAAGCCCAATTCAAATTGACTTTACAATGATTTAAATTGACTTAACTCCATTTCAAATTGTCTGTACTAAAATTTGAATTGACTTTATACACTTTAAATTGACGTCACTCAATTCAAATCGACTCTGAGTGATTCAAATTGACTTTATTGAATTTAAATTGACTTTTCTCCATTTCAAATTGACTTTACTACAATTTAAATTGACTTGACTACAATTTAAATGACTTTACTACAATTTAAATTGACTTTTCCCAATTCAAATCGACTTAAAAACAATTCAAATTAACTTTACCAAATCAAGATTAACTTCACAACAATATAAATTGACTTTAATCCATTTTAAATTGACTTTACCACAATTTAAATTGAAAAAAAAAAACCCCAAATTAAATCGACTTTACCCAATTCAAATTGACTTTACTCAATTTAACTTGACTTTACCCAATTGATTTATCAAACTGACTAGACAAGAAAGTGTTAATGTACCTTTGAGTGGAACTTCCTTGAGTAACTGATCTTTGACGCCGTATCTCAACCTGTACCCTTTGAGCTCTCCATATGTTTGCGACGGTCTGGACCATTCTAATTCGATGGTTACTGTCGGCTCTTGTTCAATAACCCTGCATGACATAACGAATAAGAATTATGGATTCGTTACAATTATAATGAATAATCTTACTTCAGTGTGAGGGCTGGTCTGTTGGGTACCCCTCCAGGAGTTCTAACATTTACTGGATTACTCCTGTCTCCGTCACCTTTCCTCGTCAAAGCTGCTACTTGAACAGCGTATGTGGTGTCAGGTTGCAATCCTGACACATTCAGTTCTAACGCTGATGCGTTGAGGACGTCAAATTTCATTGGTTCGTTCAAGAAGTTTTTACCCTATGAAAATAAAGAGTTTTGAAATGTGTCAAAATTTAGGCAGGAAGTGTTTACTTCATCTTTGGTCTCTTGGACATGCACGTGATACCCAAGGATCAATCCGTTCCTATCTTTCGCCAAAGGGGGGCTCCAGTTCACTTTTATCGTGGTAGAATTGATAGGGGTCACTTTGACATCTTGCGGATCTCCTGGTACTGTGAAAACATTGGATAAATTAGAGAAATGTTTGGTAACGACGTGAAAGGTTTTTGAGTAACATGCAAAAAAGGCACCTCTCGTTGGTTTGTCAAGTTTTCAATTTTGCCACTTCACTCATTCATTTCACAAAATCTAGAAACATTTGAATACCAACACACGACAAAATCGTCAAAATACAATAATTACCTCATCCAGAAAGATTGGAAAACAAGATTTTATTTTACATTTCATCTACACACAGTAAGCTAAAGAATACCGATGTATCCGATAGAGCTGCTTGTGTAGATCAAAATTAAAATCGATTTCTGATGACGAGCTATCATGAAAAGTGCAAAAAGTAGAAACAAGAAAATTGTCTCATGATAGCCCTAAAAAACACCAGCAAAAAGCCAAAAAAGGGTCATCTACAAAAACTTCTAGTAAATCTACCAGCACACAACAGAAAAAAATACTCACTCCTGCGTTCTGTGGCCGCGTAAGGCAAAAAGTCAGAGAAAAAATAGTGATTGTAAAATGGTTACAACACTATCACGTCAAAAATTTATATATCAAAAATATATCCGCTACAAAAATGCTTGAAGGATATTGGAAAAATTTTAAGTTTACTAGGTATGTATAGTATTATACTCACACACATGTATTGATTAAAAAATTTCAAAATATATTTATCATTTTTAATGGGGGGTCAAACGGATGGATTGTGTAGGATGTTGGATTTTCTGAAAAAAGTGTCAAAAATGTGTTGGATGTATGACTTGTCGTAAGTGGTCACTTGCACACCTCAGTTCTCATACTGGCTTCAAAAATCAGTGCCAATTCTTCAAGAGAAACTATTTCACAACATGCAAGAATAATTTTTGTTAATTATTTCAATTTCCCAAATTATCCCGAAAAATTATTGATCACACAAGAAATTTTACTAGCGATGCTTCGCAACATTAGTATTGGTATTCAAATGCAAAATTATTCATATCGTGCCTCGAATTTATTGGTTTATTCGTCGTTAATCCAGAAACCAAAAACTGATCAATATATTTTTCATAATTTTTAATTTCCAAGAAAAGCCTTGATTGAATTAATTTAAATGTTAACTGATAGTTCTTGATTTCCGTATATGCTTTCTGCTGTTACTATTTCATCCTGTTGAAATATAAAGGCTGTTAATCACTTATTAAAACAACTCCTTTGTATTAATAGTTGTTCGTTGAATCTTAAATTTTGACCTTGAAATTATTTTTTTATATTGTCATCTTTTATTTTTTTCATTTATTTCCTCCAGTACGAAAAATTTCACTAACTGTTAGGTGCTGTGCTACATAAATACGATGGTGCTAGTATTTTCTGTTAATGAAATTTTTCCATATCACACACAAACACTCTCACACACAGAAATTGTGCAAGTGTTACTTATATTTAACACACACAGTGAATTGTGAACAAATTGTGCCATATATTGAAGAGTGCGCAATTCACCTACTTGTTGTAAGTGCTGTCTAGCCAATATGGGATTTATGATAGGATAGGAAACCTTTATTTCATCTCGAATATCATGTGGAATGTTCTAACTCCAATGAACAGGTTTCCATTAGGCTTGGGATAGGGAAGAAGTTGAGTAGAAGCATGCTGGGAGTTGCTATAAAATACCAAAAAGGGTGCATAAAACTAAAATTGAGTACTTCATATAAAAACAGAGATTGTGACTCAAAAATTGTGCCATTGCAAGAATGCATCTTGTGCAGAGTGATAAAATGCAATCATTACATGTGAACGTGAGTAGCTAACAATTAATTATCGAAAAAATAATAGTACACTATAAATCAAAAATATCGAAAATGAAGTAGCGAAAAATTTATCAAAAACCTCTTCGCAGCTCCTGCAAACGCTTTTGTAGGCAGAAAAATGTCGATTAATATCGTTTCAACATTAAATATGTAAATATTAGTAAATACGAAAATAATAACAGCAAATACAAATTCACTCACAAAGTAATTGGTCTTAGTAAAAAGTATACTTATACTCATTTAAATATGATACTTACCTCAAATCCACTTATGGTAAACATATTATAAAGTAACAATATTTACTGATATTAATAGAATATTATTTTATTGTTCTGAGTAATTACTTTGCTAGGAATTTCGATTGCTGTTACCATTGTCATGTGCAAAGTTTTTCAACTAGATATTACACAAAAAATTCCATGAGGACGAGAATGCTGCAAAAATTACAAAAATATAGCACCGTCAAAAATCCTCCTGGTGGGCTGCAATGGTTGAAAAAATACATTGTCACACATATCTCGAAGGATATGTCAAAAAGACTACCAACTACGAAAACATAAGAGTGGAAGAACAGATTCGAACATAAACAGAGTTGACTTACTTAGGAAGTTGGATTAGATTACGATAGTTTTACTGAACAGAAATAGAAGGAATGTTTAGTAAGGTTTAGGAAAGTTATTTTTCAAGAATTTAGTAGTTAGTTCACCAATCTACTATCGCCGGTCCTCTCAGTCGACTGCTTAAGAATGGTTAGTAGTGAAAGGGAACCAAGGATAACTTAGATATGAATATTGAGAAAATTCTAAGTTCGTTTATTACCCACAAATATAAAATTATTCAGTATTCCACAGAAAGAAAGTATTATAATGATGGGTACCGTAAAATAGGTGAGTTCTACATATTTTATTCTGAAAATTGACAAGAATCAATTAAACAGGGTGAGTCAACAGTCGTCGTTATCTCTTGGAGATTTTGATTCAAATTTTAGCAAAATCAACTGTTTATTCTAAAGGAGAATGCAATATTTTGCATCTCTTTGGACTGAATACTGCTGTTTTTTTTATCTACGAAGATATATTCATTTTGGTTTAGTATCTTCGGTTTTGTGAAGTCTTGATGACTATACTCCATTCACTTTTATAATGTATCCCGGTTGGCCATGAAATTATGACACATTTCACCGTGCATATTTTGAAAATGTTAGGTTACAGTCCTGCCTGATGAATAAGCAACGTTATCCTTTCTACATAGAGGTCGTAGTAATTACGTATTTATCGAAATGTTTATTTACTTTGGGAAAATAATGAATTTGAGAAAATTAATATTATGTGAATTCAATAATTTCAAAGACCTGGCGAATGTTGAAGAAACTTTTTTCTCTGTTAATACTGGAAATATTTCACGTATATAAACATGGTTGAAAGATTCAGTTATGCTATTTTCTTGTTCGGAAATCAAGAATCGAGTGTTGAAATTTCCTGAAAAATAATGGACAGAATAGTCCGTTACTTTGTGATAGTTCATTCGAAAAAAGAATAATAGTACTCGAATAACCCGACAGAAAAACTTATAAAGGAACAGACCAACCTATGGAATTCTCCACTTATCAGAATTCTCAATAAATAAGCCTACAACTTCAAATACTCCAGTATAAAAATGTAGTAGTAGGACTACGAAACTTCTGTTACAGTTAAACCTTAAAAGAACTAACTCCATTTACAAAGTTGAAAGAGAGTAAATAGAAATTAGCATTGGCAACGTCTCTGAGAATTATTTGACATTTCATGATTACCAATCTACGTCAGTTTTACGTAAAAAAACTTTATCCCATTTCAAATTGACTTTATTCCGTTTGAAATTGACTTTACTACAACTAATATGGAAGTAGCTCCAATTTGAATTGACTTTACCCAATTCAAATGGACTTTACACACTTTACACGATTTAAAATGGAGTAAAGTCAATTTAAATCGACTTTTCTACAATTTTAATTGACTCTTTACAATTCAAATTGACGTCACTCAAGTTAAATTGACTCTGCTCTTATTCAAATTGACTTTAATACAATTTAAATTGACTTTGAAACAATTTAAATTGACTTTACTCCATTTCAAATGGACTTTATTACAATTCAAATTGATACAACTTAATGAAACTCTATTTTGTCAGTGGAAACTGTATTGTATTAAGATCGATTTCCACAAAATAAGGTCAACAACTATGAATTTTTAATTCAAATTGACTTTATCCCAATTTAAATTTACTTCACCCAATTTAAATCGACTTAACAACAATATGAATTAACTTTACAAAATATTTACTTCACAACAATTTAAATTGACTTTACTACAACTTAAATTGGAAAAACCCCAAATTGAATCGACTTCAAATAATTCAAATTGACTTCACGCAATTTAAATTGGCTTAACATCAATTTAAATTGACTTTAATTCATTTTTAATTGACTTAACTA
This sequence comes from Adalia decempunctata, assembly GCA_951802165.1. Classification (NCBI taxonomy): domain Eukaryota; kingdom Metazoa; phylum Arthropoda; class Insecta; order Coleoptera; family Coccinellidae; genus Adalia; species Adalia decempunctata. The sequence continues at coordinate 4,033,408 of OX637695.1, read as the reverse complement.
CGATTTGAATTGACTTTATACAATTTAAATTGAAATAGCCCAATTTAAATTCACTTTACAATAATTTAAATTTACTTTACTCCATTTAAAATTCACTTTACTACAATTTAAATTGACTTTGACACAATTTAAATGATCTTCACAACAAGATATATCCATTTTGATTTAGTATCTTCGTCAGTTTTACGTAAAAAAACTTGATGAACCTAAATCTTGTCTAACCAGGATACTTCATAAAAGTGAATGGATTATACTGGCCAAATTTCCTTTCGGTTACTGGGAAGAACAATTGATATGTGGATAATACAGCAAATTTTAACAATTTTCACTGGTTTAATATTTCTGATAGTAAGATTGAAAATATCGCTTTCTGATTTCAGTGCAGTATTGATATCGATTAAATCTCAGTACACATATTTCGAGGGAAGAATGTTGGTGTAGAACTGTAGATTATGGTATAAAAGGATTCATGCATGGCAAACACTTCACAGAATAACTCTTGGGGAAATGAGCAGTGGAAATAGGCAATCAGAAGAAGAATAAGAGTTTCAGAGAGTTAATATTTTTCGCAATAAAATACATATATGGAAATGAACTAGAATATTTTCCGAGATATTTTCTTTCTGTTAAATACTGGGTGGAACCATACGAAATGGGGTGTGTTAATTCTAGTTATCCATGATTCAACTACAAGAAACCCCATAATGGAATACCCCCGATGTCCTTATGAAAATGTTAACAATACAGTATGAACAAATAACCAATAGCCTCCTCTTATTTAGACGGTAAAATGTGAAACGTACCATCTTCATAAGTTCGAACGGTGATCGGATAGGAAGCAGGTCCGTCTCCCACAGAAGTCCCAGCCAACACCCATATACGATATTCAGTCCACTTCTTGAGTTCGTCAATGACAAAGGACGTGTCATTTAGTCTCGTGACAGTCGCTTCACTGTCGGATCTATCGGCTTCCACAACTTGTAGTTTGTAGTAAACTATATTGCCGTTGCTCCTATCTGTTTGGGGCGGACTCCAAGAAACTCTTATAGCGGTCGGACTTACCGCTTCCCCCTTAACGTCTGTCGGAGGCGCTCCAGGTACTACGGTGGCATTTAGCGTTAAGTTATGCCAAAAGCTTATTGCCTAGCTTAGATTCTCGACTTTACTCAATTCAACACGAGTGGATATTAAGAGATCAACAGAAAATCTACTATGGAGTCGAAAATAAACACATTTCAAAAATAAAATTAAGGTGGAAATGTGCTGTCAGTACATGCTGATGAGAGAAATAAGCAACTCCAACGTTTTATCATCTATTTGTGAAGAATTGAAAATGAATGAACAGTGACCACTAAAATTATGGTTGATGATGAATGAATTCGAATTTAGATTTGATCTCGCCGATTTCTATCATCAGCATGAGAATTTGACTTGGTGCAGTGCTTTTTCAAAATTAATATCCACTGACTAAATTACTGCATGCACAAATGCACGTCACATAAAAAATTCCACACTCACACTGAAAAATATCCATTTTTATTACGGAGGTGTTTGAAAATCAGCTTTTACGAATTTATCAAATGAAAGATTGTTTTGATTTTGAAGTGAAGTACGAGAGATCCATGTTGAGTACTCACAGCTTCAGATCGTTTCCAAATAATTGAACAGTTTTTTGGCATTTTGACAATCCATAAATTGAGTATTTTTCTCTTATCTGAGATTTTTGATTAAGATTAGAATAAATTTTAAAAATTAATTTTCAACATTTTTGTTTCTGATCAATTGAAATAAGATATTGCTTCACTATTCTGCCGTCAATTCAGCTTTCAGATTGAAGAGTATTTAAAATTTTGCCCAAACATTCGAGGAAATCCAAATAAGAATAAAAATCAATTTTAATATTTTTATCAGATTTTTTTCCATTACTTTGTCGGTTATATTTTTTTGGAACATTCAAAATTGAAAAATATTTATGAGAATGAATGTTTAAAAATCCCGAATCGTTTCTCCATAAGAAAAAAAGCACATTACCTTGTTATTGCATCTCAAATTGATTGTTATGAATATATGAAAAAACTGATGAAATGAATTCAGCCCTGTGTAACCTATCAGCTCGTAAAACATGCACAGTATGAAAGCGATCATCATACAGGGTGAGTCTTTGACTTGTACATATATTTTAACTGAAGGTTCTTGAGGTCAAAAGAAACCTTTTTTTCATTTTCCATTTTTCCGAATTCGGCTCTGTTAAAAAGATTTGAAAAAAAAAACATTGTGCTAATTACGTCCCTGAAATGATACTGTGGAATTGATTCAAAGTTCATATTTCTCGATAGAAATTGAGTTTATACATTTAGGCCCAATTTAGGGAATACTCAAGTAGTCAAGTACTAACCTTATTGGAATAAAAATGTTGCAAACACGATAATTTCAACAAAAACAGTTAGTTTCATCGGATTATATCTGCAACTAAAAAGCCATATTTCTCACACCAAAATAAGTTCCTTCTTCGATTTTTCTGCAGATTAGTTTGTAAACACTAATAACTTGTTCATATTTTCCTCGAAATTTCCAAACAATATCATGAAGAAAGACTTTCATTCAGATTTATTATTAAACAACCTAACTCAATCTAATTTGTATCGATTCTGTGGATTTTTGGACAGAAATGTCAAGAACATGTTGTCAGCTTGCTGATATTTTCATTGAGGTTAAGGATTTTTTACGAAACATAGTATAAATCACGATAAATTTGTGTACCGTGGTATGAATATCTATGAATTCTGCCGTTTCCATCATAAATCGACTTTGCCGCCAAATTTTACCACGCATGCGTAGAGCGAAAACCGAAATATTGGTTATCTAGTCTGGAGCCAACTAAAACAATAACAATGCAGGCTCTGAACAGTCTCAACAAACTGTAAATATTATTTGAAGTTCAGAATACATTCATTACATTCAGTGGATTAATTGTTCTAATGTGATTATTACGTGTAGTGAATTAATATAATTTCAACCGTGTCGAGTTTATAAAATTCCAAGATGAGTTGTTTAGGTAGAGAAACATCGCCACAGATTATCAGGTATCGTTTCATTAACTTCAATTTAATAAGTAGTTTGTGTTGAGATTCATCATTCATATCCGAATTTTGTATTTCATCGACATTTAACTTCAATATGGACCGGTAACTATGAATTTTCAATAGAAACTGTGCGTGTTGAATCCTCCTTGGTGTTCAATTTTATCTCCCACATTTGGGGGATTTTATTATTAAAAAATATCTCGACAAAGTTGATAAATATTGTGACAACATTGTAAACTCGTCTAAAGACCAGAGATCGAACAATTTTCGATGAAATTTAATTCAGAGACGCATTCAGGTTATTCTTGAAATTAATGATTTTTTCGTCAAATTTCTGCGGGTAAAATTGGAAATAACTCGAAAACGACGCGTTTTATTGAAAAAAAATAAGAATACTTTTAGTTTCTTAAATGATTGATTCTTTCGAAAATATGAACCGTTTATCTTTTTAAAGTGGTTTTATGGTGTTTTAGCGTGTATTGATGAGTCGACTACCCTGTAACTTCTATACTAGTGAAGATATTGAATATGTTTCGATTGAGGAATATACACCATGAATAGAGTAAAAACTCAATCAAAATTCAGTTCATTCGAAATAACGGTTCCGAAGATATAAACAGAAAAGTGTTTTTTTCATGGATTTTCGACACCCTGTATCTCCCAAACCAAACCGAATTTTGAAAAATGGAATAGGAAAAAGGTGTTTCGTTTGATGAGAGGAATCTACACTTAAAATATATGTACAAGTCAAAGACTCACCCTGTATATACACGCTGTCTCACTAAAAACGCAGTTTCTTTTTCAACAAATGGTACAACTCGTCAGAATAAACCAGTTCACGAACAATTTCCCAATGAGAGTTCAAAGTTTCAAAATGAAAAAGCTAAAAACTAATAATAATATAAAAACGATCGATATTAAAAAAAAGGAGGACCCTGGGAACTTAATATGAATGGAATTATTTGAATTTTGACGAAAATCTTGTCATAAATGCTTCCAAGAAACTGCACATCATTCAGATCCCTACGGACTTTTCTGAATGGTTTTCTACAGGATCTGCTGTAAGTACTCGAAGTAATGTAAATGAAAGATTGTCTTTCCATCTACTAAATCTACCTATCTCAAATCGATGAAGAAGTTGTGTTAATACGAGATACAAAAACTAATACTTAGTCACATACGGGACCGTATGTTGTCTTACCATACTGCTTCGTTCGGACTGGTATCGGTGGTGTAGTAGCACCTTCACCCCTCTGCGACCTCGCTGCCAACCACACATAATATAAAGTATTCGGATACAGTCCGGTTAAAGTGTAACTTTCCGAAATGGGTATACGCCTGTGATGTTTTTCTTTGGCGTAAGTATCGTTCCAATAAAGTTCGTAACTAACTATAGTTTCGCCCGAATGAGTCGGTTTGGTCCATTTCAAGGTAACTGTCGTTTCGCCAGTATCCGAAGCTCTCAAGTTGCTAGGTTGACTAGGGACACCTGGGGACAGGCAAAATTGCGAAGTCGATATCATTAAGATCAGATTTAGAACTGGATTCAATGTTGGAACAATGGAGATGGAGATGGAGATGGAGATGGAGATGGAGATGGAGATGGAGATGGAGATGGAGATGGAGATGGAGATGGAGATGGAGATGGAGATGGAGATGGAGATGGAGATGGAGATGGAGATGGAGATGGAGATGGAGATGGAGATGGAGATGGAGATGGAGATGGAGATGGAGATGGAGATGGAGATGGAGATGGAGATGGAGATGGAGATGGAGATGGAGATGGAGATGGAGATGGAGATGGAGATGGAGATGGAGATGGAGATGGAGATGGAGATGGAGATGGAGATGGAGATGGAGATGGAGATGGAGATGGAGATGGAGATGGAGATGGAGATGGAGATGGAGATGGAGATGGAGATGGAGATGGAGATGGAGATGGAGATGGAGATGGAGGAAGATGATGGTGGGTAGATTTTCAGACGCACGGTAAGTCTATAGATTTCACAACATCTGTTTGAGGATAATGGTACGTATACAGGGTCTTTCACGAGGAACCTCACCCATATTTATACGGGAAACTACTGAACGTATTTTCATGAAATTCAGCACTTATAAGTATTTCACGATGCTGATGAAATCTAAAATATTTTCAAGGCATGAGCACCTCCGGTTTTTCCGGAAATGACGTCAACTTCCGTTTTTCAAATTAGAACACCATTTTTTTATTGCAGAAATAGATTCCTTAGAAAATTTCAAGTTATTTTGATGTAACATTTTTCAGTTTTGGTTGGAAAATTCTCTCTGAGCGGGAAAATTCGAAAAAAAATCGAAAATAGAGCTCCGCTGAAACAAGAATAACTTCGAGGTTTTTGGATGGAAAATTTTCATTTTTGGGATTTTTCAAGATGTAAGATTGATGTATCCACTTTGAAAATCGAAATCGCGATTCATGATACAGGAGATGAAAAAATCGCTTTCAAAGTTAGGGATGACAAAATCGTGAAAAATCAATTTTTTCAAATTAGAACCCCATTTTTTTATGGCAGATATTGAATCTACGTTAAAAAATAATGTGAGTGTATGCATCACACCCTTGCCCTAAAGTGGATATTTTCTGAGTTATTCACAAAAAACTGTTTTTCGTCTTGAATTTTCAGCTATTTCTCTTCCCTTCACGCCAAAAAGATGAAATTTCAGGAACTGTTACTTAAACCATGTTTTAGATTTTACTACCCTAATATGTAAGAGAAAAAAGTTACAGGTTGTTCCTAAATAGATGGCGAATTTGGATTCGAATTTGTATCGGAAACCTCTTTATTTCAACTAATCGGCCATCGGTTTTCTCTCCAGTGATAAATAAATAATTCCTTATGAACCATGTGCAAAAACTCACCATGTTTTACATTCTTTTTTTTTAATGATAGATATCATTAATTACATCTACTGAATAAAGAGGAATTTGGCAGATGTAATTAATGATATCTATCATTAAAAAAAAGAATGTAAAACATGGTAAGTTTTTGCATATGGTTCATAAGGAATTATTTATTTATCACTGGAGAGAAAACCGATGGCCGATTAGTTGAAATAAAGAGGTTTCCGATACAAATTCGAATCCAAATTCGCCATCTATTTAGGAACAACCTGTAACTTTTTTCTCTTACATATTAGGGTAGTAAGTTCTAAAACATGGTTTAAGTAACAGTTCCTGAAATTTCATCTTTTTGGCGTGAAGGGAAAAGAAATAGCTGAAAATTCAAGACGAAAAACAGTTTTTTGTGAATAACTCAGAAAATATCCACTTTAGGGCAAGGGTGTGATGCATACACTCACATTATTTTTTAACGTAGATTCAATATCTGCCATAAAAAAATGGGGTTCTAATTTGAAAAAATTGATTTTTCACGATTTTGTCATCCCTAACTTTGAAAGCGATTTTTTCATCCCCTGTATCATGAATCGCGATTTCGATTTTTAAAGTGGATACATCAATCTTACATCTTGAAAAATCCCAAAAATGAAAATTTTCCATCTAAAAACCTCGAAGTTATTCTTGTTTCAGCGGAGCTCTATTTTCGATTTTTTTTTCGAATTTTCCCGCTCAGAGAGAATTTTCCAACCAAAACTGAAAAATGTTACATCAAAATAACTTGAAATTTTCTAAGGAATCTATTTCTGCAATAAAAAAATGGTGTTCTAATTTGAAAAACGGAAGTTGACGTCATTTCCGGAAAAACCGGAGGTGCTCATGCTTTGAAAATATTTTAGATTTCATCAGTATCGTGAAATACTTATAAGTGCTGAATTTCATGAAAATACGTTCAGTAGTTTCCCGTATAAATATGGGTGAGGTTCCTCGTGAAAGACCCTGTATAGGTATGTACATTCACAAATACTACCTTGCTGTGTTTTCACATGTACTGGCGCGCTAAGAGGCCCCGGTCCAACGGAGGTAAAAGCCTGGACCCTGATAGTGTAAATGGTGAGTGGTGTAAGTTCACTGATGGTCGTAAGTTGATTGTTGTCGACGGTTTGAGATTGCCAATGCGTCATTGGAAGATTCGGATTGGTCGTATAATATACTTTGTATCCCTGCAGAAAAATAAGTTATGTAGCTTTTTTGAATAGCTTTTACTACGAAGTTCATTTCGATTTTATCTTTCAACTTATTAATTTGTTTTAACATCTTTCTCAATTTGGGAAATATTTTATTTTGAAGATGATCCATTTCTTTTGAAAGTCACCGATCAAATACTCACTAGTACTTGTCCATTTGGTGTCTCAGGTTCGTCCCATTGTATCACCATAGTACTTGAACTCAGAGGTCGTACTTGTACATTTCTAGGTGCTGTTCCAGGCTCTGAAATAGAAATCATGATAACAACCCCAACAGGCTTTTCAAAACAAGCCACCACTTGTGAAAACCAAGATTGAATCTACATCTAAAAACGTGCAATTCAACCATTTTGTACTTACTGCCACCTTTGAAGAAGTAAGCTATGAATATGAAAAATTCATGTTAGTTAAAGATTGATTATTTGGGATATTTAACTCACGTCAAGCATCCACATATCCAAGGAGGAAGTGAGGAAAAAAATTATGTTAGTATTAATGATATATTGGTTATTTTGGGAAATATGTAGACCAAGTGTTTTGAAATATAACCTTATGGGAGGCTTTTCAAGAAGAACATAACGAATTTGTATTTGATTAATTGGGATTTGGTATTTTATGCTGAAACCTTCAAAACCTACAAGTAAGGTTAGTTTAGGTTGGGTAGGGTTAGGTTAGGTTAGTTTAAGTTAGATTAGGTTATGTTAGATTGGGAAGTGTTAGGTTGGGATAGGATGTACGTGGTCATCACCTTGCCGTGGTGTACGGGCTTAAGTAGCTGTGAATCCTATGGAGAAACAGCGAAAAACCAAGTATGACCAAAACCAAGGAGTGACTATGACTCTCTTGGCCCCTGGAGTCTGTGGGCTCTGGGTAGACCCAGGGAATAATGCTAGCGCTTCTGAAGTAACCATGGCTCTCTTGGCCCCTCGTATCTGAGGACTCGGGGTAGACCCAAAGAGCAACATTGGTGCTTCACAAGTAACTGTGATTCACTTGGCCCCTGGAGGCTACTGACTCTTGGTAGACCCAAGGAATAAAGTTAGTACTTCACAACATGGCAACTATGGCTCAACTGGCCCCTCGAACCTGAGGACGGATCGAGGTAGACCCAGTGAGCAACGTTAGTACCCCATGTAACCCCATCCCACTCCCAAAAATCCTCTCAGACAGTAAAGGTCTTAACTGACCAGGGTACACGGTAACTGCTTGGACGAGGAGTTACCGACAAATGTATCAAGACCCTACGGGGATCTATACCTGTTGTTAATAGTTCCGTGAAATAAGCCAGGTGAAACTTCGAAACGATGGTCAGCTGCAGTCTCGCAGGTCCTCATAAAGTGAGACAGCGGTGGGACCTTAGTGGGCGCGGGACGCTCCTCCTATCACCCAACAACTCCAAGGGGAGGAGATACCGGTCAGTCCGAGTGCGCGTACTGTAGAATTCCAATAACATTGGAGACCCAGTAGTGCCCATTTACAAAGTGCGACAGTAGTAGTCGGTGTAGTTGTAGTAGGTTTTAGTTGGGTTAGAGTCCCACACGAATCCCAGCATTGAACCGCCCGCTGCGGAGAAGGCATGATGCTTTCCTCCTTCCTCAGGGCACAAAAAAAAAAGGTTGGGATAGGATAGGTTTGGTTAGGTAAGGAGTGCATTGAAGGGCTTCTCTAGAAGAAAATTTGAATTTGAATAATTGAGATTTGATATTTCACTCTGATACCCCCCAAAATTCAATAATGCCACCATAAGGACTTTTCGAAAATGATTTCGATAACATATTCCTGTTTCTCAGCTTCCAGAACAAATTTTATTAGGTTATATTCAAAAACACATGGCAATTGAAGAGATAATGAAAGATTTTCACTTGTTTCGCCGGTGGTAACATTGACGGGCGCACTCGGAGGTCCCCTTCCTATGTTGTTGACTGCGATGACGTACATCTCATATTCCGTGTACGGGCTGAGGTTCCTGACGTGGTAATGCATCGTAATAATACCGGATATTTCGCTGAAAGCTTGATTGGCGTACTTAGGTTTGAATTGTATCACGTAGTATTGGAGTTCCTCCATGCCGTCATAGGACCAGGTCAACCGTACGGTGGTGGCTGTGATCTCTGATACTCTGACGTTGGTGGGTGGTCCGGGTAATGCTAAAATCATCAGACAATTTTTTTAAATTTTTTTATCCAGTTTGTTGTACCTATTCCAATTTTTCGTACAGAGAATGGAGAAGGCTTTGACTATAGAAACAGGAGACGCGCCTTTCAATAATGAATAGTGAAGCCAATTTTCAAAATCATCAGAATCAAGGTCGCCGATCAAAACGAGTAGGAAAACTAATCCGATAGAGGCTCCACCGTGCATTTCATGGCATATCTCAATAGAACTTACATTATCCCTATCTTCATTAAATAAGAAACAAAAAGTCGTCTCCACAATATTTTTAATCGAACATCTATTCAGCAAGACCTGTTTCGAACATATATACAGTGTGACAAGAAAAACCTCGGACAAACTCTTTTTCATTTAACTTTATCAAACAGAAGAAATTGAACAAAACTACAACAAATAATAATAGCTTGAACATTTGTTGAAAATATGTTTAAGCCGTTTCGAAGTGGCTTCCTTTGGCGGCGATCCATAGCTTCAGACGCTTCTTGAAATTTTTGGCAATTGGCCGCAGCTTCTCGGGCGTTAATCGGTTCAATTCCCGGCGCAGAGATTGCTTCAGCGACTCCAAATTTTTGTGTTTTTTAGCACAAGCCCTGTGCTCCAAAATCGACCACACGCTGTAGTCCATTGGGTTGAGATCCGGTGAGTAGGGCGGTCATTCTGCAGATGAGATGAAACAAGGAAAATGGGTTTACACCATTCTTTCGTCATGTTCGCCGGAGCGGGGTCCTGTTGAAAGGTCCAATGCGTATCGCCGAAGTGCTGCTTGGCCCACGGAAGTACTACGGCCTCGAGGATGTCGCAACGGTAGACTTCTTGACTGATTTTGACCCCTTGATCCACGAAAACTAAGGCAGTTTTACCAATGCCGCAAATTCCGCCCCAGACCATGAGGGATTGCGGATTTTGACGGTGTTCGACGATGGCCGATGTACCGGGAGCCTCTACGGACCAGACTCTGTCGTTTTGGTGGTTGTGGGATTGTTCTAAGGTGAAAAGCTTCTCGTCTGTGAAGAGAATTCGCTCCCATTGCTGACCGGCGGCGAGACGAAGGAGTTGGCGGCACCTTTGAAGTCGTACGCGCTTGTTTTCCTCCGAGTTGAACTTTTTGAAGCTTGCATGGCTTGAGGTTGAGCTCCTTTTTGGCAATTTGACGGACTGATTCGCGGTTGATACCGGTCTCACAGGCTATTTTCCTCATGGAAACCCTCGGATTTCGATTGACTCGATTCTTGGCGATGTTGCGATTGCTAGGTGTATTGACAGTGCGTTTTCTACCACTTCCTGGACGACGACCATCATGGCCAAGCTCCTTGAAACGACGAATTGCATCGGACACTGTTTGTCGAGGCACATTGAGCCAACGAACAATTTCGCATTGACTCGTTTGTTTGACATTCAAAAACTCTGTGAAATGAAATTATATCAAACTGAAAATTCACATATTAGTACAGGAAAGTGTAGAGAAACCAAGAGAATAAAAATTATTTGGCTGCGCTGAAATACTTTTGTTCCAGACCACAGCAAAATCTGTCCGAAGTTTTTCTTGTCACCTTGTATGTTCATCTGCAGTTGAAGTATAGAGATGGTCTGAAAACATTTTTAAAATTCAACACAATATATGTTTAATAATTCCACATAATACTCACAAAATGGCAAGATTAAGTTAAAAATTATTCAACATTTGTTGTGTTGAATTTTAAAAATGTTTTCAGACCATCTTTGTACTTCAATTGAAGATGAACATATGTATTTTCGAAACATGACTTGCTGAATAGATGTTCGATTAAAAATATTGTGGAGCCGACTTCGTTTAATGAAATTGGTCTTTCACTTCGAGTATGGACTATTCTTCTTATTATCACTATCTATTTCTATGAATGAAATGTACAATGGCGCTCCCTATCTGAAAATCACTGAGCTATGAAATTAGTGAATATGTGGGTAAAGCAGGAACTTTTTCCCGCCATATATTTGAATTCGGCCATTCTCTGCCAATTCAGTAATTCAGTACTATTTTCATGGGTCTTTCGTTTGATACAAAACAGAAGCATGAGTTGGCTTATTTTCTTCTATTTTTGAAAGAAAAAAATTAAGTTTCGAAATGAAATCGATTTCAATTATTTCATTAAGAACTCCAATCCTTTCTGAGTTTACACACAAATTTTAATTCTCAAAGTGAAACCATTTTCAAATGCAACTTGAAATAAAAACACACTACATTGAACGCCCACCTCACTGAATAACTGTACTACTACGGAATCAAAATGAACTACAAATTTTTGCAACGTTGTGACGTTCTTTGAAATTTCTTATAAATAAACTCTCAATCAAACTGAAAATTACTTTAGATTGAAATTCATATACTCATTTGTGCGCGAATGCCAGAAATGAGTATTTGTCTCTTCAAATATAGTGCATTATTCACATTTATGAATTGAAGTATCGGAATTTTCGCAAACGGCTCGGCCGTTTTTGCCTCAGATAATGAATGAAAACGATATGGCAGCTCAGTTTCCTGAATCTGTGGCCAGTTCATTCATTAATTTCGTACGGCAATTTTAATTCTGTGTTACTAATGACGTTTCGAACACTATTGTCAATTCGATATCGCGTTTCATTGTGTATGAAAAGTGAGATTTTGATTTATTTCTGAATATTATAAGCAAAATAAGTTTAAAAATGGCTCTTGAGTGTCTTGTTTGTGGTAAATTGGACTATTTGAATCCTGATTTGAGTTCACACAGGTATGTTCTACTCATTCTAAGTAACAGCGGCCTAGATTCTTCGATATTTAGAATTTAGCTTCTCAGATTCCCTCCTGATCTTGAGAGGAGGAACATCAATTCTGAATTTGGCTGACTCTGTTCACCTAACTCAGAATTTGTTTCAATATTCGGAAAATTGTATGAATTCGTCAAAAAGAGTTAATTCTCTTGAAATTTGATTTCCCTTCTTCAATACCGAAAACACCACGTCACTGCACCTTTCAAAGTTAGATTATGCAATGTTGCCTCGGCAGTATCAAATGATATTGCTATCCTTTTTGCTATCTTCGTCCAACTCATTAAAAACTAACTAAATTTTGGCTTCACCATTTCTCGAATTTATTAAGGTGGGCGTTCAATGTAGTGTGTTTTTATTTCAAGTTGATTTCGAAAACGGTTTCACTTTGAGAACTGAAATTTTGTGGGTGAACTCAGAAAGGATTAGGGTTCTTGTTGAAATAATTTTAATCGATTTCATTCCGACAGTTAATTTTTTTTCTTTCAAAAATAGAAGAAAATGAGCCAACCCATGCTTCTGTTTTATTTCAACAGAAAGACCCATGAAAATAGTTCAACTTCCGATTAAAAGTGAATCTACTGATAATTTCGTTCAGAAGATCAACTTGAAATACGGAATTGGCAGAGAATGGCCAAATTCAAATTTTGGCGGGAAAAAGTTCCTGCTTTACCCACAAATTCGCTTATTTCATAGTTCAGCGATTTTCGGATAGAGAGCGCCATTGTACATTTCATTCATGATTAGAGAGATATTCATAGAACTTGATAGTGATAGTGCATGTTCTATGGAGATATCCATAAAATGGACGGTGGCGCCTCTATCGGCTGAGCTTTCCTATTCGCTTTAAACGCCGACCTTAATAAGATCCTGTGTCTCCTCTCTCTATGGTATAAGACTGTGGAATATGGTCATAAAATTCACTTACATTGTACTTTCACGAGAGCCACAGCTTCTAAAACTCCAAGGGCACTGGCGGCTACACAAGTATAGTTGGCAGATTCTCTGATGTTTGTCAAATGCAGAGTGTTTTTTCCTATCGGCAGCTTATCCTCAGGGGTCAACTCTTGAGTAGATCCCTTCCTCCATTTGACGTATGGCATGGGAGAACCAACAGCCACACAAGTTAAATTCAAGTCGGCTCCTAACATAACCTCACTGGTTGGAGGAGGAGGAATGGAGAATTGGGGTGATACACGACGAACTGAAAAACGATAACAATTTATTAAAATTCTCTAGAAGATCGCCAGAGAATAGTGAAAGCATGTGAAAACACAACTGAAACCCTCAAAATATCGACAAGAACTCCACTTCTACTCAACGCATTACATGTTTATCTTGAACTCGTATATTTTACATGAAAAGAATAAAAATTTCCTCCACGTCGAGCAATCCAAGAGATTGGATCCATGTTTGCATTCCTCCCAACTCGGCGGGCGAAAAAAGGAGGACCAGGGGGGTCTATTAGTAAATGAATCCTTACCCTTAACGTAGAGGATGGCTGAAGTTGAATAATCGGTTCCAATCGAATTTTCTGCGACGCATTCGTACTTGCCGTGGTCCTTCTCGTCGCTGTTCTTTATTTGCAGGGATCCTGGAAAAGGAGATTAAAAAGATTTTGATAAAATTGATAAAATGGGAGTGAGCCATTGGGATATTTACAGTGGCAAATTCATTTTCTCAGAAGAAAAATATTTGGCAACAATATCCTGAAACAGGTCAATTTTTGTTTCACTTTTACCAAATTTGTATGCATTTTTGAAGGATTTTTGTTGCATTATGTGCCATCCCCATCAACCCTCTGATTTTTTGAATAGGGAAAGTGGGGCATGTGGTACTTTTTTGGCAAGGTCTTTGTATCTTCTTTACAGGCGTGCAAAAATTTTCACTTATAATACCACAAGAGCTTCAAAATTATCGGGTATTTCCCGATAGGTTCGTTGCAAACAAATGAAGGAGTCAAGTTTTTCAGGTTAAAAAATCACGAGCGCGAAGCGCGAGTGATTTTTCCTGAAAAACTTGACGACTTTATTTGTTTGCAGGGAACCTTGAGGGAAATGCTAGATAATTTTGAAGCTCGTGTGGTATTCGGGGGATTATTTTTCCGTCCCAAATGTCGGCCAATAGAATTGCACCATGAGACGAAATGTACAGTTAACAAATAAGAATTTCATAATGAATAAAACAACATTTGATTAAGATAAAGACTAGTGCAATTAAAAATACAATTGTTGTAAACATTGGTGCATGTTTTCTTCAAGTCAGAGTTATCGGTAATGGTCCCAGAAGAGGTAGATGGCATGAGGTTTATGCTGTTGATGGCATTTTCTGCAGTAGGCTCACTCCTTCGCAGTTTCTTGACAATTAATTCGTGGTGTTCCTGGTCGAGTTGGAGATACGGCTTGATGGAGTTACTGTTGGCATGCCCAGTTATTTTGATTATCTGCTGCTCTCCCAGGCCCGATTTCGCTAGATTGGAGACGGCTGTTGCACGACTGGAGTGATTGGTGATTTTTTTGTTACCAAGGTCAAGCCCAGCTTTTTGTGCTGACTCCTTAACCCACTTTGAAATCGTGTTTTGGCCTACTGGGGAATCCTTGTACCACCTAGCGCCTGGAACTTTATTCCAGAATGGATTTTGGGTCAGGAATAGTCTGTCGCTCTTGATATTGGCATCTCTCTTCTCTCTCAATTTCTGGAACAGTCTCACTGGGCACTTGTCAGGGATTTCCCGATTCTCCACCAGCCACTTGCTGTCTGATAATTTTTTATCACCACCTTGTGTGGTCTTGCTGAAAATTGGATTGTATTCAATTCTCCCAGTTGTTTCCCCGTCATTTCGCTGTTCTGCCTTGAAGTGATGTATTGACGCCATGCTGCCCTCACCACCTCTCCAAGCCATTTCCACTGATATTATCATGAATAATTTTTTCTGGAGGCCATCAGGAGTTTCCTCGTCCCAAACAGTGGTCATTGCATCCCAATCGTTTTCCTCCAACGCTGCTGCACTTGCCCTCCGTTTTTCCGGAATAGATTGTAAAGCCTTACGCTTGGCATCACGAGCTCCTCGAGCGGTCTTGAATGCAGCATCCGAAAATGGGTTGATTTTGATGTCGAAATCGTTCAAATACTTTTCTTGAAGTAATTTTGCAGTCTGATTCCACATTGTTTTTATTGTACCTTCCTTATAGTCTTCTCCATCCATTTTCTTCATATTGTAAGCGTAATCTTTCATAATGTTTGCCAATTGCGCTTCACTCGTTTCAGCACTCAATGTGTATTCCCTCTCAGTACAAAAAGTAGTAAATTGGTACCAAACTGTTTTTTTTGACTTCTCCGTATTAATGGGAACATTTCCTTTGACTTTTTTATCGATGGTGGACAGAGAACAAACTCCAAATCGACTCATTTTCATGCAAAATCTCCAATTTTCACAATTGAATTCAACCTGTCAGTTTGACGTGTGATTAATTCGACTGGATCATGTTTTGTTTTTTATATATAGCAACTACCAGAGAAAATTTTCAAAAAATTATCAGTATAATACCATGTAGGTTGTACCATGTAACGTCGAATGGTGCAATTCTATTGGTCGATATTTGGGTCGCAAAAATAATCAAAAAAATTTTTTTTTTGAGAAAAGTTAGTTAGTTCACAGAGGGTTTTGGTATGTTCATTTTGTTATGGCTCATTTATTTTGAGACGATGGTACCTGATGAAATTTGTCACCGAATGAAAGTCGACCATTACAGTTTTGTTCATGCACAACTTTCAACCCCCACACGTGAAAAATTAGAATGTGTGAAACAATGCGCTTCAGTTATGATTTTAAGTAGGTATGCCATTAGTACGTTTCTACTGAAGTTGGAAATTTTCGATAAAACGTTTCAATTCAAAGAAAGATCCATGACAAAGTGTAAATACTGAAAAACCTCTTTGAACTAACTAATTTATAACAAACATTATTTTCTTGAAAATTTCTGCATGTCTGTAAAGAAGATACAAAGATCTTGCTAAAAAGTTAGCAGTGCTACGTGCGAGAAAATCAATGAAACCTAATGGTTCTAATGCATTAATTGTCGAGAATTTGTCGTGGAAGAAAACAATTTGTCGCGTCCTTAGCTTTTTTTCTACGGGGTGGCTTTGCTAACTTAACGTTACGTTAGCAGAACCACTTTCTCAATATCTACCAAATATCATGAAAATGGGTATAAATAATTGTCGAGTAATTGTCGAAGTCCATATGAAGTAAAAAAACACAAAAAATTTATTCCTTTCAGTTTATTTTACGTCTTTTTCCCGCGAGTTCGAGATATTTCTGGAATTATCTCATTTTTGGCAACGGCGCATTCGTTATTGAATTTTTTTCGATTGCATTAATTGTCGAATACCTACCTTGAATTTGTCGTGAAAGAAAAAAATTTGTCGCGACCTTCGTTTTTTTTTCTACTAGGTGGCTTTGCTAACTTTATATTAATTTAGCAAATAGTGGTCGAATATCATCAAGATGATCATAAATGATTGTCGAGTAATTGTTGATTTTCCAATAAAGTAAAAAACACACAAAAATTCAATCTTTCTAGCAATTTCCACTCCATTTTCTCGCGATTTTCCTATATTTCTGAAAATATCGCATTTTTGGCAACAGCGCATTCGTTATTGACTTTCTTTCTGTTGCATTAATTGTCGAATACCTGTCCCGAATTTGTCGTGAAAGAAACAAAATTGTCGCGTCCTTAATTTTTTTCTACGGCGTGGCTTTGCTAACTTAACGTTAAGTTAGCAGAACCACATTCTCAACATCTACCAAATATCATGAAAATGGTTATAAACAATTGTCGAGTAATTGTCCAAGTCCATATGAAGTAAAAAAACACAAAAAATCCATTCCTTCTTGTTTATTTTACATCTTTTTCCCGCGAGTTTGAGATATTTCTGGAATTATCGCATTTTTGGCAACAGCGCATTCGTAATTGATTTTATATTGCATTAACGTCCGAATACCTGCCTCGAATTTGTCGTGAAAGAAAAAAATTGTCGCGACCTGCGTTTTTTTGTCTACTAGGTGGCTTTGCTTACTTTATATTAATTTAGCAAGTAGTGGTCGAAATATAGGGAAATCGCGAGAAAATGAAGTGGAAATTGCTAAAAAGATTGAATTTTTGTGTGTTTTTCACTTCATTGGAACATCAACAATTACTCGACAATCATTTATGATCATTGTGATGATATTCGACCACTATTTGCTAAATTAATATAAAGTTAGCAAAGCCCGTTGAAAAAAAAATCAAGGACGCGCCATTTTTTTTCTTTAAAACAAATTCGGAACAGGTATTTTACAATCAATGCAATGGAAAAAAAAGTCAATAACGAATGCGCTGTTGCCAAAAATGCGATATTTTCAGAAATATAGGGAAATCGCGAGAAAATGGAGTGGAAATTGCTAGAAAGATTGAATTTTGTGTGTGTTTTTTACTTTATTAGAAAATCGACAATTACTCGACAATCTTTCATGATCATCGTGATGATTTCGACCACTAGTTGCTAAATTAATAAAAAGTAAGCAAAGCCATCATGGTTTCGTTTTCAGGAGTGGGTGCACCTGATTAAAAGCACAGAACATGATGAAAATTCAGTGCGTGCACAGAAAATATCGAGAATGACAAAAGGACGTTGCCAGTTTTTTTGTTTACATCAAAGTAAAAGTATCAAAGATGAAAGATATTCCACATTTTGTTAGGTTTACAAATTGTTCGCAGATTTTTGGTATTTAATCGATATTTGCAGGTGAGTTTTTCGTCGAATAACCAAGATTAACGTATGTTTATTGTTTTTAGCACCAGTTTGGAGCGTGAGGACGATTTTCAAGACGAGGACGAATGTTTACATTCCGAGGTTAAAGGGGTACACGGGAATTTCGTTGAAAAAGCTGTTATTTGGACAGATATCGCAGTAGATGGATCGAATGGAGCCTTGTGACTCTTGAGAGGTCGATTAGGATGATATTCTTCAGGTTTTCCAAGAAATTTGGCGATATCTGAGCAGATTTGCAAAAGTTAGGTACCTCACTAATGAGGTGGAACTTAGGCCTAATTCTCCTATAAGAAAAGCCTTTCAAAGGTCGAGATGGTGAAACATGTCTTCTTTAGATGTTGTTTGAACTAACGCAGCCGAGTTTTATACCGCAACATTGATTTTAAGAAAGTTATCAACAAAATAAAATTGACATTATTCCTGATTCTTGTAATTACCCATCAATTCCGCTTATATCTTTGGGTTGATTTTTTTTTAATGAATTCTTGATTAGAATCAACAATTGATGTCGTCAAGTCTTGAACTTTCAGTTCAAGAGGATAATAAGCATCAAATCTTCACAAGCATGCATATGAAAATTATGTGAAAGCAATGCAATTATCTTCCATGGCGAAAAATAATATATTTCAACAGTGATCTCTTGTACTTTTCATGCAAATAACTAGAAAAGGAATCCTTTCTATCAATTCATATGAACGTTTATTATTTTCGTCCATCACATCTTTTCCAATTCATTCATTTTCCCAATAAATTCACATTCTGAGAAATACGCTAGGAATGTAGAAAGGGCAACATAGTGTTGACTTGGAACATAAAAATATTTTGAAAAACGTCATAACTTCGATACAGAGTGGAATGTGTCAAATTTCCAAGGCCATAGTTGTGATTTTATAATTGTGAATGGAGTACCTATAAATATTTCAATCAAATTATCAAACCATTTTGTATCCATTCTGTGAATATTTCACAGAAATTTTTATGTGAACGTTGCCAGCCCGCCCACGTAATCAAGGATTAAAGGGATAATCTTTTTATACGTAACTAGCTGGCCCGGCGAACTTTGTTCCGCCCTAATGATACTTACGGTGGATTTCACAAATCCAATCTGATTTTTGAACTGTCAAAAGTTTCCATGGATATGAGCTATCACACAGAACAGATACACAAAAATAATATGTCATAATATGTCAATCACTAATAATGGCAATTTTGGATTCAGTTATTTCCGCAAATATATTTATTATCCAAACAGAAATTCAAAAACGTTTCAAAAATTATGAGGAAAGATGAGAACGGACAATTCACGATTGAAACTGATCGCCAAAATTCGATTTACTTGAAATTTCGATAAAAATTCACTGTGATATTCAACCGCTTTTTGCTCTGTTAATAGCCTTTCATGGTACTATAAGCCCTATGTAAATAACACGGTAATTGATGTCATATGTTCTTTTTTCGACCATTTTAAACCACGACGATTGAAATGCTCGAAAAAAACAAACAGATGACATCAATCGATGGCCGCGAAAGCCTCAACAAATTCATCGTCATTTAATTGTGATAATGTCAAATATAGTACCTCCACGATTAAGTTATTTGGATTATTTGGAATAAATAAAACTATAAAAATAACTAATAATCTCACTGTAGTCATAATGTGTGAATAGCGCCATCTGAAGTGGTAAGAACGAAACTTTTCTCATATCTCAACGAAATCTAATCATTTTAGACATCTGTACTCCTACGCATTTTGGTTTTGCCCAACAGCGCAGAGTTGTAGGCAACTCAAATTACACACTATTACAGTGACTATAGAGGGAACATAGTCACTGTACACACTATTTGTTTATATCGCCATCTAACGCGGAGAATATCAAATGAAGTACCAACGAATAAGCGGTAGCGTAACTGTAACTGTAGCGACATCTAGTGGCCTTAATCAAAAGGAGGAAAAGTATTCCTGTATAAGTAAAATTTTCATCGATTTTTTCGAAGTTATATTGTGTTTTATAATAACCAGACCGTAGACGAATCCATATATGAAGTTTCATAACAAACAGTCCATCCGATCTCGAGTTATAAATGGTGTAACCAACATCTTTCTTTTATATATATAGATATAAAATTCAAGTGAATATCGAAAAAAAATGCAATATTTCTGTAACAGATTACCTCTTTGACAGCTTTTTGAGTACATTTTCACCATTTCACCACAGGAAGTGGAAAATTGTGAAAAGACTAAAACATTCTTTTGGCGATTTTCCCGATCCCTTTAATGAATAAAAACACGCACCTATCAGTCTCTCCCGAACAGCGACGAAAGAGCCAGAACCAAAGTTTATCGAGTGTCAGAAGTGAAGTACAGTGTGAAAATCCTCCTCCCCGAGTTTCCATCCTTTGCATTTTTCACGCGAACAAGTAAACAACGGAGTCGTCGACCCGAAACTTGCCACTTTGTTCTTCAAGTTCCCGACATATTTTTCCAGTCCCCCGTTACTCTTCCTCTAAGTGATTAAGGACATCATCAGGACGTAACTGACACCGAGGGGGAGAAAGGGGAAGAGAGAGGGAGAGACCTGGGTGTATGCAAAGCACTCTTTCGGCCCGATTTCCCGGACGGCTAAGTTTGCACGTATCTTCGGTTTGGCGCACCCACGGGACCATTAGCATCAGCGTCTGCCTGGGCCCAGGATCTTCGGGATCTCTTCTTGTTCCGCGAAGCGACCCTTGATTGGCCGTTCGCCTGAATAAAATATTCCCTCTTACGAAGCTCGCGTCTGCCGCTTTTCGCGAACGACTAAAACTTTTCGACACATGCTGCGTTCGTCTTCGTTACTGCTGATGTCTTTTCGACATCGCAGTCGAGCTGTGACAACGTTGAAAGGTCCTGGAGACAGAGGGGTGTCAGAGTCTGCTCATTCCCAGACCTTTATCCCATTGAACGCGAATGCGATATTGTAATCTGTTGCGATTAAAGATAAAATTCCTTTGTACGAGGATATATTGAAAAATTCTTAGCCTACTATAGAACCAAACGAAATTTCAATGTCAAAATATTTGATTACTCAACATATCCTCCTCTTAATTGAATACATTTATTACAGCGAACCTGCTCCTTGCTCTGCAAACCAGTCCACCACAACTTTTATTACCTTCTCGTTGGAAGAAAATTTACGACCTTTTAAACTTTTTTTCAGTTGAGGAAAGAGATGATAGTCGGACGGAGCCAAATCTGGTGAATAAGTGCTAGTAATTCTAACCCTAAATCCCGAATTTTTTACATGGCAACATGAGATTTGTGTACTGCGGCGTTGTCCTGTAAAAACAAAATACCTTTGGATAGCTTTCCGCGTCTTTTCTCTTTAATTTTTTCCCGTATAGTGGTCAGTAATGTCGAATAGTAATCTCCAGTTATTGTTCCACCCTTATCCAAAAAATCAATCATGATTACTCCATGGCAATCCCAAAAAACTGAAGCAAGAACTTTTCCAGCAGATTTTTGGACACGAAACTTCTTAGGTCTTGGAGAACCAGAGTGTCGCCATTCAATCGATTGTTGCTTTGTTTCTGAATCTTAAAAATGTACCCAAGTCTCATCCATAGTAACAATTCGGTTTAAGAAGTCTACATCGTTTTCAAATCGAGCACAGATCGAACGCGATGCTTCTACCCTTGCACGCTTTTGGTCAACATTCAAACATTTGGGGATCCATTTTGCAGAAATTTTTCTCATATCTAAATTGACGTGAACTATATGATGAACGCGTTCGTATGAAATCTTCAGTGCTTCGGATATCCGTTTTAGCCCAATTCGACGGTCTGATAAAATCATGTCATGAACTGCATCGATATTTTCGGGGACTGACACAGAAACTGGCCTTCCCGATGGGTCATCATCTTCAATGGAAAATTTACCTCTTTTGAAGCTTGCAGTCCAATTTTTCACGGTCGCATACGAAGGACATTGATCACCAAGGGTATTAAGCATATCTTCTTAAATCTGCTTACATCTTAACCCTTTTAAATATAGATAGGTACTTAATGATGGCTCGATACTTCAATTTTTCGATTTTTACAATTTCGGTGGACATCTTTTTTTTAAATTTATTGAGACTTTCAGTGAATGAATGTAATATTAACCGTGGAGTTTCGAGTTTATAAACTTCCAAGAGGATATTGTTAGGATAGAAACATCGCCACAGATTATTTAGTTCTAAGTATCATTTTATTTTTCATTAATTTCAACTTAATACGTGATTTGTATCGACATTCATATATCTGAATTGTATTTCATTGACATTTATTCTTAATATGGACCGGTAACAATAAATTTTCAATAGAAACTGTGCGTATTGAATGTATAATTTCATGATCCTTGGTTTTCAATTTTATTATCCACATTTGTGGGATTTTATTATTACATATCTCTACATCAAAAGTGTTTCCGTCATTAAGATTGTAGTCCAGACAAAGTTGATAAACATTCCGACAACATTGGTAATTTGTTTAGAGACCAGAAAATATTCGATGATATTTAATCCAGGGAAGCATCCAGATTATTCTTGAAATTCATGATTTTTTCCTCAAATTTTATAGTATACGATTAGGAATAACTCGAAAACGACGCGTTTTATTAGAAAAACATAGGAATACTTTTATTTTCTAAAATGATTGATCCTTTCGAAAATATGAACCGTTTGTCTATTTCAAGTGGTTTTATGATATTTTTGCGTGGATTTATGTGTCGATTACGCTGTAACTTCTACACCAGGAGGATTATTGAATGAGTTTAGATTGAGGAATATGCACCATGAAAAGAGTAGACAATCAACCAGAATTCAGTTGATTTGAAATAACGGTTCCGAAGATATGAACAGAAAAGTGTTTTTTTTATGGATTTTCGACACCCTGTATCTTTCAAACGAAACCGAATTTTGAAAAATGGTGAAGGAAAAAGGTGTTTCGTTTGATGAGAGGAATGATCTGCAGTTAAAATATATGTAAAAGTCAAAGACTCACTCGAAATATCGAGTTGACGTGACAATATTAAACTTCAAAAGTCGCAGCAAACCGAAGGCATACGTTTCAAAAACAACATCAATAATTTCTACCAGTAATATTCACGTTCACCATCTGATTCAAATTCAACATTTCGAACTGAGACTTAGAAAAGATATAAATGGAATTTATACCGAGTACGCAAACCTTATCCGAGAGGAAATACGGAGTTTGTTCGTCATGTTATACACATATAATGCGACTTCATGTTCATATTAGGCTTTATATTAAGTACGTGGTTTCGGTATTCGAAGATTCGAACATTTGCCGTTGTCGGGCACGAACGGGTGCTAAACTATTCCCATCGAATACGGTCTCTGCTTTTCGATTCTGCCGTTCGATTTTGAATATACCGTCTACGTGTTTTATTTAACTTCGACAAATCAAATATGGGCGCTTTTCTGTTTCATTCATAGCGGGAGGCTTCCGTGGAAAGTTAAAACTGGAATTTCCAACTTGCCGATCTACCATTCCAGTTCTGAAAACGGGATAATGAACACAATATGCGAACTCATATGGAACACAAATGAACACTCATTTCCTCATATAGGCGACTGAAATTAAGATCGTAGCGCTATATCAGAACTTCTCGTTGGGCATTTCCAAAGAGGAACGCCTAGACGCCATCAGCGAAAAGTAAACAAAACTAGTGCACATATAGGTACTCCATTCACAATTATAAAATCACAACTCTGGCCATGGTTTCGTTTTCAGGAATTGGTGCACCTGATAAAAAATCTGTGCGCGTACAGAGAATATCATGACAAAACGGCGTTGCCAGTTTCTTTGTTTACATCAAAGTAAAAGTATCAAAGATATTGTGACATGGGTACAAACGGCAAATTTGAATTGGACCAAATATCGATTTATAAGCATGAATAAAGCAAAAGTATGTACTAATCGCCTTTTTTACACTTGATAACGAAGTTTTTTTAGGTATCTGGCCGTTTGGAAAGATTTAAAACGTAATTCCGGTCCCCCAGAAGTTTGGTTAGTTTCGGTATCGTTTTTGGTGCTCAAAATTTATTTGGAATGTGTAAATGGACAAAAAGGCTTCCTTATATGATCTTTTCACGAAAGCGACCGGAAAATATGGTTCAGGTAGGATTTTCGAGGAATTAGGAGGAAAGAACTTGCAGAATGAAATTGCACGATTTTCGTAAGTAAACGGGTTTTGGATGGCCATCATCGGTCTCTAAATGATTATTGTTGATCGTTTTCACGTTTCAGAAAAAGAATCACTTCGTATAAGCCCATTTTGAAGAAATTTGTGTACCTATGTAACATTCAACGGTAGGTATTTGCTCTTAATCGAAAGAATATATTATATCTAGTGCTACTTCTTTCAAAAGAGACACAAGCTTTTAATGCTGTAGGGGCCCTATAATGTGGAGGAGTTTGTGTCTTATTTTAGAACAGGTGAATGATAAATGTGAAGCATATGTTTGACCTGTTCCATATTATTTGTACAAACCTACTGTGGTTGTAATGTATGAATATTTTTTAAACTAATAAATTACTATACAGTCAGAAATTTTTATTCCTTGTTCATAAGATCAAATAAATGAAATGTATATCTTCTACTCTTATTTTCATTAAGTTAGCTATTAAGGTTATGTTCCAAGAAAAAGTTCCTCTTGCATCAGAACTCCCTTCAACAATTTGGATTCCAATAGAGGGATATAATGTTCCATTATTCTTGATTCAACAATTCATGTCGTCAAGTCTTGAACTTTCAGTCCAAGAGGATAATAAACATTAAATCTTCACAGGCATGCATATGAAAATCATGTGAAAGCAATGCAATTTTCTTCCATGGCGAAAAATAATATATTTCAACAGTGATCTCTTGTACTTTTCATGCAAATAACTAGAAAAGGAATCCTTTCTATCAATTCATATAAACGTTAATTATTCTCGTCCTCACATCTCTTCCAATTCATTCATCTTCCGAATAAATTCTGAGAAATACGCTAAGAATATAGAAAGGGCAACATAGTGTTGACTTGGAACATAAAAATATTTTGAAAAACGTCATAACTTCGATACAGAGTAGAATGTGTCAAATTTCCAAGGCCAGAGTTGTGATTTTATAATTGTGAATGGAGTATACGTAAGTTCATTCGTTAACGATAGGGGGCGTACTGCTTCCTTG
This sequence comes from Adalia decempunctata, assembly GCA_951802165.1. Classification (NCBI taxonomy): domain Eukaryota; kingdom Metazoa; phylum Arthropoda; class Insecta; order Coleoptera; family Coccinellidae; genus Adalia; species Adalia decempunctata. The sequence continues at coordinate 4,008,226 of OX637695.1, read as the reverse complement.
GTTTCGCCTATAACTTGAGTTCGCGCGAACAAAAGTAAAACGAAAAAATTCTCAACCTACATGAGGAGTACAAGGTTGACTTTGGTACCAAACTGTAGGTTATTGAGGTCACGGAATTCAATGAAAACATATCCAGAACCCTAACTAGCATAGTTTATATTTTCACCTGTCAAATGGCATTTAAAAAAAAATGGAAATTTCGAACTCTCCTAGCTTCCGTCCCTCTTGTCGTATCCGCTATATGTTTGTATTTTATTGATCAGCATATTTAAAAGTATTTGTGTGCAGTATACAAGGTGACAAGAAAAACTTCGGACAAATTTTGCTGTGGTCTGGAACAAAAGAATTTCAGCGCAGCCAAATAATTTTTATTCTCTTAGTTTCTCTACACTTTCCTGTACTAATATGTGAATTTCCAGTTTGATATAATTTCATTTCACAGAGTTTCAGAATGTCAAACAAACGTAGTGCGATTTTGGAGCTGTTTCGTCAAGGTAGGCGTCAATGCGAAATTGTTCGTTTGCTCAATGTGCCTCGACAAACCGTGTCCGATGCAATTCGTCGTTTCAAGGAGCTTTGCCATGATGGTCGTCGTCCAGGAAGTGGTAGAAAACGCACTGTCAATACACCTAGCAATCGAAACATCGTCAAGAAGCGAGTCAATCGAAATCCGAGGGTTTCCATGAGGAAAATAGCCTGTGAGACCGGTATCAACAGCAAATCAGTCCGTCAAATTGCCAAAAAGGAGCTCAACCTCAAGCCATACAAGCTCCAAAAAGTTCAACTCCTCACGGAGGAAAACAAGCGCGTACGACTCCAAAGGTGCCGCCAACTCCTTCGTCTCGCCGCCGGTCAGCAATGGGAGCGAATTATCTTCATAGACGAGAAGCTTTTCACCGTAGAACAATCCCACAACCACCAAAACGACAGAGTCTGGTCCGTAGAGGCTCCCGGTACATCGGCCATCGTCGAACACCGTCAAAATCCGCAATCCGTCATGGTCTGGGGCGGAATTTGCGGCAATTTTAAAACTCCCTTAGTTTTCGTGGATCAAGGGGTCAAAATCAATCAAGAAGTCTACCGCTGCGACATCCTCGAGGCCGTAGTACTTCCGTGGGCCAAGCAGCACTTCCGAGATACGCATTGGACCTTCCAACAGGACTCTGCTCCGGCTCACAGAGCGAAAATGACGCAAGAATGGTGTGAGACCCATTTTCCTTGTTTCATCTCATCTGCAGAATGGCCGCCCTACTCACCGGATCTCAACCCAATGGACTACAGCGTGTGGTCGATTTTGGAGCACAGGGCTTGTGCTTAAAAACACAAAAATTTGGAGTCGCTGAAGCAATCTCTGCGCCGGGAATGGAACCGATTAACGCCCGAGGAGCTGCGGCCCATTGCCGAAAATTTCAAGAAGCGTCTGAAGCTGTGTATCGCCGCCAAAGGAAGCCACTTCGAAACGGCATAAATATATTATTAACAAATGTTCAAGCTATTATTATTTGTTGTTGTTTTGTTCAATTTCTTCTGTTTAATAAAGTTAAATGAAAAAGAGTTTGTCCGAGGTTTTTCTTGTCACACTGTTTTAGCGATCTCAAAAATCTCAATTTTTGGGCGAAAAATGACGAAAAAAGTCTTATTTCTGGATCGATTTTCCCACATTCAAATTCTCCCATTGAAAAATTCTAATTGCTATCGATCCCGTCCTTCACTGTCGTGTTTCAGAGTTATCTCGCTGTCCAAAACAATTCTTATCTCTTTCCAATGTATACGCAGTCAATATTGATCGATCAATTATTCAGGACATAGGGGTATTCCGGAATGAAAAATGAATGAGCGATTTATCTTAATTGCATTGTCACTGCCATACACTACTCGTCAAATTACCTAAAATATCCGGATCAGATCATATCGCCATTCATTCATTTCCGCTTGAACCGTCGATACTGAAATATACAGAATGCCCCATAGACCCCATTATTAGGGGTAGTAATACATGGGTTCGGAAATTGCAGGAAAATGGGTCAATTGGTGAGAATAACGATCGTTGAATGAATTTTAATTTGATTGGAGTAACCATAATGGAGTATGCAGAGCCATTCTTTCTCAACCTATTTTATTCTATTTCAAAAAGGAATCTTTAACGAATTATGAAGTGGGGACCAATGCTAAGGACATATGGGTCCAACAAGATGGTGCAGCTCCACATAACTCAGTTGATGTGTTTAATATCTCCTATAGAATTTGTGTGAAATGCCAACTTTATCTAATTTTTTTATATATACGAGGATATATTGAAAAATTTTTAGCCTACAATAGAACCAAACAAAATTTCTATGTCAAAATATTTTATTACGCAACATATTCTCCTCTTAATTGAATACAATTATTACAGCGAACCTGCGTCTCTAGACCTTTCAAAAAAATGTTTCTTCTTGCTCTGCAAACCAGTCCTCCACAGCTTTTATTACCTCCTCGTTGGAAGAAAATTAACGACCTTTTAAACTTTTTTTCAGTTGAGGAAAGAGATGATAGTCGGACGGAGCCAAATCTGGTGAATAAGGGGGGGTGTTCTAGTAATTCTAACACTAAATAACGAATTTTTTGGATGGCAACAAGAGATTTGTGTACTGGGGCGTTGTCCTGTGAAAACAAAATACCTTTGGATAGCTTTCCGTGTCTTTTCTCTTTAATTTTTTCCCGTAGAGTGGTCAGTAATGTCGAATAGTAATCTCCAGTTATTGTTCCACCCTTATCCAAAAAATCAATCATGACTACTCCATGGCAATCCCAAAGACTGAAGCATTTTTGCACACGAAACTTCTTAGGTCTTGAAGAACCAGAGTGTCGCCATTCCATCGATTGTTGCTTTGTTTCTGGATTGTAGAAATGTACCCCAAGTCTCATCCATAGTAACAATTCGGTTTAAGAAGTCTACATCGTTTTCAAATCGAGCACAGATCGAACGCGATATTACCCTTGCACGCTTTTGGTCAACATTCATTTGGGGATCCATTTTGCAGAAATTTTTCTCATGTCCGAATTGACGTGAACTATATGATGAACGCGTTCGTATGAAATCTTCAGTGCTTCAGATATCCGTTTTAGCCCAATTCGACGGTCTGATAAAATCATGTCATGAACTGCATCGATATTTTCGGGGACTGACACAGAAACTGGCCTTCCCGATCGGTCATCATCTTCAATGGAAAATCTACCTCTTTTGAAGCTTGCAGCCCACTTTTTCATGGTCGCATACGAAGTATATTGATCACCAAGGGTATTAAGCATGTCTTCGTAAATCTGCCTACCTCTTAACCCTTTTAAATACAGGTACTTGATGATGGTTCGATACTCCAATTTTTCGATTTTTACAATTTCGGTGGACATCTTTTTTTTCAATTCATTGCGTAACTTTGGTTTACTTTTTTGACGTCGAACTCTACACTGACACTTCTAATAAGTTATTGTTATTTTGTTTATCCATGGAACTGTAGGCTAACTAGATATCAATACATCCTCGTACATACATATTTGAATTCATTAGAAAGAGAAATTGAAAATTGATAAAAAACTCACCTGGCATGTCGTCTTTGATGACATATCGTGGATTTGATGACATGTTGATTGGTCTCATGTTCTTCAGCCATGTAATTTTTGGTGGTGGATTTCCAATCGCAGCGCACGATAAAAGGGTGTTATGGCCTATTTCCACTACTTTATTGTTGATTGGAGATTGTGTAATCAGTGGAAAACCAGGTGGAAGTTTATTTACTGCAACAAAAAAATCATATTGATCATCAAGTATATTCCCATTTCGCAAAATATCATGCAGTCACACTGTATATAATGAGGAAAAATTCAAATATCTTTCTGATATTCGACACAAACAGACTCATGTTATAAATTTGTGATTCACTCTGTAGATATTTGAAGCTCTTCGAAGATTTTCCCATGACAACATGATACAAAATGTATATCCTTGCACCATTTCAAATTCGCTATTTAATGATTAATCAGTATCAGGAATGCCCTTGGAGTAATTTCCTCAGAAGCAGTATCACACCCCAATTAAGTTATAGTGCAAGGGAAATATTTGCTCGTTTAATAGCTTTTCTATCGATCGCATTAATCAATTTTAAGCTTCACCGTAATCTTGGATAGAACAGCGACAAAATTAATAATAGGAAAGTTTTACAGAAATGAATTCGTGGATGGGAATTCCAGCATGAATATTTATATAGTTTGATCCACAGAAAATAGAAAAAAAAAACACATAAAATTCAGAAAATTACATGAAATCATTCTTAGTATCACAGTATCACCTTTTGATTCGTGGTAAATCTCCATTCAAAAGTGGTCTCTTTATTTCGCGAGTAAGTACCATAATTAATGACGTAGAGATTTGATTTTTTTTTAAATTGAAGTTGAAGAACCTCCCGAGGGAAAATAGTTTTCTTTTTTTCGATTTAATTAGTTTTTCAAGTTCAACCTGTTTTTTTTAATGAAAACTAATTAAATCGAAAAAATCGCAACTATTTGCTCAAGGCAATTTAATCTTCTATAAACTACAAATTTTTTATGATGATTATTTCAAAAATATAGCTTGTACTCATGAAAAACGAAAAAAATATTCAATAACCCCAGATCTAACGATTACCCTAGTTTTTTAAATTGAAAAACTAATTAAATCGAAAAAAAAAAAACTATTTTTCCTCAGGACGTTCTTCAACTTCAATTAAAAAAAAATCAAGTCTCTACGTCGTAAATTAGGGTACTTACTCGTGAAATAAAGGGACCACTTTTTGAATGGAGATTTACCACGATTCAAAAGGTGATACTGCCCCTTAACAGACATTTGGATGATAAAATTCAATGATTTGCAAGCTTTGTTCGTTTCAAAGACGATTCATGGTTGAATTAAAAACCGAACGGAAGATGTTTGACAGTGACGCAAAACCAAAACGTCAGTGATCTGTCAAAATCAGTGTTGCCACAATAAAAAGTTAAAAAATCACTCGTTACTATCAAGAAAAATTGATCAATTTGCGGCAAGAGGCAAATGAATAAACTGAACATTTCTATTCAACTATATTGCCCAAAGTTTGGACAGTATCGCCAACATATTTCAACCTGAAATATCTGACGCTTCCAAATCTGAAAAACGAGTATGTTATCCACCGCAGTAAATTGGCTTAGATAACACATTCATTACTTTTGTCAAACCGCGCAGTAAATCCCTCTTTTGACATTCGAAATTATGAACATCCCTTTTGAAAAGTCTTTCATTCTGGTTCCAACGCTCATGTAAAGTTGTTTTTCACGCCAGACAGCCCAGGACGGGTATTTCGAATTTTTCATTCTGCGGGAATTGATTTGTATTTATACAGGGATGTGAATAATGTCGACGTCGTTTGTTTCCATCGCCCACTGCCGGACGCATTCAATTATTGTACAAAATGATCGATACACGGAAAATAGAAACTCCATGATATGAGCTCGTGTCTAATTCAGCATACTCCATTCACTTTTATTTAATCACATAGGAAGTCATGGTTTCGTTTCCAGGAGTTGGTGCCCCTGATGAAGAGCACAGAACATATGAAGAAAAGAAAAGTGCGCGCACACAAAATATCGTTAATGACAAAACGACGTTGCCAGTTTCTTTACTTACATCAAAGTAAAGGTATATTCCATATTTTGTTAGGTTTACAAATTGTTCGCAGATTTTTGGTATTCAATCGATATTTGCAGGTGAGTTTTTCGTCGAATATCCAAGATTAACGTATGTTTATTGTTTTTAGCACCAGTTTGGAGCGTGAGGACGATTTTCAAGACCAGGACGAATGTTTACATTTCGAGGTTGAAGAGTTACACGGGAATTTCGTTGAAAAAGCTGTTATTTGGACAGATATCGCAGTAGATGGATCGGATGGAGCCTCGAGAGGTCGATTAGGATGATATTTTTCAGGTTTTCCAAGAAATTTGGCGATATCTGAGCAAATTTGCAAAAGTAAGGTGCCTCACTGATGAGGTGGAACTTAGACCGAATTCTCCTATAAGAAACGCCTTTCAAAGGTCGAGATGGTGAAAAATGTATTCTTTAGATGTTGTTTGAATAAACGCAGCCGAGTTTTATATCCCAACATTGATTTTAAGAAGGTTATCAACAAAATAAAATTGATATTATTCTTATATCTTTGGGTTGTTTTTTTTTTAATGAATTATTCTTGATTAGAATCAACAATTGATGTCGTCAAGTCTTGAACTTTCAGTTCAAGAGGATAATAAACATTAAATCTTCACAAGCATACATATGAAAATTATGTGAAAGCAATGCAATTTTCTTCCATGGCAAAAAATAATATATTTCAACAGTGATCTCTTGTACTTTTCATGCAAATAACTCGAAAAGGAATCCTTTCTTTCAATTCATTTAAAAGTAAATTATTTTCGTCCATCACATCTTTTCCAATTCATTCATTTTCCGAATAAAGTCACATTCTGAGAAATACGCTAAGAATGTAGAAAGGGCAACATAGTGTTGACTTGGAACATAAAAATATTTTGGAAAACGTCATAACTTCGATACAGAGTGGAACGTGTCAAATTTCCAAGGCCAGAGTTGTGATTTTATAATTGTGAATGGAGTATACTTCAATCAGTACGAGAATTTTTGACAGCTGACAAGAAAAATTTGGACAACAGGCGTCGAAGAAATTGTTGATCTGTGAATTTGAAAGGCACATCCTTAGACTATAAAATGAGAAACCATTATGAATACAAACGAACGAGTTCAATCATGATGAAATCCTTCTTTGACGACCACAGAAGATTCGATCAGCGCAATGAAGAAGTCGGAGTAATAACCCCAAGATGCTGAAATAGAGAGATGTAATTTCATGTTTCACCCAGTCATGAAGATATATGACGTTCATGCATCAAACCATTTGTGGGCAATTTTTCCCGCTTTTTACCAAGGAGGTACGCGATAAAGCAGTCGCCATTACACTTGAATGGATGTGAGGAAGCAGTCAAGGCCACACTATCCAGTTAAATTCCCGGTATGAATAATAGCGCGCCTCGTTAACTTTAATCGACTCAAAAAGATGCCCGGCTGACACCGGCCATTTTGCCCAGATTACCCGACGCTAGAACGTTATTATCCGCAGTGTATTATCCGCCTAAGAGACTGATCAATTCCGCTTACAGTTAGGGAGGAAAGATCCGCCGCAATTTATCGTCATTTGCGCGATTCCTCGTAGGGGGAGGTTATTAAGAGGTTCATCGGGTTCATATAAATGGTTCGATTTCTTGGAGTCAACGAAGAAAGGGCCCTGCCTCTTTTCATCCGTTTTTCCCGTTCATAAGGACGATATATCTCGAACATTCTTCGTCGTATTGATCAGTGACTGAAGAGGTTGTTCCTTGGACTATTTTAAGATATAGGACGAAACAAATTTTCAACATTTACATAACTATACAGGGAGTCTTTGACTTGTACATATATTTTAACTGAAGATTCTGGAGGTCAAAAGAAACCTTTTTTTCATTTTCCATTTTTCCGAATTCGGCTCTGTTAAAAAGATATAGCCATTTGAAAAAAAATTGTGCCAATTACGTCCCTGAAATGATACTGTGGAATTGACTCAAAGTTCATATTTCTCGATAGAAATTGAGTTAATACATTTAGGGAATACTCAAGTACTAACCTTATTGGAATAAAAATATTGCAAACACGATAATTTCAACAAAAACAGTTAGTTTCATCGGATTAAATCTGCAACTAAAAAGCCACATTTATTCCACCAAAATAAGTTCCTTCTTCGATTTTTCTGCAGATTGGTTTGTAAACACTAATAACTTGTTCATATTTTCCTCGAAATTCCCAAACAATATCATGAAGAAAGACTTTTCATTCAGATTTATTATTAAACAACCTAACCTCATCTAATTCGTATCGATTCTGTGAATTTTTGCACAGAAATTTCAAGAAGATGTTGTCAGCTTGCTGATATTTTCATTGAGGTTAAGGATTTTTTACGACACATAGAAGAAATCACGATACATTTGTGTACCGTGGTATAATAATCTATGAATTCTGCACTTTTCATCATAAATCGACTTTGCCGCCAAATTTTACCACGCATGCGTAGAGCGAAAACTGAAGTATTGGTTATCTGGAGGCCAACTATAAACAATAACAAACCAGAGTCTCTGAACAAACTGTAAACATTATGTGAAGTTCTGAATACATTCAGTGAATTATTGCTCTAATGTGATTATTATTTGAGGTGAATTAATTAATTTCAACCGTGTCGAGTTTATAAAATTCCAAGAGGATGTTGTTTAGACAGAAACATCGCCACAGATTATTAGGTATCGTATTATTTTTCATTAATTTCAATTCAATAAGTAGTTTGTATCGAGATTCATCATTCATATCTGAATTTTGTATTTCATCGACATTTAACTTCATTATGGACAGGTAACTATGAATTTTCAATAGAAACTGTGCGTATTAAATCCATCCACATTTGTGGGAGTTTATTATGAAAATATCTCGACAAAGTTGATAAATATTGTGACAATACTGTAAACTCGTTTAAAGACCAGAGAAGGAATAATATTCGAAGATATTTAATTCAGAGACGCATTCAGATTATTCTTGAAATTAATGATTTTTTCGTCAAATTTATCCAGGTAAAATTGGAAATAACTCGAAAACTAAGCGTTTTATTGAAAAAAAAAATAGGAATACTTTTAGTTTCTTAAATGATTGATTCTTTCGAAAATATGAACCGTTTATCTTTTTAAAGTGGTTTTATGGTGTTTTAGCGTCTATTGATGAGTCGACTAACCTGTAACTTTTATACTAGTAGAGATATTGAATAGGTTTCGATTGAGGAATATGCACCACGAATAGAGTAGAAACTCAACCAAAATTCAGTTCATTCGAAATAACGGTTCCGAAGATATAAACAGAGAAGTGTTTTTTTCATGGATTTTCGACACCCTGTATCTCCCAAACCAAACCGAATTTTGAAAAATGGTATAGAAAAAAAGTGTTTCGTTTGATGAGAGGAATCTACAGTTAAAATACACATGTACAAGAGTACAAGTCAAAGACCCACCCCGTATATCTTTCTGAATCAGAGTGGAGGAATCGATGGCAATTTGATGGTTTTGTTTTCCGATCTGTAATTACTCAACAGTGGGAATTTGCAACAAACATTCCTCATTCCTCATTCGATGGATGTTCATCATGAACAGCCTTCCAAAAGCTGCAACGTACCCATAAAACATTACATATTACAGAGGAAACCCAATACATCTCTTTGTAACAGCCAATAAAGCGGCCATATTATATTACACAGGTATTTTCATGGCTGCGTCGGCTTGAATTATAACTCCACAGGTGAAAAAACTCCAAAATGAGGGAATGCGAAGCCAAGTTTCATGTTTTCACCGGATGAATCATTTTCGCTCATAAAACAGGAGAGTTTGACGCTTCGCATTTAAAAAGGGTGTTGTTTTACGCTCAATTAAATTATTTGCTGTAATTGCATCAATTTCGCTACCGACATTATCATGCTGAACGTGTTTGCGTTTGTTCCAACGATTTTGATCTATCCTATTTTTTTTGGTAAAACATACACTGCGCAAAAAATTAACGCACATTATGGAAATCTCAAATTTATTCTACAACTGAAGGTGTTCTCAATGATAATTATTTTTATCAGAATTATGCATGCATATGTTATCCACTTTCAACGTTTTTCTTCAATACAGATGTTTTCTCCCAGCAGGAATAAAAAACGATGATATTATCAGATTTTGAATGTATTGGCTCCATTCTAAAATCAGTTGTTCTCGATCAATTCTAGTGATCAATAGTTTTTCTTTCGTTTGATTTTCTACACTCGATCGCTATGCAACGCGAAACACGCAATTGGACCCAAGAGGAATGTGCCCAAGCGGTAGTTTTGCGAGAAGAAGGGTGGACATACACAAGAATTGCAGAAAGGTTTGGAGTTTCCCATACAAGAGTCTCCAGAATATTGCAGCGATTCAGGGAGACAGATATGAATGCCCGAAGACCAGGACAGGGTAGACCACGGGTAACAACTGCCATTCAAGAACGTTACTTGAGAGTTTCTTCGTTGAGACAACGGTTTGCAACTGCTTACCTCCTTCGAAATCAGCTAGAGCAAACTCACGAGGTGCAAATTAGCACTCAGACAATAAGAAATCGCCTCAGAGAATATGATTTAAGGCCTCGTGTCGCGGCAAGAGGCCCAGCTCTTACCCCAGCCCATCGAAGGGCGCGTTCGGATTTTGCGAGAGAGCATATCCATTGGGAAGAGGCCGATTGGGAAAGAGTTCTCTTCACAGATGAGTCTAGATTCTGCCTCTACCATTGTGATCGACGTTTCCTTGTATACAGACGTCCACATGAAAGATATGCTCAGTGCAATTTCCTGAATACTACTGGTTTCGGGGGAGGATCGATTATGGTATGGGGTGGAATATCTTTGACTGCTCGCACAGACCTAGTGGTCATTGATAATGGAGCTATGAATGCTGATAAGTATATAAGGAACATTCTTGAAGAGCATGTAGTGCCATTTGCCCCATACATTGGTGAACATTTCATTTTTAAGGACGATAATGCCAGACCCCATCGTGCGCGCATCGTTCAGGAGTACCTTGTAGAGGTTGAAGTCTCTCGAATGGAATGGCCAGCAAGAAGTCCAGATCTCAATCCGATTGAGCAGGTTTGGGACAACCTCAATAGAAGGCTGAGAAGTTCAGAAAATCATCCAGCTACTCTTAATGACTTAGGAATGCAACTCGGAGAAATCTGGGAAGGATTAGATCAGAACATCACTCATTTTGAGTATGAACCGTCGTTGCCGAGCTGTAATTAACGCAAGGGGTGGAAATACCAAGTATTAAATCACTTTGTTCATTTCTCTTCTTTCACTCAAGATTCGGTGAAATCCTGAATTTTTCTTTCATTTAATGTGTCTTGTTTCGTTCAAAACCTTCCCGAGAGAACATAAAAAATAAGTTATAAAGTCAATGTAGAGTTAACTTTCATTAAAATTCAGATTTTCAGAATGTGCGTTAATTTTTTTGCGCAGTGTAGATAGTAAAGCAAGGAGAAGGTAGGTGATTAAATTTGGAGAAAAATCGTGAAAGTTTTTTTATGGAAAAATTTTTTGTTACTCGAACATTCCTTTTTTTACGCGAATCATTGTAAGTTGGTTGAAACTGTTCATCATGAATTTATAAAAATGTTGAATTTGAATCAAAATATGGTATTCTTTTTTCTATTCACAATTTACTCTTTTAACTCTATTACGGGTAATTGTGGTCAAGGAATTGAACGGAAAGGAAAATGCAAGGGAAATGACAAAAAAACCAAAGAGTTCAAGGAAAGACTTAAAAAGGCCGAAAGGAAGATAATGACTCTTCATTGACTGACGTAGACATTGACGACCACTGCGTCGATGATGATACTTTTGATTAAGATAACTCAGAAAATAATTGTCTTATATGCGGGGAATTTAGCCGAAACAACGAAGTATGGTACCGATGTACTTCCTGTTAGCTTTGGACTCATTCTGCTGGCACTGGCTTGGATTCCACATTTTATTATTTGATCATCATTGTCAACATCATGACTACCATTGCCCTCACGTCAGTGCAATAGTGGTCAAAAACTGTATGTTTTCAAACTATTATTACCAATGAATCGTAACTCCAAAGCTTATTACTCTGACCTCAATTAATAGTCATACAATGAAGAATTGTGATGTTTTGTTCCTCATAGAGCTGTGATTTATAATTTGAATTTTATTCCAAAAAGAGCTTAACTGACCGCCGTTACCCCATTTTCCCCTACAATAGACTTTGAGGTAGTAATGGAATGTAACCCATTTAAAAACTAAAACTGACGCATTACATTCGCTGCTTCATCGGAAATAGACAAACATCATGCCCTGAAAGGCAAAAACGCACAAAAACTACCGATCCCTAGCTGCAAATGGAACTACACAACGGAATCATCCTGATGGCTAAAATTATTATTCCATAGGCAGAATGAAATACCGCGTAGGTACATTAACTCTGCAACTAAATATTTTGGTTGGCCGGGATGCATTCGCAGCATGGACGACATAATTCAATAGCCATCAAGCCATCCGGTATATATCGACAGACCACCGAACGCTGGCATGCAGGCGTTTTAATTCAATGCGTGGCGGTCGAAATTAAATTTCAGCGGCGTGTGTGAGGGAACCCGGATAATGTACTCCGAATTATTATGAACTAATTGAATACACTTCGACATTGTTTGCTGTTGCGCCGCTAATGGATACGGTAACAACACTGATTAACATAAGTGCAATAAAAAGGATTTTCATTTTCTGATGGACACATAAACGGGCTGTATTTGGATGGGCAGGCGCCTGGAATGAAAACAAGAAGATACCTCTACATTGTCAGTGGGTTAGGTCAATATGTCAAGCCACCATTCACTGTGACATTTGCTCCAGCATCGTTTTTGAAGGAATATGGACCGATGATGCCTCCAGCGTGTACAGCATACAGCCCTTTTCAGGATGCAATGGAACCTGCAGAAATTCTTGAGGATAGTTTTCACTCCAAATACGGCAATTTTGATTGTTTACGTAGCCGTTCAACCGGAAATGAGCTTTATCACTAAACACAATTTTTCGATGAAAAAGTGGATCAACTTCAAGCTGTTCTAGAGCCCAATCAGCCAACAAACCACGCTTTTCATGGTCAAGTGGCTTTAGTTCTTGAACCAGTTGGATCTTGTATGGATATAGACCAAGATCTTTACGCAAAATTTTCCATGTGGTGGATGCACAGAGTCCAACTTGTTGTGAACGTCGACGAATAGACAAATCTGGATCTTCATCAACACTATCACTTAAAGCAGCTATCACGATAAGCTGCTCTGATGGACGATTATGTAGACTATTTCATTCACACATGGCTCCGCCAATGAAAAGTCAAGAATTCAGTCACGCGATATGCAATATTATCGACTATTTAGGTAAACAAAGAAATATTAGCGGCTATTTTGAAGTGTCAAAATTTGGCATAACATTCATTCAGAATTGAAAATGTACAGAGGGTCCCGAGTTCAAAACTTGGTTGGGATAGCAATTTTTTTGCAAAATAATTATAAATAAGTCCGACCGCTCGGTCTAAAATACAAAAGACCGCGGATTCGAGCGTTCGGAGCGTGTTCATGAAATAATCTTAATGAATATCCCTCGACTTTGACAAAAAGCGACTATTATTTTCTTGAATTCATCTCGAGCAACTTGTATTTCGACAATTCAATTCGACCAAATGAACATTAATAATCAAAGAATAACTCCCTCGAGCTAAAGCTCTCGGGAGTTATTCAGATTATTAATGTTCATATGGTCTTTTCAAATTGTCGAAATACAAAACGCTCTCGATAGAATTAGGTCGAAAATAATAGTCGGCTTTTTGTCATAGTCTTGGGATATTACCTCCGACCATAAATTTCTCTAAGTAATGAGTTTGGCGAATAGAACACTGATTTTGAAAATAAATTTTGACAATTTGTAAACGTTGTTGCGGCGTGAGTCTTTCCATGATACTTTGTCAATGCTTACTGAACAGAAATGTCAAAACAACATGGCTTCTACCTTCTATCAAATCACAGTTTCTGTCACTCTAAAAAACATGGAGGCTAAATGAACTCATCTTGGACGATGAAAAATATAATTGAAGAGGTAACACAAATACAAACATCTAGGACACAATCTACACGAAAGACAGTCCAAAAGCAAATGGTCTTATTCCAATTTATGTTGATGGTACTACCTCACGTTTCGTGTCTACTCGACAGACATCATCAGGGAGTGTCCATTATAAATAACTAGCTGGCCCGGCAAACTTTGTTCCGCCTAAATGATACTTACGGTGGATTTCACAAATCCTTGGCTTGGTTCTCTCATTTATGGATATGAGCTGTCACACAGAACAGATACACAAAAATAATATGTCAATTGCTAATTATGGCAATTTTGGATTCAGTTATTCCCGCAAATATATTTATTACCCAAACTGAAATTCGAAAACATTTTAAAAATTATGAGAAAAGATGAGAATGGACAAAAATCCGATTTACTTGACATTTCGATAAAAATTCACCCTGATATTCCCCCGCTTCTGGATCTGTTAATAGCCTTTCATGCTACTATAAGTCATATGCAAATTGCACAGTAATTGATGTCATATGTTCTTTTTTCGACCATTTCAAACCACGACGACCGAAATGCTCGAAAAAAAAACCCAGATGACATCAATCGATGGCCGCGAAAGCCTCAAAAAATCCATCGCCATCTAATGGTGATAATGTCAAATATAGTACCTTCACGATTACGTTATTTTGAATGAATAAAACTATAAAAATAACTAATAATCAGTCATAATATGTAAAGAGCGCCATCTGAAGTGGTAAAAACGAAACTTTCCTCATATCTCAACGAAATCTAATCATTTTAGACATCTGTACTCCTGACATTTTGGTTTTGGCCAACAGCGCAGAGTTGTAGGCAACTCAAATTGCACACTATTACAGTGACTATAGTGGGAATATAGTCACTGTACACACTATTTGTTTACATCACCATCTAACGGGGAGAATATAAAAAAAGTAACTACGAATAAGTGGTGGCGGTACTGAAACTGTAGCGACACCTAGTGGCCTTACTCAAGAGGAGGAAAAGCATTTCCTGTGTGAGTGAAATTTTCATCGATTTTTTCAAAGTTTTATTGTATTTTATAATAACCACATCGTGGACGAATCCATATATGAAGTTTCATAACAAACCGTCCATCCGATCTCGAGTTATAAATGGTGTAACCAACATCTTTCTTTTATATACAGGGTTTCCGGTAAATCTTGTACAATATTGAAACTGGTGATAGACCAGGTCATGACTGTTCAGAATATCAGAATTTCACCTCAGTAAAAATATCACCATTTTCGAGATAATGGGCATTTTCTGAATATCTAGAAAATCACTACCTCACCTCTATTTTGAGTGCTATGTCTATTGTATCAAGTTCTGAAAAACTGTTTTGTACGTCTGAAAGCATCACTCATCATTAATCTTCAGCAACAAAGATATTTTAATTAGTCTCAATTTGTAGACATAGCACTCAAAAAAACGGAGGTGAGGTAGTGATTTTCTAGATATTTAGAAAATGCCCATTATCTCGAAAATGGTGATATTTTTACTGAGGTGAAATTCTGATATTCTGAACAGTCATGACCTGGTCTATCACCAGTTTCAATATTGTACAAGGTTTACCGGACACCCTGTATATAGATTTCAACCAAGAAACGTCCTGCAGTGCACTGCTGTCCATAAAATACGGGGAAATCTTTCCCTGGATCAGTACAACTGAAAAATCGCCTTTCTGAAGATTCTCAGAGCGTTACATGCGAAAACACTAAACACGTATCCTCCTTTTTTGAAGCCGTGTAATAAACTGGCGCAGGCAACAGGAAGAAAACGAGTAAAAAGCCGCGTCAGCCAGGTTTCCTGCGACTGCGACGAGGTTCATGTTCCGTGGCTAAAAGCTTCCCTAATGAACTCATATTATTCAGCACATAAAAATTCCTCTAAAGTATACACATATTACCTTCTATACTTTCCCTGATCCAATTTTTCACTCTGCCTGCTCCGCATGCAGAACCGGAACTTACTCGGAAATCTTATTTTTGATAAGTCAACGGAATACTGTCTTTTGTGGTTTTTTCACATCAGATCTCGTTCGTTGATACATGACATACAGTTTAGTTGATTGTACCAACTCATTCGTTTGGAAGTATATTAGTAAATTAAGAAAAAAGGGTTTTTCAATAAAAAGTGTTAACAATTTTGACTAGCCCGCTATTTCGGTAGATGTCACTTCGGAAGCTGTCATTTTTTTAAAATAAAATAAAAATGGAAAGATAAACGCTTCAACAATGCATTGAAATCATTAAAATTCACAATAAATATGGTGAAAATTTGGCCGAGACGTTTCGTAAAACTCGAACATTTTTGGTTCGTCGTGAAGCACCTTGTCGAACCGCAATACAAAAATTGGTGGACAAATTTGAGCTGTTAGGACAAGTTAGTGATGTGAAGAATAAAACCTGTGCACGCCGCTAAAGAACCACCGCAAATATTGATGCTGTAGCTGAAAATGTGCAAGAAAACCTTGGTTTGTCTATTCCACGTCTTTCTTTGGAATTAGGCACTCCACAAACGTCATTACTCCGTATTTTGCATAAAAATTTGGGTCTCAAGGCTTTCAAAGTTCAGTTAACACAAGAACTCAAGCCGGCTGATCATCAATAACGTCGTGTCTTTGTTGATTGCAGTGGCGGCTCGTGAACATTTATCTTGGGTCGGCAGATATACAGGGTGTCCCAAGTTCGAGTGCCTATTGGACGTTTGTGGAGACCTGGACATATTTGAAATCTGAAAATTGGGATTATGATATAGTTCGAAATTCTCTACAGACCTAAGATATTTTTGGACCCGGAGCACAAGAAATTTGTTCAAAAAATTTTTTTTTAATTCTTCGTTTTTGATATTTTCCGATTCTTTTCGATATTTTTAAATCTATTCGAATGAATACAATGGTTTTGACATAAATGTATTGAGCATTGATGACTCAAACATATAATAAACGAAAAAATGGAAAAAAATTGAACAAATTTATTTTCACTCCTTGTATAATCGGAGTGCTCAGGCTTCAAAAATATTTTAAGTCCGTAGAGTGTAGAGAATTTCGAACAATATCATAATCCCAATTTTCAGATTTCAAATATGTCTAGTTCTCCAGAAACGTCTAATAGGCACTCGAACTTGGGACACCCTGTATATAATAAACAATCCGCATCCCGCAATGCAAACGAAAACAGTCGAGGTACCCATGATCCAATCCTTTCTCGTGTCTACGAATCAAGGCATTTCCAGTACGGCATAATCTCATTTGCCGTACCTGAGCCTGCAATAAGAGTTTAACGGCTACTGTTCAGCATTTTTTTTTCGGCTAAAAATTTCTGGAAATAGTGGAAATAGATGGAAATTCATATATGTACTATCATATTTAGCATTTACGTCTATAAAAGTAGTAAAAGTACGAAATACGACAAAAATTCGTTTTAAGCAACTTTTATCTCTTATAATTTGTGAGATTGAACGAAAACATCCCATTTTCGATTATTAAAAAGCATTAACTAAAAGGCGAATATAATATTTATCATTATCTGAATAAAATTCCAACAGAAATCAGTCGTTTCGTCTCATTCGTATTCGTCATTCATTGATCCAGTACGGCCGAGTACGGCATGCCGTACCTGCTTTAACGTCGGTCCCCAGAAAGCGTTCGATGCTTGGCGCTCTCATCTTCCCGCAGTTACACACATTTCGGACTGATTTGGGTTGACGAAACGGCGCGGCGTTGAGATTGGAAGAGCGTATTTTCAAGAAGTTGAAATATTTCAGTTATATAATTTTCAGAATTTTATTCACATAGGTATTGGGAATACAATAATTATAATAAATTTGGTAATTTAACAGGAGAAAGAGTAATTTAAATTTTGGCTGAACACAAAATATATAGGGTCGGCAGTGCCGACCCTGCCGTCCCTGACGAGCCGCCACTGGTTGATTGGGTCTTTGAAATGTATGAAAATGATCAGGAATTCCATCGAAAAATCATCTTGAGTGAGATGAGGCCCATTTCCACCTCGATGGCTTCGTCAACAAGCAAAATTGTCTGGGACTCGGAAAACCCATGAGTTATTGTTGAAGAGCCTCTCTATCTTCAACATGTGACTTTTTGGTGCGGTTTATGGTCCGGTAGGAGTCACTGGACCTTACTTTGTCGAGAATGAGGGTGGAGCAAAAGTGACGGTGAATGGATTGCGCTATCGAGAAATGATTAATGATTTTTTATGGCCGGAATTGGATGGTATTGATCTGGACAGCGTCAACTTTCAACAAGACGAAGCTACGTGCCACACAAATAACGAAATCATTGATCTTTCAAGAGAAAAGTTTCCGGATCGTGTTATTTATCGAAAAAGTGGATCACAATTGGCCACCGAAATCTTGTGGTTTAACACCTTGCGACTTCTTTCTTTGGGGCCATGAGAAAGAGAAGGTCTACGCCAAAGATGGAATTAGTGAGGCTATAGAGGACATAGGGCACCCATTTTGCGAATTGGTTATGGAAAATTTCATGAAACGGAGTGGTGGTCATTTAGCTGATGTTATTTTTCATTATTCATGATTCATCATAATAAACATCCGATCATTCGTCTGAAGAAATGGCATTTTTACAAGCTTTCATTTAGTTTCACCTGTCCCGATGTCTGTCTGTCTGTCTCTCTGTAATCAAATCTTGCAAGTTGAATATGACACACTTATAATCGTCCGATTGATTTGAAATTTGGCAGGTGTACATAATTCTGGTGACAAGGCATCATGAAATATTTTTCATAGAAAAAAACAAAATGGCGGCTCCAAAATGGCGGATGAATTTCGTAATTATGATCCGATTTCATTCAAAATTAGTATCTGGGGGTATTTGGATTCGAAAATGATGATACTTTTGTCAAAATTGGGAAATTCAAGATGGCGGCCACAATATGGCGGACGGGTTTTGTAATTATGGTTTTCTGGATCGGAAATAACGATTCTTCAAAATTGAGGAATTCAAGATGGCGGCTTTAAAATGGCGGATGAGTATTGTCATAAAAGCTTGTATTAAAAAATGTTTTTGAATAATTATGCTTGTTTTCATGTCACAATAACACCTCTTATTGAAAAACCTTTCAGTATTGTTTTCAGTAGTACCTAATATCCCTAGGACCTTGATAATAGACGAGATAATTTTATGAGCATCGAAAGCTCGTTCATTGGTAACAGCCCGAAGCCGAAGGCTGAGGGCTGTTACCAAGCAACGAGCTTGAGATATTGGTTATAAAATTATGAGGCATTTTATCAATGTCCGAGGAATATTCGGCAGAAAATTTTTTGACAGAAAAAAATGTATAACTCAACACAACAAAACATTTATCTATTTATTGAAAGTACAATTAGTGAAAGTGCAATTCGTAAAATTCAACTCAACATTAGATTCGTTGCTGTTCTCTTGTATAGAAGATCTATATTTATTATCTTGTTGTGGTGTTCTTGATCGAGGTTTAGGTATGGTTTGATAGAATTTTGATTGCTACGACCAGTAATCTTCAGCAATTCTTGTTCCTCTACACCACTTTTTGCTAATTGACTGACAGCTGTTGATCTATTTGAATGATTCGTTATCTTTTTGTCTTTGACATTCAAGCCAATTGCTTCGGCAGCATATTTAGTCCATTTATTTATGGTATTCCTTCCAACAGGTACATTATCGTACCATTTGTCAGTTTTATTTTTTCCAATATCGATTTGGTTTCAAGAATAGTCGTGGTGAGGTTATATTTTCGCTTCGTTTTGATATTAGTTTATGAAAAAGATGCACAGGGCAGCTTTGTCTCTCACTATTGGAAACCAACCATTTAATACTTGTACAGCTTTTAGAACCACCTTGGCGCGTTTTAATGAATACCAGATTGTATTCAATGCGATTTGTTGGAGAACCATCGTTATTCTTCTCGATTTGAAAAAAATTCACCAAACAAGCAACTGCCTCTCCTCCTCGCGACGCTAGTTATACTGCAGCAATATGATAAAATTTACGCATAAGACCTTCAGGAGTATTTTCATCCCATAGCAATATTATTCTGTTAACTTCAGACAAATTTAACGAAACTGAACTGGATTTACGTTAACTTAGGTCTGCTTGCAATTTTTTTCTGATTGCATCGCGGGCATCTCGGGCTGGTTTAAATATTATATTATTAAACGGGTCAATCATAATGTTGAAGTCCTTATAATACTTTTCTTGTAAGAGTTTGCACGAAACAATCCACATTGTCTTTACCGTTGCTTCTTTGAATTCTGTTCCGTCTTTTTTCCTCATATTGACAGCCCAATCTTTGAGTATAAACGCCAATTCTTCCAAGCTTCTGCGTTCATTCAATTCGTATGATCTTTCGTAGCAAAATTCCATAAATATTCCCCAAATATATTTGTGGCTATTTGAAGTATTTCTGGCAATGTTTTCTTTGATGAGCTCATTTATATTTTTAACATTACCAAAACGTGACATTTTGAAATGTGTTTGGAATGATGTTGCCATGGAACTATTATATAATTTTATAAGACTCTATCGTGTTATCATTGGACTTGAAAATTGCATTGGATGTAGTTTTCGATGTAATGTTGACATGATTGACTGAAATGGTTCCATATGATACAAAATCAAAGAATTGGATTTGTTGTTAGAACTGTCAAAAAACGTTCATAGCATGTTTTCCATGTGGGATTTCATTATGGACCTCCTTATGTCATGAAAATTGAAAGACATAACGTTTATCATATGACATGCCATCAGATGAATTGTTCTTTACCCGATTCAATTTGAAATTGTGGTTTCAGGGATGCGATTAAAAGTGTTTGTTTTCCCATGAATACCACCATCAGCTCTTGTGGGTACGGCACACAGCATCGCAGTGACTTATAACTCAATCTAATAATTTAGTCGTATTAAGGAGGGAGAACGTTTACCCGGCAATGCTACCGTGCTCCCCCAAGTTTAAGGAACTTTTGATACCGTGCGCAAAGTTCATAGTTGCGAGACCTCCCCGTCGCAAATAAAATGAAGATGAAACACATTCATTTGACTCAATTCGGGGGCGAAAATTCCGCACCGCAAATAGTTTCTATGATTCTCCATCTGCCGTTCGGAGTTTACACAAAGTCATTCGGCAGCATCTTATGTGAACTCCTAAGTGAACTTTATTACCGGTTCTTGAAAGGGGCAGGGGTAGAAAGAATGTGGGCTGGAATGCCTCGACCCCGAGGCTCCAGGAATATTCCACATCGCTCCCCGGAAAATCCATGTCGAAACCTGGGACTTCCCGGTTCTTTGCTTTCGCTCTTTTATTTTTAGCTAACCGGAGAATAGACCGGTAGTCGGAATTTGAGAGTACGAGGGGTGGGGAATTCTGGGAGGGCGGATGAAAAATCCTGCGAATTAGGGGAGAAAATAATTAGCGGAAATTTTTCCAACATTGTCGGAAATGTGATCTACAATTTTCGCACAGTTTTTTGAACAAAGATCTAGTTTAACGTAACAGTGATGTAAAAAAATATGGTTCTCTATCCCCAGACACCATACTTTACATTATCATTACGTCACACCGTGTACCTACAATTTAATTTTCAAAGCATTCGAAGAAATGTACCAACGCATCCGCCATTTTGCAGCTCTAATAAAACTATCATCGGAAGTAATATCCCTAGGACCTTGATAATAGACGAGATAATTTTATGACCATCGGAAGCTCGTTCATTGGTAACAGCCCGAAGCCGAAGGTGGCTGTTACCAAGCAACGAGCTTGAGATATTGGTTATAAAATTATGAGGCACTTATCAATGTCCGAGGAATATTCGGCAGAAAATTTTTTGACAGAAAAAATGTATAACTCAACACAACAAAACATTTATTTATTGAGAGTACAATTAGTGAAAGTGCAATTCGTAAAATTCAACTCAACATTAGATTCGTTGCTGTTCTCTTGTATAGAAGATCTCTTACCACGCATAATATTTATTATCTTGTTGTGGTGTTCTTGATCGAGGTTCAGGTATGGTTTGATAGAATTTTGATTGCTATGACCAGTAATCTTCAGCAATTGTTGTTCCTCTACACCACTTTTCGCTAATTGACTGACAGCTGTTGATCTATTCGAATGATTCGTTATCTTTTTGTCTTTGACATTCAAGCCAATTGCTTCGGCAGCATATGTACTCCATTTATTTATGGTATTCCTTCCAACAGGTACATTATCGTACCATTTGTCAGTTTCATTTTTCCAATATCGATTTGGTTTCATGAATAGTCGTGATGAGGTAATATTTTCGCCTCGCTTTGATATTAGTTTATGAAAAAGACGTATAGGGCAGCTTTGTCTCTCACTATTGGAAACCAACCATTTACTACTTGTACAGCTTTTAGAACCACCTTGGCACGTTTTACTGAATACCGGATTGTATTCAATGCGATTTGTTGAAGAACCATCGTTATTCTTCTCGATTTGAAAAAAATTCACCAAACAAGCAACTGCCTCTCCTCCTCGCCACGCTAGTTCTACTGCAGCAATATTATAAAATTTACGCATAAGACCTTCAGGAGTATTTTCATCCCATAGCAATATTATTCTATTAACTTCAGACAAATTTAACGAAACTGAACTGGATTTACGTTTACTTGGGTCTGCGTGCAATTTTTTTCTGATTGTATCGCGGGCATTTCGGGCTGGTTTAAATATTATATTATTAAATGGGTCAATCATAATGTTGTGGTCCTTATAATACTTTTCTTGTAAGAGTTTGCTCGAAACATTCCACATTGTCTCTACCGTTGCTTCTTTGAATTCTGTTCCGTCTTTTTTTCTCATATTGACAGCCCAATCTTTGAGTAGGTATAAACGCCAATTCTTTCAAGCTTCTGCGTTCATTCAATTCGTATGATCGTTCTTAGCAAAATTCCATAAATATTCCCCAAATATATTTGTGGCTATTGGAAGTATTTCTGGGAATGTTTTCTTTGATAAGCTCATTTATATTTTTAACATAACCAAAACGTGACATTTTGAAATTTGTTTGGAATTATGTTGCCATGGAACTATTATATAACTTTATAAGACTCTATCGTGTTATCATTGGGATTGAAAATTGCATTGGATGTAGTTTTCGATGTAATGTTGACATGATTGGCTGAAATGGTTCCATATGATACAAAATCATAAAATTGGATTTGTTGTTAGAACTGTCAAAAAATTTTCATGGTTGTTAGAATTGTTACAAAATTTTCACGAGCACTAATTTTCACAGTAGGTTCGCGGTTGAATCCATTAATGTGCAAAATTCGTCTAGGGGCTCCGTGAAAGAAACAAATTCCCATGAATTCAACCGTGTGATATCACATGCATGGAACGAATTAAAGTATTTTCAAATAAAATTCAACACGACTATTTTTGGTAGCAATAACGGAACTGGAGAAGACTAAGTTCTTCATTTCCCTTCGATATATTACGCGATGTGCGCTGGAGAATTTTTGTTGGGAACTAGGACATATTCGCGCCATCGGATATCCATTCCCGAAATGCATCTTTAAGTGGGGTCAGTCTAGCCGAAAATAAATCCCGGTAGCGACCTTTACGGCAAATAGTGACTTGCGCTAAAAAGTATAAATCTGTAGTCCGGCATTGTTCACCGAGCAGGGGCCGGTGGGGCCATTCGTTTCAGGCTGTTGAAGCTTACAAACCGTGTAGATTTATCACATTCCTTCTCTTTAGGCTGCGCTTCTCGTGACGGCGCTAAGCAAAATACGAAAAATTCGCTTTTTGCCTTTCAAGATTTATCGTTCGAACGGGCTCCTATTTTTCCTCAGCTCCCCTCCCCCACCACCTGCTGCAGCCCCGTTTTTTCGATGAATTATGCCATGGCCTTAATGAATTCATTCGTCCGTTAGGCTCTTTCCGCAATAATACACAACCGAAATTAATGTTCCAATTTGAGGGTCAATTGCGCACAGATGACAATGATTGATCTCTCCGTCTCAGAATTGTGTATAAGACTCAGAGAGACATTGTGTTATAACCAGAAAGAATTTGATTCGTTCCATTCCTTTCAAATCTTATTAGCTATATATCGAAAAACTTGGCCTTCGTATGAATTTTATGAGCTGGATTATCACACTCCCGAAATGAGAAAATGAAAAAAACCCCTCTAACTGCAATCTCAGATTCGATGTTTCCTCCGAAAACTGAAAATATAAAGAGTATAAATGAACTTCCACGAAAACAAGACAAGAAATAATGGAGTCATAATGTTCTCCCTTACCTAAACCGGCTCGAGAATCCAATATTTCAGCCAGATAATGCTCGACCCCAAGTTGCCAGTAAGTTTTAACTTTTTGAAGCGATCCATGTGAATCTTCTGCCATGGCCGCCCAGATCCCCCGATCTTTTACCCATAGAGCATGCTTGGGACATCATGGGTAGAAGGCTTGGAAATTTACCCCAGCCCCCACGGACTTTGGAGGCTCTGAGACATGAAGTACAGGTAGCTTTGGATAGTATCTCTCAAGAAGAAATAGACTTATCTTATTGCATCAATGCCAAGACGTGTTGGGGAGTGTATAGATTATCGCGGTAGACAAACACATTATCAACAAATTTATTAGAAAAAATTATAAATCCTTCTTTTTTTTCTCCAAATTTTAATCGTTCACTACTTGCTATACTATGTTTTACCAAAAAAAATTCCAAATTCAAACACCGCCCACTTGGTGTTGCAGTTTCTTTGTAAGTTAATAGTATATAACATTTCTAGCAAGGTAAGAGGGTTTTTACTGGCGAATGGAGGATATAACTGACGAGCCGCAGGCGAGTCAGTTACCTCCTTGAGCCAGTAAAACCCGTTACCTTGCGTGTATTGTTTTATATTTTATTTGTTTCTCATTTGTAAAAAGGTTAGATAAATTCCAAAAAAATCTCAATTATTTGTCGCAAATGTCGCAAGCTATGGAAGCGTTGCCATGAACATGTCTGTTTATTTTTCTTTACATTTGTTTTGGCGAAAGCGAAAATGAATGTACCAAAACAAATTATCGAGGCAGCTAGCAGTGTAGCTTCAAGTTTATTACCTGCAAAATCAGCTTCAAGGTACGAGCGAGAATACGCCGACTTAAAAAGTGGCAAAACAAAAATAGTGTGATTGGGGTAACTGAAGGTGTTTTGTTGTTGTTGAATCAACTATCAGCTAGATTCAGCCCTAATACTTTATGGGCAAAATGGTCTATGCTGAAAAGCTGCTTGGAAATTAAAGAAAATGCCCCTGTTCGCAGGTTTGTTTTCCTTGAAAAATTTATTGAAAAATATGACGTTTAGTTGTCATTTGCAGATTTCAAAAGGTAATAGCGTTTCTGAAACGAAAAAATGTGCATTATACGCCAAAAACGGCCAAGGCATCAAGTAAAGAAGAGGCTGAACAATTTCTTTTACATGCTCCTGATGACCAGTGGTTGCTGGCGAAAATTGTAACAATATTTGGGATTTTTGGATGTTGTCGATGTGACGAAATTCTCTCCTTAAACATGAATGATGTAGAAGATATGGGAAAATACGTTATTGTGACATTGCGGCAAACAAAAAATTTAACAACAAGAAGATTCACCATAACCGATGATGGCTGCAGCTTCAAGCCCTGCATGTTATACAGAAAATATGTAAATCTTCGGCCTCCTGGAACAGAAAGCGTAAGATTTTTTTTGACATAGCGACATGGAAAGTGCATTTCCCTTAATGCTGATCAGCACACTATTGGTGGTGTCCCAAAGCAAATAGCGAAATATTTAGGTTTAAAAGACCCAGAGTTATACACCGGCCACTCTTTTCGCAGAACTGGAGCCACTATGGTTGCGGATTCGGGTGGAGATATTTTAGCACTAAAGCATGCAGGAGGGTGGAAGAGCACCGAAATTGAGATGAGTTATGTCGATGATTCGGTCAACAAAAAAATCGAAATGTCTAGCAAATTATTTGGTCGTAAGGAGAGTACAAATGTTCTGCAGTCCTCGAGTTCAGCAGTTTCTGAGTCAACAGATGGTTCATCATCATCAGTATCAACTCTTTCATCATCAAAAATCTGTGTTACTGGAAATAACAATTGTACCATGATTTTCAACATATATGACGATAAAACAAAATTTTCTAATGTAAATAATACGACTAACTTGTAAAAATTTTGCAAGTTAACTGTCAGTTTTACAAGTTAGTGACTTGATAAAATAAACTTTCTTGATTAATATTGTGTTTTTGGAAACTGATATTTGATGCGCGATATTTCACTAAGTGTTGTTGTTTTTTCGTGATGATTTCTATTCCAACCTATACCGGGACAGGCTAAGAGGGTTCTTATCGAAAAAAACGGGCGTTATGCTGCAATTGTAAATATTGTCTGACAGCTGTAAGCAAACAGAACGGCCAGCCATTTATTTCGACGAAAACATAAATTCCAATATAAAGGCGAATAAAGGGAACTTGGAGAATTTATTGCGGAATGTTGTTTCAATATTTCCTATTTTAGTAATATGATTGTTGACTGGGATTTAGTGTCCATTTTTTTATGCGGATTTGAGCCTTAGGTGAACACCAGGTCCCACTTCTTCTTCCTTATCAATAAATATATAGATCTTCGTAGGAAATCTTAATATAAATAGAGCAACTTTTCATCTCTCAGTACGAGAGAGCGATTGGTAAATTTAGAGACCAGTTGGAGCTGTAAGTAGGTCCTTATGTGACGGAACATTTTAGGATCCTAATCTTACATTTCAATGGTTAGGAGTTTTGTGTGAGCTGAACGAATTTTGTTATGTTTGAGGATAAATTTGACGAACGGTTAGTTATTAGACAGGTTGAGTATACCTGATCTTATTCGAAGTTTAGTTTACCTACAGTAAATAACGAAAAACCCTCATTTAATATATTCATCAGTTCTACACTCAAATTATACATGAACTCAGTGCTTATCTTTCAGGCTACATATTTTTTACCTGAGAATCGTGAGCTCGTCTGCCACAGCGGAATATTTACTTGTTGTTTTAGTCCCGAACCTGTTTGTTTTCGTCCTTCCTTTCCCTAATGTGGTTCATATCCCGGTTTGAAGTTTCAATATTGAATTATTCAGATCTATTTCGGCCCCAGTGTAAGGCAGCAGCCTTTAGCAGGCTCAAAAACGTATTCAATTCGAAGAGAATTATATAAAGAGGTTGCCAAATGGTTACACAGGGAGGGACGTCGTTCTCCTGAATTTTAAATTGATTTAGTATCTTTGTATACACGCGATGAGCTCTGATTTTCCTCCTAAGGTATCTATGATAGGATTTTTATTTCATTATAAAGAGGAAGGTAATCCGTTAATAATGAAGAATAACATCAGCCAAATGACCACCACGACCACGACTACACGAACATATACTTTTCATGAAATTTTCCATAACCAAATCGCAAAGTGGCCGCTCTATGTCCCCGATAGCCTCACAAATTCCAACTTTGAGGTCTGGAATCCACGCTGGGCTCTTGGGGTAGACCAACTCTTTCACATAGCCCCAAAGGAATAAGTGGCGAGGTGTTAAATCACAAGATCTCGGTGGCCAATTGTGATCACCTCTTCGAGAGATAACACGGTTAAAATATCAAAAGAAAAATCTCCATCGAGTTGAAAAACACCCGAAATATCACGTGTTTATGGAAAAAATAAAGTCTAGATTGAAACATAAATTTATCGAACTTTTGAATTACATAATAATTTTTCATGACCGTCATACCTGAAGAATTTCACGAGTCAGAACGAGGTGAAGATAAGGAATGAGGTGATTTTCATCGAGAAATTAAGCTCATCTCTGGGGAAGCTTTAAAAGCTGAACACAAACATTTCCTGCGAAAATTATTATTGTTAATGTATTCGAAGTCACAGTCTCTGAAGAGATATTACAGCTATTTATCACCAGACTGCTTCTTCCTTTTTATAGTTTCCAATTTAGCAGTTTCAAGAAAGAAAGTTCAGTTCTGATGTTATTTTCTCGACATTTCAGTCCTCTTGCTGTTTATACAGGTAATATTCATGAATAAACCTTTTACGATCATGCTCCATAAAGACGAAACAACGATATTCAAAGAGCTTTTAGGTGTACAGATGAGATTTCGGTTTTAAAATTAATTTAACGACCTTTTCACAGACAGGACTGAAGGCTGCATCAAGTTTTTTGCATAATTCCGACCACTATTCACGTAAATGTGATACTCTCATTTTTTCCGTGATGTACTCGAGAAGTATAAGGGTTATGCAGATGTAGAGTGCTTGAATTCTTTACTTGGATAGAGTTGGCTTTCTGGCATTTTTATATTCTTTTTTCCATTCGTACCAGGCAGTTTTCGATGAGTGAAACAAAGATAGCAATATCATTAGATACTGCCGTGGCAGCATTGCAGAATCTATTTTTGAAAGGTCCAGTGGCGTGGTGTTATCGGTATTGAAGAATGGAAATAAAATTACGAGTGAATTAACTCTTTTTGATGAATTCATGCTATGTTCCGAACATTTGAACATATTCTGAGTCAGCTCAATTCAGAATTGATAACCAATTGTTCCTCCTCTCAATTCCAGAAGGGAATCTGAAAAGTGAAATTCTCAAAATCGAAGAATCTACGCCACTGATACTTGATAAGAGGAGAACATACCTGTAAACTCAAAGTAGGATTCAAAATAGGCCATGAGTAAAGGAATTTCAATCTCGGATACTTTTCATTTTGATTGACAGTTAATTCAT
Organism: Adalia decempunctata; assembly: GCA_951802165.1. NCBI lineage: Eukaryota > Metazoa > Arthropoda > Insecta > Coleoptera > Coccinellidae > Adalia > Adalia decempunctata. The sequence continues at coordinate 3,979,639 of OX637695.1, read as the reverse complement.
TAGAAAATTCAAAGAACGTCACAACGTTACAAAAATTTCTACTACACTTTGATTCCGTAGTACAGTTACCCAGTTTAGTCCTGATGATTTCGAAAATTGGCTCCATTATTTATTGAAAGACGCGTCTCTTCTTTCTATAGTCTAAGGCAGAACTACTCAAGACATTTTCATGAAATTTTTTCAGTGTGTTGAAATGTGAAATAAATGCAAAATTACAACGAAATCGTCTGACCCATTACAGAGAAAATTTTTTGACAGTTCTAACAACAAATCCAATTTTATGATTTTGTATCATATGGAACCATTTCAGCCAATCATGTCAACATTACATCGAAAACTACATCCAATGCAATTTTCAATCCCAATGATAACACGATAGAGTCTTATGAAATTATATAATAGTTCCATGGCAACATCATTCCAAACAAATTTCAAAATGTCACGTTTTGGTAATGTTGAAAATATGAATAAGATTATCAAAGAAAACATTCCCAGATATACTTCCAATAGCCACAAATATATTATATATTTATGGAATTTTGCTACGAACGATCATACGAATTGAATGAACGCAGAAGCTTGGAAGAATTGGCGTTTATACTCAAAGATTGGGCTATCAATATGAGAAAAAAAGACGAAACAGAATTCAAAGAAGCAACGTTTAAGACAATGTGGAATGTTTCGAGCAAACTCTTACAAGAAAAGTATTATAAGGACTACAACATTATGATTGACCAGTTTAATAATATAATATTTAAACCAGCCCGAGATGCCCGCGATGCAATCAGAAAAAAATTGCAAGCAGACCCAAGTAAACGTAAATCCAGTTCAGTTTCGTTAAATTTGTCTGAAGTTAACAGAATAATATTGCTATGGGATGAAAATACTCCTAAAGGTCTTATGCGTAAATTTTATCATATTGCTGCAGTAGAACTAGCGTGGCGAGGAGGAGAGGCAGTTACTTGTTTGGTGTTTTTTTTCAAATCGAGAAGAATAACGATGGTTCTCCAACAAATCGCATTGAATACAATCCGGTATTCAGTAAATCGTGCTGAGGTGGTTCTAAAAGCTGTACAAGTAGTAAATGGTTGGTTTCCAATAGTGAGAGATAAAGCTGCCCTGTACGTCTTTTTCATAAACTAATATCAAAACAGGGCGAAAATATTACCTCACCACGACTATTCTTGAAACCAAATCGATATTGAAAAAATGAAACTGACAAATGGTACGATAATGTACCTGTTGGAAGGAATACCATAAATAAATGGACTAAATATGCTGCCGAAGCAATTGGCTTGAATGTCAAAGACAAAAAGATAACGAATCATTCAAATAGATCAACAGCTGTCAGTCAATTAGCAAAAAGTGGTGTAGAGGAACAACAATTGCTGAAGTTTACTGGTCATAGCAATCAAAATTCTATCAAACCATACCTAAACCTCGATCAAGAACACCACAACAAGATAATAAATATTATGCGTGGAAATAGATCTTCTATACAAGAGAACAGCAACGAATCTAATGTTGAGTTGAATTTTACGAATTGCACTTTCACTAATTGTACTTTCAATGAATAAATAAATGTTTTGTTGTTTTGAGTTATACATTTTTTCTGTCAAAAAATTTTCTGCCGAATATTCCTCAGACATTGATAAATGCCTCATAATTTTATAACCAATATCTCAAGCTCGTAACTTGGTAACTGTTACCATTTTTTCTTTTAAAAATAGAAGAGAATGAGCCAACTCATGCTTCTGTTTTATTTCAAACGAAAGACCCATGAAAATCGTTCAACTTCCGATTGAAAGTGAACCTACAGATAATCTCGTTGAGAAAATCAACTTGAAATACGGAATTGGCAGAGAATGGCCAAATTCAAATATATAGCGAGAAATAGTTCCTGCTTTACCTACATATTCACTAATATCATAGTTCAGCGTATTCTATGCAGATATTCCATAAAATGCACGGTGGGGCCACTATCGGATTAGTTTTCCTACTCGCTCTGAACGGTGACCTTGAGTGGAATTTGAATAATTGTTCCTTCACTAATCGTACTTTTAACGAATAGATAAGGTGAAGTGGGGTAAATATGATAATGGGGCAATTGTGATAACGGACTATGTATATATATTCAGATCAAATTTATAAATACTGCTGCCATCTATCTAACACGTGTTCAAACTTGCAAGCGAACCACCAAAACACTATAGTCTGTTCAAATATAAGAGAATGTAAACAAACAAACCAAATCGGTTTGTTTTGCGCATTACTAACATATGATTGGTGAAACGGTCGGCTGTATAATTCTTTTCACGCCCCCAAAAGACTGCCAGGATCGTACTTAAAGCTTAGAACGATTTCACAGTTATCTTTTCCGGACAATAATGTCGAATTCAGAAACGGACACTGCATCTGAAGGTGGTATATTGGGCCATCCACGAAAAAGAACGAAACGTTCACATTTGTCTATTCAAATCATGTGTATTCCATTCAGAGAATAATATCAAGTTTATATGATTGTGTGAACTATCCTCGATCCGACCCTGGAGCCCTGAAAGCAAGTCTTTACCTGAACGAAGCCCATCCTTCGTGTGCGCGACTTTGTTTACGTCGTAGTCGCTTATATTTGAACAGAGTATAGACCGAACGAAATTAATAACTGAAATATTTTAATTTTGTAAAAAACATAATATTCAAAAAAAGAGGTTTTTTATACATTCTCCCCAGTCCTTTCCAAATAACTTAGTCATAGGTAGCTAAAAATTATCAACACATTTGCCCCAAATTCTGGGGCAATTGTGATATACCGACATCATTTTTTTAAAAATAACCCAACATTTCTCAGAAAAGATTTCAAAGAGTGACCATCATGCAATCAATTGAGAACTATATTGTGATCATGCATGACTTTTTTTGAACGTTTAGCTTCATTTTTATTTAATGTTATAAAGCTTTGTTTATGAACTATTCAAATACTATATCACATTCACCCACTTCAACTTAAATGCTCCGTTGAACAGAGTTATAAATTTTTTGTGGTCAGAAAACTCTTCGTCAAATTTCCCTCTGACGAGTGTCTCATAATTTAATGAGAACACTCTCATTGTCATAAAATTATCTCGTCTATAATAAGTGTCCTAGGAATTTTACTACCAACAAAACACTAATATTTTTTCTTCAAGAACAAACGACGATGTACTAACGAGCCTGACGTTACCTCTAACCCCACTATATTCCTCTCTCTCACCGTAAATAAGGACATTTTTCGCGCCCCAACATCACAAGAAGTATCTCAGAGGTCCGGAATCTTATTCAGTTACAGCCGCAGATCTTTGTTGACATAAATTGGTTGCGATGTTTCCCCAGACCATCATAATCGTCTGAAAACCTCGAACTGTCCTTTTTGTCGAAGACTAAAAGCCAAGTTTCATGTTTATAACAAAGGCCTTGTTCGGAGAAAGCCGGTGGGGCGAAATTGCCTCCCGAATCCGCAAAGAGGCGCAGGGATCATTTAGCAGGCCTTTGAGGCATTAAGATGGTGCGTGGCCGATACTTTGAACATGTGCTAATTAATTACCGTTCGCTATCATTTTACGAGCGAACAAAGCATTATGTATACCTACCCACCTGACTTCTCTCCTTCTCGTTTGCTCGGTTTACGTTACCTCCTGATGGAATTTAATCGTTGCCAGAGAATGAGCTCACAGCGTAATGGAGATCATCGGAAATAAATTCGAAATGTTGAAGATCTTCTTATGAAGGGTTATCCAATAAGAGGTATTATTTTGAATAGACCGCTATTTCGGTAGATGTCACTTTTGACTCTGTCATTTTTTGACATTTGACAAGTAGATACTACGTCATTGATGATAATTGTATTGTTCAGAATTCACACATTTGTTTTATTATACCACAAAGTCTATACAAAGGATGGGCTTACTCAGTAAGAATAAGAACGGGATTTTCTGTGCTCTGTGCGATTCTATGGCTGTTGTAAAAATCCCACAAGCATATACCTGCTCAGTACAACAAGACCCTGCCTTAGTCGCATTGCTTTACACGGCTTAGCTCGAAGCCCTTAACAAAATAGTATTCCACGTCGTCGGCCTTCAGTTCGCCAAAGTGAATTCTGTGATAAGAACTTTTACCCTGCACAACACCACACGAAACCAGAAAGAAGCAGATACGTAACTTTTCATCTGAACAAACGTAAGTACCATTCCTTCAGTATTTACTTTGTGGTATTCATTCTATCAAACACCCATTTATTTTTCTTTAATTCTCGAGGCGATAAGAATTGGTATAAAAGTCCATTTCTTCTCTCCAAGAGAGCTCGCGTATATTATTTATAAGTATATTGTTCAATGAGCGGTAATGTAAGTCATAACTTATGCAGATGAATTTTGCAGCCCGAGCCGTCAGTCGAGGGATGTAATTCATCAAGTGTGTTTGGACCATTACCGCGAATTGAACACTATACTTTATCTGCCACTTCTTCAGTAGAATTCAAATTAATCTGCATTTTCAAAATTGACAACAGTTGTCAAAAGCGATTTCTGTGGTCGAAAATAGAATCGTTATCGAATCCCTTAGAGAACGTCGAAAATTCACGTTTTCCAAATGCAATTTTGGGATATTCAGACCCAAGAAAATGTAGAAATGGATGGCGAGAACCTTACCTTGATGTCTAAAATAGAGTTCCCCATTGACCCGACTTTTTTCATAAATTTCGTAAGCTACATTTTTCCTATTTGTATTAGAGTGAGTTATAGGCGTGAGTTATTATATTACCTCACACTATTGGTTTATGGAGACTATTGCAGATCAAAATCAGTTGAGTAATGGATATATTATTCTATGGGAGTAGATGAAATAGAATACTTAAGCAAAAAACTAAGTCCAATTAACTTTGCCATCAGAATATCTGAAATATATTCGAGTGAAAAATCATTGAAGATATTGTATCATGCGAATATGAAGATATGGTAGAGTTTTCTGGGGTTCTAATCAGAATCCAAAAAAAAATGTTGCTGCTACAGAAGACAACTGTACGAACAATTTATAATCTAAAACATAGGGTAATATGTAAGAATTTGTTCAAAAAAACCAATATATTCTCAGAATATGAATTATTTATTTATAGTTATTCATAAGAACAAAGATAAATTCATTGGACATAACACTGGTAATATGTATGATACAAGAACACAAAATTCAGACTTTCCAATACACAGATTAACTCTGAGTGAAAAACATCCCGCATATATCTGTATAAGAATTTTCAGTCAGTTGCCTAATAGTTTGAAGAATATAAGCAGCCAAAAAAATTTTCGAATCATCTTCTAATGCTAATGAAAACTGTTTTTACAATAAGAAAACCAAAACTATTTTTTACAAAATTCATGGATTTTTTCTGGAATTCTTCCCATCATGCTTCTTATAGTGTTCTCAGTCACTTTCTGGGATGCTGTCTTCCACTTTTGCTTGAATTCCGCTAATGTTTTCGTTGATTTCTCAGTCTTCTCCAATTCTCTTTTTGCCAGGGCCCGATACCTTTCGATTGACCTGAGTTCTGGGCAATTTGGTGGATTGGCCTCTTCGGGGACAAAAACTACCTCATTAGCTTCGTACCATTCCTTGGTGGCCTTGCTGTAGTGGCATGAAGCTGAATCTGGCCAAAGGATTGTTGACACATCGTGCTCACGTAAAAATGGTAAAAGTCGCTTCTTCAAGCATTCCTCGATGTATATCTTCAACTAAACAGAGCCTTGGCCAACGATAAATTTGCTCCTTTTCCCACAAGTGCAAATTGCTTGCCAAACCAGGAATTTTTTAAGAAACTCTGCTTGTTTCTTCACGCGAAATTGTTCGTCAACATTTCCACGAGAATCTGCAGTATAAAATTCCTGACCAGGAAATTGCGAGAAATCAGCCAAGACATTGGTTTCGTCGTCCATCACGCAACAGGAAAAAATTTTCAAGAAATCTTTTTTTAATTTCTTTGCTCTTGATTACGCTTCTTGATTCTTCACAGCGTTCCTGTCTGGCACTTTCTGCACTTTGTATGTTCTAAGCCCACAACTCGACTTGATTTTCTGAAAGGCTGACTGCGAACAACCCACTATTTGGGCCACTTTCCGTCCTGAAAGGTTAGGATTCTTCTGAAAAAGACTGATGGCTTTCTTCACCTTTTTTGGTCTATGAAACCCCTTTTTCCTCCCGGTTCCTTCCTTGCGGTTAATTGTAAGATTTTCGTTGAAGCGCTTAACAACTCTCGATACCGTTTCCGGACGAACGTGAGCCTCTTTTGCGATTGTTTTGAAGCTCCAATTTTAATTATTTTGAAAAAGTTATATTCCCGGGTTTTCATTTCGCTTGACATTTTGCGACAGATAATTGGAATATCTATGAAGTAAATGTTCCACATGTTTCTGACGTTCATAACAAAGCTAACTATGATCCAATTTTGATTTTTTCCCAATTGGTTCAAGAGATATAGGCGTTTTTGTGATAGCGTTCAGTCCTTACGAAACCAGTTAGTTTTTGTATGAAACAATTTTCTGTAATGTAATCAGTTGAAGAAATATAGTAAGTGGATCACATTCGTCGACTTGATCCAGGCGCTTTCACCAATTTGCAATCTAGTTATTTACACAATTTTGGACTAATCCCCTCTTTTTCGCCTCCAAGTATTAGAGACAAAGTGTCTCGTAATAAACTCCCTGAATTATTCCGAGTCGAAAAGTTCTCGAGCTCCACAACAGGAGCGGGGGCAAAGTAACTTGACAGTACTCAATTAAATGGAAAGCGTCTGTCGTGTCCGTAAAGAACAGTTCGAGATAAGCGGCGTGTCTTCGTCCCACGTGAACCGAATAGAACCAACCTCCTGACCGACCGACAACAAAGAACAAGCACCTTCCTCGTCGCCAATATTTCATTCTCCGCGAAACAAGACCCGTCGATAAGGACCTGTGTCTTTGTGAAGTCGCATTGTTCTCCGACGGGCGCGTATTTATACCCATTGTTGTCGATAAATTTATAATTCGGCCCCATAAATGCAATCGGTTAAGATAACCGAACCGAAAGTGTTTCCCTGTTTAATTAAAACGGCACCTACGCCAGAGTCACGGCACGGGGAGATTCGGTAATTAAAAACATCTCCGTGATGCGATCCGATTCGCTAAATGGTTGTTCTTTTCCGGCCGGGCAATTTTGAATTATTCCCGGCGCCGCTTGTGGGGACCGTATTTCATTCGGGGATTAATCTGTTTGTCCCCGTCGAGTTCACTGCAGGTGATTTATAATGCTCTTGATGAGAGATGCCCCCCGGATGTTTCAATTTTTGATTACTCTAAGCGGTCGTTTGCTTTTTTCGGCGACAGCCTTCCTCGTCTGAACCTGCTTTTCCCGAACGTTTTTTCGCAGCAACAGTGAGCACTTTCCACATTTTATTTATTCGCTGGTTCGAAAGTATTTGCGATATATTTTAACTACAGATTCTTGAGGCAAAAAAACCTTTTTTATTATCCATTTTCCGAATTCAGCTCTGTTAAAAAGATATAGCCATTTGTGAAAAAAATTGGGCCAAATACGTTCCTGATACGATTCTCTGCAAAGACCTCAAATTTCATATTTCTCGTTTGAAATTGAGTTGATACATTAAGGGGCAGTATCACCTTTTGAATCGTGGTAAATCTTCATTCAAAAGTGGTCTCTTTATTTCACGAGTAAGTACCCTAATTTACGACGTAGAGACTTGTTTTTTTTTCAAATTGAAGTTGAAGAACGTCCCGAAGGCAAATAGTTTTCTTTTTTTCGATTTAATTAGTTTTTCAATTGAAAAAAATCAGGATAATCGTTAGATCTGGGGTTATTGAATACGTTTTTCGTTTTTCATGAGTACAAGCTATATTTTTGAAATAATCATCATGAAAATTCTTGTAGTTTATAGAAGATTAAATTGCCGAGGGCAAATAGTTGCGATTTTTTCCAAAAAAACATGAATAACAGTCAGGAAAGAATCATCAACTGTAGTTTCCAAAACGCTGAAGTTCAACCTGTTTTTTTCAATCGAAAAAATAATTGAATCGAAAAAATCGCAACTAATTGCCTTCGGCAATTTAATCTTCTATAAAGTACAAAAACTTTCATGATGATTATCTCAAAAATAAAGCTTGTACTCATGAAAAACGAAAAACATATTCAATAACCCCAGATCTAACAATCAACCTGTTTTTTTTTTAATTGAAAAACTAACTAAATAGAAAAAAAGAAAACTATTTGCCCTCGAGACGTTCTTCAACTTCAATTTAAAAAAAATCAAGTCTCTTCTTCGTATATAATTATAATAATTATAATGAAAAGGGGTTACAGTCCACTGCGACCTTAAGGTCTATTGTGCCCCCTGACAGAGCTGTCATCATCGCGCCTCCTACAGCTCGCCCTCCAGTTCCAGAGATTTGATGAAATCCAGTATCTGGGACGGCTTCAAGGAGGATAACTCCCCACTTCTACAAGTTTCTTGTCCAAAGCTATCTTTCCTCTTCTTCGTAAATTGGGGTACTTACTCGTGAAATAAAGAGACCACTTTTGAATGGAGATTTACCACGATTCAAAAAGTGATACTGCCCCTTAAGGAAATACTCAAGAACTAACCTCATTTGAATGAGAATATTGAAAAAACACGATAGTTTTTAGCAAAAATATTTACTTCTGCAATTGAAAAGCCTTATTTCTTCCAGCAAAATAAGTTCTTTCTTCGATTTTCCTGAAGATTATTTCATGAACACTGATAACATTCTTTCCTCGATATCCTAGAAATATCTCATAAAGAATTGTTTTTTCACTATATTCATGATTAATCAACCTAACTCATAGGATTCTAGGTTGATGACCTAACCTAACCCATCTTCTATGAATATTTCACAGAGATTTTGATAAGACGATGCCAGATTGTTGATTTTCTCTTTGAACTCTATTAACAACTGTGTGTTATGCAAGGTAGCGGGCGCGCAAGACAAACCGTTGAATCTACGAATCGACTCATCTCAATTCTAATATTGTTGTTCTGTGTCTCAGAGGTGAATGTCAGTGAATGATTCGTAAATGGTGTAAACACTGAACAAATATGGGTGAAATCATTTCTGGAGCTGTGATGTTATTAAGGGAGAAAGTGATTATTTAGGTGTTTTTCTTCGATCTCGTGATGATCATGCGATGATTTTCAGTGATTTAATGGAAAATCAACTGTGTAGTCTCGAGTTTATAAAATTCCAAGATGTTATTGTTCAGATAGAAACATAGCCACAGATAATTAAGTGCTAAGTATCAATTTATTTTCGTTCATTTCGATTTAATACGTGGTTTGTATCCCATTGACATTTATTTCTGTTATGAAGCGGTTACAATAAATTTTCAATAGAAACTGTGTATTAAATGTATAATTTCATGTTCCTCGATGTTCAATTTCATCTCCCATATTTGTGGGATTTTATTATTACATATCTCTACATCTAACATTTTTCCATCATCAATATTTTAGTCTCGACCATGTTGATTAACATTCTGCAAACATTGTTAACTTATCTAGAGACAAGAAAAATAATAGTATTCGATGATAGTCAATTCAGGAAAACATCCAGATTATTCTTGAAATTCATGATTTTTTTCTCAAATTTTATAGTATGCAATTAGGAATAACTCGAAAACGACGCGTTTTATTAAAAAAACATAAGAATACTTTTCTCTATTTCAGTATCGTAATGAGCTCATTACAGTTCTAAAAACAGTGCTGTAATGAATTCATTACAGCATCGATTTCAGTTACATTTTTCGTTTTGTGGTTGTCAGCAATGACTTCCGATCCTTTGAAATTTCCGCAGACGTCAATTTGAAAACGTCAATTTTCGTATTTCCTAACGTTCACACCAACTGCCAAGATAAAATATGAAAGTCACTAGGACCTATAATTTGAATTTTTTCATTGAATTTCACAAAATTTGAGTGAAATAGAGAAAATATCGTTTAATACTCGTTGCAGAATGCAATTCCAATACTCATGCGTTCTAAAACTCGTTCCTTCGTCGCTCGTTTTCGAATTTCGCATTCGTATTAGAATAGGAGCCCATTCTGCAACTAGTTTTAGAATATACCTACTATTATTTTCTGAAATGATTGATTCTTTCGAGAATATGAATCGATTATCTTTTTCAAGTGGTTTTATGGTATTTTTGCGTCGATTTATGAGTCGGCTACGCTGTAACTTCTACACCAGGAGGATTATTGAATGAGTTTTGATTGAGGAATATGCACCATGAATAGAGTAAACAATCAACTAAAACTCGATTAATTTGAAATGATAGTTCCGAAGATAGAGAAAGAAAAGTATTTTTTCCATGGATTTTCGACACCCTGTATCTTTCAAACGAAACCGAATTTTGAAAAATGGTATAGGAGAAAAGTGTTTCGTTTGATGAGAGGAATCTACACTTGTACAAGTCAAAGACGCACCTTGAAAGATGGCATCTCATGATGACAACATTTATTATCTGAATATGTATAAATATACTCTATTCACTTTTATTTAATCACATAGGAGGTCATATGATGAAAATTCAGTGCGCGCACAGAAAATATCGTTATTCACAAAACGACGTTGCCAGTTTCTTTGTTTAGGTACATCAAAGTAAAAGTATCAAAGATACTCCACATTTTGTTAGGTTTACAACTTGTTCGCAGATTTTTGGTGTTTAATCGATTTTTGCAGGTGAGTTTTTCATCGAATATCCAAGATTAACGTATGTTTATTACTTTTAGCACCAGTTTGGAGCGTGAGGACGATTTTAAAGACCAGGACGAATGTTTACATTTCGAGGTTAAAGGGGTACACGGGAATTTCGTTGAAGAAGCTGCTATTTGGACAGATATCGCAGTAGATGGATGGGATGGAGCCTCGAGAGGTCGATTAGGATGATATTTTCCAGGTTTTCCAAGAAATTTGGCGATATCTGAGCAGATTCGCAAAAGTTAGGTACCTCACTAATGTGGTGGAACTTAGACCTAATTCTCCTATAAGAAACGCCTTTCAAAGGTCGAGATGGTGAAAAATGTATTCTTTAGATGTTGTTTGAACAAAAGCAGCGGAGTTTCATATCCCAATATTGATTTTAAGAAAGTTATCAACAAAATAAAATTGACATTATTCTTGATTCTTGTAATTACCCATCAATTCATCTTATATCGTTGGGTTGATTTTTTTCAATGAATTCTTGATTAGAATCAACAATTGATGTCGTCAAGTCTTGAACTTTCAGTTCAAGAGGATAATAAACATTAAATCTTCACAAGCATGCATTTGAAAATTATGTGAAAGCAATGCAATTTTCTTCCATGGCGAAAAATAATATATTTCAACAGTGATCTCATGTACTTTTCATGCAAATAACTAGAAAAGGAATACTTTCTATCAATTCATATAAACTTTAATTATTTTCGTCCATCACATCTTTTCCAATTCATTCATTTTCCGAATAAATCCACATTCTGAGAAATACGCTAAGAATGTAGAAAGGGCAACATAGTGTTGACTTGGAACATAAAAATATTTTGAAAAACGTCATAACTTCGATACAGAGTGGAATGTGTCAAATTTCCAAGACCAGAGTTTTATAATTGTGAATGGAGTATAGAGTTTGTCAGGTTAGATTGATTAGATTACATAGAGATTATGTATTCTCGATAACAAACATAGAAATCTAGGAGGATGTCGAGATTGATATGCTTGTTTCACTAAATCCATTGGGGCAATAGCAGAAGGATATCGGCGACTGTCGAGAATCGATGAAAGAAACTGCCAAACGCAGAGATGAGGACAAATTATCGCCACGCGACCAGAAACGACCGGCTTATCGGGCGTTATGACGAAGGCATCAAGACAAGACGGGCGGGTCAAATCTCGGTGCCAAGAGACCAAGAGAGCTGAAGTTCGAGGCAGACGATTTGTATTAGTCCAGAGCAAATGTTACGAGCCAGAAATTAAAAAGAGGCGCCGCTACAATGGCCATGATAAACCCATTGTAAGAGCAAACAATAGTCCATCAACATGGCAATGGCAGCCGACTTACGATGCAGGCAGTTAAGCCCGAATGGTCCTGCTGGAATCGCAAACTGTGTAAAGTTGTTGTAGATCCCCAGCTGTACCGAAACTTTTCTTATCAATATGCAGTCCCTTGCGGACGACGATTTTCCGGTCCAAAGAACGTGTTAATTGATTGAGCTTCAAGAAATTAAACTGTTTATTGTTGGATTCGGTTTCCTGCCGAAATCCGGAGCATCTGGGAATCCTCGGATGAATAATAAACATCCGATGGGGAGGAAACGCCGTGAACTCTGCCCGGGACCGACTTCCCTTTTCTCCGAACCGGAACAAAGGAACAATGTCGCTGCATTTCCGGTCTACAACGAGAAGAGCATTTTCCTTAATTCGCTTTTTATTCGAACTCACTTCGAGAAACTCAGAAGATTCTGCTCGATCCAAACTGAACTGAATAGAGATCCAAAATTTCAAGAAATTCCCAACTCATTCAAATCGACAGTCACATGATTCACTTTTCTGAAATAATAATAAAAATAATAAAAAACTATCTTATACAAAATGGTGAAGGCGACGGTTCAAGTATCCAATAACAATAGTGTACAAGTACAATGGGCGTTTCCAGGGATTTTAAGAAAAAATCATTTCGGTAATATTTGACCCTCAGAATCTCGTATCAATTTTTCTTTTTTTCTCTGTTGTCTATTTTTCGAGAAATAAATTATTGAAAATACCAAAATGAACGTCAAATTCAAACGAGTATAAATGGCGGCAATCATAATTTGATTGGTTAGAACAGTAGAGCGTTGCCAGGTCGCCATCCTCCTAACTATCCGTTCTTCTCTATCACGGAAGATTCGTTCTTATCATGGCTCTAATTCTGTGATCACAACGATGGCTGTTGGATTGAAGAGGTTATGGTGATACCCATCGAATTTATCAAGAAGCCATGTATGCTACAAAAGTTTCTGTGGTTTTATTTCTCCTATTTCAGACGACAAAATAGAGTTAGCGGCAACTACGCCTTCTTGATAGCTTTCATCACAAATTAGATTGGTCATGGATGTGTACGTCATCACGGCAGTGTCCAATGAGATTCCGAGGATAGCTACGTCATCATGGCGCTAATTCGAATTTCAATATTTCATTAATGATAATAATAGAAAAAATGCGCAAAATTGAAAGTGAAAAATTGGTTAGGATTATGGTTTGGACTACTCTCAATATATTTATGTAAAAAAAAATGGATTTTTTGATGTACTGGATACGCCCATTCACGTACTCAGCTATGAATAGCCTTCAGAAATACAGTACGAGGATATATTGAGAAATTCTATAGAACCAAACAAAATTTCAACGTCAAAAGATTTTATTACTCAACATATTCTGCTCTTAATTGAATACATTTTTTACAGCGAACCTGCAACGTATCTAGACCTTTCAAAAAAAATGTTTCTTCTTGCTCTGCGAACCAGTCCAATACAGCTTCTATTACCTCCTCGTTGGAAGAAAATTTACGACCTTTTAAACTTCTTTTTCAGTTGAGGAAAGAGATGATAGTCGGACGGAGACAAATCTGGTGAAAAAGGGGGGTGTTCTAGTAATTCTAACTCTAAATCATGAATTTTTTTGCATGGCAACATGAGTTTTGTGTACTGGGGAGTTGGTCTGTTAAAACAAAACACCTTCGGATAGCTTTCCGCGTCTTTTCTCTTTAATTTTTTCCAGTAGAGTGGTCAGTAATGTCGAATAGTAATCTCCAGTTATTGTTCTACCCTCATCCAAAAAATCAATCATGATTACTCCATGGCAATCCCAAAAAACTGAAGCAAGAACTTTTCCAGTAGATTTTTGGACACGAAACTTCTTAGGTCTTGGAGAACCAGAGTGCCGCCATTCCATCGATTGTTGCTTCGTTTCTGGATCGTAGAAATGTACCCAAGTCTCATCCTTAGTATAATTCGGTTTAAGAAGTCTACATCGTTTTCAAATCGAGCACAGATCGAACGCGATGCTTCTACCCTTGCACGCTTTTGGTCAACATTCAAACATAGGGATCCATTTTGCAGAAATTTTTCTCATGTCCAAATTGATCGGAACCATATGATGAACGCGTTCGTATGAAATCTTCAGTGCTTCAGATATCCGTTTTAGTCCAATTCGACGGTTTGATAAAATCATGTCATGAACTGCATCGATATTTTCGGGGACTGACACAGAAACTGGCCTTCCCGATCGGTCATCATCTTCAATGGACATCTTCAATGGACATTGATCACCAAGGGTATTAAGCATATCTTCGTAAATATGCTTAGCTCTTCACCCTTTTAAATACAGATTCTTGATGATGGCTCGATACTTCCATTTTTCTATTTTTACAATTTCGAACATCTCTTCTTCTTCATTTATTGCGTAACTCTGGTTTACTTTTTTGACGTCGAACTCTACACTGACCATTCTAATAAGTTATTGTTCGTTGATATGGTATCGCAATATTTTGTTTATGCATGGAACTGGTCTAGGCTAACTAGATATCAATACATCTCGTATTATCCAATTACATCATAAGGTTGATGTTAAATGAATCTTATTCTGAAAAACTGTTTCTAAGCTTGCTAGATGAAGATGTTCTACCTGGATTATGCTCTAAACTCTTTTCCTGGGCAAAGAAACTAGTAGAGCGCGTAGATCAACCTTGTTGATAGATCAATATTATCGGTAGATAAGTGTAATTGGTAGATACGCATTTAGGAGTAAAAGAGGCCAATGAAAGGGAAGAAAAAAATAATCGCCAGGTGTAAAACTCCATGAAGAAACAAAGAAAAATCCAATAACATCATGAGTAATTATAGAGTTCAATGGAGTTTAATGTTGAATTGAATCTTATCCTTAAAAGTTGTTTCTGAAACCTCCTAGATAAAGATGCTCCACCTGAATTATGCTCTAAACTCTCTTCCTGGACTAAGTTTCAAGAAGAAAATCTTTCGTCAGATCAACAGATAAATTGAAACGCGAGAAGAGTGTGAGGAAAAATTGGAATGACGAACAGCTGAAATAAAAATAATGCGCATCAGTTAATTTCATCCCTCGGTATACAACTCGGACCGAAAGAAAGGGCAATTATTTTCCATTATAGTCCTTTCGGGTAGATGGCTTGTGCACCGCCATATAAAAGCTCA
This sequence comes from Adalia decempunctata, assembly GCA_951802165.1. Taxonomy (NCBI): domain Eukaryota; kingdom Metazoa; phylum Arthropoda; class Insecta; order Coleoptera; family Coccinellidae; genus Adalia; species Adalia decempunctata. Next base: position 3,964,366 of record OX637695.1, on the reverse strand, counting down.
AGATATATCGTGAGAATAACTCTAAATTGCGGTCTAAGCTTATTTTCATTCTGAACGTAAACGGGTAATTTGCCCTTTTTTGCGAGTTGATAATATGGCAGAGATTCCACGAAAATGTCCTCGGTTGGATGCATCGCTCTTAAACCCTCCTTTTTCGTTTATTCGGACATTATTTATCATTTCTGGGCATGAGTATGAGACGGATGTGACGTCTTTTACAACTATCGATACTTGTCTTCCGTTCGATCGATCCGATCTGTTCGAAGATGAGTTTTAACTAAGATGTAAATAATAGTTTTTATGATATGAGTGATAAAATAAAATCACTTTCAACACAAATACCATACAATGTTTTTTTGTACAACTGCCCTATTTTGATAATGAAATGGGCGAATTTGCAATGACAATAAACTTCAAAATGCATTTTAATATTCGAATAATCAGAAGGTTGTTGTGAATGGCAAACGTTGCCAACGTTATGATGACCAACAAATGAGAAAAGACGCTGTCATATGAAATTCGTTCCTGTCCAATTTACGTCTTGGGTTTTTAACTGCTTGATATGTTTGTCGGGAGTCCAATTATCAATAAAAGTGACGATTTCGTTGTTTCTGTTGATATTGAAGAGTCTGCAAGAAAAGCAAATCTGGAACTTTTACTTAAAAAATCTGTTCAGCAGTACGATATTGCATATAACATTTCCTGGCCTAGTGTAAATTGATAAATGTGGAAGGGAACTTCAGTGAACCTGTTTTCCTGGCATACTTAGAATAAAAAACAAAAATATGGAGTTCATCAACTTTGTGGAGCAAATTTTCAATGATAAAGTCAAGCGCCCTTATTAAAAATGGTGTGGATGATAGCAAATATTTTAAGGTTATAGCATATTCAAAACGGAAAAGTTAAGGATATCTATCGTCCCAAAAATCGAAAATTCCAACTCGTGAAAAAGTTGAAAAGTTTATAAATGAGGCACCCGATGAGAAATACTTGATGGTTATAAGGTTGCAACTATTTTCGGATTATTTGGAGCCTGTCGGCGTGAAGAATTGTGTAATTTATCAGTGGAAGACATGGAAATAACAAATAAATCATTGGTTATACAACTTCCAAACACAAAAACGAAAGTCACTCGTTCTTTCCGTATTATTGGGAAGTATGTTGACTATTTTCATAAGTACTTTGCACTGCGCCCTTCTGCCATCAAACATCGTCGTTTTTCCCTGAAATACATGAATAATAAATGCACTGCCAATCTTGTTGGTATCAATACATTTGGGAAAATTCCATCTATTGTTGTCGAATTCCTCAAACTGCCAGATCCAAAGCAATATACAGGACACTGTTTTCGAAGATCCTCCGCTTCATTGCTTGCAGAATCAGGAGCAAATATTACGGATATAAAAAAACATGGTGGATGGAAGTCTACGACGGTAGCCGAGGGCTATGTTGATCATTCCATTGCATATATATTAGTAAAGTCTGAAAAAATTCTCCCAACCCAACAGATTTTGGATCATCATCATCCAATATTGTACTTCCGGTTTCTACAAGTACTGATGGTGCTGTGGATTCTAATAATGTGTTGCGAAGCTCCCTAACGCCACAGGGAAATAATGTTAGTAATTGTTCTAGTTTTACGATTAATATTAATGTTCATAAGTAATAATTGTTAAATATTGATAATAAAAATTTGCAATTGCTGAATTTTTTTCATCTGATTTCATCATAAGAAAATGGAGTGCTAAAAATATTTTTAACACTAATGTTGAAAACATTTTCAACACGCTTCCACGTAAACAATCAATATTAACATTGTTTTCTGTCATTAAAAGTGTCACTTTTAATGGCAGTTGTACAAAAACATAATAACATATGTACATTGCATTCGAGACACATAAAGCATCTGATGCCTTATGTTTTCTTCTCCGCTATGAAACTCTCTCAACATCCTAATTCAAATGTTTTCGCTGATCCTAAAGGACCTTGTCATTCAGAATTCTCACCTACATCCTACATGCGGTATATTCAACCTGTCTACGAAGTGATTTCAATCATCATCAATCATCAATTTCATCCAGTACCTGTATCTAATTGGGGTATATTCACCATCATTTTACTGCTTGGTTCAAGATAACGATTTCTCATTTCTTTTTAACCATAAATGAATTTCCATACTGCATAACCATCTCATAAAAGGGGCTTGGAGAAGAACAGATTTTTCAACCTCTCGTTGTATGTATATCCTAACAAATTTCAGCTTTAGAGCCTTTCTGGCATATCTATCCATAAGTATTTATTAATCATGCACCACATCTGCCAAAGTAAGGGGTTGGAGGGTGAGAGTAACAGATTCTGAGCACATTTGGGACTTCGTCATTAAAGATCGTAATGATCGAAGTTTTCCTAGGTTTGCATAGCTGCATTTCAGTTTTTATGACAACTGGGATTCCCAAATTGAATTTTCCCCACTCCAGATTGCATTTTTACGTATTCCCCGTCCAAACTAGGACTGTTACATCGAAACTTTCTTATCTTCCGAGATGCCCTGCTTCGAGTAATCTCGGAACCACCAGACTGTCTGATTAACCCAATCGAATTTTATTCATCTCCAATCATCCCTTTGATAAAGAAACCCGAGAGCGCTAGGATTTCGAAATGAATCCGATGCTTGCGTCCTCAAAGTTCTCCTCGAAATTAGATAATTCAGCCAATTAAAGGATTGCATAGGAAGTTTGAAAGTTTGTTCTCTAGAGGAAGGTTCCGTCTTGGCATCGATTCGGTTTCTTACTAGGACGTTTGGTTGGACAAGGAGTTTGTAGCATTGATATTGCAAGAACAGTAAGAGCCAATAATTGATGTTTTGAAATGCGATGTAGTTCTGCTCTGAAACATCTCGTTATTCCCTTGACTCGTTTATGAAAGAGGATTTGCTTTCATTACTAATGAACATTAATAATAATCGTAAAACTAGAACAATTACTAACATTCATGCCCTGTGACGTTAGGGAGCTTCGCAACACATTATTAGAATCCTCAGCACCATCAGTACTTGTAGAAACCGGAAGTACAATATTGGATGATGATGATCCAAAATCTGTTGAGGTTGGGAGAATTTTTTCAGCAATGACATTTCTATATGCAATGGAATGATCAACATAGCCCTCGGCTACCGTCGTAGACTTCCATCCACCATGTTTTTTATATCCGTAATATTTGCTCCTGATTCTGCTAGCAATGAAGCGGAGGATCTTCGGAAACAGTGTCCTGTATATTGCTTTGGTTCTGGCAGTTTGAGGAATTCGGAAACAATAGATGGAATTTTCCCAAATGTATTGATACCAACTGGATTGGCAGTGCATTTATTATTCATGTATTTCAGGAAAAAACAACGATGTTTGATGACAGAAGGGCGCAGTGCAAAGTACTTATGAAAATAGTCAACATACTCCCCAAGAATACTGAAAGAACGACTGACTTTCGTTTTTGTGTTTGGAAGTTGTTTAACCAATGATTTATTTGTTATTTCGATGTCTTCCACTGATAAATTATACAATTCTTCACGCCAAAAGGCTCCAAATAATCCGAAAATAGTTGCAACCTTAACCATCAAGTATTTCTCATCTGGTGCCTCATTTAAAAACTTTTCAACTTGTTCAAGAGTGAGAATTTTCGATTTTCTGGGACGATATCCTTCACTTTTCCGTTTTAAATATGCTATTACCTAAAAATATTTACTAACATCCACACCACTTTTAATGAGGGCGCTTGACTTTATCATTGAAAATTTGCTCCACAAAGTTGATGAACTCCATATTTCTGATTTTTCTTCTAAATATGCCAGGAAAACAGGTTCACTGAAGTTCCCTTCTACATTTTACAATTTACACTAGGCCAGGAAATTGTTATATGGAATATCGTACTGCTGAACAGATTTTTTAGGTAGGAGTTCCAGATTTGCTCTTCTTGCAGACTCTTCAATATCCACAGGAACAACCAAATCGTCACTTTTACGAATAATTGGACTCTCGACAAACATATTGAGCAGTTAAAAACCCAAGACGAAAATTGGACAGGAAAGAAATTCAAATGACGTATTCTCTCATTTGTTAGTAATCATAACGTTGGCAACGTTTGCCATGCACAACCTTTTGATTATTGGAATATTAAAATGCATTTTGAAGTTTATTGTCGTAGCAAATTCGCCCATTTCATTATCGAAATAGGGCAGTTGTACAAAAAACATTGTATGGTATTTGTGTTAAAAGTGATTTTATTTTGTTCGTGAAATTGTTCAATTCGCTCCGCTCATTTCACAAACCTTTTCACTCACAAAATAAAACGTCACTTTTAACACTCATATCATAAATAACTATTTTAAACATAAATGCCATAAAATAACCTTCAAAATAAAAAAATGGACTTCAATCTTCATTTTATTTCAATTTAAAGTTCACTTTGAAAAAAAATACACCGGATACTGCTAATAGGTTAATCCGTGCTTGCCATATAAACATTACCGGTTCGGTTTTCGCAGAGAACTAAAAGACCTTTTCCGCATGAAGTCTATTGCATTCCAAGTTTGTAAATCCTATGAAATATTATTAAAAAGGAAGAGAAAAAGTGAATCCTGCCCTGCTCTGAAGAGCTGAGGGTAGGTTTACGTTAAAGGGGGTTTTATACTTATATTTTTGGCTTGTGATGTGATCATCTAGATTGGTAGAACTCTATGTTATTTCGCAGTAATTCAGATTCGAAATAACTCAGATTAGTGAAATATAGGATGGGAAATAATGAGGTAAAATAGATAAATAATACACTAGATTGGACATAAAGATGGAACAAGAGCCTTTATTCGTTCAGCACCATAGTTCGAAGAACCATAGCTATATAAAGGAAAAAAAACGAACGAGAATCAATTGGAACTCAAAGCAAAAAACCTTCTAGCATTACAGATGATATGTTTACAATCAATAGAACAATTATTAATAAGACGAGCACTGATGATATGTACAATATGGAGCTTCCTATACTCCGGTAGGCGGTAAGGTTATTACTGGCACAATTGTGAGAAAAAGCAGAATCCAATACATCCAAAGTTATCCAAAGGTTATAGGCATATAGAGTGTGTCACCTGAGGATTAATGAAATTCATAAGCAGTATCCTTGTAGTCTCTAGTGTGAGAATCCTTCCTTCCAAGTGTTATGTGTGAGATCCTAGCAGTCGCGTTGGTTTGGAAGTGACGATAAACTCCTTATATTTCCTGTTAACTGATGAACGATGGCACCTTCAAAGCACTCCTTGCTTATCGGGTACGCCAAGGGCCCGAAGACGAGGCTTGGTTTACTGAGGACGTTCGTCTATAGAACTCTCAGAGGAAGTTTCACTGGCCACTGTTGTGGGGGATGTTTTCCTTGACACAGACGATATAAACAGTTCATCCTAGGCCTCCAAACCAATGATATTTGTACGTAAAATATTATCCTAAAAGCAACAACTCCAAATGCCTAAACCAAAATGTCGAGTATAAGAATATTCCAAATGGGTTGGTAGCAGAACAGAGATCCACAATATTCAATAGAAATGCAATAATAAAATAGAACAAGCTTACATGAGATTAAATCCTGTGAAATGAAACAGAGTTATTTTAATGGGGACCGTGTATATACCAGATAACAAAGAAGCGTCTTTAAAATATACTAAAATGATACTCTCGGTAGCGATGTCGCGTTTTTCCGTCAGAATAATGATGAACTTGCCGGTGTACATGTGAAGTCTTTTTTCGAAACCGCAGCCACCAGAGGCGTAATTCATCCAACGTCAGCTGCGTACCAGCTCCGTGTATATTTATTGCCTCCTCTTAATCATCCCTGTATCGTGTAAACTCATCTAGACAAATATTAATTAGTTGATACAGCTACCTCCAGCACGAACGAGAAGAGGATTAGACGAGAGAGAGACGTAGGAAATCACTGATAGCTTACTCACTGAAATATTTATACACGAGTGGGATAACCCACTTACTCTACCCTCTGTATACGCGGTATCCAAATAATGGATTTTGGGTTATTTATTGAACGTAGGTAATTATATGGCGGGGTGGAAGGGGGCGCAAATGAATTATGTTGTTGCTCACAATACCACTCTTGTAATATCAACAATGCCAGGTATGAATTCCATCAAGCTGTCTGCTCTAAGTTGATGATCATCGCGAGGGGAGCATCCAGTTGCGATTCGAAATATACTGACTGACAAAGAAACTGCAACACCTTGAAGGAGCTGTTTGAATTTGAAATTTATTTCAGTAAAACATAGAAAGTATAGCAAGGAGTATAGTATATAACATTACTAGCATTACTTGCGTGTATTGTTTTATACTTTATTTGTTTCTCATTTGTAAAAAGGTTAGATAAATTCCAAAAAAATCTCAATAATTTGTCGCAAATGTCGTAAGCTATGGAAGCGTTGCCATGAACATGTCTGTTTATTTTTCTTTACATTTGTTTTGGCGAAAGCGAAAATGAATGTACCAAAAGAAATTAATGAGGCAGCCAGCAGTGTAGCTTCAAGTTTATTACCTGCAAAATCAGCTTCAAGGTACGAGCGAGAATACGACGACTTAAAAAAGTGGCAAAACAAAAATAGTGTGATTGGGGTAACTGAAGATGTTTTGTTGGTCTACTTGAATCAACTATCAGCTAGATTCAGCCCTAATACTTTATGGGCAAAATGGTCTATGCTGAAAAGCTGCTTGGAAATGAAAGAAAAGGCCCCTGTTCGCAGGTTTGTTTTCCTTAAAAAATTTATTGAAAAATATGACGTTTAGTTGTCATTTGCAGATTTCAAAAGGTAATAGCGTTTCTGAAACGAAAAAATGAGCGTTATACGCCAAACAAGGCCAAGGTATTAAGTGAAGAAGAGACTGAACAATTTCTTTTACAAGCTCCTGATGACCAGTGGTTGCTGGCGAAAATTGTAACAATATTTGGGATTTTTGGATGTTGTCGATGTGACAAAATTCTCTCCTTAAACATGAATGAAGTAGAAGATATGGGAAAATACGTTATTGTGACATTGCGGCAAACAAAAATTTAACAACAAGTAGATTCACTATAACCGATGATGGCTGCAGCTTCAAGCCCTGCATGTTATACAGAAAATATGTAGATCTTCGGCCTCCTGGAACAGAAAGCCTAAGATTTTTTTTGACATACCGACATGGAAAGTGCATTTCCCTTAATGCTGGCCAGCACACTATTGGTGGTGTCCCAAAGCAAATAGCGAAATATTTAGGTTTAAAAGACCCAGAGTTATACACCGGCCACTCTTTTCGCAGAACTGGAGCCACTATGGTTGCGGATTCGGGTGGAGATATTTTATCACTAAAGCGTGCAGGAGGGTGGAAGAGCACCGAAATTGCGATGAGTTATGTCGATGATTCGGTCAACCAAAAAATCGAAATGTCTAGCAAATTATTTGGTAGTAAGGAGAGTACAAATGTTCTGCAGTCCTCGAGTTCAGCAGTTTCTGAGTCAACAGATCATCATCAGTATCAACTCTTTCATCATCAAAATCTGTGTTACTGGAAATAACAATTGTACCATGATTTTCAACATATATGACGATAAAACAAAATTTTCTTATGTAAATAATACTACTACTAACTTGTAGTAATTTTGCAAGTTAACTGTCAGTTTTACAAGTTAGTGACTTGATAAAATAAACTTTCTTGATAATTATTGTGTTTTTGGAAACTGACGTTTACAAATGAGAAACAAATAAAATGATTAAATTTGGGTTGGGGAGTGTATGAATAATCGCGGTGGACAAACACATCATTAACAAATTTATTAAAAAAAATTGTGAACCCTTCTTTTTTTTCTCCAAATTTTAACCATTTACTCCTTGCCCTACTATCTATGTTCTATCAAAAAAAATTTAAATTCGAAAAGCTCCTCCTAGGTGTTGCAGTTTCTTTGTCCGATAGTATAATTTGAATGGGGACTAAGTTCACATTCGATGGCTCGTCTATCCACGAATATTATCCTAAAAATTTCTCGATCGGGTGAACTCATTTACCCACCGCATGAGGCGAACTTGAGTGAATTATCTCCTAACGAACTTCAAATTCACTCAAACTATAATATTCGAAGTTTCTCCCCTTGACGTAGGAATAAACACGCCAACAAGAATTCAATTAACCCCTGATAAAGTCAGCCTTCACCTGTGACCTTTGAGAATACATCAGTCGGGCTAACGAATTCATATGAGACCGACCCGAGTCACTGCTGCGGCTAATAACGTTCGCAGGACCCTTTGGGATCCTCTCGAAGGACGAACGGTAATGACCAATAGGATCCTCGTGAAAACACCAAGAATTCCCTACCTTTCGCAGTAAAAATGGCTCATTGGCGCAATATACTGCTCCACAAGAGTTAGGGATATCATATTCAATCGTTTTTAAAAGTATGTAACCTTCGAGAAAATCGCTGTAAAATCATTTGAAACTCAATAGCAACTTGAATCGATCCAATAAAAATCGTATGAGACATTTCGTCAAGTTTGGTTCTTTGCATATGCTTCATGAATGTTCTTATTTTGAAATGAAGTCAGTTTATCAACGGCTTCGATTTGAAAAGAGTTTTCTGAAAATGCCAAGATGTAAATTAACAAACGCTGAGGCTAATAGGGCTATCGGAATGCTATAGGGGGGCCTAACTCAGGATGTTGTAGCGGAAAGGCTCCAAGTCAGTCAAAGTGTGATATCTCGACTTTGGAATGTGTTCAGGGAGACAGGTTCCGTGTTGGAAAGACCAAGGCTTGGTGGGCGATGAAAAACAACACCTGCTCAGGATCGTTTCATCACCGTTTCGGCGAGAAGAAACCCTACATCTACGTGTAGAATGCAACGGTATACTCTTCAAAATGCAGATGGGGTCCAAGTTTCCATCGAAACCATCAGACGACGTTTGAGAGAGGTGAATCTAGGTTCTAGACGTCCATTGAGAGGAGTTCCATTAACACGTGACCATAAGCGTCAAAGACTGGAATGCGCAAGGCAACATATCAATTGGAACGATCAATGGCGTAGTGTCTTGTTCACTGATGAATCCAGATATGGACGATTTTCAGATTCTCGAAGAATAAAGGTATGGACAATCCCACGCATACCCCGTAATCGTCGCTATGTCCAAGAAGTCCATCCATTCCGAGGGGGTAGTGTTATGGTATGGGCCGGGATGCATATTCATATGTTACCGACACCGAGCGATGCTGAACACGTAATAATAAGTTGCCGACGTAATTCATAGTTTTGTCTGTAACTTAACTATTATGAGAGTAGTGGTTTTATCAAACAAGTGCATTCAGTTATCGCAATATTGCATATTTTTAATACTGCTTATTACTCATTACCAAGATGAACCTAGTAACTTTAGAGAATTTACCAAAACTTTACCAATATTCTACTCAGGGTAATCTATACTGATATTATAAAGAGGAGAGATTTGCATTTTTGTGTGTTCGATACGATTTGGCTCAAAAAGTACTGGACCGTTTTCAGAAATTATTTAACTCTTAGAAAGCTACATTATCCCTGAGTGACATAGGCTATACTTTTCACCCGAAAAAATTAAGCATATCTACTATAACTGCAATAATTATAAAAAAATCAGCCATAATCATAATAAGTTGCCGACGTAATTCTTAGTTTGTCTGTAACTTAACGATTATACAAGTGGTGGTTTTATCCAGTGAACTCTTATACTACCTCGAATGGATCCAACCGTATAGTTTTGAACGTAAGATATGTTGGGAAAAATTTGAATCATTTTGAATTCATAAAAAACACAAAAATTTTGGTTGTAGACAGTTTTATACCATACTAGTAATATAAATAACTATTACATCAAATGATGAGCATTTCAAACTCAAAATAATAACTATTTTAGGTGACTGGAACTAGAAGACTTACCAGCGGAAATTCCAGAAAGCTGAAGAAAGCGCCCCACAATTTGAAGGAATGTGTCAAAAAAAATGTAGGATTAGGTGACAATAAGAGGAAAAAATAGACATATGTCTGTATTATATATTTTATATATATTATATTTTTTATAGTTTATTTCTGGAAACATATATTTTGTTCAGACTGTAATAATCAACCATCCTCGCTAATATATCAAGTTTTTTTTTCAATGCCTGTTATATGTATATAAGGTGCCGATGGACTTGTTGCTTGTATAAGTTACCGACAGAATCCTGAAGTTACGTCGGTAACTTATACGAAATCATTCGGCTTCCTGACGTGCTTGGTTGTGTCGGTAACATATGAATATGCGGCCGGGATATGTTTCAACGGGCGCACAGATCTACACATTTATCCTGGAAATATGACCGCCTCACACTATAGGGAGCATGTCATTGACAATGTTGTGCCAAATTTTCACACTTCTATTGGTGAAACTTTTCAATTTCTAGACGATAACGCTAGACCGCACCGTGCAGCCATAGTTGAGAATGCGCGCGAGGAGCTTGGTATTCCACATTTACCAATACCTCCGCACTCGCCAGATTTGAATTGCATAGAATATACATGGGATATGCTCCAAAGAAGATTTGATAATCATCAACCTACCCCAGAATCCATGATCTGAGAGAGCTTCTGCACCGTTTATGGAACCAAATTCCTCAAGAAATGTTCAACAACCTCGTGTGTAGTATGCAAAGAAGATGTCTAGCTGTTATTGATGCCCGTGGAGGCCATACATTGTATTGATAGTCTTAAAATGCTTGAATTCTCTGGGAATAAAATTTCGTTATTTTACTCGAATTTTCTCAACCACCCTGTATACGCTGCAGACCTACAGGCTAAAATTAATTTGCAACTTGAAATCATATTCATATGAATTTTCATCACGAAAATCTTATTTTAACTATATTTTTTTTGCAATTTAAGTCAATATCCCTAACTCATGTGGAGCAGTTTAGTTCATAGGTTGCGCTCTCTATCCGAAAATCACTGAACTATGAAATTAGTGAATATGTGGGAAAAGCAGGAATTTTTTCCCGGCATATATACGAATTTGGCCATTCTCTGCCAATTCCGTATTTCAAGTTGATTTTCTAAACGAAATTATCTGTAGATTCACTTTCAATCGGAAGTTGAACAATTTAATGGGTCTTTCGTATGAACTAAAACAGAAGCATGAGTTGGCACATTTTCTTTCATTTCTGAAAGAAAACAAAGGAACTTTCGAAATGAAAACGATTTCAATTATTTCATTGAGAACTCCAATCCTTTCTGAGTTCACCTACAAAATTTCAGTTCTCAAAGTGAAACCATTTTCAAATGCAACTTGAAAAAAAACACAATATATTGAACGCCCACCTGAAAATTACACAAAGACTCTTGGCTACACAAGAAAATTCGCAGATATCCTTAGTAATAATTACAAGAAATTCATTTTACTCATGAAGATTGACTGTATTTTGAAATTCCTCATTTTGGTTACGAATAAAACTTCTGCAGGTACACATCAAGGATTGCATCGCTGCCATAATGGCTTGCATTCAAAAGGAAAGCGTTGCATTCAAACGAAACGTGTAAAATGCCTTTTCTGTTCAAGTGATAATGTCGAAAAATCCATTAAAATAATTGCTCTCGAAGATCTATTCAGAACGGATCTCTATATACGGCATTCTTCGAAAGAACGAGCTTTTCATATTGTCAGTATCTTTTCAGAGTGGAAAGGCTTAATGCCTTAGAACAATATGGGTACGTCGCTTTTTGTAATTTCAAGGAAGCGCGTTTCGGTGTATGTGAAGATTTGTTAGGATATTATAAGCGACAACTGGAATGAAACCTTCCAGGATTCTTTCAACAGGGGTCGTATTCCGATCCGAGAGAGACAAGTTAATTGTGTTTTCACAATGGAGGAGCATTTTCGGATTTCTCCACCGATAAATTCATCGCCAACGACGTTTTCACTTTATCTCGATTTTTTTTTCGTAGGTAGATACTCAGATCTCATCTCGACCAACTGAAAGGACCCCGCACTTTCCTTATAGAAAAAGGCGTTCCGTCAAATGTTCCAAAATTTTGGCATAAGGTAGTACTCGACCTACTGATCAAAAGTGTCAATGGCCCCAACTCAATCCTATGACTAGTTTGTGAGATACAGGGCGTTGAAGTTGAGAATTACCCACTTTTACTAGGCGAGTATCTCGAAACAGAATCGAATCAACTTCAATTTTTCTCAAGAAACATCTCATTCCCTCCCCAGGGAGCATCCATATAGAGGAATATGACCGAAAATCAATAAGAATACAGGGTTATATCCATAATTGAATGTATGCCCTATTTTGAAAGTATAAAATATGTCAGTTCCAGAGCGAGAACGTACGCAAAATGAACTATTTCACTAAGTAGATATGTTGTTGTTACATCGAAAAAACCTGAAATAACCAGAATTCATACTAGGTGATCCATTATTGTAGAAATTATTCACAAAGAGGGTTAAGTGGATAGCCTGTATTTTTGGGTTGATTTAGGATGTTTGTTTGATTTCTTCAGAACATATGACCATGGACTACAAAGAATACAGGGTGAAATAAACTGTGAACCTCACGAAAATACCCAAAAACCACTTCTTTTTTCATCACTCTCCATTTCAAGATTAACTCCGTTGAGGTGGGAGTTTTCTTTCACCACTGTACTTGATATAAAACATCAATACGGCTGAGAGTTTTCATCCACTTCCTATGACCAGATACGAGCGTAGTAAAAGTGGGTTATTCTCAACTTCAACGCCCTTGTATCTCAAAAACTAGTCATAGGATTGAGTTGGGGCCATGGACACTTTTGATCAGTAGGTCGAGTACCACATTATACCAAAATATTAGAACATTTGACGGAACGCCATTTTCCATAAGTAAAGTGCGGGGTCCTTTTTTCAGAATATTTCAGTCGACAAAAAAAGTCAAATGCATCGCCTAATTGTCTATTAATTAACTGAATGTATACTCCATTCACTTTTATTTAATCACATAGGAGGTCATGGTTTCGTTTTCAAGAGTTGATGAAAAGCACAGAACATATGATGAAAAGTCAGTGCGCGCACAGAAAATATCGTTAATGACAAAACGACGTTGCCAGTTTCTTTGTTTACATCAAAGTAAAAGTATCAAAGATATTCCACATTTTGTTAGGTTCACAAATTGTTCGCAGATTTTTGGTATTTAATCGATATTTGCAGGTGAGCTTTTCGTCGAATATCCAAGATTGAAGTATGTTTATTGTTTTTAGCACCAGTTTGGAGCGTGAGGACGATTTTCAAGACCAGGACAAATGTTTACATTTCGAGGTTGAAGGGGTATACAGGAATTTCGTTGAAAAAGCTGTTATTTGGACAGATATCGCAGTAGATGGATAGGATGGAGCCTCGAGAGGTCGATTAAGATGATATTTTTCAGGTTTTCCAAGAAATTTGGCGATATCTGAGCAGATTTGCAAAAGTTAGGTACCTCACTAATGAGGTGGAACTAAGACCTAATTATCCTATAAGAAACGCCTTTCAAAGGTCGAGATGGTGAAAAATGTATTCTTTAGATGTTGTTTGAACAAACGCAGCCGAGTTTCATATCCCAACATTGATTTTAAGAAAGTTATCAACGAAATGAAATTGACATTATTCTTGATTCTTGTAATTACCCTTCAATTCATCTTATATCTTTGGGTTGATTTTTTTCAATGAATTCTTGATTAGAATCAACAATTGATGTCGTCAAGTTTTGAACTTTCAGTTCAAGAGGATAATAAACATTAAATCTTCACAAGCATGCATATGAAAATTATGTGAAAGCAATGCAATTTTCTTCCATGGCAAACATAATATATTTCAACAGTGATCTCTTGAACTTTTCATGCAAATAACTAGAAAAGGAATCCTTTCTATCAATTCATAAAAACGTTAATTATTTTCGTCCATCACATCTTTCCCAATTCATTCATTTTCCGAATAAATTCACATTCTGAGAAATACGCTAAGAATGTAGGAAGGGCAACATAGTGTTGACTTGAAACATAAAAACATTTTGAAAAACGTCATAACTTCGATACAGAGTGGAATGTGTCAAATTTCCAAGGCCAGAGTTGTGATTTTATAATTGTGAATGGAGTATACTTGTTGAATGAATCGATTTGGATAATTGTAAATGACCAAATGGATTCTTCTCGAGATATACAGAGGGGTCCACTTATTGATAGCATAACTTCAACAGTCGATGGAAACAGTCATAAATGCGTTGCCAGCAATTTGGACTTGATGAAGTTGGCAAGAACAAGAAGGTCTCTTAAGTCTGGGTTGCTGGTATCTCAAGAATCAAAGGTAACGAAGGGGACACCACAACAGAAGAAACCTTTTTTTGGAATGATCCATTCCTGGAGGATTCCTTCAGAGCGCATTTGCCTATACACCAGAAAGCTTTTATGTTGGCCTATTCGTTTTCTTTGATTCATGAGTGAGCAGGGATTAAAGAAACCTTGATGTTCTTGGCTACTTCATTAAGATTCCTTCGGCACTCCCATATCAGCTTTCAGTTGATCACATAGGAGTTCAGTACTTTGATAGCAGCTTGACTATCATCATGGATCACTTTGTCACACTCTTGATAGTTTCTTTCCAGGTTTAGGTCTGTTGGATCTATTTGATAATGTAGATCTTCTCGAAGAAACATTTGGCGATCCTGCCAGGATTATGTTGCTTTGTTGGCAGTTAAAACGGGAAACCCTGAGAACTGAAATTAAAAAGATATTAACTGATGTACGTTCCAGTTCTGGGACCAAGGATGAATACACGAGTAGAATATGGAAAAGAATAATTGACGATAAGGTGAAAAGAATTTTCGAACTTGATAATAAAATAGAAGAAATTTTGATGTCGGAAGAACCACTGAATAGAGACGAATTAATAAAAGAATTCAAGGAGCAAGAATTATTACGCAATGAAATTATCGAGATCGAAGAAGAAATAAAGGAACTGCCAAATGTTTCTTCGAGAAGATCTACATTAGTCACAGGTTGGAATAAAACAATTATTACTGGTCATCATGCTCATGATGATCAGTATAAAGCTGTCAGCCATCAGCAGAGAAGTTGGAAATGGTAATCACACTTGAAGTAGCAGAGAAGTTGGAAATGGTATTCACACCTGAAGTAGGTGAGGTAATCAAATATGAAGTCAATACTTATATGGGACTTGGTGTTGCAATGGGAATGTTCAATACTGATGAATCAATTGTTACACATTCATCATTCCAAGTCGCCTTGGAAAGGGGTTATCCAAAGTGTTCGAACACTAAAAACACTATCCTCAAGAAATATGATGGACGTTTCAAGGATATTTTCCAGGAAATTTATGATAAACAGTTTAGGTCAAAGTATGAGGCTAATAAAAATTGGTATGAACATCGGGAGAAGCACCAACATGAAGGTGCAGAAAGAAGGCATAGGTCCAAAATACACCAAAAGCACCATTGCTACACTGAGAAGATATACGAAATCGAGCAGCAAGATTCAGAAGTGAAATTTAGGAGTTTTGAGGGAAAGAGAGAGTATTTGGGTAGGTTCAGAGATTGAAGCAGTATCGTCGAATTTTGAACACTATAAACTTCCTTAGGCCGGAGGATGTTGGATCTATATGATATATGATGTTCATAGTAATCTAGTTATATAAAACAATTGTAGTTGTCAGTAGTTGTCAAAAAGATTATAAAGTTGAAACAGTCATTTCTTTCCTTGGTCCATAAAACAGGCCCCAAACTCAACAGAACATTCCTGGACACATAGATTCAACAAGGTCCACACATCCAGTTTTCAACAGCTTGATACGTCGAAGATTTTCAAGATGCAGGCGAAGACAAAGAAGGAGCCTATCCACTCGGTGCAAGTGTTCGGCAGAAAGAAAACAGCAACAGCAGTAGCATACTGCAAAAGAGGCCGTGGCCACCTTAGCGTAAATGGCAGACCCCTCAACCAAGTGGAGCCTAAAATGCTCCAAGACAAACTTCAAGAGCCCCTTCTTCTTTTGGGCAAGGATAAATTCGCCGGCGTAGACATCCGTGTCCGTGTTAATGGTGGTGGTCATGTGTCCCAGATCTATGCCATCAGACAGGCTATCTCAAAGGCCATCGTTGCCTATTATCAAAAATATGTTGACGAAGCCTCAAAGAAGGAATTGAAAGACATCCTCATCCAATACGACAGAACTCTCCTGGTAGCAGATCCCAGAAGATGCGAACCCAAGAAGTTTGGTGGTCCAGAAGCCCGTGCTCGCTACCAAAAATCTTATCGTTAAGGTTGTCATTCATATTTTTATTATAATGAAATAAACATATAATGAAATAAACATCTTTAGAGAGCAAGTATTTCTGCCTGAAAAACACTCTAGTGGGAGCCTAACGATATTCTTAACTTGGTTCTTGCCCCGTACACTCAAGTTTTTCCGATATTTCCAACAATATTCTCCCTGACATCCATCCAGCAACTCGCTTATCAACTCCGAGCGCTTATCGGACGTACATCTTGCCCCATTCAGTGGAAGCAATCGCTGATGGAGTCACGAAACTAATATCCATCGGTTCCAACAGTAAATGCATTGGATCCTCGGCTAAGAGAAGCGAGAATCGAAGGAAAATAGTGTTTATAAAGGCCGTTTCGCAAGATTAACTCTAATCCTGCGCCATGGCCAATTTACGGTCATCAATGATTTCCCGCCGCTTTTGTCGTTACCGGCTTTTTGTCAAGGGGGAATCTTCAAGGGAACTTCCTGAAAATCACTTTGCTGTCTTCCGAGGAACGTTTGAGAAAAACGGAGCTACTGAAGCAGAGCAAGGGCAGGTTTTCGGAATGAATTTTTAATCGTTAAGAATTCCTTCAGGCTATCAAACTGCTCCACATGAGTTAGGGATATTGATTTAAATTGCAAAGAAATATAGTTAAAATAAGATTTTTGTGATAAAAATTCATATTAATATGATTTTAAGTTGCAAATTAATTTTAGCCTGTAGGTCTGCAGCGTATACAGAGTGGTTAAGAAAAATCGAGTAAAATAACGAAATTTTATTCCCAGAGAATTCAAGCATTTTAAGACTATCAATACAATGTATGGCCTCCACTGGCGTCAATAACAGCTTGACATCTTCTTTGCATACTACACACGAGGTTGTTGAACATTTCTTGAGGAATTTGGTTCCATAAACGGGACAGAAGCACTTTCAGATCATTTAAGGATTCTGGGGTAGGTTGATGATTATCTAATCTTCTTTGGAGCATATCCCATGCATGTTATATGCAATTCAAATCTGGTGAGTGCGGAGGTATTGGTAAATGTGGAATACCAAGCTCCTCGCGCGCATTCTCAACTATGGCTGCACGGTGCGGTCTAGCCTTATCGTCTAGAAATTGAAAAGTTTCACCAATAGAAGTTTGAAAATTTTGCACAACATTGTCAATGACATGCTCCCTATAGTGTGAGGCGGTCATATTCCCAGGATAAATGTATAGATCTGTGCGCCCGTTGAAACATATCCCGGCCCATAACATAACACTACCTCCTCGGAATGGATGGACTTTTTGGACACAGTGACGATTACGGGGTATGCGTGGGATTGTCCATACCCTTATTGTTCGAGAATCTGAAAATCGTCCATATCTGGATTCATCAGTGAAAAGGACACTACGCCATTGATCGTTCCAATTGATATGTTGCCTTGCCCATTCCAGTCTTTGACGCTTATGGTCACGTGTTAATGGAACTCCTCTTAATGGACGTCTAGAACCTAGATTCACCTCTCTCAAACGTCGTCTGATGGTTTCGATGGAAACTTGGACCCCATCTGCATTTTGAAGAGTATTCTGTAGCATTCTACACGTCGATGTAGGGTTTCTTCTCGCCGAAAAGGCGATGAAACGATCCTGAGCAGGTGCTGTTTTTCGTCGTCCACCAAGCCTTGGTCTTTCCAACACGGAACCTGTCTCCCTGAACCTATTCCAAAGCCGAGATATCACACTTTTGCTGACTTGGAGCCTTTCCGCTACAACAACCTGAGTTCGGCCACCCTGTAGCATTCCGATAGCCCTATTAGCCTCAGCGTTTGTTAATTTACGTGTTGGCATTTTCAGAAAACTCGTTTCAAATCGAAGCCGTTGATAAACTGACTTCATTTCAAAATAATAACATTCATGAAGCATATGCAAAGAACCAAACTTCAGAAAAAAGACGACCAGATTGACGAAATGTCTCATACTGATTTTATTGGATCTATTCAAGTTGTTATTGAGTTTTAAATGATTTCACATCGATTTTCTCGAAGATTACATACTTTGAAAAACGATTGAATACGATATCCCTAACTCTTGTGGAGCAGTATATTTATAATCAAATCTTGAAACCAATGCGATGATATTTAAGAAACTGGTGAAATAAATAACAGTCTCTTAACTTCTGGACGTCCTCAACTTTTGTGGAGCAGTGTAAACTTTTTGAGAAGAGAGTCGTAAATACAAGAGAATTATGGAGAGAAATTTCTTTCGCGAATGTTTCATTGTACCCCTATCTATTTAGTATGCATACATATTACCCGGTTAGTCACGATGTTTTCACGAACAAATATAAACGCATTCCTCTAAATTCGCAATTTTTCGTTTTCATTAATTCAGCGTGTTTTGCATAAAATTCGTTTATATCATGTTTTAGCGCTGAAAGAGCCGTAGACGGAACGGAAGTATTATTTATTCAACGACAAAATGCGTGTGCGCAAATTTTGTATAATACCTCCGGAAGGAATGCTGCTTATTATGCCTTCAGAAAATTCGAATTCGATTTAAATTGTAGGAAGAGAGGGCCCCGTCAGAGAAACTGCGAAGGGAGTAATAAGAAATGTAAGGTTTTCAGTGAGAAACGAGCTGCGTTAACGTAGAAATGTGAAGAGCATTCTTGGGCATAATCGATTTCACGATTGAGGAAACTGAAGACTTGAGAGCTTCATTTCATGATTTTACACTTCCTGCTTCCTGACTCATTAAGCAATTAAAATTCTCAGTTTTTGCGATGTTTGTCAGATTTTGATGAAATTTCTGAAGCATGTTTTGAAAAATTGGAGATTTCAAACCTCCACAGTTTTCGTTCCTGTTGTCGTGTCCAATATTTGTTTATATCGTGTTGATCGGCATATTCCGAAGTGTCTCTGTGCTGAATAAGAGCAATTTTAAAAATTTCAATTTTTGGGTGAGAAATGACTAAGGGGTAAGACTCCCAAAAACACCCTATTCGTCAATAAAAAAGTATATCTGTGAGGATCTGAGGTTGTTATTTAATCCAGAAGTTATTCGTACCATTCGAATCTTCAATATTAGGCCGTTTTCGGATCGAGAACAGAACTCGACAATGAAAAATCGAAAAAAAATAAAACAAAATATTTCATTACCTATGGGGGCTATATGGGTGATTTTGGTATCAAAATATAGGTTTTCGAGGTCGCTGAATTCAATAAAGAATAATTCAAACACCTTATTGTCACCGTTTAGATGTTCACCTGTCAAATGGCATTTTTTGAAAAATTCGAAATTTTAAACCGTCATAGCTTCCGTCCCTCTCATCGCCGCCAATAGTTTTTCATATTATGTTGATCAGCATGGCCACAAGTATCTCTGTGCAAAATATGAGCGATTTTAAAAATCTCAAATTTTGGGTGAAAAATGACAAAGGGATGGGACCCCCTTAAAACACCATATTTGCCAATAAAAAATATATTTGGGGAGGATCTAAACTTGTTTTTGAATTCTCGTGAACAGAAAATGTAGGTTTTCGAGGTCGCTCCATTCAATTAAAAATATTTCAAAGCCCTAACTATCACCGTTTAGATTTTCACCTGACAAATGGCATTTTCTGAAAAATTCGAAATTTCAAACCGTCACAGATTCCGTCCCTCTTGTCCTTTCCAACATTTGTTTATTGTTTGTGGATCAGCATATCTTGAAGTATCTCTGCGCAAAATATGAGCGATTTGAAAAATCTCATTTTTTTTGGTGAAGAATTATCAAGACTCTCTAAATCCTGTAGGACAGAAAATCAGATCCTAAATGGAATCTACAACACTTTCATTGTTTCAGTGATCAGTGTCAACCCAATAGAATTGTCATTTCAAGGAGAAGAAGTTGTAGAAGATAACATCAATCGTGCTCAACCTTTTTTTTTTGAAACATTTGATATTTTCAGCAGGCATGGGTCTCAAAAAGACTCGAGGTGAGTTGATGAGTTATTTCATGCTCTGTATGGTACCTTAATGATGTACCTCTGTTGGACCATATTATACAGGGTCTTTATGAACGTTTGTAACATCCTATGCAGCTTTCAAGCTTAGACGCGTAGACAGGGGCAAATGTGATCATACATAAAGACCCTGCTTGATAGAATTGTGGCGAAGCCAAAGAGGAAAACCGATGGTAGCATGCTGCTCACGAACAACCGAATTCATTCAACCGCCAAGCCCGAAAATAACCGTACAAAACCCGGGAATGCATTAACGACGAAGCCTCAAATAGAACATAAACAGTGGCGAAAATCCAGTCTTTGAACCGGGATTTCGAGACGACTACAGGTTGGCTTTATGCGTGGGGAAGCATCGTTTAGATCTGGATCCCACTCCAGGGTTATCGATAATTCACGGGAGCACAATCCCGTAACTGCTCTATTCCTCTTCGGGCCGGCTGATTTATGGCCGACGAACAACTGAACTTCAGCGTTATATGAATAAATCTCACTTTACAAGAAATTACAATGTCTGTTATAATCGAGGCCCCGGAAACTTTTACGTTTGGTGTTTTGCCTAGGCATGATTTATAAGTTTACTTTGGCGAATCTGGTGGAACTTTCAAATTGAATTTTGTGAGGAACTTCAATTTTATGAATTTCACGGCGGGGGAATATTACCCTTCCTCGCATCAGTTGGCCCGTTCGGTAAACTTCCTCAGATATCTTCCGGTAGACATTGCCGAAGGCCACATTATTGGCGAATCCAAAAATCAAAACGCCCTCTTTCGGCAAAAATTCCAAACTAGAAAATCAGTACTGTTTGAGATCTTGTATATTTCGCGTGCTTTTGAGCTATAGTATTTTGTTTTGTTTCATATCGAGGTATTCTTGAGGGATATTCAGAAGTTTTTATCGTGTTCTGAGCAGATTAATTAGTATTGAAATGAAAATTGTTGAGAAGGTATTTTTATATCAGTGTTATTCATTTAAAATATTATTCACAAAGTTATCTTGTATTAGGTTACCAGGCGTCTTGTTGAGTTTGATTTTCTGGTGCAGTTTTAACTGATGAGGAAGGTTAATACCACAGCAATCAACAAGAGTGTTATGAAATTGATCATCGTAATTCAAGGTACTGAGCTGAGCCTTTATCTTTCTGTAAGACAGGAATTAAATCAAATTGGGCTAAAACGGATATCTGAAGCACTGAAGATTTCATACGAACACGTTCACACACAATTTCTGCAAAATGGATCCTCAAATGTTTGCTTCAGTTTTTTGAGATTACCATGGAGTAATCATGATTGATTTTTTGGATAAGGGTAGAACAATAACTGGAGATTACTATTCGACATTACTGACCACTCTACGGGAAAAATTTAAGAGAAAAGTTATCCAAAGGTATTTTGTTTTTACAGGACAACGCCCCAGTACACAAATCTCATGTTGTCATACAAAAATTTCGTGATTTAGGGTTAGAATTACTAGAACACCCCCCTTTTTCACCAGATTTGGTCTTTTCCGACTATCATCTCTTTCCTCAACTGAAAAAAAGTTTAAAAGGTCGTAAATTTGCTTCCAACGAGGAGGTAATGAAAGCTGTGGAGGACTGGTTTGCAGAGCAAAAAGAAACATTTTTTTTTAAAGGTCTAGAGACGTTGGGGGTTCGCTGTAATAAATGTATTCAATTGAGAGGAGAATATGTTGAGTATTGAAATATTTTGACATTGGAGTTCTGTTTGGTTCTATAGTAGGCTAAGAATTTTTGAATATATCCTCGTATACAGATATGGAAAATGTAGTTGGAAACACTGGGGTTTCAGTACAAAATTCGAGCAGTCTTCTAGTCCAGTTGAACAGTGGAAGAATCGAAACCTCAGTGCGATTCGATATCGAATAAGCGGCTGGTCTAGTTTTATGGCAGTTTGTAGTGGGGATGTCAGAACGCAACGATCTAGGATCTCGGATCGAATTAGATTAGAGGAAGGAATCACTGAATCAGTAACACTCCCAACGCGCGAAGTGATGGGTGTTATCATGTCCGTTGAAAATGAATACGACAATTTCATTCCAATCTTATCGGAGGAATTAATTTGCCTCAATGAATGACACAAATAATTTCCTTTGAAAATTAGTGCTCAGGTCTTTTTCACCATAACTGGTTTGAAAATAGCCGAACGTGAAGGTATCGGCCTATCTCCAAAGGCAACATTAAACGAATTTATTGTCTCCGCTATTGATTGACCACCGAAATACCATTTTATTATTTGAATTTTCTCTTGAACAGTAAACATTTTTATTCACGCGGAATCTAATTTATTTTCAAACAGTATAGCCTACCGCATCCAAGTTCGGATTGCGACTGAAGGAGCAGAGATCCAGGCATCCCCACTACGATCGAAACTGCTATTATTCTAGACCAGCCGCTTATTCGATATCGAATCGCACTGAGGTTTCGATTATTCCACTGTTCAACTGGACTAGAAGACTGCTCGAGTATTGTTCTGAAACCCCAGTGTTTCCAACTACATTTTCCGTATCTGTATATAATTTTAGGCGAGTGCATTGATTATAGAACAATGAATGAGTAAGCTAAGTACTAATCTGTATATATAAAAGAAAGATGTTGGTTACACCATTTATAACTAGAGATCGGATGGACTGTTTGTTATGAAACTTCATTTATGGAATCGAATAGGCGAGTGCATTGATTATAGAACAATGAATGAGTAAGCTAAGTACTAATCTGTATATATAAAAGAAAGATGTTGGTTACACCATTTATAACTAGAGATCGGATGGACTGTTTGTTATGAAACTTCATTTATGGAATCGTCTTCGGTCTGGTTATTATAAAATACAATAAAACTTCGAAAAAATTTATGAGAGTTTTACTCATACAGGAAATTCTTTTCCTTCTTTTGAATAAGGCCACTAGGTGTCGCTACCGTTGATGCGTAGTCGTACAGTGAATAGACAAGTCACTGTACGTAGTCGTGGGTTGATATTACCGCTGTTAGATGGCGATATGTGATTTGCATAGAACTCATGGTAACATGGGAGTCTATTGCCCGATCAAAAAGGGGGTAAACTTATCTCAAGTTGGTGGAACAGTGAATTTTCACCGAAAGA
Organism: Adalia decempunctata; assembly: GCA_951802165.1. Lineage (NCBI taxonomy): Eukaryota > Metazoa > Arthropoda > Insecta > Coleoptera > Coccinellidae > Adalia > Adalia decempunctata. Next base: position 3,940,924 of record OX637695.1, on the reverse strand, counting down.
TCAAGCATCTGATTTTGACGATCAATTTCAAACGTGAGTTGGCCATCTTCATCTTTTTTCTTTATTTTTGAAATGCTTTCGAATTTCTGTTTGGGTAATAGATATATTTGCGGAAATAACTGAATCCAAGATTGCCCATAATTAGTAATTGACATATTATATTCGTGTTTCTGTTCGCACAGAGACAGTATTGTAAGTGTCAATAATTTTGAAACGTTTGCTCATCGGGCTTTCACTTAAGATATACAAAAATGTTTCATGGGTTGCCTAATCTGATCTGATCGAATGATCATCAATAAATTCGAATATGAGTTCAACATAATTCACAGTGTTGATAATTTTGCCGTGTCGATCGTACTATCGACATTTTAACATCTCGATTTGTCTTCTAACGAGCTTGATATAGTCAACTAAATTGAACAATTTGAAGAGATATTGACAGCTCATATCCATGGAATAATGAGAATCGCGCTGCTCCACCAACTGAGATGTTTACCCATTATTTTGAGCTTAGCAGCATAGTTCAGATGTCTAAAATAATGGTGTGACCACTGATTATATTTTGAGAATATAAGAAAAGTTTTGTTTTTGCCACTTCAGGTTGGGCTATTAACAAATGACTGATTTTTTAATTCTGGTCGATGGGCTGTGTTAATAGTCGATAGTTCATTAAAGGAATAATTTTTGTTCATATTCTTGACATTTTGATTCATATAGGAGGAAAGGTATAATATGGATTATACTCCTGCTATTCACAGTCACATGAGGTACTGCAAAAAGAGAACTGTACAACAATTAAAAACAAAAAGTTATATGTTCAAGTTCAACAATTAGTTACCGCTTAAATAAAGAGAATTATTTCCATGTGAATTACAAAATTATCAAAATTTTGTATATTTTGAACTTTAATTTTGCCTCATTTTTTTCCTGCTCGCAAAAAGCAATGGTAAGTTTATACAACTTTTAAGTATAATTCAGGCGGTACAAAGTTCGCCGGGCCAGCTAGTACTGAAATAAAACTGTATTCAATTGTAACTGTTGTGATTTCAATTGCTCTTCAAGGAAAAATAAAAACCGGTCTATACGTTTTCATAAATTTCCTTAGAATTTTCCAGTTTATTCTCGTACCAATATTCCGTTTTCCTGCTTTTAAATCAACATTAACCATTCTTCGACTCAAAGAGGTATTTTCCTACGTACTTATTGACCAAGATACTGGTAATTTCAGAATCTCTAGAGTCGGATCGAAATATAAAAAACTGTCACCAAAATACTCAATCGAAATGAAATCAAAGGGTTGAATCATAAAAATGAATAAAAAAGGATAACGGTTAATTACTCAAATAATTCCCATCTGATGAATCCATTATAAAAACCGAATATTTCGATCAGTTTAGGGCTCCATCGAAATTGAAAAAAATTATCCGGAATCCTTATAATCCCCCAGTCTGATTGCTCCTTCGCTGCTCGTAAATTACAGTCATTTGCCCACGTAGAATCGCACAATAAAAATAATTGCGAGCGCGATGACTTGTTTTACAATTCATTCCGACAAATCGACTGTAAAACCCGATTTGAATACGTCCGCAACTTCCAGCAAGGTTTCAGATAGATTGAAATATCGTTTTCTGACTGAGATTTGCATAGTGATCAACTTTCTTGTCACTGGAATTTCGAGTAGGCTCATCTCGGGCGCTCCGACCAATTTGTACCGATTTCAGGTCCGACAATAATTATATTAGTGTCGGCTTCATTCAGCGAGACCTTTCGGAATTGATTGGAGTGCCTTTGAATTAGGGATTACAGAACATTTGAGCATTTCGTTTCTACCCCATTATTTACTTCTCTCAATTTTATTTTCCAATGGAAGATGCTGCTCCGATTCACCAAAATCTACTCCAATTCCAGTGTTGAATTTATTCCTATTTTTCGACTGTGCCAACCCTGTGCCCGACCGATGCTTTAGTCTAGACTCTAGAGTCTAGAGTCTATACTCTGTTCAAATCATAGAAATCATAATATATATACTTACTCTAGAATGCTAATTCCTTCTAGTTCCGCAGCGAAAAACGTGCCGCATAGGCAACTGATGTGCGCATGCTCACCATTAGGAAATTTCACGTAAAACGATGCCAAGTCCCTGAATGTTTTGTCGGTTCTATTTTAAGTTCAATATAATTAAACAATAAAAATATTCCATTGAGTAACAAACTTATTTTATAGCTCATGCGCCACTTCCTATGACTATTAGACACATTAATATCAAGTTGAATTGCAATATTTGTGGAATTGGTGAGGAATCAGAGCTGTAATGTAGTAGGTTTCACTAAATAGATATAGACCGCGCAACACCGCTTTTTCTGTCTCATGGCAAATGACTTTGAAATGACCTTAGTGAAAGTTTAGGCAGGAACGGGTTAGTGTCAGTCTGCAGCAACAGTTTAGTTTACTGCATAGACAAACTAGTTTACTGGTGCGTAACTGTTATTTTCGTGTTTGATATTCTTCTTGTGCATTTTGCTTTTGTAGTGTGTTGTGTTCGATTTGGATTTTTTCGTATCCGATAAACAATAAACTGTATAGTGTTGTAGTGTCCTTGTCTTGACCCGTTCATTTCCCACTTGAGTATGTAAACTATGTGCACCTTTTCATTCATATAAACTGTTAGAAATTTATGACTTACGCTTTGCTTTTCATTCGATTGACACATATCTATCCACTCGCACCATGAGATTGGTTCTTTATATAGAAAAAGAACGCAATTCATTATGAAAAATCATGAAATCTTGTGAGTAAACCATCTTTTAATGGATAATTCGAACTCGAAAATAAAATATATTGAAGTTAAACTTTGCAGTTTCATTCAGACAAGATAGCAGATTGATTTTGGAATATACTCGGAACTCAAAAAGACAAATGACTTGAAGAATGAATGTAGGTATCAGAATTCACTCATGAAACGATGCAGAGTAACGCATTGGCAGATGTACAATACATTTTCATGTTTCCACTATTTTCAGGAACACCGAAGAATAGAACTGTCCTGAAGGGATATATTAGTATATTTTGCTCATTTGATTTTTTTCTGTACTTTAGCAAAATATTCGTTGTTTGTTAACCAGAATTTGTCTTCCTTGATCCTTGAATTAATTTTTATACCGAAACCGGGTTTTTTCAACGCCTGAAGAGGTTTTGGAATAATGAAACATTTTCAGCTTATCTTCCAGTCGCTGATGATTCCAAATTTACCATTCAAATAGCTGTTGAAAATTATCAATATGTTCAAAAACAACTAGTAAGTGTCGAATACTAATTATGAATTGATTAAATCCAACTGCAACAATAACAGCATAAAATTTTATTGAAGCCGACCCTGTTCAGAAACAACCTGATGGCACGTATGCGCATTGTGGACCACACTGAAATTTTTACAACACTTCGATCCAATTGATTTAGCATTCTAGAGTAAGTATATATATTATGATTTCTATGGTTCAAATGTAAGAAGGAGCAATAATAACATGTTCGGCGCAGCGGTAGGAGGGCCTTCGTAAAGGTACTTTCCGTCCAGAGTCGAATCGAGGAGATTTCACACAATCGTTCAGTTTATTTATCCATGTCTCATCCAGCTATTAAATTTTTCCGCCTTGTTCCTTTAATGAGCTGATTTTTTTCAAATAATCTCTTCTACTCACAATTATTTCATCCCTATCTATCAGTACACTATCACGACCACGTTTTTTGAACTTGAATTCAATTTTTTTCAATAATTTATAGAACGGTGTTCTTTTGAAATTTGGCAAACTGTCGTCATCATTCATGATTTCTTGTACTCTAGAAATCGTTGGGATTTCATTCCGGAAATAAAAACAGTGGACAATTCTTCTGATAAGGTTCATATCGAAATCGTCAACCGAATCGATTATTTTAAACGACTGGGCTTTCCCCTTAGGTGGCGTCAATGTTTTATTCTCTTTATATTCTCTGAGAATTCTGAATACAGCTGAATCACTAACCCCTGAGGATTTTGAAACAATTCCTACTTAGTCTCTTTTCGATAAATCAGGATGTTCTTCCAATTCTTTTCGAGAAATGTTCAAAATTATCTCTTTCTCTTCAGCAGAGAAGGCTACCTTTCGGACCTTTTTCGTGGTGGTCCCCACATATCACCCTCAGATGCAGTATCCGTTTCCGAATTCGACATTGTTCTATGAACACTATATACACTTTGTCAAAAGATTTTCCAGCACAATACACTTTTCACAAAAAAATCTATAATAAACACTTTGAACAGCTAGACCTTCACAGCAGCTCTAGGTATTTTGACTAGTCTTTTCAATTGAAAAACTTCGATATTTATGCAAATCAAGATGGCTTCAACCCATTAAGGAAAAGGACCCAAATCTGGTGTTTCCCGGAATTACCTTGTCGAAATCTTGAGCAGCCGACAAAGAGTTTCCAACAAAATAATATAAAATTTTTGACCGAAACTAAATATATTATTACAAGTAAATGACCTTTATAAATTTTAACAGAGATCTTTTACGCGTCTTGTCAATTGAAAACATCGATATTTATGCAAATCAAGATGGCTTTCACCCATTAGGGAAAAGGACCCAAATCTGGTGTTTCCCGGAATTACTTTGTCGAAATCTTGCAAGATTCCGACCCAAATCTCTAATGGTGTTTCCTGGAATTACCTTGCCGCAATCTCGAGCATCCGAAAAAAAAATTATTTTGTAGATAATAATATAAAAAAAAAGGGTGCGTTGGATATAAAATGTTTAGGACAGTTGCAAATCATAACAGAAATTTTGCACTAGAGTTTCTGAGGAAAATAGTTCTAATGTGGGAATTGCTGACTGAAATTATTGAATCATTTCTATCCAGTACCATCTACAGTCCGTTCCGAGTACGATCCTGGCAATCTCTTAGGGCGTTAAAAGGGAGCGTGGTTATGACCGAATAGGAGCTTTATTGTGCGCGAACCAGACGATTTTGTTTACAAAGCTCCTTCTTATATTTGAACGGACTATATGAGTTCGCGTCTCAGTGGAATAATCTGATCGGAAACAGATCCGTACTTCATGCACTCTGATTCGACTTCAAGTGATGATAACTTCGTAGATTGAAAGTTTACAAGGAAACTGGTTTATTCTGTTGAGGTACCTTTCAATTTTGACTTTACCGAAACTAGAACATTCTGAAGCAACAAGAGTCGTTCCCGAATAGTTCTAGAAATATTCTTGGATAAGATCACTCTCAGAAGGAGCTGATTAGTTCGGATGACACCCCCAAAGACCCGTGCCAGTGAATCAAGGGAGACTCACTCATAAATTTCCAATTCCCCGCATAAAGACAAGAATCTTGCGGCTTATCTTAGGCATATTGTTGCGAGATGTAACCACTTCTATCCCTATTATGTTCCCTCTCGGCATCCTCATAAATAAACGCTTTTTTCCGGGGAAACAAATTCTCCGTGAGAATGTGCTCAGTGCCATTCTATTGTGGTTCTAGGAGACATTATCTAACGTAGACATTCCTAGGATTGTTATCGCCGACCGTTGAGACTCAATTGTGAAGTTTGGGGAACCTTGTCGTTAAATGAGAGTATGTAAATGCGGGATATTCTCGTTTCTCGTTGCCCATTCAGGAAAAATTTCCATTTGCATTCACTACAACATAAATTGCTTGAATATTATATGGAGAAATGAGAATTACCAATCAGGTTTCGATAGCTCCACCCCAATAAACACGTCCATCCGATGACAAGTCATAATGGCAACGTAATGTCACTCAATTTTGATAACATAAAGAAGACCATTATGGCACTTAATGTTGGGGAGAATTTCAGTTAAACAACTGAATTGCGGTTCAATTTCATTTAATGAAAAATTTACCAAGTTTTTGAATAGAAAAATAAGAGCTAATGGACTGTATATAATTATAAATAGTTATTGAAACCCAACACAAATGAAAGGATAAATGCTCCCAAATCAACAATTGCAAGGTCTTACCTATTTCAGCAAAACGGCCAACCAGATCTCGTCGGTTACTCCTATTTCCATGAACAGAGTGATCGAGCTCGACAAACGAACATGGAATGAAGCTGATGACGTTAAAATCCGTTGCTAAAAATGTCAAAGTAGGAACACTTATCCTTGTGGCAGAATAATAACCACGCCACTGGTAACAGTCTTTTTCGAACTAAATTCGCACAAACGAATGTTCTTAAATGAATGTAATTCGAATGAATCGAAATCACTAGAATTGTGAAACACAAGAAAAACTGAACTTTTCTAAATTCACGAAAGTAAACAGAAGAAATTTAAATTAGCGGTAGCAGGTATATTCACGATTAAAGCAATCAATGAACTGAATGAAAAATGACATGAAACATAATATACGACATATGCGTTTGTTTCACAGCTGACGCACCTACACATGGAATCTCCCTGGTATCGGAGAAATTGAATTAATTTTGAAGGAATGGAAATGAAAAAGTCGAAAAGTTTATCTGAACCGTTCACTTGGCGTGAACAAAACAGGCCGCCGTAAAATTGTTTGAATTTTACAGAATATTGGAAGCAGTGAAATTAAATCTAATAAACTAATATCTAATAATCTAATAGACTAAAGAAAATTTGAAGTGATTGCTGAATTAAATATCAATCGGGACCAATCGTGTCAGGGCTCTTGTATATAGACCGGCTGCGGTTTTTATTGACGCAACTCGAATCGTACCATCGGGTCCCGGATGCAACTCGATTATACTCGTACGTCCGATAGGCCAAGTGGCAGGTTTGGAATCTATGCCCTTAATGAAAACTAAATCTCCAATAGATGGACAAGCGTTTTGTGTTTCCCATAATGAATGGAAAGAATATGATGGTGAGATCAGAAAATCAGAAAGGGTTTTCCAATAAAAAGTGTAATTGAGAAAAGCTCGATATTTCGGTAGATGTCACTTTTGAAGCTGCCATTTTTTGACATTTGACAAGTAGAAACTACGTCATTAATAAAAATGGAACGATACACGCTTCAACAACGCATTGAAATTAATAAAATTCACTATAAAAATGGTGAAGTTTTGGATCGTCGTGAAGCATCTTGTTGAACCGCAATACATAAATTGGTGGAAAATTTGAGCTGTTGGGACGAGTTAGTGATGTGAAGAATAAAACCTGTGCCCATCGCTCAAAAACAGCCGAGAATATTGCTGCCGTAGCCGATAGTGTTAAAGAAAACCCATGTTTGTCCATTCTTCGTCGTTCTTTGGAATTAGGCATTCCACAAACGTCATTACACTATATTTTGCCTAAAGATTAACGCAAGAACTCAAGCCGGCCGATCATCAACAACGTCGATTCAAAGATGCAATTCGTGAGGCTATCAAGGACATAGGACAGCCACTTTGCGATTTGGTTATGGCTCGCGGTGGTCATTTGGCTGATGGTATTTTCCATCATTAACGACATACCTTCCTCTTTATAATGAAATAAACATCCGAGCATTTATCTAAGAAATGGCATCATTGACATAACCTTGTAATGTCAAAATGACGCCTTATATTGGAAGACAGACTCTTTATGCACAAAACATAGATGCATAGAAATACCTGGTGTTGGCACTGATTAGATTTTGTTTAAGACTTTCTTGTCGATCGAAAACGTGATATTTTGTGCAGCTTTTCATTTCTCCCGAAAGGGGTCGCGTTTTTTGTCGTTGCCGCAGTAGCGCCACGACCGATGAATATTGCGGATTTATTCCGGAACTAGTCCAAAATCACTATTGATTATGAATAGGGAAGGAGCAATATCTACAATTTGCGATATTAATTCCAACGGATTCTAGAGTTTTCATGTCGATAGTTGATCTTTTTTGGTGAACTTGTAATACTACAGGGTGAGTCTTTGACTTGTACATATATTTTAACTGTAGATTCCTCCCATCAAAAGAAACACTTTTTTCCCATACCATTTTTCAAAATTCGGTTTCGTTTGGAAGATAAAGGGTGTCAAAAATCCATGAAATTAACACTATTCTTTCCATATATTCGGAACCGATATTTCGAATGAACTGAATTTTGGTTGATTGTCTACTCTATTCATGGTGCATATTCCTCAATTGAAACTTATTTCATATTTCTCCTGGTGAAAAAGTTACAGTATGGTCGACATATAAATTCACGCAAAAATACTATAAAACCACTTGAAAAAGATTGAAGGTTCACGTTTCCGAAAGAAGTAATTATTTTAGAAAACAAAAGAATCCTTATATTTTTTCAATAAAACGCGTCGATCTCAAGTTATTCTTAATTGTATAAGATTGAATAAGAGGAAAAAATCATGAATTTCAAGAATAATCTGAATGCTGTCCTGAGTTAAATCTCATCGAATATTATTTCTTCTCTGGTCTCTCAACAAGTTACCAACGTTGTCAGAATGTTTATCAACTTTGTCAAGACTAAAATCTCTATGATGAGAAAACGTTTGACGTAGAGATATGTAATAATAAAATTCCACATTCGTGGGACATAAAATTGAATTCTAAGAAGCATGAAATTATACATTTTATAGTCAGTTTCTATCAAAAATTCATTGTTACCGGTCCTTCAACAAAATATCTATCGAAACGATATAACTCGACACCAGAACGACATTACTATTACATCAATTCACTGAAAGTCATTTACATAATCATCACCTGTTTGCTTCATTCTCTGTAAATAAATAAGCGTGAACTTCGTTTATGCCGCGTATGGGATCACTGACTAACGTTTTAGGTTGGACTGGTTGGAGCACAGAACAACGGTCTTGCTTGGCGGCTACATCCACGGCCTTCTGAAGGGAAGAGTAGGCCGTTGGCGACTGAAATAAGGAACGTAGCGCTATATTGGCGAGAATCAGAACTACTCGTTTGGCATTTTCAAAGAGCAACGCCTAGACGCCTTTAGCGATTGTGATAGTTCTTCCGCTAACGATAGGGGACGTACTGCTTTCTTGAGTTCGCATTGTTTGAAGAGAAAATCGGCAAAATCTGGCATCGTCTTCTCTATAGTTCTGTGGAATATCACAGAGGATGTGGTAAGGTTAGGTCATTGACCCCGAAGCATATTACTTTGGTTAATGGAGTTAGGATAGGTTAGTGAAGAATCAATTTTTATGAGATCGTATTTTTACATATTGTTTGACGTTATTCGAGAAATATAACGTTTTTCTAACGTTTGTGTGTTTATTGGGTTGTCTGAAAGATGCTCTCACAGAAATTTTTTAAAAGCAAAAGCGGAAAGCTTTTGAACGCTTTTACAATCCGGTTCATTTCGATGCCGTCCATAAAAAAGATTCATCGTTCAACTCCAAATAGTCCGATGTTTTACGATTCTCTATCAGCTGAAATGCGATCTCTCGTCTGAAACTGCAATTATCCAGCAGATAGATGTCGAAAATAATGAACCGATGAATGACAAATGAAAGGTCTATACTCTGTTCAAATATAAGAGACATCAAAATAAACAAAGTCGCGCAGAGGTAGGATGGGCTTCCTTCAGGTAGAGACTTTATTTCAGGGCTCCAGGGTCGGATCGAGGATAGTTCACACAATCATATAAACTCAAATTCATTTATTCAACATATTCAAATTACAAATGTCATAAGTTTGAAAAAAATAATGCAGCGTCCAAAATAATATATTATGTATTACCCTATTAAAAATTATTCAGAATTTTGTTGGTCTTCTTCTGTGTCACTTTCATCCAGATTCACCAGCACTCGCTCTATTGTTGACTCCATGATATTATCGAGCTGACACATTTTTTCTTCGACATCAGTTACAACATAATGTATGCATTTCTTCCATTTCTCAGCACCAATCGAGCCTATAGCTCCCAGAAACAAATTACGAACCTCAGCAATTTTAAATGAGGAGTTCTGAGCAGCTACTTTTCCTTTTACTTGAGCCCAAATGAGCTCGATTGGATTCAGCTCGCAATGATATGGTGGGAGTCTCAATACTGTTCTTCCCGTCTCATTGGCCATTTCATCTATGATTAATTTTTCATACCTCCCTCTATTTGCCTTGACCAGAGCAAGAAGTTCCGCCTTCAAAAGATCATTTTCGATGGAAATATTTTTACTGAGCAACCAATTTTTGACATCTTCCTTGCGGGTTGAAGACGGAATCGATTCCATTTTTCTCGAATGATAACTGGCGTTGTCCATTACGATGACAGCGTTATGATCCAGAGTTGGCAAAATTGTTGAGAACCACTTTTCGAACGATTCCCCGTTCATTTCCTGATGGTAATCTCCGGATTTTTTCGATTCGAAAAACCATAGGCCGTTCTCTACAAATCCGTCCTCTCCCCCTATATGACATATAATCAGTCCTTTTCCTTTTCCACTTGGGTTTTTGAGACGAGTTGACAGACCTTCTCGAAAAGCCTGTCTGTTGGACCCAATCGATTCATCGACCCATATTGAATTTTTTGTACATCCCGCATTTATCCATGTCTCGTCAAGGTAATAAATTTTTCGGCCTTGCTCCCTAAATTCTCGAATTTTCTTCAAATAATTTCTCCTCCAAACAACTATTTCGTCTCTATCAATCAATAAACTATTACGACCACGTTTTTTGAATTTGAATTTCATTTTTTTCAATAATTTATAAAATGTTGTTTTTAATTCGGCAGGCTGTCATCGTTATTAACAACTTCCAAAACCTTCGAAATTGTAGGAATTTCATCAAGAAAAAAAACCGTGAACTATTCTCCTAATTAAGTTCATGTCGAAATCATCTATTGAATCGATGCTTTTTAGCGACTGGGATTTCTGCTTAGGTGGAATCAATAGATGATTTCGTTTATATTATTTTTCAGAAATCTCGTCGGAAACCGACAAAGGGTTAAGTACAATTCAAACAAATATTTATAACCGGGACAAATTGAGGTACCTACTTCAGATATATCAGGTTATAACCGTTGCGAATTTTAGAGGACCTATCGACATTCCGTTCTAAGCTTTAAGTACGATCCTGGCAGTCTTTTGGGGGCGTGACAAGAATTGTAGAGAAGATCCTTTGACCAATAAGCTGTTAGTATGCGCAAAACAAACCGATTTGGTTTGTTTGTTTACATTCTCTTATATTTGAACATACTATAGGTGCAGAGAGAGTCTAACTTGATAAACGAAATTTCGCAGTCGATACTGCACCCTTGAAAGATACCCCTTGATTCAATTAAGGCCGATAGACTGGCAAAATTGATTCTCAAAACTCGTTAACTACTATTTTTCGCGAAAATTTCGTATGATAATTCAGCGCATTACCCACGGATGCGAAACTATGAATATTCATGGGCACCTTGTTCAGGTCAGGAATTTTCCCCAAGTTCCGTTATGGTTGGAGGTGACTCGTTATGGGGTGCCGTTTTCCACTTTACATTTTCGATTAAAATGCAAAGAATATTGACTTTTCGGGAAATTGTTCGCGAATTAAGTTCGGGACTGATTTATTTACGAGACTCTGACTCACCACTTTCTGAAACTAATTATAACCGGAGGAATTGATTTTTTTGTTGAGGAACGCCTCCGTAATCTTCCCCTATACATTCTTTCCTCGAAATAGGTACGGCAATGGTCATTCGTAACTTTGAAATAATCATTCTTGCCGGAGATTTCACTGGACGTATTTTGAAGAATAAAAATATAAGAATAGAACATTTTCTCTGGATCCGACTCTGACCGATGCGGAAGCGCTCATAAAGCAAAGTAACTGAATATTTTATGCATGTGGCCCCCAGTTTTCATAACCTTGTTTACGGAAAATATTGAGGGAATCAATCACCTGGCTTTGTTCTCTGCCCCCGCGTCCCAAATGTGGATCTTTGCTCGGGAACCGACTAAATTAATATTTCCTTCTCGCCCTTTTTGAGGTGAGAAACTTCGGTTATAAAATTCCTATGCAAAATGTCCTTTTGAATATTAAAACACCCGCCGAGTTAAGGCCGACCCGAGGGGGAAATATGAAAGTTTTTCGAGATGTATGTTCCCTTCGGCGGCTGGGAAGAAGTACTTACCAACAGTTGATTGATGCGGTAACAAGAACTTGCTCGTAAGAGGAGAATTTTATGGATGAAATCTACACAATCTGTGGGACACACCTTTACGAGGATATATTGAAAAATTCTTGGCCTTGTATAGAACCAAACACAATTCCAATGTCAAAATATTTTATTACTCAACATACTCTCCTCTTAATCAAATACATTTGTTACAGCGAACCTGCAACGTCTCTAGACCTTTCAAAAAAAATGTTTCTTCTTGCAATGCCAACTATTCCTCCACAGCTTTTATTACCTCCTCGTTGGGAGAAAATTTACGACCTTTCAAACTTTTTTTCAGTTGAGGAAAGAGATGATAGTCGGACGGAGCCAAATCAGCTTTGAGGCAATGACGTAGGAGCTTAGTTTTTAAATAGCAGCTTGACTATCTGTATGAATAGCTATATCGCACTTCTGATAGTTTCATTCTAGATTTATATCTAGACATCTTCCGATTGCAAGTATTTCCGTTTGAAGGACGCTTGTACAGGAGCCTAACGATAGTGCACACTTGGTACTTGTCCCGTAAATCCCAGCGGCAGCTCCTGTAGCGGTTTTAGAACCATCTGTATACCATTTCATTGTATTTTCTTTGAGATTGTAGTTGGTGTATTCCCTTTTCCAATCCTCTCTTTTACTTAGCATTGTACTGAAGTTCTTCTCAGTGCTTACTTTCTTGATCATTACATCACTTGGAAGGTTTGCAGATGAGGTGTAGTCATTCAGAAAGGGCCAAGCTCTCTGAAACCTGACTCTCTCATTGCCTGCTCCTTCTTTAGATACTCTGAGGATGGCCTCATGGGCTACCCTATCAATCACTAGATGTAGAGGTGTGAGGTCTGTGATGATCTCAAGCGCCCTGGTTGGGCACGTTCTCATAGCTCCCGTGATGCACCTGACTTGTCTTAGCAAATCAGGCTACTGCCCCATATGTGACTATAGGTCTTACAATCATGACATACATCCATCGCAGTATTTTTGGGTTACAGCCCCAATTTCTGCCGCATAGACGCCTGCATGCCATCAGAGCTCTTGTAGCTCTGCCAGTAGCATTGATTGATTGATTGATTGATAAGCAGACGAACAAGAGACCGGGTTAGCGCTTGGCCTCCCTGTGACACTGCGACCAACTTGGGTCTATTGTATCACTCTTTCGTCAGTGATTCCTCACGAGAATAGGTTTGTGTCCTTTATCAGGTTCAGTAGCCTGTTTATGAGGTTTTTCGGATTCATTCCCGTTTCCGGATTGATTTCTCCGAAGATTCTGTGGCGCCTTCTTTACAGGGCGTCGCATTCAAAAATTATGTGAGAGGCTGTTTCTTCCTCTTCACCGCAGAGTCTGCAATCCACGGGTTCTCCAAGTATTCCTATGGTGTTCAGATGTTTTCTAAGGCCGCAGTGTCCCGTCAGTTGACCTACTATTATACGTGCCTTTGTTCTGTTTAGATTCAAAAAGTCAGTCGTCAAGGTTTGGCTTGTGTGTCCTACCATGACTTTGCTGTGTGTTTGCCCGTCGCTCTGTTCCCAGTGTTGTCGATGTCTTTGTTTTATCCACTCCTCAATCCTGCATCGGTTTTTGCTGATTCCAAGCACAGGTTCTGGCCCTGTGAATGGCGTTTCAGATGCTTGTCTTGCTAACTGGTCTGCTTTTTCGTTGTCCGCTATTCCCTTGTGACCTGGCACCCACATCAGAGTAACCTTGTTGTGTTTTGCCAGCTCCAGAAGGTCCTGGAGGCATTGCCGAGTCTAGACTTAATCTGTGTCGAGTTGAGAGCTTTGATGGCGCTCTGGCTGTCAGAGAGAATGTAGATTTGTTTTCTTTGGTAGCCACTTTCCAGGTTCTTCTGTATGGCATGTGTTTCAGCTTGAAATATCGTGGCGTGTTTGCCGAGAGGTATTATGTAGTCCCTTCTTGGCCTCACTCCGTGTATTCCCGCTCCTGTTCCTTCATCTGTCTTAGAACCGTCTGTGTACCAGACTATTTCTGCAGATGATTGTGATTCTATACTCGAGTCCCATCTGTTCCAGTCGAGCTGTGTTTTGAATGGTTTTTCGAATGAGTATAGAGGTTGCATGTAGTCTGAAATCATATCAAGCTCGGCGCCAGTAGCATTATCAACAGCTTGTTCCACAGAAGTTTGCTATCCAGTGTTATTCCTAGGTATTTGACTTCAGACCCCCACTCCAAGATATCTCTTTGCGGTCACCAATACTCATTATTATTATTTTGGGGGAAAACGTGAAGGGATGCGTTCCTGCTGATTCCAAACGGATGTGAACCCAGCATTAATAATTCCAGACCAACCCGGCCGTACAATGGATTATGGAAGAACCCAGGTGCGGAGATTTGGGATAAATTGAGCGGGGGCAAACGTCCTTATACGGTCCGAGCGGCCATATACCTTGCTTGACTGATTGGGACTGACCCTGATCCGTTGAAATCCACTAATTGACCCCGAACCGCAGCTGCCAGAACCGCAATTTCAACGACGACGTGTAGTTTACGCTCACGCTCATCTGGGTGTCCACCGCAAGTCCATCAGAAGACCGGAGTCCGGACTGTCGCCGTCTAACAAAGGGACCAGAGATCGGATCCACAACAACGCCGGACGCATATTCATATGTTACCGACACAACCAAGCACGCCGAGAAGCCGAATGATTTCGTATAAGTTACCGACGTAACTTCAGGATTCTGTCGGTAACTTATACAAGCAACAAGTCCATCGGCACCTTATATACAGGGTGACTGGTGACGTAAGGGACAACGGCTAAGTGGAGATAGAGGACCTCAAACTGAATGAGAATTTGGGTTTCAAATGTCCCATAAGGGTATTCGTTTCGGAGATATAGGGTGATTTATGAAAAAATGCTAAATATATGAACTCCCATATCGTCGTTAATATGATATGTTTTTCGCTGATATTTTACATGTTTGTTCATACAGGCATTCTCTGTCAGCATAAGAAAAAAAAATTGAAAAAATTGCTGGCCCGTACTCAAAATTTTCAATTTACATGTCAAGTGAGAAATATCACACGGTATATGAGATAAAATAAAATCAAATAGAAATTTGGAAAGAGGGAAATAAACTGATGAAATATCTGTTTTTTGTTTGAATGGCACAAATTTTCTTTCGTTTCTATGATATGTTGAAGTAAGAATATTACAATATTTTTATATTCAAATCATGAAAATTAGTACTACTGATAAAAAAAACCTTGAATTCGAGGCGCTAGAATGAGTCTGGCATCAAAATGATTTCTCAACATGATGGTGCACCTCCTCATTTTGCAAATGAAGTAAAGAATTTTCTGAATAGGGAGTTTCCTGACAGGTGGATTGGTCGGAGAAGTTCTAGGAATTGGCCTACTAGATCACCCGATCTAACTCCTCTGGATTATTTCCTATGGGGTCATCTTAAGGATACGGTGTATAAAGAAACAATAACAAGCCGTGAACATTTGAAGAGCAGAATAACTGAAGCATGCGAAGAAATTAAAACAAATATTCCTCTGATTAGATAAGCTGTGCTTCATTTGCTCAAGAGAGCCAATAAATGTATGGAGGTGAACGGCTCTAATTTCGAACATTTGCTTACTTGATTTTTTTATGAATTATATTTGCGACTTTTTCTATTTTTGTGTTTGAGTATCCAACTCTTTCATCACCCCATCTACAACAAATTTTATTTTGAAATTTTATATAGCATCGAAATATTAATTGATAAAAATAGATTTCAAGATTTGAAGGAATATTTTGATGCCAGGCTCATTCTAGCGCCTCGAATTCAAGGTTTTTTTCTATTAGTAGTACTAATTTTCATGATTTGAATATAAAAATATTGTAATATTCTTACTTCAACATATCATAGAAACGAAAGAAAATTTGTGCCATTCAAACAAAAAACAGATATTTCATCAGTTTTTTTCCCTCTTTCCAAATTTCTATTTGATTTTATTTTATCTCATATACCGTGTGATATTTCTCACTTGACATGTAAATTGACATTTTTTAGTACGGGCCAGCAATTTTTTAATTTTTTTTTTCTTATGCTGACAGAGAATGCCTGTATGAACAAACATGTAAAATATCAGCGAAAAACATATCATATTAACGAAGATATGGGAGTTCATAGATTTAGCATTTTTTCATAAATCACCCTATATCTCCGAAACGAATACACTTATGGGACATTTGAAACCCAAATTCTCATTCAGTTTGAGGTCCTCTATCTCCTCTTAGCCGTTGTCCCTTACGTCACCAGTCACCCTGTACATATAACAGGTATTGAAAAAAAAACTTGATATATTAGCGAGGATGGTTGATTATTACAGTCTGAACAAAATATATGTTTCCAGAAATAAACTATAAAAAATTTAATATATATAAAATATATAATACAGACATATGTCTATTTTTTCCTCTTATTGTCACCTAATCCTACATTTTTTTTGACACATTCCTTCAAATTGTGGGGCGCTTTCTTCAGCTTTCTGGAATTTCCGCTGGTAAGTCTTCTAGTTCCAGTCACCTAAAATAGTTATTATTTTGAGTTTGAAATGCTCACCATTTGATGTAATAGTTATTTATAATACTAGTATGGTATAAAACTGTCTACAACCAAAATTTTTATGTTTTTTATGAATTCAAAATGATTTAAATTTTTCCCAACATATCATGCATTTACTTTACCCAAAAAATGAAACTAACTGACTGACCAAAAAAGTCCAGGTATATAGGTGGTTTTTTAATAAAAATGATTCACGTTATAAGCAAACTGAATCACTAGTGTTGTAATTGATTCATTACATTGCAATTGAAATTAGTAAACTTTACATTTTCCAGAGTTAAAAAAAAAGTATACTTCTCACCTAAGTTTTCCTTCTACTAACAGAAGTTGGCTGAACGGGGATTTTCATCCCTTTTATCTTCTTAGTGCGCCCATATTTCTTTATAGTATTCACATTCTGATATTTGGATCCCTTAGTAGAATATTGGTAAAGTTTTGGTAAATTCTCTAAAGTTACTGGGTTCATCTTGGTAATGAAATAAGCAGTATTAAAAATATGCAATATTGCGATAACTGAATGCACTTGTTTGATAAAACCACTACTCGCATAATAGTTAAGTTACAGACAAAACTAAGAATTACGTCGGCAACTTATTATTACGTGTTCAGCATCGCTCGGAAAACCGATTTTGTGTTTGTGTCGGTAACATTTGAATATGCACGCCGGACGCACATACAAGGATGGTAATAATTGATTCGAATGTATCACTTTTGGACCGGACAGGTGAAGAGGGGTCTGTGATGGCTGATGCGCAGCGCAGGATGTCTCTGGTTATGTATTCCAAAGGGTTTTCTAAAAAGAGGTGTTATTTTGGATAGCCCACTATACTCCATTCACTTTTAATTAATCACATAGGAGGTCATGGTTTCGTTTTCAGGAGTTGGTGAACCTGATGAAAAGCACAGAACATATGATGAAAAGTCAGTGCGCGCACAGAAAATATCGTTTATGACAAAACGACGTTGCCAGTTTCTTTGTTTACATCAAAGTAAAAGTATCAAAGATATTCCACATTTTGTTAGGTTTACAAATTGTTCGCAGATTTTTGGTATTTAATCGATATTTGCAGGTGATTTTCTCGTCGAATATCCAAGATTAACGTATGTTTATTATTTTTAGCACCAGTTTGGAGCGTGAGGACGATTTTCAAGACCAGGACGAATGTTTACATTACGAGGTTGAAGGGGTACACGGGAATTTCGTTGAAAAAGCTGTTATTTGGACAGATATCGCAGTAGATGGATCGGATGGAGCCTCGAGAGGTCGATTAGGATGATATTTTTCAGGTCTTTCAAGAAATTTGGCGATATCTGAGCAGATTTGCAAAAGTTAACCGCACTAATGAGGTGGAACTTAGACCTAATTCTCCTATAAGAAACGCCTTTCAAAGGTCGAGATGGTGAAAAATGTATTCTTCAGATGTTGTTTGTTGTTTGAACAGACGCAGCCGAGTTTTATACCCCAACATTGATTTTAAGAAAGTTATCAACAAAATAAAATTGACATTATTCTTGATTCTTGTAATTACCCATCAATTCATCTTATATCTTTGGGTTGATTTTTTTAATGAATTCTTGATTAGAATCAACAATTGATGTCGTCAAGTCTTGAACTATCAGTTCAAACATTAAATCTTCACAAGCATGCATATGAAAATTATGTGAAAGCAATGCAATTTTCTTCCATGGCGAAAAATAATATATTTCAACAGTGATCTCTTGTACTTTTCCTGCAAATAACTAGGAAAGGAATCCTTTCTATCAATTCATATAAACGTTAATTCTTTTCGTCCATCACATCCTTTCCAATTCATTCATTTTCCGAATAAATTAACATTCTGAGAAATACGCTAAGAATGTAGAAAGGGCAACATAGTGTTGACTTGGAACATAAAAATATTTTGAAAAACATCATAACTTCGATACAGAGTGGAATGTGTCAAATTTCCAGTGCCAGAGTTGTGATTTTATAATTGTGAATGGAGTATACTTCAGTAGACTTTTGAAGTTGTCATTTTATGACATTTGACAAGTAGAAACCACGCCATTATTAAAAATGGAACGCGATTCAACAACATTTTGAAATTACTAAAATTCACTATGAACAAGCTTTTATGAAAAAACATTTTCAGAGGCAACCTTTTATAATAACAAAACTCATCCGCCATTTTTAAGCCGCCATCTTGAATTCCTCAATTTTGAAGAATCGTAATTTCCGACCCAGAAAACCAGATACCAATTTGGAATTAAATTGGTTGATTATTACAAAATTCGTCCGCCATATTGTAGCCACCATTTTGAATTTTCAAAGTTTGACAGAAGCATCATTATTGCCGAACTCAAAAATCCCCAGATACTAATTTTGGATAGAATCGGATCATAATTACAAAACTCATTCGCCATTTTGTTTTTTTCTATAAAAAATCCAGAGTTATGTACACCTGCCAAATTTCAAATCAATCGGACGATTATAAAGAAGTGCGTCATATTTAACTTGCAAGATTTGATCACAGACAGACAGACAAACAGACACCGGGACAGGTGAAACTAAATGAAAGCTTGTAAAAACATGGTGAAAATTTTGCAGAGACGGTAGGTGAAACATTTTTGGGTCGTCGTCAAGCACCTTGTCGAACCGCAATACAGAAATTAGTGGAAAAATTTGAGCTGTTTGGACAAGTTAGTGACGTGAAGAATGAAACCCTTGCATGTCGCTCAAGAACATCCGAGATTATGGCTGCTGTAGCCGAAAATGTTGAAGAAAACCCAGGTTTGTCCATTCCTCGTCGTTCTCTGGAATAAGGCATCCCACAAAAGTTATTGTACCGTACTTTGTATAAAGATTTGAGTCTTTAGGCTTATGAAGTTCAGAAGGGGCAGTATCACCTTTTGAATCGTGGTAAATCTCCATTCAAAAGTGGTCTCTTTATTTCACGAGTAAGTACCCTAATTTAAGACGTAGAGACTTGATTTTTTTTTAAATTGAAGTTGAAGAACGTCCCGAGTCCAAATGGTTTTTTTTTTCGATTTAATCAGTTTTTCAATTAAAAAAAAACAGGGTAATCGTTAGATCTGGGGTTATTGAATATGTTTTTCGTTTTTCATGAGTACAAGCTATATTTTGGAAAAAATCATCATGAAAAATGTTTTAGTTTATAGAAGATTACATCGCCAAGGGCAAGTAGTTGCGATTTTTTCGATTTAATTATTTTTTCAATTAAAAAAAAAAAAGTTGAACTCCAGCGTTTTGGAAACTACACTTAATGATTTTTTTCCGACGGTTATTCATCATTTTTTGAAAAAAATCGCAACTATGTGCCCTCGGAAATTTAATCTTCTATAAACTACAAAAATTTTCATGATGATTATTTCAAAAATATAGCTTGTACTCATGAAAAACGAAAAACATATTCAATAACCCCAGATCTAACGATTATGGCATTTTTCTTGTCATGTCCTTATTACAAAACCAAAAGTATATGACGCCAAAACAATCTCGTTTAACAAATATCATAAATCTTAATCTCATTCCCCAAATAAGGACGTAAATGGGGTACAAGAGTAGAGTTCGTTTCCTGTCATTACGTAAATGATCGAAGCAAAATGTAACTGCAAGAAATGAGATATTTTATTCGGAAAATGATTATCCAAGCAGGAGTGGTAGCGTGCCCCGAGTGGAATTTATGGACCGATTTTTCAGTGAAATTGCGTTTTATTTTCATATCAAGTTGCCGTTTAGATAATTCGTTCAGACTGTCATGAACTTTGAAACATGCAAGAGGAATAAACAATAATCGAACTTGAAACTGACTCAGGTTGGTACTCGAGAAATATCCAATAATTCTCAGCGACGTTGCCAATGCTTATTTTCATTTACTCTTTTTTTACATTGAGACTGGAGTTAGTTCTTTTGAGGTTTAACTGTTACGCAGGTACCACTACATTTTCATACTGAAGTTTTTCAAAGTGTGGAGAAAGATATTTTGTCTTCTGTAGGCTTATTTCTTGAGAATTTTGAAGAGTGGGGAACTCAATAGGTCCGTCTGTTCGTCAGGATATTCGAGTACTTTTATTCTTTTTTCGCATAAACTATCACAAAGTAACGGACTATACTGTCCATTATTTTTCAGTAAATTTCAACACTCGATTCTTGATTAACTCAATCTTCCAACGATGTTTATATATAATTACGTGAAATATACTGCTCCACAAGAGTTATGGATATCGTATTCAATCATTTTTAAAAGTATGTAATTTTCGAGAAAATCGCTGTAAAATCATTTAAAACTCAATAACAACTTGAATCGATCCAATAAAAATCAGTATGAGACATTTCGTCAATCTGGTCCCTTTTTTCTGAAGTTTGGTTCTTTGCATATGCTTTATGAATGTTCTTAATTTGAAATGAAGTCAATTTATTAACGGCTTCGATTTGAAACGAGTTTTCTGAAAATTCCAAGACGTAAATCAACAAACGCTGAGGCTAATAGGGCTATCCGAATGCTACAGGGTGGCCTAACTCAGGTTGTTGTAGCGGAAAGGCTCCAAGTCAGCCGAAGTGTGATATCTCGTCTTTGGAAAAGGTTCAGGGAGACAGGTTCCGTGTTGGAAAGACCAAGGCTTGGTGGGCGACGAAAAACAACACCTGCTCAGGATCGTTTCATCACCGTTTCGGCGAGGAGAAACCCTACATCTACGTGTAGAATGCCACGGAATACTCTTCAAAATGCAGATGGGGTCCAAGTTTCCATCGAAACCATCAGAAGAAGTTTGAGAGAGGTGAATCTAAGTTCTAGACGTTCCATTAACACGTGACCATAAGCGTCAAAGACTGGAATGGGCAAGACAACAAATCAATTGGAACGATCAATGGTGTAGTGTCCTTTTCACTTATGAATCCAGATATGGACGATTTTCAGATTCTCTGAGAATAAGGGTATGGACAATCCCAAGCATACCTCGAAAACGTCGCTATGTCCAAAAAGTCCATCCATTCCGAGGGGGTAGTGTTATGGTATGGGCCGGGATATGTTTCAACGGGCGCACAGATCTACACATTTGTCCTGGGAATATGACCGCCTTACACTATAGAGAGCATGTCATTGACAATGTTGTGCCAAATTTTCACGCTGATATTGGTGAAACTTTTCAATTACTAGACGATAATGCTAGACCGCACCGTGCAGCCATAGTTGAGAATGCGCGCGAGGAGCTTGGTATTCCACATTTACCAATACCTCCGCACTCACCAGATTTGAATTGCATAGAACATGCATGGGATATGCTCCAAAGAAGATTAGATAATCATCAACCTACCCCAGAATCCTTAAATGATCTGAGAGAGCTTCTGCTCCGTTTATGGAACCAAATTTCACAAGAAATGTTCAACAACCTCGTGTGTATTACGCAAAGAAGATGACAAGCTGTTATTGATGCCCGTGGAGGCATACATTGTATTGATAGTCTTAAAATGTTTGAATTCTCTGTTAATTAAATTTCGTTATTTTACTCGATTTTTCTTAACCACCCTGAATACGCCGAGAACCTACAGGCTAAAATTAATTTGTAACTTGAAATCATATTAATATGAATTTTCATCACAAAAATCTTATTTCAACTATATTTGCAGTTTAAGTCAATATCCCTAACTCATGTGGAGCAGTTTATTTCCAGTATTCACAGAGAAAACAGTTTTTTCAACATTCGCCAGGTCTTTAGAATGATCGAATTCACATAAAATTTTCTCAAATTCATTATTTTCGCAAAGTAAATAAATATTTTGATGAATACACAATTATTACGACCTTCATGTAGGAATGACAGCGTTGCTCATTCATCTGACAGAAAAATGACTGTAACCTAACATTTTCAGAAAATACATTGTGAAATGTGTCAGAATGTCATGGCCAACCGTGATACTTTATAAAAGTGAATGAAGCCGATTTGCGCCATTTTTATCGTCTTTTCGCAGGAATCGAAACTGAGCACGAACCAGAAGTTTTCCCTAAACAGTTGTCATAAGTGTCCGGGAAAACTTCAAAAATGCCCCGAATTTCCTACGGTTCCCGTCGTTCAGTCTCCCTTATCTGGAAAGCTACCGTTGTAATAAAGCGTCGAACGATCCGAAAAAAGGACGTTGGGAGATGTAAATGAGGAAAAAATAGAATGAGATATGGTATTTTGAAGTGAACCACACGGCGCTGGTGTCAGATGTAGCAAGCAGATATGAAAAAGGGCCGGAAGATCCAGTCCGACCTTCTTATGAATGCGGGGGAAACTGAAATTCGATTGGGAGACAGGTCAGGACTGGCATATCTGGATTTGAAAAGAATTTGGTTCGTTCTTAAAAATCGAAAAATTGGAGTATCGAGCCATCATCAAGTACCTGTATTTAAAAGGGTTAAGAGGTAAGCAGATTTACGAAGATATGTTTAATACCCTTGGTGATCAATGTGCTTCGTATGCGATCGTGAAAAATTGGACTGCAAGCTTCAAAAGAGGACAATTTTCCATTGAAGATGATGACCGATCGGGAAGGCCAGTTTCTGTGTCAGTCCCCGAAAATATCGATGTAGTTCATGACATGATTTTATCAGACCGTCGAATTGGGCTGAAACGGATATCTGAAGCACTGAAGATTTCATACGAACGCGTTCATCATATAGTTCAAGTCAATTTGGACATGAGAAAAATTTCTGCAAAATGGATCCCCAATGTTTGAATGTTGATCAGAAGCGTGCAAGGGTAGAAGCATCGCGTTCGATCTGTGCTCGATTTGGAAACGATGTAGACTTCTTAAAGCGAATTGTTACTCTGGATGAGACTTGTGTACATTTTTCTACGATCCAGAAACAAAGCAACAATCGATGGAATGGCGACACTCTGGTTCTCCAAGACCTAAGAAGTTTCGTGTCCAAAAATCTGCTGGAAAAGTTCTTGCTTCAGTTTTTTGGGATTCCATGGAGTAAGCATGATAGATTTTTTGGATAAGGGTAGAACAATAACTGGAGATTACTATTCGACATTACTGACCACTCTACGGAAAAAATTTAAGAGATAAGACGCGGAAAGCTATCCAAAGGTATTTTGTTTTTATAGGACACCGCCCCAGTACACAAATCTCATGTTGCCAAGCAAAAAATTCGTGATTTTGGGTTAGAATTACAAGAAAACCCCCTTTTTCACCAGAGTTGGCTCCATCTGACTTTCATCTCTTTCCTCAACTGAAAACAAATTTAAAAGGTCGTAAATTTTCTTCCAACGAGGAGGTAATAAAAGCTGTGGAGGACTGGTTTGCAGAGCAAGAAGAAATATTTTTTTCTGAAAGGTCTAGAGACGTTGCAGGTTCGCTGTAATAAATGTATTCAATTAAGAGGAGAATATGTTGAGTAATGAAATATTTTGACAATAAAATTTTGATCGGTTCTATAGTAGGCTAAGAATTTCTCAATATATCCTCGTATTTTTCGAAGAACGAAATGAAATTTCAAATTCATTAGAGGAATTTTTTGATGAATATTCAAGGGAAATGCCAGTGTATCAGTGAAATGAAAATATGAATTTACTGATTAGGGGTATGAAAATCTGTGAGTATTGATTATAATGAAAAAGGAGGATAATGTCCCAAAGTTTGAACAAACTAAAATACATGTGAGAATTGGACTAGTAGAGATCTAGTTTCCGAAGTACACCACCAGGTGGCACCACCATAGGAAGACAATGCATTACCGGTTTCTGGCTTATTAGCCGTCATCAGATACATATAGCCTTAAGGGAACGGGGGGTCTTATTCCAGTATATTTTGGACTCAATCTATATTTATTGTGTCGACATGTTTCGGCCCATGGCCATCATCAGAACACAATCTAAAATGCCGAAAACATGCCGAAACATGTCGACACAATAAATATAGATTGAGTCCAAAATATACTGGAATAAGACCCCCCGTTCCCTTATAGTTAAATTCAGTAGGATGAATTTCAGAGAATACATATAGCCTTATCCTGAGATGAGAACCAACTGAAACGGCAGAATTTATAATGCATTGTCTTCCTGTGGTGGTGCCACCTGGTGGTGTACTTCGGAAACTAGATCTCTACTAGTGCAATTCTCACATTGATTATAATTCTAAAAAATCAAACTAACAACATTGGTCGATGGGTTTCCAGAACCGCATCCAGAATTATTTCTAAACTAGCTGGCCCGGCGAACTTTGTACCGCCTGAATTATACTTAAAAGTTGTATAGACTTACCATTGCTTTTTTTGAAGCAGGAAAAAAATTAGGCAAAATTAAAGTTCAAAATATACAAAATTTTAATAATTTTGTAATTCACATGGGAAGAATTCTCTTTATTTTGGCGGTAACTAATTTTTGAACTTGAACATATAACTTTTTGTTTTTAATTGTTGTACAGTTTCATTTTTGCAGTACCTCATGTGACTGTGAATAGCAGGAGTATAATCCATATTATACCTTTCCTCTCATATGAATCAAAATGTCAAGAATATGAACAAAAATTATTCCTTTGATGAACTATCGACTATTAACACAGCCTGTCGACCAGAATTAAAAAATCAGTCATTTGTTAATAGCCCAACCTGAAGTGGCAAAAACAAAACTTTTCTTATATTCTCAAAATCTAATCAGTGGTCACACCATTATTTTAGACATCTTAGCTATGCTGCTAAGCTCAAAATAATGGGTAAACATCTCAGTTGGTGGAGCAGCCCGATTCTCATTATTCTATGGATATCAGCTGTCAATCTCTCTTCAATTTGTTCAATTAAGTTGACGATATCAAGCTCGTTAGAAGACAAATCGAGATGTTAAAATGTCGATAGTACGATCGACACGGCAAAATTATCAAAACTGTGAATTATGTTGAACTCATATTCAAATTTATTGATGGTCATTCGACCAGGTCATATTAGGCAACCCATGAAACATTATTGTATATCATAAGTGAAAGCCCGATGAGCAAACGTTTCAAAATTAGTGACGCTTACAATACTGTCTCTGTGCGAACAGAAACACGAATATAATATTATGTCAATTACTAACTATGGGCAATTTTGGATTCAGTTATTTCCGCAAATATATCTTTTACCCAAACAGAAATTCGAAAGCATTTCAAAAATAAAGAAAAAAGATGAAGATGGCCAACTCACGTTTGAAACTGATCGTCAAAATCGGATACTGGATCTTTCGGTAAAACTTCACTGTTTCACCAACTTGAGATAAGTTTACCCGCTTTTTGATCTGGCAATAGACTTCCATGTTACCATGAGTTCTATGCGAATCACATATCGCCATCTAACAGCGGTAATATCAACCTACGACTACGTACAGTGACTTGTCTATTCAATGTACGACTACGCATCAACGGTAGCGACACCCAGTGGCCTTATTCAAAAGAAGGAAAAGCATTTCCTGCATAAGTAAAACTTTCATCAATTTTTTCGAAGTTTTATTGTATTTTATAATAACCAGACCGAAGACGATTCCATAAATGAAGTTTCATAACAAACAGTCCATCCGATCTCTAGTTATAAATGGTGTAACCAACATCTTTCTTTTATATATATAGATTTATGACTTATTGGACAAATCTCATCAGAGAAAATGAAGAACAACTCGTAACTGACTGGAAAAATTTCTTCTACCTGCTTATCTTCCTACCAGACTTTTCAAGGCGTTCACATACGAAATAGAGAAGAGAGAGGGGTGGTCAGATTCGACCCTCGTCACAGACGGACTGGGTTACGAATCCAGTCAGCTCCGCGCCCAACTGAGATAATACGAATTCGAAAAGTGGATCATTACCGGTACATCATCACAATATCCGCACGGCGCCGAGATTGCCTCGGCTACAGAAACTCCGGGGCCCACATATAGCCCCATTCTGCGACTCTGACGGCTCCGTGTAGCAGGTGCCGTCTCGAGACACCGTCAAATTTAATATAATACTCGCATTCGGGCCCCATTTGTACCCCGTAATCTGAATCTTTCTCTGTCGTCTCCCTTTCGCAATACCCTCAACGAGGATGTGTGTTAATCCCATATTCGGAGTGTATTTTCTCATTCCGTTTACGGTATCGGAGAGGGAATATATCGGTTTTTCCTCGTCGCATGATGTCGGGCAAATCTCCGATGAATTCATGACATTTCGAACGATTGCAACTGGAGCAAATGCGAATAAATCAAGTCAACGATTTTCGCAACTGGCACCTCCACCATTTTGTAGCAGGATACGTAGGAAGAAAATTTACTACCTTTTAAACTGTTTTTCAGTTGAGGAAAGAGATGATAGTCGGACGGAGACAAAACTGGTGAATAAGGGGGGTGTTCTAGTAATCCTAACCCTAAATCACGAATTTTTTGCATGGCAATATGACTTTTGTTTACTGGGGCGTTGTCCTGTAAAAACAAAATAACTTTGGATAGCTTTCCGCGTCTTTTCTCTTTAAATATTTCCCGTAGAGTGGTCAGTAATGTCCAATAGTAATCTCCAGTTATTGTTCTACCCTTATCTAAAAAATCAATCATGATTACTCCATGGCAATTCCAAAAAACTGAAGCAAGAACTTTTCCAGCAGATTTTTGGACACGAAACTTCTTAGGTCTTGGAGAACCAGAGTGTCACCATTCTATCGATTGTTGCTTTGTTTCTGGATCGTAGAAATGTACCCAAGTCTCATCCATAGTAACAATTCGGTTTAAGAAGTCTACATTGTTTTCAAATCGAGCACAGATCGAACGCGATGCTTCTACCCTTGCACGCTTTTGGTTAACATTCAAACATTTGGGGATCCATTTTGCAGAAATTTTTCTCATGTCCAAATTGACGTGAACTATATGATGAACGCGTTCGTATGAAATCTTCAGTGCTTCAGATATCCGTTTTAGCCCAATTCGACGGTCTGATAAAATCATGTCATGAACTGCATCGATATTTTGGTCATCAACTTCAATGAAAAATTTACCTCTTTTGAAGCTTGCAGTCCAATTATTAACGGACGCATACAAAGGACATTGATCACCAAGGGTTTAAGCATATCTTTTCAAATCTGCTTACCTCTTAACCCTTTTAAACACCTCGATGATGGCTCGATACTCCAATTTTTCGATTTTTACAATTTTGGTGGACATTTTGTTTCAATTTATTACGTAACTAGCTGGCCCGGCGAAATTTGTTACGCCTAAATGATACCTACTTACGATGAATTTCACAAATCGTAATCACCGGTGATCGGAGATCAACGGCTTGGTTCTCTGATTTTTGAATTGTCAAATCGAGTTGATGCTAGATGAAACTCAGATCACCCCCATGAGTATCGAAGTCTTCAGAAAAAGTTACACAATGTGGTGCACATAAAATATTTCATACCCTTGGGCGAGATTTCCATGTTTCCATGGATATGAGCTGTCACACAGAACAGAAACACAAATGTAATAATGTCAATTACTTATTATGGCTATTTTGGATTCAGTTATTTCCGCAAATATATTTATTACCCAAACAGAAATTCGAAAACATTTCAAAAATCATGAGAAAAGATGAGAATAATGGACAACTCACGATTGAAACTGATCGACAAAATGCGATTTACTTGAAATTTCGATAAAAATTCACTGTGATAGAATTCTATGCAAATTATACAGTAATTGATGTCAATACCTTCACGATTACGTTATTTTGAATAAATAAAGATGTGAAAATAACTAATAATAATCAGTCATAATGTCTGAATAGCGCCACCTGAAATGGTAAGAACGGAACTACTCTCATATCAGACATATCTCAATGAAATCTCATCATTTTAGAGATCTGTAATCTAACGCTAAGACATTTCGGCTTTGGTCAACAGCGCAGAGTTGGAGGCAACCCAAATTACACACTATGTTTACATCGCTGTCTAACTGTAGCGACACCTAGTAGCCTAACTCGAAAGAAGGAAAAGCATTTTCTGTATTAGTAAAATTTTCATCGATTTTTTCAGAGTTTTATTGTATTTCATAATAACCAGACCGTAGACGAATCCATATATGAAGTTTCATAACAAACACTCCATCCGATCTCGAGTTATAAATGGTGTAACCAACATCTTTCTTTTATATATATAGATAACTTCGACCTCTATGTAGGAAGTATAACGTGGCGTCGTTATCTGACAGGAAAATGACTATAACCTAACATTTTCAAAATATACACCGACAAATGTGTCAGTGAATGGCATATTGAAAAAAATGTGATAATGATTCTTATTTGTGGAAATGCCTCACTCGAAGCTATCGCTCATAACTACATGCGGGAGGCTCTAGCTCAGAGGAGCAGAATTGGCTATTCGAACTATTATCTGGAGAACAAAGTTAGCCAGTTGCGGTTCGACGCCGGCAATTAAGTCTTGGAATTTTGACCGAACGCTCCCGGAGTGCACTCGACATAAGAAACTATCGGGATAGATCAAGACGTTCGCGGAAATTGTCCGAAAGTTGAAGACGGCGGTCAGCAAACGACCCCTTCGCCATCAGACAAGAGGACTTTCACGTATGTAACGAATCTATCAAAGCCATATTCCTCCTCTTAATGGTCCGGCCCTTTGAACATAATACCTGGAGTTTGTTTGTGAACGTCGGCCCGAGTCGTTAAAGTTTCATCGGCCCCTGAAAATTCAGCCAACTACTGTCAAAACTCCGACGCCAATTAAATGAATTACAGTCCAGCTTAGCAGAAGTTTCGCCAGTTATAACCTCCAGATTCTCCCCGGGGCCTTTCATTAGCATCTCTATGTGCCACCAAAAATTAATGGAATTAATTCTACCATAACTCAACGTCTATCTTCGTTCTCGAATGCGAACTTTTGTCCACTTGTCCTTATTTCGAAGTCGGAGACTGAGCTGTTCTTCTGATGATTCTTTACGACCCACGCAAGCTAAAACAAAGTCAGGAATACGAATCAGGAGCTATATTAAGGGTGTTTCAATAAGAGCGCAAGACTCCAACTATCCTCCATGTTTGACAGTCATAATGTCAAATGATGACACCCTGCAACTTTGTGAATCTTCACTTTTAAGAACAAGAACTGCAGGTTTATACAACTTTGAATCCATGCATACATTTGTTCTACAAAACTACCCACTTTCCCTTTTCGAATTCCTGATGGGGTTGTAACCCTCTCCGGGCATTGCTAGTAGAATTAAGCTTTATATCCCAGATCATGTCTCCATGTCGTCAAAAACCGACATGTATGATTGTTTTCACAAATTCGGATTCGTTGTTGAGTAATTGAGGGTGGACACTTTTAAATGAGACACCCTATAAAAGACCTCGACATGAAGACTATTCAGACTCATACGGATGCCTTCTATACGAGAATATATTGAAAAATTCTACTATAGAACCAAACAAAATTTCAATGTCAAAATATTTTTTTACTCAACATATTCTCCTCTTAATTGAATACATTTATTACAGAAACCTGCAACGTCTCTAGACCTTTCAAAAAAAAATGTTTCTTCTTGCTCTGCAAACCAGTCCTCCACAGCTTTTATTACCTACTCGTTGGAAGAAAATTTACGACCTTTTAAACTTTTTTTCAGTTGAGGAAAGAGATGATAGTCGGACGGAGCAAAAATCTGGTGAATAAGGGGGGTGTTCTAGTAATTCTAACACTAAATCACGAATTTTTTGGATGGCAACATGAGATTTGTGTACTAGGGCGTTGTCCTGTAAAAACAAAATACCTTTGGATAGCTTTCCGCGTCTTTTCTCTTTAATTTTTTCCCGTAGAGTGGTCAGTAATGTCGAATACAAATCTCCAGTTATTGTTCTACCCTTATCCAAAAAATCAATCATGATTACTCCATGGCAATCCCAAAAAAACTGAAGCAAGAACTTTTCCAGCAGATTTTTGGACACGAAACTTCTTAGGTCTTGGAGAACCAGAGTGTCGCAATTCCATCGATTGTTGCTTTGTTTCTGGATCGTAGAAATGTACCCAAGTCTCATGCATAGTAACAATTCAGTTTAAGAAGTCTACATCGTTGTCAAATCGATCACAGATCGAACGCGATGCTTCTGCCCTTGCACGCTTTTGCAACATTCAAACATTTGGGGATCCATTTTGCAGAAATTTTTCTTTTGTTCCAAGTGACGTGAACTATTTGATGAACGCGTTCGCATGAAATCTTCAGTGCTTCAGATATCCGTTTCAGCCCAATTCGACGGTCTGATAAAATCATGTCATGAACTGCATCGATATTTTCGGGGACTGACACAGAAACTGGCCTTCCCGATCGTTCATCATCTTCAATGAAAAATTCACCTCTTTTGAAGCTTGCAGTCCAATTTTTCACGGTCGCATACGAAGGGCATTGATCACCAAGGGTATTAAGTATATCTCCGTAAATCTGCTTACCTTTTAACCTTTTTACATACAGGTACTTTATGATGGCTCGATACTCCAATTTTTCGATTTCTACAATTTCGGTGGACATCCTTTTCTTTAATTTATTGCGTAACTCTGGTTTACTTTTTTGACGTCGAACTCTACACTGACACTTCTAATAAGTTATTGTTCGTTGATATGGTATCGCAATATTTTTTTATGCATGAAACTGGTCTTGGCTAACTAGATATCAATAAATCCTCGTACTCACATCAAGTTTACCCCTCTCGTCGTGGAACACCCTGTATATGGAAGGACATAAGCAGTGTAATCCCTTAAGTGCTTTTGTCCCCCTTGGAACAACCCAAGACAACAAACACCACTAGCGGGATTAAACAGGACAGTTCAAGCCAATTCTGTATAATTTACCATTAAGAAAAACCGTTCATTTATTCATTTACTTCCGAAATTCTTCTAGTACAACGCAAGGACGAATAACGACGTGAAAGAAGGAAGGAAAAGGACAGCACAGGAATAAATAACAAAGTAGTATTCCTTGCTAGAACATCCCGGCGAAGAATGGAGATAGACATAGATTTTTATTCCCTTCCGTTCTTTTATCGTCGGTGATACAGAAATCCGGGAAATGTAGGATCCACACCGTTGAATTTTATTGTTGCTTAAAAAGATACAACAAAGACTCGGATTCCATTAATTGAACGACGCGGGCTGCATTTCAAAGGTTCTGGAACGTTGAAATCAAATTTCTTATCGTTGCCGGGGCCGTAATTGAATTTATGAATTAACGTTTTTGCTCCAGGAAACTCCTCGGGAATTCCTTCTCGACCTGATCCGATAGTTCGCTCAAGCCTTTACTCCGAAGAACTCAATTTTACCACTTTGCCCGGATGAAGAAGAGTTGTTATTCTGAATAGCGCGCTATTTCGGTATATGTCACTTTTGAAGCTGTTATTTTTTGACATTCGACAAGTAGAAACGACGCCATTATTAAAAATGGAACGATATACGCTTCAACAATGTATGAAATTATTAAAATTCACTATAAAGATAGTGAAAATTTGGCAGAGACGGTTCGTATAGAGCAGGTTGTTATCAGGGCGAAGATGAACGTTTATTCGACTCCTGGAAATATGCGTCATTCCAATCTGGGGTGACTGGAGTAATCCATTCGACCCACCATAATGTTCACACAAACCCCTACATCCAGTTCCTGTTCCACTCTTGCTCCAAGCCTGTATGTGACCTGAATCCAAGGCTGGGCTGTCGTTTCAGTTTCGAAAGATTTCTTTCCAAGTGGAGAGAGAGAATAAAACTAGTTACGTCGGAGGAACGTTCCCTTAAAAGGATCTGCCATATAGAACTCGGTCTATTAAATTAGGAGGTAATGCTATTCCAGCAGTCTATTTACGAGGGCTGCCCGTATTTAACTCAGTTATTTGTTCTATTAGACTTCTTCGACGGACCCGGTATTTCTGATTACATTTTTTCGTTCATATTATTGGTTTTCTTGAAACCGAAGTTCGAAAAGTTTGGGAGTTTATCTAACAGTTGGAGCGAAATTATAAAAATCGAGAAATTGGAGTATCGAGCCATCATCAAGTACCTGTATTTAAAAGGGTTTAGAGGTAAGCAGATTTACGAAGATATGCTTAATACCCTTGGTGATCAATGTCCTTCGTATGCGACCGTGAAAAATTGGACTGCAAGCTTCAAAAGAGGTCAATTTTCCATTGAAGATGATGACCGATCGGGAAGGCCAGTTTCTGTGTCAGTCCCCGAAAATATCGATGCAGTTCATGACATGATTTTATCAGACCGTCGAATTGGGCTAAAACGGATATCTGAAGCACTCAAGATTTCATACGAACGCGGTCATCATAAAGTTCACGTCAATTTGGACATGAGAAAAATTTCTGCAAAATGGATCCCCAAATGTTTGAATGTTGACCAAAAGCGTCCAAGAGTAGAAGCATCTCGTTCGATCTGTGCTCGATTTGAAAACGATGTAGACTTTTTAAACCGAATTGTTTCTATGGACGAGACTTGGGTACATTTCTACGATCCAGAATCGAAGCAACAATCGATGGAATGGCGACACTCTGGTTCTCCAAGACCTAAGAAGTTTCGTGTCCAAAAATCTGCTGGAAAAGTTCTTGCTTCAGCTTTTTGAGATTGCCATGGAGTAATCATGATTGATTTTTTGGACAAGGGTAGAACAATAACTGGAGATTACTATTCTACATTACAGACCACTCTACGGGAAAAATTAAAAAGAAAAGACGCGAAAAGCCATCCAAAGGTATTTTGTTTTTACAGCACAACGCCCCAGTACACAAATCTCATGTTGCCATGCACAAAATTCGTGATTTAGTGTTTAAAAGGGTTAAGAGTTAAGCAGATTTACGAAGATATGCTTAATACCCTTGGTGATCAATTTCCTTCGTATGCGACCGTGAAAAATTGGACTGCAAGCTTCAAGAGTGGTAAATTTTCCATTGAAGATGATGACCGATCGGGAAGGCAAGTTTCTGTGTCAGTCCCCGAAATTATCGATTCAGTTCATGACATATTTTTATCAGACCGTCGAATTGGGCTAAAACGGATATCTGAAGCACTCAAGATTTCATACGAACGCGGTCATCATAAAGTTCACGTCAATTTGGACATGAGAACAATTTCTGCAAAATGGATCCCCTAATGTTTGAATGTTGACCAAAAGCGTCCAAGAGTAGAAGCATCTCGTTCGATCTGTGCTCGATTTGAAAACGATGTAGACTTTTTAACCGAATTGTTTCTATGGACGAGACTTGGGTACATTTCTACGATCCAGAATCGAAGCAACAATCGATGGAATGGCGGCACTCTGGTTCACCAAGACCTAAGAAGTTTCGTGTCCAAAAATCTGCTGGAAAAGTTCTTTCTTCAGATTTTTGAGATTGCCATGGAGTAATCATGATTGATTTTTTGGATAAGGGTAGAACAATAACTGGAGATTACTATTCTACATTACTGACCACTCTACGGGAAAAATTAAAAAGAAAAGACGCGGAAAGCCATCCAAAGGTATTTTGTTTTTACAGCACAACGCCCCAGTACACAAATCTCATGTCGCCATGCACAAAATTCGTGATTTAGTGTTAGAATTACTAGAACACCCCTTTTATTCAACAGATTTGGCTCCGTCCGACTATCATCTCTTTCCTCAACAGAAAAAGAGGTCGTAAATGTTCTTCCAACGAGGAGGTAATAAGAGCTGGTTTGCAGAGAAAGAGAAAACATTTTTTTTCAAAGGTCTAGAGACGTTGCAGGTTCGCTGTGATAAATGTATTCAATTAAGAGGAGAATGTGTTGAGTAATAAAATATTTTGACATTGAAATTTTGTTCGGTTCTATAGTAGGCTAAGAATGTTTCAATATATCCTCGTATATATAGCAATTCTGGATAAGCCAAAGCAAAAAATGAGATCTCATAGTTTTATTGAGACTCACTTCGAAGCACTGTTTCAGGCACCCTGTATAATATTTCCTCATAATTCAAAGAAGCAATATCATGTTGCGAAAAGAAATTCTTACAGTAAGGGATTTCGGAGATATAAACACTAATTTGTGACACCTATGGCATTCAGCACTTTTAAAAATGCTCAAGAAATAAGCCTTCAGAAGACATTTAAATTTTTTCCAGCAACTTGAAATACTCCAGTAGGAAATTGTAGTAGTGCTACGAAACCTGTGTCACAGTTGAACCTCAAAAGAATTAACTGCATTTACAAAGATAAAAAAGATTAAATAGAAATTAGCATTGGCAACGTCTCTGAGATTTATTTGAAATTTCACGAGTACCAGTTTTAAGAAAGAAACCTGATAAACCTAAATCATGGCCAACCGGGATACATTATAAAAGTATGATTTTGATTTTAAGAGTCTTCTAAATTATGTTTATAAACCTTTTAAGGGTAAAACGACTTGATTTATTTTTGTGACTCATTAATGTGGACTGAAATGTTCATAGCTAGGCAGGTATCCTTAACATAACCTCAAATTCAGTAAGTAAATAAGCCAAAAAAATTTTATGTAAGATCAAATAGATTATATTGTATTCCAGAGGCCCTGATGAAGAATTAAATTGAATTCGAAAGCTTGGCGAAGAATGAAGAGTTTCACTTGAAATTTCTCCCAAAAAATCGAGTCGTTTTACCCTTAAAAGGTTTATAAATATTATAAAAGTATATATCCGAATACCGTCATGTATACGGGGTGATTCACGAAGACTATTCGGTGATAAGGAAAGACTTGAGATTCGAAATTTATGGAGAAATAAAAATCAGTCAATTTCACTAAGAAACGAATAATCCTGCTTATCCGAAACGACATCTTGTCGTGAAATATCCAAAAAGGCAAAGGGCTGCTTCTCTTATTACCCAGTGCGCGCACTTTCTCGAAGAAGCAGGAAAAGCCAACAAACGCAATTCATTTAGATTTATTTCCGACCTTTCATCTCGGCTCGAAATCGAAACGGACAGGCGAATTATCCCCCCTCTCCTCGCCCCCCCCCTTTCAGTGCCGTCGACTGATTGTATGACACAGAAATTGTTTTCCTCATAATCCGTCAGAAGAATCGTCCCAGTCGCGGAGGAACCATTATATTTTTTCATCTCGATTCGGCGGACGCATATTTCCCCGGAGAAAAGTCCCAGTTTCGAAATCCGAAAACTCGATTCATGGCCCCCCCTTCAACGTCTTAACGATGTCGGGCAATTAGATCCGAGCTGTTGTCTTTTCCCGAACATCCAGAGATCCGGGGGATTCTCTATTCGTGCATACTTCGTAATTGTTCGTATTCCGAATTAGCGAGAACGGTGGACTGGGAAAAAACGAGGAGAAACTTGGAGTTTGGCTGATTTTCCTAATTGCCCGGGTGTATTTCCCGAATCGGCTAACGAACGAAACTATCTTATATTTATAAGAGATAGGAGATACAAAGTTCTCCTAGTCTACTATCGCTTCTGCTTTCCAGACTAGGAAATTTGTAGGCGAACATCTTATTCGGAAGCAATAGTTCTATGCTGTTTCTCGATGTCTTATGCGCTCATAAATACGTCTGGGTATAGCTTCTATGCTATCTGACAAAGAAACGGCAAACTCCAAAAGGAGCTGTTCAAGTAAATGATTAAATTTGGAGAAAAAACGAAGGGTTTACAATTTTTTCTAATAAATTTGTTAATAATGTGCTTGTCCACCGCTATTATCTATACACTCCCCAACACGTCTAGGCATTAATGCAATAAGATGGTCTATTTCTTCATGAGTGATACTATCCCAATATACCTGTGTTCAAAATTCATACTTTTTATTATAAATACCACAAAGTTTATACAGGGTGAGTCTTTGACTTTTACATATATTTTAACTGAAGATTCTCGAGGCCAAAAGGAACCTTTTTTTGATTTTCCATTTTTCCGAATTCGGCTCTGTTAAAAAGATATAGCCATTTGAAAAAAAATTGGGCTAGATACGTCCCTGAAATGATACTGTGCAATTAATTCAAAGTTCATATTTCTCGATAGAAATTGAGTTTATAAATTTAGGTCCAATTTAGGGAATACTCAAGTAGTCAAGTACTTACCTTATTGGAATAAAAATGTTGCAAACACGATAATTTCAACAAAAACAGTTAGTTTCATCGGATTATATCTGCAACTAAAAAGCCACATTTATTCCACCAAAATAAGTTCCTTCTTCGATTTTTCTGCAGATTAGTTTGTAAACACTAATAACTTGTTCATATTTTCCTCGAAATTCCCAAACAATACCATGAAGAGAGACTTTTCATTCAGATTTATTATTAAACAACCTAACCTAATCTAATTTGTATGGATTCTGTGAATTTTTGCACAGAACTTTCAAGAAGGTGTTGTCAGCTTGCTGATATTTTCATTGAGGTTAAGGATTTTTTACGGAACATAGCATAAATCACGATACATTTGTGTACCGTGGTATAAATATCTATGAATTCTGCCGTTTCCATCATAAATCGACTTTGCCGCCAAATATTACCACGCATGCGTAGAGCGAAAACCGAATTATTGGTTGTCTGCAGGCCAACGTTGAACAATAACAAACCAGATTCTCTGAACAAACTGTAAACATTATGTGGAGTTCTGAATAATCTGAATACATTCAGTGACTTATTGTTCTAATGTGATTATTATGTGAATTAATATAATTTCAACCGTGTCGAGTTTGTAAAATTCCAAGAGGATGTTGTTTAGATAGAAACATCGCCACAGATTATCAGGTATCGTATTATTTTTCATTAATTTCAATTTAATAAATAGTTTGTATCGAGATTCATCACTCATATCCGAATTTTGTATTTCATCGACATTTAACTTCAATATGGACCGGTAACTATGAATTTTCAATAGAAACTGTGCGTATTAAATCCTCCTTGGTGTTCAATTTTATCTCCCACATTTGAGGGATTTTATTATTAAAATATCTCGACAAAGTTGATAAATATTGTGACAACATTGTAAACTCGTTTAAAGACCAGAGACTGAATGATATTCGATGATATTTAATTCAGAGACGCATTCAGATTATTCTTGAAATTAATGATTTTTTCGTCAAATTTCTCCGGGTAAAATTGGAAATAACTCGAAAACGACGCGTTTTATTGAAATAAAAATAGGAATACTTTCAGTTTCCTGAATGATTGATTCTTTCGAAAATATGAACCGTTTATATTTTTATGGTGTTTTAGCGTGTATTTA
The DNA here is from genome assembly GCA_951802165.1 of Adalia decempunctata. Classification (NCBI taxonomy): domain Eukaryota; kingdom Metazoa; phylum Arthropoda; class Insecta; order Coleoptera; family Coccinellidae; genus Adalia; species Adalia decempunctata. Next base: position 3,903,071 of record OX637695.1, on the reverse strand, counting down.
TGAGTCGACTACCCTGTAACTTTTATACTAGTAAAGATATTGAATAGGTTTCGATTGAGGAATATACACCATGAATAGAGTGAAAACTCAACCAAAATTTACTTCATTCGAAATAACGGTTCCGAAGATATAAACAGAAAAGTGTTTTTTTCATGGATTTTCGACACCCTGTATCTCCCAAATCAAACCGAATTTTGAAAAATGGTATAGAAAAAAAGTGTTTCCCTTGATGAGAGGAATCTACAGTTAAATATATGTACAAGTCAAAGACTCACCCTGTATAGGATAGGCTTACTCGAATAAGAATAAGACCGAGATTTTATGTGCTCTGTGCGATTCTATGGCTGTTTCAAAAATCCCACAAGCATATGTCTGCTCAGTTCTCCAAGACACCTGCCTTCAGTCGCATTGTTTTTACACGGCTTAGCTCGAAGCCCTTAACAAATACTTTCCACGTCGTCGGCCTTTAGTTCGCCACCCTTTACAAAGTGAATTCGTATGTGATGAGAACTTTTACCCTGCACAACACCACATGAAACCAGACAGAAGCAGATACGTAACTTTTAGTGTGAACAACCGTAAGTACCATTTCTTCAGTATTTGCTTTGTGGTATTTATTTTCAATTCTATCAAACATCCATTCTTTCTTTAATTCTCGAGGCGATAAGAATGGGTGCAGCAGTCCATTTCTTCTCTCCAAGAGAGCTCGTACATATTATTCAACCTGTACTTCATGTCTCAGAGTCGCCAAAGTCCGTGGGGGCTGGGGTAAATTTCCAAGTCTTCTACCCATGATGTTCCAAACATGCTCTATGAGCGAAAGATCGGGGAATCTGGGCGGCCATGGCAAAAAATTCACATGGGTCGCTTCAAAAAAGTTCAAACTAACTCAGGTAACATGATCTCCCTTGTAATATTCAAGTTTGTTGCTTTTCGGAAATTTCGCTCATGACATTTTTTCTTTCATATTACAATCGAGAAATTTTGCCGGCAAAATTCCATCTCTAGTGGTATTACATATGAAAAAACATTCACGATTTTTGTCCCCAAAATTTAATCAATTACTAATTGCTATACTACCTATCTATGTTTTACTTAATTTTTATTTAAATTCAATCAGCTCTCTCTGGGTGTTGCAGTTTCTTTGTCAGTTATTATAAAATAACCTGAAGAATAAAAGGAAACCGAAATCTCATTTCCTCTTCTCTTACAAACCTAACAACATTTTTATTCAAATTGTCACAAATATTCGGTAATCCGAAAGCAGTTTCGATCCAGTTGGACCTCCTTCCTCAGTGACTGAAAATTTATGAGGTCTTTGTGGATCATAACATAATATAAGATTATGTTTGCCAGGTATATCAGACGCTTACACATGTGTTCTGTCTCATATAACCGAACTGTATTAGTTTGCCAGAACGTGTAATTAATGAGTTCATGTACTGCAGATCATGAATCTCTCCTCATAACTTCGAGGTTGATGAGAACCGAAGATTGAACCACCAAAATTTCATTACCGCTTTCTCTGTAGATGTCACAGTTATGGATGGGACCCACAAAAACGTTTGAATGACGAATTTTAAGGTGGGCGTTCAATGTCGTGAGTTTTTTTTTCAAGTTGCATCTGAAAGTGGTTTCACTTTGAGAACTAAAATTTTGTGGGTAAACTCAGAAAGGATTGGAGTTCTTAAAGAAATAATTGAAATCGATTTCATTTCGAAAGTTGATTTTTTTCTTTAAAAAATAGAAGAAAAGAAGCCAACTCATGCTTCTGTTTTATTTCGAACGAAAGACCAATAAAAATAGTTCACCTTCCAATTAAAAGTGAATCTACAGATAATTTCGTTCAGAAAATCAACTTGAAATACGGAATTGGTAGAGAATGACCAAATTCAAATATATAGCGAGAAAAGGTTCCTGCTTTACCTACATATTTACTAATTTCATAGTTCAGCGATTTTCGGATAGAGAGCGTACATTTCATTCATAAGGAGAAAGATATTCATAAAACTTATAGTGATAATGTAAGTTCTATGGAGATATTCCATAAAATGCACGGTGGCGCTCTATCGGATTAGTTTTCCTACTCGTTGTGATCGCCGACCTTAAGGATATGAATGGGGAATTTTTGAAAGTAGAGATTTGGGTTTCGTTCATAATTCTGATTCACTCCAGCTGAGCTTTTTCGGTCAAACGCTGTCTTAAGTGCTCAGTGGAAAGATGGAGTTACAAGCGATGGAAAATATTCGAATAGATTAGATTGCTTTTCAAGGATATTAGCTCCCATTTGCTGCTCTGAATGCTGGACTAATTCCTGTGTGCTTCAGGTTGCGCTCGTATATCTGAATATATAAATCACTTACCATCGAATACTGTCAACGTGGCTTCCTTGGTCACAGCATCTCCAACTCCATTTTCAGCAACGCATTCATATGTTGCATCATCACGCCCCATTCTAACTGGTTCTATTCTCAATAGAGAACCTCCATCGGGCAATTCACGAACTTGATAACGCGTCTGGGATTCTGGAATATCAACTCTATTAGTTCACAGTACTAGGGAAGGAAGAATTGAAAAAATAGGAAAGATATTAATAACAGAGTCCTTGTTGATGGATGCTGATTGAATTTTTCACGAAAAGATCTGTTAAGGAGTTGAAAATTTTACGATTATGTTATCAAAACTGCACGAACTCATTTATACTTATGATGAACGGTTTTCCAATGAGAGGTATCATTTTGACATTCAAAGAAAAAATTCCACTTTTTGGATAAATGATCGGAAAATTGAAAGTGGAATATTTCATTACCTATAGGGGTTACATGGGTGATTTTGGTATCAAAATGTAGGTTTTCGAGGTCTTCCATTCAATAAAAAATATTTCAAAGCCCTAATTGTCACCGTGAAGATTTTGACCTGTCAAATGGCATTTTTTGGAAAATCGGAAATTTCAAACTGTCATTACTTCCGTCCCTCTCATCGCCGCCAGTAGTTATTTATATTATGTTGATCAGCATAGCCCCAAGTATCTCTGTGCAGAATATGAGCGATTTGAAAAATTTCAAATTTTGGGTGAAAAATGACAAAGGGGTATGACCCCCTAAAAACACCAAATTTGTCAATAAAAAATATATTTGGTGAGGATCTAACGTTATTATTGAATCTGGAAGTTGTACTTCCTATTCGAATCTTCAATAATAGCAATTTTGCTGACCGACAGCACCCTTACCTTGAGTGGTGTGAGCTCGTGAACAGAACTCGAAAATGAAAAATCGAAAACTAAAAAGTGGAATATTTCATTTCCTATAGAGGTTCCATGGGTAATTTTGGTATCAAAATGTAGGTTTTTGAGGTCGCTCCCTTCTATTAATAATATTTCAAAGCCCTAACTATCACCGTTTAGATTTTGACCTGTCAAATGGCATTTTTTGAAAAATCGGAAATTTCAAACTGTCATATCTTCCGTCCCACTCATCGCCGCCAATAGTTATTTATACTATGTTGATCAGCATAGCCCCAAATATCTCTGTGCACAATATGAGCGATTTTAAAAATCTCAAATTTTGGGTGAAAAATGACAAAGGGGTATGGCCCCCTAAGAACAACATATTTGTAAAAAAAATGTATTTGGGGAGAATCTAACGTTATTATTGAATCTGGAAGTTGTACCTTCTATTCGAATCTTCAATAATATCAATTTTGCGGACCGACAGCACCCTTACCTTGAATGGTGTGAGCTCGCGAACAGAAATTGAAATAGAAAAATCGAAAAATAAAAAGTGGAATATTTCATTATCTATTGGGGCTACATTGGTGATTTTGGTATCAAAATATAGGTTTTCGAGGTCGCTCCCGTCAAAAAGAAACATTTCAGAGCCCCAACTATCACCGTTTAGATTTTGACCTGTCAAATGGCATTTTAAAAAAAATCGAAACTTTCAAACCTTCATAACTTCCGCCTCTCTCATCGCCACCAATAGTTATTTATATAATGTTGATCAGTATAGCCCCAAGTATCTCTGTGCAGAATATGACTGGAGTTATTGTGTTAACTGAACTTTTTAAGCCTTAAGAACCAAATCTCCATGCAAAATACGGTGTAATGACGTTTGTGGAATGCCTTATTCCGAAAAACGACGAGGAATGGACCAACCAGGGTTTCTACAACAGTTTCGGTGAAAGCAACAATATTCTTGGCTGTTCTTGATCGGGTTTTATTCTTCACATCACTAACTTGTCCCAACAGCTCAAACTTCCCACCAATTTCTGTATTGCGGTTCGGCAAGGTGCTTCATGACGACCCAAAATTGTTCGAGTTTTTCGAAACGTCTCTGCCAAATTTTCACCATTTTTATAGTGAATTCAAAAAATTTCAATTCCATTTTTTTAATGGCGTAGTTTCTACTTGTCAAATGTCGAACGATGACAGCTTCAAAAGTGACATCAACCGAAATAGCGGGCTATTCAAAATAACACCTCTTATCGGAAAACCCTTCAGATTCTTGGGTTCAAAAGAAACTTTATTTTTTATTTTTCCGTCTTCGGCTTTGTTTAAACCTTGTCCAGTAGCTCTAAACTTACAATTTTCTGATGGTACTCACCTGAAACTCTTTTCCCATTCTTCTTCCATTGGATCACCGGAGGGGGTACCCCCTTAGCTGCGCAGTAAAAAGCAGCGATGCCACCATGCTTCACATTCAAATTTCTCGGCTTTGTCACGATTTCTGGAGGATCTGAAAAGAAAGTCAAAAATTAGTTTGGCGAAATACTCGGTTACGAAAATTCTCCCATCTTAAATCCTTGGGAATTCTCATCAAATATCCGAGGGTCTGATATTTTCCGCTCATGTTTTCTTTGTATTCCGAACGAATGGGAAATAAAGAAGAATGATAATACAAAAAATTCAAGATTGCCAATCAAGTTTCTCCCTTTTAAAAGTTCAGAATGGATTATTACTCAAACAGACATAACATGATCGATAAGATTAAAAAAAAAGACTCTAGCCGGCCTAAGTTATTCAAATCAGTGAACACTGCGAAATTCCTGAATAACAATCCGGGGGAAAATGGCAATACATGTACAAAGCCTCGGCATGCACCGGCATGAAATATTCAGGACGGCAAGGTGAAAAATGGTTATTCTTCTCAACAATAACACATTCAGGCAGACTTTCCTTACGTTTTCCTGGCCATTACGTGACGTTAATCAAAAGTACGCCGTTTTATGTAGTTGCCTTTCTTCGGAGTTGACGTGTCTAGAAATTCCAAACAGACATTGTTCTTCATAGCAAAGCAATTGGGGCAGTGCTATAATTATGTAAAGTAGCAATGTCTTTAATTGCCTCCGCGTATTCAAAGTCAGGCGATACGGCGGGGGTCTGGGTAGTAAAATTCAGGGAAATATTTCGGAATTGCTCGGAGGAATTAAAATTCATGCAACAATTATACAGTAACAGTAATTCGCGTTATTTATACTGTATTTCAAGTTTTAACGCATGGCGTCAATAGCTCTCAAGTTCCCTGAGTTTAATATAAAGAAAGAGGCCGGAAATGTCATAAAATTTTCACACATACGGTAAAAAACACACACACAAACTCATACAGGGTGTTCCATCAGGATGGAACCAACAGAAAACGAAATAGAGCAGTTTCCAGCAACCTTTTGGAAAAAAGGCTATAACCAGTCGATTTATTTTTGATCGGGGTCGAATTTTCAAAAAGCAACTTATGGAAAATCGAGGCAAAAGGTGGAAATTATACTAACTGACAAAAAAACTGCAACATCCAGAAGAAGCTGTTCAAATTTCGATTATCTTTTGGTGAAACATAGATAGTGTATCGGACGAAATCCTGTGCTCTCTGATTCCACGTACAGAAACTCTCGAAGCCTCCACAGACTATCTGGATTATTCTCGAAACAGGGCTGTATCCATATAAAAGACGCGCATGTTGCAGAGCAGTTAGTTACTTCATGAATAGAGCCGAATGGAATTGTGAATAGCGAATTCCAAGTAGTGAATATAAATTAGCAAGTGTGTAAATAAATCAGTATTAGTTATTGTCCATAAATTAGTGTGATAAGTTAGTGGTATTGTAAATAAATTAGACATTCAAAATCAGCAGACGATTTATTTAACCTCGAAAACGTTACAATAGTATAGCAAGGAGTAAATGATTGAATTTGGAAAAAAAATCGTGAAGATTTTTTCATGTGAACATTTCTTGTTACCTGAATATTGTAGTCGTTTTTTGCGAATTATTTAAATTTTACAACAAACCAGCTGTTCGAGGAGATCCAAAGTCGATGTTCAGTTCTTGTTAAAATGCCAAGAGCACGTATACGCGAAATAATCGCCAGCTAAGTGGATTTGAAGAAAATCGAATTATTGGTCTACGGGAGGCGAGGTTGTCATTTCTAGAAATCGCCAACCGTACGAACAGAAATCCAACTACGGTTACGAGATGTTGTCAAGTAAGGTTTGATAATGCCCAAAATCGAAGAAGAGTAGGCACCGGACGTCGAAGGGACACAAATGAAGTTCAAGATCGACGTCTAAGAGTTATGGCCATTAGAGACCGATTTGCGACTACTCCATCTTTGGATGATGAGTGGTTAGGAGAACAAGGCCATCCTGTAACTGTCCGAACGGTTTATCACCGGATAAGGTCTTTTGGACTGCTGTATTAGCGACCCCATCTAGTGTTACCTCTGACGGTTGAGCATCGTCGGCAACGATTTCAGTGGTGCAGAGAACGTCAACGTTGGAGTGTGGAATGGCATCAGGTCGTCTTTTTTGATGAATCTCGATTCTCCTTGATGCACATGATGGCCGAAGAAGGGTTAGACGACGTCGGGGAGAAAGACGTGAAGCTAAGTTTGATGTTGAGCGTCATGAACACCGGACAGTATGCGTTATGGTATGGGGTGCTATTGCACGTGCAAGTAGGTCACCTTTAGTCTTTATTCGAGGTAACATGACACCGCTGCGTTAACTTCAAGAAATAGTGGAGCCATATATTCTTCTTTACCTTAACCGGTTCGAGAATACAATATTTCAGCAAGATAATGCTCGACCTCATGTTGCCAGAGTTAGTTCGAACTTTTCCGAAGCGACCCATGGGAATCTTTTGCCATGGCCACCCAGATCCTTTGATCTTTCGCCCATAGAGCATGTTTGAGATATCATGGGTAGGAAACTTGGAAATTTTCCCCAGCCCCCACGCACTTTGGCGACTCTGAGACATGAAGTACAGGTAGCTTGTGGTAGTATTCCTCATGAAGAAATAGACCATCTTATTGCATCAATGCCAAGACGTGTTGGGGAGTGTATAGATAATCGCGGTGGACAAACACATTATCAACAAAGGACCCCGCACTTTTAGTAGGTAAAGTGGAGACCGGTCAAATTTTCTGAAAATTTAGTATGTTGTTGTACCCGACTCATTGACCAAAAGTGTCAATGGACCCAACCCAATCCTATGGCTAGTTTTCTGAATACGGGGTGTTAAAGTTGAAAATTGCCCAGATTTTCGGATTTATTTGCTAATTATTAAGAGTTACATTGGATTTCTGTTGCATACACACGTTTACTACATGTTCTAGGTATGAAATTAGAGGATACGTATGATTAAAAATATTTATATTTACCGGGTGATTCACGAATATATGACGGTAGTTTTTTCCCAAAATTCACTTTTTCTACTGTGACGTCAGGAGGGCATATTTTTGAAATGATCTTTCCGATTTAGTATTATGATGACAAAATATTGCACCGTGCATATTTTTTATACAGGGTGTTTCACAGAGAGAACCACTAGACATAATCATATTTTTTTGGGATTAATTCGAAATCCTGTATTTTTGAATTGATTTTTGGGAAAAGTGATACCACAAACATATGTGTGTCTCTAATCTCCAAAATATTCAGGGTGGTTTATTCATAGGAAGGTATTCAATTTTGGGAAAAGTACAAAAAACATGAACACCCTGTATTCGAAAATTTCCTCGGTCAAATGCAACTATTTTATCACTTTATATTGATTCCCACAACATCTCCCGAGGTATGAATTTTAAATCCGATACTATGACCAGTTTTCGAGATACAGGGCGTAAAAGCGGAGAATAACTTATTTCATCAATTTTTTTTTAATTGAAAAGCCGAATTTATTTTATGTTGCGCCCATGAGTTCAGTATGAGAGCAGATCAGATGCACATGGGAAGATTTTGCTAAAATATTTACTGTTACAGGGTGATTCATGAATAAATCACAATAGCTTTTGCAAACACTCGATAATTCTAAAGTTTCGTCACCGCGAAATTATTCCATGAAGTTAATACCTATAGTCGTTCACAATTTTCAGTCTGAAATACTTCACTTGATGTAATGTTAGACAGTTATTCAAAATTCACCAGAAAAGTTCTCCTTTCAATTATTTCAAAGCATATTATTTATGACTCACCCTGTATGAAAAGTACCTAATTATTATGAAGTATTTCAGACTGAAAATTGTGAACGAGGAGGTATTAACTTCATGGAATAATTTCTCTGTGATGAAACTGTAGAATTATCAAGTATTTGCAAAAGCTATTGTGATTTATTCGCGGATCACCCTGTAACAGTAAATATTTTAGCTGAACCTTTCCTTGTGCATCTGATCTGTACTCATAATGAACTCATGGGCGCAACATAAAATCAATCCGGCTTTTCAATTTGAAAAAAAAATGATGAAATAAGTTATTCTCCGCTTTTACGCCCTGTATCTCGAAAACTGGCCATAGTATCGGATTTAAAATTCATACCTCGGGAGATGTTGTGGGAATCAATATATCGTGGGAAAATAGTTGCATTTGACCGAGGAAATTTTCGAATACAGGGTGTTAATGTTTTTTGTACTTTTCCCAAGATTGAATACCTTCCTATGAATAAACCACCCTGAATATTTTGGAGATTAGAGACACACATATGTTTGTGGTATCACTTTTCCCAAAAATCAATTCAAAAATACAGGATTTCGAATTAATCCTAAAAAAATATGATCATGTCTAGTGGTTCTCTCTGTGAAACACCCTGTATAAAAAATATGCACGGTGCAATATTTTGTCGTCATAATACTAAATCGAAAAGAACATTTCAAAAATATGCCCTCCTGACGTCACAGTAGAAAAAGTGAATTTTGGGAAAAAACTACCGTCATATATTCGTGAACCACCCGGTAAATATAAATATTTTTAATCATACGTATCCTCTAATAGACTAATTTCATACCTAGAACATGTAGTAAACGTGTGTATGCAACAGAAATCCAATGTAACTCTTAATAATTAGCAAATAAATCCGAAAATCTGGGCAATTTTCAACTTTAACACCCCGTATTTAGAAAACTAGCCATAGGATTGGGTTGGGCCCATTGACACTTTTGGTCAATGAGTCGGGTACAACAACATACTAAATTTTCAGAAAATTTGACCGGTCGCCACTTTACCTACTAAAAGTGCGGGGTCCATTTATTAAAAAAAAATTGTGAACCCTCCGTTTTTTCTCAAAATTTAATCATTTACTCCTTGCTATAATATCTATGTTTTACCAATGGCGTTGCAGTTTCTTTGTCAGTTAGAATATGATTTTGGTTACATCAATTTCTCCCTTAGAAATCAATGGGGCAAACTTAAAAACGCTTACGACTATCTTTTTCAAATATGCTGATCACATTACAAAGTTTTGACGAATTGAAAGTTTTCTTCAACAGAAGTTCAGTTAACTGAAACAGTAAACACAAGATACGAGCCTTAATTAAACAAAACTCCTATACCATGTTGACAAAGGAAACAACGAGATGAACGTCTACAAACGCGTATGATATTATGTTTGTTTACGCAAAAGAAACAACGAAACGTTGTTTAATTTCAATTTACCTCCGCATGAAAAGCGTAGGAAAATGTTTCAGTCAAGGTTAATCAATCGATGGATAAAAAAACAATCCATTAAGGCATATTAAATTTCTTGTGGACAAATATAATTTATTTCCGTTCCAGCAATACATTTGGTATTCCAGGTAATTGTAGGAAGGCAAGACAAATCGAGGCTACGAGAGTGAGGACTGAACTCCTGCAGATTGAGACTTCAGAAGGCCTGCAATATAAATTACCAAATCCGATTATTCGACTTGCAAATGAGGCATTATAGTATTTCGGTTCTCCTTCCCTCTTTGGAAACGAGTCTGAAATATGGCAGGTAAATGAGACATTTTAGTAAAAAGGATGTTTTGGTACGAATAGTTTGGAAATTGATGAATATTCAGCAGACGAGGTCGGTATTTCGGTTTTTGGGCGAGGTGCTAAAGGGGATTAAGGAACACATATTAAATTTCATTTTGTTGGAGAAACAGTTGATGAGTTGAAGCGTATTGGAACTTTCTGAATGAGGGTTAAATTTATGGATAACCAAACATCATAAAGGTTTAGTCACCTAATCACGGAATGTCTTGCTATTGCAACTCAAAGAAAATATTTTTTTGGGCAAGAAACTTACAGGAGTGAGGGACTAGCCTCTTTGAAACCTTCCCAGATATACAGAAGAAAAATATTTGGCAACAAAATCTTGAAACAGGTCAATTTTTGTTTCACTTTTACCAAATTTTTATGCATTTTTGAAGGATTTTTGTTGAACCCTGTGCCACCCCCATCAACCCTCTAAATTTTTTGAATAGGAAAAGTGGGTCATGTGGTACTTTTTTCGACAAGGTCTTTTTATATTCTTCAAGGGCGTGTAGAAATTTTCAAGAAATTTTTTTTTTTCAAATTAGTGAGTTCAAATATGTGCACATTGTCATGGCTCATTTACTTTGAGTCGATGGTACCTGATGAAATTTGTCACCGAATGAAAGTCGATCATTACAGTATTGTTCATGCACAACTTTCAACCAACTCACGTGAAAAATTAGAATTTGTGAAACACTGCGCTTCAGTTATGATCTTAAGTAGGTATGATATTAGTACGTTTCTACTGAAGTTGAAACTTTTCGATAAAATTTTTCAATTCGAAGAGAGAGCCATGACAAAATGCACATACTGAAAACCTCTTTGAACTAACTAGTTTCTCAAAAAAAAAAATTTCATGAAAAGGACCCCGCACTTTTTCTATGGCAAATGGCGTTCCGTCAAATTTTCTGAAATTTTGGTATAATGTAGTACTCGACCTACTGATCAAAAGTGTCCATGGTCCCAACTCAATCCTATGACTAGTTTTTGAGATACAGGGCGTTGAAGTTGAGAATTACCCACTTTTACTACGCCCGTATCTCGGAACAGAATCGAATGAACTTCAATTTTTCTCAAGAAACATTTCATTACATCCCCAAGGAGCAACCATATAGAGGAATATAACCGAAAATCGTTACGAATACAGGGTCATCCATAATTGAATGCATGCCCGATTTTGAAAGTATAAAATATGTCAGTTTCAGAGCGAGACCGTTCACAAAATGAACTATTACACTAGATATGTTGTTGTTACATCGAAAAAGTCTGAAATACCCAGAATTCATACTGGGTGATCCATTATTATAGAAACTATTCTCAAGGAGTGTAAAATGGACACCTGTACTTATGGGTTGATTCAAGGTGTTTGTTTAATTTTCTTAGAACATATCATCATGGACTTCAAAGAATACAGGGTGATTCAGTCATGAAATGAGCTTTGAATCTCACGAAAATACCCAAAAACCCACCTTTTTTTTTCATCACCCTGTATTTCAAGATTAACTCCGACGAGGTGGGAGTTTTCTTTCACCACTGTACTTGATATGAAAACATCAATACGGCTGAGAGTTTTTATCCCCTTCCTATGACCAGATTTTTTGTTATGCTGGAATAAGAATAGAATAACAAAAATAAACAATTTTCATATTAGATAAAAAAAATCTGCTCATAGGAAGTGGATAAAAACTCTTGGCCGTATTGATGTTTTTATATCAAGTACAGTGGTGAAAGAAAACTCCCACCTCATCGGAGTTAATCTTGAAATACAAGGTGATGAAAAAAAGAGGTGGTTTTTGGGTATATTCGTGAGGTTCAGAGTTCATTTCATGACTGAATCACCCTGTCTTCTTTGAATGATATGTTCTAAAAAAATTAAACAAACACCTTTAATCAACCCATAAATACAGGGTGTCCATTTAACCCTCCTTAAGAATAGTTTCTATAATAATGGATCACCCAGTATAAATTCTGGGTATTTCACACTTTCTTGATGTAACAACAATATATCTAGTGACAGTGTGAAAGTTCATTTTGTGAACGTTCTCGCTCTGAAACTGACATATTTTATACTTTCCAAATCGGGCATGCATTCAATTATGGATGACCCTGTATTCGTTCTTGAGAAACATTGAAGTTCGTTCTATTCTGTTCCGAGATACTCGCGTAGTAAAAGTGGGTAATTTTCAACTTCAACGCCCTGTATCTCGAAAACTAGTCATAGGATTGAGTTGGGGCCATGGACACTTTTGATCAGTAGGTCGAGTACTACATGTACTACATACATACCAAAATTTTAGAAAATTTGACGGAACGCCATTTGCCATAGAAAAAGTGCGGGGTCCTTTCTGTACGCCTGTGAAGAATATACAAAGACCTTACCAAAAAAGTACCACATGACCCACTTTCCCTATTCAAGAAATTATGAGTGTTGATGGGAATGGCACAGGGTGCAACAAAGATCCTTCAAAAACGCATAAAAATTTGGTAAAAGTGAAACAAAACTTGACCTGTTTCAGGATTTTGTTGCCATATATTTTTCTTCTGAGGAAATGAATTTGTTCCATAATTTTGACGCGCACTGTATGGTTTCATTAAATCTATGAAACTAGAAGGCGAGCTGTAATGCCCGTCGCCAGAAAAGCTCTGTTAGGGGCACAAAAGACCTTAAGGTCGCAGTGAACTATAACCCCTTTTTAACTATCACTTCAACTATAGGAATCACTGAAAAATTGGCCCAGTTCTCGGGAATTTTTAATTTTAAAATTGACTTCTTTGAGAATAAGAGGAATAGTTAATACCAAAGACAATAATTTTGTGCGTTACTTAAACTGCTCCACATGAGTTAGGGATATTGACCTAAATTGCAAAAAATATAGTTGAAATAAGATTTTTGTGATGAAAATTCATATTAATATGATTTCAAGTTGCAAATTAATCTAAGCCTGTAGGTTTGCAGCGTTAAGCAAAATCGAGTAAAATAACGAAATTTTATTCCCAGAGAATTCAAGCATTTTAAGACCATCCATACAATGTATGGCCTTCAAGGGCATCAATAAGAGATCTTTGCATACTACACAAGAGGTTGTTGAACATCTCTTGAGGAATATGGTTCCATAAACGGGACAGAAGCTCTCTCAGATCATTTAAGGATTCTGGGGTAGGTTGATGATTATCTAATCTTCTTTGGAGCATGTTCCATGCAATTCAAATCTGGTGAGTGCGGAGGTATTGGTAAATGTGGAGTACCAAGCTCCTCGCGCGCATTCTCAACTATGACTGCACGGTACGGTCTAGCATTGTCTTCTAGGAATTGAAAAGTTTCACCAATAGCAGCGTGGAAATTCGGCACAACATTGTCAATGACATGCTCCCTATAGTCTAAGGCGGTCATATTCCCAGGACAAATGTGTAGATCTGTGCGCCCGTTGAAACATATCCTGACCCATAACTTAACACTACGCCCTAGGAATGGATGGACTTCTTGAACATAGCGACGATTACGGGGTATGCGTGGGATTGTCCATACCCTTATTCATCGAGAATCTGAAAATCGTCCATTTCTGGATTCATCAGTGAAAAGGACACTACGCCATTGATTGTTCAAATTGTTGCCTTGCCCATTCCAGTCTTTGACGCTTATGGTCACGTGTTAATGGAACTCCTCTCAATGGACCTCTAGAACCTAGATTCACCTCTCTCAAACGTCGTCTGATGGTTTCGACGGAAACTTGGACCCCATCTGCATTTTGAGTATTCCGTAGCATTCTACACGTCGATGTAGGGTTTCTTCTTGCCGAAACGGTGATGAAACGATCCTGAGCAGGTGTTGTTTTTCTTCGCCCACCAAGCCTTGGTCGTTCCAACATGGAACCTGTCTCCCTGAACCTATTCCAAAGTCGAAATATCACACTTTGGCTGCCTTGGAGCCTTCCGCTACAACAACCTGAGTTAGGCCACCCTGTAGCATTCCGATAGCCCTATTAGCCTCAGCGTTTGTTAATTTACGTCTTGGCATTTTCAGAAAACTCGTTTCAAATCGAAGCCGTTGATAAACTGACTTCATTTCGAAATGAGAACATTCATGAAGCACATGCAAAGAACCAAACTTCAGAAAAAAGGCGACCACATTGACGAAATGTCTCATACTGATTTTTATTGGATCAATTCAAGTTGTTATTGAGTTTTGAAGATTTTACAGCGATTTTCTCGGAGATTACATACTTTTTAAAACGATTGAATACGATATCCCTAACTCTTGTGGAGCAGTATATTTCACATTTAACTAAAATAGGGCAACCATTAGAACGTTTCTTTCTTGTTTTTCATTTAATTCTGTTTCGTTTTAATCTGACGCAAATGATCCTTTAATTGTGTACTTTTCAGTGACCCCAGTCATGAAGAGCTACCAGCAATTTGCATCCACCGGACACAAGATGATAAGTTGCCCCAAAAACGTCAAGTGCACGATCCGTAATAACATACCTCATGGTTTTATTATCCTTCATTGATTTACACATGCGAGGAACCAACAAGCGACCAACGTAACACGATTGTTATCATTCTGATTTTGTAATTTCCAAAGAGCACCGTACTCGAGGCGATTAATCAACTCCAGGCAGGTAACTATTAGATTGTTAAACGATCTTATTGCGTGCTGAGAGGATAATTAGTTTCAGTTTCTTATCCTGCCGTTAATTAATAAACTATATTCCCGATAAGGGATCCACACGATCGGAAACTTATTATGTGGTATCGTTATCTAATACGTCGAGCCTGATAGGCAGATTCGGAAGGCATTAGCAGTTTCTTCAGCTTGCTGATGGAGCAGTTCGCCAAACACACTCCATTTGTGCACACCTCTAGTGAATAATAGAAACAACACACTAACAGTGTGACAAGAAAAACCTCGGACAAACTCTTTTTCATTTAGCTCAATTAAACGGAAGAAATTGAACAAAACAACAACAAATAATAATAGCTTGAACATTTGTTAATAATATATCCAAGCCGTTTTGAAGTGGCTTCCTTTGGCGGCGATACACAGCTTCAGACGCTCCTTGAAATTTTCGGCAATGGGCCGCAGCTCCTCGGGCGTTAATCGGTTCCATTCCCGGCGCGGAGATTGCTTCAGCGCCTCCAAATTTTTGTGTTTTTTAGCACAAGCCCTGTGCTCCAAAATCGACCACATGCTGTAGTCCATTGGGTTGAGATCCGGTGAGTAGGGCGGCCATTCTGCAGATGAGATGAAACAAGGAAAATGGGTCTTACACCATTTTTGCGTATCGCCGAAGTGCTGCTTGGCCCACGGAAGTACTACGGCCACGAGGATGTCGCAGCGGTAGACTTCTTGATTGATTTTGACCCCTTGATTCACGAAAACTGAGGGAGTTTTACCACTGCCGCAAATTCCGCCCCAGACCATGACGGATTGCGGATTTTGACGGTGTTCGACGATGGCCGATGTACCGGGAGCCTCTACGGACCAGACTCTGTCGTTTTGGTGGTTGTGGGATTGCTCAACGGTGAAAAGCTTCTCGTCTGTGAAGAGAATTCGCTCCCATTGCTGACCGGCGGCGAGACGAAGGAGTTGGAGGCACCTTTGGAGTCGTACGCGCTTGTTTTCCTCCGTGAGGAGTTGAACTTTTTGGAGCTTGTATGGCTTGAGGTTGAGCTCCTGTTTGGCAATTTGACGGACTGATTTGCTGTTGATACCGGTCTCACAGGCTATTTTCCTCATGGAAACCCTCGGATTTCGATTGACTCGCTTCTTGACGATGTTGCGATTGCTAGGTGTATTGACAGTGGGTTTTCTACCACTTCCTGGACGACGACCATCATGGCCAAGCTCCTTGAAACGACTAATTGCATCGGACACGGTTTGTCGAGGCACAATGACCAAACGAATAATTTCGCATTGACGCCTACCTTGACGAAACAGCTCCAAAATCGCACTACGTTTGTTTGACATTCTAAAACTCTGCGAAATGAAATTATATCAAACTGAAAATTCACATATTACTACAGGAAAGTGTAGAGAAACCAAGAGAATAAAAATTATTTGGCTGCGCTGAAATACTTTTGTTCCAGACCACAGCAAAATTTGTCCAAAGTTTTTCTTGTCTCTCATTCCATTGTGGAACACTCTTGTTGCGTCTCATTACAACATCGGGCCAAAATAAAAATTCCTTCGACCATGAAAATTGAGCTGTCATGTTGAAAAAAAAATTTCCAAGTGTCTTGGTTTATAATCTTCGTTCTTGGTTTGAGCACCCTTTGTACTGATTTATGGGTCATTTATTGAAAGTGTTCGCAATCCGAGATGCTCAGGTGAAGTTTGGGAAATCCATCTGGTTTTTCGAGACCATAACCATGTCCTGTGAACCTTCTCGGTTTCCCAAAACTAGTTTAAATCAGGAAAAACATGCCAGTTATTGAATGTTCGAGTCCAAGGATTCTCTGATTGGTCTGTAGATACAAAAAATGGGTTGTTTTTCCCAATTTAGTCAAATATGACCAATAAGAGCACTCTTGTGGCTCAGCAAGGCGTTTTTCGATTCTGTGTTGATCTCTTCTCCTTTTACCCAGAGGAATTGAACCTCCTATTCCTATTCTCCAGCTCGTCTTTAAAACCCCATGTTACAGAGACAAGCAGAATTTTCGCCAGCTAAGTGAATTTGAAAAAGTTCGAATTATTAGTCTACGGAGGCTGGGTTGTCTTTTCGAGAAATTGCTAACCGTACGAACAGAAATCCAACCACTGTTATGAGATGTTGTCAAGCTTGGTTTGATAATGCCCAAAATCGAAGAAGAGTAGGCCCCGGACGTCGAAGAGGCTCAAATGAAGTTCAAGATCGACGTCTGAGACTTATGGCCATTAGAGACCGATTTGCGATATCTCGATCTTTGTTTGATGCGTTGTTAGGAGGACAAGGCCATCCTGTAACTGTCCGAACGGTGAAATGCCGGATAAGGTCTTTTGGACTGCAGCATTATCGACCCCATCTCGTGTTACCTCTGACGGTTGAGCATCGCCGGCAACGATTACAGTGGTGCAGAGAATATCAACATTGGAATGTGGAATAGCATCAGGTCGTCTTTTCTGATGAATCTCGATTCTCCTTGAGTGCACATGATGGCCGAAGAAGGGTTAGACAACGTCGGGGAGAATGATGTGAATCTCAGTTTGATGTTGAGCGTCATGTACACCGGACAGTAGGCGTTATGGTATGGGGTGCTATTGCACATGCAAGAAGGTCACCTTTAGTCTTCATTCGAAATAACATGACAGCGCTGCGTTACCTTCAAGAAATAGTAAAGACATATGTTCTCCTTCACCTTAACCAGCTCGAGAATCCAATATTTCAGCAAGATACTCGTATTGCTCGACCTCATGTTGCCCAGAGTTAGTTTAAACATTTTTGAAGCGACCCATGTGAATCTTTTGCCATGGCCGCCCAGATCCCCCGACCTTCTGCCCATAGAGCATGTTTGGGACATCATGGGTAGAAGGCTTGGAAATTTACCCCAGCCCCTACGGACTTTGGCAGCTCTGAGACATGAAGTACAGGTAGCTTGTGATAGTATCCCTCAAGAAGAAATAGACCATCTTATTGCATCAAAGCCGAGACGTGTTGGGGAGTGTATAGATAATCGCGGTGGACAAACACATTATTAACAAATTTATCCGAAAAAATTGTAAACCCTTGTTTTTTTCCAAGGTTTAATCATTTACTCGTTGCTATACTATCTATGTTTTACGAAAAAAGATTTGACATTAAAAGAGCTCCTTCTGGGTGTTGCAGTTTCTTTGTCAGTAAGTATATAAACTATGCTTCGTTGCTTACAACAACCTGTCCATACCATAGAAATCATAATATATATACTTACTCTAGAATGCTAATTCCTTCTAGTTCCGCAGCGAAAAACGTGCCGCATAGGCAACTGATTCACAATGTGCGCATGCTCACCATTAGGAAATTTCAGGTAGAACGATGCCAAGTCCCTAAATGTTTTGTCGGTTCTATTTTAAGTTCAATATAATTAAACAATAAAAATATTCCAATGAGTAACAAACTTATTTTATAGCTCATGCGCGACTTCCTACGACTATTAGACACATTAATATCATAAGTGAATTGCAATATTTGTGGAATTGGTGAGAAAATTAGAGCAGTTGTGTAGTAGGTTTCGCTAAATAGATATAGACCGCGCAACACCGCTTTTTCTGTCTCATGGCAAATGACTTTGAAATGACCTTAGTGAAAGTAAAGACAGGAACGGGTCCAGTGTCAGTCTGCAGCCACAGTTTAGTTTACTGCAGAGACAAACTAGTTCACTGGTGCTTAACTGTTATTTTCGTGTTTGATATTCTTCGTGTGCATTTTGCTTTTGTTGTGTGTTGTGTTCGATTTGGATTTTTTCGTATCCGATAAACAATGAACTGTATAGTGTTGTGGTGTCCTTGTCTTGACCTGTTCATTTCCCACTTAAGTATGTAAACTATGTGCACCTTTTCATTCATATAACTGTTAAAAATTTATGATTTACTCTTCGCTTTTCATTCGATTGACACATATCTATCCATTCGCAACATGAGATTGGTTCTTTATATATCAAAAGAACGCAATTCATTATGAAAAATCATGAATTCTTGTGAGTAAACCATCTTTTAATGGATAATTCGAACTCGAAAATAAAATATGTTGAAGTAAAATTTTGCAGTTTCGTTCAGATAACAGATTGATTTTGGAATATACTCGGAACTCAAAAAGACAAATGACTTGAAGAATGAATGTAGGTATCAGAATTCTCTCATGAAACGATGCAGAGTAACGCATTGGCAGATGTACAATACATTTTCATGTTTCCACTATTTTCAGGGACACCGAAGAATAGAACTGTCCTTAAGGGATATATTA
Source organism: Adalia decempunctata (assembly GCA_951802165.1). Classification (NCBI taxonomy): domain Eukaryota; kingdom Metazoa; phylum Arthropoda; class Insecta; order Coleoptera; family Coccinellidae; genus Adalia; species Adalia decempunctata. Next base: position 3,883,895 of record OX637695.1, on the reverse strand, counting down.
GTATATTTTGCTCATTTGATTTTTTTTTCTGTACTTTACCAAAAGATTCGTTCTTTGTTAACCAGAATTTGTCTTCCTTGATCCTTGAATTAATTTTTATACCGAAACCGGGTTTTTTCAACGCCTGAAGAGGTTTTGGAATAATGAAAGATTTTCAGCTTATCTTCCAGTCGCTGATGATTCCAAATTTACCATTCAAATAGCTGTTGAAAATCATCAATATGTTCAAAACAACTAGTAAGTTTCGAATACTAATTATGAATTGATTAAATCCAACTCCAACAATAACAGCATAAAATTTTATTGAAGCCGACCCTGTTCAGAAACAACCTGATGGCACGTATGCGCATTGTGGACCACACTGAAATTTTTACAACACTTCGATCCAATTGATTTAGCATTCTAGAGTAAGTATATATATTATGATTTCTATGGTCCATACATCAAACATTGTCGATTGCTACTGTGTGCCACTGTGTGGAATTTTGGAATTTCCAGAATAATATTGTATGGACAAGAAATCAATAATGAAAGCCAATGAAGACCAGCGACAGAAACGTCTAAAAATAAACATTCAGCTGCGTTTCCCGTAAAATGAATTTTGAATTATTGAAGAGGAATTCTAAATAATCGAATCAACTGGATCGCAAATTTGATAAAAGTGTCAAAGTGTCGGTACACAGAGGAGAATCTGTTACATTTTGAATGAAAGCGAACCGCGCTGGTGGCCTACATTGTGAGTTGTTTGATGGCCGGACATCAAAGGTCAATAAATGAAAGAGCAAATAGCACTGGAATGGCCAAACACCATAATCAAGCCTGGCGTATGAAGTTCTTTTGTAAATATGTCGGGAATAATGAAAACATTCAAGAAAGGGAGCAAAATGGACTCGCTGATGGAGAGAGAACCATTTTTTTAGTGAAGCGTTCGAGTTTTACGTTGGTGGGATGAATGCATTGATGGAGGTTCATTTTGAACGATCCCTGGGATTGAAATTACAGTGGTTGATGAGGACAAGCGCGGATCCAGGGGGGGGGGTCATGGGGGGTCATGACCCCCCCCCTGGCCTGGACGAACTCTCAAATCTTGTGTTTGATGAAAAAATGTTTCGACTGAAAAAATAGAATTGAATCATATTTAAGTGATTATTTCATTCACACATGGCTCCGCCAATGAAAAGTCACGAATTCAGTCACGCGATATGCAATATTATCGACTATTTAGGTAAACAAAGAAATATCAGCGACTATTTTAAAGTGTCAAAATTTGGCATAACATTCATTCAGAATTGAAAATGTACGGAGGGTCCCGAGTTCAAAACTTGGTTGAGATAGAAATTTTTTTGCAAAATAATTACAAATAAGTCCGACCGCTCGGTCTAAAACACAAAAGACCGCGGATTCGAGCGGTCGGAGCGTATTCATGAAATAATCTTCCTGAATATCACTCGACTTTGACAAAAAGCGACTATTATTTTCTTTAATTCATCTCGAGCAACTTGTATTTCGACAATTCAATTCGACCAAATGGACATTAATGATCAAAGATTATTAATGTTCATATGGTCTTATCAAATTGTCGAAATACAAAACGCTCTCGATAGAATTAGGTCGAAAATAATAGTCGGCTATTTGTAATAGTCTTGGGATATTCCCTCCGAATATTGGAGGGTAATTAGTTCCAATAATGAAAAAAATCTGAATTTTGGGAGAATAATTTGTCCACTTCTTTGAGTAGAATATTACAAACCAGCTCAATTGATTTGAAAAGAGCTACGGATGCCATGAAAGATACGATGAGTGTGTTACGAGAAAAAAGGGAAAAAGCGGACGTAGTTTTCCGACAGCTTTTTGAAGAGACAAAGGAAGTAGCTGAGCAGCTGAGCAGCTAGATGTGACCATTAAATGCCCAAGAATAGTCAAAATACAAATACACAGAGCCAATAATCAGCCTGCCCAATCTGCAGAAGAGTATTTCCTCTTCTGGATTCAATAATAAACGACCTAGAGGATCGACTGTCATCTGATGTAATGAATTTATTCAAATAAGGAGTTTTTATACCTAAAGTCGTTTATTCAAAAAATGAAAATGAAGATATTGAAATAGTTAATGAGTTGGTAAATCAGTACAAACTTCTATTAGACAATCCTCCTGTTTCAATCGTTACGAATGAATATCGCTTATGGAAGATGAAATGGCAATGAGAGAAGAAGATTCCACAGACGATATTGTATAATCTCCTAGAACTGTGATTCTGACATGTATCCAAATGTGAGAAAATTTCTCAGTATACTCGCAACACTACCAGTTAGTGTGGCAACGGCATAGAGGTAATTTTCCACTCTGAGAAGGCTCAAAACCCATGGTTAAGAGCTTCGATGGCAGAAGAACGACTTATTGGACTAGCACTTCTTCATATCCATAATGACATATCTGTTGATGTCAAAGATATTCCTTGTAGAATATCTTTGGTTGATGTAGAGGAAGTCATCACTCGTTTCGCAAGAAGGAGAAATAGAAAAATTCCCTTTGCTATTTGGTTATACCTTTGTTATTATTCTCATTAAGTTTTTGTTTTTTTAATTAATCAAATAAACTTCTTGTTTGTGTTAGACCTCATCAGAATTTTATTTTGGGGATACTGATTCGTCTCCAAAAAATCAATTGGCGGGTATGTAATCCACCTGACCGTGACCCCCCCCTTTCTCGAGAGCTGGATCCGCCACTGGATGAGGATGACAGGTATTTCAAGATTGAATGCTAGTGAGAAATTAGTCTGGCATGGAAAAACCATTTCGATTGAGACTTTCCTTTCCCACTCGACATTTTTGAGTCAAATATAATGAAGGGAGCACAAAAGTTATGATTTAAGTTTCACTATTTTTTTTTTCTTGAAACTGACGCAGGTTGGCACTCGTGAATGTCAAATAACTCTCAGATATGTTCAATGCTAATTTCTATTCAACCTGTTTTAAATTTGTAAATGGGGTTAGTTCTTTTGAGGTTTAACAGTGACACAGGTTTCGTAGTACTTCTACATTTTCATTCAGGAGTATTCCAAGTTGTGCAAAAAGGTATTTAAATGTCTTCTGTACGCTTATTTCTTGAGAATTTTGAAAAGTGTGGAATTCCATAGCTCCGTCTGTTCGCTTAGAAGTTTTTCTGTCGGCTCATTCGAGTACTTTTATTCTTTTTTCGAATGAACTATCACAAAGTAACAGACTTTTCTGTCCATTATTTCAGTAAAATTTAAAAACTGGATTCTTGATTTCCGTACAAGAAAATAGCATAACTGAATCTTCCAATCATGTTTATGTTTATATACGTGAAATAAACTGCTCGACATGAGTTAGGGATATTGACTTAAATTGCAAAAAAATATGGTTAAAATAAGATTTTTGTGATGAAAATCCATATCAATATGATTTCAAGTTGCAAATTAGTTTCAGCCTGTAGGTCTGCAGCGTATACAGGGTGGTTAAGAAAAATCGAGTGAAATAACGAAATTTTATTCCCAGAGAATTCAAGCATTTTAAGACTATCAATACAATATATGGCCTCCACGGGCATCATTAACATCTTCTTTGCATACTACACACGAGGATGTTGAACATTTCTTGCGAAATTTGGTTTCATAAACGGGGCAGAAGCTCTCTCAGATCATTTAAGGATTCTGGGGTAGGTTGATGATTATCTAATCTTCTTTGGAGCATATCCCATGCATGTTCTATGCAATTCAAATCTGGTGAGTGCGGAGGTATTGGTAAATGTGGAATACCAAGCTCCTCGCGCGCATTCTCAACTATGGCTGCACGGTGCGGTCTAGCGTTATCATCTATAAATTGAAAAGTTTCACCAATAGCAGCGTGAAAATTTGGCACAACATTGTCAATGACATGCTCCCTATAGTGTAAGGCGGTCATATTCCCAGGATAAATGTGTAGATCTGTGCGCCCGTTGAAACATATCCCGGCCCATACCATAATACTACCCTCTCGGAATGGATGGACTTCTTGGACATAGCGACGATTACGGGGTATGCGTGGGATTGTCCATACCCTTATTCTTCGAGAATCTGAAAATCGTCCATATCTGGATTCATCAGTGAAAAGGACACTACGCCATTGATGGTTCCAATTGATTTGTTGCCTTGCCCATTCCAGTCTTTGACGATTATGGTCACGTGTTAACGGAACTCCTCTTAATGGACGTCTAGAACCTATAAATTCATCTCTCTCACAGCTCGTCTGATGGTTTCGATGGAAACTTGGACCCCATCTGCATTTTGAAGAGTATTCCGTAGCATTCTACACGTAGATGTAGGGTTTCTTCTCGCCGAAACGGTGATGAAACGATCCTGAGCAGGTGTTAACCTTCGTCGCCGACCAAGCCTTGGTCTTTCCAACACGGAATCTTTCTCCCAGAACCTATTCCAAAGTCGAGATATCACACTTTGGCTGACTTGGAGCCTTTCCGCTACAACAATGAAGTTAGGCCACCCTGAAGCATTCCGATAGCCCTATTAGCCTCAGCGTTTGTTAATTTACGTCTTGGCATTTTCAGAAAACTCGTTTCAAATCGAAGCCGTTGATAAACTGACTTCATTTCAAAATAAGAACATTCATGAAGCATATGCAAAGAACCAAACTTCAGAAAAAAGGCGACCAGATTGACGAAATGTCTCATACTGATTTTTATTGGATCGATTCAAGTTGTTATTGAGTTTTAAATGATTTTACAGCGATGTTCTCGAAGATTACATCCTTTTAAAAACGATTGAATACGATATCCCTAACTTTTGTGGAGCAGTATATTTCCAGTATTAACAGAGAAAAAAGTTTCTTCAACATTCGCCAGGTTTTTGGAAGTAAATTAACATTTTGATAAATACGTAATTACTACAACCTCCTTGTAAAAATGACAGGGTTGCTTTTCTATCTGACCGCAAAATGACCATAATCTAACACTCTCAAAATATACACGGTGAAAAGTGTCAGAATTTCATGACCACATTATAAGAGTGAATGGAGTATATTTCCATGTCATGATTTCGATCTCGAATAATACGCTCCAATATCCGAATGCTAGTAGAATTAAAACTCATTCACAATACATTCAAAACAGGGCAATTGCAACAATTCATCGACAGTAAATTATTCAATGCAGTAATTATTTCGTACAGCTTTGGTTATAAAATGCAATTGTGCAGTAAATAACGTTTCGAACCAACAATAGACGTCACCTATTTTATTTCTCACCTGTCGTACTTCCATGCAGGTGGTGCCATTAACAAAAACATATGGCGTTTTGGCCATATTTCCCATATATATTGGCCATTTTGGTTAAACGCATTGTTCTTCTGGCATTGTCGATTCAACGCATTAAATCAATTGATGGATAGTTTGATATGCTTTGGAATTATTGGTTGCTTTGTTTCCGATGATTTTGTTGCCAAAAACAAAGGAACAAGAGCCGTTCCTACGTTCATAGTAGACATAAATAAAATGGAGAAACACATCAGTAATAACTATTCATATACAGAGGAAAATAAAAGTAACAATAGTAAAGAGACCAAAATGGACATGATACGAGACAAATAGAAAAACATAAGCAGGAAAATACCAGACTTCCTGCCGACACAGTTAATATTTCCGTCCCTGCTGATGAAACTTACGTGTTAAATATTGGATGTATGGAAATTCCGAATAGTTTCCTGGAATAAAAGTGTCATAAACGTTAAAATCGAATGGGAAATTCGCGTTTCGAAGCTTCCAGGCAGACCCTATAAAACCTTATCCTCTTTTCGATATTTCCTGTTATACGGTTTATGAATATAATTAGTAATGAGTGGGCTTTTAGAAACTTTCGTGTGTGGCACACGAAGAGTTTCATTCAGTACTTTTCCATTTCGTGTTGAGGATTACACATAAATATCCCTTTCAAGGAATTTGTCATGGCTTCCAATGCTTCCATTGTCCAATAAATTGGAATGTTTTTAACCACTAAAGCTTAAAAATGTGGGTTGATGATGTGAGGGAAGAAGAGAATGTTGTTTACCTTATACCAAACCTTTCGATATATTTTACATCATCCTCAGGGCATAACTGACAAAAATTTAAAATGGAACAATCCCTTCATCTCTAAAATTCTTGATGTTTACAAAAACTGTGAAAACACTCATTTATTGGACCCATAAGCTTTTTAGAGTGAAATATTCAAGTTTTTCGTCTGAATATTGTTTGTTCTACTTTTTGCTTAGTTTTTGTAGTTTCGTCTTGATGATTATTTGAAATATATCGAAACGTTGGCAATTCGTTCAAGAGATGCTTCTTTATTCCGATATTCGAGTTAAAGTTTTTATTAAAACCACGAAATCACTTTTATCTCCAAAAACTCATATTGGAGTGTATAAGAGTATAAGAGTGTTCCTAATTTAGAGGTATAAACTAATAGGGGAGATTCCTGGCAGAATTCTAAGAAAAAAAGTCTCATAAACCAGCAACCGCAAACGTTTCGTTTTCGAAATACAGGGTGTTGAATGCTTTGAATTTTTTTTCTCATAGAATCTGCATTTCACAAGATATTCAACTGAGCGGAGCGAATTGAACAATTTCACGAACAAAATAAAATCACTTTTAACACGAATATCATACAATGTTTTTTGTACAACTGTCCTATTTTGATAATGAAATGGGCGAATTTGCAATGATAATAAACTTCAAAATGCATTTTAATATTCAAATAATCAAAAGGTTGTTGTGAATGGCAAAGGTTGCCAACGTTATGATTACTAACAAATGAGAAAAGATGCTGTCATTTGAATTTCGTTCCTGTCAAATTTTCGTCTTGGGTTTTCAACTGCTCAATATGTTTGTCGAGAGTCCAATTATTAATAAAAGTGACGATTTGGTTGTTTCTGTGGATATTGAAGAGTCTGCAAGAAGAGCAAATCTGGAACTCCTACCTAAAAAATCTGTTCAGCAGTACGATATTGTATATAACAATTTCCTGACCTGGTGTAAATTGAAAAATGTAGAAGGGAACTTCAGTGAACCTGTTTTCCTGGCATACTTAGAAGAAAAATCAAAATTATGGAGTTCATCAATTTTGTGGAGCAAATTTTCAATGATAGAGTCAAGCGCCCTTATTAAAAATGGTGTGGATGTTAGTAAATATTTTAAGGTAATAGCACATTTAAAACGGAAAAGTGAAGGATATCGTCCCAAAAAATCGAAAATTCTCACTCGTGAACAAGTTGAAAAGCTTATAAATGAGGCACCAGATGAGAAATACTTGATGGTTTAGGTTGCAACTATTTTCGGATTATTTGGAGCCTGTCGGCGTGAAGAATTGTGCAATTTATCAGTGGAAGACATCGAAATAACAAATAAATCATTGGTTATACAACTTCCAAACACAAAAACGAAAGTCAGACGTTCAGTATTTTTGGGAAGTATGTTGACTATTCTCATAAGTACTTTGCACTGCGCCCTTCTGTCATCAAACATCGTCGTTTTTTCCTGAAATACATGAAAAATAAATGCATTACCAATCCAGTTTGTATCAATACATTTGGGAAAATTCCATCTATTGTTGCCGAATTCCTCAAACTGCCGGAACCAAAGCAATATACAGGACACTGTTTTCGAAGATCCTCCGCTTCATTGCTAGCAGAATCAGGAGCAAATATTACGGATAGAAAAAAACATGGTGGATGGAAGTCTACGACGGTAGCCGAGGTCTATGTTGATCATTCCATTGCATATAGAAATGTCATTGCTGGAAAAATTCTCCCAACCTCAACAGATTTTGGATCATCATCATCCAATATTGTTCTTTCGGTTTCTCCCAGTACTGATGGTGCTGAGGATTCTAATGATGTGTTGCGAAGCTCCCTAACGTCACAGTGCATTAATGTTAGTAATTGTTCTAGTTTTACGATTAATATTAATGTTCATAAGTAATGATTGTTAAATATTGATAATAAAAATTTGCAATTGCTGAATTTTTTTCATCTGATTTCATCATAAGGAAATGGAGTGCTAAAAATATTTTTAACACTAATGTTAAAAATATTTTTAACACGCTTCCACGTAAATAATCAATTTTAACATTGTTTGCTGTCATTAAAAGTGTCACTGTCTTTTAATGGCAGTTGTACAAAACACACTTTCTTGATATTTTTTCATATTTTTAAAATCAGTGAAGGGGGAGAAGTAGACTACCCCTATCATTTTTCAAATGAATTTAAAGAAAAAGTTACGCAACAACTTGGAATGAATAAAATTCGGATAGAACGATTTGTAGAGAAACTTTTTCATCTCTTGTTTTTCCTCTTAAAATGTACCGTTTTGGAATAAAAAAATAAATTGTAAATCAGTTCTAAAAAAGGTACGACACATAATGATTTACATTTTGGTTTTTTATTTAAAAACGGTACCTTTTACCAGAAAAATACAAGGATGAAAAAGTTTTCAACCAAATCAGTCTATTCGAATTTGATTCCATGCAAGTCGTTGCGTAATTTTTTTTTCAAATTTAATTATTCCGCCATCTTTGAACAGCGATATTTCCCTAACGTTTGACTTTTGACCCAACATTTACATAACAAACTATCCTTTATTTTGAACAAGGAATCACCCTTTGAACTCTATCGCATCAATTCAGAAACACCCTGTATAATAGAGATATTCTGCTCCATATTAATTTTCCGGCATTTTGATTACTGCAAAATCAACCAATCAGACTCCCGCCAACTTCGAAGCGATTGTATCTAAATATTAATCCCATCGAAAGTTCGAAATTATCCAGTCCGGAACTCCCAAACTCTCGTAAAACCCCTTGAATATATTTAATTTTCATAGAGGATCGCTCGGACGCGAAGATTATTCGAAACTGGGAATTCCGATTAAGCCGTACGAGCTACCCGAGTCCCGGCCGGACAATATATCAATTAACTGTCGTCCCGTCTGTAAAAATGTCTCTCTTGCATGCCGGACGGACAGATGAGACCGCAATTATGGACGTGATTTAGTGGTTGCATTATGTCCGTTTGACACCTGACCCGATAATCTCCGATCGGGGAAATGCCGTTTATCTATGTCCGTACCTACGCTGACCGCACCGAACAAATGCCACTAGGTGTGTACGTCTGATCACTCTGAGTTATTCCCCCTCGTTTTTCCGTTCGGATTGTATCGACTGTAGCCATGCATCTTCTTGCCCTCAATGTCAATTCGGCGGACTGTTGTGGAGAACATTTATTTATTTTATTTGTTTCTCATTTGTAAACGTCAGTTTCCAAAAACACAATATTAATCAAGAAAGTTTATTTTATCAAGTCACTAACTTGTAAAACTGACAGTTAACTTGCAAAATTTTTACAAGTTAGTAGTATTATTTACATTAGAAAATGTTTTATCGTCATATATGTTGAAAATCATGGTACAATTGTTATTTCCAGTGACACAGATTTTTGATGATGAAAGAGTTGATACTGATGATGATGAACCATCTGTTGACTCAGAAACTGCTGAACTCGAGGACTGCAGAACATTTGTACTCTCCTTACTACCAAATAATTTGCTAGACATTTAGATTTTTTTGTTGACCGAAAGTTTATTTTATCAAGTCACTAACTTGTAAAACTGACAGTTAACTTGCAAAATTTTTACAAGTTAGTAGTATTATTTACATTAGAAATACCAAATAATTTGCTAGACATTTCGATTTTTTTGTTGACCGAATCATCGATATAACTCATCGCAATTTCGGTGCTCTTCCACCCTCCTGCACCCGAATCCGCAACCATAGTGGCTCCAGTTCTGCGAAAAGAGTGGCCGGTGTATAACTCTGGGTCTTTTAAACCTAAATATTTCGCTATTTGCTTTGGGACACCACCAATAGTGTGCTGGCCAGTATTAAGGGAAATGCACTTTCCATGCGGTATGTCAAAAAAAATCTTAGGCTTTCTGTTCCAGGAGGCCGAAGATTTACATATTTTCTGTATAACATGCAGGGCTTGAAGCTGCAGCCATCATCGGTTATGGTGAATCTTCTTGTTGTTAAATTTTTTGTTTGCCGCAATGTCACAATAACGTATTTTCCCATATCTTCTACATCATTCATGTTTAAGGAGAGAATTTCGTCACATCGACAACATCCAAAAATCCCAAATATTGTTACAATTTTCGCCAACAACCACTGGTCATCAGGAGCATGTAAAAGAAATTGTTCAGCCTCTTCTTTACTTAATACCTTGGCCTTTTTGGCGTATAACGCTCATTTTTTCGTTTCAGAAACGCTATTACCTTTTGAAATCTGCAAATGACAACTAAACGTCATATTTTTCAATAAATTTTTTAAGGAAAACAAACCTGCGAACAGGGGCATTTTCTTTGATTTCCAAGCAGCTTTTCAGCATAGACCATTTTGCCCATAAAGTATTAGGGCTGAATCTAGCTGATAGTTGATTCAAGTGGACCAACAAAACATCTTCAGTTACCCCAATCACACTATTTTTGTTTTGCCACTTTTTGAAGTCGTCGTATTCTCGCTCGTACCTTGAAGCTGATTTTGCAGGTAATAAACTTGAAGCTACAAAACAAATGTAATGAAAAATAAACAGACATGTTCATGGCAACGCTTCCATAGCCTACGACATTTGCGACAAATTATTGAGATTTTTTTGGAATTTATCTAACCTTTTTACAAATGAGAAACAAATAAAATATAAAACAATACACGCAAGGTAACGGGTTTTACTGGCTCAAGGAGGTAACTGACTCGCCTGCGGCTCGTCAGTTATATCCTCCATTCGTGAGTAAAAACCCTCTTACCTTGCTAGTAATGTTATATACTATTACTTACGACAATTACGTATGTTTCGAAAGCTGGGTTTTCCTCGACACTTTCGGATAAGGCAGCAATATTCTCCGCTATTCTTGAGCGACGTGCACTGGTTATATTCTTCACATCACTAACTTGTGCCAACAGCTCAAATTTTTCCACCAATTTCTGTATTGCGGTTCGACAAGTTGCTTCACGACGACCCAAAAATGTTCGAGTTTTAGAACCGTCTCTGTCGAACTTTCACCATTTTCGTGGTGAATTTAATGATTTCAATGCATTGTTGAAGCGTGTAGCTTTCCATTTTAATTAATGGCGTAGTTGCTACTTGTCACATGTCGAATAATGACAGCTTCAAAAGTGAAATCTACCAAAACAACGGATAATTCAAAATAACTCCTCTTACTGAAAAACCCTTTATTATAGACGATGAAAAATTGGTCCAATTCCTATACATGATGTTCAAGTTGATGTGGAAGTGTTGATTGGCCTTCAAAGGAGTACCTGCTCGTATGTATTTTTCTCCAAAAAGTTTCGCAGACTCCTAAAAACTTGGATTAAGGGGCAATGAAATCCTCGTCAATTAAGGCGCCAGTGCAGTACGCACCTGCTCGAAATATCCCATTCGTGTCGCGTCGCAAATTGAAAAATATATTTTCGCAATTTCTGATCTGAATGGAGTCAATCAATGTGGAAGTTTTCACGGTCTGACACGTTCGGAGGGCGACGATAATAAACGACTCGGGGTTCCGATATATTAATCGCATTATTGCGTCTGACAGCGAAACGATATACCGATTTTTCGCCCGGCGGCGGAAATATGGATCCTAGGAAAAGCATCCTGCCAGCCATCTACGAGGTTGATAGATGAAGTAAGGCGAATTGTTAATCGGCCCAAAGGGCTGGAAGGAAATCATGAATAAACGCTCAGGATTTATGGGGATTTTTAGGGGTGGAGAGCAATAAACTTCCGTGAACACATGAATCGACTGCCGGCTCTTTGCTATTATTTCGTGTGTGAAATCCACGCACAAAAAACTGGCGCGGATTTTCGCTACCAGAAAGGGTTCCTCCGAATTCGCACAATTTATTCTTTTCACACTCTTTCGACTTCACACTTCATCGTTTCTCTATTTGTTTTTCATTTGGAAGATTTATCAGTTCACATTTCATTAATTTTCAATAACCCCCACAATTCTTTCAATTACACCCATAGCTGTTCTCTTGAGCGGCTCTAGATTTCTCACTTCCGGTTCCGGAATTCTCATAGGATTGAAGCAAATTTTTTTTATTCGAAAAATAATTTTAAGATGTTTATGATTTGAAAATAATTTCCGGCAATTATGTTATTATAAATAGTTCTGTACCTAATTATGCATTTTGAATAAACCTCACCATCACATGTTTTTCATATAGAATATCATCCCTTAAGTCGTCAAATTTGAGTGACATCACGTTGTCATCATGACTTCACCAGATAAAAACATTTCTCTATTTCAGTATCGTAATGAGTTCATTACAGTACTAAAAACAGTGCTGTAATGAATTCATTACAGCATCTATTTCAGTTACATTTTTCGTTTTCTGGTTGTCAGCAATGACTTCCGATCCTTTTAAATTTCAGCAGACGTCAATTTGGAAATGTCAATTTTCGTAGTTCCTAACATTCACACCAACTGCCAAGGTACAATATGAAAGTCACTAGGACCTATAATTTGAATTTTTTCATTGAATTTCACAAAATTTGGGTGAAATAGAGAAAATACTCGTTGCAGAATGCAATTCCAATACTCATACTATTAAGAATAGTATATTCTAAAACTGGTTGCAGAATGGGCTCCTATTCCAATACGAATGCGAAATTCGAAAACGAGCGAAGAAGGAGCGAGTTTTCGAACGCATGAGTATTGGAATTGCATTCTGCAACGAGTATTATTTTACTATTTCCCCTCAAATTTTGTGAAATTCAATGAAAAAATTCAAATTATGGGTCCTAGTGACTTTCATATTGTATCTTGGCAGTTGGTGTGAATGAAATACGAAGATTGACATTTCCAAATTGACGTCTGCTGAAATTTAAAAGGATCGGAAGTCATTGCTGACAACCACAAAACGAAAAATGTAACTGAAAACGATGCTGTAATGAATTCATTACAGCACTGTTTTTAGTACTGTAATGAACTCATTACGATACTGAAATAGAGAAAAAAACGTTACATCAGATACCGGAATTAGAGCACAATTCCTAGTTTCCTAATTCCCATTTTCCACCGAATACTCTGTGGCGTACACGACATTGAAGCGGACGGAACACTAACCTATTCCAGTGACACCACGGACAGAATCGAAAGCGGTAAAAACGTAAAACAGCTTGACAATTTTATGTCGTCGGTTGGGCCTCGGAAGGACCATAAAATGGGATCCACTCCGGTCCCACCATTTTTAAAAGCGATTTTTAATACAAAACACTGTTCGGATCACGATTCGACCCAGCGCCGCACCTGGGGTTTTATTACCCCGCCGCTGCTCCCCATTTTTTCCGAACATGATGCCGAACGAAAATTTGCATTTGGGGCGCGTCTCCAAATTATAACAATTACAGTGGTCGTCCAGGAATTCCCGAGAACTATTTCACTCATTCGGATGTATGTTGGGACTCGGATTCATTGCGCTGTCTTTCTCGGGACGGCTGTAGGTATAATCTCATTTCACCTTTGTTTCACTCATTAATAATATATCCGAAAGACTGTCTCAATTAAAAATTACGAGATGTTATCTCAATTTAGCATTGTGAATGAGATGAATAGTTTTTGTGTATAATAATAGGTCATCCAGAGAAACAACCTGCTTAGTTTGGTAACATGTAAATTTAGCAAAAGATTAGAAGCACTTGAAAAAAATAAACGAGTATACGATGAAATTTGAGGAAAAATCATAAATTTCGAGAATAATTTGGATGCTTCCCTGGATTAAATATCATCGAATATTATTTCGTCTCGGGTCTCTTAAGAAGTTAACAATGTTGTCAGAATATTTATCAACTTCGTCAAGACTAAATTCTTCATGATGGAAAAACCTTTGATGTAGAGATATGTAATAATAAAATCCCACAAATGTGGGAAATGAAATTGAATTCTAAGAGGAAGGAATTGCAGAAATAATCGTACAAAACTAAGTGTTTCTGTTAGGAAATATCGTGTTTGTAACATTCTTATTCAAATAAGGTTAGTGCTTGAGTATTTCCCAAATGTATCACCCAGAACATCTCATAAACACCTCAATTTCAATCGAAAAATATGAACTTTAAGGTGTTTGCAGAGAATCGTATCAGGCACTTATTTGACCCTTTTTTTTTCAAATGACTATATCTTTCTAACAGAGCCGAATTCGGAAAAATGGAAAATGAAAACAGGGTTTCTTTCGGCCTCAAGAATCTACAGTTACAATATACAGGGTGAGTCTTTGACTTGTACATATATTTTAACTGTAGATTCCTCTCATCAAACGAAACACTTTTTTCCCATACCATTTTTCAAAATTCGCTTTGGTTTGGGAGATACAGGATGTCGAAAATCCATGAAAAAAACACTTTTCTTTTTATATCTTCCGAACCGTTATTTATTTTGAACTGAATTTTGGTTGAGTTTTTACTCTATTCATGGTGCATATTCCACAATCGAAACCAATTCAATATCTCTACTAGTATAAAAGTTACAGGGTAGTCGACTCATCAATACACGCTAAGACACCATAAAACCACTTTAAAAAGATAAACGGTTCATATTTTCGAAAGAATCAATCATTTAAGAAACTGAAAGTATTCTTTTTTTTTCAATGAAACGCGTCGTTTTCGAGTTATTTCCAATTTTACCCGGAGAAATTTCAGGAAAAAGTCATTAATTTCAAGAATAATCTGAATGCGTCTCTGAATTAAATATCATCGAATATTATTCCTTCTCTGGTCTTCAAACGAGTTTACAATGTTGTCACAATATTTATCAACTTGGTCGAGATATTTTAATAATAAAATCCCACAAATGTGGCAGATAAAATTGAACACCAAGGAGGATTTAATACGCACAGTTCCTATTGAAAATTCATAGTTACCGGTCCATATTGAAGTTAAATGTCGATGAAATACAAAATTCGGATATGAATGATGAATCTCGTTACAAACTACTTATTAAATTGAAATTAATGAAAAATAATCCGATACCTGATAATTTGTGGCGATGTTTCTATCTAAACAACATCCTCTTGGAATTTTATAAACTGGACACGGTTGAAATTATATTAATTCACTTCACATAATAATCACATTAGAACAATAATTCACTGAATGTATTCAGAACTTCACAAAATGTTTACAGTTTGTTCAGAGACCCTGGTTCGTTATTGTTTATAGTTGGCCTCCAGATAACCAGTAATTCGGGTTTCGCTCTACGCATGCGTGGTAAAATTTGGCGCAAAGTCGATTTATGATGGAAACGGCAGAATTCATAGATATTTATACCACGGTACACAAATGTATCTTGATTTATACTATGTTTCGTAAAAAATCCTTAACCTCAATGAAAATATCAGCAAGCTGACAACATCTTCTTGAAATTTCTGTGCAAAAATTCACAGAATCGATACAAATTAGATTAGGTTAGGTTGTTTAATAATAAATCTGAATTAAAAGTCTTTCTTCATGATTTTGTTTGTGAATTTCGAGGAAAATATGAACCACTTATTAGTGTTTACAAACTAATCTGCAGAAAAATCGAAGAAGGAACTTATTTTGGTGGAATAAATGTGGCTTTCTAGTTGCAGATATAATCCGATGAAACTGTTTTTGTTGAAATGATCGTGTTTGCAACATTTTTATTCCAATACGGTTAGTACTTGAGTATTCTCTAAATGTATAAACTCAATTTCTATTGAGAAATATGAACTTTGAATTAATTCCGCAGTATCATTTCAGAGACGTAATTAGCACAATTTTTTTTTTCAAATGGCTGTATCTTTTTAACAGAGCCGAATTCGGAAAAATGGAAAATGAAAAAAAGGTTTCTTTTGACCTCAAGAATCTTCAGTTAAAATATATGTACAAGTCAAATACTCACCCTGTATGTACAAGTCAAAGACTTACTTTGTATAGTCTACGAATTCAAGTTTGAATGTGAGCGTGATAAAAACGAAAAGACAAATCTGAGGGCGTTGCATTATACGGTAATTACCAATGGATAAACTGATTAATATCCCGTCATATTTCATCTTTCCCGGGGCCATAAATCACGTCGATAATAAATGATTTACATGTTTAAACGTTTTTATTACCGTTATAATTCAAATTCGCGATGAATTATCGCCCGGGATGAAGCTTTTCAATCTTTCCAGAAAGCCATCTCCCTAAAATAAGCTTTCGTGATATATCTTTTCTCTACCCACATATAATTTTCGGGCTATGCGATACACCTGATGAATGCGATCGCTTTGGGGGAATTTACACTGTATTAGGTGAAAAATATGCGAGTATAAAAATGAGGGTTCGGCCGGTCGGAATTTCGCAGATAAAATTTGATAGAATATAAGATGAGGGGGATACGGGGCTTTAATAATAAATTCGCCGCCACGTCAAAGGCCTTTCCTGCGTCAGCCTCCATATATCATTTTTGATGCTGCCTCACGGTTTTCGGTGGGGCGGTGATTGAAAAACCATTAAAATCTATCTGATCTATGCGATATTGGGGCCACCATATTGATGAGGATCGATAGGCGTTCAGAGACTGTTGAAAGTCAAGGACAACAGCAGGAATTCGAAAAATGAGGGAAGAAAGAGATATTTTTTAAAAGGATTTTGAACATCTTTTCAGAATGGGTGAATTTTAAGCGCTATAGGAGATTTTATCGATTAAACTGACCATGAAATGGAAAAAGCGCTCGATGAACTTTCTTAAGGGTCTACGTCCCTGAAAAAAAGGGAGTCCGAAAAGATTTATTTTTTTTCTGATTGATGAAGGGATGTATGAGTGTATAAAGATAAAAATAATAAAAAAAAATTTTTATAAGTATTGAATGAATAAAAAGGATATTCCCCATCATTTTTCTAGATTTCCACCATCAAAACGAACAAATATTCTTGTGTTTTTTCATTTCAGTATTGAAGTCTATCATTTAGTTAATCAAATGTCTATCTCCTTTCTCTTTCAAAATTTACCGTTTTTTGTAAATAATATTACAACAATGTGTTGTTTAGCGAAATTTATTTCCTTGAATTTTTTTATTCGAAATGATAAATATCCATTTTTACCAAAGACATTTTATTAGCCGTCGATTATTGAAAATTAATTGTTTTTCACAATTATGGATTTCAACATGGAATTGAATTTCTTTTAAATGACACGCCCCGCAGGTATCTACTTCTAGATGATTGGTGAAGGAAAATTAATGTATTATACAGTCAGTGTGAGATCTAGTGCAGGGTGGGATTTCTTGTTGATATTCCCTGCGCCCCAACATTTGTTCTATTAAGCTGAATAATCCAATAAATAAAAATCAATGCACTGCACCTGGAGGTATACATTTCCTATTTTGAAGGCTGAAGACTCTTAACAGAGTACTCATTTTGAAATAAGATTCAATGATTTGTAACCGTTGTTCGTTTGTAAGATGATTCATGGTTAAATTATAGACCAAACTGAAGATGTTTGACAGCGACACAAGACACGAAACGTGCGTGAGCTGTCAAAATCAGTTGTGCCAAAAAGAAAATAGTTAAAGAATCAAAATATCTTTTATCTATTTTTGAACCTCTGTTCATATTTTCTGGAATGCCACAGATGCAACAAATTGTTGTCTTTATGTACATATTTTCATTAATCTTCTTTCGTTTTATATTCGATTTTGACTTATAGTTCAAAGAAAAACAATCCTTGTCGTAGAAAGAAATAGAGAAATATACTCCATACAATTTTATTTAATCGCATAGGAGGTCATGGTTTCGTTTTCAGGAGTTGGTGCCCCTGATGAAAAGCACAGAACATATGATGAAAAGTCAGTGCGCGCCCAGAAAATATCGTTAATGACGAAACGACGTTGCCAGTTTCTTTGTTTACATCAAAGTAAAAGTATCGAAGATATTCCACATTTTGTTAGGTTTACAAATTGTTCGCAGATTTTTGGTATTTAATCGATATTTGCAGGTGAGTTTTTCGTCGAATATCCAAGATTAACGTATGTTTATTGTTTTTAGCACCAGTTTGGAGCGTGAGGACGATTTTCAAGACCAGGACGAATGTTTACATTTCGAAGTTAAACACGGGAATTCCGTTGAAAAAGCTGTTATTTGGACAGATATGGCAGTGATGGATCGGATGGAGCCTCAAGAGGTCGATTAGGATGATATTTTTCAGGTTTTTCAAGAAATTTGGCGATATCTGAGCAGATTTGCAAAAGTTAGGTACCTCACTGATGAGGTGGAACTTAGACCTAATTCTCCTATAAGAAACGCCTTTCAAAGGTCGAGATGGTGAAAAATGTCTTCTTTAGATGTTGTTTGAACAAACGCAGCCGAGTTTTATATCCCAACATTGATTTTAAGAAAGTTATCATCAAAATAAAATTGACATTATTCTTGATTTTTGTAATTACCCATCAACTTATCTTATATCTTTGGGTTCTTTTTTTAATGAATTCTTGATTAGAATCAACAATTGATGTCGTCAAGTCTTGAACTTTCAGTTCAAGTGGATAATAAACATTAAATCTTCACAAGCATGCATATGACAATCATGTGAAAGCAATGCAATTTTCTTCCATGGCGAAAAATAATATATTTCAACAGTGATCTCTTGTACTTTTCATGCAAATAACTAGAAAAGGAATCCTTTCTATCAATTCATATAAACGTTAATTATTTTCGTCCATCACATCTTTTCCAATTCATTCACATTCTGAGAAATACGCTAAGAATGTAGAAAGGGCCACATAGTGTTGACTTGGAACATAAAAATATTTTGAAAAACGTCATAACTTCGATACAGAGTGGAATGTGTCAAATTTCCAAGGCCAGAGTTGTGATTTTATAATTGTGAATGGAGTATAACTAGAGTCATATAATCCTCATTTCATCATTCTCAGTTCCTCAAATTTCCAGAAAACAGTATCAAACGATCTCAAAAAAGTCGATCAGGCCATGCACTCAAAAGTCCCGAAAACGAGAGTGAACTCGCCCCCTCGTTCGCCGAAGGCCTCTCGAAAAATTACATCGTTTAATCCTTCAGCTCACAATCGGACCTGAAAAGAATAATAAATGAAAGTATTCTTAGTTGCTTACCTTCGACAAACACCGGCGAACGTGCTGTTTGTTGGAGGTAGTGAAGAGTTGATAAGCCAGAGAGCTTTGTTTTCTGAATTTACAACTCGACGAGCTCGGTTCTGTTCTCGAGCCCCCGGAATACGTAGAATAACCCTCGAACAATTCATAGTGGTGGTGAATGCAATGCGGAATAAATTACCGCCTTGTTTATACACAGCCATTGTTCCGGGCCAATCTGGATTTTGTCATTTCATGCCGGAATTAATTTTTGACGTTCTGAGAATAATGCGAATGCACTTTGAAGCTATCCTGCAGTTGAATCTATACCAGGAAAACGGATTTTGAATTCACTGGAACTAGATGGCGCGAGATTCTATTCCCACCTCAAGAGAACGGCCTCATCGATTTTAAGTTTAAGTAGCGTATCCCTCACTTGATCGATGCGACGGTCAGTATCAATCCACCTGCGCCCCACGTCTACCGCAGGCTCCTACCAAGCTGTATTGATAAGTTCAAAGGTAGGAGCTGGAACAAAACGTGGAATGACCCTTAAATCAAGTGGTTTGTGGTCCTCACAAACATGCACGCCAAAAACCCACAGGGTGTTCCAATAAGAGTGCAACATTTGAATTGCGCGCCATGTTTGACAGTCATAATATCACATGATTATGACGTGACAGATCGAAAGTTGACAGATGGGAGTTAGTAAACATGAACCATTACAGGTAGAACAACGCGTCCTGATGGTCAAAAAATGTAGTACCAAACCGTGAATGGCGAACGTTAAGGTGCTATGATAACACAGTTTCTTGTGCCTCATTTGGAAGCTATCAATTTTGAAGACATGTAGTTTCAGCAGGTCATTTTTGGTGACCAGAATTGACAAATTTATGTATGGCGTCCACGGGCATCAATATCAACTTGACATCTTCTTTGCATACTACACACGAGGTTGTTGAACATTTCTTGAGGAATTTGGTTCCAAAAACGGG
This sequence comes from Adalia decempunctata, assembly GCA_951802165.1. NCBI lineage: Eukaryota > Metazoa > Arthropoda > Insecta > Coleoptera > Coccinellidae > Adalia > Adalia decempunctata. The sequence continues at coordinate 3,863,752 of OX637695.1, read as the reverse complement.
GCAGAAGCTCTTTCAGATCATTTAAGGATTCTGGGGTAGGTTGATGATTATCTAATCTTCTTTGGAGCATATCCCATGCATGTTCTATGCAATTCAAATCTGGTGAGTGCGGAGGTATTGGTAAATGTGGAATACCAAGCTCCTCGCGCGCATTCTCAACTTTGGCTGCACGGTGCGGTCTAGCGTTATCGTCTAGAAATTGAAAAGTTTCACCAATAGCAGGGTGAAAATTTGGCACAACATTGTCAATGACATATTCCCAGGACAAATGTGTAGATCTGTGCGTCCGTTTAAACATATCTGGATACATCAGTGAAAAGGGCACTACGCCATTGATCGTTCCAATTGATATGTTGCCTTGCCCATTCCAGTCTTTGACGCTTATGGTCACGTGTTAATGGAACTCCTCTTAATGGACGTTTAGAACCTAGATTCACCTCTCTCAAATGTCGTTCGATGGTTTCGATGGAAACTTGTACCCCATCTGCATTTTGAAGAGTATTCCGTAGCATTCTACACGTAGATGTAGGGTTTCTTCTCGCCGAAACGGTGATAAACGATCCTGAGCAGGTGTTGTTTTTCGTCGCCCACCAAGCCTTTGTCTTTCCAACACGAAACTTGTCTCTGTGAACCTATTCCAAAGTGACATATCACACTTTGGTTGACTTGGTGCCTTTCCGCTACAACAACCTGAGTTAGGCCACCCTGTAGCATTCCGATAGCATTTTTAGCCTCAGCGTTTGTTAATTTACGTCTTGGCATTTTCAGAAAACTCGTTTCAAATCGAAGCCGTTGATAAACTGACTTCATTTCAAAATGAGAACATTCATGAAGCATATGCAAAGAACCAAACTTCAGAAAAAAGGCGACCAGATTGACGAAATCTCTCATACTGATTTTTATTGGATCGATTCAAGTTGTTATTGAGTTTTAAATATTTTTACAGCGATTTTCTCGAAGATTACGTACTTTTAAAAACGATTGAATACGATACCCCTAACTCTTGTGTAGCAGTATATTTCTTTTGAATGTCTTCGCCAAGTTCACGGCAACAAATTACAATAATGCAAAGGAATATTAACGTTTTCAAGAACTCAGATTTTCAAGAATGATATATCCCGAGAAATGATTTGCGTTTTCAACAGTGAATAATCGTGTTGATTCAAAGAATGAAACCAGTGAATCATTTTCTTTCGCGAATGGAGGGCGATATAATATTTGTCGACAAAACTACAGAGAATGAATGCATTTTATGATCAAATTGAGGTAAAACTGCATTTCGTTATGCGGAAATTATCGATTGAACTTATCGTAGACGGAAGCTTTGGAATAAAAAGAACATTAATATCGATTAAATCAACAATGCTTCGGGTTGCAACCTTGACATAGTAGAAATTCATATAATTTACATTTCTGAATGCGAAAACACTAATCACTGATAATTGTTGTGTATTAGAGAAACTCTGATATTTTTTTCATTTGTAGTAACGGAGTAACCATAGGTCAGTTGATGGCGAATGGAGGATATTCCGAGTTATTCTCGTTAAATTTGTCTTGATTGTTTATATTTGTATCAATGGAAATATTGGGGGAAAAGAATCAAATCGAACAAAATTGTCTAGGAAAAGTTTCCATTAAAACAATTTAATATGGAAAAGTGAATAACAATAAACAAAAAAATTCCTAATTGAAAAGAATAATGTATGGTATTTATTGTATTCTGATAAATAAAGGCTGTTTCAATAAGATTCCAGTGTTCAAAAAACATGGTTTTGTGTGGCAAAATATTGGAATATACTGCTCCACAAGAGTTATGGATATCGTATTCAATAGTTTTTAAAAGTACACTACTGGAAAAAATTAAAGGATCAAAAAAAAATTCCAAATTTTTCGGCAATTTTCAACATGCCGTAACTTTGAGAGGAATGGTCGTACAAGGAATTCAAAAAAAAAAAGGAAATTGTAGCTCCAAGTGTCTAGTTTTTGGATTAGAACTTCAAAAATTTTAAGTTTAAGTGGTTTTCGAGTAATTATAGCAAAATCAGCAACAAAAAAATTCTCAAAATTTTAACACTTTTTTTTTGCTTGTCTACGAGCGTGGTAATTTTATTTTTGCATGATCGTTATAATGATGGGGTACTTTGTTAATCCAGCTTTAATTTGTTTTTTTATTGGCCTCAATATGTCCACTTCTCGCCGAGATATCGGTCTTCAAATGGAAAAGGATCCATTTGTTTTTGATTATCGATTTCTCAGCAACCAATGATCGCACAGAAAATAGAAGGGGGGTTTCAAGACCTTAAATGAACTCCCATTAATGAACAACCATTGCTTATTCATAGAAAATTTTTTTTCTTAATGTCGCATCAATATGAAAATTTAACAAAAAAAGGGCTTTCGGTGGTTTCTTGGAAAATCTACCGTTGGATCGAAAATGTTGAGGAAACCAATAATGTTAATTGTGACTTTCACAGTTCAATATGTTGATAAAAACCTTACGAAGAGCCAACTCAATCTGCGAGCCGTTTTTTTGTTTGACTCGATTGAATTTTTGAAAAAAAATAAGGATCACGTTTTTTGCTCTGAGAAGCTCGTAATCTTTAAAAAAGACAAAAAAAAAATTTCTCGAGCTTGTTCCACATTTTAATTGCAGAAAGTTCATAAATTTCAAAAAAAGAAAAATAAAAAAAACAACAAATAACATTTTTATCAATTTAACAACGGGTATTGCCACCCCTGTTTTCAATAACGGCTCTCAAACGTTCAGCCATGTTAATGCAGGCGGTAATTTGAGGCTGTGGAATGGTATTCCAAATTTGCTGAAGCGCAAGCTCCAAGGCGGTTATGTTCTGCAAATTTTGACACTCTCTGCGCAACCGACGGCCCATTATATCCCATACATGCTCTATGGGGTGTGGACGTGCGTTGTCTTGCATCAATACGAACGACCTCCGATTTTCTCTCCTCGGCAGAACAATTGGTCTTAAGATATGGTCGATGTAGCCCCTAGCCGTTAAATTTTCTCGTACAACTACAAATGGTGTTCTCCAATTTCGAGAAATACCGCCCCAAACCATTATTGATCCACCGCCATAGGCAACGACTGGACGAACAAAGTTCTGAAGAAAACGTTTTTTTATTTTTCTTTTTTTGAAATTTATGAACTATCTGCAATTTAAATGTGGAGAAAGCTCGAAAAAATTCTTTCTTGCCTTTTTTAAAGATTACGAGCTTCTCAGAGCAAAAAACGTGATCCTTATTTTTTTTCAAAAATTCAATCGAGTCAAACAAAAAAACGGCTCGCTGAATTGAGTTGGCTCTTCGTAAGGTTTTTATCAACATATTGAGCTGTGAAAGTCACACTTAACATTATTGGTTTCCTCAACATTTTCGATCCAGCGGTAGATTTTCCAAGAAACCACCAAAAGCCCTTTTTTTGTTAAATTTTCATATTGATGCGCCATTAAGAAAAAAAAATGTCTATGAATAAGCAATGGTTGTTCATTAATGGGAGTTCATTTAAGGTCTTGAAACCCCCCTTCAATTTTCTGTGCGATCATTGGTTGCTGAGAAATCGATAATCAAAGACAAATGGATCCTTTTCCATTTGAAGACCGATATCTCGGCGAGAAATGGACGTATTGAGGTCAATAAAAAAATAAATTAAAGCTGAATTAACAAAGTACCCCACCATTATAACGATTATGCAAAAATAAAATTACCACGCTCATAGACAAGAAAAAAAAAATGGTAAAATTTTGAGAATTTTTTTGTTGCTGATTTTTCTATCATTACTCGAAAACCACTGAAACTTAAAATTTTTGAAGTTCTAATTCAAAAACTAGACATTTGGAGCTACAATTTCCTTTTTTTGAATTCCTTGTACGACCATTCCTCTCAAAGTTGCGGCATGTTGAAGATTGCCGAAAAATTTGGAATTTTTTTTTGATCCTTTAATTTTTTCCAGTAGTGTATATAATCTTCGAGAAAATGGCTGTGAAATCATTTAAAACTCAATAACAACTTGAATCAATGCAATAAAAATCAGTATGAGAAATTTTATCAATATGGTCGCCTTTTTTCTGAAATTTGGTTCTTTGCATATGCTTCATGAATGTTCTTATTTTGAAATGAAGTCAGTTTATCAACGGTTTCGATTTGAAAAGAGTTTTCTGAAAATGCCAAGACGTAAATTAACGAACGCTGAGGCTAATAGGGCTATCGGAATGCTTCAGGGTATTGTAGCGGAAAGGCTCCAAGTCAGCCAAAGTGTGGTGACTTTGGAATAGGTTCAGGGAGACAGGTTCCGTGTTGGAAAGACCAAGGCTTGGTGAGCGACGGAAAACAAAACCAGCTCAGGATCGTTTCATCACCATTTCGGCGAGAAGAAACCCTACATCTACGTGTAGAATGCTACGGAATACTCTTCAAAATGCAGATGGGGTCCAAGTTTCCATCGAAACCATCAGACGACGTTTGAGAAAGGTGAATCTAGGTTCTAGACGTCCATTGAAAGGAGTTCCATTAACACCTGACCATAAGCATCAAAGACTGGAATGGCCAAGGCAACATATCAATTGGAACGATCAATGGCGTAGTGTCCTTTTCACTGATGAATCCAGATATGGACGATTTTCAGATTCTCGCAGAATAAGGGTATGGACAATCCCACGCATACCCCGTAATCGTCGCTATGTCCAAGAAGTCCATCCATTCCGAGGGGGTAGTATTATGGTTTGGGCCGGGATATGTTTCAACGGGCGCACAGATCTACACATTCGTCCTGGGAATATGACCGCCTTACACTATAGGAAGCATGTAATTGACAATGTTGTGCCAAATTTTCACGCTGCTTTTGGTGAAACTTTTCAATTCCTAGAGCCTAGACGATAACGCTGGACCGCACCGTGCAGCCATAGTTGAGAATGCGCGCGAGGAGTTTGGTATTCCATATTTACCAATACCTCCGCACTCACCAGATTTGAATTGCATAGAACATGCATGGGATATGCTCCAAAGAAGATAAGATAATCATCAACTTACCCTAGAATCCTTAAATGATCTGAGAGCTTCTGCCCCGTTTATGGAACAAAATTCCCCAAGAAATGTTCAACAAACTCGTGTGTAGTATGCAAAGAGCTGTTATTGATGCCCGTTGAGGCCATACATTGTATTGATAGTCTTAAAATGTTTGAATTCTCTGGGAATAAAATTTCGTTATTTTACTCGATTTTTCTTAACCACCCTGTATACGCTGCAGACCTACGAGCTAAAATTAATTTGCAACTTGAAATCATATTAATATGAATTTTCATCACAAAAATCTTATTTTAACTGTATTTTTTTGCAATTTAAGGAAATATCCCTAACTCATGTGGAGCAGTTTATTTATTGATTTAGAAAATAAACATTTGGGAATTATGTATGGAACAAAATATGTTGTAAATGGACGTCACGACTTTGCTGCATATGCGTGTAAGGCCATGTTTACTTACTACCATCTGTCGACTTTCGATCTGTTATGTCATACTCATGTGACATCATGACTGTCACCCTTTGACCCTTTATAGGAATAATAAGAGATAAAAATAACCTTTGAGATGAGATTTCAGCTTTTTCAAGTCGTGGGTATGCGCCCTGTTAGCTGAAGCGTTTCTGAATCGAAAAGTAACGTAGAAACCTGTTTCGTCCAGGGATTGCGTTTTTTTCCACCACGCCGAGACGATGCGTTTGTTCTCTCGAAGTTTCGACGTCAAGATGTCTCGAATGGTGGCGTCATTAATCTTCCAGCAGTATTCTGCAGGAACGAACGCTGATCCCGTAATCTGTGTCTTGCAGGATTTATCTTTCTTTGTCTGTCTATCTCTCCATCTGTCGCTTGTCGTCGTGGAAAGTCGAATGTCGCGTTTCTTCTTCTCCCTGCGGATCGTGAATTGCGACAATCAAGACCGTGTCACAAGTTTCGAGAAGTCGAAACGTTGATTCGATCTGTTGATGTATCTGGAGTTCAGATTTTTTTTTGCTAGATAAAGTTCCAGCAACAAGTCGCAAAATCATACCTGAGGACTGTCTCATACCATAAACCACACCCAACGTTCACTAATTCTGAATCCAGATAATATTTTTGAGAGTTTCAGAATCAATTTCAAGATACTCTACCAGAAAAACCCGAATCTGCTGTCCAAATACAGGGTGAGTCTTTGACTTGTACATATATTTTAACTGTTGATTCTTGATGCTGAAGGAAACCTTTTTTTCATCTTCCATTTTTCCGAATTCGGCTCTGTTAAAGAGATATAGCCATTTGAAAAAAAAAATAGTGCTGAATACGTGCCTGATATTATTCTTTACAAACACCTCAAAGTTCGTATTTTTCGATTAAAATTGATGTGATTATTAGATATTCTGGGTCATACATTGGAAAAATACTCAAGCACTAACCTTATTTGAATAAGAATGTTACAAACACGACATTTCCTAACAAAACACTTAGTTCTGTCCGATCATTTCGGCAATTGAAAAGCTATATTTCTCACACCAAAATAAGTTCCTTCTTCGATTGTCCTGAAGATTAGTTTATAGACACTAATAATTTGTTCATATTTTCCTCGATATTCTAAAACGATCTCATAAAAATTGGTTTTTCACTAACCTATCCTAACTCCATTAACCAAAGTCATATGATTTGAGGTCAATGATCTAATCTTACCACATCCTCTGTGATATTCCACAGAACTATAGAGAAGACGATGCCATATTGCCGATTTTCTCTTCAAACTCAATAAAGCAGTACGTCCCCTATCGTTAGCGGATGAACTATCTCAATCGCTATTCGCTAAAGGCGTCTAGGCGTTGCTCTTTGAAAATGCCAAAATAGTAGTTCTGATTCTCGCCAATATAGCGCTACGTTCCTAATTTCAGTCGCCAACGGCCTACTCTTCCCTTCAGAAGGCCGTGGATCTGTAGCCGCCACGCAAGGCCGTTGTTCTGTGCTCCAACCAGCCCAACATAAAACGTTAGTCAGTGATCCCATACACGGCATAAACGAAGTTCACGCTTTATTTATTTACAGAGAATGAAGCAAACAGGTGATGATTATGTAAATGACTTTCAGTGAATTGATGTAACGGTAGTGTCGTTCTGGTGTCGAGTTATATTGTTTCGATAGATATTTTGCTGAATGACCGGTAACAATGAATTTTAAATAGAAACTGCCTAAAAAATGTATTATTTCATGCTTCTTAGAATTCAATTTTATGTCCCACGTAGAATTTTTTTATTACATATCTCTACATCAAACGTTTTTTCATCATAGAGATTTCAGTCTTGACAAAGTTGATAAACATTCTGACAACGTTGGTAACTTGTTGAGAGACCAGAGAAGAAATAATATTCGATGAGATTTAACTCAGGACAGCATTCAGATTATTCTTGAAATTCAATTAGGAATAACTTGAGAACGCGTTTTATTGAAAAAATATAAGAATACTTTTGTTTTCTAAAATAATTAATTCTTTCGAAAACGTGAACCGTTCATCTTTTTCAAGTGGTTTTATAGTATTTTTGCGTGAATTTATAAGTCCACTATACTGTAACTTTTTTCACCAGGAGAAATATGAAATAAGTTTCAATTGAGGAATATGCACCATCAATAGAGTAAACAATCAACCAAAATTCAGTTCATTCGAAATATCGGTTCCGAATATATGGAAAGAATAGTGTTAATTTCATGGATTTTTGACACCCTGTATCTTTCAAACGAAACCGAATTTTGAAAAATGGTATGGAAAAAAGTGTTTCTTTTGATGGGGGGAATCTACAGTTAAAATATATGTACAAGTCGAAGACTCACCCTGTATATCCAGTTGTCATTCTTGAAAGGCCAAAACAAGTAGACTTGAATCTTTATGCAGATCAAGTCGAGTTTGACTAAAAAACCACTAGAATAGAGAGTACAAAGAACTTAGAAACTCCCACAGCCTTTTGTCCCAAGCTTTCTTATTTTTTGGAATGAGAGCCTAGGGAAGCTTCAGCCAGAGTGTTTCTTCTTTTGTGCATGTTTATGTACCATAGAAAGGTTATAGGCCAACCAAGGAAGTTCCTGGTCCTTTTCTAGAAAGTGTTTTGGCTTCATAAACATGGCTTTCCAATAAAAGGTGTTATTTTTACGCCATTGATAAAATTGGAAAGATTCACGCTTCAACAGCGCATTTATATTATTAAAATCCACTATGAAAATGGTGAAAATTCGGCAGAGACGGTTCCTAAACCTCGAACATTTTTGGATTGTCTTGAAGCACATTTTCGAATTGCAATACAAAAATTGGTGAAAAAATTCGAGCTGTTGGGACAAGATAATGGTTTGGAGAATAAAACCAGGGAACGTCGCTCAAGAACAGCCGAAAATATTGCTGCTTTAGCCAAAAGTGTTGAAGAAAACCCAGGTTTATCCACTCCTCGTCGTTCTTTGGAATTAGGCATTCCACAAACCTCATGACTCCGTATTTTGCATTAAGATCTGGGTCTAAAGGCTTATAAAACTCTGTTAACACAAGAACTCAATCCGGCCGATCATCAACAACGTCGTGTCTTCGGTGATTGCGTCCTTGAAATGCATAAAAATTCCATCGAAAAAACATCTCGAGTAAAGAGGCCCATCTCCATTTCTGTCAAGCAAAATTGTCGCATGGGACTCGGAAAACCCCAAGAGTTATTGTTGGAAAGACTCTCTATCCTCAACGTGTGACTGTTTGGTGCGGTTTTTGGTTCACCATAAAAATGGTGAAAATTTGGCAGATACGGTTCGTAAAACTGGAAAATTTTTGTTCGTTGTGGCAAACGCAAGAAGAGCTTTCTTCTGCTTTTCCAAGCGGCTCCATGAGCTTGGAACGATTCAAACAAACGACAGCTAGTGGGGTTTCAACAATTTCAAATATTGCTACCATGACATTGAGAAATAAAAAGAACCTTACGACGAACCCTTCACATTTCAAATGAAGAAGAGAACTGCGAGAATTTCAATCAAGTCCTGAACGATCTAATGAATTCACACCTGAAAAATTTCCTTTCTGATCCCCGTAATATAACTCTTGACAGCAGGAATCTAATAAATGTCCGTCTGTGCGCGAGCTGAAATATTGTATCGGAAACAAAATCAGTTATTCCGGGATTCCTGCAGGCGTTACATCCCCCGAAGAATGCAATTACTTCGCAGTTGTTCCAACTAAAAATACAAAGGTTGAGATAAGAGGGTGGTAGATTGTGCATCGCAGACCACCCCGGGCTGTTTAATGAAAACACGGCAACAGCACCTTCGGTTTACATCTTGCTTGAACGAAATTGTAGTTGGTTGTGTTCTAATTTTTTTTCGGGGAGATACATGGAATCATGGTTTCCCAACGCGAACGGTAAAGTTCTATGATACAGCCTCAAAAATGTGCCCAATTAATTTCGCATACAATCAAGAACGTATAGAAAATTATTTTAATTCAGAAGTTTTAATTTCCGGTCCGGATCTCCCTCTCTATCTGTCTCGCCTAATTCGCAATCTGTAAACGTCCGAGTGACCCTAGAACGGCTTGAAGTAGATCTAGATGGAAAATCTGGAGCGAATTTTTACTTAACTTCATTAGCGTCCATTTACAGGACATTAAGAATTTTATACAGGGTCTTTCACGAGGAACCTCACCCATATTTATACGGGAAACTACTGAACGTATTTTCATGAAATTCAGCACTTATAAGTATTTCACGATGCTGATGAAATCTAAAATATTTTCAAGGCATCAGCACCTCCGGTTTTTCCGGAAATGACGTCAACTTCCGTTTTTCAAATTAGAACACCATTTTTTTTATTGCAGAAATAGATTCCTTAGAAAATTTCAAGTTATTTTGATGTAACATTTTTCAGTTTTAGTTGGAAAATTCTCTCTGAAATCGAAAATAGAGCTCCGCTGAAACAAGAATAACTTCGAGGTTTTTGGATGGAAAATTTTCATTTTTGGGATTTTTCAAGATGTAAGATTGATGTATCCACTTTGAAAATCGAAATCGCGATTCATGATACAGGGGTGAAAAAATCGCTTTCAAAGTTAGGGATGACAAAATCGTGAAAAATCAATTTTTTCAAATTAGATCCCCATTTTTTTATGGCAGATATTGAATCTACGTTAAAAAATAATGTGAGTGTATGCATCACACCCTTGCCCTAAAATGGATATTTTCTGAGTTATTCACAAAAAACTGTTTTTCGTCTTGAATTTTCTGCTATTTCTTTTCCCTCCACGCCAAAAAGATGAAATTTTCAGGAACTGTTACTTAAACCATGTTTTAGATTTTACTACCCTGATATGCAAGAGAAAAAAGTTACAGGTTGTTCCTAAATAGATGGCGAATTTGGATTCGAATTTGTATCGGAAACCTCTTTATTTCAACTAATCGGCCATCGGTTTTCTCTCCAGTGATAAATAAATAATTCCTTATGAACCATATGCAAAAACTTACCATGTTTTACATTCTTTTTTTTTAATGATAGATATCATTAATTACATGCTACTGCATAAAGAGGAATTTGGCAGATGTAATTAATGATATCTATCATTAAAAAAAAAGAATGTAAAACATGGTAAGTTTTTGCATATGGTTCATAAGGAATTATTTATTTATCACTCGAGAGAAAACCGATGGCCGATTAGTTGAAATAAAGAGGTTTCCGATACAAATTCGAATCCAAATTCGCCATCTATTTAGGAACAACCTGTAACTTTTTTCTCTTGCATATTAGGGTAGTAAAATCTAAAACATGGTTTAAGTCACAGTTCCTGAAAATTTCATCTTTTTGGCGTGAAGGGAAAAGAAATAGCTGAAAATTCAAGACGAAAAACAGTTTTTTGTGAATAACTCAGAAAATATCCATTTTAGGGCAAGGGTGTGATGCATATACTCACATTATTTTTTAACGTAGATTCAATATCTACCATAAAAAAATGGGGTTCTAATTTGAAAAAAATTGATTTTTCACGATTTTGTCATCCCTAACTTTGAAAGCGATTTTTTCACCACCTGTATCATGAATCGCGATTTCGATTTTTAAAGTGGATACATCAATCTTACATCTTGAAGAATCCCAAAAATGAAAATTTTCCATCCAAAAACCTCGAAGTTATTCTTTTTTCAGCGGAGCTCTATTTTCGATTTTTTTTTTCGAATTTTCCCGCTCAGAGAGAATTTTCCAACCAAAACTGAAAAATGTTACATCAAAATAACTTGAAATTTTCTAAGGAATCTATTTCTGCAATAAAAAAAATGGTGTTCTAATTTGAAAAACGGAAGTTGACGTCATTTCCGAAAAACCGGAGGTGCTCATGCCTTGAAAATATTTTAGATTTCATCAGCATCGTGAAATACTTATAAGTGCTGAATTTCATGAAAATACGTTCAGTAGTTTCCCGTATAAATATGGGTGAGTTTCCTCGTGAAAGACCCTGTATTGCGACAACTTTGTAGAACCTCTTCTTCTGATGTTTCGGCATTCGCTACGGATTTTTTTGTTTATTCTCATGTGTATTCTCTGTGTATTTCACGAGAATTGTCATCACATTGGAATCTAACAAGAACATTTCCAATCCACATTGGTGAGAATAAAACTCGTGCACGTCGCTCAAGAACAGCCGAGAATATTGCTGTTGTAGCCGAAAGTGTGAAGAAACACCAGGTTTGACCATTCCTCGTCGTTCTTTGGAATTGGGCAATCCATAAACCTCATTACACCGAATTTTCATAAAGATTTGGGTCTTAAGGCTCATAAAGTTCAGGTAACACAAGAACTCAAGCCGGTCGATCATCAACAACGAGTCTTTGCTGATTGGGTCCTTGAAAAGCTTGAAAATGATCAGGAATTCCAACTAAACATCCTCTTGAGTGATGAGGCCCATTTCTACCTCGGTGGCTTCGTCAACAACAAGCAGAATTCTCGAATCTGGGGCTAGGAAAACCCAAGAGTTATTGTAGAATTGCCTCTCTCGAAAAGGTGATCAGTGATCAAAATTGGCCTCCGAGATCTTGTGATTTAACACCTTGCGACTTCTTCCTTTGAAGCCATGTGAAAGAGAAGGTCTCAAAGATGGAATTTGTGAGGCCATCGAGGACATAGGGCATCCACTTTGTGATTCGGTTATGAAAAAATTTCTTGAAAAGGATATGGTCCTGTAGTCGTGGTCGTGGTGGTCATTTGGCATACCTTCCTCTTTATAATGAAACTACACCTTTTCCAATTGTAATTCAGAAAACGTAAAATGTAATTCAGAAAAGCAAATTGAATTTCAGAAAATGGAAATTGTAATTCAGAATACTAAGTTGATATTCAGAAACGGTAATTTGAATTTCAGAATAGTGATATGTAATTCAGAAAGGGTAATTTGAATTTCAGAATAGTGATATGTAATTCAGAAACGGTAATTTGAATTTCAGAAAATATAAATTGTAATTCAGAATTGGTGATTTGAAATTCAGAAATGGGAAATTTTAATTCAGAAACACAAAATTGTAATTCAGAAAAAAAATTGTAATTCAATTGCCCAAACCATTCTCTCTAAGATCATGTATGTAATTCAAATGAAGAAATGATTTCATTTAAAATGGGTGGCGAAAAATATTAATAATGATTCTTGAGGTCATTTTCGAAGTACGTAGATACCTTCATGGAAGCAAGAAATATAATAATAATAACTTTATTTCCAAGAATAATATAAAGGTATACCTATACCTACAGTCAAAAACAAAAACAGGAAAAAAACAAATTCAAAAATACCAAAGACTTAAGATAAGTTCGATGCCACATTGTCATAGATTCCTATGTTGAATACCCAAGATGCCGAGCACGATACTATTCTGAATTACATATTACATTTTCTGAAATTGAATTGATAACTTCTGAAATACAATTTTCCTTTTCTGAAATTGAATTTGCCATTTCTGAATTTCAATTCACTATTCTGAATTACAACTTTGTTTTTCTGAATTACAACTTCCTAATCTGAATTTCAATTTCGTTTTTCTGAAATTGAATTAACTATTCTGAAATTCAATTTCTGTTTTCTGAATTACATAGTGCTATTCTGAAATACATGTTTCCTTTTCTGAAATTCAACTTTGAATTTCTGAATTACAACTGTGAAAGGTGTAGCTGGCCCGGCGAACTTTGTTCCGCCTGAATGATACTAACGGTGGATTTCACAAATCGTAATCACCGGTGATCGGAGATCAACAGCTTGGTTCTCTGATTTTCAAACTGTCGAATCGAGTTGATTCTATATCAAGCTCCGATCATCGATGATTACGTTAAAGTTGTATCCACTAATAATTGCTATTTTTTCAAGCAGGAGATAAATTAGGCAAAATATACAAAATTTTAGTAACATTCATATTCACACGAATAGAATTCTCTTTATTTAAGTGGTATCTAATTATTGTTGAACATATAATTTTTCTTCGAATGCTTTACAGTTTTCTCATTGCAGTTAATAAATGAAAATATGAATCACGATAAAATTATATGGATGAGAAATAGTTCCAATGATTAATAACCTCTGATCACTGTAGAAACCATTTTAGTTCTGCTAATACAACGCTGAAAATTCGAGTTGAAGTACTTTGTCTATGGTACTTTAATCTCACTTCACAGAATACAAATACGCTTAGACCTTTTCTTATTTTTCTTCTTGACTAAGACATTTTTGTTTTGGTCCACAGCACAGAGTCGAAGGCAACTCAAATTACACACTATTTGTTTACATCGCCATCTAACGGGGGGAATATCAAATAAAGTACCTACGAATAAGCTGTAGCGTAACTGTAACTGTAGCGACACCTAGTGGCCTTACTCAAAAGAAGGAAAAACATTTCCTGTATAAATACCATTTTTATCGATTTTTTCAAAGTTTTTTTTGTATTTTATAATAACCAGACCGTGAACGAATCCATATATGAAGTTTCATAACAATCAGTCCATCTCATCTCGAGTTATAGATGGTGTAACCAACATCTTTCATTCATATACATAGATAAACATCCGGTATTTTTCTTAGAATGTCAAAATAACACCATATTGGAAAACCCTTCATCAGATAGCTCCACACGAAGTACATTTTCGACTCAGCATCTTTGGGCCGAACGAACGTGAAGAAAGCAATGAAAATCGGTAAGCCCAAGTGACACATATAAGATTCTCGCAGTTCTGAATGGTGTCAGGACTGCTATCTCCAGTTATTTATTCGAATGAGAAGACGATCGCTTCCCATTTGTAGGAATTCCGTCGAATTTGTCTTCTTAGCTTGCGTTCTGATGCATTGAATGAATTTCGATGAATGAAAAGAGTATTGATCCACTGATATTCAAGTTTTTATCTTATCTGCATCCGTTCGATGCTGTCCCGAAGAGAATCGTTAAAAATTGAAGTTATCCAATGATTAATAGTGCTGTTACTGCTCGAGTAGATTGAACAATCAACTGAATAAACAACTTCGGTCTTTTTATTAGAAAAAAATTAATGCAGGAACAAGATCCATTTTATAATCTTGACGTTCGACGGCAAGAAGGCCGTAATGGAAAAATAAATAAAAGGCAAGGCCGCCTCGTTATTCATTAACTTCGCAGTTGATCAAATTGCATCCAGTCCATTTTCCCCCTTTATCTGATGGAATATTCGTGGCAGGTTTCGTTTCGCATTTTCATTTAGAAGTTATGAATAAGCTTCATCGCATAATGAACGTCGTCTACCGCGATTTTACGACTAAATATTTAGGTGGTGCAGTAAAAATATAATTTAATGGCTTAAATTTCCTTTTATGTATTTTGGCGAATGGCTCGCCTTCAATCGATTCACGGTGGCGTTATTACTCTTCCGCGTCAGCGAAGTGGTAGTATACCTCGCATTATGCCTGGAATGGTTCATGTTTTTGTTCGTCGCATGAAACTTTGGCCCACGCTTTTCGTTGTTGTGATTTTGACGTTCAATTTCGAATCTTTAACAACTGGAGGTACGAGGATATATTGAGAAATTCTTAGCCTATAGGACCAAACAAAATTTCAATGTCAAAATATTTTATTACTCAACATATTCTCCTCTAAATTGACTACATTTATTACAGCGAACCTGCAACGTCTCTAGACCTTTCAAAAAAAATGTTTCTTCTTGCTCTACAAACCAGTCCTCCACAGCTTTTATCACCTCCTCGTTGGAAGAAAATTTACGACCTTTCAAACTTTTTTCAGTTGAGGAAAGAGATAATAGTCGGATGGAGCCAAATCTGGTTAATAAGGGGGGTGTTCTAGTAATTCTAAACCTAAATCACGAATTTTTTGCATGACAACATGAGAAATGTGTACTGGGGCGTTGTGCTGTAAAAACAAAATACCTTTGGATAGATTTCCGCGTCTTCTCTCTTTGATTTTTTTCCGTAGAGTGGTTAGTAATGTCGAATAGTAATCTCCAGTTATTGTTCTACCCTTATCCAAAAAATCAATCATGATTACTCCATGGAAATCCCAATAAACTGAAGCAAGAACTTTTCCAGCAGATTTTTAGACACGAAACTTCTTAGGTCTCGGAGAACCAGAGTGTCGCCATTCCATCGATTGTTGCTTTGTTTCTGATTCGTAGAAATGTACCTACCCAAGTCTCATCCATAGTAACAATTCGGTTTAAGAAGTCTACATCGTTTTCAAATCGAGCACAGATCGAACGCGATGCTTCTACCCTTGCACGCTTTTGGTCAACATTCATAAATTTGGGGATCAATTTTGCAGAAATTTTTCTCATGTCTAAATTGACGTGAACTATATGATGAACGCGTTCGTATGAAATCTTCAGATATGCTTCAGATATCCGTCTTAGCCCAATTCGACGGTCTGATAAAATCATGCCATGCACTGCATCTATACTTTCGGGGACTGACACAGAAACAGGCCTTCCCGATCGGTCATCATCTTCAATGGAAAATTTACCTCTTTTGACGCTTGCAGTCCAATTTTTCACGGTCGTATACGAAGGACATTGATCACCAAGGGTATATTGAGCATATCTGCTTACCTCTTAACCCTCTTACATACAGGTACTTGATGATGGCTCGATACTCCAATTTTTCGATTTTTACAATTTCGGTGGACATTTTTTTTTTAATTAATTGCGTTACTCTGGTTCACTTTTTTGACGTCGAACTCTACACCAGTAGCGGATTAACCGGTACGCTTAGTACGCTGCAGCGTAGGGCCCCGATGTGCATAGGGGCCTCCGGCGATCGAATTAATTTTTTTTTTTCTAGAATAAAAATTCAGTCTGTAATTGTGAAAAAAATTGTCAGGCTGTACTATATTTTAAATGAAGCTCAGAGGCAACTTGTGAATTATGAATTATTACCTTCACATGAAACGCAATGAATAACAAAAGCCTCAGAGCAAAACTCCGATGTTGGAAAAAATACACCTTTCGAGATTCAGCCTCGGATTCAGCGTACTGTCCCTAATTATCTTGTCTGCCTGCAATAAATTCCGTCAAGGGTGGCGGCCGAATTCCAATGTTGATAATTACATCATAATTCAATAAATTTGTCGGCATTTCCTCTAAAATCTAGGAATGTGCTACAGAACGGCCGACCAGATGTTAAAACATATCCCGGCCCATACCATTACTACATCCTCGGATAAAAAATAAATATAGAACTGTTATGACAGAAAATAGATTGCAGTTTTTAGGAATACTTTCTATCGAAAGTGATATAACGAGCAGTCTCGATTATAATTCTGCAATAAAAGAATTTGCTGATATTAAAATAAGAAAAAAACAATTTTTTAGTGCACTTTCATTTTTTAGATAACGGATATGCAGCTTTACGATACTTGTATCTTTTGTGATGATTTTATTTATTCCTTAATTTCGATGCCGCAATAAAAAATTGGCAGATATGATATTCTAGAGATATTTCGTATTTTAATTTTTGTGGTATTTTTCCCTTTTTTAAGATTTTTATTCATCTATACTAATATTATAAAGAGGAAAGATTTGTATTTTTGTTTGTTTGGTACGAATAGGCTCAAAAACTACTGGACCGATTTCAAAAATTCTTTCACCCTTAGAAAGCTACATTATCCCTGAGTGACATAGGCTATACTTTTCACCCGAAAAAATTAAGGATACCTACTACAACTTCAATAATTACAAAAAAATCAGCCAAAATCAGCTATTTTCACGTGCGCTGCAAAAACCGTAAGAATTACGTGGATACAATGTATGACGGAAATGTACCTCTTGAATAGTTCTACAAAAAAGTCCGCAATAGCATGTATCTATCTCTCAAGATTGACTTGCTATTACCTGTTTATGGTAATCAGATGTTTTCCAAAATTATGCACTATTTGGGAGTGTGTTTTTATGAATTGGGTATTGATCCTAATCCAACCTAATACGTTATTTATCCCCAGTATTTAATTTAGAACAAAATTGCCCTTCACATCATACAATTACAACGAGTACATCAAAAGATATGGCAGGTTGAAGTTTTGAAGATGAAACCGCCGCGTGAAACAAATTTCTACTCGGGCGAAGCTGGGACGGCCTGCTTGTCTTTTAAATTTTGTTTTGATATACATACCTTGTATTTTATTAATAAACTTTATATTTTGTTTTTAAAGAAGTGAGTTTTAATTAAAAAATTCTTTTGAAAAAAATAAAAAAAGTTTCAGAGGGGCCCCAGAAGTTTTGAAGCGTATGGCCCTTGAAATCATAAATCCGCCACTGCTCTACACTGACCCTTCTAATAAGCTATTGTTCGTTGATATGGCATCGCAATATTTTGTTTATGCATGGAACTGGTCTAGGCTAACTAGATATCAATACATCCTCGTAGATCAATGTTTAACTTACTCGAAAACAACTAGACACAACGACCATATTCACGATCGTTGCTAAGCCAACTTCCTGCACCCTGCTACGGTCAGAAATAATTCTAAGCTCCAATTTAAATGGTCGAAACACGTAAACCCGCTAAATTGAATTTCTCCGCCAAAGACCGTTGAAATATGGCAGTCTGATAAATTCTTGCCGTCCGTTTTACTTTTATTGGCGAACTTCGGGAGCGTAAAATTCAGAACAAAAGTTACGCCATGTAGGAATGAGCTGGCCCGAAAGTTCCTAAGGTCAATAATATAAGCTATCTCTGCAGGGGAGGTCATACAGTCATATAATCCAATTAAAACGATCCCTTCGGGACGTACGTATGCCCGTTGTACACCTTGGAACGGGGCATTAATATTTTATACATTTAATGTCGGTTAAACTGCGAATGGCAAGTTCTGCCGCTTTTGTACGGCTACGGTGAAATGCTTTAAGCATATTTAATAGTTTTAATCCCCTTCAGCGCAATTTATAAGGTTGGGAATTATTCCCCATTGGAATTGGGGTGTCAACAATCAACAACTGCTATTAATCCTGCGTCCTGCAGGGAGCGCATCCGCAGGATATGTGTACAGACGTTGTGCTTTGTTTTTTAATGGAAGGAACTTTTTAGCCTCCTCATTGAAAGCGTTGAAACAGTACCGGTATCAGTACGCCAGTTTCATCATTAGGCTTCCTTTCTCGGTATCTGTTAACAATAATTTGGCATCCATTGAAAGCAATGGGAATGATCCTAAAGGCAGGAAATTTGATGACGTTTTCACGAGTGGGGAATACTCAAGCGGCAAAAAAACTCGACGGGATAAATCAAAATCAGGTCACTGACAATCGTTAAATTCTCTAAATTCAATATAGCAACTAGAAGTATTCTCTGTACAACTATAAATCCAACCTTATTCCGGATACATTTCAGACATGGCTCGAGATTTATTGGCTCCATTTGTCCGGACATCATTGTTAGGTTCCGCCCAGGAAAAAGGGGAACGATGAACAGGAAATAGACCGTCTGATACTTTTCAATTACATCAGATATTGCAGCAAACAGGAGGCGAATTCAATAAGGCCCTATTAAGAAATTGATAACCCACTTACGGACAAAGTGCAAAAAATGGGCTTAATGGAAAAGTTTCGTAGTCAAGGAAGTTTCAGCATTGAGCTGTTTGGAAATTGTTCGACAAAGATGAACAGTGCATATTTTAAGAGAATTCGCAAACAAGAAACCATTGATCATCGATCTGCAACGAGCATTCAGTGTAACATTAGCTCCAGCATCGTTTTTAAAGAAATATGGAGCGATGCTGCCTCCAGCGTGTAAAGCACACCATACAGTGCATTTTCAGGATGCAATGGAACCTGTAGATCTCCTTGAGGATTGTTCTCATTCCATATACGTCAATTTTGCTTGTTACGTAGATATTCAACCAGAAATGACTTTCATCACTTAACACAATCTTTCGATAAAAAAGTGGATCAACTTATACTGTTCAAGAGCAAACAAACGACGGTTATGGTCAATTGGCTTCAGTTCTTGAACCAGTTGGATTTTGTATGGGTGTAGACCAAGATCTTCACGCAAAATTTTCCATGTGGTGGATGCAAAGAGTCCAACTTGTTGTGAACGTCGACGAAAAGACAAATCTGCATCTTCATCAACACTATCACTAACAGCAGTGAAATTTTCTTCTGCAGGTACGGATCTTTGTCTTGTTGTTGTTGTTGCATCGAGTAGAGAAAATGTTGTCCGAAATCTATCGACAGTTCGACGAATAAGCTGCTCTAATGGACGATTATGTGAACCAGAAATTTCACGAAGTGCTCTAAAAGTTTGGCGAATAGAACACTGATTTTGAAAATGAATTGAAACATTTTGTAAACGTTGTTGCGACGTGAGTCTCTCCATGATAATTTGTCAATAGTTACTGAACAGAAAAGTCGAAACAACATGGCTTCTTGCTTCTGTCAAATCAAAGGTATCTCTATTGAAAACTAGCTGGCCCGGCGAACTTTGTACCGCCTGAATTATACTTAAAAGTTGTGTAAACTTACCATTGCTTTTTTTCAAGCAGGAAAAAAATTAGGCAAAATTAAAGTTCAAAATATACAAAATTTTAATAATTTTGTAATTCACATGGAAATAATTCTCTTTATTTAAGCGGTAACTAATTGTTGAACTTGAACATATAATTTTTTGTTTTTAATTGTTGTACAGTTTTCTTTTTGCAGTACCTCATGTGACTGTAAATAGCAGGAGTATAATCCATACTATACCTCTCCTCGTATATGAATCAAAATGTCAAGAATATGAACAAAAATTATTCCTTTAATGAACTATCGACTATTAACACAGCCTGTCGATCAGAATTAAAAAATCATTCATTTGTTAATAGCCCGACCTGAAGTGGCAAAAACAAAACTTTTCTTATATTCTCAAAATTTAATCAGTGGTCACACCATTATTTTAGACATCTTAGCTATGCTGCTAAGATCAAAATAATGGGTAAACATCTCAGTTGGTGGAGCAGCGCGATTCTCATTATTCCATGGATATGAGCTGTCAATCTCTCTTCAATTTGTTCCATTTAGTTGACGATATCAAGCTCGTTAGAAGACAAATCGAGATGTTAAAATGTCGATAGTACGATCGACACGGCAAAATTATCAACACTGTGAATTATGTTGAACTCATATTCAAATTTATTGATGGCCATTCGACCAGATCAGATTAGGCAACCCATGAAAAATTATTGTATATCAGAAGTGAAAGCCCGATGAGCAAACGTTTCAAAATTATGGACGCTTACAATACTGTCTCTGTGCGAACAGAAACACGAATACAATATGTCAATTACTAATTATGGGCAATTTTGGATTCAGTTATTTCCGCAATTATATCTATTACCCAAATAGAAATTCGAAAGCATTTCAAAAATAAAGAAAAAAGATGAAGGTGGCCAACTCACGTTTGAAACTGATCGTCAAAATCAGATACTTGATCTTTCGGTAAAAATTTACTGTTCCGCCAACTTGAGATAAGTTTACCCGCTTTTTGATCTTGCATGTTACCATGAGTTCTATGCGAATCACATATCGCCATCTAACAGCGGTAATATCAACCTACGACTACGTACAGTGACTTGTCTATTCACTGTACGACTACGCATCAACGGTAGCGACACCCAGTGGCCTTATTGAAAAGAAGGCAAAGCATTTCCTGCATAAGTAAAACTTTCATCAATTTTTTCGAAGTTTCATTGTATTTTATAATAACCAGACCGAAGACGATTCCATAAATGAAGTTTCATAACAAACAGTCCATCCGATCTCTAGTTATAAATGGTGTAACCAACATCTTTCTTTTATATATATAGATACCATGTGTCAAAAGGATAATTACAATAACACAAAATGTCATATCAAAATACAGCGAAAAACTTCAAGTTTTCCTTTGTAGGCAGGCTGTACTTCTCCCCGAAAACTGAGCGAAAGAAAGAAGGCGAAATTGTTCGACAGCGCACATAATTCGCAAATAAGAAAATATTGCTCATCGTTTTATATTCCTGTTAATACTATGAAATTCTACGAACAGATTCTATCACATTGAGAGAAAGTGGACTAGTGGAAATCTAATTCAAGAGTAAACCGCTAGGATCGTGCTGCTATCGGAGAGGAGTAGTGACCGGCCGGTTTCTGGCTTGTTATGCCGTCATCAGTGTCACATAAACCAACCCACGATAGCAACCAAATGAATTGGATCTCCACAAGTCCACCTTTTTGATTACAGGTTCTATTACGTTTTCTTTAACGTCGGAAGACATGCTGTACAACACTGGGCGAAAGAAGTCCTTGAAATTGTTCCAGGACAGGGGCAAAATCTCATGAACCCAATTCATTTAGGCAGTTCAATCGAAGGGCCCCGAAGACTTATTGAAAAATCGATGCGAACACTAGTTCCGTATAATTCCTGCTGATTTATCGCGAAGCAATTCGTATTTTCTTATCAGTCACGGCCCGAAAGCGGTCCTGGTTAAGGACTCGGTTTTTTTTATTACGGAATTGGTCGGTCGGAGTTCCATAAATGTTTCGCCTGACAGAATAAAATTATTTATCGCTGGAGTTGTTTCGTGACCTGACTCGAGCTAGGTCACCACTTATACCCGGTAATTATCGTCCTCAAGGGTGATCGACTGCACGCGGTTCTTTTGTTTATTCGAAGTATCGGAATAATAATTTGTAACGCGCGTAGAAAAGTCGAGTTTTAATTTTTTTAATTTCTTTATCTTGGCAAATAGAAAAGATCTACACTTTCGCGTAGTCGCGTATTTAAAAAGTCATAAACGTCAAAGTATAGACTCTTTGAGCTTCATCTTGAGACACTACTAAAATAGAGGGCTCACTTTCCAGGGCCTTAGTGATTCTCATTTTAGGTCCATATATCCTAACAGCAAGTAGATAAATATATTGAAAAATTCTTAGCCTACCATAGACCCAAACAAAATTTCATTGTCAAAATCTTTCATTACTCAACATATTCTCCTCTTAATTGAATACATTCATTACAGCGAACCTGCAACGTCTCTAGACCTTTAAAAAAAATGTTTCTTCTTGCTCTGCTAACCAGTCCTCCACAGCTTTTATTACCTCCTCGGTGAAAGAAAATTTACAACCTTTCAAACTTTTTTTCAGTTGAGGAAAGAGATGATAGTCGGACGGAGCCAAATCTGGTGAATAAGGGGGGTGTTTTAGTGATTCTAACCTTAAATCACGAATTTTTTGCATGGCAACATGAGATTTGTGTACTAGAGCGTTGAACTGTTAAAACAAAATACCTTTGGATAGCTTTCCGCGTCTTTTCCTTCTAATTTTTTCCCGTAGAGTGGTCAGTGATATATAGAATAGTAATCTACAGTTACTGTTCTACCCTCATCCAAAAAATCAATCATGATGACTCCATGGCAATCCCAAAATACTAAAGCAAGAACTTTTCCAGCAGATTTTTGGACACGAAACTTCTTAGGTCTTGGAGAACCATAGTGTCGCCATTCCATCGATTGTTGCTTCGTTTCTGGATCGTAGAAATGTACCCAAGTCTCATCCATAGTAACAATTCGGATTAAGAAGTCTACATCGTTTTCAAATCGAGCACAGATCGAACGCGATGCTTCTACCCTTGAAAGCTTTTGGTCAACATTCAAACATTTGGGGATCCATTTTGCAGACATTTTTCCCATGTCCAAATTGACGTGAACTATATGATGAACGCGTTCGTATGAAATCTTCAGTGCTTCAGATATCCGTTTTAGCCCAATTCGACGTTTTGATAAAATCATGTCATGAACTGCATCGATGTTTTCGGGGACTGACACAGAAACTAGCCTTCCCGATCGGTCATCATCTTCAATGGAAAATTTCCCTCTTTTGAAGCTTGCAGTCCAATTTTTCACGGTCGCATACGAAGGACATTGATCACCAAGGTATTGAGCATATCTTCGTAAATCTGCTTACCTTTTAACCCATTTAAATACTACTTGATGATGGCTCGATACACCAATTTTTTCGATTTTTACAATTTCGGTGGACGTCTTTTTTTATTTATTGCGTAACTCTGGTTTACTTTTTTGACGTCGAACTCCACACTGACACTTCTAATAAGTTATTGTTCGTTGATATGGTATCGCAATATTTTGTTTATGCATGGAACTGGTCTGGGCTAACTAGATATCAATACATATTCTCGTAGACACCAGCTAGAGCTGTAAGTAAGTCTTCATTTGATAGAACCGATTAGGATCTTAACCTATAACATTTCAATGGTTAGGAATGATCTATTTTGCCATTGACAATAATATTCATCGCAACTGAGCCATTTCTCATTACACAGTCGATGCTCATCACAAAAATATCCAAAATTGTTGGGTAAAACGCAGTTGAGAATAAAATCGTTGATGAAAATATCTGCTTGAGTCCAGCAAATAGTGCAACCTGTATTTATTCAATCTGTGTCAATATTAATATCACGAATAGAGAACACAGCCTATTCGGTATTACCTGACATTCATTCACATCAAAAAAACGAATACTCTATTTTGCATCCTTTGAAAAACGTGGTTTGGGCCTGCTGTATGTTACCGGCTTTTTTCGATTGAAAAAATACCTCATTTCCTATACCATTTTTTTAAGCGTGCGATTGGATTGAACATTTGAAGTGAAAGAGCGGAATTTTTGATACTTTTGCAGCTGATTTTGGTCCGACCTAACTAATTCTTAAGAATTAGTTCTTGCTCAGATTCCTCTTTGGTACTTTTACTATACTCTTATTAATGATTCGATTTTATCATGAATCTACTCATAAACTCATATTTTCTCGATCATTTCGACACTTGGAAGGTTCGCTGATGAATTTGGTAAGAGAAGACCAGACTCTGAAGTCCCACCCTATAAATTATCACAAGAAGCATGAACTCCCCGATAATCACCTCATCGCCGATAAAATTTCCATCCCCTTCAACATATTTCCCGTGAAAAGAGAGGGCACCCAAGTTCGCAAGTTTTTCAGGGCCATTTTCATTCGATTGGGATTCATTTCGGGCGAAAGGAACAGATCGGGATCGTTTGGAATGGATCAGATAATGTGCTTTTCGCCATCAAAAGTTGAGCAGTTGTCTGTTAGGCGTTCGTATAATCCACGGTCGAATTCGAACAAGTTCGATAAAAACCCAACGTTAACCCTTCTCAGTTTTGTCTCCTTCTCACTGTTTCAGTAATGAAGCGGGCGTGATGGAAATTCAATTATGGATGACTTGGTTCCTTTTATTTCTTTGCTGTTGGACACTGAAATTCATCACTTCTATGTAAGCGACTATTTCTGAATAAGTTTCTTGAGCTATTTCCCTATATAAATCAATTATTATTGAAAGTGCTCTCAACCTAAGATAGTCAGCACAAGTCTGGGTTTATCGATATCATAGCCATGTTCTGTGAATCTTTTACTCCCTACCAAACTATAACTATATACAGGGTGAGTCTTTGACTTGTACATATATTTTAACTGTAGATTCCTCTCATCAAACGAAACACTTTTTTCCTATACCATTTTTCAAAATTCGGTTTGGTTTGAGAGATACAGGGTGTTGAAAATCCATGAAAAAAATACTTTTCTGTTCATATTTTCGGAACCGTTATTTCGAATGAACTGAATTTTAGTTGAGTTTTTACTCTATTCATGGTGCATATTCCTCAATCGAAACCTATTCAATATCTTCACTAGTATAAAAGTTACAGGGTGGTCGTCTCATCAATACACGCTAAAACACCATTAAACCACTTTAAAAAGATAAACGGTTCACATTTTCGAAAGAATCAATCATTTAAGAAATTAAAGGTGACCTTATTTTTTTCAATAAAACGCGTCGTTTTCGAGTTATTTCCAATTTTACCCTGAGAAATTTGATGAAATAATCATTAAATTCAAGAATAATCTGAATGCGTCTCTGAATTAAATATCATCGAATATTATTCCTTCTCTGGTCTAAACGAGTTTACAATGTTGTCACAATATTTATCAACTTTGTCGAGATATTTTAATAATAAAATCCCACAAATGTGGTAGATAAAACTGAACACCAAGGAGGATTCAATACGCACAGTTTCCATTGAAAATTCATAGTTACCGGTCCATATTGAAGTTAAATGTCGATGAAATACAAAATTCGGATATGAATGATAAATCTCGATACAAACTACTTAATAAATTGAAATTAATGAAAAATAATACGATACCTGATAATCTGTGGCGATGTTTCTATCTAAACAACATCCTCTTGGAATTTTATAAACTCGACACGGTTGAAATTATATTAATTCACTTCACATAATAATCAAATTAGAACAATAATTCACTGAATGTATTCAGAGCTTCCAAAATGTTTACAGTTTGTTCAGAGACTCTGGTTTGTTATTGTTTAACGTTGGCCTCCAGATAACCATACTTCGGTTTTCGCTCTACGCATGCGTGGTAAAATTTGGCGGCAAAGTCTATTTATGATGGAAACGGCAGAATTCATAGATATTTATCACGGTACACAAATGTATCTTGGTTTACACTATGTTTCGTAAAAAATCCCCTCATCAATGAAAATATCAGCAAGCTGACAACATCTTCTTGAAATTTCTGTGCAAAAATTCACAGAATCGATACAAATTAGATTAGGTTAGGTTGTTTAATAATAAATCTGAATGAAAAGTCTTTCTTCATGATATTGTTTGAGAATTTCGAGGATAATATGAACAAGTTATTAGTGTTTACAAACTAATCTGCAGAAAAATCGAAAAAGGATTTTGGTGGAATAAATGTGGCTTTCAGTTGCAGATATAATCCGATGAAACTAACTGTTTTTGTTGAAATTATCGTGTTTGCAACATTTTTATTCCAATAAGGTTAGTACTTGAGTATCCCCTCAATGTATAAACTCAATTTCTATCGAGAAATAAGAACTTTGAATCAATTCCACAGTATCATTTCAGGGACGTAATTAGCACAATTTTTTTTTTCAAATGGCTATATCTTTTTAACAGAGCTGAATTCGGAAAAATGGAAAATGAGAAAAAGGTTTCTTTTGACCTCAAGAATCTTCAGTTAAAATATATGTGGTCAAAGACTCACCCTGTACATAAACTATGTGCAAAATAGGCCGTCGGTCTTCTGTCATTGTCAACCCACCAATCGTAGTATACGCCGCATGAAACAAACGACACGAGCCGGAAATGTGATAATTGAAATATTTCATTTGAGTTGATTCGCAAATAATGCTTCATTAGCATTATGCACACGCCTGCTGGGAGCTCGATAATGATTGCGGTGATAATTTTCAAATGCATACTGTTTCGCCAGGGATAGTACAGGTATCCATTAGAACGCATCTACGAGTTCCACGATTGGTCCTTTGGAGCCGCATGCATTAGCTAAGCTTGTGAATTCCAATTAATTTAGTGCTAATTAATATTCGATACGGAAATAACTATGTCAAGCTTCAGTGTCGTTCGTTTGAAGGTAACTACTGTTGTGGGTAAATTTTTGGGGATTACGAAAATTGTATACTCCTCTGGCTTCGTAATATCATCGAGCTACAAGCACACAAAGTTGTATGAGTTTTCTTCTTGAACTGTATCGTATTTATGTTCATATTGACCTAAAAGTTTGCTTGATCTAGTGTTGATCAGTATCTATGGTAAGGTTTTGTCGCAAATAACCATAACAAATATGACGAAAATGGAATTTTGCACTCAACCTCCCGAAAGGGACGTAACATCATCGTCCTGTCGATCAAGCCGCATTTTTCCCATAACACCCCCATATATTCCAGTTATGAACGAAGTGCACGCCGGATAAGGGAGGTAGATAGACGTAGAGAAGGGATAATGACGCACATCTATTCATGGATTTACAATATGACAACCCAAATTCGGATCTAAAGTTGGAACGGAAGCCTCCGCACGAGTTTGGCGGACAAAATGGTCACCGAAAGATGGCGCGACGCACCAGGCGCCCGTTTTGCATATCGGGCGCGTTTTCAATAACGCCCGCCTGGCCCTGTAACTTCCCGAGTCGAATCCTATCGAATAATAGGGCAATTTATAACAATGGCAGTACGCGATGATCTTCCGGGATCCTCCAGAAGGGCCATCTGAATGCAGAGAGGTCTTTGCGTGGTTTAACATTCTGTAGTCTGGCTGAATTGTTTTCGATTCGAATAACCACGGAGGATTCACTTTTCGAGACTTCTGGATCTGGCAATCATCCTAGGACATTCTCTATGGAGCTTCGAGGTGAATATTTATCGATTTCAACCCGATGGATGGAATAGAGGGTGACTTTTTGACATAATTTAACTGAAGACTTTAGAGGTCAAAATGAACGCAAACACGTTTCAGTTCAAGAAGAAATTTGACAATTTAATGTACGTAGTTCGTTGCTATTTCAGACACATAGACGTTAGCAGAACGATTTTAAAATTTACAACATTTTCGACAAACTTTACCGGTGAATAAGAACTGTTTCACCACACTGTGTCGTTTTCAGTAGTAATATACCTAGGACCTTGATAATAGACGAAATGATTTTATGACCATCGAAAGCTCCTTCATTGGTTACAGTCCGAAGCCGAGGGCTGAGGGCTGTTACCAAGCAACGAGCTTGAGATATTGGTTATAAAATTATGAGGCATTTATCAATGTCCGAGGAATATTCGGCACAAATTTTTTTCACAGAAAAAATGTATAACTCAACACAACTAAACATGTATTTATTTATTGAAAGTACAATTACTGAAGGTGCAATTCGTAAAATTCAACTCAACATTAGATTCGTTGCTGTTCTCTTGTATAGAAGATCTATTTCCGCGCATAATATTTATTATCTTGTTGTGGTGTTCTTGATCGAGGTTTAGGTATGGTTTGATAGAATTTTGATTGCTATGACCAGTAATCTTCAGCAATTGTTGTTCCTCTACACCACTTTTTGCTAATTGACTGACAGCTGTTGATCTATTTGAATGATTCGTTATCTTTTTGTCTTTGACATTCAAGCCAATTGCTTCGGCAGCATATTTAGTCCATTTATTTATGGTATTCCTTCCGACAAGTACATTATCGTACCATTTGTCAGTTACATTTTTCCAATATCGATTTGGTTTCAAGAATAGTCGTGGTGAGGTAATATTTTCGCCTCGTTTTGATATTAGTTTATGAAAAAGACGTACAGGGCAGCTTTGTCTCTCACTATTGGAAACCATCAACCATTTACTACTTGGACAGCTTTCAGAACCACCTTGGCACGTTTTACTGAATACCGGATTGTATTCAATGCGATTTGTTGGAGAACCATCGTTTTTCTTCTCGATTTGAAAAAAATTCACCAAACAAGCAACTGCCTCTCCTCTTCGCCACGCTAGTTCTACTGCAGCAATATGATAAAATTTACGCATAAGACCTTCAGGAGTATTAACATCCCATAGCAATATTATTCTGTTAACTTCAGAGAAATTTAACGAAATTGAACTGGATTTACGTTTACTTGGGTCTGCTTGCAATTTTTTTCTGATTGCATCGCGGGCATCTCGGGTTGGTTTAAATATTAAATTATTAAACGGGTCAATCATAATGTTGTAGTCCTTATAATACTGTTCTTGTAAGAGTTTGCTCGAAATATTCCACATTGTCTTTACCGTTGCTTCTTTGAATTCTGTTCCGTCTTTTTTTCTCATATTGACAGCCCAATCTTTGAGTATAAACGCCAATTCTTCCAAGCTTCTGCGTTCATTCAATTCGTATGATCGTTCATAGCAAAATTCCATAAATATTCCCCAAATATATTTGTGGCTATTGGAAGTATTTCTGGGAATGTTTTCTTTGATAATCTCATTTATATTTTTAACATTACCAAAACGTGACATTTTGAAATTTGTTTGGAATGATGTTGCCATGGAACTATTATATAATTTTATAAGACTCTATCGTGTTATCATTGGGATTGAAAATTGCATTGGATGTAGTTTTCGATGCAATGTTGACATGATTGGCTGAAATGGTTCCATATGATACAAAATCATAAAATTGGATTTGTTGTTAGAACTGTCAAAAAATTTTCAAGTTAAGTTGTCGAATGTGTTTAAGCATAGAGGTAGATAAAGACGCAATAACTCTGAAAATATGAGCGCTAGGCGTCCTGATCTGAGTAATACTTTATGACATTTCAATCACTGAAAGAATCATTCCGACAATCTCCTGCGAACATTCCCATACCGGCAGGAATGCAATTTGTGATTTTCCTGCTCTGTTAGTTTTCATATATTTCATAATTCAAAGCTATACGAGTATACGTCCATGAATACACTTACGCTCTCAAAAATTCCATTACTGCCATGTCAGACAGCTCGCATTGAATGGCGGATCGAATTATATAAAGAGATTGACATTCTTTTTTTTTCCGATACGTCTCCATGTTTTCTGCGATTTATTTATTCTCGCCGGAGTGACAGGCCGAGACGGTTCCTATTGACGTGTGTCATCTACCGAAAGAATCGATAGATGGATTTCGCCGTGAGTCTTGTTTTTTCGCTGATTTTGATATCGTCAAAAGGAATTTCTTCAGGTCTGAGATTTTTTGCATACTGTTGGGAATATTTCAGGAGAAAAAGTATTTTTTGCTTCTTTTTCTCTATCAAAAACCAGAGGGAGTTCAAAGGCGAAGATCTATCTGCATTTGACATCAAATTCCAAGGAAAATGTATAATTGGTGCTTGAAAATTGCCTTCGGGCTTGAGAAAGGACCCCGCACTTTCCTTATGGCGAATGGCGTCGCGTCAAATGTTCTAATATTTTGGTATAATGTAGTACTGGACATACTGATCGAAAGTGTCCATGGCCCCAACTCAATCCTATGACTAGTTTTTGAGATACAGGGCGTTGAAGTTGAGAATTACCCACTTTTACTACGCTCGTTTCTCGGAACAGAATCGAATGAACTTCAATTTTTATCAAGAAACATGTCATTCCATCCCCAGGGAGCAACCATATAGAGGAATATGACCGGAAATCGTTACGAATACAGGGTTATCCATAATTGAATGCATGCCCGATTTTGAAAGTATAAAATATGTCAGTTCCTGAGCGAGAACGTTCGCCAAATGAACTATTTCACTAGATATGTTGTTGTTACATCGAAAAAACCTCAAATATCCAGAATTCATACTGGCTGATCCATTATTATAGAAAGTTAAGTGGACACCCTGTATTTTTGGGTTGATTGAGGATATTTGTTTGATTTTTTCAGAACATATCAGCAATGTATTGTAAATATCACAGGGTGATTCAGTCATTAAATAAACTGTGAACCTCACGAAAATACCGAAAAACCATCTTTTTTTTCCATCTTCCTCTATTTCAAGATTAACTCCGTTGAGGTGGGAGTTTTCTTTCACCACCATACTCGACATAAAAACATCAATAAGGTTGAGATTTTTTATCCACTTCCTATCAGCGGATTTTTTTCTTATGCTGGAATGAGAAAAGAATAACATAAATAAATAATTTTTATATAACATAAAAAAAATCTGGTCATAGGAAGTGGATGAAAACTCTCAGACGTATTGATGTTTTTATATCATGTACAGTGGTGAAAGAAAACTCCCACCTCAACGTAGTTAATCTTGAAATAGAGGGTGATGAAAAAAAAGGTGATTTTTGAGTATTTTCGTGAGTTTATTTCATGACTGAATCACACTGTATTCTTTGAAGTCCACTAAGACATGATCTGAAAAATTGAAACAAACACCTTAAATCAACCCAAAAATACAGGGTGTCCACTTAACCTTCATTGTGAATAGTTTCTATAATAATGGATCACCCAGTATGAATTCTGGGTATTTCAGGTTTTTTCGATGTAACAACAACATATCTAGTGGAATAGTGCATTAAAAAAAAACCACTTTGATACGTGTTACTGAACACCAAATATTAGTCAATGGGATGTCATCCTTTTTCTCTATTTGATTATTTCACCCATTCCATTTTTGGAGGGGAAGTTTCATGAAAACTCTCGTTTCACGGCGATAAAACATGCAGTCAAATCTTAGCAAGTCATTTTTCCAGCGATGAAATTTTAAGATTCATAGATAACTGGAAAATGAACATATAGAGGAAACAAACAACGTTTGGTTAATCATATTTTCTCGTGAAATAGTCATGTCAAATACCACTCGAGATGAAATTCAAGCAGGTAAAATTTCTTTCTCCTAATAATCAAGTTTGTTGCTTTTCGGCAATTTCATCCTTAGGGGCAGTATCACCTTTTGAATCGAGGTAAATCTCCATTCAAAAGTGGTCTCTTTATTTCACGAGTAAGTACCCTAATTTACGACGTAGAGACTTGATATTTTTTTAATTGGATTTGAAGAACGTCCTGAGGGCAAATAGTTTTCTTTTTTTCGAATTAATTAGTTTTTCAATTAAAAAAAGCAGGGTAATCGTTAGATCTGGGGTTATTGAATATGTTTTTCGTTTTTCATGATTACAAGCTATATTTTTGAAATAATAATCATGAAAATTTTTGTAGTTTATAGAAGATTAAATTGCCGAGGGCAAATAGTTGCGATTTTTTCCAAAAAATGATGAATAACCGTCGGAAAAAAAATCAATAAGTGTAGTTTCCAAAACGCTGAAGTTCAACCTGTTTTTTTTAATTGAAAAACTAATTAAATCGAAAAAATCGCAACTATTTGCCCTCGGCGATTCAATCTTCTATAAACTACAGAAATCTTCATGATTATTATTTCAAAAATATAGCTTGTACTCAAGAAAAACGAAAAACATATTCAATAACCCCAGATCTAACGATTACCCTGTTTTTTTTTTAATTGAAAAACTAATTAAATCGAAAAACAACTATTTGCCCTCGGGACGTTCTTCAACTTCAATTTAAAAAAAAATCAAGTCTCTACGTCGTAAATTAGGGTACTTACTCGTGAAATAAAGAGACCACTTTTGAATGGAGATTTACCACGATTCAAAAGATGATACTGCCCCTTAAACAAGCAGAATTGCCGTATATGGAGTGAAAACAATCCTCAAGAAGTTCTTTAGGATCCATTGCATCTTGAAAAATGAGCTGTATGGTGTGTTTTACACGCTGGAGGCATCATCGGTCCACATTTATTTAAAAACGATGCTGGAGCTAATGTAACAGTGAATGATGCTCGTTACAGATCGATGATCAATGATTATTTGTTTCAAAATTTGAATGGTATCAACCCAGAGGTGTTTTGGTTCCAACAAGATGGTGCTACATCCCATGCTGCAACCGTAAAAATTGATTTATTGAACATAAATGTCATAAAATTATGAAAAAATAATGTGTTTTATTCGAATTTAAAGTTCTATCACTCCGAAAATAAACACACCCGATACTTTTCTTGCAAAGTTTGCACGAAACGATCCCAATTGTCCTCACCGTTGCTTCTTTAATTCGATCACTTCTTTTTTCTCATATTTGTTGGGTAGAGTTTCAGTTAACCAACTGAAGTGCGGTTCAATTTTGTTTAATGAAAAATTTACCAAATTTCTGAATGAAAAGTTAAGAGAGCTAATGGACTGTATATAATTATAAATAGTTATTGAAACCCAACACAAATGGAAGGATAAATGCACCCAAATTAACAATTGCAATGTCTTACCTATTTCAGCAAAACGGCCAACCAGATCTCGTCGGTTACTCCTATTTCCATGAACAGAGTGATCGAGCTCGACAAACGAACATGGAATGAAGCTTATGACGTTAAAATCCGTTGCTAAAAATGTCAAAGTAGGAACACTGTGGCAGAATAATAGCCACTGGTAACAGTCTTTTTCGAACTGAATTCGCACAAACGAATGTTCTTAAATGAATGTAATTCGAATGAATCGAAATCACTAGAATTGTGAACCACAAGAAAAACTGAACTTTTCTAAATTCACGAAAGGAAACAGAAGAAATTTAAATTATCGGTAGCAATTCACGATTAAGGCAATCAATGAACTGAATGAAAAATATGGAAAATATAAATATGCGACATATGCGCGCTCCACAACTGACGATTTCTTCTTGCGCCTACACTACATGTGGGATTTCCCCAAGTACGGAGAAATTAAATTAATTTTGAAATGAAAATGAAAAATTCATAAAAGTTTATTCAATTGACCGCCTAATCTCCTTGTTTCAAAGCCAATTCTTTGTGAATGGGTGAAATTGTTTCAAATGACACAAAACGACAAAATTTGAATGATTTGTAGAACTGTGAAGAAATATTCAACGTAATTTCACGAATTTATTCTTCCAGTGCCCGGTAATGGACCTTCAGACCACCTCGTTCCCCCCTCCTTGGACATAACCGTACGCTTTCGCCAAATGAAAAATTCATGTGCTTGTTTTTTCCCCCTCAGCCGACTAAATCAGAGAAATCGCCGGCCAGAGACCTCTTCATTTCTATTTGATGCCATCACCGGTCCGAAAATCTAGTTGTAACGACGGTCCGACTATTGGAACAAGGGGTCGGTTGCGGGGGGTCGGGGGGGCCGTTATGTGTACTTTATTTGGCATGTGGCTCGAGGCCGACGGTTTAATATCTGCGGCTGGGCGTTCGCCGTCATTCATTTCACTTAGGGCCTCGCTGTTGCTGCCACTCTTCAACGACTCGAGTGTTAGCTCTCCCTCGAGCTCATTGCTACGTTTATTGCCGCTTCCTTTGCTCTACATTATCAACTAATTTATTAGTTTCTCTGTGCATGTCATACCGCACCGCTCGCTTAGTCCTTCCGCCTCTATTAATATCGTGAGTGGTGAAATTCTTAGTGTCGACTTTTGCGGGCTTAGGAACGAATCCTTCGACAAATTTTCTTAGAAACTTAAACACCCAGTACTTGCTGAAAAAGAAGAAACTTGTGAACCCATCATCTTTTCTCAAGCCTTGGAGACAAGCAACATTCACGTCACTGGTCACAAGAAGTCGATGAATGAAATATGGTTGCAGATTGGTGGAGGAGCTAGTTATACTGCTCCACAGGAGTTAGGGATATCGTATTCAATCGTTTTTGAAAGCATGTAGGTAATCTTCGAGAAAATCGCTGTAAAATCATTCAAAACTCAATAACAACTTGAATCGATCCAATAAAAATCATTATGAGACATTTCGTCAATCTGGTCGCCTTTTTTCTGAAGTTTGGTTCTTTGCATATGCTTCATGAATGTTCTTATTTTGAAATGAAGTAATTTTATCAACGGCTTCGATTTGAAACGAGTTTTCTGAAAATGCCAAGACGTAAATTGATAAACGCTGAGGCTAATAGGGCTAGCCGAATGTTACAGGGTGGCCTAACTCAGGTTGTAGCGGAAAGGCTCCAAGTCAGACAAAGTGTGATATCTCGACTTTGGAATAGGTTCAGGGGGACAGGTTCTGTGTTGGAAAGACCAAGACTTGGGCGACGAAAAACAACACCTGCTCAGGATCATTTCATCACTGTTTCGGCGAGAAGAAACCCTACGTGTAGAATGCTACGGAATAGTCTTCAAAATGCAGATGGGGTTCAAGTTTCCATCGAAATCATCAGACGACGTTTGAGAGAGGTGAATTTAGGTTCTAGACGTCCATTAAGAGGAGTTCCATTAACACGTGACCATGAGCGTCAAAGACTGGAATGGGCAAGGCAACATATCAATTGGAACGATCAATGGCGTAGTGTCCTTTTCACTGATGAATCCAGATATGGACGATATTCAGATTCTCGAAGAATAAGGGTATGGACAATCCCACGCATACTCGGTAATCGTCGCTATGTCCAAGAAGTCCATCCATTCCGAGGGGGTAGTGTTATGGTATGGGCCGGGATATGTTTCAACGGGCGCACAGATCTACACATTTGTCCTGCGATTATGACCGCCTTACACTGTAGGGAGCATGCCATTGACAATGTTGTGCCAAATTTTTACGCTGCTATTGTTGAAACTTTTCAATTTCTAGACGATAACGCTAGACCGCACCGTGCAGCCATAGTTGAGAATGCGCGCGAGGTACCTACTTGATATTCCACATTTACCAATACTCACCAGATTTGAATTGCATAGAACACGCATGGGATATGCTCCAAAGAAGATTAGATAATCATTAACCTACCCCAGAATCCTCAAATGATCTAAGAGAGCTTCTGCCCCGTTTATGGAACCAAATTCCTCAAGAAATGTTCAACAACCTCGTGTGTAGTATGCAAAGAAGATGTCAAGCTGTTATTGATGCCCGTGGAGGCCATACATTGTATTGATAGTCTTAAAATGCTTGAATTCTGTGGGAATAAAATTTCGTTATTTTACTCGATTTTTCTTAACCACCCTGTATACGCTGCAGACCTACAGGCTAAAATTAATTTGCAACTTGAAATCATATTAATATGAATTTTCATCACAAAAATCTTATTTTAACTATAATTTTTTGCAATTTAAGTCGATATCCCTAACTCATGTGGAGCAGTTTATATAATAATATATGTATACTCATTTCTGACTTTCACCAAAAATAAGTGAATGAATTTGAATCTAAATTAATTTTCATTTTAAGTGAGTTTATTTATTAGAAAATTCAACGAACGTCACAAAGTTGCAAAAATGTCTACTACATTTTGATTCCGTAGTAGTGCAGTTACCCAGTTAAGTTCTGATTATTTTGAAAATTGGCTTCACTATTCAATTTTGAAAGGTGCATCTCCTCTTTCTATAGTCTGAGCCCATACCTTCTTTATTTTTTTGAACTTCAACACCCTATATCTCGGTAGAGAAGAAGCATCTTTGAGATATTTTCTCATTTTCATTAGCACTATATATCAGTTTGGTTCAATCATTGAAAGCTGGTTGCAGATTGGTGGATGAGCACGTTATACGAGCACCTATATTTACTTTAGTAATTGATGGCGTGCAGACGAATTTTCGAATTTTAAAAGAAGTTTCACTTCGAGCAGGAATAGAACCAGCCCCCCTCGACTTCTGGTCGATTCCTTTCGCCTTAAAACTACCTAGGCTACTTCTTTCTTCCGAAATTCAATATTCAACTGCAAACTATACCTAATGTTTGCGCGGTATAAGGAAGTTAAACCACGGATTTATCATTCGTGAGCTGAATCTAGTCGATTTAGACCATTGCAAGCTCAAAATTCAAAAATCGTTAGAGGGAAACGAGTGTTCAAAAAAGTAGCAAATTGGTGAAGGAGCCTGTTATTCGAAAAATACAACAATAATTTAAATGAATCTGATTTGAATTGTTGTATTCCGAGAATAAAAAACTCTTCAAATGAGATTTAAGCCGAAAATTTGTCAATGGATTCCATAGCCGTTTTGTCTGGACATCGATTGATTGTATTTACGACTCTAATCTTTAACAAATAATCCTTACATTTCCTCTCATATCCTTCCAGATCATTCACACAAATTCCTCCGATTCTGTTATCTCGATAAAGAATTCGCCATTTCTCAATTAATACCTTTCAGCATCTTCAATTTGTCTCAATTCAAATGAAAACTGCGTCGTTTGAGATCAAGAAGATCGTTCCCCATAATACTTTATGATGAATTATTAGGATTAAGCGAGCCCATTCGTATTCCTGAACGTCTCAAACTGAGAAAAATGAATTTCCTCCAACGCCGTTTTTTTCCACATCATCGTCGCATTTATCTGAATCTCGAAATCTACATTTCCAGAAAAAACGGAAACTCTGACGACAGTTCGTAATACCGCATTTCGCAGGTCAAGATCTGAACCAAGAGAGATAGAGGTTTGAATTGGTCCTTGTTGAACTCAGCAACATCTGAAACTTGTGAAATTCAAGGATGGCGGTTGGGTGGTATCACATGCACGGATCGAACTAAACTGTTCCACATGAGTTAGGGATATTGACATGAATTGCAGAAAAATATAGTTGAAATAAGATTTTTGTGATGAAGATTCATATCTAATATAATACCTCCTCATATTCGTAGACAGGTTGCTGCCATGAAGTCTTGGGATAAATTTCATTTCTTTCCAAATTCATTTCCTATTATGAGTTATATGCCAGATACAAGACTGGCTAGATTGAAATCTCGAAAGCCTCTATGGATAAATAATTTTCTTTATTCTAAAAAAAATCATAAAGAAATTTGGAGTTCGGAATGGACTTCATATGATTTTTTCAATA
Source organism: Adalia decempunctata (assembly GCA_951802165.1). Classification (NCBI taxonomy): domain Eukaryota; kingdom Metazoa; phylum Arthropoda; class Insecta; order Coleoptera; family Coccinellidae; genus Adalia; species Adalia decempunctata. The sequence continues at coordinate 3,826,062 of OX637695.1, read as the reverse complement.
AAAGTTTAATTCTCGATCCTTCAGAGAAAGTTCCCGGTTTTCATCTGTCTAGGAAAAATTGGTGTCTTCTGAATCGTCTTAGAACAGGTCATGGACGTTGTAATAGTATGCTCTTCAAATGGAATGCCATTGATAGCCCGAGATGTGAGTGTGGGCATGAAGAGCAAACTATTGACCATTTGGTCAATAATTGTCCAATATATAAATTTTCAGATGGTTTCAACTCTATTCATTCAGCATCTGATTCGTTTTTGAGATGGGTTGGTACCTTCAAAACAATTTGATTATATTAGTGGATTTTGCTTTTCCTTTTTTCTCCCTTTGGTTTTTGTTTCAGATTATTTAAAAATGCTTTGTCAACCCCTTTGAAGAAATGGAGAAGGATTTACATTCGAAGAAGATGCCCTCCAATATGAATATTTGTACACAAATCCAATATCCCTACACTTATACGGGGAGACAGAGTTTTTGCTGAGGTTTTTATCTGTGCTCTTGCATCATACGCAGAACTGTATGGTGCCCCGTTCGACATCCCTCTGCTAATACTGAGATTAGGAGCGGGGAATGGATCAATATGTTTGTTTGAATGATCTGTTCCTTGTTGCCTTTTCGAGACACATGCCATATTTGGAATCAAATCTGTACAGCTCCATTTCATAAGAATATATATAATATGATTTCGAGTTGCAAATTAATTTTAGCCTGTAGGTCTGCAGCGTATACAGGCTGGTTAAGAAAAATCGAGTAAAATAACGAAATTTTATTCCCAGAGAATTCAAGCATTTTAAGACTATCAATACAATGTATGGCCTCCACGGGCATCAATAACAGCTTGACATCTTCTTTGCATACTACACACGGGGTTGTTGAACATTTCTTGAGGAATTTGGTTTCATAAACGGGGCAGAAGCTCTCAGATCATTTAAGGATTCTGGGGTAGGTTGATGATTATCTAATTTTGTTTGGAGCATATCCCGTGCATGTTCTATGCAATTCAAATCTGGTGAGTGCGGAGGTATTGGTAAATGTGGAATTCCAAGCTCATCGCGCGCATTCTCAACTATGGCTGCACGGTGCAGTCTAGCGTTACGTTATCGTCTAGAAATTGAAGAGTTTCACCAATAGCAGCGTGAATTTGGCACAACATTGTCAATGACATGCTGCCTATAGTGTAGGGCGGTCATATTCCCAGGACAAATGTGTAGCTCTGTGCGCTCATTGAAACATATCCCGGCCCATACCATAACACTACCCCATCGGAATGGATGGACTTCTTGGACATAGCGACGATTACGAGATATGCGAGGGATTGTCCATACCCTTATTCTTCGAGAATCTGAAAATCGTTCATATCTGGATTCATCAGTGAAAAGGAGACTACGCCATTGATCGTTCCAATTGATATTTTGCCTTGACCATTCCAGTCTTTGACGCTTATGGTCACGTGTTAATGGAACTCCTCCTAATGGACGTCTAGAACCTAGATTCACCTCTCTCAAACGTCGTCTGATGGTTTCGATGGAAAGTTGGACTCCATCTGCATTTTGAAGAGTAATCCGTAGCATTTTACACGTAGATGTAGGGTTCCTTCTCGCCGAAACGGTGATGAAACGATCCTGAGCAGGTGTTGTTTTTCGTCGCCCACCAAGCCTTGGTCTTTCCAACACGGAACCTGTCTCCCTGAATCTATTCCGTCGAGATATCACACTTTGGCTGACTTGGAGCCTTTCCGCTACAACAACCTGAGTTAGGCCATCCTGTAGCATTCCGATAGCCCTATTAGCCTCAGCGTTTGTTAATTTATGTCTTGGCATTTTCAGAAAACTCGTTTCAAATCGAAGCCGTTGATAAACTGACTTCATTTCAAAATAAGAACATTCATGAAGCATATGCAAAGAACCAAACTTCAGAAAAAAGGCGACCAGATTGACGAAATGTCTCATACTGATTTTTATTGGATCGATTCAAGTTGTTATTGAGTTTTAAATGATTTTGCAGCGATTTTCTCGAAGATTACATACTTTTAAAAACGATTGAATACGATATCCCCAACTCTTGTGGAGCAGTATATTTAATTTTTCGATGAAAGTGAACAGAATTCGCTCAACGCAGCATCATTTCGAGAAGAAGAAACGAATTACAAGCTGAATACCGCAAACAGATGGTGTAGGTGTCCCCAGGAACAATGTGAACGGTGGGGGACAACGAGAACGTTCTATCATAATAACGTCCAATATTATCTCGGACACATGCGACGTGCACGGTATTCTAAAACCGGGTCGCCACGGTTAGTTGGGAGAAGACCGGACTACGTGCCTAGAGCCGTCCACCGTTGTGGCGGTTCCCGGTTTCATGCCTTCTTGAGCATTCGGTCTCGCTTCAACGAAATTGTACGTCAAATATTTATTCATTTCAACCTAGAGTATGACATTGGGTCCCTGAAGTGAGGCCCGGAAATAGAACACGGGAATCGTCCTACCGCTCTGGGGGAATGGAAACCATAACGGTTATGAAATACGGGTTTGTTCTCCTTCGAAATAATTTTTGCGGATGTTTGATTATATTTCTCCTACCTCTCCTACCCGCCTACTTACCACGGAGACGCATTTTGGTGCGGTCGTGCAGTTTTATCTTCAACACTTCAACCTGCCATATCTTTTGATGTACTCGTTGTAATTGTATGATGTGAAGGGCAATTTCGTTCTAAATTAAATACTGGGGATAAATAACGTATTAAGTTAGATGAGTATCAACACCCTATCCATAAAAACACACTCCCAAAAAGTGCATAATTTTGGAAAACATCTGATTACCATAAACAGGTGATAGAAAGTCAATCTCGAGAGATAGATATATGCTATCGCGGACTTTTTTATAAAACTATTTAAGAGGTACATTTCCGTCCCACACTGTATCCACGTAAGTCTTACGGTTTTTGCAGCGCACGTGAAAATAGCTGATTATGGCTGATTTTTTTTGTAATTATTGAAGTTATAGTAGGTATCCTTATTTTTTCGGGAGAAAAGTATAGCCTATGTCACTCAGGAATAATGTAGCTTTCTAAGGATGAAAGAATTTCTGAAATCGGCCCAGTAGTTTTTGAGCCTATTCGTATCAAACACACAAAATACCAATCTTTCCTCTTTATAATATTAGTATAGATTTTCTTTTGAGTCCACTGTTTAGATTAGAATGAACTATGTATAAAATTGGGTAATATATTTTTGTTTCCAATGCTGTAGTGTCCTTGTCTTGACCTGTTCATTTCCCACTTAAGTATGTAAACTATGTGCACCTTTTCATTCATATGAACTGTTAAAAATTTATGATTTACGCTTTGCTTTTCATTCGTTTGACACTTATCTATCCACTCGCACCATGAGATTGGTTCTTTATATATCAAAAGAACGCAACTCATTATGAAAAATCATGAAATCTTGTGAGTAAACCATCTTTTAATGGATAATTCGAACTCAAAAAATAAAATATGTTGAAGTAAAACATTGCAGTTTCATTCAGATAACACATTGATTTTGGAATATACTCGGAACTCAAAAAGACAAATGACTTGAAGAATGAATGTAGATATCAGAAATCACTCATGAAACGATGCAGAGTAACGCATTGGAAGATCTACAATACATTTTCATGTTTCCACTATTTTCAGGAACACCGAAGAATAGAACATATATATTTTAGTATATTTTGCTCATTTGATTTTTTTTCTGTACTTTACCAAAAAATTCGTTGTTTTTTAATCAGAATTTGTCTTCCTTGATCCTTCAATTATTTTTATACCAAAATCGGGTTTTTTCAAAGCCCGAAGAGGTTTTGGAATAATGAAAGATTTTCAGCTTACCTCCCAGTCGCTGATGATTCCAAATTTACCATTCAAATAGCTGTTGAAAATTATCAATATGTTTAAAACAACTAGTGTCGAATACTAATTATGAATTTAATAAATTCAACTGCAACAATAACAGCATAAAATTGTATTGAAGCCGACCCTGTTCAGAAACAACCTGATGGCACGCATGCGCATTATGGACCGCACCGAAATTTTTACAACACTTCGGTCCAATTGATTTAGCATTCTAGAGTAAGTATATATATTATGATTTCTATGGTCAGAACAAGGAGATCAAAACAGGAATACAGATCGTTTATGGATTGATGATGTCGCAGTTTTTGAACATATGAACGATATTTTCACTCTCATTTTTATTGATTTTGAAAAGTCAAGAATTTTTCAGCAAGAGTGGAACAAAATGATTTTATCTACTCCCATACAATAACATATCCATTGTTCAACTGATTTTGATCTGTAATAGTCTCTATAAACCAATAGTGTGAGGTAATAATAACTCACGCCTATAACTCACTCTAATACAAATAGGAAAAATGTAGCTTACGAAATGAATAAAAAAGTCGGGTCAATGGGGAACTCTATTTCAGACATCAAGGTAACGTTCTCGCTATCCATTTCTACATTTTCTTAGGTCTGAATATCCAAAAATTGCAGTTGGAAAACGTGAATTTTTGACGTTTTCTACGTGATTCGATATCGATTCGATTTTCGACCACAGAGATCGATTTTGACAACTGTTGTCAATTTTGAAAATGCATATTAATTCGAATTTTACTGAAGAAGTCGAATAAAAAGTATGGTGTTCAATTCGCGGTAATGGTCATAACATACTTGATGAATTACACCACTCGCCTGACGGCTCGTGCTGCAAAATTCATCTGCGTGAGTTATGACTTACATTACCGCTCATTGAACAATATACTATTATTTCCGAAAGTTGCGTAATGAAGGTAACAAGATGAGAAAGATACGTACAATCAATGTCGCCATCCGTTTTGTTTTCCAGTCAAAAACTGATCGACCTGTCGTCACTTTATCAGCGAGTCTAAATCTAAACGAATTTAGTTTATTAATTCATCGCGAGGCAAAATGAAATTTGTTACTCTCGAAAACAATTTTCTTTACAAAAATAATGAGATTCCTGCCAAATTAAAGCCTGTGTTACGCCGCATATTATAAATTTCACATTTCCATAACAACTAATATCGGCTCGGAAATTGTCCCGCAATTTGATCGATATGACGAAGTGTGGTCGTAATGAAATTTTGACGTGTGGATATTGTTGAGGTGCATGCAGCGCGAGAGTTAATTTTACCGTGCTGGAAACGAATTTAAACAATATTTCGATTTTATCGTTTATTAAAATTATGCAGGTCAACATAGGATGCAAAGTAACACATGAGAAAAATAAGCATGAATATCAGACAATTATCAGTCAGATGGTAGTGTCCACCTTTCACTATTGGGTCAAAAATTAACTCTGTTGTTCCTCAGATGGCTTTTTGGGTCGTCATGAAGCACCTTGTTGAAAGCAATACAGAAATTGGTGGAAAAATTTGAGCTGTTGGGACTAGTTAGTGATGTGAAGAATAAAACCCGTGCTCGTCGCTCAGGAAAAGCCGAGAATATTGCTGTTGTAGCCGAAAGTGTCGAAGAAAACTCAGGTTTGTCCATTCCTCGTTCTATGGAATTCAGCATTCCACAAACGTCAGTACACCGTTTTTTCATAAAGATTTGAGTCTCAAGGCTTATAAAGTTCAGTTAACACTAGAACTCAAGCCGGCCGATCATCAACAACGTCGTGTCTTTGCTGATTCGGTCCTTGAAATGCATGAAAACGTTCCGAAATTCCATCGAAAAGTCATCTTGAGTGATGTGTCTCATTTCCACCTAGGTGGCTTTGTCAACAAGCAAATTTGACGCATTTGGGGCTCATAAAACTCGACAGTTATTGTTGAAAAGCCTCTCTATCCTCAACGTTTGTCTGTGTGGTGCGGTTCATGGTCCGGCCAGGTCATTGGACCCTTATTTCTAGAGAATGAGGCTGGAGCAACATTTTGCGCTATCGAGATATGATTAATGATTAATTTTGAGTGGCGTTCAGAAAGAATCCCCTGTATACGAGTTGTCTCAGGCGTCTTTCCTGAACCGAATACGAACCAAAACTCTACTCCTCGTCCTCCAGAACACTCCGAATCGTTTCAAAATCTGGCTGCTTCCAGAAAACCAGCTCGAATCGTTACGTGGCATGCTCATCCGATCATGACATCCCAAGAACACTCGAATGTGGCGTGCACATGCAGGTTCGTATCCGTTTCAAGGTCAAAACACTCGGATACCGCTGAAAAGTCTCCACAATTGGGGAAATCGCAGGAGAGCCCACACTGCACCGGCATCTGAAGGGCTCAACGAGCCAAATCAGCACCCAACAAATATTCATATCGAAAGCTCGGCAAACTATGATGCCTCGGGGGCCATTAGTGACGCGCTACGTGCTTTTGGATGACTCCGTGTCGTCCTTTTTCTTGGGAAGGTGGCCCGAATAAATATTTACCGTTCGAGCTCGCTGGATCGGTTGCGATACACGGAAAACGCAAAACTGGCGAAGGAAGATTTCGGATTGATCGGAATTGAGGCGGGCGATCTGAATTTGCTACCCATTCGTTGATTAGAATCCTTTAGTGGATTCGTCTTTCTGGGTTGGTAATAATGGAATGATAGTATGCGGCGGGAAAATGGACGGTGGCAAAGTGAATATCGCGGATAATCGGAAATTGTTCGAGAATCCGCAGCATCGTTAATCAATTGGATTGGTTAGGATCTCAGTGTGATAACTGAACATAGAGGGAGTATTTGCAATAGGTGGTATACCCAATACCATTTGCTCTTCATCTGTCAGTTCGTTTTTTAATTCAGCCTGCTCATAAATGAAAAAACTAGAGATAGCTACTCATTATTTTTTCAATTATTATGGTGCTCTTTGCGTGATGGTTAAGAAAAGAAGAGTGGATTACAGGTATACAGGGTGGGTAAAATTTATTGTCTAATGAAGGGATCTCGAGATCTATGGCAGCTAAAAGAAAACAAATAGTACATTCTCTAACCCTTTTTTTCTGACTAATTCGAATCTGAAAATATATCCAGCCTACGAGTATGTATTGATATCTAGTAAGCCTAGACCAGTTCCATGCATAAACAAAATATTGCGATACCATATCAACGAACAATGACTTATTAGAAGTGTCAATGTAGAGTTCGACGTCAAAAAAATAAACCAGAGTTACGCAATAAATTTAAAAAAAGATGTCAACCGAATTTGTAAAAAATCGAAAAAGTGAAGTACTGAGCGATCATCAAGTACCTGCATTTAAAAGGTTTAAGAGGTAAGCAGATTTACGAAGATATGCTTAATACCCTTGGTGATCAATGTCCTCCGTATGCGACCGTGAAAAATTGGACTGCAAGCTTCAAAAGAGGTCAATTTTCGATTGAAGATGATGACCGATCGGTAAGGCCAGTTTGTGTGTCAGTCCCCGAGAATATCGATGCAGTTCATGACATGATTTTATCGGACTGGGCTAAAATGATATCTGAAGCACTGAAGATTTCATACGAACGCGTTCATCATACAGTTCACGTCAATTTGGACATGAGAAACATTTCTGCAAAATGGATCCCCAAATGTTTGAATGTTGACCATAAACGTGCAAGGGTGGAAGCATTGCGTTCGATCTGTGCTCGATTTGAAAACGATGTAGACTTCTTAAACCGAATTGCTACCATGGATGAGACTTGGGTACATTTCTACGATCCAGAAACAAAGCCACAATCGACGGAATGGCGACACTCTGGTTCTCCAAGACGTTTCGTGTCCAAAAATCTGCTGGAAAAGTTCTTGCTTCAGTTTTTTGGGATTGCCATGGAGTAATCATGATTGATTTTTTGGATAAGGGTAGAACAATAACTGGAGATTACTATTCGACATTACTGACCAGTCTACGGGAAAAAGTTAGGAAGAAAAGACACGGAAAGCTATCCAAAGGTATTTTGTTTTTACACGACAATGCCCCAATACACAAATCCCAAGTTGCCATGCAAAAAAATCGTGATTTAGGATTAGAATTACTAGAACACCCCCCTTATTCACCAGATTTGGCTCCATACGACTCACCTCTTTCCTCAACTGAAAAAAAGTTTAAAAGTTCGTAAATTTTCTTCCAACGAGGAGGTAATAAAAGTTGTGGAGGACTGGTTTGCAGAGCAAGAAGAAACATGTTTTTTTGAAAGGTCTAGAGACGTTGCAGGTTCGCTGTAATGAATGTATTCAATTAGGAGGAGAATATGTTGAGTAATAAAATATTTTGACATTGAAATTTTGTTTGGTTCTATAGTAGAATTTTTTAATATATTCCGCCCTGATCAAGATTTCCGCTTGTGGAACGACGACGTATGTCCCGTAATACAGTTTGTTAATTCCCGTGCACCTCCCAGGCATCCCTGACCTTTTTCAGGTCGTTGTCTCAACACTAAACGTATAAGCAAGTTTCTCGGTCAAATAAACCGTACCTCCGCAGCTTCCCGAAGATTAGGGAGGCTATTCCCGGCGTCACTCCCCCCAGTCGACCGAGTTGGCCTCTAATTACAAGGAGAAACCGTTGTTGCGTAAGGGTTTACTCGCCAGCTCCAGGAACAATTACCCAATTACTTTGCCCTCCTTGGCTCGCTTTTATTCCCTGTAACATACGCCGCTTGCTGTTCATTCTCCCGGTTTGTCCCCGATTCCAGCCCGGTTTCAATTCGGACGTGACTCGCGTAATGGCCGGACTCGTCCTTTTTTTCCTGGGATGAAAGGAAAGTTACAAGTGGCGATTGGTTCGTGGCCAAACATGTAACACGCGAATTTATTGTGTTAATCTTCTTTCTCTCGCTTCCATGCCATTGTCCCATTTGATGCTTTCCCTAAACGTTTTCGTTCGTATATAGCTTGCCTTTAGTGATTGATAGGGTAGCCCATGAGGCCATCCTCAGAGTATCTAAAGAAGGAGCAGGCAATGAGGGAGTCAGGTTTCAGAGAGCTTGGTCCTCTCTGAATGACTACACCTCATCTGCAAACCTTCCTAGTGATGTAATGATCAAGAAAGTAAGCACTGAGAAGAACTTCAGTACAATGCCAAGTGAAAGAGAGGATTGGGAAAGGAAATACACCAACTACAATCTCAAAGAAAATACAATGAAATGGTATACAGATGGCTCTAAAACCGCTACAGGAGCTGGCGCTGGTATTTACGGGACAAGTACCAAGTGTGAACTATCGTTAGGCTCCTGTACAAGCGTCCTTCAAACGGAAATACTTGCAATCGGAAGATGTCTAGATATACATCTAGAAAGAAACTATCAGAAGTGCGATATAGCTATTCATACAGATAGTCAAGCTGCTATTAAAGCACTGAGCTCCTACGTCATTGACTCAAAGCTGATTTGGGAGTGCCGAAACAAACTCAATGAGGTAGGCAAGAAGAATAAGGTCTTTTTAATCTGGGTTCCCGGTCATTCGGGAATCGTAGGAAACGAAGATGCCAATACACTGGCCAGAAAGGGCGCACAAACGCCACTCACTGGCCCAGAACCCTTCTGTGGTATAGGAAAATGCACCTAAAAGAAGGAATTTATGCTGAAGGAGAAAACCGAAAGAGAAAAACTCCGGCGGAATCCCTCAGGGATGGATCACTCCAAAAAGTTCCTCCGGAACTTTGAAACTGCTAGATCCAAAAAATATCTGGATCTCAGTAAAAACCAACTTCACCTACTCACTGGCTTTCTCACAGGACATTGTCGCCTAAAGAAGCATCTGTTGAGAATGGGTTTATAGGACACTGATTAGTGTAGATTCTGTGGGGAGGAGGAAAAAACTCCTATTCACCTGGTTATGGAATGCTATGCCATTGCAAGCCAGAGGAAAGATAGCTTTGGACAAGAAACTTATAGAAGTGGGGAGTTATCCTCCTTGAAGCCGTCCCAGATACTGGATTTCATCAAATCTCTAAAACTGGAGGGCGAGCTGTAGGAGGCGCGACGATGACAGCTCTGTCAGGGGGCACAATAGACCTCAAGGTCGCAGTGGACTGTAACCCCTTTTCACTATAACTATAACTAGTCTGCCTTCATTTTAAATGACAAGTCGATATCAAAACGCAATATTTGAGGTATACGGCGGGTGGGGTAGTACGTCCCATTTAAGCGTTTCCAGGTAGGTTTTAACGGATTAAGAAACGTGAGGCCGAGCATCGCCAAGCTGTAGAATCGTTTTACGTGCCTCTGCTCGTATTGTGGCTGTTTTTGACGTAGTACTCGGCTCAATCGAAGTCGATTCGATACCGTTTCCCAGTAATGTGTTCACTCGGTTCCAACGGCTCAAAATGAATAACAACGAACTGGTCTTAGCAAATACACAGCAAAACCCTTGCAGCGAAAATATTCGGTACAGGCGACGACGTAGAAGCATGACCTGGCACTCCCCATGACTTTCTATTCTTTGGGTTGCTGTAATAGATCTACTTTTCACCCATCACTATGTGATTAAGAAAACTCTTCCTTTTCTGCCGCTGAAGCAGTTGCTCACAGTAAAAAAACGACATTCATCGTCCATTGGCTTCTATTCACGAAGAACCCAAGTTCCCTGTTTTTGGAGTCGCTTGAAAATGACATGGCGGGTAACTCCCAATTCTGAAGAAAGCGACGAAAACAATCACGGCAAGTTGTTTCTCTTACAGAAGCAGCTTTCTGCAGCTCCAAATGAGCTTCAGCCTCCGTTTTCTTCGAGTGAAAAAAAAATCAACACTTCCTGCAAGCTGCAAGTGACGATTATTTGGCACAAAATCAAACATATTCACACAGCGAAAAGTAGGTATATGACGCCAAAACAAAATCACTAATGTGTTGAAATGGTTTGTTTACAGTACGTCTGAGCTTGGTTAATAACGTTTTAGATATGTAAGGGCTGAACGAGAATAAATTCGCTATCACAAAAACGCTTATATCTTTTGGACCACTGGACCGATTTCGAAAATCAAACTCATTTTCGAATCATCTTCTAATTCTTATGAAAACTGTTTTTACAATAAAAAAAACAAAACTATTTTTTACAAAATTCATGGATTTTTTCTGGAATTTTTACCATCATGCTTCTTATAGTGTTCTCAGTCACTTTCTGGGATACTGTGTTCCACTTTTGCGTGAATTTCTCTAATGTTTTCGTTGATTTCTTAGTCTTCTTCAATTCTCTTTTTACCAGGGCCCAATATCTTTCGATTGGCCTGAGTTCTGGGCAATTTGGTAGATTGGCCTCTTTGGGGACAAAAACCACCTCATTAGCTTCGTACCATTCCTTGGTGGCCTTGCTTGCTGTAGTGGCATGAAGCTAAATCTGGCTAAAAGATTGTTGATATATCGTGCTCACGTAAAAATGCTAAAAGTCGCTTCTTTAAGCATTCCTCGATGTATATCTTCGAGTCAACAGAGCCTTGGCCAACGAAAAATTTGCTCCTTTTCCCACAAGTGCAAAGTGCTTGCCAAACCAGGAATTCTTCAGGAAACTTTGCTTGTTTCTTCACGCGAAATTGTTCGTCAACATTTCCACGAGAATCTGCAGAATAAAATTCCTGACTAGGAAGTTGCGAGAAATCAGCCAAGACATAGGTTTCGTCGTCCATCGCGCAACAGGAAAAATTTTTCAAGAAATCTTTTTTAAATTTCTTTGCTCTTGATTTCGCTTCTTGATTCTTCACAGCGTTCCTGTCTGGCACTTTCTGCACTTTGTATGTTCTAAGCCCACAATTAGACTTGATTTTCTGAACGGTTGACTGCAACCAACCCACTATTTGGGCCACTTTTCGTCCTGAAAGACGTAAGATCTTCGTTGAAGCGCTTAACAACTCTTGATACCGTTTCCGGACGAACGCGAGCCTCTTTTGCGATTCTTTTGAAGCTCCATTTTTGATTATTTTGAAAAATTTCCACTATAAATTCTCGTGTTTTCACTTCGCTTGACATTTTGCGACAGAGAATTGGAATATCCATAAAGTAAATGTTCCACATGTTTCTGACGTTCATAACAAACCTAACTATGATCAAACTTTGATATTTTCTCAAGTGGTTCAAGGGACATAGGCGTTTTTGTGATAGCGAATTTATTCTCGTTCAGTCCTTAAAAATCGACCAGCACTGCTGGTGTCAAAGAAACAGCAGGGAACTGGTCATATTGCGTCATAGATTTGAGAATTTCTATTTTACTTTGGTATAGGAGTCTCTCCATCAACTCACATAATCCACTACCTATCCTGTAAAGCAATCACTACTGAAAATCGAATCAACCGATCACTATGAAGAGACCTGAAACAAATATGCATAAGACTAAGACGAATCTTAACAAATCCACTCGAAGAGCTAAATGGTAGAAGTTTCAAAAACGCATATAGATCAAATATCGATAATGGGAAACTGAAAGCATACTAACAAGATAACGGATACACCCCCAGGCAACAGAACACAGCTCGGCACTGAGAGGAAAAGGAACATTTTCTCGTTGAAACGGCTGGGATAGATCAACATCTATCGAGTCAACTTCAAGATAAATAGGACGGGGAGGAGCGTTGCAGTGAAGTGCATTCGTATATCTTAAAAGTACGCCTTCGACATATACACTCCTGGGAATTTGAAGTTATTGCTGAGCCAGGATATATATCACAGAATTTTCATTTCGGTTTAGAAGCCCAGCCACAGGAAAAATATGGTATTGGTGGAGCTATACTCCATTGTAGGTTCTGTAAATATGTGCCAAATAATCGTCATTTGCGGAAAAAATGGCCATCAAAAGCGTACATACATTTTTTTTTCAATTCTCGTGGTGATAAGAATTCGTACAGCAGTCCAGTCTTCTCTCTCTCTTGTACAATTAACAACTGGAGGTAGAAATGTACTAAAGCTGTGTGTTCAGCTTAAACTCGACGAACGAACCTCGAACCCGTAAAACCGATTAAAAGTTATCGTAACGCAGTTAACTCGACGACACATCAATTCCGATGAATTCCATCCAATTGAGGCAGTTTCTAGACGACACCCAGAATTCAATGTTATGAAATTATGTCATCCTTCGGAATTAATTATTCCCCGAAACTCCCAGTTCCCCCGTTCCGTACTAGGCGTAGGAATTTTAGTTATTCGCCAGTTGACGAATTTTCCTCGTCAACGTTTCCCTTCGGTTGATGCACTTAATTAAGGGACCGTTTAGATTATTTTGACTTTTGAGTGCCTTTGCATATCGTCAGATTTTCGATCCGGATGGAATTTAAACCGAGTTTGATACTCGGCGACAGATGGTGAATCGTTTTGCGGAGATTTCTTGACTGCGACTTTCGAAACAGCGGAGGAATAGCAGTTGGAGAAAATTTGAGAGCTGACGATGATTGAGTTGACTGATGCTAAACTTCACCGTGTAAAAACTACAGATACGTCGTTTGTTGTGGAGAGTTTTGTATTGACCTTAATTTGCCATACGGAGCTATGTTGCTCTGATGATGGTCTTCAAAAGGCAAAAATCTTGATCCAAATCTGAGCATCTTCAAATGAAACTTTCATGTCAGTATGATCTGACATGACATTTGTTGATATCAATCTCAAAATACATCCCGACATGAAGTTTTAAACAAAGACTGAGCTTGAAAACAGAACTCGAAAATGAAACATCGAAAAACATAAAACGAAATAATTCTTAACTAATGATGGCTACATGGATGATTTTGGTATCAAAATGTAGGTTTTTGAGGTCGCTGAATTCAATTAAGAATATTTCGAAGCCCTAACTATCACCGTTCAGATTTTGACCTGTCAAATGTAATTTTTTTTTTAAATCGGAAATTTCAAACTGTCATTACATCCGCCCCTCTCATCACCACTAATAGTTATTCACATTACATAGTATCTCTGTGCAGAATATGAGCGATTTGAAAAATCTCAAATTTTGGGTTGAAAAGACAAAGGGGTATGACCCCCTAAAAACACCATATTTGTCAATAAAAAATATATTTGGGGAGGATCTAACGTTATTATTGAATCTGGAAGTTGTATTTCCTATTCGAATCTTCAATAATGACAATTTTGCGGACCGACAGCACCCTTACCTTGAGTGGTGTGAGCTCGTGAACAGAACTCGAAAATGAAAAATCTAAAAATACAAAGTGGAATATTTCATTACCTATTGGGGCTACATGGGTGATTTTGGTATCAAAATGTAGGTTTTCGAGGTCCCTTCATTCAATAAAAAATATTTCAAAGCCCTAACTATCACCGTTTAGATCATGACCTGCCAAATGGCATTTCTCGAAAAATCTGAAATTTCAAGCTGACATAACTTCCGTCCCTCTCATCGCCGCCAATAGTTATGTATTTATATTATATTGATCAGCATAGCCCCAAGTATCTCTGTGCAGAATATGAGCGATTTTAAAAATTTCAATATTTTGGTGAAAACTGACCAATGGGTGAGCCCCCCCAAAAACACCATATTCTACAATAAAAAAGTATATCTGTGAGAATGAGCGATTTTAAAGATATTCTGAACCCAACAGGAACCAGAAATCTGAATTTCATCCTTTAACTTCTGGAACACACTCGAAAAAAGTTTTTTCACTCGCCCGACCGAAGGACCATTCAGATGAACTTTCTCAAAGAAATTTCGTAAGGTCGTCAACGAAAAAAATGTGCCAATGAAACTTGCATGAGGAACTAACTTTTTGGTGGGGAGTTTCGGAGAAATCGAATGAAAAAGTTGAGCAAGAAATTAGTTGAATATACCACGAAAAGTTAGTTCAGAGAGGACATTCGAAACAAACTTTCGTAAATGCAATGGAACTTTATATTTTGTAATACGTTGTGTGGTGGAACTTTCAGAGTGATGATTTTTGATAGTGGATTACTACTACAAACGCAACTGACATCAGAAGGCCATGTTGTCCAGTCGATTGTGGTATTCTGACAGAGTTTTCTTCAACAACGTAACACATTTGACTTCGTTCTTGTTTTTTTTTAATTGGTACTTTTTGAGCGCCTGTTCTACTTGAACGAGGGCTAAATACGATGTCTGTATTTATAGATTTAATGGTCAAATTTAATTCTGTCAACATTTTTATCCCTCGAACTTTTGAATGCGAATCTACCTACAATCTTCTCACAAAGGACCCCGCACTTTTCTTATGGCAAATGGCGTTCCGTCAAATATTCTAATATCTTCGTATAATGTAGTACTCGACCTACTGATCAAAAGTGTCCATTGCCCCAACTCAATCCTATGACGAGTTTTTGAGATACAGGGCGTTGAAGTTGAGAATTACCCACTTTTACTACTAGCGTATCTCGAAACAGAATCGAATGAACTTCAATTTTTCTCAAGAAACATTTCATTCCATCCCCAGGGAGCAACCATATAGAGGAATATGACCGAAAATCCTTACGAATACAGGGTTATCCATAATTGAATGCATGCCCGATTTTGAAAGTATAAAATGTGACAGTTTCAGAGCGAGAACGTTCGCAAAATGAACTATTTCACTACTGTTGTTGTTGTTGCACCGAAAAAACCTGAAATACCCAGAATTCATACTGGGTGATCCATTATTACAGAAACTATTCACAATGAAGGTAAAGTGGATACCCTGTATTTTTGTGTTGATTTAAGATGTTTGTTTGATTATTTCAGATCATATCACCATGGACGTCAAAGAATACAGGGTGATTCAGTCATGAATTAAGCTGTGAACCTCACAAAAATACCCAAAAACCACCTTTTTTTCATCACCCTCTATTTCAAGATTAACTCCGTTGGGGTGGGAGCTTTCTTTCACCATACTGTACTTGATATAAAAACATCAATACGGCTGAGAGTTTTTATCCACTTCCTATGACCAGATATTTTCTATGCTGGAATAAGAATAGAATAACATAAATAAATAATTTTCATCTTACATAAAAAAAAATCTGGTCATAGGAAGAGGATAAAAACTCTGAGCCGTATTGATGTTTTATATCAAGGTACAGTGGTGAATGAAGATTTCCACCTCAACGGAGTTAGTCTTGGAATAGAGGGTGATGGAAAAAAAGATGGTTTTTGGGTATTTTCGTGAGGTTCGCAGTTTATTTCATGACTGAACCACCCTGTATTCTCTGAAGTCCATGGTGATATGTTCTGAAATAATCAAACAAACATCTTGAATCAATCCAAAAATACCGGGTGTCCACTTAACCTTCATTGTGAATAGTTTTCATAATAATGGATCACTCAGTATTAATTCTGGGTATTTCATGTTTTTTCGATGTAACAACAACATATCTAGCGAAATATTTCATTTTGCGAACGTTCTCGCTCTGGAACTGACATATTTTATACTCTCAAAATAGGGCGTGCATTCAATTATGGATAACGCTGTATTCGTAACGATTTTCGGTCATATTCCTCTATATGGTCGCTCCCTGGGGATGGAATGAAATGTTTCTTGGGAAAAATTGAAGTTCATTCGATTCTGTTTCGAGATACTTGCGTAGTAAAAGTGGGTAATTCTCAACTTCAAATTTCGAAAACTAGTCATAGGATTGAGTTGACACTGTTGATCAGTAGGTCGAGTACTAGGTACATTATACCAAAATATTAGAACATTTGACGGAACGCCATTTTCCATAAAGAAAATGTGGGGTCCTTTGGGTATTTTTGATTGAGCAGGTGAAGAGATATTTGAGGTTGCTATTTAGGCTTATTTGGATACAACACACTGTACAGGGTGTTCCTAAATTGAAACTTGAAACAACTTGATAGATAATCAACTTATTTCAGCTGAGCATTTAGAAATGATGAGCCTGATGTCAATCTTCAAATACTCCCCATGTCTGATGCCTCATTTTAATCCGAAGCACTTCTCGAGTTTGGATTTTTCCCGAATACCACAGTCGACAGGTCCAACTGCACTCAACTCTTCTAGATCTCAGTTGCAAGAACACCCATAGCCTGAAACAGGTGAGTGATCTAATGCATGCAGTGCAGAAAAACGTATATTCATCAAGGCAATCTCCAACAGCCACACATACCTTCTTCCGGAGGAAATGTGCTATTAAGGCATGTGGTTGCAACTCCTACAATAGAAGGCACAAGTAAGTTTTCTAGGTACTCTATACGCTATGGGTGAGGGGTGTGATGGGTTTTAAGCAAGCGGGTGTATTGATTGGTGCCAGGTCGTTCTCATTTTGATTTCTCACCTTAATAGAAACGAAATTATATGACTAATGGCGGTGCGCGAATTGGTTTCGATTCGCGGTCGAAATTGACTTCTGTTTGGAAGGGTATACAGGGCTGTTTTCAACTTATTCTTCGGGAAACTGTTGACTTAAAATGATACTTCCCATTGCAAAAATCATGTTGTCATAAATAGATGGATAACTTATATCTTCTATACTAAAGGTGACAAGAAAAACTTCGGACAAATTTTGCTGTGGTCTGGAACAAAAGTATTTCAGCGCAGCCGAATAATTTTTTTTCTCTTGGTTTCTCTACACTTTCCTGTACTAATATGTGAATTTTCAGTTTGATATAATCTCATTTCACAGAGTTTTAGAATGTCAAACAAACGTAGTGCGATTTTGAAGCTGTTTCGTCAAGGTAGGCGTCAATGCGAAATTGTTCGTTTGCTCAATGTGCCTCGACAAACCGTGTCCAATGCAATTCGTCGTTTCAAGGAGCTTGGCCATGATGGTCGTCGTACAGGAAGTGGTAGAAAACGCACTGTCAATACACCTAGCAATCGCAACATCGTCAAGAAGCGAGTCAATCGAAATCCGAGGGTTTCCATGAGGAAAATATCCTGTGAAACCGGTAATAACCGCGAATCAGTCCGTCAAATTGCCAAAAAGGAGCTCAACCTCAAGCCATACAAGCTACAAGAAGTTCAACAAGCGCGTACGATTCCAAAGGTGCCGCCAACTCCTCCGTTTCGCCGCCGGTCAGCAATGGGAGCGAATTCTCTTCACAGACGAGAAGCTTTGCACAGTAGAACAATCCCACAACCACCAAAACGACAGAGTCTGGTCCGTAGAGACTCCCGGTACATCGGCCATCGTCGAACACCGTCAAAATCCGCAATCCGTCATGGTTTGGGGCGGAATTTGCGGCAGTGGTGAAACTCCCTTAGTTTCCGTGGATCGAGGGGTCAAAATAAATCAAGAAGTCTATACTGCGACATCCTCGAGGCCGTAGTACTTCCGTGGGCAAAACAGCACTTCGGCGATACGCATTGGACTTTTCAACAGGACTCCGCTCCGGCGCACAGAGGGAAAATGACGCAAGAATGGTGTAAGACCCATTTTCCTTGTTTCATCTCATCTGCAGAATGGCCGCCCTACTCACCGGATCTCAACACAATGGACTACATCGTGTGGTCGATTTTGGAGCACAGGGCTTGTGCTAAAAAACACAAAAATTTGGAGTCGCTGAAGCGATCTCTGCGTCGGGAATGGAACCGATTAACGCCCGAGGAGCTGCGGCCCATTGCCGAAAATTTCAAGAAGCGTCTGAAGCTGTGTATCGCCACCAAAGGAAGCCACTTCGAAACGGCTTAAATATATTTTTAACGAATGTTCAAGCTATTATTATTTGTTGTTGTTTTGTTCAATTTCTTGTGTTCAATAAAGTTAAATGAAAAAGAGTTTGTCCGAGGTTTTTCTTGTCACACTGTATTATAAAGAGGAAAGATTTGTATTTTTGTGTGTTTGATACGACTTGACTCAAAAACTACTGGATCGATTTCAGATGTTCTTTCACCCTTAGAAAGCTAGATTATCCCTGACATAGGCTAAACTCTTCACCCGAAAAAATTAAGGATACCTACTTTTCAATCATTAATCGCAAATATTTGCCCTCGGCAATTTAATCTTCTATGAACTACAAAAATTTTCATGATTATTATTTCAAAAATATAGCTTGTACTCATGAAAAACGAAAAACATATTCAATAACCCCAGATCTAACCATTACCCTTGGTTTTTTAATTGAAAAACTGATAAAATCGAAAAAATAAAACTATTTACCCTCGGGACGTTCTTCAACTTCAATTAAAAAAAAATCAAGTCTTTACGACAAAAATTAGGGTACTTATTCGTGAAATAAAGAGACCACTTTTGAATGGAGATTTACCACGATTCAAGAGGTGATACTGCCCCTTAAGATTAAGATTCTTCGTCTAGTGAAAAGAATGAAGTTGAAATTGGAGGGCTTGATACTCAGCCCTGTTTAAGTATATTCAAGCGCACAATCTGAAAAACTAAAGTTTGAGAGGAGAACGAGCATTCAAAAAGAGCTGACCAAAAAGGTAGAAATGAAAAATTAAATACATTTGGCGTCGACTTAAGCATTATTCATTTATTTCATAGCAATTTTTTTGTTGACCCACTCCCATCTCTAAGTTCTCAAGGTTGTTGTTACAGTTCCCTTTTTTATCATTGCATATCAATGGCTTTTGAGAATTGAACCTTTTCCATTCATTCTGATGAAGGAACGTACAGGAATTAATCAAGAAATAGATGAAAAAGTGTACTATTACGCTGATATTCGGGAGGAAAGGCAGAGAGTGATATCCCCGCCAAAAGTAATGCAAAATTCCTGAACCCCGACAGGGGTCGGAGGCGTAAAAATTCGGGGTAAAAATTGAACGAGCTTGTTTACACGGAGGTCTCCAGACGCAAATAAAGTAATGAATCTCTGACGGGGATTCGGCATAAGAGAACAACACCCCAGGCAATAATAGTACGGGGCGGGTCGCGTACACATTCCGCAGGATGGCACCGCAGGAATCGTGTTTATTAAGAAGGAACAAGCATTATTACATGCAGGCGTGCGCTGAAGTTTGATTTACTGGCGGAGGTGTATTGTGCGGATGAATAGAGAGCAATTACACGTGCGGCGGATACGGCGATACGGCGGTCGTCCGATTCGGGGTTCAGAGATCAGACGCCCGACTGAATATGCCTCGCGCCGCCGATCCGCTTTGACTGCGGCGACTTCCGGTGTCGCGGCGCGTCTTGTTAGGCCCTCTATTCAAATGTACAGTCCGAGCCGATGTTCGTGTTATGTGCCGATACCGGAATATACCTCAGAGGCATTATCCGGTTGTTCGATCCGGGTCCCGCCCTAATCTTCCTCGAAAGTTTGATCTCAGGAGAGGTTCAAGGTAGTACGGAGTCAACGGAACAGAAAACAATGCCTCTGCTTATACAGGGTCTTCCGAAATTGGAGGTACAAACGAGAGGGGTGGTTCCTTGCGAAATTTTAAGTAAAAAAGTCCTATAAACATTGTACCGCAAACGTTTCGCTCTCGAGATAAAAGTTATCAAAGGTGTAATAGGGAGTCTGATTCGAGTTTGCCACAAATCATCATCCAGGGAACTAGCGAAAGATCCAACCTCATCAATGGGAACAGATGCTGACGTAGGTTTCGATTTAGTTGGATCTTTTCAGAGCAATATAATCCAACTTCGATGAGTTTAGGAATGGAACGGAGATCCTCTTTAAATCAAACTAAAGATCGTCATGAGAAGAGACTACATCATGGTGACATCTGAAGGATGATTTTTTTACAGTTCATCCAAGAATTATTGATATCTAGGGGGGCTCTGGAGAATCGAAATCATGTTGGTAATAGCCCATTCAGTAATACATTGCGCAAAAAAATTAACGTACATTAGGGAAATCTCAAATTTATTCTACAACTGAAGGTGCTCTCAAAGATAAGTAATTTTATCAGAATTATGCATGCATATGTTATCCACTTTCAACGTTTTTCTTCAATACAGATGTTTTCTACCAGCAGGAATAAAAAAAGATGATATTATCAGAATTTGAATGTATTGGCTCCATTCTAAAATCAGTTGTTCTCGATCAATTCTAGTGATCAATAGTTTTTCTTTCGTTTGATTTTCTACACTCGATCGCTATGCAACGCGAAACACGCAATTTGACCCAAGAGGAATGTGCCCAAGCAGAAGTTCTGCGAGAAGAAGGGTAGACATACACAAGAATTGCAGAAAGGCTTGGAGTTTCCCATACAAGTGTGTCCAGAATGTTGCAGCGATTCAGGGAGACAGGTATGAATGTCCGAAGACCAGGACAGGGTAGACCACGGGTAACAACTGCCATTCAAGAACGTTACTTGAGAGTTTCTTCGTTGAGACAACGGTTTGCAACCGCTCGCCTCCTTCAAAATCAGCTTGAGCAAACTCATGAGGTGTAAATTAGCACTCAGACAATAAGAAATCGCCTCAGAGAATATGATTTAAGGCCTCGTGTCGCGGCAAGAGGCCCAGCTCTTACCCCAGCCCATCGAAGGGCGCGTTTGGATTTTGCGAGTGAGCATCATTGGGAAGAGGCCGATTGGGAAAGAGGTCTCTTCACAGATGAGTCTAGACTCTAGATTCTACCTCTAACATTGTGATCGACGTTCCCTTGTATACAGACGTCCACATGAAAGATATGCTCAGTGCAATTTCCTGAATACTACTGGTTTCGGGGGAGGATCGATCATGGTATGGGGTGGAATATCTTTGACTGCTCGCACAGACCTAGTGGTCGTTGATAATGGAGCTATGAATGCTGATAAGTATATAAGGAACATTCTTGAGGAGCATGTAGTGCCACTTGCCCAATACATTGGTGAAAATTTCATTTTTATGGACGATAATGCCAGACCCCATCGTGCGCGCATCGTTCAGGAGTACCTTGAAGAGATTGAAGTCTCTCGAATGGAATGGCCACCAAGAAGTCCAGATCTCAATCCGATTGAGCAGGTTTGGGACATCCTAGCTCAATAGAAGGCTGAGAAGTTCAGAAAATCATCCAGCTACTCTTAATGACTTAGGAATCAAACTGGGAGAAATCTGGCAAGGATTAGATCAGAACATTTTAAGATCACTCATTTTGAGTATGAACCGTCGTTGCCGAGCTGTAATTAACGCAAGGGGTGGAAATACCAAGTATTAAATCTCTTATCAGCATTTCAGTATTTTGAATATTGTTCATTTCTCTTCTTTCACATAAGATTCGGTGAAATCCTGAATTTTTCTTCCATTTAATGTGCCTTGTTTCGTTCAAAACCTTCCCGAGAGAACATAAAAAATAAGTTATAAAGTCAATGTAGAGTTAACTTTCATTAAAATTGAGATTTTCAGAATGTGCGTTAATTTTTTTGCGCAGTGTAGTTATTGCTAGGATGAAAGCACAGAAAATTTCTAGTTACCCTTTTGTAACTAGGAATGAAGCTGCTACTGGACTTCCATGGATTTTATGTCAAAAATTTTTGGATGGACTATAATAACTGTGGCTAACGAAAAAAATTGTGATAGGATTCCAAAAAAAAAACACCCTGTAGATTTGAAATCGTGGATTGCAGACTCTGCGGTGAAGAGGAAGAAACAGCCTCTCACATAATATTTGAATGCGACGCCTTGGGAAGAAGGCGCCACAGAATCTTTGGTGAAATCAATCCGGAAACGGGAATGAATCCGAAAAACCTCATAAAAAGGCTACTGAACCTGATAAAGGACACAAACCTATTCTCGTGAGGAACCACTGACGAAGGAGTGATACAATAGACCCAAGTTGGTCGCAGTGTCACAGAGAGGCCAAGCGCTAACCCGGTCTCTTGTTTGTCAGCTTGTCAATCAATCATCAATCAGATTTGAAATCATAATTGGCAAGTCACAAGGTGCAAACTTCAAATTGTATTATCTATGCCAAATTTCAGTTGAATATCTCGTGAAATGCAGATACTATGAGAAAAAATTTGAAAGGAATTCAAACTTTTACGCGCGGCCAACCCTCGGCAGACGGAGAATGCACAAGAGCCCCGTCTTTCCGGAATTCACTCGTCGAAAATCAACTGTTTTCCCGAGTGCAGGAGCGGAAACAAAACGGCCGGAGTACCGTGTAATTTAGTGTGTTGGTTCAACTCTGCTCGGCTGACAACGCGTGTAATTACGAGTTTTCGGAATAATTTCATAAACAGAAGTGCCGGTACTCGACGGGATAAATGCAGATGGCATGTAAATAAAGTGTCACTGCACCCTTTCCCTTCTCTAATACTTAACGTGCTTAATTAACGCCGCCAAGTCGTATTCTTTGGGGCGCTTTTCCGCTCATCCGAATATATTACGGCGCCGCTTTGTCGGCGGGCAACAACTTCGGTACTTACGCCGCAAACCAGATCATAATTTCGATTGTACGTTTTTTATGTTCTGTGGCCAGTTCCATTCCGAATGGTTGTGATTCATGGGTGATAGCTACATTTTATGTGAATTGCAGAAAAGCACCCTCAGGTCGTGAGGCAAATCGCTGACACCGTCTCGATATACAATTTATTTTTCGCTTGCGTTACGAAGAAACTCGATCCGAAAATCAACAGCTCTCTTGCTTATCTTCTCGCATACATTATAGAAAGGAATGCAAACAATTGCCCGAAGAGTGAAATCCGAAAAAATGTTTTTGTACAACTGCCATTAAAAGTGACACTTTTAAAGACAGCAAACAATGTTAAAATTGATTGTTTACGTGGAAGTGTGTTAAAAATATTTTTAGCATTCCATTTTCTTATGATGAAATCAGATGAAAAAAATTCAGCAATTGCAAATTTTTATTATCAATATTTAACAATCATTACCTACTTATGAACATTAATATTAATCGTAAAACTAGAACAATTACTAACATTATTGCCCTGTGACGTTACGGAGCTTCGCAACACATCATTAGGATCCTCAGCACCATCAGTACTTTTTCAGCAATGACATTTCTATATGCAATGGAATGATAAACATAGCCCTCGGCTACCGTCGTAGACTTCCATCCACCATGTTTTTTATATCCGTAATATTTGCTCCTGATTCTGCTAGCAATGAAGCAGAGGATCTTCGAAAATAGTGTCCTGTATATTGCTTTGGTTCGGGCAGTTTGAGGAATTCGGCAACAATAGATGGAATTTTCCCAAATATATTGATACCAACTGGATTGGCAGTGCATTTATTATTCATGTATTTCAGGAAAAAACGACGATGTTTGATGACAAAAGGGCGCAGTGCAAAGTACGTATTAAAATAGTCAACATACTTCCCAATAATACTGAAAGAACGACTGACTTTCGTTTTTGTGTTTGGAAGTTGTATAACCAATGATCTATTTGTTATTTTGATGTCTTCCACTGATAAATTACACAATTCTTCACGCCGACAGGCTCCAAATTATCCGAAAATAGTTGCCACCTTAACCATCAAGTATTCCTCATATGGTGCCTCATTTATAAACTTTTCAACTAGTTCACGAGTAAGAATTTTCGGTTTTTTGGGACGATATCCTTTACTTTTCCGTTTTAAATATGCTATTACCTTTAAATATTTACTAACAACCACACCATTTTTAATGAGGTCGCTTGACTTTATCATTGAAAATTTGCTCCGCAAAGTTGATGAACTCCATAATTTTCATTTTTCTTCTAAGCATGCCAGGAAATCAGGTTCACTGAAGTTCCCTTTTACATTTTTCAATTTACACCAGGCCAGGAAATTGTTATATGCAATATCGTACTGCTGAACAGATTTTTTAGGTAGGAGTTCCCGATTTGCTCTTCTTGCAGACTCTTCAATATCCACAGGAACAACCAAATCGTCACTTTTATTCATAATTGGAATCTCGACAAACATATTAAGCAGTTAAAAACCCAAGACGAAAATTGGACAGAAACGAAATTCAAATGACAGCGTCTTTTCTCATTTGTTAGTAATCATAACGTTGGCATTGACAACAACCTTTTGATCATTTGAATATCAAACTGCGATTTGAAGTTTATTGTCATTGCAAATTCGCCCATTTCATTATCAAAATAGGGCAGTTGTACAAAAAACATTGTATGGTATTTGTGTTAAAAGTCACTTTTAACACTCATATCATAAATAACTATTACACTACCGTAGGTGAGCAACCAGTGTTCGTCGCAACCAGTGCCGTACAAAAGAACAAAATCAAACATGACGAAATCGACGGCGGCATAAGTTCAACATCGAACAACCGACATCAACCCACTTATACCACCCGCCGACCCTACTATACTCAATGTAAATGCATTAACCTAGTCAATCAACTAATCCCCCCATTTATCAGAACGAATTGGACGCGAGCAAATGTACGAGATAGGACCCTGTGTGTGTGTTTGGTGACTGTTGAAACGTGCATCTGCGAACCGTTGCCAGGAAACAATACGAGTGTACACCAGTTTACGGATTACCTAATAAAGATAATGGCGCCGAGCTTTGTTCATTAGGGCAAGTGATAATTTTGAGGAATCGATAAAGTGGCATTCGTCCACCGACCAAACAATAATGAGCATTGTGTGGACGTTCTTCAATGGCTCAAGGCCTGATATCGCAGGGTAAGCGTGTTTGCACGCTGGATGATTTCATAAGCTGATTACAGGGAGCTATGTCGAGAATTTGGACCACCAAGTAGTTCCATGAATAGTAGTTCAAATAAATAGATCGGCTTAATTGAAAGAATCAAAGTTATTCCCATCGAAATTCAACATTGAAAAGTATACCAAGGACAGAGAACTTGAACCGCAGTCCAGGAACGCAGGTTCGATTCGTGCTCGGGTTGTAACTATTTCCGGGTTAAAAAAAATTGTCCGGTTGTCCTTAATTCACAATTTCACGACACATAAATTACAAACTCCATCCTTTCACAGGTAGGCTGAATTCGTTGTTTACTGAAGGGATCTAGAGAACTATATAGCAGCTAGAAGAAACCTGAGAACTCATTCTAGAGTTCTTTTTTTCTGACTAAGCCGAATCTGAAAATACGAGTATTCAATGAAAAATTCTTTGTCTACTATAGAACCAAACAAAATTTCAATGTCAAAATATTTTATTAATCAACATATTCTCCTCTTAATTGAATACATTTATTACAGCGAACCTGCAATGTCTCTAGACCTTTCAAAAAAAATTTTTTCTTGCTCTGCAAACCAGTCCTCCATAGCTTTCATTACCTCCTCGTTGGAAGAAAATTTACGACCTTTTAAACTTTTTTTCAGTTGAGGAAAGAGATGATAGTCGGACGAAGCCAAATCTGGTGAATAAGGGGGCTGTTCTAGTAATTCTAACCCTAAATCACGAATTTTTTGCATAGCAACATGAGATTTGTGTACTGGGGCGTTGTCCTGTAAAAACAAAATACCTATGGATAGCATTCCGCGCATTCTTAGAGTGGTCAGTAATGTTGAATAGTAATCTCCAGTTATTGTTCTACCTTTATCCAAAAAATCAATCATGATTACTCCATGGCAATCCTAAAAAA
Source organism: Adalia decempunctata (assembly GCA_951802165.1). Lineage (NCBI taxonomy): Eukaryota > Metazoa > Arthropoda > Insecta > Coleoptera > Coccinellidae > Adalia > Adalia decempunctata. Next base: position 3,799,771 of record OX637695.1, on the reverse strand, counting down.
CTGAAGCAAGAGCTTTTCCAGCAGATTTTTGGACACGAAACTTCTTAGGTCTTGGAGAACCAGAGTGTCGCCATTCCGTCGATTGTTGCTTTGTTTCTGGATCGTAGAAATGTACCCAAGTCTCATCCATAGTAATAATTCGGTTTAAGAAGTCTACATCGTTTTCAAATCGACAAACGCGATGCTTCTACCCTTGCACGCTTTTGGTCAACATTCAAACATTTGGGGATCCATTTTGCAGAAATTTTTCTCATGTTCAAATTGACGTGAACTATATGATGAACGCGTTCGTATGAAATCTTCAGTGTTTCAGATATCCGTTTCAGCCCAATTCGACGGTCTGATAAAATCATGTCATGAACTGCATCGATATTTTCGCGGACTGACACAGAAACTGGCCTTCCCGATCGGTCATCATCTTCAATGGAAAATTTACCTCCTTTGGAGCTTGCAGTCCAATTTTTCACGGTCGAAAACGAAGGACATTGATCGCCAAGGGTATCAAGCTTATATCTTCGTAAATCTGCTTACCTCTTAACCCTTTAAAATACAGGTACTTGATGATGGCTCGATACTCCAATTTTTCGATTTTCACAATTTCGGTGGACATCTTTTTTTTTATTTATTGCGTAACTCTGGTTTACTTTTTTGACTATACACTGACACTTCTAATAAGTTATTGTTGATTGATATGGTATCGCAATATTTCGTTCATGCATGGAACTGGTCTAGGCTAACTAGATATCAATACATCCTCGTAGATCTAATCGTTCATAGATTTCTAGTTATGAAGGAAGATTGAGGAATTGTCATTTTCAATAATGCTGAATGTTAAAATCGTTTTCGAAATCTGTCCACAGCGTGTCAACAATCTACACACGTCGCCTAAGGCTTGAACAGAAAAGGCACAGCAGAGAGCGCCACCCAAAAGTCCTATGAGCGAGGCTAGGACGAATGTTTACACGAAAGACAAACTATAACGAGTTAAAGTAGCAAAAGTTCAGTTTGATAATCTTGAAATGCTCAAATCAGCCATGATTCCTTCGACGTTTCCATTAGCTCCTTCATCGTCCATCAATATAACTTCACAAACGTCGTTTCTGATGTGAATAGAACGGATAATTACCCCGTTGTCGCGAATCAGAGTGAAGCTTTCATAGTCTGCAACAACAACGGTATAATTGCAAATCTGGATACGGATTCAACACCCTCCTAACTTATTTCAAGCAACGATCTTCCCAGCCTCACTGTTTCACCCCGATCTAATCTCCTCATATTTCCTTTATGCAGGAATACCGCCGGCTCCGTTTCACTGCCGTCATCTCGGATGTGGGAGTTTTCCCCGATATTATTTTCCGAAGGATCGTTGTCGTATAATGTTCCTCGTATGCGGCTTTTCGGCGCATTTCGCATGCTTCGAGAGCACTCTAAACTCACTTTTTTGCCGGGCGGGCCGGCGCTTTCAAAGGGTGTATTAGCATTCAACCGGAATATTTGAGACATATGGATTACGCGCTAGTGTACATATTTATGGTCTTATCATTTGGACGGAACTGCTTCATCGAATTTCACGGGAACGTGATCGTTCTATAATGCACGAACGGCAAGGATGAATTTAGTGAATGGGCCCCTGTTTTACGACGTATAAAACAGAGACGTATCGGCCTATTTATCCCATTCGACGTGCTCGGAACGAGGGCGTTCGCCAATTGTGATACTGTAAACTTTGCACAAGGGAAAACTAACGGTTTCAGGTCGTAAAATGAAAGTACCATTACGTATAGGATGATCTGTGACAAGCGAACGGTTGTAATGTGGTTCGCTACATGCTCATGATGATGGGAATAGAGAAAAGTTTTTGGACAGTTCTAACAACCATTTAAATTTCATAATTTTGTCATACGAATCAATTTTACCCATGTTTACACTACTGAGAATTGCATTGAGTCAAATTATAAATCACTATGACAACTTCATTCCAAATAAGTTTCACGTTTTGACAAAGCGAATGACCAAAGTAAAATGCGATAATCGAAAAAAAATTCCTAGTGATACAAACTATCGGGTGTTTTTTAAAATGATAGAACTTTTAATTGAAATAAAACACATTTATATTGAGAATGAAGCAAAATTTATTTTTATTGGAAAGATAATTTTATGACTTTTATGTTTAAAAAATAATTTCTGGCGAATGACCACTACGACAAGCTCTGAGGAACCGCATTCGACCAGACCAATTATCGACTACTTTTTCGAATAATTCAGGCCTCATTTCAGCAATTACACGAGTACAGTTCTTTGTCTTGTTGTTGTTGAATCGAGTAGAGAAAATGTTGTCCGAAATCTATCGATAGTTCGACGAATAAGCTTCTCTGATGGACGATTATATAAACCATAAATTTCACGAAGTGCTCTTTAAGTTTGGCGAATAGAACACTTTTTTCGAAAATGAATTTCAACACTTTGTAAACGTTGTTGCGGCATGAGTTTTTCCATGATAATTTGTTAACGCTCATTGCACAGAAATGTCAAAACAACATGGCTTCTACCTTCTGCCGAATCACTAACTGTACTTTGAATAAATAAATAGATGTTTCGTTGAGTTATAAATTTTTTAGTCAAAAGAATTTCTGTCGAATATTCCTTGGACATTGACGAAATCTCAAGCTCGAAGCCAATAGCTCATGAAATCTCGTCTATTATCAATGTCCTAGGGATATTACTACTGAAAAATTTTTGACAGTTCTAACAACAAATCCAATTTTATGATTTTGTATCATATGGAACCATTTTAGCCAATCGTGTCAACATTACATCGAATACCACATCCAATGCAATTTTAAATCCCAATGATAACACGATAGAGTCTTATAAAATTATATAATAGTTCCATGGCAACATCATTCCAAACAAATTTCAAAATGTCACGTTTTGGTAATGTTAAAAATATAAATGAGCTTATCAAAGAAAACATTCCCAGAAATACTTTCAATAGCCACAAATATTTTTGGGGAATATTTATGGAATTTTGCTACGAACGATCATACGAATTGAATGAACGCAGAAGCTTGGAAGAATTGTCGTTTATACTCAAAGATTGGGCTATCAATATGAGAAAAAGAGACGGAACAGAATTCAAAGAAGCAACGGTAAAGACAATGTGGAATGATTCGAGCAAACTCTTACAAGAAAAGTATTATAAGGACTACAACATTATGATTGACCCGTTTAAAAATATAATATTTAAACCAGCCCGAGATGTCCGCGATGCAATCAGAAAAAAATTGCAAGCAAACCCAAGTAAACGTAAATCCAGTACAGTTTCGTTAAATTTGTCTGAAGTTAACAGAATAATATTGCTATGGGATGAAAATACTCCTGAAGGTCTTATGCGTAAATTTTATAATATTGCTGCAGTAGAACTAGCGTGGCGAGGCGGATAGGCAGTTGCTTGTTTGGTGAATTTTTTTCAAATCGAGAAGAATAACGATGGTTCTTCAACAAATCGTATTGAATACAATCCGGTATTCAGTAAAACGTGCCAAGGTGGTTCTAAAAGCTGTACAAGTAGTAAATGGTTGGTTTCCAATAGTGAGAGACAAAGCTGCCCTGTACGTCTTTTCGATAAACTAATATCAAAACAAGGCGAAAATATTACCTCACCACGACTATTCTTGAAACCAAATCGATATTGAAAAAATGAAACTGACAAATGGTACGATAATGTACCTGTTGGAAGGAATACCATAAATAAATGGACTAAATATGCTGCCGAAGCAATTGGCTTGAATGTCAAAGACAAAAAGATAACGAATCATTCAAATATATCAAGGGCTGTTAGTCAATTAGCAAAAAGGGGTGTAGAGGAACAATAATTGCTGAAGATTACTGGTCATAGCAATCAAAATTCTATCAAACCATACCTAAACCTCGATCAAGAACACCACAACAAGATAATAAATATTACGCGTGGAAATAGATCTTCTATACAAGAGAACAGCAACGAATCTAATGTTGAGTTGAATTTTACGAATTGCACTTTCACTAATTGTACTCTCAATAAATAAATGTTTTGTTGTGTTGAGTTATAAATTTTTTCTGTCAAAAAATTTTCTGCCGAATATTCCTCGGACATTGATAAATGCCTCATAATTTTATAACCAATATCTCAAGCTCGTTGCTTGGTTACCAATGAACGAGCTTTCGATGGTCATAAAATTATCTCGTCCTTTATCGAGGTCCTAGGGATATTCAAACTGAAAATGAACCAGCTCCTACGCCATTTTGCAACAACAATTCATTGAATGTAGTTCAAATCAAGGATTCAGGTATTCCCTGACCCGTATTCATTGGCGTAACCAAGAATCGAGCTCTCGATTGTTATAAAATAATATCGTCTATCAATATCAATGTCCTAGTTATATTACTACTGATAACTGGCTTATTCTGTTCCCACAACAGGAAAGGTATAGTGTGAACCAATGATAAACAAGAAGTCCATTAAGTAATTAAGGTATAGGTTACGCCGACATTATCAAATTTGAGTTACGTTCAACATTATAAACGTAGTGAACGGCCCTTATTGCACAGCATCGCTTTATGCTCCCTTATTTCTGGTTTACTCCAATGAAACAATTTATCCATTATGGCGAAGTTTATACAAGGTTTGTAGCCGCATATTACCAGGTTTGATATTCCGATAGTATTAACAGGAAGTGAGCTCCTACGAAATGAGTGAGATTTGAGGTTTCGCACTTGGTTCATCTTCTTCTTAGGACTATTCACTTTGATGAAGACGTTGAACGTTCGTTAGGGCTGAGACAGTCATAAGTTCGCATTCGAAGTTGTGAGTTATGTTCTTAGACTAAAGAAAGAGGAGACACGCCTTTCGATAATAAATAGTGAAGCCAATTTTCAAAATCATCAGAAAGAAACTGAGTAACTTTACTACTACGGAATCAAGATGTAGAAGAAATTTTCGCGACGTTGTGACATTATTTAAATTTACCAATTAAAAAACTCTCACTCAAAATGAAAAGTACTTCAGATGGAAATTCATTTACTCATTTGTTCGCGACAAGTATTGTTTTGAGTAACTTTCAGTCGAGGATAAGACAATTTTATGTTGTATTTTACGCATGTTTGTACTAGTTTTTCTGATCGCTTGAATTTAGAGGTCCTCTTCAACAGCTTTTACTGATTGCTGTTGCATTCGGATTTCAAAACACAGTCTGGATTAGAATTGAATCGAGGAAGAGATTTCCGGATATCGACTACCGAACTTCGTTCCTCGCAAATGTCAATTAAAGGAGTGATCCGATGGCCGAAGCTCAGTAAATGCCATTATTTTTGACATCGGCGGGGCCGTTGCGAAAAGGGTAATGCTCTGGCCGGCTCTGATTGCAAACCGTTGCCTGTTCCGAATTGTCGATTGTAATGTTCGGTTTTACTCCGGGGGTTAGTGTTGTTTCAGCGACGCCGTTCACGCGATGCGTCCGTATTTGCTTATTGTCCGTGTTTCGACGTTTCCGGCGTTGACACTGCACGAAAGGATACCTGGAACTGTTATTGTACCCTTCAAACTTTGCCGGTCTCGTTTCGCGGCGTTTTGCCAATCAGGTTCAGCATGAAAGGAAACGTTCTGACCTGCGATCGTGCCGATCTCACTTTTGTGCGATTTTTGTCTGTTAATAGATGCATTGGTTGACTCTTTAGACCATAAAAAGAGGGGAAATCTATGAATCCATCATCTCTTGGAGACAAGCAACATTCACTTCACTGGTCACAAGAAGTCAATAATTGAAATATGGTTGCAGATTGGCGGAGGAGCCAGTTATACGAGAATTATTGAAATAAATGATGATTGGTGTTATTTTGACCGAGTGCAGACATTAGATCACAGAAAGAAGAGATAAAGCGTCTCATTCAAACTTAGTTTTCAACGAATGGAACGAAGGTAGCATAAAAGATGGCAATATCATTTTATACTGCCGTAGCAACATTGCCGGATCTAACTTTGAAAGGTCCAGTGGCGTGGTGTTATCGGTATTGAAGAATGGAAATAAAATAACAAGTGAATCAACTCTTTTTGATGAATTCATACAATGTTTCGAATATTGGAACAGATTCTGAGTTAGGTAAACAGAGTCAGCTAAATTCAGAATTGATTTTACTTCTCTTAATATCAGAAGGAAATCTGAGAAGTGAAATTCTAAAAATCAAAGAATCTACGCCACTGTTACTTAGAATGAAATAAGTAGAACATACCTACGTAAACTCAAGTTGCGATTCAAATAGTCCAATTTACCACGACACTTACAAACCATTTTTTAATTTAATTTGTTAATAATATTCAGAAATAAATATAAATCTCACTTCTCCTACATAATAAAACGCGATATCGTGTTGACAACACTGTTCAAAACGTCATTTTCAACACAAAATTAGACTATCGGTACGATATTAATGATTGAACAGGCCACAGATTCAAAAAAGGGTGCTGGCATAACGTGCCCATCCATTATCTGAGGCGAACATTCCGATGCTTAAGTATTTTTGAGAGAAACAATCCGATTCCAAGCACGAAAATTCAGGAAGATTTTGAACACCTAAAATGTGATTTTTTGAGATGAAAATGAATTCTGTAGCACTTCCAGTTTCGCCAAAAGCGTGCAAGGGTAGAAGCATCGCGTTCGATTTGTGCTCGGTTTGAAAACGATGTAGACTTCTTAAATTGTTACTATGGATGAGACTTGGGTACATTTCTACGATCCAGAAACAAAGCAACAATCGATGGAATGGCGACACTCTGGTTCTCCAAGACCTCAGAAGTTTCGTGTCCAAAAATCTACTGGAAAAGTTCTTGCTTCAGTTTTTTGGGATTGCCATGGAGTAATCATGATTGATTTTTTGGATAGGGATAGAACAATAACTGGAGATTACTATCCGACATTACTGACCACTCTACGGGAAAACATTAAAAAGAAAAGACGCGGAAAGCTATCCACAGGTGTTTTGTTTATACAGGACAACGCCCCAGTACACAAATCTCATGTTGCCATGCAAAAAATTCGTGATTTAGGATTAGAATTACTAGAACACCCCCCTTCTGGTGAATACCAGGTTTGGCTCCGTCTGACAATCATCTCTTCCTCAACTGAAAAAAAAAAATTTAAAAGGTCGCAAATTTTCTTCCAACGAGGAGGTAATAAAAGCTGTGGAGGACTGGTTTGCAGAGCAAGAAGAAACATTTATTTTGAAAGGTTTTAGAGACGTAATAAATGTATTAAATTGAGAAGAGAATATGTCGAGTAATAAAATATTTTGACGATGACATTTTGTTTGGTTCTACAGTAGGCTAAGAATTTTTCAATATATCCCCGTAATAAAATTATAACTTGAAATCCTCGTTTTATTTGAAACAATTTTTTATTCTTAATTTTTTTTTCCGAAAACCAGTGGCTGAAGAGGAAAAAATAAAACTCAATTTCAGTCACCACCTTTTGAGGGTGATATCTCGGAAAGGGATGGGCTGAGGAAGTTTTGTTATAAAAAAGACCAATCTCAATTTTATACGAACAATTATCAGTAGTAATATCCCTAGGAGCGATAATAGACGAGATAATTTTATAACCATCGAAAGCTCGGTAACAAGTTGTTACCAAGCAACGAGCTTGAGATATTGGTTATAAAATTATGAGGCATTTATCAATGTCTGAGGAATATTCGGCAGAAAATTTTTTGACAGAAAAAATGTATAACTAAACACAACAGAACATTTATTTATTTATTAAAAGTACAATTAGTGAAAGTGCAATTCGTAAAATTCAATTCAACATTAGATTCGTTGCTGTTCTCCTGTATAGAAGATCTATTTCCACGCATAATATTTAATATCTCGTTGTGGTGTTCTTGATCGAGGTTTAGGTATGGTTCGATAGAATTTTGATTGCTATGACCTGTAATCTTCAGCAATTGTTGTTCCTCTACACCACTTTTTGCTAATTGACTGACAGCTGTTGATCTATTTGATTGATTCGTTATCTTTTTGTCTTTGACATTCAAGCCAATTGCTTCGGCAGCATATTTAGTCCATTTATTTATGGTATTGCTTCCAACAGGTACATTATCGTACCATTTGTCAGTTTCATTTTTCCAATATCGATTTGGTTTCAAGAATAGTCGTGGTGAGGTAATATTCTCGCCTCGTTTTGATATTAGTTTATGAAAAAGACGTACAGGGCAGCTTTGTCTCTCACCATTGGAAACCAATCATTTACTACTTGTACAGCTTTTAGAACCACCTTGGCACGTTTTACTGAAAACCGGATTGTATTCAATGCGATTTGTTGAAGAACCATCGTTAATCTTCTCGATTTGAAAAAGATTCACCGAACAAGCAACTGCCTCTCCTCCTCGCCACGCTTGTTCTACTGCAGCAATATGATAAAATTTACGCATCAGACCTTCAGGAGTATTTTCATCCCATAGCAATATCATTCTGTTAACTTCAGACAAATTTAACGAAACTGAACTGGATTTACGTTTACTTGGGTATGCTTGCAATTTTTTTCTGATTGCATCGCGGGCATCTCGGGCTGGTTCAAAAATTAAATTATTAAACGGCTCAATCATAATGTTGTAGTCCTTATAATACTTTTCTTGTAAGAGTTTTCCACATTGTCTTCACCGTTGCTTCTTTGAATTCTGTTCCGTCTTTTTTTCTCATATTGACAGCCCAATCTTTGAGTATAAACGCCAATTCTTCTGCGTTCATAAATATTCCCCAAAAATATTTGTGGCTATTGGAAGTATTTCTGGGAATGTTTTCTTTGATAAGCTCATTTATATTTTTAACATTACCAAAACGTGACATTTTGAAATTTGTTTGGAATGATGTTGCCATGGAACTATTATATAATTTTATAAGACTCTATTGTGTTATCATTGGGATTGAAAATTGCATTGGATGTAGTTTTCGATGTAATGTTGACATGATTGGCTGAAATGGTTCCATATGATACAAAATCATAAAATTGGATTTGATGTTAGAACTGTCAAAAAATTTTCTCCCGAATTTTTTCGAATGAATTAGAAAAACCCTGTATAAGGTCCAGAATATCAGGCTTCAGGAGAATGTGGGCTGGCCTAATAGTCAATACAGGGTGATTCATGAGGAAAGGTTTGAACGATGTGAACAGTGAAAAACCACCCGTGAACCGCAGTTTTAGTTCGCTCCACACCGCAATTCCATCGATCCATGAGCGTCTCACACGTAAGGGATAACCGGCGGAACCTGCATGAATAACAACCAGACTCATATCGGGGGTGAAACGACCTCATTAAATATCCTCAGACGCCATCCCCTTTATTGGAGAACCCAATCGATTCTGCACTCTTCCGATCCAATCTTACCTCGACCCAAATAAAATACCTCGATTCATTGTTGGGTCCAAATTGTGCCGATTATCCATTATTTTCTTAACAAGTTACAGCCGTTGCAGCGGCACTGCCGAATTGATTATCCGGAATTGCCATCGGGACTGGAAAGGGGTTCGAGTAATGGGAGACATTCCTGAAATTTCACATCGGGAAATACGATTATTCAGTTCGAACGTGTACGGCGCCGATAAAGACGTGTTTTGTTGAATATTTTTCACGAATGGGCTGGTAACACGCCTTGGTCGGTTGACCTAGACGGTTTTCTTCTTGTTCTTGATCGCACTCTAGTTGTAACTAGATGAATGATAAGGTTCCTACCGGAAGAGGACTTCATATAGGCTCAGAAAATCATACCACAGTATCGTTTTATTGATTTAAATTGTAGAGGATTGGACACCATGTGTTTTAAAACATGCTGTACACCTTCTGAATGATCCTAGGTCCCTAGTCCACTGATGCAATGGAATATTTGTAGACCTTCTCTTCGAGGCAACGGACCTTAACCCACTAGACTTTTTTCACAAGAGCTACCTCAAATGGCAAAAAGTTTAATCAGGATACATTTTCTGTCCATCTATTTCAGAAATTCACTTTTCAATGATTTTTTCTTCAGTATATATTCAGAGTTAGGCATCTAAGATATTCTGATGACTACTGCACTCATTTCAAAAACTGACCAATCAGAGTCCAAAGACAGTAGTAATATCACAAAAGATTGAATTTCCCTGAAAAATTTTTAACAGTTCTAACAACAAATCCAATTTTATGATTTCGTATCATATGGAACCATTTCAGCCAATCATGTCAACATTACATCGAAAACTACATCCAATGCAATTTTAAATCCCAATGATAACACGATAGAGTCTTATAAAATTATATAATAGTTCCATGGCAACATCATTCCAAACAAATTTCAAAATGTCACGTTTTGGTAATGTTGAAAATATAAATGAGCTTATCAAAGCAAACATTCCCAGAAATACTTTCAATAGCCACAAATATATTTGGGGAATATTTATGGAATTTTGCTACGAACGATCATACGAATTGAATGAACGCAGAAGCTTGGAAGGATTGGCGTTTATACTCAAAGATTGGGCTGTCATTGTCAATATGAGAAAAAAAGACGGAACAGAATTCAAAGAAGCAACGATAAAGACAATGTGGAATGTTTCGAGCAAACTCTTATAAGAAAAGTATTATAAGGACTACAACATTATGATTGACCCGTTTAATAATACAATATTTAAACCAGCCCGAGATGCCCGCGATGCAATCAGAAAAAATTGCAAGCAGACCCAAGTAAACGTGAATCCAGTTCAGATTCGTTAAATTTGTCTGAAGTTAACAGAATAATATTGCTATGGGATGAAAATACTCATGAAGGTCTTTTGCGTAAATTTTATCATATTGCTGCAGTAGAACTAGCGTGGCGAGGAGGAGAGGCAGTTGCTTGTTTGGTGATTTTTTTTCAAATCGAGAAGAATAACGATGGTTCTCCAACAAATCGCATTAAATACAATCCGGTATTCAGTAAAACGTGCCGAGGTGGTTCTAAAAGCTGTACAAGTAGTAAATGGTTGGTTTCCAATAGTGAGAGACAAAGCTGCCCTGTACGTCTTTTTCATAAACTAATATCAAAACGAGGCGAAAATATTACCTCACCACGACTATTCTTGAAACCAAATCGATATTGGAAAAATGAAACTGACAAATGGTACGATAATGTACCTGTTGGAAGGAGTACCATAAATAAATGGACTAAATATGCTGCCGAAGCAATTGGCTTGAATGTCAAAGACAAAAAGATAACGAATCATTCAAAAAGATCAACAGCTGTCAGTCAATTAGCAAAAAGTGGTGTAGAGGAACAACAATTGCTGAAGATTACTGGTCATAGCAATCAAAATTCTTTCAAACCATACCTAAACCTCGATCAAGAACACCAAAACAAGATAATAAATATTATGCGTGGAATATTTCATTATCTATTGGGGCAACATGGGTGATTTTGGTATCAAAATGTAGGTTTCCGAGGTCGCTTCATCCAATGAAGAATATTTCAAAGCCCTAACTATAACCGTTTAGATTTTGCCTGTCACATGGCATTTTTTGAAAAATCGGAAATTTCAAACTGTCATAACTTCCGTCCCTCTCATCAACGCCAATAGTTATTTATATTATGTTGATCAGCATAGCCCCAAGTATCTATGTGCAGAGTATGAGCGATTTAAAACACCACTCGTCCTAGGAAATTCAATATCTTGTTATAAAACTACTGATCATTGACTTCATGAATTCTGACGCTACATTTTCGATAAGAAGGCTCATCCCTACTGTCAATCTTGTGAAACTCATATTATGACAGACGGATGTTCAGAAGGTTCAATCACAGATACATAGATCTGAGGGTTTTCACCGCAGCAGCGTACATCGGGGAAACAAGGGGTCTGCTGATAACTTCAAATCATTTTCATCCAAGCGCAAATTATGTTATTGTGGTTAGCAGTGATTTGCATAATGCGTAATATACCAGTTATTCGGAACATAATGTTGAACCTGGGTTTCCATTTGTTTACACGAATATATTATATTCTATTGAATTATTCTCGGCGGAATCTATGTATGTTCAGCGAGGGCCGGTGTGTAAATTACATGATTTTATATGTTATGTTGAGATTTAGTTATTTTGGGAACTGTGGAATTTATCGAATGAAAGATTATTAGGAATTATTCCAGTGTCTAAGAACTACCTGCAACTGATATATTCACCCTAATTTACGAGGATATATTGAGAAATTCTCAGCCTACTATAGAACCAAACAAAATTTTAATCTCAAAATATTTTAATACTCAACATATTCTCCTCTTAATTGAATTCATTTATTACAGCGAACCTGCAACGTCTCTAGACCTTTCAAAACAATTGTTTCTTCTTGCTATGCAAACCAGTCCACTACAGCTTTTAATACCTCCTAGTTGGAAGAAAATTTACGACCTTTTAAACTTTTTTCAGTTGAGGAAAGAGATGATAGTCGGACGGAGACAAATTTGGTGAATAAGGGGGGTGTTCTAGTAATTCTAACCCTAAATCACGAATTTTTTGCATGCTAACATGAGATTTGTGTACTGGGGCGTTGTCCTGTAAAAACAAAATACCTTTGGATAGCTTTCCGCGTCTTTTCTCTTTAATTTTTTCCCGTAGCGTGGTCAGTAATGTCGAATAGTAATCTCCGGTTACTGTTCTACCCTTATCCAAAAAATCAATTATGATTACCCCATGGCAATCCCAAAAAACTGAAGCAAGAACTTTTCCAACAGATTTTTGGACACGAAACTTCTTGGGTCTTGGAGAACCAAAGTGTTGCCATTCCATTGATTGTTGCTTTGTTTCTGGATCGTTGAAATGTATCCAAGTCTCATCCATAGTAAGAATTCGGTTTAAGAAGTCAACATCATTTTCAAATGGAGCACAGATCGAACGCGATGCTTCAACGCTTGCACGCTTTTGGTCAACATTCAAACATTTGGGGATCCATTCTGCAGAAATTTTTCTCATGTCCAAATTGACGTGAACTATATGATGAACGCGTTCGTATGAAATCTTCAGTGCTTCAGATATCCCTTTTAGGCCAATTCGACGGTCTGATAAAATCATGTCATGAACTGCATCGATATTTTCGGGGACTGACACAGAAACTGGCCTTCCCGATCGGTCATCATCTTCAATGGAAAATTCACCTCTTTTGAAGCTGGCAGTCCAATTTTGGACGGTCGCATACGAAGGACATTGATCACCAAGGGTATTAAGAATATCTTCGTAAATCTATTTACCTCTTAACCCTTTTAAATACTTGATGATGGCTCGATACTTCAATTTTTCGATGTTTACAATTTCGGTGGACATTTTTTTTAAAATTTATTGCGTAACTCTGGTTTACTTTTTTGGCGTCGAATTCTACACTGACACTTCTAATAAGTTATTGTTCGTTGATTTGGTATCGCAATATTTTGTTTATGCATGGAACTGGTCTAGGCTAACTAGATATCAATACATCCTCGTGTTATAGCATAAAATATGAGGAGCTCCTCCTGCCACAGGACGAAATAATTTCGAAAATCCGCCACATCCTAATTCCTGTGACCGGAATCGTTAAGTACGTCCCACTAACAAATGGTTCTGACGTTTTAAGACCCTCGAAATATGCTGACCAACTCGAGCAAACAAGCGGTTGGCACATTGCAGGGCTCTATTAGCATATTACTCTGCATAAACAGTTCGCGTTCTTCCACGGTGTCCCCAAAAAAGACAAAGGGCAAGGAGTTAGTTCTAGGGGGCGAACAAGAACAATGTGATTATAGAAATCTAAGTTGGACCTGTTTTGCATAACAATCTATTCCGCCGACTGGCGGCGGTGTCTTACTTCTCCTCATATAATTAGGATTCGGCCTGCTCTTGCGGTTAATTCGTACAAATAAAACTGAATAAATTTGCAATTAATTCCCGGGGTTAATCGATAAGCTTTTTCTAGCTCGGGTTTCAGATTGAGAGCTGAGAGTCGATCGGCGCAAGAATTATAATGCCTCTTCTCGTGTGTTTCATTACACGGAAAAGCGGTTTCGGATTTCTTATTACAACAACAAGCTATCGGATTTGAAGGAACGGGCTATTAAATGTCTCATCGCCTCATCGAATAATCCCAAAACTCCATTTTCCAATTTCTGAAGATACAGCTTCAACCGTCTGTAATGTTCTCAGTATGAGAAAAATGCTCACAAACCTATACCTAGGAGCATAGAATAACTGGAGAGAAGGCTCCCCTACGAAAATGAACCGCCAAAAACGTCCGAAGTTGTCAGTTCGCCGCAAGGTCACGAGATGGCGACAACGTCGTTTCTTCCTACAACATGGCTATCCTTAATAAAATTATCTTTAATGGTTATTAGTTGTTATTACTTATTAGGTCACATTTATTACTATATCATAATATATATTCTTTTGAAAGAAAGCAATACATACTTTTTTTCGTAAATCCGACAATATAATGCATATAGCACATGTAAAGAAATGGCTACAAGGATCAGATTGAATATAGGAAGAAAAATCTGTTTCCCGCTCCGAATCTAAGTGTTAGCAGAGGGAATGTAAACGGGGTACCATACAATTCTGCGTATAATACACGAGAACAGATAAAACCTCAGTCTTCCCGTATAATAATAATAATACTTACCTGAATGTTCGCTTTTTCCGATAAGGATATTGTTTTGACAAATTTATTACCGATCACAGACTTCCCTTATAATTGCGCATAAAAAGTTGATTAGAATAAAGCGATGATATGTCATCAATATTGTCTATGTTATGATTTATGGCCATTTTCAATTGAAAAGAAGCATAAATGTATCAATAACAATGACAGCCACATTATATTCTTTGCAGTTGTAGCGCCATAGAACAAGATATCTGACATGTTACTGAATAAACGATCTCAGCGTTATCTATCGGGCGTCACACGAAACTCTAACCTCCGCCGTTATTGGCAGTTCAAAATGATCTGTCGAGCGTATGAAGCCTTTCCTCCAGTTATTCTATGCTCCTAGCCTATACTCCATTCACAATTATAAAATCACAACTCTGGCCTTGGAAATTTGACACATTCTACTCTGTATCGAAGTTATGACGTTTTTCAAAATATTTTTATGTTCCAAGTCAACACTATGTTGCCCTTTCTACATTTTTAGCGTATTTCTCAGAATGTGAATTTATTCGGAAAATGAATGAATTGGAAAAGATGTGATGGACGAAAATAATTAACGTTCATATGAATTCATAGAAAGGATTGATTTTCTACACCTTTTCCAATTGTAATTCAGAAAACGTAAAATGTAATTCAGAAAAGCAAATTGAATTTCAGAAAATGGAAATTGTAATTCAGAATAGTAAGTTGATATTCAGAAACGGTAATTTGAATTTCAGAATAGTGATATGTAATTCAGAAAGGGTAATTTGAATTTCAGAATAGTGATATGTAATTCAGAAAGGGTAATTTGAATTTCAGAAAATATAAATTGTAATTCAGAATTGGTGATTTGAAATTCAGAAATGGGAAATTTTAATTCAGAAAAACGAAATTGTAATTCAGAAAAAAAAATTGTAATCCAATTGCCGAAACCACTCTCTCTTAGATCATGTATGTAATTCAAATGGAGATATGATTTCATTTAAAATGGGCGGCGAAAAATATTAATGATGATTCTTGAGGTCATTTTCGAAGTACGTAGATACCTTCATAGAAGCAAAAAATATAATAATAATAACTTTATTTCCAAGAATAATATAAAGGTATACCTATACCTACAGTCAAAAACAAAAACAGGAAAAAAACAAATTTGAAAATACCAAATACTTAAGACAAGTTCGATGCCACATTGTCATAGATTCCTATGTTGAATCCCCAAGATGCCGAGCATGATACTATTCTGAATTACATATCACATTTTCTGAAATTGAATTGATAACTTCTGAAATACAATTTTCCTTTTCTGAAATTGAATTTGCCATTTCTGAATTTCAATTCACTATTCTGAATTACAACTTTGTTTTTCTGAATTACAACTTCCTAATCTGAATTTCAATTTCGTTTTTCTGAAATTGAATTAACTATTCTGAAATTCAATTTCTGTTTTCTGAATTACATTTTGCTATTCTGAAATACATGTTCCCTTTTCTGAAATTCAACTTTGAATTTCTGAATTACAACTGTGAAAGGTGTAGTTATTTGCATGAAAGGTACAAGAGATCACTGTTGAAATATATCATTTTTCGCCTTAAGATTTATATTGCAAATATTTTCTAAGGAAAGTAATTTTGGCTGCAACGACATGCTTTTGTTCACATAAAATTTTGCGTTCGTTCACCCTTTTGTATTTGTAACCCATTGATTTTTGAAAAGTGATGTCCTTCCCCTTTATATTCCAAATTGTCTTTCGCATAATTTAGTAGTGTGTCGATACTAAAATGTTCATTTTTCGAATTATAATTCCAAATTTGTCGTTGCAGATCTTTTCTAAAAACAAATTCTTCAGCTGTCATTGTGTTTCTGGGTCTCCCAATTTTCGGAAATTCTTTGTCATCCTCTCTTACTATCCTCCCTATAGTGGATTCATGCACCTAAAATATAAAGCGTTTCGATTCGGAAGAAAAATAATATGAATTTATTCACTTACATCGAACACTGTGCTATAAATCGACATTTCCGAAGTATCAGGGTTACTTTTTCCTGCAGATGCAGGTTTCAATGCAAAATAGCACTTCCTGATACTTCGCCTTTGATTCATGTCGAGAACTTTCGGCAATTTGTAAACCTAACAAAATGTCTCTGAAACTTTTACTTTGATGTAAACAAAGAAACTGGCAACGCCGTTTTGTCATTAACCATATTTTGTGTACGCGCACAGATTTTTTATCAGGGGCACCAATTCCTGAAAACGAAACCGTGACCTCCTATGTGAATAAATAAAAGTGAATGGAGTATACGTCTTTTGCGAAATTTTTGATTGGAAGCAATAGCGAGTACTTTTGCGCGTTTGTCCAAAGACCTAGCTTGCCGAAAGGACAATTATTTTCCACGATCAATGTCACCAAGATCAGAAGGATTTGTAATAAATTTCGCGTTCATCATATAGTTCGCGTCAATTTGGACATGAGAAAAATGTCTGCAAAATGGATCCCCAAATGTTTGAATGTTGACCAAAAGCGTGCAAGGGTAGAAGCATCGCATTCGATATGTGCTCGATTTGAAAACGATGTAGACTTCTAAAACCGAATTGTTACTATGGATGAGACTTGGGTACATTTTTACGATCCAGAAACAAAGCAACAATCGATGGAATGGCGACACTCTGGTTCTCCAAGACCTAAGAAGTTTCGTGTCCAAAAATCATCTGGAAAAGTTCTTGCTTCAGTTTTTTGGGATTGCCATGGAGTAATCATGATCGATTTTTTGGATAAGGGTGAAACAATAACTGGAGATTACTATTCGACATTACAGACCACTCTACGGGAAAAAATTGAAGGAAAAGACACGTAAAGCTATCCAAAGATATTTTGTTTTCACAGGACAACGCCCCAGTACACAAATCTCATGTTGACATGCAAAAATTCGTGATTTAGATCTGGCTCCGTCCGACTATCATCTTTTTCCTCAACTGAAAAAGAGTTTAGAAGTTCGTAAACTTTCTTCCAACGAGGAGGTAATAAAAACTGTGGAGGACTGGTTTGCAGAGCAAGGAGAAACATTTTTTTTAAAGGTCTAGATACGTTGCAGGTCCGCTGTAATAAATGTATTCAATTAAGAGGAGAATATGTTGAGTAATAAAATATTTCGACATTGAAATTTTGTTTGGTTCTATAGTAGGCTGAGAATTTTTCCATATATCCTCGAAAGCCTGACTTTCATTCCCATTCAAAACAGGGTTGAAACCATAGACATTATATCTGAGAGACAGAGCATTCCCTTGTAAATTGTTAATTTGTTTTGGCTCCTACAATGTCTCCTCAATGAATGTAACAAAGATAGAAAATCGGATCTCTTTGTTCAACCTTCTTATGTGGCAACACCGCATAAAATCTTTGCTTTGGATAAACATGGGCGTGCGATTTGAAATCACTTCCTCCGCGACATTTATTGTTATTCAGAATGAATCCTCCTTCAAAATATTTCACAAATGAGAAGAATGATAAATGCGAGGTAGCCGCCACGCAAGACAAACCGTTGTTCTGTGTATCCAACGTTAGTCTCATCACAGACCAGTCTACGGTCCCCTGAAACACGCTTACTATAGCGATAACCTGTGCTATCGACTTCGATTCATTTATTTACTTTGAATAATGCAAACAGGTGAAGACTTTCAGTGAATTGATGCAATAATAACCGTGTAGTGTCGAGTTGAAATTCCAAGAGGATTTTGTTTAGACAGATATTTTCCTGAAGGACCGGTACCAATAAATTTTTAATAGAAACTGTGCGTATAAAATGTATAATTTCGTGCTTCTTAGAATTCAGTTTCATCTCCCACATTTGTTGGATTTTATTATAACATATTTCCACATCAAAAGTTTTTCCATGATAGAGATTTTAGTCTTGACGAAGTTGAAAAACATTCTGACAACATTGTTAACTTGTTGAGAGACCAGAGGAGAAATAATATTCGATGATTTTTAATCATCCAAGCATCCAGATTATTCTTGAAATTCATGATTTTTTCCTCAAATTTCACCGTATACAATTAGGAATAACTCGAAAACGACGCGTTTCATTGAAAAAACATGAGAATACTTTCATTTTCTAAAATTGTTGATTCATTCGAAAATATAAACCGTTTATCTTTTTCAAGTGTGTTTCGAGAAAAATTGGGGACCAAGACCAGCAGGGAAAATTCATGTATGGGGCCCATCCCAGTCGAGTAAGTCGACGTCCATACGACCGCAAATAACTCTTCATACCGTCAAGATTCCGACTCAATGAAGATCGTCCAATTTCTCCTTAATCCCCTCGAGATCGAAAAAGTTTAGCGGTCATTCCGACGGAGAAAATATAATCGAAGCTCAAACCGCTATTTTTCTCGGGATTCAATCAAGCCGAATGAAAATGTCGAGAAGGATCCGGCACAATTGACCGAGGAAAGCTGATTAGTTCTCCTCATGGACTAATAACAAACCGGAAATCGGGCATTTTCTCTGCGGATTCCAACCCGTCGTCTCTCGAGTGACTCCCCATTGTATGCGCAAACTGAAATCGGGATGATTATTTCCCGAAACAAACAATTGGGAGTCGGATCGACGGAACTAATAAGGAAATTGAAAAATTATGTTTTTCATGCTACTTCGCCTTCCATAGAGACCACGGGGTCGATTCTGGTGATTGATATTGCTCTGGTTTTGGAATACTCAGAAAGGTTGGATCGAGTTCTTCCAATCTAGATGTCATAAGTGCCCAGGAGAAAATTGCATTGACTCAGAAGATTTCACAGTCTGTTTCATACAGGATAAATCATTCAGAATTTCATAACTCATCTTCATCAACCAATAGGGATTCAAAATTAGGTCATATTCAATAGCAGGTTCTTGATCATCCAGGGAAACAATGAGATCCTGCAAATTGTCTTAATCGTCTTCTTGAGGAACTGAAGTATTTACTCTGCAGATAGAACACCATCAGACACAAGTACGAGGATGTATTGATATCTAGTTAGCCTAGACCAGTTCCATGCATAAACAAAATGTTGCGATACCATATCAACGAACAATAACTTATTAGAAGTGTCAGTGTAGAGTTCGACGTCGAAAAAGTAAAACAGAGTTACGCAAAAAATTTGAAAAAAGATGTCCACCGAAAATGTAAAAATCGAAAAATTGGAGTATCGAGCCATCATCAATACCTGTATTTAAAAGGGTTAAGAGGTGAGCAGATTTACGAAGATATTCTCAATACCCTTGGTGATCAATGTCCTTCGTATGCGACCGTGAAAAATTAGACTGCAAGCTTCAAAAGAGGTGAATTTTCCATTGAAGATGATGACCGATCGGGAAGGCCAGTTTCTGTGTCAGTCCCCGAAAATATCGATGCAGTTCATGACATGATTTTATCAGACCGTCGAATTGGGCTAATACGGATATCTGAAGCACTGAAGATTTCATACGAACGCGTTCATCATATAGTTCACGTCAATTTGGACATGAGAAAATTTTCTGCAAAATGGATCCCCAAATGTTTGAATGTTGACCAAAAGCGTGCAAGGGTAGAAGCATCGCGTTCGATCTGTGCTCGATTCGAAAACGATGTAGACTTCTCAAACCCAATTGTTAGTATGGATGAGACTTGGGTACATTTTTACGATCCAGAAACAAAGCAACAATCGATGGAATGGCGACACTCTGGTTCTCCAAGACCTATTAAGTTTCGTGTCCAAAAATCTGCTGGAAAAGTTCTTGCTTCAGTGTTTTGGGATTGGCCTGGAGTAATCATGATTGATTTTTAGGATAAGGGTAGAACAATAACTGGAGATTACTATTCGACATTACTGACCACTCTACGGGAAAAAATCAAAGAGAAAAGACGCGAAAAGCTATCCACAGGTATTCTGTTTTTACAGGACAACGCCCCAGTTCACAAATATCATGTTGCCATGCAAAAAATTCGTGATTTAGGGTTAAAATTACTAAAACACCCCCCTTATTCACCAGATTTGGCTCCGTCCAACTATCATCTCTTTCCTCAGCTGAAAAAAAGTTTAAAAGGTCGTAAATTTTCTTCCAACGAGGAGGTAATGAAAGCTGTGGAGGACTGGTTTGCAGAGCAAGAAGAAACATTTTTTTGAAAGATCTAGAGACGTTGCAGGTTCGCTGTAATAAATGTATACAATTAAGAGGAGAATATGTTGAGTAACAAAATATTTTGACATTGAAATTTTGTTTGGTTCTATAGTAGGCTGAGAATTTTTCAATATATCCTCGTATACTCCACAATTTGGCAGATTATCACCTTCTAAACTCTTTCTTGTATGTACATTTTCACAATAATGTTCCAGGCCTATAAAATGCTGTCGTGTTCCTTTTCTGACGAGAGTGCTTGCCTCCTCGACTAAATCATCTCAAGTTAGATATTTATAAAGAATGTTGATGAAGCTACTGGAAAAGCCACAATGGCTCTAATGGCTTGCAGGCGTCTATGAGACAGGAATTAGGTTTCAACCCAAAAATACTGCAATGGATGTACGTCATGATTGTGAGACCTATAACCACATATGAGGCAGTGTTCTGGTTTCCTAAGGCAAGACAGGTGAATACGAGGAAAATGCTTGACAAAGTACAGGGGGGCTTGCCTACGAGTGCATCACGGGAGCTATGAGAACGTACCCAACTAAAGCACTTGAGGTAAATACAGATCTTACACCTCTACATCTAGTGATTGATAGGGAAGTCCATGAGGCCATTCTCAGAGTATCTAAAGAAGGAGCAGGCAATGAGAGAGTCAGGTTTCAGAGAGTTTGGTCCTCTTTGAATGACTACACCTCATCTGCAAACCTTCCTAGTGTTAAATGGATCAAGAAAGTAAGCACTGAGAAAAACTTCAGTACAATGCTAAGCAAAAGAGAGGATTGGGAAAGGGAATACTCCCACAATCTTTAAGAGAAGACCGTTAAATTGTATAGAAATGGTTCTGAAACCTTGATGAGGTCAGGCGCTGGAGCATACGAAGCAAAAACCTGTGGCGACAGAAGCGATTCGACACAGTGCCTGTGTCGAACCAAGTTTGTCACCCCCATAATTCATAAGATACACATTGTAACAGTGGCATTCTTGGACTTGACCCTCAACTTTCTCTACCGTCAAGGAAATTCCCGAATTGCATTAACCAGAAACCTTCAAAGAATATCGGTCACTTTCAGGTACAAGAGGGGCTAGAAAGTTTTGGGAAGCGAAAGTCCACGGAGCCCATTGGGCAGGTCTATAAATAACACAGCAATAGGTAAAAGCAGACAGTGGTTAGTTAAGAGCTAAAATAGGTCTCCACAAAAATAAAGTTACGTCCTCGTACACAAGTCTTTCAATGTTTCCCGTAAACGCATCACCTCAAACCAAGTTTAAGCTATCGTTAAGCTGAATACAGATTACTCTGACGTGACGTGTAAGGACGTCACGTCAGACGTGTACTGTGCTCCCATTGGCCTAATATGAACGTGAACGTCAAAATGTGAGTGATATAAAAATGCAACACATTGTTCTGTGCGTTCACGTTCATATCAGGCCAATGGGAGCACAGTACACGTCTGACTTGACGTCCTTACACGTCACGTCAGAGTAATCTGTATTCAGCTTAAGGCTCCCACCCCAGTGTTTTTTAGGCAGAATCAATGGCAATTGAAAAATGTCTAAAAATAAACCTAGAAAGAAACTATCAGAAGTGCGATCTAAACATTCATTCAGATAGTCAAGCAGCTATTTAGGCTTTGAGCTCCTATTTTATTGACTCAAAGTTGATTTGGGAGTGCTAGAGAAAACGCAATGTCTCAAGGTCTCTCTAGTCTGGATTTATGGCCAATCGGGAATCAATGGAAACGAAGAGGCCAATACGCTTGCCAAAGAGGGCGCACGAATGTCATTCACTGACCTAGAACCTTTCTGTGCTATAGGAAAATGCAGCTATAAGAAAGAGTTTCCGTAGAAAGAAAAAACCGATAGGAAAACACGCTGGAATGGATCACTCCAAAAAGTTCCTTCGGAACTTTGAAATTGCAAGATCCAAAATGTATCTGGATCTCAGTGAGAATAGGCTACACCTCCTCAGAAGCTTTATTACAGGACATTATGGCCTCAGGAGCATCTGGTGAGAATGGGTTTATCGGACACTGAAGATTGTAGATTCTGTAGAGAGGGGGAAAAAACTCCCATTCACCTAGTCACGGAATGCCTTGCCATTGCAAGCCAAAGGAAAGAATCCTTTATGCACGAACCTTGCGCAGGAGTGAGAAACAACTAAACAAGCCTCGTTGAAACCTTCCTAGATATTGGATTTCATTGGATCTCTGGAACTGTGAGGCAAGCTGTTAAATGAAAGGTGAGAACAGTTCTGTTAGGGGACACAATAGACCTTGAGGTCGCAGTGAACTGTAACCCCTTCCTAACTATAACTATGAAGATAGCTATCTACCACTTCCAGACCATGAGGGTGTAGCCATTTTCACATAGACCATTGAACCATGTGTCTATTGAGATCTATAAGTGAATGGTACTTGAAGTTCCATGTTCAATTAGTTGCCAGATGGATCTCTAGTTGTAACAATTCCTCTGCACTGTAAGGTTTTTGCTTTGGAGATTTGGAATTCAGCTTGTTCGAGAAGAAGAAACGGTTTGGGTTTTCTTGAAGATTCCTTGTGAAAATATGCTAACTTCACAAATTCACGTTGGAGGTGAGAGAATCCACTCAAATACGCATTTCCCGGACTTACCGAAACATTGTTGAATAATGTGAAATAATAACGAATTAAGGAAGTATCTAACGAAGAAAAGTCTTTCCAACTGGTCGGCAGCTGCGTTGTCTTCAGCCGTTCTCGTTGATGCCCCGGAATTTACCTCGAGAAGTTTTCTCCAGTATTTCCAGGATGGGGGTACTCACCATTTCCAGCGCGATGCACTGAAACAAAAGAGAATATCAGACATCTGTCTCGGACGATTCGAAATGAATAAATATACTTTACCTTCGACTTCTACAAGGATGAATAATCTTTGACGAGTTATATTTCTAGAATTTCAGAGAATGGGATGGAATAACTCTGAAATTCATTATGGAATAAGACAGTTGTTTCGAGTTTCTTCAGACTGAGATTACAAGTTCGAAGTTCAATCAAGACTTTGGTTTTTAGGACATATTTAACTTCACTTTGGCCACTAACTGGACCTGTTTATCGCCTTTATGTATTTTCAGACTGCATAGAGTATACAGGGTGAGTCTTTGACTTGTACATATATTTTAACTGAAGATTCTTGAGGCCAAAAAAAACCTTTTTTTCATTTTCCATTTTTCCGAATTTGGCTCTGTTGAAAAGATACAGCCATTTGAAAGAAAAATTGTGCTAATTACGTCCCTGGAATGATACTGTGGAATTGATTCAAAGTTCATATTTCTCGATCGAAATTGAGTTTATACATTTAGGTCCAATTTAGGGAATACTCAAGTAGTCAAGTACTAACCTTATTGGAATAAAAATGTTGCAAACACGATAATTTCAACAAAAACAGTTAGTTTCATCGGATTATATCTGCAACTAAAAAGCCACATTTATTCCACCAAAATAAGTTCCTTCTTCGATTTTTCTGCAGATAAGTTTGTAAACACTAATAACTTGTTCATATTTTCCTCGAAATTCCCAAACAATATCATGAAGAAAGACTTTTCATTCAGATTTATTATTAAACAACCTAACCTAATCTAATTTGTATCGATTCTATGAATTTTTGGACAGAAATTTCAAGAAGATGTTGTCAGCTCGAAACTCGAAAACGACGCGTTTTATTGAAAAAATAGGAATACTTTTAGTTTCTTAAATGATTGATTCTTTCGAAAATATGAACCGTTTATCTTTTCAAAGTGGTTTTATGGTGTTTCAGCGTGTATTGATGAGTCGACTACCCTGTAACTTTTATACTAGTAGAGATATTGAATAGGTTTCGATTGAGGAATATGCACCATGAACAGAGAAAAAACTCAACCAAAATTCAGTTCATTCGAAATAACGGTTCCGAAGATATAAACAGAAAAGTGTTTTTTTCATGGATTTTCGACACCCTGTATCTCCCAAACCAAACCGAATTTTGAAAAATGGTGAAGGAAAAAAGTGTTTCGTTTGATGAGAGGAATCTACAGTTAAAATATATGTACAAGTCAAAGACTCACCCTTTATAAGGGGTAATTCAAAGAGGTTTTCAGTATGTGCACTTTGGCGTGGCTCATTTACTTTGAGACGATGGTACCTGATGAAATTTGTCACCAATTGATAGTCGACCATTACAGTTTTGTTCATGCACAACTTTCAACCACCTCACGTGAAAAATCAGAATTTATGAAACGCTGCGCTTCAGTTATGATCTTGAGTAGGTATGTCATTAGTACGTTTCTACTGGAGTTGAAACTTTTCAATAAAATGTTTCAATTCAAAGAAAGAGCCATGACAAAGTGAACTAACCAATTTTTCAAAAAAGAATTTTTTTTTGAACATTTCTGCACCCCTGTAAAGAACATACAACGACCTTGCCAAAAAAGTACCCTATTCAGAAAGTTTAGAGGGTTGATGGGGATGCACAGAGACCAGAGTGCAACAAAAATTCTTCAAAAATACATAAAAAATTGTAAAAGTGAAACAAAACTTGATCTGTTTCAGGATTTTGTTGTCAAGTATTTTTCTCCTGAGAAAATGAATTTGTTCCATAATTTTGACGCGAACTGTATATTTCACAGTCACCCATTACTTCGATTGGAAAATAGCTATGACGAAGTCCAATACTGCCACCAGAATAAATCTCCATCGCTGTGTATTTTCGAAATGAAAAACCTGCCATTCTCTCTCGTTTCGGTTGTAGATGAATTAATTATTTCAATTCCGCACAACAATGGCGCCTCTTCAAAGCATCTACATCGGTATAAGGAAAATTGAAAGCGTCAAATATAATTAACCTTTTATCCCGCCCCACCATATTTCCGAATTCGTTTCGAATAGGAATAGAACAATGGAGTCGTTTTATGGTAGGGAAATCGATTAAACTGGGCTAATTTCTACCCAGTTCATCGGAATGAGGTCGAATGTTATTCCATATCGAGAGTATCCGATGTTTTATGTCGACCGTTATTATATTATGTACATTGGGAATTTTATTAATGACGACGCTCGGACATATAATTTTAGATATATACTCCATTCCCAATTATAAAATCACAACTCTGGCCATGGTTTATTTTTCAGGAATTGGTGCACCTGATAAAAAATCTGTGCGCGTACAGAGAATATCTTTAATGGCAAAACGGCGTTGCCAGTTTCTTTGTTTACATCAAAGTAAAAGTATCAAAGATATTTTGACATGGGTACAAACGGCAAATTTGAATTGGACCAAAAATCGATTAATAAGCATGAATTAAGCAAAAGTAAGTACTAATCGCCTTTTTCACACTTGATAACGAAGTTTTTTTTAGGTATCTGGCCGTTTGGAAAGATTTCAAACGAAATTCCGGTCCCCCAGAAGTTTGGTTAGTTTCGGTATCGTTTTTGGTGCTCAAAATTTATTTGGAATGTGTAAATGGACAAAAAAGGCTTCCTTATACGATCTTTTCACGAAAGCGACCGGAAAATATGGTTCAGGTAGGATTTTCGAGGAATTATGAGAAAAGAACTTGCAGACTGAAATTGCACGATTTTCGTAAGTAAACGGGTTTTGGATGGCCATCATCGGTCTCTGATTATTGTTGATCATTTTCACGTTTCAGAAAAAGATCCACTTCGTATAAGCCCATTTTGAAGAAATTTGTGTATGTAACATTCAACGGTAGGTATTTGCTCTTAATAGAAAGAATATATTATATCTAGTGCTACTTCTTTCAAAATAGACACAAGCTTTTAATGCTGTAGGGGCCCTTTAATGTGGAGGAGTTTGTGTCCTATTTTAGAACAGGTGAATGTTAAATGTGAAGCATATGTTTGACCTGTTCCATATTATTTGTACAAACCTACTGTGGTTGTAATGTATGAATATTTTTTAAACTAATGAATTACTATACAGTCAGAATATTTTACGCCTTGTTCATAAGATCCAATAAATGAAATCTATATCTTCTACTTATATTTTTATTAAGTTAGCTATTAAGGTTATGTTCCAAGAAAAAGTTCCTGTTGCATCAGAAGTCCCTTCAACTATTTGGACTCCAGTAGAGGGATATAATGTTCCATTATTCTTGATTCAACAATTGATGTCAAGTCTTGAACTTTCAGTTCAAGAGGATTATAAACATTAAATCTTCACAGGCATGCATATGAAAATCATGTGAAAGCAATGCAATTTTCTTCCATGGCGAAAAATAATATATTTCAACAGTGATCTCTTGTACTTTTCATGCAAATAATTAGAAAAGGTATCCTTTCTATCAATTCATATAAACGTTAATTATTTTCGTCCTCACGTCTCTTCCAATTAATTCATTTTCCGAATAAATTCTGAGAAATACGCTAAGAATGTAGAAAGGGCAACATAGTGTTGACTTGGAACATAAAAATATTTTGAAAAACGTCATAACTTCGATACAGAGTGGAATGTGTCAGATTTCCAAGGCCAGAGTTGTGATTTTATAATTGTGAATGGAGTATATGTAAGCAATTTGAATTATGTGCCCTCTATAAATTGATATAAAATGCTGAGGCCATATCGTAGGCCCAATGTCAAACACTCTGTGATCTGAAGCGATGGCTTTCGATGATCCCTCTTTACTCTCCCTCTCTCAGTACCATGCGCTCTAGACAGACGCAAGGTCAAAGCAAGTAAAACATAACATAACCTGCCATTTTGTATTCCCTGACGGAATGTACTTTGTGTACCTTTTAAGCCCACTGATAAATTGTGAATAAACAACAGATTATCCACCAAGAAGTGTTTTCTTATTTAACATACAGGGTGGCCCTTTGAAAACGAAACAGACGAGATTACAGACGACATAAATTTTTTCGATAGAAATGCTCGGACAGGTCGATTTCTGTTTCGAGGGGTACAACTTAAGATGTAGGTTACGGACGCATAGCGCTTCAACCCTTGCTACTACAACCCTCACCCCCAATTTTTGAATAGGGAAGATGGGGTGAGTGATACCTCATTTGAAAGGTATTTTTATACTGATTTCAGCACAGTCATTGTTTTTTCATTTTATGCATTAGTTCTCGAAATATTCTTAACTAAGTATTTGAAAATGAAGTGGTGTTTTCGTGGTACTTGTAATGTTTTTGTGAAAAATCTACATTTTGAGCTTCAAAACAACCATGACTGTGAGTTTTTGATAAATTATTTACTTCACTTCGAAAAGTCTTATTTCTTAGATCAATACTTCAAATCGTTCTGATACCGTACAGTTGGAGAATGATTTCAGTGAATAAAACAGCTAGTCGAACATCTGACCCTAGTAGCATTAACACGTACGGTATGACTTCATTTGCCCAGTGGTAGATGTTTTGCAATTTCAAATACAAGTACGGAAATTTTGGTGTTTCGGAAGCGCGAAATGTCAATTATTCGCAAAAAATTAATTTAAGTTATAAAATTAACTAACGCATGAATATTTCGAGAACTAATGCATAAAATGAAAAAACAATTAATGTGCTGAAATCAGTATAAAAATACCTTGGAATTGAGGTATCACTCACCCCATCTTCCCTATTCAAAAATTGGGGGTGGGGGTTGTAGCAGCAAGGGTTGAAGCGCTATGCGTCCGTAACCTACATCATAAGTTGTCCCCCTCGAAACAGAAATCGACCTGTCCGAGCATTTCTATCGAAAAAATTTATTTCGTCTGTAATCTCGTCTGTTTCGTTTTCAAATGGCCACCCTGTATATCATTTTGCGTTGGTTTTGAAGAGTAGAACTATCGAATGAAGCGTTAAAGCTGAAGCGAACTAGTCGTTGACTAAAATACGCGGATTTTTACTTCTGCAATGTCGTCGTGAGAAGTAGCAATGATTGAATTCATGTTGACGAAAGAAATTACAGTTCATCCTAGAATTATTAACATCTCAGGAGGCTTTGGAGAATCGAAATTATGTTGGTCTTGGTAGTAGCCCATTCAGTAATATTTTGAGTTGCAGAATTCAGGTTGGTGTTGGAAATAATACTGATGTTTTGTTGTGTTATTATTATTCGAACAAATTTGGCAAATAATTACGCACGTGAAAAATCTTTGGAATGAAACTCATAAATGGAAAGCCTGCACAGAGCACGTAGAGAAAGAAATATGAGAATTATGTCGAAATACGAGGATGTATTGATATTTAGTTAGCCTAGACCAGTTCCATGCATAAACAAAATATTGCGATACCATATCAACGAACAATAACTTATTAGAACTGTCAGTGTAGAGTTCGACGTCAAAAAAGTAAACCCGAGTTGGACTGCAAGCTTCAAAAGATGTAAATCTTCCATTGAAGATGATGATGACCGATCGGGAAGGCCAGTTTCTGTTTCAGTCCCCGAAAATATCGATGCAGTTCATGACATGATTTTATCAGACGGTCGAATTGGGCTGAAACGGATATCAGAAGCACTGAAGATTTAATACGAACGCGTTCATCATATAGTTCACGTCAATTTGGACATGAGAAAAATTTCTGCAAAATGGATCCCCAAATGTTTGAATGTTGACCCAAAACGTGCAAGGGAAGAAGCATCGCGTTCGATCTGTGCTCGATTTGAAAACGATGTAGACTTCTTAAACCGAATTGTCACTATGGATGAGACTTGGGTACATTCTACGATCCAGAAACAAAGCAACAATCGATGGAATGGCGACACTCTGGTTCTCCAAGACCTCGGAAGTTTCGTGTCCAAAAATCTGCTGGAAAAGTTCTTGCTTCAGTTTTTTGGGATTTCCATGGAGTAGTCATGATTGATTTTTTGTCTAAGGGTACAACAATAACTGGATATTACTATTCGACATTACTGACCACTCTACAAGAAAAAATTAAATAGAAAATACGCGGAAAGCTATTCAATGGTATGTTGTTTTTACAGGACAACGCCCCAGTACACAAATCTCATGTAGTCATCCAAAAAATTCGTGATTTAGGGTTAGAATTACTAGAACACCCCCCTTATTCACCAGATTTGGCTCCGTCCGACTATCATCTCTTTCCTCAACTGAAAAAAAGTTCAAAAGGTCGTAAATTTTCTTCCAACGAGAGGTAATAAAAGCTGTGGAGGACTGGTTTGCAGAGCAAGAAGAAACATTTTTTTTGAAAGGTCTAGAGACGTTGCAGATTCGCTGTAATAAATGTATTCAACTAAGAGGAGAATATGTCGAGTAACAAAATATTTTGACTTCGAAATATTGTTTGGTTCTATAGTAGGCTGAGAATTTTTCAATATATCCTCGTACATTGATGTTTTCGTGTCCTTCTCAGTTGAGGGTGGCTCTTTCGGTAGTGAACCAAAAAAAATTCGTGTCAAATTCGCGTAGTGCAGTGGCTTCGTTACGTGTGACTAAATCAGAACGCAACGGCCAGGAACTGGTTCAACATCGATTAATTTTTCATTCGACAACCTTCATCGACCTCCGAGATATCCACCTGATGAATCACGGCGATACACACCGAAACATAAATGGGGGTAAAATGAGTTTGCATGTTCGAATTTTGTCGGCGTGGCGTGGATTCTTTCGGCCGTGTATAACTTCGCCCTCGCGTTACACCGACACGCAATAGTCTGTGTTTTATGACACCCGCGGTCCGCCTTACGTTCATTTTCGGTTGGAAATTCCATAATCCCTTAAATCAACACGGCGCGAAGGAAACCTGCAATTTTCGATTGTATGCATAGCGGTCGCGAGGATAAATCGCTCCAGGTCTAAATTTGGAAATATCGACGTGTCGAAGCGGCAAACTCTCATCGAATGCGAATTAGAGATGAGTTACACATACGCTAGAAATTGCCCGTGCAAAGCCAGCCTTAGAAGTTGAAGTTAGAAGGAGTCGTGAAATGCCATGTGGCAACGACGCGTTATATTTCGACGCAGTGTATCTAACAGTTGACTAATCACCCTAATTAAATAACTATAGGGTGTTTTTTCAGAGTGAAAGAATTTTCGAAAGGGATAACTGTGATTTGACAGAAAATAGAAGCCATTTTGTTTTGACATTTCTGTTCAGTAAGCATTGACAAATTATCATGGAAAGACTCACGCCGCAACAACGTTTACAAATTGTTGAAATTCATTTTCAAAATCAGTGTTCTATTCGCCAAACTTAAGAGCACTTTGTGAAATTTATGGTTTACATAATCGTCCATCAGAGCAGCTTATTCGTCGAACTATCGATAGATTTTGGACAATATTTCTCTACTCGATGTGGCAACAACAACAACAAGACAAAGAACTGTACGTAGAGAAGAAAATATCGCAGCTGTGAGTGATAGTGTTAATGAAGATTTGTCTATTCGTCGATCGTCACAACAATTTGGACTCTGTGCCTCCACCACATGGAAAATTTTGCGTGAAGATCTTGGTCTACACCCATACAAGATCCAACTGGTTCAAGAACTAAAGCCACTTGACCATAAAAAGCGTCGTTTGTTTGCTGATTGGGCCCAAGAACAGCTTGAAGTTGATCCATTTTTTTATCGAAAAATTGGTTGATGCTGGAGCAAATGTTACAGTGAATGGTGCTCGTAACAGATCGATGATCAATGATTATTTGTTTCAAAGTCTGAATGGTATCGACCCTGAAGTGTTTTGGTTTCAACAACATAGTGTTACACATCATGCTGCTACCGTAACGATTGATTTATTGAAGAAAGATTTTGCGATAAAATTATTTCGTGAAATGGTCCAAACAATTGGCCTCCAAGATCATAAGGCATATAATTCCAATGTATTATTTTCTTTGGGGTTATGTCAAGTCATTGGTTTATGCTGATAAATCAGAAACAATAGACGCTTTGTAAGCCGAAATAACTCGTGTTATTGCTGAAATAAGACCTGAAAAACTAGAAGAAATGGTCCAAAATTGCTCTGGTCGAATGCGGTTCCTCAGAACATAAATGTCATAAAATTATCTTGAAAAAAAATTGGCTTCAATCTTGATTTAAATGTGTTTCATTCAGTTCCTTACACCGATATCCATTTTTGTTCATGAAATTCTGGAAGGAACGAGAATAGTCCATCGATATTTAAATGTGTTTTATTTCAATTTGAAGTTCTATCACTCTGAAAGAAACACCTGATAGTTGATCAGATGGATTTTTCTTCCGAATCCATAAAATAGAGAACACTACAAATTAAGAATATGGTTTTAACGTCTGTTATTATGAGATCGAAAGATGATTCACGGCATGCAGACAATTTTTTGAATTCCAACTTTTTCCGGAATTTCAAAAAATAGTCTACATGACGTGAATCATCTTTCTACTACAGATAAGTATAAGTATAAAAATCTTGTAAATTTGACATAGAATTATAATTAGGTAGAATATAACAGAATGAAAATAAAGGGAAAAAGAAGGAAAAATTAATAACATTTAAAAAAATTAAGGAAAGAAAGGATGGATATGCATTTGATGCCTTTGATATTTTGTAATTTATCTACACTGCGCAAAAAAATTAACGCACATTCTAAAAATCTCAATTTTAATAAAAGTTAACTCTACATGGACTTTATAACTTATTTTTTATGTTCTCTCGGGAAGGTTTTGAACGAAACAATACACATTAAATGGAAGAAAAATTCAGGATTTCACCGAATCTTAAGTGAAAGAAGCGAAATGAACAATTTTCAAAATACTGAAATGCTGATAAGTGATTTAATACTTGGTATTTCCACCCCTTGCGTTAATTACAGCTCGGCAACGACGGTTCATACTCAAAATGAGTGATCTTAAAATGTTCTGATCTAATCCTTCCCAGATTTCTCCGAGTTGGATTCCTAAGTCATTAAGAGTAGCTGGATGATTTTCTGAACTTCTCAGCCTTCTATTGAGGTTGTCCCAAACCTGCTCAATCGGATTTAGATCTGGACTTCTTGCTGGCCATTCCATTCGAGAGACTTCAACCTCTTCAAGGTACTCCTGAACGATGCGCGCACGATGGGGTCTGGCATTATCATCCATAAAAATGAAATTTTCACCAATGTATGGGGCAAATGGCACTACATGAGTATATACTCTTCAAGAATGTTCCTTATATACTTATTAGCATTCATAGCTCCATTATCAACGACCACTAAGTCTGTGCGAGCAGTCAAAGATATTCCACCCCATTCCATAATCGATCCTCCCCCGAAACCAGTAGTATTCAGGAAATTGCACTGAGCATATCTTTCATGTGGACGTCTGTATACAAGGGAACGTCGATCACAATGGTAGAGGCAGAATCTAGACTCATCTGTGAAGAGAACTCTTTCCCAATCGGCCTCTTCCCAATAGATATGCTCTCTCGCAAAATCCAAACGCGCCCTTCGATGGGCTGGGGTAAGAGCTGGGCCTCTTGCCGCGACACGAGGCCTTAAAATCATATTCTCTGAGGCAATTTCTTATTGTCTGAGTGCTAATTTGCACCTCATGAGTTTGCTCAAGCTGATTTTGAAGGAGGCGAGCTGTTGCAAACCGTTGTCTCAACGAAGAAACTCTCAAGTAACGTTCTTGAATGGCAGTTGTTACCCGTGGTCTACCCTGTCCTGGTCTTCGGACATTCATACCTGTATCCCTGAATCGCTGCAACATTCTGGACACACTTGCATGGGAAACTCTAAACCTTTCTGCAATTCTTGTGTATGTCCACCCTTCTTCTCGGAAAACTACCGCTTGGGCACATTCCTCTTGGGTCAAATTGCTTCTTTCGCGTTGCATAGCGATCGAGTGTAGAAAATCAAACGAAAGAAAAACTATTGATCACTAGAATTGATCGAGAAAAACTGATTTTAGAATGGAGCCAATACATTCAAAATCTGATAATATCATCTTTTTTTATTCCTGCTGGGAGAAAACATCTGTATTGAAGAAAAACGTTGAAAGTGGATAACATATGCATGCATAACTCTGATAAAAATTATTATCATTGGGAACACCTTCAGTTGTAGAATAAATTTGAGATTTCCATTGTGTGCGTTAATTTTTTTGCGCAGTGTATTTCAAGGATGAATTCCACACAAGGTTGAAGAATGGAATAAATAAGTTCATGTATTGTTTCTGTGTCTGTGTTCGACCGGTAGTTTTAGACGTATGTTATTACTTGATAATCTGTCAATTTTATGATTTTTTCAGTTGTTCACACTGCTGGTGCTCCTTTGTTGCTTAAGGAAGTTAGAGTGTTGAACTTGTAGATGTTCGTGGATTGTTGTATTTATTTTAATGTTAGTTCTTATTTAGATTGGTTTATCACACTTCTTTGGTGAGTTTGATTGTACTTGAATGTCTGTGAATTCGAATGTATCTGTTGTTTCGAATAAATTACAAGCCTGAGGAAGCAGAAGGCAACTTCTGCGAAACGTCGCCACGGTTGATCTAAAAAAACCACCTTTCGTTTTTATTTTGTCCTATTTCCCGAGGAGAAGATTTCGACTACAGATGAAGTTTGATTGGGAGTATTCATATCTTTATACCGCCAATGCCGCCAAGTGTCCCCCTGCCCCTACTCAAAACCGCCAGAAAAGAAAAGAGCGGAAAATTAGGGCCCCGGTCCCCACTTTTTTATTCAATGTACAATTCCGCATTAATTCCGACGGACGACAATAGATCCCGATCCGGAGAAAACCCAAAATCCGCGGTCCAATTACCTAAGCAATTAAAACCAATTGGGAGGCCCCAAAGCAAGCTCGCAGAGAGATAGAGGCGGAAAAATTCGATGATTTATTCCGCCAGCCGACGTAATGATCCTGCGGGCGGTGAAGAATCTTGTTACAAGAGCGAATTTAGCAGTCCTGGACCCCGAAAAGTATTTTTTAGTTTCGGCGTCTGAATAAACTCGTTTCGCTCAGTTTCGCGGTTGTCTAAAATTAAATTAGGCGGAGAAATGGGGAATCTGAGGCTGGGGGAATTAATGTAATGACACTTATGAATGCCTTTAACATTTCACAGCGAGTTCTTAAAGTTCTCCCTAATATAAACAGAATGGGAAATTGTCATTCCGTCGAATTTGGTCAGAATGAGAAATCGTTCTCAAAGAAATATGGACCGCTGGTGTCTCCAGCGCGTTAAGCACACCATACAGTACTTTTTTTCAGGATGCAATGGAACCTGCAGAACTTCTTGAGGATTTTTTCAACCCCCTATACGGCAATTTTGCTTGTTCACGTAGCCATTCAACCAGAAATGAGGTTCATCCCTAAACACAATTTTCCGATAAAAAGTAGATCATCTTCAAGCTATTCTAGGGCCCAATCAGCAAAAAAGGACGCTTATTATGGTCAAGTGGCTTTAGATATCCGTTTTAGCCCAATTCGACGGTCTGATAAAATCATGTCATGAACTGCATCGATATTTTCGGGGACTGACACAGAAATTGGCCTTCCCATCATCTTCAATGAAAAATTTACCTCTTTTGAAGCCTTCAGACCAATTTCCACGGTCGCATACGAAGGACATTCATCACCAAGGGTATTAAGCATATCTTCGTAAATCTGCTTGCCTCTTAACCCTTTCAAATACAGGTATTTGATGGCTGGATGCAATTTTTCGATTCTTATAATTTCGGTGGACATCTTTTTTTTTTAATTATTGCGTAATTCTGGTTTACTTTTTTGACGTCGAACTCTACACTGACACTTCTAATAAGTTATTGTTCGATGGCTAACTAGATATCAATACATCCTCGTATTCTCACCAGACAACGAAAAAATCACAAAGATAGAAAAAACTGGTTTTATTCAAAGAAATAACCTTCAAGCAATACAACAGGGGTAGTTCTGATTTCGAAATGTATTTCTCTCTCTCAACCAAAAAAACTTATTCAAGGTTTCCCTTCGTGGAATCCGAACCTATATCATTCAATAAACTTATCAATAAAGCAGAAATCCGTAGACGAAAGTAATCACGGATGAATCAATCATGTCCCAATACAATAATTCACTTAAAACGCTTCGGTCGAGCCTCGCACGAACTTCAGATCGACTTTCTGACCGAGCCGGGGGGAGCTTAATGTGAAATGACAACAAGAATGCGGTCTGACATAAAAGGAGAAACATTGAGCGAAGACGAAAATCCCTGATATATATAAAAGAGAAACAGTCCGTGCCTCGAATGAAAATAGTCACTTTTTATTATTGTTGCCATCCTTGAAGTTAACAGATTGAGGCCCCGACTGCTGCCCTCGATCGTACACCAGCGATAGGAATTCTTCGAATATAGATTTATAGGGATATGAAGTTCCTGTGTGTCTGTAGTCTTGAAACGATATTGTAGTCTCCATATGGTTTCCAATTTTTCAAAAAAAATTCTTTTCTAGCCTCGGGATTGAACTCGAGACAATCGCCTTAACCACTGGGCTACGGGCACCAAAATTATATGA
The DNA here is from genome assembly GCA_951802165.1 of Adalia decempunctata. NCBI lineage: Eukaryota > Metazoa > Arthropoda > Insecta > Coleoptera > Coccinellidae > Adalia > Adalia decempunctata. The sequence continues at coordinate 3,763,532 of OX637695.1, read as the reverse complement.
CTTTGGGTCTTGTCGATTCTTATATTCCACAAGAGGTGTCGCTTTCGAAACTATCGAGAAAATCCGAGGAGTTGAGCCATAATAAAGAGGGAATAGCCGCATATCGTCGCTATCCGAATATTAAGAATATGCGCGAACGTGTGACCGTAAATTTTAACGCGCGCGCGAGCATCTGACGCTCATGAGGATTTAGTGAGCAGTAAAGTTTCCAATTGAAACAGAAAGGCAATATGAGGACGGGCCGTCGTAAAAATTTTCATTACGGAAAAAGCGCCGGCCGATATGAGAAAAATGATCGGTTGTTATAAGTGTGACATCCGCGAAACTTTTTTCCCGGGTCCGAAGAAGTCAATAATCTTTTACGGCGCCGAAACTACGGAAAAGATTTACAGATCTACTCAACTTTCATAACTTTCTTGCCGTAAAGTTTATGGACACGGCTCGCCGTAATGAAACTAAATATCGGACAATAATTCCGAAATCCGGGGAAATAAAGGGCTCGCTGATCCCCAGCATAAAGCCCGGTTTACGGCTTTCATATAGCGCGTTGGTGGATCCGACAGGAGTTTTCGATATGAATTTTTCGACCTTCTGGTATATTACCAACTTTGTTTCGATACCGGGAATATTGGCGTTGTGCGGACTTTCAGAGTCCCCGCGGACTAGACTATAGTCTGTTCAAATATAAGAGAATGTAAACAAACAAACCAAATCGGTTTGTTTTGCGCATTACTAACATATGATTGGTGAAACGGTCGGCTGTATAATTCTTTTCACGCCCCCAAAAGACTGCCAGGATCGTACTTAAAGCTTAGAACGATTTCACAGTTATCTTTTCCGGACAATAATGTCGAATTCAGAAACGGACACTGCATCTGAAGGTGGTATATTGGGCCCACCACGAAAAAGAACGAAACGTTCACATTTGTCTATTCAAATCATGTGTATTCCATTCAGAGAATAATATCAAGTTTATATGATTGTGTGAACTATCCTCGATCCGACCCTGGAGCCCTGAAAACAAGTCTTTACCTGAAGGAAGCCCATCCTTCGTGTGCGCGACTTTGTTTGCGTCGTAGTCGCTTATATTTGAACAGAGTATAGGCTCCGAGTCGTCAAACGTCATTCATTCCGGTCTGCAATCTCATTAAATCTCCCCCCAACTGGTTGAAAATCCATTGATTCGATCCGTGCACGTGATAACACACAGGTGCCATCGAACTAGTAAATAGTTGCTACATACGTTCCAGAAGCTGTGAGGTTAAGTCTAAGGAATGAACGAAAATAAATTCGCTATAACAAAAACGCATATATCTTTTGAACCACTGGACCGATTTCGAAAATCAAACTCATTTTCGAATCATCTTCTAATTCTAATGAAAACTGTTATACAATAAAAAAACCAAAACTATTTTTTACAAAATTCATGGATTTTTTCTGGAATTCTTCCCATCATGCTTCTTATAGTGTTCTCAGTCACTTTCTGGGATGCTGTCTTCCACTTTTGCTTGAATTCCGCTAATGTTTTCGTTGATTTCTTAGTCTTCTACAATTCTCTTTTTACCAGGGCCCAATATCTTTCGATTGGCCTGAGTTCGGGGCAATTTGGTGGATCGGCCTCTTTGGGGACAAAAACCACATCATTAGCTTCGTACCATTCCTTGGTGGCCTTGCTGCAGTGGCATGAAGCTTAATCTGGCCAAAAGATTGTTGACACATCGTGCTCACGTAAAAATGGTAAAAGTCGCTTCTTCAAGCATTCCTCGATGTATATCTTCGAGTCAACAGAGCCTTGGCCAACGAAAAATTTGCTCCTTTTCCCACAAGTGCAAATTGCTTGCCAAACCAGGAATGTTTTCTGGGAAACTTTGCTTGTTTCTTCACGCGAATTTGTTCGTCAACATTTCCACGAGAATCTGCAGTATAAAATTCCTGACCAGGAAGTTGCGAGAAATCAACCAAGACATAGGTTTCGTCGTCCATCACGCAATAGGAAAAATTTTTCAAGAAATTTTTTCTTTTATTTCTTTGCTCTTGATTTCGCTTCTTGATTCTTCACAGCGTTCCTGTCTGTCACTTTCTGCACTTTGTAAGTTCTAAGCCCACAACTCGACTTGATTTTTTGAACGGTTGACTGCGAACAACCCACCATTATGGTCACTTTCCGTCCTGAAAAGTTAGGATTCTGCTGAAAAAGCTGATGGCTTTCTTTACTTTTTTTGGACTATGAAACCCCTTTTTCCTCCTGGTTCCTTCCTTGCGGTTAATTGTAAGATCTTCGTTGAAGCGCTTAACAACTCTTGATACCGTTTCCGGACGAACGCGAGCCTTTTTTGCGATTCTTTTGAAGCTCCATTTTTAATTATTTTGAAAAATTTTGACTATAAATTCTCGTGTTTTCACTTCGCTTGACATTCAGCGACAGAGAATTGGAATATCTATGGAGTAGTTCCACATGTTTCTGACGTTAATAACAAAGCTAACTATGATCAAATTTGGATTTTTTTCTCAATTGTCCCAAGAGATATAGGCGTTTTTGTGATAGCGAATTTATTCTCGTTCGGTCCTTAGTCAAAGCAGCAGCTGTGTAAGTTATTTTCGTGGAAATTAAACACAATAAGATAAAAATGTTCTGGTCCCGAAATTTTTGTCGACCGAAAACGAAAGATTACTATAGGCCTCTTTCTAGACCGCCGCAGAAACTTTTCAAACAACTCCCGGAAGGGGCAATTCAACTTGAAAGGCGAGTTAATAGAAACGAAACGAAATTTTCCTACAACAATTTTGATATTTTCGGTCGGGTATTAAATAGTTCTTTCAGAACTCCTTAATCCCGAGTTTAGGAAAGTTTGAGCTTCGTTCCCTCAAGTTTTATACCTCATTTTACTCGTCGGCGTATTGCAGACGTAAACGCTCAGTGAATATCGCTCGTTTCAAAAAAATGGTCTGGATCAGAATTCAATCGTATATTCCTTCTGTTACCTTTCGTTTCTGTAACACACTCAAATCCAGAGCATTCAAAGAAAAATGCCATTTATTGAGTTAAATGACCGGATGTTTATCTATATCTATATATATATAAAAGAAAGATGTTGGTTACACCATTTATAGCTAGAGATCGGATGGACTGTTTTTTATGAAACTTCATTTATGGAATCGTCTTCGGTCTGGTTATTATAAAATACAATAAAACTTCGAAAAAATTTATGAAAGTTTTACTTATGCAGGAAATGCTTTTCCTTCTTTTGAATAAGGCCACTGGGTGTCGCTACCGTTGATGCGTAGTCGTACAGTGAATAGACAAGTAACTGTACGTAGTCTTAGGTTGATATTACCGCTGTTAGATGGCGATATGTGATTCGCATAGAACTCATGGTAACATGGAAGTCTATTGCCACATGAAAAAGCGGGTAAACTTATCTCAAGTTGGTGGAACAGTGAATTTTTACCGAAAGATCAAGTATCTTCATCTTTTTTCTTTATTTTTGAAATGCTTTCGAATTTCTGTTTGGGTAATAGATATATTTGCGGAAATAACTGAATCCAAAATTGCCCATAATTAGAAATTGACATATTATATTCGTGTTTCTGTTCGCACAGAGACAGTATTGTAAGCGTCAATAATTTTGAAACGTTTGCTCATCGGGCTTTCACTTATGATATACAATAATGTTTCATGGGTTGCCTAATCTGATCTGGTCGAATGACCATCAATAAATTCGAATGAGTTCAACATAATTTACAGTGTTGATAATTTTGCCGTGTCGATCGTACTATCGACATTTTAACATCTCGATTTGTCTTCCATCGAGCTTGATATCGTCAACTAAATTGAACAAATTGAAGAGAGATTGACAGCTCATATCCATGGAATAATGAGAATCGCGCTGCTCTACCAACTGAGATGTTTACACATTATTTTGAGCTTAGCAGCATAGCTAAGATGTCTAAAATAATGGTGTGACCACTGATTAGATTTTGGGAATATAAGAAAAGTTTTGTTTTTGCCACTTCAGGTTGGGCTATCAACAAATGACTGATTTTTTAATTCTGGTCGACAGGCTGTGTTAAAAGTCGATAGTTCATTAAAGGAATAATTTTTGTTCATATTCTTGACATTTTGATTCATATAAGAGGAAAGGTACCTATAATATGGATTATACTCCTGCTATTCAAAGTCACATGAGGTACTGCAAAAATAGAACTGTAGGTACAACAATTAAAAACAAAAAGTTATATGATCAAGTTCAACAATTAGTTACCACTTTTATAAAGAGAATTCTTTCCATGTGAATTACAAAATTATTAAAATTTTTTATACTTTAATTCTGCCTAATTTTTTTCCTGCTTGAAAAAGAGCAATGGTAAGTTTATACAACTTTTAAGTATAATTCAGACGGTACAAAGTTCGCCGGGCCAGCTAGTTTTATTATAAAGGGGAAGGTATGCCGTTAATAATGGAAAATACCATCTTTGAATGGATATTTACCACGATTCTAAAGGTGATACTGCCCCTTAATAAATGGTCGGAAAATTTTCTGGCCGGCAGGAGCATTGCCCTGGTTAGTGAAATTTTCAGGGGTAACACAGGAGTTCCCCAGGGTTCAGTTTTGTCACCCATTCTCTCTATGATTCAGACCATGGAGAGGAAGTTCCTTAGATTTTGTGGGGCAGTTTAGGAGTGAAATCCTATTTTGTCGGGACAAATGTCATTAGTGTCACTTCGACACCGACAAATTCGTAGAACACAATTAATCCCCGATCTTGTCCGCGAAACCATAGAAGTAAAATAAATTGTATGGAAGGGCAACAACGCACGGGCAACTAGATTCCTGGATAACGACCGTGTAATCCAGAGCCGAGCCGAAAAATCCTCCATCGCTCTCGCCCACATCACACCACGAAAAATCGGATTAAACTGTATAATGCCCATCAATTGTTTGGCTTCGGCGGAAGCTTTGTAACTTTGTCGATGAAATTATTTAGTTCCGAACTCTGTGTAGTAGACTAATTGAAATTCAAATGAAATTTCGCCATAATGGAAACGGCCGGGCGAGTGGGACAGAGACGGGACGAGGTAGCGGGATGGCTTGACGAATCGGGTTACGAACCGAAGGAGTATTATCGAATTAATCTAGCCTACTCTGTTAAAGTCCACTAATGTGGATAAATGAAGGAACTAACTGACTGCTAGGTTGGATATCCCGATATGAATCATGCCATCCACCGCTAATTATACGAAATTTTAAGAATTCTATTTTCTTGAGGCCTTTTTCTGTTGCAGAAGTATTCAATTTGCTTCAAAGTAAACTGAAGAGTAAAAAATCTACGGGTTTCGATGAGATTCCCACTTTTTTATTGAAGAAGAGCCTGGGAATTCTGGCATATCCTCTGACAGAACTCGTGAATATATCTTTTCTTGATGGCTCTTTTCCAGAGAGATTAAAAATAAACAAAGTTGTCCCACTGCATAAAAAAGGCGACACCCGTGATATCGAAAATTATAGACCAGTGGCTCTGTCCCCATCCTTTTCCAAAGTGTTTGAATATTGCTTTATGAGTAGGCTAGTAAAGTACTTCATGGACAACAAAATTATTCTGAAAAATCAGTTCGGCTTTTTATCGGGACGTTCGACGTCTGATGCAATTCTTCATTTCATGGAGCAGATTTATTCCCATCTTGAGTATGGTCGGTGCCCTGCTGGGATCTTCTGCGACCTCAGCAGGGCATTCGATTGCGTCTCACACGGTTTGCTCTTCAATAAGCTGGAGAGTTACGGGGTGCGCGGCGGGGCGCTGCAGTGGATCCGTAGTTTTCTGCAAGAGAGGTCACAATACACGTCTATTTGTAGTGTTAAAAATAACGTCAGGACCCAGGTGTCGTCTAGTAAAGTGGAGGTCAATATCGGTGTGCCGCAGGGCTCCATTGTTGGACCATTTTTGTTTGTTATATACATAAACGACGTGGGTGACGATTTAGATGTTCACTTCACTCTTTATGCTGATGACTCGTCATTTGTAGTTGCCGATCAGTCTGTGAGCCGGGTTGAAGAGGGGTGTAATTCCGTTCTGGCCGGGTTGGTGAGTTGGTTTAGCTCCAATCAACTCTATCTCAATATTTCCAAAACCAACTATATGATGTTACACAATCATCAAGCAACACGTAACATGGTTGTAAATTTGAATGTTAACAATATTAATGTCGAGAGGTCGGAGTGTGTCACTTTTTTGGGACTCACTATAGATGAGACACTTACATGGAGGCCGCACTGCGATAAGTTGGCGTCTAAAATATATTCACTGAGCTATCTCTTTTGGAATTTGAGGAGAGTTCTGGACCACAGTAGTCTGGTTAGCCTGTTTCACGCTCAGGTGATGTCTAGACTGAGATATGGAATTTGCCTTTGGGGGGGATCAGTAGGCTTTGATAGGATCTTTGTGGCACAAAAGCATGTGATTAGGGTCCTGATGGGTGTGCCTCGGACAACATCGTGTCGTGAGCTTTTTGGGAAGATGCGTATTCCTACACTTGCAGGTTTGTATATCATCGAAGCCAGTTTATACATATATAAAAATCAGTCCAAGTTCCCCATCAACGGAGTTCATTCATTCAACACAAGATACAGAAATGACTTTCGAATTCCGTCCCACAGACTAACAAAAACGCATAAAACCATTTTTATAACAGGCCTGAAGATTTTTAATAAATTGCCCAAAAAATTGCGTAATATCCAAAACTTAGCCACATTTAAACGTGAGCTGAACATTCTTGTAGTACCTAAGGCCTTCTACACACTAGACGAGTTTTTTTCCTGTGATCTATGAATGAGTCATAATTTTATGTCTGTTTTGTATTTGTTACTTTGTTCATTTTTCTCTTTTTTGTGCATATCATGTGATTTACTTTCGTAAAAGATTGTTCTGATGGTGTACAATTGTTGCAGTTTGTTTTGATACTTAAACCTGTATACTGTATTTTAGTATTTTGAGGTTGTATTTTGTATTTTGACGTTTTCTATACCATTTGGTCAAGTGAAAATAAAGTGAATTTATTTATTTATTTATTTATTTATTTATTTATTTATATCGTGCTTTGTTTTCGAATACCAATCGTATTATGCTGTCGGGTCGATGGCTGGAATTTTGATCATGCAACATCGGTTCACGATTCGAGAGTACGGTTCAGTTGGGAAGGTAGACAGGCGTGGAAGAGAGAGAATCTACCGTCCGCATACTCAGCACCGTCTCTGGTTTCCAATAAAGCGGTACCGTCATGTGGCGGCCGTAATATGACGGTGAGTAAAACGGTGCAGAGGCGATTTCAAGGACCCAAACAACAAATAAACTACGTTGTTGATGATCGGCCGGCTTGAGTTTTTGTGGTAAGCCGGCCATAGACATCGTTATTTTTCATCCGTTTATAACGCCGCGATACGAACCGTCTCGGCAAAAGCGCCAAAAACCGATGTGTGTGGCGAAGAACAGTCGGTACGCATCGTCGGTAGAAATATCTGCCGATGCTTGATTTTTGTCACGACGGTTCATCGGTTGTCGTGCCATACCGACTGTGTGTGGGGGATTTTGTCGAGAATCGGCGGTTATTTTCCATTAGCGTAGTACAAACCCCATATTGACCGTTTCTTTATTTCTTTTCTATTCAGCACCGAAACCGCGGCCGCCACTGCTAAGAGATGTTTCCTCTTCATGACGTGCTAATTCGCGATCGACAGCAAAATAACTGGTAGAATTTACCGAAGTGTGTGGGCAAAACAGTTCTGCGATATGACTTGGCGGTTCGAATCGTGGCGAGGAAAACGTATGAAAAATAACGATGTCTATGGCCGGCTTTAAGGGGCAGTATCACCTTTTGAATCGTGGTAAATCTCCATTCGAAAGTGGTCTCTTTATTTCACGAGTGAGCACCCTAATTTATGACGTAGAGACTTGATTTTTTTTCAAATTGAAGTTGAAGAACGTCCCGAGGGCAAATAGTTTTCTTTTTTTTCGATTTAATTAGTTTTTCAATAAAAAAAAACAGGGTAATAGTTAGATCCGGGGTTATTGAATATGTTTTTTGTTTTTCATGAGTACAAGCTATATTTTTGAGATAATTATTATGAAAATTTCTGTAGTTTATAGAAGATTAAATTTCCGAGGGCAAATAGTTGCGATTTTTTCGATTTAATTAGTTTTTCAATTAAAAAAAACAGGTTGAACTTCAGCGTTTTGGAAACTATATTTAATGATTTTTTTTCCGACGGTTATTCATCATTTTTTGGAAAAAATCGCAACTATTCGCCCTCGGCAATTTAATCTTCTATAAACTACAAAAAATTTCATGATGATTTTTTCAAAAATATAGCTTGTACTCATGAAAAACGAAAAACATATTCAATAACCCCAGATCTAACGATTACCCTGGTTTTTTTCATTAAAAAACTAATTAAATCGAAAAAAAGAAAACAATTTGCCCTCGGGACGTTCATCAACTTCAATTTAAAAAAAAATCAAGTCACTACTTCGTAAATTAGGGTACTTACTCGTGAAATAAAGAGACCACTTTTGAATGGAGATTTACCACGATTCAAAAGGTGATACTGCCCCTTAACTGAACTTTATGAGCGTTAGATTCCAAATCAAAACGACGTTATAACGTTTGTGGCATGCCTAATTCCAAAGAACGACGAGAAAAGAACAAATCTGGGTTTTCTTCAACACTTTCGGCTACAGCAGCAATAATCTCGGCTGTTCTTGAACGACATGAAAGGGTTTTATTCTTCACATCACCAACTTATCCCAACAGCTCTAATTTTTCCACCAATTTCAGTATTGCGGTTCGACAAGGTGCTCCACGACGACCCAAAAATGTTCGAGTTTTACGAACCGTCTCTGCCAAATTTTCACAATTTTTATAGTGAATTTCAATAATTCCAATGCGTTGTTGAAGAATGTATCGTTCCATTTTCATTGATGGCGCAGTTTCTACTTGTCAAATGTCAAAAATAATAGCTTCAAAAGTGACATCTACCGAAATAGCGCGCTTTTGAAAAAGACATCTCTTATTGGAAAACCCTTTATTTGGGTCCGTTGCTTCGCAAAAATGTCAGCCTTATAAAAATGGAATCCCCAATGCAGATTATTGATTCAGTCCGAACTTTGGCAGGCTTCGTCGATTCGATATTCATCACACAGCTCACGTGAATTATGCCCCTATTTTTGAGGCGGACTTTGTGTTTAGTTCGAAAAGCAAACATAAATCTTATGGCCGTTTAAAACAATGTAGCGTGCATACGTAAACTTTCTAGGCGTTCGGAGGGTCTAGGATCGTATTCGGCCTACTTTATGAGACCCAGATATTTGGTAGTTTCACACTTGGGATGATTATCTGAGGTCATATTGCTAATTTGTTTCCTCCCATATTATTATCAACTTTGCCTGGAATCAATACTTTGTAATTGGCTCCGTAATGAGTTATTATAGAATTGCATGTTTCGAAACATTTGGCCACAGAATAGTGCATTAATATTTCATATTATTTAGCGTCAATATTGGTAATTGAAAACAGAAAACAACTGGCGCGATTTCCATGGCAGTACTTTGCAACAATTCCAAATTTGCTGGTATAGTTCAGGATTTCGTTGCATATGAATCAGTTGACTTATTAATTCATTCGTTGGGTTGCTCAATATATCCAGTCGGCCATCGATAGATTTCGAACAACGTTATCTCTACTCGATGCAGTAACCACAACTAGACAAAGAACTGAGTACAGAAAAAATATCGTAGTTGTAAGTGATAGTGTCAATGAAGATCCTGATTTGTCTATTCGTCGACGTTCACAACAAGTCTATGCATCCCGTCAATTTGGACATGAGAAAAAAGTCTGCAAAATGGATCCCCAAATGTTTGAATGTTGATCAAAAGCATGCAAGGGTAGAAGCATCGCGTTCGATCTGTGCTCGATTTCAAAACGATGTAGACTTCTTTAACCGAATTGTTACTATGGATGAGACTTGGGTACATTTCTACGATCCAGAAATATAGCAACAATCGATGGAATGGCGACACTCTGGTTCTCCAAGACCTAAGAAGTTTCTTATCCAGAAATCTGCTGGAAAAGTTCTTGCTTCAGTTTTTTGGGAACGCCATGGAGTAATCATGATTGATTTTCTGGATAAGGGTAGAACAATAACTGGAGATACCTATTCGATATTACTGACCACTCAACGGAAAAAAAATAGAGAGAAAAGACGCGGAAAGCTATCCAAAGGTATTTTGTTTTTACAGGACAACGCCCCAGTACACAAATCTCATGTTGCCATGCAAAAAATTCGTGATTTAGGGTAAGAATTACTAGAGAACCCCCCTTATTCACCAGATTTGGCTCCGTCTGACTATCATCTCTTTACTAAACTGAAAAAAAGTTTAAAAGGTCGTAAATTTTCTTCCAACGAGGAGCTAAAAAAAGCTGTGGAGGACTGGTTTGCAGAGCAAGAAGAAAATTTTTTTTTGGTCTAGAGACGTTGCAAGTTCGCTGTAATAAATGTATTCAATTAAGAGGAGAATGTGTTGAGTAATAAAATATTTTGACATTGAAATTTCGTTTGGTTCTATTGCAGGCTAAGAATTTTTCAATATATCCTCGTATTTATTCTTATTTTTTCTATAATTCAAATCTTTTTGATTGGAACTGATTCGAAATGGAAGACATCGAAACAATTGTGGAAAAAATATAGTGCACCGAAATATATCCTCCAATTACACGAGACCCAGAGATTGTGAGCTCGAAAAGTGGCGTGTAATCAGGTAAAACCCACCTAATCAAATTCTCTTATACAGTCTGATCGCTACCATTAAATTTCCAAGAACTCCCGGCCTCCTCCATCGAAAATGACACAGATCTCAATGAGAAGATTACAGGTAATCGGGGTGATGGATAGGTTTCTCCGAAATTACCAGCATTATCCGGTCGGCGATCGGGATTTTCCCGTAAATCAGTTAGGATGTCCTGCCTAACAAAGGGACCATTTAATTCGTCAAACCCTTTACAAGTTACTACGGTTCGGCTGGAGTTATTTTTACGGTAATCGTCTTTAAAATCTCATTAGATAATGGAAGGGTAATTTGGAAATTCTCCTATCTGCTCATTTAATGAGCACTATTGCGTCCTGCGACTGGCTCGGATCCTTTTAACATGCTCTAAATGGGATACGAACAAGATGGAGCGCCTCCGTAAAATGGCCTCCGCAGGATGGAATTTTAATTCGGACTTGGTTTTCGCTGCGAGTATCGCTATTCCTTCCTCGGGATATTTTATGTAAGGACTGAACGAGAATAAATTCGATATCACAAAAACGCTTATATTTTTTCAACCACTGGACCGATTTCGAAAATCAAACTAATTTTCGAATCATCTTCTAATTCTAATGAAAACTGTTTTTACAATTAAAAAACCAAAACTATTTTTTTACAAAATTCATGGATTTTTTCTGGAATTCTTCCCATCATGCTTCTTATAGTGTTCTCAGTCACTTTCTGGGATGCTGTCTTCCACTTTTGCTTGAATTCCGCTAATGTTTTCGTTGATTTCTTAGTCTTCTTCAATTCTCTTTTTACCAGGGCCCAATATCTTTCGATTGGTCTGAGTTCTGGGTAATTTGGTGGATTGGCCTCTTTGGGGGACAAAAACCACCTCATTGGCTTCGTACCATCCCTTGATGGTCTTGCTGTAGTGGTATGAAGCTAAATCTGGCCAAAAGATCGTTGACACATCGTGCTCACGTAAAAATGGTAAGAGTCGCTTCCTCGAGCATTCCCCGGTGAATATCTTCGAGTCAACAGAGCCTCGACCAACGAAAAATTTGCTCCTTTTCCCACAAGTGCAAATTGCTTGCCAAACCAGGAATTTTTTAGGACACTTTGCTTGTTTCTTCATGCGAAATTGTTCGTCAACATTTCCACGAGAATCTGCAGTATAAAATTCCTGACCAGGAAGTTGCGAGAAATCAGCCAAGACATAGGTTTCGTCGTCCATCACGCAACAGGAAAAATTATTCAAGAAATCTTTTTTTAATTTCTTTGCTCTTGATTTCGCTTCTTGATTCTTCACAGCGTTCCTGTCTGGCACTCTCTGCACTTTGTATGTTCTAAACCCACAACCCGACTTGATTTTCTGAACGGTTGACTGCGAACAACCCACTACGAGTATTTGGGCCACTTTCCGTCCTGAAAGGTTAGGATTCTTCTGAAAAAGGCTGATGGCTTTCTTCACTTTTTTTGGGCTATGAAACCCCTTTTTCCTCCTGGTTCCTTCCTTGCGGTTAATTGTAAGATCTTCGTTAAAGCGCTTAACAACTCTTGATACCGTTTTCGGACGAACGCGAGCCTCTTTTGCGATTCTTTTGAAGCTCCATTTTTGATTATTTGAAAAAGTTTCACCATAAATTCTCGTGTTTTCACTTCGCTTGTCATTTGCGACAGAGAATTGGAATATCTATGAAGTAAATGTTCCAGATGTTGTGGCTGGCGTTCATAACAAAGCTAACTATGATGAATTTTTGATTTTTCTCAATTGGTTCAAGAGATATAGGCGTTTTTGTGATAGCGAATTTATTTTCATTCAGCCCTTATTCGGCAGTGTCAAAAAAGTACCTAGATTCAGTCGATGAAACGCAAAGTATGTTTCATTGGGTAGCCTTCAAAATAGCCCACTTCCGAAATGATGCACGAAAACAGGTTCGAACAGGCGAGTTACCATTCAGCAAAATCAAATATGTACTGCAATTTTTCAATGTTTTAACCCAAAGCAGCTATGCTTGGGCGTCATGTGTGATTTTGGGCCAAATAATCGTTATTTGCGGGAAGTGTTTTCTTCGATCTCGTGATAATTATGTGAATTAATGTGATATTAACGGTGTAGTGTCGAGTTTATGAAATTCCAGATAGAAACATCGCCACAGATTATTTATTGCTAAGTATCATTTCTATTCCTCATTAATTTCAATTTAATACATTCATCATTCATATACACTGCGCAAAAAAATTAACGCACATTCTGAAAATCTCAATTTTAATGAAAGTTAACTCTACATTGACTTTATAACTTATTTTTTATGTTCTCTCGGGAAGGTTTTGAACGAAACAAGACACATTAAATGGAAGAAAAATTCAGGATTTCACCGAATCTTATGTGAAAGAAGAGAAATGAACAATTTTCAAAATACTGAAATGCTGGTAAGTGATTTAATACTTGGTATTTACACCCCCTGCGTTTATTACAGCTCGGCAACGACGGTTCACACTCAAAATGAGTGATCTTAAAATTTTCTGATCTAATTCTTCCCAGATTTCTCCGAGTTGGATTCCTAAGTCATTAAGAGTAGCTGGATGATTTTCTGAACTTCTCAGCCTTCTATTGAGGTTGTCCCAAACCTGCTCAATCGGATTGAGATCTGGACTTCTTGCTGGCCATTCCATTCGAGAGACTTCAACCTCTACAAGGTACTTCTGAACGATGCGCGCACGATGGGGTTTGGCATTATCGTCCGTAAAAATGAAATTTTCACCAATGTATGGGGCAAATGGCACTACATGCTCTTCAAGAATGTTTCTTATATACTTATCAGCATTCATAGCTCCATTATCAACGACCACTAGGTCTGTGCGAGCAGTCAAAGATATTCCACCCCATACCATAATCGATCCTCCCCCAAAACCAGTAGTATTCAGGAAATTGCAATGAGCATACCTTTCATGTGGACGTCTGTATACAAGGGAACGTCGATCACAATGGTAGGGGCAGAATCTAGACTTATCTGTGAAGAGAACTCTTTCCCAATCGGTCTCTTCCCAATGGATATGCTCTCTCGCAAAATCCAAACGCGCCCTTCGATAGGCTGGGATAAGAGCTGGGCCTCTTGCCGCGACACGAGGCCTTAAATAATATTCTCTGAGGCGATTTCTTATTGTCTGAGTGCTAATTTGCACCTCATGAGTTTGCTCAAGCTGATTTTGAAGGAGGCGAGCGGTTGCAAACCGCTGTCTCAACGAAGAAACTCTCAAGTAACGTTCTTGAATGACTGTTGTTACCCGTGGTCTACTCTGTCCTGGTATTCGGACATTCATACCTGTCTCCCTGAATCGCTGCAACATTCTGGACACCCTTGTATGGGAAACTCCAAACCTTTCTGCAATTCTTGTGTATGTCCACCCTTCTTCTCGCAAAACTACCGCTTGGGCACATTCCTCTTGGGTCAAATTGCGTGTTTTGCGTTGCATAGCGATCGAGTGTAGAAAATCAAACGAAAGAAAAACTATTGATCACTAGAATTGATTGAGAACAACTGATTTTAGAATGGAGCCAATACATTCAAAATCTGATAATATCATATTTTTTTATTCCTGCTGGGAGAAAACATCTGTGTTGAAGAAAAACGTTGAAAGTGCATAATTCTGATAAAAATAATTATCATTGAGAACACCTTCAGTTGTAGAATAAATTTGAGATTTCCATAACGTGCGTTAATTTTTTTGCGCAGTGTATCTGAATGATATACTTATGTCATATTGATTCTCTCTCTTATATCGAGTCCGTCATAGAGGCCATCATCGGCCTGTGGCCTCGACCATCAGATCCGCATCTGCGGAGGTCCCCCAGGTCGGCCGGGACAATTCGGCTCCTCCATGCAGCACTTGCTCTGCTGGTGTTTCCGGATGCGATGAATATTCATCAAGTATGCCTGTGAGCTAGAGGGTGGTCGGTTTAAGGTTTCCGTAGATAATTAGTGGGATGCGACGCCGGCTATACCGTCCCATCTATCATAAGTTGACCAAATACGTGTCGCGAATGGAAGGTTGGGCATTATGTCTTAATTGGTGTTATTGGTGGGATGACAGTGCCAGCCGTCATTAAATAAACATTGATTTTTTTGGCCGGACCGATCGGACAACACGACCAGGTTCGGAAGAACGTGTTCTTGTTCAATCGATTACTTTTGGTTGTTTATTTTCTTTCTATTCAGTTTTGAATAAACATTAATCAATGGAGGAGCTTCTATCGAGTAGAGAAGCCCTGCTCTAACGAGAGGAAAGTCGCTCACTGTTTCGTAGAAATATTTTCCTTCTTTGCTTCGCATCTATTTCGCCAATATTCCCAGGGGCGACTGTAATATACCCGAATTTCTAGTCGATGTAGGCCCTACCCCAGCGTTGCCAATTTCGGTTTTCATCGCTTCAATTATACTCCATTCACTTTTATTTAATCACATAGGAGGTCATGGTTTCGTTTTCAGGAGTTGGTGCCCCTGATGGAAAGCACAGAATATATGATGAAAAGTGCGCACAGAAAATATCGTTAATGACAAAACGACGTTGCCAGTTTCTTTGTTTACATCAAAGTAAAAGTATTAAAGATACATTCATGTTATACATGTTGTTAGGTTTACAAATTGTTCGCAGATTTTTGATATTCAATCGATATTTGCAGATGAGTTTTTCATCGAATATCCAATATAAACGTATGTTCATTGTTTTTAGCACCAGTTTGGAGCGTGAGGACGATTTTCAAGACCAGGACGAATGTTTACATTTCGAGGTTGGAGGGGTACAAGGGAATTTCGTTGAAAAAGCTGTTATTTGGACAGATATCGCAGTAGAAGGATCGGATGGAGCCTCGAGAGGTCGATTAGGATGAAATTTTTCAGGTTTTTCAAGAAATTTGGCGATATCTGAGTAGATCTGCGAAAGTTAGGTCCCTCACTAATGAGGTAGAACTTAGACCTAATTCTCCTATAAGAAACGCCTTTCAAAGGTCGATATGGTGAAAAATGTATTCTTTAGATGTTGTTTGAACAAACGCAACCGAGTTTTATATCCCAACATTGATTTTAAGAAAGTTATCAGCAAAATAAAGTTGACATTATTCTTGATTCTTGTAATTACCCATCAATTCATTTTATATCTTTGGGTTGATTTTTTTTAATGAATTCTTGATTAGAATCAACAATTGATGTCGTCAAGTCTTGAACCTTCAGTTCAAGAGGATCACAAGCATGCATAAGAAAATTATATGAATGCAATGCAATTTTCTTCCATGGCGAAAAATAATATATTTCAACAGTGATCTCTTGTACTTTTCATGCAAATAACTAGAAAAGGAATCCTTTCTATCAATTCATATAAACGTTAATTATTTTCGTCCATCACATCTTTTCCAATTCATTCATTTTCCGAATAAATTCACATTCTGAGAAATACGCTAAGAACGTAGAAAGGGCAATATAGTGTTGACTTGGAACTTGGAACATAAAAATATTTTGAAAAACGTCATTACTTCGATACAGAGTGGAATGTGTCAAATTTCCAAGGAATGGAGTATATGTGATGAAACACGTGTATGATGAACACTGTTGACGCATGCGCACAACTCAATCCTTACCGAAGATTTGGCTTCATTTTGTGACTGTGAATAGGAGGTGAGTTATCCATATTGGTTTTATTAGATATATTTCTTTAGATGTCAGTGTTTCATAAGTTGAAAATGACAAGTATAACTGGTGGATAATTGCGTCGCTTTTTTCCGGGAACTCCAACCCCTCCTTTCAGAGTTTAATGCAGGGTGAAATTATAATTATCGACTCGTATTTCAGAAGGGTGACCCCAAACCCCCAAGTCATTATCAGGTAATTTCTACAACAAACCACAAACAACGAACGAAGTGTTCGATGGTGTAAGTGATACGATTATAATGTCCCCTCCCCCTCGACGCTTACGATCCACCCTTTCCATGAAAGAACATCGACCACAACTAAAACTCCTGTCGAAAATTGAATCACTCATAACCCTATTTAATACGAATTAAACCTCCACCGCAGAAGGCGCTTCGGACAAAAACAAGTGACGGTGGGGTAGGGAGTTCTGTCACGTCAGGTTGTCATTATCACTTATCTATTGTTCAAACAACGTTGGCGTGCTAGCAAACTTGATAGATGTTCCGAGAGCTATTTGTGTTTACTTTTTGCGCGATGTCGTCGTGTTGAAAATCGTGGCGTGCTATGGATCCCACGCAAGATGTCTCGCTTTCCGGTGCATTTTCATATTTATCCGGACGGGGTATCAGTTTCCAGCGTGGAAATGGGAGCGGCCATAGAAATCATAATATACAGGGTGTTTGGTAATTCGACGTGAACCTTGGAAAGGGATACACTAGACGTCATTTGCAGTGAATTGCGTCGAGTAAAGCATGGTCCGAAAATCTATGGTTACGAAGATATCGCGATTTTTCAACTTTTTTTGTTGCAGTTGGATTTAATCAATTCATAATTAGTATTCGACACTTACTAGTTGTTTTGAACATATTGATAATTTTCAACAGCTATTTGAATGGTAAATTTGGAATCATCAGCGACTGGAAGATAAGCTGAAAATCTTTCATTATTCCAAAACCTCTTCAGGCGTTGAAAAAACCCGGTTTCGGTATAAAAATTAATTCAAGGATCAAGGAAGACAAATTCTGGTTAACAAACAACGAATTATTTGGTAAAGTACAGAAAAAAAAATCAAATGAGCAAAATATACTAATATATCCCTTCAGGACAGTTCTATTCTTCGGTGTTCCTGAAAATAGTTTAAACATGAAAATGTTTGTACATCTGCCAATGCGTTACTCTGCATCGTTTCATGAGTGAATTCTGATACCTACAATCATTCTTCAAGTCATTTGTCTTTTTGAGTTCCGAGTATATTCCAAAATCAATCTGTTATCTTATCTGAATGAAACTGCAAAGTTTTACTTCAATATATTTTATTTTCGAGTTCGAATTATCCATTAAAAGATGGTTTACTCACAAGATTTCATGATTTTTCATAATGAATTTCGTTCTTTTTCTATATAAAGAACCAATCTCATGGTGCGAGTGGATAGATATGTGTCAATCGAATGAAAAGCAAAGCGTAAATAATAAATTTCTAACAGTTTATATGAATGAAAAGGTGCACATAGTTTACATACTCAAGTGGGAAATAAACGGGTCAAGACAAGGACACCACAAAACTATACAGTTCATTGTTTATCGGATACGAAAAGATCCAAATCGAACATAACACACAACAAAAGCAAAATGCACACGAAGAATATCAAACACGAAAATAACAGTTACGCACCAGTAAACTAGTTTGTCTATGCAGTAAACTAAACTGTGGCTGCAGACTGACACTAACCCGTTCCTGCCTAAACTTTCACTAAGGTCATTTCAAAGTCATTTGCCATGAGACAGAAAAAGCGGTGTTGCGCGGTCTATATCCATTTAGTGAAACCTACTACATTACTGCTCTGATTTTCTCACCAATTCCACAAATATTGCAATTCACTTATGATATTAATGTGTCTAATAGTCGTAGGAAGTGGCGCATGAGCTATAAAATAAGTTTGTTACTCAATGGAATATTTTTATTGTTCAATTATATTGAACTTAAAATAGAACCGACAAAACATTTAGGGACTTGGCATCGTTCTACGTGAAATTTCCTAATGGTGAGCATGCGCACATTTTGAATCAGTTGCCTATGCGGCACGTTTTTCGCTGCGGAACTAGAAGGAATTAGCATTCTAGAGTAAGTATATATATTATGATTTCTATGATTTATCCGGACGGGGTATCAGTTTCCAACGTGGAAATGGGAGCGGCTCGAATGGACTTATCGACGACCAAAAATGGTCAATTTCGAAAATAAGACTCTAATATTCTGAAAGGTTTTCCTATTTATAAGAGGTGTTATTTTGACATTCAAAGAAAATTCCATTTTTTGGCAGATAAATGCACGGATGTTTATTTCATTATAAAGATAAAGGAATGCCGCGAATAACGGAAAATAACATCAGCCAAGTGACCACCACGACCAAGACTACAGGACCATATTCTTTTCATGAAATTTGCCATAACCAAATCGCTGCCCTATGTCCTCGAAAGCCTCAAGAATTCCATCTTTGAGGTCTTGAATCAATGCTGAAGGGCTCTCGGCGAAGACCTTCTATTTTCACATGGCCCCAAAGGAAGAAGTCGCAAGGGGTTGAGTCACAAGATCTCGGGCGCCAATTGTGATCACCTCTTCGAGAGATAACACTGTCTAAAAACTTTTACCGTAAAAGATCAATGTTTTCGTTGCTTGGCTGGCACGTAGCGCCTCATTGTTGAGAGTAAACGTTGTCCAGATCAATACCATCCAATTCCGGCCATAAAAAATCTTTAATCATCTCTCGATAGCGCAATCCATTCACCGTAACTGTTGCTCCAGCCTCATTCTCGAAAAACTCTGGACCATAAACCGCACCAAATAGTCACACGTTGAGGAAAGATATTTGCATTTTGAGAGTATATTATACATCACAAGATTCATATTCGATCGATTAAACTGGAAAATATTACTAGCAAGGTAAGAGGGTTTTTACTGGCGAATGGAGGATATAACTGACGAGCCGCAGGCGAGTCAGTTACCTCCTTGAGCCAGTAAAACCCGTTACCTTGCGTGTATTGTTTTATATTTTATTTGTTTCTCATTTGTAAAAAGGTTATATAAATTCCAAAAAAATCTCAATAATTTGTCGCAAATGTCGTAAGCTATGGAAGCGTTGCCATGAACATGTCTGTGTATTTATCTTTACATTTGTTTTGGCGAAAGCGAAAATGAATGTACCAAAAGAAATTATTGAGGCAGCCAGCAGTGTAGCTTCGAGTTTGTTACCTGCAAAATCAGCTTCAAGGTACGAGAGAGAATACGACGACTTCAAAAAGTGGCAAAACAAAAATAGTGTGATTGGGGTAACTGAAGATGTTTTGTTGGTCTACTTGAATCAACTATCAGCTAGATTCAGCCCTAATATGGACAAAATGGTCTATGCTGAAAAGCTACTTGGAAATGAAAGAAAATGCCCCTGTTCGCCGGTATGTTTACCTTAAAAAATTAATTGAAAAATATGACGTTTAGTTGTCATTTGCAGATTTCAAAAGGTAATAGCGTTTCTGAAACGAAAAAATGAGCGTTATACGCCAAAAAAGGCCAAGGTATTAAGTAAAGAAGAGGCTGAACAATTTCTTTTACATGTTCCTGATGACCAGTGGTTGCTGGCGAAAATTGTAACAATATTTGGGATTTTTGGATGTTGTCGATGTGACGAAATTCTCTCCTTAAACATGAATGATGTAGCAGATATGGAAAAATACGTTATTGTGACATTGCGGCAAACAAAAATTTAACAACAAGAAGATTCACCATAACCGATGATGTTGCAGCTTCAAGCCCTGCATGTTATACAGAAAATATGTAAATCTTCGGCCTCCTGGAACAGAAAGTCTAAGATTTTTTTTGACATACCGACATGGAAAGTGCATTTCCCTTAATGCTGGCCAGCACACTATTGGTGGTGTCCCAAAGCAATTAACGAAATATTTAGGTTTAAAAGACCCAGAGTTATACACCGGCCACTCTTTTCGCAGAACTGGAGCCACTATGGTTGCGGATTCGGGTGGAGATATTTTAGCACTAAAGCGTGCAGGAGGGTGGAAGAGCACCGAAATTGCGATGAGTTATGTCGATGATTCGTTCAACAAAAAAATCGAAATGTCTAGCAAATTATTTGGTAGTAAGGAGAGTACAAATGTTCTGCAGTCCTCGAGTTCAGCAGTTTCTGAGTCAACAGATGGTTCATCATCATCAGTATCAACTCTTTCATCATCAAAAATCTGTGTTACTGGAAATAACAATTGTACCATGATTTTCAACATATATGACGATAAGACAAAATTTTCTAATGTAAATAATACCACTAACTTGTACAAATTTTGCAAGTTAACTGTCAGTTTTACAAGTTAGTGACTTGATAAAATAAACTTTCTTGATTAATATTGTGTTTTTGAAAACTGACGTTTACAAATGAGAAACAAATGAATATGTTATTTGTTGACTCCCACCCTGTATAACCCTATATTCCTTCGAAATAGGAAATACGTACGTGGAATCGTCCACAAACGAAATCACAACTCGGTAAATTCGCGACCGGTGTATCAGAACTCCGGTTTATGTTTCGCAAACTTGAAATGAAAGGACCTGGATGCAGGACTAGAACTGTTTTGATAAGAGGGAAAGTTTGAGTCTGAGTTTCACCACCCCAACTTCCCGAAATTCTTATAAAATTCCGAGATATCGCAGAGAAATTCGTCGTCCAATAAAAGTTTCATGGAAGCTATCATTCAGCGTTCACTGTTCACTTTGCTGATGTTTGTTCACTCGGAAAGTTATAACAAATTCATGGTTGTTGGATCGGGACCCTCTTCTTCGATCTTAATTTCCACTTTTTGATAGAAAAGGCGCTGGAGAGAGTGTCTTTCTAATTTTTTTATATTCAGCATCGCTGAAACACACGTGATTTTAGAAGCGATACAATATCATTACATGTTAGCGCGTATTTATCCAGGATGTTTCCGAAGGTAAAACTCATCAAAAAGAATCATTTCAGTGAAAATTTTTTGACAGTTCTAACAACAAATCCAATTTTATGATTTGGTATCATATGGAACCATTTCAGCCAATCATGTCAACATTACATCGAAAACTACATCCGATGCAATTTTCAATCACAATGATAACACGATAGAGTCTTATAAAATTATATAATAGTTCCATGGCAACATCATTCCAAACAAATTTCAAAATGTCACGTTTTGGTAATGTTAAAAATATAAATGAGCTTATCAAAGAAAACATTCCCAGAAATACTTCCAATAACCACAAATATATTTGGGGAATATTTATGGAATTTTGCTACGAAAGATCATACGAATTGAATGAACGCAGAAGCTTGGAAGAATTGGCGTTTATACTCAAAGATTGGGCTGTCAATATGAGAAAAAAAGACGGAAAAGAATTCAAAGAAGCAACGGTAAAGACAATGTGGAATGTTTCGAGCAAACTCTTACAAGAAAAGTATTATAAGGACTACAACATTATGATTGACACGTTTAATAATATAATATTTAAACCAGCCCGAAATGCCCGCGATGCAATCAGAAAAAATTGCAAGCAGACCCAAGTAAACGTAAATCCAGTTCAGTTTCGTTAAATTTGTCTGAAGTTAACAGAATAATATTGCTATGGGATGAAAATACTCCTGAAGGTCTTATGCGTAAATTTTATCATATTGCTGCAGTAGAACTAGCGTGGCGAGGAGGAGAGGCAGTTGCTTGTTTGGTGATTTTTTTTCAAATCCAGACGAATAACGATGGTTCTCCAACAAATCGGATTGAATACAATCCGGTATTCAGTAAAACGTGCCAAGGTGGTTCTAAAAGCTGTACAAGTAGTAAATGGTTGGTTTCCAATAGTGAGAGACAAAGATGCCCTGTACGTCTTTTTCATGAACTAATATCAAAACGAGGCGAAAATATTACCTCACCACAACTATTCTTGAAACCATATCGATATTGGAAAAATGAAACTGACAAATGGTACGATAATGTACCTGTTGGAAGGAATACCATAAATAAATGGACTAACTATGCTGCCGAAGCAATTGGCTTGAATGTCAAAGACAAAAAGATAACGAATCATTCAAAAAGATCAACAGCTGTCAGTCAATTAGCAAAAAGTGGTGTAGAGGAACAACAATTTCTGAAGATTACTGGTCATAGCAATCAAAATTCTATCAAACCATACCTAAACCTCGATCAAGAACACCACAACAAGATAATAAATATTATGCGTGGAAAAAGATCTTCTATACAAGAGAACAGCAACGAATCTAATGTTGAGTTGAATTTTACGAATTGCACTTTCACTAATTGTACTTTCAATAAATAAATGAATGTTTTGTTGTATTGAGTTATACATTTTTTCTATCAAAAAATTTTCTGCCGAATATTCCTCGGACATTGATAAATGCCTCATAATTTTATAACCAATATCTCAAGCTCGTTGCTTGGTAACAGCCCTCAGCCTTCGGCTTCTGTTACCAATGAACGAGCTTTGTATAGTCATAAAATTATCTCGTCCATATTATCAAGGTCCTAGGGATATTACTTCTGAAAATAATTCTCTTGTCTTGTAAATCAGTATAGAATTAGGAAGAAAAAAATGAATGTGAAAACGAAAAGTACTATCGTAAATTCGAATTTCCTCAAAAACCAAGATTTATGAGCATTCCCATCAAACAGCATAGTTATACGGAATTAATGAATGAATAAGGTCAATAAAATGGGAAGGGGGAAAAGTCCAGTCAATTCTTAGTAGCCATTATAATGTACACGCTATCATAACTCGCACATTATATCATGATTCTAGGAAGCTTTCTCTGATGAAAAATACAAACGGTTGTATTTGTCGAATACACTTATGTTATTAACTTATTCCCTTGTAGCTTCCAAATGAATCAGTGTTGACCACCTCGCATCATGAAATCGTACAAATTCAGAGTCGTCAACCAGAGACAATGGAAGTGGGTGAAGATAAACTGCATTATCCCATAAATATGGCGGTTTCATGAACATATAAGCCTTCTCAAGTAAATGGATTATATCACGAACCATCTCGAAAGAGCAATGCACCTCAACTTCAATATCTTGAAGGTTTTATGTCAGCGATTATCAGTAGTAATATCCCTAGGACCTAGATAATAGACGAGATCATTTTATGACGATCGAAAGTTCGTTCATTGGTAACTGTCCGAAGCCGAAGGCTGAGGGCTGTGACCAAGCAACGAGCTTGAGATATTGGTTATAAAATTATGTTCGAGGAATATTAGGCAGAAAATTTTTTGACAGAAAAAATGTATAACTCAACACAACAAAACATTCATTTATTTATTGAAAGTACAATTAGTGAAAGTGCAATTCGTAAAATTCAACTCAACTTTAGATTCGTTGCTGTTCTCTTGTATAGAAGATTTATTTCCACGCATAATATTTATTATCTTGTTGTGGTGTTCTTGATCGAGGTTTAGGTATGATTTGATAGAATTTTGATTGCTATGACCAGTAATCTTCAGAAATTGTTGTTCCTCTACACCACTTTTTGCTAATTGACTGACAGCTGTTGATCTATTTGAATGATTCGTTATCTTTTTGTCTTTGACATTCAAGCCAATTGCTTCGGCAGCATATTTAGTCCATTCATTTATGATATTCCTTCCAACAGGAACATTATCGTACCATTTGTCAGTTTCATTTTTTCAATATCGATTTGGTTTCAAGAATAGTCGTGGTGAGGTAATATTTTGCCTCGTTTTGATATTAGTTTATGAAAAAGACGTACAGGGCAGCTTTGTCTCTCACGATTGGAAACCAACCATTTACTACTTGTACAGCTTTTAGAACCACCTTGGCACGTTTTACTGAATACCGGATTGTGTTCAATGCGATTTGTTGGAGAACCATCGTTATTCTTCTCGATTTGAAAAAAATTCACCAAACAAGCAACTGCCTCTCCTCCTCGCCACGCTAGTTCTACTGCAGCAATATGATAAAATTTACGGATAAGACCTTCAGGAGTATTTTCATCCAATAGCAATATTATTCTGTTGACTTCAGACAAATTTAACGAAACTGAACTGAATTTACGTTTACTTTGGTGTGCTTGCAATTTTTTTCTGATTGCATCTCGGGCTGGTTTAAATACTATATTATTAAACGGGTCAATCATAATGTTGTAGTCCTTATAATACTTTTATTGTAAGAGTTTGCTCGAAACATTCCACATTGTCTTTACCGTTGCTTCTTTGAATTCTCGTATTGACAGCCCAATCTTTGAGTATAAACGCCAATTCTTCCAAGCTCCTGCATTCATTCAATTCGTATGATCGTTCGTAGCAAAATTCCATAAATATTCCCCAAATATATTTGTGGCTATTGGAAGTATTTCTGGGAATGTTTTCTTTGATAAGCTCATTTATATTTTTAACATTACCAAAACGTGACATTTTGAAATTTGTTTGGAATGATGTTGCCATCATAGACAACTTGTTGTTGTCCATGGTTGCCATGGAACTATTATATAATTTTATAAGACTCTATCGTGTTATCATTGGGATTGAAAATTGCATTGGATGTAGTTTTCGATGTAATGTTGACATGATTGGCTGAAATGGTTCCATATGATACAAAATCATAAAATTGGATTTGTTGTTAGAACTGTCAAAAAATTTTCAGTAGTAATATCCCTGGGACCTTGATAATAGACGAGATAAATTTTTGACCATCGAAAGCTCGTTCATTGGTAACAGCCCGATGCCAAAGGCTGAGGGCTGTTACCAAGCAACGAGCTTGAGATATTGGTTATAAAATTATGAGGCATTTATCAATGTCCGAGGAATATTCGGTAGAAAATGTTTTGACAGAAAAAAATGTATAACTTAACACAACAAAACATTTATTTATTTATTGAAAGTACAATTAGTGAAAGTGCAATTCGTAAAATTCAACTCAACAATAGATTCGTTGCTGTTCTTCTGTATAGAAGATCTATTTCCACGCATAATATTTATTATCTTGTTGTGGTGTTCTTGATCGAGGTTTAGGTATGGTTTGATAGAATTTTGATTGCTATGACCAGTAATCTTCAGCAATTGTTGTTCCTCTACACCACTTTTTGCTAATTGACTGACAGCTGTTGATCTATTTGAATAATTCGTTATCTTTTTGTCTTTGACATTCAAGCCAATTGCTTCGGCAGCATATTTAGTCCATTAATTTATGGTATTCCTTCCAACAGGTACATTATCGTACCATTTGTCAGTTTCATTTTTCCAATATCGATTTGGTTTCAAGAATAGTCGTGGTGAGGTAATATTTTCGCCTCGTTTTGATATTAGTTCATGAAAAAGACGTACAGGGCATCTTTGTCTCTCACTATTGGAAACCAACCATTTACTACTTGTACAGCTTTTAGAACCACCTTAGCACGTTTTACTGAATACCAGATTGTATTCAATGCGATTTGTTGGAGAACCATCGTTATTCTTCTGGATTTGAGAAAAATCACCAAACAAGCAACTGCCTCTCCTCCTCGCCACGCTAGTTCTACTGCAGCAATATGATAAAATTTACGCATAAGACCTTCAGGAGTATTTTCATCCCATAACAAAATTATTCTGTTAACTTCAGACAAATTCAATGAAACTGAACTGGATTTAAGTTTACTTGGGTCTGCTTGCAATTTTTTTTTCTGGCTCCATCGCGGGCATCTCGGGCTGGTTTATTTAAATATTAAATTATTAAACGGGTCAATCATAATGTTGTAGTCCTTATAATACTTTTTTTGTAAGAGTTTGCTCGAAACATTCCACATTATCTTTACCGTTGCTTCTTTAAATTCTGTTCCGTCTTTTTTTCTCATATTGACAGCCCAATCTTTGAGTATAAACGCCAATTCTTCCAAGCTTTTGCGTTCATTCAATTCGTATGATCGTTCGTAGCAAAATTCCATAAATATTCCCCAAATATATTTGTGGCTATTGGAAGTATTTCTGGGAATGTTTTCTTTGATGAGCTCATTCATATTTTTAACATTACCAAAACGTGACATTTTGAAATTTGTTTGGAATGATGTTGCTATGGAACTATTATATAATTTTATAAGACTCTATCGTGTTATCATTGGGATTGAAAATTGCATTGGATGTAGTTTTCGATGTGATGTTGACATGATTGGCTGAAATGGTTCTATATGATACAAAATCATAAAATTGGATTTGTTGTTAGAACTGTCAAAAAATTTCCGTTGAAATATTTCGAATCAATTCAGAAACATCCTGTATATCGTCTTGATGCTCATCACATCAATTAAGAAGCATCTGATGGAAATATCAGACCCGAATTATTATAATCAAGAAAATGAGAATATCATCCCTAATACCATTATATCGAATCTGCCCTGCTTCCAGCTTCCAGAAATCGTTCCATCGAGCGTTCCCTTTCTTCCCATCATCCGATTCATTGCTTCCGTAATGAACTTTTTACAACGCCTTTCAATTGAGATTAATCCGATCCGTGTCACTCACAAAAGTTACCGAAAAGCTGAAGGGTTCGAAAAATTATGATCGGAAAAAATTTCATTCCCCAAGTGGCGCGACAACCATTAATCAAAGCCCCATCTAATGTTCTTGACGTAATGATTTTCCTCCGGCATTCAAATTTGTCACAAAGAATTTTAAGACACGAGGAAACGCTGTCGGGATTCAGCATATGACGAAATATTAATTGAAATTCTTTTATGAGGTGGTTTCGACGTTGTGATTAATTGAGTAATCGGCTTCCATTATGCTCGGGCATTGAAAAAAGGTGATTTTTATGGGGTAAACTTTGTCATTGTGCCCAGATTTATCGAGGAGATGCCATTTTGAGGCCCTGACAATTTCAGTAAAATGCAACGAAGTGTGGTCTCCCTTTTTTTATATCATTCTCATTTCTAGAGCTCTATAAATGAAGATTTTGACTTAAAGGTATAATAAACATCGAATTCCGGAAAGTGAGTAGATTTGATAGTTCAATTGGAAACACATCACAGCGGTAATCTGAAGATTCGTGGTTCGAACCCTGCCCGAAGTGAAAACTTTTTTGGAATTCGAAATTTGTCTGAATACGGATCAAAAATTATTTCCTCTAGAGCTCTATATTTAGCTAAGAGATCTATGTGTTAGAAAGAGACTTCGAAATCTCCATTTCTCAAAAAATTCGATATCGCATTTAAAAATCTAAATTGTGGTAGACGGAGCTCTGAAAGATTTTCTTCTAAACTCTGCATCCTTGTAAATATACTGCTCTACAAGAGTTAGGGATATCGTATTCAATCGTTTTTTAAAGTATGTAATCTTCGAGAAAATCGCTGTAAAATCATTCAAAACTCAATAACAACTTGAATCGATCCAATAAAAATCAGTATGAGACATTTCGTCAATCTGGTCGCCTTTTTTCTGAAGTTTGGTTCTTTGCATATGCTTCATAAATGTTCTTATTTTGAAATGAAGTCAGTTTATCAACGGCTTCGATTTGAAACGAGTTTTTTGCAAATGCCAATACGTAAATTAACAAACGCTGGGGCTAATAGGGCTATCGAAATGCTACAGGGTGGCCTAACTCAGGTTGTTGTAGCGGAAAGGCTCCAAGTCAGCCAAAGTGTGATATCTCGACTTTGGAATAGGTTCAGGGAGACAGGTGTTGGAAAGACCAAGGCTTGGTGGGCGATGAAAGACAACACCTGCTCAGGATCGTTTAATCACCGTTTCGGCGAGAAGAAACCCTACATCTACGTGTAGAATGCTGCGGAATACTCTTCAAAATGCAGATGGGGTCCGAGTTTCCATCGAAACCATCAGACGACGTTTGAGAGAGGTGAATCTAGGTTCTAGACGTCCATTAAGAGGAGTTCCATTAACACGTGACCATGAGCGTCAAAGACTGGAATGGGCAAGTCAACATATCAATTGGAACGATCAGTGGCGTAGTGTCCTTTTCACTGATGAATCCAAATATGGACGATTTTCAGATTCTCGAAGAATAAGGGTATGGACAATCCCACGCATACCCCGTAATCGTCGCTATGTCCAAGAAGTCCACCCATTCCGAGAGGGTAGTGTTATGGCATGGGCCGGGATATGTTTCAACGGGCGCACAGATCTACACATTTGTCCTGGGAATATGACCGCCTTGAACTATAGGGAGCATGTCATTAACAATATTGTGCCAAATTTTCACGCTGCTATTGGTGGAACTTTTCAATTTCTAGACGATAACGCTAGACCGCACCGTGCAGCCATAGGTGAGAATGGGCGCGAGGAGCTTGGTATTCCACATTTACCAATACCTCCGCACTCACCAGATTTGAATTGCATAGAACATGCATGGGATATGCTCCAAAGAAGATTAGATAATCATCAACCTACCCCAGAATCCTTAAATGATCCAAGAGAGCATCTGCCCCGTTTATGGAACCAAATTCCTCAAGAAATGTTCAACAACCTCGTGTGTAGTATGCAAAGAAGATGTCAAGCTGTTATTGATGCACGTGGATGCCATACATTGTACTGATAGTCTTAAAATGCTTGAATTCTCTGGGAATGAAATTTCGTTATTTTACTCGATTTTTCTCAACCACCCTGTATACGCTGCAGACCTACAGGCTAAAATTGATTTGCAACTTGAAATCATATTAATATGAATTTTCATCACAAAAATCTTATTTTAACGATATTTTTTTGCAATTTAAGCCAATATCCCTAACTCATGTGGAGCAGTTTCTTTATTTTGATACTCCACCCATTCATATACGCCTCAGGAATAAAATTTTGGTTAGAAGCTCATTCCAGGACAACTCGTTGGTGAATTAAGTTCTACCAAGATCGTTAGTAAGTTAGACATAAAAGCGTTGTAGTCTTATTCGAATATTTATTAAAGCATTTCTTGTACACTTCTAAAATGTAGCCTTCTTTGGTTCATCATCACTTGCACATCCTCCAGAGATAAATCTTTCGTTTCTGGCATTCGAAACAGAACGAAAAAGAACGTTAAGGCAGCAAAACATGCGAAGGTGTAGATCGTAAAGTGCGCTTTCTTTTGATCGTTCATATACTGGAAATATTTGGAACTGAGCAAGGAAAAGACACAGAAAACTATCAAGCCTAGGGCCACAGCGGAAGCCTTAACCCCTGTCGAGAAGAGTTCCCCTTGCATTACGTAAGGAATTTGCTGCAAACCTACGCCATAAAAAGAAACGGTTACTACCAACGCTACCAGTGGTAAGAAGGAACACGAAGAGAGGTCTACATCTGAAACATCCAAGTGCAAATAAATTGCCAACATTAGAAGTCCAACGAAAGCTCCAACCAACGAAAACAAAATCAGTGGCCTTCTTCCTAAACGATCAACAATCAAAAGTCCTGTAAGTACTGATATCATCAGTGCCACTGCAAAAGTCATGGTAGCATACTTAACGGATAAGTGGGAGGCATGTTGACCCAAAATAACGCTCGAGTAATAAACCAGCGTGGTTATTCCACACAGAGGTTGAGCAGCTCTTAAAACCATAACAACGTACATACTATTACGATTAACTCTGATGGTCACTAAAGCTCTGAAACCCTCTTTCTTCTTGTCTTTCTGTTCTTCGACCGCCAGTTTTATCCTTTGGAAATCCGCGTCGACATCTGTCTTCCCAGCGAAGATCCTCAAGGACCTCAACGCTTTCTCTTCCTTATTTTTCATGAGGTAAAAATATGGACTCTCTGGCATAAAAAGAAGGCCTAGAAAACTGGTAAGGGGAAAGGTCAACACTACCAAAGCTGCAACTTCGATGGTCAAAAATAGACAGATGAAGTTGATGAAAAAGACTCCTGCGACTATACACATTGGCGCGATGGCGCAAAGTCTTCCTCTATATTTGGGATCTGAAATTTCTCCAGTGTACATGGGGACGGCAGAGAGAGCCATGCCACTTGAGAGACCGGCTAAAATTCTGGCGATGTAGTAGGTGTGAGCAGCCTGAGCAACAGCGATAAGAATCCAGTGGATGGTATAAGGTATAGTGGTGAATATTATGAATGGTCTTCTCCCAACAAGGTCGCATATGAAAGCGTTCACAAGTGCGCCTATAATAGCCCCTGGCAACGGAAGAGTAGCAATCCACACACCTTGGTCGCTGGTGACCAAAGGTTCGCTTTGGTTATCCTGCGCTTTCATCAGAACTGGAAAAGCCACAGAGGTCCAACCGTATTCGAATCCTGCATTCATAACATTCATCGAGCCTGCAAAAGTTAAGGTGATGGTAGAGTCATTGGTGGACTTGTCAGTCCTACTTACAGAAGAAAACGGCTATGAATTGAATGCTCTGGCCACATCTTGAGAGTCGACATTGCTCAGTGTTCATTTAGATTGGAAAACGTTGCATTTTGACGTTAGGGAATTCGAAACATCAAAAGTTTGAAGGTTTTGATTCGACCATAGATAGGGTTGCCAGCATTAGACTATAGAAAGGTGAGTCGCGCCTCTCAATAATGGATATAATAGTGGAGCCAACTTTCAAACTCATCAGAACTATACTGGGTAACTGAACTACTACGGAATCAAAATGTAGTAGAAATTTTTGCCACGTTGTGAATGTCTGAAATGAGTATACTCCATTCACTTTTATTTAATCACATAGGAGGTCATGGTTTCGTTTTCAGGAGTTGGTGGTGCCCCTGATGAAAAGCACAGAACATATGATGAAAAGTCAGTGCGCGCACAGAAAATATCGTTATTGACAAAACGGCGTTGCCAGTTCCTTTGTTTACATCAAAGTAAAAGTATCAAAGATATTCCACATTTGGTTAGGTTTACGAATTGTTCGCAGATTTTTGGTATTAATCGATATTTGCAGGTGAGTTTGTCGTCGAATATCCAAGATTAACATATGTTTATTGTTTTTAGCACCAGTTTGAAGCGTGAGGACGATTTTCAATACCAGGACGAATGTTTACATTCCGAGGTTAAAGGCGTACACGGGAATTTCGTTGAAAAAGCTGTTATTTGGACAGATACCGCAGTAAATGGATCTGATGGAGCCTCGAGAGGTCGATTAGGATGATATTTTTCAGGTTTTCCAAAAAATTTGGCGATATCTGAGCAGATTTGCAAAAGTTAGGTACCTCACTAATGAGGTGGAACTTAGACCTAATTCTCCCATAAGAAACGCCTTTCAAAGGTCGAGATGGTGAAAAATGTCTTCTTCAGATGTTGTTTGAACAAACGCAGCCGAGTTTTATACCCCAACATTGATTTTAAGAAGTTATCAACAAAATTGACATTATTCTTGATTCTTGTAATTACCCATCAATTCATCTTATATCTTTGGGTTGATTTTTTTTAATGAATTCTTGATTAGAATCAACAATTGATGTCGTAAGTCTTGAACTTTCAGTTCAAGAGGATAATAAACATTAAATCTCCACAAGCATGCATATGAAAATTATGTGAAAGCAATGCAATTTTCTTTCATGGCGAAAAATAATATATTTCAACAGTGATTTCTTGTACTTTTCATGCAAATAACTAGAAAAGGAATCAGGATTCTATCAATTCATATAAACGTTAATTCACATTCTGAGAAATACGCTAAGATGTAGAAAGGGCAACATAGTGTTGACTTGGAACATAAAAATATTTTGAAAAACGTCATAACTTTGATACAGAGTGGAACGTGTCAAATTTCCAAGGCAGAGTTGTGATTTTATAATTGTGAATGGAGTATACCTATTTGTTTCTTCAAATATTGTGCATTCTCCACATCACATATACCAAAGTATCGGAATGTTCGCTGAACGCCCCGGCCGTTTTTGCCTCAGATAATGGATGGGCACGTCATATCAGCACTGTTTTTTGAATCTGTCGCCAGTTTATTCATAAACTTCGTACCGCTTTTTTTTTATTCTGTGTTACTAATGCCGTTTTGAGCAGTGTTGTCATCACGATATCGGGTATTAAAAGTGAGATTTGGATTTATTTCTGAATATTATAAGCAAAATACGTTGAAAAAATGATTCGTATACTCCATTCACTTTTATTTAATCACATAGGGAGTCATGGTTTCGTTTTCAGAAGTTAGTGCCCCTAGAATATCGTTAATGACAAAACGACGTTGCCAGTTTCTTTGTTTACATCAAAGTGAAAGTATCGAAGATATTTTGGCATGGGTACAAACGGCAAATTTGAATTGGACCAAAAATCGATTTATAAGTATAAATAAAGCAAAAGTAAGTACTAATTTCCTTTTTTACACTTGATAACGAAGTTTTTTTTAGGTATCTGGCCGTTTGGAAAGATTTCAAACGAAATTCCGGTCCCCCAGAAGTTTGGTTAGTTTCGGTATCGTTTTTGGTGCTCAAAATTTATTTGGAATGTGTAAATGGACAAAAAAGGCTTCCTTATACGATCTTCTCACGAAAGCGACCGGAAAAAATGGTTCAGGTAGGATTTTCGAGGAATTATGAGGAAAGAACTTGCAGAATGAAACTGCACGATTTTCGTAAGTAAACGTGTTTTGGATGGCCATCATCGGTCTCTAAATGATTATTGTTGATCGTTTTCACGTTTCAGAAAAAAAAATCACTTCGTATAAGCCCATTTTGAAGAAATTTGTGTATGTAACCTTCAACGCTAGGTATTTGCTCTTAATCGAAAGAATATATTATATCTAGTGCTACTTCCTTCAAAAGAGACACAAGCTTTTAATGCTGTGAGGGCCCTATAATGTGGAGGAGTTTGTGTCTTATTTTAGAACAGGTGAATGATAAATGTGAAGCATATGTTTGACCTATTCCATTCTATTTGTAAAAACCTACTGTGGTTGTAATGTATGAATATTTTTTAAACTAATAAATTACTATACAGTCAGAATATTTAACTCCTTGTTCATAAGATCCAATAAATGAAATGTATATCTGGAATGTGTCAAATTTCCAAGGCCAGAGTTGTGATTTTATAATTGTGAATGGAGTATATGTGTCTAGTTTGTGATGAATTGGACTATTTGAATCGTGATTTGTGTCAACAAAGGTATGTTCTACTCTTATCATTCTTACTAACAGTGGCGTAGATTCTTCTTCTTGCAAATCTGCAAGTTAAATATGACACACTTCTAATCGTCCGATTGATTTGATATTTGGCAGGTCGCAGGAAACAAAATGGCGGGTGAGTTTTGTAATTATGATCCGATTCCATTCAAAATAAGTATCTGGGGGTCTTTGGGTTCGACAATGATGATTCTTATGTCAAAATTGGAAAATTCAAGATGGCGGCTACAATATGGCGGACGAGTTTTGTGATCATGATCCGATTCTATTCGAAATTGGTTTCTGGGTAGGAAATTACGATTCTTCAAAATTGAGAAATTTAAGATGGCGGCTTCAAAATGGCGGATGAGTGTTGTTGTTATGAAAGCTTTTTTTCAAAATATACCCTGTCTGGTCTAAGGTTGCCAAGTTAATGTTCTATACCTCTGAAAAACAACCATTATTAATTAAACGGGATATTCTAGCAATCGATAATAACGAAGCATACATACATACGGAAATGAGGCGGTGGCGAATAAACCATCTCGGCAAGTTTTCGATGACAAAAACCCCCTTGTCCCACA
Organism: Adalia decempunctata; assembly: GCA_951802165.1. Classification (NCBI taxonomy): domain Eukaryota; kingdom Metazoa; phylum Arthropoda; class Insecta; order Coleoptera; family Coccinellidae; genus Adalia; species Adalia decempunctata. Next base: position 3,729,386 of record OX637695.1, on the reverse strand, counting down.
TCATTCTCCCCGGTCTAATTCATTCGTTAATGTATGGAACTGATGAAAGCGCGCAGCCACGAATATTTATTCATTACCGAAACCAAACCCTTGCATTAATTTTCTGCCGGTTATGTTTTCAATTACCAGACAGATAATTAAACGTCAGTCAAACTAGTCCCGAAACAGTAATAGAACGTATGAGAAGGTGAAACGCGTCGGCCGTGGAGGCTTTTTTGCCCGGAGGCGGACGAAATGGACGCATCCGGCCAGCGTCGGTAGGGCGCCGTTTTCAATTCGGCGACGTCCGTCCGCGAGCTGGTCGGCTGTGGACGTCCTTCTTACTCATTTTAGATTTGGGCAGGACGATCCCGTCGCTGTAGCCTGCTAATCCGAGAGCGGGACTGGAATTCACGGCTGCGGGGTCAATGGTCAATATTGCCGGGACCCTGGGATGGTACGTCTAATTTCGAGGGTTAATTGGGGAGATGCGAACCAAATGGTGCTCCGGAATGTCTTCGCTTGTTCACGGCATCGAAAATACTCGGAATCGTCCGGATAACTTTCACTGAATATGCGTGTCTCTTAACTTAGATCTCACACCTCAAACGAGACAAATTTTCCTTATTCCATTCGCCAATTGCGAAAAAACGAACGGAAATATCGTTTTTTCAAAATATTTTCTTCATAAAGGTTTATAGTTGATATTGAAATACAGGGTGGCCATTTGAAAACGAAACAGACGAGATTACAGACGAAATAAATTTTTTCGATAGAAATGCTCGGACAAGTCGATTTCTGTTTCGAGGGGGACAACTTAAGATATAGGTTACGGACGCATAGCGCTTCAACCCTTGCTACTACAACCCTCACCCCCAATTTTTGAATAGGGAAGATGGGGTGAGTGATACCTCATTTGAAAGGTATTTTTATACTGATTTCAGCACAGTAATTGTTTTTTCATTTTATGCATTAGTTCTCGAAATATTCTTAACTAAGTATTTGAAAATGAAGTGGTGTTTTCATGGCACTTGTAGTGTTTTTTTGTGAAAAATCTACATCTTGATTAAAGATTTCTATGTCAGTGGATTGGAGGAAGGAAGCCACAGTTATGGTTGTTTTGAAGCTCAAAATGTCGATTTTTCACAAAAAAACACTACAAGTGCCATGAAAACACCACTTCATTTTCAAATACTTAGTTAAGAATATTTCGAGAACTAATGCATAAAATGAAAAAACAATTACTGTGCTGAAATCAGTATAAAAATAACTTTCAAATTATGTATCACTCACCCCATCTTCCCTATTCAAAAATTGGGCCGCGTGAAGTTGGCGAAAAGTTGGTGGAACAAATTCTGAAACCAAGCTCAATATTTAGTACTGAATTTGTTCTAATTTGTTCTGTATCAACCATCCCCAGCACCCTTATGGTTTTCGAGTTATTCGCATGTCTTTGATTCAGTGCTGACTTCACGCTCAGCACCAACATGTTCGAATTTGGAAAACATTTTTATGTCAATATTTAGTCCCGAATTTGTTCCAATTTGTTCTGAAGAAAATTCTCCGATATCATTTTTCGTTAACGAGTTATTCACATTCGTAACATTCGGTGGTGACGTCACACCCAGCTCCAAAGCTTTTTGTTCTTCAAGAAATTCGAAGAAATTTTGATGCAAATATTTAGTACCCAATTTGTTCCAATCAGTAAAAGTTGTTTGGTTGAAAAACCATTGTTGGTTTTCGAGTTATTAACAATTGTTTTGAGCGAGCGTGAAGTTAGCGAAAAGTTGGTGGAACAAATTCTGAAACCAAGCTCGATATTTAGTACTGAATTTGTTCTAATTTGTTCTGTATCAATCATCCCCAGCACCCTTATGGTTTTCGAGTTATTCGCATGTCTTTGATTTAGTGCTGACTTCACGCTCAGCACCAACATGTCCGAATTTGGAAAAAAAATTTTATGCCAATATTTAGTCCCGAATTTGTTCCAATTTGTTCTGAAGAAAATTCTCCGATATCATTTTTCGTTAACGAGTTATTCACATTCGTAACATTCGGTGGTGACGTCACACCCAGCACCAAAGCTTTTTGTTCTCCAAGAAATTCGAAGAAATTTTGATGCAAATATTTAGTACCCAATTTGTTCCAATCAGAAAAAGTTGTTTTGTTGAAATACCATTGTTGGTTTTCGAGTTATTAACAATTATTGTTTTGAGTGAGCATGAAGTTAGCGATAAAGTTTTAAATTATCACTTTTTTTTTCAACATCTATTAGTACTCAATTTGTTCCAATTTCTTCTAAAAAGAACGAATCAATATCATTAGGTATTAGCTTTCCAGATATTAAGGATTTACGACGATTTGATTACGTCACAATAGGTGTAGCTTTGAATCTCCATTCGAGACCATACCACTGAATGCAGATTTGGATTCAGGACCAATTCGTTTCTTATTCTCGCTTATTAAATTGTTAGGAAATAATTATTTATATCAGAACTTCTAAATTTGTAGTTTCCGTTATTTGGACTGAGTGAAATCCTCTTTATACGGAGGCAATTTTTCAGATTGAAGCAAATTATTCAGTTAGATAAATCGTCTGTTATACAAGGCGAGTCTTCGACCTGAACATATAAAGGGTGTTTCAATTTTTCAACTTGCGTGGTTTTTTTCAAGAATAAATAAAATATAGATGGCGCATTGAATTCGTCTTGGTATTTTGGCATTCAAGAAGTATGATGTATGAAATTTATAAAAAAGGCTTCGTACGAGTGTATCGAACTGACAGATATTCGTGACACGATATCTGTTTCTGTTGACAATATGAACCAAGTTCAACATTTTGCCATTTTTTAGAAGTGGAATTTCAATATTCTTGTCGTAACCGATGTATTGAATTTCTGGGGTAGGAATTCCGTAGTATCTCTTACTTTTCACATTTTTTGATTTTCCTAATCCACCCCAGTGCTCAATCTCAATGCCTTGAAATCTACATGCAAGGTACGATTTTATGACGGCGTTTCTTTGTATCGTAGAGATCAAAATGCCGCGAATGCGTATATAAAGATAAGAGCGACTGCGCCCTGCGCATGTTCGTTTGATCTGCGACGTTTTCCTTGAGCTATCGGTGTCGTTGCTTTCAGAAAAAACATGCGCGGTTGCTTTTAGTCCTGTAATGAATTATTAAGATTTATAGACTGCTCCATTATTTCGATTTTTTGAAAAAAACACGATAGTATAAAAAGATGCGCAGAACTTAAATTCAATCATTCTTGTCAAAATTTTCGAAGTTATATGTTGCAGTGATCTCGTAATAATTATCGTATATACCTACCCCGATATCAGTTGATTTAGAAAAGGTGATTTTAGTTATCATTCTGTAGAAATTGCTTTATTTCGCGCTTCTGTAGTGCAGTTAATACGGAGGGAAGAAAGCGAGCGTTAGATAATGCCTTAGTTGTGAAAAAACTAATTGAACACAAGGAAAAATTATTAGATAAATTGGGGAAATCCAGTGATGAAATATGGACATTCATCAGCAGAGAATTTGATAACAAAATTTCTGCGAAAGCATTGTACGTATTTGTGAGGAGAAATTGCTCAGAATGCTGGAAATATTTGGCAATATCTGAAAACAATTTCAATTTGGATAAATTATCCTGTTCTAAGAAACCGATTCCAAGCTCTACTAACTCAACTTTGTGAAACATTCAGCCGCTGAGCGGCTTCTTCTTGCGACAAACCAGGAACAGCAATTTTTTTTCTCAATAAATCAATTGTGTGAGTTGCAAAATGAGGTGTAGCGCCATCTTTTTGAAACCATATGTCCTCTAGAGTCTAGATCAATATTCATTAATTCAGGCCACATAAATCCGATTATCATCCGACGGTACCCAACACCATTTCACAGAACGCTGATTCTCATAAAATAATTCAACAATTTCAACGCGTTGTTGTATAGTGTACGAAGCCATTTTTATAAATGTCACAAATCACACTTCTTGAATGCCAAAATACCCAGACGAATTCAATGCGCCATCTATATTTTATTTATTCTTGAAAAAAACACGCAATTTGAAACACCCTTTATATGTTCTGGTCAAAGACTCGCCCTGTATAACAGAGGATTTATCTAACTGAATAATTTGCTTCAATCTGAAAAATTGCCTCCGTATAAAGAGGATTTCACTGAGTCCAAATAACGGAAACTACAAATTTAGAAGTTGTTGATATAAATAATTATTTCCTAGCAATTTAATAGGCGATGATGAAACGAATTTGTCCTGAATCCAACTCTGCATTCAAACGTGATAAAAGCGGCTGCGTGCGGCGCATGATCAAAGAGACAACGGCTCTTCTCATGTTTGATTTATGACCAATTACAGATAGCTTTGTATGAGTCAAAACTGCCGACAGTGGTATGGTCTCCAATGGAGATTCAAAGCTACACCTATTGTGACGTAATCAAATCTTTAATATCTGGAAAACTAACAATGAAATTGAATCCCTTTTTTTAGTAGAAATTGGAACAAATTGAGTACTAATATATGTTGAAAAAAAAAAGTGATAATTTAAAACTTTATCGCTAACTTCACGCTCGCCCAAAACAATAATTGTTAATAACTCGAAAACCAACAATGGTATTTCAACAAAACAACTTTTTCTGATTGGAACAAATTGGGTACTAAATTGTAAATATTCGCATCAAAATTTCTTCGAATTTCTTGTGGATAACAGAAAGCTTTGGTGTTGGGTGTGACGTCACCACCGAATGTTACGAATGTGAATAACTCGTTAACGAAAAATGATATCGGAGAATTTTCTTCAGAACAAATTGGAACAAATTCGGGACTAAATATTGACATAACAATTTTTTCCAAATTCGAACATGTTGGTGCTGAGCGTGAAGTCAGCACTAAATCAAAGACATGCGAATAACTCGAAAACCATAAGGGTGCTGGGGATGATTGATACAGAACAAATTAGAACAAATTCAGTACTAAATATTGATCTTGGTTTCAGAATTTGTTCCACCAACTTTTCGCTAACTTCACGCTCGCTCAAAACAATTGTTAATAACTCGAAAACCAACAATGGTATTTCAACAAAACAACTTTTACTGATTGGAACAAATTGGGTACTAAATATTTGCATCCAAATTTCTTCGAATTTCTTGGAGAACAAAAAGCTTTGGAGCTGGGTGTGACGTCATCACCGAATGTTACGAATGTGAATAACTCGTTAACGAAAAATGATATCGGAGAATCTTCTTCAGAACAAATTGGAACAAATTCGGGACTAAATATTGACATAAAATTTTTTTCCAAATTCGGACATGTTGGTGCTGAGCGTGAAGTCAGCACTAAATCAAAGACATGCGAATAACTCGAAAACCATAAGGGTGCTGGGGATGATTGATACAGAACAAATTAGAACAAATTCAGTACTAAATATTCAGCTTGGTTTCAGAATTTGTTCCACCAACTTTTCGCTAACTTCACGCGGCCCAAAAATTGGGGGTGAGGGTTGTAGTAGCAAGGGTTGAAGCGCTATGCGTCCGTAACCTACATCTTAAGTTGTCCCCCTCGAAACAGAAATCGACCTGTCCGAGCATTTCTATCGAAAAAATTTATTTCGTCTGTAATCTCGTCTGTTTCGTTTTCAAATGGCCACCCTGTATTTCCAAAACGTATTCAGTCAGATTCAATCAAGAAATTATGTGAGGCTCGTACTCGCTCAATTTTATTTTGAATGGCTATACAGAGTCTTCATTAACTGGAAATTCCACGCATAATTTTAAGAAATAAAATAACCGTAAACATAGGACGTTTCGGTTTTGATATTCTCCACTTATGAGGGCTACATGATCGACTTTGGTATCAAAATGAGGGGTTTTCGAGGTCGCTGAATTCAATAAAAATAATTCCAGAATCCTGACTAGCTTGATTTAGATTTTCACCTGTCCAATGACATTTTTTGGAAAAAAAGGAAACTTCAAACTGTCACAGCTTCCGTCCCTCTTGTCGTATTCACTTTTTGTTCATATTTTGATGGTCAGCATATCTCAAAGTATCTCTGTGCAAAATATGTGCGATTTTAAAATCTGAAATTTTGGGTGAAAATTGAGCAAGGGGTAAAAACTCCATATTCGTCGATAAAACAAAAATCTGGGAGAATCTAACGGTGTTATTGCAATGGAAAATTGTTCCAACCATTTGTACCTTCAATAATAGCCCTTTTGCGAATAGATAGCACTCATACCACGAACGCTCTGAGCCTGTGAATAAAACTAGAAATGAAATATTGAAAACAATAAAACTGAAAAATTACTTACTTATGAGGGCTACATAGTCGACTTCGGTATCAAAATGAAGGTTTTCGAGGTCGCATTGAATTAAGAATATTTCAAAGCCTAACTATCACCGTTTAGATTTTGACCTGTCAAATGGCATTTTTTGAAAAATTGGAAATTTCAAACTGTCATTACTTCCGTCCCTCTCATCGCCGCCAATAGTTATTCATATTATGTTGATCAGCACAGTCCCAAGTATCTCTGTGCAGAATATGAGCGATTTGAAAATTTTAGAATTTTGGGTGAAAAATGACAAAGGGGTATGACCCCCTAAAAACACCATATTCATATATTTGGGGAGGATCTAAGTTATTATTGGATGTGGAAGTTGTACTTCCTATTCGAATCTTCAACAATAGCAATTTTGCGGATCGAAAGCACCCTTACCTTGAGTGGTGTGAGCTCGTGAACAGAACTCGAAAATGAAAAATCGAAAAATACAAAGTGGAATATTTCATTACTTATGGGGGCTACCTGGGTGATTTCGGTATCAAAATGTAGGTTTTCGAGGTAGCTCCATTCAATTAAAAACATTTCAGAGCCCTAACTATCATCGTTTAGATTTTGAACTGTCAAATAGCATTTTTTGAAAAATCGGAAATTTCGAACTGTCATAACTTCTGTCTCACTCATCGCCGCCAAAAGTAATTTATATTATGTAGATCAGCACAGCCCCAAGTATCTCTGTGCAGAATATGAACGATTTGAAAGATTTCAAATTTTGGGTGAAAAATGACAAAGAGGTATGACCCCCTAAAAACACCATATTTGTCAATAAAAAAGATATTTGGGGAGGATCTAACGTTATTATTGAATCCGGAAGTTATACTTCCTATTCGAATCTTCACTAATAGCAATTTTGCGGACCGACAGCACCCTCACCTTGAGTTGAGTGAGCTCGTGAACAGAACTCGAAAATGAAAAATCGAAAATTAAAAAGTGGAATATTTCATTACCCATTAGGGCTACTTGGTTGATTTTGATATCAAAATGTAGGTTTTCGAGGTCGCTCCATTCAATAAAAGATATTTCAAAGCCCGTTTAGATTTTGACCTGTCAAATGACATTTTTCGAAAAATCGGAAATTTCAAACTGTCATAACTTCCGTCCCTCTCATCGCCGCCAATAGTTATTTATATTATGTTGATCAGCATAGCCCCAAGTATCTTTGTGCAGAGCATGAGCGATTTGAAAAAATTGAAATTTTGGGTGAAAAATGACAAAGGTGTATGACCCCCTAAAAACACCATATTTGTCGATAAAAAAGATATTTGGGGAGGATCTAACGTTATTATTGAATCCGGAAGTTATATTTCCTATTCGAATCTTCACTAATAGCAATTTTGCGGACCGACAGCACCCTTACCTTGAGTGGTGTGAGCTCGTTAACAGAACTCGAAAATGAAAAATCGAAAATTAAAGAGTGGAATATTTCATTAACTATGGAAGATACATAAGCGATTTTGGTATCAAAATGTAAGTTTTCGAGGTCGCCCCATTCAATAAAGAATATTTCAAAGCCCTTACTATTACCGTTGAGATTTTGACCTGTCAATTGGCATTTTTTCAAACTGTCGTCCCTCTTTTCTCATTCACCATTTGCTTATATTTTGTTGCATAGTTCCAAGTATCTCAGTGCAAATTATGAGCGATTTAAAAAACAGTCGATGAAAGTAAATATCAGTACGGACCTACAAGGGGTATTTATTCGGGCGAATCATTCGAATCTACCAGTTTTCGAGGTCGCTGAATTCGAAAAAACAACGAATAACGATCAGTTTCTTTCAATAACCCCTAATTCTAGGGCATAAGATGACCAACTTCCTGATTCCGAGCTTTAGGTCGTTATAGCTAATGACGAAAAAATAATTTACCTAAATGACCTGCTAATATCCCATTCATGTATTACGGCCATCAAACATGAATTTGCGAATCTTGCAACCTTGAAAATTAACCACTTCCGTAAGAACACCCTAATTTGATTTACACAACGGAAGATACAACCAGTATACTTCGTTTTATGAGGAAAATGGACTAGAAGAAATTCTAATTTCCGAAGTACACCACTGGTGGCACCACCACAGCAGGATAATGACAAACCGGTGTCTGTCTTGTTAGCCTTCATCAGTGCCACATAGCCCTTACTGCGGTAGCATCCAACTGAAAGTCCTAGAGACGATAACCTCTATTTTACAACTTGGTTTTATTTGGAATTTGAAGCTTCTTTTTTGAGTGAATTTCTATATCGCTATCTGAAACGACCTACCAAATTTGGGTATATTCTCGACAAAAATTATTGAACACTAATAGGGGGAGACGAAGTTTTGTTTTTTCTTAAGTTTTCTATCGGTGCTCTTATAAGACAGATTGAAGTCGAATTGGCCAAAAACGGATATCTGAAGCACTGAAGATTCCGTACGAACGCGTTCATCATATAGTTCACGTCAATTTGGACATGAGAGAAATTTCTGCAAAATGAATCCCCAAATGTTTGAATATTGACCAAAAGCGTGCAAGGGTAGAAGCATCGCGTTCGATCTGTGCTCAATTTGAAAACGATGTAGACTTCTCAAACCGAATTGTTACTATGGATGAGACTTGGGTACATTTCTACGATCCAGAAACAAAGCAACAATCGATGGAATGGCGACATTCTCGTTCTCCAAGACCTAAGAAGTTTCGTGTCCAAAATCTGATGGAAAAGTTCTTTCTTCAGTTTTTTGGGATTGCCATGGAGTAATCATGATTGATTTTTTGGATAGGGGTAGAACAATAACTGGAGATTACTATTCGACATTATTGACCACTCGACTGGAAAGAATTAGAAAGAAGAGACGCGGAAAGCTATCCAAAGGTATTTTGTTTTTACAGGACAAAAGCTATGGAGAACTGGTTGGCAGAGCATGAAGAAACATTTTTAAAGGTCTAGAGACGTTGCAGGTTCGCTGTAATAAATATATTCAATTAAGAGGAGAATATGTTGAGTAATAAAATATTTTGACATTGAAATTTTGTTTGGTTCTATAGTAGGCTAAGAATTTTTCAACATATCCTCGTATGCTATGTCCTAGAGCCGATATCCCCTATTTTATTAATACTGTAATATTGAGTGTAGGAGAATAAATTCCCTCAAGCTTCGAAAAAGTCCCGATAGTTCCCTACTCCTACAAAATATGCTGGAACAACTTTCAAACTCCTCGGACGAAATCCTTCGGGCGAACTCGAAAAAAGGAGGAAATCTCAAAGTTGGAAACTACGGGAATATGACACGGGAGAAGGAGCAAGTTATACTGAGGAACTAGCGATCGTTGATGCTTCCAATTTCCGGCGCGGTTTCCGTTTCCGGTATTTAAGGGCGGCATCTAGCGATCGCGATACCAACTTCTCCCGACGCCATTTCCTACCGCTGGCGAGCGGGGAGGCGTCACGTGATTTAATTGTTACTAATTACTAATTAATCTGAATTATCGGGAACGCCTCGAGGACTATCTGTTTGTTGACGATTCTTCCGTAGGACCTTCCGGCACTAATGACGATATTCGTGAGTCTTAATTGAGAGTTATTCAATTAATCGGGAGAGATTTTAGGTATTTCTTTAGCACTGAACGAGTTCTACCTCTTCAGAGAGTCTCTCGAGAATCACATTTAAAGACGAAATGGAAATTGTGAAATTTGACTTTGTCCTTTTCTTACATATTCGAATGAACCTGAAGGGTGTTTCAATGAGATCATAACAAATTGCCTTTGAATGAAAAACAAACTAATGAAATTTGGGCTGTAATTTATTTCAGGCTGTGAAGGTCCCTGCTCGGGCGCCAGTTACAATGGGATTCAGCGAATTGAAAGTCAGAGAATAGAAATGATCTGGAATTCCATCGAAAAATTATATTGAGTGACTGTTTCTTGCGCTTTAAGGTCCGGTGGGGCTATTGGACCTTTCTTTTTCGAGAATGAGGGTGGAGCAACAGTTACGGACTGTAATATCTCGAAGCAAAATCAATCCCTCATTAGAAGGTCAATTGGAAATTTAATGAAAAGGTCACGAATATGTATTCAAAAAAGAGGAAATCATTTCTAATGTTCCATGTAAATTTTGTGTGAATCCTTAGTTCTGCTTTTCATATTATAAATATGTTTCGCATGTTTATTCTGTATTAGTTGTTGTAGATTTTTTGGTTTACGTATAAGTACGTATGAAGATATTTTCACACATCAGAATATGAGTGATTAAAATGAATTTCAGATTTGGAAAAACTACTTTAGGGCTCAGAAAGATCTTTGTATCATTGGACGATACAGCTTTACAATCTAGTTCAGAATATTCTCACTACCTTGGAGCGACATAACGATATTGTTCACATTTAAAAAAAATTTCTAGGAAAACTGGACGTGTACCGAAAAAAAAACGCTCCAGTAATGTAAACTTATGGTGGAATCTGATGCAGGTAGCGAATTTTTGAAAACGGATTGTACAGGGTATTTTTCAACTTGCAAATTCAATCTGAAGGAATCTGGGAAGGATTAGATTAGAACATCTAAAGATCACTCATTTTGAGTATGAACCGTCGTTGCCGAGCTGTAATTAACGCAAGGGGTGGAAATACCAAGTATTAAATCACTTATCAGCATTTCAGTATTTTGAAAATTGTTCATTTCTCTTCTTTCACATAAGATTCGGTGACATCCTGAATTTTTCTTCCATTTAATGTGTCTTGTTTCGTTCAAAACCTTCCCGAGAGAACATAAAAAATAAGTTATAAAGTCAATGTAGAGTTAACTTTAAAATTGAGATTTTCAGAATGTGCGTTAATTTTTTTGCGCAGTGTATAATGATCACTCTGAGATGCTCTGAAGGATGAATCCTCCAAGTCATGCGAGCCCTTAGCATCTAGTCCATCTTTACACATGTAACGGATAAGCATCCATCTTCCTCGTATAGTTGGCCGAAAAATGCCACCGTCTCTAGGTATTCAGAGGATTTGTTCGGAAGCTCGTGAGGGTTTCTCGTTCCAATCAAAATCGACAAATTCCCCTCCTACCTATTCGTCTTATTTTGTTATAAGGGCCCGCTATCCACGACCTGCTTCCTTTCAATGGTTCCCGAGCACCTACTTGAATACGTATATCTGGATAAACACACTTTCTGCCTGACTAAGCCTAAATGTACACGTCCGTTTTCATTCCCCGGGATTTCTTCGGGATTTTTATTTCTCGGTCCGGCGGTTATCTTCACTATTTTCAATCCTAGGTTATATTATGGAAGCTACTTGAATACTTTCGCGACTGTGAGTTTGTACAATGGCGACGTTGAATGTGTTCTACAAATCCACCTCTTTGGCAGGTTCTAAATGCTCGGAGGAGATATGTCATCGGCAAGTCCAGTAGTGCTCCGAAGTTTCGTTCCAGAAAAATTGATCCATTATACGATATAACAAATTATCGGTTTGTTCATTTTCAAGTTCTTTCTAGATTCTCAATATGACATAGTGTAGCAAGCGAGAATTCTGTCGAGACGTTACAAACTTGTCGAAGCTATTATACATGGTTACAGACAGTTGCATTCCTCAATTTTAAGGGCTAGGAGACCTTCAAGGGTACCTTTGCTATCATCTGGACATAGAGCTACTCATCGCCATATAGGGCACAACACCACCAAGATTGACTTTTACCACAAAAGCGCAACGTACCTTTTTCGGACGAGTCAAGATTCGGTTTACAGAGTGATAGTCAACGAGAAAGGGTTTGGAAAGGTCCAGACAGACTAGAGCGACTCGATTTTGCCCAGGAAGTTGTGCCCTTTCAATGCGGATCGAAATTGTGCTATAAGGTCTAATTTTTGGTCGCAACCCTCTTATTATCGTTGAATGAACAATAACTGGTGCCATTTAGGTAGAAAACATCATTGAACCAATCATTGTTGATCTGCGCAACGAATTTTAGGATAATTTCATTTATCAGGATGATAACGCTCCACCACACCGCACACGAAGGGTTCAAAACTTTCTTCAAGAGAACAATATCCAGAGAATGCACTGGCCAGCAAACTCACCGGACAAGAATCCAATTGAGCGCGTATGGGATTACTTAGGGAGAGCAATATCCAATCGCCAAAACCCACCTTTTCAGGAATTCAGTTTAGACCTTCAGGAAGAATGGAACGATATGCCTGGAAATGTCATTGATGACTTGATTCGTGGGATGCCTAGGCGTATTGAGCAATTGAATGAAAAAAGAGGTGGAAATTCGGAATATTAAATTTGGATTGAGTTGTGGAATAACTACCTATATTTGATCAAAAAAAATTGATATACACTGCGAAAAAAAATTAACGCACATTATGGAAATCTCAAATTTATTCTACAACTGAAGGTGTTCTCAATGGTAATTATTTTTATCAGAATTATGCATGCATATGTTATCCACGTATTTCAACGTTTTTCTTCAACACAGATGTTTTCTCCCATCAGGAATAAAAAAAGATGATATTATCATATTTTGAATGTATTGGCTCCATTCTAAAATCAGTTGTTCTCGATCAATTCTAGTGATCAATAGTTTTTCTTTCGTTTGATTTTCTACACTCGATCGCTATGCAACGCGAAACACGCAATTTGACCCAAGAGGAATGTGCCCAAGCGGTAGTTTTGCGATAAGAAGGGTGGACATACACAAGAATTGCAGAAAGGTTGGAGTTTCCCATACAAGTGTGTCCAGAATGTTGCAGCAATTCAGGGAGACAGGTATGAATGTCCGAAGACCAGGACGGGGTAGACCACGGTAACAACTGCCATTCAAGAACGTTACTTGAGAGTTTCTTCGTTGAGACAACGGTTTGCAACCGCTCGCCTCCTTCAAAATCAGCTTGAGCAAACTTATGAGGTGCAAATTAGCACTCAGACAATGAGAAATCGCCTCAGAGAATATGATTTAAGACCTCGTGTCGCGGCCCCATCGAAGGGCGCGTTTGGATTTTGCGAGAGAGCATATCCATTGGGAAGAGGCCGATTGGGAAAGAGTTCTCTTCACAGATGAGTCTAGATTCTGCCTCTACCATTGTGATCGACGTTCCCTTGTATACAGACGTCCACATAAAAGATATGCTCAGTGCAATTTCCTGAATACTACTGGTTTCGGGAGAGGATCGGTTATGGTATGGGGTGGAATATCTTTGACTGCTCGCACAGACCTAGTGGTCGTTGATAATGGAGCTATGAATGTTGATAAGTATATAAGGAACATTCTTGAAGAGCATGTAGTGCCATTTGCCCCATACATTGGTGAAAATTTCATTTTTATCGACGATAATGCCAGACCCCATCGTGCAAGCATCGTTCAGGAGTACCTTGAAGAGGTTGAAGTCTCTCGAATGGAATGGCCAGCAAGAAGTCCAGATCTCAATCCGATTGAGCAGATTTGGGACAACCTCAATAGAAGGCTGAGAAGTTCAGAAAATCATCCAGCTACTCTTAATGACTTAGGAATCCAACTCTGAGAAATCTGGGAAGGATTAGATCAGAACATTTTAAGATCACTCATTTTGAGTATGAATCGTCGTTGCCGAGCTGTAATTAACCCAAGGGGTGAAAATACCAAGTATTAAATCACTTATCAGCATTTCAGTATTTTGAAAATTGTTCATTTGTCTTCTTTCACATAAGATTTGGTGGAATCCTGAATTTTTCTTTCATTTAATGTGTCTTGTTTCGTTCAAAACCTTCCCGAGAGAACATAAAAAATAAGTTATAAAGTCAATGTAAAGTTGTTAACTTTCATTAAAATTGAGATTTTCAGAATGTGCGTTAATTTTTTTGCGCAGTGTATTTAGATTTCTTCTTTTTTTTTCAATTTTGTCTCATCCTGCAAAAAGCAAAGAGTAACAAACAAAGATCTTCATCAAATATATTGCAGTTGGATTGAAAGAAAATATTCATCTCATTTCCAAGACATATATTGTTTATTTCTTGTTAAACCTAGGGGGCCAAGGGATTTAACGATATATGTTTTGACGATCCCAAGATACACTAATCCTGCAAGCTTTTAGGTTCATGTCCCTCTCATTCAACCCCCACCCCAAATTAAGCCGTCGTGACGAAAGTTTCGTGTGAATTTCCCAACTTCATCAGAGCAGTGTAGAGACCACATGCCCGAAAAGACATCGCTGCATTTCGGCGACGCGGACGGGGAAAAAGCGGGGGGAGTTCCCCCCGCGTAAGAGATCCATCGAGTTCATTTCATGCACCGCCAACTTGTAATGCTTTCTTTCCAAATTCCTGTCGATCTTCCGACGTCCTCGGAGCTTTTCGGTCCTCGGAAATGGATCGAGAAAACTTTCGTCGGATGAATATCTGATTTATTACTGTTTGAATGCGGGGATATTCCGGATTTATTTCACGTACAATCGAAATTATGAGTTTTGAATCGTATATTTCGAAGCTGGTCGTAAAACCAACGGAGCCGATCGTAGTTTCATGGACGAGAATATTGAATCTAATGGAATTTACAATTTGGGGGATTTACTCTGGAAATATCCCAGAGTTACTCGAAGAGAATGAATGCTTCAGCGACGTCTGGAAGTCCTATTCGCTTTTTTGATAACACCGTAAGTAGTATCACATGCATGGAACGAATTAACTGTGAGTTAGTTTCCGAAATTTAGGTTTTACGAATTCGTACATCGACTATGTCCAGAAATTCGTTCACAGGGATAATGCCAAGTTCCTTTCATTCATTCAGAGCTTTTTTATCGAACGATGAAGAAATTGCTGAGTATCCTTCATCAAATCCCAAACAATATCATCCTGACAGTTGTTATCAATCAAATTACAACCCAGAGAGAGACCGGGAAAATCTGAGTACGACATATATGAAAAAAAATGGAAAAACTGTCTGGTTGGTTCCATTAACTATATTCAACAGAAATAATGGAACCTGCGGAAACGAAAAGTTCGTTGAATTAAGCTACGAGGTAATATCCGCAATGGTTTCTGCACAAGCAAAAATAATTACATGGCTCGGAGCGTACATTTTAGTTGGACTTGACGCGACAGTTGATGTTGTTACCTCAGTGAAAAGTTGAAATATAAAGCAACTGCATCAGTCGTTCCATTCTTTTAGAGCTACATGAAAGGATAATAACAACATTGAAAAGTTTGAAATTAAATCCATAAAAGAAATTATAGAGGTATTCCGATTGATATTGAAGTAAATGTATACTGGGACACATACAAAAAAACACTAATTTAATATACTAACTGACAAAAAAACTGCAACACCCAGAAGGAGCTGTTTAAATTTTAATTCTTTTTTTGGTGAAACATATACTCCATTCACAATTATAAAATCACAACTCTGGCCTTGGAAATTTGACACATTCCACTCTGTATCGAAGTTATGACGTTCTTCAAAATATTTTTATGTTCCAAGTCAACACTATGTTGCCCTTTCTACATTCTTAGCGTATTTCTCAGAATGTGAATTTATTCGCAAAATGAATGAATTGGAAAAGATGTGACGGACGAAAATAATTAACGTTTATATGAATTGATAGAAAGGATTCCTTTTCTAGTTATTTGCATGAAAAGTACAAGAGATCACTGTTGAAATATATTATGTTTCGCCACGGAAGAAAATTGCATTGCTTTCACATGATTTTCATGTGCATGCCTGTGAAGATTTAATGTTTATTATCCTCTTGAACTGAAAGTTCAAGACTTGACATCAATTGTTGAATCAAGAATAATGGAACATTATATCCCTCTACTGGTATCCAAATAGTTGAAGGGAGTTCTGATGCAACAGGAACTTTTTCTTGGAATATAACCTTAATAGCTAACTTAATAAAAATAAGAGTAGAAGATATACATTTCATTTATTTGATCTTATGAACAAGGAGTAAAATATTCTGACTGTATAATTCACATTTATCATTCACCTGTTCTAAAATAAGACGCAAACTCCTCCACATTATAGGGTCCCTAAAGCATTAAAAGCTTGTGTCTCTTTTGAAAGAAGTAGCACTAGATATATACTCTTTCGATTAAGAGCAAATACCTACCGTTGAATGTTACATACACAAATTCCTTCAAAATGGGCTTATACGAAGTGGTTCTTTTTCTGAAACGTGAAAACGATCAACAATAATCATTTAGAGACCGATGATGGCCATCCAAAACCCGTTTACTTACGAAAATCGTGCAATTTCATTCTGCAAGTTCTTTCCTCATAATTCCTCGAAAATCCTACCTGATCCATATTTTCCCGTCGCTTTCGTGAAAAGATCGTATAAGGAAGCCTTTTTTGTCCATTTACACATTCCAAATAAATTTTGAGCACCAAAAACGATACCGAAACTAACCAAACTTCTGGGGGACCGGAATTTCGTTTGAAATCTTTTCAAACGGCCAGATACTTAAAAAAAACTTCGTTATCAAGTGTAAAAAAGGCGATTAGTACTTACTTTTGCTTTATTCATGCTTATAAATCGATTTTTGGTCCAATTCCAATTTGCCGTCTGTACCCATGTCGAAATATTTTTGATACTTTTACTTTGATGTAAACAAAGAAACTGGCAACGCCGTTTTGTCATTAAAGATATTCTCTGTACGCGCACAGATTTTTTATCAGATGCACCAATTCCTAAAAACGAAACCATGGCCAGAGTTGTGGTTTTATAATTGTGAATGGAGTATAGATAGTATAGCAAAAAGTAAATGATAAAATTTGGGGAAAAAATCGTGCAAGTTTTTCCGTGTGAATTCTTTTTGTTACTTAAATAACGTAGGTATTCGTTTTTTGCAAATTTTTTAAATTTTACATCAAATCAGATGTTCGAGGAGCTCAAAAATGTTTAGTTGTTGTTAAAATGTCTAGACCACGTGTACGCGGAATTTATCGTCAACTCAGTGAATTTGAAAGAGATCGAATTATTGGTCTACGGGAGGCGAGGTTGTCATTTCGAGAAATCGCTAACCGTGCGAACAGAAATCCAACTACTGTAATGAGATATTGTCAAGCGTGGTTAGATAATGCCTAAAATCGAAGAAGAGTAGGCGCCGGACGTCGAAGGGACACAAATGAAGTTCAAGATCGACGGCCATTAGAGACCGATTTGCGACAACTCGATCTTTGGCAGAGATGAGTGGTTAGGAGAATAAGGCCATACTGTAATATCGACCCCATCTTGTGTTACCTCTGACGGTCGAGCATCCCAGCAACGATTACAGTGGTGCAGAGAACGTCAACATTGGAATGTGGAATGGCATGAGGTTTTTTGATGAATCTCGATTCTCCCTGGCAGCACATGATGGCGGAAGAAGGGTTAGACGACGTTTGGGAGAAAGACGTGAACCTCAGTTTGATGTTGAGCGTCATGTACACTGGACAGTAGGTTTTATGCTATAGACTGCTATTGCACATGCAAGTCTTTTAGTCTTCATTCGAGGTAACATAACATCGCTGCGTTACCATCAAGAAATAGTGGAGCCATATGTTCTCCCCCACCTTAACCGGCTCGAGAATCCAGATCCCACGATCTTTGGCCCATAGAGCATGTTTGGGACATCATGGGTAGAAAGCTTGGAAATTTACCCCAGCCCCCACGGACTTTGGCGGCTCTGGGACATGAAGTACAGGTAACCTGATCATCTGCAGAAATAGTCTGGTACACAGACGGTTCTAAGACAGATGAAGAAACAGAAGCGGGAATACATGGAGTGAGGCCAAGAAGGGATTACATAATACCTCTCGGCAAACACGCCACGATATTTCAAGCTGAAACACATGCCATTAGGACATGCATACAGAAGAACCTGGAAAGTGGCTACCAAAGAAAACACATCCACATTCTCTCTGACAGCCAGAGCGCCATCAAAGCTCTCAACTCGACACAGATAAAGTCTAGACTCGTCTGGGAATGCCTCCGGGACCTTCTGCAGCTGGAAAAACACAACAAGGTCACTTTGATGTGGGTGCCAGGTCACAAGGGAATAGCAGGCAACGAAAAAGCAGACCAGTTAGCAAGACAAGCATCTGAAACGCCATTCACAGGGCCAGAACCTGTGCTTGGAATCAGCAAAAACCGATGCAGGACCCTGATTGAGGAGTGGATAAAACAAAGACACCGACAACACTGGGAACAGAGCGACGGGCAAACACACAGCAAAGCCATGGTAGGACGCCAAGCCAAACCTTGACAGCTGACTTTTTGAATCTAAACAGAACAAAGGCACGCATAATAGTAGGTCTACTGACGGGACACTGCGGCCTCAGAAAACATCTGAACACCATAGGAATACTTGGAGAACCCGTGGATTGCAGACTCTGCGGCGAAGAGGAAGAAACAGCCTCTCACATAATCTTTGAATGCGACGCCTTGGGAAGAAGGCGCCACAGAATCTTTGGTGAAATCAATCCGGAAACGGGAATGAATCCGAAAAACCTCATAAAAAGGCTACTGAACCTGATAAAGGACACAAACCTATTCTCGTGAGGAACCACTGACGAAAGAGTGATACAATAGACCCAAGTTGGTCGCAGTGTCACAGGGAGGCCAAGCGCTAACCCGGTCTCTTGTTTGTCAGCTTATCAATCAAATCAAAAAAATCAACAGGTAGCCTGGGATAGTATTCCTCAGGAACGAGAGACCATCTTAGGGTATCAATGCCAAGAACTGTTGGGGAGTGTATAGATCATCGCAGTAGACAAACACATTATCAACAAATTTATTAAAAAGAATTGTAAACCCTTTCTCCAAATTATAATCATTTACTCCTTGCTTTAGTATCAATACGAATTGTGGGCTTCTTGAGGCCATTTAGTCCTTCAGGCCCTTTAGAGAATTAGCTAGGAGGATACCCAGTAGTGGCTTTGGTTCTAGGGGACCGTTCAAAAGATCATGGAGTTCTTGTGGAGCATTTCACTGAGCACGATGATGTGAGAAAACTTTCTCAAACCACCAAAACAGAATTACCAATGCTCAATCCTAGAGATAATCAGACAAAGCCAGTGTTAGCATAGATACCCTGTCCGATCATCCGTCATGTCAGCCAGTTAAATCACGCACAATGCCAGTATGAATCAAATGGTTAAATGACGCGACGGATTTGACGTGCCATCGTACTGAGAAACGTAATTATGCCATTTGGTCCGAAATGTTATTTGTGGACTGCGATGCGGATTTTGATGGGTCATACATCTCGATTTTTGGGATCTGGCGTACGTATTTCGGTCGTATATCGATTCGCGGTTCATGTCATGTGGGGGGGTGGTATCATAACGGCTGATTGGATATTACTGACCTGAGAAAATGCATATTTGGGATCGATGGCGCGTTTGTCGTTCCCCCTAATATGGTATTTGTTCGTGACATGGATATGTTCGATGTTCATGCACTCAAATTCGCATTAGAGTTTCGTTCGTTCTATTATAAATTCATTCCGAGTGATTAAATGGTTAAATATTTTTGCTCTGCGTCAATTTTGGCTTACGAACCATTGATTTGACCCGCAATATGAGGTTCCCATAGCTGCCGTCGATGAAATTCGTAAGTTGCTGAGATGTCCTTATTCCTTTTCGAAATATTCATTCTCCATTAAGATCAATTAACTTTGTATCCTTTTGAGTCTGTCCTTCAGACGTCGAAATAAACTGCTCCACATGAGTTAGGGATATTGACATAAATTGCAAAAAAATAAAGTTAAAATAAGATTTTTGTGATGAAAATTTATATAAATATGATTTCAAGTTGCAAATTAATTTTAGCCAGTAGGTCTGCAGCGTATACAGGGTGGTTAAGAAAAATCGAGTAAAATAATGAAATTTTATTCCCAGAGAATTCAAGCATTTTAAGAATGTATGGCCTCCACGGACCTCAATAACAGCTTGACATCTTCTTTGCATACTACACACGAGGTTGTTTTTCTGAGGAATTTTGTTCCATAAACGGGACAGAAGCTCTCTCAGATCATTTAAGGATTCTGGGGTAGGTTGATGATTATCTAATCTTCTTTGGAGCATATCCCATTGCATTCGATGCAATTCGAATCTGGTGAGTGCGGAGGTATTGATAAATGTGGAATACCAAGCTCCTCGCGCGCATTCTCAACTATGGCTGCACGGTGCGGTCTAGCGTTATCGTCTAGAAATTGAAAAGTTTCACCAATATCAGCGTGAAAATTTGGCACAAAATTGTCAATGGCATGCTCCCTAAAGTGTAAGGCGGTCATATTCCCAGGACAAATGTGTATAGATCTGAGAGCCCGTTGAAACATATCCCGGTCCATACCATAACACTACCCCCTCGGAATGAATGGACTTCTTGGACATAGCGACGATTACGGAGTATGCGTGGGATTGTCCATACCCTTATTCTTCGAGAATCTGAAAATCGTCCATATCTGGATTCATCAGTGAAAAGGACACTACGCCTTTGATCGTTCCAATTGATATGTTGCCTTGACCATTCCAGTCTTTGACGCTTATGGTGACGTCTTAATGGAACTCCTCCTAATGGACGTCTAGAAGCTAGATTCACCTCTCACAAATGTCGTCTGAAGGTTTCGATGGAAACTTGGAACCCATCTGCATTTTGAAGAGTATTCCGTAGCATTCTACACGTAGATGTAGAGTTTCTTCTCGCCGAAACGGTGATGAAACGATCCTGAACAGGTGTTGTTTTTCGTCGCCCACCAAGCCTTGATCTTTCCAACACGGAACCTGTCTCCCTGGACCTATTCCAAAGTCGAGATATCACATTTTAGCTGACTTGGAGCCTTTCCGCTACAACAACCTGAGTTAGGCTACTCTGTAGCATTCCGATAGCCCTATTGGCCTCAGCGTTTGTTAATTTACGTCTTGGCATTTTCAGAAAACTCGTTTCAAATCGAAGCCGTTGATAAACTGACTTCATTTCAAAATGAGAACATTCATGAAACATATGCAAAGAACCAAACTTCAGAAAAAAGGCGACCAGATTGACGAAATGTCTCATACAGATTTTTATTGGATCGATTCAAGTTGTTATTGAGTTTTCAATGATACAGCGATTTTCTCGAAGATTACATACTTTTAAAAACGATTGAATACGAAATCCCTAACTCTTGTGGAGCAGTATATCTCGACCTTGCTTTAGCTGATCCCTAAGAACGTGCATTGTCATTGTCGTGATGAATAATGATGGCATAAAAAAAAGTACCAATTAATAGCTAAACGAGTTTTGACTCCGCAATATATGCCTTCACTTTCCACTCCCATGAAGTGAATAAATCGCCAACATATGGCCCCATTATAAGGATATAGTACACATCATCCCGCGAACTTTGATGAAATAAAGAGCAGAATTTACCGACAAAGTTTGCTACCGAGTTGTTGCTCGTCGCCGTAAAATGAGGCGCATACATTTTTAATAAGTGCTACCCGGGCAGACGTCTCGCCTTTTGAATGCCGTAGTTGTATCTTCGCCGTCATATTGTTCCACCGTAGAAAGATTGCATAACCTCATATTAGGTATAATGGCATCAACATTGTGCTTGAAATATGGGGCCCAGCGCCGGATCCTGATTCAATTTGAGTGAAACGGCGCGAGTTTGTGAGACTGTTTACTTCGCCATGCTCAAGATTAGTTGGAGGTGAAGTTGTTGAACGTAGGAAGTTTGGTAAAGAACCAAACTTCAGAAAAAAGGCGACCAGATTGACGAAATGTCTCATACTGATTTTTATTGGATCTATTCAAGTTGTTTCAAATGATTTTATTTTTCACTTGTACATTATATGTTTATTTTACCTTAGAAACGGTCGCTATAAATACACTCATTATGCCCGTGGGCATTTTAGCGGGCATTATGGATCATAACGCCCGCTCGTTGTGCGAAAAGCAAAATAAGCTAGAAAGAAATTATTTATTTCGCAGAATTTTAATACTAAAACAACGATAACTCAACAAACGGAAACAAAGTCTTTCTTAATTAAAATTAAAAGTGCAGTTTTCGAATTTCCCGGAAAAATTCTTCAATCGTGAATCTTGGGATGTTTTCGAAACCTGAGGAGCGAAAACTTGACCACAAGTACTTGGAAGTTCGTTCACAAGAGAACCACTAGAGAATTCATGAGAATCTGTTACCGAATTCACAATCATCGTCGATACTTTGTTTTTGGAAAAAATGCTCTGCTCTAAGTAACCTTCCGCCACAGATGCACTCTTCCATCTTCCGTGCATTTTTAACGTTTCATATGATGCACCAGCCTCAGTTAAAAGAGTTGCTGAAGTCCGTCTCAAACAATGTCCTGTATATTCATTTGCATTATCCAATTTTAAGTATTTGGCAATCATCGAAGGCACACTTCCTATGGTATTTTTGCCAACAGGTTGGATGGTGCACCGACCATTTCGGAACGTGAGAAAAATCTAGGATTCTTCACTCCACTGGGTCTCAAGGATATATATTTTCTGACCAGCCCCAAAGCTCCTATTTTTTCTTCCTCTACAATGCTAAATCCTTTTGACATACCGGTTTTAGTTTCGGGTATTTCAACAAGTAAACAGCTACCCTTATCTTCTATATCTTTGATAGACATTTTCACTAATTCATCTCTCTTTAGTCCTCCAAAAACACCCATTATTAGAACTACTTTATGTAGAAGATGAATTTCATCAAGAGCTTCATTGATGAATGTATGAACAAAGTTCTGCTGTCAAAACTTTGGATTTCTTCGGAATATAACCTTTAGATTTCATTTCTAAAAACGCTACTAGCCGGGAGAATTGTGAAATATTGATATCTTCATTGACAATCAGTGTAGATTTCAAAATAGAATATTTCGTCCACAATGACGCAGGACAAAATTTTTCAGACTGAAATAAAAAAAAATTACCCACACATGAACAAAATGAAAAATAAAATAGCATACCAATTCTTGAAAGTACGCCAATAACACTGTTTCATCTATAGCAATTATTTCATTTTTCAACTTCCATTGATGGAATGTTTCATAATCCTTGTCGTAGACGAGTCTGGATTTTTCTGGTAATAGATTATTTGCAGCTTTGACTGCATTTTCAATTATATTATTTGGCAAATTGCTATTCACTTCTGTTATTTCTTTAAATCTTCACAACGAAAACAGTAATGACATTCACTTAATAAAATGATGACAGCAATAACGAACTTCAAAATATTAACAAGTGCCATGGTTACTACTGAAAGTTAAATGGAAAAAAAAATCATAGGAGCAATCGAATTTTATTGTAATTAAATGATATATTCGTGAAAAATAAAATCTTGTATGCACCACGAGCGTTATTAGATCCTAACGCCCATCGGGCAACATTCATCCCTCGGGCCGAATGTTTCCCTCCGGGCGTTAGGATCCATATAACGCACTTGGTACATAAATAACTATTACAGCGATTTTCTCGAAGATTACATACTTTTAAAAACGTTTGAATTCGATATGCAAAGGAATATGCTTCATGAATGTTCTTATATTGAAATGAAGTCAGTTTATCAACGGCTCCGATTTGAAACTAGTTTTCTGAAAATGCCAAGACGTAAATTAACGAACGCTGAGGCTAATAGGGCTATCGGAATGCTACAGGGTGGCTTAATTAAGGTTGTTGTAGCGGAAAGGCTCCAAGTCAGCCAAAGTGTGATACCTCGACTTTGGAATAGGTTCAGGGAGACAGGTTCCGTGTTGAAAAGACCAAGGCTTGGTGGGCGACGAAAAACAACACCTGCTCAGGATCGTTTCAGCACCGTTTGGGCGAGAAGAAACCCTACATCTACGTGTAGAATGCTACGGAATACTCTTCTGAAGATGGCCTGATGCGCCAATCACAAGATGAGCCACTGTAACCAAACAGAGGTTCTTATTCTTGTAGAAATGGGGATATCTCGAAAAAATTATCATGCTGAGAAATTTCCTACTGTTTCCGGCGATTTACTGGGGGTCAAACTTTCGAAGCGAGATTCGCGGAAAACTGCGAGTAATTCTCCGTGAAAATCCGTCCGAACTCAAATATTTCGAAGATGTTCGGTTTGTTATGTCCGAACAAATAAGCCGGATGTCTGTTTCTCAGCGGCGGCGTGTAAAATCCCATAATCTGAAAAAGAAAGAGCGCAGAAAGTCCGATACGATAGCGGCCGTGGGGATATCGGTGTGAGGATTTAAGGATAAGGATTTCCTCTGCGCTCCATCGGAGCTGGGGGCGTGTGAGGAGAAACGAGGCTTCGTGGATGGAGAATCGATACCACCTGAAGGCCATCGCCGTCTTATGTTAATAGCGAGTGCGTATGGACGAGGAGGAATGGGTTATTTATATTCGTGGATGTTGAGGAAATTGGAATAGAGCAGCAGTCGTTGAATGAAACATGGAAAATGTTGACCTATTTCGACGTTCTGAACGTTTATGGGGCGCCCTCGAAAGTTCGTATGTAATCATAACGTTTGAGCAGTTTGGAAAGGCTGGAAAAAAGTTTTGCCGGGTCGTAAGTGGTTATTCCGACAGTGCTTATGAAAGTTTGATTTTGTTACATATTTGGAGGTTTCTTCGACGAGAGCAATACAGAGATCCACTGAAAATTACCATAACTACAGAAGTATGCTGTTTTGATATCGCTACTAGTTTATTACCCCATTGTTCAATCCCTGGCTGACTTATTCTACATTTGCCATTTCCTCAGACTATAGAAAGAGGAGACATCAATAATAAATGGTGAAGCCAACTTTCAAAATCATCAGAACTAAACTGGGTAACTGTAGTATTAATTTCGTTCCGCTATTTGAACTAATGACTTTTTGAACAGTCATCAGGATATCGCGTAGGGAAAGTGAAACTTGGATTCATTACTGAATATTATTAGCAAAATACATTGAAAAAAGGTTCGAAGGTTTCTTGTTTGTGGTTAATTGGACTATTTGGATCCTGATTTGAGTTTCCACAGGCATGTTCTACTCATATCATTTCTAAGAAAAATTGGCATAAACTGCAGAATCTAACTAAGAAAGGTTCAGCGGCGTGATGTTATTGGTATTGAAAAATGAAAATGAAATTACAAGAAAATTATCTCTTTTTGACGAATTCGTACAATGCTTCGAACATTGAAACATATTCTGATAAGATAAACAGAGTTAGCTAGATTCGGAATTGATAAGAAAATATCAGGAGGTAATCTGAAAAGTGAAATTCTTAAACTCGAAGAATCTGCGCCACTTTTGGTAAGAATGAAACGACTAGGACATACCTGTATAAACTCAAATTAGGATCCAAATTTACCACAAACAAGACACTCAAGAACCAATTTTTCAAAGTATTTTGTTGATAATATTAGAAAATGAATCCAAAACTCACTTTTCATACGCAATGAAACGTGATATCGTGATGAAACTCTGAAGAACGTAATTAGTAAGGACTGAACGAGAATAAATTCGCTATCACAAAAACGCTTATATCTTTTGAACCACTAGACCGATTTTGAAAATCAAACTCATTTTCGAATCATCTTCTAATTCTAATGAAAACTGTTTTCACAATAAAAAAACCAAAACTATTTTTCACAAAATTCATGTTTTTTTTCTGTAATTCTTCCCATCGTGCTTCTTATAGTGTTCTCAGTCACTTTCTGGGATCCTGTCTTCCACTTTTGCTTGAATTCCGCTAATGTTTTCGTTGATTTCTTAGTCTTCTTCAATTCTCTTTTTACTAGGGCCCAATATCTTTCGATTGGCCTGAGTTCTGGGCAATTTGGTGGATTGGTCTCTTTGGGGACAAAAACCACCTCATTAGCTTCGTACCATTCCTTGGTTGCCTTGATGTAGTGGCATGAAGCTAAATCTGACCAAAAGATTGTTGACACATCGTGCCCACGTAAAAATGGTAAAAGTCGCTTCTTCGAGCATTCCTCGATGTATATCTTCGAGTCAAGGGAGTCTTGGCCAACGAAAAATTTGCTCCTTTTCCCACAAATGCAAATTGCTTGCCAAACCAGGAATTTTTTAGGAAACTTTGCTTGTTTCTTCATGCGAAATTGTTCGTCAGCATTTCCACGAGAATCTGCAGTATAAAATTCCTGACCAGGAAGTTGCGAGAAATCAGCCATAAGACATAGGTTTCGTCGTCCATCACGCAACAGGAAAAATTTTTCAAGAAATCTTTTTTTAATTTCTTTGCTCTTGATTTCGCTTCTTGATTCTTCACAGCGTTCCTGTCTGGCACTTTCTGCACTTTGTATGTTCTAAGCCCACAAGTCGACAACGATTTTCTGAACAGTTGACTGCGAACAACCCACTATTTGGGCCACTTTCCGTCCTGAAAGGTTAGGATTCTTCTGAAAAAGGCTGGTTCCTTCCTTGCGGTTAATTGTAAGATCTTCGTTGAAGCGCTTAACAACTCTTGATACCGTTTCCGGACGAACGCGAGCCTCTTTTGCGATTCTTTTGAAGCTTCATTTTTGATTATTTTGAAAAAGTTTCAGTATAAATTCTCGTGTTTTTACTTCGCTTGACATTTTGCGACAGAAAATTGGAATATCTATGAAGTAAATGTTCCACATGTTTCTGACGTTTATAACAAAGCTAACTATGATCAAATTTTGATTTTTTCCTATTTGGTTCGAAAAGATATAGGCGTTTTTGTATAAGCGAATTTATTCTCGTTCAGTCCTTAACACAAAATTAAAATAGCCATACGAAATTAATGAATTCAACACTATTTATTATTGAAAGAATAGTCTCCTCTTTCTATAGTCGAAGGGTGAAAACAACATTCCTTTTTTCATTATTATTGGTCTTTCGGATTACCATCTTTTGATCTCTATTCAATTGGCCGACCCGCACCTCTCCAATAACTATCAAGTCAATTGCCAGGAAAATGGAAATAAGTTATAGCTAGAGGAGGACAATACTTTGGCCATTGACTCTAAGGGTGTTTTTTCACAATAAAGCTTGAATTTTCGAAAAAAACGAACTCATTAAGGCTCCTTACATATTCTAGAATGTTGAATAACTTCACCAAGTGCAGTTAAAAAAAAACGAATGCTTGAAACGTGAAATAGTGGACGAGTATTGTTGTAAAACCGCCCGTTTCCAGCGCGAGTAATGACCGCATCACTTTCAGCAGATACAATGCGAAAATATCCCCACATGTTTAGATGGCGAATGGCAATTCCGGCTCATGGAAATTAAATGATTCATATTGCGATTTCGTATCTCTAGGGTCCGGCCCGAAATCATCCTTTGTGCGAACTGGTATTCATTTCACTTCATCCGGTCTCGAATGGCGAAAAATATTGTTTTTGCGCAAGCGAACGTCATGAATTCTAAATGGTATTCCTGACCAGCTTATATCGATAAACAGGGTCGCATGGGAGTTTTCCGAGCGCTGCATTCCGTCGACATCCCGAAGTACATTATGCTTCATTCCGTTTCCAACCCTTGATGTGCAGATATGGCTTCAAGTCTCCTATGAATTGTATTGTGCCTGATGCTCGGGGAAGTTTTCTATTGAGCACTCCGAATTTGAATACAGGAACTGCATTCGGAAGACCAACCGAATCCAATGGCTCGTGGATGAAAGGTCATCTTATGTCCATTTACTCCATTCGCTTTTATAATGTATTCCGGTTGCCAAGATTTAGGTTTATCAATTTTTTTCACTTAAAACTGACAAAGGTTGGCACTCGTGAAATGTCAAATACACTGCGCATAAAATTAACGCACATTATGGAAATCTCAAATTTATTCTACAACTGAAGGTGTTCTCAATGATAATTATTTTTATCAGAATTATGCATGCATATGTTATCCACTTTCAACGTTTTTCTTCAATACAGATGTTTACTCCCAGCAGGAATGAAAAAAGAAGATATTATCCGATTTTGAATGTATCGGCTCCATTCTAAAATCAATTGTTCTCGATCAATTCTAGTGATCAATAGTTTTTCTTTCGTTTGATTTTCTACACTCGATCGCTATGCAACGCGAAACACACAATTTGACCCAAGAGGAATGTGCCCAAGCGGTAGTTTTGCGAGAAGAAGGATAGACATACACAAGAATTGCAGAAAGGTTTGGAGTTTCCCATGCAAGTGTGTCCAGAATGTTGCAGCGATTCATGGAGACAGGTATGAATGTCCGAAGACCAGGACAGGGTAGACCACGGGTAACAACTGCCATTCAAGAACGTTACTTGAGAGTTTCTTCGTTGAGACAACGGTTTGCAACCGCTCGCCTCCTTCAAAATCAGCTTGAGCAAACTCATGAGGTGCAAATTAGCACTCAGACAATATAAAATCGCCTCAGAGAATATGATTTAAGGCCTCGTGTCGCGGCAAGAGGTCCAGCTCTTACACCAGCCCATCGAAGGGCGTGTTTGAATTTTGCGAAAGAGCATATCCATTGGGAAGAGGCCGATTGGGAAAGAGTTCTCTTCACAGATGAGTCTAGATTCTGCCTCTACCATTGTGATCGACGTTCCCTTGTATACAGACGTCCACATTAAAGATATGCTCAGTGCAATTTCCTGAATACTACTGGTTTCGAGGGAGGATCGATTATGGTATGGGGTGGAATATCTTTGACTGCTCGCACAGACCTAGTGGTCGTTGATAATGGAGCTATGAATGCTGATAAGTATATAAGGAACATTCTTGACGAGCATGTAGTGCCATTTGCCCCATACATTGGTGAAAATTTCATTTTTATGGACGATAATGCCAGACCCCATCGTGCGCGCATCGTTCAGGAGTACCTTGAAGAGGTTGAAGTCTCTCGAATGGAATGGCCAGCAAGAAGTCCAGATCTCAATCCGATTGAGCTGGTTTGGGACAACCTCAATAGAAGGCTGAGAAGTTCAGAAAATCATCCAGCTACTCTTAATGACTTAGGAATCCAACTCGGAGAAATCTGGGAAGGATTAGATCAGAACATTTTAAGATCACTCATTTTGAGTATGAACCGTCGTTGCCGAGCTGTAATTAACGCAAGGGGTGGAAATACCTAGTATTGAATCACTTATCAGCATTTGAGTATTTTGAAAATTGTTCATTTCTCTTCTTTCACATAAGATTCGGTGAAATCCTGAATTTTTCTTCCATTTAATTTGTCTTGTTTCGTTTAAAACCTTCCCGAGAGAACATAAAAAATAAGTTATAAAGTCAATGTAGAGTTAACTTTCATTAAAATTGAGATTTACAGAATGTGCGTTAATTTTTTTGGGCAGTGTAATTCTCAGAGACGTTGTCAATGCATATTATTATTAACTCTTTTTTAACTTTGTGAATGAAGTAAGTTCTTTTAAGGTTTAACACAGGTTTCGTGGTACATTTTCCCCCTGGAATATTTCAAGTTCTGCAAAAGGGTATTATTTGTTGAGAATTTTGAAACTTCCATAGGATATTCTGTTCGTTCAGAAGTTTTTCTGTCGGGTTATTCGAGTTCTTTTATTTTTTTTCGAATGAACTATCACAAAGTAACGGATTATTCTGTTCATTATTTTTCAGTAAAATTCCAACACTCGAGTCTTGATTTTCGTACAAGAAAATAGCATAACTGAATCTTCCAACCATGTTTATATAAGTGAAATATTTCCAGTATCACCAGAGAAAGAAGTTTCTTCAACATTCGCCAGGTCTTTGGAATTATTGAATTCACATAATATCTTCTCGAATTCATTATTTTCCCAAAGTAAATAAACATTTCGATATATACGTCATCAAAACGATCTCTATGTAGAAAGGACAAAGTTGCTTATTTATCTGACAGGAAAATAACTATATCCTAACATTTTGAAAATATACACGGCGAAATGTGTCAGAATGTCATGGTCAGCCGAGATACTCGGTAAAAGTGAATGGAGTATATACTGTGAAGTCATTTTTTGTTTTATAAAATTGGCATCGTAGAGCTCTACTGCAGGCAAAAATATCCCCCATTCCCATACCATACCATTAAAGTTCTTTTTTCAACTTTCATGTATTGATTCAACGCTAGTAGCAATTTCTTTGCGGTTAGGATAGGCGAATCGCTTTTATTTCAGTCTTTCAGTTCGACTCATATGGGAAGTTATTTGCATATCTTAATTTGGCGGCCATTTGTGGCATATTTACGACGTCTACTTTATGGACATATATCACGGAACGTTTTTGGGCCGAATTTTGCTCGGCACTTTCGTTCATGGTCAGTTAAATTCGCTAAGGAGATCGTTAACAATCGCGACTTGAAATGAAACCGTTTCGTAAGGATTTTAGAGGACTGATTCACTTGCTTTTGTTATACTCTCTGTATAAAAAGTACCCGGAAAATGTTATTTAAATGAACCGCCAAAAAGGAATCGGTAATTTTTTTTTCTTCTTAAAGTTGGTAGGACCTTCCTTTATTACCAAGCCAAATTTGAGCGCGATCTGTCAACTAGTGTGTTTACAACAGCTGTCAGTATCAGTCGACCTCAAAAGTGCTCTGCGAATTTTACAATGGAAAAAATAGTTGATCAAAGAGTTTGCCTCAAATTTTGTCTTGCAAACGAATTTTCTTGTGCCGATTCATTGAAAATGTTAAAAAAAGCCTTTGGTGATAATTGTATGTCAAAAACACAAGCATACGATTGGTACAAATCATTCAAAGACGGTCCGAAAAAAACACGTCAAAGTCGATCGAAAATTAAAGTTTTGCTCACTGTTTTCTTCGATTATCGTGGTGTTGTGCACTCAGAATTTCTTCCTGAAGGACAGACAGTGAATAAGGAGTATTACTTGGGTGTATTGAGGCGTTTGCGTGAGAATGTTCGTCGTAAACGGCCAGATTTATGGAAAGACAATTCGTGGATTTTGCATGATGATAACGCGCCGTCGCACCGAGCCATAATATTATTAAGGAATACAAGACCAAAAACTCAATAAATACCATCGAACAACCGCCGTATTCACCTGACTTAGCTCCGTGCGACTTTTTTCTATTCCCAAGACTCAAATTGCCCCTACGTGGAACGCGTTTTGAGTCCATTGAAGCCATCAAAACAAATTCGCAACGAGAACTGAAGGCCATACCTTTGGCGGCGT
Source organism: Adalia decempunctata (assembly GCA_951802165.1). Lineage (NCBI taxonomy): Eukaryota > Metazoa > Arthropoda > Insecta > Coleoptera > Coccinellidae > Adalia > Adalia decempunctata. Next base: position 3,698,015 of record OX637695.1, on the reverse strand, counting down.
ATGAGCGGTGCATGGAAAAGTGGGTTCGCCGATATCATAGTTGTATTGTAAGCAATGGGGACTATTTTGAAGGAGACAAAATAAATATTGATGATTAAATTTAAATTTATGTGTTTTTTTTTACAATTCCGGGTACTTTTTATACAGAAGTATACAGGCTTGGGATAAAGTTTGGCACCAAATTAATATATTTAAAACGGAACGGACGGTAATTTTGAAATTTGGCAGCTGAGAGAATGGCAAGCACTTCGAACATTTAAAATGATTTTTTAAATTATTTTCAATAAATTTTTTCAACTAGTAAAAGCCCTGTATTTCTTCTCTTTATAGATTTCCATAAAAAATACGTCATGATCTGCAGAAATATACAGGATGTCCCATTTAAATAACATTTTTTTTTCGTCAAACCGGAAGTATCTCATTAATGAAAATATGCTCATCAGATGCATTGTGGTCCATTACACTCAGCTGCCAAATTTCAAAAATATCGCCCGTTTCGTTTTAAGGATATTAATTTGGTGCCAAACTTTATCCCAACCCTGTATAATGCTCCACAAGAGTTAGGGATATCGTATTCAATCGTTTTTAAAAGTATGTAATCTTCGAGATAATCGCTGTAAAATCATTTAAAACTCAATAACAACTTGAATCGATCCAATAAAAATCAGTATGAGACATTTCGTCAATCTGGCCGCTTTTTTTCTGAAGTTCGGTGCTTTGCATACGCTTCATGAATGTTCTTATTTTGAAATGAAGTCAGTATATCGAAGGCTTCGATTTGAAACGAGTTTTCTGAAAATGCCAAGACGTAAATTAACAAACGCTGGGGCTAATAGGGCTATCGGAATGCTACAGGGTGGCCTAACTCAGGTTGTTGTAGCGGAAAGGCTCCAAGTCAGTCAAAGTGTTATATCTCGACTTTGGAATAGGTTCCGGGAGACAGGTTCCGTGTTGGAAAGACCAAGGCTTGGTGGGCGACGAAAAACAACACCTGCTCCGGATCGTTTCATCACCGTTTCGGCGAGAAGAAATCCTACATCTACGTGTAGACTGCTACGGAATATTCTTCAAAATGCAGATGGGGTCCAAGTTTCCATCGAAACCATTAGACGACATTTTAGAGAGGTGAATTTAGGTTCTAGACGTCCATTGAGAGGAGTTCCATTAACACGTGACAATAAGCGTCAAAGACTGGAATGGGCAGGGCAACATATCAATTGGAACGATCAATGGCGTAGTGTCCTTTCAACTGATGAATCCAGATATGGACGATTTTCAGATTCTCGAAGAATAAGGGCATGGACAATCCCACGCACACCCCGTAATCGTCCCTATGTCCAAGAAGTCCACCATTCCGAGGGAGTAGTGTTATGGTATGGGCTGGGATATGTTTCAACGGGCGCACAGATCTACACATTCGTCCTGGGAATATGACCGCCTTACACTATTGGGAGCATGTCATTGACAATGTTATGCCAAATTTTCACGCTGCTATGGGTGAAACTTTTCAATTTCTAGACGAAAATGCTAGACCGCACCGTGCAGCCATAGTTGAGAATGCGCGCGAGGAGCTTGGTATTCTACATTTATTAGACAGTTTACTCCTTGGAAGTGTCATTAGTTCCGTTAAGAGCCATTGCATCGGGTGTTTTTTAAGGGTTATAGAACTTTAAATTGAAATAAAACACATTTGAATTGAGATTGAGGAACAACGAAATTTCGCCAATAACTGCGTAAAATTTAGAGTATTCTTATTCGTAGTAAACTGTCCTACCTGGTCCACATTCAATCATTTCCTACCCCGTCTCCCGAAAAATGAGGCATTTTCCGCCTTTATTATCATATTAATCAACAACGAACAGCGAATGAATTTCGCAGAGTCCTAATTTCGCAACCTCCATCAAAATGATCCCACCACCGGCTCGAAAAGACCTCACAATCGTCGGCGGTCGTCGCGCGCGAAAGGTTTCGATTTTTCAACTGCGAATTCCATTTTTTCCGGGTGCCAGAAAATTGAAGCCGTCACTTTTCATCAGAATTAATCCGGGCCTACTTTGGCCGGACGGCTGCCGCCGAGGTAAAGTGATTCCGTAATGCCGAGATTATGCAAAATAACGAAGGTTTTAAGTTCCTGCAGAAGATTATAATCGAAATAAATTTCGGACGTGGATTTCGCCGGGACAACGTACAGTCCGGTCGCATTATAAATGACCGGATCTCGCCGCGGCTCGATTGAGAGAGAAACGGACTAGAATCAGGTGAATCAAATTGAAAATGATTCATCGATTGAGCCCTTTCGACAATTTATCATCTGTAGCGTGAAGTAGCGTGAAATATGAGGAAATCATTAGGGTTGTTAGCGTCGTTACATCGACGAGACGGGGAAAATTGCGTAAAAATTGGGGGTATCGATTAGGAGGCTGCCATCTTAGGACGTGAACACCTGTGCCTTCGGTTCGACAGCGACTTTTTGAGGAGTTTGTATGAGAATATTCGTTCATTAGCGAAAACGTTTTCTATACAGCTTGATTTGAGCTCATCTGGCATTTTTTTTTCTGACGACCACATGCGAAAATGACAAATAGCACCACACTATTTAGTCACTTAGAAAATGGCAAATAAGAGGATGTATTGATATCCAGTTAGACTAGACCAGTTCCATGCATAAACAAAATATTGCGATACCATATCAACGAACAATACCTCCTTAGAAGTGTCAGTGTAGAGTTCGACGTCAAGAAGTAAACCAGAGTTACGCAATGAATTAAAAAAAAAGATGTCCACCGAAATTGTAAAAATCGAAAAATTGGAGTATCGAGCCATCAACAAGTACCTGTATTTAAAAGGGTTAAGAGGTAAGCAGATTTACGAAGATATGCTTGATACCCTTGGTGATCAATGTCCTTCGTATGAGACCGTGAAAAACTGGACTGCAAGCTTCAAAAGTGGTAAATTTTCCATTGAAGATGATGACCGATCGGGAAGGCCAATCCCCGAAAATATCGATGCATGACCTGATTTTATCAGACCGTCGAATTTGGCTAAGACGGATATCTGAAGCACTGAAGATTTCATACGAACGCGACATCATATAGTTCACGTCAATTTGGACATGAGAAAAATTTCTGGAAAATGGATCTCCGAATGTTTGAATGTTATCCAAAAGCGTGCAAGGGTAGAAGCATCGCGTTCGATCTGTGCTCGATTTGAAAACAATGTAGACTTCTTAAACCGAATCGTTACTATGGATGGGACTTGGGTACATTTCTACGATCCAAAAACAAAGCAACAATCGATGGAATGGCGACACGCTTGTTCTCCAAGACCTAAGAAGTTTCGTGTCCAAAAATCTGCTGGAAAAGTTCTGGCTTCCGTTTTTTGGAATTGCCATGGAGTGATCATGATTGATTTTTTGGATAAGGGTAGAACAATAACTGGAGATTACTGTTCCGCATTACTGACCACTATACGGGAAAGAAATTAAAGAGAAGAGACGCGGAAAGCTATCCGAAGATATTTTGTTTTTACAGGAAAACGCCCCAGTACACAAATCTCATGTGCCATGCAAAAAATTCGTGATTTAGGGTAAGAATTACTAGAACACTCCCGTTATCAACCAGATTTGGCTCCGTCCGACAATCATCTCTTCCCTCAACTGAAAAAAAAAGTTAAAAGGTCGTATATTTTCTTCCAACGAGGAGGTAATAAAAGCTGTGGAGGACTGGTTTGCAGAGCATAAAGAAACTATTTTTTTCGAAAGATCTAGAGACGTTGCAGGTTCGCTGTAATAAATGTATTCAATTAATAGGAGAATACGTTGAGTAATAAAATATTTTGACATTGAAATTTTGTTTGGTTCTATTGTAGGCTAGGAATTTCTCAATATATCCTCGTAGTTCATCCAATAATCATTGACATCTCGGGGGGCTTTGGAGAATCGAAATTATGTTGGTAAGAGCTCATTCAGTACAATTTTGAGTTGCAGAATTCAGGTTGGTGTTGGAAATAACACTGACGTTTCGTTCTTTCATTGATATTCGAACAAATTTGGCAAATAATGGAGCAAGTGACATATCATTGGAATGAGGCTCTTGAGGAATGTACAGCCTATACATGGAAAGCCTGCACAGAGCACGTAGAAAAAGAGATAAGAGAAGATTAGTCAAAATATATATTTCACACTCGTGTGAAATGGGCCACTGTCCTCACTAGTACCTATAACGTAATAAATGCTACTTCCTTACTGCATCAGTTAACAACGCCGAATTCGGAAAACTGAAATAGGTTTCTTTCGACCTGAAGATATACAGATATTCAACTCGGAAACTAGCCCTGTATACATCTATATATATAAAAGAAAGATGTTGGTTACACCATCTATAACTAGAGATCGGATGGACTGTTTGTTATGAAACTTCATTTATGGAATCGTCTTCGGTCTGGTAATTATAAAATACAATAAAACTTCGAAAAAATTGATGAAAGTTTCACTTATGCAGGAAATACTTTTCCTTCTTTTGAATAAGGCCACTGGGTGTCGCTACCGTTGATGCGTAGTCGTACAGTGAATAGACAAGTCACTGTACGTAGTCGTAGGTTGATATTACCGCTGTTAGATGGCGATATGTGATTCGCATAGAACTCATGGTAACATGGAAGTCTATTGCCAGATCAAAAAGCGGGTAAACTTATCTCAAGTTGGTGAAACAGTGAATTTTTACCGAGAGATCAAGTATCTGATTTTGACGATCAGTTTCAAACGTGAGTTGGCCATCTTCATCTTTTTTCTTTATTTTTGAACAGCTTTCGAATTTCTGTTTGGGTAATAGATATATTTGCGGAAATAACTGAATCCAAAATTGCCCATAATTAGTAATTGACATATTATATTCGTGTTTCTGTTCGCACAGAGACAGTATTGTAAGCGTCAATAATTTTGAAACGTTTGCTCATCGGGCTAAACTTATGATATACAATAATGTTTCATGGGTTGCCTAATCTGATCTGGTCGAATGACCATCAATAAATTTGAATATGAGTTCAACACAATTCACAGTGTTGATAATTTTGCCGTGTCGATCGTACTATCGACATTCTAACATCTCGATTTGTCTTCTAACGAGCTTGATATCGTCAACTAAATTGAACAAATTGAAGAGAGATTGACAGCTCATATCCATGGGATAATGAGAAACGCGCTGCTCTACCAACCGAGATGTTTACCCATTATTTTGAGCTTAGCAGCATAGCTAAGATGTCTAAAATAATGGTGTGACCACTGATTAGATTTTGAGAATACAAGAAAAGTTTTGTTTTTGCCACTTCAGGTTGGGCTATTAACAAATGACTGATTTAATTCTGGTCGACGGGCTGTGTTAATAGTCGATAGTTCATTAAAGGAATAATTTTTGTTCATATTCTTGACATTTTGATTCATATAAGAGGAAAGGTACCTATAATATGGATTATACTCCTGCTATTCACAGTCATATGAGGTACTGCAAAAAGAGAACTGTAAAACAATTAAAAACAAAAAGTTATATGTTCAAGTTCAACAATTAGTTACCGCTTTTATATAGAGAATTCTTTCCATGTGAATTACAAAATTATTAGAATTTTGTATATTTTGAACTTAAATTTTGCCTAATTTTTTTCCTGCTTGAAAAAAAGCAATGGTAAGTTTATACAACTTTTCTAAGTATAATTCAGGCGGTACAAAGTTCGCCGGGCCAGCTAGTATAGAGATACAAAGAAGCAATTCGCGATACAGATGAAAAACCCCCTTCGCAATCAGAATGAAAGCCCACAATACGCCATTCCTACCTCATATCGAAGAATACCTACCTCATATCGAAGAATAAACTTCTGGTTGTGCATAATTCCGCATACGGACAACATGAATACCCACATTCGGACTTGTACGAGCTCTCCAGCCGTCTCTTCGTAAATAGAAGAAGTATGTGATGACCGGCAACTTTATCTCCACCTTTTCATTTTCATCTATGATAAGATCTACCTACATCCACTCGTTTGAGTCAACATCGGGATGCGCCTCCATGCCTGTTTTTCAGATCGATAGGATCCTAACAAGCACCTGAGGGTCCCAGCGCCGTACATGCTAATGTGGACCCAGGACTCCTGGATAGACGTACATGTTCGGACATGAGCTTCCTCCGTTTGAACGCAAGATAACGGAATAACCTGCTTGTGTATTTTGTTGCGGTCACTTTCAGAAACTCGAAGTTTTACTGGTTTCATTCACAATTGAGTACTGCCCCTGTGCATTGCTTGATTTGTCCACAAAACGTGGAAGCATGGTCGATACTTTTGATACCTACTGATAGGTTCAGTGGGGACATTTTCACGTGATACCAACTCTAAGGATGAAGCCACAGGCTATTAAGACAATATCATAAACTGAGTAGCTTAAAGTGACTTTGGATAAAGGTAGGTAGGTAAGTGACTTAGGTGAGCATATCTTATAAGGGCTATATGGCCAACTTTGGTATCAAAATGTAGGTTTTCGAGGTCGCTGAATTCAATAAGAAGTACTTCGGAGCCGTAACTAGCATATTTCATATTTTCAGCTGTCAATGGGCATTTTTTGAAAAATTGTAAATTTCAAACTGTCATAGCGTCCGTGCCTCTCGTCGTATCCACAATTTGTTTATAATTAGTTGGAAACAATATCTCAGAGTACCTCTGTGCAAAATATGGGCGATTTTAGAATTCTCAATTTCTGGGTGAAAAATGACTAAGGGGTAAGACCCCCCAAAAACACCATATTTGTCAATAAAACAATATATCCGGAAGTTTCTAACAGCGTTAATGATTGATAAGGTTATTCGAGCCACTTGAATCTTCCATAATTGGACATTTGCGGATCGATAACACCACTTATACCGCGAACGGTCTGAGCATCAGAACAGAACTCGAAAATGAAATAAAGAAAAACCAAAACTGAAAAAAATCGTAACTTATGAGGGCTATATGGCCGACTTTGGTATCAAAATGTAGGTTTTCGAGGTCGCTGAATTCAATAAAAATAATTCTAAAACCCTAACTAGCGTATTTTAGATTTTCACCTGTCAAAAGGCATTTTTCGAAAAATTGGAAATTTCCAACTCTTCTAGCTTCCGTCTCTCTTATCTTACAACTACAATGCACAAAAAAAATAACGCACATTATGGAAATCTCAAATTTATTCTACAACTGAAGGTGTTCTCAATGATAATTATTTTTATCAGAATTATGCATGCATATGTTATCCACTTTCAACGTTTTCCTTCAATACATATGTTTTCTCCCAGCAGGAATAAAAAAGATGATATTATCAGATGTTGCATGTATTGGCTCCATTCTAAAATCATTTGTTCTCGATCAATTCTAGTGATCATTAGTTTTTCTTTCGTTTGATTTTCTACACTCGATCGCTATGCAACGCGAAACACGCAATTTGACCCAAGAGGAATGTGCCCAAGCGGTAGTTTTGCGAGAAGAGGGGTGGACATACACAAGAATTGCAGAAAGGTTTGGAGTTTCCCATACAAGTGTGTCCAGAATGCTGCAGCGATTTAGGGAGACAGGTATGAATGTCCGAAGACCAGGACAGGGTAGACCACGGGTAACAACTGCCAATCAAGAACATTACTTGAGAGTTTCTTCGTTGAGACAACGGTTTGCAACCGCTCGCCTCCTTCAAAATCAGCTTGAGCAAACTCATGAGGTGCAAATTAGCACTCAGACAATAAGAAATCGCCTCAGAGAATATGATTTAAGGCCTCGTGTCGCGGCAAGAGGCCCAGCTCTTACACCAGCCCATCGAAGGGTGCGTTTGGATTTTGCGATAGAGCATATCCATTGGGAAAAGGTCGATTGGGAAAGAGTTCTCTTCACAGATGAGTCTAGATTCTGCCTCTACCATTGTGATCGACGTTCCCTTGTATACAGACGTCCACATGAAATGCTCAGTGCAATTTCCTGAATACTACTGGTTTCGGGGGAGGATCGATTATGGTATGGGGTGGAATATCTTTGACTGCTCCTAGTGGTCGTCGATAATGGAGCTATGATTGCTGATAAGAATATAAGGAACATTCTTGAAGAGCATGTAGTGCCATTTGTCCCATACATTGGTGAAAATTTCATTTTTATGGACGATAATGCCAGACCCCATCGTGCGCGCATCGTTCAGGAGTACCTTGAAGAGGTTGAAGTCTCTCGAATGGAATGGCCAGCAAGAAGTCCAGATCTCAATCCGATTGAGCAGGTTTGGGACAACCTCAATAGAAGGCTGAGGAGTTCAGAAAATCATCCAGCTACTCTTAATGACTTAGGAATCCAACTCGGAGAAATCTGGGAAGGATCAGATCAGAACATTTTAAGATCACTCATTTTGAGTATGAACCGTCGTTGCCGAGCTGTAATTAATGCAAGGGGTGGAAATACCAAGTATTAAATCACTTATCAGCATTTCAGTATTTTGAAAATTGTTCATTTCTCTTCTTTCACATAAGATTCGGTGAAATCCTGAATTTTTCCTCTATCTAATGTGTCTTGTTTCGTTCAAAACCTTCCCGAGAGAACATAAAAAATAAGTTATAAAGTCAATGTAGAGTTAACTTTCATTAAAATTGAGATTTTCAGAATGTGCGTCAAAATTTTTGCTAAAAACACCTTATTTGGCAATAAAACAATACATTTATCCGGAATGTTCTAACGGCGTTGTTGATCGAGCCATTCGAATCTTCCATCAAAGGACATTTGCGGATCGATTTCAAGAAAAACTCCTGATTGTGATGCTGCCTGCTATCTGCGTAGACTGGAAATCGATAGGAAAATGCCGGTGTAGACAAAATTTCACTTCGAAATGCCTTCTAGAAGCGCCCAACGGACCGAAAATTAACGGAGAATAACTAATAGTCCATCATCTGCACATTATCCAATTACCAAGTCAATATACCGAAATGATAGTGTTATCGGCGTACTCGTATAATCAGTTTATAAAGCCGGATCCTGGTTCAGAGGTAATTGGTAACGCGCCACGGTGCTATGTTCATGTTCTACAGGGGACATAAATGTTAATGCTACGATGATAATCTTACATCGATACCTGGTGTTGGGACGAAACGGTCTCGCACGGCAACGGCTTCATCTCCTGAGAAATTATTGATCATATTGTTCTCAATAATTTTCAGGGGGCATGTGGGCGTTTGCCATTAGAGCAGGGGAGTTCGGAAGGCATAGCTAATGCAGGAGAAGCAGGATCCTTGAGGACTATCGGGTGTTCTTTTTAGAGTGTAAGAATTTTCTCTACGGTTAACTGTGATTTGACAGAAGGTAAAAGCCATGTTGTTTTTACTTTTCCGTTCAGTAGGCGTTTAAAAATTATCATGGAAAGACTCACGCCGCAACAACTTTCACAAATTGTTGAAATTTATTTTGAAAATCAGTGTTTTATTCGCCAAACTTATAAAACACTTCGTGAAATTCATGATTTACATAATCGTCCATCAGAGCAGCTTATTCGTCGAACTATCGATAGATTTCGGACAACATTTTCTCTACTCGATGCAACAACGAGAAGACAAAGAACTGTACGTACAGAAGAAAATATCGTTGCTGTGAGTGAAAGTGTTGATGAAGATCCAGATTTGTCTATTCGTCGACGTTCATAACAAGTTGGACTCTGTGCATCCACCACATGGGAAATTTTGCGTGAAGATCTTGGTCTACACCCATACAAGATCCAACTGCTTCAAGAACTGAAGCCACTTTTGACTGATAAGACCCTAGAACACCTTTTTTCATCGAAAAATTATGTTCAGTGATGAAGCTCATTTCTGGTTGAACGCCTACGTGAACAAGCAAAAATGCCGTATATGGAGTTAAAACAATTTTCAAGAAGTCCTGCAGGTTTCATTGCATCCTGAAAAATGCACCGTAAGGTGTGCTTCACACGCTGGAGGCATAATCGTTCCATTTTTCTTCAAACTAGATGCTGGAGATAATGTTACTGTGAATGGTGCTCGTTACAGATCGATGATCAATGATTATTGTTTAAAAATTTGAATTGTATCGACCGAGAAGTGTTTTGGTATCAAAAAGATATTGATACACCTCATGCTACTACCGTAACAATTGATTTAATGAAAGATTTGGCGATAACATTATTCCGAGAAGTGGTTGAGAAAAATCGAGTAAAATAACGATTTTATTCCCAGAGAATTCAAGCATTTTAAGACTATCAATACAATGTAGGGCCTCCACGGGCATCAATAACAGCTTGACATCTTCTCTACATACTACACACGAGGTTGTTGAACATTTCTTGAGGAATTTGGTTCCATAAACGGGGCAGAAGCTCTCCCAGATCATTTAAGGATTCTGGGGTAGGTTGATGATTATCGAATCTTCTTTGGAGTATCTCCCATGCATGTTCTATGCAATTCCAATCTGGTGAGTGCGGAGGTATTGGTAAATGTGCACGGTGCGGTCTAGCGTTATCGTCTAGAAATTGAAAAGTTTCACCAACAGCAGCGTGAAAATTTGGCACAACATTGTCAATGACATGCTCCCTATGGTGTGAGACGGTCATATTCCCAGGACAAATGTGTAGATCTGTGCGCCCGTTGAAACATATCCCGGCCCATACCATAATCCCCTCGGAATGGATGGACTTCTTGGACATAGCGACGATTAGGGGGTATGCGTGGGATTGTCCATACCCTTATCTTCCGAGAATCTGAAAATCGCCCATATCTGGATTCATCAGTGAAAAGGACACTACGCCATTGATCGTTCCAATTGATATGTTGCCTTGCCCATTCCAGTCTTTGACGCTTATGGCCACGTGTTAATGGAACTCCTCTTAATGGACGTCTAGAACCTAGATTCACCTCTCTCAAACGTCGTCTGATGGTTTCGATGAAAGCTTGGACCCCATCTGCATTTTGAAGAGTATTCCGTAGCATTCTACACGTAGATGTAGGGTTTCTTCTCGCCGAAACGGTGATGAAACGATCCTGAGCAGGTGTTGTTTTTCGTCGCCCACCAAGCCTTGGTCTTTCCAACACGGAACCTGTCTCCCTGAACATATTCCAAAGTCGAGATATCACACTTTGGCTGACTTGGAGCCTTTCCGCTACAACAACCTGCGTTAGGCCACCCTGTAGCATTCCGATAGCACTATTAGCCTCAGCGTTTGTTAATTTACGTCTTGGCATATTCAGAAAATTCGTTTCAAATCGAAGCCGTTGATAAACTGACTTCATTTAAAAATAAGAACATTCATGAAGCATATGCAAAGAACCAAACTTCAGAAAAAAGGCTACCAGATTGATGAAATGTCTCATACTGATTTTCATTGGATCGATTCAAGTTGTTTTTGCGTTTCAAATGATTTTACAGCGATTTTCTCGAAGATTGCATACTTTTAAAAACGATTGAATAAGATATCCCTAAATCTTGTGGAGCAGTATATTAATGACTATTTCATTCACACATGGCTCCGCCAATGAAAAGTCACGAATTCAGTAAAGCGATATGCAATAGTATCGACTATTTAGGTAAACAAAGAAATATCAGCGGCTATTTTGAAGTGTCAAAATTTGGCATAACATTCATTCAGAATTGAAAATGTACGGAGGGTCCCGAGTTCAAAACTTGGTTAGGATAGAAATTTTTCAGTCTAAAATACAGGATTCGAGCGTTATGAGCGTGTTCATGAAATAATCTTCCTGAATATCACTCGACTTTGACAAAAAGCAACTATTATTTTCTTTAACTCATCTCATTAATAATCAAAGAATAACTCCCCCGAGCTAAAGCTCTCGGGAGTTATTCAGATTATTAATGTTCATATGGTCTTATCAAATTGTCGAAATACAAAACGCACTCGATAGAATTAGGTCGAAAATAATAATCGGCTATTTGTCATAGTCTTGGGATATTACCTCTGATAATAACAGCAATGATTTTCAACTATCATATTGATTCCTTTAAATCCGAAAAACGTCATCGAGAACCGATGAAATCGATAGTCGAACGCGAAACAAAACTCAACCGGTGGTTTCGGAACCCCACAAAGCCCGTTAATCCGAACGAATCCGTCTACGTCTCCCACAAAGCAAACATAATCTGGAAGAAGTGGCTTCGACTCGAAGTACATTATGAATTTCAAAATAGCGGAATTTCGCATTTCCGACGTCGTCGTCGCGCCGACCGGAATGCAGCGACTGGAGATATGCTTTGTTTGCCAGTCATATCGTCCTCCAAATATTGAACCAGAGATTTCGCATTCCCAGTAGTTCCCGCCATATTGCATCTAATTGTGCGCTTGGGCATTTTCCGGATGCCGTCCGGGCATGAGTTCATCTTTACTGTAGAGAGAATTCGAATCGGCAGCCGGGTCACTTATGAATGATTTGGAAATATACAGGTACGGAATTTGGAAACGGAAACATATACTCCATTCACAATTATAAAATCATAACTCTGGCCATGGTTTCGTTTTCAGGAATTGGTGCACCTGATAAAAAATCTGTGCGCGTACAGAGAATATCTTTAATGACAAAACGGCGTTGCCAGTTTCTTTGTTTACATCAAAGTAAAAGTATCAAAGATATTTTGACATGGGTACAAACGTCAAATTTGAATTGGACCAAAAATCGATTTATAAGCATGAATAAAGCAAAAGTAAGTACTAATCGCCTTTTTTACACTTGATAACGAAGTTTTTTTTAGGTATCTGGCCGTTTGGAAAGATTTCAAACGAAATTCCGGTCCCCCAGAAGTTTGGTTAGTTTCGGTATCGTTTTTGGTGCTCAAAATTTATTTGGAATGTGTAAATGGACAAAAAAGGCTTCCTTATACGATCTTTTCACGAAAGCGACCGGAAAATATGGTTCAGGTAGGATTTTCGAGGAATTATGAGGAAAGAACTTGCAGAATGAAATTGAACGATTTTCGTAAGTAAACGGGTTTTGGATGGCCATCATCGGTCTCTAAATGATTATTGTTGATCGTTTTCACGTTTCAGAAAAAGAACCACTTCGTATAAGCCCATTTTGAAGAAATTTGTGTATGTAACATTCAACGGTAGGTATTTGCTCTTAATCGAAAGAATATATTATATCTAGTGCTACTTCTTTCAAAAGAGACACAAGCTTTTAATGCTGTAGGGGCCCTATAATGTGGAGGAGTTTGTGTCTTATTTTAGAACAGGTGAATGATAAATGTGAAGCATACCAGTATACAGCATACAGTATGTTTGACCTGTTCCATATTATTTGTACAAACCTACTGTGGTAGTAATGTATGAATATTTTTTTAACTAATAAATTACTATACAGTCAGAATATTTTACTCCTTGTTCATAAGATCGAATAAATGAAATGTATATCTTCTACTCTTATTTTTATTAAGTTAGCTATTAAGGTTATGTTCCAAGAAAAAGTTCCTGTTGCATCAGAACTCCCTTCAACTATTTGGATTCCAGTAGAGGGATATAATGTTCCATTATTCTTGATTCAACGATTGATGTCAAGTCTTGAACTTTCAGTTCAAGAGGACAATAAACATTAAATCTTCACAGGCATGCATATGAAAATCATGTGAAAGCAATGCAATTTTCTTCCATGGCGAAAAATAATATATTTCAACAGTGACCTCTTGTACTTTTCATGCAAATAACTAGAAAAGGAATCCTTTCTATCGATTCATATAAACGTTAATTATTTTCGTCCATCACATCTTTTCCAGTTCATTCATTTTCCGAATAAATTCACATTCTGAGAAATACGCTAAGAATGTAGAAAGGGCAACATAGTGTTGACTTGGAACATAAAAATATTTTGAAAAAAGTCATAACTTCGATACAGAGTGGAATGTGTCAAATTTCCAAGGCCAGAGTTGTGATTTTATAATTGTGAATGGAGTATAGGTCATACAGCGTTTCATGAGGGTGTGAATATTATCTACTGGACCAGTAAAATAATCAAAACTCTTGGCTGGAAAATTCACAAAATTTTCTATATTCCCCTGAATATTGAATTGACATATTCTGGAGACCGTCGATTTGATATTTTGTGTGGTGGAAAATCAATAGTTCGCCTCTACCCGAAATAAATCGTACATTCATCGTTATATATTGTTTCTAAGAGCCCATAAATCCGACAGAGTAAACCAAATTAGCCTTGATTTCATGTTATGATTATAAGCACCCCGAACATAAACGTTTGGGAAATTTCCATGATCCGTTGTAGACTTGTTTTGACAACGCATAAATTCCTAATCGATATCGACTCAGTCCGACCTCCATATTCCACTTTACAGGGCGACTAACTAAAAACGAAACCGCCATTTTTAGAAAATCCGTCCACTTTTCAGAAATCGGCATGTGCCAATCGCATGCATCGAGAGGTGAGGGATGAAATAAAGAAGATGGCAGAACTGGATCGATGACCCATAAATTCTGTATTCGTTCTCCGCTACCTCCGATGCAAGGTTCAACTTGACGCCGTTAATAATTTCATGGAGTTAAAAGCAAACTGTTGTGAGCATGCCAACTTAATGACCTTTTCGATATGCACGTGTATGGACGGGTTCAATAATACAACGGGAAGGTGATACGTACTTTTCGTTCGAATTCGTTGTTTCTATCGACGGATGTCAGTTATCGCTTCTGCCAACTTCGATGTTGTTTTAACTAATTATACAGTCTATACTGGTGTCTTAATGGTTGGAAGAGGGTATTTTGTGCGATTTGGAGAAGACTGAGAATTATTGAGAAATGGTGAAGCTAAAAGAATATTACCCCAATGAAGACCATACAGGGTGTCTCCAGTTCGAGTGCCTATTAGACGTTTCTGGAGAACTAGACATATTTGAAATCTGAAATTTGGGATTATGATATTGTTCGAAATTCTCTACAGAGCTAAAATATTTTCAAAGCCAGAGCACTTCCGGTTATACAGGGAGTGAAAATAAATTTGCTCAAAATTTTTTTTTTCAATGTTTTCGTTTCTGATATGATCGAATATTCAATGCTGAATACATTTCTGTTGAAACCAGTGTATTCATTCGAATAGTTTTCAAAATATCGAAAAAAAAACCTGAAAAAAAGTAAAATATTCATAGTCAGTAGGTATAATGTTCATTTTTCTTATTCTGAACATCCTGAGTGTAAACCGTTTTCACAACGTCAAAGTAGAAGAATGTGGAAAAGTCATACATCTCTGGATTTCATAAATATCATCACAGGGTGTTTCAAATTTCGTGTCAAAAACTGTGATCCAAAATTGGCCATAACTTCTGTTTTTCAAATGAGAACCCAATTTTTTTATTATTGCTTTGGATTCTACGGAGAAAAATAATGATAGCTCTATCAGATGCTCTTGGTCCTAAATTCAGTTATTCCCGAGTTATTGGAGCTTTTATGGATTCATGTCGTACGTAGAGTAAAATTCATCGAATCTAAACAGATTCGAAGAATATTCTCATGAAACCATAGTAATAAGTAATAGTCAGAACTGTCACTTATGAATTATTAATGGGATCATTTATCTTCTATGGTCACAGAATATTCTCATGCAACATATTCGATGAATATTTTTATGAAACCATTGAATAAAATCGAAAAGTAAAGATAAAACCTAAAATTAGACCTGTCACTTGGGAATTATTAATGGGAAAACTTATCTTCTATGATCACAGAATATTCTTAAGTAAAAGATTAGATGAATTTGATTCTACGTACAACATGAATCCAGAAAAGCTCAAATGACTCGGGAATTACTGAATTTAAGAGCAAGAGCATCAGAGAGTTCTATCATTATTTTTCTCCGCAGAAACCAACGCAATAATAAGAAAATAGGGTTCTAATTTGAAAAACAGAAGTTATGGCCAATTTTGGATCACAGTTTTTGACACGAAATTTGAAATACCCTGTGATGATATTTATGAAATTCAAAAGATGCATGACCTTTCCACATTCTTCTACTTTGACGTTGTGAAAACGGTTAACACTCAGGATGTTCAGAATAAGAAAAATGAACATAATACTGACTATGAATATTTTACTTTTTTTCAGTTTTTTTCTCGATATTTTGAAAACAATTCGAATGAATAAATTGGTTTCAACAGAAATGTATTCAGCACTGAATACTCAATCATATCAGAAACGAAAACATTGAAAAAAAAATTTTTTGAGCAAATTTATTTTGACTCCCTGTATAACCGGAAGTGCTCTGGCTCTGAAAATATTTTAGGTCTGTAGAGAATTTCGAACAATATCATAATCCCAAATTTCAGATTTCAAATATGTCCAGTTCTCCAGAAACGTCTAATAGGCACTCGAACTTGGGACACCCTGTATAGGAGTATAGGAGAAGATGGGGCAATCGTGGTCAGAAGGCAGAATACATTTATTACAGCGAACCTGCAACGTCTCTAGACCTTTAAAAAAATGTTTCTTTTTGCTCTGCAAACCAGTCCTCCACAGCTTTTATTACCTTCTCGTTGGAAGAAAATTTACGACCTTTTAAACTTTTTTCAGTTGGGGAAAGAGATGATAGTCGGACGGAGCCAAATCTGAGGAATAAGGGGGGTGTTCTAGTTATTCCTACCCTAAATCACGCATTTTTTGCATGGCAACATGAGATTTGTGTACTGGGGCGTTGTGCTGTAAAAACAAAATACCTTCGTATAGCTTTCCGCGTCTTTTCTCTTTAATTTTCTCCCGTAGAGTGGTCAGTAATGTCGAATAGTAATCTCCAGATATTGATGTACCCTTATCCAAAAAATCAATCATGATTACTAAATGGCAATCCCAAAGAACTGAAGCAAGAACTTTTCCAGCAGATTTTTGGACACGAAACTTCTTAGGTCTTGGAGAACCAGAGTGTCGCCATTCCATCGTAGAAATGTATTCAAGTCTCATCCATAGTAACAATTCGGTTTAAGAAGTCTACATCGTTTTCAAATGGAGCACAGATCGAACGCGATGCTTCTACCCTTGCACGCTTTTTGTAACATTCAAACATTTGAGGATCCATTTTGCAGAAATTTTTCTCATGTCCAAATTGACGTGAACTTTATGATGAACGCGTTCGTATGAAATCTTCAGTGCTTCAGATATCCGTTTTAGCTCAATTCGACGGTCTGATAAGATCATGTCATGAACTGCATTGATATTTTCGGGGACTGACACAGAAACTGGCCTCCCCGATCGGTCATCATCTTCAATGGAAAATTGACCTTTTTTGAAGCTTGCAGTCCAAATTTTCACTGTCGCATACGAAGGACATTGATCACCAAAGGTATTAAGCATATCTTCGTAGATATGATTATCTCTTAACCCTTTTAAATACAGGTACTTGATTATGGCTCGATACTCCAATTTTTCGATTTTTACAATTTCGGTGGACATCTTTTTTTTAATTCATTGCGTAACTCTGTTTTACTTTTTTGACGTCGAACTCTACACTGACACTTCTAATTAGTTATTGTTCGTTGAACTGGTATCGCAATATTTTGTTTAGGCATGGAACTAGTCTAGGCTAACTAGATATCAATACATCCTCGTTATAATCTGAGTTTTATTCCAAAAATTAATACGATTCGGGAGATCAAATTTCAACTACTCACTCCACCAAAGTTGGGCAACAGCTAGAAGTTTTATCTTCCGAACCAGAAATTCGTGTTGCCCAATTTTTTTTTCTCAGGGCTGAAATGACTACCTTGCAGTAATAATAATGAAAACTGTCCAAATTGCGAACCAACAGAATCATTTTCAGGGGATTTTGGCGGACGTAGCCTGCCATAAATTTGAATCTCCATCAGTCATCATGAAAGCACAAGAATATGTTTCGTGAGCGCGAAGCAAAAAATAAATTCGCACTGTTTTCACTCCCTGCTCCCACCTGCCCTTTGTGCGAAATGACGCCAAACATTCTCACGACTAACTGCGCTTTTATTCTCTTTCTCGACAGCCCTAATGAATAAAAATGTACGAATGTATGTAAAGGGTTCATGAATAGCGGGGTCTCGCCGCCACCAGTCTGAGGCAGATCACACAGACTCGTTTTTCCACTTGAAATGGTGTGACCGGCGGCGCTATCACGTGACATAACCTATAACGGACGCGCACACACGGAACTCGCCTCGAAACGAGGGAGAGTCACGCAAGGTTTTCGGTCGGGACAGGCGACATCCGAGGTATTTTCACGAGTGTCGTTGTCGATTTCAGATAAACATGATTTCTTCGCATTAGATCCCTCGAAACGTACGATATTTTCGGATTAATAAAAGGTCGGAAAACGCGATTCGGTCGACGGAAAAATCGGGTTCGAGATTCCCGTGTTCGTCCTTGACCGTGAGGGGCATTTATCGTGCTTTCTATCTGATTTGAGCCGGCCGACTCATTACCCTATCTGATTTCAGCAAATGAGGAAGCTAATACAGTCAGGTGATGATCCCTGAGCTCGAACACTCTGGACACTCGTTTACGAAGGCGACGCGATTCTATTTTCAAACCAAGAAGTGGCTTAACATCTCAAGTTGGAGGAACAGCGAGATTTCATGTTCCCATGGAAAGTATCTGTCACACAGAGCAGAAACGTAGAAATCTACCTAAAATTTGGATCAACCCATAAGGATAACTACTCAAAAGGTAGATCTACCGGCCCAAACCCTTAAATACAAAATAAGTATCAGAGCACGCATTTCACAGAAAAATAAGAATGAAAAATAAAGTTTGAGTTAATCACAACGACATTACTAGGTGCTTTTAGTTAGAACCCTTCTTATACATAATTGAATTATTGTTTTGTAAAATTCTATATTTTTTCAGAACTTGTATCTTTGTTATTGTGAGTGTATCATTTCTTCAACATCTACATGTACATTCGAAAAGAAATTTCGTTCTTCAAAAGAGAAAACAACAATTTATTCAATATTTTTCACTTATGAAGAAGAGCAGTTTGTGTTGTGAAGAAATGGATTCAGAACTGACGGGGATTTTATCATAATATGTAATATCACTAGAGATGGAATTTTGCCGGCAAAATTTCTCGATTGTAATATGAAAGTTTGTTGCTTGAAAATTCCGCGAACGACAGTTGTATCAAAATATCATGAGCGAAATTTCCGAAAAGCAACAAACTTGAATATTACAAGAGAGGAATTTTACCTGCTTAAATTTCATCTCGAGTGGTATTCGGCATGACTATTCCACGAGAAAATAAGGTTATATGTTTACATTTGAAGCGTATTGCGATATTCGGCAAATTAGAATTCATCACAGATTAACTGAACCACTGAACGATGTCTGTTCTCTCTATGATATTTATTTCCGAAGCTATCTATGAATTCGAGAAACGTCAAAAATTTTGTCGCTGGAAAACCAACTTGTTAGTTTTGCCGGCTTGAAATTTTTTTCGAGATGAAACGATCGTTGCTACGGAAACTTCCTCACTAAAAATGGAATGAGTGGAATAGTCAGCTGAAAAAATTTTTCATCAGGAGTTCTGTCACAGCGGTATATTCGAAAATTATACTCTATATATTCTTTAACACTTCCGGCTGCAACAGCAATATTCGCGGCTGTTCTCGAGCGACGTGCACGGGTTTTATTCTTCACATCACTAACTCGTCCCAACAGCTCAAATTTTTCCACCATTTTCTGTATTGCAGTTCGACAATGTGCTTCACGACGACCTGTTTTTATTGATGGCGTAGTTTCTACTTGTCAATTATCAAAAAATGACAGTTTCAAAAGTGACATCTACGGAATTAGCGGGCTATTCAAAATAGGCGAAACCAATGAAGCAGTGCGCTCCCTATCGTTAACGAATGAACTAACCCATGGGCCCTAGTTTTTTAACTTTCGCAAATGGCGTTCTCTTCGGAAATGCCCATAGAGTAGTTCTGCTTCTCACCGATATAGCGCTACGATCCTAATTTCAGTCGCCTATAACACCCCTCACCATTCATCATAAGATGCGGCGACGCGATCGCTAGTCGCTACTCGCTACTCCCTATAGTTCCGATCATCGTCTCAGAATCGCAGAAATCGCGTCGTGCCGGTAGAAGAATCCAGAGCCGTACATTCATGAATTTAACTCGGACTACGAATGATTATAAATTTCCTTTATCGGATTATCCTTCCGACTCAAAAATTGTCTTTGAGGAATGAAATATTAGACAGTCACGGTCGAAAATTGGACGGGCTACTCTAATATTTATTCGTCGCTACAAAGGACCGGCCAACGACGAATTATGAGCGTGACGCTGTTTTATATCGAATTTACCGTGTTTTCCCGATTAGATCTTTATTAGATTTTATCAGTCTCGTGGGAAATTTGAAAAACAGGGCGCTGGAATTCAAGCAGAACATCGAGGCGAAGTTGCTGATTATCGTATTTTTTATGACCAAATAAGAGTACATCGAATGATACAGCGAAAATTATGATTGAGCACCTAGCAGTTTGCTGAAGTTGAAAAAAGTATAAAGTCAAGGACAAGATTGAGAGTCTGTCGTGAACGGTATAAACAACATGGCTTCTTACTTCTGTCAAACCACAGTTATCCCCATTTAAAAATATAATAATTAATATAAAAAAGCATACGATATTTCCAACCAAGCGGGTGGAAAATTTCCAAAAGCACAAATGCAGATGAACTTCATCGCGATAACAAATCCAAGAGAAGAACATCGCAACAAGCTAAGACAAGGCTAATTTGCAAGGAACATTGTGTTCCTTGATTTATTCTCTAATTTGATAGGCCAGATATCATGGCCAATTAAACGTTGAAATGAATCGAGGAGCTGGAAATATTTTTGTGCCAGTCGGCTCATTTGCGGTTATTTATTATTTTCATTAATTTACAGCGAACGTTTCCACCAGGACGAGATATTTCCGCAGGATCCTGCAGAAAAATTGTCTGCAGGACTTCCGAGCGTGTCATTCAATCTTCAGTATTCATTACCACTGATTACTGACAGTAATAAATAAAAAACGAAAAAGACATGTCTATTATATTACTGCACGAATAATAAACACAGCTGACAGATGAGTCGTCATAGAGTGCGACACCTGTCAAAAATGTTTCTTTTTCTTCTTACCAATGGTCTCTTTTACTTTCAAATGCGAATTTACCTAAAATTTCAATCTACTTGACTGGTAGATCTACGCGCTCAAACTCGTGAATAAAAAATTAGTATTCTAGCACGCATTTCACAGAAACATAATAATTGAAAAAAAATTCAAGTTCATCAAAATGACATAAGACTAGGTAATTTTAGTTAGAACTCTTCTTGTAATCGAATTATTGATTTTTGATTGTGTTTTGAAAAATTCTATATTCTTTCAAAAATTGTATTTTGTTATCGTGGATATATAATTTCTCTGAAATCTACATGTACGTATTTCATAAAGGAAAATACAAATGTATTCAAAATTTTCCACTTTTGTTGTGTGTTTGAGTTGTAAAGAAATGGATTCAGAACTGACTTCGTTTTTTGTCAGTCTCTGAAGTGAGATCAAACAGGGATTTCATCAGCTGAAAGAATTTTTCATCAGGAGTTCTGTCACAGCGGCATATTCGAAAATTATATTCTATACAGGGTGAGTCTTTGACTTGTACATATATTTTAACTGTAGATTCTTGATGCTAAAGGAAACCTTTTTTTCATTTTCCATTTTTCCGAATTCGGCTCTGTTAAAGAGATATAGCCATTTGAAAAAAAAAGTTGAGCTTAATGCGTGCCTGGATCTATTCTCTGCAAACACCTCAAAGTTCATACTTTTCGATTGAAATTGGTGTGATCATTAGATGTTCTGGTTGATACAATTAGAAAACACTCAAGCACTGACCTTATTTGAATAAGAATGTTACAAACACGATATTTCCTAATAAAACACTCAGTTCTGTCCGATCATTTCGGCAATTGAAAAGCTATATTTCTCACACCAAAATAAGTTCCTCCTTCGATTTTCCTGAAGATTAGTTTGTAAACACCAATAATTTGTTCATATTTTCCTCGATATTCTAAAACGATCACATAAAAAATGGTTTTTCACTAACCTATCCTAACTCCATTAACCAAAGTCATATGATTCAGGGTCAATGACCTAAGCTTACCACATTCTCTGTGATATATCACAGAACTATAGAGAAGACGATGCCAGATTGCCGATTTTCTCTTCAAACAATGCGAACTCAAGAAAGCAGTACGTCCCCTATCGTTAGCGGATGAATTATCACAATCGCTAAAGGCGTCTAGGCGTTGCTCTTTGAAAATGCCGAAAGAGTAGTTCTGATTCTCGCCAATATAGCGCTACGTTCCTAATTCCAGTTGCCATCCACGGCCTTCTGAAGGGAAGAGTAGGCCACTCTTCCTTTCAGAAGGCCGTAGATGTACCCGCGATGCTCTGTGCTCCAACCAGTCCAACCTAAAACGGCATAAACAAATTTTCACGCTTTATTTATTTACAGAGATTGAAGCAAACAGGTGATGATTATGTAAATGACTTTCAGTGAATTGATGTAATGATAGTGTCGTTCTGGTGTCGAGTTATATTGTTTCGATAGATATTTTGCTGAAGGACTAGTAACAATAAATTTCAAATAGAAACTGCATATAAAATGAATAATTTTATGTCCCACGAATGTGGAATTTTATTATCACATATCTCTACATCCAACTTTTTTCATCATAGAGATTTTAGTCTTGACAAAGTTGAAAAACATTCTGACAACGTTGGTAACTTGTTGAGAGGCCAGAGAAAAATCATATTCGATGAGATTTAACTCAGGACAGCACTCAGATTATTCTTGAAATTAATGATTTTTTTCCTCTAATTCAATCTTATACATTTGGTAATAACTTGAGAACGACGCGTTTTATTGAAAAAATATAGGAATACTTTTGTTTTCTAAAATAATCAATTCTTTCGAAAACGTGAACCGTTCATCTTTTTCAAGTGGTTTCATAGTATTTTTGCGTGAATTTATAAGTCGACTATACTGTAACTTTTTTACCAGGAGAAATATGAAATAAGTTTCAATTGAGGAATATGCACCATGAATAGAGTAGACAATAAACCAAAATTCAGTTCATTCGAAATATCGGTTCCGAATATATGGAAAGAATAGGTTAATTTCATGGATTTTTGACACCCTGTATCTTCCAAACGGAACCGAATTTTGAAAAATGGTATGGGAAAAAAGTGTTTCTTTTGATGGGAGGAATCTATAGTTGAAATATATGTACAAGTCAAAGACTCACCCTGTATAATTTCTCTGAAATCTACATGTACATATTTCATCAAAGAAAATACAAATTTATTCAATATTTTTCACATATGAAGAGCAGTTTGTGTTGTTGAGAAAAGGATTCTCAGAACTGACCATTTTTTTAAAATTCTCTGAAGTGAGATCAAACGGGATTTTATCAGCCGAAAGAATTTTTCATCGGGAGTTCTGTCACAGCGGCATATTCGAAAATTATATTCTATATATAGATTTCGCGATGTCATATCAACGCTGTCTCATTGACTGAATTCATGCAGAACGACAATGTTGTGCCAGTCTGAATGCAATGATCGATGAAAAGAGGCAGCGAGGGGTTTTCAATCACTGTCATTGTTTTTCAGAACTTCACTTTATTTTTATAGTAATCAAACATGTTATTCATCGCATAAATACATAATTATTTCAATACTGTTGTATTGTTTTGGGACATTTTCGCAAGCTCATCGGCTTTTTCAAACCTCAAACACCACAATGCCCTGGCATCCGTAGTAGAGTCACTTTCTTGCCTCTGGCCAGTTGCTTTATTCATGAGGATAATAAGGAGAATAAATGGAAAGACTTTACTAGACAGGGTGAGAAGCGAGGAAGATGTGGGAAAGTTTGTAAGGCAGAGGAGAAAGTACTGGAATAAACACTTACAGAGGATGCCTGAGAGCAGACTGGTAAAAGGTGCAAGGCAGAATAAACCCACAGGAAAGAGAACTCAGGGGAGACCACCGAAACGTTGGAGAGAATGCTGGACATCTACGTCGGAAGAGGCTCAATAACTATCAACAGGCTGACGCCTACCTATATGACCTACCAGCTCATATAAAAAAGAAGAAGAAGAAGGTACTCCCAAGTCAGCAGATACCTCTGGCAATGTTCCCTGACTATATTCCTAATACAATAATTCAATTTCTTGCAATAGTTTACTGTTGGAAACATAAAGAGCCTATCACGAAGCACAATTCTTTTCGTAAGTGTCAGTTGAGCACTCCCGCTTTTCATTCAGTGATATTAGACCGCATAGAACTTCCCTGTCATCCCGAAAAAACCTCCCAAAGACACGTCAGTTATATGCAACGAGATGAATCTGGCCCCATTCACATCCCTTGGCGAAATAAATATTCTTTCCTCAAAAGCAGGGCTGGCGCCTTCGGCGAATGCAATGCGAGGCGGCAAAGATCAAACGAAACATTTTCTGTTTCTACTAATGTCGAGATAGTATAAAAAAATACCATTCGTTATTTCTAGAGGTCGCGTTCAATGGATTCCTAATTGAAAACGTTGCGAGTACGTCATCTGTCAAAGAATCTCCGTGAATGGGAATGTTTACGAGGTTAGGAAATGAAGGAAATACAACGGAGAGTTGGATAGTACGGAAAAAGATCCGAGACGAATTATAAAGGTAATAAGTTGGTGAATAGGGTGGTTTCCTTAATTGAGAGCTCGAAAAATAAAAACGGGAGTACTGAAAGCAAGTTTGGGGATGCTTACAAGATTCTGGGATAGTTGCATAAAGAAATTTCGAATTAGAATTTTTGATGATTCCTGGCTCATCCTGAATTCATGTAATTAGAAGGTTTCACGCTGACTTGGGTAATCTTATTCCTTTGACACTTAATTGAATGACCTACACACATCGTCAAAAATAAGTTTTATTTGTTTCTCATTTGCAAACGTCAGTTTACAAAAACACAATATTAATCAAGAAAGTTAATTTTATCAAGTCACTAACTTGTAAAACTGACAGTCAACTTGCAAAATTTTTGCAAGTTAGTAGTATTATTTACATAAGAAAATTTTGTTTTATCGTCATATATGTTGAAAATCATGGTACAATTGTTATTTCCAGTAACACAGATTTTTTAGGATGAAAGAGTTGATACTGATGATGATGAACCATCTGTTGACTCAGAAACTGCTGAACTCGAGGACTGCAGAACATTTGTACTCTCCTTACTACCAAATAATTTGCTAGACTTTTCGATTTTTTTGTTGACCGAATCATCGACATAACTCATCGCTCTTCCACCCTCCTGCGCGCTTTAGTGCTAAAATATCTCCACCCGAATCCGCAACCATAGTGGCTCCAGTTCTGCGAAAAGAGTGGCCGGTGTATAACTCTGGGTCTTTTAAACCTAAATATTTCGCTATTTGCTTTGGGACACCACCAATAGTGTGCTGGCCAGCATTAAGGGAAATGCACTTTCCATGTTGGTATGTCAAGAAGAATCTTAGGCTTTCTGTTCCAGGAGGCCGAAGATTTGCATATTTTCTGTATAACATGCAGGGCTTGAAGCTGCAGCCATCATCGGCTATGGTGAATCTTCTTGTTGTTAAATTTTTTGTTTGCCGCAATGTCACAAAAACTTATTTTCCCATATCTTCTACATCATTCATGTTTAAGGAGAGAATTTCGTCACA
This sequence comes from Adalia decempunctata, assembly GCA_951802165.1. Classification (NCBI taxonomy): domain Eukaryota; kingdom Metazoa; phylum Arthropoda; class Insecta; order Coleoptera; family Coccinellidae; genus Adalia; species Adalia decempunctata. The sequence continues at coordinate 3,672,290 of OX637695.1, read as the reverse complement.
TCAACAACATCCAAAAATCCCAAATATTGTTACAATTTTCGCCAGCAACCACTGGTCATCAGGAGCATGTAAAAGAAATTGTTCAGCTTCTTCTTTACTTAATACCTTGGCCTTTTTTGGCGTATAACGCTCATTTTTTCGTTTCAGAAACGCTATTACCTTTTGAAATCTGCAAATGACAACTAAACGTCATATTTTTCAATAAATGTTTTAAGGAAAACAAACCTGCGAACAGGGGAATTTTCTTTCATTTCCAAGCAGCTTTTCAGCATATACCATTTTGCCCATAAAGTATTAAGGCTGAATCTAGCTCATAGTTGATTCAAGTAGACCAACAAAACATCTTCAGTTAACCCAATCACACTATTTTTGTTTTGCCACTTTTTGAAGTCGTCGTATTCTCGCTCGTACCTTGAAGCTGATTTTGCAGGTAATATACTTGAAGCTACACTGCTGGCTGCCTCAATAATTTCTTTTGGTACATTCATTTTCGCTTTCGCCAAAACAAATGTAAAGAAAAATAAACAGACATGTTCATGGCAACGCTTCCATAGCTAACGACATTTTTTGCGACAAATTATTGAGATTTTTTTGGAATTTATCTTTTTACAAATGGGAAACAAATATGATATAAAACAATACACGCAAGGTAACGGGTTTTACTGGCTCAAGGAGGTAACTGACTCGCCTGCGGCTCGTCAGTTATATCCTCCATTCGCCAGTACAAACCCTCTTACCTTTCTAGTGATGTTATATACTATTATCTGTCACAGAGATTTGTTTGGTTTACATTTAAAAAAACATAATTTTGTATTATAACTTCGAAAATAATTTTAATAACAAAAAATATTACGCCAATGAATTATTCTTCAAAAGGTTTTTGTTTCATGTTTATAGCATCAGTAAAGAAGAAGTTTCATTCGACGCCATTTTCCAATTTTCTCTGGTAGCTTAGATAACTTAGATTAGAAGGTTGCGATTTCCACCTAAATAATTTTCTCAAAAATCTATCCCTAAAATGTGCCACTCATTTTGTTATTAAACAAATTCATTTTCTCAGAAGAAAAATATTTGGCAACAAAATCCTGAAACATGTCGATTTTTGTTTCACTTTTACCAAGTTTTTATGCATTTTTGAAGGATTTTTGAAGCACCCTGTGTCTTCCCCATCAACTCTCTCAATTTTTGGAATGGGGAAAGTGGGTCATGTGGTACTTTTTTGGCAAGGTTTTCGTATCTTCTTCACAGGCATGCAGAAATTACCAAGAAAAAAGTTTTTTTTTTTGAAAAATTTGTTAGTTCGAAGAGGTTTTCAGTATGTGCATTTTGTAATGGCTCATTTAGTTTGAGACGATGGTACCTGATGAAATTTGTCACCGAATAAAAGACGACCATTACAGTTTTGTTCATGCACAACTTCCAACCCCCTCACGTGAAACACTGCTACTAACTAATTTTTCCAAAAAAATTGTTTTCTTGAAAATTTCTGCACGCCTGTAAAGAAGATATAAAGACCTTGCCAAAAAAGTACCACATGACCCACTTTCCCTATTCAGAAAATTTAGAGGGTTGTTGGGAATGACACAGGGTGCAACAAAAATCCATCAAAATTGCATAAAAATTTGGTAAATGTGAAACAAAAATTGACCTGTTTCAGGATTTTGTTCCCAAATATTTTTTTTCTGAGAAAATGAATTTGTTCCATAATTTTGACGCCCACTGTAATTTCTAAAAGTCGATAAACTGTTCAAATATTGTTGAATGTAAAATAACAGTTTTTGATGAGTGGAATCTTCACTATCTTATCAATTAAATAAAAACAAGAAACCAGCAAGAAATGTTTCTTGTTCGGCAGTGTGTAGCTTATACAGAACACCCTGTTTCCTGATTTAATCCACAATATCATCGAAAAATGTAACAACCATGGACTGTCTGTTCATCATGACAGATCAATACCCAATTTGGTCACATTCCGTCACATAACCCCAAGTCAGAATCTGAATTTCCCCACAAAGTAAAAAACGAAATTCCCTGATATCTCCCTCACCGATAATCAGTTCTGTACGTGAATAAACTTCGTTACATATTCGTCGCTTTGGTATTCTGAGTTTGATAAATCCGTTAATTCATCATGCTTCCATGGAAGTTATTATCAACTGGTGAGCCGACAGACTTTCATACGATGATATTCTATGGACACGCCCTTGGAAAGGCACGAATATTCACTGAAATTCACCGTGACTGAATTGAGTTAGTTCACAACTACGAGTTTTGAAATGGACCGTTTCGGTTTCGGATTTTCCGTAGAATGATTTCATGTCCCGATAATGAGGGTATTTTTATTGATGTGTAGGAGTTGGTCCACCACTTTTCAATTTTCACAATTTTTTTGTGCAAGGTTTGTGCTGCTTTCTGCCGTTGAGATTTTTCCCAAAATACCTTCAGTTTCCCTTAGAATAAAGAAAAAGTATACCGAGCGCTTTTCCACTCTTTTCTTCTCAGAAATGCATGAAAAAAATTGTTCCACCTCGTATTGTTTTCCTATGTTTCTTCGGAGTGTGTCCTTCAAGAATGGACAAGAAACCTGTATAAAACATTCAAGATAATAGACCCTTCTAAATATACTGCTCCACAACAGTTAGGGATATCGTATTCAATCGTTTTTGAAAGTATGTAATCTTTGAGAAAATCGCTGTAAAATCATATACTCAATAACAACTTGGATCGATCCAATAAAAATCAGTATGAGACATTTCGTCAATCTGGTCGCCTTTTTTCTGAAGTTTGGTTCTTTGCATATGCTTCATGAATGTTCTTATTTTGAAATGAAGTCAGTTTATCAATGGTTTCGATTTGAAACGAGTAATCTGAAAATGCCAAGACGTAAATTAACAAACGCTGAGGCTAATAGGGCTATCGGAATGCTACAGGGTGGCCAAACTCAGGTTGTTGTAGCGGCTCCAAGTCAGCCAAAGTGTGATATCTCGACTTTGGAATAGGTTCAGGGAGACAGGTTCCGTGTTGGAAAGACCAAGGTTTGGTGGTCGACGAAAAACAACATCTGCTCAGGATCGTTTCATCACCGTTTCGGCGAGAAGAAACCCTACATCTACGTGTAGAATGCTACGGAATACTCTTCAAAATGCAGATGGCGTCCAAGTTTCCATCGAAACCATCAGACGACGTTTGAGAGAGGTGAATCTAGGTTCTAGACGTCCATTAAGAGGAGTTCCATTAACACGTGGCCATAAGCGTCAAAGACTGGAATGGGCAAGGCAACATATGAATTGGAACGATCCATGGCGTAGTGTCCTTTTCACTGATGAATCCAGATATGGACGATTTTCAGATTCTCGAAGAATAAGGGTATGGACAATCCCACGCATACCCCGTAATCGTCGATATGTCCAAGAAGAGGGGGCAGTGTTATGGTATGGGATATGTTTCAACGGGCACATAGATCTACACATTTGTCCTGAGAATATGACCGGTTTAAACTATAGGGAGCATGTGATTGACAATGTTGTGCCAAATTTTCACGCTGCTATTGGTGAAACTTCTCAATTTCTAGACGATAACGCTAGACCGCACCGTGCAGCCATAGTTGAGAATGCGCGCGAGGAGCTTGGTATTCCACATTTACCAATACCTCCGCACTCACCAGATTTGAATTTCATAGAACATGCATGGGATATGCTCCAAAGAAGATTAGATAATCATCAACATACCCCAGAATCCTTAAATGATCTGAGAGAGCTTCTGCCCCGTTTATGGAACCAAATTCCTCAAGGAATGTTCAAAAACCTCGTGTGTAGTATGCAAAGAAGATGTCAAGCTGTTATTGATGCCCGTGGAGGCCATACATGATAGTCTTGAAATGCTTGAATTCCCTGGGAATAAAATCTCGTTATTTTACCCGATTTTTCTTAACCACCACCGTGTATAGTATACGCTGCAGACCTACAGGCTAAAATTAATTTGCAACTTGAAATCATATTGATATGAATTCTCATCACAAAAATCTTATTTTAACTATATTTTTTTGCAATTGAAGTCAACTCATGTGGAGCAGATTATATTCAGAATATTTCATTCATCACAGTGAAAATGTCAACCATATTATTTTGTCAGAGGCTTTTCTCTTGAAAGTTTTCGTGAAGGATTCTTGTCTATCATTAAAAGATTCACAAACTGTGTTTGGTATTAAAAAAGGTGGAATTCTGATGATTATTCCACTCTTTCCATTTTTAGTGAGGAAGTTTCCGTAGCAACGATCGTTTCATCCCGAAAAAATTTTCAAGTCGGCAAAACCAACATGTTGGTTTTTCAGCGACAAAATTTTTGACGTTTCTCGAATTCATAGATAGCTTCGGAAATGAATATCATAGAGAGAACAAACAACGTTTAGTGGTTTAGTTAATCTATGATGAATTCTAATTTGCCAAATAGCGCAATACACGTCAATTGTGAACATAATACCCTATTTTTTCGTGGAATACTCAAGCCGAATTCCACTCGAGATGAAATTTAAGCAGGTAAAATTTCTCTCTTGTAATATTCAAGTTTGTAGCTTTTCGGAAATTTCGCTCATGACATTTTTTCCAAAATCACTCGCCTGACGGCTCGTGATTTTGATACAAATGTCATTCGCGAAATTTCCGAGCAACAAACTTTCATATCAATCGAGAAATTTTGCCAGCAAAATTCCATCTCTAGTGGTATTACGTATGAAAATTCCAACGCACAAAAACATGAACACGGAAATCTACAACTCATCTAAAATCAGTATCTCTTCGTCCTTTTGAGACATTTTTGTTTTATACGACTGCATTACAGTACAAAGCCATGATAATTCATTGTACAATCCAAAAAATATTCACCCAATTATTGAATTTGTTCCTTAATCAGTGAAACTGTGAAAGACATCAATATGAACAAATTGTTTGTTTCACCTTCGATGTCAAAGACTTTTCAAACGTGCACGTAACCAGTACCTACATACTGCCACAGAGGAACTAAGACAGTAGACATTCAATTTCTTGTGAAAATTATAAAATTTTTCACCAAAAATTTTTTCTCAGTGAACCAGTTCAACGAAAACAAAATAGTGAGGCAGTAATCAATCATGTTTGGTTTCAGAGTTGGAAATATGAATACTGGTTTTATTTTCGTGTAATCGATTATGTGCGTGCTTGAAATGTTGGTTTATGTATCGAATTAATTTAGGAATGGTCCAAAACAGAGTTTGGTCTTCGAGGACAATTCGGATTTAACTTCGTTTTTTCGTTTCTATAATCTCAAAGTATGCAGTTGTTAATTATGGTGAAGTCCATACATTTTCTCAATTTTAAAATGTTTCGTGGCACCATCAATCAACCGATGAATAAAATATTTCAGAGTTGGCGTAACCTGATCGAACTAGTAAGTGTAACTTTATCTGTATCCATCAGGAAGAGAGCACTTCGAGGGATATTATTTTCATCCATATCTCAAAGTCTGGAGCTGTATTCCTCCAAGGAATAGCGCCGAGAAAGCAAGATGCTGTATGCGATAAGAGGATATAGGTTTTATTAGGGTCTACCTCGATAATTCCCGAACGCTTTTAGTTGATCGAAGAAGAAAAGCGAAATGGCCCAGTCAACGAAGAAATGAATGCGGAGAATCAAGTCGTCTGGGTTGGCCCATGCAAGCGTAACATTCCAAGTCAAGTTTTTGGGAATATTTCGAAGAATAAGTGAAAAATTGTTCGTCACAAAAATGATTTTTACGTATTTTCGATAGGAGTGATATTGAAGGAGGGTTGATGTGAAAAAAATGAGGAAGCTTGTTTGGTCGTCAAATTTGCTCCTTGGAACTATTTGAGAATCATTGATTGAATATTTCTGGGCAATAATGTCATTCCGATATCGCGTTTCATTCCGTACAAAAAGTGAGATTTGGATTTATTTCTGAGTATTATGAGCAAAATACGTTGAAATAATGGTTCGTATTTGTCTTGTTTGTACTGAATTGGACTATTTGAATCCTAATTTGAGTTTAAACAGGTTTGTTCTACTCTTATCATTCTAAGTAACAATGGCGTAGATTCTTAGATTTTTAGAACTTCATTGTTCAGATTCCCTTCTGATATTGAGAGGGGGAACATTTGGTTATCAATTCTGAATTTATCTGACTCTGTTAACCTAACTCAGAATCTGTTTATTGTGTGAATTCGTTAAAAGGAGTTATTTCACTCGTAATTTTATTTCAATTCTTCAATACCGATAACAACACGTCTTTGGAAGTTTTAAAATTAGATTCTGCAATAATGCCACGGCAGTTTTGAATGATATTGTTGTCCTTTATGCTATATTCGTCCCACTCACTGAAAACTGGCTAAATTTTGACTTCATCAATTCTCGAATTCACGAATGAGATGCTGTGTCTCTTCTTTATATGGCCTAAGGTACAACTACAACACAAGAAACTATAGCGACGCCTCATATCCATAGATATCACAGAAATCAATGCTGATGTCGATGTGAAATGATGCAAAGCATCAGAAAAAGGTTTCAATGTCATTATTTGATTTATGTTCCGCATTAAGGATTTTTGAAGCAATTTATGAAAATATTTTTACTACAGTGACCAGTCTTTGATTCTTCCTCAATCCTTTTCCAAAGGGGGAGACATTAATATCCTCATCAATATTACTCCTAGTCGTAAATTTCATTTTGTGTTCCACAATTTCTTCTCCCGATAATCTTCAAAATATTCCCAAAAAAACGTAAAAAAGAATTTTACACCCTTTTGCTAAGCAAACCAACCGCTTTTGGTATGTTTGAGAGATACAATATAATAACCCAGACCACATGATTTTTGGCCCTAACGGTCAATTCCGTATCTTCGTCCATGAGGCCAAATCGTACATGCTTAAAACTGAAAAGCAACTTACCGCTTGAGAACACCTGGCCGGTAGACAGGAGCAGTATGAAAGCTGACAGCAAGGAAGTCCCTCCTGAAGACGGAACCCCAAGCCTTGTCATCGTAACCTGTATCAAATTAAAGAAAATAGATTATAGCAAACCCTTTCTCTCTTCCTCCATCAGCTCTCAGAAGACTCGCTAATCACAGAACACAAATTTCTCATCAACACTATCCAATACACTATTTTTTATTTAATGGGGTCCACAAGGAAATTAATCATTTATTCATCACTTTAACTACGGAAGAGTTCTAGATTCAATTCGAAATTTTGGATCCACCATGCATCATCCTTTTTTTCTAAGGTTTCAGTATTCGCATATTCTCATCCCTCATCATCAGTGTTAACCAAACCTTCTCCTTCAACAAACACCACAAGGTAACACGTCAGACCAAAAATACGCAGATTTTTCACGTCATACTCGCAGTTTTCTTGGCGAAAGACCCGCGCGATACAGGGTGTTCTTCGGCGACAGCTGTAGCGTTCTCGCGAAGAGCGTGGCCGCAACTGGAGAGCGTCGCGGCGCGTGCCGAGGTCCGACGCCCGGCGTCGGGACGTCAGCGCAAGGGGCTGGAGCTATGCGCCCACGACGTCGACTTACCTAGTGGAGCGTGCACATGGTAGGTCTTCGGCTGATGACAGAGGGAAATTTTTCGTTATGTTTAGGAATAGTTGGAAGGCAAGTATCGTGTTGAATGGTCGCGGCGACGGAGGGTTTCGCGGATTGGTTTTGCGCGATCATCAGGGATGCGTGTACGGTATCGTTGCGAGTTGTCGTCGAGCCGAGTAAGAAAGGAGCGCTGGTGAGTTGTACCTACTCATGCTTTATTGCTTCATGAATTTCAATTGGTTGATGATTTTTTTTCCGGATTCCGATTCCTCTAAACTGCGCGTCTCGAGAAGGCCGGAATATACAAGGTGATTCTGTGACTTAGACGTATTTTTGAACGAAAGATCTTGCGGTCAGAAGCTATGTTAAAGGTGTGCCATAACTGTGCCATAAAACACAAGACTGAACCCCTCTATGGAATACTGAGAAGATTATAACTTGATGAGAGGGCCAAATCTGACCTGTCGTTCTGAAACTATGCCAGTAAAAATAACATCTTCAGAAGAGTTGAGAAAAGAATCAATGATATCTTAAAATAAACATTATGATTACCAACGGTTAATATGTCCCTTTTTTAAGGCTCACAATCCTTCTTAGTTTGTTTCCTTGTCAATGATGGTCGCTCTGACTGCATTTTTACTGTAGCTTCTTTCTGTATTCAGATTTCAAGTGCAGAAAATCCAGTTTTTACAGAGAGAAAGCGTTGGAAAACAATCCTAAGCGTTAAGATTCTTATTTGAAACGAGTGTTGTTTTTAGAGTGATAGAATTTTAAATTGGGATAACTGTGATTCGACAGAAGGTAGAAACCATGTTGTTTCGACATCGACAGATAATTTTATGACCATCGAAAGCTCGTTTATTGGTAACAGCCCGAAGCCGAAGGCTGAGGGCTGTTACCAAGCAACGAACTTGAGATATTGGTTATAAAATTATGAGGCATTTATCAATGTCCGAGGAATATTCGGCAGAAAATTTTTTTACAGAAAAAATGTATAACTCAACACAACAAAACATTTATTTATTTATTGAAAGTACAATTAGTGAAAGTGCAATTCGTAAAATTCAACTCAACATTAGATTCGTTGCTGTTCTCTAGTATAGAAGATCTATTTCCACGCATAATATTTATTATCTTGTTGTGGTGTTCTTGATCGAGGTTAAGGTATGGTTTGATAGAATTTTGATTGCTATGACCAGTAATCTTCAGCAATTGTTGTTCCTCTACACCACTTTTTGCTAATTGACTGACAGCTGTTGCTCTATTTGAATGATTCGTTATCTTTTTGTCTTTGACATTCAAGCCAATTGCTTCGGCAGCATTTTTAGTCCATTTATTTATGGTATTCCTTCCAACAGGTACATTATCGTACCATTTGTCAGTTTCATTTTTCCAATATCGATTTGGTTTCAAGAAAAGTCGTGGTGAGGTAATATTTTCGCCTCGTTTTGATATTAGTTTATGAAAAAGACGTACAGGGCAGCTTTGTCTCTCACTATTGGAAACCAACCATTTACTACTTGTACAGCTTTTAGAACCACCTTGGCACGTTTTACTGAATACCGGATTGTATTCAATGCGATTTGTTGGAGAACCATCGTTATTCTTCTCGATTTGAAGAAAAATCACCAAACAAGCAACTGCCTCTCCTCCTCGCCACGCTAGTTCTACTGCAGCAATATGATAAAATTTACGCATAAGACCTTCAGGAGTATTTTCATCCCATAGTAATATTATTCTGTTAACTTCAGACAAATTTAACGAAACTGAACTTGATTTACGTTTACTTGGGTCTGCTTGCAATTTTTTCTGATTGCATCGCGGGCATCTCGGGCTGGTTTAAATATTATATTATTAAATGGGTCAATCATAATGTTGTAGTCCTTATAATACTTTTCTTGTAAGAGTTTGCTCGAAACATTCCACATTGTCTTTACCGTTGCTTCTTTGAATTCTGTTCCGTCTTTTTTTCTCATTTTGACAGCCCAATCTTTGAGTATAAACGCCAATTCTTCCAAGCTTCTGCGTTCATTCAATTCGTAGCAAAATTCCATAAAAATTCCCCAAATATATTTGTGGCTATTGGAAGTATTTCTGGGAAATATTTTCTTTGATAAGCTCATTTATATTTTTAACATTACCAAAACGTGACATTTTGAAATTTGTTTGGAATGATGTTGCCATGGAACTATTATATAATTTTATAAGACTCTATCGTGTTATCATTGGGATTGAAAATCGCATTGGATGTAGTTTTCGATGTAATGTTGACATGATTGGCTGAAATGGTTCCATATGATACAAAAAGTTTTATCACCCTGAAAAAACAACCGATATAAGTAGTTCTTCTTCTTGAAGGTATAGTCCGACCAATTTTTTGTCAAGAGGTCTTCTACCAACGTAATAGCTTGTGGTCTACCACTTCTGAGTCTTGGATGAATAGTTCAAGTGGTAAAGCACCGTGATAGTAACCATGTATCATAATTTTGCAGAACAAAAATTTAGATCCATACATTCCTTCAACAATTGTGATGTTTTCGGATTCTGCATAGGTCCCAAGCCCACCTCACTCAAACCTCCTTGTATATTCTCAGAAATAATGATCAATAATTGAGCGGCAAAAACTTTTCACTCTATATTTTCGACAGAATGCTTGCAGTTGCTCATAGAAGGACAACCTCTTACCGGAAAGTTAACGTGTTTCGTTTATGTTGTCATGTTTACACGGTCTGTGAGTACGCTACAACTTTGGGATGGGTTTTCAGCTTGCAGGCTTTCTGTACCCACTCGGTTTGAAACGAATCTGAAGGCAAAACTGTTTTCTCGATGTAGAAGGACGCAGTATATGCCGCAGTAAACTAAAAGATTCCTTCTATTTTCGATTCGACCACGAAAAAGATTTCAAATTATGGTTTTTCAGATTTAACTGAGATTTTCAACTTTAATCGATACAGATCTCCTTCCTGAAGAGAATTAAAACTTCTGACTAGTTCATAATCTCTTGATCTCCACCATCGATATAAGTACTTCTAAAGAAGCCTACTGTAGTTGTATGCCGAACGCTAGGTAATATTTCCATGAGACCAAGTCTAGAAAGTACATAATTAGCCCCTTACATGAATTTTGGAGTAACGATCAGCTCGTAGTAGCCGAGGACCTGTGCTTCGATAGTTTAAATGGTGAAGCCAGCTAGCCGCATGTCAAAGATCTCGGGTTCAAACCTAGCTCAAACCGATTTTTTTTTTGGAATTTCAAAGAACGTGTTTGAATGCCGACTGAATGTTTAATTCTACACTGCGCAAAAAAATTAACGCACATTCTGAAAATCTCAATTTTAATGAAAGTTAACTCTACATTGACTTTATAACTTATTTTTTATGTTCTCTCGGGAAGGTTTTGAACGAAACAACACACATTAAATGGAAGAAAAATTCAGGATTCCACCGAATCTTATGTGAAAGAAGAGAAATGAACAATTTTCAAAATACTGAAATGCTGATAAGTGATTTAATACTTGGTATTTCCACCCCTTGCGTTAATAACAGCTCGGCAACGACGGTTCCTACTCAAAATGAGTGATCTTAAAATGTTCTGATCTAATCCTTCCCAGATTTCTCAGAGTTGGATTCCTAAGTCATTAAGAGAAGCTGGATGATTTTCTGAACTTCTCAGCCTTCTATTGAGGTTGTCCCAAACCTGCTCAATCGGATTGAGATCTGGACTTCTTGCTGGCCATTCCATTCGAGAGACTTCAACCTCTTCAAGGTACTCCTGAACGATGCGCGCACGAGGGGGTCTGGCATTATCGTCCATAAAAATGAAATTTTCACCAATGTATGGGGCAAATGGCACTACATGCTCTTCAAGAATGTTCCTTATATACTTATCAGCATTCATAGCTCCATTATCAACGACCACTAGGTCTGTGCGAGCAGTCAAAGATATTCCACCCCATACCATAATCGATCGTCCCCCGAAACCAGTAGTATTCAGAAAATTGCACTGAGCATATCGTTCATGTGGACGTCTGTATACAAGGGAACGTCGATCACAATGGTAGAGGCAGAATCTAGACTCATCTGTGAAGAGAACTCTTTCCCAATCGGCCTCTTCCCAATGGATATGCTCTCTCGCAAAATCCAAACGCGCCCTTCGATGGGCTGGGGTAAGAGCTGGGCCTCTTGCCGCGACACGAGGCCTTGAATCATATTCTCTGAGGCGATTTCTTATTGTCTGAGTGCTAAATTGCACCTCATGAGTTTGCTCAAGCTGATTTTGAAGGAGGCGAGCGGTTGCAAACGGTTGTCTCAACGAAGAAACTGTCAAGTAACGTTCTTGAATGGCAGTTGTTACCCGTGGTCTACCCTGTCCTGGTCTTCGGACATTCATACCTGTCTCCCTGAATCGCTCCAACATTCTGGACACACTTGTATGGGAAACTCCAAACCTTTCTGCAATTCTTTTGTATGTCCACCCTTCTTCTCGCAAAACTACCGCTTGAGCACATTCCTCTTGGGTCAAATTGCGTGTTTCGCGTTGCATAGCGATCGAGTGTAGAAAATCAAACGAAAGAAAAACTATTGATCACTAGAATTGATCGAGAACAATTGATTTTAGAATGGAGCCAATAAATTCAAAATCTGATAATATCATATTTTTTTATTCCTGCTGGGAGAAAACATCTGTATTGAAGAAAAACGTTGAAAGTGGATAACATATGCATGCATAATTCTGATAAAAATAATTGTCATTGGGAACACCTTCAGTTGTAGAATAAATTTGAGATTTCCATATTGTGCTTTAAATTTTTTGCGCAGTGTATATCCACAAACGGAAGATTCCCCATGTAATCAACGAACGTATTTATTCGATATTTATTCAATCTGTGTGGGATGCTGAGTCTGAGAAAATATATCAAATTGGGCTTATTTCTAAGCGGTTTCCAAACCGTCAGGGACCCCCTCTTAAACAAGTCGCCCTAATCGAACTGGAGGCAATCTCCCGAAATACAATAAGAGCAAATTCCGAGGAATCATAGGCAATTACCGTGGCGAAACGAAAAACAAAATTGTACGTTCCAAACGCGGGTTACGTGTAATTCGGCGTCAGTCCTCGCCGGCGGAGGAAAAAAAGAATCCCGGAGCACACAATGAAATTGAGTTCTTCTCCTTTTCCCGACCATGCCGCTAAAAGACTCCACTAAATTCGAGATAAATTGGATTTCTGACACATTAAATACGAGACATAAAGATGCGTATCTGGGGTGTGTTTCGGGCGAAGACAAGGACGAGGGACGGGGAGTGCGGAGGGGAGATTAGAAGCAATAATGGAAAACCAATCTAGTCAAATGTAACGGCCGTTTGAAGAGATAAAACGAGTTCGCCCGGGCGTCATCTGTGGCCTAGGTTCGAATTAAAGGGCCAATAAGGGAAGAAAAGTATCCTGTTATTACAGAATCGGGATTATACCCAGACGTCTGATGAAATAGACCAGGATTTTTCTTCAGAACTGAAACGTTCAGGTTTACAGAGATATTGAATTATCACAAATTACGAGAATATATTGAAAAATTCTTAGCCTACTATAGAACCCAACAAAATGTCAATGTCAAAATATCTTATTTATCTGTTTCTCATTTGTGAACGGCAGTTTCCAAAAACACAATATTAATCAAGAAAGTTCATTTTATCAAGTCACTTACTTGTAAAACTGACAAGTTAGTGGTATTATTTACATTAGAAAATTTTGTTTTATCGTCATATATGTTGAAAATCATGGTACAATTGTTATTTCCAGTAACACAGATTTTTGATGATGAAAGAGTTGATACTGATGATGATGAACCATCTGTTGACTCAGAAACTGCTGAACTCGAGGACTGCAGAACATTTGTACTCTCCTCACTACCAAATAATTTGCTAGACCTTTCGATTTTTTTCTTAACCGAATCATCGACAGAACTCATCGCAATTTCGGTACTCTTCCACCCTCCTGCACGCTTTAGTGCTAAAATATCACCACCCGAATCCGCAACCATAGTGGCTCCAGTTCTGCGAAAAGAGTGGCCGGTGTATAACTCTGGGTCTTTTAAACCTGAATATTTCGCTATTTGCTTTGGGACACCACCAATAGTGTGCTGGCCAGCATTAAGGGAAATGCACTTTCCATGTCGGTATGTCAAAAACAATCTTAGGCTTTCTGTTCCAGGAGGCCGAAGATTCACATATTTTCTGTATAACATGTAGAGCTTGAAGCTGCAGCCATCATCGGTTTGCCGCAATGTCACAATAACGTATTTTCTCATATCTTCTACATCATTCATGTTTAAGGAGAGAATTTCGTCACATCGACAACATCCCAAAATCCCTAATATTGTTACAATCTTCGCCAGCAACCACTGGTTATTAGGAGCATGTAAAAGAAATTGTTCAGCCTCTTCTTTACTTAATACCTTGGCCTTTTTTGGCGTATAACGCTCATTTTTTCGTTTCAGAAACGCTATTACCTTTTGAAATCTGCAAATGACAACTAAACGTCATATTTTTCAATTAATTTTTTAAGGAAAACAAACCTGCGAACAGGGGCATTTTCTTTCATTTCCAAGCAGCTTTTCAGCATAGACCATTTTGCCCATAAAGTATTAGGGCTGAATCTAGCTGATAGTTGATTCAAGTAGACTAACAAAACATCTTCAGTTACCCCAATCACACTATTTTTGTTTTGCCACTTTTTGAAGTCGTCGTATTCTCGCTCGTACCTTGAAGCTGATTTCGCAGGTAATAAACTTGAAGCTACACTGCTGGCTGCCTCAATAATTTTTTTTGGTACATTTATTTTCGCTTTCGCCAAAACAAATGTGAAGAAAAATAAACAGACATGTTCATGGCAACGCTTCCATAGCTTACGACATTTGCGACAAATTATTGAGATTTTTTGGAATTTATCTAACCTTTTTTCAAATGAGAAACAAATAAAATATAAAACAATACACGCAAGGTAACGGGTTTTACTGGCTCAAGGAGGTAACTGACTCGCCTGCGGCTCGTCAGTTATATCCTCCATTCGCCAGTAAAAACCCTCTTACCTTGCTAGTAATGTTATATATATATATACCATTCAGTACGACATTTAACACTTCAAAGTTGTTATTTCTTGATTGAAAATGATTGAATAGATTTGGGAATATTTCAAATCATATAATCATCTTATTGACCAATGTCATCGGATGAAATTAACAAAAAAAAAATAAGTACAAAAATGAACAATAATTCACTCTTCCGAAATGATCGATTCTTTGAAAATAAGGCCAAAATTTAAAATTCTGCGGAGTCATTCATTTTACCGAATTGCCTCATCATCTTAGTAAAGCCAATCAGTACAGTGACTTCGTTTTTTACCATAAAAACAAGTCGTCTATAAGATTGGTACACCCGTTTCGAAGGCATCAAACCACTATAACATAATAAGCCAAGCTGGAGAATAAACACAAAAAATTCATTTTCAATACCACCCCGTTAATTTAATGAGCGATTTTCTTGCTGGCTCTCGTTGCGTTTTGAGGGCTTTATTACCTGTTGGAAAAGGGGTAATTGCTCACGAGAGCTGCCTCAAAGGAGAGCGAACAAAAACATTTTTCAGTGGTTTTTTTATTTTAGCTTGTTGGCCCCATTGAAACAGAGGAGAGGGAAGATAAATAAAATTTTCAATGAACGTAAATTATTCAACATGACGGTTTTTCATTATGTGACTTTAAAAATGTTCATCGGAAATAGAGAATGTTGGAAGGTTGGAATTATTCGTCACACGTTTTTGCCGAGAAATTGAAAAGGTAATATTTGATAGGGTTCTTCTGAAATTCAATTTCGTAACAGGAAGCTCTTATTGTAATTCATTCAATAAAATTGGTTATCAAATTCTACCAGAAAGATGGGAAAAAGTTGTAGCTAACAAAAGTCATTTGTTACCATTTTTTTCACAAAGAAAATGCATTTTCATCAAAAAAACAGCAGGAATTTCACTTCGCACCTTATACACTGCGCAAAAAAATTAACGCACAAATTTATTCTACAACTGAAGGTGTTCTCAATGATAATTATTGTTATCAGAATTATGCATGCATATGTAATCTACTTTCAACGTTTTTCTTCAATACAGATGTTTTCTCCCAGCAGGAATAAAAAAAGATGATATTATCAGATTTTGAATGTATTGGCTCCATTCTAAAATCAGTTGTTCTCGATCAAATCTAGTGATCGATAGTTTTTCTTTCGTTTGATTTTCTACACTCGATCGCTATGCAACGTGAAACACGCAATTTGACCCGGGAGGAATGTGCCCAAGCGGTAGTTTTGCGAGAAGAAGGGTGGACATACACAAGAATTGCAGAAAGGTTTGGAGTTTTCCATACAAGTGTGTCCGAAGACCAGGACAGGGTAGACCACGGGTAACAACTGCCATTCAAGAACGTTACTTGAGAGTTTCTTCGTTGAGACAACGGTTTGCTACCGCTCGCCTCCTTCAAAATCAGCTTGAGCAAACTCATGAGGTGCAAATTAGAACTCAGACAATAAGAAATCGCCTCAGAGAATATGATTTAAGGCCTCGTGTCACGGCAAGAGGCCCAGCTCTTACCCCAGCCCATCGAAGGGCGCGTTTGGATTTTGCGAGAGAGCATATCCATTGGGAAGAGGCCGATTGGGAAAGAGTTCTCTTCACAGATGAGTCTAGATTCTGCCTCTATCATTGTGATCGACGTTCCCTTGTATACAGACGTCCACATGAAAGATATGCTCAGTGCAATTTCCTGAATACTACTGGTTTCGGGGGAGGATCGATTATGGTATGGGGTGGAATATCTTTGACTGCTCGCACAGACCTAGTGGTCGTTGATAATGGAGCTATGAATGCTGACAAGTATATTAGGAACATTCTTGAAGAGCATGTAGTGCCATTTGCCCAATACATTGGTGAAAATTTCATTTTTATGGACGATAATGCCAGACCCCATCGTGCGCGCATCGTTCAGGAGTACCTTGAAGAGGTTGAAGTCTCTCGAATGAAATGGCCAGCAAGAAGTACAGATCTCAATCCGATTGAGCAGGTTTGGGACAACCTCAATAGAAGGCTGAGAAGTTCAGAAAATCATCCAGCTACTCTTAATGACTTAGGAATCCAACTCGGAGAAATCTGGGAAGGATTAGATCAGAACATTTTACGATCACTCATTTTGAGTATGAACCGTCGTTGCCAAGCTGTAATTAACGCAAGGGGTGGAAAAACCAAGTATTAAATCACTTATCAGCAGTTCAGTATTTTGAAAATTGTTCATTTCTCTTCTTTCACATAAGATTCGGTGAAATCCTGAACTTTTCTTCCATTTAATGTGTCTTGTTTCGTTCAAAACCTTCCCGAGAGAACATAAAAAATAAGTTATAAAGTCAATGTAGAGTTAACTTTCATTAAAATTGAGATTTTCAGAATGTGCGTTAATTTTTTTGCGCAGTGTAGAAAAACAGATTAATACATATATTTTTTTGTGATTAATTATAAGTTCCATCGAGTTATAGATCAATTTTTTGCAGCTGCTGAATAAATATGCTCTTGTATCCATGTAGCTGATGCAAAGTAGGCCAAACTTGTTATCACTCTGAATTATTACGATTCAATACCGACTTAAGCAACTACCTGAATATTGAAGTATCAGAGGGAATTATATAGGAACATCATCAATTGCAGAAACTTTACGAATTCCATGAATATGACGAACGAATATTGAGCCAGATTCGAAAGCAATATCCTGTTTTGATGACAGTCCGACGAATGAATACCTGGCGTTTCATAGTTTAGACTTTAATAAAGCGAAACTTCCTTTTTGATGGCTCCACAAACGGATATTTATCAATATGGACTGCCATGGATCAATTTCGTAAGCTTCAACGTAGGTATAGCCCCTATAGGGACAGGAATAGTTTAGAAATATAATAAATCCTTTTTTGGTGATTTGAGTAGTTTTTTGATCACTATACTTTCTCTAGAACTCGAATATAGACCGTTCTATCGATTCAAATATAGATATTTATGATATGAGTGTTCAAAGTTACGTTTTATTTTGTGAGTGAAAAAGTTTGTAAAATGAGCGGAGCGAATCGAACAATTTCACGAACAAAATAAAATCACTTTTAGCACATATACCATACAATGTTTTTTGTACAACTGCCCTATTTTGATAATGAAATGGGCGAATTGGCAATGACAATGAACTTAAAAAAGCATTTTAATATTCAAATAATCAAAAGACTGTTGTGAATGGCAAACGTTGCCAACGTTATGATTACTAACAAATGAGGAAAGACGCTGTCATTTGAATTTCGTTCCTGTCCAATTTTCGTTTTGGGCTTTCAACTGCTTGTCGAGAGTCCAATTATTGATAAAAGTGACGATTTGGTTGTTCCTGTGGATATTGAAGAGTCTGCAAGAAGGGCAAATCTGGAACTCCTACCTAAAAAATCTGTTCAGCAGTACGATATTGCATATAACTATTTCCTGGCCTGGTGTGAATTGAAAAATGTGAACCTGTTTTCCTGGCATACTTAGAAGAAAAATCAAAAATATGGAGTTCATCAACTTTGTGGAGCAAATTTTCAATGATGAAGTCAAGCGCCCTTATTAAAAATGGTGTTGATGTAAGTAAATATTTTGAGGTGATGAGCATATTTAAAACGGAAAAGTGAAGGATATCGTCCCAAAAAATCGAAAATTCTCACTCGTGCACAAGTTGAAAAGTTTATAAATGAGGCACAAGATAAGAAATACTTGATGGTTGGGGTTGCAACTTTTTTCGGATTATTTGGAGACTGTCGGCGTGAAGAACTGTGTAATTTATCAGTGGAAGACATCGAAATAACAAATGAATCATTGGTTATACAACTTCCAAACACAAAAACGAAAGTCAGTCGTTCTTTCAGTATTATTGTGAAGTATGTGGACTATTTTCATAAGTACTTTGCACTGCGCCCTTCTGCCATCAAACATCGTCGTTTTTTTCCTGAAATACATGAATAATAAATGCAATGCCAATCTAGTTGGTATCAATACATTTGGGAAAATTCCATCTATTGTTGGCGAATTCGTCAAACTGCCAGAACCAAAGCAATATACAGGACACAGTTTTCGAAAATCCTCCGCTTTATTGTTAGCAGAATCAGGAGCAAATATTACGGATATAAAAAAAACATGGCGGATGGAAGTCTACGACAGTAGCCGAGGGCTATGTTGATCATTCCATTGCATATAGAAATGTCATTGCTGAAAACATTCTCCCAACCTCAACAGATTTTGGATTATCATCATCGAATATTGTACTTCCGGTTTCTACAAGTACTGATGATTCTGATAATGTGTTGCGAATATCTTAACGTCACAGGGCATTAATGTTAGTAATTGTTCTAGTTTTACGATTAATATTGATGTTCATAAGTAATGATTGTTAAATATTGATAATAAAAATTTGCAATTGCTGAATTCTTTTCATCTGATTTCATCATAAAAAAATGGAGTGCTAAGAATATTTTTAACACTAATGTTAAAAATATTTTTAACACGCTTCCACGTAATCAATCAATTTTAACATTGTTTGCTGTCATTAAAAGTGTCACTTTTAATGGCAGTTGTACAAAAAAAATTGTTTCTAGCTTGTTAGCCGTCATCAGTGCCACATAACGCTTACTACGGTAGCAACCAACTGAATTTGCAGAATTACTTCCATTCTTGATTATCTTTATTTCAATCGTAGAAAAAAAATTAATCCTACGTTGGCGAATATCAATAAAAAACCTTCAACAATTATGGAAAATTCTTCCAATTCCTTGCCTACGCAAACTAATGAAAGAACCGAAGAATTGTACGTCTCTCTCCCCTACTGCCCTCTCTCTCTCGTGAGCCCGGGATAATGACGTTCCCGAATTGAAAACTAGAAACTGCAGCTTAATCCCGAAAGAATATACCGGGATTAAAACAAATGGAGATGTCGTGAAAATTTTCATTTCGGTCTTGATGTTTCCGCTGCGAGTGAACGAAATTGCCCCGACATGGCTCAGGGATTTGCCCCAATACCTCAAATACTAATCTTTTGTGACGACACATCTGTAGAGGATGTACCGTTCTGATACCCCCATGATTACTTCTCTTCGTATTCAGTCTTTTCGATGGCTTTCGCAGAACGTATGCGATTATGATGACGGACGGAAATTGTGGTTTTAATTTCGGTGGATTTTCTTCCAGGAAAAATAATACGGTCGAGTGGTTGATTGGACGTATGACATGTTCTTTCTTTCCGTCGTGCAAAACGTTGTCTATTTATTCTGTTACTGAAGTTTGCTGGAGCGTCGTCCTGTGAAAACGAAATAACTTTGGAACGCTTTCCGCGTCTTTTCTCCTTAATTTTTTTCCGTAGAGTGGTCAGTAATGTCGAATAGTAATTTCCAGTTATTGTTCTACCCATATCCAAAAAATAAATCATGATTACTCCATGGTAATCTCAAAAAACTGAAGCAAGAACTTTTCCAGCAGATTTTTGGACACGAAACTTCTTAGGTCTTGGAGAACCAGAGTGTCGCCATTCCATCGATTGTTGCTTTGTTTCTGGATCGTAGAAATGTACCCAAGTCTCATCCATAGTAACAATTCGTTTTAAGAAGTCTACATCGTTTTCAAATGGAGCACAGATCGAACGCGATGCTTCTACCCTTGCACGCTTTTGGTCAACATTCAAACATTTGGGGATCCATTTTGCAGTTTTTCTCATCTCCAAATTGACGTGAACTATATGATGAACGCGTTCGTATGAAATCTTCGGTGCTTCAGATATCCGTTTAAGCCCAATTCAACGGTCTGATAAGATCATGTCATGAACTGAATCGATATTTTCGGGGACTGACACAGAAACTGGCCTTCTCGATCGGTCATCATCTTCAATGGAAAATTAGCCTCTTTTGAAGCTTGCAGGCCAAATTTTTAACGGTCGCATACGAAGGACATTGATCACCAAGGGTATCAAGCACATCTTCGTAAATCTGCTTACCTGTTAACCCTTTTAAATACAGGTACTTGATGGTGGCTCGATACTCCAATTTATCGATTTTTACAATTTCTGTGGACATCTTTTTTTTTAATTCATTGCGTAACTCTGGTTTACTTTTTTGACGACGAACTCTACACTGACACTTCTAATAAGTTATTGTTCGTTGATAAGGTATCGCAATATTTTGATTATGCATGGAACTGGTCTAGGCTAACTAGATATCAATACATCCTTGTATCTTCTTCTGTTTCTGTTTTAAGACCTGGAAAAACTGACGTGGATATATCAAATTTGACATTGTCAAAATGTCGAAGAGATTATACAGGGTGAGTCTTTGACTTGGCCCCACCTAGATTCCTCAAGAAATATAAAAATAAATAAATTTTGGGACGTTATTCGTCAGGAATGACTGCTAGTGACGTTTCCACCATATTGAATACGTTGTCACGAAGTTTTTAAAACATGCCACCATAGAACTGTTTGCATGTATGAAGAGAATCGAAATTCCCGTCGAGTTATAATGGATTCGTCCAGCCAGCCCCGCTAAGAGCCCACTGTACCATCAAATTTTCAGTCACGGCCCAGCAATAACACCAGTTTTTGCATATTCATCGAGGAAGCCCGGCAAAATAAATTAGCCATCGTTGAAACCGACATTCATTCGTCTTTCTGAGTGCTTCTTTTGAACTCCCGCTTCACGTTAATTTTGCTGCCCCGGAAAAAAAAGGAGCCGCGACCGGTTTCAGAAAGGGATTTTCTCTGATAATTTCCACATGATACTTCTTTTGTGCGCGATGTTTTTCTTAATCTTGCGCGCCCGTGTTTAGGGATCACTTTGAGATTCATCTAGGAAAATTCATTATTCAAGTTGGCCATCCGTGATAACCGAAGTTTGCGTGCATGTATAAGTTTTGAATTTATTGCAGCCGGCCCTGGGAGTCGAGATTGTTGAAATTATTAAATAACGAGATGGTCTAGAGAAAATTGGGCGATATCTTGTGTGCCTGCCTTATTGGGAAAGTTTTTTGAGAGTGCTTTATGAACCTTGGTGGAAATCTATTGACTGAGATTTTAATATTTCAAGTTGGATAGGATTTGAGTAAATGGTTGATTGGTGATGCTTTTGGCTACTTGTTGCTTCTAATAAAATAACATTTTGCCCAATGTTCAAAGTGTTATAATTTTTTTGCCATTTTTCTAGAAATTCCCCATTTTTCTTATTAAAATCTTAAATTTTTTCAAATTTAATGCTCGAGGTGCCTATAAAATGATTTATTTTTTTAGTCTAGTCTTGTCTTATTCAGATTGAATCATAATTTCATACAAACGTCTCCAAAAAACCTGTCAGCGTCGTATCGAACATCAAAATGAAAAAAAAAATAATGTTGTGTCCACTTTACAAAGTGAAATAAAAGAAAAATTTACATAGTTAATACTCTTTGCAATGGTATGTAAGATTACAATTAATAATCAGATAACTCAACAAAAAACCGTTTTGTCTTCAAGGATGCCTTAAAATGGTGACGACAAAACTATTCCATTGAGCAGGTAAAATCTTTTCTCTGATTCTAACACAGCTAAAAATAGCGTATTAATGGTACATGTTACATACAACACTATGTAATTTTTCTTATTTCACTTTGTAAAGTGGACACAACATAATTATTTTTTTCATTTTGATGCTTGATACGACGCTGTCAGGTTTTTTGGAGACATTTGTATTAAATTATGATTCAATCTGAATAGACAAGACTAGACTAAAGAAATAAATCATTTTATAGGCACCTCGAGCATTAAATTTAAAAGAATTTAAGATTTTAATGAGAAAAATGGAAAATTTCTGGGAAAATGGCAAAAAAATTATAACACTTTGAACTTTGGGCAAAATGTTATTTTATTAGGCGCAACACGTAGCCAAGAGCATCACATATCACCCATTTACCTATGGCTACTCACCCTCCAAACACCCTGTATAACAAACTTCCAACCAAGTTACAAACAAAGCAAAAACTTTGAATATTTTCGAAAGGAGATCAACAGCTTGTTGCTACGACTAGAATCATACTCTGTTAACGAATTTTTGGGGGGTAACATTGAATATTGATTTCATATTATTGTGATATACATATGTATTTTTTTCTCTTGTGTGACTTTTCCCATTTTCATTGTTTGTTCAATTATTATTGGTGAATAAAGGTATATTCTATTCTATTCTCATAAAAGTGTGTAATTCTCAACTTCAACTAATCATAGGACACTTGTGATCAGTAGGTCGAGTACTACATGATACCTACATTTTAGAACATTTGACGGAATGCCATTTCTCATAAGGAAAGTGCGAGGTCCTTTCGTAATGAGGCTAATTTGGACTGTTTTGAATAAAGAAGAGATGTTGATTCTGACCGAGAAACCCTCGATATAGACATTGCGCAGTTAATTATCCCAAAGCAAATCTCGTCAGCGGTTTCTGCAGTAAATCTCTCAGTTTTCCAGCGGATGGCCGTCCCATTCACCATCCCAATTGAATGAAATGAAAACTTTCAGTCAGATAATGACTCGGGCCGAACTCGAAAGGTGGAGTTCCGCAATCTGGTAGATTTTCGTATTATTTTCAATGATGACATTTGAATTGAATTTCGCCCCGAGCGGTGAATGCTCGGGGACAGAGGCAGAAAGAGCAAAATGAATTTCAAATGTTAATTAATTTCCCTCTGAAGTTTGGAAGAAGTCGCAGGCCACGACTGGAATTCGAAGCGTCTGTCCCTTTCTCTTCACTGGGCAAAACAGAATTCCTAACGAAGACAATTCATATCCGCAGATGGTTTAATGCCTCCTTTTTCTGCGCTTCACCCGGGATAACCCTATCAACGAGGAGTGGTTTATATGGCTCTAACTCTGCGTGAGATGATAGTCACTTAATTTCCAGAACAAATAAGAAATACACAGAAATATATACTGCTCCACAAGAGTTAGGATATTGAATAAAATTGCAAAAAAAATATTGTTAAAATAAGATTTTTGTGATGAAAATTCATATTAATATGATTTCAAGTTGCAAATTAATTTTAGCTTGTAGGTCTGCAGCGTATACAGGATGGTTAAGAAAAATCGAGTAAAACAACGAAATTTTATTCCCTTAGAATTCAAGCACATTAAGACTTTCAATACAATGTATGGCCTCCACGGGCATCAATAGCAGCTTGACATCTCCTTTGCATACTACACACGAGATTTTTGAACATTTCTTGAGGACTTTGGTTCCATAAACGGGGCAGAAGCTCTTCCAGATCATTTAAGGATTCTGGGGTAGGTTGATGATTATCTAATCATCATGGAGCATATCCCATGCATGTTCTATACAATTCAAATCTGGTGAGTGCGGAGGTATTGGTAAATGTGGAAAACCAAGCACCTCGCGCGCATTCTCAACTATGGCTGCACGGTGCGGTCTAGCGTTATCGTCTAGAAATTGAAAAGTTTCACCAATAGCACTAATAGCAGTGTGAAAATTTGGCGCGACATTGTCAATGACATGCTCCCTATAGTGTAAGACGGTCATATTCCCAGGACAAATGTGTAGATCTGTGCGCCCGTTGAAACATATCCCGGCCCATACCATAAGACTACCCCATCGGAATGGATGGACCCTTATTCGTCGAGAATCTGAAAATCGTCCATATCTGGATTCATCAGTGAAAATGACACTACGCCATCGATCGTTCCAATTGATATGTTGCATTGCCCATTCCAGTCTTTGACGCTTATGGTCACGTGTTAATGGAACTCCTCTTAATGGACGTCTAGAACCTAGATTCACCTCTGTCAAACGTCGTCTGATGGAAACTTGGACCCCATCTGCATTTTGAAGAGCAGCATTCTACACGTAGATGTAGGGTTTCTTCTCGCCGAAACGGTGATGAAACGATCCTGAGCAGGTGTTGTTTGTCGTCACCCACCAAGCCTTGGTCTTTCCAACACGGAACCTGTCTCCCTGAACCTATTCCAAAGTCGAGATATCACACTTTGGCTGACTTGGAGCCTTTCCGCTACAACAACCTGAGTTAGGCCACCCTGTAGCTTTCCGATAGCCGTATTAGCCTCAGCGTTTGTTAATTTACGTCTTGGCATTTTCAGAAAACTCGTTTCAAATCGAAGCCGTTGATAAACTGACTTCATTTCAGAATGAGAACATTTATGAAGCATATGCCAAGAACCAAACTTCAGAAAAAAAGACCAGATTGACAAAATGTCTCATACTGATTTTCATTGGATCGATTCAAGTTGTTATTGAGTTTTAAATGATTTTACAGCGATTTACTCGAAGATTACATACTTATAAAAACGATTGAATACGATATCCCTAACTCTTGTGAAGCAGTATATTTTTCTTCTGAGAAAAGCATTTTCCAAGTGCGAGACTGAACCCGATCAAAAAAATCATCATTACAGACGGAGCTAATTTCTGGTCGAACTACCAGAACTTCCTCCGATTAATAGTCAAATAGTTCCCCGAAATTACATTCTGCATAATTCGCCCCTAAAAACGGGTTCGAATTGCAAATCGACTTATGCATATGCAAAGGCACAATTTAATTAACATCGACTGCGGTAAATACAATAGATTCGAGGGGTGCCTCGTCCTCAACCATAGATTATAGTTACAGTAATAAGTAAAATGAAATATCGGGCGTTCGGCGATGCGATAGCGCAAATTAAACACAACCCTGTCGCATTTCTAGACGCCCGCTTGGGCGATGAATTATTGTCGGCCGGGATTCTTGTTCTCTACTCATTAGACTGCTACTGTATATCCCTAAGGGATGCCACACAAGCAGTGCGGTACAGCCACGGTCTTCTTCTCTATAACTCCCGAAGGTCTGACACTTCGAAATTTGAAATCTAAAATATGGAATATTTTTTATTGAATGCATCGTCCCCTAAAATCTACATTTCGGTACCAGGCACATCACATATCCATTATAATAACTCTCTTGTCTAGAGTAGTTCATCTGAATACGGTAACCGCTTGACATTTGGCGATCGGAAATACTTGGATTATTGGCAACTGTGCCATAGACAAGAAGATATTCCAATGGGAGTCGTTATATTTACGTTCAAAGGAAAATACCATTTTTTAGATGTTTCTTTCATTATATAGGGTGTTCCACAAACTCTAAGCCCTAAGGCAAACTTTGGCAGCAGTAGCTCTGCTTCTTTTGAACATTTTGACATCTGCCGAAACAGCGGGCTACAAACTAAGACCTCTTATTGAAACCCTTTATTATGATCTTCAAGATCAAGTAATTTGATGATAAGTAAGATTTCGTTTATAGTGGTTCGAACATTCTGTTCAACAGTTGTGGATTAAGAAAACATTTTCAGTAGATAAAGAAACTGAGGAAATTTTCCTAGCCACTTCGTTCAAATAGAAAGTGAATAATTAATGACGTTCTCGAAAACTTATTTATTTTCACCCGATACAATCTACATGTATAATATACGCAATTAGTCAAATAATGTGTTATGACCGCATTAATGTTGTGAATGAATATTGGATGATACACTGTTCAACAAAGAATCGATAAACTATGGCGGCAATTCTGTATTTCAAGTTATTTTCTGAACGAAATTATCTGTAGATTCACTTTTAATCGGAAGTTGAACTGTTTTCATGGGTGTTTCGTTTGAAATAAAACAGAAGCATGAGTTGATTTATTTTATTCTATTTTTGAAAGAAAAAAAATAACTTTCGAAATGAAATATATTTCAATTATTTCTCCAATCCTTTCTGAGTTCACCCACAAAATTTTAGTTCTCAAAGTGAAACCATTTTCAAATGCAACTTGAAATAAAAACACACTACATTGAAAGCCCACCTTAATCAAGTTTTTTGGATTTCACAAATTTGGCATATAACAATATTAAAATTTAGAGTTTAAACCCAGTGACATGACCATTTGGTGAGCCAATGTTAAATTGAAATATACTGCTCCACAAGAGTTAGGAATATCGTATTCAATCGTTTTTAAAAGTATGTAATCTTCGAGAAAATCGCTGTAAAATCATTTACAACTCAATAACAACTTGAATCGATCCAATAAAACTCAGTATGAGACATTTCGTCAAAATGGTCGCCTTTTTTCTGAAGTTTGGTTCTTTTCATGAATGTTCTTATTATGAAATGAAGTCAGTTTATCAACGGCTTCGATTCAAACGAGTTTTCTGAAAATGCCAAGACGTAAATTTTCAAACTCTGAGGCTAATAGGGCTATCGGAATGCTACAGGGTGGCCTAACTCAGGTTGTTGTAGCGGAAAGGCTCCAAGTCAGCCAAAGTGTGATTTCTCGACTTTGAAATAGGTTCAGGGAGCCAGGTTTCGTGTTGGAAAGACCAAGGCTTGGTGGGCGACAAAAAACAACACCTGCTCAGCATCGTTTCATTACCGTTTCGGCGGGAAGAAACCCTACATCTACGTGTAGGATGCAACGGAATACTCTTCAAAATGCAGATGGGGTCCAAGTTTCCATCGAAACCATCAGACGACGTTTGAGAGAGGTGAATCTAGGTTCTAGACGTCCATTAAGAGGAGTTCCATTAACATATGACCATAAGCGTTAGACTGGAATGGGCAAGGCAACATATCAATTGGAACAATCAGTGGCGTAGTGTCCTTTTCACTGATGAATTCAGATATGGACGATTTTCAGATTCAAGAAGAATATGGGTATGGACAATCCCACGCATACCCCGTAATCGTCGCTATGTCCATCCATTCCGAAGGGGTAGTGTTATGGTATGAGCCGGGATATGTTTCAACGGGCGCACAGATCTACACATTTGTCCTGGGAATATGACCGCCTTACACTATAGGGAGCATGTCATTGACAATGTTGTGCCAAATTTTCACGCTGCTATCGGTGAAACTTTTCAATTTCTAGACGATAACGCTAGACCGCACCGTGCAGCTATAGTTGAGAATGCGCGCGAGGAGCTTGGTATTCCACATTTACCAATACCTCCGCACTCACCAGGTTTGAATTGCATAGAACATGCTCCGAAGAAGATTAGATAATCATCAACCTACCCCAGAATCCTTAAATGATCTGAGAGAGCTTCTGCCCCGTTTATGGAACCAAATTCTTCGAAAAATGTTCAACAACCTCGTGTGTAGTGTGCAAAGAAGATGTCAAGCTGTTATTGATGCCCATGGAGGCCATACATTGTATTGATAATCTTCAGACCTACAGGCTAAAATCAGTTTGCAACTTGAAATCGTATTGATATGAATTTTCATCACAAAAATCTTATTTTAACTATATTTTTTTGCAATTTGAGTCAATATCCCTAACTCATGTGGAGCAGTTTAATTAAAAGAGAAGCTTTTGTATTTGAAGTGAATTTTATGGCCTTTGTCGTATCTGCTACCGATTTTTAGAAAAAGCTTTGAGTAATCTTCCGAAAAACGAAAATTGTCAAAAATATCCACTTGGTAAAAAAATAAATCTTAACTTCTTCAGTCTGGGGATCTAGTTTTCTTTCAAATACTACACATAAACACCTAGTATACCATGTATCTCTAAAACAAAACGTTCGTGGTCCCATGTTTATTGGACTTTTTTTCCTTGAACTTATGCAGGAAATCTCCTCTCTTCGTTTGTACCAATTCAGGAACACCCTGTATATCAATACCTAGAGTGTATCCAATTCGTCAAGTTTTCCATCCGGACTTGTTGGAAAGAGTCTCCTACTTCAAACGAAAAAACATGCAATTTGAAACGTACGAGGGCATTTTCTCCTTCAATGTTGTTATTGAATCATATCATCGATAACCAAATGTAAGCAAGGCGGAAAGGACCCAGCTCCCTTTCGTTGTCTGAACAAACGTCGACATAATTCAATTTTTCCTCTCGGCATACGTTTCAGTCCAACCGACGCGAAAACATCCAGCTATGAACACTTGCAGACAGCTCTATTCCTTGGGCGGCGTTCTTAGTTCCATCCGCCGCCAAGTTACGGAACCCGATATGCGCCAGAGGCGTAGCAATGATACTTCTGAGGCCTGTGGCAAGACGTATCTATGTAAAATACACCGCGCAAAAAAATTAACGCACATTATGGAAATCTCAAATTTATTCTACAACTGAAGGTGTTCTCAATGATAATTATTTTTATCAGAATTATGTATGCATATAATATCTACTCTCAACGTTTTTCTTCAATACAGATGTTTTCTCCCAGCAGGAATAAAAAAAAGATGATATCAGATTTTGAATGTATTGGCTCCATTCTAAAATCAGTTGTTCTCGATCAATTCTAGTGATCAATAGTTTTTCTTTCGTTTGATTTTCTACACTCGATCGCTATGCAACGCGAAACACGCAATTTGACCCAAGAGGAATGTGCCCAAGCGGTAGTTTTGCGTGAAGAAGGGTGGACATACACAAGAATTGCAGAAAGGTTTGGAGTTTCCCATACAAGTGTGTCCACAATGCTGCAGCGATTCAGGGAGACAGGTATGAATGTCCGAAGACCAGGACAGGGTAGACCACGGGTAACAACTGCCATTCAAGAACGTTACTTGAGAGTTTCTTCGTTGAGACAACGGTTTCCAACCGCTCGCCTCCTTCAAAATCCGCTTGAGCAAACTCATGAGGTGCAAATTAGCACTCAGACAATAAAAAATCGCCTCAGAGAATATGATTTAAGGCCTCGTGTCGCGGCAAGAGGCCCAGCTCTTACCCCAGCCCATCGAAGGGCGCGTTTGGATTTTGCGAGAGAGCATATCCATTGGGAAGAGGCCGATTGGGAAAGAGTCTCTTCACAGATGAGTCTAGATTCTGCCTCTGCCATTGTGATCGACGTTCCCTTGTATACAGACGTCCACATGAAAGATATGCTCAGTGCAATTTCCTGAATACTACTGGTTTCGGGAGAGGATCGATTATGGTATTGGGTGGAATATCTTTGACAGCTCTCACAGACCTAGTGGTCGTTGATAATGGAGCTATGAATGCTGATAAGTATATAAGGAACATTCTTGAAGAGCATGTAGTGCCATTTGCCCCATACATTGGTCAAAATTTCATTTTTATGGACGATAATGCCAGACCCCATCGTGCGCGCATCGTTCAGGAGTACCTTGAAGAGGTTGAAGTCTCTCGAATGGGATGGCCAGCAAGAAGTCCAGATCTCAATCCGATTGAGCAGGTTTGGGACAACCTCAATAGAAGGCTGAGAAGTTCAGAAAATCATCCAGCTACTCTTAATGACTTAGGAATCCAACTCGGAGAAATCTGGGAAGGATTAGATCAGAACATTTCAAGATCACTCATTTTGAGTATGAACCGTCGTTGCCGAGCTGTAATTAATGCAAGGGTGGAAATACCAAGTATTAAATCACTTATCAGCATTCCAGTATTTTGAAAATTGTTCATTTCTCTTCTTTCACATAAGATTCGTTGAAATCCTGAATTTTTCTTCCATTTAATGTGTCTTGTTTCGTACAAAACCTTCCCGGGAGAAAATAAAAAATAAGTTATAAAGTCAATGTAGAGTTAACTTTCATTAAAATTGAGATTTTCAGAATGTGCGTTAATTTTTTTGCGCAGTGTACGTAAAATTTCATCTACATCCCCCATGTCATTTTAGGAAGAGATGAATGGAATTAATGATCCTTATTAAACCTATCAAAGGGGATTAAAGATAAAACTAAAGGCGGTTGCCTTCTACGTTCGCTTATAACTTGAGCACAGGGGCAATCACTTAATTGTGACTGCTAGCACAAAAAACAAGCAATTCCTGAAATAACCCAAAAGACACGTTATAATTTAACTCATGGAACGGAATCTTGAGCTGGGACTTACTCCCTAGTAAGTCATTGAGTTGCTGTTTTATTTTTTATTCTCCTACCTGATATGAGCACCTAGGAGCATAGAACAACAGGAGGGAAGGCTTCATACGCTCGACAGATCATTTTGAACTGCCAATAACGGCGGAAGTTAGAGTTTCGTGTGACGCCCGATAGATAACGCTGAGATCCTTTATTCAGTAACGTCAGATATTTTGTTCTATGGCCCTTCAATTGCAAAGAATATAATGTGGCTGTCATTGTTATTGATACATTTATGCTTCTTTTTAATTGAAAATGGCCATAAATCATAACATCGACAATATTGATGACATACAATCGCTTCAGTCTAATCAACTTTTTATGCGCAATTTTATGGGAAGTCTGTGATCGGTAATAAATTTGTCAAAACAATATCCTTATCGGAAAAAGCGAACATTCAGGTAAGTATTATTATTACACTGAGGTTTTATCTGTTCTCGTGTATTATACGCAGAATTGTATGGTACCCCGTTTACATTTCCTCTGCTAACACTTAGATTCGGAGCGGAAACAGATTTTTCTTCCTATATTCAATCTGATCCTTGAAGCCATTTCTTTACACGTGCTTTATGCATTATATTGTCGGATTTACGAAAAAAAGTATGTATTGCTTTCTTTCAAAAGAATATATATTATGATATAGTGATAAATGGGACCTAATAAGTAATAACAACGAATAACCATTAAAGATAATTTTATTAAGGATAGCCATGTTGTAGGAAGAAACGACGTTGTCGCCATCTCGTGACCTTGCGGCGAACTGATAAGTTCGGACGTTTTTGGCAGTTCATTTTCGTACGGAAGCCTTCTCTCCAGTTATTCTATGCTCCTAGTGAGCACTGTGATGGGAGAGGTTATGTTTTAGATTACGCTGCGCTATAAACATAACCTCCATTCCGGTCGGGTGGAGATTTCCCCCTGCCTAATGTTGAGACTACCCGCGCCACTGATACACGCCCAGGGTCAAATGACGTTCCTGTTTACAAACATCAGGTTAGAACAGTTAAAGGGGTCTGGGAGCTACCCTGCCCATCTTACAGGTGAAGCGACCTGGGAGTGTATCCGGAATAAATATCATATGAGATCCCCCAGGAATAAAATGTGGCTGGGGGTCTGGACTGCGCGAGGAATACATAAAATAGATCGGAAACGGGCGGAAAAATAGGAGCCTGAAAAATACTTCGCTTAACCTGACTCTTGCCGTTGGAACGAGACGAAAGGTTATCATCTGTCATAATGGCGCAGCCTTCTTTACTTAGGATTTAACAATAAGAGGTGTTATTTTGAATTGCACGCTATTTCGGTAGATGTCACTTTTGAAACTGTCATTTTTCGACATTTGACAAGTAGAAACTACGCCATTAATTAAAATGAAATGATTAACGCTCCAATAACGCATTAAAATTCACTATACAGGGTGAGTCTTTGACTTGTGTACATATATTTTAACTGTAGATTCCTCTCATCAAACGGTTTGGTTTGGGAGATACAGGGTGTCGAAAATCCATGAAAAAACACTTTTTTGTTTATATCTTCGGAACCGTTATTTCGAATGAACTGAATTTTGGTTTTAGTTTTTACTCTATTCATGGTGCATATTCCTCAATCGAAACCTATTCAATATCTTCACTAGTATAAACGTTACAGGGTAGTCGACTCATCAATACACGCTAAAACACCATAAAACCACTTCAAAAACATAAACGGTTCATATTTTCGTAAGAATCAATCATTTAAGAAACTAAAAGTATTCCTATTTTTTTTTCAATAAAACGCGTCGTTTTCGATTTGTTTCCAATTTTACCCGGAGAAATTTGACGAAAAAATCATTAATTTCAAGAATAATCTGAATGCGTCTCTGAATTAAATATCATCGAATATTATTCCTTCTCTGGTCTTTAAACGAGTTGACAATGTTGTCACAATATTCATCAACTTTGTCGAGATATTTTAATAATAAAATCCCACAAATGTGGAAGATAAAATTGAACACCAAGGAGGATTTAATACGCACAGTTTCTATTGAAAATTCATAGTTACCGGTCCATATTGAAGTTAAATGTCGATGAAATACAAAATTCGGATATGAATGATGAATCTCGATACAAAATACTTATTAAATTGAAATTAATGAAAAATAATACGATACCTGATAATCTGTGGCGATGTTTCTATCTAAACAACATCCTCTTGGAATTTTATAAACTCGACACGGTTGAAATTATATTAATCCACTTCACATAATAATCACATTAGAACAATAATTCACTGAATGTAGTCAGAACTTCACAAAATGTTTACAGTTTGTTCAGAGACCCTGGTTTGTTATTGTCTATAGTTGGCCTCCAGATAACCAATAATTCGGTTTTCGCTCAACGCATGCGTGGTAAAATTTGGCGCAAAGTCGATTTATGATGGAAACGGCAGAATTCATAGATATTTATACCACGGTACACAAATGTATCGTGATTTATACTATGTTTCGTAAAAAATCCTTAACCCCAATGAAAATATCAGCAAGCTGACAACATCTTCGTGAAATTTCTGTGCAAAAATTCACAGAATCCATACAAATTAGATTAGGTTAGGTTGTTTAATAATAAATCTGAATGGAAAGTCTTTCTTCATGATATTGTTTGGGAATTTCGAGGAAAATATGAACAAGTTATTAGTGTTTACGAACTAATCTGCAGAAAAATCGAAGAAGGAACTTATTTTGGTGGAATAAATGTGGCTTTTTAGTTGCAGATATAATCCGATGAAACTGTTTTTGTTGAAATTATCGTGTTTGCAACATTTTTATTCCAATGAAGTTAGTACTTGAGTATTCTCTAAATGTATAAACTCAATTTCTGTCGAGAAATATGAACTTTGAATCAATTCCACAGTATCATTTCAGGGACTTAATTAGCACATTTTTTTTTCAAATGACTATATCTTTTTAACAGAGCCGAATTCGGAAAAATGGAAAATGAAAAAAAAGTTTCTTTTGACTTCAAGAATCTTCAGTTAAAATATATGTACAAGTCAAAGACTCATCCTGTATACAGTGTACTGATTCTTTTATTTGCTCTGTGGCAATTTATAATTTTTCGCATTTCCGATATAGCGTACAGCTCATCAATTTTAGTCACTCAGAAGTCACAGTCGTTATTTTCTCCCCTCTTCAGTTTAATGAGTGAGCTCTAGAACCTAGGGATAATTAATCCACTTAATTGATATTTAATAAGCGATTCTTTTCCGCAAGAAACACGACACGAAACAAAAATTCCACTAATAGATGGTTTCTTATCACGTCATACCCCTGAATCCTAGGCGAATGTCTCATACTTGCATGCAGAAGTTGCATGTGAAAAGCGAGGTGAGATATTCGAGTTCGTGAATATGAGGTTTGACGAAAATTATATGGTTTGGATGAATTTTGAGGGATCCAGAATATAATTGCTACTGCCGGGGATACTATGCATTCTGCTTCATACAGTATAGCCCCAAAGGTGGAAACTATGGTTGTTAGAAACAAAAGCAGAAACATGCCTACAGCTTTTTTTGTTGATTGAACTGAAACCTTTGAAATATAAGAACTGATCTCATAATGATGTCTTCACAACTAAGAAACGTATCTTATTTATTTCACAGTATGGCAATACTACACATAAGACACATCAGTAAAATCCCCCAAGGCCGATTGAGAGTTCCATTGGATCTCCCCGACAAAATACTTCTCCCAAGTGGAGAGAACATTCTTTCGATCATTTAGTCGAATTTCTTGATGAGCAAATCGACTATTTCTGTACTTTTACATTTCGGGAATAAACGAAGCTCTCATCGCGTATTCTGTGCTAATATTGCAGAGAATTGGATGATCCTATTTCACTTCTACCGTTCTCATTACCCCTGTGGGAAGTCTTCAACCTAGCAATTAAATTAACCTTCCCGGTTAGTATGTAAATCATTTCGGTGGAATCCTGTGAACTATCTTGAAATTTATAATATTCATGAATAAATAAAGGCGAGTTTTGTTTCGTTGGTATTGCTTTTATTTCACAGTTCGTTAAATGCCCGGGCAAGATGAACCTCAAAAAGATTCATGCTAAGTGAATATTTCGGCTTTAAGTACTCAAATTTCAGCTGTAACGTTTTTGAAGTCATTCTTCTTTACCTACAAAAATTGATAATTGTACGAGGATGTATTGATATTTATTGAGCCTAGACCAGTTCCATGCATAAACAAAATATGTATTGCGATACCAAATCAACGAACAATAACTTATCAGAAGTGTCAGTGTAGAGTTCGACGTCAAAGAAGTCAATAAATTGAAAAAAAGATGTCCACCGAAATTATGAAAATCGAAAAATTGGAGTATCGAGCCATCATTAAGTACCTGTATTTAAAAGGGGTAAAGAGGTAAGCAGATTTACGAAGATATGCTTAATACCCTTCGTGATCAATGTCCTTCGTATGCGACCGTGAAAAATTGGACTGCAAGCTTCAAAAGCGGTAAATTTTCCATTCAAGATGATGACCGATCGGGAAGGCCAGTTTCTGTGTCAGTCCCCGAAAATATCGATGCAGTTCATGACATGATTTTATCAGACCGTCGAATTGGGCTAAAACGTATATCTGAAGCACGAAAAATTTCATACGAATGCGTTCATCATATAGTTCAAGTCAATTGGGATATGAGAAAAATTTCTGCAAAATGGATCCCCAACTGTTTGAATATTGACCAAAAGCGTGCAAGGGTAGAAGCATCGCGTTCGATCTGTGTTCGATTTGAAAACGATGTAGACTTCTTAAACCGAATTGTTACTATGGATGAGACTTGGGTACATTTCTACTATCCAGAAACAAAGCAACAATCGATGGAATGGCGACACTCTGGTTCTCCAAGGCCTAAGAAGTTTCGTGTCCAAAAATCTGCTGAAAAAGTTCTTGCTTCAGTTTTTTGGGATTGCCATGGAGTAATCATGATTGATTTTTTGGATGAGAGTAGAACAATTACTGGAGATCACTAGTCGACATTACTGACCGCTCTACGGAAAAAAATTAAAGAGAAAAGACGCGGAAAGCTATCCAGAGGTATTTTGTTTTTACAGGACAACACCCTAGTACACAAATCTCATGTTGCCATGCAAAATATTCGTGATTTAGGGTTAGAATTACTAGAAAAACCGCTTTATTCACCAGATTTGGCTCCGTCCGACTATCATCTCTTTCCTCAACTGAAAAAAGTTTAAAAGGTCGTAAATTTTCTTCCAACGAGGAAGTAATAAAAGCTGTAGAGGACTGGTTTGCAGAGCAAAAAGAAACATTTTTTTTGTAAGGTATAGAGACGTTGCAGGTTCGCTGTAATAAATGTATTCAATAAAGAGGAGAATATGTTGAGTAATAAAATATTTTGAAATTGAAATTTTGTTTGGTTTTATAGTAGGCTAAGATTTTTTCAATATATCCTCGTATATTCACGCTTCACTTTAGTGATGATACGTTCAGCTTAAAACATGCATGGAGGAATGCACCAGTTCCAAACTTTGACGTGTACCACCCCCCTTAGCTGCCTGACTCACCCCTCCGGTTTCAGGGCAATAAAAATTGTAAATTCAGTAATTGCGGTAGTCGGTAAACACTAGAACGAATAGGTAGACAGAAAAGAGAGGTTCGGTTGGCATTTTTAATTGCAATACCGGCTCGTATGCATGCATACGATGAATAGACCGCCAAGATTGCTGCAGACCATTGCCGTATTATACTTTGCCTCTTCAATGAACGGGGTAAATTTGCACGTAAATACGCCCCTATCTCCGGGATAAAAACCGAACTCGTGCCGTTATGCAATTCCGAAAATGCCACGCTGAATTATTCATCTTGACGTCGAGAGAGTATTACTCCAGTCATTGGCGTCTGTTGCGGAATATTCGCAGACTTAGAATAATGAATTTGCGAAAGGTATCCCTTCTTTGGACATCTTTCAAGTTATTTTGGGTTAAATGGACCAACTAATTCAGGTATTTGCGTACAACACCGGTATAGTAGCAGAAGTTCATTGTTGAATTAAATTAACGATAGACTTTTGAGGTAAATTCAATCTCGTGTGATATTTTATAAGACTATTTCACGAACAAAATAAAAGGTCAGAAACTGCATATTAGAGAAAAGCAAAGAAAAACTCATGTTGAAGTCTACAATTTATACACTGCGCAAAAAAATTAACGCACATTATGGAAATCTCAAATTTATTCTACAACTGAAGGTGTTCCCAATGATAATTATTTTTATCAGAATTAGGCATGCATATGTTATCCACTTTCAACGTTTTTCTTCAATACAGATGTTTTCTCCCAGCAGGAATAAAAAAAGATGATATTATCAGATTTTGAATGTATTGGCTCCCTTCTAAAATCAGTTGTTCTCGATCAATTCTAGTGATCAATAGTTTTTCTTTCGTTTGATTTTCTACACTCGATCGCTATGCAACGCGAAACACGTAATTTGACCCAAGAGGAATGTTCCCAAGCGGTAGTTTCGCGAGCAGAAGGGTGGACATACACAAGAATTGCAGAAAGGTTTGGAGTTTCCCATACAAGTGTGTCCAGAATGTTGCAGCGATTCAGGAAGACAGGTATGAATGTCCGAAGACCAGGAAAGGGTAGACCACGGGTAACAACTGTCATTCAAGAACGTTACTTGAGAGTTTCTTCGTTGAGACAACGGTTTGCAACCGCTCGCCTCCTTCACAATCAGCTTGAGCAAACTCATGAGGTGCAAATTAGCACTCAGACAATAAGTAATCGCCTCAGAGAATATGATTTAAGGCCTCGTGTCGCGGCAAGAGGCCCAGCTTTTACCCCAGCCCATCGAAGGGCGCGTTTGGATTTTGCGAGAGAGCATATCCATTGGGAAGAGGCCGATTGGGAAAGAGTTCTCTCCACAGATGAGTCTAGATTCTGTCTCTACCATTGTGATCGACGTTCCCTTGTATACAGACGTCGACATGAAAGATATGCTCAGTGCAATTTCCTGCATACTACTGGTTTCGGGGGAGGATCGATTATGGTATGGGGTGGAATATCTTTGACTGCTCGCACAGACCTAGTGGTCGTTGATAATGGAGCTATGGATGCTGATAAGTATATAAGGAACATTCTTGAAGAGCATGTAGTGCCATTTGTCCCATACATTGGTGAGAATTTAATTTTTATGGACGATAATGCCAGACCCCATCGTGCGCGCATCGTTCAGGAGTACCTTGAAGAGGTTGAAGTCTCTCGAATAGAATGGCCAGCAAGAGGTCCAGATCTCAATCCGATTGAGCAGGTTTGGGACAACCTCAATAGAAGGCTGAGAAGTTCAGAAAATCATCCAGCTACTCTTAATGACTTAGGAATCCAACTCGGAGAAATCTGGGAAGGATTAGATCAGAACATTTTAAGATCACTCATTTTGAGTATGAACCGTCGTTGCCGAGCAGTAATTAACGCAAGGGGTGGAAATACCAAGTATTAAATCACTTATCAGCATTTCAGTATTTTGAAAATTGTTCATTTCTCTTCTTTCACATAAGATTCGGTGAAATCCTGAATTTTTATTCCATTTAATGTGTCTTGTTTCGTTCAAAACCTTCCCGAGAGAACATAAAAAATAAGTTATAAAGTCAACGTAGAGTTAACTTTCATTGAAATTGAGATTTTCGGAATGTGCGTTAATTTTTTTGCGCAGTGTTAATTGTTCTGCAGAGACATGTTCCTGTCGTGGTTTGCCTTGTTGTTTTGATTTTCCATTAGATGTCGCTTCATTGTTTGAATCTGAGATCGTTATTTTGAATATAACATATTGTTCATATTGTTTTGTCTACCTTGTTGCTCTATATTTGATAATTTCGACACTTGATTATATGACGCAAGAGTTGTTTTTAAGTCTTTAACTTTCGTAGCTTGTATGTAAGTGTTTTATACCTTAATTTATTATCATTTGTGTTTTTATTTTTTAATCTTGTAGCTTTGACTTGAAAATGAGACCATTTTGAAGGTCTCGAAACTAGTCGTCACCCAATAAAGATTGTGGGATATAAGGACTTTTCTCCGTATTCGTTATGCTTCTTCGATGATAACTGGAAATCTAACAATTTTCCGTAACAATGAAG
The DNA here is from genome assembly GCA_951802165.1 of Adalia decempunctata. Classification (NCBI taxonomy): domain Eukaryota; kingdom Metazoa; phylum Arthropoda; class Insecta; order Coleoptera; family Coccinellidae; genus Adalia; species Adalia decempunctata. Next base: position 3,633,608 of record OX637695.1, on the reverse strand, counting down.
TACGAAACCCAATCATCCATATTGTTTAATTACCGAATGCACGATCACAGGGGGTGGTTTCGGTGCAGCACCTAATAATCAGAGAACAGGAGAACCTCGCCGTTAAGTAAAGCCGCACTGTCAACTAGAAATTTCCTACATGGAATTGGACCACGCCCCTGAAACAAGATAGCTTTATGACCATGCCGCTGCAACTACGATGCCAAATGATGTAGGTATTACGTTTTCAATTAAATTGGAACGAACCTATGCTGATTAGTTCGGTGAAAAGGCCCCGTGAATACGCTTATGCCCTGATGTCGTGATTACCCGGAGATATACACCGGTGAATAGGTTCATTCTTCGAGCTACGAGGTCAAGCACCACCTTTACCTCTTCTCGATCTGTTTCCGAAACCACATAACTTCGCACTGAAGAGGTCTGGATAAGAGAAGGACTCTGAGATTATCAAATGTCAGTTTTACTTGTCTAGCTCACATTCTTCGTCCTACATCGACTCACTCCCTCATTGATCATCAGATCCCAGATCTACATACCGAAATGTTTATACAGGGCGAGTCTTTGACTTGTACATGTATTTTAACTGTAGATTCTTGAGGCCAAAAGAAACCTTTTTTCCATTTCACCGAATTCGGCTCCGTTAAAGAGATATTTATAGCTATTTGAAAAAAATGGGCCAAATACGTGCCCGATTCACTGCGAAGACCTCAAAGTTAAATTATTCGATTGAAATTACGTTGATACTTTTAGGGAATATTCGAATACTAATCTTGTTCGAATAAGAATGTTTCTTCGTTGTAGTGATGATCATGCGAAGACTTTCAGTGGATGAATGTAGTATTAACCGTGTAGTGCCGAGTTTATAAAATTGCAAGAGGATATTGTTTAAATAGAAACATCGCCACAGATAATTCAAAGCTAACTTAATGCGTGGTTTTTATCGTGGTACAGCTCATATTTCTGAATGTTGTATTTCGTTGACATTCATTTTTGATCAAAAACGCTTATATCTTTTGAACCACTGAACCGATTTCGAAAATCAAACTCATTTTCTTCTGTTTTTACAATAAAAAAAACAAAACTATTTTTTACAAAATTCATGGATTTTTCTGGAATTCTTCCCATCATGCTTCTTATAGTGTTCTTCAGTCACTTTCTGGGATGCTGTCTTCCACTTTTGCTTGAATTCCGCTAATGTTTTCGTTGATTTCTTAGTCTTCTTCAATTCTCTTTTACCCAGGGCCCAATATCTTTCGATTGGCCTGAGTTCTGGGCAATTTGGTGGATTGGCCTCTTTGGGGACAAAAACCACCTCATTAGCTTCGTACCATTCCTTGGCGGCCTTGCTGTAGTGGCATGAAGCTAAATCTGGCCAAAAGATTGTTGACACATCGTGCTCAGGTAAAAATGGTAAAAGTCGCTTCTTCAAGCATTCCTCGATGTATATCTTCGAATCATCAGAGCGTTGGCCAACGAAAAATTTGCTCCTTTTTCCACAAGTGCAAATTGCTTGCCAAACCAGGAATTTTTTGAGAAACTTTGCTTGTTTCTTCACGCAAAATTGTTCGTATTTTCACGAGAATCTGCAGAATAAAATTCCTGACCAGGAAGTGGCCAGAAATTAGCCAAGACATAGGATTCGTCCTCCATCACGCAAAAGGAAAAATTTTTCAAGAAATCTTTTTTTAATTTCTTCGCTCTTGATTTCGCTTCCTGATTCTTCACAGCGTTCCTGTCTGGCACTTTCTGCACTTTGTATGTTCTAAGCCCACAACTCGACTTGATTTCTTCCTGAACGGTTGACTGAGAACAACCCACTATTTGGGCCACTTTCCGTCCTGAAAGGTTAGGATTCTTCTGAAAAAGGCTGATGGCTTTCTTAATTTTTTTGGGCTATGAAACCCCTTTTTCCTCCCGGTTCCTTCCTTGCGGTTAATTGTTAGATCTTCGTTGAAGCGCTTAACAACTCTTGATACCGTTTCCGGACGAACGCGAGCCTCTTTTGCGATTCTTTTGAAGCTCCATTTTTGATTATTTTGAAAAAGTTTCACTATGAATTCTCGTGTTTTCACTTCGCTTAACATTTTGCGACAGAGAATTGGAATATCTATGAAGTAAGTGTTCCACATGTTTCTGACGTTCATAACAAAGCTAACTATGATCAAATTTTGATTTTTTCTCAATTGGTTCAAGAGATATAGGCGTTCTTGTGATAGCGAATTTGTTCTCGTTCAGTCCTTACATTTTCAATAGAAACTGTGCGTATTAAATGTATAATTTCATGATCCTTAGTGTTCAATTTCATCTCCCACATCTGTGGGATTTTATCATTACATATCTCTACATGAAACGTTTTTCCATCATTCAGATTTTAGTCTCGACAAAGTTGATAAAAATTGTGACAACATTGTTAACTTGTTTAGAGACCAGAAAAGTATTAATATTCGATGATATTCAATCCAGGGAGCCATTCAGATTATTCTTGAAACCGAAAAATGGTGTAGACGGACCTATGGAATTCTCCACTTTCCAAAATTCCCGAGAAATAAGCATATAGAAGACTTTAAATACCTTTTTGCACAACTTGAAATACTACAGTATGAAAATGTAGTAGTACTACGAAACCTGTGTCACAGTTAAACCTTAAAAGAACTACATAACTCCATTTACAAACTTAAAAAAGAGTAAATAGAAATTAGTATTGGCAACGTCTCTAAGAATTATTTGACATTCAACGAGTACCAACCTGCGTCAGTTTCAAGTGAAAAAAACTTGATAAACTTAAATCTTGGCACACCGGGACACATTATCAAAGTGAATGGAGTATAGGTAAAGCCATTTCATCATCTTCTTGTACGCTGTACGTTGAGTACAGAACACTAGTCTTGTTGCCAATCAAGAAAATCACATTAAATCTGTTTTATTGCTTCGCTAAGGGTCGGATATGATTAGAAATGTTATTTCTTTCAGTGCAACTACGATGCTTCAATTTCGATCAGTTTCAAAGACGACATTCTTTCGCTGAAATCAGACGAGAACATTAAATTTCAGACGTCCATAAAGACACTTCTGCCACTTCTATTTTCCAAGCGTATAGCTACGAAGGAAAAGTGGAAAAGATACTCGGAGGATATGTCAAAATGCTTTATAAAAATCGACATTTTATCGATTCCATATACGGTATCCACTTTAATAAATTAACATCCGACGTTCTGAAGCACCGTCATCACATTTCGCACCGGCGAACGAGATGCTAAGAATCAAATAAAGAAAGTAATGAGATTGATGTTCGCCAGATAATAGTTATTTATGTAATAAGGATCATAAAGACGATCATTATGGTACAAGTCGTGAATGTTATCGGGCGAGGCGTAGCCGAGTCCGATAACACGGCGTGTGCCATAATGATTGTTTATGATTCGTATTACATACAAAATTTTATCTGATGGCATTTATATCAATACATTTTCGAAAACTTAAAAACTGCATTTTCGACATGTCACAATGACAACTATTTTTAAAGGAGTAAATATTGTGTAGTTTCAAATATTAGTAGGTGAGTGAGCTGTGCTTTGCCATTTCCTTGACAACGTCATCAGGTTGTAACGGCAATATTTATTTATCGCTGTCAAACTCAATAATTATTGTCAGGTAGAATTTAATATAATTCAAAAAATGAGTGATTCTGAAGCTGATAGTTTACCTTCTGATTTGGAAGAAATGTCGAGAAATATCGTGGACTCCCTTTTGCCGGAAAAATCACGGAGTGTATATGAAATGGTGTTTAATCGGTACGAAGAATGGTGTTCTGCTAAAAAAATCAAGAATATCACTCATGAAAAAGTATTGTTGGCTTACTTTGAATGTTTATCTAAGGAAAGAAAACCATCTTCTCTTTGGTCGTATTATTCGATAAGAAGTATTTTATCAACAAGAAAAAACGTCGATATTAGTAAGTACCTACAGCTGGTTGCATTACTAAAACGTAAATCAGAAGGTTACAGAGCTAAAAAATCCAAAATTTTTACTAAACAAGATGTTACAAAGTTTTTAACGGAAGCATCAGATGATACATACTTATTTAATAAAGTTGCCATGATAATTGGACTAAGTGGAGCATGCAGAAGAGATGAATTGACAAATATGCTTGTTGAAAATGTAATAGATGAAGGATCCGTTTTTAGAATTACATTACCGAATACAAAAACAAAGGTAATGCGAGAATTTTTTGTAACTTCGGGAAATATCCCAGGATTGAATATGGTAGAACTTGTCAGACAATATGTGAAAATACGACCTTGCAACACAAACCATCTACGTTTTTTTGTCACTTATAGAAATAAGAAATGCACAAAACAACCCGTTGGAATACATACCTTTGGTAAAATGCCAAAAGTTATTGCCACTTTCTTGAATTTACCTCGCCCTGAAGAATATACCGGACATTGTTTTCGGCGATCGTCTGCTTCATTTTTGGCTGATTCTGGAGCTGATCTGTGTACCGTGAAACGCCATGGCGGATGGAAAAGCAATACTGTCATCGAAAATTCGAAAGAGCAAAAAAAAAATATCAGAAGCAATTTTTGGTGTCAACAACCAAACAGGATTACAAGTTTGCCAACAATCATCAACTACTGATGTAAAAACTGTAGAATCCATTGGAATTAATATTACAAATTGTAGTAATTGTTCTTTTACCATTTATAATAAATAGTTTTGTACATAGTTATGCATTTTGAATAAACTTTTTTGATCAAACCATTACATGTTTTCCTTATAGAATTTCATTATGGTACTTAGTCCCATAATGAATTCATTATGGTACTTAGTCCCATAATGAGCTTCCTTATGTCATCAAAATTGAGTGACATAACGTTGTCATTATGACATGCCATCAGATAAATATAATTTAATACTTCTGTAGCCGTCATATTTTACCCGAAACCAATTTCGGTAATGTTATCGCGGTGCGAGCAGTGAGCACGGCAGATGTTCCTTCCAGAAAGTTCGTTCAATGTTTTTTCATCGCTCTTTTCCTTTGCATGCGTAGTTTTTATTGCGAGAACGCCACGTAACGAGAGGAAAATTTCTGAATAGGTTATTGATGCGCTATAAGGAACAGATGAGCGTTTGCTTTCCAGAAATAAATTAAATCCGAAGCATTAGACGCTCAAATGTTCCCATTATAACGAAAAAAGTGAATTTACAAATTGATCTTTTGCGGAAAAGTTTCCGGACTGTGTTATTTCTCGAAGACGTGATCACAATTGGTCCAAGCTATGAGCCCGGCGTCGATTCAAGACCTCAAAAATGAAATTCTTGAGGCTATCGAGGCCATAGTGATTTTGTTATGGAAAATTTTATGAAAATGTTATGGTTCTGTGGTCATGGTGGTCATTTGGCTGATGTTATTTTCCATTATCAACGACATACATTCCTCTCTATAATGAAATGAACATCCGATCTTTTATCTAATAAAAATGGCATTTTTCTTTGAATGTCAAAATACACCTCTTATTAGAAAATCCTTCATAAACTATATCAATCAAAGGAAGGTCAACTCGTCGTAGCAAAAATGAAGAAGTTGTTGCCAACTAAAACCATGGGAAGTTCCTGTCGTTGCCAATATCAATGCATGAAATAAGTCCAATGTAAAGCCGGCCATAGACATCGTTATTTTTCATCCGTTTTCCTCGCCACGATTCGAACCGCCAAGTCATATCGCAGAACTGTTTTGCCCACACACTTCGGTAAATTCTACCAGTTATTTTGCTGTCGATCGCGAATTAGCACGTCATGAAGAGGAAACATCTCTTAGCAGTGGCGGCCGCGGTTTCGGTGCTGAATAAAAAAGAAATAAAGAAACGGTCAATATGGGATTTGTACTACGCTAATGGAAAATAACCGCCGATTCTCGACGAAATCCCCCACACACAGTCGGTATGGCACGACAACCGATGAACCGTCGTGACAAAAATCAAGCATCGGCAGATATTTCTACCGACGTTATCAGTTGATTCGAAAATGAAGGTGTTGCAAATTCAGATGAAATAATTAATGATGATAAATTTACCCGTCACAAGTTATACATGTTGTCCATGTACCTATTTGTTCGTTCTAGTTTTTCGACAATAAATTTTAGAGTTTGGTTCACGAGCTTATATACAGTGTGACAAGAAAAACCTCGGACAAACTCTTTTTCATTTAAATTAATTAAACAGAAGAAATTGAACGAAACAACAACAAATAATATAACATACGTATTTCGTTCCCAATATATATCAATGAGGATAGGGTTATCGGTCTCAAGGAACAATGTGAGGTTCAACTATTTATTCATTAAGCGACGTTTCGGCCAATTTGTGGCCTTTTTCAAGCTGAAAAAACAAAAACAGAAATGAGTTTCCAATCGCTACTTTCAAAACTAAGTCCCTTCAATATTTCCATCAACATTATAATTCTGGGGTGAGTTCATGCATCGTGTTTTCATTGTTTTTAATTTTTGTGTATTTTCATTGAGTAGTAGTACCTGCCTACTCTATTATTTGACAAGAAATTTTTTATATAACGTGTACTTTAAAGCTTTTATCGTTCAGATTGTGATTTCTAGATTTTTAGTGTTGTACTGTTTCCATATATCATGTGTAGTCTTAGTTTTGAAAGTAGCGATTGGAAACTCATTTCTGTTTTTGTTTTTTCAGCTTGAAAAAGGTCACAAATTGGCCGAAACGTCGCTTAATGAATAAATAGTTGAACCTCACATTGTTCCTTGAGACCGATAACCCTATCCTCATTGACAACAAATAATAATAGATTGAACATTTGTTACTGATATATCTAAGCCGTTTCGAAGTGGCTTCCTTTGGCGGCGATACACAGCTTGAGACGCTTCTTGAAATTTTCGGCAATGGGCCGCAGCTCCTCGGGCGTTAATCGGTTCCATTCCCGGCGCAGATTGCTTCAGCGACTCCAAATTTTTGTGTTTTTTAGCACAAGCCCTGTGCTCCAAAATCGACCACACGCTGAAGTCCATTGGGTTGAGATCCGGTGAGTAGGGCGGCCATTCTGCAGATGAGATGAAACAAGAAAAATGGGTCTTACACCATTCCAATGCGTATCGCCGAGGTGTTGCTTGGCCCACGGAAGTACTACGGCCTCGAGGATCTCGCAGCAGTAGACTTCTTGATTGATTTTGACCCCTTGATCCACGAAAACTAAGGTAGTTTTTCCGCCCCAGACCATGACGGATTGCGGATTTTGACGGTGTTCGACGATGGCCGATGTACCGGGAGCCTCTACGGACCAGACTCTGTCGTTTTGGTGGTTGGCCTTTGGAGTCGTACGCGCTTGTTTTCCTCCGTGAGGAGTGGAATTTTTTGGAGCTTGTATGGCTTGAGGTTGAGATCCTTTTGGCAATTTGACGGACTGATTCGCGGTTGATACCGGTCTAACAGGCTATTTTCCTCATGGAAACCCTGGGATTTCGATTGACTCGCTTCTTGACGATGTTGCGATTGCTAGGTGTATTGACAGCGCGTTTTCTACCACTTCCAGGACGAAGACCATCATGGCCAAGCTTCTTGAAACGACGAAGTGCATCGGACACGGTTTGTCGAGGCACATTGAGCAAACGAACAATTTCGCATTGACGCCTACCTTGACGAAACAGCTCCAAAATCGCACTACGTTTGTTTAACATTCTGAAACTCTGTGAAATGAAATTATATCAAACTGAAAATTCACATATTAGTACAGAAAAGTTTAGAGAAACCAAGAGAATGAAAATTATTTGGCTGCGCTGAAATACTTTTTTTCCAGACCACAGCAAAATTTGTCCGAAGTTTTTCTTGTCTTGTTTTTCTTGTATTAGGAATGGACGATATTGATCGGTGGTACGTTTTTCATAAGAAACTGTGGTGGCGATAGGTATAAAGGCGGCACATTTCTCTTTGAAGTCCTGCGACTTCTCCCCGGTTTCCGCCATTGCACCTCTCTCTGAACGAGATTCATTTGCAAACAAAGGGACCGAAGGACAAGAACAAAACAAATCCCGTTTCTTCCAATAATGGGAAAAGATATTACCCAAAACCGACATCAAAACATTCCGTAATTTGATATATACGATTTTCGAGGAAACAAATTCCGCAGAACACTAGACCGTCGGTTTCCGTAGTTACGTTACTCCCTCGGAGATGAGAGGAAGGAATATTTGCCGGAGATAATACGATTCGCCGGGACCATTACAACGGAGAGGAAGAGTGAGGTACGCGATATTGCCAAAGAACTCACAATCTGATATTCTCTTTGTGTAACTGATCCCTCATCTCTCTCTCGACGATGTTCAAGGACCGCGCTCCGAAGGCTAAACACAAAAGATCACTCTGGCTGTATCGAAGAACGTTCAGTGTTCTTTGCGTTTCGCGATCGCTGCAATTAAGAGATTTTTCGTGTGATTTATGGTCCCCTTTGATCATTTTCCGATCGGCATGGGGACCAGGTTATCGGCGGATGAAAACGACGATTTCGCGGGGTCAGGGTTCCGTAGAAGATGTCTTTGGGGAGGGATCAGAGCGAAAGATCAGTCTCTAAAAGTTGATGCATCTGATGGGTGATTTTTCAAGAGCTACAGAAATTTTTTCGAAAAAAAAAACGCATAAAATTCAGAAAAGTGCATGGAATATTTATCTTAATCGAAAGAGCGGTCTATATAAACTCCTCCACATGAGTTAGGGATATTGACATAATGTTGGGTTGAGTTTCAGTTAAAGAACTGAAGTGCGGTTCAATTTTATTGAATGAGAAATTTACCAAATTTCTGAATGAAAAAATAAGAGATCTAATGGACTGTATATATTTATAAAGTTTTATTGAAACCCAACACAAATGAAAGGATAAATGCACCCAAATTAACAATTGCAAGGTCTTACCTATTTCAGCAAAACGGCCAACCAGATCTCGTCGGTTACTCCTATTTCCATGAACAGAGTGATCGAGCTCGACAAACGAACATGGAATGAAGTTGATGACGTTAAAATCCGTTGCTAAAAATGTCAAAGTAGGAACACTTATCCTTGTGGCAGAATAATAACCACGCCACTGGTAACAGTACTTTTCGAACCAAATTCGCACAAACGAATGTCCTTAAATGAATGTAATTCGAATGAATCGAAATCACTAGAATTATGAATCACAAGAAAAAACTGAAGTTTTCCGAATTCGCGAAAGGAAACAGAAGAAATATTTAAATTAGCGGTAGCAGATATATTCACGATTAAGGAAATCAATGACCTGAATGAAAAATGACTCGCCTAGACTACATATGGGATTTCCCTAAGTACGGTGAAATTGAATTAATCCTGAAATGAATGAAAACGAAAAATTCAGAAAAGTTATCTGAACCGTTCACTAGGCGTGAACACATAAATTGCAAAAAAATAAAGTTAAAATAAGATTTTTGTGATGCAAATTCATATTAATATGATTTCAAGTTGCAAATTAATTTCATCCTGTAGGTCTGCAATGTATACAGGGTGGTTAAGAAAAATCGAGTAAAATAACGAAATTTTATTCCCAGAGAATTCAAGCATTTAAAGACTATAAGACAATACAAGGTAGGTACGGCCTCCACGGGCATCAATAACGGCTTGCCATCTTCTTTGCATACTACACACGAGGTTTTTGAACATTTCTTGAGGAATTTGGTTCCATAAACGGGGCAGAAGCTCTCTCAGATCATTTAAGGATTCTGGGGTAGGTTGATGATTATCTAATCTTCTTTTGAGAATATCCCATGCATGTTCTATGCAATTCAAATCCGGTGGGTGCGGAGGTATTGGTAAATATGGAATACCAAGCTCCTCGCGCGCATTCTCAACTATGGCTGCACGGTGCGGTCTAGCGTTATCGTCTAGAAATTGAAAAGTTTCACCAATAGCAGGGTGAAAATTTGGCACAACATTGTCAATGACATGCTCCCTATAGTGTAAGGCGGTCATATTCCCAGGACAAATATGTAGATCTGTGCGCCCGTTGAAACATATCCCAGCCCATACCATAACACTACCCCCTCGGAATGGATGGACTTTTTGGACATAGCGACGATTACGGGGTACGCGTGGGATTGTCCATACCCTTATTCTTCGAGAATCTGAAAATCGTCCATATCTGGATTCGTCAGTGAAAAGGACACTACCATTGATCGTTCCAATTGATATGTTGCCTTGCCCATTCCAGTCTTTGACGCTTATGGTCACGTATTAATGGGACTCCTCTTAATGGACGTCTAGAACCTAGATTCACCTCTAAAAACGTTGTCTGATGGTTTCGATGGAAACTTGGACTGCATCTGCATTTTGAAGAGTATTCCGTAGCATTCTACACGTAGATGTAGGGTTTCTTCTCGCCGAAACGGTGATGAAACGATCCTGAGCAGGTGTTGTTTTTCGTCGCCCACCAAGCCTTGGTCTTTCCAACACGGAACCTGTCTCCCTGAACCTATTCCAAAGTCGAGATATCACACATTGGCTGACTTGGAGCCTTTCCGCTACAAAAACCTGAGTCAGGCCACCCTGTAGCATTCCGATAGCCCTATTAGCCTCAGCGTTTGTTAATTTACGTCTTGGCATTTTCAGAAAACTCGTTTCAAATCGAAGCCGTTGATAAACTGACTTCATTTCAAAATAAGAACATTCATGAAGCATATGCAAAGAACCAAACTTCAGAAAAAAAGCGACCAGATTGACGAAATGTCTCATTCTGGTTTTTATTGGATCGATTCGAGTTGTTATTGAGTTTTAAATGATTTTACAGCGATTTTCTCGAAGATTACATACTTTCAAAAACGATTGAATACGATATCCCTAACTCTTGTGAAGCAGTATAGTTAAAACATCACATAGACACTTTCCCATCCCAAATTATCAACAGGATTGTCCCTGAACTCAAATCAAAACAGCGTCTTATTAATGAAATGATTATATTCCGAAATATATTCGAGGGTAAATTAGCGTGGCAGGTTGTGATATAACCCCAGCTGAAATATAGTGAAAATTACAAGAAAAAAGTTGGTCGGTGAGTGTTTTTCGCAGTAAACGCCCACGAGAAAATGAAGGTTAATGCTCAAGCAGGCATCCTTCAGACAGATCTCTTATTCCACTTAAATAATAAATAAGTTTGCTTTTACAGCTTTGGGAAAACTATTAAAACACGAAGTTGGCCCAGAATGAGCTGCGAAAAATTGCGACCTCCAAAACTTGTTGAAACTAATATTGAACCACGCAGACAAGAAATGATTCACTCTGATTCCCAAATCGTATAATTGACTTTCTATTTTATATGATTCTGGCATTCCAATGATCCTAGATAATAAAATGAAGAAAAGCAGTGAAACATAACTTTCAGAAGCGAAATTTTTCGGAAATTTCGAACAAACTTGACCACAAAATAGTCCTACTTTATTTTCATTTTTGAACCGAGTTTCATCGTTCATACTCAATATTTTCGATGTAAAATCACCTGTTAATATTGGGGCAGCTCATTAAGGAGGACCTAAATTTTGATATTTCACTTATAATAGTGCACCAAATACGTATACCAAAAATTTAACTAAGAAATCAATAAGGAGTACTTCTATTCAGCTTCAGGTGAGCAAGAGCAATAATTTCATTCAAAAAAAAAATTCTCTCACCAATGTTTTGATCTTCTTCAGATTTGTAGGTTTCATCCAATCATACAAATCTTCCAGACATTAGTAGTTAACAAACGTAATTCAAAATCAAAACATATCACATCTAGCACTCGAACATATCACATTGGCGCCATCCCAAGCATCTCAGAACACAAACAAGAAACAGTTTCTAACCTCACTTCCGGCAAAACCAAAACCCGGTATAAATAAACACTCTTAGGCCCTATTTATATTAAAATTGACACAGCAAAAATCGTTAGAACACAGCCCTAAAATACTAATTTGTCGAAATCTAATCTGATTCAATCAACATCTGCTAAACACACAATGAAAGTAGTTATAGGAATCACAGGAAGTTAGGAATTCCTATGACACATGAGGCGTTATCCATACCCGTAAAATTGTCAACTCTCAACTCACCACGCCGACGCTGGTCTATTGGAACGTCAAGAAAGGGATTCCTTTTTTCGGGGCAGGTAGATAAGGTATCAAGAAATGACACCTTACAGTTTGGTCCACTTAGAATAGTTTATTGTTCGAATTAAGTTATTTGAATTTTTGCATAATTGAACAAATTTGAAGAAGTACGTTCGACATTTTCTATAAAAAAATAGAGACTGGGAGTTTCTCGACGGAAAAATTGACAAAACTGCCATTGTATGCAAAATGCCAGGTGCAACAGTTGGTTTGTCAATAAAGGTGACAAAATTGATTTAATTCATGTTGAGTTCTTGGAACAGAAAGATTATATGAGTATAACTTTCGAATTGTAAATTAATTTTTTAATTCTCTTTGGAAACACTGATTGTGACAGCTTACACACGTTTCGTGTATTGTGTCACTGTCAAACATCTCCAGTTTGGTCTGAAATTTAACCATGAATCATCTTACAAACGAACGAAGTTTGCAAATCATTGAATCTTGATATCAAAATGCGTACTCTGTTGAGAAAGTTCATCGCAGACTTCTTCGATTTTATGGTCAGTTAAATCGACCCACTAAAGCGGCTATTCGGGCTATTGTGACTAAATTTCGCACGAAATTCACATTGTTGGACATCAAACCCCCAACACGCTTACGTACAGTGCGAACAGAAGAAAATATCGCCGCTGTTAGTGATTACCATCAATTATCGATTTTGCGCCGTTCGCAGCATTGGGCCTTTGTTACTCAACAACGTGATAAGTTTCGCGAAGGGATTTAGGTGTGAAGGCTTCCAAAATACAGATGGTGCAAGAATTGAAGCCGAACGATCTACCACAATGCAGAAATTTTGGTGGATGGGCTCTTGAAAAGTTGGCGGAAGATCCACTCTTTTATTGAAAGATTGTGTTCAGCGACGAAGCTCATTTTCAGCTCAAGGGATAAGTCAACAAGCAGAAATGTCGATTTTGGAGTGAAGGTCAGGATGGCAAGATCTACCAATGCATCCAGAAACGGTTACTGTTTTGTGTGGATTATGGGAGGATGGCATCATTGAACGTACTTCTACAAAGATGAATGAGATGATATCCAAATTCATTTTGCCCAAAATATAAGAGCGTGACTTGCATAACATGTGGTTTCAACAAGACGGTGCCACTTGCCACACAGCACGCGCAACCATGAACCAATTGAGAAGCAAGTTCGGTGAACAGTTCATTTCACGTTTGGGACCGGTCAATTGGCCGCCTAGATCGTGCGATTTAACGCCTTTAGACTATTGTTTGTGGAGCTATGTTGAGGCTGATGTCTATACTGACAAGCCCGCTTCGATTGACGCATTGGACGACAACATCGAAGCATTAATTTTTGATATATCGGCCGAAATATTGGAAAGAGTATGCCAAAATTCGACTAAGCGGATGGACCATTTGAGGCGCAGCCGAAGTCAACATTTGCATGAAATAATCTTCAAACATCGAATTATATGGACCGTACTATCGATTCAAATAAAGATTTCATGAATTTTTCTGCATTTTATGTGTTTATTTTGACATTTCCAATAGCTCTCAAAAAATCACTCATCATAAAGACGCAATTTGAGAGTTCTCACAACAAATCCAATTTTATGATTTTGTATCATATGGAACCATTTCAGCCAATCATGTCAACATTACATCGAAAACTACATCCAATGCAATTTTCAATCCCAATGATAACACGATAGAGTCTTATAAAATTATATAATAGTTCCATGGCAACATCATTCCAAACAAATTTCAAAATGTCACGTTTTGGTAATGTTAAAAATATAAATGAGCTTATCAAAGAAAACTTTCCCAGAAATACTTCCAATAGCCACAAATATATTTGGGGAATATTCATGAAATTTTGCTACGAACGATCATACGAATTGAATGAACGCAGAAGCTTGGAAGAATTGGCGTTTATACTCAAAGATTGGGCTGTCAATATGAGAAAAAAAGACGGAACAGCATTCAATGAAGCAACGGTAAAGACAATGTGGAATGTTTCGAGCAAACTCTTACAAGAAAAGTATTATAAGGACTACAACATTATGATTGACCCGTTTAATAATATGATATTTAAACCAGCCCGAGATGTCCGCGATGCAATCAGAAAAAAATTGCAAGCAGACCCAAGTAAACGTAAATCCAGTTCAGTTTCGTTAAATTTGTCTGAAGTTAACAGAATAATATTTCTATGGGATGAAAATACTCCTGCAGGTCTTATGCCTAAATTTTATCATATTGCTGCAGTAGAACTAGCGTGGCGAGGAGGAGAGGCAGTTGCTTGTTTGGTGATTTTTTTCAAATCGAGAAGAATAACGATGGTTCTCCAACAAATCGCATTGAATACAATCCGGTATTCAGTAAAACGTGCCAAGGTGGTTCTGAAAGCTGTACAAGTAGTAAACGGTTGGTTTCCAATAGTGATAGACAAAGCGGCCCTGTACGTCTTTTTCATAAACTAATATCAAAACGAGGCGAAAATATTACCTCACCACGACTATTCTTGAAACCAAATCGATATTGGAAAAATGAAACTGACAAATGGTACGATAATGTACCTGTTGGAAGGAATACCATAAATAAATGGACTAAATATGCTGCCGAAGCAATTGGCTTGAATGCCAAAGACAAAAAGATAACGAATCATTCAAATAGATCAACAGCTATCAGTCAATTATCAAAAAGTGGTGTAGAGGAACAACAATTGCTGAAGATTACTGGTCGTAGCAATCAAAATTCTATCAAACCATACCTAAACCTCGATCAAGAACACCACAACAAGATAATGAATATTATACGTGGAAATAGATCTTCTATACAAGAGAACAGCAACGAATCTAATGTTGAGATGAATTTTACGAATTGCACTCTCAATAAATAAATAAATGTTTTGTTGTGTTGAGTTATACATTTTTTTTGTCAAAAAATTTTCTGCCGAATATTCCTCGGACATTGATAAATGCCTCATAATTTTATAACCAATATCTCAAGCTCGTTGCTTGGTAACAGCCCTCAGCCTTCGGCTTCGGGCTGTTACCTATGAACGAGCTTTCGATGGTCATAAAATTATCTCGTCTATTATCAAGGTTCTAGGGATATTACTACTGATAAAATTCTGTTTGACATTAAGGAATATCATAGTTAATTGTTACATCAATAAAATTCAATATTAATTGGAGCGTGTTACGTCCAAAATAATGTTGATTTCTTGTTGATACCACTCCATATTTGAGTCTTTAGGAGTTTGCGAAAGGAGCCTCCAATTTTCATCGAACCGGAAAGGAAAACCGCGTTCATTATAAAATCCCCTCAAATCCGACAACGCCGGATCGCAAAACCGGAATCGAACAAGGAAAAACGTCCATCAAACACATAATGACCCGAGTCGGAAGGAACACCGGGACACAAAAAATAAATTGCGGAAATTCAATTATCCGAGAATGCCGCCGCTCTGCCTCGACAAGAAAAGATTCAAATTTTGTTTTTGTTTTCCCAGGTCGACACACAGACACGGACGTACGAGATGAAGAAATAGAAACACCGGAACGAATAAAAAAGTTTCCGCCTCGGCAGAGCGCGAACTAAAAAAACGGAGAACTTATTTATACAATATGTCTATGGGGAAGGAATAAATTCGGGAGAAACGGGTATCAGTCTATCCGATACACATCAAAAGTTGATGCTTCGAAACTTGAGAAGGAGGCTGTCCCATGTCACAATTGTCTTTCTTCCGCCAGGGGAGCAACTGAATTATAATCCGCACTGTATCGACTTTGCTCTTCTGGAAACGCCAGCTCGAGTTGTCCCTTTCGCTTCGCAAATAAACTTTTCTATACTCTATACTGGAAATGTTCATCACAATCTTCCAGCTCGTTTTTTCCAAGATTATTATTATTACGAAGGGTGTTTCAACAAGAACGCGAGAAAAAGATGTTTTCCTGTAGAGCAAGTATTGAAATATTAATTGATTTAGAAAATAAACTGCTCCACATGAGTTAGGGATATTGACTTAAATTGCAAATAAATATGGTTAAAATGAGACTTTTGAGATGAAAATTCATATTAATATGATTTCAAGTTGCAAATTAATTTTAGCCTGTAGGTCTGCAGCGTATACAGGCTGGTTAAGAAAAATTGAGTAAAATAACGAAATTTTATTCCCAGAGAATTCAAGCACTTTAAGACTATCAATACAATGTATGGCCTCCACGGGCATCAATAACAGCTCGACATCTTCTTTGCGTACTACACACGAGGTTGTTGAACATTTCTTGAGGAATTTGGTTCCATAAACGGGGCAGAAGCTCTCTCAAATCATTTAAGGATTCTGGGGTAGGTTGATGATTATCTAATCTTCTTTGGAGCATATCCCATGCATGTTCTATGCGATTCAAACCTGGTGAGTGCGGAGGTATTGGTAATTGTGGAATACCAAGCTCCTCGCGCGCATTCTCAACTATGGCTGCACGGTGCGGTCTAGCGTTATCGTCTAGAAATTGAAAAGTTTCACCAATAGCAGCGTGAAAATTTGGCACAACATTGTCAATGACATGCTCCCTATAATGTGAGGAGCTCACATTCCCAGGACAAATGTGTAGATCTGTGCGCCCGTTGAAACATATCCCGGCCCATACCATAACACTACCCCCTCGGAATGGATGGACTTCTTGGACATACCGACGATCACGAGGTATGCGTGGGATTGTCCATACCCTTATTCTTCGAGAATCGAAAATCGTCCATATCTGGATTCATCAGTGAAAAGGACACTACGCCATTGATCGTTCCAATTGATATGTTGCCTTGCCCATTCCAGTCTTTGACGCTTATGGTCACGTGTTAATGGAACTCCTCTTAATGGAAGTCTAGAACCCAGATTCACCTCTCTCAAACGTCGTCTGATGTTTTCGATGGAAACTTGGACCCCATCTGCATTTTGAAGAGTATTCCCTTGCATTCTACACGTAGATGTAGGGTTTCCCCTCGCCGAAACGGTGATGAAATGATCCTGAGCAGGTGTTGTTTTTCGTCGCCCACCAAGCCTTGGTCTTTCCAACACGGAACCTGTCTCCCTGAACCTATTCCAAAGTCGAGATATCACACTTTGGCTGACTTGGAGCCTTTCCGCTACAACAACCTGAGTTAGGCCACCCTGTAGCATTCCGATAGCCCTATTAGCCTCAGCGTTTGTTAATTTACGTCTTGGCATTTTCGGAAAACTCGTTTCAACTGACTTCATTTCAAAATAAGAACATTCATGAAGCATATGCAAAGAACCAAACTTCAGAAAAAAGGCGACCAGATTGACGAAATGTCTCATACTGATTTTTATTGAATCGATTCAAGTTGTTATTGAGTTTTAAATGATTTTACAGCTTTTTTCTCGAAGATTATATACTTTTAAAAACGATTAAATACGATATCCCTAACTCTTGTGGAGCAGTATAGTTCCGGACTTAACTACATATTCACTAATTTCATAGTTCAGCGATTTTCGGATAGAGAGCACCATTGTACATTTCATTCATAAGGGAGACTACTACTATACTTTAATCTAATGGAATATTCCATAAAATGCACGGTGGCGCCTCTATCGGATTAGTTTTCCTACTCGTTGTGATCGACGACTTTGAGATATCGCCAGTTTTTGATGTATTCGTATGAGTGGAACTGTCAAACAGTGCTAAGAGAAAAGAAGCTATGAAATAACTTTTCCTTTCGCAAACAGTGAAGTTGGATGAAACAGCCCCTAGAATTCTGGCAGAATTTATTCTCTCCCCCGTGCCACTGACCCGGAAAAAGAGATACATGCATACGCAACGATGACTTCACAACAGACTTACAATATAGATAAAAATCAGCAGGGTGTATAGTCTGGCAAGGTTATAAACGTTTTCTTTATGGTTATAGTCCGACCGTTCCGTCAAGCAACAAAACAACGAAGGGAACAATGCATGGCTGCGAAGGTATAGCTCTGACGTCGTAAAATATAATGTTGTTCTCTGTCGTTAACCAAAAAAGTAATACGGATAATCGGTATGGAAGGTTTCTACACATGTGATGATAAAAGCGGAGGGTGTTTTAGACAATCGGTAATTATGAGGGTTCTGACCGCATTTACGCAACACCCTTATGAAGAAATTTCTAATCGGCTTTAGGAAGATCCGATGGAATTGAATCGAATATGGCAACTATGTCGGAGATTGTTTTTTCGGGAATTTTATAGAAATTTGAAGCTTTGTTACCGAGATTTCGCTGTCAGACCTTTCCATAGTTATAGTTATTCATGGCACTTGTATGTTAAGTAAAAAATAAGTCACTCGAGAAGATTTATACCATGTATATCCCGGTTAGCCATGAAATTTTGACACATTTCACGGTGTATATTTTGAAAATATTAGGTTGTAGTCATTTTCCTTTCAGATGAATAAGCAACATACACTACTGGAAAAAAAGTAGTGTAGTTACGTATTCATCGAAATGTTTATTTACCTTGGGAAAATAATGAATTTGAGAAAACATTATGTGAATTCCATAGTTCCAAAGACCTGGCGAGTGTCGAAGAAACTTTTTTCTCTGTTAATACTGGAAATATTTCACCTATATTAACATGGTTGGAAGATTCAGTTATGCTATTTTCGTGTACGAAAATGAAGAATATCAAATGTTGAAATTTTAATGAAAAATAATGAACAGAATAGCCCGTTACTTTGTGATAGTTCATTCGAAAAAATAATAAAAGTATGTACTTGAATAACCCAACAGAAAAAATTCTAAACGAACAGACAAAACTATGGAATTCCCCAGTTCTCAAAATTCCCAAAAAATAAGCCTAACTCACTAGTGAGTTATGGATTATAACACACTAGTGTGTTATTCGATAGTTTACTTGTCTAAAATGACATTAATAATGACAGTCTGTCATAACTGTCATGTGTTGGATAAAGTTATCTCAATTCGACTGAACTCTTCAGAGAAAGGGTCAGATTATAAATTCAGCATGAGCATGTTTAATTCAGGGTTCCCCTCCAAAAGTACAAGGGGTCTGTTATAATTATCGACCTTCGATCAATTATTCATTGCCCCATCCTTCAGTGCTGCCATGGCATAGGCTGATTGGAAAACTTTATCTCATTATCCTATTTGGCAGAGCCCTTGATTCCCAACATAGAACCGCAAATCTTAGAACAACATGATACAGGGTAGCGGATAAGTTGACGACTAAAATTATTTTCATCCCACCGCTGTCGCCATTCAGATATAACCACCTGAATATGGGAGTTTTCGACATCATTTCCATTTCGAAGTCAATATTGCATCTTTGTGACGTTATAATAGGAAAAGTGGGACGTTTCAAAGAATTTAGCGGCGAATAATGCCGGGCGCGAAAGGCGCATCTTCGGAGTGATTAACCGGGCCCATTCTCTCGCAAAATACAAACAGCCGGGCGTCGGGCGCGAACAGGCACACGCCGCCGTTAAAAGTGACAAAATCCCCGGCGCCGCGGAATAGCGACGCTAGATTGTTTCATTCCGCCAATCCGAAAACCGCGTCCCGGCTCTCGACGCGTCGTCGCTCCTTTCCGCATGAATGACACGGAAAAGGTGGGAATTTCGCAGCCATAATATATTATGGAGGATTTCCCGCCCCCAAATATATACATTATAGCGAACTGTTTAGCTCTCGAAGCGCCGTTTTCTGTGCCGTCGAGTTTATTCTCCGCCGGTAATTAAGTTCAACCGCTTTTCGCCGTTTGATACGTTACAATTTATGGGGGGGTGTGTGGGTCCTTTTTACGGTGGATTTCACGATCAATTTGGCCGCAATAAACCGGAAAAATATACGGCGCCCGTTCGGATCCGGGCGTGGAGTGGCTTCTATAACTTATCATCTTCGAAATGGGTCCGCAACATTTAAGCGATGGCCAGGTACTGCAGCGCATAGGCGTTGATAAAGCTCAGTTAAAAAAGGGTAACAAAGGCACGGAAAGCGCAGATACATCTGAAGCTGTGAAGATCTCTGGTGCACTGTTATTGAGAAAATCTCAAAGATTCTCACCGATCCCATGTGTGCTGAAGGATTTACTCATGGTCAAAATCCGCAAATATCCGTTTTTTGCATTTTTCTCGTGAACGGTATGTGCAACCGTGAAGATTGCCCAGACAGAAGTTGTAGATCATGTCATCTTCTACAAAAATTGTTTTGGCAATTTTTTCCCTACGATTGACCATTTCTGAGATATCATCATTTCAACCTATCAGGTGTTTTTTTAGAGAGATGGAACTTTAAATTGAAATAAATCACATTTGAGGTGGGAGTTCAATGTAGTGTGTTTTCATTTCGAGTTGCATTTGAAAATAGTTTCACTTTGATAAATAAAATTTTGTGGGCGAACTCAGAAAGAATTGGTGTTCTTAATGAAATAATTTAAATCGATTTCATTCCGCCGAAGTTCTTTTTTTTTTCTTCCAAAAATAGAAGAAAATAAGCCAACTGATGCTTCTGTTTGATTTCAAACGAAAGACCCAACAAAATAGTTCAACTTCCGATCAAAAGTGAATCTACAGATAATTTCGTTCAGAAAAACAATTTGAAATATGGAATTGGCAGAGAATGGCCAAATTCAAATATATGGGGAAAAGTTCCTGCTTTTCCCACATATTCACTAATTTCATAGTTCAGCGATTTTCGGATAGATAGCGCCATTGTACATTTCATTCATACGGAGAGATATATTCATAGAACTTATAGTGATGACGTAAGTTCTATGGAGATATTCCATAAAATGCACGGTGGCGGCTCTATCGGATTAGTTTTCCTACTCGCTCTGAACGGCGACCTTAAGGGGCAGTATCACCTTTTGAATCGTGGTAAATCTCCATTCAAAAGTGGTCTCTTTATTTCCCGAGTAAGTACCCTAATTTACGACGTAGAGATTTGATGTTTTTTTTTTAATTGAAGTTGAAGAACGTCCCGAGGGCAAATAGTTTTCTTTTTTTCGATTTAATTAGTTATTCAATCAAAAAAACCAGGGTAATCGTTAGATCTGGGGTTATTGAATCTGTTTTTCGTTTTTCATGAGTACAAGCTATATTTATGAAATAATAATCATGAAAATTTTTGTAGTTTATAGAAGATTAAATTGCCGAGGGCAAATAGTTCCGATTTCTGCCAAAAAAAGATGAATAACCGTCGGAAAAAAATCATTAAGTGTAGTTTCCAAAACGCTGAAGTTCAACCTGTTTTTTAATTGAAAAACTAATTAAATCAAAAAAATCGCAACTACTTGCCCTCGGCAATTTAATCTTCTATAAACTACAAAAATTTTCATGATTATTATTTCAAAAATATAGCTTGTACTAATGAAAAACGAAAAACATATTCAATAACTCCAGATCTAACGATTACCCAGGTTTTTTTAATTGAAAAACTAATTTAATCGAAAAAAAGAAAACTATTTGCCCTCGGGAATCATTATGGTCAAGTGGCTTTAGTTCTTGAACAGTTGGATCTTGTATGGGTATAGACCTTGATCTATACGCAAAATTGAACATATGGTGGATGCACAGAGTCCAACTTGTTGTGAACGTCGACGAATAGACAAATCTGGATCTTCATCAACACTATTACTCACAGCAGCGATATTTTCTTCTGTACCTACAGTTCTTTGTCTTGTGTTTGTTACTTCGAGTTCAGAAATAATTGTCAGAAATCTGTCGATAGTTCGAAGAATAAACTGCTCTGATGAACGATTATCTAAACCATAAATTTCACGAAGAACTCTAAAAGTTTGGCGAAAAGAACACTGATTTTGAAAATAAATTTCAACAATTCGTGAACGTTGTTGCGGCGTGAGTCTTCCCATGATAATTTGTCAATGCTTACTGAACAGAAATGTCAAAACAACATGGCTTCTTCCTCCTGTCGAATCACAGTTATCCCTATCGAAATTCTATAACCCTAAAAAAAACACCCTATCTTACGACAAGCGAAACATTGAGCATAGTTTGGATAATCCGTCCATGCCGAATATTCATGGCGACAAGATCATGCTATAAATTCGTCATGGTGATATGTATTCCTCTTTGGGGGCAACCTACCTGTAACTTTATGAAGTTCCAGCCAAGAATTTATCTGTTACCTACCCTGATAATCAAACAGCATTTTCCACAGGAGAAAAAATGCGTCCGACATATCATGATGAACTAATAAACAGGATAGGTATATATACGGGGAGCCAATATGAAAAACGCGTTTCCAATTATTTTCCATAACTGAACGAGAATTCCACGCGCTCAATAACACGAATCATTTCAAGTATGTTCGAGTTATCCATCCAAAATATTCGAAACGCCAAATATCGGCAAGTATGCACTCACATACGGCCGGGAAAAATATGTGCCCGAATATTTTATTTATCGACTGGCTGTCTAATCGATCCCTTGATGTTCTGCATAACTATCATATCATATTTCGCGAAAAAACTATATTGGAATCCCTCTCTGAGTTAATTATTTTGGGGAATTCGAAAACATCGTTTCAATTTCCGTTTTTTTTTGGATCGAACACTTTTCGGAATCCGATAAATCCATTAATTTGATGAATATCATTGATCAGCGTTTGGAAATTGATACATTGACGTCAAACATGGTTTGAATATAAGTCCGTTCATTTAGCTTAAAATATGATGTCCAAATTTTCTTGTCACTATTTTCAGAATGAAGGAAATCATTAATCCATGAAGATTTTCGAGATTTCGAACTATAAAGAGACATAAAACCGATCCTGTCAATAGGTGGCACCATCATTGAGAGCTAGCTGGTCTATTTTGAAATATCCAAACCGTCATCAAACAAACTTAGACACGTGGTGAAAAACAGTATTATTTGATAAGGACGAGAAGTCTCAGAAAATTCAGTTAAAATCTCGTAGGTACTTCATTCACAAACAAAAATTAAATACACTGCGCAAAAAAATTAACGCACATTCTGAAAATCTCAATTTTAATGAAAGTTAACTCTACATTGACTTTATAACTTATTTTTTATGTTCTCTCGGGAAGGTTTTGAACGAAACAAGACACATTAAATGGAAGAAAAATTCAGGATTTCACCGAATCTTATGTGAAAGAAGAGAAATGAACAATTTTCAAAATACTGAAATGCTGATAAGTGATTAAATGCTTGGTATTTCCACCCCTTGCGTTAATAACAGCTCGGCAACGACGGTTCATACTCAAAATGAGTGATCTTAAAATGTTCTGATCTAATCCTTCCCAGATTTCTCCGAGTTGGATTCCTAAGTCATTAAGAGTGGCTGGATGATTTTCTGAACTTCTCAGCCTCCTATTGAGGTTGTCCCAAACCTGCTCAATCGGATTGAGATCTGGACTTCTTGCTGGCCATTCCATTCGAGAGACTTCAACCTCTTCAAGGTACTCCTGAACGATGCGCGCACGATGGGGTCTGGCATTATCGTCCATAAAAATGAAATATTCACCAATGTATGGGGCAAATGGCACTACATGCTCTTCAAGAATGTTCCTTATATACTTATCAGCATTCATAGCTCTCTTATCAACGACCACTAGGTCTGTGCGAGCAGTCAAAGATATTCCAACCCATACCATAATCGATCCTCCCCCGAAACCAGTAGTATTCAGGACATTGCACTGAGCATATCGTTCATGTGGACGTCTGTATACAAGGGAACGTCGATCACAATGGTAGAGGCAGAATCTAGACTCATCTGTGAAGAGAACTCTTTTCCAATCGGCCTCTTCCCAATGGATATGCTCTCTCGCAAAATCCAAACGCGCCCTTCGATGGGCTGGGGTAAGAGCTGGGCCTCTTGCCGCGACACGAGGCCTTAAATCATATTCTCTGAGGCGATTTCTTATTGTCTGAGTGCTAATCTGCACCTCATGAGTTTGCTCAAGCTGATTTTGAAGTAGGCGAGCGGTTGCAAACCGTTGTCTCAACGAAGAAACTCTCAAGTAACGTTCTTGAATTGCAGTTGTTACCCGTGGTCTACCCTGTCCTGGTCTTCGGACATTCATACCTGTCTCCCTGAATCGCTGCAACATTCTGGACACACTTGTATGGGAAACTCCAAACCTTTCTGCAATTCTTATGTATGTCCACCCTTCTTCTCGCAAAACTACCGCTTGGGCACATTCCTCTTGGGTCAAATTGCGTGTTTCGCGTTCCATAGCGATCGAGTGTAGAAAATCAAACGAAAGAAAAACTATTGATCACTAGAATTGATCGAGAACAACTGATTTTAGAATGGAGCCAATACATTCAAAATCTGATAATATCATCTTTTTTTATTCCTGCTGGGAGAAAACATCTGTAATGAAGAAAAACGTTGAAAGTGGATAACATTATGCATGCATAATTCTGATCAAAATAATTATCATTGGGACACCTTCAGTTGTAGAATACATTTGAGATTTCCAAAATGTGCGTTAATTTTTTTGCGCAGTGTAGTTCTATTCGGTCATTCTGAATTCCTTCGCGCGAATGACCCTGTATAGAAATGCAACTGTTACATTGTGTAAGAATATTTGGCCGCATTTGCGCCGTACGCGTGGGCTTATCCCGAATCTATCAACAAGCCCAAATATTTGAACATGCCCCATGTACATGCAACGGAGTGTGGCGGCACATCAATCGGACGGGACATCAAACATTAACATCCACTCATACGGGCCTAGGATTCACAAGTCCAGATAATATCGGCCATGAACCAACAACGGCTTCAAAGGACATGCATTTGGACGATGGTAATGGCGGCATTTTGTTGCTAGACAAGTCACCAAATTGACTGCCTCCTACTGATTCACTTGCATTCAATTAGATTCAGTCTTTCGTCCAAAATTGACAACAAACTCAGTACATATCTGTGACAAAGGGCATTTTCAGAACTTCACTCTAAAGAGAGAGAATGAGAGATTATTGGTGTTTATAAAAATTTTAAGAATTGTCTTCACAGGTCAATGGAAAATACATAGGAATATCATAAAAAACAATAAAACAAAAACACAGTGCGTGCCAAAATTATGGAACAAATTCATTTCCTCAGAAGAAAAATATTTGGCAACCAAATCCTGAAACAGGTCAGTTTTTGTTTCACTTTTACCAAGTTTTTGAAGTATTTTTCCTGCACCCTGTGCCATCTCCATCAACCCTCTAAATTTTTTGAATAGGGAAAGTGGGTCATGCGGTACTTTTTTGGCAAGATCTTTGTATCTTCTTCATAGGCGTGCAGAAATTTTCGAGACAATTTTTTGACAGTTCTAACAAATCCAATGTTATGATTCTGTATCATATGGAACCATTTCAGCCAATCATGTCAACATTACATCGAAAACTACACCCAATGCAATATTCAATCCCAATGACAACACGATAGAGTCTTATAAAATCATATAATAGTTCCATGGCAACATAATTCCAAACAAATTTCAAAATGTCACGTTTTGGTAATGTTAAAAATATAAATGAGCTTATCAAAGTAAACATTCCCAGAAATACTTCCAATAGCCACAAATATGATTGGGGAATATTTATGGAATTTTGCTACGAACGATCATACGAATTGAATGAACGCAGAAGCTTAGAAGAATTGGCGTTTATACTCAAAGATTGGGCTGTCAATATGAGAAAAAAAGACGGAACAGAATTCAAAGAAGCAACGGTAAAGACAATATGGAATGTTTCGAGCAAACTCTTATAAGAAAAGTATTATAAGGACTACAACATTATGATTAACCCGTTTAATAATATAATATTTAAACCAGCCCGAGATGCAATCAGAAAAAAATTGCAAGCAGACCCAAGTAAACGTAAATCCAGTTCAGTTTCGTTAAATTTGTGTGAAGTTAACAGAATAATATTGCTATGGGATGAAAATACTCCTGAAGGTCTTATGCATAAATTTTATCATATTGCTGCAATAGAACTAGCGTGGCGAGGAGGAGAGGTAGTTGCTTGTTTGGTGAATTTTTTTCAAATCGAGAAGAATAACGATGGTTCTCCAACAAATCGCATTGAATACAATCCGGTATTCAATAAAACGTGCCAAGGTGGTTCTAAAAGCTGTACAAGTAGTAAATGGTTGGTTTCCAATAGTGAGAGACAAAGCTGCCCTGTACGTCTTTTTCATAAACTAATATCAAAACGAGGCGAAAATATTACCTCACCACGACTATTCTTGAAACCAAATCGATACTGGAAAAATGAAACTGACAAATGGTACGATAATGTACCTGTTGGAAGGAATACCATAAATAAATGGACTAAATATGCTGCCGAAGCATTGGCTTGAATGTCACAGACAAAAAGATAACGAATCATTCAAATAGATCAACAGCTGTCAGTCAATTAGCAACAAGTGGTGTAGAGGAACAACAATTGCTGAAGATTACTGGTCATAGCAATCAAAATTCTATCGAACCATACCTAAACCTCGATCAAGAACACCACAACAAGATAATAAATATTATGCGTGGAAATAGATCTTCTATACAAGAGAACAGCAACGAATCTAATGTTGAGTTGAATTTTAGGAATTGCACTTTCACTAATTGTACTTTCAATTAATGAATAAATGTTTTGTTGTGTTGAGTTATACATTTTTTCTGCCAAAAAATTTTCTGCCGAATATTCCTCGGACATTGATAAATACCTCATAATTTTATAACCAATATCTTTACCAATGAACGAGCTTTCGATGGTCATAAAATTATCTCGTCTATTATCAAGGTCCTAGGGATATTACTACTGAAAATTTCTGCACGCCTGTAAAGAAGATACAAAGACCTTGCTAAAAATGCACAACATGACCCATTTTCCCTATTCAAAAAATTTAGAGGGTTGATGGGAATGGCACAGGGTGTAACAAAAACCCTTCAAAAAAGCATAAAAATTTGGTAAAACTGAAACAAAAATTGACCTGTTTCATGATTTTGTTGCCGAATATTTATCTTCTGAGAGAATGAATTTGTTCCACAATTTTGACGCGCACTGTATAGACAGGGAGTTTTGTTGTCAAGCAGCGTGATCAATGATTAACCATCATCCAAAGCATCTATGAAAAAATAAGGTGCAAAGTTGAAATAATAAGTTTATTGGTGAAAAGATAAAATAATATTCACAAGTTATTAATGTAAATCCAATTGAAAAGCTTGTAGAGTTGAAATATGAAAAATGCAATATAAATAAGTGCAGCTTGTATAGATAAAAGCCTGTATAAATAAAATGTAAAAGATGCATAATATATGAATAAATATCCAAGGAAACATACAGTGAGAAGATAAAATGGTGAACCTAAAAAAGACATACACAAAATTATATTATGAGTTATGACAAAGAAAAAGTCCTTTGGAATGACTCAATTTGGAGGGAATGATCCTATAATTCGACTTTAGTTTATTCTGTGGAATCAGGGGACAATGAAAGCAATCTCGTTCTGCTGTAGTATTTATTATATTGTCATGGTCTTTATGTTCAATTTGTTTTTAGCGAGTCTTCTTTCTGCAGTACTTCTACTATTTTTTTCGAAGCATTCATGGATACTCACCAGTTACGATGGCAAAGCTCCTTAGATAAAGCTGACTATCTGCAAAAAGAAAAAAATGTTAGTTTCAATGTTGTTTATATAGGAGTTTTCGAATATCTCGACTGGGTTCGAAAATTGTTTATAATTTTTCGACATTAAACCACCAACACGCTTACGTACAGTGCGAACTGAGGAAAATATCGCAACGTAACAGTGAATGGTAAGCGCAACCCTGAGATGATCCAACTTTTTCTGCCCAAAATGGAAGAACTTGACTTGCATGACATGTGGTTTCAACAAGACGGAGCCACATGCTACACAGCACGCGAGACAATGAACCAATTGAGAGGCAAGTTCGGTGAACAGTTAATTTCACGTTTGGGACCGGTCGATTGTCCGCCTAAATAGTGCGATTTGACGCCGTTAGACTTTTTCAGTGAGGCTATGTTGAGGCTCATGTCTATACTGACAAGCCCGCTTCGATTGACGCATTGGAAGACAACATTGAAGCCTTCATTCTTGAGATACCGGCCGAAATGTTGGAAAGAGTATGTCAAAATTGGACTAAGCGGATGGACCATTTGAGACGCAGCCGCTGTCAACATTTGCATGAAATACTCTTCAAACATTAAGGGGCAGTATCACCTTTTGAATCGTGGTAAATCTCCATTCAAAAGTGGTCTCTTTATTTCACGAGTAAGTAAGCTAATTTACGACGTAGAGACTTGATTTTTTTTTAATTGAAGTTGAAGAACGTCCCTAGGACAAATAGTTTTCTTTTTTTCGATTTAATGAGTTTTTCAATTAAAAAAACCAGGGTAATCGTTAGATCTGGGGTTATTGAAAATGTTTTTCGTTTTTATGAGTACAAGCTATATTTTTAAAATAATCATCATGAAAATTTTAGTAGTTTATAGAAGATTAAATTGCCGAGGGCAAATAGTTGCGATTTTTTCGATTCATTAGATTTCAATTAAAAAAACAGGTTGAACTTCAGCGTTTTGGAAACTACACTTAATGATTTTTTTCCGACGGTTATTAGTCATTTTTTGGAGAAAATCGCAACTATTTGCCCTCGGCAATTTGATCTTCTATAACCTACAAACACTTTCATGATGACTATTTAAAAAAATATAGCTTGTACTCATGAAAAACGAAAAACATATGCAATAACCCCAGATCTAACGATTACCCTGGTTTTTTTAATTGAAAAACTAATTAAATCGAAAAGAAGAAAACTATTTGCCCTCGAGACGTTCTTCAACTTCAATTTAAAAAAAATCAAGTCTCTACGTCGTAAATTAGGGTACTTCCTTTTGAAATAAAGAGACCACTTCTGAATGGAGATTCACCACGATGCAAAAGGTGATACTGCCCCTTAAAGTATATGGACCCTACTATGGATTCAAATGAAGATTCCATGCTCTTTCATGAAAATTATGTGTTTTTTTTATTTTCCTAAAGCTCTTAAGAAATCACAGTGAAGTTTCCACATTCATCGATCGAACCAAAATAAGAACCCAAACCAGCAGCTTCTGATCAGGTTACCCAAGAGTCTAGATCAAAATCAAAACATAATCTTCCTGTCGACCGACCCCATTTCAAAGTTCATCTCACGTTACCGGGACGCTGGAAATATTCCAGGCTGATCGTTAATTTAGGTACATATTTTCTCATGAAAGCGGTACAGAAGATGATTTTATTAATACCCATATTCGAGCTCTCCAGGTTACTTTTAATTAAATTCAATCTATGTAACAAGCATGGAACGGTCATGATATTTTGGCTTTATTAAAAGTTATAAACCTTATGAGGCGAGAGAGAGCTGGCGGGGATGCTTTCCAGGATGGAGATGGAAAAACACGTGAGGAAACGAGTCCAAGAATGTGGCAGTTTGATAATGCGGGATAAGAGCATACTGGGATGTGTACAGGATGAGATTCTGCAGTGAATTGAATTTGTTTGGATGCATCTTACGAGGATATTGTGATACCATATCAACGAACAATAACTCATTAGAAATGTCAGTGTAGAGTTCGACGTCGAAAAAGTAAACCAGAGTTACGCAATAAATTAAAAAAAAAAAGATGTCCACCGAAATTGTAAAAATCGAAAAATTGGAGTATCGAGCCATCATAAAGTACCTGTATTTAAAAGGGTTAAGAGGTGAGCAGATTTACGAAGATATGCATAATACCCTTGGTGGTCAATGTCCTTCGTATGCGACCGTGAAAAATTGGACTGCAAGCTTCAAAAGAGGTAAATTTTTCATTGAAGATGATGACCGATCGGGAAGGCCAGTTTCTGTGTCAGTCCCCGAAAATATCGATGCAGTTCATGACATGATTTTATCAGACCGTCGAATTGGGCTTAAACGGATATCTGAAGCACTGAAGATTTCATACGAACGCGTTCATCATATAGTTCACGTCAATTTGGACATGAGAAAAATTTCTGCAAAATGGATCCCCAAATGTTTGAATGTTGACCAAAAGCGTGCAAGGGTAGAAGCATCGCGTTCGATATGTGTTCGATTTGAAAACGATGTAGGCTTCTTAAAACGAATTGATACTATGGATGAGACTTGGGTACATTTCTACGATCCAGAAACAAAGCAACAATCGATGGAATGGCGACACTCTGGTTCTCCAAGACCTAAGAAGTTGTCCAAAAATCTGAGGAAAAGTTCTTGCTTCAGTTTTTTGGGAGTGCCATGGAGTTATCATGATTGATTTTTTGGATAAGGGTGGGACAATAACTGGCGATTACTATTCGACATTACTGACCACTCTACGGGAAAAAATTAAAGAGAAAAGACGCGAAAAGATATCCAAAGGTGTTTTGTTTTCACAGGACAACGCCCCAGTACACAAATCTCATGTTGTCATGCAAAGAATTCGTGATTTAGGGTTAGAATCACTAAAACACCCCCTTATTCACCAGATTTGGCTCGGCCCGACTATCATCTCTTTCTTCGACTGAAAAAAGTTTGAAAGGTCGTAAATTTTCTTTCAAAGATGAGGTAATAAAAGCTGTGGAGGACTGGTTTGCAGAGCAAGAAGAAACATTTTTTTCAAAGGTCTAGAGACGTTGCAGGTCCGCTGTAATAACTGTATTCAATTAAGAGGAGAATATGTTGAGTAATAAAATATTTTGACATTGAAATTTTGTTTGGTTCTATAGTAGGCTAAGAATTTTGCAATATATCCTCTCGTACATAGCTCAGCATACAATGAGGACCTATCAATTTTGCCCCAAATCGAGTTCTAGCGTTTCAAGAAGACTCTCTTACCTTACACACACTGTATATCACAAGTATATGCATTTATCCCTCAGCGATAGCGATCTATCGCCCCCTTTCCATTTACACACCCCCTATCAATAATCGTCGAGCTTTTCAACTCGCTACATCCGTCGATATTTTCAGCCGCAAACTATTCAGAGGTACAGAGAGTAATGCGGTTCTATGAATATCTCCATACGTGAGGCAATCAGCGCGATACGTGCCTCGGTTTCGGGTTTGGACCCTTAAATATTGCAGTCCGTTCGAAAACCAACACTTTTCTGAATATTCGTCACTCCGCCGTATGTGGTCGTGTCCCACCCTGGGTCCGATAGAGCGACCCCTTTGAATAATCCATCTGGGTTCAGTTCGTGGCGACAAAAGTTATCGCAGCGATAACCATGAGTCAGCGCCGTACGAGAATGAGACGACGGGCTCGGAATAGAATATTTTTCTTCGGAACTATTTATTACTACAAGGTGTATTTTAAGGTGAGAATTTTCTTTCGAAAGGTGATAGAAATCATCAAAATAAGTAATTTTACCGAAAATTTCTTATATGAAATGTTCAATTTGAAAAATTCTTAAAAATTTTGGGCATCAATACCTTAGTACTACCCTGACCTGCATCTCTCTGTTCCAGATTTATGAACATCCGCGAAGTTAGTGGTTTCTTATCGAAAATCTTGTTCTGTACGCTGAAGAGGCATTTTGTTTTGATTCACCATCTTGCCAGAAGTTTCGGCAAAATCGTAAAAAGGATGTATAACTTTTTTTGTTTAACGCCCTTTATCTTGCATACGGATGGCGTTACGAACATTTTTTACTCGGCAAACCCCACATATTATTCAGTTTTCTACCTTTTTTGATGCACCCTGTATTACGATATCAAGAAGCAGAGCTTATAACATTTCTGATCTCCAATTGAAAAAATATAAC
This sequence comes from Adalia decempunctata, assembly GCA_951802165.1. NCBI lineage: Eukaryota > Metazoa > Arthropoda > Insecta > Coleoptera > Coccinellidae > Adalia > Adalia decempunctata. Next base: position 3,601,682 of record OX637695.1, on the reverse strand, counting down.
CTGAAACAGTTCACGTTTTTCAGGAATCATAGTGTTATTGCCTTGTTGCATTACTTTCAACTCGACCATATTGAAAAGCATTTTCATTTATAGGATAGACATTGTACCTGACTTTTAATCGAATGTCTCTGTCCCCTGAAGAGTAAGTAGTAATACGTATTAAGTGGCACTCTGGACTTGGTCTCTAGGGTGAATTTACTGCGTCATTCTACGTTTGAAGGCAACAGTAGCTCGACGAGTAATTAAGTAATAATCCCTCATTACCATCCTATTGTCAGACATGATTGGTCTGATGAATTCCCCTATGAACCCCTAGTGAGGTGAACTGGAAAGGCCAATTCGACATGTTTGAGTACAGAAAGCAATCATTTAATCCACAATTTCATGCTAAAAATCATCCCCTTCTTCACTCAGATCACAAAATGAAAAATCCTTGAGTTTGTTTCTTCGGAAATCGACAAGACAGGTCAATGAGTACAACCACACATCCTTATATTCACAGGCCACTATGTTAACGCCAGCCTGCTTATAATTCAACAGAAAATTTTTTCTCATGGGAATAGCGATGTTTGATACATTTTTGAAATCAGCAAAAATTTTGTAGCAAGATAAGAGAACATTCGACTATAGTTTACCTTTGAGAAATCATAATTCCTTTTCATTTTTCGAAAAAAGCTTGATCAAAGAATATCATCGTATCTTATTTGAATTACTATCAAACGATAGATTGGATCAGTTCTCAGATTCGGATTAGTCAGGAAAAAAGAGAATGTGTTATCAGCTTTCCTCTAGCTGCTATACGAGGATATATTGAAAAATTCTTAGCCTACTATAGAACCAAACAAAATTTCAATGTCAAAATATTATATTACTCAACATATTCTTCTCTTAATTGAATACATTCAGTTCAGCAAACCTGCAACTTCTCTAGACCTTTAAAAAAAAATGTTTCTTCTTGCTCTGCAAACCAATCCTCCACAGCTTTTATTACCTCCTCGTCGGAAGAAAATTTACGACCTTTTAAACTTTTTTCAGTTGAGGAAAGAGATGATAGTCGGACTGAGTCAAATCTGGTGAATAAAGGGGGTAAAAACAAAATACCTTTGGAAAGGTTATGATTCTTCTGAAAAAGGCTGATGGCTTTCTTCACTTTTTTGGGCTATGAAACACCTTTTTCCTCCCGGTTCCTTCCTTGCGGTTTATTGTAAGATCTTAGTTGAAGCGCTCAACAACTCTTGATACCGAACGCGAGCCTCTTTTGCGATTCTTTTGAAGCTCCATTTTTGATTATTTTGAAAAAGTTTCACTATAAATTCTCGTGTTTTCACTTCGACAGAGAATTGGAATATCTATGAAGTAAATTGGTGGGGTTATTCATGTCCATTTTCGATAATATGAACACTTCTATATTGAGGCTTAACAACTACCCTGCCAGTTTAATTAAAAGGTTAATCAACCAACACCAGCAATCTCACCCCAAGTCCACGATTACTACGAAGAATAATGAAGAATCCAGTAAAGTTTATTGCAGTTTTCCATACTTAAGAGGTCTCACGGAAAGAATTAAAACCATAGCAACGAAACATAATTGCACCTTAGCCTGCTATAACAAAAACACACTGAACAACTTGTACACTAAACTTAAAGATCCACTTCCTGTAGAAAAACAATCCAACGTTGTATATAAGATACCGTTTTCAAGTTGCAATAGTTCATATATAGGTCAAACTAAACAGCTCCTCTCTAATAGAATTAAACAACATATATACAGTTGTAACACACATTCGTCGAGAGATGACGACAATGCAACGGCTTTGGTTCAACATCACGTCAATACCGGTCATAAATTCAATTTCCAGGGTGTCACCATCGAAGATTCTGAAACTAATTAAAGAAAACGTACCATCAGTGAAATGATACATATAAAGGCGAATGATACTATCAATAAAAGAACTGATACTCAAAATTTAAGTAGAATATACAACATCCTTATAAATAAATATAAGAATAAGAGGTAAGAATACTGTTGTTGAGCCTCCTGAAAGAATTAATAATTGTCACTATTTTATGTTATTTATTGATCACCGACTGTACTTGTCCTTCTCTTTGTATGTGTATATTTTATATTTTTGACTCTTTGATTGTGTGAGATGTGTACTTGAGTATAGGGTTGCGCATATTGGATGATATATTATGATTGTTCACACTGTAGATATGATAAGTATAGAAAGATGTAACTGTCAATCATCTGTCTTCAGTTGATCTGTGTCAAAGTCGTTCAATATGTAGGTTTCAATATGTTTTGGATTTTACAGAGGAAGGATATTTTCAAAGTTTTTAAATTGCATTCATTGTTTATAGCAAGTTTTGTTGATGATCTAAACGGATTGACGATTGTATGATTTTAAATTTCAAACAACTAAAATGAATTAGGTATTTATATGTTTGTGTACGTTAATATGATATAATTTTAACATCTGCTGCTTTTTAGTCATGATTAAGGACAACCCCATTGTTTTGAATGTTATCAAACAATAAATGTCCGAAAGGTCGACAGAATTCAACTGGATTTAATTCCCTTCTATTTATATTAGTCCAATATAGCCACGAACTCTCAAATTCATATGAAGCAAATGTTCCACGTTCATAACAAAGCTAACTATGATCAAATTTAGATTTTTTCTCAATTGGTTCAAGAGATATAGGCGTTTTTGTGATAGCGAATTTATTCTCGTTCAGTCCTTAGATCCCTTCAGTAGACAACAAATTCTGCCCACACTGTACAGTCCATTTTTGTAAACCAAGAGAGCACAAGGTTCTGGCGGACCTATTCTACATTCGTGTTTTTCCACCACTCTCCCACAATTTACACAATGAGTCAGTGAAACCAGTTTCAAATTACCCAAACTCGAAACTCCCTCGCCGGCAAAAATGAAGGCAAGTAGATGAACAAACAGGTGCGCAAAATAAAGAGAAGAGCACATTAAGGAAATGTAAATAGAGGAGTTAAGGTTCATTATTTAGTAACGATGCTTTTACCGCATGTCACGAGGCAGCCTGTCGTCAGATAAAATGTGAGACGTTACATTTTTCGTACATCGGTCGACAGCTCAGCGTTGTTTAAGGACGACGGCGACAGTTATGTCTTTCCGAGAAGCGTCTTTTTTGCGTCGCAGTAGGTGTGATATATTGGCATAATTTGCGGCAGTTCGGAGCAAGTTTTTCACGTATGGATCGACGAATCCAATTCAGGTGAGTGCACAACTATTATCTCCGGTTGCGACAGTTAAAGATGAGCGAGGGAGGGCGAACCATATTTCTCGGTATTTCGAATGCTACTCGAACGGAAAACGGCGAAGACTCTATTGGGGGAGTTTTCCGATAAATATCTACCGCCCCTGTATCTATTTCTTCTCGTTAGTTGTTCGAATATTCAGAACAGGCCTCGTTATTTATCTCCGTTATGATCTGATCCCACTGTCGTTTCCAGTTGTAATAGCGACATCAGTAAAGAATATACAAATGAATGGGAGAATTATACTTACTGACAACACATTCTTAGAAGCCTCAGCACCATCAGTACTTGTAGAAACCGGAAGTACAACATTGGATGATGATAATACAAAATCTGTTGATTTTGGGAGAATTTTTTCAGCAATGACATTTCTACATGCAATGGAATGATCAACATAGCCCTCGGCTACCGTCGTAGACTTCCATCCACCATGTTTTTTTATATCCGTAATATTTGCTCCTGATTCTGCTAGTAATGAAGCGGATGATCTTCGAAAACAGTGTCCTGTATATTGCTTTGGTTCTGGAAGTTTGAGGAATTCGGCAACCATACTCGAAGATGGAATTATTCCAAATGTATTGATACCAACTGGATTGGCAGTGCATTTATAATTCATGTATTTCAGGAAAAAACGACGATGTTTGATGACAGAAGGGCACAGTGCAAAGTACTTATGAAAATAGTCAACATACTTCCCAATAATACTGAAAGAACGACTGACTTTCGTTTTTGTGTTTGGAAGTTGTATAACCAATGATTTATTTCGATGTCTTCCACTGATAAATTACACAATTCTTCACGCCGACGGCTCCAAATAATCCGAAAATAGTTGCAACTTTAACCATCAAATATTTCTCATCTGGTGCCTCATTCATAGACTGTTCGGCTTGTTCATGAGTGAGAATTTTCGATTTTTCGGGACGATATCCTTCACTTTTCCGTTTTAGATATGCTATTACCTTAAAATATTTACTAACCTCCACACCATTTTTAATAAGGGCGCTTGACATTATTATTGAAAATTTGCTCCACAAAGTTGATGAACTCCATATTTTTTATTTTTCTTCTAAGTATGCCAGGAAAACAGGTTCACTGAAGTTCCCTCCTACATTTTTCAATTTACACCAGGCCAAGAAATTGTTATATGCAATATCGTAGTGCTGAACAGATTTTTTTAGGTGGATTTGCTCTTTTTGCAGACTCTTCAATGTCCACAGGAACAACCAAATCGTCACTTTTATTAATAATTGGACTCTCGACAAACATATTAAGCAGTTAAAAACCCAAGACGAATATTGGACAGGAACGAAATTCAAATGACAGCGTCTTTTCTCATTTGTTAGTAATCATAACGTTGGCAACGTTTGCCATTCACAACAACCTTCTGATTATTCGAATATTAAAATGCATTTTGAAGTTTATTGTCATTGCAAATTCGCCCATTTCATTATCAGGGCAGTTGTACAAAAAACATTGTATTTGTGTTAAGTGATTTTATTTTGTTCGTGAAACTGTTCAATTCGCTCCGCTCATTTCACAAACTTTTTCTCTCACAAAATAAAACGTCACTTCTAACACTCATATCATAAATAACTATTTTTTCTCAAAATTCAATCATTTACTCCTTGCTATACCTACTACCTATGTTTCACCAAAAGAAAAAGAGAGAAAATTTAAACAGCACCTTCTGGGTGTTGTAGTTTCTTCGTCAGTTGATATATCTACAAGAAACAGATACTAGTTTTGTTTTACGAGCCCTTAATATAAGTCTGGTACATTTCCAGATTGACCCCACTGAAAGAGTCCATACCTGGAGAGGTCATCATGCTTGTATGAGTGGAACTCGTCTCAACAATTGTAGTAAAAGTAGATCAATTGTTGCTTTTGAAACCACCAGAAGCACGCAAAGACGCTTTAGCATGAACAGACACTCAATGGTACTTCTCGGGTAGACACATTCAAAAACTGATCTTGTGCAAGTGTTTCATATCTAGGATGTCCACTTTTAGGCCTTTCTGTATCGTTTCTTATTTACTGATAGCTCCGGAAGAGCCTCGAAACCACACGAACCTGGAAAAAGTCAGAAACCTCTCTGTGAAGAATTGCCCTTTCAATAAGCTCCATTAGCTTCATTTACACTTAGCCTAGAGGTTTTAAGGAAGCTAGCTCCTAAATCAGGACTCCTAGTTGACGATAAACACTTGAAGTTGATGTCGACTTGTCAAAAATAACATTTGGCGAGCAACACAAGACATTGTTAGGAGTTGAGACCTTTTCGTCAACATTTGAGGTAGAGTTTGATGAAATTGTCATGATTCCTTTGTTATGTCCAGAATTGGCGAATGCTGATTTTCCGATCCCTGATCGTGGTCACGCCACTGTATTACGACAAAGTTGGGGGAAGATATGTTTTCTTGTCGGGAAACCTGTTGTATCGCCTGAGGTGTGGGAAGGAGATAGAATTTTGGAAATTTCGATTTGTAGGATGAGGATATGTTGGTTAGGGATTTTTAACTGAGGATTTCGGAACTGAAGTACGGTGATAGGTGAATTTGATTCACGTGGAGACTAGTGGAATGGTTGTTTTCTACACATTCTTCAATTTAATGGTGGTTTTCGAAAGTCGAGGAGTTTTAATACTTACCTGATTTAGGGATTTGAATTTCGAAAACGTTATATACAGTGGAATTGTTTCGTTTAGCTTCAGAGAATATTTGGAGGATTTTGTCTGATCTTACTGTGCCAGGAAAGGAATTTGCCATATTGAGAGGTGAGATCCATCATTCCTTCAATTCTGCCTCGTGCAATTTGTGTCTTCTATTTTAGAACCAGGATCAATTTTCTGCTGGAACTCTATTTCGGTGAAGCATTCTCATTTATAATCAGTGAGGAAACTGTACTTAATTTGGTACTGAGATAAACCTCTGAAAGAGGTAGGTATTTCTGACTGGCGAGTTTGCCATTTTGATTTCTCTGAATTTGTGTCCATAGGGTCCATTTCAGTGGTTTCGCTGGAATATCTGCAACATCAAATGTCGATTGATAAGTCACCGGGTCGAATCAGCCCAGGAAAATCAGTCCTGCCGCCGTCAGTTACCTTTTGGTGATTTCAACATCGTGGAGGTTCTAAATCGTCACTACCTTTTCCCTTTGGATCGAGGAACTTTATTACGGTCGTATGATCAATTTCTGGAATTTATCAGCTCTAATATCGAACTTTGTTATTAGGTTTGAGTCAGATAATACCTATATTATTATTAAGTCTCATCACTATTAGGTTAACGTATGAGACCTATTTAAGTTATTTTGATAGGAACCTCATAAGGTTTCTGTACATTATTTTACACATTATTCGCTATCGTCGTATGATCTATTTATATATACAGTGTGAGCCATATATAGCCCTATATAAGGACCTCGAGGTAATTACTCCCCCTCTAGAATTATTGTTATAGATCATTTATCTAGATTTATTTAGTGATTTTTCGGAAACTACAGCAGGTGTGCTGAATTTGAATATTGAATCACTTAATAATATCGTTTTTGTATAACCCACTCCCATCTTCAACTGAGCTTTGGGACCATCAAGCATATAAGCGAGATTTTTAGTCCTAAGCGCTAATAAAGAATTTTATAGCGTAGCACCTTATTGGTAAGCCGTTCATCCAATCAGGCAGACCACATAACTCCTGTATCGAACCCTGAACAATCTCAATCTGACCGTAGGAAGCATCCTCAGTTCCATCTCCCGGTTCAATAGTTCAATGCACTGCAAACAGTATTAAAACGGCCCCGAGCATCCCATCGCCATTTTTCAGTCCGCCCTCCACTTTGATTGCAACCTATAAATCTCGCATCCGGCCGAATCTATAAGGGAGGTCCCGGGGTCCTACAGTTCGCAGTCCTTCAATTATCCTTCGACTTGTCATCTCCTTCCGCCCAGATCAAGATTTGCATATGTCCGGTCGATCGCCGGGCACGATGCTTAATGTCCGAGAAAGATTTTACGTCGGACATTCTATTACATAGTCGGAATTCCTAGGAGGACTGCCGCCGTAAGATTGCCTCCGGGGGTGGAGGCGGCCTTGTTATCTTCACTGACTTGATGATCACGTCGGGCTTAAGGGATGACTCCGAGGAACAATATCTTGGGAATTCGGTCCCTTCGTCCTGTGTTTATTGCGGGACAGGAGTGAAAGGTATGGTGTTTCAATTAGATTCGAATTCTACTGATGATCTTTCACCGATTGATATGGAAGATGCAAAATGGTTCTTCGAATTGTGCCCCGAACTAACACCTGTCCTCTGCAAATTGTTCAACCACTCTTACAAATTGGGTGTTTTTCCATCCAATTGGAAAACCGCAAGAGTACAACCAGTACCTAAAAAAGGCAAAAAGACCCTACCTAGCAACTACAGACCTATCGCTCTGTTATCTATTATTTCAAAGGTCATGAGAGATTCACTGGTGACTTGCTCGCTTACGTCTCACATATATGGCAGCTTTCTACCGAGAAATATCGTGAAACCCTAGCCGTAGCACTGGATATCTCCAAGGCATTCGATCGAGTCTGGCATCAGGGACTCCTCGCCAAGCTTCAATCTCATGGCGTGCCCCCAAAGCTGTGTCGTGCCCCCAAAGCTGTGTTCTCTGATAGCTAGTTTTCTCTCAAACAGATCTCTCCATGTGATGGTCGATGGAGTCTGATGGAGTCTGACTCTCTATCCATAAATGCTGGTGTTCCGCAGGGATCAATTCTGGCTCCAACACTATTTCTACTTCACATCAACGATTTGCTGGAAGCAACTTCGTGTCCAGTGCACAGCTTCGCGGATGATAGTACCCTCCATACCGCCTTTTCTTCAAGGGCTCCAATACCAGCCCGCCAAATCAAAAACGAACGAGGAAGAAATGTTAACAACATAAATATGGACTTGGTAGCGATCCTTGAATGGGGATCTAATAACCTGGTAGAATTCAACGCAAACAAAACACAAGCATGTCTTTTCTCTAGAAAAGCCGATCTTACTGTGCCCAGCAAAAAATTGTCGGGAGTGATCATACCATTGAAGTCATCCATTTCGATGCTTGGCATTACTGTCGGCAGTAACCTTTCCTGGGAGAATCACGTGAGGTCCGTTGCTGAAAGTGCATCCCAAAAACTTGGTTTTCTGTTTCGTGCCAGGAGCTATTTCACCTCAGGTCAGCTGCTTATGATCTATAAGCCACAGATTCGACCTGTCCTGGAATACTGTTCCCATATTTGGAGTGCTGCACCTAAACACACCCTAAAACTCTTGGACTCCGTACAGAAGAGGGCAATTCGTCTCGTTGGTGATGCATCGCTTAGAAGCTCGCTCACTTCTCTGGAACACCGTAGAAAAGTGGGCGATCTGTCTCTATTTTATAGGTATTTCCATGGGCGATGCTCTTCTGAATTATCAGCAATCGTTCCCCCTCTGGCAGTCCCTTCCAGACTAACCCGTCAAGTTAAGTCCTCACACCCCTTCGTGGTAACTTTGGAGACCTGCAGAACATCTCTCTTCAAAGACTCGTTCATCCAACGAACAGCGAGGCTTTGGAACACATTGCCTAGGGAGGTGTTCCCCGAGGCATATAACCTCCAGAAATTCAAGAGGAACACCAATTCCTACCTGCTTGCCCTTGGTTCTCACGATGTTCTCTGAACATTACAGGATATTCCTTTTCGTGAAAACCACAACATAAAAAAAAAATAGAGACCTCAATTCCATTGAACACGCTTGGGATCAGCTAGAAAGAGGTTTGAATTCTCCTCAACAACCTCAACTTACATTTCCAGACTTCAGAAGTTCTTTACCGCAACTTTGGCGAGAAATTGATCATGACTGCCTCAATTATCTGACTGAAAGTACGCAAAGGCGTTGTCAGGTTGAGGTCAACCTTATAAGGACTGAACGAGAATAAATTCGCTATCACAAAAACGCTTAAATCTTTTGAACCACTGGACCGATTTCGAAAATCAAACTCATTTTCGAATCATCTTCTAATTCTAATGAAAACTGTTTTCACAATAAAAAAACCAAAACTATTTTTTACAAAATTCATGGATTTTTTCTGGAATTCTTCTCATCATGCTTCTTATAGTGTTCTCAGTCACTTTCTGGGATGCTGTCTTCGACTTTTGCTTGAATTCCGCTAATGTTTTCGTTGATTCTTAGTCTTCTTCTTTTCTCTTTTTACCAGGGCCCAATATCTTTCGATTGGCATGAGTTCTGGGCAATTTGGTGGATTGGCCTCTACGGGGACAAAAACCACCTCATTAGCTTCGTACCATTCCATGGTGGTCTTGCTGTAGTAGCATGAAGCTAAATCTGGCGTTGTCAGGTTGAGGTCAATGTTCTAAGGACTGAACGAGAATAAATTCGCTATCACAAAAAAGCTTATATCTTTTGAACCACTGGACCGATTTCGAAAATCAAACTCATTTTCGAATCATCTTCTAATTCTAATGAAAACAATAAAAAACCAAAACTATTTTTTAGAAAATTCATGGATTTTTTCTGGAATTCTTCCCATCATGCTTCTTATAGTTTTCTCAGTCACTTTCTGGGATGCTGTCTTCGACTTTTGCTTGAATTCCGCTAATGTTTTCGTTGATATCTTAGTCTTCTTCAATTCTCATTTCACCAGGGCCCAATATCTTTCGATTGGCCTGAGTTCTGGGCAATTTGGTGGATTGGCCTCTACGGAGACAAAAACCACCTCATTAGCTTCGTACCATTCCTTGGTGGCCTTGCTGTAGTGACATGAAGCTAAATCTGGCCAAAAGATTGTTGACACATCGTGCTCACGTAAAAATGGTAAAAGTCGCTTCTTCAAGCATTCCTCGATGTATATCTTCGAGTCAACAGAGCCTTGGCCAACAAAAAATTTGCTCCTTTTCCCACAAGTGCAAATTGATTGCCAAACCAGGAATTTTTTAGGAAACTTTGCTTGTTTCTTCACGCGAAATTGTTCGTCAACATTTCCTCGAGAATCTGCAGCATAAAATTCCTGACCAGGAAGTTGCGAGAAATCAGCCAAGACATAGGTTTCGTCGTCCATCACGCAACAGGAAAAGTTTTTCAAGAAATCTGTTTTTAATTTCTTTGCTCTTGATTTCGCTTCTTGATTCTTCACAGCGTTCCTGTCTAACACTTTCTGCACTTTGTATGTTCTAAGCCCACAACTCGACTTGATTTTCTGAACGGTTGACTGCGAACAACCCACTATTTGGGCCACTTTCCGTCCTGAAAGGTTAGGATTCTTCTGAAAAAGGTTGATGGCTTTCTTCACTTTTTTCGGCTAAGAAACCCCTTTTTCCTACCGGTTCCTTCCTTGTGGTTAATTGTAAGATCTTCGTTGAACCGCTTAACAACTCTTGATACCGTTTCCGGACGAACGCGAGCCTCTTTTGCGATTCTTTTGAAGCTCCATTTTTGATTATTTTGAAAAAAAGTTTCACTATAAATTCTAGTGTTTTCATATCGCTTGTCATTTGCGATAGAGAATTGGAATATCTATGAAGTAAATGTTCCACATGTTTCTGACGTTCATAACAAAGCTAACCATGATCGAATTTTGATTTTTTCTCAATTGGTTCAAGAGATATAGGCGTTTTTGTGAAAGCGAATTTATTCTTGTTCAGTCCTTATGCAAAGGCGTTGAGGTTGAGGTTAATGTTCTAGGAGGCCATATTCTTCACAAATAACGATCACAATATGATTGCATATTCTTAATCTACGCCCTCGAATTAGTGAATCCAGCAACTTTGGTGGAGATCCGAGAAATTTTTTTTCTAAAAATACGCGTAATTGTCCGAAATATACAGCTTGATTTTTTTAAGTCTTTCATTAGACGTATTCGAGGAAGAATTACGATACAAATTCAAAATTTGGTATTTTTGTTTTAGAGTACATGAACTCAATTTCTAAAATATTTTCAAGCCGAATCAACGATGTGAACTTCGGTATTTCGAATGCGACACCCTGTACATTTATACATATTTGAATTCTTCGTTCAATTCTGCAATGATTAGATGTACGATATGCGAACCACATCAAGCGGTTGTTGAGTTATAGCGTGATTCTCAAATTTTTTGACAGAAAGATTGTCACAAATTAGTGTTCATATCTTCAAAATCCCTCATTGTCAGAATTTTTTTTGCAACAGTGGAACAAAAGAAAGTACACTGATACTGCTTACTGTATGAATGATGAGAAAATACTATATGGGTGTCTGAAACGAGGCTTTATAGTGTGCATCAACAAAACTATCAAATCTCATTTTTTTTCAAATGGAAACCATATAATTTTGTAATTCCGATCGATTGCTCGTCGAAAACTAGCTAAAGTGTACCAAACATTTCATGTCTTTAGAATTAGTACGGTGTTATTAACCTAAAAAAAGGCCTAACCTTGACATCCAAAGTCAAAGTTTTATTCCAACTCCAAATTGTTCTATATAACCCTCTTATTGTTTGGTAAAAAGTTACACCATTTTGAGCGTCGGGTTTGGGGGGGAGGGGGAGAAAAAGTAGGAAATTTAGTAGTTTTTTTAGTTGTTTGGAAATTGGTTGAAAACTAAGCTGTTTAGCACAAAGAGTGTTATATACAAAAATATTTTACATGAAATTTTAAACTGAAAATGTCCTATGCATATTCCCTGTAAAATTTACGGTTCATGAGTTGCAGACGGTGTAAAAATAAAAATAAAAATTGTGGTCAAACTAGAAGACTCAATCCATGTCAACATAAATCAAAATGAATTTATAGCTCGTGCTAAAAACAAGATGGGTCTAATAACCCTGCTTTCATCGCACTTGCAACAATGTGGTTGCACAGTTCTTCAAGCATCGGGTGATGCTGACCTATTAGTAGTCTTAACGGCTATTGATGAAGCAAAGAAAGATGTTCAAACGTGTGTTATTGGTGATGACACGGGCTTATTAGTACTGTTGACTGTCCACGCACCTTCAGGGAATAAACTGAAAATGGTCGTACCTAAAAAAGGAAATCACCAGGAAAAAGTGTACATTATTTCTGACATTCAGCAAGGCATTGGGGATATGAAAGATGTACTTCTGGTTACATACGCCTTCACAGGATGTGACACTGTGTCTGCTGTCTATAAGAAGGGAAAAATTGCACCTTATAGGAAAGTTCAAGCCAACACCGTTCTTCTTGAAAAACTTCTGGTCTTCAACAACCCCAAAGCCGACCCCAGTGCAGTGGCTGATGCAGGAAATAACTTCCTACTTGCAATGTTTGGAGCCAAGAACACTGAAGATCTAGATTGTCTCCGCTACCAGTCCTACTTGAAAACGATTGCAAAGCAGCCTATACATGCATTACTGAAGTTGGATGCACTACCCCCCCACTTCAGGAGCGTCCAGACAGCATTCATTTAGGACCTACCACCAGGTACAACAGTGGCTGAATGAAGATAAGGATCCACTCGAGTGGGGTTGGAAGAAGATTGGCGACCACCTGACACCAATTACAACAGCACGTCCTGCAGCCCCCCAGGAATTACTGTCCCTTATAATGTGTACTTACAAAGATGAATGCGTTCGTAATTGTGAATGCAGAAGGAGTGGTCTGAACTGCACTACCATATGCAGCAATTGCTCAGGCCAAGCATGTGATAACATGGACAATAATAACATCTTAGACGACGAGCTAGAGGAGGAGGATAATGTGCTGGAGGATGAGTGAAGTTAATAAAGACATTGAACATTCCAAATTCGAAAGATATTTATGCTTAAGGAGTGAATTTATGTTGCGATGTTCGTAGAAAGTTCAGGGTGGGTTTCTCCGTACCACATATGGCCTAGGCCTGTGGAAGCCTCTTTTCCCTTAAAAAAGAGTGCCCCTTGATAAGGTGGTGAGGTTGTCGTTCCTTCAAGGGCTTATCACTTACATACCACCGGCCACTGAAATAGCAACATTCTTTTACGAAGCTTATTTTTTTTTTAAATTATCAAAATTACGAAAAAGTTAACATTTACACCTGTAACTCTCGAACCGTACTATTTAGAGTGATTATGAAAAGGACCATTCTTATTTAAAATTTAACGTAGAACATTTTTGTATACAACAATGTTTAGGATAAACCGCTTAGTTTTTGAAATATTTACGAAAAACCAAAAAAACTAGTGATTTTTCAATTGTCCTATTTGAAAAATTGGTGAAAAAAAATGGAAACTTTTGAAACAGACGGTCCTCAACTCTTGTGGAGTAGTTTAGTTGAAATTCAATTCGGAAGGTTGTGGAAACAGGTCTGGCTCCAGTGTGAGGGGTCCATCGTGTTCCTTCAAGCTCAGTAAATTCAGAACATTTACAGAATGATTCTTTTAAATATTGTACGAGCTTAAAATTTTTTCTAGTGATACCAAAAGTTCCCACTTTCGAATCTTTCGCACCGTGATAATCGAATGAGGATCAGCATGGTGCATGATGAGAATCTCCAGGAGATCAAGATTATCCCCGAATAAAATCAGGTTTCTCTCCGTTCGCAGCCTCCAACAGCGACATCTGTCTTCATAATTTCCCGCGAATACCGTCTCCCCCCACCTAGATATTAGTCCCGAATTAAGTCTTTATTATATTTAATGTGTCGGACGCCCCACGTCGCCCTTAAGCCCGGCTCAGCTCCGGATAATATACGGCGGAGCTCACGGCGCGCGGTCTATGAAGATTAAGGTTCGAATCGGCCCGGCAAATCTCACGCCGGTTATATTTTGTCGAACATCCGCACGGTTTGCGGAAGGAACATTATACATCCTGATATTCCGCGCGTCCTTTGTTTCCCGCGCCGAGATATTTATCGTGGTTTATAATTCATAAATTTGCATATTCGCGGCGGCGGTTATATACATCTTATTTTGGGAGAAAAAGCACCGAGCCGCAATATGGCGCGCTCATGATAACGGCTCAATAAGGCCGCTCTTCGCGGATGCTGCGGGGGGATTACGAATCGATGCATGGCGAATGTGAGGTAGGGCTGATGCTAATGAACGCAAGATGCTCGCGCGAATTTACAGGAGACTGGGTTCTCTTCCGGAGGGTGCGAGAGAGGGTACTTTAATTTCTGTGAGGAGGCTATGAAGGCAGCCGTGGAATTTCGGAGATGCCAGTCATATGTTTTAGATTCTAGAACATAACACACATGAACACCCGGATATTGTGTTGATCTTCTTTCAAATTCATTTTATATTCTGAAGATTTTCAGTAGTAATATCCCTAGGACCTTGATAATAGACGAGATAATTTTATGACCATCGAAAGCTCGTTCATTGGTAACAAGTTACCTGTTACCAAGCAACGAGCTTGAGATATTGGTTATAAAATTATGAGGCATTTATCAATGTCCGAGGAATATTCGGCAGAATATTTTTTGACCGAAAAAATGTATAACTCAACACAACAAAACATTTATTTATTTATTCAAAGTACAATTAGTGAAAGTGCAATTCGTAGAATTCAACTCAACATTAGATTCGTTGCTGTTCTCTTGTATAGAAGATCTATTTCCACGCCTAATATTCATTATCTTGTTGTGGTGTTCTTGATCGAGGTTTAGGTATGGTTTGATAGAATTTTGATTGCTATGACCTGTAATCTTCAGCAATTGTTGTTCCTCTACACCACTTTTTGCTAATTGACTGACAGCTGTTGATCTATTTTAATGATACGTTATCTTTTTGTTTTTGACATTCAAGCCAATTGCTTCGGCAGCATATTCAGTCCATTTTCAATTTTTGAAGGCAGCTCGCGAGTTTGGGCGTGTAGTACCTACCCTTAACGCCTTTAGACTTCTGACTGTGGGTTTGCCTGAAGTCACAGTCAGAAGTCTAAAGGCGTTAAGGGTAGGTGCTACACGCCCAAACTCGCGAGCTGCCTTCAAAAATTGGTCTTTTTATTTCCATGATATCTCAGTTCGTATGAGGCGTGGAGAAACAATTTTTTTTTAATTAAAGCTTAATCATTTCTCTAGAATGTGTATTACTCGCTTTTGCGTTTTTCTTCGTATATCAGGAAAAAACCTGGTGAGCTGTAAATTCATAAAAATCTGGACAAACGATTTCATTTCCATGATATCTCCGTCAATTTTCGGGATAAATGTACACTGAGAAAAATGTTCATTTTGATTCTAATGGAACAGCTTTATTAACTCTCACATAATTATCACAATAGTAAATTGAATTAATTCGATTATCTGTCTGCTCATTTCAATTTTTTCGTTTCATTCTCATTAGAAGTTCTATTTCATTGTTATCAATTTAATTGGAATAATGACAAATCCTATAGTGTCAATATTAGGGATAATTATAAGACAACTTCCTGTTTCATTCAAAATTTTACCATTATTTTAATAAACATTCTGACTGCGCTGAAAAAGAAGTATCATTGTTTTTATATGACGCTTCATTGCATCTAACATTTTATGGAGTGGGGTTGAACATGGCTTGGCGTCACCACAGTATAGACATAGTATAGTAGGTGTCTATACTGTGGCGTCACTTTCGTTTATTCTTATTCATTTAACAACAAAGTGGTGGAAGTGCGTTGCAAGTGGTCATTTCGTTACTCTCTTGGTTTTTCATTGTGCACGTGTGAGTTTGAAGCTTAAGGTCAAATTTGATCTGGGTTTAGGTAAGTTACATTAGAAATTATATGTGACCAAGGTCGTCTTTTCAATAATAACTTAAGAAAAACTAATTAAATATAAGCATTTAACTTCAAAACTTCATCTTTCACTCAAGCTGAGATTATTGAATAGAGACATTGATCCGAAACTGCTAAAATCATCCTGATAGGTGACATTTTTCATACCTTATTGAATACCTACTTGAGTACTGTAGAGTTTGTTATGGCATATTTTCAAGTTTTCAGAAGGAGAAATAGATGATCAATCTTTTCGTTTCATTTTACTGGACGATAGGATTCTACAGAAGATACTGACTAAAGAAGGCTCAGGGCTTTGACATAAATTGTTACATAATACTGAAATTGTATTGTTTGTAATGTTTTGAGTTATATAGAAATGAGTTGAGTTTTTATTGTTAATAGCTACGGAATTTTAGAAGTAATACCTATTATAACTGATTGTTAAATAAACTGGAGTTTAAAATGTTAATTTATATTATATCATCCCTTCAACAAAATACCCAAATGTCTCATATAATTATATGCCTATACATATTATGTTATTTCCATCGTTAAATTCTATGATTCCATATTATTTTCATTATTCCATAGTATTTTTTTATTATCAGATATTTTACATTGCATAATAATCAATTTTTCTTTATTCTTGAATTGACACAATAGTGAAACTAAAATTCTGAATGTATGATGCAGTACGATTATTTTTATAATTCACTTTATGCTATTCAGAAGGTGGCTACATCAATTTTATTATACTCTTCAATTGAAAATATTACTCAGTTCATTAAATTCAATAGGACTGTTCATCAGGTTGAAAATACTTTTTAATCAAATTTATAACTCGCATTAACAAATTCAATAGGAGGTTTCATTAATTTCATGATGAAATTTCATTGAGGTTATTGAACTTAACATTATATTAATGAAACGCTTCCATCGTTGCTAAAGCAAAGCCAAATCCATTTTTATGAAACGAGTTTCATTACAGTTATGGGACGTCCAATGGTCACCTATTTAATGAAGATAGCTTTATGAAATCAATGAGAATTATAATCGGGATAATGAGAATTTTTTCTCAGTGTATGAAATTTTCAATATACATGCCGAATAATATTTTGCAGTATGTGCATAAATCACTTTTTCTGTGTATTGACCTTTGATTTCTTGAATGAATTGTAAAGAAGGAACTTTATTGGGCATATTTTCAACCAGGCTTTTTTTCCTAATATACGAAAAAAAAACGGAAAAGCGAGTAATACACTTTTTAGGGAAATAATTAGGCTTCAATTTAAAGAAAAAATTGTTGGTCTACGCCGCATACGAACTAAGATATCATGGAAATAAAAATCCCAATTTTTGAAGGGAGCTCGGACGTATAGCACCTCCCATCGCAAGAGCGTGGGGGCCATTTCTGGTCAACAAATCGGTAAATGACAAGACCAGGAGGATACTCGTGCATGATTGTCAATGTTTCACGAGACATGTGGCACCTTCCTGCTGAAACCAAAGTCTATAGCTCCCAAATGAGGCACAAGAAACTGACAATCCGGACGCGTTTTTCTACCGTGTAATGCTCCATTTTTGCTTCCATCTGTCAACTTTCGATCTGTCACGTCATAATCATGTGTCATTATGACTGTCAAACATGGCGGGCATTTCAAATCTTGCGCTCTCATTCGAACACCATTACATATTATGTATCTGCGAATCGGGAGCATCACACTCATAAACCATCTCCAGATCATCTTTCAAAGTGTACCAACCGTATGATCCATATCCCATACTTTAGGAGCTATCCCGTAATAATAATCCTTTCGGGGAGGAATTGAAAAGCTTCGAGACCGATAGCTCACCCCGATTGTCGGCGAAACGTAAAATCCTCCGGTTATTCGGAGGTGTGTATGTGGACGTTCCCTCGAAATACCAACATATCAAATCAATTGGAAACAAATCTCTGGCAAACCTCACGTATCCTGAAGAGTTACAGGCACCGACTCCTTTTTATCGCTTATTTATTCCCCCGTTATATCGGTGCCGCAGTTTGAATTCATGAATCAGGAATCGGACGGAAAATGAAGCGTGCCTTTGATTTAGAACAGTTTTCGCCAAACGTGGACCTAGTTTTCTTGGGAAATTTCGGCAGTTGGAAAGAATCACTCGATACTGAAAAGCGTTTTATTTGTTTCTCATTTGTAAACGTTAGTTTACAAAAACACAATATTAATCAAGAAAGTTTATTTTATCAAGTCACTAACTTGTAAAACTGACAGTCAACTTGCAAAAGTTTTACAAGTAAGTAGTATTATTTACATTAGAAAATTATGTTTTATCGCCATATATGTTGAAAATCATGGTGCAATTGTTATTTCCAGTAACACAGATTTTTGATGATGAAAGAGTTGATACTGATGATGATGAACCATCTGTTGACTCAGAAACTGCTGAACTCGGGGACTGCAGAACATTTGTACTCTCCTCACTACCAAATAATTCGCTAGACATTTCGATTTTTTTGTTGACCGAATCATCGACATAACTCATCGCAATTTCGGTGCTCTTCCACCCTCCTGCACGCTTTAGTGCTAAAATATCTCCACCCGAATCCGCAACCATAGTGGCTCCAGTTCTCCGAAAAGAGTAGCCGGTGTATAACTCTGGGTCTTTTAAACCTAAATATTTCGCTATTTGCTTTGGGACACCACCAATAGTGTGCTGGCCTGCATTAAGGGCAATGCACTTTCCATGTCGGTATGTCGAAAAAATTCTTAGGCTTTCTGTTCCAGGAGGCCGAAGATTTACATATTTTCTGTATACATGCAGGGCTTGAAGCTACAGCCATCATCGGTTATGATGAATCTCCTTGTTGTTAAATTTTTTGTTTGCCGCAATGTCACAATAACGTATTTTCCCATATCTTCTACATCATTCATGTTTAAGGAGAGAATTTCGTCACATCGACAACATCCAAAAATCCCAAATATTGTTACAATTTTCGCCAGCAACCACTGGTCATCAGGAGCATGTAAAAGAAATTGTTCAGCCTCTTCTTTACTTAATACCTTGGCCTTTTTTGGCCTATAACGCTTATTTTTTTCGTTTCAGAAACGCTATTACCTTTACTAAACGTCATATTTTTCGAAAATTCTTTTAAGGAAAACAAACCTGCGAACAGGGGCATTTTCTTTAATTTCCAAGCAGCTTTTCAGCATAGACCATTTTGCCCATAAAGTATTAGGGCTGAATCTAGCTGATAGTTGATTCAAGTAGACCAACAAAACATCTTCAGTTACCCCAATCACACTTTTTTTGTTTTGCCACTTTTCGAAGTCGTCGTATTCTCGCTCGTGCCTTGAAGCTGATTTTGCAGGTAATAAACTTGAAGCTACACTGCTGGCTGCCTCAATAATTTCTTTTGGTACATTCATTTTCGCTTTCGCCATAACAAATGTAAAGAAAAATAAACAGACATGTTCATGGCAACGCTTCCATAGCTTACGACATTCGCGACAAATAATTGAGATTTTTTTGGAATTTATCTAACCTTTTTACAAATGAGAAACAAATAAAACATAAAACAATACACGCAGGGTAACGGGTTTTACTGGCTCAAGGAGGTAACTGACTCGCCTGCGGCTCGTCAGTTATATCCTCCATTCGCCAGTAAAAACTCTCTTACCTTGCTAGTAATGTTATATACTATTGAACGCAGCTGGCAATTTAAACAGCTCTTTCTGGGTGTTGCAGTTTCTTTGTCAGTTAGTATATATGATGACCAGGAAGATCTTCGGGCCTAACGGCCATCGAAAGCTGGCAGGGCTGCGAAAACTAATAAAACCGCCCAAAAAATGATATAATTAACTCCGTACAACATAATATCAGGCCTGAAAGAACGAAATTGCAGCAGCAATCTGCGGTCAGCGGGCGGGCAAAGTTAATTCTGAACATTTGTTGCCGTCGACGCAGATGCAAACAGTCGGCGTGGCCCAAATAAAAAGCACGTTCTTCGTCCGGGGATTACAATAATTGATATGTCTTAACTGCGGCCACGTACAACGCCCGAAAACATGAGATGTTGGGGGAGCTTCATCAGATCAACATCACTTCGCAGTTTGGATGCTGCGGCCGCTGTAGTGGTCTCATTTAACTTAACACGAGCAGCCACTAGGGCGGTTTCGGGGGAGCAGTTGAGATAACCTGGGAAAACAGAAATTTAGGGGGAATAATTATTCAACTTCTGACTGGATGCTCCAGAAATAAATCTGGAATCCTTCATTCGTTGATAACTTTCGATGAACGCCGACCAAACTTATTCGAGGATATATTGAAAAATTTTTAGTATACTCTAGAACCAAACAAAATTTCAATGTCAAATTATTTTATCACTCAACATATTCTCGTCTTAATTGAAAACATTTATTACAGCGAACCTGCAACGTCTCTAGACCTTTAAAAAAAAAGCGAGTAATACACATTCTAGAGAAATGATTAAGCTTTAATTAAAAAAAAATTGTTTCTCCGCGCCTCATACGAACTGAGATATCATGGAAATAAAAAGACCAATTTTTGAAGGCAGCTCGCGAGTTCGGACGTGTAGCACCTACCCTTAACGCCTTTAGATTTCTGGCTGTGGGTTTGTCTGAAGTCACAGGCTCATGAAAATAACCCTGCAACCATCGAAGCTTGGAAAGCAGAAATTAGACACGGTATCAAAGAAATACCATCACCTCAGTTCAATCCCAAGCTAGGAAAGAAATTTTCTAGTCTCGGTAGGGTAGGGGCCACCATTCCACTGTTGGGTCAAGAATTGTCCGTGCTTAGCCTGATGTGGCGTAAGGGCACAGTAACAAAACACAACTGCTTACTCCGAACTCGGCACAAGCTTGTAGTTTCAGATGGGTCACCTCAGAAGACCTAGGAGCAGGGTTGGCAAAAAACATGTTTTTTTTATTTGAAACTGTTTTATTTGATTTAAATCATGTTTTTTTAACATTCAAAAAACATGATTTAAAACATGTTTAAAACAAAAGTTTTGGCAACATTGCTATGATACTCTCGGGTGAAATATTTGAATCTGGCAACACTGAACAGAACTTGTATATTGTTTACATGGTAATCCTGTTGTAAGTAAGATCTGGGCGGCGGTGAGCGGTCCGTCAAATTCACCGCAACGTTGCCAGATCGGGCAATTATTCCGGTAATTGAAGAATAGGACATAGTTCTTTTCTTCATAGCATTTTTTCCAATAAAAATATGGTTCAATCAGAAAACTCTTCCAAAACAATTCTAATTGATTAATTTAGAATTAATATCTTAGTACGTGACAATAGATGTGATGAGAAACAATAAAGTGGAATTGAATATATTTTTCCTTTGCATTTTATTTCACGCTGAGATGAATTTCAAAGAACAAATGGCAAAAAATAGGTTGTCTTGTCTGAGAAGTGAAAAAAATTCAAAACTACTTATTTCAAAATTAAGACTTAATTAAATTCATTTCCAAAAAAAAGCCAACATTTCGACAACTAACATAAAATTTTCTCAAATGCAGTTTTTTCATTAAGACAAATTTCATCAAGAAGATATTTCTAGGTATTTTTATGTACAAGAAGTTATATTTTGTTACAGAGTGAAGAATATTTTTTGTTATATTTGTTTTTTTTGTTATCAAAAGATTACTTATCTAGTGTTTTATTCTTTCAATAAAAAACTGATTAAAAACATTTGTTTTAAAACAAATATGTTTTGAACAGAGGCTTGTGTTTTAAACATGTTTTAAAACACTGTGTTAAAACATGCCAAGCCTGCCTAGGAGTAAGCAGGATAAACAATATATCATAACAAAAAGGAGGGGGGGGGCACAACAATAGACTGTGAGCCACACTGTGAGGTGGCAGTGAAACCATAAACATTCGATTGAAATAGTGTTCTGTAGTACCATCTCCAAGATAGCCTACCCTTGGCCAGAATCATCGAGACGATACCAGAAGTTAAGCTATTGATCCACATCAAGAGATTTACAACCTTGCTGATCACCCAGATTTCTCAACTCGATAAGATTGCGCATGACCTCAAGAAATGCATAGCCAAGCGATCTAGCGAAGAAGGCGTCAACGTTGCCGGAGCGTGCATAATTTCAGAGAATCTAGGAAGAACATATGTTGGAGCTTCACTCAAAAATAAAATATTTCTGAACGCATCTCGGCTTGGTCTTCTCTAATCCCGAAAATCCGGGACCAACCCGTGAGGAATATCCCGCCCGAAGCTCGAGCAGAGATCATTAAGAAGCGTGTGCTGGTTTCCTCATTTTTTTTTTATCAAGCCCCCCAATTCAGATCACGACCGGCTGGTGTCTATTGTTATTCTTCCGAGGTCAAGTCGTCAAGTTTTAACAACGATGTCGCGTCGCATCATTCCTTGTCAATAATTACGATTGTTAAAACTTGAGTTTCGGGGCGAGAACAGTTCGAAAAACTGAGGAGACGAAACATATAAAGGGAAACTTTTTAATTCTGCCCCCTTGACTCTGACGGCTGCGACTCTCGGAAAGATTGCGAAACTTTATCGGATATTATCGCGTATAACCGCCAACCAGGCCGAGATATTAATTTTCCCTAGGCGAAATCCAATTACCACTTGAAGAATACGAGCTTCGAACGGTTTCGCAGCTCTTCGACGTCGGAGTAATCATTTTCGCGTCGGGGAAATAATGGATGTCGACTCCGTTTTGTTGACAATGTTTACTTCTTTACGGCGTGAACGAGAATGGCAGTTATTGTCTCTCAGACTACGAGGAAACGCTGGCAATTGTCGAGAGAAACGACGAGGAACATGGCCTAGTAGCCACGGAGTACCTTGAAGTTTTCACACTTCAAATATTCGGTTTTGTGACACCCTAAATGTCACCTTGCTATATTTACTTTGTAACCGGTTCATATTCATATTGTTCAATATCTTAGCACTTTCCTAGAATATTAGACTTTCCAGTTGGACCGGCAACGCCGAGAGTACTTCCCTACGGCAACTTTGATTTTCATAATAGAAGAATTCGTTCACGAGTTATTCCTAATTTTTTTCGAAACGCTTCGTCCAAGTCATAAATTCAAAGATAATTCTAGATGCAGTCCTGGAATGTGAATCGTGTGAAACTTATGCACAAACATTGTCAGTTTGATTTTAGATTTACCATCAATGTTTACTTATGTTGATACTGTGTGAATACGAATTTTTCATAACTGAAATTCACGTAAACATAAACTCAAATCAAGAGGTGTTTTTTTAGAGATTGACCTTTTGATTGAAATAAAACAGATTTGAATTAAAGTTGAAGCCAATTTTTTTTTATTGAAAACAACACTGTCGAAACAACATGGCTTCTAACTTCTGACAAATTACAGTTATTTCTATCGAAAATTCAATAACTATAAAAAAAAACGATTTATGGTACGTCTAAAAAGCCCTAAGGCATAGAGAAATGATAAATAGATTTACGGCTAGGTTAGAATCGTCTTTAAGACGGATGTCGTCAGGGCACAGACTAAAATTGAACAACCCAGTACATTATTTCGATTTATCTCGTGGGGTTCAGTCGACGTTTGCAATGTAAGTGCAAAAAAATGTGTTTATTTACGACATCACATTAGAAACCTGTGAATTCATAAGTATTTCTCTACAATATTATGGAGGTATCATGCATATAAACCTTCCTCTTGAATCCCTTTATCTATTAAAAAAAAGTGTTTCATAATCCGTTGCGTAGTTTTGAAGATTTAAGCATATACTCCATTCACAATTATAAAATCACAACTCTGGCCTTGGAAATTTGACACATTCCACTCTGTATCGAAGTTATGGCGTTTTTCAAAATATTTTTATGTTCCAATTCAACACTATGTTGCCCTTTCTACATTCTTAGCGTATTTCTCAGAATGTGAATTTATTCGGAAAATGAATGAATTGGAAAAGATGTGATGGACGAAAATAATTAACGTTTATATAAATTGATAGGAAGGATTCCTTTTCTAGTTATTTGCATGAAAGGTACAAGAGATCACTGTTGAAATATATTATTTTTCGCCATGGAAGAAAATTGCATTGCTTTCACATAATTTGCATATGCATGCTTGTGAAGATTTAATGTTTATTATCCTCTTGAACGGAAAGTTCAAGACTTGACGACATCAATTGTTGATTCTAATCAAGAATTCATTAAAAAAAAATCAACCCAAAGATATAAGATGAATTGATGGGTAATTACAAGAATCAAGAATAATATCAATTTTATTTTGTTGATAACTTTCTTAAAATCAATGTTGGGATATAAAACTCGGCTGCGTTTGTTAAAACAACATCGAAAGAATACATTTTTCACCATCTCGACCTTCGAAAGGCGTTTCTTATAGGAGAATTAGGTCTAAGTTCCACCTCATTAGTGAGGTACCTAACTTTTGCGAATCTGCCCAGATATCGTCAAATTTCTTGGAAAACCTGAAAAATATCATCCTAATCGACCTCTCGAGGCTCCATCCGATCAATCTACTGAGATATCTGTCCAAATAACAGCTTTTTCAACGAAATTCCCGTGTACCCCTTCAACCTCGAAATGTAAACATTCGTCCTGGTCTTGAAAATCGTCCTCACGCTCCAAACTGGTGCGAAAAACAATAAACATACGTTAATCTTGGATATTTGCGAACAATTTGTAAACCTAACAAAATGTGGAATATCTTTGATACCTTTACTTTGATGTAAACAAAGAAACTGGCAACGTCGTTTTGTCATTAACGATATTTTCTGTGCGCGCACTGACCTCCTATGTGATTAAATAAAAGTGAATGGAGAATACATAGGGACTATGTCGATAGCGACTTTGCTTTATACTATGTATTGATTGATAACCCAACAACAATGTGTCGCTGAGAGGAAATCAAGCCACAGAAACAGCAACAGAAGCTGTCACTTTCGAAACTTCTCAGGTGACCCGATGTATGTCGACGTTAAACTGAACGCAAGTCGCATTAAAGTAAACAAACGATTACCGATGCAAGGATTAGGCAGAGACCGCAATAACCTATTATTTCTGCTAATTCGCATTTGAATTACGTTTCTACGATCTGCCCCTTCGGGAAACATATCCGATAATATCCGAGATAGAAATGATTTAAGACGGCACTTCGACTACAGTAATTTCGGATATTATAACGCCGTTCGCCAAGTTTATGAGGACTTTCGGACTTAGAGCTCTTGATATAACCATCGAAATACATAAAATTAAGATCTTCCTGGAGGGGTAGGTGCCTGTAGTACTATAAGGTAGATTAACGGAATCACTTATCGTTCTCTGATAATTTAGAGGAATTAATTTATGGCCCAATCATCATTCATTTGCAGTAGCAGTAGAGGTTGAATTCGCCCTACGAGAGACTAAGCTTTGCATCTTTTGTAACCTCAGTTTAATAAAGGGTGTTGTTGCGTCTGACTTCGGCAACATCTGGACAAAACAGGAAAAATGAAAAACGTCTTATTCCTCACTGAATTTGCTTCAGTTTATTATTGTCAGTAGTAATATCACAAGAAATCGAATTTTCGTGATAAGTCTATCGATTTATTTCCAAACGAAAATGAGATGCTTGGAAACATCTATGTTTCACAAAAAAAAAATTCAAAAATTAAATTTTACCGGGTCCTTCTTGTTGTTGCAGTTTCTTTGTCAGCTAGTATATTACATACTGGTACAGCCAATGTAGAAAGTGAACGTTACTTATGATATGAGTGTTAAAAGTGACGTTTCATTTAGTGGGTGAAAAAGTTTGTGAAATGAGTGGAGCGAACTGAACAATTTCACGAACAAAATACAATCACTCTTAACACAAATGCCATACAATGTTTTTTGTACAACTTCCCTATTTTGATAATGAAATGGGCGAATTTGCAATGACAATAAACTTCAAAATGCATTTTAATATTCAAATAATCAAAAGGTTGTTGTGAATGGCAAACGTTGCCAACGTTATGATCACTAAAAAATGACAAAAGACGCTGTCATTTGAATTTCGTTCCTGTCCAATTTTCGTCTTGGGTTTTTAACTGCATAATATGATTGTCGAGAGTCCAAATATTAATAAAAGTGACGATTTGGTTGTTCCACTGGATATTGAAGAGTCTGCAAGAAGAACAAATCTGGAACTCCTACCTAAAAAATCTGTTCAGCAGTACGATATTGCATATAACAATTTCCTGGCCTGGTGTAAATTGAAAAATGTAGAAGGAAACTTCAGTGGACCTGTTTTCCTGGTATACTTAGAAGAAAAATCAAAAATATGGAGTTCAACATCTTTGTGGAGCAAATTTTCAATGATAAAGTCAATCGCCATTTTTAAAAATGGTGTGGATGATAGTAGGTGAATATTTTGAGGTAATATCATATTTAAAACGGAAAAGTTAAGGATATTTTTCCAAAAAATCGAAAATTCTCACTCGTGATCAAGTTGAAAATTTTATAAATGAGGCACCAGATGAGAAATACTTGACGGTTATAAGATTGCTATTTTCGGATTATTTGAGCCTGTCGGCGTTAAAAATTGTGTAATTTATCAGTGGAAGACATCGAAATAACAAATAAATCATTGGTTATACAACTGACAAACACAAAAACAAAAGTAAGTCGTTTTTTCAGTATTCATTGGGAAGTATGTTGACTATTTTCATAGGTACTTTGCACTGCGCCCTTCTGTCATCAAACATCGTCGTTTTTTCTGAAATACATGAATAATAAATGCATTGACAATCCAGTTGGTATCAATACATTTGGGAAAATTCCATCTATTGTTGCCGAATTCCTCAAACTGCCAGAACCAAAGCAATATACAGGACACTATTTTCGAAGATCCTTCGCTTCATTGCTAGCAGAATCAGGAGCAAATATTACGGATATAAAAAAACATGGTGGATGGAAGTCTACGACGGTAGCCGAGGACTATGTTGATCATTCCATTGCATATAGAAATGTCATTGCTGAAAAATTCTCCCAACCTCAACATATTTTGGATCATCATCATCCAATATTGCAGTTCCGGTTGCTACAAGTAGGTACTTACGGTGCTGAGGATTCTAATAATGTTTTGCGAAGCTCCCTAACGTCACAGGGCATTAATGTTAGTAATTGTCCTAGTTTCACGATTCATATTAATTTTCATAAGTAATGATTGTTAAATATTGATAACAAAAATTTGCAATTGCTGAATTTTTTTCATCTGATTTCATCATTAGAAAATGGAGTGTTAAAAATATTTCTAACACGCTTCCACGTAAACAATCAATTTTAACAGTGTTTGCTGTCATTTAAAGTGTCACTTTTAATGGCAGTTGTGTAAAAACTCATATTCGAGTTTCATTTCCTCCCCACATTTTTTCTCCCGACTCGGTAACTATCCCTCGCCCAAAAACGTTAGATGGTCCGGAAGTAAAAAGAATGAGGAGACAAGATCCTATCTCTGCCCCGCACAGAATGAGATCGTTGAGAATTCTCGCTGATTCCAACTAAGATAGGGAGAAGTGAATTTCGGATTATTTTTGTCAGTTCAATTACGTCTCACGGTCGGAGTCTGTATCTTGCGAATTCGAAGAATATAATCCTCACAGTGGGCTTCCTCAATTCATCATTTTATGCATCGAAGCAATAATCCCGCATTATTCAGTTCATTTGATGGGTATAAGTACTGCTGGATGCGGTTTCTAACTCAGATTCGGGAAAGAACTGAATTTGCTTCTGTCGGGTGCATTTTTACTTCTCTTATCAGATCCACTTGGTTTAGTTCTGCGCTTAGAATTAAGGACTGAACGAGAATAAATTCGCTATCACAAAAAAGCTTATATCTTTTGAACCACTGGACCGATTTCGAAAATCAAACTCATTTTCGAATCATCTTCTAATTCTAATGAGAACTGTTTTTACAATAAAAAAACCAAAACTATTTTTTACAAAATTCATGGATTTTTTTCTGGAATTCTTCCCATCATGCTTCTTATAGTGTTCTCAGTCACTTTCTGGGATGCTGTCTTCGACTTTTTCTTCAATTCCGCTAATGTTTTCGTTGATTCTTAGTCTTCTTCTATTCTCTTTTCACCAGGGTCCAATATCTTTCGATTGGCCTGAGTTCTGGGCAATTTGGTGGATTGGCCTCTTTGGGGACAAAAACCACCTCATTAGCTTCGTACCATTCCTTGGTGGCCTTGCTGTAGTGGCATGAAGCTTAATCTGGCCAAAAGATTGTTGACACATCGTGCTCACGTAAAAGTAAAAGACGCTTCTTCAAGCATTCCTCGATGTATATCTTCGAGTCAACAGAGCCTTGGCCAACGAAAAATTTGCTCCTTTTCCCACAAGTGCAAATTTCTTGTCAAACCAGGAATTTTTTGGAAAACTTTGCTTGTTTCTTCACGCGAAATTGTTCGTCAACATTTCCACGAGAATCTGCAGTATAAACTTCCTGACCAGGAAGTTGCGAGAAATCAGCCAAGACATAGGTTTCGTCGCCTATCACGCAACAGGAAAAATTTTTCAAGAAATATTCTGTGCATTTATCGTTTATCGTTTATCATTTATCATTCATCATTTATCATTTTATGTTAATTGACTGTGTACTGTTAATATTATATTTTGATGAAATAAACGTATTGAGTATTTATCATTCATCATTTATCATTTATCATTTTATGTTAATTGACTGTGTACTTTCTTTTAATATTATATTTTGATGAAATAAACGTATTGAGTATTTATCATTCATCATATCATTTATCATTAATCATTTATCATTTTATGTTAATTGACTGTGTACTGTTAATATTATATTTTGATGAAATAAACGTATTGCTCTTGATTTCGCTTCTTGATTCTTCACAGTGTTCCTGTCTGGCACTTTCTGCACTTCGTATGTTCTAAGCCCACAACTCGACTTGATTTTCTGAACGGTTGACTGCGAACAACCCACTATTTGGGCCACTTTCCGTCCTGAAAGGTTAGGATTCTTCTGAAAAAGGCTGATGGCCTTCTTCACTTTTTTTGGGCTATGAAACCCCTTTTTCCTCCCTGTTCCTTCCTTGCGGTTAATTGTAAGATCTTCGTTGAAGCGCTTAACAACTCTTGATACCGAACGCGAGCCTCTTTTGCGATTCTTTTGAAGATCCATTTTTTATTATTTTGAAAAACTTTCACTATAAATTCTCGTGTTTTCACTTCGCTTGACATTTTGCGACAGAGAATTGGAATATCTATGAAGTAAATGTTCCACATGTTTCTGACGTTCATAACAAAGCTAACTATGATCAAATTTTGATTTTTTATCAATTGGTTCAGGAGATAAAGGCTTTTTTGTGATACAGAATTTATTCTCGTTCAGTCCTTACCATCGATTCCTGCTGATTTCCTCCTCTATTCGTCTCATTTTGCTGCATAATTTGCCTTGAACTCCTACACACATCGTCTCAAGTCTTTCGCTGTTGTGGACCACAGCAACGATATCAATTTCCTCCATTCTTTCATACCGCCAGGTCGACTGAGTATTTTCGCTACACAGTTGCGGTTTTATTATAAACTTGTCAAATCTGAATAACTCCCCTTTCCTCTCGTACCGTCGGGTAACAGCCCTCGGGAAGATTAGACTGGCTTACCCTCTGCATAATTCATGAAGCGGCTTTCTCGCCACTATTGTCACCTTACATCCCGCGCATTTTATCATTTGGCGTAGCGAGCTAGCTCAAGGTGAGCTCCATTATTTTCATGAACCTCCGCAAAATGGAAAGCTCACCCAGCGGACCGGGGCGGAGGCTCTAAATGGGGAATATTGAGCAGGGATGGTCGGGATGCTGTACCGATTCGAGAGCAATTTCAAGATAGGAACGTTGGTCACTTGAATTAAATGCAAAGTTTGTGCGTGTCTTGAAAAGATATGGAGCAATTTTGAAGCAGAATTTTCTGCTCGAAAAATAAGAAAAACCTCTTGGTATTTTTTTTTTCGAGTTGTTGTACCTATATTCGTTTCAACCCTCCTTTTATGGTTGGTTCTTTGAACAGACAGGCCATACCAGGGTAATTTTAGGGTTGTCTATCGAAGCACTTTGATTCATTAAATTCTCTTTGACAACATATACCTCTTCACCAAGAACTTTCGTCCGAAAAAACTTTGTCTTCAATGGAATCTGCAGTAAGGTCTTTGAAGAGTTGCAGGGTGTTTGAAATGAAATATAAGGTGGGCGTTCAATGTACTATGTAGTGTGTTTTTATTACAAGTTGCATTTTAAAATGGTTTCACTTTGATAACTGAAATGTTGTGGGGAAACTCAGAAAGGATTGGAGTTCTTAATCAAATAACTGGAATCTTTCGAGAATAGAAGAAAATAAACCAACTTATGCTTCTGTTTTATTTCAGAAGAAAGACCCATGAAAATAGTTCAACTTCCGATTAAAAGTGGATCTACAGATAATTTCGTTCAGAAAAATAACTTGAAATACGGAATTGGCAGAAAATGGCCAAATTCAAATATATTCCGGGAAAAAGTTCCTGCTTTACCCACATATTCACTAATTTCATAGTTCAGCGATTTGCGGATAGAGAGCGCCATTGTATATTTCATTCATAAGGATAGAGATATACATAAAACTTATAGTGAAAATTTTTTGACAGTTCTAACAACAAATCCAATTATATGATTTTGTATCATATGGAACCATTTCAGCCAATCATGTCAACATTACATCGAAAACTACATCCAATGCAATTTTCAATCCCAATGATAACACGATAGAGTCTTATAAAATTATATAATAGTTCCATGGCAACATCATTCCAAACAAATTTCAAAATGTCACGTTTTGGTAATGTTAAAAATATAAATGAGCTTATCAAAGAAAACATTCCCAGAAATACTTACTTCCAATAGCCACAAATATATTTGAGGAATATTTATGGAATTTTGCTACGAACGATCATACGAATTGAATGAACGCAGAAGCTTGGAAGAATTGGCGTTTATACTCAAAGATTGGGCTGTCAATATGAGAAAAAAAGACGGAACAGAATTCAAAGAAGCAACGGTAAAGACAATGTGGAATGTTTCGAGCAAACTCTTACAAGAAAAGTATTATAAGGACTACAACATTATGATTGACCCGTTTAATAATATAATATTTAAACCAGCCCGAGATGCCCGCGATGCAATCAGAAAAAGATTGCAAGAAGACCCAAGTAAACGTAAATCCAGTTCAGTTTCGTTAAATTTGTCTGAAGTTAACAGAATAATATTGCTATGGGATGAAAATACTCCTGAAGGTCTTATGCGTAAATTTTATCATATTGCTGCAGTAGAACTAGCGTGGCGAGGAGGAGAGGCAGTTGCTTGTTTGGTGAATTTTTTTCAAATCGAGAAGAATAACGATGGTTCTCCAACAAATCGCATTGAATACAATCCGGTATTCAGTAAAACGTGCCAAGGTGGTTCTAAAAGCTGTACAAGTAGTAAATGGTTGGTTTCCAATAGTGAGAGACAAAGCTGCCCTGTACGTCTTTTTCATAAACTATAATATCAAAACGAGGCGAAAATATTACCTCACCACGACTATTCTTGAAACCAAATCGATATTGGAAAAATGAAACTGACAAATGGTACGATAATGTACCTGTTGGAAGGAATACCATAAATAAATGGACTAAATATGCTGCCGAAGCAATTGGCTTGAATATCATGGACAAAAAGATAACGAATCATTCAAATAGATCAACAGCTGTCAGTCAATTAGCAAAAAGTGGTGCAGAGGAACAACAATTGCTGAAGATTACTGGTCATAGCAATCAAAATTCTATCAAACCATACCTAAACCTCGATCAAGAACACCACAGCAAGATAATAAATATTATGCGTGGAAATAGATCTTCTATAAAAGAGAACAGCAACGAATCTAATGTTGAGTTGAATTTTACGAATTGCACTTTCACTAATTGTACATTCAATAAATCAATAAATGTTTTGTTGTGTTGAGTTATACATTTTTTCTGTCAAAAAATTTTCTGCCGAATATTCCTCGGACATTGATAAATGCCTCATAATTTTATAACTAATATCTCAAGCTCGTTGCTTGTTACCAATAAACGAGCTTTCGATGGTCATAAAATTATCTCGTGTATTATCAAGGTCCTAGGGATATTACTACTGATAATGTAAGTGGCGCCTCTATCGGATTAATTTTCCTACTCGCCCTGAACGCCGACCTTAAAGTATTCAGTTCATGAAAATTAATCATCTAAACTTATTTTTCGAATTCGAAGGGATGTTCTCATTCAAGAAGAATTCACATCACAATATTCATTAGACTCATTCATCCAACCTAAATTAACAATACCCGATAAAAACGTCATAAAATGATGGCCACATGTAGTCGTTTTAGCTGAAATTGACGCCTTTCATTTAAGTACATCGTAGACAGGGAAATAAAATCTACCATTATAACCTCCATAAAATCTAGTCAGTTTTCTAGTTCCGGAAAATTCCAAGGCACCTCAACATTTATTTGGAGAAAGACCACTTTCCTGTGCAACCATTTGGAAGGTTTTGCGATTCTAAAAATGGATATGTTAAAAAATTGTTTGTCTTTCGTTTTAGGGTAAAAACTCGTTTGAAGTGATCGATATGAATTGTCGCTACTTTTTTTCTTCGTCAGAATAGCACAAAAATATCTTTATGTTCGACTGCTTCAGAAACACTTGATTCATGAATTCGTTTAGCGTCCATAATTGACTACTTTATTGGACTCAACTGTCACAGTCTTCTCCCGATTTTCCAATTTTCTTCGTTTCACACCACTTGTTATAGGCCGCATACAAATTTTCATAAGCACTTTTAGAGGGTAGAAAGATTCTTTGGCACTTGCGACTAAATTATTCACTCTTTCCTCTTCCGAACTATCCATTTTTGGGATTATTATGACGTTTGTCACAGAATTAACGAAGTAAACAACTTTGTTCAGTGAGGTTGCTAAGGTCGCTGATGGTTACTAAGGTAAGATAAGCAAAAGCACACTCAATGTATTTCCTGAAATAAAGCGACGAATATATTTATTGCCATTTCAGAAAATAAAATGTTTGCATTGCAGTCAAACATAGAGCTTTGTATGCAACTCGTACATAATTAGGCTTATGGACTTGCCAAATTATTGGCCTCGCTCGCTTTGCTCGCTCTGCCATAAACTTTGGACTCGTCCATAAAGACCTAATTTATGTACTTGTTAAATAAATAGCTATTATGACGATCTTTGAATATACTCCAGTCACTTTTATAAAGTATCCCGGTTGGACATGAATTTGGTTTATCAAGTTTTTTTAATTAAAACTGACGCAGGTTGGTACTGGTGAAATGTCAAATAATTCTCAGAGACGTTGCCAATGCTTATTTCTATTTTTTTCACATTTGTCAATGTAGTAAGTTCTTTACAGGTTTAACTGTGACACAGATTCTTGATTTCCGTACAAGAAAATATCATTACTGAATCTTCCAACTATGTTTATATAAGTGAAATATTTCCAGTATTAACAAAGAAAAAAGTTTCTTCAACATTCGCCAGGTCTTTGGAATTATTGAATTCACATAATATTTTCTCAAATTCATCATCTTCCCAAATGAAATAAACATTTCAAATACGTAATTACTACAACATCTATGTAGAAAGGACAACTTGTCTCATTGATCTGACAGAAAATGACTATAACCTAACATTTTCAAAATATACAGGTTGAAATCTATCAAAATTTCATGGCTAACCGAGATACATCATGAGAGTGAATGGAGTATACCTCGACTGTCTCGCAAATATGTACCAAAGCGACACTTTTATAACCTTTCAAAGACACGCCCCTAGACTGATCCGCCCGATGGTCACTCAACTTGAACGACAGATCCAGAAAAAAACACATCTATAAACATTCTATGCTCGCACAACGTCGAGTCTGTGATTTATTCGGAGCGATACGATCCTGACGGGCGCGATTTGTAAATGCCAACTTTCGAACTTCATATTCCGAGCTTGCACGGGTTTCGTATCGAGCCCTACTCTGGCCTTAGCCTTATCCGAAGCACAGCCCATTTTAATTCCGCTCGATATTAATTGCGGAATCCACAATTTTTTATCCGGTCTATCGAAACCTTGAGATCGATTGCAATACGGCACGGAATACCTCCGTTTAATTTTCAAATGCCACAAAATTATTACTGCGAGTAGATATCCTCTGTGCCCAATTCGTCAAACTTGATTACTGAGAAAAGTTGGTATCATCACATGTTGAGCGAGTTCATAAAACTACACTGCGCAAAAAAATTAACGCACATTCTGAAAATCTCAATTATAATGAAAGTTAACTCTACATTGACTTTATAACTTATTTTTTATGTTCTCTCGGGAAGGTTTTGAACGAAACAAGACACAATAAATGGAAGAAAAATTCAGGATTTCACCAAATCTTATGTGAAAGAAGAGAAATGAACAATTTTCAAAATACTGAAATGCTGATAAGTGATTTATACTTGGTATTTCCACCCCTTGCGTTAATTACAGCTCGGCAACGACGGTTCATACTCAAAATGAGTGATCTCAAAATGTTCTGATCTAATCCTTCCCAGATTTCTCCGAGTTGGATTCCTAAGACATTAAGAGTAGCTGTACGATTTTCTGAACTTCTCAGCCTTCTATTGAGGTTGTCCCAAACCTGCTCAATCGGATTGGGATCTGGACTTCTTGCTGGCCATTCCATTCGAGACTTCAACCTCTTCAAGGTACTCCTGAACGATGCGCGCACGATGGGGTCTGGCATTATCGTCCATAAAAATGAAATTTTCACCAATGTATGGGGCAAATGACACTACATGCTTCAAGAATGTTCCTTATATACTTATCAGCATTCAAAGCTCCATTATCAACGACCACTAGGTTTGTGCCAGCGAGCATTCAAAGATATTCCACCCCATACCATAATCGATCCTCCCCCGAAACCAGTAGTATTCAGGAAATTGCACTGAGCTTATCTTCCATGTGGACGTCTGTATACAAGGGAACGTCGATCACAATGGTAGAAGCAGATTCTAGACTCATCTGTGAAGAGAACTCTTTCCTAATCGGCCTCTTCCCAATGGATATGCTCTCTCGCAAAATCCAAACGCGCCCTTCGATGGGCTGGGGTAAGAGCTGGGCCTCTTGCCGCGACACGATGCCTTAAATCATATTCTCTGAGGCGATTTCTTATTGTCTAATTTGCACCTCATGAGTTTGCTCAAGCTGATTTTGAAGGAGGCGAGCGGTTGCAAACCGTTGTCTCAACGAAGAAACTCTCAAGTAAAATTCTTGAATGGCAGTTGTTACCCTGTCTACCCTGTCCTGGTCTTCGGATATTCATACCTGTCTCCCTGAATCGCTGCAACATTCTGGACACACTTGTATGGGAAACTCCTAACCTTTCTGCAATTCTTGTGTATGTCCACCCTTCTTCTCGCAAAACTACCGCTTGGGCACATTCCTCTTGGGTCAAATTGCGTGTTTCGCGTTGCATAGCGATCGAGTGTAGAAAATCAAACGAAAGAAAAACTATTGATCACTAGAATTGATCGAGAACAACTGATTTTAGAATGGAGCCAATACATTCAAAATCTGATAATATCATCTTTTTTTATTCCTGCTGGGAGAAAAAATCGGTATTGAAGAAAAACGTTGAAAGAGGATAACATATGCATGCATAATTCTGATAAAAATAATTATCATTGAGAACACCTTCAGGTGTAGAATAAATTTGAGATTTCCATAATCTGCGTTGATGTTTTTGCGCAATGTAGTTCTTATCCGGGAGAATATAGGTGTCTTCGAAGTTAATCAATTTTCAGCGAATAACGACAGTTGTAATTTTGAGAATATTCCGTGAAAAATGCAGAAACATCCAATTACTCAGTTTGACCGGGCAAGAATAGTAGACCTACATCAAAAATTGCGCGCTTAGAGAGGCACACCGGATGAGAAATGCCCGCACATCCTCGAGTTCGTTTTGCCCCGAAGTTTTTCCAAGCGCGCAATTTTTGTCCCCGGAGTTTTTCAAAGCGCGCGATTTTTGTGCCCTGAGTTTTTCCAACCAAGCAATTTTTGTCCCCGGACTTTATCAAAGCGCGCGATTTTTGTCCCCAGAGTTTTTCCAAGCGTGCAATTTCTGACCCCGGAGTTTTTCCAACCACGCAATTTTTGTCCCCGGAGTTTTTCCAACCACGCAATTTTTGTCCCCGGAGTTTTTCCAAGCGCGCAATTTTTGTCCCCGGAGTTTTTCCAACCACGCAATTTTTGTCCCCGGAGTTTTTCCAACCACGCAATTTTTGTCCCCGGAGTTTTTCCAACCACGCAATTTTTGTCCCCGGAGTTTTTCCAACCACGCAATTTTTGTCCCCGGAGTTTTTCCAACCACGCAGTTTTTGTCCCCGGAGTTTTTCCAAGCGCGCAATTTTTGTCCCCGGAGTTTTTCCAAGCGCGCAATTTTTGTCCCCGGAGTTTTTCCAAGCGCGCAATTTTTGTCCCCGGAGTTTTTCCAACCACGCAATTTTTGTCCCCGGAGTTTTTCCAACCACGCAATTTTTGTCCCCGGAGTTTTTCCAAGCGCGCAATTTTTGTCCCCGGAGTTTTTCCAACCACGCAATTTTTGTCCCCGGAGTTTTTCCAACCACGCAATTTTTGTCCCCGGAGTTTTTCCAACCACGCAATTTTTGTCCCCGGACTTTTTCAAAGCGCGCGATTTTTGTCCCCGGAGTTTTTCGAAGCGTGCAATTTTGGCCCCGGAGTTTTTCCAACCGCGCCATGTTTGTCCCCGGAGTTTTTCCAACCACGCAATTTTTGTCCCCGGACTTTTTCAAAGCGCGCGACATTTGTACCCGGAGTTTTTCCAACCGCGCAATTTTTGTCTCCGTAGTTTTTCCAAAAGCGCAATTTTCTTCCCCGGAGTTTTTCCAACCGCGAAAATGTTGACCTCGGAGTTTTTCCAACCGCGCAATTTTCGTCCCCGGAGTTTTTCTAACTGCGTAATTTTTGTCCTCGGAGTTTTTCCAAACGTTTTTCTGCGACACAGCCCAGACTTTGTCCCTTCGGATTACCATTTCTTCCGATCGATGCAACATAGCCAGGACCTTTCTAATTGCGATCAAATAGCGTACAAAAAGTCGGTCTCTCGGAAAAAGTAGTGGCTTTTGATGGATAAACTCAGAACATCAAATGTATACGTGTTTCTTCACAATAAAGCTTTAAATTTCGAGGAGCCGCGCGAACGTATCAATACTCTCACTATTATATTAATTTCTTATTTAAATTCCGAAATAATGAAGAAAAATAAGGATATTCAATGAATAAAATCTGAAAAGAAATGAAACGTGAACATTTGTAACCAACTCCTCCGCCAATTTGTATCAAGTTACCCATTTGACTACGTTTATTTACATTGAAATAAGGCGCATCTGAAACTTAGAGCTGGTCGATTGTACCTTATACTGGTCCACCGGAATCGTTTGCTATATTCTCATGAGCAGATTGTAGGTATACTCCATTCACTTTCATACAATCACATAGGAGGTCATGGTTTCGTTTTCAGGAGTTGGTGCCCCTGATGAAAAGCACAGAACATATGATGAAAAGTCAGTGCGCGCACAGAAAATATCGTTAATGACAAAACGACGTTGCCAGTTTCTTTGTTTACATCAAAGTAAAAGTATCAAAGATATTCCACATTTTGTTAGGTTTACAAACTGTTCGCAGATTTTCGGTATTTAATCGATATTTGCAGGTGGGTTTTCCGTCGAATATCCAAGATTAACGTATGTTCATTGTTTTTAGCACCAGTTTGGAGCGTGAGGACGATTTTCAAGACCAGGACGAATGTTTACATTTCGAGGTTGAAGGGATACACGGGAATTTCGTTGAAAACGCTGTTATTTGGGCAGATATCGCAGTAGATGGATCGGATGGAGCCTCGAGAGGTCGATTAGGATGATATTTTTCAGGTTTTCCAAGAAATTTGGCGATATCTGAGCAGATTTGTTAAAGTTAGGTACCTCACTAATGAGGTGGAACTTAGACCTAATTCTCCTATTTCGAAACGCCTTTCAAAGGTCGAGATGGTGAAAAATGTATTCTTTAGATGTTGTTTGAACAAACGCAAGCGAGTTTTATATCCCAACATTGATTTTAAGAAAGTTATCAACAAAATAAAATCGAAATTATTCATGATTCTTGTAATTACCCATCAATTCATCTTATATCTTTTGGTTGACGCGGAAAGCTATCCAAGGACAACGTCCCAGTACCTACACAAATCTCAAGTTGTCATGCAAAAAATTCGTGATTTAGGGTTAGAATTACTAGAACACCAGATTTGGATCCATCCGACTATCATCTCTTTCCTCAACTGAAAAAAAGTTTAAAAGGTCGAAAATTTTCTTCCAACGAGGAGGTCATAAAAGCTGTGGAGGACTGGTTTGCAGAGCAAGGAGAAACATTTTTTTAAAGGTTGAGAGACGTTGCAGGTTCGCTGTAATAAATGTATTCAATTAGGAGGAGAAAATGTTGAGTAGTAAAATATTTTGACATTGAAATTTTGTTTGGTTCTATAGTAGGCTAAGAATTTTTCAATATATTCTCGTATCATTTCCAGAACAATTGTTTATTTCTCGAGAAAACTAGGGGGGCCATTTCATGGATTACTCCATGGAAATTCCAAAAAACTGAAGCAAGAACTTTTCCAGCAGATTTATGGACACGAAACTTCTTAGGTCTTGGAGAACCAGAGTGTCGCCATTCCATCGATTGTTGCTTTGTTTTTGGATCGTAGAAATATACCCAAGTCTCATCCATAGTAACAATTCGGTTTAAGAAGTCAACATCGTTTTCTAATCGAGCACAGATCGAACGCGATGCTTCTACCCTTGCACGCTTTTGGTCAACATTCAAACATTTGGGGATCCATTTTGCAGAGATTTTTCTCATATCCAAATTGACGTGAACTATATGAAGAACGCGTTCGTATGAAATCTTCAGTGCTTCAGATATTCGTTTTAACCCAATTCGACGGTCTGATAAAATCAAGTCATGAACTGCATCGATATTTTCGGAGACTGACACAAAAACTGGCCTTCCTGATCGGTCATCATCTTCAAAGAAAAATTTACCTCTTTTGAGGCTTGCCTTGCAGTCCAATTTTTCACGGTCGCATACGAAGGACATTGATCACCAAGGGTATTAAGCATATCTTCGTGAATCTGCTTACCTCTTAAGCCTTCTAAATACAGGAACTTGATGATGGCTCGATACTCCAATTTTTCGATTTTCACAATTTCGGTGGACATCTTTTTTTTTTAATTTGTTGCGTAACTCTGGTTTACTTTTTTGACGTCGAACTCTACACTGACACTTCTAATAAGTTATTGGTCGTTGATATGGTATCGCAATTTTCTGTTTATGCATGAAACTGGTCTAGAGTTTAGACTAATTAGATATCAATACATCCTCGTAGATCTTAAAAAACAGTTCAATATGAAGACACTTGCGCCTTCACCAATTTGTCACAAACACAACGACCATTGCTATGACAATAATAAACTTCTGTAGCATTCGTTTTCCTTCTGTTTGCAGTTTGCATTGATTTGATGACCAATGTAGAAAAACGTAAAATTACCATTACAAATCAATTTACTGATTGAAAAACCGCCATGGAAATAATCCTGAAATTGATTCTCCCCATTGTCAGAATTATAGCGAGGGATCGATATGAAATGACTATTACCCGGCTGATGAATCACTTTGGGCGAAGATTAATGCGATTTCGATCCCAAGAAGATCCTACAGCATGTTCGAGGACTTTCAGATAGTCCCATCAACACTACCAATCATTAATCTGTTTTAGCGAAATCTCTGAAGGTGACAGACACAAATCGTTCGAAAAGGGCTGAATTCAAGTTACATCTGAGGGTTGTGAGATTGTCACTTTGGGTCATTTGTCTAGATGGATGAGAAAAAAATCTAGAAGGGATGAACGAGAACATTGCATCTAATTGGTAGTGCGTTGTTAATTGATCGTGTCGATTCGATTTCAGTGAACTCAAAGTAAGTTTTCTGATTTTTTCTGCAGAGAACTGTAAGTACAGAATCAAATATCGCTGCTGTGGATGATAGTGCTGATGAAGATCCAGATTTGTCTATTCGTCGACGTTCACAACAAGTTGGATTCTGTGCATCCACCACATGGAAAATTTGGCGTGAAGATCTTGGTCTACACCCATACAAGATCCAACTGGTCCAAGAATTTAAGCCACTTGACCATACTAAGCGTCGTTCTTGGCTGATTGGGTCCTAGAACAGCTTGAAGTGGATCCACTTTTTCATCGAAAAATTGTGTTTAGTGATGAGGCTCATTTCTGGTTGGACGGCTAGGTAAACAATCAAAATTGCCGTATATGGAGTGAAAACAGTTCTCAACAAGTTCTGCAGGTTTCATTGCATCCTGAAATTGCACTGTATGGTGTGCTTTACAAGCTGGAGGCATCATCGGTCCATATTTCTTTGAAAACGATGCTGGAGCTAATGTTACTGTGACTGGTGCTCGTTACAGATCGATGATCAATGATTATTTGTTTTAAAATTTGAAAGGTATCGACCCAGAGTGTTTTGGTTCCAACAAGATGGTGCTACACCTCATGCTGCTACCGTAACAATTGATTTATTGAAAGAAAGATTTGGCGATAACATTATTTCGAGAAATGGTCCAATTAATTGTTCTCCAAGATCATGCGACATAACTCCAATGGATTATTTTTTTCGGGATTATGTCAAGTCATTGGTTTATGCTCATAAACCAGAAACAATATACACTTTGGAAGACAACACAACTCGTGTTATTGATGAAATAAGGCCTGAATTAATTAAAAAAAAGGTCAAAAATTGGTCTTGTCGAATGCGGTTCCTCAGAGCTAGTCGTGGTGGACAAATGACGGAAATTATTTTTAAGACATAAATGTCATAAAGGACCCCGCACTTTTTCTATGGCAAATGGCGTTCCGTCAAATTTTGGTATAATGTAGTACTCGACCTTCTG
This sequence comes from Adalia decempunctata, assembly GCA_951802165.1. Lineage (NCBI taxonomy): Eukaryota > Metazoa > Arthropoda > Insecta > Coleoptera > Coccinellidae > Adalia > Adalia decempunctata. The sequence continues at coordinate 3,560,549 of OX637695.1, read as the reverse complement.
ATCAAAAGTGTCCATGGCCCCAACTCAATCCTATGACTGGTTTTCGAGATACAGGGCGTTGAAGTTGAGAATTACCCACTTTTACTACGCCCGTATCTCGGAACAGAATCGAATGAACTTCAATTTTTCTCAAGAAACATTTCATTCCATCCCCAAGGAGCAACCATATAGAGGAATATGACCGAAAATCGTTACGAATACGGGGTCATCCATAATTTAATGCATGCCTGATTTTGAAAGAATAAAATATGTCAGTTTCAGAGCGAGAACGTTCACAAAATGAACTATTACACTAGATATATTGTTGTTACATCGAAAACGTCTGAAATACCCGGAATTTATACTGAGTGATCCATTATTATAGAAACTATTTTCAAGGAGGGTTAAATGGACACCCTGTATTTATGGGTTGATTCGAGGTGTTTGTTTAATTTTTTTAGAACATATCATCATGGACTTCAAAGAATACAGAGTGATTCAGTCATGAAATGAACTTTGAACCTCACGAAAATACCCAAAAACCACCTTTTTTTTTCATCACCCTGTATTTCAAGATTAACTCCGACGAAGTGGGAGTTTTCTTTCACCACTGTACCTGATATAAAAACATCAATACGGCTGAGAGTTTTTATCCACTTCCTATGACCAGATTTTTTGTTATGCTGGAATAAGAATAGAATAACATACCTAAATAAATAATTTTCATATTACATTAAAAAAAAATCTGCTCATAGGAAGTGTATAAAAACTCTCGGTCGTATTGATGTTTTCATATCAAGTACAATGTTGAAAGAAAACTCCCACCTCATCGGAGTCAATCTTGAAATACAGGGTGATGAAAAAAAGGTGGTTTTTGGGTATTTTCGTGAGGTTCAAAGTTCATTTCATGACTGAATCACTCTGTATTCTTTGAAGTCCATGATGATATGTTCTAAAAAAATTAAACAAACACCTTGAATCAACCCATAAATACAGGGTGTCCATTTAACCCTCCTTGAAAATAGTTTCTATAATAATGGATCACTCAGTATAAATTCTGGGTATTTCAGACGTTTTCGATGTAACAACAATATATCTAGTGTAATAGTTCATTTTGTGAACGTTCTCGCTCTGAAACTGACATATTTTATTCTCTCAAAATCAGGCATGCATTAAATTATGGATGACCCTGTATTCGTAACGATTTTCGGTCATATTCCTCTATATGGTTGCTCCTTGGGGATGTAATGAAATGTTTCTTGAGAAATATTGAAGTTCATTCGATTCTGTTCCGAGATACGGGCGTAGTAAAAGTGGGTAATTCTCAACTTCAACGCCCTGTATCTCGAAAACTAGTCATAGGATTGAGTTGGGGCCATGGACACTTTTGATCAGAAGGTCGAGTACTACATTATACCAAAATTTTAGAAAATTTCACGGAACGCCATTTGCCATAGAAAAAGTGCGGGGTCCTTTATCTTTCAAATATAAAAAATTGTCTTCAATCTTCATTTAAATGTGTTTACTTCAATTTAAAGTTCTATCACACAAAAAAAAACAACTGATTTATGCCAAACATTTAAGAGTCTTCAGCCTTCAAAATAGGAAACGTATACCGCCAGATGGCGGTGCAGTACATTAATTTTTATTTATTGGATTATTCAGCTTAATAGAACAAATGTTGGGGCGCAGGGAATATCAACAAGAAATCCTAACCTGAACTAGATTTCACACTGTATAATACACTAATTTTCCTTCACCTGTCATCTGGAAGAAGATACCTGCGGTGCGTGTCATTTAAAAGAAATTCAATTCCATGTAAGAATCCACAATTATAAGAAACAATTAATATCCACTAATCGACGGCTAAAACAAACCTTAATAAATGGTCTTTGATAAAAATGGATATTTATCATTTCGGATAAAAAAATTCAAGGAAATAAATTTCGCGAAAACAACACATTGTTGTAATATTATTTACAAAAAAACGGTATATTCTGAAAGAAAAAGGAGAGTTTGATTAACTGAAAGATAGACTTCAATACTGAAACGAAAAAACACAAGAAATTGGTTCGTTTCGATGGTGGAAATGTTACAAAATAACCAAAAATGATGGCGAATATCCTTTTCATTCATTTAATACTTATAAAATATTTTTTTCATTATTTTTATCTTTATACACCCATACATCCCTTCATCAATCAGAAAAAATAAATCGTTTCTCACTCCCGTTTTCTTCATGAACATAATGAGTTCAGATAATAGAACCGAACCGAAATAGCTTCGAAAATTCATTACCTAGTCTAGTTTACCCGAACAGCTCCTGATTTATCCCGAATCTTCAACAGCCCGACAGGTCGGTTGTATCGGATTATAGCGAACGTTAATAGATTTAATCCGTGCGATATTTCCTATCGGCGGGGCATGCTGCGATAGGGCTGTATCGTACGACGGCGACAGTTCGCAGCCCGCTTGATCTATTCGCTCGCGGCAGCCTCGTCGGATGTTGAAGCCGTCGAGCGTTCAACAGTTGAACGGTGTACGCTGAACGGCGCACGATACTTAACATACCGCCCACCCCTTGCCACTCGACAAATACAGCCCACCTCGAAATGATAGTCGATTTAATTGCATGCCGGGTTGCCGTTGTTATTGCGATCGGGATATACAGCCACTTGTTTCGGTGGCAGAGCGATAAATTTGAAAGGAAAATAAACAAGACGAACGATTAACAAACATCCGACCGGCGTATTGAGTGGAATAGTTCGATCCAGGTTAGGGTTTTTGTGCATTCTCATTAATTTGTTACTAATCAGTGTTCTGAATTCTATTTCATGTGAAGTTCCAAACAACACATAAGCAGCAGTAAGGAGTATCTACCATTGAGTACTTATTTTGCGGTATATTCGATTCAGCAATGATTATTTTCACCAACTTTTCTTGGAATTTTCGAACGATAGGATCAATATTCCATAGTTTTTGCACTCTCCAAGAAGTTATTTCGTCGTTTTCTCCAAACAGTTCATGCCAGAAGATTGATACCACCTCTTAAAAGTTTGAACTATGTCAAATATCGGTAGGTATTTTTTTAGAGTGATAGAATTTTCGATAGGGATGACTGTGACTTGACAGAAGGTAGAAGCCATGTTGTTTCGACATTTCTGTTCAGTAAGCATTGAGAAATTATCATGGAAAGACTCACGCCGCAACAACGTTTACAAATTCTTGAAATTTATTTTCAAAATCAGTGTTCTATTCGCCAAACTTATAGAGCACTTCGTGGAATTTATCGTTTTCCTAATCGTTCATCAGAGCAGCTAATTCGCCGAACTAATTTAAAAATACGTGGAAGTAAGCAATTTGGAAATAATGTAAGAAAATTTGTTATTGATTGTGAACCTTACAGTATGAATGAATTTTTGGCTCACTGTGGGGTTAACAAGGAAAGGGTTTGAGGCCTGTGCTGCAAAATTTGACTTGTTGTTGTTTTATTTGTGCATATATTACTTATGTTTCGATAATTTCTGCAATAAATGTTATTCTATTCTAATCTATTCTATTCCATTCTATCGATAGATTTAAACCAACATTTTGTCTAATCGATGCAACAAGACAAAGAACTATACGTACAGAAGAAAATATCGCTGCTGGAAGTGATATTGTTGATGAAGATCCAGATTAGTCTATTTGTCGACGTTCACAACAAGTTGGACTCTGGGCATCCACCACATGGAAAATTTTGCTTGAAGATCTTGGTCTACACCCATACAAGATCCAAGTGTTTCAAGAACTGAAGCAACTCGACCTTAATGAGCGTCCTTTGTTCGCTGATTGGGCCCTAGAACAGCTTGAAGTGATACACTTTTTTATCGGAAAATTGTTTTTAGTGATGAAGCTCATTTCAGGTCGAAAGGCTACGTAAACAAGCAAAATTGCCCTATATGGATGAAAACAGTCCTTAAGAAGTTCTGCAGGTTTCATTGCATCCTGAAAAATGCACTGTATGGTGTGCTTAACACGCAAAATGGTGCTCATTACAGATCGATGATCAAAGATTATTCGTTTCAAAAGTTGAATGTTATCGATCCAGAAGCGTTTTGGTTCCAACAAGATGGTGCTACACCTCATGCTGCTACCGTAACACTTGATTTATTGGAAGAAAGATTTGGCGATAACATTATTTCGAGAGATGCTCCAATTAATTGGCCTCCAAGATCTTGCGACTTAACTCCAATGGATTATTTTCTTGGAAGTTTTGTCAAGTCATTGGTTCATACTGATAGACCAGAAACACTTCACGCTTTAGATGCCAAAATAACTCTTGTTATTGCTGAAATAAGGCCAGAATTATATACTCGAAAAAGTGGTCGAAAATTGGTCTGATCAAATGCGGTTCCTCAGAGCTAGTCGTGGTGGACGTATGCCAAAAATTATTCTTAAAACATGAATGTCATAAAATTATATTTCAAAAAAAAAAATGGGCTTCAATCTTAATTCAAATGTGTTTTATTTAGATTTCAAGTTCTATCACTCTTAAACAAACACCCGATACAGAAGTGGAGACGAGTGTTCAAACTTAAATGTAAATTGTTTAGCCATTCTCTAAAAGATTGTTGTTTAGTGATGGAATTCTTTTTTAGGATGGAAGATTCCTATCGTTGATTCATAAGATGGGACTTCTCATCAACTGAAGAGGGGGGATAGCTGGCAGAAAATCTACTGTTTTTTTCAAGAAAAAAAGACTAAAATACGTGGGTTGAATTCATAGGAAATTGCACTGAAGAATAAACTAATTTATCTATTTCAGTATCGTAATGTGTTCATTACAGTACTAAAAACAGTGCTGTAATGAATTCATTACAGCACCGTTTTCAGTTACATTGTTCGTTTTGTGGTTGTCGACAAAGACTTCCAATCCTTTCAAATTTCAGCAGACGTCAATTTGGAAATGTCAGTTTTCCTATTTCCTAACATTCACACCAACTGCCAAGATACAATGTGAAAGTCACTAGGACCTAGAATTTGAATTTTTCATTGAATTTCATAAAATTTGACTGAAATAGAGAAAATATCGTCTAATACTCGTTGCGGAATGCAATTCCAATACTCATGCGTACGAATTTCGCATTCGTATTGGAATAGGAGCCCATTCTGCAACTAGTTTTAGAATATACTATTATGACTCATTAATTTGTGTTGTTTCATTTCTATTTCGAAAATTTCCAGCCTAGTAAATTCGATACTACCCCAGTTGTTGATGATACTCAGATGGCTTTTGCGCTAAGACTTTTCTCGTAGTAGGCACAAATTTTAGAGGATTAAACTACTCCAAGAAGTTCCTCATCGGTTCAAACTTCCCTGGATCTCACATAATGATGTTGACTTTATTATGACATAGAATGCGCTCCTGTCTTGGTGTATCAGAGTTTCATTTATATGTGCCAATATTAAACTTGATGTTTATAGGTGTTTACAGGTCTGCATCTAACGTTCGCCCGATAACAAATCGATTAATTAGCAACTTGAGTTTGAAACTAATTAATTGTTTATGCGGTCGATTGATTACATTTCACTCCTGAGGATTCCGTAAGCATATACGTTAGCTTAGGGTGAAATAAATGATTGTATGCCACAATACCGGTCGATTCATGTGTCATGTTAGCACGATGGTGCACCACCACATAGTCAGTGGGCTGAATGACCATTTACCGAATGAATGAATAGGTCAAGGGGGACCAATACAATGGCCACCTCATTAGCCTGATCTAAATCCCATAGATTTTTATTTATGGGGACATATGAAGAAGCTTGTTTATCATGTTGAAATCCAATCTTATCAACAATTATTTGATATACGAGGATATATTGAAACATTCGCAGCCTACTATAGAACCAAACTAAATTTTAATGTCAAAATATTTTAGTACTCAACATATTCTCCTCTTAATTGAATACATTTCACAGCGAACCTGCAACGTCTCTAGACCTTTCAAAAAAAATGTTTCTTCTTTCTCTGCAAACCAGTCCTTCACAGCTTTTATTACCTCCTCGTTGGAAGAAAATTTACGACCTTTTAAACTTTTTTTCAGTTGAGGAAAGAGATGATAGTCGGACGGAGCCAAATCTGGTGAATACGGGGGGTGTTCTAGTAATTCTAACCCTAAATCAAGAATTTTTTGCATGGCATCATGAGATTTGGGTACTGGGGCGTTGTCCTGTAAAAACCAAATACCTTTGGATAGCTTTTCGCGTCTGTTCTCTTTATATTTTTCCCGTAGGGTGGTCAGAAATGTCGAATCCAGTTATTGTTCTACCCTTATCCAAAACATCAATCATGATTACTCCATGGCAATCCCAAAAAACTGAAGTGAGAACTTTTCCAGCAGATTTTGGGACACGAAACTACTCAAGTCTTGGAGAACCAGAGTGTCGCCATTCAATCGATTGTTGCTTTGTTTCTGGATCGTAGAAATGTACCCAAGTCTCATCCATAGTAACAATTCGGTTTAAGAAGTCTACATCGTTTTCAAATCGAGCACAGATCGAACGCGATGCTTCTACCCTTGCACGCTTTTGGTCAGCATTCAAACATATGGGGATCCATTTTGCAGAAATTACGATGAACGCGTTCGTATGAAATCTTCAGTGCTTCAGATATCCGTTTTAGCCCAATTCGACGTCTGATAAAATCATGTCATGAACTGCATCGATATTTTCGGGGACTGACACAGAAACTGGCCTTTCCGATCGGTCATCATCTTCAATGGAAAATTTACCTCTTTTGAAGCTTGCAGTCCAATTTTTCGCGGTCGTATACGAAGGACATTGATCACCAATGGCATTAAGCATATCTTCGTAAATCTGCTTACCTCTTAACCCTTTTAAATACAGGAACTTGATGATGGCTCCATACTCCAAGTTCGATTTTTACAATTTGACATCATTTTTTTAAATTTATTGCGTAACTCTGGTTTACTTTTTTGACGTCGAACTCTACACTGACACTTCTGATAAGTTATTGTTCGTTGATATGGTATCGAAATTTTTGCATGGAACTGGTCTAGGCTAACTAAATATCAATACATCCTCGTACCATATTCCAGATGCAGAAAACCAAATACGAAACGACCCAAATCTGATTCGAAGACTAACGGCATCTTCAGTTCGTCGATGTGAAGCTTGCATTCGAGCAGAAGGTGGACATTTTGAACAATTTTTAGAGTCTCAAAATTTCCATTTATTATTATGATTTGAACATAAAAATATAATTTTTCAAATGCTTGTATCTTCTAAACAAAAACGAATCGGGCCTATGTTCATAGGAAAAAAATGTTCAGAATAAGCACAGCTACAATCTGTCCTAGTATGTTGTCAGTATTTCTGAGTTGAAGCATGTGAATGACGCGTGTTTGTCACGGTTCAATTTTCCGCTCGACTCTGTCAAATTGTTCATGAATGGCAATGATTTTTCGGGATTCTAGATTCATGTTCCGAACGTAATAGTCTAATTTAATCACGTCGGTGATGTTAGCTCCCGGCCGGCCGGCTCCAAGCGCTGCTATTCCACCACGGTCAATAGTATCAAGCCACTGCGGGCGTTATTATTCGACGTTGAAATCGGGCGGCCAACACTTATAGTAAGCTGATTGAATAGATTGATGGAAGGACTACTCCGATTTATCTTTCTGTTCAATTTCCATTGCTCTAAAGAACCCATTTCATGCTATACATAAAGGTACCCCGATTTCGTTCCGACAGAAGTTTTTATTTTTTTTTCAAGAGTTTGAGATGGCGGCCAAGACTTGTGATTAGCTGATTGGATAGATGGATAGAAGGACTATTCGGATGATTTTTTTCGTTCAGTTTGGATGGCCCTAAAGGGCCAGCTCCAAGGATCAAATGTGGGTATAGGTAGTCCGTGGTCGATTCGACAGAAGTTTTTATTTTTTTTCAAGAGTTGGAGATGGCGGCCAAGAATTTTGATTAGCTGACTGAATGAAAGGATAAAAGGACTATTCGGATGATTTTTTTCGTTCAGTTTGGATGGCCCCAAAGGGCCAGCTCCAAGGATCAAATGTGGATATAGGTAGTCCGTGGTCGATTCGACAGAAGTTTTTATTTTTTTTTCAAAAGTTGGAGATGGCGGCCAAGAATTTTGATTAGCTGACTGAATAAAAGGATGAAAGGACTTTTCGGATGATTTTTTTCGTTCAGTTTGGATGGCCCTAAAGGGCCAGCTCCAAGGATCAAATGTGGGTATAGGTAGTCCGTGGTCGATTCGACAGAAGTTTTAATTTTTTTTTCAAAAGTTGGAGATGGCGGCCAAGAAGTTTGATTAGCTGACTGAATAAAAGGATGAAAGGACTTTTCGGATGATTTTTTTCGTTCAGTTTGGATGGCCCCAAAGGGCCAGCTCCAAGGATCAAATGTGGATATAGGTAGTCCGTGGTCGATTCGACAGAAGTTTTTATTTTTTTTTCAAAAGTTGGAGATGGCGGCCAAGAATTTTGATTAGCTGACTGAATAAAAGGATGAAAGGACTTTTCGGATGATTTTTTTCGTTCAGTTTGGATGGCCCTAAAGGGCCAGCTCCAAGGATCAAATGTGGGTATAGGTAGTCCGAGGTCGATTAAACAGAAGTTTTTATTTTTTTTTCAAGAGTTTGAGATGGCGGCCAAGACTTGTGATTAGCTGATTGAATAGATGGATAGAAGGACTATTCGGACGATTTTTTTCGTTCAGTTTGGATGGCCCTAAAGGGCCAGCTCCAAGGATCAAATGTGGGTATAGGTAGTCCGAGGTCGATTAAACAGAAGTTTTTATTTTTTTTTCAAGAGTTGGAGATGGCGGCCAAGAATTTTGATTAGCTGACTGAATGAAAGGATAAGAGGACTATTCGTATGATTTTTTTCGTTCAGTTTGGATGGACCTTAAGGGCCAGCTCCAAGAATTAAACTATGTGTATAGGTAGGTACTCTGAAGCCGTTTCGACAGAAGTTTTTATTTTTTTTTTTCAAGAGTTTGAGATGGCGGCCAAGACTTGTGATTAGCTGATTGAATAGATGGATAGAAGGACTATTCGGATGATTTTTTTCGTTCAGTTTGGATGGCCCTAAAGGGCCAGCTCCAAGGATCAAATGTGGATATAGGTAGTCCGTGGTCGATTCGACAGAAGTTTTTATTTTTTTTCAAAAGTTGGAGATGGCGGCCAAGAATTTTGATTAGCTGACTGAATAAAAGGATAAGAGGACTATTCGGATGATTTTTTTCGTTCAGTTTGGATGGCCCTAAAGGGCCAGCTCCAAGGATCAAATGTGGGTACAGGTAGTCCGTGGTCGATTCGACAGAAGTTTTTATTTTTTTTCAAAAGTTGGAGATGGCGGCCAAGAATTTTGATTAGCTGACTGAATAAAAGGATGAAAGGACTATTCGGATGATTTTTTTCGTTCAGTTTGGATGGACCTTAAGGGCCAGCTCCAAGGATTAAACTATGTGTATAGGTAGGTACTCTGAAGCCGTTTCGGCAGAAGTTTTTATTTTTTTTTCAAGAGTTTGAGATAGCGGCCAAGACTTGTTATTAGCTGATTGAATAGATGGATAGAAGGACTATTCGGATGATTTTTTTTGTTCAGTTTGGATGGCCCTAAAGGGCCAGCTCCAAGGATCAAATGTGGATATAGGTAGTCCGTGGTCGATTCGACAGAAGTTTTTATTTTTTTTCAAGAGTTGGAGATGGCGGCCAAGAATTTTGATTAGCTGACTGAATAAAAGGATAAAAGGACTATCCGGATGATTTTTTTCGTTCAGTTTGGATGGCCCCAAAGGGCCAGCTCCAAGGATCAAATGTGGATATAGGTAGTCCGTGGTCGATTCGACAGAAGTTTTTATTTTTTTTTCAAAAGTTGGAGATGGCGGCCAAGAATTTTGATTAGCTGACTGAATAAAAGGATGAAAGGACTATTCGGATGATTTTTTTCGTTCAGTTTGGATGGCCCTAAAGGGCCAGCTCCAAGGAGCAAATGTGGGTATAGGTAGTCCGTGGTCGATTCGACAGAAGTTTTTATTTTTTTTCAAAAGTTGGAGATGGCGGCCAAGAATTTTGATTAGCTGACTGAATAAAAGGATAAGAGGACTATTCGGATGATTTTTTTCGTTCAGTTTGGATGGACCTTAAGGGCCAGCTCCAAGGATTAAACTATGTGTATAGGTAGGTACTCTGAAGCCGTTTCGGCAGAAGTTTTTATTTTTTTTTCAAGAGTTTGAGATGGCGGCCAAGACTTGTTATTAGCTGATTGAATAGATGGATAGAAGGACTATTCGGATGATTTTTTTCGTTCAGTTTGGATGGCCCTAAAGGGCCAGCTCCAAGGATCAAATGTGGATATAGGTAGTCCGTGGTCGATTCGACAGAAGTTTTTTATTTTTTTTCAAAAGTTGGAGATGGCGGCCAAGAATTTTGATTAGCTGACTGAATGAAAGGATAAAAGGACTATTCGCATGATTTTTTTCGTTCAATTTGGATGGACCTAAAGGGCCAGCTCCAAGGATCAAATGTGGGTATAGGTAGTCCGAGGTCGATTCGACAGAAGTTTTTATTTTTTTTTCAAAAGTTGGAGATGGCGGCCAAGAATTTTGATTAGCTGTCTGAATAAAAGGATAAAAGGACTATTCGCATGATTTTTTTCGTTCAATTTGGATGGACCTTAAGGGCCAGCTCCAAGGATTAAATTATGTGTATAGGTTGGTACTCTGAAGCCGTTTCGACAGAAGTTTTTATTTTTTTTCAAGAGTTTAAGATGGCGGCCAAGACTTGTGATTAGCTGATTGAATAGATGGATAGAAGGTCTATTCGCATGATTTTTTTCGTTCAATTTGGATGGACCTAAAGGGCCAGCTCCAAGGATCAAACTATGTGTATAGGTACTGTGAATCCGTTTCGACAGAAGTTTTTAATTTTTTTCATGAATTCATGACGGCGGCCAAGACTTGTGATTAGCTGATTGCATAAATAGATGGAAGGACAATTCAAACGAATTTTTTGTTAAATTTCGATAATCCTGAAGAGAAGTCTTGATCAAAATCTAATCAGTTCAACAATGTTTCGTATTTATTTCCTATCTTTTTGACAGTTTTCTTTCAGTAGAACAATTCAGTGATATTCATTCAGCACTTTATTTCCTTTTATTATCGATATAAGAATTCTTGACATTTTGAACTTCCAGGGATAGCAATGAATTTTTCTGGAGTCCCATATTTTACTTGAGGAAGCATTCAAAAACTTTTTATCATCTATCTCTCACGAAGAAATAATATTCACGAAAGACTGACCGATATTTTCCTTGATGTTCACTGAATACACCCTTAATTATTAGTTGCCGCCAAAGTTCCCATTGTGGAGTATTTGTGATATATTATGCATCTTGTTTGATGCACAATATTCAGCCAGACATGAATTTCGATCCAATTGGTTATAGGACATACTTGAAAAAATTATTGATCTCAAGGTCTAGTAATATGAAAGACTCGTGCTTATATTGTGGCAGCTCAGATGAATCTCATGACATTTCATTGATGTGTGAAGTGTGTATGAGATTCATTCATGTGAAGTGCATTCGCCATAAAGATAGATCCTTCGAAATACCATCACAGGGCGTTTACTTCATTTGTGAAGTATGCAAATCCTCCTGAAAGAAACAAAATTCGAGAATTTTATTGAGGAATTGTAATGATGATGCCACACAATTTGTTCGTTTTTTTGCGATTAATTCACAAAAATGAATGATTATTTTATTATTTATATATGACATACAAAAGGCTTGAGTTTTTATTGAGGAATGTATTCAAATAGTTTGTGCTCCTATATGTAGTCGTAATACTGTGATTGAAGATATCTGAGAGAATAACTGAACTGATTATACTGTGATCTGTATATATAAATTTTTCTGTTTTTAATTATAAATTTTTCCTTTTTTCAAATTATATTTAGTGTTATAATTTATATGATAATAAAAAATATAATAAAAATTGTTTGAATAATCCTTCCATCGATATCTAATCAAATAATGGCAGCTTATGTTCACCTCTTCCGAAATCCAGAAGAAATTGACATGAATCTTTTGGAACGGTCTAAGTGTATATGTAGGTACATTTCAATACAAAAAACTTGTACAAAAATCTTGGCCGCCATCTCAAATTCTTGAAAAAAAAATAAAAACTTCTGTCGAAACGACTTCGTAGTACCTATACACATAGTTTGATCCTTGGAGCTGGCCCTTTAGGTCCATCCAAACTGAACGAAAAAAATCATCCGAATAGTCCTTTTACCTTTTATTCAGTCAGCTAATCAAAATTCTTGGCCGCCATCTCCAACTTTTGAAAAAAAAATAAAAACTTCTGTCGAATCGACCACGGACTACCTATATCCACATTTGATCCTTGGAGCTGGCCCTTTGGGGCCATCCAAACTGAACGAAAAAAATCATCCGAATAGTCCTTTTACCTTTTATTCAGTCAGCTAATCAAAATTCTTGGCCGCCATCTCCAACTTTTGAAAAAAAAATAAAAACTTCTGTCGAATCGACCACGGACTACCTATATCCACATTTGATCCTTGGAGCTGGCCCTTTGGGGCCATCCAAACTGAACGAAAAGAATCATCCGAATAGTCCTTTTACCTTTTATTCAGTCAGCTAATCAAAATTCTTGGCCGCCATCTCCAACTTTTGAAAAAAAAATAAAAACTTCTGTCGAATCGACCACGGACTACCTATATCCACATTTGATCCTTGGAGCTGGCCCTTTGGGGCCATCCAAACTGAACGAAAAAAATCATCCGAATAGTCATTTCATCCTTTTATTAAGTCAGCTACTCACAAGTCTTGGCCGCCATCTCCAACTTTTGAAAAAAAAATAAAAACTTCTGTCGAATCGACCACGGACTACCTATAACCACATTTGATCCTTGGAGCTGGCCCTTTGGGGCCATCCAAACTGAACGAAAAAAATCATCCGAATAGTCATTTCATCCTTATATTAAGTCAGCTACTCACAAGTCTTGGCCGCCATCTCAAACTCTTGAAAAAAAAATAAAAACTTCTGTCGAATCGACCACGGACTACCTATATCCACATTTGATCCTTGGAGCTGGCCCTTTGGGGCCATCCAAACTGAACGAAAAAAATTATCCGAATAGTCCTTTTATCCTTTTATTTAGTCAGCTAATCAAAATTCGTGGCCGCCATCTCCAACTCTTGAAAAAAAATAAAAACTTCTGTCGAATCGACCACGGACTACCTATATCCACATTTGATCCTTGGAGCTGGCCCTTTGGGGCCATCCAAACTGAACGAAAAAAATCATCCGAAAAGTCCGTTCATCCTTTTATTCAGTCAGCTAATCAAAATTCTTGGCCGCCATCTCCAACTTTTGAAAAAAAAATAAAAACTTCTGTCGAATCGACCACGGACTACCTATATCCACATTTGATCCTTGGAGCTGGCCCTTTGGGGCCATCCAAACTGAACGAAAAAAATCATCCGAATAGTCCTTTTATCCTTTTATTCAGTTAGCTAATTAAAATTCTTGGCCGCCATCTCCAACTCTTCAGAGTACCTACCAATACACATAGTTTAATCCATGGAGCTGGCCTTTAAGGTCCATCCAAATTGAACGAAAAAAATCATGCGAATAGTCCTTTTATCCTTTTATTCAGACATCTAATCAAAATTCTTGGCCGCCATCTCCAACTTTCGAAAAAAAAATAAAAACTTCTGTCGAATCGACCTCGGACTACCTATACCCACATTTGATCCTTGGAGCTGGCCCTTTGGGGCCATCGAAACTGAACGAAAAAAATCATCCGAATAGTCCTTCTATCCATCTATTGAATCAGCTAATCACAATTCTTGGCCGCCATCTTCAACTTTTGAAAAAAAAATAAAAACTTCGGCTTCAGAGTACCTACCTATACACATAGTTTGATCCTTGGAGCTGGCCCTTTAGGTCCATCCAAATTGAACGAAAAAAATCATGCGAATAGTCCTTTCATCCTTTTATTCAGTCAGCTAATCAAAATTCTTGGCCGCCATCTCCAACTTTTGAAAAAAAAATAAAAACTTCTGTCGAATCGACCACGGACTACCTATATCCACATTTGATCCTTGGAGCTGGCCCTTTGGGGCCATCCAAACTGAACGAAAAAAATTATCCGAATAGTCCTTTTATCCTTTTATTTAGTCAGCTAATCAAAATTCGTGGCCGCCATCTCCAACTCTTGAAAAAAAATAAAAACTTCTGTCGAATCGACCACGGACTACCTATATCCACATTTGATCCTTGGAGCTGGCCTTTTGGGGCCATCCAAACTGAACGAAAAAATCATCCGAAAAGTCCTTTCATCCTTTTATTCAGTCAGCTAATCAAAATTCTTGGCCGCCATCTCCAACTTTTGAAAAAAAAATAAAAACTTCTGTCGAATCGACCACGGACTACCTATATCCACATTTGATCCTTGGAGCTGGCCCTTTAGGGCCATCCAAACTGAACGAAAAAAATCATCCGAATAGTCCTTCTATCCATCTATTCAATCAGCTATTCACAAGTCTTGGCCGCCATCTTCAACTTTTGAAAAAAAATAAAAACTTCTGTCGAAACGGCTTCAGAGTACCTACCTATACACATAGTTTGATCCTTGGAGCTGGCCCTTTAGGTCCATCCAAATGGAACGAAAAAAATCATGCGAATAGTCCTTTTATCCTTTTATTCAGACAGCTAATCAAAATTCTTGGCCGCATCTCCAACTTTCGAAAAAAAAATAAAAACTTCTGTCGAATCGACCTCGGACTACCTATACCCACATTTGATCCTTGGAGCTGGCCCTTTAGGGCCATCCAAACTGAACGAAAAAAATCATCCGAAAAGTCCTTTCATCGTTTTATTCAGTCAGCTAATCAAAATTCTTGGCCGCCATCACCAACTTCTGAAAAAAAAATAAAAACTTCTGTCGAATCGACCACGGACTACCTATATCCACATTTGATCCTTGGAGCTGGCCCTTTGGGGCCATCCAAACTGAACGAAAAAAATCATCCGAATAGTCCTTTTATCCATCTATTCAATCAGCTAATCACAAGTCTTGGCCGCCATCTCAAACTCTTGAAAAAAAAATAAAAACTTCTGTCGGAACGAAATCGGGGTACCTTTATGTATAGCATGAAATGGGTTCTTTAGAGCAATGGAAATAGAACAGAAAGATAAATCGGAGTAGTCCTTCCATCAATCTATTCAATCAGCTTACTTTAAGTGTTGGCCGCCCGATTTCAACGTCGAATAATAACGCCCGCAGTGGCTTGATACTATTGACCGTGGTGGAATAGCAGCGCTTGGAGCCGGCCGGCCGGGAGCTAACATCACCGACGTAATTTAATCCTGAGGCGTTCGGTCTCGGCATAATTCTGTCGGCGCTCATTCCCGTTTCTGTATCATCTTTCACTGCCATTGTTCGTCGCTCTTCCGTTGCTTGTACTATTAGGAACGTGAGCCATTGTTGCAAGGTAATTGCGCAGGTGGAAGAAATCTGATTAGGAGACAAGAAAATGGTTAATGTTCCTCCTTGTTTGCTCTCGTCTTTGTATTGTCATGGCTGCTGCGCTTCTCCCGCCTCGTCTGCTAATTAGAACGAATTTCGTTACACTATGCATAGATATCCCATAATCGTATTGTGGATTTTTATTCTCGTCGTGTATGGGGATTTAAGTACTGTTCTATCTTTGAAGCATCGTTGTTAAGGGTGGAGATTCATTAGTCATTCGGGAATAATTGAGTGGAGCTCGCGGATATCGCTACTGTTCTATTTCTGGCGCGCTCCGGGCCTCCAGGAAATAAGGATGCTTGAATGTTCAACCGCAGGGAATGAATTTCAATGATATTGTTTATCGCATCGGGAAGTATTCGTTCTGGAGAGCTTCATACAGCCGAATATTGGTTAAGACCTGGAATGTTGTGTAATTCATATTCGCATTTTTTATACTGCCCCAGAAAAAAAATTGTATGTTCAGTAAATGGTTTGAGAGATACACACATCGTCAAATTCCGACATATTTCTTGCTATGATACAGCTTCAAAATTGTAAGTAAAAAACAAAAACCATTCTAAACAAATATAAACAAAACTAACAAGTATATACAGGGTGAGTCTTTGACTTGCACATATATTTTAACTGTAGATTCCTCTCATCAAACGAAACACCTTTTTCCTATTCCATTTTTCAAAATTCGGTTTGGTTTGGGAGATAGAGGGTGTCGAAAATCCATGAGAAAAACACTTTTCTGTTTATATCTTCGGAACCGTTATTTCGAATGAACTGAATTTTGATTGAGTTTTTACTCTATTCATGGTGCATATTCCTCAATCGAAACATATTCAATATCTTCACTAGTATAAAAGTTACAGGGTAGTCGACTCATCAATACACGCTAAAACGCCATAAAACCACTTTAAAAAGATAAACGGTTCATATTTTCGAAAGAATCAATCATTTAAGAAACTAAAAGTATTCCTATTTTTTTTCAATAAAACGCGTCGTTTTCGAGTTATTTCTAATTTTACCCGCAGAAATTTTACGAAAAAATCATTAATTTCAAGAATAACCTGAATGCGTCTCTGAATTAAATATCATCGAAAATTGTTCGATCTCTGGTCTTTAGACGACCTTACAATGTTGTCACAATATTTATCAACTTTGTCGAGATATTTTTTAATAATAAAATCCCCCAAATGTGGGAGACAAAATTGAACACCAAGGAGGATTTAACACGCACAGTTTCTATTGAAAATTCATAGTTACCGGTCCATATTGAAGTTAAATGTCGATGAAATACAAAATTCCGATATGAATGATGAATCTCAACACAAACTACTTATTGAATTGAAGTTAATGAAACGATACCTGATAATCTGTGGAGATGGTCTCTATCTTGGAATTTTATAAACTCGACACGGTTGAAATTATATTAATTCACTACACGTAATAATCACATTAGAACAATTAATCCACTGAATGTAATGAATGTATTCTGAACTTCAAATAATGTTTATAGTTTGTTGAGACTGTTCAGAGCCTGCATTGTTATTGTTTTAGTTGGCTCCAGACTAGATAACCAATATTTCGGTTTTCGCTCTACGCATGCGTTGTAAAATTTGGCGGCAAAGTCGATTTATGATGGAAACGGCAGAATTCATAGATATTCATACCACGGTACACAAATTTATCGTGATTTATACTATGTTTCGTAAAAAATCCTTAACCTCAATGAAAATATCAGCAAGCTGACAACATGTTCCTGACATTTCTGTCCAAAAATTCACAGAATCGATACAAATTAGATTGAGTTAGGTTGTTTAATAATAAATCTGAATGAAAGTCTTTCTTCATGATATTGTTTGGAAATTTCGAGGAAAATATGAACAAGTTATTAGTGTTTACAAACTAATCTGCAGAAAAATCGAAGAAGGAACTTATTTTGGTGTGAGAAACATAGCTTTTTAGTTGCAGATATAATCCGATGAAACTAACTGTTTTTGTTGAAATTATCGTGTTTGCAACATTTTTATTCCAATAAGGTTAGTTCTTGAGTATTCCCTAAATTGGGCCTAAATGTATAAACTCAATTTCTATCGAGAAATATGAACTTTGAATCAATTCCACAGTATCATTTCAGGGACGTATTTAGCACAATTTTTTTCTTTCAAATGGCTATATCTTTTTAACAGAGCCGAATTCGGAAAAATAGAAAATGAAAAAAAGGTTTCTTTTGGCCTCAAGAATCTTCAGTTAAAATATAGGTACAAGTCAAAGACTCACCCTGTATACCTACTTATAAGAGATTACTTACAGTGATTCGAGTTTATATCCTGAAGATGGCATTTTGCCGAAACATGTTGTTATAAAGAACAAATAATAGATGAAGCATAACGAGTAAGGATAAGACTTCTTATTTTACCCTATTGACACAATGGACTTTCGGCAAATAATGTTTCCAGGTAGCCATTATGAGTATGTCACAAATTGGCGTAGGCGCCAGTGCCTTCCAAAATTTCATCTTTAAATCCGTTATCCGATTCAACTCTGCTCGTGGGGTCAGTTGGCAAACATATAACCCTGTTGCCGATATCTCTCCAGAACATATCCCGAAAATATATACATATCCATTACGGGCAGATACCACCTCACCGTCCGTATTCTCGCACCGCTTGGCACGATCTGGCCAGCCCTTACATCAGCCGAGATTTAGGAAACGGACCGGCAAAGACGAAATATGTGATGAATATCAACTTTTATGTGGTAGCGTATTGCGTCACGACTCCACCAAACCGCCGAATAAAATGACTTTTTATGTACCGCCGCTGCGGTATTTTTTGTCGTTTAGTTTTATAGTGAAATATAAGGGACCCTCCGTGGGCCGACACCCCTTCTGCACGGATTCCGAGTGAAATCAGATTTCGTTTCACTTCCGGGAGACTCCGTCGAATGCCGGCATATTTCATATTTGGCAGAGGATTGCCTAGGGTTGTCTTGATAGATCGAGGTGGATATCTAGATTTGCGAAAAGAAATGCCGGTTCAGAATAATAACTGATTCAGAGACCTGCCTGAAATGTCAGTAATTGAATAATATGTTTCACGTTTAGAACAATACCCAAAGTTTTTGAGATATTCAAGATTTTCGACAAATCAAAAAAACTACACCCCTACCACTAATTTTGGTGGCAAGACTCTAAAGGTGCAGACACATTGTTGTCACGTCACGTGAGCTCATGCGAGGGAATGGGAAGAAGATATGGAGAACATAGCTGCTTTTACAGTTGCTGGTGATTCTCATAGAAGGGATTCGATTTACCAAATGAATCAACGAACAGAGGAAGTGGTGGAATTCCATCAATTAATTCAAGAATTATTGAATGAGCACCAAGATCGGTTTCAAATGTATGTCAGAATGACATTTCACAAAATATCAGACGTGATATCACGTGCATTCAGAAAATGTAAATGAGCGGTATATAGATCTTGCGTGCTATCAGTGCTATAAAGTGACAGCAGATACATGCATTATCGTTCCATGCATTATCGTGGTTGCATATTTTGGGAAGATGACGTGATGTGACGTGACGTGATAACAATGTGTCTGCACCTTGAAAGTCTAAATGAAGGATTTTTTTCAATCTGTTTTTTGTATTCTTGTACTCCATTCACGTTTATGAAGTATTTGGGTTGGCCAAGATTTAGGTTTATGGAGTTGTATTACAAAAAACTGACGCAGGTTGGTACTCGTTAAATGTTAGATAATTCTCAGAGACGTTGCCAATGCCAATTTACTTTTACTTTTTTTTAACTTTGTAAATGGAGTAAGTTCGTTCAAAGTTCAACTTTGACAAAGGTTTCGTTGTACTTCTACATTTTCACACTGGAGTATTTCAAGTTGTGCAAAAAGGTATTTAAGTGTCTTCTGTAGGCTTATTTCTAGAGACTTATGAAAAGTGGGGTATTCCATAGGTCCGTCTGTTCGTAAAGAAGTTTTTCTGTCGGGTTATTCGAGTACTTCCATTTTTTTTTGGAATGAACTATCATCAAGTAACAGACTATTCTGTCCAATATTTTTCTGGAAAATTTCAACACTCGATTCTTGATTTCTCTACAAGAAAAAAGCATAACTGAATCTTCCAACCATGTTTATATACGTGAAATACTCTGCTCCATATGAGTTAGGGATATTGACTTAAATTGCAAAAAAATATGGTTAAAATAAGATTTTTGTGATGATTATTCCACTCTTTTCATTTTTAGTGAGGAAGTTTCCGTAGCAACGATCGTTTCATACCGAAAAAATTTTCAAGTCGGCAAAACCAACATGTTGGTTTTTCAACGACAGAAATTTTGACGTTTCTCGAATTCATAGATAGCTTCTGAAATGAATATCATAGAGAGAACAAACAACGTTTAGTGGTTTAGTTAATCTATGATGAATTCTAATTTGCCAAATAGCGCAATACACGTCAAATGTGAGCATATTACCCTATTTTCTCGTGGAATACTCAAGCCGAATTCCACTCGAGATGAAATTTAAGCAGGTAAAATTTCTCTCTTGTAATATTCAAGTTTGTTGCTTTTCGGAAATTTCGCTCATGACATTTTTTCCAAAATCACTCGCCTGACGGCTCGTGATTTTGATACAAATGTCATTCGCGAAATTTCCGAGCAACAAACTTTCATATTACAATCGAGAAATTTTGCCGGCAAAATTCCATCTCTAGTGGTATTACATATGAAAATTCATATTAATATGATTCCAAGTTGCAAATTAATTTCAGCCTGTAGGTCTGCAGCGTATACAGGGAGGTTGAGAAAAATCGAGTGAAAAAACGAAATTTTATTCCCAGAGAATTCAAGCATTTTTGGGACTATCAATACAATGTAGGGCATCATTGACATCTTCTTTGCATACTACACGCGAGGTTGTTGAACATTTCTAGAGGAATTTGGTTCCATAAACGGGGCAGAAGCTCTCTCAGATCATTTAAGGATTCTGGGGTAGGTTGATGATTATCTTATCTTCTTCGGAGCATACCCCATGCATGTTCTATGCAATTCAAATCTGGTGAGTGCGGAGGTATTGGTAAATGTGGAATACCAAGCTCCTCGCGCGCATTCTCAACTATGGCTGCACGGTGCGGTCCAGCGTTATCGTCTAGAAATTGAAAAGTTTCACCAAAAGCAGCTTGAAAATTTGGCACTGTCAATGACATGCTCCCTATAGTGTAAGGCGGTCATATTCCCAGAGCAAATGTGTAGATCTGTGCGCCCGTTGAAACATATCCCAGCCCATACCATAACACTATCCCCTCGGAATGGATGGACTTCTTGGACATAGCGACGATTACGGAGTATGCGTGGGATTGTCCATACCCTTATTCTTCGAGAATCTGAATATCGTCCATATCTGGATTCATCAGTGAAAAGGACACTTCGCCATTGATCGTTCCAATTGATATGTTGCCTTGCCCATTTCAGTCTTTGACGCTTATGGTCTCGTGTTAATGGAAATCCTCTTGATGGACGTCTAGAACCTAGATTCACCTCTCTCAAACGTCGTCTGATGTTTTCGATGGAAACTTGGACCCCACCTGCATTTTGAAGAGTATTCCGTAGCATTCTACACGTAGATGTAGGGTTTCTTCTCGCCGAAACGGTGATGAAACGATCCTGAACAGGTGTTGCTTTTCGTCGCCCACCAAGCCTTGGTCTTTCCAACACGGAACCTGTCTCCCTGAACCTATTCGAAAGTCGAGATATCACACTTTGGCTGACTTGGAGCCTTTCCGCTACAACAACCTGAGTAAAGCCACCCTGTAGGATTCCGATAGCCCTATTAGCCTCAGCGTTTGTTAATTTACGTCTTGGCATTTTCAGCAAACTCATTTCAAATCGAAGCCGTTGATAAATTGACTTCATTTCAAAATGAGAACATTCATGAAGCATATGCAGAGAACCAAACTTCAGAAAAAAGGCGACCCGATCGACGAAATGTCTCATATTAATTTTCATTGGATCGATTCAAGTTGTTATTGAGTTTTAATAGTATATTCTAAAACTAGTTGCAGAATGGGCTCCTATTCCAATACGAATGCGAAATTCGAAAACGAGCGACGAAGGAGCGAGTTTTTGAACGCATGAGTATTGGAATTGCATTCTGCAACGAGTATTAAACGATATTTTCTCTATTTCACTCAAATTTTGTGAAATTCAACGAAAAAATTCAAATTATGGGTCCTAGTGACTTTCATATTGTATCTTGGCAGTTGGTGTGAATGTTAGGAAATACGAAAATTGACGTTTCTAAATTGAGGTCTGCTGAAATTTAAAAGGATCGGAAGTCATTGCTGACAACCACAAAACGAAAAATGTTACTGAAAACGATGCTGTAATGAATTCATTACAGCACTGTTTTTAGTACTGTAATGAACTCATTACGATACTGAAATAGAGAAATGATTTTACAGCGATTTTTTCGAAGATTACATACTTTGAAAAACGATTGAATACGATATCCCTATCTCTTGTGAAGCAGTATATTTCCAGTATTAAAAAAATCCTTTCTGAGTTAACAAAATTATAGTTCTCAAAGTGAAACCATTTTCAACCCACTACAGTGAACGCCCACCTTAAGTAATTGGCCTTAATACTATCAACCAAAAAAAAACTCTTACCAGAACTCGATAATCTTGAGGTCAAAATGCGTACCTGAAAGAAAAATACAAAAAGTTAAAAACTGTGTCGATAAAAACACCATAACGATAGAATTTAATGGATATGAGCAATGTAAAACTAAACGTAGCCCCCACTTTGTGAAATTCCTCCAAATTATCGTTCTAACGAAACTTTCTCTATTGTTCTAGGACCCGAAAATGAAATCGTCAGGGCCGCCTCGTTCCAGATTCCCGAAAATGAAACCGGACACTAGAATCGGCGGAATGCGCTGCAGAAGTTCAGGGAAAACGGGCAATGTAAGGCAGTTATCTCTGGGGCCTGCTAATTTGAAAATGTAGATCTTTCCCCGGAACCCCATCGCTATATGGCTTATCAGCCTCGGAAAATCCGCTCGTCTCGTGTCAGTACGGTAGATGAGCATGCGCGGCCTAATTAAATTCCCGACAAGAAATATTCCGTTGATATTTCAAACGGGGTAAATTGGGATCTGTATCGTTGCGCTTTTATTCGGGGAGGCTAGAGACGTTGAGGTGCTTTATTTCGTTTCATTCATCATGGCCCTTGATTGCCTTCTTTTCGAAATTAATCAACATTATATTTCATTCGAGTTGAGATAGAAAATTCGTCAAGGCTCTCACAAAACTCGTACAAAATCATCCACATCTGAAATCCTTGCATCATTTTCCAAAATAGTATATAACATTACTAACAAGGTGAGAGGGTTTTTACTGGCGAATGGAGGATATAACTGACGAGCCGCAGGCGAGTCAGTTACCTCCTTGAGCCAGTAAAACTCGTTACCTTGCGTGTATTGTTTTATATTTTATTTGTTTCTCATCTGTAAAATGTTAGATGAATTCCAAAAAAATCACAATAATTTGTCGCAAATGTCGTAAGCTATGGAAGCGTTGCCATGAACATGTCTGTTTATTTTTCTTTACATTTGTTTTGGCGAAAGCGAAAATGAATGTACCAAAAGAAAATATTGGGGCAGCCAGCAGTGTAGCTTCAAGTTTATTACCTGCAAAATCAGCTTCAAGGTACGAGCGAGAATACGACGACTTCAAAAAGTGGCAAAACAAAAATAGTGTGATTGGGGTAACTGTTTTGTTGGTCTACTTGAATCGACTATCAGCTATATTCAGCCCTAATACTTTACGGGCAAAATGGTCTATGCTGAAAAGCTGCTTGGAAATGAAAGAAAATGCCCCTGTGCGCAGGTTTGCTTTCCTTGAAAATTTTTTGACAGTTCCAACAACCAATTATATTTCCTCATTTGATATCAGATAAACAATTTCACCCAATCATGTCAACATTACATCGATAACAGACCATGGGCTGTTTTCACGTTGCTATGGACACATATTGATTCATTTCGATTTTGAAGTTTCAAATATTTAATATTTCGAAATGTCACGATTTGGTTGCAATACTGACGATAATATTAATGAAATTATAGAATCGAACATACCAAAAAACACCGTTTACAGTAAGAAATTTGTATGGAAAGCATTTATAGACTTTTGCAACGATAGAAAGTATCAATTAGATGGAAATCGGACGGCGGAAGAATTGGCGTTGATTTTAAAGGATTGGGCTGTGAACATGAGGAGAAAAGATGGTAAAGAGTTCAAAGAAAGTACGGTCAAAACCATGTGGAATATAACAAGTAAGCTGTTACAAGAAAAATATTATAAAGAAATGAAAGTTATTATTGACCCATTCAAAAGTGTTGTATTTCAACAAGCGCGAGCTGCCCGTGATTCTATACGACGAAAACTGCAATCAGACCCAAGTAAAAGGAAGCAAAGTTCGGCAGCATTAAGTTCTGTGGAAATAACAAAAATGGTGAATTTATGGAATGAAAATACTCCTGAAGGGCTGCAACGGAAATTCTATCACATAGCCGCGGTAGAATTAGCTTGGCGAGGTGGGGAAGCTGCTGCTTGCTTGACTGAATTTTTTTGTATCGAATCAAACAACGATGGTTCTGTAACCAACCGAGTGGAATATAACCCTGTATTCAGCAAGACTTGCCAGGGTGGTTCAAGAATGTGTACTGGAAGCAAGTTTTTAATAGAAAACGATGACAGCAACGTTTGTCCTGTCCGATTATTCAAAAAATTGATGTCGAAAAGGGGTCCAAATATTAAAACCAACAGATTATTCGTCAGACCAAATCATCAATGGAAATCCGAAAATGATCACTGGTATGATAATATGCCCATTGGAAGAAATACGATTCAAAATTGGACAAGATCGTCTGCCGAAGCGATTGGATTGAATACAAAGGAAAAAAAAATTACTAATCATTCCAATAGATCGACCGCGGTTAGTCGATTGGCCAAAAGTGGTGTACAAGAACAACAGCTTATAAAAATTACGGGTCACAACAATGCCAACTCAATAAAACCCTACTTGAATATTGACGAAGAACATCATAATCAAATTATTAACAGCATGCGTAGTGGAAATACATCTTCATCAGTTATAGAAACTAACACGTCTGGATCTTCATTTAACTATTCTAATTG
This sequence comes from Adalia decempunctata, assembly GCA_951802165.1. Taxonomy (NCBI): domain Eukaryota; kingdom Metazoa; phylum Arthropoda; class Insecta; order Coleoptera; family Coccinellidae; genus Adalia; species Adalia decempunctata. The sequence goes on along the minus strand of OX637695.1, from coordinate 3,535,776 downwards.
TTCCTTTGTTAATTGCACCTTTAAATAAATTGTTTTAGCTCTGTATTTTTTCTATAATTAGCAAAAAATTTTCTATCCGAATAACCCTCGGACATTGATAAATGCTCAAAAATTCTATGACAATTTTCTCAAGCTTGTTGCTTGTAGACAACAGACCTCCGCCTACGGCGTCGGTCTGTTTCCAAGCAACAAGCTTTCGAAATCTGTCATAGAATTTTTTCGAACAATTATCAATGTCCTTGGGTTATTAATACTGAAAAATGTATTGAAAAATATGACGTTTAGTTGTCATTTGCAGATTTCAAAGGGTAATAGCGTTTCTGAAACGAAAAAATGAGCGTTATACGCCAAAAAAGGTCAAGGTATTGAGTAAAGAAGAGGCTGAACAATTTCTTTTACATGCTCCTGATGACCAGTGGTTACTGGCGAAAATTGTAACAATATTTGGGATTTTTGGATGTTGTCGATGTGACGAAATTTTCTCCTTAGACATGAATGATGAAGAAGATATGGGAAAATACGTTATTGTGACATTGCGGCAAACAAAAAATTTAACAACAAGAAGATTCACCATAACCGATGATGGCTGCAGCTTCAAGCCCTGCATGTTATACAGAAAATATGTAAATCTTCGGCCTCCTGAAACAGAAAGCCTAAGATTTTTTTGACATACCGACATGGAAAGTGCATTTTCCTTAATGCTGGCCAGCACACTATTGGTGGTGTCTCAAAGCAAATAGCGAAATATTTAGGTTTAAAAGACCCAGAGTTATACACCGGCCACTCTTTTCGCAGAACTGGAGCCACTATGGTTGCGGATTCGGGTGGAGATATTTTAGCACTAAAGCGTGCAGGAGGGTGGAAGAGCACCGAAATTGCGATGAGTTATGTCGATGATTCGGTCAACAAAAAAATCGAAATGTCTAGCAAATTATTTGGTAGTAAGGAGAGTACAAATGTTCCGCAGTCCTCGAGTTCAGCAGTTTCTGAGTCAACGGATGGTTCATCATCATCAGTATCAACTCTTTCATCATCACAAATCTGTGTTACTGGAAATAACAATTGTACCATGATTTTCAACATATATGACGATAAAACAAAATGTTCTAATGTAAATAATACTGCTAACTTGTAAAAATTTTGCAAGTTGACTGTCAGTTTTACAAGTTAGTGACTTGATAAAATAAACTTTCTTGATTAATATTGTGTTTTTGGAAACTGACGTCTACAAATGAGAAACAAATAAAATCCATATCATTACTACTACTTTTTCACTTTCATCTTTCAAAGTTTGGGAAATCATACCATGGATCCAGTTACCAAAAATTATGATAAAATATTATGTATTGTGAAGGTGCACCATCTTGTTGAACTTCTGAACATTGTTTTCCTCTGTAGGCTCAACTCTTCGTGCTAATTCATCGAAAATCAATTGAGTGGTTCTCCGTACAATTTTGGATGATGTTTCGAAAGATTGACCCTGTTTTGGGGGACCCTCTACCGAGGAAAATCATTCCGATATGCCGGCCATTGTTGAAACATCGAATGAATCATTTCGACCGGAAATATAGAGCGGAGGGCACGGGCTGAAGACGATGACGACGGCAATATATAGAGCGGATCTATTGTAGGAGTTTACACATAGTTTGTAATTTCAATTAAAGTGATCAGTTGGTTGGCAAAGTAATTAAAAGCTGTTTGTCATTGGGAAGCGTCAGGAAACAACGCGATCATCTTCACGCTCAATGGAGCGTATCGCGAACGATTTCGGTATAAACTCAATTCTATCCGAACGTTTGGTATAGTTTCATGGCGAGATGCCATGTGTTCCATTTTCGGCTGCAGTTAATCGAGATATTGGAATCTTCCATAATGGGACATTTGCGGATCGATAACACCAAATCTACGAACGGTGTGAGCCTGTGAATAAAACTCGAAAATGAAATATCGAAAAAATAAAAGTGAAAAAATTCGTTTCTTTTGACGGCTATATGGCCGACTTTGGTATCAAAATGTAGGTTTTCGAGGTCGCTGAATTCAATAAAATCAATTCCAGAGCCCTAACTAGCTCAGTTTAGATTTTCACCATTCAAATTGCATTTTTTGAAAAATTGGAAATTTCAGACTCTCTTAGCTTACGTCGCTCTAGTCGTAGCCACTATTTGTTTATATTTTGTTGAGCAGCATATCTCAAATTAAAGAAAAGATTGGGAAAGGGAATACACCAACTACAATCTCAAAGAAAATACAATGAAATGGTATACAGATGGTTCTAAAACCGCTTCAGGAGCTGGCGCTGGGATTTACGGGATAAGTACCAAGTGTGCACTATCGTTAGGCTCCTGTACAAGCGTCCTTCAAACGGAAATACTTGCAATCGGAAGATGTCTAGATATAAATCTAGAAAGAAACTATCAGAAGTGCCATATAGCTATTCATACAGATAGTCAAGCTGCTATTAAAGCACTGAGCTCCTACGTCATTGACCCAAAGCTGATTTGGGAGTGCCGAAACAAACTCAATGAGGTAGGCAAGAAGAATAAGGTCTCTTTAATCTGGGTTCCCGGTCATTCGGGAATCGTAGGAAACGAAGAGGCCAATAAAATGGCCAGAAAGGGCGCACAGACGCCACTCACTGGCCCAGAACCCTTCTGTGGTATAGGAAAATGCACCTATAAGAAGGAGTTTATGCTGAAGGAGAAAACCGAAAGAGAAAAACTCTGGCAGAATCTCCCAGGGATGGATCACTCAAAAAAGTGCGGAACTTTGAAACTGCTAGATCCAAAAAATATCTGGATCTCAGTAAAAACCAACTTCACCTACCCACTGGCTTTCTCACAGGATATTGTCGCCTAAAGAAGCATCTGTTGAGAATGGGTTTATCGGACACTGATGAGTGTAGATTCTGTGGGGAGGAGGAAGAAACTCCTATTCACCTGGTTACGGAATGCTATGCCATTGCAAGCCAAAGGAAAGATAGCTTTGGACAAGAAACTTGTAGAAGTGGGGAGTTATCCTCCTTGAAGCCGTCCCAGATACTGGATTTCATGAAATCTCTGGAACTGGAGGGCGAGCTGTAGGAGGCGCGATGATGACAGCTCTGTCAGGGGGCACAATAGACCTTAAGGTCGCAGTGGACTGTAACCCCTTTTCACTATAACACTATCTCAAATTATCACCGTGCAAAATTTGAGCGATTTTGAAAATCTCAATTTTTGGGTGAAAAATGACTAAGGGATAAGACCCGCTAAAATCACCATATTTGTCAATAAATCAATACACTGTGACAAGAAAACCCTAGGACAAACTCTTTTTCATTTAACTTTGTAAAACAGAAGAAATTGAACAAAACAACGACAAATAATGATAGCTTGAACATTTGTTAATGATATATTTAAGCCTTTTCGAAGTGGCTTCCTTTGGCGGCGATACACAACTTCAGACGCTTCTTGAAATTTTCAGCAATGGGCCGCAGCTCCTCGAGCGTTAATCGGTTCCATTCCCGGCGCAGAGATTGCTTCAGCGACCCCAAATTTTTGTGTTTTTTAGCACAAGCCCTGTGCTACAAAATCGACCACACGCTGTAGTCCATTGGTTTGAGATCCAGTGAGTGGGGCGGCCATTCTGCAGATGAGATGAAACAAGGAAAATGGGTCTTACACCATTCTTGCGTCATTTTCGCTCTGTGAGCCGGAGCGGAGTCCTGTTGAAAGATCCAATGCGTATCGCCGAAGTGCTGCTTAGACCACTAAAGTACTATGGCCTCGAGGATGTCGCAGCGGTAGACTTCTTGATTCATTTTGACCCCTTGATCCACGAAAACTAAGGGAGTTTTACCACTGCCGAAAATTCCGCCCCAGACGGCCAGACCATGACGGATTGCGGATTTTGATGGTGTTCGACGATGGCCTATGTACCGGACCAGACTCTGTCGTCTTGGTATGGTTGTGGGGTTGTTCTCCGTTGAAAAGCTTCTCGTCTGTGAAGAGAATTCGCTCCTATTGCTGACCGGCGGCGAGACGAAGGAGTTGGCGGCACCTTTGGAGTCGTACGCGCATGTTTTCCTCCGTGAGTAGTTGAACTTTTTGGAGCTTGTATGGCTTGAGGTTGAGCTCCTTTGTGGGCAATTTGACGCACTGATTCGCGGTTGATACCGGTCTCACAGGCTATTTTCCTCATGGAAACCCTCGGATTTCGATTGACTCGCTTCTTGACGATGTTGCGATTGCTAGGTGTATTGACAGTGCGTTTTATACCACTTCCTGGACGACGACCATCATGGCCCAGCTCCTTGAAACCACGAATTGCATAGGACACGGTTTGTCGAGGCACATTGAGCAAACGAACAATTTCGCATTGATGCCTACCTTGACGAAACAGCTCCAAAATCGCACTACGTTTGTTTGACATTCTAAAACTCTGTGAAATGAAATTATATCAAACTGAAAATTCACATATTAGTACAGGAAAGTGTACAGAAAAACTTTTGTTCCTGACCACAGCAAAATTTGTTTTATTTTTCAAGAAATAGAGATAAAATGCCAGATTTGAATCCCACCAATTTGTATTAACAAAAGTTTGACATTATTGTCTGAAAAAAACATAACCACGTGGAGGTGAACATTCATAACAAAAGAATGCCCATTTTGTCCAGACCCAAAAATGGTATGAAAGTTGGTATAATTATTTTTGGAAGGAGTGGTGTTTCGATTATTATGTTTTTTCAGACAATAATGTCAAACTTTTGTTAATACAAATTGGTGGGATTCAAATCTGGAATTTTACCTCTATTTCTTGAAAAACGTATCAAGTTCTGAAAAACTGTTTTCTACGTCTGAAAGCATCACTCATCATTAATCTTCAGCAACAAAGATATTTGAATTAGTCTCAATTTGTAGACATAGCACTCAAAAAACCGAGGTTAGGTAGTGATTTTCTAGATATTTAGAAAATGCTCATTATCTCGAAAATGGTGATATTTTTACTGAGGTGAAATTCTGATATTCTGAACAGTCATGACCTGGTCTATCACCAGTTTCAATATTGTACAAGGTTTACCGGACATCCTGTATAATGGATCAGCATCTTCCAAAGTATCTGTATGCAAACCTTCTTCAGTAATTCCACATAGGACCTTACATTTTCTCTTCATGACCCTTTCGGCTCTCAGCGGCCCCTAATACACAGTTGACCCCACTCAATTATACCCTCACGATATCGGCAAAACTCACGATTCAATTGTGTTCCCACAGCATTACTCCGCGTCCAGTTACAACCGTTACACCCTTCATAGAAAACGCCTATCCCGATATATACGACGTGTATATCCGCATCGTTCGGTATCGATAACGGATGAAAATCAACGGAATTGCGGGGGACGGGATTAGAGAAAATCGCGGTTTATTACCTGGTCACAAGGGCCGGAGGATCGGCCGTGGACCACAGAGCGATACGGCCGCAAAGATAAGCTTGATTTAATTTTGTGGCGATTGTAGCTGGACGCCGCCGCTTGATCTTGTTCTACCTCGTTATTTGTTGACCCGCTTCGACAACGATACCGAAATCTGATTTCGGTATTGATTTTCGCTATCGGAACTGCGCAGACAACTTTTTTTTTTTAATTTTTCGACTGATGTGGTTTGTGAAATAACACCTTTGTTGTATCCAGCCGACAACGCCGTGTGTGTTCTTTGATTCGTCTACGAGCGCTCCTTATAGTCGTCCCAATGTTAACTTTCACCGTCGAGACGTATCGCTTGAATACCAGCTTGAAGGAGAGCATCAACTTTTCTCTTGTACATTGTACGAAATTTCATTTTCCTGAAAATTTTTAGACAGTTTCAACAAACCACTCAAATTAGGTTATTTTGTTTCATTGTGGTTCTAAAGACCTACAAGTCGTAAATGGTTCCAAAACTGATATTAAAACGAGACGAGAATATAACCTCACCACGACTTCTTCTTCCTAGGCATAGTTGCCTGTTTTCCTTCGCTTCAATGCCCCTAAAACCAAAATCGTTGAGGTGGGAGTTTTCTTTCACCACTGTACTCGATCTAAAAACATCAATAGGGATAAGAGTTTTTATCCACTTCCTATGAACAGATTTTTTTTAAGTAATGTGAAAATTATTTATTTATGTTATTCTATTCTTATCTACATACAGGGTGGCCATTTGAAAACGAAAAAACGAAAAAACGTTTTCAAATGGCCACCCTGTATGTAAAAGAAAGATGTTGGTTACACCATTTATAACTCTTGATCGGATGGACGGTTTGATATGTAACTTCATTTATGGATTCGTCTACGGTCTCGTTATTATAAAATACAATAAAATTTGAAAAAATCGATGAAAATTTCAATTATGCAGGAAATGCTTTTCCTTCTTTCGAATAAGGCCACTAGGTGTCGCTGCCGTTGATGCGTATAGTCGTACAGCGACTAGAAAAGTCTCTGTAGGTAGTCGTAGGTACTTAATTTGATAATACCGCTGTTAGATGGCGATGTGTGATTCGCATAGAACTCATGGAAACATGGAAGTCTATAATTGCCAGATCAAAAAGCGGGTGAACATCTCAAGTTGGTGGAACAGTGAAGTTTTACCGAAATATCAAGTAAATCGGATTTTGACGATCAGTTTCAAACGTGAGTTGCCCATCTTCATCTTTTTTCTTTATTTTTGATATTTTTTCGAATTTCTGTTTGGGTAATAAATATATTTGTGGAAAGAACTGAATCCAAAATTGCCCATAATTAGTAATTGACATATTATTTTAGTGTTTCTGTTTGCACAGAGACAGTATTGTAGGCGTCAATAATTATGAAACGTTTGCTCATCGGGCTTTCACTTATGATATACAATAATATTTCATGGGTTGCCTAATCTGATCTGGTCGAATGACCATCAATAAATTTGAATGATGATATTTTTTCTTGCATTTTTCACTCTGTCGTGTCGATCGTGCTATCGACTTCATTTGAACATTTCGATTTGCCTTCTTACGAGCTTGATATCGTCAACTGAATTGAACAAATTGAAGAGAGATTGAACCCTAATATTTTTGTTTATTTGCCGTACCTATTGTTCGAAAATAAAGAAATCACTTAATTTGGTCAACCTTCTAGATAAGCATTGTATGTGATGATGGAAAGTTTAAAAATACATGCTTCAACCTTTAAGATTTTTTCAATAAAATAAAATAACATCTACCGGAATTTTCCATTTACCCTTATTGGTAAACTTCGTCCTAGCCTCCCAGCACATGTTCTGTGTGACAGTGACAGCTCATATCCATGGAAACATGAAAATCTCGCTGCTTCACCAACTGAGATGTTTACCCATTATTTTGAGCTCAGCAGCATGGCTAAGATGTCTAAAATAATGGTGTGAGCACTGATTAGATTTTGAGAATTTATTATGACTGATTTTCAAAGCATTAAAAACAAAAAGTTATATGTTCAACAATTAGGTACCGCTTGAATAAAGAGAATTCTCTTTATGTAAATTACAATAATATTGAAATTTCGTGGGTATACTTGGAACTTTATTTTGCCTAATTTATCTCCTGCTTGAAAAATAGCAATAATGGGTAAGTTCAAAAATCAAAGTTGTATTGATGTTCTTATATCAAATACAGTGGTAAAAGAAAATTCCCACCTCAACGGAGTTAATCTTGAAATAGAGGGTGATGAAAAAAAAATGTAGTTTTTGAGTATTTTCGAGAGGTTCATAGTTTATTTCATGACTGAATCACCCTGTATTCATCGAAGTCCATGGAGATATGTTCTGAAAAAATTAAACAAACATCCTAAATCAGCCCAAAAATACAGGGTGTAAACTTAACCCTCAAGGTGAATAGTTTCTATAATAATATGGTTGCTCCCTGGGGATGGAATGAAATCTTTCTTGAGAAAAATTGGAGTTCATTCGATTCTGTTCCGAGATACGAGCGTAGTAAAAGTGAGTAATTCTCAACTTCAACGCCCTGTATCTCAAAAACTAGTCATAGGATTTAGTTGGGGCTATGGACACTCTTTATCAGTAGGTCGAGTACTACATTATACCAAAATATTAAAACATTTGACGGAACGCCTTTTGCCATAAGGAAAGTGCGGGGTCCTTTTTGATTGTACTCTCACTAACTGGATCAAAGATATCTATTTGACAGCTGATTACTAATTTTTCTGACAGCTGCCAAATATTCACTCATATAGTCTGTAAATTCGGCATGTGACACTATTCTCAAGAGAAATTTCGTCACCACCTGTGCCCCAATTTTACATCGATACAGACACTAAAGATAAGCCATTATCGCATCAAGCATTCACGGCGCAACGAGACGAATCGACGTCGTGCAGGTTAAGATCGCCTTCGAACAATATGTTTGTATCGTTAGGACCAGCCGAAGGACCAGCCGGCAGGATTCTTCATCAGGTCACGTTCCCTGGCGAGCCGGTATATCTGGGAGAGTATCTTGTTTTCGGGGAGCGCAGTTGGCTACGCCGCCACCAGAGACCCTAATACCCCCCCAGGCTACCGTTATTTAATCTTGGGCGACCTCGATGAGACATGTTCGCCATTGTAGGAGTTATGGTACGATGCCCGTTTCCTTATAGCATTGGAGGAACTGAAAGGTTTAATGAAGTTTCCTGTAATATACGGCCAGAGGTAAAGTTATTTTCGGGAAACTTAATAAGTTCGATATCGATTATTCATCCGCTAGTGGATGTTGTTGCAAGGAAGCTTGACTAGTTTTGATAAAGGAGGAAAACACCCGTCTGATATATGTACAAAAGTTCTACTTCAACCAAAAATGTGATTCAAACCAGAAGGAGCTGTTTAAATTTTAGATCTTCAGGATTTTTGTCTCCAAATTTAATTCTTGCTCCACAAGAGTTAGGGATATCGTATTCAACCGTTTTTAAAAGTATGTAATCTTCGAGAAAATCGCTGTAAAATCATTTGAAACTCAATAACAACTTGAATCGATCCAATAAAAATCAGCATGAGAGATTTCGTCAATCTGGTCGCCTTTTTTCTGAAGTTTGGTTCTTTGCATATGCTTCATGAATGTTCTTATTTTGAAATTAAGTTAGTTTATCAACGGCTTCGATTTGAAACGAGTTTTCTGAAAATGCCAAGACATAAATTAACAAATGCTGAGGCTAATAGGGCTATCGGAATGCTACAGGGTGGCCTAACTCAGGTTGTTGTAGCGGAAAGGCTCCAAGTCAGCCAAAGTGTGATATCTCGACTTTGAAATAGGTTCAGGGAGACAGGTTCCGTGTTGGAAAGACCAAGGCTTGACGGGCGACGAAAAACAACACCTGCTCAGGATCGTTTCATCACCTTTTCGGCGAGAAGAAACCCTACATCTTGTGTAGAATGCTACGGAATACTCTTCAAAATGCAGATGGGGTCCAAGTTTCCTTCGAAACCATCAGACGACGTTTGAGAGAGGTGAATCTAGGTTCTAGACGTCCATTAAGAGGAGTTCCATTAACACGTGACCATAAGCTTCAAAGACTGGAATGGGCAAGGCAACAATCAATTGGAACGATCGATGGCGTAGTGTCCTTTTCACTGATGAATCCAGATATGGACGATTTTCAGATTCTCGAAGAAGGGTATGGAGAATCGCACGCATACCCCGTAATCGTCGCTATGTCCAAGAAGTCCATCCATTCCGAGGGGGTAGTGTTATGGCATGGGCCGGGATACGTTCCAACGGGCGCACAGATCTACACATTTGTCCTAGGAATATGACCGCCTTACACTATAGGGAGCATGTTATTGACAATGTTGTGCCAAATTTTCACGCTGCTATTGGTGAAACTTTTCAATTTCTAGACGATAACGCTAGACCGCACCGTGCAGCCATAGTTGAGAATGCGCGCGGGGAACTTGGTTTTCCACATTTACCAATACCTCCGCACTCACCAGATTTGAATTGTATAGAACATGCATGGGATATGCTCCAAAGAAGATTAGATAATCATCAACCTCCCCCAGAATCCTTAAATGATCTGGAAGAGCTTCTGCCCCGTTTATGGAACCAAATTCCTCAAGAAATGTTCAACAACCTCGTGTGTAGCATGCAAAGAAGATGTCAAGCTGTTATTGATGCCCGCGGAGGCCATACATTGTATTGATATTCCTAAAATGCTTGAATTCTCTGGGAATCAAATTTCGTTATTTAACTCAATGTTTCTTAAGCACCCTATATACGCTGCAGACCTACAGGCTAAAATTAATTTGCAACTTGAAATCATATTAATATGAATTTTCATCGCAAAAATCTTATTTTAAACTATATTATTTTGCAATTTAAGTCAATATCCCTGACTCATGTGGAGCAGTTTATTTCTATTTTTATTTCTTCTGGCCACCTCGTTCTCAAAATTCCCTAATTCAATAACAGTAAATATAAACCATCAACTTTTTCGCTGCAACCATTTCAGTTGAGCCCGCCCAGCAAGAATCAACCCGGCAATTTTTTTTTTCAGTGGAAAGCTCTGAGAACAACCGACTGGGAAACAGGTGGATACAAAATTTCTGTTAACAAGATTGCTGTTCGTTAGTTGATAGTACCCTAAATTGTATTTACCTACTTCCTTTTTCGGAATTAGTTTCGTGATGCTGCAAGGAACATATGGGAATGGTGCAAACACTTTAATTGGATTTCGCTATTTGGGATCTCGAATTTCTTAATTCATCCGACCGGAAAGATTCCGTTGAAGAATGTGCATTCTTAGTTGCAAAAAGGAAAAAATGGTATGAAGATGACCATATTATTCTTTTCAACGCTTCGAAGGATATCTGAAGAGGGTCAATTTTAACCTGCACCTATACATACGAGGATATATTGAAAAATTCTAAGCCTACTATAGAACCAAACAAAATTTCAATGTCAAAATATTTTATTACTCAACATATTCTCCTCTTCATTGAATACATTTATTACAGCGAACCTGCAACGTCTCTAGACCTTACAAAAAAAATGTTTCTTCTTGCTCGGCAAACCAGTCCTCCACAGCTTTTATTACCCCCTCGTTGGAAGAAAATTAAGGACCTTTTAAACTTTTTTTCAGTTGAGAAAAAAAATGATAGTCGGACGGAGCCAAATCTGGTGAATACGAGGGGTGTTTTAGTGATTCTTACGCTAAATCACGAATTTTTTGCATGGCAACATGAGATTTGTGTACTGGGGCGTTGTCCTGTGAAAACAAAATACCTTTGGATAGCTTTCCGCGTCTTTTCTCTTTAATTTTTTCCCGTAGAGTGTTCAGTAATGTCGAATAGTAATCTCCAGTTATTGTTCTACCCTTATCCAAAAAATCAATCATGATTACTCCATGGCAATCCCAAAAAACTGAAGCAAGAACTTTTCCAGCAGATTTTTGGACACGAAACTTCTTAGGTCTTGGAGAACCAGAGTGTCGCCATTCCATCGATTGTTCCTCTGTTTCTGGATCGTAGAAATGTACCCAAGTCTCATCCATAGTAACAATTCGGTTAAGAAGTCTACATCGTTTTCAAATCGAGCACAGATCGAACGCGATGCTTCACCCTTGCACGCTTTTGGTCAACATTCAAACATTTTGCAGAAATTTTTCTCATGTCCAAATTGACGTGAACTATATGATGAACGCGTTCGTATGAAATCTTCAGTGCTTCAGATATCCGTTTTAGCCCAATTCGACGGTCTGATAAAATCATATCATGAACTTCATCGATATTTTTGGGGACTGACACAGAAACTAGCCTTCCCGATGGGTCATGATCTTCAATGGAAAATTTACATCTTTTGAAGTTTGCAATTTTTCACGGTCGCATACGAAGGACATTGATCACCAAGGGTATTAAGGATGTCTTCGTAAATCTGCTTACCTCTTAACGCTTTTAAATACAGGTACTTGATGATGGCTCGATACTCCAATTTTTCGATTACTACAATTTCAGTGTACATTTTTTTTAAATTTATTGCGTAACTATGGTTTACTTTTTTGACGTCGAAATCTACACTGACACTTCTAATAAGTTATTGTTCGTTGATATGGTATCGCAATATATTGTTTATGCATGAAACTGGTCTAGGCTAACTAGATATCAATATCCTCGTAGGTCTGATTTTTATTTTCAACAAGTGAAAATATCACAATATCATCGCTGAATCTTAAAGTGTAGTCTAATTTTCAATCAAGAAAACATGAATGAGACAATAAACAAAAATAAACCAAGAAACTATCGACGCTGTAAGTACAAGTGTTACAGAAGATACAAAATGATGTGCTCCTCCCATTTTGAGGAGAATTGTCGTCCTTTCATTGGAATCCTTGATGAATTCTGTGTAGGCATTCTTCGCTCAAATTTCCATGACTGAGAGAGTGACGCTTGTTCCCAGTAAAGCCGGAGAAATTAATGAAGGGTGGTAAAAGCCCTCCGATTGTTCGAATGTTAGGTGCTGGTGAGGGTTAATTATGTTTATCGTCGGTTCCTTGAGTGTGTTCTCGGTAAGTTGAGTTACTTAATGAATGAAAACTAGGTGAAATTCATTTCCAACTTCCTGGGAATGATTTTATCTCCCAATATGAGGTTAAGAAGTGATTTTATGGTGACCTTTATAGGAATTTTTTTTCGTTCGTCAGAAAGTACTCGAAAAAAATGGGATTATACAGGGTGTATTTCAAGGTGAGGCTTTTCTGTTGACTGATGGTAGAACTCATCAAAACACGAGGATATATTGAAAAATTCTTAGTCTACTATAGAACCAAAGGAAATTTCAATGTCGAAATATTTTATTACTCAACATATTCTCCTCTTGAATACATTTATTACAGCGAACCTGCAACGTCTCTAGACCTTTCCAAAAATGAGTTTCTTCTTGCTCTGCAACCCAGTTCTCCACAGCATTCATTACCTCCGCGTTGAAAGAAAATTAACGACCTTTTAAACTTTTTTTCAGTTGAGGAAAGAGATGATAGTCGGACGGAGACAAATATGATGAATAAGGAGGGTTTTCTAGTAATTCTAACCCTAAATGACGAATTTTATGCATGGCAACAAGAGACTTGTGTACTGGAGCGTTGTCCTGTGAAAACAAAATACCTTTGGATAGCTTTTCGCGTCTTTTCTCTTGAATTTTTCCCGTAGAGTGGTCAGTAATGTCGAATAGTTATCTCCAGTTATTGTTCTACCCTTATCCAAAAAATCAATCATGATTACTCCATGGCAATCCCAAAAAACTGAATCAAGAACTTTTCCACCAGATTTTTGGACACGAAACTTCTTAGGTCTTGGAGAACCAGAGTGTCGCCATTCCATCGATTGTTGCTTTGTTTCTGGATCGTAGAAATGTACCCAAGTCTCATCCATAGTAACAATTCGGTTTAAGAAGTCTACGTCGTTTTCAAATCGAGAACAGATCGAACGCGATGCTTCTACCCTTGCACGCTTTTGGTCAACATTCAAACATTTGGGGATCCATTTTGCAGAAATTTTTCTCATGTCCAAATTGACGTGAACCATATGATGAACGCGTTCGTATGAAATCTTCAGTGCTTCAGATACCCGTTTCAGTCCAATTCGACGGTCTGATAAAATCATGTCATGAACTGCATCGATATTTTCGGGGACTGACACAGAAACTGGCCTTCTCGATCGTTCATCATCTTCATGGAAAATTTACCTCTTTTGAAGCTTTCAGTCCAATTTTTCACGGTCGCATACGAAGAACATTGTTCACCAAGGGTATTGAGCATATCTTCGTGAATCTGCTTACCTCTTAACCCTTTTAAATACAGGTACTTGATGATGGCTCGATACTCCAATTTTTCCATTTTTACAATTTCGGTGGACATCTTTTTTTTAAGTTTATTGCGTAACTCTGGTTTACTTTTTTGACGTCGAACTCTACATTGACACTTCTAATAAGTTAAGTACCCTGTCCAGATAAAGGAGACAAGGAGCAATTCAGACAAGACACGTGAGAACGTGAGCACTCGAATCGAAAATTGACGTCAAGTTATCTTTTGAGGACCTTTATAACTCTTAGAACGTCCATTCAACGAAATCAAATATTGAGGGGCTTTCAACTGAAACAACTTACACGCGGTGAAGTACCCCAGAATTGTTTGGCGACCGGTGGATGACCGGTCGAATTAGGAAAATCGTAAATTTCGGGGATACCAATTTTATCAGCACCACGATAACGTCTCTACGTGCAAGCTCGATCAATTTTCATTACGCGCTTCGGCGCGCGGAGGAAGCTGTAGGACAATTATTTTTTTCTTTCTGGAGAAGAGCACGTGAAACATAATTGAATATAACGGAAGAGATGGAGGGTGGCTTTTATTGCCATGACAAAATATATGGAGGAGGATACCTATTTTTTCCTGTTGAGAAATAAAAATACGTGATGATTTTAGCCTTCGCCATGGCACTCTTCGAGGATGTATGATATCTAGTTAGCCTAGACCAGTTCCATGCATAAACAAAATATCGCGATACCAGATCAACGAACAATAACTTATCAGAAGTGTCAGTGTCGAGTTCGACGTCAGAAAAGTAAACCAGAGTTGAGCAATAAATTGAAAAAAAAAGATGTCCACCGAAGTTGTAAAAATCGAAAAATTGGAGTATCGAGCCATCATCAAGTACCTGTATTCAAAATGGGTAAGAGGTAAGCAGCTTTACGAAGATATGCTTAATACCATTGATGATCAATGTCCTTCGTATGCGACCGTGAAAAATTGGACTGCAAGCTTCAAAAGAGGTGAATTTTCCATTGAAGATGATGACCGATCGGGAAGGCCAGTTTCTGTGTCATTCCCCGAAAATATCGATGCAGTTCATGACATGATTTTATCATACCGTCGAATTGGGCTGAAACGGATATCTGAAGCACTGAAGATTTCATACGAACACGTTCATCATATAGTTCACGTCGATTTGGACATGAGAAAAATTTCTGCCAAATGGATCCCCAAATGTTTGAATGTTGACCAAAAGCGTGCAAGGGTAGAAGCATCGCGTTCGATCTGTGCTCGATTTGAAAACGATGTAGACTTCTTAAACCGAATTGTTACTATGGATGATACTTGGGTACATTTCTACGATCCAGAAACAAAGCAACAATCGATGGAATGGCGGCACTCTGGTTCTCCAAGACCTAAGAAGATTCGTGTCCAAAAATCTGCTGGAAATGTTCTTGCTTCCGTTTTTTGGGATTGCCATGGAGTAATCATGATTGATTTTATGGATAAGGGTAGAACAATAACTGGAGATTACTATTCGACATTTTTGACCACTCTAAGGGAAAAAAATTAAAGAGGAAAGACGCGGAAAGCTATCCGAAGGTATTTTGTTTTCACAGGACAACGCCCCAGTACACAAATTTCATGTTGCCATGCAAAAAATTCGTGATTTAGGTTTAGAATTACTAGACAACCCCCCTTATTCACCAGATTTGGCTCCGTCCGACTATCATCTCTTTCCTCAACTGACAAAAAGTTTAAAAGGTCGTAAATTTTCTTCCAACGAGGAGGTGATAAAAGCTGTGGAGGACTGGTTTGCAGAGCAAGAAGAAACATTTTTTTGAAAGGTCTAGAGACGTTGCAGGTTCGCTGTAATAAATTCAATTAGGAGGAGAATATGTTGAGTAACAAAATATTTTGACATTGAAATTTTGTTTGGTTCTATAGTAGGCTAAGAATTTTTCAATATATCCTCGTAGAAATATGAATCACGATTTGCAAGTTCGAGCTCAACCTCGTGCAATCTCAATTCTTGTTTATCCCACATATTCCTGTTTTAATTTCGCCGGCCACATCTCAATATAGGGTCCTCCATTTGCGGCGCGCTATTATTAAAACATAAACCTAATGGTAGGTGTCTTACCCCGCCGGCGGTGTGTATTAAAACCGCCTTTCCTCGGTATAATACCGAAATGTTCGGCTCGCAATGCATGTAAGTGTTTTATAAGTGGGGGTGGACGCCGCACGTCGGGGGCGGGAGGCGGCGGAGAAGCGCCAGATGTTCTTGGCCGAGGGTTAAGTGCGGAGTCCGGGGTCGGTCAACAATTCCTGCTTTCACAAACATTAAAATTGTTAATCATTCCCCGAGCGGGTACTAAACGCCATTTCTGGATTATTTAGGGTTATGTTGCGGATGCATCGCACCCCTATGAATCAGACGATGCAACTTGGTTACGGTACGGATACGATATTCGTGCTCTCGCCGAATGTTGTCCCGAATTAGTTCTGTTGCATAGTATTCTGGTCCTTGGAGGTTTGTTATTGAACAGAAACTCCCGGTGTAGGAACGAAGATTTACGATTATTCCAATGCACAACTAAATGCGATAATTCATCCAGGATTTGTGCTTTTTTGTTGGATCTGCACACTATGAAATAATCAACAATAATTTTGTATCTGAAATGTAAAATGTCAATATTACCGTACCTACTACGAGGTTTGCCTTTTCTATTTCGATTGTCATCTGGCAACTGACAGCTTGCTACGCTATAAAATTCTTTATTAGCGCTTAGGACTAAGAATCTCGCTTATATGCTGGATGGTCCCAAAGCTCAGTTGAAGATGGGAGTGGGTTATACAAAAACGATATCATTAAGGGGGCGCCAAGTGATTTAATATTCACATCCAGCACACTCGCTCTAGTTTCCGCAAAATCACTAAATAAATCTAGATAAATGATCTGTACAAATAATTCTAGAGGGGGAGTAATTACCTCGAGGTCCTTATATAGCGCTATACTTATATGGCTCACACTGTATATATAAATAGATCCTACAACGATAGCAAATTATGTGTGAAATAATGTACAGAAACCTTATGAGGTTCCTATCAAAATAACTCAAATAGGTCTCATACATTAACCTAATAGTGATGAGACTAATAATGCAAGTATTATCTGACTTAAACTTAATAACACAGTTCGATATTAGCGCTGATAAATTCTAGAAATTGATGATACGACCTTAATAAAGTTCCTCGATCCAAGGGAAGAAGGTAGTGACGATTTAGAACCTCCACGATGTTGAAATCACCAAAAGGTAACTGACGGCAGCAGGACTGATTTTCCTGGGCTTATTTGACCCGGTGACTTATCAATCTACAATGGATACCGCAGATATTCCAGCGAAACCACTGAAATGTCCCAGAACAAGGACCCAATGAACACAAATTCAAAGAAATCAAAATGGCGAACTCGCCAGTCAGCAATACCTACCTCTTTCAGAGGGTTCTCTCAGTACCAAATTAAGTACAGTTTCCTCACTGATTATAAATGAGAATACTTCACCGAAATAGAGTTCCAGCAGAATAATGATCCTGGTTCTAAAATAAAAGACACAAATTGCACGAGGCAGAATTGAAGGAATGGTTAATCTCACCTCTCAATATGGTAAATCCCTTTTCAGGCACAGTAAGATCTGACAAAATTCTCCAAATAAGCTCTGAAGCTGAACGAAAAAATCCCACTGTATATAACGTTTTCGAAATTCAAATCCCTAAATCAGGTGAGTATCAAAACTCCTCGACTTTTGAAAACCACCATCTAATGGAAGAATGCGCAGAAAACAACCATTCCACTAGTCTCCACGTGAATCAAATTCACCTATCACCGTAGTTCAGTTCCGAAATTCTCGACTAAAAATCCCTAACCAACGTATCCTCATCCTTGTCCCACAAATCGAAATTTCCAAAATTCCATCTCGTTCCCACACCGCAGGCGATACAACAGGTTTCCCGACAAGAAAACATATTTTCCTCCAACTTCGTCGTAATACAGTGGCGTGACCACGATCAGGTAACGGAAAATCAGCATTTGCCAATTCCGGACATAACAAGCTCTATCGCTAAGTTTGACATTTTTTAGGTTATACCTACTCAGAAAGTTTTGACATACGAGCGTTATTTATGTTGTTTACACTAACGTAAAAGATTCAACTTGGTCAAAAAATGGAATTGAATCGTGAACATTTTCGTGCGATTATTTTTTACAACTTTCGACGTGAGACGCCAGAGCTGCTGCCGGATTTTTACGCACTAAACCGAGACTTGGGACACGCCTGCAGCTCTCGCGTCTCACTCTCGTGTCCCCACTGCCTACTTATTCTTGTGTAGGACGCTCCTGATTGGTCACTTTCATTAATTAATTACTAATTAACTACGTTATCAAAAAATTTCAAACATTGATATTTGGGCTTAGAATATTTTTCACTTTCGATACCCTGAAGGAAGTGCGGTACTTCTGAGACACCCTGTATATTGATTCCCACAACATCTCCAGAGATATGAATTCTAAATCCGATACTATCACCTGTTTTCGAGATACAGGGCGTTAAAGTGGAGAATAACTTGTTGCATCAGTTTTTTTTTTTTAATTGAAAAGCCGTAATTATATTGAAGTATTTCAGACTGGAAATTGTGAACGACTAGGTATAAACTTCATGGAATAATTTCACGAAACTGTAGAATTATCGAGTGTTTGCAAAAGCTATTATGATTTATTCGTGAATCACCCTGTAGCAGTAAATATTTCAGCTGAACCTTTCCATGCGCATCTGATCAGCACTCATACTGAACTCATGGGCGCAACATAAAATCAATCAGGCTCTTTAATTTGAAAAAAAAAACTGATGAAATAAGTTATTCTCCACTTTAACGCCCTGTATCTCAAAAACTGGTCATATTATCGGATTTAGAATTCATACCTCTGGAGATGTTGTGGGAATCAATATACAGGGTGGCCATTTGAAAACGAAACAGACGAGATTACAGACGAAATAATTTTTTTCGATAGAAATGCTCGGACAGGTCGATTTCTGTTTCGAGGGGGACAACTTAAGATGTAGGTTACGGACGCATAGCGCTTCAACCCTTGCTGCTACAACCCCTACCCCCAATTTTTGAATAGGGAAGATGGGGTGAGTGATACCTCAATTCAAAGGTATTTTTATACTGATTTCAGCACAGTAATTGTTTTTTCATTTTATGCATTAGTTCTCGAAATATTCTCAACAAAGTATTTGAAAATGTGGTGTTTTCATGGCACTTGTAGTGTTTTTTTGTGAAAAATCGACATCTTGATTAAAGATTTCTATGTCAGTGGATTGGAGGAAGGAAGCCACAGTCATGGTTGTTTTGAAGCTCAAAATGTCGATTTTTCACAAAAAAACACTACAAGTGCCATGAAACCACCACTTCATTTTCAAATACTTAGTTAAGAATATTTCGAGAACTAATGCATAAAATGAAAAAACAATTACTGTGCTGAAATCAGTATAAAAATACCTTTCAAATGAGGTATCACTCACCCCATCTTCCCTATTCAAAAATTGGGGGTGAGGGTTGTAGTAGCAAGGGTTGAAACGCTATGCGTCCGTAACCTACATCTTAAGTTGTCCCCCTCGAAACAGAAATCGACCTGTCCGAGCATTTCTATCGAAAAAATTTATTTCGTCTGTAATCTCGTCTGTTTCGTTTTCAAATGGCCACCCTGTATACTGAGAAAATAGTTGCATTCGACCGAGGAGTTTTTCGAATAGAGGGTGTTTTTCCCAAAATAGAATACCTTTCTATGAATTAACAACCACCATAAATATTTTGGAGATTAAAGACACACATACGTCTGTGGTATTACTTTTCCCAAAAATCAATTAAAAAATACAGGGATTCGAATAAATCCTTCAAAAAAATGTCTCGTGGTTCTCTCTGAGAAACACCCTGTATAAAAAATATGCACTGGTCAATATTTTGTCGTCATGATACTAAATCGAAAAAAACATTTCAAAAATATGCCTTCCTGACGTCTGAGTAGAAAAAGTGAATTTTGGCAAAAAACTACCGTCATATATTCGTGAATTACCCTGTAAATATAAATATTTTTCATACTACGTATCCACTTATTTCATTACTAGAACATGTAGTAAACGTGTGTATGCAACAGAAATCCCATCTAACTCTTAATAATCAAAAAATAAATTTGAAAATCTGGACAATTTTCAACTTTCAACACCCCTTATTTGGAAAACTGGCCATAGGACACTTTTGGTCACTGAGTCGGGTACAACAACATACCAAACTTTCAGAAAATTTGACCGGTCGCCACTTTACATACATAAATTGCGGGGTCCTTTATAATTTTTGTCACTTTTTTGGTCTCCGAAATTTGTGCCAAAACTTATGGCCCCCCGTCCATAAAAAACGCATAAATAACCCACAGAAGCATTTAAAGCTTCCCTGCAGCATCGATTCGATGCACTTTTCGTCGTCACGAAATCCCCGGAAAGCGGGTAGGTATATTTCCATCGGGACTCAACCGAACTCAACCCATCCGTAACGACAGGTTTAAATAGCCGCAGCGGCGGTCCGGTCGTGTCCAACACGCCCAACTACTTAAGACCGGAGCTTCCTCTTTTTTATGTGGCTTCTGCAGACACATTAGTGCTCCTTGAACGTTTCAATCGCCCGGGTAGATGTGGCCTTTTAAGTTACGGCCCCGCCGTACCACCCTTTGAAATAATTTCCAGCTCTTACCCTGGACGCCGTTTTTTTTCCTCCTCCATCTCCTCCTCCCGTCGCACGCGAAATACGGCTATGCCGGACGGACGAAAGTTTTTTATTCGCCGGACTCCCGATCGGAAATACAGACCAACCTAAAATAACCCTCTGGGTAGGAAAATAGCGGAACTAAATTGCTCCCGAAAAGTTAGGAGACAAATAAGGCACAATTCAAGTTAAAATATACAAATTTTCGACAACATTGTTATGTACATGGAAAGAATTCTCTCTTTTTAAGCGGTACCTAATTGTTGAACATATAACTTTTCGTTTTCGATGTTTTACAGTTCTCTCTTCGCAGTACCTTGTGATAAACGACACCACGAATGCAAATATGAATCACGATCGAATTATATGGATGAGGAATAGTTCCAATGATGAATTACCTCTGATCACTGTATAAACAAACCACTTTAGATATGCAAATACAACGCTGAAAATTCGAATTGAAGTACTTTGTCCAAGGTACTTTCACTTCACAAAATACAAATACGCTTAGACGTTTTGGTCCAGAACACAGAGTTGGAGGCAACTCAATTCACCAAAGAATCTATATTATAATGGAATGATATTAGCCAAGCTTAAGATGTCTAAAACATATATCTAATAATTCCAAAATGGAAATGTGCCAATGAAAATTGAAGTGGAATTTTTGTTCCCGGAATTTGTCCAAGCGCGCAATTTTTGTCCCCGGAGTTCTTACAAACGCGCAATTTTTGTCCCAGGAGTTTTTCCAAGTGCGCAATTTTTGTCCCCAGAGTTTTCACAAGCGCGAAATTTCTGTCCCCGGAGTTCTTCCAACCGCGCAATTTTTGTCGCCGGAGTTTTTCCAAGCGCGCAATTTTTGTCCCCGGAGTTTTTTCAAGCGCGCAATTTTCGTCCCCGGAGTTTTTCCGAGCGCGCAATTTTTGTCCCCGGAGTTTTTTCAAGCGCGAAATTTTTGCCTCGGAGTTTTTTCAAGCGCGCAATTTTTGTCCCCGGAGTTTTTCCAAGCGCGCAATTTTTGTCCCCGGAGTTTTTTCAAGCGCGCAATTTTTGTCCCCGGAGTTTTTCCGAGCGCGCAATTTTTGTCCCCGGAGTTTTTACAACCGCGCAATTTTTGTCCCCGGAGTTTTTCCAAGCGCACAATTTTTGTCCCCGGAGTTTTTCCAAGCGCGCAATTTTTGTCCCCGGAGTTTTTCCAAGCGCGAAATTTTTGTCCCCGGAGTTTTTCCAAGCGCGCAATTTTTGTCCCCGGAGTTTTTCCAAGCGCCAAATTTTGTCCCCGGAGTTTTTCCAACCGCGCAATTTTTGTCCCCGGAGTTCTTCCAAGCGCGAAATTTTTGTCCCCGGAGTTTTTCCAAGCGCGCAATTTTTGTCCCTGGAGTTTTTCCAAGCGCCAAATTTTGTCCCCGGAGTTTTTCCAACCGCGCAATTTTTGTCCCCGGAGTTTTTCCAAGCGCGCAATTTTTGTCCCCGGAGTTTTTCCAAGCGCCAAATTTTTTTCCCCGGAGTTTTTTCTAACCGCGCAATTTTTGTCCCCGGAGTTTTTACATGCGCGAAATTTTCGTCCCCGGAGTTTTTCAAGCGCGATATTCTTGCCTCGGAGTTTTTCCAACCGGGCAATTTTTGTCCCTGGAGTTTTTCCAAGCGCGCAATTGTCGTCCCCGGAGTTTTTCCAAGCGCGCAATTTTTGTTCCCGGAGTTTTTCCAACCGCGCAATTTTTGCTCCTGCCTTACAGCCCAGACTTTGCCCCTTCGGATTACTATCTCTTCTGATCGATGCAAAAGCGTACAAAAAGTCGGCATCCTTTCGAGATCAGATTAGTCAATTGGCCGGAGGATGGGAAAAAGTAGTTTCTAGCGACGGACAAACTCTGAACATTAAACGTTCTTTCACAATAAAGCTTCAAATTTCGATAAAAAGCCGCGCGAACTTATTAACACTCCTACTATTATATTAATTCATCATGTCAATACCGAATGATTGAAGAAAAATCGGACATTCATTGAAAAAGACCTAGAAAGAAATGAAACGTGAACATTTAGTAACCAACGCCTCCGCCAATTTGTACCAAGTTACTCATCATCGTCTCTCTGAAACTAAGAGGCTTATGGACTGAACGAGAATAAAGCCCGCTACGGACGGCGAGCGATAATATAATATATATTATAGCTTTGCATTGACATATGTCATTTTAGTATGGAAAAATATCGTAATATATCGCTTGGATGAAAATATATTTATATTTTTCTGTAGGGGAGCGAGGGGCTTGTTGTAACAGTTTTCATGAAAACTAATATATCTTGAGATCCATTGATCGAATTGCTACCGAATGAAGATGGATGGATGCTTTAACTCTTCCACTACCAAATCAAGTGAAAATAATACCAAAACTATTGTTCATTATTTCATAATCGATTATTTTCTAGAAGAAGTGCGGTGTTACAACTTACCTCGTGCTTGGGGCAAGTAGTAACGACAAAAAAAGAGAACAATAATACCTCTGATCATATATTTTTTGTTTATTTTTAACGAAATTAACATCCTTCTAAAGTAGGTATTATGTAATTCTTATCGAAAATCAACTTGGATTCACTTTTTTAGTAATCAACACCTAAAAATTCAGTAATTAACAGTTTCATTCAGATGCATGAACACTCCTTTTAATCATCATGGCATTTTAAATCACAGAAAAAGTAATGAAATCATTTATAACTGAGGCATGCTTCGTAATTATCTCCTTTTGATATCTATCAAACAAAGTATTGCACATACAAGAATCAACATTCGGCGGGTTTCATCATAATTCAATTCACTCTTCATCGGAGCTACAATTAATACGAATAAAAGATATTGTGTCTCCTGTAACACATCTCAATTATGCCCACATCTTACAAATGATACACTCGACCAATCTTCCTTATTTGAATCTGTGTAAGCTTCACCACATACAAGACAACACCACACTTCTGATTCAGATTCTGAATCTGAACATAAAATTTTTTTTTAGCTCTCTGTCTACTCCGGTTTTATTTTTTGTTGATTTACCTTTGCCTGTTCCCTTCCCTTTACCTTTTCGTTCGATTTTGTCATCTTTTTCCACTTTATACACCTTCATCATAACTTGGGGCATGTTGTAACACTTTACAACAAGCCCCAGGATTTTGTTACAACTAACCCCATGGTATGATTTTTAACATTTATCAAGATAACTATTTAAACAATTTAGCAATCTTAAAAACTGTTACACATTATCAGAGATGGATAAATTTGAGTGCAAATAGGATACAGAAAGTTTGAAATTAGTCGATAATATTAATGCAAACCAAAATTTTACGATAGTACAATTTTATATTACCTGGCAAAAATGAAGCACGAGCACACTTCCGGTCACTTCGCAGGCTGACAGGATACTTGATATGGCAACATTATGCGGCGTGGTTTATTGGTAAATTCGAGTCAAAGAAATATGCCAATAAAGTTTAAGATCCTATTGAAAAGAGCCTGTTACTACTTGCCCCTGTTACAACAAGCCCCTCGCTCCCCTACTAAAATGACATATGTCAATGCAAAGCTATGATATATATTATATTATCGCTCGCCGTCCGTTGCGGGCTTTAATTCCCTATCACAAAAACGCCTATATCTCTTGAACCAATTGAGAAAAAATCAAAATTTGATCATAGTTAGCTTTGTTATGAACGTCAGAAACATGTGGAACATTGGGCGCGTTCATCCGACTAAGCAGCTACCGCCACTGCTCCTTCAAACGTCAAAACCATATGATTTTTTCGATCCGTTGTGTCAAATTAGTTAGTAATTTTGACACAACGAATCATATGGTTTTGACGTTTGAAGGAGCGGTGGCGTAGCTGCTTAGTCGGATGAACGCGCCCATTTACTTCATAGATATTCCAATTCTCTGTCGCAAAATGTCAAGCGAAGTGAAAACACGAGAATTTATAGTGAAACTTTTTCAAAATAATCAAAAATGGAGCTTCAAAAGAATCGCAAAAGAGGCTCGCGTTCGTCCGAAAACGGTATCGAGAGTTGTTAAGCGCTTCAACGAAGATCTTACAATTGACCGCATGGAAGGAACCGGGAGGAAAAAGGGGTTTCATAGCCCAAAAAAAGTGAAGAAAGCCATCAGCCTTTTTCAGAAGAATCCTAACCTTTCAGGACAGAAAGTGACCCAAATAGTGGGATGTTCGCAGTCAACCGTTCAGAAAATCAAGTCGAGTTGTGGAATTGAAACATACAAAGTGCAGAAAGTGCCAGACAGGAACGCTGTGAAGAATCAAGAAGCGAAATCAAGAGCAAAGAAAATAAAAAAAGATTTCTTGAAAAATTTTTCCTGTTGCGCAATGGACGACGAAACCTTGGCTGATTTCTCGCAACTTCCTGGTCAGGAATTTTATACTGCAGATTCACGTGGAAATGTTGCCGAACAATTTCGCGTGAAGAAACAAGCAAAGTTTCCTAAAAAAATTCCTGGTTTGGCAAGCAATTTGCACTTGGAAAAGGAGCAAATTTTTCGTTGGCCAAGGCTCTGTTGACATATACATCGAGGAATGCTTGAAGAAGCGACTTTTACCATTTTTACGTGAGCACGATGTGTCAACAATCTTTTGGCGAGATTTAGCTTCATGCCACTACAGCAAGGCCACCAAGGAATGGTACGAAGCTAATGAGGTGGTTTTTGTTCCCAAAGAGGCCAATCCACCAAATTGCCCAGAACTCAGGCCAATCGAGAGATATTGGGCCCTGGTGAAAAGAGAATTGAAGAAGACTAAGATATCAACGAAAACATTAGCGGAATTCAAGCAAAAGTGGAAGACAGCATCCCAGAAAGTGACTGAGACCAGTATAAGAAGCATGATGGGAAGAATTCCAGAAAAAATCCTTGAATATTGTAAAAAATAGTCTTGGTTTTTTCATTAGAATTAAAAGATGATTCGAAAATGAGTTTGATTTTCGAAATCGTTCCAGTGTTTCAAAAGATATAAGCGTTTTTGTGATAGCGAATTTATTCTCTTTCAGTCCTTAGCTTGAATGAATATTTTTCCACACGGATAAAAGGATACCAGCAATCTTCGATCCTTTGAACCGCATCAGTTTTCGCTGTATCATCCCTGACAAAAAAAATTCTTTCATTAATCGCTCGAACAAATAACGTATTCATCTATCACTCAATCTATTCTGAAACGGACCAACTCAAGGCAGGAGAGACAAAATGACGGTTTGGCACGAAGCAAGGAGTTCGACAAGTCAGGTTCTCCTAATATTTACGCACATGAACGGATCCATGTCGCCATACAAGGGTGAATCATGTTCAACAAAGCATGGGAACGAGAAAAGGCAGTCCTCCCTCAAGAAACGGGTAGACGGAGCGTGAGATCGAAAGTAAACAAATAAAATTACCTGCGAATACCAATGGCAACAACGGAATGAAGATATAGGCAACGTTGGCACTCCTTTGAAGCATATGGCCAGCAATAATACTGATCAGATTCGAGTTTGATTCTTTGGAATCGCTGTATAAACACATCTGCTAAAAAGCGTCACTTACCTACCTCAATTTAGGAAGAGGATTTAGATGTTAAACCTTTCAAGATTCAGCTGGTGCAAGAGTTGAAGCCGAAGTACCTACCACAACGCACAATTTTTGGCCGATGGGCTTTTGAAAAGTTGGCGGAAGATCCACTTTTAATCGAAAAATTGTGTTCAGCGACAAAACCCATTTTTGGCTCAATGGATACTTGAATGAGCAGAATTGCCGTATTTGGAGTGAAGATTGGCCAGAAGCATTGCAAGATCTTCCAATGCATCCAGAAAAAGTAACTGTTTGTTGCGGAATATGGGCTGGTGGCATCATTGGTCCAATGTACCACCGGACCAGTACCATGGTAAGTGTGAATGATGAGCGTTACCGTGAGATGATATCCAACTTATTTTTTGCCCAAAATGAAAGAGCTTTCTTGCATGATATGTGGTTTCAACAAGAGGGTGCCACATGCAACAGCACGCGAAACAATGAACCAATTGAGAGGCAAGTTCGGTGAACAATTTATTTCACGTTTGAGACCGGTCAATTGGCCGCCTAGATCGTGCTATTTAACTCCTGTAGACTATGTTTGTGGGGCTATGTTAATATTGGAATATCGAGCCATCATCAAGTACCTGTATTTAAAAGGGTTAAGAGGTGAGCAGATTTACGAAGATATGCTTAATACCCTTGGTGATCAATGCCCTTCGTATGCGACTGTGAAAAATTGGACTGCAGGCTTCAAAAGAGGTTAATTTTCCATTAAAGATGATGACAGATCGGGAAGGCCAGTTTCTGTGTCAGTCCCCGAAAATATCGATGCAGTTCATGACATGATTCTATCAGACCGTCGAATTGGGCTAAAACGGATACCTGAAGCACTGAAGATTTCATACGAACGCGTTCATCATATAGTTCATGTCAATTTGGACATGAGAAAAATTTCAGCGAAATGGATCCCCAAATGTTTGAATGTTGACCAAAAGTGTGCAAGGGTAGAAGCATCGCGTTCGATCTGTGCCCGATTTGAAAACGATGTAGACTTCTTAAACCGAATTGTTACTATGGATGAGACTTGAGTACATTTCTACTATCCAGAAACAAAGCAACAATCGATGGAATGGCGACACTCTGGTTCTTCAAGACCTAAGAAGTTTCGTGTCCAAAAATCTGCTGGAAAAGGTCTTGCATCAGTTTTTTGGGATTGCCAAGTGATTGATTCTTTGGATAAGGGTAGAACAATACCTGGATATTACTATTCGACATTACTGACCACTCTACGGGAAAAAATTGAAGAGAAAAGACGCGGAAAGCTATCCAAAGGTGTTTTGTTTTTACAGGACAACGCCCCAGTACACAAATCTCATATTGCCATGCAAAAAATTCGTGATTTAGGGTTAGAATGACTAGAACAACCTCCTTATTCACCAGATTTGGCTCCGTCCGACTATCATCTCTTTCCTCAACTGAAAAAAAGTTCAAAAGGTCGTAAATTTTCTTCCAACAAGGAGGTAATAAAAGCTGCGGGTGACTGGTTTGCAAAGCAAGAAGAAACATTTTTGTTGAAAGGTCTAGAGACGTTGCAGGTTCGCTGTAATAAATGTATTCAATGAAGAGAAGAATATGTTGAGTAATAAAATATTTTGACATTGAAATTTTGTTTGGTTCTATAGTAGGCTAAGAATTTTTCAATACAGGGTGTCTCAAGTTCGAGTGCCTATTAGACGTTTCTGGATAACTGGACATATTTGAAATCTGAAATTTGGGATTATGATATTGTTCGAAATTCTCTACAGACCTAAAATATTTTCAGAGCCAGAGCACTTCCGGTTATACAGGGAGTGAAAATAAATTTGTTCAAAAAATTTTTTTTCAATGTTTTCGTTTCTGATATGGTTGAGTATTCAGTGCTGAATACATTTCTGTTGAAACCATTGTATTCATTCGAATAGTTTTCAAAATATCGAAAAAAAACCTGAAAAAAAGTAAAATATTCATAGTCAGTATTATGTTCATTTTTCTTATTCTGGACATCCTGAGTGTTAACCGTTTTCACAATGTCAAAGTAGAAGAATGTGGAAAGGTCATGCATCTTTTGAATCTCATAAATATCATCACAGGGTGTTTCAAATTTCGTGTCAAAAACTGTTATCCAAAATTGGCCATAACTTCTGTTTTTCAAATTAGAACCCTATTTTTTTATTATTGCGATGGATTCTGCGGAGAAAAATAATGATAACACTCTCAGATGCTCTTGCTCTTAAATTCAGTAATTCACGAGTTATTTGAGCTTTTCTGGGTTCATGTTGTACGTAGAATCAAATTCATCTAATCTTTTACTTAAGAATATTCTGTGATCATAGAAGATAAGTTTTTCCATTAATAATTCCCAAGTGACAGGTCTAATTTTAGGTTTCATCTTTACTTTTCGATTTTATTCAATGGTTTCATAAAAATATTCATCGAATATGTTGCATGAGAATATTCTGTGACCATAGAAGATAAATGATCCCATTAATAATTCACAAGTGACAGTTCTGACTATTACTTGTTACTATGGTTTCATGAGAATATTCATCGAATCTGTTTAGATTCGATGAATTTTACTCTACGTACGACATTAATCCAAAAAAGCTCAAATAACTCGGGAATAACTGAATTTAGGACCAAGAGCATCTGGGAGTGCTATCATTATTTTTCTTCGTAGAATCCAACGCAATAATAAAAAAATAGGGTTCTAATTTGAAAAACAGAAGTTATGACCAATTTTGGATCACAGTTTTTGACACGAAATTTGAAACACCCTGTGATGATATTTATGAAATTAAAAAAATGCATGACCTTTCCACATTCTTCTACTTTGACATTGTGAAAACTGTTAACACTCAGGATGTCCAGAATAAGAAAAATGAACATAATACTGACTATGAATATTTTACTTTTTTTCAGGTTTTTTTTCGATATTTTGAAAACTATTCGAATGAATACAATGGTTTCAACAGAAATGTATTCAGCACTGAATACTCAATCATATCAGAAACGAAAACATTGAAAAAAAAAATTTTTGAGCAAATTTATTTTCACTCCCTGTATAACCGGAGGTGCTCTGGCTCTGAAAATATTTTAGGTCTGTAGGGAATTTCGAACAATATCATAATCCCAAATTTCAGATTTCAAATATGTCCAGTTCTCCAGAAACGTCTAATAGGCACTCGAACTTGAGACACCCTGTATATCCTCGTATGTTGTACGTGATTCTTTTCGAATGCACTCGAATCTCCGAGTTAATTTTGCCATCTATTCGACATAGGATAGTGATCGAGAGAGACATTTTTTCGCTATACTCCGTGCGAATACAATCAAAAACCGTTCGGTACACAACATATACGCGGAAAAGCGGCAATTTCTGCTCGACAAAAAACGCTCGAATATTGGTACTCCGCTGTCGTCCGGCATTTTCGAAACGGCCCAAATTGAAAACCTCTGTAGTCCGTGTTTGTGGAAAACATTTTCTAGATTGAAAACAAACGTCCAACAGTTACGGAGAACTATTTTATCGCAACAGATTTCAGGGGCGGAGAATTCGATATGGAATTGTTGGAAAACATCGCTTCCCTCGCTGTATTATCGGCGTCATATTTCTGTCTCATTTACGCTTCACGCGTATGTTCGAGGCTAGGGGTATTGTTTCGTAATTTGCATATTTTCAATTTCGTTCAAGTTGGGTTTGTCGTTCGCACTTTGTCCGTACATAGAAGCATTTTTTTCCGGCCTCTCGTTGATCCGGCCCAATAACTACGGAAATCAGTCAAAAAAGGAAGCCCATAATTAGCTGAGCAACTACACTGCGCAAAAAAATTAACGCACATTCTGAAGATCTCAATTTTAATGAAAGTTAACTCTACATTGACGTTATAACTTATTTTTTATGTTCTCTCGGCAAGGTTTTGAAGGAAACAAGACACATTAAATGGAAGAAAAATTCAGGATTTCACCGAATCTTATGTGAAAGAAGAGAAATGAACAATTTTCAAAATACTGAAATGCTGATAAGTGATTTAATACTTGGTATTTCCACCCCTTGCGTTAATTACAGCTCGGCAACGACGGTTCATACTCAAAATGAGTGATCTTAAAATGTTCTGATCTAATCCTTCCCAGATTTCTCCGAGTTGGATTTCTAATAAGTCATTAAGAGTAGCTGGATGATTTTCTGAACTTCTCAGCCTTCTATTGAGGTTGTCCCAAACCTGCTCAATCGGATTGAGATCTGGACTTCTTGCTGGCCATTCGAGAGACTTCAACCGCTTCAAGGTACTCCTGAACGATGCGCGCACGATGGGGTCTGGCATTATCGTCTATAAAAATGAAATTTTCACCAATGTATGGGACAAATGGCACTACATGCTCTTCAAGAATGTTCCTTATATACTTATCAGCATTCATAGCTCCATTATCAACGACCACTAGGTCTGTGCGAGCAGTCAAAGATATTCCACCCCATACCATAATCGATCCTCCCCCGAAACCAGTAGTATTCAGGAAATTGCACTGAGCATATCTTTCATGTGAACGTCTGTATACAAGGGAACGTCGATCACAATGGCAGAGGCAGAATCTAGACTCATCTGTGAAGAGAACTCTTTCCCAATCGCCCTCTTCCCAATGGATATGCTCTCTCGCAAAATCCAAACGCGCCCTTCGATGGGCTGGGGTAAGAGCTGGGCCTCTTGTCGCGACACGAGGCCTGAAATCATATTCTCTGAGGCGATTTCTTATTGTCTGAGTGCTAATTTGCACCTCTTGAGTTTGCTCAAGCTGATTTTGAAGGAGGCGAGCGGTTGCAAACCGTTGTCTCAACGAAGAAACTCTCAAGTAACGTTCTTGAATGGCAGTTAATTATTACCTGTGGTCTACCCTGTCCTGGTCTTCGGACATTCATACCTGTCTCCCTGAATCGCTGCAACATTCTGGACACACTTGTATGGGAAACTCCAAACCTTTCTGCAATTCTTGTGTATGTCCACCCTTCTTTTCGAAAAACTACCGCTTGGGCACATTCCCCTTGGGTCAAATTGCGTGTTTCGCGTTGCATAGCGATCGAGTGTAGAAAATCAAACGAAAGAAAAACTATTGATCACTAGAATTGATCGAGAACAACTGATTTTAGAATGGAGCCAATACATTCAAAATCTGATAATATCATCTTTTTTTATTCCTGCTGGGAGAAAACATCTGTATTGAAGAAAAACGTTGAAAGTGGATAACATATGCATGCATAATTCTGATAAAAATAATTATCATTGAGAACACCTTCAGTTGTAGAATAAATTTGAGATTTCCATAATGTGCGTTAATTTTTTTGCGCCGTGTATATCTTGGCGTAGACCTTCTCTTTCACATGGCCCCAATGGAAGAAGTCGCAAGGTGTTGAATCACAAGATCTCGGTGGCCAATTGAGATCACCTCTTCGAGAGATAACACGGTCCGGAAACTTTCCTCGTGAAAGATCAATGGTTCCGTTGCTTGTGTGGCAAGTAGCGCCGTCTTGTTGAAAGTAAACGTTGTCCAGATGAACATCCTCCAATTCCGGCCTTAAGAAATCATTAATCATCTCTCGATACTGCAATCCATTCAAAGTAACTGTTGCTCCAGCCTCATTCTCGAAAAAGTAAAGTCCAATGACCCTGTCGGATCATAAACCCCACCAAACAGTCACACGTTGAGGATAGAGCGGCTTTTCAACAATAACTCTTTGGTTTTCCTACCCGACTTTTTTCACAAAATAGTTTTTGTATTGCGGTTGGACAAGGTGCTTCACGACGACCCAAAAATGTTCGAGTTTTACGAACCGTCTCTGCAAATTTTCACCATTTTTATGGTAAATTTTAAAAATTTCAATGCGTTGTTGAAGCCTGCATCGTTCAATATTTATAAATGGCGTAGTTTCTACTTGTCAAACGTCAAAAAATGACAGCTTCAATTACAGGGGCGGTTCTAGGGCGGTGCGAGCGGTGCGACCGCACCGGGCGCCATTATGCAGGGGCGCCAAAATCAAATATGGGGTAGAAAACGGGACGTCACGACGAGCGGAATTAGGGGCTGTTGAATTTTGAAGTCTTGCTCCTCTTTCGGACTCGCGCGACTATACAATTCGACCGAAAAAATAGAGAAATATTTTCATATATTTTCAATAAACAGCTTGGGTTTTCAGTCGGCATGCCATGTCTTTCCCTGCGATCAAATATTCAAGTTCATTACGCTTGTCGGTATTTTTTTCAAACGTCACCCGTCACCCAAATAGTTTATTGGGCGGCTCCTTTGATGCGTGATTCAGGCGGCTTCTTTGATGAGCTGTTCTTAATGCGGCCTTTCTGTTATGATTGTCCATCCTCCAATCAGAGTTTTCTTTTAAATAAAGGTGGAGAATCTCACGAATTATTTTCATTTCTTTTTTTCTAATTCCTGAGAACAAACATTCGAAACCACGTTGTGTTGAGATTCTGTTCAGTGTTAAAATTATAAAGTTTTTACTAGGTAGGTATTCTAAATTTTTATGTTTAAGGAATTTAGGATTTCTTATTGTGTATTTAAGATAAACTCATAATTAATTCAGTAGCTTTTTAACATTCAATTTTCTTTCTATAAGAAACAACAAAACGAGTGTTTCAATAATATGAATATCACTTCTGTGATTGTCTTTTTTAGCCTTGAGAAAGAGGAAATCCATCCTCGAAACGTTGGCCTTGTGAATAACAAAAGGTTAATAAAACTTTTCCTGTTACCCAATATTGTTTTTATTTATTATCACTCCTTTTCTATTATGACATTCTTATCTAATACAAAATGGAAGATATTGCCGGTTATACAGGGTGTTCAAATTTTGCTGGGCTGACCCAATTTTGTTTTTTCGAATACAAGCCTATATTTTATATCACTTTTTCAGTTTCCACATGAAGAATATTGAAAACTTTTTACACAGCTTCGTCTTCACTTCGAAAATATTGAAGGTATCCGAGATTTTCAACATATTGGAATTCAACCCAAGATTCTTCACTTAGAACGTTTCAAGTCATCATTAATAGTTGAATGAGAATGAGAAAAATTTGGAGTAGAGCTTTTTCAAGAGTGAATGACTCTTAGACTTCAAATTAAAAATCAAATATATTTCTTGTTTGTTTAGAAAGTAGTTTACTCAAATTCACTTTTTTTGGTTACTTGTCAGTTTTTGAAAAAAGGTTTTTTGAGCACTTGTGAAGCTTACCATAGGTAATGCTCAATGAAACTTAAAGAGGCCTTTTTTCGCGCTTCTTATGAATATTCAAGGTGTTCCATTTGAAATAAGGAAGTTTTTTGCCTGTGCTGATTTGAAAATCGCTTTGAGTGATGGTGAAAAATGTAATATCTCTGGATATGCTTTTGTTGAAGATTTTGTGAGCCTGAATCCAATATTGAAGAATCTTCAAGCAGCAGAGCCAATAACAGTTCTTCGACTTGCAAGATATTTTCCCAAATGGGACAGCGTTTCGTATCTTGCTAACTGTTCCTATAAACGTAGTCAAAGGAGAACGAAGTTTCAGTGAATTGAAGCTTATGAAAACTCTACGATCTACAATGTGCCAATAAAGACTATCCGATCTTGGAATTTTGTTTATAGAAAAAGCTATTGCACAAAATATTGTGAATATTGTAAATTGATAAACAAAATTCGCGATAGCTGGAGCTAGAAAAGTGCATATTTGAGTTGTTTGAAATAAATAAAAGTTGTCAAATCTAATATCTATTATTATACTCGCACTATGAAAGATCCTACTCTCAAAAACTCGCACAAATTGGTGAAACGAACTTTTCAATGATTTGCTTTCATGACAGCAATAATTCGGTTTTATCGTTGTAGGGGCGCCACTTTCTAATCTCGCACCTCCCAAAAATATTGATAGCACCGCCACTCTGGCTTCAAAAGTGACATCTACCGAAATAGCGAGCTATTCAAAATAACAGCTCTTATTGGAAAACCCTTTGGATAAACTATCCTAACATTTTGTTCTCGTTTAATTAAAATTAAATTTATTTGTCCACCGATTCCTTTTTTTTTTTCACTTATCTTCTCAATTTAATCGAACACCAATTCAGTTAAGAAAGTGGAATCAAATACTCACCCTGTACCTTTCCAATACCAATCGAAGGCAGCAAAGTTCTCAGGTAAAACCACAAGAACGACATCAAAGCCACTCAGCCTCCTTTTCATTATCCGAAATTGAAAAAATCGACATAATCCCGACAAAAATTCCCCGCAGAACTCGAGCATACATCAAAATTTTAACCGGTAACCCCCCCCGGTAGGATCGTCATGAATATGAAATGACGAAAAGTCCCTTTCTACCTTTCCTTTCACCGTGCGATAGAGGACAAAACGGAGAGTCGGAAATCATCGGATCAGGATCTGCTACGACCCCCCAACTCAATAAATATTCAAATGCGAAGATTGAACGAAAATATTGAACGGATGACAATGAAAAACCGTTTCGGGTTTAAAAGCAATATCGGTTAGCGGTGGCGGATTTAATATTAAAATAGCCCAGGAAATTGTGCACCGACAATTCCCGATTCAAAACGATAATATGCAAATTGAAATATAATCCTATCAACGAACTGAAATTCGTATTTATGTATGAGGATTGTATTCAAGCCGTGTTCGGGTATTATTTGTGAAATTTTATCGATCTAGCCATGAATCGTACAAGCAACAAAGAGACTGCTAAATTCTCCTTCCGATCCCCTTCACTTCCGGTGTGAGAAACTAATTATTCAAACATTAAAGGGCAGTATCACCTTTTGAATCGTGGTAAATCTCCATTCAAAAGTGGTCTCTTTATTTCACGAGTAAGTACCCTAATTTACGACGTAGAGATTTTTTTTTTCAAATTGAAGTTGAAGAACGTCCCGAGGGCAAATAGTTTTCTTTTTTTCGATTTAATAAGTTTTTCAATTGAAAAAACCAAGGTTATCGTTAGATCTGGGGTTATTGAATATGTTTTTCGTTTTTCATGAGTAAAAGCTATATTTTTGGAATAATCATCATGAAAATGTTTGTAGTTTATAGAAGATTGAATTGCCTAAAGCAAATAGTTGCGATTTTTTCCAAAAAATGATGAATAACCGTCGGAAAAAATTATTGAGTGTAGTTTCCAAAACGCTGAAGTTCAACCTGTTTTTTTTAATTGAAAAACTGATTGAATCGAAAAAATCGCAACTATTTGCCCTCGGCAATTTAATCTTCTATAAACTATAAAAATTTTCATGATTATTATTTCGAAAATATAGCTTGTACTCATGAAAAACGAAAAACATATTCAATGATAATAATAAATTTTATTGATCCTTTAAGACATATACATGTATAGGACAGGTCAAGAGATAATTATCAACTAGTCTCACCAGAGTCAGAGAGATAGTCTTTTACAGAGTAATAACATTTTTTCAATAAATGTGATTTGACAACTTTCTTAAACTTATTAATATTAAGTGTTTGTACAGAATATGGCAAATGATTATATAATCTAACTCTAACACATTGAAACATCGGAGACATCTCAAACTTAGTAGTTCTATGTCTAGGAATGAATAAAATTCCCTCATTTCTCGTGTTATAACGATGGAAGCTATTGAGCTTTTTGAATTTATCTTCATTTTCTTTCACATAAATGAGATATTTGAAAATAAATCTAGAAGGCATTGTGAGAATGGCATTGGCTATGAAGAGTGGACCCCAAATCTAACGATTACCCTGTTTTTTTTTAATTGAGAAACTAATTAAATCGAAAAAAAAAATATTTGCCCTCGGGACGTTCTTCAACTTCGATTTGAAAAATAAATCAAGTCTCTACTTCGTGAATTAGGATACTTACTCGTGAAATAAAGAGACCACTTTTGAATGGAGATTTACCACGATTCAAAAGGTGATACTGCCCCTTAAGGCTTCTCCCATTTTTCTGGAAGCTCCTTCTCGTGGTCCAGAGATCGCTATGTGCTGTTATCGAGCGAAATTCTTAATTAATTCATTTTCCGAGTTCCTAAAGATCTCCCTAATATAACCATCAGAATTCAAAATTCGCATAACGTCGATCTGAATATACAGGGTGTTCTACAAGCTGTATGACAAACTTTGACAGATGGTAGCTGTGCTTGATCTGAAATTTTTTTTCCTATGAACATAGGTCCAATTCGTTATTGTTTAGAAGATACAAGCATTTGAAGATTACATTTTTATGTTTAAATCATAATAATAAATGGAAATTTTGAGGCCTAAAAAATTGTTCAAAATGTCCACCTTCTGCTCGAATGCAAGCTTCACATCGATGAACTAAATGAATGTGAAATTCCTATTGTGAGCTCATAGAGATATCCTGAATACAAACAAAAGGAAAAATTCACAGTAGAAATTATTCTGTCAGAGTTATAAGAAAGGTGATTTCTTTCTAAGGTGAATTAACTCCATTCTATTGGGAGTACTATCAGAACCATTTCAGTATTGATTTGTGCAATTAGTAGATACAGTATTTTTAGAGAAAAAACGATCTTTCAAACTTCTAAGTTTCACGGGAAGTATGATATGTGGCACAGTCCTGCTGAAACCACATGTTGTCAAAATTAATAGCTTCCAAAAGTGGCACAAGAAACTGTTTTATCGTTACTGCATTTTTTGACAATCAGGACGCATTGTTCCATCCTCTAACGCTCCATATTTACTAACTCCCATCTGTCAACTTTCGATCTGTCACGTCATAATCATGTGACATTATGACGGTCAAACGGGGCATAGAGTGTATTCCAAGTACTAGTTGAGATATTTCTATCGAAGACGAAGAGATGGAAAAATAACATAAATATGAAATAATATAATGTGAATAAAGACTCACAATATTGAATTAAAACCTCAATGAAATTTTTATGAGTTTCAATTTTTTTCCATATCCCCATTTCTCTGTTACAGCACAAAAAATGCAAGATTGTGATACAACATACAAATTCTTGATATACAGGGAATTCGTTGACCATTTTTTAACTTAGGTCAAAAGAAACTTTTTGTTCAAATTTGGGACTATCATTTTTGATTATACAAGAGATCTTGTGGAGGAAATAATGGACTGGTGTACCAATTCTCATCACCACGAGAATTGGAGAAAAAATGTATGTATGATATAAAAACAATACCAATAAGTAAACACTGAAGGAATGGTACGTACGGTTGGTCTTACATGAAGAGATCTATCTGGTGGTTTTCTTCGGCCTCTTGAAGATTAATGGTTTTTCTTTCACGGTACGAATTCACTTTTAGATACGGGATTAAGGGGCAGTATCATCTTTCGAATCGTGGTAAATCTCCATTCAAAAGTGGTCCCTTTATTTCACTAGTAAGTAACCTAATTTACGACGTAGAGACTTGATTTTTTTTTAAATTGAAGTTGAAGAACGTCCCGAGTTCAAATAGTTTTTTTTTCGATTTAATTAGGTTTTTCCATTAAAAAAAATCAGGGTAATCGTTAGATCTGGGGTTATTGAATATGTTTTTCGTTTTTCATGAGTACAAGCTATATTTTTGAACTAATCATCATGAAAATTTTTGTAGTTTATAGAAGATTAAATTGCCGAGGGCAAATAGTTGCGATTTTTTCCAAAAACTGATGAATAACCGTCGGAAAAAAATCATTAAGTGTAGTTTCCAAAACGCTGTTCAACCTGTTTTTTTTTTCCATTGAAAAACTAATTAAATCGAAAAAATCACAACTATTTGCCCTCGGCAATTTAATCTTCTATAAACTACAAAAATTTTCATGATGATTATTCCAAAACTATAGCTTGTACTCACGAAAAACGAAAAACATATTCAATAACCTCAGATCTAACGATTAACCTGGTTTTTTTAGTTGAAAAACTGATTAAATCGAAAAAAAGCAAACTATTTGCCCTCGGGACGTTCTTCAACTTCAATTTAAAAAAAAAATCAAGTCTCTACGTCGTAAATTAGGGTAGTTACTCGTGAAATAAAGAGACCACTTTTGAATGGAGATTTACCACGATTCAAAAGGTCATACTACCCCTTAACAGGTTCCGGCGTGGAAAAGAATATGGTGTGAAAGCCGTATGTCATTGCTAGTCAAGTAGCAGAAACAGGTAGAATCTTTTTGGGATTCTGGGCGAATCAAGACCATAGAATCGATGAGGGTGGGAACCACTGAGTTCTCGGTCTTCTTCGTTACCATCCATCCGCAGTAAGAACTTTGTGATATTGAAAAATGAAAAAAATTCGAACCATCATATTGCCAAAAAATTGAGTTGAAGGAATTCATCCTCTTGGGTGCAACACGTCTTATGTAACTGAGTAAACGAATTAGAAATTCTTTCTAAATTATTCTGCATACTGTTTCGAAAAGAGGCCAGAGTGTTTTACGACGTCGATATTCTTCTCGAATAGTTGGTTCATGGCGCGGCAGCTGAAAATGGTTTGCAATTTATTTGCATACACTTTAGTGCTGCATAAGCATAACATACTTAGCTGGTAAATTGATTAGGCTTCGAGTGCCTGCACCGATAAGGCTGGTGGCACCCACATATAAATATCGAACCTATACGCGCCCCCGGTAGAAAATTCCACCGAGCAATTACCCCGATAAACAGATTTTACAGCATTCGTTGATGGGGTACTGAAATTTGATTTTGCGGCGTATGGGCGTATGAAAATATTCGTTGTTGTTTCGGCATGAAATTCCCTATTTGGATTATACGGCTTCAGTTTCAGTTTATACGATAACATTTATTTTTCATTAATAGCGTTTCCGCATTATGTTAATGGATCGCGGGGTAATGGATGATACGTTCCCGGGTATTCCAGTCAAGATCCATTATTGAACGAGCGCTCTATAATGCGGTTTTAGTTCCATATTTTCCAGGGATGTTATCGAGTTGTCGCTCCGAAAATCGGTTGAATGATCTCTAAAGGCTCGTTCAGACTATGACGATTCAACCAATTCGCCCAAGGGCGAATAACGATCATGAGGGGGTAATAACGATCATGGGGGGTGATAACGATTGAATTCCATTAAATCAAGTACACAATGTATGAAATATTTTATGTCCACCACCTTTTCCTCAGATCTCATCAACAATTACTTGATATAAGGACTGAACGAGTATAAATTCGCTATCACAAAAACGCCTATATTATTATCTCTTGAACCAATTGAGGAAAAAATCAAAATTTGATCATAGTTAGCTTTGTTATGAACGTCAGAAACATGTGGAACATTTACTTCATAGATATTCCAATTCTCTGTAGCAAAATGTCAAGCGAAGTGAAAACACGAGAATTTATAGTGAAACTTTTTCAAAATAATCAAAAATGGAGCTTCAAAAGAATCGCAAAAGAGGCTCGCGTTCGTCCGGAAACGGTATCAAGAGTTGTTAAGCGCTTCAACGAAGATCTTACAATTAACCGCAAGGAAGGAACCGGGGGAAAATGGGATTTCATAGCCCAAAAAAGTGAAGATAGCCATCAGCCTTTTTCAGAAGAATCTTTACCTTTCAGGACGGAAAGTGACCCAAATACTAGATTGTTCGCAGTCAATCGTTCAGAAAATCAAGTCGAGTTGTGGGCTTAGAACATACAAATTGCCAGACAGGAACGCTGTGAAGAATAGAGAAGCGAAATCAAGAGCAAAGAAATTAAAAAAAGATTTCTTGAAAAATTTTTCCTGTTGCGTGATGGACGACGAAACCTATGTCTTGGCTGATTTCTCGCAACTTCCTGGTCAGGAATTTTATACTGCAGATTCTCGTGGAAATGTTGACCAACAATTTTGCGTGAAGAAACAAGCAAAGTTTCCTGAAAAATTCCTGGTTTGGCTAGTAATTTTCACTTGTGGGAAAAAGAGCAAATTTTTCGTTGGCCAAAAGGCTCTGTTGACTCGAAGATATACATCGAGGAATGCTTGAAGAAGCGACTTTTACCACTTTTACGTGAGCACGATGTGTCAACAATCTTTTGGCCAGATTTAGCTTCATGCCACTACAGCAAGGCCACCAAGGAATGGTACGAAGCTAATGAGGTGGTTTTTGTCCCCAAAGAGGCCAATCCACCAAATTGCCCAGAACTCAGGCCAATCGAAAGATATTGGGCTCTGGTAAAAAGAGAATTGAAGAAGACTAAGAAATCAACGAAAACATTAGCGGAATTCAAGCAAAAGTGGAAGACAGCATCCCAGAAAGTGACTGAGAACACTATAAGAAGCATGATGGGAAGAATTCCAGAAAAAAACCATGAATTTTGTGAAAAATATTTTAGTTTTTTTTATTGTAAAAACAGTTTTCATTAGAATTAGAAGATGATTCGAAAATGAGTTTGATTTTCGAAATCGGTCCAGTGGTTCAAAAGATATAAGCGTTTTTGTGATAGCGAATTCAGGATGCAACAAACCAAATACGAAATAAGTAGCGGCATCTCTAGTTCGTCGATGTGAAGCTTGCATTCAAGCAGAAGATGGACATTTTGAACAATTTTTATAATCTCAAAATTTCCATTTATTATTATGATTTAAACATAAAAATGTAATCTTCAAATGCTTGTATCTTCTAAACAAAAACGAATCGTACCTTCTAAACAAAAACGAATCGGACCTAATATCTTATCGGGCGGTAAACCGTTCGGACAGTTACAGGATGGTCTTTTTCTCCTAACCACTCATCATCCAAAGATCGAGTTGTCGCAAATCGGTCTCTAATGGCCATAAGTCTTAGACGTCGATCTTGAACTTCATTTGTGCCCCTTCGACGTCCGGTGCCTACTCTTCTTCGATTTTGGGCATTATCGAACCACGCTCGACAACATCTGATAAGAGTAGTTGGATTTCTGTTCGTACGGTTAGCGATTTCTCGAAATGACAACCCCACCTCCCGTAGACCAATAAACAATTCGGCCTCTTTCAAATTCACTTAGCTGACGATAAATTCCGCATAAACGTGCTCTAGGCATTTTAACAACAACTAAACATCGACTTTGGATCTCCTCGAACAGCTGGTTTGTTGTAAATTTGAAAAAATTGCAAAAAACGACTACAATATTTAAGTAACAAAAAATGTTCACATAAAAAATGATAACATTCGCCATTCACCGTTACTGCATTTTTTTACAATCAGGACCCGTTGTTATACCCTGTATGTTTACTTACTCCCATATCTCAACTTTCGATCTGTCACGTCATAATCAAGTGACATCATTAGTCTCAAACAAGACGCGCAATTCAAATCTTGCCCTCTTTTTGAAACACCCTATATCATACCGGCCAATTTCGAATTCCATCACGACTGGAAAACTCATAGAATCGCATCATTTTTACCTCTCCTTTATGCTCTGCATACATACATATCCCTGGTTCTACGCCGCTGCCGCGAACGGTACCGTGCAAACTGAAATGAACTAATCTATAGAACAATTAATTAATTAGACTGATTTAGTCAGGCACAGCGGCACGCGAGTTGCCTGCTAATGAAATATAGAGTCAGAACTGCGTATCAAATTAATCAAATGTTTGCCGGGAATGGGACAATTCACTAATGCCGAACATCGCCTTCTACGGTTTCCGAGGCTAAAGCCAGATTATATCCGCATACAATCAGCGAAATGGGATGAATATTGAAAACGCGGATCGAAGCCGCATCCAAGAAGATTCTGTCCGGGTTATGTCAAATGAACAATCTTTAATACAAAAACAGGCACCTAGAAAATTTCAAATTGACCACGAAACCCAGATCTCATCGTGATACTTCAAGTTGTAGCATCAAGGATCCTCATAAAAGGAACAAATGGTCCAAATCAAGGATAGAGTTCTCTTAATTTCGTCTCGAGAATCTGTGAAAAAAATTTGTTGCACCCTGTATTGTTTTCTTCCCTCTTGATCATAACCACAAAGGCCTACGCATAATTGCAATTCCTGATG
The DNA here is from genome assembly GCA_951802165.1 of Adalia decempunctata. Lineage (NCBI taxonomy): Eukaryota > Metazoa > Arthropoda > Insecta > Coleoptera > Coccinellidae > Adalia > Adalia decempunctata. The sequence goes on along the minus strand of OX637695.1, from coordinate 3,493,675 downwards.
ACAATGAAGAGCCTGAATTTCCAAGATGGTCCAATCGAACACGAAGATTGATATAGGCCCCACTATCTACGGAGGAAAGTTCGAAATTCGTTTTAAAAATCAAAAAAATGTCTCTACAGTATCAAAGCGCCATCTCAAGTTGATTACGACCAACTGCACATTATTAATAATTCCCAGAAAAGATGCCTGCATTAATCTGAAATCGCGTCACCTATTGGCTGAAGTTCAAACTTTACACTCTTATTGCCAGCGCCATCTAATGGCAGACTGACGCACTCAACTGATATGACCGACTAGGGTAGATTCCCGCAATTGCATTCCGTAGATTATTATCCACATACCGAAAGATGGCGCCACATACAGATCCATACAGTGTCCTACAACTCAAAAAACTGTAAATAATGGAATCTGTAAGCAATGTGTCAGCTTAACTTCCACCTGTCTCTGCTAGAGGTCACCATGCTTAACTATATCGTGAAAAGAATGGAATGAAGGGAATGGCAATGCATTTCCGGAATGCGGAACAAATTGTCAATATGTCGAAATATGGAATTCCCGTGAAGGCAGCATTACCATATGGATCATAACGCAATTATTGCTGTAACGAAATTATCCTTATATTTCAGCGAAAAATGGATGGGAAAAAAAGCGTGGTGAAGATTCAGCGAAATTGGACAAATTATCGGAAAATTGGATTGGACTGGAACTGAAACTAGCGCGCAAAAAGTGATTTTCCATACTAAATTCTCGTACTGAGCTGTACATAGAATTCATTTAGTGTTGTGTGTGATGCTAAATGAAGGAAAATAGACGTAAAACTTTCGGAAAGGCGAAGTTTATGAGCTCTGTGTTCATCGCCAATCGATAGAGCAAACGTTCATTTATTTCCGATTTGCTTTTCTATCACCGCGAATTCCCAGTTTCTGCAAATAACCGGGATCTTTTTATTGCGATCGTCTCAAGAAAGACCGTGACCTATTCGATTTTATATGGCGGGGTTAACTTAGTGGCGGCGGAACTATTCGAATATTTCAGGACGGAGATCGTGAATCGTTCAGCAATCGGTAGCCCAGGAATTAAGGGGAAGTATCACCTTTTGAACCCTGGTAAATCTCCATTCAAAAGGTGGTCTCTTTATTTCACGAGTAACTAACTTAATTTACGACGTAGAGACTTGATTTTTTTTTAATTGAAGTTGAAGAACGGCCCGGGGGCAAATAGTTTCATTTTTTTCGATTTAATTAGTTTTTCAATTAAAAAAACAGGGTTATCGTTAGATCTCTGCAATATTTGGGTTATTGAATATGTTTATCGTTTTTCGTGAGTACAAGTTATATTTTTGAACTAATCGTCATGAAAATTTTTGTAGTTTATAGAAGATTAAATTGCCGAGGGCAAATAGTTGCGATTTTTTCCGAAAAATAATGAATAACTGTCGAAAAGTGTAGTTTCCAAAACGCTGAAGTTCAACCTGTTTTTTTTAATTGAAAAACTAATTAAATCGAGTGGTTTTAATTTTATAACGTTTTGAAATCGGATAGGTTTTTCTGCCCCACCCTGTAGTTGCGATTTTTTCCAAAAAATGATGAATAACCGTCGGGAAAAAAATCATTAAGTGTAGTTTCCAGAACGCTGAAGTTCAACCTGTTTTTTTTTAATGAAAAACTAATAAATCGAAAAAATCGCAACTATTTGCCCTCGGCAATTTAATCTTCTATAAACTACAAAAATTTTCATGATGATCATTTCAAAAATATAGCTTGTACTCATGAAAAACGAAAAACATGTTCAATAACTCCAGATCTAAAGATTACCCTGTTTTTTTCAATGAAAAACTAATTAAATCGAAAAAAAGAAAACTATTTGCCCTCGGGACGTTCTTCAACTTCAATTTAAGAAAAAATCAAGTCTCTACGTCGTAAATTAGGGTACTTGCTCGTAAAATAAAGAGACCACTTTTTGAATGGAGATTTACCACGATTCAAAAGGTGCTACTTCTTTTTCTTTGTCGATTTCTATATTCAAGGTTCTGAAATCGGCATTACAGAAACTTAAGGGTTTTCCAATAAGAGGTCTTATTTTGAATAGCCCACTATTTTGGTAGATGTCACTTTTGAAGTTGTAATTTTTTGGCATTTGACAGGTGGAAAAAACGCCATTAACAAAAATGGAACGATACACCCCACAACAACGCATTGAAATTAATCAAAATTTGGCAGAGACGGATCGTTAAACTCGAATATTATTGGGTCGTCCTGAAGCACCTTGTTGAACCGCAATACAGAAATTAGTGCAAAAATTTGAGCTGTTGGGACAAGTTGGTGATGTGAAGAATAAAACCCGAGCACGTCGCTCAAGAACAGCCGAGGATGTTGATGGTGTAGCAGAAAGTGTCGAAGAAAACCCAGGTTTGTCCATTTCTCGTCGTTCCTTGGAATAAGGCATCCCACAAACGTCATATTTATTTGCATAAAGATAAGAACTTTGCACGGCACAACATTGCACGAAACCAGACAGCCAGCAGAGACATCTCTTTTAGTCAGAACAACCGTAAGTAACATCCTCAGTAGTAATATCCCTAGGACCTTGATAATAGACGAGATAATTTTATGACCATCTAAAGCTCGTCCATTGGTAACAGCCCGAAGCCGAAGGCTGAGGGCTTCAGCAATTGTTGTTCCTCCACACCACTTTTTGCTATTTGATTGACAGCTGTTTATCCATTTGAATGATTCGTTATCTTTTTGTCTTTGACATTCAAGCCAATTGCTTCGGCAGCACATTTAGTCCATTTATTAATGATATTCCTTCCAACAGGTACATCATCGTACCATTTGTCAGTTTCATTTTTCATGAATAGTCGTGGTGAGGTAATATTTTCGCCTCGTTTTGATATTAGTTTATGAAAAAGACGTACAGGGCAGCTTTGTCTCTCACTATTGGAAACCAACCATTTACTACTTGTACAGCTTTTAGAACCACCTTGGCACGTTTTACTGAATACCGGATTGTATTCAATGCGATTTGTTGGAGAACCATCGTTATTCTTCTCGATTTGAAAAAAATTCACCAAACAAGCAACTGCCTCTCCTCCTCGCCACGCTAGTTCTATCTGCTGCAGCAATATGATAAAATTTACGCATAAGACCTTCAGGAGTATTTTCATCCCATAGCAATATTATTCTGGATTTACGTTTACTTGGGTCAGCTTGCAATTTTTTTCTGATTGCATCGCAGGCATCTCGGGCTGGTTTAAATATTATATTATTAAACGGGTCAATCATAATGTTATAGTCCTTATAATACTTTTCTTGTAAGAGTTTGCTCGAAACATTCCACATTGTCTTTACCGTTGCTTCTTTGAATTCTGTTCCGTCTTTTTTTCTCATATTGACAGCCCAATCTTTGAGTATAAACGCCAATTCTTCCAAGCTTCTGCGTTCATTCAATTCGTATGATCGTTCGTAGCAAAATTCCATAAATATTCCCCAAATATATTTGTGGCTATTGGAAGTATTTCTGGGAATGTTTTCTTTGGTAAGCTCATTTATATTTTTAACATTACCAAAGCGTGACATTTTGAAATTTGTTTGGAATGATGTTGCCATGGAACTATTATATAATTTTATAAGACTCTATCGTGTTATCATTGGGATTGAAAATTGCATTGGATGTAGTTTTCGATGTAATGTTGATATGATTGGCTGAAATGGTTCCATATGATACAAAAATCATAAAATTGGATTTGTTCTTAGAACTGTCAAAAAATTTATTCTTTAATTCTCGTGGTGATGAGAATTGGTACAGCCGTCCATTCCTCCCTCCAAGAGAGCTCTTGTACATTAGTTACTATCGGATAATCCCCAAGTAAGTGTCATCCAGCGTTCAACAGAAATAAAACTGATGAATTCTCGAGACAATATATTTTTAAACACGGCGACATTCATGTTCCGCGATATCTGCACAGCATCCGTCATATCCGCACGAATATCCCGGCGCTGACTGGCGGGAATCAAGAGTTCTTTGTCGTCTGTCCCGCCCGCTAGATTATGCGAGACGACTAGAAAGTAGACAAGCCGTCCCGACGCGTTTCGTCCAGCGCCAAATCCGCCGCAATTCGTTCGGGATGAATTCACCGCCAACGTTCTGTCGTACCGCGTTTGGGCGACGGAAAATGACGGTTTTGAATATCGGGTTGAACGTCAGTTGACGTAGTGGCGGGTAATGCAATCTACCCGAATCGTCCGACTTTTCGGGAACCAAATTCGGAGCGAATGTAACGGAGAAAAAGAGGGGCATGGTTATTGCGAAATCAGAAATGATGTGTGACATTTACACGAAGCGATTACCCGAGAAGAAGAGGATAATACTTAAAAATTTATAGACTATGAATATTCAAATCTTTTTCCTTCTCAATAATTGTGCAAGATTTGAATTTCGCGCCATGTTTGACAGTCGTTATGTCACATGATTATGACAGATCGAACGTTGACAGATGGGAAATATACTTGTTAGAATTACCTTAGTTTGTTTCTACAATTGTTGAATTAGGATCATAGTTAGGATATATAAAAAAAGCTAGTTGACATTATTGTGACAATGTTGAATGAAAGATTGAAAGGACGTCCGACTTTTTTATTGAAAAATACTAGTTGAGCAGATCTTTGACCAGGAACTGAACAATACTGCTCCACAAGAGTTAGGGATATCGTATTCAATCGTTTTTAAAAGTATATAATCTTCGAGAAAATCGCTGTAAAATCATTTCTCTATTTCAGTATCGTAATGAGTTCATTACAGTACTAAAAACAGTGCTGTAATGAATTCATTACAGCATCGTTATCAGTTACATTTTTCGTTTTGTGGTTGTCAGCAATGACTTCCGATCCTTTTAAATTTCAGCAGACGTCAATTTAGAAATGTCAATTTTCGTATTTCCTAACATTCACACCAACTGCCAAGATACAATATGAAAGTCACTAGGACCTATAATTTGAATTTTTCAATTGAATTTCACCAAATTTGAGTGAAATAGAGAAAATATCGTCTAATACACGTTGCAGAATGCAATTCCAATACTCATGCGTTCGAAAACTCGCTCCTTCGTCGCTCGTTTTCGAATTTCGCATTCGTTTTGGAATAGGAGCCCATTCTGCAACTAGTTTTAGAATATACTATTAAAACTCAATAGCAACTTGAATCGATCCAATAAAAATCAGTATGAGACATTTCGTCAATTTGTTCGCCTTTTTTTCTGAAGTTTGGTTTTTGGCATATGCTTCATCAATGTTCTTATTTTGAAATCAAGTCAGTTTATCAACGGCTTCGATTTGAAACGAGTTTGCTGAAAATGCCAAGACGTAAATTAACAAACGCTGAGGCTAATAGTGCTATCGGAATGCTACAGGGTGGCCTAACTCAGGTTGTTGTAGCGGAAAGGCTCCAAGTCAGCCAAAGTGTGATATCTCGACTTTGGAATAGGTTCAGGGAGACAGGTTCCGTGTTGTAAAGACCAAGGCTTGGTGGGCGACGAAAAACAACACCTGCTCAGGATCGTTTCATCACAGTTTCATCTACGTGTAGAATGCTACGGAATACTCTTCAAAATGCAGATGGGGTTCCAGTTTCCATCGAAACCATCAGACGACGTTTGATAGAGGTGAATCTAGGTTCGAGACGTCCATTAAGAAGAGTTTCATTAACACGTGACCCTGAGCGTCAAAGACTGGAATGGGCAAGGCAACATATCAATTGGAACGATCAATGGCGTAGTGTCCTTCTCACTAATGAATACAGATTTGGACGATTTTCAGATTCTCGAAGAATAAGGGTATGGACAATCCCACGCATACCCTGTAATCGTCGCTATGACCAAGAAGTCCATCTATTCCGAGGGGGTAGTGTCATGGTATGGGCCGGGATATGTTTCAACAACCGCACAGATCTACACATTTGTCCTGGGAATATGACCGCCTTACACTATAGGGAGCATGACATTGACAATGTTGTGCCAAATTTTCACGCTGCGATTGGTAAAACTTTTCAATTTCTAGACGATAATGCTAGACCGCACCGTGCAGCCATAGTTGAGAATACGCGCGAGGAGCTTAGTATTCCACATTTACCAATACCTCCGCACTCACCAGGTTTGAATTGCATAGAACATGCATGGGATATGCTCCGAAGAAGATTAGATAATCATCAACATACCCCAGAATCCTTAAATGATCTGAGAGAGCTTCTGCCCCGTTTATGGAACCAAATTCCTCAAGAAATGTTCAACAACCTCGTGTGTAGTATGCAAAGAAGATGTCAAGCTGTTATTGATGCCCGTGGAGGCCATACATTGTATTGTTGATAGTCTTAAAATGCTTGAATTCTCTGGGAATAAAATTTCGTTATTTTACTCGATTTTTCTTAACCACCCTGTATACGCTGCAGACCTACAGGCTAAAATTAATTTGCAACTTGAAATCATATTAATATGAATTTTCTTCACAAAAAATCTTATTTTATTTTTTGCAATTTAAGTCAATATCCCTAACTATCATGTGAAGCAGTTTAGTAAACATGGAGCAATACACAGTAGAACAACGTGTCCTGATCCTTATCATAATTCCTATTAAAATTAATTTCCCCTCAAGTGAAGATCGAATCAATCCAATATTTTGAATCTAGTTGTAATTTGAAGTTGTAATTGAATTATTGAGAATATTGTGATACTCATTATATAAAGAAATTACTTCAATTCTGAATTCATTTAGAAAATATTACTGTTCAAATATAATTATATACAAGTATTGCGTGAAAGTTTTCCCAACAAACTAGAATTGTTATATACCTTATTCTTCACAACGAGTGGTTATGTAACAACAAACTGACAATAAATGTAGCAAAGACTGTCTACATTGTTAAAAAACAACAAACAATCCTGACGATGATTTGAATTTGTACCTGAACAGATACGAGCTGAAAACTTAAAACATAAACAGCCACCAAATTCAACGTGAGTTTTTCTTGAAATTCAACTACTTTCAAACCCCATTTCACTGGCAACGTGTTTATTCAATAACCCCGTGTTGAGGAAAGTATCTTTCCATCTCTCTTCGAACTGAGGTACAGATAAGAGCGGTGTTGTCATAACTGGAACCTGAATTTCTTCAGTACAATAGCCTCTAGCATAAAATAGCACAATCAACTATATTCTTTGATTTAAGGCGAGTTTATACAGCAACTAAAATAAAATAAGAACTAAAATAAAATAAGAATGTTCACTTGATGCATTTCAATGACAGGGTTTATACAGGAAATAAGCTGAAATAAGGAATAAGAATATTCTTATTCCTTATTCCTCATTTTAGCTCATTTCCTGTATAAACGCTGTCATTGAAATGCATCAAGTGAACATTCTTATTTTATTTTAGTTCTTATTTTATTTTAGTTGCTGTATAAACTCGCCTTTACTCATTGATAATATATCCGAAAAGACTGTCACAATTAAAAATTACGAGATGTTATACCAATTTAGAATTGTAAATGAGAGAAATAGTTTTTGTGTATATTCAGAGATACCTACAGTCTGCTCAGTTTGGCAACATGAAAATATAGCAAACAATTCCAGTGGACCAGTATAGGATACAATCGAACAGCTCTAAGTTTCACATGCGACTTATTTTAATGTAAATAAACGGGTCTCTATATAGTCTAAGGAAACAACCAACATCAGGGTCAATTCTATAAGAACTGGTTAAAATTTAAAGGCACGTTAAAAAATTTTAACATATATCGGCTAAAATTAAGCGTCTTCCGTTAATATTTCAAAGCTTATGAAGCATACAGAATAGTGAAATGAAGTTAGCGGATAGTTTAATTTTTAACCATGCTTTAAAATTTAACAGTTGTTTACAGAATTGGCCCTATCAACTGTTAAAACTTATTCAAATTGTCAGCAGATTCTCGAGTCGATCCTCATCGTAAAACCCTTTACACACTGACGACCTTTTAAATTCCCCCGATAAGAGAGAACCTCGAATCGGCTCAAAGAGACAGATTCACGACCTCGTCCCGTCCCCGATCGATTTCCACCGTGAAAAATGACCCCCCGCCGTCACATTTCCCGTCTTCCCGACATCGAAATGCTAATGACCGATATGACGACGAGAGGCGGACGAGGGCGAAATTAGGGCGACGTTTTTCCAGCGTAACTCTTTCCGAGGGAACGTGCCGAAACTTTTCCCCGGGAAATTCAATTACTGTCCAATATCGGTGATGAATTTTCACAAAGAATCTCGCTCTGAGCGCGCCGTATATTCGGTGGACCCGATTCTCTTCCGGTCTCGTTAGATTCCGTTTCTAATTCCCGCATAAATGATTACGGCGACAGGAGACCTCGGTTATTTGTGGGATTTCGTTCGGAAGGAACTTTTCCTTAAGGAGGCTGCGACTAGAATAACGTGAAAGAGGACATTTTGTTCTATTCGCCTTCATTTCTACCGCAGGCAGTGAATAATATACACGAGCTCTCTTGGAGAGAAGAAATGGACTGCTGATACCAATTCTTATTGCCTCGAGAAATTAAAGAATAAATGGATGTTTGATAGAATGAATACCACAAAGTAAATACTGAAGGAATGGTACTTACAGTTGTTTAGACGAAAAGTTACGTATCTGCTTCTTTCTTGTTTCGTAGGTGTTGTACTGGGTAAATTTTTTTATCACTGGTTCACTTTGTAAGGATGGCGAACTAAAGGCCGACGACGTGGAAACTATTTGTTAGGGGCTTCGAGCTAAGCCGTCTAAAAACAATATGCGACTGATGGCAGAGAGGTTTCTTGTTTACTTGTTGAACTGAGCAGGTATATGCTTGTAGGATTTTTGCAACAGCCATAGAATCGCACAGAGAATCTCGGTCTTATTCTTAACCGAGTAAGCCCGTCCTATATATAAACTTTGTGGTATAATAAAACAAATGTGTGAATTCTGAACAGGCAGAGTTGAAAATATTTTCAATGCTAGTTGAGTATTCATCATTGTCCACGACTGTTGAATAATTCTTTTCGAAATAATTACTACACTGCGCAAAAAAATTAACGCACATTATGGAAATCTCAAATTTATTCTACAACTGAAGGTGTTCTCAATGATAATTATTTTTATCAGAGTTATGCATGCATATGTTATCAACTTTCAACGTTTTTCTTCAATACAGATGTTTTCTCCCAGCAGGAATAAAAAAAGATGATATTATCAGATTTTGAATGTATTGGCTCCATTCTAAAATCAGTTGTTCTCGATCAATTCTAGTGATCAATAGTTTTTCTTTCGTTTGATTTTCTACACTCGATCGCTATGCAACGCGAAACACGCAATTTGACCCAAGAGGAATGTGCCCAAGCGGTAGTTTTGCGAGAAGAAGGGTGGACATACACAAGAATTGCAGAAAAGTTTGGAGTTTCCCATACAAGTGTGTCTAGAATGTTGCAGCAATTCAGGGAGACATGTATGAATGTCCGAAGACCAGGACAGGGTAGACCACGGGTAACAACTGCCATTCAATAACGTTACTTGAGAGTTTCTTCGTTGAGACAACGGTTTGCAACCGCTCGCCTCTTTCAAAATCAGCTTGAGCAAACTCATGAGGTGCAAATAAGCACTCAGACAATAAGAAATCGCCTCAGAGAAAATGATTTAAGGCCTCGTGACGCGGCAAGAGGCCCAGGTCTTACCCCAGCGCATCGAAGGGCGCGTTTGGATTTTGCGAGAGAGCATATCCATTGGGAAGAGGCCGATTGGGAAAGAGTTCTCTCCACAGATGAGTCTAGATTCTGCCTCTTCCATTGTGATCGACGTTCCCTTGTATACAGACGACCACATGAAAGATATGCTCAGTGCAATTTCCTGAATACTACTGGTTTCGGGGGAGGATCGATTATGGTAAGGGGTGGAATATCTTTGACTGCCCGCACAGGCCTAGTGGTCGATGATAATGGAGCTATGAATGCTGATAAGTATATAAATGGAACATTCTTGAAGATCATGTAGTGCCATTTGCCCCATACATTGGTGAAAATTTCATTTTTATGGACGATAATGCCAGACCCCATCGTGCGCGCATCGTTCAGGAGTACCTTGAAGAGGTTGAAGTCTCTCGAATGGAATGGCCAGCAAGAAGTCCAGATCTCAATCCGATTGAGCAGGTTTGGGACAACCTCAATAGAAGGCTGAGAAGTTCAGAAAATCATCCAGCTACTCTTAATGACTTAGGAATCCAACTCGGAGAAATCTGGGAAGGATTAGATCAGAACATTTTGAGATCACTCATTTTGAGTATGAACCGTCGTTGTCGAGCTGTAATTAACGCAAGGGGTGGAAATACCAAATATTAAATCACTTATCAGCATTTCAGTATTTTGAAAATTGTTCATTTCTCTTCTTTCACATAAGATTTAATGTGTCTTGTTTCGTTCAAAACCTTCCCGAGAGAACATAAAAACTAAGTTATGAAGTCCATGTAGAGTTAACTTTCATTAAAATTGAGATTTTCAGAATGTGCTAAAGACCTACCACCTACTACAGAATGTCCTTATAAACAACGTTCGCAGCTTTTTTTGTCATTAGACAATACAAACATATTTTTGAAAGAGCGACATATAATTTACCATGGGAGAAACACTCAACGCTCAAATTTAAGCCCTCAACGTTGAAAGTTTGACCCTGCGATTTATTAATGGTCATTGCAAAAGATGTCATTCTTGGTTTAGAATACTTGAATTTTGTGTACAAACCTTCACCTGAGTAATATTACTCAGGTGAAGTTTTGTACACAAAATTATTCGCAGTAAGATATTACAGCACAGTAGATGACGACAGTATCTGAAGAACCTTAGACCATAGAAAGATAAGACACAGTATCTCATTCATAAATTCGAGAACTGGTGAAGCTAAAATTAGTCAGTTTTCAATAAGTATGACGAAGATAGCAAAAGGATAGCGATATCATTAGATACTCCCGTGGCAACATGGCAGAATATGACTTTGAAAGGTCCAGTGGCGTGGTGTTATCGGTATTGAAGAATGGAAATAAAATTGCAAGTGAACTAACTGTTTTTGACGAACTAATATAATATTCCGAACATTGAAAAGATTCTGAGTTAGGTGAACAGAGTCAGCTAAATTCAGAAATGATTTTCCTCCTCTCAATATCAGAAGGGAATCTGAAAAGTGAAATTCTAAAAATCGAAGAATCTACTCCAATGTTACTCAGAATGATAAGAGTAGAACATGACTGTGTAAACTCAAATCAGGATTCAAATAGTCCAATTTACCACAAACAAGACACATACGAACCATTTTTCAACGAATTTTGATTATATATTCAGAAATGAATCCAAATATCACTTTTCATACACAATGAAGCTCGATGTCGCTTTGACAACACTGTTCAAAACGTCATAGGTAACAAAGAAATTACAATTCGAGAATCTGTGCCCATATTTCGCTTCATCAATTTGGGGAAACTCTGCTTCATCATTGAATAACGAATTTTTCGTTATTATCATAAAAAAGAATAGAAAAATGAATGAGCTTACCTTCTTAAATGAGTTACAACCACACAGTGCTGCTTGATATGTTACCGCAATACCTGAAACAAAAGTAGATTATTTTCAAACAAAAAAAAAACAGAATATCTGTTGGGTTAAGGTGGGCGTTCAATTTAGTATGTTTTTATTTCAAGTTGCATTTGAAAATGGTTTCACTTTGACGAGTCTAAATTTGTGAGCAAACTCAGAAATGATTGGAGATCTTAGTGAAATAATTTAAATCGATTTCATTTCGAAACTTGATTTTTTTTCTTTCAAAAACAGAAGAAAATGAGCCAACTCATGCTTCTGTTTCATTTCAAACGAAAGATCGATGAAAATAGTTCAACTTCCGATTAAAAGTGAATCTACAGATAATTTCGTTCAGAAAAACAACTTGAAATAAGGAATTGGCAGAGAATGGCCAAATTCAAATATATGGCGGGAAATAGTTCCTGCTTTCCCCACATATTCACTAATTTCATAGTTCAGATAATTTCGGATAGAGAGCGTCATTGTACATTTCTTTCATAATTGGAGAGATACTAATAGAACTTTTAGTGATAATGTAAGTTTTATGGAGATATTCCATAAAATGCGCGGTGGCGCCTCTATCGGATTAGTTTTCCTACTCACCCTGAACAGCGACCTTAACTCAATTTGAAGGAAATTACGCAACGACTTGGTTAGAATCAAAGTCGGATAGCTTGGTTTGATTAGAAACTTTTTCTTCTCTTGTATTTTTCTCGTAAAATCTACTGTTTTGAAATAAAAAAATAAAATGTAAATCAGTTCTGAAATAAATCGCCATTTCCCGAAACGTGATGATTCACATTTTATTTTTTAATTCCAAATCGGTACATTTTACGAGAAAAATACAGGAGATGAAAAAGTTTCTAACCAAACCCAGCTATCCGCAGTAAGTCGTTGCGTAAGTTTTTATTTTAATTTAATTTTTCTGCCATCTTTGAACCGTGATATCTCCCTATAGTTTGACTTTTGCCCCAACATTTATACAGGGTGTTTGGTAATTCGACGTGAACCTTGGAAAGGGATATACTAGACGTCATTTGCAGTGAATTGCGTCGAGTAAAGCTTGGTCCGAAAATCTATGGTTACGAAGATATGGCGATTTTACAACTTTTTTGAAAAATTCTGCTTCGTTATCGAAAATAATTAATTTTGTGAAAACTACTCGACTCTAAATATTCAATGAATATTTTTTTGAAAGCTGAGGAGATGGTCCTCATTTCTTGCGAAAAAGTATTCACTAAAAATTCAGATAACCCGAGATATACAGGGTCATAAATGGCTGCACCTGTTTTCCTCATAAAATCTTGATAAAACAATTGAGAATTACTCGAAAAAAGTATTATGAACTTGGTTTACAAATGTAAGGAAAAGCTTTCCTGTTTCATTAGCTTTCCAAAAAGGTACATATGTCAATAATTCCTTCATGCAATCAACAAATATGGCCGGAAAACCAAGCAGACAACAGACTTTTTGAGTCATTTAGTGATCGAACCATGGCCCGCTTACGGCTTACGAATCACGCCAAGTGAAATAAAGGATAATAGGATATCTGAATGACTCGAAAAAGTCTCTTGTCTGCTTGGTTTTCCGGCCATATTTGTTGATTGCATGAAGGAATTATTGACATATGTACCTTTTCGGAAAGCTGATGAAACAGGAAAGTTTTTCCTTACATTTGTAAACCAAGTTCATAATACTTTTTTCGAGTAATTCTCAATTGTTTTATCAAGATTTTATGAGGAAAACAGGTGCAGCCATTTATGACGCTGTATATCTCGGGTTATCTGAATTTTTAGTGAATACTTTTTCGCAAGAAAAGAGGACCATCTCCTCAGCTTTCAAAAAAATATTCATTGAATATTTAGAGTCGAGTAGTTTTCACAAAATTAATTATTTTCGATAACGAAGCAGAAAATTTCAAAAAAGTTGAAAAATCGCCATATCTTCGTAACCATAGATTTTCGGACCATGCTTTACTCGACGCAATTCACTGCAAATCACGTCTAGTATATCCCTTTTCAAAGTTCACGTCGAATTACCAAACACCCTGTATAACAAACTACCCTTTATTTTGAACAAGGAATGACTCTTTGAATTTCGCTTTGAAATATTTCGCATCAATTCAGAAACACACTGTATTCTTCCAATTCCCAATGAATCCACAGGTTATTTATTTTTTTCAGGGGGCTCAAATTTTTTCATTGAAAGTATAAGAGATCGATTGAACCTCTATAAAGGGATTATTGTCAATTTTGAGATCCTAGAGTGGGGCCATGGCCCCCTCTGTATTCGCCAGTGTGCCATGACGTCCCAAAAACCCATCCCCTCTAATTCGCGCAACATTTTTACACGAATATCGAAATTGAATGAACGTCCACGGCTTCGAAGAACATCCCAAAAACGGCCGATGGAAAAACGTAATTCGACAGCGTAGAAACAAACCGCTGTCATTACCGGAAATGATGAATTGCTCTCGAGGCCGGTCGGGCCGCGCAAAGAAGTACACTCCAATCGTTCCGTGTTGTAAGAGTAATCCCTCACGAAAGCTTGTCCCGACATCGATGAGTCGTCATCTTCCCAACACAATGTCGGTCCGGAATTGATATCTTTTTTTAGGGGATTTCTCCCTATTACCACGCAAAACTCGATTTTTTGGGTCGACATGAAGAACCGAAAAACGCTTCCTGATCGAAATCAATTAGGGAGGTTTTTATGATGACGCAACGTTATTTTATTGATGTTCCTTCATTATAACGGATTTATCGAAAATACTCCAAATGAAAACTGAGAAGCTCTGGAAAATTATATGATGGGGTGGCGTGTACGCCTTAGACCCGATGAAATGAAAGTATTTCTAATTTATTTGATGAATTTAACAGTTTCAGTTAGAATAAAAACCTACCCTGTATAGTCGATTCACGAAAAATATACATATACATACAAATATGATTAACAAACTAAACACAAAACTTAATAGAAGATAGTTCACTGCTGTAAGAGGAAATGAGTTTCGTTAATTTCTTTGGCATTACTGACAAAAAACAGGTCGATGTTACATACTCGCAAGAAGACTGAATCTTCCAACCATGTTTATATACGTGAAATATAACTGCTCCTCATGAGTTAGGAATATTGACTTAAATTGCAAAAACATATAGTTAACATCAGATATTTGTGATGATTATTCCACTCTTTCCATTTTTAGTGAGGAAGTTTCCGTAGCAACGATCGTTTCATCCCGAAAAAATTTTCAAGTCGGCAAAACCAACATGTTGGTTTTTCAGCGACAAAATTTTTTACGTTTCTCGAATTCATAGATAACTTCGGAAATGAATATCATAGAGAGAACAAACAACGTTTAGGGCCGATTGCACCGTATACAAAACTATAGATTAAATCTTTAACCTCGATTAGTGTCTATGATAATCAATAGACACTAATCGAGGTTTAGGATTTAATCTACAGTTTTGTCTACGGTGCAATCGGCCCTTAGTGGTTTAGTTAATCTATGATGAATTCTAATTTGCCAAATAGCGCAATACACGTCAATTGTGAACATATTACCCTATTTTCTCGTGGAATACTCAAGCCGAATTCCACTCGAGATGAAATTTGAGCAGGTAAAATTTCTCTCTTGTAATATTCAAGTTTGTTGCTTTTCGGAAATTTCGCTCATGACATTTTTTCCAAAATCACTCGCCTGACGGCTCGTGATTTTGATACAAATGTCATTCGCAGAAACTTTCACATCAATCGAGAAATTTTGCCGGCAAAATTCCATCTCTAGTGGTATTACGTATGAAAATTTATATTAATATGATTGCAAATTAATTTTAGCCTCTAGGTCTGCAGAGTATACAGGGTGGTTAAGAAAAATCGAGTAAAATAACGAAATTTACTTCCCAGAGAATTCAAGCATTTTGAGACTATCAATACAATGTATGGCCTCCACGGGCCATCAATAACAGCTTCTTTGCATACTACACACGAGGTCGTTGAACATTTCTTGAGGAATTTGGTTCCATAAACGGGGCAGAAGCTCTCTCAGATCTTTTAAGGATTCTGGGGTAGATTGATGATTATCTAATCTTCTTTGGAGCATATACCATGCATGTTCTATGCAATTTGAATCTGGTGAGTGCGGAGGTATTGGTAAATGTGGAATACCAAGCTACACGCGCATTCTCAACTATGGCTGCACGGTGCGGTCTAGCATTATCGTCTAGAAATTGAAAATTTTCACCAATAGCAGCGTAAAAATTTGGCACAACATTGTCAATGACATGCTCCCTACAGTGTAAGGCGGTCATATTCCCAGGACAAATGTGTAGATCTGTGCGCCCGTTGAAACATATCCCGGCCCATACCATAACACTACCCCCTCGGAATGGATGGACTTCTTGGACATAGCGACGATTACGGGGTATGCGTGGGATTGTCCATACCCTTATTCTTCGAGAATCTGAAAATCGTCCATATCTGGATTCATCAGTGAAAAGGACACTACGCCATTGTTCGTTCCATTGGTATGTTGCCTCGCCCAATCCAGTCTTTGACGCTTATTATGATCACGTGTTAATGGAACTCCTCTTAATGGACGTCTAGAACCTAGATTCACCTCTCTCAAACGTCGTCTGATGGTTTAGATGGAAACTTGGACCCCATCTAAATTTTAAACAGTATTCCTTAGCATTCTACACGTAGATGTAGTGTTTCTTCTCGCCGAAACGGTGATGAAACGATCCTGAGCAGGTGTTATTTGTCGACGCCCACCAAGCCTTGGTCTTTCCAACACGGAATCTGTCTCCCTGAACCTTTTCCAAAATCGAGATATCACACCAGTTCGGCCACCCTGTAGCATTTCGATAGCTCTATTAGCTTCAGCGTTTGTTAATTTACGTCTTGGCATTTTCAGAAAACTCGTTTCAAATCGAAGCCGTTGATAAACTGACTTCATATCAAAATAAGAACATTCATGAAGCATATGCAAAGAACCAAACTTCAGAAAAAAGGCGACCAGATTGACGAAATGTCTCATACTGATTTTTATTGGATCGATTCAAGTTATTATTGAGTTTAAATGATTTTACAGTGATTCTCTCGAAGATTACATACTTTTAAAAACTATTGAATACGATATCCCTAACTCTTGTGGAGCAGTATATTCCCAGAGAAGAAGTTTCTGTAACATTCGCCAGGTCTTTGAAATCATTGAATTCACATAATATTTTCTGAAATTCATTATTTTCCCAAATTAAAAAACATATTGATATAATACGTAATTACTACGACTTCTATGAAGGAAGGACAATGCTCATTCGTCTGACCGCAAAATGACTATAACCTAACCTTTTCAAAATATACACGGTGAAATGTATCAGAATTTTATAGCCAACCGGGATACATTATAAGAGTGAACGGAGTATACTTGATAAAACCAAAAAAATAACGCGAATATGTTAATCCGTGCTCGTCATATAAACGTCACCTTTCCAAGGACCTTCAGCAGCCGCCCGAGAAGCCAATAATAATTCTCGCACCCATTACAGTTGTGGTCAGGCCGGTGAAATATGACCCTAACGAAAACGAGTACATGTTCCGCTTTTCCGCGAGTTGGGTCAACGGTGGAGCATCGTTATTCAATACAGTAATTTCCGGGTTGTGAAGTTGATCGCATTATGTAAATGGAATGGGAGATATTCGCAGCACACAATTGAAATTATGGGATATTGAGATATGAGCAGCGGATGAATTACTGGGCCATACCGAGATCGATGTTTGTTGTGGACGCGACGTGAAAAACTGAGCTCATCAGATTGTTTTGGACGTCCGTATCTCGTCGATCATAATAATAATAATAATAAAAACGTTAATTTCTTGGACCTCACTCGAAAGTTTATCAAAATAAAGATTCTGATGTTGATTGGTGGAAATTTTCGACAAAATTACCAGTAACGAATTGCGATCTAAAAACACTGTTTATGTGGAATTTTTAGTCGTGGTTACGAGAGAATCAACAGTCAGAGTCTGGTCTTCTCTGAACAACAACATCTCATCTTTGAACCTTCCTAGTTATCTAATTATCAAGAAAATGAGCACCGAGAAAAACTTCAGTTTGCTAAGCAAAAGAGAAGAATGAGAACGGGAATACACACCCATTACAATCTTAACGAAAATTCTGTAGAATAGTATATAGATGGTTCTAAAACCACACTGCGCAAAAAAATTAACGCACATTATGGAAATCTCAAATTTATTCTACAACTGAAGGTGTTCTCTATGATAATTATTTTTATCAGAATTATGCATGCATATGTTATCCACTTTCAACGTTTTTCTTCAATACAGATGTTTTCTCCCAGCAGGAATAAAAAAATATGATATTATCAGATTTTGAATGTATTGGCTCCATTCTAAAATCAGTTGTTCTCGATCAATTCTAGTGATCAATAGTTTTTCTTTCGTTTGATTTTCTACACTCGATCGCTATGCAACGCGAAACAAGCAATTTGACCCAAGAGGAATGTGCCCAAGCGGTAGTTTTGCGAGAAGAAGGGTGGACATACACAAGAATTGCAGAAAGGTTTGGAGTTTCCCATACAAGTGTGTCCAGAATGTTGCAGCGATTCAGGAAGACAGGTATGAATGTCCGCAGACCAGGACAGGGTAGACCAAGGGTAACAACTGCCATTCAAGAACGTTACTTGAGAGTTTCTTCGTTGAGACAACGGTTTGCAACCGCTCACCTCCTTCAAAATCAGCTTGAGCAAACTCATGAGGTGCAAATTAGCACTCAGACAATAAGAAATCGCCTCAGAGAATATAATTAAAGGCCTCGTGTCGCGGCAAGAGGCCCAGATCTTACCCCAGCCCATCGAAGGGCGCGTTTGGATTTTGCGAGAGAGCATATCCATTTTAAAGAGGCCGATTGTGAAAGAGTTCTCTTCACAGATTCTGCCTATACCATTGTGATCGACGTTCCCTTGTCTACAGACGTCCACATGAAAGATATGCTCAGTGCAATTTCCTGAATACTACTGGTTTCGGGGGAGGATCGATTATGGTATGGGGTGGAATATCTTTGACTGCTCGCACAGACTTAGTGGTAGTTGATAATGGAGCTATGAATGCTGATAAGTATATAAGGAACATTCTTGAAGAGCATGTAATGCCATTTACCCCATACTTTGGTGAAAATTTCATTTTTATGGACGATAATGCCAGACATCATCGTGCGCGCATCGTTCAGGAGTACCTTGAAGAGGTTGAAGTCTCTCGAATGGAATGGCCAGCAAGAAGTCCAGATCTCAATCCAATTGAGCAGGTTTGGGACAACCTCAATAGAAGGCTGAGAAGTTCAGAAAATCATCCAGCTACTCTTAATGACTTAGGAATCCAACTCGGAGAAATCTGGGAAGGATTAGATCAGAACATTTTAAGATCACTCATTTTGAGTATGAACCGTCGTTGCCGAGCTGTAATTAACGCAAGGGGTGGAAATACCAAGTATTAAATAACTTATCAGCATTTCAGTATTTTGAAAATTGTTCATTTCTCTTCTTTCACATAAGATCCGGTGAAATCCTGAATTTTTCTTCCATTAAATGTGTCTTGTTTCGTTCAAAACCTTCCCGAGAGAACATAAAAAATAAGTTATAAAGTCAATGTAGAGTTAACTTTCATTAAAATTGAGATTTTCAGAATGTGCGTTAATTTTTTTGCAGTGCAAATTGAATATACCGGTCCTAAAATTGATAATTTCGAAACGTTTCCTACTAGCCACCATGACACATAACATGAATCCAACATGGTCCTATTGACGAGCCCGTCCAAAATTATAAGAGCGGCATTAAACGAGGTTTGCTCATCACCCGTCCGCCCTTCACGGGAACCTAATTCCCGACTTGCCTCTCGTTCCCGCACAATAGAAACGTCGCATATATTTCGCTTCATTAATCACGACATGTGTACGCCGGCAGCGGAGTTTCCCGGAATTATGTAAGCCGGATTAAAATTACAAACTGCAAACTGCCGAAATTCGGGGTCAACGGGAAAAAGTTCCGCGGGAACTTGGCAGCGGCGGCGGGAATAGTTCGGGTTGCGAATCACGTTCCTGCGGGGGGATTTGCCGTTGATGGTTCTCTCGCAAGCTGTAAGTACACCTGAAATTCGTTCGGTATTTTGCGATAAGTTGGGTGGCATAGTTTCGATTCGTTACGAGGATGTATTAATATCTAGTTAGTTCCATGCATAAACAAAATATTGCGATACCATATCAACAGACAATAACTTATTAGGCATATAGTTCCATTCTTCCTGTAGGGCTAAACTCAATATATGATATATGTATTGATATCTAGTTAGCCTAGACCAGTTCCATGCATAAACAAAATATTGCGATACCATATCAACGAACAATCACTCATTAGAAGTGTCAGTGTAGAGTTCGACGTCAAAAAAGTAAACCAGAGTTACGCATGTAACATTCCATGTTTGTTAATCCTAGGAACATTATGAAAAAGAGAAAAGGGGCAACCCTGCTCGGAAGAGCTGAGGGTGGAATTACGTTAAAGGGGGTTTTATACTTATATTTTTGGCTTGTGATGTGATCGTCAAGGTTGGTAGAACTCTATGTCATGTCGTAGTAATTCAGATTCGTAATAACTCAGATTAGTGAAATATAGGATGGGAAATAATGAGGTAAAATAGATAAATAATACACTAGATAAGACATAAAGATGGAACAAGAGCCTTTATTCGTCCAGCACCATAGTTCGAAGAACCACAGCTATATGAAGGAAAAACGAACGAGAATCAATTGAAACTCAAAGCAAGAAACCTTCTAGCATTACAGATGATACGTTTACAAACCATAGAACAATTATTAATAGGACGAGCACTGGTGATATGTACAATATGGAGCTTCCTATACTCCGGTAAGGTTATTACTGGCACAATTGTGATAAAAAGCAGAATCCAATACATCCAGAGGTTATAGGCATATATAGAGTGTGTCACTTTATTGTTGCGCAGAGCTTTTACAGTTCCATGTGTAAGAATCCTTCCTTCCAAGTGTGTGTGTGTGTGATTTTATTCGCGTTGGTATGGAAGTGGACAATAAACTCTTTAGATTTCCTGTTGACTGATGAACGGAGGACTCGGGACGAAGCAATCCGGCCTAGGATACTTGCCCTTCTCACCAAGGCCAATGACCAAGGCTTGTTTTACTGAGGACGTTCGTTTACAGAACTCTCAGAGGGAAGTGTCCTCCACGATGCTAGGGAGGATGTTTTCCTTAGGCACAGGCGATATAAACAGTTTACCTTGGACCTCCAAACCATGTTTCCCCTGTACGTGAAATATTATACTAAAAGCAACAACTCCAATGCGTATACCATAATGTAAAGTGAATAGTTAAATGTGCAATAGGCCTTACGAACAGTATAAGAATATTCCAAATGGGTTGGTAGCAGAACAGAGTTCCACAATATTCAATAGAAATCCAATAATCAGATAGAATAAGCTTACATGAGATTAAATCCTGTGAAATGAAACAAAGTTATTTAAATGTACATACCAGATAACAAAGAAGCGTCTTTAAAATATACTAAAATGGCGGATTCCTAGAAGAGGAACTCCATTTCAAAGGAACACTATTGTGAAACAGAATATGAAAGTGAAAACAGACCGCAGCCGAGTGAAAGTGAAGTAAAAGAGCCATTCGTTGTCGTTTCGGAGGTTAGTTTTTCTTCCACATAATCGTATTTCTTCGATGGTCACAGAAGAACGAGTTTACTTCTTGGTGGATCTTCGATATGATTAAAATCTCCTATTTATAAAGATGCGAATTGCCTAAAGTATTGCTTGAAGTCGTACTAATATTCATCATTCATAGAATTATAAAATAATATCAAATAAGTTCATTCAACGTAGTTCCACGTTTCGACAATAGACGTTGCAAAGTTGGAAGCCATGGAGTCTGGCAACGGTGCATTTTATTTTATTGCAGGGTAGGAAATTCAGATATGTTACACGCAATAAAAGATATCCAGCGAAATTGTGAAAATCGAAAAATTGGAGTATCGAGCCATCATCAAGTACCTGTATTTAAAAGGGTTAAGAGGTAAGCAGATTCACCAAGATATGCATTATACCCTTAGTGATTAATGTCCTTCGTATGCGACTGTGAAAAATTGGACTGCAAGCTTCAAAAGAGGAAAATTTTCCATTGAAGATGATGACCGATCGGGAAGGCCAGTTTCTGTGTCAGTCCCCGAAAATATCGATGCAGTTCACGTCATGATTTTATCACACCGTCGAATTGGCCGAAAACGGATATCTGAAGCACTGAAGAATTCATACGAACGCGTTCATCATTGAGTTCACGTCAATTTGGACATGAGAAAAATTTCTGCAAAATGGATCCCCAAATGTTTGAGTGTTGACCAAAAGAGTGCAAGGGTAGAAGCATCGCGTTCGATCTGTGCTCGATTTGAAAACGATGTAGACCTTTTAAACCGAATTGTTACTATGGATGAGACTTTTCTACGATCCAGAGACAAAGCAGCAATCGATGAAATGGCGACACTCTGGTTCTCCAAGACTTAAGAAGTTCCATGTCCAAAAATCTGCTGAAAAAGTTCTTGCTTTAGTTTTTTGGAATTGCCATGGTGTAATCATGATTGATTTTTTGGATAAGGGCAGAACAATAACTGGAGATAACTATTCGACAATACTGATCGCTCTACGGGAAAAAATTAACGAGAAAAGACGCGGAAAGCTATCCAAAGGTATTTTGTTTCTCCAGGACAACGCCCCAGTACACAAATCTCATGTTGCCATGCAAAAAATTCGTGATTTAGGGTTAGAATTACTAGAACACCCCCCTTTTTCACCAGATTTGGCTCCGTCCGACTATCATCTCTTTCCTCAACTGAAAAAAGTTTAAAAGGTCGTAATTTTTTTTCCAACGAGGAGGTAATAAAAGCTGTGGAGGACTGGTTTGCAGAGCAAGAAGAAAAATTTTTTTTGAAAGGTCTAGAGACGTTGCAGGTTCACTGTAATAAATGTGTTCAATTAAGAGGAGAATATGTTGAGTAATAAAAATTTTGACATTGAAATTTTGTTTGGTTCTATAGTAGGCTAAGAATTTTTCAATATACTCTCTGTATAAAAAGTACCCGGAAAATGTTATTTAAATGAACCGCCAAAAAGGAATCGGTAATTTTTTTTTCTAAAAGTTGGTAGGACCTTCCTTTATTACCAAGCCAAATTTGAGCGCGATCTGTCAACTAGTGTGCTTACAACAGCTGTCAGTATCAGTCGACCTCAATAGTGCTCTGCGAATTTTACAATGGAAAAAATAGTTGATCAAAGAGTTTGCCTCAAATTTTGTCTTGCAAACGAATTTTCTTGTGCCGATTCATTGAAAATGTTAAAAAAAGCCTTTGGTGATAATTGTATGTCAAAAACACAAGCATACGATTGGTACAAATCATTCAAAGACGGTCCGAAAAAACCACGTCAAAGTCGATCGAAAATTAAAGTTTTGCTCACTGTTTTCTTCGATTATCGTGGTGTTGTGCACTCAGAATTTCTTCCTGAAGGACAGACAGTGAATAAGGAGTATTACTTGGGTGTATTGAGGCGTTTGCGTGAGAATGTTCGTCGTAAACGGCCAGATTTATGGAAAGACAATTCGTGGATTTTGCATGATGATAACGCGCCGTCGCACCGAGCCATAATTATTAAGGAATACAAGACCAAAAACTCAATAAATACCATCGAACAACCGCCGTATTCACCTGACTTAGCTCCGTGCGACTTTTTTCTATTCCCAAGACTCAAATTGCCCCTACGTGGAACGCGTTTTGAGTCCATTGAAGCCATCAAAACAAATTCGCAACGAGAACTGAAGGCCATACCTTTGGCGGCGTATGAGCGGTGCATGGAAAAGTGGGTTCGCCGATATCATAGTTGTATTGTAAGCAATGGGGACTATTTTGAAGGAGACAAAATAAATATTGATGATTAAATTTAAATTTATGTGTTTTTTTTTACAATTCCGGGTACTTTTTATACAGAAGGTATTCTCGTATTTCTTGGTGGAGCATGTTTTTTTGACTGTTATGTGTTCGTTTACCATTAAAACCGTCAATTCACCTAACAGTTTTGTCATATCTCAAAAAGTACCAATCCGATCACCCACAAATTTCTTCATCACCGGAGATATTCATTCTTTCGACCCATCGGAACTCCTTATCTCTGGCGCGTCCCGCGAATCAAAGCCCAATTTCGATATTTTCCGACGCCGAGATGGCAAACGGCAAATCGACTTGCTCGGGCGAAATTCAATTCTTCCGAACGTCGAGTCGGTTCGAAAGGGCATTTCCACCGTGATATGTCGACGTTTGACTCCGACCCGGTCTGTTCGATGAAACAAGTTTTGACGCTCTGGAAATATTGTGTCAGACACCTGAGGATTTTTATTTTCCTTCTTCGGGCGGACGCGTCTGAGAAATGAGTTTTCCCGAGAACTATCGATGTTATTAGGAGGGTGGAAGATTGAAAAATAAGTTTGCGATGGGAGGAGCGCGGCATCCGCTAGATGCACCATAAATATGGGAGAAGTGCGCTCTCAATTCGATTGATTTCTCGATGGCGGAGTTTGAAATTGGCTTGTTACGACTCGATATCGGGAACGATGTTAGAGTTTCGAGGAAGAATGAAAACTTGTTTGTTCGAATCGTTGATAGGCCGTTTTTCGTATCGATAACACCCGTACTTTGAGTAGTTCGAGCAGAGTCGAAAACTAATTATCGGAAAAATTCTTGACATAGAGGTCTCATATGGACGAGTTTGGTATCAAAATGTAGGTTTTGAAGGATGCTGCATTCAATAAAAAAAAAACCCTAACTATATAGCTTTGTTTAGATTTTCACCTGTCGAATGGCATTTTATGAAAAATTGAGTATATTTGGGGAGGATCTAAAGTTATGATTGAATTTGGAAGTTATACCTCCTATTCGAATCTTCAAGAATGGCTATTTTGCGGACCGACAGCACCCTTTCCTTGAGAAGTGTGAGCTCGTGAACAGAACTCGAAAATGAAAAATCGAAAAAAAAAAGTGGAAAAATTCATTACTTATGGGGGTTACATGGGTGATTTTGTTATCAAAATGTAGGTTTTCAAGGTCGCTCCATTCAATGGAAAACATTTCAGAGTCCTAACTATCACCGTTTAGATTTTGACCTGTCAAATGGCATTTTTTGAAAAATCGGAAATTTCAAAGTGTCATAACTTCCGTCCCTCTCATCGCCGCCAACAGTTATTTATATTATGTTGATCAGCATAGCCCCAAGTATATCCGTGCAGAATATGAGCGATTTTGAAAATCTCAAATATTGGGTGAAAAATGACATAGGGGTATGACCCCCTAAAAATACCATATTTGTCAATAAAACATATATTTGGGGAGGATCTAACGTTATTATTGAATCTGGAAGTTGTACTTCGTATTCGAATCTTCAATAATGGCAAATTTTGCGGACCGACAGAACCCTTACCTTGAGTGGTGTGAGCTCGTGAACAGAACTCGAAAATGAAAAATCGAAAAATACGAAGTGGAATATTTCATTATCTATGGGGGCTACATGGGTGATTTTGGTATCAAAATGTGGGTTTTCGAGGTCGCTCCATTCAATGAAAAACATTTCAAAGCCCTAACTATCACCGTTTATATTTTGACCTGTCAATTGGCATTTTTTGAAAAATCGGAAATTTCAAAGTGTCATTACTTCCGCCCCTCTCATCGCCGCCAATAGTTATTTATATTATGTTGATCAGCATCGCCCCAAGTATCTCTGTGCAGAATATGAACGATTTTAAAAATCTCGAATTTTGGGTGAAAAATGACAAAGGGGTATGGCCCCCTAAAAACACCATATTTGTCAATAAAAAATATATTTGGAGAGGATCTAAAGTAATGTAGGTTTTCGAGGTCGCTCCATTCAATAAAAAACATTTCAAAGCCCTAACTATCAACGTTTAGATTTTGACCTGTGAAATGGCATTTTTTGAAAAATCGGAAAGTACCCCGCACTTTTTGTATGTAAAGTGGCGACCGGTCAAATTTTCTGAAAGTTTGGTATGTTGTTGTACCCGAGTCAGTGACCAAAAGTGTCTATGGGCCCAACCCAATCCTATAGCTAGTTTTCCAAATACGGAGTGTTAAAGTTGAAAATTGTCCAGATTTTCGGATCTATTTTTTAATTATTAAGAGTTAGATTGGATTTCTGTTGCACACACACGTTTACTACATGTTCAAGTAATGAAATTAGTGGATACGTATGATGAAAAATATCTATATTTACAGGGTGAATCACGAAAATATGACGGTAGTTTTTTGCCAAAATTCACTTTTTCTACTGTGACGTCAGGAAGGCATATTCTTGAAATGCTCTTTTCGATTTAGTATTATGACGACGAAATATTGCACAATGCATATTTTTTATACAGGGTGTAACAGTAAATATTTTAGCTGAACCTTTCCATGCGCATCTGATTGTACTCATAATGAATTCATGGGCGCAACAAAAAATCAATCCGGCTTTTCAATTTGAAAAAAAAAACTGATGTAATAAGTTATTCTCCACTTTAACGCCCTGTATCTCGAAAACTGGTCATAGTATCGGATCTAGAATTCATATCTCTGGAGATGTTGTGGGAATAAATATATAGTGAGAAAATAGTTACATTTGACTGAGGAAATTTTCGAATACAGAGTGTTCATGTTTTTTGTACTTTTCCCAAAATAGAATAGCTTTCTATGAATAAGCCACCATAAATATTTTGGAGATTAGAGACACACATATGTTTGTGGTATTACTTTTCCCAAAAATCAATTCAAAACTACAGGGTTTCGAATTAATCCTACAAAAAAATGATTATGTCTAGTGGTTCTCTCTGTGAAGCACCGTGCAATATTTCATCGTCATGATACTAGAACATTTCAAAAATATGCCTTCCTGACGTCACAGTAGAAAAAGTGAATTTTGGCAAAAAATTACCGTCATATATTCGTGAATCACCCTGTAAATATAAATATTTTCAATCATACGTATCCACTAATTTCATTACTTGAACATGTAGTAAACGTGTGCATGCAACAGAAATCCAATCTAACTCTTAAAACAATAAATCCGAAAATCTGGGCAATTTTCAACTTTAACACCCCGTATTTGGAAAACTAGCCATAGGATTGGGTTGGGCCCATGGACACTTTTGGTCACTGGGTCGGGTACAACAACATACCAAACTTTCAGAAAATTTGACCGGTCGCCACTTTACATACAAAAAGTGCGGGGTCCTTTCAAAGTGTCATAACTTCCGTCCCTCTCATCGCCGCCAATAGTTATTTATATTATGTTGATCAGCATAGCCCCAAGTATCTCTGAGCAGAATATGAGCGATTTTAAAAACCTCAATTTTCGGGTGAAAAATTAAGCATATGGTCAAGTTGAACTCTGAATCTTCTTGCTTATTTCCCTAATAAGCCTCGTGACAACGTTTGCAAGAATAGTGCGCAAATACGCGGTGTTGTAACGGCATTCACTGAAATGAATCTTGAACAGCAAACCTTTGGGAGCTCACTAACCACTCCTCCAAGCCTTCACACATTCACGGGGGTGTACTTCACAAAAATGTCGCATTGAAATTCGTATCTAAAACTAAGTTCGGCGACATCTATATCAAGACACATAAAACAATGAAATAAAATAACGGCATACAAAGTTTTCTGCTCACAGCAAGATAAGATAAAACAAAAACAGAAAATTACATTATAACAATCTGGTACAACACAATTACAGATCTCTAAACAAATTGGCATGCATAATACTTGGATTTTATGTATCAGTTCGAAAGTTGACAGAGTCCTTTTTATACTTATTTATTAGAAGCATTTCGGCTATAGGCAACTTCCGAGAGTTTGCTTCACTATGCAATACCACAACGTTGTTAAAATCGAAATTATGTCCAGTTGAGAAATGGTGGGAACTCAGTGCTGTCTTCTCTCCCTTGTCGATGTTGACTATACCACAATCATATCTGTGTTGCCTCACCCTCACATTTAATTTATTTTTCGTCATACCTATGTACCTCTTCTCGCAATTGCCACACGGGATCGAGTATACCACCCCTGATCTTTGTAGCGTGGGAGTGGGATCTTTTAATCTAGAAAACAGGTTGTTGATAGTTTTCTTACTGTACTGGACAATCTTGTTATCCTCCCTTTGTAACACCTTACAAAGGGCGCTGCTCAGACCTCTCTGCAAGGGTATTTTGAAGTATGTGATCCTTCTATTGGAATCCTCATGATGTACCGGTTGTTGTTCATTGCGGACGGCACTGATAATATTTCTAGGGAAACCATTCATCCTTGCCAACCTCATTATCAGCTTGAAGTTTTTCTCTTTAAACTGCGGATGTGAAAGCTTTTGCTCTATATTTCATAGCCTTGAGTATTGCGAGCTTTTGAAAAGTCGGATGGCGAGACCTGAAATGTATGATCCTCCCCGAACTCGTAGGTTTTTGGTACCAATCAGTAACTATAAAATTATTGGGATCTCGCAATAGCAATATATCGAGAAAAGTTTATAGCTTTCAGATACTGAATGGAAGTAGGGATCGTCAAGAAAGGGAGGACAAACGCAAACAACCCTGCTTCGCAATGTCGAAAAAGCGGACTTCGCGTAAAACACCTCAATCCTGTCGTCGTGTCGTGCCGGCTGTCACATTTCCAGCACAGGCTCAGCCTCCACCCAAGAAGATTCCGAATAAATGCCAATTCATCCACTGCCCCCCCCCTCCCTTGTCACCGCAAACGTCATTCGACCGTTTTCACCGCCGACTGTCCGTAAATTCAAATTTTCTCGTCCGTTTGCTACTTTTCGCACAGAATGCCGAGTCGGAATTTCTTCGACGTTCGGCGATTTTTATTGAAAATTCCGCCGGTTATCCGGGCTTTGATTTGCGGGCAGGGTGTCGGGGAGTAATCGAAAAAGCGTAAAAAAGGGAATTGTTTCGAATCGAACGGGTAGGGGGGGGGCACGAATAGAGACAAATCCGCGGAAAATGTAGCTCGGGATCGGCCGAATAAATGCCAATAGACGAGTCCCTTCATGCTGGCCAACTGTTTAAAAATACCTGAAAATCACTTCCCTTTTTTTCGCAATGATTCAACTCTTACCTGCAAGCTTTAATCCCAATGAGTGTATCCTGAAAATATTAGATGTCACGAAGGTCTTCATCAAAAGCTATAAATTTTTGTTTTCTTATGTTTTCATTAATGGAAATCTATGACTTTCCAACCTAGAAAACGACTTGTTTATTTACTTGCTCCTAAGCTGTTTTCATTGACTAAGAAATTAGAATATCTATTCTAAATCAATGGCTGTTTCAGGTATTCTTGAGGGATATGATCCTCGTAATTCGAGGTACTGAGCTGTGACTTCATCTTTCTGTAAGATGGAAATTATAAAAGGTGAAGTATCTGCACGAAAAGATTTTTATGTTTCAATCCTCATGATATATTTGAATTTTAGGCCATTAGATGATTATACAACAATGTAAGCAAAGTACTAGTACTGGAAAAAACAGTTTTCAATTGCTCTTCAAGGAAAAGTAAAGACACGGCTGTTCGTTTTGATAAATTTCCTGAGAAAGATATCAAATATATCACGAATGCCTTTGGGATATTGCATAAATTGGACTGGAGAAAAGCATGGATAGACAAACTATGGATGGGAACCTTGCTGCAAAGAATATAATATGTGTTTGTTCCCTTCACGTGGACGATTATGTCAAGTTAATTTCAGATTTATATCCAGATTGAAAAATCCATAAATAAATTGCTCCACAGAGATTAGTTTTAGTATTAATAAAACTGAAACTGTTTGTGAAGTAGCCATTTTTAAGGGAGTTTCTCAATCAACAATATTTTTAGTAAATATATTGTGTGTATTTAGCTGATATTATGAGATGTGGTATTCACTGGCCAAGTTCTGATGTTGAATTGATGAATTTACCACTTTACATTTTAAGAATATACTATGATTTCAAAGTGATACTTCATTATAATGATTTTCGAGTACAATGATCCTAATTTCGCATGCGGCATCAGAACTTATTCACATCCAGATCATAGTCTATGGCAGTTGTAAATACTTTTGGGTTGTTATTCTGTAGTAAGTTTCCATGCAAATAAAGAACATTCAAAACAATCATTTATTTCCCTAATTTCCTTTCAATTCCTCGTAGAATTTCTATCCAATTAGAAGCGAAAACCCAATTATGCACCTATATTTAATAAACTCCACAATACAGGGTTAATAATACATTAATTCACTGAAAGTCTTCCTATGATCCTCTACGAATCCAAAGAAAACACCTATAATAATCA
This sequence comes from Adalia decempunctata, assembly GCA_951802165.1. Classification (NCBI taxonomy): domain Eukaryota; kingdom Metazoa; phylum Arthropoda; class Insecta; order Coleoptera; family Coccinellidae; genus Adalia; species Adalia decempunctata. Next base: position 3,463,602 of record OX637695.1, on the reverse strand, counting down.
GTTTTACATCTTGCAACAGGTCTTTATACGAGTGCTCCTTCTTCGGAAATTAATGAAATTTGAATTTGATGTTTCTGCAGTATCTTGAATCATTTTTAAACTGTTAATAGAAACATCTCATTCATCAGAAGAGTTATTATAAAAAACAAACTCTACCGAAATCCTCATTGGATTCGAAAAATTCAAATTCTCCATTCAAACATTTTGGTGGGGATATTTATTTTCCATTGATGAAACCCTGATAAAACAAAAATTTATAGCTTTTGATGAAGACCTTCGTGACATCTAATATTTTCAGGATACACTCATTAGGATTAAAGCTTTCAGGTTAGAGTTGAATCATTGAGAAAATAAGGGAAGTGATTTTTAAGTATTTTTAACCAGTTAGCCAGCATGAAGGGACTCGTCTATTCATCGACTGTCCCCCTCCCTTGTCACCGCAAACGTCATTCGACCATTTTCACCGCCGACTCTACTGTCCGTAAATTCAAATTTTCTCGTCCGTTTGCTACTTTTCGCACAGAATGCCGAGTCGGAATTTCTTCGACGTTCGGCGATTTTTATTGAAAATTCCGCCGGTTATCCGGGCTCTGATTTGCGGGCAGGGTGTCGGGAAGTAATCGAAAAAGCGTAAAAAAGGGAATTGTTTCGAATCGAACGAGTAGGGGGGGCACGAATAGAGACAAATCCGCGGAAAATGTAGCTCGGGATCGGCCGAATGGAAATTTGTAGGTTTAAATGGAGGATTTGCGGTCTCATGAATACTGTTTGTGTATTCTTCCGGAACGATCCTCGATGGGGACGTCGAGTTGTGGAAAAATTGTATGAGGCGGAAAGCTGGCAATATACCACGAAAAACAATGGAGATTATATTCAAGATTCGAACAGGTCCTTCAATTTTTCTTGCAGGTATTTCACAAATCGATAATCTATACTGCTCCACAAGAGTTGGGGATATCGTATTCAATCGTTTTTGAAAGTATGTAATCTTCGAGAAAATCGCTGTGAAATAATTCAAAACTCAATAACAACTTGAATCGATCCAATAAATAGTAATTTACGTAACAAGTCCGGAAAATAGGGTTTTTTTGGGCGAATAGACAAGATTCTAGGACGAGCCGGAGGCGAGTCCTGGAAGTCTGTGAGTCCAAAAAAACTATTTCCGGGCGTGTTGCGTACAATATTTTTTCGGCAACCGTGAAGAATTACAAATCAATGAGATGACACATCTCTTTATTGATTTTGATTCATATTTGAATTAAACAGAACAGAACTGTCATCCGTTATTTCGTTGCTATTGTGATGATCATAACAATGACAACAACGACGTGTTTTTCCGGCCTAGGCCGGGAAGTACGTACTTTCCAGCCTAGGCCGGGAAATGCTACTTTCTCAAAGAAAAAGCGTCCGGGAAGTGGGTACTTCCCGGACGGTTGCCGAAAAAATCTTTTTTCTACAAACGTCAAAAAATGACAAGGTTCGCGCATAGACAACAATATGCGAAGTGATCCTTTTTTTCATTTTCCTTCGTTACCTTGACACCGTGCGCGTGATAGTGTGCGAAATACTTACTTCGCACACTGCATGTAAACTACATAGGATTTTCATATTTAATTAACCTTTATGTTCCTCAATCAAGCAAAAATCCAAGAAATCATTTATTTATTACTGTTTAACAATAATTAAGGCTTTCAAATTGTGAGAAATTTAACACTACCTAATTTTATTCATTATTTACAATGTTAACATTTATGGTGCAGTCAGTGCACGAACGTTTGTAGAAAAAATGTTGTTTGCATCTCATGCGCGAAATACTTCGGTGATCTCGACTATTGTTTTTAACTCGGCTGCGCCTCGTTAAAAAAAAACAGTTCTCGATCACCAAAGTAGCATTTCGCGCACTAGATACAAAAATAACTATTTTCTACAAACGTCAAAAAATGACAAGATTCCCGCATAGACAACAAAATGCGAAGTGACCCTTTTTTTCATTTTCCTTCGTTACCTTGACACCGTGCGCGAAGTAGTGTGCGAAATACTTACTTCGCACACTGCATGTAAACTACATGGGATTTTTATATTTAATTAACTTTTATGTTCCTCAAAAATCCAAGAAATCATTTATTTATTACTGTTTAACAATAATTGAGGTTTTCTAATTGTGATAAATTCAACACTACCTAATTTTATTTATTATTTGCAATGTTAACATTTATGGTGCAGTCAGTGCACGAACGTTTGTAGAAAAAATTTTGTTTGCATCTCAATAACTCAATAACTATTGTTTGCATCTCATGCGCGAAATACTTTGGTGATCTCGACTATTTTTTTTAACTCGGCTGCGCCTCGTTAAAAAAAATCAGTTCTCGATCACCAAAGTAGCATTTCGCGCACTACATACAAAAATAACTATTTTCTGAAGTTTGGTTCTTTGCATATGCTTCATGAATGTTCTTATTTTGAAATGAAGTCAGTTTATCAACGCCTTCTATTTGAAACGAGATTTCCGAAAATGCCAAGACGTAAATTAACAAACGCTGAGGCTAATAGGCCTATCGGAATGCTACAGGGTGGCCTAACTCAGGTTGTTGTAGCGGAAAGGCTCCAAGTCAGCCAAAGTGTGATATCTCGACTTTGGAATAGGTTCAGGGAGACAGGTTCCGTGTTAGAAAGACCAAGGCTCGGTGGGCGACGAAAAACAACACCTGCTCAGGACCGTTTCATCACCGATTCAGCGAGAAGAAACCCTACATCTACGTGTAGAATGCTACGGAACACTCTTCAAAATGCAGATGGGGTCCAAGTTTCCATCGAAACCATCAGACGACGTTTGAGAGAGGTGAATCTAGGTTCTAGACGTCCATTAAGAGGAGTTCCATTAACACGTGACCATAAGCGTCAAAGACTGGAATATCAATCGGAACGATCACTGGCGTAGTGTCCTTTTCACTGATGAATCCAGATATGAACGATTTTCAGATTCTCGAAGAATAAGGGTATGGACAATCCCACGCATACCCCGTAATCGTCGCTATGTCCAAGAAATCCATCCATTCCGAGGGGGAAGTGTTATGGTATGCGCCGGGATATGTTTCAACGGGCGCACAGATCTACACATTTGTCCTGGGAATATGACCGCCTTACACTATAGGAAGCATGTCATTGACAATGTTGTGCCAAATTTTCACGCTGCTATTGTTGAAACTTTTCAATTTCTAGACGATAACGCTAGACCGCACCGTGTAGCCATAGTTGAGAATGCGCGCGAGGAGCTTGGTATTCCACATTTACCAAAACCTCCGCACTCACCAGATTCGAATTGCATAGAACATGCATGGGATATGCTCCAAAGAAGATTAGATAATCATCAACCTACCCCAGAATCCTTAAATGATATGAGAGTGCTTCTGTCCCGTTTATGGAACCAAATTCCTCAAGAAATGTTCAAAACCTCGTGTGTAGTATGCAAAGATGATGTCAAGCTGTTATTGACGCCCGTGCAGGCCATACACTGTATTGATAGTCTTAAAATGCTTGCATTCTCTGGGAATAAAATTTCGTTAATTTACTCGATTTTTCTTAACCACCCTGTATACGCTGCAGACCTACAGGCTAAAATTAATTTGCAACTTGAAATCATATAAATATCAATTTTCATCACAAAAATCTTATTTTAACTATATTTTTTTGCAATTGAAGTCAATATCCCTAACTCATGTCGAGCAGTTTATATAACTGATAACTTCCCCAGCTGTCGTGATTCGAAAGCCGAACTTTTCATGACCGATTCTTTCTCAACTTATGGCTGCAGAATGATCGGGGTAAGACTCTCAAAACACCTTATTTGTCATTGACTTGAAGATTTGGGTGGATTGAACGATAATATTGAATCGAAAAATTATTCGAACTGACAGAACCTTCAAAATAGTCATTTTCCGGAAGAATAACACCCCTGTCCCCGAAGGTCTGAACTTGTGAAGGAAATTCGAGAATTAAATATCGAAAAATTGAAACGAAAAAAAATCATGACCAATAGGTCGAATATGGTCGAGTTTGGTATCGTTTTGTAGGTTTTCGAGGTCGCTGAATTCATTAAAAAATATTCCAGAGCCCTAACTAGCATAGTTCAGATTTTCACCTGTCAAATGACATTTTTTGAAAAATTGGAGATTTCAAACTGTCGTAGCTTCCGGTGTTATTGAATTCGGAAGTTGTTCGAACTATTCGAATCTTCAATAATAGCCATTTTAAGGATAAATGGCGCCCATACCACGAATGCTGTGAGCTCGTGAATAAAACTCAAAAATGAAATATCGAAAACGATCAAACTGAAAAATTCATTACTTATGAAGGCTACATGGTCGACTTTGGTATCAAAATGCAGGTTTTCGAGATCGCTGAATTCATTAAAGAATATTCCAGAGCCCTAACTAGCTTAGTTTAGATTTTCACCTGTCAAATGGCATTTTTTGAAAAATTGTAGATTTCTTTTCATATCTACTGCACTGCGCAAAAAATTAACGCACATTATGGAAATCTCAAATTTATTCTACAACTGAAGGTGTTCTCAATGATAATTATTTTTATCAGAATTATGCATGCATATGTTATCCACTTTCAACGTTTTTCTTCAATACAGATGTTTTCTCCCAGCAGGAATAAAAAAAGATGATATTATCAGATTTTTAATGCATTGGCTCCATTCTAAAATAAGTTGTTCTCGATCAATTCTAGTTATCAATAGTTTTTCTTTCGTTTGATTTTCTACACTCGATCGCTATGCAATGCGAAACACGCAATTTGACCCAAGAGGAATGTGCCCAAGCAGTGGATTGCGAGAAGAAGGGTGGACATACACAAGAATTGCAGAAAGGTTTGGAGTTTCCCATACAAGTGTGTCCAGAATGTTGCAGCGATTCAGGGAGACAGGTATGAATGTCCGAAGACCAGGACAGGGTAGACCACTGGCAACAACTGCCATCCAAGAACGTTACTTGAGAGTTTCTTCGTTGAGACAACGATTTGCAACCGCTCGCCTCCTTCAAAATCAGCTTGAGCAAACTCATGAGGTGCAAATTAGCACTCAGACAATAAGAAATTGCCTCAGAGAATATGATTTAAGGCCTCGTGTCGCGGCAAGAGGCCCAGCTCTTACCCCAGCCCATCGAAGGGCGCGTTTGGATTTTGCGAGAGAGCATATCCATTGGGAAGAGGCCGATTGGGAAAGAGTTCTCTTCACAGATGAGTCTAGATTCTGCCTCTACCATTGTTATCAACGTTCCCTTGTATACAGACGTCCACATGAAAGATATGCTCAGTGCAACTTCCTGAATACTACTGGTTTCGGGGGAGGATCGATTATGGTATGGGGTGGAATATCTTTGACTGCTCGCACAGACCTAGTGGTCGTTGATAATGGAGCTATGAATGCTGATAAGTATATAAGGAACATTCTTGAAGAGCATGTAGTGCCATTTGCCCCATACAGGCTGAGAAGTTCAGAAAATCATCCAGCTACTCTTAATGACTTAGGAATTCAACTCGGAGAAATCTGGGAAGGATTAGATCAGAACATTTTAAGATCACTCATTTTGAGTATGAACCGTCATTGCCGAGCTGTAATTAACGCAAGAGGTGGACTTACCAAGTATTAAATCACTTATCAGCGTTTCAGTATTTCGAAAATTGTTCATTTCTCTTCTTTGACATAAGATTCGGTGGAATCCTGAATTTTTCTTCCATTTAATGTGTCTTGTTTCGTTCAAAACCTTCCCGAGAGAACATAAAAAATAAGTTATAAAGTCAATGTAGAGTTAACTTTCATTAACATTGAGATTTTCAGAATGTGCGTTAATTTTATTGCGCAGTGTATTTGATCATATTATGTTGATCAGCACATTTCAAAGTATATCTGTGCCAAATATAAACGATTTTAAGAATCTCAATTTTTGGATTTTAGACCCCCTAAAAATATCCCTTTTGCCAGTTAAATAAAAACTTGAAGTTAAGTTTGAACGAAAGAAGAACCTTCAATGATTCTTGAGAACAATAAACTCGATAATGCTCAGTGACAATCCTTCCACTTGTAAAAACCTGTAGTATATATCTCTTTAAAAAAAAAATCAATATTTTCGACACATTAATCCAGCATATAACCGCCCCTTACAAACACCTCCTCCTCACACCGAAACCGCCAGCATCCCAGTCTCCCCCTCCCAAAAGTTAAAACATAACACGGCCCCTCCGATCCCAAAATTCGTCCGCCAAACGTCCCCCGAATTTCACGGACTCGCCGCCGTCCGTGTCACGCCGGTCGAGCCGTAAAATTTCCCGGCCCCGGCCGTTGTCGGATCGTCAGCTGGGCCACTTCACACGCGGAGGGACGCTTGTCCGAGTGGCTTAGTTCCGATTGGACGGCGGCGCAACTTATAATGGGTTAACGGCGGTCGGACGTCTGTCCCCCGCCGCCCCCAACGGGTTTTGAGTGGCACTTTATCTACCAATTTAACTCAAAACTGAATTCGTTAATTCGAAAAGTTTGTTCTGGAGAGTTTGATCGACGTTTCCGCGACGGCTAATTGGGAATCGACGCCTTCCAGATCGGCGCTAAGAGCGCCGAAAACCTCTAATTGACGTTTGAAGAAGTCTCCGGTCGAAGCCACCTCGAGTTTTCTTTCTGGAATAGTGATGAGAAGTCTGATACTTAGGGAGATAAGGAGGCTTGAAAAATTTAGTAAGAATCTTAGGAATCCGAGGATTGCCTTTTATATTTCGGAATTGGACAATCCTAGTGACATGACAACTGACAGCTCTATCGTAAAGTTCGACATCTTTGAGATAATGCGTACTCAGAAAGTTTTGACACAAGAGCGTTATTTGCGTCTGGTTAAGAAAAATCGAGCAAAATAACGAAATTTAATTCCTAGAAAACTCAAGCATTTTAAGACTATCAATACAATGTATGGCCTCCACGTGCATCAATATAAGCTTGACATCTTCTTTGCATACTACACACGAGGTTGTTGAACATTTCTGGAGGAATTTGGTTCCATAAACGGGGCAGAATTTCTCTCAGATCATTTAAGGATTCTGGGATAGGTTGATGATTATCTAATCTTCTTTGGAGCATATCCCATGCATGTTCTATGGAATTCAAATCTGGTGAGTGCTGAGGTATTGGTAAATGTGGAATACCAAGCTCTTCGCTCGCATTCTCAAGTATGGCTGCACGGTGCGGTCTAGCGTTATCGTCTAGAAATTGGAAACTTTCACCAATAGCAGCGTGAAAATTTGGCACAACATTGTCAATGAAATGCTCCCTATAGTGTAAGGCGGTCATATTCCCAGGACAAATGTGTAGATCTGTACGCCCGTTGAAACATATCCCGGCCCATACCATAACACAGCCCCTCGGAATGGATGGACTTCTTGGACATAGCGACGATTACGGGGTATGCGTGGGATTGTCCATACCCTTATTCTTCGAGAATCTGAAAATCCTCCATATCTGGAACCATCAGTGAAAAGGACACTACGCCATTGATCGTTCCAATTGATATGTTGCCTTGCCCATTCCAGTCTTTGACGCTTATGGTCACGTGTTAATGGAACTCCTCTTAATGGACGTCTAGAACCTAGATTCACCTCTCTCAAACGTCTCGTCTCATGGTTTCGATGGAAACTTGGACCCCATCTGCATTTTGAAGAGTCGTAGCATTCTACACGTAGATCCACTGTTTCTTCTCGCCGAAACGGTGATGAAACGATCCTGAGCAGGTGTTGTTTTTCGTCGCCCACCAAGCCTTGATCTTTCCAACACGCAACCTGTCTCCCTGAACCTATTCCAAAGTCGAGATATCACACTTTGGCTGACTTGGAGCCTTTCCGCTACAACAACCTGAGTTAGGCCAGCCTGTAGCATTTCGATAGCCCTATTAGCCTCAGCGTTTGTTAATTTACGTCTCGTCATTTTCAGAAAACTCATTTCAAATCGAAGCCGTTGATAAACTGACTTCATTTCAAAATAAGAACATCCATGAAGCATATGCAAAGCACCAAACTCCAGAAAAAAGGCGACCAGATTGACGAAATGTCTCATACTGATTTTTATTGGATTGATTCAAGTTGTTATTGAGTTTCAATTGATTTCACAGCGATTTTCTCGAAGATTACATACTTTTAAAAACGATTGAATACGATATCCCCAACTCTTTGTTATAGAAAAAACAAAATGACGGATGAGTTTTGTAATTATTATGATCCGATTCCATTCAGAATTAGTATCTGGGGGTATTTGGGTTCGACAATGATGATTCTTCTATCAAAATTGAAAAACTCAAGATGGCGGTAACAATATGGCGAACGAGTTTCGTAATTATGATCCGATTCTATTCGAAATTGGTATCTGAGAATTTTTTGGGTCGGAAATTACGATTTTTCAAAATTGAGGAATTCAAAATGGCGGATGAGTTTTGTAATTATGCTCCGATTCCATTCAAAATTCGTATCTGGGGGCTTTTGGGTTAGACAATGATTCTTCTGTCAGAATTGGAAAATTCAAGATGGCGACTACAATATGGCGGACGAGTTTTGTAATTATGATCCGATTCTATTCAATTCAAAATTCAGGGGTTTTACTGGGTCGAAAATTTTGATTACGATTCTTCAAAATTGAGGAATTCAAGATGGCTGCTTCAAAACGGCGGATGAGTGTTGTTGTTATTACAGAAGCTTGTACCGAAAGATGTTTTTTTATAAAAGCTTGTTTTACATCCAAGTTGAAACCACGACAGGTCGTAAAGGCTTTGCTAAGTTTCGACAGCTTTAGACAACCCCACGTGGATTTCAACCCTTTCACCCCTAAAAACCCCAGTTTCCGTCCATGGGAACCGTCCAACAGGCGCGCTGTCGGGATTGACGAGGCGCAAACGGTGGCCATATTTCACCGAATTACTTGCCACTTTTCTCTCTCTCCGTCCCCCATGTATGGGTTTTTTGTAGCGACGTCTGCACGGGTCGCGACGCCCGACGACGTCGTCTGGAGCCGGACGTTATTCATAAGCGGAAAATGCAGTTGACCCTTTCGGGAATTTTACGAACCCGAGAGTGATCAAGCGATTCCGGAACGAGGTGAAAATTGGATTAGACTTTCCGGTTCATGATCTCGGCGGGGGAAAAGGGCATTAGATCGGACAGAGAAAGGCGATTTTGCTTCAAAATGCGGCTGTATAGGGCGGCGAAGAGCCGGGAAATGACACGTGGCAACGCTGTATGCTCTGAGGTGCGTTTGGTGGCAACGTTGCACGATCAGAAAATGTGCACAACATTTCCAAATATTGGAGAATATTCAAGCATTTCTACATAATTATAAGTATTTCTACACGTTTCCAAGACCCCATATGTTAAGATGGCCCATAAGATGAAATATACTGCTCCACAATCGTTTTTAAAAGTATGTTATTTTCGAGAAAATCGCTGTGAAAGCATTTAAAACTCAATTACAACTTGAATCGATCCAATAAAACATTTCGTCAATCTGGTCGCCTTTTTTCTGAAGTTCGCTTCTTTGCATATGCTTCATGAATGTTCTCATTTTGAAATGAAGTCAGTTTATCCACGGCTTGGATTTGAAACGAGTTTTCTGAAAATGCCAAGACGTAAATTAACAAACGCTGAGGTTAATAGGGCTATCGGAATGCTACAGGGTGGCCTAGCTCAGGTTGTTGTAGCGGAAAGGCTCCAAGTCAGCCAAAGTGTGATATCTCGACTTTGGAATAGGTTCAGGGAGACAGGTTCCGTGTTGGAAAGATCAAGGCTTGGTGGGCGACGAAAAACAACACCTGCTCAGGACCGTTTCATCACCGTTTCGGCGAGGAGAAACACTACATCTACGTGAAGAATGCTACGGAATACCCTTCAAAATGCAGATGGGTTCCATCGAAACCATCAGACGACGTTTGAGAGAGGTGAATCTAGGTTCTAGACGTCCATTAAGAGGAGTTCCATTATCACGTGATCATAAGCGCCAAAGACTGGAATGGGCAAGGCAACATATCAATTGGAACGATCAATGGCGTAGTGTCCTTTTCACTGATGAATCCAGATATGGACGATTTCCAGATTCTCGAAGAATAAGGGTATAGACAATCCCACGCATACCCTGTAATCGGCGCTATGTCCAAGAAGTTCATCCATTCCGAGGGGGAAGTGTTATATTATGGGCCGGGATATACTTCAACGGGAACACAGATCTACACATTTGTCCTGGGAATATGACCGCCTTACACTATAGGGATCATGTCATTGCCGATGTTGTGCCAAATTTTCACGCTGCTATTGGTGAAACTTTTCAATTTCTAGACGATAACGATAGACCGCACCGTGCATGCAGCCATAGTTGAGAATGCGCGCGAGGAGCTTGGTATTCCACATTTACCAATACCTCCGCACTCACCAGATTTAAATTGCATAGAACATGCATGGAATATGCTCCGAAGAAGATTAGATAATCATCAACCTACCCCAGAATCCTTAAATGATCTGAGAGAGCTTCTGCCCCGTTTATGGAACCAAATTCCTCAAGAAATGTTCAACAACTTCGTGTGTAGTATGCAAAGAAGATGTCAAGCTGTTATTGATGCCCGTGGAGGATGTCCATAAAGTTAGCAGTGTCACTTTCGAGAAATTCAATGAAACCTATTGCATTAATTGTCGAATAATTGTCGAGAATTTGTCGTGAAAGAATAGTAATTTACGTAACAAGTCCGGAAAATAGGTTTTTTTTGGACGAATAGACAAGATTCTAGGACGAGCCGGAGGCGAGTCCTGGAAGTCTGTGAGTCCAAAAAAACTATTTCCGGGCGTGTTGCGTACAATATTTTTTCGGCAACCGTGAAGAATTACAAATCAATGAGATGACACATCTCTTTATTGATTTTGATTCATATTTGAATTAAACAGAACACAGAACAGAACTGTCATCCGTTATTTCGTTGCTATTGTGATGATCATAACAATGACAACAACGACGTGTTTTTCCGGCCTAGGCCGGGAAGTACGTACTTTCCGGCCTAGGCCGGGAAATGCTACTTTCTCAAAGAAAAAGCGTCCGGGAAGTGGGTACTTCCCGGACGGTTGCCGAAAAAAAAATTTGTCGCGTCCTTAGTTTTTTTTCTACGGGGTAGCTTTGCTATCTTAACGTTAAGTTAGCAGAACCACTTTTTCAATATCGCCCGAATCTCATGAAAATGGTTACAAATAATTGTCGAGTAATTGTCGTAGTCGATATGAAGTAAAAAAAACCCAAAAAATCAATTCCTTTTTGTTTATTTTACGTCATCTTCCCGCGAGTTCGAGATATTCCTAGAATTATCGCATTTTGTTGCCAAAAATCCGATATTTCAAGAAATATGGGGAAATCGCGAGAAAATGGAGTGGAAATTGCTAGAAAGATTGAATTTTTTGTGTGTCTTTTACTTTATTTCAACATCGACAATTACTCGACAATCTTTTATGATCATCGTGGCGATATTCGACCACTTTTTGCTAAATTAATATAAAGTGAGCAAAGCCACACCGTAGAAAAAAAAACTAAGGACGCGACAAATTTTTTTCTTTCACGACAAAGTCGAGGCAGGTATTCGACAATTAATGCAATAGAAAAAGAGTCAATTACGAATGCGCTGTTGCCAAAAATGCGATAATTCTAGAAATATCTCGAACTCGCGGGAAAAAGACGTAAAATAAACAAAAAGGAATGGATTTTTTGGGTTTTTTTTACTTCATATCGACTGCGACAATTACTCGACAATTATTTGTAACCATTTTCATGAGATTCGGTCGATATTGAGAAAGTGGTTCTGCTAACTTAACGTTAAGTTAGCAAAGCCACCCCATAGAAAAAAAAAACTAAGGACGCGACAAATTTTTTTCTTTCACGACAAATTCGGGACAGGTATTCGACAATTAATGCAATAGAAAAAGAGTCAATTACTAATGCGCTGTTTCCAAAAATGCGATATTTCAAGAAATATGGGGAAATCGCGAGAAAATGGAGTGGAAATTGCTAGAAAGATTAAATTTTTTGTGTGTCTTTTACATTATTTCAACATCGACAATTACTCGACAATCTTTCATGATCATCGTGACGATATTCGACCACTTTTCGATAAATTAATATAAAGTGAGCAAAGCCACCCCGTAGAAAAAAAAACTAAGGACGCGACAAATTTTTTTCTTTCACGACAAAGTCGAGGCAGGTATTCGACAATTAATGCAATAGAAAAAGAGTCAATTACGAATGCGCTGTTGCCAAAAATGCGATAATTCTAGAAATATCTCGAACTCGCGGGAAAAAGACGTAAAATAAACAAAAAGGAATGGATTTTTTGGGTTTTTTTTACTTCATATCGACTGCGACAATTACTCGACAATTATTTGTAACCATTTTCATGAGATTCGGTCGATATTGAGAAAGTGGTTCTGCTAACTTAACGTTAAGTTAGCAAAGCCACCCATTAGAAAAAAAACGAAGGTCGCGATCAATTTTTTTCTTTCACGACAAAGTCGAGGCAGGTATTCGACAATTAATGCAATAGAAAAAGAGTCAATTACGAATGCGCTGTTGCCAAAAATGCGATAATTCTAGAAATATCTCGAACTCGCGGGAAAAAGACGTAAAATAAACAAAAAGGAATGGATTTTTTGGGTTTTTTTTACTTCATATCGACTGCGACAATTACTCGACAATTATTTGTAACCATTTTCATGAGATTCGGTCGATATTGAGAAAGTGGTTCTGCTAACTTAACGTTAAGTTAGCAAAGCCACCCCATAGAAAAAAAAAACTAAGGACGCGACAAATTTTTTTCTTTCACGACAAATTCGGGACAGGTATTCGACAATTAATGCAATAGAAAAAGAGTCAATTACTAATGCGCTGTTTCCAAAAATGCGATATTTCAAGAAATATGGGGAAATCGCGAGAAAATGGAGTGGAAATTGCTAGAAAGATTAAATTTTTTGTGTGTCTTTTACTTTATTTCAACATCGACAATTACTCGACAATCTTTCATGATCATCGTGACGATATTCGACCACTTTTCGATAAATTAATATAAAGTGAGCAAAGCCACCCCGTAGAAAAAAAAACTAAGGACGCGACAAATTTTTTTCTTTCACGACAAATTCGAGGCAGGTATTCGACAATTAATGCAATAGAAAAAGAGTCAATTACGAATGCGCTGTTGCCAAAAATGCGATAATTCTAGAAACATCTCGAACTCGCGGGAAAAAGACGTAAAATAAACAAAATAAATGAATGTTTTGGATTTTTTTTGCTTCATATCGACTTTGACAATTACTCGACAATTATTTGTAACCATTTTCATCAGATTCGGTCGATATTGAGAAATTGGTTCTGCTAACTTAACGTTAAGTTAGCAAAGCCACCCCATAGAAAAAAAAACTAAGGACGCGACAAATTTTTTTCTTTCACGACAAATTCGAGGCAGGTATTCGACAATTAATGCAATAGAAAAAGAGTCAATTACGAATGCGCTGTTGCCAAAAATGCGATAATTCTAGGAATATCTCGAACTCGCGGGAAAAAGACTTAAAATAAACAAAAAGGAATGGATTTTTTGGGTTTTTTTTACTTCATATCGACTACGACTACTGATTTTGAGTTCTTGGTAATTGGAGAGGAAACGTATACCAATTGGCAATTAACTCAATGTGACCATTAAAACCGAATTTTTTGTCCACTTTTTCGATTTGAGCATTTTTTGGCCACTTATATTCATTCAAGTAGCTTCCTAGAAATTTTACTTTTAGCTTGTATCCCTTTATTTAAATTACTCTCCCTAAATATCACTTAATAATATAACATAATATTTTTCGTTTTGAATGTGAGTATGACGTATAGATTGTGTTTCATTTACATAACACTCCACTCTCTCCTGAATTTTCATCCAGAAAAACGGCTCTTTTAATGATATCTAAGGTTTCAGAGGTTTCCAGGACTGATGTTTCATCGAGCGATCGCTTTCTTCTATTTTTTTCTTGCAACAGTAACAAAGCCTAAACAGAACACAACTGTTTCTCCGAACTCGTACAAGTTACAAGCTTCGAAGCTTGTAGTTTCTGAGGGGTCTCCTCGGGAGACCTAGGAGTAATCATTATAATCAATATCAATATCATGGTCTAAAAAATCCGATATGAAGTTTTTTAAATCCAATTAATTGCCCCCTTTAAATCTTCAGATAATTGTTGCAGCTCTATTTCAGCTGCCGCAGGCTTCTGCAATATCATTTTGTTCAAATGATAGTCTTTTGAATAATGTGGAATATCTCGAACACACTTTATATACGAGCCAAAGAAGGAAAATTCAGAGTGGTTTCGTGAAATCATTTAAAAATAAAGGAAATGAGTTTCCTATTCGCATTTTCATGTAATAAATCATCGGAAATATATAATATATTAGTGTTTCGAAGAATGTCGCTCATTAGAAATTAAATACCATACAGTAACAGTAAAAACACTATTTCCGCACGTACTCCAAATTTAGGAACCATATGGTAAAAGGTTAGCACTTCTCTCGATATCAGAATTGCACAGCCTTCTTGACCTCGAATATTTTCGAACGGTCATAAATGAATATAACGAAAATGGGAAGCAATCAGCGAATGTTAGTGAGAAAAATTTCCTAGGCCAAAGTGACTCACAGTGAGAAAGTGATATTTTAAGCCAAACATAATGATTCATGATTTCGGAGCAAATCGCAATCAGATTAATAATAATTATTATCCTTCCTTATTCAATTCGTTTTCATTGCAATACCCAATAACACTTTGTATATAACCTATAAAAGTGACAACCTCGAAGATTTGAGGAAGAGGACCCATTAAAGAGATATGTCCCAGTATTTTAAATAACATCTCCATGAATTATCATTATTATTAGCATCATTACACAAAATTTCATGATATCACACTCATGACAGAACCTACTGTGAGCAAAAACATAAGAAATGAAAGCGTTCTGAGGGTCACAAATTATTTCCAATTATCCATAAAACAATCTGTTTTTGTTGTTAGCCCACTCCCACGCACATTTCAACATTCCTGGTCTTGACCAGATGTATTGTTTAAGAATCAATGAACACTTTTATTGACAAGTCCATCAATCGAGTTTCGTTCGAAAATATAGCTTTCTCGAAGAGAACAGAGGCATTGTATGGAAATGATCGTATTATTATCAGTAACAGTTGAACTTGGAGGTTAAAATAAACATAAACAAATGGTGTTATCAACAAATTCGAAAAAATCATAACCAAGAAATCTGTCAAACTTACCGAAGATATCACGAAATTCTGACGGTCGAGCACTTAACTAACACGTGATTAATGAAACGTGACTTAAAAAACATTCACAGCACTAATTGTAACTCCGAAACCCACGAAAAACATGGAAATTAGCGACATTTCTGAAGAGAAATAACAAAATCGAGTGGATCAGCGGCCATGCCATAAGTTGGTGAAGTAGGCGGAGATGGTCCCATCTAGCGGCGGAAGGTCCAAGTTTAGGATGCCGGTAACGAAGAAACTCAGACGACGCGAGTTATTGAACTTTTCGTCTTGGTGCAATGACAACTGCATCCGACGGTGGGGTTTAAAAATGCATTGTCGGCGTTTTTGGTACGAAATCGAACCAACGTATCTTGTAGATAAATAAGAGGATAGAAATTTCGAGCCAGGAATAGTCTTAAAAGACCTCAATGATGAAAATTCCGTGGTCAAATTCAATATCCGAAAAAAGTCCCATGATTTCTGTGAGATCCGGGATCATAGTCGGTTCAGACATCAGATTTAAGATTGTTCTTTGACAGATGTCGAATTTTTTCCAATAAGCTTTTAAACCTGGCCAATGCGAATCTACATACGAGGTTTATATACTTGCAAGGTGTATGAACGAGCCCCCAAAAGCACCTGACTTAACGTAAGTGCGTTTGCTGGCCCCTTTTTAGTGCAACAAGTTCAATTATATTGAGGAACATAGAAATAAAGAACTGATTGTTGTGATGAATTCATTATTACTGCCGGGGTTCTTTGTTCTGTCATGTTTGCGTTTTCTTTGTCATTTATACGACTGACTACAGGGCAGTTTACACGGAAATTTAATGAGCGTGTTTTTTAAATGGGATTACAGACAGTTCACGGTTGTGAAACAGGAACATAGAATAAAAGATCGGTTTGAAAAAAGCTAAGGTCTTCTTTTAAAAGGAAATAAAGGCCATAGATAGCATGAAGACCTCGAATAAAAAATGTCAAACGTCGTCTGAACCAGAGATGAAAAACGGTTTGCGACGCGGCGTCTATACGCCAACTAGACAAGTTAGGTAACTGCAGACGGACGTTCTCCATTGTTGTCTCTTTCAATTATTTCTTGTTCGCGTTTCCGCCTGGCATGGAAAACTGTCTGATCCATTCCGCTTCTGGATCGAATTCGCTCGAAAGGAAAAAGTATGTGATTCTGTCTTGGAGAACTTCGAAATTATCGAAGAATGACAATAAGTTCTATGGTTCGGTCGCATACCTCACGTCCCGCCAGAGTAGTTCATAGATTCTTTACAGGAAGAATCTGATTGGTAGGTTTGGGCGGGGATAATTTAAATTTAGAAGAAGTTGGTTTTATTTGCAATTTATTTATTGATTGTCGAAGTGTGAAGTCGGTATCAAGAGAAAGTATAATCAATATATCCACAAAGAGATTCTGGAGATTCATAATCATAAAATATCAGAAAACATCACTTTACTTCCTGTCCCCAATGTGAATAAATTCTTTGGGGTGCAGTCCCCAAAAAGGCGGAATTAGTATGCCAGAAGCCAGAGCGAAACTTATTGCGTTGGCAAACTTTCTTAAGAAACATATAACAAAATTTGTTGGATTACAGGCGAAGCTGCCATTCTTACTGTTTCTTCATCCGGCCATTTTCCAAATCGAATGTTCGGCTAATCCGATAGAAGGCCATGTTTATTGAATAAAACAGCCGCAGTGGAGTAACTTTCCTCGATCGATGAAAATAGAATAAACTCCGAATATATTATGAAAAGGGGGACTTTTCTCTGGGGAAAATTAGTTCGAATTCTCTTCGAGCGAAATATTTCTTAGTTAATTTCAAGTAATGAAGTGAATCTTTGCAGTTTTGTAATTATGAAAAAACTCTTGACTTATTGTAATATGGGTTTATTTTGTATTGGATTCTGGAAATATTTTTTAGAGTATGATAGAATTTTCTGAAGGGATAACTGTGATTTGACAGAAGGTAGAAGCCATGTCGTTTTGACATTTCTGTTCACTGCGGAGCATTGACAAATAATCAGTAGTAATATCCCTAGGACCTTGATAATAGACGAGATAATTTTATAACCATCGAAAGCTCGTTCATTGGTAACAGCACGAAGCCGAAGGCTGAGGGCTGTTACCAAGCAACGAGCTTGAGATATTGGTTATAAAATTATGAGGCTTTTATCAATGTTCGAGGAATATTCGGCAGAAAATTTTTTGACAGAAAAAATGTATAACATAACACAACAAAACAATTATTTATTGAAAGTGCAATTCGTAAAATTCAACTCAACATTAGATTCTTTGCTGTTCTCTTGTATAGAAGATCTATTTCCACGCATAATAATTATTATCTTGTTGTGGTGTTCTTGATCGAGGTTTAGGTATGGTTTGATAGAATTTTGGTTGCTATGACCAGTAACCTTCAGCAATTGTTGTTCCTCTACACCACTTTTTGCTAATTGACTGACAGCTGTTGATCTATTTGAATGATTCGTTATCTTTTTGTCTTTGACATTCAAGCCAATTGCTTCGGCAGCATATTTAGTGCATTTATTTATGGTATTCCTTCCAACAGGTACATTATCGTACCATTTGTCAGTTTCTTTTTTCCAATATCGATTTGGTTTCAAGAATAGTCGTGGTGAGGTAATATTTTCGCCTCGTTTTGATATTAGTTTATGAAAAAGACGTATAGGGCAACTTTGTCTCTCACTATTGGAAACCAACCATTTACAACTAGTATAGCTTTTAGAACCACCTTGGCACGTTTTACTGAATACCGGATTGTATTCAATGCGATTTGTTGGAGAACCATCGTTATTCTTCTCGATTTGAAAAAAATCCACCAAACAAGCAACTGCCTCTCCTCCTCGCCACGCTAGTTCTACTGCAGCAATATGATAAAATTTACGCATATTACCTTCAGGAGTATTTTCATCCCATAGCAATTCTGTTAACTTCAGACAAATTTAACGAAACTGAACTGGATTTACGTTTACTTGGGTCTGCTTGCAATTTTTTTCTGATTGCATCGCGGGCATCTCGGGCTGGTTTAAATATTATATTATTAAACGGGTCAATCATAATGTTCTAGTCCTTATAATACTTTTCTTGTAAGAGTTTGCTCGAAACATTCCACATTGTCTTTACCGTTGCTTCTTTGAATTCTGTTCCGTCTTTTTTTCTCATATTGACAGCCCAATCTTTGAGTATAAACGCCAATTTTTCCAAGCTTCTGCGTTCATTCAATTCGTATGATCGTTCGTAGCAAAATTCCATAAATATTCCCCAAATATATTTGTGGCTATTGGAAGTATTTCTGGGAATGTTTTCTTTGATAAGCTCATCTATATTTTTAACATTACCAAAACGTGACATTTTGAAATTTGTTTGGAATGATGTTGCCATGGAACTATTATATAATTTTATAAGACTCTATCGTGTTAACATTGGGATTGAAAATTGCATTGGATGTAGTTTTCGATGTAATGTTGACATGATTGGCTGAAATGGTTCCATATGATAAAAAATTATAAAATTGGATTTGTTGTTATAACTATCAAAAAATTTTCTTTCAAATGAAAAACTAAATTGGCTTCAATCTTAATTTAAATGCTTTTTATTTCAATTTAAAGTTTTATCACTTAAAAAAAAAAAACACCCGATACCATTTGGACATCTCAATGAAACAGGCATGTTTTTTCGTGATTTGGCACTCAGGGGGTGTTAAGGAAGAATGATCCTCTATATTTACGTCCATATTTCTGCAGCACATGAGAGATTCGTCCAAATTTGGATTGAGACGTAAGGAAATGGGCGTCGAGTATCACCACAAAACACACTTTATTACTTTGTCTTGTTTCTTGTTTCCCCGCAATATGAGAACGGAGAGAAGTTCTCCACTTCGCAACTCTCTATCGAGTTAGGGGCTACATCATACCCCAACGTCTCCATCACGTTGACACGACAAAGCATCCTATCATTCACCTTGCCAACCCCCATCCAGCACGCTCTTCGTCTTCGGAATGCAACTTTGTGGTGAAAAATTGTAATTTCGAAATTTCGTCGATCCGACCCGGAAAGTGGGTCATCTAAGGCAGCGCGACCGGAATCTTTGATGCGAAAATAGGTCCCGAATCAGGGATTGAAACAGAGCGAGAATTCGAGCGGGTTTACGAGACTGGTCCATCCCAGCATCCGACCCGGATGACGAAATGGCACTTCGTAAGGGACGTCAAATGTGGATTGTTCCTCATCGCCCAAAATATATGCTCCGGGATTTCTGAGAGGGCCATAACCCACGAGTTGACAGGTGTTTTGGGATGGTCACTTCGGATCGGGGAATTGACACCCCTGGGTTTTGCTTTTGTTAAATGGGGATAGTATCTGTCAACGTCGATGACGGATGAACACAATATACTCTATTCACCTTTATAATGTAGGTACCCTGGTTGCCAATGATTTAGGTTTATCAAGTTTTTTTACTTAAAACTGACGCAGGTTGGTACTCGTGAAATGTCAAATGGTACTGAGAGACGTTGCCAATCCTAATTTCTGTTTGTTGAAGGAGTTAGTTCTTTTAAGATAACTGTGACATAGGTTTCGAAGTACAACTACATTTTCAAGCTGGAGTGTTTCAAGTTGTGTAAAAAGGTATTTAAATGTCTTCTGTAGGAATATTTCTTGAGAATTTTGAGAAGTGAAGAATTCCACTGTTCGTAAAGAAGTTTTTCTGTCGGATTATTCGAGTACTTTTATCCCTTTTTCGAATGAACTATCACAAAGTAACAGACTATTAAGTCCATTACTTTGGATTGTGGATGTGAAGGAGATTAACCC
The DNA here is from genome assembly GCA_951802165.1 of Adalia decempunctata. Lineage (NCBI taxonomy): Eukaryota > Metazoa > Arthropoda > Insecta > Coleoptera > Coccinellidae > Adalia > Adalia decempunctata. The sequence goes on along the minus strand of OX637695.1, from coordinate 3,443,416 downwards.
AAAAACATTAAGGTGGACGTTCAATGTATTGTGTTTTTATTTCAAGTTGTATTTGAAAATGGTTCCACTTTGAGAACTGAAATTTTGTGGGTAAACTCAGAAAGGAGTGGAGTTCTTAGTGTAATAATTGAAATCGATTTCATTCGAAAGTTCATTTTTTTCCTTCAAAAATAGAAGAAAATAAGCTAACTCATGCTGTTTTATTTCAAACCAAAACCCTATGAAAATAGTTTAACTTCCGATCAAAAGTGAATCTACAAATAATTTCGTTCAGAAAATCAACTTGAAATATGGAATTGGCAGAGAATGTTCGAATTCAAATATATAGCGAGAAGTAGTTCCCGCTTTACCTACATATTCACTAATTCCATAGCTCAGCGATTTTCGGATAGAGAGCGGCATTGTACATTTCATTCATAAGGAGAGAGATATATAAGGACTGAACGAAAATAAATTCGCTATCACAAAAACGCTCATATCTTTTGAACCACTGGACCGATTTCGAAAATCAAACTCATTTTCGAATCCTCTTCTAATTCTAATGAAAACTATTTTCACAATAAAAAAACCAAAACTATTTTTCAAAAAATTCATGGATTTTTTCTGAAATTCTTCCTTTCATGCTTCTTATAGTGTTCTCACTTCTCAGTCACTTTCTGGGATGCTGTCTTCCACTTTTGCTTGAATTCCGCTAATGTTTCGTTGATTTCTTAGTCTTCTTCAATTCTCTTTTCACCAGGGCCCAATATCTTTCGATTGGCCTGAGTTCTAGGCAATTTGGTGGATTGGCTTCTATGGGGACAAAAACCACCTCATTAGCTTCGTACCATTCCTTGGTGGCCTTGCTGTAGTGGCATGAAGCTAAATCTAACCAAAGGATTGTTGACACATCGTGCTCACGTAAAAATGGTAAAAGTCGCTTCTTCAAGCATTCCTCGATGTATATCTTCGAGTCAACATAGCCTTGGCCAACGAAAAATTTGCTCCTTTTCCCACAAGTGCAAATTGCTTGCCAAGCCAGGAACTTTTTAGGAAACTTTGCTTGTTTCTTCACGCGAAATTATTCGTCAACATCTCCACGAGAATCTGCAGTATAAAATTCCTGACTAGGAAGTGGCGAGAAATCAGCCAAGACATAGGTTTCGTCGTCCATCACGCAACAGGAGAAATTTTTCAAGAAATCTTTTTTTAATTTTTTTGCTCTTGATTTCGCTTTTTGATTCTTCACAGCGTTCCTGTCTGGCACTTTCTGCACTTTGTATGTTCTAAGCTCACAACTCGACAACGTTTTTCTGAACAGTTGACTGCGAACAACCCACTATTTGGGCCACTTTCCGTCCTGAAAGGTTAGGATTCTTCTGAAAAAGGCTGATGGCTTTCTTCACTTTTTTGGGCTATGAAACCCCTTTTTTCTCCCGGTTCCTTCCTTGCGGTTAATTGTAAGATCTTCGTTGAAGCGCTTAACAACGCTTGATACCGTTTCCGGACGAACGCGAGCCTCTTTTGCGATTCTTTTGAAGCTCGATTCTTGATTATTTTGAAAAAGTTTCACTATAAATTCTCGTGTTTTCACTTCGCTTGACATTTTGCGACAGAGAATTGGAATATCTATGAAGTAAAGTTCCACATGTTTCTGACGTTCATAACAAAGCTAACTATGGTCAAATTTTAATTTTTTCTCATTTGGTTCAAGAGATATAGGAGTTTTTGTATTAGCAAATTTATTCTCGTTCAGTCCAGTCCAGTTTCGCCTCTATCGGATAAGTTTTCCTACTAGTTATGATCAGCGACCTTAATGGGCATTGCTAAAACTATATAGACCCACTAGTACTCAGTATAAAATTATTCTGAATTCATGGCACTGTCTGTGTGTCAGGCCGAGAACATACGGCCCAAAGATAAACCACTGTTTTCTGAACCTTCGGCCGAAACATTCCCTCGGAAATTTCAACGCTGATCATTTTCCAGTCCATTATTTCCGTTTCTCCGGCGGGCGATACCACCATCTACCATAATTCATTCAAATCTGACCCTATAATAAATAAATTCCGGAGATGCCCACGTCTGGCGCCGGAAATTCTGTTCTCCGGGGAAAATTTTATCGCTAGGAAAACTATGCTCTCAGGAATTCGTAACAAATTGTGGTTAGCCGAAAGAGTTTGCAGCAGGAATTCGTGCCTTCAATTAGACGATGATTACGCCCCGAAATATTCGGAGGACGTGGAAACTAGGGGTTCGGCCTTGCGGTACACGTGGTGGTCACCTTCCTCGTCGAGGCACTCAGGGAATTGCTGGGGGTGGGAGTTAAGGAAGAAGGGTCCGATGGAATCGATACAGATTTTCATCGGGAAATGAATATCTCAGTTCGCAGCTTCAATACGAGCACCATTCACTTTTATAAAGTATCCCGGTTGGCCATGATTAAGGTTTATCAAGTTTTTTTTTTTTACTTGAAACTGGCGCAGGTTGAAATTTCTCGATAGTCTATAAAACATAATTCCATATCTTGCTTTTGACGCGAATACTGGATTATAGAGTTCATCCAAAAATTATTCACATCTCTGGGGGCTTTGGAGAGTCGAAATTATGTTGGTAACAGCCCATTCAGTAATATTTTGAGTTGCAGAATTCAGGTTGGTGTTGAAACTGACGTTTTGTTCTGTCATTAATGCTTCGAACAAATTTGAGAAATAATTATTGTGCGAGTTCAAATCTTTGCAATGAGGCTCTTGAAGAATGTACAGCTAATAAATAAAAAGCCTGCACAGAGCACGTAGAAAAAGAAATAAGAGAAGATTACTCAAAATATATGGGATGTTATGATAAATGCTGACATAAAACCTTTAATTATGTACATGACGAGTTCTGCCCAGATCAGGAAATAATAACAGTGATTGTTGAAGCAGGATCATAGAAATATTTACATTTTTAATATTAAATATTATACTACATTATTTTTCACAAAGTCATGACAAAATTCTACATGTATTGAATAGGTCCATTCGGCAAGTTTTGTTTCTGTCTCGATATCTATTACAATTTTCCAATCCAATCACTTTGCTGAAACACGCTTCAAATTATCAACTAGATTTTTCTGGTTTAGCGAATATTCATGTTGAACTTTGGAAAGGCATTCTAATCATCCACGATATTATTATATTATTCGTAATGGGACCAGAATCTCTATGCTGTATGCTCCTATAATTGATCTTTCGAAAATGTATCAATACAAGATGAAAATAATATACTGCTGGTATAAAGATTCACACGATGGTAATCGTATGTGATAATTGAGGACATTTTCATGTTCAAAGTGCTTTATTTTGAAAAAATCACAATTTTATTTCAAGGATACTTATTACACAAGGTGACAAGGAAAACTTCGGAAAATTTTACTGTAATCTGGAACAAAAGTATTTCAGCGCAGCCAAATGATTTTTATTCTCTTGGTTTCTCTACACTTTCCTGTACTAACATGTGAATTTTCAGTTTGATATAATTTCATTTCACAGAGTTTTAGAATGTCAAACAAACGTAGTGCGATTTTGGAGCTGTTTCGTCAAGGTAGGCGTCAATGCGAAATTGTTCGTTTGCTCAATGTGCCTCGACAAACCGTGTCCGATGCAATTCGTCGTTTCAAGGAGCTTGGCCATGATGGTCGTCGTCCAGGAAGTGATAGAAAACGCACTGTCAATACACCTAGCAATCGCAACATCGTCAAGAAGCGAGTCAATCGAAATCCGAGGGTTTCCACGAGGAAAATAGCCTGTGAGACCGGTATCAACCGCGAATCAGTCAGTCAAATTGCCAAAAAAGAGCTCAACCTCAAGCCATACAAGCCCAAAAAGTTCAACTCCTCACGGAGGAAAACAAACGCGTACGACTCCGAAGATGCCTCCAACTCCTTCGTCTCGCCGCCGGTCAGCAATAGGAGCGAATTCTCTTCACAGACGAGAAGCTTTTCACCGTAGAACAATCCCACAACCACCAACTCTGGTCCGTAGAGGCTCCGGTACATCGGCCATCGTCGAACACCGTCAAAATCCGCAATCCGTCATGGTCTGGGGCGGAATTTGCCGCAGTTGTAAAACTCCCTTAGTTTCCGTGGATCAAGGGGTAAAAATCAACCAAGAAGTCTACCGCTGCGACATCCTGGAGGCCGTAGTACTTCCGTGGGCCAAGCAGCACTTCGGCGGTACGCATTGGACCTTTAAACAGGACTCCGCTCCGGCTCACAGAGCGAAAATGACGCAAGAATGGTGTAAGACCCATTTTCCTTGTTTGATCTCATCTGCAGAATGGCCCGCCCTACTCACCGGATCTCAACCCAATGGACTACAGCGTGTGGTCGATTTTGGAGCACAGGGCTTGTGCTAAAAAACACAAAAACTTGGAGTTGCTGAAGCAATCTCTGCGCCGGGAATGGAACCGATTAACGCCCGAGGAGCTGCAGCCCATTGCCGAAAATTTCAAGAAGCGTCTGAAGCTGTGTATCGCCGCCAAAGGAAGCCACTTCGAAACGGCTTAAATATGTTATTAACAAATGTTCAAGCTATTATTATTTGTTGTTGTTTTGTTATATTTCTTCTGTGCAATAAAGTTAAATGAAAAAGAGTTTGTCCGAGGTTTTTCTTGTCACACTGTATTTATACATTTATTGCTATGATGATAGTTCAAAAATTTCTAGTAACTAGAAATAAAGCTGCGACTGGACGTCCAAGGCCCGCTTCGATGTCAATAATTTTTGGATAGACTATAGATAGATTTACATTTTATTTTTTATTCCAAAACGGTACATTTCACAAGAAAAATACAGGAAATGAAAAAGTTTCTAACCAAATCTGGCTAAACGAATTTAATCCTCTCAAAGTCGTTGCGTAAGTTGTTCTCTAAATTTAATTTTTCCGCCATCTTTGAACCGCGATATCTTCCTAACGTTTGAGTTTTGACCCAACATTTATACAGGGTGTTTGGTAATTCGACGTGAACCTTGGAAAGGGATACACTAGACGTCATTTGCAGTGAATTGCGTTGAGTAAAGCATGGTCCGAAAATGTACGGTTACGAAGATATGGCGATTTTTCAACTTTTTCGAAATTTTTTGCTTCGTTATCGAAAATAATCAATTTTGTGAAAACTACTCTACTCTAAATATTCAATGAATATTTTTTTCAAAGCTGAGGAGATGGTCCTCATTTCTTGCGAAAAAGTATTCACTAAAAATTCAGATAACCCGAGATATACAGGGTCATAAATGGCTGCACCTGTTTTCCTCATGAAATCTTGATAAAACAATTGAGAATTACTCGAAAAAAGTATTATGAATTTGGTGTACAAATGTAAGGAAAAACTTCCCTGTTTCATCAGTTTTCCAAAAAAATACATATGTCAATAATTCCTTCATGAAATCTTAATATATGGCCGGAAAACCAAGCAGACAACAGACTTTTTCGAGTCATTTAGTGATCGAACTATGGTCCGCTTATGGCTTACGAATCACGTCGAGTGAAATAAAGGATAATAGGATATCTGACTGCCTCGAAAAAGTCTGTTGCCTGCTTGGTTTCCCGGCCATATTTTTAGATTGCATGAAGGAATTATTGACATATGTACCTTTTTGGAAAGCTGATGAAACAGGGGAGTTTTTCCTCACATTTGTACACGAAGTTTATAATACTTTTCTCGAGTATTTCCCAATTGTTTTATCAAGATTTTATGAGGAAAACAGGTGCAGCCATTTATGACCCTGTATATCTCGGGCTATCTGAATTTTTAGTGAATACTTTTTCGCACGAAATGAGGACCATCTCCTCAGCTTTGAAAAAAATATTCATTGAATATTTAGAGTCGAGTAGTTTTCACAAAATTAATTATTTTCGATAACGAAGCAGAAAATTCCAAAAAAGTTGAAAAATCGTAACCATAGATTTTCGGACCATGCATCACTCGAAGCAATTCACTGCAAATGACGTCTAGTATATCCCTTTTCAAGATTCAAGTCGAATTACCAAACACCCTGTATAACAAACTACTCTTTATGTTGAAGAAGGAATCACCCTTTGAAATGTTACCCAACAAATCAGAAAAACCCTCTATTTCCCTTCAAAATTCTCAGAGCCCTCAAAAATTGGGAATTCTACTGATTCGACATATTTTCTCAATTTCCTTCTGTCTTCCGTTAGTCCCGATAGTACTCGGCGGAATGAAGATCGATTGTGGAGCCTGACTCTGCCAACATTCCCTCAATCCACATACATCCGTACGTGTCAGCGGTCTTAATTGGCTCTACGCCGCTCCGTCTGGATTCGTATGAAACTTCTGGAAATAGAATTCTGCGGTGCCCCCCGATCCGGACTACCAATAACTTCCGTTTCCGGACAAATTGACAAAGCGCCTGTTCTAATTATGTCGATGGACGATCAAGTACGTGGTAAATTAAAGTTCTGCCCTTCAGTTCGGTCCCTCCATGACTACCACTCTCTGTTTCTTCGGATGGAATTCGGTCTTCGATGTCAAGTGGTGAGAGATATTTTTTCACTACTGACATAGCTGGTGGTCAGATATGACATTGATTTTAATGGAAAAAAAGTCTACCAACTAAATAGTTATCCTTACAGATAGATCTGTTCAAATTGGATGATTTTATAGGCGTAATGTCAAAGTTTGATCACATAGGAGGTCATGGTTTCGTTTTCAGGAATTGGTGCACCGTTAAAAGCACAGAACATATGATTAAAAGTCAGTGCGCGCACAGAAAATATCGTAAATGACAAAACGACGTTGCCAGTTTCATTGTTTACATCAAAGTTAAAGTATCAAAGATATTCCACATTTTGTTAGGTTTACAAATTGTTCGCAGATTTTTGGTATTTAATCGATATTTGCAGGTGAGTTTTTCGTCGAATATCCAAGATTAACGTATGTTCATTGTTTTTGGCACCAGTTTGGAGCGTGAGGACGATTTTCAAGACCAGGACGAATGTTTACATTTCGAGGTTAAAGGGGTACACGGGAATTTCGTTGAACAAGCTGTTATTTGGACAGATATCGCAGTAGATGGATCGGACGGAGCCTCGAGAGATCGATTAAGATGATATTTTTCAGGATATTCAAGAAATTTGGCGATATCTGAGCAGATTTGCAAAAGTTAGGTACCTCACTAATGAGGTGGAACTTAGATCTAATTCTCCTATAAGAAACGCCTTCCAAAGGTCGAGATGGTGAAAAATGTATTCTTTAGATGTAGTTTGAACAAACGCAGCCGAGTTTTATATCCCAACATTGATTGAAAGTTATCAACAAAATAAAATTGACATTATTCTTGATTCTTGTAATTACCCATCAATTCATCCAATATCTTTGGGTTGTTTTTTTTAATGAATTCTTGATTAGAATCAACAATTGATGTCGTCAAGTCTCGAACTTTCATTTCAAGAGGATAATAAACATTAAATCTTCACAAGCATGCATATGAAAATTATGTGAAAGCAATGCAATTTTCTTCCATGGCGAAAAATAATATATTTCAACAGTGATCTCTTGTACTTTTCATGCAAATAACTAGAAAAGGAATCCTTTCTATCAATTCATATAAACGTTAATTATTTTCGTCCATCTCATCTTTTCCAATTCATTCATTTTGCGAAAAAATTCATATTCTGAGAAATACGCTAAGAATGTATAAAGGGCAACATAGTGGTGAAATATTTTGAAAAAGTCATAACTTCGATACAGAGTGGAATGTGTCAAATTTCAAAGGCCAGAGTTGTGATTTTATAATTGAGAATGGAGTATACGTATGAATCAATCTCTTTTCGACCGTATAGAAATTTCCTAACTCTATCGCAGCTTCGCTGCGATTTTAAGATTCTTCTGGACCTACTTTTTCGAAAGAGTCCTTCATGTCGGTCCACATATAGTATAGAAGGAAATAAAGAATTAGGTGACAAAAGTTTTCGGTGGAATTCACAGAGAATATCAATGAAATTTCGACCCCAAATTTCTCGAATGTGATATGTAGGCCTGTGCCTTGGCAGTTTACGAATGATATTTGTCTCAAATTTATTTTGGAAAAATACCTAAAAATGAAGCTAGTGCCTGTCTTAGCGACTCTTAGGCTGAAGACTTGCATTCATTTTCGAATTTCTTAGATCTTCGTAGACTGATTCTTCATCAACATGATTTTTTCATTTTCAGAATTCAAAAAACATAAAAACCCCATTCAATCACACATGAATTTCACCAAGAACGCCCCCAAATGACGTCTGGGCAAATAAATTTCCAGGTGTGAGTGTAAGGACATAAATCGTTTTATATTGCGGAATGACTAAATTGACCATAAAATAATTTTCAGAATTTACGATACGGTGTTGGATTTGAATTGGAGAAACGCTCCATATTTCGTTAGTCGAGCACATAAAGAGGAAATCGTAAAGATTATCTGTAGCATTCGGAAAAAAAAAGTGGAATGTAGGTATATTTTTGTTGTGTTTCATCTTTGATTCGAAGTACTCTCTTCCTTATGAATTTGAAACTACATATTCGATCAAGATGAAATTTCGTACTCAGAAAATGCCGTACTTAATGTACTTGCAGAATTTGATCAAGATCACCTAATCAGAACCATAGAAAATGCTAGCGAGCTATCGAAAAAAAATTCCAATATTTCTGTAGTGAAAGAGCCGAAAAAATGGACGATTAATTTGACAGCTGCCAGAAATCATGGGACTACATGCCATTAATTCTTGGACCTAAGATTGGATTAAGCTTTGGTATAAGTGTATTGTTTCATATAGACGTTATTTTGGAGGAGATGAAATAAATAATAAATGAAGCGCAGGGAATGTGATACTCTTCAAAATATTAAATCGGATTAACATCTCCAATTTTAAACATCAACACAGAGTGTCGTAATTCAACGCCCTTAATAGTTTCGCTGATTTTGCTGAGAGGTGTGTTTACACAAGTTTGTCTCGCATATATCTTCTGGAACATCATAGGTGTGAAGGAATTGCTAATGAGACACATGCAAAGATGTTCGCTGAATAACTACCTTATCTAGGTAATTGAAGCAGCATCACGCTAAGTAACGGTTAATTGTGCGGTACATAATCAGCCATAGAACAATATCATAAATGAATCGAACAGTTGTGGAGTTTCCAGTGAATGAAATTTACAGGTGCTCCAAAAAAGAACTGTGATTTTTTCATATTGACAAACGTTTTTTTTGTGCAAAATCGGATGAGCAAAATTTTTTTTATGACGAAATGTGATTGGTGAAAGCATTCTTAGATGGCCAACTCGTCACTAAAAATTGTAAAATTATTTTTCTTGAAATTAGGAAGAAATCCAAGAGAAAAGCAGGAAATAAATCCCAAAATGACATAACTAATCAATTTCTCACATTTTAGTTAAATTATCGTTTTTTTTTCCGTGTAATAGAATTTTCGATAGGGATAACTGCGATTTGACAGAAATTAGAAGCCATGTTGTTTTGACATTTCTGTTCAGTGAGCATTGACAAATTACCATGGAAAGACTCACGCCGCAACAATGTTCACAAATTGTTGATATTTATTTTCAAAATCAGTGTCCTATTCGCCAAACTTAAAGAGCACTTCGAGAAATTTATGGTTTACATAATCGTCCATCAGAGTAGCTTATTCGTCAAACTATCGATAGATTTCTGACAACATTTTCTCTACTCGACGCAACAACAATAACAAGACAAAGAAATGTAGGTACAAAACTGATTCAACAGATAGATTTTTCGTTCCAGTAAAGTAAAGTTCCAACAAGTATTTTCATCTTGATAATTTACTGGAACGAAAAATCTATAGACCAGGGCCGAAACCTTCAAAAATGGTAAAAAATGAAAAAAAATTATAGTAGGATGAAACCCATTAGAAAAGGAGGGGAATATGATCAAAATGAAAGGAAAAATAAATTACGGTCGATCCGAGTTCGGGAAGTGGGAGGGGTGAGTTTTTTTAGGGTGAAAAATGGTTTTCCTTGATTTCCGGCAAAACTACAAGTCCTATGGAAAAAAGTTAAAAGGCAAAGTTGTAGGTAATGAAAAGATCTACAACTTTTGTATTTGCAATTTTTTCACATAACCTCAAAATTTAGGTGAAAAATTCAAAAAACCAAGTTTTTGGTTTTTTATTTATATCTTTTTCAAAAAAAAAATTTTTTCTACGAAATTTTGTGAAAACTTACCTTATTATGTCCCAAATACACTGTAATTTATTAGATTCAAAATATTTATGTTTTCGCCTTATTTTAACTTAATATCAAAAAAGCCCCCTAATTTTCAATCGAAAATTCTGACGTCAAAATATCAGCTTTTTTCAAAAAATTTAGGGGCTTTTTCTTCATTGTAATATCTACTTTCTGATGGTGTAGAAAAAAATATACATTACTATAGGAAATGTTCTCAGAAAATGCAAAAAATTGAAAAAACTCAAATTCGAAATTTTTTTTTAATCATTATGTACAATTTTGAGGTATTTATTAAAATTTACTCTTTAATTACTCAAAAAACGTAAGATTTCCTGTTTCATTTATAAACGAAAAAAATTGCAAATTGAAATATACTTCTATAATTAACAAAAAAATAAGTTAATAAAGTTAATATTTAATAAGACATCTACAATATTTTGAAAAAGTTGTAGAATCTTGTTTAAATAATATTTTTAGATGACTATTTATTGCTGTTTTAAGATAATTCATATACCTGAGTGACCTTTGGTTAATTTTTGACCCATTGTAAGTTATTTCATAGAGAAGTGGGGACTGAGTTACTCTAATGGTGGGTTTCATAAATCGTTGATTGAGGTTTCAAAAATATCAATTGGCAAAAATTAACTCATCTTTCACTTTGGCAAACCTCCCACCCACACAAGGAGCAGCGGAACAACATTGTTACAGAGCATATTATCAACTTCAAACTTGGTTGGGTAACGAATTGACAGCAACAGATTGGGGCTGGAAGCAACATCAGCGTGGCATTATGCCCAAATTTACAGAAAAGGATTTAATTCCGGAAGTATTGCTCAAAACTATTTGCTGCAGCTGTGAAACTGGATGTAACAGTTTAAAATGTGGCTGCCGAAAACATGGTTTAAAATGCACAAATTTATGCACTTATTGTCATGGTTCTGAAAATTGCTCCAATATAGAAGAAAAAATCTATGAGGAAGTAAATGATTCAGATGAAATTGTGGAAGAAGAAACAATGCAGACTTGAAATGACATTGGAGACGAAAATGATGGTCTTGAAGATTTCGACGATCAACTAGAGTTGGAAAGGTTTTTCGAATCTGACGATGAAGAAATGCCTTCGAAGAGACAAAAACTAATGAATAACTGATTACAATTTCAGATAAGGTATTTATGAATAACAAGATTAACGTTTTTGAAAAAAAAAATAAAATGCGTAATCAGAATTAAGTATCTGAATTCAATAGTACGATTTACCTGTATATTTATATTGTATAAGATTTTCTATGACATGAATGTAATTAGAATTAAATAAATAAACTCTTTATCCTAAAAAAATGCGGCAATCACATTTTTTTTTATGAAATTGTACATGGTGATTAAAAAAAATTTTCGAATTTGAGTTTTTTCAATTTTTTGCATTTTCTGAGAACACTCCTTATAGTAATGTATATTTTTTTCACACCATCAGAAAGTAGATATTTCAACGAACAAAAAGCCCCCAAACTTTTTGAAAAAAGCTGATATTTTGACGTCAGAATTTTCGATTCAAAATTAGGGTGCTTTTTTGATATTAAGTTAAAATAAGACGAAAACATAGATATTTTAAATCAAATAAATTACAGTGTATTCGGGATATAATAAGGTAAGTTTTCACCAAATTTCGTAGAAAAAAAAAATTTTTTTGAAAAAGATATAAATAAAAAACCTAAAACTTGGTTTTTTGAAATTTTCATATAAATTTTGAGGTTATGTGAAAAAATTGCAAAAACAAAAGTTGTAGATCTTTTTATTACCTACAACTTTGCCCTTTAACTTTTTTCCATAGGACTTGTAGTTTTGCCGGAAATCAAGGAAAACCATTTTTTACCCTTAAAAACTCACCCCTCCCACTTCCCGAACTCGGATCGACCGTAATTTATTTTTCCTTTCATTTTGATCATATTCCCCTCCTTTTTTTATGGGTTTCATCCTACTGTAATTTTTTTTTGTTTCAAAAATTATCGACCCTGGTCTACTATCTGTTGAATCAATTTTGGGAAAGCTGAGACTAGATAACATGGTGGGTTTCTACGAGGAGGTCAGAGGATTGTATGGAGACGATGTGTTGTCACTGCTGAAAAACTGGAGCCCTGATGATAATGAATAAATTTTGCGAAACGTTGGCCATCACACAAAGTGGTTTCTTTTAATAACGTTCCTAAACCCAACCAGTATTTTCATCTAGAAAATTTTTTGACAGAAAAAATGTATAACTCAACACAACAAAACATTTATTTATTTATTGAAAGTACAATTAGTGAAAGTGCAATTCGTAAAATTCAACTCAACATTAGATTCGTTGCTGTTCTCTTGTATAGAAGATCTATTTCCACGCATAATATTTATTATCTTGTTGTGGTGTTCTTGATCGAGGTTTAGGTATGGTTTGATAGAATTTTGATTGCTATGACCAGTAATCTTCAGCAATTGTTGTTCCTCTACACCACTTTTTGCTAATTGACTGACAGCTGTTGATCTATTTGAATGATTCGTTATCTTTTTGTCTTTGACATTCAAGCCAATTGCTTCGCCAGCATATTTAGTACATTTATTTATGGTATTCCTTCCAACAGGTACATTATCGTACCATTTGTCAGTTTCATTTTTCCAATATCGATTTGGTTTCAAGAATAGTCGTGGTGAGGTAATATTTTCGCCTCGTTTTGATATTAGTTTATGAAAAAGACGTACAGGGCAGCTTTGTCTCTCACTATTGGAAACCAACCATTTACTACTTGTACAGCTTTTAGAACCACCTTGGCACGTTTTACTGAATACCGGATCGTATTCAATGCGATTTGTTGGAGAACCATCGTTATTCTTCTCGATCTGAAAAAAATTCACCAAAAAAGCAACTGCCTTTCCTCCTCGCCACGCTAGTTGTACTGCAGCAATATGAATAATATGATAAAATTAACGCATAAGACCTTCAGGAGTATTTTCATCCCATAGCAATATTATTCTGTTAACTTCAGACAAATTTAACGAAACTGAACTGGATTTACGTTTACTTGGGTCTGCTTGCAATTTTTTTCTGATTGCATCGCGGGCATCTCGGGCTGGTTTAAATATTATATTATTAAACGGGTCAATCATAATGTTGTAGTCCTTATAATACTTTTCTTGTAAGAGTTTGCTCGAAACAGTCCACATTGTCTTTACCGTTGCTTCTTTGAATTCTGTTCCGTCTTTTTTTCTCATATTGACAGCCCAATCTTTGAGTATAAACGCCAATTCTTCCAAGCTTCTGCGTTCATTCAATTCGTATGATCGTTCGTAGCAAAATTCCATAAATATTCCCCAAATATATTTGTGGCTATTGGAAGTATTTCTGGGAATGTTTTCTTTGATAAGCTCATTTATATTTTTAACATTACCAAAACGTGACATTTTGAAATTTGTTTGGAATGATGTTGCCATGGAACTATTATATAATTTTATAAGACTCTATCGTGTTATCATTGGGATTGAAAATTGCATTGGATGTAGTTTTCGATGTTATGTTGACATGATTGGCTGAAATGGTTCCATATGATACAAAATCATAAAATTGGATTTGTTGTTAGAACTGTCAAAAAATTTTCAATTTAAATTTCTATCCCTTAAAAAAAGCAACCGAAAGTTTCTATTTCGAAACTTTCTCAAACGTCTCGAAACAGAAAGCGGGAGTAACTTGAAGTAGGAAAATTCCTACGAAATAAGCGAACCCAAACGAGGAAAAATTACACTTCATGCGCAAAAGTCACACTAACAGTAAGAATGAAAAATTATTTTGCCATGCTAATTCCTCCCGCCAAATATTTATATCACTTGGCCTCCATTTTCCCTTATCTTAGTGTGAGCTCTGGGCCTTGCTCAGTCTGGCGTTCCACTCATCTTTATTAGAGTGACTGTGGCCACCCTTTTTCCATTACGTATCTAGAGCAACCCTTATTCCACCCGAGGCTGCATAACAACTCAAGTCGGTATCAAAATGAGATTGCAGTCAATTTATTGTGATTTGCTCGAGTTTAGAACGTGTAGGGGTTGTTGTTCTCATAAGGGCGCAAATACAGTCTTGAATTATCAAATATGTTCATTAGGAATGGTGCCTGATCTGATTAAGCTTCATTTCATTTACATTTTTGAGGTATCTCGATTGGTCAAAGTTTAGGTTTATCAAGTTTTTTACTTAAAACTGACGAATTGACACACCTGACATATCGGCAATGTCAAAATAATTCTCAGAGTCATTGCCAATTTCTACTATAACAATAGAATATTTGAATTGATTTCAAAGTATGTCCATAATAAAACATAATTCCATAATTATCTGGTTTTTGACTCGAATACTGTCGGCTGGGATGTTTTTGAGCAATGAAGACCAAGAGCAGTTTGTTTTAAAACACCCTTTGCACTATAAGTGACACACTTATGCTTTATTCTGGAAGGAATTTACCCAAATGATCGTGACAAATTCGCAGAAGTAATTGCAGGAGATTATATGGGAATTTGATTTCGACCCATAAAATAAAACGCTGCAGTAAACATTAATGAAATGAACCCATTTCCTATATGTTGATTGAAGAAGTAAAAAAGCCATTAAACAGTTGCGATTCGACCTCACTCATAAGCGCGAACCGAATTTGAATAACTGAATTTCCATATTTAAAAAAAATGTTTTTTTACTGCTGCTTCATCCTCATACTTGCGAAAGTCGCATTTGCTGAAAATTCTTGCTGGGGCAATTGCACGGACTCATACCCGGAGCCAATATGCGCTTCGGACGGCAAAATGTACAAAAACCGCTGCGAGTTCAACTGCACCAAAGCCACTTTTGAAAAAAACGACACCCTCACCGAAAAACCACGTTTTTACTGCGTGGAAAGGTGCATGGTACCGCTGGTATACGAACCAGTGTGTGGATCAAATCGAAGAACGTACCCGAACAAGTACGCGGCCGAATGTGAAAAGTGGGCTTATCCAGAACTCAAACTCACGTATGAGGCAGCCAAAGAAAAAGTTTTGGATTTGTTCATCACAGAATATGAAGAGTGTAGATATAGTTGTCAATGTCCGAAGAAAGTTGAAGATCGCACTATTTGTACTTCTTTAGGACAAGTCTTTAAAGATGGCTGCGATTTCTACTGCGCGAAGTGGTACTGGTATAAACAGATGAAGGTGAAGGAGGAGAAAACGGAGTTCTGTGGTGTGTTCAATGTTTTCGCTGCGTTCCTCGAAAAGTCCCTCCTTATTTGATGTGGTGGAATTGAAAGATGTAATCAAGGAAAGTACCTTACCTAGTAACTCGAATGATAAAAAAAAATTAACCTATTTGTTGTTCCTTTGAATAGTTACCTAGTTAAAGTGTAAAAAGCGAATAAAAAAAACTGAAATAAAAATATAGAAAAAGATTGAAATTAGTTTTATAAGTGTGTGAAGACTTGCATGTAATTTTACTCGAATTTTTATTTGCAATTTTATTTTTCCATTGTTATCCTGAATGGGGTTCCTGTTACCTTTACTTCTAGGTCAACTGGTCTAGCCTGGAGGATAATGTACCTTTCTGCTAAATCGAATATTAAAAATTGATTCTGCTCAACTTTGAGTGTGCTGAGAAGAATTGTACTATACATCAGATTCAAAAACGAGATGAACACGAATATCAAATGAATTCTTGGTTCCTGAAAGATTTAAAAAGTCATTTTAATAAAAAGATCAATCTTCCATACACAGGATGTCCCTTATTGATTGCCAAATATGATGTACAGACTGTACAGTTGAAATTGATATTTCTCGATTTTTTTCGAATATAAAACACTATTAAGGTGTTATTCTGGATAGCCCGCTATTTCGGTAGATGTTACTTTTAAAGCTGTCATTTTTTGACATTTGACATGTGAAAACTACGCTTTTATTGAAAATGGAATGATATACCTACGCTTCAACAACGCATTGAAATCATTAATGTTCACTATAAAAATGGTGAAAATTTGGCAGAGACGGATCGTAAAACTCGAACATTTTTGGGTCGTCGTGAAGAAACTTGTCGAACCGCAATACAGAAATTGGTGCAAAAATTTGAGCTGTTGTGGCAAGTTAGTGATGTGAAGAATAAAACCCGTGCACGTCGCTCAAAATAATCTATATATATAAAAGAAAGATGTTGGTTACACCATTTATAACTAGAGATCGGATGGACTGTTTGTTATGAAACTTCATTCATGGAATCGTCTTCGGTCTGGTTATCATAAAATACAATAAAACTTCGAAAAAATGGATGAAAGTTTTACTTATGCAGGAAATGCTTCTCCTTCTTTTGAATAAGGCCACTAGGTGTCGCTACCGTTGATGCGTAGTCGTACAGTGAATAGACAAGCCACTGTACGTAGTCGTAGGTTGATATTACCGCTGTTAGATGGTGATATGTGATTCGCATAGAACTCATGGTAACATGGAAGTCTATTGCCAGATCAAAAAGCGGGTAAACTTATCTCAAGTTGGTGGAACAGTGAATTTTTACCGAAAGATCAAGTATCTGCACAGAGACAGTATTGTAAGCGTCAATAATTTTGAAACGTTTGCTCATCGGGCTTTCACTTATGACATACAATAATGTTTCATGGGTTGCCTAATATGACCTGGTCGAATGACCATCAATAAATTTGAATATGAGTTCAACATAATTCACAGTGTTGATAATTTTGCCCTGTCGATCGTACTATCGACATTTTAACATTTCGATTTGTCTTCTAACGAGCTTGATATCGTCAACTAAATTGAACAAATTGAAGAGAGATTGACAGCTCATATCCATGGAATAATGAGAATCGCGCTGCTCTACCAACTGAGATGTTTACCCATTATTTTGAGCTTAGCAGCATAGCTAAGATGTCTAAAATAATGGTGTGACCACTGATTAGATTTTGAGAATATAAGAAAAGTTTTGTTTTTGCCACTTCAGGTTGGGCTATTAACAAATGACTGATTTTTTAATTCTGGTCGACGGGCTGTGTTAATAGTCGATAGTTCATTAAAGGAATAATTTTTGTTCATATTCTTGACATTTTGATTCATATAAGAGGAAAGGTATAATATGGATTATACTCCTGCTATTCACAGTCACATGAGGTACTGCAAAAAGAGAACAATTGAAAACAAAAAGTTATATGTTCAAGTTCAACAATTAGTCAACGCTTAAATAAAGAGAATTATTTCCATGTGAATTACAAAATTATTAAAATTTTGTATATTTTGAATTTTGCCTAATTTTTTTTCTGCTTGAAAAAAAGCAATGGTAAGTTTATACAACTTTTAAGTATAATTCAGGCGGTACAAAGTTCGCCGGTCCAGCTAGTATACATATAAATCTCTGTTGCGGTGAGAGGGACGGACGATATGACAGTTTGAAATTTTCGATTATTCAAAAAATGCCATTTGACAGGTCACAATCTAAACGATGATAGTAGGGGCTTTGAAATATTTTCTGTTGAATGGAGCGACATCGAAAACCAACATTTTGATATCAAAATCACCCACGTAGTTCCCATAGGTAATGAAATATTCCACTTTTTATTTTTCGATTTTTTCATTTTCGTGTTCTGTTCACGAGCTCACACCTCTGAAGATTAGGGTGCTTTCAGTCCACAAAGTGGCTTTTATTATAGATTCGAATAGGAAGTACAACTTAAAAAATTGATAACAGGGTTGGAATTAGGGATTCCACAAACGCCATCGTATTTTGCCATTTTCACCACGGTGGCTTCGTCAACCATCAAAATTGTCGCATCTAGGGCTCGAAAAACCCAAGAGTTATTGTTGAAAAGCCTCGCTCTCCTCAACGTGTGACTATTTGGTGGGTTTTATGGTCCGGTGAGGTCATTGGACCTCGAAATAAACAGCTGATCATTTATATAAAAAAATTACATTCTTCTTTGAATGTCAAAATAACACCTCTTATTGGAAAACCATTTTTATTTTTTTACCATAATGCAGAGAATTGAATGTATCACATTTTATACGGTCGAGAAGAGGAATCATCCACTCATACGTGTTTAAAATTTTGTTTCTCTAGGAAATGTAGAAGTATTTTTTTAATTCGCAAAAATCAAGAAAAAATCAGGTAAAAAGGGCAATTTTAAACTTGATCAAACTTTTTTCACAGATGCCCTTGATTGGCCTTGATGTAAATGTACAGATCGAAAGAAGAAAGATCAATGCAAAAATAAAGGGTGGCGCATGAATCGTGCTACAAAAATAAATCGAAATAACTTTTTGTCTGTGTGAGTAATCGCCTTTTTTTTCTATTTTGAAGGCTACTATTTAGATTTATAAAAATGAATACTCGGGATACCGAAAAAAGAATTTGAATAGTGCAAAGGTACCATGCTTTGCAATTGCAGTCCGTCATTTCCGTCCAAAGTGAATAGTGAGACGGAACTGCACCCAGAGCGAATCACTGTATGGTGCGCAGTTTCATCAAGATGTTTTGTTTTCTTTGGAGAAAACGAAGAAAACTGTAACTGTCAATGGGAATCGTTATTCAGAGATTCAAAGGAGTTTTTTCACTCATAACTGCGCCGAAGACGTTTCCTATTCAACAGCATTTGTTTTCAGCGAGATGATGGAGCAACTGCACATATAGCCAGACCAGTTATTGCCGAGCTGCAAGAAAAAATCGCAAACAAATTGATTTCCAAGAACTCCACTTTTCGCTGGACCCCAAAGTCACCTGACCTGATTGTACCACACTTTTTCATGGGGTTATGTCAAGCAGGGGGTCCACAAAACGAAACCCAGGAAATTGCCTGAATTAAGGCAGTCCATCACGACAATAATTGAGGCGATCCCAACTTCAAACTTCAGACCGCTATGAACAATTTTTTGATCAGGTGCCGCATATGCGTGGAGGTCATTTGCGGTCTATAACCAATAATCTTTTTGAAATAAAATTTGATACTATCTAATAAAGAATAAATAAATAAAATACATCGATTAAAAAAAAGTTAAGTATTTGAATTTCCTGTTGTAGCACAATTGGTACACCGTATAGTTGATATTGATATTCTACATATAATTTTCATTTTTCTTCAGGAAGATTGATCCATTTTGACATTTCGCCTATAAAATCACCCCATTTGCAGCCGAGATCTACCGACAGGATAACTACTTAATAGGTAGATCAAGGGGCTCTACTAGTCCCCTTCCAAATATTTAGTTTTGAGAAGATAATGAAATCACCTTTCATGGAGAAAAGACGAGTTAGAGCAGTATCCTAAAATGTGGACGCAGTTTCTGAATGTCCTGTTCTTTTTCTGTCGGCGACTCTACAGTTGAAAACTTATCCCGACATAGCTCTTACTGGTGGAAATTCATCTGTTCATATTTCATCCCCAACTTCTACCTCCCGGGGTCTCGAAAACCACACACTATTTCGCTGTCTCTAACATGAGCGATTACGCTTGTCTCCTATTGTTCCTTATATTCTTCAAACGGATTTATTGTTTCCTGTGATTTATGTTCCCAGTCCTGGTTTCAGGTTTTTCCTTGTCATTATTGGTCGTTTATTCGAGAGAGAGTTATGAAACGATCAGGAATTCGGTCCAGATTCTGTTCCCGAATGCGGTTCCCAAGATGTATGGGTCGATTGTTCGGAGAAATTTTTGATATACGTTGCTTCTGGAAACCTAATCATATTTTTATGTGTTGATGTTGGATCGCTGAATCCACCCCGGAATATACGACCAGGACGACAACTTTCCCGAGATATTTACGAGCGTACAGGGTGAGCGTTTGATCTTTATTCTCTCATCGTCTCATCTGAGAGAACTAGACCAATAACTAAAGCTGACTAAAGGGTGTTTCAGTAAGAGGGTAAAATTTGAATTGGAGCGCCATCTTTGACACTCATAATGTCATATGATTCTGACGTGACAGATGGGGGTTAGGTTAGAGGTTAGAGGTTTTGATTCATAGATAATTGGCGAATCTAAAGATTAAAACGCCCTCTTTCGGCAAGAATTCCAAACTAGAAAATGAGTAATGTTTTGAGATCTTGTATATATCGCGTGCTATTGAGCTATAATATTTTGTTTCATATCCAGGTATTCTCGAGCGATATTTAGTTGTTTTTATCCTGTTCTGAGCAGATTAATTAACAATGAAATAAAAATTGTTGAGAAGTTGCTAGACCAAGGTTTTTATCCATCTCTGATTTCACAAATACGTCTCTTATTCGAAAACCCATCCTGTTGGGAACCCTTTATATGCAAAATGTGTATTTGCCCTCCAAAACAGGCTTAGCAGTTGATATCAGTGGGCCCATACCGAAAGAGGCACGAATTCTCGAATTCTATTATCGTATTTTCTGTTCACATCGAGCAGAAGAGTGATAAAATCTGAGGAAGGGCCTTTGAACCCCGCTACAGAACGATGATACGGATGCGGAGTCCTTTGAACGCCTTCTCTGGGAAATAAAGGACCCTTTCAGAGCATGAGCCTCAGATTTCTTTATGTATACTACCCATCTGCATGTATACTTACTGCTAATTCCACTCGTTTTCCTCCGTTTCAAATTTGACTTCATCTTCTGAATTATGAAGCAATTCGTTTCGGACATCCTCAAACGGTATTTACTTATACTTATACAGGGTGAGTCGTTAGCTCGATTGGTGGATAACTCTTGGTAATTTTGGGGTAGGGGAATGATTCAAATTTTGACCGAATCGATAGTTTTTTTTATGTTGTGGTTCTCACGAAAGGAATACCCTGTAATTTTCAGAAAACATCGCGAGCACCAAGGGCAAGCAGGTAGAAATTGATGTTCTTCTTGAATTTCTGGAGGTTATATGCCTCGGAGAACACATCGCAAGGCAATGTGTTCCAAAGCCTCGCTGTTCGAGTCTTTGATGAGAGTTGTTCTGCAGGTCTCCAAAGTTACCACGAAGGGATGTGAAGACTTAACTTGACGGGTTAGTCTCGAAGAGACTGCCAGAGGGGAAACGATTGCTGATGATTCAGAAGAGCATCGCCCATGGAAATATCTATGAAATTGAGACAGATCTCCTACTCTTCTACGGTGTTCTAGAGAGGTGAGCGAGTTTGTAAGCGAGGCATCTCCGACGAGACGAATTGCCCTTTTCTGTAGAGAATCCAAGAGTTTTAGGGTATGTTTAGGTGCAGCACTCCAAATATGGAAACAGTATTCCAGGACAGGTCGAATCTGTGCCTTATAGATCATAAGTAGCTGACCTGAGGTGAAATAGCTCCTCGCACGACACTGAAAACCAAGTTTTTGGGATGCACTTTCAACAATGGATCTCGCGTGATTCTCCCAAGAAAGGTTACTGCCGACAGTAATACCAAGCATCGAAATGGATGACTTCAATGGTATGGTCACTCCCGAGAATTCTATGCTGGGCACAGTATGATCGGCTTTTCTAGAGAAAAGACGTGCTTGTGCTTTGCTTGCATTGAATTCCACCAAGTGATTAGATCCCCATTCAAGAATTGTTGTCAAGTTCAGATTTATGTTGTTAACATTTCTTCCTCGTTCGTTTCTGATTTGGCTGGCTGGTATTGGAGCCCTTGAAGAAAAGGGGGTATGAAGGGTAGATACTATCATCCGCGAAGCTGTACACTGGATACGAAGTTGCTTCCAGCAAATCGTTGATGTGAAGTAGAAATAGTGTTGGAGCCAGAATTGATCCCTGCGGAATACCAGCATTTATGGCTAGAGAGTCAGATGTCACAGCATATGCTCAAACTATTTTTGACTCTTACATCTTTTTTCGTATTTTTTCAAATGTGGAAGAACTAGTTAAGAAAAAAGTTCGTTCTCCTGGATCTTCTAGTCGAACACCAAAACCAAAGAGTAGTTCGACCGTTGAAGAATAAGTTTTCTTGGTATACTTATGTTGGGTAGAGTTTCAGTTAACCCACTGAAATGCGGTTCAATTTTATTCAATGAAAAATTTACCAAATTTCTGAATGAAAAGTTAAGAGAGCTAATGGACTGTATATAATTATAAATAGTTATTGAAACCCAACACAAATGAAAGGATAAATGCACCCAAAATAACAGTTGAAATATTGTCTTACCTATTTCAGCAAAACGGTCAACCAGATCTTGTCGGTTACCCCTACTTCCATGAACACTGATCGAGCTCGACAAACGAACATGGAATGGAGCTGACGTGAAAATCCGTTGCTAAAAATGTTGAATTAGGAACACTTATCCTTGTGGCAGAATAAATACCACGCCACTGGTAACAGTCTTTTTCGAACGAAATTCGCACAAAGGAATGTTCTTAACTAAATGTAATTCGAATGAATCGAAATCACCAAGAATTGCGAATCACAAGAAAAACTGAACTTTTCTAGATTCACGAGAGGAAACAGAAGAAATATAAATTAGCGGTAGCAGATAAATTCACGATTCAGGCAATCAATGAACTGAATGAAAAATATGGAAAATGAAACAAATATGCGACATATGCGCGCTCCACAGCTGACGATTTCTTCTTGCGCCTACACTACATATGGGATTTCCCTAAGTACGGAGAAATTAAATTAATTTCGAAGGAAATGAAAATGAAAAATTCGAAAAGTTTATCTGAACCGTTCACTTGGCGTGAACAACTTATGCTTGGCTTAGGGAATTTCGAACAGTGGGGGAATGGAATCATGCCGGTTAAGCAGCCACGAATTGCATATCCGCAGTTACTTCCTCTTGAAGGACCTTGAAGTCTTCTGAAAGGAAGAGTGAAGCTGATCTCATTCCAGTTTCCCCCAATTCCACGAGGTGCTCATTTCACCCACGAATTGTCATCATCTTCACTTCGACGGAAACAAGTAGAGAGGAAAATCCGCCGGAATATCTCTTCACGCAGCCCTCGCATAATTTTCCCATCTCATTCCGGATTCACACCAGTCTCAGGGAAATTCATTCATTTGTTTTATTTTTCAATGTCATTCGCGAGTTCAGAGCCTGAAGTTCAAGAGAGACCTACCCTTTCTGTAGTAATGCGCGGGGGATTGAATCGGCAGAAATAGAAATAAGGAACACCGCATAAAACGGTCGTTAACACGTTCGGAACGCGCCCCATTACATCTGAAAAATAGAACGGTTTTTCCGTGTTATTTGAAGATGCCGAGATGGCGAAAACCTTGTCTGGTCGGGGTGCATCTGGGGCATTATGAGGGTAGGTATATAGAGCCCCGGGTATTTCTTTCTATTTTTGTGTTTATACAGGGTCTTTCACGAGGAACCTCACCCATATTTATACGGGAAACTACTGAACGTATTTTCATGAACTTCAGCACTTATAAGTATTTCACGATGCTGATGAAATCTAAAATATTTTCAAGGCATGAGCACCTCCGGTTTTTCCGGAAATGACGTCAACTTCCGTTTTTCAAATTAGAACACCATTTTTTATTGCAGAAATAGATTTCTTAGAAAATTTCAAGTTATTTTGATGTAACATTTTTCAGTTTTGGTTGGAAAATTCTCTCTGAGCGGGAAAATTCGAAAAAAAAATCGAAAATATAGCTCCGCTGAAACAAGAATAACATCGAGGTTTTTGGATGGAAAATTTTCATTATTGGGATTTTTCAAGGTGTAAGATTGATGTATCCACTCTAAGAATCGAAATCGCGATTCATGATACAGGGGGTGAAAAAATCGCTTTCAAAGTTAGGGATGGAAAAATCGTGAAAAATCAATTTTTTCAAATTAGAACCCCATTTTTTTATGGCAGATATTGAATCTACGTTGAAAAATAATGTGAGTGTATGCATCACACCCTTGCCCTAAAGTGGATATTTTCTGAGTTATTCACAAAAAACTGTTTTTCGTCTTGAATTTTCAGCTATTTCTTTTCCCTTAACGCCAAAAAGATGAAATTTTCAGGAAACCTCTTTATTTCAACGGCCATCGGTTTTCTCTCCAGTGATAAATAAATAATTCCTTACGAACCATATGCAAAAACTGACCATGTTTTACATTCTTTTTTTAATGATAGATATCATTAATTACATCTGCCAAATTCCTCTTTATTCAGTAGCATGTAATTAATGATATCTATCATTAAAAAAAAAGAATGTAAAACATGGTAAGTTTCTGCATATGGTTCATAAGGAATTATTTATTTATCACTGGAGAGAAAACCGATGGCCGATTAGTTGAAATAAAGAGGTTTCCGATACAAATTCGAATCCAAATTCGCCATCTATTTAGGAACAACCTGTAACTTTTTTCTCTTGCATATTAGGGTAGTAAAATCTAAAACATGGTTTAAGTAACAGTTCCTGAAAATTTCATCTTTTTGGCGTGAAGGGAAAAGAAATAGCTGAAAATTCAAGACGAAAAACAGTTTTTTGTGAATAACTCAAAAAATATCCACTTTAGGGCAAGGGTGTGATGCATACACTCACATTATTTTTCAACGTACATTCAATATCTGCCATAAAAAAATGGGGTTCTGATTTGAAAAAATTGATTTTTCACGATTTTGTCATCCCTAACTTTGAAAGCGATTTTTTCACCCCCTGTATCATGAATCGCGATTTCGATTCTTAAAGTGGATACATCAATCTTACATCTTGAAAAATCCCAAAAATGAAAATTTTCCATCCAAAAACCTCGAAGTTATTCTTGTTTCAGCGGAGCTCTATTTTCGATTTTTTTTTCGAATTCTCCAGCTCAGAGAGAATTTTCCAACCAAAACTGAAAAATGTTGCATCAAAATAACTTTGAAATTTTCTAAGGAATCTATTTCTGCAATAAAAAAATGGTGTTCTAATTTGAAAAACGGAAGTTGACGTCATTTCCGGAAAAACCGGAGGTGCTCATGCCTTGAAAATATTTTAGATTTCATCAGCATCGGGAAATACTTATAGGTGCTGAATTTCATGAAAATACGTTCAGTAGTTTCCCGTATAAATATGGGTGAGGTTTCTCGTGAAAGACCCTGTATACTGTATAATTTATTTCACGAGTTAGCTGTGTAGCGAAGAAGTTAGCAATAGGACCACATGAGAAAATGACAAAGAACATACTATTAAGTTACTTTAAAATGACGAATATCATCCTAGACAAGAAAACTTGAATAACCCTCTGAAGTGATATGGGAAAATAGTATCTAATATTCCATAAAACATGGATGCAGAGATTAATAGTGATGATCAATGTACTCCACCTGAAATTGAAGAGGCCGCAAAATTAACGTCTCTAAATTTACTGCCTGAAAAGTCCAAAAGAAGTTACGAATGCACTCACCACCAATTTCTTTAATGGCGAACAAATAAGGAAATAGGAAGCTGATTTTGCTTGCATACATGGGTGAATTTTCCAACAGACTCCAATGCTCAACATTATTCGCCAATTCCATTCAATATGTACTTAAAACCTCGTTTGAATATGAGAGTAAAGAATGATTTGATAAAAAATACAAATATCTTGACGAACAGGAGGTAGACTTAACGAAATCCACCTTTTCACGAAAATTTTCCCAATCAAAAGTTTCAAAATGCATTAGTTGAAAAAATAATAATTAATTGAATTGATCGTTTTACTGGTGGAAAACAGACCCTGATTTCTCAATTTATTAAATAGTTAAAGAAAAGGTTGAAGTCAAAGACTCACCGACAACTTCAATTATACAGGGTGTTTGGTTATTCGACGTGAACCTTGAAAAGGGATATACTAGACGTCATTTGCAGTGAATTGCGTCGAGTGAAGCATGGTCCGAAAACCTATGGTTACGAAGATATCGCGATTTTTCAACTTTTTTGAAAGTTTCTGCTTCGTTATCGAAAATAATTAATTTTGTGAAAACTACTCGACCCTTAATATTCAATTATTATTTTTTTCAAAGCTGAGGAGATGGGTCCATTTCTTGCGAAAAAGTATTCACTAAAAATTCAGATAACCCGAGATATACAGGGTCATTAATGTGTTTTCCTCATAAAATCTTGATAAAACAATTGAGAATTACTCGAAAAAAGTATTATGAACTTGGTGTACAAATGTAAGGAAAAACTTCCCTGTTTCATCAGCTTTCCAAAAAGGTACATATGTCAATAATTCCTTCATGCAATCTAAAAATATGGCCGGAAAACCAAGCAGACAACAGACTTTTTCGAGTCATTCAGATATCCAATTATCCTCCATTTCACTTGGCGTGATTCGTAAGCCGTAAGCGGGCCATGGTTCGACCACTAAATGACTCGAAAAAGTCGGTTGTCTGCTTGGTTTTCCGGCCATATTTTTAGATTGCATGAAGGAATTATTGACATATGTACCTTTTTGGAAAGCTGATGAAACAGGGAAGTTTTTCCTTACATTTGTACACCAAGTTCATGATACTTTTTTCGAGTAATTCTCAATTGTTTTATCAAGATTTTATGAGGAAAACAGGTGCAGCCATTTATGACCCTGTATATCTCGGGTTATCTGAATTTCTAGTGAATACTTCTTCGCAAGAAATGAGGACCATCTCCTCAGCTTTGAAAAAAATATTCATTGAATATTTAGAGTCGAGTAGTTTTCACAAAATTAATTATTTTCGATAACGAAGCAGAAAATTTCAAAAAAGTTGAAAAATCGCGATATCTTCGTAACCATAGATTTTCGGACCATGCTTTACTCGACGCAATTCACTGCAAATGACGTCTAGTATATCCCTTTCCAAGGTTCACGTCGAATTACCAAACACCCTGTATATCCTCCCTGATTTGATTTCTCGAAATCATTTCGCGAAAATCATACTTTCGCACTCTTATAATTATAATTCATTGCTGTTCGAAAAACACTCTCCCACATTATCTCGATGACGTATATAAAGGAGAATCTTTCCAATAAATCAAGCCAATTTAAACATTCGATATCGAGGGTCTACCCACGCCATTCTCCGTCGAAGCCCAAGGGAAATTAAAATTGGTATGGGGGCATTTCCGTTAGCCAAAATTAAAATTTTGATGGGAATTTTAATCGGCCAAATATTGACTATGAATAAATCAATTAGTTCGATTATCATCGATCTGGAAGTGGGTCCACTGAACCTATGATCATGGAAAAATTCGATGTCACTTTTCAAGTCAGTTGGAATTGGTGAATCACATATACTCCTTTCACTTTTATGAAGTATCCTTGTTGGCAATGACCTTCTGACACATTTCACCGTGTATATTTCGAAAATGTTAGGTTATAGTCATTTTTTGTCCGATAATTAAGCAACGTTGTCCTGTCTACTTAGAGATCAATAATGAATTCGAAAAAATATTATGTGAATTCAATAATTCCAAAGACCTGGCGAATGTTGAAGAAATTTGTTTCTCTGTAAAAACTGGATATTTTGGGATATCGAGAAAAGTTATAAGTGTTTACAAACTAATCTTCAGGAAAATCGAAGATGGAACTTATTTTGGAGGGAGAAATATGTATTTTCAATTGCAGGAATAATCGGACAAAACTAAGTGTTTTTGTTGAGAAATATCGTGTTTTAGCATTCTTATGCCAATAAGATTAGTTCGTGAGTATTCCCTAAATAAACTCAATTTCAATCGAAAAATATGAACTTTGAGGTCTTTGCAGATAATCGTATCAGGCAAGTATTTGGCCCAATTTTTTTTCAAAGGGCCTATATCTTTTGATCAGAGCCGAATTCAGAAAAATGGAAAATGAAGAAATGGTTTCTTTCGGCCTCAAGAATCTGTATATAGTCCCAAACCCCATTATTCATCACTTTATATTTTAATTTCGAACAACTGACGAACGTCAGACGTGACGAATCGCCACGAACAAAAGCGACCCCGCCTAGCCACAGGCGCCCTTTCTTCATACTCATACCAATCTTCGTTAATAATTCCCGAACCGGAAAGGTTTCCCTCTGTTTCCGTTCCTTGACGTTCGAGGAGTTTCCCGCTTTCGAGAACATTTCTCCCTAAATAGCTCGTCGTTATGCGCCGGTCTCCTGCACGGCCACAACGTCGAAGAAATCATTGCGTGCCACCAACCAAAGAATAAATAATCAAGGCAGACCAGCGCGAAATTAGAGGGTGCCGTCATGTTGAAATGCATGGTTAGGCTGTTTGTGATTCCGTTCGATTCAAAGTGTTTTTACATGTTAGATTGGGATCTTTACTGCTCAATCTATTTGCGTTAGAATGTTGTGGCGGTTCCTTCACGTCATTATCGTCGCCGTAAATTTAATGGAGAGATTAAGTGGTTTTTCGATTGAATAAATAACAATGAAATTAGAAAAGCGATAAGCCAAAGTAAGGAGCTTCTGGTATTGAATAGACTCTTGACCAAACCATCGGATGTTATGCCAACAATCGTCTATTTCGAAAAACCATTGAAAAAGGTCATAGCTGATAGTCCCAGTGCAATAAGTTTCGTGAATAGTTTGGACAAAGATCATCCATATGGATTACCCATGGATCAAAATCAAAGAGAGGCACTGGCATTGAGATATACATATGATCCTAAACTTAGGATCTCTAAAGCCCTGGGAAGTGAGCCTTCTATTCTACATACCGAGACTGGCAAGCCACAATGAAGTAATAAGGACTCAACGAGAATAAATTCGATATCACAAAAACGCTTATGTCTTTTGAACCACTGGACCGATTTCGAAAATCAAACTCATTTTCGAATCATATTCTAATTCTAATGAAAACTGTTTTTACAATAAAAAAATTGAAACTAGTTTCTACCAAATTCATGTTCTCAGTCACTTTCTGGGATGCTGTCTTCCACTTTTGCTGGAATTCCGCTAATGTTTTCGTTGATTTCTTAGTCTTCTTCAATTCTCTTTTTACCAGGGCCCAATATCTTTCGATCGGCCTAAGTTCTGGGCGATTTGGTGGATTGGCCTCTTTGGGGACAAAAACCACCTCATTAGCTTCGTACCATTCCTTGGTGGCCTTGTGGTAGTGGCATGAAGCTAAATCTGGCCAAAAGATTGTTGACACATCGTGCTCACGTAAAAATGGTAAAAGTCGCTTCTTCAAGCATTCCTCGATGTATATCTTCGAGTCAACACAGCCTTGGCCAACGAAAAATTTGCTCCTTTTCCCACAAGTGCAAATTGCTTGCCAAACCAGGAATTTTTGGGAAACTTTGCTTGTTTCTTCACGCGAAATTGTTCGTCAACATTTCCACGAGAATCTGCAGCATAAAATTCCTGACCAGGAAGTTGCGAGAAATCAGCCAAGACATAGGTTTTGTCGTCCATCAGGCAACAGAAAAAATTTTTCAAGAAATCTTTTTTTAATTTCTTTGCTCTTGATTTCGTTTCTTGATGCTTCACAGCGTTTCTGTCTGGCACTTTTCTGCACTTTGTATGTTCTAAGCCCACAACTCGACTTGATTTTCTGAACCGTTGACTGCGAACAACCCACTATTTGGACCACTTTCCGTCCTGAAAGGTTAGGATTCTTCTGAAAAAGGCTGATTGGTTTCTTCATTTTTTTTTGGGCTATGAAACCCCTTTTTCCTCCCGGTTCCTTCCTTGCGGTTGATTGTAAGATCTTCGTTGATGCGCCAAACAACTCTTGATACCGTTGCCGGACGAACGCGAGCCTCTTTTGCGATTCTTGTGAAGCTCCATTTCTGATTATTTTGAAACAGTTTCGCTTGACATTTTGCAACAGAGAATTGGAATATCTATTAAGTAAATGTTCCACATGTTTCTGACGATCATAACAAAGCTAACTATGATCAAATTTTGATTTTTTTTCTCAATTGGTTCAAGAGATATAGGCGTTTTTGTGATAGCGAATTTATTCTCGTTCAGTCCTTACTTGTGTTGGTACCGAGGAACATTGGAATTGTGGGCAATGAGAGGGCAAACACTTTAACAAAACAAGGTTCTCAAACCTCCTGTGTTGCTAAAGAGCTGGCAATCAGGATCACCAAACCAGTGCTATAGGAAATGTGGCTGAGACATTAGAAAAATTTTTCCCTGAAAAACACTTGAGTGGAAGCCTAACTGAAGTGCCGGTTCCTATCGTGGCTAGAGAACCGTCACTTGATAGTATTCACTTTGAAATTATAGGTACTGTATTCCTTTTCCCATCTTTCCCTTTTGCATAGCATCGTGTTGAAGGTCTTCTCAGTGGTCGCTTTTTTAATCATAACATCTCTAGGTAGGTTTGCTGATGAGAGAGATGTACACGTTTATAAAGGACCAAGCTCTTTGTCTTTCAATTCTGTAGTTACATGTACCTTTCCTAGATATTCTAAGGATATCGATCACCAGACGAAAAAGAATGAGATCTGTGATGACCTCAAGTGCTTTTGACTTATTCAAATGTTAAAATAAGGAACTAACCAAGTCTGCTAAAGAATCGAGTCAAGCCTTAGCCAAAACAAGTCCAGGCATCCGTTCCTCTTCCATTTTCTTGTCGAGGTGCCAAGGAACAAACAGCGGACCGCCTGTAATTAGTTTGCACACAAATTATATCAATATAAACCGAGTTTCTGGTCATTAGTAAACGTAAACACCGAAGGTTCAGTTAACTACAATGACGACTGCGAACAAGCGGGGCAGATTGGTAGCATTTGTTTGCGTTAACCGGCAGGGGTGACAAAATGGATGTTCCCATGATGGCGTCCCCTGTAATCAGAGACGGGAGTCTTCCCAGAACTCCCGGTTGGGTCTTCCTGAAAACGCGTCTGCCAATTAAGGTTGTGGCCTATTTAGATGGAGAGATAAGCAGCGGTTTCCGATGCTGCAACAATATTCTTCTTGATATGTAAACGATATCGCTTCTGGTGTTGAGGAGTGAAAGCTCTGTCGTAGCGATAGCGAATAAGGGCAAATTGTTTTCCAGAACATATACCAACACGTCTTGGCATTGATGCAATAAGATGGTCTATTTCTAGGTACCAACACAACACAAGTATTACCTTATTGTGGCTTGCCATGATGTGAAATCCCTCTCGCCATTTCCAGATTTGATTATAGAACAGCGTTCTAAGACCCTAAGTGCTCTTATAGTTATGGTAAAAAGGGGTTACAGTCCACTGCGACCTTAAGGTCTATTGTGCCCCCTGACAGAGCTGTCATCATCGCGCCTCCTACAGCTCGCCCTCCAGTTCCAGAGATTTGATGAAATCCAGTATCTGGGACGGCTTCAAGGAGGATAACTCCCCACTTCTACAAGTTTCTTGTTCAAAGCTATCTTTCCTTTGGCTTGCAATGGCATAGCATTACGTAACCAGGTGAATAGGATTTTCTTCCTCATCCCCACAGAATCTACACTCATCGGTGTCCGATAAACCCATTCTCAACAGATGCCGGACAATGTCCTGTGAGAAAGCCAGTGAGTAGGTGAAGTTGGTTTTTACTGAGATCCAGATATTATTTGGATCTAGCAGTGTCAAAGTTCCGGAGGAACTCTTTGGAGTGATCCATCTCTGGGAGATTCCGCCAGAGTTTTTTCCTTTCGGTTTTCTCCTTCAGCATAAATTCCTTCTTATAGGTGCATTTTCCTATACCACAGAAGGGTTCTGGGCCAGTGAGTGGCGTTTGTGCGCCCTTTCTGGCCAGTGTATTGGCCTCTTCGTTTCCTACGATTCCCAAATGACCGGGAACCCAGATTAAAAAAAAACTTGTTCTTCTTGCCTACCTCATTGAGTTTGTTTCGGCACTCCCAAATCAGCTTTGAGTCAATGACGTAGGAGCTCACTGCTTTAATAGCAGCTTGACTATCTGTATGAATAGCTAGACCGCAATTCTGATAGTTTCTTTCTAGATTTGTATCTAGACATCTTCCGATTGCAAGTATTTCCGTTTGAAGGACGCTTGTACAGGAGCCTAGCGATAGTGCACATTTGGTACCTGTCCCGTAAATCCCAGCGCCAGCTCCTGGAGCGGTTTTAGAACCATCTGTATACCATTTCATTGTATTTTCTTTGAGATTGTAGTTGGTGTATTCCCTTTCCCAATCCTCTTTTTTACTTAGCATTGTACTGAAGTTCTTCTCAGTGCTTACTTTCTTGATCATTACATGACTAGGAAGGTTTGCAGATGAGGTGTAGTCATTCAGAGAGGACCAAGCTCTCTGAAACCTGACTCTCTCATTGCCTGCTCCTTCGTTAGATACTCTGCTCTTAGAACAGCCTGACTATTATGGCATATTTGTATTTTCTTGCCCTCATATTGTCATCTCAGCAGCAATAGTGAGAATTTCTGCTTGCAATGTTGACCGTGACAGAACAGCTTATGGGCAGCTCGGTCTTCTTCTTTTTTGAATGGGATTTTCCATTGCCCCAATCCATCCGTAAACCGCTCTTCCGGAATTTGAATGAACTCCCGAACACAATGTATTGTTTTAGGTTCTCTGTACAATTTTTCGAAGGGGAAAGGATCCCCAGAAGGTTCGAGAATTGCCTGAAAACCAACTGAAATCCGTTTTCTTCGGCATCTATTATGAATACCCCCTTTTTTCATTCAACCGGTCCGATATTATCTCCCAGTTTTCGCAGTTCAACGAATCGTCAAGAGCGTTAAAACCCAGGTAAAAAGAGTTGAAGTACACTCAAATTACGGAGGTGGAAAGTTTCATTTCACACTCTCTTTCAGCTTTCAGGGAATCCTGAATGAGCAGCTTTTCAATTCGAACATGCCAGGTATTAAAATTGAAAATCCGGCGGGATAGTTTTTAGCGGGATTGTTTCAAACTAAATAGGACGGTTAATGTCGTTCTCGTATTCGCGTAAAGTTTGTATTGAAAATTCTGAAACTGGGCGAGAGGGTCTGAGCCGGCGATCGAGTGAGTGAAAAACTTCCATGTTCATTCGGAGTTTCATGCAATATGCACATTAGCGACGGTAATATCCGGTTTCTTTTTGTTTTTCCTAATTGAGAACCGCAGGAACTCTGAAAAAACCTGCAGGCAAGGCGCAGTAGACAGGAATGGGATAATCAGAAAACGGACATAGGGATTGAATGTTTCAATTTCTTTGGGGGTGCATTTTCGAATTAAGTTTTGTATTCGATATTTTTATTTACTATAATCATATCTGTGAAATTGAATGTTTTTCTTAATTGAAAGTTTTAAACAGTCAGATCTTCCACCCCTCTTGTCATATCCACCATTTGTTTATATTCTGTTGATCATCCCAGAAAATCTCTGAGCAAGTTATGAGCGATTTGAAAAATCTGAAATTTTGGGGTAAAAACACCATAGGTATCTATATATATAAAAGAAAGATGTTGGTTACACCATTTCTAACTCGAGATCGGATGGAGTGTTTGTTATGAAACTTCATATATGGATTCGTCTACGGTCTGGTCATTATAAAATGCAATAAAACTTCCAAAAAATCGATGAAAATTTCACTTATACAGGAAATGCTTTTCCTCTTTTTGAGCGAGGCCACTAGGTGTCGCTACAGTTACAGTTACGCTACCGCTTATTCTTAGGTACTTGTTTTCATATTCTCTCCGTTAGATGGGGTGTACAGTGATTATATTACCACTATAGTAACTGTAATAGTGTGTAATTTGAGTTGCCTACAACTTTGCGCCGTTGGCCAACACCAAAATGTCTTAGCGTAGGAGTACAGATGTCTAAAATGATTAGATTTCGTACCACTTCAGATGGCGCTATTCACACATTATGACTGATTATTAGTTATTTTTATAGTTTTATTTATTCAAAATAACGTAATCGTGAAGAAGGATGTCTAGAATAATGGTGTAGGCACTGATTAGATTTTGTTGTGACCAAATTGATTATATTAGCAATGTTTCGTTCTTTCCACTTCAGGTGGCGCTATTCACAAATTATGACTGATTTTTATCAGTAATTTCAAATACTTGAATTTATTCTGGCGAACGTGGCGTGTTAATGGTAGATAATTTTGTCAAGCAATAATGTGTGTTTATATTCCTGACATTCTGATGTATATTAGTTCTTAGGAAAAGTAGAAAACTTTCATTATAAAAAGATGCCATTCTGCTGTCATGTCATAATTGACTTTAGCAAATCAGCTGTTGATACATCCATCAAATTGACAACGGAAAATACACTGAAATGATATTGCGGCGCCGCCACGTTGCTAATATTTTCGATTTGGTCGAACGTCATTCCATTCAAAAATTGACGGGTGCCTACACCATTATTCTAGACATCTTATCGTGAAGGTACGATATTTGACATCAGCACCATTAGATGGCGATGAATTTGTTAAGGCTTTTGCGACCATCAATTTATGTCATCTGTTTTTTTTTCGAGAATTTCGGTCGTCGTTGTTTGAAATGGTCGAATAAAGAACATATGACATCAATTACTGTGTAATTTGCATAGGACTTATAGTACCATGAAGGTCTATCAACAGATCCAGAAGCGCGTGAATATCACAGTGAATTTTTATCGAAATGTCAAGTATATGTATACGATTTTGGCGATCAATTTCGATCGTGATATGTCCATTCTCATCTTTTCTCATAATTTTTAAAATGTTTTTGAATTTCTGTTTGGTTAATAAATATATTTGCGGAAATCACTAAATCCAAAATTGCTATAATTGGTAATTGACATATTATTTTTATGTATATGTTCTGTGTGACAGCTCATATCCATTGAAACATTTGACAGTTCAAAAATCAGAGAACCAAGTTGTGGATCTCCGATCACCGGTGATTGCGATTTGTGAAATCCACCGTAAGTAACATTTAGGCGGAACAAAGTTCGCCGGGCCAGCTAGTTTGTTAATAAAATGAAAATGAAAGTTTCTAATTGCGTTAATGATTGACAAAATTATTTGAGCCATTCGAATCTTCTATAATAGGAAATTTGAGGATCGATAACACCCATACCGCGAACGGTCTGAGCTTCTGAACAAAAGTCGAAAATGAAATATCGAAAACAAGAAATTGAGATTGATTCCTCACATAACTCTTGGTGAAACATGGTTAATCAAATAATAAGGGAGAAAAGAAAAACACTTGACTAAGTTTCACGATTCATAAATCGTGAAACTTAGTCAAGTGTTTTTCTTTTCTCATCCAATGCAATTTTCAATCCCAATGATAACACGATAGAGTCTTATAAAATTATTTCATAGTTCCATGGCAACATCATTCCAAACAAATTTCAAAATGTCACTATTTGGTAATGTTAATAGTTATTTAATCAACTAGTTTATTAATGACAGCGATTAATGGTCGAAATATTTTAACGCGTGAGCGGAGCGAGCGCGTTAATGTTTGAGACCATTAATCGCTAGATTAATAAACGAGTTTATTACAAGATTTTTCCGTCGACCTCATCATGAATTGAAAATAAACTCTGCATTCAAAAAGATTTTTATTTTGCGTAATAGACAAATTTGACATAATGAAAATTTCTGTGTTCATTTCTATATGTATATTAATATTTATGTTCCCTATAGAAGTTTTCGAAAAATTCATGAATGGAATATAAGACATGTTGTGAAATTCTGAATAGTCCACATTTTTTTCATGAGAATAAGTTGGATTAACGAATTGAGTTTTATTTTTACCTTAGACATCAACAAGATATACTATTAGGAGCATTCGCTATGAACTCTTCCACATGTTCTTTTTCGATCAACAATTTGTTATATTGCTGCTTATACCAATGTTGTCTTCAGCATCGAATACTTTGACCATAAATTTGCTTAATGCCCCTTTTCTGCAATACACGTGAAGTATGCCAACAATACCGTTACCGAAAATTTCAGAACGTTCATTTCCTGCACCAAGAACGAAATTCTTCCTAGATTTTCTCATAAATGTCGGCTCTTTCCAGGTAGCATACTCAAAGTTGCTGCTTCAGCAGTTTTTCCCACATCTAGCGGTGTCGAAGGGATATTTTCGTCGATATTCATTATGTAAAATAGCGTAACTAGTAAAATCAGATTCTGATCTAAAGCGAATAATTGAATTTGACAACTCGATAGCGCTCCAACGTAGATGCATCTATGCTCAGACTGAATATTTTATGTTCAGTTGCCATGATAATCATGCATTAATACAAGAAATCATGCATTAATGGGGGTCATTAATGGATGATTTCGAGTGCGTTAAAATGAGCTGTTATTCTATGGTCGACGGAAAAAATATAAATGAGCTTATCAAAGAAAACATTCCCAGAAATACTTCCAATAGCCACAAATATATTTGGGGAATATTTATGGAAATTTGCTACGAACGATCATACGAATTGAATGAACGCTGAAGCTTGGAAGAATTGGCGTTTATACTCAAAGATTGGGCTGTCAATATGAGAAAAAAAGACGGAACAGAATTCAAAGAAGCAACGGTGAAGACAATGTGGAATGTTTCGAGCAAACTCTCATAAGAAAAGTATTATGAGGACTACAATTTTATGATTGACCCGTTTAATAATATAATATTTAAACCAGCCCGAGATACCTGCGATGCAGTCAGAAAAAAATCGCAAGCAAACCCAAGTAAACGTAAATCCAGCTCAGTTTCGTTAAATTTGTCTGAAGTTAACAGAATAATATTGCTATGGGATGAAAATAATCCTGAAGGTATTATGCGTAAATTTTATCATATTGCTGCAGTAGAACTAGCGTCGCGAGGAGGAGAGGCAGTTGCTTTTTTGGTGAATTTTTTTCAAATCGAGAAGAATAACGATGGTTCTCCAACAAATCGCATTGAATACAATCCGGTATTCAATAAAACGTGCCAAGGTGGTTCTAAAAGCTGTACAAGTAGTAAATGGTTGGTTTCCAATAGTGAGATACAAAGCGGCCCTGTACGTCTTTTTCATAAACTAATATCAAAACGAGGCGAGAATATTACCTCAACACGAGTATTCTTGAAACCAAATCGATATTGGAAAAATGAAACTGACAAATGGTACGATAATGTACCTGTTGGAAGGAATACCATAAATAAATGGACTATATATGCTGCCGAAGCAATTGGCTTGAATGTCAAAGACAATAAGTTAACGAATCATTCAAATAGATCAACAGCTGTCATTCAATTAGCAAAAAGTGGTGTAGAGGAACAACAATTGATGAAGATTACTGGTCATAGCAATCAAAATTCTATCAAACCATACCTAAACCTCGATCAAGAACACCACAACAAGATAATAAATATTATTTGTGGAAATAGATATTCTATACAAGAGAACAGCAACGAATCTAATGTTGAGTTGAATTTTACGAATTGCACTTTCACTAATTG
Organism: Adalia decempunctata; assembly: GCA_951802165.1. Classification (NCBI taxonomy): domain Eukaryota; kingdom Metazoa; phylum Arthropoda; class Insecta; order Coleoptera; family Coccinellidae; genus Adalia; species Adalia decempunctata. Next base: position 3,405,968 of record OX637695.1, on the reverse strand, counting down.
TACTTTCAATAAATAAATAAATGTTTTGTTGTGTTGAGTTATACATTTTTTTCTGTCAAAAAATAGTCTGCCGAATATTCCTCGGACATTGATAAATGCCTCATAATTTTATAACCAATATCTCAAGCTCGTTGCTTGGTAACAGCCAATGAACGAGCATTCGATGGTCAAAATTATCTCGTCTATTATCAAGGTCCTAGGGATATTACTACTGAAAATGTATCGTGTACTCTTCATTTGAGTATTAATGTTTAGAATTAGGTTAGTTCGCCAAGGCCCTAGTAGGAAAGATGGGAAGAAGTAGGAGCGGTGATGGACAATACTTTGAACATTGATTGTAAGGGTAGTTCTTCAAAATAAAGCTCCAATTTTCGTAAAATAACCGTACGAACTTATCTCTTCTCCAAATACGAATTGTTCAGTTTGCTTTATAATAAACTCTTCACAAGGCTATTTATTTTTGCCTAACCCCTGTGGAAGGAATGACAGATCTCGTGCGTGTCACTCCTCGAAGTTGGGTGACGCTGTTCAGATTCCGCCGCTATCAGGAGCTAAATTCAATCCTGACCTCATTACTGGAAGCTGGAGCTCGATAAGTCCTCTCTGCTCCGCCCCCTCTAATTGCATTATATTAGGATGCCAGCGCCGCTGAAAATGTGAGCAAATAAAACTTAACGATCTCACATATACTCTTCACCCTTTGTCATACGTCTTTCAAAGTGAGGTGTGAGGAAGAGATCGATAGTCTGGAATGTTGTAAGGGCGTAAGAACGATTTTATGGTCCCTTGTCTCCTTTTCAATACTCTCATTTTAGTTTTTTTTTTCTTATTTGCTAAGGAAAATTGTCGATATTACAGGAGGTTAAAATGTTCGTACGGTTTTGATAACAGATATCGCTACTATCCGTTTTTTAGGGTGATGGAATTTTCTGAAGGGATAACGGTGATTTGACAGAAGGTAGAAGCCATGTTGTGTTGACATTTTTGTTAAGTAAGCATTGACAAATTATCATGGCAAGACTCACGCCGCAACAACGTTTACAAATTGTTGAAATTCATTTTCAAAATAAGTGTTCTATACGCCAAACTTATACCTTGTGACAAGAAAAACCTCGAACAAACACTTTTTCATTTAACCTCATTAAACAGAAGAAATTGAACAAAACAACAACAAATAATAAAAGCTTGAACATTTGTTAGTAACATATTTACGCCGTTTCGAAGTGGCTTCATTTGGCGGCGATACACAGCTTCAGACGCTTCTTGAAATTTTCGGCAATGGGCCGCAGCTCCTCGGGCGTTAATCGGTTCCATTCCCGGCGCAGAGATTGCTTCAGCGACTCCAAATTTTTGTGTTTTTTAGCACAAGCCCTGTGCTCCAAAATCGACCATACGCTGTAGTCCATTGGGTTGAGATCCGGTGAGTAGGACGGCCATTCTGCTGCTTGGCCAACGGAAGTACTACGGCCTCGAGGATGTCGCCGCGGTAGACTTCTTGATTGATTTTGACCCCTTGATCCACGAAAACTAAGGGAGTTTTACCAATGCCGCAAATTCCGCCCCAGACCATGGTTGATTGCGGATTTTGACGGTGTTCGACGATGGTCGATGTACCGGGAGCCTCTACGGACCAGACTCGTCGTTTTGGTGGTTGTGGGATTGTTCTACGGTGAAAAGCTTTACGTCTGTGAAGAGAATTCGCTCCCATTGCTGACCGGCGGCGAGACGAAGGGGTTGGCGGCACCTTTGGAGTCGTACGCGCTTGTTAAGTTCCTTGTTGAGCTCCTTTTTGGCAATTTGACGGACTGATTCGCGGTTGATACCGGTCTCACAGGCTATTTTCCTCATGGAAACCCTCGGATTTCGATTGACTCGCTTCTTGACGATGTTGCGATTGCTGGGTGTATTGACAGTGCGTTTTCTACCACTTCCTGGACGACGACCATCATGGCCAAGCTCCTTGAAACGCCGAATTGCATCGGACACGGTTTGTCGAGGCACATTGAGCAAACGAACAATTTCGCATTGACGCCTACCTTGACTAAACAGCTCCAAAATCGCACTACGTTTGTTTGACATTCTAAAACTCTGTGAAATGAAATTATATCAAACTGAAAATTCACATATTAATACAAGAAAGTGTAGAGAAACCAAGAGAATAAAAATTTGGCTGCGCTGAAATAATTTTGTTCCAGACCACAGCAAAATTTGCCCGAATTTTTTCTTGTCACCCTGTAGAGCACTTCGTGAAATTTATGGTTTACATGATCTTCCATCAGAGCAGCTCATTCGTCGAACTATCGGTAGATTTCGGACAATATTTTCTCCACTCGATGCAACAACAACAATACAAAGAACTGTACAGGGTGGGCAAAATTGGTGCTACATGTATATGTATGACATATGATACATTTCTGAAACGGGAAAAAATGGCGATTCTTTCTAAGTCATTTCAAACTACTGTTTCCATAAGAAAGAACACAACTTTATGTTATAACTCAGCAAATGAACCTCTTGGAAGAAATCAGAGTACACCATAGGATTGCTATCAGAAAAGTACCTGTATATAATGTTTTTATTCAACATCCTAGCATAAACAGAAACAGAGATAATGACCAAAGTTGAAATCGCCCAAATTTCAATTTCGGCCTATAACTCGGAAACGAAAGAAGATAGAGGAATGCAGTTGATGGCATTATCCGTTTCTCGAAAAAAGAGGACTATAAGGTGCCTCGGCTTAAAAAGTTTTAATTCATGTAGCACCAATTTTGCCCACCCTGTACGTACAGAAGAAAATATCGCTGCTGTAAAAGATAGTGTAAATGAAGATCCAGATTTGTCTATTCGTCGACGTTCACAAGTTGGACTCTGTGCATCCACCACATGGAGAATTTTGCCCTGAGATCTTGGCCGCACCCATACAAGATCCAACTGCTTCAAGAACTGAAGCAACTTGACCATAATATGCGTCGTTTTTTTTTTCTTTAGTGATGAAGATCATTTCTGGTTGAACGGCTAAGTAAACAAGCGAATTGTCTTCGATCTTGATTAAAATATGTTTTGATTCAATTTAAAGTTCAATAACTCTAGAAAAACACCCGATATATAGTTTCTCATTCCCTTGTTTCATCTGGCAACACTATCATTTTGAAGTGTCATCATCAAGCTTTCTTATCCAGCTGTTATTTAATTTCAGTGTAAACAACATAGAATCTTTGTGCTCTTAAAAAGCATCCCTTCTCAGTAGGTAACAAAGAAAAAACACAGACTGGCAATGAATTCATCACAAATAATTCCTTGTTTTTGTATTATCATCTGTTCTTACAAAAAAGCAGGTAATATATCTATTATTACTAGGTGGTTTTTGTTTATATTGCTCTTAAAGATGCTAAGTTTTCCTAGATATCCATCATGAAGAAAGAGGTGAATTCAATTCATACTTAATATCGCTTTACTTTAGGATATGCAAGCCATAAGATGAAATTGAAATACACCGCATAATACGTTACTTGCAGTGAAATGGATAGCGAATTTTTCAGTCGAGTAGAAATAAGAGCCATGCGTTGCACAAGAGAAAATTTGATATGTGCAGTATTTTGATTCTCCAGTACCTTTAAAAGCCGATAGAACTTACCGATTGTTATCAGTTTGTCTTCAGATACAAACAGTGCAAGATGCTTGTCAGGGTATGCCTTTGTTTTTATTCTCATTATTGACATATTATCTGAGAGTGTTCCGTGAATGATTCGAGTGCGAGAAAAACTTTTACATTATATGGGGTGATTTTTTAAAGCCATAGCAAATTTTTCAAAAAAACACATAAGATTCAAAAAATCAATTCAAGAAATCTTTATTTGAATCGATACTACGCTACAAATAATTTAATGTTTGAAAATTATTTCACGCAAATGTTTATTGAACTTGCCTCTCAATTGGTTCATTTTTTCGCGTGATGTGTGGCATGTGGCGCCGTCTTGTTGAAACCGCATGTCATGCAAGTCAAGCTCTTCCATTTTGGGCAAAAAAAGTTGGATATCATCACACGGTAGTGCTCACCATTTATACAGTTACTTTTTCTGGATGCATTGGTAGATCATGCAATGCTTCTGGATGATCTTCACTCCAAAATCGTCAATTCGGCTTGTTTACGTATCCAATGATCCAAGAATGAGCTTCGTCGCTGAACAGAATTTTTCGCCAACTTTTCAAAAGCCTATTCACCCAAAATTCCGCGTTGTGGTAGGTCGTTCGGCTTCAATTCTTGCACCAACTGTATGTTGAAAGGTTTCACATTCAAATCCTTCCGCAAAATTTTCCAAGTTGTTGAGTAACAGTGGCCCAAACAAAAATTTACTTGTTTCAGCATTTTTTCACAATATTGTGTATACAGGGTGAGTCTTTGACTTGTACATATATTTTAACTGTAGATTCCTCTCATCAAACGAAAGACTTTTTTCTTATATCATTTTTCAAAATCCGGTTTGGTTTGAGAGATACAGGGTGTCGAAAATCCATGAAAAAAACACTTTTCTGTTTATATCTCTGGAACCGTTATTTCGAATGAACTGAATTTTGGTTGAGTTTTTACTCTATTTATGCTGCATATTCCTCAATCGAAACCTATTCAATATCTTTACTAGTATAAAAGTTACAGGGTAGTCGACTCATCAATACACGCTAAAACACCATAAAACCACTTTAAAAAGATAAACGGTTCATATTTTCGAAAGAATCAATCATTTAAGAAACTAAAAGTATTCCTATTTTTTTCAATAAAACGCGTCGTTTTCGAGTTATTTCCAATTTTACCCGGAGAAATTTGACGAAAAAATCATTAATTTCAAGATTAATCTGAATGCGTCTCTGAATTAAATATCATCGAATATTATTCCTTCTCTGGTCTTTAAACGAGTTTACAATGTTGTCACAATATTTATCAACTTTGTCGAGATATTTGAATAATAAAATTCCAAAAATGTGGGAGATAAAATTGAACACCAAGGAGGATTTAATACGCACAGTTTCTATTGAAAATTCATATTTACCGGTCCATATTGAAGTTAAATGTCGATGAAATTCAAAATTCGGATATGAATGATGAATCTCGATACAAACTACTTATTAAATTGAAATTAATGAAAAATAATACGGTACCTGATAATCTGTTGCGATGTCTCTATCTAAACAACATCCTCTTGGAATTTTATAAACTCGACACGGTTGAAATTATATTTTACTTCACATAATAATCACATTAGAACAATAATTTACTGAATGTGTTCAGAACTTCACATAAAGTTTACAGTTTGTTCAGAGACTCTGGTTTGTTATTGTTTATAGTTGGCCTCTAGAGTCCAGATAACCAATACATACTTCGGTTTTCGCTCTACGCATGCGTGGTAAAATTTGGCGGCAAAGTCGATTTATGATGGAAACGGCAGAATTCATAGATATGTATTCCACGGTACACAAATGTATGGTGATTTATACTATGTTTCGTAAAAAATCCTTAACCCCAATGAAAATATCAGCAAGCTGACAACATCTTCTTGGAATTTCTGTGCAAAAATTCACAGGATCGATACAAATTAGATTAGGTTAGGTTGTTTAGTAATAAATCTGAATGAAAAGTCTTTCTTCATGATATTGTTTGGGAATTTCGAGGAAAATATGAACAATTTATTAGTGTTTACAAACTAATCTGCAGAAAAATCGAAGAAGGAACTTATTTTGGTGGAATACATGTGGCTTATTAGTTGCAGATATAATCCGATGAAACTAACTGTTTTCGTTGAAATTATCGTATTTGCAACATTTTTATTCCAATAAGGTTAGTACTTGAGTATAACCTAAATGTATAAAGTCAATTTCTATCGAGAAATATGAACTTTGAATCAATTCCACAGTATCATTTCAGGGACGTAATTAGCACATTTTTTTTTTCAAATGGCTATACCTTTTCAACAGACCCGAATTCGGAAAAATGGAAAATGAAAAAAAGGTTTCTTTTGACCTCAAGAATCTTCAGTTAAAATATATGTACAAGTCAAAGACTCACCCTGTATAGAGCATATAAATTTGTTGGTGACTCACTCTGTATAAAAAGATAGCAATATCCCCAATCTTCCTTTTGCTTGTTATCATATTCACGATTCCTATCACGTTTTAAATCCATCTGCCTCACATAACGAAGCCTTAACTTATCAGAAATTTGAAGAGGGTGCCACTTTTCATATTTACGCGTGTGTACGCATACACCCACCCCAGGAAGGGTAGGAAATGAGTATGAAAGATTACGGAAATGCTTTTCCAGGGGATCACACGTCAGGAAGCAAAAATGGGAGCCTCATGAAATTTTCAGACGAGTATTACTCGATTCCGAACCTCGAAAAAAAGGATAGAGTTTCCGGTATTGCGCAACTTGATAGGAAATTTGATATTTTTTTCGTGGTGATCTTAGGAAGGAATGTGTATACAGACCGCGAAAAGCTACGCAGTGTATAATTCAATAAATTCATGAGGTTAAGGGGACGGATTTTGTGACTATATCAGGAGAGAATAGCAGAATCTGGCTTCCTATATTCGTGACTCTTATTTGTTGTCTGTCCATTTATCTTCCGGATAAATATTATCTCATTTTGATACCGATATGCAGGTTTTAAATTGTACCTCCTGTTAGAACTGACCAATGTTTTGATTGGAAAGAGGTCTGTACGGCTCCCTTTCATAAAAATATACAGGGTGGCCATTTGAAAACGAAACAGACGAGATTACAGACGAAATAAATTTTTTCGATAGAAATGCTCGGACAGGTCGATTTCTGTTTCGAGGGGGACAACTTAAGATGTAGGTTACGGACGCATAGCGCTTCAACCCTTGCTACTACAACCCTCACCCCCAATTTTTGAATAGGGAAGATGGGGTGAGTGATACCTCATTTGAAAGGTATTTTCATACTGATTTTAGCACAGTAATTGTTTTTTCATTTTATGCATTAGTTCTCGAAATATTCTTAACTAAGTATTTGAAAATGAAGTGGTGTTTCCATGGCACTTGTAGTGTTTTTTTGTGAAAAATCGACATCTTGATTAAAGATTTCTATGTCAGTAGATTGGAGGAAGGAAGCCACAGTCATGGTTGTTTTGAAGCTGAAAATGTCGATTTTTCACAAAAAAACGCTTCAAAACAACCATGACTGTGGCTTCCTTCCTCCAATCTACTTACATAGAAATCTTTAATCAAGATGTCGATTTTTCACAAAAAAACACTACAAGTGCCATGGAAACACCACTTCATTTTCAAATACTTAGTTAAGAATATTTCGAGAACTAATGCATAAAATGAAAAAACAATTACTGTGCTGAAATCAGTATAAAAATGAGGTATCACTCACCCCATCTTCCCTATTCAAAAATTGGGGGTGAGGGTTGTAGTAGCAAGGGTTGAAGCGCTATGCGTCCGTAACCTACATCTTAAGTTGTCCCCCTCGAAACAGAAATCGACCTGTCCGAGCATTTCTATCGAAAAAATTTATTTCGTCTGTAATCTCGTCTGTTTCGTTTTCAAATGGCCACCCTGTATACATATAAGAGTCTGTGTAACAGACAAATGGAATAAATTCGATAACGAATAAATGAGGGCCTGTTGGGAAAAACGCTCGGACACGCCGATTTGTAATTTCAAATGCGCATATTTGTCAAGAAAATAATATTATATAGGGTGCTCCATGTGACCGTGGCCAATACCAACTTTCTTATTTCAAATGCAACCCCCTATATATAATTCATTTTTTGGATTCTTCAGAGAATTCTAGACACAATTCATGCACAATGTCGTATACCTATCTTTAACTATTTCGGAAGTATTAAGTGTTTTCATATTTTTTGCAAAAATCAACGTTTTAAATAAAAATTATTTTATTTCACAAATTCGGTACATTACACTTAAAACCTAATAAGTAATACTGATTATTTCTTAATTATTAAAAAAAAACATTAATGTCCATATAGGAAATGTTCAAAATGCTCGCCGCGATAGGGATGCATCTTACTTTCCTTTAATATTCGAAATATTGACGTGTGGCTGACGGTGAACAGCGGGGTTACTTTTCGAATAAAATTATGTGGGCTTTCTTGAAGCTCAAGCATAATATCCAATTTCGTATCATCACTTACTGCATTGGCAGCAATTTTTTTTATTTGTCTTACATGACCAAGCTCTGAAACTGCTTTTCTATTTTGCTAATTGTTCCTTAGGATATAGGCGGCAAATTTGGAAATTTTTCGTGAAATAAGCGAGAAAATTCCATTTGTGTCCGTGTGTAATCTCCATAACCAATCATTTGAAGAATGGTTATTTTGTGCATTTCTGTTAAATGAACCATTTTTCTAATATTATAACGTATAGTTATCGAAATTCAAAAGGCAATAGCACTTACACTGATCACTTATTGCATGCAAACAGACAACGTGTTACTAAGGCTATGAGAATATACAAATCTGTTTTTGTTTTTTTAAATTTCTTCTCAGTAATGGTTTTTGCTTACTTTCTTCAAATCAAGCGGTAAATGGAAAATAAGTATTGAGTGTATTGTATCGAATTTGTGAAGTAAAATAGTTTTCATGTTATTTTGTTTTCATGTCAATTTTGTAAAAAATCTGAAAACACTTAAAATTTCCGAAAAAGTTGAAGATAGGTATAGGACATTGTACATGAATTATGTCTAGAATTTTCTGAAGAATCCAAAAAATGAATAATATACAAGGGGTTGCATTTGAAATAAGAAAGTTGGTATTGGCGACGGTCGCATGAAACACCCTATATAATTTCATTTTCTTGAAAAATATGTGCATTTAAAATTACAAATCGACGTGTCCAAGCGTTTTTCCTAACACCCCCTCATTTATTCGTTATCGAATTTATTCCATTTGGCTGTTACTCTCTGTATATTGGAAGCTATCCCTCTGTAGTCCAACCAAGAATTATTGACATCAGAACAGGCCTTCGAAGTCCAGTCGCAGCTTTATTTTTAGCTACAAGAAAGTAACTAACATTTTCTGTGCTTTCATCATAGCAATAAATACCTATAGGAATCTAACCTTAGAATTAAATGTTTTTTTTTCAGAGTAAGGCACTTTGTCCTCAATGATCACATAGGATTACCATCGTCTGAATCTGTATACCAGCAGTATATTATTTTCATCTTATATTGATACATTTTCGAACGATCAATTATAGGAGCATACAGCCTGAAAATTCTGATCGAAAAATATCGTGGATGATTGAAAAGCATGTTCCTTTCCAAAGTTCAATATGAATATTCGCTAAACTAGAATAATCTAGTTGATAATTTGAAGCCTGTTGCTGCAAAGTGAATGGATTGGAAAAATTGTAATAGATATCTAGACAGAAACAAAATGTATGGATCTATTCAATATATGAAGAATTTTGTCATGACATTGTAACTTTCAATATTTGTATACAATGAAGAAGAAATATGTAATATAAAAAATGTCAATATTCCTATTATTCTGCTTCAACAACCACTGTTATTATTTCCACATCTGGGCACAACTCGTTATGTTTGTAATTAAAGGCTTTATGTCAGCAATATCATAACATTCCATATATTTCGACTGATCTTCTCCTATTTCTTTTTCTACGTGATCTGTGCAAGCTTTTAATTTATTAGCTGTACATTCTTCAATAGCCTTATTACAAAGATGTTTTACTTGCGCAATTATTTGCCAAATTTATTCGAATATTAATGGCAGAACGAAACGTCAGTGTTATTTCCAACACTAACCTGAATTCTGCAACTCAAAATATTAACATAATTTCGATGTCAATAATTCTTGGACGAACTGTAATTCCACAGTTCCTAAGAACTCTAATAGCTATGCAAATCTCATCAAATAATTACTCCACAGGTTGTAATTCCGTTGGCCCTCGTCGCCATTTGTTCTGGCGGGCAAATCAACACCCAGTCTCTTGGCTACTTGACCCAGCAACATCATCCATCTCCCGCTGTCATCAACACCGTGCAAACTGTCAGAGTACCCCATCCAGTACCTGTACCGGTACCACAACCTGTTCCAGTACCTCAACCAATCCCGATTCAAGTACAAGTGGAATCCATCGATCCCTACCCTCAGTACAACTTCGCATACTCGGTCAACGACTTCCAAACTGGAGATTCGAAGAGCCAGCACGAAACCAGGAACGGTGATGTTGTTAGAGGTGAGTGATGGTACCGATGGTTTTGGTGGTAGCTTGAAGACCATTGTAGACTATATAAGAAGACGAAGTCTACAACTTGTGAGACTCATTGTGTTCTTGCATCTATTTCCAGGACAATACAGCGTGAGTGACCCCGACGGCACAAGAAGAACAGTGGATTATACAGCTGATTCGCAGAATGGCTTCAATGCTGTTGTGCAGAGAACACAGCTCAGTCAACATCCCCAACAGCTGCTCACAACTGGTCATTGATAATGCTGATTGTGAAATTGATACTTGAATCTTTTTAATATCTTGATGCTTAGCTCTTTCAATCTGTTTCTTTCTTGTTTGACCACCTACTGCCTGTATATAATGAAATGTAAAAAGCACTATTTTTAAGCTATGCTGTATTCGATCTTATTGGAAATAAATTAGACTTATGTAGTGATATTGATTTTATTGGCTTCAAACGATGTAACTATGAATAATATAGTGATTTATGCATCGTATTCACTCTTCGAATGCTGGTATAATATTCATGAACCCAGCAATCGTTGAATCATTGAAGGTCAGCATTAAATATATAACTAGCTGGCCCAGCGAACTTTGTTCCGCCTAAATGATACTTACTGTGGATTTCACAAATCGTAATCACCGGTGATCGGAGATCAACGGCTTGGTTCTCTGATTTTTGAACTGTCAAATGTTTCCGTGGATATGATCACACAGAACAGATACCTACACAAAAATAATATGTCATAATATGTCAATCACTAATAATGGCAATTTTGGATGCAGTTATTTCCGCAAATATATTTATTATCCAAACAGAAATTCAAAAACTTTTTAAAAAATTATTAGAAAAGATGAGAATAGACATCTCACAATTGGAACTCATCGCCAAAATCCGATTTAATTGACATTTCGATAAAAATTCACTGTGATATTCACCCGCTTCTGGATCTGTTAATAGCCTGTCATGGTACTATAAGCCCTATGTAAATTACACACTACACAGTAATTGATATCATATGTTCGTTTTTCGACCATTTCAAAACACGACGACCGAAATGCTCGAAAAAAGATCAGATGACATCAATGGATGGCCGCGAAAGCCTCAACAAATTCATCGCCATTTAATTGTGATAATGTCAAATATAGAACCTCCACGATTACGTTATTTGGAAAAAATAAAACTATAGAAATAACTAATAATCATCAGTCATAATGTGTGAATAGCGCCATCTGAAGTGGTAAGAACGAAACTTTTCTGATATCTCAACGAAATCTAATCATTTAAGACATCTGTACTCCTACGCTAAGACATTTTGGTTTTGTCCAACAGCGCAGAGTTGTAGGCAACTCAAATTACACACTATAACAGTGACTATAGAGGGAATATAGTCACTGTACACACTATTTGCTTATATCGCCATCTAACGCGGAGTATATCAATTGAAGTACAAACGAATAAGCGGTAGCGTTACTGTAACTGTAGCGAAATCTAGTGGCCTTACTCAAAAGGAGGAAAAGCATTTCCTGTATAAGTAAAATTTTCATCGATTTTTTCAAAGTTTTATTGTATTTTATAATAACCAGACCGTATACGAATCCATATATGAAGTTTCATAACAAACAGTCCATCCGATCTCGAGTTATAAATGGTGTAACCAACATTTTTCTTTTATATATATAGATGAAGTGAGCATCTGTTTTTTTGTTGGGATGAAATGGTTGCTAATGAATCATTCAAAGCATCGGGTGTTTTTTTAAAGTGGAATGTTTCGAGCAAACTCTTACAAGAAAAGTATTATAAGGACTACAACATTATGATTGACCCGTTTAATAATATAATATTTAAACCAGCTCGAGATGCCCGCGATGCAATCAGAAGAAAATTGCAACAGACCCAAGTAAACGTAAATCTAGTTCAGTTTCGTTAAATTTGTCTGAAGTTAACAGAATAATATTGCTATGGGATGAAAATACTCCTGAAGGTCTTATGCGTAAATTTTATCATATTGCTGCAGTAGAACCTAGGAGCATAGAATAACTGGAGGGAAGGCTTCATACGCTCGACAGATCATTTTGAACTGCCAATAACGGCGGAGGTTAGAGTTTCGTGTGACGCCCCATAGATAAAGCTGAGATCCTTTATTCAGTAACATGTCAGATATTTTGTTCTATGGCGCTACAATTGCAAAGAATATAATGTGGCTGTCATTGTTATTGATACATTTATGCTTCTTTTTAATTGAAAATGGCCATAAATCATAACATAGACAATATTGATGACATAAAATCGCTTTATTCTAATCAACTTTTTATGCGCAATTTTATGGGAAGTCTGTGATCGGTAATAAATTTGTCAAAACAATATCCTTATCGGAAAAAGCGAACATTCAGGTAAGTATTATTATTATTATACGGGAAGACTGAGGTCTTATCTGTTCTCGTGTATTATACGCAGAATTGTATGGTACCCCGTTTACATTCCCTCTGCTAACACTTAGATTCGGAGCGGGAAACAGATTTTTCTTCTTATATTCAATCTGATCCTTGTAGCCATTTCTTTATACGTGCTATATGCATTATATTGTCGGATTTACGAAAAAAAGTATGTATTGCTTTCTTTCAAAAGAATATATATTATGATATAGTAATAAATCGGACCTAATAAGTAATAACAACGAATAACCATTAAAGATAATTTTATTAAGGATAGCCATGTTGTAGGAAGGAACGACGTTGTCGCCATCTCGTGACCTTGCGGCGAACTGACAAGTTCGGACGTTTTTGGCAGTTCATTTTCGTAGGGGAGCCTTCTCTCCAGTTATTCTATGCTCCTAGGTAGAACTAGCGTGGCGAGGAGGAGAGGCAGTTGCTTGTTAGGTGAATTTTTTTCGAATCGAGAAGAATAAGGAAGGTTCTCCAACAAATCGCATTGAATACAATCCGGTATTCAGTAAAACGTGCCAAGGTGGTTCTAAAAGCTGTACAAGTAGTGAATGCTTGGTTTCCAATAGTGAGAGACAAAGCTGCCCTGTACGTCTTTTTCATAAACTAATATCAAAACGAGGCGAAAATATTACCTCACCACGACTATTCTTGAATCCAAATCGATATTGGAAAAGTGAAACTGACAAATGGTACGATAATGTACCTGTTGGAAGGAATACCATAAATAAATGGACTAAATATGCGGCCGAAGCAATTGGCTTGAATGTCAAAGACAAAAAGATAACGAATCATTCAAATAGATCAACAGCTGTCAGTCAATTAGCAAAAAGTGGTGTAGAGGAACAACAATTGCTGAAGATTACTGGTCATAGCAATCAAAATTCTATCAAACCATACCCAAACCTCGATCAAAAACACCACAACAAGATAATAAATATTATACGTGGAAATAAATCTTCTATACAAGAGAACAGCAACGAATCTAATGTTGAGTTGAATTTTACGAATTGCACTTTCACTAATTGTACTTTCAATAAATAAATAAATGTTTGGTTGTGTTGAGTTATACATTTTTTCTGTCAAAAAATTTTCTGCCGAATATTCCTCGGACATTGATAAATGCCTCATAATTTTATAACCAATATCTCAAGCTCGTTGTTTGGTAACACTACGAGCTTTCGATGGTCATAAAATTATCTCGTCTATTATCAAGGTCCTAGGGATATTACTACTGACAATTTTTCAATGATTACTGAACAGAAATGTCCAAACAATATGGCTTCTACCTTCTGTCAAATCACAGTTATCCCTATCGAAAATTCTTACATTGCCATTGACAAACAGCAGAAACTTAGTTCAGCATCTAATATTAAGAACTATAATTTTGTGTTGTGGATGATTCAACCCAGTTTTCAAATGCTGGTAACATGCATAACATAAAATCCGTCTATATTCCGAGTATTGGCGTACAAAGTAGAGCCTCCAGCAGCGCACCTCATCTCCGTAAATAAAGGCATAGCTATGCCAAGCCGGCACACGAGTAGATTTCCATTACCTAGACATCGCTTTATTTTCCTCAAAGCATCCGAAGCACACCTCAAAGGCCGACGCTTTATAGTCGTGCTCTTGTGGATGTTAAGCGTTCATTTTCACATTTTCCATTAAGTATTTGAGATGGTTCCTCACAGAAAAAAAATAACAGATTCCTTCGAGAATAACTTTATCGTAGTATTCAGAGCCTGCTACTGAATGTTAATCTTGGTTTATGAATGTTTACCCTCATGAAGATTCAGCCAACACATACATTCGCCTTCGTTTAACATTATCTTGGATCTTGAAACAAGAAGCAAGGCCCTTAGCCTCGTAGGTATACACATTGAGGGGTAGGGTTGTTAAACGAATTTATGTCTGGCTTCGTCTCTCCTTGGAGTTCTGCTCGTCAAACAGAACGTGCTTTCGCAGTTCTCCAAACTGAAAAACACGCACTGATGCCTGCTACACATCTTGGAGAGAAGCAGCTGCATAACATGTACGTAAAGTTAGCAAAACACGTTATGTGGTGTGACAGAAAAAGAAGAACAAAAAGGGGGTGAGAGAAGTGAATTTCCCAAGGAAAATATCAAGGAAAAATACGTATTCCTATAGAAAAAAATGACAAAGTATACTCCATTCGCTTTTATTTAATCACATAGGAGGTCATGGTTTCGTTTTCAGGAGTTGGTGCCCCTGATGGAAAGCACAGAACATATGATGAAAAGTCAGTGCGCGCACAGAAAATATCGTTAATGACAAAACGTCGTTGCCAGTTTCTTTGTTTACATCAAAGTAAAAGTATCGAAGATATTCCACATTTTGTTAGGTTTAATTGTTCGCAGATTTTTGGTATTTAATCGACATTTGCAGGTGAGTTCTTCGTCGAATATCCAAGATTAACGTATGTTTATTGTTTTTAGCACCAGTTTGGAGCGTGAAGACGAATTTCAAGACCAGGACGAGTGTTTACATTTCGAGATTGAAGGGGTACACAGGAATTTCGTTGAAAAAGCTGTTATTTGGACAGATATCGCAGTAGATGGATCGGACGGAGCCTCGAGAGGTCGATTAGGATGATATTTTTCAGGTTTTCCGAGAAATTTGACGATATCCGAGCAGATTTGCAAAAGTTAGGTACCTCACTAATGAGGTGGAACTAAGACCTAATTCTCCTATAAGAAACGCCTTTCAAAGGTGGAGATGGTGAAAAATGTCTTCTTTAGATGTTGTTTGAACAAACGCAGCCGAGTTTTATACCCCAACATTGATTTTAAGAAAGTTATCAACAAAATAAAATTGACATTATTCTTGATTCTTGTAATAACACATCAATTCATCTTATATCTTTGGGTTGATTTTTTTTAATGAATTCTTGATTAGAATCAACAATTGATGTCATCAAGTGTTGAACTTTCAGTTCAATAGGATAATAAACATTAAATCTTCACAAGCATGCATATGAAAATAATGTAAAAGCAATGCCATTTTCTTCCATGGCGAAATATAATATATTTCAACAGTGATCTCTTGTACTTTTCATGCAAATAACTAGAAAAGGAATCCTTTCTATCAATTCATATAAGCGTTAATTATTTTCGTCCATCACATCTTTTCCAATTCATTCATTTTCCGAATAAATTCACATTCTGAGAAATACGCTAAGAATGTAGAAAGGGCAACATAGTGTTGACTTGGAACATAAAAATATTTAGAAAAACGTCATAACTTCGATACAGAGTGAAATGTGTCCAATTTCCAAGGCCAGAGTTGTGATTTTATAATTGTGAATGGAGCTTTATTTTTGAAATAATCATGAAAATTTTTTTTGTAGTTCATAGAAGATTAAATTGCCGAGGGCAAATAGTTGCGATTTTTTCGATTAAATTAGTTTTTCAATTAAAAAAAACAGGTTGAACTTCAGCTTTTTGGAAACTACACATGATTTTTTTCCGACGGTTATTCATAATTTTTTGGAAAAAATCGCAACTATTTGTCCTCCGCAATTTAATCTTAAGGTCGGCGTTTAAAGCGAGTTGGAAAGCTCAGCCGATAGAAGCGCCACCGTCCATTTTATGGATATCTCCATAGAACATGCAATATCACTATCAAGTTCTATGAATATCTCTCTAATCATGAATGAAATGTACAATGGCGCTCTCTATCCGAAAATCGCCGAACTATGGAATAAGCGAATTTGTGGGTAAAGCAGGAACTTTTTCCCGTCAAAATTTGAATTTGGCCATTCTCTGCCAATTCCGTATTTCAAGTTAATCTTCTGAACGAAATTATCAGTAGATTCCCTTTTAATCGGATGTTGAACTATTTTCATGGGTCTTTCTGTTGAAATAAAACAGAAGCATGGGTTGGCTCATTTTCTTCTATTTTTGAAAGAAAAAAAATTGACTGTCGGAATGAAATCGATTACAATTATTTCAACAAGAACCCTAATCCTTTCTGAGTTCACCCACAAAATTTCAGTTCTCAAAGTGAAACCGTTTTCGAAATCAACTTGAAATAAAAACACACTACATTGAACGCCCACCTTAAGTTCAACAAATAAATATCCGTGATATTGGAACCATATCACGGCATCAAAATTCATTATCGGCTGGAAAACCCCCTTTACGGTTAGACCCCATACACGAAATGAGTTGAATCGATCGATATCATCAAGAATCATTGTTCTTTCACGCATAAAAACTTCCGACAAAGCATAGTCAGAATGTTCCCTCTGTTCTGGAACATTTCCCAAGGGCAGAATAAAAGGGAATAACGAAAGCAGGCTCATTGAATGGAGCGAGGAGACTAACGTCGTTCTGATATTATTGTCTTCTTTCAATGTCGCGGGCTTGGGAAACATACATTTTTCTGTTTCAGAATAAGCAGACAATCTGGTCTATTGAAATAAAAGTTTAACTCAGGAAATTGCGAATGTTGCTTTGTTGATACTCTAGTCGCTAATTGTAATGTGTTATTGATTTTCTCTAAATGTTATGATTAGTATTTCTCTTGTATTTTTTATTGATGTTAGATGAATTGTCAAACGTTATTAGACTATCGAATATTTGTAACTTTTCCTGTTTCTCTGTATTTTCTGTGTTCAACAAAAAGATTAAGATGAAATACACTACAGCAAGTATATTTTGAAACTAATGTACCACCGTACAAATTTCCTCCTGGTTGCAGAAATAAAATAACACTTTGAACCAACTATTTTTAATCCACCTTCTCTATATGAATTTCAGATCGTAATCCAAATCATGGAATTCGCTATGGCGTAGCGCAAATTCATTCCAAGTGTCCGCTTGAATAATGACCGCATTAATTTGCAATTCCAACATGTTCGTTAATCTGAAAAAAGCTGCGCATGTTGGTGAGGCATTTAAAATACCAGGCGATCAATGAAGTGAGCTTGTAGTAATTAAAATTTGTCGTGAGAACTCCATTTGGTTGCATTTTTGTACTGGAAATGGTTGGTGAACTTTGGGGAGAGACCCTGTCAATATTTCAGCTTTCTTTTGTGGTTAGGGGACACAATAGATTTGAAGTCCTAGACCAGTTCCATGCATAAACAGAATATTGCGATACCGTATCAACGAACAATAACTTATTAGAAGTGTCAGTGTAGAGTTCGACGTCAAAAAAGTAAACCAGAGTTACGAAATAAATTTAAAAAAAAGATGTCCACCGAAATTGTAAAAATCGAAAAATTGGAGTATCGAGCCATCATCAAGTACCTGTATTTGAAAGGGTTAAGAGGTAATCAGATTTACGAAGATATGCTTAATACCCTTGGTGATCAATGTCCTTCGTACGCGACCGTGAAAAATTGGAGTGCAAGCTTCAAAAGAGGTCAATTTTCCATTGAAGATGATAACCGATAGGGAAAGCCAGTTTCTGTGTCAGTCCCCGAAAATATCGATGCAGTTAATGACATGATTTCATCAGACCGTCGAATTGGGCTAAAACGGATATCTAAAGAACTGAAGATTTCATACGAACGCGTTCATCGTATAGTTCACGTCAATTTGGACATGAGAAAAATTTCTGCAAAATGGATCCCCAAATGTTTGAATGTTGACCAAAAGCGTGCAAGGGAAGAAGCATCGCGTTCGATCTGTGCTCGATTTGAAAACGATGTAGACTTCTTAAACCGAATTGTTACTATGGATGAGACTTGGGTACATTTTTACGATCCAGAAACAAAGCAACAATCGATGGAATGGCGACACTCTGGTTCTCCAAGACCTAAGAAGGTTCGCCTCCAAAAATCTGCTGGAGAAGTTCTTGCTTCAGTTTTTTGGGATTGCCATGGAGTAATCATGATTGATTCTTTGGATAAGTGTAGATAATAACTGGAGATTA
The DNA here is from genome assembly GCA_951802165.1 of Adalia decempunctata. Lineage (NCBI taxonomy): Eukaryota > Metazoa > Arthropoda > Insecta > Coleoptera > Coccinellidae > Adalia > Adalia decempunctata. Next base: position 3,387,389 of record OX637695.1, on the reverse strand, counting down.
CTATTCGACATTACTGAGCCCAGATATCATTGGATTAAGATTTATTAGATTCTGCAGCCAAAGCAGGTCATATTCTTAGAGTCTAGACGACCTAGAACTAACCTACATGTACATCATTTCGAGGATTGGTTCAGACATAAAACCGAATAACCGGAATATCTCCTCGCTGATCATATCTGAGTAGTGTCAATAAATTCCAGGATATACCCGCCATAAAACATCCCCAGAGTAACACCAACTATATTACTCGGCGTATGACAAGGATTGCATGCACGTACGCTGTATGAATTATAAAAAACCCACGGAGGCAGGATCTCCCTTCAAAGGAGTTGAGTTGATTAATAAATACATAGTAGGAGACGTGCCTCTTCGGAAAAGCTTTCGGAGGAGATACGTGGCTGCTTCTGGAGAAAGACGCACACACACCTAGAGACTCGGGCTTAATGCCATAAATATACGCTATTGCAATCCGGGAATCTTATTCGTCCCGGGCATTGTATTACATTACAGGATTGTAGGGTTGGAATTCTCCTACTTTTGGCGAGAATGTTATTCGGAATACCAATTTTGCGATGGGGAATCTTTTCGCATCGCAAATGGTCTTTTTGCATTGAATTGAAGATTTAATTCAGATTCTGGATTGTTTTATTCAATTTAATGAGATTATTGAAGAATTTTTGAAATTGATCCACAAAAATTGTGCTATAACCAGAAATGTTATTGTTTTTCTTTCCAAATTCATTCCTTTTTCGATTTTCCACGCCAGTTTTGTTAGTTCTAATGAAAAACTCACATGGATAGAGGTACAGTATCATTAGAATTTCTATATCAGTCGACCCAAGGCATCCGCCATTTTGTAACTTCATTGAATATAGTTTATCTCAGAGTTGACTGCTGTCGAATCAAATTTGACAGCAGGTGTCGGAGAAATCTTCCATATACTCCATTCACTTTTATTTAATCACATAGGAGGTCATGGTTTCGTTTTCAGGAGTTGGTGCTCCTGATGAAAAGCACAGAACATATGATGAAATGTGCGCGCACAGAAAATATCGTTAATGACAAAACGACGTTGCCAGTTTCTTTGTTTACATCAAAGTAAAAGTATCAAAGATATTCCACATTTTGTTAGGTTTACAAATTGTTCGCTGATTTTTGTTATTTAATCGATATTTGCAGGTGAGTTTTTCGTCGAATATCCAAGATTAACGTATGTTTATTGTTTTTAGCACCAGTTTGGAGCGTGAGGACGATTTTCAAGACCAGGACGAATGTTTACATTTCGAGGTTGAAGCGGTACACGAGAATTTCGTTGAAAAAGCTGTTATTTGAACAGATATCGCAGTAGATGGATCGGATGGAGCCTCGAGAGGTCGATTAGGATGATATTTTTCAAGTTTTCCAAGAAATTTGGCGATATCTGAGCAGATTTGCAAAAGTTAGGAACCTCACTAATGAGGTGGAATTTGGGCCTAATTCTCCTATAAGAAACGCCTTTCAAAGATCGAGATGGTGATGAATGTCTTCTTTAGATATTGTTTGAACAAACGCAGCCGAGTTTTATACCCCAACATTGATTTTAAGAAAGTTATCAACAAAATGAAATTGACATTATTCTTGATACTTGTAATTACCCATCAATTCATCTTATATCTTTGGGTTGATTTTTTTTTAATGAATTCTTGATTAGAATCAACAATTGATGATAACAAACATTAAATCTTCACAAGCATGCACATGAAAATTACGTGAAAGCAATGCAATTTTCTTCCATGGCGAAAAATAATATATTTCAACAGTGATCTCTTGTACTTTTCATGCAAATAGCTAGAAAAGGAATACTTTCTATCAATTCATATAAACGTTAATTATTTTCGTCCATCACATCTTTTCCAATTCATTCATTTTCCGAATAAATTCACATTCTGAGAAATACGCTAAGAATGTAGAAAGGGCAACATAGTGTTGACTTGGAACATAAAAATATTTTGAAAAAAGTCATAACTTCGATACAGAGTGGAATGTGTCAAATTTCCAAGGCCAGAGTTGTGATTTCATAATTGTGAATGGAGTATACACGGATATGTTATTACAGAAATATTGTTACTTCTTCTTCGAGTGATTCAATCGAGAAAAACTTTGGACTGTTCAAAAAAAAAATAAGCAGCTGTCCCATAAATGGTAAATGATGTCGAATTTTGAAAAAATAGTGAGATATTCCTTCTGATAAGTATCTGAAATTTAGTTGACCAAGGATTCGTAATCATAATCATTGACCATTCTTAAATCGCGATTGAACCAGCGCTTTCGCCATTCTGTATCTCGTAATATCACAATCTAAACATTGTCTATTTTTACTCATTCACCGGTTATTATACGCTGTCTAGCACCAAATTCGTACGTCGTACAAACTAAATAAAAGCCATACGTATTAATTTCGAAATTGAACCAATCGATTTCGACCGACTGCAATCAATTAGGGATGTGTTACAGAAAATTCAGTTCGACGACTAATTATAGACAGATTGAATTAACTGTTTATGGAAATTACAGAATCAGCGTGGAGATTTACTAGATAGTCAGCAGAATTTAATATTCATTCATGAAAATTGTTCGGAAATCCTGATCAGTTTCAATGCTCTCATTCGAATATTATGCATGTGTTTCATGAATTTTGAATTTTCAATATATCCTCGTTTATACAGTCACATATTAGAAGTGTCAGTGTATAGTTCAACGTCAAAAAAGTAAACCAGAGTCACACACTAAATTAAAAAAAAATATGTCCACCGAAATTGTAAAAATCGAAAAATTGGAGTATAGAGCCATCATCAAGTACCTGAATTTAAAAGGGTGAAGAGGTTAGCAGATTTACGAAGATATGCTCTATACCCTTGGTGATCAATGTCCTTCGTATGCGACCGGGAAAAATTGTACCGCAAGCTTCAAAAGAGGGAAATTCACCATTGAAGATGATGACCGATCGGGAAGACCAGTTTCTGTGTCAGTCCCCGAAAATATCGATGCAGTTCATGACATGATTTTATCAGACCGTCGAATTGGGCTAAAAGGGATATCTGCAGCACTGAAGATTCCATACGAACGCGTTTATCATATAGTTTACGTCAATTTGAACATGAGAAAATTTCTGAAAAATGGATCCCCAAATGTTTGAATGTTGACCAAAACCGTGCAAGGGTAGAAACATCGCGTTCGATCTGTGCTCGATTTGAAAACGATGTAGACTTCTTAAACCGAATTGTTACTATGGACTTCGGTACATTTCTACGATCCAGAAACAAAGCAACAATCGTTGGAATGGCGACACTCTGGTTCTCCAAGACCTAAGAAGTTTCGTGTCCAAAAATCTGCGTGAGAAGTTCTTGCTTCAGTTTTTTGGGATTGCCATGGAGTAATCATGATTGATATTTTTGGTAAGGGTAGAACAACAACTGGAGATTACTATTCGACATTACTGACCACTCTACGGAAAAAATTTAAGGAGAAAAGACGCGGAAAGCTATCTAAAGGTATTTCGTTTTTACAGGACAACGCCCCAGTACATACATCTCATGTTGCCATGAAAAAAATTGTGATTTAGGGTTAGAATTACTAGAACACCTCCCTCATTCACCAGATTTGGCTCCGTTCGACTATCATCTCTTTCCTCATTTGAAAAAAAGCTTAAAAGGTCGTAAATTTCCTTCCAACGAGTAGGTAATAAAAGTCGTGGAGAACTGGTTTGCAGAGCAAGAAGAAACATTTTTTTTTGAAAGGTCTAGAGACGTTGCAGGTTCGCTGTAATAAATGTATTCAATTAAGAGGAGAATATGTTGAATAATAAAATATTTTGACATTGGAATTTCGTTTGGTTCTATAGTAGGCTAAACATTTTTCAATACATCCTCGTATGTTGACTTTCGGTGGTAACACAACATTGTACGTTCAAAATAAGTGCAACTCTGACATAAATCATTTATTACAACACGTAATTCTGAACCAATCCTGACAAATGTTTCACAAATTTTTTCTCGAGAAAAATGAAATAATTGGAATGTTACATAACTTTTTATCCACAACCCAACCAGGGCGCTTGAGATCATCACAGACCTCACACAGACCTCACACCTCTACATCTAGTGATTGATAGGGTAGCCCATGAGGCCATCCTCAGAGTATCTAAAGAAGGAGCAGGCAATGAGAGAGTCAGGTTTCAGAGAGCTTGGTCCTCTCTGAATGACTACACCTCATCTGCAAACCTTCCTAGCGATGTAATGATCAAGAAAGTAAGCACTGAGAAGAACTTCAGTACAATGCTAAGTAAAAGAGAAGATTGGGAAAGGGAATACACCAACTACAATCTCAAAGAAAATACAATGAAATGGTATACTGATGGTTCTAAAACCGCTACAGGAGCTGGCGCTGGGATTTACGGGACAAGTACCAAGTGTGCACTATCGCTAGGCTCCTGTACAAGCGTCCTTCAAACGGAAATACTTGCAATCGGAAGATGTCTAGATATACATCTAGAAAGAAACTATCAGAAGTGCGATATAGCTATTCATACAGATAGTCAAGGTGCTATTAAACCACTGAGCTCCTACGTCATTGACTCAAAGCTGATTTGGGAGTGCCGAAACAAACTCAATGAGGTAGGCAAGAAGAATAAGGTCTTTTTAATGTGGGTTCCCGGTCATTCGGGAATCGTAGGAAACGGAGAGGCCAATAAACTGGCCAGAAAGGGCGCACAGACGCCACTCACTGGCCCAGAACCCTTCTGTGGTATGGGAAAATGCACCTATAAGAAGGAATTTATGCTGAAGGAGAAAACCGAAAGAGAAAAACTCTGGCGGAATCTCCCAGGAATGGATCACTCCAAAAAGTTCCTCCGGAACTTTGAAACTGCTAGATCCAAAAAATATCTGGATCTCAGTAAAAACCAACTTCACCTACTCACTGGCTTTCTCACAGGACATTGTCGCCTAAAGAAGCATCTGTTGAGAATGGGTTTATCGGACACTGATGAGTGTAGATTCTGTGGGGAGGAGGAAGAAACTCCTATTCACCTGGTTACGGAATGCTATGCCATTGTAAGCCAAAGGAAAGATAGCTTTGGACAAGAAACTTGTAGAAGTGGGGAGTTATCCTCCTTGAAGCCGTCCCAGATACTGGATTTCATCAAATCTCTGGAACTGGAGGGCGAGCTGTAGGAGGCGCGATGATGACAGCTCTGTCAGGGGGCACAATAGACCTTAAGGTCGCAGTGGACTGTAACCCCTTTTCACTATAACTATAACTATATAACTATAGTAAGCTAAAAAATTTTCAATATATCCTCGTATGTTGACTTTGGTGGTAACACAACATTGTACGTTCAGAATAAGTGCAACTCTGACATAAATCATTTATTACAACACGTATTCCTGAACCAATCCTGACAAATGTTTCACAAATTTTTTCTCGAGAAAAATGAAATAATTGGAATGTTACATAACTTTTTATCCACACTGTATTTTCAGTATCATTCCATTCAGACTTGCTATCCATATATTCCAACTGTGAATTCCACCCATCGTCCAAAACTGAATGCTTCTGATGTGGTTCATTTCGTCACCATCTGTAATTCTCAGTCGAAAGTTCAAATCTACCCGACACGAGCAAAATCGATTTCCACAGACGATTAAATCCCCACCGGGTCTATCGTTCCGAACAACCGAACAATTTTCTTGTGCACACCGCTGCATATTTTGGAAAGCGTTCATTAAGCCCCGGACACAAGAACGCAACCTACACCTGGGGGGAATGAATTAAAACAATTACATTTAATACTTACCGATTTTCAGGGCAAATTTACATAGTCCCTATCTCTGTCTGCCGCTTCTCGTCGACCTGAAACATAAATTTGAGGCTGTGAAAACTGCTTGTCGCCGGTTTTATCTAGGAAAAGTATGACTTGCAGTTACCGGGTTTAATTCAATTGGCTCAGAGGGACTGGGTGATAGGGATGTGATCAATTCTGCTGGAAACCAAGGAAAAAAGTCGGAGTTTGGGGAAATCCAGTAAATGAGGAGGGTTTTCAGTGTCAGCATTCTCAGGCGAAACGTCTCATTACCAATTGGAAATTTTCATTTGCACTTACAAATACACACTCTCAAGTAAAGTTGCATGTACCATGGCAATTTTTGGCTATGAAATCTTCACAATCTTATCACATCTTATTCTCTTAACATCGTGAATTACCATTTATATCATCTATCTAAGGATGAAAGTACTAGAGCAGTGGTTCCCAAATTTTTTTTGCCACGGAACCCTAATCGGCAACATTTTTTATGGCGGAACCCTATTTTGATCCAATGTTAGGTTTGACTATTTTCATCTTGAACTTGAAAAGGAAGAACAAATTGTAGGCTTGGAATATTATAAGCTGTTACACAAAATTTTGCTGCAAATGACGCATTGTCCATTTCGGTTTTCAGGCATTCCTACAGGAATAAACCCAAAAGACAAATAGGATTCATCAAATTTTCTTTTTTTTAAATGGATTTTTCCTGAGGTTCATTCTTTTTATGGATTGTTGAGGTTTGCAGGTTTTGACTCGTCTTAATCCATTTATCCATATTATAAACTAAAAAAAATTGCAAGTTGAACTTTAAAACATGATATGAAGTCCAACAGAGCTGTGCCGAGCACTGATAAATAGTTCTTCAAGTACTAATCACTTGAAAAAAAGTTCCCGATTCGCGAGCACTAAGCACCAATTTCCACAAAAGGCTCACGAATACTAAGCACTTTGGCAAAGTAATTCGATATTTCGAGAGCTAAGGCTTAGAAACACTTCTTTAGGAACTGTTAAACTTGAAGTTATTTTAATCGGAATAAAAATTAATCCTATTTATCTTAGCTGGCATATGTGTGATTAGTTCTTCTCAAGAATTATAAAATTTCAAATGGGGAATTATATTTCAGAATGAACAGTCTGAAGAGAAATAACAAAAAAATATGAGTGAAATGTTGAAGTGTTTCAGTTACAAAAGGGCTTCGAGTGCTTTCACGAGCACAATGCTGTGGCACAGCTCGTAAGTCCGATAGTATTTTAAAGGTGTTACGAATGATCAAAACATACAACACTCGGATAAGACGGAACCCCTATAGCCCACCAATTGGGAACCACTGTACTAGAGAACACTTAAGGGGAAGTATCACCTCTTGAATCGTGATAAATCTCCATTCAAAAAGTTGTCTCTTCATTTCACGAGTAAGTAGCCTAATTTACGACGTAGAGACTTGATTTTTTTTTAAACAAAGTTGAAGAACGTCCCGAGGGCAAATAGTTTACTTTTTTTCGATTTAATTAGTTTTTCAATTAGAAAAACCAGGATAATCGTTAGATCTGGGGTTATTGAATATGTTTTTCGTTTTTCATGAGTACAAGCTATTTTTTTGAAATATTAATCAAAAAAATTTTTGTAGTTTATAAAAGATTAAATTGCCGAGGGCAAATAGTTGCGACTTTTTCCAAAAAATGATGAATAACCGTCGGAAAAAATCAGTAAGTGTAGTTTCCAAAACGCTGAAGTTCAAACTGTTTTTTTAAATTGGAAAACTGATTAAATCGAAAAAATCGCAACTACTTGCCCTCGGCAATTTAATCTTCTATAAACTAAAAATTTTTTTATGGTTATTATTTCAAAATATAGCTTGTACTCATGAAAAACGAAAAACATATTCAATCACCCCAGATCTAACGATTTCCCTGGTTTTTTCAATTTAAAAACTGATTAAATCGAGAAAAAGAAAACTATTTGCCCTCGAGACATTCTTCAACTTCAATTTAAAAAAAAATCAAGTCTCTACGTCGTAAATTAGGGTACTTTCTCGTGAAATAAAGAGACCACTTTCGAATGGAAATTTACCACGATTCAAAAGGTGATACTTCCCCTTAACACTTTACAACAGACTGATGACGAAGCTTTTGTCGATAGCTGTCGAAAGAACTACTGGCCTTCTCAATACATTATGCCAAAACTGACATAAAAAATGAGGTTTAAAAACTATTGACATGAAAGATGGAATAATATATTGTTCAATGAGCGGTTATGTAAGACATAACACACGCAGATGAATTTTGCAGCACGAGCCGTCAGGCGAGTGGTGTATTTAATCAAATGTGTTATGAGAATTTCCGCGAATTGAACACTTAACTTTATCCTCTACTGCTTCAGTAAAATTCGAATTGCATTTTCAAAATTTACAGCAAATGTCGAATGCCATCTCTGTGGTTCAGAATCGAATGGTGGTCAAATCTCGTAGAAAACGTCAAAAATTCACGTTTTCCAAATGCAATTTTTGGATATTTAGACCCAAGAAAATGTAGAAATGGATGGCGAGAACGTTACCTTGATGTCTGAAATAGAGTTCCCAAACGACTCGACTTTTTTATTCATTTCGTGAGCTTCATTTTTTCTATTTGTATTAGAGTGAGTCTAATACAAATAGGAAAAATAAAATAACTCACGAAATGAATAAGAAAGTGGTATCGTTTGGGAAATCAAGACTGCGCAAAAAATTAACGCACATTCTGAAAATCTCAATTTTAAGGAAAGTAAACTCTACATTGACTTCATAACTTATTTTTTATGTTCTCTCGGGAAGGTTTTGAACGAAACAAGACACATTAAATGGAAGAAAAATTCAGGATTTCACCGAATCTTTCGTGAAAGAAGAGAAATGAACAATTTTCAAAATATTGAAATGCTGATAAGTGATTTAATACTTGGTATTTCCACCCCTTGCGTTAATTACAGCTCGGCAACGATGGTTCATACTCAAAATGTTCCGATCCAATCCTTCCCAGATTTCTCCGAGTTGGATTCCTAAGTCATTGTAGCTGGATGATTTTCTGAACTTCTCAGCCTTCTATTGAGGTTGTCCCAAACCTGCTCAATCGGATTGAGATCTGGACTTCTTGCTGGTCATTCCATTCGAGAGACTTCAACCTCTTCAAGGTACTCCTGAACGATGCGCGCACGATGGGGTCTGGCATTATCGTCCATAAAAATGAAATTTTCACCAATGTATGGGACAAATGGCACACACATGTTCCTTATATACTTATCAGCATTCATAGCTCCATTATCAACGAGCACTAGGTCTGTGCGAGCAGTCGAAGATATTACACCCCATACCATAATCGATCCTCCCCCGAAACCAGTAGTATTCAGGAAATTGCACTGAGCATATCTCTCATGTGGACGTCTGTATACAAGGGAACGTCGATCACAATGGTAGAGGCAGAATCTAGACTCATCTGTGAAGAGAACTCTTTCCCAATCGGCCTCTTCCCACTGGATATGCTCTCTCGCAAAATCCAAACGCGCCCTTCGATGGGCTGAGGTAAGAGCTGGGCCTCTTGCCGCGACACGAGGCCTTAAATCATATTCTCTGAGGCGATTTCTTATTGTCTGAGTGCTAATTTGTACCTCATGAGTTTGCTCAAGCTGATTTTGAAGGAGGCGAGCGGTTGCAAACCGTTGTCTCAACGAAGAAACTCTCAAGTAACGTTCTTGAATGGCAGTTGTTACCCGTGGTGTACCCTGTCCTGGTCTTCGGACATTCATACATGTCTCCCTGAATCGCTGCAACATTCTGGACACCCTTGTATGGGAAACTCTAAACCTTTCTGCAAATCTTGTGTATGTCCACCATTCTTCTCGCAAAACTACCGCTTGGGCATATTCCTCTTGGGTCAAATTGCGTGTTTCGCGTTGCATAGCGATCGAGTGTAGAAAATCAAACGAAAGAAAAACTATTGATCACTAGAATTGATCGAGAACAACTGATTTCAGAATGGATCCAATACATTCAAAATCTGATAATATCATCTTTTTTTATTCCTGCTGGGAGAAAACATCTGTATTGAAGAAAAACGTTGAAAGTGGATAACATATGCATGCATAATTCTGATAACAATAATTATCATTGAGAACACCTTCAGTTGTAGAATAAATTTGAGATTTCCATAATGTGCGTTAATTTTTTTGCACAGTGTATTTCAGACAACAAGGTAACGTTCTCGCCATCCATTTCTACATTTTCTTAGGTCTGAATATCCAGAAATTGCATTTGGAAAACGTGAATTTTTGACGTTTTCTACGGGATTCGATATCGATTCGATTTTGGACCACAGAAATCGCTCTTGACAATTGTTGTCAATATTGAAAATGCAGATTAATTCGAATTTTACTGAAGAAGTCGAAGATAAAGTTTAGTGTTCGCGGTAAAGGTCATAACACACTTGATGAATTACACCACTCGCCTGACGGCTCGTGCCGCAAAATCCATCTGCGTGTGTTTTGACTCACATTACCGCTCATTGAACAATATACTATCATTCAATGAAATGTATCGTCATTGCGCAGCCTATACAGCCACAGTTCATTCCTGAATTAATTCCTAAATGAAGAGTTATCTCGGGCAATTCGAAATCTGGCTGGAAGCGAAAACGTTCTCAGTCCCATTAGGAGGGTACTCGATTAGAATCTGGAAAATAATGAGAGAAATTTCTCCGTACCCTGCTCTTGAGTGATATTATTCACCCCATACTGCTGCTGTATAAGACAATCCTGCTGGGAAAATCCCCTCTAGACGAGTACAACAAATGTCTCCGACGATAGAAAAGGATGGCCTTCAGGTCCTTGGCTCCGCTGCGTATTTCGAAACAATCTGCCAGTTAATCCGTGGATATCAAAATGGGGAGGATTGAGAATGGAATCTCTCTAAATACTCCTTCAGTCTACGGAAGAATGTAGAGCGAAGGGTTTTCAACAGAAGGAGTTATGATTGAAATTTGGAGAGAAAAAAAAAAGGGTTTGCAATTTGTCTTAATGAATCTGTTAATAATGTGTTTGTCCACCGCGATTATCTATACACTCCTCAACACGTCTTGGCATTGATGCAACAAGATGGTCTATTTCTTCACAAATACCATACAATGTGTTTTGTACAACTGCCCTATTTTGATAATGAAATGGGCGAAATTTAATGTGAATGGCAAACGTTGCCAACGTTATGATTACTTACAAATGAGAAAAGACGCTGTCATTTGAATTTCGTTCCTGTCCAATTTTCGTCTTGGGTTTTCAACTGCTTGATATGTTTGTCGAGAGTCCAATTATTAATAAAAGTGACGACTTGGTTGTTCCTGTGGATATTGAAGAGTCTGGAAGAAGAGCAAATCTTGGACTCCTACCTAAAAAATCTGTTCAGCAGTACGATATTGCCTATAACAATTTTCTGACCTGGTGTAAATTGAAAAATGTAGAAGGGAACTTCAGTGAACCTGTTTTCCTGGCTTACTTAGAAGAAAAATCAAAAATATGGAGTTCATCAACTTTGTGGAGCAAATTTTCAATGATAAAGTCAAGCGCCCTTATTAAAAATGGTGTGGATGCTGGTAAATATTTTAAGGTAATAACTCGTGAACAAGTTGAAAAGTTTATAAATGAGGCACCAGATGAGAAATACTTGATAGTTGAGGTTGCAACTATTTTCGGATTATTTGGAGCCTGTCGGCGTGAAGAATTGTGTAATTTATCAGTGGAAGACATCGAAATAACAAATAAATCATTGGTTATACAACTTCAAAACACAAAAACGAAAGTCAGTCGTTTTTTCAGTATCATTGGGAAGTATGTTGACTATTTTCATAAGTAGGTACTTTGCTCTGCGCCCTTCTGTCATCAAACATCGTCGTTTTTTCCTGAAATACATGAATAATAAATGCACTGCCAATCCAGTTTGTATCAATACATTTGGGAAAATTCCATCTATTGTTGTCGAATTCCTCAAACTGCCAGAACCAAGGCAATACAGGGTCTTTCACGAGGAACCTCACCCATATTTATACGGGAAACTACTGAACGTATTTTCATGAAATTCGGCACTTTTAAGTATTTCACGATGTTGATGAAATCTAAAATATTTTCAAGGCATGAGCACCTCCGGTTGTTCCGGAAATGACGTCAACTTCCGTTTTTCAAATTAGAACACCATTTTTTATTGCAGAAATAGATTCCTTAGAAAATTTCAAGTTATTTTGATGTAACATTTTTCAGTTTTGGTTGGAAAATTCTCTCTGAGCGGGAAAATTCGAAAAAAAAATCGAAAATAGAGCTCCGCTGAAACAAGAATAACTTCGAGGTTTTTGGATGGAAAATTTTCATTTTTGGGATTTTTCAAGATGTAAGATTGATGTATCCACTTTAAAAATCGAAATCGCGATTCATGATACAGGTGGTGAAAAAATCGCTTTCAAAGTTAGGGATGACAAAATCGTGAAAAATCAATTTTTTCAAATTAGAACCCCATTTTTTTATGGCAGATATTGAATCTACGTTAAAAAATAATGTGAGTGTATGCATCACACCCTTGCCCTAAAGTGGATATTTTCTGAGTTATTCACAAAAAACTGTTTTTCGTCTTGAATTTTCAGCTATTTCTTTTCCCTTCACGCCAAAAAGATGAAATTTTCAGGAACTGTTACTTAAACCATGTTTTAGATTTTACTACCCTAATATGCAAGAGAAAAAAGTTACAGGTTGTTCCTAAATAGATGGCGAATTTGGATTCGAATTTGTATCGGAAACCTCTTTATTTCAACTAATCGGCCATCGGTTTTCTCTCCAGTGATAAATAAATAATTCCTTATGAACCATATGCAAAAACTTACCATGTTTTAAATTCTTTTTTTTTAATGATAGATATCATTAATTACATCTGTCAAATTCCTCTTAATGCTTAATGCTAATGAATATAGAGGAATTTGGCAGATAAAATATTAATAATTAATGATATCTATCATTAAAAAAAAAGAATTTAAAACATGGTAAGTTTTTGCATATGGTTCATAAGGAATTATTTATTTATTATCACTGGAGAGAAAACCGATGGCCGATTAGTTGAAATAAAGAGGTTTCCGATACAAATTCGAATCCAAATTCGCCATCTATTTAGGAACAACCTGTAACTTTTTTCTCTTGCATATTAGGGTAGTAAAATCTAAAACATGGTTTAAGTAACAGTTCCTGAAAATTTCATCTTTTTGGCGTGAAGGGAAAACAAATAGCTGAAAATTCAAGACGAAAAACAGTTTTTTGTGAATAACTCAGAAAATATCCACTTTAGGGCAAGGGTGTGATGCATACACTCACATTATTTTTTAACGTAGATTCAATATCTGCCATAAAAAAATGGGGTTCTAATTTGAAAAAATTGATTTTTCACGATTTTGTCATCCCTAACTTTGAAAGCGATTTTTTCACCCCCTGTATCATGAATCGCGATTTCGATTTTTAAAGTGGATACATCAATCTTACATCTTGAAAAATCTCAAAAATGAAAATTTTCCATAAAAAAAACCTCGAAGTTATTCTTGTTTCAGCGGAGCTCTATTTTCGATTTTTTTTTCGAATTTTCCCGCTCAGAGAGAATTTTCCAACCAAAACTGAAAAATGTTACATCAAAATAACTTGAAATTTTCTAAGGAATCTATTTCTGCAATAGAAAAATGGTGTTCTAATTTGAAAAACGGAAGTTGACGTCATTTCCGGAAAAACCGGAGGTGCTCATGCCTTGGAAATATTTTAGATTTCATCAGCATCGTGAAATACTTATATGTGCTGAATTTCATGAAAATACGTTCAGTAGTTTCCCGTATAAATATGGGTGAGGTTCCTCGTGAAAGACCCTGTATACAGGACACTGTTTTCGAAGATCCTCCGCTTCATTGCTAGCAGAATCAGGAGCAAACATTACGGATATAAAAAAACATGGTGGATGGAAGTCTACGACGGTAGCCGAGGGCTATGTTGATCATATCATTACATATAGAAATGTCATTGCTGAAAAAATTCTCCCAACCTCAACAGATTTTGGATCATCATCATCCAATATTGCACTTCCGGTTTCTACAAGTAGTGATGGTGCTGAGGATTCTAATAATGTGTTGCGAAGCTCCCTAACGTCACAGGGCATTAATGTTAGTAATTGTTCTAGTTTAACGATTAATATTAATGTTCATAAGTAATGATTGTTAAATATTGATAATAAAAATTTGCAATTGCTGAATTTTTTTCATCTGATTTCATCATAAGAAAACGGAGTGGTAAAAATATTTTAACACTAATGTAGAAAATATTTTTACACGCTTCCACGTAAACAATCAATTTAAACATTGTTTGCTGTCATTAAAAGTGTCACTTTTAATGACAGTGGTTCAAAAAAATATTCACATGAAGAAACCTTCACAATTTTTTTCTCCAAATTCAATAAGTATTTAGGGCTTCTTGCTATACTATCTATTATGAATGATTTTATCGTCTGTGAATTTAATTAGACAGGAAGATTTAGCGGAAAGTAGGAGACGCAGGTTCAATTCCTGCACGGTGTGTGACTTTTTCCGGAATTTCAAAAAAAAAAAATTGTCTGCATGCCGCTAAATCTTCCTGTCTAATTATACTATCTATGTTTTTCAAAAAAAAAAATTAAAATTCGAAAAGCTCCTTCTGTATGTTTCTTTGTCAGTTATCATAAAATACTATCTGGTTTTTCCCAAATCTTTCGTACTGAGAGTTATGTCCGATTCAAAAACTCTCAACTGGCTTAATTCCAGGTCCAAAGTTGGCAGCATAAATTTTCAATTACAGGCCGAGAACTGCATATATCACTAGATTTAGTGGCGGTCGGTCCTATCCCAACTCCCGCCGAATTTTCGCACATTAGAAGGGTCCACGCCATTTTCCTATACAAACGGAAACTCACACGAAGATTTGTTGCGCTCCTGGCCCGGATTCGGATACAAAAAGCACGCTTGAATGGATTAGGCCTAATGAATGCGCACGTTTCTAACCGTGTTATAGCCTTTATGGTTCTACATGAGTGAAATTAATTCCAGAGTTGGTATAAATTCGCCAGTTGTTGCTGACATCGCTTCTGTTATGGTGTCACTTTATCAAATTCTTTTATCTTTGTTTAAGTTGTTGTTGTGCTTTCACCAAGGCGTACAAAGAGTTTATATGATTGTATTCACCATCTGCAGATCTTTCAGATATACTCCATTCTCTTTTATGATGTATCCCGGTTGGCCATGAAATTCTGACACATTCCACCGTGAATATTTTGAAAATGTAAGGTTGTAGTAATTTTTCCGTCAGATGAATAAGCAACGTTGTCCTTTCTGCAAAGAGGTCGTTGTAGTTACGTATTTATGGAAATGTTAATTTACTTCGGGAAAATAATGAATTGGAGAACATATTATGTGGATTCAATAATTTCAAAGACCTGGGGAATGTTGAAATAATTTTTTTTTTTTTGCTATACTGGAAATAGTTCACGTATTTAAACATGGTTGGAAGAAACCCTACATCTACGTGTAGAATGCTACGGAATACTCTTCAAAATGCAGATGGGGTCCACATTTCCATCGAAACCATCAGACGACGTTTGAGAGAGAGGTGAATCTAAGATCTAGACGTCCTTTAAGAGGAGTTCCATTAACACGTGACCATAAGTGTCAAAGACTGGAATGGGCAAGGCAACATATCAATAAGAACGATCAATGGCGTAGTGTCCTTTTCACTGATGAATCCAGATATGGACGATTTTCAGATTTTCGAAGAATAAGGGTATGGTCAATACCAAGCATACCCCGTAATCGTCGCTATGTGGAAGAAGTCCATCCATTCCGAGGGGGTAGTGTTATGGTATGGGCCGGGATATGTTTCGACGGGCGCACAGATCCACACATTTGTCCTGGGAATATTACCGCCTTACACTATATGAAGTATGTCATTTACAATGTTGTGCCAAATTTTCACGCTGCTATTGGTGAAACTTTTCAATTTCTAGACGATAACGCTAGACCGCACCGTGCAGCCATAGTTGAGAATACGCGCGAGGAGCTTGGTATTTCACATTTACCAATACCTCCGCACTCACCAGATTTGAATTGCATAGAACATGCATGGGATATGCTCCAAAGAAGATTAGAAAATCATCAACCTACTCCAGAATCCTCAAATGATCTGAGAGAGCTTCTGCCCCGTTTATGGAACCAAATTCCTCAAGAAATGTTCAACAACCTCATGTGTAATATGCAAAGAAGATGTCAAGCTGTAATTGATGCCCGTGGAGGCCATACATTTTATTGATAGTCTTGAAATGCTTGAATTCTCTGATGGGAATAAAATTTCGTTATTTTACTCGATTTTTCTTAACCACCCTGTATACGCTGCAGACCTACAGGCTTAAATTAATTTGCAACTTGAAATCATATTGATATGAATTTTCATCACAAAAATCTTATTTTAACTATATTTTTTTGCAATTTGAGTCAATATCCCTAACTCATGTGGAGCAGTTTATTTCACGTATATGAACATGGTAGGAAGATTCAGTGCTATTCTTGCTTCTTGTACGGATATCAAGAATCGATTGTTGAAATTTCACTGAAAAATAATGGATAGAATGGTCCGTGACCTTCTGATAGTTCATTCGGAAAAAGAATAAAAGTATTCGAAATAAGCCTACAGAAGGCATTCAAACACCTTTTTGCACAACTTGAAATACTCCAGTATGAAAATCTAATAGAACTACGAAACCTCTGTGTCACATTTAAACCTTAAAAGAACCATCAACTCCATTTACAAAGTTAAAAAAGAGTAAATAGAAAGTGGACTTGGCAATGTCGCTTGATTTTCACGAGTGCCAACCTGCGTCAGCTTTAAGTGAAAGAACTTGATAAACCTAAAACAAGGCTAACTGCGATACTTAATAAAAGTGACTGGAGTATAGGTACTGTTATGATTCCTAATATGTCTTTGTTATCTGAATATTAATAAATCAATAAAAAAATATTTCAATTTTGCCCGGTAAACTATCTTTCTCTCGATTGAGGATCCAATTCAAAATAAAAAATTTAGATTTAAATGAACTTTAATTCTGATATCAACTTCTTAAAAATATTCTAATTCAGATAAAACAAACAACCTATTCTAATTCTGTAAGATGAAATTGAACCCATTTATATCTTAATAATTGTCCATTCACTATATTCCTGTTTTTTTAATTCTCTTCTTGACTTTTCTTTCTGACTTTTCCTTATTTTCACTTCTTGAGTTTCTTCCTGATTTTTCAATTTATCTTCTTGGCTTTTCTTTCTGATTTCTCCTAATTTAACTTCTTGACTTCTCTTTAAGATTTCTCCAATTCAATTTCTTGACTTTTCTTTCTGATTTCTCAATTTAACTTCTTGACTTTTCTTTCTGATTTCTCAATTCAATTCCTTTTTTCATCTCCTTGGTTTCCATACTTCAAAACATCTTCTACCTCCTTGATTTTCTTAATCTAATCCTAACTATACAAAATCTATGGTCTATGTACAAACTTCAAATAATCAATATCTTTCATTTTAAAGCCCGCAACGGACGGCGAGCGATGATATAATATATAGTCCATCCAAGAATGATTGACATCAGAGCAGGCCTTGAAAGTCCAGTCGCAGCTTTATTTCTAGTTACAAAAAAGTGACTAAAAATTTTCTGTGCTTTCATCATAGATATAGAAATAACCTAAAAATTGAACGATATTTTTTTAAAGGAACTTTGAACATCAAAATGTTCCCAATTTTCACATACGATTACCAGCGTGTGAATCTGTATACCAGCAGTATATTATTTTCATCTTGTATTGATACATTTTCGATCGTACGATCAATTATAGGAGCATACAGCCTGGAAAATCTGGTTTGGTAACGAAAAATATCGTGGGTGATTTAATAGCACGGTCCTTTTCAATGTTCAATATGCATATTCGCTAAACCGAAAAAATCTAGTTGATAATTTGAAGCGTGTTACTGCAATGTGAATTGATTGGGAAATTTGTAATAGATATCAAGACACTAACATAGAAACAAACCTTAACCAATGGATCTATTTAATATATGAAGAATCTTGTCATGACATTGCAACTTTCAATATTTGCGAACAATGAAGGTGTAAAATATGAAATATGAAAAATATAAATATTCCTATTATTCTGTTTCAACAACCACAACATGTTATTTTTTCCTCATCTGGGCAGTACTTTTCAGCAATATATCATAACATTGCTTATATTTTGACTAATCTTCTCTCATTTCTTTTTCTACGTGCTCTGTGCAGGCTTTCCATTTTTTAGCTGTTCACTCTTCAAGAGCCTCATTTCAAAGATACACTATTTGTTTATATCGCCATCTAACGCGGAGAATATCAAATGAAGTACCAACGAATAAGCGGTAGCGTAACTGTAACTGTAGTGACATCTAGTGACCTCACTCAAAAGGAGGAAAAGCATATCCTGTATAAGTAAAATTTTCATCGATTTTTGCAAAGTTTTATTGTATTTTATAATAACCAGACCGTAGACGAATCCATATATGAAGTTTCATATCAATCAGTCCATCCGATCTCGAGTTATAAATGGTGTAACCAACATCTTTCTTTTATATATATAGATTATGGCTCGCCGTCCGTTGCGGGCTTTAATTTGGCCTCAATAGATCGAATGTATTTTGAATTTTGAAAATGAACATTTTGAACCATAACAGTACCTACTTCAGAGTTAAGGAGTTAGGTCTCAAAGCGGACACGAAAAAAGTGCTAATCGGGGAATAGCGATGTAGAGTGTTGAAACGGTAGTTAAAGGTTAAGAATGAAAAATTTTTGGACTACGTCTTGTCGTTAATCTAGCGATATAGGAAGGTAAATATCTACATTAAAAAAAAACGACAGGTTGAAGTCTCACCCTGTACAGAATCAGGGCCCCAATTCAATGTTTCAAATCCTCAATTATACTTCACAAGGATGTCGAATTTCGCTTCACTGGAAACAGAACATCCGAAATCCTCTCGCCCAAATGAGCCTCATCATCTTTTCACGATTATCGTCGGTCTTCAACATCTCTTTGTCCCTTATTATTGTTTCGATATATTCGCTCAATTTCCCCAGCCGAAATCTAGCGGGAACGAGGCACTCGGTTTCGTAATCACGCTGTCTCGCGAAATTTATTGTTAGGAACTCGGCAGCTGTTAGCAGTTCGAACAATCTGATAAAGCCACGAACGCCCCCGCTTTTATTGATAACAACTCGCCCCCGTTCCCTGTTGATATACAATCAGGAGTAATCGAAATTTCCATAGTGGGAAGGTCTTGGATTCGCTCGAAGCTGAAATCAGTCAATTTTGAGGAAAGTTGATTCTGATCTGGTTTTCACTCGGGGGTGTTTACGCTTTCTTCAGTTTTTTCGTGAGAAGGTTCAAGATGGTGTTTCACATCCATTTAAAGAGGAATTCCGAGGAGGAAACACCAATTCCTGGAGTCTTCAAATATCCTGTCAAAACGGCATCGTTGACACGTCGTCAAGATCAATAGCTTCGAAATGAGGTACAAGAAACTTTGTAATCATAGCACGATAACGTTCGCCATTCACCGTTACCGAATTTTTTGACGCGTTGTTATACCGTGTTTACTAACTCCCATCTGTCAACTTTCGATGTGTCACGACGTAATCATGTGACATTATGGCTGTCAAACTTGTCAAACATTGAAACACTCTTTATATTCCTTCCCTCCATAAATTTCGTTGGAATATGTCTGTATAACTTGTGCAGTTCAGTATTTGCTATGTACGAGGATATGTTGCAAAATTCTAAGCCTACTATAGAACCAAACAAAATTTCAATGTCAAAATATTTTATTGCTGAACATATTCTCCTCTTTATTGAATACATTTATTACAGCGAACCTGCAACGTCTCTAGACCTTTCAAAAAGAAATGTTCATCTTGCTCTGCAAAACAGTCTTCCACAGACCTTTTGAACTTTTTTCAGTTGAGGAAAGAGATGATAGTCAAACAGAGCCAAATCTGGTGAATAAGGGGGCTGTTCTAGTAATTCTAATCCTAAATCACGAATTTTTTGGTTTGCAACATTAGATTTGTGTACTGGGGCGTTGTCCTGTAAAAACAAAATACCTTTGGATAGCTTTCCGCGTCTTTTCTCTTTAATTTTTTCCCGTAGAGTGGTCAGTAATATCGAATAGTATTCTACAATTATTGTTCCACCCTCATCCAAAATATCAATCATGATTACTCCATGGCAATCCCAAAAAACTGAAGCAAGAACTTTTGCAGCAGATTTTTGGACACGAAACTTCTTAGGTCTTGGAGAACCAGAGTGTCGCCATTCCATCGATTATTGCATTGTTTCTGGATCGTGGAAATGTACCAAAGTCTCATCCATAGTAACAATTCGGTTTAAGAAGTCTACATCGTTTTCAAATCGAGCACAGATCGAACGCTATGCTTCTACCCTTGCACGCTTTTGGTCAACATTCAAACATTTGGGGATCCATTTTACAGAAATTTTTCTCATGCCCAAATTGACGTGTGAACTATATGACGAACGCAATCGTATGAAATCTTCAGTGCTTCAGATATCTGTTTCAGCCCAATTCGACGGTCTGATAAAATAATGTCATGAACTGCATCGATATTTTCGGGGACTGACACAGAAACTGGCCTTCCCGATCGGTCATCATCTTCAATGTAAAATTTACCTCTTTTGAAGCTTGTAGTCCAATTTTTCACGGTCGCATACGAAGGACATTGATCACCAAAGGTTATCTTCGTAAATCTGCCTACCTCTTAACCCTTTTAAATACAGATGATTGATGATGGCCCGATACTCCAATTTTTCGATTTTTACAATTTCGGTGGATATCTTTTTTTTTCAATTCATTGCGTAACTCTGGTTTACTTTTTTGACGTCAAAGTCTACACTGCCACTTCTAAGAAGTTATTGTTCGTTGATATGGTATCGCAATATTTTGTTTATGCATGGAACTGGTCTAGGCTAACTAGATATCAATGCATCCTCGTATATTCGGTTGTATGCAAAAATTCCTGATGACTTCTCGATCAAAATAGACCACAGGCCATTGCAATAATGACAATGATTTCCTAATTGGGATAATCCCGATATTAGTCCCCTTATTTAGATACCGTCCTCGATGATTTGCTACCTCCAGCTCTCAAACTGATTTACGATCTTGTAAATCATGCACATCGCGAGCATTGTCGACGATACGAATGTTGAACGAGAGATTATTTGGGAAATGCTTGGCAGGATGAAATATTTTCCAACGGTCCTCGTTGGATCCGACAGTTCAGAACGACTGTTAGTTTGTTCAGGTCGAATTCTGTTCGTTAGAACCGATGAATGATGGGTTCGTTGAAATTCAGTGAAACAATAGGATGTAGGTACGTTTGTCGATGATCACCCCTCAGAAGCCCAAAATGAAGCTGTAAAAAAAAGTTGTGTGACA
Organism: Adalia decempunctata; assembly: GCA_951802165.1. Classification (NCBI taxonomy): domain Eukaryota; kingdom Metazoa; phylum Arthropoda; class Insecta; order Coleoptera; family Coccinellidae; genus Adalia; species Adalia decempunctata. The sequence goes on along the minus strand of OX637695.1, from coordinate 3,365,974 downwards.
TCCTTTTTTATATCAAAGCCATACTTCGAAAAGAAATGGACGCATACGGCATAATACTGATCATTCATTTGGAACCGGCCCCTTCGCCATTTTGTTGTACCCTCTGTCACTCTTTATGGTGGCAAAAGTCCAAATGAATGAATTTTTTTAGTCGAAAAGTACTCCATTATAGATGAACTATCCTATGTTAACTATAATTTTAGGGGCGCATGCATAGATGTAGCTCAAATTTCACGGTTTGATTATTTAAGTTTTACCTACTGTGGTGCAAAAAAAATTAAGTCGACTGAGTGACAAATTAAGAATAAACATGCCTGTTTCACTGAGAATCCGAGAAAGTATAGCTCACTGAGTTTTCATCATTTAAAACAAAATACATCTCTATTGAAATGAGTCAACAGCTTCTTCTCTTGATCACAAAAATACTACTTGACAAGAAGAAACTTAAAATTTGTAGAAAAAAATTAAGAGTTTACAATTTTTGTCAATTTATTTGCCAATAAAGTGTTTGTCCACCGCGATTATACAGGGTGGCCATTTGAAAACGAAACAGACGAGATTACAGACGAAATAAATTTTTTCGATAGAAATGCTCGGACAGGTCGATTTCTGTTTCGAGGGGGACAACTTAAGATGTAGGTTACGGACACATAGCGCTTCAACCCTTGCTACTACAACCCTCACCCCCAATTTTTGAATAGGGAAGATGGGGTGAGTGATACCTCATTTGAAAGGTATTTTTATATTGATTTCAGCACAGTAATTGTTTTTTCATTTTATGCATTAGTTCTCGAAATATTCTCAACTAAGTATTTGAAAATGAAGTGGTGTTTTCATGGCACTTGTAGTGTTTTTTGTGAAAAATCGACATTTTGAGCTTCAAAACAACCATGACTGTGGCTTCCTTCCTCCAATTCACTGACATAGAAATCTTTAATCAAGATGTCGATTTTTCACAAAAAAACACAACAAGTGCCATGAAAACACCACTTCATTTTCAAATACTTAGTTAAGAATATTTCGAGAACTAATGCATAAAATGAAAAAACAATTACTGTGCTGAAATCAGTATAAAAATACCTTTGAATTGAGGTATCACTCACCCCATCTTCCCTATTCAAAAATTGGGGGTGGGGGTTGTAGCAGCAAGGGTTGAAGCGCTATGCGTCCGTAACCTACATATTAAGTTGTCCCCCTCGAAACAGAAATCGACCTGTCCGAGCATTTCTATCGAAAAAATTTATTTCTTCTGTAATCTCGTCTGTTTCGTTTTCAAATGGCCACCCTGTATATCTATACACTCCCCAACACGCCTTGGCATTGATGCAATAAGATGGTCCATTTCTTCTTGAGGGAATCTATCCCAAGCTCCCTGTACTTAATGTCTCAGAGCCGCCAAAATCCGTGAGGGCTGAGGTAAATTTCGTAGCCTTCTACCCATGATGTCCCAAACATGATCTATGGGCGAAAGATCGGGGGATCTGGGCGGCCATGGCAAAAGATTCACATGCGTCGCTTCAAAAAAGTTTAAACTAACTCTGGCAACATGAGGTCGAGCATTTTCTCGCTGAAATATTGGATTCTCGAGGCGGTTAAGGTAAGGGAGAACATATGGCTTCATTTTTTCTTGAAGGTAACTCAGCGCTGTCATGTTACCTCGAATGAAGACTAAAGGTGACCTACTAGGCATTTCAATAACAACTAAACATCCACTTTGAATCTCCTCGAACAGCTGGTTTGTTGTAAATTAAAAAAAAATTGCAAAAAACGACTACAATATTTAAGTAATAAAAAAAGTTTACATGAAAAAACCTTCACGATTTTTCCCCAAATTCAATCATTCACTCCTTGCTATGTACAATCTTTGTTTTACCAAAACAAATTTAAAATTCAAACAGCTCCTCTGGGTATTGCAGTTTCTTTGTCAGTTAGCATATGACAGTTTCTATGAATTCCTTCGAACGAAAATTAGGTTCTTTATGAAATACTGATCATTAATTTTTCTCTTCTCCCTCAACAAGTTAAGCAACAGAATTCATATAAACTTTCACCGAAATTCTTCAGCAACTTCATTAACAAACACAAATAAGTCAGCGAAATGAACCACTGGCTCGACGTATCCACAAATAATTCTGAATAATGAATAAGAATGTGCTTATTCGGAATGTTATTCTGATGTTTTCCATTTATGGCAATAAATTTCAGGGAAATCTGTCACGAACATTCATGTCCCGACTTTAACCCCTGCACAAAACGAAAAACCGAATGAACAAGTTCAGTGGAAATTGGAACAAACCACGAAAGCAGGGAATGCCAACCGTACAGGCCAGACAGATAAATTTTCCTCGATTAAACCGTTCAGCGTTTACGGGAACGATGTCATAAATGCTAAACACGAAATAAAATCTACGTGTCGGCAACGGTGCATCTATGCCTCAAATTTAATAATACCTGCGGATCGCTTTGAAGAGCGAAATTTTATTGGGGCCCTGCTTCGGAACCAATCAAAGTGTTCCGCTTGATTCAGGCCGTCTTCGCATCGATGCACTTCCGTTCGTTCATTTGGAAAAGGCAAGCTTCTTTGATATCGGAGACTAATCTAGCGTTCTGGAATATTGCCACGAGATCATATTTATATGAATAGGAACCGTATTTCTGAGCAACATTAAATTCGAAGAGGAAATATGCTACCTATTTTCATTGGAAATGAAATGAGTTTCACAAACTTAGTGATCGAAACTTACATTCAAGCAACAATGTCCAGTCTTCTTAATCCGTATACTTCAATTAATGGAAACTTTCAATATTTTTCAAGGTCGCCGTTCACAACGAGTAGGAAAACTAATCCGATAGAGGCGCCACCTTGCATTTTATGGAACATCTCCATAGAACTGTGTTAATATAAGTTCTATGAATATCTCTATTCATTTGAATGAAATGTATCATGGCGCTCTACATCCGAAAATCGCTGAACTACAAAATTAGTGAATATGTACTATGTAGGTAAAGCAGGAACTATTTCTCGCCATATATTTGAATTTGGCCATTCTTTGCTAATTCCGTATTTCAAGTTGATTTTCTGAACGAAATTATCTCCAGATTCACTTTTAATCGGAAGTTGAACTGTTTTCATGGGTCTTTCGTTTGAAATAAAACAGAAGCATGAGTTGGCTATTTCCTTCTATTTTTGAAAGAAAAACATGAACTTTCGAAATAATAATAACTAGCTGGCCCGGCGAACTTTGTTCCGCCTAAATGATACTTGCGGTGGATTTCACAAATCGTAATCACCGGTGATCGGAGATCAACGGCTTGGTTCTCTGATTTTTGAACTGTCAAATGTTTCCATAGATATGAGCTGTCACACAGAACAGATATACAAAAATAATATGTCATAATATGTAAATTACTAATAATGGCAATTTTGGATTCAGTTATTTCCGCAAATATATTCATTACCCAAACAGAAATTCCAAAACATTTTGAAAATTATGAGAAAAGATGAGAATGGACATCTCCCGATTGGAACTGATCGCCAAAATCCGATTTACTTGTCATTTCGATAAAAATTCATTGTGATATTCACCCGCTTCTGGATCTGTTAATAACCATTCATGGTACTATAAGCCCTTTGTAAATTACACAGTAATTGATGTCATATGTCTTTTTTCGACCTTTTCAAACCACGACGACCAAAATGCTCGAAAAAAGAACAGATGACATTAATCGATGGCCGCGAAAGCCTCAACAAATTCATCGCCATTTAATTGTGATAATGTCAAATATAGTACCTTCACGATTACGTTATTTGAAATAAATAAAACTATGGAAATGACTAATAATCATCAGCCATAATGTGTGAATAGCGTCATCTGAAGTGGTAAGAACGAAACATTTCTCATATCACAACGAAATCTAATCGTTTTAGACATCTGTACTCCTACGCTAAGACATTTTGGTTTATACAGGATGTTCTTCAACCCATGCGAAATATGGAGAATATTACTCGTATGAAATTGAGATGGGTCTTTTCCAAGACAATATTTCCTCAGCTCACCCCCTTTTCGGGATATCACTCTTGAAAGTGTTGACTAAATTGATTTTTTTTTAATTTCAGTAAAGCTAGCATCTTGAAATTCTGTAATTTTAGTTCACGGGTATTTTTTCAATATTCCTGCTACATTATACGCGGTTGAAATTAGCAACCGTCACTTTAGTTCATAAGTATAAAAATATTTTTTCCGAGATGAAGTTTCATGGAATGAAATAATAACATGAAGTCCTTGTTTTATTAGCAACAATTTTTTATCCTAAATTCTTCTCCCAAAATAAACAGCTGAAAATAAAAAAAATAAAAATTCAATTTTAGTCACCACTTTTTAAGGGTGATATCATGTAGAATGGTGGGCTGAGGAAGTTCTGAATTTTTTCTCATGAATTTAAGAACAATGTCTAATGATTCCTGCTGTTTGTCAATAAATGGCTCCAGCAGTAGAGCTGATCGATTTGGACATATCCCAATCCTGAAACAGGTCAATTTTTGTTTCACTTTTACCAAAATTTTTATGCATATTTTGAAGGATTTCTGTTGCACCATGTGCCATCCTCATCAATCCTCTAAATTTTTTGACTAGGGAACTTTTTTGGCAAGGTCTTTGTATCTTCTTTACAGGCGTGCAGAAATTTTCAAGAAGAAAAATTTTTTTTTTATTGGTTAGTTCAAAGATGTTTTCAGTATGTGCACTTTGTCATGGCTCATTTACTTTGAGACGACGGTACCTGACCGATGAAATTGGTCACTGAATGAAAGTCGACTATTACATTTTTGTTCATGCACAACTTTCAACTCCCTCACGTGAAAAATTAGAATAAGTGAAACACTGCACTTCAGTTATGATCTTAAGGGGCAGTATCACCTTTTGAATGGTGGTAAATCTCCTAATTTACGACGTAGAGACTTGATTTTTTTTTGAATTGAAGTTGAAGAACGTCCCGAGGGCAAATAGTTTTCTTTTTTCGATTTAATCAGTTTTTCAATTGAAAAAACCAGGGTAATCGTTAGATCTGGGGTTATTGAATATGTTTTTCGTTTTTCATGAGTAAAAGCTATATTTTTGAAATAATCATCATGAAAATTTCTGTAGTTTATAGAAGAATGAATTTCCGAGGGCAAATAAATGCGATTTTTCCCAAAAAATGATGAATAACCGTCGGAAAAAAATCATTAAGTGTAGTTTCCAATACGCTGAAGTTCAACCTGTTTTTTTCAAGTGAAAAACCAATTAAATCGATAAAATCTTAACTATTCGCCCTCAGCAATTTAATCTTCTATAAACTACAAAAATTTTCATGATGATTATCTCAAAAATACGGCTTGTACTCATGAAGAAAGAAAAACATATTCAATAACCCCAGATCTAACGATTAACCTGTTTTTTTAATTGAAAAACTAATAAAATCGAAAAAAAGAAAACTAGTTGCCCTCAGGACGTTATTCAACTTCAATTTTAAAGAAAAATCAAGTCTCTACGTCGTAAATTAGGGTACTTACTCGTGGAATAAAGAGACCACTTTTTGAATGGAGATTTACCACGATTCAAAAGGTGATACTGCCCCTTTAGTAGGTATGTAATAAGTACGATTCTACTGAAGTTTAAATTTATCGATGAAATGCTTCAATTCAAAGAAAGAGCCAAAACAAAGTGCTCATACTGAAAACTTCTTTGAACTAACTAATTTTTCAAAAAAAAAAATTTTTTTCTTGGAAATTTCTGAACGCCTGTAAAAAAGATGACACTTTCCCAATTCAAAAAATTTAGAGTGTTGATGGGGATGTCACAGGCGACAAAAATCCTTCAAAAATGCATACAAATTTTGTAAAAGTGAAATAAAAATTGACCTGTTTCAGGATTTTGTTGCCAAATATTTTTTTTCTTGGAAAATTGATTTGTTCCGTAATTTTGTCGCGCATTGTATGATAAATTATCGATTTCGAGTATTCAGAGTAGAAGATCGAGACGTAAAATGCACAAGAAGCAACTTAATATAGTGCGATGTCGCAGACGGAAGCCAACTTCCGCATCCCCAATTCCATCGAATAAATTTATCGACTTGAACTTTTCCACTTAACGGTGCGACTGGATCCGAACAGTTTTCCCGCATTGTTCCCGTTCTCCGCCGCCTATCTGGCCCGATAAATCGTTCACGGTCGTTTCACATACTCACAATAACATGTCCGAATTATGGGACAAATTAAGTTGGCGGTATCAAGGTGGAGACGGCGTGGCACCGGGGAGATTTAAGAAAACGATATTACTCTTGTTATGAGTCAGCTTTATGAGACGTTTTAAGGACGATAAAGCGGGCAACTTTTCCCGAGGTAGGCGTGTAAGAGATGACAAGGGTGTTCCGGATACTTGTTTTGGGGGTGATGGACGACACAGCGGTGAGAGGGAAAATATGGGGATTCTGGAGGCAGCGTCGAACATCTTGAGGAGGTTTCAGACTAGGTTTGATCAAGAAAACTAAATGAAACACTCCTTCTTTACTGAAATGGTAATTCTGTTGACCGACCCGAGGGAATCTGTCGCAAAAAGGGGTCCAGATAATAATAATAATAATAATAATGAGTTTATTCAGTGATGCAAATACAGGGTTGATAAACTCAGAAAAAAAAACTGTGAGTTAATCAAAGATGATAACTGTGTACAGCTGATAAATTAAAAAATTCGATTCTAACGGCAAAACAAACAAAATGTGATACCTATGTGAATTCTAAACAATTAAGATGAATCTTAAAATCGCAGCGAAGCTGCGATACAGTAAGGAAATTTGTATACGGTCGAAAAGAGGAATGATTGATTCATACGAGGGTAAAATTTCGATTCTCTAGGCGATGTAGAAATATTTTTAAAAAATTCGCGAAAAAATCCATCAAAAAGTCCAACTTTGAACTCGATAAAACTTTTTTCACAGATGTCCTGGCCGTGAAGTAAATATACGGATCGAAAAAGGAAAAGTCAATGCAAAATAACAAGGTCATGAGCTCCCGCAGAAAATTTTCTCAGGGGGTGCCAATTTTCCTTGCCCTTTGTATTAAGAAAATGATTTCGAAGGATATTGGGTAATTGATCATATTGGAGTTTCAATAAATAGTTATTTTTGTATCTAGTGCTCGAAATGCTACTTTGCCCTCGTTAAAAAAAATAAGTCGAGATCACCAAAGTATTTCGCGCATGGGATGCAAACAAAATTTTTTCTACAAAACGTTCGTGCACTGGCTGGACCAAATAAAATTAGGTAGTGTTAAATTTTCTCACAATTTGAAAGCCTTAATTATTGTTATACATTAATAAATAAATGATTTCTTGGATTTTTGCTTGATTGAGGAACATAAAGGTTAAAATATAAAAATCCCATATAGTTTACAAGCAGTGTGCGAAGTAAGTACTCACTTCGCACACTAATTCGCGCACGGTGTCATGGTAACGAAGGAAAATGAAAAAAAGGTTCACTTCGCATATTGCGGTCTATGCGCGAACATTGTCATTTTTTGACGTTTGTAGAAAAACATTAATTATTTGTCACAATTCGGGTAAGAGCCCTTTTTCAATCTGGAAATAAACATAAAGTTAAATTGACATTTCCTATATGATCTATTCTCCAATACCCTTCGTAAAACTAGTGAAATGAGTAAATCAACTAGTGACGAAAGTAATATTGAGAGTGTTGTGCTGAAAAACGATAAGGCCATCAAAATCTCAGGGGGGACAATGGCCCCCTGGCCAGCCCTTGCTGGCGTTCCTTTGTGAATATAACTTTCATTCGTCTCCATAGATTTATTTGGATTTCATCATATTTTTCGTGCCACTCTGAGGCGCATCTAGCCTCAGTTTTTAGGGGGGGCCGCGGCCCCTGGTATATTTGTGATACCTATACGTAGTTTTTGATTAGAATCTTTCAAGGGGGCCAGAGGTACATCAGGGGGGGCCTGGCCCCCCCTGAACCCCCCCTAAATACGCCAGTGGACTGCCACTCCAAAATTTTGGATTTTTTGATGGTCATTACTCGAAAACTATATTTTATAATAAATATCTGATTGCATATTCTTAATCTGCGCTCTCGAATTAGTGAATCCAGCAACTTTGGTGATGATCCGAGAAATTTTTCATCTCAAAATAATCGAAATTATTCAACATATGGAAATTTTGCCGAAATATCATTTCTTCAGATAGCCACCAAAAAAGTAACTGTATCCACTTATTCGAGGTCGTAAATTACGAATCTGTGATTAGTTCCTTCCTATGTTTGATACTCAGGAGATTTCCAAGTTTTTGTGGAGAATTTTTGAAAATTTTTCTATTTTTTGATGGTCATTACTCGAAAACTATATTTTATAAAAAATATCTGCTTGCATATTCTGAATCTACGCCCTCGAATTAGTGAATTCACCAACTTTGGTGCAAAATTACTCAACATACCTACACTGCGCACAAAACTTAACGCACATTATGGAAATCTCAAATTTATTCTACAACTGAAGGTGTTCTCAATGATAATTATTTTTATCAGAATTATGCAAGCATATGTTATCCACTTTCAACGTTTTTCTTCAATACAGATGTTTTCTCCCAGCAGGAATAAAAAAAGATGATATTATCAGATTTTGAATGTATTGGCTCCATTCTGAAATCAGTTGTTCTCGATCAATTCTAGTGATCAATAGTTTTTCTTTCGTTTGATTTTCTACACTCGATCGCTATGCAACGCGAAACACGCAATTTGACCTAAGAGGAATGTGCCCATGCGGTAGTTTTGCGAGAAGAAGGGTGGACATACACAAGAATTGCAGAAAGGTTTGGAGTTTCCCATACAAGTGTGTCCAGAATGTTGCAGCGATTCAGGGAGACAGGTATGAATGTCCGAACCAGGACAGGGTAGACCACGGGTAACAACTGCCATTCAAGAACGTTACTTGAGAGTTTCTTCGTTGAGACAACGGTTTGCAACCGCTCGCCTCCTTCAAAATCAGCTTGAGCAAACACATGAGGTACAAATTAGCACTCAGACAATGAGAAATGGCCTCAGAGAATATGATTTAAGGCCTCGTGTCGCGGCAAGAGGCCCAGCTCTTACCCCAGCCCATCGAAGGGCGCGTTTGGATTTTGCGAGAGAGCATATCCATTGGAAAGAGGCCGATTGGGAAAGAGTTCTCTTTACAGATGAGTCTATATTCTGCCTCTACCATTGGGATCGACGTTCCCTTGTATACAGACGTCCACATATGAAAGATATGCTCAGTGAAATTTCCTGAATACTACTGATTTCGGGAGAGGATCGATTATGGTATGGGGTGGAATATCTTTGACTGCTCGCACAGACCTAATGGTCGTTGATAATGGAGCTATGAATTCTGATAAGTATATAAGGAACATTCTTGAAGAGCATGTAGTGTAGGGCTGCTATACGTCCCGGTACACCGGGACATGTCCCGGTTTGAAGCATTGAGTCCCGGGGTCCCCGTCAGTATTTCAATTGTCCCGGTCAGTAATTTAAATTCGGTCGTTATCGAGATTAATATTTTCCACCCTTTTTTTTAAATACTCTTTGCATCCAATTGAATCGATGACTTTATTCTTCAAAGGTGCGTGTGTATATGATAATGACATATTAATTTTACGGTATTCAGTCAACTTGTAAAAATAATTTTTTGTTTACGAAAGATTTCAGATTTATATGGATTCTCATGGCCGCCGAAATATGTTATGTCTACCCCCCCCCCCCCCCCCCGCTTATCAATTTTTGTGCCACTCGTCCCGGTAGATGCTCCAACATTTATGGTAGCCCTAATGTAGTGCCATTTGCCCCATACAATGGTGAAAATTTCATTTTTATGGACGATAATGCCACACCCCATCGTGCGCGCATCGTTCAGGAGGACCTTGAAGAGGTTGAAGTCTCTCGAATGGAATGGCCAGCAAGAAGTCCAGATCTCAATCCGATTGAGCAGGTTTGGGACAACCTCAATAGAAGGCTGAGAAATTCAGAAAATCATCCAGCTACTGTTAATGTCTTAGGAATCCAACTCGGATAAATCTGGGAAGGATTAGATCAGAACATTTCAAGATCACTCATTTTGAGTATGAACCGTCGTTGCCGATCTGTAATTAACGCAAGGGGTGGAAATACCAAGTATTAAATCAGTTATCAGCATTTCAGTATTTTGAAAATTGTTCATTTCTCTTCTTTCACATAAGATTCGGTGAAATCCTGAATTTTTCTTCCATTTTATGTGTCTTGTTTCGTTCAAAACCTTCCCGAGAGAACATAAAAAATAAGTTATAAAGTCAATAGTTAACTTTCATTAAAATTGTGATTTTCAGATTGTGCGTTGATTTTTTTGCGCAGTGTATTATGGAAATTTTGCCGAAATATCATTTTCTCACTAATTCGAGAACACGAATCTGTGATTGGTTCCTTCTGAGGTTTGATATACTTCAGGAAATTTTCAACTTTTTGTGGAAAATTTTGGTCATATTTGTAGGGCTATCTCTTCCGGAAAAATTGCACTGGACGAATGCTGCTTTTTTTTTATTATCATGGGCACCCGCAGAAATTTTTCCTGAGGGGGGTATCTCATGTAGGTATAGTCTAAAGTCAAAGCGCAACAATGTGGAATATAGACATCATGAACTGTTATTTCCATTAGATCTTTCCAGAAATCTGACCCTGTTTCTGTTAATCAACCCCAAATCTTTTCGCATCAAAATTTCCACATTAGTTTCCGCTTCATCCGATCCTCGGCTCCATTCATTCGCCGACCGAATGGGAAACTTTAACCTGCAGGCTGCATTAGACCTGGACCGCAGGCACAGAATACTTTGTATGTATCGTGCTGAGTGGAACAGGAGTCACCCGAGCCTTGGGCGAAGTTTTCTAATTTGCGCCGATTGCCCATTTTCCCAGCCCTCTCTGTCGTCTGCCTGGGTAACTTTTTAAATGGGAAGAACTACCAAACTGGAATATTTATTCATTCGTGAGGAGGGGGAATATCTGCGAGAATCACTCCCGGGGAGAAAATCCGGAGACAATAGCTTTGACGAATTCCAGAAAGATCGTATTGGGGCCCGTTTTGAATAGATCTTTTTCTCCGGGAATCGCTGGATGAATTGAAACAGTCGCAGAATTTTCGGATGATGAGAACTTTTCAGTTTTCTTCTGAATCTTTTAAGTTTCGATCGATTTTTAATCTGTCGCAGTTGTCTCTTTTACATTTCCTTATTTAATTTGGATTCTCACTCAAAGTCCATCCAAGAATTATTGCATCAAAGCTGGCCTTGGAAATACAGTCGAAGCTTTATTTCTAGTTACAAAAAAGTAACTAAAATTTTTCTGTGCTTTCACCTTACCAAAAAGTATATAGATAAAACCTTAAAATTAAATGGTATTTTTTCTGAGTAAGGCACTTTGAACATGAAAATGTCGTCAATTACCACATACGATTGTCATCGTGTGAATCTGTATACCAGCAGTATATTATTTTCATATTGTATTGATACATTTTCACACGATCAATTATAGGATCATTCCGCCTGGAAATGCTGGACTGATAACGAAAAATATCGTGGATGAATAAAAAGCATGTTCCTTTCCAGAGTATGAATGTTCGCTTAACCAGAAAAATCTACGAGGTTATATTGAAAAATTCTTAGCCTACTATAGAACCAAATAAAATTTGAATGCCAAAATATTTTATTACTCAACATATTCTCCTCTTAATTGAATACATTTATAACAGCGAACCGGAAACGTTTCTACACCTTTCAAAAAAAAATGTTTCTTCTTGCTCTGCAAACCAGTCCTCCACAGCTTTTATAACCTCCTCGTTGGAAGAAAATTTACAACATTTTATACTTTTTTCAGTTGAGGAAAGAGATGATAGTCGGACGGAGCCAAATCTGGTGAATAAGGGAGGTGTTCTAGTAATTCTAACCCTAAATCACGATTTTTTTGCATGACAACATGAGATTTGTGTACTGGGGCGTTGTCCTGTAAAAACAAAACACCTTTGGATAGCTTTCCGCGTCTTTTCTCTTTAATTTTTTTCCGTAGAGTGGTCAGTACTGTCGAACAGTAATCTCCAGTTATTGTTCTATTCTTATCCAAAAAATCAATCATGATTACTCCATGGCAATCCCAAAAAACTGAAGCAAGAACTTTTCCAGCAGATTTTTGGACACGAAACTTCTTAGGTCTTGGAGAACCAGGGTGTCGGCATTCCATCGATTGTTGCTTTGTTTCTGGATGGTAGAAATGTACCCAAGTCTCATCCATAGTAACAATTCGCTTTAAGAAGTCTACATCGTTTTCAAATCGAGCACAGATCGAACGCGATTCTTCTACCCTTGCACGCTTTTGGTCAACATTCAAACATTTGGGGATCCATTCTGCAGAAATTTTTCTCATGTCCAAATTGACGTGAACTTTATGATGAAGGCGTTCGTATGAAATTTTCAGTGCTTCAGATATCTGTTTCAGCCCAATTCGACGGTCTGATTAAATCATGTCATGAATTGCATCGATATTTTCGGGGACTGACACAGAAACTGGTCTTGCCGATCGGTCATCATCTTCAATGGAAAATTTACCTCTTTTGAAGCTTGCAGTCCAATTTTTCACGGTCGCATACGAAGGACATTGATCACCAAGGGTATTGAGAATATCTTCGTAAATCTGCTTACCTCTTAACCCTTTTAAATACAGGCATTTGATGATGGCTCGATACTCCAATTTTTCGATTTTTACAATTTCGGTGGACATCTTTTTTTTCAATTTATCGCGTTTACTTTCTGGACGTCGAACTCTACATTGACACGTCTAATAAGTTATTTTTCGTTGATATGGTATCGCAATATTTTGTTTATGCATGGAACTGGTCTAGGCTAACCAGATATCAATACATCCTCGTAGTTGATAATTTGAAGCGTGTTGCTGAGGAGAAAAGGGATTGTTAAAATTGTAATAGACATCATGAGAGAAACTAAACTTAACGAATGGATCTATTTAATATATAAAGTATTTTGACATGACTAGAGACCGGATTATATGCATTTGCATATTCAAGACAATTTCAGCGGTATTTGCATATTTTAGCTAAGATCCAGTTATGAAACATATTATCGGTACATTTTTTCTTCCCTGCGTTCCGAAATGCGTATCCGACCAAATTCTACCTGAACAAATTCCACAAAATATGAGGTCTGTTGAATAATAATTGTGACTTTTGTCTTCAGACCGCTCGTATTAAAGCCTACAAAGAAAAATTACCAAATTTGCCAATCCCTCCCGAACCAGTCATAACTCGATGGGGAAGTTTTACCAGAAAACATAAAGGAGAACGTAGCACCGAAGTTCAAATTTTGCCCAGTTACGTCCGTGGATGTGCAGCGAACCTTTTCCACATATAAAAATATCCTGAATGATCGAAGACACAATCTCACAATTGAACATCTGGAGCAAGGAGCAATACTTGATTGTTAACGTTCACAAAAACACTAAAAAATTTCAATATTATTGAGAGTTACTGATCTTGAAATAAAAATAACTTTTCTTCTTTTTTTCAGTTCCTAAAATTCATTATTCAGTTTTGCATATTCTCGTGCATATTCGGCCTATATTCGTGCATATTTTGGGCATTTTTCATGTATATTTTCATGCATTCAAAAACCTTTTTATGTTGCATATAATCTGGTCTCTAGTCAACTCTAGTCAACATTGTAACTTTTTATATTTGTGAACGAGGAAGAAGTAAAATATGAAATATTAAAAATGTAAATATTCCTATCATTCAGCTTTAAAACCCACTGTTATTATTCCTCCATCTGGGCAGAACTCGGCATGTTCATAATTAAAGGCTTTATATCAGCAATATCATAACATCCCATATATTTTACTAATCTTCTCTTATTTCTTTTTCTACGTGCTCTATGCAGGCTAATTCTTGTATGGACTATATTTAGTGTTATCCTTGCCATTGAACTCGTTGCAAAGATTTTATTGAATCATAAACACGTCTAGCATATTGGATACATTTCTATTCGAAATTCAATTACTGGAAACACAATCGTGATTAGAATTCACATATTCATTGTTCGGGTTTAATCCAGAGATCTTTTTATCGTGAACAGAATTTCATTACGGGAATAATTGATGTCATAATCATTACTCGTCAATTAGTGCGAGCTGAGTAGTTCGAAATATGGAATTTTCGTCCGACCCTCGAAATTTCGTGAACTAATGAGAACCACCCGAATCGATACGTGTAGGTACATGTTCCATAGTTTGGATAGGTCTCCGATTCCGATATGATTAATCGACAATTAAATTCGTCCCATCCGATGTAGGGCAGGAGCCCAAATCATTATCGATAACGAAAATGAAACGAGTCAACCCTTTCGATAATTTATTTAGCGGGATATACCACATTCGGAATGAACATACACGCAAAATGACCTGATATAACGAGCGGCAGCAATGGAGCAAAAACATCATTGATATATCGCTGCTTTTGTACATCGAAAATACGGAGTTGTGAAGTTTGGGATTGGCTTTGCCGGGTTGTTTTGCGGGTATTAATTAACCTTAACGCCAGATAATTATACAGAAAATGTTTTGAGCTTTATGGTTGTGAAAGGAGGCTAGATAATTTGTTTATTTTACGAGTTGTTTTGAAGTCTAAGCTGTATATTTGTATTTCTGCCGAATTGGGTCAGATTGATATTTTCAATAATTTTTTTTCTTGTGATCATCTCCATGAAAATGTGTATACACGAAAAGGCCGTTATGAAGCATGAAATATATAGATAGAACTTTTGGTTGGCTACACTATTTTAAATGGCGGTCACTTGGTCTTATGTCAGCAATCAAGTGATTTATTTTAGTTTGTTTTGGCATTTCAACATGGATAGACTGACGTCTGAAGAACGCTTCCCAATGGTGCAAATTTGTTTTGAAAATCATGGTTCTGTTCGAAAAACACCAACTGACAAAGAAACTGCAACACCCAGAAGGAGCAATTTGACAACAAACCAGCTGTTCGAGGCGATCCAAAGTCGATGTTTAGTTGTTGTTAGAATGCTTAGCACACGTGTACGTGGAATTTATTGCCAGATAATAAGTGAATTTGAAAGAGGTCGACGGGAGGCGGGGTTGTCAGTTCGAGTAATCGCTAACTGTACGACCAGAAATACAATTACTGTTATGAGATGTTGTCAAGCGTGGTTTGATAATGCCCAAAATCGGAGAAGATTATGCACAAATGAAGTTCAAAATCGACGTCTAACACTTATGGCCATTAGAGACCGATTTGCGACAACTCGATCTTTGTCTGATGAGTGGTTAGGAGAACAAGGACATCCTGTAACTATCCGAACGGTTTAGGGCCGGATAAGTTCTTGGACTGCAGCATTATCGACCCCATCTTGTGTTACCTCTGACGGTTCAGCATCGCAGGCAACGCTTACAGTGGTGCAAAGAACGTCAACTTTGGAATGTGGAATGGCATCAGGTAGTCTTTTCTGATGAATC
This sequence comes from Adalia decempunctata, assembly GCA_951802165.1. Lineage (NCBI taxonomy): Eukaryota > Metazoa > Arthropoda > Insecta > Coleoptera > Coccinellidae > Adalia > Adalia decempunctata. The sequence goes on along the minus strand of OX637695.1, from coordinate 3,350,389 downwards.
TCGATTCTCCTTGGGTGCACATGATGGCCGAAGAAGGGTCATACGACGTCGAGGAGAAAGACGTCACCTCATTTTGATGTTGAGCGTCATGTACACCGGACAGTAGCCGTTGTGGTATGGGGTGCTATTGCACATGCAAGTAGGTCACCTTTAGTCTTTTTTGAGGTAACATGACACCGCTGCGTTACCTTCAAGAAATAGTGGAGCCATTCGTTCTCCCTTGCCTCAACCGACTCGAGAATCCAATATTTCAGCAAGACAAAGCTCGACCTCATGTTGCCAGAGCGACCCATGTGAATCTTTTGCCATGGACGCCAAGATTTCCCGATCTTTCGCCCATAGAGCATGTTTGGGTAGAAGGCTTGGAAATTTACCCTAGCCCCCACGGACTTTGGCGGCTCTGAGACATGAAGTACAGGTAGCTTTTGATAGTATCCCTCAAGAAGAAATAGACCATCTTATTGCATCAATGCCAAGACATGTTGGGGAGTGTATAGATAATCGCGGTGGACAAACAGATTATTAACAAATTCATAAAAAAAATTGTAAACCCTTCGTTTTTTTCTCCAAATTTTAATCATTTTCTCCTTGCTATACTATCCATGTTTTACAAAAAAAATTAACTTTAAACAGCTCCTTAGTATACAGGGTGAGTCTTTGACTTGTACATATATTTTAACTGAAGATTGCTGAGGTCAAAAGAAACCTTTTTTTTTTCATTTTCCATTTTTCCGAATTCGGCTCTGTTAAAAAGATATAGCCATTTGAAAAAAAATTGTGCTAATTACGTCCCTGAAATGATACTATGGAATTGATTCAAAGTTCATATTTCTCGATAGAAATTGAGTTTATACATTTAGGGAATACTCAAGTACTAACCTTATTGGAATAAAAATGTTGCAAACACGAGAATTTCAACAAAAACAGTTAGTTTCATCTTATTATATCTGCAACTAAAAAGCCACATTTATTCCACCAAAATAAGTTCCTTCTTCGATTTTTCTGCAGATTTGTTTGTAAACACTAATAAATTGTTCATATTTTCCTCGAAATTCCCAAACAATATCATGAAGAAAGACCTTTCATTCAGATTTATTATTAAACAACCTAACCTAATCTAATTTGTATCGATTCTGTGAATTTTTGCACAGAAATTTCAAGAATATGTTGTCAGCTTGCTGATATTTTCATTGAGGTTGAGGATTTTTTACGAAACATAGTATAAATCACGATACATTTGTGTACCGTGGTATAAATATCTATGAATTCTGCCGTTTCCATCATAAATCGACTTTGCCGCCAAATTTTACCACGCATGCGTAGAGCGAAAACCGAAATATTGGTTATCTGGAGGCCAACTATAAACAATAACAAACCAGAGTCTCTGAACAAACTGTAAACATTATGTGAAGTTCTGATTCTGAATACATTCATTGAATTATTGTTCTAATGTGATTATTATGTGAAGTGAATTAATATAATTTCGACCGTGTCGAGTTTATAAAATTCGAAGAGGATGTTGTTTAGATAGAAACATCGCCACAGATTATCAGGTATCGTATTATTTTTCATTAATTTCAATTTAATAAGTATATTGTCTCGAGATTCATCATTCATATCCGAATTTTGTATTTCATTTAACTTCAATATGGACCGGTAACTACGAATTTCCAATAGGAACTGTGCGTGTTAAATCCTCCTTGGTGTTCAATTTTATCTCCCACATTTGGGGGATTTTGTTATTAAATATCTCGACAAAGTTGATAAATATTGTGACAACATTGTAAACTCGTTTAAAGACCAGAGAAGAAATAATATTCGATGATATTTATTTAATTCAGAGACGCATTCAGATTATTCTCGAAATTAATGATTTTTTCGTCAAATTTCTCCGGGTAACATTGGAAATAACTCGAAAACGACGCGTTTTATTGAAGAAAAATATTATATTCTTTCGAAAATATGAACCGTCTTTCTTTTTAAAGTGATTTTATGGTGTTTTAGCGTGTATTGATGAGTCGACTACCCTGTAACTTTTATACTAGTGAAGATATTGAATAGGTTTCAATTGAGTAATATGCACCATGAATAGAGTGAAAACTCAACCAAAATTTACTTCATTCGAAATAAAGGTTCCGAAGATATAAACAGAAAAGTGTTTTTTTCACGAATCTTCGACATCCTGTATCTCCCAAACCAAACCGAATGTTGAAAAATGGTATAGGAAAAACGTGTTTCGTTTGATGAGAGGAATCTACAGTTGAAATATATGTACAAGTCAAAGACTCTGTATATGAATATGCAGTTACCAAACCGACCGCATCTTCCTATTGTTCTCCCAAACTTATGAACGTTCTCAATTTCACCGGCTCGGATGACAGATATTATAAATTCCGAGTAAACTTCCATTCAAGCCATAGGAAACTTCCCATTGTCGAAACGCAAACTGACTCATCTCTAAGTGTATCACGGAGTCCTCATTTAGCCCAAGAACTTCGAAATCTGTCTTCCGTAAAGTTTCTGTTAGCTAAACGTCAAACTTAATTTGTCGTAATGATTGGAAAGTTCTAGACAACAATAGAAATTATTATTTGCATATATCCTTGCATGCCTCCTATTCCGAATTTAATGCAAAGTTTGTTCGAATCGATTTGCATAGCATCATAGCAAATTTTGGCACATAACCTTGATTGAATAATACTCGAACCGGAAAGCAAAACAATGAACAAAAAAGAGTATTCACAACAATAGGTAACATGGACGAAACACCAGGGCCGTGAAAAATGAACTTCATTTCTCGATAGCGCAATCAATTCACCGTTACTATTCAGCCAGCCTTGTTCTCGAAAAAGTGAGGTCCAATAACCCCGTCGGGTCATAAACCGCACCACACAGTCAAACGTTGAGGATAGAGAGGCTTTTCCACAATATCTCTCGGGTTTTTCGAGCCCCAGATGCGACAATTTTACATGTAGCCGAAGCCACTGAGGTGGAAATGGACCTCATCACTCAAAATAATGGAAATACGCATCATTTTCATGCATTTCAAGGACCCAATCAGCAAAGACACGACGTTGTTGATGATCGGCCGGCTTGATTTCTTGTGTTAACTGAACTTTATAAGCCTTAAGACCCAAAAGTTTATGCGAAATACGGTGTAATGACGTTTTTGGAATGCCTTATCCAAAAGAAAGACGAGAAACGGACAAACCAGGGTTTCCTCCAACATTTTCTGCTACAGCAGCAATATTCTTGGCTGTGCACGGGTTTCATTCTTCACATCACTAACTTGTCCCAACAGCTCAAATTTTTACACCGAAATTGTAAAAATCGAAAAATTTGAGTATCGAGCCATCATCAATTAACTGTATTTAAAGGGGTTAAGAGGTGAGCAGATTTACGAAGAAATGCTTAATACACTTGGTGATCAATGTCCTTCGTATGCGACCGTGAAAAATTGGACTACAAGCTTCAAAAGAGGTGAATTTTCCATTGAAGATGATGACCGATCGGGAAGGCCAGTTTCTGTGTCAGTCCCCGAAAATATCGATGCAGTTCATAACATGATTGTATCAGACCGTCGAATTGGGCTAAAACGGATATCTGAAGCACTGAAGATTTCATACGAACGAGTTCATCATATAGTTCACGTCAATTTGGACATGAGAAAATTTTCTGCAGAATGGATCCCAAAATGTTTGAATGTTGACCAAAAGCGTGCAAGGGTAGAAGCATCGCGTTCGATTTGTGCTCGATTTGAAAACGATGTAGACTTCTTAAACCGAATTGTTACTATGGATGAGACTTAGGTACATTTCTACGATCCAGAAACATAGCAACAATCGATGGAATGGTGACACTCTGGTTCTCAAAGACCTAAGAAGTTTCGTGTCCAAAAATCTGCTGGAAAAGTTCGTGCTTCAATTTTTTGGGATTGCCATGGAGTAATCATGATTGAATTTTTGGATAAGGGTAGAACAACAACTGGACATTACCGTTCGACATTACTGACCACTGTACGGAAAAAATTAAAGAGAAAAGACGCGGAAAGCTATCCAAAGGTATTTTGTTTTTACAGGACAACGCCCCAGTACACAAATCTCATGTTGCCATGCAAAAAATTCGTGATTTAGGGTTAGAATTACTGGAACACCCCCCTTAATCACCAGATTTGGCCCCGTCCGACTATCATCTCTTTCCTCAACTGAAAAAAAGTCTAAAATGTCGTAAATTTTCTTCCAACGAGGAGGTAATAAAAGCTGTGGAGGACTGTTTTGCAGAGCAAGAAGAAAAATTTTTTTAAGGGTCTAGAGACGTTGCAGGTTCGCTGCAATGAATGTATTCAATTAAGAGGAGAATATGTTGAGTAATTAAATATTTTGACATTAAAATTTTGTTTGGTTTTATAGTAGGCTAAGAATTTTTCAAAATATTCTCGTATACTCCATTCACAATTATAAAATCACAACTCTGGCCGTGGTTTCGTTTTCAGGAATTGGTGCACCTGATAAAAAATCTGTGCGCGTACAGAGAATATCTTTAATGACAAAACGGCGTTGCCAGTTTCTTTGTTTACATCAAAGTAAAAGTATCAAAGATATTTTGACATGGGTACAAACGGCAAATTTGAATTGGACCAAAAATCGATTTATAAGCATGAATAAAGCAAAAGTAAGTACTAATCGCCTTTTTTACACTTGATAACGAAGTTTTTTTTAGGTATCTGGCCGTTTGGAAAGATTTCAAACGAAATTCCGGTCCCCCAGAAGTTTGGTTAGTTTCGATATCGTTTTTGGTGCTCAAAATTTATTTGGAATGTGTAAATGGACAAAAAAGGCTTCCTCATTACGATCTTTTTACGAAAGCGACCGGAAAATATGGTTCAGGTAGGATTTTCGAGGAATCATGAGGAAAGAACTTGCAGAATGAAATTGCACGATTTTCGTAAGTAAACGGGTTTTGGATGGCCATCATCGGTCTCTGAATGATTATTGTTGATCGTTTTCACGTTTCAGAAAAAGAACCACTTCGTATAAGCCCATTTTGAAGAAATTTGTGTATGTAACATTCAACGGTAGGTATTTGCTCTTAATCGAAAGAATATATTATATCTAGTGCTACTTCTTTCAAAAGAGACACAAGCTTTTAATGCTGTAGGGGCCCTATAATGTGGAGGAGTTTGTGTCTTATTTTAGAACAGGTGAATGATAAATATGAAGCATATGTTTGACCTGTTCCATATTATTTGTTCAAACCTACTGTGGTTGTAATGTATGAATATTTTTTAAACTAATAAATTACTATACAGTCAGAATATTTTACTCCTTGTTCATAAGATCAAATAAATGAAATGTATATCTTCTAATCTTATTTTTATTAAGTTAGCTATTAAGGTTATGTTCCAAGAAAAAGTTCCTGTTGCATCAGAACTCCCTTCAACTATTTGGATTCCAGTAGAGGGATATAATGTTCCATTATTCTTGATTCAACAATTGATGTCAAGTCTTGAACTTTCAGTTCAAGAGGATAATAAACATTAAATCTTCACAAGCATGCATATGAAAATAATGTGAAAGCAATGCAATTTTCTTCCATGGCGAAAAATAATATATTTCAACAGTGATCTCTTGTACTTTTCATGCAAATAACTAGAAAAGGAATCCTTTCTATCAATTCATATAAACGTTAATTATTTTCGTCCATCACATCTTTTCCAATTCATTCATTTTCCGAATAAATTCACATTCAGAAATACGATAAGAATATAGAAAGGGCAACATAGTGTTGACTTGGAACATAAAAATATTTTGAAAACGTCATAACTTCGATACAGAGTGGAATGTGTCAAATTTCCAAGGCCAGAGTTGTGATTTTATAATTGTGAATGGAGTATAGATAGGCAGGCATCTCTATCTGGCTACAACTTGTTCGCCTCCACAAACGGCCCCTCAACAATTTCATCCCTTTTCCTCCCGGCTTTCTTATTTACTTTTCAATCTCGAGCATTAAATCTTCCAGAGTCAAGAGACTCAAACTGCTGGTCTGAAATGAAGCGAGAGTAATTTCGTCCCTGGAGTGTTTGGGGTTCACGCACCTGCACAACAAAGCCCGACAACAGTTGTGGAGTACGTCGTAATTTGTCGCATCATTTGTGGAAACTTTTCTTACAAATTGGAAAGATTTGCGGCTCTCGGCCCCTGCCGAGCTGGAAGCAGGGGGAAAATGCTGGAGCATTTCGTCCAATTAGAGCACCACGCTGCTGGAAGCACTTACGTTTCATGAACGATGAATTAAAAATATTTCGCTCAGTGTAATGAAGATGCGATAAATTTTTTATGTACGTGTTCCGACATTTGATCGGAAAAACTGTATCGTTTATTTTCATCTGGTCCTTTATGGGTGTATGATGAGAGATAACCTTTCACGATCTAGATTCTAGATGATTCTAGATTTCCCAATGAAAAGGATCTACTTTTCAAGGGCGGATATAGCTCTTTTTCATAGGAGGGGAAATGTCGCCCTCTTGAATCGTGGTAAATGTCCATTCAAAAACTGGTCTCTTTATTTCACGAGTAAGTACCCTAATTTACGACGTAGAGACTTGATTTTTTTTTAAATTGAAGTTGAAGAACGTCCCGAGGGCAAATAGTTTTCTTTTTTTGATTTAATTAGTTTTTCAATTGAAGAAAACAGGTTAAACTTCAGCGTTTTGGAAACTACAGTTAATGATTTTTTTCGACGATTATTCATCATTTTTTGGAAAATATCGCAACTATTCGCCCTCGGCAATTTAATCTTCTATAAACTACGAAAATTTTCGTGATGATTAGTTCAAAAATATAGCTTGTACTCATTAAAAACGAAAAACATATTCAATAACCCAAATATTGCAGAGATCTAACGATTACCTGAATCGAAAAAAAGAAAACTTTGCCCTCTGTACGTTCTTCAACATCAATTTAAAAAAAAATCAAGTTTTGACGTCGTAAATTACGGTAGTTACTCGTGAAATAAAGAGTCCTATTTTGAATGGAGATTTACCACGATTCAAAAGGTGATACTTCCCCTTAATCTACGCCCTCGAATCAGTGAATCCAGCAACTTTGGTGGTGATCCGAGTAATTTTTTTTTTTCAAAATACGCGAAATATTCCGACATATGGAAATTTTGCCGAAATATCATTTTCTCAAATAGCCACCAAAGTTACTGTATTCACTAATTCGAGGTCGTAGTTTTCGAATGGGAGGGGTAATAACAATTGAAAAACAATTATATGAGGTACACAATGTATGAAATATACTGCTCCACAAGAGTTAGGGATATCGTATTCAATCGTTTTTGAAAGTATGTAATCTTCGAGAAAATCGCTGTAAAATCATTTGAAACACTCAATAACAACTTGAATCGATCCAATAAAAATCAGAAAAGACATTTCGCCTTTTTTCTGAAGATTGGTTCTTTGCATATGCTTCATGAATGTTCTTATTTTGAAATGAAGTCATTTTATCGACGGCTTCGATTTGAAACGAGTTTTCTGAAAATGCCAAAACGTAAATTAACAAACGCTGAGACCAATAGGGCTATCGGAATGCTACAAGGTGGCCTCTAACTCAGGTTGTTGTAGCGGAAAGGCTCCAAGTCAGCCAAAGTATAATATCTCGACTTTGGAATAGGTTCAGGGAGACAGGTTCCGTGTTGGAAAGACCAAGGCTTGGTGGGCGACGAAAAACAACACCTGCTCAGGATCGTTTCATCACCGTTTCGGCGAGAAGAAACCCTACATCTACGTATAGAATGCTACGGAATACTCTTCAAAATGCAGATGGGGTCCAAGTTTCCATCGAAACCATCAGACGACGTTTGAGAGAGGTGAATATAGGTTCTAGACGTCCATTAAGAGGAGTTCCATTAACACGTTACCATAAGCGTCAAAGACTGGAATGGGCAAGGCAACTAATCAATTGTAGCGATCAATGGCGTAGTGTCCTTTTCACTGATGAATCCAGATATGGACGATTTTCAGATTCTCGAAGAATAAGGGTATGGACAATCCCACGCATACCCCGTAATCGTCGCTATTTCCAAGTCCATCTATTCCGAGGGGGTAGTGTTATGGTATGGGCCGGGATATGTTTCAACGGGCGCACAAATCTACACATTTGTCTTGGGAATATAACCGGCTTACACTATAGGGAGCAGGTAATTGAAAATGTTGTGCCAAATTTTCACGCTGCTATTGGTGAAACATTTCAATTTCTAGATGATAACGCTAGACCGCACCGTGCAGCCATAGTTGAGAATGCGCGCGAGGAGCATGGTATTCCACATTCACCAATACCTCCGCACTCACCAGATTTGAATTGTATAGAACATGCATGGGATATGCTCCAAAGAAGATTAGATAAACATCAACCTATCCCAGAATCCTTAAATGATCTGAAAGAGCTTCTGCCCCGTTTATGGAACCAAATTCCTCAAGAAATGTTCAACAACCTCGTGTGTAGTATGCAAAGAAGATGTCAAGCTGTTATTGATGCCCGTGGAGGCCATACATTGTATTGATAGTCTTAAAATGCTTGAATTCTCTGGGAATAAAATTTCGTTATTTTACTCAATTTTTCTTAACCATCCTGTATACGCTGCAGACCTACAGGCTTAAATTAATTCGCAACTTGAAATCATTTTAATATGAATTTTCATCACAAAAATCTTATTGTAAGTATATTTTTTTGCAATTTAAGTCAATATCCCTTACTCATGTGGAGCAGTTTATTTTATATGCATCTCAGTAGTAGTAGTAGTAGTAGTTATTTATTGTCATCAATATTACATGACTTGTCCACAACAATGTAAAAGTATATATCACATTACAAAGAAATAACATGAGAACAAGCAACATAAAAAAAATTCAACTATCCAATCGTGACTGAAGGAACTCATCCACTGAATAAAATGCATCCCTTATCAAGTCTTCTTTCACCTTTGACCTCAGCAGACATACCCCAAACTGGTATTCCATAGGTTATAGTGCTATGAACCAAATCGAAGTATGCCGTCCGCATGACCTCAGGAAAAGAGACGTACCTATCTGAGTCGTCAGAGTAAGTATATTGACCCACAAACTCTCTTGTAGACCTCTCCTATGTGCTCCTTCCAGTCCAGTCGCGCATCAATCTCTATTCCTAAGAAGTTGACTCTTCCTCCATTATTTCGGGAGAAAGTCAATGATTGAGTCTTGTCACTGTTCAGTTTAAGTTTGTTCGCCGAAAACCACTCCTGTACACTCTTTCGGGCGTCTCTCTTCATCCTCTCAAGTTCCTCCAATGATCTCGCACTTATCAATAGAGACTTATCATCACAGTAAAGACTTTTTCTCAGGTCTTCGATAGTCATGAGGGGGGTAGTTCCTCTCATTGGAAACCTCTTCAGATTTGTCAAACGTGCACGAAACAAATTTCTCCCCATCTACTGACATGACTCTTTCGCTATGCCTAATCGTCAATAGGTAATAACCACAGAATTCAAACTTCCAAGTACATTCATCGTTAGGACAATGTTAGCAGGTGCTTAAACCGCATTAATTCCTTGTCTTCTCCACTTCCAGCATCTGGTCCTGAACACAGGCATCATTTCACACCTATTATCATCAACTATCGCTTAATCTACCAGACTATAATGGTTAGTTCATCGGCCGATATCCACGTTCGAAAAGCGATTATCAGATAACGCAGAGTGTAGCACCTAACCCGGAGTTCTCCCGAGGAATATTTCATCCTTCCCCTATGTTGGTCAATAATTCAAAGTTCAATATTCTATGAATCATCCTGGCAGACGGGGAAATATGATATGCGATAACAGGAAATAGAATCAGCGGCCTACATACGAGAGGCTGTTCTGGGTTTTTCGAATTATCGGAAAATTCATTGTTTGAAAGCCGCCACTTCAAACGGGGTTTTGTGTTTTCGGTGAAGCCTCGTTGAAGAGCAAAATCATTGGAACTTGCTCGATAAAATTTTTATCTCCAATTTTGGAGCGCTCGTCCACAGTTAAACCAGGACAAATAATTTTTCAAGATGTTGGCTCAATGATAAAGAATCCGTGGTCAAATTCGATTCTGTCCGTCCAAACGGTCTCAAACTAATAAACCGACAATTCGACAGGGGGTTCTGTATACAGGGTGAGTCTTCGATTTGTACATATATTTCAACTGTAAATTCCTCTCATCAAACGAAACACTTTGTTTCTATTCCATTTTTCAAAATTCGGTTCAGTTTGGGAGATACAGGGTGTCGAAAATCCATGAAAAAACACTTTTCCGTTTATATCTTCAGAACCGTTATTTCGAATGAACTGAATTTTGGTTGAGTTTTTACTCTATTCATGGTGCATATTCCTCAATCGAAACCTATCTTCACTAGTATAAAAGTTACAGGGTAGTCGACTCATCAATACACGCTAAAACACCATAAATACACTTTAAAAAGATAAACGGTTCATATTTTCGAAAGAATCAATCATTTAAAAAAATAAAAGTATTCCTATTTTTTTTTCAATAAAACGCGTCGTTTTCGAGTTATTTCCAATTTTACCCGGAGAAATTTGACGAAAAGACCATTAATTTCAAGAATAATCTGAATGCGTCTCTGAATTAAATACCATCGAATATTATTCCTTCTCTGGTCTTTAAACGAGTTTACAATGTTGTCACAATATTTATCATCTTTGTCGAGATATGTATTTTTATAATTAAATCCCACAAATGTGGGAGATAAAATCGAACACCAAGGAGGATTTAATTCTATTGAAAATTCATAGTTACCGGTCCATATTGAAGTTAAATGTCGATGAAATACAAAATTCGGATATGAATGATGAATCTCGATACAAACTACTTATTGAATTGAAATTAGTGAAACGATACCTGATAATCTGTGGCGATGTTTTTATCTAAACAACATCTCTTGGAATTTTATAAACTCGACACGGTTGAAATTTTATTAATTCACTTCACATAATAATCACATTAGAACAATAAGTCACTGAATGTATTCCGATTATTCAGAACTTCACATAATGTTTACGATTTGTTCAGAGACTCTGGTTTGTTATTGTTGAACGTTGGCCTCCAGTTAACCATACTTCGGTTTTCGCTCTACGCATGCGTGGTAAAATTTGGCGGCAAAGTCGATTTATGATGGAAACGGCAGAATTCATAGAGATTTATACCACGGTACACAAATGTATCGTGATTTATATGGTTCGTAATAAATCCTTAACCTCAATGAAAATATCAGCAAGCTGACAACATCTTCTTGAAATTTCTGTGCAAAAATTCACAGAATCGATACAAATTAGATAAGGTTAGGTTGTTTAATAATAAATCTGAATGAAAATAAGTCTTTCTTCATGATATTGTTTGGGAATTTCGAGGAAAATATGAACAAGTTATTAGTGTTTACAAACTAATCTGCAGAAAAATCGAAGAAAGAACTGATTTTGGTGGAATAAATGTGGCTTTTTAGTTGCAGATATAATCCGATGACACTAACTGTTTTTGTTGAAATTATCGTGTTTGCAATATTTTTATTCCAATAAGGTTAGTACTTGACTACTTGAGTATTCCCTAAATTGGGCCTAAATGTATAAACTCAATTTCAATCGAGAAATATGAACTTTGAATCAATTCCACAGTATCATTCCAGGGACGTATTCAGCCCAATGTTTTTTTCAAATGGCTATATCTTTTTAACAGAGCCGAATTCGGAAAAATGGAAAATGAAAAAACGGTTTCTTTTGGCCTCAAGAATCTTCATTTAAAATATATGTACAAGTCAAAGACTCACCCTGTATATGGCCATTCGGAATTCTGTTTTTCAGGTCATTTCAACGACAACTCATAAGTATGCAAGTATGAGTTTTCCTGCGAAGTAGGTGAATGACTCCTGACCACAAATCAGAGCTCTTTTAGAATTTTTAAATATAATAATGGTCATTCTAGTTGCAAAAATTCGAACTGAATTTCCCAAGATCACAAAGCGCTCTCTTATTATTAACTATGGTCGCTACAAAGTGAAAAATTCGATAGTCTTTTTCCTTTTTTGAATGTCATAGAGCGCAATTAAACTGGTTAATTTCCAAATAAATAAATTCTCATGTATTTATAGCATGGAGATATTTTTTCATAGAAAGTAATTATAACGATATAATACTGAATGGAAATTATCATTTATGGAACAATAACTTCAGGAGTCCTTTGTTGTTTCGCTGCTGAAAGGAAAATGGAACAGCAATTTGTTTGTCTTGACAGAATTCGTTTACAACAGAAACGCAGGTTCGAATCAGCCCCTTGGAAAGATTTCATAATTTTCGGAAAAATATTCAGATTTTAAAATTTAAGTGAAATAGGAATACTGTGAAAACAATTGAAATGTACTCGATATCTAGACAAATAAATTAAACAGTAGCTGTCGAATGAATCGTCCATGATAACGGATCTGTTATTGAAGAAATATTGAAGATTTTTTCAAAACTTCGATAGAATTGCGAATCTACATTCGCAAGTAGATTGAAAACGTCCTTCTCCATCTAAAGGCATAAATGATTGAAAAGACCATTCGAATCTGCCATTAGAGGATATTTGCGGATCGACAACACCCATACCGACAATGGTCTGAGCTTGAGTAACATAACTCGAAAATGAAATATCGAAAAAATAAAACTTGAAAAATTCGTTACTTATGAGGGCTATACGGCCGACTTTGATATCAAAATGTAGGTTTTCGAGGTATCTGAATTCAATAAACACAATTCCAGAACCCTGACTAGCTTGGTTTAGATTTTCACCAGCCAAATGGCTTTTTTTGAAAAATTGGACATTCCAAACTGTCCTAGCTTCCGTCCCTCTCGAAGTTTCCACTATTTGCTTATATTTTGTGGATCAGCATATCTCAAAGTATCCCTGTGCAAAATACACTGCGCAAAAAAATTAACGCACATTCTGAAAATCTCAATTTTAATGAAAGTTAACTCTACATTGACTTTATAACTTATTTTTTATGTTCTCTCGGGAAGGTTTTGAACGAAACAAGACACATTGAATGGAAGAAAAATTCAGGATTTCACCGAATCTTACGTGAAAGAAGAGGAATGAACAATTTTCAAAATACTGAAATGCTGATAAGTGATTTAATACTTGGTATTTCCACTCCTTGCGTTAATTACAGCTCGGCAACGACGGTTCATACTCAAAATGAGTGATCTTAAAATGTTCTGATCTAATCCTTACCAGATTTCTCCGAGTTGGATTCCTAAGTCATTAAGAGTAGCTGGATGATTTTCTGAACTTATCAGCCTTCTATTGAGGTTGTCCCAAACCTGCTCAATCGGATTGAGATCTGGACTTCTGGCTGACCATTCCATTCGAGAGACTTCAACCTCTTCAAGGTACTCCTGAACGATGCGCGCAGGATGGGGTCTGGCATTATCGTCCATAAAAATGAAATTTTCACCAATGTATGGGGCAAATGGCACTACATGCCCTTCAAAAATGTTCCTTATATACTTATCAGCATTCATAGCTCCATTATCAACGACCACTAGGTCTGTGCGAGCAGTCAAAGATATTCCATCCCATACCATAATCGATCATCCCCCGAAACCAGTAGTATTCAGGAAATTGCACTGAGCATCTCTTTCATGTGGACGTCTGTATACAAGGGAACGTCGATCACAATGGTAGAGGCACTCATCTGTGAAGAGAACTCTTTCCCAATCGGCCTCTTCCCAATGGATATGCTCTCTCGCAAAATCCAAACGCGCCATTCGATGGGCTGAGGTAAGAGCTGGGCCTCTTTCCGCGACACGAGGCCTTAGATCATATTCTCTGAGGCGATTTCATATTGTCTGAGTGCTAATTTGCACATCATGAGTTTGCTCAAGCTGATTTTGAAGGAGGCGAGCGGTTGCAAACCGTTGTCTCGACGAAGAAACTCTCAAGTAACGTTCTTGAATGGCAGTTGTTACCCGTGGTCTACCCAGTCCTGGTCTTCGGACATTCATACCTGTCTCCCTGAATCGCTGCAATAATCTGGACACACTTGTATGGGAAACTCCAAACTTTTCTGCAATTCTTGTGTATGTCCACCCTTCTTCTCGCAAAACTACCGCTTGGGCACATTCCTCTTGGGTCAAATTGCGTGTTTCGCGTTGCATAGCGATCGAGTGTAGAAAATTAAACGAAAGAAAAACTATTGATCACTAGAATTGATCGAGAACAACCGATTTTAGAATGGAGCCAATACATTCAAACTCTGATGATATCATCTTTTTTTATTCCTGCTGGGAGAAAACATCTGTATTGAAGAAAAACGTTGAAAGTGGATTACATATGCATGCATAATTCTGATAAAAACACCTTCAGTTGTAGAATAAATTTGAGATTTCCATGATGTGCGTTAATGTTTTTTGCGCAGTGTATGAGCGATTTCATAAAACTCAACTTTTGGGTGGAAAACAAACGCAAGGTCCGAAAACCCACATTTTCCCATTTTTGATATGCATCAATTTCTGAGAGTTCACCCCCCGTCCGGTCCTGTGCGAAATTCAATTATTTTTCCTTTGCGTGTCTCAACGAACAATACATCAATTTTCGATCAATATCGAATAAGTTTGGTGTCTTCTTTTAGGAAAGCAGAAAAAGCAAAGAGGCCAACCCGAGATGGTTTTTGTCCTTCGAGTGGAACGTGCTGTTGACAAAAAATTATTAGAAACTTGGTCCGAGGTACTTCAGAGCCATCCTGATGGCAGAATCTGAATGGAGCAATTACGCCTTGTAGGTCTTCGCTTCATATTGAATCAAGATCTGAACGGCATTTAAGGGGTTTCTGTTGTATTTTTCAATAAAGGAGGTTTCAGAATGAAATGATACTGATGGACGGAAAATTTTTATTCGAAATAGTCCATATACTCCATTCACTTGTATGATGTTGACCATGATTCAGATTCATCAAGTTTTCTTACTTGAAACTGATGCTGGTTGGTACTAGTTAAATGTCAAATGATTCTCAGAGACGTTGCCAAAGCTGATTTCTATTTACTCTTTTTTAACTTTGTAAATGGAGTTAGTTAATTTGAAGGTTTAACTATGACATTATGACGATCAGTACCACCTATACTTTGAGTGCTGTGAGCCCCTTAACAAAACTCAAAAATGAAAAATGCAAAACAAAAAACAAGAAAAAAGCGGGTAAAAAAAGGCCTATATGGACAAGTTTGGTATAGAATTATGGGTTTTAGAGGATGCTGAATTCAATAAAAAATAACTCGAGGCTCTAGCTATCACCGTTCAGTTTTTCACCTGTCAAATGACATTATTTCAAAACGTCATAGCTCCGGCTCCTGTGGTCGTATCCCCTTTTTGTTTGTACATTGTAAATCAGCATTATCCAAAGTATCTCTAGGCATAATAAAATCGAATTCGAAAATGTCAACTTATATATATATATCGGTTTTAAAACGTTTTTCTTCGTTGTCCGATGCCTAACTTCCATTCTTTCCGGTTTTTCCATTGATCTTCCCTCAAATCTCTGGCACTCATGGCCTTCGTTACCTCCTCCTTCCAAGTTTTCTTCGGTCTCCCCCGCTTTCTGCGATTTGTTGGTATCCACTTCATAGCCATTTTGGGCAGTCGTGTTTCTTCCATCCTCTGAACATGTCCGTACCACATTAACTGTTTTCGCTCTATATCGGTCATTATCGAGCCATCTATTCCCATTCGTTGTCTCACCTCTTCGTTTCTTATTCTATCCCTTCTTGATATACCCAGTGATCTTCGAAATACATCCATCTCTGTGGCCTCGAGTTTTCTTCGGTTGTGTTGGGTAATTCTCCACGTTTCTGCTCCGTAAGTCAAGCTACTTTTAATAAATGCTTCGTAAATATTATGTTTTCGTTGTCTTCCGATATCGCTACTCCAGAGTATGCCATTCAGACATCCAATAGTTCTTCTGGCCTGTGTTATCCTCTTTTGTATTTCTTTATCATCTTTGCCAGACGTGTCGAATTCCACTCCGAGATAGGTGTATACGCTGCAACATGCAACTTCTTCTCCGTCTAATTGGATGTTAGATTGCTCTGCTCCTATAGGGAGATATTTCGTTTTCTGTGTGTTTAGTTCCAGTCCCCAGTTCTTATATTCTTCTTGCAGTTTTCTCGCCATATATTGTAAGTCGTCTTTATCGTTGGCTATGACAACTTGGTCATCAGCAAATTGTAGGGTGTACAAGTAGGTTTCTCCGATATCGATGCCCATTCCGCCACATTTCCTCTTCCATTGGAATAAAGCTCGCGCAACATAGATCTTGAATAATGTGGGCGATATACAGCATCCTTGGCGTAAACCCTTATCTACCAAGAACTTCTCTGATAATTTGCTACCGATCTTTATTCTTGATGTGGTTCCCTCATATATGTTTTTGAGAGCTCTTATGAGGGTATGGCTAATATTTGTCTGCTGTAGAACACTCCACAATTTTTTCACTGGGATAGTATCGTAGGCTTTCTTGAGGTCTATGAACATTAGGTGAGTTTCTTGATTAACTGCTGTTCGTTTCTCTATGATTTGTTTTAGACAGAATATGTTATCAGTACATGTCCTTCCAGCTCGGAATCCCGACTGTTCTTCTTCTTCGTTACTCCTATATTCTTGTTCTATCATGTCTCGGACAAGTCTTCCATACAAACGGCTCAGAGTACTGGTTACAGATATCCCCCTATAGTTTGAACAGTCAAGTTTGTTTCCCTTCTTATGGATAGACGAGATATAGGCTTCCTTCCAATCCTCAGGGACTGGCTCTCCACCAAGGTATTGGTTGATACACCATGTAAGCAGTTCAAATAGGTGTTCTGACCCACATTTGATTAATTCCGCCGGAATTCCTTCCGGACCAGCAGCGCGACCATTTTTCAGTTTTTGGACAGCATTCTTCACTTGATCAACGGTGACTGTTATTTCGTCACCCTCCACCTGGACTGGATGTCAACTTTTTGGGTGAAAAATGACAAAGGGGTAAGACCCCCCAAAAACACCATATTCGTCATCACCACGAAATCCTTGGCGAATCTAAAGGCGTTTTTCAATCTGGACGACATACTATCCATTTGAGCCATTCACAAAACCCATTGTGACGATCAGTACCACCTATACTTTGAGTGCTGTGAACCTATGAACAAAACTCAAAAATGAAAAATGCAAAACAAAAAACAAGAAAAAATCGGGTAACAAAAGGCCTATATGGACAAGTTTGGTATCGAATTATAGGTTTTCGAGGACGCTGAATTCAATAAAAAATAACTTGAGGCTCTAGCAATCACCTTTAGATTTTCATCTGTCAAATGAGATATTTTCAAATTTCAAATCGTCATAGCTCCGGCTCCTGTGGGCGTATCCACTTATTGTTTGTATATGTTAATGTATTATCCAAAGTATCTCTGCGCATAATAAAATCGAATTTGAAAATGTCAACTTTTGGGTCAAAAATGACAAAGGGGTAAGACCCCCTAAAAACACCATATTCGTCATCACCACGAAATCCTTGGCGAATCTACAGACGTTTTTCAATCTGGATGATATACTACCCATTTGAGCCATTCACAAAAATCATTAGGGCGATCAGTACCACCTATACTTTGAGTGCTGTGAAGATGAAAAATGCAAAACAAAAAACAAGAAAAAATCGGGTTGACAAAGGCCTATTCGGACAAGTTTGGTATCGAATCATAGGTTTTCGAGGACGCAGAATTCAATAAAAAATATTCCGAGAGTCTATCTAGCACCATAAGTCGCTTAGAAGTTTTTCTGTCGGGTTATTCGATTACTCTTATTCTTTTTCGAATGAACTATCACAAAGTAACTTTTCTGTCCATTATTTTTCAATAAAATTTCAACACTCGATTCTCGATGTCCGTACAAGAAAATAGCATAACTGAATCTTCCAACCATGTTTATATACGTCAAATATTTCCAGTTTTAACAGATAAAAAGGTTTTTTCAACATTCGCCAGATCTTTGGAATGATTGAATTCACATAATATTTACTCAAATTCATTATTTTCCCAAAGTAAATGAAAATTTCGATAAATACGTAATTACTAAGACCTCTATTTTTTTAAGAAAAGACAATGTTTTTCATTCATCTGACAGGAAAATAACTATAACCTATTACTTTCAAAATATACATATTATTTTCAAGACATGAATATAAAAAACTTGACTACATAGTCAAGTAGGCTTTCGAAATAAAAAAGCATTTTTCCATTATCTTTTTTCTTATTTTTTTAATAATCCCTTCAATTGTGGGAGATCTAGTGGCTGCACCCTGTATCTGTTACATCACAGCCCCCTTATAACAATACGTTCATCGAAGATCCACCATTAAAACTGACAACTTTACGATGCCGATTACGAAGTAGCCACCCTGTATTGATGGCTCAGAAACCATTATCAGCTTTTCCTTCGACATCATATGTTGCAGCTGCTGCTACAACATACACTGACCCGATGAAAAACAGCAATGAAAATCCCCCTTTTATCATCTTGATCCCGTGGGCAGAACTCGGGATTATTCTCAACTGAGCAAGATTTCTTTGAGACATATGGAGGTTGGGATTTGACGGTCCCCGAACTATCAGGAAAGAATATTGGGTGTAGCGGCCTGAATCATATTTCTGTGTCCCCAATTCAATTCGTTTCTTCGATACTAACACGTATGATACCGATGAGGAAGTTACAAGATGTGTTCTACAAGGACAAAAGTGGCGACGAGGAAAATAGCCAATTATTTTTTGCGATGAGTTCGGTTCATGAAATTGACTTAGAGCTAATATCCAGTGTTTGTTCCAAAGCTCATATGTCGGGTGATACAACTTCAAATTGAAATAGAACACATTTGAATTGAGATTTATGATAATTGCAGTTATCCCTATCTAAAAATACACCAAATATATACACTGCGCAAAAAATTAACGCACATTCTGAAAATCTCAATTTTAATGAAAGTTAACTCTACATTGACTTTATAACTTATTTTTTATGATCTCTCGGGAAGGTTTTGAACGAAACAAGACACATTAAAAGGAAAAAAAATTCAGGATTTCACCGAATCTAATGTGAAAGAAGAGAAATGAACAATTTTCAAAATACTGAAATGCTGATAAGTGATTTAATACTTGGTATTTTCACTCCTTGCGTTAATTACAGCTCGGCAACGACGGTTCATATTCAAAATGAGTGATCTTAAAATGTTCTGATCTAATCCTTCCCAGATTTCTCCGAGTTGGATTCCTAAGTCATTAAGAGTAGCTTGATGATTTTCTGAACTTCTAAGCCTTCTATTGAGGTTGTCCCAAACCTGCTCAATCGGATTGAGATCTGGACTTCTTACTGGCCATTCCATTCGAGAGACTTCAACCTCTTCAAGTTACTCCTGAACGATGCGCGCACGATGGGGTCTGGCATTATCGTCCATAAAAATGAAATTTTCACTAATGTATGGGGCAAATGGCACTACATGCTCTTCAAGAATGTTCCTTATATACTTATCAGCATTCATAGCTCCATTATCAACGACCACTAGGTTTGTGCGGGCAGTCAAAGATATTCCACCCCATACCATAATCGATCCTCCCCCGAAACCAGTAGTATTCAGGAAATTGCACTGAGCATGTCTTTCATGTAGACGTCTGTAACAAGGGAACGTCGATCACAATGGTAGAGGCAGAATCTAGACTCATATGTGAAGAGAACTCTTTCCCAATCGGCCTCTTCCCAATGGATATGCTCTCTCGCAAAATCCAAACGCGCCCTTCGATGGGCTGGGGTAAGAGCTGGGCCTCTTGCCGCGACACGAGGCCTTAAATCATATTCTCTGAGGCGATTTCTTATTGTTTGAGTGCTAATTTGCACCTCATGAGTTTGCTCAAGATGATTTTGAAGGAGGCGAGCGGTTGCAAACCGTTGTCTCAACGAAGAAACTCTCGAGTAACGTTCTCGAATGGCAGTTGTTACCCGTGGTCTACCCTGTCCTGGTCTTCGGATATTCATACCTGTCTCCCTGAATCGCTGCAACATTCTGGACACATTTGTATGGGAAACTCCAAACCTTTCTGCAATTCTTGTGTATGTCCACCCTTCTTCTCGCAAAACTACCGCTTGGACACATTCCTCTTGGGTCAAATTGTGTGTTTCGCGTTGCATAACGATCGAGTGTAGAAAATCAAACGAAAGAAAAACTATTGATCACTAGAATTGATCGAGAACAACTGATTTTAGAATGGAGCCAATACATTCAAAATCTGATAATATTACTTTTTTTTATTCCTGCTGGGAGAAAACATCCGTATTGAAGAAAAACGTTGAAAGTGGATAACATATGCATGCATAATTCTGATAAAAATAATTATCATTTAGAACACCTTCAGTTGTAGAATAAATTTGAGATTTCCATAATGTGCGTTAATTTTTTTGCGCTGTGTATAAACACGTTCAAATTTTTTTCTCGATATTAATCAAAACTAAAATAGACCATTAAGTTTAGTACAACAACAAAGCTACTCATAAAAATTTGTCCAACTAACAGTGGCTCACTAACAAAAATCATGAAAGAAAATAGTACGTACAGTTTTCCAGAAAAATATCACACTGTAGAACGTTGCAATCGAAATCGGTATGTCACATCGTGTACACTCTTAATTGTATTATCAATGCCAAATTTCAGTAGAATGTCTTGTGAAATGAAGTAACTATGAGAAAAAACTTGAAAAATATTGAATCTTTGACACCCTGTAACTCGAAAACTAAACGTTTGCGGTCCAATGTTTATGGAATCTTTTGTCTTGAAATTACGAAAGGAATAATCCCTCATTTGTACTTTCAGTTTAGGAGCATCCTTTGTATCAACATTCCAATATCTAAGAATACGTCAAAATTCACAATTTCAGTGTATCACTTCTAATTCATTTAGTCGAGACATATTGTTTTTGGCATAGACACAGAGTGGACAAAACACAAATGAAAATTTCCGTTTCCAACGTTCAAAGAACGAAAGCCCAAGTATTTCGGTTGGCATTCCTGACTAATACCCTCACTCAATTTTTAATTCGTCGGTTTCCCCGCTTAAACTCACGCAAACTGCCGTGTGAATGATTTGCTTATCTAGATTGGCAGTTCCCAAGCCTACACAAATATCTTCATTCGAGGTGAGCCGAAAGATATATTGGAACTGTCCGGAAAGCTCATAAAGTCGAAACGAGGTGAACTTCCATTGGGTTTTTATCGATTTCAGTCAACGTTCACTCTCGACTTCCGTTAATCGTTTTAGTTTTGATTCATTTTACTCTCTGGTTTTTTACTTGTTAGTAAGTTGGCTTCAGATTATTGGCTTGTTCTTTTATTGGTATTGCCGTCACTTTGTGGCAATTTCTTTGAGGTTGCTGTTGGTTGGTTGACTATTCCAAACATTCTTGATATTCAGGCTTATACTAATGTTCAAAATTTTGTTTCTTTTTGATTTCGTCATATTTAATACAACGAGTGATGAAGTTCAAGATGTAAGTTTGTTGTTTGGCACTTTCGGTGAACGGTCTGAGCTTGAGAACAGAACTGGAAAATGGAATATCGAAAATACACTGCGCAAAAAAATTAACGCACATTATGGAAATCTCAAATTTATTCTACAACTGAAGGTGTTCTCAATGATAATTATTTTTATCAGAATTATGCATGCATATGCTATCCACTTTCAACGTTTTTCTTCAATACAGATGTTTTCTCCCAGTAGAAATAAAAAAAAGATGATATTATCAGATTTTGAATGTATTGGCTCAATTCTAAAATCAGTTGTTCTCGATCAATTCTAGTGATCAATAGTTTTTCTTTCGTTTGATTTTCTACACTCGATCGCTATGCAACGCGATACATGCAATTTGACCCAAGAGGAATGTGCCCAGCGGTAGTTTTGCGAGAATCGAAGGGTGGACGTACACAAGAATTGCAGAAAGGTTTGGAGTTTCCCATACAAGTGTGTCCAGAATGTTGCAGCGATTCAGGGAGACAGGTATGAATGTCCGAAGACCAAGACAGGGTAGACCCCGGTAACAACTGCCATTCAAGAACGTTACTTGAGAGTTTCTTCGTTGAGACAACGGTTTGCAACCGCTTGCCTCCTTCAAAATCAGCTTGAGCAAACTCATGAGGTGCAAATTAGAATTCAGACAATAAGAAATCGCCTCAGAGAATATGATTTAAGGCCTCGTGTCGCGGCAAGAGGCCCAGCTCTTACCCCAGTCCATCGAAGGGCGCGTTTGGATTTTGCGAGAGAGCATACCCAACTAGCAAAATAGTCCCCTAAAAGAACGAAATTATTTCATAATCATCGTATTGCGCAGATAGAAACAACAAAATTATTTTTTTATGCGTCCCAATACGACAATTTTATCTTAAAATATAGAGATTTCTATAATGCGGTTATTGCGGTTATATAAACGTTCTCACAACTCATATCATACGATAAAGAAATAGTCTAAGTGAAGGAATTTTATAACAGTTGCAAAGCGTACCATAAAATTCTTATAGAATAATTTTAAAACAGTCTTATACAGATTATAATACGGTTGCATAGCTATTGTGTTACTTATAATAGCGGCGTTAAACGATGGTTGTAAAAGAATCTGTATAAATAGTTGCATTAGAGTTCCATAAAAAAATAATAGGATTGTTGCTTTACGCAGAAGTAAAACATATATACACAATTAATATTAATGGATTTTATAATCATTTTATAACAACTACATAATTCTCTCTTATGAAGAGCTTATAGAATAAAAATGTAGTTCCCAGGAATAAATTTATATCAAGTCATGCATTATAAAATCACTTTAAAATTTACTGTATCCCCTACTAGAAGAATCGCGCGGGTTTTTTAGCAGGTTCCGTTAACAAAATGAATTCGGCAATATCTGATTATGAGTGGAAACGAATAAAAAGGATCAGTTAAAAAGAAGTACAATGGAATGGAATACTTCAGACGCAGAGGCTGAAGTGGCATGTAACGAAAAGGCTAATCTAGAAGAAACGACAATTTTAGCTTCAGCCAGCAGTGATAGGTAATACTGAAGAAGAATCCAAAAGAAATGAAGGCCAACCTGATATGTTGAAAGAAAGCGTCAACATTAATAGTGCTGATGAAGAAACCACTGATACAGACGACGTAAATTTGATGCATTATCTGTCTGAAATTGAAAAAAAGATTAAAATAAGAGATCCACTCAAGATTTGGACAACGTTTTTTCACATCAATCATTCTGCATTAAGAGAGCTTTTCGTTATATGAAACCTGGCTATTCCTTATCTTCTTCCTACAGCTCCAAGAACATTCTTAAATACTCCCCAACTCAAAAATTGGTTTGGAAAATATCCAGAAGTTAAACCGCTTGCGTTTTCTTGGAGACTATCCAGCGCAAGTTTTCATAGAAGAGGACTGTTTTTTCTTTCATTAATTTTTATTTAATTTCAGGAGTAGCGAATTTTAATGCTAAACACTTGTGCTAATGCGAATCCAATTTGTTTCGGGCACCGAATCACTTTCACGTTGTAATTTGGAGGCAAATCTTCTTGGAAAGGATAACTTGCGATTCTTTTTCCAGTTTGTAGGCCCATTTGTCAACCCCTTTCTTTTATTTTCCACTGTTTCCACTATTTTGACATCTTTTATGGTTTATTATATAAATACCTGTCTATAAATTTCACGATGGAAAAAAATCTGTATACAAAAGTTATTCGAAACACAATATAACTAAATGATTGTTAACTGTCGTACCCCAAGCACGTTAAGCGATAATTCTGTTCTATTATGTAGTTTGCCAACACGCTATAGGATAACGCGGATATCTAACGTACAGTGTTGTTAGCTTGGGCAGTTAGTAGTTATATCATTGTTTAAACAATGGATATATTATACCAGCATTCATAATATTAGGTGCAATTAATAGGTCGTAGACTTTTTATTTTATTATGATACGTACGATAAGTTCAAAACGTGTTGCAGATCGATTAAAAAAGTCAGCAATTTTTTTTCATTATACATCATCCGAATATTAATCATATCATTGTCATCTCTGACGAACAAATCGTTTGGAGATGTAATTTCTTGAAGTTGGAATAACTTCGCAAAAAGTTATACAAGAGGGCCGAAACAACCTGACCTCACGTCAGAGTGCTTACAACATTTCTTCACCAGGACAACATTTTTTTTAACAATCACTGAAAAACTGTTGCAATAAATTTTATGTCGCGTGCACTTTATGCAAAACAGCGACATATGTTGAACAATTCACTATTTATACTCGTGGTGTGTAGTATAAAATCTGGCAACATCCAAAGGTGGTCAAGAATCAAAACCTAGCAATGACTCTTGAAACTATCAAATGCAATGGTATGGCGCTGTATTGAACAACATAATAAAACTTTAATATCGTATACAGCTCAGAAGGAAATAGAATCATTGTATAAGGTCTTTAAAGTGTGTTCTACCATATACGCCATTTTATTAAACTTTCGGATGTTCCGAAACCGCCGCCATTGTGAGAAAAACCTAAATAAACGTGAAAAGGTGAATTAAAATTTAATTTTTAAGAGAGATGTATAGATTTTTTTCTGCATATCCAACAGTCACAATATATGTTTTATTCTTAGTTGAAAACTAAACAGAGAAAACATAATTTGTTATTCTTTATCTTTTAATAATATCAATAAAATGTAAACTAAACTGAGGCGCTTTAATTTTTTATCATCAATGTATAATATATTGTCAGAAAATTCAGCTGCGCAAATAAATTTAGCCCCTGGACTAACGACAAAAATATGTTCAATCAACAGATACGATAATAACTCCGCCGCCATATAATGTCGCTGGCATATGAAATTGAATCTTAAACCTCTGCCTCTGTCATGACTCAACGCAAACGTTGACATACCTCTATATCTAATAAAATATTCTTGTGACAATTTTATTCCGAATTTCAACAGTAGACAACAAAATTATTTTATTAGCGATTCTTTCTGCATTATAAAATAATTTCTTAGTTGTTCTATAAATGTTCGTTAAATACTCTCAAACCGCAGAATAAAAGAACTGCTATGCAAAAGTTTCATAGCAGTTGCCAAATAGTTTTGTAAATGTATTATATAAGTAATTTTGAAGACATCCTTATATGACAGTTTTATAGTGATAATACGGATTATCTTATAACGGTTGTATAGTTAACTATAGAACTGTCCTAAAAGAACTGATCTGTTGTATAAACTGGGGCCCTTTTTGGTTGTAAAGACATTGTATAGTGGTTTATAGCCGCATTATAAGATTTTAACGTTTCTATAAGATATGCTGTATAGCATTTCTCACAGCCTTTATAAAATTAGTTTTGCTAGTTGGGTATCCATTGGGAAGAGGCCGATTGGGAAAGAGTTCTCTTCACAGATGAGTCTAGATTCTGCCTCTAACATTGTGATCGACGTTCCCTTGTATACAGACGTCCACATGAAAGATATGCTAAGTGCAATTTCCTGAATACTACTGGTTTCGGGGGAGGATCGATTATGGTATGGGGTGGAATATCTTTGACTGCTCGCACAGACCTAGTGGTCGTTGATAATGGAGCTATGAATGCTGATAAGTATGTAAGGAACATTCTTGAAGAGCATGTAGTGCCATTTGCCCCATACATTGGTGAAAATTTCATTTTCATGGACGATAATGCCAGACCCCATCGTACGCGCATCGTTTAGGAGTACCTTGAAGAAATTGAAGTCTCTCAAATGGAATGGCCAGCAAGAAGTCCAGATCTCAATCCGATTGAGCAAGTTTGGGACAACCTCTGAGAAGTTCAGGAAATCATCCAGCTACTTTAAATAACTTAGGAATCCAACTCAGAGAAATCTGGGAAGGATTAGATCAAAACATTTTAAGATCACTCATTTTGAGTATGAACCGTTGTTGCCGAGCTGTAATTAACGCAAGGGGTGGAAATACCAAGTATTAAATCACTTATCAGCATTTCAGTATTTTGAAAATTGTTCATTTCTCTTCTTTCACATAAGATTCGGTGAAATCCTGAATTTTTCTTCCATTTAATGTGTCTTGTTTCGTTCAAAACCTTCCCGAAAGAACATAAAAAATAAGTTATAGAGTCAATGTAGAGTTAACTTTCATTAAAATTGAGATTTTCAGAATGTGCGTTAATTTTTTTGCGCAGTGTATAAAACTGAAAAAATTCATTACTTATGAAGGCTATATGGCCGACTTTGGTATCAAAATGCAGGTTTTCGAGGTCGCTGAATTCAATAAAAACAATTCCAGAGCCCTAACTAGCATAGTTTAGATTTTCACCTGTCAAATGGCATTTTTCGAAAAAATCGAAATTTCAAACTGTCTTAGTTTCCGTCCCTCTTGCCGTATCCAATATTTGTTTATATGATGTGGATCAACGTAGACCAAAGTATCTCTGTGCAAAATATGAGCAACAAAAACGTTCCCTGTCACGCTGTCAGTCACCGGCTCGGTAAAAAGTTATTCACACTCCATCAGCTCCCAACGATTTCGGCCGATGAAACTTGAGATGGTAGCGTGGGATGGATCAATATTTGCTCGGTAATATTAGCAAGTTCTCCATTCACAAATCCAACAAACACGGTCCGTATCGGCGGTCTAATACGGTTAGAAGTCACGGCGGAGATTCTCTCCATGATCGATTGGGAATTGCCGACGGCCTGTGGAAATTGCGAGTTTGCAGAGGAATGGCTATTTGTTTCCAGTTCCGAACTCAAACTTAAATACAGCAGTTCGGATGTTTCTGTCCCATTTGGTCGCCGAACTGTTGGAACTGTCTGTTGACTCGCGGCGTTGCTCGGCCGTGGTTAAGTTGCGTTCACACTCAACATTGGGGATTCGGTCAAATTCATTTCTTCGCCCCGGACTTTCCTTATGAGAAATGGCGTTTCGTCAAATGTTCTGAAATTTTGGTATAATGTAGTACTCGACCTACTGATCAAAAGTGTCCATGGCCCCAACTCAATCATATGACTAGTTTTTGAGATACAGGGCGTTGAAGTTGAGAATTACCCACTTCAACTAAACTCGTATCTCGGAACAGAATCGAATGAAATTCAATTTTTCTCAAGAAACATTTCCTTCCATCCCCAGGGAGCAACCATATAGAGGAATATGACCGAAAATCGTTACGAATACAGGGTTATCCATAATTGAATGCATGCCCGATTTTGAAAGTATAAAATGTCAGTTCCAGAGCGAGAACGTTCGCAAAATGAACTATTTCACTAGATATGTTGTTGTTACATCGAAAAAACCTGAAATACCTAGAATTCATACTAGGTGATCCATTATTATAGAAAGTATTCACAATGAAGGTTAAGTGGACACCCTGTATTTTTGGGTTGATTTAAGATGTTTTTTTGATTTTTTCAGAACATATCACCATGGACTTCGAAGAATACAGGGTGATTCAGTCATGAAATGAACTGTGAACCTCACGAAAATACCCAAAAAACACTTTTTTTTTCATCACCCACTATTTCGAGATTAACTCCGTTGAGGTGGGAATTTTATTTCACCACTGTACTTGATATAAAAACATCAATACGGCTGAGAGTTTTCATCCACTTCCTATGACCAGAGTTTGTTTTATGTAGGTATGTAATATGAAAATTATTCATTTATGTTATTCTATTCTTATTACAGTATAAAAAAAAATCTGGTCATAGGAAGTGGATAAAAACTCTGAGCCGTATTGATGTTTTTATATCAAGCACAGCGGTGAAAGAAAATTCCCTCCTCAACGGAGTTAATCTCGAAATAGTGGGTGATGAAAAAAAAAAGTGGATTTTGGGTATTTTCGTGAGGTTCACAGTTTATTTCATGACTGAATCACCCTGTATTCTTCGAAGTCCATGGTGATATGTTCTGAGAAAATCAAAAAAACATCTTAAATCAACCCAAAAATACAGGGTGTCCACTTAACCTCCATTGTGAATAGTTTCTATAATAATGGATCACCCAGTATCAATTCCGGGTATTTCAGGTTTTCTCGATGTAACAACAACATATCTAGTGAAATAGTTCATTTTGCGAACGTTCTCGCTCTGGAACTGACATATTTTATACTTTCAAAATCAGGCATGCATTCAATTATGGATATCCCTGTATTCGTAACGATTTTCATTCCTCTATATCAGGGTTTCTCAAAGTGGGGTTCGCGAACCCCTTGGGGTTCGCCACCTGACGAAAGGGGGTTCGCGACAAGATTTACGTAATGGCGGCTCGAATTAAGGGTGAAATTGACCAACATTAGTCCTAAAATTGACTTAATTTGCGACCGCAAACAAGCTCATCCATTAATATTTATAAAATACAGTCGAACTCGAATCACGATCTGCCAATAAAAAATTCCAGTTTTCAAGACTTCGAGTTATTGAAAAATACACATTTTTTATGTATTGTTTATGTGGGTACATAATGTACCATTTAATTCAAACTAAAACTGCCTTGTCAACACTAGCGTACTTTGTTTTTTTAGGCCTTTTGGAACTCTCACAAGCACCACCAATTTGAACTGCACTGATAATTATTTCCTTTTTTTCAATAGTAGACATACGGTGTTTGTTGGAACGCCATACTTCAAAGCTACATCTTCCTTTCGTGCACCACTTTCCACTTCATTTAAAAGTCTATATTTTCATCAAGAGATAAAATGTTCAAATTAAGTTTTGACGACATATTTTTGGCGCGATATTGTTGTCATGTTGTGAAATCTCACAACTTACATATAACTAAAGAACTCAACTGATTTCACTGCATACGGTTAAGCGTTGAAACGATTCGTTAAAATCATGTACAAAAACTAAAAAGTAAGCAAAACAACTCCCATTGATTTATCCGTAAATTATCCGTGATGAAAGAAAATTTGATTGATCGATCTGCAGCCGTCGAAACGTAGGTCGGGCATTTTTCTCTTAAACTATGCATGCAATATTTTTGAGATTTAGAAGAAAGATAAAGCTTTTCATCTTTTATTTATCGGCGAAAAGGAGAATGGTGCCGCTTTCGTTAGGAAAAAACATGCTCTGCTGATCTTTAAATCGAATTAACAGATCACATATTCAAAACATTATTTCAGCAATCAACAAATTGAATAATCTTTTGGATAAAACATTGAAAAAAATCTGTTGATTGCTCAAATATTTTTTAATATTTGACATAGGTACACTTACCAGTGAACGTGATATTTTTTTGAAACAGAAACGGCAAAATTTTTCTCGTCCAGGATAAATCAAGGATGGAGAGCTACATCTTTCTTTCGAATTTCAACAATATTGCATTCATAGTTTTCGAAAAAAAAATGTCAGATATACGTTCCGACGGCCGCAGATTGATCAATCAGATTTTGTCATTTTTCTACAAAACATTGAGAGAAAAATTTTTTTTTCACCACGGATAATTTACGGAATAATCACTGAAAAATATGAGCTAAGTACTTTGTTTTTGCTGAAAACATTGTTTGAATAGTTGTTTCGCTGAGTTGATATCCACTTAGTGACACATCTCATATTTTTTCAAATAAAAGAGCGTCAAACTCTATTTTTTCACGGATGAACTACAGATGAAAAACGGCAAAATTTTTAGCTATTCCGAGTTTGATTCGCGAGAGTTGTTTTGCTAACTTTATGTACATGTTAAAATCACTCGTGAATGAGGAATTCCTCCAAAAAATTCGACTTATCGAATTATGCCCCCGAATATTTCGTTCGCGGTATCAAGATATTCGAGTTATAGAAGTTCGACTTATCGAACAAAAATGACACTAATTTGCAATCTTGGCGCGATTGCCAACCAATTTGATTCGATTTATCAAAGTTCGACTGTACAAACTTACTCTTTCTTTTCTATTTGTTATACCTTTTAACATTGAAATAAAAACCTCATTTTCTTAAACAGCGAATTTTGGTGTGGGGGGGGTGGGGTTAAGGGGTTCGCCAATGCGTTGTTGAAGAGTGTATCGTTCTATCTATACTAATATTATAAAGAGGAAAGATTTGTATTTTTGTTTGTTTGATACGAATAGGCTCAAAAACTACTGGACCGATTTCACAAATTCTTTCACCCTTAGGAAGCTACATTATCCCTGAGTGACATAGGCTATACTTTTCACCCGAAAAAATTAAGGATATCTACTATAACTTCAATCATTACAAAAAAATCAGCCAAAATCAGCTATTTTCACGTGCGCTGCAAAAACCGTGAGACTTACGTGGATACAATGTATGACGGAAATGTACCTATTGAATATTTCTAAAAAAAAGTCCGCAATAGCATGTATCTATCTCTCAAGATTGACTTGCTATTACCTGTTTATGGTAATCAGATGTTTTCCAAAATTATGCACTATTTGGGAGTGTGTTTTTATGAATTGGGTATTGATCCTCATCCAACCTAATACGTTATTTATCCCCAGTATTTAATTTAGAACAAAATTGCCCTTCATATCATACAATTACAACGAGTACATCAAAAGATATGGCAGGTTGAAGTTTTGAAGATGAAACCGCCGCGTGAAACAAATTTCTACTCGGGCGAAGCTGGGACGGCCTGCTTGTCTTTCATAATGCCGTGGTGTCTACTCGTCAAATGTCAAAAAAATGACAGCTTCAGAGTAACATCTCTTATTGGAAAACCTCTTGTAGTTTTGTCTTTTTAAATTCTCATTATTATCTGCTCATTGAATCATCTTAGTTCCATTTAGTGTGAGCCTATCTCTGGAGTGTTCCAAGTCCGGGAATTCCCCCGAAATCGTCCAGAATCTTGGCGGGTCCAGAAGCTCCCGAATCCGCGATGAAATTCCCGAATAACTAACCCAATTCGGAGGATTCTCAAACGAAATCTTGTACTTTTTGCTCCGCTATAACGACGTGATTCACAATGCCGAACAGAAGAGAAGTTCATGGTACAAAGGACGGCATTATTAATATAATTCTTTATTTTTATCTACATCGCGAGTTTCGGATGTTTCGGTAATACCTTAAACGGATTATATTCTGTACCGTTTAGAATTTCGGCCCGAGAATTCGGCAAACGAAGCGGGGGCTGCGGGAGGTGGAAATCTGAAAATCATAAAGTCTTTCTGGAGAGGAAGGGTCTGCTTTGCGTCTACGTCGGATTTCTGGATGGAATTTTTCATTTCCTTTGAGTCTTTGATAAAAACGAAGAAAATAGGAATATACAAAAATCATTTTTCATTGATTGCTCATCATAAGCATAAGAAAAAAGAGAATTTGTGAATTCAGCGAGATCTAAATTGTAATTAAGCACCAACAATCCTGTAACTTCAAGGATAGGCCTAACAGCTTTCGTTTAAACGAAAGCCCCCCTTCAATTTTCGACAAGGAATCATTCTCTGAAAACGTTTTCGCACATCTGGCAACACCCTGTAGATACTCCAAAAAGTTTCTCCGGAACTTTGAAACTGCTAGATCTAAAAAATATCTGGATCTCAGTAAAAACCAACTTCACCTACTCACTGGCTTTCTCACAGGACATTGTCGCCTAAAGAAGCATCTGTTGAGAATGGGTTTATCGGACACTGATGAGTGTAGATTCTGTGGGGAGGAGGAAGAAACTCCTATTCACCTGGTTACGGAATGCTATGCCATTGCAAGCCAAAGGAAAGATAGCTTTGGACAAGAAACTTGTAGAAGTGGGGAGTTACCCTCCTTGAAGCCGTCCCAGATACTGGATTTCATCAAATCTCTGGAACTGGAGGGCGAGCAGTGGGAGGCGCGACGATGACAGCTCTGTCAGGGGGCACAATAGACCTCAAGGTCGCAGTGGACTGTAACCCCTTTTAACTATAACTATATATAACTATAACACCCTGTAGATCTCGTATGCGTAGCGCCCAAAAAGTGTTAGAAATAACTCACATTTCAAACAATAGACGAGTCCCTTCATGCTGGCCAACTGGTTAAAAATACCTGAAAATCACTTCCCTTCTTTTCGCAATGATTCAACTCTTACCTGAAAGCTTTAATCGTAATGAGTGTATCCTGAAAATATTAGATGTCACGAAGGTCTTCATCAAAAGCTATAAATTTTTGTTTTCTTAGGGTTTCATCAATGGAAAATAAATATCCCCACCAAAATGTTTGAATGGAGAATTTGAATTTTTCGAATCAAATGAGGATTTCGCTTGAGTTTGTTTCTTATAACTTTTCTGATGAATGAGATGTTTCTATTAACAGTGTAAAAATGATTCAAGATACTGCAGAAATATCAAATTCAAATTTCATTAATTTCCGAAGAAGTAGCACTCGTATAAAGAACTGTTGCAAGAGGTAAAACTGATTATTATAGGTGTTTTCTTTGAATTCGTAGAGATCATAGGAAGACTTTCAGTGAATTAATGTATTATTAACCCTGTATTGTGGAGTTTATTGAATATAGGTGCATAATTGGGTTTTCGTTTCTAATTGGATAGAAATTCTACGAGGAATTCAAAGGAAATTAGGGAAATAAATGATTGTTTTGAATGTTCTTTATTTGCATGGACACTTACTACAGAATAACAACCCAAAAGTATTTACAACTGTCATAGACTATGATCTGGATGTGAATAAGTTCTGATGCAGCATGAGAAATTAGGATCATTGTACTGGAAAACCATTATAACGAAGTATCACTTTGAAATCATAGTATATTCTTAATATGTAAAGTGGTAAATTCATCAATTCAACATCAGAACTTGGCCAGTGAATACCACATCTCAAAATATCAGCTAAACACACACAATATATTTACTAAAAATATTGTTCGCAGTTGATTGAGAAACTCCCATAAAAATGGCTACTTCACAAATAGTTTCAGTTTTATAAATACTAAAACTAATCTCTCTGGGACAATTTATTCATGGATTTTTAAATCTGGATATAAATCTTAAATTAACTTGACATAATCGTCCACATGAAGGGAACCAACACATATATTCTTTGCAGCAAGGTTCCCATCAATAGTTTGTCTATCTCCAGTCTCCAGTCCAATTGATGCAATATGCCAAAGGCATTAGTGATATTCGGTGTTGAGGCATCTTTCTCAGGAAATTTATCAGAACGAATAGCCGTGTTTTTACTTTTCCTTGAGGAGCAATTGAAAACAGTTTTTTTCCAGTACTAGTACTTTGCTTACATTGTTATATCATCATCTACTGGCCTAAAATTCAAATATATCATGAGGATTGAAACATAAAAATCTTTTCGTTCAGATGCTTCACCTTTTCTGATTTCCATCTTACAAAAAGATGAAGTCACAGCTCAGTACCTCAAATTACGAGGATCATATCCCTCAAGAATATCTGAAACAGCCATTGATTTAGAATATATATTCTAATTTCTAAGTCAATGGAAACAGCTTAGGAGCAAGTAAAAATATAAACAACTCGTTTTCTAGGTTGGAAAGTCATAGATTTCCATTAATGAAAACATAAAAAAATAAAAATGTATAGCTTTTGATGAAGACATCTAATATTTTCATCATTAAGATTAAAGCTCTCAGGTAAGATCAGAATCATTGCGAAAAAAAGGGAAGTAATTTTCAGGTATTTTTAAACAGTTGGCCAGCATGAAGGGACTCGTCTATTATCAAAACTTCGAAAGAATATTTTGTGGACAAGTTTTTAATAAATAACTGTTGAATAAATGATAAATTGGTTCGAAAGCACAACCAGCCAATCCCATTTTTCACACCAACAAAAGAAATTCTCGAAATATTCCGCACAAACATGCCGGCCACAAACCCTTCCATGCCTGCCATAAAAATTAATTCTCGTAGCTAATCAGCGGCCAACAAATGTCGAAAAAGTGGGGTCCGTACGATATGAATATCCCCCTGATTGAAAGCATGACGTCAAAGCCGAATTCTCTCCCAGAGCAGGCTTCAAAGCGGTTGCTTCATTTAATTTGGGTAAACATGACGTGAATCCATTTTTCCACACAGCTTCAGATGTCATGCCACCGTCCAATATTTCCGCGGGAGAAAGGAATAATCAGTGTGTTGTGTCGAAACATTTTGCCGACATTGAAATAATCAATTGGAAAAAAACGGGAGAATCAGAGACTTGTATTGTATTATTATTCTTTAACTATACCATACTAAAATGATATAACTCTGTGAACCGACCCGAAGAAGAATCTTAAAATCGCAGCGAAGAAAGTTTAATACGGACAAAAAGAGGAATAACCAATTCATACGAGGATATATTGAAAAATTCTTATTGAAAAACTCTAACCAAACACAATTTCAATGTCAAAATATTTTATTACTCCACATAATCTCCTCTTAATTTAATACATTTATTTCAGCGAACCTGCAACGTCTCTTGACCTTTCAAAAAAATGTTTCTTCAAATCTGGTGAATGTGGGGGGGGTTCTGGTAATTCTAACCCTAAATCACGAATTTTTTACATGGCACCATGAGATTTGTGTACTGGGGCGTTGTCCTGTAAAAACAAAATATCTTTGGATAGCTTTCCGCGTCTTTTCTCTTTAGTTTTTTCCCGTAGAGTGGTCAGTAATGTCGAAAAGTAGACTCCAGTTATTGTTCTACCCTTATCCGAGAAAACAACCATGATTAACTCCATGGCAATCCCAAAAAACTGAAGCAAGAACTTTTCCAGCAGATTTTTGGACACGAAACTTCTTAGGTCTTGGAGAACCAGAGTGTCGCCATTCCATCGATTGTTGCTTTGTTTCTGGTTCGTAGAAATGTACCCAAGTCTCGTCCATAGTAACAATTCGGTTTAAGAAGTCTACATCGTTTTCAAATCGAGCACAGATCGAACGCGATGCTTCTACCCTTGCACGCTTTTGGTCAACATTCAAACATTTGGGGATCCATTTTGCAGAAATTTTTCTCATGTCCAAATTGACGTGAACTATATGATGAACGCGTTCGTATGAAATCTTCAGTGCTTCAGATATCCGTTTTAGCCCAATTCGACGGTCTGATAAAATCATGTCATGAACTGCATCGATATTTTCGGGGACTGACACAGAAACTGGCCTTCTCGATCGGTCATCATCTTCAACGGAAAATTTACCTCTTTTGAAGCTTGCACTCCAATTTTTCACGGTCGCATACGAAGGACATTCATCACCAAGGGTATTAAGCATATCTTCGTAAATCTGCTTACCTCTTAACCCTTTTAAATACGGGTACTTGATGATGACTCGATACTCCAATTCTTCGATTTTTACAATTTCGGTGGACATCTTTTTTTTTAATTTATTGCGTAACTCTGGTCTACTTTTTTGACACTGACACATCTAATAAGTTATTGTTCGTTGATATGGTATCGCAATATTTTGTTTATGCATTGAACTGGTCTAGGCTAGCTAGATATCAGTACATCCTCGTACGTGGGTGAAATTTCGATTCTCTAGGTTTTAAAGTATTTCAAAAAAATTCGGGAAAATTGCGAAAAAATTCAGCAAAGAAGGCAATTTTAAACTCGATGAAACTTTTTTCTCACAGATAATATCCTGGCCGTGATGTAAATATACGGATCGAAAGAGAAAAGGTCAATGCGAAATAGCTTGGTATTAATATTCTCCATAAATCTTCCATTTCTTCAGGAAAATTGATCAAACTTTGACATTTCGCTTACAAAATCACCGGATTTGCAGAAATTACCAATGAGTATAACTAGATAATCAGATTTAGGGGCTGTAGTAATGTCCTATTCCAATAATTAGAAACCCTCTTGAGTCAGAGTCCTCGTAGAAATGAAATTCTTCTATGCGCAAAGATGTTTGACGATTCAAAACTGAGCCTGCTGTGCCAAGAGAACATCCTTCGGGAAGATGAGTCCATGATGAAACGAAAACTGATCCATACCACAAAAAATTAATTTCCCTTTCAGTTCACTGGAACCAAAACAAACTTTCCTCATACCTGAAAAACTGGAGGAAAAACTAATTTCCTTTTCGCCGAGCCCTGGGACTTCAATTTACATCGTAATTACTTGGGATAATGTAACCGAATTTTATGCGATTTCGAAAATTGCGAGAAAACTTTCAGTTTGAATTTGTTGGAATCCCAAAGCATCCACGCCCATTTTCATTCTCGAATTCTTCGCGAAAGAGAGTTCGTAATGACTATCATTTGTCTGCAGCCAGAAGAAGAAACTTGGGCAGTTTCTTTTCGATTGCCCATTAACCTGATTTACGAAATTTTACTCGAAATTACCCTCTGGAAAAAATGGTTCCTTCGAGTTGACGAAACTGACTTAGTTTCAGCGGAGTTTATGCAGAGCTTCATTTCTGAAATAATATAACATTTTCTGTGTCTTCATTGAACATCTTACAGTACCTAGTAATCAATAAGAACTGGTTCTCTTCAGATTTAGAATTGAATCTCAGATAAAACCAGTTTTGAAAATCTTAGAATCCCTGATTCCTTTAAATTAAATTTTTTCGAGGTGGTTATGAGGGAATATACAGGGTGGCCATTTGAAAACGAAATAGACCAGATTACAGACGAAATAAATTTTTTCGATAGAAATGCTCGGACAGGTCGATTTCTGTTTCGAGGGGGACAACTTGAGATGTAGGTTATGGACGCATAGCGCTTCAACCCTTTCTGCTACAACCCCCACCCCCAATTTTTGAATAGGGAAGATGGGGTGAGTGATACCTCAATTCGAAGGTATTTTTATACTGATTTGAGCACAGTAATTGTTTTTTCATTTTATGCATTAGTTCTCGAAATATTCTCAACTGAGTATTTGAAAATGAAGTGGTGTTTTCATGGCACTTGTAGTGTTTTTTTGTGAAAAATCGACATCTTGATTAAAGATTTCTATGTCAGTGGATTGGAGGAAGGAAGCCACAGTCATGGTTGTTTTGAAGCTCAAAATGTCGATTTTTCACAAAAAAACACTACAAGTGCCATGAAAACACCACTTTTCATTTTCAAATACTTAGTTGAGAATATTTCGAGAACTAATGCATAAAATGAAAAAACAATTACTGTGCTGAAATCAGTATAAAAATACCTTTCAAATGAGGTATCACTCACCCCATCTTCCCTATTCAAAAATTGGGGGTGAGGGTTGTAGTAGCAAGGGTTGAAGCGCTATGCATCCGTAACCTACATCTTAAGTTGTCCCCCTCGAAACAGAAATCGACCTGTCCGAGCATTTCTATCGAAAAAAATTATTTCGTCTGTAATCTCGTCTGTTTCGTTTTCAAATGGCCACCCTGTATAACATTTTACGTGTCTTCATTGAACATCTTACAGTACCTGTAAGACTGGTTCCCTTCAGATCCAGAATTAAATGTCAGATAAAACCAGTTTTGAAGATACATCTTAGAATTCCTGATTCCTTCAAATTAATGTTTTCGAGGTGACTATTAGGGAATATATGTAGCTGGAAGCCTGACCATAAGGAAGTTATTCGCAGGACCTCTAAAGCGTAGATTTGACAACATCGACGACGGAAATTTTTCCAAATGGAAACCATCATTGCTCTCATAAATACCAGAATAAATTCTGAAAAAGACACAAGCCGGATGTATGATCACTTCAGTCCAAAGATAAAAAGTTATATATTTGAGGCTCTATATTTCATGAGGGATACAGAGAGACAACGGATGAGAATACCTGTCAGTGTAGGTTAGGTCTGGTAATCCCTTCGCAAATATTCGAAATTAATGCAATTTTTCAAGTGGCATGTTTTATCATCGGGTTATACAAACGATGGAAGCGCCTCGTGTGAAAAGGGTTGGTAAGAGGATTATTTCATGTTGAATGTTCGCAATCAACGTAGTGTGAAGTGATAAAAGGTGGAAACGGGTGAAATGCCAATTTCCGGAAAATTTGTGGAAATATAGCAAGTTCCATTGTTTCGTACCGGTGTTTCGGGAGCGTTCTTGTTAAATCGAATGATTCTGAACGGAAATACAGGATGTTTTATGACGAGAGGGACGAAATTGGTAGCAGGTTAGAGGGCATCCAGGGTAGTCTTGATAAGATTCATGTCCGGGACATAAGTAATGGATGTTTTGAAAAATTTCGATAAATCACCCTGTACTCTCGTAGGGAAGACACAACCCAAAAATACAGGGTGTCCACTTAACCTTCATTGTTAATAGTTTCTATAATATTGGATCACTCAGTATGAATTCTGTGTATTTTAGGTTTTTTCGATGTAACAACAACATATCTATAGTGAAATAGTTTATTTTGCGAACGTTCTCGCTCTGGAACTGACATATTTGATACTTTCAAAATCGGGCATGCATTTAATTATGGATAACCCTGTATTCGTAACGATTTTCGGTCATATTCCTCTGGGTATGGAATGAAATGATTCTTGAGAAAAATTGAAGTGCATTCGATTCTGTTTCGAGATACGCGCATAGTAAAAGTGGGTAATTCTCAACTCCAACTTATCTCAAAAACTAGTCATAGGATTGATTGAGTTGGGGCCATGAACACTTTTGATCAGTAGGTCGAGTACTACATTAGACCATAATATTAGAACATTTGACAGAACGCCATTTGCCATAAGGAAACTGCGGGGTCCTTTAGATTTTTTCTCATTTCTCATCCTGCATAAAGCAAAGAGTAACGAACAAAAATTTCCTTTCCAATATATTCCAGTTGAAATAGAGGAAAATATTCTTCTCATTTCCAAAACATAGAGTGTTTATTTTTTTAGAAATCTAGGGAAACAAGGCGTTCAAGGATGTGTGTGTTTCACTGACAGGCCTCTTCCATAATAGCCAATCTGAAGAGTCCTATGAAGAAGGCTGGGACGCTCACGAAACAATGGAAATCTCTGAATTTCTTGGATATTTCTCTTTCCAAATAGAATAATTTTCAAACTCATTTTCCCTTGTTAAACCGGATAGTTCTAGAATCTATATAGTTGCAGAATGGGCTCCCATTCCAATACGAATGCGAAATTCGAAAACGAGAGACGAAGGAGCGAGTTTTCGAACGCATGAGTATTGGAATTGCATTCTGCAACGAGTATTAGACGATATTTTCTCTATTTCACTCAAATTTTGTGAAATTCAATGAAAAAATTCAAATTATAGGTCCTAGTGACTTCATATTTTATCTTGGCAGTTGGTGTGAACGTTAGGAAATACGAAAATTGACGTTTCCAAATTGACGTCTGCTGAAATTTCAAAGGATCGGAAGTCATTGCTGACAACCACAAAACGAAAAATGTAACTGAAAACGATGCTGTAATGAATTCATTACAGCACTGTTTTTAGAACTGTAATGAGCTCATTACGATACTGAAATAGAGAAAATAAATTTTTTCCTCATTTGAATTCTTAGTTACTTCAGAACAATTCTCTTGAACTATGAAATAAAACGGACAATGACTTTACTCAATATGAAATTGTTTAGTGTCAATATGAATGTGTTTATTCCCAATTCGATTGTGTTTACCATTTTGAAGTTGCTTATTCTCATTTTGAATTTGTTTATTCCCAATTCGATTTCGTTTACCATTTTGAAGTTGCATATTCTCATTTTGGATTTGTTTAATCCCAATTTGAATGTGATTAGTCTCAATTTGAAGTTGAAAAGGTATAGAGTCATCCTCGAAAGTTTCCGTGGAACAAAATTGAACTGATTCACATCAATCGATACAAAAATGAACCAAGTGAAGGCCACCGAAAGCACGATTCAACGATTGCCTGTTCGCTATCTTGATGCCATCAATGGATAAATATCGAATTGGAGTAATTTCCACAAACAGGTCAACTATTGATGACCATCCAGTATTGACCATTGCTGCAATTACCTGCCAATCACGGACGGCAGGGCTTAATTGCGTGAATGATTACCAGAGCAAATAGATTTTGATAGTTGTAATGGAATATGTGCTTGTAATCATCTCTCACCCTGGATTATCGGCGACACAGGTAGCTGGTATCGCAGCATTGCAGGAATAGCTGAGGTATTTGCTAACATTATACAGGGTGAGGCGTTATGGAATGGATAATATGGTGCCTGAGGGTACAGGGCTTTGTGGCAGTTAAGGAAAAAATGTTTTATGTTCGGGAAAAGTCCTTCAGTGTACGAGATATTCGGTGCTCAAAACTCCTACTCATTATTTTATTATTCCACGAAGTTTCCAACTGCGAATGGTGCCGTTACAAAAAGAACAGGTCTTTGCCTTTACCAACCTTTTCTGTGGTTCACCTATAATCCCAAAAACTGCGTCGATTCAAGACCTCAAAGATGTTTTTCTTCACTTTGCGATTTAGTTATGGAAAATTTCATGAGGATATGGTTCCCGAATTGTTGACTTAATTTCTAAAATTGTTTCCGTTTCCTCTTCAAATGGCCACCCTGTATAAGCCCCCACCGTATCCGACATCTTCAAAAGTCCAATTCCGAAGAATTCCCCACCGTCGAACGTGTATATCTGGGCGAATGCGTCATGAAAAATGTATTTAAATTTTGAATAATTTATGCCAGAGATGTGTCTTCTTATCTGTTTCCCGGGATACGGCTTCTGAGGGGCAAATCTGAACGTTCGTTATGGCGAAAGAATCCCGCGCGGAAACAAATGCTATATTTTACGTCCGTTTAAAATCCCCCGGCGAATATTCTAATTTCGGGGGTATTCAGATCTTGACAGTTCATTCCGATCTATGGTCCAGATAGAAGGGATATGCTAGGTTATGCCCCTGGAGATGATTATTTTCTTGATGATGCTCAGGTAGAGTAGTTGCCGGAATGCTAGAGGTGAAGATGCCAAGAATACAGGGTCATTTTTTCTTAAGCTCGCCCAAAATTATACGAAATACACTGCGCAAAAAAATTAACGCACATTCTGAAAATCTCAATTTTAATGAAAGTTAACTCGACTTTATAACTTATTTTTTATGTTCTCTCGGGAAGGTTTCAAATTCAGGATTTCACCGAATCTTATGTGAAAGAAGAGAATTGAACAATTTTCAAAATACTGAAATGCGCTGATAAGTGAATTAATACTTGGTATTTCCACCCCTTGCGTTAATAACAGCTCGGCAACGACGGTTCATACTCAAAATGTTCTGATCTAATCCTTCCCAGATTTCTCCGAGTTGGATTCCTAAGTCATTAAGAGTAGCTGGATGATTTTCTGAACTTCTCAGCTTTCTATTGAGGTTCTCCCAAACCTGCTCAATCGGATTTAGATCTGGACTTCTTGCTGGCCGTTCCATTCGAGAGACTTCAACCTCTTCAAGGTACTCCTGAACGATGCGCGCACGATGGGGTCTGGCATTATCGTCCATAAAAATGAAATTTTCACCAATGTACGGGACAAATGGCACTACATGCTCTCCAAGAATGTTCCTTTTATACTTATCAGCATTCATAGCTCCATTATCAACGACCACTAGGTCTGTGCGAGCAGTCAAATATATTTCACCCCATACCATAATCGATCCTCCCCCGAAACCAGTAGTATTCAGGAAATTTCACTGAGCATATCTTTCATGTGGACGTCTGTATACAAGGGAACATCGATCGCAATGGTAGAGGCAGAATCTAGCCTCATCTGTGAAGAGAACTCTTTACCAATCGGCCTCTTCCCAATGGATATGCTCTCTCGCAAAATCCAAACACGCCCTTCGATGGGCTGGGGTAAGAGCTGGGCCTCTTGCCGCGACACGAGGCCTTGAATCATATTCTCTGAGGCGATTTCTTATTGTCTCAGTTTGCTCAAGCTGATTTTGAAGGAGGCGAGCGGTTGCAAACCGTTGTCTCAACGAAGAAACTCTCAAGTAACGTTCTTGAATGGCAGTTGTTACCCGTGGTCTACCCTGCCCTGGTCTTCGGACATGCATACCTGTCTCCCTGAATCGCTGCAACGTTCTGGACACACTTGTATGGGAAACTCCAAACCTTTCTGCAATTCTTGTGTATGTCCACCCTTCTTCTCGCAAAACTACCGCTTGGGCACATTCCTCTTGGGTCAAATTGCGTGTTTCGCGTTGCATTCAATACATTCAAAATCTTATAATATCATCTATTTTTATTCCTGCTGGGAGAAAACCATAGAAATCATAATATATATACTTACTCTAGAATGCTAATTCCTTCTAGTTCCGCAGCGAAAAACGTGCCGCATAGGCAACTGATTCACAATGTGCGCATGCTCACCATTAGGAAATTTCACGTAGAAGGATGCCAAGTCGCTAAATGTTTTGTCGGTTCTATTTCAAGTTCAATATAATTAAACAATAAAAATATTCCATTGAGTAACAAACTTATTTTATAGCTCATGCGCCACTTCCAACGACTATTAGACACATTAATATCATAAGTGAATTGCAATATTTGTGGAATTGGTGAGAAAATCAGAGCAGTAATGTAGTAGGTTTCACTAAATAGATATAGACCGCGCAACACCGCTTTTTCTGTCTCATGACAAATGACTTTGAAATGACCTCAGTGAAAGTTTAGGCAGGAACGGGTTAGTGTCAGTCTGCAGCCACAGTTTAGTTTACTGCATAGACAAACTAGTTTACTGGTGCGTAACTGTTATTTTCGTGTTTGATATTCTTCGTGTGCATTTTGCTTTTGTTGTGTGTTGTGTTCGATTTGGATTTTTTCGTATCCGATAAACAATGAACTGTATAGTGTTGTGGTGTTCTTGTCTTGACCCGTTCTTTTCCCACTTTAGTATGTAAACTATGTGCACCTTTTCATTCATATAAACTGTTAGAAATTTATGATTTACGCTTTGCTTTTCATTCGATTGACACATATCTATCCACTCGCACCATGAGATTGGTTCTTTATATAGAAGAAGAACGCAATTCATTATGAAAAATCATGAAATCTTGTGAGTAAACCATCTTTTAATGGATAATTCGAACTCGAAAATAAAATATATTGAAGTAAAACTTTGCAGTTTCATTCAGATATGTTAACAGATTGATTTTGGAATATACTCGGAACTCAAAAAGACAAATGACTTGAAGAATGAATGTAGGTATCAGAATTCACTCATGAAACGATGCAGAGTAACGCATTGGCAGATGTACAATACATTTTCATGTTTCCACTATTTTCAGGAACACCGAATAATAGAACTGTCCTGAAGGGATATATTAGTATATTTGGCTCATTTGATTTTTTTTTCTGTACTTTACCAAAAGATTCGTTGTTTGTTAACCAGAATTTGTCTTCCTTGATCCTTGAATTAATTTTTATACCGAAACCGGGTTTTTTCAACGCCTGAAGAGGTTTTGGAATAATGAAAGATTTTCAGCTTATATTCCAGTCGCTGATGATTCCAAATTCACCATTCAAATAGCTGTTGAAAATTATCAATATGTTCAAAACAACTAGTAAGTATCGAATACTAATTATGAATTGATTAAATCCAACTGCAACAATAACAGCATAAAATTTTATTGAAGCCGACCCTGTTCAGAAACAACCTGATGGCACGTATGCGCATTGTGGACCACACTGAAATTTTCGATCCAATTGATTTAGCATTCTAGAGTAAGTATATATATTATGATTTCTATATGGAGAAAACATCTGTATTGAAGAAAAACGTTGAATGTGGATAACATATGCATGCATAATTCTGATGAAAATAATTATCATTGAGAACACCTTCAGTTGTAGAATAAATTTGAGATTTCCATAATGTGCGTTAATTTTTTGCGCAGGTATATAGAGAGCCCTATTTTTGTTTTTTGCTGGTCCAAAAAAATGGTTCATTTAACCTCTGACTTCCCTCCGAAAACAAAATTCGCTCAATTTCATTTTCACCGGATTTTCCACCTCCCAAAAAGAGTGATTTAGGGTTCCATATATCCATTCGACAATTGATGAAGTCGTGTTATTGCATTCATATGTGGAACTGATGAAAGCTGGGAATACAAAGAGTTTTAATATGCACTATGTCCTGCATTAACAGCAGCTTTACCCTGTTATGATTCCGGCCTGAACGGAAAATTCGTGACTAAATCGATACAAAGCCATTTATAATTCAATAGTTCCGGAATTGGATTGGAAGGTCTAATTATTTCAGTGGAATCGTGTACTACAACTAGTTTCACGATGCTAAACTGCCGAATATTTTTCGTTCGGATTTCCATTTGTAAAATGGAATTTATAATATG
Source organism: Adalia decempunctata (assembly GCA_951802165.1). Taxonomy (NCBI): domain Eukaryota; kingdom Metazoa; phylum Arthropoda; class Insecta; order Coleoptera; family Coccinellidae; genus Adalia; species Adalia decempunctata. The sequence continues at coordinate 3,306,116 of OX637695.1, read as the reverse complement.
ATTTGGTGCGTTTTCAACCGGATCAGGATTGGTCGATAGTCAACCCATAATTCGATGAATATGAAAAAAAAATCCGCTACGTAAAAGGCCAATTCATATATACTCCATTCACAATTATAAAATCACAACTCTGGCCATGGTTTCGTTTTCAGGAATTGGTGCACCTGATAAGAAATCTGTGCGCGTACAGAGAATATCTTTAATGATAAAACGGCGTTGCCAGTTTCGTTGTTTACATCAAAGTAAAAGTATCAAAGATATTTTGACATGGGTACAAACGGCATATTTGAATTGGACCCTAAATCGATTTATAAGCATGAATAATGCAAAAGTAAGTACTAATCGCCTTTTTTAGGTATCTGGCCGTTTGGAAAGATTTCAAACGAAATTCCGTTCCTCCAGAAGTTTGGTTAGTTTCGGTATCGTTTTTGGTGCTCAAAATTTATTTGGAATGTGTAAATGGACAAAAAAGGCTTCCTTATACGATCTTTTCACGAAAGCGACCGGAGAATATGGTTCAGGTAGGATTTTCGAGGAATTATGAGGAAAGAACTTGCAGAATGAAATTGCACGATTTTCGTAAGTAAACGGGTTTTGGATGGCCATCATCGGTCTCTAAATGATTATTATTGATCGTTTTCACGTTTCAGAAAAAGAACCACTTCGTATAAGCCCATTTTGAAGAAATTTGTGTATGTAACATTCAACGGTAGGTATTTGCTCTTAATCGAAAGAATATATTATATCTAGTGCTACTTCTTTCAAAAGAGACACAAGCTTCTAATGCTGTAGGGGCCCTATAATGTGGAGGAGTTTGTGTCTTATTTTAGAACAGGTGAATGATAAATGTGAAGCATATGTTTGACCTGTTCCATATTATTTGTACAAACCTACTGTGGTTGTAATGTATGAATATTTTTTAAACTAATAAATTACTATACAGTCAGAATATTTTACTCCTTGTTCATAAGATCAAATAAATGAAATGTATATCTTCTACTCTTATTTTTATTAAGTTAGCTATTAAGGTTATGTTTCAAGAAAAAGTTCATGTTGCATCAGAACTCCCTTCAACTATTTGGATTCCAGTAGAGGGTATAATGTTCCATTATTCATGATTCAACAATTGATGTCAAGTCTTGAACTTTCAGTTCAAGAGGATAATAAACATTAAATCTTCACAGGCATGCATATGAAAATCATGTGAAAGCAATGCAATTTTCTTCCATGGCGAAAAATAATATATTTCAACAGTGATCTCTTGTGTTTTTCATGCAAATAACTAGAAAAGGAATTCTTTCTATCAATTCATATAAACGTTAATTATTTTCGTCCATCACATCTTTTCCAATTCATTCATTTTCCGAATAAATTCACATTCTGAGAAATACGCTAAGAATGTAGAAAGGGCAACATAGTGTTGACTTGGAACATAAAAATATTTTGAAAAACGTCATAACTTCGATACAGAGTGGAATGTGTCAAATTTCCAGTGCCAGAGTTGTGATTTTATAATTGTGAATGGACATAGCAGCCATTTTTTAAATAGAAGATGAGCTGTCGATTTTGAAATAACGGTTCCGGAGATTTTTCGATCTGATTCAAACCTCTGCCTCTGAACGCTAAAGACAATTCGCCTCCTTCCAAACGAACGGAGCTTTCCTACCATCAGTTACATTGACATTTTAGCGCAATTCACGAGAAATGATTTTTCAGTTTCAGTTATCTCGGAAATAAATTTCAGCGAAGACATGCTAAATGAGAGTTTGGAGCGCCCTAACAGAAAAGACAGGAAATTAAGTAAGACCCTCAGGAAATACGTTTCGACTTAATCAATGGATTAATTCCGCCACATATCTTCTTGAGTTTGAAACGCGGATTCGGAGGACAAGACAGAGAAGCGCAAACTGTTCGAATGAATGGTTTGTTCTTCATGATGGATGCATTGTTTCCCTTTTTGACGGAATGAGTATCATTATTCGAGCGACCTCATCAAATTGGTTTGACGTGCTGTCGTCCGAAGTATTATACAAAGTGGCCCACATTAAACATTCCAGTTGGACTTCTTTCCACTGCCAAGAACGTATTCGCCCAGTATTTTCTTTTCGAAAACCTTTCAAGAGTGTCCAAATTTGTAAAAATGAAACAAAGATTACCTTCGATCATAGGAAGAACTCAGATAATACACTGCGCAAAAAAATTAACGCACATTCTGAAAATCTCAATTTTAATGCAAGTTAACTCTTCATTGACTTTATAGCTTATTTTTTATGTTCTCTCGGGAAGGTTTTGAACGAAACAAGACACATTAAATGGAAGAAAAATTCAGGATTTCACCGAATCTTATGTGAGAGAAGAGAAATGAACAATTTTCAAAATACTGAAATGCTGATAAGTGATTTAATACTTGGTATTTCCACCCCTTGCGTTAATTACAGCTCGGCAACGACGGTTCATACCAGAGCCGGAACTTGGATTCTAGCGTCTGTGGCAAACTTTCAAAATGCGCCCTTCAAGAAATTCATTTTTCAATAAATACATGTTTTTCATAATTGACATTTATTGATTATATTTTGAACTTTTGAAGAACTTTTTATTCACAATAATCTCCCATATTTCTTAAAAGGTAATGAACAAAAACTCAATCAACAAAATGAATAGAAAACGATAAAAAAAATTTCGGCAATTCTCATATTTTTTCAGAAGTACCCCTAAGAGCATCATTATTCTTAACGCAGTGAAGAATCGCATCCAAGATAACCTTTAAGATATGCCTCCATTTCTGTTTCTCATCCATGATCATTTTCTCCAAATGAATCCGCCAATATTCAAACTCCGTTCAAAACTTCGCAATTTTATGTAGTTTCCCTACGACTTAAGGGACAGTATCACCTTCTGAATCGTGGTAAATCTCCATTCAAAAGTGGTCTCTTTATTTCACGAGTAAGGGTAAGTACCCTAATTTACGACTTGATTTTTTATAAAATTGAAGTTGAAGAACGTCCCGAGGGCAAATAGTTTTCTTTTTTTCGATTCAATTAGTTTTTCAATTAAAAAAAACAGGGTATTCGTTAGATCTGGGGTTATTGAATATTTTTTTCGTTTTTTATGAGTACGAGCTATATTTCTGAAATAATAATCATAAAATTTTTTGCCGTTTATAGAAGATTAAATTGCCGAGGGCAAATAGTTGCGATTTTTTCGATTTAATTAGTTTTTCAATTAAAAAAAACAGGTTGAACTTCAGCGTTTTGGAAACTACACTTAATGATTTTTTTCCAACGGTTATTCATCATTTTTTGGAAAAAATCGCTACTATTTGCCCTCGGCAATTCAATCTTCTACAAACTACAAAAATTTTCATGATTGTTATTTCAAAAATATAGCTTGTACTCATGAAAAACGAAAAACATATTCAATAACCCCAGATCTAACGATTACCCTGGTTTTTTTAATTGAAAAACTAATTAAATCGAAAAAGAGAAAACTATTTGCCCTCGGGACGTTCTTCAACTTCAATTAAAAAAAAATCAAGTCTCTACGTCGTAAATTAGGGTAGTTACTCGTGAAATAAAGAGACCACTTTTTGAATGGAGATTTACCACGATTCAAAAGGTGATACTTCCCCTTAAAGAAATCTCATGACGGGGTATGGATTGAGATGTTGGCAGTCTCGATAGTCTGTAGTCCAAAAATCTTTTTTTTTCCAGAAAAGAGCAAGCAGGGAAAGCAAAATAAAGCATCCATCCTCTTACAATAAATAAGCCAGTTTCTGTGCAACCTATCTCCATTTTGCAAAACCTTCAAGAACCATTTTTTATCAAAACGTCGATCACCGTCACTTAGGTGATGAAAGTCGAGATCATCGCCTAATTCAGGTCTCCGTTGAAGAAATATTTTGATATTATTTTCCATGTTGTAGGGTCATTGTTATATGTACTTGAAGAAGTAGAAGGAATACTTTCTGCAACATAGGCGTCATTCGCGGAATCAATCCTTGTCGGGACAATAACCGCTTCACTCTTGAAGTAATTTGAGATATCACTTGTGTTTTTTTCAAGTTCTGATAATTTTTGATCTCTGATATTTCACATTTTGCGCCCCTAGGTCGTTTGCGCCCGTGACAAATGCCTCCTTCGCCACGCCCACGGTCCGGCTCTGGTTCATACTCAAAATGAGTGATCTTAAAATGTTCTGATCTAATCCTTCCCAGATTTCTCCGAGTTGGATTCCTAAGTCATTAAGAGTAGCTGGATGATTTTCTGAACTTCTCAGCCTTCTATTGAGGTTGTCCCAAACCTGCTCAATCGGATTGAGATCTGGACTTCTTGCTGGCCATTCCATTCGAGAGACTTCAACCTCTTCAAGGTACTCCTGAACGATGCGCGCACGATGGGGTCTGGAATTATCGTCCATAAAAATGAAATTTTCACCAATGTATGGGGCAAATTGCACTACAGGCTCTTCAAGAATGTTCCTTATACACTTATCAGCATTCATAGCTCTATTATCAACGACCACTAGGTCTGTGCGAGCAGTCAAAGATATTCCACCCCATACCATAATCGATCCTCCCCCGAAACCAGTAGTATTCAGGAAATTGCACTGAGCATATCTTTCATGTGGACGTCTGTATACAAGGGAACGTCGATCACAATGGTAGAGGCAGAATCTAGACGCATCTGTGAAGAGAACTCTTTCCCAATCGGCCTCTTTCCAATGGATATGCTCTCTCGCAAAATCCAAACGCGCCCTTCGATGGGCTGGGGTAAGAGCTGGGCCTCTTGCCGCGACACGAGGCCTTAAATCATATTCTCTGAGGCGATTTCTTATTGTCTGACTGCTAATTTGCACCTCATGAGTTTTTCAAACTGATTTTGAAGGAGGCGAGCGGTTGCAAACCGTTGTCTCAACGAAGAAACTCTCAAGTAACGTTCTTGAATGGCAGTTGTTACCCGTGGTCTACCCTGTCCTGGTCTTCGGACATTCATACCTGTCTCCCTGAATCGCTGCAACATTCTGGACACACTTTTATGGGAAACTCCAAACCTTTCTGCAATTCTTGTGTATGTCCACCCTACTTCTCGCAAAACTACCGCTTGGGCACATTCCTCTTGGGTCAAATTGCGTGTTTCGCGTTGCATAGCGATCGAGTGTAGAAAATCAAACGAAAGAAAAACTATTGATCACTAGAATTGATCGAGAACAACTGATTTTAGAATGGAGCCAATACATTCAAAATCTGATAATATCATCTTTTTTTATTCCTGCTGGGAGAAAACATCTGTATTGAAGAAAAACGTTGAAAGTGAATAACATATGCATGCATAATTCTGATAATAAAAATCATCATTGAGAACACCTTCAGTTGTAGAATAAATTTAAGATTTCCATAATGTGCGTTAATTTTTTTGCGCAGTGTAGAATGTTGTGAATTCAAGCGAGTTTCGATTGAGAGCTCGACGCAATTAAAGCCACCATACGTATCCTAGACTGCATATATCCGCTGTTCGAAATGATCGCATAAATTCAATATTCGCCAGAAATTCATCGTTATATCGCATCGAATACTGATTAATCAGGTTAATTATCTGCGTTCAAATTGGCTCGGCATATAAAGCAAGAGGCCCTATTGCGCTCGTCAGCGTTGTGCACACAACAGTCTGCCGGGTTACGTATAGAGTTTATGAATTTCTAAGTCAAAAATTTGCTTGTGTTCTCCATTATCCAAAGCCTCGTGTCTCTGCGAACGAACGAAACGTGAAACGTGATGTAAACTTAGCAGCGAAGGGGAACAAACTTTATTGTTTCACTTGGAAGAAAAAATGTATCTATTTGTTTATGGTGATACTAGAAACGGCTACAGCAGAACTGACTGATGATCTGCATCTCATACAATATGGGCAGCAACTGATTCACATGCAATTTTACAGAGTAGGCATCAAGAAAACATATTGATAAACATTTTGATAGAATAGTATATTCTAAAACTAGTTGCAGAATGGGCTCCTATTCCAATACGAATGCGAAAGTATTGGAATTGCATTCTGCAACGAGTATTAGACGATATTTTCTCTATTTCACTAAAATTTTGTGAAATTCAATGAAAAATTCCAAATTATAGGTCCTAGTGACTTTCATATTGTATCTTGGCAGTTGGTGTGAATGTTAGGAAATACGAAAATTGACATTTCCAAATTGACGTCTGCTGAAATTTAAAAGGAGCGAAAGTCATTGCTGACAACCACAAAACGAAAAATGTAACTGAAAACGATTTTCTTGTTTTTAGTACTGTAATGAACTTGTTACGATACTGAAATAGAGAAACCATCTTATGATTCAGGTAAATTGGGGGATATTTCACTTTCAAAGTGAGAGATTTCTCTAAAAATAAATTCACTGTTATATTCAGAGAGGAGATACTTTTCCAACTATATATCACACGACAAATCTTCCCTGTTCAAATTAAGGGAGTTGGACCATATGCGCAGATGAATTAATAAAAATCGATTGATTGGACCACATGTCCTGCCAAGACAGCTTACAGGTGATCACTGATCTTTACTTAGATTTCCTCCTGTATTATTCGAAGGTACGGACAATGCAAGAATGCATTTTCAACAAGATGGAGCTCCACCCCATTTCAGTGTAATGGCCAGACTCAAACAACCGTTTTTTTGTGTATTATGTATTGGGGAAGTGAATATGGAATACTTCAAAAATGACAGAGTGTAAAATCCACCGAAAGAAGATTGTTTGATGATGTTTGACATTTGAAAATGAACTGAGAAAAATTGAAAATGTTGGGATCTTTGGGTCTCTTGGGGGGGCTGCAGCCCCAAAGCCCCCCCTTGGGTGCGCCACTGGGTACAGGTTTCCAGTTCCATTTTCAAAATCTTAGTAATTGTAATTTTTACTTTAATGATAGAAATGACTGTTAATGTACAATGTTTGATGAATTTTAATGAACTTACTTTAAAATGAGTTTTAGGTGCATTGTGTGTGGAAAGAATGATTTCCAGATAGTGAGTGGTGAACATTTTATTTCACTAGTGAATTAAAAAAAAATTAATTCACTCAGTGGATAAACGTCAACTGACACTTGTTGCCATGGGTTGAATATTGTCGTCTCTAAACGTCAAAATGGGATAAAATGATATAATTGGCTTTTGTGTATAAATTTTTCGAAGTTATTGATTTTTCTACTGTCTAGAAAAGACCTCCGTTTATTTTTCAATGTGAATCCCTGTATATTTAGAAAACGGTTCGTGATCTTTCCGAATTGGAAATAGCGTTTCATTGTCAAATGAAATGCCAGTACAATGAAAGCTTACTGTATATTCTTTTGAGTTCTTGTATATTCTACAGGAAAAAGAAACAGACCTACACCTATACTCCATTCACTTTTATAAAGTATCCCGGTTGGCCATAAAATTCTGACACATTTCACCTTTCTATATAGAGGTCGTAAAGTACAAAATTTCAATTTACTTTGGGAAAATAATGAATTTGAGAAAATTTTGAGAATTCAACAATTCCAACGACCTGTCGAATGATGAAGAAACTTTTTTCTTTGTTAATACTGGAAATATTTCACGTATACAGGGTGATTCACGGTGGATGGCACATTAGACGTTTCTGGAGAACCAGACTTCAGATCGGTTTGAAAATTTAATGGAATGCATTATCGGACCTGTTCTACCCAACTAAAATATTTTCGTCAATGCGGTGTTGCCACTTCTATTAGAAAGTAGTAGCAACTTTGCTTTTTCAAATGGAACACCCGGTATATTATATTATTTTTGGAATCTCCAACAACTTCTCGACAACTTTTATTGACTTTTCCCTATACCTATCTGTTGCCGTTTTCGAAATATAAATTAATTTCAATTTTTTTTCACCGGAAAACATGACTTCTAAAAATGCTGATAACTTCGGGTTGAGAAAGACTATGGCATTGAAATTTGGTTTGGAGTTAGGTAATACATAAATGCTACAACACTCCAGCCTGATTTACGTTACTTCAATACAGGGTGATAAAAAAATACAGTCTTTTCGGTTGCTTGAAAAAGTGACTGAAAGTTGTTTATTTCAAATGGAACGCCCTGTATATTATTGGAAATTCGGCAAACTGATGAAATTCGCTTTCATTCTATGTATATCATGCCTATGCCTATACTCCATTCACTTTTATAAAGTATCTTGGTGGGCCATGGTTTAGGTTTATCAAGTTCTTTTACTTAAAACGGGCGCAGGTTGGCAATCGTGAAAATCAAGCGACATTGCCAAGTCTACTTTCTATTTACTCTTTTTCAACTCTGTGAATGGAGTTAGTTCTTATAAGGTTTATCCTGTGACACAAGATTCGTAGTACCACTACATTTTCATACTGGAGTATTTCAAGTTGCGCAAAGAGGTATTTAATTGTCGTCTGTAGGCTTATTTCTTGAGAATTTTGAAAAGTGGGGATTTCCATATGTCCGTCTGTTCTGTTCTTCTAAAAGTTTTTCTGTCGGGTTGATAAACTATCACAAAGTAACGGACTATTCTGTCCATTATTTTTCAGTAAAATTTCAACACTCGGTTCTTGATTTCCGTACAAGAAATAGCATAACTGAATCTTCCAATCATGTTTATACTCTCGTACACGTGAAATTTTTCCAGTATTAACAGAGAAAAAAAGTTTTTCAATATTCTTCAGAACTTTGTAATTATTGAATTCACCTAATATTTCCTCAAATTCATTGTTTTCCCAAAGTAAATAAACATTTTGTTAAATACGTAATTTCTACGATTTATATGTAGAAACGGCAACGTTGCGTTCATATCTGACAGAAGAATGACCATAACCTTACATTTTCGAAATATACGCGGTGAAATGTGTCAGAATTCCAGGGCCTCCCGGGCTACTTAATAAAAGTGAATGGAGTATAACTAGTTAAATTTCAGACTTATGAGCATTTATTTGTCAAAATGTCCCTTCAGAATGGTATTTCCATTCGGTATTTGGTAGACAGGCCATGATAACTATTTGACATTCTCCTAATAATAAAGGCACCAAGAAGCTTGAATTTCGACATTTTCTTCATTCCAGAAGTTGCAAATACTCTCGAAACGATGGAAGAAAACTATTCAAACGAATTGCTGAATATGATGAATTAACTGGAGAGACTTTTTGGAGATTGGTGGATAAGGCGCTTGGGACCATGGAATTGGCCAGCAAGAATACCCGATCTTAGTCCGTTAGATTTTTATCTGTGGGGAAGGTTGAAAGAAAAAGTTTACAAAACACCCGTGCATCCGAGAGATGAATTGTTGGAAAGGATTGCCCAAGCATTTGAAGATTTGGATTTCAAAGAAATACGATCTGCCACGACGAAAACAGTCAACACCCGCATTATGAAGTACTTGGAAGTGAACGGCCAGCGATTCGAACATACTTTGAAGTATTCGACATGATTGTTCTACTTTTTAATGATAATTCATATGAATAGTTTGACTCTCAAGTTTCTTGGTGCCTTTATTATTAGGAGAATATCACAAGGTACTATCAAGTAGTAATCATGGCCTACCTAGTGCCTACCAAATACTGGATGGAAATACCATTCTGAAGGGACATTTTGACAAATTAATGCTCATAAGTCCGAAATTTGACTAGTTAGGCATAGGCATGATATACATAGAATGAAAGCGAATTTCATCAGTTTTCCGAATTTCCAATAATATACAGGGCGTTCCATTTGAAATAAACAACTTTCAGTCACTTTTTCAAGCAACCGAAAAGACTGTATTTTTTTATCACCCTGTATTGAAGTAACGTAAATCAGGCTGGAGTGTTGGAAGCATTTATGTATTACCTAACTCCAAACCAAATTTCAATGCCATAGTGTTTCTCAACCCGAAGTTATCAGCATTTTTAGAAGTCATGTTTTCCGGTGAAAAAAATTGAAATTAATTTATATTTCGAAAACGGCAACAGATAGGTATAGGGAAAAGTCAATAAAAGTTGTCGAGAAGTTGTTGGAGATTCCAAAAATAATATAATATACCGGGTGTTCCATTTGAAAAAGCAAAGTTGCTACTACTTTCTAATAGAAGTGGCAACAACGCATCGACGAAAATATTTTAGTTGGGTAGAACAGGTCCGATAATGCATTCCATTAAATTTTCAAACCGATCTGAAGTCTGGTTCTCCAGAAACGTCTAATGTGCCATCCACCGTGAATCACCCTGTATAAACATGGTTGAAAAGTTCAGTTATGCTATTTTCTTGTACGGAAATCAAGAATCAGTGTTGGAATTTTACTGAAAAAAAATGGACAGAATAGACGGACTATTCTGTCCATTTTTACTTTGTGATAGTTCATTCAAAAAACGAATAAAAGCACTAAACGAATAGACAGACCCAGGCATTGGCAAGTCTCTGAGAATAATTTATCATTCACGAGTGCTGACCTGCGTCAGTTTTAAGTACTAAAACTAGATGGAGTATAAGTTTAAGGTAAAAAATGTTAAGAATAACTGTTTTATCAGAGTGAGAGATATCATGGCCGCAAAAGAGGCTTTATTCGCCCCAGTTAAGTGGTTAATGACGCAAAATATTCCCTCCTAACGTCTCATTCCCACAATTCCTTCCTCCAAATCTAAGATCCCATCAATTTTAATTGTTATCGCCAAGGTATTCCACTTCTTGAAGGGCATCGTCTCCATCGACTAACATCCCTTTTCTCTTATCTCATCTTCCCAACAATCGTTAAGCCCTGGCATCTTATCTAGCTGGCAATAATACCATGTTATTGTAGCACGTGAATTGAGGCACAGTGTGCCATCAACACGTAACCTTATTATAACTTTCCGAGAGCTGTTCGATACTCGGCGTGAGGAGCGATCGCGCCATTTAACTTTTGAGGCCGACAATACACCAGATATGGGTTTTTTCCAAACGATCGACGAACGTAATTTAGAACTGGAGTGATATATATGTCGTCCTCACGGCGACGATTTTGTTATTATTTAATTTAGCGAGAAGGCAATATCGGTCTGGAACTGCGGAGATCTGAAATAGATGGGAATATGTTACTGCTTACTGCGTTTGTACATGGGGTGCCTGAAGCGGAAAAGCTAGAAGAAATATATATAGCATTGACTCCAACGATCCATTTTTATCGACGTGTTTACAGGGTGGTTGTAGATATTCGCATTTTAGTCTTTTCCTCTGCAGCCATTCATAGATCGTTCTGTAGCACATTCTGGTATCATTTTCGCATAAATAGGTTGTTCTATTTGTGAGAAATAATTCAAAATTATTTTTATTTATTAATTTTCAGTTTGAAATAATTTCATTTCACAGAGTTTCATAATGTTAAACAAACGTCGTGCGATTTTGGAGCTGTTTCGTCCAGGTAGGCGTCAATGCGAAATTGTTCGTTTGCTCAATGTGCCTCGACAAACCGTCTCCGATGCAATTTGTCGTTTCAAGGAACTTGACCATGATGGTCGTCGTCCAGGAAGTGGTAGAAAACGCACTGTCAATACACCTAGCAATCGCAACATCGTCAAGAAGCAAGTCAATCGAAATCCGAGGGTTTCCATGAGGAAAATAGCCTGTGAGACCGGTATCAACCGCGAATCAGTCCGTCAAATTGCCAAAAAGGAGCTCAACCTCAAGCCATACAAGCTCCAAAAAGTTCAACTCCTCACGGAAGAAAACAAGCGCGTACGACTCCAAAGGTGTCGTCAACTTCTTCGTCTCGCCGCCGGTCAGCAATGGGAGCGAATTCTCTTTACAGACGAGAACCTTTTCACCGTAGAACAATCCCACAACCACCAAAACGACAGAGTCTGGTCCGTAGAGGCTCCCGTTACATCGGCCATCGTCGAACACCGTCAAAATCCGCAATCCGTCATGGTCTGGGACAGAATTTGCGGCAGTGGTAAAACTCACTTAGTTTTCGTGGATCAAGGGGTCAAAATCAATCAAGAAGTCTACCGCTGCGACATCCTCGAGAACGTAGTACTTCCCTGGGCCAAGCAGCACTTCGGCGATACTCATTGGACCTTTCAACATGACTCCGCTCCGGCTCACAGAGCGAAAATGACGCAAGAATGGTGTAATACCCATTTTCCTTGTTTCATCTCATCTGCAGAATGGCCGCCCTACTCACCGGATCTCAACCCAATGTACTACAGCGTGTGGTCGATTTTGGAGCACTGGGCTTGTGCTAAAAAACACAAAAATTTGGAGTCGCTGAAGCAATCTCTGCGCCGGGAATGGAACCGATTAACGCCCGAGGAGCTGCGGCCCATTGCCGAAAATTTCAAGAAGCGTCTGAAGCTGTGTATCGCCGCCAAAGGAAGCCACTTCGAAACGGCTGCTTAATTATAGTATTAACAAATATTCAAGCTATTATTATTTGTTGTTGTTTTGTTCAATTTCTTCTGTTGAATGTAAAAGAGTTTGTCCGAGGTTTTTTTGTCACACTGTATATTAACGGCATACTTTCCTGTTATAATGAAATGAACATTCGATTCATTTTGAAAAATTCTTTTTCTCTGAATGTCAAAATGACCTATTAGTGGAAAAACCTTTGTATACAGGGTGTCTCAAGTTCGAGTGCCTATTAGACGTTTCTAGAGAACGGGACATATTTGAAATCTGAAAATTGGGATTATGATATTGTTCGAAATTCTCTACAGACCCAAAATATTTTTAGAGACAGAGCTTTTCCGGTTATACTGGGAGTGAAAATAAATTCGCTCAAAAATTTTTTTTTCAATCTTTTCGTTTCCGATATGATTGAGTATTCAATGCTGAATAAGTTTCTGCCAAAACCATTGTATTCATTCGAATGGTTTTCAAAATATCGACAAAAAACCTGAGAAAAAGTCAAATTTTCATAGTCACTATCATGTCCATTTTTCTTATTCTGAACATCCTTAGTGTAAACCGTTCTCACAACGTCAAAGTAGAAGAACGTGGAGAGGTCATGCATCTTTCGAATTTCATAAATATCATCACAGGGTGTTCCAAATTTTGTGTCGAAAACTGTGATCGAAAATTGGCCATAACTTCTGTTTTTCAAATTAGAACCCTATTTTTTCATAATTTCGTTGGATTCTGCGAAGAAAAATAATGATAGCACTCTCAGATGCTCTTTCTCCTAAATTCAGTAATTCCCGAGTTATTTGAGCTTTTCTGCATTCATGTTGTACGTAGAATCAAATTCATCGGATCTTTCACTTGAGAATATTCTGTGACCAAAGAAGATACATTTTTCCATCAATAATTCACAAGTGACAGGTCTAATTTAAGGTTTTATCTGTACTTTTCGATTTTATTCAATGGTTCCATGAAAATATTCATCGAATATGTTGCATGAGAATATTCTGTGACCATAGAAGATAAATGATTCCATTGATAATTCACAAGTGGCAGGTCTAATTATAAGTTGTTACTATGGTTTCATAAAGATTTTCATCGAATCTGTTCAGATTCGATGAATTTGAATCTACGTACTACATGAATCTAGAAAAGCTCGAATAACTCGAGAATTACTGAATTTAGGAGCAAGAGCATCTGAGAGTGCTATCATTATTTTTCTTCGCAGAATCCAACGCAATCATAAAAAAATAGGGTTCTAATTTGAAAAACAGAAGTTATGGCCAATTTTCGATCACAGTTTTCGACACAAAATTTGGAACACCCTGTGATGATATTTATGAAATTCAAAAGATGCATGACCTCTCCACGTTCTTCTACTTTGACGTTGTGAGAACGGTTCACACTCGGGATGTTCAGAATAAGAAAAATGAGTATGATACTGGCTATGAATATTTTACTTTTTTTGGTGTTTTTCCGATACCCTGAAAACTATTTGAATGAATACAATGTTTTTAACAGAAATGTATTCAGCATTGAATACTCCATCATATCAGAAACGAAAAGATTGAAAAAAACTTTTTTTAGCAAATTTATTTTCACTCCCTGTATAACCGGAAGTGCTCTGGCCTTGAAACTATTTTAGGTCGGTAGAAAATTTCGAACAATATCATAATCCCAATTTTCAGATTTCAAATATGTCCCGTTCTCTAGAAACGTATAATAGACACTCGAACTTGAGACACCCTGTATATGTATTTATTTCTCCATTGGTAAATTGACAAGTTTGTTGTCTATTTTGAAAACTTAGTTAGTTTTCGGTATTAACTAATTGTTTGCCCTCTTACACTTGGATAGATTTTCTACACTGATATTTGTTGATTTAGGTTGGTGAAGGTGTAATTTTGAAAATAGAAACGGATTCATTATCCGAAAAGTTAACTAAGTTGACTATTTATACTTTATTTTATATTATTGCTTTGCTGTTTTTTTTTCATCAAATTGCTCGATAGGCAAATTTCGTTTCTATAATGTAAGTGCAGTAAATTTTCGGGGTTAAATATTCCATTGCCTCTCTACAATTGCAAAGATTTTCTTTATTTCTGGATGGTGATTATCTTGAATATCATCTATTGTTTTGAGAGCATAGTTGAGCTTTGGTAAGTGAGTCTCGGTGCTGATTGTGGCCCTGGAATTTTCCATTTTATTATGTACATGTTAGTTTGTGTGCTTCTGTGTGTGTTGTTGTTTTCTTGATCATTCGTTTTATACATGATGACCTGTATCTTTTAGCCCTGAACAAGCGACAATATATGTTGCGAAACGTTCGCATTAGCTAAGATTTGCTGATTTTTTACACCTTCCTTATTCCCATTAACGTACAACTACATGATTTTGAGAGGGAGTGACCTTTCAAGCGTTGCTTATCTTGAATATCAAGAATAAAACTGTATTCTCCTCAAAAATAACCTTTAAGCAATCATTACAATTTCCCCTGGATGGAACTCACATTGTCGTCAATACACGCAATACCCTACTTCAGTTTTACTGAATCCAGTTCAAGTTTAGGAAAAACCACCACGTTTCTTCGAGGCAATCGATAAATCAATGTTTATCGCTACATAAATTCTCTTCGATTCTCTCTACTATTTATTTCTACAAGAACACCTCTAGTTTCCTCAGTTTAAACCTCACCTTTCGTCTTTGCCTACGCTCAGAATGTTAGTTTTACGTTAAATCCAAAGGGTCACTGTGCAACTTTAACAGTGCAGAAACACGGTCACAAACCAAACTATGATCGTAGAATGTTACAGTCCACTTGATAAAATCCAAAAGGGGCTAAATCCGTTAGCGAGATCGCCTCAACACGGCCTCGAAGCTCACAAACTCACAATCAGATCGATCGGGAAATCGTCGATAGGAGAAGCAGCGGGATCGCGCCTTCGTCACGGCCACCCTCGAAACAGTGAAGTAATTCTGGCAGCGGCATGCGACTCTGAAGGGATGCGCGGTGGACGGCGGTGGCGGGCGCCGCGACGCTGCTTCTGTGTGATGTGATTGCGATGGTCGCTTGATTATGGGGCAGGGGATGATTTGCGGTCATATCTGAACGAGGGGGTGGACGTACGTAACGTAGGTTCGTAATCAGGTGACTGTGGGGTGGCTGGCTTGGAGGTTCTTGCGAGTTGTTGTGGAAATGTCAGCGTTGGTTTGTTGAAGGTCGAGTCTGTGGTGATTAGCTGAAAGAGCGATCTTCGAAATGGCAGAATTCATAATATGTTTTCCGAAAAATCAACAAGCTGGCGAAATCTGCGCAATAGTTCTGTGAAATATTCACAGAAGATTATTGTTTTGAATGCGATGTTATGTCCGCAATAGACGAGTCCCTCCATGCTGGCCAACTGTTTAAAATTGTCTGAAAATCACTTCCCTTTTTTTCGCAATGATTCAACTCTTACCTGAAAGCTTCAATCCTAATGAGTGTATCCTGAAAATATTAGATGTCACGAAGGTCTTCATCAAAAGCTATAAATTTTTGTTTTCTTAGGGTTTCATCAATGGAAAATAAATATCCCCACCAAAATGTTTGAATGGAGAATTTGGATTTTTCGAATCAAATGAGGATTTCGCTTGAGTTTGTTTTTTATAATAACTTTTCTGATGAATGAGATGTTTCTATTAACAGTGTAAAAATGATTCAAGGTACTGCAGAAACATCAAATTCAAATTTCATTAATTTCCGAAGAAGGAGCACTCCTATAAAGACCTGTTGCAAGATGTAAAACTGATTATTATAGGTGTTTTCTTTGAATTCGTAGAGATCATAGGAAGACTTTCAGTGAATTAATGTATTATTAACCCTGTATTGTGGAGTTTATTAAATATAGGTGCATAATTGGGTTTTCGTTGCTAATTGGATATAGAAATTCTACGAGGAATTCAAAGGAAAATAAATGATTGTTTTGAATGTTCTTTATTTGCATGGAAACTTACTACAGAATAACAATCCAAAAGTATTTACAACTGCCATAGACAATGATCTGGATGTGAATAAGTTCTGATGCCGCATGAGAAATTAGGATAATTGTACTGGAAAATCATTATAATGAAGTATCACTTTGAAAACATAGTATATTATTAAAATGTAAAGTGGTAAATTCATCAATTCAACATCAGAACTTGGCCAGTGAATACCACATCTCAAAATATCAGCTAAATACACACAATATATTTACTAAAAATATTGTTTGCAGTTGATTGAGAAACTCCCTTAAAAATGGCTACTTCATAAACAGTTCCAGTTTTATTAATACTAAAACAAATCTCTCTGGAACAATTTATTTATGGATTTTTCAATCTGGATATTAATCTGAAATTAACTTGACATAATCGTCCACGTGAAGGGAACAAACACATATATTCTTTGCAGCAAGGTTCCCATCCATAGTTTGTCTATCCATGCTTTTCTCCAGTCCAATTTATGCAATATGCCAAAGTCATTAGTGTCATTCGGTGTTGAGGCATATTTCTCAGGAAATTTATCAAAACGAACAGTTGTGTTTTTACTTTTTAATTGAAAACAGTTTTTTCCAGTACTAGTACTTTGCTTACATTGTTATATAATCATCTACTGGCCTAAAATTCAAATATATCATAAATCTTTTCGTGCAGACTGCAGATACTTCACCTTTTCTAATTTCCATCTTACAGAAAGATGAAGTCACAGCTCAGTACCTCGAATTACGAGGATCATATCCCTCAAGAATACATGAAACAGCCATTGATTTAGAATAGATATTCTAATTTCTAAGTCAATGAAAACAGCTTAGGAGCAAGTAAAAATATAAACAAGTGGTTTTCTAGGTTGGAAAGTCATAGATTTCCATTAATGAAAACATGAGAAAACAAAAATTTATAGCTTTTGATGAAGACCTTCGTGACATCTAATATTTTCAGGATACACTCACTGGGATTAAAGCTTTCAGGTAAGAGTTGAATCATTGCGAAAAAAAGGGAAGTGATTTTCAGGTATTTTCAAACAGTTGGCCAGCATGAAGGGACTCGTCTATTGGCGAGTGCTAATTTTTCGATCCCTGATCGTGGCCACGCCACTGTATTACGACGAAGTTGGGGGAAGATATGTTTTCTTGTCGGGAAACCTGTTGTATCGCCTGCGGTGTGGGAACGAGATGGAATTTTGGAAATTTCGAATTGTGGGACAAGGATGAGGATATGTTGGTTAGGGATTTTATTTGAAAATTTCGGAACTGAAATACGGTGATAGGTGGATTTGACTCACGTGAAGACTACTTGGGATCGTTGTTTTATGCACATTCTTCAATTAGATGGTGGTTTTTCGAAAGTCGAGAAGTTTTGTTACTAACCTGAAGACATTTTATACAGTTGGATTATTTCGTTTAGCTTCAGAGCTTATTTGGAGGATTTTGTCAAATCTTACTGTGCCTGAAAAGGGATTTACCATATCTATTGGGAGGTGAGATTCATCATTTCTCCAATTTAGCCTCGTGCAATTTGTGTCTTCTATTTTAGAACCAGGATCGATATTCTGCTGGAACTCTATTTCGGTGAAGTATTCTCATTTAAAATCAGTGAGGAAACTGTACTTATATTAATTTGGTACCCTCTGAAAGAGGTAGGTATTTCTGACTGGCGAGTTCGCCATTTTGGTTTCTCTGAATTTGTGTCCATAGGGTCCTTGTTCTGGGACATTTCAGTGGGTTCGCTGGAATATCTGCAATATCAATTGTCGATTGATAAGTCACCGGGTCGAATCAGCCCCAGGAAAAACAGTACTGCTGCCATCAGTTACCTTTTGGTGATTTCAACATCGTGGAGGTTCTAAATCGTCACTACCTTTTTCCTTTGGATCGAGGAACTTTATTAAGGTCGTATCATCAATTTTTGGAATTTATCAGCGCTAATATCGAGCTGTATTATTATTATTAAGTCTCATCATTATTATAGGTTAACGTATGAGACCTATTTAAGTTATTTTGATAGGAACCTCATAAGGTTTCTGTACATTATTTTACACATAATTTGCTATCGTCGTATGATCCATTTATATATACAGTGTAAGCCATATATATCGCTATATAAGGACCCCCTTTAGAATTATTGTTATAGATCATTTATCTAGATTTATTTAGTGATTTTTCGGAAACTAGAGCAAGTGTGCTGGATGTGAATATTAAATCACTTGGCGCCCCCTTAATAATATTGTTTTTGTATAACCGACTCCCATCTTCAACTGAGCTTTGGGACCATCCAGCATATAAGCGAGATTTTTAGTCCTAAGCGCGAATAAAGAATATTATAGCGTGGCAGCGAAATAGGTTGATATAGCTTGAATAACCACAAATTGAATGAAAAACCTGTTTTCATGAGATATTACTGGGATATCGAGAAGAATATGAACAAGTTATTAGTGTTCACAAAGTAATCTTGAGGAAAATCGAAGAAGGAACTCAATTTGCTGAGGGAAAATATGGCTTTTCAAGGCCGCCGTTCAGAGCGAGTAGGAAAACTAATCCAATAGGCGCCACCGTGCATTTTATGGAAAATTTCCATAGAACTTACATTATCACTATAAGTTCTATGAATATCTCTCTAATTATGGATGAAATGTACTCTTTCCGAAAATCGCTGATCTATGAAATTAGTGAATATGAGGGTGAAGCAGGAACTTTTTTCCGCCATATATTTGAATTTGGCCATTCTCTGCCAATGCCGTATTTCAAGTTGTTTTTCTGAACGAAATTATCTGTAGATTCAGTTTTAATCGGAAGTGGAACTGTTTTCATGGGTCTTTCAGTTGAAATAAAACAGAAGCATGAGTTGGCTCATTTTCTTCTATTTTCGAAAGAAAAAAAATGAACTTTCGGAGTGAAATTGATTTAAATTATTTCATCAAGAACTCCAATTCTTTCTGAGTTTACCCACAACGTTTCAGTTCTCAAAGTGAAACCATTTTCAAATGCAACTGAAATAAAAACACATACATTGAACGCCCACTTTAAATGCCGATATAATCAGACAAAACTAGGTTATTTTCTTAAGGTGGACGTTCAATGTAGATTGTAGTGTGTTTTGATTTCAAGTTGCATTTGAAAATGGTTTCACTTTGAAAACTAAAATTTTGTGGGTAAACTCAGAAAGGATTGGAGTGCTCAATGAAATAATTGAAAACGATTTCATTTCGGAATTCATTTTTTTCTTCCAAGAATAGAAGAAAATAAGTCAATTCATGCTTCTGTTTTATTTCAAACGAAAGACTCATGAAAATAGTTCAACTATTAAAAGTGAATCTAGGGATAATTCCGTTCAGAAAATCAACTTGAAAAACGGAATTGGCAGAGAATGGCCAAATTCAAATATAAAGCGATTTTCGGATAGAGAGCGCCATTATACATTTCATTCATAAGGAATCGAATATTCCATAAAATGCACGGCGGCGCCTCTATTGGATTAGTTTTCCTACTCGTTGTGATCAGGGACCTTGAGCAATATCGTGATTTCAACATTCTTAGTCAAATAAGGTTATTACTTGAGTAAGTATTCCCTAATAGTGGGTTTCAGCTGTCAAATCGAGTTGATTCTATATCAACCATTCGATCACTGTTGAATACGATTTGTGAAAGCCACCGTAAATGTATTAACTCATTTTCAATCGTGAAATTTGAACTTTGCATTGAATCCATCTCCGTATTCGGCCCAATTTTTGTCTCAAATGGTTATATCTTTTTAACAGAGCTGAATTCAGAAGCATGGAAAAGAAAAATAGGTTTCTTTTGGCCTCAAGAATCCACAGTTAAAATATATGTACAAGTCTAAGACTCAATATCGACAAAAGTCTCCCCCCCCCCAATTAACTCCCAACTTGTCGAATGTGACATCAAAATTTTGTTGTGTGTGGAATCTTCACAAAAAATGTTTCTTGTTCGGCATAATACAGGTGTTTTCAATTTTATCTATCCATCTATGATGACAGAATCTTTCGACAAAGTTTTCATCAACTTCAAGAGGTGCAACTATCTTGAAAATCGGCATGCAGATCAGGAACGCATGACTTTACATTATTCTTTTTACTTTGTTCCTATAAAATACTAGGATGGAAAAAAACAATTATTTTAATAAATTTTCATACGAACCGGCTCCCCCGCCAATTTGCAACCGTTTTCAGAATCTAATTCATTATTCTTATCATTTTTGTAGAGAAAAAATGCTGGGAAAGGTCGCTATTGAAGATATATCATTCACTCGATCAGTATTAATCTATACAAGGTGGCCCTAGTTAGCCGTCCCACTTCTAAGGAGATCTATCCTGTGGTATATTCTAATTCAAAAATCCAACGGAAAATTTTTTGAGAGCTGTCAAAAAAATGACAGCTGGGGTTGAAGAAATTGTCAATGATTCCAGATATGATATTACAAAAATATTGGTGAGTGAGTTACAGGGCCTTGAATATCCCCTCTAAAAATAGTCCTGGGATCCTGGCAAAAATCAAAAATATAGGAATCACCCTGCATAAGGCTTTCAAAGAAGCCACCTGGCAACTGTAAATGACTACAATTTCAACTTCGAGTTCATTGAAATGAGTAATCAATGTACCAGACGTTAAATCATTTGAATGCGAGTAGGTAACAATTGTATTTTAATGATGGAATTTCCAAAACGCACAGAGCACGTTTAGAAGTCGTGCTACCATAATTTGTCGTTCTGAAAATTGGATTCACTTCGACATTTTTTGCATATCTGAATATCCCACAAAAGCTTTACATCTCAGAAAATCTCAAACAAATTTTCGCTAATAAGTCGCTCAAGATTCTTAAATATTCCACACAATAAAATCGAAAAACTGATCGACCATATATACTCCATTCACTTTTATTTAATCACATAGGAGGTCATGGTTTCGTTTTCAGGAGTTGGTGCCCCTGATAAAAAATCTGTGCGCGTACAGAAAATATCGTTAATGACAAAACGACGCTGCCAGTTTTTTTGTTTACATCAAAGTAAAAGTATCAAAGATATTTTCGCATGGGTACAAACGGCAAATTTGAATTGGACCAAAAATCGATTTATAAGCATAAATAAAGCAAAAGTAAGTACTAATCGCCTTTTTTACACTTGATAACGCAGTTTTGTTAGGTATCTGGCCGTTTGGAAGGATTTCAAACGAAATTCCGGTCCCCCAGAAGTTTGGTTAGTTTCGGTATCGTTTTTGGTGCTCAAAATTTATTTGGAATGTGTGAATGGACAAAAAAGGCTTCCTCATAGGATCTTCTCACGAAAGCGACCGGAAAATATGGTTCAGGTAGGATTTTCGAGGAATTATGAGGAAAGAACTTGCAGAATGAAATTGCACGATTTTCGTAAGTAAACGTGTTTTGGATGGGGATCATCGGTCACTAAATGATTATTGTTGATCGTTTTCACGTTTCAGAAAAAAACCACTTCGTATAAGCCCATTTTGAAGAAATTTGTGCATGTAACATTCAACAGTAGGTATTTGCTCTTAATCGAAAGAATATATTATATCTAGTGCTACTTCTTTCAAAAGAGACACAAGCTTTTAATGCTGTGAGGACCCTATAATGTGGAGGAGTTTGTGTCTTATTTTGGAACAGGTGAATGATAAATGTGAAGCATATGTTTGACCTATTCCATTTTATTTGTACAAACCTACTGTGGTTGTAATGTATGAATATTTTTTAAACTAATAAATTACTATAAAGTCAGAATATTTTACTCCTTGTTCATAAGATCAAATAAATGAAATGTACATCTTCTACTTTTATTTTTATTAAGTTAGCTATTAAGGTTATGTAACAAGAAAAAGTTCCTCTTGCATCAGAACTCCCTTCAACTATTTGGATTCCAATAGATGGATATAATGTTCCATTATTTTTGATTCAACAATTGATGTCGTCAAGTCTTGAACTTTTAGTTCAAGAGGATAATAGACATTAAATCTTCACAAGCATGCATATGAAAATTATGTGAAAGCAATGCAATTCTCTTCCATGGCTAAAAATAATATATTTCAACAGTGATCTCTTGTATTTTACATGCAAATAACTAGAAAAGGAATCCTTCCTATCAATTCATACAAACGTTAATTATTTTCGTCCAAAACACATCTTTTCCAATTCATTCATTTTCCGAATAAATTCACATTCTGAGAAATACGCTAAGAATGTAGAAAGGGCAACATAGTTTTGACTTGGTACATAAAAATATTTTGAAAAACGTCATAACTTCGATACAGAGGGGAATGTGTCAAATTTCCAAGGCCAGAGTTGTGATTTTATAATTGTGAATGGAGTATAATTTACAATGTGATAAGTATTAATAATAGCTTTCTTTTTATATAGGAGTGAACTATCAACGCTGATATCGTTTTGTCGTTATTCAATTTGAACAACTATTTCATGATATAATGATAGGTTTTACATCTTTCTTTTCAATTTTAATACCCACATTTTACGTTCCGCTATTAATTTGAAATCATTGCAACTTTGAAAGTTCTTATAAATATGTTCCCAGACGAATTTTGATTCCACTTCATTGATTGTTCGATTCCTGCCTATACAATGGAATAAAATTGGAGCTCAAGGTTGAGAATTCTTACCTCTATTAATTTGGCCATGTTCAAGGAGAAAGAAATAGCGATAAAAGTTATCATAGGACAGACTAGTTGTCAGTCGAATGGGAACGTTACATTGAAGTAAATTTCAATTTTGTGGGTAGAGTGGTAAACATGGTTTTCGCGGCAATACACGAATATTTCGAGAGAAATGGAGGTGAGTTTCGATAGATAATTTTTTGATTAATCGTGAAAAATGTGTGCCCAAATTTCAAGCACTTCCAAAATTAAGGGTGGTATATTTTATAAAATTCTGAAAATACTGGAGATTCTACAGTGTATAAGAAAGAGTTTTGGGTTTCTTTCAAAATTATTGATGGTGATATTTGCCACAGGGGCGTAGTTTTCATGACAAATCTCAAAACTTCGTCAGAATCGTCGTAAATTGCAAAGACGTTGTTAATTTTTCAATATTTTTGGCAATGTTCCAAGAAAAGATTTTGCCTTAGAGTTAAACTCATCCGAAATCCATAAATCCCACATTTAAATATGAACACCCATACCGGGTGTTCACTGAGGGACTGCAAAAAATTTCAAAAAAATCGAATTTTTGATTGTGTCTTATTTGAAGTTTACTGAGTCTTTTGCCGATATTGAATATTCCATGGATTGCGAAGCACTAAGTATAACAATTCACGCATTATCATCCACATGTCCTATACAGAGTGGTCGTTATAAATATGGAAAAGAAAATGCTTTGAAAAATTTTACAATTATTCATTAAATCATCTCAGCATCAGATCTTCTCTGCTTGGATTTTTTTGTCCACCCTATAAATCGTGTACTAAATAATTCGTAAGATACTCCATGACTGATTATTCGCGAATCAACAGAGAAACTCAATTAAAAATTTAAAAAAAGCTTGGAAATGAAATATTGTCTTTCAGAACTCTCGAATATAAAAGGAAAAGGCATATAATCCTTTTCCATCATTAGAATTCACCCACTAGGGGTAAAAAGGGGTCCCTTTGAGATTCTTAAATGCTGTATTTATCCTAGCATTCTTCCTTCAGGCACTTTATGTACAAATAGTAATAATTCTCCATCCAATGTCGGATTTCATAATAAATTGCAGCTTTTTTTCAAACCATTCAGCCTCAAACAGTTAAAAGGCCACCCTTTACACTCGTACATAAGTTCGATGATGAGATTTAAGGAGAGCACAACTTCATAGTTAGCTGAAGATCTCTAGGACATCTGCAAATTTGGATGTGCAAGTTGTTTATGGAAACATCACAATACGAGGATGTATTGATATCTAGTTAGCTTAGACCAGTTCCATGCATTAACAAAATATTGCGATACCATATCAACGAAAAATAACTTATTAGAAGTGTCAGTGTAGAGTTCGATGTCAAAAAGGAAACCAGAGTTACGCAATAAATTAAAAAAAGATGTCCACCGAAATTGTAAAAATCGAAAATTGAGTATCGAGCCGTCATCAAGTACCTGTATTTAAAAGGATTAAGAGGTAAGCAGATTTACGAAGATATGCTTAATACCCTTGGTGATCAATGTCCTTCGTATGCGACCGTGAAAAATTGGACTGCAAGCTTCAAAAGAAGGGAATTTTCCATTGAAAATGATGACCGATCGGGAACGCCAGTTTCTGTGTCAGACCCCGAAAATATCGATGCTGTTCATGACATGATTTTATCAGACCGTCGAATTGGGCTAAAACGGATATCTGAAGCACTGAAGATTTCATACGAACGCCTTCATCATATAGTTCACGTCAATTTAGACATGAGAAAAATTTCTGCAAAATGGATCCCCAATTGTTTGAATGTTGACCGAAAGCGTGCAAGGGTAGAAGCATCTCGTTCGATCTGTGCTCGATTTGAAAACGATGTAGACTTCTTAACCCGAATTGTTACTATGGTTCTCCAAGACCTAAGTAGTTTCGTGTCCAAAAATCTGCTTGAAAAGTTCTTGATTCAGTTTTTTGGGATTGCCATGGAGTAATCATGATTGATTGTTTGGATAAGTGTGAAACAATAACTGGAGATTACTATGCGACCTGACCACTCTACGGGAAAAAAAGCTATCCAAAAAAAAATTCGTGATTTAGGGTTAGAATTACTAACACCTCCCTTATTCACCAGATTTGGCTCCGTTCGACTATCATCACTTTCGTCAAATGAAAAAATGTTTGAAAGGTCGTAAATATTCTTCCAACGAGAAGGTAATAAAAGCTGTGGAGGACTGGTTTGCAGAGCAAGAAGAATCATTTTTTTTGAAGGTCTAGAGACGTTGCAGGTTCGCTGTAATAAATGTATTCAATTAAGAGGAGAAAATGTTGAGTAATAAAACATTTTGACATTCAAATATTGTTTGGTTCTATAGTAGGCTAAGAATTTTTCAATATATCCTCGTATTTGTTTCCTACGCAAAAATGATCACAAATGAGCATGCTTTATTGTTCTTGTGTTATAAACGATCGAGAGTTACTTGAAGAAGTCATATAAACTTCCACATAAATGTCAAAGGCACATCTGTGCAAAAGATTTCATGAGTCCTCTGAGTAACTTTGGATGTAGTATAGTATACCAAAAATCCAAGCTCAAGAATTAATTTCTTCTCAATATCACCGAGTTCAGTAACTTGATCCTTCGCCAATTCGTATCGAGGACTAGCTTCAGGAAACTTCTCAATATTCGATCTTTGTCACTTTTTGAGTGCTGATAAAATTCAGTCTTCAAGGTCGTCGTTAAGAGCGAGCGTTTAGAGCCAATTCTTCGGGTAAACAAATACGTTCCTTCTATTTGTCTAGCATGCATACAGGTACCCACTTCTTGCAGTGATGGAAATCTGAAATTATAAGTAATAGAAATCCCACCAAAAACACTTGTAGGTACAAGCGCCGAAAAAGATAATGGGCAATGATCCCTCAACATTAACATGATTTCTCTCAAATTATTCCACAGACCCAAGGATAAAGCCCTACCTGTTTATGGACTCAATATGGAAGCCTGTGATGATAACAGCTGCCTATTTACTAATTAGTATGCGGATAGGGCCATGGCTTATGAAGAACCGGAAACCATTTAATGTTAAGAAATATATCATGGCATACAACGTTTTACAAGTAGCCTTGAATTTATATTTAACAGTTATGGTGAGTATCCTTTTTTTGAGATGAATTATCGTATGTTTAATCTATACTAATATGTATTATAAAGAGGAAAGATTTGTATTTTTGTTTGTTTGATACGAATAGGCTCAAAAACTACTGGACCGATTTCAGAAATTCTTTCACCCTTAGAAAGCTACATTATCCCTGAGTGACATAGGCTATACTTTTCACCCTAAAAATCAAAGGATACCTACTCTAACTTCAATAATTACAAAAAATCAGCCAAAATCAGCTATTTTCACGTGCGCTGCAAAAACCGTAAGACTTACGTGGATACAATGTATGACGAAAATGTACCTCTTAAATAGTTCTACAAAAATTTCCGCGATAGCATATATCTATCTCTCAAGATTGACTTGCTATTACCTGTTTATGGTAATCAGATGTTTTCCAAAATTATGCACTATTTGGGAGTGTGTTTTTATGAATTGGGTATTGATCCTCATCCAACCTAATACGTTATTTATCGCCAGTATTTAATTTATAACGAAATTGCCCTTTACATCATACAATTACAACGAGTACATCAAAAGATATGGCAGGTTGAAGTGTTGAAGATGAAAGCGCCGCGTGAAACAAATTTCTCACCGGGCGAAGCTGGGACGGCCTGCTTGTTCATTATAAAGAGGAAGTTATGTCGTTATTAATGGGAAATAACCTCAGCCAAATGACCTATACTCCATTCACAATTATAAAATCACAACTCTGGTCTTGGAAATTTGACACATTCCACTCTGTATCGAAGTTATGACGTTTTTCAAAATATGTTCCAAGTCAACACTATGTTGCCCTTTCTACATTCTTAGCGTATTTCTCAGAATGTGAATTAATTCGGAAAATGAACGAATTTGAAAAGATGTGATGGACGAAAATAATTAACGTTTATATGAATTGATTGAAAGGATTCCTTTTCTAGTTATTTGCATGAAAGTACAAGAGATCACTGTTGAAATATATTATTTTGCGCCATGGGAGAAAATTGCATTACTTTCACATAATTTTCATATGCATGCTTGTGAAGATTCAATGTTTATTTTCCTCTTGAACTGAAAGTTCAAGACTTGACGACATTAATTGTTGATTCTAATCAAGAATTCATTAAAAAATATCAACCCAAAGATATAAGATGAATTGATGGGTAATTACAAGAATCAAGAATAATGTCAATTTTATTTTGTTGATAAGTTTCTTAAAATCAATGTTGGGGTATAAAACTCGGCTGCGTTTTTTCAAACAACATCTAAAGAAGACATTTTTCTCCATCTCGTCCTTTGAAAGGCGTTTCTTATAGGAGAATTAGGTCTAAGTTCCACCTCATTAGTGAGGTACCTAACTTTTGCAAATCTGCTCAGATATCTCCAAATTTCTTGGGAAACCTGAAAAATATCATCCTAATCGACCTCTCCAGGCTCCATCCGATCCATCTACTGCGAAATTCCGGTGTACCCCTGTAACCTCGAAATGTAAAAATTCGTCCTGGTCTTGAAAATCGTCCTCACGCTCCAAACTGGTGCTAAAAACAATAAACATACGTTAATCTTGGATATTCGACGGAAAACTCACCTGCAAATATCGATTAAATACCAAAAATCTGCGAACAATTTGTAAACCTAACAAAATGTGGAATATCTTTGATACTTTTACTTTGATGTAAACAAAGAAACTGGCAACGTCGTTTTGTCGATATTTTCTGTACGCGCACTGACTTTTCATCATATGTTCCGTGCTTTTCATCATGTGCACCAACTCCTGAAAACGAAACCATGACCTCCTATGTGATTAAATAAAACTGAATGGAGTATACATATCCTTTTCATGAAATTTATCATAACCAAACCACAAAGTGGCAGCCCAGTGTCCTCACGAATTCCATCTTTGAGGTCCCTTCGAAATGAGAAAAAAAGGTTGTGTTTCCAGTATGAATGATGCCATTTCACTCCAAATATTCACACCCCATTCGTCAATATTTGTAATTGTCTTCTGCATATATTCATAATTTTTTTTCAGTGTATTCACGCATATTCTAAAGTGAAAATAACATCATGTATCGAATTAGATTTTTCAAATAGTGAGAGAGGATACAGAGAGATACATTGTGCCCAAGTATATTTTCTGTTAAAAATCTTAGATGTCATGGACACCGTAAGTCAAACTTTCAAATTGAAATACAGTTGAATGCTTATGATATGCAGCTTCTATATCCTTACTTTTATTCCAGATATTTTTCTTGTTGAAAAAGAGCTACAGGCAAATGAGCTTTTTACATATATACCATCACGCCGCCATGATTATGGTCACTTGGTTCGCTGTTAAATACTATCCCGGTGGTCAAAGTGGATGGGCATGCGTCTTCAATACTATCGTACACGTTTTCATGTATTCCTACTATTTTGCCTCTGCGTATGATGTTAAGTATAAGCATAATATTCCGATGAAAAAATTAATGACTCAACTGCAACTGGTAAGTTCAAGCCCTAAGTGTTTCATCAACTCTAGCAGTCTGGCATGTTGCGCCATTCTCTCAAGAATAATAGTTGGTTGAAAATATACAGGGTGAGTCTTTGACTTGTACATGTATTTTAACTCTACAGGCTCTTTCACGAGGAACCTCACCCATATTTATGCGGGAAACTACTGAACGTATTTTCAAGAAATTCAGCACTTATAAGTATTTCACGATGCTGATGAAATCTAAAATATTTTCAAGGCATGAGCACCGCCGGTTTTTCCGGAAATGACGTCAACTTCCGTTTTTCAAATTAGAACACCATTTTTTCATTGCAGAAATAGATTCCTTAGAAAATTTCAAGTTATTTTGATGTAACATTTTTCAGTTTTGGTTGGAAAATTCTCTCTGAGCGGGAAAATTCGAAAAAAAAATCGAAAATAGAGCTCCGCTGAAACAAGAATAACTTCGAGGTTTTTGGATGGAAAATTTTCATTTTTGGGGATTTTCAAGATGTAAGATTGATGTATCCACTTTAAAAATCTAAATTGCGATTCATGATACAGGGGGTGAAAAAATCGCTTTCAAAGTTAGGGATGACAAAATCGTGAAAAATCAATTTTTTCAAATTAGAACCCCAATTTTTTTATGGCAGATATTGAATCTACGTTAAAAAATATGTAATGTGAGTGTATTCATCACACCCTTGCCCTAGAATGGATATTTTCTGAGTTATTCACAAAAAACTGTTTTTCGTCTTGAATTTTCAGCTATTTCTTTTCCCTTCACGCCAAAAAGATGAAATTTTCAGGAACTGTTATTTGAACCATGCTGTAGATTTTTCACCCCTTCTTGAAACCGACTTCAAGTTACTATTAGGAGAACCATGGCAAACTCTCGCAGTTATAACTAGAGAAGGTGCTCGAAGTTTTGACCGTTAATTTCTAGACATTTATTTATACGTCTCAGGAATGCTTCGTGCGTTGCTCTTCTTATTTCATCGGGAGGAAGAGATCTGCAAAAGTGTTTAAAAACCAAATTGAGTTTCAAAACTATGAATCTAAAAATCTAAACAAACCTGAACGCATTTCTGACTCGTTCTATGCAGTCCCCTTTATCAGTCAGGGGAGTTGAGTTGACAATATTTTTCATCCTACCCCAAACATAATAGTCTAAAGGAGTTAAATCGGGAGAACGTGGTGGCCAAAGATGTGGACCATTGTTCGCCAACCATCGATCTTCAAATAGCCTGTGAGGATATTTGACACATTGAGTGAATTGTGTGGAGGCGCGCCATCTTGTTGATACCATAAGTCATTATGGTTCTGTACTAGCGGCTCAATTATTTGAGTCAATATGTCAGAATATCTATCTCCTAAGGGAGAACATTCTTTAAATAATGCAAACATGTGTAGTGTTCTATCTTACCAGTTAAAGTCCCATCATAAATGTGAACATCGAGAATTGCATTATTTTTGATGGCGCAAAAAACATTGAAACTCCAGGTCTCTTGAAAGTTCCATTGTCTGAAGTGGTGGTTGTTCTCTTCATCCCAATAATGACCGTTATGCCTATTGAAAGAACCATTCTTTGTGAATTTAGATTAATCTGTCCAAATTATACAGTCCAAAAAGTTTTCATTCTCTTGAAATCGAATCATCATAGCTTCGAAAAACTCTGTTCTCCTGACGAAATCAGTTACCTTCAAATGCTGTACCCTATTGAATTTATATGGGTGCATTTTATGTTTTTTTAATATTCTCCAAACACTCGATTGAGATAATCCCAGATCAATCTCGGCATCTTTGAGAGAATTTTGAGGATTCACACGAAAATATGCAAGAACTGTAATTTCGTTGTTCTCATCTTCTACTACACGTTTTTCTCTGTGTATAGTTTTCTTAACGAAAGATCCGACATTTCTCAAGTTTGTCATGGTTCTGGTAATGGTATCTCTCGTTGGTATGGGTCGGTCAGGAAACCTCTCAATGAACAGTCGAATCGTTCTATCTACAACTTTATTACATTCTCCATGAAGTAGAATGACATTGAAATAATCTTCATTGGTAAAATTAGGCATAGTGATCGATTTTATAACTTAATACGAATTATCACCAAATTAATAGTAAACACAAAATGCTACTGAATAAAGAGGAATTTGGCAGATGTAATTAATGATATCTATCATTAAAAAAAAAGAATGTAAAACATGGTAAGTTTTTGCATATGGTTCATAAGGAATTATTTATTTATCACTGGAGAGAAAACCGATGGCCGATTAGTTGAAATAAAGAGGTTTCCGATACAAATTCGAATCCAAATTCGCCATCTATTTAGGAACAACCTGTAACTTTTTTCTCTTGCATATTAGGGTAGTAAAATCTAAAACATAGTTTAAGTAACAGTTTCTGAAAATTTCATCTTTTTGGCGTGAAGGGAAAAGAAATAGCTGAAAATTCAAGACGAAAAACAGGTTTTTGTGAATAACTCAGAAAATATCCACTTTAGGGCAAGGGTGTGATGCATACACTCACATTATTTTTTAACGTAGATTCAATATGGGGTTCTAATTTGAAAAAAATTATTTTTCACGATTTTGTCATCCCTAACTTTGAAAGCGATTTTTTCACCCCCTGTATCATGAATCGCGATTTCGATTTTAAAAGTGGATACATCAATCTTACATCTTGAAAAATCCCAAAAATGAAAATTTTCCATCCAAAAACCTCGAAGTTATTCTTGTTTCAGCGGAGCTCTATTTTCGATTTTTTTTTCGATTTTTCCCGCTCAGAGAGAATTTTCCAATCAAAACTGAAAAATGTTACATCAAAATAACTTGAAATTTTCTAAGGAATCTATTTCTGCAATAAAAAAATGGTGTTCTAATTTGAAAAACGGAAGTTGACGTCATTTCCGGAAAAACCGGAGGTGCTCATGCCTTGAAAATATTTTAGATTTCATCAGCATCGTGAAATACTTATAAGTGCTGAATTTCATGAAAATACGGTCAGTAGTTTCCCGTATAAATATGGGTGAGGTTCCTCGTGAAAGACCCTGTAGATTCAAATATTAATGATGAATGACGATACAAACCACGTATCAAAATGAAATGAATGAAAAATGAAATGATACTTAGCACAAAATAATCTGTGGCGTTATTTCTATCTAGACAATACCCTCTTGGAATTTTATAAACTCGACACAACATGGTTAATATTACATTGAATCACTGAAAGTCTTCACATAATCATCACGAGATCGAAGAAAAACACCTAAAATAATCACTCTACCCTTCTTCAACAACATAGCTCTAGAAATGATTTGTTATTTTGTTTACGCGAATCTACAGTTTGAATATACGTTCAAGTCAAAGACTCACCCTGTATCATAAGTCACCAATTTTTCACGCCCTATACGTTCAATTACTGATAATTCTTTAATTTTTCAGCTGCAGTTTTTCCTTCTCCTATATTTCTATGGTTACTCGCTTGTGAGTTCTTGTAAATTCAGCAAACTGTTGAGCTTATTGGGAGTATCACAAGCAGTCATATTCATATATCTTTTCAGTGATTTTTATTACCACGCATACATAAAACCTAAAAAAGGTGAGTTCTTTTCATGATCACTGATTTGTTCTAATGCGTTTTTGATTTCAGATGAAAAATTGAACCACCACGACTAAGACCTAATCTACATAAAAATTCTTATATGAGTTTGAATGTAACAATATAATATAGCATATTTACATCTTGTTGTAAGATAGTATGTATATAAAATCATAAGAAATGTGAATTGCTCATTGAAATTCGTCTGGCTCATTAAAAGTTGATCGATTATATAAGTTTCCTTTATTATGCATAATTTTTTCTTCATTGATTTTATTTGACAATGTTTGTATTCAGATTACCAAATCTGAAATTAAAATGTAAAGAAATTGGAATACTGAATCAGGGTCATTGTTCATGAATTATGAATATATTATGAATTCCGGTGGAATTCATATATAGGGTGTATATAAAAAGTTGCTAGTGTTCATCTATGGTTGCAAACGGTAGAAAAATGCACCCCTGAACCTTGTTTCGCAAGAAGCGTCAAAAGGGACAAAATAATTCAAAACTACAAGAGATTTTTGACAAATTTTGAATTATCTGTATATACAGATGCTCTTGCTCCTAAATTCACTAATTCCCGAGTTATTTGAGCTTTTCTGGATTCATGTCGTACGTAGAGTCAAATTCATCGAATCTAAACAGATTCGATGAATATTCTCATGAAACCATAGTAACAAGTAATAATCAGACCTGTCACTTGTGAATTATTAATGGGATCATTTATCTTCTATGGTCACAGAATATTCTCATGCAACATATTCGATGAATATTTTTATGAAACCATTGAATAAAATCGAAAAGTAAAGATAAAACCTAAAATCAGACCTGTCACTTGTGAATTATTAATGGGATAACTTATCTTCTATGATCACAGAATATTCTTAAGTAAAAGATTGGATGAATTTGATTCTACGTACAACATGAATCCAGAAAAGCTCAAATAACTCGGGAATTACTGAATTTAGGAGCAAGAGCATCTGAGAGTGCTATCATTATTTTTCTCCGCAGAATACAACGCAATAATAAAAAATAGGGTTCCAATTTAAAAAAACAGAAGTTATGGCCGATTTTCGATCACAGTTTTTGACACAAAATTTGAAACACCCTGTGATGATATTCATGAAATTCAAAAGATGCATGACCTTTCCATATCCTTCTACTTTGACGTTGTGAAATCGGTTTACACACAGGATGTTCAGAATAAGAAAAATGAACATAATACCGAATATGAATATTTGGCTTTTTTTCAGGTTTTTTTTTCGATATTTTGAAAACTATTCGAATGAAAACAATGGTTTCAACAGAAATGTATTCAGCATTGAATACTCAATCATATCAGAAACGAAAACATTGAAAAAAATTTTTTGAGCAAATTTATTTTCACTCCCTGTATAACCGGAAGTGCTCTGGCTCTGAAAATATTTAAGGTCTGTAGAGAATTTCGAACAAGATCATAATCCCAATTTTCAGATTTCAAATATGTCCAGTTCTCCAGAAACGTCTAATAGGCACTCGAACTTGGGACTGTATATAAATGCGAAAGGATAAACATAATGCAGGTTAATCATATTTTATGTTATTTAATTTTGATAAACCATTCCACTAGATCAGAATGAGCCATCGAGCTGTTCGCTTCTCCCATGAATAGAACAGAGCTATCGATTTTATGCATGCCATCTGACGTAGAAAACACCGAAGCATTTACGATCACTTTTTCACTCTTCACAGAGTTCTGGCATTCTTGATCTAGCTATAAACTTCAGGAAATTGAATCTGATTGAACTCAATTAATATACAAATTTCGTACAATTATTGAACATAGCCATTTTCACATCACAGAATAATGAGATCACGAGCATAGAGATCGTACTTACTAGTCTTTCTATGCGACAAATAAGAGAATAGCCAAACCTAATAAAATGTACTGAAATCGAATATTATTGTTTGCTGATTTGAACAAACTCCTCCTATTACTTTTTTAATCGGTTAATTTGTTAATTATTAAGCGCATTAATACATAACGAAATGCTAAATTTTCAGTTTCTACCCTTATGATTTCGGCTTACAGCACGCGCGTTCCATGCTACCGATCCTCTTTACGCATCCGGTCGCCAGATGGCGCACTGCAGAAACCTCTATTTCTATCAGTTCAGCGCTCTGCCGTCGTTGGCTCCACCTTATCTCCACTAAAAAATAACTCCATTCAATGAGTGTCGAACGAGATTAGACTCTATGCCGTATCCTGCTTATAGGTTCAGGAGATCTGTGTTGTCGATGTCAAAATTTGTTTTTCGAAGAGTGTTTGCGCGTCACTGTTGTAAATTGTAAACAAATAGTTTGGTGTTGATAGTATCCGTGGTGAAAAGGAACACTAAACTTTGCCGGTTAGATAATAATGGTGACAATTGAACACATTTGACTTACCTATGATTCCGTTAACCCAGTTGTGAATCAAAGTGTTTACAGCAAACGAAATATTGAGGTGAGTGTTAGGTTTTATGAATAGCAGTCGTAGTTGTGGTGTAAACATTTATTCTATTGATCTAAGAGGGCCGTATTCTAATGTTTGAAACAAAATTGTGATGCACCTGTCATCAGGGCGTACCTCAGTGTTTACAATCGTGAATCGACGTTAGATTCGTGGTTTGTAATTGAAATCCCTTGCCATAGCCGAGTGGGTTTCTCGACATAACCGTACTTTTAATTTAACGTTTTATATGCTCTGTTTTGTGAAGCGTCGTGAGTGCAATCTATTTTCGTTTCCGAGAAGTCGTGATTCATTTGTTCAAAGGTGCTTTCTATTGAATTTTACTATCCATTAAAATCGTTCTGTGTCATTTTTTTATTGCGACAGGAGACTAATAGTCGATCAATGGGTTACTCAAAGTCAAGGATATATTTCCTAATAGGCTTGTTTGAGTTCAAAACACGTCTTCAAGTACCTGCCTTTAGGATGTCACCCCCTCATAGGTTACAATGGTTCACTTTTACTTGAAAGGAGGTATTAAAGAAGACAACATGATTTATGAATGGATGGTGCCAAGATATGAAAACGGATGTCGTATCGACCCTTTTTAGGAACATAATCAGAAGAAACAGGAAGTTGTTCCAGTAGAAACAGCATCTGAACCAGAGAATAACATTACTTTTTATTTATTATTCAACTCAACTCTGTAAGAGTCAGAACTTATCTCCTTTACAAATACAATACGAATAAATAAATCATGTTAAGGTATCAAATATTGTGATTACGTGAATTAAAACATTTATAAATATTTCTTTTCTTTCCTCTTCCTCAACTGGCGAGCTACTAAGTTCCTCACCCCACCACAAAATTGAGACAATTGAGTATTTAACTATTTAATCATCTGTTTCAATAATTAAGTATCCAAGGTGATGCAATTGGTAGTTCCAGTAGGTATAACTGCTCTTGCATTGTTCATTTTTCTCAATGAAGTATAGTGA
The DNA here is from genome assembly GCA_951802165.1 of Adalia decempunctata. Taxonomy (NCBI): domain Eukaryota; kingdom Metazoa; phylum Arthropoda; class Insecta; order Coleoptera; family Coccinellidae; genus Adalia; species Adalia decempunctata. The sequence goes on along the minus strand of OX637695.1, from coordinate 3,270,409 downwards.
TTATTTCCTTTTGCAGATAATTTAGCGAACAATTGAATTATCCGTTAAATATGGAAGTAAGTGTTCTTATTGTCGCATTCGGGAACTGTTGATTCAGAAATATAGTGAATACTGAATAATTTCATGCAAGTACCAAAAGTCGGAGAGTACTGATTTTAGTGGTCATTTTTATCCAAAATAGGGTAATGGAACGACCTGTCAATTATTTTGAGGTTTGTGCTGGTGAAAATTCTATGTTCGTGTAGACGTCAAATACGTTTATTTGTATGAAAATTTGTTTTATGTGGATATTTTTTGATATTGTCAGTCAATCTTTCTCTCAGGAATATCAAAACAGTGAAAATTATGTGACAAAATCGAAGATGAGAAACTGAAGTGAATATTAGAGGAAAAACATTGAATTCTTCGAAATGTGCTGTCAATTTTCCTGACATCTGTCAATTCAGCTGTCTTTTTTTGACAGCTGTCATTTTTAAATCGTGTTCCTGTACTGGGAAAGACGAATATACCATCGATTTTTTTCATAATCGATTTCCAGTTGACCGAACCCTTTATTTTCCTTATCTTCTCGAGTTGACTTATAGAACAACCAATCGAATAAGATTTATTTTTCCGGAACCTATAGCGTGGCAGACAATCAATTTCCGCCTAAGCCGTCTAAGATCCCGTCGTTCTAGCTCGTTATTTTCCAGTCTGGAAGAGCATTTCGAATTCGAGAAGTCTCACCGGAGAAGATTGTTTAATTAAGTTCCTAGGCATTCTTATCCGACACGGTTAGAATGTCGGACAGTTCAATTACTCGTGTACAGCCTCAGGTTCGGTTGGTTCATCCAGAACTTAGGAGAGATTTACTATCCATCTTGAGGTTCGAGAAGGTTGGCAGTTTCCTTCAAAATTAAGGGTGATAGCTAAGTAGTAGTCATGAATCTTAAACTACACAAAAACGGCTAATATGAAACATCTCTATTTACCTCGACCTAATATTATTATTATTCTTTTTATTATCCTTTGACTTGTACATATATTTTAACTGTAGATTCTTGAGGTCAGAAGAAACCTTTTTTTCATTTTCCATTTTTTCGAATTCGGCTGTGTTAAAAAGATGAAACCATTTGAAAAACTGGGCCACATACGTACCTGATACGATTCTCTACAGACCTCAAAGTTCGTTTTTCTCGATTGAAATTGAGTTAATACTTTTAGGGAAACTCAAGTACTAACCTTATTTGAAAAAGAATGTTAAAAAAAACTGTATTTCTTAGCAAAAACACTTAGTTTTGTCCGATTATATCAGCGATTGGAAAGCCATATTTCTCCCAGCAAAATAAGTTCTTTCTTAGATTTTCCTGAAGATTGGTTTGCAAACACTAATACTTGTTCATATTTTCCTCCATATCCCAAAAATATCTCATGAAGAATGTTTTTTCACTCAATTTTTGATCAATCAACCTAACCTAACCTATTTTGCATTCAAAACAAAAATCTTCCATGAATATTTCACAGAAATTTGGATGTGCACGTTGCCAGCTTCACCAATATTCCTGGAAGTAGGCAAGATTACTGTAAAATCTCAAAAGTCATTGTCTGTGAACGACACATGCGTATAGCGACAACCATAAACAAATATGGAGAATATCTTTTCCAGAGCTACGAGGATATATTGAAAAATTCATAGCCTTCTATAGAACCAAACCAAATCTCAATGTCAAAATATTGTATTACCCAACATATTCTCCTCCTAATTGAATACATTCATTATAGCGAACCTGCAACGTCTCTAGACCTTTCAAAAAAATGTTCCTTCTTGCTCTGCGAACCAGTCCTCTACAGCTTTTATTACCTCCTCGTTGGAAGAAAATTTACGACCTTTTAAACTTTTTTTCAGTTGAGGAAAGAAATGATAGTCGGACGGAGCCAAATCTGGTGAATAAGGGGGGTGTTCTAATAATTCTAACCCTAAATCACGATTTTTTTGCAAGGCAACATGACATTTGTCTACTTGAGCGTTGTCCTGTAGAAACAAAATACCTTTGGATAGCTTTCCGCGTCTTTTCTCTTTAATGTTTTTCCGTAGAGTGGTCAGTAATGTAGAATAGTAATCTCCAGTTATTGTTCTACCCTTATCCAAACAATCAATCATGATTACTCCATGGCAATCCCAAAAAACTGAAGCAAGAACTTTTCCAGCAGATTTTTTGACAGGAAACTTCTTAGGTCTTGGAGAACCAGAGTGTCGCCATTCCATCGATTGTTGCTTCGTTTCTGGATCGTCTAGAAATGTACCCAAGTCTCATCCATAGTAACAATTCGGTTTGAGAAGTCTACATCGTTTTCAAATCGAGCACAGATCGAACGCGATGCTTCTACCCTTGCACGCTTTTGGTCAACATTCAAACATTTGGGGATCCATTTTGCAGAAATTTTTCTCATGTCCAAATTAACATGAACTATATATGATGAACGCGTTCGTATGAAATCTTCAGTGCTTCAGATATCCGTTTTAGCCCAACTCGACGGTCTGATAAAATCAAGTCATGAACTGCATCGATATTTTCGGGGACTGACAGAGAAACTGGCCTTCCCGATCGGTCATCATCTTCAATGGAAAATTTTCCTCTTTTGAAGCTTGCTGTCCAATTTTTCAAGGAAGCATACGAAGGACATTGATCACCAAGGGTATTAAGCATATCTTCGTAAATCTGCTGACCTCTTAACCCTTTTAAATTACAAGTGTACTTGATGATGACTCGAGACTCCAACTTTCGATTTTTACAATTTCAGTGGACATCTCTTTTTTCAATTTATTGCGTAACTCTGGTTCACTTTTTTGAACTCTACACTGACACTTCTAATAAGTTATTGTTCGTTGATATGGCATCGCAATATTTTGTTTATGCATGGAACTGGTCTAGGTATCAATACATCCTCGTATGTTGTTATAAAAAGGGAAAGTGATCATTCAAGATCTCGTTATGAGTATGTGAAGACTTTGAGTGAATTTATGTATTATTAACCGTGTAGTGTCGAGAAAAAATAGTAACAATAATTGCATAGATAGTAAAAGTCGTCATCTCCCGCAGAATTCTGAATGTAAATGCGTCGGAAAAAATCTCCGAATCGGCCAAAGCTAAGAATAGATGGTTGACGTATTTCTAGAATTCCCAGACAATGATATTCTATCGGAAACGTTTCCAGTTCACGGACCACCGGGCCGGCATCGAATCACCTTATTTCGGATACGGTATGCGGCAACTGTTTATTTCACAACTCGCAGACTGTATAATTGGGACATTGGCACCATGCCCATACACCATAACATATATCAGAGGATGTAACTTCGTCCCGCCCGGCTGCCAAATTGTGTAATTAAAATATGTTTTTATCGTCTGGCACGCTTGAAATGTGCCATTGTGATCTTGGTGTTTGTTTTCAACTTCGCGCATGTTAGTTTCTGTTATTTTGTCGTCAGAATGAAAGTTATGTCCAGTTATCTCGAAAACCCCTTCATCCTCAATTTTCTAGAGAATCGGCCCCCAATCGCTTATTATTATTATTATCATTATTATGGCTCGGTTGGCCTTCCGGGAACTGCGACCACATAGATCTTTCGTTCCCTACCTTTCTCATTCTTCAATCCTAAGGAGGTCGTCCATTATAAGACAGACAACATCCTTAGGAGCCTTAGCCGTTAACTTGTGGGTATCTAGGACAGGTTTCCCCATTTGAAGGGTTCTTAGGCCAGCCAGCTCTGGAGACTTGCATAACATGTGTTCAGTTGTTTTTGCTTCTGATGCATAGACAAGGGCGGATATAGCTCTTTTCCATGGGAGGGGTAATAACGATCATGGGGGTGGTAATGATTGCATACTCTTAATCTACGCCCTCGAATTAGTAAATACAGTAACTTTGGTGGTGATCCGAGAAAAGAAAATTTTCAAAATATGGAAATTTTGCCGAAATATCACTTTCTCAGATAGCCACCAAAGTTACTGTATTCACTAATTCGAGTTCGTAGATTGCGAATCTGTAATAAGTTTCGTCCTAGGTTTGATACTTCAGGAAATGTTCAACTTTTTGTGGAAATTTTTTTTGTTTTTTGATGGTCATTTCTCGAAAACTATATTTTATAAAAAAATATCTGATTGCAAATTCTTAATCTACGCCCTCGAATGAGTGAATCCGGCAACTTTGATGGTGATCCGAGAAAAAAAAATTTCTAAAAATACGCGAATTTTCCGTCATTATTACACTAGATATGTTGTTGTTACATCGAGAAAGTCTGAAATACCCAGAATTTATACTGGGTGATCCACTATTATAGAAACTATTCTCAAGGAGGGTTAAATGGACACCCTGTATTTATGGGTTGATTTAAGGTGTTTGTTTAATTTTTTTAGAACATATCATGGTGGACTTCACAGAATATAGGGTGATTCAGTCATGAAATGAACTTTGAATCTCACGAAAATACCCAAAAACCACCTTTTTTTTCATCACCCTGTATTTCAAGATTAACTTCGATGAGGTGGGAGTTTTTTTCACCACTGTACTTGATATAAAAACATCAATACGGCTGAGAGTTTTTATCCACGTCCTATGACCAGATTTTTTTATGCTGGAATAAGAATAGAATAACATAAATAAATAATTTTCATATTACATAAAAAAAATCTGGTCATAGGAAGTGGATAAAAACTCTCAGCCGTATTGATGTTCAAGTACAATGGTGAAAGAAAACTCCCACCTCTTCGGAGTTGATCTTGAAATAGAGGGTGATGAAAAAAAAAAAGGTGTTTTTTGGGTATTTTCGTGAGGTTCAAAGTTCATTTCATGACTGAATCACCCTGTATTCTTTGAAGTCCATGATGTTATGTTTAAAAAAAATTAAACAAACACCTTGAATCAACCCATATATACAGAGTGTCCATTTAACCTTCCTTGAGAATAGTTTCTATAATAATGGATCACCCAGTATAAATTCTGGGTATTTCAGACTTGCTCGATGTAACAACAACATATCTAGTGTAATAGTTCATTTTGTGAACGTTCTCGCTCTGAAACGGAGATTTTTTATACTTTCAAAATCGGGCATGCATTCAATTATGGATAACCCTGTATTCGTAACGATTTTCGGTCATATTCCTCTATATGGTTGCTCCCTGGGGATGTAATCAAATGTTTCTCGAGAAAAATTGAAGTTCATTCGATTCTGTTCCGAGATACGGGCGTAGTAAAAGTGATGGGAAATTCTCAACTTCAACGCCCTGTATCTCGAAAACTAGTCATAGGATTGAGTTGGGGCCATGGAGACTTTGGATAAGTAGGCCGAGTACTACATTATACCAAAATTTTAGAAAATTTGACGGAACGCCATTTGCCATAGAAAAATTTGATACTTCAGGAACTTTTCAACTTTTTGTTTTTCTTGTCACACTGTGAAATGAAAGAAGCGTGTGACGAACGCGTTATGTTAATAAAATTCAATGATTCGCAAGCGTTCTTCGTTCGAAAGGCGACTCATGGTTAAATTGAAGACCAAACTGAAGATGTTTGACAGTGACACAAAACACTAAACGTGCGTGAGCTGTCAAAATCAGTGTTGCAAACGGAAAATAGTTAAAAAATCACTCGTTATAACCAAGATAAACTCCCCTTTCGAGACCGTTTAAGTAGCCAGAAATATTCGAAGAGACTCTCATCTCTGTGGACTTTTGGACAGTTCTCGAAATTTGCTGGCGACGTTGCTATGACTCATCTGAAACTCCGAATCTTCCAAAACCCACGGCGTCTACACAAATATGCTCAGGTGTTATGTGTGAAATATTGAAAGCTCCACTCAGTCGAAATACTCCCGTTCCATTCAAATTTAGCTCATTCATAAATATATCGTCACTTTTGCGTCATTAGACAATTGCGTAAATCGGCGCATGTTGGCAACTAATTTTGGCACTGGATATCGAGCTGAAATATCCAAATCCCTCGGGAATGCGGACCCGTTTCCGCTATCCAGAACCGCTCCCTATTTATAGTACTAAAGACATGGAAAATAAGAAGGCGATAAAAAATAACACTGAAATGTTTCCTTTGTCGAATTTTCATCTGTGGCACTGTGTAAAATTAACCATTCAGCTTGTTAAGGTCGGCGTTTAAACCGAGTAGGAAAGATCAGCCGATAGAGGCGCCACCGTCCATTTTAAGGAATATCTCCATAGAACTTTCATTATCACAATAAGTTCTATAAGTATCTCTCTAATCATGAATGAAATGTACAATGGCGCTCTCTATCCGAAAATCGCCGAACTATGAATTACGTGAATTTGTGGGTAAAGCAGGAATTTTTTCCCGCCAAAATTTGAATTTGGCCATTTTCTGCCAATCCCGTATTTCAAGTTGATCTTCTGGACGAAATTATCAGTAAATTCACTTTTAATCGGAAGTTTTTTTTTCATGGGTCTTTCTGTTGAAATGAAACAGAAGCATGGGTTGGCTCATTTTCTTCTATTTTTGAAAGAAAAAAAATTAACTGTCGGAATGAAATCGATTAAAATTATTTCAACAAGAACCCTAATCCTTTCTGAGTTCACCCACAAAATTTCAGTTCTCAAAGTGAAACTGTTTTCGAAATCAACTTGAAATAAAAACACACTACATTGAACGCCCACCTTAAGTGGTGATCATAAGCACGAGAGCTGTCCGCCATTTTGAAGCCGCCATCTTGAATTTACGGGTTTTGATTACAATCATGAACTTCGACATTTCAATTTTAATGAATCAATCATGATAGTCCAACCAAAAATTCCCACACAGCAATTTGGAAGAGAATGGAACCATAAGCACAAAAGTAGTCCGCCATGTTGGAACAACCATTTTGTTTTTATTTCTTCAGAAAAATCAGAACTACGAAGACCTTTCCAATTTATGGTGAATCACAACAAAATGCAAGTTCAGCGTATAAGTTGTATAGAACCAGATTTCCGCTAAGAAATCATCCAACTCCACGGATGTTCATAGACCTGGTGCAGAGATGTAGAGATATGATGAACAGAGAGATGTAGGCCAGGGTAGTATTTAAAGTATTGATGCCCAAAATTTTTTATAACGTTTTAAAATTGAACATTTCTTATAAGAAAATTTCGGTGAAATGACTTATTTTAATGAGTTCTACCATCTGTCAAAAGAAAAGCCTCACTTTAAAATACAAATATAAATTGCAAGTTGAAATATACGATGAAGGCTTGTGAGAAGTTTTTATCAATGTGGGTGTTCAAACAATTCATGGACGTGTGAAGACGGTTGATAATCACTATCTTTCATACTATATCAACAGATTTCACTCTCCGTTTGGTTCGCATCGAAGCATGCATTCATCTTTAGATTCATTCATATAACACCACGTTCGTTGATCTAAAAATAAATGGAAGTATTGATCGAAATAGAGCCATTGAAAGAGAAGATCCCCTTTGGTTATGTTCTGGGAGTACAATATTTGTAGTTTCAGTTCTGTTCCATCATCATATTAAATTTTTAAAGAAACAAAATGCTTTTTAACGTGAGAATAAAATAGAGTAAGTTGCCAGAGGCAATCAAGTGATTCTACTATGGGTACAATATGCAATCAGATATTTTTTATAAAATATAGTTTTCGAGTGATGACCATAAACAAATACTGTTTAGATTCGATGAATTTGACTCTACGTACGACATGAATCCAGAAAAGCTCAAATAACTCGGGAATTACTGAATTTAGGAACGAGAGCATCAGAGAGTGCTTTCATTATTTTTCTCCGCAGAATCCAACGCAATAATAAAAAAATAGGGTTCTAATTTGAAAAACAGAAGTTATGGCCGATTTTCGATCACAGTTTTTGACACAAAATTTGAAACACCCTGTGATGGTATTCATGAAATTCAAAAGATGCATGACCTTTCCATATTCTTCTTCTTTGACGTTGTGAAAACGGTTTACACTCAGGATGTTCAGAATAAGAAAAATGAACATAATACTGACTATGAATATTTGACTTTTTTCAGGGTTTTTCTTCGATATTTTGAAAACTATTCGAATGAATACAATGGTTTCAACAGAAATGTATTCAGCATTGAATACTCAATCATATCAGAAACGAAAACATCGAAAAACAAATTTTTGATCAAATTTATTTTCACTGGCCCTGAAAATATTTTAGGTCTGTACATAATTTTGAACAATATCATAATCCCAATTTTCAAATATGTCCAGTTCTCCAGAAACGTCTAATCGGCACTCGAACTTGGGACACCCTGTATATGAATCTTCGGAAATTCCCTTCTCAATCTAGGTATTCGTAGACGACATTCGAAGGATTCCAGGGAAGTATAGTGAGTCGAACTCTATCTAGGTTAAGAATTAATTTTTCAACACTTGACCCAAAAGCGTAAAGACATGAAGCCAAACAATATCAATAAACCCACGTGTCCAGGTCGCCTGGAATCGCCTCTTCGCGTCCTTGTGATGACGTATTTTCGCAATCGTAAATATCAAAGGAACCATTTCGGTGGTAAAAATGGAATTATGTATTTTATTTCAGGATGTATTCGAAATAGAATTCGTTAGTTGTTTCGGTAACCTCCAAAATATCAGGTTTTATTATCGCAGTTAGTCGAGCTTCATGTTTCTTGCTTTGAACTGTGGATGGCAATTTTTTTTTGGGAATTAATTGCAGCCAGGTATATAACAGAGATGTTAATGCATTCTCATAATAGTCTTGTGTGGTGAGGTTTCATGCAAACATAAAAAACAACGAATAGAAGGAAATAGGACTAGGAAAAAAACAGATGTTCAAGTTTTTTCACATTCCTGGCGACGTTTCACAAAGGTGACCCTCTGCTTCTTCAGGCCAAAAACATGTACCAACCTAAAGAATTAAAAAGTAAGTTGATGCATGTTTTTGGCCTGAAGAAGCAGAAGGCCACCTTTGCGAAACGTCGCCACGAATGTGGAAAAACTTGTACATCTGTTTTTTTTCCTAGTCCTATTTCCTGCTTTTTGTTGTTTTTTATTAAGAAAATGGAAGACGCTAATTATTATGCTTACTAGCTGGCCCGGCGAACTTTGTTCCGCCTAAATGATACTTACGGTGGATTTCACAAATCGTAATCACCGGTGATCGGAGATCAACAGCTTGGTTCTCTGATTTTTAAACTGTCGAATCGAGTTGATTCTATATCAAGCTCCGATCACCGATGATTACGCTTTGTGAAACCCACCGTTGAAGTTGTCAACTAATCATTGCTATTTTTTCAAGCAGGAGATAAATAAGGCAAAATATACAAAATTTTAGCGACATAGTTTTTCGTACGAAAAGAATTCTCTTTATTCAAGCGGCATCTAATTATTGTTGAACATATAATTTTTCTTTGAATGGTTTGCAGTTTTCTCATTGCTGTACATAAATAAAAATATAAATCACGATCGAATTATATGGATGAGAAATTGTTCCAATGATTAATTACCTCTAATCACTGTAGAAACCATTTTAGATCTGCCAATACAACGCTGTCAATTCGAATTGAAGTACTTTGTCTATGGTACTTCAATCTCACTTCACAGAATACAAATACGCCAAGACGTTTTCTTATTTTTCTTCTTGACTAAGACATTTTTGTTTTGGTCCACAGCACAGAGTTGGAGGCAACTCAAATTACACACTATTTGTATCTAACGGGGAGAATATCAATAAAGTACCTACGAATAAGCTGTAGCGTAACTGTAACTATAGCGACACCTAGTGGCCTTACTCAAAAGAAGGAAAAGCATTTCCGGTATGAGTAAAATTTTCATGGATTTTTTGAAGTTTTATTGTATTTTATAATAACCAGACCGTAGACGACTCCATATATGCAGTTTCATAACAATTAGTCCATCCGATCTCGAGTTATAAATGGTGTAACCAACATCTTTCTTTTATATGTATAGATTTCATGCAAACGTTACAAAGTTTGTCAATGTTTCATTTTGAACTTTTCTGAAGGGTTTTCCAAAAATAGGCTTTATTTTTCCATTAAAAAAATGGCGTAGACCTTCTCTTTCACATTGCCCCAATGGAAGAAGTCGCAAGGTGTTAAATCACAAGATCTCGGTGGCCAATTCTAATCACATCTTCTAGAGATAACACGGTCTGGAAACTTTTCCCGTGAAAGATGAATGGTTTCGTTGCTTGTGTGGCACGTAGCGCCGTCTTGTTGGAAGTAAACGTTGTTAGATCAATACCATCCAATTCCAGCCATAAAAAATCATTTATTATCTCTCGATAGCGCAATCTATACACCGTAACTGTTGCATCAGCCTCATTTTCGAAAAAGTAAGATTCAATGACCCCGCTGGACTATAAACTGCACCAAACAGTCACACGTTGAGGATAGAGGGGCTTTTCAACAATAACTCTTGGGTTTTCCGAGCCCCAGAAGCGACAATTTTGCTTGTTGACGAAGCCAACGAGGTGGAAATGGGCCACATCACACAAGATGATTTTTCGATGGAATTCCAGATCATTTTCATGCATTTCAAGGACCCAATCAGCCAAGTTCTTGTGGTTACTGAACTTTATAAGCCTTAAGACCCAAATTTTAATGCAAAATACGGAGATGACTTTTGTGGGATGCCTAATTCCAAAGAACGATGAGGAAAGGAGAAACCTGGGTTGTCTTCAGCGCTTTCGGCTACAGCAGCAATATTCTCGGCTGTTCTTGAGCGACGAGCACAGGTTTTATTCTTCACATCACTAACTTGTCCCAGCAGCTAAAATTTTTCCACCAATTTCTCTGTTGCGTTCCAACAAGGTGCTTCACGACGAACCAAAAATTTTCGAGATTTACAAACCGTCTCTGCCAAATTTTCAACGTTTTTATAGAGAACTAGCTGGCCCGGCGAACTTTGTACCGCCTGAATTATACTTAAAAGTTGTATAAACTTAGCATTGCTTTTTTTCAAGCAGGAAAAAAATTAGGCAAAATGAAAGTTCAAAATATACAAAATTTTAATAATTTTGTAATTCACATGGAAAGAATTCTCTTTATTCAAGCGGTAACTAATTGTTGAACTTGAACATATAACTTGTTGTTTTTAATTGTTGTACAGTTCTCTTTTTGCAGTACCGCATGTGACTGTGAATAGCAGGAGTATAATCCATATCATACCTTTCCTCTTATATGAATCAAAATGTCAAGAATATGAACAAAAATTATTCCTTTAATGAACTATCGACTATTAACACAGCCCGTCGACCAGAATTAAAACATCAGTCATTTGTTAATAGCCCAACCTGAAGTGGCAAAAACAAAACTTTTCTTATATTCTCAAAATCTAATCAGTGGTCACACCATTATTTTAGACATCTTAGCTATGCTGCTAAGCTCAAAATAATGGGTAAACATCTCAGTTGGTAGAGCAGCGCGATTCTCATTATTCCATGGATATGAGCTGTAAATCTCTCTTCAATTTGTTCAATTTAGTTGACGATATCAAGCTCGTTAGAAGACAAATCGAGATGTTAAAATGTCGATAGTACGATCGACACGGCAAAATGATCAACACTGTGAATTATGTTGAACTCATATTCAAATTTATTGATGGTCATTCGACCAGATCAGATTAGGCAACTCATGAAACATTATTGTATATCATAAGTGAAAGCCCGATGAGCAAACGTTTCAAAATTATTGACGCTTACAATACTGTCTCTGTGCGAACAGAAACACGAATATAATATGTCAATTACTAATTATGGGCAATTCTGGATTCAGTTATTTCCGCAAATATATCTATTACCCAAACAGAAATTCGAAAGCATTTCAAAAATAAAGAAAAAAGATGAAGATGGCCAACTCACGTTTGAAACTGATCGTCAAAATTAGATACTTGATCTTTCGGTAAAAATTCACTGTTCCACCAACTTGAGATAAGTTTACCCGCTTTTTGATCTGGCAATAGACTTCCATGTTACCATGAGTTCTATCACATATCGCCATCTAACAGCGGTAATATCAACCTACGACTACTATGTACAGTGACTTGTCTATTCACTGTACGACTACGCATCAACATTCAAAAGAAGGAAAAGCATTTCCTGCATAAGTAAAACTTTCATCAATTTTTTCGAAGTTTTATTGTATTTTATAATAACCAGACCGAAGACGATTCCATAAATGAAGTTTCATAACAAACAGTCCATCCGATCTCTAGTTATAAATGGTGTAACCAACATCTTTCTTTTATATATATAGATTTTAACAATTTCAATTCGTTGTTGAAGCGTGTATATCGTACCATTTTTATTAATGGCGTAGTTTTTACTTGTCAAATGTCAAAAAATGAGAGTATCAAAAGTGACATTTATCGAAATAGCGGGCTATTCAAAATAACACCTCTCATTGGAAAACCCTTTATGAAAAATAAGATTTTTCCTCCTCTTCTAACGTTTCATCATGATGTTGACCTGCTGAATCGACTTCCACTTCAAATGACGCTCGATCTTGATTTGTTTTCATTGTTACAGTGAACCGATTATGCCGACCTTGACACTCACTTGAATTTCGATAGCGCAACCATTGGTAAGTTTGGATCTATCCCATTACATAATAACATAATTTGTGTAAACATTCTTGCTCGTAATGAACGTGCTCGTCTCGTGTATTCAAAGGTCAATATTTGCGAGGTGAATGTCAAATACTTGTTTTTGATTTCGAATGGTTGGGCGCAAATTTATCTTTGGATGTTTGCAGTCGTCAGGTGCCTAAGCGAGTACGTGCGTGGATATCAGGGGGGCCACTAGGGGCTATAGTTGTCTCTGCCATCTTTGTCGAGATAACGAATCTACGTAATGCACGATAAGCCGATGAATAAACTTATTTTTGGAAGGGGTCACATCGTATGCAAAATTTTTGATGGTTTCTGGATCTTTTAAATTTGAAAGCAAATATTAAAGACTGAACGAGAATAAATTCGCTATCACAAAAACGCTCATATCTTTCGAACCACTGGACCTATTTCGAAAATCAAACTCATTTTCGAATCATCTTCTAATTCTAATGAAGACTGTTTTTACAGTAAAAAAACCAAAACTATTTTTCACAAAATTTATGGATTTTTTCTGGAATTCTTCCCATCATGCTTCTTATAGTGTTCTCAGTCACTTTCTGGGATGCTGTCTTCCACTTTTGCTTGAATTCCGCTAATGTTTTCATTGATTTCTTAGTCATCTTCAATTCTCTTTTCACCAGAGCCCAATATCTTTTGATTGGCCTGAGTTCTGGGCAATTTGGTGGATTGGCCTCTTTGGGACAAAAACCACCTCATTAGCTTCGTATCATTCCTTGGTGGCCTTGCTGTAGTGGCATGAAGCTAAATCTGACCAAAAGATTGTTGACACATCGTGCTCACGTAAAAATGGTGAAAGTCGCTTCCTCAAGCATTCCTCGATGTATATCTTCGAGCCAACAGAGCCTTGGCCAACTAAAAATTTGCTCCTTTTCCCACAAGTGTAAATTGCTTGCCAAACCAGGAATTTCTCAGGAAACTTTGCTTGTTTCTTCACGCGAAATTGTTCGTCAACATTTCCACGAGAATCTGCAGTATAAAATTCCTGACCAGGACGAGAAATCAGCAGAGACATAGGTTTCGTCGTCCATCACGCAACAGGAAAAATTTTTCAAGAAATCTTTTTTAATTTCTTTGCTCTTGATTTCGCTTCTTGATTCTTCACAGCGTTCCTGTCTGGCACTTTCTGCACTTTGTATGTCCTAAGCCCACAACTCTTGATTTGATTTTCTGAACGGTTGACTGCGAACAACCCACTATTTGGGCCACTTCCCGTCCTGAAAGGTTAGGATTCTTCTGAAAAAGGCTGATGGCTTTCTTCACTTTTTTGGGCTATGAAACCCCTTTTTCCTCCCGGTTCCTTCCTTGCGGTTAGTTGTAAGATCTTCGTTGAAGCGCTTAACAACTCTTGATACTATAAATTCTCGTGTTTTCACTTCGCTTGACTTTTGCGACAGAGAATTGGAATATCTATGAAGTAAATGTTCCACATGTTTCCGACAGTCATAACAAAGCTAAATATGTTCAAATTTTGATTTTTTCTCAATTGGTTCAGGAGATATAGGCGTTTTTGTTATAGCGAATTTATTCTCGTTCAGTCCTTAAACAACAAAATTGTGTTGAACCTTCTATGTTTAATGCTGTCAACATGAACATTTCATGAAAACATCGCATACATTCATTACGAAATTAAAATTAGATATGCATCTTATGAAAGGCGATTAAATTTTCCAGCATTTGTTGAAAAAGGCTCGATCGTGGCATCTGTTGTTGAATGTCTTCTGAGTCTTTATAGAAAGAAATACAACTGTTGATAAATAATAAATCATTCCATTATAAAACTTTCAACATTCCGTTCCGTTTTCATCTGTTCTGTCTGATATTGCTTGATCCGGTTGCAGTATACAATACAGGCTGTCCCATAAAATATTTTAGTGGCATGATGATATAAATTTCTCAACTGAGGTACGAACTAAAAGCGGATATTCCCTGCATAATTTCAATGAAAAAAGTCCCCATAAGCACTGGTGCTCAAACTTTTCGTTCTCGAGATACAAGGTGTTTAAGTTTGAATTTTTCTCTAGTTTAGTATCTGCTTTTCACAAGATATTCATCTGAAATTTGGCATAGATAACACAATTTAGAGTATACACCATGTGACATGCCAATTTCGATTGCAAATCTACAAGGTGATATTTTTTTTGTACCACCGTCTCCTGTTTTCCTCCATAACTTTTTTAGTGAGCCACTGTTGATTTGAAAAATTGTAAAAAGAAGCTTTGTTGTTATACTAAACTTTATGATTTCTTGTACATATAGTTACCGATTTAGAGAGAGAAAATTTGAACTATTCTCTCGAAATTCTCAGACAAATCAAAACTGAAATAAAAATCTGGTTAGTATAAAAAGAAATCTAAACTATTAAAGTCTGGGAAAGTGGCAGGCCATTACCTATGTCCACCCTGTTCAATTCACCTGTTTTCATAGTTTTCGTTCAAATATTCTCTAGTACACTTTGTACACTCTGTATCTCGAAAACGAAACGTATAAGTTCTGTCGTTTCAGTTGGTTGCTACCACGGTATAGGATTATATGGCACTGATGAAGGCTAACAAGCCAGAAACCGGTATGTCATTATCTTGCTGTGGTGGTGCCACCCAGTGGTGTTATTTGGAAATTAGATCTCTACTAGTCCATTTCTCTCAATGAATGTTCATTTACTTTGGGAAAATAATGAATATTGCGTGAATTCAATAATTCCAAAGATCTGGCGAATGTTCAAGAAACTTTTTTCCTTGTTGAAACTGGAAATATTCCACGTATATAAACATGGTTGAAAAGTTCAGTTATGCTATTTTCTTGTACGGAAATCAAGAATCGAGTGTTGAAATTTTACTGACAAAAAATGGACAGAATAGTCCGTTACTTTGTGATAGTTCATTCGAAAAAATAATGAAAGTACTCGAATATCCCGACAGAAGAACTTCTAAAAGAACAAACGGACCTATATGGAATTCCCCACTTTTCGAAATTCTCAAAAAATAAGCCCACAGACATTCAAATACCATTTTGCAGCTTGGTCCTTAGAAATTAGCATTGGCAACGTCTCTTAGAATTATTTGACATTTCACGAGTACCAACCTGCGTCAGTTTCAAGTAAAAATACTTGATAAACCTAAATCTTGGCCACCTGGGATACTTTACAAAAAGTATACATTAGAAAGGACCCCGCACTTTTAGTAGGTAAAGTGGCGATCGGTCGAATTTTCTGAAAATTTAGTATGTTGTTGTACCCGACTCATTGACCAAAAGTGTCAATGGGCCCAACCCAATCCTATGGCTAGTTTTCTAAATGCGGGGTGTTAAAGTTGAAAATTGCCCAGATTTTCGGATTTATTCGCTAATTATTAAGAGTTACATTGGATTTCTGTTGCATACACACGTTTACTACATGTTCTAGGTATGAAATTAGAGGATACGTATGAATTGGTGATTCACGAATATATGACGGTAGTTTTTTCCCAAAATTCACTTTTTCTACTGTGACGTCAGGAGGGCATATTTTTGAAATGATCTTTCCGATTTAGTATTATGACGACAAAATATTGCACAGTGCATATTTTTTATACATGGTGTTTCACAGAGAGAACCACTAGACATAATCATATTTTTTTAGGATTAATTCGAAATCCTGTATTTTTGAATTGATTTTTGGGAAAAGTGAAACCACAAACATATGTGTGTCTCTAATCTCCAAAATACTCAGGGTGGTTTATTCATAGAAAGGTATTCAATTTTGGGAAAAGTACAAAAAACATGAAACCCTGTATTCGAAAATTTCCTCGGTCAAATGCAACTATTTTATCACTTTATATTGATTCCCACAACATCTCCCGAGGTATGAATTTTAAATCCGATACTATGACCAGTTTTCGAGATACAGGGCGTAAAAGCGGAGAATAACTTATTTCATCTTTTTTTTTTCAAATTGAAAAGCCGGATTGATTTTATGTTGCGCCCATGAGTTCAGTATGAGTACAGATCAGATGCACAAGGAAAGGTTCAGCTAAAATATTTACTGTTACAGGGTGATCCACGAATAAATCACAATAGCTTTTGCAAACACTTGATAATTCTACAGTTTCATCACAGAGAAATTATTCCATGAAGTTAATACCTCCTCGTTCACAATTTTCAGTCTGGAATACTTCATAATAATGAGGTACTTTTCATACAGGGTGAGTCATAAATAATATGCTTTGAAATAATTGAAAGGAGAACTTTTCTGGTGAATTTTGAATAACTGTCTAACATTACATCAAGTGAAGTATTTCAGACTGAAATTTGTGAACGACTAGGTATTAACTTCATGGAATAATTTCTCTGTGATGAAACTGCAGAATTATCAAGTGTTTGCAAAAGCTATTGTGATTTATTCATGAATCACCCTGTAACAGTAAATATTTTAGCTAAATCTTCCCATGTGCATCTGATCTGCTCTCATACTGAACTCATGGGCGCAACATAAAATAAATTCGACTTTTCAATTAAAAAAAAATTGATGAAATGAGTTATTCTCCGCTTTTACGCCCTGTATCTCGAAAACTGGTCATAGTATCGGATTTAAAATTCATACCTCGGGAGATGTTGTGGAAATCAATATAAAGTGATAAAATTGACCGAGGAAATTTTCGAATACAGGGTGTTCATGTTTTTTGTACTTTTCCCAAAATTGAATATCTTCCTATGAATAAACCACCCTGAATATTTTGGAGATTAGAGACACACATATGTTCGTGGTATCACTTTTCCCAAAAATCAATTCAAAAATACAGGATTTCGAATTAATCCTAAAAAAATATGATTATGTCTAGTGGTTCTCTCTGTGAAACACCCTGTATAAAAAATATGCACTGTGCAATATTTTGTCGTCATAATACTAAATCGGAAAGATCATTTCAAAAATATGCCCTCCTGACGTCACAGTAGAAAAAGTGAATTTTGGGAAAAAACTACCGTCATATATTCGTGAATCACCCGGTAAATATAAATATTTTTAATCATACGTATCCTCTAATTTCATACCTAGAACATGTAGTAAACGTGTGTATGCAACAGAAATCCAATGTAACTCTTAATAATTAGCGAATAAATCCGAAAATCTTGCCAATTTTCAACTTTAACACCCCGTATTTAGAAAACTAGCCATAGGATTGGGTTGGGCCCATTGACACTTTTGGTCAATGAGTCGGATACAACAACATACTAAATTTTCAGAAAATTGGACCGGTCGCCACTTTACCTACTAAAAGTGCGGGGTCCTTTACTCTGAGTAGCGCTAGTAGTTTCGGAAAAAATGACCGTTTCATTGTTTCATTAACGCGAACTTCTTTTTATTGACGGTGACTCGTGCCTCAGAAAGTTGTCGATAGACAATTAGGGGAGAGTTACGTTCGCAGGGAGGAAAAAGCAGGTCAGTCTTCAGTGAATATTGTTACATCAGACCAATTTTGATTTTGCGATGCGCTGGCTAAACTGAAACGAATGGGAAATAATTGAAAACACTTTAGCGGATATGTAGTTTGTTTGGGTCGACATAAAAATTGTATCAGGTCGACTGAAACTACGATTTAAAGCATTTGTTGATATTATAAATATCGATAGATATGCGAATTTGATGCCAAACTTGACCAAAAAATTTGAAAAAGCTTCACTTCGACTGCGTTATCGTAAGTACTCAAAGTACTCATCTACCTATATATATAAAAGAAAGATGTTGGTTACACCATTTATAACTAGAGATCGGATGGACTGTTTGTTATGAAACTTCATTTATGGAATCGTCTTCGGTCTGGTTATTATAAAATACCGTGAAACTTCGAAAAAATTGATGAAAGTTTTACTTATGCAGGAAATGCTTTTCCTTCTTTTGAATAAGGCCACTAGGTGTCGCTACCGTTGATGCGTAGTCGTACAGTGAATAGACAAGTCACTGTACATAGTCGTAGGTTGATATTACCGCTGTTAGATGGCGATATGTGATTCGCATAGAACTCATGGTAACATGGAAGTCTATTGCCAGATAAAAAAGCGGGTAAACTTATCTCAAGTTGGTGGAACAGTGAATTTTTACCGAAAGATCAAGTATCTGATTTTGACGATCAGTTTCAAACGTGAGTTGGCCAACTTCATCTTTTTTCTTTATTTTTGAAATGCTTTCGAATTTCTGTTTGGGTAATAGATATATTTGCGGAAATAACTGAATCCAAAATTGCCCATAATTAGTAATTGACATATTATATTCGTGTTTCTGTTAGCACAGAGACAGTATTGTAAGCGTCAATAATTTTGAAACGTTTGCTAGCTCATCGGGCTTTCACTTATGATATACAATATTGTTTCATGGGTTCATGTTTCATGATCTGGTCGAATGACCATCAATAAATTTGAATATGAGTTCAACATAATTCAAAGTGTTGATAATTTTGCCGTGTCGATCGTACTATCGACATTTTAACATCTCGATTTGTCTTCTAACGAGCTTGATATCGTCAACTAAATTGAACAAATTGAAGAGAGATTGACAGCTCATATCCATGGAATAATGAGAATCGCGCTGCTCTACCAACTGAGATGTTTACCCATCATTTTGAGCTTAGCAGCATAGTTAAGATGTCTTAAATAATGGTGTGACCACTGATTAGATTTTGAGAATATAAGAAAAGTTTTGTTTTTGCCACTTCAGGTTGGGCTATTAACAAATGACTGATTTTTTAATTCTGGTCGACGGGCTGTGTTAATAGTCGAAAGTTCATTAAAGGAATAATTTTTGTTCATATTCTTGACATTTTGATTCATATAAGAGGAAAGGTATAATATGGATTATACTCCTGCTATGCTATTCACAGTCACATGAGGTACTGCAAAAAGAGGACTGTACAACAATTAAAAACAAAACGTTATATGTTCAAGTTCAACAATTAGTTACCGCTTAAATAAAGAGAATTATTTCCATGTGAATTACAAAATTATTAAAATTTTGTATATTTTGAACTTTAATTTTGCCTAATTTTTTTCCTGCTTGAAAAAAAGCAATGGTAAGTTTATACAACTTTTAAGTATAATTCAGGCGGTACAAAGTTCGCAGGGCCAGCTAGTTAGTACCTAATGAATTGAAAATGGAGATTTTTTACCGAAGACTGCTCTAGTTCATAAAAAATTCATATTCTCATCGCTGGCGTATGGAATTCGTGCGAATTAAGACTGTATCAAGTATCAACGTATTCCATCAGCACTCAAGAGTAATGTCAATGTTAATTGATAAACCGCCATTAAACTCGAAGCCATTGTTCGCGATTTCATTCAAGAGGAGAATCGGGTCAGCTTTAGATCACCGAACCGGCTACATTGTCAATGAAATTCTGTGCGTTTTACTCTTCCGCTGTTTCCCCTGTAAAAATACAATGCAGCTCCCGTTCAATTCTAATTTTAACTCGAACGGAAGTGGCAAGGTGAGGTTACTGACCGTGGTTTAAATAATGTTAATCGATAACTGGCAATTTGAAAATCGGGTACAGCACCAGATGTGCGTTGGCTTTAATTCTTCTGAAGAAGATTGGGCTGGGGTTCTTGAATCAGTCAACTTTTACTAGGATGTATTGATATTTCGTTAGCCTAGACCAGTTCCATGCATAAACAAAATATTGCGATACCATATCAACGAACAATTACTTATTAGAAGTGTCAGTGTAGAGTTCGACGTCAAAAAAGTGAAACAGGGTTTCGCAATACATTAAAAAAAAGATGTCCACCGAAATTGTAAAAATCGAGAAATTGGAGTATCGAGCCATCGTCAAGTATCTGTATTTAAAAGGTTTAAGAGGTAAGCAGATTTACGAAGATATGCTTAATACCCTTGGTGATCAATGTCCTTCGTATGCGATAGTGAAGAATAGGACTGCAAGCTTCAAAAGAAGTAAATTTTCCATTGAAGATGATGACCGATCGGGAAGGCCAGTTTCTGTGTCAGTCCCCGAAAATATCGATGCGGTTTATGACATGATTTTATCAGACCGTCGAATTGGGCTAAAACGGATATCTGAAGCACTGAAGATTTCATACGAACGCGTTCATCATATAGTTCACGTCAATTTGGACATGTGAACATTTCTGCAAACTGGATCCCCAAATGTTTGAATTTTGGCCAAAATCGTGCAAGGGTAGAAGCATCGCGTTAGATCTATGTTCGATTTGAAAACGATGTAGACTTCTTAAACGGAATTGTTACTATGGATGAGACTTGGGTACATTTCTACGATCCAGAAACAAAGCAACAATCGATGGAATGGCGACACTTTGGTTCTCCAAGACCTAAGAAGTTTCGTGTCCAAAAATCTGCTGTAAAAGTTCTTGCTTAAGTTTTTTGGGATCGCCATGTAGTAATCATGATTGATTTTTTGGATAGGGGTAGAACAATAACTGGAGATTACTATTCGACATTACTGACCACTCTACGGAAAAAAATAAAGAGAAAAGACGCGGAAAGCTATCCAAAGGTATTTTTTTTAACAGGAGAACGCCCCAGTACACAAATCTCATGTTGCCATGCAAAAAATTCGTGATTTAGGGTTAGAATTACTAGAACACCGGGCCCCTTATTCACCAGACTTGGCTCCGTTCGACTATCATCTCTTTCCTCAACTGAAAAAAAGTTTGAAAGGTCGTAAATTTTCTTCCAACGAGGAGGTAATAAAAGCTGTGAAAGGTCTTGAGACGTTATGCAGGTTCGCTGTAATAAATAGAGAATATGTTGAGTAATGAAATATTTTGACATTGAAATTTTGTTTGGTTCTATAGTAGACTAAGATTTTTTCAATATATCCTCGTATATGCGCGTCAACATAAATCGTGTCTTCAATCATAAGAATCATTTTGAAGTTCTAACGGAGCATATTCCTTCACCTCGCTACGAAAACTCCGGGTTTACAAGTAAACCACAAGCCTCAGTCGGTGTCATTTTAAAAGCTTTTCTCTATTTCAGTATCGTAATGAGTTCATTACAGTACTAAAAACAGTGCTGTAATGAATTCATTACAGCATCGTTTTCAGTAACATTTTTCGTTTTGTGGTTGTCAGCAATGACTTCCGATCCTTTTAAATTTCAGCAGACGTCAATTTGGAAATGTCAATTTTCGTGTTTCCTAACATTCACACCAACTGCCAAGATACAATATGAAAGTCACTAGGACCTATAATTTGAATTTTTTCATTGAATTTCACAAAATTGGAGTGAAATAGAGAAAATATCGTCTAATACACGTTGCAGAATGCAATTCCAATACTCATGCTTTCGAAAACTCGCTCCTTCGTCGCTCGTTTTCGAATTTCGCATTCGTATTGGAATAGGAGCCCATTCTGCAACTAGTTTTAGAATATACTATTATTTAACTTGCAAGTATGTATGTATGTTCGGGTGGAATCTTGCTACTCAATTTTGAAACGGATATCTTCAACCGATTGAGCTGAAATTTTGTATGTACGTTTGATTTGGATGACAATACACGATAAACTTTTTGACGTCATTCTAAATCCAATATGGCGGACCATACAAGATGGCGGAATAGTTATTTTTTATGCACCTCTACAATATGGGTATCAAATGAAGGACTTGTTGAGAGTAACTCGAAAAATTATGTTAACTTAATTCAAAATCCAATATGGCGTATTATCCTAGATGGCGGAATAGTTATTTTGTATGCACTTCTGCAATATGGGTATCAAATGAAAGGGCTTGTTAAGAGTAACTCAAAAAATGAGGTTGACGTTATTCTAAATCCAATATGGCGGAACATCCATGATGGCGAAATAGTTATTTTTTATGCACTTCTACAGTATGGGTATCAAATGAACGGGCTTGTTGAGAATATTTAGAAATAACTAAAAAGTAGAAAAAAAATTAAAAGCAAAAAAACTTTTTGAAAAAAGCTTTTATTTAAATGCTCTAAAACAAACAAAATAAAATTTTCCTTTAAAATTTCAACTATCAACTCATAACCTCATTATACACAATTTATATGATCATAAAAGCTTGTCGCGCGATTCACTTGTGTAAATAAACTAGTACCTATTCAATTGAGTATCTTAATTAAATACTTATAGGTACTTACACAGAACTCGCGACAAGCTTTTGTGATCATATAAATAAATTGTGTATAATGAGGTTATGAGTTGATAGTTGAAATTTTAAATGAAAATTTTATTTTGTTTGTTTTAGAGCATTTAAATAAAAGCTTTTTTCAAAAAGATTTTTTGCTTTTAATTTCGAATATAAATCCGTTAATTCGTTCCGTGCATGTGATACCACCCAGCAAGAGGTACCGTTGTCTATCTGCATTTATTTCGTGGTATTTTCCATTCACCAATCTTTTTTCGAGCCAGTCTTGTCTATCTAATTTCTTGTATAGATTGCTCTCATTCGTCCCTTGACAGGAAGACCTAGCTAGGACATCCGGAAGAGGTCAGTGACCTGTAGTGTGACGTAGGTCGTAAATATAACTAATATAGAATCGCGTCTTGCACGGGGGATGTTCAACTGTTATGCCTTTCGACTTCCGGTATCCGACTATAAATTTCCGGCCTCGGCAAGGGACAAGAAGCAGTTGTTGACTGTCGGTGGCGTTATCGAATTAGGGTGGGTCTTTAACGCGGGGGTGGCACGATATTTCGGTTGGAAATGAAAAGACCGAGACGTTATACTTGGTCGCGACATATGTTGTTCATCCGGGGGGTAAAGAATAACATACCTTCTGTATAAAAAGTACCCGGAATTGTAAAAAAAAACACATAAATTTAAATTTAATCATCAATATTTATTTTGTCTCCTTCAAAATAGTCCCCATTGCTTACAATACAACTATGATATCGGCGAACCCACTTTTCCATGCACCGCTCATACGCCGCCAAAGGTATGGCCTTCAGTTCTCGTTGCGAATTTGTTTTGATGGCTTCAATGGACTCAAAACGCGTTCCACGTAGGGGCAATTTGAGTCTTGGGAATAGAAAAAAGTCGCACGGAGCTAAGTCAGGTGAATACGGCGGTTGTTCAATGGTATTTATTGAGTTTTTGGTCTTGTATTCCTTAATAATTATGGCTCGGTGCGACGGCGCGTTATCATCATGCAAAATCCACGAATTGTCTTTCCATAAATCTGGCCGTTTACGACGAACATTCTCACGCAAACGCCTCAATACACCCAAGTAATACTCCTTATTCACTGTCTGTCCTTCAGGAAGAAATTCTGAGTGCACAACACCACGATAATCGAAGAAAACAGTGAGCAAAACTTTAATTTTCGATCGACTTTGACGTGGTTTTTTCGGACCGTCTTTGAATGATTTGTACCAATCGTATGCTTGTGTTTTTGACATACAATTATCACCAAAGGCTTTTTTTAACATTTTCAATGAATCGGCACAAGAAAATTCGTTTGCAAGACAAAATTTGAGGCAAACTCTTTAATCAACTATTTTTTCCATTGTAAAATTCGCAGAGCACTTTTGAGGTCGACTGATACTGACAGCTGTTGTAAACACACTAGTTGACAGATCGCGCTCAAATTTGGCTTGGTAATAAAGGAAGGTCCTACCAACTTTAAGAAAAAAAAAATTACCGATTCCTTTTTGGCGGTTCATTTAAATAACATTTTCCGGGTACTTTTTATACAGAGAGTATGTGGAGTTTTCCTGGTGTCGATATCTCTGGAGGGTTATCGATCTTTTATATGGATTCGAGGGTGTAACAGACAGGCCAATTTCGCACCGGATCTAGGGCCCTATCTGAGAAATATCATAGGGGCCTTCACGAGATAATTTATTTTATTCAGGATGGTACGTCTCTAGTCCTCTAATCTTTCGAGACTGGAACAACCTCAGGGAAAATTCCACTCCGGATCTGGCACCAAATCTGGAAAATAACAATAGATTATTCGTCTTATTGCTGACTGTTCGTTTGTAACGTGTGTTTTTTTGAGAGGTATAGAATTTAAGTAGGCAACACTATTTTAACTGGCAGAAATTTGTTAACTGTCAAGGTTCAATACCTAAAAAACACGGCTCTATGATCCTAATGAAGAAGTATGTTACTCCATTCACAATTATAAAATCACAACTCTGGCCTTGTAAATTTGACACATTCAACTCTGTATAGAAGTTGTGACGTTTTTCAAAATATTTTTATGTTCCAAGTCAACACTATGTTGCCCTTTCTACATTCTTAGCGTATTTCTCAGAATGTGAATTTATTCGGAAAATGAATCAATTGGAAAAGATGTGATGGACGAAAATAATTAATGTTTATATGAATTGATAGAAAGGATTCCTTTTCTAGTTATTTGCATGAAAAGTACAAGGGATCACTGTTGAAATATATTATTTTTCGCCATGGAAGAAAATTGCATTGCTTTCACATACTTTTCATATGCATGCTTGTGAAGATTTAATGTTTATTATCCTCTTGAACTGAAAGTTCAGGACTTGACGACATCAATTGTTGATTCTAATCAAGCAAGAATTCATTAAAAAAAAATAACCCAAAGATATAAGATGAATTGATGGGTAATTACAAGAATCAAGAATAATGTCAATTTTATTTTGTTGATAACTTATTGGGATATAAAACTCGGCTGCGTTTGTTCAAACAACATCTAAAGAAGACATTTTTCACCATCTCGACCTTTGAAAGGCGTTTCTTATAGGAGAATTAGGTCTAAGTTCCACCTCATTAGTGAGGTATCTAACTTTTGCAAATCTGCTCAGATATCGCCAAATTTCTTGGAAAACCTGAAAAATATCATCCTAATCGACCTCTCGACGCTCCATCCGATCCATCTACTGCGATATCTGTCCAAATAACAGCTTTTTCAACGAAATTCCCGTGTATCCCTTCAACCTTGAAATATAAACATTCGTCCTGGTCTTGAAAATCGTCCTCACGCTCCAAACTGGTGCTAAAAACAATAAACATACGTTAATCTTGGATATTCGACGAAAAACTCACCTGCAACTATCGATTAAATACCAAAAATCTGCGAACAATTTGTAAACCTAACAAAATGTGGAATATCTTTGATACTTTTACTTTGATGTAAACAAAGAAAGTGGCAACGCCGTTTTGTCATTAACGATATTTTCTGTGCGCGCACTGACTTTTCATCATATGTTCTGAGCTTTTCATCAGGGGCACCAAGTCCTGAAAACGAAACCATGACCCCCTATGTGATTAAATAAAAGTGAATGGAGTATACATTCATTTACCGCTTGGTCTTTTTTATAAAACAAAACTAATGTGTCTCAAAAATAAAGGTTGTATTTACAGTTGGGGCTTTTCTTTTTACAGATGGTAGAACTCATCAAAATGAGTCATTTCACCAAAAATTTTTCATATAAATTATGCCCCTGTTTCGAGAAAATGAAACTAGATTATTTCCTTGTTTCTATTTGAATCTGATGATTCCTCAGTCCGAACCTGCTCCCTCGCCTGCTCGTCCGTAGATATCAACATGTTTTTTGTCTTCTTATCATATATGACTCTGAATATCGATTGTGATCAGTAATCTTCGATCGTGTTACGGCGAGGGTACGAGTGTTTATGTTTCGAAAATGCCGCACGTTTATTCAAATAATGAACTTCGATATGCTTTCAATTTATGGTGAATCATAAAATGCCAGTTCAGCGTATAAGTTGTATAGAACAAGATTTCCGCTGAGAAATCATCCAACTTCGCGGATGTTCATAAACCTGGTGCAGAGATGAAGAGATATGATGAACAGAGAGATGCTGATCAGAGTAGTATCAAGGTTTTGATGCCCAAAATTTTTTGAAATGAACTTTTCATAAAAGAAATTTTCGATAAAATGACTTTTTTTGATGAGTTCTATACACCCTGTAGTAATGAAAAAAATTAAAATTCCTCAAACAATATTATTACTTAGAAACCAATTTATTTTATAAATTTTCAATCGTTTTCCTCAAACTTCCTGTAGCTGCCAGAATTAATCAATTTCCATGTCACTCAAGTATTTCCGGTCCCTTTTTCAATCTCCTCGGAAAACGGGTCTATATTTCGTCGTGAAGCTTTCCATCTTCGGGAAACTTGGTATCTTAATTCCATCAATTGTTTTCGTTTGACAAAATGTCGTCCCTATTTCAGAAATTCCTCCAAACTTTTCGTAACTTCCCGAAAATCTAACTCGAAAGTTTGGTCGTATATAAAACTTGATTATTCAGTTTCAAGATGGGGAACGATGGGAAGAATACGTGATTTGAATGAGAAGCCGATTGTTTCCGCAGAATCTTTTGGATCGATTGGATTTTTCTCTTCGAAATATAATTAAATGGATTAAGATTTTTCATATACCGATTGTTGCAATATTGGATATCGGATTCATCAACAAGAATATTACCAGGTTAGTTAGCCTAGACCAGTTCCATGCATAAACAAAATACGTATTGCGATACCATATCAACGAACAATAACTATTAGAAGTGTCAGTGTAGAGTTCAACGTCGAAAAAGTAAACCAGAGTTACGCAATAAATTAAAAAAAAAGGTGTCCACCGAAATTGTAAAAATCGAAAAATTGGAGTATCGAACCATCATCAAGTACCTGTATTTAAAAGGGTGAAGAGGTAAGCAGATTTACGAAGATATGCTTAATACCCTTGAGGATCAATGTCCTTCGTATGAGACCGTGGGAAATTGGACTGCAAGCTTCAAAAGAGGTAAATTTTTCATTGAAGATGATGACCGATCGGGAAGGCCAGTTTCTGTGACAGTCCCCGAAAATATCGATGCATTTCATGACATGATTTTATCAGACCGTCGAATTGGGCTAGAACGGAATCTGAAGCACTGACGATTTCACACGAACGCGTTCATCATATAGTTCACGTCAATTTGGACATGAGAAAATTTTCTGCAAAATGGATCCCCAAATGTTTGAATGTTGACCAAAAGCGTGCAAGGGTAGAAGCATCGCGTTCGATCTGTGCTCGATTTGAAAACGATGTAGACTTCTTAAACCGAATTGTTACTATGGATGAGATTTTTACGATCCAGAAACAAAGCAACAATCGATGGAATGGCGACACTCTGGTTCTCCAAGACCTAAGAAGTTTCGTGTCCAAAAATCTGCTGGAAAAGTTCTTGCTTCAGTTTTTTGGGATTGCCATGGAGTAATCATGATTGATATTTTGGATGAGGGTAGAAGAATACTTGTAGAATACTATTCGACATTGTTGAGCACTCTACGGGAAAAATTAAAGAGAAAAGACGCGGAAAGCTATCCAAAGGTATTTTGTTTTTACAGGACAACGCCCCAGTACACAAATCTCATGTTACCATGCAGAAAATTCCTGATTTAGGGTTAGAATTACTAGAACACCCCCATTATTCACCAGATTTGACTCCGTCCGACTATCATCTCTTTCCTCAACTAAAAAAATTGTTTTCGAAAGGTCTAGAGATGTTGCAGGTGCGCTGTAATGCATGTATTCAATTAAGAGGAGAACATGTTGAGTAATTAAATATTTTGACATTCAAATTTTGTTTGGTTTTGTAGTAGGCCAAGAATTTTTCAATATATATCCTCGTATGTTGATGCTGCCATAGATTGATCATATTTTGCTACAATCTACTCAACTTTATTTTATTCAGGTGTGGAGTTGATAATTCCCAATTTGAGAGAAATTAGCTATCAATACTGACCACTTTTTCAAATATTTTTTTTTATTTTGACACCTTCATGAGCTGGAAATTTGCGAAGATTATCATATCCTTCGAAGCTAAGCGTCTCAGTTTAAAAGCGCGCCCGGTATACAGGGTGTGCCATGTCCCAATGACTAGAAGCCACCA
The DNA here is from genome assembly GCA_951802165.1 of Adalia decempunctata. Taxonomy (NCBI): domain Eukaryota; kingdom Metazoa; phylum Arthropoda; class Insecta; order Coleoptera; family Coccinellidae; genus Adalia; species Adalia decempunctata. Next base: position 3,241,925 of record OX637695.1, on the reverse strand, counting down.
CCGATATTTCTCATACGATTTGGGAAATTTGATGGGAATTCATGTGGACATCTGACTGCGACTCTCAATTTTCATTAGTGCGAAATAAAAATCTTATCCAAAAATTTAAAAAGTTTGCCCAACGGATTCTACGTCCCATATCAACGTGTTTGTTCCTGCAGGACCGTACGGCGCGATGAAAATCCAAGGTCGAATTCAATTTTTCCCATTTTCTCAAATCCCCATATGGAACATTGCAGAAGCGGGGGATAGAATTGAGCCGGCGACAACAGGGATCTCCTGAGGGAAGATTGGGGAGAAGACAGGCGTCATCAGTTTTTCATACGAGGATGTCGTCTCTTGGTGCATCGCTGGTAATTGATTGTTCGCTCCGCCGTGAAGAGGAAAGATGAAATATCTAACGATCTCCCCGGGAACTTTTCGCATCGAGATGTTCGAGAAATGATCGATTTATGATTCGTTAAAGTCGTGTGCTACTGAAGACTGAACGAGAATAAATTCCCTATCACAAAAACGCTTATATCTCTTGAACCAATTGAGAAAAAATCAAAATTTGATCATAGTTAGCTTTGTTATGAACGTCAGAAACATGTGGAACATTTACTTCATAGATATTCCAATTCTTCACGAAATGTCAAGCGAAGTGAAAACACGAGAATTTATAGTGAAACTTTTTCAAAATAATCAAAGATGGAGCTTCAAAAGAATCGCAAAGGAGGCTCGCGTTCGTCCGTAAACGGTATCAAGAGTTGTTAAGCGCTTCAACGAAGATCTCACAATTAACCGCAAGGAAGGAACCGGAAGTAAAAGAGGTTTCATAGCCCAAAAAAAAAGTGAAGAAAGCCATCAGCCTTTTTCAGAAGAATCCTAACCTTTCAGGACGGAAAGTGGTCCAAATAGTGGGTTGTTCGCAGTCAACCGTTCAGAAAATCCAGTCGAGTTGTGGGCTTAGAACATACAAAGTGCAGAAAGTGCCAGACAGGAACGCTGTGAAGAATCAAGAATCGAAATCAAGAGCAAAGAAATTAAAAAAAGATTTCTTGAAAAAATTTTCCTGTTGCGTGATGGACGACTATGTCTTGGCTGATTTCTCGCAACTTCCTGGTCAGGAATTTTATACTGCAGATTCTCGTGGAAATGTTGACGAACAATTTCGCGTGAAGAAACAAGCAAAGTTTCTAAAAAATTCCTGGTTTGGCAAGCAATTTGCACTTGTGGGAAAAGGAGCAAATTTTTCGTTGGCCAAGGCTCTGTTGACTCGAAGATATACATCGGGAATGCTTGAAGAAGCGACTTTTACCATTTTTACGTGAGCACGATGTGTCAACAATCTTTTGGCCAAATTTAGCTTTATGCCACTACAGCAAGGCCACCAAGGAATGGTACGAAGCTAATGAGGTGGTGTTTGCCCCAAAGAGGCCAATACACCAAATTGCCCAGAACTCAGGCCAATCGAAAGATATTGGGCCCTGGTAAAAAGAGAATTGAAGAAGACTAAGAAATCAACGAAAAGATTAGCGGAATTCAAGCAAAAGTGGAAGACACTGAAGACAGCATCCCAGAAAGTGACTGAGAACAATATAAGAAGCATGATGGGAAGAATTCCAGAAAAAATCCATGAATTTTGTAAAAAATAGTTTTGGTTTTTTTATTGTAAAAATAGTTTTCATTAGAATTAGAAGATGATTCGAAAATGAGTTTGATTTTGGAAATCGGTCCAGTGGTTCAAAAGATATAAGCGTTTTTGTGATAGCGAATTTATTCTCGTTCAGTCCTTATAGGAAGGAATTTAAGGAAGCATTTTTTTAACATTCGTTAGATTCTCTCTGTAGCCTTTTCTGATGTTGGTTGCTTTAGGGAAGGTGTACACGTACGAGCTCGCGAGCTCCCTTCGAAAATTCGGCTTTTTATTTCCATGATATATCAGTTCGTATGCGGCGTAGACCAACAATTTTTTTTCTAAATTAAAGCTTAATCATTTCTTCATAATGTGTATCACTCGCTTTCCCGTTTTTCTTTGTATATTAGGAAAAAACCTGGAGAGCTGTATTATCATAAAAATCTGGACAAACGATTTTATTTCCATGATATCTCCGTCAATTTTCGGGGTAAATGTATGAAATTTTTAGTATACATGCGGAATAATATTTTGCAGAATGTGTATCAATCAGTTTTTCTGTTTATTGCCTCCTGAATTTTTAAATAAATTATTAAGTAGGAACTTTATTGGTCATATTTCAACCAGGTTTTTTCCTAATATACTAAGAAAAACAGAAAAGCGAGTAATACATATTCTGCAAAATATTATTCCGCATGTATACTGAAAATTTCATATATTTATCCCGTAAATTGACGGAGATATCATGGAAATAAGTTTATTTGTTTCTCATTTCTAAACGTCAGTTTCCAAAAACACAATATTAATCAAGAAAGTTTATTTTATCAAGTCACTAACTTGTAAAACTGACAGTTAACTCGCAAAATTTTTACAAGTTAGTAGTATTATTTACATTAGAAAATTTTGTTTTATCGTCATACAGTGTTGAAAATCATGGTACAATTGTTATTTCCAGTAACACAGATTTTTGATGATGAAAGAGTTGATACTGATGATGATGAACCAGCAGTTGACTCAGAAACTGCTGAACTCGAGGACTGCAGAACATTTGTACTCTCCTTACTACCAAATAATTTGCTAGACATTTCGATTTTTTTGTTGACCGAATCATCGACATAACTCATCGCAATTTCGGTGCTCTTCCACCCTCCTGCACGCTTTAGTGCTAAAATATCTCCACCCGAATCACCATAGTGGCTCCAGTTCTGCGAAAAGAGTGGCCGGTGTATAACTCTGGGTCTTTTAAACCTAAATATTTCGCTATTTGCTTTGGGACACCACCAATAGTGTGCTGACCAGCATTAAGGGAAATGTACTTTCCATGTCGGTATGTCGAAAAAAATCTGTCTTTCTGTTCCAGGAGGCCGAAGATTTACATATTTTCTGTATAACATGCAGGGCTTGAAGCTGCAGCCATCATCGGTTATGGTGAATCTTCTTGTTGTTGAATTTTTTGTTTGCCCCAATGGCACAATAACGTATTTTCCCATATCTCCTACATCATTCATGTTTAAGGACAGAATATCGTCACATCGACAACATCCAAAAATCCCAAATATTGTTACAATTTTCGCCAGCAACCACTGGTCATCAGGAGCATGTAAAAGAAATTGTTCAGCCTCTTCTTTACTTAATACCTTGGCCTTTTTTGGCGTATAACGCTCATTTTTTCGTTTCAGAAACGCTATTACCTTTTGAAATCTGCAAATGACAACTAAACGTCATATTTTTCAATAAATTTTTTAAGGAAAACAAACCTGCGAACAGGGGCATTTTCTTTCATTTCCAAGCAGCTTTTCAGCATAGACCATTTTGCCCATAAAGTATTAGGGCTGAATCTAGCTGATAGTTAATTCAAGTAGACCAACAAAACATCTTCAGTTACCCCAATCACACTATTTTCGTTTTGCCACTTTTTGTCGTCGTATTCTCGCTCGTACCTTGAAGCTGATTTTGCAGGTAATAAACATATATCCTCCATTCGCCAGTAAAAACCCTCTTACCTTGCTAGTAATGTTATATACTATTGTCCAGATTTTTATGAAATTACAGCTCACCAGGTTTTTTTCCGAATATACGGAGAAAAACGGAAAAGCGAGTAATACACATTCTAGAGAAATGATTAAGCTTTAATTTTAAAAAAAAATTGTTGTCTACGCCGCATGCGAACTGAGATATCAAGGAAATAAAAAGCCCAATTTTTAAGGGAAGCTCGCGAGCTCGGACGTGTAGCACCTCCCCTTAAAACTGAACGTTCTTCAAGATAAAATGCCGAGAAAGAACGTTGATCTGGGTATTAAATCGGCTTAATTCTTCTTACTCGAAGCGAGCGACCGTCGAAATGAATAGAGTGAGGAAATCCGAAAAGAATTTGCTCGATCTCAAACTCTCTTAACCACACTTTAAGTGCGAATTGTCGATCTCACTTGTAGGAATCGATTCCTTTCATACTGCAGTCGATTTGTTCCTTCTTTTGCTGGCTCAAACAGCGGAAAACCGAAAAAAAAAATCAACCGCGTTCAAGTTCTTTCCAAGCTTTCGAATGAGAAATTAACTCGAATCACTAACACAAACCTATGGGACATGTACACAAAAAAATTGTTGTAATAAATTCATTATTTTTGGGTATTCGTCTTTTTCGCGTCACTGATATATTGAAAAATCCTTAGCCTACTATAGAACCAAACAAAATTTCAATGTCAAAATATTTTATTATAATCTGGTGAATAAGGGGGGTGTTCTAGTAATTCTAACCCTAAATCAGGAATTTTTTGCATGGCAACAGGAGATTTGTGTACTGGGGCGTTGTCCTGTAAAAACAAAATACCTTTGGATAGCTTTCCGCGTCTTTCCTCTTTAATTTTTTTCCCGCAGAGTGGTCAGTAGTGTCGAATACTAATCTCCAGTTATTGTTCTACCAGTATCCAAAAAAATAATCATGATTACTCCATGGCAATCCCAAAAAACTGAAGCAAGAACTTTTCCAGCAGATTTTTGGACACGAAACTTCTGAGGTCTTGGAGAACCAGAGTGTCGCCATTCAATCTATTGTTGCTTTGTTTCTGAATCGTAGAAATGTACCCACGTCTCATCCATAGTAACAATTCGGTTTAAGAAGTCTACATCGTTTTCAAATCGAGCAAAGATCGAACGCGATGCTTCTACCATTGCACGCTTTTGGTCAACATTCAAACATTTGGGGATCCATTTTGCAGAAACTTTTCTCATGCCCAAATTGACGTGAACTGAATGATAAACGCGTTCGTATGAAATCTTCAGTGCTTCAAATATCCGTTTCAGCCCAATTCGACGGTCTGATAAAATTATGTCATGAACTGCATCGATATTTTCGGGGACTGACACAGAAACTGCCTTCCCGATCGGTCATCATCTTCAGTGGAAAATTTACCTCTTTTGAAGATTGCAGTCCTATTTTTCACGGTCGCATACGAAGGACATTGATCACCAAGGGTATTAAGCATATCTTCGTAAATGTGCTTAACTCTTAACCCTTTTAAATACAGGTACTTGATGATGGCTCGATACTCCAATTTTTCGATTTTTACAATTTGGTTGGACATCTTTTTTTAATTTATTGCGTAACTATGGTTTAATTTTTTGACGTCGAACTCTGCACTGACACTTCTAATAAGTTATTGTTCGTTGATAGGGTATCGCAATATTTTATTTATGCATGGAACTGGTCTAGGCTAACTAGATATCAATACATCCTCGTAGTAATAAGAATATTTGGCATGAGCAACCGCGTAGTTCGATCGTTATGTAGCTGAAACAATCTTCGCCTCCAAAATTGTTCCGAATTGATGGCTTAATTTTCTTGGTGACAGGATTCAAATTATAGACGTTCTGGCTCTGACAGCCCATCAATTAAACGTATTAACAACGGAAATCGATTAGAACTCGACTCGAGGAAATAAAGAAATACGAGTAATGGGATAACGATTAACGAATCCAGCGATTCGGTTAACCGAAATTGATTAAATCCCCTCACGTGACGTGACGTGAATGGAAATATTATTGTAAATTATTTATATAATAAACCGCGGTGATATAATTCTTTCTAGAGTTATCATTTAAAGTGGTTTGATGATAATGAACTATTTTTGCATTTGGTGATACAGTTCTTTAGGTATTGTCGCGATTAGTGCAGTATGTCAATGTCACGAAAATTCGTTTTATTTTCATTGCACCAAAGTAGACAATATACAGGGTGGCGATGAAGATAGGAACTAAGTAAATTGTCACCACGACAATATTGGTTATGATCGAAGAAAATTGCATAAATTCATGTTACGAATATGCGATTTTTCCCATTTATACTCGTATAGCCAAAATGGAGGCATAAAAGAGAAATAGACGCTCTCATTTCATCGGAATATAAATGACAGTAATTTTCATGTGGTATCTTCATCACGCACCCTGTTGGTGAATGGGGCCATTCCAGCGAGCCAATGTTTAGAAAAAGTCCTTGAGAGATGAGATGGGACGATGAAGGAAGAGTTTTGAGTGGAAGGATCGATGGGATCTCATTTGCAGGAAATGTTTTGAGACGTATGACTTCATTCGCGTGAAGCGTCTCGTATTTTTTTGTCTGTCAGTTCTAATAAATGAAAATAAAAAATATCCGGAAGGTTCTAACGGCGTTAATGATTGAAAAAGTAATTCGAGCCATTCGAATCTTCCATAATACACTGCGCAAAAAAATTAACGCACATTATGGAAATCTCAAATTCATTCTACAACTGAAGGTATTCTCAATGATAATTATTTTTATCAGAATTATGCATGCATATGTTATCCACTTTCAATACAGATGTTTTCTCCCAGCAGGAATAAAAAAAAGATGATATTATCAGATTTTGAATGTATTGGCTCCATTCTAAAATCAGTTGTTCTCGATCAATTCTAGTGATCAATAGTTTTTCTTTCGTTTGATTTTCTACACGCAATTTGACCCAAGAGGAATGTGCCCAAGCGGTAGTTTTGCGAGAAGAAGGGTGGACATACACAAGAATTGCAGAAAGGTTTGGAGTTTCCCATACAAGTGTGTCCAGAATGTTGCAGCGATTCAGGGAGACAGGTATGAATGTCCGAAGACCAGGACAGGGTAGACCACGGGTAACAACTGTAACTCAAGAACGTTACTTGAGAGTTTCTTCGTTGAGACAACGGTTTGCAACCGCTCGCGTCCTTCAAAATCAGCTTGAGCAAACTCATGAGGTGCAAATTAGCACTCAGACAATAAGAAATCGCCTCAGAGAATATGACTTGAGGCCTCGTGTCGCGGCAAGAGGCCCAGCTCTTACCCCAGCCCATCGAAGGGCGCGTTTGGATTTTGCGAGAGAGCATAACCATTGGGAAGAGGCCGATTGGGAAAGAGTTCTCTTCACAGATGAGTCTAGATTCTGCCTTTACCATTGTGATCGACGTTCCCTTGTATACAGACGTCCACATGAAAGATATGCTCAGTGCAATTTCCTGAATACTACTGGTTTCGGGGGAGGATTGATTATGGTATGGGGTGGAATATCTTTGACTGCTAGCACAGACCTAGTGGTCGTTGATAATGGAGCTATGAATGCTGATAAGTATATAAGGAACATTCTTGAAGAGCATGCAGTGTCATTTGCCCCATACATTGGTAAAAATTTCATTTTTATGGACGATAATGCCAGACCCCATCGTGCGCGCATCGTTCAGGAGTACCTTGAAGAGGTTGAAGTCTCTCGAATGGAATGGCCAGCAAGAAGTCCAGATCTCAATCCGATTGAGCAGGTTTGGGACAACCTCAATAGAAGGCTGAGAAGTTCAGAAAATCATCCAACTACTTTTAATGACTTAGGAATCCAACTCAGAGAAATCTGGGAAGGATTAGATCAGAACATTTTAAGATCACTCATTTTGAGTATAAACCGTCGTTGCCGAGCTGTAATTAACGCAAGGGGTGAAAATGCCAAGTATTAAATCACTTATCAGCATTTCAGTATTTTGAAAATTGTTCATTTCTCTTCTTTCACATAAGATTCGGTGAAATCCTGAATTTTTCTTCCATTTAATGTGTCTTGTTTAGTTCAAAACCTTCCCGAGAGAACATAAAAAATAAGTTATAAAGTCAATGTAGAGTTAACTTTCATTAAAATTGAGATTTTCAGAATGTGCGTTAATTTTTTTGCGCAGTGTAGGTCATTTGCGCATCGATAACACCCATACCGCGAACGGGCTTAGCTTGAGAACACAACTCGAAAATGAAGAATCGAAAAAATAAAACTGAAAAATTTCTCTACTCATGAGGGCTCTATGGCCGACTTTGGTATCAAAATGTAGGTTTTCGAGGTCGCTGACATCAATAAAAATAATTCCAGAACCCTTACTAGCTTAGTTTAGATTCTCACCTGTCAAACGGCATTTATTGAAAAATTGGAAATTTCAAACTGTCTTAGCTTCCGTCCCTCTTGTCGCATCCACTATTTGTTTCTATTTTCTTGATCAGCATATCTCAGAGTATCTCTGTGCAAAATATGAGCGATTTAAAAATCTCAATTTTTGCTTGAAAAATGACTGACTAGCTCAGTTTAGATTTTGACCTGCGAAATGGAATTGTTACAAAATGGAAATTTTTAAGTCTCAGATTGCCAATTTTTTTGTCTGCTTATCTCTATAGAACGCTGTGGTTGATGCTCTATAAAACATTAGACTATCATATCAAAAATTTGTAAATTTTTCCGTTCCCAAACTAATCTCCAATTTTATTTTTTTTTCAGTTAGGCATGCAACATCGGAGCCTGCGCATAGGCGGCGTGGGATCACTAGAAGCTGGTGGGCTCCGCACCAGACCCTACGACGGCAAAATAGCTGGCCTCTATGATCTCGAAGAGACCCTCGGTAGCGGCCATTTTGCTGTCGTCAAATTGGCCAGGCATGTCTTCACCGGAGAGAAGGTTGCTGTCAAGGTTATCGACAAGAGTAAATTGGACGAGATTTCCAAAGCACACCTGTTTCAAGAGGTAAGGGACTCGATGGTTATCATCCAAAAAGTTTATAGAAAATTTTGGCACCCTCAACCTAAAATTCGTCAATCGGTGATTTTTCAGCAAATTTTGGGAGCAGAATATGACCTTACTGCGATTCCCTAATACACTGCGCAAAAAAATTAACGCACATTCTGAAAATCTCAATTTTAATGAAAGTTAACTCTACATTGACTTTATAACTTATTTTTTATGTTCTGTTCTGAACGAAACAAGACACATCAAATGGAAGAAAAATTCAGGATTTCACCGAATCTTATGTGAAAGAAGATAAATGAACAATGCTGATAACTGATTTAATATTTGGAATTTCCACCCCTTGCGTTAATTACAGCTCGGCAACGACGGTTCATACTCAAAATGAGTGATCTTAAAATGTTCTGATCTAATCCTTCCCAGATTTCTCCGAGTTGGATTCCTATGTCATTAAGAGTAGCTGGATGATTTTCTGAACTTCTCAGCCTTCTATTGAGGTTGTCCCAAACCTGCTCAATCGGATTGAGATCTGGACTTCTTGCTGGCCATTCCATTCGAGAGACTTCAACCTCTTCAAGGTACTCCTGAACGATGCGAGCACGATGGGGTCTGGCATTATCGTCCATAAAAACGAAATTTTCACCAATGTATGGGGCAAATGGCACTACATGCTCTTCAAGAATGTTCCTTATATACTTATCAGCATTCATAGCTCCATTATCAACGACCACTAGGTCTGTGCGAGCAGTCAAAGATATTCCACCCCATACCATAATCGATCCTCCCCCGAAACCAGTAGTATTCAGGAAATTGCACTGAGCATATCTTTCATGTGGACGTCTGTATACAAGGGAACGTCGATCACGATGGTAAAGGCAGAATCTAGACTCATCTGTGAAGAGAACTCTTTCCCAATCGGTCTCTTCCCAATGGATATGCTCTCTCGCAAAATCCAAACGCGCCCTTCGATGGGCTGGGGTAAGAGCTGGGCCTCATGCCGCGACACGAGTCCTTGAATCATATTCTCTGAGGCGATTTCTTATTGTCTGGGTGCTAATTTGCACCTCATGAGTTTGCTCAAGCTGATTTTGAAGGAGGCGAGCGGTTGCAAACCGTTGTCTCAACGAAGAAACTCTCAAGTAACGTTCTCGAATGGCAGTTGTTACCCGTGGTCTACCCTGTCCTGGTCTTCGGACATTCATACCTGTCTCCCTGAATCACTGCAACATTCTGGACACACTTGTATGGGAAACTCCAAACCTTTCTGCAATTCTTGTGTATGTCCACCCTTCTTCTCGCAAAACTACCGCTTGGGCACATTCCTCTTGGGTCAAATTGCGTGTTTCGCGTTGCATAGCGATCGAGTGTAGAAAATCAAACAAAAGAAAAACTATTGATCACTAGAATTGATCGAGAAAAACTGATTTTAGAATGGAGCCAATACATTCAAAATCTGATAATATCATCTTTTTTTATTCCTGCTGGGAGAAAACATCTGTATTAAAGAAAAACGTTGAAAGTGGATAACATATGCATGCATAATTCTGATAAAAATAATTATCATTGAGAACACCTTCAGTTGTAGAATAAATTTGAGATTTCCATAATGTGCGTTAATTTTTTTGCGGAGTGTATTAAGTTATGCCTCTGAAATGAAACCATATGACATTTTGTACGCACTTCCTCTACTTTTACCAATTTACCCTCTTGCTCATCTTGTGTCAATAAGGATAGGCAAAGTTCCAACAAATTTCCATTATAGATCTCTTGTCTGGTGGAAAAACCTCAACTTCTACGTCAATTCAAATAAAACGATCTCTTAATTATCACCGTCCAATTCACGTGGTCGTTAGCGCTCGTGGATACGAAAGGTACAAATACATCGTAAAAAGTCGATGAGGATAATCGTTATGAAATCGACGCCGACGAACGACCTTGCCGCTAACAATTTCCTGCTCCGTCCGTGTAAACATAAACGGCAGAAGTGGACTGGTGCCATTCCAATTAATTTGCAGGATCGCAGGATGCAGATTATGCGTTACCTGACCATATTACGTTAAGGCGTCGTTGAGAAACCACGGGCTCAATTACTGGACTCGTTCGCGCGACGAAATCGACATTTTACACCAATGGAAAAATAATTAATCAACAGCTGAATAATTATTTAATATTTTACTGCAACTTGCAACGATTTAATAGACGAGTCCCTTCATGCTGGCTAACTGTTTAAAAATACCTGAAAATCACTTCCCTTTTTTTCGCAATTATTCAACTCTTACCTGAAAGCTTTAATCCTAATGAGTGTATCCTGAAAATATTAGATGTCACGAAGGTCTTCATCAAAAGCTATAAATTTTTGTTTTCTTAGCGTTTCATCAATGGAAAATAAATATCCCCAACAAAATGTTTGAATGGAGAATTTGAATTTTTCGAATCAAATGAGGATTTCGCTAGAGTTTGTTTTTTATAATAACTTTTCTGATGAATGAGACGTTTCTATTAACAGTTTGAAAATGATTCAAGATACTGCAGAAACATCAAATTCAAATTTCATTAACTTCCGAAGAAGGAGCACTCGTATAAAGACCTGTTGCAAGATGTAAAACTGATTATTATAGGTGTTTTCTTTGAATTCGTAGAGATCATAGGAAGACTTTCAGTGAATTAATGTATTATTAACCCTGTATTGTGGAGTTTATTAAATATAGGTGCATAATTGGGTTTTCGCTTCTATTTGGATAGAAATTCTACGAGGAATTCAAAGGAAATTAGGGAAATAAATGATTGTTTTTAATGTTCTTTATTTGCATGGAAACTTACTACAGAATAACAACCCAAAAGTATTTACAACTGCCATAGACTATGATCTGGATGTGAATAAGTTCTGATGCCGCATGAGAAATTAGGATCATTGTACTGGAAAATCATTATAATGAAGTATCACTTTGAAATCATAGTATATTCTTAATATGTAAAGTGGTAAATTCATCAATTCAACATCAGAACTTGGCCAGTGTATACCACATCTCAAAATATCAGCTAAATACACACAATATATTCACTAAAAATATTGTTCGCAGTTGATTGAGAAACTCCCTTGAAAATGGCTACTTCACAAACAGTTTCAGTTTCATTAATACTAGAACTAATCTCTCTGGAGCAATTTATTTATGGATTTTTCAATCTGGATATAAATCTAAAATTAATTATACATAATCGTCCACGTGAAGGGAACAAACTCATATATTCTTTGCAGCAAGGTTCCTATCCATAGTTTGTCTATCCATGCTTTTCTCCAGTCCAATTTATGCAATATGCCAAAGGCATTAGTGATATTCGGTGTTGAGGCATCTTTCTCAGGAAATTTATCAAAACGAACAGCCGTGTTTTTACTTTTCCTTGAAGAGCAATTGAGAACAGTTTTTTCCAGTACTAGTACTTTGCTTACATTGTTATATAATCATCTACTGGCCTAAAATTCAAATATATCATGAGGATTGAAACATAAAAATCTTTTCGTGCAGATACCTACTTCACCTTTTCTGATTTCCATCTTACAGAAAGATGAAGTCACAGCTCAGTACCTCGAATTACGAGGATCATATCCCTCAAGAATACCTGAAACAGCCATTGATTTAGAATAGATATTCTAATTATCTAATTTCTAAGTCAATGAAAACAGCTTAGGAGCAAGTAAACATATAAACAAGTCGTTTTCTAGGTTGGAAAGTCATAGATTTCCATTAATGAAAACATAAGAAAACAAAAATGTATAGCTTTTGATGAAGACCTTCGTGACATCTAATATTTTCAGGATACACTCATTGGGATTAAAGCTTTCAGGTAAGAGTTAAATCATTGCGAAAAAAAGGGAAGTGATTTTCAGGTATTTTCAAACAGTTGGCCAGCATGAAGGGACTCGTCTATTCAAAAGCGCTTAAACTACTAACTATGTCTTCCGAAGATTATGCGATGCTGGTAATGAGTAGTGCGACTATATTGATGGCCTATTTGGAAGAAAATTCATCGATAGACTTCTCCGCCATAGCAGCGGCGATTTCCCTCCATGCATCCTCTTTTAAATGCATTTTAAAATGATCTTCGTGTTTAGGTTACCACAATAAAGGTTTACTTTTGTGAATATCAATAAGCTGAATAGTTTCTTCTTCTGACTACTCCATGATAAAAATAATGATATTTGTAAAAACTGACGAACCTGTCTACGCGCCGTTCAAAATTACACTGGGCACGCGTTGTGTTCGTGAAAAAACCGTCTATCGATGGATCGGCGCGAACGGTTTGCGAGCGGCTCTATATACGTTGGACTTGCCGTCCAAATAATTGTCGCTATTGGTTCGCGATAGGTTCGGTTCGTACATGTATACGCAGCTTTAGCCTCAATCGGCGTGAGTTTCCCAGATTAAACTCTCCTCTACCGATTGATTCGAATCTTTCCCTCGTTTCTTGGCCTCAATTTCAACTTTCTAATCAGCGAAAGTATAGACCCACCCTTTGATACGGCGCTGGCTTCTTGAGTTCTAATAAACATAAAAGTCATTTCTGGAAAGCATGGAAATGGGACACGGAAAGATTAATTTTTTTGTTAACTCTCGGTATCTTATTTGAAACGCGACAACCGATGGGTTTCAATCGGATTGAAAGCTTAAGTTCGGTTCGGTTATTATTGTGCTTTAGGTTGAATATTATTGGCTTTTCGCTTTCTTCTATCTACTCTACCAGATGAGGTATCTGATTAAATGAGACTATGTTTTGATTCTAGAGTCTTCAGCCAAATAAGAGTCTCAAAACTAAGTTCAAGTTTCTATATTTGACCCGTTTATTTACATTAAAATGTGTAGCATCTGAAACTAAGAGCTGGTCCATTGTACCTCATACAGCTCCACTGAAACCGTTGGCACTATGTATTTTTATGTTGCCAAACTGAGCATGTTGTAGGTTTCTCTAATGACCTATTATAATGCACAAAAACTATTTCTTTCATTTACAATGCAAAATTGATATAACATCTCGTAATTTTTTGTCAATACAGTCTTTTCGGATATATCATAATGAATACAGTTGATTCTGCTATTTTATGCTAGAGGCTATTGTACGAAGGAAGTTAGGATAGAGTTATGACAACACCGCTCTTAATTCATGCTTCAGTTAGAAGAAAGATGGAGCATCTTTTGCTCAACACGTGGTCTCGACGCAACACGTTGCCAGAAAGTGCCCGTTAAAAGTAGTTGAATTACAGGATTTTTTTTTTAGTCAGCATCAAATTATTCATTTTTTTTCCTGTATTTTATTTCATTGTATCAAAAATGATTAGTAATCGTAAGGGTGAAGTTTGTGGAAAAGATGGGAATTCAAATTTATCGTTCCATAGATAAGAGTATTGTTAGAACTAAAGCGTGTTAATAAGTAACAGAAAATAATACTAAGTCACGATGAAAAGAGAAAAATATGGCCTTCGTTGATGGGATGGTCAAATATTATTGACCAAATAGGAAAGCAATTTTCATGAGCTATTTTGAAATTGAATTTATTCGAAAGTGTAAAATCTGAAGAAGCTACGGAGTAGCGAAAAAATGGTTTTTTTTAAATAATGAAAGGTGGAAATAGAATAACTGTCACTTAATTCCTATAAAAATAAAAAATTTTCAGTTGTTTCAAGGTGAAAAATTAAAAATGTTGTAGGTATGTGAATATTGAGTCATTGTAGGGCAAATGATTCGTACGCCAAAAAACGTTATTTGATTATGTGCTTTTCAAATAAATCATTTCACTACCACAAACTGTAGTTACTGAAAGTGGGGACCTTATTTCTAAAAGCGGGACTGCCTGCAGAAATCGGGACGAAGTCTCGAATTGCAAACTGTCATAACTTTCGTCCCTCTCATCACTGCCAATAGTTATGTATATTATGTTGATCAACATAGCCCCGAGTATCTCTGTGCAGAATATGAGCGATTTGAAAAATCCCAAATTTTTGATGACAAAGGGGGATAATCCCATAAAACATCATATTTGTCAATAAAAAATATATTTGGGGAGGATCTAACGTTATTATTGAATCTGGAAGTTATACTTCCTACTCGAATATTCAATAATGGCAATTTTGTTGGTCAACATCACCATCACCTTGAGTGGTGTGAGCTCGTGAACAGAACTCGAAAATGAAAAATCGAAAAATAAAAAGTGGAATATCTCATTACCTATGGGGGCTACATGGGTGATGTGGGTATCAAAATGTAGGTTTTCGAGGTCGCTCCATTCAATAAAAAATATTTCAAAGCCCTAACTATCACCGTTTAGATTTTGACCTGTCAAATGGCTTTTTTCGAAAAATCGGAAATTTCAAACTGTCATAACTTCCTTCCCTCACATCGCTGCCAATATGTAGTTATTTATATTATGTTGATCACCATAGCCCCAAGTATCTTTGTGCAGAATATGGGCGATTTAAAAAATATCAAATTTTGTCAATAAAAAATATATTTGGGGAGGATCTAACGTTATTATTGAATCTAGAAGTTATACTTCCTATATTCGAATCTTTAATAATGGCAATTTGGCTGACCGACAGCATCCTTACCTTGAGTGGTGTGAGCTCGTGAACAGAACTCGAAAATGAAAAATCGAAAAATACAAAGTGGAATATTTCATTACCTATAGGGGCTACATGGGTGATTTTGGAATCAAAATGTAGGTTTTCGAGGTCGCTCCATTCGATAAAATATTTCAAAGCCCTAACTATCACCGTTCAGATTTTGACCTGTCAAATGGCATTTTTTGAAAAATTGAACATTTCAAACTGTCATAACTTCCGTCCCTCTCATCGCCGCCAATAGTTATCTATATTTTGTTGATCAGCATAGCTCCAAGTATCTCTGTGCAGAATATGAGCGATTTGAAAAATCTCAAATTTTTGGTGAAAAATGACAAAGGGGTATGACCCCCTAAAAACACCATATTTGTAAATAAAAAATATATTTGGGGAGGATTTAACGTTATTATTGAATCTGGAAGTTAAACTTACCTATTCGAATCTTCAATAATAGCAATTTTGCGGACCGACAGCACCCTTACATTGAGTGGTGTGAATAGAACTCGAAAATCGAAAAATAAAAAGTGGGATATTTCATTACCTATGGGGGTGCATGGGTGATTTTGGTATCAAAATTTTCAAAAAATCGTAATTTCTGACCCAGAAAACCTCCAGATACCAATTTTGAATAGGAAAGGATCATAATTACAAAATTCGTCCGCCATATTGTGGGCGCCATCTTGAATGTCCCAATTTTGACAGAAGTATCATCATTTTCGAACCCAAATATTCCTAGATACTAATTTTGAATGGAATCGGATCATAATTACAAAACTCATCCGCCATTTTGGAGCCGCCATTTGGTTTTTTCTATTTGCCACATTAGAAGGTTGAACGAAGAGATCCGATCTTTTATCTTTGATTTACTTATTATGAAGAGTTTCAATGTGGGAGCCAAAACACATCAACATTTTACAAGGGAATGCTCTGTCTCTCCGATATTATGTCTATCTATACTTCTATACTAATATTATAAAGAGGAAAGATTTGTATTTTTGTTTGTTTGATACGAATAGGCTCAAAAACTACTGGACCGATTTCAGAAATTCTTTCACCCCTAGAAAGCTACATTATCCCTGAGTGACACAGGCTGTACTTTTCACCCGAAAAAATGTAGGATACCTACTATAACTTCAATAATTACAAAAAAATCAGTCATAATCAGCTATTTTCACGTGCGCTGCAAAAACCGTAAGACTTAACTGGGCACAATGTATGACGGAAATGTACCTCTTAAATAGTTCTACAAAAAAGTCCGCGATAGCATATATCTATCTCTCAAGATTGACTTGCTATTACCTGTTTATGGTAATCAGATGTTTTCCAAAATTATGCACTATTTGGGAGTGTGTTTTTATGAATTGGGTATTGATCCTAATCCAACCTCATACGTTATTTATCCCCAGTATTTAATTTAGAACAAAATTGCCCTTCACATCATACAATTACAACCAGTACATCAAAAGATATGGCAGGTTGAAGTATTGAAGATGAAACCGCCGCGTGAAACAAATTTCTACCCGGCCTGCTTGTTTTATATACAAGTGTAACGTTTTCTCAATTATTAAAACGTCCGGATGAATAAACTATCTATTTACACTAATTATAACACGACTAATCAGCAACTAAAGAACGTATTCTAGCAAAAGTCTGTACAATTTATTTGCACTTATATTTATTTCCACTCGCCTATATGCTCTGCATATATATCGCGCCGATTCCTTTCTCGTAAAGCCTAGATGCGCCTCGAAATGGAAAACTCCTGAACGCTAGAACTATCGCACGAGGACGCTCCGTCGGGTGGAAGGGTCGAGAGAAGTACGAATTCAACAGGCGTCCAGAAAATTCGAGATCATGGGAGCGCCGAATGCACGAAAAACAGAATAAATGTATGTCCTTGACATTGGCGTGCTCTAAATGTTTGTGTAACATCACAAATATCCATTTTTTTTCGCTTCCAGGTGCGATGTATGAAACTGGTCCAGCACCCCAACGTGGTGCGACTCTACGAAGTCATCGACACCGCCACCAAGCTCTACCTGATCCTGGAGCTTGGCGATGGCGGCGACCTCTACGACTACATCATGCGTCACGACACCGGCCTGTCTGAGCAGCTGGCCAAGGAGTACTTCAGGCAGATCGTCAGGGCCATCTCCTACTGTCATCAGCTGCACGTGGTGCACAGGGATCTGAAGCCCGAGAACGTGGTGTTCTTCGAGAAGCTGGGGGTGGTCAAGTTGACCGACTTCGGTTTCAGCAACAAGTTTTGTCCGGGGCAAAAGTTGGAGACTTCTTGCGGCAGTTTGGCTTATTCGGCTCCGGAAATATTGCTGGGGGATTCCTACGACGCGCCCGCAGTAGGTGAGTAGTCAATATAATGGTATATTTTATTGTTTTCGATAAAGGTAGTCACCCCGTGTTTAGGAACTGGAAAGAATTAGGAACAATGCATGGGTTTTCCAGATGGATTGATGCAAATGTAAAATGGTTATATTGGCAACACTGTGTATTATTTTTTGACATCAATTGTGTCATTTGTGTTCAGTAGGCTATGCTATTCAACCATGGGAGGATACACTCTTGAGGAACAATAAAAATTGAGGATAACTTCCCTGGGAACTTCTGGGATGAGGCGTAGACATTTGCTCTTAAGTTCGGCCGTTTCAGTCAATTGCTACCGCAGCAAGGGTTATGTGGCACTGATCACGGCTAACAAGTCAGAAACCCGTTTGTCATTTTTGTTATTATCCTGCTGTGGTGGTGACACTAGTGGTGTACTTCGGAAGATAGATCTCTGCCAGTCCAGTTCCCTCCTGAACAACGTTCAGAAATTGTTCAATTTACTCATTTATTAATTCCTGACCCTTAAACAGCAAAAAAGCTGGTATGGGAGCCTACATTCACATTGTTATCTCTCCTGAAAAACAATAATTCTCATTAATATTCTATTTCAGGCTTGTAGAAGGAAAAATAATTAAAAACAAAAAATACAAACAAAAAAAGCATTAGTTCTTATACAGGGTGTATTTGAAGGTGAGGCTTTTCTTTTGACAGATGATAGAACTCATCGAAGTAAATCAATTTACCAACAATTTTTTATATGAATTATGCCCCTGTTTCGAGAAAATGAAACTAGAATATTAATTTTTCTAGTTTCTAGGTGAATCTGAAAATTCCTCAGTCCAAACCTGCTCCCTCGCCTGCCTCTCCGTAGAAATCAACATATTTTTCGTCTTCTTTCCATACATGACTCAGAATATCGATTGTGATCAGTAATCTTCGATCGTGTTGCAGCGAGGGTACGAGTGTTTCATGTTTCGAAAATGCCGCACGTTTATTCGAATAATAAACTTGATTGATATGCTTTTAATTTATGGTGGAAAAAACAAAATGCCAGTTCAGCGTATAAGTTGTACAGAACAAGATTTCCGCTGAGAAATCACCCAACTTCGCGGATGTTCATAAACCTGGTGCAGAGATGTATAGGGATATGATGAACAGAGAGATGCAGGCCAGAGAAGTATGAAGGTATTGATGCCCAAAATTTGTTATACAGTTTTTAAATTGGACATTTCATATAAGAAATTTTCGGTGAAATGACTTATTTTGATGAGTTCTATCGCCTGTCAAAAAGGAAAGCCTCTCCTTAAAATAAGGACTGAACGAGAATAAATTCGCTATCACAAATACGCTTATATCTTTTGAACCACTGGACCGATTTCGAAAATCAAACTCATTTTCGAATTACCTTCTAATTCTAATGAAAACTGTTTTTACAATAAAAAAACCAAAACTATTTTTTACAAAATTCATGGATTTTTTCTGGAATTCTTCCCATCATAGTGTTCTCTGTCACTTTCTGGGATGCTGTCTTCCACTTTTGCTTGAATTCCGCTAATGTTTTCGTTGATTTCTTAGTCTTCTTCAATTCTCTTTTTACCAGGGCCCAATATCTTTCGATTGGCCTGAGTTCTGGGCAATTTGGTGGATTGGCCTCTTTGGGGACAGAAACCACCTCATTAGCTTCGTACCATTCCTTGGTGGCCTTGCTCTAGTGGCATGAAGCTAAATCTGGCCAAAAGATTGTTGACACATCGTGCTCACGTAAAAATGTTACAAGTCGCTTCTTCAAGCATTCCTCGATGTATATCCTCGAGTCAACAGAGCCTTGGCCAACGAAAAATTTGCTCCTTTTCCCACAAGTGCAAATTGCTTGCCGAACCAGGAATTTTTTAGGAAACTTTGCTTGTTTCTTCACGCGAAATTGTTCGTCAACATTTCCACGAGAATCTGCAGTATAAAATTCCTGATCAGGAAGTTGCGAGAAATCAGCCAAGACATAGGTTTCGTCGTCCATCACGCAACAGGAATTTTTCAAGAAATCTTTTTTTAATTTCTTTGCTCTCGATTTCGCTTCTTGATTCTTCACAGCGTTCCTGTCTGCCACTTTCTGCACTTTGTATGTTCTAAGCCCACAACTCGACTTGATTTTCTGAACGGTTGACTGCGAACAACCCACTATTTGGGCCACTTTCGGTCCTGAAAGGTTAGGATTCTTCTGAAAAAGGCTGATGGCTTTCTTCACTTTTTTTGGGCTATGAAACCCCTTTTTCCTCCCGGTTCCTTTCTTGCGGTTAATTGTAAGATCGTCGTTGAAGCGCTCAACAACGCTTGATACCGTTTCCGGACGAACGCGAGCCTCTTTTGCAATTCTTTTGAAGCTCCACTTTTGATTATTTCAATAAATTATACTTCATTTTGGAAACCAGCTTTGTCTGTTCCAGTATTTTTTAGGTTATCTATAATTGTCTGCATGTCGTTAAAAATGTTCTCTATATTTAATGTTTAGGTACCCCAATATAGTTGAGACGTCAGTTTAAAGAAGTCCATTGACCAGAATCGGCAATAATCTGACGGCGCGATATCTGGGGAATACGGCGGGTGGGATGGGGGCAAAAAATCAATCAGCAACCCACATATTATACTCTAGTCGTCTAGTCTCTAACCGAATTAGGTCAGAACCATTCATTCCGTAACCTATTTAACGGCACCTTTCAATTTGCGGGGAATGCAGCGATGCAACCTTTGAACTCGATAAAATAATAACTGAATTTGGCATGAGCGCTCGCCAGCGTTCACCCTGAACTCCACACGTGATATCATCGAGTTAATTATAGACGTTACTGAATGCATTCTGAATTCCATTCATCGGATCAATTCGTACATAGGGGATGGATATGCGGCGATAATTGCATTTAAAACTTCCGACGGCGTATTTGCGTCGCTATTTATTATAGCGTCTACGTCGAAAGGCATCGCTTGAAAGTTTATAGGACAGCAAAATGAAGTTATACCCGGGGTTTGATCCGATAGCGTACAGAAAGGGTTTATGTGGAAACTCGGAATGTCCCATCGGTGACAATGAAATAGAGGTCTCTTCGCTGTTCTATCGATTCGATCCAGTTCCTTATATAGGGTGGCTCAATTGAAACACGACCACGTTCATAACTACACCTTTTCCAATTGTAATTGAGAAAACGTAAAATGTAATTCAGAAAAGCAAATTGAATTTCAGAAAATGAAAATTGTAATTCAGAATAGTAAGTTGATATTCAGAAACGGTAATTTGAATTTCAGAATAGTGATATGTAATTCAGAAACGGTAATTTGAATTTCAGAAAATATAAATTGTAATTCAGAATTGGTGATTTGAAATTCAGAAATGGGAAATTTTAATTCAGAAAAACGAAATTGTTATTCAGAAAAAAGAAATCGTAATTCAATTGCTTTTCACTTTCTCTAATATTATGTATGTTATTCCAATGGAGACAAGATTTCATTTAAAATGGGCGGCGAAAAATATTAATTATGATTCTTGAGGTCATTTTCGACTTTCAAAGTACTTAGATACCTTCATAGAAGTAAGAAATATAATAACAATAACTTCATTCCCAAGAATAGAATGAAGGTATATACAGTCAAAAACGAAAACAGGAAAAAAACAAATTTTAAAATACCAAATACTAAAGACAAGTTCGATGCCACATTGTCCTAGATTCCTATGTTGCATCACCTGATACCGAGCTCGAACCTATTCTGAATTACATATTACATTTTCTGAAATTGAATTGAAAACTTCTGAAATACAATTTTCCTTTTCTGAAATTGAATTTGCAATTTCTGAATTTCAATTCACTATTCTGAATTACAACTTTGTTTTTCTGAATTACAACTTTCTAATCTGAATTTCAATTTCGTTTTTCTGAAATTGAATTAACTATTCTGAAATACATGTTCCCTTTTCTGAAATTCAACTTTGAATTTCTTAATTACAACTGTGAAAGGTGTGAAGTTGATGCATTTCGAATCGTTTGGTTGAAGTCGTTGGTGTATTAGGTTAGCTGTTTGTCAATAGATGGCTCCAGCCCTCCAGCGGTAAGTGCAGGTTGATTTTGACATATCCAAATGTCATTAACCAAGCGGACCAAGCGGTAAACAAACTGACATTCGACACTTGCCTGAAATTTGACATCTGACATTCGTCATTTTTCATTTGACATCTGATCTTTTACACCTAGGTATACTCCATTCACAATTATAAAATCACAACTCTGGCTTTGGAAATTTGACACATTCCACTCTGTATCGAAGTTTGGCGTTTTTCAAAATATTTTTATGTACCAAGTCAACACTATGTTGCCCTTTCTACATTCTTAGCGTATTTCTCAGAATGTGAATTCATTCGGAAAATGAATGAATTGGAAAAGATGTGATGGACGAAAATAATTAACGTTTATATGAATTAATAGAAAGGATTCCCTTTCTAGTTATTTGCATGAAAAGTACAAGAGATCACTGTTGAAATATATTATTTTTCGCCATGGAAGAAAATTGCATTGCTTTCACATAATTTTCATATGCATGCTTGTGAAGATTTAATGTTTATTATCCTCTTGAACTGAAAGTTCAAGACTTGACGACATCAGTTGTTGATTCTAATCAAGAATTCTTAAAAAAAATCAACCCAAAGATATAAGTTAATTGATGGGTAATTACAAGAATCAAGAATAATGTCAATTTTATTTTGTTGATAACTTTCTTAAAATCAATGTTGGGATATAAAACTCGGCTGCTTTTGTTCAAACAGCATCTAAAGAATACATTTTTCACCATCTCGACCTTTGAAAGGCGTTTCTTATAGGAGAATTAGGCCTAAGTTCCACCTCATTAGTGAGGTACCTAACTTTTGCAAATCTGCTCAGATATCGCCAAATTTCTTGGAAAACCTGAAAAATATCATCCTAATCGACCTCTCGAGGCTCCATCCGATCCATCTACTGCGATATATGTCCAAATAACAGCTTTTCCAACGAAATTCCCGTGTACCCCTTCAACCTCGAAATATAAACATTCGTCCTGGTCTTGAAAATCGTCCTCACGCTCCAAACTGGTGCTAAAAACAATAAACATACATTAATGTTGGATATTCGACGAAAAACTCACCTGCAAATATCGATTAAATACCAAAAATCTGCGAACAATTTGTAAACCTAACAAAATGTGGAATATCTTTGATACTTTTACTTTGATGTTAACAAAGAAACTGGCAATGTCGTTTTGTCATTAACGATATTTTCTGTGCGCGCACTGACTTTTCATCATATGTTCTGTGCCTTTCATCAGGTGCACCAACTCCTGAAAACGAAACCATGACCTCCTATGTGATCAAATAAACGTGAATGGAGTATAGATATGTAGTTCATTTTCAGGAGACATGATCATATACATTCTCTATTTTAGTTCCTTCTTCAATATTCGATAGTAATCTTCAGTTATTTATTTTCATTCTTCTTTAGTGATATCATTTTCTCCAGCTGGGCTTTGTTTTCTAATAGAGTGGTTATATGAAGATACTTAGAAATCCTTTTCTGTTTTCTCACAATCATTTTTGTTGTCCTGAGTGGAAGTGACAAAATGGAGTACTCTAAATCATATTATTGACTAATGACTCAGAAACTCGAGTATGAAAGACAATTGTGCCAACTTAGCGACAAAAAATCAACAATCCCTTCTAGCAAGCTTCACATAGAAATTTCAGGTACTGTCTTGACTGTATGTTGATTGGAAAATGCCATTTCAGATATCTGGTCCTTGGGCGTCATCTTGTACATGCTGGTTTGTGGTCAAGCTCCTTTCCAAGAGGCCAACGATTCGGAAACATTGACCATGATCATGGATTGTAAATATAGTGTTCCACCCCATGTATCACCAGAATGCAAAGAGTAAGTTTTTAAATTTTTTTCATCCAGTTCCAAATCAATGATATATTCTTCATCGGTTGATTCAGAGATCTTTGTCCTTCTTAAATCTCATTATTCTGGTTCTTTCAGTCTCATATCCAGGATGCTGGTTAGGAACCCAGAGAAAAGGGCAACTTTATCTCAGATCTCTAAACACCCTTGGCTCGAAGTGGGAAAAGAAGACAACCCTCCCCTAGATATCCTTCCGCTGGTATCCAGAGAGCAACTATCTGAAGAGGATCACAATTTCATAGTCCAAAAAATCGTAAACGGCAATATTGCAACGAAAGAAGAAATACACGAGTAAGTTTCGAAAGAATCACTAAAGTTGAGAAAATATTAACGATTCTTTTTACACAGATGTCTAGATAAGAACGAGTACAATCACATAACGGCCACCTACTATCTTCTGGCGGAGCGTAAGCTGAGGGCCAACCGACAGGACCATTCGAACAAAACGCCGAGACCAGAAAACTTGGCGGTTCAACCTTTGGTGCCAAACAAGAAGCTCAACGGGTCGAACGCTGCTCCTTTCTTGCTGTCTGTCCCAAGAACTCCAGGGGATATACCACAGGTAATTAAAGACTTTTCTAACCCGTCAGGATGAATTCCTATCCATCCCTTGGTCTCCCATTTTCTGGATCCATTCAACATTCTCAATCATTTCAGCGGTCCCGAAAATGCAGCATCGTCCAGGAAGACGAAGAGGAAGAAGACATCTCCACCTGTTCCGCCCACGAAGAACTGAGCGTCCCTCTGAACCGCAGAGGCTCCAAATCCGAAGGCAGACTGAACTTAGCCCTACAGGAGAGACTGGCCGAGACTGAAAGGAGAAAACCCAAAGACGCGTCGGATAAAACGGATCTCAAGAACGCGACCAAGATGGAAGCTAAGACAACCTCCAACTCCCACATGAACTGGAGGTTGAACAAGAATAACTCCGTGGATTCTCCTGTTCAAACCAAGGTGTTGAAGAATCTGAATAGGAACATACCGCCTACGACTGTCATCACGGAATCTTCGACCATATCGATACCGATCATCACGACAACTCCAGTGTGTTCAAGTTTACCAAAGTATAAGACCATGCCTTCTCCGACCAGAACGTCACCTTTGGGGTCGAATTCAAGCACCCTAAACGAGATATTCGAGGAAGGGGAGAGTCAAAATGTTGGAAAACCTTCAAGACAGTTCGTCAGTCGGAACCAGAACAGGACGCCGTACGAGCAACGAAAATCTAAGTTCCACAAGGCGAGGACGGCTTCTTGCAGTTCTTCAGACGCCAGCGACGACGACAGCGAGAAGAGGAAGAAGAGGGCACACAAGCTGGGAACGTCTGCAAAGCCTATACAGGGCAGGAGAGACAGTCACGACGATAGCAGCGATTCGCAGGAGCCAGGACCTGGGGTTGCTGGTTCAAACTCGAATAAACTCAGCAATAACTTGAGTGTGGCTCAGAGTAGGACTGGAAACAGCCAGGAAACGAAGGAAGAAAACAGTAATACTGGAGGAAATACAGGGGGAAGACAACATATCAACAATTGCAGCATTTTGATCAGCAAGAAACACAAATCGAGCCGGAGAAGAAACGGGGAGACTCGCCTGAGAGAAAGCCAGTCTTTGAACAGGATAACGGAAGTTCAGGAAGACACCACGCACGCTTTGGTCATCTCCACCGCCATCGTTGGTACCCAAGGGGTTATCTCTGCCAAAACTGGGAAAGGTATAGGCGCCAAGTTGTTACAAGCGATGAACAGCCGGCGTCCCAGCGAGGACAAGACGGAAAAACCTCCCAAAGATGTACACCATGTCTCTCGGAAAGACCACGTGAAGAGTCTGGTGATGGACGACATCGAAACCGAGAAATCGGAGAATAAAGTCGTGCCGTCCAACAGGTCGGCTGTGAAGAAGATGAGGATCATCGGGAAGTACCTGCAGGTGCACAAGAGGCTGTGCATCCCGATCCAAGGACTTTTCACGAGAAACCGGCTGTATAAAGCCCAAAGTTGCAGTTCTTTGGCGCGCGATAAGATCAGCCAGGACGCGGTGGTCAGTCGTCGTCAGCGGGCGGTCAGCGTGATACGAAACGCCGACGGGGATATCAACCAGAACGAAAGGGATCGTTTGCAGGACGCGACGGTGATCCAGCTGAACAGTGTGTGCAACGAACTAACGGGTATCTGTGCCATACATCTGGGACAGGCGTCCAAGTGTTGTAGTTTTTGTTAGCGGGTCTGGAGCAGTCGCGATTAAGCCAAAGTTTGATGTTTTAGTCAAATTCGTGAGGTGGGTCGAGCTTAGGCTCGCGTATTTAAAGGGTGGAGTCTTCGTCGGGTGAGTTGATGCTGTTGGGGAAGAATAGAGGCGGAATCGTTCGGTTTTTATTCGGAAAAGGTGAGTTTTTTACTTGAGCGATGTACGGGGTGTTTTGAGCAACGTGGACTATTTGGAGGTCGAAGGGAAACAGGCTGATGTCGAATTCGAAAATTGGGATCATTCTTCCTTAACCTCGCCCAAAATTATACGGAGAATTCAGTCTGATCTCCTGGAGGCCAAGAAAATCTAAAATACTTTCGTGTTTATTCCACTTCCGGTTATACCGGAAATAGCTTCAGTTTGTTCCCTTTTATCAAATTTTTGGATCCCCATCGAATTTTAATGTGACTCTATTCGGCATGTTTTTGTGGACACCCTGTAGATATTTTTCTTCATAATCAGACAGAAAAACAAACAACAAGGCTTCAATAACAGTTCTTCAAAATTTCATTTTCTTAACGTTACAGGATAAACAGCTATGGCGACATCTTTCTGATCAATATTGAAAACAGAATATTTGTCAAAAAACACAATTAACTCTGTCAAATAATTAAAATACAATTAAATTCTATGGGGAATCCAAGAATGTGATGATTTATGGAGCATGCCATTTGAAACAACAAAGTCTATAGCTACTTCCGGTATAACCGGAAATGACAAATAAACATGAAAACGTTGATTTTCTCGGCATCTTGGATTATTGAAAATTAATGTCATGCAAATATATCGTTTTTCTTGGAATAATTTTGCGAGAGGTTATGAAAGTATGACCCTTTATAGAGATTTTTCCATAATTAAACCTTTTTATATTGAACTAAACCTTTTTCGCATTCATAAAAAAGTTCAGGATTCTTGGGAAAATATCAGTTGAAAATAGTAAAACATCACACAACCGATAATGAAGCTCAATTAGCTATGCAGACGTCCGAGTACAAATGAACTACTCTTGTTATTAGGTTTTTATTCGAGGAAGGTGAGTTTTTTTCACTTTTTCACGAGCAACGTGGACTATTTGGAGATCGAAGGGAGATTTCAAGTTCGAAAATTGGGGTCATTCTTCCTTTACCCCACCCCAAAATTATACGGAGAAATAATTTTGGGTGTGATTTCTAAGATAGTGAGAAAATCTAGAGTAATGTCATGTTTATTCCACTTCTGGTCGTACCGGAAATAGCTTCAGTTTGTTCTAAAGGCATGGTCCCTTTTATCACAATTTTGGATCCCCACCGAATTTTAATGTGGCTTTATTCGATAAAAGTTTTGATGATTGTTCGATTCGAAATTCAGCATGTTTACACCCTGTAGATATTTTTTCTTCAAAATCAGATTGAAAAATTAACAACAAGGCTTCAATAACAATTCTTCTAAATTTCATCTTCCTAACGTTAAAGGACAAGTAGTTGTGGACACATCTTTCTGATCATCCCGAATAGAGAATATTCGTCGAAAAGCACAATTAACTCTGTCAAACAATCGAAGTAACATTAAAATTCTATGGGTAATCCAAAAATGTGATAATTTATGGAGCATGCCATTTGAAACAACGAAGTTTATAGCTACTTCCGGTATAACCGGAAATGACAAATAAACTGAAAACATTGATTTTCTCGTCATCTGGGATTATTGAAAATTAATTTCATGCTGATATATCGTTTTTCTTGGAATAATTTTGAGAGAGGTTATGAAAGTATGTTCCTTTATAGCGAATTTTCAATAATTAAATCTTTTTATATTGAACTAAACCTTTTTCGCATTCATAAAAAGTTCAGGATTCTTGCGAAAATATCAGTTGAAAATAGTAAAACATCACACAACCGATAATTAAGCTCAATTAACCACGCAGACGTCCGAGTACAAATGAACTACTCTTGTTATTAGGTTTTTATTCGAGGAAGGTGAGTTTTTTTTTTCAATTTTTCACGAGCAACGTGCACTATTTGAAGATCGAAGGGAGATTTCGAGTTCGAAAATTGGGGTCATTCTTCCTTTACCCCACCCAAAATTATACGGAGAATTCATTTTGAGTGTGATTTCCAAGATAGTGAGAAAATCTAGAATAATGTCATGTTTATTCCACTTCCGGTCGTACCGGAAATAGCTTCAGTTTGTTCTGACGGCATGATCCCTTTTATCACAATTTTGGATCCCCACCGAGTTTTAATGTGGCTTCATTCGATAAAAGTTTTGATGATTGTTCGATTCGAAATTCAGCATGTTTTTGTAAACACCCTGTAGATATTTTTTCTTCAAAATCAGTTTGAAAAATTAACAACAAGGCTTCAATAACAATTCTTCTAAATTTCATCTTCCTAACGTTAAAGGGGAAGTAGCTGTGGCCACACCTTTCTGATCATGAATAGAGAATGTTTGTCGAAATGCTCAATTAACTCTGTCAAATAATCAAAGTAGCATTAAAATTCTATGGGGAATCCAAAAATGTGATAATTTATCGAGCATGCCATTTGAAACAACGAAGTTTATAGCTACTTCCGGTATAACAGGAAATGACAAATAAACATGAAAACGTTGATTTTCTCGTCATCTCGGATTATTCAAAATTAATTTCATGCAAATATACCGTTTTTCTTGGAATAATTTTGAGAGAGGTTATGAAAGTATGACCCTTTATAGCGATTTTTCAATAATTTAACCTTTTTATATTGAACTAAACCTTTTTCGCATTCGTAAAAAAGTTCAGTATTCTTGCAAAAATATCAGTTGAAAATAGTAAAACATCACACAACCGATAATTAAGCTCAATTAGCCACGCAGACGTCCGAGTACAAATGAACTACTCTTGTTATTAGGTTTTTATTCGAAGAAGGTGAGTTTTTTTTTCAATTTTTCACGAGCAACGTGGACTATTTGGAGATCGAAGGGAGATTTCGAGTTCGAAAATTGGGGTAATTCTTCCTTTACCCCACCCAAAATTATACGGGGAATTCATTTTGAGTGTGATTTCCAAGATAGTGAGAAAATCTAGAATAATGTCATGTTTATTCCACTTCTGGTCGTACCGGAAATAGCTTCAGTTTGTTCTAACGGCATGATTGCTTATATCACATTTTTGGATCCCTACTTCATTCGATAAAAGTTTTGATGATTGTTCGATTCGAAATTCAGCATGTTTTTGTGAACACCCTGTAGATATTTTTTCTTCAAAATCAGATTGAAAAATCAACAACAAGGCTTCAATAACAATTCTTCTAAATTTCATCTTCCTAACGTTGAAGGACAAGTAGCTACGGACACATCTTTCTGATCATCCCGAATAGAGAATATTTTACGAAAAGCTCAAATAACTCTTTCAAATAATCGAAGTAGCATCAAAATTCTATGAGGAATCCAAAAATGTGATAATCTATCGAGCATGCCATTTGAAACAACGAAGTTTATAGCTACTTCCGGTATAACCGGAAATGACAAATAAATATGAAAACATTGATTTTCTTGGCATTTTGGGTTATTGAAAATTAATTTCTTGCTAATATATTGTTTTTCTTCGTTCAATTTTGGGTGAGGTTATGAAAGTATGACCTTTTATAGCGATTTTTCAATAATTAAACCTTTTTATATTGAACTTAACCTTTTTCGCATTCATAAAATCAGGATTCTAGCAAAAATATCAGTTGAAAATAGTAAAACATCACACAACCAATAATTAAGCTTAATTAGCCATGCAGACGTCAGAGTACAAATGAACTACTCTTGCCATATTTCCCCAAACCTAAAATACAATCATTTCACGTTGCTTGAATCACCAGGTATACTTGAATAAAGAATTTAAGGAAACTTATTCTGAGTGTTCAAACGTATTGAGTTGAATTTTGTTTGTTGGAAATTAATTTTCGATTTTCAAATATGAATTCTACATCTCAAATTTCAATACTTTCAAATTGAGAAATACTTGTAACCTTGATCTGTGGACCACATTGGATTGGATTGTTATTTTTCAAGAGGAATCTATCCATATTATCTTCAATCTTTAGTTTTGTGGTGTTATTTCTCTAGAATTTGTTCGAGAAAATGGTCTTGCTTGAAAATTTCATTTTTTTAGTGACATTTTTTCTATTTCAATTTTTCTTGCAAATACTAGTAATTTGCTACGAAATTATGGCAATTTTCCATTAAATTTGTTTGTTCTTGTTTCGATTTGTCCTGAGTTTTGCATTTATGGTGTTTCTGGATTCGTTTCTCAAATAATCAGACTCTTTGTTTAATATCTGTAGTAAATTGAAAATCTTTTTACTTACATCGAGTTTTTCCTTGTTGAAAAGAGTGTAAAATTTGCAAATTTTCATAGTTTGTAATGTATTATTTATTGAGGAATTACAAAACAAAGGTTTTTCACTCTGGTGCCAAAATGTGGCTCTTGTTTCTTACAGAAAAAAATGAATATTTTTGTCTTATCAATTTCCCAAGTTAATGCAAAAAAGGACTAATAACTGACCAATAATTTCAATTGTGATTGAAATGCTCATTTTTTCTACAAGTTGTATCATTCAGGTGAACTATTTTTCCCCAATTCTATTCCTATAAATAAATATTTCTTGGCGAATGAGTCGATCTGATAAATTTTCATACTCACTTGATGAGGAAGATTTCACCCCTACAAAATGAATCTAACCAAAGCTTTAAATATTTATTTATATATTTTCAATACTTGCTGCTGTGTTCAGCTATCAACTTCGTCTTTGTTTTTCAAAGGATAATGGTTAATATTGTTTTCATTAGAATTAGTGAATAATGTTAACTCCTATCAGTCTTTGTCCAAATGGTTCAAAATTCTACTAAGTTATGAAATGTTTTATCTGCTGGTCAGAAAAACGTAACTGTTTGTATTAGCTCACGAAATTATTTGTATTTTGTTATTACGTTCATGAAGTGTGAGGATATTTGTTTTAGGCTGGTTCTCTCAGAAGTTATTCATGTTGAATAAATTCTAGAATCTCGTACCATTTAAATTCTTTTGTATATTTTGTCTTTATTTGTCCTTCATCATTTTTGAAAGACTGAAAATAAATGATATTAAAGTTTGTTGTACAAACATTATATTAGTTATATAATAGCTCAATTTTTCAACTTCTCAGAGATACTGGATTCGAATACTTTTAACTGTAGTGAAACAGAAATTAGATTGGAGCCTAAAAGTTTCTTAATGAATAGGTGAATTTGTGAAACACTTCATTTGACATTGAGACTAAGTAGCGGTAGAGTAACGCAAGGTGCTAATACAATTCAGTTGATTTCCCTAGTGGTTAAGTTCATTTCATTAATTTCCTGTATACTTTTGTACTTTAACTGTGTTTATAACAATTTTATTATTGAATGTTCTCATGGAAAAGTAATTTCTTACTTGATAGATGTATGTGCCGTGCACAGTTTTTATATTAAGGCAATTGTGAGCTGATGTTATTTTATTCAAGCCCTACAAAATCTAACTTATGTTGTACCTTTTATTTTCATAGATAGATTGATGTCAAGCTGGTCTTGTCGATATTAATGGATCTAAATGTATGCATCTATGCACCAATAAATATCATTTAACATCCTCGAGTTTTTTTTTAAAGTCGAAATAACTTTTTGTTCCTCAGGTACTACGAAGGGTAGTTGTTTAAGAATTCTTCATGAACAAAGGTAGGGCTAGAGGTGGAAAGGAAATGGTGGAGATTGTGTTAACAACGAAACAAAAAAGCAAGTTCGGCTCAAATATACAGGGTGGTCAAGATTCGTTGTCAGGTGAGGGTATCCTGAGAACTACAGGAGCTAGAAGATTACCTATTTCATTGAAGAGAAGTATCAATAAAATAAAAGTGAGTTACCCAAAAATTCTTTAGCATCGTAGTGTTAGAAAAAGGAGAAATCTGGGAATATTTTTTTCCTACAGACTCTTCAATAGAAGGTTCAGAATGGGTAAAAAAAACAAAATAGATTTGGATGCAATATGTTCATTAGTTTTTCGTAATTTCCACATTTTTCTTATTCTAATTATTGTCACAAGAATAAAATAGTTTTACAATGTACGTATTTAACAGTCGATAAATTTATTTCTCTGGAATTTAATATTGTTGAATCTAATGTGCATGAAAGAAATAAAAGTTTGAAAACAGATATGGCTATTGAATAATTTCTTCATTCTATCAGCTATAATTCATAAGAAGATAACATGTCATAGTTGAGGTACAAATACTACAAATCATACACCTCAGTATAATTATGGACTGCCGAAAGTGGATAAACGTCACGAAATTCTATGTTAATCATGTTGGCAAACATGTGACATTTAAGCCAAAACGAATTGTCAAAAATTTTCTTCATGTTAAATTTTGGCCATTTATATGGCGATGGGAAGTCAAATGGAATTAATGACAGTCCTTCGCAACTTACTGATATTGCCTAAACTTTCTTTACAGCAAATTTTTATGAAATTCGAAATTTTATGAAATGTCAAAATAGAAAGATCTTCCCATTGTCTGTGGTGTAACTAGTTCATAGAGACTAGTAGCTTCATAGAGAATAGTAGCTTTAGCTCGGGGGCATAGAAACATAAGGAAACCCAGTTTTATGAGGTCTATGGTACAAACATAGATATAATCTTTTTTTCAAATTCAAATCATCATTTGTTGTAAAAACCATTCAAAACTATCTAAATTAGTTTCTTCAAACGAAGCTCTGAGGTAATTCTTGCGTTTTGATAGAGTTATACATTTTCTCCTCCTCCACGATACCTTTGGCCTCATCAACCAACCCTTGCATACCTGGTGGAGCATAGTAAGGTCGCTCGATGCCGTCATGTATGAACGTGTCTTCGCAGTAGCAAAGAAATATGGTATCTACGCATATCTTGAGACAAAAAAGTATTTCTTTTAATTCATATTGTCCAATTTAACACAGTTCTTACCTCGAATGTTCTGAAGACGTAGTGCGATAACATTAGGGCCAATAGACCACCGATAAAAATGGTTACTCCGATAAATTCAATGTCTTGATCCTAGAATATAAATTCAGTGTTAAAGTAATCATTTACAGAGACCCAAAGGCGTATGTTCAGTTTCAACAAGATGGTGCAACGCGGCATTCGGTCGTTAGCTGTGTTATTCATGTTTTATTCTGTCAGCAATTTTTCTTCAAATAAACTGACCGTCAAAAGCTAAGGATATCGATATTGTCCGTAAGATTTTTATAAATTTTTTTAAATCACATAAACTAATAACGTTTGGGGTACCCACATCAATGAGGATGAATCCACAAATGATGGTCAGCATTGTTACCAATATTTTCATCAACAGCAACACAAAATCCCCAATAGAATTAACTGCCAAGACATTCAAAGCATTTTCCATCAAGAGTTTAGTGGCCCTTTTTCCAGACGGTATAAATGGTTCTCCATGCATTGCTGGAACATATCAACACAGTATTTTCGTTAGCCCACTCTCCTTATTTATTGATTAATTCGATTCCTTGACCTTGAATTCAATTTATGAATCATCTTTAGTGTCCTTGACTTTGTAAGGTTAGGTTGATTCAAGGTCAACGAATTACACTACGCAATAAAATTAACGCACATTCTGAAAATCTCAATTTTAATGAAAGTTAACTCTACATTGACTTTATAACTTATTTTTTATGTTCTCTCGGGAAGGTTTTGAACGAAACAAGACACATTAAATGGAAAAAAATTCAGGATTTCACCGAATCTTATGTGAAAGAAGAGAAATGAACAATTTTCAAAATACTGAAATGCTAATAAGTGATTTAATACTTGGTATTTCCACCCCTTGCGTTAATTACAGCTCGGCAACGACGGTTCATACTCAAAATGAGTGATCTTGAAATGTTCTGATCTAATCCTTCCCAGATTTCTCCGAGTTGGATTCCTAAGTCATTAAGAGTAGCTGGATGATTTTCTGAACTTCTCAGCCTTCTATTGAGGTTGTCCCAAACCTGCTCAATCGGATTAAGATCTGGACTTCTTGCTGGCCATTCCATTCGAGAGACTTCAACCTCTTCAAGGTACTCCTGAACGATGCGAGCACGAAAGGGTCTGGCATTATCGTCCATAAAAATGAAATTTCACCAATGTATGGGGCAAATGGCACTACATGCTCTTCAAAAATGTTCCTTATATACTTATCAGCATTCATAGCTCCATTATCAACGACCACTAGGTCTGTGCGAGCAGTCAAAGATATTCCACCCCATACCATAATCGATCCTCCCCCGAAACCAGTAGTATTCAGGAAATTGCACTGAGCATATCTTTCATGTGGACGTCTGTATACAAGGGAACGTCGATCACAATGATAGAGGCAGATTCTAGACTCATCTGTGAAGAGAACTCTCTCTCAATCGGCCTCTTCCCAATGGATATGCTCTCTCGCAAAATCCAAACGTGCCCTTCGATGGGCTGGGGTAAGAGCTGGGCCTCTTGCCGCGACACGAGGCCTTAAATCATATTCTCTGAGGCGATTTCTTTTTGTCTGAGTGCTAATTTGCACCTCATGAGTTTGCTCAAGCTGATTTTGAAGGAGGCGAGCGGTTGCAAACCGTTGTCTCAACGAAGATACTCTCAAGTAACGTTCTTGAATGGCAGTTGTTACCCGTGGTCTACCCTGTCCTGGTCTTCGGACATTCATACCTGTCTCCCTGAATCGCTGCAACATTCTGGACACACTTGTATGGGAAACTCCAAACCTTTCTGTGTATGTCCACCCTTCTCGCAAAACTACCGCTTGGACACATTCCTCTTGGGTCAAATTGCGTGTTTCGCGTTGCATAGTGATCGAGTGTAGAAAATCAAACGAAAGAAAAACTATCGATCATATTAGAATTGATCGAGAACAACTGATTTTAGAATGGAGCCAATACTTTCAAAATCTGATAATATCATCTTTTTTTATTCCTGCTGGGAGAAAACATCTGTATTGAAGAAAAACGTTGAAAGTGGATATCATATGCATGCATAATTCTGATAAAAATAATTATCATTGAGAACACCTCCAGCTGTAGAATAAATTTGAGATTTCCATAATGTGCGTTAATTTTTTTGCGCAGTGTAGGTTCTTACCAATCATTATGTAAGCCTGATTGGAAATATAATGGATCACTTCTTCAAGAAAATCAATGCAGCAGTTCAGCACAAATCGAAAAAGAATAAATTCCCTGTTCTTTGCCATTTTCTTAACTATCAATCTTACAATATTCATGATCGTTATAATGTATGAACCAAAAGCTACTGAGCCTAGATGATATTTGATCAATATTCTGAAACTTTCCATTATCGGCGATCCAAGAATATTGTCTTTATCCCTGGAAAAAGAAAAAAATGTTGCCACTTCAATTTTAAAGGGTCTCCCACATAAAACAGTCAACAAATGTCATAGCATGTCAATTAGCAACTGTTTGATGTGGGCCACCCTGTAAGCATTCAAAGAATTCCGTACCTGGTGAAATACCATGTGGAAACTGATCCAGCAACTATCATGTGCTGGCATCCATTCAAAAATTCGCACGTATAGAAATACATGAGAACCGAAAAGGAAAATGCAAAGACCATGAATCCAGTAGGCTCGTAAGTGTAGTATGGTCCAAACATGTGAGTTAGTACTCCTGAGGTGTAAAACATCACCATCAGAAGGATGAAAATGGTGATCAGAAATATTTCTATGAGGAAAACCTAAAATTGTTGTATTAATTTATCAGTGGATTCGTTTGAATTGAGAGAAAACTCACCCAGATAGGTACGAGCATCAAGAAAGGCATTGTGAAGACAGCTTGAGTGGTCTCTCTGAAGATTCTTATAACAAAATTTATCTTTCTCCAACTCAATACGACCCCAACAATCATCACTATGCAGAATATTACCGAAAAAGCTTTCGCTCCAAAGCCAAACTTTCGTTCTGAACTCCTGAAAGCAACTCATCAATGTTATATCCACAAATATTTCATTGATATCTTAGACTATAGAAAGAGTAGACGTTTCCCGATATCGCGTTTCATTGCGGTTGAAAAGTGAGATTTGGATTTATTTCTGAATGTTACTAGTCAAATACGCTGAAAAAATTGTTTGTATGTGTCTTGTTTGTGAAAAATTGATGTATTTGAATCCTGATAATTCTAAGTAACAGTGGGGTAGATTTTTCGATTTTAAGGATTTCACTTTTCAGATACCCTCCTGATATTGAGGGGAGGAACATCAATTCTGAATTTAGCCGACTCTGCTTACCTAAATCAGAATCTGTTTCAATGTTCGTTACATTGTATGAATTCTTCAAAAAGAGTTAATTCACTTGTAATTTTATTTCCATTCTTCAATACCGATAACACCACGCCACTGGACCTTTCAAAGTTAGATTCTGCAATGTTGCCACGACCGTGTATAATGATATTGCTATCCTTCATGCTCTCTTCGTCCCACTTATTGATAACTGACTAAATTTTAGCTTCACCAATTCTCGAATTTATGAATGAGATGCTTTGCCTCCTCTTTCTACGGTCTATGATTGATATCTTTATTATACCTACTCACCAAATGAGAGCGACATATGCGATTGAGACTACTATGGTAAGAATTAAAACGGACTTGACGATGAATCCAATAAAGTATTTGAAGAGAGTGAGGCTTATGAAGCAGAGACCAAGGGCAATAAAAACCATCCCTACTATATAACCAGTGGATTTTCTGAGATCCTCGAGAAGTTGCTTGAAACAAAAAAGAATAAACGAATAAAGACAATCGTTATTACAAAATCTACACAAGCTTCAAAGAAACTTGGCTGGTATAAAGATTAAACGTGTCATAAACATACTGCCCTCCTAAGCCAAAAAGACGTATCTCAAATTTCACTGAAGTTCTTATTCTTTTATTTTGGAACACTTTGAGTTGTATTCAATCTATTTCCTCAGCTCAATCTTCTATTGTATTTACCCAAAAACACATAAAAAATGTTACTGTGTTGGTGCGGTTTTGAAATTCTTTAAAATTCTTTATACACTGCGCAAAAAAATTAACGCACATTCTGAAAATCTCAATTTTAATGAAAGTTAACTCTACATTGACTTCATAACTTATTTTTTATGTTCTCTCGGGAAGGTTTTGAACGAAACAAGACACATTAAATGGAAGAAAAATTCAGGATTTCACCGAATTTTATGTGAAAGAAGAGAAATGAACAATTTTCAAAATACTGAAATGCTGATAAGTGATTTAATACTTGCGTTAATTACAGCTCGGCAACGACGGTTCATACTCAAAATGAGTGATCTTAAAATGTTCTGATCTAATCCTTCCCAGATTTCTCCGAGTTGGATTCCTAAGTCATTAAGAGTAGGTAGCTGGATGATTCTCTGAACTTCTCAGCCTTCCATTGAGGTTGTCCCAAACCTGCTCAATCGGATTGAGATCTGGACTTCTTGCTGGACATTCCATTCGAGAGACTTCAACCTCTTCAAGGTACTCCTGAACGATGCGCGCACGTAGGGGTCTGGCATTATCGTCCATAAAAATGAAATGTATACAATGTATGGGGCAAATGGCACTACATGCTCTTCAAGAATGTTCCTTATATACTTTTCAGCATTCATAGCTCCATTATCAACGACCACTAGGTCTGTGCGAGCAGTCAAAGATATTCCACCCCATACCATAATCGATCCTCCCCCGAAACCAGTACTATTCATGAAATTGCACTGAGCATATCTTTCATGTGGACGTCTGTATACAAGGGAACGTCGATCACAATGGTAGAGGCAGAATCTAGACTCATCTGTGAAGAGAACTCTTTCCCAATCGGCCTCTTCCCAGTGGATTTGCTCTCTCGCAAAATCCAAACGCGCCCTTCGATGGGCTGGGGTATGATCTGGGCCTCTTGCCGCGACACGAGGCCTTAAATCATATTCTCTGAGGCGATTTCTTATTGTCTGAGTGCTAATTTGCACCTCGTGAGTTTGCTCAAGCTGATTTTGAAGGAGGCGAGCGGTTGCAAACCGTTGTCTCAACGAAGAAACTCTCAAGTAACGTTCTTGAATGGCAGTCGTTACCCGTGGTCTACCCTGTCCTGGTCTTCGGACATTCATACCTGTCTCCCTGAATCGCTGCAACATTCTGGACACACTTGTATGGGAAACTCCAAACCTTTCTGCATTTCTTGTGTATGTCCACCCTTCTTCTCGCAAAACTACCGCTTGGGCACATTCCTCTTGGGTCAAATTGCGTGTTTCGCGTTGCATAGCGATCAAGTGTAGAAAATCAAACGAAAGAAAAACTATTGATCACTAGAATTGATCGAGAACAATTGATTTTAGAATGGAGCCAATACATTCAAAATCTGATAATATCATCTTTTTTATTCCTGCTGGGAGAAAACATCTGTATTGAAGAAAAACGTTGAAAGTGGATAACATATGCATGCATAATTCTGATAAAAATAATTATAATTGAGAACACCTTCAGTTGTAGAATAAATTTGAGATTTCCATAATTTTTTTGCGCAGTGTATATTAAAACAAGGAAATTTGAAATACGCCTTTTTGGCTTAGGAGGGAAGCATAGGTTAAAGTTTGAATACATGTTTGAAACGAGTTTTAAGTAACTGCCAAACGTGTTTTAGTTGATACAGCCTGTATTTTATTTCGGATCTGATTGAGTACGATCGGAAATTACCTTGTCTTGTATCAAATACAGTTCTGTTACGCCTGCCAAAGGCTCTTCCTGATTCACGATCTTGAAACATCTATTCATGACTGAAAAACTGAAAAAAATTACCAAGAAAATTTTTCGTTACATTCCTGAATACTCATCACTTACTATTTTTCTGGGTCACATTTAGCGACGCATTCATTTGGTTCCGTATCCAGGTTATCCATATTCCATATTGCTGTTTCATGTTCATATAACAGGAATCTGAAAGAAAATCAAAAGAAGCTTTTCCAGGCACAGGAATTCGTTAAAAAACAATTTAACGAAAAAAGATCCTATATGAAAGTTTGAAAATGAATTAAATTTATCCTATTACGCAATAAGCCGGACATAAATTCGAATAGTTCGAAGAATGTGTGACCTTGATCGCGACGTTTTTTCAAATGGCGCGCTAAATTAATGAATTATCAAATTTTTGGATTCTCAATCGTACTATTTAAGTGAAGCAGGAATGAGAGTGCTGTTTGAATTCTGTTTTCATTTTGAAGATTTGTCAGGGAAGGCATTTTGGTAATTTTTATTCTACTCACTTCTCTTCCCGGTAATCTTTTCCAGTACAGTTGATACCATCGATGAGAGGATTCTCTTCACCACAGACATTTCCACAATTATCGTAACCATTTGTTATTCTTTTCAGGTCAGAATACCACAGGGTAAATAATGTTGCTATAACCTAGCGTAAATTATTACAGATATAGAATGAATTTGATTCGATGTGAAAAACTAAAAATGACAGATTTTTTCATCTTACCCATCCCATAAGTAAAACCATGTACAGTACGAAGAAAAAACGATCCGTTGGTTTTCTTTTCCCAGACACTTCTGGAATACTGAATTCCATTGGCACAACATCAATGCCTTTGAACACATGAAGCT
The DNA here is from genome assembly GCA_951802165.1 of Adalia decempunctata. Classification (NCBI taxonomy): domain Eukaryota; kingdom Metazoa; phylum Arthropoda; class Insecta; order Coleoptera; family Coccinellidae; genus Adalia; species Adalia decempunctata. The sequence goes on along the minus strand of OX637695.1, from coordinate 3,202,483 downwards.
TAAAACGATAAGAATTTTTAAGCTGGAGATCAACCTCAATATTTCTACTTACCTCGTCTGGTGGTTGAATCTGTTTGGGAGGAGAATGTGCATTTCCCATTTTTTCGATGTGTCTGCTACTGAAATAGTAATTTACGTAACAAGTCCGGAAAATAGGGTTTTTTTGGACGAATAGACAAGATTCTAGGACGAGCCAGAGGCGAGTCCTGGAAGTCTGTGAGTCCAAAAAAACTATTTCCGGGCGTGTTGCGTACAATATTTTTTCGGCAACCTTGAAGAATTACAAATCAATGAGATGACACATCTCTTTATTAATTTTGATTCATATTTGAATCATAGATTTGAATTAAACAGAACAGAACTGTCATCCGTTATTTCGTTGCTATTGTGATGATCATAACAATGACAACAACGACGTGTTTTTCCGGCCTAGGCCGGAAAGTACGTACTTTCCGGCCTAGGCCGGGAAATGATACTTTCTCAAAGAAAAAGCGTCCGGGAAGTGGGTACTTCCCGGACGGTTGCCGAAAAATTACATTATTTAAATAGGTGAGGCTACGCTAAGTATCGACTCATAGTTGCTGTGTTCAAGCTCGATTGCATTACAAGATAATTAACACGCAATTGTATTAACACTTTTGAATATTTCTCTTGTGGTCAGAAAGTGTGGTTGATTCAGTTTTGCACCCTTCAGTGTAACCTTTTTTACAGTACGGTCCACACGATATACAAAATCCATAAACTCATTAGAGAACGAAATTTGGCAGATGAAAAAGTTTGAAAAGTTCCTGATACGGCTCTGCGCAAAATCAAATTTAGCATTATTGCCTGAATGATTGATTCAACATCTACATAATTCGTCTCTTGGCATTTTTCGTATTTGTCTTAGTTTCATTACAAATTATTATTTTTGGAGAAGTTCAAGTGCATTATTAAAAATGTGTGAAAAACTTTTGGTAGTACGTTCAACCTATTCCAATGTTAAGTAATTTTTTCCTGATCAGTAAATATTTAAAACTTTCTTCGAGATCAAAGAATGGTAAACTCATGAGATTTGCATACAGGGTGTTCCTAAACTGGAGGAACAATAAACGAAGAGGGGAGATTCCTATACGTACTTAGATTTTTTTATGGCAATTTTGATTTTTCTGAGGATTTTGAGACAATATTTCGGTAACAGATACGACAGAACTACAAGAGACCAAAAAAGTTTATTGAAACAGCAAAGCATCTTTTTACAATTTATCAAACTCATGAAAAATATTTTTTGAGAAAAACTGTGTTCCAGAAACAATATCACCCTGTAGATTTGCAATCGAAATTGGCATCACACACGGTGAAAACTCTAAATTGTAATATCTATGCCAAATTTGAATTGAATTTCTTGGAAAATGCAGATACAATAAGAAAAAAAGTTAAATTCGCAAAAATTGCTCAATATGACGTCATTGTATTCAATATAATGAGATTTACTCACTGAAAATCGAAACAATTATCCCTCAAAATCTAAATTATTCCACTTGATCTCGGTTTTTCCAAATTTCGAACCACTTTTAGGAGAAGAATTTTTATAACGCACTAGTTAAAGGGGTCAATTCAAAATATTCTCTTGGCAAAACCGTTACAGACTTTTAGGCGTCTTGATTCCGAGCATGTGCATCCAGAGGGATGCTGCAAATCAATAGTACACTCGCCGACAAAAAACCCGAAAGATTATCCCGAATTATGACCAAATTCAATATAGAAAACTTCTTTTTCATCGTTCGATTTCAATGTGTTTTTGTCGGGACATTATTAACACCCTGTAGGACATTACGGGATACATTATTTCATTTTCATCATTTCGTCTTTTATTCAGCTTGAATGTTGGGGTCTTTCCAGGTTTAGAATCAGAAAACTTCAATTAAACCACTGAATTCATTGGGATTTTATCTGGTTTTCATCATTTGCATTCATACGCATGTATTTCGTTATTTCTCTTAATTATATTTCTACCAATAAAATACGGCACTGAGTCTTCGTTTCCATATCTCAAAATTTATGTGTATCCATCTCACTTCCTCATCTCCCAGCGAACAACGGAGGCAGGCCTCGCACTTCCTCGACTAGCGCGTTATTCTACATCATAGGACATGATCCCGAGAAGACGCGCGCCTAAAGCTGAATACAGATTAATCTGACGTGACGTGTAAGGACGTCACGTCAGACGTGTACTGTGCTCCCATTGGCCTAATATGAACGTGAACGTCAAAATGTGAGTGATATAAAAATGCAACACGTTGTTCTGTGCGTTCACGTTCATATCAGGCCAATGGGAGCACAGTACACGTCTGACGTGACGTCCTTACACGTCATGTCAGAGTAATCTGTATTCAGCTTTAACGGCCACATGTTACGTTGAGTCTGAGGCTAGCCTCTCGATTCTAGATAATCCCTCATCGCGAAGGGCAAACTGCTATTATTCAGATTAATTGGGAACTCCGGTCAGTTTTCAAATTAGGTTAGATTTGTGAGAAGAGTTTTAACTGTTTTTCGTGTATGTTTAGGTTACTCTCAGTGTTCGTATATCTTTCGAAAAGTCTTTTAATTTTATTACTGAATTCAACCCTTATAAAATGTTCAGTTTTCGAGTAAGAGGATTCTTCATCACTGGAAGTAAATATTTTACAAGGCAAAAATGTTCCTCGAAATAGTTGACCTTGAGTATGCTAGCGATAAAGAATTATTTTAATCATCAGTTTTGCAACAGCCACAGTAAGGAGTCTTTTTTTTTCTGATGTGCCTCACCACCTTTACCTGTCACGAGCCGCCACTGATTCAGAAATACCATGTTTGTCGAAATTCGTTCGACGTGGATAAGGTTTAATGGAGCTACATATTTAAATTGAATCATATGTGTAAAGAATAAAATTTATTATACATAAAGCATTTGTTAAACAGGAACAGAAAATGACCGCATTTCTTTCAAAATATTTCAAGATTTATTATACTCAAAGGGGATATTAAAGCGTAGATATAAAATATTAATTCCAAAGATTATATCTCTGCAGTAAGATGTGTAAAAAAATAGATGATAAATATATAAAAAATCAATGCCCTAAAATATTAATTTCCGTAAAAATGCTTTGAATGTGTCATGACTATCTTTAAAAGTACATATGAGCAATGAACATATATCACATACACAAATCAAAAGTGTTGAAGAATACAATCTTTGGATCAACAGAGAAAGCAATGAAATAAAAAATATATATTCTTTGAAACACAAGATAAATAATTTTCGGGAATAAACGGTTTTAAATAAACTTTAATAATAAAAACATTCGAAATGGAGTTTCCAACAATTGTCTACTTCAAAGAATTATATCTAAAATTTGTAGTCTTCCAGTTTCTTATAAGTTGCCTTATTTTAGTACGAAATATACAAAGCCCTTTCTGAAACGGTAATCATTAAATTCCCACTCAGAACTTTGCAGTTAGCATTCACAGCAGCAACTTTGTGCATATTGCTCTTACAGATAATTGTCATAAATTTCAGAAACATAACCACGAAAATGAACACAAGATTCAAGATATTTCAGGGGAGTAGACTACACTGAGAGATTAACTATAAACAGTAGCAGACAGTTATGGTGAACTTAATTCGTACTTGTAAAATTCACTTGGGAAATGTTATCTTTCGATATTGAATTTTTATGAGGCAGATTTTAGCGGGTTTCTGGTTATTGGTTTCGGTAAAATCTTTTTTATGGCACAACGGATATCTATTATAGATATGTTCATAATTCTTCTCTCATAGGGGAGCTAGAACCCATCAGGACACCAATATTATTTCTTGTTTCGGAACACAACCTATTTGCGTAGGCAAAGCAAAAGCCCGCGGCTTTGAAGTTTGGATCAAGGTGGCTGTGGCAGGTAGAAAATGGGAAAAATACCACCTCAAATTCGTCAAATTTTCAATTGGGATAGCATGAAAATTCATTGACAGACAATTTGCGTCCATTGCGGTCTTTTGTTGTGCATTTTTCATATACCACAGGATTATGTACAACAAATAAATTTTCAAAGAACTATTCAGTAAAATTCTGATATATAAAGTAGATAAAATGAAAATCTGACCGATTTATCAATAATGTTTTTTGCGAACTTTTGTGTTTAATTTAATTCAGTTGAAATTTCGATATTTCTCAAAAATTTTATTGTTTACAATAGATGTGAAACAATTATTCTGATTGTAAAAAATCCATTGAAGAGATAGTTTTCTAATTTTTTTTGTATGAAATCATTGAATTCAAAGAAATATTTCATTATTCTCATAATTTTGTTATATTCTTAATTTTTTTTATTTTGTTTTGTAGTTTTATAGCTATGAATTGTTTTATAATTTCATCGACTTCTTTGTGGTAGAAGATACTTCAAGTGGATAATAATTTGAAATAATACTTACCTACCTGCTAGAGTTTTTAGAGAATCACTGACAAAATTCGGTAGCGGATTTCCTACGAACAATTTTAAATGGTATGGGTAATTTTCTTGCGAAGCTAGCAGGCTACAACTTGTAGTGACCTATCGCAGAGATTTCTCAGGGGAAACTATATAAATAAATCCAGAAATTGAAGGATTTGTGCATGAAAATGACAAATATCGTTTTAACTGGTTTGAAGAGGATCAGTTCCCAAATTAAATCAATGATTCTCTAAAAACTCCAACAGGCTTGTAATTTTCTGATGAACTTCAAGTTTACAGTATTCCTGGTTTTTCTAGCCGTCGTCAAAAAGGAATATCACCTTACTTTTCGCCTGCAACGCGGTGGGCAACTTCGGAGCTCGAACTCAGTTCGGAGCGGTCATTCGTCGAGTTAACTTCGGATATGCCAACCGCAGATGCAGGCGAAAGGTTGGGTGAAATTCTTATTGGACTACGGGTAAAAAACGCGGAATACTAAATTTGAAGGTGTGTAATTATTATTTAGAATTGTACATGAATCTGCAGCTTTTTATAGTTGTATAAACACAGTTCAATTATAACAGAAACGAATGGAGAAGATGATATCGACAACGATCAAACTACAGACTGAAGTAGCAATGACAAAGATGATGAAGATACAAAAAAGAAAATTATGAAATTAATAAAATATTTACATATTTAAAATGGAACTATTTTTCACCGGATTTTTTACTGTCAAAATGAACCCCACCTAAACAAGAAAAAATTAGGAAATATAGAGAATTAAATAATAAAAAAAAATAAAATAAGAAATTATCATTGATGAAACGATTGATTTCCGTTCTATCTACTGGCATGAGAATTTTGGCGAACAATTTTTTGAAAATTTAATGGTGATAAATAATTTTGAATAATGAAATTTTCCGAAAACTCGAAAAAATATAGTTCACCACTTAAGACCCTTGAGTATCTATCTAAATTAGATGAATACTCAATGATAACACCAAGTGAATGAAAAATGCACAGCAAAAGATCTAAATAGACCAAACTTACCATTTCGAACGCATGCGCATCTCACACCCGCATCAACAACAGGCAGACTGTCAACTTCGAAACTGTCAGACTACTGAGGAAACAACTTTTGATAGTTTCCCAAATAACAAAAAAAAATGCAGCTCTTGTACTTTATAGTGAGTTTAATTTAAATTTATTATTTTTAAGGGGTCAATTTGAAGTGTTTTGAATGTCTGACAATGGATGGCGTGATTTTTTTTTAAGATTCCAAATTAAATATTTGAAAATTGGGCTGTGGACTTTAACGAATCATTTGAATTATACAGGGTGGCCATTTGAAAACGAAACAGACGAAATTACAGACGAAATAAATTTTTTCGATAGAAATGCTCGGACAGGTCGATTTCTGTTTCGAGGGGGACAACTTAAGATGTAGGTTACGGCCGCATAGCGCTTCAACCCTTGCTGCTACAACCCCCACCCCCAATTTTTGAATAGGCAAGATGGGGTGAGTGATACCTCAATTCAAAGGTATTTTTATACTGATTTCAGCACAGTAATTGTTTTTTCATTTTATGCATTAGTTCTCGAAATATTCTTAACTAAGTATTTGAAAATGAAGTGGTGTTTTCATGGCACTTGTAGTGTTTCTTTGTGAAAAATCGACATCTTGATCAAAGATTTCTATGTCAGTGGATTGGAGGAAGGAAGCCACAGTCATGGTTGTTTTGAAGCTCAAAATGTCGATTTTTCACAACAAAACACTACAAGTACCATGAAAACACCACTTCATTTTCAAATACTTAGTTAAGAATATTTCGAGAACTAATGCATAAAATGAAAAAACAATTACTGTGCTGAAATCAGCATGAAAATACCTTTCAAATGAGTTATCACTCACCCCATCTTCCCTATTCAAAAATTGGGGGTGAGGGTTGTAGTAGCAAGGGTTGAAGCGCTATGCGTCCGTAACCTACATCATAAGTTGTCCCCCTCCAAACAGAAATCGACCTGTCAGAGCATTTCTATCGAAAAAATTTATTTCGTCTGTAATCTCGTCTGTTTCGTTTTCAAATGGCCACCCTGTATTTGAAGTGGCGTTTTCAAACTTCTTTTCTACCTGTTACTTACCAAAGCCACCACGATTAGTAATTCTTAGACGGGGATCGTTCTTAGCTGCATTCGGAACATATTCAGAGAAATTTGAAAAGAAAAAAAAATTGGCTGCCTTAAAATCGAAAATTTTGAGAATGGAGCACAATAAGTGTTGTGCAAAGGAACAGAACCGATGTCGGGTTGGTTCCAAGCCCCCCTCGTCAGATTTAACCTCAATCGTCGTTAAAAGTCACCTCGAACTCTGAAATCTCTGCAATTACCTGCCAGAAAAGCCTTTCAGCATTCCCTAATCACGGATTATCACTAGACGAAAATATATAAAATACAAATTTACAAATCAGTACTATCACCATCTGCTCTCTTCGCCTGAACAGGAGGGGGCGGCGGAGGTTCGGTAGGCTTGCTCAAACCCCTAGAGGAAGGCGTTAGAGAAGGAAGCAGAGAGTCCCCCTTCAAATCGACAAGATTCCCGTCGGACCTCGTCCTGCTGTGACTAGATTTTCTCCGATCGCCCCCGTTCGCCATCTCGTTCAGTTTCTCGTTCGACTTGACCGACTTCAACTTGTCGTTGACTTTGCCGGCGGACTTGTCCGTCAGGGATTTGGACAGGCATTTCGGAGGAAGACCTGGTTTGTCCGGGAGACTGCTGGGTCTTTCTATGAATAAGGAGGAGCGTTGAGCGACGAGTGACTGCGGGGGTTTTTGCTTTGGGGGATCGGATTCAGAGTCGGAGCAAACGCAATCGTAGATTGGTTCTTTATCGATGGCGTTTTGGGTGGGGATGACTGAAGACTTTAGTTGTCTTTCGTTATTCAAGAACTTCTCCGATATGGTAAGATTGACGGAATTTCTGTCTGTAACTCCGCTTGGAGGTTTCTCCGAATTGAATTCCGGTACTTTGGTTCTCGGCAAAGGCGTTCTGGTCTCTTTATCTGCCGGCTGATGCCCCAAAAACCGCTCCTTCTCCGCGATCTGACTATCGTGCCCCAACTGGTATTTCTCGCCCCGACTGTGGATATTCACGAAACTGGGTTGCTGCTTGTTCGCCACGGAGAACAGCGAACACTGCGTCTTCTGCAGCACCGGATCCGCCGCCATTTCGAACGAAGAACGTTTCTGTTGGAGGGAAGCCGGTCGCGCGGGAATCTCGGGTTTTACCACTTCCGGACGTCGAAGTAGCACGTCGTCGTCGTTGTTCCGGTTCGCCGCGCGAACCGACGAAGTTCGCACCACGTTCGCGTCGAAATTTCGAGGCGCCGCGACCGGTTTGTCGCTCGGACTGTTCACCGTATGCGTTATGGTGGTCCTGTACCGTTTATCTTCCACTTGCGGCGTGGAAACCGTCTTATGGTCCACGTTGTTGACTAGCATCGACTCCTTCGCTTCCGTCTTACTCTTCTTGTCGTCCTGGTGGAAACTGGCCCTTCTGGGTAGATTTGATTCCGTGTTCGTCCCGACGGAGGTCTTGGACTTGGTCTCCTTGGGTTTGCGGGACAGGGTGGCGCTGCCGGAGGGGTAAGAGGACGACAGGGACGCGCGGTCCGTCGGAAGGTCGTTATCGGTCTTTGAAGCGGGGCCGGGAGGGATGGGCGCGGCTTTTTTCTTCCTGGTGCTGGGCCGGGGACTGTCCGTGATCAAGATGCTCTCCGAACTGGCGTTCAGGTCGTTGTGATGGTCGCCGTCCGATCTGAACGATTTCTCGTCGTCGATGAACAGGTTCAGGGGCGTGACGAACTGGGACACGTTTTCTGTGAATAAAGAGTCGACTTCTTTGATGAACAGTTCGACTAGGATGTTGGTGGTGGCGCAGTTGCCCATGCTGAGGTTCGCGTCGTCGTTTTGACCCCAGAGGAGATTGGGGGACATGACGATGGCGATGTTCGAGGAGCTCATCTTGTTGACGGTGTTCTGGGAGAGTTTTGCGAGGAACTGGATGAGGTAGGACAGGTTCTCCATGTTCTCTTGCGGTAACTTGTTCAGGACTTTCTTAACGTAATCTACCCTTTGGTTCTCCGGCTGGTTCGTCACCAGCATCCACTCATTGTACAGGTTATAGGTTAAAAGCGGTTCTGGTAATTCTCTAAGGTACAATTTCAAAACGCTAGCGATCACGTGGACGTCTCGATACTCCGGGATGATCCCGCAGAAGCATCCGGAATCTATAGAAGCCTTAAACCTCTTCACCTTCGTCATGCTTCCGGTCAGTCTAAAAAGGCCTTCTTCGTACATCCCCAGCTCGGTGAGCGACGTCACGCAGATCTCCAGAGGGTAAGCGATGCGTTTACCCGTCACCGAAAGGTGTTCCTTGAGGGGTATTCCGAAGACTCTCTTCACACAACTATGACCTGGAACAGAGAAAGATCAGGATTCGTCTCTCTACGAGCTGTGAAATCTTACCGATTTTTTTCTCTAACACCGGTATGATACTCTGCAAGTTATTTAAGGCACTCTCGTGGTATCCTCTCTGGAGCTTGAGAAGCTGTAAAATGTAGGAGGCGAATTCGTTCTCTTTAGCTAGGAGGTTGAACATCTCGATGGCTAGGGCGTCTCGACATTGTTCTACTTTCACATCCGCTTCCTCCAGTTCATCTCTCAGCGCTTCTTTTTTGGTAGCCTGGGGATGATTTTTATTATTTCGAAACACAAATTTCAATAATGAAAAACGATAGTATAACATGAATTTCATGAATTTGCCTACCACTTGAGAAATCTAACCTACTAAATCTAAACAATGTTCGTTCAGAAGTTAGAAGTGAATTTCAATATAACATTTCACACTTTTTTCTCTTTTTTTTCAATCAGTAAACTCTAGGAGCATAGAATAACTGGAGGGAAGGCTTCATACGCTCGACAGATCATTTTGAACTGCCAATAACGGCGGAGGTTAGAGTTTCGTGTGACGCCCGATAGATAACGCTGAGATCCTTTATTCAGTAACATGTCAGATATTTTGTTCTATGGCGCTACAATTGAAAAGAATATAATGTGGCCGTCATTGTTATTGATAAATTTATGCTTCTTTTCAATTGAAAATGGCCATAAATCATAACATAGACAATATTGATGACATATCATCGCTTTATTCTAATCAACTTTTTATGCGCAATTTTATGGGAAGTCTGTGATCGGTAATAAATTTGTCAAAACAATATCCTTATCGCAAAAAGCGAACATTCAGGTAAGTATTATTATTATTATACGGGAAGACTGAGGTTTTATCTGTTCTCGTGTATTATACGCAAAATTGTATGGTACCCCGTTTACATTCCCTCTGCTAACACTTAGATTCGGAGCGGGAAACAGATTTTTCTTCCTATATTCAATCTGATCCTTGTAGCCTTTTCTTCACACGTGCTATATGCATTATATTGTCGGATTTACGAAAAAAAGTATGTATTGCTTTCTTTCAAAAGAATATATATTATGATATAGTAATAAATGGGACCTAATAAGTAATAACAACGAATAACCATTAAAGATAATTTTATTAAGGATAGCCATGTTGTAGGAACGAACGACGTTGTCGCCATCTCGTAGCCTTGCGGCGAACTGACAAGTTCGGACGTTTTTGGCAGTTCATTTTTGTAGGGGAGCCTTCTCTCCAGTTATTCCATGCTCCTAGGTAAACTCTTGTTGTAAGCTCTACAAGATATCAATGTCGAAGAATGAAACAAGGTAACACCTTTTAAATTTCAACAAGATCACAAAAAAACATTTTCCAGTAATACACTGCGCAAAAACATTAACGCACATTCTGAAAATCTCAATTTTAATGAAAGTTAACTCTACATTGACTTTATAACTTATTTTTTATGTTCTCTCGGGAACGTTTTGAACGAAACAAGACACATTAAATGGAAGAAAAATTCAGGATTTCACCGAATCTTATGTGAAAGAAGAGAAATGAACAATTTTCAAAATACTGAAATGCTGATAAGTGATTTAATACTTGGTATTTCCACCCCTTGCGTTAATTACAGCTCGGCAACGACGGTTCATACTCAAAATGAGTGATCATAAAATGTTCTGATCTAATCCTTCCCAGATTTCTCCGAGTTGGATTCCTAAGTCATTAAGAGTAGCTGGATGATTTTCTGAACTTCTCAGCCTTCTATTGAGGTTGTCCCAAACCTGCTCAATCAAATTGAGATCTGGGCTTCTTGCTGGCCATTTCATTCAAGAGACTTCAACCTCTTCAAGGTACTCCTGAACGATGCGAGCACGATGGGGGTCTGGCATTATCGTCCATAAAAATGAAATTTTCACCAATGTATGGGGCAAATGGAACTACATGCTCTTCAAAAATGTTCCTTATATACTTATCAGCATTCATTGCTCCATTATCAACGACCACTAGGTCTGTGCGAGCAGTCAAAGATATTCCACCCCATACCATAATCGATCCTCCCCCGAAACCAGTAGTATTCAGGAAATTGCACTGAGCATATCTTTCATGTGGACGTCTGTATACAAGGGAACGTCGATCACAATGGTAGAGGCAGAATCTAGACTCATCTGTGAACAGAACTCTTTCCCAATCGGCCTCTTCCCAATGGATATGCTCTCTCGCAAAATCCAAAAGCGCCCTTCGATGGGCTGGGGTAAGAGCTGGGCCTCTTGCCGCGACACGAGGCCTTAAATCATATTCTCTGAGGCGATTTCTTATTGTCTGAGTGCTAATTTGCACCTCATGAGTTTGCTCAAGCTGATTTTGAAGGGGGCGAGCGGTTGCAAACCGTTGTCTCAACGAAGAAACTCTCAAGTAACGTTCTTGAATGGCAGTTGTTACCCGTGGTCTACCCTGTCCTGGTCTTCGGACATTCATACCTGTCTCCCTGAATCGCTGCAACATTCTGGACACACTTGTATGGGAAACTCCAAACCTTTCTGCAATTCTTGTGTATGTCCACCCTTCTTCTCGCAAAACTACCGCTTGGACACATTCCTCTTGGGTCAAATTGCGTGTTTCGCGTTGCATAGCGATCGGGTGTAGAAAATCAAACGAAAGAAAAACTATTGATCACTAGAATTGATCGAGAACAACTGATTTTAGAATGGAGCCAATACATTCAAAATCTGATAATATCATCTTTTTTTATTCCTGCTGGGAGAAAACATCTGTATTGAAGAAAAACGTTGAAAGTGGATAACATATGCATGCATAATTCTGATAAAAATAATTATCATTGAGAACACCTTCAGTTGTAGAATAAATTTGAGATTTCCATAATGTGCGTTAATTTTTTTGCGCGGTGTAATTTCTATAAAAAGCTTGCAATCAAACAACATTTTGCAAGCTAGCCAGACTCCACTCTAAGGACAATTAAAGTTTGTTGGATTGACACAGATGCAGTCTGCTTTAACAAGATATTACACTTTTTCTGTCGAAATTTGGTACCACAAAATATTGAATATTTTATCAAAAGAACTTCGAAAGGCAATAAAAATACAGGGTGTTTCAAATAAAGGGGATCCTGTATCATAGTATAAAGATATACTATGTGTGTATCTAGGATGGATACAAAACTGAAAAATAATTGGGGTTTGCTCAGTAAAAATTTTCGTAACGCCATTCGTATTCGAGAAAAAGGACACATTTATTACGATTTTGTCGAAACCAATGGCAACATTGCAATGAAATTTCATACGAATATGTTTTGGAAGCTGATACATCCAATGAATTTTTTTTTATGCCTGACTCTCATAGAGGGCGCTAGTTACACGGTTCGTTCTATTTAATATTATTGAACATGACTTTTTTAATATTACATTCATTGAGCAAAATTACAAGTGAACTTGAACATCATTCTATTTTACACCAAAAAGGTAAAACTCGATACTGGTACGAATCTTGTATCTAGCGCCCTCTATGAGAGTCAGATATAAATACACATTCATGTAATGTATCAGCTTCCTAAACATATTCGTATGAAATTTCATTACAGTGTTGCCAGTAGTTTCGGGAAAATCGTAAAAAATGTGTATAATTTTCGTAACGCCATCAGCATCCATGATGAAGAAAAAAATTTTTTTACTGACAAATCCCAATTATTTTCCAATTTTCTACCTAACCTAGAGACAGGGTCACCTTTTTTTGAAACATCCTGTATGATTGAAAGATTGACAAAAACATTATTTCGTTCATAACACAATTCAAAAATTCAAGAATGTTATTCCAAGCATTTCAAGTAACATAGAATCGTAGAATTTCAAATCCCGCAAACTGTGTTTTTCCAAATAGAAACCCTATTTTTTCTCAATTCATCGAACTAAGCATCAGAAAAAATAGTTCTTCTGACATTTCATGTTCCTTTGATCAAAAATTCTTGAGTTAATGACGACATATCGAATTTTCGTCCAGTGTGTTGGTGCAATTGACACTACACCGCTGGAAAATAACAGAGAACAACAGAGAACCTCAATCCGATATATCATTTCTGTGACCTTCCACCAGTTTCATGTAAGTTCATAGAATTATAAATATAAAGAATTAGGCAATCCAAACCACGTGGCGCCCTGCCTCCAGATAACCTATAAATTTTCTAACAGGTCGCTGGCTTGCAGTAAATTTGAGGAATTTTATTATCTTATATGCATTTCATGAGTGAACGAGTGAGTTTTTATGATTTCTAATATCAAAAAGTATCCTGAAGTATCACTGACGAAGAAAATTTCACTCACTCATATGATTACAACTTTTAGTATTGGGAGCCCGAAGAGATTGAAGAGAAAATATTGGAGACGGAATATTAATCAGAGCTCTGTCCCTGTAACTTCTTTATCCTTTTATATGATATAAATTTAAATATTCATCAGTTTTACATTTCACATGACCTGAATACTGCTTATTTCAGTGTCTACGAAGACACATTCACTTTAGTTTCTTATCTTCGATATTGTCAAGTCTTGATGACTGCTGGCCCAATTTCCTTTTGTTTCCTGATAAGTCACTTAATATGTGTATAATACACCAAGTTGCACACACTGGGTGTTCCAAAATATTCAAGAAAATCCTCATAATTTGAACGACTTGCACATCCAACTTTGGCACACATTTATGGCATTTTTTATTGAAAATGCACTTAATTTAAATAATTTTCACTGGTCTGATATTCCTAAGAGTAAGATTGACTAGAAATATCGAAAAAATTTCCACATAAAACAATTTTTAAGCAAATAAACGGTTTTAATGTCTACATGAACAAAGCTAAACTTGGTTTGTTTGACCACCAGCTAACCTCAAAAAAATATTTGACAGGTCGTTGGATTCCCTTATTCATAGAATTATAAATATAAACAATTATGTCTGTCAAGTATACCAGGACGAATTTATCACATGAAATATTGGATGAATTCCCATTACAAAACAATTCTGTCAGTCTGGACTTAGACACAATAACTTCAGAAAGAAAAAACCTAGTCTTAAAGTTTTGAAATTTCAAGTCGAAATAGGCAGAATCTGCCAAATATTGTTTTGAGGTTAGTGCTGGTGGTCAAATAATGAAATGGAAAGTCAATTTGGTTTATGAGCATAATAAAAACGTTTTATTTCTTCAGGAATAATGTTATGAGGATATTCTTGCTGAATTTTGGCCCATTCTACATTCATGGAATATCAAAATTGTGAAAATCATCAAAAATAAGTATGATTTTGTTCGAAACAATGCAGAAAATGTTTAATTGGTGTTCATACACCAAACTTGAAATTGACAAATAAACTTACCTGATAGCGACTGTTGGTCGAATCCTTATCCAAAGAATACTTGGACAAGTTCCTTTTATACTTTAAAATGCTCGGAAAATCCGTATCGATCAGTTTCTGAATCGGTATACTAATGAGATCTTCTACTTTAATTTCATGTTCAGCATACTCCTTCGCTAACTGTTGTTCTATACCGCCGGCTTCCCTTACTATATCTTGAAACAACTTGCATTCCGCGTAACCGTCAAATATTTCACTTTCTTTCTTCTTGTAACACTGTTCTAGTAAGATAGAACCCAACTGGTATTCCAAGCATTTTTTCTAAAACATCAGGTCAATGATACAACCGTTTGAACTTCTGAAATAATCTCTTACTGCTCTTTTGTCCACATCAATATTGGGTCCACTAGGAGGTAACTTTTTGTTTATTGCCATTAATGCACTTCGTAAGTATTCAACTTTGTGATCAGCCACCTGTAGTTCTTCATCGCTTAAGGTTTTTGATTTCTCAGCTCTGAAAGAAATCAAAAAATGCTTCACTGAAACTAGCAACATTTAAATTCTATTGAATCTCAGAGGAAATGGTAAATTACTCATTCCACACAATAGTGATTCAAATTGACTGTAGTCTAGATTAATACTTGTGAATAGTTCTGTACTTATCACGAAAGAATTTCAATTCACCTTGTGATACAAAAGAATTGATATAATTATTGTATATTTCAATTATGTAGAAAAGTCATAAAAAGTACACCTAAGCAATAAATATCATTCATATTAAAATTGCTATTTGATAAACAAGCCAAAACTAGATGTAAAAAGTAATTTTGTAATGAATCTATGCAATGCAGAGGTCTTTATTCAATAAAATGACACTTGAATAATAAAATCCAATTGCCATAATAATGATTATGGTTGAACCCTATCTTGCAATAACAGCAAAATTCCATCAAATTCAACGAATTATCCATTTAATATAGATTCCAATTCAATAATTCGCATTCACTGAGATTAGATAAAATTTAATTTTATTTGAATAGATAAAATGTATGATTAATCTAAGAAAATATACCCACTTAAGAAATGTTTGATCAGCAAGCTGTTTCACACGAAAAAATTGCTTCTTCATAGTGTATTCAAAATTGTGGTCCTACACTAAATGGGATGTATTAATTCAAGTTTTTTCAATAGCATTTGTTGTACTTTCGATACTCAGAGTATTCCCAAATGATGATATCACTTCTTTTTGGGAGAAGACCACTTTCCATTTCAGATCAATTCTCGCAGTTCTCCCTTGATCTACAATATACTTCAAGCATCCTAATATAAGCTATAGTTTTACAAAGAGTAGAGGGTATAAAAAATTCTTTTTGGGTCCTTCCTTTATCACAAATTTACAAAAACTAGAGCTCGACCCACTGAAAGAACTAAAATCAAAAGTCAGAAAGTGACAGTAATAATAAAATCTGACGTATGACAGCGACATGTTCAATGTCATGCATGGGAGTTCGTCAACTTGTAATTTTTCATGAAGAGAATGTTTTGTGAAGAGAAATTAAACTGAGAATCTTTTGTAAGAATGAAATGAGATTTTTGCAAATGAATCGATTAGCCCCAATGAAATTTTGATCATGCGTTGTCCTTGAGATGTCATATCTGTACCTCAGAGGTCACATATCGTAAGTTACAAAATGCTAGTTTTGAGTTAGAAGCCAAAGACTCACAGCGCTCACTGATTTTGTTCTCTAGAATCTATTCTATATTACCAATTTTCACCAAATTTTGTTTCTTATAATAGTTTGACATCTTAATTTCAAATTATAATTTTCTATTTTTTCCCTTTGGTAGTTTTGGCTCGGGAGCACGTACGATGGTTGACCACTCAAATTTCTGTTGGTTCATCACATAAAATCATAAGCACATACGATATTCAAAGAAATAAATAATGAACACCATCATTTCGGTTTCAAATATTTATTCGGAAAAATCAACAAATAATAAATTACTGGAAAAACTCAACTGAAATACATACTAACGTGAAATATTTCTTGAAAAAAAAAAACAAAACTCGTAATATTGAATTTGGGTAACTAATAAATCCTTCTAAAAAATATCTTATGATATTAAAAAATCTTGGTTTTCTTCCTGTCTCTCATCCTCTTCCATGCCCTTTTGGGGTATATTCCTGTAAAACCCGTGGAAGCTAGATGGTACCCATCTCATCAACTTCTGTATATCTCTATACTTTTCTACAGATATTGGTTCTAAATCTGTTCTTATAGGTGAAAGTTCTTCAGGCCAGACTGCTCCACGAGTTCTCCTTGTAAAATCTATTTCGGAAAAATTCTCATCAGCAGTGGTTTTATAATAAAAGTAACCAAGCTTGTCAGATTCAATTCTAAAATGAATAACTTGACTAATCAAGAATTTTTCATTTATGGTGTTCGTTATCCTTTTCACTAGAGGTGCTGAAAAACCTTCGAAAAGGATCGAGAAATTTTTGAAATCTTGCATTTCCATGTTATACACATGTATTATTTCTTTAAATTTGCAGCGACGTACAAATTGTTGCCAGTCCCATGGAATAGCAATGGTTTCATCCGGCCCTATTCGTTTTTTTGCACGTTCAATTACCGAGTGCACGCCATCTACCTCCATATGAGTATGTCCTTCGAGTAGGAACTTATGATTGATGTATTTTAGACTTGGAATTACCCTAAGTAACCAAAAGTACGAAGCAATCATTGGAAAGTTTCTGTTTTGGCCACCGCAGTTGTCCGTCCACAATGTCAGTGTTTCAGTATCTGAAAGATTATCAAGCGCCCAAACAAGCAAGCAAGAAGACATTTCTTGTGAACCGCGATCACCAATTGTTTCGTCCCACATGCAACAGTAGGCTTTATTTTCTGTAACATCTAAGATTGTCAGGTTGTAGGTCCACAACTTTCGGAGATAGAATGTGCTAGAATTTGAGAGGTGAGGAGTAGGAAGGCATTTCTGTAAATCGAACATAATAAGTTTTTCTTTAGATCCTGGTTTTTTGGATCTTTCTTTGTCATCTTGCTTTTCTCTGTATCTTCTGTTTGCCTCAGCTAAATGAGCTTCATATTCACTTTTCAATTCGCTCCTCTCTTGTTCTGGTAAACTATCATTTCTCAGCTTACAATTAAATTCGTCACATTCGTCGCATGTGTCATTGGAAGGCTCCTTGAAGCCAAGATTAAATTCATGATTGAAAATTTCATTATAAAGCCACTCTTTGGCTACAGTTGTTCTGTTTTCTAAGCACTTCTCTGTATACATTTTGTACATTTTCGATATGTTCAAATGGTTTCCGAGATAACTCCTCGATGATCGTTCCCGGCTATAATGGCTCTCTATTATTGGAAATGAGCTAATATGGGATCTTATACTTTCTCTAATTTCTTCATCTAACTTATTTGGTGGCTCCTTTTTTCCTCTCTTGTCAGGAGTGATGATACCACCTGGTCCTTTTTTAGCTAAGGCTGTTCTTACAAACATTTCTGATATACAAAGAGTATTCAAGAAGAAAGTTTTACATACGTGAACCTTTTCTCCATTCATTTCGAAGAAGTACTGAAGCGTATTGTTACGGCGGTATTGTTGTTTTGCGTCCTCATTTACAATCTTTTCGTTCTTTTCAACAGTCCTGGGTCGATTACTTTGATTCTTAATATTCTGAACAGTATTTCTCCTCTTTACATTTTCGCAAACAACATTCGAAGCTACGAATAATCTTTTCATATTGTTGCTGTACTCTTTCCGCCAAAAACCTTCAAATATATTCAATCTGGCAGCACTATCGATTTTTTCGGAGCACAGTTTCTTGCAAGAACTCCTGCATGGGGGTTTTATTGATTTCTCTTGAATCATACTCCCTTTTTTTGATATGTATTCTCTACCACTCAATTTCCTTTCTTTTCTCATATTACATTTCCAGTTTTCTGGCTTCCTAACCCGTTTTCTACTTCTCTTAAGTTGTCGAGATTCATTTTCATGTGATGAATATGCTGCAGGTGAAACTGTGGTGTGTGACCTTGAATACTCTCGCAAGAGTTTTCGAAAATGACAAGATTGCTATCATCGGTACACGTTTTGTTAGAATTTCTAAACGCTTTTCTATAAATTTCTTCCTCGCTATCAGATATCGTCTCATTTTCCTGTGGTTGATAATCAAGATCTTGGTTGTTGTCATATTCTAATTCGTCATATTCTCCATTCCATTATCGTCAACAACCTGAAAAATGACATGAAATTGAAACCATTCTTAATGAGCGGTTAGAAATTTCAAACAAATCAATGTCATTTATTTCTCAAAACAAACAAGCAATAAATACTGCAAAAATGAACGACAGGGTCGCATCGGTTTTAGTGTGTCACACTGTATGTCTGAATGTTTTAGATATCTGATTGTCTTATACACAAATTAATTATACAATTATTTTGACATTCTGTAAAAAATATTGAGAGGAATATGAGAATGAATATGAATATGAGCACTCACCTCCTCATGGAACGCTGATTTCAACTCCGTCAGTTCATAAGTTTGGGAAATATCTAGTACATCAGCTGGCTCATTGTTCAAAATGAATATAAGATCATCACTTATTTGGTTAGTCTACTACCACAGAACCAGTTTCCTAAAATCCAAATTCTCTTAATTATTATACCGTTATTGGTGCTATTTTTATTATTTTCTACCATCCTATTAGGACTTCTCTGATTTTAAAAGAAGATTTTTCTCGAAATACAAATTTTTTATGAAGAGAAATCCGAAGGACTCTGGAGGAATGATTGGCGAAGATTAAAAAGAATGAAAAAAACCCGATGCCTTTCAGAATACTCCTCATTAGAGCACAAAAATTTAACATTGCTGTATTTCAACTTGAACGAAAAGACGGATATTTAGTATTTATTTTCATAAGTTACGCCTACCTGTCGCTGCCACTGTTCAGAATTGATCGTTCCATCCCAAAACTCGGGTATATTAGGGGGTGGGTTGTTTTGATTCACATCAGAGATCTCGAACTGTAAAGGAGATATAACAAAAGTAAGGAAAAATGATGGATTTTCAGCAAAAACATTGTGTTTACTGGGATTATTCCTCGGATTACTCCAACAATAAATAAAATAAACGACTATGTACTTAATGAACAAATAATAAGAGAACCTTACCTGTTTCCTTGCTAACTGCACCATTAGTCGCGATCTATTATTCACGGGTAGCATTTTGGATTTAAAAAAATGTTAATAATATAGTCTTTCTTTATTTATATCACACACACATGAAATAATATTTCAACCGGAAAATATTATCGTTCTGAATTTAACGAAAACAGAAATAATAATACATAACCTCATTAGTTGAAAACGACGCCGAACGTTGAACTGATAAGGAGTCTTTGGAAATCTCTAAAATTGCATCGGTGATTTTCCTTATAATCCTTTTCTCTTCATTGTGTTCTGTACGTACCCTGGTGAGTGTTTTTACATAATTTAGGCTGATTGTCATATTTGCATATTTCTTTTTATCTGCACGCCATAAACTGATCCCTCACATTTTGTGTTAAAATGTCTATAGACAGTCCCGGGGGTCACCCCCGGGTCTCGTCTTTATTATCTCCAAGAGCAGCCAATGCTCTTACTAATATTAAATCCCCCAAT
Source organism: Adalia decempunctata (assembly GCA_951802165.1). NCBI lineage: Eukaryota > Metazoa > Arthropoda > Insecta > Coleoptera > Coccinellidae > Adalia > Adalia decempunctata. Next base: position 3,182,520 of record OX637695.1, on the reverse strand, counting down.
AGAATAGATTTAAATCTCCTGAGTGAGGAGATTGTTGTGTTGAGACAGACTGCTGTCGACACACAAGATATTGAACTAGCTGACCAAATCGACAATCTATCTCAGGTAATATCCAATATTAATAACAATGCCAATCTAGATAGTCATAGACAGTCATTTAGCTACAGTACCTCAGATAGAGGTCCATTTTGTATTATAATTGAGTCTATTTCACAAAACATTGGTAATCTTAATCCCATGAACATTGGCAAGTTGTTACATCAAACACATTATAACAATAATCTTGATATAAAGAATATCTGTAGAAAGGGTTTAAAGCGAACAGGAGTCTACTTTGCTACTGGTGATCAGGCCAACTGGTTTGTCAGCAATCATACCCTTCCAGCAGATAGTTATGAAGTATATATTCCAGCTCGAATGGTTACATCTATGGGCATAGTGAGAGATATTGGGTCAGACATTACAGATGAGGATATAATACTGTATGGTGTGGGTATGTCCCCCAACACTCCTGTACTTAGAGTCAGGAGGTTCAAACGAACAATAAGAACAAGTGATGTACCAACACAAGTACCTTCTGGAACATGTCTCATCACTTTTCAAGGCACTTCTCTCCCTAAATATTTAGATTTGTTTAGCATTCGAACAGAGGTTTCATTGTATGTACCCCCAGTCATACAATGTCGCAAGTGCCTTCGCTATGGTCATGTTCAGGCACAGTGCAGAGGAAATTTCAGATGTCTAACATGTGGAGACCCCCATGAAATAACATCGAATTGTGATAGGTCTCCTAATTGTGTATTTTGTAAGGGTGCCCATCTGGCTAATGACAAGGATTGTCCGGAATACCTTAGACAAGTTAGGATCAGAGAACTTATGGCAATTCACAACTTATCCTTATATGAAGCCAATACAGCTACACGCAATAAATCAGCACCATTACCGTCGGAGTTCCCTGCTCCGGTAGCTTCTAATTCCCAGAGAAATTCCACCTCAACGCAAAATATCCCTATCCCCTTGCACAGCACACAGCTTCGTAAACCTTCATATGCCTCACGTTTAACTAGTAAACCCTCCCCACTAAAGAGGAAAGAAAAAGCACTTGGCTACGATAGGCAGGCACATGCACAGGCTCTCATTACATACACCCCCAATGATACAAACTGTTTAACTTCAGCCTCGTCTTCTAATATACATCCTCCACAAAAACTTATAATAACCGAATCTATTTTGCAAAAGCCCTTACCTATATCACCGAACGACGAAGAATCAATAATTAATGATAGAACTGATAATGATAATAATTCCTTTAACATGGGAACATTCGACTGGAGTATGGAGGCCTTTCCTCCAGACTCCAGTGGAACGTAATATGATTTATTAAATAATTCAAAACCAATTTGTTTGCTCATTATAGTATTATATTTTAAAATCTTTTGATACACAATAAACCATTCATGAAAGAGAAAAATCTCAAGATACTGCACTGGAACATTCACTCATACATGCGCAATTTGGTTGATCTCAAGGTACTTATCAGGGATCACAGTCCTGATATTATTTTACTTAACGAAACTTTCTTAAATCCTTCACTGAGAGTACAACTTCAAGGCTATTCGTTCACGAGACAGGACAGAAATGATGGATACGGTGGAATAGCTGCGGCTATCAAGTGCAACATAGCTTGCTCCCCGGTCTCACTGACCAATCTAACATTTCCAAATAGGGTGCAGATATTGGCGATTGAGGTTGAATCTCTCCGCATATTCTGTATGTATTCGCCCCCCGATATCAGGCTGTCTAGGTCACATTTCGAATCATTGAAGCATTACTTTTGCTCACCCTTCATATTGATAGGTGACTTAAATGCTCAAAATCCCCTTTGGGGATCCGGGGTCAAAAACAGCAATGGTACAGTTCTGGAGACACTGCTACAAACTGAAGATTACATACTCCTCAATGACGGTAGCCCTACTAGATTGACTCCTCCAGGCGTCAACACTAGTGCTCCCGATGTAGCCTTCTGCTCTCCCTCGGTTTCCCTCAGGTCAACATGGCTGGTGATACCTGATTGTGGTATGAGCGATCATTTCCCTGTTCTTGTTGAGCTTGAAGGTCAGCCTTTTGACAGAGATATCAACAGAAGATTCACCACACGTAAGTACGATTTAAAGAGGGCTGATTGGGTTGGTTACTGCGCATATCTTAGTGATCAAATGTATCTGGGGGACTATACTGTTAGCGATTCTGAAGAGTTTCTTAACCTGTTGACACAAGCAGCCGATAGATTTATTCCCAAGCACAGACCCTCATTGAGGGGTAGTTTCAGGGTACACTGGTGGGATGACGACGTTGCCACGGCGGTACTCAGAAAAAGAGAAGCCTTCAGAAAGTATTGCTCCGACCCTTCTACAGATAATTATATCGCGGTTAAACGGGTGAGAGCGTTCTGTAGACGCTTGATAAGAGATAAGAAAAAATCTTCCTTCAGAACCTTTTGCGAAGAAATCGACTTTATAAAAATTAATAAAATGTGGAGAGTTGTTAAAAAATTCTCAGGAGCAACAACTTCAAACTTGGTGGCCCCTCCTTCTAAAGATTGCCTTTTATCTATCCTACGTGGACTGTCAGGGAGTGATTCCCCCACATCACCCACCATGTTGCCATCTGATACTTGCGCTCCATTTACATTGGATGAGCTTTTGCTAGCCCTTTCGGACAGGAGAGACTCAGCCCCAGGATTAGATGGTCTGACATACAAAATGTTCAGCAATGCCCCAATGTCTGCGAAACTATGCCTTCTTCGCATATACAATAACCTCCTTCGTTCTGGGACTGTGCCTCCGGAGTTCAAAGAAACGCTAATTTTACCCTTCCTGAAGAAGGGCAAGACACCCAACACGCCGTCTAGCTATAGGCCAATCGCCCTCTCTCCATGCATAACAAAAATCTTGGAAACACTATTAAAGAACCGCATTGAGGAGCTCATTGAAAACCGAATAGGTTCGGATAGAGCTCTGTTCGGATTCAGGAGGGGTCGGTCTGTCAACGACTGTATTGCGTATCTCTCTGGCTTTGTTTATCGAGCGTTTAGCCGAGGCGAGAAGGTGATGGCGGTGTTTCTCGATATAAAGGCGGCATATGACAATGTCCTTCCCTCAGTACTTCGGGAGGATTTAAGAGCGGCGAATATTCCCTCCCAAATACTTAACCTTATTATGCAACTTCTTTCCAACCGTGCCCTTTACATTACCTTCCCTTCAGCAGGAACCATTCTTGGACCTGTGACTACCTCCCGTGGTCTTGGACAGGGATCAGTAACAGCACCCCCTCTATTCAATCTGTATTCTCTTATTCCTCCTGGTGTCCTGTCGCCTGATACCTTAGCCCTACAGTTTGCTGATGATTTTGGATTACTGATCAGTGGCAGGGACTTACTTCGGATGGCTGAGCAGCTTACGGCAGATGTAAGCGCCGTGAGCTCCTGGCTATCACAGAGAAATTTATGCCTCTCCCCGGAAAAATCGTCGGCTATGATCTTCGTCAAGTCCAGAGTTCCCGGCAATCTTCCGGTCATATCCTGCTGCGGCCGGACGATCGCTTGGAAGACGTCGATAAAATACCTTGGTGTACACCTTGAGAGTAACTTCAGATGGAGTAAACAAGTCGACATGACCTGTGCCAAGATCTCAGGTGCACAGAACATAATCAAAGCATTGGGAAGAACTAAATGGGGCTGTCATCCGGCGGTTCTATTGAGAGTATATAAGGTTCTCGCTCTGCCACACCTCGACTATGCTAGCATCCTTTATGGAAGATGCTCCAAAGCAAATCTTAAACGCTTGGATCGAGCTCAGTATGCTCTCCTTCGAACAGCGCTATCAGTCCTCAGGTCCACCCCCACGAATGTGATACTCTTTGAGGCAGCTCAGCAACCGCTGTCGCATAGACGAAGATGGCTTGCCTACAAATACATCACTAAAATTTTCAGAATAGAAAATCATCCTGTACTCAGAGTAGTTGGTGATCATGAAGAGCTTGATCATCTATGGCGACGAACAACCATGCCTCCACTTTTCGAAGCTTTGAATGACCTCACACCAAAAAAACATCTGATTAAGGTAATGAGGAATATACCATATTTTAACGTTTCTCTTCAGGTCAGGCTCAATACTATAAATGTAGTTAATTCAGGTCTACCCAAATATGCGATATCGAATCCCCAGTCATTCACTGCTCTGACATCAGAGAAGTTTCCTCATCACTGTCTCCTTTATACCGATGCCTCCTTGACCAGAGACCCTGACTCGGTTGGATATGGTGTTTTCTGCCCCTCCCCTTCGATTAAGATTAGAGCCCGCCTGCCTGACCACTGGTCAATATACACAGCTGAAATGTACGCCATCGGTAGTGCTGTTGAGCTGGCTCTTCAGCGCAGGTTTTCAAATGCCCTCATTGTGTCCGATTCGCTCAGTGTTTTGGAGGCCCTCAAGGGCGGTAAATTCAATTCCGGTACAGACTGGATCACCATGAGGACTTGTCAGTTCTTTCACAGAGCCACTACTGTGGGGATCTCGATTAAGTGTCTTTGGGTACCCTCTCATTCATACATCCATGGCAATGACATAGCCGACTTATTGGCCAATGAGGGCAGATATCTAGGAGATCCTCCTGATATCCCCGCTGGTCCTCAAGAACTATGGCCCTGTTTCCGCAACCAACTTAAACGTAGCTGGTCATCTGAATTTTTCAACACTTGCTCCTATAAGGGTCGTGTTTATGCTTCATTCTACGATGCTGGAGCGTTGAGCAGTACCCCATGGTTTAATAAGGTAAATCGCCCACGACGTTTTATTTCCACTATCCTGCGGCTAAAATCCGGTCATTGCTTGACGCCATCCTACCTTCACAGGATAGGCCTCAGAGATTCTGACACTTGTGAGTGCGGAGTGTTGGGGGACATTGTCCACATCTTTTTCGATTGCCCAAGAAATTCGAGTGATAGCGCTCAATTATACACTGCACTCTCCTCACACAGGTTTCCCTTACCACTTAACATATATGACGCTATTTTCAGTGATAGACTTGATGTGATGGATCTGTTGGTGGAGTTTCTTTCCAAATGTAAAATATCGTTGTAATGTGCATGCTTAATCAGCTTAGATTTGATGCCTTTGTTTTAACCTATGTTGCTTGCCCTACCCTTTTTTTCCCTTGACAACACCGCTTATAGATTTCGTAGAGTAGAGTTGAAGTCATAATCCATCAATCCGCATTAAAATCGTCACACTTCTCAGATAAACAATCTTGGGATTGGAAAACCAAGACTCCTGATGCCCCAGGACCCAGGATCAAGACATAAAATCATTGCGACAGAGATTGGGTACATAGTCTATTGAGGCTGAGCCCATATTCAGACATCTTCAGTCAGGGGCATACTGATTGTAGATCAGTCTGCTTGAGAAGAAAGAAGAAGAATAACCTCATTAGTTCCATAATACTATGTTTCCAGTGGTCAACTATCGTAAGAGCCTATACGATAAGTGCGCGGCAGATATTTCCGTGGTAAACAATCTTGATGTCCCTTACGACTGTCTACCTTCGTTACTGTATTGCATTTACGACTGTTCATCACTGGTTATCTTCGAATCTATCAAATTTTCATATACGACAGTTTACCACAGTAGAAAGACAGAATAAACAATGCACATACAATAAAAACCCCAAAAATGAAAATTTTACACTTACGATAGTTGACCTCTGAGGTACAGATATTAAGTTAGAGTAGGAAAAGTGCAGTGGCGTAACCTAGGACATCATATAGGGTTCAAAACGATATCTAATTATGAATCTTTAGGATGGGTAAAGCAAGTCCTAATGACTTTCTCTTATAGTTTAGGCTCTCTGGAGTCTGGAGTGATTTTTAAATAAAAAAATAGTTACATATTCAAATGATTGTTTTTTTTGGGACCGTTACCAATTTTTTTGTCATTCATGAATTGAAATAGTTCTATGTCTTTCCAAGATTTGAAATGAAACGACTTGCTTGTCAGATTTCTGTTGAATGCCGTTCAAAAGATCATTCATAAATCATAAAAATAACGAATGGATTTTTGTGAATTTCATAGGATCAATGTCGAAACCTTGAAATGGTTGATTTAGGAACTTGCCATGTGTTAATTATGAGTATAGGTTTCTTGTTCTTATCGAGTGCTTTTCAAATAATAGTTTTCATTATGGTAAGATTTCCAATTGAAATGAAAATGTAGGAGTCAGATTTGATTTCTTATTTTTAGGTTCTCATAGAAGGATTAAGATTCAAGGAAAATTATTTCACCGGACTAGGATCTTTGTGTTTAGTTGTTATCTACGTGGTTGCTGGATTATCAGTCCTTTTCGTGCCTTTCTTTATTTCAGTTACTGGCCCAAAAATTACTATGTTAGTTGGATGCGTTACTCATATGTTAGTATATCAGTATTGCCCACTATTTTTCTTATATTCCTAGAGTTTTTCTTCTTAATTCGAAGAAACTTAATTTGCAGATTGTTGGTGATTTGCCTGATACATCCACACCCTATATCTATGTGTTGCGCCAGTATTTTAGTTGGATTTGGCTCAGCTTTACTTTGGGTCAGTCAAGGCAACTACATTGTTCGAAATTCTACCGAGAAGAGTGCCCCAACAAACTGTGCCTTATTTTGGATATTATTCCAAACGAGGTAGCTATTTAAACTCATTGTATCGACCGAAGTATACAGGGTCTTTCACGAGGAACCTCACCCATATTTACACGGGAAACTACTGAACGTATTTTCATGAAATTCAGCACTTATAAGTATTTCACGATGCTGATGAAATCTAAAATATTTTCAAGGCATGAGCACCTCCGGTTTTTCCGGAAATGACGTCAACTTCCGTTTTTCAAATCAGAACACCATTTTTTTATTGCAGAAATAGATTCCTTAGAAAATTTCAAGTTATTTTGATGTAACATTTTTCAGTTTTGGTTGGAAAATTCTCTCTGAGCGGGAAAATTCGAAAAAAAAATTGAAAATAGAGCTCCGCTGAAACAAGAATAACTTCGAGGTTTTTGGATGGAAAATTTTCATTTTTGGGATTTTTCAAGATGTAAGATTGATGTATCCACTTTAAAAATCGAAATCGCGATTCATGATACAGGGGGTGAAAAAATCGCTTTCAAAGTTAGGGATGACAAAATCGTGAAAAATGAATTTTTTCAAATTAGAACCTCATTTTTTTTATGGCAGATATTGAATCTACGTTAAAAAATATCGTCTTGAATTTTCAGCTATTTCTTTTCCCTTCACGCCAAAAAGATGAAATTTTCAGGAACTGTTACTTAAACCATGTTTTAGATTTTACTACCCTAATATGCAAGAGAAAAAAGTTACAGGTTGTTCCTAAATAGATGGCGAATTTGGATTCGAATTTGTATCGGAAACCTCTTTATTTCAACTAATCGGCCATCGGTTTTCTCTCCAGTGATAAATAAATAATTCCGTATGAACCATATGCAAAAACTTACCATGTTTTACATTCTTTTTTTTTAATGATAGATATAATTAATTACATCTGCCAAATTCCTCTTTATTCAGTAGCATTTTGTGTTTACTATTAGTTTGGTGATAATTCGTATTAAGTTATAAAATCGATCACTATGCCTAATTTTACCAATGAAGATTATTTAAATCTCATTCTACTTCATGGAGAATGTAATAAAGTTGTAGATAGAACGATTCGACTGTTCATTGAGAGGTTTCCTGACCGACCCAGACCAACGAGAGATACCATTAACAGAACCATGACAAACTTGAGAAATGTCGGATCTTTCGTTAAGAAAACTATACACAGAGAAAAAAGTGTAGTAGAAGATGAGAACAACGAAATTACAAAACTCCTTTAGACTATTATGTTTGGGGTAGGATAAAAAATATTGTCTACTCAACTCCCCTGACTGATAAAGAGGACTGCATAGAACGAGTCAGAAATGCGTTCAGGTTTGTTTAGATTTTTAGATTCATAATTTTGAAACTCAATTTGGGTTTTAAACACTTTTGCAGATCTCTTCCTCCCGATGAAATAAGAAGAGCAACGCACGAAGCATTCCTGAGACGTATAAATAAATGTCTAGAAATTAACGGTCAAAACTTTGAGCATCTTCTCTAGTTATAACTGCGAGAGTTTGCCATGGTTCTCCTAATAGTAACTTGAAGTCGGTTTCAAGAAGGGGTGAAAAATCTACAGCATGGTTCAAATAACAGTTACTGAAAATTTCATCTTTTTGGCGTGAAGGGAAAAGAAATAGCTGAAAATTCAAGACGAAAAACAGTTTTTTGTGAATAACTCAGAAAATATCCACTTTAGGGCAAGGGTGTGATGCATACACTCACATTATTTTTTTAACGTAGATTCAATATCTGCCATGAAAAAATGGGGTTCTAATTTGAAAAAATTGATTTTTCACGATTTTGTCATCCCTAACTTTGAAAGCGATTTTGTCACCCCCTGCATCATGAATTGCGATTTCGATTTTTAAAGTGGATACATCAATCTTACATCTTGAAAAATCCCAAAAATGAAAATTTTCCATCAAAAAACCTCGAAGTTATTCTTGTTTCAGCGGAGCTCTATTTTCGATTTTTCCCGCTCAGAGAGAAAAATGTTACATCAAAATAACTTGAAATTTTCTAAGGAATCTATTTCTGCAATAAAAAAATGGTGTTCTAATTTGAAAAACGGAAGTTGGCGTCATTTCCGGAAAAACCGGAGGTGCTCATGCCTTGAAAATATTTTAGATTTCATCAGCATCGTGAAATACTTATAAGTGCTGAATTTCATGAAAATACGTTCAGTAGTTTCCCGTATAAATATGGGTGAGGTTCCTCGTGAAAGACCCTGTATAGTCTCACTTCACTTTCGATATAGACGTCAAGTGAGTTATTTGGTCTGATGAAAAGAAAAAACCCATTTTAAGTTGTCTATCACTTTTTCCTTTTGACTTGAATCCTATTGAGATTTTCTTATTTTGCAGTGTTTTAATCAGCAGTATCTTCATATATTTTCGTTTTCTGGATATAACTGTTATCCACAATAGTTTCCGCATGTCTACCTTTTATCTACTGTTGGGACTCAGCTGTACAAGTTTCCTTTTTTATTTGCTGTTACCAAGTTGTACAAGAGAAGATTCTTTATCTGAAAAGAGGCCAACTGTGCAGCAAATTGCTCTTGGCATTGGAAATCTTTTCCAGGCTGGACACATATTGGTACTCGGTGTGCCTTTTTTCCTTTTAGGTAAGTTTGTTGATGGGATCAGAGAAATTTTTATTTTGATGTTTCTTGGACTCAACTGACTTTATTTTATCGCCTTGTTTTTAAGGTGTAAATGTTATATTCCTGTCTGTCGGATACGGCCTTGCGATTGGTCATTCTTTGCATTTGGAACGACCAAAACAATTGGCGCCTTTATCCAGCGTTTTCATAGGCCTTGGAGAAGTTGTTGGTGAGTTATTTACGTCAAAATGATTCAACATTCAATTTCCAATATTGGCTTTATAATACACTACTGGAAAACATTAAAGGATCAAAAAAAATTCCAAGTTTTTCGGCAATTTTCAACATGCCGCAACTTTGAGAGGAATGGTCGTACAAGGAATTCAAAAAAAGGAAATTGTAGCTCCAAGTGTCTAGTTTTTGGATTAGAACTTCAAAAATTTTAAGTTTCAGTGGTTTTCGAGTAATGATAGAAAAATCAGCAACAAAAAAATTCTCAAAATTTTACCACTTTTTTTTTCTTGTCTACGAGCGTGGTAATTTTATTTTTGCATAATCGTTATAATGATGGGATACTTTGTTAATTCAGCTTTAATTTATTTTTTTATTGACCTCAATACGTCCACTTCTCGCCGAGATATCGGTCTTCAAATGGAAAAGGATCCATCTGTCTTTGATTATCGATTTCTCAGCAACCAATGATCGCACAGAAAATTGAAGGGGGGTTTCAAGACCTTGAATGAACTCCCATTGCTTATTCATAGAAATTTTTTTTCTTAATGTCGCATCAATATGAAAATTTAACAGAAAAAGGGCTTTTGGTGGTTTCTTGGAAAATCTACCGCTGGATCGAAAATGTTGAGGAAACCAATAATGTTAAGTGTGACTTTCACAGTTCAATATGTTGATAAAAACCTTACGAAGAGCCAACTCAATTCAGCGAGCCGTTTTTTTGTTTGACTCGATTGAATTTTTGAATCCTTCAATCATTCATCAGCCTCAAATTACCGCCTGCATTAACATGGCTGAACGTTTGAGAGCCGTTATTGAAAACAGGGGTGGCAATACCCGTTATTAAATTAATAAAAATGTTATTTGTTGTTTTTTTTATTTTCTTTTTTTGAAATTTATGAACTATCTGCCATTAAAATGTGGAAAAAGCTCGAGAAAATTATTTTTTGCCTTTTTTAAAGATTACGAGCTTCTCAGAGCAAATAACGTGATCCTTATTTTTTTTCAAAAATTCAATCGAGTCAAACAAAAAAACGGCTTGCTGAATTGAGTTGGCTCTTCGTAAGGTTTTTATCAGCATATTGAACTGTGAAAGTCACACTTAACATTATTGGTTTCCTCAACATTTTCGATCCAGCGGTAGATTTTCCAAGAAACCATCAAAAGCCCTTTTTTTGTTAAATATTCATATTGATGCGACATTAAGAAAAAAAAAATTCTATGAATAAGCAATGGTTGTTCATTAATGGGAGTTCATTTAAGGTCTTGAAACCCCCCTACAATTTTCTGTGCGATCATTGGTTGCTGAGAAATCGATAATCAAAGACAAATGGATCCTCTTCCATTTGAAGACCGATATCTCGGCGAGAAGTGGACGTATTGAGGTCAATAAAAAAATAAATTAAAGCTGAATTAACAAAGTATCCCATCATTATAACGATTATGCAAAAATAAAATTACCACGCTCGTAGACAAGAAAAAAAAAGTGGTGAAATTTTGAGAATTTTTTTGTTGCTGATTTTTCTATCATTACTCGAAAACCACTGAAACTTAAAATTTTTGAAGTTGTAATCCAAAAACTAGACACTTGGAGCTACAATTTCCTTTTTTTGAATTCCTTTTACGACCATTCCTCTCAAAGTAGCTGCATGTTGAAAATTGCCGAAAAATTTGGAATTTTTTTTTGATCCTTTAATTTTTTCCAGTAGTGTAGATTCATTCCAGTGGTTTTCTATACAGGTGGAGCCATCTTTTTGATTGTCGGCGCCTGCGGTGGTAGATCTACAAGAAACGCCCTGGTTATCTTCGGTTGCGTGCTGCTAGTTTTGGCGCTGATTTTGATCCTGTTGAATCTACCGAATGAGGCTCCGTTTGGCGACACTGACGATTTATCTCTTATCGAATCTTCTGCGGTTTTGGTGATTGGTTCGTCATTTCTTTTGGGACTTGGAGACGCCTGTTTTAACACCCAAATTCTGACTACGCTGGCTGTCAAATATCCGCAGAACAGCGCTAGCGTTTTCGCAGTTTTCAAATTTTTTAAAGTGAGTAGAGAGGAGACTTTTAAATGCGTTTATATGAAATCGAACACTTTTGCAGATCTTTGGAATATTGGTAGCAATTATTTACTCAGCATTTCTGATCCTATACGGCGTTATAGTGATACTTATGACGCTGTCGATATTCACCACAATATGCTTCATTATATCAGAAACTATGGCAGTTGGACATGAGCCATTATCCGAATCCAAACACACAAGGAAAAGAGTTTCAGAAGACTTGGAGTCAAGTTCTAAGAAGTCCTTATCTTCATCTACTGCCGTTTCTCCTCCAGTTGGTTCACTCAGCACCAAAATGTCGGCCACAACTCAAGAAAACATCAAAGTAAACTCCGAAGACCAAAGCACTGAAACAGATTTCATTCCTCCTCACAGAACTCACTTGGGGTTCTTAAAGAGACTACTGGTCGGTTCTGAAGACTTTGAAGACGACCAAAAGTCATCTTCACGCCCGTCAACACCTCCTGAGGATCCCAGATCTCCTTCTCTTCCTTCTATAAACTTGAAACCTTCTCAATCTAAAATTCCTTCGACTCCTCGAGTTTCAAAAAAGCCACGTCATCATACTCCCCCGATGTTAGCGGCTAGATCAAAAGCGGAAGCTGATGTTGGTGCTTCTGAACGACCTGCAGAAGATCCGAAGTCTCTACAGCCTCCGGAGGAGATAAAACGGTCGAAATCACGGAAGGGCATGATTAAAAGGCTGACGTCTGAGCCGGAGCTGTTACCACCGGAAATTGAAGAAGGTGAGATGAAGTTTCAGCTAAGAACTTCCACAAAGTTTTCGCTATAATTCTATGTGTTATTTTGAAATTTTCTGAATGGTCTCCAAAGTTATGGTTCCACTCAGTAATGTCGAATCAATGGTCTAATTCAATTCTGTCCGTCTATACTTGAAAAATGAAACGCAACAAATTTTCAGAAAAATCTTCAAACGTGATTGAAGATCCAAAACCTAGAAAATATAGGAAGAGATCGAAATTGAGAACTGAAGCATCAGATGAACAGAATTCAGATATCGTTTCTGTGAAACTGGATGGGTCAGCTGAGAATACAGGTAGAGAAAAACAACCTCGTAAAGGAGCTTTGAAGAAGAAAATGGAAAGAAGAGCCACAACTTTCACTGCGAAAACTGAAGTTCGAAAACCTGATTGAAAGATTTTTACGTAGAAACTGTATGTTTTTAATAGTTCTTGATTCATTTTTTGAATAATTCGAGGTAAAAAGAGTATTGAAGATTAATTTTATCTGTATATTCATCAAAGATTGAGCCTTATTGTGTATCGATAAAATTTCATCTGTTTAAACGTTTATATTATTAAAACTGTTCAATTTTTTATCTATGGAAAGGAAATTTTTCGAGATGGAAATTTCATGTTAAGGTGGGCGTCCAATGTAGTGTAAATCGGTTTCATTTCGAAAGTTAATTTTTTTTCTTTCAAAAATAGAAGAGAATGAGCCAACTCATGCTTTTGTTTTATTTCAAACGAATGACGTCCATGAAAATAGTTCAAGTTCCGATTGAAGGTGAATCTACAGATGATTTCGTTCAGAAAAACAACTTGAAATACGGAATTGGCAGAGAATGGCCCAATTCACACAAAGACCAACATCTAAATGATTCCTTTTTTCCTTCCAGTCTATATTTACCCTTTCGCTATTCACATGAATATTATATGAGAAAAAAATTTAATACTTTTGTCTTGCTTCTCGATTCACTGTTGAATTGTAAGTAGGCTGGCGCAACCATAGCGACCGTTGAATATGCATTATCTCTAGTCATAATTTGCAATATAACCGACTTTTCAATTTTTTTTCCATGAATAGGAAAAAGCTAATCGAATAAGAATTTTTCTTTAAGATGGGCCTTCAATGTAGTGTATTTTTATTTCAAGTTGCATTTGAAAATGGTTTCACTTTGAGCACTGAAATTTTGTGGGTACACTCAGAAAGGATTGGAGTTCTTAATGAAATAATTTAAATCGATTTCATTTCGAAAGTTCATTTTTTTTCTTCCAAAAATAGAAAAAATAAGCCAACTCATGATTCTGTTCAATGTAGTGTATTTTTATTTCAAGTTGCATTTGAAAATGGTTTCACTTTGAGCACTGAAATTTTGTGGGTAAACTCAGAAAGGATTGGAGTTCTTAATGAAATAATTTAAATCGATTTCATTTCAAAAGTTCGTTTTTTTCTTTCAAAAATGGAAGAAAATAAGCCAACTCATGCTTCTGTTTTATTTCAAACGAAAGACCAATAAAAATAGTTCACCTTCCAATTAAAAGTGAATCTACAGATAATTTCGTTCAGAAAATCATCTTGAAATACGAAATTGGCAAAGAATGGCCAAATTCAAACATATAGCGAGAAGTAGTTCCTGATTTACCCACAGATTCACTAGTTTCATAGTTCAGCGATTTTCGGATAGAGAGCGCCATTGTACATTTCATTCATAATGATAGAGATATTCATAGAACTTATGAGAATGTGAGTTCTATGGAGATATTCCATAAAATGCACGGTGGCGCCTGTATCGGATTAGTTTTCCTACTCGCTCTGAACGGCGACCTTAATGTGTGGAATTGAAATTTTTCGAAGATGGAAATTTCATGATGAAACATAGATTTTTGAGCTTCCCAATTTTCGTATATTCAATTTTGTTAGCAATGCGTTTTTTAATTTAAAACTCTGTGGATATATAGATTACAAGGCACTATAAAGATAGGTATGCTAGATAGACCTGGCTCTATGGTTGATTGGGTCCAACCATAGACTCGAAAATTACAGATCCCTTCGAATGAAATGGAATCTGTAATCGAAAGAAATGAAATCTGTAATAGAATGAGCATATTTTCTGAATGAGAGATCTTGTGGTGACTTTTTTCGGCATGCTCACATGAAAAACATTGGAAATAGGTTAGGTTCGAGGTGTTAGAATAATGCCGCGGCATCTGATAGTCAAATTTATAATAATTTATTGTTTATGTTGGTGTATCACCCCGATAGATGGTGATGAAAATGTTGCGAATCCTGTAATTTTTGAGTCTATGGTTGGACCCAATCAACCATAGAGCCAGGTCTATCTAGCATACCTATCTTTATAGTGCCTTAATTATAGTAAGGCACTATAAAGATAGGTATGCTAGATAGACCTGGCTCTATGGTTGATTGGGTCTAACCATAAACAATAAATTATTATATATTTGACTATTAGGCATTCTAAATCACGTGACCTAAAATGGCGTCTGCTGAGGGCAAACCATAGACAACAAGTTGTCTATGGGGCAAACAACTTTCTGAAGTGTCATAACACGTCATAAGCAAAGATAGAATATCTTTGGTCATAAGGAAAAATGAAACGCAACAAATTTTCAGAAAAATCTTCAAACGTGATTGAAGATCCAAAACCTAGAAAATATAGGAAGAGATCGAAATTGAGAACTGAAGCATCAGATGAACAGAATTCAGATATCGTTTCTGTGAAACTGGATGGGTCAGCTGAGAATACAGGTAGAGAAAAACAACCTCGTAAAGGAGCTTTGAAGAAGAAAATGGAAAGAAGAGCCACAACTTTCACTGCGAAAACTGAAGTTCGAAAACCTGATTGAAAGATTTTTACGTAGAAACTGTATGTTTTTAATAGTTCTTGATTCATTTTTTGAATAATTCGAGGTAAAAAGAGTATTGAAGATTAATTTTATCTGTATATTCATCAAAGATTGAGCCTTATTGTGTATCGATAAAATTTCATCTGTTTAAACGTTTATATTATTAAAACTGTTCAATTTTTTATCTATGGAAAGGAAATTTTTCGAGATGGAAATTTCATGTTAAGGTGGGCGTCCAATGTAGTGTAAATCGGTTTCATTTCGAAAGTTAATTTTTTTTCTTTCAGAAATAGAAGAGAATGAGCCAACTCTTGCTTTTGTTTTATTTCAAACGGAAGACCCATGAAAATAGTTCAACTTCCGATTGAAAGTGAATCTACAGATAATTTCGTTCAGAAAAACAACTTGAAATACGGAATTGGCAGAGAATGGCCAAATTCTCACAAAGACCAACATCTAAATGATTCCTTTTTTCCTTCCAGTCTATATTTACCCTTTCGCTATTCACATGAATATTATATGAGTAAAAAATTTAATACTTTTGTCTTGCTTCTCGATTCACTGTTGAATTGTAAGTAGGCTGGCGCAACCATAGCGACCGTTGAATATGCATTATCTCTAGTCATAATTTGCAATATTACCGACTTTTCAATTTTTTTTTCATGAATAGGAAAAAACTAATGGAATAAGAATTTTTCTTTGAGATGGGCCTTCAATATAGTGTATTTTTATTTCAAGTTGCATTTGAAAATGGTTTCACTTTGAGAACTAAAATTTTGTGGGTAAACTCAGAAAGGATTGGGAGTGGTTAATAAAATAATTGAAATCTATTTCATTTCGAAAGTTCATTTTTTTTCTTTCAAAAATGGAAGAAAATAAGCCAACTCATGCTTCTGTTCTATTTCAAACGAAAGACCCATGAAAATAGTTCAACTTCTGATTAAAAGTGAATCTACAGATAATTTCGTTCAGAAAACCAACTTGAAATACGGAATTGGCAGAGAATGGCCAAATTCAAATATATGGCGGGAAAAAGTTCCTGATTTACCCACAAATTCACTAATTTCATAGTTGGTGATTTTCGGATAGAGAGCGCCATTGAACATTTCATTCATAAGGATAGGGATATTCATAGAACTTATGATAATGTGAGTTCTATGGAGATATTCATAGAAATCATAATACAGGGTGGCCATTTGAAAACGAAACAGACGAGATTACAGACGAAATAATTTTTTTCGATAGAAATGCACGGACAGGTCGATTTCTGTTTAGAGGGGGACAACTTAAGATGTAGGTTACGGACGCATAGCGCTTCAACCCTTGCTACTACAACCCTCACCCCCAATTTTTGAATAGGGAAGATGGGGTGAGTGATACCTCATTTGAAAGGTATTTTTATACTGATTTCAGCACAGTAATTGTTTTTTCATTTTATGCATTAGTTCTCGAAATATTCTTAACTAAGTATTTGAAAATGAAGTGGTGTTTTCATGGCACTTGTAGTGTTTTTTTGTGAAAAATCGACATTTTGAGCTTCAAAACGACCATGACTGTGAGTTTTTGATAAATTATTTACTTTACTTTGAAAAGTCTTATTTCTTAGATCAATACTTCAAATCGTTCTGATACCGTACAGTTGGAGAATGATTTCAGTGAATGAAACAGCTAGTCGAACATCTGACCCTAGTAGCATTAACACGTACGGTATGACTTCATTTGCCCAGTGGTAGATGTTTTGCAATTTCAAATACAAGTACGGAAATTTTGGTGTTTCGGAAGCACGAAATGTCAATTATTCGCAAAAAATTAATTTAAGTGATAAAATTAACTAACGCATGAATATTTCGAGAACTAATGCATAAAATGAAAAAAACAATTACTGTGCTGAAATCAGTATAAAAATACCTTTCAAATGAGGTATCACTCACCCCATCTTCCCCATTCAAAACTTGGGGGTGAGGGTTGTAGCAGCAAGGGTTGAAGCGCTATGCGTCCGTAACCTACATCTTAAGTTGTCCCCCTCGAAACAGAAATCGACCTGTCCGAGCATTTCTATCGAAAAAATTTATTTCGTCTGTAATCTCGTCTGTTTCGTTTTCAAATGGCCATCCTGTATATATACTTACTCTAGAATGCTAATTCCTTCTAGTTCCGCAGCGAAAAACATGCCACATAGGCAACTGATTTTACTGATTCACAATATGCGCATGTTCACCATTAGCACATTTCACGTAGAACGATGCCAAGTCCCTAAATATTTTGTCGGTCCTATTTTAAGTTCAATATAATTAAACAATAAAAATATTCCATTAAGTAACAAACTTATCTTATAGCTCATGAGGACTTCCTACGACTATTAGACACATTAATATCATAAGTGAATTGCAATATTTGTGGAATTGGTGAGAAAATTAGAGCAGTAATGTAGCAGGTTTTACTAAATAGATATAGACCGTGCAACACCGCTTTTTCTTTCTCATGGCAAATGACTTTGAAATGACCTTAGTGAAGTCTATGCAGGAACGGGTCAGTGTCAGTCTGCAGCCACAGTTTAGTTTACTGCATAGACAAACTAGTTTACTGGTACTTAACTGTTATTTTCGTGTTTGATATTCTTCGTGTGCATTTTGCTTTTGTTGTGTGTTGTGTTCGATTTGGATTTTTTCGTATCCGATAAACAATGAACTGTATAGTGTTGTGGTGTCCTTGTCTTGACCTGTTCATTTTCCACTTAAGTATGTAAACTATGTGCACCTTTTCATTCATATAAACTGTTGAAAATTTATGATTTAAGCTTTGCTTTTCATTCGATTGACACATATCTATCCACTCGCACCATGAGATTGGTTCTTTATATAGCAAAAGAACGCAATTCATCATGAAAAATCATGAAATCTTGTGAGTAAACCATCTTTCAATGGATGATTTGAACTCGAAAATAAAATATGTTGAAGTAAAACTTTGCAGTTTCATTCAGATAACAGATTGATTTTGGAATATACTCGGAACTCAAAAAGACAAATGACTTGAAGAATGAATGTAGGTATCAGAATTCACTCATGAAACGATGCAGAGTAACGCATTGGCAGATGTACAATGCATTTTCATGTTTCCACTATTTTCAGGAACACCGAAGAATAGAACTTTCCTTAAGGGATATATTAGTATATTTTTCTCATTTGATTTTTTTCTGTACTTTACCAAAAGATTCGTTGTTTGTTAACCAGAATTTGTCTTCCTTGATCCTTGAATTAATTTTTATACCGAAACCGAGTTTTTTCAACGCCTGAAGAGGTTTTGGAATAATGAAAGATTTTCAGCTTATCTTCTAGTCGCTGATGATTCCAAATTTACCATTCAAATAGCTGTTGAAAATTATCAATATGTATGTTCAAAACAACTAGTGTCGAATACTAATTATGAATTGATTCAATTCAACTGCAACAATAACAGCATAAAATTTTAATGAAGCCGACCCTGTTCAGAAACAACCTGATGGCACGTATGCGCATTATGGACCATACTGAAATTTTTACAACACTTCGGCCCAATTGATTTAGCATTCTATATATTATGATTTCTATGGAGATATTCCATAAAGTGCACGGTGGCGCCTCTATCGGATTAGTTATGTGTGGAATTGAAATTTTTCGAAGATGGAAATTTCATGCTGAAACATCGATTTTTGAGCTTCCCAATTTTCGTATATTCAATTTTGTTAGCAATGCGTTTTTTAATTTAAAAATCTGTGGGTAGATTATAGACGTATGAAAATGTTTCTATGCGTCTCTAATTCTCTATAGAAATAACTGAAGCATATATCTTGATGGAATGATTAAGTGTAAAAATCAAGTGCCAAAGTCAGAGCTTCATAAAGTCTGGTATGGTATACAAAAAAGGATTCTTGAATGTTTGGTTACTGAGCATCGCTTTTATGTTAATATTCACAGCTTTCCAATGTCTTGGAATCATTATGGTGAGTACCAAACCCATTTCCCCAGAATTTTCATGCTAAATAATGCAATATCTTATAAACTGAATGGTCGCCCTTTTCCAGAAAACCATTTTGGAGGGAGCAAAGAAGGAAAACCCTGAATTCAACGCTGATGGCTACCTTTGTCTAGCCATAATCTATATTTCTTTCGCTATTGTCAATTGGTTCGCCCCAAGCATTATTTCACTTATTGGGCCTAAATTTACAATGTGTTTGGGGGCTCTAAGTTACATGTAAGTCAAGACCACATCATCAAAAACCAACATCGGAGGGTTATTTAATTTCCCCAATGTTACAAAAGAAAAATGTATTGCACAATTTGAAGAATTTATATTACGACTTTTTTACGAGTTCTTTTTGAAGGTGTCTTTATAGATTTTGAGTGCGTGTGTATTTTTCAGAGGTTACATTTTCAGTTTCTTGTATCCAGAAGTGCATGTAATCTACGTAATGAGCGCTGTTCTAGGTATTGGTGCTGCTTTAATATGGACTGGTCAAGGAAATTATCTTATTATAAATACCCCGCAGGAAAAAATGGCTAGGAATTGTGGAATATTCTGGGCCATGCTTCAGCTGAGGTACTTTTTGAAACACCTAGTAATCATTCGACTTTGAACCAAAAAATTCTTCCAGCATGATTATCGGAAACACCCTCATATATTTCATGTTTTCCGGAATCGAAAGCGTGGAAAGCGACACTCGCGTATTGGTGATTTTTATACTTTCGGGTATCGCAGTGGTGGGTTCCGTAGTGCTGTTTTTTTTGCCCAAAAGCGTGCGGCAAGACGATATTTCTAGCGATAAGGAAGACAAACCCGATCCTGTCGAAGTGCTCAGAGGGGCCGGAAGATTGTTCAAGACTAAACATATGCTGTTGCTTTGTATCGCCTTCTTGTATGGAGGTACGTAGCAAAGGTTAGTCGTATAAAAATTTTTATTCAATATCCGAAAAAAGATTCTATACTTAACGAGAGAAGATATAAAAAGTAAGTAGCTTTGGAGCTGTCAAAAAGTTGACAGCTGTCAAAATAGTTGTCAGATGTCAAAAAATTTGACAGCTGTCAGAAAAATTGACAGGGGCCTTTAAATTGATCGATTCCTGGTACTTTCTAGATTGAATTCATACCAAAATGACCTATACATGATTTGCAGGTTTAGAACTTGCTTTCTTCAGTGGCGTTTACGGATCCAGTGTCGGGTTCACCTTGCAATTGCATAATTCCAAAGGTTTGATAGGCCTTAGCGGAATTTTAATCGGTTGTGGTAAATGAACACATCCTAAGAAATTAAATTCTCGATTTTGAATTTTTATAGGAGGTGCCCTTTTCGGTATTTTTGGAGCCTATACTGCAAGAATCGGAAGGGTGGGCATAGTAATTTTCGGATGCGTTTTACACTTGATAACGTTCTCGCTGGTTTTCGTCAATTTGCCCAACAATTCTCCTTTCGGCGAT
This sequence comes from Adalia decempunctata, assembly GCA_951802165.1. Taxonomy (NCBI): domain Eukaryota; kingdom Metazoa; phylum Arthropoda; class Insecta; order Coleoptera; family Coccinellidae; genus Adalia; species Adalia decempunctata. The sequence continues at coordinate 3,161,878 of OX637695.1, read as the reverse complement.
ACCAAGGATTCGGCCATCATTTCTAGTTCTGCCGTTATCGCTGTAGGTTGTGGATTTAGTTTAGGTTTAGGAGACGCATGCTTCAACACTCAGTTCTACACGGCGATAGGCACGAACTATCAGAACAACAGTGCGAGCGCGTTCGCTATTTTCAAGTTCGTACAGGTGAGAAAAAAAATCTCGCAGAGACAAACATCTAAATGATAATTTTTTTCCTCCACTCTATCTTTTCCCTTTCGCTATTCACATAAATATTACATGAGAAAAAAATTTGATACTTTTGTCTTGCTTCTTGATTCACTGTTGAATTATAAGCAGGCTGGCGGAACCATAGCGACCGTTGAATATGCTTTATCTTTAGTCATAATTTGCAATATTACCGACTTTTAAATTGTTTTTTCATTAATACGAAAAAGATAATTGAATGAGAATTTTTCTTCAAGGTGGGCGTTCAATATAGTGTGTTTTTATTTCAAGTTGCATTTGAAAATGGTTTCACTTTGAGAACCAGAATTTTGTGGGTGAACTCAGAAAGGATTGGAGTTCTTAATAAAATAATTTAGATCGATTTCACTTCGAAAATTCATTTTTTTTCATTCACAAATAGAAAAAAATAAGCCAACTCATGATTCTGTTTTATTTCAAACGAAAGACCCATGAAAATAGTTCAACTTCCGATTAAAAGTGAATCTACAGATAATTTCGTCCAGAAAATCAACTTGAAATACGGAATTGGCAGAAAATGGCCAAATTCAATTATACAGGGTGTCTCAGAAGTCGCGCACCCCATTGAGGGGATCGAAAGTGAAAAATATTCTAAGCCCAAAAATCCATGTTTGAAATTTTTTGGTAACGTAGTTAATTAGTTATTAATTAATGAAAGTGACAAATCAGGAGCGCCCTACAGAAGAATAAGTAGGCAGTGGGGACGCGAGAGTGAGACGTCAGTCTCGGTTTACTGCGTGAAAAGGCGACCAGCAGCTCTGGCGTCTCACTCTCGCGTCCCCACTGCCTACAAATTCTTCTGTAGGGCGCTCCTGATTGGTCACTTTCATTAATTAATTACTGATTAACTACGTCTTCAAAAAATTTCAAATATGGATTTTTGGGCCCAGAATATTTATCACTTTCGATCCCCTCAATGGGGTGCGCGACTTCTGGGACACCCTGTATAGCGAGAAATAGTTTCTGCACCACCAACATATTCACTAATTTCATAGTTCAGTGATTTACGGATAGAGAGCGCCATTGTACATTTCATTCATAAGGGAGACATTTAATGGAATATCCCATAAAATGCACGGTGGCGCCTCTATCGGATTAGTTTTCCTACTCATTGTGTTCTTCGACCTTAATAATCAGATAATCAGTCTTTCACTGCCTACTGAAGGATATCGATACAAAAAAGAAATAATTATTCGATATAGGGTGATTCTTATCACTGAAGGTTGAGATCACATACCTATATTAAGTGGAGTTCACGCCAGCCTACTTATAATTCAACAGTGAATCTAGAAGCGTCAAAAAAGTATTACATTTTTTCTGTTCGAATGTTGTTTATGTGTGTGCGATATTTTGTGCTGGTCGATTTGCTTTTGTCCGCAGTAACCTGTATAATTTTCAGAATGTTGGTGCTTTCATTGGATTTTTATACTCAACGCATTTGATCATGTACGGAAATTTGGGACTTTTGGCAGTATCCGCTCTGATAGGAACTATATGTTTCATTGTATCGGAAAAGGTAGAAGTTAATGAAGAAGAGGTTGTAAAATACAAGATAAAGACGAGAAATGAAGCTCCCCAAACTACTTCAACCTGATCTCGAATTAAAATATATCAGATTGCACAAATAATAATAAATAAGTTGAAAAGTGATAAAGTCGTTTGATTCGAAAAAAAATACAATAACTAGGTACGGGTCTTTGGGTTTCGAACCCAAACAGTTAAAAGATATCCAATGGAAAAAAAATTGACAGCTGTCAAAACATATTTGACAGTTGCTGTCAGAAAAATCGTCCATTATTGTGGATATGTAATTACAATATTGGCCCCACTTCAGAATGTATCGATATTATTCAATTGGCAAACACCATTTTTTTTATTGCAAAATTGAAATTATCCAATTCTTCTACTCATGTCAAGATAAAATTTACGCATGATCCAGGGTCGTATTGAGATAAATTTACTTGATCATATTGAAGTTGAGGTTTTCGTAGAAATGATTAATTTTGGGGTGTTTAATTTAAACTTTCTTATACAGGGTGAGTCTTTGACTCGTACATATATTTTAACTGAAGATTCTTGAGGCCAAAAGAAACCTTTTTTTCATTTTCCATTTTTCTGAATTCGGCTCTGTTAAAGATATAGCCATTTGAAAAAAAACATTGGGCTAAATACGTCCCTGAAATGATACTGTGGAATTGATTCAAAGTTCATATTTCTCAATAGAAATTGAGTTTATACATTTAGGCCCAATTTAGGGAATACTCAAGTAGTCAAGTACTAACCTTATTGGAATAAAAATGTTGCAAACACGATAATTTCAACAAAAACAGTTAGTTTCATCGGATTATATCTGCAACTAAAAACTAAAAAGCCACATTTATTCCAACAAAATAAGTTCCTTCTTCGATTTTTCTGCAGATTAGTTTGTAAACAATAATAACTTGTTCATATTTTTCTCGAAATTCCCAAACAATATCATGAAGAAAGACTTTCATTCAGATTTATTATTAAACAACCTAACCTAATCTAATTTGTATCGATTCTGTGAAATTTTGCACAGAAATGTCAAGAAGATGTTGTCAGCTTGCTGATATTTTCATTGAGGTTAAGGATTTTTTACGAAACATAGTATAAATTACGATACATTTGTGTACCGTGGTATGAATTCTGCCGTTTCCATCATAAATCGACTTTGCCGCAAAATTTTACCACGCATGCGTAGAGCGAAAACCGAAATATTGGTTATCTGGAGCCAACTATAAACAATAACAAAGCAGTCTCTGAACAGTCTGAACAAACTGTAAACATTATGTGAATTATTACGTGAAGTGAATTAATATAATTTCAACCGTGTCGAGTTTATAAGATTCCAAGAGGATGTTGTTTAGATAGAAACATCGCCACAGATTATCAGGTATCTTTTCATTAATTTCAATTTAATAAGTAGTTTGTGTTGAGATTCATCATTCATATCCGAATTTTGTATTTCATCGACATTCAACTTCAATATGGACCGTTAACTATGAATTTTCAATAGAAACTGTGCGTGTTAAATCCTCCTTGGTGTTCAATTTTATCTCCCATATTTGGGGGATTTTATTATTAAAAAAATATCTCGACAAAGTTGATAAATATTGTGACAACAATGTAAACTCGTTTAAAGACCAGAGAAGGAATAATATTCGATGATATTCAATTCAGAGACGCATTCAGATTATTCTTGAAATTAATGATTTTTTCGTCAAATTTCTGCGGGTAAAATTGGAAATAACTCGAAAACGACGCGTTTTATTGAAAAAAATAGGAATACTTTTAGTTTCTTAAATTATTGATTCTTTCGAAAATATGAACCGTTTATCTTTTTAAAGTGGTTTTATGGTGTTTTAGCGTGTATTGATGAGTCGACTACCCTGTAACTTTTATACTAGTAAAGACATTGAATAGGTTCCGATTGAGGAATATGCACCATGAATAGAGTAAAAACTCAACCAAAATTCAGTTCATTCGAAATAACGGTTCCGAAGATATAAACAGAAAAGTGTTTTTTCTCATGGATTTTCGACACACTGTATCTTCCAAACCAAACCGAATTTCGAAAAAAGGTATAGGAAATATATGTACAAGTCAAAGACTCATCCTGTATATACTGACTCTCAAGAACACCCTGTACAGAAAGTTTTCTCTACGAGTTTCTTCATCATTAATTGGAATGAGAGTTGAGTAAATCGAATTCAATGGTTCATATTTGTCAGTGTACGTATTCAAAAAACATCATTATCTTGTCAAAATATAAAACTTTCAATGAACTGCTCGAAAAAGAATTCATATTTACAACTTCAATATGGGTCCGTTAAACCTGAAACCATCAATAGGATGGTCGATAAAGGTATTCTTTATCGTTTTATGAAAGTCCCCAATGTTTATTCCACAAATTTCAGCAAGAAAAATCAAAAGATTGGATCCGCATGATGCATTACATCCACTTCATAGATTATGCTCTCAGCAACCCACCTGTTCTGTCAAAAGTATAGATTTTACGAGAAGAAAATGCGGTTATGGCAAGTTAGCTCTTGAACAATTGGTGAGTTCCTAGTTCCTACTGAAATTTTCACCAAAAAAATCGTATCATTTTCACATTGTAGAAAAATGATCTCTCATCCTACGACATTGACGTAATACTGCGAGCAGTATCTACAATTGGAGATATGGCAATAGATCCCGAGAAAGCCATTCAAATTATCAAGGCGAGGATGCCTCAAAGGTAACAGAAAACAGAACATCAATCTTCTTCACGAATAATCCAAGGAACAATTTGCAGGATTTTGAGTCTTTTCGAGAAAGGGGATACTTTTCTAACGGAGAGAATTTGCGATACTTACGCTAAGTTGGCCGTTGTCCCTAACGGAAAATTGGCCATAGCGAATGACGTTAATATTTTGCGTAGCATACAAAACATCTTGGAGGGGGAAACTCATACAGGGACGCTCATGAAAGTGGGCAAATGTTTAGAGAATATTTCGAATTTCGTCACCAGTAAGTTGAAACGATTTTGGAGCTTAGTATTCTTCTAATATTCCACTTGGAGTTGTTTTCTTCTCGATATTTGAAATACCCCGCCTGTGTGAGTAGATACACTGCGCAAAAAAATTAACGCACATGGAAATCTCAAATTTATTCTACAACTGAAGGTGTTCTCAATGATAATTATTTTTATCAGAATTATGCATGAATATGTTATCCACTTTCAACGTTTTTCTTCAATACAGATGTTTTCTCCCAGCAGGAAAAAAAAAAGATGATATTATCAGATTTTGAATGTATTGGCTCCATTCTAAAATCAGTTGTTCTCGATCAATTCTAGTGATCAATAGATTTTCTTTCGTTTGATTTTCTACACTCGATCGCTATGCAACGCGAAACACGCAATTTGACCCAAGAGGAATGTGCCCAAGCGGTAGTTTTCCGAAAAGAAGGGTGGACATACACAAGAATTGCAGAAAGGTTTGGAGTTTCCCATACAAGTGTGTCCAGGGAGACAGGTATGAATGTCCGAAGACCAGGACAGGGTAGACCACGGGTAACAACAGGCATTCAAGAACGTTACTTGAGAGTTTCTTCGTTGAGACAACGGTTTGCAACCGCTCGCCTCCTTCAAAATCAGCTTGAGCAAACTCATGAGGTGCAAATTAGCACTCATACAATAAGAAATCGCCTCAGAGAATATGATTTAAGGCCTCGTGTCGCGGCAAGAGGCCCAGCTCTTACCCCAGCCAGGCCCGGATCTAGGGGGGGGCAAGCGGGTCGCTTGCTCCGGGCGCCAGCTTAAGGGGGCGCCAAAATCGACCAGAGGTTAAAAAAAATTATTTTGGATTTTCTCGGAAAGAATTAATTACCTAGTGCTAAAATCGGAACTGTAGCATGGAAACATGATAAACCATCACTATGCCAAAAATCTTTGAAATCAATGAGGGATGCGTTCGCGGAAAAAAAAAACGCGCCGCGTAAAGATGTGAAGAACAAAATCCAATTTCTTTCCTTGTGATTTTTTCTTATTATTAGAATTTATTTTTATTATTTATTATGAATTCATTATTACACAAATAAAAAATTTTGTATATACAGGAATTTTGATACAAATTCAAGATTCTGTATTTTTGTTTTAGAGTAGGTACATGAACTTGAATTGTTAAATATTTTTAAGCGGAATCTAGTTCCTGTTCTACCGGAAACGAATGTAAGCTTCGTTATTTCAAATGTAACACCCTGTGTATTTTTAAATATTTGAATTCTTCGTTCAATTCTGCACTGATTTGATGTATGATATGCGTAACCACTTCAAGCGATTGTTGAGTTATAGCCTGATTGTCAAATTTGTTGACAAAAAGAGTGTCACAAATTAGAGTTAATATCTCCAAAATCCCTCATTGTAGGACATTTTTTTGCCACAGTGGAACAAGAGAAAGTACGCTGATACTTTTTCTTGTATGAATTATGAGGAAATATTATACAGGGTGTCTGAAACAGGGCTTCAAAGTGATCCTCAATTAAACTCTATGAAATCTCATTTTTTTCAAATGCATGGGAACCATATAATTTTGTAATTCCGATCGATTGCTCGTCAATAGCTAGTTAGAGTGTTTCGAACATTTCACGTATTCAAAATCAGTAGTTTTGCCGTTATTGAATAAAATTCGAATTTCACGACTAAATAAAGCCATGTTGTTAAAAATCCCGTTTATCAAGATAATTTTCAAGTAGGCTATGTCAATAGTAAGAATATGTCAGTTTTAAACTAAGTTTTTTTCATTTAGTCATCATTCATTATCTGCTTTGTTTAATTGTCACATTCGCCGCAAAAAGACAGACTTTTGATATATCAATCTAGTGTAACTTTTCATTATTCATTGTTTTGCATAGTGCTCGATCAATAAAAATGAGTGAGAGTGACAATTCCTAATATAGCCTACTTTGAAATAGACTAGCATACCACTGATTTTGACAGAATTTCGCGACTGAAGCCAGGTTTGGCTCAGTCAAATTCAGTGGTATGCTCGTCTATTTGAAAGTAGGCTATGTTAGGAATTGTCATTCTTACTCATTTTTATTGATCGAGCACTATGCAAAACAAGCAATAATAAAAAGGTACACTAGAATGATATATCAAAAGTCTGTTCTTTATTTGCGGCGAATGTGACGAATAAACAAAGCAGATAATGAATGATGATGAAAAAATCTTAGTTTAAAACTGACATATTCTTACTATTGACATAGCCTATTTTAAAATTATCTGAATAAATTTGATTTTTAGACAAAGAGACCTGGATTTAGTCGTGAAATTCGAATTTTATTCAATAACGGCAAAATTACTGATTTCAAATGCATGAAATGTTTGGCACACTCTAACTAGTTTTTGACGAGCAATCGATCGGAATTACAAAATCATGTGATTACCATTTAAAAAAAAAATGAGATTTCCTTTTTATTGAGGCTCACTTTGAAGCCCTGTTTCAGACACCCTGTATAATATTTCCTCATAATTTATACAAGAAGCAGTATCAGCGTACTTTTTCTTGTTCCACTATGGCGAAAAAAATTTCTCACAATGAGGGATTTTGGAGATATAAACATTAATTTGTGACACTCTTTCTAGTTTCTGTCAACAAATTTGACAATAACTCAACAATCGGTCGAAGTGGTTGCGCATATCATACATCGAATCAGTGCAGAATTAAACCAAGAATTCAAACATGTATGTATAAATATACAGGGTGTTGCATTTGAAATAACGAAGTTCACATTCGTTTTCAGTAGAACCGGAAGTAGATTCCGCTTGAAAATATTTTACAATTCAAGTTCATGTACTCTAAAACAAAAATACAGAATTTTGAAGTCGTATCAAAATTCCTTCCTGGAATACTTCTAATGAAACACTCAAAAAAATTACACTGTATATTAATTTTCAAAGCATTCAGTTCTCATATCCAACCTTGGGGGAGGGGGGGCGCCATCATGAATTTTTGCCCCGGTTAGAAAAAATCGTAGATCCGGGCCTGACCCCAGCCAATCGAAGGGCGCGTTTGGATTTTGCGAGAGAGCATATCCATTGGGAAGAGGCCGATTGGGAAAGAGTTCTCTTCACAGATGAGTCTAGATTCTACCTCTACCATTGTGATCGACGTTCCCTTGTATACAGACGTCCACATGAAAGATATGCTCAGTGCAATTTCCTGGTTTCGGGGGAGGATCGATTCTGGTATGGGGTGGAATATCTTTGACTGCTCGCACAGACCTAGTGGTCGTTGATCATGGAGCTATGAATGCTGAGAAGTATATAAGGAACATTCTTGAAGGGCATGTAGTGCCATTTGCCCCATACATTGGTGAAAACTTCATGTTTATGGACGATAATGCCAGGCCCCATCGTGCACGCATCGTTCAGGAGTACCTTGAAGAGGTTGAAGTCTCTCGAATGGAATGGCCAGCAAGAAGTCCAGATCTCAATCCGATTGAGCAGGTTTGGGACGACCTCAATAGAAGGCTGAGAAGTTCAGAAAATCATCCAGCTACTCTTAATGACTTAGGAATCCAACTCGGAGAAATCTAGGATTAGATCAGAACATTTTAAGATCACTCATTTTGAGTATGAACCGTCGTTGCCGAGTTGTAATTAACGCAAGGGGTGGAAATACCAAGTATTAAATCACTTATCAGCATTTCAGTATTTTGAAAATTGTTCATTTCTCTTCTTTCACATAAGATTCGGTGAAATCCTGAATTTTTCTTCCATTTAATGTGTCTTGTTTCGTTCAAAACCTTCCCGAGAGAACATAAAAAATAAGTTATAAAGTCAATTTAGAGTTAAAACTTTCATTAAAATTGAGATTTTCAGAATGTGCGTTAATTTTTTTGCGCAGTGTATTTTTTGTTCAGCAAAGTTGCTGTAAATGATGGAAATAAACTAGTTGAGGATCAATTTTAACCTGAAATGTAACAGAACAAATTGCTTGCCTTTCAGCTGCTGATGAATTGGTAGACCAAGGTTTTATTTTGACGATTTTAAACGTACTGGCGAGAGAGACTGACGAAGTAGCGGTACTTCTGATGACCATACTGAAAAATTTGATGTATGGAAACGGTAATTATATCGCGATGGAGTACGGAGCTTTTCCGATAATGGTACATCAAGAAACCTTGACCTGGTATGTTAAATCGCAAGGTGTTTTATCGTTTTAGATCGAAATGTTGAGACGGCTGGATACTGCAGTTAGCATAAGTGCCTTGAATTGTCTTATGGTGATGACATCGACACATTTAGGAAAACAGTTGGCTATCGACTGTGATCTTCTTCAAACACTGACTAATATGCTTTGTCTTTCTGAGGTAAAAAAAGTACTTCGAGCTATGAAATAAACTGACTTGTGTTTGCAATCAATTCTCAGCGAAAACTATGGAATTTATATTCAGATTTTTTTGGTGAATGGTTTATTTTAATGAGTTCTTCATCTAGTTAAATTTTTTTTCAGAATACAGATCTGGATGCCGCTTTAACATCCGTATTAATGTTCTGCACAATAAAGGAAGAAGCCAAATCACGTGCGAGCAAAATCAAAACGTTAGTTCCGAGATTGATTAAAATAAGTCGTAATCCCTTGCAGTCATCTGTTCAAATGTTCGTCTTCACGGTCAGTTGAACTTTTTTCATGGAAATAGGACTGTGTGGAGAATGAAAATATTCTCCTCAATACAATATATCATGTTTGTTTCAGACTCTCCTCAATTTGGCTGTACATTTTGAACTGCGCTCTGTTATGCAAAAAAAGTATGTTTCGATTATAACAAAAACAGGATGTTCGACACCACTGGTTTTTTCTCTCAAAGAAAAGCTTCTTCAAGAATTAAGTGCACCTTCCTAAAATATAAGAATAAACTTATGGTAATATTCAAAGAAGTAATCTATCTATAGGTAGTGAATGATTCTTCATTTTATAACTATATACAGTTTTTTCATATTATATAGAATATAATTTATTGAATTTTGCGTCGCTTATTCTGCACACTAATCGGTAGGAACAGTATGTTTCACTTCGAATGACGACAATTTATCATTTCATAACCACCGATTACCCCTTACTTCAATCTGTAACGACGCCCATGATCAAAAGGTTAGCAGCACAGAACATGTTCTGTCATACCAAAGAGGAAGAGTCGTTGGTCATACTATTCTATGACTCTTGTCAAACTTGATCGAAAATGTCAAAAACCATGTCAACAAATTTTCACGTATCATCCCAAAACACAAAAGGGCTATAATTTATTGCTGTTAAATAGGTATTCATTGCACCTGTTCAAATCTACAACAAGAAATAATGGCGAATTCAGAAGTTGCGTCTTTATATAAAAAACTGAACGCAGAATGGTCATCCCCTTCGCCAAATTTAAGTAAATGTGACCAACTACTGTCGAAGTTGAAGGTAAACTTCGAATAAATTCAAATGTTGTTGAATAAAACTGTTAACAATATTACAGGTTGAGCTTACCAACGTAATGTTCCTGCCAACTTCGAACGCGATCGCTTCGAAACAAGAATTACTGCTAGGTAGAGATATTTTGGAAATTGGAGTGCAGTGGAGTATCGCAAGTAGGGATATTCCATCTTTCGAAAGGTACATGGCACAATTGAAGTGTTATTATTTCGACTACAAGACTGAATTGCCAGAATCTGAATTCAAGTACCAGTTGCTCGGATTGAACCTGTTATTTTTATTGTCGCAAAACCGTGTGGCTGAATTTCACACCGAACTTGAACTCCTTCCAGCCGATCATTTACAGAATAACGTCTATATCAGGCATCCGTTATCCATCGAGCAATATCTGATGGAAGGTAGTTATAATAAGGTATGTGTTGAAATTTATATACTCCATTCACAATCATATAATCACAACTCTGGCCTTGGAAATTTGACACATTCCACTCTGTATCGAAGTTATGACGTTTTTCAAAATATTTTTATGTTCCAAGTCAACACTATGTTGTCCTTTCTACATTCTTAGCGTATTTCTCAGAATGTGAATTTATTCGGAAAATGAATGAATTGGAAAAGATGTGATGGACGAAAATAATTAACGTTTATATGAATTGATAGAAAGGATTCCTTTTCTAGTTATTTGCATGAAAAGTACAAGAGTTCACTGTTGAAATATATTTTTTTTCGCCATCGAAGAAAATTGAATTGCTTTCACATAATTTTCATATGCATGCTTGTGAAGATTTAATGTTTATTATCCTCTTGATCTGAAAGTCCAAGACTTGACGACATCAATTGTTGATTCTAATCAAGAATTCATTAAAAAAATCAACCCAAAGATATAAGATGAATTGATGGGTAATTACAAGAATCAAAAATAATGTCAATTTTATTTTGTTGATAACTTTCTTAAAACCAATGTTGGGGTATAAAACTCGGCTGCGTTTGTTCAAACAACATCTAAAGAATACATTTTTCACCATGACCTCCTATGTGATTAAATAAAAGTGAATGGAGTATACATTGATTTGTTTTTATCTTTTGAATATGTTGATTTTCACAGATTTTTTTGGCGAAAGGAAATGTTCCAGCTAAAAACTATAACTTCTTTATGGACATTCTGTTAGATACAATTAGAAGCGAAATTGCTAATTGTGTAGAAAAAGCATACGAAAAAATATCCCTCAAAATGGCCGCAAGAATGCTGTATGTGCCCAGTGAAGACGCAGCCAAAACCTTCGTTACGAAGGTAATGATGATCAGTCTCAACAAATTTCTCCTATCAGTTATTGTTGTAGTTCTCCATTTATGCATTTATCGTTATGATGAAGACTTCTAGAAAAATTTTCATTACAGAAAGGTTGGAAACTTGGGAAAGACAATTTCTTCTATTTCACTCCGGAAGAAGAGAAAACCACAGAGCCGATTCCTTCTATGGAATTAGCGGAACAAGCTATTGAATATGCTAAGGAACTGGAAATGATTGTATAGATTCTTCAATGTGTAGGCTGTAACATTTGATTTTCGATTAAATATTCGGTTTTTTCATTGATCTTTCTCATTTATTTTTGCCCTCTATTGAATATCACTTTACCATTACTTTTAAGCATTCTCTATGGCGGAGGAATATGTGTATTGTTAATTCAAGTGAAAGAAGGGTATTTATAAATCACATTAGTTACAATGATATTTTTTCTTTATTGATTTATGGGGACGAAATATTGTTTTTTGAGCTTAATCCCACTACGAACACTTAACTTTTCTCGAAAAAGTTTTTAAATTTGGATTTCGCGACTTGTTTTATCCAAATGTCTAATTTTCATAGTCATAGAAACTGTATTTTATGTCTATGGTGAATTTCGAGCCGTCTTATTAGATTAGGGTTAGACCATAGACATGAAATAGGGGAAGATAATGAAGAAATCCTGTAAAATTGAGAAGTCCGATTGTAGCTTAACAAAAAAGGTAATAAGAAAAATAAGACGGGCAGAACTGTGAGTGATGAAAAAATTGATAATAAAAACAATTTCAGTTATTCGTTTATTTCAATTTGTTGATTCGAGTAATAAAAATGTGGAAATTTGAATATTCCTTTCACTTTCTACAAACAAATTATTCAATATTTCAACAAGTGAATCCTTCTTGGGATAGTTGATTGCGTTCGAGATTCAAAATTCATTTTTTCTTATAAATTCAAACATTAAAAAAATTATTGACACGAAATATAACAATACATATAACTATAATTAAAAAAATGTATAAGGGAATGACAGTACATCACATAAATATTGCTTGTATATAAAGCTTAAGATTGCACTTTTAACACTACCATGAAAACTATATCATTATATGAATTATACAACAATAATAAATTGTACTTATCCAAACTATTGGCCTGCGAGGATTCTGTATTATCTGATTATACAGAGCAAGTATCAAACTTGTATTGTTTTATCAAAATTTTCTGAATTAAATTTTTCAGAAAATAAAAAAGACTTATTAATACCATATTTACAACTGTTTATTGCTTGTAAGTGAATAAACAAAAAATACTGTTACGTCTGGAAATAAAATTGATGATAAATCACTAATAATAATAATACTTTCTTCATCAAGGAGAGATATATCTTATTATAAATATGGCAGCATGAAATCGAAAACATACAAATTAGTTGTTAAAATTGATTCACAAAATTAATTATCTCGATATATTATAAATAAATATATTTTCTATCAGCTTACTTTAATTCAAGAAATACCTTGTTATGTTTCCTGCACTGGTTAAAAGTCAGTAGACCCAATTTTTTGCAACATAATAGCCCTGAAATATGCATGTAAAATGCTTAAAAAATTCACAAAATTATGTGAAAAAAAAGGATATATCTAGTTTCTCATTTTGAAATAATTAATAATATTTATTTTCCATATAAATCACTTTTACTATCGTACATATGAACTACTGTCAACATGAACAGACATGGTTGCCAACTGAAAACAAAACCCCCATTTTCAAGAACTGCACCAAGATTTCAGAAAAATTCCAAGAACCATACAATATTGACAAATTGCATTTAGGGAAAACGAAGCCTAGGGAAAATTTTTTGAATATGTACATAAAAAATACGCAATATTCACTAAATTTTCGAAAAAATATGCAATATCCTGTGCATATCCAGTCTGTAAAACTCACCGTTCACTACAAAAATGTATGCCTAACTTCGTTGCTCCACAGCTGTTTCTCAGAGTTCGAATTCATGATCCTGAGCAACTCAAAAGCGTGCTTTTTATTCTCTTCCGTCCAAGCTATCGGTCTGCAATCCAGGTTTTCATTTTGCGCCTCGTAAAGATCCGATTGGAACAAAATAGACTTCCTTGTATCCAACAAAACCTCATCCTTCATTCTGTCCACATTCAAGATATCCAATTTCGTTTCACTTTTCAACGTTGAGCTCTTCTCAGTCGGGATCTTACATTTTTCTTTATCCCTCAATTTTCTGTGCGGTTTACTCTTACCGAAATTGGTTTTTCTCAGAGGACTGTGTCCTTTAAATTTAACCTTCCTTTCTGATAATGTCCTCGCGATTGGCTGGTGTCTGATTTTAGAAACATCCAACTTTTTACTGGTTTCGACGTTATCTTCATCTTCAATATCATCATATTCAACGGTAAGGGAAGTATCGATGTTCTCATATTTAGTGAATTGGGTATTTCTGTTTTCTTTGCATCGCTTCAAATAAAGTTCTGCTTGGGTTAATTTGTCGCTCACAGCCTTCTCGTTCATATTCAATTTTTTCTCTCTTACGTTCAGTCTATACTCTTTTCTCTCAATTTTATTTTCTCTCGATTGTAACGCAGACTCCTTTCTACGCAATTGTTCCAACTTCTTTCTATAATCTAGCACCTCAAAAGAGTCTTGGAGATTTATACCACAGGTCAGTTTGAATGTCTTCAAAACAATTACAGGGTGTGTAATTATCTTATCGATATTAGAAATAGCATGCTTAGTATCCTTCAACATCATCTCTATCAAGTTAATAAATTCTTCACTATAATATTCCTTATTCGGAGTTAATTTATTGCACAGTTTATCTTCGTTTAATGTGCATAACTGCATCATCACAACACCTATATCACACATTTTCACTTCGATCTTAGTTTGTGTACAAGATTGAGAAAAATTCATGAATTTAACATTGAATTCCTCATCAAAATAAATATTTTCTAATCTCAAGTAGTCATTGATGTCCACGGATTTTATCAGTATCGATAATTGGAATAGAATTTTAACGATAATTTCTTCAGGTATATGTGTAACTTCAGACTTCTTCAATACCTTTATAAAATCAGAAAGATTACCTTGAGGAAAATATTCCATAGACACATATACTAGCTTCAACTTGTCCTCTTCAATAGCTGGATGAAATTTGACCAACAAGACGTGATCTTGCTGTATTCTCTTTCGAATTTTCTTGAACAAATACTCCTTTTTCTCTTTGGATATGTTTTTGAATGGGATGGTTCTCCACACAAAAAGCTCCTCAGTTGCTATTTTTTTAACTAGGAATAAGTCTGATTTAGATTTGGGGTTCAAGACATTTATAATTTCAAAATCTCCCGCTGGGTTCATCTGCAATTAAAAGTTTGTGAGATGCGCTCTTTTTTAACAGTATTTGTGTTAAATTTACCTTGGTATGATTTCTACTTAGCAAGAGGAAGAGTTATGCATAGAATTTGCAGCACTTCACGAACAAATACGAAATATTTTTAAACAACAAAAACATTCTTTGTTTACGTTTGAAAATTCAAAATTTATAGCCGTTAACTGTCTGTCATAAAATTGTCAGAAGTATAACCACAAAACAAAGAGGTTAATTTATGACCAAAGAGTTCGTTCTTCTTTGACTAAGCCACAGCTGACTTCATAACAAGCTATGAGCTAGTGTCCACAAATCAACACTGCTAGAGGGCAAGGCTTAAGTTTATTTCTTGATAGAATCATGGATTCATGATTAAATCGAATGCAGAGAAATAGTGGAAATTCAACAAATGTACAGATACAAATGAAAAAAGTGGAAAAACTCCTTTTGAAGTGATTAACTTTCTTCACATTTGAAGATATAAAATACGGCGTTGCCGTACTGATGTTAAGACGGCCATGGCTGTAGCTGAGTAGTGCAATTTTCTCGTAGTCCCAAAGCGGTGTACTAGTGTAGAGCTAAAGCAGACATAACCACAAACGGCATTAACCTAAAAATTTCAAATGTTCGAAACATGAAAACTGGTCGTGAATATTCGTGTGAACTTTGCTGAATTCCAAATAAATGTGTGTATGTGATTCTTGACTTTATTTTATTTAACATCGGTGAATTAAAAAAATTAGAAATTCACAATGTCGGAGGGGGTGCCACAATTTTCATATTCTTTAAATTTGTCGTTCAATGATAGATGTTCAAACAATGATCGTCCTGCAGATTCCAGGCTTCAATACGTAAAAATTAATAATGATAACACAATTAAAACAAATTCGGCATCTCCTTTGGCTTTGGTGAATACAGCAGTTCCTCAAGCGTTACAACAAGTGTTAACTCATTTTGGAGTTAAAAGGGTACTTCCTACTGAAAATTCATCAACTTTCGAAGAGGAGAGGAGCACAAATGATGAAACATTCTCTAATTTTCAAAAAATCCAGAATTTTTCAATTTTGAATTCAACTTCTTATCCGAATGTTTCAAACGTAAACACTGTCAGGAAAATTAAAATCAAAAGAAATAAAGAGGAATTGAAGAAGAAACAGAATAAACGTAAAAGTAATGAACGCATAACAAAATATATAAAGAGGTTAGAAGTTACCCACAAACACAAAAAAGTGCAACATTTAGGAGAAACCTGCAATAAGTTAAAATCAGAAGATGATCACTTATTCAATGAATTTGAGGAAAGAAAGAATATTGTTCCGAAAGACTCTGTACCACAGAAATCATATGATGTTTTGAAAAACAGCAATGAAACAGGATTAATAATTCCAGATAAAAGCATAAGTCCATCAAAAGATTATGCTGACAAGCATAAAAATAAAGGGGTAAATGAAACAGAAAACAGAGCATTAGTAATTAATAAACAGATGATTAAATTAAAAGAGAAAAGCTCCCTTGTAGATAGTCATCCTGTAAAAAAGAAGAGAAAACATGAAGAGTTTTGTGACGAAATTCAAAGAAAACAAATAAAATACAAGAAAAAATGTTTATCTGAAAATATTGTTAATGCATTGAAGAAGAGTGAAACAGATAATTTGTCAGATAATATTGATGACAGCACAATCACAAACGAAAATGCAAGAAATTCAAATTGTGATGTTGAATCAATTGAGAAACATATCTTGCCTGGAAATGAAGAAGAAATTAATAGAACTAATGTTACTGCAAATATTGATGGAAATAATGAGAAAACAATGGGAGCACATGAAGCATCAGGATATACAGAACAAATAAGTGAAGACCCTGCTATCAAGAAAGTTGATAAAACAGATGAAAAAACATCAAGAATCCAGAATTTTGAAGAATCAAACAGTAAGAATATCCATATGAATGACGAACTAAAAAATACTGCCCCTGCGTCATCAGTAATGAATGAAAATGCTGAAATAGATAACAACTTCGGAAAAAACAAAAGTGACATTCAATGTGAGAATATTCCTGATGTTACTCTCAATGATAATGATGATCCTCAAGTTCACAATATAGAGAAACATAATTTGGATATGTTAGACCCTGAGAAGCAACCAATACAAGAATTGATAGAAGGACGAAGAAAACGAAAAAAAAAATATAAATCTTCAGAAACAGATGCTTTGGATGAAAAATCGGAAAAAAATACTGAGACTGGGGGTCTACCAGAATTGGTTGGAGATGATATACAATCTGAACTAGACAATGAAGAAGATTCAAATTTAATTGAACCAATGAAAGACGCGGCTATCATTGAAAATGACCAGGGCAAACAAATGAAAGAAAATACAAAGCCAACTCATTCACAAAAGCAGGACGAAAATGTGTGCGAAAGTATTCAGAATTCTGAAGAATCAGACATTGAGAATATCCATATAAATGATGAATTAAGAAATATTCCGCATGTAGCATCTGTGATTAATGAAAATGTTGAAATAGATAACAACTTAGAGGAAGACAAAGGTGAAGTTCAATGTGAGAATATTTCCGATGTTACTTTAAAAAATATCAACCTATCTGAAGAGAGAAGTAATGAAAACCATGAAATAATGGACGGCATCAATAACAAAGTTGGCAACTTGAGTCCTCAAATTTATCATGATCACAATATAGAGAAACATGATTCGGATATGTTAGAAACTGAGAAGCATCCAACTGAAGAATTGATAGAGGAAAGAAGAAAAAGGAAAAAACATCACAAACCTTCAGAAACAGATGTTTCAGATGCAAAATTTGAAGAAAAAACTTCACCAAAAAAAGGGGTTAATGAGGCTGAACTGTACTATGAAGATAATACAAATATAATTGAACCAATAAAAGATGCAACCATCATTGAAGACAATCAAAGAAAAGGATTGATAGAAAATACAAAGCTAAGTTGTAAACTGACCAAAAATATCATTGAAAAAGAGCCAGTAAAAAAAGAAACAGAAGTGGTTGAAATGATTATGACAGAAGAAATTAATATCAAATTAGATAATGAAGGAATAGATGAAGAATACATATGTGAAGAGTCTGGATTTATTCATGAAAATGATGAACAACCTGAAGAAGATCTTGAGAACAGAAATATTAGTAATTTGCCATATCGTATTGATTCACCCAAAGATGACCAAAACAACAGAAACCAATTGAAAGAAAATTCAGAGCAATCTACGAAAAATATCTCTGATAAAAAGCCAATAAAAAAGGCATCAGAAGAGGATAACATAATTAGTACAGAAGAAATTGATATTAAGTCAGAAAATGAAGAATTCTTATGCAAAGAACCTGGATTTTTTCATGAAGATGATGAACAAACTGAAGAAAAACATGACAGCAACAATCTCAGAATTTCGCGTCAGATTGATTCATTCAAAGATGCCAAAAATGTTAATATCATTTATGTTACAGTGATTACAGCTGAAAATGAAAACATGAGAGAAGAATTAGTTGCTGAATGTGGTCTAAAAACCTCAGTAGCAAAAGAAATTTTCATTCAACACCAAAGTAATGAAAATCAGGATGACAATGAATACTTTATTTCTCAATATAAAAATAATACTCAGGAAGATAAAACATCTAAAAAAAGAAAAAAGAAAAGAATGCTTCAAGATAATCAAACTGTAGAACCAAAGACTGAACAAACTAATACAAATCTGAAAACAGATGATGAACTGCAAATTGACAATAATAAGAGTGAAACTGATGAATTAAAAACCATAATATGCGAAGAATTCATTGAAGAAGCAACAACTTCAAGTCACAATCCTGAAAGTAACAAAGACATAACTTCAGAAACAACTAATACTGATGAAGAGAAAAAACCGAAAAAGCAAAAAAAGAAACAGAAGCTTGCAGAAGATAGGAATGAAAATTCTCATAGTAAAAAAGCAAACGAGGAAACTTCTGAAGCAAATAAGAGTGATGTGATCAAGAAAACTCCGAAGAATTCTAAGAGATCTAAAAATAAACTGGTGCAGAGTATATTAATGGAAGAAATCAATTCAATAAAAAGTTCTGACCATGAAAAAGTCGAACTTATGAGCGGTTGCAAAAGCAATAAAAAAATTAAAATCAATGTCTCCAGGTTGTGTAATAAACACAATTCAGTGAAAGATCAAAAACCTGCTGTGAGAAAAAAGAAGCAGAAAAAATTATTTGATACTGATGCTGATAATTTGATAAATTTTGAGAATTCTGCCGATAATACATCCCTTCAGTGTTCTAATACAGGTGACAAGAATACTATAAACTTGAAAGAAACATTGAGTATCTTGGATAGTCAAACTGGAGAACTTACATTGAATGCAATCAAGAAACAATCTACAAAACAAATGAAGAAGAATGAAGCACAAGAGGAAGAAATAGAACATCCCAATAATGAATTGAATACCGAAGCGGAAAGTATTTGTGAACAAAGGTATAATTTGAATGAATCTACAAATAACATATCACTCAGAGAAAAAATTTCAACCACTCAGAAAAAAGTTAAGAGGAAAATAGCATTGGAAGAAAAAGAGAGCAGTTGTGAGAAAGTGAATCAAGAAGCAAATTCCAACAAGAAGAATATCGATCTGAGCTCATGTTCTAAGAAGAAAATGGAGAAAGCCTGCGACAAGAAAGAGAAAAAGAAACCTAAATCCAAAATCCAGTTAGATGAACGTGTATGCAATATTCTTTCAGAAAAATTCAAGTCTTTTTTCAATAGGTTGGCTAGTCAAGATACAGAAGACAAGAAAACAACAAATAAATCCAGTTCCAAATCACAAGATGAAACAGATGAATTGAAAAATGAAGATATTTCTGAACAAGAAAAAATTAGCACGAAAAAATCGAAATCATCGACACAGGGTGGTAAAATTGATATTGGGGAAATGGATTTGGAATCAGAAGAAGATCCAGAAGAAGAATACAGAATGATGCAGTCTTATGTCTTATCTGCTGATGACAGTTCGTCTGAATGTGAAGATAGAAAGGATTCGAAAGATAAAAAGAAGAAGAAAAAGTTCAGTCACAAATCACAAGACAAAGATGTTATTGAGGAGCCAGAAAAAATTTGCTCGAAAAAATCGAAATCATCTTCATCAATTGATGCTGTTCCAAATAGATCTCAATCTAAAAATGTACAGGCTACCAAAATTACTAATGATGACATTGATTTTGAATCAGAAGAAGATCCAGAAGAAGAATACAGAAAGATGCAATCTTATGTCTTATCTGCTGAAGACAGTTCTTCTGAATGTGGAGATAGAAAGGATTCAAAAGATAAAAAGAAGAAGAAGTCCAGTCACAAATCACAAGACAAAGATGTTATTGAAGAGCCAGAGAAAAATAGCCCCAAAAAATCGAAATCCTCTTCATCTATTGATGATGTTCCAAATAAATCTCAGTCTAAAAATGTAGAGGCTACCAAAATTACTAATGATGACATTGATTTGGAATCAGAAGAAGATCCAGAAGAAGAATACAGAAAGATGCAGTCTTATGTCTTATCTGCTGAAGACAGTTCTTCTGAATGTGGAGATAGAAAGGATTCAAAAGATAAAAAGAAGAAGAAGTCCAGTCACAAATTACAAGACAAAGATGTTATTGAAGAGCCAGAGAAAAATAGCCCAAAAAAATCGAAACCATCTTCATCTATTGTTGATGTTCCAAATAAATCTCAACCTATAAATGTACAGGCTACTAAAATTACTAATGATGACATTGATTTGGAATCAGAAGAAGATCCAGAAGAAGAATACAGAAAGATGCAGTCTTATGTCTTATCTGCTGAAGAGAGTTCGTCTGAATGTGGAGATAAAAAGGATTCGAAAGATCAAAAGAAGAAGAAAAAGTCGAGTCACAAATCACAAGACAAAGATGTTATTGAGGAGCCAGAAAAAATTAGCTCAAAAAAATCGAAATCATCTTCATCTATTGAGGCTGTTCCAAATAAATCTCAATCTAAAAATGTACAGGCTACCAAAATTACTAATGATGACATTGATTTTGAATCAGAAGAAGATCCAGAAGAAGAATACAGAAAGATGCAATCTTATGTCTTATCTGCTGAAGACAGTTCTTCTGAATGTGGAGATAGAAAGGATTCAAAAGATAAAAAGAAGAAGTCCAGTCCCAAATCACAAGACAAAGATGTTATTGAAGAGCCAGAAAAAAATAGCCCGAAAAAATCGAAATCCTCCTCATCTATTGATGATGTTCCAAATAAATCTCAACCTAAAAATGTACAGGCTACTAAAATTACTAATGATGAAATGAATTTGGAATCAGAAGACAATCCAGATGAAGAATACAGAAAGATGCAGTCTTATGTCATATCTGATCAAGACAGTTCCTCTGAACATGAAGATAGAAAAGACTCAAAAAATGGGAAGAAGGAGAAAAAATCACCAGATGAAGTTATTACTAAGCAACAAGAGAAAATTAGTTCAAAAAAATCCAAACCAACTTCATTATTCGATACTAATTCAAGTAATTTTCATTCTAGTAATAAAATGAAAGGCAAAACTACTCACCATCTATTTGATACGGAGTCATCAGATGAGAACCCAGAAATGATATACAGAGAGATGCAGTCTTACTCCATGTCCCATAAAAGTTCAACTGGAGATTGTTCTGATAAGTTTAAGGAAAAGAACAAAAATTACAATAAAGAGATTAACATAGAAGACATGGATATAGTATTCCAAGAAGATTCAGAGTTAGAATGTGCAGAAATGCAGTCTTCAGTTTTACTTGGACAAAACAAATCTAATTGTGAAGCAACACAGCTTGAAGTTGGAAAAAATACAGAAATAAAGAATGCAGAATTACAGAAACATACAGAGGTCCCAGCAATAACTGAATTTACTCAATCTCTGAGCTTCGAACAGATTGAAATGATTGATTTACCAATGGACAAAAGTACATTACCAAATACTGGCAATCACACTTGTTTAAGGAATGCAAATGTTGCTGATGTTAATTATCTCAATGACGATATGGATTTGGAACCATTTCCTGTGTTTGAGTTGGATAATGGAAGAAGTGAATCTTTTCAGTTTTCTCCTATGAAAAGTAGCACTTATATAAACAGCATTAAGAATCTACCTTCCAGTGATTCTGAGAATGATACTAGTGCGTCACTCAGAAACACAATGGGAAATGCTGATGGTATAAAACGTTCTGAAAAGGAAGCTGTTTTGAGGAGAGATAAATGTAGGAGTCCATCTCCGTCAAAAAATAATGAGATAATTGAAATACAAACTTCCACTGTTACCTTCATACCAAATGATTTCAGACCCATGAAAGAAATTGATATAACTGATTTTGATCAATCTGCAATTGAAAACGATGCAAATGATAGAAACAGAAAATCTTCTTCTAAACAAAACTCTAAAATATCCATAACTACAAAAGAAGATTCATCAGCAGACTTCTCTTCAGAAGAAAATATAAAGACTAATATTTCCAAGAATAAACCAAAAACTACCAAAACACGAAGAGAACAGCAAAGAAAATCAGCTGAATACAAAAAAACTGCCAAGGAAAGTTCAACTGAGTATGATCAATCAGCAGTTGAAAATGATGCAAATGATAGAAACAGGAAATCTTCTTCTAAACAAAACTTTAAATTATCCAAAGCTACAGAAGAAGATTCATCAGCAGATTTCTCTTCAGAAGAAAATATAACGACTAATATTTCCAAGAATAAACCAACAATTAACAAAGCACGAAGAGAACAGGGAAAATCAGCTGAAAACAAAAAAATTGCCAAGGAAAGTTCAACTGATTATGATCAATCAGCAGTTGAAATTGAAGGAAATGATAGAAACAGGAAATCTTCTTCTAAACATAACTTTAAATTATCCAAAGCTACAGAAGAAGATTCATCAGCAGATTTCTCTTCAGAAGAAAATATAACGACTAATATTTCCAAGAATAAACCAAAAACTACCAAAACACGAAGAGTACAACAAAGAAAATCAGTTGAAAACAAAAAATCTAAGGAAAGTTCTGCTGATGATCGGATAAAAAAAAGAAAACGCTCAGAGAGTAAAATAAAAAAAGTTCAAAAAAAGAATAAGGTGTCCATCGATGACAGTGCTCGTAAAAATGGATCCATTCTAGCATACTTCAGTAAACAGAAGAAAGATAACGAGAGTAAAGTTACAGAGGATTCATCACAACTCAGAAATGAAGCCTCTGCAAGTAGAAACGTTGAATCCCCTACAAATTGTGATCAACATAGTGAAAGCTTCAATGTTTCAATCCCAAATGGCGATAAAGACAATTCCTACTCGTTTGCTGACATTTTATCCCAGTCTCACTCGAAAAGATTGGAAAAAGAAGTTGAAGATATATTGGATAAGACTTCAGGGGCCGAAAAATTATCAAATTCAGACAGAGGGTCACATTTGAACTATTCTTCAAGCTCTGAAGGTAAGACTTACATAATTTTACAATTGGGTTGATTTTTCATTATATGTTACATATACTCCATTCACAATTATAAAATCACAACTCTGGCCTTGGAAATTTGACACATTCCACTCTGTATCGAAGTTATGACGTTTTTCAAAATATTTTAATGTTCCAAGTCAACACTATGTTACCCTTTCTACATTATTAGCGTATTTCTCAGAATGGGAATTTATTCGGAAAATGAATGAATTGGAAAAGATGTGATGGACGAAAATAATTAACGTTTATATGAATTGATAGAAAGGATTCCTTCTCTAGTTATTTGCATGAAAAGTACAAGAGATCACTGTTGAAATATATTATTTTTCGCCATGGAAGAAAATTGCATTGCTTTCACATAATTTTCATATGCATGCTTGTGAAGATTTAATGTTTATTATCCTCTTGAACTGAAAGTTCAAGACTTGAAGACATCAATTGTTGATTCTAATCAAGAATTCATTAAAAAAAAACAACCCAAAGATATAAGATGAATTGATGGGTAATTACAAGAATCAAGAATAATGTCAATTTTATTTTGTTGATAACTTTCTTAAAATCAATGTTGGGATATAAAACTCGGCTGCGTTTGTTCAAACAACATCTAAAGAATACATTTTTCACCATCTCGACCTTTGAAAGGCGTTTCTTATAGGAGAATTAGGTCTAAGTTCCACCTCATTAGTGAGGTACCTAACTTTTGCAAATCTGCTCAGATATCGCCAAATTTCTTGGAAAACCTTAAAAATATCATTCTTATCGACCTCAAGAGGCTCCATCCGATCCATCTACTGCGATATCTGTCCAAATAACAGCTTTTTCAACGAAATTCTCGTGTACCCCTTCAACCTCGAAATGTAAACATTCGTCCTGGTCTTGAAAATCGTCCTCACGCTCCAAACTGGTGCTAAAAACAATAAACATACGTTAATCTTGGATATTCGACGAAAAACTCACCTGCAAATATCGATTAAATACCAAAAATCTGCGAACAATTTGTAAACCTAACAAAATGTGGAATATCTTTGATACTTTTACTTTGATGTAAACAAAGAAACTGGCAACGTCGTTTTGTCATTAACGATATTTTCTGTGCGCGCACTGACTTTTCATCATATGTTCTGTGCTTTTCATCAGGGGCACCAACTCCTGAAAACGAAACCATGACCTCCTATGTGATTTAATAAAAGTGAATGGAGTATATATAGTATGAGATATTGATATTGATTATTATTATATCTTACAGATGATCCTCCGACTCCAAAAAAGAAAGTTTTGGAACACAGAGATCCAAGGGAAGGAGAGCCACATAGAAATACAGAGAATATAAAATCAATAAACACAGGAAGAAAGTTTTCATCCATTTCTAAAGACGAACAAGACTTGATGGAAAAAAGAAAAAAAAAGAAAATAATCAAGCTTATAAAAGAGTCCAAAACTCTTTGGGAAATTGGGAAAACGCTAGAGATGGATGAGAACGACGAATACATGAAAGTGAGTAATCCTCAATGAAATTGGAATTTAAACTTATGTTACTTTCATTTTGTTCCAGAAAATCAAGGAATTAGTCATAGAAAATCCTTATCCTCTAACTCGAATACAGAGAAATTCACCTTCCATCATAAACCCTCCAAATAATGTGATTAAAGAGATTCTCGAAAAGAAGGGAATCGAATTGAAATTAGGGCATTTCAGTCAAGAAGAAGACATCATGATCGAAGAGAGCTGGAATAAATTCTGCGAGGTGAATATTTGTGAACCATATTTTGCACGAAATATTTTTCAACTTATTTCATAAAGTTATGAAATTAATGATCAAAATTTCTTTTCAGCTTCACAATTGGGACGTAAACGATCTTTTTCCATTCCTTAACTGCCCCAGTAAATCCCTGCATAGCGTCTTAACGCATAAACAGTTGGCATCATTTGCTCAATTTATTTCATACGGATTCAAAAATAGGACGATGGATGATGTGTACAGCAGATTTCAAAGAATATTCACCAGCAAGGATCGAAGTAATGAAAGGTATGTTACTTCTTTATTAGATCCTCTTGAATTTTTCTATACAGGGTGAGTCTTTGACTTTAACTGAAGATTCTTGAGGCCAAAAGAAACCTTTTTTTCATTTTCCATTTTTCCGAATTCGGCTCTGTTAAAGATATAGCCATTTGAAAAAAAACATTGGGCTAAATACGTCCCTGAAATGATACTGTGGAATTGATTCAAAGTTCATATTTCTCGATATAAATTGAGTTTATACATTTAGGCCCAATTTAGGGAATACTCAAGTAGTCAAGTACTAACCTTATTGGAATAAAAATGTTGCAAACACGATAATTTCAACAAAAACAGTTAGTTTCATCGGATTATATCTGCAACTAAAAAGCCGTATTTCTCACACCAAAATAAGTTCCTTCTTCGATTTTTTTGCAGATTAGTTTGTAAACACTAATAACTTGTTCATATTTTCCTCGAAATTTCCAAACAATATCATGAAGAAAGACTTTCATTCAGATTTATTATTAAACAACCTAACCTAATCTAATTTGTATCGATTCTGTGATTTTTGCACAGAAATGTCAAGAACATGTTGTCAGCTTGCTGATATTTTGATCGAGGTTAAGGATTTTTTACGAAACATAGTATAAATCACGATACATTTGTGTACCGTTGTATAAATATCTATGAATTCTGCCGTTTCCATCATAAATCGACTTTGCCGCCAAATTTTACCACGCATGCGTAGAGCGAAAACCGGAATATTGGTTATCTGGTCTGGAGCCAACCAATAACAAAGCAGTCTCTGAACAGTCTGAACAAACTGTAAACATTATGTGAAGTTCTGAATACATTCATTACATTCAGTGGATTATTGTTCTAATGTGATTATTACGTGAAGTGAATTAATATAATTTCAACCGTGTCGAGTTTATAAAATTCCAAGAGGATGTTGTTTAGATAGTTACATCGCCACAGATTATCAGGTATCGTTTCATTAATTTCAATTTAATAAGTAGTTTGTGTTGAGATTCATTCATATCCGAATTTTGTATTTCATCGACATTTAACTTCAATATGGACCGGTAACTATGAATTTTCAATAGAAACTGTGCGTGTTAAATCCCCCTTGGTGTTCAATTTTATCTCCCACATTTGGGGGATTTTATTATTAAAAAATATCTCGACAAAGTTGATAAATATTGTGACAACATTGTGAACTCGTTTAAAGACCAGAGAAAGAATAATTTTCGATGATATTTAATTCAGAGACGCATTCAGATTATTCTTGAAATGTTGAAATTAATGATTTTTTCGTCAAATTTCTGCGGGTAAAATTGGAAATATGTAACTCGAAAACGACGCGTTTTATTGAAAAAAAAATAGGAATACTTTTAGTTTCTTAAATGATTGATTCTTTCGAAAATATGAACCGTTTATCTTTTTAAAGTGGTTTTATGGTGTTTTAGCGTGTATTGATGAGTCGACTACCCTGTAACTTTAATACTAGTGAAGATATTGAATATGTTTCGATTGAGGAATATGCACCATGAATAGAGTAAAAACTCAATCAAAATTCAGTTCATTCGAAATAACGGTTCCGAAGATATGAACAGAAAAGTGTTTTTTTCATGGATTTTCGACACCCTGTATCTCCCAAACCAAACCGAATTTTGAAAAATGGAATAGGAAAAAAGTGTTTCGTTTGATGAGAGGAATCTACAGTTAAAATATATGTACAAGTCAAAGACTCACCCTGTATAGGTGGACCATCGGGAAATCCATCGAGGAAATATGGAGCTATAGGGCTTCCAAAGAATTACTCTGGCACTATTAATACAAATATTTGGAAACTTAAAATAAATATGCAAACTGGACTTCCCCTGATAATTTCCGTTTGAATTTCTTAACTTAACCTTGAAGGTGGCCTTGAAATTAAAATTTGACTCATGAAAGAGTAGACAATAAACAAATCACACTGTGAAAAATTGAAAACTCACAATTTAATGAACAGAAATAAACTTTTTCAATATCTACATAAACAAAGCTAAATTCCCATAGTTTGACCACCAGCACTAACCTCAAAAAAAATTTGACAGGTCGTTGGATTGTCTAATCTTGAAGATAATTTACAGATTCACAGAATAATCTTACAATTTCCAGTTTTCTCTCCAAACTTGTGTTTTGAGAAATTTCAAAATGATCAAAATTTTGGTATTTTCAGGTTCACAAAAGAAGACGATAAAATTATCATCTTGTACAAGCAAATCGCTGAGAGCTCTAGGCCTTTTGCAGAAATCGGTATGATCTTGAATAGAAAGAGAGATGCTGTAATGAGAAGATATCATTTGCTTCAAAGGAACAAACATATGAAACAGTACAAAATACAATGGAATAAAGCCCTAACCGAGAAGTTTTTAGTGGCTCTGATCGAAGTCACTTGTTCTATCAATTTAGCCGAACTGAAAAATCGAAATATCACTCCCCAAGAATGGACCCAAGTTGGCGAAAGGATGAAACTACCCGCTATTAAACTGAAGAGGTCTTGGATGTTAAATTTCTATCCCCGATTCTTCACAAATCGATATTCGAAGAATATTGTTAATACCACAAAGAAATTAGTGGATATGTAAGTTTTAATTTTGTCGAATTTTACAATTATCAGTGTATTGACTTCGTTTTCACTAATATACAGGGTGTTTCACAGAACAAAATTAAGGAGCTGAAATAGCAGTTCCTGGTCACATTTTTATTTTTTGGTGCTGAATTCATACAGGGTGGCCATTTGAAAACGAAACAGACGAGATTTCAGACGAAATAAATTTTTTCGATAGAAATGCTCGGACAGGTCGATTTCTGTTTCGAGGGGGACAACTTAAGATGTAGGTTAGTAGGTTACGGACGCATAGCGCTTCAACCCTTGCTGCTACAACCCCCACCCCCAATTTTTGAATAGGGAAGATGGAGTGAGTGATACCTCATTTGAAAGGTATTTGTATACTGATTTCAGCACAGTAATTGTTTTTTCATTTTATGCATTAGTTCTCGAAATATTCTCAACTAAGTATTTGAAAATGAAGTGGTGTTTTCATGGCACTTGTAGTGTTTTTTTGTGAAAAATCGACATCTTGAGTAAAGATTTCTATGTCAGTGGATTGGAGGAAGGAAGCCACAGTCATGGTTGTTTTGAAGCTCAAAATGTTGATTTTTCACAAAAAAACACTACAAGTGCCATGAAAACACCACTTCATTTTCAAATACTTAGTTAAGAATATTTCGAGAACTAATGCATAAAATGAAAAAACAATTACTGTGCTGAAATCAGTATATAAATACCTTTCAAATGAGGTATCACTCACCCTATCTTCCTTATTCAAAAATTGGGGGTGAGGGTTGTAGCAGCAAGGGTTGAAGCGCTATGCGTCCGTAACCTACATCTTAAGTTGTCCCCCTCGAAACAGAAATCGACCTGTCCGAGCATTTCTATCGAAAAAATTTATTTCGTCTGTAATCTCGTCTGTTTCGTTTTCAAATGGCCACCCTGTATTGTTAATGGTTGGTTTTGAAAATATTTTTGTCATTACAGTGTGTCTGCGAAATATTCGAATTGGTCGGAAGTCGATTGGGGAGCTGTATCAGATGAATTGGGGAAAGATTTACCAAGAAGTAAATGCAGTAAAATTGTGAGGGATCTAGTAAAAAATAAAGTGCCATTGGAACTGAGGAATAATTTGAAAGGTGAAATATTAATTACGAAAAAATTTAACGTTGTGTTGACGGCTAATGTTTGTTTGCAGAATCAATGAAATACTTGAGTCTCCAAGAGTTGAAATCGGGGCCTGACAATTTCAGTTTCGTGAGAAAGATACTGAAGGAAACTAAAAATGGAACGATATTACCTGTAATTAATGAAGATATGGTTTAAACGGGATCGAATGGTGAAGAAAATGTGATATTTGTGCGATTTTTTGACATATATTTGTATATTGTATATTAAGTTTTACAGTTGGACATCATTTTGTTGTACAGATATTATCATGTTATTAAATAATATTTTTATAACTCAATTTTCTTTCACTGAAGCTAACGCAAATCCAGAGTGGCAATAAAACTCTCTTTTTTCCATAATCTCTTCTCATTAGGAGTCAAAAATATCCCCATATAATACTTGAAAATTTCTAGCTTGAAACTCGGACCAAGCCGCCATTTTTGGTTCGAAAAATAGAGACAAACGAAATGATATACATACCCCTTGTTCAAGCAGAAGGCTTGTCTACCTCGTAAAATTACGAAATGCTTGATGGAAAAATCGCTCAACAAAATAGAATTTCCAAATTTGAAGCAATGATCACTATTCTATGTTCATTTCTGAATTAGTTTTCCTCTATGGTAGGAGGACACAGATCATTATATATATGTTCTGTGCATCATACTTTCTTTTCTCTATGACACAGATGATTTGTCTAAGAGGTCTCTGGTATTTTCTTCACTATCTATCTTCGAGAACATTTTTGACCGCTCGTTCTACTTACACGAAAGATATATCATTTCCCCATTATGTGTGGAATTTTGAACCGGTAATTGTCTTAACGAGTGCTATTCTCGATTTCTTATTTTACTAGTTGAAAGAATATTTCGCGAAAAAGAGACGCCACTGGTTAGTATCGAATTTCCCAAAGCTTCTACTGTCATGGTCATGGACCCAGCCAGCAGCCGCAGCTCACAAGCAAATCAAATCGCTAATCTCCCGAAAAATAGCGGGTTGCATTTAATTGCTGTTACGTCAAAGCTTTCGCTAATTCACTTTCGTAAGCGCTGTAAACGGCCTAGAGCTGACCGGCCCCCCGATTCTCGCACTCCCATTGGACGCGCCAGTCCACATTCCTCGTCGTCGTACCGCGTATAAACATGTATCTGATAAGCATTCTAATTGAACTAAATACAATCAGAATTCAGAATTGCTGTGTAATTTTCACAACAAGACTTAGTATTGGTTCGTTCTCCATTCCGTAAAGTCGGGTTTTGTGGAAGCGGTATTTGTGAAAGTATTGTACACATAACCTCACATTTCTAAGAACTATGAGTATGGATAAGCGACTTTTTAACGTTATCGGGGTGGGACTTGCCTTCATGTTAACGTTTATGGCATTCCAAACCATGGGGAATATTGAGGTATGTTTTCATCACAGAAACAATAAACATACAAATACAGGTTCCTTTCTTTCTCGATGTAAACATTGTAAACAACCCTTGTATGTACAGGGGGAAGTCGTTTACGAACTGAACTGGAGGGTGTATTTTGTTCGAATGATTTTTGGGAAATTGGATTGACAAAATTATTTCATTATGTGAAAATTGGATAGGTATTTGAGATTATGTTAGTTGTAACTTTGAAACCGTCTTTTTAAAGCTAATCTAACTTTGGAAACTCGGAATATGTATTTTTCCAGAAATTTCAATTACTTAGTAACTATCGGGGATTGAATTCATGCCGTTTAAAATGATTGAACAAGATTCGAGAACGACATCTCTATACATTATAAATTTTATTGTTTTTCACTTTCTCGCGCGTTAATGTCATATGAGAAAGTATGGAGATCGCGAAAAATCTGCATCAATAATAGATGCTAATATCGGTTTTTAAAAAGTTTTCTGGTTATGCGATCTCTACAATATTTCGCATGTAGGTTGAAATCGACATTCTCTATCTAAATGCGAAATTTCATTGCGATCGATTTTTTTATAATCGGAAAATATTTAACCTTGTCATTCGAGAGTCTAACCTATATTTCTTAGCTTTTCCGTTCGAGAGTTATTGTACGGACAGAATTGAATTTGACCAAGGATTCGTCGTCAGTGAGTCGAACCTTATCGTTTGAGATCATCCCATGTTCGGAATTCTTTAAATTGCTGCTTTGCTCTCGTGATAATTTGTTGTAATATTTTCACAAAACAAATTTTCTGTGTTTCGAATAAATGATGCTTAACAGTTGAGCGTTATAGTGTGGACGGTTAAAACTGCCTTTTCGAGAACCAGCAAGAACTCGTTTCTATATCTCATATCCTCTAAAGGTTACTTGCTTGAAATTTTCAATAAAATAAAGGATTAACACAGAACGATCGAGTAACTTTCCAGTTTTGAGGTCTTGGTATTCTTTTTGATGTGGCGGGTATTTCGGTATTTGTTGAGAAACGATAGAATTCCTGAAATAATTGCGAAGATATGAAGAAAGTCTAATGAATTATGAATAAGTGTACTTGTCCTAACCTAATCAACGCCATATTAATTTTCAATAAAGCAAAATTCCAAACCAGTTCTTGAAACGGAATAATTTATTGTTATTTTTATCAACAAGCTAGGAGTGGTACGCAGTTTCACCAGTTTGGCGAATTCTTCATGTACATACATCTTATTAGTCTTACTAGCTGGCCCGGCGAACTTTGTTCCGCCTAAATAATACTTACGGTGGATTTCACAAATCGTAATCACCGGTGATCGGAGATCAACGGCTTGGTTCTCTGATTTTTGAAGTGTCAAATGTTTCCATGGATATGAGCTATCACACAGAACAGATACACAAAAATAATATGTCATAATATGTCAATCACTAATAATGGCAATTTTGCCATTTCATTCAGTTATGTCCGCAAATATATTTATTACCCAAACAGAAATTCAAAAACAATTTGAAAATTATGAGAAAAGATGAGAATGGACATCTCACGATTGGAACTCATCGCCAAAATCAGATTGATTTGACATTTCGATGAAAATTCACTGAGATATTCACCCCCGCTTCTGGATCTGTTAATAGCCTTTCATGGTACTATAAGCCCTATGTAAATTACACAGTAATTCATGTCATATGTTCTTTTTCGACCATTTCAAACAACGACGACCGAAATGCTCGAAAAAAAAAACAGATGACATCAATCGATGGCCGCGAAAGCCTCAACAAATTCATCGCCATTTAATTGTGATAATGTCAAATATAGTACCTTCACGATTACGTTATTTGGAATAAATAAAACTATAAAAATAACTAATAATCATCAGTCATAATGTGTGAATAGCGCCATCTGAAGTGGTAAGAACGAAACTTTTCTCATATCTCAACGAAATCTAATCATTTTAGACATCTGTACTCCTACGCTAAGACATTTTGGTTTTGCCCAACAGCGCAGAGTTGTAGGCAACTCAAATTACACACTATTACAGTGACCATAGAGGGAATATAGTCACTGTGCACACTATTTGTTTATATCGCCATCTAAGCGGAGAATATCCAATGAAGTACAAACGAATAAGCGGTAGCGTAACTGTAACTGTAGCGACATCTAGTGGCCTTACTCAAAAGGAGGAAAAGCATTTCCTGTATAAGTAAAATTTTCATCGATTTTTTCAGAGTTTAATTGTATTTTATAGTAACCAGACCGTAGACGAATCCATATATGAAGTTTCATAACAAACAGTCCATCCGATCTCGAGTTATAAATGGTGTAACCAACATCTTTCTTTTTGTATATATAGATTAGTCTTATTACCAACAATCTCGAATGTAATAATCAGGATTTAAGATGAAACATAGACTTTCGAAGTCAAGAATGGCATTGTACATTTTTTGAGTTTGGTGTAAAAAAATTTTCCTTCAAAATCACTGGGTTTTCCGAGCCGAAGATGCAATAATTTTGATTTTTATAAGCCTTAAGACCCAAATCCTTATGCAAAATAAGGTGTAATGACGTTTGTGGAATGCATAATTCCAAAGAACGACGAGGAATGGACAAACTTAGGTTTTCTTCAACACTTTCGGCTACAGCAGCAATATTCTCGGCTGTTCTTGAGCGACGGGTTTCATTCTTCACATCATCAACTTGTCCCAACAGCTCAATTTTTCCACCAATTTCTGTATTGCGGTTCGACAAGGTGCTTCACGACGACCCAAAAATGTTCGAGTTTTACGAACCGTCTCTGCAATATTCTCACCATTTTTATAATCAATTT
Organism: Adalia decempunctata; assembly: GCA_951802165.1. Lineage (NCBI taxonomy): Eukaryota > Metazoa > Arthropoda > Insecta > Coleoptera > Coccinellidae > Adalia > Adalia decempunctata. Next base: position 3,128,473 of record OX637695.1, on the reverse strand, counting down.
TAATCATTTCAATGCGTTGTTGAAGCCTGTTCTATTTTTATTAATGGCGTAGTTTCTACTTGCCAAATGTCAAAAAATGACAGCCTCAAAAGTGACATCTACCGAAATAGCGGGCTATTCAAAATAACACCTTTAACACCCTTTATATAAATCGATTATCTATATATATATAAAAGAAAGATGTTGGTTACACCATTTATAACTAGAGATCGGATGGACTGTTTGTTATGAAACTTCATATATGGATTCGTCTACGGTCTGGTTATTATAAAATGCAATAAAACTTCGAGAAAATCGATGAAAATTTCACTTAAACAGGAAATGCTTTTCCTTCTTTTGAGTAAGGCCACTAGGTGTCGCTACAGTTACAGTTACGCTACAGCTTATTCGTAGGTACTTTATTTGATATTCTCCTCGTTAGATAGCGATGTAAACAGATAGTGTGTAATTTGAGTTTCCTCCAACTCCGTGCTGTGGAGGAAAACAAAAATGCCTTAGTCAAGAAGAAAAATAAGAAAACGTCTTAGCGTATTTGTATTCTGTGAAGTGAGATTAAAGTACCATAGACAAAGTAGGTACTTCAATTCGAATTTTCAGCGTTTCACTGGCAGAATTAAAATGGTTTCTACTGTGATCAGAGGTAATTAATCATTGGAACTATTTCTCATCCATATAATTCGATCGTGATTTATATTTTTATTTAGGTACAGCAATGTGAAAACTGTAAAGCAACAATAATTAGATACCGCTTGAATGAAGAGAATTCTTTTCGTGCGAATAACAATGTTACAAACATTTTGTATATTTTGAATAATTTTTAATTCTGCTTGAAAAAATAGCAATGATTAGTTGATACAACTTTAACGGTGTGTTTCACAAAGCGTAATCATCGGTGATCGGAGCTTGATATAGAATCAACTCGATTCGACAGTTTAAAAATCAGAGAACCAAGCTGTTGATCCCCGATCACCGGTGATTACGATTTGTAAAATCCATCGTAAGTATCATTTAGGCGGAACAAAGTTCGCCGGGCCAGCTAGTACTGTTATAAAATTGAGTTTTGCCACCATTTCAAATATTTCAATGTTCGTAACTGGTTTTTCGATATTCTTTCAGACAACAATCTTGAAAAATGTCAAAACAGACGACCCAAACTTCACAGGCACTGGATACACCAGTCTTGCCATCATTTACGCTGTTCTATCCATCTTCAACTGGATCTCACCATCTGCAATTTCGGTGGTAGGCCCAAAATTCGCGATGCTCATAGGATCCGTGACTTACTTGTGAGTTACCTAATCTCCGGTGTATATGTATACAGGATGGCCAGTTGAAAACGAACCAAATCTTTTTTTCTATGCAGGCTCTTTATCATGTCCTTTCTGTGGCCGAACACTTGGTTCCTGTACATAGCTAGTGCTGTCATTGGAGCAGGAGCAGCTTTGATATGGACAGGCCAAGGTACCTATTTGACCTTGAATTCTACTCCGGCGACCATATCGCGGAACTCTGGTATATTTTGGGCTATGTTGCAATGCAGGTGAGTTTTGAATATTTCCGCATTTTGAGAAGGTCAAATAACAAATAATCTAAACAAAACGGGTGCGAGTTCAAGAGTAGATAAACTAGTTTTGAGATTTGTCAAGCACGGTTCATAACTGCTAGGATCTAAGCTAGGGATTCTACAAAAAAGAATTGAGCGTAGTGATTTTGCCCAAATACCTGATATGTATTGTCGAATTTTGAGCTGAAAATGCTCAAATGAATAGGTTCCACTCTCTGAGAAGAAATTCTGAGTGACAGAAGTGGAAAATACGTAAAATCCATTCTTGACTTATGAGAGCTGCATGGTTGACTGGTATCAAAATGTGGGTTTTCGAGGTCGCTGAATTCAATAAAAGAAGTTCCAGAACCCTAACTAGCATAGTTTTGATTTTCACCTGTCAAATGGCATTTTTTGAAGAATTGGAAATTTCAAATTGTCATAGCTTCCGTTCCTCTAGTCGTATCCACTATTTGTTTATATTTTGTTGATCAGCATATCTCAAAGTATCTCTGTGCAAACTATGAGCGATTTTAAAAATCTCAATTTTTGGGTGGAAAATGACTAAGGGGTAAGACCCCCTAAAAACACCATATTTGTCAATAAAAAATATATTTGGGGAGGATCTAACGTAATTATTGAATCTGGAAGTTGTACTTCCTATTCGAATCTTCAATAATGGCAATTTTGCGGACCGACAGCAGCCTTACCTTGAGCGGTGTGAGCTCGTGAACAGAACTCGAAACTGAAAAATCGAAAAATAAAAAGTTCAATATTTCATTACCTATGGGGGCTACATGGGTGATTATGGTATCAAAATGTGGGTTTTCGAGGTCGTTCCATTCAATAAGAAATATTTGAAAGCCCCAACTATCACCGTTCCGATTTTGACCGGTCAAATGGCATTTTTTGAAAAATCGGAAATTTCAAACTGTCTTAACTTCCGTCCCTCTCATCGCCGCCAAAAGCTTTTTATATTATGTTGATCAGCATAGCCCCAAGTATCTCTGTGCAGAATATGAGCGATTGGAAAAATCTCAAATCTTGGGTGAAAATTACAAAGGGGTATGACCCCCTAAAAACACCATATTTGTCAATAAAAAATATATTTGGGGAGGATCTAACGTAATTATTGAATCTGGAAGTTGTACTTCCTATTCGAATCTTCAATAATGGCAATTTTGCGGACCGACAGCAGCCTTACCTTGAGCGGTGTGAGCTCGTGAACAGAACTCGAAACTGAAAAATCGAAAAATAAAAAGTTCAATATTTCATTACCTATGGAGGCTACATGGGTGATTTTGGTATCAAAATGTAGGTTTTCGAGGTCGCTCCATTCAATGAAAAATATTTCAAAGCCCTAACTATCCACGTTTATATTTTGACCTGTCAAATGGCATTTTTTGAATAATCGGAAATTTCAAACTGTCATAACTTCCGTCCCTCTCATCGCCGCCAATAGTTATTTATATTATGTTGATCTGCATATCCCCAAGTATCTCTGTGCAGAATATGAACAATTTCAAAAATCTAAAATTTTGGGTGAAAAATGACAAAGGGGTATGACCCCCTAAAAACACCATATTTGTCAATAAAAAATATATTTGGGGAAGATCTAAAGTTATTATTGAATTTGGAAGTTTTACTTCCTATTCGAATCTTCAATAATAGCAATTTCGCGGACCGACAGCACCCTTATCTTGAATGGTGTGAGCTCGTGAACAGAACTCGAAAATGAAAAATCGAAAAATAAAAAATTGAATATTTCATTACCTATGGGGGCTACATGGGTGATTTTGGTATCAAAATGTAGGTTTTCGAGGTCGCTCCATTCAATGAAAAACATTTCAAAGCCCTAACCATCACCGTCTAGATTTTGATCTGTCAAATGGCATTTTTTGAAAAATAGTCATAAAGTGTCATAACTTCCGCGCCTCTCACCGCCGCCAATAGTTATTCATATTATGTTGATCAGCATTAGTCCTAACAGTGTTTCGATAATATAGATGATCTACAACAAATTCATCAGAAACCCTTCAATCCAGAAAAAAGTTAAAGTTTGTCGATCAGGTTGTGTTGAATGCAGAAAAGGACTGCTTCAAGATCTTATGTAAAGACCGAAATGTCAATAAACTTTCAAGCTATCTCATTTATTATCTTTCACTTTGGATCGAGGTTAAACCTCGCGAAGATTTGCTATGAACATTCAATAACAATACAAGAGAGTCTGGTACGTTGTGAGTCATTTTTTATCAATAATTATCACATGAACTATTCAAAATGAGTTGATTCACCGAGGTAACAGAAAATGGGAATTTAAACAAATACACTGCGCAAAAAAATTAACGCACATTCTGAAAATCTCAATTTTAATGAAAGTTAACTCTACATTGACTTTATAACTTATTTTTATGTTCTCTCGGGAAGGTTTTGAACGAAACAAGACACATTAAATGGAAGAAAAATTCAAGATTTCACCGAATTACAGTTCGGCAACGACGGTTCATACTCAAAATGAGTGATCTTAAAATGTTCTGATCTAATCCTTCCCAGATTTCTCCGAGTTGGATTCCTAAGTCATTAAGAGTAGCTGGATGATTTTCTGAACTTCTTAGCCTTCTATTGAGGTTGCCCCAAACCTGCTCAATCGGATTGAGTTCTGGACTTCTTGCTGGCCATTCCATTCGAGAGACTTCAACCTCTTCAAGGTACTCCTGAACGATGCGCGCACGTTGGGGTCTGGCATTATCGTCCATAAAAATGAAATTTTCACCAATGTATGGGGCAAATGGCACTACATGCTCTTTAAGAATGTTCCTTATATACTTATCAGCATTCCTCCATTATCAACGACCACTAGGTCTGTGCGAGCAGTCAAAGATATTCCACCCCATACCATAATCGATCCTCCCCCGAAACCAGTAGTATTCAGGAAATTGCACTGAGCATATCTTTCATGTGGACGTCTGTATACAAGGGAACGTCGATCACGATGGTAAAGGCAGAATCTAGACTCATCTGTGAAGAGATCTCTTTCCCAATCGGCTTCTTCCCAATGGATATGCTCTCTCGCAAAATCCAAACGCGCCCTTCGATGGGCTGGGGTAAGAGCTGGGCCTCTTGCCGCGACACGAGGCCTTAAATCATATTCTCTGAGGCGATTTCTTATTGTCTGAGTGCTAATTTGCACCACATGAGTTTGCTATCAAGCTGATTTTGAAGGAGGCGAGCGGTTGCAAACCGTTGTCTCAACGAAGAAACTCTCAAGTAACGTTCTTGAATGGCAGTTGTTACCCGTGGTCTACCCTGTCCTGGTCTTCGGACATTCATACCTGTCTCCCTGAATCGCTGCAACATTCTGGACACACTCGTATGGGAAACTCCAAACCTTTCTGCAATTCTTGTGTACGTCCACCCTTCTTCTCGCAAAACTACCGCTTGGGCACATTCCTCTTGGGTCAAATTGCGTGTTTCGCGTTGCAAAGCGATCGAGTGTAGAAAATCAAACGAAAGAAAAACTATTGATCACTAGAATTGATCGAGAACAACTGATTTTAGAATGGAGCCAATACCTGATAATATCATCTTTTTTTATTCCTGCTGGGAGAAAACATCTGTATTGAAGAAAAACGTTGAAAGTGGATAACATATGCATGCATAATTCTGATAAAAATAATTATCATTGAGAACACCTTCAGTTGTAGAATAAATTTGAGATTTCCATAATGTGCGTTAATTTTTTTGCGCAGTGTATGTCGCACCTCTTACCATATAATTAGAAATTTTGGCGAATGCTCTGTTACATTATGTAATAAATTCTTCAATAAATTTTCGTCCTGATGAATATTTAATAGAGTTTATGATGATCGTGGATTGAATTAGGTCCAATTGAGCCAACAATTCTTACATTCTGCAAGCTACAAAAGCTCTTCATTAAGCAAGGATTGGAATTGAATGACAACATTTCTTAATTGCCAACTAACAATTCTATTGGCCATTCAATTAATCACACTTATTTTGTAACTTTTTATCTGCTTTTGGAGAACAAAATTGACGAGTCCGAGTAATTTTCCAACATCTTAATTTTTTCCTAAAAAGGACCTCTGTTTTCTTCTCAATGCGACACCCTTTATATTGAGTATCTATTCCACCTATTTCTAAACCTTCTCAACAGTATGCTGTTCGGAAACCTGTTCGTCTACATGCAGTTCGACGGAGAAGAATACATCAAGAAAGACGTCAGAACTCTGGTGATATGGGTTCTATCAGGATTAGCTATGGCGGGTGTGGTAGTCTTTTTCTTCCTTCCGAATCCACCAAAACTATCTGAGGATGCAGTTCAGACTGCGGAACCCATTCCCGGACCTAAGGAGGTTTTCAAGGACGCCATGAAATTGTTCGTGACTCCGAGAATGTTAATGCTGAGTTTAGCTTTCTTCTACAGCGGTAAGTTATTTGAATTCACTGCAATAATATGTTGGATACCAGGATGTATGGATATTTAGTTAGCCTAGACCAGTTCCATGCATAAACAAAATATTGCGATACCATATCAACGAACAATGACTTATTAGAAGTGTCAATGTAGAGTTCGACGTCAAGAAAGTATACCAGAGTTACGCAATAAATTAAAAAAAAAAGAAAGATTGGAGTATCGAGCCATCATCGAGTGCCTGTATTTAAAAGGGTTAAGAGGTGAGCAGATTTATGCTTAATACCCTTGGTGATCAATGTCCTTCGTATGCGACCGTGAAAAATTGGACTGCAAGCTTCAAAAGAGGTAAATTTTCCATTGAAGGTGATGACCGATCGGGAAGGCCAGTTTCTGTGTCAGTCCCCGAAAATATAGATGTAGTATGACATGATTTTATCAGACCGTCGAATTGGGCTAAAACGGATTTCTGAAGCACTGAAGATTTTATACGAACGCGTTCATCACGTCAATTTGGACATAAGAAATATTTCTGCAAAGTGGATCCCTAAATGTTAATTGAATGTTGACCAAAAGCGTGCAAGGGTAGAAGCATGGCGTTCGATCTGTGCTCGATTTGAAAACGATGTAGACTTCTTAAACCGAATTGTAACTATGGATGAGACTTGGGTACATTTCTACGATCCAGAAACAAAGAAACAATCGATGAAATGGCGACACTCTGGTTCTCCAAGACCTAAGAAGTTTCGTGTCCAAAAATCTGCTGGAAAAGTTCTTGCTTCAGTTTTTTGGGATTGCCATAAGGTAATCATGATTGATTTTTTGGATAGGGGTAGAACCATAACTGGAAATTACTATTCGACATTACTGACCACTCTACGGGACAAAATTAAAGAGAAAAGACGCGGAACGCTATCCAAAGGTGTTTTGTTTCTACAAGACAACGCCCCAGTACAGAAATCTCATGTTGCCACGCAAAAAAATCGTGATTTAGGGTTAGAATTACTAGAACACCCCCTTATTTACCAGATTTGGCTCCGTCCGTCTATCATCTCTATCCTCAATTTGAATTTTCTTCCAACAAGGAGGTAATAAAAGCTGTGGAGAACTGGTTTGCAGAGCAAGAAGAAACATTTTTTTTGAAAGGTCTATAGACGTTGCAGGTTCGCTGTAATGAATGTATTCAATTGAGAGGAGAATATGTTGAGTGATAACATATTTTGACATCAAAATTTTGTTTGGTTCTATAGTAGGCTAAGAATTTTTCAATATATCCTCATAAAAGAAGGGTTTCTGTGTTATTGTGGCCATATAAGAGCAACGTCCTTTATCAAAATCTCCTCAGGTTCGATTTTTAGCAATGAATAGCAGAGTTTGAAATGAAGAACGAATCTCAATTCTCAACCAAATCCCACCCATGACTTATTTTATGTGAATATAATGATTATAGTTCCATAACGAAAACAACGAAATTATCATTGGTATGCTAAACTGAGGAACTCGAAAGTGGGTACTGCAATGCAAGGTCATTTATGAGATAATGGATTTGTGGAACATAAGTTCTGTTAAAAAAAACTCACATCGTTGATTCGGATAGAATACGGATTCAAAATTAATATTGTTCATTTGAAAGCTCATTTCATTATAAAAAAATGGGTCACTAAAAGTACTGACTTGAGATCAGATGCATTTGAGCACTCGGTCATTTATCTTGTAAGAAGATCCACATTGTAGTTTGATGCCCTCGTGAAACCACTAGATAAAAAATTAGACAGCTGTCAAAAAATTAGACTGCTATCAGGAAATTTTGACAGCTGTCAGGAAATTTTGACCCCCGTCAAAATTTTTTTGAAGTAGCATTTCGAAAAATGCAAACGTTGTTACAAAATGTTTATATAGAACTAGCGCCCGAAAATAATCGGGAAAATATCATCACAAGGTGTCATTTCAGATTTTCTACATTTATATTAATCGATTCGTTTAGGTTGTGGAAGGTTAAATACGAGGATATATTGAAAAATTCTTAGCCTACTATAGAACCAAACATAATTTCAATGTCAAAATATTTTATTACTCAACATATTCTCCTCTTACTTGAATACATTTATTATAGCGAACCTGCAACGTCTCTAGACCTTTCAAAAAAATGTTTCTTCTTGCTCTGGAAACCAGTCCTCCACAGCTTTTATTACCTCCTCGTTGGAAGAAAATTTACGAACTTTTAAATTTTTTTTCAGTTGAGGAAAGAGATGATATTCGGACGGAGCCAAATCTGGTGAATAAGAGGGGTGTTCTAGTAATTCTAACCCTAATTCACGAATTTATTGCATGGCAACATGAGATTTGTGTACTGCGGCGTTGTCCTGTGAAAACAAAATACATACCTTTGGATAGCTTTCCGCGTCTTTTCTCTTTAATTTTTTCCCCTAGAGTAGTCAGTAATGTCGAATAGTAATCTCCAGTTATTGTTCTACCCTTATCCAAAAAATCAATCATGATTACTCCATGGCAATCCCAAAAAACTGAAGCAAGAACTTTTCCAGCAGATTTTTGGACACGAAACTTCTTAGGTCTTGGAAAACCAGAGTGTCGCCATTCCATCGATTGTTGCTTTGTTTCTGGATCGTAGAAATGTACCCAAGTCTCATCCACAGTAACAATTCGGTTTAAGAAGTCTACATCGTTTTCAAATCGAGCACAGATCGAACGCGATGCTTCTACCCTTGCACGCTTTCGGTCAACATTCAAACATTTGGGGATCCATTTTGCAGAAATTTTTCTCATGTCCAAATTGACGTGAACTATATGATGAACGCGTTCGTATGAAATCTTCAGTGCTTCAGATATCCGTTTTAGCCCAATTCGACGGTCTGATAAAATCATGTCATGAACTGCATCGATATTTTCGGGGACTGACCCAGAAATTGGCCTTCCCGATCGGTCATCATCTTCAATGGAAAATTTACCTCTTTCGAAGCTTGAAGTCCAATTTTTCACGGTCGCATACGAAGGACATTGATCACCAAGGGTATTAAGCATATCTTCTTAAATCTGCTCACCTCTTAAGGTCGGCGTTTAAACCGAGTAGGAAAGATCAGCCGATAGAGGCGCCACCGTCCATTTTAAGGAATATCTCCATAGAACTTTCATTATCACAATAAGTTCTATGAGTATCTCTCTAATCATGAATGAAATGTACAATGGCGCTCTCTATCCGAAAATCGCCGAACTATGAAATACGCGAATTTGTGGGTAAAGCAGGAATTTTTTCCCGCCAAAATTTGAATTTGGCCATTTTCTGCCAATTCCGTATTTCAAGTTGATCTTCTGAACGAAATTATCAGTAGATTCACTTTTAATCGGAAGTTGAACTATTTTCATGGGTCTTTCTGTTGAAACAAAACAGAAGCATGGGTTGGCTCATTTTCTTCTATTTTGAAAGAAAAAAAATTAACTGTCGGAATGAAATCGATTAAAATTATTTCAACAAGAACCCTAATCCTTTCTGAGTTCACCCACAAAATTTCAGTTCTCAAAGTGAAACCGTTTTCGAAATCAACTTGAAATAAAAACACACAAAATTGAACGCCCACCTTAACCCTTTTAAATACAGGTACTAGATGATGGTTCGATACTTCAATTTTTCGAGTTTTACAATTTCGGTTGACACATTTTTTTAAAATTTGTTGCGTAACTCTGGTTTAATTTTTTGACGTCGAACCTACACTGACACTTCTGATGAGTTATTGTTCATTGATATGGTATCGCAATATTTTGTTTATGCATGGAACTGGTCTAGGCTAACTAGATTTGGATATTTGATCTCCCATAGTTTGTTAAAATTATCGATTTCCAATGCAGGTGGATAAAATTACATTCCATCCCACATATCTGTCCTCATTTCCATGTTTACGAATCGATAAGAATATCAATCGGGCCAATGTTTGAAGTATTCAATGGAAAAATGTATACATATTATTTAGTCTTGACCAAGATCTATTTATCGAGAGATTATAGTACTTTTCGCAACCATATTCTCTGGGAAATTTATTGATTTGCTACTTGTCAGATTGAGCGTATCTTTGCATTGTATTTAAATATTTTTTGATCCTGTTTTGAGTTATGAATCATAGCGTGTCTCATCGATGAAATATGAACCTATACAGTGTTCCAACAAATTTTATCTCATTGTTTCAGATAGATAATTGTTTTGTTCCCTTGATAAGGTTATAAATATAATATTGAAGCTCTACTTATGTTGCATAGATGATCTGAAAACCAATGAGTATCATGAGGCAATACCGATTAATTTTTGCCCACACTTACATTTATTTCTCGATATCTGCATAACCCAATGACGACGAGTGAAAATACAGGCGATAATATCCAGTTTATGAGAAATTTTATAGTGCTGGAACATTAACATTTTAAATGTTGTTTTAATTTATTAACTTGAAATTATTGACCTACTTTGATCCAGATTTTTGTCGAGATGTGGATATCACCATTTTTAGTCATCTCAGATGTGATTACTCAGTGGGAGTAGATAGATCTTAAATTTTATATCTTTTAATGATTTTTCTGCAAAATTGGTAATATAGTGTTACATTAATAATCTCTAACGCAATTTACGCAATCCATTCACTGTAACAGTTGCTCCAGCCTAATTCGCGAAAAGTAAGGTCTACTGACCCCGCCGGACCATAAACTTCACTAAACAGTCACACGTTGAGAATATAGAGGCTTTTCAACAATAACTCTTGGGTTTTTCGAGCCCCAGATGGGACAATTTTTCTTGTTGACGAAACCACCGAGGTGGAAATGGATCTCATCACTCAAGATGATTGTTGATGATCGGCCGGCTTGAGTTCTTGTGTTAACTGAACTTTATAAGCCTCAAGAAATGAATCTTCATGCGAAATACGGTGAAATGACGTTTGTGGAATGCCCAATTCCAAAGAACGAAGAGGAATGGACAAACCTGCGTTTTCTTCAGAATTTTCGGCTACAGCAGCAATATTCTCGGCTGTTCTTGAGCGACGATCACGGGTTTCATCCTTCACATCACCAATTTGTCCCAACAGCTCAAATTTTCACCATTTTTATACTTAGTGAATTTTAACAATTAAAATGCGTTCTTGAAGCGTGCATCGTTCCATTTTTATTAATGGAGTAGTTTATACTTGTCAAATGTCAAAAAATGGCAGCTTCGAAAGTGACAGCTACCGAAATAGCGGGCTATTCAAAATAACACCTCTTGTTGGAAAACCCTTCAGATCTGGGAGATATCTCATGACCAGAAGACAAGCATATATTTTTTCAAATACACTGCGCAAAAAAATTAACGCACATTCTGAAAATCTCAATTTTAATGAAAGTTAACTCTACATTGACTTTATAACTTATGTTTTATGTTCTCTCGGGAAGGTTTTGAACGAAACAAGACACGTTAAATGGAAGAAAAATTCAGGATTTCACCGAATCTTATGTGAAAGAAGAGAAATGAACAATTTTCAAAATACTGAAATGCTGATAAGTGATTTAATACTTATCCCCTTGCGTTAATTACAGCTCGGCAACGACGGTTCATACTCAAAATGCGTGATCTTAAAATGTTCTGATCTAATCCTTCCCAGATTTCTCCGAGTTGGATTCCTAAGTCATTAAGAGTAGCTGGATGATTTTCTGAACTTTTCAGCCTTCTATTGAGGTTGCCCCAAACCTGCTCAATCGGATTGAGATCTGGACTTCTTGCTGGCCATTCCATTTGAGAGACTTCAACCTCTTCAAGGTACTCCTGAACTATGCGCGCACGATGGGGTCTGGCATTATCGTCCATAAAAATGAAATTTTAACCAATGTATGGGGCAAATGGCAATACATTCTCTTCAAGAATGTTCCTTATATACTTATCAGCATTCATAGCTCCATTATCAACGACCACTAGGTCTGTGCGAGCAGTCAAGGATATTCCACCCCATACCATAATCGATCCTCCCCCGAAACCAGTAGTATTCAGGAAATTGCACTGAGCATATCTTTCATGTGGACGTCTGTATACAAGGGAACGTCGATCACAATGGTAGAGGCAGAATCTAGACTCATCTGTGAAGAGAAGTCTTTCCCAATCGGTCTCTTCCCAATGGATATGCTCTTTCGCAAAATCCAAACGCGCCCTTCGATGGGCTGGGGTAAGAGCTGGGCCTCTTGCCGCAACACGAGGCCTTAAATCATATTCTCTGAAGCGATTTCTTATTGTCTGAGTGCTAATTTGCACCTCATGAGTTTGCTCAAGCTGATTTTGAAGAAGGCGAGCGGTTGCAAACCGTTGTCTCAACGAAGAAACTCTCAAGTAACGTTCTTGAATGGCAGTTGTTCCCCGTGGTCTACCCTGTCCTGGTCTTCGGACATTCATACCTGTCTCCCTGAATCGCTGCAACATTCTGGACACACTTGTATGGGAAACTCCAAACCTTTCTGCAATTCTTGTGTATGTCCACCCTTCTTCTCGCAAAACTACCGCTTGGGCACATTCCTCTTGGGTCAAATTGCGTGTTTCGCGTTGAATAGCGATCGAGCGTAGAAAATCAAACGGAAGAAAAACTATTGATCACTAGAATTGATCGAGAACAACTGATTTTAGAATGGAGCCAATACATTCAAAATCTGATAATATCATCTTTTTTTATTCCTGCTGGGAGAAAACATCTGTATTGAAAAAAAACGTTGAAAGTGGATAACATATGCATGCATAATTCTGATAAAAATAATTATCATTGAGAACACCTTCAGTTGTAGAATAAATTTGAGATTTCCATAATGTGCGGTTAATTTTTTTGCGCAGTGTATTTCGAAAAGTATTGAAATAACTTTTGGAGAACTGAACCTTGTAGTATTTGACAGTAAGTGCTTGCTCAATATTCGTTCAATTAATTCGTCTAGTTCAACGGCCATTGATCTTAATCCAATTTTCCTCGGCGTTATTGCCTTATTGCCCAACAATCTAATAACGTTTTATTCCTACTCCTGCTTACCTGTAATCTACTCGTAGTTCATACATTCGAAAAGAAAAAACGCTTTATTAGGTTCTTCAACTTTCTCTAATGGCGATATGACTTGCATCTTAATTTCAGGTATCGAGTTGGGATTTTACAGTGGCGTATACAGCACAGCAGTGGGGGCTACATTGAACCTCGGCGACTCTAAGAAGCTGGTAGGATTGTCCGGAGTCTTCATAGGAATTGGGGAGGTCCTAGGTCAGTGAAAAATTTCCGGATAAAAATCAAAATATCAAAGGAAAACAAAAATTCTTCAGAGCAGAGAATTCTATTAGATGTCATCTCAATATGAAACTGCGATTTGTTCGTAGAAACAAGGATTTCATACAGAATTATTCACCAGTCGTGGACAAATTTTAATATTCTACTCGCACATTATAGTTATACTTCCGCGTGAATAATAACCACCATAATATGCTATTGATTTCTTTGTAGGTGGTTTGTCCTTTGGAATTCTGGGCAAGAAAACGGCCAAATGGGGCAGGGATCCCATCGTTCTCGCCGGCTTCGTAATCCACATCATTACTTTCTTCGCCATCTTCCTCAATCTTCCGAACCAGTCGCCTCTTAAAGATACCAACGATGAGGCCTTTATCACGAGCTCAACGATATTGGCGATGGGATGTTCCCTTCTTCTAGGTTTCGGGGACTCGTGCTACAACACCCAGTTTTACTCGTTGATCGGTAGCGTTTATTCCAATAACAGCTCCTGCGCTTTTGGAATATTCAAATTCGTACAGGTAAGTTCCGTTTAGATGGAATGATACATCTGCTGTCGAATAAACTGCTCCACATGAGTTAGGGATATTGACTTAAATTGCAAAAAATATAGTTAGAATAAGATTTTTGTGATGAAAATTCATATTAATATGAATTCAAGTTGCAAATTGATTTTAGCCTGTAGGTCTGCGTATACAGGGTGGTTAAGAAAAATCGAGTAAAATAACGAAATTTTATTCCCAGAGAATTCAAGCATTTTAAGACTATCGATACAATGTATGGCCTCCACGGGCATCAATAACAGCTTGACATCTTCTTTGCATACTACACACGAGGTTGTTGAACATTTCTTGAGGAATTTGGTTCCATAAACGGGGCAGAAGCTGTCTCAGATCATTTAAGGATTCTGGGGTAGGTTGATGATTATCTAATCTTCTTTGGAGCATATCCCATGCATTTTCTGTGCATCTGGTGAGTGCGGAGGTATTGGTAAATGTGGGATACCTAGCTCCACGCGCGCATTCTTAACTATGGCTGCACGGTGCGGTCTAGCGTTGTCGTCTAGAAATTGAAAAGTTTCACCAATAGCAGCGTGAAAATTTGGCACAACATTGTCCCTATAGTGTAAGGCGGTCGTATTCCCAGGACAAATGTGTAGATCTGTGCGCCCGTTGAAACATATCCCGGCCCATACCATAACACTACCCCCTCGGAATGGATGGACTTTTTGGACATAGCGACGATTACGGGATATGCGTGGGATTGTCCCTACCCTTATTCTTCGAAAATCTGAAAATCGTCTATATCTGGATTCATCAGTGAAAAGGACACTACGCCATTGATCGTTCCAATTGATATGTTGCCTTGCCCATTCCAGTCTTTTACGCTTATGGTCACGTGTTAATGGAACTCCTCTTAATGGACGTCTAGAACCTAGATTCACCTCTCCCAAACGTCGTCTGATAGTTTCGATGGATACTTGGACCCCATCTGCATTTTGAAGAGTATTCCCGTAGCATTTTACACGGAGATGTAGGGTTTCTTCTCGCCGAAACGGTGATGAAACGATCCTGAGCAGGTGTTGTTTTTCGTCGCCCACCAAGCCTTGGTCTTTCCAACAAGGAACCTGTCTCCCTGAACCTATTCCAAAGTCGAGATATCACACTTTGGCTGACTCGGAGCCTTTCCGCTACAACAACCTGAGTTAGGCCACCCTGTAGCATTCCGATAGCCCTATTAGCCTCAGCGTTCGTTAATTTACGTCTTGGCATTTTCAGAAAACTCGTTGCAAATCGAAGCCGATGATAAACTGACTTCAATTCAAAATAAGAACATTCATGAAGCATATGCAAAGAACCAAACTTCAGAAAAAAGGCGACCAGATTGACGAAATGTCTCATACTGATTTTTATTGGACCGATTCAAGTTGTTATTGAGTTTGAAATGATTTTACAGCGATTTTCTCGAAGATTACATACTTTTAAAAACGATTGAATACGATATCCCCAACTCTTGTGGAGCAGTATATTTTTTGAACCCTCCTAAATTAAAAGATTGCATGTATCTAATTTCAGTCTGTTGCGGCCGCTGCATCGTTCTTCTATGCTCCTTATGTGCCACTCTATGGTCAACTAGGAATTCTGCTAGCTCTGGCCGTTGTTGGAACAGGGGCGTACATCTGGGTGGAGTTCAGTATTAGGAGAAATACACTTTCCGTTAACAAAAAGTCTGACTCTGAATCGTCGATAGAATGTAATGAGTGAAGGGAATCATTCCTGACTTTTGAGTTTTCGTGGATAATCCATTAAAAAACATCGAATTCTATCGTTGAAATGAGATGGAATGGTTTTTAACCAGATATAATATGTTACTCGTTTTCGAAACGTAATTCCTTGAAATCAAGGATGAAAATTATATTTATTTTAATTTATCTCAATGTTGCCAACCCTTTTGGGCGTTGTCGAGGAATATATAACATTATTCTTAAATTTTTTAGAGGAGAGACATTTTTTCTATAGTAAACAAGTCTAGTACGAAGTTTTGAATGAAGTCATTTGGAATATTATACGGTTAATAGTTCATTTTACTGGGTAGTGTCCTCCATGCCAGCCCTCTTACTACGCCCATGGTAGAGGCTATTCCCCGAATATTACAAATCGCGTAATATTCTTGTCATATTCCAGCTAGATTCTTAGAAACCCTGATTCCTACTTTTGATTTCTCTCGAGAGAGGTCGCCCAATTTTTCCATTGCGGCAATGGCGCCACAACCATGAAATATTGCGGATTATTCCGGAACTAGGACCTGATCTACAATGAACAGTGTTTGCTCAAGATTTTTACTTTTTTAGTGAGGATTTGTTATACCAGAGTTTTTATGCATCTATCTAAGGATTTGTTTTTTCTGTCAGAATAATTATGTAACAAATATGTATATAATTTCTGTTCAAGCAGCTGCGTTTACTGAATAAATATGAAATTTGGACTTGAAATGAAGACTCAAATCATATTCATCAATTTATCTGTGATTATTACAGTTATAAAAATTTCTATTTAAAAATTCTTTGAAATTATATAACTCAAGACTACAGTGTCGTTGATTTATTTCAACATTTGTTCGAAATTACTTTAAGAATGTTCTTAGTTGTTCCATATGTTTATACTGTAAATAAATTAATACCAAAAAAAATTTTTTTGTATTTGTACAAGGTTGATCTTTTTTGTAGATTCTTACCTGATTCATTTTTTGGGAGTCATTTTTGCTTGATCTCTATTGATAAAAAATATAATGAAGGAGAGTGCCAATTTATTTTGTAATTTTTGGTGGATGCATCGCACGATGAAAAAACGGCACTATCGACGGATTGTATTAAATTTTGAAGCAGTATTTCATTAGGAAAGTTTGCATAAAACAGAAGTTCGATAATATCAGTATTATACAGGGTGAGTCAACGTCATCAGTGTTCAATCGGTCGATAACACTTGTTCCAGGAGAATTATGGCGGAATCGACTTTGAAGATTTCGAAGCTTGTATTACTCTATTTGTGTTTCTTTTTGACGTATATATACCTACCTTTTCATGGTTATGATGGTTCAAACTGAAGATCATATCTTGAAAGTCTTCCGACATAAATAGAATAGACTCTTTTTTACGTCTTTGTCTATTTGCGCTTCAATCAAGTGCGTAAAAAATCGCTATAGGACAGTCCAACCACCTGTCAAATATTTTTTGAGGTTGGTGCT
This sequence comes from Adalia decempunctata, assembly GCA_951802165.1. Classification (NCBI taxonomy): domain Eukaryota; kingdom Metazoa; phylum Arthropoda; class Insecta; order Coleoptera; family Coccinellidae; genus Adalia; species Adalia decempunctata. The sequence continues at coordinate 3,111,477 of OX637695.1, read as the reverse complement.
GGTGGAATTTAGTTTTGTTCATGCAGATTTTAAAATCGTTTATTCGCTTGAAAATTTGTTTGATGTGAAGATTTTTTTGATATATCTTGCCAATCTTACCTACTCTTAGGAATATCAGATCAGTGAGAATTATTCAAATTAAGTGCATTTTCATTAAAAAAACGCCTCAGATGTGTACCAAAGTTGGATGTGCAAGTCGTTCGAATTAAGAGTATTTTCTTGAATATTTTGGAACACCCAGTGTGTGTAAGTTGCTGTATTATCCACATATAAAGTGACTTACCAAGAAACGAAAGGAAATTTGGTCAACAGTCATCAAGAGTTGACAAAATCGAAGATAAGTATACTCCATTCACTTTTATTTCCTCACATAGGAGGTCATGATTTCGTTTTCAGGAGATGGTGCACCTGATGAAAAGCACAGAACATATGATAAAAAGTCAGTGCGCGCACAGAAAATATCGTTAATGACAAAACGACGTTACCAGTTTCTTTGTTTATATCAAAGTAAAAGTATCAAAGATATTCCACATTTTGTTAGGTTTACAAATTGTTCGCTGATTTTTGGTATTTAATCGATATTTGCAGTTGAGTTTTTCGTCGAATATCCAAGATTAACGTATGTTTATTGTTTTTAGCACCAGTTTGGAGCGTGAGGACGATTTTCAAGACCAGGACGAATGTTTACATTTCGAGGTTGAAGGGGTACACGGGAATTTCGTTGAAAAAGCTGTTATTTGGACAGATATCGCAGTAGATGGATCGGATGGAGCCTCGAGAGGTCGATTAAAATGATATTTTTCAGGTTTTCCAAGAAATTTGGCGATATCTGAGCAGATTTGCAAAAGTTAGGTACCTCACTAATGATGTGGAACTTCGACCTAATTCTCCTATAAGAAACGCCTTTCAGAGGTCGAGATGGTGAAAAATGTATTCTTTAGATGTTGTTTGAACAAACGCAGCCGAGTTTTTTATCCCAATATTGATTTTAAGAAAGTTATCGACAAAATAAAATTGACATTATTCTTGATTCTTGTAATTACCCATCAATTCATCTTATATCTTTGGGTTGATTTTTTTTAATGAATTCTTGATTAGAATCAACAATTGATGTCGTCAAGTCTTGAACTTTCAGTTCAAGAGGATAATAAACATTAAATCTTCACAAGCATGCATATGAAAATTATGTGGAAGCAATGCAATTTTCTTCCATGGCGAAAAACAATATATTTCAGCAGTGATCTTTTGTACTTTTCATGCAAATATCTAGAAAAGGAATCCTTTCTATCAATTCATATAAACGTTAATTATTTTCGTCCATCACATCTTTTCCAATTCATTCATTTTCCGAATAAATTAACATTCTGAGAAATACGCTAAGAATGTAGAAAGGGCAACATAGTGTTGACTTGGAACATAAAGATATTTTGAAAAACGTCATAACTTCGATACAGAGTGGAATTTGTCAAATTTCCAAGGCCAGAGTTGTGATTTTATAATTGTGAAGGGAGTATAACTAAAGTGAATGTTTCTTCGGAGACACTGAAATAAGCAGTATTCATTTTATACGTAAAACTGATGAATATTTGAATGTATAAAGGGTTAAAGAAGTTCATTCACAAAATTCCTCAAATTCACCACCAACCAGCGATCTGTCAGAAACGTTTTGAGGTTAACACTGGTGGCATAATAACGTCATTTGGTTTGTCTATCAGGTTAATGCTTTTGTTTATTCTGGATTACACCTGTATATCTGTGGAAGAATGGCCATGGAATAAAACACAGTATTTTCACCTAGAAACTTTATATATCAAATCATTAAACAAATACAATTCTCACTTCATATAAATCTATTTATCACAGCATCTTTCATTTTATAACTGTATGGCGTTCAAGTACTAAGAAACTTATCCACGAATTTACAATATATATATTTAAATACAATAATCACAAGATCATTCAAATTCGTTTCGAAAACAAAAAAGAATGATAAAACAACAAAAATATAAATCGATATAAATTTCGAATAATGCACCAATCCAAGGATTTGGATGAAGTTTTTCGTGTATCTGAGATCAATTCCTAGAAATGCCTTGTTATTTACAACAGTTCTTATCATTTTAATTCATAGGATTTCTTATTTGGCACCTTGAATTCTTTCAATTTCGAACAAAATTCGTACTTTTGGATATAACAATAAAATATTTGTTCTCTACAACATAGAATAAGCATTCTTTACATTAATTACAGAGATTGTCTTCAATATGAAGACATAACAAAATTTACAGGAAAGGGACTGCGATATTTGTGTATTGCACATAATTCATCCCTTCGTCATCTCTTATATACAAAATGGTACAAGTTAAGTAAATTATTTTTTCGTAATTACAAGTAATGTACAGCGGCAATCACAGAAATTGTAGGTTTTCACCTTCCGAAAAGTAGTAGGGGGTTATTTGTCACTCCCAATTAGACAATCCAACGACCTGTCAAATACTTTTTGAGGTTAGTGCTGGTGGTCAATCATTGGGAATTTAGCTTTGTTCATATAGATATTGAAAGCGTTTATTTGCTTGAAAAAATATTTAATGTGAACATTTTTTTGATATTTTTAGTCAATCTTACTCTGAGGAATATCAGACCAGTGAAAATTATTCAAATTAAATGAATTTTTACTACAAAAATGCATTTAATGTGTGCCAAAGTTTGATGTGCAAATCGTTCAAATAAAGAGGATTTTCTTAAATATTTTGGAACACTCAGTGTGTGTAGCCTGGTGTATTATCCACATATCAAGTGAATTACCAGGAAACGAAGAAAAATTTGGTCAGCAGTCATCAAGACTTGAAGATATGAAAGTTGTGATTATGATTGAGTCAAATTTTCTTCGTCACTGTCCCTTCAGGCTATTTTTTACAGAGCATAAAAACTCACTGTTTCACTCATAAAATGCACAAATTGATAAAATTCCTCAGATTTACTGCTTACCAGCGATCTGTCAAAAATTATTTGAGGCTAACATCTAGGAGCATAGAATATATGCTCCTAGCTAACACTGGTTGAATAGCAACCTACATAGACGAAGCATCTTTGATACTCTGTCTATGATCACGTAGTTTGGATTGCCTAATTAGGAGCGTAAGTGGCGACATCTATGAACGATCAAGAATTGGGGCTTTTCACTTCATTCAGTTGAATCGTGTTAAACCTCAAGATCGTTCAAAGGTTTTAAAGGGGCACGGAACCTACTTCTCGAAGACATAAATCACCTTAGGCTCAGACGACGCACCTCGACGTTATCCTTAGGAGTCATCAAGCATCAACCACTTTCGTACTTCGAATTTTAACTCCTCAAAACGCAGTGGGCTTTGCCTTCTTCCGACAACGAACCAATGAGTTTGGCCCAGTCCTCCAGCCTAGGCGCACACTGCAACCTCAGATCCCCCAGCTTTCTTCGAGCCATAAAGACAAATTCTCCCTCGCCATGCGAGACTCCGCAGTGCTGACCAACGGAGATCGTTATTTTCTTTTCGGCTTGGTCGTACTCGTTGTCGGGAATTTCGTTGGTTTCGACGTCGTCCAGACCTGAGGTTTCTTCGACGGTGTTCCTGATCAGTTTGGTGATCTTGACGGACATCTGGGATAATTCTTCGGTGTGGTGCTGTTCTACGCCGTGAATTATGCCTCTGGTAACTGGAAAGAAGAGGGGCTGTTAGTGAAAATGATCGAAATCTTGGCAATGGTCGGTAAAAACGTATGATGGATGTCAAAACTGTCAAAACAAAGTCAGCAATGAGGTTAGAATGATGATAACTTCAATTTTCCTTTGGAAGTCCTCACTTTTGACAGTTTTGACCTTGGAAGTGGACCCTAACCATAGAATTATGTGAACCTAAGATAACCCTTTCCATTTTGCGTCATTGTTCCTAGGAACACGATAACTACCAAGAGGAGACCTAGAGCAGATACTTTTCTCTTTGCCTAGAGTCTAGAAATTTTCAAGGAACTATTAAGGGGTTTATTTATGCAGGATGTCCCATAAAATTAATTTGATATTTCTATAGTTTTGGATATTTTTTGATGATTTCTTCTATTTTTGCTCCAGCATAGGTATCCCCCATTTCATAATGAAATATGTTCCGAATAAAAGATATAAGTGCATCAATGTAATTATCTATATTCTATATTATTATATAAAAGAAAGGTGTTGGTTACACCATTTATAACTAGAGATCGGCTGGACTGTTTGTTATGAAACTTCATTTATGGAATCGTCTACGGTCTGGTTATTATAAAATACAATAAAACTGAACGATGAAAATTTGACTTATACAGGAAATGCTTTTCCTTCGTTTGAGTAAGGCCACTAGATGTCGCTACAGAAACAGTTTCGCTACAGCTTATTCGTAGGTAATTTATTTGATATTCTCATCGTTAGATGGCGATGTAAACAAATAGTGTGTAATTTGAGTTACCCCCAACTCTGTGCTGTGGACCAAAACAAAAATGTCTTAGTCAAGAAGAAAAATAAGAGAACGTCTTAGCGTATTTGTATTCTGTGAAGTGAGATCAAAGTAACATAGACAAAGTACTTCAATTCGAATTTTCAGCGTTGTATTGGCAGAACTGAAATGGTTTCTACAGTGATCAGAGGTAATTAATCATTGGAACTATTTCTCATCCATATAATTCGATCGTGATTTATATTTTTATTTAGGTACAGCAATGAGAAAACTGTAAAGCATTCAAAGAAAAATCAAATGTTCAACAATAAGTAGATACCGCTTAAATAAAGAGAATTATTTTCGTGCGAATAACAATGTTGCTAAAATTTTGTATATTTTGACTGATTTATCTCCTGCTTGAAAAACAAAAGCGTAATCATCGGTGATCGGAGCTTGATATAGAATCAACTCGATTCGACAGTTTGAAAATCATAGAACCAAGCTGTTGATCTCCGATCACCGGTGATTACGATTTGTGAAATCCACCGTAAGTATCATTTAGGCGGGCCAGCTAGTTTTTAATATAAAATTGAAAAGTTACATTCTTCAACTGTTCAACTTAAGATTAAATGAACAGGATGTCTCAAAATATCAATTGGCGCAATTCTCTTGTTTATTTATCGAATGCATTCTTAGTCAGTCATCACATAACTGAAAATTGTAAAATAAAAATCTTCAGAAAAATAGAACCGGATCCAAAATTGCATTTTTTTTATTCATTTCTTACTTTTTAGCGGAATTATTTCCCGATATTTCTTTGAAATTTTTCATTACATTGTTGGATTCTCCGTTTTTTTTTCCATAGGCGTAACTCACAAAGGGGCTGAAATGATTACTGCTTCCTTTTCGTGTGTAGTTTCATCTGTTATATTCAAAAAGATATTCTTGTTGTTAAACAGCTGCAATTTTGAATTTTTTTTTCGAAAAATCTATGTAACATTTTGACTTCACAAACAAGGTATTGCGTGCGACGTTGCACCATTTTTTCTTTTCCGCTTTCAATTGATTTTTCAACGTGTAATGTTCATAAGAATGCGGTCGCCAGTGTTGATTTTAATGGCTCGCTCTGTAGCATTATCCAACGGGCGTATTGACGATATTTCGATCTCGCTACTCGATTAGAACGTGCTGAACAAGCGTTGAATCTAGTTGGCACGTGTGACCTGACCAGTTTGCGCGATGAGATCGGTAGATTATTCTGCATAAAGTGGATCCACAGCTTCCATTTTATATGTACCTCATTAGTACGTCGGTATTCTCCGCGTATGCTTCAAATATTCATGTTGTCCAGCCTTGTTAAGATAATTCCCGATGGCCATTTGTGGCGCTGCACAGTTACTGGAGCCACCTTTCCATGCTGTTATTGGGTTTAGATGTGGAACAATTCGAGCCACTTATTTAGCCGTCAGTTGAAGCAAATATAGAGTTTAAGTGCCCTATTTACGGAACCCCTAGTCGAATTTTGCCCGAGACCGAATTTAAACGTGGCATTCAAGATCCGAACCTACCCCGAAAATTTCAAGTCTCTAGGTTCATCCGTTCGGGAGTTATTGTGTTCACGAACGTACGGACAGAATTGAATTTGACCACGGATTCGTGAACTATGTGTCCAACCCAGCCGATTGAGACCATTCCCGGGTCAAAATTCAAAAAAGAAGGAAAATAAAATGAGAATGTGAAAACTAAATAAAAGTTTTAACATTTAATGATAACTTACCTAAATCACTCGTACAGAACGCATGGGCCAATTCTTCTGCTGTACAAGGTCGGCACTCTGAAAAAAATAAGAATTAGATTGTTTTCCCTTATGCACTTTTTGAAAACTCAAATAATTTATTTTCAATTAAAAGATCTTTTCAGAAGAGATCATATATTATTATGTATATCTATTTAACGATCAGAGTACAAATGACTTTCACCGTATTCATATTCTTTTTACCGTGGGAATTGCTTCAGATTGAGTGATAGTCTTAGGTACTCATTTCAACAGAGTGCAGGAACTAATTTAGATTACTGATTCTGATTTAGATTGAGTTGCTAAATGAATGCATGAACCTAAGGAGAAACAAATTTGTGTTGTATATCTTTTCTTTGAGAATGAATGATTTGAAAGCATCTATGTGCTTCGAATTCTTATTTGGATTCTGGAAATAACCATAAGAAAAGGAGATTTAAAACTGAAAAATTTTCGTTTTTTTTCGAAGCAATACAGTTGATTGAAGACAGAAAATTTAACCACGTGATGGCATGCAATTCAAATCTAGGGCACTTATTGAAGCACCCTTTAAGGACTGAACCAGAATAAATTCGCTATCACAAAAACGCCTATATCTCTTGAACCAATTGAGAAAAAATCAAAATTTGAGCTTTGTTATGAACGTCAGAAACATGTGGAACATTTTACCTCATAGATATTCCAATTCTCTGTCGAAAAATGTCAAGCGAAGTGAAAACACGAGAATTTATAGGTAGTGAAACTCTTTCAAAATAATCAAAAATGGAGCTTCAAAAGAATCGCAAAAGAGGCTCGCGTTAGTCCGGAAACGGTATCAAGAGTTCAACTCTTCAACGAAGATCTTACAATTAACCGCAAGGAAGGAACCGGGAGGAAAAGGGGTTTCATAGCCCAAAAAAGCGAAGAAAGCCATCAGCCTTTTCCAGAAGAATCCTAACTTTTCAGTACGGAAAGTGGCCCAAATAGTGGGTTGTTCGCAGTCAACCGTTCAGAAAATCAAGTCGAGTTGTGGGCTTAAACATACAAAGTGCAGAAAGTGCCAGACAGGAACGCTGTGAAGAATCAAGAAGCGAAATCAAGAGCAAAGAAATTAAAAAAAGATTTCTTGAAAATTTTTTTCTGTTGCGTGATTGACGACGAAACCTATGTCTTGGCTGATTTCTCGCAACTTCCTGGTCCGGAATTTTATACTGCAGATTCTCGTTGAAATGTTGACGAACAATTTCGCGTGAAGAAACAAGCAAAGTTTCCTAAAAAATTCCTGGTTTGGTAAGCAATTTGCACTTGTGGGAAAAGGAGCAAATTTTTCGTTGGCCAAGGCTCTGTTGACTGGAAGATATACATCGAGGAATGCTTGAAGAAGACACTTTTACCATTTTTACGTGAGCACGATGTGTCAACAATCTTTTGGCCAAATTTAGCTTTATGCCACTACAGCAAGGCCACCAAGGAATGGTACAAAGCTAATGAGGTGGTGTTTGCCCCAAAGAGGCCAATACACCAAATTGCCCAGAACTCAGGCCAATCGAAAGATATTGGGCCCTGGTGGAAAGAGAATTGAAGAAGACTAAGAAATCAACGAAAAGATTAACGGAATTCAAGCAAAAGTGGAAGACAGCGTTCCAGAAAGTAACTGAGAAAACTATCAGAAGCATGAAGGCAAGAATTCCAGAAAAATCCATGAATTTTGTAAAAAATAGTTTTGGTTTACTTATTGTAAAACAGTTTTCATTAGAATTAGAAGATGATTCGAAAATGAGTTTGATTTTCGAAATAGGTCCAGTGGTTCAAAAGATATAAGCGTTTTTGTGATAGCGAATTTATTCTCGTTCAGTCCTTAGTTGGATTCACAATGTGAATGATTAATCTTACCTTCATTGAGATCGTAGGTATGTACTCCTCTAGGAAGGGGCTGAAGATCGTATTCTATGTCTGCTACGACTTTGGATACTCCGTCGTTTTCCATGGCTTCCACGTAAATTGCAGCTTGCCCTTTTTTACTATTGAAGCACCTAGAAAAAAATTAATTTCTAAAACTGAAACTTTCAATAAAAGATGATCTTGAGAAGATCGCTATAAAATCGACGTATGTATTTTACCGTCACTATTTTTCTCACTGTTTGTTTGGCAAGATAATAACGATTTTAGTTTGCGTGCAGGTCAGAGTTCGAATCCTGAAAAATTACCTCAATCATGGGTATCTATTGTGTGCCGAAACTTTCACCACGAATTAACAGTAATTTACGTAACCAACCAGACGTATAATGAATCTAGGCAATCCGAATAGTATTTTTACCATTGTTTATTCGTTGTGGCGTCATGAATAGTAGATTTTCATCTTCTGATGGATTTGGCTGAACTTGAATTAAACTGATAGTCGAAAGTTGAGGATATCGGATTCATATTTGTATTTTTGAAGATTTATTCACAACTAGCTGACCCGGCGAACTTTGTACCGCCTGAATTATACTTAAAAGTTGTATAAACTTACCATTGCTTTTTTTTCAAGCAGGAAGAAAATTAGGCCAAATTAAAGTTCAAAATAAACAAAATTTCAATAATTTTGTAATTCACATGGAGAGAATGCTTTTTATTTAAGCGGTAACTAATTGTTGAACTTGAACATATAACTTTTTGTTTTTAATTGTTGTACAGTTCTCTTTTTGCAGTACCTCATGTGATTTTGAATAGCAGGAGTATAATCCATATTATACCTTTCCTCTTATAACATAACATAACATAACATAATCTTTATTCTCATAATCAATGCAAAATTTACAAATGAAAAGAGATAACCGTCAAAAATAATATAAATTCAATAAGATTTAAAAGAATATTCCATGAATTCCTTGATGGAATATGGTTCGATATGAACAATAAGTTTAGTTATTTCTATTTTAAATTTTTTTAAATCTGGTAAAGTCATGAAACTCTTTGGTAGTAGATTGAAAATTTTTATACACATATATCTTGTGTTTCTTTCTGTCAGTGTAAGAGAATGCTTCGGGAAGTGGTATGGAATTATACGTCTTGTGTTGTTTTTATTCAACAGTTCTTCAAAATATTGTGGATGTTTTTTCACGAATAGCAGACATTCCAAAACATATAGTCCCGGAAGTGTGAGCATTGAATTTTTTCTGAAGTGACCTCTACATGACTCACGATATCCCAACCCGAGAATTGCTCTCAGGGCGTATTTTTGCAGAACAAATAGTTTGTTCAAATCAGTGCATCCACCCCATATGACAAGCCCGTACCTCAGAAGTGAAACAAAATTTGCGTGATAGGTTGTTTTCAACAGCTCCAAGTCCACTTTCCGAGACAAAATCCTGATCATGTACAAAGCTTTATTGAGTTTCTTGCTGAGACCATTTACATGATCATTCCATTTAAGATGACAGTCTAAGGTAATTCCTAGAAATTTTGTTGACGATAGGAATTTGATCTGATTGTTATTCAATGTTATTGAGTGAGGACATTCCTGATCAGACTGAACTGTTCTAAAAATCACACAATCAGTTTTACAGACATTTAGATGTAATTCATTCCGATTGCACCATCGCTGTACCGCATCAAAATGTCAAGAATATGAACGAAAATTATATTCCTTCAATGAACTATCGACTATTAACACAGCCCGTCGACCAGAATTAAAAAATCAGTCATTTGTTAATAGCCCAACCTGAAGTGGCAAAAACAAAACTTTTCTAATATTCTCAAAATCTAATCAGTGGTCACACCATTATTTTAGACATCTTAGCTATGCTGCTAAGCTCAAAATAATGGGTAAACATCTCAGTTGATGGAGCAGCGCGATTCTCATTATTCCATGGATATGAGCTGTCAATCTCTCTTCAATTTGTTCAATTTAGTTGACGATATCAAGCTCGTTAGAAGACAAATCGAGATGTTAAAATGTCGATAGTACGATCGACACGGCAAAATTATCAACACTGTGAATTATGTTGAACTCATATTCAAATTTATTGATGGTCATTCGACCAGATCAGATTAGGCAACCCATGAAACATTATTGTATATCATAAGTGAAAGCCCGATGAGCAAACGTTTCAAAATTATTGACGCTTACAATACTGTCTGTGTGCGAACATAAACACGAATATAATATGTCAATTACTAATTATGGGCAATTTTGGATTCAGTTATTTCCGTAAATATATCTATTACCCAAACAGAAATTCGAAAGCATTTCAAAAATAGAGAAAAAAGATGAAGATGGCCAACTCACGTTTGAAACTGATCGTCAAAATCAGATACTTGATCTTTCGGTAAAAATTCACTGTTCCACCAACTTGAGATAAGTTTACCCGCTTTTTGATCTGGCGATAGACTTTCATGTTACCATGAGTTCTATGCGAATCACATATCGCCATCTAACAGCGGTAATATCAACCTACGACTATGTAGAGTGACTTGTCTATTCACTGTACGACTACGCATCAACGGTAGCGACACCTAGTGGCCTTATTCAAAAGAAGGAAAAGCATTTCCTGCATAAGTAAAACTTTCATTCATTTTTTCGAAGTTTTATTGTATTTTATAATAATCAGACCTAAGACGATTCCATAAATGAAGTTTCATAACAAACAGTCCATCCGATCTCTAGTTATAAATGGTGTAACCAACATCTTTCTTTTATATATATAGATGATGAATACAGTATTTGAGAAAGCATGTAGGGGAAAAACTACAAAATGAAATACATACATATGTATTTTTTGATTCATTTCTTAATATTATGAGCAAAATACGTTGAAAAATGGTTCATAAATGTGTTGTTTATGATTACGATAAATTGGACTATTTGAATCCTGATTTGATTTTACACAGGTATGTTCCACTCTTATCATTCTGAGTAACATTGGCTCTACCAAAACGCAAAAAAAATCGTCAATTTAATCTTCTATAAACTAGAAAAATTTTCATGATTATTATTTCAAAAATATAGCTTGTACTCATGAAAAACGAAAAATATATTCAATAACCCCAGATCTAACGATTACCCTGTTTTTTTAATTGAAAAACTAATTAAATCGAAAAAAAGAAAATTATTTGCCCTCGGGACGTTCTTCAACTTCAATTTGAAAAAAAAATCAAGTCTCTACGTCGTAAATTAGGTTACTTAGGTACTCGTGAAATAAAGAGACCACTTTTTGAATGGAGATTTACCACGATGCAAAAGGTGATACTTCCCCTTAACGCTTTTGTTCGAGAGCGAGTGGAACTCTTTTCAAAAAGCTTTCCCTAAAACATCGATATTCCCAACTTTTGATGAACAGTTCCTTCTACCTCTAGTGCTCATCAGAAAACCCGTTCAACCTTTCAAATCAGTTGACCAAACCGCCGCGTACCTCATCAACTATTTCGACATATCGCACTAATTACCCGACGACGACTATACAGTCCATTATCCCACGATAATCTCGACGATCGAAAAAACACGCACACTCTGCGATCTCCAACGTGAAAAATCACGATTTTGAACTTACCGAATCGTCTTCGTGCTTCCATCGTTGTGTGAGTAAAGTTTCAACAGAGACCTGGGTCCTTCCAGGAACAACCTCGCCGCTGGCTTGTCGCTGTCTTCGCGAACTTTAACGCAAGCCCTGAAGTCCCTGTCTTGTCCTGGAAGGCGGAGAAGGACACGGAGGGCTCCCCTGGGATACAGCCACGTGATTCTTCCTGTTCGGCATCTGAGATAGACCGGAGTTACTCCTCGTTCCGTCGCTGATGTCGAGAGGCCGCTGGAAGGAAAAAAGAAGAATTGTAGGATATGAAAATTCGCAGATTCGATGTTTATGAAAATATCAATGCTCGAGTCCATCTGTCAAATGAAAATATGATGCCAATTGTCACAGATCCATAGAAAAACTGGTGTTGTCAGTGATTTGATTTTGTTCAAGACTTTCTAGTCGATTGAAAATCAAAGTATTTGCCCTGCATTTCATTACTCTCGAGAGGGGACACGCAATTCTTCCATAACCACAATCCCCTATGACATAGATCATAGAAAGTCCAAGGTTTTGATAGAAATATGATGTATAGAGGCGTAGAAATCTTAATACTATGCCTATTGTCCTTTGTTCATAGATGATTCGAATTCGAAAAATACACAATGGCATTATCGAATGGTGATTCGATGAAATTATAATGATTTCTTAGCCACTGAGTTTTTCCAAGAGCTTTTGGACCATACGTTATCATACGGGAAAATTATAGTCATTTTTCATTATAATAATAACATTGATGACAATGAAGAAATACATTAGGACACCTCTTAAGGTCGCAGTACAGAGGCAGTAGGAAAACTCATCCGATAGAGGCGCCATCGTGAATTTTATGGAATATCTCTATCCTTATGAATGAAATGTACAATGGCGCTCTATCCGAAAATCGCTGAAATATGAAATCAGTGAATATACTCCATTCACTTTTATTTAATCACATAGGAGGTCATGGTTTCGTTTTCAGGAGTTGGTGCCCCTGATGAAAAGCGCAGAACATATGATGAAAAGTCAGTGCGCGCACAGAAAATATCGTTAATGACAAAACGACGTTGCCAGTTTCATTGTTTACATCAAAGTAAATGTATCAAAGATATTCCACATTTTGTTAGGTTTACAAATTGTTCGCAGATTTTTGGTATTTAATCGATATTTGCAGGTGAGTTTTTCGTCGAATATCCAAGATTAACGTATGTTTATTGTTTTTAGCACCAGTTTGGAGCGTGAGGACGATTTTCAAGACCAGGACGAATGTTTACATTTCGAGGTTGAAGGGGTACACGGGAATTTCGTTGAAAAAGCTGTTATTTGGACAGATATCGCAGTAGATGGATCGGATGGAGCCTCGAGAGGTCGATTAGGATGATATTTTTCAGGTTTTCCAAGAAATTTGGCGATATCTGAGCAGATTTGCAAAAGTTAGGTACCTCACTAATGAGGTGGAACTTAGACCTAATTCTCCTATAAGAAACGCCTTTCAAAGGTCGAGATGGTGAAAAATGTACTCTTTAGATGTTGTTTGAACAAACGCAGCCGAGTTTTATATCCCAACATTGATTTTAAGAAAGTTATCAACAAAATAAAATTGACATTATTCTTGTAATTACCCATCAATTCATCTCATACCTTTGGGTTGATTTTTTTTAACGAATTCTTGATTAGAATCAACAATTGATGTCGTCTAGTCTTGAACTTTCAGTTCAAGAGGATAATAAACATTAAATCTTCTCATGCATATGAAAATTATGTGAAAGCAATGCAATTTTCTTCCATGGCAAAAAATAATATATTTCAACAGTGATCTCTTGTACTTTTCATGCAAATAACTAGAAAAGGAATCCTTTCTATCAATTCATATAAACGTTAATTATTTTCGTCCATCACATCTTTTCCAATTCATTCATTTTCCAAATAAATTCACATTCTGGGAAATACGCTAAGAATGTAGAAAGGGCTACATAGTGTTGACTTAACATAAAAATATTTCAAAAAACGTCATAATTTCGATACAGAGTGAAATGTGTCAAATTTCCAAGGCAAGAGTTGTGATTTTATAATTGTGAATGGAGTATATGTGGGTAAAGCAGGAACTTTTTCCCGCCATATATTTGAATTTGGCCATTCTCTGCCAATTTCGTATTTCAAGTCGTTTTTCAGAACGAAATTATCTGTAGATTCACTTTTAATCGGGAGTTGAACTATTTTCATAGTCTCTCGTTTGAAATAAAACAGAAGCATGAGTTGGCTTATTATCTTCTATTTTGAAAGAGAAAACATTAACTTTCGAAATGAAATCGATTTAAATTATTTCAGTGAGAACTCCAATCCTTTCTGAGTTTACCCATACAAAATTTCAGTTCTTAAAGTGAAACCATTTTCAAATGCAACTCGAAATAAAAACACACAATGAAAGAAATCAATTCTAATGATCTTAACAAAATTCCATAAAAACTGTATAAATTGCTGCAGCTTCTAACAATTGAAAACACATTCGAGCCCAATTTGGTGGGGACCCAGTTTTGATCAATCTTTTTCGTCGTTCACAGCAGTCAGTAAGGGACCCCTATGCCCATAATAAAACGCTTTTTGTTATTCTTTGTCATACGATATTCTGTTTCTGCATTCAATTTCATTCAATTGTCGTTTATTTCAATTGACCATTTATACGTTCATGAGTCAGCCACACCAAATTATAGCCATGACTAATATGCATATTTAAATTGACGAATTTCAATTTTAGCACGCGCTGAGCTACCATTAATTGAGCCAAGAACTCGTTCAGTAAAATACGAAAACTATGTCAATTGATTAGCAGCGAATGGAATGTGAGAAAAGCAGGCTTTTCGCTTAGACAAGCTGCTTCAAAATCGAGAGCATGCGATGCCTTCCTATTCAAATATACTAACAGATAAAGAAACTGCAACACCCAGAAAGAGATGTTTAAATTTAATTTTTTTTTTGGTAAAACATAGATAGTATAGCAAGGAGTAAATGATTAAAATTGGAGAAAATTAACGAAGGGTTTACAATTTTTTTAATAAATTTGTTAATAATGTGTTTGTCCACCGCTGTTATCTATACAGGGTGGCCATTTGAAAACGAAACAGACGAGATTACAGACGATATAAATTTTTTCGATAGAAATGCTCGGACAGGTCGATTTCTGTTTCGAGGGGTACAACTTAAGATGTAGGTTACGGACGCATAGCGCTTCAACCCTTGCTGCTACAACCCCCACCCCCAATTTTTGAATAGGGAAGATGGGGTGAGTGATACCTCAATTCAAAGGTATTTTTATACTGATTTCAGCACAGTAATTGTTTTTTCATTTTATGCATTAGTTCTCGAAATATTCTTAACTAAGTATTTGAAAATGAAGTGGTGTTTTCATGGCACTTGTGGTGTTTTTTTGTGAAAAATCGACATCTTGATTAAAGATTTCTATGTCAGTGGATTTGAGGAAGGAAGCCACAGTCATGGTTGTTTTGAAGCTCAAAATGTCGATTTTTCACAAAAAAACACTGCAAGTGCCATGAAAACACCACTTCATTTTCAAATACTTAGTTAAGAATATTTCGAGAACTAATGCATAAAATGAAAAAACAATTACTGTGCTGAAATCAGTATAAAAATACCTTTCAAATGAGGTATCACTCACCCCATCTTCCCTATTCAAAAATTGGGGGTGAGGGTTGTAGTAGCAAGGGTTGAAGCGCTATGCGTCCGTAACCTACATCTTAAGTTGTCCCCCTCGAAACAGAAATCGACCTGTCCGAGCATTTCTATCGAAAAAATTTATTTCGTCTGTAATCTCGTCTGTTTCGTTTTCAAATGGCCACCCTGTATACGCTCCTTCTGGGTGTTGCAGTTCCTTTGTTAGTTAGTATACTTATACAGAGCCTACTCTCTGTATGAGTTTCGCCATTTTCTGCCTTTCCTGATAACAAAGCCTCCTAATAATCTTAATTGACCAATCAAGCGAATGAAAAAGCATAAGTGTGTCAATTTAAATTAGGAACGCGGTTTATCATTTAGTTCTATCGGAAGTAGGTATGACGTCCGCGTCAAGTCGACTGCGCGTTTTGGCGTACGCTCAAAAGCGCTCAAGTCAAGTAAAAGTAGACCAGTTTCACCGCGTTCGATAACAGAAAAAGATAATGACACCACGCCCAAACGGAACAAATCGGCGTGAAAGACTGTTAAAGCAGAGATTGCTGCACACTTGGTGTTTCAAGGATCAACGCCGGACAACGATAACCTATAAGATTTCTTCTATATATAATAACGGACCATAGAACTTTCGAAAGGCTGTTTCCAATCGACTCTGCAAAGATCGCATTCTCCATTTTGGTTTGGTTCAGCGAAGGGAATCATCGCAGCTAAAACTGTTGAAAACTATACGACCCAGCTACCGTTAAAAAATTCGATGTCGAATAAGTTTTTCAGGTCAGAATAATGAGTTTTCAAAGAAAAAATTATGTATACTCCATTCACTCTTATTAAGTATCCCGGTTGACCAAGATTTAGGTTTAACATTTTTTTGCTTAAAACTGACGCAGGTTGGTACTCGTTAAATGTCAAATGATCCTCAGAGACGTTGCCAATGCTAATTTCTATTTACTCTTTTTTAATTTGTGAATGGAGTTAGTTCTTTTGAGGTTTCTGTGACACAGGTTTCGCAGTACTACCTAGGAGCATAGAATAACTGGAGGGAAGGCTTCATACGCCCGACAGATCATTTTGAACTGCCAATAACGGCGGAGGTTAGAGTTTCGTGTGACCCCCGATAGATAACGCTGAGATCCTTTATTCAGTAACATGTCAGATATTTTGTTCTATGGCGCTACAATTGCAAAGAATATAATGTGGCTGTCATTGTTATTGATACATTTATGCTTCTTTTTAATTGAAAATGGCCATAAATCATAACATAGACAATATTGATGACATATCATCGCTTTATTCTAATCAACTTTTTATGCGCAATTATATGGTAAGTCTGTGATCGGTAATAAATTTGTCAAAACAATATCCTTATCGGAAAAAGCGAAAATTCAGGTGAGTATTACCATTATTATACGGGAAGACTGAGGTCTTATCTGTTCTCGTGTATCATACGCAGAATTGTATGGTACCCCGTTTACATTCCCTCTGCTTAACACTTAGATTCGGAGCGGGAAACAGATTTTTCTTCCTATATTCAATCTGATCCTTGTAGCCATTTCTTTACACGTGCTATATGCATTATATTGTCGGATTTACGAAAAAAAGTATGTATTGCTTTCTTTCAAAAGAATATATATTATGATATAGTAATAAATGGGACCTAATAAGTAATAACAACTAATAACCATTAAAGATAATTTTATTAAGGATAGCCATGTTGTAGGAACGAACGACGTTGTCGCCATCTCGTGACCTTGCGGCGAACTGACAAGTTCGGACGTTTTTGGCAGTTCATTTTCGTAGGGGAGCCTTCTCTCCAGTTATTCTATGCTCCTAGGTATTACTATACATTTCCTGGAGTATTTCAAGTTGTCCAAAAAGGTATTTAAATGTATTGAGAATTTTGAAAAGTGGGAAATTCCATAGGTCCGTCTGTTCGTTCAGAAGTTTTTCTGTCGGGTTATTCGAATACTTTTATCCTTTTTTAGAATGAACTATCACAAAGTAACGGATTATTCTGTAAATTATTTTTCAGTAATATTTCACCACTCGATTCTTAATTTCTGTACGAGAAAATAGCATAACTGGATCTCTCAACCATGTTTATATACGTGAAATATTTCCAGTATTAACAGAGAAAAAAGTTGCCTCAGCATTCGCCAGGTCTTTGGAATCATTGAATTCATATAATTTTTTCTCAAATTCATTATTCTCCCAAAGTAAACAAACATTTTGATGAATGCGTAATAACTACGTCCTCCATGTATAAAGGACAACGTGGCATAGATATCTGACAGGAAAATGACTTGCCAGAGTTCAAGGAGCTATTGAAGCAAGTCAGGCTGTGGTCTGTGGAAATCAGGGTTCTTTGTAATTGGTCCCAAGTTTCCTCGATTGGATTTAGATTTGGAGATCTTGGTGGTTTTGCTGAATGTGCAGTGAATATCCTTTACTTAGGCGAGCAGTTCAATTGATTTTAGTTGTTGATGTGCTTCTTATTCTCAATGAAATCGCGCTCAAGTGAACTAAGAAAAAATTAACCTGCGGAGGTAAATTTCGAAATCCAAATCTACATGAATTTCATTACGAGAAACCAGATATGTGACTTCTTATGACGAATGGCTCGAAGCGATAATTTGTCGGAAATTTTCCATTTAATTTGATTCTTATAAGGGGAATCATTCACAGTGAATATCATATGAAAACCAAGGCTTCGGTCGCATGCTCTGCTAATTTGAACAAATTGCTTTATAATGACAATATAAGAGCCGGACCGATTGTAGCGTGTCTGTGTCATTACATTTCATTAGGATTCTTGAAAAATATCTTGGTAACGAGTATTTACAAGGATATTTAATACGGAATTCCATCATTCAATCTGGTGAGATTTAGAGGAATTTTAGGGAGGCTTTGATTCAATTACAGCCAGGAACAACTTTTTTTGACCTCGGGTTTTCAAGAATCCAATTGATAAAGCACATTTTCTCACATACACGAACACCCTATATAAGAAAACTTCCGACGACCAAATACAAAAATAACAAATGCTATAACCCTAGAGATGAAAAGTTAAGGTTGCTGATTCCAACGAGTAGGAAAAGTAATCCGATAGAGGCGCCACTGTGCATTTTATGAAATATTATTCCTTTAAATGTCTCTCTTAGGAATGAAATGTACAATGGCGCTCTCTATCCGAAAATCACTGAACTATGAAATTTGTGAATATGTAGGTAAAGCAGGAACCATTTCTCGCTATACCTAAATTTTAATTTGGCCATTCTCTGCCAATTCCGTATTTCAAGTCGATTTTCTGAACGAAATTATCTGTAGATTCACTTTTAATCGGAAGTTGAACTATTTTCATGGGTCTTTTGTTTGAAATAAAAAAAGAAGCATGAGTTGGCTTATTTTCTTCTATGTTTGAAAGAAAAAAAATGAATATTCGAAATGAAATCGATTTGAATTATTTCTATAAGAACTCCAATCTGAGTTTTCTGAGTTTACCCACAAAATTTCAAAGTGAAACCATTTTCAAATGCAACTTGAAATAAGAACACACTACATTGAACGAAATGGGCCACTTTTCACACTGGTAACGTAATATACTATTTCTGAATAAGAACACAACTGAATCCAATATTCTTCAATTTCGTTTTATTGTTCCTGAACAAATTCCAGTTAATGGATTGGTCTGCAACTCATTGAAACCAATAATACCATTTATCGTGAACACAGATCGAAATGTAATAAAAATTTAATGGATCCTTTATATTCACATTGGCAATATTGCATCCGTCTATTATTATTCCGATGATGAAATCTCGCTGCTAGGAATATTCATCAAACTGATTGGCTTTCGTTATTGCTCCATTAATTCTTCGTCCATTGAGCCTTGATTGAAATCATTGTGAAGGAGATAGAATGTTTTATCTTTCGATTTATACTCAATTCACAAATGTATTTTGCGATTTGGAAAATGTTGAAATTGTGGACAGGAAGTCATCAACCTTTTTTTCCTATATAGTTAAGTTCAACCACTACAGGATACACACCTATAAATTCCCCTAAAAGAACAAATAATCTTTTAATGAAGCAGAGTCGGCTAAGGGTTAATTTCAGATCGGTAGAAAGGTACCCTGCTATTAAAGGTAATAAAACATCTTTTTCTGTTGCCTGCTTTGTCAAAATGGTCTCACTTCTTCCTTGCAGTGCTTCAGGGCTTTCTATTAAAGTTACCTGACGAAGATGAAACCACAAAAGATTGCGGAGTTATTTCAACATTAATATTTGCATATTCCTCATCAGGTTATCCAAAAAATTCAGTATACACTTCGCGGACGTACCCTGTATAATGAAGGAAGAGAATACGTTTCTTCCCCTATATGTGGAGGTATAGTCAACGAAGGTTGTCTACACATGTGTGTAACTTAAGTTGTAACATGAGACCGAAATTTTCCCGCTCAAATTGTCATCTCGAAAAAGGCGGAACATTGGGAGGAAGATAATGTTACATTTTGTCGGCCTGGGGTTTATTACCTGTTGAAATCTTTTAGAGCATCGATGATGCGAAAACACATTCAACTCCAGTGTTATACAGAGGAATCATGTTCGCATAAAAAACATACGGATTTCGGTATATTTGATTGATTCTCGACTTTTTTGTCTCGCTCAATTTGTTGCTCCATCGATTATTTAGGTTAACTTGGAATGTTGGTAACTTCAGTATTGATTATCCAGTCTATTTTGATATTTATTAAGTTTGAACAAACTCCACCAAATTAGGTCCATCCAAGAATCAAGTCCAGTCGCAGCTTTATTTCTAGTTACAAAACAGTAACTAGAAATTTTCTGTGCTTTCATTATAGCAATGAATATTTAAATATAACCTTAAAATTAAATAGTATTTTTTCAAAGTAAGGCACTTTGAACATGAAAATGTCCTCAATTATCACATACGATTACCAATTACCATCGTGTAAATCTGTATACTGTATTTTCATCTTTTATTGAAACATTTCCGAACGATCAATTATAGGAGCATACAGCCTGGAAATTCTGGTCCGATAACGAAAAATAACGTGGATGATTCAAAAGCTCCTTTCCAAAGTTCGATATGAATATTCGCTAAACCAGAAAAATCCAGTTTATAATTTTAAGCGTGTTGCGGCAAAGTGAATGGATTGGAAAAATTGTAATAGATATCAAGACAGAAACAAAACTCAACGAGTGGGTTTATTTAATATATGAAGAATTTTGTCAGGACAACTTTCGGAATTTGTGACCAATGAAGGAGTAAAATATGTTATATTAAAAATGTTAATATTCCAATTTTTCTGCTTCAACAACCACTGTTATTATTTCCTCATCTGGGCAGAACTCGTCATGTTCATAATTGAAGGCTTTGTGTCAGCAATATCATAACATTTCATATATTTTGACTGATCTTCTTTTATTTCTTTTCTACGTGCTCTGTGCAGGCTTTGCATTTATTAGCTGTACATTCTTTAAGAGCCTCATTCCAAAGATTCTTCATTTGCGCAATTATTTGCCAAAGTTGTTCGAATATTAATGACAAAACAAAAGTGCGCGCACAGAAAATATCGTTAATGACAAAACGACGTTGCCAGTTTCTTTGTTTACATCAAAGTATCAAAGATATTCCACATTTTGTTAGGTTTACAAATTGTTCGCAGATTTTTGGTATTTAATCGATATTTGCAGGTGAGTTTCTCGTCGAATATCCAAGATTAACGTATGTTTATTGTTTTTAGCACCAGTTTGGAGCGTGAGGACGATTTTCAAGACCAGGATGAATGTTTACATTTCGAGGTTGAAGGGGTACACCGGAATTCTGTTGAAAAAGCTGTTATTTGGACAGATATCGCAGTAGATGGATCGAATGGAGCCTCGAGAGGTCGATTAGGATGATATTTTTCAGGTTTTCCAAGAAATTTGGCGATATCTGAGCAGATTTGCAAAAGTTAGGTACCTCACTAATGAGGTGGAACTTAGACCTAATTCTCCTATAAGAAACGCCTTTCAAAGTTCGAGATGGTGAAAAATGTATTCTTTAGATGTTGTTTGAACAAACGCAGCCAAGTTTTATACCCCAACATTGATTTTAAGAAAGTTATCAACAAAATAAAATTGACATTATTCTTGATTCTTGTAATTACCATCAATTCATCTTATATCTTTGGGTTGATTTTTTTTTAATGAATTCTCGATTAGAATCAACAATTGATGTCGTCAAGTCTTGAACTTTCAGTTCAAGAGGATAATAAACATTGAATCTTCACAAGCCTGCACATGAAAATTATGTGAAAACAATGCAATTTTCTTCCAAAATATTATATTTCAACAGTGATCTCTTGTACTTTTCATGCAAATGACTAGAAAAAGAATCCTTTCTATCAATTCATATAAACGTTAATTATTTTCGTCCATCACATCTTTTCCAATTCATTCATTTTCCGAATAAATTCACATTCTGAGAAATACGCTAAGAATGTAGAAAGGGCAACATAGTGTTGACTTGGAACATAAAATCATTTTGAAAAACGTCGTAACTTCGATACAGAGTGGAATGTGTTAAATTTCCAAGGCCAGAGTTGTGATTTTATAATTGTGATTTCAAAGATGGCTCTGATGAAAAACGTACCCATTTTCCTCATAGTATCTGAGCCTCTGGAGAGATCGAACCAAATTTGGTATTTGAAACATTGAACACTAGAACATTTAGTAAGAATATGTCAGTTCTTAAGAAACCAGTGCCGGAGAAAAACCAGTGTTTGGCACATTGAACATTCAGTTAAGGATGTCACTCGCAATCTGGCTCGATTTAAGCTAATGGAAGCTTCCGAAAAAAACTTGTACTGAGTGTCTTCCTTGCGCTGTCTTTTATTTCTTTCGACAGCGAAGCAGCGAACAAATGAAGAGACAAAAACCGTTTGGCAAGCTCGATAATCATGTTTGGACTCAAACTTCCCGCAATCTACATTTGTAATGAGTTTCCTTATATTGTTTCAAATAAAAACATTATACTGCAATTTCCGAGCGCTCCTTTTTGTCCGCAATCATTATCGACAATCATCACGAATCAATAACCGCATATTTGGCTATAACCATCCATCTTATTTTTTTCCGAGCGATTCATTTATCGTTCCATTCAAGTTATATTTTATCGGCCTCCTCAAACGAGCGGAGGCATTTTAAATCAACCCATATAACGCAAGACTTGTCCGTAAACGACTTTTATTCCCTTAATGGTGTTCAATTTCAAGTCGGTATATCAGGTACCTACGGCACATCTGTTCTGCAGAAAACGGCATTATCGGCCGCGACTGGGAAAATTCATAATTCGAACGGGTTGATGGGAAAGAAGAAGAAAAGTTGTCCAGATGACTGCTGGCCAAATTTCCCTTCGTTCTATGGATTTTTCACGAAAATGCACTTAATTTGAATTCTTTTCATTGGTTTGAGATTGAGATTAACCGAAAATTAACAAAAATTTGTCCTTGAAACAATTTAACCTCGAAAATATCTGACAGTTCGTTGGATTAATGTAACCATAGAGGAATCTCGAAGAAATACCTGCTCCAACGCGTTCTGATCCTACCGAATCCTATCTAAATAGCTTGGAAACTCCTACAAAAGAACTCTGCTTCTATTTGATCGCGTTATCTGGTTGATATTTTGTATTTGAATGGGACAAATATTTGTCCAAGACACGTTCGTTGTATGGAGGTTTTATTTCAGATAAATAATCGGATAATACTGCTCATACTGGCGGAGGAGAATAACCTCTATGGCTATGGCCGAGCTCTGTGGGCGCGCTGTGTCTTCAGGGTAAAAGAGCCGCAACAACTTCGGCATCGTGACTAAGCCTTTCCATACCGTTAGTAATTCTATTTGTAATGTAAAGATTGTCTCCTTGTTGATGACCTACATATGAGAGATCTGTTCAACTTTAACATTGAACAATTGGCGAATTTAAGCCGAAGAATTCCAAATTAAAATACTCATATTAAAAGGCAGAAAACCAAACTGACAACTGTTCATTTATTTCTGTGTTCTGACAAAAGTCTCAAGAAAAACTGTATTATGGACCAGTATTCGCGAGAGAAGTGCAATAAACTACACCGGGACATTTCAATTGGGCCTTTTAATCATCTCATCGAAACGTGCAACAATTTTTCTGCGTTTTAATTGAATGAGAACGGAGAAAGATAAAGAATTGTCCGGATGTCCACTGGTCATTTTTTGGACTTCTCCACGCGAAAACAACGGTCCAAAATGAATTGACGCATATTTCTCCTTTTATGAGGTTGAAGGTACTGTTATCCAATTATTTCGACTCGATATCCATGATCATACTTCCTTAAACTCTATATTTGTTGTGTTTGGGAAGAACATGTCAAAAATTCCAGCAAAACCTTCCTCTAGTCACCATAGAATCCTAAATCTATGCATCTACGATGCATAGAATATGATGCATAGAATCCCTATTAATTTTGAATATCATATAAGATTGTGCGACCTCTTTCGGGTGAAATGAAAAGCAGGAAGAAGACACATATTTTCTATCGACCAAAAAGTCCAATATCCAGGTTTTCTATGCATCTATGGTTAAAAAAAAACTAATGAGGGAAAATGATAAACAAATTATGCTCACTAATACACCCGTGTCGAAAAATCGAGAGCCGATGTAGACGCCGCAAGTCTCGACACTTGGGTTAAATATTTATTGGGGCATGACATTAAAAATGACTTATGGACTCACCCCTTGACATCTGAGATGGGGGAAGTTATAGTCAAATGAGGAATTCCGTGAAGTTAATAAGGCACCACACATGTTTTGAAGTGGATGGTCGGAATGTGGCAATAATGTCCTCTTTCTGTTTTCTTTTGGGGGATATATTTAGACAGGCCGAAAACCCAGACGTGCAGGTGGTTAATCGTTATCGTTTGTACTATTAGGATTTCTTAATGCGAGGAATAGAAGGGGAGGGGTTGAGAAACTCGAGAACCAGGCAACATAGAATACTCCTTGGTTCAATAAGACGCATAGAACATAGAGTTCCTATGCTTCTATGTTCCAACGCATTGAAAAATTTCTTGACAGCTACCCATAGAATTCATGGTTCTATGCATCTACAAAAAAACTGTGACAGCAGTTGTCGAAGAAAACGTCTACGATCCAGAATCTGTGGTTGAAATTCAGATTCTTCTCCAATTGTTTCATCATAGAGCCCGTAAAGGATGACCTAACCTAACCTATAATGTTAGGACAGGTTGTCCGTGCTTACTAGGAGCTTAGAACAAATTCATCTGCCCATATTGCCTTACACCAATCTGTTTATTTCGCAGTCAGGTACCTAGATAAAGCCGACACCTTATTATTATTGCATCAGGAGTCAATATTTTCTTTTCTGCTCCTTCCTACCTGTCAAGCCCTCGAGATATGGCATGACTAATATCAAAGACGTGATGGATCATGAGGTTGGCATATAATTCCGAGTAATGGATAGCAAATAACACTATCTTCTGTAAATTGCGCTCGAGACGCTTGTATTCGTTTGCATTTACTCAAGATAATGCCTAAAATTTGACGAAATACGTATTTGAACAGGTTATCAGTTGAAAGAAATGGAACAAGTTATGACATTTCGTTCTGTGGACGAATCATCGAAATTCGTGATTGGGTTTGTTTGACTGTGAATTGTGTAAATTTTGTTGACTTTGAATTCCAACAAGACGAGCGGTGATAAGAACGAGAAATCATTAAATATTTCATGTTCAATTCTATTTCGAGTTTTGGATTTCTACATGTATTTCATTCCATAACTTTATAGTTCACTTTTAGGTTACAGGTTGAAGAAACCATAGAATTATGTGAAAGTAACCGAGTACTCATTGGAGTAGTGTATGAGGGGCCCTTACGTTATAACCACGCGGCACGGACTTTGCAGAATATTCACATAGACATATCTAAACAGGAAATCTTGTTGGAACTAAACAACGAATGGGTTGTAACAAAACTCTCACGGCACACACTAATCTTTGTTTCCGATAGATAAAAGTTTTAATCTGAGTAATTTTTCCGTTTCAAATTACTTATCACTGTTGAAATATTATAGTTAGCTTTCAAGATTAGCCGTTGGAAACCCAGCTCCAATCAGCTCAAGGAATTTTCGGGAAACAAGCGGTCCTGGCATTTTATCTTCACCATTAATTTTTCGCCGATGATAAGAATATAGGAACAGTAAGAATGAATGAAAACATTTCTAGCAAGAACGATCCAACAGTTACTCATTCAGAACTCCACAGACCATTTCTATGATAATATAACCCTAAATTATGTGGCTGTGATAAGCACCCTTCCACCACAGAATTGTATATTCCACCCACAACATCCCCCAATGGCACCTTCCGAAGTCACAAATTCGAGAAGAAAGAAGCTTTAAACGTCTTCTTTGTGCCTACTCAGATGACAACTACCTGCGAATCACCCCGGTGATTATCATAGAAACACCTGAATAATATTTTGACAGAAGGGTTGTAAATTCGGAGGGAATTAAAAATGAGTTGTGTTAGCCGGTGAAAGGATGAACTTTTTTTATTTTCTTCAGCTGTGAACATCGGTGGTTTTGTGTTTCATTCCACGATTTCGTATGCGTTTTGTGTCTCGTGATTTATAATGGGATTTTTGTAGGTTTAAGTTTTGGGTTATGTGAACAGGAAATCCCGAAAATATGTTATGAAATTCTTTGGTTGAGATAGGAATTCCTGATGATCTATAGTTGTTCTTGATACAATCGGAGAAGAACATTTTGCTGAATACTTACTATGAAGAACGATTGATTTTTACAGTTGGCAGGATTATTTCTTACCTGTAAAGAAAACGAAATGAGTTAATAACATAAAAATAGGGTAGAATTGGTTTAATCACTTTCAATATTTTCATTTATAAATCAACGCTTCCTACAATCTCTACCACAGAAAATCGAATATTATGTCTATGTTCCTCCGAAAAATCACAGGCTTCTTTGTAATAAGCCATGAACTACTTTGTGGCAACGCTGCATTTCGGATGTGACGTTATTGGAGTATTATTTCATCAAATAGAGATCATACGAGGACCGGTTTTCTCACTATAACAGTATACTTCATTTCGCAATTGTTTTCGAAAAAGTAGAATATTAATTTCCGATATAATCGGAGGATCATTCCAAAGCGCCAGAAACGGGCACGTTCTCGCCTAGAAAACGGTAAGAACGATCAGCTGCAGCCAGTAACTAACGGGTCATCCATTTCGAATGAGATATTTATTATTTTCTGTGATAAACGTCACGTCGGGCATCGTTCGGTGCAGCAGCCTGGATCGACGTAGGCCGTGGCGGATTGTGCGAGCCCACGCATCGGGTAAAACACGATCAGCACGTTCTTCAACACGCTTCCCGAGGCTCAATCTTCACGGGCCAATAACTATAAACCATAGATTTTAGAGGCAATATTTCGGTACGAGTTCTTGTGGGAGTCATACCCGAAAGCGGTGGTTCGAACCACAGACTTATTATCCTGTTAATGTCTATGGTTTGGCCATAAAACAATACCCAATATGGCCACCAACAATTTCGAGAATACATGTCCAAGTTGGAGGCATAGAGAAAGAATATATCTTCTCTATGGTTGGAAGGATAAAAATAAGCCTTCAAATAATAATACAATATGTTGTTGATGAAAACAGTGTTTTCCTGAAGTTTAATTTCAATTACCAAAATACGTTCACTTTGTTTCATATTATAGGTGCCATAACCACAGCAAGCCATAAAATACAATGGGGCAACGACGCATTTTATTCTGAAAATTGGATAGTTTCAAGCTGAACTCATAATTATTCACTGGATATTTTCAATTTCTGAGATTGTAATCAATATCATCCAGTCTGTTAAAGTTTCGAATAAAAAAAATGCAGTTTTATATAATATGTATAGCACGGCTCGAACAGAAAGAGCCGCACCATTCGAACATAACGACAAGCGTAATCGTAAGAGAGACCCACATAATCAAAGCTAAGTGGAGCATTATTCATAAGAAAACCAGAATGCACACAGAAATAAATCCGTAGACAACATAAAGCTTTCGTTATCAAACCTACGCCCCGTGTAGGAGTACCAACCAGAGAAACACGAGCCAAATGCACGTTGGCGACTGCAAGGAGTCACCGTCGAGAAAAAAGCTCCACACTCAGGCCACTCCACAAAGGAACGCGGCCTGTTCACTCGTTCCTGCCATATCATCTGGGTTAGATAATCCGAAAGCTTCGACGCTAGATATCTGACCACTTTGGGCCGTTTTAAATCGGGACTGACAAGCATAATGTTAATGGACGAGAAATATGATACCGTGAAAAGTGATATAAGGACCATAGAACCTTGAAGAATCCATCAGTTTGATTTTCGAGTAACCTCTAAACGTCAGATCGAAGAAATGTAAATATTCGATACTTTTCAATTTTAATGTAAACAAAAAGTTTGAAGACCTCTTTTCTCTTCCTTCTTTATTAATTTACGTGTATGGACGAAAAATATTCGAGAAATCGTCAATGATTGAACTCCAGATATATCTTTAGCATCGGCATTCTTTGGTGTCATTATCATACAAAGTGTTGATCAGAAGAAGAAACCAAATGAGACGTCCTCCAAAGCTTGTTGACCAGTTCATAATACCTCAACTCAAGGCATAAATCAGTAAATTATTCGAAGATGCCGATAAACAAGCCATTTAAAGCAAAATCCATAGATTATAATCCGAATCTATAATCACAGAATAGTTGAATTACTTATTCGCTTTTGGCAACATGGAGATTTGCATACTTGATGAAATTTTATGGCTGAAAATTTCACTATTGAAATATTTTTCGACGTTTTTCAAACTGGTTCCATTAGTAGTCGACGGCATTTATAGTTTGAAATACGAGCTGGTAGATAATGCGCTATAAATCAAAACTTAAGCACATCAAATGGTACCCTTTCAGCGTTCACAATGATGGATGGATCTCTGGACTTGTTTGGCTATGGGAGAAAATATTCCCTGTTCAATAATTTTCGAAATGGAGGCAAGTATTCGAAGGTGAATGCTGAAGAATGCTTACTTATACCTATTTCGAGCAATATTATTTCTTCCTGAGGTATGTAAGGTGATCCTGCAGGTATCTCATACGACCAGCTGACCTTGATCCCAATCAAAGCAAGAAACAAATGATGCGATCGTTATAAAGCCGCCTCGCCTCATTATAGTTAGCCCTGATATGCTTCATAGTTCATGCAAGTGTTCTTCTTATTTGTTGAGCTTTCATACTTTATGTATACCTGCGAGCCTTTTGAGCAAGACCTAATAAGACTGCAGCACATAAAAGATTTTCGAGTTTAATGATTTACGCCAAGCAGAAACCCTCAAACCAATTGGAGTGCTATAAATTATAGCTCAGATTGTTGTCCGACTTTTATTACACGTGATGAAGGCAAGGTAATTCAGATAAGGACCCGATCTAAAGAACCAATAAAACCAACCCCATTCACGGCGATTTTCACGAGTGTTCGTTCGGTATTTTGACGCCACCACAAATTTTACGATCGATTTCCTGAGCAAAGAAGATAAATCTCCTTCAAGTTCTATGAATGTGTGTCAAATCAGGCTTATCTAAACAGCCATGAAACACCATGTGGCAACGCCGTATTTTCTATCCATTGTGGAAGTGCCATTAATTTTACCGAAGTCTTTTCAGATCATGTCTTGTATGGGCTGTGATGAAATGCAGAGTTCCTAATAATAATTCATATATGGTGAAATGTCATAGTTTCCTTCGAAACCACAGATGATATTTGATAAAACATAGATGAATAGAAACATACAGACGTTAGACATACATCTATGACCAATCCCACATATTCTACTTACAACAGTGCTTCATCTCTTGAATTAATAGTCCACAGAGTTTATTTACACATGTTTATTTTCTTCACAACCGAATAAAACGTCTTGGAGGAATGTCATTGTCTTTTACATGGTAATAATTCGTATATGTATGTATATTCCTTCGTAACAAACATGCGTTTCCGAATGGAAATGACTTATGCTTTTCTATTGTTTTGTTTGCTGGGGAACGTGCCTTGAATTTAAAGCGGACTTTACAAGATGAACTGGGCATCATGAAAATTATGAGGTTGCCTCATAGAACATAAATTGTTCTATGGTTTCTACAATTATCGAAGAGTGGCTTCTTATCACAGACGCCACACACTCCACAGATCAAAATTCGCCGCAATCTATGCACGACCATGGAATATTGAGCAGGTGTAGGAGGCTTATTCTAATTCCTTTTGTTTAAATTGAAAAGCAATGAACATCTGCAACGGGCAATGAATATAGAATAAAGCTATGGGCGTTGATGAAGAAATCTATCGCGTGCAGGACATGCGAGCCAGAAATCTTTTATACTTTATCAGATTATAGTCTCAGCAGTCTCGAAGCTATACGAGGAGAAAAATATAGGTGGGGTGCTTTGTATCTGGAAGACAATGAAAGTGTGGGCCTAAAGACAAGATATAAGGACTCATTGTTTCGCAACGAAACGGTCGCCATGTCATGCAATTCGAACGTAGGGTTCACCTTATTCGATTACCCTTCGAATTTCAATGTTCCACAGCTTGCCAGAGTTATTTGAGGTTTCTCTATGGTTTGAAAAATGACATTTTAGTTAAAAGAGATGTTTCACAACTCTATGGTAATCGAAGAGGGGATTTGTTTTGAATGTCAAAGTGGACCATAGAACTTTATCAGTGAATATGTTCATAATGTGGGATTGAAAAATGAATTGAGATATTCAAAGCTGTAATGTCTATAATTCCCTCAAGGAAAATGTTGTAGCGTTATTATAGCCGTAGAGGGAAACCGAATCGGAATTGTTTTATCGAAGAAATCTATATCGACTATAAAAACTGTAATAGCGCTGAACAATGGCACACCTGAAGATATTAATGATACCAGAGGACACAGTTCCACCCATGGCACTAGATCTTTCTGCGTGTTAGCGGGCGGTATAAGATATAACCATAACAATAGACTTAATGATATCGACCTAGCAGAGGTGGGCAACACATAAACTATAAACTACATTTTATTTAAATTTTATCATAAGAAATGACTTGTAGCTCGCGTTGTAGGCGTTCTGAACAACGAGGAGGTTGTTGCTTTCTCGAAACCAGTTTATTCGTGCCGTGCAGGGTTCTCGTAATCCTATTACTGGAAAATATATGGCGGCTACTTGAAAAACTGAATTTGAATTCTTTACGTCATACATTTTCGCATTTCAGACGGACACTAATAGGTTTAGGATGGCTCGACATCTGGCCGATCGATTTACGCATATTTATCGTCAGTTACCGGAGAATTTATAGATTTCTCTACCAAGCGGTTTCCCTGTGTTTCAAAATGTAAATTTTTCCATATTCCGTTGCTTTTGAATTGATTATCATTATCAAGATAGAAATGTCACTGCCTGGCAATTCTATGACACGCATAATCAATTACTAACCTTCAAAAGATAAATTCTGTGACGATCTGACGTATGGCTCAAAATTACAGTGGTTTCAGGTGAGATTCTATACTTATATTAAGGCTCTATGGTGTGTGCTTTGATTAGATTTCGTTTAGCCAGATTCGAGAACATATGAGTCGTTCTTTCCACTGCAGGTGGCGCTATTCACAAATCATGACAGATTCTTATTAGTTATTTCAATTATTCGAATTTATTCCATTTAACGTGTTGTGTCGATAGTCGATATTTTTTCAAGCATTAATTAGTGTTATATTCTTGACATATTGATTCCTATTAGCATTGAGGAAATGAATAATACTTTCATTTTATGAAAATGCCATTCTGTGTTCGGGTCATTAATGACCTTGGCTTGGCAGTTCAGCTGTTGCCAAATCAATCAAATCGATCTATGATGTTGTATAGAAGCATAGATTTCTATGCATCTGTCACTGAATTAAAAAAACGAAAAGTCTTAGTTTCAGCGACAACTTTTTCATTTTTAAACCAATGGAAAACATTCAATAGAAGCAGAAGTTGTGAAGAAGTGAATGCAACTTTGTAGGGGCCATACCGGCAACGGCCCGAGCCCACACAAATACAAGTAGTCGAAAGACTTCACCGTGGATTCTTGTTCATGGCCCCCTAAAAGGACTTCTCGCTTATTCTCTTTGAAGAGTGTAGGCGTCTACATATCTCTGGCTGCATTCAATTAAAGGAGGAACAAACACGTCTGCATTTCTTCACCGCCCGACTCTGCGTTACAGATTTGCATTCTGTTTGCCTTTTATTATTCTCAAGTGGTGTAAATCTAAGTTACACATAATCTGAGTCTGCCTCATCTAGACAGACACGTGGGCTGTAACCCTTGAATTAATACCTTGAGCGGATCCAACATTGAACTTCACATTTCATGGGTGCGCCACGATATTTCTTTATGTAAGATACAGGGAGATTCTGTATATATCCTGTTCCGAAAAGTTGTTGTTTCATATATAA
Organism: Adalia decempunctata; assembly: GCA_951802165.1. NCBI lineage: Eukaryota > Metazoa > Arthropoda > Insecta > Coleoptera > Coccinellidae > Adalia > Adalia decempunctata. Next base: position 3,079,449 of record OX637695.1, on the reverse strand, counting down.
TAATACCACTAGATATGAAAATTTTACTTGCCTAAATTTCATCTCGAGTGGTATTCGACATGACTATTTCACGAGAAAATATGTCTAACAGTAATATGGTCTCATGACACGTATTGCGCTATTTGACAAATAAGTATTCATCATAGATTAAAGTTGTCTGTTTTCTCTATGGTATTCATTGCCCACGCTATACAGTTCTTCCAAGAATTTTTGACATCTCGGAGGGCTTTGGAGAATCGAAATAATGTTGGTAATATGTATTTAGTAACATTTTGAGTTGGTGTTGGAAATAACACTGACGTTTTGTTCTGTCATTAATATTCGAACAAATTTGGCAAAAAGTTGCTAGGAGCATAGAATATGGAGGGAAGGCTTCATACGCTCGACAGATCATTTTGAACTGCCAATAACGGCGGAGGTTAGAGTTTCGCGTGACGCCCGATAGACAACGCTGAGATCGTTTATTCAGCAACATGTCAGATATCTTGTTCTATGGCGCTACAATTGCAAAGAATATAATGTGGCTGTCATTGTTATTGATACATTTATGCTTCTTTTCAATTGAAAATGGCCATAAATCATAACATAGACAATATTGATGACATATCATCGCTTTATTCTAATCAACTTTTTATGCGCAATTATATGGGAAGTCTGTGATCGGTAATAAATTTGTCAAAATAATATCCTTATCGGAAAAAGCGAACACTCAGGTGAGTATTACTATTATTATACGGGAAGACTGAGGTCTTATCTGTTCTCGTGTATCATACGCAGAATTGTATGGTACCCCGTTTACATTCCCTCTGCTAACACTTAGATTCGGAGCGGGAAACAGATTTTTCTTCCTATATTCAATCTGATCCTTGTAGCCATTTCTTTACACGTGCTATATGCATTATATGTATTGTCGGATTTACGAAAAAAAGTATGTATTGCTTTCTTTCAAAAGAATATATATTATGATATAGTAATAAATGGGACCTAATAAGTAATAACAACTAATAACCATTAAAGATAATTTTATTAAGGATAGCCATGTTGTAGGAACGAACGACGTTGTCGCCATCTCGTGACCTTGCGGCGAACTGACAAGTTCGGACGTTTTTGGCAGTTCATTTTCGTAGGGGAGCCTTCTCTCCAGTTATTCTATGCTCCTAGAAAGTTGCGCAAGTGAAAAATCTTTGGAATGAGGCTCTTGAAGAATGTACAGCTAATGAATGGAAAGCCTGCACAGAGCACGTCGAAAAAGAAATAAGAGAAGATTATTCAAAATATATGGGATGTTATGATATTGCTGACATAAAGCCTTTAATTATGAACATGACGAGTTCTGCCCATAAGAGGAAATAATGACAGTGGTTGTTGAAGCAGATTGATAGCAATATTTACACTTTTAATATTACGTATTTTACTTCTTCATTGTTCACAAATATTGAAAGTTACAATGTCATGACAAAATTCTTCATATTATTAAATAAATCCATTCGTTAAGTTTTGTTTCTGTCTTGATATCTATTACAATTTTTCCAATCCATTCACTTTGCAGCAAAACGCTTCAAATGATCTACTAGATTTTTCTGGTTTAGCGAATATTCATATTGAACTTTGGAAAGGAACTTGCTTTTTGATCATCAACGTATTTTTCGTAATCGGACCAGAATTTCCAGGCTGTATGATCCTACAATTGATCGTTCGAAAATGTATCAATACAAGATGAAAATAATATACTGCTGGTACCTATACAGATTTACACGATGGTAATCGTATGTGATAATTGAGGACATTTTCATGTCCAAAGTGCCTTACTTTGAAGAAATACCATTTAATTTTAAGGTTATATTTATATATTTATTGCTATGAGGAAAGCACAGAACATTTTTAGTTTCCTTTTTGTAACTAGAAATAAAGCTGCGACTGGACTTCTAAGGCTTGCTTTGATGTCAATAATTCTTGGATGGACTATATCTATGAATTTGGGAAATGTCATGATTTTAATTCTGGAAAACCATATAACTTACATTATACTATAAGTTCTAAGTGGAAAATCAACTTGTTAGTTTTGCCACAGAATACCTAACTACTAGTTAGGTATTCTGTGGTTTTGCCGGCTCGCATGCTTTATCTATGTTAAACGAGAGTTGCTATGGAAACTTCCTTACTGAAAATGGAATGAGTGAAATAGTCTGTAACTGAATTCTACCTGACGCAATCTAACTTTCGAAATAGATCCCTCTTCCCTCCGCGTCTGCCCTGATGGGTTTTATACATTTATCATAGAATCTTTCAGCGTTACCATAAATTACCTTTTCGCTGACCCATCCATCTGACAGCTCCGCCAGAACAAAGACCCGTTTCGCTTTCTGTTTCTGGTAGAAAACGGGATATTTTATCTCGCCAAGGGCTTAATGGTTTTGGTACGTGATCAGCATGACTTTCTCGAAACGATGGTGGTGACATGGATTAAATCTTGTTATGAAAAATTATGGGCCTGTTACTTCGGTAGATTCTGGTTTTCATTGTCTCTGGCTTTATTCTTCGAGGGACATTATGGTTGTATAATTTCGGCGTTAGAACCGTTGTGTCTTATGGAAATTTAGGATTTGGCTTATCGTGATATATCAAGGAGTTATTCCGAATTAAATTTGCATAAAAAATGTCGTTCCTTTTATTTGGACTCGTTGAAGAATGAGGATGCGAGGTTTAGGGAAAGATGGGGCAATCGCGGTCAGCAGGTAATGGTGGTTATACCCACAACTAAAAAAACTTTCTTCAAGGTAAGTTATGATTTTTTTTTTAGTGAATCATTGAAACATGGTTGAAACTGTTCATCATAAATTTATAACAGTGTTCAATTTGAATCAAATTACGGTATTCTTTTTCTATTCACAATTTACCCTATTAACTCTTTTGCGGGTAATTGTGGTCAAGAAATTGAACGGAAGGAAAATGCAAGGGGAAGGACAAAATATCAAAAGAGTTGAAGGAAAGACTTAAAAAGGCTGAAAGGAAGAAAATGACTCTTCATTGATATGAATTATGATTACTAACAAACATAGACAACAAGTTGTCTATGCTAACAAATGAGAAAAGACGCAGTCATTTGAATTTCGTTCCTGTCCAATTTTCGTCTTGGCTTTTTAACTGCTTAATATGTTTGTCGAGAGTCCAATTATTAATAAAAGTGACGATTTGGTTGTTCCTGTGGATATTGAAGAGTCTGCAAGAAGAGCAAATCTGGAACTTCTACCTAAAAGATCTGTTCAGCAGTACGATATTGCATATAACAATTTCCTGGCCTGGTGTAAATTGAAAAATGTAGAAGGGAACTTCAGGGAACCTGTTTTCCTGGCATACTTAGAAGAAAAATCAAAATATGGAGTTCATCAACTTTGTGGAGCAAATTTTCAATGATAAAGTCAAGTGCCCTTATAAACTTGGTGTGGATGTTAGTAAATATTTTAAGGTAATAGCATATATAGGATATCGTCCAAAAAAATCGAAAATTCTCACTCGTGAACAAGTTGAAAAGTTTATAAATGAGGCACCAGATGAGAAATACTTGATGGTTAAGGTTGCAACAACTTTCGGATTATTTGGAGCCTGTCGGCGTGAAGAATTGTGTGATTTATCAGTGGAAGACATCGAAATAACAAATAAATCATTGGTTATACAACTTCCAAACACAAAAACCAAAGTAAATCGTTCTTTCAGTATTATTGGGAAGTATGTTGACTATTTTCATAAGTAATTTGCACTGCGCCCTTCTGTCATCAAACATCGTCGTTTTTTCCTGAAATACATGAATAATGAATGCACTGCCAATCCAGTTGGTATCAATGCATTTGGAAAAATTCCATCTATTGTTGCCGAATTCCTCGAACTGCCAGAACCAAAGCAATATACAGGACACTGTTTTCGAAGATCCTCCGCTTCATTGCTAGCAGAATCAGGAGCAAATATTACGGATATGAAAAAAACATGGTGGATGGAAGTCTACGACGGTAGCCGAGGGCTACGTTGATCATTCCATTGCATATAGAAATGTCATTGCTGAAAAAATTCTCCCAACCTCAACAAATTTTGGAGCATCATCAACCAATATTGTACTTCCGGTTTCTACAAGTACTGATGGTGCTGAGGATTCTAATAATGTGTTGCGAAGCTCCCTAACGTCACATGGCATTAATTTTAGTAATTGTTCTAGTTTTACGATTAATATTAATGTTCATAAGTAATGATTGTTAAATATTGATAATAAAAATTTCCAATTGCTGAATTTTCTTCATCTGATTTCATCATAAGAAAATGGAGCGCTAAAAATATTTTTAACATTATAATGTTAAAAATATTTTAACATGCTTCCACGTAAACAATCAATTTTAACATTGTTTGCTGTCATTAAAAGTGTCACTTTTAATGGCAGTTGTACAAAAAATAATTGTCTTATATGCCGGGAATTTGGCCGAAACAACGAAGTATGGTACCGATGCACTTCCTGTAGGATTTGGGCTCACTTTGCTGGCACTGGCTTGGATTCCGCATGTTAGAAGTTTTTTGATCATCATTATCAACATCATGACTAACATCGCCCTCACGTGAGTGCAATAGTGGCCAAAAACTGTCTTTTTTCAAACGATTATCTATATATATAAAAGAAAGATGTTGGTTACACCATTTATAACTAGAGATCGAATGGACTGTTTGTTATGAAACTTCATTTATGGAATCGTCTTCGGTCTGGTTATTATAAAATACAATAAAACTTCGAAAAAATTTATGAAAGTTTTACTTATGCAGGAAATGCTTTTCCTGCTTTTGAATAAGGCCACTAGGTGTCGCTACCGTTGATGCGTAGTCGTAGAGTGAATAGACAAGTCACTGTACATAGTCGTAGGTTGATATTACCGCTGTTAGATGGCGATATGTGATTCGCATAGAACTCATGGTAACATGGAAGTCTATTGCCAGATCAAAAAGCAGGTAAACTTATCTCAAGTTGGTGGAACAGTGAATTTTTACCGAAAGATCAAGTATCTGATTTTGACGATCAGTTTCAAACGTGAGTTGGCCATCGTCATCTTTTTTCTTTTTTTTTTGAAATGTTTTCGAATTTCTGTTTGAATAATAGATATATTTGCGGAAATAACTGAATCCAAAATTGCCCATAATTAGTAATTGACATATTATATTCGTGTTTCTGTTCGCACAGAGACAGTTTTGTAAGCGTCAATAATTTTGAAACGTTTGCTCATCGGGCTTTCACTTATGATATACAATAATGTTTCACGGGTTGCCTAATCTGATCTGGTCGAATGACCATCAATGAATTTGAATATGAGTTCAACATAATTCACAGTGTTGATAATTTTGCCATATCGATCGTACTATCGACATTTTAACATCTCGATTTGTCTTCTAACGAGCTTGATATCGTCAACTAAATTGAACAAATTGAAGAGAGATTGACAGCTCATATCATGGAATAATGAGAATCGCGCTGCTCCACCAACTCAGATGTTTACCCATTATTTTGAGCTCAGCAGCATAGCTAAGATGTCTAAAATAATGGTGTGACCACTGATTAGATTTTGAGAATATAAGAAAAGTTTTGTTTTTGCCACTTCAGGTTGGGCTATTAACAAATGACTGATTTTTTAATTCTGGTCGACGGGCTGTGTTAATAGTCGATAGTTCATTAAAGGAATAATTTTTGTTCATATTCTTGACATTTTGATTCATATAAGAGGAAAGGTATAATATGGATTATACTCCTGCTATTCACAGTCACATGAGGTACTGCAAAAAGAGAACTGTACAACAATTAAAAACAAAAAGTTATATGTTCAAGTTCAACAATTAGTTACCGCTTGATAAAGAGAATTCTTTCCATGTGAATTACAAAATTATTAAAATTTTGTATATTTTGAACTTTAATTTTGCCTAATTTTTTTCCTGCTTGAAAAAAAGCAATGGTAAGTCTATACAACTTTTAAGTATAATTCAGGCGGTACAAAGTTCGCCGGGCCAGCTAGTTACTAATAAATCGTAACTCCAAACCTTATTACTCTGACCTCAATTAATAGTCCTTTAATGCAGAATTGTGGTGTTATGTTCTTAATAGAGCTGTGATTTATAGTTTGAGTTTTATTCCAAAAAGAGTTTAACTGACCGCCATTACCCCCTTTTCCTCTATTCAACTGTGAATTGTGATGATTTCAAGCCTTGCCGAAAGTCAGCAGAGGTGGAGGTTGAAATGACATTATGTACTTGGTTTTCGAATGTTTATACAGGGCGTTCCTTAATTGATGATGATTTTGGGATCACCTCACGAACTCATTTGTGTATTTCTTCCGCCATATCGAAGTTAATCGAACCGATCTCCGAGATATGATCCAATATAATCGAACATATATCTCTCCTCCGTTTTCAGAGCACAATGCACCAGCTATTTTAAATAATTACCTGAATACCTCCACGTTCCGTCCCGAAAGAGTATTATTACACGATACGAATCGAAAAATGGCCTCCATCGGAGGTGTTGGTGTTTTGTTTTTCGAATGCGCTCGCAGCCGCCTCGAGCAAAAACACTAAAAGCTTTTTTATGGTTCTATTCGCCATCTTTGATTGTTATGAATGTCCGATATATCTCTTATTTTAAATGATATTCACTCCTCGGATGCACGGGGGATTTCGTTGTTTTTTGTCTTTGTTATCATGGAGGCTAATGGCAGTTCCGCATTTTATGGCCGATGTGAAGAATAAGCGCGTTCTTTTATGCTGATGAAGTTTATGACGAGAGGTGGCAGGAGATTTTGAACATAAATTTAAGTTATTATCCGTATGATTGAGTGAATAAGGGTATTTTTCACAATAATAATCGTTTAACTCAATCGAAACATCAATATCGACTGGTTCACCGGTGGAAGTTGCATAAAATAACAATTAAAAAAAAACGAATGAAATAAATGATAATAGGTGCGTAAATAAGTTCTCGCTGTTTGTCAATAGATGGCTCCAACAGAATGTGCTTAGACATGTGCTAAACATGTTTTTCAACAAATAAATGATTCTTTTTTGGCGTCATATAAAAGGTTTTCCAATAAGAGGTGTAATTTTGAATGGTCCGCTATTTCGGTAGATGTCACTTTCCAACAACGGATTGACACTATTAAAATTCACTATGAAATGGTGAAAATTTGGCAGAGATGGTTTGCGAAAGTAGAACATTTTTTGGTCGTCGTGAAGCACCTTGTCGAACCGCAATACAGAAATTGGTGGAAAACGATATGGTCTTGTAGTCGTGGTGGTCATTTGGCCGATGTTATTTTCCATTATTAACGGCATACCTTCCTCTTTATAATCCGGCATTTTTTTCCTTGAATGTCAGAATAACATTTCTTATTGGAAAACCATGTACTAAGACAAATCCTACGACCATTTGAGATTGCACCTATCAGCAAGAATGTGGCTGATACCAAAAATGGTGAGTCAGTTTTACGCACAGTGCGGTAAAGTACTTCAAAGCTAGAAGGCGTTTCGAAACTGCCAAGAGATCTGAAATGTTGGGCGTTATACACTAATGGGTTAGATTCTATACTCCATTCACTTTTATTTAATCACATAGGAGGTCATGGTTTCGTTTTCAGGAGTTGGTGCCCCTGATGAAAAGCACAGAACATATGATGAAAAGTCAGTGCGCGCACGGAAAATATCGTTAATGACAAAACGACGTTGCCAGTTTCTTTGTTTACATCGAAGTAAAAGTATCAAAGATATTCCACATTTTGTTAGGTTTACAAATTGTTCGCAGATTTTTGGTTTTTAATCGATATTTGCAGGTGAGTTTTTCGTCGAATATCCAAGATTAACATATGCTTATTGTTTTTAGCACCAGTTTGGAGCGTGAGGACGATTTTCAAGACCAGGACGAATGTTTACATTTCGAGGTTGAAGGGGTACACGGGAATTTCGTTGAAAAAGCTGTTATTTGGACAAATATCGCAGTAGATAGATCGGATGGAACCTCGAGAGGTCGATTAGGATGATATTTTTCAGGTTTTCCAAGATATTTGGCGATATCTGAGCAGATTTGCAAAAGTTAGGTACCTCACTAATGAGGTGGAACTTAGACCTAATTCTCCTGTAAGAAACGCCTTTCAAAGGTCGAGATGGTGAAAAATGTATTCTTTAGATGTTGTTTGAACAAACGCAGCCGAGTTTTATATCCCAACATTGATTTTAAGAAAGTTATCAACAAAATAAAATTGACATTATTCTTGATTCTTGTAATTACCCATCAATTCATCTTATATCTTTGGGTTGATTTTTTTTATGAATTCTTGATTATAATCAACAATTGATGTCGTCAAGTCTTGAACTTCAGTCCAAGAGTTTAATAAACATTAAATATTCACAATCATGCATATGAAAATTATGTGAAAGCAATGCAATTTTCTTCCATGGCGAAAAAAAATATATTTCAACAGTGATCTCTTGTACTTTTCATGCAAATAACTAGAAAAGGAATCCTTTCTATCAATTCATATAAACGTTAATTATTTTCGTCCATCACATCTTTTCCAATTCATTCATTTTCCGAATAAATTCACATTCTGAGAAATACGCTAAGAATGTAGTGTTATAATTGTGAATGGAGTATATATACATATTTCTATACAGGGTGAGAACCAAACTCTTGACGGATTCCATAAACCAGAAATATACAGGAAACCAAGGGAATAAATATCTTGAAAACGAAGAGGACGATTATGATGAAACTCGGCAGGAATATTTGTACGCCACTGGGAGAAGCCGGCACAGAAATTCGCTGACTAACTCCGTACTATTTCGTAAAGTAAATGATCCGAGGAATATTTCATCGAGTCACCTCCTCGTATTCAATCCATTATTAGTTCTTAGGTTGGGCTGAAATTTAGTTACGCTCACGCCTCCTTCGGCATTATCTTCAAAAAAGCCATTGTTCCGTCCTGGACGTACCACATTATACGTTTTCATCGGGTCCATACATGTGAGTATGCAGATTCGAAAGGAGATCCTCTATCCATTAGCAGCAGTCCACAAAGAGCCCGATGATAACAACTTCAGCAATATTCGTTCTATATTCCAGCTATCAATCTCGACAACACAGTCGTGAAAAAACCGACCTGTACGTGGCGAGATGGAATCAATTATTGCTCTGATTCGACGGTCGATGAAAACATTAACGGTCGCACTATAATTACTGCTCATTGGAATGAAGCTCCTTCTTCATTGCGAAGAACAAGAAAAAGAAATACTTCACCGCTGTCCTCATCTCCAGAGAGCTAAAATATTCGATATCCGGGTTGAAACCGCAGCGTTTTTTTGACAGCTGTCATTTTTTGACAGCTGTCACTATTTGACAGCTGTCATTATTTGACAGATCTCAATTTATACGGATTCTTGGACTATATAGTCCGTTCAAATATAAGAAGGAGCTTTGTAAACGAACAGAATCGTCTGGTTTGCCCACAATAAAGCTCCTATTGGTCAAACGGTCATAACAACGCTCCCTTTCAACGCCCTAAAAGACTGCCAGGATCGTACTCGGAACGGACTGTGTATGGTACTGGATAGAAATGATTCAATAATTTGAGTCAGCTATTTCCACATTAGAACTTGTTCCCTCAGAAACTCTAGTGCAAAATTTGCAATTTGCATAAACATTTTATATCCGACGTACCCTATTTTTTTATTTTGTTTTGTCGGATGCTCGAGATTGCGGCAAGTTAATTCCAGGAAACACCAGAGTTTTAGAGATTTGGGTCGGAATCTTGCAAGATTCCGACAAAGTAATTCCGGGAAACACCAGATTTGGGTTCTTTTCCCCAATGGTTGAAAGCCATCTTAATTTGCATAAATATCGAAGTTTTCAATTGACAAGACTCGTTGAAGATCTCTGTTCGAATTTATAATGGTCATTTACTTGTAATATCCGAAATATATTTAGTTTCGGTCCAAAATTTTATAGTTTTTTGTACGAAACTCTTTGTCGGCTGCTCAAGATTCCGACAAGGTAATTCCGGGAAACACCAGATTTGGGTCCTTTCCCTTAATGGGTTAAAGCCATTAGTATTTGCATAAATATCGAAGTTTTCAATTGACAAGACTAGTTAAAATACCCATAGCTACTGTGAAGGTCTAGCTGTTCAAAGTGTTTATAGATTTTGTTGTGAAAAGTGTATTGTGTTGGAAAATCTTTTGACAAAGTGTATATAGTGTTTATAGAACAATGTCGAATTCGGAAACTGATACTGCATCTGAGGGTGATACTGATATGTGGGGACCACCACGAGAAAGGTCCAAAAGGTAGCCTTCTCTGCTGAAGAGAAAGAGATAATTTTGAACATTTCTCGAAAAGAATTGGAAGAACATCCTGATTTATCGAAAAGAGACTTAGTAGGAATTGTTTCAAAATCCTCAGAGGTGAGTGATTCAGCTGTATTCAGAATTCTCAGAGAATATAGAGAGAATAAAACATTGACGCCACCTAAGAGGAGAGCCCAGACGTTAAAAATAATCGATTCGGTTGACGATTTCGATATGAACCTTATCAGAAGAATTGTCCACGGTTTTTTTTCCGGAATGAAATTCCAACGATTTCTAAAGTAGGTACTAGAACTCGTGAATGATGACGACAGTTTGCTAAATTTCGAAAGAACAACGTTCTATAAATTATTGAAAAAAATGGAATTCAAGTTCGAAAAACGTGGTCGTGATAGTCTACTGATAGATAGGGATGAAATAATTGTGTGGAGAAGAGATTATTTGAAGAAAATCCGCTCATTAAGGGAACAAGACAGAAAAATTTATTACCTGGATGAGACATTGATAAATAAACTGAACGATTGTGTGAAATCTCCTCGATTCGACTCTGGACGGAAAGTAACTTTACGAAGGCCCTCCTACCGCTGCGCCAAACATGTAGTATTGCTCCTTCTTACATTTGAACAGAGTATAGTGAATGTTCTAGAACATTAACAAGACAACGAAACGCAAGAAACAAAGATTGAAACCAAAAATACAAGTGCCTTTGTTTATTTCAGGTTCAATTATTCCCCAGAGATCTTAAATCACCTAGATTCTCACTATTCTCGAGTCCTTAAAATTAATCACTTCTACATTGAGGCATGTAGAAAAGTTTCCCTTGGGAACCTTGCCCTGTGATCCATCTGCAAAAGCCGCGTACCAAAACAAACTATCTGGCATTAAAGTATGTCATCACTCGAGAATTTATAAATATTTACAGGTCGTCATCCGAAAACTCATATGAACTGAATTAATACAGAGGTTTTTGGTCCTTTTAATGCACTGTGAAGAAATAACACCGCAGCAGACTGTATAATGTTTTATGATCCAATATTAAGATATCATTCAGTCAGCATGTGAAAGAAGTCAGTGATATTTTACTTCAGTGTAATAATCGACATCTTGGTTTTGGAAAGTAATGAAGGCCATTTTCGAAATGGAAGAAATGCCGAATGACGTTTAGTGATTTTAGGATATACAGGGTGTTTTTGAATTGGTGCGAAAGATAGTTTGCTATACAGGGTGACAAGAAACTTCGGACAAATTTTGCTGTGGTCTGGAACAAAAGTATTTCAGCGCAGCCAAATAATTTTTATTTCTTTGGTTTCTCTACACTTTCCTGTACTAATATGTGAATTTTCAGTTTGATATCATTTCATTTCACAGAGTTTTATAATGTCAAACAAACGTACTGCGATTTTGGAGCTGTTTCGTCAAGGTAGGCGTCAATGCGAAATTGTTCGTTTGCTCAATGTGCCTCGACAAACCGTGTCCGATGTAATTCGTCGTTTCAAGGAGCTTGGCCATGATGGTCGTCGTCCAGGAACTGGTAGAAAACGCACTGTCAATACACCTAGCAATCGCAACATCGTCAAGAAGCGAGTCAATCGAAATACGAGGGTTTCCATGAGGAAAATAGCCTGTGAGACCGGTATCAACCGCGAATCAGTCCGTCAAATTGCCAAAAAGGAGCTCAACCTCAAGCCATACAAGCTCCAAAAAGTTCAACTCCTCACGGAGGAAAACAAGCGCGTTCGACTCCGAAGGTTGCCGCCAACTCCTTCGTCTCGCCGCCGGTCAGCAATGGGAGCGAATTCTCTTCACAGACGAGAAGCTTTTCACCGTAGAACAATCCCACAACCACCAAAACGACAGAGTCTGGTCCGTAGAGGCTCCCGGTACATCGGCCATCGTCGAACACCATCAAAATCCGCAATCCGTCATGGTCTGGGGCGGAATTTGCGGCAGTGGTAAAACTCCCTTAGTTTTTGTGGATCAAGGGGTCAAAATCGATCAAGAAGTCTACCGCTGCGACATCCTCGAGTACTTCCGTGGCCAAGCAGCACTTCGGCGATACGCATTGGACCTTTCAACAGGACTCCGCTCCGGCTCACAGAGCGAAAATGACGCAAGAATGGTGTGAGACCCATTTTCCTTGTTTCGTCTCATCTGCAGAATGGCCGCCCTACTCACCGGATCTCAACCCAATGGAATACAGCGTGTGGTCGATTTTGGAGCACAGGGCTTGTGCAAAAAACACAAAAATTTGGAGTCGCTAAAGCAATCTCTGCGCCGGGAATGGAACCGATTAACGCCCGAGGAGCTGCGGCCCATTGCCGAAAATTTCAAGAAGCGTCTGAAGCTGTGTATCGCCGCCAAAGGAAGCCACTTCGAAACGGCTTAAAAATATTATTAACAAATGTTCAAGCTATTATTATTTGTTGTTGTTTTGTTCAATTTCTTCTGTTTAATAAAGTTAAATGAAAAAGAATTTGTCCGAGGTTTTTCTTGTCACACTGTATAAATGCTGGGTCGAAAGTAAAACGTTAGGGGGATATCGCGGTTCAAAGATTGTATTACCCATAGCCGTCAAACATAAAATAGTTAAATAGGACTAGTAAGCCAGTAGATCTACCTTTGAAGAGAATTCGCATATGAGATATATCAGAAAGACCAAAAGATCGCATGCAAGTTAGATCGGAGAAATGGGTAGATGTACATTGATATAATTATTTGATGAAGTATTAGTTATATTCAGAGAAAACATCGAAATTCATGAGCAAATAAATGAAAATGAAGGAATCAATTTAAATAGGACAAGCTGCTATTTTTCTATGTTACTCCATGGAGTTTGACACTTGGCGAAAAGTTTTCTTCTTCTTCCCATTTATTGGCCTCTTTTACTTTAAATAGTTTCGCTCATAAACCAAGATTGATTACCAGTAAACCGAAAAACAGCTCTCAAATCGCTAAAACCGCACGCACCAACAAAACGAAATGAAATTGTCAGTCACGAGTCATCTGCCAGCTCACGAAAGTGTGAAATCGTCGAATTTAACTGTTCCGATCGCTGCAATTCAGGCATTCCGTGGAAAGGAAATGTCTCCGGCCTCAGATTTCAGACACCGATCGAGTTTATCTGGTTCTGGCATGCGGCCTAGCGGTCAAACGCCAAAAGGATTGGTGGTTTCTACCACAGAACGGTTTCTACCGTGAAATGGTCCTATGGGTTATTAGTTATTAGTTCCAATAAGCGAAAGTCATCTTCGGATTCGACCCGGTGGAGGAATAATGACTTTTTCGATATGTGTAGATAATTTCGGTAACTACTTTGGATATATTATTTTTTTCTAGGAAACCGTGAACTTTAGCAAGAAATTACAAGAGACCTTATTTGTTAAGGATGGATCAAGCTATGCGAAAGTGATTTTTTTATTGGAAAATATGGATATGGAGAAAAGTTGCCGGCGAAACAAGGTTAAGGGTGGCTTTTTCTACCCCTTCACGCATGGGAGGAATACCACTAAAAATTTTGTTGTGTGCCTTATCGTTCCTTCAAAATGTCTGCTCAATTTCATTCTTCTCAGTTTTTTCGTTCTTGAGAAAAAAATTAAAAACTGTTTTTTGTTAGCCATCTTCAGGGGGCTGTAACTAAGCAGAGGGGGCTCAAAAAAGAAAAGTTTATATGAAAGACCCACCCTATTTTCTGACAAGGAATCAATATCAATTGAAAAATCTAAATCAACAGTGGGATCAGTGACAGCAAAGTTGTGTAGAATTAAGAACAATTAAGTACCTACTTTGGATAAAATTCCTAATTTATTCAGCCGAAGAGAACTTCCCAAAGCCTCATTCCATTATGAGGAAGGCCCATTCCAGAAAATCCTGAAGGATTCCCTACGACTCATGTTCTACTGAAAGAGTGTCATCAAGAGTAGGAATTCCCTCAACATTTGGCGGTATGGATCATCGGCGTGAGAACTGGCGCTTCTCGCCATCTCTCACGGATCAAAAAATCGACTGCACAGATGTGTGCAAAATTCTAGCGAATTATGTCGGATTTTTTTGGATCTGTCTGCTCATATGACGCCAATAAACGGAGCTTATGGTGTATGTCAAGAGGTATTCGCTGCCTTTAATGAGCTGTTTGGTTACAGCATCTGCGGAGAGCATCAACGATTAGGGATTGCTCTAAATTTAATGGAACATTTAGCTGTTTATCGGTATTATTTGATATTTTTTTAATGAATGAGAATTTAGGACAGATGGCCCTGGATATTTGAAGGATGTTTCTTGATAATTATGAATCGACGGAGCAAAATTGTCAATAATTAAAGCTTCAAAAGAATCGTCTCTATGTGTTCTCAAACATGGCACTGTTTTCGAAGTTTTTAATAAAGCTCTGGGATAGTTCAATTGATTTAGGACGCAAATAGACTAATAATAGATTAAACTGTCATTTGGTAGCTTTTTCAATTATCTACAAAAGATATATTGACTGTGGAAACGATTCCTTAGGTACTTTTTAAGATGCTGGTGATTTTTTAACTATTTTCCTTTTGGAAACACTGATTTTGACAGCTCGAGCACGTTTGGTGTTTTGTTGCATTGTCAAACATCTTCAGTTTGGTCTACAATTCAACCAAAATCATCTTATATACGAGGATATATTGAAAAATTCTTAGCTTACTATAGAACCAAACAAAATTTCAATTTCAAATTATTTTATTACCCAACATATTCTCCAAAATACCTTTGGATAGCTTTCCGCGTCTTTTCTCTTTGATTTTTTCCCGTAGAGTGGTCAGTAATGTCGAATAGTAATCTCCAGTTATTGTTCTACCCTTATCCAAGAAATCAATCATGATTACTCCATGACAATCCCAAAAAACTGAAGCAAGAACTTTTCCAGCAGATTTTTGGACACGAAACTTCTTAGGTCTTGGAGAACCAGAGTGTCGCCATTCCATCGATTGTTGTTTTGTTTCTGGATCGTAAAAATGTACCCAAGTCTCATCCATAGTAACAATTCGGTTTAAGAAGTCTACATCGAGCACAGATCGAACGCGATGCTTCTACTCTTGCACGCTTTTGGTCAGCATTCAAACATTTGGGGATCCACTTTGCAGAAATTTTTCTCGTGTCCAAATTGACATGAACTATATGATGAACGCGTTCGTATGAAATCTTCAGTGCTTCAGATATCCGTTTTAGCCCAATTCGACGGTCTGATAAAATCATGCCATGAACTGCATCGATATTTTCGGGGATTGACACAGAAACTTGCCTTCTTGATCGGTCATAATCTTCAATGGAAAATTTACCTGTTTTGAAGCTTGCAGCCCAATTTTTCTCGGTCGCATACGAAGGACATTGATCACCAAGGGTATTAAGCATCTTCGTAAATCTGCTTACCTCTTAACCCTTTTAAATACAGGTATTTGATGATGGCTCGATACTCCAATTTTTCGAATTTTACAATTTCGGTGGACATCTTTTTTTTAAATTCATTGCGTAACTCTGGTTTACTTTTTTTACGTCGAACTCTACACTGACACTTCTAATAAGTTATTGTTCGTTGATATGGTATCTCAATATTTTGTTCATGCAAGAAACATAATCCAAACTATTTCTTTTTTGAACCATTCAATGGGCCTAACGACTCTACTGAGTTATGATACTATTACTATTTTATTTTTAATACGTATTATAAACTCTCGAATATTTGACTCACGAAGTGTTAGGTTTCCACTGCTTACACTTCTGAATCGACATCAAGAATACAGAGTTATGGTCTTGTTTGGGTTTCTATAGGAACTTTCATCGCCTGTTTATCTTTCGAGCACACTCGTGGTTTATGAGGAATCTTTATTGGCTTCGGAATAAGCCAGTAGACACGTCGATTGTCGAATAATAACAGAAAAGTTTTTATATATTCTTGGAACAACTGGTCGTATTGATCCAGTTAACTGGGCAATGTAAATTGACAACATTCCTTTTCGCAATCAAAACAGTTCCATTCCAAGAGAAGCTACGTTTAGTCACATCAGTGTGATGCTACAAGTTCATATGGTGGTCGAGAAATCATCAAACCAGATATTATTCTTTAACTCCTTTTTCGAGGCATCGGTTCACTCATAAACAAACAGTATAAAACGTAATAAATGAAGAGGAATCGAAATGTCAGCTCATGGGGCGACCCAACAGGATACCTTCTCTGTATTCGAAACAAACTGGCTTTGGTTCCTTTTATTAGTATCATTTGGTAATATTATGTCGCTTATGTTTGGAATGAAGACGACTAAAGGGTCATAACAAACCGTATATTCAAATTCGAATGCAGATGTCCCTGAAATATCCATATAATATCAACTTTATTTCTACTGAAAATCGAAAACTTTTCGGTGCCTTTCCAGTATAAAGGACACTTTTAGTAGGTAAAGTGGCGACCGGTCAAATTTTCTGAAAATTTGGTATGTTGTTGTACCCGACTCATTGACCAAAAGTGTCAATGGGCCCAACCCAATCCTATGGCTAGTTTTCTAAATACGGGGTGTTAAAGTTGAAAATTGCCCAGATTTTCGGATTTATTTGCTTATTATTAAGAGTTACATTGGATTTCTGTTGCATACACACGTTTACTACATGTTCTAGGTATATGAAATTAGAGGATACGTATGATTAAAAATATTTATATTTACCGGGTGATTCACGAATATATGACGGTAGTTTTTTTCCAAAATTCACTTTTGCTACTGTGACGTCAGAAGGGCATATTTTCGAAATGTTCTTTCCGATTTAGTATTATGACGACAAAATATTGCACAGTGCATATTTTTTATACAGGGTGTTTCACAGAGAGAACCACTAGACATAATCATATTTTTTTAGGATTAATTCGAAATCCTGTATTTTTGAATTGATTTTTGGGAAAAGTAATACCACAAACATATGTGTGTCTCTAATCTCCAAAATATTCAGGGTGGTTTATTCATAGGAAGGTATTCAATTTTGGGAAAAGTACAAAAAACATGAACACCCTGTATTCGAAAATTTCCTCGGTTAAATGCAACTATTTTATCACTTTATATTGATTCCCACAACATCTCCCGAGGTATGAATTTTAAATCCGATACTATGACCAGTTTTCGAGATATAGGGCGTAAAAGCGGAGAATAACTTATTTCATCATTTTTTTTTTCAAATTGAAAAGCCGGATTGATTTTATGTTGCGCCCATGAGTTCAGTATGAGTACAGATCAGATGCACAAGGAAAGGTTCAGCTAAAATATTTACTGTTACAGGGTGATCCACGAATAAATCACAATAGCTTTTGCAAACACTTGATAATTCTGCAGTTTCATCACAGACAAATTATTCCATGAAGTTAATACCTAGTCGTTCACAATTTTCAGTCTGAAATACTTCATAATAATTAGGTACTTTTCATACAGGGTGAGTCATAAATAATATGCTTTGAAATAATTGAAAGGAGAACTTTTCTGGTGAATTTTGAATAACTGTCTAACATTACATCAAGTGAAGTATTTCAGACTGAAAATTGTGAACGACTATAGGTAGGTATTAACTTCATGGAATAATTTCGCTGTGACGAAACTTTAGAATTATCGAGTGTTTGCAAAAGCTATTGTGATTTATTCATGAATCACCCTGTAACAGTAAATATTTTAGCTAAATCTTCCCATGTGCATCTGATCTGCTCTCATACTGAACTCATGGGCGCAACATGAAATAAATTCGGCTTTTCAATTAAAAAAAAATTGATGAAATAAATAAGTTATTCTCCGCTTTTACGCCCTGTATCTCGAAAACTGGTCATAGTATCGGATTTAAAATTCATACCTCGGGAGATATTGTGGGAAGCAATATAAAGTGATAAAATAGTTGCATTTGACCGAGGAAATTTTCGAATACAGGGTGTTCATGTTTTTTGTACTTTTCCCAAAATTGAATACCTTCCTATGAATAAACCACCCTGAATATTTTGGAGATTAGAGACACACATATGTTTGTGGTATTACTTTTCCCAAAAATCAATTCAAAAATACAGGATTTCGAATTAATCCTAAAAAAATATGATTATGTCTAGTGGTTCTCTCTGTGAAACACCCTGTATAAAAAATATGCACTGTGCAATATTTTGTCGTCATAATACTAAATCGGAAAGAACATTTCAAAAATATGCCCTCCTGACGTCACAGTAGAAGAAGTGAATTTTGGAAAAAAACTACCGTCATATATTCGTGAATCACCCGGTAAATATAAATATTTTTAATCATACGTATCCTCTAATTTCATACCTAGAACATGTAGTAAACGTGTGTATGCAACAGAAATCCAATGTAACTCTTAATAATTAGCAAATAAATCCGAAAATCTGGGCAATTTTCAACTTTAACACCCCGTATTTAGAAAACTAGCCATAGGATTGGGTTGGGCCCATTGACACTTTTGGTCAATGAGTCGGGTACAACAACATACCAAATTTTCAGAAGATTTGACCGGTCGCCACTTTACCTACTAAAAGTGCGGGGTCCTTAGTAAGTAGGATAAATGTTTGCGCCTCATCAATCCAACATCGAAAAACGATTCTTTTTCTCAGTGAAACACCAAATTATTGATTATGAGCCCACCAAATCTGCCTAAAAAAAGGGTTGGAGCTTCTACAAATCCTTATTCTAATTCGAAATGACGTTTTTCCAAAATTAATGCGAGCCAATCAATAACTTCGATAATTTCGACCCATGTTAATCATTTAATCTCAGTTCAGCGGTCCAGGGAGAGATGGGAGACTGATAAATACGTCAAAGTCTATTCGTGCCTAGGTCGTCTGAGCTTCTTGAGATGTGTTAATTAAGTTAATCCCTTGTCAAACTGTCCTGAAAACGGCATTAACTGATTGGGGCAACACATGTTCTTCTTCAAATGTATCGAAATTGGATACAGGGTGAAGCAGCGAGGAATCCAATGAATGCTATCGAAACATTCTGTAATTAATTCTTGCTGTTTTCAATTTGTGATAATCAACTTGGAGTGTTCGTGGTTGACTCGACAATGTTGAAAATACATCGAGTGCTCTCAGAATACCATTTTCGAGAGATTATTCAAAAACTCCATTATTGATTCATTATTCTCAAAAATGTATCGAGCTCTCTTTTCTGGTAAGACACTCTCTATTTCCAGCGAAAGGGAAATGATCAATTCATCATTTTGGACGTAATTGGAACGAAATCTCTCGATATCTAAAATTCCACCTTGACAACTCACTTCATCAAGGGCAATGAAATGAAAGGATGAAATGCTGATTTCTTGCAGCATTGCAAATTACCAACAATTACAACATTTTCCACGATTACACTGACTTCGATGAGTTGAGTCAGCAATTCATGTATGGGTCTCAATCAAGAATCTCATATACATAACTTGGGTACTTCCGACAATTCAGATGTAATGTATACGTTTACGATTATGCAGTATATTCCAGGTACCTGCATGTTTGGAAATAGCTTTGTCGCCATTTGAACTTTATTTTATTGACTTTTGATAAGGATTGCAAAAGTAATTTTATGTTCGACTGCTTCATAAACACTTGATTCATGAATTCGTTTAGCGTCCAGAATTGACTACTTTATTGGACACCACTTTATTGGACACCACTTTATTGGACTCAACTGTCACAGTCTTCTCTCGATTTTGCAATTTTCTTCGTTTCACACCACTTGTTATAGGCCGCATACAAATTTTCATAAGCACTTTTAGTGGGTAGGAGAGATTCTTTGGCACTTGCGGCTAAATTATTCACGCTTTCCTCTTCCGAACTATCCATTTTTGGGATTGTTATGACGTTTGTCACAGAATTAACGAAGTAAACAACTTTGTTCAGTGAGGTTGCTAAGGTCGCTGATGGTTACTAAGGTAAGATAAGCAAAAGCACACTTACACTCAGTTGCAGGAACGTCCATTATAATTTAAAAGTGTCATTAAAATCCTAATGCCACATTAAACATGGTATTCTGTGGCAGGAAACCATGTTTAATGTGGCATTAGGATTTTAATGACACTTTCAAATTATAATGGACGTTCCTGCAACTGAGTGTCAAAGTATTTCTTGAAATAAAGCGACGAATATATTAATTGCCATTTCAGAAAATAAAATGTCTGCATTGCAGTCAAACATAAAGCTTTGTATGCAAACTCGTACATAATTAGGCTTATGGACTTGCCCAAATTATAGGCCTCGCTCGCTTTGCTCGCTCTGCCATAAATTTTGGACTCGTCCATAAAGACCTAATTTATGTACTTGTTACATAAATAGCTATTATGATATGGTTGTAAGGTTGACAGAAAATAAAAATAGTTTTACATATACAGGGATGGGTCGAATGAAAGTTACGGAAAAATATGTAGTTTTTTCAAATGGAACAGCCTGTATTTTATGCTTGGAAATGTCTGGAAATGTGTGCAAATTGTGGAAATGTTCTGAGATTTTTTGGAAATGACAAGCTGAAAGTGAGGTTACAACAGTCATTTGATGAATATTGATAACGTTATCATGGTTATTTTATGTGTACAGGGTGCGTCAGCAAGTCGTATAAGGCAAAAATAGCACCTAAACTATACTCCATTCACTTTTATAAAGTAGCCCGGGAGGCCCTGGAATTCTGACACATTTCACCGCGTATATTTTGAAAATGTTAGGTTATAGTCATTCTTCTGTCCGATATGAACGCAACGTTGCCGTTTCTACATATAAATCATAGAAATTACGTATTTAACAAAACATGTTTATTTACTTTGGGAAAACAATGAACTTGAAGAAATATTATGTGAATTCAATAATTCCAAAGATCTGACGAATATTGAAAAACTTTTTTTTTCTGTTAATACTGGAAAAATTTCACGTGTACGAGTATAAACATGATTGGAAGATTCAGTTATGCTATTTTCTTGTACGGAAATCAAGAACCGAGTGTTGAAATTTTACTGAAAAATAATGGACAGAATAGTCCGTTACTTTCTGATAGTTTATCAACCCGACAGAAAAACTTTTAGAAGAACAGAACAGACGGACGTATGGAAATCCACACTTTTCAAAATTCTCAAGAAATAAGCCTACAGACGACAATTAAATACCTCTTTGCGCAACTTGAAATACTCCAGTATGAAAATGTAGTGGTACTACGAATCTTGCGTCACAGGATAAACCTTAAAAGAACTAACTCCATTCACAAAGTTGAAAAAGAGTAAATAGAAAGTAGACTTGGCAATGTCGCTTGATTTTCACGATTGCCAACCTGCGTCCGTTTTAAGTAAAAGAACTTGATAAACCTAAACCATGGCCCACCAAGATACTTTATAAAAGTGAATGGAGTATATACCGTGTCGAAAAAAACTTTTATAATATGGTTGTAAGGTTGACAAAAATCTACAAACTAAAAATATTTTTACATATACAGGATGCGTCAAAAAAAGTTAGGGAAAATATGTAGTTTTTTCAAATGGAACACCTGTATTTCATGGCATAATTCTTTCGAGGACAACAAGAGCTTTACACTTATACCTCATTTTTAAAAATTCATCACGGCGTTGCCACATAATTCGTATTTTTAGGATGTTTTTTGTGTTTTAAGCGGTTCATCAAAATTCTTATAGCAACCGCTGTTTTCAATCCAGATATAATAGTAGGTATACTGTTCAATGAGCGGAAATGTAAGTCATAACACACGCAGATGAATTTTGCAGCCCGAGCCGTCACGCGAGGGGTGTAATTGATCAAGTGACCATAACCGCGAATTGAACACTATACTTTATCTTCGACTTCTTCAGTAAAATTCGATTTATCTGCATTTTCAAAATTGACAACAGTTGTCAAAAGCGATTTCTGTGGTCGAAAATCGAATCGATATCGAATCCCGTAGACAACGTCAAAAATTCACGTTTTCCAAATGCAATTTTTAGATAGTCAGACTGAAGAAAATGTAGAAATGGATGGCGAGAACGTTACCTTGATGTCTGAAATAGACTTCCCCATTGACCCGACTTTTTTATTTATTTCGTGAGCTACATTTTTCTTATTTGTATTAGAGTGAGTTATAGGCGTGAGTTATTATTACCTCACACTATTGGTTTATAGAATTATAGAGACTATTACAGATCAAAATCAGTTGAATAATGGATATATTATTCTATGGGAGTGGATAAACAAAATTTTTACTGTAAATGTGTGGAAATGCTTGGAATTATGTGGAAATGCTCTCCAATATTTGGAAATGTTGTAATCGATGTTGTACACATTTTTTGATCGTGATCACCCCCTCGGGGGATAGTGTTAGAGAAAAAATATCACCCTGTAGATTTTCAATCAAAATTGGCATGTCACATGGTGTAATCTCTAAATTGTAATATCTACTCCAAATTTCTGTTTAATATGTAGTGAAATTCAGAGACTATCAAAAAAAACTTAGATACCCTGTATCTTGAAAACGAAACGTTTGCGGTCTCATGTTTATGGAACTTTTTTCTTAAATATTCATTTTCATTTGGAAATGCCGCTCTTGTATAAACTTGTCTGTGATCATTATTTTAAGACGTTTTTTCTTTTTCTACAAATTTCTTGCAGGAAACTTTGTTGAGTTTTACACCTTATCTGGTACACACTGTATATATTCAAGTGAATGTTTCCATTTTAGGAATTTCTGAATATTCCTTGAAAATATGCCAAATTTCACCACATTTTGACAATTTCTTAATACAGGCGTAAATCAATTCATTTTGAGTCGAACGCCAATATTTAAACAATATAAACCTAACTTTGACATAACAAAACAAGAGAAAAAATATTTCATCAAAAAAATATAGATTTGTAGATTTTCGATTAAATATACAGGATGGCCATTTGAAAACGAAACAGACGAGATTACAGACGAAATAATTTTTTTCGATAGAAATGCTCGGACAGGTCGATTTCTGTTTCGAGGGGGACAACTTAAGATGTAGGTTACGGACTCATAGCGCTTCAACCCTTGCTACTACAACCCTCACCCCCAATTTTTGAATAGGGAAGATGGGGTGAGTGATACCTCATTTGAAAGGTATTTTTATACTGATTTCAGCACAGTAATTGTTTTTTCATTTTATGCATTAGTTCTCGAAATATTCTTAACTAAGTATTTGAAAATGAAGTGGTGTTTTCATGGCACTTGTAGTGTTTTTTTTTGTGAAAAATCGACATTTTGAGCTTCAAAACAACCATGACTGTGGCTTCCTTTCTCCAATCCACTGACATAGAAATCTTTAATCAAGATGTCGATTTTTCACAAAAAAACACTACAAGTGCCATGAAAACACCACTTCATTTTCAAATACTTAGTTAAGAATATTTCGAGAACTAATGCATAAAATGAAAAAACAATTACTGTGCTGAAATCAGTATAAAAATACCTTTGAATTGGGGTATCACTCACACCATCTTCCCCATTCAAAAATTGGGGGTGGGGGTTGTAGCAGCAAAGGTTCAAGCGATGTGCGTCCGTAACCTACATCTTAAGTTGTCCCCCTCGAAACAGAAATCGACGTGTCCGAGCTTTTCTATCGAAAAAATTTATTTCGTCTGTAATCCCGTCTGTTTCGTTTTCAAATGGCCACCCTGTATTTGGGACACCCTATAGCAAGTGATACGAATAATTTCTGAGTGTGTTTACCTTCCAGTCCAGTCGCATTCGTCGCCCAGTATAGAGGCCGAACTCAAAACCACCATACATCCCAGAAGAAGAAATCGCGAGAATATCGTGGTCCTCCAAAAATTGCACATCTTCAAAAACACCAATCTCATGATTGAGAAACAGCGCGACACGAACAAGTCCGCAACATAATCGTTCAAATTACATGTTCCTTAAAACCGACGGGCATAATGTCAATTTACCCGACCTTGTTTTCGAACAACTTCGTTGTTCCCGGAGCAATACACTTAAGATTAATTAGCAACAATTGTTCTAATTGACTTGATTGCGAATGTCATCGGTAGTAACGTAAACAAGTGGGAGAATCGGGCCGAGAAACACAACACGCTCTGCCAGCTAAGGTCGATAGTACACTGAGTTTGAATTCGAGTTTGCCGCCCGCAAGCAACAAGTGTTTGAATACTCCGAGAAGGTCCGAGTGAGGTCGAGAACGACCGAGTAGGGTTCCCCACCTATAATTACGGTGCCGTGTAGTGGAGCAGGTCTAAGGGCCCGAAGGGTCTTTTGACTTTGGGGGATAATTCAATACAATGGGGTATTGGGTTGGGTCTGGTACAGCTAATCGATTATTCTCAGATGAAGTCGTTCTGTCGACGTGGAAGAGATACTCCTACGTTTTCCCTAAAGATCACTGACTCAAATTGAGATAAGCACACAGAATTTTTCTTCAGTTCCACTTTTTCGATTTTTATGATTTTTTTTCGTATAAATCGCAAATTTCAGCAATTACCTATCTAGAATTTTTGTATACTATCAGCTGACCACCCACATAATATACTCCATTCACTTTATTATTACTTTGACATGAACATACACGGTGAGTATTTGACTTGAACATATATTTAAACTGAAGATTCTTGAGGCCAAAAGAAGCCTTTTTTTCATTTTCCATTTTTCCGAATTCGGCTCTGTTAAAAAGATATAGCCATTTGAAAAAAAACATTGGGCTAAATACGTCCCTGAAATGATACTGTGGAATTGATTCAAAGTTCATATTTCTCGATAGAAATTGAATTTACACATTCAGGCCCAATTTAGGGAATCACAAGTAGTCAAGTACTAACCTTATTGGAATAAAAATGTTGCAAACACAAAAACAGTTAGTTTCATCGGATTATATCTGCAACCTTCTTCGATTTTTCTGCAGATTAGTTTGTAAACACTAATAAATTGTTCATATTTTCCTCGAAATTCCCAAACAATATCATGAAGAGAGACTTTTCATTCAGATTTATCATTGAACAACCTGACCTAATCCAATTTGTATCGATTCTGTGAATTTTTGCACAGAAATTTCAAGAAGATGTTGTCAGCTTGCTGATATTTTCATTGAGGTTAAGGATTTTTTACGAAACATAGTATAAATCACGATACATTTGTGTACCGTGGTATAAATATCTATGAATTCTGCAGTTTCTATCATAAATCGACTTTGCCGCCAAATTTTACCCCGCATGCGTAGAGCGAAAACCGAAGTATGGTTATCTGGAGGCCAATGTTGAACAGTAACAAACCAGAGTCTCTGAACAAACTGTAAACATTATGTGAAGTTCTGAATAATCTGAATACATTCAGTGACTTATTGGTCTAATGTGATTATTATGTGAAGTGAATTAATATAATTTCAATCGTGTCGAGTTTATAAAATTTCAAGAGGATGTTGTTTAGATAGAAACATCGCCACAGATTATCAGGTATCGTTTCATTAATTTCATTTTAATAAGTAGTTTGTGTTGAGATTCATCATTCATATCCGAATTTTGTATTTCATAGACATTAAACTTCAATATGGACCGGTAACTATGAATTTTCAATAGAAACTGTGCGTATTAAATCCTCCTTGGTGTTCAATTTTATCTCCCACATTTGTGGGATTTTATTATTAAAATATCTCGACAAAGTTGATAAATATTGTGACAACATTGTAAACTCGTTCAAAGACCACAGAAGGAATAATATTCGATGATATTTAATTCAGAGACGCATTCAGATTATTCTTGAAATTAATGATTTCTCCGGGTAAAATTGGAAATAACTCGAAAACGACGCGTTTTATTGAAAAAAAAATAGGAATATTTTTAGTTTCTTAAATGATTGATTCTTTCGAAAATATGAACCGTTTATCTTTTTAAAGTGGTTTTATGGTGTTTTAGCGTGTAATGATGAGTCGACTACCCTGTAACTTTTATACTAGTAAAGATATTGAATAGGTTTCGATTGAGAAATATGCACCATGAATAGAGTAAAAACTCAACCAAAATTCAGTTCATTCGAAATAACGGTTCCGAAGATATAAACAGAAAAGTGTTTTTTTTTCATGGATTTTCGACACCCTGTATCTCCCAAACCAAACCGAATTTTGAAAAATGGCATTCGAAAAAAGTGTTTCGTTCGATGAGAGGAATCTACAGTTAAAATATATGTACAAGTCAAAAACTCACCCTGTATATTATAACTGTAGATTCTTGAGGTCAAAAGAAACCTTTGTTTCATTTTCCATTTTTCCGAATTCGGCTCTGTTAAAGAGATACAGCCATTTGAAAAAAACTGGGTAAAATACGTGCCTGATACGATTCTCTGCAAACACCTCAAAGTTCATATTTTTCGATTGAAATTGAGGTGTTTATTAGAAGTCCTGTCGTGATACATTTAGGAAGTACTCAAGCACTAACCTTATTCGAATAAGAATGATACAAACAACATTTTTTTCTTAGGATTTTATCTTTTTTGAATTCAACACACTCTCACTTGTGTAAAATTTTCAAATTTGTTTCACATTTTCTCTTCAATAACCGACCAAGCACATAGTCTCGAAATTTGTTCGACATTTCTTACGTAGTCGATGCATTTACTCTTTCAATTTTTTAAAAGAAATTGTCTTGAGTGAACTACCAAACACATGAGTTTCAATTCTTTTCTACAATAAACTGCTGATGCATATCTTTATGCAATTTTTCTGAATTCCTATCTGCCCTCATCACTGAACTTGACGTAGTAACTGAGCCTAAACAATGAATAAATATAGAGATCCATGCATCAAGAATTACAATTTCTGGAAATTTTCACAGGAAATAAGTGCAATTTCAACCTAAACATTGTAAAGCGTCATTGCAACATAATACGTACTTAATTATTATTTACAGACGTTAAACCTATCTTCATAATACGTACTCCATAAAGCTAAAATGGATTGTAAAATGAGGAGAACTGAATCAGTGTTCACGAAATACATCAAAAACAACATAAAACTACAAGTGATAGCAAATGACACCACTGGTATCCAATTAAATGAACATGTGCTTGTATTTAGTATCAAATTTTAGTGGTCTTCTTCGAACGTCGATAAAAACGGCAAAGGTTAATTGTCAGAATGAATGGTGGTTAACCAAAGATTGGTCTTATTTTCCTGTAATCCGACACATGCAAACATTGGATTATTTGGTTTCAACTGTGTTTCTGAACTTAAAAGAAAAACCTTCGCAACAACTTGGATATCTCCTAACGTTTGACTTTTGACCAAACATTGATATAACAAACTAGTAACTACCCTTTATTTTGATCAAAGAATAAATTCAGAAACACCTCTGTCCTGAAAGTAGCATGTTTCAAGACAGAGAGCAAGAAAAATTACTTCTGGAATGAATGGTACTGATTGAGGAATTGTTCTAGACACGATGATTCAGATGCTCAATTCAATTATCGAGATTTCAATCAAAAAGCTCATTCCACAATTGTCTTGAGTCTAAAGAAGCCCACATCTTTCCGTTACGACCTCCAGATCCGTCTCTACCTAGAACTTGACTCATAATTGAAATTTATGTCTTTACCCATTTAGGGTAGACTTCTTTCAGTGCTGACACTCGAGGAACAAAGGACATCAAGATTTTTTGACGATAAGAAGATAACTGGCGCATTTCAAGTGCCCGCGTACTTCTTTGTAGCACTTGTTTCGACCGATGAGCGTTTTACGGTAAAACCAGGACCGGTATGAAGGCTCAACCAGGAAAGGAATCTTCCAAAAATATTTCGGTATTAAAATTCCGATTGATGGTAACAGTTGGCAGTTTTTGAAAGCTAAACTGAAGAAATGTCTATGTGGATATATATGGTTTTAAAGCATAGAATTGCTGACTTTTCTCTTCAGTATGGTCGCCATTAATCAACATGAAAACTCTTCATTATATCATTTAATGAATCGCAAGTCGGTGTATGTATTCAGAAAACTGAAAAGAAATTAAATGCTCCCTATCAACTACCCATCTGATAAGTATTTACCTTGCGGCATTGGTACAAGCAAACCCATTAATTTCAGAAGGCACCCCTAGTTCCCACACTCTCAAACCCCTTGTGTTTATGTTGGTCTGTTGTGTGTCTGCTGTTCCAAATTTAATTCATGCTTTATGAGCGCCTAATGATTTAATCGAGAATATAGTATAAGGGAAAAGATGAACTGCTGATTTTTTTAGGTAGGAAAGAAAACCTGATAAGAATTCAATAATTTTTTCTTCAAACGATGTTATTGAATGGGAATGTTGTTCGACCCATTCGAATCTACAATAAATGCTTTTTTGCGGATCTATACAGGGTCTTTCACGAGGAACCTCACCCATATTTATACGGGAAACTACTGAACGTATTTTCATGAAATTCAGCACTTATAAGTATTTCACGATGCTGATGAAATCTAAAATATTTTCAAGGCATGAGCACTTCCGGTTTTTCCGGAAATGACGTCAACTTCCGTTTTTCAAATTAGAACACCAGAAATAGATTCCTTAGAAAATTTCAAGTTATTTTGATGTAACATTTTTCAGTTTTGGTTGGAAAATTCTCTCTGAGCGGGAAAATACGAAAAAAAAATCGAAAATAGAGCTCCGCTGAAACAAGAATAACTTCGAGGTTTTTGGATGAAAAATTTTCATTTTTGGGATTTTTCAAAATGTAAGATTGATGTATCCACGTCAAAAATCGAAATCGCGATTCATGATACAGGGGGTGAAAAAATCGCTTTCAAAGTTAGGGATGACAAAATCGTGAAAAATCATTTTTTTCAAATTAGAACCCCATTTTTTTATGGCAGATATTGAATCTACGTTGAAAAATAATGTGAGTGTATACATCACACCCTTGCCCTAAAGTGGATATTTTCTGAGTTATTCACAAAAAACTGTTTTTCGTCTTGAATTTTCAGCTATTTCTTTTCCCTTCACGCCAAAAAGATGAAATTTTCAGAAACTGTTATTTGAACCATGCTGTAGATTTTTCACCCCTTCTTGACACCGACTTCAAGTTACTATTAGGAGAACCATGGCAAACTCTCGCAGTTATAACTAGAGAAGATGCTCAAAGTTTTGACCGTTAATTTCTAGACATTTATTTATACGTCTCAGGAATGCTTCGTGCGTTGCTCTTCTTATTTCATCGGGAGGAAGAGATCTGCAAAAGTGTTTAAAAACCAAAGTGAGTTTCAAAACTATGAATCTAAAAATCTAAACAAACCTGAACGCATTTCTGACTCGTTCTATGCAGTCCTCTTTATCAGTCAGGGGAGTTGAGTAGACAATATTTTTTATCCTACCCCAAACATAATAGTCTAAAGGAGTTAAATCGGGAGAACGTGGTGGCCAAAGATGTGGACCATTGTTCGCCAACCATCGATCTTCAAATAGCCTGTAGAGGATATTTGACACATTGAGTGAATTGTGTGGAGGCGCGCCATCTTGTTGATACCATAAGTCATTATGTTTCTGTACTAGCGGCTCAATTATTTGAGTCAATATGTCAGAATATCTATCTCCTAAGGTAGAACATTCTTTAAATAATGCAAACATGTGTAGTGTTCTATCTTACCAGTTGAAGTCCCATCATAAATGTGAACATCGAGAATTGCATTATTTTTGATGGCGCAAAAAACATTGAAACTCCAGGTCTCTTGAAAGTTCCATTGTCTGAAGTGGTGGTTGTTCTCTTCATCGCAATAATGACTGTTATGCCTATTGAAAGAACCATTCTTTGTGAATTTAGATTCATCTGTCCAAATTATACAGTCCAAAAAGTTTTCATTCTCTTGAAATCGAATCATCATAGCTTCGCAAAACTCTGTTCTCCTGACGAAATCAGTTTCCTTCAAATGCTGTACCCTATTGAATTTATATGGGTGCATTTTATATTTTTTTAATATTCTCCAAACACTCGATTGAGATAATCCCAGATCAATCTCGGCATCTTTGAGAGAATTTTGAGGATTCACACGAAAATATGCAAGAACTGTAATTTCGTTGTTCTCATCTTCTACTACACTTTTTTCTCTGTGTATAGTTTTCTTAACGAAAGATCCGACATTTCTCAAGTTTGTCATGGTTCTGTTAATGGTATCTCTCGTTGGTCTGGGTCGGTCAGGAAACCTCTCAATGAACAGTCGAATGTCGAATCGTTCTATCTACAACTTTATTACATTCTCCATGAAGTAGAATGAGATTTAAATAATCTTCATTGGTAAAATTAGGTATAGTGATCGATTTTATAACTTAATACGAATTATCACCAAATTAATAGTAAACACAAAATGCTACTGAATAAAGAGGAATTTGGCAGATGTAATTAATGATATCTTTCATTAAAAAAAAAGAATGTAAAACATGGTAAGTTTTTGCATATGGTTCATAAGGAATTATTTATTTATCACTGGAGAGAAAACCGATGGCCGATTAGTTGAAATAAAGAGGTTTCCGATACAAATTCGAATCCAAATTCGCCATCTATTTAGGAACAACCTGTAACTTTTTTCTCATGCATATTAGGGTAGTAAAATCTAAAACATGGTTTAAGTAACAGTTCCTGAAAATTTCTTCTTTTTGGCGTGAAGGGAAAAGAGATAGCTGAAAATTCAAGACGAAAAACAGTTTTTTGTGAATAACTCAGAAAATATTCACTTTAGGGCAACGGTGTGATGCATACACTCACATTATTTTTTAACGTATATTCAATATCTGCCATAAAAAAATGGGGTTCTAATTTGATAAAATTGATTTTTCACGATTTTGTCGTCCCTAACTTTGAAAGCGATTTTTTCACCCCCTGTATCATAAATCGCGATTTCGATTTTTAAAGTGGATACATCAATCTTACATCTTGAAAAATCCCAAAAATGAAAATTTTCCATCCAAAAACCTCGAAGTTATTCTTGTTTCAGCGGAGCTCTATTTTCGATTTTTTTTTCGTATTTTCCCGCTCAGAGAGAATTTTCCAACCAAAACTGAAAAATGTTACATCAAAATAACTTGAAATTTTCTAAGGAATCTATTTCTGCAATAAAAAAATGGTGTTCTAATTTGAAAAATGGAAGTTGACGTCATTTCCGGAAAACCGGAGGTGCTCATGCCTTGAAAATATTTTAGATTTCATCAGCATCGTGAAATACTTATAAGTGCTGAATTTCATGAAAATACGTTCAGTAGTTTCCCGTATAAATATGGGTGAGGTTCCTCGTGAAAGACCCTGTATAACATTCATGGAATGAGTGATCTGTGCTGGAGAACGAAACTTGAAAATGAAATATTGAAAATACAGAACATACAAAATTCTTCACTTATGAGGGCTACATGGTTGACTTTGGTATCAAATTCTATACTCCATTCACAATTATAAAATCACAACTCTGGCCTTGGAAATTTGACACATTCCACTGTGTATCGAAGTTATGACGTTTTTCGAAATATTTTTATGTTCCAAGTCAACACTATGTTGCCCTTTCTACATTCTTAGCGTATTTCTCAGAAGGTGAATTTATTCGGAAAATGAATGAATTGGAAAAGATGTGATGGACGAAAATAATTAAAGTTTATATGAATTGATAGAAACGATTTCTTTTCTAGTTATTTGCATGAAAAGTACATGAGATCACAGTTGAAATATATTATTTTTCGCCATCGAAGAAAATTGCATTGCTTTCACATAATTTTCATATGCATGCTTGTGAAGATTTAATGTTTATTATCCTCTTGAACTGAAAGTTCAAGACTTGACGACATCAATTGTTGATTCTGATCAAGAGTTCATTAAAAAAAAATCAACCCAAAGATATAAGATGAATTGATGGGTAATTACAAGAATCAAGAATAATGTCAATTTTATTTTGTTGATAACTTTCTTAAAATCAATGTAGGGATATAAAACTCGGCTGCATTTGTTCAAACAATATCTAAAGAAGACATTTTTCACCATCTCGACCTTTGAAAGGCGTTTCTTATAGGAGAATTAGGTCTAAGTTTCACCTCATTAGTGAGGTACCTAACTTTTGCAAATCTGCTCAGATATCGCCAAATTTCTTGGAAAACCTGAAAAATATCATCCTAATCGACCTCTTGAGGCTCCATCCGATCCATCACTGTGATATCTGTCCAAATAACAGCTTTTTCAACGAAATTCCCGTGTACCCCTTCAACCTCGTAATGTAAACATTCGTCCTGGTCTTGAAAATCGTCCTCACGCTCCAAACTGGTGCTAAAAACAATAAATATACGTTAATCTTGGATATTCGACGAAAAACTCACCTGCAAATATCGATTAAATACCAAAAATCTGCGAACAATTTGTAAACCTAACAAAATGTGGAATATCTTCGATACTTTTACTTTGATGTAAACAAAGTAACTGGCAACGTCGTTTTGTCATTAACGATATTTTCTGTGCGCGCACTGACTTTTCATCATATGTTCTGTGCTTTTCATCAGGGGCACCAACTCCTGAAAACGAAACCATGACCTCCTATGTGATTAAATAAAAGTGAATGGAGTATGGGTTTTCGGGGTCGCTGTTTTCAATAAAGAAGGTTTCAGAACTCTATCTATTATAGTTTAGATTTTCACCTTATAATTTTCTTATATGATTCCTTGGGATTCTTGGGAAGGTAAACAACTTATCTTCGATGCACTGCAAAGTGTATTTTATTCAGTGTCATTAAATAGATCTACAAAATATTTACATTACCTGCAAAGTGAATCGAAACAATAAGTCTATCATATATCTCACAATCTACAATGATGAATACTAAACTTCTTAATACAATTCTGATCTGACGCGAACAGAATGACAATTAACATAGAGGTACGAACTGCACAGAAATATGAACATGACACAAAATTATATTACAAGTTCCTGTCATATTCAGTTTTACCTTAGCTGCTGAAAACCAGTCTTTTCCTCCTTCTTCGAGAAACAAACGGATCGACTCGATTTTCTTCTCATCCGAAGTTATATCATGGCGATCACACTCTTTTTCAAAAGTTTGAATCCAATATTCGGCATTCTGCGACTTCCCCTTGAAGATTTCCAAAACAAAAGACCTGGTGATAGATCCTAGGTCGTTCTTCTTCTGTTGTGAACTTGCTATAAATTGTTTCATGAAATCGGCAATTGGTTCCTTGGGTTCTTCATTCTCATTCGTGTTGTACTCCTCCAGATAGAAATTCTTGAATACAAAATTGCCATCAACATCCATATATGACGCGACCACTTCTGGAGGTAGCGTCACTTTGACATTTCTGAACTGATTTTTCTTTTTTAGAGATGAACATGCTGTTTTTATAGTTTTCAGTTCGTAAAGCTCTGGGTGTTGATTAATTGTTTGGTATTCGTGAGGAAAGGAATATTTCACAGAACTATTAATTTCCGATATGGATGTTAATCTAATTTTGACTGCTCTTCCATCTAGTTCCGCAGCAACGACGAGGTGAACTAGAACCTGAACAGATGGCATCTCATCTGA
The DNA here is from genome assembly GCA_951802165.1 of Adalia decempunctata. Taxonomy (NCBI): domain Eukaryota; kingdom Metazoa; phylum Arthropoda; class Insecta; order Coleoptera; family Coccinellidae; genus Adalia; species Adalia decempunctata. The sequence goes on along the minus strand of OX637695.1, from coordinate 3,045,573 downwards.
TATCGACATAGAAATTGTTTCGATTTATAATTTTCTTATATGATTCCTTGGGATTCTTGGGAAGGTAAACAACTTATCTTCGATGCACTGCAAAGTGTATTTTATTCAGTGTCATTAAATAGATCTACAAAATATTTACATTACCTGCAAAGTGAATCGAAACAATAAGTCTATTATATATCTCACAATCTACAATGATGAATACTAAACTTCTTAATACAATTCTGATCTGACGCGAACAGAATGACAATTAACATAGAGGTACGAACTGCACAGAAATATGAACATGACACAAAATTATATTACAACCTGTCAAATGGCATTTTTCCAAAAATCGAAATTTCAAACCTTTCTTTGATCGCCGCCACTATTCGCATTTATTTTGTTGATCAGCATAGGTCAAAGTATCTCTGTGCAAAATATGAACGATTTAAAAAATCTCAATTTTTTGGTGATAAATGACCAGTGGTAGGTATGACCCCTTACAAAACGCTTTGTCAACTGTTTTTACACCCTGCATTGAAGCTCGGTTGAGATGTTGGAAATCGAAAAATAAGAGAGTGAAGCAGAAAATTATAGTTGCTTAAGTGCTTCAGTGATAATAAATATAAAATAACGCAACCAAAATCTCATTACTACCAAATGCGAAAGCTTCGAAGCCATTTTAGGGATAACTTCTTACGCAAGCGATACCAATAATGACGATACGGATACCATGATTTCTGTGGTTGCGAATCAGAGTGACCTAGTTGTTTTCAGCTGAGTATCGCACGATCTATCTGCAAGATTTCCAGAATTAGGTCGCCATAATTTAATGCTTATCTTGTCAAGTTACAGCCAGTCTCTCCATTTAACCTTTAATATCCACGATCTCTTTACATCGAGTGCTTCAACATCAATTTTGATTTCGCGAATCGAGATTCCCATTCGAGAAGGTTGGCATGGAAATTGGCCCCCCACTGACCCATGTTATTCATATGTATGTACCAAATAGTTGAAGGGAGTTCTGATTGATGCAACATGAACTTTTCTTGGAACATAACCTTAATAGCTAACTTAATAAAAATAAGAGTAGAAGATATACATTTCATTTATTTGATCTTATGAACAAGGAGTAAATTATTCTGACTGTATAGTAATTTATTAGTCTAAAAAATATTCATACATTACAACCACAGTAGGTTTGTACAAATAATATGGAACAGGTCAAACATATGCTTCACATTTATCATTCACCTGTTCTAAAATAAGACACAAACTCCTCCACATTATAGGGCCCCTACAGCATTAAAAGCTTGTGTCTCTTTTGAAAGAAGTAGCACTAGATATAATATTTTCTTTCGATTAAGATCAAGTACCTACCGTTGAATGTTACATACACAAATTTCTTCAAAATGGGCTTACACGAAGTGGTTCTTTTTCTGAAACGTGAAAACGATCAACAATAATCATTTAGAGACCGATGATAGCCATCCAAAACCCGTTTACTTACGAAAATCTTGCAATTTCATTCTGCAAGTTCTTTCCTCATAATTCCTTGAAAATCCTACCTGAACCATATTTTCCGGTCGCTTTCGTGAAAAGATCGTATAAGAAAGCCTTTTTTGTCCATTTACACATTCCAAATGAATTTTGAGCACCAAAAACGATACCGAAACTAACCAAACTTCTGGGGGACCGGAATTTCGTTTGAAATCTTTCCAAACGGCCAGATACCTTAAAAAAACTTCGTTATCAAGTGTAAAAAAGGCGATTGGTACTTACTTCAGCTTTATCCATGCTTATAAATCGATTTTTGGTCCAATTCAAATTTGCCGTTTGTACCCATGTCAAAATATCTTTGATACTTTTACTTTGATGTAAACAAAGAAACTGGCAACGCCGTTTTGTCATTAAAGATATTCTCTGTACGCGCACAGATTTTTATCAGGTGCACCAATTCCTGAAAACGAAACCATGGCCAGAGTTGTGATTTTATAATTGTGAATGGAGTATACTTTTGAAATCGAGCATGCATTCAATTATGGATAACCCTGTATTCGTAACGATTTTCGGTCATATTCCTCTATATGGTTGCTCCCTGGGGATGGAATGAAATGTTTCTTGAGAAATATTGAAGTTCATTCGATTCTGTTCCGAGATACGAGCGTAGTAAAAGTGGGTAATTCTCAATTTCAACGCCCTGTATCTCAAAAACTAGTCATAGGATTGAGTTGGGGTCATGGACACATTTGATCAGTAGATCGAGTACTACATTATACCACAGAATACCTAACTAGGTATTCTGTGATTATACCAAAATATTAGAACATTTGACGGAATGCCATTTCCCATAAGGAAAGTGCGGGGTCCTTTGTAGTGCACAAATTCCATGAGTCTAGCTGACAACAAAGAATAGAAACCACATTATCTGATATGCACAAACCAAAAACAATATTTGCTGTGAGAAACTTTCGTGGGCAAGATGTACCCAATATCTCAGAAATGTTAATTGTGTTGTGGCAATTTTTCAAAACAAACTTATCAGTGGTTTCCTTCAGAACCCAGAAAAAATTATTTTGCCATTATTCTCGTTGGGGATAAGACTATAGACGTTTTCACATGAGAACTAATCAGATAAGCTACCAGTGCTCGACGGAAATGAAGATAAGGGGTTCTTGAAAAACAAAGGTTTGGTTTGGATTTGATTTAAACAAGTCAAAGCCTTGTCGATGGTAGGGGAGCTGCATGTGATCGTGAGAACACAACAAGGATCATGGCAATTGTAATTAGAATCATTACTAGTTGGTTCAAAAAGTACCAGTGGCTACAGGGTGACCCAACCATAACGCTCTTTCGTTATTTTATTTGGAATATACGAGGATGTATTGATATCTAGTTTATTGATTTACCATATCAACGAACAATAACTTATTAGGAGTGTCAGTGTACAGCTCGACGTCAAAAAAGTAAACCAGAGTTATGCAATAAATTAAAAAAAGATGTCCACCGAAATTGCAAAAATCGAAAAATTGGAGTATCGAGCCGTTATCAAGTACCTGTATTTAAAAGGGTAAAGAGGTAAGCAGATTTACGAAGATATGCTCAATACCCTTGGTGATCAATATCCTTCGTATGCGACCGTGAAAAATCGGACAGCAAACTTCAAAAGAGGTAAATTTTCCAGTGAAGATGATGACCGATCGGGAAGGCCAGTTTCTGTGTCAGTTCCCGAAAATATCGATGCAGTTCATGACATGATTTTATCAGACCGTCGAATCGGGCTAAAACGGATATCTGAAGCACTGAAGATTTCATACGAACGCCTTCATCATATAGTTCACGTCAATTTGGACATGAGAAAAATTTCTGCAAAATCCCCAAATGTTTGAATGTTGACCAAAAGCGTGCAAGGGTAGAAGCATCGCGTTCGATCTGTGCTCGATTTGAAAACGATGTAGACTTCTTAAACCGAATTGTTACTATGGATGAGACTATGGTACATTTCTACGATCCAGAAACAAAGCAACAATCGATGGAATGGCGACACTCTGGTTCTCCAAGACCTAAGAAGTTTCGTGTCCAAAAATCTGCTGGAAAAGTTCTTGCTTCAGTTTTTTGGGATTGCCATGGAATAATCATGATTGATTTTTTGGATAAAGGTAGAACAATAACTGGAGATTACTATTCGATATTACTGATCTCTCTACGGGAAAAAATTAAAGAGAAAAGAAGCGGAAAGCTATCCAAAGGTAATTTGTTTCCACAGGATAACGCCCCAGTGCACAAATCTCATGTTGCCATGCAAAAAATTCGTGATTTAGGGTTAGAATTACTAGAACACCACCCTTATTCAACAGATTTGGCTCCGTCTGACTATCATCTCTTTCCTCAACTGAAAAAAAGTTCAAAAAGTCGTACATTTTCTTCCAACGAGGGGGTAATGAAAGCTGTGGAAGACTGGTTTGCAGAGCAAGAAGAAACATTTTTTGAAGATCTAGAGACGTTGCAGGTTCACTGTAATTATTGTATTCAATCAAGAGGAGAATATATTGAGTAATAAAATATTGTGACATTGAAATTTTGTTCGGTTCTAAAGCAGGCTAAGAATTTCCCCTCTGCCAATAACACATTTTCTTCAATTAGTTTGACAAATTACTTCTTATGTCATGAAATCGACAAAACGACAGATGTTGGAATGTAATTCTTCACGAACCAAAAATTCTTATGAGTCAAATCAACATTCTTTTATGTGCAATTTTTTCAGTGAACAAACAGTAAAGGGTTTTCCAATGTGTGAATTCTTAACAGAATCAATAAATAAAACATTGATTGAACCTAATCGTATTCACGTATTCACTGAATGGGAGCCATTGAGACAAATCTTTTTCGAAAATAGTATGCGACCAAAGGCTCAGCATGCCATTAACCTTATCATATATGGAGAGGTTTCATATTTTCAATCACTAAATCTATTCATTATATTCCTTCATTATCTACGTTAGTCTAGCCGTTGCAGAAGCTTCTGTTTCAGAACTGGAAGCTTTTGCTGTCTTCAGCTTAGCATGAATCATTTCACACAGCTTGGTTGGCGGAGTTCTCTGAGCAGATCCGTATTCGGTAATAAATATTTCAACAGTTTAGTAATACAGTGGGTGGACTTCTTACGTTTATACATAAAGGTATTTTGCTATTTTCGTGTATAATGAACACTGAATTACACTGCGCAAAAAAATTAACGCACATTCTGAAAATCTCAATTTTAATGAAAGTTAACTCTACATTGACTTTATAACTTATTTTTTATGTCCTCTCGGGAAGGTTTTGAACGAAACAAGACACATCAAATGGAAGAAAAATTCAGGATTTCACCGAATCTTATGTGAAAGAAGAGAAATGAACAATTTTCAAAATACTGAAATGCTGATGATAAGTGATTTAATACTTGGTATTTCCACCCCTTGCGTTAATTACAGCTCGGCAACGACGGTTCATACTCAAAATGAGTGATCTTAAAATGTTCTGATCTAATCCTTCCCAGATTTCTCCGAGTTGGATTCCTAAGTCATTAAGAGTAGCTGGATGATTTTCTGAACTTCTCAGCCTTCTATTGAGGTTGTCCCAAACCTGCTCAATCGGATTGAGATCTGGACTTCTTGCTGGCCATTCCATTCGAGAGACTTCATCAACCTCTTCAAGGTACTCCTGAACGATGCGCGCACGATGGGGTCTGGCATTATCGTCCATAAAAATGAAATTTTCACCAATGTATGGGACAAATGGCACTACATGCTCTTCATGAATGTTCCTTGTATACTTATCAGCATTCATAGCTCCATTATCAACGACCACTAGGTCTGTGCGAGCAGTCAAAGATATTCCACCCCATACCATAATCGATCCTCCCCCGAAATCAGTAGTATTCAGGAAATTGCACTAGCATATCTTTCATGTGGACGTCTGTATACAAGGGAACGTCGATCACTATGGTAGAGGCAGAATCTAGACTCATCTGTGAAGAGAACTCTTTCCCAATCGGCCCCTTACCAATGGATATGCTTCGATGGGCTGGGGTAAGAGCTGGGCCTCTTGCCGCGACACGAGGCCTTAAATCATATTCTCTGAGGCGATTTCGTATTGTCTGAGTGCTAATTTGCACCTCATGAGTTTGCTCAAGCTGATTTTGAAGGAGGCGAGCGGTTGCAAACCGTTGTCTCAACGAAGAAACTCTCGAGTAACGTTCTTGAATGGCAGTTGTTACCCGTGGTCTACCCTGTCCTGGTCTTCGGACATTCATACCTGTCTCCCTGAATCGCTGCAACATTCTGGACACACTTGTATGGGAAACTCCAAACCTTTCTGGAATTTTTGTGTATGTCCACCCTTCTTCTCGCAAAACTACCGCTTGGGCACATTCCTCTTGGGTCAAATTGCGTGTTTCGCGTTGCATAGCGATCGAGTGTAGAAAATCAAACGAAAGAAAAACTATTGATCACTAGTGTTGATCGAGTACAACTGATTTTAGAATGGAGCCAATACATTCAAAATCTGATAATATCATCTTTTTATATTCCTGCTGGGACAAAACATCTGTATTGAAGAAAAACGTTGAAAGTGGATAAGATATGCATGCATAATTCTGATAAAAATAATTATCATTGAGAACACCTTCAGTTGTAGAATAAATTTGAGATTTCCATAATGTGCGTTAATTTTTTTGCGCAGTGTAGTTCGGTGAATGGATCTATAAGTTAGAGTTTTTGGAGAAGAAAGGATCTGAAGAGAAGCTCTCTGGAGGAATCTTCTAGAAATTAACCCTGCCAGATGTCCTTTCTATGTGAATCAAAACAAAATGCCAGTTCAGCGTGCATAAGTTGTACAGTGCAAGATTTCCGGAATTCACGGATGTTCATAAACCTGGAACAGAGAGATGCAGGCCAGAGTTGTATTAAGTATTGATGCCCAAATTTTTTTATGAGATTTTTAATTTGAACCTTTCATATAAGGAATTTTTGGTCAAATGACTCATTTTGCTAATAAACAGACCAACTTGAACTCGCTAAATTATCCCAGATTTCAGTAATTGCCAGAGATTTTCAAACAGCATTCCACAGCCTGATATTTTGCACACTGTCGAATGCGCTGATACGAATCGCGACAATTCGAGGCTTATTGTGGCCCCGATTTAATCTCACCAGAAACAAATTCACAATTTGTCCGTTTCCCCCTCTGTGCTCTTGTACGGAGCGCTTCTTGCGTTGACCACGTGTTCGGTCGGATGCTGGAATTCAATTTAATCGTCCATTATTCCGTTTTTTCATACAGGCGCGGTTCTTTCTGAGGGTCTTCCTTGGCTCGGCGGGACACAATGGGGTGTTATTTATGACGCTTATTGTATATGTTCGAACGGGTTGAGGAGTGGGGCGGAGGATTTTTTCGGAGGAGGACTTAGAACAAAGGGACAGAGTGGAATAAACTTAACCCGATATAAGATTTTGAGCCTGAAAAAATTTCAACTGAAATTGTACACTGCGCAAAAAAATTAACGCACATTTTGGAAACCTCAAATTTATTCTACAACTGAAGGTGTTCTCAATGATAATTATTCATCAGAATTATGCATGCATATGTTATCCACTTTCAACGTTTTTCATCAATACAGATGTTTTCTCCCAGCAGGAATAAAAAAAGATGATATTATCAGATTTTGAATGTATTGGCTCCATTCTGAAATCAGTTGTTCTCGATCAATTCTAGTGATCAATAGTTTTTCTTTCATTTGATTTTCTACACTCGATCGCTATGCAACGTGAAACACGCAATGTGACCCAAGAGGAATGTGCCCAAGCGGTAGTTTTGCGAGAAGAAGGGTGGACATATTCACAAGAATTGCAGAAAGGTTTGGAGTTTCCCATACAAGTGTGTCCAGAATGTTGCAGCGATTCAGGGAGACTGGTATGAATGTCCGAAGACCAGGACAGGGTACACCACGGGTAACAACTCCCATTCAAGAACGTTACTTGAGAGTTTCTTCGTTGAGACAACGGTTTGCAACCGCTCGCCTTCTTCAAAATCAGCTTGAGCAAACTCATGAGGTGCAAATTAGCACTCAGACAATAAGAAATCGCCTCAGAGAATATGATTTAAGGCATCGTGTCGCGGCAAGAGGCCCAGCTCTTACCCCAGCCCATCGAAGGGCGCGTTTGAATTTTGCGAGAGAGCATATCCATTGGGAAGAGGCCGATTGGGAAAGAGTTCTCTTCACAGATGAGTCTAGATTCTGCCTCTACCATTGTGATCGACGTTCCCTTGCATACAGACGTCCACATGAAAGATATGCTCAGTGCAATTTCCTGAATACTACTGGTTTCGGGGGAGGATCGATTATGGTATGGGGTGGAATATCTTTGACTGCTCGCACAGACCTAGTGGTCGTTGATAATGGAGCTATGAATGCTGATAAGTATATAAGGAACATTCTTGAAGTTGAAGAGCATATAGTGCCATTTGCCCCATACATTGGTGAAAATTTCATTTTTATGGACGATAATGCCAGACCCCATCGTGCGCGCATCGTTCAGGAGTACCTTGAAGAGGTTGAAGTCTCTCGAATGAAATGGCCAGCAAGAAGTCCAGATCTCAATCCGATTGAGCAGATTTGGGACAACCTCAATAGAAGGCTGAGAAGTTCAGAAAATCATCCAGCTACTCTTAATGACTTAGGAATCCAACTCGGAGAAATCTGGGAAGGATTAGATAAGAACATTTTAAGATCACTCATTTTGAGTATGAACCGTCATTGCCGAGCTGTAATTAACGCAAGGGGGGGAAATACCAAGTATTAAATCACTTATCAGCATATCAGTATTTTGAAAATTGTTCATTTCTCTTCTTTCACATAAGATTCGGTGAAATCCTGAATTTTTCTTCCATTTAATGTGTCCTGTTTCGTTCAAAACCTTCCCGAGAGAACAAAAAAAATAAGTTATAAAGTCAATGTAGAGTTAACTTTAATTAAAATTGAGATTTTCAGAATGTGAGTTAATTTTTTTGCGCAGTGTATATGAAGTACACACTTTTGACGATGCATGTAAATCAAAGCTGTCAAATAGTCTCACCCCTCACACAATATTAGTGAGGAAACACATGGTTCCTCCTCCAGAAACAAAATTATTATTTGAAGGGGGCTATGACCCTCATGGCCCTCCTCAAATATGCCAGTGCTATTCAATGAACCAACGAAAATATGAATGAGTAATATTGAGACTCTTTTCTGGTTATGACCTGTTAAAATATTCACGACTGAGAACAGTGAGAACTTAGGTTTTGGACAAAATGACGCATAATATTGAACGATATATTATTTTAACGGTACATCAAGAGAGTAACTACAACAGCAGGTAAACGTGAGTATATAATCTTATGACATCAATAACCCACATGCGATTCAAAAGTGCATCAAAAATTAAACAAGAGTTTGTAATTTGGCATATTTCTGAAATAACACTTGCTCTTTACAAACGGTATACATTGTCATCTGAAATGTATTCTCTTCGTTTCTGGATCGAATCATTTAGCTACCCGAGATTTGCAAAGAAAAGGACCACCCTGAATATAAATGGTATCATTTTCGATAAATTATAGGAGGAGGCTGGTCACAATGCGGAAATTATGGTATTAGTTTCTATTTATTTTGTTCCCAAATAGAAAATAGAGTTATTTGATATTTTTTGCAATATAAAGAATAGAAATTCATCTGGAAAATAATATGTAATTTTTTTAAATGAATGAAACCGAATGTGTATGTTTGAGCCCCATAATAATGGTTTGGGGGTCTTCCAGTATAATTTAATAGGGTCAACTGAGCATAATGTTATAGATTTGTGGAAAGTTTATTTGAGGAGTGCATTTCAGTATTATTTGCGATGATTACTTTTGCAGATGCACGAATAATTGATGAAAACAATCTACTGAACAATCGGTATAATCACATTTCCGGTGATTAACAAATTTGATAAGGAATAATAAAATTCAATATTATTTTGTTTGACAGGGTGGCCCAAATAAATCAGTTCAGCTGATGAGTTTAAGTCCAATTTTATAGAGGCTCTAGATTCCTCTCATCAAACGAAACATTTTTTTCCTATACCATTTTTTAAATTCGGTTTCTTTTGAAAGATACAGGGTGTCGAAAATACACTTTTCTTTCCATATCTTCGGAAACGTAATATCAAATGAACTGAATTTTGGTTGAATGTTTTTTCTCCTGGTATAAAAGTTCAGCATAGCCGACTCATAAATCCACGCAAAAATACTATAAAACTAATTGAAAAAGATAAACGGTTCTTAATTTCGAAAGAAACAATCATTTTAGGAAATAGAAGCATTCATATGGTTTTTTTAAAGATATAGCCATTTGAAAAAAATTGGGCCAAATACGTTCCTAACCTAACCCATTTTGCGTACAAAGGTACAGAAATCTTGTATAACAGAACCTATCACAGAGCTTTTGAGGAGACGATGCCAGATTGTTGATTTTCTCTTTAAACCATGGTACCAGGTAGCGGGCGCGCAAGACACACTGTAAGATTTATGAATCGACCCATCTCAAACCTTATATTGTTGTTCTGTGTCTCACACATGCGTGTAGCGACAAACGGTGCGATTTATTAGTGTATACAAATATGGGGGAGATTTGCTCCAGAGCTTAGTTGGTGTGAACGGGGAAATTGATTATTTTAGGTGTTTTCCTACGATCTCGTGATGCTCATGTCGAAAAAGAAGTGAATTAATGTAATATAAACCGTGTACTGCCGAGTTTATAAAATTGCAAGGGGATATTGTTCAGATAGAAACATCGCCACAGATTATTTAGTGCTAAGTATCATTTTATTTTTCATTAATTTCAATTCAATACAAGGTTTGTATCGATATTCATCCTTCATATATGATCTGAATTTTGTATTTCAATGACATTTAATCTTCAATATGGAACGGTAACAATAAATTTTTAATGAAAATTTTATCCCCCCCATTTGTGTGATTTCATTTTTTCATATCTCTACATCCAACGTTTTCCTGTCATTTAAATTTAAGTACCTATCGACAAAGTTGATAAACATTCTAACAACTTTGTTAACTTGTAGTGCGATGAATTTTCCAGCGATTTGGTGCTATTTAAAATCCAGGAAAGCATCCAGATTATGCTCGACATTGGTGATTATTTCATTGAATTTTATCCGATAAAACTAGGAATAACTCGAAAACGACGCGTTTTATTAACTGAGCCGAATTCGGAAAAATTGTGAATGAAGAAAAGGTTTCTTTTGGCCTCAAGAATCTACATTAATTTATGTACAAGTCAAAGACTCGCCCTGTATACCACTGGATGTGCACCCTGTATATTTTCTATGTGCGTTCTATTGGTTAAAAAGAATACGATCTGCTTTTTGCACCAATATCATCGAGACATCAGTTTTTCGTAACTCTCATGGTTTTGGAGCTGAAATTCAAGCTAATCGAACCGTGGCCACCCTGTTCATTTGATACGAATTCGATATACCGTGGGACAAACGGTGCCCCAGTCCCCCAACTCCCCCTTTCCCTATTTATTTTTATTACATTCTACCTCGGCTGCCCGACCGTAAACAAGTTCAAAGTTGACTCCCTATCAGAGTTCGCATACTCATCATTGTGATGGGGAACAATTAACGTGTGCGACTATTGTAAAAATCACACGTGGCGCCACGTGTCAGGTGGGGTCCGGTCTCGTGGGAAAGCAAAGAGCCCGGAAAGACCCTTCATTTACCCGGTGGGATGGTAATAGGACTTGCTGGTGCTTGATACAATGTTGCCGGTATGAATGAATTTGGATTGTATCTACTTGTCCAGTGTGAAATTTGAAAAATGAAAGTAATTTTAAAAAGTGACAAGACACATGTAACATATCTGAATTTCCTACCCTGCAATGAAATAAAATGCACCGTTGCCAGACTCCATGGCTTCCAACTTTGCAACGTCTATTGTCGAAACGTGGAACTACGTTGAATGAACTTATTTGATATTATTTTATAATTCTATGAATGATGAATATTAGTACGACTTCAATCAATACTTTAGGCAATTCGCATCTTTATAAATAGGAGATTTTAATCATATCGAAGATCCACCATGAAGTGAACTCGTTCTTCTGTGACTATCGAAGAAATACGATTCTGTGGAAGAAAAACTAACCTCCGAAACGACAACGAATGAAAGAGGCCCTTTTACTTCACTTTCACTCGGCGGCTGTGTGTTTTCACTTTCATGCTGGTTCACAATAGTGTTCCTTTGAAATGGAGTTCCTCTTCTAGGAATCCGCCATTTTAGTATATTTTAAAGACGCTTCTTTGTTATCTGGTATGTACACGATCTCCATTTAAATAACTGTTTCATTTCACAGGATTTAATCTCATGTAAGTTTGTTCTATTTTATTATTGCATTTCTATTGAATATTGTGGAACTCTGTTCTGCTACCAACCCATTTGGAATATTCTTATACTGTTCGTAAGGCTTACTGCACATTTAACTATCCACTCGACATTATGGTATAGGCATTTGGAGTTGTTGCTTTTAGTATAATAATTTACGTACAATAATCAATGGTTTGGAGGCCTAGGGTAAACTGTTTATATCGCCTGTGCTAAGGAAAACATCCCCCACAACAGTGGCCAGTGAAAATTCCTCTGGGAGTTCTATAACGAACGTCCCCAGTAAACCAAGCCTCGCCTTCGGGCCCTTGGCGTACCCGATAAGCAAGGAAAGCTTTGAAGGTGCCATCGTTCATCAGTTAACAGGAAATATAAAGAGTCTATCGTCACTCCCAAACCAACGCGACTGCTATGATCTCACACATAACACTTAGAAGGAAGGATTCTCACACTAGGAACTACAAGGATACTGCTTATGAATTTCATTAATAATCAGGTGACACACTCTATATGCCTATAACCTTTGGATAACTTTGGATGTATTGGATTCTGCTCTTTAGCACAATTATGCCAGTAATAACCTTACCGGAGTATAGGAAGCCCCATATCATACATATCACCAGTGCTCATCTTACTAATAATTGTTCTATGGATTGTAAACATATCATCTGTAATGCTAGGTTTTTTGCTTTGAGTTTCAATTGATTCTCGTTCGTTTTTCCTTCATAGGCTATGGTTTCCCGAACTATGGCGCTGGACGAATAAAGGGCTCTTGTTCCACCTTTATGTCCAATCTAGTGTTTTATTTATCAATTTTACCTCATTATTTCCCATCCTATATTTCACTAATCTGAGTTATTACGAATCTGAATTACCACGACATAACATAGAGTTTTACCAATCTAGACGATCACATCACAAGCCAAAAATATGAGTATAAAACCCCCTTTAACGCAATTCTACCCTCAGCTCTTCAGAGCAGGGTTGCCCCTTTTCTCTTTTTCATAATGTTCCTAGGATTTACAAACCTGGAATGATAGACACATAAATTATTCAATGACACAAATTTTTCAACCGTTTTTGTCAACCAAATTCTCCATCTCTTTTTCACATACCACCTGCGATATTGATGTTAATTGCTCAGTAGTTGTTGAATTATCAGCATAAACTTGTGGCTTAACATATCCCCAAAGAGAGAAATCACAAGGTGTTAAGTAACAAAAACTAGGAGGATAATTAAGTGGGCCATTTCTTGAGGCAATTTCATTTTTCAATTTTGGTTTCGATGAATCGATTGTTAAGAAATGGCAACATTTCTATCGTGCGTGGTGCTCCGCGCGAGCGTATAGGGACTCCCCATGGGTGGAACGGTTCCCACATACGGTACTTGGCTTAAATCGAATATGTATACTCGTACTTCCTCACCGGAACGCTTTTGATTTGACGCACTGCAATTACCATACATTAAATCAATTTTTATTCGTTAAGTGGCCGACTTGTCGACGAATCTACGAATCACTGTTTGATTGGCGTGGAGTAGGGTGCTTTATATGTTCCCCATGATGCTGAATTTATGGCCAGTTGGAGACTTATCCATCATTTGGGGAAACAAAATTGCATAGCGAAAATTTTTGCCAAATGAATATCTCCAGAAAATTCCAAGAACTTTTTATCATTTGATCCTACGCAATAATGAAAGTTTTATCCAATGATTTCATCAACATCATGTAGCACTTTGGTTGAGATCAAAGGATCAACAATTACAACAAACTGGTACAGCCACAAAAATTGCAATCAAATAAAAATTGTCCCTGCGTTATCCGAAAAACACTGCTGGATTATTTTACGTAGGCCAGCCTGTATATTTCCCCCAAAAGGCCTGATACATAATATTTAGAAGGGTACATAAATTTCTTCCTCAAATAAGGTGGCAGAATGAGATCTATCCCTTCTATTCGCTCTGAAGCACCTGAATTGTTGGATCACCGATGTAAACATATGGAAGCATTACAATTCACCGAAGGCAAAGGTGAAGGCCGCTTTAGGTCATGAGAAATGACCGAGATTACATCGAAGGAGATGAGGATGTCACGAATGGTGTGTTGGTGGAACAAGAAGCTACGCATGAAGGGTATGGGTGATTAGCACTTTGTGAGAACTCTCAGAGCTTTGGTACTCATGCTATACGAGTTCATAAAGGGTAAGGAACCATGTGAGTATCTTCAAAACGAAAAGGAACACAGTAATGAATCTGATAACCTCAACTTTTCCAATTTGGATGGGACGCATTGTATATTTCTGCCGATTTCAATAAGGTTATTTGGAATTCGAAAAATCTGGGTTTGATGGAAATATTTTGAATCAACGAGAAATAAATCACTTTACAGTTGAAGAATAGGTAAATTTTTTCACTTCTGTCTTATGAGAATAATAACAAAAGCTAAATAACAAATATTTGCTGATGAAGCCATATTATTCTGGCGGAACAATTGCAAAATATTTTGAAAATTAAATTTGGTACCATGCTTATGGTTTTTTGAGATAGAATTTATCCCCACAATATTGAAAAAGATTGATTTTGATCGCAAAAACAACTTCACATAACGTATCAGGGGTTTTTTAAAAGTGATAGAATTTTCGACAGGGATAACTGTGATTTGACAGAAGGCGGAAGCCATGTTCTTTGACATTTATGTTCAATAAGCACAAATTAGTATGGAAAGAATACACCGCAACAACATTTTCAATTTGCTGAGATTTGTTTTCGAAATCAGTATTTTATTCATATGCCGGAAATTATTTTTAAAACATAAATGTCATAAAATTATCTTTCGAATAAAAAAAATTTGGCTCCAATCTCAATTTAAATGTGTTTCTCTATTTCAGTATCGTAATGAGTTCATTACAGTACTAAAAACAGTGCTGTAATGAATTCATTACAGCATCGTTTTCAGTTACATTTTTCGTTTTGTGGTTGTCAACAATGACTTCCGATCCTATCAAATTCCAACAGAAGTCAATTTGGAAATGTCAATTTTCGTACTTAATAACATTCACACAAACTGTCAAGATACAATACGAAAGTCACTAGGACCTATAATTTGAATTTTTCATTGAATTTCACAAAATTGGACTGAAATAGAGAAAATATCGTCTAATACTTGTTGCAGAATGCAATTCCAATACTCATGCATTTTGCATTCGTATTGGAATAGGAACCCATTCTGCAACTAGTTTTAGAATATACTATTTATTTCAATTTGAATTTCTATGACTCTGAAAAAACACTCAATACTTGCTATTTAGGCACTTTCTGATTAGAAAATCTTTTTCTTTGTACACACTTGTTGATTCATACATATGGTTGCCTCCTTCACTAAGTTTCATAAATTTTTGAATGGGATTATCTTGAGCTGAAATAAATTTTATGATGGTCTGAATAAAGCAATTTTATTGTACCTGCGAAAAGCATATTCAGAAGCTCCAAGCTTCCAAGTTACTCTACACCTGCAGAAAGAAACCGAAAGTTTGACGATTCTATAATTACCCCGTATAAGATTTCATTTCACTCCTGAAAAAACACCAGACCCTACCTACTTTTTCATTCGATAAACAATACACCCTCTCATTTACTACAGACAGATAAAAAAGTCAGGGGGTGCGCTACATAATGAAGGCGTTCAAATGAATAACAAAGTGTTACATATGTGAGTTTACAAAAGACGAAGAAAAAGGGTGGGCCTTTCTTATGGCATGTCTGATACCTACATTAGCTACCAACCCCTTATTTAGCACTTTTTGTGCCCCTCTTTGTCCATTGAATATTGAAATAACACACGTGAGCGTCGTGAGCTGGCTTTGGTATAACGCACCCCGTTTATGCTGACCCCTCACGAAATGGTTTTCATACTTTATAAAAGGTTTTCCAATGAGAGGTGTTATTTTGGCATTTTTCGAGGATGTATTGATATCTAGTTAGCCTAGACCAGTTCCATGCATAAACAAAATATTGGGATACCATATCAACGAACAATAACTTATTAGTGTCAGTGTAGAGTTCGACGTCATAAAAGTAAATCAGAGTTACGCAATGAATTTAAAAAGAAGATGTCCACCGAAATTGTAAAAATCGAAAAATTGGAGTATCGAGCCATCATCAAGTACCTGTATTTGAAAGGGTTAAGAGGTAAGCAGATTTACGAAGATATGCTTAATACCCTTGGTGGTCAATGTCCTTCGTATGCGACCGTGAAAAATTGGACTGCAAGCTTCAAAAGAGGTAAATTTTCTATTGAAGATGAGGCCAGTTTCTGTGTCAGTCCGCGAAAATATCGATGCAGTTCATGACATGATTTTATCAGACCGTCGAATTGGGCTAAAACGGATATCTGAAGCACTAAAGATTTCATACGAACGCGTTCATCATATAGTTCACGTCAATTTGGACATGAGAAAATTTTCTGCAAAATGGATCTCCGAGTGTTTGAATGTTGACCAAAAGCGTGCAAGGGTAGAAGCATCGCGTTCGATCTGTGCTCGATTTGAAAACGATGTAGACTTCTTAAACCGAATTGTTACTTTGGATGAGACTTGGGTACATTTCTACGATCCAGAAACAAAGCAACAATCGACGGAACGGCGATACTCTGGTTCTCCAAGACCTAAGAAGTTTCGTGTCCAAAAATCTGCTGGAAAAGTTCTTGCTTCAGTTTTTTGGGATTGCCATGGAGTTATCATGATTGATTTTTTGATAAGGGTAGAACAATAACTGGTGATTACTATTCGACATTACTGACCACTCTACGGAAAAAAATTAAAGAGAAAGCAGGGAAAGCTATCCATAGGTGTTTTCCTCTTACAGGACAACGCCCCAGTACACAAATCTCATGTTGCCATGCAAAAAATTCGTGATTTAGGGTTAGAATTACTAGAACACCCCCCTTATTCACCAGATTTGGCTCCGTCCGACTATCATCTCTTTCCTCAACCGAAAAAAAGTCTAAAAGGTAGGTGTTCAAAATTCATACTTTTTATTTTATATACCACAAAGTTTATATATAGGATGGGCTTACTCGGTTGAGAATAAGACCGAGATTTTCTGTGCTCTGTGCGATTCTATGGCTGTTTCAAAAATCCCACAAGCATATACCTGCTCAGTCCTCCAAGATACCTGCCACAGAACACAGTCGCATTGTTTTTATACGGCTTAGCTCGAAGCCCTCAACAAATAATTTCCACGTCGTCGGCCTTTAGTCCGCCACCCTTACAAAGTAAAAGTGATAAAGACTTTTATCCAGTACAACACTTACGAAACCAGACAGAAGCAGATACGTAACTTTTCATCTAAACAACCGTAAGTACCATTCCTTCAGTATTCACTTTGTGGTATTCATTCTATCAAACATCCATTTTTCCTTTAATTCTCGAGGCGATAAGAATTGGCACAACAGTCCATTTCTTCTCTCCAAGAAAGCTGGTGTATATTATTCAGTAGGAAATTTTCTTCCAACGAGGAGGTAATGAAAGCTGTGGAGAACCGGTTTGCAGAGAAGAAGAAACCTTTTTTTTTGGAGGTCTAGAAACTTTGCAGTTTCTTAATGGCGTAGTTTCTATACCTGTAAAATGTCAAAAAAATGCGGGCTATTCACAATAGCACCTCTTATTCTAAAACCCTTCACAAGCAGAAGCAGTACTTCAACAGCAGGACTTTTTATTATAATATCTGAACCTCTGGGGGTGATCGAATCATATTTGGTCTGCATTAGAGAAACCAAGGAACCTGCAAATTTGTAATTTAATTCAACTGATGTTGGATGAAAATAAACGGTGTCACCCGCATATCCTTACGAATCTAATCCTTCCTAGTGGTTTTCTGTTCTTTTCGAGGGGATGGTCCTAATCCTCAACGTCTGTCCGAATAATAAGTCCAGTAGCAGCTGGTGGTGATTCTACGTATTCAAGTGAATATGAATTTGTGCTGGAATTTGTCCGAATAATAGAAGATAGAAAACGAGAGTATTGAACGGGTTTTGTACGAATAATGCATGAAATTGGAGCAGATGGAAGGATAAAAGGGGAAGTTTTACCGGAATCCATAGAATGGGCATGAATACTGAACATATTCTTCAGTCGCAGATCTAGAAAATTGCCACTTTTCACAAAAAAAACGATTTTTTTCTTCTGTTTCAGAAGTTAAGAGTATCAAACATTCTTACAGACCAGCCGATAATACTCTAAATGTTACTGTTTTACAAAATGGAAAGTTATAAATCTTACCCTAATTCAGATTTTAATAATCTTGTTACTATTAAAATACACTGCGCAAAAAAATTAACGCAAATTTTGGAAATCTCAAATTCATTCTACAACTGAAGGTGTTCTCAATGATAATTATTTTTATCAGAATTATGCATGCATATGTTATCCACCTTCAACGTTTTTCTTCAATACAGATGTTTTCTCCCAGCAGGAATAAAAAAAGATGATATTTTCAGATTTTGAATGTATTGGCTCCATTCGATCAATTCTAGTGATCAATAGTTTTTCCTTCGTTTGATTTTCTACACTCGATCGCTATGCAACGCGAAACACGCAATTTGACCCAAGAGGAATGTGCCCAAGCGGTAGTTTTGCGAGAAGAAGGGTGGACATACACAAGAATTGCAGAAAGCTTTGGAGTTTCCCATACAAGTGTGTCCAGAATGTTGCAGCGATTCAGGGAGACAGGTAGGAATGTCCGAAGACCAGGACAGGGTAGACCACGGGTAACAACTGCCATTCAAGAACGTTACTTGAGAGTTTCTTCGTTGAGACAACGGTCTGCAACCGCTCGCCTCCTTCAAAATCAGCCTGAGCAAACTCATGAGGTGCAAATTAGCACTCAAACAATAAGAAATCGCCTCAGAGAATATGATTTAAGGCCTCGTGTCTCGGCAAGAGGCCCAGCTCTTACCCCAGTCCATCGAAGGGCGCGTTTGGATTTTGCGAGAGAGCATATCCATTGGGAAGAGGCCGATTGGGAAAGAGTTCTCTTCACAGATGAGTCTAGATTCTGCCTCTACCATTGTGATCGACGTTCCCTTGTATACAGACGTCCACATGAAAGATATGCTCAGTGCAATTTCCTGAATACTACTGGTTTCGGGGGAGGATCGATTATGGTATGGGGTGGAATATCTTTGACTGCTCGCACAGACCTAGTGGTCGTTGATAATGGAGCTATGAATGCTGATAAGTATATAAGGAACATTCTTGAAGAGCATGTAGTGCCATTTTCCCCATGCATTGGTGAAAATTTCCTTTTTATGGACGATAATGCCAGACCCCATCGTGCGCGCATCGTTCAGGAGTACCTTGAAGAGGTTGAAGTCTCTCGAATGGAATGGCCAGCAAGAAGTACAGATCTCAATCCAATTGAGCAGGTTTGGGACAACCTCAATAGAAGGCTGAGAAGTTCAGAAAATCATCCAGCTACTCTTAATGACTTAGGAATCCAACTCGGAGAAATCTGGGAAGGATTAGATCAGAACATTTTAAGATCACTCATTTTGAGTATGAACCGTCGTTGCCGAGCTATAATTAACGCAAGGGGTGGAAATACCAAGTATTGAATCACTTATCAGCATTTAAGTATTTTGAAAATTGTTCATTTCTCTTCTTTCACATAAGATTCGGTGAAATCCTGAATTTTTCTTCCATTCAATTTGTCTTGTTTCGTTCAAAACCTTCCCGAGAGAACATAAAAAATAAGTTATAAAGTCAATGTAGAGTTAACTTTCATCAAAATTGAGATTTTCAGAATGTGCGTTAATTTTTTTGCGCAGTGTAGTTACAATCTTGTTAGAGTCAAAATAGTGTTGCCAACTTAAAGTTCTATTTCGAGATTTTTTTTTTCGATCGTGCAAAAATGTTTTGTTTGTGTTACATATTTGTTGCATTCATACGTCGTGCAATACACAAAATAACCATAATGTTGTTCTCAATTCACAGCAGATGTCTCCTCTGCCTCAAATCCTTTTTTTTGGCGTAGATGAAGTAAACAAGCGTGCTACTCTCGAAGATCTGAACCCGTATCTTTGGAAATACCATCAACCGTAAAACCCATATCAGGATTTACACGTGGTTTGAAACCAAATAGCGAAATCTACCCTTCACCACACCCCCTGCAGCTTAAAATGTTTAGATCATCAAACTAGGGTCCCAATCCTCTCCACGATGGCAAATAAAATGGCAGGTGAAGTATCAAATCGTAAGATTTTCAGTGCAGAGTGTTCTGTTTCATGATTCTTTGTAACGGTGTCAGGTAGGTGAAAAATATTCAGAAGGGTAGGTATAGGACGAAGGAAAAAACATAAATATACCACCAAAGGAAACTTGATCTCTGGAAAAAACTCAACGTATTTGAATTCTGTGTTATTTGAAAATTATGTTCATCAAAAGTTGCTAAGGACGGTAAAAAACAAATGCCCCAATACTTTCATTTGTTTCTCATTTGTAAACGTCAGTTTCCAAAAACACAATATTAATCAAGAAAGTTTATTTTATCAAGTCACTAACTTGTAAAACTGACAGTTAACTTGCAAAATTTTTACAAGTTAGTAGTAATATTTACATTAGAAAATTTTGTTTCATCGTCATATATGTTGAAAATCATGGTACAATTGTTATTTCCAGTAACACAGATTTTTGATGATGAAAGAGTTGATACTGATGATGATGAACCATCTGTTGACTCAGAAACTGCTGAACTCGAGGACTGCAGAACATTTGTACTCTCCTTACTACCAAATAATTTGCTAGACATTTCGATTTTTTTGTTGACCGAATCATCGACATAACTCATCGCAATTTCGGTGCTCTTCCACCCTCCTGCACGCTTTAGTGCTAAAATATCTCCACCCGACTCCGCAACCATAGTGGCTCCAGTTCTGCGAAAAGAGTGGCCGGTGTATAACTCTGGATCTTTTAAACCTAAATATTTCGCTATTTGCTTTGGGACACCACCAATAGTGTACTGGCCAGCATTAAGGGAAATGCACTTTCCATGTCGGTATGTCAAAAAAAATCTTAGGCTTTCTGTTCCAGGAGGCCGAAGATTTACATATTTTCTGTATAACATGCAGGACTTGAAGCTGCAGCCATCATCGGTTATGGTGAATCTTCTTGTTGTTAAATTGTTTGTTTGCCGCAATGTCACAATAACGTATTTTCCCATATCTTCTACTTCATTCATGTTTAAGGAGAGAATTTCGTCACATCGACAACATCCAAAAATCCCAAATATTGTTACAATTTTCGCCAGCAACCACTGGTCATCAGGAGCATGTAAAAGAAATTGTTCAGCCTCTTCTTTACTTAATACCTTGGCCTTTTTTTGGCGTATAACGCTCATTTTGTCGTTTCAGATACGCTATTACCTTTTGAAATCTCCAAATGACAACTAAACGTCATATTTTTCAAAAATTTTTTAAGGAAAACAAACCTGCGAACAGGGGCATTTTCTTTCTTTTCCAAGCAGCTTTTCAGCATAGACCATTTTGCCCATAAAGTATTAGGGCTGAATCTAGCTGATAGTTGATTCAAGTAGACCAACAAAACATCTTCAGTTACCCCAATCACACTATTTTTGTTTTGCCACTTTTTGAAGTCGTCGTATTCTCGCTCGTACCTTGAAGCTGATTTTGCAGGTAATAAACTTGAAGCTACACTGCTGGCTGCCTCAATAATTTTTTTTGGTACATTCATTTACGCTTTCGCCAAAACAAATGTAAAGAAAAATAAACAGACATGTTCATGGCAACGCTTCCCTAGCTTACGACATTTGCGACAAATTATTGAGATTTTTTTGGAATTTATCTAACCTTTTTACAAATGAGAAACAAATAAAATATAAAACAATACACGCAAGGTAACGGGTTTTACTGGCTCAATGAGGTAACTGGCTCGCCTGCGGCTCGTCAGTTATATCCTCCATTCGCCAGTAAAAACCCTCTTACCTTGCTAGTAACTATATCCGCCTCTAGAAAATTAACTGCATCAGGAATTATCGAAATTAGAAGGCACTCAAAAAAAATATTTCTAAAAAAGTTGCGATGGCCGGGAATCGAACCCGGATCAACTGCTTGGAAGGCAACTATGCTGACCATTACACCACCATCGCACGTTGATAATTGAAGAATAATATTGATACAGATACGTGCGATCAGTGTCTTATAAGATCCTATTTCATTTTTGAGTCTTTTCCGCTAATGTTCGAATATGGAAATGATAATGATCAATACCATTTTCTTTGTTCACCACTCATTTGCAATCTTTTGATTCATTGCGATAAGACACCAAGGCATAAAAACAACACGAAAATTTATCTCAAATTCTGCATTTCCTTTTGAGTAATTTTTCGTGTTCATCAAATCTGGGTCTACAGAACTCACCAGTTCGTACTCTGAATAAAATCATGAAGGGAACTGTAAAAGCCGGGTACTTCATTGAAATTCATAAGAATGATTGGTTGATAGCTGGAGAATAATTATAGAACGGAATGCCATTTACCCTTCCGGGTATTACAGGTAAGTGATAAATTTATGGGGCTTCGATTCTCAATTGTCTCGGATTTTGATATTGATAAATGCCCGATTTGTCCGGTATTAGCTCCAGGATATGGTATACTTGTTGGAATTGCCATATTTCATGTCCATTATTTTCGAAGGCTATAATTTCATGGAAATATTGAGTGATTGGGGACATGAGGAGAAATAATTGGGACATAATACCCTTTTTGTTTCAGGATATCACTAAGAATCCCTCCACCCATGGAGATGAGCTTCCGTAATCATGTAATTAAGCCAACTACAAATGAAAATGCTAATCATTATTTGATTAACTGAACGCATAATGGTATTGAACAGAAGGACTTTGAACAAAGTATGATACGTTTATTCAGAACTCGAAAACGAGTGTACTCTTCATTCGATTGTTGACAATAACTCAACCCACATGTTGAAATTTACATTCAGAAATTGATACTCGCTGTATAATGAACGCTAACAATAGTGGTCCACTCCAAACTCAATAGTACTTGACAAATATCGGATTTCCAAAATGGGAATGTTCTCTGAATAAGGAATGCTAGAAATTACCATAAATATTAACATGGCATCTATAAGTCTTATCGATATTATTATGGGTGTGGATACGGTAGTCATTTCTATAAATATTGGTCCATATGCTACCGATGCTATTGAGTACACCTACGTCTGAGAATCCCAATTTTGGTTATTCGTGAAGTCTGGAGCAGTTGAGTGCTAATTCATCGCTATTGTAAAAATATCCACCTTTTGGGTTGTATATTCTTTGAATTCATTTCTTCGGATAGTCTGAGTTGTTTCCTCAGTGCTATCGCGCCAATATTGTTAATAATCATTCTCCCAAGTATCTCTAAGAATAAAAAGAACGATTTCGAAAATGTCAACTTTTTGGGTGAAAAATGACAAAGGGGTAAGATCTAAAAAAAAATCTAAAGGCGTTTTTCTATCTACTACATTAACAAAACCCATAAAGAAGATCAGTAGCACCTTAACTTTGAGTGCTGTGAGCCTCTGAACAAAACTCGAAAATGAAACATGCTAAACAAAAAACAAGAAAAAATCGGGTTAATGAAGGCCTATATCTATATGGACAAGTTTGGTATCGAATTATAGGTTTTCGGGGACGCTGAATTCAATGAAAAACAATTCGAGGCTCTATCTATCACCGTTCAGATTTTCAACTGTCAAATGGCATTTTTTCGAATTTCAAATCGTCATAGCTCCCGCTCCATTGGTCGTATCCACTTTTTGTTTGTATATTGTTAATCAGCATTGTCCCAAGTATACCTAAGAATAATAAAATCGATTTCGAAAATGTCAACTTTTTGGGCGAAAAATGACAAAGGGGTAAGGTAAGACTCCCCAAAAACACCATATTCGTCATCACCACGAAATCCCTAGAAAATCTAAAGGCTGCAAGATCTACTACCCACTCGAGCCATTAACAAAACCCATAAGGACGATCAGTGTCACCCTTACTTTGAGTGCTGTGAGCCTCTGAACAAAACTCGAAAATGAAAAATGCAAAACAAAAAACAAGAAAAAATCGGGTTAACGAAGGCCTATATGGACAAGTTTGATATCGAATTATAGGTTTGCGGGGACGCTGAATTCAATGAAAAACAATTCGCGGCTCTATCTATCACCGTTTAGATTTTCACCTGTCAAATTGCATTTTTTCGAATTTCAAATCGTCATAGCTCCCGCTCCATTGGTCGTATCCACTTTTTGTTTGTATATTGTTAATCAGCATTGTCTCAAATATCTCTAAGAATAATAAAATCGATTTCGAAAATGTCAACTTTTTGGGCGAAAAATGACAAAGGGGTAAGGTAAGACTCCCCAAAAACACCATATTCGTCATCACCACGAAATCCCTAGAAAATCTAAAGGCATTTTTCTATGTGCAAGATCTACTACCCACTCGAGCCATTAACAAAACCCATAAAGACGATCAGTGTCACCCTTACTTTGAGTGCTGTGAGCCTCTGAACAAAACTCGAAAATGAAAAATGCAAAACAAAAAACAAGAAAAAATCGGGTTAACGAAGGCCTATATGGACAAGTTTGATATCGAATTATAGGTTTGCGGGGACGCTGAATTCAATGAAAAACAATTCGCGGCTCTATCTATCACCGTTTAGATTTTCACCTGTCAAATTGCATTTTTTCGAATTTCAAATCGTCATAGCTCCCGCTCCATTGGTCGTATCCACTTTTTGTTTGTATATTGTTAATCAGCATTGTCTCAAATATCTCTAAGAATAATAAAATCGATTTCGAAAATGTCAACTTTTTGGGCGAAAAATGACAAAGGGGTAAGGTAAGACTCCCCAAAAACACCATATTCGTCATCACCACGAAATCCCTAGAAAATCTAAAGGCATTTTTCTATGTGCAAGATCTACTACCCACTCGAGCCATTAACAAAACCCATAAAGACGATCAGTGTCACCCTTACTTTGAGTGCTGTGAGCCTCTGAACAAAACTCGAAAATGAAAAATGCAAAACAAAAAACAAGAAAAAATCGGGTTAACGAAGGCCTATATGGACAAGTTTGATATCGAATTATAGGTTTGCGGGGACGCTGAATTCAATGAAAAACAATTCGCGGCTCTATCTATCACCGTTTAGATTTTCACCTGTCAAATTGCATTTTTTCGAATTTCAAATCGTCATAGCTCCCGCTCCATTGGTCGTATCCACTTTTTGTTTGTATATTGTTAATCAGCATTGTCTCAAATATCTCTAAGAATAATAAAATCGATTTCGAAAATGTCAACTTTTTGGGCGAAAAATGACAAAGGGGTAAGACCCCCCAAAAACACCATATTCGTCATCACCAAGAAATCCCTAGGAAATCTAAAGGCGTTTTTCTATCTGCAAGATCTACTACCCACTCGAGCCATTTATTAATTCCATAAGGACGATTAGTGTCACCCTTACTTTGAGTGCTGCGAGCCTCTGAACAAAATTCGAAAATGAAAAATGCAAAACAATAAACAAGAATAAATCGGGTTAACGAAGGCCTATATGTACAAGTTTGGTATCGAATTATAGGTTTTCGGGGACGCTGAATTCAATCAAAAACAATTTGAGGCTTGATCTATCACCGTTTAGATTTTCACCTGTCAAATGGCAATTTTTCGAATTTCAAATCGTCATAGCTCCCGCCCCATTGGTCGTATCCACTTTTTGTTTGTATATTGTTAATCAGCATTGTCTCAAATATCTCTAAGAATAATAAAATCGATTTCGAAAATGTCAACTTTTTGGGCGAAAAATGACAAAGGGGTAAGACCCCCCAAAAACACCATATTCGTCATCACCAAGAAATCCCTAGGAAATCTAAAGGCGTTTTTCTATCTGCAAGATCTACTACCCACTCGAGCCATTTATTAATTCCATAAGGACGATTAGTGTCACCCTTACTTTGAGTGCTGCGAGCCTCTGAACAAAATTCGAAAATGAAAAATGCAAAACAATAAACAAGAATAAATCGGGTTAACGAAGGCCTATATGTACAAGTTTGGTATCGAATTATAGGTTTTCGGGGACGCTGAATTCAATCAAAAACAATTCGAGGCTTGATCTATCACCGTTTAGATTTTCACCTGTCAAATGGCAATTTTTCGAATTTCAAATCGTCATAGCTCCCGCCCCATTGGTCGTATCCACTTTTTGTTTGTATATTGTTAATCAGCATTGTCTCAAATATCTCTAAGAATAATAAAATCGGTTTCGAAAATGTCAAAACTTTTTGGGCGAAAAATGACAAAGGGGTAAGGTAAGACTCCCCAAAAACACCATATTCGTCATCACCACGAAATCCCTAGAAAATCTAAAGGCATTTTTCTATGTGCAAGATCTACTACCCACTCGAGCCATTAACAAAACCCATAAAGACGATCAGTGTCACCCTTACTTTGAGTGCTGTGAGCCTCTGAACAAAACTCGAAAATGAAAAATGCAAAACAAAAAACAAGAAAAAATCGGGTTAACGAAGGCCTATATGGACAAGTTTGATATCGAATTATAGGTTTGCGGGGACGCTGAATTCAATGAAAAACAATTCGCGGCTCTATCTATCACCGTTTAGATTTTCACCTGTCAAATTGCATTTTTTCGAATTTCAAATCGTCATAGCTCCCGCTCCATTGGTCGTATCCACTTTTTGTTTGTATATTGTTAATCAGCATTGTCCCAAGTATCTCTAAGAATAATAAAATCGATTTCGGAAATGTCAACTTTTTGGGCGAAAAATGACAAAGGGGTAAGACCCCCCAAAAACACCATATTCGTCATCACCACGAAATCCCTAGAAAATCTAAAGGCGTTTTTCTATGTGCAAGATCTACTACCCACTCGAGCCATAAACAAAACCCATAAGGACGATCAGTGTCACCCTTACTTTGAGTGCTGTGAGCCTCTGAACAAAACTCGAAAATGAAAAATGTAAAACAAAAAACAAGAAAAAATCGGGTTAACGAAGGCCTATATGGACAAGTTTGGTATCGAATTATAGGTTTTCGGGGACGCTGAATTCAATGAAAAACAATTCGAAGCTCTATCTATCACCGTTTAGATTTTCACCTGTCAAATGGCATTTTTTCGAATTTCAAATCGTCATAGCTCCCGCTCCATTGGTCGTATCCACTTTTTGTTTGTATATTGTCCATTAGCATTGTCCCAAGTATCTCTAAGAATAATAAAATCGATTTCGAAAATGTCAACTTTTTGGGCGAAAAATGACAAAGGGGTAAGACCCCCCAAAAACACCATATTCGTCATCACCACGAAATCCCTAGGAAATCTAAAGGCGTATTTCTATCTGCAAGATCTACTACCCACTCGAGCCATTAACAAAACCCATAAGGACGATCAGTGTCACCCTTACTTTGAGTGCTGTGAGCCTCTGAACAAAACTTGAAAATTAAAAATGCAAAACAAAAAACAAGAATAAATCGGGTTAATGAAGGCCTATATGGACCAGTTTGGTATCGAATTATAGGTTTTCGGGGACGCTGATGCAATAAAGAATAATTTGAGGCTCTTTCTATCACCGTTTAGATTTTCAATCTTTGTACCTACCTATACAAACTTCGATTTGAAAATGTTCAGAACTACATACCAAACTCGTCTTGATCGCATCCTATAGCCGTATTAAACCAATTAAATCCAACGTTCATCCAAGACGTATCCTGCATCACATGTTGGATCAAATCTATCAGAAGACAATTAAAGTCTGTTTTTCGACGATAAAGAAAAATAGAACCAGCTTTGGAGATCAATCATGGTTTAACGGGAATGTTATTAATAACGAGATATCGAGAGGAACGTGCTCAGAGAACAGGTGTATCTATTGGTCTTCAAGCACGGGCTGAAGCAATAGAAATTATGGCAAAACTGTTGGTTCGTTTCTCTGACCACTTAGGAAACGTGTTTTTCAAAATAGAGATAGATTCTGAGAATTATAAAACAAGCACTGATCGTGGAATTTTGCTCAATAAAAAAATTTTCTCCTCAAAATAACTGCCTAAAATTAGTTCTGTAATAGTTATTTATGTACCAAGTGCGTTATATGGATCCTAACGCCCGATGGGCGTTAGGATCTAATAACGCTCGTGGTGCATACAAGATTTTATTTTTCACGAATATATCATTTAATTACAATAAAATTCGATTGCTCCTATGATTTTTTTTCCATTTAACTTTCAGTAGTAACCATGGCACTTGTTAATATTTTGAAGTTCGTTATTGCTGTCATCATTTTATTAAGTGAATGTCATTACTGTTTTCGTTGTGAAGATTTAAAGAAATAACAGAAGTGAATAGCAATTTGCCAAATAATATAATTGAAAATGCAGCCAAAACTGCAAATAATCTATTACCATTATTCAGTCTGAAAAATTTTGTCCTGCGTCATTGTGGACGAAATATTCTATTTTGAAATCTACACTGATTGTCAATGAAAATATCAATATTTCACAATTCTCCCGGCTAGTAGCGTTTTTAAAAATGAAATCTAAAGGATATATTCCGAAGAAATCCAAAGTTTTGACAGCAGAACAAGTTCATACATTCATCAATGAAGCTCCTGATGAAATTCATCTTCTTCATAAAGTAGTTCTAATAATGGGTGTTTTTGGAGGACTAAGGAGAGATGAATTAGTGAAAATGTCTATCAAAGATATAGAAGATAAGGGTAGCTGTTTACTTGTTAAAATACCCGAAACTAAAACCGGTATGTCGAAAGGATTTAGCATTGTAGAGGAAGAAAAAATAGGAGCTTTGGGGCTGGTCAGAAAATATATATCCTTGAGACCCAGTGGAGTGAAGAATCCTAGATTTTTCCTCACGTTCCGAAATGGTCGGTGCACCATCCAACCTGTTGGCAAAAATACCATAGGAAGTGTGCCTTCGATGATTGCCAAATACTCAAAATTGGATAATGCAAAGCAAATGAATATACAGGACATTGTTTGAGACGGACTTCAGCAACTCTTTTAACTGAGGCTGGTGCATCATATGAAACGTTAAAAATGCACGGAAGATGGAAGAGTGCATCTGTGGCGGAAGGTTACATAGAGCAGAGCATTTGTTCCAAAAACAAAGTATCGACGATGATTGTGAATTCGGTAACAGATTCTCATGAATTCTCTAGTGGTTCTCTTGTGAACGAACTTCCAAGTACTTGTGGTCAAGTTTTCGCTCCTCAGGTTTCGAAAACATCCCAAGATTCACGATTGAAAAATTTTTCCGGGAAATTCGAAAACTGCACTTTTAATTTTAATTAAGAAAGACTTTGTTTTCGTTTGTTGAGTTGTCGTTGTTTTAGTATTAAAATTCTGCGAAATAAATAATTTCTTTCTAGCTTATTTTGCTTTTCGCACAACGAGCGGGCGTTATGATCCATAATGCCCGCTAAAATGCCCACGGGCATAATGAGTGTATTTATAGCAACCGTTTCTAAGGTAAAATAAACATGAAATGTACAAGTGAAAAATTAAAAATTTAAGAAATTCTCAGACTCATAAATTATCGAAGTGAGAATGAATTCAATTCATGAATGAAGATCCGTACGGGAACATTTCCTGCTGCTTACGACTCCAGGAAATGTCAACATTAAATTCTTCCCGTTCATGAATTTATCGGGAAAAAAATCGGTACAAAATTTCTTTAACATCTGTTGTACTTGTTGACAGGTTCAAGAGTAGAGGGAGCCCCGGCTAGATGATATGGCCGTATTAAGTAGAATTTGATAATTAAAACGGATCTCATGGGGGGGACTGCGGTGACGTTGGGCCGGAAAACAGATATGCGCTCGTGAAGGCTCAAGAGTACCAAGGTTCTCGTGGGATCGGGCTCGAAGAGAACAGCATGTGGATTCGTTTACGAGTGTATGGCGCAATGACAAACAGAGAAAAAATTATTTCACTTATCCGTGGCCCATTAACTTATCCCGGTCAATTTGGTACTGGAGTGTTCGAACCCAGCACCGTGTTCACAAGAAGTATACTCCATTCACAATTATAAAATCACAACTCTGGCCTTGGAAATTTGACACATTCCACTCTGTATCGAAGTTATGACGTTTTTCAAAATATTTTTATGTTCCAAGTCAAGACTATGTTGCCCTTTCTACATTCTCAGCGTATTTCTCAGAATGTGAATTTATTCGGAAAATGAATGAATTGGAAAAGATGTGATGGACGAAAATAATTAACGTTTATATGAATTGATAGAAAGGATTCCTTTTCTAGTTATTTGCATGATAAGTACGAAAGATCACTGTTGAAATATATTATTTTTCGCCATGGAAGAAAATTGCATTGCTTTCACATGATTTTCATATGCATGCCTGTGAAGATTTAATGTTTATTATCCTCTTGAACTGAAAGTTCAAGACTTGACATCAATTGTTGAATCAAGAATAATGGAACATTATATCCCTCTACTGGAATCCAAATAGTTGAAGGGAGTTCTGATGCAACAGGAACTTTTTCTTGGAACATAACCTTAATAGCTAACTTAATAAAAATAAGAGTAGATGATATACATTTCATTTATTTGATCTTATGAACAAGGAGTAAAATATTCTGACTGTATAGTAATTTATTAGTTTAAAAAACATTCATACATTACAACCACAGTAGGATTGTACAAATGATATGGAACAGGTCAAACATATGCTTCACATTTATCATTCACCTGTTCTAAAATAAGACACAAACTTCTCCACATTATAGGGCCCTCACAGCATTAAAAGCTTGTGTCTCTTTTGAAAGAAGTAGCACTAGATATAATATATTCTTTCGATTAAGAGCAAATACCTACCGTGGAATGTTACATACACAAATTTCTTCAAAATGGGCTTATACGAAGTGGTTCTTTTTCTGAAACGTGAAAACGATCAACAATAATCATTTAGAGACCGATGATCTTTCCTCCTAATTCCTCGAAAATCCTACCTGAACCATATTTTCCGGTCGCTTTCGTGAAAAGATCGTATAAGGAAGCCTTTTTTGTCCATTTACACATTCCAAATAAATTTTGAGCACCAAAAACGATACCGAAACTAACCAAACTTCTGGGGGACCGGAATTTCGTTTGAAATCTTTCCAAACGGCCAGATACTTAAAAAAAACTTCGTTATCAAGTGTAAAAAAGGCGATTAGTACTTACTTTTGCTTTATTCATGCTTATAAATCGATTTTTGGTCCAATTCAAATTTGCCGTTTGTACCCATGTCAAAATATCTTTGATACTTTTACTTTGATGTAAACAAAGAAACTGGCAACGCCGTTTTGTCATTAAAGATATTCTCTGTACGCGCACAGAATTTTTATCAGGTGCACCAATTCCTGAAAACGAAACCATGGCCAGAGTTGTGATTTTATAATTGTGAATGGAGTATATCTAATATTCAGGTCCATTGATCTCTAGTAAGGACTGAACGAGAATAAATTCGCTATCACAAAAACCCCTATATCTCCTGAACCAATTGAGAAAAAATCAAAATTTGATCATAGTTAGCTTTGTTATGAACGTCAGGAACATGTGGAACACTTACTTCATAAATATTCCAATTCTCTGTCGCAAAATGTCAAGCGAAGTGAAAACACGAGAATTTATGGTGAAACTTTTTCAAAATAATCAAAAATGGAGCTTCAAAAGAGGCTCGCGTTCGTCCGGAAACGGTATCAAGAGTTGTTAAGCGCTTCAACGAAGATCTCACAATTAACAGCAAGGAAGGAACCGGGAGGAAAAAGGGGTTTCATAGCCCAAAAAAAGTGAAGAAAGTCATCAGCCTTTTTCAGAAGAATCCTAACCTTTCAGGACGGAAAGTGGCCCAAATAGTGGGTTGTTCGCAGTCAACCGTTCAGAAAATCAAGTCGAGTTGTGGGGTTAGAACATACAAAGTGCAGAAAGTGCCAGATAGGAACGCTGTGAAGAATCAAGAAGCGAAATCAAGAGCAAAGAAATTAAAAAAAGATTTTTTGAAATTTTTTTCCTGTTGCGTGATGGACGACGAAACCTATGTCTTTGCTTGGGAATTTTATACTGCAGATTCTCGTGGAAATGTTGACGAACAATTTCGCGTGAAGAAACAAGCAAAGTTTCCTAAAAAAATTCCTGGTTTGGCAAGCAATTTGCACTTGTGGCAAAAGGAGCAAATTTTTCGTTGACCAAGGCTCTGTTGACTCGAAGATATACATCGAGGAATGCTTGAAGAAGCGACTTTTACCATTTTTACGTGAGCACGATGTGTCAACAATCCTTTGGCCAGATTTAGCTTCATGGCACTACAGCAAGGCCACCAAGGAAGGGTACGAAGCTAATAAGGTGGTTTTTGTCCCCAAAGAGGCCAATCCACCAAATTGGTGGAAGACAGCATCCCACTGAGAACACTATGAGAAGCATGATGGGAAGAATTCCAGAAAAAATCCATGAATTTCGTAAAAAATAGTTTTGTTTTTTTTTATTGTAGAAACAGTTTTCATTAGAATTAGAAGATGATTCGAAAATGAGTTTGATTTTCGAAATCGGCCCAGTGGTTCAAAAGATATATAAGCGTTTTTGTGATAGCGAATTTATTCTCGTTCAGTCCTTATAGTCTAAGGTTATTCCATCATTTTTCTAAAATGATACTAAAGGTGTACTAAAATGAAGGTTGATGACTCTCCATCCCGCATTGTGATTCTCCTCCAAGGGTCAGCCATCTTTAATTGAATAAAACACGGAAAAAACGAAGAAATGTTAATTTGAAATTCAGTAGGAATAAATATTGTCAGTGGCATTATCTTACTAATCCGAATAAGGCTTCAAGCCCCCAAATAGGGACATCAACGGCCTTGATGTATTGGGCTTTTTATATTTCACATGAACGCTCAGATCCATGAGCTTCTGCGGACGCAGGCACGTACTATCCAAGAATTTCTTTTGTTTTTAATTCCACTAGGGATTACACTTTTCAGGGTGGGCCAATCTAGTGGTCAGGGTAGCATTAAGGGGCAGTATCACCTTTTGAATCGGGGTAAATCTCCATTCAAAAAGTGGTCTCTTTATTTCACGAGTAAGTACCCTAATTTACGACGTAGAGATTTGATTTTTTTAAATTGAAGTTGAAGAACGTCCCGAGGGCAAATAGTTTTCTTTTTTTTCGATTTAATCAGTTTTTCAATTAAAAAAATCAGGTTAATC
Source organism: Adalia decempunctata (assembly GCA_951802165.1). NCBI lineage: Eukaryota > Metazoa > Arthropoda > Insecta > Coleoptera > Coccinellidae > Adalia > Adalia decempunctata. Next base: position 3,012,336 of record OX637695.1, on the reverse strand, counting down.
GTTAGATCTGGGGTTATTGAATATGTTTTTTGTTTTTCATGAGTACAAGCTATATTTTTGAAATAATCATCATGAAAATTTTTGTAGTTTATAGAAGGTTAAATTGACGAGGGCAAATGGTGGCGATTTTTTCGATTTAATTAGTTTTTCATTTAAAAAAAGGTTGAACTTCAGCGTTTTGGAAACTACACTTAATGATTTTTTTCCGAAGGTTATTCATCATTTTTTGGAAAAAATCGCAACTATTTGCCCTCGGCAATTTAATCTTCTATAAACTATAAAAATTTTCATGATGATTATTTCAAAAGTAGGTATAACTTGTACTCATGAAAAACGAAAAACATATTCAATAACCCCAGATCTAACGATTACCCTGTTTTTTTTAATTGAAAAACTAATTAAATCGAAAAAAAGAAAACTATTTGCCCTCGGGACGTTCTTCAACTTCAATTAAAAAAAAAATCAAGTCTCTACGTCGTAAATTAGAGTACTTACTCGTGAAATAAAGAGAGTAAGAGACCACTTTTGAATGGAGATTTACCACGATTCAAAAGGTGATACTGCCCCTTGAGTTTATAGGTCAAACGAGAATCGAAAGAAAGGAAGTTTCTTTCGAAAGTTTTTTGGACACGAAGGGGGAAACATTCCTTTATTGGTTCAAGTAGTATGGAAGCCGATTCCAAAAGGGGAAAACGAAGAAGGAGCCAGCAGGCATTCGTGAAAACTGTCATTGAAGAGACAAACACAATAATGATCTCACCATTCTGTTAACTGAATAATTTAATGGCATTAAGTCTGTGGAAGAATATTTCAAACAGGTTCATGGTACCAAAAGGATTCAAATAAAAGATTATAACATGAAATCGAATTCTGGAAATAACAACATAAGGACTGAACGAGAATAAAGTCACTATCACAAAAACGCTTATATCTTTTGAACCACTGGACCGATTTCGAAAAACAAACTAATTTTCGAATCATCTTCGAATTCCAATGAAAACTGTTTTAACAATAAAAAAACCAAAACTATTTTTTACAAAATTCATGGATTTTTTCTGGAATTCTTCCCATCATGCTTCTTATAGTGTTCTCAGTCACTTTCTGAGATGCTGTCTTCCACTTCTGCTTGAATTCCGCTAATGTTTTCGTTGATTTCTTAGTCTTCTTCAATTCTCTTTTTACCAGGGCCCAATATCTTTCGATTGACCTGAGTTCTGGGCAACTTGGTGGATTGGTCTCTTTTGGGACAAAAACCACCTCATTAGCTTCGTACCATTCCTTGGTGGCCTTGCTGTAGTGGCATGAAGCTAAATCTGGCCGAAAGATTGTTGACACATCGTGCTCACGTAAAAATAGTAAAAGTCGCTTCTTCAAGCATTCCTCTATGTATATCTTCGAGTCAACAGAGCCTTGGCCAACGAAACATTTGCTCATTTTTCCCACAAGTGCAAATTGCTTGCCAAACCAGGAATTTTGTAGGAAACTTCGCTTGTTTCTTCACGCGAAATTGTTCGTCAACATTTCCACGAGAATCTGCAGTATAAAATTCCTGACCAGGAAGTTGCGAGAAATCAGCCAAGACATAGGTTTCGTCGTCCATCACGCAACAAGAAAAATTTTTCAAGAAATCTTTTTTTAATTTCTTTGCTCTTTATTTCGCTTCTTGATTCTTCACTGCGTTCCTGTCTGGCACTTTCTGCGCTCTGTATGTTCTAAGCCCACAACTCGACTTGATTTTCTGAACGGTTGACTGCGAACAACCCACTATTTGGGCCACTTTCCGTCCTGAAAGGTTAGGATTCTTCTGAAAAAGGCTGATGGCTTTCTTCACTTTTTTTGGGCTATGAAACCCTTTTTCCTCCCGGTTCCTTCCTTGCTGTTAATTGTAAGATCTTCGTTGAAGCGCTTAACAACTCTTGATACCGTTTCCGGACGAACGCGAGCCTCTTTTGCGATTCTTTTGAAGCTCCATTTTTGATTATTTTGAAAGGGTTTCACTATAAATTCTCGTGTTTTCAGTTCGCTTGACATTTTTCGACAGAGAATTGGAATATCACATGTTTCTGACGTTCATAACAAAGCTAACTATGATCAAATTTCGATTTTTTTCTCAATTGGTTCGAGACATATAGGCGTTTTTGTGATAGCGAATTTATTCTCGTTCAGTCCTCAGCAATATAGAAATTAGAAGCGTACATACCAGCAAACAAGGAAGCTTCATCAAATGAAACTAAAATGGTGAATCTTTGTAAAATTTTATCGAAGAACTACCTTCGGAAACTAACAAAATAACATTGTGTTTGGAAGTGATTTTACAAGATGATGGTAGTCCTCATTGAGCTTCATCAACAGTAGCAAAAACGTTAACATTTTTGTGAACAGGCTACGAGTTTTATACGTTAACAAGAAATCTTTCTCGAAACTTTATGGGAGAACCAATGCTTTAGATTGATGGCCCATCCCTGCCCTGTCATCTAATTCCATATTTAGAGGGATACGATCGCCACAAAACCAGTAGTTAGCTTTGGCCATTTCCGATCGATCTGTATAGTTAGCGTACTCGTTCAAAAGAGCTGGTACACGTGCCTCAAATTACAAGCATGAAAATAAAAGGCACAGCTCGCTACGAAAGGCGAAATCATCTCTTGAGAATGTTAACATTCTTAAACGTAGATAAAGACCCTCTTTAGTGCTTAATTCTAGTTGTGAGTTTTTAGGAGGTTCCAGAATATCGAGAGAACTGTGCATTTATCCTTCGAACCATTTACTGCGATTAAAAGATTTTAATTTCGTCAACAAGACATGTTTTATTGATTGTGTTTAGTTTCCATTGGGTTATTGAAGACCTAAAACATTTTCCCTTGACTACTGGTCATCCTCGCCTGAGCAGCAGAGAAAATACTTCAGATATTTACACTTTTTCGACCTTTTCCTGTGATACATATTATCCGTATTCGTCAAAATCGTGTTGTTATCGAGTTTTTCCTCCAGCATCACCTCGACATTTTTGAAAAGTATCTTTATCTCATCGTCCAAATCATCATCTCCAAACTCCAAAGGCAAATCTCGTTCTAACTTCACCTTAGGGTCTGTATTTGATTTCTCCACTTTGGCTACGTTTGAGTTTTTCGTGGAAAGCGTTTCTGATTTTATTCCACATGGTTCTTCCTTCACGTTGGTCAATGCCTCGAAATTGTGGGAATGAGAGTCGTGGTCGCTGTTTTTGTAATGTTCCACTTCTGCGGTTACTAACATGTTGTTTTGCTCACTGGGGATTTTGGGTAGGGTTGGTTTCTTCGAGAGTTTTGAATTTTATTCCCGTTTTAAGGGATTGAGTACTGTGGCGATGTTCATGATTGATGGATGACAAGAAATTTCGAAATGACAAACACGACGTATGCGTCTATGAAACGAATAGTTATAGAGTTACTTGTTCATGTAGGAAGCAAATACTGAGCAATACATGTAGCTATATAGTCCATCCAAGAATTATTGACATCTCGGGCGGCTTTGGAAAATCGAAATTAGGTTGGTAGTGGTAGTGGAAAAAGGTATCTTGTAGAGCATGCAAAAACACATCTTCCACAGAAAATTTTTTTTCGAACACGCTCATCTCTGGAAAATATGAAGGTTTTAATTTGAAGGAAAACCGTTGCTGGGTCATTTTTCGAATTTCTCAAGTCCCAGACGGCAAAAAATTTGGAAAGTGGAATCTTGTAGAGCTTGCAAAAACACATATTCCACAAAAAAATTTTTTTCGAACACGCTCATCTCTGGAAAATATGGAGGTTTCCAGATAATTTTCCGGATTTCCCAAGCCATGACGGCATCCCAAAAAATTTGGAGAGTGGTATCTTGTAGAGCATGCTGAAACACATCTTCCACAAAAAAAACTTTTCGAACACGATCATCTCTGGAAAATATGAAGGTTTTAATTTGAAGGAAAACCGTTGCTGGGTCATTTTTCGAATTTCTCAAGTCCCAGACGGCCTCCCAAAAAATTTGGAAAGTGGCGTCTTGTAGAGTTTGCAAAAACACATATTCCACAAAAAATTTTTTTCGAACACGCTCATCTCTGGAAAATATGGAGGTTTCCAGATCATTTTCCGGATTTCCCAAGCCCTGACGGCATCCCAAAAGATTTGGAGAGAGGTATCTTTTAGAGCATGCTAAAACACATCTTCCACAAAATTTTTTTTTTTCGAACACGCTCATCTCTGGAAAATATGAAGGTTTTAATTTGAAGGAAAACCGTTTCTGGGTCATTTTTCGAATTTCTCAAGTCCCAGACGGCATCTCAAAAAATTTGGAAAGTGGTGTCTTGTAGAACTTGCAAAAACACATATTCCACAAAAAAAAATTTTCGAACACGCTCATCTCTGGAAAATATGGAGGTTTCCAGATCATTTTCCGGATTTCCCAAGCCCTGACGGCATCCCAAAAAATTTGGAGAAAGGTATCTTGTAGAGCATGCTAAAACACATCTTCCACAAAAATTTTTTTTATCGAACACGCTCATCTCTGGAAAATATGAAGGTTTTAATTTGAAGGAAAACCGTTGCCGGGTCATTTTTCGAATTTCTCAAGTCCCAGACGGCATCCCAAAAAATTTGGAAAGTGGTGTCTTGTAGAGCTTGCAAAAACACATATTCCACAAAAAAATTTTTCTCGAACACGCTCAGCTCTGGAAAATATGGAGGTTTCCAGATCATTTTCCGGATTTCCCAAGCCCTGACGGCATCCCAAAAAATTTGGAGAGTGGTATCTTTTAGAGCATGCTAAAACACATCTTCCCCAAAAAATTTTTTTTCGAACACGCTCATCTCTGGAAAATATGAAGGTTTTAATTTGAAGGAAAACCGTTGCTGGATCATTTTTCGAATTTCTCAAGTCCCAGACGGCCTCCCAAAAAATTTGGAAAGTGGCGTCTTGTAGAGTTTGCAAAAACACATATTCCACAAAAATTTTTTTTTCAAACACGCTCATCTCTGGAAAATATGAAGGTTTTAATTTGAAGGAAAACCGTTGCTGGATCATTTTTCGAATTTCTCAAGTTGTAAAACGCACCCCCTTCGTGATTGGACGGAAGAGCGGCTTTCCACCAATCAAGGGTGTTATTACTTAAAGAAAAGAAAAGATGTTATTTTAATTTTGAAGTTCTTTCTCCAGAAGGGAGAAAGTGTGGGATCGGCCCAACGCACTTGGGTCGGGACTTAGTGTTTAAAAATATTCTCTAGGGAGAGGGATGATAAATGAAACTTTTTGGGTTAAATTTAAGACGTATATTAAACCAAATCAACTACACAAATTCTCACCAAATTAGATATGTGTTACTTAAATCAAATGATTTAAATTATTAAATGTTCGGATATTTCTTAATTCGAAAGGAAATAATCCCATCAAATAAAACTGTTATATTAGCTTTAAATTACAAAGGCAAATCTATTCATTGAAATTAAATCAACATCAGTGTGAATTCCAAATTATAAAATATTATTATATTCAAGTTATCGACAGAAATGAAAAGGGCTTATCAAAATAACCCCAACAATAATAACCATGGATAATCTCCAAAAGAATTTACAATACAAAGTAAATTTACTATACCCAAACGGGAAAACGGAAAATAATCCCTCTTAAACTACACATAGATAAGGGAAAACTCAACAATAGTTTCCTTATGATCTTTCAAATGAACATGAGTTTTCTCAGCAGGAAAACTCCACTTAGACCTTCAACTACTTAAGGGTGATTACAAAGATTATAATACGTCTTAAGAAAAAAAAATACGAAAATGTGAAATTATGACTTATAGAAGATTTCAGGACTCTGGACCATGAGAGATATATGGGCTTTCATGCAGCTTTCTACCAATACTCAAAATAAGCTAAGCATAAACAATTTATCTGACCTTTTTCCTGTACCAATAATCCAAAGAATGTTGAATCTAGGATGATGACTCTTTGACGGTGCTTCTTTCCTGAAACAGACAGATTAAACACCAAACACGACACCCACACGCGTTTCGCAAATTGACCTCACTCCCGAAGATACCGACGATACGCAATCTAAAATAATTCCAAGTAATTTAGAAATTACTTCCCTTAAACTTCCGATTCAACCTTAAATGTTTTCGTCTCCGCTTTGAGACCGTACTTCCAAACACTGAAGTACATACCCTAAAACCGTACTACCCTTAGTTTCCGATTTCAAACCTGAGTCAACTGAGGACCTTCCCTTTAGGTTCCTCCAGTTACTCCCTATTACCGACGCGAGTACTGGCAACCTTCTCGTTTTAAGGTTCCACCAGGCACTGCCTTTTTCGTCTCCCGAGCAAGTCGAAGTTTTTCCCCTCTTCGTCTCCTCCAAAAACCAATCGTCAATCTTTCAAAACCAATCAAATCAAAACTTCTTCCATCTTTGTTTTTATGAACCAATCAAATTAAAGATTTTTTCTGCTTCCCACCTTCTTCTTGAGATATCGCTACGTGACAATTCTCAACAATGCCTGCGTTGAATTTTATTCCTGTCATCGTGTGCAGTAATTGCAACCAAATTCGTGGGACAATTATAATTTATCATTTAGTTCTCTAAATAAACTTAAACTGAAAATCAACAATTTCGGTCGTTAACGTTTCGCCAGACATTCTTATGTGGACTTGATAAACGATCCATTAATTTTTCTAACACAAGGCTTTTAAATTTCAGAAGTTGAAGTGGAAAATACCGGTTAAATATTACAGGAAAGAAAACGTTCAAGTCCCAATTTTCGAGACATGTCTGTTTTATAGTTTCAAAAATTATCTCCCCTATTACAATATCCCCTTCTTTGAAAAAGTTTTGGCATCGTTTGCCATAACTTTTCCTTGACCATCATCCCCAATAGTCCAATAGTCCCTTGTCTTCCGTTTAAGACATTATAAAAGGTATACAACTCGAATGTATCAAACTTAGAATTCTTAACTTTCATGCAGCATGCCTTAAAACTAAATATCATTCTTGCTCATCTAATTAGTCTATAGTAAACAATATCCCTCAGGATCAATTAAACTTCAAGAAATAAAAAAATAAGGTTCAATACAACAAAACATCACGTGCATAACTCAAATTCTTCGAAAGAAAATTTAAGAAAATCTGTCCGTCACTGCACTTCTCCTACATGGAGTTCATTATTGTCTATTTTTCGGATTTCAAACTTCACTCGCGATCACCACAGAATCTTCTTAATCCGGTTCTGACTATCTCCATATGTTTATTTCCTTTGGAGTTTGGGGCTGACCTTCACCTCGAGAATGACCTTTCGGAGATGCACGACGACCTAGTCTCTCGTAATTAGCGTACCGCACTTTGTGTCCGATAAATTTGGTTTCCAAACACTCGAATTCAATGTTTACGTTCGTCACCAACAATCATCGTTATCGCGAGAGATGTCCCTCTACACAGCACCTATTCCGAGCTCGCGACCGATAACAACATTGTGCACTTTCTTCTTCAGTCCAGTGTGGTGCGTTCGGGTTTACTGTTGGGTAAAATCCCGACGGTCATGTCTTTGCTGCTACAGCTACGTCCGCCTCTGCATCCTTGTCTCTTCTAATGTTATCTTGCCTGGTCCTGTGTCGGTTCATAATCCATATGGTTAGAGTATTCCAGAAGTTGGCCAGCAGAGTTATTCCACAACAAAGGTGTAGTCCATTCGATATAACATCTATCCCTTGCTTCATGATTCGGAGTATCGCATAGAATACCATGAGTCTCCTCATAAACAGGAAGTCGGTGAACCATCCTCATATCTGTCTTGCTGAGTTGGGTGCCAGCTTTCTCATCTCTTCGGTGTTGACCATGCTGATCGTTTTGAACCATTAAACCATTTGTCAAAAGTCTCCATTTCTGGTCCTCGTCGATGATGTTTTACACGGCTTTCAAACGGTAAATGAAGTTTATTATACCCTCGGCCACGATTAAGCTACGCCTATGATTCCCGCAATGTTTAATCAGTAATCGCTCAAGCTTACTCGACACAGTCGGTCCATACGGTTTTTTTAATTGTTACTACGTCCCTCTGGTAACACGATCCCTTTGACGGATTAACTTCTGTAGATGTTCTCGAAGTTGGGACATTTCGCGGTTTCGCGTATAGACACCGCGGTTATCTCACTGTTTTCCTTCGCACACGCGTACGCGATTAGCGCGTCAGCACTGTTCACTTTTACGAATAAGGTCATTCCTTTGGATAGGGTCAGTATCTTTCTCATACTGTTAATGGGCTTGGATCCTCTTGAAACATCTTGTGGGGAAGTGTACAATAAATACAGTAGCAATACAAACAAACATAAAATTAAATTTTCACAATTTTACATAAATTCATAGAACAATTTAAAATGAAAAATACGTAAATCCCATTTTTCCCTATTCGTCCTCCTATGATCGCTTACATAATTAGTTCCCTTTTAATCATCTGAGGAAGAATACCACAAAAATACATCCACATTTGCTTTTTGTTGTGGAACACAAAACGCAAAATCTTATCACGATTGTTCCGAAACGATTCCCGCAAACAGTATATTATACCTTAGCCCTAGTGCTAAAACTGAAATTATAAAGTCGAGTGGTACTTCTTGATAGAGGAAAAGATGAATTAAAAAAAAATCAAATACGCACTGAAAAGGTTTTTCCAATTTCGCTACTTCAATAAAAAAAATTTGGCGTTAAAAATCAAAGACTTTAGCACAGCTACTCCCAAATTACCACAAAGACGTTTCAAATGACTGGAATCTACGAAATGGGCAGGAGTCGATTCACCCCTCCTGGAAGGCTGTTGAAGAGTTGCCTTCTCGCTACCCGTATTCCGGTCCAATTTATCCACGGAATCTAACGAAATGGGCAGGAGTCGATTCGCTTCTCCTGAAAGGCTGTTGAAGAGTTGCCTTCTCGCTACCCGTGTTCCTGACTAGTTTATCCTTGGAATCTAACGAAATGGGCAGGAGTCGATTCACTTCTCCTGGAAGGCTGTTGATGAGTTGCCTTCTCGCTACCCGATTTCCTGGCCAGTTTTTTTCCCGGGTCCGGAGGGCGCCTTGCCCTCGAAGATCGTCGTAATGGTATGGCTACCACTACCGATCTTTCTTCCTCCCCATTACTACTTTCTTCCTTCACGTTTATTATCTTGACCCAAAATCGTTCCCTATTTTTCTCCTTCCTCAGTTTGGCCTCTACCACCATTTCCGAACGTGCGGGGATGGTGATCCCCGACATCAACAAAACGTCGGTTTCCCAGGTACCATCTTCCTCAACGGCTGATTCCTTCCTGATAGATACCCGATCTATCCCTTCAGCCGGAGACACATTGTTATTCCAACGAAGCTCCCCTTCGTTATTCTCGTTCGTCATCTCCACATCCTTCGACCCGGTGACAACACCATTCCATTCCCTTATGGTGTCACCCTTCGACAGTCCATTGCTGTCGGCTCCCTCGGCACCCTCCGTCTGGGTGCTAACACTGGTATTCCTGAACGCCTTATCAACCTCGACCCTTACTCCTTTTCCCTTAGTGTCCTCCCGGACTTTCCCTTGAACGTAAAAACGTTCCATTTTCCCACTGTCCTCGTGACGGACTTCCCTGGGATAGTGGCCTCCTAGATCCGGCCTTCCTCGTTGTACCACTCCGGTAATCTCCTCTACTTCCTCATTTTCCATACAAGTTTGTTCCTCTGGATAATGGCCTCCGAAACTTGGCCCTTCAATATTCCGTATTACCCCAGAAATCTCCTCTACACCCTCATCTACGCCTAAGCGTTGGTTCCAGGAAGTATTCGGTTCCTCTATATATTCACTCCTCATCCATTCGACCTTTTGCTCCCGCCATCCAGCCGAACCCCTGCTAGGGCACTCCCTTGCCCAATGTCCCTGTTGATTACGGTTATGACACACTCCCTGTGTCATTTGTCCTCCTTGCCTGTTATTCCGGCAATCCCTCGCGAAATGGCCTGTTTGGCCACAAGAATGGCATGTCCTTGCATTACCTCTTTCCCCATTTCCTCGGTTCTGCCTTACACTCCTACACCCCTTCGCGGTGTGGCCTTCTTTGTCGCACAGTTGACATACTTTTTCGGTGTCAACTGTCGATACCCACATATTTACCGACCTCCTTTGCAACATCTTGCTAGTGGCCTCCTGTAGCCTAACTAGTTCCTCTGCTTTTTCCAGATCCAGGTTCTCCTCTTTCAACAACAAAATTCCAATTTCCCTCATTACGTCCCTTCTCAGTCCTATCTTGAACTGATTCAATATTGATTCCCGGTTCTTCTTCCTTATTCCAGGTTCTTCGTCCTTCTGTGCTCCGGCTAGATCCTCGTTCAGTAACCTCGCCCCTACTGTACGCAGTCTAGTGCAGAACGAGGACACATCCTCGTCCTGTCTTTGATAGCATCGGCTAAGATTCCACTGGTTCTCCCCAGGAAATCTAACCGTTGTGAACTTCCGAACAAATTTATTCTTCAGATCATTATAATCCAGGAAGTCAAAGGTGATATCCGACTTGAAGAAACTATAGGCATCGCCCTCGAGCTTAAGCTTGAGGAGAGTAAGGGTATCCTTCTCATTCCATCCGTATAATTTTGCCAGCAACTCCAATTTTTCGAAATACCCGGTCGCGTCCTTCCCAGTAAAATCCTCTAAAGTAGTCGATAGCATACCTAGCGAGTACATAGGTGTAACTTGACCCGCAGGAACATTCATGTTAGATGCACCAGCTGGTTGAGCCATTTTTCAAAAATTTAACAACCCAATTATCTTAACCAAAATATGATTTTTTTGTTTTTTTTTATGTATTCAATGAATTATTTACTTTCCAAATCAATGAATAATTTTAAATTCTCAACCTCAAATTCCAACAGAACTGAAATACGCTCAAGATTACGACTTCAAATTTCCCGAATTGAAAAAAAATAGCAAAATGATACCCTAATGATTCCTTCAAATTTCACGAATAAGAAAAAAATAGCAAAATGATACCCTAATGATTCCAATTCAAACAGTCTTACCCAAAACACCAAAATAAAACAAATCACCTGGAAACGAGCTGAAAAAGACCAACGCCAAAAAAAATTCAAAAAAAAAATCTGGCGAAATGATGTAACCAAAAAAAACAAGAAAATCACCAAGTGTCGAATTCCTGAAAAATAAAAGTACACAAAACCACCTGAAATAGAAATAATTCTAATTTTTGTTCTAAGATTCGAGAGATCACGATCAGCGGCTCATCTACTAAAATTTCAACCAAATTTATAATTTTCCCGACTTCTGAACTTTTCAAACTGAACCCAATTCGAAAAAATAAAAATTTCGCTTCTATCAAAGTATTTCCCAAAATTTCAAACTCAAGTTAAAACAAGGAAAGCCAAATTCAATTATTCTCCAAATCAAACTCAATACAAAACCGAATGATGTTATTTTGTGAAAACAAAATTTTCGAGGTTCAAACTAAATCCCGAATAATCAAGATAATGAATAGGAAAACCAAAAACGAAAACTTTTCACGCAATACGCCCTGAAAAAAAAAATCGATCAAAATTTCAATCAATCGATAAAAGCACACTAATTTTCAAAAAAAACAAAAATAACCCTCCTGAAACAAAATTTGATCCGCTATATCACCAACAGAAAAACCAATACCTTCAAACAAAATCAAGTAAATGGATAGCGTAATCAAAAGAAAATTTTTCGTGCAATACGCCCTGAAAAAAAAATTCAATCAAAATTTCAATCAATCGATAAAAGCACAATAATTTTCAGAAAAACAAAAGACCTTTCCTGAAACAAAATTTGATTACACATTCAACAATCAGAAAATTCAACGTCCTGAAAGAGAAAAACAATGTCCTGAAAGAAAAATAAACGTCCTGTGAGAACAAACGTATGCCTTTTTACCTATAAAGCCGTAATGAATCTAAAACCTCTCTAAAGTCTTAAAATCTCGATATCAACTTGACTCTATCAAAAATCCTTTACATAAAATGATAGAACATCACAGAAATATGAACTGTTCTATAATAATTTCAAAACAAAGAAAACTTGAATTTATTCAAAGAAAAACCAACTATATTCACTCAATTCTTCAATAGCTCATAAAAAAAAAATATTTAGATCAATAATTTTTTACTTTACTTTAATTCAATCCTAAATTCTGTCCCTACCAATTGAAATTTTTAAAACTTAATTTCAAATTCATAGGCATATACGTTCATACAGAAAATATAATCCAATTCAACATAAGAACCTGAAAACCTTCATCCGGAAATCTTCCAACAAGTCAATACACACTATTTCGATCACCCATGAAACAACAGGCTAAAATTCCTTATACCTCGAAATTTCTCTGAATTTCTCAAAATCTCTTTAAAAAATCTCTCTGGGAAAATTTAACACATTTGACTCTGGTAATCTTTACATTCACACTGAAGCAACATGCAGAAAACAAAAAAAAAAACTTTTTATCTACCGGAAAAATTTAACGTATTACAAAAGAAAAACTCTCCCCCAGAGAATTAAACACATCCCACCGCTGTCACCATATGTAAAAAGCACCCTCTTTGTGATTTGACGGAAGAGCGGCTTTCCACCAATCAAGGGTGTTATTACTTAAAGAAAAGAAAAGATGTTATTTTAATTTTGAAGTTCTTTCTCCAGAAGGGAGAAAGTGTGGGATCGGCCCAACGCACTTGGGTCGGGACTTAGTGTTTAAAAATATTCTCTAGGGAGAGGGATGATAAATGAAACTTTTTGGGTTAAATTTAAGACGTATATTAAACCAAATCAACTACACAAATTCTCACCAAATTAGATATGTGTTACTTAAATCAAATGATTTAAATTATTAAATGTTCGGATATTTCTTAATTCGAAAGGAAATAATCCCATCAAATAAAACTGTTATATTAGCTTTAAATTACAAAGGCAAATCTATTCATTGAAATTAAATCAACATCAGTGTGAATTCCAAATTATAAAATATTATTATATTCAAGTTATCGACAGAAATGAAAAGGGCTTATCAAAATAACCCCAACAATAATAACCATGGATAATCTCCAAAAGAATTTACAATACAAAGTAAATTTACTATACCCAAACGGGAAAACGGAAAATAATCCCTCTTAAACTACACATAGATAAGGGAAAACTCAACAATAGTTTCCTTATGATCTTTCAAATGAACATGAGTTTTCTCAGCAGGAAAACTCCACTTAGACCTTCAACTACTTAAGGGTGATTACAAAGATTATAATACGTCTTAAGAAAAAAAAATACGAAAATGTGAAATTATGACTTATAGAAGATTTCAGGACTCTGGACCATGAGAGATATATGGGCTTTCATGCAGCTTTCTACCAATACTCAAAATAAGCTAAGCATAAACAATTTATCTGACCTTTTTCCTGTACCAATAATCCAAAGAATGTTGAATCTAGGATGATGACTCTTTGACGGTGCTTCTTTCCTGAAACAGACAGATTAAACACCAAACACGACACCCACACGCGTTTCGCAAATTGACCTCACTCCCGAAGATACCGACGATACGCAATCTAAAATAATTCCAAGTAATTTAGAAATTACTTCCCTTAAACTTCCGATTCAACCTTAAATGTTTTCGTCTCCGCTTTGAGACCGTACTTCCAAACACTGAAGTACATACCCTAAAACCGTACTACCCTTAGTTTCCGATTTCAAACCTGAGTCAACTGAGGACCTTCCCTTTAGGTTCCTCCAGTTACTCCCTATTACCGACGCGAGTACTGGCAACCTTCTCGTTTTAAGGTTCCACCAGGCACTGCCTTTTTCGTCTCCCGAGCAAGTCGAAGTTTTTCCCCTCTTCGTCTCCTCCAAAAACCAATCGTCAATCTTTCAAAACCAATCAAATCAAAACTTCTTCCATCTTTGTTTTTATGAACCAATCAAATTAAAGATTTTTTCTGCTTCCCACCTTCTTCTTGAGATATCGCTACGTGACAATTCTCAACAATGCCTGCGTTGAATTTTATTCCTGTCATCGTGTGCAGTAATTGCAACCAAATTCGTGGGACAATTATAATTTATCATTTAGTTCTCTAAATAAACTTAAACTGAAAATCAACAATTTCGGTCGTTAACGTTTCGCCAGACATTCTTATGTGGACTTGATAAACGATCCATTAATTTTTCTAACACAAGGCTTTTAAATTTCAGAAGTTGAAGTGGAAAATACCGGTTAAATATTACAGGAAAGAAAACGTTCAAGTCCCAATTTTCGAGACATGTCTGTTTTATAGTTTCAAAAATTATCTCCCCTATTACAAAGTCCCAGACGGCGTCCCAAAAAATTTGGAAAGTGGTGTCTTGTAGAACTTGCAAAAACACATATTCCACAAAAAAATTTTTTCGAACACGCTCATCTCTGGAAAATATGGAGGTTTCCAGATCATTTTCCGGATTTCCCAAGCCCTGACGGCATCCCAAAAAATTTGGAGAGTGGTATCTTGTAGAGCATGCTAAAACACATCTTCCACAAAAAAATTTTTATAGAACACGCTCATCTCTGGAAAATATGAAGGTTTTAATTTAAAGGAAAACCGTTGCTGGGTCATTTTTCGGATTTCTCAAGTACCAGACGGCATCCCAAAAAATTTGGAAAGTGGAATCTTGTAGAGCTTGCAGAAACACATATTTCACTGAAAAATTTTTTCCGAACAAGCTCATTTCTGGAAAATATGGAGGTTTCCAGATCATTTTCCGGATTTCCCAAGCCCTGACGGCATCCCAAAAAATTGGGAAACTACCAATTTTATATAACCTCTCATACCACATACCAAACATTTTCATGTTCAGATTGCCGTACTTTGAAAAATTACAATTAAATTTTCAGGTTATTTCTGTATTTTTTATTGCTATGATGAAAGCACAGAAAACTTTTACTTACTTTTTTGTAACTAGAAATAAAGCTGCGACTGGACTTCCAAGGCTTGCTCTGATGTCAATAATTCTTGGATGGACTATATACTATCTTTCTTTCACCAAAAAATATCAAAATTCAAACAGCTCCTGGGTGTTACAGTTTCTTTGTAAGTTAGTATACATTGAACAGCTCAGTTGACTCAAGGACCAAGGAAGTCTTTTCGTTCTCAAAACTTTTCAAGACAAAAGGGGAACAAAGTGTTTGAGGTGAAACGAGAGAGCTGATCGACAATCGTGTACAGCAAAAACGACGTTGCGAGTTTCAAAAAAGTGTTATACTGGTTGTTCAACAAGCTGTCTCGCTACTCCTCGATAGGGCGAGGTGTTTAAGCATCATTAATATGATCGACTTCACTCCAAACCCAAAGAATCGAGCGACCCAAGATCGTTTCATTTCCAAATGCCGGTTACTTCTAAGCCGAGTATTTCTTTTGTGGACCTGTTTTTACCCAGTTGATCCGCTCATTTTATTGGAAATTGGCCCTTGGAGGATGAAGAAGTTCATTAGTAAGACAATTAGTTTCTCGACAGGTTTCTTTGCACTTTGTTACAGCCACCGCAAGACCAGTGGCGGCTTAGTAGACAGGTGTTCACCCTTGATGTATACTTAAGGATACAAATGATGATTAAAAGGATATCTTGTGTGTACTTGTGTATGACCTGGAGTAATTCTTGGCCATGAGTGAATTTTTTAGGGTTCCAACATCCGTTGGAAAAACTACAAGTCTACAAATTTCAACGGAAATAATGAAGCTTAATTATGGATATCCACCACATACTGTGTGAAATATCATTAATCACCTGAATTTACAAGTTCATCAGGTATATTAATGAGGGTAAGGATGATAATCGAATTTCAATACTAAAGAAAAAAATTGACTGAAGAGAGGGTTGAAATTATAGTCCTCTCTACGGGGTTGAACATAAATTTGAAGAGTCCTAATACTTATTAAGAATTCACCCTCATTAATAAGTCATCATCGTCTAGTCGATGAAAAACATATTGAAAGCATGCTGTGAAGACCTGATTTCGGCACGAGTTCATTATACAAGGTGACTCAAAAAAGTCTGCTGACATTTCTAGATAGTACAGACTATTTAGAAGCTGTATGGACGAAAATTGATTACGGTACCTTCAGGCCAATTTTAATGACAAACTCGATGGTAAAAACTGCATTTAGGTATTTATCAACGTTTCCAAGTTATAGGGCGTCTTTAGGAAACGTGCATTTTCGAAAAACTGAATATATTTCTGAATGACTAATGTGGAAAACCAAGTTGTCAAGATTTTTTTTACAGAACGGAGTCAAAGTTATTAGATGGCAATAGTATATAACATTACTTGCAAGGTAAGAGGGTTTTTACTGGCGAATGGAGGATATAACTGACGAGCCGCAGGCGAGTCAGTTACCTCTTTGAGCCAGTGAAACCCGTTACCTTGCGTGTATTGTTTTCAGTGGCGGCTCGTAAAATTTTATCTTGGGTCAGCAGATATATATATATATATATATATTTTTTTTTTATTTCTAGTTGTACTGCCAGTTAACCATCCAAATTTAGAAAACCAAATTTCATTAAATGACCTATTCGATTGATATCGCGATCCCGTCTGAACCAAACTACTCATCTTCGGGCACGGTCTTGGCATGTTCTTCAAAAATAGCCTATCATCGTGAGATGAATTTTTCATCGCATCAACTATAAAATTTACGACGTCTGGATGTTCACAAGAAGCTACAAATTCTCTAACCTGATTATTGGCCATTTTGTTCGTGTAAAATAATTAATTTTCTGGAAGAAACGATCCAACCACTCCCCCCTTTAAGAACCAAAACCAAACAAACTAACACTGAACACTCCTTAGCGGGCCGCATCCCGCAGTACGAACGAAAACAATCGAGGCACCTCGATCCGATGGTTCCTCGTGTATACGAGTCGAGGCATTTCTAGTACGGCATAATCCCATTTGCCGACCCTGCGAAGTATTGAGCCTGCTAGCGGCTACTGTTCAGCATTTTTTTTCTCGGCTAAAAATTTCTGGAAATAGTGGAAATTGGCAGGAATTCGTATAAGTACTATCATGTTCAAAATCCTCGTCTATAAAAGTACGAAATACGACAAAAATTCGTTTTGAGCAACATTGGTCTCTTAAAATTGGTGAGGTGGAACGAAAACATCGCATTTTCGATTTTGAAAAAGCATTAACTAAGAGGTGAATATAATAATTATCATTATCTGAATGAAATTGCAACAGAAAACAGTCGAGTTAAAATTGTTTCGCCTCATTCGTATTCGCCTTTCATCGATGCAGTACGGCCAGGTACGGCATGCCGTACCTGCTTTAACATCGGTCCCCAGAAAGCGTTCGATGCTTGGCGCTCTCGTCTTTCCGCAGTTACACACATTTCAATTCTCGGACTGATTTGGGTTGACGAAACGGCGCGGCGTTGAGATTGGAAGAGCGTATTTCCAAGAAGTTGAAATATATCAGTGATATACAAATATGATTTATAGAATTTTATTCACACAGGTCTTGGAAATACAATCATTATAATAAATTTGGTAATCAAACAGAAGAAAGAGTAATTCAAATTTTGGCTGGACATAAAATATATAGGGTCGGCACTGCCGACCCTGCCGTCCCTGACGAGCCGCCACTGATTGTTTTATATTTTATTTGTTTCTCATTTGTAAAGAGGTTAGATAAATTCCAGAAAAATCTCAATAATTTGTCGCAAATGTCGTAAGCTCTGGAAGCGTTGCCATGAACATGTCTGTTTATTTTTCTTTACATTTGTTTTGGCGAAAGCGAAAATGAATGTACCAAAAGAAATTATTGAGGCAGCCAGCAGTTTAGCTTCAAGTTTATTACCTGCAAAATCAGCTTCAAGGTACGAGCGAGAATACGACGACTTCAAAAAGTGGCAAAACCAAAATAGTGTGATTGGTGTAACTGAAGATGTTTTGTTGGTCTACTTGAATCAACTATCAGCTAGATTCAGCCGTAATACTTTATGGGCAAAATGGTCTATGCTGAAAAGCTGCTTGGAAATGAAAGAAAATGCCCCTGTTCGCAGGTTTGTTTTCCTTAAAAAATTCATTGAAAAATATGACGTTTAGTTGTCATTTGCAGATTTCAAAAGGTAAAAGCGTTTCTGAAACGAAAAAATTAGCGTTATACGCCAAAAAAGGCCAAGGTATCAAGTAAAGAAGAGGCTGAACAATTTCTTTTACATGCTCCTGATGACCAGTGGTTGCTGGCGAAAATTGTAACAATATTTGGGATTTTTGGATGTTGTCGATGTGACGAAATTCTCTCCTTAAACATGAATGATGTAGAAGATATGGGAAAATACGTTATTGTGACATTGCGGCAAACAAAAAATTTAACAACAAGAAGATTCACCATAACCGATGACGGCTGCAGCTTCAAGCCCTGCATGTTATACAGAAAATATGTAAGTCTTCGGCCTCCTGGAACAGAAAGCCTAAGATTTTTTTTGACATACCGACATGGAAAGTGCATTTCCCTTAATGCTGGCCAGCACACTATTGGTGGTGTCCCAAAGCAAATAGCAAAATATTTAGGTTTAAAAGACCCAGAGTTATACACCGGCCACTCTTTTCGCAGAACTGGAGCCACTATGGTTGCGGATTCAGGTGGAGATATTTTAGCACTAGAGCGTGCAGGAGGGTGGAAGAGCACCGAAATTGCGATGAGTTATGTCGATGATTCGGTCAACCAAAAAATCGAAATGTCTAGCAAATTATTTGGTAGTAAGGAGAGTACAAATGTTCTGCAGTCCTCGAGTTCAGCAGTTTCTGAGTCAACAGATGGTTCATCATCATCAGTATAAACTCTTTCATCATCAAAAATCTGTGTTACTGGAAATAACAATTGTACCATGATTTTCAACATATATGACGATAAAACAAAATTTTCTAATGTAAATAATACTACTAACTTGTAAAAATTTTGCAAGTTAACTGTCAATTTTACAAGTTAGTGACTTGATAAAATAAACTTTCTTGATTAATATTGTGTTTTTGGAAACTGACGTTTACAAATGAGAAAAAAATAAAATTATTTTCTGACCAGTCACTACATAGGGTGATTCACCAAAAATTATCAGGGTTCTTTAGAAGAGAAAAGAAATTGGATTGTTCTTTAACTGTTTTTGCTCCTAATGGTGCACTTGAAAAAGGACCAGGAAATATCCTTCGTCGGAGATTCGGAGTGGAAGATATAAAATCGGAGGTTGAACCGTACCCTTAAAAGGTCTACTAAGCATAACGATTAGATAAGATTCTGCTTACTAATACCGCATAAATAACGTTTTAAAGGACGACTCGTGCTGTCTGGGCAACAGGTTATCTGCCGTTGTTATCTGAAAGCCCGCTAGTCGAAGTTTAACAAATTGGTATTCTTTCGACAAGGTTGAAAGAAAGGGAGTGATTTTTGACGAATGGATAAAAGAAAGTTCCGTCTTTGTCACCAAATTTCTTGCTTCTATTGTAGGATGTGGTTGTCTTTTGTAGGTAGTTGACGTCCAGATACTTTATTACCTTGGACGTATATTGGTAGGTACAATTTTCACTTAGCGCCAGGCGCCAGTACCTGCAGTATTACGCTGTAATTGTTGGTGTAACAGGGAACAGGTAGTCATTTGCACTTGTTCTTAGTCAATCTTTTTTGTACGGCACCAAGTAAAAATTGAGTGAAATGTGAATGCTATTCCTGTGGAAATATTCATCTTTGAATCGAGGTTCCGATTCCAGATAATTTGAGGATCGATAACACCCACACCGCGAACGGTGTGACCTTGAGAACAGAACTCAAAAATGAAATATCGAATAAATAAAACTAGAAA
Source organism: Adalia decempunctata (assembly GCA_951802165.1). NCBI lineage: Eukaryota > Metazoa > Arthropoda > Insecta > Coleoptera > Coccinellidae > Adalia > Adalia decempunctata. Next base: position 2,992,477 of record OX637695.1, on the reverse strand, counting down.
AATTCGTTACTTATGAGGGCTATATGGCCGACTTTGATAACAAAATGTAGGTTTTCAAGGTCGCTGAATTCAATGGAAACAATTCCAGAACCCTAACCAGCTTAGTTTAGATTTTCACCTGTCAAAGGGCCTTTTTTGAAGAATTGGAAATTTCCAACTGTCATAGCTTCCGTCCTTCTTGGCGTATCCACTATTTGTTTCTATTTTATTGATCAGCATATCTCAAAGTATCTCTGTGCAAAATATGAGCGATTATAAAAATCTCAATTTTTGGGAGAAAATGATCCCCTAAAAACACCATATTTGTCTATTAAACAATATACAGGGTGTGTCTTTGACTTGTTCATATATTTTAACTGAAGATTCTTGAGGTCAAAACAAGCCTTTTTTCCGAATTTTTTTCCGAATTCGGCTCTGTTAAAAAGATAAAGCCATTTGAAAACAAAATTGTGCTAATTACGTCCCTGAAATGATACTGTGGAATTGATTCAAAGTTCATATTTCTCGATAGAAATTGAGTTTATACATTTAGGGAATACTCAAGTACTAACCTTATTGGAATAAAAATGTTGCAAACACGATAATTTCAACAAAAACAGTTAGTTTCATCGGATTATATCTGCAACTAAAAAGCCACATTTATTCCACCAAAATAAGTTCCTTCTTCGATTTTTCTGCAGATTAACTAATAACTTGTTCATATTTACCTCGAAATTCCCAAACAATATCATGAAGAAAGACGTTTCATTCAGATTTATTATTAAACAACCTAACCTAATCTACTTTGTATCGATTCTGTGAATTTTTGCACAGAAATGTCAAGAAGATGTTGTCAGCTTGCTGATATTTTCATTGAGGTTAAGGATTTTTTACGAAACATAGTATAAATCACGATACATTTGTGTACCGTGGTATAAATAACTATGAATTTTGCTGTTTCCATCATTCATCGACTTTGCCGGCAAATTTTACCACGCATGCGTAGAGCGAAACCCGAAATATTAGTTATCTGGAGACCAGCTATAAACAATAACAAAGCAGTCTCTGAACAAACTGTAAACATTATGTGAAGTTCTGAATACATTCATTACATTCAGTGGATTATTGTTCTGATGTGATTATTACGTGAAGTGAATTAATATAATTTCAACCGTGTCGAGTTTATAAAATTCCAAGAGGATGTTGTTTAGATAGAAACATCGCCACAGATTATCAGGTATCGTTTCATTAATTTCAATTTAATAAGTAGTTTGTGTTGAGATTCATCATTCATATCCGAATTTTGTATTTCATAGACATTTAACTTCAATATGGACCGGTAACTATGAATTTTCAATAGAAACTGTGCGTGTTAAATCCTCCTTGGTGTTCTATTTTATCTTCCACATTTGGGGGATTTTATTATTGAAAAATATCTCGACAAAGTTGATAAATATTGTGACAACATTGTTAACTCGTTTAAAGACCAGAGAAGGAATAATATTCGATGATATTCAATTCAGAGACGCATTCAGATTATTCTTGAAATCAATGATTTTTTCGTCAAATTTCTGCGGGTAAAATTAGAAATAATTCGAAAACGACGCGTTTTCTTGGGAAAAAATAAGAATACTTTTAGTTTTCTGAAATCATTGATTCTTTCGAAAATATGAACCGTTTGTCTCTTCAAAGTGGTTTTATGGTGTTTTAGCGTGTATTGATGAGTTGACTACCCTGTAACTTTTATACTAGTAAAGATATTGAATAGGTTTCGATTGAGGAATATGCACCATGAATAGAGTAAAAACTCAACCAAAATTCAGTTCATTCGAAAAAACGGTGCCGAAGATATAAACAGAAAAGTGTTTTTTTCATGGATTTTCGACACCCTGTATCTTCCAAACCAAACCGAATTTCGAAAAAAGGTATAGGAAAAAAGTGTTTCGTTTGATGAGAGGAATCCACAGTTAAAATATATGTACAAGTCAAAGACTCACCCTGTATATGGACGGTTCTAACGTTGATGATGAAAAGTTTATTCAAACCATTCGATTTTTTTATAATAGAACATTTGTGGATCGATAGCACCCACACCGCAAACGGTTGTGAGCTTGTGAACAAAACTCGAAAATGAAATATCGAAAATTTGAAACACAAAAATTCTAAATTCTTCACTTATTATGGATACATGGTTGATAAAAACTATTCCAGAGCAAAGTGTAGATTTTCAATTGTTGTGAATGTGTTTCGATAAAATTACTTGCTTTTAAAAAAAATAATATACATTTCCGAAAAAACGTTTATCAAGGTCGTTGACTACCCCTCCCCCGAATGAACCTAATCATAGCTCGAACTAAATGGAAAGAACGATAAATTCAAAGATTGCAGTTATTTTTGAGTGTAAATATAGCATTATGATAAAAGCCGCAATTCCTTGCACAAAAACTAAAGTTATAATTATAGGAAAAGCTCGTCCCCAACTATTAACCATTTTATACCATTTATAACTCGAAATCCAACAATAGATTACCCAGGGACACAAGACCATTTAGCAAGGAGGGTTGCGCCACCCTACAATTTGAGCGCACTGCTATTTTCAGCCAGCTATTCAAAGGGCCTATCCGTTCAACCGCCATATAATTTGGCTCAAAGGACCAGTAGATAAAAAAGCGGGATAGGGGTTGAGAATTCCTTTCGGTGAACATTTCGCAAAATGGTTCAAGTGATGCAGATGTAGCCTGGAGTGTTTTGTTGATATTAAATATTTCGCTTCAAGATGAAAAGGTTTTAGAGAGGCTTATTCGATAAAGATCTTTGGTGTCTTCTTTAAGATATCTGGTCTGTGGTTTAGAATGGGGGATTACCTGCTTAAGACATATTAGGAAGGGTTGCAAATCCAATTTTGTATTGTATTCCGCATCAATAAGAGTGCTTCTGTTTAGGGTACCTGTTTGTATTTCATGGCAAGGTCTCAAATGATCGGCCCATGGTTTTCCACTTGAAGCCTTTCAATACTAGAGATTCTCCATTAAAAATAGCTAAACAATACTGTGCGAATCATGGGACGAAAAATATGTCCAAAAAGATTCGAAATTTTTTGGAATTTCAAAGTTATTGATAGAATAATTGTTTTCCCCAAAAAAAAATATTTCGATTTTTAGACATTCGATAATTCTGTGGTCATTTAATAGCAGCTGTCATTAAATCAAAAATAACCGAAGAAAAAATCTTATTATAAGAGCAATACATAATCTACTAAGTTCTACTTTGATAATATTAAGGATAAAATAAAATATACCTACTGATGGTGAGATGATTTTTATATTCAATATGTAATTTTCATAAATTCATTTACAATCTGAAGAGTTTAAATCATTTCTCGGTGATTTTTGTTAAAACTCAACTTTCAACAATGAAGATTGAAGAAATAACATTAGTTTCATATACATTTTTCAGAATCCTTCAGTTTGATCCTTTCGAAAAGTTTAAGGATATGTTCACCTTGTCGGATTGAGTGACAACATTATTTTATTTGCAGGCAATAATTCTTTTTTATACAGGGTTCCCCATATTAGGCTACCCATTTTAATTTTAGAATTTTTTAGATATCAAAACAATGTTTTTATTATATTAAATTACAGCTAACTCCTTGGGGTTTAAGATTACTTATGAAAATTTGGCTTATTCAATTCTAACTTTCAAAAGCACTAAGCACGTCTTCTAACGATCTCCACCATCTTCAACATATTTTATTTGACAAAATTAATGATGATTTCAGAAATCTCACAAGAATCCCAGAAGATCGAAATCCTACGAGAGTTTCCTTCAAGAAACCCAAAACAAACATGCAGAAAAGGTAAAATTATATTCATCACTTTTCACTCCATTCACTTTTATAAAGTATCCCGGTTGGCCTTGACATTCTGACATATTTCACCGTATATATTTTGAGAATGTAAGGTTACAGTCATTTTCCTGTCAGATAAATACGCAACGTTGTCCTTTTTACATAGAGGTCGTAGTAATTACGGATTTATCAAAATGTTTAAGTACTTTGGGAAAATAATGAATTTGAGAAAGTATTAAGTGAATTCAATAATTCCAAAGACCTGGCGAATTTTGAAGAAACTTATTTCTCTGTTAATACTGGAAATTTTTCACGTATACAGGGTGAGTCTTTGACTTGTACATATATTTTGACTGTAGATTCCTCTCATCAAACGAAACACTTTTTTCCTATACCATTTTTCAAAATTCGGTTTGGTTTGGGAGATACAGGTTGTCGAAAATCCATGAAAAAAACACTTTTATGTTTATATCTTCGGAACCGTTATTTCGGAAGAACTGAATTTTGGTTGATTGATCACCCTATTCATGGTGCATATTCCTCAATCGAAACCTATTCAATATCTTCAATAGTATAAAAGTTACAGGGTAATCGACTCATCAATACACGCTAAAACACCATAAAACCACTTAAAAAAGATAAACGGTTCATATTTTCGAAAGAATCAATCATTTAACAAACTAAAGTATGCCTATTTTTTTTCAATAAAACGCGTCGTTTTCGAGTTATTTTCAATTTTACCCGCAGAAATTTGACGAAAAAATCATTTATTTCAAGAATAATCTGAATGCGTCTCTGAATTAAATATCATCGAAAATTATTCCATCTCTGGTCTTTAAACAAGTTCACAATGTTGTCACAATATTTATCAACTTTGTCGAGATATTTTGTAATAATAAAATCCCCCAATCCCAAATATGGGAGAGAAAATTGAACACCAAGGAGGATTTAACACGCACAGTTTCTATTGAAAAGTCATAGTTACCGGTCCATATTGAAGTTAAATGTCGATGAAATACAAAATTCGGATATGAATGATGAATCTCAACACAAACTACTTATTAAATTGAAATTAATGAAACGATACCTGATATGTTTAGAATCTAAACAACGTCCTCTTGGAATTTTATAAACTCCACACGGTTGAAATTATATTAATTCACTTCACGTAATAATCACATCAGAACAATAATCCACTGAATGGAGTGAATGTATTCAGAACTCGACATAATGTTTACACTGTTTACAGTTTGTTCAGAAACTCTGGTTTGTTATGGTTTAACGTTGGCCTCCAGAGCTCCAGATAACCAATATTTCGGTTTTCGCTCTACGCATGCGTGGTAAAATTTGGCGGCAAAGTCGATTTATGATGGAAACGGCAGAATTCATATATTGCGTTCGTTATTACCAATCCGGAGAGAAAACGGACACAGAACATCTAATAAATGCGGATCTCTCTTCTCTCTTTCATCCAGAGAGAGAGAGAGAGATCCGAATTATTGAATGTTCTGTGTCCGATCCGTCTCCGAAAGGGAATACCGAATGCGCCTATAGATATTCATACCACGGTACACAAATGTATCGTGATTTATACTATGTTCCGTAAAAAATCCCTAACCTCAATGAAAATATCAGCAAGCTGACAACATCTTGTCATTTCTGTGCGAAAATTCACAGAATCGATACAAATTAGATTAGGTTAGGTTGTTTAATAATAAATCTGAATTAAAGTCTTTCTTCATGATATTGTTTGAGAATTTCGAGGAAAATATGAACAAGTTATTAGTGTTTATAAACTAATCTTCAGGAAAATCGAAGAAGGAACTTATTTTGGTGTGAGAAATGTGGCTCTTTAGTTGCAGATATAGTCCGATGAAACTAACTGTTTTTAATCTACTCAGGGTTTTTTGCGGGAATAGGACAATAGATGTGAAATAAAGATTATCTCATATATTTGGTGACGTTTCGCAGATTTTCATCCGCTTCATCAGACCTACGAAGGTGAAATAAAATAGTAAAACAATTTAGTTACACGATTACACAAACAACATCAATTACCTCTATATGTTAAAAGTAAATGTATCTCGAATTCACAATGATTAAAATCTATTCATGGATAAAATAAGAAAAATTCAAAAGCATCAAAGTCCACCAAAACAACAAACTGGATTAACCTATAACAGGAGATAAGACGACGTCAAGAATAAAACATATTATCATTGTCAAGAGTATCCACCAAATTCTCTCATTCGCGAAATTGCCAAATATGTGTCAGGGGCTCCACCAAAATTTTTTCCATCTTTCTTCCTCCGTTCAACTCCGTATCATATTACCATAATTTACGATTATAGAATTATACATTCCGCTTAGATGATCCGTATCTGATCTGAAATTTACTGAGTTATTCATGTTTATATGAATCATCTCCAGAATATTTCTTTTCCTTGATTGTCTTTCCTTGTCAAGAATTTTCACATTAGAAAAATCAAAACTATGATTATCATTGAAAACATGAGAGCACAGTGCAGTCTTCTCTTTATTCTTCACGTCCCGAACATCATATTTATGTTGTTTTATCCTATTCTGTAAATATTGTCTTGTTTGTCCGACATATACTTTATTACAATCCGAACATGGTATTCCATATATCAGTCCTGATTTGAGGTCTTTTCTTATAGGGTCTTTTATGTGACTGTATAGCATGCCAACCGTTTTCATATTGTAGAAGACTAATTCTTTATTTTCCTTTTTTAAAGTTCTTTTAATTTTTTGAGAAAGATCTGGAATGTATGGAATCTTGTAATATTTCTTAGTTTGTTCAATTGTGTTCACGTTTCTATTTTTTATTTTCCGTAAAAGTTCTGGAACAATCTTATTAATGAAATGTTTAGGATATCTGTTTTCCTGTAGTATGTTCTTTACTTTTTGTATATTCAGGTCGTGGTATACAGGGGTACTCAAGTTAATAGCTCTGTGAAGTAGGTTATTAATCGCACTGATTTTGAAGTGAGTGGAATGTGTTGACAAAAAATTTAGTATGATACATGAGGAAGTGGGTTTAACATACCAGTTGGTGTTGAGTTTCTGATTTTCCGTTCGATGTACACATACATCCAAAAACGGTAACGACCTTTCATTTTCTACCTCTACTGTGAATTGGATTCTTTCATGATATCGGTTAAACAGCCGTAATGTCTCATCTACTTGATCTTTTGGTAGAGCTGTTATCGAGTCATCGACATAAAATTTGATGAAGGGAACCACAAAAGGTACCTTTTGTGGTTCCCTTCATCAAATTTTATGTCGATGACTCGATAACAGCTCTACCAAAAGATCAAGTAGATGAGACATTACGGCTGTTTAACCGATATCATGAAAGAATCCAATTCACAGTAGAGGTAGAAAATGAAAGGTCGTTACCGTTTTTGGATGTATGTGTACATCGAACGGAAAATCAGAAACTCAACACCAACTGGTATGTTAAACCCACTTCCTCATGTATCATACTAAATTTTTTGTCAACACATTCCACTCACTTCAAAATCAGTGCGATTAATAACCTACTTCACAGAGCTATTAACTTGAGTACCCCTGTATACCACGACCTGAATATACAAAAAGTAAAGAACATACTACAGGAAAACAGATATCCTAAACATTTCATTAATAAGATTGTTCCAGAACTTTTACGGAAAATAAAAAATAGAAACGTGAACACAATTGAACAAACTAAGAAATATTACAAGATTCCATACATTCCAGATCTTTCTCAAAAAATTAAAAGAACTTTAAAAAAGGAAAATAAAGAATTAGTCTTCTACAATATGAAAACGGTTGGCATGCTATACAGTCACATAAAAGACCCTATAAGAAAAGACCTCAAATCAGGACTGATATATGGAATACCATGTTCGGATTGTAATAAAGTATATGTCGGACAAACAAGACAATATTTACAGAATAGGATAAAACAACATAAATATGATGTTCGGGACGTGAAGAATAAAGAGAAGACTGCACTGTGCTCTCATGTTTTCAATGATAATCATAGTTTTGATTTTTCTAATGTGAAAATTCTTGACAAGGAAAGACAATCAAGGAAAAGAAATATTCTGGAGATGATTCATATAAACATGAATAACTCAGTAAATTTCAGATCAGATACGGATCATCTAAGCGGAATGTATAATTCTATAATCGTAAATTATGGTAATATGATACGGAGTTGAACGGAGGAAGAAAGATGGAAAAAATTTTGGTGGAGCCCCTGACACATATTTGGCAATTTCGCGAATGAGAGAATTTGGTGGATACTCTTGACAATGATAATATGTTTTATTCTTGACGTCGTCTTATCTCCTGTTATAGGTTAATCCAGTTTGTTGTTTTGGTGGACTTTGATGCTTTTGAATTTTTCTTATTTTATCCATGAATAGATTTTAATCATTGTGAATTCGAGATACATTTACTTTTAACATATAGAGGTAATTGATGTTGTTTGTGTAATCGTGTAACTAAATTGTTTTACTATTTTATTTCACCTTCGTAGGTCTGATGAAGCGGATGAAAATCTGCGAAACGTCACCAAATATATGAGATAATCTTTATTTCACATCTATTGTCCTATTCCCGCAAAAAACCCTGAGTAGATTATAATTTGGAGGACACTAATTCAATAATATATCTAACTGTTTTTGTTGAAATCATCGTGTTTGCAACATTTTTATTCCAATAAGGTGAGTACTTGACTAATTGAGTATTCCCTAAATTGGGCCTAAATGTATAAACTCAATTTCTATCGAGAAATATGAACTTTGAATCAATTCCACAGTATCATTTCAGGGACGTATTAAGCCCAATGTTTTTTTTTCAAATGGCTATATCTTTTTAACAGAGCCGAATTCGGAAAAATGGAAAATGAAAAAAAGGTTTCTTTTGGTCTCAAGAATCTTCAGTTAAAATATATGTACAAGTCAAAGACTCACCCTGTATAAACATGGTTGGAAGATTCAGTTATTCCATTTTCTTGTATGGAAATCAAGAATCGAGTGTTGAAATTTTACTGAAAAATGGACAGAATAGTCCGTTACTTTGTGATAGTTCATTCGAAAAATGAACAAAAGTACTCGAATAACCCGACAGAAAAACTTCTAAACGAACAAGACAGACGGACCAATGGAATTCCCCATTTTTCAAAATTCTCCAGTAATATGCCTACAGAAGATATTCAAACCTTTTTTGCACAACTTGAAATACTCCAGTATAAAAATGTAGTAGTACTACGAAACCTGTGTCTCACAGTTGAACCTTAGAAGAACTAACTCCATTTACAAAGTTCTTAGGAATCCACGTAAATGATACACTGAATTGGGAAGAACATATTCTAAACTGGGGTGCAGCCTAGTTTCACTCTGCTATCTTTGGGTGTAATGACAAAATATCTGGATGAAATCTCCATGAAAACTATCTTTCATTGCGAGTAGAAATTAGCATTGGCAACGTCTCTGAGAATTATTTCGACATTGTCGATATTTCAAGGGTGCCAACCTGCGTCGGTTTCAAGTAAAAAAACTTGATAAACTTAAATCATGGCCCATCGGGATACTTTATAAAGTGAATGTAGTACACCAATTTTTCACCTCCCCTTTTTCGACACAGTGTGTGGGTCACTCCGATGACACCGAGATCCCAAGCACCCCACCCAGCAGAACCATCTCCGGCATGTTCCAATGTTCATCCTCAAACTCATTGTCGGAAGTTCCAACAGTCACCAAGATCAGAAGATACTTGGAATCTGCCAACGAGCAGAACGAAGAACACGTTGACGTTGAAGCTGGGGGAGACAGCGTCATGTCGATCAAGGAAAAATACTCGATGAGGAAATTGGTGTACAAGAGACTCGTCGATTTCTGCCAATGCTGGCTCAGTCAGAAAGGTTTGTTTCCAAAGACGTACTGCCTGGATAGCGACGAGTCGTTGCTTTTGGAAAAACCGAAGGAGATGGACGACGATATCTTGGTGAAAGGCTTCAAATTGAGAAATTTAGAGTCGCTGCAGAGATTCGTGGCAGAGGAGAAGAGACTACTAGATAAAATTGCTCAGCAACCGACCTTCAGTACTTCTGTGTCTTCAACCCCAGAAGAAGAATTGAGTGAAGAATCGGTCAGTACGGTACCATCGACTCCTATACCAGAGCCGGTTATACGACACTACCTTATGCCGGAAGAATATAGTTTGCCCTCTTATGAGTTTCCTTTTGTACTTCCTGAAGAAGAGTATGTACCACCTCCAACTGAAGAGTTTTGGCATTCTAACTCGGCAGTGAGGAAGGCCCAAGCTTACTTGAGGCAGCATAAAATATTTCATTTCTTCAATTATTTGAGCGCCATGTTGGTCAGTGCAGTCCCAGGTAAGACATCATGAGACATAGCTACCTTACTTGCAATGATTGGTTTCACTCTTAATTCTTGTTCACATATTGGAAGAAGAGAAGGAACTTGCTCCCTAATATTATATTCCTATTTTGATCCTTATATACTTTTCTCTTCGCATGTGATAAAAAAAGTTTCTTTTGGTAGTCAACAAATTTGAATGATAAGAAACTGTAACACATTCTTCAACAGGATTTCTGAAACTTTTATGCCTTTTGCTGAAATAAATACTCGAAAAAGTGGTCCAAAATTGGTCTGGTCATTTCCTAACATGCATAGGTAGGGGAGAAGGTTTAAGTATTACCTTTAGCACTTCAAAAGATGCTCATAAAAAAGCCAGTCTCTGAATCAGTACCATCTGATAGATCATCAGAAATACCTCCAGAAACATAGAAACCTGAATGAATGACATCTTTTGTCAAACCTCTTTTGACTGTTCTTATATTGTCTATATCTTTACAATTTTATACATATTTACCAGGAGTTTACTCAAAGCAACCATTCTTTAAACGAAATGAGTGGATCGTTTGTGTGAAGACTAAATTGCATGTGAAATTTGCTCATCCTGAAATACTGAAACCAGCATAATGGCTAGCAAACTGAGTAACGAAGAGGATGAATATGAAGCAAGCCAGAAACATGGAAGCGAAATTGGAGAGAGGTCGTCATCTTTGGCTTCTTCAGAAAATGTTGAGCAGAAAGCTGCATACGAAACTAAGTCCCCCTTCAAGAGACTCCTGAAAATTCCTAGAATCCTGTCGACTGAAATGATCAACAAGGTTATGACAAGGGAACCTTTGTTCAAAACCATCTATACCTCTGATAGTTTCACTGATCTTCTTCCCAATGAAAAAGCTGAAAAACTTGCCAGCATTCTCATGTCAGGGTTCGGCCTGAAAAACCTCCAACACCTACAAGAAGCACTAGAAGCTGATACCGTGGTCAAGAGTAAAAAGACGGAAGCTGAACAATTTCCCTGCGTATGCTCCGAAGAAAGTTCAGAAAAATCCGAACCTCTGCTACCACCCATGGCTCCACAATATTCCATAGAGGAGAGGGTGAGGTATTTGCTCCAATTGGAGGAATATATCGAATTGGAGGGGGAGATGGGCTCCATACCTTGTCCAAGGGTAGAAGAAGGAGCTGCTGTTGAGGTAGGACCGGAGCCAGAATCTGCTTCGCCGATTGAAAGGGCGAAAAGATATCTGAGAGACCATAAGGTCTTCCAGTTTTTCCAGTTTTTGGTTTCACACCTACTCAGTGCTGTTCCAGGTAAAATCAGAATCAAGTTTATCAAGCAACATTATTTGACCACAAAATACTCGAACTATTCACAATTTGAATGGAAGAAATTTTCCAGTAGTCTTTCAAGCTCTTCCATCTTTGACTTTTCCAGATATTTTGACCCAAAAATATGGGCATCAGGTTTGATGACGATACTTAAATTGCGCCAATCTTCCTTTAATTACAGAAGATCCAATCGACTATTTATTGGCACTCTTGGATAGGGTTCTACTATACAGAACAGGATTGTTATCCCCTCCACTTTTGTACGAGAAGAAACATATTGGTGAGTGTTTACTAGGTTTGAACGCTAGTTTAGAAATTTGAAAATTCAATTTCAGAACAGCTTTTTCATCTGATGGATAGGTTTGGCCAGGGATATGTTGATATCCAACAGTATAAAACAGGTAACGTATATCATCAATTGTATCAGTTCTGTAGAAATTGTTTATTTTGGCTGGAGCACCATTTGAGATGATCTCATCAATATTTCAGCAATGGAAACTTTCGGAATCTGCTCATACAACAAACGACCTATCCTGAATCATCTCAGCATGGTGTCTAGGGAAGTTTTCGTCGAAGAAGTGTAAGTTTCAAATTGTTTCCCTTGAACTTACAGTGTGACAAGAAAAACCTCGGACAAACTCTTTTTCATTTAACTTTATCTAGCTGAAGAAATTGAACAAAACAAATAATTATAGTTTGAACATTTGTTAATAATATATTCAACCCGTTTCGAAGTGGCTTCCTTTGGCGGCGATACACCGCTTCAGAAGCTTCTAGAAATTTTCGGCAATGGACCGCAGCTCCTCGGGCGTTAATCGGTTCCATTCCCGGCGTAGAGATTGCTTCAGCGACTCCAAATGTTTGTGTTTTTTAGCACAAAAATCGACCACACGCTGTAGTCCATTGGGTTGAGATCCGGTGCGTAGGGCGGCCATTCTGCAGATGAGATGAAACAAGGAAATTGGGTCTCACACCATTCTTGCGTCATTTTCGCTCTGTGAGCCGGAGCTGAGTCCTGTTGAAATTTCCAATGCGTATCGCCGAAGTGCTGCTTGGTCCACGGAAGTACTACGACCTCGAGGATGTCGCAGCGGTAGACTTCTTGATTGATTTTGACCCCTTGATCCACGAAAACTAAGGGAGTTTCACCACTGCCGCCAAATCCGCCATGACGGATTGCGGATTTTGACGGTGTTCGACGATGGCCGATGTACCGGGAGCCTCTACGGACCAGACCATGTCGTTTTGGTGGTTGTGGGATTGTTCTACGGTGAAAAGCTTCTCGTCTGTGAAGAGAATTCGCTCCCATTGCTGACCGGCGGCGACACGAAGGAGTTGGCGGCACCTTTGGAGTCGTACGCACTTGTTTTCCTCCGTGAGGAGTTGAACTTTTTGGAGCTTGTATGGCTGCGGATGTGTCGGCGTTGTTTCTGGGTATACATCTTGATGAGCACCTCTCCTGGAATGATCACTGTCGAGTGTTGGTTAAGAAATTAAACTCTATTAATTATCAGTTACGCAATTTAAGGACTGTATTGAATGTTGATCAGTTGTTGAGGCTCTATTATGCTCAGGTGGACTCGAGGTTGCGTTATGCTGTTTGTTTATGGGGGAAGTCTGCTGGGTCGAGGGATGTGTTTATCGCGCAAAAGAAGATACTCCGCGTGATGTTTGGTTTACCGCCAAGAGAGAGTTGCGTTACTTTCTTCAAGACTAATGGAATTTTGACGCTTCCATCACTTTTTATCTTTGAGATGTGTGTCTATGTTTTCGTTCATTATGACTCCTTTATGACAAGGTCAGCATTCCATGTATATAATACGAGGATAAAAGATCAACTTGATGTGCCATTTTCCAGGGTTCAGGTATCTAAAAACAGCCCAAAGTCGCTGGGACCTTTAATTTTCAATAGGTTGCCGGATCATGTGAGGGGCAGTCGGTCTTTGTCTCTGTTTGAGAATAATCTTAAGCTGTGTTTGGTAGACAAATGTTTTTATGGTGTAGATCAGATATTGACCTGATGTTTCAGATTTCATTTTAATTGTAGGTACTGTATAATTTATTATTATGTATTTTTGTATATTACTCCGCTTTACGTGTTTTTACTTGTGTCTTCTGAAGACTTGTAGGGTGATATATAACAGCTGGTTCTTTCTGATTTTCATCCTTTTTTTATTTTTGAATCTTTGTGTGACCATTTTGATGGATGTTTTACCATTGACTACTCCTATACAATGTATGTGTTGTCTTTTTTGGAGAATAAAAATTATTCTTCTTCATCGGTCTCCCGTTCTCAGCTTGAGCTGGTAATTCTTCTATGAACCCGTGAAAAAACATTTCAGTTCCTCCCACTAGTTCAGAAATTTCCGCACGATGTGATAGGTAGGTTATTATTAATTATTATTATTCTTCTTCTTCATCGGTCTCCCGTTCACAGCTTGAGCTGGTAATTCCTCCATGAACCAGTGAAAAAACAGTTCAGTTCCTCCCACTAGTTCAGAAATTTCTGCACGATGTGACAGGTTTGCAAATCCACAGCCTGGTGTGCACATCGCGATCTTCTGGGATAATTCGATCCCTTGAAGATTTCTCTTCTCCATCTAGGAAGTTATTATTATTATTCTTCAACATCGGTCTCCCGTTCTCAGCATGAGCTGGTAATACTTCTATGAACCAGTGAAAAAACATTTCAGTTCCTCCCACTAGTTCAGGAATTTTCGCACGATGTGACAGGTTTGCAAAGCTATAGCCTGCTGTGCATATCCCGCCATCCTCTGGGATATTTCGATCTTTTGAAGATTTCTCTTGAATGATTTTGACATAACTCCCTCAGCCGAAATCACCAATGGCACAATAGTGACTTTCGACAATTGCCACATATTCTTCAGCTCTATCGCCAAGTTCTCGTACTTCGTTATTTTTTCGGACTCCGTTCTTCCGATGTTATGAGTCAATGGTACTGCCACATCAATTATTACCCCATACTTCTGATCCTTCTCGATGAATACAAGGTCCGGTCTATTGTAGTCCACTGTTCTATCCGTTGTTATGGGCCTGTCCCAATAGAGAACCGCTGCGTCCGTTTCCAACACTGCTGCAGGTTGATACTTATAATATGGCGGACAAGTATCCAAAAAACCATGCCTAAGAGCTAACTGCTGGTGAACAATTTTTGCCACTTGGTTGTGTCGGCCCAGATATGCGTTGTCGGCAAGAACCCGACAACCGGCGATTATATGTTCAATAGACTCGCCAACTGCGCCGCACTTCCTGCATTTGTCCTCCACGTTCAGCTTCAAACAGTGCTTCTCGTAGTTGCGAGTTCTTATAACTCGGTCTTGAATAGCCTTCAGAAATCACTCAGTTTCAGGGTACAACTGTCCCGCATTCAACCACGACAAGGAAGCTAACTTATCGACATTTTCCCCTTCAAGGTGTTTGGGGAATCTACCGTGCAGAGCTTGTTCCCGCCATATACTTTTATCTTCGCTTCTGGTGGTGATATCGAATGTCAGTTCTTTGTGTTGTAGGTTCAGAGGTGTGTATCCCTAATCCTCTGTTGTCATCAATTTCATCAGGCTGTCTTCAGACTCGAGCAGTCGCCGCCTCAAGTTTTTCTCCTGGGTTCTGCAGAGTTTATAGATGTTCAACAGACCTCGTCCGCCATCTCTTCTGGGTAGATAAAGCCTTTTCACCGATGCATTGGTGTGCAGACATCGGAACTTTGTCATTAGTCGACGGGTGAGTCGGTCCAACTCATTCAGATCAGCATCTGACCACTTCAAGACTCCGAAAGTGTAGGTCAGAGCAGGAGTAGCCCATGAGTTCAAGGCATCGATCTGGTTTTTAGCAGACAGCTTGGTGTTGAGCACTTTGGTTACCCTGTTTTTGTATTTCGCAGTGAACTCAGCCTTCAAACGGGTGTGGTCAATCCGTTGATTTTGAGGAATACCCAGATACTTGTAGGTCTCTTCTGGCAACATACTGTGGATGTCCTGAAATTGTTCCTGGGTGTTCTCCATTTTACCCTTCCTGATGTTGACTATGGCGCATTTATCGAGGCCAAAAGACATGTCAATGTCTTTGCTGAAGGAGCTCACTGTATCTATCAGCGAGTGAAGTTGTTTTTGGTTCTCGCCGAATAGTTTCAGGTCATCTATATACAATAAATGGGACAGTTTTCGCGGATTCCTCGTTACTGGTCTATACCCTATGTTAGTGTTTTTCAAAAGAGTAGACAGAGGATTCAGTGCCATACAAAACCACATCGGTGACAGGGCATCTCCCTGAAATATCCCCCTCGATATTCTTACGGTTCCAGCATTGATGTTATTTATCAGAATATTCGTTCTCCATGTACTCATAAGATGTTGGAGCACGGCTTTTATTTTCGGGCAGATCTTATAAATCTCCAGTACTTTTACAAGCCAATCGTGGGGCACCGTATCGAAGGCCTTCTGATAGTCGATGTAACAAAGACTTAAATTCCTCCTTTTCGCTTGGGCTTGCTTTAGCACTACAGCGTCTATAGTGAGTTGATGTTTACATCCTGCAGATCCTCGAGAGCAGCCTTTCTGTTCTTCTTCCAGAATATTATTTGCTTCACAGTGACGATATATCGCATTATTTACAAGCGACGTGAACAGCTTGTACACAACTGACAGACACGTTATTGGTCTGTAGTTTTCTGGATTGTTGCGGTCTCCTTTTTTGTGGAGCATATAGGTATTGCCTTGAGTGAGGAAAGCTGGTATTTTGAAGGGGTCTTCTAGCGCCTCCGAAAAACATGTAGCCAGACTTGGGAAACATGCTGGAAACTGTTTAATCCAGAAGTTTTGAAGTCGATCGGGTCCTGGCGCTTTCCAGTTACTTGTGTTTTTGATAACGTTGGAAATTTCCTCGACTGTGAAAATATCAGTCCTCATCTCAACGATTTCGGATGCATGGTGTTCAATGTCTCTCAGCCAGCTAGCATTTCTTTGAAATTGACCACTCTTTGACCATAAAGAACTCCAATATTGCTGAAATTCGTCATTGCTGATGTCAGCATGCATATTGGGGGAGATTTCGGATGGCTCTTCAAGACTTCTGAAGAACTTCTTTCTGTCTCTCACATATTCAGCGTTTTGTTGTTTTCGCTTTGATAACTCGTTGTATCTTCGTAGGCGTGCCCCTTTCGCTTTATCTTGTTGTCTCAAGCGATGTTTCAGGTCAACTATCAACTCCCTATGTCGTGGAGATTTCAGGTCCAGCCCTGCGGATGTGGCTATTTTTCGCACTTTGTTTAATACTTTACGCGATTTATTCTCCTTCAGGTACTCATCCAAGACATCAACTTTTCCTCGAAGTTTATCGACGTCCTGCATTAATCTTCTTTTCCAGGCCGGAGTTTCATTTTTAACTTTCTGTTCACTGGTTCTGGGGATGTAGATCTTTTGCCCGTTTTGTCCGATTACTGTGATAGCAGCACAGTACAGAGATAAGTGGACTTGTTCCAACGTCCATTCAGTTCTAAGGTGTTCTGCCAATATTTCGTTGAGCCACTCGATGTTATTTTTGGCCGTAGAGTTGAACTTCAATTTTGGAAGGATGGGGCGATTGAGCGGATCAGTAGATTTGTATTGCGCCAGGTTACTATAGAAGATGTCATACAGTTGGCGATATTGTGGGCAGTCTTGGTGAGCAGTTCGGGTGTCAGGCAGTTCCCTTGCCGTTTCTGCTGGTGTCTCCAGCGGCTCGTTAGGTTCTTCATTATGGTTTCCGACAATCTGATCTTGATTGATTGTATAGTCCATTTCTCTCTTGATCTCATCTAGTTCCTGTCCTGTCAGGTAGCCTTTTCGTATTATGACATTTTTACGATCCGCAATGTTTCCTTCTGTCAGCTGAAGTTCCGGATGCCTTCTGGTAAACTCGGTATAGAGGGAGTATATCCATTCAGGAAGTGGTCTGTCATCGCAATTGTTCACGTAATAAAAAGCTCGCATTACTTCAATATTCATTTCGCGGCTCCACTTGATACGTGCGTTGCGGGCTCCCCTGCGGGCAGTCCTCCTCACGGTGGTCGAGCCAGCAGGTGGAGTGGCATTTTGATCTTCTGCCATGTTTTGGGATTCCACTTCCCGATGTTCTGGTGGAGCTGTATTTTGTTGTATGACAGGAGCCCGCTTCCTCAGCACCCTGCCACCGACGGATCGCATGTTTTCATGCCCAGCGTCGTCTCCGGACATGCCCTGGCGCTCCCCAGGCAGCGACTCTTTTCCGAGGCTTGATATATTCACCATTTTCATGGGTTTGCCACCATTTACCCTTGGTGGCCCAGGTAACTCGGGCCGTAGGGACGTCACCCCCCATGTGGCATGGCAGAAACCAGACCACACCCGTGGTTATTATTATTATTATTATTGAGGTTCAGCTCCTTTTTGACAATTTGACGGACTGATTCGCGGTTGATACCGGTCTCACAGGCTATTTTCCTCATGGAAACCCTCGGATTTCGATTGACTCGCTTCTTGACGATGTTGCGATTGCTAGGTGTATTGACGATGCGTTTTCTACCACTTCCAGGACGACGACCATCATGGCCAAGCTCCTTGAAACGACGAATTGCATCGAGAATAAACATTATTTGGCTGCGCTGAAATACTGTTGTTCCAGACCACAGCAAAATTTATGCGAAGTTTTTCTTGTCACATTGTATATTAACTGAATTTTCCAAATCCTTCGAAAATCTCAAAAGAAAGAAATAAATTGTGCTTATACAGTCTTTGACTTGTACATATATTTTAACTGTAGATTCTTGAGGCCAAAAGAAACCTTTTTTTCATTTTCCATTTTCCGAATTCGGCTCTGTTAAAAGGATATAGCCATTTGGAAAAAAATGGGCTAAATTCGTGCCTGATATGATTCTCTGCAAAGAATTCAAAGTTCATATTTCCCGAAGGAAATTGAGTTAATACATTTAGGGAATACTCAAGTACTTACCTTATTCGAATAAGAATTTCAAAAACACAACATTTCTGAACAAGAACACTTAGTTTTCTCCGATTATATCTGCAATTTAAAAACCATATTTCTCCCATCAAAATAAGTTCTTTCTTCGAATTCCACCAAATGAAAACTCGAACATGTTAAAAGTAAAGTTTTTGTAGTTTTCCTGAAATTTTCTGTGGTGGATTTCCTTCTTCTTTCTTTCCAGATTCAGTGCAGAACTAGCCATGTTCAACGACCTCATCAAAAGTAGGGTATCGTGCACTTGCGATCTTACAGCACCTCCTCCAACAATAATCGACATGGACCTAAAAACCCAATCGACAGCTTCCATCGACGACAGTCTGGTGTCGGTTCAGTTCAACCCTGTAGCCTCGGTTGAAAAGTTTTGGGAGAAATATGGCGACAAGCAGCCCAAGGTTTTCAAAGGAAAATTTTGGTCAGAGTTCGTCCGTGAAGCCCAACGAAGAGACAGCGATCGCAGGAGCAGCGAACAGAAGGATAATAATGAAGCGAAGCAGTAATTGTGAAGATTTATCGATCGGTCTGTTTCTACAATATTTTATATTGGATTAAATGTTTAGCGATATTCGTTCCTGACAAATTTCTGCATTGAGAATAGTATATAATATTACTAGCAAGGTAAGAGGGTTTTTACTGGCGAATGGAGGATATAACTGACGAGCCGCAGGCGAGTCAGTTACCTCCTTGAGCCAGTAAAACCCGTCACCTTGCGTGTATTGTTTTATATTTTATTTGTTTCTCATTTGTAAAAAGGTTACATAAATTCCAAAAAAATCCCAATAATTTGTCGCAAATGTCGTAAGCTATGGAAGCGTTGCCATGAACATGTCTGTTTATTTTTCTTTACATTTGTTTTGGCGAAAGCGAAAATGAATGTACTAAAAGAAATTATTGAGGCAGCCAGCAGTGTAGCTTCAAGTTTATTACCTGCAAAATCAGCTTCAAGGTACGAGCGAGAATACGACGACTTCAAAAAGTGGCAAAACAAAAATAGTGTGATTGGGGTAACTGAAGATGTTTTGTTGGTCTACTTTAATCAACTATCAGCTAGATTCAGTCCTAATACTTTATGGGCAAAATGGTCTATGCTGAAAAGCTGCTTGGAAATGAAAGAAAATGCCCCTGTTCGCAGGTTTGTTTTCCTCAAAAAAATTATTGAAAAATATGACGTTTAGTTGTCATTTGCAGATTTCAAAAGGTAATAGCGTTTCTGAAACGAAAAAATGAGCGTTATACGCCAAAAAAGGCTAAGGTATTAAGTAAAGAAGAGGCTGAACAATTTATTTTACATGCTCCTGATGACCAGTGGTTGCTGGCGAAAATTGTAACAAAATTTGGGATTTTTGGATTTTGTCGATGTGACGAAATTCTCTCCTTGAACATGAATGATGTAGAAGATATGGGAAAATACGTTATTGTGACATTGCGGCAAACAAAAAATTTAACAACAAGAAGATTCACCATAACCGATGATGGCTGCAGCTTCAAGCCCTGCATGTTATACCGAAAATATGTAAATCTTCGGCCTCCTGGAACAGAAAGCTTAAGATTTTTTTTGACATACCGACATGGAAAGTGCATTTCCCTTAATGCAGGCCAGCCCACTATTGGTGGTCCCAAAGCAAATAGCGAAATATTTAGGTTTAAAAGACCCAGAGTTATACACCGGCCACTCTTTTCGCAGAACTGGAGCCACTATGGTTGCGGATTCGGGTGGAGATATTTTAGCACTAAAGCGTGCAGGAGGGTGGAAGAGCACCGAAATTGCGATGAGTTATGTCGATGATTCGGTCAACAGAAAAATCGAAATGTCTAGCAAATTATTTGGTAGTAAGGAGAGTACAAGTGTTCTGCAGTCTTCGAGTTCAGCAGTTTCTGAGTCAACAGATGGTTCATCATCATCATCAGTATCAACTCTTTCATCATCAAAAATCTGTGTTACTGGAAATAACAATTGTACCATCGTTTTCAACATTTATGACGATAAAACAAAATTTTCTAATGTAAATAATACTACTAACTTGTAAAAATTTTGCAAGTTAACTGTCAGTTTTACAAGTTAGTGACTTGATAAAATCAACTTTCTTGATCAATATTGTGTTTTTGGAAACTGACGTTTACAAATGAGAAACAAATAAAAATCTTTTTAAGGGTACAGTATCTGATTCTCAACGAGCCAAGATACGCACCTGGGATCAATTTTTCGCGTTCCAAGTCCAATCTGGACTTTTATGGTTCAATCGGTGCTTACTCACATCCGCCACACGCTTAAAATTGTCACATTGTGGTTTGAATTTGTAGAATCTACATTCTTCAGGTATTTGTTCATTTCTGGAACAATAGGTACGAATATCTCAATGAAAATAACTTCCTCATGTTCAATGCCTTTCAATTAGACCGACCTAACACATATGGGATGTAGAAATGGTACTTTGTTGCTATATTTGTGATGTCGGATTCTTTTTCATTGATAGTAGGCTTACGGAACCCAAAAAAGGATAACGTTTCAGGCGTTTTAAATGAAATTATTGGTTATCTGAGAAGCTTCACTCAAAAACGCTGAGTATATTGACCTCTCGATAAATTTTTTTGGGAATAGAAAACTGAGAAAAATTATTTCAAGACATGTTTTTCAACCAATTGTAGAGCTTCACATTTTTCTCGATAATGAGGTAACCTTCAGAAATGGAACTGTTGGTTGGCCTCCAAAGAGTAACTCTTTGCCATCAAAGTTGTATAAACAGAATCTTTGAAATTGAACATCGAAAGATGCGTACTTTTTTGGAAACCCTTTACTGCCTATTACTTTTCTCGAACACCTGCTTCAAATCAATCTTCGTCTCTGTAAAATTCGCAATCTTTCCATTTGACTGACATTGTTTTCGGCAGTGACAGATTGGTTGATTCGAAGAAGATTGACAACATGAACAGATGCAAGTTTATAATAGCTGCAGAAGGCAGTTTGATTTGTCGTAGGACACTGATGCTTCTTCGATTGCTTTGTCTAAAACTCTAAAAGATCAGAATATCAGATGATATTGACGTATTTAGAGGTTATTATTCACATTCAGACAAATGTGTATGTTACGATACTGAAATTTGGAATTTTCGGGATTCAAATGTGTCTTAGGCGAAAGTGCTTTCTCGGTTGAACTATCTGTTTTTTTTTTAATGTGATAGAAGTTCAAATTAAAATAAAACACATATGAATTAATTTTTTGAAAGGTTTTTATGACATTTATGTTCTGAAAATAATTTTCGGCATATATCCACCACGACTTGCTCTGAAAAACCGCATTCGACCAGACCTATTTTGGACCACTTTTTCGAGTAATTCAAGCCTTATTTCAGCAATTACACGATTTATTAAGGCTTCCAAAGCGTCTTTTGTTTCTGGTTTATATCAGCATAAACCAATGACTTGATAATCCCCAAAAAACTAATACATTGGAGTTTTGTCGCATGCTCTTGGAGGACACTTAATTGGGCCATTTCTCGAAATAATGTTATCGCCAAATCTTTTTTCCAATAAATCAATTGTTATGGAAGCAGCACGAGGTGTAGCACCATGTTTTTGGAACCAAAACACTCTTGAAACAATTAATCATTGATCATCGAGCACCATTCACTAGAACAATAGCTCCAGCATCGTTTTTAAAGAAATATGGACCGATGATGCCTTAAGGGTGTAGAGCACACCACACAGTGCATTTTTCAGGATGCAATGGAACCTGCAGAACTTTTTCAGGATTGTTTTAACTTCATATACTTACGGCAATTTTGATAGTTCACGTAGCCGTTCAACCAGAAGTGAGCTTCATCACTAAACAAAATTTTTCTATAAAAAAGTGGATAAATTTCAAGCTGTTCTAGGGCCCAATCAGCAAACAAACGACGCTTATTAGGGTCAAGTGCTTTAGTTCTTGAACCAGTTAGATCTTGTATGGGTGTAGACCAAGATCTTCACGCAAAAGTTTCCATGTGGTGGATGCATAGAGTCCAACTTGTAGTGAACGTCGACGAATAGACAAATCTGGATCTTCATTAACGCTATCACTTACAGCAGCGATATTTCCTTCTGTACGTACAGTTCTTTGTCTTATTGTTGTTGTTGCATCGAGTAGAGAAAATGTAGTCAGAAATCTATCGATAGTTCGACGAATAAGCTGCTCTGATGGACGATTATGTAAACCATAATTTTCACGAAGTGATTTATAAGTTTGGCGAATAGAACACTGATTTTGAAATTAAATTTCAACAATTTTGTAAACGTTGTTGCGGCGTGAGTCTTTCCATGACGATTTGTCAATGCTTACTGAACAGAAAAGTCAAAAGAACATGGCTTCTAGCTTCTGTCAAATCAAAGGTATCTCTATCGAAAATTCTATCACTCTGAAAAAACATCCGATATTTCTTTCGATATTCTCTAGCAATTATGACATGAAAAATTGTCGCAACTTGAAGTAAAGCACACTACATAGGCGTGGCTTTTGTCTTTGAACATTGTAGGATAATATAGCAGAAATATGAAACCTTTTCCATATTTACTCCCGGAGTTCAACTGCATTCTGTACAGCGCCTCCAGGTGTAATAAAGCGGAATGAACAACCGCCTCTCGATTTTTTTACGATGCCCATCCCACATGCACTTACAGACTGAATTAATTCACACCTCACAGCGAGCAATCAAACGGAGAAAAGGATATTGAACAAAGAAATAAAGAATACCCGTCTTGGTGTTTGATGTATTTACTCAATCATCTGAAATATGCATTGTTTCTTCAGCGCACATCTTGGGTAAATAGATTGACGCAGTCGGCCATAATATTGGTTCATTAGCTCCTCCAGCCTATTTTTAGAGGGGCACCAAGGTATGGGTATCTCTTCCTTTTATTGACACTGGTTATTAGAGCTTTTGGGTGTCGACGAATGATGGGTCGAGTATACCTTGGTAAACTGTGGTGTGGTAAATAAAGATTGGTTAACGATAGGCCATGGAGCAAATGGATGTGTGGTGATGGTAGAGTGGCCAGAAGTGGCTGGGTATGATCATGCATCCAACTGAAGATGAGTCTTTGAAATGTATACGGCGTTCGATGATCTCTTCTATTGTGGCAGCACGTACAGAATTCTTACGATTAACCATATGGTACATCATCCATATTTCATGTTTCTAGGGATATCATATACTCCATTCACAATTATAAAATCACAACTCTGGCCTTGGAAATTTGACACATTCCACTCTGTATCGAAGTTATGACGTTTTTCAAAATATTTTTATGTTCCAAGTCAACACTATGTTGCCCTTTCTACATTCTTAGCGTATTTCTCAGAATGTGAATTTATTCGGAAAATGAATCGATTGGAAAAGATGTGATGGACGAAAATAATTAACGTTTATATGAATTGATAGAAAGGATTCCTTTTCTAGTTATTTGCATGAAAAGTACAAGAGATCACTGTTGAAATATATTATTTTTCGCCATGGAAGAAAATTGCATTGCTTTTAGGTAAGTACATAATTTTCATATGCATGCTCGTGAAGATTTAATGTTTATTATCCTCTTGAACTGAAAGTTCAAGACTTGACGACATCAATTGTTGATTCTAATCAAGAATTCATTAAAAAAAATCAACCCAAAGATATAAGATGAATTGATGGGTAATTACAAGAATCAAGAATAATGTCAATTTTATTTTGTTGATAACTTTCTTAAAATCAATGTTGGGATATAAAACTCGGCTGCGTTTGTTCAAACAACATCTAAAGAATACATTTTCCACCATCTCGACCTTTGAAAGGCATTTCTTATAGGATAATTATGTCTAAGTTCCACCTCATTAGTGAGATACCTAACTTTTGCAAATCTGCTCAGATATCGCCAAATTTCTTGGAAAACCTGAAAAATATCATCCTTATCGACCTCTCGAGGCTCCATCCGATCCATCTACTGCGATATCTGTCCAAATAACAGCTTTTTCAACGAAATTCCCGTGTACCCCTTTAACCTCGAAATGTAGACATTTGTCCTGGTCTTGAAAATCGTCCTCACGCTCCAAACTGGTGCTTAAAACAATAAACATACGTCAATCTTGGATATTCGACGAAAAACTCACCTGCAATAAATATCGATTAAATACCAAAAATCTGCGAACAATTTGTGAACCTAACAAAATGTGGAATATCTTTGATACTTTTACTTTGATGTAAACAAAGAAACTGTCAACGTCGTTTTGTCATTAACGATATTTTCCGTGCGCGCACTGACTTTTCATCATATGTTCTGTGCTTTTCATCAGGTGCACCAACTCCTGAAAACGAAACCATGACCTCCTATGTGATTAAATAAAAGTTTCTTTTTCTGAATTACAATTTCGTTTTTCTGAAATTCAAACTACCGTTTCTGAATTACATGTCACTATTCTGAAATTCAAATTACCCTTTCTGAATTACATATCACCATTCTGAAATTCAAATTACCGTTTCTGAATTACAATTTCCATTTTCTGAAATGCAATTTGCTTTTCTGAATTAAATTTTACGTTTTCTGAATCACAATTGTAAAAGGTGTAGAAGAAGTGGTCCAAAATTGGTCTGGTCGAATGCGGTTCCTCAGAGCTAGTCGTTGTGGACATATGCCAGAAATTATTTTTCTCTATTTCAGTATCGTAATGAGTTCATTACAGTACTGAAAACAGTGCTGTAATGAATTCATTACAGCATCGTTTTCAGTTACATTTTTCGTTTTGTGGTTGTCAGCAATGACTTCCGATCCTTTTAAATTTCAGCAGACGTCAATTTGGAAATGTCAATTTTCGTACTTCCTAACATTCACACCAACTGCCAAGATACAATATGAAAGTCACTAGGACCTATAATTTGAATTTCTTCATTGAAAATCACAAAATTTGAGTGAAATAGAGAAAATATCGTCTAATACTTGTTGCAGAATGCAATTCCAATACTCATGCATTTCGCATTCGTATTGGAATAGGAGCCCATTCTGCAACTAGTTTTAGAATATACTATTAAAACATGAAAAATGTCATAAAATTATCTTTCAACTAGAAAAATTGGCTTCAATCCTAATTTAAATGTGTTTTATTTCAATTTGAAGTTCTATCACTCTAAAAAAAAACACCAGATACAGATTCATGAGGAAATATTCTGCTGAATAATATTTGGAGTGTTTTGTATATTTTTGGAATGGTTACTTCAAGCTTTACTGAAAAAAATGTGTTAGAATCCCATTTGAAATAAAATATTGTGCTACAAATAAATACATTTTGATAAGTGTTATTTTGAGAAAATATACTGAATTGTATCTAAAACAGCGCCACAGAAAAGCTTCAGCAGAAACGCAGAATTTTCCACAAAAAGGAAGTAACAGCCTCTTAGTTAGTGCCTAAGTTGGTTTTTGGAGAAATGGTTTATTTCGAGTTACAGTTTTCCCTCCTGTTGAAAAAAGACCCACCCTGTACGAATGTCTTCAATGACAAAACAGGCATGTTTGTGGCGGCATGTAGAACACCTCAGAACGTGAGCGGCCATCTTCAGAATCTATTATCACTCTCGACCTGTAACTTCGCACCTCCTTGATAAAACGTGTTAACTTGAAGTTCTCCTCATATCAGAAGAATTTATTTGACCAGCCATTAGAAGGTCCAGGTTTTAGTGACAAAAACAGCGATCTCGGTGCCTGGGATACTTTTGTCGGGTGGTCTATTGTTTTTGCGCCAAGTCGGCACTTTGAGTTTCCGTGCCTCAATTAAAGGTAGTAAAAGTTTATTGGCCACTTCAGATCACAACCCTGTCGGTTTGTTATATTATAAGAAGGTGGCCAAATAGCGAAGGTTTTATCTATCGTTAATAAACCGTATTGCTTTTATCTCATTTTTTTTTGCAATTTTGGAAGCATTTTTGAAAGAAGGAGATACAAATCTTAGTGAGGTTTCAGTACATTATGATTCATTCTTTATTTTTCGAGTGCAATCAGTAAGAGGACATTGTGTCATGTGGTAATAACCTGTGTAATGGTTGATAATAACTTGATAATAACTACAGATAAATTATTGATTTCGCTCCAATTGTCCAAATGAACTGTGCCTTGAAAAGTCTTGAATTATCGGTAAATTTCCTTTTTCGTTTTCTTTACCATTCACTCATTCAGTTGATGTAACAGCAAGAAAAAAGACCAGGATGAACGCATTACCTGAAAAACCTATATATTGGTAATTTAGCCATTACTTCGATGTATAGTGATTCATTTGGAAAATTCAAAAAAATTGTGTCATGGTATCAACAATTCAACATATATACCCCATTCAATTTTATGTATCCGGTAAGCCTTGAAATTCCGACACATTTCACCGAGTATATCTGGAAAATGTTAGGTTATAGTAATTTTCCTGTCAGATAAAAGAGCAATTTTGTCCTTGACACATAGAATTCGTAGTAGTTACGTTTTTAACGAAATGTTTATTAACTTTGGGAAAATAATGAATTTGAGAAAATATTATGTGGAATCAATAATTCCTAGCGAATGTTGAAGAAACTTTTTTTCTTCTAATACTGGAAATATCACACGTATACTCCATTCACTTTTATAAAGTATCCCGGGAGGCCAAGTTTTAGGTTTATCAAGTTTTTTCCCCCTGAAAAAATCGCAGGTTGGCATTTGTGAATGCATTACGTCAATTAATAAATGTCGGAGACGTTGCCGGCGTTCATTTTCCATTATTAATTATTAATTATCAAGCCTGGAAACTTAGAATGCCGAAGGTAGTTTCGAAAAAGCAGAGGTAAAGTATCAGGAAGTGCTATTCAGAATTGAAATCTGCGCATTCTAAAAGTAACCCTGATAATTTGGTTTCGACAGTTCATGACCAGTTTTCCAACATTTTCGACGTATAAGTGAGTGAAAACCAAGGTTTAATATTTTATATGAATAGATATTCAATTTTTAGCTGCACATAAACACAATTTGGAGGATTTTAAGTGAAAGGACGACAAAGAATTTCCTACAATTGGGGTACCCAAAAAGACACTGATTGAAGACTTTATTTTGAAGAAAGATCTGCAACGACAAATTTGGAATTATAATTTGAAAAATGAACACTTTTCGATTGATACACTACTCACTTTTGCGAAAGAGCTGCCTTTTTCAACAGAACCCTCTATGCAATGTGAAAGACCTAACATTTGGGTTTTCTAGTATTGCAAAAATGTCGAATACCCTCCTTATAAAACTAGTACTGTATCGAAGATTTTCTACGATCAATGAGGTTCAACTGAATCAAACAAAATGAATTATATTGTGGATAATATGGAAGAGGAAGTTGCTGCAAACCACCTTGATAGAAAAATAACCAATTGAGAAACTTTGGGAAAAGCTTTCTCTTTATAAGGGACATAAAGCTTCTTCGTAAACCACAGGATCTCAAAAATAATTGCTTGGTGGACCAGATATGGTCGGAAGACCTTCGTTGTCAAGGACCAAATGTGGGTTATATACTATGTCCTGATGATCTATCTCCTTTTATGTTGCAGATTTCAAGATATTTTGTCAGTGTCAATCCAAAAGAAAGATGAAATGTTGTTCCTAAAGAAGATTCTGTCCGTTATTAATATGTCAGCCTATTCTTTGAAAAAAATCTGTTTTCCTAATACTGTAATTGCTTCGAACACGCCATATTGTTTGATACATTAAAAAATCTAATGCTCTTTCTCAAAAAGAAACATATACATGTAACGATGTTAGAAATTATTGTTTTGTGATGGAAAATTGTTGAAGTTTTTTTTATTATGTATCAAAACCAATTTCTTCATTGTGTTACCGTTTTCTCAAGTTTTGTATCCAATCATTATATGCCAGTTGATATGATAATTAAATTTAAGACGTTTAACACCCACCTGGAGATTGAATATTTGAACTGACTTCGAAGTATGTCCATAAAACATAATTCCATATGTTGCTTTCGACTCGAATACTGTATGATAGATGGTTTTTATGCAGAATTTATCCAGATATCTTGTCATTACACCCAAAGATAACAGACTGAAGCTAAGGTGCATCCCAGTTTAGAAATACGTTCTTCTTAATTCGGTTTACCTATCATTCACATAGATTCCCACGAACTTTGTAAATGGAGTTAGTTCTCTTAAGGTTTAACAGTGACACAGGTTTCGTAGTACCACTACATTTTCATACTGGAGTATTTAAAGGGGTGCAAAAAGGTATTTCAATTTCTTCTGTAGGCTTATTTTTTGGAAAGTGGGGAATTCCACTGTTCGTTTATAAGTTTTTCTGTAGGGTTATGCGAATACTTTTAATATTTTTGCTAATGAACTATCACAAAGTAACGGACTATTTTGTCCATTATTTTTCAGTAAAATTTCAGCACTCGGTTCTTGATTTCCGTACAAGAAAATAGCATAACTGAATCTCCCAACCAGGTTTATATACGTGAAATATTTCCAGTATTTAGACGAAAAAAGTGTCTTCAACATTCGCCAGGTCTTTGGAATTATTGAATTCACATAACATTTTCTCGAATTCATTATTTTCCCAAGGTGAATAAACATTTTGATAAATACGTAATTACTACGACATAAATGTAGAAACGGCAACGTTTCTTGTTCAACTGACAGAAGAATGACCATAACCTAACATTTTCAAAATATACACGGTGAAATGTGTCAGAATTCCATGGCCAACCGGTATACTTTATAAAAGTGAATGGAGTATATATAAACATGTAGAGAAAGAGCCAGTGACCAATTTTCATATGTCATTTCATAACTCACCAAAATTTACTTGTTTAATATTCAATATCTGCTCGAAAATAAAACCTATTTCTGCCAGCCCATAATGGCCGGAGTAGACTACCATAAGCGCTCAAAGAGGCCAGAAAATTAGGTTCAACTATGTCATAGTATCACACACAAAACTTTCAGGAATTGTTATTGATAATATATTGAATCTATAAAAAATAATGACAGAACTTTTTCGTCCCTCCTAAGTGTTGGCAGAACTCTTTGAAAATTCATTAAGAACAGCTGTACTTAGGTATGTCATTTCAGTACGCTTGAAATTTACAGGAAATAAAGAAAATGTGTCTAGAGAGCGAATTATAATCACGACAGAAATTTTTCACATCACGAACCATCTGCCAGAACGAGAAATGTTGCCGCGCAAATGCGAGCGAAATAAGCTTATTCATATTTTGCAAGTCAGACCTAGAGCGCATATGGGGCATGTATTATTGTCAATTAAAGGAATAAATTGAAGGAATTAAAGGTGTTTATTTTTAACATTACAACAATTTATTTAGCAATAAACTATTCAAAAAAATATGCTCTTCCTACGCATCCTCAATATTTGTTTCCTCAAGAATTTTTCGAATGGATTGAGGAGGTCTTGAGTATACCTGTGTGACTTACGAAACATTCAAAGAAGTGTAAGATCGCAGTCACATTAAGGGGTAAAAAATAAACCATCAGGGCATTTAAAACCCCAAAAGTTGGGTAGACTAAGAGTAGTGAAAGAGAGTATAAGACTTTCACAGTAGCAGTAAATGCCCAATATGCGCTCTAAATGAATGATAAATGATAAATGATAAATGATAAATGATAAATGATAAATGATAAATGATAAATGATAAATGATAAATGATAAATGATAAATGATAAATGATAAATGATAAATGATAAATGATAAATGATAAATGATAAATGATAAATGATAAATGATAAATGATAAATGATAAATGATAAATGATAAATGATAAATGATAAATGATAAATGATAAATGATAAATGATAAATGATAAATGATAAATGATAAATGATAAATGATAAATGATAAATGATAAATGATAAATGATAAATGATAAATGATAAATGATAAATGATAAATGATAAATGATAAATGATAAATGATAAATGATAAATGATAAATGATAAATGATAAATGATAAATGATAAATGATAAATGATAAATGATAAATGATAAATGATAAATGATAAATGATAAATGATAAATGATAAATGATAAATGATAAATGATAAATGATAAATGATAAATGATAAATGATAAATGATAAATGATAAATGATAAATGATAAATGATAAATGATAAATGATAAATGATAAATGATAAATGATAAATGATAAATGATAAATGATAAATGATAAATGATAAATGATAAATGATAAATGATAAATGATAAATGATAAATGATAAATGATAAATGATAAATGATAAATGATAAATGATAAATGATAAATGATAAATGATAAATGATAAATGATAAATGATAAATGATAAATGATAAATCATAAATGATAAATGATAAATGATAAATGATAAATGATAAATGATAAATGATAAATGATAAATGATAAATGATAAATGATAAATGATAAATGATAAATGATAAATGATAAATGATAAATGATAAATGATAAATCATAAATGATAAATGATAAATGATAAATGATAAATGATAAATGATAAATGATAAATGATAAATGATAAATGATAAATGATAAATGATAAATGATAAATGATAAATGATAAATGATAAATGATAAATGATAAATGATAAATGATAAATGATAAATGATAAATGATAAATGATAAATGATAAATGATAAATGATAAATGATAAATGATAAATGATAAATGATAAATGATAAATGATAAATGATAAATGATAAATGATAAATGATAAATGATAAATGATAAATGATAAATGATAAATGATAAATGATAAATGATAAATGATAAATGATAAATGATAAATGATAAATGATAAATGATAAATGATAAATGATAAATGATAAATGATAAATGATAAATGATAAATGATAAATGATAAATGATAAATGATAAATGATAAATGATAAATGATAAATGATAAATGATAAATGATAAATGATAAATGATAAATGATAAATGATAAATGATAAATGATAAATGATAAATGCGCGGCAACATTCCTCGTTCTGGCAGATGGTTCGTGATGTAAAAAATTTCTGTCATGATTATAATTCGCTTTCTAGACACATTTTCTTTATTTCCTGTAAATTTCAAGCGTACTGAAATGACATACCTAAGTAGATACAGCTGTTCCTTATGAATTTTCAAAGAGTTCTGCCAACACTTAGGAGGGACGAAAAAGTTCTGTCATTATTTTTTATATATTCAATATATTATCAATAACAATTCCTGAAAGTTTTGTGTATGATACTATGACATAGTTGAACCTAATTTTCTGGCCTCTTTGAGCGCTTATGGTAGTCTACTCCGGCCATTATGGGCTGGCAAAAGTGGTTTTTATTTTCGAGCAGATATTGAATATTAAACAAGTAAATTTTGGTGAGTTATGAAATGACATATGAAAATTGGTCAGTGGCTCTTGGTCTATTAAAAAAGTGAATGGAGTATACAAATAAAGTTTTTGTCCCTATCCCTATCATGGTGCCAACAACTATACTTGTTAGATTCAATTCTTCTAGTCATGGTGTTTAAATAAGATTAAATATACTTTTTCTTACCGACGTGAAAGTAACTGTGTTCAGTGGAAAAAATGAAAGAGCGTAAATTTGAATAGGTTCCTTTGTTCTACGCATAAAAAGGCAAAGTTTCTTCTGGAAACTGATCGGTGAACCTACCCAGTCACTTTGATAAGCTGCCCAATGTAATTTTGAACTCTGGAAAGTGAGATGTAGGTCAAAATCACAAACAACTGTGAGGTAATATAAATTGTTCAAACTATACTTCAATTTTGTCAAAAATGACTTTGATTTACATTTTTGAGAAAGGATTGAATTAAAAAAAATACCTTATAGTTAACCTCATTTCCAAACCAGCAATATAAGAACAATTGCACACTTATGGTTCCCATGAACGCTAATATGGGTAAGAAATCCAAATTGTCGAACTCCACCTGAAAAACTACACTATGAATAACTTGTAATGTAAGTCCATGCTTGTAGTATACAAAAATTCTCACTCACAATTGATAGTCGGTACATAGCTGTACAAAACAATAGAACGCATAGCGCCATTTGAATGAATGTATAATATTTGAACATTTGGTTCAATCTTTTCGAAAAGCTGAAAGAATTATCATAAACACATTTAGCATCCTATGGGCATTGAATGTTATAGTCAAAGAAAACATCTTATACAGGCTATGATTAGATCAGTCTTCTTACTCACAGAAGTATCTGTTGATGATGCTGCACTAATTTTTGAAATATGTCATTATAGTTCAAATCCTGAAAGCTTGTGCATTCGTGTATTGGTGAATCACAGTCTTGCATGAGCTCACCCAAATTCAAGAATTTATCTTGTAGGAGCTCACATTGAGATCCCAAAATAACCATAAGTCCTAGAATGATGTCTTGCATGTCTCTTTTCAATCGAGGAAATATCAATAGGAGCAGGGAAAATGTGAGGTACAGAGCAGGGTTATTTTAGATAAATTATCAAGAAGAATTTGGCAAACATGGATTTTACATCATTTCCTATTGTAAAACGGCATTTTTAAAAGAGTATTTTCTTTGATCAATTCGAACAATCAGAAAATTGAAAATATAAAGAAGTTGAACAAATTCAGTCACACACCAGTTGATATTTACCTACAGAAAATGTGTCAACGCCAACATTAGTGCAACTATTCAACAAAGTTCCAATAATCTGATGAAAATATGCCAGTTCAAACCAAGGACTGCTGTCATACGCAAATGGATACCATTGTTCAAAGGGCATTCTCTTCTCACTCAGCAATATGGGAGTCATCAAAAACATGATGACTGTCAAAGTGCAAATGCTGAAGAAAAACTTGAAAAGCGTATCGAAAATCTTCATGGATCTCTCCATCAATCTGAACTGTCTTTCATTCCTAGTTTGGAATTCTTCAGAGTTTAACTGATCCATCATCATCTTGTTGGTGTTCATGTTTAACACGAAGAAAATTAGTTTCACGACAGCTATTGTTTTTTGACTCAGGACTGTTAGAAAGGATGAGAATTGTTCCATATCCCCAGCGCTTGCTGACATGTTCATGAACATGGAAATCTGATCCAAAAGCGTGAAAAATACTATCACTAGAAATGAATATACAAAATATATCCTTTTGTTTAATAAGAAATGGCGAGAAGGCCACAACCCAACAAATTTCAATAATATTATATTCTTTCTGAGAGCTGCACAAAAATTGAACTTCGACGACATTTTCGAAGAGGATAACTGAATCAAATGTATGCAAGATTTTGTCCTGAAAATATTAACTGTGATGACCTTCATTGAATGAACTATCATTCGGTAATTGAGATTATATATTTCATCATTATAGTCTGCAAATATTACTGATTGTAGGGTGGATCAACATATCAACTACAATATTAAGTAAATATGGTTTGATTGAACTACTTAATAATTTATAAACTCTGATATAGGCCATAAACATAAACAATAGATTCAATATAACGGTATGAGATGTAATGTAATTATTAATGTCCCTACCTCCATATTGAAAAAAGGGTCCAGCAAAAGCACCAATATTTTTCAATTAAAATAATGTGAATTAAGTGTGTTTTATTGATTAGTTGTGATTTGAGATAAGTAGTAAAATTGGTAAAAGGGATAATTATAGCTGTATCTAAATGAGAATCATTGATTTCCTTTGTTGAATTGTTTCCAGTCAAATGGGTATCTTGAAATTTTACTTTGATATGTTTACGAACGGTTGTGTACTTGTTGCAAAACCGCAAAGTAAGACCAGGAGTTTCGCATGATCTGAAATATGGTACTCAATAAAACAGAATATGTCAAAAAAAATTCAATTACCATCGAAAATGTCATAATCGACATTGGAAAGAAGTAAAGGCCGTACATTCTCAACGGTTCTCCAGTTTTTCTTAGAAAAATTACAAGTTTTTTCTGAAAGCTGACAGGAGAACCTACCCAATCACAATGAAAGGCATTCATGTGCAACCGAGCACTCTGGAAAAAAATTGTTCATATTGCATTAGAAGCTTCACAAAAAGTATACGTGATATGTACCTGAACTGTCACTTCATTGCCAAACCAGCAGTACAAAAACAATTGAATTCCAATTGTTACGATGAAGAAGATAACCGTATAAAATTCGCAAAATCTATGCCTGGCTAAGATGCTCTAGAGTCTAGCTGTTTTGATAACAGCAAAGTTATCTCAACATCAATATGGAGCTGTGAGAGATAGTGCTCCTCAAATATTCCCTTCGTACAAGACTGTCCAAGCAGCAAAGAAGCTCTGCTATCCAAATAATATATACGTGTTACAGAAACTGTTGCCTTCGTCAAGGGCAGATTTATTATCGAAGACCTTAGAAAAAGGTGGTGCACATACAATATTTCATACATTGTGTACCTGATTTAATGGTTTCCAATCGTTATTACCCTCACTCAAGATCGATATTAACCCCTCCCATGAAAAACAGCTACATCCGCCCTTGGCTAGCGTCCCACTACAGGATTTGAGAAGAAGACTTGGAGTCATCAGAATATTCCAGTGTTTCCGATTTATCCGAATAATGAATCGAAATCATCATCCAAAAGGTCTTTAATTGTGTTATGATGTGTGATTACATTAATTCCGATGTTAATAAATAATTGTAGGATCCAAAATGCCTTTTACCTTTACCAATTAACATATAAAAATAATAATATATTGTATTTTCAAACTAAACAAACACCTAAATATTTAATGCCAGGTTTCAAGGTATTCTGCCCCACTGTGCGCCGGAGGGAAAAGTAAATATTTCTCCGCCTAGGCGGAGAAATAGAACTTTTCGATGATCCTGTCAGTCGAGAACTGACGTTATTATCGTACGTTTGGAAATAAAAATATTTTGAAAAACGTCATAACTTCGATACAGAGTGGAATGTGTCAAATTTCCAGTGCCAGAGTTGTGATTTTATAATTGTGAATGGAGTATATGCGAAACAAACTTAATGACTTATGTCAAAATTGCTTGAGGACCAGATTACTAAAAAACTCACTTCAATATGCTCTTATGATGCCCTGCTATAACTCTGAAAACTGCATCAAAATCGTCATTATCTCCATCCAAACTCAATATTACATCCCCCAAAATCTCACATTGGCAACTGACCACTGCCATCAAGCCTGCAGAAAAGGTGTCAATTCCTACATTACTCATCGTGATGTACCCAGTAGAAATAACTTGATGAGAATACGTTAAAAGATACCAGTTAGGTCTTTTGTAATCGTAAGGGTACCAAGAATCGAAAGGTAGCATCTTTTCTTGCTTCATTATCAAGGGAAGAAGCGCAAATAAAATGTAAGACAAAAATCCCACTACGGAGAACGCCAGAAAAGAGATTTTATACGGCTTCATTGACCTCATCATAATTTTTCTCTGTCTCTCATTCTTCCATCTGAATTCACTGCTATTCAGGGAGTCCATTATAGACCAAACTATTTTTCTGTTTTTCAAGAACATGATCAACTTTATCAATCCCATCATTTTTGTAGACAAAATAGTCAAAAACGATGACGATCTCTCCAAATTGTCCAAGATATTTTGCACGTTCAGTAACAGAAGGAACGTGTCCAAAAATACGAAGAAAGTTGAAACAATAATTGAATAAATATTGTATGCTTTTTTCTCGAAATATTTTCCTGTTATCCATAAACCTGCATATTTGAGGAGAAGAACGTTGTTTTCGAGGAACTCGTACATACTTTTTTCTTCCGACATGTTCTTGTGGAATGAGAGCAAAAGAAATGTAGGCCTCTTTTATTGATTGCTTCGAAATATTTTATGCAATTGTTTCCCTTGTCATCAAGTGTCTCCACAAAGATTCTAATATTATTTATTGAGAAGCTGGTTTTCTTGTATTGTAATTTGCTTTAGGAAGACCCCTTATAATTAATGTAATGGGATATACCATGCGTCTTTAAATTAACTATATTATTATGGTGAGATTATTCATGAAAATGAAAATATATCATCCTAGGAAACATTAACACCTGAATTGGACCATGGTTTCTTCAATAATGACTGAACGAGAATAAATTCGCTATCACAAAAACGCCTATATCTCTTGAACCAATTGAGTAAAAATCAAAATTTGATCATAGTTAAATTTGTTATGAACGTTAGATACATGTGGAACATTTACTTCATAGATATTCCAATTATCTGCCACAAAATGTCAAGCCAAGTGAAAACACGAGAATTTATATTGAAACTTTTTCAAAATAATCAAAAATGGAGCTTCAAAAGAATCGCAAAAGAAGCTCGCGTTCGT
This sequence comes from Adalia decempunctata, assembly GCA_951802165.1. NCBI lineage: Eukaryota > Metazoa > Arthropoda > Insecta > Coleoptera > Coccinellidae > Adalia > Adalia decempunctata. The sequence goes on along the minus strand of OX637695.1, from coordinate 2,955,583 downwards.
CCGGAAACGGTATCAAGAGTTGTTGAGCGATTCAACGAAGATCTTACAATCAACCGCAAGGAAAGAACCGGGAGGAAAAGAGGTTTCATAGCCCCAAAAAGTGAAGAAAGCCATCAGCCTTTTTCAGAAGAATCCTAACCTTTCAGGACGGAAAGTGTCCCAAATAGTGGGTTGTTCGCAGTCAACCGTTCAGAAAATCAAGTCGAGTTGTGGGCTTAGAACATACAGAGTGCAGAAAGTGCCAGACAGGAACGCTGTGAAGAATCAAGAAGCGAAATCAAGAGCAAAGAATAAAGATATTAATAAAAGATTTCTTGAAAAATTTTTCCTGTTGCGTGATGGACGACGAAACCTATGTCTTGGCTGATTTCTCGCAACTTCCTAGTCAGGAATTTTATACTGCAGATTCTCGTGGAAATGTTGACGAACAATTTCGCGTGAAGAAACAAGCAAAGTTTCCTAAAAAAATTCCTTGTTTGGCAATCAATTTGCACTTGTGGGAAAAGGAGCAAATTTTTCGTTGGCCAAGGTTCTGTTGCCTCGAAGATATACATTGAGAAATGCTTGGAGAAGTGACCTTCACCTTTTTTATGTGAGCACGATGTGTCAACAATCTTTTGGCCAGATTTAGTTTCATGCCACTACACCAAGGCCACCAAGAAATGGTACGAAGCTTATGAGGTGGTTTCTGTCCCCAAAGAGGCCAATCCACCAAATTGCCCAGAACTCAGGCCAATCGAAAGATATTGGGCCCTGGTAAAAAGAGAATTGAAAAGACTAAGAAATCAACGAGAACATTAGCGGAATTCAAGCAAAAGTGGAACACAGCATCCCAGAAAGTGACTGAGAACACTATAAGAAGCATGATGGGAAGAATTCCAGAAAAAATCCATGAATTTTGTAAAAAATAGTTTTGGTTTTTTTATTGTAAAAAACTGTTTTCATTAGAATTAGAAGATGATTCGAAAATTAGTTTGATTTTCGAAATCGGTCCAGTGGTTCAAAAGATATAAGCGTTTTTGTGATAGCGAATTTATTCTCGTTCAGTCCTTAAAACATTTTCTTTTGTAAAATCATATAAATACCTGAAATGAGAATCAGAATAATATTTTCGACAAGAAAGTTCAACGCCTAGTGAGAGAAAGAAATATTCGTCCATCCCAACTAAAACCTCTTCACACCTCTGAGTGAAGATGGAAAACACTCAAAGAAGCAATAAAATGAAAGAGGCTGGACCCTTGTAAAGATGACAAGCACAAGAGTGTTAACAGAGCCTCGCCCCCTTCTTTGTTCTCGTAAGTATCCATATACCATGCGAGCCAAAAGATTGAAAGGAAATTCGTAGTTCCTTTTAGGTCCAGAAATGAGAAAAATGCTATGCATGTCGATTTTTATTCAAAATGTGCTAAATTATGTATTCAAGTGGACACGAAATATGTGTTATTCTTCCATATTTATTGTACAAATTAATTCCGGAAACGAATAATGGTTACATAGTGGCATGTGGTGATGAATGTAGAGCAAAGTTCACCTTCTGTTCAGTTTTCGACCAAAAGGTCTTATGTAACCAAAGATGATACATATTACTTAATAATTGTTATGAGAGCTCCCCCAATTTTTTATATCCAGAAGCATTTTCGGCTTGACCTAAATATGTTATGTGTTTTCGTCATTTCATGAAGAATACCTGGTTTTTAGCACAATTTCGTATGGCCTACGGGCGCAACATATGGCTCACGACCACCAATAAAATAATGGAAGATGACACAAATAAAAGACAATGTTTTGCGTGGCACCATGTGCCTGAATCTTCAGAGATAAATTGCCAGCATTCTATCAAATCAGGGTTTGCCAAATCGAAAGATTTCCTGAAGATTCAGAAATTTCCGCCATAAAATCAATTTTGGTATCATTCTTTCATATCTACAGTCTCTAGGATAGGTAGAAAACTGATAAATAAAATTTTCATACCAGCATCGGATATTACTTCATAAATTTCAAATCAAAATATTTGCTAAGCCGTGCACAGTATCGAGTTTTATCAAGAGTACCTTTTTGGTGTAAAATTAAATGATTTTTAGGTTCATTTGAAATTTTGCTGAATGAATCTAATAATAAAAAAGTTATGTTTAATACAACTTGGTACGAACCGTGTAAGCAAGGCCTTCTATGAGAGTCAGACATAAAAACAAATTACATATTTGGATGTATCAGCTTCCGACACATATTCGTATAAAATTGCATTACATTCGTAACAAAATGTGTATATTTTTTTTTCTTCAACAACCTTTATCTTGAATACGGATAGCGTTACGAAAATTTTTTACTGAACAAACTCCAAATACACAGCGCAAAAAAATTAACGCACATTATGGAAATCTCAAATTCATTCTACAACTGAAGGTGTTCTCAATGATAATTATTTTTATCAGAATTACGCATGCATATGTTATCCATTTTCAACGTTTTTCTTCAATACAGATGTTTTCTCCCAGCTGGAATAAAAAAAGATGATATTATCAGATTTTGAATGTATTGGCTCCATTCTAAAAATCAGTTGTTCTCGATCAATTCTAGTGATCAATAGTTTTTCTTTCGTTTGATTTTTTACCCTCGATCGCTATGCAACGCGAAACACGCAATTTGACCCAAGAGGAATGTGCCCATGCGGTAGTTTTGCGAGAAGAAGGGTGGACATACACAAGAATTGCAGAAAGGTTTGGAGTTTCCCATACAAGTGTGTCCAGAATGTTGCAGCGATTCAGGGAGACAGGTATGAAGAACCAGGACAGGGTAGACCACGAGTGACAACTGCCATTCAAGAACGATACTTGAGAGTTTCTTCGTTTGCAACCGCTCGCCTCCTTCAAAATCAGCTTGAGCAAACTCATGAGGTGCAAATTAGCACTCAGACAATAAGAAATCGCCTCAGAGAATATGATCTAAGGCCTCGTGTCGCGGCAAGAGGCCCAGCTCTTACCCCAGCCCATCGAAGGGCGCGTTTGGATTTTGCGAGAGAGCATATCCATTGGGAAGAGGCCGATTGGGAAAGAGTTCTCTTCACAGATGAGTCTAGATTCTGCCTCTACCATTGTGATCGACGTTCCCTTGTATACAGACGTCCAGATGAAAGATATGCTCAGTGCAATTTCCTGAATACTACTGGTTTCGGAGGAGGATCGATTATGGTATGGGGTGGAATATCTTTGACTGCTCGCACAGACCTAGTGGTCGTTGATAATGGAGCTATGAATGCTGATAAGTATGTAAAGAACATTCTTGAAGAGCATGTAGTGCCATTTGCCCCATACATTGGTGAAAATTTTATTTTTATGGACGATAATGCCAGACCCCATTGTGCGCGCATCGTTCAGGAGTACCTTGAAGAGGTTGAAGTCTCTCGAATGGAATGGCCAGCATGAAGTCCAGATCTCAATTCGATTGAGCAGGTTTGGGACAACCTCAATAGAAGGCTGAGAAGTTCAGAAAATCATCCAGCTACTCTTAATGACTTAGGAATCCAACTCGGAGGAATCTGGGAAGGATTAGATCAGAACATTTTGAGATCACTCATTTCGAGTATGAACCGTCGTTGCCGAGCTGTAATTAACTCAAGGGGTGGAAGTGCCAAGTATTATCAGCATTTCAGTATTTTGAGAATTGTTCATTTCTCTTCTTTCACATAAGATTCGGTGAAATCCTGAATTTTTCTTCCATTCAATGTGTCTTGTTTCGTTCAAAACCTTCCCGAGAGAACATAAAAAATAAGTTATAAAGTCAATGTAGAGTTAACTTTCATTAAAATTGAGATTTTCAGAATGTGCGTTAATTTTTTGCGCAGTGTATTTTTCAGTTTTCAACCTATCCTAAAGACAGATCAGCCTGTATATCTACCAGTATTTGGTACACCGAAATCTACATCTGTATAAATAATCTGTATCGTTCGCTTTCGATAACTGAACATCAGATTTATAATTTAGCGGTTTGATAACCAGATTTCAATGTGAGTGGTCTCTCGAAAATTACAGGTTGACGAAGCCGCTGAGCTTTGTCGCTGATGAGATTTCACGTTTGGTTGATTGCGACAATTTCTGGTTGCGGCAACATGCCCCGAAGATGTTTTCTTAGTCGTGGACTAATCTTCGTTCTTTTTATTGATCTAGTCCCGAAGCTTGAATCCGATTAAAAAAAATCGGCAAGTGCGAGCTGAACTAATTTTTTTTGTGGAAGCTTGAAAAATTAGTCATCAGCAGAATAGCTTTGCGGAATTGGTCGAACAAGAAATGTGTAAAATACAAAATATCAAAGAAACAGAAAACATTTAGCTGAATAGAAAAAGAACTATATAATTTTGTTGAGTAGAGGAATGACTGCGCAGAATCTAACTTTGAAAGGTCCAGTGGCGTGGTGTTATCGGTATTGAAGAATGGAAATAAAATTACAAGTGAATTAATTCTTTTTGACGAATTAATACAAGGTTCCGAACATTGAAACAGATACTGAGTTAGGTAGAATAAGTCAGCAAAATTCCTTATTGATAACCCATGTTCCTCAACGAATTTTTTCAGTTTTATTTTTTGATATTTCATTTTCGAGTTCTTTTCTCAAGCTCAGACCAGAATATGGTGTTTTTAGGGGGTCTTACCCTTGAGTCATTTTCCACCCAAGAATTGAGATTTTTAAAATCGCCTAAAATCTAACCTAACCTACATTTTGATACCGAAATCTACTATACGAGTATATGCAGTGCGCGTCAAATTTATGGAACAAATGCATTTTCTCAGAAGGAAAAATATTTGGCAACAAAATCCTGAAACAGGTCAAACAATGATGTTCATGCACAACTTTCAACCGCCTCACGTGAAAAATTAGAATGTGTGAAACACTGCGCTTCAGTTATGATCTTAAGTATACTCCATTCACTTTTATTTAATCACATAGGGGGTCATGGTTTCGTTTTCAGGAGTTGGTGCCCCTGATGAAAAGCACAGAACATATGATGAAAAGTCAGTGCGCGCACAGAAAATATCGTTAATGACAAAACGACGTTGCCAGTTTCTTTGTTTACATCAAAGTAAAAGTATCAAAGATATTCCACATTTTGTTAGGTTTACAAATTGTTCGCAGATTTTTGGTATTTAATCGATATTTGCAGGTGAGTTTTTCGCCGAATATCCAAGATTAACGTATGTTTATTGTTTTTAGCACCAGTTTGGAGCGTGAGGACGATTTTCAAGACCAGGACGAATGTTTACATTTCGAGGTTGAAGGGGTACACGGGATTTCGTTGGAAAAGCTGTTATTTGGACAGATATCGTAGTAGATGGATCGGATGGAGCCTCGAGAGTTCGATTAGGTTGATATTTTTCAGGTTTTCCAAGAAATTTGGCGATATCTGAGCAGATTTGCAAAAGCTAGGTACCTCACTAATGAGGTGGAACTTAGACCTAATTCTCCTATAAGAAACGCCTTTCAAAGGTCGAGATGGAGAAAAATGTATTATTTAGATGATATGTGAACAAACGCAGCCGAGTTTTATATTCCAACATTGATTTTAAGAAAGTTATCAACAAAATAATATTGACATCATTCTTGATTCTTGTAATTACCCATCAATTCATCTTTTGGTTGATTTTTCTTAATGAATTCTTGATTAGAATCAACAATTGATGTCGTCAAGTCTTGAACTTTCAGTTCAAGAGGATAATAAACATTTAATCTTCACAAGCATGCAAATGAAAATGATGTGAAAGCAATGCAATTTTCTTCCATGGCGAAAACTAATATATTTCAACAGTGATCTCTTGTACTTTTCATGCAAATAACTAGAAAAGGAATCCTTTCTATCAATTCATATACTTATATGTTAATTATTTTCGTCCATCACATCTTTTCCAATTCATTCATTTCCTGAATAAATTCACATTCTGGGAAATACGCTAAGAATGTAGAAAGGACAACATAGTGTTGACTTGGAACATAAAAATATTTTGAAAAACGTCATAACTTCGATACAGAGTGGAATGTTTCAAATTTCCAAGGCCAGAGTTGTGATTTTATAATTGTGAATGGAGTATAGGTATACTCCATTCACAATTATAAAATCACAACTCTGGCCATGGTTTCGTTTTCAGGAATTGGTGCACCTGATTAAAAATCTGTGCGCGTACAGAGAATATCTTTAATGACAAAACGGCGTTGCCAGTTTCTTTGTTTACATCAAAGTAAAAGTATCAAAGATATTTTGACATGGGTATACAAACGGCAAATTTGAATTGGACCAAAAATCGATTTATAAGCACGAATAAAGCAAAAGTAAGTACTAATCGCATTTTTACACTTGATAACGAAGTTTTTTTTAGGTATCTGGCCGTTTGGAAAGATTTCAAACGTAATTCCGGTCCCCCAGAAGTTTGGTTAGTTTCGGTATCGTTTTTGGTGCTCAAAACTTATTTGGGATGTGTAAATGGACAAAAAGGCTTCCTTATACGATCTTTTCACGAAAGCGACCGGAAAAATATGGTTCAGGTAGGATTTTCGAGGAATTATGAGGAAAGAACTTGCAGAATGAAATTGCACGATTTTCGTAAGTAAACGGGTTTTGGATGGCCATCATCGGTCTCTAAATGATTATTGTTGATCGTTTTCACGTTTCAGAAAAAGAACCACTTCGTATAAGCCCATTTTGAAGAAATTTGTGTATGTAACATTCAACGGTAGGTATTTGCTCTTAATCGAAAGAATATATTATATCTAGTGCTACTTCTTTCAAAAGAGACACAAGCTTTTAATGCTTTAGGGGCCCTATAATGTGGAGGAGTTTGTGTCTTATTTTAGAACAGGTGAATGATAAATGTGAAGCATATGTTTGACCTGTTCCATATTATTTGTACAAACCTACTGTGGTTGTAATGTATGAATATTTTTTAAACTAATAAATTACTATACAGTCAGAATATTTTACTCCTTGTTCATAAGATCAAATAAATGAAATATATTTCTTCTACTCTTATTTTTATTAAGTTAGCTATTAAGGTTATGTTCCAAGAAAAAGTTCCTGTTGCATCAGAACTCCCTTCAACTATTTGGATTCCAGTAGAGGGATATAATGTTCCATTATTCTTGATTCAACAATTGATGTCAAGTCTTGAACTTTCAGTTCAAGAGGATAATAAACATTAAATCTTCACAGGCATGCATATAAAAATCATGTGAAAGCAATGCAATTTTCTTCCATGGCGAAAAATAATATATTTCAACAGTGATCTCTTGTATTTTTCATGCAAATAACTAGAAAAGAAATCCTTTCTATGAATTCATATAAACGTGAATTATTTTCGTCCGTCACATCTTTTCCAATTCATTGATTTTCCGAATAGATTCACATTCTGAGAAATACGCTAAGAATGTAGAAAGGGCAACATAGTGTTGACTTGGAACATAAAAATATTTTGAAAAACGTCATAACTTCGATACAGATTGGAATGTGTCAAATTTCCAAGGCCAGAGTTGTGATTTTATAATTGTGAATGGAGTATATACTTTACCTATTCAAAAATTTAGAGGGTTGATGGGGATGGCACAGGGTGCAACAAAAATCCTTCAAAAATGCATAAAACTTGGTAAAAGTGAAACAAAATTGACCTGTTTCCGGATTTTGTTGCCAAATATTTTTCTCCTGAGAAAATTAATTTGTTCCATAATTTTGACGCGCACTGTATACCTATACCTCTTATTAATAAAGATGTCTTCCATCAATTCATTCTGGAACTATTCTGTGTGCTCTCCTGTTCAATCGGTTGTGAATGTATTTTGAACTTTGAAATTGATATCCTTCTCTTCGAACATGATTTAAAAAATCAAATTTCGGTGCAACTTTCTCAGCTCTTTTCCTCGCTCTTCGAATTCTTTTTCTGATCTCACGCAAGATGGATCCTTTTTACACCGCGAACAGTTGTTAGCATTTCAATGGGACAAAGTATAGGTGGTTCCAGAAATAAATGAACGCAGAATAAAACCGGGCAGATGACCAACTTAGGCGGCTTTCGATACCAGATAGCCTTATTGATAAACAACAAATCAATCAAGCTGAAGGCAGGACTCGACAGTCGCTCACGACATCAGATAAAAGGAGAGACTCCATAATTCGCGGAGGTAATGACCATCCACGGAGCTTTTCCTATCTGGAAATGGATATTTATTTATATCACTAAACGGAACATGTTTGGAAAACAAGATATCGATAGATAAAGTTGCTTTTTTCCGAATTATATTAAGTGCGCAACTAAAACGCTGTTCTTTTCGATAAAAATATAGCTTTATTGTGGTAAAATGGTAACAAATGAATAATTTGAAGTATTACTCATTGTCAGCCACAACGTTTTCCCCTATTCTGGTAGAACTGGAATAAAAGTGTTCATCTTTCGAGTCCATCCACGAATCCAGCCATTTTTTGATGTCCTCTTACGAGTGGAACTCCTGAATATTCGCTATACCAGAAAATTCTAGTTGATATTCTGAAGCGAGTTGATGCAAAGTGAATGAATTGGAAAAATTGTAACAGATATCAAGACAGAAACAAAACTTAACGAATGGTTCTATTTAATACAGGGTCTTTCACGAGGAACCTCACCCATATTTATACGGGAAACCACTGAACGTATTTTCATGAAATTCAGCACTTAAAAGTATTTCACGATGCTGATGAAATCTAATAATAATATTTTCAATGCATGAGCACCTCCGGTTTTTCCGGAAATGACATCAACTTCCGTTTTTCGAATTAGAACACCATTTTTTTATTGCAGAAATAGATTCTCTAGAAAATTTCAAGTTATTTTGATGTAACATTTTTCAGTTTTGGTTGGAAAATTCTCTCTGAGCGGGAAAATTCGAAAAAAAAATCGAAAATAGAGCTCCGCTGAAACAAGAATAACTTCTAGGTTTTTGGATGGAAAATTTTCATTTTTGGGATTCTTCAAGATGTAAGATTGATGTATCCACAAAATCGAAATCGCGATTCATGATACAGGGGGTGAAAAAATCGCTTTCAAAGTTAGGGATGACAAAATCGTGAAAAATCAATTTTTTCAAATTAGAACCCCATTTTTTTATGGCAGATATTGAATCTACGTTAAAAAATAATGTGAGTGTATGCATCACACCCTTGCCCTAAAGTGGATATTTTCTGAGTTATTCACAAAAAACTGTTTTTCGTCTTGAATTTTCAGCTATTTCTTTTCCCTTCACGCCAAAAAGATGAAATTTTCAGGAACTGTTACTTAAACCATGTTTTAGATTTTACTACCCTAATATGCAAGAGAAAAAAGTTACAGGTTGTTCCTAAATAGATCGGAAACCTCTTTATTTCAACTAATCGGCCATCGGTTTTCTCTCCAGTGATAAATAAATAATTTTCCCTATGAACCATATGCAAAAACTTACCATGTTTTACATTCTTTCTTCTTAATGATAGACATCATTAATTACATCTGCCAAATTCCTCTTTATTCAGTAGCATTTTGTGTTTACTATTAATTTGGTGATAATTCGGTAGAACGAGTCAGAAATGCGTTCAGGTTTGTTTAGATTTTTAGATTCATAGTTTTGAAGCTCAATTTGGTTTTTAAACACTTTTGCAGATCTCTTCCTCCCGATGAAATAAGAAGAGCAACGCACGAAGCATTCCTGAGACGTATGAATAAATGTCTAGAAATTAACGGTCAAAACTTTGAGCATCTTCTCTAGTTATAACTGCGAGAGTTTGCCATGGTTCTCCTAATAGTAACTTGAAGTCGGTTTCAAGAAAGGATGAAAAATCTACAGCATCGTTCAAATAACAGTTCCTGAAAATTTCATCTTTTTGACGTGAAGGGAAAAGAAATAGCTGAAAATTCAAGACGAAAAACAGTTTTTTGTGAATAACTCAGAAAATATCCATTTTAGGGCAAGGGTGTTATGCATACACTTACATTATTTTCTAACGTAGATTCAATATCTGCCATAAAAAAATGGGGTTCTAATTTGAAAAAATTGATTTTTCACGATTTTGTCATCCCTAACTTTGAAAGCGATTTTTTCACCCCCTGTATCATGAATCGCGATTTCGATTATCAAAGTGGATACATCAATCTTACATCTTGAAAAATCCCAAAAATGAAAATTTTCCATCCAAAAACCTCGAAGTTTTTCTTGTTTCAGCGGAGCTCTATTTTCGATTTTTTTTTTCGAATTTTCCCGCTCAGAGAGAATTTTCCAACCAAAACTGAAAAATGTTACATCAAAATAACTTGAAATTTTCTAAGGAATCTATTTCTGCAATAAAAAAATGGTGTTCTAATTTGAAAAACGGAAGTTGACGTCATTTCCGGAAAAACCGGAGGTGCTCATGCCTTGAAAATATTTTAGATTTCATCAGCATCGTGAAATACTTAAGTGCTTAATTTCATGAAAATACGTTCAGTAGTTTCCCGTATAAATATGGGTGAGGTTCCTCGTGAAAGACCCTGTATATGAAGAATGTTGTCATGACATTGTAACTTTCAATATTTGTGAACAATGAAGGAGTAAAATATGTATTATTGAAAATGTGAATATTCCTATTATTCTGCTTCAACAACCACTGTTATTATTTCCTCATCTGGGCAGAACTCGTCATGTTCATAATTAAAGGCTTTATGTCAGCAATGTCATAACATACAATATATTTGGACTGATCTTCTCTTATTTCTTTTTCTACGTGCTCTATCAGGCTTTTCATTTATACACTGTAGACTGTACATTCTTCAAGAGCCTCATTCCAAAGATTCATCACCTGCGCAATTATTTGCCAAATTTGTTCGAATATTAATGACAGAACAAAACGTCAGTGTTATTTCCAACACCAACCTGAATTCTGCAACTCAAAATATTACTGAATGGGCATTACCAACATACCAACATAATTTCGATTTTCGAAAGCCACCCAAATGTCAATAATTCTTGGATTGACTATAGTTCTGAAAGTATTTCTCTACTGAATTGTTCAATTTGGATGAAGGAATTAAGTGGAGAAATCGGAGAAGCTGCAGATTTTCATTTTATGCACAAATATTATGGAGAAACGCCTTGGAATCGGATCCTCAAGCCATCTTCAGCTATCGAATGACATGAGGAAATTCAATAGTTTCGACTAAATCATCTTCGGTCTTAGCATAAAGCATATTGACGGCATGATCGGGACAGAACTCCATGGCGACATTTAATATTGAAAATCACGCAACAATAAATGGATCCACGAAATAATATCGTTCCAAATACCAGGGATGGCCAGTTTATGTGCCTTTCGATATACAGGAATAAGATAATGTTAAGAACCGATCCTGCTCAAATTTGACTTAAGGGTTTTCCAATGAGAGGTGTCAAAAAGAAAAATGCCATCTTTGTAGATAAAGGATCGGGCCCTGAAGGGTTTACCAACGTGACGAAAAAAAAACTGGATCCGCCAACATCGTTTCATTTAAATTACAATTTACCGAAATGTGGACCTGGGGGCATTGAAGACTTTTCAATATTTACACCGACTCATTAAATTCTCCATCCCTGTATACCTACGTGTCGCGTGATGCTGACGGTCGCGACCAGAAATTTGAGTAGGTTGGCCGGCGACCGCAGAATATTTCCTGGGCACGGGCGAGGGACAATGGATGGCCTCATGCAAATGACTGTTTAACCGGCTGAAAAGTGTCGTACTGCAATCGGTCGTTCACTGCATGCAAATGTCCGTTTGTTCCTCTGGAACAATACCCCGACTTGGTCCGAGAACCAGACGCGATCTTATTAAGGCGTATACGAAGTTATGGCGTTTCATATGCTCCATTCAAGTTAAGGCTTAAAAAATATTTTGTATGGCGAAGTTGAGATTTGCGATGCCATTGATTTCTATTTTCTCTTTGGCGGTTTTTGCCTTCGTACATTTAGAAATGGTGGACAATATCTTCTCGATTACGACCACTCAGTTCGACGTTCGTAGTTGAAGTCTTCCTTATACTATACGAGAAAAAGAAAAAGGTTGCACTCTGGTGAAAATCCAGCATCTACAAGTTTTATGTAGACCACTCACGATGACTTTTTACGGGACTTACGGGCACCCGGCATCGCACGAATGCTCGAAAAGAGTCCCGCGGCTATACAGGGTCTTTCACGAGGAACCTCACCCATATTTATACGGGAAACTACTGAACGTATTTTCATGAAATTCAGAACTTATAAGTATTTCACGATGCTGATGAAATCTAAAATATTCTCAAGGCATGAGCACCTCCGGTTTTTCCGGAAATGACGTCAACTTCCGTTTTTCAAATTAGAACACCATTTTTTTATTGCAGAAATAGATTCCTTAGAAAATTTTGATGAACATTTTTCAGTTTTGATTGGAAAATTCTCTCTGAGCGGGAAAATTCGAAAAAAAAATCGAAAATAGAGCTCCGCTGAAACAAGAATAACTTCGAGGTTTTTGGATGGAAAATTTTCATTTTTGGGATTTTTCGAGATTTAAAATTGATGTATCCACTTTGAAAATCGAAATCGCGATTCATGATACAGGGGGTGAAAAAATCGCTTTCAAAGTTAGGGATGACAAAATCGTGAAAAATCAATTTTTTCAAATTAGAACCCCATTTTTTTATGGCAGATATTGAATCTACGTTAAAAAATAATGTGAGTGTATGCATCACACCCTTGCCCTAAAGTGGATATTTTCTGAGTTATTCACAAAAAACTGTTTTTCGTCTTGAATTTTCAGCTATTTCTTTTCCCTTCACGCCAAAAAGATGAAATTTTCAGGAACTGTTACTTAAACCATGTTTTAGATTTTACTACCCTAATATGCAAGAGAAAAAAGTTACAGGTTGTTCCTAAATAGATGGCGAATTTGGATTCGAATTTGTATCGGAAACCTCTTTATTTCAACTAATCGGCCATCGGTTTTCTCTCCAGTGATAAATAAATAATTCCTTATGAACCATATGCAAAAACTTACCATGTTTTACATTCTTTTTTTTTAATAATAGATATCATTAATTACATGCTACTGAATAAAGAGGAATTTGGCAGATGTAATTAATGATATCTATCATTAAAAAAAAAGAATGTAAAACATGGTAAGTTTTTGCATATGGTTCATAAGGAATTATTTATTTATCACTGGAGAGAAACCGATGGCCGATTAGTTGAAATAAAGAGGTTTCCGATACAAATTCGAATCCAAATTCGCCATCTATTTAGGAACAACCTGTAACTTTTTTCTCTTGCATATTAGGGTAGTAAAATCTAAAACATGGTTTAAGTAACAGTTCCTGAAAATTTCATCTTTTTGGCGTGAAGGGAAAAGAAATAGCTGAAAATTCAAGACGAAAAACAGTTTTTTGTGAATAACTCAGAAAATATCCACTTTAGGGCAAGGGTGTGATGCATACACTCACATTATTTTTTAACGTAGATTCAATATCTGCCATAAAAAAATGGGGTTCTAATTTGAAAAAAATGATTTTTCACGATTTTGTCATCCCTAACTTTGAAAGCGATTTTTTCACCCCCTGTATCATGAATCGCGATTTCGATTTTCAAAGTGGATACATCAATCTTACATCTTGAAAAATCCCAAAAATGAAAATTTTCCATGCAAAAACCTCGAAGTTATTCTTGTTTCAGCGGAGCTCTATTTTCGATTTTTTTTTCGAATTTTCCCGCTCAGTGGGAATTTTCCAACCAAAACTGAAAAATGTTACATCAAAATAACTTGAAAATTTCTAAGGAATCTATTTCTGCAATAAAAAAATGGTGTTCTAATTTGAAAAACGGAAGTTGACGTCATTTCCGGAAAAACCGGAGGTGCTCATGCCTTGAAAATATTTTAGATTTCATCAGCATCGTGAAATACTTATAAGTGCTGAATTTCATGAAAATACGTTCAGTAGTTTCCCGTATAAATATGGGTGAGATTCCTCGTGAAAGACCCTGTATATCTGAGCTTGAGAACAGATCTCGAAAATGAAATATCGAAAAATTAAAACTGAAAAAATTCGTTACTTATGAGGGCTACATGGTCGATGTTGGTATCAAAATGTAGGTTTTCGAGGTCGCTGAATTCGATAAAAATAATTCTAGAACCCTAACTAGCTTACTTTAGATTTTCACCTGCCGAATGGCATTTTTTGAAAACTTGGAAATTTCAAACTGTCCTTGCTTCCGCCCCTTTTGTCGTATCCACTATTTGTTTTCTTGATCAGCATTTCTCAAAGTATCTCTGTGCAAAATATGAGCGATTTTAAGAATTTCAAATTTTGGGTGAGAAATGACAAAGGGGTATGACCTCCTAAAAACACCATATTTGTCAATAAAAAATATACTTGGGGAGGATCTAACTTTCTTATTCAATATGGAAGTTTCACTTCCTATTCGAATCTTCAATAAAAGCAACTTTGCGTACCGGCAGCACCCTTACCCTGAGTGGTACATAGGTGATTTTGGTATCAAAATGTAGGTTTTCGAGGTCGCTCCATTCATTGAAAAATATTTTAAAGCCCTCACTATTACCGTTTAGATTTTGACTTGTCAAATGACATTTTTTGAAAAATCGGAAATTTCAAACTGTCATAACTTCCGTCCCTCTCCACGCCGCCAATAGTTATTTATATTATGTTGATCAGCATAGCCTCAAGTATACTCCATTCACAATATTATAAAATCACAACTTTGGCCTTGGAAATTTGACACATTCCACTCTGTATCGAAGTTATGACGTTTTTCAAAATATTTTTATGCTCCAAGTCAACACTATGTTGCCCTTTCTACATTATTAGCGTATTTCTCAGAATGTGAATTTATTCGGAAAATGAATGAATTGGAAAAGATGTGATGGACGAAAATAATTAACGTTTATATGAATTGATAGAAAGGATTCCTTTTCTAGTTATTCGCATGAAAAGTACAAGAGATCACTGTTGAAATATATTATTTTTGCCATGGAAGAAAATTGCATTGCTTTCACATAATTTTCATATGCATGCTTGTGAAGATTTAATGTTTATTATCCTCTTGAACTGAAAGTTCAAGACTTGATGACATCGATTGTTGATTCTAATCAAGAATTCATTAAAAAAAATCAACCCAAAGACATAAGATGAATTGATGGGTAATTACAAGAACCAAGAATAATGTCAATTTTATTTTGTTAAAATCTTCTTCTTAAAATCAATGTTGGGATATAAAACTCGGCTGCCTTTGTTCAAACAACATCTAAAGAATACATTTTTCACCATATCGACTTTTGAAAGGCGTTTCTTATAGGAGAATTAGGTCTAAGTTCCACCTCATTAGTGAGGTACCTAACTTTTGCAAATCTGCTCAGATATCGCCAAATTTCTTGGAAAACCTGAAGAATATCATCCTAATCGACCTCTCGAGGCTCCATCCGATCCATCTACTGCGATATCTGTCCAAATAACAGCTTTTTCAACGAAATTTCCGTGTACCCTTTCAACCTCGAAATGTAAACATTCGTTCTGGTCTTGAAAATCGTCCTCACGCTCCAAACTGGTGCTAAAAACAATAAACATACGTTAATCTTGGATATTCGACGAAAAACTCACCTGCAAATATCGATTAAATACCAAAAATCTGCGAACAATTTGTAAACCTAACAAAATGTGGAATATCTTTGATACTTTCACTTTGATGTAAACAAAGAAACTGGCAACGCTTTTCATCAGGGGCACCAACTCCTGAAAACGAAACCATGACCTCCCATGTGATTAAATAAAAGTGAATGGAGTATATGTCTGTGCAGAGTATGAGCCATTTTAAAAATCCCAATTTTGAGGTGAAAAATGACTCAGTGGTAAGACCCACTAAAAACGCCATATTTGTCAATAAAACAATATATCCGGAAGTTTCTAACAGCGTTAATGGTATAGATATTAGATAAGGTTATTCGAGCCATTCGACTCTACCATAATAGGACATTCGCGGATCGATAACACCCATACCGCGAACGGTCTGAGCTTGAAAACAGTACTCGAAAATTAAATATCGAAAAAATAAAACTGCAAAATTTCGTCAGTTATGAGGGCTATATACTTTGGTATCAAAATGTAGGTTTTCGAGGTATCTGAATTCAATAAAGAATGTTTCAGAGCTCTATCTATCATAGTTTAGATTTTCTTATCTGGAATGGTGTTTATCCGAAATTGGAAATTTCGAACTGTCAGAGCTTCCGTCCCTCTCGTCGCATCCACTAGTTCCCTATTAGGCAGTCTACACACAACCGTTCGCCTTTTTTCCAAGCGAGTCCTTTGGGACCCCCGACTGGGCAAACGTCGGTCACGTAAGGAACCGAATAAGGATAAATTGGCTGCGATGTGCGCCAACAATTAATTTGAAAAAACAACTCGACCCAATATTGTGGCTGACCGATAAAGGAGAATTCCAAGAGCAGATCTTCGAGACCTGAAATGAAAGGCGATAGCATGCGACAATTGCCTCAAGAGCGCGATGGAACGCAGCCTTGTCAGATCGAAGGAACGCATCTAAGAAAAAAGGCAGATAGTTCCGCCATATGTTTGACAATTTCTCGATTTCGCAACATTTCTGGGTGATAACTCAAGGTAAAAAGAACAGAAAAACTTATACTAACTGATAAAGAAACTGCAACACCCAGAAGTAGCTGTTTGAATATTAATTTTTTTTTGTACAACTGCCATTAAAAGTGACACTTTTAA
This sequence comes from Adalia decempunctata, assembly GCA_951802165.1. Taxonomy (NCBI): domain Eukaryota; kingdom Metazoa; phylum Arthropoda; class Insecta; order Coleoptera; family Coccinellidae; genus Adalia; species Adalia decempunctata. The sequence continues at coordinate 2,938,826 of OX637695.1, read as the reverse complement.
TGACAGCAAACAATGTTAAAATTGATTGTTTACGTGGAAGCGTGTTACAAATATTTTTAGCACTCCATTTTCTTATGATGAAATCAGATGAAAAAAAATTCAGCAATTGCAAATTTTTATTATCAATATTTAACAATCATTACTTATGAACATTATATTAATCGTAAAACTAGAACAATTACTAACATTAATGCCCTGCCCTGTAACGTTAGGGAGCTTCGCAACACATTATTAGAATCCTCAGCACCATCAGTACTTGTAGAAACCGGAAGTACAATATTGGATGATGATGATCCAAAATCTGTTGAGGTTGGGAGAATTTTTTCAGCAATGACATTTCTATATGCAATGGAATGATCAACACAGCCCTCGGCTACCGTCGTAGACTTCCATCCACCATGTTTTTTTATATCCGTAATATTTGCTCCTGATTCTGCTAGCGATGAAGCGGAGGATCTTCAAAAACAGTGTCCTGTATATTGCTTTGGTTCTGGCAGTTTGAGGAATTCGGCAACAATAGATGAAATATTCCCAAATGTATTGATACCAACTGGATTGGCAGTGCATTTATTATTCATGTATTTCAGGAAAAAACGAAGATGTTTAATGACAGAAGGGCGCAGTGCAAAGTACTTATGAAAATAGTCAACATATTTCCCAATAATACTGAAAGAACGACTGACTTTCGTTTTTGTGTTTGGAAGTTGTATAACCAATGATTTATTTGTTATTTCGATGTCTACCACTGATAAATTACACAATTCTTCACGCCGACAGGCTCCAAATAATCCGAAATTAGTTGCAACCTTAACCATCAAGTATTTCGCATCTGGTGCCTCATTTATAAACTTTTCAACTTGTTCACAAGTGAGAATTTTCGATTTGTTGGGACGATATTCTTCACTTTTCCGTTTTAAATATGCTATTACCTTAAAATATTTACTAACATCCACACCATTTTTAATAAGGGCGCTTGACTTTATCATTGAAAATTTGCTCCACAAAGATGATGAACTCCATATTTTTGATTTTTCTACTAAGTATGCCAGGAAAACAGGTTCACTGAAGTTCCCTTCTACATTTTTCAATTTACACCAGGCCAGGAAATTGTTATATGCAATATCGTACTGCTGAACAGATTTTTTAGGTAGGAGTTCCAGATTTGCTCTTCCTGCAGACACTTCAATATCCACAGGAACAACCAAATCGTCACTAAAACATAGATAATATAGCGAGGAGTAAATGATTAAAATTTAGGGAAAAAACGAAGTTACTTCGTCAGATAGTATAACGAAAATCCCCAACTGTATCATTTTGCCTTGGTGATGATTCATCTTCGGCCTTCAACTTGTCGAATTCCAGAAAATGCAAAACCACCTGCATATTTCGGATCGCCTATTCGCAATTATATGGAGAAAAGGGACGAAATGAGAGGGCCGAAATCGCTGCATGTCAATTTAAAAATCGCATAACATTATGTTAAATGGGATACGAAAACGTTATTCACCTACACCAATAATTTGAATCGAATTTGAATAAATACGGAAATTTCTGCACGCGATTCCTTCGATTTGAATAGCCCCGAATTCCAGAAAAATGGGACTTGACGATTCTGTCCGAACGAGACTGAATAAATGCATACTTAAGTCTTAAACAAGTTATTCGTGGTTGAGATGAGCATAATAAGTGAATATTATGCAGGGATATATCTACCAATTTATCCTTCTTATGTGGAAGATTGGAATATAATTAGAAAATCAATAAAAATCGATCTTTGAGTAGAATAAATAATGATAGTGATATGGGTATGATTCGTACAACTAGTGGTCCTTCATTATAAATTTCACATATCTTGTAAGCCTAGACCAGTTCCATGCATAAACAAAATATGGCGATACCATATCAACGAACCATAACTTATTAGAAGTGTCAGTGTAGAGTTCGACGTCAAAAAAGTAAACCAGAGTTACGCAACAAATTTAAAAAAAAGATGTCCACCGAAATTGTTAAAATCGAAAAATTGGAGTATCAAGCCATCATCAATTACCTACCTGTATTTAAAAGGGTTGAGAAATAAGCAGGTTTACGAAGATATACTTCATAATCTTGATGATCAATGTCCTTCGTATATGCGACCGTAAATTTTCCATTCAAGATGATGACCGATCGGGAAGGCCAGTTTCTGTGTCCGTCCCCGAAAATATCGAAATATCTGAAGCACTGAAGATTTCATACGAACGCGTTCATCATATAGTTCACGTCAATTTGGACATGAGAAAAATTTCTGCAAAATGGATCCCCAAATGTTTGAATGTTGACCAAAAGCGTGCGAGGGTAGAAGCATCGCGTTCGATCTGTGCTCGATTTGAAAATGATGTAGACTTCTTAAACCGAACTGTTACTATGAATGTGACTTGGGTACATTTCTACGATCCAGAAACAAAGCAACAATCGATGGAAAGGCGACACTCTGGTTCTCCAAGTACTAAGAAGTTTCGTGTCCAAAAATCTGCTGGAAAAGTTCTTGCTTCAGTTTTTTGGGATTGCCATGGAGTAATCATGATTGATTTTATGGATAAGGGTGGAACAATAACTGGAAATTACTATTCGACATTACTGACCACTTTACGGAAAAAAATTAAAGAGAAAAGACGCGGAAAGCTATCCAAAGGTATTTTGTTTTTACAGGACTACCCCCCAGTACACAAATCTCATGTTGCCATGCAAAAAATTCGTGACTTAGGGTTAGAATTACTAGAACACCCCCCTTATTCACCAGATTTGGCTCAGTCCGACTATCATCTCTTTCCTCAACTGAAAAAAGTTTAAAAGGTCGTAAATTTCCTTCCAACGAGAAGGTAATAAAAGCTATGGAGGACTGTTTTGCAGAGCAAGAAGAAACATTTTTTTTGAAAGGTCTAGAGACTTTGCAGGTTCGCTGCAATAAATGTATTCAATTAAGAGGAGATTATGTTGAGCAATAAAATATTTTGACATTGAAATTTTGTTTGGTTCTACAGTAGGCTAAGAATTTTTCGATATATCCTCGTATAAATTCCTAAATTCCTTGTTGCGTCAAATTTTTAGCTTCTCTCGGTTTATATCCGTCACTTCTCCTTCTTAAAAATGTCTCAAGTTACGATATTTGGAGATATCTACCTTGTGATGAATGGATAAAGTGGTACGCAACATAGAATAATTAGTGCATAATTTTGAACATTGGTTTGTATTAAAAAATTCACCCATATATGCAAGCAAAACGGGTTCAGAAAAGGAGCTTCTTATTTCCTTATTTCTTCGCCATGAAAAAAAAATGATAGTAAGCGTCTTCGTAACATCTTTTGGACTTTTCAGGCAGTAAATTTAGTGACGTTTACTTTACGGCCTCTTGAATTTCAGGTGGAGTACATTGATCATCACCATTAATCTCTGCATCCATGTTTTATGGAATGTTAGATACCGTTTTCACGGTTTTGTTCATGATGAGAATGATGCATATGCAAAACTGACACTTCTAAAGTTTATCCAATGTTTCCGCAAAATTGAAGTATTTTCAGTATTCTGAAATGTATTGAGGAAGTGTATGTGAATTTCGTGAAACTAATGAGGATATCCTACTTATTTCTGCTGATGTAATTGAGAGTACTTCCGAATGGGCAAATATGACTAGTTGCCTAATGATTTTAGGGCATATGAAGAGATGTTAATTAGATGTACCTAATTAAAACACCAACGATCAAGCTTACTACATCAATTAATTTTACGTCCACAAGGAATTCTTGAACCACATTTAATTTTCAAGTGGAAAAACATAGTGGTAGAATGCGATGTTTTGTCAAACTTGAAGACCAACCTGTTTTTGACGATATTTACGATAACAATGCCAGCATATACACAAAAAAACATTAGACGATGTGACACAAACATTTCCATCAAAGTTATTGCTGTTATCACAGCCGATCTCGGAACATCTGTGGGGATTCATGCACTTGCCCAAGTCACCTTGTTACCCTAGATGGCATTTTCAGGTTTCAGACAAATAAAAACGGACTTATTAGTCTGGTTTCGGGGAATAACGAGATGCTATAATAATTATGTGAACACGTGTGGTGACTCTTTCATTTCATTGTCGCATATCGTATGAGACATTACGAAGAACCAGATGATAGGCGATACAAGGTTCCAGTGGAAAATAACACTGAAAATACCGTTGTTCCAGAATATGATCATCGTCTTTTTCGTATAAAACATTTTATTGTTCGAATCTAATTTCTTGTCGAGGAAAATAAACTCGTTTTTTACCCAATTTTTACTCCTTATTGTTATACTATCTATGTTTTACCAAAAAGAAATTTTACTTAAACAGCTCCTGGGTGCTTTCGAATTGTTGCATTTGAAAATTTTTTCGAAATTTATGGCGAAATTTTGTGTATACTCCATTCACAATTATAAAATCACAACTCTGGCCTTGGAAATTTGACACATTCCACTCTGTATCGAAGTTATGACGTTTTTCAAAATATCTTTATGTTCCAACTCAACACTATGTTGCCCTTCCTACATTCTTAGCGTATTTCTCAGAATGTGAATTCATTCGGAAAATGAATGAATTGGAAAAGATGTGATGGACGAAAATAATTAACGTTTATATGAATTGATAGAAAGGATTCCTTTTCTAGTTATTTGCATGAAAAGTACAAGAGATCACTGTTGAAATATATTATTTTTCGCCATGGAAAAAATTGCATTGCTTTCACATAATTTTCATATGCATGCTTGTGAAGATTTAATGTTTATTATCCTCTTGAACTGAAAGTTCAAGACTTGACGACATCAATTGTTGATTCTAATCAAGAATTCTTAAAAAAAATCAACCCAACATCTGAAGAAGACATTTTTCACCATCTCGAACTTTGAAAGGCGTTTCTTATAGGAGAATTAGGTCTAAGTTCCACCTCATTAGTGAGGTACCTAACTTTTGCAAATCTGCTCAGATATCGCCAAATTTCTTGGAAAAGCTGAAAAATATCATCCTAATCGACCTCTCGCGGCTCCATCTGATCCATCTACGGCGATATCTGTCCAAATAACAGTTTTTTCAACAAAATTCCCGTGTACCCCTTCAAATTCGGAATGTAAACATTCGTCCTGGTCTTGAAAATCGTCCTCATGCACGCTCCAAACTGTTGCTAAAAACAATAAACATACGTTAATCTTGGATATTCAACGAAAAACTCACCTGCAAATATCGATTAAATACCAAAAATCTGCGAACAATTTGTAAACCTAACAAAATGCGGAATATCTTTGATACTTTTACTTTGATGTAAACAAAGAAACTGGCAACGTCGTTTTGTCATCAACGATATTTTCTGTGCGCGCACTGACTTTTCATCATATGTTCTGTGCTATTCATCAGGGGCACCAACTCCTGAAAACGAAACCATGACCTCCTATGTGATTAAATAAAAGTGAATGGAGTTTAGGAATGAACGAAAAGGATGTAAAGGCATCGAAGAATTGACATTTCATAAAAATCTCGACGCTGGTATGTCGTTCTTATACGAAATCTAGTTGAAATGTTTCGGTTTCGGATATAGGATAAAGGAAATTGAATGGAAGTACGAATGCAAATTTTGGTGTGCATGCGTTCATTCTTGTACCCTCTTTAGGTTTGAATAGATATAGCTTGTACACAATTAGAGTCAATCAGAAATAACAAGCTGGAACGGACAATGCTCAACAATTCACCATTGAATTCACTTTTAAGATTTTATCGATCACATTTCCATTCAACGCGCCTCTTTACAGTATTTTATCGTCTACTACCACAGCTACCATATAGTACTCCTATACATATACCTGTCTCTTTTAGTGAGGAACGGATTTGGGACTCAAATATCCTTATTTCTGATATTTGAACATTTTGGACGAAACGTATACAGTGTGTACAAACGAAAGGGAAGATTCCTTGAGACATTTTTTCTTGTAATCATTCGTTTGTACAACCTCTAATTTAGAAACACCCTGTATTGATTTCAAGTAAGACTAAAAAAATTATTCTTCCAATTGATTGGTTTTTTATTCGTCAAGCTCCCCCCCGGGGAGCTGACTCGAGTTAAACATTTATAAATACAAGAACGTTTACATAAAATGTTAATTTCGAGAAAATTATGGTTCCTCGATAATGCATTCTGGCGGACCAAATACCAGAGTGAAGTGGCGCAGACTGACTACCGAAAAAAGACGGTGGCTAATAAATTCAGTGGCCCACGGTCAGACATGCCAGAAGAGTCCCCCGAAGAATTATGCGGTAACATCCTGAATTATGAATCGGGTTCACTATACTCCTTTAGATGCGTGGCACATTTCCGAGAACCGAGAAGTCAATTGTCCGTCAAAATAAATTTTTTCGATCCGAAAAACCTATAATCCATTCACTTTTATAAAGTTTTCCGGTTGGCCATGACATTCTGACAAATTCCACCGTGTATATTTTGAAAATGTTAGGTTATAGTCGTTTTCCTGTCAGATAACTAAGCAACATTATCCTTTCTACATAGAGGTCGTAATAATTACGTACCTATACTCCATTCACTTTTATTTAATCACATAGGAGGTCATGGTTTCGTTTTCAGGAGTTGGTGCCCCTGATAAAAAATCTGTGCGCGTACATAGAACATCGTTAATGACAAAACGAAGTTTTTTTTAGGTATCTGGCCGTTTGGAAAGATTTCAAACGAAATTCCGGTCCCCCAGAAGTTTGGTTGGTTTCGGTATCGTTTTTGGTGCTCAAAATTTATTTGGAATGTGTAAATGGACAAAAAAGGCTTCCTTGTACGATCTTCTCACGAAAGCGACCGGAAAATATGGTTCAGGTAGGATTTTCGAGGAATTATGAGGAAAGAAATTGCAGAATGAAATTGCACGATTTTCGTAAGTAAACGTGTTTTGGATGGCCATCATCGGTCTCTAAATGATTATTGTTGATCGTTTTCACGTTTCAGAAAAAAAACCACTTCGTGTAAGCCCATTTTGAAGAAATTTGTGTATGTAACATACAACGGTAGGTATTTGCTCTTAATCGAAAGAATATATTATATCTAGTGCTACTTCTTTCAAAAGAGACACAAGCTTTTAATGCTGTGAGGGCCCTATAATGTGGAGGAGTTTGTGTCTTATTTTAGAACAGGTGAATGATAAATGTGAAGCATATGTTTGACCTATTCCATTTTATTTGTACAAACCTACTGTGGTTGTAATGTATGAATATTTTTTAAACTAATAAATTACTATACAGTCAGAATATTTTACTCCTTGTTCATAAGATCAAATAAATGAAATGTATATCTTCTACTCTTATTTTTATTAAGTTAGCTATTAAGGTTATGTTTCAAGAAAAAGTTCCTCTTGCATCAGAACTCCCTTCAACTATTCGGATTCCAATAGAGGGATATAATGTTCCATTATTCTTGATTCAACAATTGATGTCGTCAAGTCATGAACTTTCAGTTCAAGAGGATAATAAACATTAAATCTTCACAAGCATGCATATGAAAATTATGTGAAAGCAATTGAATTTTCTTCCATGGCGAAAAATAATATATTTCAAAAGTGATCTCTCGCATTTTTCATGCAAATAACTAGAAAAGGAATCCTTTCTATCAATTCATATAAACGTTAATCATTTTCGTCCAAAACACATCTTTTCCAATTCATTCATTTTCCGAATAAATTCACATTCTGAGAAATACGATAAGGATGTAGAAAGGGCAACATAGTGTTTACTTGGAACATAAAAATATTTTGAAAAACGTCATAACTTCGATACAGAGTGGAATGTGTCAAATTTCCAAGGCCAGAGTTGTGATTTTATAATTGCGAATGGAGTATATTTATCAAAATGTTTATTTACTTTGGGAAAATAATGAATTTGAGAAAATATTATGTGAATTCAATAATTCCAAAGACCTGGCGAATGTTTAAGAATCTTTTTTCTCTGTTAAAACTGGCAATATTTTACGTATTAAACTTGGTTGGAAGATTCAGTTATGCTATTTTCTTGTACGGAAATCAAGAATCGAGTGTTGAAATTTTACTGAAAAATAATGGACGAATGGTCTGTTACTTTCTGAGAGTTCATTCCAAAAAATAAAAGAAGTAGGTATGTACTCGAATAACCCGATAAAAAAAAAAGTTGAAAAAAAAGAGTAAATAGAAACTGGCATTGGCAAAATTCGATTGGGAACTAAAAATGTGATAATTTATTGAGTATTAACCTGACCTAATCTGTTTAATTTAGAATGTTAGCTCGAAACTGAAGCTTAAATAAATCACTATCAAGGATTCTTCAGGATAGTCCATCGTTTAAAACGATTTCGAGATTAAAAAGAGTCACAATCCCCCCCCCCCGAGCTGTGACAAAGAAAAGTAATTCAAATATTTCCATCTTATTGTTTTTCTGAAAGTAATAATAATTATTTTAGAAAATGGAAAATGGAAACTTAAACATTTCCTTTACAGATAGAAATAGGGATTGATATACATATACAGGGTGTTTTATTGGTGAATGAACATACGTTAACCTGAGCTAGGTGTAATCAATTCCATAACCCAGATACGGAGTGGTTTATGTATTCACCAAAAATTTCAATTCCTCATAACTTCTGAACCAACTAGTATAGCTGGTTGATATTTGGAACGTATGATTCACTTCTACAGGTCGATCGATTTACTTTTGAATTTCCAAAGAATTTCAGGTCCATATTTGAAAAATATGGGACTTCTTCCAAGCTGAGATTCACCCTGTATATTGAAATTTTGGGATTTTATTGAGATATTTGAAAAGAGAAGAAAATTTTCAATGGAGTTCAGTAGATTTCATTGTCCCGCACGTCATTTTGCTCAAAGAGAGCTCAAGGGAAAGATCCAATTGAATATTTGAATTCCACAAAATTCTCAGAAAAATCGTACATTATGATCAAATTGATCTCCAGAAGGTACAACGATTGGATCCAGGTGATGAAATTAGAACAACTAACTTTAGTAGCTGGATTTTACAAATTGAAAGAATGGTCAACAGAATTTTTTGAAGAGGACAAGAATGTGTATTGAACAAAATGGTGGTACTTTCGAGTACCTTCTGTATTTCACGTTGAGTTTTCATGTTTCTTCAGCTATTTATTCATCTACTACTCATCAACTAAATTTTTCTCGATGAATAATGTTTTTCCGGAAATAACTCCAAATGATTCCACAGAATATTATGAAATTCGAACGTGCAATTAGTGGGACAAAAAACATTCAGTTAGATCATAATGTACGATTTTTCTGAGAATTTTGTGGAACTCCAATATTCAATTGGAAATGACGTGCGGGACAATGAAATCTACTGAACTCCATTGAAAATTTGCTTCTCTTTTCAAATATCTCAATCAAATCGTAAAATTTCAATATACAGGGTGTTGAATCTCAGCTTGGAAGAAGTCCCATATTTTTCAAATACGGACCTGGAATTTTTTGGAAATTCAAAAGTAATTCGATCGACCTGTAGAAGTGAATCATACGTTCCAAATATCAACCGACTATACTGGTTGGTTAAAAAGTTATGAGGAATTGAAATTTTTGGTGAATACATAAAGCACCATGGAATTGAATAGACCTATCATCTATCGGTTTTTTGGACTCGTCTAGGGTAGCTCTAGCTCAGGTTACCGTATGTTCATTTACCAATTAAACACCCGGTATAATAACGAATGCGATATATCCATTACTTAAGAAGGTTTTCACTTGCGGCGCATTTTTTAAATCATATAACTTACAAAAACCTGATTACTCTTGAGCAGCCCCCCCCGAATAAAATTTCTGGGTGCGCCACTGCAATCATTCAGTGTCAAATTAGAGTAGACTCATTAAGTTGTCCGATTGGTAACGAGGGTTAAGACTTCGAAAAGCCACCCTTGGACGGTAAAACTCCTAATGGATAATGCCCGAGTGAGCTTTCTCAAAACGCGAATTTCAATTTACCTAAATGGATTTTAGCCGACAACGCGGTAGGTCATCAGTCAAGGTAGAGTAGAATAGTTCGAATTTCACGCCTAATGTGATGAAGACCGTGAAGCAGGTATAGGTACCAGAAGATAAGTTGCAATCTGCAAATCTGAAAATGCTTTCTAGCAAGATTTCTTCTTATACAGGGTGAGTCTTCAACTTGTACATATATTTTAACTGCATATTATTGAGGCCAAACGAAACCTTTCTTTAATTTTCCATTTTTCCGAATTCGATCCTGTTTAAAAAAATGGGCAAAATACTTGCCTGATACGATTCCCTGAAATACCTCAAAGTTCATATTTCTCGATTGAAATTGAGTTGATACATTTAGGGAATACTCAAAACCTTATTTGAATAGGAACGTTAAAAACACGATTGAAGTTCTGTCTGATTATTTCTGCATATTTTTCCCCGCAAAATGAGTACCTTCTTCGATTTTCCTAAAGTTTAGTTTGTAAACACTAATAACTTTTTCATATTTTCCTCCATATCCCAAAAATATCTTATAATGAACACATTGAATAATAGCATTATATTCATGAATCATGCGTTCATTTCGATAGTTTTGTCGATTCCTCAAATATTAATCCTTCAAATAGGCCAAGCTAAAGAGGTTTCTCCTCGCTTACTAACTCGTAAAAGAATTATTTTAGTCAATAGAACTTTTGTAGAAAAAAGGAAGACCTACAAATGTATAGGTAAGAAATATACCGTCTGATACGAAAGTGTATCAAAAAATCCACAACACTTGCCAAAATATTGCCCAAACAAGATCTTAAGCACCATTAATCCCATCTATATATTTTGATGGTGAGAGGTAAGCTAGGAATCTACGTCACTAGATCCATGATATGTTGGTTCAAAAGCAAGCCACTAGGTAGCGCCAAAGCCGATTTTGGATAGATGACTGTAATTTTAGTATATTCGCTGCTTAATAGATGGCGCTCTTGACACGACTTCATTTTATAGGTCGCTGTAAAATTCAGTAGGTTCCCTTTGGAGAGTCGCGGTGCGACATCTGGGGGTGAAATATCCTAGTTTTAATGGTAACTGTTTTTAGTTCTTTTATTAATTCATGGATGTCGCCACTAATTCTAGGTCCGAAAATGGCCAATTTTGGTAAGGAATCAGGCATATTTCTGCATTTTTTTCATCACTACTCCTCGTTTCATTCCCTAGGCCTAGGGGAATAGATGAATTTCCTTGTCCATTTCGTTGAACTGGGATGATTTAATGATGAATAAATTAAATGTTTTGATGTATGATACTTTTATTGGGTATTTCTACAGTGTGTAACAGTTTCGCAAAAAATTCAGATCTCCTCTGATCACTGTTTTTCTCGAACAGGTCAATTTTAGAGCCATATTTCTACTCAAACGAGGGCTATGATTTTGATGATTTTGAGCAAAGAATAGTCTCATTCGACTAGGTTCGGTCCAATGATCACCAGCATTATGAAAAAATAAATAAATTTTCATTTCGTATGATCGAACTTTTCCTGTTCTTCTCAAAAAATTTCTTTTAATTTTCAAAAGATTCTGGTACTTTATTAGCAGGCTGGAAGATCTTAAATTCAGTAGCCAAATAGAATCATTACGACAAATCCAGGTAACAACAAATCATGGCATTTCTACTTCGACAGTTATTTATTACCCCTGGCCTCTGCTCTACCTTAAATGACTTAAATGACTCCTTTCAGCCTTTGATTTATGATCGCTTTGTACCAATTTTTTACAGCTGCCATTTATTTGACAATATTTCAATATTTGTCCCTGATATTTCACTTAATGTGAATAGTTCCACATAAGGGCCACCAAGCATTGAATCAGACCATAAATCAGACAAAGGGTGTCATAAAATTGCCAATGAATTGAAATCATTGGTAAGCCAAAATTCGGGTAACTTTCTTATGGAGATATACAGGGTGTTTCTGAATTGATGCGAAAGATTTCAGAGGATGATACCTTGTTCGAAATTAAGGGTATAAATGTTGGGTCAAAGATGGCGGAAAAGAGATAGAATGATGATATTTCATGGAAGTACATACACTGCGCAAAAAAATTAACGCACATTCTGAAAATCTCAATTTTAATGAAAGTTAACTCTACATTGACTTTATAACTTATTTTTTATGTTCTCTCGGGAAGGTTTTGAACGAAACAAGACACATTAAATGGAAGAAAATTTCAGGATTTCACCGAATCTTATGTGAAAGAAGAGAAATGAACAATTTTCAAAATACTGAAACGCTGATAAGTGATTTATTTAATACTTGGTATTTCCACCCCTTGCGTTAATTACAGCTCGGCAACGACGGTTCATACTCAAAATGAGTGATCTTAAAATGTTCTGATCTAATCCTTCCCAGATTCCTCCGAGTTGGATTCCTGTTATTAAGAGTAGCTGAATGATTTTCTGAACTTCTCAGCCTTCTATTGAGGTTGTCCCAAACCTGCTCAATCGGATTGAGATCTGGACTTCTTGCTGGCCATTCCATTCGAGAGACTTCACCTCTTCAAGGTACTCGATCCTGAACGATGCGCGCACGATGGGGTCTGCCATTATCGTCCATAAAAATTTTCGATCGAATTTTTTTTGTAGTATATCGACCCGGCTCATTTCCTTATCGGATTCGAGGTCGCAGATTACGATGCGCTAATTAGTTTTTCCGAGAAATTTTTGGTTCGGGAAATATTCGACCTTGAGTGGAAAATTGGTCTACTTTGGAGTGACGTAACTTCTAAAAAAATTGGAATTGAGAGGAGTTGATTTTTTTTGGTTATACTTTGGTTCTTCAAGCATTCAATGGTTCATTTCTTATATACTTGAGACGAAGGGTTTGGATTTTCTGATTTTTTTCGCGAAGGTCCAATTTTTCCTATTTTCTATTTTTCGAAAAAATTTTTTTGGCTCCCATCGATTTCAAACTCACACCATTTTCTTATTATTCGAGGACGTAGATTAAGAAAATCCAATCAGTTCTTCCGTGTGGAAAACAGTTTTTGATTTACGAACGATGAAGAATCGGAAAATTTGGACCTTCGCGAAAAAAAATCAGAAAATCTAAACTGTTCGACTCTGATGGATGAAAATTGGTTTTTTTGATTCACAAAGGATCAATCTATATGCGAAAAATCAGCATCTGTATAAATCAATTTTTCTGGGAAATACGGCAGTCCAAAAATGACCTATTTTTCGCGATTTTTCGACTCAAGGTCGATTACTTTTGACAGTTTTCAAAATTTGTTTTTATTGGTTACTTGGGTCAGTGCTTCAAATGACCAATTATCGTTTTGCTTGCCAAATTGATTTAACAACTTAATTCCTTTGTGTGTCGAAAGTTAGACGCCAAATTTTTTCGAATGTCACCTCCATCCATCTCCTGACACATCATTCCTGCCCGTTTAGATAAACTAGTACCAAGGTACCAAGAAAGTCAACCTTGTTGTCATACACGGGCCAGAGGGAACAAAGAAACCTAAAACCGTAAAATATGCTGGACCCCAACAAACGCATAGAAATGAGATTATTTTTTACTCTCACAAAGATCCCCATCTCCGTCCCACCTATGTCGTTGCATGAAAAGGGTCTGACCGTTTATCAAGGAGCTGTCAGAGTCAGGGGACCCCCGCAGACTTGACATGTTAAAGAGGTTTCGGAGAACTGCCAGAGATTTTACTACCGTCCCTCTTCTTGTGAACCAGAAGAACAAACATTCGTCCAACGTTTCTCGCGCGAGCCGGTTGCTGAAGATCGCTCTAAAATATAACAGAAACGTGCTACGCCCACGCACTGACAGCTACGTAATGTCGCGGGGAAAACAGTGTTTTTTCGTTTTGGTTCTGATTGGATTAGGTGAGAAAACGACTTTTTCATTATGCGGCAATTTTTAGATTTAGGCTTTTCGTGTTTCGAATTTTTCCGCCTTCTTTTGGAAGAAATAGCTATTGTTTTTGGAGTTTTCCGTCATTTGGTAGCAACCAATAGGTAATTAGGGGTTGGTTTCAACATTATTTCGAAGTAGACAAGGTGATCTTGACTATTTAGGTACCATCTCGTCATTTTCCAGGTGTATCTAACTGAAAATTTGCGAAAATAACTTTTATACAGTTTTTCTAGTCGAGCTTTTCTGAAAGCAAATTGAAATGATTGAATCAAGAAGAAATTGTACTTGAGTTCTTTCTCGAAGAAATAAAAATGTTGAAAAATGTACAGGGTGTTCCTGATTAGGAGATACAAACGTCGAGCGAAGTTCCTTGTGTGATTTTAAGAAAAAAAGTATAATAAAAACGTTTCGTTTCAGAGATACAGGGTGTAGTTAATAGTGTACTAGGGAGGATTTAATAGGATTAAATGACGAAAACGGTGTATTTGGGTGGGGGGGGGCATCAATTATGGCACGCCAAATCCTCAAACTTAAATAATTTAGATTTCTTTTTACAACACTAACTGAATTTTCAGGACCATTTTGATTTATCTGATGATTTCGAGAGAATCATTCAATATGTACATATGTATATGTGACACCCTGTAAACAGAATGCCTCAATGTTCAAGAGACAAACACGTGAATTTTAGGTTGAATGTTGACAGATTCAGCATCTCTTTTTACTAAGAGTGGAAAACCTTTGTGAAAAAAATCGATCGAAGTTTTTTTGAAATTCTCCACACGAGAATATTCAGGGTGTTCCTGAATAAGTGTATCAACGATCAACTGGAAATTACTCATGAACAAATATTTTTTTTTCTCTTCCATTTTTTTCATCCGGGTCTTCGTTTCAGAGATACCTACAGGGTGTCAAAAATTCATATTTTTTTCAGTTTTTTGCTAATATCTCAGGGTTTGAATTACAGAATTGAGTTTTTGTACACACGTTGTCCGTAATAATAGCTACTTTCTTGCACTTTAGTCGGTTTCATTAGACGTGCCAGTGGCGTAGATATTGAATGTGCACAAAGGTTTAACCCCCCCACATTTACACCACTGGACAAATTTGCATTTGCATAGCATATTCTGAAGAGTCAATGTGTTCACATAAAAATGGTACTCCTGCTTCATTTCTCTAAAGTCTAAAGTGAACCGTTTTCGAGAAAACTGGCATTTTATGATCAAAAACAATTTGCTAAAGCATTGTAAATTTCTTGTAATCTTGTTAACTATTGTCGCCAATAATGAAAAATATCTTTGCAACTCAAACTTAAAACCCTATTTTCCAAATTTCGTTGAAATTAATAAACTTGTTAATTATCACTGCACGTTTTTCCAAAACAAGAAATTTACAATGCGTTAACAAATTGTTTTTGATCATAAAATGCCACTTTTCTCGAAAACGGTTCACTGTAGAGTAATGTACCAGGGGTACCTTTTTATGTAAAACACATTGGCGCATCAGAATTTGTTATGCAAATGCAAATTTGTCCAGTTAAGTAAAAGTAGGGGGTGAAACCTTTGTGCAAATTCAATATCTCCGCCACTGGAACGTCTACTGAAACCGAGTAAAGTGCAAAAAAGTAGCTATTATTAGTGACAACGTGTGTACAAAAACTGAATTCTGTAATTCAAACGGTTCCTGAGATATAAGCAAAAAACTTAAAAAAATATAAATTTTCGACACCCTGAAACGAAGACTAGGAGAAAAAAATGGAAGAGAAAAAAATGTTATTTTTCATGAGAAATCTAGAGTTGAAAATAGATGCTAAATCTACATTCAACCTAAAATTTACGTGTTTGTCTCTTGAAATATTGGGGCATTCTGCTTACAGGGTGTCACATATACATAAAGCTTTCCAGTTGAATATTTCGAAAGGCACTATCGCACCTTTCAGAACTCTTTTAATACTGACTTTGAATCCGTGAATGAATAAAAAATATATAAGATAAATGATTCCATGAAATAAACAGAGTGTTTCATCATTAACAGGCCAAACTTATACAGTCGCATAATATGAGGTTTTTAGGGCAATCTTTGAGTTGTATTTTTGTTGCGTACTTACAGGGTGACCCAAATTGCTTCATTTTGGCTGTTTCTGGTACTTCTAGGCTAGATAGGTGAAAATGTTGAAAGGAGTCCTGGGCTCGATTTTCGTGAAAACTCCATAACTGAAATCCGTTTCGCGATATCTTCATTTGTTTTCAAGATATAACGAAATTTTTATATTTTGGCGATTTAGAAAATGTGCCATAACTTCTTCATTTTCTGAAATATCTAAAAACGGCAAAAACTTTCTACAGGCACTTTTTCATTAGCAATACGACACCGTATTCATTTTTTTTTATCTCTTGTATAGAGGGTGGAAAAAATAACAACTTCCTTATTTCAAATACGAATGGTATCTTTTTTTGATCCTATGTTATGCTAAAAAAAAATAGCTCTTCGAAAATATATACAGGGTGTCCGGTAAACATTGTACAATATTGAAACTGGTGATAGACCAGGTCATGACTGTTTAGAATATCAGGATTTCACCTCAGTAAAAATATCACCATTTTCGAGATAATGGGCATTTTCTAAATATCTAGAAAATCACTACCTCACCTCCGTTTTTTGAGTGCTATGTCTACAAATTGATACTAATTCAAATATCTTTGTTGCTGAAGAGTGAAGATTAATGATGAGTGATGCTTTCAGACGTACAAAGATATTTGAATTAGTCTCAATTTGTAGACATAGCATTCAAAAAACGGAGGTGAGGTAGTGATTTTCTAGATATTTAGAAAATGCCCATTATCTCGAAAATGGTGATATTTTTACCGAGGTGAAATTCTGATATTCTGAACAGTCATGACCTGGTCTATCACCAGTTTCAATATTGTACAAGGTTTACCGGACACCCTGTATATACTATGTCGATATATTATTTTCATATTTGAGAAAGAAATAGCAAAAAAGTGGAATTTTCACTTAAAGTTGAGTGTGTTATACATTATTTTATGAAAGTGAGGGTCGGAAAAAAAAATATCGACATATATATATTTTCGAAAAGCTGATTTTTTTCTGCATAACATAGGATCGAAAAAAGATACCATTCGTATTTAAAATAAGAAAGTTGTTTTTTTTCCACCCTTCATTCAAGAGTTGAAAAATAACTTCGTATTGCTAATGAAAAAGTGACTGTAGAAAGTTTTTGCCGTTTTAAGATATTTTAGAAAATGAAGAAGTTAAGGGACATTTTTTTAATCACCAAAATATCAAAATTTCGTTATATCTTGAAAACAAATGAAGATATCGTGAAACGGCTTTCAGTTATGGAGTTTTCACGAAAATCGAGCCCAGGACTCCTCTCAACATTTTCACCTATCTAGCCTAGAAGTTCCAGAAACAGCCAAAATCAAGCAATTTGGGTGACCCTGTACAGTGGGTTATGTTTGGTTTTCAGCTGGCCACCCTGTATATGAAACCATACAAAATCACACACATAAATATTGGGAAATCATCTTCTTTAGCATTCGACTCTAAATTTAGTGATTCTCAATTGTTTTTAATGAGAACATAGGTTTGTGTTTTTTTTTCAATTTACTCCAGAGTGTTCATCTCAGATTCTAAGAAATGGGCGAAAATGACAGTTTCCGTAATCGGAAATATCCGTCAACTTTCTCGAGACAAACTACCGCGTTGGAAGCAATCAGTCAGCCAAATTGAAGTCTTGGATTAGTTGACTGTGTTGTTGTTGACTTTGGGGTATTCAATTTCACCATGAATTGGCTTTCGAGAATTCGAGAACTGGAGCCGCTAGTTCGAGGGTGTTCAGGCATGATTTATGGGGGTTGAGAGTGCTGGAGATTGACGATATTCGTGCAGCAGTGAATGCTTTTTTTTTCAATGTATTCGATTCGAACGTCAAGATTTAATGGGATCCAGGTGTTGACTCAAGATCAAGAATTCGTTTTGTATTTCTATACGAAAATATTAATATGGTTTCGTCCAAGGGAATTAAGGTGGAGTAAGGGAGTAAATCAAACAAAAAGTTTCATTCAATGTTTTAGGATAAATATTTATTTATTGGAAATAAGATCAACATTAGCAAATTATAAATTATATGAAGAATTGCATCAACTATACAGGGTCTTTCACGAGGAACCTCACCCATATTTATACGGGAAACTACTGAACGTATTTTCATGAAATTCAGCACTTATAAGTATTTCACGATGCTGATGAAATCTAAAATATTTTCAAGGCATGAGCACCTCCGGTTTTTCCGGAAATGACGTCAACTTCCGTTTTTCAAATTAGAACACCATTTTTTTATTGCAGAAATAGATTCCTTAGAAAATTTCAAGTTATTTTGATGTAACATTTTTCAGTTTTGGTTGGAAAATTCTCTCTGAGCGGGAAAATTCGAAAAAAAAATCGAAAATAGAGCTCCGCTGAAACAAGAATAACTTCGAGGTTTTTGGATGGAAAATTTTCATTTTTGGGATTTTTCAAGATGTAAGATTGATGTATCGACTTTAAAAATCGAAATCGCGATTCATGATACAGGGGGTGAAAAAATCGCTTTCAAAGTTAGGGATGACAAAATCGTGAAAAATCAATTTTTTCAAATTAGAACCCCATTTTTTTATGGCAGATATTGAATCTACGTTAAAAAATAATGTGAGTGTATGCATCACACCCTTGCCCTAAAGTGGATATTTTCTGAGTTATTCACAAAAAACTGTTTTTCGTCTTGAATTTTCAGCTATTTCTTTCCCCTTCACGCCAAAAAGATGAAATTTTCAGGAACTGTTACTTAAACCATGTTTTAGATTTTACTACTCTAATATGCAAGAGAAAAAAGTTACAGGTTGTTCCTAAATAGATGGCGAATTTGGATTCGAATTTGTATCGGAAACCTCTTTATTTCAACTAATCGGCCATCGGTTTTCTCTCCAGTGATAAATAAATAATTCCTTATGAACCATATGCAGAAACTTACCATGTTTTACATTATTTTTTTTTAATGATAGATATCATTAATTACATCTGCCAAATTCCTCTTTATTCAGTAGATGTAATTAATGATATCAGGGGGTATTGTTTGTGGGAATAAGGACAAATACTTAAGAACTTTTAAAATATATTTAGCGACGTTTCGCAGATTTTCATCTGCTTCATCAGGCCTCTATAAATTTAAGCTCTATTGGAACACTTTGAACAACATTAAAAGTTAACATCAGTCATTAAAATCAATAATTAAAATATCATAACCTAAAATACTACATAATATCATCTTTAGAAACGTCAGAAAAGGAATGTTCTAGGACAGGAATGGAGGACACAAAACTCACTTACTATTAATGATATCTATCATTAAAAAAAAAATAATGTAAAACATGGAAAGTTTTTGCATATGGTTGATAAGGAATTATTTATTTATCACTGGAGAGAAAACCGATGGCCGATTAGTTGAAATAAAGAGGTTTCTGATACAAATTCGAATCCAAATTCGCCATCTATTTAGGAACAACCTGTAACTTTTTTCTCAAGCAAATTAGGGTAGTAAAATCTAAAACATGGTTTAAGTAACAGTTCCTGAAAATTTCATCTTTTTGGCGTGAAGGAAAAAGAAATGGATGAAAATTCAAGACGAAAAACAGTTTTTTGTGAATAACTCAGAAAATATCCACTTTAGGGCAAGGGTGTGATGCATACACTCACATTATTTTTTAACGTAGATTCAATATCTGCCATAAAAAAAATGGGGTTCTAATTTGAAAAACGGAAGTTGACGTCATTTCCGGAAAAACCGGAGGTGCTCATGCCTTGAAAATATTTTGGATTTCATCAGCATCGTGAAATACTTATAAGTGCTGAATTTCATGAAAATACGTTCAGTAGTTTCCCGTATAAATATGGGTGAGGTTCCTCGTGAAAGACCCTGTATTGTAGATGAGTATAGTATTTTGTAGTTTCCTCTTTCAAGCAGAACGAAGGCTCAAAATGTGTAATTTAGGGGAGTTGCTACACGTCCGAGTTCCCTTCAAAAATTTGACTTTTTATTTCCATGATATCACAGACCAACAATTTTTTTTTAATTAAAGCTTAATCATTTCTCTAGAATGTGTATTAATCGCTTTTCTGTTTTTCTTCGTATATTGGGAAAAAACCTGGTTGAAAATATGACCAATAAAGTTCCTATACTCTATAATTTATTTTAGAATTCAGGGGGCAATAAACAGAAAAACTGACTGATACACATTCTGCAAAATATTATTCGGCATGTATACTGAAAATTTCATACATTTATCCCGAAAATTGACGGAGATATCATGGAAATAAAATCGTTTGTCCAGATTTTTATGAAATTACAGCTCACCAGGTTTTTTCCTAATATACGAAGAAAAGCGGAAAAGCGAGTGATACACATTCTAGAGAAATGATTAAGCTTCAATTTAAAAAAAAAACTTGTTGGTCTGCGCCGCATAAGAACTGAGATATCATGGAAAAAAAAGCCCAATTTTTGAAGGGAGCTCGGACGTTTAGCACCTCCCCTTAAGTATTTCTTTTACGGGTCCACCCTGTATATTTCTCTGGTACGGTTGATGCATTAAACCTGCCAAGAATCTAGTTCATATCGTGTTATGACAAGGCGAGGCAATCTGTTTAAAACTTGGACGCTAAAATACACAAACACTGTACGGTTTTTCTGTTTTCGTTTTCCGTTAACAGTCCTATCGTTTATTTTGTTTCGTAACCCAACTGTCTGTGTTGACTGACGACTTTGGCTTCCGTGATAATTACCCTTGGCCTGTGCTGTCAGCAAACATGAGATCTATTCCATTTTACGTTCATTAACGTATACCTACCTAGAATATCGTATAGTCAGTGCATAAACAGCATTAATGTGACTGAAATAGTTACTGCTGGAGATTTATTAGACTTTTCTGGATATTCATGACATACAAACGATAAGCAGCACCCAAAATTATCGACGAATTATTGATCTCAATAAAGAAGATTAGATATTACTGATATTAGAGAAGATTCAGATATTATTTATTCATGTTTGAAATGGAGCATTTTTGAAATAAATTGAAAAAACTTATTGTAACAATCGAATGATTTATTGTTGAACCCTTTTACAGTCAAAAACCACGACCCTTATTTACTACCCTAATTCTCTTTAAAAGAAGCCGGCGAGAATATTTTTCAACATCTCATATGTTTAGTAACTCAACATTCCAATAATGTGGTTTGACTTATCGATCGTTTTTCTTTTACAGTTTTCGAGACTTCTTTGGCCTCAAGATGTGAGGAATTAGTAGCTTTGTCCACGTCTGAAGATAAGCAGACAGTTGTGGATACCAATTTGGAACTACTTGCTGGGACATGGATATCTGAAGGGTAAGCTCTCTTAACCTCTTCAAATTGTTATCTATGATGATAGATATTGAGACTCCATCATCCATAGTCTCCATTGGCTGGAATGAACAGTCTATGTGACCACTACTGAATTCCACGTAATAAAGGGTGTTTTTTTAGGAGCTAAAGGAAATTTCACAAAAAAACACATAAAAATCAGAAAAATGCGTGAAAACTTTATTTGAATCGATAGTAACGTCCATATACACTGCGCCAAAAAATTAACGCACATTATGGAAATCTCAAATTTATTATACAACTGAAGTCTGAAGGTGTTCTCAATGATAATTATTTTTATCAGAATTATGCATGCATATGTTATCCACTTTCAACGTTTTTCTTCAATACAGATGTTTTCTCCCAGCAGAAATAAAAAAAGATGATATTATCAGATTTTGAATGTATTGGCACCATTCTGAAATCAGTTGTTCTCGATCAATTCTAGGGATCAATAGTTTTTCTTTCGTTTGATTTTCTACACTCGATCGCTATGCAACGCGAAACACGCAATTTGACCCTAGAGGAATGTGCCAAGCGGTAGTTTTGCGAGAAGAAGGGTGGACATACACAAGAATTGCAGAAAGGTTTGGAGTTTCCCATACAAGTCTGTCCAGAATGTTGCAGCGATTCAGGGAGACAGGTATGAATGTCCGAAGACCAGGACAGGGTAGACCACGTGTAACAACTGCCATTCAAGAACGTTACTAGAGAGTTTCTTCGTTGAGACAACGGTTTGCAACCGCTCGCCTCCTTCAAAATCAGCTTGAGCAACTCATGAGGTGCAAATTAGCACTCAGACAATAAGAAATCTCCTCAGACAATATGATTTAAGGCCTCGAAGGGCGCGTTTGGATTTTGCGAGAGAGCATATCCATTGGGAAGAGATCGACGTTCCCTTGTATACAGACGTCCACATGAAAGATATGCTCAGTGCAATTTCCTGAATACTACTGGTTTCGGGGGAGGATCGATTATGGTATGGGGTGGAATATCTTTGACTGCTCGCACAGACCTAGTGGTCGTTGATATGAATGCTGTTAAGAGTGTTAAGTATATAAGAAACATTCTTGAAGAGCATGTAGTGCCATTTGCCCCATACATTGGTGAAAATTTCATATTTATGGACGATAATGCCAGACCCCATCGTGCGCGCATCGTTCAGGAGTACCTTGAAGAGGTTGAAGTCTCTCGAATAGAATGGCCAGCAAGAAGTCCAGATCTCAATCCGATTGAGCAGATTTGGGACAACCTCAATAGAAGGCTGAGAAGTTCAGAAAATCATCCAGCTACTCTTAATGACTTAGGAATCCAACACGGAGAAATCTGGGAAGGATTAGATCAGAACATTTTAAGATCACTCATTTTGAGTATGAACCGTCGTTGCCGAGCTGTAATTAACGCGAGGGGTGGAAATACCAAGTATTAAATCACTTATCAGCATTTCAGTATTTTGAAATTTGTTCTTTTCTCTTCTTTCACACAATATTCGGTGAAATCCTGAATTTTTCTTCCATTTAATGTGTCTTGTTTCGTTCAAAACCTTCCCGAGAGAACATAAAAAATAAGTTATAAAGTCATTGTAGAGTTAACTTTCATTAAAATTGAGATTTTCAGAATGTGCGGTAATTTTTTTGCGCAGTGTATTTCAATTTTTGAAGATTATTTCATGCAAATGTTGACATAAAAGATATTTCATTACGAGCTCAAACTTTTATTCTTTTCGAGATGTCAACCTACACAGGACAGAACTTCCTTGTCCCCTTCATTGAAGAACGAAAAGTGATGCCTGTAGCATTATGTTTATCTCAAATTGTTATCTGACAGGCGACATTGCCCTAAGACAAACAATGCAGGTTTTAGACTGTTTTGAAAGCTCCTCCGGCTGAAAAACCGCACGATACCGAGACAAATCCCATAAATTCCTGTCAAAACACAGAGGCTAAAACATTTAAGACAGACGAAGGGCCATTGGAATGAACCACAGGGGGCAAAAGCCCCGTCAAGAAAACCAAGATTGAAGATGACTGACCGCTGGGAGATATCCTCGTATAGATTCATTAGAAGAAACAACAAGAATTTCTAATCTTGCAGGTACCTTTACTACCTGTAGGTACCTGTAGTTATCATTGCTATCAGCACGAAATAGAAAATGGTGTAGATAAAGCATATGGACGTTTTATCTCGTGGTCTCTGGTTGAGGATCTGAACTAAAAATCGATAAACGACTGCTTTTGTTATCTGGGTTTGACTATACGTGGGTGGGCGTGAGTAAAGTGAATCCATTATTCCTTGAAGTCAATCTTGAGTGCGGTTTCAACAGGTGTCCTATCAATAATGGATGATGGAGCAACTGAGGTACAGGGTCAGAAGACCGTTTGTTCGAAGATTTTCAGAAAGGATTCGTAAGAACCAAATAAAACTATACAGGGTGACCAGAAATTACATCACCTGTTGTTTTTCATTCATCAGATACTTCGTGATATTCTGCCTCAATTCGACTAGCTCTGAGGAACCGCATTCGACCAGACCAGTACTCCAGGCCTTATTTCAGCATAAAAAGAAATATGTTGGCTTCCAAAGCGTCTATTTTGTCGGGTTCATCAGCATAAACCAATGACTTGACGTAACGCCAAAGAAAATAATCAATTGGAGTTATTCGCATTACCTTGAAGGCCATTTGATTCGACAATTTCTCGAAATAATGTTACCGCCAAATCTTTCTCCCAATAAATCAATTGTTACGGTAGCAGCATGAGGTGTAGCACCATCTTGTTGGAACCAAAACACTTGGGTCGATACCATTCGAATTTTGAAACAAATATTCATTGATCATCGATCTGTGATGAGCACCATTCGATGTAACATTAGCTCCAGCATCGTTTTTAAAGAAATATGGACCAATGATACCTCCAGCGTGTAAAGCACACCATACAGTTCATTTTTCAGGATGCAATGGAGCCTGCAGAACTTCTTGAGGTTTGTTCTCACTCCATATACGGCAATTTTGATTGTTTACGTAGCCTTTTAACCAGAAATGAGCTTCATCATTAAACACAATTTTTCTATATAAAAGTGGATCAACTTCAAGCTGTTCTAGGGCTCAATCAGCAAACAAACGACGCTTATTAGGTCAAGTGGCTTAAGTTCTTGAATCAGTTGGATCTTGTATGGATGCAGACCAAGATCTTTACGCGAAATTTTCTATGTGGTGGATGCACAGAATCCAACTTGTTGTGAACGTCGACGATCAGACAAATTTGGATCTTCATCAACACAATAACTTACAGCAGCGATATTTTCTTCTGAACGTACAGTTCTTCGTTTTGTTGTTGTTGTTGTTGAATCGAGTAGTGAAAATGTTGTCCGAAATCAATCGATAGTTCGACGAATAAGCTGCTCTGATGGACGATTATGTAAACCATAAATTTCACGTTTCAAGTGTCCTATAAGTTTGGCGAATAGAACATTGATTTTGAAAATAAATTTCAACAATTTGTAAACGTTGTTGCGGCGTGAGTCTTTCTATGATAATTTGGAAATGCTTATTGAACAGAAATGTCAAAACAACATGGCTTCTACCTTCTGTCAAATCGAAAATTCTATCACTCTAAAAAAACACCCTAAGGACTGAACGAGAAAAAATTCGCTATCACAAAAACGCTTATATCTTTTGAATCACGGGACCGATTTCGAAAATCAAACTCATTTTCGAATAATCTTCTAATTCTAATGAAAACTGTTTTTACAATAAAGAAACCAGAACTATTTTTCACAAAATTCATCGATTTTTTCTGGAATTCTTCCCATCATGCTTCTTATAGTGTTCTCAGTCACTTTCTGGAATGCTGTCTTACACTTTTGCTTTAATTCCGCTAATGTTTTCATTGATTTCTGAGTCTTCTTCAATTCTCTTTTTACCAGGGCCCAATATCTTTCGATTGGCCTGAGTTCTGGGCAATTTGGTGGATTGGCCTCTTTGGGGACAAAACCACCTCATTAGCTTCGTACCATTCCTTGGTGGCCTTGCTGTAGTGGGATGAAGCTAAATCTGGCCAAAAGATTGTTGACACATCGTGCTCACGTAAAAATGGTAAAAGTCGCTTCTTCAAGCATTCCTCGATGTATATCTTCGAGTCAACAAAGCCTTGGCCAACGAAAAATTTGCTCCTTTTCCCACAAGTGCAAATTGCTTGCCAAACCAGGAATTTTTTAGGAAACTTTGCTTGTTTCTTCACGCGAAATTGTTCGTCAACATTTCCACGAGAATCTGCAGTATGAAATTCCTGACCAGGAAGTTACGAGAAATCAGCCAAGACATAGGTTCGTCGTCCATCACGCAACAGGAAAATGTTTTCAAGAAATCTTTTTTTCAATTTCTTTGCTCTTGATTTCGCTTCTTGATTCTTCACAGCGTTCCTGTCTGGCACTTTCTGCACTTTGTATGAGCCCACAACTCGACTTCATTTTCTGAACGGTTGACTGCGAACAACCCACTATTTGGGCCACTTTCCGTCCTGAAAGGTTAGGATTCTTCTGAAAGAGGCTGATGGCTTTCTTCACTTTTTTTAGGCTATGAAACCCCTTTTTCCCCCCGGTTCCTTCCTTGCGGTTAATTGTAAGATCTTCGTTGAAGCGCTTAACAACTCTTGATACCGTTTCCGGACGAACGCGAGCCTCTTTTGCGATTCTTTTGAAGCTCCATTTTTGATTATTTTGAAAAAGTTTCACTAAAAATTCTCGTGTTTTCACTTCGCTTGACATTTTGCGACAGAGAATTGGAATATCTATGAAGTAAATGCTCCACATGTTTCTGACGTTCATAACAAAGCTTACTATGATCAAATTTTGATTTTTTTCTCAATTGGTTCAAGAGATATAGGCGTTTTTCTGATAGCGAATTTATTCTCGTTCAGTCCTTATATAACAACGAAGCTTCTTTTAACAATTTTTCAAACTAAAAGTGGCTCACTGAAAGAAAGTTCTAGAGGCAAACATGCCAACAGGGGACCTTGTTTTTTAGCCATCCGCCCAAGAAGGTTATACTTGTCTAATGTCCTTAGAAGTCTCCAAGGAATTGTATTAAGACAACAGAGCTTTATTTTTGACGTAGAATGATTCAATTTTTATGACTCATTTTCGGGAAACCTTTTATTTTGCTCTGAAACTGATACTGAGCGTCCAAAAAACGATTCTTCGATTCGGTTCGAAACCTGAACGAAATTTATGTCCACTTCTTAACCATTAACATTCGACTAATTTAAATACAATCAATTCAAGAAATACTGTCGTCGTATGTCATTGCACCTTGTCCAAAAGCGGCGGAGGGCCGTGCTCGGAGTTTCGACAATTCAAATCGCGAAAAAACGAAAAACGATCTAGACAACATCGGTTCGATCTCCTACCAAGCTGGGTCCCCAAACGACCATTCCAGATTTACATAAGAATGCTGGGGCTTTTTTTTGGTAGATGCAATCTCGGAACCGGGAGGTTGCTACAGTCCTTCTGATTCAAATCGAGCTCTTTACAGGAGAATACTGAAGACTCACGAAGTTCAGTCGAAGAGAAAAATGGGGTTTTCAAAAAATGGATGTTGAAAGTTGATATTCTGTAAAAAATTCACGTTTTACAAATGCAATTTTTGGATATTCAGACCTAAGAAAATGTAGAAATGGATGGCGCGAACGTTACCTTGATGTCTGATTGTCTGAAATAGAGTTTCCCATTGACCCGACTTTTAATCATTTCGTAAGCTACATTTTTCCTATTTGTATTAGAGTGAGTTATAGGCGTGCCGCGTGAGTTATTATTACCTCACACTATTGGTTTATAGAGACTACTAGCTGGCCCGGCGAACTTTGTTCCGCCTAAATGATACTTACGGTAGATTTCACAAATCGTAATCACCGGTGATCGGAGATCAACAGCTTGGTTCTCCGATTTTTAAACTGTCGAATCGAGTTGATTCTATATCAAGCTCCGATCACCGATGATTACGCTTTGTGAACCCACCGTTAAAGTAGTATCAACTAACCATTGCTATTTTTTCAAGCAGGAGATAAATTAGGCAAAATATATAAAATGTTAGTAACATTGTTATTCGCATGAAAAGAATTTTCTTTATTCAAGCGGCATCTAATTATTGTTGAACATATAATTTTTCTTTGAATGCTTTACAGTATTCTCATTGCTGTACCTGAATAAAAATATAAATCACGATCGAATTATATGGATGAGAAATAGTTCCAATTAATAATTACCTCTGATCACTGTAGAAACCATTTTAGTTCTGCCAATACAACGCTGAAAATTGTACTTTGTCTATTGTACTTTGTCTATCGTACTTTGATCTCACTTCACAGAATAAAAATACGCAAAGACGTTTTCTTATTTTTCTTCTCGACTAAGACATTTTTGTTTTGGTCAGAGCACATAGTTGGAGGCAACTCAAATTACACACTATTTATTTACATCGCCATCTAACGGGGAGAATATCAAATAGAGAACCTACGAATAAGCTGTAGCGTAACTGTAACTGTAGCGACACCTAGTGGCCTCACTCAAGAGAAGGAAAAGCATTTCCTGTATAAGTAAAATTTTCATCGATTTTTTCAAAGTTTCGTTGTATTTTATAATAACCAGACCGTAGACGAATCCATATATGAAGTTTCATAACAATCAGTCCATCCGATCTAGAGTTATAAATGGTGTAACCAACTTCTTTCTTTTATCCTTAAATTTGGGGAAAGCTTGAAATTGTGGGACTTATTTCTTGAAAGTATCAATGCCATCGAAACAAAGTCCCCCCAAACTATTTATAATTGTGCCACCTCAAGAAAAATAAACTTTTTAAAATCCCATTCTGAAAAATTGTTCAAATTTTCTCTCACCTTACAGATGCGAGACAAGACCAGGACCAGAATACGTCATCCGATACTACCAGTTCGGGGACAAAGGTAACTTCAGCCTCATCCAGCACCACTATTGGGATGAAAGCTGTTCGTCCCCCAAGCTTACAGTCACCGCAAACGGGCGTTTGACCCTCAGGAATTCCCTGATACAACCTGGATCCAGCACAGGCTATCCTAAACTTCGAAACATAACGGTTATACCACAAGATGTCAACGCTGCCAAGGAATTGGATCGACTTGTTGCCGCTAGGTGCCCCGGTAAGTCAAAATTTTAGTTGTCTCGTACGTCTCTTGGTTTTAGTCCATACGGCACTCAATTTCCTACCATTCGGATCATTCCCGTCGCTATTAAACGAAGGTAAATGGTTGGTTGAGTGAATCCGAGTGTTTTTGTGAGTTCCTTTTGCGTTTTCGATGGATCTTCATAAAGCCTAGCCTGTAATTCTTCATCCATAAACTCTGTTGGTGCTCCGGGAGGTTCTTCGTCTTCAGAATCACATAATTCTGGTGACAATGCATCATGTAATATTTGTTATAGAAAAAACAAATGGTGGATGAGTTTTGTGATTATGATCCGATTTCATTCGAAATTAGTATCTGGGGGTTTTTGGGATCGGCATTTGATGATTCTTCTGTCAAAATTGGAAAATTCAAGATGGCGGCTACAATATGGCGGACGAGTTTTATAGTTATGATTCGATTCTACACTGCGCAAAAAAATTAACGCACATTCTGAAAATCTCAATTTCAATGAAAGTTAACTCTACATTGACTTTATAACTTATTTTTTATGTTCTCTCGGGAAGGTTTTGAACGAAACAGGACATATTAAATGGAAGAAAAATTCAGGATTTCACCGAATCTTATGTGAAAGAAGAAAAATGAACAATTTTGAAAATACTGAAATGCTGAGAAGTGATTTAATACTTGGTATTTCCACCTCTTGCGTTAATTACAGCTCGGCAACGACGGTTCATACTCAAAATGAGTGATCTTAAAATGTTCTGATCTAATCCTTCCCAGATTTCTCCGAGTTGGATTCCTTAGTCATTAAGAGTAGCTGGATGATTTTCTGAACTTCTCAGCCTTCTATTGAGGTTGTCCCAAACCTGCTCAATCGGATTTAGATCTGGACTTCTTGCTGGCCATTCCATTCGAAAGACTTCAACCTCCTCAAGGTACTCCTGAACGATGCGCGCACGATGGGGTCTGGCATTATCGTCCATAAAAATGAAATTTTCACCAATGTATGGGGCAAATGGCACTACATGCTCTTCAAGAATGTTCCTTATATACTTATCAGCATTCATAGCTGCATTATCAACGATCACTAGGTCTGTGCGAGCAGTCAAAGATATTCCCCCGAAACCAGTAGTGTTCAGGAAATTGCACTGAGCATATCTTTCATGTGGACGTCTGTATACAAGGTAACGTCGATCACAATGGTAGAGGCAGAATCTAGACTCATCTGTGAAGAGAACTCTTTCCCAATCGGCCTCTTCCCAATGGATATGCTCCCTCGCAAAATCCAAACGCGCCCTTCGATGGGCTGGGGTATAAGAGCTGGGCCTCTTGTCGCGACACTAGGCCTTAAATCATATTCTCTGAGGCGATTTCTTATTGTCTGAGTGCTGATTTGCACCTCATGAGTTTGCTCAAGCTGATTTTGAAGGAGGCGAGCGGTTGCAAACAATGCAAACCGCTCAAGTAACGTTCTTGAATGGCAGTTGTTACCCGTGGTCTACCCTGTCCTGGTCTTCGGACATTCATACCTGTCTCCCTGAATCGCTGCAACATTCTGGACACACTTGTATGGGAAACTCCAAACCTTTCTGCAATTCTTGGTATGTCCACCCTTCTTCTCGCAAAACTACCGCTTGGGCACATTCCTCTTGGGTCAAATTGCGTGTTTCGCGTTGCATAGCGATCGAGTGTAGAAAATAAAACGAAAGAAAAACTATTGATCACTAGAATTGATCGAGAACAACTGATTTTAGAATGGAGCCAATACATTCAAAATCTGATAATATCATGCATCTTTTTTTATTCCTGCTGGGATAAAACATCTGTATTGAAGAAAAACGTTGAAAGTGGATAACATATGCATGCATAATTCTGATAAAAATAATTATCATTGAGAACACCTTCAGTTGTAGAATAAATTTGAGATTTCCATAATGTGCGTTAATTTTTTTGCGCAGTGTATTTGAAATTGGTATCTGAGTCTTTTCTGATTGAGGAATCCAAGATGGTGGCTTCAAAATGGCGAATGAGTGTTTTTTTCATACACCTTGTTACTTTGAATGTCAAAATAACACCTCTAGTTGAAAACCCCTTTAAAATTACCGCAAAAACACATTATTCGGCAGAAAATTTGACACGTTCAGAGCAAGCAGAAACACACAGCGAAATGACAGCTACTGCAAAAGAAAGCCTTTGGATGAATCTTCAGAATGAAGATGTTGCCAGATGAAACAATGAAATAATAAACTAGTAGCGATATCTGTTATCAAAAGCGTACGAACTTATAATGCAATAGTACTTGGCGCAAATGACAGCTAATAACATATCTTCTTGAATAAGCTTCTACTTTCCTAAGCTAACTATACTCCATTCACAATTATAAAATCACAACTCTGGCCTTGGAAATTTGACACATTCCACTCTGTATCGAAGTTATGACGTTTTTCAAAATATTTGTATGTTCCAAGTCAACACTATGTTGCCCTTTCTACATTCTTAGCGTATTTCTCAGAATGTGAATTTATTCGGAAAATGAATGAATTGGAAAAGATGTGATGGACGAAAATAATTAACGTTTATATGAATTGATAGAAAAGATTCCTTTTCTAGTTATTTGCATGAAAAGTACAAGAGATCACTGTTGAAATATATTATTTTTGCCAGGGAAGAGAATTGCATTGCTCTCACATAATTTTCATATGCATGCTTGTGAAGATTTAATGTCTATTATCCTCTTGAACTGAAAGTTCAAGACTTGACGACATCAATTGTTGATTCTAATCAAGAATTCCTTAAAAAAAATCAACCCAAAGATATAAGATGAATTGATGGGTAATTACAAGAATCCAGAATAATGTCAATTTTATTTTGTTGATAACTTTCTTAAAATCGATGTTGGGGTATAAAACTCGGCTGCGTTTGTTCAAACAACATCTAAAGAAGACATTTTTCACCATCTCGACCTTTGAAAGGCGTTTCTTATAGGAGAATTAGGTCTAAGTTCCACCTCGTTAGAGAGGTACCTTACTTTTGCAAATCTGCTCAGATATCGCCAAATTTCTTGGAAAACCTGAAAAATATCATCCTAATCGACCTCTCGAGGCTCCATATCCGATCCATCTACTGCGATATCTGTCCAAATAACAGCTTTTTCAACGAAATTCCCGTGTACCCCTTCAACCTCGAAATGTAAACATTCGTCCTGGTCTTGAAAATCGTCCTCACGCTCCAAACTGGTGCTAAAAACAATAAAAATACGTTAATTTTGGATATTCGACGAAAAACTCACCTGCAAATATCGATTAAATACCAAAAATCTGCGAACAATTTGTAAACCTAACAAAATGTGGAATATCTTTGATACTTTTATGTACACGAAGAAACTGGCAACGTCGTTTTGCCATTAACGATATTTTCTGTGCGCGCACTGACTTTTCATCATATTTTCTGTGCTTTTCATTAGGGGCACCAACTCCTGAAAACGAAACCATGACCTCCTATGTGATTAAATAAAGGTGAATGGAGTATAATAATATGTATTTTCATTTGCAGGTCAGTACTGGAAGACCTGGAGACGATACGAAGAACACCTAGTTTACGAGAACAAAAATATGGCGAGAAGAAAATTCCCCGGCTACTCATCCCCCATCAACAACTTCCACTCTTTAAACAGCCAGAGAAACGTCATCCACGCCTCAGGCCACATATCTTGCCTAGGCTCCCTAAAATGGGCATTCAACGAAATCAAACTTCTCAAGATTCAACTGCGACCTCTATCGGCGAGTCGACCCAAAAAACTGAAACAAATGAAGATGGAGCTGCTCCTCGGAGACATCCACAGCAATCCACACCTACGGGAAGTTTACAACCCTACCAGTTTCCAAGTACCACTGATCAAAAATTCCGACAACGAGGTGGTGACAGTCAACAAGCACCCGTACCTGATCAAAAACGCCAACGCGATGATGTCCAATGTGTTCACCAACCCCAAAATTCCGCCCCACCTGCTTGTCAAGTTGAAACTACCCCCTTACATATGGGGGGAGTGGACTTCAGCGAGGTGCGAGATCAAAAACATGGGACTCTACCTCAAACGTCTGTTCTACTTTTATTCCGAAGACTCTACGTGGATTGGAGAACATAAATTCTACGCCGATCCCTTCTGCACCGTTGTCAAATTTACGGTAACGGCGGCTGGTTATTTAAACGTCCTGGAAGAGAGTAAAATCATAGGAGGCTCTTACGACGTTGATTTCAACTTGGAAAAGGCCAGTCTGACAGTTATGGATCATAGAATGGTGACCGACATGCATCTGACCAACACCTGTGGTCTGGACGAGTGGGTGGTGAACGTACCCAAAGAACTTAGCTCTACGAAAGGATGTCTTCAACTTGGCATCGTCTTACCTTCCGTGTTGCGAGATATACTGAAAATCGAGATGAATTTCGATGGTTCGTTGTTACTCTTCTTAGGACAGTCGGATAGCGACAATTTGCCAAGTTTGATGAAGGAGAGACCCACGGCTTTTCAGCCTCCTTTGATTAAGTGCGGTGATGTGGCTGGGTACTCTCAAGAACTTAGGGATATCTTGTACGATGACTTGGAACTCAGTAGTGGGGGCTCTAGAGCTTTTCTGCATCATTTTGTGACAGTGACTTTAGCTTTGGTAATTTATAAGATCTTTCGATGATACTCTATGATTCTTGAAGGTAACCTATTGTGCCAATATCAGAGTACACCTAGATCCTTGTGTAGAATTATATTGGGAAATCTGTGATAATAGATAAGTTGAATGCGAAAACTACGGTCAGTTGAGATAACATGCTAATTACTCGCCAAACTCCAAATATTCACATTTCTGGATTCGAAAGCAATAATATTGAGAACACAGAATCAATTTCGATATCTGTGATGCCACCACAGAAGTATCTTTTCGATCTCTTACATAGAACTTAAAGTTCTATGATCGCCTGTCATTTTATCAGAGAAGAGCAGGCGGCATAGATAAAGGAAGGATCTTTTCTCTATGGCGGTTTTATGTTCACCATAGACTATCATGATTCTTCTTTGGTATGGTGAAGCCAGAGACAAAGAATGAGTGAAACTGCGTATTTCATATATTGAACTGTGATAATTCCATATTTAGTAAAATTAATCAATTTTTTCACTAAATGTCCAGTATCATCAATAATTTCAATGGTAGAAAGCCGTTCATGGCTAATAACAAGATAAAGTGAATTGAAAAATGGATATCCTTTTGTATTGTCGATTGTGAATTTGTACCAGTGATATTTTGTAAAAATTGTATATAAATATTTATAATTGAATGAAAAATAAAATAAATTTTCAAAAACTTGTGCTCTGTAATTTTTTGTTTCCCTGCACCCAAAAATATTTCGCACTCACGTAATCCCATATTATACAGGATGTGTTCAAGGTACGGTACATAACTTCGGAACAAGACGCATAGAAGACCAGCTGTCAACATTTTCCAATTTTTTTTTCATCGAAATTTTGGAACGAAACTAAAATTGTTCTACTCTGTGAACGACAATGGCACATGCCAATAGAATCGAATTGACCTTTGTCTGTCAATAGTTTAAGGAATTGACAGATACCTATTCTATGCATCATGGTGCATTGGTGTCATAGATGCATGGTTTCGTTTTCAGGAGTTGGTGCCCCTGATGAAAAGCACAGAACATATGATGAAAAGTCAGTGCGCGCACAGAAAATATCGTTGATGATAAAACGACGTTGCCAGTTTCTTTGTTTACATCAAAGTAAAAGTATCAGAGATATTCCACATTTTGTTAGGTTTACAAATTGTTCGCAGATTTTTGGTATTTAATCGATATTTGCAGGTGAGTTTTTCGTCGAATATCCAAGATTAACGTATGTTTATTGTTTTTAGCACCAGTTTGGAGCGTGAGGACGATTTTCATGACCAGGACGAATGTTTACATTTCGAGGTTGAAGGGGTACACGGGAATTTCGTTGAAAAAGCTGTTATTTGGACAGATATCGCAGTAGATGGATCGGATGGAGCCTCGAGAGGTCGATTAGGATGATATTTTTCAGGTTTTCCAAGAAATTTGGCGATATCTGAGCCGATTTGCAAAAGTTAGGTACCTCACTAATGAGGTGGAACTTAGACCTAATTCTACTATAAGAAACGCCTTTCAAAGGTCGAGATGGTGAAAAATGTATTCTTCAGATGTTGTATGAACAAACGCAGCCGAGTTTTATACCTCAACATTGATTTTAAGAAAGTTATCAACAAAATAAAATTGACATTATTCTTGATTCTTGTAATTACCCATCAATTCATCTTATATCTTTGGGTTGATTTTTTTAATGAATTTTTGATTAGAATCGACAATTGATGTCGTCAAGTCTTGAACTGTCAGTTCAAGAGGAAAATAAACATTAAATCTTCACAAGCATGCATATGAAAATTATGTGAAAGTAATGCAATTTTCTACCATGGCGAAAAATAATATATTTCAACAGTGATCTCTTGTACTATTCATGCAAATAACTAGAGAAGGAATCCTTCCTATCAATTCATATAAACGTTAATTATTTTCGTCCATCACATCTTTTCCAATTCATTCATTTTCCGAATAAATTCACATTCTGAGAAATACGCTAAGAATGTAGAAAGGGCAACATAGTGTTGACTTGGAACATAAAAATATTTTGAAAAACGTCATAACTTCGATACAGAGTGGAATGTGTCAAATTTCCAAGGCCAGAGTTGTGATTTTATAATTGTGAATGAAGTATACCTGTTGTTGGCACTGATTAGATTTTGTCGATCGAAAATATGTGATGAGGTCCTACTTTTCATTTCTCCCGAAAGGGGCCGCCCTATTTTCCATTGCCGCAATAGCGCCACAACCGCCAAATATTGCGGATAATTCCGAAACTAGGACCCGATCTACAATCTAGATTGCCGTTTTGATCTACAATTTTTGGCCACGATTTTTAGTTAGGAGTCGTTACACCAGGGTTTCTATGCTTCTATATGGTGTCCTAAGTCAAGTTAAAACTGAATCACTTAAAGGAATAGTACTGATGCTTTTGAGTGCTCATTCATCCACTCAGGAGGTAGATTCGTATTTTGATTTTACTGAGAATGAATTTCAATTTCGTGATCAGTTGTGAAGGCGACCACATCTTAATTATACCTCACCCTGTATACTTTTACGAGTACCTACAGTATATCAGATGACAGCAATTTGTGGATTAGATTTCAACTGAGCAAAATTCCTCACATTGTCTCGATTTAAAGTTCCTTCTTCAAACAGATGTCACGGAATGTTATCGCATGAATGAAGGAAATTTTAATTTACGGAATCAAATCTGCTCCCTTATTGTTATTCGTATTTGTTCGAATCTCTGGCAAACTCTTCCAATCCTTCATCAAACAAGACTGTTTGATACGGTTCATTGTTTTTACAAATGTTTAATGAAGCCGTTCGGTAAGTCGACGGACTACTACAATAGTTCGAGTGATAAGCCGAAGATTCCATTATGAATCTCATAACATTGACAATTTTCTTCCGTTTGGTTCTTTCGTGATTTACCAAAAATGGGGTTCCAAAATTTATCCACTTTAGTCCCAACTGTATCACCTTTCGATACCGTCCGGACTATTTCGTTTTTTTGGTATGATTACTTACTCTTCACGATAGTGTTGGGGATCAGCTCTCTAATAGGGATATTCTTCGGGTGTTTCCACAAGCAAGACACCAAGAAAGAATATCTTCTAGGTGGAAAACAGATGAAAGTATGGCCTATCGCAATTTCTCTAGTAGCAAGGTGAGTACCCCTGTATCTAAATCAACTGTTAATCAAATTATGATCCTGCATCTTCTGCATGACTGTTATTGTTACAACAAAACCTCAAATGCCATAAAATTCCAGCCATACGTCAGCCATCACAGTTCTGGCGATACCAGCAGATGTGTATCGATTTGGCCTTGGATTTTGGCAAGGATGTATTTCTCTATTCCTCCTGCATTTCACCACTTCCTACATATTTCTACCAGTATTCTACAAGCTAGAGTTGACCAGTATATACGAATATCTGTCCATGAGATTCGATGAGAAGACAAGGATGATGGCGTCAGCATTGTACGCTGTTTCGTTGCTGCTTTACCTGCCCATTGTCATTTACATACCCTCTCTTGGCTTCGCTACTGGTAAGTACCAAAACTGTGGCACCTACAGTGACTCCATCAGGAATTTTGTGAAAAAGGATCCTCCTTAAAATTATATCTCTCTTTTGGAACACCCAGTATATTTCGATCTGAAATGGGATCAACTTGGAGCTATGCTCAAAACAGAGTAGAAGAAATTATCGAAATAGGTTCATAAACAACAGAATTATACAAATTATTTTTTGAGGCCACCTGTATACATTACAGTTAACATATCCTATTTTATCCTTTCATACGTAAACTTTTCCAA
This sequence comes from Adalia decempunctata, assembly GCA_951802165.1. Lineage (NCBI taxonomy): Eukaryota > Metazoa > Arthropoda > Insecta > Coleoptera > Coccinellidae > Adalia > Adalia decempunctata. The sequence continues at coordinate 2,901,799 of OX637695.1, read as the reverse complement.
TAAGAAAAATGTTTGTTGCCTATTGAAAAACATCGATGATATTGAATCCTTTTTTTGGGACACCCCGTGTATTTAATTCTGAAATGAGAATGGGGTCACCTCAATAATAAACTGAACCCCATGAAAAAAAATATTCGGACAAAAAAGTAACATTTCCCTATTATTGAATTTGAAATTAAAATTCACATTCCACATTTCTTCTGGACCATTCGGTATAGCCAGAGTATTAAGTTAATATAACCACTGATAATGAAAACTGTGATCTGTTCTTCAATATTGATACTTGTTATCATCACCTAATTTCAAGGAATCCCCAACTGTATAATACAGTAGCAAAATCTCGATAATAATAAACTGATCTACGAAAGTCAAGGTTCACGAATTTTTCGATTTTTCGTCACCTAATGGAATATTATGATATGAGTGTTAAAAGTGACGTTTTATTTTGTGAGTGAAAAAGTTTCTGAAATGAGCGGAGCGAATTGAACAATTTCACGAACAAAATAAAATCACTTTTAACACAAATACCATACAATGTTTTTTGTACAACTGCCCTATTTTGATAATGAAATGGGTGAATTTGCAATGACAATAAACTTCAAAATGCTTTTTAATATTCAAATAATCAAAAGGAATTTCGTTCCTGTCCAATTTTCGTCTTGGGTTTTTAACTGCTCAATATGTTTGTCGGGAGTCCAATTATTAATAAAAGTGACGATTTGGTTGTTCCTGTGGTCACTGTGGATATTGAAGAGTCTGAAAGAAGAGCAAATCTGGAACTCCTACCTGAAAAATCTGTTCAGCAGTACGATATTGCATATTTATAACAATTTCCTGGCCTGGTGTAAATTGAAAAATGTAGAAGGGAACTTCAGTGAACCTGTTTTCCTGGCATACTTAGAAAATATCAAAAATATGGAGTTCATCAACTTTGTGGAGCAAATTTTCAATGATAAAGTCAAGCGCCCTTATTAAAAATGGTGTGGGTGTGGAAATATTTTAAGGTAATAGCGTATTTAAAACGGAAAAGTGAAGGATATCGTCCCAAAAAATCGAAAATTCTCACTCGTGAACAAGTTGAAAAGTTTATAAATGAGGCACCAGATGAGAAATACTTGATGGTTAAGGTTGCAACTATTTTCGGATTATTTGGAGCCTGCCAGCGTGAAGAATTTGTAATTTATCAGTGGAAGACATCGAAATAACAAATAAATCATTGGTTATACAACTTCCAAACACAAAAACCAAAGTCAGTCGTTCTTTCAGTATTATTGGGAAGTATATTGACTATTTTCATAAGTACTTTGCACTGCGCCCTTCTGTCATCAAACATCGTCGTTTTTTCCTGAAAAACATGAATAATAAGTGCACTTCCAATCCAGTTGGTATCAATACATTTGGGAAAATTTCATCTATTCTTGCCGAATTCCTCAAACTGCCAGAACCAAAGCAATATACAGGACACTGTTTTCGAAGATCCTCCGCTTCATTGCTAGCAGAATCAGGAGCAAATATTACGGATATAAAAAAATATGGTGGATGGAAGTCTACGACGTTAGCCGAGGGCTATGTTGATCATTCCATTGCACATAGCAATGTCATTGCTGAAAAAATTCTCTCAACCTCAACAGATTTTGGATCATCATCATCCAATATTGTACTTCCGGTTTCTACAAGTACTGATGGTGCTGAGGATTCTAATAATGTGTTGCGAAGCTCCCTAACGTCACAGGGCATTAATGTTAATAATTGTTCTAGTATTACGATTAATATTAATGTTCATAAGTAATGATTGTTAAATATTGATAATAAAAATTTGCAATTGCTGAATTCTTTTCATTTGATGTCATCATAAGAAAATGGAGTGCTAAAAATATTTTTAACACTAATGTTAAAAATATTTTTAACACGCTTCCACGTAAACAATCAATTTTATCATTGTTTGCTGTCATTAAAAGTGCCACTTTTAATGGCAGTTGTACAAAAAAGAATATTCACTATTTTATGTGACTGCTTTATATGTCCCTATCTCTAAAAATTGATTTCTTATTCGATTTTGATCAGATTTCAAGCTACATACTTCCTCCCTCTTAATGTTGACAATTATGACCCACTTCACACTTGTATACAGTGTGTTTTCTTCTCTAGCAACTGGAATAGGGGTACACTTGGTGGCACCAATAGCTTGCGGAATATGCATCTTTTATACAACCATAGGTGGTCTAAAAGCTGTAGTGTGGACTGATACTTTCCAGTTTACCCTGACAATAGGATGTTTGGTTGCGGTGCTGATGTTAGCGTTGGAAAAAGCTGGTGGATTCTTCACCATGTGGAACACCGCTCTTGAAGGTCATAGACTCGATGTGAGGTAGGTGTAGAACCACAGAAGGATATAATAAAAATAGAATTCATGAGAGCGAATATGAGAGAAGCATCAACTTTCATTGCGTCTTTGGTAGTTACAACTGGTGACAACGATGGGATTATTTATGTTTTCAGCTTCGACCCAGACCCTACCAAAAGAGATGGATTCTGGGCGGTTGTTATTGGCTTGACTTTTATGTTCACTGCCCAGAATAGTATTAATCAAGGGTGTATTCAGAAGTTCCTCGCCTTGCCAAGCATAGCTGATGCTAAAAAGTATGTTGCTATCTATCTTAATAAAAGACTTTATTTACAAAAATTACGATGTTACAGGTCATGTTTCATTTATACCCAAGGATGTATCATAGCCAAAACTTTGAGTATTCTGATAGGATTGACCATGTACGCCATCTTTGCTGGATGCGATCCATTCACCACAGGGAAAGTCGAAAGAAACGACCAGTTGGTTCCTTACTTTATAGTAGATGTGGGAAGTCTTGTACCAGGACTAGCTGGACTTTTCTTCGCTGGCGTTTTCTGTGCAGCCCTCAGGTGAATATAAGAATATAAAAAAATTAAAATACTTAAGAGAAATCATTATTAACCCATTAACTTTGATATCATTAACATCGAATTCCGGAAAGATGAGTGGCTTTGATAGTGTAATTGGAAACACATCGGACCGGTAATGTGAAGATGAGTGGTTCGATTCCCGGTCGAAGTGAAAACTTTTTTCGAATTCGAAATTCGTCTAAATACCGATTAATAATGATTTATTTCACAGACGTTCATATCAATACCATTTCTATGACCGCCTCGTTCACCGGACCTCAATACACTCGATTTATAATTTTTGGGGACTTTTTTCAGCACATTATCAGCGAATCTCAACTGCGTGGCCGGAACGTTATACACGGATTTCATTTCGAAATGGATTGATCCGAAAACGTCAGAAAAAGTTGCTAGTAATATTTTGAAAGCGCTCGTTGTCATTGTCGGAGTGTGTGGTTGCTTGATGATATACGTCATCGAACACCTTGGTGGGATAGTGAGGCTAAGTGTTAGCCTGAAAGGTATAGCTGATGGGCCGCTCCTGGGAGTTTTTGCGATGGGCGTATTGAGCAGGAGGATCAATTCCAAGGTAAAATAAAAAAAAGAATATAGGGAGAGGAGGCAAGAAGGGCTGAGCCTCTTCAAAATCTTGATGGTGGTATTTGGTTGCCATTTAAGGCTTGGTTCCCCTGTAGCTTGCCTAATATAAATGTTGCTTCAAAAAAAATTACAATTTGTATTTTTTTAGCAAAATGATAAGAATTTTGGTTTTTTCGCAGGGTGCATTTTTTGGGGCTCTCTCGAGTATGCTTATCATGTCAGGATTCTTCATAATGGTGAAATACTACGAGAAAATGGGACATCTTCAACATGAAGCTAAGCCTCTTTCTGTTGCTAATTGCACTTACGAGTTCAATTTCAATGAAACAACGTGAGTATCTTCGAAAGAACGAGACAGCAACTAACAATAAAATCACACTAATCAGTATACAGGGTGACCACTCGAAACAGTGTGACTGTTACAGATTTGCGTTGAAGTCTTTCTTTATTAATCACATCATAAATTATAATTTTTTTTTAAGTATCTGACAAATTTGAACTGTTTTGTACAATCCTTTTAATACTAAGTGAGCCATCCTATAGAAGTTGAGTCTTGTCTTGAAATTCAGATTTCTCTCGCTCAAAAACACTTTTTCCGATGTGCTGAAAATCCAAGAGAAAAAACACTTGGATTTCGGTGAAGAATTTGCAGAACTTGTTGTTAATTTCAAAAAAATTAAAGGGTTCTTTGGTTTTTTGCATTCATCGGAGCGTTTTCTAAGTTCAACCGACAAGACTTGTAGAAAAATTCGTAAATTTTAAAATTTGATCTGAATGCGGACCTGAGTCTCAGATGTCACAGAATTCGGTAAAACTGTTTGTTTACAATGTTGTCAACAAATAGAAGAGTCCCTTCATGCTGGCCAACTGTTTGAAAATACCTAAAAATCACTTCCCTTTCTTTTGCAATGACTCAACTCTTACCTGAAAGCTTTATACGTTTATTTCATCAAAAAATAATATTAACAGTACACAGTCAATTAACATAAAATGATAAATGACAAATGACAAATGATAAATGATAAATGATAAATGATGAATGATGAATGATGAATGATGAATGATGAATGATGAATGATGAATGATGAATGATGAATGATGAATGATGAATGATGAATGATGAATGATGAATGATGAATGATGAATGATGAATGATGAATGATGAATGATGAATGATGAATGATGAATGATGAATGATGAATGATGAATGATGAATGATGAATGATGAATGATGAATGATGAATGATGAATGATGAATGATGAATGATGAATGATGAATGATGAATGATGAATGATGAATGATGAATGATGAATGATGAATGATGAATCATGAATGATGAATGATAAATGATAAATGATAAATGATAAATGATAAATGATAAATGATGAATGATGAATGATGAATGATGAATGATGAATGATGAATGATGAATGATGAATGATAAATGATAAATGATAAATGATAAATGATAAATGATAAATGATAAATGATAAATGATAAATGATAAATAATAAATGATAAATACTCAATTTAATCCTAATGAATATATCCTAAAAATATTAAATGTCACGAAAGTCTCCTTTAGGAGTCCTGATTTTTTCTTTTCTTATATTTTCATCAATGCTTCTTTGCTGTGAATCTATGAATAAGATATCCCCACCAGAAATTTTCTATGGAGAATTTGAATTTTGCGATCCTTATATATGAGAATTTCGCTGAAGATTTTGCGTTGGCTTGGGCTTGAATATTGTGTAAATTGTCAAAAATGGGATGTTTTATTAGATAATATAGATTTCGAAATGTCCACAATTTTGGTGGTGATATCTTATTCATAGATTCATAGCAAAGAAGCATTGATGAAAACATAAGAAAAGAAAAAAATATTACTCTTAAAGGAGACTTTAGTGACATCTAATATTTTTAGGATATATTCATTGGGATTGAAGCTTTCAGGTGAGAGTTGAATCATTGCGAAAAAAAGGGAAGTGATTTTTAGGTAATTTTGAACAGTTGGCCAGCATGAAGGGACTTTTCAATCACTTCTATTATAGTGATAGATGATATGACGAAATTAGATGCATAGAAAACATGGTTTTGGCACTAATTTGGTTGAAGACTTTCTTGTCGATAAAACATCTGACTAATTGCTTCTCCCGAGAGTGTTCGCACCACAGAACATCTAATAATTCGCGCTTTTCTTCCATAACCAAAATCTTTGGCGACATGCGAAATTAAAACATGTTCTGATCTAAGACCACAGAAAGATTGAGTTTTTAATGGAATTTTTGACCTTCACAGACTATAAAGACATCTGTAATCTTTCTAAGAACATAACATAACCAAAGATATTCTACACCAAGATGGAGCATTCCTTTACTGGTTGAACTGAATGTTATGTGGCCATAATAAACACTGTTTGTTTACAAACAAAGAGTGTTGTCGTAAACAGAAGTCAGTGGCGTGGATCTAAAAAAATTGTGAATAATACAAATATCAGAAATAAATCCTTAATAGGTTATTATCGAAGTTTATGATCTTTGGTTATTATATTTCATTGGAATTCATGTATATTTTTTTAAATCAAATTTTGTTGACCGTCCCGAATGTTTCCATATTATTCTAAACCATTGCTCGACGTGGAATTTTGAATGTTCGGGGGTATTTGCGATTCGAAAAAAATTTCTTCAATGTGAAAGGAAATTTTCGATTCGAAAAAAATTTCTTCAATGTGAAAGGAAATTTGCAATAGCAAATATTGTTGTTATTGTTTGACGAATTACACAGATACAATTGAATATTATTTCATCATCAATGATCTCATGAACTATCTTGTTATATCGAATACATCTGTATTCAGGCCACTTTCCAGTGAGGCTGAGTCTGTGTAGTACATTAGTTTAGTACCATACGAGACAGCTTGGTATATTGTTCTGAGTTCAGACATTTATTGTGGACATATCCATGGTGCTACAAATGGAACTCAGTTTATTGCAAGGGTTGGAAAACTGATCATACTACAAATGCATACCACATAAATATATTTCTGATATAAGTTGAATACATAGTGCATAAAAAGTAACATCTCTCACAAAAAATAAAATAAATATAAATAATATAATATAGAAGAAATACAATAATCAGAATTAATTGAACTGATTCTTCAAATAAATAAATAAAATACTCAAGAACTGCAACTATCTCAATATAATTAAAACTATTGATTCTGATACAAAATCAGATGAGTGAGCATACTTCTAACTCGATTCACCACTTGATCGCTCATTTTTCTTGTCTCGTGGTGAATTCTTATAGTGAAATATCTTTTCAATATAAGCTTTATCAATGGCAATTCATGACTTTCCAGAACCCCTTCATCGAATACATGATTGCCAAATGCATTCAAAACATCATCTGGTAAACTCACAATACAATTATGAATTAATTTATTAATTAAATTGTCAGACCTTATACTCAAAATATTTGGGTTCGTAGAAATAATATACCGAATTGTTTTTTCTGCTTGCGTGCATATCTTAATGACAAATTTGGATGCCTTGAACAAATTGCCATAAGTTTTTCTTTTCTGTAAAAATGAATACGTTTCACAAGTCTCCAACATATCAAGGCATTTTGAGCAAGTGATACATTTTTTCAATGACTTGACAACAAATCCTGCGATATAAATTAAAACATCCTGTATATATGAGGATAAATGCCATCCCGAAGATCCAAAGTAGTCATGATCGTTTAATTCTGCACACAAATTTTTATACTCTTCAGTCTCCTCCAAGTCCTCCTTATGATCATTTATTGTTATTTTTTTATAGGAGGAAACATGAAGAATTGATGTATTGTCCAAACTAACAACATTCCCAGAATCAGCACCTCTCACTTCTCTTGCTATCAATAACTTTTTATATGCTGACTGAAATTGTCTGGCTGTGGGATTATTGTTATATCCATTTAAACTTCTGATAGCACCAAAAAATACCTCCAGATGGTCTTGAGAGAACTTATATGTCAATAAAAAGTGTAATTTCTTTGACACCACATATATTTTAAATATTTCCTCTAAACTCTCCATACATATTAAGAACCCTAGAAATCCTGTTTTCCTTCTTGAAGATAAAACTGGTATTCCATTCAAAGTGAGTCCCATGAAATATTCTTTCGCTTCAGAAAACCTTTTCAGATAGTAATCAATATTTCCGAAAGTTAATGCCCTCTTATATTCATAAGGAGAGAATTTATTTCTTGAGTTCAAGATGTCAAATAAATCGTTGACTAACAGACAGAAATTCGCAGTCTCTTCAGCACCATTAAAATTTATCAGTTTCAAATCAAACTCAAGAAATTTAAGAGCATCTGACACACTCCTGCTGAATGTTTGAGCAGCAATCTTGACTTTCATTTTTTCTTTAACGAAATGTAAATGGCGTTTTCTGATCTTTGTTGCTGCATTCAATCCTTCTATGTCTTGAAGATTCACTAATTCTTCAAGGTAAGTCCATTTTATTAATTTGTCGTATTTTGTTCTTAGAATTTTACTGTCTCCTAAGCAATTTCTCAAGAGTTTTAGCATGTGACAAGGGTCCAGGAAAATTAATACCTTTTCTTTGGTGACTGGGTGTTCAAAGTGAGTCTTCAATGAATAAGGATTTGAAAAATCAGCACCCAAATGACTTGCCATGTTCAAATTAGATGCTGCCCCATCAAAAGTGACAGAAGTTATTGTCAAATTCACTCCATTCAGAAACTCCAGACAGTTAATCACCAAATTGGCTCTTTCCCTGCTTGACAAACCATCTATCAAAAAATAGCCAACTGGAATTTTCCAGTGACCATTGATGCAGGTAACTAAGAACACAAGTGCTTCCTTAGCTTCTGGTAAAGTATCCACTTCAGGTTTTTCTCCAAAACTTATTGAGCCATAAAATTTACCAGAAATGAACTCAATTTTTTTTCTAATGGCCATTTCGTCAATCACCAGGTTGCAATATATTTGTTCTCCCTCAGACTGCTGCACTTTGTTCTTCAAGGCACTGAGGGCTTCAGTTGTGAAACCAGGATTTCCATCAATGGTCTGATACCACTTAGAAATGGTCTTTGGGTGTGGAAGAGAATTATTGAATTTTTCCCTCACATAATTATAGGCTCTAGGCGAGTAAAAATGTAGTGTTAGGGCAAATGCTCGAAGAGAAGGAGTAAATTTCTGATTTTTTGATCCCTTAATGAGTCTATTCACCATATCTCTACTAGGGCCTGGTAATAATGCCTGAAATATTGAAAATAATTACACTCCACAAGAATGTGCAAAGCTGAATTTCACTCACCTCTATATGATCTTGAGCATTATCAGATATAAAGTTCTTTTCCCTCAAACTATTCAGTAGTCCTGAGATATCTGAAATTTTCTCTTGGAGTCTCCTGTTCTTCATCCTCAATGCTTTCAGTGCCTTTTTCTGTTCTGCAATTTTTCGTTTTGCAAGAGAGAAGGCAAATTTTCCTTGTTTTGGGGTCCGGAAATCTTCATCCGTTACATCACCAACAAAACATTTTCTTTTTCTTGATCTTCGTACCGTACTTTTAGCTTCAGAACTGAAATAAGAAAATCGAGGTTCAATAACACAAACCAGAATATAGTTGGCAATTTTTCCAAAATTTGAAAATAAATTGAATGAAACTCACGAAGTTGGATGTGGTCCCGTAAATACTTCAGAAGATACCAATTTGCTTGATGATTCTGAAGCTGTCAAAGTACCAGATGATTCTGTAGCGGTTGAAGTAGCAGAAAAATCTGATGCGGTTAAAGTACCAGATAAATCTGAAGCTGTTAAAGTTGAAGATAAATCTGAAGCAGTGAGTGTAGCAGATAAATCAAGCTCTGTTGAACTTCTGGATAGTTTAGAATCACTCGGTTTTGAGGATTCCCCAACATTACCCAGATTAGTGATATTATCTGATAGCTCCTGAGTTACCGACCTTTCATCTGGAGATGTGCTACTGGAACTGAAATTTGAGATATTATATTTTGATGTCCATATTCTTGAAATAAAATTTGAATAAATCTCCCTATTACTGTTCAATAGACTTACCAATGAAGCGATAACGAAATCCTGGACGGAATAGCTTCAGTTTTCAAAAATCTTTTTCCTGATTTATATAGGAAGTCTTCATCACAAAAATGGTCAGAGCAAACGTATACCTCCTTCGCAGATTTTGTATCTCCCAAATTAAATTGATCCATCCACAATTTCCGTCTAGCATTATCACTAGGCATTCTATTAAAAGGAAATACTACTTTTAAAAAAAGTATACAATAGGCTTCTATTGGGAGCTAGGTACTCCCAACTACGCCTATGGTGAATTATTGTTTGTTTTTATTTACTTACCGATATATGGATCTCCCGCAGCCTTTACTGGTGCTTTTTTTACAGATAACGCAGGAATTAACCATTTTTCAGTTTGATACAACGAATAAGTATTGTCCTACACAGTTTAAACTATGAAAATCACTTAAATAACTCAAAATATGGATTTGAACTTCACTGAAGAATCAAACGTGAAAGAAGACGGCCATAATGGAATGGTTGGGGTCACAGCGTTGTCACTATTATATCACAGAATCTCTTCTTCATTTCGTTCTCTGAATTTAGGCCGAACGAATCAAAAATATTTTTGTAAAATATCCTTCTTACGAACGTAATAACGAACATAATCGTTGCTGTTATAATGAAAGTAAAACTAGTATAAAGGTTAATATGAAATACCTTTGGAGAATAAAAACAATTTTAAGAATTTCAAAGTTGTAACATAACTAACATCGAAAAAAAGAATCAATGTCCAGCCAAATATGATTTCACCCATCAATATTTCTAAAATAATCTTAACATTAATATCGAATTCGATAAATTCAGAATTGAAATAAGGTATCATATTTGTTGTATATATTCTAGTTGTTGATCTGGAAATTCTCGACATTTTAGAAAATGCCGGCAACTCTGCACGGATTCATTCGTATCTCCAGGTCACATGGTAGGAAGCCACCAATAGGCAGCTGCGGGAAGGTTGTTTTGATTTTGAAGTAAATAATAAACAATTCGCTATCTTATTTCGACCACGTTTTCTCTCTCACTACACTCTATCTTGGTGTAGAATATCTTTGAACATAACCTATCTCACACAAGAAATAGCGCCACAACAGTGAAATATTGCGGATTCTTTCGGAAGTAGGACCCGATCTACAATCGTTATGCCGCACGGACAGAATAGAATTTGATCACACGACAATTTTGGGCTCAGAATTCAAAATAAGAACGCTTTTGTCCAAAGGAAAAGCTAGCAAAATATAAAGGACCCCGCACTTTTTCTATGGCAAATGGCGTTCCGTCAAATTTTCTAAAATTTTGGTATAATGTAGTACTCGACCTACTGATCAAAAATGTACATGGCCCAAACTCAATCCTATGACTAGTTTGCGAGATACAGGGCGTTGAAGTTGAGAATTACCCACTTTTACTACGCCCGTATCTCGGAACAGAATCGAATGAAATTCAATTTTTCTCAAGAAACATGTCATGACATCCCCAGGGAGCAACCATATAGAAGAATATGACTGAAAATCGTTACGAATACAGGGTTATCCATAATTGAATGCATGCCCGATTTTGAAATTATAAAATATGTCAGTTTCAGAGCGAGAACGATCACAAAATGAACTTTTACACTAGATATGTTGTTGTTACATCAAAAAAGTCTGAAATACCCAGAATTTATACTGGGTGATCCATTATTAAAGAAACTATTCACAAGCATGGTTAAGTGGACACCCTGTATTTCTGGGTTGATTCAAGGTGTTTGTTTAATTTATCATCATGGACTTCAAAGAATACAGGGTGATTCAGTCATGAAATGAACTTTGAACATCATGAAAATACCGAAAAACCCCCTTTTTTTTTCATCACCCTCTATTTCAAGATTAACTCCGATGAGGTGGGAGTTTTCTTTCACCATTGTACTTGAAATAAAAACATCAATACGGCTGAGAGTTTTTATCCACTTCCTATGACCAGATTTTTTTCATGTAATATGAAAATAATTTATTTATGTTAATTTATTCTTATTCCAGCATAAAAAAAATCTGGTCATAGGAAGTGGATGATAACTCTCAGCCATATTGATGTTTTCATATCAAGTACAATGGTGGAAGAAATCTCCCACCTCAACGGAGTTAATCTTGAAATAGAGGGTGACGAAAAAAAAGGTGGTTTTTGGGTATTTTCGTGAGGTTCAAAGTTCATTTCATGACTGAATCACCCTGTATTCTTTTAAGTCCATGATGATATGTTCTGAAAAAAATCAAATAAACACCTTAAATCAATCCAGAAATACAGGGTGTCCACTTAACCGTGCTTGTGAATAGTTTCTATAATAATGGATCACCCAGTATAACTTCCGGGTATTTCAGACTTTTTCGATGTAACAACAACATATCTAGTGTAATAGTTCATTTTGTGAACGTTCTCGCTCTGAAACTGACATATTTTATAATTTCAAAATCGGGCATGCATTCAATTATGGATAACCCTGTATTCATAAACATTTTCGGTCATATTCCTCTATATGGTTGCTCCCTGGGAATGTAATGAAATGTTTCTTGAGAAAAATTGAAGTTCGTTCGATTCTGTACCGAGATACGGGCGTAGTAAAAGTGGGTAATTCTCAACTTCAACGCCCTGTATCTCAAAAACTAGTCATGGGATTGAGTTGGGGCCATGGACACTTTTGATCAGTAGGTCGAGTACTACATTATACCAAAATTTTAGAAAATTTGACGGAACGCCATTCGCCATAGAAAAATTGCGGGGTCCTTTCTGAAAATAATTTTTTTATCATTCCCTCATTTTTTCAGCACTGAAAGACCCCCACCATCTGATGACAACATTTTTTACATGTTCAAGCTGAGTTTTTATTACTACACTCTGATAGGCACATTGCTCTGTTGCACCATTGGCTCGTGCATCAGCTTCTTCACGAATAAAAAAGACGACCCAATTGTACCCAAAAAATTATTGTGCCCTCTAGTCCACTGGATGTACGAAGACGAAGAGGACGAAATCGACCAAGAAAGTAGAAGAAACGGCGATTACTTCAACGTACAACAAGCCATTCAACTTACCACGAGGCACGAGCAAGAAACCCTGAAAAAAGATGTAGGAAACATGGAAAACAACGTTTAAAAATCGAAATAAAGAAAACAAAATAAACATTCATCTGGTTTTATTGAACAACTTATTTCAAATATCACAAATATTTGAGTAATTAAAAATCCCTAAGATTTTAAGGATCTTGAGAAGACTGCGCTTCATTCTCATCTTTCTCTTGTTGTTTTTTCGCTTCCAAACTTTGGAGCTGCTCTAACGTAAGTAAGGAAACTCCCAGCTGGTCCTCTTTAGTGAAAGGCTGGGCCATTTGTCTCAGCCATCTCTTCGAAAGCTGAAATCGAATAAAATGAATAAAATCATGCTGAAAAAATTAACGCACAATCTGAAAATCTCAATTTTAATGAAAGTTAACTATACATTGACTTTATAACTTATTTTTTATGTTCTCTCGGGAAGGTTTTGAACGAAACAAGACACATTAAATGGAAGAAAAATTCGGGATTTCACCGAATCTTATGTGAAAGAAGAGAAATGAACAATTTTCAAAATACTGAAATGTTGATAAGTGATTTAATACTTTGACAGTCATCATGTTTTTAATGACTCCTATATTGCTCAGTGAGAGGAGAATGTCCTTTGAACAATGGTATCCATTTGCGTATGACAGCAGTCCTTGGTTTGAACTGGCATATTTTCATCAGATTATTGGGACTTTGTTGAATAGTTGCACTAATGTGGGGGTTGACACATTTTCCGTAGGTAAATATCGACTGGTGTGTGACTGAATTTGTTTAACTTCTTTATACACTGCGCAAAAAAATTAACGCACATTCTGAAAATCTCAATTTTAATGAAAGTTACATTGACTTTATAACTTTTTTTTATGTTCTCTCGGGAAGGTTTTGAACGAAACAAGACACATTAAATGGAAGAAAAATTCAGGATTCCACCGAATCTTATGTGAAAGAAGAGAAATGAACAATTTTCAAAATATTGAAATGCTGGTGAGTGATTCAATACTTGGTATTTCCACCCCTTGCGTTAATTACAGCTCGGCAACGACGGTTCATACTCAAAATGAGTGATCTTAAAATGTTCTGATCTAATCCTTCCCAGATTTCTCCGAGTTGGATTCCTAAGTCATTAAGAGTAGCTGGATGATTTTCTGAACTCCTCAGCCTTCTTGCTGGCCATTCCATTCGAGAGACTTCAACCTCTTCAAGGTACTCCTGAACGATGCGCGCACGATGGGGTCTGGCATTATCGTCCATAAAAATGAAATTTTCACCAATGTATGGGGCAAATGGCACTACATGCTCTTCAAGAATGTTCCTTATATACTTATCAGCATTCATAGCTCCATTATCAACGACCACTAGGTATGTGCGAGCAGTCAAAGATATTCCACCACATACCATAATCGATCCTCCCCCGAAACCAGTAGTATTCAGGAAATTGCACTGAGCATATCTTTCATGTGGACGTCTGTATTCAAGGGAACGTCGATCACAATGGTAGAGGCAGAATCTAGACTCATCTGTGGAGAGAACTCTTTCCCAATCGGCCTCTTCCCAATGGATATGTTCTCTCGCAAAATCCAAACGCGCCCTTCGATGGGCTGGGGTAAGAGCTGGGCCTCTTGCCGCGACACGAGGCCTTAAATCATATTATCTGACCCGATTTCTTATTGTCTGAGTGCTAATTTGCACCTCATGAGTTTGCTCAAGCTGATTTTGAAGGAGGCGAGCGGTTGCAAATCGTTGTCTCAACGAAGAAACTCTCAAGTAACGTTCTTGAATGGCAGTTGTTACCCGTGGTCCACCCTGTCCTGGTCTTCGGACATTCATACCTGTCTCCCTGAATCGCTGCAACATTCTGGACACACTTGTATGGGAAACTCCAAACCTTTCTGCAATTCTTGTGTATGTCCACGCTTCTTCTCGCAAAATTACCGCTTGGGCACATTCCTCTTGGGTCAAATTGCGTGTTTCGCGTTGCATAGCGATCGAGTGTAGAAAATCAAACGGAAGAAAAACTATTGATCACTAGAATTGATCGAGAACAACTGATTTTAGAATGGTGCCAATACATTCAAAATCTGATATAATATCATCTTTTTTTATTCCTGCTGGGAGAAAACATCTGTATTGAAGAAAAACGTTGAAAGTGGATAACATATGCATGCATAATTCTGATAAAAATAATTATCATTGAGAACACCTTCAGTTGTAGAATAAATTTGAGATTTCCATAATGTGCGTTAATTTTTTTGCGCAGTGTATTTAACAAAATCTCAAATTCAATTAAAACAAAACAAGAAAATAATTTTCGCAATCACCTGGACAGCTTCTTCTGTAGATAAATTACAAAGTGAATCCTTCAAATGTTCCTGGATCCACTTAGGCAACTTTGTCCGTTTATCAGCCCTGGAAAACCTCTTGTCTGCAAATACCATGATACCGTAGTCTGTTTTTCCTCTAATAGCTCTTCCAACGCATTGGGCTGCGTGTCTCATGGCATCAAAGGTTAGGAAGTCGTTTTCTCTGATCTGCAAAATGTAGAAATACAGTTCGAACATTCTGTATAATAACAAAAAAGTTGATAAACCTACCTGGAATTGATCCCTCAAATAGTCCAGTCTTGCCTTCAATATCCTAGACTGGGTGTACACATACGGAATCCCGAACATGAGCACGCACCGACCCAAATGATGATCGAAATCAACTCCTTCTGAAACTTTTCCTCTGGCCACTGAGAGTAAAACTGCTCCTCTTCCAGATTCACAAGCCTTGAATTACACGGTTGAAGAATAACCAATAACGCTCGAAAAGTTTGCCAAAAAGACAATAAAATGATTGTTTTTATACTCCATTCACTTTTATAATGTATCCCGGTTGGCCATGATTTAGGTTTACCAAGTTTTTTCTCTTAGAACTGACGCAGGTTGATACTCGTTAAATGTCTGATTCTCAGTGACGTTGCCAATGCTTATTTCTATTTACTCTCTTTTAACTTTGTGAATGGATTTACTTCCTTTAAGGTTTAACTGCGTCACAGGTTTCGTGGTACTACTACATTTTCCCACTGGAGTATTATAAGTTCTACAAAAAAGTGTTTAAATGTCTTCTGTAGGCTTATTTCTTGAGAATTTTGAAAACTGGGGATTCCATAGTTCCAAGTTTTTCCGTCGGGTTATTCGACTACTTTGATTTTTTTTCGAATGGACTATCACAAAGTAACAGACTATTCTGTCGATTATTTTTCAGTAAAATTTCAACACTCGATTCTTGATTTCCGTAAAAGAAAATAGCATGAATCTTCCATTCATGTTTATATACGTGAAATATTTCCAGTATTAACAGAGAAAAAAGTTTCTTCAACATTCGCCAGGTCTTTGAAATTAATAAATTCACATAATATTTTCTCAAATTCATTATTTACCCAAAGTAAAAAACATTTAGATGAAAACGTAATTACTACGACCTCTATATAGAAAGGACAACGTTGCTTATTCAACTGACAGAAATAACACTATAACCTAACATTTTCAAGATACAGGGTGAGTCTTTGACTTGTACTTATATTTTAACTGTAGATTCCTCTCATCAAACGAAACACTTTTTTCCTATACCATTTTTCAAAATTCGGTTTGGTTTGGGAGATACAGGGTGTCGAAAATCCATGAAAAAAACACTTTTCTGTTTATATCTTCGGAAACGTTATTTCGAATGAACTGAATTTTGGTTGAGTTTTCACTCTATTCATGGTGCATATTCCTCAATCGAAACCTATTCAATATCTTTACTAGTATAAAAGTTACAGGGTAGTCGACTTATCACTACACGCTAAAACACCATAAAACCACTTTAAAAAGATAAACGGTTCATATTTTCGAAAGAATCAATCATTTGAGAAACTAAAAGTATTCTTATTTTTTTTTCAATAAAACGCGTCGTTTTCGAGTTATTTCCAATTTTACCCGGAGAAATTTGACGAAAAAATCATTAATTTCAAGAATAATCTGAATGCGTCTCTGAATTAAATATCATCGAATATTATTCCTTCTCTGGTCTTCAAACGAGTTTACAATTTTGTCACAATATTTATCAACCTTGTCGAGATATTTTAATAATTAAATCCCCCAAATGTGGGAGATAAAATTGAACACCAAGGAGGATTTAACACGCACAGTTTCTATTGAAAATTCATAGTTACCGGTCCATATTGAAGTTAAATTCGGAATGATGAATCTCGACACAAACTACTTATTAAATTGAAATTAATGAAACGATACCTGATAATCTGTGGCGATGTTTCTATCTAAACAACATCCTCTTGGAATTTTATAAACTCGACACGGTTGAAATTATATTAATTCACTTCACATAATAATCACATTAGAACAATAATTCACTGAATTATTATTCAGAACTTCACATAATGTTTACAGTTTGTTCAGAGACTCTGTTTTGTTATTGTTTTTAGTTGGCCTCCAGATAACCAATATTTCGGTTTTCGCTCTACGCGTGCGTGGTAAAATTTGGCGGCTAAGTCGATTTATGATGGAAACGGCAGAATTCATAGATATTCACACCACGGTACACAAATGTATCGTGATTTATACTATGTTTCGTAAAAAATCCTTAACATCAATGAAAATATCAGCAAGCTGACGATACAAATTAGATTACGTTATGTTTTTTAATAATAAATCTGAATGAAAAGTCTTTCTTCATGATATTGTTTGGGAATTTCGAGGAAAATATGAACAAGTTATTAGTGTTTACAAACTAATCTGCAGAAAAAACGAAGAAGGAACTTATTTTGGTGGAATAAATGTGGCTTTTTAGTTGCAGATATAATCCGATGAAACTAACTGTTTTTGTTGAAATTATCGTGTTTGCAACATTTTTATTCCAATAAGGTTAGTACTTGAGTATTACCTAAATGTATAGACTCAATTTCTATCGAGAAATATGAACTTTGAATCAATTCCACAATATCATTTCAGGGACGTAATTAGCACATTTTTTTTTCAAATGGCTATATCTTTTTAACAGGGCCGAATTCGGAAAAATGGAAAATGAAAAAAAGGTTTCTTTTGACCTCAAGAATCTTCAGTTAAAATATATGTACAAGTCAAAGAAATGTGTCAGAATTTCATGGCCAACTGGGATACGGATAAAAGTGAATGGAGTTTGGATCGAAATATTTGTCAATTTTACCTTGATATAATACATGAGGGCAAAGCTTGTTTCGGCGGAGTCTTGCGTCTCAATGAAAAGTAATTTGTACCTTTGCAGACTGTCGATAACGCCCTGGTCGTACCAACTGGCCACGACATATTCCAGATACATATACGATGTGAAAAAACAAACTATCCCGTCCGGAACGTTGGCAGCCATCTGAAATATAAAAACTGAATTCCCATTGTTTGAACACCAGCGCTAACCTCAAAAATATTTGACAGATTGCTTTAAATCTCTGCAGGTTAGGTACCCGGCTATTCGCAAACAACTTACCTCGACTAGTAACTGACCATAGTTTCGTATAACCGCGTTGTCTTCTCTGGACTCAAACTTTGAAGATATGGCAACCTGATCGTTTCCCTTCGATACAATCTGCGAAAACCCATGTATTATGAACATAGACGTAGTAATTGAAGAATACAGGATGGCCCACATAAAACGAAATATTTCCGGAAAACAAACGCCAACAGATCAATTTTTTTGAGCTGTACGGCGGGTGGAGTAGGACTTCTCATTCGAGTGTTCCCAAGTACCTACGTTTCAACAGGCCACATGTGGCCCATCATTAACATGCAACAAAATACCTTTTTTCTCAAATTGACCTGTCGGCTTCTTCGGTATAAACTGCATTGTTTCACGTGGGCCACCCTGTACACGCATAGAACGGATAACCAATAAAAAATCTCACCATAGGTAACAAACACGGCCGTGCTAACGTCATCGTGAAAGAGGACATGATGACCGGATGAAAATTGAGTATTTTGGGATACATGTCCAACGGCGACAATGTACCCGAAGTTATGACTACCGTTTGGAATCGGTCGAATATAGGTTTGATGGCTATCGACGAATCCAAGCAGCTGAAAATTTTAAATGAATCAAACGACTTATAATACGAATAGATCAAGTATGAAAAGAATATCAATGTCTTATATGACTGACTCTGATTTCAATAACAACAAGAAATCCATTGACATCGGTCGAAAAAATTGACAGATGTCAAAAAATTTTACAGCAGTCAAAAAAGTTGACAGGTGTCAAAAAGATTGACAGCAGCTGGCAACGATTCCGGATAAAGGAATATTAAGATTTTTCCGATATTCCCCTAGAATTTCAAACGGTTCTGAATAAGCGATCTGAACAAAATGTCGCATAAAGCATGAATACGTGCAAAGGAGACATATTGACAAAATGCTGTAGTCCCGAATAAGATATCACCAACAACAAAGACAGTAAGATCTACCAATATCTTTGATATCGGAGAAAGCCGATCACCCATGTGATGGTTTCGTCCTCATTTAGACTGTCCAGATCGAATATTTCAAATAGAAATATTAGGTACGCCCTATAAAAATTGAGTAATATACAGGGTGGCCATTTGAAAACGAAACAGACGAGATTACAGACGAAATAAATTTTTTCGATAGAAATGCTCGGACAGGTCGATTTCTGTTTCGAGGGGGACAACTTAAGATGTAGGTTACGGACGCATAGCGCTTCAACCCTTGCTACTACAACCCTAACCCCCAATTTTTGAATAGGGAAGATGGGGTGAGTGATACCTCATTTGAAAGGTATTTTTATACTGATTTCAGCACAGTAATTGTTTTTTCATTTAATGCATTAGTTCTCGAAATATTCTTAACTAAGTATTTGAAAATGAAGTGGTGTTTTCATGGCACTTGTAGTGTTTTTTTGTGAAAAATCGACATTTTGAGCTTCAAAACAACCATGACTGTGGCTTCCTTCCTCCAATCCACTGACATAGAAATTTTTAATCAAGATGTCGATTTTTCACAAAAAAAACACTACAAGTGCCATGAAAACACCACTTCATTTTCAAATACTTAGTTAAGAATATTTCGAGAACTAATGCATAAAATGAAAAAACAGTTACTTTGCTGAAATCAGTATAAAAATACCTTTCAAATGAGGTATCACTCACCCCATCTTCCCTATTCAAAAATTGGGGGTGAGGGTTGTAGCAGCAAGGGTTGAAGCGCTATGCGTCCGTAACCTACATCTTAAGTTGTCCCCCTCGAAACAGAAATCGACCTGTCCGAGCATTTCTATCGAAAAAATTTATTTCGTCTGTAATCTCGTCTGTTTCGTTTTCAAATGGCCACCCTGTATAACAAAAACTCAGTGACCTTGCAGGTTTCAGATTGAAACCAAAAAATTCCTAAACTAAAGGACAGAAAATATCATCCTCTCGCTTCGCGACAAAAAGATACAGAGTGTATTAAAAGGTAAGGCTTTTTTTTGACAGATGGTAGAACTCATCAAAATAAGTCATTCTACCGAAAATTTCTTATATGAAATGTTCAATTTAAAGAATTTATAAAAAATTCTGGGCATCAGAACCTTGATACTACTCTGGCCTGCATCTCTCTGTTCATCATATCTCTACATCTCTGTCCCAGGTTTATGAACATCCGCGAAGTTCGGTGATTTCTTAGCGGAAATCTTGTTCTGTACAACTTATACGCTGAACTGGAATTTTGTTTTGATTCACCATAAATTAAGAGCATATCAACAAGTTCATTATTTTAATAAACGTGCGGCGTTTTCGAAACATAAAACACTCGTACCCTCGCCGTAACACGATCGAAGATTACTGATCACAATCGATATTCTGAGTCATGCATGATAAGAAGACAAAAAACAAGATTTTGATGTTGATATCTACGGAGAAGCAGGCGAGGAAGCAGGTTCGGACTGAGGAATCTTCAGATTCCCCTAGAAAATATTCTTGTTTCATTTTCTCGAAACAGAGGCTTAATTCAAATAAAAAAATTTTGTAAAATGACTGATTTTAATGAGTTCTGCCATCTATCAAAGAAAAGCCTCACCTTTAAATACACCCTGTATAATTATGATTCTACAATGTCCATGTCCATACTTTTTCAAGAAAGAAAATTGCCAAGACAATGAAGAAAATAAATAAAAACAATTATAATTGCCTACAACCAATTGCATTACAATAATTATTATCCTTTATTATTTCAATTGAAATGTCTGTAACCTTAAAAATCACTCGCAATTAATAAAGATCCTTTCTCTTTACACCAATAAGAAGGAAGTAGCTTCAACGAATTTTTGCACAACGTGGCATCGCTGTTTCTCTGAAACTCCACTCAATTTTGGAACCGTCCGTGAAACAAAAACAGACTCACCTGAAATGCAACACTGGATTCGACACCGTCGGCGTCTTATCATCAAAGGGCTCTACGATTATCGTGAATCCTTTCGTGTAGGTGGAAACCAGCGTTGCCAAGTGTGTTATCACGATCAAAGGACTGAAATCTGTCAAATTGGATATTTCGAGGGTGCGCAACAAAGAAGCCAGTCTTTCTGCGCAAAACCTCAACGGCTTCCTTTCTATACAAACTTTTGACTGGATGTCCTTTAAAAATCCAGCAGGAGATTCTTGCACGACGTGTTGAACTCTCAGTCTCGTCTTTAAATATTCCACGAATCGCTTCAGAAAACTTACGAAGTGTTCTGCTGTTCTTATATTTCCCGGAATCGCCTCTAAAAAGAAGAAATATCATTGAATGATGGAGAAACTAAGCAAAATTAACATATACCTTGTAAAATTTCATCAGGAAGTACAGGATTGGAAAGAAGAACGTCAGTCTGCCTATACGCAGCTGCTTCTCTTAGACCTTCTACCATTCTCTGGTATTCTTCCTGCAATTTCTTTTGATCATCTTCTTTTATTCTGAATTATAAACAAACAAATCAGAAAAAGATCAAAATATAAAGCTACAGACAAAAAGTTAAACATCTTATTAATGCACAACTAAGTTCCCGCTGTTTGTCAATAGATGGCTCCAGGAGCAAGTGCTGGTCGATTTTGACAAATCCAAAACGTCATGTGTCATTGTGTCAAGCTTAGACATTCGTTAAACCAACTGTTTCAACGCATTATTGATTTTGCTTTGGTGTCATTCACTTTTTTGGTTGTGTATGAATATTTTGTGCCATGGGCAATGGGCAATACTTTGAATTTGTAACAATTTTTTCCAAACTTGCATTTTCATAAAAAAAACAAAGGGAACTCCATTGCGCACCTAATGTTAGAGAAAAAATAACTCACTCTGCTACAGTTTTCTCCAATAATTGTAAATTGGTCGTAGACTTATCTATCACTCTCTTGTTTATTTTCACACTCATCGAATCTATACATACATTGTCAATGTTGTGAGCTTCGTCGAAAATGACAATGGATTCTTTTGTTAACTCTTTTGATACTACGTCTGCTATTTTAGGATCTAAGAGGTAATGGTAACTGTATACCACTATTTGGGCATGCACAATCTAGAGAAGAAAACTCATTTCATTTTTTTCATTAAAGAACATCAGAAATTTCAGATATCAAATTTTATTTCGAATTCTTTAAATCACACTCAAAAATCGTTATTTTGAGGCTTAATACTCAATTTCAAATACATCGGAAAGAGTTTTTGAAATATTGGTGAAATAAAATTTCAAAAATTCCAAAACCAGATTTTGCCAATTTCCGAACAAATTCATCAGCAACTCAAACTTAATTGTTTAAAACCATTTAGGGATCAAAATTCGGATATTAGGACCAATATATTGCAACTCAATAAAAATAATGTTATAATTTTTTAAACACTCACCGAAAACCTTGCTAAGAAATACGGACACCAGTTTCGGTCTCTTCCGTACTGTTTCATGTCATCGAGAGTGTATACTCCATGAGGTAAAGTACTGTCTTTACCATCTAGAGCAAATCCTTCAAAATACTGGCATATTGGAATTGTATCATCAAAATTATACTTTTCTCTAACATAACTGGCAGTTAGAGCATGACATCTTCCGTCGATAATTTTACCATCTTTCTCTTTGCTTACCTGAAGGATGAATCAAGAATGTGGAACTTAATGAAGTTTAATAATGAAAAATTCTCTGCTTGATCAGAAACTTCTCCAAAATGGGAAGAAAACCAAGTAATATCGACAATGTGCAGTTAATTTACCTCAGGATGGATACACATGTTTTTCCTGGAAGATAGAACTAATCCAGTAAGCCGTGGATATTCACCATCCACTTCTTCATAGTAGTCTAGAAGCTTTTTTAATTCTTCCATCACTTTTTCTATTTCTGGTACTGTTCGTGAACAGTATATTAGTTTTCTTACATCCATTGGTTTATCTATCATATAGGCCACAACAAGGGACAATAAGGTTGTAGTTTTTCCAGTACCTGAGGGCATTTCCAATAAACAATGGCCCTGAAAATGTGATATTTTGTTCCTGAGTAAATGACATCGTTATACCCTTGTTTTATATCAATACTTCAAATTGGAAATTAATTTCCAATCGAATTACTACTACTGAAAGCATACCTTAGCATCAATTGCCTTTTTAAGTTCACACATATATGCATATTGTTCTGGGTATATGTAGTCATATGGGAAATAAACAATCAAACCATCTACACTCAGCCTATAAAAGGAAAATTCAAATTAACAGAAATATATCTCAAAATTTTACCCAATTATTACTTCATGATTTCAAAAATTTGATTTAATCACAGAACTTCACTTGTATTTACTGGAAAATTCTAACCTAAATTCAGAAGCTCACACCATAGATATCTACAAATTCCACGAGACAAAAAATTTCGACAAGTCTTTTTGATCTAGGGCTGTATCATCTCGTCACATTATCCATATTTTTCGAATTTTTATCTTGGAGTAGTCTCTAATGACAAGATTCTCACTATTCACAAATCCGTTGTGAAATTCAATTATGTCCGTCCGTGAGCATTATAAGAAAGAAGAAGAAGATGTTTGAATCTGTTTGTCAATCAGTGTTGTTTACAAATAGAGTTTTGAAATTTTTGAATTGAAAACCAGAATCAAAATTCACTGATTTTTCAAAATAAAATAAAAATGATGTGTGAGGGTTGCAGAACTTATACTTCCCTGATAGAAATAGATAAAGAACGATTCTATTGGTACTCGATTGTATTTTGATTCATGGAACTCTCTCTTTATATTATACAATTTTTTTAGGACTGAACAACTAAGTCGGACCAATATAGAATTACACAAAAAAATCGTATATTTAGGTAGTTATATATCTATTTTAGAAAAAAAAGTTGCCAACTTGAATGAAATTATTTTATTGAAGGATATATCGTATGCTTCTCAATGCATCGAACATGAAAAAGAAAATGTAAGTAGCACAATAACAAATTAATAATTCATTTAAATCATGTTTCTTCAGCTAGAGAGTATAACGTTGAATAGAAATAAGAAAGAAGCACAGTTTGTTCCAAATGACTGCCTCAGAAAGCTCAGAAGTCTATGTATTCAATTGAACGGTGTCGTTGATGATTTTCAAGTAGAAAAAAGTAAATTTTCGAAAATTTTACGGAACAAAGAGAAGGATTTGAGTGAGAATTCTAATTTTCTTCATGAAATGTGAGTGAAAAATTAATTATAGCACAAAATTACAGCTCCTTCTGAGATAAGCAAATCTTGAAATCAAACAAGATATTTTGTGAAATTTATAGATAGAAACTTTTGAATAATCTACAGAAATGTTCCTGAATAACAAAATTTCGATAGGGTACAAACATACAGGGAGAATTTATTCAAAGAAATGAGCAAATACAATAATTTGAAAACTTGGATTTTCGAAGAATTGCATTTAGTTAAAAAGGTTAGTGACGACTATGTGAGGAAAAATATAGAAGAAATGGAGAAACAAATAGATGAA
This sequence comes from Adalia decempunctata, assembly GCA_951802165.1. NCBI lineage: Eukaryota > Metazoa > Arthropoda > Insecta > Coleoptera > Coccinellidae > Adalia > Adalia decempunctata. Next base: position 2,877,111 of record OX637695.1, on the reverse strand, counting down.
AAGTTCCGAAGTAAATATAAAACGAGTCTTCAACATGGTAGTAAACAAATGAAACAACAAGACGAGTTGATAAGGAAGATGCAAGTTCACAGACGAGAGTTATATTCTCTACTCAAAGAAGAAAAGCTCAAACGGAATGAATTGAAAGAAAAATATGAGGTAAGTATTCATATAATAATTTATTACAGCCACAAAAAATATACATGTTATGTGTTCGGTGGAATTTACATTTAGAACTAATTAGAAAAAATTTCAGTATTTATTTAATTATTTATGAACAATCAGGTGAACACAATTTCATTTCAGCAAACTTTAAATGACGTCCGAATGCAAATAAGGAGGCTAAAACAGAAAAATCAAAATATGGAGACACTTTTGCGTCTCCAGTCTTCCTAATACTTTAAAGTCTTGTAAACACAACGAAAAATGGTCCACTTTGAAATCTGCTTTAATAATGCGAACTGATTTCTATATTCAGAAAAAACAATGAAGATATAAGCATGTGGCTTGCTAATAATTGACAATTATTTTTTTATATGTATTTTGCAGGATCAATGAAAATTTTATTTTTTGAATTCGTTTATTCATGTGGAATTTCGAGACAGAAACAAAGTTGAAAGGTTGCATATCAAAGTTAAGTACAATATTGAGAGCTTGTAATGTTGGAAATGCTTGGCTTTATTTTTTCAATGTTTTATATAAACATACCTGACTTGAATATTTTAAATGCATTGAAAATGAGTATTTTTGTTATCAATTCCTTTGCACCAAAGTTTAACAGATCGGAATAGGACATTTATCAGTATTATGTATGTGAATTTGATGTTTTGTTGAATTATGTTCCGTCCTAAAAATGTACAAAATCTGAAAATATTTTAAATTTTTCTGCTTTTTTATATACATATTGTATTCAATATTTTTATAAAATTATTTTTATACTTAATCATTCCAATTTTTAGAGTTCCTGAAGAACTTTTTGTATTTATAATGTCATTTTGCAATGTAACTAAACTATAATCTTTTTATTTATGCTCAGTAAAGCTTTTGAACAATATTTTGGGTTTTTGTCTCAATTTGCTGTTGGAGTCGAATTCTTCACAGTGAAATTAGGAGTACGGTCCTGATCCTTACCAAAATCTTCCCGTTGAAACTGGATAAGACAGCCATGTTATATACGTCTATTAAATTAATTTAAACACTAAGTATAAATGCAAGATTCAAAAAAACAATTCTTGAGTGACCTCTGTCCAGTGTTGCCATTTCCAGGTTTCATGGCCGAGCTATTGAACTATAGACCAACTGAACTAATAATTAGTTCAAACATATCATAACCCTTTTCAACTATTCTGTGACCGAACACAAATAATATAACCTCAACACATTAAATCGACTTCAGATTCGATTTATGTGGAAAATCTTTCTAAATTTGTACTGGAAATAAGGAAAAATGTTGAAATTGCCCAGAAAATTGAGCAGTTGCCTGCGCACCCCCATGGTGAGGTTTATTTCAGAAAACACGGACCCTATAGAACAAGAAATAGGTTTGTAAATCAACCAGCAAAGTGAATTTTTATGCAACTAATACATTTCAGAATTCAAACCTCTCAATTTGAGACAGGTTAAGGGACCAGTATTTGTTAGACGTGCTCCCAAAAAATTTCCGGTGCATGAACCAAGGTACAGAAAAAAATCACTTATAATTTCTGAATTGAAGATTCTTCGGTTATGAAGATGAATAAGTTTTTTTGTATTATAGGGCGGAAAAAATGGCAACTGACCAAGATTGGGGCAATGTTTGGCCTGGACCTAAAACATTCCACCCAGCATCTGTACCCCTTCCCGTGCGCCAAGGTTATACCGAAAAGGGTGCACCAACTCCTAGTAAATATGCAAATGCAGAGTTGATGAAAATTCCCAACTTCCTCCATCTCACACCTCCAGTCATAAAAAGACAATGCGAAGCATTGAAACAATTCTGCACTCCGTGGCCTAAAGCTCTCGATTCTGACGAAAAATGTGAAAAACATTTTCCGATGGAAGTTGCAACGAGTAGTTATTGCCATTCATCACCTTCTATTAGGGATCCGTTATCGAGGATTGTGACTGTAAAGCTCAAATTATCTGCTCTTCAGTTGGACGATCACGCTAGGGATAAGTTTCTGAGATTGGTGGGAGAAAGATACAATGAAGAGACAGATATTCTGACTATTGTCACTGATAGATGTCCTGTGAAAAAGCAGAATTACGATTATGCCATGTATTTAATTACTGCTCTTTATCACGAGTCAAAGGTAAGTGAAATCCGCAAATGTCATTCAGGTATAGCTATTTTGGATTTGTTTTTTTTCATACAGAATGTTGAAGAGTGGGAGAAATTGAAATCAGAAGCAGATATGGAATTTTATGATTGGACCACATCTAAATCGAAATCCAATGTGGAGAAGCTCTTCGGAAAAGAAAGTGAAGCTATTGAAAATATTCAATCTTATACAGATGCTGTTAGCAACTTGATGAATGACGGTAAGTGAATTTTGAATATCTTGTATTATTCTGCTTTTTTTTGACCAAATATGAAATTTCGTAATATGTATTGCAATGAAATATTTCTAATTTCAGGTGAAAATGAATACAATTTGTCCAAGTACAGAGAATCTGTGAAGAAACTGCTACAGGTCCCAGATGCATTATACAAGGAAGAAATTGTTATAGGGAGTTAATAAATTGATTTAATTCAGTCAATAAGTGAAGTGGAGATTACAAACAATTAATGTAAATAAAGTTGAGTAGATTTGAAATAGACTTCATATTTCAAACAAAGAAATGTTGTTCTATTGTAACAATAATAATTTAAGCTTTTTCGATGTATTTTATATTGAATGTAACTTACAACAAATTATAACTTAAATTCTTCAAGTTTGTTTTATTCATCCCGTACGATGAAAATTTTCATTTACTGCGTTCGTTATTACCAATCCGGAGAGAAAACGGACACAGAACATCTAATAAATACGGATCTCTCTCTCTCTCTCTCCTCTCTTTCAGCCAGAGAGAGAGATCCGAATTATTGGATGTTCTGTGTCCGATCCATCTCCGGAAGGGAATACCGAATGCGCCTAATCAGTGAAAAGCATAGAAATTAGAAATTACCTGTAGTCATCAGTTGCCACCATAGAGAAAAGACCAATTCTCTATGGTTAGAAAGAGACAATTTCTCCATGTTTGCCAACCTCCATTGAAAGTATTAATGAATGTTCTGTGGTTGCATGCTATTATTTGAGGTTATGTGGAATTAAAATCCTTCAAAATGTTTAAATGCGCATGTTTAATTTTCTTGCCTAGCGCCATATTTGAATTGTTGAACTTTTTCAGTAGTTGAAAGTTTTATTTATGAAAAGCTGATTTTCGTGTTAAAAAATTCAGACAGCTGCTGTCAAAGGAATCGTCAATGATCCCGAATCTGAGAAAAATTGGGATGTTTTGCTAAAATTCGCTGAAATTTTATATAGTTTTGGTTGCGCAATCTGGATAAAATTTCGTATATAGCTTCAACACGTCATTCTCCCTCTAAATGCCATATTTCATCTCAATCATATCCGTAAAATTATATAAAGAGAACAAAATTTCGAAAAGCAAATTTTCTAGATTCGATCCTATCTAGTATACCTTGAAATTTCAAGTTTCTATCGTGTTAACTGCCGGACGGACTTAATTAAATTTGGCGACGGAATCGTCATCGTTTGAACTTTCATAGAAAAAATAATGAATTGGAACATCATATACAGGGTGTCCCAGAAGTCCCGCACTTCCTTGAGGGGATCGAAAGTGAAAAATATTATAAGCCCAAGTATCCATGTTTGAAATTTTTTGATAACGTAGTTCATTAGTTATTAATTAATGAAAGTGACCAAACAGGAGCGCGCTACAGATGAATGAGTAAGCAGTTGGGGACGAGAGAGTTAAGGTGCAGACACATTGTTGTCACGTCACGTCACATCACGTCATCTTCCCAAAAGGTGCAACCACGATAATGCATGGAACTTAGAGCATAGGAAGAGAGAAATACCTTTCAATAATGAAAAGTGAAGCCAAATCAACAGAACTAAACTGGGTGATTGTACTACTACGGAATCAAAATGTAGTAAAAATTTTTGCAACATTGTATCTGCTGTCACGTTATAGCACTGAAAGCACGCATGATCTATATTCCGCAAATTTACATTTTCTGAATGCACGTGTTATTACGTCTGATATTTTGTGAAATGTCAATCTGACATACATTTGAAACCGATCTGGGTGCTCATTCAATAATTCTTGAATTAATTGATGGAATTCCCCCACTTCCTCTGTTCGTTGATTCATTTGGTAAATCGAATCTCTTCTATGAGAATCACCAGCAACTGTAAAAGCAGCTATATTCTCCATATCTTCTTCCCATTTCCTCGCGTGATGTGACGTGACAACAGTTTGTATGCACCTTGAGACGCCAGAGCTGCTGCCGGCTTTTCACGCAGTACACCGAGACTGGCGTCTCATTTTCGCGTCCCCACTGCTTACTCATTCTTCTATAGCGCGCTCCTGATTGGTCACTTTTATAATTAATAACTAATGAACTACGTTATCAAAAAATTTCAAACATGGATATTTGGGTTTAGAATATTTTTCACTTTCGATACCCTCAAGGAAGTGCGCGACTTCTGGGACACCTGTATAATAAATTGAACGTTGTGTTTGTATTGTGAGAAAATGTTATGAAAACAGACCAGATGCAATCTGTAGGAATAATTAAGTAATCGTCGATTGAATAATGCATGTTAATATTCAATTGTTCTGAAATTAACACAACATGACGATGTGAAACCAGAAACTGTAGCAGTTGAAAGTTGTTTCGATTTGAATATGGGAATTGAATTTATTTACTGAATGAGACTATTTTCGAAGTGAGAGGAATATACGATTGAATTTATAAGGTTTTATTTATATACTTCAGAAGTGAAATAGTTTGAGCTTCTGAAAGAAATTCGAAAATTATAGTTATCGAAAGAACAAAACAAAAAATTCTAGGTTTATATGTCGCATATCGGCATATACAGGGTGGCCATTTGAAAACGAAACAGACGAGATTACAGACGAAATAAATTTTTTCGATAGAAATGCTCGGACAGGTCGATTTCTGTTTCGAGGGGGACAACTTAAGATGTAGGTTACGGACGCATAGCGCTTCAACCCTCGCTACTACAACCCTCACCCCCAATTTTTGAATAGGGAAGATGGGGTGAGTGATACCTCATTTGAAAGGTATTTTTATACTGATTTCAGCACAGTAATTGTTTTTTCATTTTATGCATTAGTTCTCGAAATATTCTTAACTAAGTATTTGAAAATGAAGTGGTGTTTTCATGGCACTTGTAATGTTTTTTGTGAAAAATCGACATCTTGATTGAAGATTTCTATGTCAGTGGATTGGAGGAAGGAAGCCACAGTCATGGTTGTTTTGAAGCTCAAAATGTCGATTTTTCACAAAAAACACTACAAGTGCCATGAAAACACCACTTCATTTTCAAATACTTAGTTAAGAATATTTCGAGAACTAATGCATAAAATGAAAAAACAATTACTGTGCTGAAATCAGTATAAAAATACCTTTCAAATGAGGTATCACTCACCCCATCTTCCCTATTCAAAAATTGGGGGTGAGGGTTGTAGTACCAAGGGCTGAAGCGCTATGCGTCCGTAACCTACATCTTAAGTTGTCCCCCTCGAAACAGAAATCGACCTGTCCGAGCATTTCTATCGAAAAAATTTATTTCGTCTGTAATTTCGTCTGTTTCGTTTTCAAATGGCCACCCTGTATATGTCGAGTTTGGTATCAAAATGTAGGTTTTCGAGGTCTCTGAATTCGATAAAAAATACACCAGAGCTCTATCTATCTTAGTTTAGATGTTTACCTGCGAAATGGAGTATTTGAAAAAATTGGAAATTTCAAATCGTCATATCTTTTCAGTTTCTTTTATCGCATCCATTATCGGTCTATTTATTGTTGATCAGCATAGTTCACAGTATCGTTGTGCAAAATATGAGCGAAATAAAAAATCTCAAATTTTGGGAAAAATGATCAAGGGGTAACACCCCTTAAAAACACACCATATATTCGTCGAGAAAATATCTTGTGATGTGTAACTATGCCATTGAATGGTAATGAATGTTGTTCGAGCCACTCGAATCATTCATAATAGCCACCAATACGACCGGTAACACCCTACCTAGAGTGCTCTGAAATCTGAGCTGGTAAAAAAAAGTTGACAATTAATTATGGAAAAAATTAAAAATTAAAATTCTTGGCTCTTAAAACGGCATGACCGACTTTTATATCAAAATGTAGGTTTTCGAGGTCGCTGAATTCAATAAAAAATACTCCAGAGCTCTATCTATCATAGTTTAGATTTTCACCTACGAAATGGAGTTTTTCAAGAATGGAAATTCAAAAACGCCATTGTTTCAATTCCTCTCATCGCCTTAATCGTTTATTTTCGATCAGCATCGTCCAAAGTATTCCTGCTCAAAATATGAGTAAAGTTGGGCCTGTGCAGTGGCGTATCTAGCCGGTGCGGTAATTGTGGGGGTACGAACCATATAAAACGTCCTGTGTGTCTTTTGATTTTCGCCCATCGAGTAGAAGGGGTAAAATGACCTATCAGGTCGTAAATTTTCAAGAAGCACATGAGGAATCTTGCAATTGCCAGAAGAAAAATTCAAAATAGGGTTTCTATGAATATTCACGAATAACACAATGTTCAGCTCCTACCCAATCGTTGACATCACCCAACAAACAAGTGGAAATGAAAAATACCACAATACCGTCTGGCAACAGTGTCTGTAAGTACTTTCACTCGCCAGAGTACCTTTCTTGGTAGAGCTGATGAAGACGTAAGAACTCAAAGGTAACGTTATTCCGATTATTCACGTTCTGTAATAGTCCCACGTAATGAATTTGAGTAACAACTCTAAAACAGATGAAGAATATAATTTGCGAAATATTAGAATAACATTGTATGTAACACCAGAATGCAGTGGGTTCTTTGAATAAGGTGATAACCTTCAACACTGCTCCATTCGTCGTTCAACAAGTTTTGTGTGTTCAATGTCATTTGGAATACCTGAGTTTTTAGTAAGTATTCAATCTTCAAGAAAGTGTGGTTTAGTGAGTTAATTCTTTATGAGGTACCTATGATCTTTATATTTTCCATAATATCCGTAAATCTGTTCGATACGCTCTAATTGGTGACAGCTTTGTGTTACAAAATATCGTTTAACGCAATAGATTCCAGTTATGAATGCGATAGATCTATAGCAATATTATCTCATACTTATTTAACATATATTCCTATGCAAGTTAATGAATGGCATAAAATATTCTCGCACATCAAAGTTACCTTTTTTTGCGTGTTAATCACGAACTAGAGTTATTTATTTCTTATACTGAAATTGGTCAAGTTTTTTTTTTATTGAATCATTTCAACACCATTTCTTCAGTACCATGAAACTACACCTGGGCATTTTTGTTCTCATATAATGAAGTATGTGGTATTCCACAATTTGATCAACATAATGTATAAACTTACAAACGTGAATTCTTTGAGATTTAATCATTAATAAATTCCGCCTGTACATGATAAAAAAACTGGCAGGGTAGAAACATTTTCAGTGGTGAAAAAAAGGATATTTAATATTTCAACGTCCTCCACTTATGAACGCCACTGACTTATTCCCGAATTTCCAAATGGAAAAATAAATTCTATAAAAATTGCTCTCTTGGTTGAAAGTTCTAAACATCACTGTTTTCATAAAGCGTAGCCTACGTTAGCATGAAGATATAGTTAAAATATTTCAAGCAGAAGAAGAAAGAGTAAGGACCCATGTTTACAAGAAAATTGTTGCCATTTTCATTAGTATTTTCAGCTCTATCAGCTTGTTTCACCTACTTCCTGGGACACCCTGTAAAATTTGCCAAAAAATCAATAATCTCATATTGCTCTTTCATTGATTTGCTATCTGAAGGCCAGGAAAAAATGAATAAAAAATAAATAAAATAAAAATTTCAGCCCATATTTTTTTTATTCTTATGATATCATTCGATTTTCACGAACTCACACATGCACTTTCTTCCGCCTAAATGATACTTACGGTGGATTTCACAAATCGTAATCACCGATGATCGGAGATCAACGGCTTGGTTCTCTGATTTTTGAAATGTCAAAAGTTTCGATGGATATGAGCTGTTACACAGAACAGATACATAAAAATAATATGTCAATTACCAATTATAGCAATTTTGGATTTAGTGATTTCCGCAAATATATTTATTACCCAAACAGAAATTCAAAAACATTTTAAAAATTATGAGAAAAGATGAGAATGGACATATCACGATCGAAACTGATCGCCAAAATCGTATATACTTGACATTTCGATATAAATTCACTGTGATATTCACGCGCTTCTGGATCTGTTAATAGACCTTCATGGTATTATAAGTCCTATGCAAATTACACAGTAATTGATGTCATATGTTCTTTATTCGACCATTTCAAACAACGACGACCGAAATTCTCGAAAAAAAAAACAGATGACATAAATTGATGGTCCCGAAAGCCTCAACAAATTCATCGCCATCTAATGGTGCTGATGTCAAATATAGTACCTTCACGATGAGATGTCTAGAATAATGGTGTAGGCACCCGTCAACTTTTGAATGGAATGACGTTCGACCAAATCGAAAATATTAGCAACGTGGCGGCGCCGCAATATCATTTCAGTGTATTTTCCGTTGTCAATTTGATGGATGTATCAACAGCTGATTTGCTAAAGTCAATTATGACATCACAGCAGAATGGCATCTTTTTATAATGAAAGTTTTCTACTTTTCCTAAGAACTAATATACATCAGAATGTCAGGAATATAAACACACATTATTGCTTGACAAAATTATCTACCATTAACACGCCACGTTCGCCAGAATAAATTCATGTATTTGAAATAACTGATAAAAATCAGTCATAATTTGTGAATAGCGGCACCTGAAGTGGAAAGAACGAAACATTGCTAATACAATCAATTTGGTCACAACAAAATCTAATCAGTTCCTACACCATTATTCTAGACATCCTACTTCACGATTACGTTATTTTGAATAAATAAAACTATAAAAATAACTAATAATCAGTCATAATGTGTGAATAGCGCCATCTGAAGAATCATTTTAGACATCTGTACTCCTACGCTAATACTTTTTGGTGTTGGCCAACGGCGCAAAGTTGTAGGCAACTCAAATAACACACTATTACAGTGACTATAGTGGTGATATAGTCACTGTACACCCCATCTAACGCCGAGAATATGGAATCAAGTACCAACGAATAAGCGGTAGCGTAACTGTAACTGTAGCGACACCTAGGAGGAAAAGCATTTCCTGTATAAGTGAAATTTTCATCGAGTTTTTCGAAGTTTTATTGCATTTTATAATAACCAGACCGTAGACGAATCTATATATAAAGTCTCATAACAAACCCCCCATCCGATCTCGAGTTATAAATGGTGTAACCAACATCTTTCTTTTATATATATATATATATATATATATATATATAGTTATCAATGGTCATTGTCACCTCCAAAATATAAACTCAACAAGCGTTGTCACCTCATATATAACGCTCTCACCTCCGAAATCGGAGGTCACAACGTTTTGCCTTGTTTTTTAGCTTGTTAGACTCAGGAGACTTCAGGGATCAACATATCAAAAAATCGTTTTGAGGTCAGAACGCACCATATTTCTGTACTGTACAATCTTTTAGTTCAGCTATATACCACCAGCGCTAGTGCGCCGTCCTATATATGGAGAAATAAGTCGAAGAGACATTCAGTTCGTTGTCACCTCCGTAAATGGCAACACTGTTAACCACACTCGTATGGAGCAGGTGCACTGAGGCATGCATAAAAAAGTGTATCAAAACAACATCTGGCATTCTTTCGAACCATAAAATCGTCTGGTTGATGTAAAATGAATCGTTTGTGAGAAGTTCGGAGGTCGATATTACTGACCCGACTATGAGATAACTAAAAATCTTTAAACGGAACATTTGTTATTGTCGTTATTAAAAGTTTCATTAGGTTCTTTCTTCTTTTGTTTTGCAAGAGTATCAGAGTTTGTCTAAGAATAAAAAAATTGCATATACCAGATTTCATTGAAATACACTAGTACGACTGAATACAGTATATTTTTCCCGAAACTGAATTACGAGCCGGTTTTCTAATGACGTTTATTTTTTTTCACCTACACGAATTGAGTTTTTTGGTTCTTATAGGGCCTAATGAAATCATCCCAAAAAATAATTATAAATTCTTATTCTTACACATTGCACCAATATTTAGACGATATACGAACTGGAGCTTCGTCGTCAAAGGTGAATAGTACCTACATAATTTCTCCGTTTCGTCGAATTTTGAAAAATAAGGAAAAAACTTTGTGACTAATTGCATTTTAAAAGTTTCCTTTTAAGATAAACTGCGAACATTTCTCCACAGAAACAGATTCAAGAGAAAGGTGTAAGGTGGAATCACCGTTTATAAACAGGTTCCTTGAAAAAAGTTGGAGACTTTCAATAATGAACACTTAAATAAATAATTATATTCGTATGTTGATTATAACATAAGCATTAGGTTTTTTTAGTAACATATTTTTCAAGATATATGAAAGTTTGCCTCTCGAGAGCACAATAATTTCCGAAAGAAAGTACTTGAAGATTCGATATTCACAAAGCGGCTTTATTTGCGAGCATCAAAATTATGCTTCCTCAAATTCCACCCCATGATTCAGCAGATCCGAAATGTTAATGTCACCATATATTCAAGATTTCAGATTCGATCCAACTGAAATATGGTATCTTGGATGAAATATGTCGACTCAAAAGTTCATGCAGAATTTCAGCCGAACTTGACGAATAGGTTAGATGTGAAAATGAAACTTTCTTATAATACGATCCTCACAGAATTTCGCATCATTTCCTTTTTGGAATATACTTTTTGGTGAATTTAAATATGATCGTATTTTAGAGTTATTAAGTGAATGATAGTGGATGTAACTCCAAAACAGTCGAGCAGTTTTAGTTCGAGAGAGAGTCTCACCATCAAGACTCCACAGCGAGCAAGAAAATTTCTAGTGTTTGTTCCTTTCTCTCGAAAGTTGAATGTCTACGAATGATCGGCCCCAAAAATTCAAAATCAATGTTCTCATCAAGAGCCTTATCTTACAAAAAAAAGTATGCAGCCAAACAGCGTAAACAAGTAAACGAGCCTATACCTGTCAGCAAGCAACTGAATTCAAAATTTGAAATACAAATCAAATAGCTTTTGGTGTATGTAGCTTCTGAGTGCTCGTCTATCCACCTAGTAGGTAGATTCGCATTTTTACATTCCGAGAATGTAATTATAAAAAAATGACTGAGGCCGTACAAAAATTGACAGTGATACTGTCCGTGATTCCGACCTTAATATCTTGAAATTCTTTCGATAATCGCTAGAAATTTTCGAGGTTCTGGATATGTAATACATGGGCTTCCAAGTTCCTACCTCGAACGCCGAAGGGTAGTCTCGATAGACCATACACGGGACTCTTTTCGAGCATTCGTGCGATGCTGGATGCCCGAAAGTCCCGTAGAGAGTCCTCGTCAGTGGCCTACATTAGGTTATGAATTTATTGGTATGAAGGAATGAGTATATTTAGATAAAATTTTATACTGAAGCGAAGAAAATGGTCGAAATCATTTCTTAAATGGGACCTACTTTGGATGATTGGGTTTAACAAAAAATTGAAATCTCGAACATAAATTGTATCACATAGAAACAAACCTCTCAACAAATAGGTGTAAACAATAAATATATAAAATAATATAAAAATGAGTTTGGAAGAATTATTTAACGAATTTGTTATCCCACAAACTAATATTTTCTTCGACGCATTTTGTTAAGGAGTGTTGAGCTTTTTGTTTTTTTTTTCGTCGAGCAAGCAGTAGGTTGTACTGCTTGCTATTTCCTTCGTCTTTTATCTGGAAACCGATTTCGGCTCAACACAAGTTTTCCTTCATTTTCTGAATGTTCTCGTTCGGAAGGATAAAATTGATCATTCCTTTTATTCAAGAGTAAATGCTTTTTAGTAATAAATTTACTAGGATGAAGACATGAGGATATTTAGAATTGGTTTTATGCCGAAGCGAAAAGAATGACTAAAACCATCTCTTAAATGGTATTTTTTTTTTAATTTTCGAGGGGTGTTCTATCAGTTGTTCTTATTGACCAAGTTACTTTTTTTGCATTCATAATATCGGCTTCTCACTTCTGAAACGAATTGACAAAATTAATCTTTATTCCCGTTGCTGTTGGAAGAATACACAAAGTAAAAAGCCGTTGAAAAGAAGAATCAGTGAGCTTAAAGTTCGAAATTTTTAGAAGAGTTATGAAATTCAAAAGCTGTCAAAAGGGGAATGGTGTTGAAAAATAATGTCACTTAATTGAAATCTATGTGCGATATACGAAAGACAAGAATAAGAATCATCGTTGCTTGGAAAAATTTATGACAGTAAAAGTATGATTGGAAGACTATTCGAAAAATTAAGTGGGCAGAATCCCTTCGAAAATTACGTTCAATAAATAAGATCATCCCACATTTTTTTAAAAGGATATAGTTACATCAGAACTAAATAAGGGTATAGTTATATCAGAACTAAATTTGAGAATAGTTTACAACATCCAATAACCCTGTCCAAATGATGATTCAGTTTGTGATAACAGAAAGTATTCCGTAGGGAATATCCCTTCTTTATCCTAATGAATAAAAAAATGAGAAGCTTAGCAATATTATGTTGAGCTATTGGTTGAAGGAATTTATAAATATGACATTTTTTTGGTAATGAAATTTTATAGTATATTGTTCAATGAGCGATTATGTAAGTCATAACAGACGCAGATGAATTTTGCAGCCCGAGCCTTCAGGCGAGGGGTGTAATTCATCAAGTGTGTTATGACCTTTTCCGCGAATTGAACACTATACTTTACCTTCGACTTCTTCAGTGAAATTCGAATCAATCAGCATTTTCAAAATTGACAACAGTTGTCAAAAGCGATTTCTTTGGTCGAAAATCTAATCGATATCGAATACCGTAGACAATTTCAGAAATTCACGTTTTCCAAATGCAATTTTTGGATATTCAGACCTAAGAAAATGTAGAAATGGATGGCGAGAACGTTACCTTTATGTCTGAAATAGAGTTCCCAAACGATTCGACTTTCTTATTCATTTCGTAATTCGTAAGCTACATTTTTCCTATTTGTATTATAGTGAGTTTTAGGCGTGAGTTATTATTACCTCACACTATTGGTTTATTGAGACTATTACAGATCAAAATGAGTTGAATAATGAATATATTATTCTATGGGAGTAGATAAAGATTATTATGTCTTTCCGTAAGTCCCGTATAACAATTACATATTGCCATGCATCAAATAAATGATGATTCTTTATGCCGAGTATTTTATCCATCCAAAAGCTGCACTTATACCAATTAATTATTCACTCTCCCATTTTATTTGAAGACTTGTTTCATTCCAATTGTAGTAAAATAACGTCTCGATATAATTCTCTTCCGTTATTGTTTGATTCAATAATTTTTGGAATTGCTACTATTGTAAAATTACGAAAAACCCCTCACCTCAATTTCTGTGGCTATTTTCATTCTTACTATTTAGTTATCGATTTGCGAAAAAAACTGCACCTATTTTCTCCAAGAACTCCATTTCGCAGCATTGTGATGGGATTTTTTTAGCGATCTCACACAATTCAAAATATGTATATTGATATTACAACTTTTTATTAATTTCGTGAGTTTTTATTCATGTTACAAATGATTCGATTTCCACGAAATTCTGAATTTAGGTTATAGTTCCCCAAAAAGAAACCTTCGATTTATTCATTTTTGTATCTTTACTATTATACCAGTCCCATCTTTGGAATCGGATTACTATTTGTTAGGATGAATCGTGGCAAATGGCTAGAGGTTTCAATAATTTCAAGACTTGGTGATTTCCTTTGAAAATTAAATTATTCAAGGTTCACTGGTCGCGAGGAGTTTCGAATTTGACCACATATTCTTCACCATTGATTCCAACCTAATCGTTCAAGATCATTTCGGCTAAAAATTCTTCAATTGAAGATATTTTGACCTAACGATAAATATCGTTTCGAATCCACAACAACAAGAATACTCCCCGATCTCCGACTCCTTTATAGACATGAATCAACCTTGAAAAACCAAGCCACCTGCATCCAATATATTATGAATATTGAATTTCATATATTCACTTCACCTACTTACCTCCGAAATTTGGCAACACCGCTGGAGGTTATAACGTTCACACTACAAGAAATATAAGCGGAGGCTACAGCGCCTCGATTGTTCAAACTAAATTTTTTCAGCAAAAATGTTTTCCCCTCTTTCGGTAATTTTGTTCTTTGGCTTCCCCTCTCCATATATCAACAAAAATTTTTCCATTGAGACTACTCCTTCACCCGGAGGTGAGGTCGCCCAGTCTACTTAACGGAGGTCACAGCTTAACAGGGGTTCATATATATATATATATAGATATATAGATATATAGATTACCAACTTTCAAACCGATCGGACAAGTAGTTTCTGATGGAATATTAAAAAATAACATTTCAAAAACTAATAACTCACAAACCACTGCTCATATTCCGCCCATTTACCAGGCATTAGGAAATCACTCTAAAAATTTCAAGTAGCCAGAGTCTAGATCTCTTCTATTGAAAGTGATGGTGCTTAGACCAGTCGGACAGAATTGAAATTGACCGCCAATTTTTCACGATTCAGGTAGTTCATCTGTAAATATGTCGAGGATAGTCAAAAAGAACCATTACATCGCCTCACCCAGGGTGGACCATTCCAGAATATCTCCCCACCTGTCAAGAAATTATGAATTTTCCGATGGCGAAGAGAGTCAGAGAGCTAATACTGAATATGCATCCATGGTAAGTTGCTACAGATATATTACACATAATTCCAAAACATTTAAATTATATGTGGTAGATTCGCATTCAAAAACCAACTACACTACGCAAAAAAATTAACGCACATTGGAAATCTCAAATTTATTCTACAACTGAAGGTGTTCTCAATGATTTTTATCAGAATTATGCATGCAGCAGGAATAAAAAAAGATGATATTATCAGATTTTGAATGTATTGGCTCCATTCTAAAATCAGTTGTTCTCGATCAATTCTAGTGATCAATAGTTTTTCTTTCGTTTGATTTTCCACACTCGATCGCTATGCAACGCGAAACACGCAATTTGACCAAGAGGAATGTGCCCAAGCGGTAGTTTTGCGAGAAGAAGGGTGGACATACACAAGAATTGCAGAAAGGTTTGGAGTTTCCCATACAAGTGTGTCCAGAATGTTGCAGCGATTCAGGGAGATAGGTATGAATGTCCGAAGACCAGGACAGGGTAGACCACGGGTAACAACTTCCATTCAAGAACGTTACTTGAGAGTTTCTTCGTTGAGACAACGGTTCGCAACCGCTCGCCTCCTTCAAAATCAGCTTGAGCAAACTCATGAGGTGCAAATTAGCACTCAGACAATAAGAAATCGCCTCAGAGAATATGATTTAAGGCCTTGTGTCGCGGCAAGAGGCCCAGCTGTTACCCCAGCCCATCGAAGGGCGCGTTTGGATTTTGCGAGAGAGCATATCCATTGGGAAGAGGCCGATTGGGAAAGAGTTCTCTTCACAGATGAGTCTAGATTCTGCCTCTACCATTGTGATCGACGTTCCCTTGTATACAGACGTTCACATGAAAGATATGCTCAGTGCAATTTCCTGAATACTACTGGTTTCGGGGGAGGATCGATAATGGTATGGGGTGGAATATCTTTGATTGCTCGCACAGACCTAGTGGTCGTTGATAATGGAGCTATGAATGCTGATAAGTATATAAGGAACATTCTTGAAGAGCATGTAGTACCATTTGCCCCATACATTGGTGAAAATTTCATTTTTATGGACGATAATGCCAGACCCCATCTTGCGCGCATCGTTCAGGAGTACCTTGAAGAGGTTGAAGTATCTCGAATAGAATGGCCAGCAAGAAGTCCAGATCTCAATCCGATTGAGCAGGTTTGGGACAACCTCAATAGAAGGCTGAGAAGTTCAGAAAATCATCCAGCTTCTCTTAATGACTTAGGAATCCAACTCGGAGAAATCTGAGAAGGATTAGATCAGAACATTTTAAGATCATTCATTTTGAGTATGAACCGTCGTTGCCGAGCTGTAATTAACGCAAGGGGTGGAAATACCAAGTATTAAATCACTTATCAGCATTTCAGTATTTTGAAAATTGTTCATTTCTCTTCTTTCACATAAGATTCGGTGAAATCCCGAATTTTTCTTCCATTTAATGTGTCTTGTTTCGTTCAAAACCTTTCCGAGAGAACATAAAAAATAGGTAATAAAGTCAATGTAGAGTTAACTTTCATTAAAATTGAGATTTTCAGAATATGCGTTAATTTTTTTGCGCAGTGTAAAAGTAATCTGACAGCTGTCAAAAACCTTTGACAGCAGCTGTCAAAGTAATCGTCCATGTTCCCGGTTATATTATTACAGGAATTAAGGAAGTTTTTTGTCGCCAATTCGCTATCATTTCATATTGTTCTGGAAGAGAGATCTGGACAAAAATTTGCACGTAACTTACATAAGTCGTTCTCCATTCAAATGCGAAATTTCATCAAGATCGAATCGGTAGTTTAGGAATTATAAGGAAAACAAAATTTTGAACGGCCACATTCAAGAAACCCCTGTGCGAATTTCGCCCATTGAAGATCATAACCCCTATACATTCGAGATCCAAACCTACCTTGAAAATTTCAAGTCTCTAAGTTGATCCGTTCGAGAGTTATAGTGTTCACGACCGGACGGACAGAATTGAATTTGACTATTCTTCATCAGTGGATCGATTAACCTTATCGTTTGAGATCATTCTCAGCTCAAAATTCGAAAAATACATGACGGAATCATGAAGCTCTTTTTTTAGTAGAATTCCATGAAATTTTTTCTGTGTTTGAATGATTTTTCTTTCTTTAGCCCTACAGCCTTCAACACGAAATGAGGGATGAGTTGCGGTATGAAAAGGACAGCGGGTACAACTATATTCCACCAGCGCATTCTTACACAAACAGAGAAAGTAGTTACGACGCTGGATCAGACATTTATGTGACAAGTGGTGCCTACAAAACAGCTTCTGAAATTAGGTAGGATCATTCCCTCTTCACCTCTGTCATTCTGTCAATAAGAATATAAGTACATCAGAAATTTCAGCGGAGTTAACAATTATTTATGAGGATATAGAATTTTTTCAGTAATTTTCCAGTATTTTTCAAAAACTCGAAATTCTCGAATTTCTTCTATATATTGGTGACTCTGAAACTCATTGTCATCTTCGAACACTCATTTTAGTTAAATTCTCCTTTTGCTTTAGTTCAAGATACCACCCGCCAAGTGAATATTCTCCCCCAAGTATAAGAGCCCCTTCAGGAGTAAGCTACGACAGAAGAAGTCACAGATCAGGTAGATCAGCAGGAGTAAAGTTAGAGGCGTACACAGCACCCAATCCGCTTTGTCCAAATACTCGGGGGCTATGTTGTCTCATGTTACTCTTCAACCTAGCCCTAATTTTGGTCACACTGGGATTTGTTATAGTTATTCAGTTCCACGAACCCACCATAGTTTTGTAAGTATCCAAGACAGATTTTCGACATTTTTTCAGTATCCCAATATTTTTTATGTAACAATGAATTTAAATTGAGAGAAAAATTAAAAAGAAATTCGATATTTCTTTCAGTGTTTTGGGAATAATATTCGTCATATTTGGTTGTCTCACTCTTATTGGCAGTCTGATATTCTGCGTAACAATATTCAGAGAAGCCAAGCACCCCAATGATGTAGATGGTATTTATTGGACTAACCATTGGCAGAAGAAAATTGGAACAGTGCCTCCTTAAATTTTGAAAGGAAAAGTAATGAATGAAAGGAATAAGCAACTAAACATGGATTCTTCAGTGGACCCTGTACATAAATTAACGATGTTGAAAGAACATGTATATGAAACTAATAATGAATTTTTCTGTGAAGATATGGGAAGATTGTGTGAATAAAAGAATAACTCAGCTTGAAAATTTTTCGAAAAATTCGTTGATCGAGTTGGATTTAATAATGATGAAGCTTTGAACAAATAATATAGGCAATGAATGTGTGATGAAATAAGGTACCTATAATGATGTATAAAAATTTCGTGATATTTTTGATACTTTTTGTAACAAAACGAAATCTTTTTATGCCTATGTATAAAGAAAACTATTAATTTTTATCGTTGTAAGCACAATTTTTGTTATGAATTGTATATTTTTATGTTCATAAAATTATTTTAATGATTATTTTCTCTTTTCTTCCTTAACCTTTTATTATATTGAAACGTTTTGTGTTTTATCTTACAATACAGGGTGTATTTAAAGGTAAGGCTTTTCTTTTGACACGTGATAGCTAGAACTCATCAAAATAAGTCATTTTACCGAAAATTTCTTATATGAGTTCAATTTAAAAAAATTATAAAAATTTTGGGCATCAATACCTTGATACTTCTCTGGTCTGCATCTCTCTGTTCATCATATCTCTACATCTCTGCACCAGGTTTATGAACATCCGCGAAGTTGGGTGATTTCATAGCGGAAATCTTGTTCTGCACAACTTTTACGCTGAACTGGCATCTTGTTTTGATTCACCATAAATTAAAAGCATATCAACAAGTTTATTATTTGAAAAAAAAATTCAGGATTTCACCGAATCTTATGTGAAAGAAGAGAAATGAACAATTTTCAAAATGCTGAAATGCTGATAAGTGATTTAATACTTGGTATTTCCACCCCTTGCGTTAATTACAGCTCGGCAACGACGGTTCATACTCAAAATGAGTGATCTTAAAATGTTCTGATCTAATCCTTCCCAGATTTCTCCGAGTTGGATTCCTAAGTCATTAAGAGTAGCTGGATGATTTTCTGAACTTCTCAGCCTTCTATTGAGGTTCTCCCAAACCTGCTCAATCGGATTGAGATCCGGACTTCTTGCTGGCCATTCCATTCGAGAGACTTCAACCTCTTCAAGGTACTCCTGAACGATGCGCGCACGATGGGGTCTGACATTATCGTCCATAAAAATGAAATTTTCACCAATATATGGGGCAAATGGCACTACATGCTCTTCAAGAATGTTCCTTATATACTTATCAGCATTCATAGCTCCATTATCAACGACCACTAGGTCTGTGCGAGCAGTCAAAGATATTTCACCCCATACCATAATCGATCCTCCCCCGAAACCAGTAGTATTCAGGAAATTGCACTGAGCATATCTTTCATGTGGACGTTTGTATACAAGGGAATGTCGATCACAATGGTAGATGCAGAATCTAGACTCATCTGTGAAGAGAACTCTTTCCCAATCGGCCTCTTCCCAATGGATATGCTCTCTCGCAAAATCCAAACGCGCCCTTCGATTGGCTGGGGTAAGAGCTGGGCCTCTTGCCGCGACACGAGGCCTTAAATCATATTCTCTGAGGCGATTTCTTATTGTCTGAGTGCTAATTTGCACCTCATGAGTTTGCTCAAGCTGATTTTGAAGGAGGCGAGCGGTTGCAAACCGTTGTCTCAACGAAGAAACTCTCAAGTAACGTTCTTGAATGGCAGTTGTTACCCGTGGTCTACCCTGTCCTGGTCTTCGGACATTCATACCTGTCTCCCTGAATCGCTGCAACATTCTGGACACACTTCTATGGGAAACTCCAAACCTTTCTGCAATTCTTGTGTATGTCCACCCTTCTTCTCGCAAAACTACCGCTTGGGCACATTCCTCTTGCGTCAAATTGCGTGTTTCGCGTTGCATAGCGATCGAGTGTAGAAAATCAAACGAAAGAAAAACTATTGATCACTAGAATTGATCGAGAACAACTGATTTTAGAATGGAGCCAATACATTCAAAATCTGATAATATCATCTTTTTTTATTCCTGCTGGTAGAAAACATCTGTATTGAAGAAAAACGTTGAAAGTGGATAACATATGCATGAATAATTCTGATAAAAATAATTATCATTGAGAACACCTTCAGTTGTAGAATAAATTTGAGATTTCCATGAGGTGCGTTAATTTTTTTGCGCAGTGTATTTGTCAGGGGCAATTTTCTCGAAACAATGTTGAATAACAAATAAATGTGGAACCATGCTAATGAGAAACTTGTAGAGGTAACGTTTCGGAGCCTAAATTAGACTCCCTCATCAGACAACAAAGGGAAATCTTCAGAATTATGCTTGTTTCCGTTTGATTCTGAATCACTTTTATCGAAATTGACGCACATTCACTTTGTAAGGTAATTTCCAAATTCTATTTCTTTTTTTTAACGAATTTAACAATTTGAGCAGTTGACAAGATTTCTTTATCCATTCAGTAAAATGCTGGTTGACTCAGGCTCTGTCACTGAAAATGAGACAGCGTCTGCTCGGTAACGGATCCGAACGACTGTCAAGAAAGACAGCTGTCAAGAAGATAGCTGTCAAAAATGACAGCGTGAGAAATGAAACAAGAAGGTGGTCAACATCGTTTACTTAACACTAATTTACTGTACAACCATAAGAAATAAACGAAATGAAAATATAATCAACAAATATTGCACTGATGCCAGCAGTACGAAAAAAGCATGTACTTTACATACATAGCCAAATAATAGAGTCGAATTGTGCGATGATTTTATCAAGAAATACAACATACAGCAGATGGTACGTAAGTTTGAGCCGAATATCTTCATTTGAGTATTTCTTTGTTCAACATGTGCATTCTTCTATGTTCTCCAGACGCTCTGGAACGATTAATACCATAAAGCTGTGCTCACATCTACAGCTTCAACATCTAGTTTAACTCTGAGTTTTCTGAGTGGTCGGTTTCGTTTTGAAAAGCACATCTACTATCCCGCTATCCGCTAATGTACTTATATCTCCGATATCATGGTCGTCTTGAGCTATTTTCCTCAATATCCGCCTCATAATCTTGCCGGATCTAGTCTTAGGAAGCCCTGGAGCATTGTGGATGACATCCGGTTGGGCAAACGGACCTATTCTTTCTCTCACCAACTGTTTCAACTCCGTTTGGAGTTTGTCGTCGAAGGCAGCGTTTTCAGCGATGGTTATGAAGCAATACAGACATTCTCCTTTGATAGGATGAGGTTTTGCCACAACTGCAGCTTCCGTCACGCTTCTATGCTCCGTAAGTACGGATTCTACTTCCGCTGTGGACATCAAATGACCGGATACGTTCAACATGTCGTCTACTCTGCCGGTCACCCAAAGATATCCGTCTGAATCTCTTCGTGCACCTGTAAAACTGGAATGTAAAGTTGTACACTTTGGTTTTGGTAAGTTTTACCGTCTCCGGAGAAGTAGTATCCTGGGAATCTCTTGAAGTACGTTTCTTCGTATCTGTCGTGGTTGTTGAAGAGTGTTCTCATGATGCCAGGCCATGGTCTCGAGAATACCAAAAAACCTTCGCCCTCGCCTTCTATTTCTTTGCCGTTGTCGTCCAGAAGAATGGGTTGGACACCGAAGAATGGGAAAGACTGAAAAGATGCACTGTTTAATGCTCTAAGAACATCAAATTCCTAATTCTAAGAAAGTGGTAACATCAACTGAACGCTTATTGACTTCTTGGCTAGTTTTCAGTAGATTTTAAGCAATAAGTATGTACATTAAACCATTGAGTATTAATGTAAGGAGGCTAACTTACTGCAGCACCAGGTTTCATAGCTGTCACTCCAGGAAGAGGGGTTATGATGTGTCCTCCAGTTTCAGTTTGCCAGTAGGTATCAACGATTGAACATTTTTCCCTTCCAATGTTTTTGTAATACCATAACCAGGCTTCTGGATTGATGGGCTCTCCAACAGATCCAAGAACTCTCAAGGTAGATAAGTTATGCCTTAAAACAGTAAGAATATAAGTGAAAGAGGATATACTGACTGACAAAGAAGCTGCAATACCCAGAAGGAGCTGTTTAAATTTTAATTTATTTTTTGGTGAAACATAGATAGTATAGCAAGGAGTAAATTTGGACCCCGCACTTTTAGTAGGTAAAGTGGCGACCGGTCAAATTTTCTGAAAATTTAGTATGTTGTTGTACCCGACTCATTGACCAAAAGTGTCAATGGGCCCAACCCAATCCTATGGCTAGTTTTCTAAATACGGGGTGTTAAAGTTGAAAATTGCCCAGATTTTCGGATTTATTTGCTAATTATTAAGAGTTACATTGGATTTCTGTTGCATACACACGTTTACTACATGTTCTAGGTATGAAATTAGAGGATACGTATGATTAAAAATATTTATATTTACCGGGTGATTCACGAATATATGACGGTAGTTTTTTCCCAAAATTCACTTTTTCTACTGTGACGTCAGAAGGGCATATTTTTGAAATGTTCTTTCCGATTTAGTATTATGACGACAAAATATTGCACAGTGCATATTTTTTATACAGGGTGTTTCACAGAGAGAACCACTAGACATAATCATATTTTTTTAGGATTAATTCGAAATCCTGTATTTTTGAATTGATTTTTGGGAAAAGTGATACCACAAACATATGTGTGTCTCTAATCTCCAAAATATTCAGGGTGGTTTATTCATAGGAAGGTATTCAATTTTGGGAAAAGCACAAAAAACATGAACACCCTGTATTCGAAAATTTCCTCGGTCAAATGCAACTATTTTATCACTTTATATTGATTCCCACAACATCTCCCGAGGTATGAATTTTAAATCCGATACTATGACCAGTTTTCGAGATACAGGGCGTAAAAGCGGAGAATAACTTATTTCATCAATTTTTTTTTTAATTGAAAAGCCGAATTTATTTTATGTTGCGCCCATGAGTTCAGTATGAGAGTAGATCAGATGCACATGGGAAGATTTAGCTAAAATATTTACTGTTACAGGGTGATTCATGAATAAATCACAATAGCTTTTGCAAACACTCGATAATTCTAAAGTTTCGTCACAGCGAAATTATTCCATGAAGTTAATACCTATAGTCGTTCACAATTTTCAGTCTGAAATACTTCACTTGATGTAATGTTAGACAGTTATTCAAAATTCACCAGAAAAGTTCTCCTTTCAATTATTTCAAAGCATATTATTTATGACTCACCCTGTATGAAAAGTACCTAATTATTATGAAGTATTTCAGACTGAAAATTGTGAACGAGGAGGTATTAACTTCATGGAATAATTTCTCTGTGATGAAACTGTAGAATTATCAAGTGTTTGCAAAAGCTATTGTGATTTATTCGTGGATCACCCTGTAACAGTAAATATTTTAGCTGAACCTTTCCTTGTGCATCTGATCTGTACTCATACTGAACTCATGGGCGCAACATAAAATCAATCCGGCTTTTCAATTTGAAAAAAAAATGATGAAATAAGTTATTCTCCGCTTTTACGCCCTGTATCTCGAAAACTGGTCATAGTATCGGATTTAAAATTCATACCTCGGGAGATGTTGTGGGAATCAATATATAGTGATAAAATAGTTGCATTTGACCGAGGAAATTTTCGAATACAGGGTGTTCATATTTTTTTTACTTTTCCCAAAATTGAATACCTTCCTATGAATAAACCACCCTGAATATTTTGGAGATTAGAGACACACATATGTTTGTGGTATCACTTTTCCCAAAAATAATAATAATAATAATAATAATAATAAACTTTATTTGCAGACAATATACAATGAAAAATAAATCACAAAGAAATACAGCCTTCCATAATTTTATCTGCAAAAAGGAGACTTACGGCAGTAAAACTGTTTATATGTAAGCTCCCAAAAAGCCCATTAAGAATACAAAAAAAAATGACTCCAATCAATTCAAAAATACAGGATTTCGAATTAATCCTAAAAAAATATGATTATGTCTAGTGGTTCTCTCTGTGAAACACCCTGTATAAAAAATATGCACTGTGCAATATTTTGTCGTCATAATACTAAATCGGAAAGAACATTTCAAAAATATGCCCTCCTGACGCACAGTAGAAAAAGTGAATTTTGGGAAAAAACTACCGTCATATATTCGTGAATCACCCGGTAAATATAAATATTTTTAATCATACGTATCCTCTAATTTCATACCTAGAACATGTAGTAAACGTGTGTATGCAACAGAAATCCAATGTAACTCTTAATAATTAGCAAATAAATCCGAAAATCTGGGCAATTTTCAACTTTAACACCCCGAATTTAGAAAACTAGCCATAGGATTGGGTTGGGCCCATTGACACTTTTGGTCAATGAGTCGGGTACAACAACATACTAAATTTTCAGAAAATTTGACCGGTCGCCACTTTACCTACTAAAAGTGCGGGGTCCATTGGGGAAGAAATCGTGAAGGTATTATCATGTTAACATTTTTTGTTGCTTAGATATTCCGAAAGAATCAATCATTCAAGAAACTAAACGTATTCCTATTTTTTTCAATGAAACGCGACGTTTCCGAGTTATTTTCAATTTTACCCGGAGAAATTTGACGAAAAAATCATTGATTTCAAGAATAATCTGAATGCGTCTCTGAATTAAATATCATCGAATATTATTCCTTCTCTGGTCTTTAAACGAGTTTACAATGTTGTCACAATATTTATCAACATTGTCGAGATATTTTAATAATAAAATCACACAAATGTGGGAGATAAAATTGAATACCAAGGAGGATTCAATACGCACAGTTTCTATTGAAAATTCATAGTTACCGGTCCATATTGAAGTTAAGGTGGGCGTTCAATGTAGTGTGTTTTTATTTCAAGTTGATTTCGAAAATGATTTCAATTTGAGAACTGAAATTTTGTGGGTGAACTCAGAAAGGATTAAGGTTCTTGTTGAAATAATTTTAATCGATTTCATTCCGACAGTTAATTTTTTTTCTTTCAAAAATAAAAGAAAATGAGCCAACCCATGCTTCGGTTTCATTTCAACAGAAAGACCCATGAAAATAGTTCAACTTCCGATTAAAAGTGAATCTACTGATAATTTCGTTCAGAAGATCAACTTGAAATACGGAATTGGCAGAGAATGGCCAAATTCAAATTTTGGCGGGAAAAAGTTCCTGCTTTACCCACAAATTGACTTATTTCATAGTTCGGCGATCTTCGGATAGAGAGCGCCATTGTACATTTCATTCATGATTAGAGAGATACTCCATAGAACTTATTGTGATAATGTAAGTTCTATGAGATATTCCTTAAAATGGACGGTGGCGCCTCTATCGGCTGAGCTTTCCTACTCGCTTTGAACGCCGACCTTAAATGTCGATGAATTACAAAATTCGGATATGAATGATGAATCTCGATACAAACTACTTATTAAATTGAAATTAATGAAAAATAATACGATACCTGATAATCTGTGGCGATGTTTCTATCTAAACAACATCCTCTTGGAATTTTATAAACTCGACATGGTTGAAATTATATTAATTCACTTCACATAATAATCACATTAGAATAATAATTCACTGAATGTATTCAGAACTTCACAAAATGTTTACAGTTTGTTCAGAGACTCTGGTTTGTTATTGTTTATAGTTGGCCTACAGATTTTTGTGCAAAAATTCACAGAATCGATACAAATTAGATTAGGTTAGGTTGTTTAATAATAAATCTGAATGAAAAGTCTTTCATCATGATATTGTTTGGGAATTTCGAGGAAAATATGAACAAGTTATTAGTGTTTACAAACTAATCTGCAGAAAAATCGAATGGAATAAATGTGGCTATTTAGTTGCAGATATAATCCGATGAAACTAACTGTTTTTGTTGAAATTATCGTGTTTGCAACATTTTTATTCCAATAAGGTTAGTACTTGAGTACATATTCCCTAAATGTATAAACTCAATTTCAATCGAGAAATATGAACTTTGAATCAATTCCACAGTATCATTTCAGGGACGTAATTAGCACATTTTTTTTTCAAATGGCTATATCTTTTCAACAGAGCCGAATTCGGAAAAATGGAAAATGAAAAAAAGGTTTCTTTTGACCTCAAGAATCTTCAGTTAAAATATATGTACAAGTCAAAGACTCACCCTGTATAGATAATCGCGGTGGACAAACACATTATTAACAAATTTATCAAAAAAATTGTAAACCCTTCTTTTTTTCTTCAAATTTAATTATTCACTCCTTCCTATACTATCTTTGTCTAACAAAAAAAATCTGAAATTAAACAGCCCCTGGGTGTTGCAGTTTCTTTGTCATATTCATTTCGGATATTGCAATTGTTCAAAATGCTCAAAATACTCACTTTTTAATAATATCTTCTCCAAATTTCATCAGTGTTCTAATCGCAGTTGGTGCTGTATAAAACTGGTTCACTTTATATTTTTCCACTATTTCCCAGTATCTACTATTCGTTGGATAAAACGGTGTTCCCTCATACTGCAAAAAAAAATTGTCATCTATCTCAATTCTCAAATGACACAGTTTCTTTTTTACGAAGAATTATCTCGTTTTGGTCAACGAAACTTTTTTTTATAGCATAGCTTAACTTACAATGACAGATGTAGCAGCATTCGCAAGCGGCCCATAAACCACGTAGGTATGTCCAGTGATCCACCCTATATCAGCGGTGCACCAAAAAATATCTCCTGGTTTGTAGTCGAAGACGAATTTGAATGTGGTGGCAGCGTAAAGCATGTAACCTCCAGTTGTGTGAAGAACGCCTTTTGGTTTACCCGTGGATCCGCTGGTGTATAATAGGAACAGTGGATCTTCAGCTTGCATCCATTCTGGTGGACAGTTGGCGGAAGCTGAAGGTACCACTTCGTGCCACCAGAAGTCTCGGCAGTTGGACATAGGAACCTTGAAAGGAAAAAAATCAGGGGTTAAAGACTTTTTGTAGCATCGTCGAGGTCATTAGGCCATCCTCAGAGTATCTAAAGAAGGAGCAGGCAATGAGAGAGTCAGGTTTCAGAGAGCTTGGTCCTCTCTGAATGCCTACACCTCATCTGCAAACCTTCCTAGCGATGTAATGATCAAGAAAGTAAGCACTGAGAAGAACTTCAGTACAATGCTAAGTAAAAGAGAAGATTGGGAAGGGGAATACACCAACTACAATCTCAAAGAAAATACAATGAAATGGTATACTGATGGTTCTAAAACCGCTACAGGGGCTGGCGCTGGGATTTACGGGACAAGTACCAAGTGTGCACTATCGCTAGGCTCCTGTACAAGCGTCCTTCAAACGGAAATACTTGCAATCGGAAGATGTCTAGATATACATCTAGAAAGAAACTATCAGAAGTGCGATATAGCTATTCATACAGATAGTCAAGCTGCTATTAAAGCACTAAGCTCCTACGTCATTGACTCAAAGCTGATTTGGGAGTGCCGAAACAAACTCAATGAGGTAGGCAAGAAGAATAAGGTCTTTTTAATCTGGGTTCCCAGTCATTCGGGAATCGTAGGAAATGAAGAGGCCAATAAACTGGCCAGAACGGGCACACAGACGCCACTCACTGGCCCAGAACCCTTCTGTGGTATAGGAAAATGCACCTATAAGAAGGAATTTATGCTGAAGGAGAAAACCGAAAGAGAAAAACTCTGGCGAAATCTCCCAGGAATGGATCACTCCAAAAAGTTCCTCCGGAACTTTGAAACTGCTAGATCCAAAAAATATCTGGATCTCAGTAAAAACCAACTTCACCTACTCACTGGCTTTCTCACAGGACATTGTCGCCTAAAGAAGCATCTGTTGAGAATGGGTTTATCGGACACTGATGAGTGTAGATTCTGTGGGGAGGAGGAAGAAACTCCTATTCACCTGGTTACGGAATGCTATGCCATTGTAAGCCAAAGGAGAGATAGCTTTGGACAAGAAACTTGTAGAAGTGGGGAGTTATCCTCCTTGAAGCCGTCCCAGATACTGGATTTCATCAAATCTCTGGAACTGGAGGGCGAGCTGTAGGAGGCGCGATGATGACAGCTCTGTCAAGGGGCACAATAGACCTTAAGGTCGCAGTGGACTGTAACCCCTTTTTACTATAACTATAACTATAACTATCGTCGAGGTAATGGTAGATTGTAGGTTGTGGCAGAGGCACTAGGGAAGCGATTTCTGTTCTTACAACAATGCAGTCTGCGAGACATGCTGTTATGAGCCAATTAAGTGACAAGTTCTCCACTGTTGGGCGCTGTAGAATGTAGATTGAAATGCTTGTTATATGGGAAAAATCAATGCCAGTAAAGTAACAAAGGGCCTGATAGCTATAACTTATCTCAAATCTCTTCATCTAAGAAAGAAACAGCGGATTCAATACCCAAAAACATGTTTTCAGAACTGCCAAGGCATAAAAACATCCATTTAATTTCAATGATCTATTGGAATTCAAATGAACATTTTTTTAATATTGATGCATTTCAAATAATTAGTTGCAAGTGGGCCACTGGTGAAGGACGAAAACTATCTTAATGATACCAGTCGCCTATTGTTAAGCTGTTATCTGGCAATGAGAATATAACGATAATAAGTCTGAGTTTCGTGAAAGATACTCTCTGTATAAAAAGTACCCGGAAAATGTTATTTAAATGAACCGCCAAAAAGGAATCGGTAATTTTTTTTTCTTAAAGTTGGTAGGACCTTCCTTTATTACCAAGCCAAATTTGAGCGCGATCTGTCAACTAGTGTGTTCACAACAGCTGTCAGTATCAGTCGACCTCAAAAGTGCTCTGCGAATTTTACAATGGAAAAAATAGTTGATCAAAGAGTTTGCCTCAAATTTTGTCTTGCAAACGAATTTTCTTGTGCCGATTCATTGAAAATGTTAAAAAAAGCCTTTGGTGATAATTGTATGTCAAAAACACAAGCATACGATTGGTACAAATCATTCAAAGACGGTCCGAAAAAACCACGTCAAAGTCGATCGAAAATTAAAGTTTTGCTCACTGTTTTCTTCGATTATCGTGGTGTTGTGCACTCAGAATTTCTTCCTGAAGGACAGACAGTGAATAAGGAGTATTACTTGGGTGTATTGAGGCGTTTGCGTGAGAATGTTCGTCGTGAACGGCCAGATTTATGGAAAGACAATTCGTGGATTTTGCATGATGATAACGCGCCGTCGCACCGAGCCATAATTATTAAGGAATACAAGACCAAAAACTCAATAAATACCATCGAACAACCGCCGTATTCACCTGACTTAGCTCCGTGCGACTTTTTTCTATTCCCAAGACTCAAATTGCCCCTACGTGGAACGCGTTTTGAGTCCATTGAAGCCATCAAAACAAATTCGCAACGAGAACTGAAGGCCATACCTTTGGCGGCGTATGAGCGGTGCATGGAAAAGTGGGTTCGCCGATATCATAGTTGTATTGTAAGCAATGGGGACTATTTTGAAGGAGACAAAATAAATATTGATGATTAAATTTAAATTTATGTGTTTTTTTTACAATTCCGGGTACTTTTTATACAGAAGGTATATTAGGAAAATGAGTCTATTTTTTCGTCATGAATGACTCCATTTGGTTATTAAGAACCAACCACTTGATCTTAAATATGCTGCTTTAAATAAGTAACGCAAGCTCACCTCATAATTGAATTGCGCCACTCCAATAGGTAGCTCGCTCCTTCGTAGATTGGCCACAACTATACATGTATCAACACTGTGACCCTTTTTCTCACATATGTCCATGGACTCATCACAGATCGTCTTCAGCTTAATCAATTTTTGACCCCGCCAAGCAGCATCTGCAGTTACCAATACTCTGGCTTGACAATCTGTTATTCTTTCAGCAAAAGAATCCGCTGAGAATCCTGCAAACTAAGCGGAGTATTTTAAGCTATAAGTATAGGTGGTGATAATTGTAAAGAAAGGAGTGAAATATTTTTATAGAAATAGTTTCATGAAGGAAAATTTCGAAATACTACGAGGATGTATTGATATCTAGTTAGCCTAGACTAGTTCCATGCATAAACAAAATATTGCGATACCATATCAACGAACAATAACTTATTAGAAGTGTCAGTGCAGAGTTCGACGTCAAAAAAGTGAACTAGAGTTACGCAATAAATTAAAAAAAAAAAAGACGTCCACCGAAATTGTAAAAATCTAAATATTGGAGTATCGAGCCATCATCAAGTACCTGTATTTAAAAGGGTTGAGAGGTAAGCAGATTTACGAAGATATGCTTAATACCCTTGGTGATCAATGTCCTTCGTATGCGACCGTGAAAAATTGGACTGCAAGCTTCAAAAGAGGTAAATTTTCCATTGAAGATGATGACCGATCGGGAAGGCCAGTTTCTGTGTCAGTCCCCGAAAATATCGATGCAGTTCATGATGACATGATTTTATCAGACCGTCGAATTGGGATAAAACGGATATCTGCAGCACTGAAGATTTCATACGAACGCGTTCATCATATAGTTCACGTCAATTTGGACATGAGAAAAATTTCTGCAAAATGGATCCCCAAATGTTTGAATGTTGACCAAAAGCGTGCAAGGGTAGAAGAATCGCCTTCGATCTGTGCTCGATTTGAAAACGATGTAGACTTCTTAATCCGAATTGTTACTTTGGCTGAGACTTGGGTACATTTCTACGATCCAGAAACAGAGCAACAATCGATAGAATGGCGACACTCTGGTTCTTCAAGACCTAAGAAGTTTCGTGTCCAAAAATCTGCTGGAAAAGTTCTTGCTTCAGTGTTTTGGGATTGCCACGGAGTAAACATGATTGATTTTTTGGATGAGGGTTGAATAATAACTAGAGATTACTATTCGACATTACTGACCACTCTACGGGAAAAAATTAAAGAGAAAAGACGCGGAAAGCTATCCAAAGGTGTTTTGTTTTTACAGGACAACGTCCCAGTACACAAATCTCATGTTGCCATGAAAAAAATTCGTGATTTAGGGTTAGAATTACCAGATTACCCCCCTTATTCACCAGATTTGGCTCCGTCCGACTATCATCTCTTTCCCCAAATGAAAGAAAAGTTTGCAAGGTCGTAAATTTTCTTCCAACGAGGGGGTAATGAAAGCTGTGGAGGACTGGTTTGCAGAGCAAGAAGAAATATTTTTTTGGAAAGGTCTAGAGACTTTGCAGGTTCGCTGTAATAAATGTATTCAATTAAGAGGAGAATATGTTGAGTAATAAAATATTTTGACATTGAAATTTTGTTTGGTTCTATAGTAGGCTAAGAATTTTTCAATATATCCTCGTATTTTCGGATAAGTATTTCAACCAGGGTTGGCAAAAAACATGTTTTTTATAAAAAAAACAAAACATTGTGTTTTTTTTATATGAAACTGTTTTATTTGATTTAAATCATGTTTTTTTTTAACATTCAAAAAACATTCAAAACATGTTTAAAACAAAAGTTTTGGCAACATCGCTATGATACTCTCGGGTAAAATATTTAAATCTGGCAACACTGAATATAACTAGTATATTGTTTACAGGGTGATCACGTTGTTTAATCAAGTGAGATCTGGGCCGCGGTGAGCGGTCCATCAAATTCGCCGCAACGTTGCCAGATCGGGCAATTATTCCGGTAATTGAAGAATAGGACTTTTCTTCATAGCATTTTTTCCAATAAAAATATGGTTCAACCAGAAAACTTTTCCAAAACAATTCTAATTGATTAAATTAGGATCAATATCTTTATTACGTGACAATAGATGTGATGAGAAACAATAAAGTGCAATTGAATTGAATTTATTTTTCCTTTGCATTTTATTTCACGCTGAGGTGAATTTCAAAGAACAAATTAAAAAAAAAATGGTTGTCTTGTTTAAGAAGTGAAAAAAATTTAAAACTACTAATTTCAAAATTAAGACTTGATTAGATTCATTTACACAAAAAAAGCCAACATTTCGACAACTGGGCTAATATTTATTAATACTCATAATTTTTTCTCGAATGCAGTTCGTTCATTGAGACAAATTTCATCAAGAAGATATTTCTAGGTATTTTTAGGTACAAGAAGTTATATTTTGTTACAGAGTGAAGAATATTTTTTGTTTTATTTGTTTTTTTGTTATTGAAGGATTACTTATCTTGTGTTTTATTCTTTCAATAAAAAACTGATTAAAAACAATTGTTTTAAAACAAATATATTTTAAACAGAGGCTTGTGTTTAAAACATGTTTTAAAACACTGTTTTAAAACATGTTTTAAAACACTGTTTTAAAACAAATGTTTTAAAACATGCCAACCCTGATTTCAACTGAATTTCGATTTTGCTTACATAATTAAGAATTCATAAGATGAATTATATAATTTTCATAATGAGAACAAATTTCCCAACCAATCGGTTGCGATCGAATACACATTATAGTAAAATACTTGATTTAATTTCGTAATACTATCGAAATAGCTTCAAAAACACTGGAAGAGTGTATATTTTACAAGAATTCATACAGTTTGTTTCACGTGAAACGACATCAACTATTATGGATGAAATTGAACCACAAAATCAACTGATTGAAAGGTATCATTCAAAAGAATAATGTATAATAACAATATCAGTTGTATTCAGGTCACAACTTCCTTTAAATTTCTCAAATTCAATTGATGTTCCCTAATTTTGTTGCGGCATTATTGAATACAATTATCAAATAATTCATCATGCTGAGAATGCAATTTCTTTTGAGTAAGATCAACGAAAGTCTAGGAACTTTCGGAAAATTGTATTGATTTTGAAAATGTGAACTATATAAATTATACTCGTGAAGTGTTATACTTATTATTATAATTTTGCAGAGATATCTTGATCTTCTCACTTTTACGGTTGAGTACTTCGCAATAATTATATACAGGGTGGCCATTTGAAAACGAAACAGACGAGATTACAGACGAAATAAATTTTTTCGATAGAAATGCTCGGACAGGTCGATTTCTGTTTCGAGGGGGACAACTTAAGATGTAGGTTACGGACGCATAGCGCTTCAACCCTTGCTGCTACAAACCCCCCCCCCCCAATTTTTGAATAGTGAAGATGGGGTGAGTGATACCTCAATTCAAAGGTATTTTTATACTGATTTCAGCACAGTAATTGTTTTTTCATTTTATGCATTAGTTCTCGAAATATTCTTAACTAAGTATTTGAAAATGAAGTGGTGTTTTCATGGCACTTGTAGTGTTTTTTGTGAAAAATCGACATCTTGATTAAAGAGATCTATGTCAGTGGATTGGAGGAAGGAAGCCACAGTCATGGTTGTTTTGAAGTTCAAAATGTCGATTTTTCACAAAAAAACACTACAAGTGCCATGAAAACACCACTTCATTTTCAAATACTTAGTTGAGAATATTTCGAGAACTAATGCATAAAATGAAAAAACAATTACTGTGCTGAAATCAGTACAAAAATACCTTTCAAATGAGGTATCAATCACCCCATCTTCCCTATTCAAAAATTGGGGGTGATGGTTGTAGTAGCAAGGGTTGAAGCGCTATGCGTCCGTAACCTACATCTTAAGTTGTCCCCTTCGAAACAGAAATCGACCTGTCCGAGCATTTCTATCGAAAAAATTTATTTCGTCTGTAATCCCGTCTGTTTCGTTTTCAAATGGCCACCCTGTATAATGTTGGAAAATAACAAAATTACGGTAATTTCTTACACAAAAATTTCAAACTATTGTACTCTCCATATTGAAAAGCATCATTACATTAAGACTCATTGTGCTGTTTTTCCACGGATAACTATTTAATTTCCAAACAACCCATTTCATGTCAAAATTGAGAAATTATTATTATTGTTATTCGACACATTGAACTCTCCATACGTAATAGTAATTTGAATGCATAATTATTGACCTTTATACGGAATTTCGTCAAGTTATTTCATACACTATTCCACTTAAACTATGTTCACCGTGTGTACTTCACGTTGATGGACTTTGATCCGAATCAGTCGATTTTACCTTTGTGAAATAATATCTTTATATCCATACGGAATTATTGCACACTTGATAGGAAACATGGAGAGAGCGAGAGAATGAGATATCAAGAAGATCAGCTATTCAAAAAACAGAAAGGAACGAAATCGACAAAAATTCTACGAAAACAATGGAATGAAATACTTTTTCGAGTCAGTCTAGATTTTTTCTTGATCCTAAAAACTTGTTTTTGTACAACTGCCATTAAAAGTGACACTTTTAATGACACCAAACAATGTTAAAATTGATTGTTTACGTGGAAGCATGTTAAAAATATTTTTAACATTAGTGTTAAAAATATTTTTAGCACTTCATTTTCTTATGATGAAATCAGATGAAAAAAATTCAGCAATTGCAAATTTTTATTACCAATATTTAACAATCATTACTTATGAACATTAATATTAATAGTAAAACTAGAACAATTACTAACATTAATGCCCTGTGACATTAGGGAGCTTCGCAACACATTATTAGAATCCTCAGCACCATCAGTACTTCTAGAAACCGGAAGTACAATATTGGATGATGATGATCCAAAATCTGTTGAGGTTGGGAGAATTTTTTCAGCAATGACATTTCTATATGCAATGGAATGATCAACATAGCCCTCGGCTACCGTCGTAGACTTCCATCCACCATGTTTTTTTTATATCCGTAATATTTACTCCTGATTCTGCTAGCAATGAAGCGGAGGATCTTCGAAACCAGTGTCCTGTATATTGCTTTGGTTCTGGCAGTTTGAGGAATTCGGCAACAATAGATGGAATTTTCCCAAATGTATTGATACCAACTGGATTGGCAGTGCATTTATTATTCATGTATTTCAGGAAAAAACGGCGATATTTGATAACAGAAGGGCGCAGTGCAAAGTACTTATGAAAATAGTCAACATACTTCCCCATAATACTGAAAGAACGACTGACTTTCGTTTTTGTGTTTGGAAGTTGTATAACCAATGATTTATTTGTTATTTCGATGTCTTCCACTTCCACAATTCTTCACGCCGACAGGCTCCAAATAATCCGAAAATAGTTGCAACTTTAACCATCAAGTATTTCTCATCTGGTGCCTCATTTATAAACTTTTCAACTTGTTCACGAGTGAGAATTTTCGATATTTTGGGACGATATCCTTCATTTTTCCGTTTTAAATATGCTATTACCTTAAAATATTTAGGTACTAACATCCACACTATTTTTAATAAGGTCGCTAGACTTTATCATTGAAAATTTGCTCCACAAAGTTGATGAACTTCATATTTTTGATTTTTCTTCTAAGTATGCCAGGAAAACAGGTTCACTGAAGTTCCCTTCTACATTTTTCAATTTACACCAGCCCAGGAAATTGTTATATGCAATATCGTACTGCTGAACAGATTTTTTAGGAG
Source organism: Adalia decempunctata (assembly GCA_951802165.1). Lineage (NCBI taxonomy): Eukaryota > Metazoa > Arthropoda > Insecta > Coleoptera > Coccinellidae > Adalia > Adalia decempunctata. The sequence goes on along the minus strand of OX637695.1, from coordinate 2,841,581 downwards.
GAGTTCCAGATTTGCTCTTCTTGCAGACTCTTCAATATCCACAGGAACAACCAAATCGTCACTTTCATTAATAATTGGACTCGACAAACATATTAAGCAGTTAAAAACCCAAGACGAAAATTGGACAGGAACGAAATTCAAATGACAGCGTCTTTTCTCATTTGTTAGTAATCATAACGTTGGCAACGTTTGCCATTCACAACAACCTTTTGATTATTTGAATATTAAAATGCATTTTGAAGTTTATTGTCATTGCAAATGCACCCATCTCATTATCAAAATAGGGCAGTTGTACAAAAAACATTGTATGGTATTGGTGTTAAAAGTGATTTTATTTTGTTTATGAAACTTTTTCACTTTTTCACAAATTAAAACGTCACTTTTAACACTCATATCATAAATAAATATTTTGACCGTACAGCCCTAAATAAGGTCAAGTTTTTCATACTTAATGAACGAGAAGAGTGAATATCCAAATTCTTACCACTAAAGAATGAACAGCTCCAATTCTGGTACAGGCAAGCATTGCGACGACAGCTTCTAGCACCATAGGCATGTAAATGGCTACCCTGTCTCCTTTCTGTACATTTCGGCTTTTGAGAACATTTGCGAATCGACATACTTCCGATAAAAGCTCGGAGTATGTGATGTTTTTGGAATTCTTAGGGTCATTTCCTTCCCTGCATTAAAATCATAATATTAATGATGATAACAATTATCCAAATATTTTAACTAATTCAGGAAAATTTCCTATTGAATGCACCTGTTTCGATTTCAAGTGGCCACTCTGTATAGATACTTAACGATGATTCTCGTGTGAAGTGTAAAGTTTAGCGAAACTTGAGTAACATCTGGGCGATGTTAAAGACTTTGGCCAGATGGCATGTTAGATAAGTTTTATCGAATTCGGATTTGTTTTCATATTTTCATAAATAAGCAAAGTGTTTAAGATTAGGAATCACGCTAGACGATGTACCTTCAGTCAATCAGACGATATATCTGCGTGAGTTACATGAATCATGCCAGTGTTAAAAGTTCAGTATATTTCGATTTTTCTGATGAGCGATTAAACTTGCCAATTTTGTTGAATAATATTGATAATATCATTACGGTTTTTGCTATTAGGGAAAGGCAATACAGGTTTTTTACACACTTAAATCAAGACTTGATTGATGGAAAACACTTTGCGGAAATAGTGTTTTTCAAATATCTCGAAAATTATAGGAAAACTCGTTTCACAGGCAGTAGAACTTTTGTATAAAATTGAAAAACCTATACAATATGATTTTTAAGACCGACTCTGAGTTTTCCATTGGGAATATCCGGGAAAATTCTGAAGAAGAGGTAGTTCTTCAAAAAAAATTTTTTTTTGACAAATGCTGGACAAACAATTTTGTGGAAATCGGATAGAAATCATTCTACGCATAGTGGAACTGGTTATCATCTATTAGTTTCTTCAATATTGTTTGTCCAGCTTTGAATTTTTGAAAAATGTTACTTTTCCGATGTTTTTCCGGATTTCCTCAGTGGAAAACCCACCGATACAGCTCTCAGAAAAACGATCTGCAGGTTGAATTTTTTGAACATGTTTTGAATTGACAGTGAAACGATTTATTCTTCAATATAGGTACTGAAATATTTGAAAAAATCAAAATTGAGGTAATTTTATGCACTATTTTTTGTTTGATCAATTCGACATAGCAATTTTGTGGTGTTTTCATCTCAGGTTTCGGTCTTTATTCAAGTGTGAAAAGAGCCTCATATTCGTACCTATTTATTGGTCTATATCAATAGCAATTCGTCTGGAAAATACTCTAAACTAATATAATTTCATTACAAATCTTCAATCGCCATTTGAACAATCAATAACAGTCAATTTCACAGTCAATCGATAGAAAGCATTTTTAAACACAATCGAAAATTGAATGTACTTACTTGGTACCAACTATTGTGTTCGCGAATTTTATGGTTTCAATATTTTTCAGATTATTATTGTTCCCCTCGTTAGAATCTTTATTACTCTGAACAAACCTGATTCGTAAGGTTATAAAACAGTAATTATCAAGTTAGGTTTAGTATCTTGGCCAAAACTTGAAGTTATATTTGACTTAAGATGAACATGTTCTATTTTTTTTTAATATTGATTTGGTAATTATTGATGGTGTGGCTAAACCAATATAAAACCTCTTTAATTCTCAAATAATAAATAATGACTTTTCTTCTATTATATATTTGACAACTCCTTTCCTTCAACTCTTTTCACACACTATGTTTTTACACAACAATATAAAAATGATATTTGGAAACACCAGCCAGAACATTCTCCGCGGCCACAAAAAATTAATAGAACGTTGCTCTTCTTCCGATTCCGAACTGGAATAAGACGATGACCCGGAACTGGAATCATCTCCGTGCGGGACCTTAGGAGGCTTGTGCTTCTTCTTGAACACATTCTTCAGAAATTTGGAGAACTTGTTGTCGTGGATCAGCTTGTAGAACTGCTCGTGTATCAAATCCTGCTGTTTCAAGTTCTTCTGCGACTTCACCCCGTTTATCACATCCTCCATGTCTAGCACGCTCGTCATCCTGGCAAACACCTTCTCCTGGAGGACCTCTTGGTGCGCCTCGAAATCTCTCAGAATTATTAGCTCTTGGTGTAGTCTGTGGATGGAGAGGTCGCAGAATAAACCACCCACCAATAGCTCGGCTCGTTCGTTGTTCAAGTTCTCATGTCGATCGTCGAAGTCTTCTAGAGCGTCGTTCATCTTTTTGATGATTTCTTCTTGCCTGAAGGGTATTCTTTCTAGACAAAACTCTCGTATTTCTACCTCCCAAGGGGTCGCAAAAAATGTTGTGGCAAGACCAATTTATTACCACTTTTTATCTTCAATAATAAATAATGACTTTTATCTTTAATTATATTTTGACAACTCCTTTCCTTCAACCCTTTTCACACACTATGTTTTTACACAACAATATAAAAATGATATTTGGAAACACCAGCCAGAACATTCTCCGCGGCCACAAAAAATTAATAGAACGTTGCTCTTCTTCCGATTCCGAACTGGAATAAGACGATGACCCGGAACTGGAATCATCTCCGTGCGGGACCTTAGGAGGCTTGTGCTTCTTCTTGAACACATTCTTCAGAAATTTGGAGAACTTGTTGTCGTGGATCAGCTTGTAGAACTGCTCGTGTATCAAATCCTGCTGTTTCAAGTTCTTCTGCGACTTCACCCCGTTTATCACATCCTCCATGTCTAGCACGCTCGTCATCCTGGCAAACACCTTCTCCTGGAGGACCTCTTGGTGCGCCTCGAAATCTCTCAGAATTATTAGCTCTTGGTGTAGTCTGTGGATGGAGAGGTCGCAGAATAAACCACCCACCAATAGCTCGGCTCGTTCGTTGTTCAAGTTCTCATGTCGATCGTCGAAGTCTTCTAGAGCGTCGTTCATCTTTTTGATGATTTCTTCTTGCCTGAAGGGTATTCTTTCTAGACAAAACTCTCGTATTTCTACCTCCCAAGGGGTCGCAAAAAATGTTGTGGCAAGACCAATTTATTACCACTTTTTATCTTCAATAATAAATAATGACTTTTATCTTTAATTATATTTTGACAACTCCTTTCCTTCAACCCTTTTCACACACTATGTTTTTACACAACAATATAAAAATGATATTTGGAAACACCAGCCAGAACATTCTCCGCGGCCACAAAAAATTAATAGAACGTTGCTCTTCTTCCGATTCCGAACTGGAATAAGACGATGACCCGGAACTGGAATCATCTCCGTGCGGGACCTTAGGAGGCTTGTGCTTCTTCTTGAACACATTCTTCAGAAATTTGGAGAACTTGTTGTCGTGGATCAGCTTGTAGAACTGCTCGTGTATCAAATCCTGCTGTTTCAAGTTCTTCTGCGACTTCACCCCGTTTATCACATCCTCCATGTCTAGCACGCTCGTCATCCTGGCAAACACCTTCTCCTGGAGGACCTCTTGGTGCGCCTCGAAATCTCTCAGAATTATTAGCTCTTGGTGTAGTCTGTGGATGGAGAGGTCGCAGAATAAACCACCCACCAATAGCTCGGCTCGTTCGTTGTTCAAGTTCTCATGTCGATCGTCGAAGTCTTCTAGAGCGTCGTTCATCTTTTTGATGATTTCTTCTTGCCTGAAGGGTATTCTTTCTAGACAAAACTCTCGTATTTCTACCTCCCAAGGGGTCGCAAAAAATGTTGTGGCAAGACCAATTTATTACCACTTTTTATCTTCAATAATAAATAATGACTTTTATCTTTAATTATATTTTGACAACTCCTTTCCTTCAACCCTTTTCACACACTATGTTTTTACACAACAATATAAAAATGATATTTGGAAACACCAGCCAGAACATTCTCCGCGGCCACAAAAAATTAATAGAACGTTGCTCTTCTTCCGATTCCGAACTGGAATAAGACGATGACCCGGAACTGGAATCATCTCCGTGCGGGACCTTAGGAGGCTTGTGCTTCTTCTTGAACACATTCTTCAGAAATTTGGAGAACTTGTTGTCGTGGATCAGCTTGTAGAACTGCTCGTGTATCAAATCCTGCTGTTTCAAGTTCTTCTGCGACTTCACCCCGTTTATCACATCCTCCATGTCTAGCACGCTCGTCATCCTGGCAAACACCTTCTCCTGGAGGACCTCTTGGTGCGCCTCGAAATCTCTCAGAATTATTAGCTCTTGGTGTAGTCTGTGGATGGAGAGGTCGCAGAATAAACCACCCACCAATAGCTCGGCTCGTTCGTTGTTCAAGTTCTCATGTCGATCGTCGAAGTCTTCTAGAGCGTCGTTCATCTTTTTGATGATTTCTTCTTGCCTGAAGGGTATTCTTTCTAGACAAAACTCTCGTATTTCTACCTCCCAAGGGGTCGCAAAAAATGTTGTGGCAAGACCAATTTATTACCACTTTTTATCTTCAATAATAAATAATGACTTTTATCTTTAATTATATTTTGACAACTCCTTTCCTTCAACCCTTTTCACACACTATGTTTTTACACAACAATATAAAAATGATATTTGGAAACACCAGCCAGAACATTCTCCGCGGCCACAAAAAATTAATAGAACGTTGCTCTTCTTCCGATTCCGAACTGGAATAAGACGATGACCCGGAACTGGAATCATCTCCGTGCGGGACCTTAGGAGGCTTGTGCTTCTTCTTGAACACATTCTTCAGAAATTTGGAGAACTTGTTGTCGTGGATCAGCTTGTAGAACTGCTCGTGTATCAAATCCTGCTGTTTCAAGTTCTTCTGCGACTTCACCCCGTTTATCACATCCTCCATGTCTAGCACGCTCGTCATCCTGGCAAACACCTTCTCCTGGAGGACCTCTTGGTGCGCCTCGAAATCTCTCAGAATTATTAGCTCTTGGTGTAGTCTGTGGATGGAGAGGTCGCAGAATAAACCACCCACCAATAGCTCGGCTCGTTCGTTGTTCAAGTTCTCATGTCGATCGTCGAAGTCTTCTAGAGCGTCGTTCATCTTTTTGATGATTTCTTCTTGCCTGAAGGGTATTCTTTCTAGACAAAACTCTCGTATTTCTACCTCCCAAGGGGTCGCAAAAAATGTTGTGGCAAGACCAATTTATTACCACTTTTTATCTTCAATAATAAATAATGACTTTTATCTTTAATTATATTTTGACAACTCCTTTCCTTCAACCCTTTTCACACACTATGTTTTTACACAACAATATAAAAATGATATTTGGAAACACCAGCCAGAACATTCTCCGCGGCCACAAAAAATTAATAGAACGTTGCTCTTCTTCCGATTCCGAACTGGAATAAGACGATGACCCGGAACTGGAATCATCTCCGTGCGGGACCTTAGGAGGCTTGTGCTTCTTCTTGAACACATTCTTCAGAAATTTGGAGAACTTGTTGTCGTGGATCAGCTTGTAGAACTGCTCGTGTATCAAATCCTGCTGTTCCAAGTTCTTCTGCGACTTCACCCCGTTTATCACATCCTCCATGTCTAGCACGCTCGTCATCCTGGCAAACACCTTCTCCTGGAGGACCTCTTGGTGCGCCTCGAAATCTCTCAGAATTATTAGCTCTTGGTGTAGTCTGTGGATGGAGAGGTCGCAGAATAAACCACCCACCAATGGCTCGGCTCGTTCGTTGTTCAAGTTCTCATGTCGATCGTCGAAGTCTTCTAGAGCGTCGTTCATCTTTTTGATGATTTCTTCTTGCCTGAAGGGTATTCTTTCTAGACAAAACTCTCGTATTTCTACCTCCCAAGGGGTCGCTTGTGCTCTGGACGTGTCGAGCAGTTCTGAGATGGAGGACTCGCATACATCTTTGCTCTTTCGTAGAAACTCCGTGTCTTGGAAGAAATCGTCGATGCTTTGATCGCTTTCCAGGCCAAGAATTATTTCACGTTTAGCGCTGTCAGCTTCTGGTTCAGAATTAGAATCTAATGGAGAAATAACTTGATTGTCTGTTGACTCATTTCCATGATTTTCAATATTCACTTGATCCAGCCATATTCGAATTTTCTCTTTATTTCCTTTGGTCAATGTTTGGAAATTATTTTCGATTGGGGCTTGAATAGTTTCAGGTACCTCTTCATCACAACTATTTATAGAGGCTTCGGAACTCGATCTCACTGACGAATTTTGTGAAACTTGTTCGACTTCCACTGAAGCTTGAATATTTGTAATTTGTTCCTCTTTTTCCATGCATTTCCTCATCTCAGCTGCTTCTGCTGCTCTTTCTGCTTCTACTGCTTCTGCTGCTCTTACTGCATCTACGGCGTCTGCTGCTCTTGCTGCTTCTGCTGCTCTTGCTGCTTCTGCTGCTCTTGCTACTTCTGCTGCTCTCGCTGCTTCTGCTATTCTTGCTGCCCTTGTTGCTTCTGCTTCCTTTAGTATTATCGCTTTCAAAGCTTTTAATCTTTTCAATTCAATTTGTTTCAATTCAATACTACTTGAAGATTTTTTGCTTTCTTGAGAGTTCTTAGTTGATTCATTAGGACTATACCTTGAGAGAGGTTTTCTCGCATTTTTTGTTGCTTCTACTGCTCTTGCTGCTTCTGCTGCTCTTGCTACTTCTGCTTCCCTTGCTGCTTCTGCTACTCTTGCTGCCCTTGTTGCTTCTGCTTCCTTTAGTATTATCGCTTTCAGAGCTTCTAATCTTCGTAATTCAATTCGTTTCAATTGAATCATTAAGGGAGGTTTTCCTGCATTTTTCCTTGTGGTCTTCCTTAAAGATTCTTCCCGATCTGGCATATCGAGAAGATTGAAATTTATGCTCGTGGCTTAGAGCACAATTTCTTTTTTATCTATAATGGCTCGAAGGACCAAAAAATGTTGTGGCAAGACCAATTTATTACCACTTTTTATCTTCAATAATAAATAATGACTTTTATCTTTAATTATATTTTGACAACTCCTTTCCTTCAACCCTTTTCACACACTATGTTTTTACACAACAATATAAAAATGATATTTGGAAACACCAGCCAGAACAATTGATATACGCTTTACAAGTTTCATTTATACTAGTAGATATACATTTTTATTGGTTTTTCTGTGCTCTATCACAAGTAGGGGTTTGCTAGTAAAAAGCCTTTCTCATTTGGGGTAGGGATGTGATCTAGGGGGCTGCTTGGAGTGAGTTCTCCTTCGTGTTACTTTAATTCGCCTTTCCTATTCTTCAAAAGCTTAGAGCATTTCTTGATATCATCAATTGTTCGTGGCATATAGCACATTGCAATCTTTTTAATTGTCACACTGTAGAATGAACATTGCACTCTAAGAAACTGCGTAATTCATATTTCTAATTCAATCAATTGACAATAATTCTATATGTGGATAAATTATTTCATGTACTGCATCCAGTAAAGCGATTGTGCTTATGAAGAAGTCCCTGAGTGAGTTGCAATCAAAAAGTATTTAGAATTGAGATAATTCATGGAGGAATTCGATGATTTTTGATTAAGGGCTCTTCACCCTTATTTTGGAATATGCCATTTCTATCTCCACGAAATATTCAGGTCTTCAGGGTCTAGACAGGATTTCTTTTAAAAGCTATTTAATTCCTCATAACTCTTAAATATCCACGATGTGAAGAAAATTTCTTGAAACAAAGTGGCGTCGAGTCAATATTTGATCCCATTTGTTTGAAATTCGAATTTTGAGCGTTCAATTTATTTCTTGATCTGTATCAAGTCACCCATAACTGTTTTTTGATTCAAAATAGATGAACATTCAAAATGACACAAAATTTATGTAAGTTTTACGATGGCATGATGAATTACGTAAAGGTTGTCAAACAAGAGTTTTTAGATTTTTAACATACCACAATTCATTTAACTATAATAGTCCATAGCTTCCAGTAATTTCGATATATCTAATTTGCATTTACACAATTCTCAAATAGGAAACAAAAGAAACTTCAAGTAGATTTCATGACTATTTGAAGGTCTTGGGTTGGATTTCTTGTTAACTTTCATTCTATTCAGCTCATTATAACTGGAAAGTAATATTGACATCGTTGACATGGTCAATGTCAATCCTTACATTAAATCTGATAAAAGTGTGGAGAGCAAGGCTTGCAATCGGATAAAGCAGTAATTGTCGCGAAGAGAATATACAGAGTGGACCAGTTTGAATTAGCTCAGCAGAATTTTATAGTTTTTGCTTTGTTGCTAGTGCAACTCTCTGCTTCATTTTTTCAGTGGAATATTGTTGAATGATTCATCTAACTTCCATACACACCAAAGTCCGAATTTTATTTATTTCCTCAAAAAAAGATATCACCGATTCTATACTAAAATGACATTCCTGACGAAATTTATTTGGTCAATCTTTCTATGCAGAAACTAAAGTAACTCAACTACATATAATTGAAAAAAGTAGTGAACTGGCAGTACAGAAAAATACAGAGGAGCGAAAGTCAAAATTTTCGTAAAAATGAAACATTTCAAAGAGGGGAAAATTCTTTTATAAAAGATAGGGTACCTGTTGATCTACTTTGTTTTGATGTAGTCTCCACGGGGACCACTGTATACAGGGTGCGTCAACAGTGCTTGACCCGTCAATAACTCGCTCATGCGATGTTTGGGATAGGAGAAAGATTCGAACTTTGGCAGCTTAAAAAAAACGACAAGAAAGTTCAGGACAAGTACGATATGAAAATGGGGCATTCTCATTTGAAGAAAAAACAGGGTGGTATCCTGTTTTACCGTTTTCGGACCAGCTAAGACAAAAATAATTCACTCAACTCTGCCAAAATTTGAATCATTCCCTCATCCCCAAATTTCTAAGACTTATCGACAGATATAGCACTTCTAGCTCATCCTGTATTTATGAAATTGATATTACAGGGTGGCCATTTGAAAACGAAACAGACGAAATAAATTTTTTCGATAGAAATGCTCGGACAGGTCGATTTCTGTTTCGAGGGGGACAACTTAAGATGTAGGTTACGGACGCATAGCGCTTCAACCCTTGCTACTACAACCCTCACCCCCAATTTTTGAATAGGGAAGATGGGGTGAGTGATACTTCATTTGAAAGGTATTTTTATACTGATTTCAGCACAGTAATTGTTTTTTCATTTTATGCATTAGTTCTCGAAATATTCTTAACTAAGTATTTGAAAATGAAGTGGTGTTTTCATGGCACTTGTAGTGTTTTTTTGTGAAAAATCGACATTTTGACCTTCAAAACAACCATGACTGTGAGTTTTTGATAAATTATTTACTTTACTTTGAAAAGTCTTATTTCTTAGATCAATACTTCAAATCGTTCTGATACCGTACAGTTGGAGAATGATTTCAGTGAATAAAACAGCTAGTCGAACATCTGACCCTAGTAGCATTAACACGTACGGTATGACTTCATTTGCCCAGTGGTAGGTAGATGTTTTACAATTTCAAATACAAGTACGGAAATTTTGGTGATTCGGAAGCACGAAATGTCAATTATTCGCAAAAAATTAATTTATGTGATAAAATTAACTAACGCATGAATATTTCGAGAACTAATGCATAAAATGAAAAAACAATTACTGTGCTGAAATCAGTATAAAAATACCTTTGAATTGAGCTATCACTCACCCCATCTTCCATATTCAAAAATTGGGGGTGGGGGTTGTAGCAGCAAGGGTTGAAGCGCTATGCGTCCGTAACCTACATCTTAAGTTGTCCCCCTCGAAACAGAAATGGACCTGTCCGAGCATTTCTATCGAAAAAATTTATTTCGTCTGTAATCTCGTCTGTTTCGTTTTCAAATGGCCACCCTGTATATTATTTTGAACGATTTTCTATGAATGTTGTGGTCTGATTTCAAATTGTAGGACCCACCTTAGAAAAATTGATGGAATGACGATTTAGTAGTATTTTTCATTTAGTCATCGATTGTTTGCAGTGAGAATCATAAAACTTGGTAGTTTTTCTTATATTCTGAATACTTTTTATGGAATCAAAACAGCTAATTTGCGTGAAATTGTATAACCTATCTTCTGATCACAGGAACTCGCTATAATTTTTATATTTCTCTCTTATTATCCGTGTGAATGTATTTTCTTTAAGAAATTATTTTGTCATATTCTTATTTTTGTTTTCTACTATACTCCCCATGTAATTTTTGATGGGTTCAAGTTTTGTTGTCCGTTCACTGTAACGAAACAATAAACAAAAATAAACAATAGTAAAATGGTAATCTGTGGAGCGACCCAAGGAATTCTGTCGAAAAAGTGGGTCCAGAAGAAACTTAAAAACGCAGCAAAGCTGCGATACATTGAGGAAATTTTTATACGGTCGAAAAGAGGAATAATAGATTCATACGTGGGTGAAATTTCGATTCTCTAGACGATTTAGAAGTAGTTAAAAAAAATTGCGAAAATCGCGAAAAATTCGGCAAAAGTGACAATTTTAAATTCGATAAAACTTTTTTTACAGATATCCTAGCCGTGATGTAAATACACGGATCGAAAGAGGAATGGTCAATGCAAAATAGCTTGGTATTCATATTTTCCGTAATTTTCCCATTTCTTCAGGAAAATTGATCAAACTTTGACATTTCTCCTATAAAATCCTTATTTGCAGAGATCTGCCGATAAGGATAACTGATAGGTAGATCTAGGGCCTCTACTAGTTTCTATTCACTATTGGGCTCTCAAGTAATCACGACAAGTGTCATTCAACGAATGTTTGCTATTAAATGAAGAAAATGCGCACGAAAAATCTGATCTTATGGCTGATGGATATCATTGAATTCCCTCCCCATTTTTCTCGTGAATACTCACCAATAAAAGGCGATCTTTTTGCCATTTCCGTTCCGGATATTCCTGTCCAGTAGATTGTAGGAGATGTTGGTGGTCGCCCCATCCAGCCACTTGGTGAAAACGGGACCTTTCCTCACGTCGAAATTGAATCGGTTGAAATTGTCGAAATCGATCGGCTTCTTCCAATAAAAATTATCCGCTATCTCTCCCCAGAACTCTGAGGGGTTCTCGATCGATTTCTGGTACATCTGCTTGTACTGCGACGTGCTGCTAACATAGCAACTTTTCGCTATGTCCGGGTCGGGGAGGAAAACCAACTTTTGCGACGGCATCATGCGAAAAACTCGATCGGTGGCGCTCAACTGCGGCGATATTATTGCGAAGACATGAACGGACCGACTGCCAGTTTGATAAGTGATAAGTCCGACGTTGGAGCGGGCATGTTCGTCAGATTTTCCTTTACGGCGGCGCACATTTCTAATCATTACAGTCCGCGGTGGAGCGCGAGCCTAAGGGGTCCCACACACTACGACGAAAACAGGCGGTTTTAATCTGATCAGAGTTGGCATATACAGGCTGTTTCTGAATAGATGCGAAATATTTCGGAGAGTGATTCCTTGTTGAAAATAAAGGGTAGTTTGTTGTATAAATGTTTGGTCAAAAGTCAAAAGTTTGGAAGATATCGCGATTTGAAGTCGGCGAAAAAATTAAATTTGAAGAAAAACTTACGCAACGACTTGGATAAAATTAAATTCAGATAGCCTGGTTTTGTTAGAAACTTTTTCATCTCTTGTACTTTTCTCGTAAACTGTACCGTTTTGAAATAAAAAAATAAAATGTAAATCATTAGTTGTCGGGAAAGGAAATTTCTACTACTGATTTACATTTTATTTTTTTATTTCAAAACGGTACATTTCACGAGAAAAATACAAGAAATGAAAAATTTTCCAACCAAACCAGGCTACCCGAATTTAGTGGCGTAAGTTTTTCTTTGAATTTAATCAACGAAAATGTAGGAATAGTTTACTTTAACCCTCTTCACTCATTCTAAAAATATGAAAAAATATCAAGAGAGTGTGTTTTCATAATAGTAATACTTCCATGAAATATCATCATTCTTTTCGTTTTGAAGATACAAAATAAAAACGTTTGACTTTTGACCCAACATTTAGGATATCAAATTACCCTTAATTTTGAACAAGAAAACGCCCTTTGAAATCTGTCGCAACAATTCAGAAACACCCTGTAGTATGGATGACCATACTATATGCTGCTATACTAAAAGTGACCCCATTTTTGGAGAAATTCGAAACTTTTGACAGGTAAAATTGCCAGCAGTTGGCCTACAGCTGTACGTACATCTTGATATACCGATCAAAACGAGTAGGAAAACTAATCCGATAGAGGCGCCACCGTGCATTTTATGGAATATTCCATTTGTACAATGGCGCCCTCTATCCGAAAATCGCTGAACTATGAAATTAGTGAATATGTAGGTGAAGCAGGAATGATTTCTCGCTTATACATTTGAATTCGGCCATTCTCTGCCAATTCCGTATTTCAAGTTGATTTTCTGAACGAAAATTATCTGTAGTCTGTAGATTCACTTTTAATCGGAAATTGAACTATTTTCATGGGTCTTTCATTTGAAATAAAACAGAAGCATCAGTTGGCTTATTTTCTTCTATACACTGTCACAAACCTAGGACAAACACTTTTTCATTTAACTTTATTAAACAGGAGAAATTGAACAAAACCACAACAAATAATAATAGCTTGAATATTTGTAAATAATATATTTAAGCCGTTTCGAAGTGGCTTCCTTTGGCGGCGATATACAGCTTCAGACGCTTCTTGAAATTTTCGGCAATGGGCCGCAGCTCCTCGGGCGTTAATCGGTTCCATTCCCGGCGCCGAGATTGCTCCAGCGACTCCAAATTTTTGTGTTTTTTAGCACAAGACCTGTGCTCCAAAATCGACCACACGCTGTAGTCCATTGGGTTGAGATCCGGTGAGTAGGGCGGCCATTGTGCAGATGAGATGAAACAAAGAAAATGGGTCTTACACTCTTACACCATTCTTGCGTCATTTTCGTTCTGTGAGCCGGAGCGGAATCCTGTTGAAAGGTCCAATGCGTATCGCCGAAGTGCTGCTTGGCCCACGGAAGTACTACGGCCTCGAGGATGTCGCAGCGGTAGACTTCTTGATTAATTTGACCCCTTGATCCACGAAAACTAAGGAAGTTTTACCAATACCGCAAATTCCGCCCCAGATCATGACGGATTGCGGATTTTGACGGTGTTCGACGATGGCCGATGTACAGGGAGCCTCTACAGACCTCTACAGACCAGACTCTGTCGTTTTGGTGGTTGTGGGATTGTTCTACGGTGAAAAGCTTCTCGTCTGTGAAGAGAATTCGCTCCCATTGCTGACCAGCGGCGAGACGAAGGAGTTGGCGGCACCTTTGGAGTCGTACGCGCTTGTTTTCCTCCGTGAGGAGTTGAACTTTTTGGAGCTTGTATGGCTTGAGGTTGAGCTCCTTTTTGGCAATTTGACGGACTGATTCGCGGTTGATACCGGTCTCACAGGCTATTTTCCTCATGGAAACCCTCGGATTTCGATTGACTCGCTTCTTGACGATGTTGCGATTGCTAGGTGTATTGACAGTGAGTTTTCTACCACTTCCTGGACGACGACCATCATGGCCAAGCTCCTTGAAATGACGAATTGCATCGGACACGGTTTGTCGAGGCACATTGAGCAAACGAACAATTTCGCATTGACGCCTACCTTGTCGAAACAGCTCTAAAATCGCACTACGTTTGTTTGACATTCTAAAACTCTGTGAAATGAAATTATATCAAACTGAAAATTCACATATTAGTACAGGAAAGTGTAGAGAAACCAAGAGAATAAAAATTATTTGGCTGCGCTGAAATACTCTTGTTCCAGACCACAGCAAAATTTGTCCGAAGTTTTTCTTGTCACCCTGTATTTGAAAGAAAAAGACATGATCTTTCGAAATTAAATCGATTTCAATTATTTCATCAACAACTCCAACCCTTTCTGAGTTCACCCACAAAATTTTAGTTCTCACAGTGAAACCATTTCCAAATGCAACTTGAAATAAAAACACACCTCAATGAAAAAATTGGAAGAGACAAGAAAGTTTCTCAATTGAAAGGACTTTCTAAAGGTTTAAGAAATTTCGAGATGTTCCAATATGGTTCCAAAGACGATGTAGCCCAGTAAAAAGTGTCTCAAGGGGGTCCATCACCAAAATAAGTACCACCATGAGAATGATTTTTGTATGACATTATTCTGAGACCTGGCAAAATCAAAAATAGGGGTCTCCAAATGAATACTAAAGTACCGAGAATTTGTCACCGAAATATTTGCATTAATTTCGGGACAGCCTGTAATAGAGGAAGTTGTCAAACAGTTTTTTTTAATAACAACCATAAATTTTTGTGGATAGACCTTTTTTTGTTGCTCAAGATGATTTGGACGTTAATGAACTTGGCTCAACCATTTGATTCGCAAATGTATCCTGAAAATTTCAAATCTTCATGTTTTTCAGGCCAGACGGACGGAATTGAATCTGACCAAACTTTAATATAATTTCTGACTCAAAATTCGACAATAACAACCGCTCAAACACGATCAAACTTTCGTAGTCCAGCTATGATTCGAACAATACAAAGAAAAGTGATTACAGCTTACAGCCTACGATAAGGACGCCAATGTTGAAGACGTTGTTTTGCAATTCCCTTTTCAATCGATATTCACGCACCGCACAACCGGAATTCCTCGAATAGGTGACTAGGACTAGGTCAAGGACCTACCCGTTCTACTGTATATAGGATGACTTGTGGTTTTTCTGTCTTCCTTTCTATTCCCTGTGAAGCATTGTTGCATGGGAATTTGGGAATTGCTCAGCGCTCAAGTTTTATCCGATGACATTTTTTCAACAGGTCAGGTTTCCCAGGCAACTTTCACGAGAAAACGAAAATCCCGAATATTATGATCGAGCAATGGAAGCTGACAGTAATTCAATAAATACAGGGTGAACTACATGAAAGGGTCAGCCGGAATTTTGAGTTGCCAGAGAAGGTTTCAACATATTATGTAATAATATTCATAAAAAGAATTGGAAAACCTTCAACAACAATATTATTAATTAAATATTCTTGAGTGGTTGCCATTCCATTTAGGGGGATGATCGAGTCCCTTCACTTTGAAATCAAAAGATGTACCCCTCCAAAAAAATTGACCTGTGTCACCCTGTATTTATCCTGATGAACTTTCGAGTTCATGGTCAAAATCGTCATTGGATAAAAAATGTGTAGTTCCCTCAAATGAAATCCTCTATAACGGGAAACAATTTAGTTTTCCACATCAGTAAATCCAGTTGTTTAAATATATTTCGTACTTTGTACACAACTTCTCTTTCCATACAAATAGAAGGATTAGATGACGGAAGATATGGTGAATCTCATAAATTCCTCTCATTTCAATAATAATTCCACATTTTCAGGAAGTGTCTAGATATACAGTGCGCTACAAAAATGGAACAAATTCATTTCCTCAGAAGAAAAATGTTTGGCTACAAAATCTTGAAACAGGTCAATTTTTGTTTCGCTTTTACCAAATTTCTATGCATTTTTGAAGGATTTTTGTTGCACCCTGTGCCATCCCCATCATGAGCATACACATAATGAAAACCTCTTTGAACTAACTAATTTTTCGAAAAAAAACTTTCTTCTTGAAAATTTCTGCACGCCTGTAAAGAAGATACAGATACCTTGCCAAAAATGTACCACATGACCCACTTTCCCTATTCAAAAAATTTAGAGGGTTGATGGGGATTGCACAGGGTGCAACAAAAATCCTTCAAAACTGTATAAAAATTTGGTGAAAGTGAAACAAAAATTGACCTGTTTCAGGATTTTTTGCCAAATATTATTCTTCTGAGAAAATGAATCTGTTCCATAATTTTGACGCGCACTGTATAGGGATGATAATTAAAAAAAACATCCAGCAGTAGTATACAGGGTGTTACTAAATTAAAAGTACTAAGAAAAGGAGAGATTGTCTGCATAGTTGAGAAAATAAAGTCCCATAAACTTTTACTGAATTTATGGAATATGATATCTATGAGTAGTCAATAAAAATGTTTTCATGTTGGCGACACTGAACGCTGTTCAAGCAGCATCTTTTTTTTTTCAAAAATGACTGATACACATACATAGTTATCACTCGAACTTTCAAAATTAATTTTCGGCGTGAAATAGGGGTTTCTATTTCTGGTATCATTTGTCCTAAATTGCTTCGGTATCTACACTGCGCAAAAAAATTAACGCACATTCTGAAAATCTCAATTTTAATGAAAGTTAACTCTACATTGACTTTATAACTTATTTTTTATGTTCTCTCGGGAAGGTTTTGAACGAAACAAGACACATTAAATGGAAGAAAAATTCAGGATTTCACCGAATCTTATGTGAAAGAAGAGAAATGAACAATTTTCAAAATACTGAAATGCTGATAAGTGATTTAATACTTGGTATTTCCACCCCTTGCGTTAATTACAGCTCGGCAACGACGGTTCATACTCAAAATGAGTGATCTTAAAATGTTCTGATCTAATCCTTCCCAGATTTCTCCGAGTTGGATTCCTAAGTCATTAAGAGTAGCTGGATGATTTTCTGAACTTCTCAGCCTTCTATTGAGGTTGTCCCAAACCTGGGATTGAGATCTGGACTCCTTGCTGGCCATTCCATTCGAGAGACTTCAACCTCTTCAAGGTACTCCTGAACGATGCGCGCACGATGGGTTATAATAATAATCTGGCATTATCGTCCATAAAAATGAAATTTTCACCAATGTATGGGGCAAATGGCACTACATGCTCTTCAAGAATGTTCCTTATATACTTATCAGCATTCATAGCTCCATTATCAACGACCACTAGGTCTGTGCGAGCAGTCAAAGATATTCCACCCCATACCATAATCGATCCTCCCCCGAAACCAGTAGTATTCAGGAAATTGCACTGAGCATATCTTTCATGTGGACGTCTGTATACAAGGGAACGTCGATCACAATGGTAGAGGCAGAATCTAGACTCATCTGTGAAGAGAACTCTTTCCCAATGGATATGCTCTCTCGCAAAATCCAAACGAGCCCTTTGATGGGCTGGGATAAGAGCTGGGCCTCTTGCCGCGACACGAGGCCTTAAATCATATTCTCTGAGGCGATTTCTTATTGTCTGAGTGCTAATTTGCACCTCATGAGTTTGCTCAAGCTGATTTTGAAGGAGGCGAGCGGTTGCAAACCGTTGTCTCAACGAAGAAACTCTCAAGTAACGTTCTTGAATGGCAGTTGTTACCCGTGGTCTACCCTGTCCTGGTCTTCGGACATTCATACCTGTCTCCCTGAATCGCTGCAACATTCTGGACACACTTGTATGGGAAACTCCAAACCTTTCTGCAATTCTTGTGTATGTCCACCCTTCTTCTCGCAAAACTACCGCTTGGGCACATTCCTCTTGGGTCAAATTGCGTGATTCGCGTTGCATAGCGATCGAGTGTAGAAAATCAAACGAAAGAAAAACTATTGCTCACTAGAATTGATCGAGAACAACTGATTTTAGAATATCATATTTTTTTATTCCTGCTGGGAGAAACCATCTGTATTGAAGAAAAACGTTGAAAAAGGATAACATATGAATGCATAATTCTGATAAAAATATTTATCATTGAGAACACCTTCAGTTGTCGAATAAATTTGAGATTTCCATAATGTGCGTTAATTTTTTTGCGCAGTGTAGCTTTGTTTTTATAAAGAATAAATTTTTTATTAATCGCTTGACAATATTTTGAATTCGACAAAACTGTAAGCATTCTTATTAATTACGATGAAAAGTAGAAAATAAATACAGTAAAACAGTTCATCGAAAACATCTTGAGAACTTTTTTTTTCAACTTACCTTGGACAAAATTATGACCACGATCCAAAATGTAGAATGTTATTCACCTGATCTGCAGATAACTCGCTCTAAAGTTCTCCTATCTCATAATAAAAACTTCTTCAGCATTCGGCAATAATTTACTTCAGTATTACATGAAATAGATAAATAGATATCGATAACTATCATCCACAAATGCACAAGTGAACTGGGAAGATCAAAAGGCTCGAATGTATCAAGATATATACACTCGTGAATATATATAATATTTAAGAAATTATAATTACTCGTAACAATGAAATAAGAAATTAGGCCACAAAGGATATCTGGTAACAAACATTCCAAAAATCAAGAAACAACAAGAGAACACATTCAATCCGTTGCAAAGTTTGAACAATCGGTTATATTGGCGAAATGAACTGTATAATTCGTTGGCCTGACTGAAGAATTTCTTTACATTATTGTTGAAATACAATCAATTGCGAAGAAAAATCACTTGCGGAATGTTAACTTTTGCTATAACATCTTATAATATTCTTAACACAATGTGACAATTTCAATTCAAAGGAACACTTATTTCAAAATCTCAGGCATATGAAACTGCTCTAACTTTTTTGTTACATCAATTTGTATAATTCAGTTCATTTAAACGAAATTGTTTGCTATGGGAACTCTCAAATATTAATATAATAACCACAGTTTTTATTGAATAACTATCTACAACAAATCGAAATTTATTAATTTTCCACACAAAAATCTCGTTTACATCCATAAAAATTAATTGAATAATCAATCTATAATATCACAACAGCACTAATTAAAATAAAGAAATGATTAAACCATCTTGCAATTCAATTTGTCTCATATTCCTGAGCCTGGTTTCGATAAAAACGTGCTGAAGCTTAGTGAAAAGTTGAAAATTTTGAATTGACTTATTCTAGGTCGAAATCGTATTCATATTTTGAACACTAACACTTATTCGTATATTGAAATTTGTCAGCTTGAAGGAGTATTCAAGATAAGAACTAGGAAAGATAAGTACATTTTCATTCATAAAACTTCGCTAAGATACGATAAGTACTTATACCTTAGATTGTTGGAACTTCATTCTTAACATTAAGATTACATTCATAGTGTGATATTCTCAATAGTTTCTTATTCTTATTATTAAAATAGAGGATATTTCGAATGGTGATTCATCAGAGTTTACATCTTTAAATATCTCCTTTTTTATCAACTATCCAATTTATGTTGGCTTTTTAGGTGATGAACAATTCGATTGTTTTGAATTTATGCTAATTCGAAATATTTTGTACCGCGATAGTATTCCAATTGACAAAATACTCTTATGGGTCTCTCCAAAACAGAATAAATATTTTTTGATGGATGGATTCAGAAACTCTATAATCTATATTTTGAAAATAAACTGAGAAAATTATTGGGAAATTCGACTGAAGAGGAAATATAGATGGAGATTCAACAATAGTATTAATCAAAGTAGATTTGTCCTATGAAATGCACAGAAAAATTGTTCACTTACTTTTGGCCCAAACTTCAAATGATTACATTCTTCAATTTATCATGAAAGTGCATTTTGAGAGATTGCTAGAAATAACACGTGATATAAATATTTGGCATAGAATTTAAGTCGCCATTTGCTCAAATCTTATAAATAAATAATAAATCTAATAAATAATTACATCAGTAACCACATTTTAAGTATAATAATTTTCAGTTCAATAATATTGCTTTGCCATTTCACATTTTTCAAATTTTTGATTGATTCTGAAGCATTATACAGAGAGCTTGAGCGAATTCTTTAATGGAAATTGAATCTCACCAAACAAAATTTTATTTTTCATACAATTGGTGAAATTTGTGGATCATTTTATATATTTTCTCTTTCGTCTCAAAGTTGTTTTATTGCAGGAATAAATATGATTGTAATTTTGGGAAAAATTTCATCCTTTCCAAGTCATTTTTGTGTTAATAATTAAAATGAATTATGAGAAAGATACAAGAACCTAAAAATCAAATCTTCATCAGAAAGAATGACTTTATGTTAAAGAATTCGATGGTTATTATATCACCAGTATTTTGCCTTACTGGTTTACATGATGAAAGAATCAATCAAATTAATTTCGTGTGAAGATGGACAAGCAGAAAGTGGTATAAAACAGGACATCATACAATAAGGAATAGCAACAAAGTTCAAGGTTGAATATGACGAACAAAAACTCCCGATGTTTGTTAGATATCACTTAATTTGTTCTAAGAAATTCTACAGATCTTCAATATATTGTTCCAAGGAAACTCCTATAGTAGAGCAATAATTCAAACAAATTCCATTCTTGAGGAATAATCGAGTTAGAAAACTGGAAACTAGCAAATCGTCGAATACTTAGAACAAATCGAATTAAAGAATGACGTACAGTTTTGTCCATCTGGTATTGAGACTTTACGCCTCAAGTTGACGAAGTGAGTTGTTTTCCACAACGACAAGCAGTCTCTGTTTAAGAACTTAAGAACTTAGTCTATGTTGTTACTACTGAGCTTGGGGATCACATTGTAGTAACCTCACGATTGAGGGATCACTTTTCGCTCCCTCGATGAACTCTTCTAGGCTCAATTTGCCGTCCTTGTTTTTATCCATTTGGCGGAAAATTTTATCTGTGCGTTTCTCTGGGGTGCTTTCGTCTTCTGGCATCTTCATGACCGAACCAACCATTTTGTAAATAGCCTGAAGTTATCATGAATTAGTCTAGTAATATCAATTATGGAAAAACAAAATCATGAATAATTCTTCACTCAGAAGGGCTACATGGTCGATTTTGGTATCAAAATGTAGGTTTTCGGGGTCGCTCTATTCAATAAAGAATGTTTCAGAGCTCTATCTATCATAGTTTAGATTTTCGCCTGTCAAATGGCATTTTTCCCAAAAATCGAAATTTCAAACGATCATAGCTACCCTTTCTTTGATCGCCGCCACTATTCATTCATATTAGGTTGATCAGCATAGGTCCAAGAATCTCTGCGCAAAATATGAGCGATTTGAAAAATTCAAAATTTTGGGTGAAAAATGACAAAGGGGTAACGCAGTAAACTCAATACCAAAAATATCTGGGTGGATCTAAGGGTGCGATTGTTCAAAGAAGTCCTTCGAACAATTCGAATCTACAATAAATGCTATTTTGCAGGCCTATATCATCTAAATCTTGAGTGGCCTGTGCTCGAAAACAAAACTTGAAAATGAATTATGGAAAAACAAAATCATGAATAATTCTTCACTCAGAAGGGCTACATGGTCGATTTTGGTATCAAAATGTAGGTTTTCGGGGTCGCTCTATTCAATAAAGAATGTTTCAGAGCTCTATCTACACTACTGGAAAAAATTAAAGGATAAAAAAAAAATTCAAAATTTTTCGGCAATTTTCAACATGCCGTAACTTTGAGAGGAATGGTCGTACAAGGAATTCAAAAAAAGGAAATTGTAGCTCCAAGTGTCTAGTTTTCGGATTAGAGCTTCAAAAATTTTGAATTTCAGTAGTTTTCGAGTAATGATAGAAAAATCAGCAACAAAAAAATTCTCAAAATTTTACCACTTTTTTTTTCTTGTCTACGAGCGTGGTAATTTTATTTTTGCATAATCGTTATAATGATGGGATACTTTGTTAATTCAGCTTTAATTTATTTTTTTATTGACCTCAATACGTCCACTTCTCGCCGAGATATCGGTCTTCAAATGGAAAAGGATCCATTTGTCTTTGATTATCGATTTCTCAGCAACCAATGATCGCACAGAAAATTGAAGGGGGGTTTCAAGACCTTAAATGAACTCCCATTAATGAACAACCATTGCTTATTCATAGAAATTTTTTTTTCTTAATGTCGCATCAATATGAAAATTTAACAAAAAAAGGGCTTTTGGTGGTTTCTTGGAAAATCTACCGCTGGATCGAAAATGTTGAGGAAACCAATAATGTTAAGTGTGACTTTCACAGTTCAATATGTTGATAAAAACCTTACGAAGAGCCAACTCAATTCAGCGAGCCGTTTTTTTGTTTGACTCGATTGAATTTTTGAAAAAAATAAGGATCACGTTTTTTGCCTGCATTAACATGGCTGAACGTTTGAGAGCCGTTATTGAAAACAGGGGTGGCAATACCCGTTATTAAATTAATAAAAATGTTATTTGTTGTTTTTTTTATTTTTCTTTTTTTGAAATTTATGAACTATCTGCAATTAAAATGTGGAAAAAGCTCGAGAAAATTCTTTTTTGCCTTTTTTAAAGATTACGAGCTTCTCAGAGCAAAAAACGTGATCCTTATTTTTTTTCAAAAATTCAATCGAGTCAAACGAAAAAACGGCTCGCTGAATTGAGTTGGATCTTCGTAAGGTTTTTATCAACATATTGAACTGTGAAAGTCACACTTAACATTATTGGTTTCCTCAACATTTTCGATCCAGCGGTAGATTTTCCAAGAAACCACCAAAAGCCATTTTTGGTAAATTTTCATATTGATGCGACATTAAGAAAAAAAAATTTCTATGAATAAGCAATGGTTGTTCATTAATGGGAGTTCATTTAAGGTCTTGAAACCCCCCTTCAATTTTCTGTGCGATCATTGGTTGCTGAGAAATCGATAATCAAAGACAAATGGATCCTTTTCCATTCGAAGACCGATATCTCGGCGAGAAGTGGACGTATTGAGGTCAATAAAAAAATAAATTAAAGCTGAATTAAAAAAGTATCCCATCATTATAACGATTATGCAAAAATAAAATTACCACGCTCGTAGACAAGAAAAAAAAAAGTGGTAAAATTTTGAGAATTTTTTTGTTGCTGATTTTTCTATCATTACTCGAAAACCACTGAAATTCAAAATTTTTGAAGTTCTAATCCAAAAACTAGACACTTGGAGCTACAATTTCCTTTTTTTGAATTCCTTGTACGACCATTCCTCTCAAAGTTGCGGCATGTTGAAAATTGCCGAAAAATTTGGAATTTTTTTTTTATCCTTTAATTTTTTCCAGTAGTGTATCATAGTTCAGATTTTCACCTATCAAATGGCATTTTTTCCAAATATCGAAATTTCAAACGATCATAGCTCCCCTTCCTTCGATCGCCACCACTATTTATTCATATGAGGTCGAGCCCGATTCCATTCTACTCACCGTCACTATTTCCAACATTTCCTGTCTCGAAATATACCCATTTCCATCAAGATCATACATCGAAAATGCCCACTTCAGTTTCTGTTCCAGTTTTCCTCTTGAGGTAACTGAAAGGGCGCACAAGAACTCCCGAAAATCTATGGTACCATCTCCATTGGCATCGAAAGTACGAAAAACGTGTTCAGCAAATTTGCTGGCGTCGCCATAAGGAAAAAAGTTTCCATAGATCTTCTTGAATTCGTCAACAGACAAGTGCCCGCTTGGGCAGTCCTTCAAAAACCCTTTATACCATTCCTGAATTTCAGCATCTGAAAGCCAGCAAGAAGATAAAGAAACAAAGGTAAAAGAAATTCACAAAAATCTGAACAAGTATTAAAATCAAAAATGAGAACTCAGATAAGAAAGAAAACAATCACAGCAACATTAATTGAGCAACATCAAAAATTATTAGAAATAGAATTTGAGAACTTCCTTAACAACTCGGTATTTCTTATTAAAAAAACTCTTCAATAAAAAAAAGAATTTTACTCACCAGAAAATTCTGTGTTCTGTTTGAGATCCTCCAGTACTTCCGGTTTCAGTTTGCTATTTTGTTTACCCATGACTAGATGTACAAGCCTCTAATATCTCCTCAATACCAATGTTCCAAGTTGCAAAATGGCACCTGCCTTCATGAAAACAATAAACCTAATAGATGAATGAAATATTCATTGGGATCGAAGGTGTATATTTTTAAATATATTCTATAATAGGTTGAAAATTCTTCATCAATTAATTATTGACTTATCTTTCAGTAATTCTGGTCTTTCAAAAATACCACTATTTTCTATCAAGAATAAAGAAATACTTCCCAACAATTGATCCTATTGAAGGAGTACATACAAAATGTATACCCTAAAACTATTTTCTACGACAAATTTGGGTACATGATATTTATTTAAATTTTAACGATTGCTCATGTTGAATTCCTGGATCCGCCACTGGTTTTGACATATAAATATAACATCGAAATTTTTTTAACAAGAAGTTTAGCCTTATTAGGGTTAGTATGCTGAATAGGTATGTCTTGTTTCATTTAATGAAAATCACTAAATTCATATTGAACACAAGGAAACAAAGTTAATTCAAATAAATTACATCATTGTATCCATAAAGTGAAATATATCAGGTAAATATGCAAATAACAATATAATATCAAAGATCACAGATTTAAAAATAAACCTCATCTTTAAATCAAAGAACAAATTATTGTGGTATTGTTCATTTTTTTATATTTTTCTCTTTACATGAAAATATATTTGGCCTATTATTTGCTGTTCTTACTTTTAAAAATTGACAATTTTCAAATCCATCAGGAAATTTTACATTTCCCTGTATCTTTTAGAAAAATGAAATTAGTTGTGCCGATTGTGTTTTAAATCAAAGAAAACATATAGGAGTGTTCTTGTTGCATTTGCCAATTATTTGTACAGGGATTTTGGAGCTACAAAAAAACATGGAATATTCAATGAATATACTTTTTTTCCATACATAAATAATCAATAAATTAATAATCAATTTATACAGTTTTACGGTCATTCAAGTTTCACTGAAGCGTACATTGATCTACAGATGAAAAGGCAGTCTACTTAAACCTACTTTGAAACCAATAATTTCGAAACAATCTAATAAATATCGCAGTTTCTATTGAATTATTGTGCACTGAAATATTCACTATTATACAGTCAAAAATAATAATTTGTTCATGTTCTTGTGAGATTATGAATCCCATTTTTGAGACGTTTGCATGTGTTTATTGGTGTCCTTATACAATTCACAATAATGGAATGAAAGCTTTTTTATGACTCAAGTAGGTTCCTGTATGAGAGAAGGAAGTGAAATTTATCACTAGTCTCATAACAATAAATGAAGAGGAAACAGATCTGATTTCTTATCTGAAAATCTAATAAATTGATTTGGACGCGCATTATATTTATCGAATGACTTATTCCACATTACATCTAAAATACTGAAATAGATGAATATATTATTGTAATCAATGAAATTGACTTCATAACCTCTAGTCCGGAAAGAATATCCAAGGTTTATATTAAAGAGTGCAAATTTTTATAGTAAACAAAATAGTAACATGAAATATTGAAAATACATGCTACAGACACATTCGATCGTTTTGCAATCCTATACCTTATGTTCTGTGGAAGATTCAAAATTGAAAATTGTGCGAATAAGGTATATCTGACCATGATTTCACCTCAGTTTCCATTTTAGTCAATCAACCCTACCACATCCTACTTATCCTTGGGAACTACTGCAGAGTATGTTTTTTTCATTCAGAAAGTTTTTTATCAATTGACTGTTTCGTGAGAATATTCTGATAAGTAGTTATACATAGTTGAGTAATTGTAAAAATTCACCCGCATAGATAAATTCACCTGTTATACAATAATATAACTTAGTGGTGATATTATGATGTAAAAGGTTAGTGTGAGTTTGAATCGAATATCAATTATGAACAATATTTGAGCATGTGCTTATGTGTTGGAAATATTAATGCTAACTGTGACAAACAATAAAATTTCAGATAAAAGACAACAATTTACAATGGTTTCAAACTGAAAACATACCTTTATTTCAGCTTTGAACAGAATATAATCGGAAGGGAGGAAGATTGAACCTGAATAAATAAGGAAAATATAAAAGGAAAACCATTTTCCTATTATTAGTTTCGAATTTCCTTGATCGTTATCACTTACGATTTTTATTCAGACTAATCAGATAATTAAAATATTGAATTGAATGTCTTACGACTGAGAACACCGATAAAAAGTTCCTACCTGAGATTATCCCAACAAGTTTTGATTTTACAGAAAAGAACGACACACACAAATAAACAGTGAGAATACTGAACGAACAATAAGCAATATGACAAATGTTTCCGTCCCACCTGTTTTTTTTTACTAATTCAATCTGGTATTGATGTGGTCTTTGAGGAATTGAAAACGATTTTGATTTTTTCAATACTTCTACCAGCAATACAAATAAGTGACTTTTTTTATTTGGCACAAACTATGAATTTTCTGTGAAACTATAATTTTGAAGAACTTATTATTGATTAAAATAAAAATGATTGGAACGATGTTGCTTTCAATGAAATTTTGAGATTGGGGAAAATATTTTTGATCTTCCTTCAAAAAGAAAAATATCATGATGAAAAATATTCTTAAGAAAAAGAAATGATTAATACACCAAAATCTTTGATAGGAAGAGTTAGAGAGGGGGTTATCACTTGAATATTATTGGGATCTTTGTAGATACGATAATTTGTGTGAAGGATAGCTAAAAAAAAGTGAAATTTCGAACACATCGTGGCATTGAAACTGAATTAACGACAAGAAGTAGAAAATCTTGTGAATTGTAGGAATTCTCACATTAAAATACATTTGAGCTTTCAAATTACAGATATAGACCTAAGATGACAGCTTTGAGACTTGTGACTGTAAAATTTTGTTTTCAGAAGTCAGACTCTATTTCATAAAGACACTTCTCTCTTTGCAACTAAGTAGTCACACAGTTGATTTTTTATAACATTTCATTTCGTGTTTGGAAAGGGGAGAGTGTTGATGAGGAATTTATTCAGATCAAATTGAAATAATCTATACATATATAAAATTTCATTGTTTTTTTTTGTGATTTTAATGAATATTGTAGAAAAAAACTACTACTTACTAGCAAGGTAAGAGGGTTTTTACTGGCGAATGGAGGATATAACTGACGAGCCGCAGGCGAGTCAGTTACCTCATTGAGCCAGTAAAACCCGTTACCTTGCGTGTATTGTTTTATATTTTATTTGTTTCTCATTTGTAAAAAGGTTAGATAAATTCCAAAAAAATCTCAATAATTTGTCGCAAATGTCGTAAGCTATGGAAGCGTTGCCATGAACATGTCTGTTTATTTTTCTTTACATTTGTTTTGGCGAAAGCGAAAATGAATGTACCAAAAGAAATTATTGAAGCAGTGTAGCTTCAAGTTTATTACCTGCAAAATCAGCTTCAAGGTACGAGCGAGAATACGACGACTTCAAAAAGTGGCAAAACAAAAATAGTGTGATTGGGGTAACTGAAGATGTTTTGTTGGTTCTCTCCTCAAACATGAATGATGTAGAAGATATGGGAAAATACGTTATTGTGACATTGCGGCAAACAAAAAATTTAACAACAATAAGATTCACCATAACCGATGATGGCTGCAGTTTCAAGCCCTGCATGTTATACAGAAAATATGTAAATCTTCGGCCTCCTGGAACAGAGAGCCTAAGATTTTTTTTGACATACCGACATGGAAAGTGCATTTCCCTTAATGCTGGCCAGCACACTATTGGTGGTGTTCCAAAGCAAATAGCGAAATATTTAGGTTTAAAAGACCCAGAGTTATACACCGGCCACTCTTTTCGCAGAACTGGAACCACTATGGTTGCGGATTCGGGTCGAGATATTTTAGCACTAAAGCGTGCAGGAGGGTGGAAGAGCACCGAAATTGCGATGAGTTATGTCGATGATTCGGTCAACAAAAAAATCGAAATGTCTAGCAAATTATTTGGTAGTAAGGAGAGTACAAATGTTCTGCAGACCTCGAGTTCAGCAGTTTCTGAGTCAACAGATGGTTCATCATCATCAGTATCAACTCTTTCATCATAAAAAAACTGTGTTACTGGAAATAACAATTGTACCATGATTTTCAACATATATGACGATAAAACAAAACTTTCTAATGTAAATAATACTACTAACTTGTAAAAATTCTGCAAGTTAACTGTCAGTTTTACAAGTTAGTGACTTGATAAAATAAACTTTCGTTTACAAATGAGAAACAAATAAAATCGTTTTCGAGTTATCCCAAATTTTATCCGACAAGATTTGTCGAAAAATTCACCTACAGAGAAAACGGAAAATGAAAAAAAGGTTTTTATTGACCTGAAAAAAATTGTACAACGTATATAAAAAAGGATCTTCATGAATCACCCTAAATATTATGTTCACCAATGTATTTCTAACCGGAAACATGAATGGGGATGAAAACAGATCAACTGTGTGACTAGATATACAGGGTGGCGTGATTGCATAGTTGAGACGAAACTGGAAATTGGAGAAATCAGGGGATCAGACCGCAGTGCGCTCGACTCAAACTGGATAAATGAAAACACTTGTTTTCCACATTACTCGACAGGGAGTGGACACGAGAACAATGTTAGTGGTAAGTAATTCTATATAATTTTAAATATTAACATTTCATAATGGGAATGATACAGACGAATAAGCTTTTGTAAATTTGATTGTGCTTCACGATCCTTTGGAGCCATAATCCAAATCACAAGTTATCAAGGTGTTCGGTTGCGAGAAAGGACGGCGCTGTCGTGTGAATAGTCGCCCTATTGGCACGCCACTGCCGCTTTAACGTATTGTCGTGCGACACTGTCTCGAACTTACAGTTCTCACGAATCAACAACAAGGAAAAACTGGCAACGCCTCGCTCAGCCTAGCGGCGTTTCATCCTTCCGTCGAACTTATTAAGGCGCCAACATTTTCGACAGTTCTTCGTCCTGTAAACAGCCTTTCAGGAATTCGTCCTGCGTTAATTGACCATCGTTGTTCTCGTCCATCTTGGCGAAGATATTCTTCGCCCTTTCTTCGGCAGAATCGGCGGGCCGGTTCGAAGAACAGGCGCCTAGCATGTCGTAAATTGCCTGGAAAATTGAGGTTATTATGAATGGTCCACTGAAGGGAACATCTCGAAGGATTGAAAAGATGAAAAGCTTCGACGGCTTCTCGAAAAGAAAATCGATAATCCCTCTCACATCCCGATTGAAGTCAAACAAACCATTAAAATATTCCAGAGTAATCATTCCAATTTGAAAAACCCCTAAATACAGGGCGCATTTGAAGATCTTTCCTTTTGACAGATGGTAGAACTCATCAAAATAAGTCATTTTACCAAACATTTTTTGTATGAATTATGCCCCTGCTTTGAGAAAACGAATATTTTCTAGTTTCTAGGTGAATCTGAAAATTCCTCAGTCCAAACTGCTCCCTGGCCTGCTTGTTTATATTTTTTTCTGTCGAGATATTCGAGTACTTTTATTCTTTTCTCGAATGAACTGTCACAAAGTAACGGATTATTCTGTCCAGTATTTTTCAGTAAAATTTCAAGATCTATCTCGATTGCCGTACAAGAAAAAAGCATAACTGAATTTCTCTATTTCAGTATCGTAATGAGTTCATTACAGTACTAAAAACAGTGCTGTAATGAATTAATTACAGCATCGTTTTCAGTTACAGTTTTCGTCTTGTGGTTGTCAGCAATGACTTCCGATCCTTTTAAATTTCAGCAGACGTCAATTTGGAAATGTCAATTTTCGTATTTCCTAACATTCGCACCAACTGCCAAGATACAATATGAAAGTCACTAGGACCTATAATTTGAATTTTCTCATTGAATTTCACAAAATTCGTCTGAAATAGAGAAAATATCGTTTAATACTCGTTGCAGAATTCAATTCCAATATTCATGCGTATGAAAACTCGCTCCTTCGTCGCTCGTTTTCGAATTTCGCATTCGAATAGGAGCCCATTCTGCAACTAGTTTTCGAATATACTATTTCCAACCCTGTTTATATACGCGAAATAAACTGCTCCACATGAGTTAGGGATATTGACTTAAATTGCAAAATAAGTTAAAATAAGATTTTTGTGATGAAAAAGTTGCGAATTAATTTTAGCCTGTATGTCTGCAGCGTATACAGAGTGGTTAGGAAAAATCGAGTAAAATAACGAAATTTTATTCCCAGAGAAAGCATTTTAAGACTATCAATACAATGTATGGCCTCCACGGGCATCAATAACAGCTTGACATCTTCTTTGCATACTACACACGAGGTTGTTGATTATTTCTTGAGGAATTTGGTTCCATAAACGGGGCATAAGCTCTCTCAGATCATTTAAGGATTCTGGGGTAGGTTGATGATTATCTAATCTTCTTTGGAGCTTGGAGCATATCCCATGCATGTTCTATGCAATTCAAATCTGGTGAGTGCGGAGGTATTGGTAAATGTGGAAAACCAAGCTCCTTCCGCGCATTCTCAACTATGGCTGCACGGTGCGGTCTAGCATTATCGTCTAGAGATTGAAAAGTTTCACCAACAGCAGCCTGAAAATTTGGCACGACCTTGTCAATGACATGCTCCCTATAGTGTAATGCGGTCATATTCCCAGGACAAATATGTAGATATGTGCCCCCGTTGAAACATATCCCGGTCCATACCATAACACTACCCCCTCGGAATGGATGGACTTCTTGGACATATATGTCGCTATAGCGACGATTACGGGGTATGCGTGGGCTTGTCCATACCCTTATTCTTCGAGAATCTGAAAATCGTCCATATCTGGATGAAAGGACACTACGCCATTGATCGTTCCAATTGATATGTTGCCTTGCCCATTCCAGTCTTTGACGCTTATGGTCACGTGTTAATGGAACTCCTCCTAATGGACGTCAGACCTAGATTCACCTCTCTCAAACGTCGTCTGATGGTTTCGATGGAAACTTGGACCCCATCTGCATTTTGAAGAGTATTCCGTAGCATTCTACACGTAGATGTAGGGTTTCTTCTGGCCGAAACGGTGATGAAACGATCCTGAGCAGGTGTTGTTTTTCGTCGCCCACCAAGCCTTGGTCTTTCCAACACGGAACCTGTCTCCCTGAACCTATTCCAAAGTCGAGATATCACACTTTGGCTGACTTGGAGCCTTTCCGCTACAACAACCTGAGTTAAGCCACCCTGTAGCATTCCGATAGCCCTAGTAGCCTCAGCGTTTGTTAATTTACGTCTTGGCATTTTCAGAAAACTCGTTTCAAATCGAAGCCGTTGATAAACTGACTTGATTTCAAAATAAGAACATTCATGAAGCATATTATGCAAAGAACCAAACTTCAGAAAAAAGGCGACCAGATTGACGAAATGTCTCATACTGATTTTTATTGGATCGATTAAAGTTGTTATCGAGTTTAAAATGATTTTACAGCGATTTTCTCGAAGATTACATACTTTTGAAAACGATTGAATACGATATCCCCAACTCTTGTGGAGCAGTATATTTGCAGTATCAACAGAGAAAAAGTTTCCTCAACATTTGCCAGGTCTTTGAAATTATTGAATTGCTCATTCCCCTGACAGGAGAATGACATATTCCTCCTACACTTTGGAGGAGCACTTTATTTTTATATACCCTCCTGAGCTGATTCCCAGTGGTAGGCAATGAGGTACTCATTTCTACACGTTCATTTTTGTTTAATAATTCTCTAGCAGCAATTATTCAAGTAAATTCAAATTTTAATGGAAAAACGTTTCAAGTTGCATGTGAGTTGCTCTGAAAAGATTATTATTCCAACCATCATAAACATGTTATTGACAAAGGCATGTCGTGCAAGTCCACATGAAATGAAGGGTTTAGCAATCCGCCAGCAAAACTGATATTCAACAAGGTGCTCGATATTAATTTATGCAGCATATCGAAAACTATGGCATGTAGTTATAGTTAGAAAGGGGTTGCAGTTCTCTGCGACCTTATGGACTATTGTGTCCCTTACAGAGCTGTTCTCAGCACTCAGCACTTTACAGTTCGTCATCCAGTTCCAGAGATCTGATGAATCAAATATCTGGGAAGGTTTCACTCCTAGAAGTTTCTTGCCCTTATTCTTCTTGCCTACCTCACTGAGTTTTCTCCGGCACTCCCAAATCAACTTTGAGTTATGAATGAGATGCTTTGTCTGCTCTTTTTATGGTCTAAGTATACAGGGTGGCCAAGAGATTGACGTCAAAAAGGAAAAAACAGGTCCCTTGTGTCATGGGCTATTCGAATCACCCCCATGTATGTTATGCTATTTTTCACGGTTTTCGAGTTATGAATTTTTTTATGAACTTTGAGAATTTTCGACTTGACCATCTTAAAAAAGATATTTAAAAAAAAGTACAAGACTTCTCTGTGAAATTCTTTTTGTAACGTAATGTCCATGAATTGTACTTTTATACATAAAATAACCAGATTCGTAACTTTGATAAAAATTATGGAAATGTTGGTCTCCAGTGAAAAAGTTACGTAAATTGGATTATGATCTGAATTTTTGAATCAAAATTAAAAATGTAAAAAGGCTAATTCACGGTTTCTTAGTATGCTTAAAAACTGCGCTCAACAGTCAGCTTTTAGAATCATTGATAAAAAATGGTACTTAACACTCTACTTTTGCTAGAATTAGCCTTCAAAGTCATCGAGGTGGAAAAAATCAAAGAACTAGACATTTACTACAAAATTATTTTTTGCCATTTTAAGATATTTCTGATCAAGTTATGATGGAAAATGCTGAAAATTAATGAAAATTAGCTTTAGATGTTGGTCAAGAAAAGTTCTGGATAAAAAAAAGAAAAAGGTATGGCATAATAAATCACACATCATAATGTAAGTTCATAAAAAAATTCATAACTCGAAAACCGTGAAAAATAGCATAACATACATGGGGGTGATTCGAATAGCCCATGACACGAGGGACCTGTTTTTTCCTTTTTGACGTCAATCTCTTGGCCACCCTGTATTTCCCAATTTCGGGTTTTAAGAACGATTTTTTTCGCGACCACAACTCATCGAATTACGAGAAACGAAAGTCGTTTTTTATTAATGTTAGATACCCCCAGTTCCCTTCCTTGCCGACGCCCTTGTTCGAGCATAGTTGTTTCATTTGCGCGACACTGAGCCTAGGATATTTTCAGACTCGGAAAATGGCGTCGCCTTCATTATCTTCACTTTTCCGATGTGCATCGAAACGCAACACTGAAACAATTACTGTTGAGAATAGTTACCATTGAAGCCCAAGTCGAGACCTTTTCACCAGATTGGCAATCAATAGGAAATGGGTGTTCATGTGGAAAAAGTCGTTAACTGAACCATAAAAAAATTTATACCCCGAAGCGCCAATTAGAGTCGAAATGGAGCACAGGAAGAAGGCTATGAGATCATCCCTTCCCCGATATGAGGAAGAGAATTTTCGGACTGATAAATTCGATAACATTTTTATGGAGGACCGTAAACTGTCTGTTAAATGATTGTTTTTCAGGAGAACTTTTAATTATATATCCCCATAAAAGTTCTGTACTCATTGCGAATGTATATCATAAACGAGCGAATAAAAATTAACCCTTCGGGGGTAACGAGCGTCGAAAAGGGGTCTGATACAGGACCGTATCGAGACACAAAGAGGCTGCGAAATTTGAAGGGGAAACTCAAAGGTGTTCCTAAATTGGAGGTCCAAACGGAAAAGAGAAATTCTTTGCAATGTTCAAGAATCAAATGTCCTTTAAACATTGGTCCGCAAACGTTTCGTTTTCGAGATACAGAGTGTTAAAGTTTGAATTTTTTTCAAGTTTTTTTCTCGTAGTATCTGCATTTCACAAGATATTCAACTGCAATTCGGCATAGATATTACAATTTACATTGTTCACATTGTGACATACCAATTTCGATCGCAAATCTACAGGGTGATATTTTAGCTGAAACACTATCACCTGTTTTCCTCCAGAACTTTTTTTGGTGTGCCACTGGCGGTTTGTAAAATTGTAAAAATGAGCTTTGTTGCTATTCTAAACTTTATGGTCTCTTGTAGTTTTGTCGTATCTGCTACCGATTTTGGGAAAAAATTCGAAGTAGCGTTTCAGTTGGAATTGTTTTGAAGTTTTTTCCTCATAGTTTCTGCATTCCACAAGATATTCAAATGAAATTCGACATAGATATTACAATTTAGAGTTTACACCATGTGACATACCACTTTCGATCGCAAATCTACAGGGTGATATTTTAGCTGAAACACTATCCCCTGTTTCCCTCCAGAACTTTTTTTGGTGTGCCACTGGCGGTTTGTAAAATTGTAAAAATGAGCTTTGTTGCTATTCTGAACTTTATGGTTCCTTATAGTTTTGTTGTATCTGCTACCGATTTTTGGAAAAAATTCGAAGTAGCGTTTCAGTTAGAATTTTTTCGAAGTTTTTTCCTCATAGTATCTTCATTTCACAAGATATTCAACTGGAATTCGGCATAGGTATTAAAATTTGAAATTTACACCATGTGACATATCACTTTCGATCGCAAATCTACAGGGTGGTATTTTAGCTGAAACACTATCCCCTGTTTTCCTCCAGAACATTTTTTTGGTGTGCCACTGGCGGTTTGTAAAATTGTAAAAATGAGCTTTGTTGCTATTCTAAACTTTATGGTCTCTTGTAGTTTTGTCATATCTGCTACCGATTTTGAGAAAAATTCGAAGTAGCGTTTCAGTTGGAATTGTTTTGAAGTTTTTTCCTCATAGTTTCTGCATTCCACAAGATATTCAAGTGACATTCGGCATAGATATTAAAATTTAGAGATTACTCAATGTGACATACCAATTTCGATCGCAAATCTACAGGGTTATATTTTAGCTTGAACACTGTACCCTGTTTTCCTACAGAACTTTATTTTGGTGCGCCACTGTTAGTTTGAAAAATTGTAAAAAGGAGCTTTGTTGCTATACCAAACTTCAAGATCTCTTGTAGTTTTGTCGTATCGCCTACCGATTTCGAGAAAAAATCTGAATGAGTGTTTCAGTTAGAATTTTTTGAAATTTTTTCTCATAGTATCTGCATTTCGAAAGATATTCAATTGAAATTTGGTATAGATATAACAATGTAGAGTTTACACCGTGTGACATACCAATTTCGATCGCAAATCTACAGGGTGATATTTTAGCTGGAACACTGTCCCCGGTTTTCCTGCAGAACTTTATTTTTGTGCGCCACTGATATTTTGAAAAATTGTTTTTTCCTCATAGTATCTGCATTTTACAAGATATTGAACTGAAATATGGCATATATATTACAATTTACATTGTTCACAATGTGATATACCAATTTCGATCGCAAATCTGCAGGGTGATATTTTAGCTGGAACACTGTCCCCTGTTTTCCTCCAGAATTTTTTTTGGTGTGCCACTGGCGGTTTGTAAAATTGTAAAAATGAGCTTTGTTGCTATTCTAAACTTTATGGTCTCTTGTAGTATTGTCATATCTGCTACCGATTTTGAGAAAAAATTCGAAGTAGCGTTTCAGTTGGAATTGTTTTGAAGTTTTTTCCTCATAGTTTCTGCATTCCACAAGATATTCAAGTGACATTCGGCATAGATATTAAAATTTAGAGATTACTCAATGTGACATACCAATTTCGATCGCAAATCTACAGGGTGATATTTTAGCTTGAACACTGTACCCTGTTTTCCTACAGAACTTTATTTTGGTGCGCCACTGTTAGTTTGAAAAATTGTAAAAAGGAGCTTTGTTGCTATACCAAACTTCAAGATCTCTTGTAGTTTTGTCGTATCGACTACCGATTTCGAGAAAACATCTGAATGAGTGTTTCAGTTAGAATTTTTTGAAATTTTTTCTCATAGTATCTGCATTTCGAAAGATATTCAATTGAAATTTGGTATAGATATAACAATGTAGAGTTTACACCGTGTGACATACCAATTTCGATCGCAAATCTACAGGGTGATATTTTAGCTGGAACACTGTCCCCGGTTTTCCTGCAGAACTTTATTTTTGTGCGCCACTGATAGTTTGAAAAATTGTTTTTTCCTCATAGTATCTGCATTTTACAAGATATTGAACTGAAATATGGCATAGATATTACAATTTACATTGTTCACAATGTGATATACCAATTTCGATCGCAAATCTGCAGGGTGATATTTTAGCTGGAACACTGTCCCCTGTTTTCCTCCAGAATTTTTTTTGGTGTGCCACTGGCGGTTTGTAAAATTGTAAAAATGAGCTTTGTTGCTATTCTAAACTTTATGGTCTCTTGTAGTATTGTCATATCTGCTACCGATTTTGAGAAAAAATTCGAAGTAGCGTTTCAGTTGGAATTTTTTTGAAGTTTTTTCCTCATAGTATCTTCATTTCACAAGATATTCAATTGAAATTCGGCATAGATATTACAATTTAGAGTTTACACCATGTGACATACCAATTTCGAACGCAAATCTACAGGGTGATATTTTAGCTGAAACACTATCCCCTGTTTTCCTCCAGAACATTTTTTTGGTGTGCCACTGGCGGTTTGTAAAATTGTAAAAATGAGCTTTGTTGCTATTCTAAACTTTATGTTGAAATATACTTGAAGTTTTGTCGTATCTGCTACCGATTATGAGAAAAAATTCGAAGTAGCGTTTCAATTGGAATTTTTTTGAAGTTTTTTCCTCATAGTTTCTGCATTCCACAAGATATTCAAGTGGAATTCTGCATAGATATTAAAATTTATAGATTACACAATGTAACATACCAATTTCGATCGCAAATCTACAGGGTGATATTTTAGCTGGAACACTGTCCCCTGTTTTCCTACAGAACTTTATTTTCGTGAGCCACTGTTGGCTGTTGGTTTGAAAAATTGTTAAAAGAAGCTTTGTTGCTGTACTAAACTTTATGGTCTCCTGCAGTTTTGGGATATCTGATACCGATTTCGAGGAAAAATTGAACGAGTGTTTCGGTTTGAATTTTATTGAAGTATTTTCCCCATAGTTAGTGCATTCCACAAGATATTCAAGTGAAATTCGGTATAGATATTACAATTTTGTGTTCAGACAATGTGACATACCAATTTCGATCGCGAATATATAGGGTGATATTTTAGCTGGAACACTGTCCCCTGTTTTCCTCCAGAACTTTATTTGGTTGAAACACTGTACGTTTGAAAAATTGTGAGAAGATGTCTTGTTGTTATACAAAACTTTATGGACTCTTGTATTTTTGTCGTATCTCCTACCGATTTCGAGAAAAAATTTGAACAGGCGTTTCAGTTTGAATTTTTTTAAAGTTTTTTTCTCATAGTTTCTGCATTTCACGAGATATTCAATTTGAATTCGGCATAGATGTTACAATTTAGAGTTTACACCATGTGACATACCAATTTCGATCGTAAATCTACAGGGTGACATTTTAGCTGGAACACTATCCCCTGTTTTCCTCCAGAACTTTTTTTGGTGTGTCACTGGTGGTTTGTAAAATTGCAAAAATGAGCTTTGTTGCTATACTAAACTTTATGGTCTCTTGTAGTTTTGCTGTATCTGCTACCGATTTCTAGATAAAATTTGAAAGAGTATTTCAGTAAGTATTTTGTTGAAGTTTTTTCTCATAGTTTCTACATTCCACAATATATTTACTTGAAATTCGGCATAGATATTACAATTTAGAGTTTACACAATGTGACATACCAATTTCGATCGCAAATCTACAGGGTGATATTTTAGCTGGAACACTGTCCCCTGTTTTCCTGCAGAACTTCATTTTGGTGAGCCACTGTTGGTTTGAAAAATTGTAGAAAAAGCTTTGTTGTTATAGTGAACTTTATGGTCTTTTGTAGTTTTGTCGTATCTCCTACCGATTTCGATAAAAAATTTGAACAGGCGTTTCAGTTTGAATTTTTTAGTTTTTTTCTCATAGTTTCTGTATTTCACCAGATATTCAACAGAAATTCGGCATAGATATTACAATTTATAGTTTACACCGTGTGACATACCAATTTCGATCGCAAATCTACAGGGTGATATTTTAGCGGGAACACTTTCCCCTGTTTTCCTCCAGAACTTTATTTTGGTGAGCCACTGTTAATTTGAAAAATTGTGAGAAGATGTTTTGTTGTTATACCAAACTTTATGGCCTTGTGCAGTTGTTTGGTAACTGCTACCGATTTCGAGACAAAAAAATTTGAACGAGTGTTTCAGTTTGAATTCTTTTTAAGTTTTTTTCTCATAGTTTCTGCATCGCAAATCGCAGATCTACAGGGTGAGATTTTAGCTGGAACACGGTCCCCTGCTTTCCTGCAAAACTTTATTTTGGTGAGCCACTGTTAGTTTGAAAAATTGTAGAAAGAAGCTTTGTTGCTATACTAAACTTTATGGTCTCTTGTAGTTTTGTCGTATCTCCTACCGATTTCGAGAAAAAATTTGAACGAGTATTTCAGTTTGAATTTTTTCAAGTTTTTTCCTCATAGTATCTGCATTTCATAAGATATTCAACAGAAATTCGGCATAGATATTACAGTTTAGAGTTTACACCGTGTGACATACCAATTTCGATCGCAAATCTACTGGGTGATATTTTAGCTAAAACACTGTCCCCTGTTTTTATGTAGAACTTTATTTTGGTGAGTCACTGCTAGTTTTAAAAATTGTAAAAAGAAGCTTTGTTGTTATACAAAACTTTATGGTCTCTTGTAGTTTTGTCGTATCTCATACCGATTTCGAGAAAAATTTGAACGAGTATTTCAGTTAGAATTTTTTTCTGATACTATCTTCATTTTACAAGATATTCAAAGGAAATTCGGCATAGATATTACAATTTAGAGTTTACACCGTGTGACATACCAATTTCGATCGCAAATCTACAGGGTGATATTTTAGCTGAAACACTGTCCCCTATTTTCCTCCAGAACTTTATTTAGTGAGCCACTGTTGGATTGAAAATTTGTAAAAAGGAGCTTTGTTGCTATACTAAACTTTATGGTCACTTGTAGTTTTGTGGTATCTGCTACCGATTTCGAGAAAAAAATTGAACAGGCGTTTCAGTTTGAACTTTTCAAAGTTTTTTTCTCATAGTTTCTGTATTTCACAAGATATTCAATTGAAATTCGGCATAGATATTACAATTTAGAGTTTACATCGTGTGACATACCAATTTCGATCGCAAAGCTACAGGGTGATTTTTTAGCTAGAACACTATCCCCTGTTTTCCTCCAGAACTTTTTTTTGTGAGCCACTGATAGTTCGAAAAATTTTAAAAAGAAGCTTTGGGGTTATACTAAACTTTATGATCTCTTATATTTTTGTCGTATCTCCTACCGATTTCGAAAAAAAATTGAGCGAGTGTTTCAGTTTGAATTTTTTAAAAGTTTTTTTCTGATGGTATCTGCAATTCTCAAGATATTCAATTTAAATTTGGTATAGATATAACAATGTAGAGTTTACACCGTGTGACATACCAATTTCGATCGCAAATCTACAGGGTGATATTTTAGTTAGAACACTGTCCCCTGTTTTCCTGCAGAACTTTATTTTGGTGAGCCACTGTTAGTTTGAAAAATTATAGAAAGACGCTTTGTTGCTATACTAAATTTTATGGTCTCTTATAGTTTTGCTGTATCCGCTACCGATTTCGAGATAAAGATACTCCCAGGCTATTACACCCCGTATCTCGAAAACGAAACATTTGCGGACCCATGTTTATTGAACTTTTTTCCTTCAAACTATCCAAAGAATCTCCCCTTTCCGTTTGTACCTCCAATTTAGGAACTTCCTGTATTTTTCGACGTTCCATGGATGTTATCTTCTTCGAAATCGTTAAAATGAACGAAAATTCGTCCTTGCTCCCATTCCCACGATAGCCCAGATTGCCTAGAAGAACTGGGCGCTTACCTGTACGATTTTCGTCATCTCCTGAATATCGATGACCCCGTTTCCGTCGACGTCGTACATTCGAAAGGCCCATTTCAGCTTTTCCTCCGGTGTGCCGCTCGACGTCACATCGATCGCTAGCAAAAATTCCTGTAAACAAAGGCATACATTAATAATATTCGACTTATCTTACGCCCGAAAGCGCACGGGGTAGAATTTAGATCAGATTCAGAGCCCACCCCTTTGTTTCCTGTGGGAAATGGAAATATGTTGTCGTAGTTTTTTATTGTCATAAAGACGTGTTTTCGTGGAGTGAAGGATGAGGTTTGAACATAAAAACACTCAAGAGAGGTCTTTCATATTTTTTATTGGGACGAATTAGGTTTTGTTTGACACTTTTTTGTCCTAAAAAAATCTGAGTATTTGTCCTGCTTTTCATTTCACTCGAAAGGGGTCGCGCTATTCTTCCCAAACATTTTCAAAATATACCTACATGTGAAATGTGTCAGAATAAGTGGAAAGTGAAGGAAGTATAGTCCATCCAAGAATTATTGACATCAGAGCAAGCCTTGGAAGTCCAGTCGCAGCTTTATTTCTAGTTACAAAAAAGTAACTAAATGTTTTCTGTGCTTTCTTCATAGCAATGAAGAAATATAGAAATAACCTGAAAATTAAATGGTATTTTTTCAAAGTACGGCAATCTGAACATGAAAATGTTTCCAATTATCACATACGATTACCTGCAAACTGAATGGATTGGGAAAATTGTAATAGATATCAAGACAGAAACAAAACTTAACGATTGTATTTATTTAATATATGAAGAATTTTGAATGACATTGTAACTTTCAATATTTGTGAACAATGAAGGTGCAAAATATGAAATGTAAATATTCCTACTGTTGTTTCAACAACCACAACTAGTATTTCCTCATCTGGGCAGACCACATCATGTTCATATAATGAAGGATTTTATGTCATCCCATATATTTCGACTAATCTTCTCTTATTTCTTTTTATATGTGCTATGGAAAGCCTTTCCAATTATTAGCTGTACCTACACTCCTCAACAACCTCATTCTGAAGATATCTATTTCACTTGCTCATTTATTTGCCAAATTTATTCGAAACATTAATGACAGAACAAAATATTAGTGTTATTTCCAACACCAACCTGAATTCTACAACTCAAAATATCACTGAACGGGCATTACCAACCTAATTTCGATTTTCCAAAGCCACCCGAGAGTCAATAATTCTTGGATGGACTATATACTCGAGATGACGATTATACAGGATGTCCTCAATGATATGTCTATGATAATAATAATAATAAAACTCATTTATTTCCAAATGAGTTACATCCCCAAAAAGAAGGAAATAAACTAAAAGAAATTGTGTCACTGAGAAATTTGAAAAAGTACTTCTAACGTTATTTTCGGTAGAATAAGTAATATCCCCTTAACTTTTGTTCGCAATTTCTGAATATGTTTCGAAAAAAACCAATGGCGTCTTTATTGCAAATAAAATCTTCTGACTACGAGGATATATTGATATCTAGTTAGCCTAGACCAGTTCCATGCATAAAAAAATATTGCTATACCATATCAACGAACAATAACTCATTAGAAGTGTCAGTGTAGAGTTCGACGTCGAAAAAGTAAATCAGAGTTACGCAATAAATTAAAAAAAAGATGTCAACCGAAATTGTAAAAATCGAAATATTGGAGTATCGAGCCATCATCAAGTACCTGTATTTAAAAGGGTTAAGAGGTAAGCAGATTTACGAAGATTTGCTTAATACCCTTGGTGATCAATGTCCTTCGTATGCGACCGTGAAAAATTGGACTGCAAGCTTCAAAAGAGGTAAATTTTCCATTCAAGATGATGACCGATGGGGAAGGCCCGTTTCTGTGTCAGTCCACGAAAATATCGATGCAGTTCATGACATAATTTTATCAGACTGTCGAATTGGGCTAAAACGGACATCTGAAGCACTGAAGATTTCATACGAACGCGTTCATCATATAGTTCACGTCAATTTGGACATGAGAAAAATTTCTGCAAAATGGATCCCCAAATGTTTGAATGTTGACCAAAAGCGTGCAAGGGTAGAAGCATCGCGTTCGATCTGTACTCGATTTGGAAACGATGTAGACTTCTTAAACCGAATTATTGCTATGGAGGAGACTTGGGTACATTTCTACGATCCAGAAACAAAGCAACAATCGATGGAATGGTGACACTCTGGTTCTCCAAGACCTAAGAAGTTTCGTGTCCAAAAATCTGCTGGAAAAGTTCTTGCTTCAGTTTTTTGGAATTACCATGGAGTAATCATGATTGATTTTTTGGATAAGGGTAGAACAATAACTGGAGATTACTATTCGACATTACTGATCACTCTACGGGAAAAAATTAAAGAGAAAAGACGCAGAAAGCTATCCGAAGGTATTTTGTTTTTACATCAGGACAACGCCCCAGTACACAAATCTCATGTTGCCATGCAAACAATTCGTGATTAAGGGTTAGAATTACTAGAACACCCCCCTTATTCACCAGATTTGGCTCCGTCCGACTATTATCTCTTTCCTCAAGTGAAAAAAAGTTTAAAAGGTCGTAAATTTTCTTCCAACTAGGAGGCAATAAAAGCTGTGGAGGACTGGTTTGCAGAGCAAAAAGAAACATG
Source organism: Adalia decempunctata (assembly GCA_951802165.1). Taxonomy (NCBI): domain Eukaryota; kingdom Metazoa; phylum Arthropoda; class Insecta; order Coleoptera; family Coccinellidae; genus Adalia; species Adalia decempunctata. Next base: position 2,798,944 of record OX637695.1, on the reverse strand, counting down.
TTTTTACAGGTCTAGAGACGTTGCTGGTTCGCAGTAGTAAATGTATTCAATTAAGAGAAGAATATGTTGGGTAATAAAATATTTTGACATTGAAATTTTGTTTGGTTCTATAGTAGGCTAAGAATTTTTCAATTTATCCTCGTATGTCGTCAGTAAACGCTTAATTTTTTCATATACACCCATGACACGTTCGTTTTGGAAATCGATGCTTGCATGCGGCATTGAGCTTATCCACTTGTGCGAAGTAGTTTCCTTGGTTTGTTCAGTCCGTGACTTCACCATCAATTATAATTGATTAATGTTGCCAGCGAGTGTACGCTTTGACATCTGAAATAATGCCTGCACGTTTCTTGACATACTCGATCCGATCAATTATTGTCCCTGAGATATATCATTTTGATTTATCATTCTCGCTTGGGAATTAAGGAATAAACGGTCTCGTAATGGAATGTCGCATTTTTGAAAGAAAGGGCTTTCTTGATGGGAATTTCAATCAAGTTTCGGTCATTTACAGGAAATTTTCTAGCTATGGATGATCAGATTTTAATGTGCTCGAATTAAATCATTATTCTTTTCTTTGGTGGTCGTCAATTTCGATATTAGTTGGGGTAAAACAAACCATTTGTTTGCATTGGTCTAAGATCACAACATGTCCGAGGATATATTGAAAAATTCTTAGCCTACTATAGAACCATACAAAATTCAATGACCAAATATTTTATTACTCAACATATTCTCCTCTTAATTGAATACATTTATTGCAGTGAACCTGCAACGTCTTTAGAACTTTAAAAAAAAATGTTTCTTCTTGCTCTGCAAACCAGTCCTCCACAGATTTTATTACCTCTTCGTTGGAAGAAAATTTACGACCTTTTAAACTTTTTTTCAGTTGGGAAAGAGATGATAGTCGGACGGAGCCAAATCTGGTGAATAAGGGGGGTGTTCTAGAAATTCTAACCCTAAATCACGAATTTTTTTGCATGGCAACATGAGATTTGTGTACTAGGGCTTTGTCCTGTAAAAACAAAATACCTTTGGATAGCTTTCCGCGTCTTTTTTCTTCAATTTTTTCCCGTAGAGTGGTCAGTAATGTCGAATAGTAATCTCCAGTTATTGTTCTACCCTTATCCAAAAAATCAACCATGATTACTCCATGGCAATCCCAAAAAACTGAAGCAAGAACTTTTCCAGCAGATTTTTGGACACGAAACTTCTTAGGTCTTGGAGAAGAGTGTCTCCATTCCATCGATTGTTGCTTTGTTTCTGGATCGTAGAAATGTACCCAAGTCTCATCCATAGTAACAATTCGGTTCAAGAAGTCTACATCGTTTTCAAATCGAGCACAGATCGAACGCGATGCTTCTACCCTTGCACGCTTTTGGTCAACATTCAAACATTTGGGGATCCATTTTGCAGAAATTTCTATGTCCAAATTGACGTGAACTATATGATGAACGCGTTCGTAAGAAATTTTCAGTGCTTCAGGTATCCGTTTTAGCCCAATTCGACGGTCTGATAAAATCATGTCATGAACTGCATCGATATTTCCGGGAACTGACATGGAAACTGGCCTTCCCGATCGGTCATCATCTTCAATGAAAAATTTACCTCTTTTGAAGCTTGCACTCCAATTTTCACGGTCGCATACGAAGGACACTGATCACCGAGGGTATTAGGCATATCTTCGTAAATCTGCTTTCCTCTTAACCCTTTTAAATACAGGTGCTTGATGATGGCTCGATACTCCAATTTTTCGATTTTTACAATTTCGGTGGACATCTTTTTTTTAATTTATTTCGTAACTCTGGTTCAATTTTTTGACTGACACATCTGATAAATTATTGTTCGTTGATATGGTATCGCAATATTTTGTTTATGCATGGAACTGGTCTAGGCTAACTAGATATGAATACATCCTCGTATTAATTTCGAATGTCATAAAATTGTGATTATGAATGAATAGCGCTTTTGAGTAGAATGAAAAGCAGGACAAAAAATTAGATTTTCGATCGACAAGAAAAGGCGAGTTTATACAGCAACTAAAATAAAATAAGAACTAAAATAAAATAAGAATGTTCACTTGATGCATTTCAATGACAGCGTTTATACAGGAAATAAGCTAAAATAAGGAATAAGAATAAGAATATTCTTATTCCTTATTCCTTATTTTAGCTCATTTCCTGTATAAACGCTGTCATTGAAATGCATCAAGTGAACATTCTTATTTTATTTTAGTTCTTATTTTATTTTAGTTGCTGTATAAACTCGCCTAAAGTCTTAAACCTCATCTAATCAGTGCCGACATCTGATTGTTCCTTGAATTCTTGGGCCTGCTGAACGCAGAACTCACCTTGAAATCGATGTAGCCATTTTTGTCCATGTCGAATGTTCTGAAAACATGATCACAGAATTCTTCGGCGTTTCCAGATGGGAAGAACATCTTGTACATATCTACGAATTTAGCTGGTGTTAATCGACCATTAGGACAGTCTTGCTGAAATGGAAAAAAAATTATTGGCATAACTAAATACAAAAATTTCATATTATTTCACATACAAATTTGAATTGATGAGAAAATCACTAGCTGGGATTTGTGCTTAGTACAGTTCTGTACCGTTTAGTGAACGATACAATTTGCTTACTATTAGCAGTGTAGATGCGCCTTTACAATTCTCACAAAAAGAACATATTTTGAAGAAATTTCAGTGTATTTTCAACAATTAATTGTGAAGTAATTTTGGGACAAATTTATTCAATCAATTCGTAATGAAAACTCTGGGTATGTTTAGAAAATCAGATGCATCCGCCATTTTGTAACCAACACGTACTAATTAATGAACTAAATCATAGTTCACTTTGTTGAGCGCTCATTCTATCAATTTTTCATTTTGTGCCGGCAATCGACACAAACAATAAGTTCGGCTCACTCATAAAGAATCCATGGTCAAATTCAATTATGTCTATCTATAAACACGATAAATTTTGGTATTCTTCAAATATGGCCATTAGAAAGTTTGTTATCCACTGGACTGTATTATAAATAGCAAACGATACTTTCTGGAAGATTTCAACGCCCGGTATCTTTGAAACGAAGGGGTTTATAGCCCATGTTAATATGAATATTTCATTTGGAAATATACTGCTCCACAAGAGTTATGGATATCGTATTCAATCGTTTTTAAAAGTAAGTAATCTTCGAGAAAATCGCTGTAAAATCATTTAAAACTTAATAACAACTTGAATCGATCCAATAAAAATCTGTATGAGACATTTCGTCAATCTGGTCGCCTTTTTTCTGAAGTTTGGTTCTTTGCATTTGCTTCATGAATGTTATTATTTTGAAATGAAGTCAGTTTATCAACGGCTTCGATTTGAAACGAGTTTTCTGAAAATTCCAAGACGTGAATTAACAAACGCTGAGGCTTATAGGGCTGTCGGAATGCTACAGGGTGGCCTAACTCAGGTTGTTGTAGCGGAAAGGCTCCGAGCCAGCGAAAGTGTGATATCTCGACTTTGGAATAGGTTCAGGGAGACTGGTTCCGTGTTGGAAAGACCAAGGCTTGGTGGGCGACGAAAAACAACACCTGCTCAGGATCGTTTCATCACCGTTTCGGCGAGAAGAAACCCTACATCTACGAGTAGAATGCTACGGAATGCTCTTCAAAATGCAGATGGGGTCCAAGTTCCCATCGAAACCATCAGACGACGTTTGAGAGAGGTGAATCTAGGTTCTAGACGTTCATTAAGAGGAGTTCCATTAACACGTGACCATAAGCGTCAAAGGCTGGAATGGGCAAGGCAACATATCAATTGGATCGATCAATGGCGTAGTGTCCTTTTCACTGATGAATCCAGATATGGACGATTTTCAGATTCTCGAAGAATAAGGGTATGGACAATCCGTCGCTATGTCCAAGAACTCCATCCATTCCGAGGGGGTAGTGTTATGGTATGGGCCGGGATATGTTTCAACGGGCGCACAGATCTACACATTCATCCTGGGAATATGACCGCTTTACACTATAAGGAGCATGTCATTGACAATGTTGTGCCAAATTTTGACGCTGCTATTGGTAAAACTTTTCAATTTCTAGACGATAACGCTAGACCGCACCGTGCAGCCATAATAGAGAATGCGCGCGAGGAGCTTGGTATTCCACATTTACCAATAGCTCCGCACTCACCAGATTTGAATTGCATAGAATATACATGGGATATGCTCCAAAGAAGATTAGATAATCATCAACCTACCCCAGAATCCTCAAATGATCTGAGAGAGATTCTGTCCCGTTTATGGAATCAAATTCCTCAAGAAATGTTCAACAACCTCGTGCGTAGTATGCAAAGAAGATGTCAAGCTGTTATTGATGCCCGTGGAGGCCATACATTGTATTGATGGTCTTAAAATGCTTGAATTCTCTGGGAATCAAATTTCGTTATTTTACTCGATTTTTCTCAACCTACCTGTAAACGCTGCCGACCTACAGGCTAAAATTAATTTGCTGCTTGAAATCATATTTATATGAATTTTCATCACAAAAATCTTATTTTAACTATATTTTTTTGCAATTTAAATCAATATCCCTAACTCACGTGGAGCAGTTTACATAGGTGTTTCTAACGGCTGTTAAAGTCCTTCAAGTGCATATGAGGCCCATCCCACGTATATGTGAACATTCAAAAGTAAATTTTTAACTAGACCTGAATCAATAATACTTGAAAATACACGCATGAACTTCGAATACTAACGAGTATTTTCGAAACGCACCATTCAGTGCGACGCAATATCTGTCAAGGCTGAAAACGAGGTAAAAATGAATTTCCCAAGAGTGAAATGAACTCCCACCAGTTTTTCTTTTCCTAAACGAGGAATAAATGACCCCATTAAAACACAAGTTCTGCTTTCTTCCCCTGGCCCTACTTTCATTCAGTCCTTAAAATACCCCATAATGCATGTGACATTCACGACTGCCAGCTATTTAGGGAGCATTTGTGTCAGCCGTCCAACTTGTTGACTGCATTCGCAAGTGTTCAATTGGAACTTCAAGTGGAATATACTGAGTGACATTAGAATAGAACTATTAAGCTCGGAAAAAAGAATTTTTTCTGACTTTATCATGGAATGAAATTATACTAACTGACCACGAAACTGCAACACTCAAAAGTAGATAACTGTTTAAATTTTGAATTTTTTTTGGTGAAACATAGATATTAGATAGTATAGCAAGGAGTAAATGATTTAATTTGGAGAAAAGAATCGTGAAGGTTTTTTCCTGTAAACATTTTTTGTTACTTAAATGTTGTAGTTTTTTGCAAAATTTTAAAATTTTACAACAAACCAACTGTTCGAGGAGATCCAAAGTCGATGTTCAGTTGTTGTTAAAATGCCTAGAACACGTTTACGCGGACTTTATCGCCCGATAAGTGAATTTGAAAGAGGTCGAATTATTGGTCTACGGGAGGCGGGGTTGTCATTTCGAGAAATCGCTAACCGTACGAATAGAAATCCAACTACTGTAAATTTAATGCTCGAGGTGCCTATAAAATGATTTATTTTTTAGTCTAGTCTTGTCTTATTCAGATTGAATCATAATTTCATACAAACGTCTTCAAAAAACCTGACAGCGTCGTATCAAACATCAAAATGAAAAAAAAAATATTGTTGTGTCCACTTTACAAAGTAAAATAAAAAAAAATTACATAGTGTGGGGTTTTAAAATGGTTTTAAAAACTTCTCTAGTTAATACTCTGTGCAATGGTATGTAACATGTACCATTAATAATCAGATAACTCAACAAAAAACCGTTTTGTCTTCAAGGATGCCTTAAAAGGGTGACGACAAAACTATTCCATTGAGCAGGTAAAATCATTTCTCTCATTCTAACACAGCTAAAAATAGCGTGCTCAGTGAATAGACAAGTCACTGTACATAGTCGTAGGTTGATATTACCGCTGTTAGATGGCGATATGTGATTCGCATAGAACTCATGGTAACATGGAAGTCTATTGCAAGATCAAAAAGCGGGTAAACTTATCTCAAGTTGGTGGAACAGTGAATTTTTACCGAAAGATCAAGTATCTGATTTTGACGATCAGTTTCAAACGTGAGTTGGCCATCTTCATCTTTTTTCTTTATTTTTGAAATGCTCTCGAATTTCTGTTTGGGTAATAGATATATTTGCGGAAATAACTGAATCCAAAATTGCCCATAATTAGTAATTGACATATTATATTCGTGTTTCTGTTCGCACAGAGACAGTATTGTAAGCGTCAATAATTTTGAAACGTTTGCTCATCGGGCTTTCACTTATGATATACAATAATGTTTCATGGGTTGCCTAATCTGATCTGGTCGAATGACCATCAACAAATTTGAATATGAGTTCAACATAATTCACAGTGTTGATAATTTTGCCGTGTCGATCGTACTATCGACATTTTAACATCTCGATTTGTCTTCTAACGAGCTTGATATCGTCAACTAAATTGAACAAATTGAAGAGAGATTGACAGCTCATATCCATGGAATAATGAGAATCGCGCTGCTCCACCAACTCAGATGTTTACCCATTATTTTGAGCTTAGCAGCAGAGCTAAGATGTCTAAAATAATGGTGTGACCACTGATTAGATTATGGGAATATAAGAAAAGTTTTGTTTTTGCCACTTCAGGTAGGGCTATTAACAAATGACTGATTTTTTAATTCTGGTCGACGGGCTGTGTTAATAGTCGATAGTTCATTAAAGGAATAATTTTTGTTCATATTCTTGACATTTTGATTCATATAAGAGGAAAGGTATAATATGGATTATACTACTGCTATTCACAGTCACATGAGGTACTGCAAAAAGAGAACTGTACAACAATTAAAAACAAAAAGTTATATGTTCAAGTTCAACAATTAGTTACCGCTTGAATAAAGAGAATTCTTTCCATGTGAATTACAAAATTATTAAAATTTTGTATATTTTGAACTTTAATTTTGCCTAATTTTTTTCCTGCTTGAAAAAAAGCAATGGTAAGTTTATACAACTTTTAAGTATAATTCAGGCGGTACAAAGTTCGCCGGGCCAGCTAGTTTTTAACTCTTTGAGCGGCAAATATATCATCAGAAATAAAACCCAAGTGGAACAAAGAAAATTTATTCTCAATTTTCAAAAAATTTGACAAAAGCTCAACCAAAATACACAAACGGCCCATTAACAATAAATTTCTCGAAAATTTTCCCCTATTTTTGCCTTAACAGGGTCTCTGCAAGTCAGGCCAATCTTCTGTATCGATGTAGATTTCTGTTCGAAGTATTTGAAATAGATGGTACACTAATTGTACCACCGCCGCGGAAGAGGGTAGAATTTGGTGGTACATTTAGTGTACCACCTAAACCCAAAGAGTTAAATAAATTATAAAGTAGGAACTTTATTGGTCATATTTTCAACCAGGTGTTTTTCCTAAAATGCGAAGAAAAATGGAAAAGCGAGTAATACACATTCTGCAAAATATTATTCCGCATGTATACTGAAAATTTCATACATTTATCAAGAAAATTGACGGAGATATGTTGGAAATAAAATCGTTTGTCCAGATTTTTATGGAATTACAGCTCACAAGGTTTTTTTCCTAATATACGAAGAAAAAGGGAAAAGCGAGTAATGCACATTCTAGGGAAATGATTAAGCTTCAATTTAAAACTAAAATTGTTGGTCTACGCCGCATACGAACTGAGATATCATGGAAATAAAAAGCCCAATTTTTGAAGAGATCTCGCGAGCTCGGACGTGTACCACATCCCCTTAATATGGTGATGATTCTTCTTCGAACCCATCCGGATACCTTCTACCCTGTATATCATTTATTGTTGAAATACAGCTTCGCTGAAACGCCGTATAGAGTTGGCGGCTTTGGAACCAAACTTTTAAATTGAAACGGATCAATGTGTCTTCATATCCATGACAATATCATCGATTTTATATTCACCACAAGCCTGGTCCCAGTTTCAATGAATCAGATCGGAAGCCAGAAAGGGAGAATGGCAACCCTTCGCGAGGCAAAGTTATTTTTATTCCGTTGTATACGATCGAGGGAGAAATTCATCAAATCCGTATTCTGCGGCGATAGCGGCTGAGCACAACAAACACGTACCGGTCGGAAAATATGTGTCACATCGAACATAGAAGCATGGAGCCTTCCATATTGTAACGAATGACAATACGAACATGAAGTGAATTCGAATTAACAAACAATGATGTTGGGTTTCGAAGAATTATTAGGAATGCGATGCGATTCGCCATTAACTTCGTCATTGCTTTCATTATTTCATCCTTTAGAATTTAGATAGTACAAGGTGGTCTCAGTGCTCTACCTGAAGTAAACAAGGAGTAGGTTACTGTTGAAAAGTGTTGTATCCTCGAAAGTACCAAAGTTGCTCATAGAACTAATATGCAAATCCGACATCACATATAGTTCTTTACCCCCTTGACACACCCGCATTATCGTCCTTGCACAATGGGCAATTTCGGGATGAGAAACATATAGGCTATAATTCTACCCCTAACCAATAGCTAACAGGGTCATAATTTTGACATCTTCAAACAAGTTTGGCTCTACAAGTTTGGCGAATAGAACACTGATTTTGAGAAGAAATTTCAACAATTTGTAAACGTTGTTGCGGCGTGAGTCTTTCCATGACTATTCCACTCATTTCAAAAACTGACCAATCACAGTCCAAAAATAGCTCGTATTATCGCGAAAATACCAACTGTCTCTGAATTATGATTGGTCTGACAACTTCGGTATTTTCAACGATTGAACTACAGAATAATCTGTGATTGAACTATGGGCACGAAGGATTTGACAACAAATATACACTGCGCAAAAAAACTAACGCACATTATGGAAATCTCTAATTTATTATACAACTGAAGGTGTTCTCAATGATAATTATTTTTATCAGAATTATGCATGCATATGTTTTCCCCTTTCAACGTTTTTCTTCAATACAGATGTTTTCTCCCAGCAGGAATAAAAAAAGATGATATTATCAGATTATGAATGTATTGGCTCCATTCTAAAATAAGTTGTTCTCGATCAATTCTAGTGATCAATAGTTTTTCTTTCGTTTGATTTTCTACACTCGATCGCTATGCAACGCGAAACACGCAATTTGACCCAAGAGGAATGTGCCCAAGCGGTAGTTTTGCGAGAAGAAGGGTGGACATACACAAGAATTTCAGAAAGGTTTGGAGTTTCCCATACAAGTGTGTCCAGAATGTTGCAGCGATTCAGGGAGACAGGTATGAATGTCCGAAGACCAGGACAGGGTAGACCACGGGTAACAACTGCCATTAAAGAACGTTACTTGAGAGTTTCTTCGTTGAGACAACGGTTTGCAACCGCTCGCCTCCTTCAAAATCAGCTTGAGCAAACCCATGAGGTGCAAATTAGCACTCAGACAATAAGAAATCGCCTCAGAGAATATGATTTAAGGCTTCGTGTCGCGGCAAGAGGCCCAGCTCTTACCCCAGCCCATCGAAGGGCGCGTTTGGATTTTGCGGGAGAGCATATCCATTGGGAAGTGGCCGATTCGGAAAGAGTTCCCTTCACAGATAAGTCTAGATTCTGCCTCTACCATTGTGATCGACGTTTTCTTGTATACAGACGTCCACATGAAAGATATGATCAGTGCAATTTCCTGAATACTACTGGTTTCGGGGGAGGATCGATTATGGTATGGGGTGGAATATTTTTGACTGCTCGCACAGACCTAGTGGTCGTTGATAATGGAGCTATAAATGATGATAAGTATATAAGGAACATTCTTGAAGAGCATGTAGTGCCATTTGCCCCATACATTGGTGAATATTTCATTTTTATGGACGATAATGCCAGACCCCATCGTGCGCGCATCGTTCAGGAGTACCTTGAAGAGGTTGAAGTCTCTCGAATGGAATGACCAGCAAGAAGTCCAGATCTCAATCCGATTGAGCAGGTTTGGGACAACCTCAATAGAAGGCTGAGAAGTTCAGAAAATCATCCAGCTACTCTAAATGACTTAGGAATCCAACACGGAGGAATCTGGGAAGGATTAGATCAGAACATTTTAAGATCACTCATTTTGAGTATGAACCGTCGTTGCCGAGCTGTAATTAACGCAAGGGGTGGAAATACCAAGTATTAAATCACTTATCAGCATTTCAGTATTTTGAAAATTGTTCATTTCTCTTCTTTCACATAAGATTCGGTGAAATCCTGAATTTTTCTTCCATTTAATGTGTTTTGTTTCGTTCAAAACCTTCCCGAGAGAACATAAAAAATAAGTTATGAAGTCAATGTAGAGTTAACTTTCATTAAAATTGAGATTTTCAGAATGTGCGTTAATTTTTTTGCGCAGTGTAAATTGTAGACGTCAACATGAGTTTTTCCTTGCTTTTCTCGAATATGGAGTTTCTGACCTTTTATTCTGTTAGTGAAATAGTCTTATAAAATTTCAACATGGTTTCTACCTTTTGTCATTTTGTTGCCAAAAAAATTATTGAAGAAATTATTCCTTTCGGGTGAACCACTTCTGTCGCTGAGTATAGTTATAAGTTCATCTCATATTTCGCTGAGAAACGAATTCGAAATGAAAATGGATATTATCTAATTCATGACCTCCACCCTGGGCCCGTTAAAGTGGTGACCAGGCTTTAAACGAGGAGCAAAAATGACGCGGCGAGATTGGAGAGAACTTCAAAGCTTAAAAGGAAATTTCATCTTTAATTGGATTTTCCTTTCAGCTTCTTTCATTGGATTCATCCGGTACCGTAACTTCGCCAGTATTTCCTGCAATCATTCAATTTCAGTTCAGCGCTCGGTGAAATTATTTCAGCAAAAGCGATTTTCCCGAGATCTCATTTTCGGCGAGGATGGCAAAAATTTCGTCGAGTTTTCTTTTTTCGTAATGAATACGAGCGAATAGCTTCGGAATTTGAGGATTCAGGTATACTATCAGTAATTGGAATGAGACATTGACTATTTTAAAACCCATTTTTGTACAACTGCCATTAAAAGTGACACTTTTAATGACAGCAAACAATGTCAAAATTGATTGTTCACGTGGAAGCGTGTTAGAATAGTATATTCTAAAACAAGTTGCAGAATGGGCTCCTATTCCAATACGAATGCGAAATTCGAAAACGAGCGACGAAGGAGCGAGTTTTCGAACGCATGAGTATTGGAATTGCATTCTGCAACAAGTATTAGACGATATTTTCTCTATTTCACTCAAATTTTGTGAAATTCAATGAAAAAATCCAAATTATAGGTCCTAGTGACTTTCATATTGTATCTTGGCAGTTGGTGTGAATGTTATTAAGTACGAAAATTGACATTTCCAAATTGACGTCTGCTGAAATTTATATGGATCGGAAGTCATTGCTGACAATCACAAAACGAAAAATGTTACTGAAAACGATGCTGTAATGAATTCATTACAGCACTGTTTTTAGAACTGTAATGAACACATTACGATACTGAAATAGAGAAATATTTTTAACATTAGTGTTAAAAATATTTTTAGCACTCCATTTTCATATGATGAAATCGAATGCAAAAAATTCAGCAATTGCAAATTTTTATTATCAATATTTAACAATCATTACTTATAAACATTAATATTAATCGTAAAACTGGAACAATTACTAACATTAATGCCCTGTGACGTTAGGAAGCTTCGCAACACATTATTAGAATCCTCAGCACCATCAGTACTGGTAGAAACCGGAAGTACAATATTGGATGATGATCCAAAATCTGTTGAGGTTGGGAGAAATTTTTCAGCAATGACATTTCTATATGCAATGGAATGATCAACATAGCCCTCGGCTACCGTCGTAGACTTCCATCCACCATGTTTTTTTTACATCCGTAATATTTGCTCCTGATTCTGCTAGCAATGAAGCAGAGGATCTTCGAAAACAGTGTCCTGTATATTACTTTGGTACTGGCAGTTTGAGGAATTCGGCAACAATAGATGGAATTTTCCCAAATGTATTGATACCAACTGGATTGGCAGTGCATTTATTATTTATGTATTTCAAGAAAAAACGACGATGTTTGATGACAGAAGGGTGCAGTGCAAAGTACTTATGAAAATAGTCAACATAACTACTTCCCAATAATACTGAAAGAACAACTGATTTTCGTTTTTGTGTTTGGAAGTTGTATAAACAATGATTTATTTGTTATTTCGATGTCTTCCACTGATAAATTTCACAATTCTTCACGCCGACCGGCTCCAAATAATCCGAAAATAGTTGCAACCTTAACCATCAAGTATTTCTCATCTGGTGTCTCATTTATAAACTTTTCAACTTTTCACGAGTGAGAATTTTCGATTTTTTGGGACGATATCGTTCACTTTTCCGTTTTAAATATGCTATTACCTTAAAATATTTACTAACATCCACACCATTTTTAATAAGGGCGCTTGACTTCATCATTGAAAATTTGCTCCACAAAGTTGATGAACTCCATATTTTTGATTTTTCTTCTAAGTATGCCAGGAAAACAGGTTCACTGAAGTTCCCTTCTACATTTTTCAATTTACACCAGGCCAGGAAATTTTTATATGCAATATCGTACTGCTGAACAGATTTTTTAGGTAGGAGATCCAGATTTGCTCTTCTTGCAGACTCTTCAATATCCACAGGAACAACCAAATCGTCACTTTTATTAACAATTCAAATGACAGCGTCTTTTCTCATTTGTTAGTAATCATAACGTTGGCAACGTTTGCCATTCACAACAACCTTTTGATTATTTGAATATTAAAATGCATTTTGAAGTTTATTGTCATTGCAAATTCGTCCATTTCATTATCAAAATAGGGCAGTTGTACAAAAAACATTGTATGGTAATTGTGTTAAAAGTGATTTTATTTTGTTCGTGAAATTGTTCAATTCGCTCCGCTCATTTCACAAACTTTTTCACTCACAAAATAAAACGTCACTTTTAACACTCATATCATAAATAACTATTTTGAATACCCTGATTAGTCCACACCCATCACTGGTACCAATTGATTAGTCAAGTGACTAAAGATCTCACGAATCTTAATTCAATCAGCATGCACCTGACACATAACAGTTAATTAAGATCATCTGACCCACAGCCTAAAGGCGTGATGCAATTCACTTCAAATCAGTTTCGAAAAAATGCGCCTTACCTTGAAGCCTTTGTACCATTCTTTTATTGTGCTCTCGTCGTATCTCGTGTGCGATTTCAAGAAGTCCATATCCTCTTTAGACAATTTATCTTTGCTGCCAAAACATCCCATCTTGGCGAAGTGGGGAGTTTCCTGCAAAAAGGTCCCATATTCAACCTGCATTTGGAAATGTTTCACAATTTTTCTATTATTTATAAAGACATGCAAAATTACACCAAAATGAACACTAGGTTATCGAAATATTCTTCTTAGTCTGTCGAAAAATATTCGTTATTATGTGTTGTAACATACAGGGACGGTTAAAAGTACCGCACAATATTCAGTCAACAAACTGAGGTCGCACTAACGCTTTAAATAATTTTCACCAAAAATAAAAGCTCTAGGAAAAAAACTTTAATTTCCTTTCAATCACGAATTCCAAATCCTTCATCAAATAGACAATTTCAGACTGCAGGACATATTGAACAAATATTGGCGTGTTGATATACATTAATAATTCACAAAATACCCAACCTATGTCAACGTAATACATACGGATCAGATTTGTAGACCAACTTGCGTAGGTACCTCATTTACATTTCACGTAAAGACCCTTTCAGCTTAACTAGATTGCGGACTGGTGAACAGGAGTCAAACAGCAAATATACAAGCTTCCTGAGCATGTTGAATCGCCTTCTATTTGTTTCGCTGTCGCAATTTCAATGAATAATGAATTTAATATTCGATTCTCTGAAGGAATTTCGTTTTCTGAATAGGCGAAAATGTGGATATCATTTGGAACGCTCGTCTATCAAACTACAGATTGATCTAGATGAGACTGTGCATTTTAATGGGAATTATGTATTCAAGCTACGTGCGAAATTTTGTCCGAATCGCTCAACCAGAACACGAATAATTGATGAAAAAATGTCAAATATTTCTGTAATAAGAGGATATATTGAAAAATTCTTAGCCTACTATAGAACCAAACAAAATTTCAATGTCAAAATATTTTAATACTCAACATATTCTCCTCTAAATTGAATACATTCATTACAGCAAACCTGCAACGTCTCTAGACCTAGCAAAAAAAAATGTTTCTTCTGGCTCTGCAAACCTGTCCTTCACAGCTTTTATTACCTCCTCGTTGGAAGAAAATTTACGACCTTTTAAACCTTTTTTCAGTTGAGGAAAGAGATGATAGTCGGACGGAGCCAAATCTGGCGTATAAGGGGGGTGTTCTAGTAATTCTAACCCTAAATCACGAATTTTTTGCATGACAACATGAGATTTGTGTACTGGGGCGTTGTCCTGTAGAAACCATACACCTTTAGATAGCTTTCCGCGTCTTTTCTCTTTAAATTTTCCCGTAGAGTGGCCAGTAATGTCGAATAGTAATCTCCAGTTATTGTTCTACCCTTTTCCAAAAATAAATCATTATTACTCCATGGCAATCCTAAAAAACTGAAACAAGAACTTTCCCAGCAGATTTTTGGACACGAAACTTCTTAGGTCTTGAAGAACTAGAGTGTCACCATTCCATCGATTGTTGCTTTGCTTCTGGATCGTAGAAATGTACCCAAGTCTCATCCATAGTAACAATTCCGTTTAAGAAGTCTACATCGTTTTCAAATCGAGTACAGATCGAACGCGATGCTTCTACCCTTGCACGCTTTTGGTCAACATTCAAACATTTGGGGATCCATTTTGTAGAAATTTTTCTCATGTCCGAATTGACGTGAACTATATGATGAACGCGTTCGTATGAAATCTTCAGTGCTTCAGATATCCGTTTTAGCCCAATTCGACGGTCTGATAAAATCATGTCATGAAGGACGAAGGACATTGATCACCAAGGGTATTAAGCGTATCTTCGTAAATCTGCTTACCTCTTAACCCTTTTGAATACAGGTACTTGATGATGGCTCGATACTCCAATTTTCCGATTTTTACAATTTCGGCGAACTTCTTTTTTTTTAATTTATTTCGTAACTCGGATTTACTTTTTTGACGTCGAACTCTACACTGACACTTCTAATAAGTTATTGTTCGTTGATATGGTATCGCAATATTTCGTTTATGCATGGAACTGGTCTAGGCTTACTAGATATCAATACATCCTTGTAACTTATCCAGGATCATGGACTTTTACTTTGACAATTGCCGCCAAATTTATCATGACAGTTGTCAAGATTTTTCGTTGTATACGAACTGCGAATCTAACCTATATCATATGTCAGATTTGACGTATTTGCATCAGTGTTGTCATCTCGAAAGTACGAAAAACCGCTGACATAATCAGTAATGCATTATGGCCAACTTATTGAGTTGTATTGTGAGTTATAATCGGAATAAAATCTCGCACGAGAAGTGAAATAGTGAAAAGCGGTATCCACATTGAATGATCAATAGCATGTAGTGTATGAGGTCACCTGACCCAGTTCATTGAACGCCCATTCTACGAACATACAGAGTGAATTGACTGATTATAATATCATGCAAATATCTACACGCCTCGAATACGTTTCGAAAAAGTAAGAGCGGTTCTGTAACATTATTCAATATGCTTCGGAGATCCCAATTGCCCAATGCAATCGGAGACAATGACTCAACTGAGTAAGGGCACCATTTTGGGTTGATGACACCATGATTTAATGAGCGAAGTACTTGGAAAGTTTTGCAAGGAATCCATTAGGAATAATGGAAAAAAAGGACGGACAGAACTGAATTTTACCACGAATTCTTCATCGACGAGACCGGCCCAAACGTTTGAGAACATTTTGGACCCAAAAACGCTCCTGACTCACTGTGATACAAGTAATGAGCATACTGTACTTCAAAGGTCAAGTGAACTGACTTTTTAAAATGCCTGAATGTAACGACCTGTAGATTTCATTCATTCATATTCTATACTAAAAAATATAGAGGGTGTGTTCCTGAAAATCGATGAAAAGCTTCCACATCGAAGAACAATATAAAGAATGTATAAATTCAATTTCTTTTATGTTCATCATTTCCCCTTTATCTTGTATCTTATGATACTTATTCCTTTAAATTCTTGTCCTTTCCTAATTATAACTGAAGAGGGTGCAATTCCAGATTCTTTTACGAGATAAACTTCAAAGAAATAGGCGGGGTACAGAGCTCTTGATCTTTTTTGAGACAAGTATTTTATATTTTCAGTGTAACAGTCACAATTTCCCTAATTGGTTTTGCGTCTCCATCTTGAACATTTCCTCGACTTCTGGTTTTCAATTAGAATGTGCCTTCGAGGATACGTCGATTGCTTCTGTTTGAGTCGTTAGGAAGAACAGAAAAAAAGAGAAAGAACAGCTTTCAACAATGTTTATCCAATGAAGATTCTAGAGTTTCATCATTCACTTTGGATCATATGCTTTATCCATTGTGAATCTTGAATAATGTATACTTCGTCTTTTTGCTGTATACTCCATTCACTTTTATTTAATCACATAGGAGGTCATGGTTTCGTTTTCAGGAGTTGGTGCCCCTGATGAAAAGCACAGAACATATGATGAAAAGTCAGTGCGCGCAAAGAAAATATCGTTAATGACAAAACGACGTTGCCAGTTTCTTTGTTTACATCAAAGTAAAAGTATCAAAGATATTCCACATTTTGTTAGGTTCACAAATTGTTCGCAGATTTTTGGTATTTAATCGATATTTGCAGGTGAGTTTTTCGTCGAATATCCAAGATTAACGTATGTTTATTGTTTTTAGCACCAGTTTGGAGCGTGAGGACGATTTTCAAGACCAGGACGAATGTTTACATTTCGAGGTTAAAGACGTACACGGGAATTTCGTTGAAAAAGCTGTTATTTGGACAGATATCGCAGTAGATGGATCGGATGGAGCCTCGAGAGGTCGATTAGGATGATATTTTTCAGGTTTTCCAAGAAATTTGGCATCTGAGCAGATTTGCAAAAGTTAGGTACCTTACTAATGGGTGGAACTTAGACCTAATTCTCCTATAAGAAAAGCCTTTCAAAGGTCGAGATGGTGAAAAATGTATTCTTTAGTTGTTGTTTGAACAAACGCAGCCGAGTTTTATACCCCAACATTGATTTTAAGAAAGTTATCAACAAAATAAAATTGACATTATTCTGGATTCTTGTAATTACCCATCAATTCATCTTATATCTTTGGGTTGATTTTTTTTAATGGATTCTTGATTAGAATCAACAATTGATGTCGTCAAGTCTTGAACTTTCAGTTCAAGAGGATAATAAACATTTAATCTTCACAAGCATGCATATGAAAATAATGTGAAAGCAATGCAATTTTCTTCCATGGCGAAAAATAATATATTTCAACAGTGATCTCTTGTACTTTTCATGCAAATAACTAGAAAAGGAATCCTTTCTATCAATTCATATAAACGTTAATTATTTTCGTCCATCACATCTTTTCCAATTCATTCATTTTCCGAATAAATTCACATTCTGAGAAATACGCTAAGAATGTAGAAAGGGCAACATAGTGTTGACTTGGAACATAAAAATATTTTGAAAAACGTCATAACTTCGATACAGAGTGGAATGTGTCAAATTTCCAAGGCCAGAGTTGTGATTTTATAATTTTGAATGGAGTATATGTGTCAGGTGTTTTTTTAGAGTGATAGAACTTTAAATTGAAACAAAACATATTTATTTCTAGCTCTGAGGAACCGCATTCGACTAGACCAATTTTGGACCACTTTATCGAGTAATTCAGGCCTTATCTCAGCTAAAACACGAGTTATGTTGGCTAAGTTGGCTTCCAAAGCGTCTATTGTTTCTGGTTTATCAGCGCAAACCAATGACTTGACATAACTCCGAAAAATAATCCATTGAAGTTATGTCGCATGATCTTGGAGGGCAATTAATTGGACTATTTCTCGAAATAATGTTATTGTCAAATCTTTCTTTCAATGAATCAATTGTTGCGGTAGCAGCATGAGGTGTTGCACCATCTTGTTGGAACCAAAACACTTCTGGATCGATACTATTCAACCTTTGACACTAATAATCATTGATCATCAATCTGTTAGGAACACCATTCACTGTAACATTAGATCCCGCATCGTTTGTAAAGAAATATGGACCGATGATGCACTCATACGGTGCATTTTTCAGGAAGCAATGGAATCTGCAGAGCTTCTTGTGGATTGTTTCCATCCCATATACGGCAATTCTGCTTGTTTACGTAGCCGTTCAACCAGACATGAGCTTATTCACTAAACACAATTTTTGGATGAAAAAGTGGATCAACTTCAAGCTGTTCTGAGCTCAATCAGCCAACAAAAGACGCTTATAATGGCCAAGTGGCTTTAGTTCTTGAACCAGTTGGATCTTGTATGGATGTAGACCAAGATCTTTACGCAAAATTTTCCATGTGGTGGATGCACAAAGTCAAACTTGTTGTGAACGTCGACGAATAGACAAATCTGAATCTTCATTAACACTATCATCCACAGCAGCGATATTTTCTTCTGTACGTACAGTTCTTTGTCTTGTTGTTGTTGCATCGAGTAGAAAAAATGTTGTCCGAAATCTATCGATAGTTCGACGAATAAGCTGCTCTGATGGACGATTATGTAAACCATAAATTTCACGAAGTGCTCTATAAGTTTGGCGAATAGAACACTGATGTTGAAAATGAATTCCAACATTTTGTGAACATTGTTGCGGCTTGAGTCTCTCCATGATAATTTGTCAATGCTTACTGGACAGAAATGTAAAAACAACATGGCTTCTTTTGTGGATGTATCTATATCTATACTAATATTATAAAGAGGAAATATTTGTATTTTTGTTTGTTTGATACGAATAGGCTCAAAAACTACTGGACCGATTTCAGAAATTCTTTTACCCTTGGAAAGCTACATTATCCCCGAGTGACATAGGCTATACTTTTCACCCGAAAAAATTAAGGATACCTACTATAACTTCAATAATTACAAAAAAATCAGTCATAATCAGCTATTTTCACAATGTATGACGGAAATGTACCTCTTAAATAGTTCTACAAAAAAGTCCGCGATAGCATATATCTATCTCTCAAGATTGACTTGCTATTACCTGTTTATGGTAATCAGATGTTTTCCAAAATTATGCACTATTTGGCAGTGTGTTTTTATGAATTGGGTATTGATCCTCATCCAACCTAATACGTTATTTATCCCCAGTATATAATTTAGAACGAAATTTCCCTTCACATCATACAAATACAACGAGTACATCAAAAGATATGGCAGGTTGAAGTGTTGAAGATGAAACCGCCGCGTTAAACAAATTTCTACCCGGGCGAAGCTGGGACGGCCTGCTTGTAATGAAAAAAGACGATGAATAAACAGAGAGATAGAATGTGTTTATTGGTGTTCTCACAATTTTAAGAATTTGTGAATTGCTTCCACAGGTTATGAAGACAATAAAAATGAATGTGCCAGTACAAAATGCCTTGAAACATAAAACAGCACAATTTGCCAATTTTCATCTCAACGTTCAGCGTTTCGAATTTTTTCCCTTCTGCTTTGTAACAATTATCTCCAGTAGTAAAAGCTGGGCGAGTAGTGAAATAAGATTATATTTAAAATACGGCAGCAAGCGTTCGTTATTGGCTGATGGTTACGATTGTTTGTGATACAAGCCATAACTAATCTTGTATTAGCAACGCCGCTGATTGAATTAAAATCTCATTAAAACCGGAGAAGTGTATCGGTCTGATCTCGAAAATAGTCAATCTTTTCGGATAAACTGTGTTAATAATAGACCTGTGTTTTAACAGGTTCTAGTTTCAGCATCGAATACCAACTTAAATTCAATTTGGCTACAACGTTTCTGGGTAATCGAAGTATAATGTAGCAGTTCGTAATGTGTCATTCCTTTAGATGTCCTAGGTATACAGGGTGATTCACGGTGGATGGCACATTAGACGTTTCTGGAGAACCAGACTTCAGATCAGTTTGAAAATTTTATGGAATGCATTATCGGACCTGTTCTACCCAACTAAAATATTTTTGTCAATGCGGTGTTGCCACTTCTATTAGAAAGTAGTAGCAACTTTGCTTTTTCAAATGGAACACCCGGTATATTATATTATTTTTGGAATCTCCAACAACTTCTCGACAACTTTTATCGACATTTTCCCATACCTATCTGTTGCCGTTTTCGAAATATAAATTAATTTCAATTTTTTTCAACGGAAAACATGACTTCTAAAAATGCTGATAACTTCGGGTTGAGAAACACAATGGCATTGAAATTTGGTTTGGAGTTAGGTGATACATAAATGCTCCCAACACTCCAGCCTGATTTACGTTACTTCAATACAGGGTAATAAAAAAATGCAGTCTTTTCGGTTGCTTGAAAAAGTGACTGAAAGTTGTTTATTTCAAATGGAACGCCCTGTATATTATTGGAAATTCGGAAAACTGATGAAATTCGCTTTCATTCTATGTATATCATGCCCATGCCAAACTAGTAAATTTCGGACTTATGAGCATTTTTTTGTCAAATATCCCTTCAGAATGGTATTTCCATTCGGTATTGGGTAGGCATGCCATGATTACTATTTGACATTCTCCTAATAATAAAGGCACCAAGAAGCTTGAATTTCGACATTTTCTTCCTTCCAGAAGTTGCAAATGCCCTCGAAACGATGGAAGAAAACTATTCAAACGAAGTTCTCATGAATTTGTTCATTATTATTAACTGGAGAGTCTTTTTGAAGATCGGTGGATAAGGCGCTTGGGACCATGGAATTGGCCAGCAAGAATACTTGATCTTAGTCCGTTAAATTTTTATCTGTGGGGAATGTTGAAACAAAAGGTTTACTAAACACCCGTGCATTCGAGAGATGAATTGTCGGAAAGGATTGCCCAAGCATTTGAAGATTTGGATTTCAAAGAAATACGATCTGCCACGACGAAAGCAGTCAACACCCGCATTTTGAAGTGCTTGGAAGTGAACGGCCAGCGATTCGAACATACTTTGAAGTATTCGACATGATTGTTCTACTTTTTGATAATAATTCATATAAATAGTTTGACTCTCAAGTTTCTTGGTGCCTTTATTATAAGGAGAATGTCACAAAAGG
This sequence comes from Adalia decempunctata, assembly GCA_951802165.1. Taxonomy (NCBI): domain Eukaryota; kingdom Metazoa; phylum Arthropoda; class Insecta; order Coleoptera; family Coccinellidae; genus Adalia; species Adalia decempunctata. The sequence goes on along the minus strand of OX637695.1, from coordinate 2,777,670 downwards.
TATTATCAAGTAGTAATCATGGCCTGCCTACCAAATACTGAATGGAAATACCATTCTGAAGGGACATTTTGACAAATGAATGCTCACAAGTCCGAAATTTGACTAGTTAGGTATAGGCATGATATACATAGAATTAAAGCGAATTTCATCAGTTTTCCGAATTTCCAATAATATACAGGGCATTCCATTTGAAATAAACAACTTTCAGTCACTTTTTCAAGCAACCGAAAAGACTGTATTTTTTTATCACCCTGTATTGAAGTAACGTAAATCAGGCTGAAGTGTTGGAAGCATTTATGTATCACCTAACTCCAAACCAAATTTCAATGCCATAGTGTTTCCCAACCCGAAGTTATCAGCATTTTTAGAGGTCATGTTTTCTGGTGAAAAAAATTGAAATTAATTTATATTTCGAAAACGGCAACAGATAGGGATAGAGAAATGTCAATAAAAGTTGTCGAGAAGTTCTTGGAGATTCCAAAATTAATATAATATACCGGGTGTTCCATTTGAAAAAGCAAAGTTGCTACTACTTTCTAATAGAAGTGGCAACACCGCATTGACGAAAATATTTTAGTTGGGTAGAACAGTTCCGATAATGCATTCCATTAAATTTTCAGACCGATCTGAAGTCTGGTTCTCCAGAAACGTCTAATGTGCCATCCACCGTGAATCACCCTGTATATGCAGAAGGTAAATGCATGAAGCGATATTGATCACCACGAAACCAAACGTGTAGTCCATCCAAGAATTATTGGCATCAAAGCTGGCCTTGGAAGTCCAGTTGCAGCTTTATTTCTAGTTACAAAAAAGTCACTAAAAATTTTCTGTACTTCCATCATAGCAATAAATATATAAATATTACCGTAAAATTAAATGGAATCTTTTCAAAGTAAAGCATTTTGAACATGAAAATGTCCTCAATTATCACAAACGATTGCCATCGTTTGAATCAGTCTATTATTTTCATCTTGTATTGATACATTTTCGAACGATCAATTATCGAAGCATACAGCCAGGAAATTCTGGTCCTATAACGAAAAATGAAGTGGATGATTAAAAAGCATGTTCGTTTCCAATGTTCAATATTAATGTTCGCTAAACCAGAAAAATCTAGTTGATAATTTGAAGCGTGTTGCTGCAAAGTGAATGGATTGGAAAAATTATAATAGATATCAAGACAGAAACAAAACTTAACGAATAGATCTATTTATTTTATGAGGAATTTTGTCATGATATTGTAACTTTCAATATTTGTGAACAATGAAAGAGGAAAATATGTAATACAGTAGAACCTCTTTAATTCGAACACCGTATTGCAAGGCGTTGTTCGGATTAACGAATCGTTCGGATTATCGGAACCATCAACATGTGCATATCAAATAGCAAAAATAACCATTTCATTTGCAATTTGTACCAACTTTATTCAGAAAAAAAAATAACATATAACCAAAATTTCATTCTTTTTTAATCTAGGTCTAAAAAGAAAATAACATGTAACCAAGTTTAACGTGACGTGCTTTCTTTTTGACATGTTTGAGGACTCTTGTATCATTCAATGAACCACCGTATCTTACTCGTGTGAATGTAAAAGCACAACTAGCTCCGAAGTCTCGAATCGTACATCGCGTATGAGAGCTCCCGACACGTTCATGCCTGTCTAAACGCACATCGTTCTCGTACCGTTCGGATTATCGAGGGAGCGTTCGGATTATCACTTCAAGGAATTTGCGTTCGGATTACGGAGTGTTCGGATTGACGTGTGTTCGGATTAAAGAGGTTACACTGTATTAAAAATGTGAATATTCCTGTTATTCTGCTTCAACAATCACTGTTATTATTTCATCATCTGGGTAGAACTCGTCATTTTCATAATTCAAAGCTTTATGTCAGCAATATCATAACATCCCATATATTTTGACTAATCTTCTCTTATTTCTTTTTCTACGTGCTCTCTGCATTTATTAACTGTACCTTCCTCAAGAGCCTCATTCCAAAGATTTTTTACTTGCGCAATTATTTGGCAAATTTGTTCGAACAAAACGTCAGTGTTATTTCCAACACCAACCTGAATTCTGCAACTCAAAATATTACTGAATGGGATATTACCAACATAATTTCGTTTCTTCAAAGCCCCCCGAGATGTCAATAATTCTTGGATGAAATGTATCTTGAATCATTCAGTAATTCACAGAAACGTTTGTTCACTGCTTGGTTCATGAAAAAATCATTTGTGTTTCTGTTTTGAGATTGATTTATTTAGCAATGATGATTATGATGAATGCAGTATTCTCAATCGATCGTTTTTTACAAATTTTCGTTATTTCAATAATTCATATATACTCCATTCACTTTTATAATGTATCCCGGTTGGTCATGAAATTCTGACACATTTCAACGTGTATATTTCGAAAATATTAGATTATAGTCATTTTCCTGTCAGTGAAATAAGCAACGTTGTCATCTCTACATAGAGGTCGTAGTTATCACGTATTTATCGAAATGTTTATTTATCTGGAAAAAATGATGAATTTGAATAAATATTATGTAAATTGAATAAATCCAAAGATCTGACGAATGTTGAAAAAACTTTTTTCTCTGTTAATATTGGAAATATTTCACGTTTATGAACATGGTTATAAGATTCAGTTATGCTATTTTTCTGTACGGAAACCAAGAATCGAGTGTTGAAATTTTACTGAAAAATAATGGACAGAATAGTCCGTTACTTTGTGATAGTTCATTCGAAAATAAAATAAAAGTACTGGAATAACCGGACAGACGGACCTATGGATTTCCCCACTTTTCAAAATTCTCAAGAAATAAGCCTACAGAAGACATTCAAATACCTTTTTGCACATAGAAATGTAGTAGTACTACGAAACCTGTGTCACAATTAAACCTTAAACCTCAAAAAAACTAACTCCATTCACAAAGTTACAAAGGAGTAAATAGAAATTAGCATTGGCAACGTCTCTGAGAATATTTGACATTTAACGAGTACCAACCTGCGTCAAGTAAAAAACTTGACGAACCTAAATTATGGCACTTGATGAATGTGAAAAAAATTAAAACTTTGACACCCTGTATCTCGAAAAAAAACGTCTGCGTTCCCATGTTCATGGGACTTTTTTTTCTTGAAATTATGCAAGAAATCTCCCTTTTCATTTTCACCTTCAATTTAACAACACCCTGTCCAGATGATTTTAAATAAAATGAGAAATAAAATTAGAAATAAAAAAAGAAATAAAAATGGACCTATCGAATCGCAGCTTTTTTGACAGTTAGAACACGAAACAGAAACTAGACGATTTCGGACATGCGTATTATCAGTTTAAAAATAAAATCTGAAAAGATAAAAGTTGGTCATCTTCTATTCTTATTCTTATAAATTATTTCATATTATTATGTCTTGTATAAAACCTTTCATTGAAATGCGCATGCTTATTTTCACTGACATAAAGTCAGAAGCTTTTAATTGAGCCCCGCCAACTTCCATACAAAACATTTTATGTTCTCCTAAATTCTGGAGTATTTAATTCGAAGAAAAGCGTTTTATTTTTCGAGTTTGATTAACACTCTTAGATTCCCCAAGTTCTGGATGTTAGTGATCCTATATTATGAATGATTCGTGTGGTTTGAACAACTTTCTCGTTCAATAGCACCGTCAGATCCTCCCAGAGTTTCAAGTTATTGACGAATATGGTATTTTATGACCCCTGGTATCGTTCTTGCTAAGTTCATTGTTTTCCTATAGAATTTTTATGTATATTTAGTTTCGAAATACAAATTCAAGCGATCAACCGGTTATATTACCTCAATTGATTTCAAATCTTTATTGCCGATAATTGTTTCTAATGATCGAACTCGGGATTTTGAAAATTGACTTTATTGAAGGAATAAATAATGAGTTGGTGGATATGGTATGGTTATTATGTAAAAACCCAAATGGAATAACTAGATACTGTCTAATTTTTCATCAATTTTTTCCAATGCCAATCTTGTACAAATTCGAAAAAGGATATCATCACCTGAAGCATAACATAATAATAATTATCAATTCATTGTCATGTCCATAGAACCATTAGCTATATGTTCATTTGTTGTTTGGTTCGTCACTGAAAGAGAAATAATGATCGTGTTTTTACGTCAGTGATATACCACATTTATGGAAAAAATTATAATTATAATGCACGTCAATAATATCTGATTGAAATTTTATATCACTTCGATAAATTCATTTTCTCCTGTTTTATTTATAGTTTATACACTGAACCATGTATTCTTGGAAATAAAATAAATTAGTATTATGGTTGCCAAGTATATTGGCTCTTTGTTACAATTTTGTTTTCGTATTCAGGAAATTAATTCCTGATTTTGTTCGGGAGTGAATGCGATATCAAGACGGTTTCAAATAGACAGGAATGTGAAGGCATAAACCTAGTTAATGCCCCGATTACAACCCTAATCGGCTAATATGCACTATAAGCTTTATTATTCAATTACAGCCGTAATTTCCTAGTTCCTGATTCAGTGATCAAAGTTTCACGTTTGTTGATCGATATCATTCATACGACACGATTAATTTCTGCTAATTGCCGAGTTTGAGGATCTCCTGGCTTGTATCAGAGCTGAGCTCCATCTAGAATCGGAGTCCTATTCAATCAAGAGCTTCTGCGTATTTGCAAGAGGTGAATATAGCAACAGAACCACATAACGTATGTTTCAACAGTTTTCAGAGCTTTTTCTGTTGATATACAGGGTGTTCTACAAGCTCTATAACAAACTTTGACAGATGGTAGCAGTGGTTCCAATGGACATAGGTCCGATTCTTATTTGTTCAGAAGATACAAGCATTTGAAAAATTATAAACTGCTCCACATGAGTTAGGGATATTGACTTAAATTGCAAAAAAATATAGTTAAAATAAGATTTTCGTGATGAAAATTCATATTAATATGATTTCAAGTTGCAAATTAATTTTAGCCTGTAGGTCTGCAGCGTATACAGGGTGGTTAAGAAAAAATGGGGTAAAATAACGAAATTTTATTCCCAGAGAATTCAAGCACTTTAAGACTATCAATACAATGTATGGCCTCCACGGGCATCAATAACAGCTTGACTTCTTCTTTGCGTACTACACACGAGGTTGTTGAACATTTCTTGAGGAATTTGGTTCCATAAACGGGGCAGACGCTCTCTCAGATCATTTGAGGATTCTGGGGTAGGTTGATGATTATCTAATCTTCTTTGGAGCATATCCCATGCATGTTCTATGCTACTCAGATCTGGTGAGTGCAGAGGTGTTGGTAAATGTGGAATACCAAGCTCCTCGCGCGCATTCTCAAATATGGCTGCACGGTGCGGTCTAGCGTTATCGTCTAGGAATTGAAAAGTTTCACCAATAGCAGCGTGAAAATTTGGCACAACATTGTCAATGACATGCTCCCTATAGTGTGAGGCGGTCATATTCCCAGGACAAATGTGTGGATCTGAAACATATCCCGGCCCATACCATAACTCTACCCCCTCGGAATGGATGGACTTCTTGGACATAGCGACGATTACGGGGTATGCGTGGGATTGTCCATACCCTTATTCTTCGAGAATGTGAAAATCGTCCATATCTGGATTCATCAGTGAAAAGGACACTGCGCCATTGATCGTTCCAATTGATATGTTGCCTTGCCCATTCCAGTCTTTGACGCTTATGGTCACGTGTTAATGGAACTCCTCTTAATGGAAGTCTTGAACCTAGATTCACCTATCTCAAACGTCGTCTGATGGTTTCGATGGAAACTTGGACTCCATCTGCATTTTGAAGAGTATTCCGTAGCATTCTACACGTAGATGTAGGGTTTCTTCTCGCCGAAACGGTGATGAAACGATCCTGAGCAGGTGTTGTTTTTCGTCGCCCACCAAGCCTTGGTCTTTCCAACACGGAACTTGTCTCCCTGAACCTATTCCAAAGTCGAGATATCACACTCTGGCTGACTTGGAGCCTTTCCGCTACAACAACCTGAGTTAGGCCACCCTGTAGCATTCCGATAGCCCTATTAGCCTCAGCGTTTGTTAATTTACGTCTTGGCATTTTCAGAAAACTCGTTTCAAATCGAAGCCGTTGATAAAATGACTTCATTTCAAAATAGAACATTCATAAAGCATATGCAAAGAACGAAACTTAAGAAAAAAGGAGACCAGATTGACGAAATGTCTCATACTGATTTTACAGCGATTTTATCGAAGATAACATACTTTCAAAAACGATTGAATACGATATCCCTAACTATTGTGGGGCAGTATATTTTTATGTTCAAATCCTAATAATAAATGGAAATTTTGAGACTATAATTAGTTTTTCCTCATCCCTTAGTTTTCCCCTCTATTATCCCATTATCTCAACTCCAAGTAAATTTTGAGTGTTATTTTTTTTTCATCGGAATTTTCAAACTTAAAGATTGCTTTTTTTTTCTCGTTCGATATTTTCAAAATTGTTGATCTCTGTTCACGACTGCTTCTGGAATTTGTAATTTTTTTTTCTCTAATTGATTGCTGTATTCTAAATAAGATTTTTTTGTTGTATGATGAGAATATTGATATTTTTTGTTATTGGTTGCTCATGATTTTTAATTTTGTTATTTAAATTGAGGCCCTAGCAGAGTCCGGGTTACTGGAACTCTGATAATGAGGCCTTTTGTTGTCCCATATTGTGAGACTTTACAATAAATGGATTTATTATTTATTATTATTATTATTATTATTATTATAAAAATTGTTCAAAATGTCCAGCTTCTGCTTGAATGCAAGCTTCACATCGAAGAATTTATAACAGGCACTGGCATCAAATCATATTCATGAGTATTCATCTCATTTCCAAAACATAGATTGTTATTCCTTGTGAAACCTAGAAGTGCCAACCAAGGCTTTTGACGATGTGTGTAAGCTACACTTCATAATGCTCCAGCATAGTTGAGAAATACTTTTTGCCCTACTCATAGTTCCTCCAGAAATGTTCACATTGACTGACATTCCTATTCACAAAACACAAAATCGCTATATCTCTATTCATTGGAACGAATACCTTACGACTATGTTTTCTGGGCACACTTTTCAACTGCCTCACATCAATTGATATTGCTGAACTCGATTAGTAAAGATCCACTTCCACCAATGGAAAAATGTTCCGAAATGTCATCAGCTCAATCTCTAGTGACTAATGTTAACAGATATTGCACACCATTCTTGGTAACGATGTTTCTTTCATCTCGTTGAAAAATAAGGTATAATGATGCGTTCACGTTATAAATTGCAACATTCATCCTACTTGGATTTAATGTTACTTCTCCGACAAGATATAGTTTTGTAGGTAACTTTTTATTTATGTAGGTATTCTGTGGATGGATATCTTTATTGATTGGATAGAATATAGATAGTCGTAGTTTCACAAGGATATGATTCAAGACAATATAGTTCTTCAAGGAAGTATCCGATATATACAGGGTGACCAACTCAAAACGAAAAAGAACCAGTATTTTAGAAAAACAACTTTGTTTGGAAGGTCTCAGATAAATTTGACATAGAGCTTTCCTGTGTAATCATCTTCAAACCTTATATTATAGAAGCATCTATCTTATATTGAACAACTTGAAACTGTCCGGAATTCTGCCATGGAAAAGGCTAAACAAATGGCGGTATAATTATTATTATGCAATGATTACAAAACAATAGACAGCATTCAGGATCTTGGACATCAATCACGAGTTTGTGAGATGCTTCAGCTGACAAAAGAAGAGAGGATAACCAGTACCGTTTATGTGTAAGGAATCGATAAATCATCAAGTCTGGTTCATATCATTTATTTTTGTTTGATCCAAAAGCCTGCTGTTTCTCAAGCCGGTGAAACATTTATGGGTGAACACTTCAACTGGTCCTGCTCTGGATCGCTTCCGATTGAAATTTGTGGAAGACGTAATTTCTATTTGGTGAGGCCTTGAAGACGAAACTATCATTATTTTTCGAAGTTTCTATCTATTATTATTATTATACATATAGCCCATTCACTTTTATGAAGTCTCAAGATTGGCCATGACATTCTGACTTATTTCACCGTGTATATTCAGGTTAGGTTAGATTATAGTCATTTTTCTGTCAGATAACTAAGCAAAGTTGTCCTTTCTACATAGAGGTCGTAGTAATTACGTATTTAATAAAATGTTTATTCACTTTGGGAAAATAATGAATTTGAGAAAATATTATGTGAATTCAATAACAACAAAGACCTGGCGAATGTTGAAGAAACTATTTTCTCTGTAGATACTGCAAATATTTCACGTATATAAACATGGTTGGAAGATACAGTTATGCTATTTTCTTGTAAGGAAATCAAGAATCGAGTGTTGAAAATTTACTGAAAAATAATGCACAGAATAGTCCGTTACTTTGTGGTGATTCATTCGAAAAAATAATTAAATAAATAAATCACAGATCTATTAGGAACATAACATCACAATTCTGCATTGACTGCACTATAAATTGAGGTCAGAGTAATAAGCTTTTTATTGGTAACAATAGTTTGAAAAAATACAGTTTTTGACCACTATTGCACTCACGTGAGAGCAATGGTAGTCATGCCGTTGACAATGATGATAAAATTCTTCTAACAAACGGAATCCAAGCCAGTGTCAGCAAAGTGAGTCCAACGCCCACAGAAAGTGCATCGGTACCATACTTGTTTCGGCCAAATTCCCGGCAAATAAGACAATTATTTTCTGAGTTATCTTCATCAAAAGTATCATCATCGACGCAGTGGTCGTCAATGTCTACGACAGTCAATGAAGAGTCATTTTCTCCATTTCAGCTTTTTTAAGTCTTTCCTTCAACTCTTTAGGTGTTTGTCCTTCCCCTTGCATTTTCCTTTCCGTTCAATTTCTTGACCACAATTACCCGCAATAGAGTTAATAGAGTAAATTGGGAATACAGTGTGACTGTGACAAGAAAAACCTCGGACAAACTCTTGTTCATTTAACTTTATTGAACAGAAGAAATTGAACAAAATAACAAGAAATAATAATAGCTTGAACATTTGTTAATAATATATTTAAGCCGTTTCGAAGTGGCTTCCTTTGGCGGCGATACACAGCTTCAGACGCTTCTTGAAATTTTCGGCAATGGGCCGCAGCTCCTCGGGCGTTAATCGATTCCATTCCCGGCGCAGAGATTGCTTCAGCGACTCCAAATTTTTGTGCTTTTTAGGACAAGCCCTGTGCTCCAAAATCGACCACACGCTGTAGTCCATTGGGTTGAGATCCGGTGAGTAGGGCGGCCATTCTGCAGATGAGATGAAACAAGGAAAATGGGTCGTACACCATTCTTGCGTAATTTTCGCTCTGTGAGCCGGAGCGGAGTCTTGTTGAAAGGTCCAATGCGTATCGCCGAAGTGCTGCTTGGCCCATGGAAGTACTACGGCCTCGAGGATGTCGCAGCGGTAGACTTCTTGATTGATTTTGACCCCTTGATCCACGAAAACTAAGGGAGTTTTACCACTGCCGCAAATTCCGCCCTAGACCATGACGGATTGCGGATTTTGACGGTGTCCGACGATGGCCGATGAACCGGGAGCCTCTACGGACCAGACTCTGTCGTTTCGGTGGTTGTGGGATTGTTCTACGGTGAAAAGCTTCTCGTCTGTGAAGAGAATTCGCTCCCATTGCTGACCGGCGGCGAGACGAAGGAGTTGGCGGCATCTTTGGAGTCGTAAGCGCTTGTTTTCCTCCGTGAGGAGTTGAACTTTTTGGAGCTTGTATGGCTTGAGGTTGAGCTCCTTTTTGGCAATGTGACGGACTGATTCGCGGTTGATACCGGTCTCACAGGCTATTTTCCTCATGGAAACCCTCAGATTTCGATTGACTCGCTTCTTGACGATGTTGCGATTGCTAGGTGTATTGACAGTGCGTTTTCTACCACTTCCTGGACGACGACCATCATGGCCAAGCTCCTTGAAACGACGAATTGCATCGGACACGGTTTGTCGAGGCACATTGAGCAAACGAACAATTTCGCATTGACGCCTACCTTGACCAAACAGCTCCAAAATCGCACTACGTTTGTTTGACATTCTAAAACTCTGTGAAATGAAATTATATCAAACTGAACATTCACATATTAGTACACGTAAGTGTAGAGAAACAAAGAGAATACAAATTATTTGGCTGCGCTGAAATACTTTTGTTCCAGACCACAGCAAAATTTGTCCGAAGTTTTTCTTGTCACCTAGTAGAAGAAAGAATATTTTGATTCGAATTGAACAGCTGTGGGCATCACCACCATTTCAAATAAATCAAATTCCAAAATTATCTTTGAATCTACGACTTTTCTTGCAGATCCTATCGGATAAAATCGAGAGTAACACGGTGTGATTTATGCAATAAACTTAGGAATACTTTTATTTTCCGACATGTTCGTCAGAACGATCAGGAAATTGATCTTCGGCCGAAATACGCACTAATCTCAACTGTCAAGGATAAACAGATATATTGGAATCTCTAGATCCGACCCAATTCGCGAATTCTTTTTTCGAATCGTATCTTTCGGATTCGATCGGATGAAAACACTCTAAGAAATGAGTTTCTGGTGTTCGTGGCTCCGAGTGCGATTCTTGATAAGATGGGGCCGTTCTCGGCAAAGGTGAAGAGGAATATTTTTAGTTATTGTCATTGCGTTGACCTCTAACTTTACATCAAACGTCAAAGTCCGTTCCCCGGTAGCGATAACGTGTAAATGGGGCATAATGGCGGCAGGGTAGACGATCTGATTCTGATGGTCGTTTCCCTTTGGGGGTCCGAACAAAGAAACGACCATGGCGTGTTTGGCCCAAATTGCCGGTGTAAGTGTTATTAATTCTAATTTTATGTACTTTATATGCACCTTGTATCGGGCGAAAGGGGGTTTGGAAAATCGAATATGAAGGGAAAATTACCGTTTTCGACTGGTCTAAGTAAACGAGCTTAGTGTTGCTTCCTAGAGGGGAAAGTTATAGGCATTACCTACCTACCATTTCCTTTCAGATACCTTCTACATTCGAACTGAACGATACTCTATAAAGTTCAAATTCAAGGGTTAAGATGAGGTCAGTAGACTTGTCAAATAGACGAAGTTCTATTCCTCTAGGTCAGACATTTCGAATTCTAATCTATATATATATATAAGAGAAAGATGTTGGTTACACCATTTATAACTCGAGATCAGATGGAGTGTTTGTTATGAAACTTCATATATGGATTTGTCTACGGTCTGGATATTATAAAATGCAATAAAACTTCGAAAATATCGATGAAAATTTCACTTATACAGGAAATGCTTTTCCTCCTTTTGAGCGAGGCCACTAGGTGTCGCTACAGTTACAGTTACGCTACCGCTTATTCGTAGGTACTTGATGTCATATTATCTCCGTTAGATGGGGTGTACAGTGACTATATTACCACTATAGTCACTGTAATAGTGTGTAATTTGAGTTGCCTACAACTTTGCGCCGTTGGCCAACACCAAAAAGTCTTAGCGTAGGAGTACAGATGTCTAAAATGATTAGATTTCGTACCACTTCAGATGGCGCTATTCACACATTATGACTGATTATTAGTTATTTTTATAGTTTTATTTATTCAAAATAACGTAATCGTGAAGTAGGATGTCTAGAATAATGGTGTAGGCACTGATTAGATTTTGTTGTGACCAAATTGATTATATTAGCAATGTTTCGTTCTATCCACTTCAGGTGGCGCTATTCACAAATTATGACTGATTTTTATCAGTTATTTCAAATACTTGAATTTATTCTGGCGAACGTGGCGTGTTAATGGTAGATAATTTTGTCAAGCAATAATGTGTGTTTATATTCCTGACATTCTGATGTATATTAGTTCTTAGGAAAAGTAGAAAACTTTCATTATAAAAAGATGCCATTCTGCTGTCATGTCATAATTGACTTCAGCAAATCAGCTGTTGATACATCCATCAAATTGACAACGGAAAATACACTGAAATGATATTGCAGCGCCGCCACGTTGCTAATATTTTCGATTTGGTCGAACGTCATTCCATTCAAAAATTGACGGGTGCCTACACCATTATTCTAGACATCTTATCGTGAAGGTACTATATTTGACATCAGCACCATTAGATGGCGATGAATTTGTTGAGGCTTTCGCGACCATCAATTTATGTCATCTGTTTTTTTTTTCGAGAATTTCGGTTGTCGTTGTTTGAAATGGTCGAATAAAGACATATGACATCAATTACTGTGTAATTTGCATAGGACTTATAGGGCACAATAGACCTTAAGGTCGCAGTGGACTGTAACCCCTTTTCACTATAGGACTTATAGTACCATGAAGGTCTATTAACAGATCCAGAAGCGCGTGAATATCACAGTGAATTTTTATCGAAATGTCAAATATATACGATTTTGGCGATCAGTTTCGATCGTGATATGTCCATTCTCATCTTTTCTCATAATTTTTAAAATGTTTTTGAATTTCTGTTTGGGTAATAAATATATTTGCGGAAATCACTAAATCCAAAATTGCTATAATTGGTAATTGACATATTATTTTTATGTATCTGTTCTGTGTGACAGCTCATATCCATCGAAACATTTGACAGTTCAAAAATCAGAGAACCAAGCTGTTGATCTCCGATCACCGGTGATTACGATTTGTGAAATCCACCGTAAGTATCATTTAGGCGGAACAAAGTTCGCCGGGCCAGCTAGTATTACCTAAGATACATCGATTGAGTCACTGAAGAATGGTTGGGAAATCAGAAATTAATTATTGTGATACAAATGAAACAAACAAAAATATTCACTTATGAGGCTGACACGGGAGAGTATGGTGTCAAAATATAGGTTTTTAACATTTTTATCTTGAGTGTTATGTGCTCGAAAACAAAACTTGAAAATGAATTATTGAAAACACAAAAACATGAAAATCTCTCAACTTATTAGGGCTACATGGTTGCTTTTGGTACCAAACTATAGGTTTTCGGGGTCACTGAATTCAATGAAAAATGATCCAGAACTCTATCTATCATGGTTTAGATTTTCACCTGTCAAATGGCATTTTTTCAAAAATTTGAAATTTCAAACCGTCACAGCTCCCTTTCTTTTAATCGCCGCCACTTTTCATTCATATTATGTTGAACAGCATGCGTCATAGTATATCTGTGCAAAATATGAGCGATTTAAAAAAAAATCTCGAATTTTGGGCGAAAATTGACTAAGGGGTATGACCCCCAAAAAACGCCTTAAACTCAATGCCATCAATATATGGGTAAATTTAACGGTGCGATTATATGCAGAACTCGTTCGAACCATTCGAATCTTCACTAAATGATTTTTTGCAGATCAATAACATTTTTATCTTGACTGGTATGCGCTCGAAAACAAAACTTGAAAATGAATTATTGAAAACACAAAAACATGAAAATCTCTTAATTTATTAGGGTTACATGGTTGATTTTGGTATCAAACTATAGGTTTTCGGGGTCGCTGAATTCAATGAAGGATGATCCAGAACTCTATCTATCATAGTTTAGATTTTCACCTGTCAAATGGCATTTTTTCAAAAAATTTGAAATTTCAAACCGTCACTGCTCCCTTTCCTTTGATCGCCGCCACTATTCATTCATATTATGTTGAACAGCATACGTCAAATTATCTATGTGCAAAATATAGGTGATTAAAAAATACTAAATTTTTGAGTGAAAAATGATCAAGGGTTTGACCTCTCAGAAAAATACTAAGATTATATCATACACCTCTAGTGTCAATTCATTATCAATACCTCGATGATGGACCCTCAGAATCATAATAAGCAAATCTTCATCAGGAAAGTTTTTTGTTTACCGTAAATTTAGTATTAATTCATAGCTGAATTAACTCTGAAACATCTTATCGATATTTTCCATAGAAATCATAATATATATACTTACTCTAGAATGCTAATTCCTTCTAGTTCCGCAGCGAAAAACGTGCCGCATAGGCAACTGATTCACAATGTGCGCATGCTCACCATTAGGAAATTTCACGTAGAACGATGCCAAGTCCCTAAATGTTTTGTCGGTTCTATTTTAAGTTCAATATAATTAAACAATAAAAATATTCCATTGAGTAACAAACTTGTTTTATAGCTCATGCGCCACTTCCTACGACTATTAGACACATTAATATCATAAGTGAATTGCAATATTTGTGGAATTGGTGAGAAAATCAGAGCAGTAATGTAGTAGGTTTCACTAAATAGATATAGACCGCGCAACACCGCTTTTTCTGTCTCATGGCAAATGACTTTGAAATGACCTTAGTGAAAGTTTAGGCAGGAACGGGTTAGTGTCAGTCTGCAGCCACAGTTTAGTTTACTGCATAGACAAACTAGTTTACTGGTGCGTACCTATTATTTTCGTGTTTGATATTCTTCGTGTGCCTTTTGCTTTTGTTGTGTGTTGTGTTCGATTTGGATTTTTTCGTATCCGATAAACAATGAACTGTATAGTGTTGTGGTGTCCTTGTCTTGACCCGTTCATTTCCCACTTAAGTATGTGAACTATGTGCACCTTTTCATTCATATAAACTGTTAAAAATTTATGATTTACGCTTTGCTTTTCATTCGATTGACACATATCTATCCACTCGCACCATGAGATTGGTTCTTTATATAGCAAAAGAACGCAATTCGTTATGAAAAATCATGAAATCTTGTGAGTAAATCATCTTTTAATGGATAATTCGAACTCGAAAATAAAATATGTTGAAGTAAAACTTTGCAGTTTCATTCAGATAACAGATTGATTTTGGAATACACTCGGAACTCGAAAAGACAAATGACTTGAAGAATGAATGTAGGTATCAGAATTCACTCATGAAACGATGCAGAGTAACGCATTGGCAGATGTACAATACATTTTCATGTTTCCACTATTTTCAGGAACACCGAAGAATAGAACTGTCCTTAAGGGATATATTAGTATATTTTGCTCATTTGATTTTTTTTCTGTACTTTACCAAAAGATTCGTTGTTTGTTAACCAGAATTTGTCTTCCTTGATCCTTGAATTAATTTTTATACCGAAACCGGGTTTTTTCAACGCCTGAAGAGGTTTTGGAATAATGAAAGATTTTCAGCTTATCTTCCAGTCGCTGATGATTCCAAATTTACCATTCAAAAATAGCTGTTGAAAATTATCAATATGTTCAAAACAACTAGTAAGTGTCGAATACTAATTATGAATTGATTAAATCCAACTGCAACAATAACAGCATAAAATTTTATTGAAGCCGACCCTGTTCAGAAACAACCTGATGGCACGTATGCGCATTATGGACCACACTGAAATTTTTACAACACTTCGGTCAATTGATTTAGCATTCTAGAGTAAGTATATATATTATGATTTCTATGATATTTTCACTTTGACCGGCGCATCTGCCATTCTGCACCGTATTTGACAACATGACTATAATAACAATATCCATGATTAATTTAGGAAGATAGTTGTTTGTTTGATGAGAGGAATCCACAGTTTAAAAATTAACAAGTCAAAGCTCATCCTGTGCAAAGTTTCATTGTTACCACAACACTACAAAAACATGTTATTCGTAGTGAGTACCAAATTAAATAGGATAAACACACTCATTTCGTCTTGCTGTGCAATAAAATTCACAACTTCATCGTTCGATATCGACATGTGAACCGCAAAATAAACCGTGAAGGATCCCGAACCAACGCTCAGGAATGCCGAAACCAATCGATATTCCCAGTGACGTGGACGAAATTTTGATTAGAAGCAATTTGCATTACCGCTTTGGAACCTTCTGTCAACATTATCTTCATTCAGAATTCATTTTGTCGGGAGCAATTTGTTCCTTTGTGGACTCTGTGTTATTATTTCATGCCGTAATGGCAAACGCTCTCGAAAAAGTTTTGTATGCCTCCTTAATTTATTTAGGCATCGAAATGTTTGAAACTTATTGCTTGAAGGTTATTTCTTTGTGAAGGAAATTCGACAAGGACGACGTTTTATATGGAAATAAAATTTTGGACTCTCACATCTAAAGGGTTTTTCAATAAGAGGTGTTAGTTTGAATAGCTCGCTATTTCGGTAGATGTCACTTTTGAAGCTGTTATTTTTTGACATTTGACAAGTACAAACTACGCCATTTATAAAAATGGAGCGATACACGCTTCAACAACGCATTGAAATTATTAAAATTCACTATAAAAATGGTGAAAATTTGGCAGAGACGGTTCGTGAAACTCGAACATTTTTGGGTCATCGTGAAGCACCTTGTCGAACCGCAATACAAAAATTGGTGGAAAAATTTGAGATGTTGGGACAATTTAGTGATGTGAAGACAAAACCCGTGCATGTCGCTCAAGAACAGCCGAGAATGTTGCTTCTGTAGCCGAAAGTGTTGAAGAAAATTCAGGTTTTTCCATTGCTCGTCATTCTTTGGGATAAGGCATTCAACAAACGTCATTACATCGTATTTCGAATAAAGATTTGGGTCTTAAGGGGCAGTATCACCTCTTGAATCGTGGTAAATCTCCATTCAAAAGTGGTCTCTTTATTTCACGAGTAAGTACCCTAATTTACGAAGTAGAGACTTGATTTTTTTTTTTTAATTGAAGTTGAAAAACGTCCCGAGGGTAAATAGTTTTCATTTTTTCGATTCAATTAGTTTTTCAATAAAAAAAACCAGGGTAATCGTTAGATCTGGGGTTATTGAATATGTTTTTCGTTTTTCATGAGCACAAGCTATACTTTTGAAATAATCAGCGTTTTGGAAACTACACTTAATGATTTTTTTCCGACGGTTATTCATCATTTTTTGGAAAAAATCGCAACTATTTGCCCTCGGCAATTTAATCATATGTAATACCACTAGAGATGAAAGTTTCCGAAAAGCAACAAACATGAATATCACAAGAGAGAAATTTTACCGGCTTAAATTTCATCTCGAGTGGAATTCGGCATGACTATTCCACGAGAAAATACGGTAATATGTTCACATTTGACGCGTATTGCGCTATTAGGCAAATTAGAATTCATCATAGATCAACTAAACCACTAAACGTTGTTTGTTCTCTCTATGATATTTATTTCCGAAGCTATCTATAAATTCGAGAAACGTCAAAAATTTTGTCGCTGAAAAACCAACATGTTGGTTTTGCCGGATTGAAAATTTTTTCGGGATGAAACGATCGTTGCTACGGAAACTTCCTCACTAAAAATGAAAAGAGTGGAATAGTCTTCTATAAACTACAAAAATTGTCATGATGATTATTTCAAAAATATAGCTTGTATCCGGATTTCCTTCGAAAAATCATCTTGAGTGATGAGGCTCATTTCCACCTCAGTAGCTTCGTCAACAAGCAAAATTGTCGCATCTGGGGCTCGGAAAACCCAAGAGATATTGTTCAAAAGCCTCTCTATCTCAACGTGTGACTGTGAAACAGGAAACTGTCGAAATTTAATTGATTTCCACTATGGCATTGGTGGTTGGAAAATTATTATAATTTCGAAACAATTTTAAATATTCATTTTCAAAGTCAAAGCAAATATGAGAAAAAGAATTTTCAGTCATCACTGAACGCCTCATGTTTGCCATCATCCCTCTTATACAGGGTGGGGCAAAAGTTGCGAAGGGATTGGAAAAATTAATAACTTCTTCCTACTTATTTTTTTTTCTTTTTTTTTCATGACTGTGTAAAATAAATCCGGGAGATTAATTATGGAGCGTTACAACCTCAACCAACGAAGCAAACTCATAGAATTTTATTTTGAATATCATCATTCAATCATTCAAACTCAACGAGCATATCGTCGTCATCTCAATTTGCGGAATTCGCCCTCTGAATCGATGATTCGACGTTTAGTGACACGATTTCAGCAACAGGGCAGAATATGGGGTACTGAGAACCCAAGGGTGGTTCATCAAAGGCAATTACATCCACTTAAATGTACCGTATGGTGCGCAGTTACATCTCGACGAATTATTGGACCATTTTTCTTCGAAGACCACGATGGCAATGCTCTATCTGTAGATGGCGAGCGATATCGGGATATGATTCAAACCAGCTCTTGCTGACAATCAAGGGATGTGGTTCCAACAAGATGGGGCTACTGCGCACACTGCTCGAGCTACTATGCACCTTCTAAGGCAGATTTTTGGCGAACGTTTAATTTCGAGGAATTCAGGATTCAATTGGCCCGTCCGCTCGCCGGACTTAACAGCTCCTGATTATTTCCTTTGGGGATATTTGAAAGGAAAGGTTTATGTTAATAAACCCAGAACCCTGCAGCAACTAAAGGAAAATATTCGAGCAGAAGTAAGGGCTTTGGGGCCAGATATTCTGACTCGGATCATGAAAAATGCTCTTTCAAGAGCTGCACTTTGCGTAGCCGAAAATGGAGGTCATTTGAGTGATGTAATCTTTCACTCTTGAATTGTAAAAAAACTCCAACTATTGTATTTCAGTTTTGTGTAAATAAAAAAAAATAAAACTTGAATTTCAAAAAGTTATCAATTTTTCAAATCCCTTCGTGACTTTTGCCCCACCCTGTATAAACGGATAACTTTTTCCAAAACTGGTTTAGTCCGATGGGATATTGATTTTGTCTATTCAGTTTTCCGCGACCGGGTGCTAATCTTATACGCGTTCGTGTTTTTTGTCAATTTCTTAAATGGCATTAAAAGATGTCATCAAGTGGAAAACAGTGGAAGTTTCGTGCATTATTTTAAGGATTAATTTTAAAACTGTAAGTTGTTTGAATTTTTTGATTTTATTCTATTCTTTCGGTGTTTTTTGTACTTCAGACTTTTTCATCTGAGAAGTTTTGAGGAAAACTATTCATTAATTATGAAATTGAATTCCAAGATTTCCAAAACAATAATCATTTCAATTTTTAACTTCGCATTTAATCTATGGTTTGGTCACTAATCTATTAAACAAATATTTGAATGCATATGCTGACATAGAAAAATTAGATTTTCAAATTTTTCGATATGATTATAATTTTTACCATCGGTGAACATAATTAGTTATGAACTTTCAGAACAAATTCAGTTTTTCAAAGTATGATTCCAAATTTTTCCTTTTTCATCGTCAAAGGTGTAATTTATTATCGATAAATGAATATTTAATGTCCAACCAGTAAAAAAAAAATCTGATTTTTAAATTATTGCTGCCAGCTCTCAAATTCGATAACTCAGTTTGAACTTTGCTATCAACATCACTTTATCTTTGATAGAACAAAATAAAAATATCTAAACTATTGAAAATCTCTATTGACAGAACTAAATCTAAATTTTTTCATTTCATTTTGTCTGATTGTGCTGGGATACTTTAGAAATTTCACAGTTGAAATAATGCTTTATCGTTGATAGAACATTATTTCAAATTCAAAATTCAGAGAAAATATGAAATTTGTTTTCCTTTGATTATTCCAAAAGTACTGTTAATGCTTAGAAATTTCACAGTTCATATTTTTATTTCTATTTTCACTATGGCTTCATTCAACATGAAAATACTTATATTTTATTTGGTGCGGTTTAGGGTCCCGCTGGGTCATTCGACCTCACTTTTTCGAGAACGACATATTCGAATGTACAGGGTCACCAAAAATCGCTTGATTTTGGCTATTTCTGGTACTTCTAGGCTAGATAGGTGAAAATGTTGAAAGGAGTCGTGGGCTCGATTTTCGTTTCACGATATGTTCATTTGTTTTCAAGATATTACGAAATTTTGATATTTTGGGTATTTCGAAAATGTGCCATTACTTGCTTAATTTTCTTAAATATCTTAAACGGCAAAAACCTTATATAGGCACTTTTTCATTAGCAATACGACACCGTATTCAGTTTTTTATAATTCTTGTATAAAGGGTGAAAAAAAACAACTTTTTTATTTCAAATACGAATGGTATCTTTTTTGATCCTATGTTATGCTAAAAAAAATTAGCTCTACGAAAATATTTATATATGTATATGTCGATATATTATTTCCATATTTGAGACAGAAATAGCAAAAATGTGGAATTTTCACTTGTAGTTGAGTGTGTTATACATTATTCTATGAAAGAGAGGGTCGGAAAATAAAATATCGCTTTAGATATATATTTTCGAAAAGCTGATTTTTTTTCTGCATAACATACGATCGAAAAAAGATACCATTCGTATTTAAATAAGAAAGTTATTTTTTTTCCACCCTTTATACAAGAGATAAAAAATAACTGAATACGGTTTCGTATTGCTAATGAAAAAGTGTCCGTAGAAAGTTTTTGCCGTTTTTAGATATTTCAGAAAATGAAGAAGTTATGTCACATTTTCGAAATCGCCAAAATATCTAAATTTCGTTATATCTTGAAAACAAATGAAGATATCGTGAAACGGCTTTCAGTTATGGAGTTTTCACGAAAATCTAGCCCAGGACTCCTTTCAACATTTTCACCTAACTAGCCTAGAAGTACCAGAAACAGCCAAAATCAAGCATTTTGGGTGACCCTGTACGACCTATTTCAGCTTAATAGGATGCTGAATTCTTGACGAAAAATGGATATTTCCTTTTTTCACTATTTATCGTTAATGATCTAGATAACGACATCTAGCCTTAAATGTACAAGCATATCTACATAATGCGAACAGATGCCATTAATTGGATTCAGAATACGTAATTGTATTTCGAGTGGTATTTTAACTAATCACCGCAATTATCCTGATTGGATTTGGTCTCATTCTGTTTCGGTATAGTAAGAACGAACACTTGTGAAACGATTTCGAGAAACATGTTTCAACCGAGCTTCTACTGTGTGTGGTAATTGCCATCGCGTGCTCAAACATTTCTACGAGACGTTATAAATAGAAATTCACAGTTTGTTATGATTTCGCTGAGATTCATGGGAAATAATGAAAAATCCAACACCCACAACATGAAAAAATATGATATCCTCACATTTTTCTGGTTCCTTGGAGTTGTTTCATTTTTTATATCGGAATCCAGGCCGCTGTTTCAAGATCAGATTTTTTTGTTTAATTTGATAACACTTTAACTACATCAATTTCAAATTTCTTGCCCCGAAATCCCTCAAAGAAATTTGAAATAAATTGATGATATCTATTACAATTTTTCCATCATTCACTTTGCAGCAACACGCTTCAAATTATCAACTAGATTTTTCTGGTTTAGCGAATATTCATATTGAACTTTGGAAAGGAACATGATTTTTAATCATTCACGATATTTTGCGTTATCGGAATTTCCAGGCTGTATGCTCCATTATTTGATATTTGATCGTTCGAAATGTATCGATAAAAGATGAAAATAATATACTGCTGGTATACAGATTCACACGATGGTATATACAGGGTGGCCATTTGAAAACGAAACAGACGAGATTACAGACGAAATAAATTTTTTCGATAGGAATGCTCGGACAAGTCGATTTCTGTTTCGAGGGGGACAACTTAAGATGTAGGTTACGGACGCATAGCGCTTCAACCCTTGCTACTACAACCCTCACCCCCAATTTTTGAATAGGGAAGATGGGGTGAGTGATACCTCATTTGAAAGGTATTTTTATACTGATTTCAGCACAGCAATTGTTTTTTCATTTTATGCATTAGTTCTCGAAATATTCTTAACTAAGTATTTGAAAATGAAGTGGTGTTTTCATGGCACTTGTAGTGTTTTTTGTGAAAAATCGACATTTTGAGCTTCAAAACAACCATGACTGTGGCTTCTCTCCTCCAATCCACTGACATAGAAGTCTTTAATCAAGATGTCGATTTTTCACAAAAAAACACTACAAGTGCCATGAAAACACCACTTCATTTTCAAATACTTAGTTAAGAATATTTCGAGAACTGATGCATAAAATGAAAAAACCATTACTGTGCTGAAATCAGTATAAAAATACCTTTGAATTGAGGTATCACTCACCCCATCTTCCCTATTCAAAAATTGGGGGTGGGGGTTGTAGCAGTAAGGGTTGAAGCGCTATGCGTCCGTAACCTACATCTTAAGTTGTCCACCTCGAAACAGAAATCGACCTGTCCGAGCATTTCTATCGAAAAAATTTATTTCGTCTGTAATCTCGTCTGTTTCGTTTTCAAATGGCCACCCTGTATATATTCTTTTGAAAGAGAGAATTACATACTGTTTTGTAATATCAAACAATATATGGCATATGGCACGTGTGAAGAAATGGCGACAAGGAACAGATTGTATAAAAGAATAAAATCTGTTTCCCGCTCCAAATCTGAGTGTTAGCAGAGGGAATGTAAACGGGGTACCATAAAATTCTGCGTATGATACACGAGAACAGATAAAAACCTCTGTCTCCCGTGTATGTGTGGTGATACTGAATTTGTTCAAAAATATGCTGTTATCCATGTTACAGAGCTCCTTGTGCTTGAAAACATGCCTTTTCATCTAACTGGAGGCAAATATCTTGAAATTATACGATGGTAATCGTATGTGATAATTGAGGACATTTTCATGTTCAAAGTGCCTTACTTTGAAAAAATACCTTTCGATTTTAAGGTCATATTTATATGTATATTCATTGCTATGATGAAAGCACAGAACACTTCTAGTTACTTTTTTGTAACTAGAAATAAAGCTGCGACTGGACTTCCAAGGCCTGCTTTGATATCAATAATTCTTGGATGGACTACATATCATTTGATCAAAAATACACGTTGCCAGATATTCAATTTTATCCTCTAATTCTGGGACCACATCCCATCTTTATAAAGACGGTTCTAACCTCGCCAAAGATCTATCTATAATCTAAATAGGACCTCTAGGGGTGGATCGAACTAACTAGTCATCATGAGGTTCAAATGCTCGTTATTTTAGTTTATGTTCATGTCGGATTCCTCACTGGACAAGGTTGGTAAGCATTATGGTGATTTGTCACCATTTTTGAAAGTGTGAACTGTGGGAGATAAAGTGAATCGAAGAATTGAAGTATTTTTATAAAGTCGTGAACTCTTTATGTTCATCCTTGAGTATTTTAACCTTTTTCAATTTTCCTCAAGTGGCTAACGAGCGCTCATTGGCAACTTTCCTGACGATTTTGTGTGTTTTACTCTCGATAGCTGCCATCAATTCGATGTTTTATCGGTCGAACCACTGAATAACGCGGATACGAGGAAATATTCTGAAGGATATGGTCGATATTAAAAATAATGGATATTCCTGAATTGAGCACTCGAGCAGTGAAATGAACCCTCGTCAGCATTAATAGATTATAAAGCTCATTGACTGACCGTCAAGCCGGAAAATAAAGGAATGGATTTTTTGTGATGAAGAGGAAGAGGAGAAATGGAAAATTACAATAAAAATGTCCTCTTATGACTGCCATAAATAATTTCTACAATTCTTTCAGTCGTGCTTTTCGAATTTCTCGTTGTTCACGCCAAGTGAACAGTTCAGATAACTTATCTGAATTTTTCATTTTCATTCATTTCAAGATTAATTTAATTTCTCCGTACTTAGGGAAATCCCATATGTAGTGTGGGCGCGAGAAGAAATCGTCAGCTGTGGAGCGCGCATATGTCGCATATTTGTTTCATTTTCCATATTTTTCATTCAGTTCATTGATTATAACGATCGTGAATACTTCTGCTTCCGATAAGTGCTAATTCTGTTTCCTTTCGTGAATTAAGAAAAGTTCAGTTTTTCTTGTGATTCACAATTTTTAGTGATTTCGATTCATTCGAATTACATTTAATTAAGAACATTCGTTTTTGCGAATTTCGTTCGAAAAAGACTGTTACCAGTGGCGTGGTTTTTATTCTTCCACAAGGATAAGTGTTCTAATTTAACATTTTAGCAACGGATTTTCACGTCAGCTCCATTCCATGTTCGTTTGTCGAGCTCGATCACTCTGTTCATGGAAATAGGAGTAACCGACAAGATCTGGTTGACCGTTTTGCTGAAATAGGTAAGACTATTTTTCAATTGTTGATTTGGGTGCATTTATCCTTTCATTTGTGTTGGGTTTCAATAACAATTTATAATTATATATAGTCCACTCGTTACTTTTTTAATAACGTGTTTCTAATGACCGTTTGAAAGAGTTTTCTTCAGATTTGATACTGATGGTCTTCTAAGATGAGTCTACTATCCACAAGCTTCTCAACCCACTTCCAAAGACTCCCAACCACTTTTTGCACTATCTATTGCGCCGAAAGTTTCAAAAAATTTCTGACCGCTGTAAAAAAAATCCTGTTGCATTCTCAAACTGAGAAGTGTAAATCGACCTACAAGACCGATGAACCAGCATTTATATCCGATTTTGATTAATCCAAGTATGATCATACTAAATTCTTCAATTCACATTGATTCTGTTGGTGTTCGCATATGTACCACTGTATTTAACTACACTGCGCAAAAAAATTAACGCACATTCTGAAAATCTCCATTCTAATGAAACTTAACCCTACATTGACTTTATGACTTATTTTTTATGTTCTCTCGGGAAGGTTTTGAACGAAACAAGACACATTAAATGGAAGAAAAATTCAGGATTTCACCGAATCTTATGTGAAAGAAGAGAAATGAACAATTTTCAAAATACTGAAATGCTGATAAGTGATTTAATACTAACTTGTTATATCCATCCCTTGCGTTAATTACAGCTCGGCAACGACGGTTCATACTCAAAATGAGTGATCTTAAAATGTTCTGATCTAATCCTTCCCAGATTTCTCCGAGTTGGATGATTTTATGAACTTCTCAGCCTTCTATTGAGGTTGTCCCAAACCTGCTCAATCGGATTGAGATCTGGACTTCTTGCTGGCCATTCCATTCGAGAGACTTCAACCTCTTCAAGGTACTCCTGAACGATGCGCGCACGATGCGGTCTGGCATTATCGTCCATAAAAATGAAATTTTCACCAATGTATGGGGCAAATGGCGCTACATGCTCTTCAAGAATGTTCCTTATATATTTATCAGCATTCATAGCTCCATTATCAACGACCACTAAGTCTGTGCGAGCAGTCAAAGATATTCCACCCCATACCATAATGGATCCTCCCCCGAAACCAGTAGTATTCAGGAAATTGCACTGAGCATATCTTTCATGTGGACGTCTGTATACAAGGGAACGTCGATCACAATGGTGGAGGCAGAATCAAGACTCATCTGTGAAGAGAACTCTTTCCCAATCGGCCTCTTTCCAATGGATAAGCTCTCTCGCAAAATCCAAACGCGCCCTTCGATGGGCTGGGGTAAGAGCTGGGCCTCTTGCCGCGACACGAGGCCTTAAATCATATTCTCTGAGGCGATTTCTTATTTTCTGGGTGCTAATTTGCACCTCATGAGTTTGCTCAAGCTGATTTTGAAGGAGGCGAGCGGTTGCAAACCGTTGTCTCAACGAAGAAACTCTCAAGTAACGTTCTTGAATGGCAGTTGTTACCCGTGGTCTACCCTCCAAATCTTTCTGCAATTCTTGTGTATGTCCACCCTTCTTCTCGCAAAACTAACCTCTGTGAAGTTAAAAGACCGTTTCCAGCAGACCGTTTGCCGGAAATACACGAACGCACGGACCAGTGGCGTACGATCGAATTTATTTTTATCGGAAAATATTGATCCCATCATCATGAAAATTCAGACGAGGGTTCGGTATGATGATTTGATCATAACACAAGAAGATTATAGAATTCCTATGGATTCACGGGGTAATTTTCTCCACCCTTATAATGCGAAAATTTCTATCTCGAGAACTATTCGCCGGAGCACATACAGATTTTGGTGGTAGATTCCTTATGCCCAGACGAACATTTGACGAAAAAATGATGGACTTCCCGTGGGATTCAGGGGTTGAATTCGCAACCCTTAAACTTCAAATATTCCTATCTCGGGAACTATTCGCCGGAGCACATACAGATTTTGGTGGTAGATTCCTTATGCCGAGACGAACATTTGATGAAAAAATGATGGACTTCCCGTGGGATTCAGGGGTTGAATTCGCAACCCTTAAACTTCAAATATTCCTATCTCGGGAACGATTCGCCGGAGCACATACAGATTTTGGTGGTAGATTCCTTATGCCGAGACGAACATTTGACGAAAAAATGATGGACTTCCCGTGGGATTCAGGGGTTGAATTCGCAACCCTTAAACTTCAAATATTCCTATCTCGGGAACTATTCGCCGGAGCACATACAGATTTTGGTGGTAGATTCCTTATGCCGAGACGAACATTTGACGAAAAAATGATGGACTTCCCGTGGGATTCAGGGGTTGAATTCGCAACCCTTAAACTTCAAATATTCCTATCTCGGGAACTATTCGCCGGAGCACATACAGATTTTGGTGGTAGATTCCTTATGCCGAGACGAACATTTGACGAAAAAATGATGGACTTCCCGTGGGATTCAGGGGTTGAATTCGCAACCCTTAAACTTCAAATATTCCTATCTCGGGAACTATTCGCCGGAGCACATACAGATTTTGGTGGTAGATTCCTTATGCCGAGACGAACATTTGACGAAAAAATGATGGACTTCCCGTGGGATTCAGGGGTTGAATTCGCAACCCTTAAACTTCAAATATTCCTATCTCGGGAACTATTCGCCGGAGCACATACAGATTTTGGTGGTAGATTCCTTATGCCGAGACGAACATTTGACGAAAAAATGATGGACTTCCCGTGGGATTCAGGGGTTGAATTCGCAACCCTTAAACTTCAAATATTCCTATCTCGGGAACTATTCGCCGGAGCACATACAGATTTTGGTGGTAGATTCCTTATGCCGAGACGAACATTTGATGAAAAAATGATGGACTTCCCGTGGGATTCAGGGGTTGAATTCGCAACCCTTAAACTTCAAATATTCCTATCTCGGGAACGATTCGCCGGAGCACATACAGATTTTGGTGGTAGATTCCTTATGCCGAGACGAACATTTGACGAAAAAATGATGGACTTCCCGTGGGATTCAGGGGTTGAATTCGCAACCCTCAAACTTCGAAAATTTCTATCTCGGGAACTATTCGCCGGAGCACATACAGATTTTGGTGGTAGATTCCTTATGCCGAGACGAACATTTGACGAAAAAATGATGGACTTCCCGTGGGATTCAGGGGTTGAATTCGCAACCCTCAAACTTCGAAAATTTCTATCTCGGGAACTATTCGCCGGAGCACATACAGATTTTGGTGGTAGATTCCTTATGCCGAGACGAACATTTGACGAAAAAATGATGGACTTCCCGTGGGATTCAGGGGTTGAATTCGCAACCCTTAAACTTCAAAAATTTCTATCTCGGGAACTATTCGCCGGAGCACATACAGATTTTAGTGGTAGATTCCTTATGCCCAGATGAACATCTGACGAAAAAATTATGGACTTCCCGTGGGATTCAGGGGTTGAATTTGCAACCCTTAAACTTCAAAAATTTCTATCTCGGGAACTATTCGCCGGAGCACATACAGATTTTGGTGGTAGATTCCTTATGCCGAGACGAACATCTGACGAAAAAATTATGGACTTCCCGTGGGATTCAGGGGTTGAATTTGCAACCCTTAAACTTCAAAAATTTCTATCTCGGGAACTATTCGCCGGAGCACATACAGATTTTGGTGGTAGATTCCTTATGCCCAGACGAACATTTGACGAAAAAATGATGGACTTCCCGTGGGATTCAGGGGTTGTAAGCGCAACCCTTAAACTTAAAAAATTTCTATCTCGGGAACTATTCGCCGGAGCACATACAGATTTTGGTGGTAGATTCCTTATGCCGAGACGAACATTTGACGAAAAAATGATGGACTTCCCGTGGGATTCAGGGGTTGAATTCGCAACCCATAAACTTCAAAAATTTCTATCTCGGGAACTATTCGCCGGAGCACATACAGATTTTGGTGGTAGATTCCTTATGCCCAGATGAACATCTGACGAAAAAATTATGGACTTCCCGTGGGATTCAGGGGTTGAATTCGCAACCCTTAAACTTCAAAAATTTCTATCTCGGGAACTATTCGCCGGAGCACATACAGATTTTGGTGGTAGATTCCTTATGCCCAGATGAACATCTGACGAAAAAATTATGGACTTCCCGTGGGATTCGGGGGTTGAATTCGCAACCCTTAAACTTCAAAAATTTCTATCTCGGGAACTATTCGCCGGAGCACATACAGATTCTGGTGGTAGATTCCTTATGCCCAGATGAACATTTGACGAAAAAATGATGGACTTCCCGTGGGATTCAGGGGTTGTAAGCGCAACCCTTAAACTTAAAAAATTTCTATCTCGGGAACTATTCGCCGGAGCACATACAGATTTTGGTGGTAGATTCCTTATGCCGAGACGAACATTTGACGAAAAAATGATGGACTTCCCGTGGGATTCAGGGGTTGAATTCGCAACCCTTAAACTTCAAAAATTTCTATCTCGGGAACTATTCGCCGGAGCACATACAGATTTTGGTGGTAGATTCCTTATGCCCAGATGAACATTTGACGAAAAAATGATGGACTTCCCGTGGGATTCAGGGGTTGTAAGCGCAACCCTTAAACTTAAAAAATTTCTATCTCGGGAACTATTCGCCGGAGCACATACAGATTTTGGTGGTAGATTCCTTATGCCGAGACGAACATTTGACGAAAAAATGATGGACTTCCCGTGGGATTCAGGGGTTGTAAGCGCAACCCTTAAACTTAAAAAATTTCTATCTCGGGAACTATTCGCCGGAGCACATACAGATTTTGGTGGTAGATTCCTTATGCCGAGACGAATATTTGACGAAAAAATGATGGACTTCCCGTGGGATTCAGGGGTTGAATTCGCAACCCTTAAACTTCGAATATTCCTATCTCGGGAACGATTCGCCGGAGCACATACAGATTTTGGTGGTAGATTCCTTATGCCGAGACGAACATTTGACGAAAAAATGATGGACTTCCCGTGGGATTCAGGGGTTGAATTCGCAACCCTTAAACTTCAAAAATTTCTATCTCGGGAACTATTCGCCGGAGCACATACAGATTTTGGTGGTAGATTCTTTATGCCGAGACGAACATTTGACGAAAAAATGATGGACTTCCCGTGGGATTCAGGGGTTGTAAGCGCAACCCTTAAACTTAAAAAATTTCTATCTCGGGAACTATTCGCCGGAGCACATACAGATTTTGGTGGTGGATTCTTTATGCCGAGACGAACATTTGACGAAAAAATGATGGACTTCCCGTGGGATTCAGGGGTTGTAAGCGCAACCCTTAAACTTAAAAAATTTCTATCTCGGGAACTATTCGCCGGAGCACATACAGATTTTGGTGGTAGATTCCTTATGCCGAGACGAACATTTGACGAAAAAATGATGGACTTCCCGTGGGATTCAGGGGTTGAATTCGCAACCCTCAAACTACGAAAATTTCTATCTCGGGAACTATTCGCCGGAGCACATACAGATTTTGGTGGTAGATTCTTTATGCCGAGACGAACATTTGACGAAAAAATGATGGACTTCCCGTGGGATTCAGGGGTTGTAAGCGCAACCCTTAAACTTAAAAAATTTCTATCTCGGGAACTATTCGCCGGAGCACATACAGATTTTGGTGGTAGATTCCTTATGCCGAGACGAACATTTGACGAAAAAATGATGGACTTCCCGTGGGATTCAGGGGTTGAATTCGCAACCCTCAAACTACGAAAATTTCTATCTCGGGAACTATTCGCCGGAGCACATACAGATTTTCGTGGTAGATTCCTTATGCAGATCAGGAAAAAAAAAACAAATATTTTGAGAAGATGAAAAAAATTCTTCTTATCAGTGGTGAATGTGATGAAGTAAATCTGAAAGAATGGAAGATAAAAAATACAGAGCTAATTCACCAGAAAGACAATTTCAACTGCGGGATGTTTGTTATTCATTACTTCAAACAACATTGTATGAAGAAACCACTGAATGAATACATAAATATGACTGAGTTTAGGAAGGAAATCAAGAACTTCTTGATAGAGAAATCGTCTGTGATGAGTGAACGATGTTTATATTGTTCTAAAACTACCGAATGTGATTTTTATACCTGTTTATCTTGTCAACGACGATGTCATATCACTTGTCTGACAAATAAAACGGAATCTCAAAATGAGTTCAAAAATAGTTTATGTGATTTGTGTCGTCAATATTAACAGAATTATTATAAACCAATAATTTTAAAGGAAATTCTGAGATTAAAAATAAGCATGAAACTGTGTACGTTATATACCCAAAGGTTTCATTGATTTGTTTATTTATTTTTTTTCTTCAATTATAAGTTTGTTTTTTTATTTATCTGTTTATTCATGTGCAAATATTAGTATTTCAGACTGATAGAGAATAATATAGTATTATGTTATGAATATATCGACTTATGTTTCTGAATTTACAAGAAAAAATTGTGATTTTTATATTTTTATTATATTTATGTTTGAAGATATTGAGAGAATAATACCTATATTGCATTTATATTATGTCAATACAGATCAATGAACGTTGTATTTTTTCTATAATCATAATCGTAGATGGCCCTTTCGCGAAAAATTAGATTTTTATATGAACTTCACAATTGATTCAATTCTTAACTGATTTTTGACACTTATTATTTCCACTATTACTTAGTCTTCTTAAATATTTCATGGTCATGAGCATGACGCTATTGCGCTAATGGAAAAAGCGCGACCCCATTCGAGAGAAATGAAAAGTAGTTCTATCTCAGATTTAACCATACATTCAGAAAAGTTTTTTGACCACTTTCTACAAGTAGGTATATATTGTAACGGGATTTTTTCGGCTGAGGTTCAATAGGTCAGATAAGCAAATCTGAAACAACTGTGGAGTTTGCTGTGGATTCATTCTTCTCCCGAAATAGAGGTAAGATATATTTATATGAGAAGCAACAATGAATATCACCAACAGAATCTGTATGTGCTCCGGCGAATAGTTCCCGAGATAAAATTTTTTAAGTTTAAGGGTTGCGCTTTCAACCCCTGAATCCCACGGGAAGTCCATCATTTTTTCGTCAAATGTTCGTCTCGGCATAAAGAATCTACCACCAAAATCTGTATGTGCTCCGGCGAATAGTTCCCGAGATAGAAATTTTTTAAGTTTAAGGGTTGCGCTTACAACCCCTGAATCCCACGGGAAGTCCATCATTTTTTCGTCAAATGTTCGTCTCGGCATAAAGAATCTACCACCAAAATCTGTATGTGCTCCGGCGAATAGTTCCCGAGATAGAAATTTTTTAAGTTTAAGGGTTGCGCTTACAACCCCTGAATCCCACGGGAAGTCCATCATTTTTTCGTCAAATGTTCGTCTCGGCATAAAGAATCTACCACCAAAATCTGTATGTGCTCCGGCGAATAGTTCCCGAGATAGAAATTTTTTAAGTTTAAGGGTTGCGCTTACAACCCCGGAATCCCACGGGAAGTCCATCATTTTTTCGTCAAATGTTCGTCTCGGCATAAGGAATCTACCACCAAAATCTGTATGTGCTCCGGCGAATAGTTCCCGAGATAGAAATTTTTTAAGTTTAAGGGTTGCGCTTACAACCCCTGAATCCCACGGGAAGTCCATCATTTTTTCGTCAAATGTTCGTCTCGGCATAAAGAATCTACCACCAAAATCTGTATGTGCTCCGGCGAATAGTTCCCGAGATAAAATTTTTTAAGTTTAAGGGTTGCGCTTTCAACCCCTGAATCCCACGGGAAGTCCATCATTTTTTCGTCAAATGTTCGTCTCGGCATAAGGAATCTACCACCAAAATCTGTATGTGCTCCGGCGAATCGTTCCCGAGATAGGAATATTCGAAGTTTAAGGGTTGCGAATTCAACCCCTGAATCCCACGGGAAGTCCATCATTTTTTCGTCAAATATTCGTCTCGGCATAAGGAATCTACCACCAAAATCTGTATGTGCTCCGGCGAATAGTTCCCGAGATAGAAATTTTTTAAGTTTAAGGGTTGCGCTTACAACCCCTGAATCCCACGGGAAGTCCATCATTTTTTCGTCAAATGTTCGTCTCGGCATAAAGAATCTACCACCAAAATCTGTATGTGCTCCGGCGAATAGTTCCCGAGATAGAAATTTTTTAAGTTTAAGGGTTGCGCTTACAACCCCTGAATCCCACGGGAAGTCCATCATTTTTTCGTCAAATGTTCGTCTCGGCATAAGGAATCTACCACCAAAATCTGTATGTGCTCCGGCGAATAGTTCCCGAGATAGAAATTTTTTAAGTTTAAGGGTTGCGCTTACAACCCCTGAATCCCACGGGAAGTCCATCATTTTTTCGTCAAATATTCGTCTCGGCATAAGGAATCTACCACCAAAATCTGTATGTGCTCCGGCGAATAGTTCCCGAGATAGAAATTTTTTAAGTTTAAGGGTTGCGCTTACAACCCCTGAATCCCACGGGAAGTCCATCATTTTTTCGTCAAATGTTCGTCTCGGCATAAGGAATCTACCACCAAAATCTGTATGTGCTCCGGCGAATAGTTCCCGAGATAGAAATTTTTTAAGTTTAAGGGTTGCGCTTACAACCCCTGAATCCCACGGGAAGTCCATCATTTTTTCGTCAAATGTTCGTCTCGGCATAAGGAATCTACCACCAAAATCTGTATGTGCTCCGGCGAATAGTTCCCGAGATAGAAATTTTTTAAGTTTAAGGGTTGCGCTTACAACCCCTGAATCCCACGGGAAGTCCATCATTTTTTCGTCAAATGTTCGTCTCGGCATAAGGAATCTACCACCAAAATCTGTATGTGCTCCGGCGAATAGTTCCCGAGATAGAAATTTTTTAAGTTTAAGGGTTGCGCTTACAACCCCTGAATCCCACGGGAAGTCCATCATTTTTTCGTCAAATGTTCGTCTCGGCATAAAGAATCTACCACCAAAATCTGTATGTGCTCCGGCGAATAGTTCCCGAGATAAAATTTTTTAAGTTTAAGGGTTGCGCTTTCAACCCCTGAATCCCACGGGAAGTCCATCATTTTTTCGTCAAATGTTCGTCTCGGCATAAAGAATCTACCACCAAAATCTGTATGTGCTCCGGCGAATAGTTCCCGAGATAGAAATTTTTTAAGTTTAAGGGTTGCGCTTACAACCCCTGAATCCCACGGGAAGTCCATCATTTTTTCGTCAAATGTTCGTCTCGGCATAAAGAATCTACCACCAAAATCTGTATGTGCTCCGGCGAATAGTTCCCGAGATAGAAATTTTTTAAGTTTAAGGGTTGCGCTTACAACCCCTGAATCCCACGGGAAGTCCATCATTTTTTCGTCAAATGTTCGTCTCGGCATAAAGAATCTACCACCAAAATCTGTATGTGCTCCGGCGAATAGTTCCCGAGATAGAAATTTTTTAAGTTTAAGGGTTGCGCTTACAACCCCTGAATCCCACGGGAAGTCCATCATTTTTTCGTCAAATGTTCGTCTCGGCATAAGGAATCTACCACCAAAATCTGTATGTGCTCCGGCGAATCGTTCCCGAGATAGGAATATTCGAAGTTTAAGGGTTGCGAATTCAACCCCTGAATCCCACGGGAAGTCCATCATTTTTTCGTCAAATATTCGTCTCGGCATAAGGAATCTACCACCAAAATCTGTATGTGCTCCGGCGAATAGTTCCCGAGATAGAAATTTTTTAAGTTTAAGGGTTGCGCTTACAACCCCTGAATCCCACGGGAAGTCCATCATTTTTTCGTCAAATGTTCGTCTCGGCATAAAGAATCTACCACCAAAATCTGTATGTGCTCCGGCGAATAGTTCCCGAGATAGAAATTTTTTAAGTTTAAGGGTTGCGCTTACAACCCCTGAATCCCACGGGAAGTCCATCATTTTTTCGTCAAATGTTCGTCTCGGCATAAGGAATCTACCACCAAAATCTGTATGTGCTCCGGCGAATCGTTCCCGAGATAGGAATATTCGAAGTTTAAGGGTTGCGAATTCAACCCCTGAATCCCACGGGAAGTCCATCATTTTTTCGTCAAATATTCGTCTCGGCATAAGGAATCTACCACCAAAATCTGTATGTGCTCCGGCGAATAGTTCCCGAGATAGAAATTTTTTAAGTTTAAGGGTTGCGCTTACAACCCCTGAATCCCACGGGAAGTCCATCATTTTTTCGTCAAATGTTCGTCTCGGCATAAAGAATCTACCACCAAAATCTGTATGTGCTCCGGCGAATAGTTCCCGAGATAGAAATTTTTTAAGTTTAAGGGTTGCGCTTACAACCCCTGAATCCCACGGGAAGTCCATCATTTTTTCGTCAAATGTTCGTCTCGGCATAAGGAATCTACCACCAAAATCTGTATGTGCTCCGGCGAATCGTTCCCGAGATAGGAATATTCGAAGTTTAAGGGTTGCGAATTCAACCCCTGAATCCCACGGGAAGTCCATCATTTTTTCGTCAAATGTTCGTCTCGGCATAAGGAATCTACCACCAAAATCTGTATGTGCTCCGGCGAATAGTTCCCGAGATAGAAATTTTTTAAGTTTAAGGGTTGCGCTTACAACCCCTGAATCCCACGGGAAGTCCATCATTTTTTCGTCAAATGTTCGTCTCGGCATAAGGAATCTACCACCAAAATCTGTATGTGCTCCGGCGAATCGTTCCCGAGATAGGAATATTCGAAGTTTAAGGGTTGCGAATTCAACCCCTGAATCCCACGGGAAGTCCATCATTTTTTCGTCAAATATTCGTCTCGGCATAAGGAATCTACCACCAAAATCTGTATGTGCTCCGGCGAATAGTTCCCGAGATAGAAATTTTTTAAGTTTAAGGGTTGCGCTTACAACCCCTGAATCCCACGGGAAGTCCATCATTTTTTCGTCAAATGTTCGTCTCGGCATAAAGAATCTACCACCAAAATCTGTATGTGCTCCGGCGAATAGTTCCCGAGATAGAAATTTTTTAAGTTTAAGGGTTGCGCTTACAACCCCTGAATCCCACGGGAAGTCCATCATTTTTTCGTCAAATGTTCGTCTCGGCATAAGGAATCTACCACCAAAATCTGTATGTGCTCCGGCGAATAGTTCCCGAGATAGAAATTTTTTAAGTTTAAGGGTTGCGCTTACAACCCCTGAATCCCACGGGAAGTCCATCATTTTTTCGTCAAATATTCGTCTCGGCATAAGGAATCTACCACCAAAATCTGTATGTGCTCCGGCGAATAGTTCCCGAGATAGAAATTTTTTAAGTTTAAGGGTTGCGCTTACAACCCCTGAATCCCACGGGAAGTCCATCATTTTTTCGTCAAATGTTCGTCTCGGCATAAGGAATCTACCACCAAAATCTGTATGTGCTCCGGCGAATAGTTCCCGAGATAGAAATTTTTTAAGTTTAAGGGTTGCGCTTACAACCCCTGAATCCCACGGGAAGTCCATCATTTTTTCGTCAAATGTTCGTCTCGGCATAAGGAATCTACCACCAAAATCTGTATGTGCTCCGGCGAATAGTTCCCGAGATAGAAATTTTCGAAGTTTGAGGGTTGCGAATTCAACCCCTGAATCCCACGGGAAGTCCATCATTTTTTCGTCAAATGTTCGTCTCGGCATAAGGAATCTACCACCAAAATCTGTATGTGCTCCGGCGAATAGTTCCCGAGATAGGAATATTTGAAGTTTAAGGGTTGCGAATTCAACCCCTGAATCCCACGGGAAGTCCATCATTTTTTCGTCAAATGTTCGTCTGGGCATAAGGAATCTACCACCAAAATCTGTATGTGCTCCGGCGAATAGTTCCCGAGATAGAAATTTTTTAAGTTTAAGGGTTGCGCTTACAACCCCTGAATCCCACGGGAAGTCCATCATTTTTTCGTCAAATATTCGTCTCGGCATAAGGAATCTACCACCAAAATCTGTATGTGCTCCGGCGAATAGTTCCCGAGATAGAAATTTTTTAAGTTTAAGGGTTGCGCTTACAACCCCTGAATCCCACGGGAAGTCCATCATTTTTTCGTCAAATGTTCGTCTCGGCATAAGGAATCTACCACCAAAATCTGTATGTGCTCCGGCGAATAGTTCCCGAGATAGAAATTTTTTAAGTTTAAGGGTTGCGCTTACAACCCCTGAATCCCACGGGAAGTCCATCATTTTTTCGTCAAATGTTCGTCTCGGCATAAGGAATCTACCACCAAAATCTGTATGTGCTCCGGCGAATAGTTCCCGAGATAGAAATTTTCGAAGTTTGAGGGTTGCGAATTCAACCCCTGAATCCCACGGGAAGTCCATCATTTTTTCGTCAAATGTTCGTCTCGGCATAAAGAATCTACCACCAAAATCTGTATGTGCTCCGGCGAATAGTTCCCGAGATAAAATTTTTTAAGTTTAAGGGTTGCGCTTTCAACCCCTGAATCCCACGGGAAGTCCATCATTTTTTCGTCAAATGTTCGTCTCGGCATAAAGAATCTACCACCAAAATCTGTATGTGCTCCGGCGAATAGTTCCCGAGATAGAAATTTTTTAAGTTTAAGGGTTGCGCTTACAACCCCTGAATCCCACGGGAAGTCCATCATTTTTTCGTCAAATGTTCGTCTCGGCATAAAGAATCTACCACCAAAATCTGTATGTGCTCCGGCGAATAGTTCCCGAGATAGAAATTTTTTAAGTTTAAGGGTTGCGCTTACAACCCCTGAATCCCACGGGAAGTCCATCATTTTTTCGTCAAATGTTCGTCTCGGCATAAAGAATCTACCACCAAAATCTGTATGTGCTCCGGCGAATAGTTCCCGAGATAGAAATTTTTTAAGTTTAAGGGTTGCGCTTACAACCCCTGAATCCCACGGGAAGTCCATCATTTTTTCGTCAAATGTTCGTCTCGGCATAAGGAATCTACCACCAAAATCTGTATGTGCTCCGGCGAATCGTTCCCGAGATAGGAATATTCGAAGTTTAAGGGTTGCGAATTCAACCCCTGAATCCCACGGGAAGTCCATCATTTTTTCGTCAAATATTCGTCTCGGCATAAGGAATCTACCACCAAAATCTGTATGTGCTCCGGCGAATAGTTCCCGAGATAGAAATTTTTTAAGTTTAAGGGTTGCGCTTACAACCCCTGAATCCCACGGGAAGTCCATCATTTTTTCGTCAAATGTTCGTCTCGGCATAAAGAATCTACCACCAAAATCTGTATGTGCTCCGGCGAATAGTTCCCGAGATAGAAATTTTTTAAGTTTAAGGGTTGCGCTTACAACCCCTGAATCCCACGGGAAGTCCATCATTTTTTCGTCAAATGTTCGTCTCGGCATAAGGAATCTACCACCAAAATCTGTATGTGCTCCGGCGAATCGTTCCCGAGATAGGAATATTCGAAGTTTAAGGGTTGCGAATTCAACCCCTGAATCCCACGGGAAGTCCATCATTTTTTCGTCAAATATTCGTCTCGGCATAAGGAATCTACCACCAAAATCTGTATGTGCTCCGGCGAATAGTTCCCGAGATAGAAATTTTTTAAGTTTAAGGGTTGCGCTTACAACCCCTGAATCCCACGGGAAGTCCATCATTTTTTCGTCAAATGTTCGTCTCGGCATAAAGAATCTACCACCAAAATCTGTATGTGCTCCGGCGAATAGTTCCCGAGATAGAAATTTTTTAAGTTTAAGGGTTGCGCTTACAACCCCTGAATCCCACGGGAAGTCCATCATTTTTTCGTCAAATGTTCGTCTCGGCATAAGGAATCTACCACCAAAATCTGTATGTGCTCCGGCGAATCGTTCCCGAGATAGGAATATTCGAAGTTTAAGGGTTGCGAATTCAACCCCTGAATCCCACGGGAAGTCCATCATTTTTTCGTCAAATGTTCGTCTCGGCATAAGGAATCTACCACCAAAATCTGTATGTGCTCCGGCGAATAGTTCCCGAGATAGAAATTTTTTAAGTTTAAGGGTTGCGCTTACAACCCCTGAATCCCACGGGAAGTCCATCATTTTTTCGTCAAATGTTCGTCTCGGCATAAGGAATCTACCACCAAAATCTGTATGTGCTCCGGCGAATCGTTCCCGAGATAGGAATATTCGAAGTTTAAGGGTTGCGAATTCAACCCCTGAATCCCACGGGAAGTCCATCATTTTTTCGTCAAATATTCGTCTCGGCATAAGGAATCTACCACCAAAATCTGTATGTGCTCCGGCGAATAGTTCCCGAGATAGAAATTTTTTAAGTTTAAGGGTTGCGCTTACAACCCCTGAATCCCACGGGAAGTCCATCATTTTTTCGTCAAATGTTCGTCTCGGCATAAAGAATCTACCACCAAAATCTGTATGTGCTCCGGCGAATAGTTCCCGAGATAGAAATTTTTTAAGTTTAAGGGTTGCGCTTACAACCCCTGAATCCCACGGGAAGTCCATCATTTTTTCGTCAAATGTTCGTCTCGGCATAAGGAATCTACCACCAAAATCTGTATGTGCTCCGGCGAATAGTTCCCGAGATAGAAATTTTTTAAGTTTAAGGGTTGCGCTTACAACCCCTGAATCCCACGGGAAGTCCATCATTTTTTCGTCAAATATTCGTCTCGGCATAAGGAATCTACCACCAAAATCTGTATGTGCTCCGGCGAATAGTTCCCGAGATAGAAATTTTTTAAGTTTAAGGGTTGCGCTTACAACCCCTGAATCCCACGGGAAGTCCATCATTTTTTCGTCAAATGTTCGTCTCGGCATAAGGAATCTACCACCAAAATCTGTATGTGCTCCGGCGAATAGTTCCCGAGATAGAAATTTTTTAAGTTTAAGGGTTGCGCTTACAACCCCTGAATCCCACGGGAAGTCCATCATTTTTTCGTCAAATGTTCGTCTCGGCATAAGGAATCTACCACCAAAATCTGTATGTGCTCCGGCGAATAGTTCCCGAGATAGAAATTTTCGAAGTTTGAGGGTTGCGAATTCAACCCCTGAATCCCACGGGAAGTCCATCATTTTTTCGTCAAATGTTCGTCTCGGCATAAGGAATCTACCACCAAAATCTGTATGTGCTCCGGCGAATAGTTCCCGAGATAGGAATATTTGAAGTTTAAGGGTTGCGAATTCAACCCCTGAATCCCACGGGAAGTCCATCATTTTTTCGTCAAATGTTCGTCTGGGCATAAGGAATCTACCACCAAAATCTGTATGTGCTCCGGCGAATAGTTCCCGAGATAGAAATTTTTTAAGTTTAAGGGTTGCGCTTACAACCCCTGAATCCCACGGGAAGTCCATCATTTTTTCGTCAAATATTCGTCTCGGCATAAGGAATCTACCACCAAAATCTGTATGTGCTCCGGCGAATAGTTCCCGAGATAGAAATTTTTTAAGTTTAAGGGTTGCGCTTACAA
Organism: Adalia decempunctata; assembly: GCA_951802165.1. Taxonomy (NCBI): domain Eukaryota; kingdom Metazoa; phylum Arthropoda; class Insecta; order Coleoptera; family Coccinellidae; genus Adalia; species Adalia decempunctata. Next base: position 2,738,320 of record OX637695.1, on the reverse strand, counting down.
CCCCTGAATCCCACGGGAAGTCCATCATTTTTTCGTCAAATGTTCGTCTCGGCATAAGGAATCTACCACCAAAATCTGTATGTGCTCCGGCGAATAGTTCCCGAGATAGAAATTTTTTAAGTTTAAGGGTTGCGCTTACAACCCCTGAATCCCACGGGAAGTCCATCATTTTTTCGTCAAATGTTCGTCTCGGCATAAGGAATCTACCACCAAAATCTGTATGTGCTCCGGCGAATAGTTCCCGAGATAGAAATTTTCGAAGTTTGAGGGTTGCGAATTCAACCCCTGAATCCCACGGGAAGTCCATCATTTTTTCGTCAAATGTTCGTCTCGGCATAAGGAATCTACCACCAAAATCTGTATGTGCTCCGGCGAATAGTTCCCGAGATAGAAATTTTTTAAGTTTAAGGGTTGCGCTTACAACCCCTGAATCCCACGGGAAGTCCATCATTTTTTCGTCAAATGTTCGTCTCGGCATAAGGAATCTACCACCAAAATCTGTATGTGCTCCGGCGAATAGTTCCCGAGATAGAAATTTTTTAGTTTAAGGGTTGCGCTTACAACCCCTGAATCCCACGGGAAGTCCATCATTTTTTCGTCAAATGTTCGTCTCGGCATAAGGAATCTACCACCAAAATCTGTATGTGCTCCGGCGAATAGTTCCCGAGATAGAAATTTTCGAAGTTTGAGGGTTGCGAATTCAACCCCTGAATCCCACGGGAAGTCCATCATTTTTTCGTCAAATGTTCGTCTCGGCATAAGGAATCTACCACCAAAATCTGTATGTGCTCCGGCGAATCGTTCCCGAGATAGGAATATTTGAAGTTTAAGGGTTGCGAATTCAACCCCTGAATCCCACGGGAAGTCCATCATTTTTTCGTCAAATGTTCGTCTCGGCATAAGGAATCTACCACCAAAATCTGTATGTGCTCCGGCGAATAGTTCCCGAGATAGGAATATTTGAAGTTTAAGGGTTGCGAATTCAACCCCTGAATCCCACGGGAAGTCCATCATTTTTTCGTCAAATGTTCGTCTGGGCATAAGGAATCTACCACCAAAATCTGTATGTGCTCCGGCGAATAGTTCTCGAGATAGAAATTTTCGCATTATAAGGGTGGAGAAAATTACCCCGTGAATCCATAGGAATTCTATAATCTTCTTGTGTTATGATCAAATCATCATACCGAACCCTCGTCTGAATTTTCATGATGATGGGATCAATATTTTCCGATAAAAATAAATTCGATCGTACGCCACTGGTCCGTGCGTTCGTGTATTTCCGGCAAACGGTCTGCTGGAAACGGTCTTTTAACTTCACAGAGGTGCAAAACTACCACTTGGGCACATTCCTCTTGGGTCAAATTGCGTGTTTCGCGTTGCATAGCGATCGAGTGTAAAAATTCAAACGAAAGAAAAACTATTAATCACTAGAATTGATCGAGAACAACTGATTTTAGAATGGAGCCAATACATTCAAAATCTGATAATATCATCTTTTTTTATTCCTGCTGGGAGAAAACATCTGTATTGAAGAAAAACGTTGGAAGTGGATAACATATGCATGCATAATTCTGATAAAAATAATTATCATTGAGAACACCTTCAGTTGTAGAATAAATTTGAGATTTCCAAAATGTGCGTTAATTTTTTTGCGCAGTGTATTTAATTTTACAATCACAAAAAGACTAAGGCACTATAAAGATACAAATGTTACTGTGATTGACTTGTTTTTCAATCTATCATTGAGTTTGATGTTTCTTACTCTTTTTCTATTCCTTCTTTGACATTCAAAATTTACGTAATGAAGTTGTCAGTATGAAATATTAATATTTCGTTGTGAAGTTATTTAAAACATCTAGTAGAATAGGGATGTCTAAACTAATAAGCTTTTTTGTTGCACTCAGCATGATAGCAAACTTCATGCATATTGCAACTGATATACACTTTCTGCACTTGTTACACTGGTAACTATTGTGAGACATTGTTTCATATTATCAAAGACAAGCAGGCCGTCCCAGCTTCGCCCAAGTAGGAATTTGTTTCACGCGGCGGTTTCATCTTCAAAACTTCAACCTGCCATATCTTTTGTTGCACTCAGCATGATAGCAAACTTCATGCATATTGCAACTGATATACACTTTCTGCACTTGTTACACTGGTAACTATTGTGAGACATTGTTTCATATTATCAAAGACAAGCAGGCCGTCCCAGCTTCGCCCAAGTAGGAATTTGTTTCACGCGGCGGTTTCATCTTCAAAACTTCAACCTGCCATATCTTTTGATGTACTCGTTGTAATTGTATGATGTGAAGGGCAATTTTGTTCTAAATTAAATACTGGGGATAAATAACGTATTAGGTTGTATTAGGATCAATACCCAATTCATAAAAACACACTCCCAAATAGTGCATAATTTTGGAAAACATCTGATTACCAAAAACAGGTAATAGCAAGTCAATCTTGAGAGATAGATACATGCTTTCGCGGACTTTTTTGTAGAACTATTCAAGAGGTACATTTCCGTCATACATTGTATCCACGTAATTCTTACGGTTTTTGCAGCGCACGTGAAAATAGCTGATTTTGGCTGATTTTTTGTAATTATTGAAGTTATAGTAGGTATCCTTAATTTTTTCGGGTGAAAAGTATAGCCTATGTCACTCAGGGATAGTGTAGCTTTCTAAGGGTGAAAGAATTTTTGAAATCGGTCCAGTAGTTTTTGAGCCTATTCGTATCAAACAAACAAAAATACAAATCTTTCCTCTTTATAATATTAGTATAGATATAGATAACTCATTGAAGTTATCTACGACGGAAAAATTGCACTGTATTGCATAAAGATGTAGTAATCTAGTTATTTATACTTGCATTGTTGCATTACTTTTGTTGAAGATAGTTCCATAAACCTACACCATTATTGAAAGTGGTTTTAACTTGGAACCTCATTCCTACCCTTAGACAACAAAAAGAGGAAACCCATTTTTCAATAATAAATCGTGAAGCCATTTTCAAAATCATCAGAACTATACTGGGTAACTGTACTACTTCAAAATCAAAATGTAGTAGACATTCTTGCAACGTTGTGACGTTCATTAGATTTTCTAATAAATAAACTCTAAGTAAAATTGTTGAAATTCAAACTTCATCATTTTCTCAACTTCGAATTAGGTAAAATTTGAGAGGTGTTTCTTAAAACACGACGAAGATATACACGGTGACACAAATGAAACAGTTCACAATATTTTTGCAGTTTTGAGTTTTGTCGAAAAACGCTGTGAAAGGTTGGAAGATATGTTTTCAGATTCTCTACAAGATACCACTTTCCAAATGACCCAGCAACGGTTTTCCTTCAAATTAAAACCTTCATATTTTCCAGAGATGAGCGTGTTCGAAAAAAATTTTTTGTGGAAGATGTGATTTTGCAAGCTCTACAAGATATCACTTTCCAAATTTTTTGGGATGCCTTCTGGGACTTGAGAAATCCGAAAAATGACCCAGCAACGGTTTTCCTTCAAATTAAAACATTTATATTTTCCAGAGATGATCGTGTTCGAAAATAATTTTTCTGTGGAATATGTGTTTTTGCAAGCTCTACAAGATACCACTTTCCAATTTTTTTGGTAACGGTTTTCCTTTAAACTAAAACCTTCATATTTTCCAGAGATGATCGTGTTCGAAAAAAAAATTTCTGTGGAAGATGTGTTTTTAGATTCTCTACAAGATACCACTTTCCAAATTTTTTGGGATGCCGTCAGGGCTTGAGAAATCCGGAAAATGATCTAGAACCTCCATATTTTCCAGAGATGAGCTTGTTCGAAAAAAATTTCTTTGTGAAATATGTGTTTTTGCAAGCTCTACAAGATATCATTTTCCAATTTTTTTGGGATGCCGTCTGGGACTCGAGAAATCCGAAAAATGACCCAGCAACGGTTTTCCTTCAAATTAAAACCTTCATATTTTCAAGAGATGAGCGTGTTCGAAAAAATTTTCTGTGTGAAATATGTGTTTTCGCAAGCTCTACAAGATACCACTTTCCAAATTTTTTGGGATGCCGTCTGGGACTCGAGAAATCCGAAAAATGACCCAGCAACGGTTTTTTTATCCCCAATATTTAATTTAGAACGAAATTGCCCTTCACATAGATGCAAAGGATGAACAATTTCAACATCTCAATACTAAGGATTCTTTCCAAAACTTGACCACTTCAACCATCACAACAAGTTTTTTACAGTGAAAAGAACATTAGATAGAGAAAATTTCAGCATATTCACAAAAAAAATTGCAAAACCTTCAAAATGAATTGTCAGTCGACCTGATCGCCATTTAAGATTCTTAGGGGCATTGGCCACTCCTGTTTTCGATAAAATAAACATTGGGCTGGGATGTTTTGAGAGGGCCACCCTGTAAGGCCTCGCACAGCATAACGCGAGAATGCCACAGGTACTCGGAGGGAAGTAGGGAACCAAGGGATGCCCAGCAGCACCCAGCCAACTACGTACAATGTTCTAAAACACAACAGCAGGGAGGGAACAACAGTGCCACAACAAATAACATAAATTTACCGTGAGCCGAGAAGAATCCGAAACTGATAGAGATGCCCTGTGGTGGATCCGTCGAGATGCGTGGCGTGATTCCGTACTCAACACGTCAATACCACCCGAACCGATCCGGCACAATCGAGAAGACCATGGCGGCACAGACGACGACACATAGAGATAGGAGAGCGCAACGGGACTTGAATCTCACTGGGATCACTGAAATCTCGTCGGAGTCGGGCGAACCGGAAGGTTTCGGTGGAGGAGCGAGCAGCGTGCGATCAGGCCGGGCTCAGGTAATCCTGCGACTGGCCTTGCGGGTCGGTGGCGGCGCCTCCCGCAAGATCAATATCGTCAGCGGGGTCTCTCCCGTGCGCGCTACCAGACCCTCGCAAAGTGGGGGCGCTTTAGGGGTCGCACACACCGCCGGATTCCGCCGAGGAAGAACAGGTGGAAGAATCGCTGTTTTGAGATAGACGACCAAGGTCCAAAATATGCAAATACGCGGGTTGCTACTCACGTTACGAGATAGACTGTGAAAAACGAAATAAAAAAATAGGGAAAAGACTGTTTTGTGTTCTCTTTTTCCCAAAGATGAACATAAACTTGATTTTTCAGGTGTAAAAGTCTAAGACAACGAAAAACATTCTAGAGATTATTCATATTATGGTCGCTGTTCAGAGCGAGTAGGAAAACTAATCCGATCTTGAGGCGCCACCGTGCATTTTATGGAATATCTTCATAGAACTTACATTATCACTATAAGTTCTATGAATATCTCTCTAATTATGAATGAAATGTACAATGGCGATCTCTATCCGAAAATCGCTGAACTACGAAATTAGTGAATATGTGGGTAAAGCAGGAATCTTTTCTCGCCATTAATTTGAATTTCGTATTTCAAGTTGATTTTCTGACCGAAACTATCTGTATATTCACTGTTGAACTATACTGCTCCACAAGAGTTAGGGATATGGTATTCAAAAGTATGTAATCTTCGAGAAAATCGCTGTAAAATCATTTAAAACTCAACAACAACTTGAATCGATTCAATAAAAATCAGTATGAGACATTTCGTCAATCTGGTCGCCTTTTTTCTGAAGTTTGGTTCTTGAATGTTCTTATTTTGAAATGAAGTCAGTTTATCAACGGCTTCGATTTGAAACGAGTTTTCTGAAAATGCCAAGACGTAAATTAACAAACGCTGAGGCTAATAGGGCTATCGGAATGCTACAGGGTGGCCTAACTCAGGTTGTTGTAGCGGAAAGGCTCCAAGTCAGCCAAAGTGTGATATCTCGACTTTCGAATAGGTTCAGGGAGACAGGTTCCGTGTTGGAAAGACCAAGGCTTGGTGAGCGACGAAAAACAACACCTGCTCAGGATAGTTTCATCACCGTTTTGGCGAGAAGAAACCCTACATCTATGTGTATAGAATGATACGGAATACTCTTCAAAATGCAGATGGGGTTCAAGTTTCCATCGAAACCATCAGACGACGTTTGAGAGAGGTGAATCTAGGTTCTAGACGTCCATTAAGAGGAGTTCCATTAACACGTGACCATAAGCGTCAAAGACTGGAATGGGCAAGGCAACATATCAACTGGAACGATCAATGGCGTAGTGTCCTTTTCACTGATGAATCCAGATATGGACGATTTTCAGATTCTCGAAGAATAAGGGTATGGACAATCCCACGCATACCCCGTAATCGTCGCTCAGATCTACGCACTTGTCCTGGGAATATGACCGCCTTACACTATAGGGAGCATGTCATTGACAATGTTGTGCCAAATTTTCACGCTGCTATTGGTGAAACTTTAGAATTTCTAGACGATAACGCTAGACCGCACCGTGCAGCCATAGTTGAGAATGCGCGCAAGCAGCTTGGTATTCCACATTTACCAATACCTCCGCATTCACCAGATTTGAATTGCATAGAACATGCATTGGATATGCTCCAAAGAAGATTAGATAATCAGCAACCTGCCCCAGAATCCTTAAATGATCTGGGAGAGCTTCTGCCCCGTTTATGGAACCAAATTCCTCAAGAAATGTTCAACAACCTCGTGTGTAGTATGCAAAGAAGATGTCAAGCGTCAGGGAGATACATTAATTTTCGCTCATCACACGAACATAGACAAAAAATAAACTTGGTAATGGGATTAAAAAACAGGATAATCAAATTGGTAAGCCCACAACTCATTACACCAAATTTAAACGTACTAAAGACCTTACTAATGAGTAACTCATACCCAGTGAAACTGATTAACAGACTGCTGTTCAGCACACCCCTCAGGATTGAACCATCTGATAGTCTCCAACAACAGAACGGAGATACAACATTGGAAAGCTCAGTAAGGGTCTTCCACTGTTCCTTACCATTATATGAGAATCTAACACATAACATATACAATTTGCTGAAAAAACATGAAAGTGAAAACTGCAAACTGATGATAGCCAAAAAGCTTCCACTGACGATAGGCAACACAGTTTTTACTAATATAAAAGATAGGATTGAACTCCAGAAAAGAACGAACGCGGTATACAGGGTACAGTGTGATGACTGCGGGGGATACTACATAGGCCAGACGGGCAGAAAAGTTAACACACGTTTGAACGAACACCGAAGGGACTGCAGGCAGCTGAAATCTACTTGTGGTCTCTCCCAACACGTACATGACACAGGTCACACAATGAAGTTCGATGAACCTACAATAGCCCACATCCAGAACAACAGATTTAAAAGAACTTTCCTTGAGATGTTGGAGATACATTGCCATGACGAAAATTTGAACTTAATCACGGATTCCTATAAGCTAAATCCCATTTATTCAAACATAGTACATCTATTAAAGAAAAAGAATGACAGATCCAGTTCGCCTGACATTAGCCCGGATTGACGCATGCGCCTGTCATACCACCATTTTAGACTGATTGATTGCCAAATGCGCCCCAATTATTGTAGCTTGTTTTTTATTGAATTGTTTTACGTAAGAAATAACTAGGAATAAGCAAATAAATTGTTTCTCTTCATTGGTTTGTCGTCCCTGCTTATGAAAATTGCACTTTTAATTGTTTATGACACTGTCAGCCACCATTGGATGCTGTTAGTAGCGAGGCATAACCTCAAATCTGTGTACGTAAATTTTGTCATTTGAAGTATTATTTTAACTATCATATTTTAGTTCCCTGAGGATGGTCACGATAGTGACCGAAAGCTTGGACATACAATAAAGAGGTTAACATCGAGCCTGTGATTATTTACCCGATAACTTCACACTTATGTCAAGCTGTTATTGATGCCCGTGGAGGCCATACATTGTATTGATAGTCTTAAAATGCTCGAATTCTCTAGGAATAATATTTCGTTATTTTATACTCGATTTTTCTTAACCACCCTGTATACGCTACAGACCTACAGGCTAAAATCAATTCGTAACTTGAAATCATATTAATATGAATTTTCATCACAAAAATCTTATTCTAACTATATTTTTTTGCCATTTAAGTCAATATCCCTAACTCATGCGGAACAGTTTATTTTCATGGGTCTTTCGTTTGAAATAAAACAGAAGCATGAGTTGGCTTATTTTCTTCTATTCTAAAAGAAAAAAAATGAACTTTCGAAATGAAATCGATTTCAATTATTTCATCAAGAACTCCAATCCCTTCTGAGTTTACCCACAAAATTTCAGTTTCCAAAGTCAATCCATTTTCAAATGCAACTTGAAATAAAAACACACTGCATTGAAGGCCCCCCTTAACATCAATAACTCGTTTAATTTTGAGTCTGATACTGAACACCTAAGTAAGTTTTATAATTCCACTCTAAATAAGTATATGCGTTTGAGATTAAATTAATTTTTGTTGTTATGTTTCTCTGAGAAAATATAAGGGGGATACAATTATTGTTATTCTGTTGTTAGTGTTTGACATTTTATGTCTAGACCTCTGTTTGAGGTTATTTTATTGATTTCTGTTGATTCTTTGTTCTGTCTAATGTTTTTTTTTATTTTAAAGTACGTTATGAGTATAATCTCAGTTCACTTTTTTAGATTTTTTAAAACTCTAATTTATAGAGGTAATTTTTGTACCATTTTGCTGTGTATGTTTCTTCATTTTTTATTTTTCAGGCCTGATGAAGCAGATGAAAATCTGCGAAACGTCGCCAAATATATTGTGAGAGTTTTTTTGGTGTTGGTATTTTTTCCCACTAGAAGACTTTTTCTTTCTTCCTTTTATTGGTTAAACCGTGGAGGACACAATAATAATAGTATACAATAAATACGAATGTTTATACAGGGTGTTTAAAAAAAAATCCGAAAAATTTGAGGCGATGTTAAAAATAAAGTTTGGTCGAGACTTGGGTTTATCAAGTTTTTTTACTTAAAACTTACGCAGGTTGGCACTCGTTAGATGTCGAATATTTCTGAGAGACGTTGCCAATGCTAATTTCCAATTACTCTTTTTCAACTTTGTAAGGTTTAACTGTGACACAGGTTTCGTAGTACTACCACATTTTCATACTGGAGTATTTCGAGTTGTGCAAAAAGGTTTTTCAATGTCTTCTGTAGACTCATTTCTTGAGAATTTTGAAAAGTGGGGAATTCCATAGGTCTGTCTGTTCGTTAAGAAGTTTTTCTGTCGGGTTATTCGAGTACTTTTATTCTTTCTTCGAATGAACTATCACAAAGTAACGGACTATTCTGTCCATTATTTTTCAGTCAAATTTCAACACAGGATTCTCGATTTCCGTTCAAGAAAATAGCATAACTGAATCTTCCAACCAAGTTCAATACGTAAAATATTTCCAGTTTTAACAGAGAAAAAAGTTTCTTCAACATTTGCCAGGTCTTTGGAATAATTGAATTCACATAATATTTTCTCAAATTCATTATTTTCCCAAAGTAAATAAACATTTTGATATATACGTAATAACTACGGTCTCTATGTAGAGAGGACAACGTTGCTTAGTTATCTGACAGAAGAATGAGTATAACCTAACATTTTCAAAATATACACGGTGAAATGTGTCAGAATGCCTTGGCCAATCGGGATACTTTATAAAAGTGAATGGAGTATAATTGTACATTGGAAAACCCAATATAAATAGAAAAACGAGATTGTGAACATCGCAGATTGGGGAGAATCACGACGGTTTTCATCATGGCGAAGCGGACCGTAGAGTTTCAGGGTAGTGTATGGGGCCCTTTACGCGGAGATTAGGTGTTTTGCCGCTCGCGAGACTCAACAAATTTTTCGTTAGAGAATGAGGACATGGGGAATTTGAAACTGGCATGGGCGTGTCGGATGATGGGAAATTATGTGATGTGCGCACCGAATGTTCCGTAGCAATAATGAGACTTTCACTGTCAGACGTTCACTGGTTGCAAATGGGCGGATGCGCCGGTGTCATTTTTCAGTTGTTTTTGTATGGAAGGACGGAATTCATTTTGCAGCAATTTCTAAGATGGACTTGATTTTATGGTTATCGGAGGTGAGGTTTCAAATGTTCATCAATTTGAAAGGGTGCACAAACAAAATTTGTAATTGAAATTTATTTGTATCTAACAACTCGAACAAACAATCTGACTATTATAGGTAGGTATTCAATTCCCGATAATCAATCACAATTGTTCGAAACACTTATAAAGCTCCTATACAATCTAATTTATCTTCATCAAAATGCACATTAACAGATATTAGGTACATGTTCACTTCACAACTGGAATATCCCACATAGACGAACCACTGGTCATATTCACAAGCTATCATGAGTTCTTTGGACTTCATTATTCTTTAGTTCTACTGAATAGAGTAGAACCATGGAATATACATATTCATAATTCCATGGTTCTACGTCGACGACGCTAGATTCTATTTAACAGATAATCTATGCATCGTCCTATTTGCTGTTCTGTGATCGTATTTTAAATTTTATGATCTGTGTCTTTTTACATCGAACGTGACAAATTTTTGGTATTTAACAGTGGCGGCTAGTCCTATGAGGCAGGTGAGGCACCAATAAACGTCGAAAATTACACGTATAAATATCATATATTTACATATTAATTATTTATTCAATCAATTAAAATTGTTTTCATTATCTTCTTCCATACGCATTTAAATCGAAATTTCCCTTCATTATAGCAATAAAATGCGTCTCCGGTTGGGTCTAAGTTTCCGTATCTCACGATTTCTGGGCTTCCAACTCCCAGGTAACGGCAGAGGCATGCCTCACACTGCCTTTAGTGCCTTTCTTTACGCGTCATTTTACATCATCGGGAACGGACGGCAGGCGAGAAAACCGCACCCCTAAAAGCCAAATATTACGTTAAGTCTGAGGCTAGCCTCTTGATATTCTATCGCGAAGGGCAAACTGTAATTATTCTGCACTATTCGGGAACTAGTTCTTTAATCTATGAACTCGGGTTAGTTTTCAAATTGGGTTCGATTTGTAAAAATAGTTTTATCTGTTTTTCGTGTAGATTAAGGTTTGTCTCAGAGTTCATATGATGTCTTTCAATGTTATTACTGAATTCAATTTACATCGGAGGCGAAATGTATTTAACGGGACCGATGGGACGTCACGAATTCCCCAGTTAGATGTAAACGCTCGAAAGACTTGTGATTTTTTTGATTTTTCAGGTAATCAGCAAAGTTTTTGGCGTAATTCTTATGGGGATAAATCATATATAGTTCAATAAGTAAAGCGATCTATTCCAGATTTGAGTGAATGTCTTGAGAATATTACGCAACTGACGAAGAAGAGAGTTCACTAGAGCTAGTTCTTTATAGTATATGTACATATACAGAGTGTCCCATTAGTGCAATGAAGTAGATAATCTCATTACTTACGTCAGTTACGGAATAATTTGACTGCAAAAACGGTTGCTCTTGCACTGATATATCAGCCTAAAATAATAGTAGATACCGGCCACAGGGTGTTCGTTTGAAGCGGTATTAGTGGTATCAGAATTAGGTCAGTTTGTTCTAATGGTAACCACTTCATATTATTTCATCTCTTAGTGCCAAATTAGTATTTCTATTCATTGGCATCAACATTTTTCTTAATTTATCCGGCGTGGCTGACATATAACGAAAAAATTATGGGAAAGTAGAAGATTCCACTTCATTATCAGAGTGACATAAACTTCAATATTCTCAATGTTCTGGTTAATGGGTGTTTCAAATCTGATGATATGATGAAAAGCAACTTGCTTGTAGAGGATGTTCTTAACAAGGTCCAAAATTGAAGAATTTCAATAAGGATGCTCATTTTCTTCAACTGGCTTCAAATTACTTTTTATACACACCCTTTAAAATGTTTAGTTTTCGAGTAAGATAATTCTTCATCGCTAGAAGTAAATATTTTACGAAGCAAAATGTTTCTCGAAAAAGATGACCTTGAGTATGCTAGCGATAAAGAATTATTCTAATCATCAGTTTTGCAATAGCCTTTTTCACGGCAGGGAATCTTTTTTCTCCGATTTGCCTCACCACCTTAAACTGTCACGAGCCGCCCCTGGTATTTAATCGATATTGGCAGGTGAGTTTTTCATCGAATATCCAAGATTAACGTATACTCCATTCACTTTTATAAAGTATCTTGGTGGGCCATGGTTTAGGTTTATCAAGTTCTTTTACTTAAAACGGACGCAGGTTGGCAATCGTGAAAATCAAGCGACATTGCCAAGTCTACTTTCTATTTACTCTTTTTCAACTTTGTGAATGGAGTTAGTTCTTATAAGGTTTATCCTGTGACACAAGATTCGTAGTACCACTACATTTTCATACTGGAGTATTTCAAGTTGCGCAAAGAGGTATTTAATTGTCGTCTGTAGGTTTATTTCTTGAGAATTTTGAAAAGTGGGGATATCCATACGTCCGTCTGTTCTGTTCTTCTAAAAGTTTTTCTGTCGGGTTGATAAACTATCACAAAGTAACGGACTATTCTGTCCATTATTTTTCAGTAAAATTTCAACACTCGGTTCTTGATTTCCGTACAAGAAATAGCATAACTGAATCTTCCAATCATGTTTATACTCTCGTACACGTGAAATTTTTCCAGTATTAACAGAGAAAAAAAGTTTTTCAATATTCTTCAGATCTTTGGAATTATTGAATTCACCTAATATTTCCTCAAATTCATTGTTTTCCCAAAGTAAATAAACATTTTGTTAAATACGTAATTTCTACGATTTATACGTAGAAACGGCAACGTTGCGTTCATATCTGACAGAAGAATGACCATAACCTTACATTTTCGAAATATACGCGGTGAAATGTGTCAGAATTCCAGGGCCTCCCGGGCTACTTAATAAAAGTGAATGGAGTATATGTTTATTGTTTTTAGCACTAGTTTGGAGCGTGAGGACGATTTTCAAGACCAGGACGAATGTTTACATTTCGAGGTTGAAGGGGTACACAGGAATTTCGTTGAAAAAGCTGTTATTTGGACAGATATCGCAGTAGATGGATCGGATGGAGCCTCGAGAGGTCGATTAGGATGATATTTTTCAGGTTTTCCAAGAAATTTGGCGATATCTGAGCAGTTTTGCAAAAGTTAGGTACCTCACTAATGAGGTGGAACTTAGACCTAATTCTCCTATAAGAAACGCCTTTCAAAGGTCGAGATGGTGAAAAATGCCTTCTTTAGATGTAGTTTGAACAAACGCAGCCGAGTTTTATATCCCAACATTGATTTTAAGAAAGTTATCAATAAAATAAAATTGACATTATTCTTGATTCTTGTAATTGCCCATCAATTCATCTTATATCTTTGGGTTGATTTTTTTAATGAATTCTTGATTAGAATCAACAATTGATGTCGTCAAGTCTTGAACTTTCGGTTCAAGAGGATAATAAACATTAAATCTTCACAAGCATGCATATGAAAATTATGTGAAAGCAATGCCATTTTCTTCCATGGCGAAAAATAATATATTTCAACAGTGATCTCTTGTACTTTTCATGCAAATAACTAGAAAAGGAATCCTTTCTATCAATTCATATAAACGTTAATTATTTTCGTCCATCACATCTTTTCCAATTCATTCATTTTCCGAATAAATTCACATTCTGAGAAATACGCTAAAAATGTAGAAAGGGCAACATAGTGTTGACTTGGAACATAAAAATATTTTGAAAAACGTCATAACTTGGAATGTGTCAAATTTCCAAGGCCAGAGTTGTAATTTTATAATTGTGAATGGAGTTTATGTGTGAAATTTTAACATCGTAGATAAATAGATTCGGAAGATCTTATATTATTCAACCGATCTTCCAGTTTCAGATACCAAACAAGAGTTCAGCGTGCAAGCATCACAGTAATAAAGCAGAATGAATAATGGTACAAATCCCACCCTCCCTTCCACTTTTCACGTATAGGGTTGGGTGAAAAATTAACAACGAGAAAAGCCCACTTTGTTATCTGTAACTCGCAGATCGGTACGCTTACACTAAAGGAGGTGGTGGCAATAGAGCAGAAGTGCTCGTACATAATCTTTCCACCCTTAACGGGCGTATCGCACGCGATTCTAACCATTTCACGAAACTGCGAAAGTGAGTTTTGAATAAATGTATCCCGTCCTGAAAACGCTCTCTTTCCCTTTTCGCTCAAGGATACACTTCAGCTTTTTCAGACTTAACCGCACATTGCTCAACCTTTGGAGTGCAAACACTTCCAACGTCCTTGAAATCGGTGGATTTTGTAGTGGAAGCACTTTGAGCGTGGAAGGAGAAACGCTGGATTATCCTGCTCATATACAGGAGACATTTCAAAGATTATTTAATTCACACAAATTCCATGGTTCAGACGACGTGAAATCCAATCATAGAACTTATAGTAACTTAATGTAAGTTCTATGAATCTGTTATTCATGTGAACATCGATTTCAGAGACTTTTCAGAACCATGCACGGAGATAAGAGCGATAAACGTCATAATTATTGAATAGAATACTATTCTATGCACCTTGTCATAGATGCATATCTTGTCTATGTAGATAATTTGACAGAACCGGGAGATTTTGAGAAAAATCAATCGTGTATGCAATTATAAATGCGGCTTGTATAATTTCGACACTCTGTATAGGACACCTTCGAATTTAATCAAGAAAGTCGTAACTACAGGGAGGAAGCACTTAAAAGCGAACATTTCCATCAGGTACAAATTGAACACAGTCCATGTCAGCCCTGAAAATCCATTAAACGCAAATGACGAAAATAGTTGGAATTTATAAAGAATGTATTCGGAAACTTGAACAATAGAACTCGCTTCATTACACTCGGTGACGTTAAACGAAACTCGTATTGATTTTATGCAAATGAAAATATTCGATTCTTATCAATCCCAAAATCATTAGCCGGGGGAAAAATTGTTTCATGTTTTAGCGTCAACTTTCTGCTGCGATTACCCACGAAAACCAGGCAACCGTTTCCATAACGAAACATAAAATCACTTCACACCATAGAACTCAGTATTAATAATAATAATATACGGTCTATGTTTCACACCAAATTACAAAAAATTCTAGCTAAACTATCATTACGAATCAGCGATCACATAATCATATGGGAACGTCAATTCCAGAATGGACTCGTCACGCACAGTCAAGTCACGAGTATAAAATATTTTCAAACCGTATTCTTTCCAAATTTTTTTATATTGTGAAGTAAAATGAATTCGAATTTTACACCATGAAGTTCTATGTTCGGAATCTTTAATGATATTCGATTATCTTCAGCATAGATGCATAGAATTGAATAGGGTTTCTATGCATCTATTCTTTAGCGCATCCACCATTTTGATGAACCAAGATCGTCATCATACTTATTCCAGACATCGTATCAAGATGCAATCCTGCATTTTATCGAGCACATTTCTCAATTCGAATGAAAACCAATTGAAAAATTCAGTTTGGCCTTTACATAAGTGCATCAGAAGATTCCAAAACCAATATGTCAAATTCTATTTAGTACCTATTCAGATTTCAGAGCCACCTCTGCGGGAATAAGATAAAATAAGATCTTATCTTTGTAATCTGTTAACCCCAGGATTCAAAAGAATACTTCCTATACCCCAATAGAAAAGAGTTTGTGCTGTTGATTTTCTCAGAAAAACATTTTATCTGTCGGGTGAGTCTAATACCCATATGATTTGAAAATCTGGGATAGGTCACTAATATTTTCTATGTATAATTTCTTCATGAGGAAACAAAATCTAAAAAATTTATTATACTCCCTTGGAATTTTTATAAAAGTTTTCAGTAGATTTGATCAGCATCTGAATCTTAGGCCAAGAAATGGAGGAGTGACTTGAATCTTCTAAACCTAGTATCAATGTAAACTCAAGCAACCAAAAGTTAGTGGAAAGAAAGATAGAGAAGCAACAAAACTTTACAGCAGGTTGTTATGAAAGCACAATCATAACCATAACAAATAACTTACCATTCTCGTTTGGAAGTTAGATGATTCCAATCCATTTTTGTGGTGAATACATCCACCGAAGAACTACATTCATTTACGAAGCACAGTACATAAACAGAAAAGTCAAGACACGAGAAAAACAACCAAAGATGGAAAAATACAAAAAAGGTAAACTTAACCTAAAAATTATTATCTAAATGTACAAAACATCTTTACAAGTTGATGAATCGAAATACTTTTCTGAATTTTATCAGCAGTAAGTAGTGGATTTATATTTTCAAAGACCAGATTTACCAAGAAATAAGCAGGGGATCAAAAATATTCAGCATCACAGAAAAATTCGGGAATATTATAGAAAATTTTCACCTATCCCCGATTTCTGTATGAAATAACTCACATTATAATCTCACAAATCGAAATGCATTTATCATTCGAAAAAGCATATATGTTCTCATGAATATCCCCCAAATCAACAGGAAATTTGGATTTTGACAATTTTTAAAGGACACTGTTACGCCATCTTTTTCACCCAACTGTCAAAACGCATGCGTCGAAATTCGGTCTCCCTATTCTGTGATTGTTATCGCGGCAGTAAGGGGTGTACACTCTACACAGGTTAATCGATTTTTCACTGTAAAATGATCGTTTTTTCTACTACTACATTCACGTGAGTTCCTTTTATTGAGCGCTCCTTTTACTTAGATTGGTTATCCCGAATACCCCCTTTTCGATGCTTTTGGAGACTTGACTTCATCAGGGCAGGTTGGGACCTCAAATGTCGCAGTTGGGTTCGTTAATGGGCAAAATTCAGAAAAAATGGTCGTTCTGAATTTTGTTCTCCTCATAATTTCAAAAGATCGTATCCTATCGAGATGATATATCAACATAAATGCAACTTTGGGAGCTAACAACAACAAAATATTCTTGACTGCGAATGATGAACGAGAGCTATAGTACAGTCAATCTGTCGAAAAAAATATAAAAATGGGCTAATAATTTCCAAGTGGATGAAACTTGGTAAGTCGTTAGAGACTAATGAAAGGAAGCTTACCTGTGACTGGCCAGGGCCACCTATTCGGGGATTCAAAAAAAACTCAAAAATATTTTGAAATGCATTTTTTTCGAAAACTATGCATTTCACAGAAAAATTTATTGAACAAAAAATGTAGAGGACATCTTTATCTACAATTAATGTCATTGGTGCTATGTTGTAAAACAAAAAATGTGCGCAGTAGGTGGCGCTAAAGTTCCCAAAAAAGTGTTTTTTCAATTTTTCGTCCAGAAATTTTCATTTTTCAGTTACGATTCAAATGGAAAAATTGTTCCTTTCAATTTTTCAAACAACTTTTATTTTAAAACAATATAGGTTATTACTTCATCTTCATTAAAAGAATAAAAATACATCTATTATATGCTACATAGCTATCTTCATACTTTGTGAAAGCGTAATAGTCAAATTTTCACTTCAACAAGCTGCAGCTCTGAAACGGTAAGTCGTACGAAAAAAGTTTTTAAATAAAAGTTGTTTAAAAAATTGAAAGGAACAATTTTTCCATTTGAATCGTAACTGAAAAATGAAAATTTCTGGACGAAAAATTGAAAAAACACTTTTTTGGGAACTTTAGCGCCACCTACTGCGCACATTTTTTGTTTTACAACATAGCACCAATGACATTAATTGTAGATAAAGATTTCCTCTACATTTTTTGTTCAATAAATTTTTCTGTGAAATGCTTAGTTTTCGAGAAAAATGCATTTCAAAATATTTTTGAGTTTTTTTTGAATCCCCGAATAGGTGGCCCTGGCCAGTCACAGGTAAGCTTCCTTTCATTAGTCTCTAACGACTTACCAAGTTTCATCCACTTGGAAATTATCAGCCCATTTTTAGCCAGATTGACTGTACTACTAAAAAGTTCCTGACTTTACGTCAGTGCTTTCTTTAAATAAAAACAGAGAATGGTTTCAAATTTTATTGAATCCCAAAAATCGTATTTTTCCTGATACAAAGCTGGCAATGTGTACATTTGAAATATTAGAAATGAACAGTCCTCTCTTCTTTGCGGCTGCTGAGAGAAAGGGAGTTCATAGCCTTTCCGACAGCTTCGGTTTCTTCAGAATTCTCTGCGACAAAAGCTTTGAACTTGGCAACCCTGCGTTTTCTTGCTTCTTGCTTTTCGGCAAGATCAGCCATTTCATCCTCGATATCATGCAGGCGATTTCTGGTCTGTCTGGCTCTAACAGCAGCTGCAGATTCTTTATCAGCTTCAAAATCCAAAGATTTCCATTTGGTCATATCGTTTTTGTTCTTTTCTTGCGACATCTTCAGTTCTCTCTTGAAGGAAACTTGTTCGTCCAGGGCCCTGCGAGAACTGTCGTTTATTCCGACGCTGTCCAAGATTTTATCGGATCTATCGATCATTCTGCGTGATTGAAGATTGCTGAAAACTGAGTCCATCTCCACGTCATCGGCGGCCACTATTTTCTTCCTGTTTGCTCTGATGCGGTTCAGCAAAGATGTTGTCTGGAATAGAAGGAAATTAATAAGAATACAGGGCGTTTTCAGAAGAGCGAATTCAGAATTGTTGGCGACAAAGGTGGGATGAATTTTGGAACTGACCTCTTCGTCCAAGTCGGTCTGAGCGTCATCCAGTGCTCTCTGCGCCGAAAGTCCTCTCCTTGTATCGAACACATTCGACTCTGTGATGTGTTTCTCGGCACGTTTGCGAGAAGTGGCCAGATCTTCGTCTTCGAAAGCCTTGGCGTGTCTTTCTAATATGTCGGAGTGAGCTGATGGAAGCCTAGGTGGGGTAGAGGACGTCCTGGGGGAGTATTTCCTGTCGATGCTGTCCAACGCAGACTTGTAGTAGCTCTCCCCAATGCTGTAGTTGGCATCGTATAGTTTGGTGCGTGGTCTGGTCAGATATCTGCTTTTAGACATGTTCCTGTAACTGAAGAAGAGATTTGAAGGGTAGTCAAAAGTCAATCGTTAGGGAAATATCGCGATTCAAAGATGGCGGAAAAATGAAATTCGAAGAAAAAGTTACGCAACGATTTGAATCAAATTAAATTCGGATAGCCCGTTTTGGTTAGAAACTTTTTCATCTCTTGTGATTTTCTCCTAAAATGTACCGTTTCGAAATAAAAAAGATAAACATAATTCATTTTGGAACGACGTGATTTACATTTTATTTTTTTATTTCAAAACGGTACATTTTACGAGAAAAATACAAGAGATAAAAAAGTTTCTAAGCAAAGCAGACGATCCGAATTCAATTTTTCCAAGTCGTTGCATAAGTTTTTCTTTAAATTTAGTTAACAAAAATGATGGGGGTAGTCTACGTCAACCCCCTCCACTCATTCTAGTCACTCTAAAAACATGAAACAATATCAAGAAAGTATGTTTTCATAATAGTAATACTTCCATAAAATATCATCATTCTAACGCTTTTAAAATTTTCAAGATACAAAATAAAAGCATAATTTTTCCGCCATCTTTGAACCTCGATATCTCCCTAATGTTTGACTTTTGACCCAGCATTTATACAACAAACTACCCTTTATTTTGAACAAGGAATCTCCCTTCCAAATTTTTCGAACTTGTTTTGAGACACCCTGTATATCCGATATCGTCTTTATTCATTCATCAGTTCTGAAAATCGCATTCACAATCTTCCTCGAATGCAGTACCATTTTAACCTCGAACCTTTCTTTTTGTTTGGACAGTTACGTGTTGACGGGTGGACTGAATTAAATTTGACCACGAATTCTACGCCAGTGAGTCCAACCAAATCGACAATTATATACGGGCATTGGGAGCCTACGAAATCGAAGAAACTCCCTGTATTATCAACAATTATTTTGTTTGTTGAGTTGTAGACTTTTTTGGCTCAGCTGCCGCAAGTTTAACGAATTTGTCATAGGTATACCAATTATTTATTAGCACAGTCAGCGATGTGCAATTTCGTCTGTGAGAATTTCAAGACACTTAGTCAGTGAAAAAGTCTACAATTCTTGGGACCTTTCCAATTGTGCAGTTATTGAAAGAAATAAATAAGGTATACATATAACCACAGAAGTTATTTTTGTGGTTTGCGGGGGCACAAAAATGCATCATAACCATAATATTTTATAAAAATCTTCTTCATGTTTACAGGGATTTGCTTAAATGGCAACTCTGGAAATACACTCGTTGGTATTTCTATGCTCTCCGCCCCCTATGTGAATATTACCACAGATTAGAGAAATTTACCACAGTTCTGTGGTATTACAGTCTTCTGGGAGAAGGATGTAATAACCATTATTTATTAGATTAGAAGTTCTGTGGCCATTATCAAAAATAAAATGTTATTGAATAATCAGTGAAATTAACCCAAAAATGTTGATCGAAAGTTTGATAATAATGTTTTATCTACTCCCATAGGATAATATATCCATTATTCAACTGAATTTGATCTATAATAGTCTCTATAAACCAATAGTGTGAGGTAATAATAACTCACGCCTATAACTCACTCTTATACAAATAGGAAAAACAGCTTACCAAATGAATAAAAAAAGTCGGATCGATCGGGACCACTATTTCAAACACCAAGGTAACGTTCTCGCCATTCATTTCTACCTTTCCTTTGGCCTGAATATTCAAAAATCGAATTTGGAAAAAGTGAATTTTTGACGTTCATTACGCGATTCAATTCTCGACCACAGAAATCGCGCTTGTTGAACGAAAGGGAACAATTCATTATTGACATCGAGGGGAGTAGGCGTCGGCGAACGGGAACTATTCATTATTGATATCGAGGGGAGTAGGCGAGTACGAGAAATGTCACTTGAATAATTTTGATGTACTGTATTTGAATTTAATTGATAGATATCTAATTATTGTGGATATTTTGATGAAAGAGATGAATTCAGATAGTGAAGATGAATTATTATGTACACCTCCAGAAATACGGGAAGCAGCTAATACTACAATTCATAATTTATTGCCTGAAAAATCCGAAAAAAAGTATAAAGCTGCATACATAAATTTTTTGGATTGGTGTAAAAGTAAGAACATCAAGTCATCGATTTCTGAGAACGTTCTTCTGGCATATTTTAGTGAATTGAGCACTAAATATAAAGCATCATCCCTATGGACTTTCTACTCCATGCTAAGAAGAACACTTAACATAAATCAGGGAGTCAATATAGAAAACTATTCAAAATTACGTGCATTTCTGAAACGGAAATCAGAAAAACATATTGCCAAAAAGGCAAAAACTTTTACGCCAGAACAAGTGAATAAATTCTTAAATGAAGCTTCTGATGATAAATATCTGGCAACAAAGGTAGTAGATCTCACAATAATTCAATCGTTTTCATCATCTCGTCAAATATATAATTTATTTCAGGTTGCTTTAATAATGGGCATTATGGGTGCTTGTCGTGCAGCAGAATTGTACTCTATGCAGATTAATGATTTAGAGGACCAAGGATCTATTTTAATGGTCAATGTACCAAATACAAAAACAAAAATTGCCAGAAAATTTGCTATTACTGGAAATTTGTATATCATAGTGAAGAAATATTTGAATCTGAGGCCTAACAATATATCGCACAATATTTTATTCTTTAAATTTCAAAATGGAAAGTATCACCCACAAAGAATTGGCATCAATAAATTTGGAGCAATGGGGAAAGACATTGCATCTTTTTTAAAATTACCTGACTATAACTTATACACAGGGCATTGTTTTCGCCGCTCGTCGGCTACTTTATTAGTAGATTCTGGAGGAGACATAACGGCACTAAAGCGCCATGGCGGTTGGCGATCAACTACTGTGGCTGAGGGGTACATTGATGATTCCGAAAAAAATAAGAAAGATACTGCAAATAAAATTTACAGTTCTATAACACCCCAGCCAGTTAGTACATCAACAACACATATACAAAAAACACAAGAAGAAACAATAAACTTGCATAATTCATTCCCAAATATTCAGATTCAAGGTTGTTCAAATGTTACAGTTTATGTTATCAATAAAGAAAATTAGTACCTAATTACTAAAGTCCTTGTATTTATTGTTATACTCACAGATATTATACTGATAGGGAAGTCAAAGAAAATAGCTGATCATGATTCTGGAGGGTATGCAACATGAACAAAAATATTATAATTTTACCGAAAAGAGGGGGTTTTAAGCAATTTCAAGAATTTCTCAGTTGGGTATAGGTATTAACACAACCCTCTCAACACAGATGATCAATTTCGATTGTCTGATTCTGGCTTATTCATTCAAATAGAAATATGTAGGAAAATGACGATAGACGATATTCTGAGTAACCCAACCCTACTTCGTTCTTGTCTACTGCCACAGTTCACAACATAACTAAAGAATGGCCTGTTTTCATTCAAGAAAAACAATGTAAAATGCTGAAAACCTACTCAAAATAACCAAGCATGGAACGATGACAGTTCATTGGACTGCCCATAGATGCATATATGACTGCATGAAATATTCAGTGAACACAGAAATTTATGTCAGTGTTTTTGATAATTGTTTTCAATTTTGAAAATGCAAATGAATTCGAATTTTACTGAAGAAGTCGAAGATAAAGCATAGTATTCAATTCGCGGTAATGGTCATAACACACTTGATGAATTACACCACTCGCCTGACGGCTCGCGGTGCAAACATTCATCTGCGTGTGTTATGACTTACATTACCGCTCATTGAACAATATACTATTATCTACCCCCATAGAATAATGATGTATCCATTATTCAACTGATTTTGATCTGTAATAGTCTCTATAAACCAATAGTGTGAGGAAATAATAACTCACTCTAATACAAATAGGAAAAATGAAGCTTACGAAATGAATAAAAAAGTCGGGTCAATGGGGAACTCTATTTCAGACATTAAGGTAACGTTCTCGCCATCCATTTCTACATTTTCTTAGGTCTGAATATCCAAAAATTACATTTAGAAAACGTGAATTTTTGACGTTTTCTACGGAATTCGATATCGATTCGATTTTGGACCACAGAAATCGCTTTTGACAACTGTTGTCAAGTTTGAAAATGCAGATTAATTCGATTTTTACTGAAGAAGTCGAAGATAAAGTATAGTGTTCAATTCGCGGTAATGGTCAAACCACACTTGATGAATTACACCACTCGCTTGACTGCTCGTGGTGCAAAATTCATCTGCGTGTGTTACGACTTACATTACCGCTCATTGAACAATATACTATTATGTCACTCGTCAAACTATGAAATTTCTCCAAGAAGCAAGCGTTGTTTTGCCATATTTGAATCCTATCGAACACGTGGAGAAGATTGTCATCGTTGCACCATTGCTTAAAGGTGGTAGCACCGTTTTTACAGACTTTGGCACGAAAGTTGCTGTGAGGTGTCATCCCATTCTGTCGAAATTAAAGTTTCCTAATTCTTCCCGAATAACATATGAATAAAATTTCTTGGAATTATTATCATTTCATAAGAAACGACAAGAAGTACTTCTTTGTCACTGAGTATAATAAAAAATAGTAGGAGCTTGAGAGGTATTACAACAAAATTTCATCGAGTCAGAAATGTTTGGGAAAATCGATCCAAACATTATTCGATTGCATGTTATTAAATTTTTGCGGCCTCTGTAACCTTGAATGTATTTCCAAGCTAAAAATTAGCAAAACAGAAACAAATCGTTCGGAATTACATCGCCGGAATATCGACTAAAATTAGCGGAACATTATATTCTAAACTGTCGAGAAAAAGTGTATACGTAATTGAAGTTTCAATCTTAGTTTCTATCCATTCAAAATGCAGATTAACAGAAATAGAGTAGACGCATAACTAAGTCACCGAATTGTGCTGAGTATTTGACACAGATTCCCAGATGTTTTTATCACCCATAGAATGAAAATAGAAAACGTCGTTTGCCAGGAGAAAACTGAAAACGAGAATGCAAGCAAGGAAATTATTGGCGATAATGTCAGATCGTTAACACGAGAAGAAATATGGATGCAAGCGATTAATTTTCACCCATACCTTATTCTTATCTGAACCTAATCAACTTCGGCACTTTCAGCACTAGAAAATACTGAGAAGAAGCTTCGCGCTCCTGTTTCAAGATCAGTTTTTCCCCCTCCTCCACTCTTTTCCGTCTATTTTTAATTCCATTTTTCTTCGACACAACCGAGTTTTTCTACCAATAATACAACGTCCAGTTAATATATAAAAAGATCTGTCGACAATAGATTCACACCGTGAGTATTGTTACCGAACTGTATTTATAGGTCAGTTCCGTTGGAAAATGACGAAAATTTGTGAGAATAATCCTCATTTCACAGTTAGAATTAATGCCGTTTCACGGCCAAAAAATTCTTGAAAAATTACGATTGTTAGCGCGAAATCAACGGGTTTAATTTCGTTGACTAATTTTTTTGGCAAATTGAATCGACTTTTGCTCGTTCTCATCAAACGAGGTATAATATATCATTTTCGCTGACAACCAATCTACGGTCAAATTCAATTCTGTCCGTTCGGTCGACCGTAAACACGATAACTCTCGATCTAAAAAGTCTAGAGACTTGAAAAGTTCAGGGTAGCTTTGGATCTCGAGTTGCGTTCTTTATTAGGAAAAATTCGTCTTGGGATTTCGTAAATTGAGATGGCCTATCGAAATTTTGTTTTCCTGATTATTTTAAAAACTGCAGGTTCGTTCTAGATGAAATTTTGCATTTTGACGAGATCGTGATTTTTTTTTATAGCTACTGTCAAATATATTTGACAGCAAGCGGCTGTCAAATATATTTGACAGCAAGCGGCTGTCAAATATTTTTTGACAGCAAGCGGCTGTCAAATATATTTGACAGCAGCTGTCGAATATTTTTTGACAGCTGTCAAGAAATTGTTTTCATGGGATTCTTTAGACTTGAATGCAAACTCTTTCTACAAGACGAAAGCAAACTTCGGAACTTGAGGGAGACCCATATTTTGAATTCACATAAAAGGGATTCGTATTCTTCTTTTTGGTCGCCAATTTTGAGAAAGTGGATTTTCCATTATTCTCGTAAACTAATACATTATAAATACTATCAGCAATATTGATTCGAAATAATAAACCATTTCATAAATTCGTATTACTTTCATATCACAACTTTTCAAATTATTGATTGAAATTATCATTGATTTTGACTTTTATAAAGTTATAACTTCCCCATAGACCAATAATACTCTATATTCTATGTCTATTAACATAGATGCATAGAAATACCTGGTGTTAGCACTGATTAGGTTTTGTGACTTTCTTGTCGATCGAAAATCTGAGAATTTGTCCTGCTTTTTCATTTCTCCCGAAAGGGGTCGCGCTATTTTTCGTTGCCGCAGTAGCGCCACGACCGATAAATATTGCGGATTATTCCGGAACTAGACCAATATCTGAAATCTAGAATGCCGTTTTGATCTACAAATTTTGGTCACGATTTTGAGTAAGGAGTCGATACACCAGCATAGAAATCATAATATATATACTTACTCTAGAATGCTAAATCAATTGGACCGAAGTGTTGTAAAAATTTCAGTGTGGTCCACAATACGCATACGTGCCATCAAGTTGTTTCTGAACAGGGTCGGCTTCAATAAAATTTTATGCTGTTATTGTTGCAGTTGGATTTAATCAATTCATGATTAGTATTCGACACTTACTAGTTGTTTTGAACATATTGATCATTTTCAACAGCTATTTGAATGGTAAATTTGGAATCATCAGCGACTGGAAGATAAGCTGAAAATCTTTCATTATTCCAAAACCTCTTCAGGCGTTGAAAAAACCCGGTTTCGGTATAAAAATTAATTCAAGGATCAAGGAAGGCAAATTCTGGTTAACAAACAACGAATCTTTTGGTAAAGTACAGAAAAAAATCAAATGAGCAAAATATACTAATATATCCCTTAAGGACAGTTCTATTCTTCGGTGTTCCTGAAAATAGTGGAAACATGAAAATGTATTGTACATCTGCAAATGCGTTACTCTGCATCGTTTCATGAGTGAAATCTGATACCTACATTCATTCTTCAAGTCATTTGTCTTTTTGAGTTCCGAGTATATTCCAAAATCAATCTGTTATCTGAATGAAACTGCAAAGTTTTACTTCAACATATTTCATTTTCGAGTTCGAATTATCCATTAAAAGATGGTTTACTCACAAGAATTCATGATTTTCCATAATGAATTGCGTTCTTTTGCTATATAAAGAACCAATCTCATGGTGCGAGTGGATAGATATGTGTCAATCGAATGAAAAGCAAAGCGTAAATCATAAATTTTTAACAGTTAAATGAATGAAAAGGTGCACATAGTTCACATACTTAAGTGGGAAATGAACAGGTCAAGACAAGGACACCACAACACTAAACAGTTCATTGTTTATCGGATACGAAAAAATCCAAATCGAACACAACACACAACAAAAGCAAAATGCACACGAAGAATATCAAACACGAAAATAACAGTTAAGCACCAGTGAACTAGTTTGTCTATGCAGTAAACTAAACTGTGGCTGCAGACTGACACTGGACCCGTTCCTGCCTATACTTTCACTAAGGTCATTTCAAAGTCATTTGCCATGAGACAGAAAAAGCGGTGTTGCGCGGTCTATATCTATTTAGTGAAACCTACTACATAACTGCTCTAATTTTCTCACCAATTCCACAAATATTGCAATTCACTTATGATATTAATGTGTCTAATAGTCGTAGGAAGTCGCGCATGAGCTATAAAATAAGTTCGTTACTCAATGGAATATTTTTATTGTTTAATTATATTGAACTTAAAATAGAACCGACAAAACATTTAGGGACTTGGCATCGTTCTACGTGAAATTTCCTAATGGTGAGCATGCGCACATTGTGAATCAGTTGCCTATGCGGCACGTTTTTCGCTGCTAGAAGGAATTAGCATTCTAGAGTAAGTATATATATTATGATTTCTATGTACACCAGGTATTCTATGCATCCATCTGTTAACTATATTTTGACAGCGCAGAGTCGTACTCAGGAAAAATTTCGAGTGATAGACAACAGCATTTTGTTGTTCTTAAACAATGACAATGGCCAAAACAAGTTAAAAATTTAACTATTTGGGCGACAGAATATCGAATTTGAAGTTCCAATTGTTTATTTGTGGCGAATGAAACATGAAATTGCAAATGAAAGACATTTATTTTTGAAAAAATACGAAGTATAACAGGGCAGTCAATGTAAATCACCAAAATCTCACTAATGGAGGAATTTCAATCAAAAAAATTCATTTTATAAAACACTCACATAATCAGCATGTGACCAGCCTGATTCTCAAAAGAACACCGGAAAAAATATGTTTACAAATTACCAAATAAATTCAAATAAGGAAAATTCAATTATTCCTTGTCTACCTCTAATTTTTTTCATTGAAAAACAGATTGTTCCACATTACAATTTATTAGAAAAAGATAATACTCAGAAATAGTTTATCCTTAATTAAATATCGTCTCACGCTGTGATCGTTTTTTTTCAGGAGAACGAGATCCTCCCTCATCGTCATATCGTTCATTCAATATACATCAAGATTGCTCTCAGATTTTACATGTAATTGAATTGAAACCTGGAAAAAAACATAAAGTCAATTTATATTTTATAACGAAGATTTTAAACAAATACCTGCAGAGGGCTTGGGGCAGTGTTGATATAATTGGTCCATATCCTTGAGAATTATCATGCAACTCGAAAAGTGGCGCTGCCACAAGTTTGTAATTTTTCGGTACAGCAAAAAGAGCTGTAAACAAAATATAAGAGATGAAGTACATCATTAACTGTTGGCTGTAACACAAACGTTTAAATTCCACACCAATATTTAATACCTTTATCTTGTAGTTGAACTAAAAATAAACGCTTATGTTCCTTTGGCTTTGTTATATGGGGCGGTATATATGGATATTGTGGGGGTTCGAAGTTGGGCCTCCACCAGTTTCCGATGATGTCCTCAACCAACCATTCCTGCTTTGGACCATCGCTCCTACCAAAAGTCTAAGAAAAAAAATTATAACTCCAGGAAAATTCACAACACACATTTATAACAAAAATACCTCTGATAATAATCTTTTCAGCCCTTCAATTTCATCTTCTCCAGGATTTAGTTCACCACCAGGTAGTTTGAAGAATGTTGTACCAAGTTGAAGAAGCAAAACATGGGGTAAAGAATGTTCGTGAACCAATAAGACCCCCTCAACACTTCTTCTCATACCTATTTTCACAAATTCATCCCGCATTCTCTGGAATCTGGCTGGCACACTTGGATCTTTTTCAAATTGAGGTTCTTTTGTACCAAATGTATAGTTAGTAAGAGGATATCTGTAAAATATCAAATATTATTAAACTTAAGACACATAACAATGCAGGTCAATTGGAGGCTGTATTTTACATAGTAATATGGTTTGTGTACTTACAAATTAACAATTTTATTGATAGCTGATGTTACTGAAGGAGTGAAGCTATCTGACACTCTCCTTTTAGGCCATCCTGTTCCATTGGAGTTTATGGTTGTTCCAGGAGAACTGGCGTTAGCCTTATTTAAATTGGACTGCATCTGCTGAGCTTTAACTTGAGCAGAGTTCATAGCCATTTTCCACTTAAATTCAATGCTATATCAATGCTTTATCAACATACAAGCACAGAAAAATTTAGGCTTGCTTTGGTTATGTTTTGACAGAGACTAAACACTTTGCTTTAGACAGATGTTACCACAAAATTCTGCAAAAATAACCAAATATCCCTGACAAACACTAGTTTTTTTTTAGTGTTGGGGACATTGAAAACATTAAAATCAGTCATCTTCTGTGGTTTCATCCCTGAAATGAGAAAGAGAAGGTCATGGAGAGGTGACGTCTGAAGTGATGGCAACCTTGACGTTTTTCAATTTACATGGTTATCAACATTGGAATACTAGTTACGTGACCATTGGGTGCTCATTTTCTTTCTCTTTCCAATTATAAAGATGAAAGGTGTATATTTTTTTAAAATCCCAAATTTATGGTTTTAAAATCAAAATATAAGGAACCGACAATTGTATCATGAAACTTACTAACGAAGATAAGAACGATCTGCTGAAGTATGCAAGATACTTCGCTTTGAAAGCAGCCCAAATAATTGTTTCCTCTCGACAAAAAGAAAAAAAATCAACACCATGTAGGCAGAAATCCGAACTGGTAAATAATTATTTGATATTCAAGAATGCATATGACATGAACTTTGTGTTTCTAGTTTGATTTGAATATTGCTGCCATAGAGGAGTCTGACGCAAATGAAATAAGAAAAACAGTAACAAACAGATTTTTTCGAGGAGTACCAGTTTGTGTGGAAATATATGCTGAATCCTCAGATGGCGAACTTTTGGTAGAAACATGGTGTATTCGACTATCTTCTGAATATTCGGATCCCAATCCTAAATTAACAACATTCAATGTATACAATCAGATGGGAATTTTACTGAAATCGTTGCTATCAGTAACAAGAGTGATCCCTGCATTCAGACTTTCTTTAATGTCGAAAGAATTATGTGATTTACGTTATCGAATGTTTGAGGCTGAGCCAGATTTCGACGGTTTAGGGGAAGAATGTAAACACATAACAATTGGAAGAATATTCACACCTATCGGAACATTGCAAATTACAGTGGACTATAAACCTAGAATTGAAATCACTCAAACTAGGAAGCCATCAATTGAAGATAGTACGATGCTGTATGAGAGCAATTATTTTAGTGCAGACACGGAATTGAATTCTAAGTTATGTAAAAATCAAGGGTATGTTTTTTAATTTAACTGTTTTTGCTTGTGCGGTTGAGTGAATAACTTCCAAAGAAAGATTGAAGGTTTTGAGTTCAAATTGTAAAGTTTAATAGAATAACTTTTATGACCTATGTTCTTCAGTGAAAACTTGCTGGAGTTACAGATTATATTAGGGAAGACATCAGTCGTGGCAATCTTAGTTTGTGCAGTAGGTTGTATTTTCTAATTTTGGATCACAATAATTTATTTGAATGAAATTCTTCTGTCCATATAGTAGATATATCTTTGCTTCCAACATAGGTTGGTTTTATCACAGAATACCTAACTACTAGTTAGGTATTCTGTGGTTTTATTTTGATGTTTGAGATCATTAATTAAAATTGACATTTTGATAATAATTCTGTGTTCATATTGCATAATATCTGTGAATTTGTTTTCCTCTATGGAATTGACAGAGAACACAGATCTCATATTGAAGATCTGTGGCGCAGTGAAATATTCTTTGAAAACTTCATTTGATTTTTACAGAGATGATAAACCAGCGAGATACACTGTACCTTTCGCTGGAGATTATTACCCAACTCCGATGAAAAAAATTATCCCAGCTCTTAGACCAGGTGGGGTACCATGGTACCCAAAATGTTATCAAGAAAAAGTTCTAGAAGACAAATCAAAATCTGTTATTTCTACAGAAGAAGCACAGAAATTAAATAAGACTGAAAGTAGTAGCCCATCAGATTCCTTAACGATTAAAGAAATAGAACTGAAAGAAATGCCTTCAAAAGAACTGTCTTCTTCTGGTAAATCACTTTCTAGTGAATATATGATGAATGTAATGACTAAATACAGATCGAAGCCTGCTCATAAATTTATGGTGAGTAGAAAAGTGATTTTAGTCTTATCTCCTTCTTTTTTCAATATGTTTCTATATAAAATTAGTATTTGGCAAAAATAAAGTGTTTTTTCATCAGGTTAAGGCCCCAGTTCCTTGGGGTACTCAAAATTAATGAGTTGATGTCATAATTAGAATTAAAAAAAAGATTTTGATGGATAATGAATATGTCTGAAGTTTTGTGAAAAGTGTAGAATGATTATAACTTTCTTTCAGTGTTATCCATTCGCAAATGAAACACCTGAAAGTGAAATCTCAAATTTCTACAGAGAATGCTCCAACGCTCCTTTATTAACTTGTTGGAAAAAATCGTCTATAGTGAAAGATATAGATGTAGCAGAACAGCTTAATGCATACGAAGAGAAAATAAAGGAATTTGATGAATTGGTGAAAAGCCTTTCAGCAAGTCCCGATAGTGATAACTGATTTTAATGAATTTTAATGCCTGTTGAATTTATCGGAAATTTTTATATATTATGAAGCTCTTTTATTTAATTGCTATCAATCGAGTATTGAAACCCAAATTGTTTTTCAGATTTTCTACCATTCCACTGTAAATTTATATTTTGATTATGCCAGTATATGCTATGTATAAATTTATCAATAAACCGCAAATTGTTTTATATTTTAATCAATTTTTTTCTTTTTAAGACCACAAACCCTAAATGAAATGTTTGCGTAGGTCTCATTTCTAATAAAATTACGAAGTTTTTATTGAAAAACATTCGGAAAATACAAATTTGACATAATGATCACAATTCTATGCTCATTTTTAATAAAATTTGTGCATTCATTTTCTTCTATGGAATTCAAAGAGGCGATAGATAGGATGCATAGAAACTATGCGCAGCCATAGACCTAGAATACAGATTTTTAGGTCTATGTGCATAGCACATAAAATATTTTCAACTTATATTGATGAATTTCTGCAAATATTTCTAACAAAATGTGTCGGCGCTAGTTAATGGAGTAGTGAATGAAACTTAAGGCAGTTCCACCCAGATAAATTCATTAATTGGTCGTGAAGAAAACAAAAGTTGATGAATTTTCCAATTTGGAGCCATATTGGAACAAGTAAGTCAGATTCTTAATACATTTCCAGGGATTACCAACTTTGGATGGAATTAAATGAAAAACAATTTAATTTCTCTGTATAAAAAATATTTATTGCATAGACTGTACATATCTACAAGTTTAATTAATCAAGGACTTAAACCTCGATTCAGGATATTCTCATTATTATTTCTATCTGATACATTTTCTGAGCCTATTTGTAGTGAGCGGAAACTTTCAAGAATACTATCCTCCACAGGTGATTGTCTTTCACTATTTTGACTCTGTGGCGTATTGGAAGGCGTGATCGGTGTTTCATTACCAGTTTTTCTTTCTTTTGTATTCATTTCGATAAGATCACAGTCATTTTCAGTTGCATCGGGTTTCAAACCAGCTATACCTGAAAACGAAGAATTAGATCATTTTCAAAACAAATATAGACGGACTTCTTGTTGCTACCTTTTTTTGAAATTGTCGCTGCATCTCTCTTGATTCGTCTCCTTCGAAAAACTTCATTTTTTCTATACTGCATCATTGAAAGAAAGTCGATAACATAAATGAAACCAGCTATCAGCAATTCGCAAGTGTCTTGACCAACCTCGTATGCTGCTTCCAATTCCAAAGTCGTTCTTTCATCGTATTGCCACCAACCTGAGAAATTAAAAGTAAAATTAAGATTTGATTGAAGGATCCAGCTTCGTTTTCAAACGAAAATTATTCATTCATCCTTTTTTGAAAAAATATCTTAGTGGAATATACAGGGTGAGACTGACATTCCGAATTTGTCTCTGTTCAATTTGAAAAAAATTTGGACCAAATACGTGCCTGATACGATTCTCTGCAAACACCTCAAAGGACCCCGCACTTTTTCTACGGCAAATGGCGTTCCGTCAAATTTTCTAAAATTTTGGTATAATGTAGTACTCGACCTACTGACCAAAAGTGTCCTTGGCCCCAACTCAATCCTATGACTAGTTTTCGAGATACAGGGCGTTTAAGTTGAGAATTACCCACTTTTACGACGCCCGTATCTCGGAACAAAATCGAACGAACTTCAATTTTTCTCAAGAAACATTTCATTACATCCCCAGAGAGCAACCATATAGAGGAATATGACCGAAAATCGTTACGAATACAGGGTCATCCATAATTGAATGCATGCCCGATTTTGAAAGTATAAAATATGTCAGTTTCAGAGCAAGAACGTTCACAAACTGAACTATTACACTAGGTATATTGTTGTTACATCGAAAACGTCTGAAATACCCAGAATTTATACTGGGTGATCCATTACTATAGAAACTATTCTCAAGGAGGGTTAAATGGACACCCTGTGTTTATGGGTTGATTCAAGGTGTTTGTTTAATTTTCTTAGAATATATCATCATGGACTTCAAAGAATGCAGGGTGATTCAGTCATGGAATGAACTTTGAACCTCACGAAAATACCCAAAAACCACCTTTTTTTTTCATCACCCTGTATTTCAAGATCAACTCCGATGAGGTGGGAATTTTCTTTCACCATTGTACTTGATATAAAAACATCAATACGGCCGAGAGTTTTTATCCACTTCCTATGAGCAGATTTTTTTTATGTAATATGAAAATTATTTATTAATTTTTGTTATTCTATTCTTATTCCAGCATAACAAAAAATCTGGTCATAGGAAGTGTATAAAAACTCTCAGCCGTATTGATGTTTTTATATCAAGTACAATGGTGAAAGAAAACTCCTACCTCGTCGGAGTTAATCTTGAAATACAGGGTGATAAAAAAAAGGTGCTTTTTGGGTATTTTCGTGAGATTCGAAGTTCATTTCATGACTGAATCACCCTGTATTCTTTTGAAGTTCATGATGATATGTTCTAAAAAAATTAAACAAACACCTTGAATCAACCCATAAATACAGGGTGTCCATTTAACCCTCATTGAAAATAGTTTCTATAATAATGGATCACCCAGTATGAATTCTGGGTATTTCAGACTTT
The DNA here is from genome assembly GCA_951802165.1 of Adalia decempunctata. Lineage (NCBI taxonomy): Eukaryota > Metazoa > Arthropoda > Insecta > Coleoptera > Coccinellidae > Adalia > Adalia decempunctata. The sequence continues at coordinate 2,704,614 of OX637695.1, read as the reverse complement.
TTCGATGTAACAACAACATATCTAGTGTCCTAGTTCATTTTGTGAACGTTCTTGCTCTGAAACTGACATATTTTATACTTTCAAAATCGGGCATGCATTCAATTATGGATGACCCTGTATTCGTAACGATTTTCGGCCATATTCCTCTATATGGTTGCTCCTTGGGGATGTAATGAAATGTTTCTTGAGAAAAATTGAAGTTCATTCGATTCTGTTCCGAGATACGGGCGTAGTAAAAGTGGGTAATTCTCAACTTCAACGCCCTGTATCTCAAAAACTAGTCATAGAATTGAGTTGGGGCCATGGACACTTTTGATCAGTAGGTCGAGTACTACATTGTACCAAAATTTTAGAAAATTTGACGGAACGCCATTTGCCATAGAAAAAGTGCGGGGTCCTTTTATATTTCTCGATTGAAATTGAGTTGATACATTTAGGAAACACTCAAGTACTAATCTCATTTGAATAAGAATGTTACAAACACGATATTTCCTATCAAAAACACTTAGTTTTGTCCGATTATTTCTGAAATTGAAAAGCCTGCATATTATATCTATAGGGTGGCCCACATAAAAGAATCCACAAATTTCATGTTGGAAACTAACTTTCTGTTTTGAAAATTTTGGGATAGTTCTACTTCACTTGTTAAATTCACAGTGGGTAGTCAAAAAAACAGAGGCACACCTAGCGACTGGAGAAAATTATATTTTCAGACCTTTATTTCATTTAAAAATAATTTTGGTAACAGAAAATCAACAAGAGATCTAAAAAATAATAACAGACAGAAGTATTTTCCTCCTGGTGAAAAACATTCTTAATCATAACAAGATATCAATCAAAAATGATCTTATTTCATGAATGTGTGTAAATTCCTTTGTATACAGGGTCTTTCACGAGGAACCTCACCCATATTTATTCGGGAAACTACTGAACGTATTTTCATGAAATTCAGCACTTATAAGTATTTCACGATGCTGATGAAATCTAAAATATTTTCAAGGCATGAGCACCTCCGGTTTTTCCGGAAATGACGTCAACTTCCGTTTTTCAAATTAGAACACCATTTTTTTATTGCAGAAATAGATTCCTTAAAAAAATTCAAGTTATTTTGATGTAGCATTTTTCAGTTTTGGTTGGAAAATTCTCTCTGAGCGGGAAAATTCGAAAATAGAGCTCCGCTGAAACAAGAATAACTTCGAGGTTTTTGGATGGAAAATTTTCATTTTTGGGATTTTTCAAGATGTAAGATTGATGTATCCACTTTAAAAATCGAAATCGCGATTCATGATACAGGGGGTGAAAAAATCGCTTTCAAAGTTAGGGATGACAAAATCGTGAAAAATCAATTTTTTCAAATTAGAACCCCATTTTTTTATGGCAGATATTGAATCTACGTTAAAAAATAATGTGAGTGTATGCATCACACCCTTGCCCTAAAGTGGATATTTTCTGAGTTATTCACAAAAAACTGTTTTTCGTCTTGAATTTTCAGCTATTTCTTTTCCCTTCACGCCAAAAAGATGAAATTTTCAGGAACTGTTACTTAAACCATGTTTTAGATTTTACTACCCTGATATGCAAGAGAAAAAAGTTACAGGTTGTTCCTAAATAGATGGCGAATTTGGATTCGAATTTGTATCGGAAACCTCTTTATTTCAACTAATCGGTTTTCTGTCCAGTGATAAATAAATAATTCCTTATGAACCATATGCAAAAACTTACAATGTTTTACATTCTTTTTTTTTAATGATAGATATCATTAATTGCATCTGCCAAATTCCTCTTTATTCAGTAGCATGTAATTAATGATATCTATCAATAAAAAAAAAGAATGTAAAACATGGTAAGTTTTTGCATATGGTTCATAAGGAAGTATTTATTTATCACTGGAGAGAAAACCGATGGCCGATTAGTTGAAATAAAGAGGTTTCCGATACAAATTCGAATCCAAATTCGCCATCTATTTAGGAACAATCTGTAACTTTTTTCTCTTGCATATTAGGGTAGTAAAATCTAAAGCATGGTTTAAGTAACAGTTCCTGAAAATTTCATCTTTTTGCGTGAAGGGAAAAGAAATAGCTGAAAATTCAAGACGAAAAACTGTTTTTTGTGAATAACTCAGAAAATATCCACTTTAGGGCAAGGGTGTGATGCATACACTCACATTATTTTTTAACGTAGATTCAATATCTGCCATAAAAAAATGGGGTTCTAATTTGAAAAAATTGATTTTTCACGATTTTGTCATCCCTAACTTTGAAAGCGATTTTTTCACCCCCTGTATCATGAATCGCGATTTCGATTTTCAAAGTGGATACATCAATCTTACATCTTGAAAAATCCCAAAAATTAAAATTTTCCATCCAAAAATCTCGAAGTTATTCTTGTTTCAGCGGAGCTCTATTTTCGATTTTTTTTTGGAATTCTCCCGCTCAGAGAGAATTTTCCAACCAAAACTGAAAAATGTTACATCAAAATAACTTGAAATTTTCTAAGGAATCTATTTCTGCAATGAAAAAATGGTGTTCTAATTTGAAAAACGGAAGTTGACGTCATTTCCGGAAAAACCGGAGGTGCTCATGCCTTGAAAATATTTTAGATTTCATCAGCATCGTGAAATACTTATAAGTGCTGAATTTCATGAAAATACGTTCAGTAGTTTCCCGTATAAATATGGGTGAGGTTCCTCGTGAAAGACCCTGTATTGTACTTCTTGACTAAAGAAGTAGAAAATAAAAAGGAATGAACTAATATTTCACAACCAAGTTCAAAATGAGTAGAGAATAGGCATTTCTTTGAGTTAAATGACTGAATCATTAGATTCTGTAGAAAAAATATGTAAAAGATATAAAAATGTATTTTACAAAGAAAAAATGATATTCGATCTTGAGAAAAAGAACAAATCATCACATGAAATCACAAAAACTTAAATAATCTTGCTCATGTTCAAAACCTTCCATCAAGAAAATGCAAATGAAGAACAATGAGAAACTGAGAATATTTCAATGCTGTTTCAATGAGGTAATGTTTAATTTGCAAAAAATGCTGTTACAACATCTATAGTATTTGAGATTTAACAATAATCTTCATACTAGGCTTCCCTAGAACATTCAGCATATCTCATGGTTTTCTAAAAAAAGAAAAACCCCAACTATAATGAATTTAAAAAACATAACTAATGATAAAGTTGTATAATTATAACTGCCCAATTTAACACATCAAAAGATGGTCTTATCCACTCTGCTATCACTTCAAAAATGTAATGTAGAGAAATCATTTGATAGCAACAAAGACAAATTCTTCTTAATTTGTGATGATGAATCATATTCGAAGAGCTATATTCGAAATACGTGTTTTCATCAAGTTAACCTGCACATATCAATTTATTTTACAGATTTAGCTAAACCAGCAACCCCTTTAACATCGATATCCTCCAATTTCTCACGCTTTATGTAACGTTTTCTAGTGGGGTTAGTTTTGAGAAATTGGCACTTGTTATCGAAATCAACTACGTATAATTGTCCACATATTAGAATTTCGTGAAAATTTTGATTCAATTTGTATGCTCGTTCGATATCTCCATTAGATCTTTCATCGTACTGCCACCAACCTTGAATGTTAAGGACTTCAATTGAAGAATAAGCGGAGGTGAAACGTGAACTTACCGTTGCGACCTTCGTAAAACCACTGGTATTGATCGTCGGCAGCTTTCAACTTTTCTAAAACAGCACTCCACTTCACTAGAGTGGGGTGCTCCAAATAATCCCTAGGAATACTTTGTCTGCATAAAGCGCATTTTCTACTTTGAAGTGCTATTCCTTTCACACAGAGAAAACAGAATATGTGACCGCATGGCAGTTCAGCTGGATGAATGCATGCCTGAAGACAAATTGCACACTCTAGGTCGCAATCTGAAATAGACATTGTCTTTTCAATAAATTATTTTCCTTCCAAATTGATAGAAGTCTCGCCTTTTGTTCCTTCAGCTTTTTCAGTGCTATCGTCTAAGTTCGCTTCTGCCATTTTATAATAATATTCAAGTAGTAGGCTAACGGAAATTTTAATTGGTAGCTTTTAGTTATTAAGATTTGAAATATAAATAAAAAATTTGTGTAGTGTTGCAAAATATCCGTTGTGTTGTTTTGCTGTCAAATATTCCAGATGTGAAAGGTGACAGTTTGTCAGATTTTAAATCAAAGATAAATTGAAAGATAGATGGTATGTCAGATTAACATCACATGGTTGGCATCAATGCATCAAATCTGTGAGTAAGGACACAGACATTGGTCTGTGGTAAGGATTTTTGACATCAACAGACGAACAAACCATAGCCAACGTGGGTCTGTGTCCTGTGAACAAACCTAGAAACACAGATCTTGTGGAATATTATTTCAAGAGCATTTCGATTTTATTATTATTAAAAACTGAATATTCAAAAGCAGTCAATCATTATAATAATTCGCCAAAAGCTGTAAAAAATTTAGTGAATCATGAAACCTCTGATGTTACATGGGCATGAGCGTGCTATAACCCAAATCAAGTATAATCGTGAAGGAGACCTGTTATTTTCTTCGTCCAAAGACAATAAGCCAAATGTTTGGTATTCTCTAAATGGAGAGAGATTGGGGACTTTTAATGGCCACCAAGGCGCCGTCTGGTGTATCGATGTGGATTGGACCACTACCAGACTTTTATCAGGAGGTGGTGACAATTCGTTGCGAATATGGGATTGTGGAACTGGTAAAGAGATAGGAACTATCGAAGCCAAATCTTCTGTAAGAACTTGTTTATTCAGTTACTCTGGAAATATGGCTTTCTATTCGACAGATAGGGCCATGAGAAATAATTGTGAGATTTTCGTTATCGATACACGTACTGTTGACAGTAGTATAAGTGAAGCTGATCCCATTCTAAGAATACCTATACCATCATCTGAAACAAGGATATCCTCAGCCTTATGGGACTTTTCGGAAGATACCATCTTAACCGGTCATGAAGACGGCTCTTTGGTTCAATGGGATTTCAAGACAGGAAAAAGCATCCAATCGATCCGTGAACATAGCAACTTGATAAACGACATGCAATGGAACAAAGACGGGACAATGTTCGTTACAGCTTCTAAAGATAACACAGCTAAACTATTTGACGGTACAGACCTCAGGCATTTGAAAACATACAAAACGGAAAGACCTGTAAATTCAGCTGCTATAAGCCCCATTTTTGATCACGTTGTACTTGGAGGTGGTCAAGATGCAATGGATGTAACAACTACATCTACCAGAGTGGGTAAATTCGACTCTAGATTCTTCCATATGGTGTTTGAAGAAGAATTTGGGCGTGTTAAAGGTCACTTCGGCCCCATCAACAGTGTCGCTTTCCATCCAGATGGCAAAAGCTACAGTTCTGGAGGAGAAGACGGTTATGTAAGAGTGCATAATTTTGACTCTTCATATTATGAATACAATTTTGATTATTGAATGCATTGGACATGATGATGTGTAATTATTTATTCATTGAAATAAATATCATTTTGTATGTGTAAATAAATTTATTGTAGAAAAAAATTGGTTTAGGATAATACGAACTACGAAGGTATCAAATAATGTTGCAATTTTTTTCACTCTCCATTTCATTTGAGAAAAAAGCAGAAATTTCTTTCTTAAAACTAGATCTTATGGATGCAGGGTTATATCTGATTCTGAACACAGAGAAAACTAATGTGTTGGTTTTCAGCACAAATGAAGGTGAAAAAGAAAAACCAGATGAAATCGTATTAGAGGGTAATAACATCAAAATTTCTGAAAATACTAAATTTCTTGGTGTTTTCATGGACAACTTCTTGAATTATAGAAAACATGTAGTTACTAGTTATACCTACCTGTAAATGTTGTGAGGATGTTATTTGGAAATAAAAACATTATTATTATCAACAGAAAGAATTGTTTTATCAAATTTTTGTACTATGCATATCTTTGAGTAGAGTGTTAAATTATAATTTTCATTCAAGAGTTCATTTGTGAAATTAACAAAAATAATTCTTCAACTCAGTCTCTGGCTACAGATCTGCATGGTTAGCGGAATTTAACAGTTTTCCATAAGCTACACCAGAGGAAAAATATCAATGGTATTTCCAATCTCTTTAGGAGAAACGAGATAGTAGAAATGTAAAAGGGTTATGAATAATTAGCTCTCTATATGCAATTGTTCAACTAATTCATGTTAAAACATGAGGCAGTTTATCATTTTGATATTATCTCTGAAAGTAACGTCACTTATAAGGATAGGACAAATGGTTATTTCAAAAAATACTGAATATCAAGGAGCGTTTAATAATCAAAATTATATTCATAATAAGACTGATCAAAGTTATGCACTCTAACATAACCGTCCTCTCCTCCAGAACTGTAGCTCTTGCCATCTGGATGGAAAGCGACACTGTTGATGGGACCGAAGTGACCCTTAACCCGTCCAAATTCTTCTTCAAACACCATATGGAAGAATCTAGAGTCGAATTTACCCACTCTGGTAGATGTAGTTGTTACATCCATAGCATCTTGACCACCTCCAAGTACAACGTGATCAAAAATGGGGCTTATAGCAGCTGAATTTACAGGTCTTTCCGTTTTGTATGTTTTCAAATGCTTGAGGTCCGTACCGTCAAAAAGTTTAGCTGTGTTATCTTTAGAAGCTGTCACAAACATTGTCCCGTCTTTGTTCCATTGCATGTCGTTTATCAAGTTGCTATGTTCACGGATTGATTGGATGCTTTTTCCTGTCTTGAAATCCCATTGAACCAAAGAGCCGTCTTCATGACCGGTTAAGATGGTATCTTCTGAAAAGTCCCATAAGGCTGAGGATATCCTTGTTTCTGACGATGGAATAGGTATTCTCAGAATGGGTTCAGCTTCACTTATACTACTGTCAACTGTACGTGTATCGATAACAAATATCTCACAATTATTTCTCATGGCCCTATCTGTTGAATAGAAAGCCATATTTCCAGAGTAACTGAATAAACAAGTCCTGACAGAAGATTTGGCTTCGATGGTTCCTATCTCCTTACCAGTCCCACAATCCCATATTCGCAAAGAATTGTCACCACCTCCTGATAAAAGTCTGGTAGTAGTCCAATCCACATCGATACACCAGACGGCGCCTTGGTGGCCATTAAAAGTCCCCAATCTCTCTCCATTTAGAGAATACCAAACATTTGGCTTGTTGTCTTTTGATGATGAAAATAACAGATCTCCTTCACGGTTATACTTGATTTGGGTTATAGCACGCTCATGCCCATGTAACATTAGAGGTTTCATGATTCAACTCAAGCTTTTGGAGAATTATTATAATGAATCACTGATTTTGAATAATTAGTTTCCAAATATTATCCAAATGCTCTTGAAATTAAATTTTAATTTATGGTTATAATCACAGAACATTAGCACTTATTAGTAAACTTTCAAGATTTATTCATATTCTATGCTCACAAGCTTGGAAGAAATTCGAAAATCTATTTATTTTTTCTTTCTGCAATGAAAGTAAATAGAATTTGTTTCCATTATTTCAATTTGCCATATAGTTTATCAATGATTTATACTTTTCAATAATTTCTACAACAGTGTTACACTCAAGAAGAAGAGGAAATTTCGAACACATAGAAAAATATTCCAATTTTGACACTTGCAAATCTGCCATCTTTCTTTTCATGTAGTCAACTTTTCGAATTTGCACGTGTTTTGTGATTGGTATCTTCCAAAAGACGAAATGGATAAACCTGTTGTTCTTGCAAGAGTCATCAAAGTTTTGGGCCGTACCGGTTCCCAAGGACAATGTACCCAAGTCAAAGTTGAGTTCCTTGGAGAACAAAACCGACAAATCATCAGAAATGTTAAAGGACCCGTAAGAGAAGGCGATATCCTCACCCTGCTGGAATCCGAAAGAGAAGCAAGAAGGCTTCGTTAAGAATGTAAGTAATACATGGTTTAGAAAATCTTGACAATTTCATTCAGAACCCCATTTTTTCATTCACTAATATTGTAGTGAAACACTTCAAACACAACTCCTCTTGGAACTACTAAATATTTCATATTTCGCACAAGCATTTGATAGTCTTCTAACGTTATTTCTCATTGCCAAAGCATATCTCAATTTTTACCATTTGCCAAAATCATCTTTTCTAATGTATGAGGTATTTATGAAACCGATCTGAAGTCAGCGCTTCAATTGGTTGTACTGAAGGTCTTATTCGGTATTCCAGGGGGAGTAGGGACTATATAGGCCTGTAGTTGGAATATAAAGACATCTTATTGACTTCCATTGTTATTTTTCCTATGTTGTGATGAGCAATTGATTAATTGTTACTTTTTTGGTTTCAGGTCAATATGGACAAACAAGTCATTGTTTCCCTTTTTTTTTCAATAAATAGATAAGAAATAATTCGTATTTTCATTGAGTGAAACGTTCCAAATAATTTCCCTCTCTTGCAAAATCTTTAATGCCTCATTTTAATCTCTGATGAAAGGAATGTGAAATGAATCAAATTATAGGATTTACTTAGATGAGAATAATATCCACCATAAAAATATCATTCCAAACCCTACCCATTGTGGAGAAATTTTGATTTTATTTGCGCTAATCTGGCAATGAAATTAGATCAGCTTGTTAAGTGTGATCCAGAATAATATGTTTTGAAGATTGCCTTTCATTTTTTTTTTTAATTTAAATATTGTTGCTAAATTTTGAAGATTCTATACTACAGTATGAATCATATTGAAACTAGTCCAATTAAGTTTCAAATCCATTCTCGGATTATATTTCATTTTCATCTACTGAGCAATTCTGTTTTGAAAAAGCATAGATTCTATCTTCTGCAGTTAACGAATTTAATTCTAGTCTGCTACAGCCTTGTTGATACATACAGCATATCTGAATTTTTCTTCTGAATAATACTTTCAAATCAACAATGAAACCAAATTGGAATCGAACAGTTAAATTTATTATAAGAAACAGCATTTGATGGCTGGTTATAATGACGGATTGAAGGGTCTCTGTTGCATAGAATAAAGAAATAACTATGATATGATCTATGGGATAACCCATAGATGTTCTGTTCTGTGTTTAGTATCACAGAACATAATTAGTATTATGTCTATGGTTCTGTGGGATAACCTGAAAATTTCATCGAATGTTTTGTAAATTTTCGAAATGGTTATCGCAATTGGTTTTGAAGGCAGTGCTAACAAACTTGGTATTGGAATTTTGAGAGACGATGAGATTCTTGCTAATCTACGAAAAACGTATATATCTCCCCCAGGGGAAGGATTTTTGCCTAAGGAAACGGCACTTCATCATCGAAACAATATATTAAGTTTACTCGATGAGGTATTGAAGATATCTGGTGTAAAACCGAATGAAATAGATGTAGTTTGTTATACAAAAGGGCCGGGAATGGGCGCACCCCTCGCCTGCGTTGCTGTTGTGGCACGTACTGTCGCCCAACTATGGAACAAGCCTTTGATCGGGGTTAATCATTGTATTGGTCGTATCCTTGTTTATAACGTATAGAATTTCTCCAAAGCATCTTTCATATATTTATACTCCTTAATGATTTCTTAGATATTGAAATGGGACGTTTTATAACTGGAGCAGGGAACCCTATTGTGTTATATGTGAGTGGCGGAAACACCCAAATAATTGCTTATTCAAGAAAAAAGTATAGAATATTCGGAGAAACCATCGATATCGCAGTTGGAAATTGTCTCGATAGGTTTGCGAGGGTTTTGAAGTTATCCAACGATCCTAGTCCGGGTTATAATATTGAGTGTTTGGCAAAAAAAGGGTCAAAATATATACCTTTACCTTACTGCGTTAAAGGTATGGATGTAAGTTTCTCCGGAATCTTAACATACATAGAGGAGAGATCTGAGAAACTTCTGCAAGATGGTTACACCCCCGAAGATCTCTGCTATTCACTGCAGGAAACCGTTTTCGCAATGCTGATAGAAACGACAGAGAGAGCCATGGCTCACGTAGGTTCCAAGGAAGTTCTCATAGTTGGCGGGGTCGGTTGCAATTTGAGATTGCAGGAAATGATGAAAATAATGTGCGAGGAAAGAGGCGCCGAATTGTACGCTACGGACGAGAGGTTCTGTATCGACAACGGATTGATGATCGCCAAAGCAGGTCTCGAAATGTTCAAGTCAGGATGGAGGATGAAGTGGAACGAGTGCGGTATCACTCAGAGGTATAGGACTGACGAAGTGGATGTGACTTGGAGGGACGATTAAGGTTTTTATTCTTCTTTTTGTATGTAAATAAATTTTTTTAATATTGATTTGACATCTGTCATTTTTTTATATCTGTCATTTTTGACAGCTGTCATTTTGAAAGCTTTCAAAGATCCTTGAGCCAACTCGTCGATGTATACAGGGTGAGTCTTTGACTTGTACATATATTTTAACTGTGTATTCCTCTCATCAAACGAAACACTTTTTTCTCATACCATTTTTCAAAATTCGGTTTGGTTTGGGAGATACAGGGTGTCGAAAATCCATGAAAAAAAACACTTTTTTGTTTATATCTTCGGAACCGCTATTTCGAATGAACTGAATTTTGGTTGAGATTTTACTCTATTCATGGTGCATATTCCTCAATCGAAACCTATTCAATATCTTTACTAGTATAAAAGTTACAGGGTAGTCGACTCATCAATACACGCTAAAACACCATAAAACCACTTTAAAAAGATAAACGGTTCTTATTTTCGAAAGAATCAATCATTTTAGAAACTAAAAGTATTCGTATTTTTTTTCAATAAAACGCGTCGTTTTCGAGTTATTTCCAATTTTACCCGGAGAAATTTGACGAAAAAATCATTAATTTCAAGAATAATCTGAATGCGTCTGAATTAAATATCATCGAATATTATTCCTTCTCTGGTCTTTAAACGAGTTTACAATGTTGCCACAATATTTATCAACTTTGTCGAGATATTTTAATAAACTCTCACAAATGTGGGAGATAAAATTGAACACCAAGGAGGATTTAATACGCACAGTTTCTATTGAAAATTCATAGTTACCGGTCCATATTGAAGTTAAATGTCGATGAAATACAAAATTCGGATATGAATGATGAATCTCGATACAAACTACTTATTAAATTGAAATTAATGAAAACTAATACGATACCTGATAATCTGTGGCGATGTTTCTATCTAAACAACATCCTCTTGGAATTTGATAAACTCGACACGGTTGAAATTATATTAATTCACTTCACATAATAATCACGTTAGAACAATAAGTCACTGAATGTATTCAGATTATTCAGAACTTCACATAATGTTGACAGTATGTTCAGAGACTCTGGTTTGTTATTGTTTAACGTTCGCCTCCAGATAACCATACTTCGGTTTTCGCTCTACGCATGCGTGGTAAAATTTGGCGGCAAAGTCGATTTATGATGGAAACGGCAGAATTCATAGATATTTATACCACGGTACACAAATGTATCGTGATTTATACTGTTTCGTAAAAAATCCTTAACCTCAATGAAAATATCAGCAAGCTGACAACATCTTCTTGAAATTTCTGTGCAAAAATTCACAGAATCGATACAAATTAGATTAGGTTAGGTTGTTTAATAATAAATGTGAATGAAAAGTCTTTCTTCATGATATTGTTTGGTAATTTCGAAGAAAATATGAACAAGTTATTAGTGATTACAAACTAATCTGCAGAAAACTCGAAGAAGGAACTTATTTTGGTGGAATAAATGTGGCTTTTTAGTTGCAGATGTAATCCGATGAAACTAACTGTTTTTGTTGAAATTATCGTGTTTGCAACATTTTTATTCCAATAAGGTTAGTGCTTGAGTATTCCCTAAATGTATAAACTCAATATCTATCGAGAAATATGAACTTTGAATCAATTCCACAGTATCATTTCAGGGACGTTTTTAGCACAATTTTTTTTTCAAATGGCTATATATTTTTAACAGAGCCGAATTAGGAAAAATGGAAAATGAAAAAAAGGTTTCTTTTGGCCTCAAGAATCTTCAGTTAAAATATATGTACAAGTCAAAGACTCACCCTGTATATATTCGATTAATAATAATGATAGAGAGATTAATCACTCGTTGGACCATAAACTCAATTTAATAATCAAAGAAATCGACAACAAATAAAATTTCAATAGAAATAAAACAATTCAACAAATGGAATGGATACTCTTGAATCACCTCCTCGCATTTTGCCGTTCCTGGACCCAATCTCTTATTTCTTTCGCCAATTCCGTATCCGGAATGACTTGGTCCATGGAAAGTGGCGATCTGTTGAAGGGGTCCGTTTGATCACTCAGTAGATGCCTGTAAAGATTAATCTTTATAAACGTGTCCCAAAATATTTTTTATACTACACTGCGCAAAAAAATTAACGCACATTCTGAAAATCTCAATTTTAATGAAAGTTAACTCTACATTGACTTTATAACTTATTTTTTATGTTCTCTCGGGAAGGTTTTGAACGAAACAAGACACATTAAATGGAAGAAAAATTCAGGATTTCACCGAATCTTATGTGAAAGAAGAGAAATCAACAATTTTCAAAATACTGAAATGCTGATAAGTGATTTAATACTTGGTATTTCCACCCCTTGCGTTAATTACAGCTCGGCAACGACGGTTCATACTCAGAAATGAGTGATCTTAAAATGTTCTAATCTAATCCTTCCCAGATTTCTCCGAGTTGGATTCCTAAGTCATTAAGAGTAGCTGGATGATTTTCTGAACTTCTCAGCCTTCTATTGAGGTTGTCCCAAACCTGCTCAATCGGATTGGGATCTGGACTTCTTGCTGGCCATTCCATTCGAGAGACTTCAACCTCTTCAAGGTACTCCTGAAAGATGCGCGCACGATGGGGTCTGGCATTATCGTCCATAAAAATGAAATTTTCACCAATGTATGGGGCAATTGGACTACATGCTCTTCAAGAATGTTCCTTATATACTTATCAGTATTCATAGCTCCATTATCAACAACCACTAGGTCTGTGCGAGCAGTCAAAGATATTCCATCCCATACCATAATCGATCTTCCCCCGAAACCAGTAGTATTCAGGAAATTGCACTGAGCATATCTTTCATGTGGACGTCTGTATACAAGGGAACTTCGATCACAATGGTAGAGGCAGAATCTAGACTCATCTGTGAAGAGAACTCTCTCCAATCGGCCTCTTCCCAATGGATATGCTCTCTCGCAAAATCCAAACGCGCCCTTCGATGGGCTGGGATAAGAGCTGGGACTCTTGCCGCGACACGAGGCCTTAAATCATATTCTCTGAGGCGATTTCTTATTGTCTGAGTGCTAATTTGCACCTCATGAGTTTGCTCAAGCTGATTTTGAAGGAGGCGAGCGGTTGCAAACCGTTGTCTCAACGAAGAAACTCTCAAGTAACGTTCTTGAATGGCAGTTGTTACCCCTGGTCTACCCTGTCCTGGTCTTCGGACATTCATACCTGTCTCCCTGAATCGCTGCAACATTCTGGACACACTTGTATGGGAAACTCCAAACCTTTCTGGAATTTTTGTGTATGTCCACCCTTCTTCTCGCAAAACTACCGCTTGGGCACATTCCTCTTGGGTCAAATTGCGTGTTTCGCGTTGCATAGCGATCGAGTGTAGAAAATCAAACGAAAGAAAAACTATTGATCACTAGAATTGATCGAGAACAACTAATTTTAGAATGGAGCCAATACATTCAAAATCTGATAATATCATCTTTTTTTATTCCTGCTGGGAGAAAACATCTGTATTGAAGAAAAACGTTGAAAGTGGATGACATATGCATGCATAATTCTGATAAAAATAATTATCATTGAGAACACCTTCAGTTGTAGAATAAATTTGAGATTTCCATAATGTGCGTTAATTTTTTTGCGCAGTGTAAAACATTTAAATACTTCAATTTCGAATGACAGATCGTACCTGGCGATCGTGGTCCTATCTACCACTTTCCTCGAACTGGGCAATATAACCGGATCGGTCATCAGTGTGGACATGATCGGATCTAAAAAGTGATCGGGGGCTTCCGTCATAGTCTCTTCGTTCGCTTGGTACTCTTCAGCTTTCCTAGAAACCTTATCGGCCAACTCCTTTATTTCTTGTATGTACGAAGTGCCCCCGATTCTAATCAGAACGTCTTCGGCCAATGAAAATAGCTGCGGGTTGTACGAACGGCCATCTTGAGTGATGGCAAGACAGAAAGCATCGGAATCCTTGAGATTAATATAGATCTTACAAATTTTTAGAACGGTTTCGGCAGGCTCGAAATTGTATTCTTTCGGGTTTTTAACCTAAAAGGGAAAAAGTGCATACTCAAAATAATAACAGTGAAAGGTCCTCAACAAAATATAACCGCCCTGTATACAGGGTGAGTGTTTGATTTGTACATATATTTTAACTGAAGATTCTTGAGACCAAAAGAAAACTTTTTTTCATTTTCCATTTTTCCGAATTCGGCTCTGTTAAAAAGATATAGCCATTTGAAAAAAACATTGGGCTAAATACGTCCCTGAAATGATACTGTGGAATTGATTCAAAGTTCATATTTCTCGATAGAAATTGAGTTTATGCATTTAGGCCCAATTTAGGGAATACTCAAGTAGTCAAGTACTAACCTTATTGGAATAAAAATGTTGCAAACACGATAATTTCAACAAAAACAGTAAGTTTCATCGGATTATATCTGCAACTAAAAAGCCACATTTATTCCACCAAAATAAGTTCCTTCTTCGATTTTTCTGCAAATTAGTTTGTAAACACTGATAACTTGTTCATATTTTCCTCGAAATTCCCAAAGAATATCATGAAGAGAGACTTTTCATTCAGATTTATTATCAAACAACCTGTCAGAGACATAGATTAGGCAACTCAAGATAAACGCGAGAATGTCTGCTCGTTGTTTATTGTTTATCATAAATCCGTCAACGGATAATTCCGACTCGACAAAAAGCTCTCGAAGCCCGTCGACAAGGAATAAGGGGAACCAAGGGAAAACAGTCCCAACTAGATATTCGAGCATGAATGTATGCATTAGTTTTTCAGTATCCATTTCATTAGGAATTTTTGATTACACGTTGTAAAGTGTTACATTATTCTCCACTGTGTGAGTTGTAAATCGCAAA
Source organism: Adalia decempunctata (assembly GCA_951802165.1). Lineage (NCBI taxonomy): Eukaryota > Metazoa > Arthropoda > Insecta > Coleoptera > Coccinellidae > Adalia > Adalia decempunctata. The sequence continues at coordinate 2,689,436 of OX637695.1, read as the reverse complement.
GTTGATCCAAAGTGTATTTGTTTTCCATTTAGTTAGGGGGAATAAAGGATTATTGCGGAAAGTGCCGAGTTATTTTTTATTCCCAAAACCGTTCAACGCCTATAAGACGAAGTTTTAAGTCTAGTATAAAAGTCTTATTAGTGTGTGAAACACAACCTAACCTAATCTAATTTGTATCGATTCTGTGAATTTTTGCACAGAAATTTCAAGAAGATGTTGTCAGCTTGCTGATATTTTCATTGAGGTTAAGGATTTTTTACGAAACATAGTATAAATCACGAAACATTTGTGTACCGCGGTATAAATATCTATTAATTCTGCCGTTTCCATCATAAATCGACTTTGCCGCCAAATTTTACCACGCATGCGTAGAGCGAAAACCGAAGTATGGTTATCTGGAGGCCATCGTTAAACAATAACAAACCGGAGTCTCCGAACAAACTGTAAACATTAATCATTATGTGAAGTTCTGAATAATCGGAATACATTCAGTGACTTATTGTTCTAATGTGATTATTATGAGAAGTGAATTAATATAATTTCAACCGCGTCGAGTTCATAAAATTCCAAGAGGATGTTGTTTAGATAGAAACATCGCCACAGATTATCAGGTATCGTATTATTTTTCATTAATTTTAATTTAATAAGTAGTTTGCATCGAGATTCATCATTCATATCCGAATTTTGTATTTCATCGACCTTTAATTTCAATATGGACCGGTAACTATGAATTTTCAATAGAAACTGTGCGTATTAAATCCTCCTCGGTGTTCAATTTTATCTCCCACATTTGTGGGATTTTATTATTAAAATATCTCGACAAAGTTGATAAATATTGTGACAACATTGTAAACTCGTTTAAAGACCAGAGAAGGAATAATATTCGATGATATTTAATTCAGGGACGCATTCAGATTATTCTTGAAATTAATGATTTTTTCCTCAAATTTCTCCGGTCAAATTGGAAATAACTCGAAAACGACGCGTTTTATTGAAAAAAAATAGGAATACTTTTAGTTTCTTAAATTATTGATTCTTTCGAAAATATGAACCGTTTATCTTTTTAAAGTGGTTTTATGGTGTTTTAGCGTGTATTGATGAGTCGACTACCCCGTAACTTTTATACTAGTAAAGATATTGAATAGGTTTCGATCGAGGAATATGCACCATGAATAGAGTAAAAACTCAACCAAAATTCAGTTCATTCGAAATAACGGTTCCGAAGATATAAACAGAAAAGTTTTTCATGGATTTTCGACACCCAGTATCTCCCAAACCAAACCGAATTTTGAAAAATGGTATAGGAAAAAAGTGTTTCGTTTGATGGGAGGAATCTACAGTTAAAATATATGTACAAGTCAAAGACTAACCTTGTATACAACATACTTAGTTTCTTAAAAATCTAATTAATTGTACTAGAAATGCACATAAACCCTGGTGTAAAGACTCTTTACTAAAAATCGTCACCAAAAAATTTTAGATCACACTCTAGATTGATCTAATTCCGGAATGATCCGCAATATTTCACGGTCGTGGCGCTATTCATAGAGCGAAATAGGTTATGTTATGTTTTTAGAGAGATGACAGATGTGTTTAGGAAGTACTTGTCAAAAATTCCATCGAAACCTCAGACTTTCTATGGTCTAAGATCAAAACATGTATTAATTTTGAAGGTCATATAAGATTGTGGTTATGGAAGAATAGCGCGATCTCTTTCGAGAGAAATGAAAAGCAGGACATATAATCAGATCGACAAGAAAGTGTTAAACCAAAAATTATTCCTCTTCGCTTAGACGAAATCTTCTCAGTGTCTTCACCTGGTTTTCTATGGATCTATAATTGTTCTAATCATAGAACTTAAATGTTCTATGGTTCTCATGCTTGGTAGCCAACTGTCAAAAAATCTTACCTTGAAATTCTTCTTTTTGGGTCCGACCAAATTGAACAGGAAATAATTTAGCATCGACGCCATCCTATCTACCATCGTGGAATGTGTGAAGACTATGGTGATTTTCGAGGTTAGGTTTTCTAAAGCCGTGATCGTATCTTTTCCTAGGATATTATCGAATCGCGCTATCATTCCTATCTGCCTGATGGAACCCAATATTTGGGTAAGTTCGTGTGGCGGAAGAGTGGATTCTCCTTCTTCCCTAAAAAGTTATTTATCTTTATATTGCGTATGGGATCTAGCGCGATAGCACACTACCTTTGAGCTTGCAGCTCTCTCAAGCTGGACATATTGGTCAACGACTCGTCCAACAGAAAAACGGCATCGTTGATGAGGAGATTGATGAATCTTAGGAATATCGGGGGAAGTACCGCTTCCATGTTACTTTCGGCTTCTTCGGCCAACTCCCTGGAAATATCAGGAATAATTTGGGAAAACGCAAAAATTTTAAAGCCTCGATACTCATATCACGTAGAGTTCCGTAAATAACGCGGATAGCTTGGCCCATAACCTGTTACATGAATGTTTCTAATTTTCCACCAAATTGGAATTTTATAAAACAATTTTGAAGCTGAATGTTGAACAAAATGTAAGACGTATTGAACTGTCGCGTAAAAACTCTCAACTTCCTTAAATTGCGTTTTATTTTTTCATTTCGGAGTGGAATGAATTTTTTTCCCGAAATTATAACAAGAATTATGTGGAATCCAACTCAATTGCATGACAAACTTACTGAGGTTGCAACCATAGAAATCATAATATATATACTTACTCTAGAATGCTAAATCAATTGGACCGAAGTGTTGTAAAAATTTCAGTGTGGTCCATAATGCGCATACGTGCCATCAGGTTGTTTCTGAACAGGGTCGGCTTCAATAAAATTTTATGCTGTTATTGTTGCAGTTGAATTTAATCAATTCATAATTAGTATTCGACACTAGTTGTTTTGAACATATTGATAATTTTCAACAGTTATTTGAATGGTAAATTTGGAATCATCAGCGACTGGAAGATAAGCTGAAAATCTTTCATTATTCCAAAACCTCTTCAGGTGTTGAAAAAACCCGGTTTCGGTATTAAAATTAATTCAAGGATCAAGGAAGACAAATTCTGGTTAACAAACAACGAATCTTTTGGTAAAGTACAGAAAAAAAATCAAATGAGCAAAATATACTAATATATCCCTTCAGGACAGTTCTATTCTTCGGTGTTCCTGAAAATAGTGGAAACATGAAAATGTTTTGTACATCTGCCAATGCGTTACTCTGCATCGTTTCATGAGTGAATTCTGATACCTACATTCATTCTTCAAGTCATTTGTCTTTTTGAGTTCCGAGTATATTCCAAAATCAATCTGTTATCTTATCTGAATGAAACTGCAAAGTTTTACTTCAACATATTTTATTTTCGAGTTCGAATTATCCATTAAAAGATGATTTACTCACAAGATTTCATGATTTTTCATAATGAATTGCGTTCTTTTTCTATATAAAGAACCAATCTCATGGTGCGAGTGGATAGATATGTGTCAATCGAATGAAAAGCAAAGCGTGAATCATAAATTTTTAACAGTTTATATGAATGAAAAGGTGCACATAGTTCATAGTTTACATAGTTAAGTGGGAAATGAACGGGTCAAGACCACAACACTATACAGTTCATTGTTTATCGGATACTAAAAAATCCAAATCGAACACAACACACAACAAAAGCAAAATGCACACGAAGAATATCAAACACGAAAATAACAGTTACGCACCAGTAAACTAGTTTGTCTATGCAGTAAACTAAACTGTGGCTGCAGACTGACACTGAACACGGTCCTGCCTAGACTTTCACTAGGGTCATTTCAAAGTCATTTGCCACGAGACAGAAAAAACGGTGTTGCGCGGTCTATATCTATTTAGTGAAACCTACTACATTACTCTCTGATTTTCTCACCAATTCCACAAATATTGCAATTCACTTATGATATTAATGTGTCTAATAGTCGTAGGAAGTCGCTCATGAGCTATAAAATAAGTTTGTTACTCAATGGAATATTTTTATTGTTTAATTATATTGAACTTAAAATAGAACCGACAAAACATTTAGGGACTTGGCATCGTTCTACGTGAAATTTCCTAATGGTGAGCATGCGCACATTGTGAATCAGTTGCCTATGCGGCACGTTTTTCGCTGCGGAACTAGAAGGAATTAGCATTCTAGAGTAAGTATATATATTATGATTTCTATGGTTGCAACAAATAGAAAAAATTTAATTTTTCTGTTACTCAATCTTCGTGAATTCTAAAATGGCCGTTTGCGAGAAGGTATAATAACTATACCTGAAATGATCCTGATATTCTTCCGTTTCCCACAAGTACTCCATAATCTTATACATCGGCCTTCTGTAATTGAATTTTTGTTCGAATTCTACGCTCTGACCTGTCATTTCGATGCCTACAAACACTTCAAGTAAACTCCTAACAACCTGCAAAAACGAAATGATGAAAAACTACAACTACATAATAAACCAAAGACTTACCTGCTGCTTAAACTTATACTCAGAGAATAACCTCTTCCTCTGAAAGTTTTCCACTATCCTCGGCCTGGATATTTCTCCCCCATGAACCGGTAATAAAGCTTCCAGTCCCTCCGCCAACTCTGCCCTCAAATGTGGATTTTTCATGTACCGGTGATTTCCCATAAACATCAATATGAACGTCAACATATATTCGGATTTTTCAAGTTCTTGCTCTTCGAAGATGCTAACGTTGAACTTTTTGACGAAACTCACAAAACTGATCACGTTGTTGATGACGAATTCTGGAATACATCTACAACATAGGAAGATGTCAGCTTTTTGTTATTCGCATTATCCAGTTCAAGGAACCAATTGAGAACATTTTTGACCATTTTAACTGTCAGAAAAATGACAGCTGTCAAAAAAATTGACACTGTTTATGATCCTGGGTCTCTTTCAAATAACACAATGAACTACTCACTTCAATGTACTTGGAACGTCTGTGGAAATTGGAAAGGAAATTTGTGATTCCTCACTAGGGGCATAACTATCATTGTCTGTCGATCCCTGCTTGACGGCAACCTGACAAAGCCAATAACAGGTATAGGATATAAAGTTAAACATCGAAGTTAACATGTTAGGTTCGGTTAGTTGTGCTTTGTACGATAAAAATCTGAAATGAAAAAATACTATAAAAGAAATAGGTTAGGCGTTTGTTCGTATTTGTAACTTGAGCTCGCAAAAGCACCTTACTTAAGATTTATTCTTGATGCTCTCACAAACGAAGGAAAAATTGCAATTTCATATCATGCCGTGAAAAACAGAGAGAGATCAAATTTTTCACTTACTTGGTCAGTTCCATCTTCAATTTGTCTCTAATAGTATCTAGATTTCCAACGTTTCTAGATCCATTCCTGGCGGCTTCAAAATATCTTTCTAGTCTAGCAAATTCCTTGAAAAGTACATCTACATAGAGTTCAACATTGATAAAACCGAAAATATGTTCTTAGCAGTCGAAAGTAACAAATTTAGCTTTATACGTAAACTTAACAACAGAAAATTTTCAGGGAAAGGCTTAATGAGTTTTTTAAGTAGTAAAATTCTCCATACTGTAATTTACTTTTCATATTGATAAGACAATACCTTGATTTATCTTTGAAATTGGCAACACTGTTTTGTTCGACAATTAGGCAATCCAAACCACGTGGCGCCCTGCCTCCAGATAACCTATAAATTTTCTGACAGGTCGCTGGCTTGCAGTAAATATGAGGAATTTTATTATCTTATATGCATTTCATGAGTGAACGAGTGAGTTTTTAGGATTTCTAATATCAAAAAGTATCCTGAAGTATCACTGACGAAGAAAATTTCACTCAATCATATGATTACAACTTTTAGTATTGGGAGCCTGAAGAGATTGAAGAGAAAGTATTGGAGAAGGAATATTAATCAGAGCACTGTCCCTGTAACTTCTTTATCCTTTTATATGATATAAATTTAAATATTCATCAGTTTTACATTATCTGAATACTGCTTATTTCAGTGTCTACGAAGACACATTCACTTTAGTTTCTTATCTTCGATATTGTCAAGTCTTGATGACTGTTGACCCAATTTCCTTTTGTTTCCTGATAAGTCACTTAATATGTGTATAATACACCAAGTTACACACACTGGGTGTTCCAAAAGTTTCAAGAAAATCCTCATAATTTGAACGACTTGCACATCCAACTTTGGCACACATTTATGGGAATTTTATTGAAAATGCACTTAATTTAAATAATTTTCACTGGTCTGATATTCCTAAGAGTAAGATTGACTAGAAATATCAAAAAAATGTCCACATAAAACAATTTTTCAAGCAAATAAACGGTTTTAATGTCTACATGAACAAAGCTAAATTTGGTTTATTTGCCCACCAACTAACCTCAAAAAAATATTTGACAGGTCGTTGGATTCCCTAATAGATTTGACAGTTGCTTTGTGGTTAGGTTTGTAATTCCCACTTCGACATGAAAATACCATAATTACCTGATTCATTTTGATAGTTCTTTCCACAGCCACCACAAATCCCAAATGTAAGACCATGTGCGTAAGATAGAAACATTCCGAAATGAATGAGTAAGAATTGGCCATCGGCCTTTGTTCGGAAGAATCTTCATGCTCCACTGGCAGTAAACAAGTCTGTGCTGACATGTTTTGGAGGTGAATTTTTTTTTCCTGAATCAAATCATTCTGAAAAAATGAAATTGAAGAAATTAAATTTCCATACTTTTTAGGCGTTACTTACTGGCACCGCGCAATAGGTTGGATCCACTTTGAGAATTTTCTTCTTATTACAGAAAGGTTCGCTCAATTTCAACAATACGTTTTCTAATTGGAGCATAAAACCGTCAGGGGCGCACGTGTTATTCGCCATATTGAGTTCGGGCGGTATCTGTGTATTCCATAACTTTTCTCTGTCGGAATTCTTAGTAATACACTGACTTAACCAGTTTAAAACCATGTTATTAACCGCTGAGCTTGTTTTAAGTAACGATAAGATGAAGAGATGCAATTGATCTGTTATCAACTTGACTTTGTTCCACACTATACTTTCTGTATTGTCCAAAGCAGTCTAAAAGAAATTTTAAACCTTAATCTGATTTGTTTTTCCCTTTATTACTAGGAACAAGCATGCAAAAATGAACGAACTTTGCAATTTCCCAAAGCATTCTTATCAACTATTTCAAAAGTTTGGGAAATGCAAGCCTAACCAATCAGTATTATAATCATGAGAAATTACATGCGTTACCACATTTCCAAAATGCTCAAATTCTGCTCCCGGAGTCTTTGGTAATATACTTATATTGAGGAGTGCACCTAGTAAAGTACTTGCATAGGCCACTCCGGAAGGACTTTTAGGATTATTGCATTCCATAAACAGTATTGCATATTTTTCTTGCATCGTTAACACTCTGAGTACATCGAAAAATCGCATATCAAATGTTGATAAATGTTGAAGGAGTATATCAGAAGTGATGATAGAAATGAGGACTTCATAAAACCCTTTCAGAAATGTACCATCTGAAAAAAGTGATTGCAGGTAGAAATTTCAGGAAACCATTCGGATTCACTCACCATTTTCATCGTCTGCCTCAATAGCTTCGCAGAGACCAATGAAGAAATCTGAATCTAAATTTTCATACATCAATATATCCAATAACTGCTTATGTAAATTCTGCCCAGAATAAATATCTGGATAAATTAAAGCAGTAGCAGTATTCTTCAGTATTTCTTGTTTCACAATATGATAACCATCCCGTTGATCCAATCCTTCATCCATATACACTTTATAGCAAGCGTATAGATATTTAATAGCTTGATTTTCCCTTGAATGATTCGTAATTACATCATTTGAATCAGAGGAGTCGTTAGAGGTACTAAATAATCTTTCGCACAAGCAGTAGGATAAACTTTTACTGTCTAATTCCAACTTTTTGTCCGAAGTGAGAAGATCCCCGATATACGTGTAACCATTTTTCTTTGCAACTTCCTCATTTAAACTGAAAGCAAATATTCTTTCGAGAAGTGAAATTTGGGGTTCTTCCTTCAATATTTTCTTTCTGTTATCTGATAAAGACTCTGAAGGTCCCCCTTCTTTCACAAGTGCAGTAAATGGATTTGACATTTTATCAGGAAAAAGCAGGTAAGAAACCAAGTTTAGTCTTCACTAATTGTAAATTATTTGGTAGAGAAAAGCGTTCCAATAATTCCAATTTGTAATTCAATTCATCATTTGGATATTGGATTATTGGAATTTAAATCACTGATGACAAGGAATTGTTATGATTGGTGACAGATGACAAGTCTAATTTGACAATCAAACTTTATTCACAGAAATTAATCAATATTTAGGGGGTGAACACATCCTCATGCATGTATGGATAAGCAGTGACTGGAAATATTCGTAAGCGATCCTTGGACTAAAAACACCTCTCATTGTACTAGTGCAGAACTAGGCCCCATTAGTCAAACGCTTTACATGATATCCGAGGAATTCTGCCAAAAATGAGACTGTGGATAATAAGAATCCTACGAAAAGAATGTAACAAGGTCCCTGTAGGTGTTCTAAAGTTAACTTGAAAGCCTGGTGCGATTTTTCAGAATCCTTATCCTGGAGTAATCTCTTAAATCTGAATATAGACAACAAATAATCCATAAATCCAGATTCTATGCATCTTTCTATTTGATAGTTGAGCTGCTCGAATAAGTGGTGATGCTTTTTGAAAAGGTACACGACTTGAAAATTGATCAGCTCAATGGATGTTACTAACTCTCCTATTGATGGTTTTGCAATCAACTGTATTTTATCGAGAATCGTAGCAAAATCTTTACTTTTTGCAAGTTCCAACGCTGTCTCTGGAATTGTCGCATTTGTTACGGTATAAGTTCTGAGAATCTCTTTAGATTCAGGCTTATTATCGAAAAATAGCAGAGTTATGCCTTCCCTGAACTTAATGGGCAAGTGAGATTGTAATAAAGTTGGAATATCTTTTATGTCTCTTTCGTATACCGGAACACTAAATATGCTATACAGTTTCCCTTGAATTATAATAGAGTTTATCATGCATATCAGAAATATGGTCAAAAATAGGAACTTTATCATCACAGAATTCATTGCTTTTGGTACAGACATTCCTAGAAAAATTGCGTAGACGAAAGTGAAGTTTTTTAAAGGTGACCGAAAACATTGCTCTTTCCGGCCAATCAAGCAGAGCAAGATGTAAAAGACAAGGAATAAGATCAATGTTAAACCCCAACTTTTAGTTGTATATATATGCAGCATTGCTTTCCAATAAGACATCTTTTTTCCTTTAGGAATCACGAACATCACAGAGTCGTCCATTACAGTGTGCGTCACATCGAAATACAAGGAAGGATAGAAATTGACGAGTCCGATAAATATTTCTCCTTTGCCGTCTTCAAAGTCGTTGTAGATATTTTCGAAATTATAAGCGTCTCCTACATCGCTATCGTAGTTGTGCGGAAGAAAAACTAGTTCTAACCGTTCTTTTTCAGCTACCACCTTGAGAAAATCTACCAGAAGTCCAACTTTTTGACCATTTTCTATGTAAATCCATGGATGCACGGTGGCGAATGCAATTTCTATCAGGCAGTTTTCAGTGAAACCATCGATTTTTGTATCGAAAACCTGATGGAAATCTATGGGCTTCAGTTCATTCACTTCTATGTTCTTACCACAATTTCGGAAATTCGCTTGGAAAAACTGCAAACTTTCTGCATTTTCTAATACAATCATTGATTTGTATATATTGAGATCCCACAGGATGGTTATCAGTTCTTGGATATGTGTTTTATTTTCCGTTATACAAATATAGTTCTTACGGGTACCGAATATTTCTAGATTCCGTAGATAAGTTATGGCTGTTTTATATTTTTCAATCTCGTTGAAATGAAAAATGTTGTATTGCATGGGGTACTTAACAATGTGGTGATTTTCGTAAACTAAATGCTGTTCAACAGTGTTTCGAATCAGTGAGCTGAAAACACCGTGTCTCTTTCCGACGAAAAGTATTGGCGATTTTTCGGATACTTTTGCCGCAAAATATTCTCCATAACCATCGGTAGTTTTTTTGGTGATTGTAAAGGAAAAACTGATTATTGGTAGAACTAGGAGAAATATATTGTGTAGTAGCAACATCGTTTCAAGTCTATTTGTTTGACAAAAAGAAAAAATAGAACTTCTGTCTCAAATATTAGAGACCACTTACTGTTCGCTCTAGGTAATCGCAGATAATTTCGAACAAATAGAATTCCATTTAGTGGCACTTTGGAAACAAAACGGAAAGAAATTGATGGTACATTGGTAAAAATCATAAACTTAATTGAATATAAATTAGATACGGAAATGTATCACGAGAAACATATATTCTCATGAAAAGTGTCTTGAGAACAGCAGGAATATTTTGTTTCTACCTGCATGAAGAATTCGAATTATTTATGGAAATAAAATTTATGACCGAGGTGATCCGTCAATTCGGCCCATAGAAATAATATCTCTATGGTCCATTCGTTGATCACAGAAAATATTATAGTTGATCTTCTGCAGAGTTTATCAGATCTATGGTTCGGCCATTCACTTTGAGGGGTTCGAAAAAAACAAAACAAATTGAATAAAGTTTAATATAATTTATAAATTCAATAAATAAACTATCAATGTGCATCTTTGGTAATTGAATATAAAAATATGAAAACATTTTGTGCTGGAATGAGCGTAAAACTACGTCTTATTCAAATAACTAATTTCGTTATCATCCTCAGATCTATTCCAGGATTTTCCATTCTGAATGTTAACCTTTGGACTTATATCTAACGGAAGAAAGCGACAATTTCCATTAAAAATCTGCATCTCAACCCCTTCCTTCCCTTCTGGGTATACCATATTCGGAAGATGAGAAGACATTTTTACATCCCCGGCCGATTTCAGAACCCTTCGTGGCATCACGCATGTTTTCGATCTTACCTTGGCCGAATTTGGAAGTTTAAGACCAATTAGGTGAATTGGAAGTGTCCTGTTTGTTTTAGAGGATGCAACTTTGTTACAATTCAGTAACTGATTTCTAACAAACTCTCTGGCTGAACCCGGTCTTTGATTACTTTCCGTATGGACGGAACTGTAATAAACGTGAGGAAATTCTCCATCCGAACTTTCGTCGTCTTTTGAATTGAAGGCACAGGAACCATTTCCAACGTTATTGCTGTGATGATTGTTCAATTTTTTAGCGTACTCCGAATACAATTCGATTGCATTCTCATCATTTGATTCCTCTAACTCTTTAGCTTCACGTATCCTTTTGATTATTCCATCTCTTATTCTTTTCTCATTCTGTTCTTGCTGTGAAATATCAGCCAATACTCGTGTTTGTAGGTGTATGTGATTCTTTTCAATAAAACTCATTAACCATGTGAATCCTTTTAAAATGCCACGATCTACTTTTGTCTTTTTCCCCAGATATGTTGCGGAGCAGCACTCAACTAAAGTGGGACAATGATATTTATTCACCATATCTTCCAAATCCAGTTTTTCATGAAGATCGATTTCATCTAAAGCATTCTCGTCATCTTGTTTGTTCGCTAAAAACAATAACGGTTTCCCTGAAACCTTTTCATGGGATAACACAGATTCTAAAACCTGTTTTGCTTCATCTAGCCTCTCAATGTCGCTTGAGTCTATAACAAAAATGATTCCATAGGCCTAAAAATAATATTATTGAGAATTTTTCAGGAAAGACATGACCTTATCATACATCGACAAAATACTTTGGCCAAAGGCCTCTAAAGTTAGCTGCTCCTCCCAAGTCATAAACTTTAACAGCATAATTTTTGTAACTTAATTTTACAGAATGAAATCCTACAGTGGGTATAATATCAGCGATAGATTCCCCTGCCAAACCTTTTGCAGCCACCGTTTTACCCGCATTATCTAGTCCCACCAAAAGCAAGACAATCTTTCTGAAAAATTATTTGTTAGCGATTCTGTATCACATCGTATCCCGTTACTTCTATTACTTTTTCTCCTCTTTCCTACCGCAACATGCATTTCCCATGACAGCTTCTACAGATCATTATAGTAGAAAATATATTCATTTCATTTGAAATTTTTCGAAAAGTATTTGTTTGCGTTTATGACACTTGACATATTTTATTTCAAAATTCATGGATATCCATAGAAAACAAAATTGTCTATTTCTTCACTTTGAGGCCTTTATTTTTGATCATCCTGGTGTTTCGTATTCATGTAGGTCCTGCCTTATCTATCATTGGAACCACAGAACACCATTTTTTTATTCTGTGGTTCTGTCAGTTGTCGCCAGAGATAAGAGGTTATCTATGGTTGTCATTTGTTGCCAGAGTCGTCGTAGCTCCTTTTCTATCCACGTTTCGTTTACAAATTCTACCAATAGGAAATGAAAATGTCATCTTTGAACGGGGAAGGGGTTTTGTTGTTCTGGTTTGAAGCCTAAAAATTGCTGAATTCAAATTCGCCTGAGTTGCATTCATGAATTATGAAAATTCTTTAACGTTTTTGAATTATTAGTTAATTAGACACAGGATATTAGTTTCTCATATCGAAAAATGGAGAAAAATACGAACAAATTTTTAATATGTGCTCTCGGAGTATTCATTTCGTACTTTTATTTCGGCATATTGCAAGAAAAAATAACAAGAGGAAAATACTTTTACGAGAGTATAGATGAAAATGGAGAAAAAACTATGAAGCAAGAAATATTCACGTATTCCCTATCTTTAGTTTTCATTCAATGTATCATTAATTACATTGCAGCATATGGTTCGCTTTGTATGGGATCTCAAAAGGAAGATAAAACGACAAAAGTTTATTATATAAGTGTATCTACCTGCTACCTACTAGCTATGGTAGCGTCGAATATGGCTTTACAATGGATTCCGTACCCAACACAAGTTGTAGGAAAATCTGCAAAACCTATTCCAGTTATGATTTTCGGAGTTCTTTTGGGCCGAAAGTCTTACGCTCTTAAAAAATACTTTTTTGTGTTCCTAATTGTTATCGGTATGGTGTTATTCATGTTGAAAGATAAGCCTGCTGGCAACATTGACTCAGGTACTACATTTGGTATTGGGGAGATACTCCTCATCCTTTCGTTGACTATGGATGGTTTAATTGGAGCTGTCCAGGTAAAATATTCTGAACAATTTTTTTTATTGAAGTTAGAAATTCAAGTGTTGCTGTAATCCAGCATTGGAATACAAATGGATATTTTGATTGTAGGAAAGGATAAGAGCTGAATATTCCCCGTCTGGTCATCAAATGATGAAAGCTGTTAATGGTTATTCAACAGTATTCCTACTTATTGCTCTTGTTCTAACCGGAGAAGCAGTAAACTTCTCAAGTTTTGCAAGCCGTCATCCTTATATTCTTTATAATTTACTGTCATTAGGCTTAACGCAAGCAGTAGGACAGCTATTTTTGTTTGTTATGGTGAGTTCAATTTGATGATCTCTACGTTTACAGTGTTGCCAAATTTCCCTGTTCCTGGTTTTCTGTGTAGATGGCTATTTCCAGAAGTACATATCTGATTGTGCTTAAGTTAGATATTGAGCTATAAAAATTGATTGCTTTTATGTTTTTTTTTCATATATTGATGAGATTGTCATTTCAGGTATCGGAATATGGTCCATTGGCAGTTTCGATAGTTACAACGACTAGAAAATGTTTCACTGTGTTAGCTTCAGTGATATTTTTTGGTAACACTTTGAATTCAAGGCAGTGGCTTGGGGCTTCTGCAGTTTTCGCCGGCCTTTTTCTAGATATATTCTTCTCTAAAAGTAAAGCACCTGCTAAAAAGAAGGAAAAAGTAGGAGAATCGAAAATTTCGAATAGTAAATAAATGACATATTTAATTGTGATGATATTTATTGATATACATAAACTTTTTGTTTAGCGTTTTAAAAAGTGTTTCATTTTCGCCCATATGATATGCTATAAAAAACACTTGGTACTTTGACAGCTCTACATCCAGGTGAATTATTTCGAGTTTCACATTTCCTCTAGGCAGGAAACCTACCACGAACCAATTTTGAATGAAAACTGAATAGAATCACAAAACTTGGCCGCCATATTGAATTTAGAAATTAAAAAAGTTATGGCTGTCAGTGTCATGTTTGAGTATCCGTGGGCTGTCATGACATTTATGATTGACAGCTGAAACACCTGTAGACTGTTGTTATTTAAGGTCGAAACATAAAAAATTATCTCAAAATGTATTTATTCGAAATTTACAGAATTTAAAGAGGAGATTTCACTCATAATTAAACCTTCGTTTGCCGTCGAATCTGAATCCGTAGGCTGCTGCGTTCTTGGTGTCCACCAAAGCAGGATTGCGATATTTGAAGAAACTCCCGTGCGAATGTGCAGCTCGAGCCGATCCTGTGCCAGCATCTTTGGCGTAGAACGCTTCGAATGTAACATTTGGGTGCAAGGCAGAATTTATTTCAGTGTCGTTTGGATCATAACTGAACACCAACATCACGTGGAACAACGCGATTAATATTATCGAAAATAAAAAACGGCAATTTTTGTTATCCATCTTATGAGGTTCGGTAAGAACTGGCAAGATTCAAGTGGGCGACTTTTGCGAACGCTGAATGTTGTTAAATTCACTTTCTCCTTTTCAGTATGCCGCCGTTGTCATCGCAGAGCGATTTTATTTATCTATCTGTTTGGAAATACACTGGGCGCGTCTTTATTTCAAGTTCATCAAATGAATGCAAGAAGGCAGCTAAACTGAACCCATTTTTCCAAATGTAATAATTCAGAAAATTTAAACAACTAATTCGTTACAATTTCTATATTTATGTCCATAGGGCTGATTAGTAAATTTCAGATGGATTTTGATGACTTCATGACAATAGCATTCTCATTGCTCTCAAAAGCAGATTTGAATAAAAAACGCGCACTGTCTCTAGGAGCATAGATAGTTTTTGTATGCTCCTAGACCGTCTACTTGAAATAAAAAACTTCCGTTCAAATATAATGCTCTGTGGTTGACACCTTCAGTCATAGAAAAAAAATATTATTTTTTCTATGACTTCTGTCAAAGGCTCCTCACTTCTGTGGTCTCTGTACCACAGAGAAAGAAATCTTTTTTCTATGGTCTGTATCGTTTCTCGATGACTTGTTAAGATGAGAAATAGATGCATAGAAATACCTGGTGTTGGCACTGATTAGATTTTGGACTTTCTTGTCGATCGAAAATGTGATATTTTGTGCGGCTTTTCATTTCTCCCGAAAGGGGTCGCGTTTTTTGTCGTTGCCGCAGTAGCGCCACGACCGATAAATATTGCGGATTTATTCCGGAACTAGACCAAAATATGAAATCTAGGATGCCGTTTTGATCTACAAATTTTGGTCACGATTTTTAGTAGGGAGTCGTTACACCAGGTGTTCTATGCATCTATGATGAGAAATATCTTTGTTTTTTCTTTCGAAAGTTATGACATAATTGAATCCAACCTGATTGTTCAAACACTTTGTAGGCTCGAAATTTCCTAACTACAGGCATTTGTCCATAGGAAAATCTGAACAAATTTTTCCGTAAATAGTGATTTTAAGTTCATCAAAAAAATGAAAGCAGGCTGCTTAACTGAACCCATTTCTTACAATGGAAGAATTAATTCAGAAAATTTGAACAAATCATTCGTCATAATTTTTATATTTTGTCTAGGGCTGATTAGTGAATTTCCGATGGATTTTGATGTTCTCATCGCTGATTAAATTCATCACAAAAACGCGCACTGTCTGCTTGAATTAACAAAAAAAACTTTCTTTCAAATTCAATGCTCTGTGGTTCCAACCTTCAGTCATAGAGAATATATATTCTTTTTTCTATTACTTCTGTCAAAGGCTCTTTGGTTCTGTGGTCTGTACCATAGAAGATGGAATCTTTTCTCTATGATCTGTATTCTCGATTGACTTCTTTTAAGATTTGAAAAATCTTTGTTTTTCTTTCGAAAAATATCGGAATTAAATCCAATTTAATTTTTAAGGACTTTTGATCAAAATGATACGCTTGTCCATAGGAAAAACCGCGCAAAGGTCTATTCACAGGTGGGTGAGAAGTAAGAAGTGCCCCTTTTATAAAAACTTTTATTTTTGTATTGTACATACATACAAATGTGTACAAGATATTTACATTAATTCGTAAAATCTATCAAAGTAATCCAACAAGAAATTTATAATACACAGCAATTCGTGAAAGTATTTTTCAGATCAAGTAAAAATACGTGATAATCCATTGTTGAATATTAAGTAGGTAATAAATAAAATAACTATAATAAGGAATATATTAATTCACTGATTTTCATCTTGAGGATAAACCATGCACTGAAAATTCTCCTGATTTAAGATTCTTGGGAATGTAACAACCAAGATTTCGTGTTTCATCTGAAATTCTCATCACTCTTTTTCCTTCAAACAATTATAAACTATATTTCTTGTAACGACATAGATAACAAAAATATCTACCTTCCAAATCCCAAAACTAAAATTACCGAATAAGAAATAAGGATACATTTATTTCATCACAGTTTCAAAGTACACATTAAATTTATATAGGGAAACTATTTTTTTAAATAATAAAATATATAACACAATTTTTCTCATAATTGAAATGGATCCACCATTTGTTGAAGATTTGATAAAATCTGGAAATTAATAAAATATCGAAAAATTATAACAATCATAATTCATCTTTGATATCCGTTTTTATTAACTCATCACTGTTCTCACTATTAATTCCTTTAGATATATTTTCACTTTCATCCGAAATGTCTTTGAATTTTACTTCTTTTTTATCTTGTACGTACATATTCTTGATGACGTTCAACATTAAAACTTTTTTACTTTCGTCCATTTTTTCTTCCAGGTGGTTCATTTTATTCAGGACTTCTTTCAAGGAGTCTCCATTATTATTATAAGGTTCAGTTGGGACTTTATCGAACTGAATGAAATCAGCAATGATATCTTCGGTTTTTTCTAGTAAAATTAAGGAATCGTCGCTAGTGCGATGATATTCGATCATTAGTTCCTTCAAAAACCATTCGGTTTGCTTGCTGATGTCGTGATATTGACTTTCTGATATTGAATAAGGGCTTAGCGTCTTATAGTACACTTTTAGAATGTTTATAGGGATGATTAAGTCTCTTTCGGTCAGGGATTTGATTAAACCTTTTCTTATTCGACTCCACTCGGGGTTCGTGTAAGTCTCACTGAATTCTTCACTGGCTACGTCCGGTTTCAACAAAATATCCTTCTGCGTTATTCTTATTTTACCGTTAACGATATTCGCGACTAAATTTCCAACAGCGACAGTTTTCGTGTACCCTATACCGGTATGTTTGGTTAGGAATTTTTGGACGGACACTTTCAACCGTTGAAACATGCTTTCTTCCTCGATTTTCGTGGCCGTATCCCCGTTCTTCATCTGCCCCATGGAGATGGTCGAGGAGGGATCGTCGGCCAGAGCGATCAGAAGTTTGGACGCGTCTTTGGAGTAAAGAAACACGACCGGGATTTTAACGTCGTCGTTACCGTCCCCGGACATGGAGAACATGGGGGTGGTGATGGCGCTGCTGTCGGGCACGTTGTCTATGATTACGGCGCCTATCGCGCCCGCCTTTTGGACCCTTCGGGCTTTGTCGACGAACATGCATTCTCCTCTTTCGAGTAAAGCGATTTTTCCTGGTGAATGAAGAAGGTGAATTGACAAAAACAGAAATACTAAAACAACTCCTCTAAAATAAAAAAGCAGCGAGACCAACGAATAAACTGCTCCACATGAGTTAGGGATATTGATTTAAATTGCAAAAAAAATATAGTTAAAATAAGATTTTTGTGATGAAAATTCATATTAATATGATTTCAAGTTGCAAATTAATTTTAGCCTGTAGGTCTGCAGCGTTGAGAAAAATCGAGTAAAATAACGAAATTTCATTCCCAGAGAATTCAAGCATTTTAAGACTATCAATACAATGTATGGCCTCCAGGGACACCAATAACAGCTTGTAACATATCTGAATTTCCTACCCTGCAAATAAAATGCACCGTTGCCAGACTCCATGGCTTCTAACTTTGCAACGTCTATTGTCGAAACGTGGAACTACGTTGAATGAACTTATTTGATATTATTTTATAATTCTATGAATGATGAATATTAGTACGACTTCAAGCAATACTTTAGGCAATTCGCATCTTTATAAATAGGAGATTTTAATCATATCGAAGATCCACCAAGAAGTAAACTCGTTCTTCTGTGACCATCGAAGAAATACGATTCTGTGGGAGAAGAACTAACCTCCAAAACGACAAAGAATGGAGGGGCTTTTTTAGTTCACTTTTAACTCGGCGTCTGTCGGTTTTCACTTTGATTCTGGTTCACAATAGTGTCCCTTTGAAATGGAGTTCCTCTTCTAGGAATCCGCCATTTTTAGTATATTTTAAAGACGCTTCTTTGTTATCTGGTATGTACACTGTCCCCATTTTAAATAACTCTGTTTCATTTCACAGGATTTAATCTCGTTAAGCTTGTTCTATTTTATTATTGCATTTCTATTGAATATTGTGGAACTCTGTTCTGCTACCAACCCATTTGAAATATTCTTATACTGTTCGTAAGGCTTACTGCACATTTAAGTATTCACTCGACATTATGGTTTAGGCATTTGGAGTTGTTGCTTTTAGGATAATATTTTACGTACAAATATCACTGGTTTGGAGGCCTAGGGTAAACTGTTTATATCGCCTGTGCTAGGGAAAACATCCCCCACAACAGTGGCCGGTGAAACTTCCCCTGAGAGTTCTTTTGACGAACGTCCTCAGAAACCAAGCCTCGCCTTCGGGCCCTTGGCGTACCCGATAAGCAAGGAAAGCTTTGAAGGTGCCATCGTTCATCAGTTAACAGGAAATATAAAGAGTTTATCGTCACTTCCAAACCAACGCGACTGCTATGATCTCACACATAACACTTAGAAGGAAGGATTCTCACACTAGGAACTACAAGGATACTGCTTATGAATTTAATTAATAATCAGGTGACACACTCTATATGCCTATAACCTTTGGATAACTTTGGATGTATTGGATTCTGCTTTTTATCACAATTGTGCCTAGTAATAACCTTACCGGAGTATAGGAAGCTCCATATTGTACATATCACCAGTGCTCGTCTTATTAATAATTGTTCTGTGGATTGTAAACATATCATCTGTAATGCTAGAAGGTTTTTTGCTTTGAGTTTCAATTGATTCTCGTTCGTTTTTCCTTCATAGGCTATGGTTCCCCGAACTATGGCGCTGGACGAATAAAGGGCTCTTGTCCCACCTTTATGTCCAATCTAGTGTTTTATTTATCAATTTTACCTCATTATTTCCCATCCTATATTTCACTAATCTGAGTTATTACGAATCTGAATTACTACGACATAACATAGAGTTCTACCAATCTAGACGATAACATCACAAGCCAAAAATATAAGTATAAAACCCCCTTTAACGTAATTCTACCCTCAGCTCTTCAGAGCAGTGTTGCCCCTTTTCTCCTTTTCATAATGTTCCTAGGATTTACAAACTTGGAATGTTACAAGCTTGACATCTTCTTTGCATGCTACACACGAGGTTGTTGAACATTTCTTGAGATTTTTAGTTCCATAAACGGGGCAGAAGCTCTCTCAGATCATTTAAGGATTCTGGGGTAGGTTGATGATTATCTAATCTTCTTTGGAGCATATCCCATGCATGTTCTATGCCATTCAAATCTGGTGAGTGCGGAGGTATTGGTAAATGTGGAATACCAAGCTCCTCGCGCGCATTCTCAACTACGGCTTCACGGTGCGGTCTAGCGTCTAGAAATTGAAAAGTTTCACCAATAGTAGAGTGAAAATTTGGCACAACATTGTCAATGACATGCTCCCCATAGTGTAAAGCGGTCATATTCCCAGGACAAATGTGTAGATCTGTGCGCCCGTTGAAACATATCCCGGCCCATACCATAACACTACCCCCTCGGAATGGATGGACTTCTTGGACATAGCGACGATTACGGGGTATGCGTGGGATTGTTCATACCCTTATTCTTCCAGAATCTGAAAATCGTCCATATCTGGATTCATCGGTGAAAAGGACACTACGCCATTGATCGTTCCAATTGATATGTCGCCTTGCCCATTCCAGTCTTTGACGCTTTTGGTCACGTGTTAATGGAACTCCTCTTAATAGACGTCTAGAACCTAGATTCACCTCTCTCAAACGTCGTCTGATGGTTTCGATGGAAACTTGGACCCCATCTGCATTTTGAAGAGTATTCCGTGGCATTCTACACGTAGATGTAGGGTTTCTTCTCGCCGAAACGGTGATGAAACGATCCTGAGCAGGTGTTGTTTTTCGTCGCCCACCAAGCCTTGGTATTTCCAACACGGAACCTATCTCCCTGAACCTATTCCAAAGTCGAGATATCACACTTTGGCTGACTTGGAGCCTTTCCGCTACAACAACCTGAGTTAGGCCACCCTGTGCATTCCGATAGCCCTATTAGCCTCAGCGTTTGTTAATTTACGTCTTGGCATTTTCAGAAAACTCGCAGCCGTTGATAAACTGACTTCATTTCAAAATAAGAACATTCATGAAGCATTTGCAAAGAACCAAACTTCAGAAAAAAGGCGACCAGATTGACGAAATGTCTCATACTGATTTTTATTGGATCGATTCAAGTTGTTATTGAGTTTAAAATGATTTTACAGCGATTTTCTCGAAGATTACATACTTTTGAATACCATTACCATATCAGTAGCAGTATAGTTCAACAGTGAATATTCAGATAGTTTCGTTCAGAAAATCAACTTGAAATACGAAATTCAAATTAATGGCGAGAAAAGATTCCTGCTTTACCCACATATTCACTAATTTCATAGTTCAGCGATTTTCGGATAGAGATCGCTGTTGTACATTTCATTCATAATTAGAGAGATATTCATAGAACTTATAGTGATAATGTAAGTTCTATGAAGATATTCCATAAAATGCACGGTGGCGCCTCTAGATCGGATTAGTTTTCCTACTCGCTCTGAACAGCGACCATAATATGAATATTCTCTGAAATGTTATTCGTTGTCTTAGACTTTTACACCTGAAAAATCAAGTTTATGTTCATCTTTAAAAAAATGAGAACACAAAGCAGTCTTCCCCCTATTTTTTTTATTTCGTATTTATCAGTCTATCTCTAAACGTAAGTAGCAACCCGCGCATTTGCATATTTTGGCTCTTGGTCGTCTATCTCAAAACAGCGATTCTTCCACCTGTTCGTCCTCGCCTTCGGTCCCTGTAGCATTCCGATAGCCCTATTAGCCTCAGCGTTTGTTAATTTACGTCTTGGCATTTTCAGAAAACTCGTTTCAAATCGAAGCCGTTGATAAACTGACTTCATTTCAAAATAAGAACATTCATGAAGCATATGCAAAGAACCAAAGTTCAGAAAAAAGGCGACCAGATTGACGAAATGTCACATACTGATTTTTATTGGATCGATTCAAGTTTTTATTGAGTTTTAAATGATTTTACAGCGATTTTCTCGAAGATTACATACTTTTAAAAACGATTGAATACGATACCCCTAACTCTTGTGGAGCAGTATATTTCAACCTACCTTCTAGTTCGCCGGGATTCTCCAATTCTTTACAGGCCGTGTAAGGGTGGACGATGGCTGTGGTCGATGAAACGACCTGGTCTTCCTTCAGGTTGATTCCGAATTGAGCCGGACAGGCGTGAATTGAGATCGTCTGCAGGTCCCCTTTCTCGTTCTTGAACGGGAACGACACGGATTGTGCCAGGGTCTCTTGGAGATCGGGTTGTAATTTTGACAGTTGCACCATTTCTTGCATGAAGAGGAGGCCATTTTCCGCGTCAGCGGGTGTACGGGCCTTTGTAAGGTATCGGATAATTAATTTTACATCGATAAACGGGGTGTTACTGAATGTATTCAGAACTTCACATAATGTTTACAGTTTGTTCAGACTCTGGTTTGTTATTGTTTATAGTTGGCCTCCAGATAACCAAAACTTCGATTTTCACTCTACGCATGCGTGGTAAGATTTGGCGGCAAAGTCGATTTATGATGGAAACGGCAGAATTCATAGATATTTATACCACGGTACACAAATGTATCGTGATTTATACTATGTTTCGTAAAAAATCCTCAACCTCAATGAAAATATCAGCAAGCTGACAACATCTTCTTGAAATTTCTGTGCAAGAATTCACAGAATCGATACAAATTAGATTAGGTTAGGTTGTTTAATAATACATCTGAATGAAAAGTCTTTCTTCATGATATTGTTTGGGAATTTCGAGGAAAATATGAACAAGTTATTAGTGTTTACAAACTAATCTGCAGAAAAATCGAAGAAGGAACTTATTTTGGTGGAATAAATGTGGCTTTTTAGTTGCAGATATAATCCGATGAAACTGACTGTTTTTGTTGAAATTATCGTGTTTGCCACATTTTTATTCCAATAAGGTTAGTACTTGAGTATTCCCTAAATGTATAAACTCAATTTCTATCGAGAAATATGAACTTTGAATCAATTCCACCTCATAATTTCAGGGACGTAATTAGCACATTTTTTTTTCAAATGGCTATATGTATATCTTTTTAACAGAGCCGAATTCGGAAAAATGGAAAATGAAAAAAAGCTTTCTTTTGACCTCAAGAATCTTCAGTTGAAATATATGTACAAGTCACCCTGTATATTTTAACTGAAGATTCTTGAGGCCAAAGGAAATCTGTTTTTCATTTTCCATTTTCCATTTTTCCGAATTTGGCTCTGTTGAAGAGATATAGCCATTTGAAAAAAATTGGACCAAATACGTGCCTGATACGATTCTCCGCAAACACCCCAAAGTTCATATTTTTCGATTGAAATCGAGGTGATTATTAGATATTCCTGGTGATACATTTAGGAAATACTCAAGCACTAACCTTATTTGAATAAGAATGTGACAAACACGATATTTCCCAACAAAAACACTCACTTAGTTTTGTCCGATTATATCTGCAATGGAAAAGTCATATTTCTCCCAGCAAAATAAGTTCCTTCTTCGATTTGACCAAAGATTAGTTTGTGAACTCTAATGATTCATGTTTTCCTCGATATTAAAAAACTATCTCATAAAAAATTGTTTTCTCACTAACCTAACATAACTCCATTAACCTAGGTCATAGGATTCGAGGTCAATGACCTAACCTAACACATCTTCTGTGATAATTCACAGAACTTTTGAGAAGACGAGGCCAGATTGCTCATTTTCTCTTCGAACAATGGTATAGGCGAAACCAACGAAGTAGTACATCCCCTATCGTTAACGGATGAACTATCGCAATGGCACTAGTTTTGCTTACTTATCGCTAAAGGCGTCTAGGCGTTGCTCTTTGGAAATGCCAAACGAGTAGTTCTGCTTCTCGTCGATATAGCGCTACGATCTTAATTTCGGTCGCCTATAACGGTGCGCTGCGATGCAGCCGCCACGCAAGACAAACCGTTATTCTGTGTCTCCAACGTTAGTCTCATCACAGACCAGTTTGTGGTTCCATGAACGACGCTTGGACTTCGATTTATTTATTCGCAGAGAATAACGCACACAGGTGAAGACTTTCAGTGAATTGATGTCATAATAACCGTGTAGTGTCGAGTTGAAATTCCAAGAGGATATTGTTTAGATAGATATTCGCCTGAAGGACCGGTAACAATAATTTTTTAATATAAAATGTGCGTATAAAATGTGTAATTTCATGCTTCTTTGAATTCAAGTTTATCTCCCACATTTGTGGGATTTTATTATTAGATATCTCTACATCAAAAGTTTTTCCATCATAGAGATTTAAGTCTTGAAGAAGTTATAGTTATAGTGAAAAGGGGTTACAGTCCACTGCGACCTTAAGGTCTATTGTGCCCCCTGACAGAGCTGTCATCATAGCGCCTCCTACAGCTCGCCCTCTAGTTCCAGAGATTTGATGAAATCCAGAATCTGGGACGGCTTCAAGGAGGATAACTCCCCACTTCCATAAGTTTCTTGTCCAACTCACTCTTTCCTTTGGCTTGCAATGGCATAGCATTCCGTAACAAGGTGAATAGGAGTTTCTTCCTCCTCCCCACAGAATCTACACTCATCAGTGTCCGATAAACCCAATCTCAACAGATGCTTCTTTAGGCGACAATGTCCTGTGAAAAAGCCAGTGAGTAGGTGAAGTTGGTTTTTACTGAGATCCAGATATTTTTTGGATCTAGCAGTTTCAAAGTTCCGGAGGAACTTTTCGGAATGATCCATCCCTGGGAGATTCCGCCAGAGTTTTTCTCTTTCGGTTTTCTCCTGCAGCATAAACTCCTTCTTGTAGATGCATTTTCCTATACCACAGAAGGGTTCTGGGCCAGTGAGTGGCGTTTGTGCGCCCTTTCTGGCCAGTGTATTGGCCTCTTCGTTTCCTACGATTCCCGAATGACCGGGAACCCAGATTAAAAAGACCTTATTCTTCTTGCCTGCCTCATTGAGGAAGTTGATAAACATTGTTAATTTGTTCAGACACAAGAGAAGAAATAATATTCGATGATAATTAATCCAGGAAAGCATCCAGATTATTCTTGATTTTTTCCTCGAATATCGTATACCATTAGGAATAACTCGAAAACGAAGCGTTTTATTGAAAAAAACATAGGAATACTTTCATTTTCTAAAATGGCCGATTCTTTCGAAAATATGAACCGTTTATCCTTTTCAAGTGGTTTTATAGTATTATACAGGGTGAGTCTTTGACTTGTACATATATTTTAACTGTAGATTCCTCTCATCAAACGAAACACTTTTTTCCCATACCATTTTTCAAAATTCGGTTTCGTTTGGAAGATACAGGGTGTCAAAAATCCATGAAATTAACACTATTCTTTCCATATATTCGGAACCGATATTTCGAATGAACTGAATTTTGGTTGATTGTTTACTCTATTCATGGTGTATATTCCTCAATTGAAACTTATTTCATATTTCTACTGGTAAAAAAGTTACAGTATAGTCAACTTATTAATTCACGCAAAAATACTATAAAACCACTTGAAAAAGATGAACGGTTCACGTTTTCGAAAGAATTGATTATTTTAGAAAACAAAAGTATTCTTATATTTTTTCAATAAAACGCGTCGTTCTCAAGTTATTCCTAATTGTATAAGATTGAATTAGAGGAAAAAATCATTAATTTCAAGAATAATCTGAATGCTGTCTTGAGTTAAATCTCATCGAATATGATTTTTCTCTGGCCTCTCAACAAGTTACCAACGTTGGCAGAATGTTTTTCAACTTTGTCAAGACTAAAATCTCTGTGATGAAAAAAGTTGGATGTAGAGATATGTGATAATAAAATTCCACATTCGTGGGACATAAAATTATTCATTTTATATGCAGTTTCTATTTGAAATTCATTGTTACCAGTCCTTCAGCAAAATATCTATCGAAACAATATAACTCGACACCAGAACGACACTAATATTACATCAATTCACTGAAAGTCATTTACATAATCATCACCTGTTTGCTTCATTCTCTGTAAATAAATAAAGCGTGAAATTTGTTTATGCCGTGCTGACTAACGTTTTAGGTTGGACTGGTTGGAGCACAGAGCATCGCGGGTACATCTACGGCCTTCTGAAGGGAAGAGTGGCCTACTCTTCCCTTCAGAAGGCCGTGGATGGCAACTGAAATTAGGAACGTAGCGCTATATTGGCGAGAATCAGAACTACTCTTTCGGCATTTTCAAATAGCAACGCCTAGACGCCTTTAGCGATTGTGATAGTTCATCCGCTAACGATAGGGGACGTACTGCTTTCTTGAGTTCGCATTGTTTGAAGAGAAAATCGGCAATCTGGCATCGTCTTCTCTATAGTTCTGTGCTATATCACAGAGAATGTGGTAAGCTTAGGTCATTGACCCTGAATCATATGACTTTGGTTAATGGAGTTAGGATAGGTTAGTGAAAAACCATTTTTTATGCGATCGTTTTAGAATATCGAGGAAAATATGAACTAATTATTGGTGTTTACAAACTAATCTTCAGGAAAATCGAAGGAGGAACTTATTTTGGTGGGTGAAATATAGCTTTTCAATTGCCGAAATGATCGGACAGAACTGAGTGTTTTGTTAGGAAATATCGTGTTTGTAACATTCTTATTCAAATAAGGTGAGTATTTTCTAATTGTATCAACCAGAACATCTAATAATCACCTCAATTTCAATCGAAAAGTATGAACTTTGAGGTGTTTGCAGAGAATTGATCCAGGCACGCATTAAGCTCAACTTTTTTTTTTCAAATGGCTATATCTCTTTAACAGAGCCGAATTCGGAAAAATGGAAAATGAAAAAAAGGTTTCCTTTAGCATCAAGAATCTACAGTTAAAATATATGTACAAGTCAAAGACTCACGCTGTAACTTTCATACCAGGAGAAATATTGAATGACTCACCCTGCATATACAAGTGGGGGAAAGGTCTATTGAGAGGGATTAAAAATTTGCAAGCGCTGAAGCTAAAAAAGGCTTCATTCCAGGGAGATTTCTTTTTGATTTCTCATTCTCTGAATGAATGAACTTTTAGATAATTTCTTCTAGTGGACTCCGGATATTACAAATATTAACAGAATAGTATAATTCAGGTTTCTTACCGCGGAAAAGGTGTGCAGCAACTGGATTCTCCCGTCGTTGAACGCGATGATATTGATCCCCATATCTTTGACCAGCTTCAGATGGTGCACGTTCGAGGTCGAGAACTCGCTGGCCAAAAGTCGCCTCTTGGGTTTCCCCCTGGGACAAACCTCGTCCACCATGTTCTTCAGCGGCGTCCTGAACGACTCGGGGAATAGCTGAAGAGTATTGGGACAAGACCTCGAGTACTCGTCGTCGTCCATCTCGAATTCGTTGGCGTTTTTCGATCGATTTCGACCGCCCAGGGTGAGAGGGAACAGGTGCCCCTCGGTGGTGAAGATGAATTCGTTTATGTTGAGAATCAGGTCCTCGGGATCGGCGAACAGGAGGAAGAGGTATTTGAAGGTCTCCGATAGGACGAAGGAGTCCATGCGGTCTTCTTGTTTCGCCGTTCTCACGTCGTTCACCTTCGGAAATTTATAGCGATGAAGCATAGAACTTGAAGTAACATCAACCAGATCAAAAAGTGGGTAAACATCTCGAGTGGGTGGAACAGCGAGATTTTCATGTTTCCATGGATATGAGCTGTCACAGAGAACAGAAACACAGAATTTTTTGCCGAAATGTAGTTTCAATAGTGAGTTGTCAATTTTCATCTATTCTCCTCATTTTTCAAATGTTTATGTTATAAATATGCATTGCGGACATTATTTTTGAAGCCAAAATTGCCCTTAATCAGTTTATTTATTTAGTCATTAGTGTATGGATGCTTCACAGTACGTTACTTCACAATGCAATAGAAGGAAACTACAAGTTTAGGTAAAAATGACAACAGAAGTGAAAAACAAAATTAGTAATTGACATATTATATCTGTGTTTCTGTTCTGTATGACAGCTCATATCTATGAAAACATGGAAATTTCGCGGTTCCAGGTTCCACCATAGAACTTCAATAGAGGATCTGCGAGATTTTCATGTTTCCATACATATGACCTGTCACACAGAACAGAAATACTATGAAACTGACATAGAACTCACTATCAGTTCTATGGAAACTAATAATCAAAATCCGATTCAATAGAAGAGTCTCTTCATGCTGGCCAACTGTTTAAAACTACCTAAAATCACTTCCCTTTTTTCCGTAATAATTCAACTCTTACCTGAAAGCTTCAATCCTAATGAATATATTCTAAAAATATTAGATGTCACGAAAGTGTCCTTTAGGAGTCATGATTTTTTATTTTCTTATGTTTTCATCAATGCTTCTTTGCTATGAATCTTTGAATAAGATATTCCCACCAGAAATTTTCTATGGAGAATTTGAATTTAACGATCCTTGCGATTTTGCGTTGGCTTTGCCTTGAATATTGTGTTAATTGTCAAAAATGAGATGTTTTATTAGATAATTTAGATTGCGAAATGTCCACAATTTTGGTGGGGATATCTTATTCATAGATTCATAGCAAAGAAGCATTGATGAAAACATAAGAAAAGAAAAAATCATGACTCCTAAAGGAGACTTTCGTGACATCTAATATTTTTAGGATATATTCATTACGATTAAAGCTTTCAGGTAAGAGTTGAATCATTGCGAAAAAAAGGGAAGTGATTTTTAGGTATTTTTAAACAGTTGGCCAGCATGAAGGGACTCTTCTATTGGCATTTCGGCAAAAATTTGTGTGTTTCTGTTCTGTGTGACAGCTCATATCTATGGAAACATGAAAATCTCGCGGTTCCACCACAGAACAGAAACACAAAAATACGATGAAACTAACATAGAACTTAATATCAGTCCTACAGTTCTATGGAAACTAATCACCAAAATCCGATTCAATTGGCATTTCGGCAAAATTTCTGTGTTTCTGCTCTGTGACAAGTCATATCAATGGAAACATGAAAAATCTCGCAGATCCTCCAACCTAGGAGCATAGAATTACTGGAGAGAAGGCTCCCCTACGAAAATTAACTGCCAAAAACGTCCGAACTTGTCAGTTCGCTACGAGATGGCGACAACGTCGTTCGTTCCTACAACATGGCTATCCTTAATAAAATTATCTTTAATGGTTATTCGTTGTTATTACTTATTAGGTCCTATTTATTACTATATCATAATACAAGCAGGCCGTCCCAGCTTCGCCCGGGTAGAAATTTGTTTCACGCGGCGGTTTCATCTTCAACACTTCAACCTGCCATATCTTTTGATGTACTCGTTGTAATTGTATGATGTGAAGGGCAATTTCGTTCTAAATTAAATACTGGGGATAAATAACGTATTAGTTTGGATGAGGATCAATACCCAATTCATAAAAACACACTCCCAAATAGTGCATAATTTTGGAAAACATCTGATTACCATAAACAGGTTACAGCAAGTCAATCTTGAGTGATAGATATATGCTATCGCGGACTTTTTTGTAGAACTATTTAAGAGGTACATTTCCGTCATACATTGTATCCACGTAAGTCTTACGGTTTCTGCAGCGCACGTGAAAATAGCTGATTATGGCTGATTTTTTTGTAATTATTGAAGTTATAGTAGGTATCCCTATTTTGTCGGGTGAAAAGTATAGCCTATGTCACTCAGGGATAATGTAGCTTTCTAAGGGTGAAAGAATTTCTGAAATCGGTCCAGTAGTTTTTGAGCCTATTCGTATCAAACAAACAAAAATACAAATCTTTCCTCTTTATAATATTAGTATAGATATATTCTTTTGAAAGAAAGCAATACATACTTTTTTTCGTAAATCCGACAATATAATGCATATAGCACGTGTAAAGAAATGGCTACAAGGATCAGATTGAATATAGGAAGAAAAATCTGTTTCCCGCTCCGAATCTAAGTGTTAGCAGAGGGAATGTAAACGGGGTACCATACAATTCTGCGTATAATACACGAGAACAGATAAAACCTCAGTCTTCCCGTATAATAATAATAATACTTACCTGAATGTTCGCTTTTTCCGATAAGGATATTGTTTTGACAAATTTATTACCGATCACAGACTTCCCATAAAATTGCGCATAAAAAGTTGATTAGAATAAAGCGATGATATGTCATCAATATTGTCTATGTTATGATTTATGGCCATTTTCAATTAAAAAGAAGCATAAATGTATCAATAACAATGACAGCCACATTATATTCTTTGCAATTGTAGCGCCATAGAACAAAATATCTGACATGTTACT
Organism: Adalia decempunctata; assembly: GCA_951802165.1. Classification (NCBI taxonomy): domain Eukaryota; kingdom Metazoa; phylum Arthropoda; class Insecta; order Coleoptera; family Coccinellidae; genus Adalia; species Adalia decempunctata. The sequence continues at coordinate 2,659,523 of OX637695.1, read as the reverse complement.
GAATAAAGGATCTCAGCGTTATCTATCGGGCGTCACACGAAACTCTAACCTCCGCCGTTATTGGCAGTTCAAAATGATCTGTCGAGCGTATGAAGCCTTCCCTCCAGTTATTCTATGCTCCTAGCTCCAACTGAGATGTTTAACCAATTTTTGATCTGGTAATAGCATTCCATGTTACTGTAAGTTCTATGGTTTCCACAGACGGACATGTTTACCCATTATTTCAAGCCCGATCTAACCGTGCAAAAATTGCCTTACCGCTGCATATCCACAAGGGACCCTTGCGTATCTCTGCAAACTCTCCAAAACCTTCTTGCCGACATGCAAATAATAGGAATCTTTGGTGGCTTCGTACAAATAATACGTCGACTCCAAAAATTCCGGTCTTAGGGGATGGTTGCCCCAATGAACCTGAAAATCGGTGGTGAACGCTTCCGGTATAAACTTGTGCCTTTGCATCACTTGGTACAGCATTTCGTGGGTTTCGACCGCGGGTTTTATGTCCCCTTTTAGCACTTGAAGCCCGGGCCAAAACGCCAAGAGGGCGTCCATGAAGTTACGGGTGTTGGTTTGAGGCCTGAAAGGTAAAAATATCCTCAACAATTGAGGCAGTAGCAGCATACGCCCTATATATTTCCATAATTTTGGGGTTAATCTTATACCGTGCGTCCGTTAAGTAAATGAAATGGTACGAGATTAGACTATAGAAAGTGGAATTTTAATAAATAAACTGAAAGGACATTCAAAATTAATAAGTTTTGATCTTGGACCACAAAAATTCTAAGATTCCAATGGAATTCTATGCATCTCCACAGGAACCATCGAAGAACATTGAGAATCATAGAGATATTTCATTATTTTTATTTCAAGACCATAATGATACATTTGAACTAATTTTATGCAAACCAACCTTTCCATTTTTTTTTCAAATATGAATGAGACTCAAATAAAAATAAGACTTACCTATGCATATGGACGTCAAGCAGCATCGGTCCCTGCGATATATACTTCATGATAGCCGTATAATGCCTGTTGAACCTGTTGAGATACTTAGTGTCCCCCAACAGTATATAAGCTTTCAAGCAATATTCGTAATACGAATCGATTCCGGCCCCAACTCCCGAATCCCTCCTGACCCAATCGCCAGACTGTACGTTCAGAACGGACCCCATTAGGTCAGAACTACGATGACGCATCTTCCAGAGCTCGTCCATCGACTTTTGAGCTTTTTCCTCGAAAATAGGTTCGCCTGTTAGACGCGAGAGGGCGGCCATTTCGAGTATCATCGAACCTGCACAGGCTGTGCAGGTTTCACGCGCTGCATCCAGTCGATCACTTTTTATCCCATATAGGAGATTGACCTTGAGAAAATGAGAAATGATCATTCATAACAGTCACATAACCTATAATTTTTGACATAAGATAACTTCACTAGTGAGCCATGATTTGAGAGTGTCACTTTCAGACATACCCTAGCATATGGTATTCCAGTAGTTGTGTTGAAAGCTGGAAGAAGTCTATAACCAAGATCTTTGGCCATCTCCAATAGCTCCCCATTGTACCAAGGCATAATTCCATCTCTTTCTTGCAAATAATAAGCTAATATATGCGCCGAAAGTAATCCTCTAAAAAACCACAAGTTAATATACTCAAATTTAAAAAGTTATGATCTAAACATTACCCCAATACTCGTATGTTAGTTTCAAATACAGAAACCACGATATCATTGTCAAAAGAAACGTCTCTTATCACCAATTTCACAGCGTGTTCAAATTCAGATAAATCCCCCAAAAGAACAAGAGTATCCAGAGAATCAACAAGAGTCAAGGAATAACTGAAAGAAACAGTATAATATTCAACATTCAATTCAATCAATAAACACTCACTTTCCCAAACAATCATCAATATCTCCCCTGTTAGGAGAAAGACCTCTATATCTTCCTTTACAACTTAGGGGCATAAGTTCATCTGCTGGATAAGCATTGTCCATATAAGCGTTGTAAGCATGATAGAACATATCCCTTGCTTGCTCCCTAAAATTCAAAATTATCAAAAGTTTGAAATTTTCATAAAATCAGAATGACCTTAGTTGAGTTTTTTCTTCTCGTGACATAAACTTGGTCTCCTCTGAATGGCATTGTGCGATTATAGAAAAAATTACGACTGCATATAATATATGAACAGGTAAGCATACATTGGAAGACATTATACAAAAATAATTAATGGTCAGAAACACTTCCAAATAAACATATTGTTTCTAAAACAGATGACGTACAGCGCACATTCGTTTAATTGTTGTGATAAGAATTTATAGTTTATCTATTAAGGTAATTTCAGTATCTAAACGAAAATTTTCAACTGATTCAGGTTATGTTATTCATTATTTCGTCCTATATTTAGATATCCCGAAAATATCAGGCATCAAATGTGAGTTATCATCGATAATAATTTTGAGGATAAGTTATTCAGATGAACCTGGAATTTGGAAATTTTCCTAAATTCGAAAATCAAAATATGAATTTCCTTATGACAGCTGAAACAGATGACATTTGTTGATAGATCGTTTATTTGACATTTGTCACCAGTTTCAATGAAAATATCTACACTTTATTCAAACTACTTCATGATTTATGGCCTTGGAACTACGAAGTCTCAATTTTCTTTTTACAAGCCATGAACCAAGTCGATATTGCAACATAGTGTGGAGTACTACTTTTGGATACAATATTCCTTAAAAACCCATAATGAGAAATGAAACTTAGTCTATACTCTGTTCAAATATAAGAGACATCAAAATAAACAAAGTCGCGCAGAGGTAGGATGGGCTTCCTTCAGGTAGAGACTTTATTTCAGGGCTCCAGGGTCGGATCGAGGATAGTTCACACAATCATATAAACTCAAATTCATTTATTCAACATATTCAAGGTTGTCATCGTTATTAACAACTTCCAAAACCTTCGAAATTGTAGGAATTTCATCAAGAAAAAAAACCGTGAACTATTCTCCTAATTAAGTTCATGTCGAAATCGTCTATTGAATCGATGCTTTTTAGCGACTGGGATTTCTGCTTAGGTGGAATCAATAGATGATTTCGTTTATATTATTTTTCAGAAATCTCGTCGGAAACCGACAAAGGGTTAAGTACAATTCAAACAAATATTTATAACCGGGACAAATTGAGGTACCTACTTCAGATATATCAGGTTATAACCTACTATCGACATTCCGTTCTAAGCTTTAAGTACGATCCTGGCAGTCTTTTGGGGGCGTGACAAGAATTGTAGAAAAGATCCTTTGACCAATAAGCTGTTAGTATGCGCAAAACAAACCGATTTGGTTTGTTTGTTTACATTCTCTTATATTTGAACAGACTATAGACTGTTTGATAGTGTAGAAAGTATAATAAACAAAATTATCAATAAATTCTTTATTGAATGAAAATATATGATGGAAATTAGTTTTCATTTTGGTGATTTACAAATAACTAAGATTTTGAATAACTTTGCACCATATGATTCTTTATTAGCTCATCAACAAATTCTTCAATTTAATTTCTGCTTCATCCTTCAATGCCTCATGATTATCCAGACATGGTGTTGAAATAAGACTGAAACTTTCAATTCAGTAACCACTGACAGAAGGTACCTTCAATAGGTGTTTATTCATAAAGTAAGAGAGAAAACAGTAAATATGGAAAAAATGTATATTTATATATATTTTCCACCTTTGATTTTTTCCGTTTCTCCTTTTAATACAGCAAGTTTTCCTTTCATCATCTCCTCTTTAATATGTTTTGGATATCTTATTTTTTTCTTCTTTGGTTTTTCAGCAATTTGTTCGGTTTTTTCAGTTGGCTGCTGAACACCTTGCTGAGATTTCTTCTTTTTTTTCTTCATACATGACAAAGGATTTGGACCTTTGATCTTTTTTTTCTTTGGTTTAACTTGGGCATCTTCCACAATTCCATGTGCTTTTTTCAATTTGTTCAGTTCAACATTCTCAAGTGATCCGATTCCTGAAGATACAAGAAATGCATAAAGGACAATATAAATGATTCATTTTATTCAAAAAAACAATTTCAGATGAAAATAAATATGGTTATTGAACATACCTGACATTTTTGCCTTAGCCAAAGAAACTGATGCCATAGAGGGTTTTTCAAGAATTGGAGTTTTGCTATGTAAATAAAGCAGAGCCGCACCAGGAATAAGGCGAACTTTGTCTTCCAAATCTCTATCTTGTGTTGCTAAAATATAATGTTTTTCATTATTACTTCCTAACATAGATAACAGGCAATCTGCCCCAGGTATCGCCGTCTTCTCATGGCCACATTTATGCACTCTAAACTGTTTCAATATCATTAAGGCACCAAGAACTTTGCTGCCAAATTTTTCCATTTCGATAATACAACATGATGTGGTAAATAATAGGATTTCACCTTGAAGATATCGAGGTAGATTATCGGCGATGTGTATCTTATTCTGAAATACAGTAAATATGATTATAAGAAACACACAGGATGGAGATACCCCTTACCTGGAGTGCTGCGAAACAAAAAGTCCCATCCACCAACACTTGGTAAGGTTGTCTGAAGCCAAAATTGTTCTCATAAAATCCCAGGACTTTTTTTACCTGTTTATTTCTTTTGGCTTTCATATCGAGTCTTTTTTATGATATCGTGAACTAAATTCCAAAACAGAGAATGTAGGTAAAATTATTTCGAGGTTAAATTAGTTCTGACAGATGGTAAGGTTATTTCCTTTCTGCACAGAATTTCCAATTCGTTTTTTTCGCTCCTAGGTCTTGTCTCTATTGTGGTATATGTTCTGTGGGTGCATATATTCACAGCTGTCTTTATAGCAAGCATAGAATATTTGAAACTCATGTCTATGTTCTGGACCAATAACACAAACAAAACAATAAAAATTAATAATTCTTCCTCATTATTGAAGAAATGTTGTATTTTGAACGTTTCGTTGAATTAAATTAATTTATGATTAATATTTCCGAGTACAATTCTTATATATCATGTTGATTAAATAGCAGAATACATCAAAATAGATACTTTATCTTATCTTAATCTGTTATTTACTTTCTGCTAAGTTTTCTCCGTTGTTTGTAGGTGTAATTTAATATTTAAAGACTAGATTTCACGAAAATGACCCAAATAAATGTAGAGAAAAAGTTATCCATAGTTTATGCATTAACATTTGCTATGGGACTAGTAGTTACAATTAGTACATCCATAGCATGGACACACTGGAAATCCACATTAGATCAGTGCATTTATAAGAATTGTAGCTGCATATTATTTGGGGAGCACACACCAGACATATTCTTAGGCATGTAGAATCCCTATTTCTGTCATTAAAGTTCCTGAAATATCTTCCATTTTCGTAGGTGGACCTAACGCTTCATGCATTTTTGTTACTTATGGACCTATACTTTACGTATTATTTTCTGTTAGTTTTGTTTGCTTTCATGGCTACAGATACTTATTTATGAGGGAAAGACCGAACGCTAGGAGTGTTATGAGAAAAACTGGGTGAGAATTGAATGTGTGCTTTCTGGTTACTCTTTAAAACTCTATAATCTAAATCTTATACTTCCATAAGAATGTAACTTTTTTGTTAACAGCAGGATACATAATACTCTAAACTTTCTTTAACATCAAGATTTCATGTCATTCCAAAACAAAACTTTCAAGAACATAGAAAACTATGTGAAGGATCTGACAACTCTGTGAAACTAACACTGGGCCTCTGCATTGTTGTCAAATTTTCACGTTTCTGGCCTTTTGTGTAGGTGGCTTAGATTCTACATGATTCAAATTTTACAGTGATGGAGAGACCATACATATGGCTGTTCAATCGGAAGACTCTTCTCCGCTCCCTAAAGCTTTTTGGTTGACACTATCATCATTAACTATAATATTCTTTATCTACTCCCTGATACATTTCATTGTATTTCTCATGGGGTATCACAAGACTTGTAGAGAATACAGAAAGACGTTGGAAAACGAACTGGGACTGAGAGGGTCAGCTTTACCGGTCATTCATGGGCGTTTATCTTGCGGTGGGGTCTTCGACTTTATGGATTATCTGCATCCGATTCCGGAAAACAGTCACAGATATGGTTTTATCGATACTGGGCTTACTTTGTCAATTGGTATATATGGCTCTTTTATTACTGTAATTTTACTTTTGACTGCTTCTTTCTTTAATGTGAAAAGAGCAAGGTTGAACTATTGAAACATTGCAAATATTCGTTTTTGTTGTGGAGAAGTGTGTTCGATAAGAGATAACTTCAAATGTCCATTCTCAAAGTCGATGATTCTCTCTTTATTACACTTTAATGAGTAAAGTTTCAGGTCGTTGGTAGATTTGGCCTCGAGAGGCTTCAGTCTTAGGTGTTGAGTCAATTGAAACTTAATGAAAAAAATTGTCTTCAGTTGAATTAACTTTTTCAAGAACAAGGTGAGATTCTGAAAATTTGATTTCCATTGGACAATTCAGTTGCTTTGTCTTTTATTTAATGCACTTCATTTCATCATTCCGTCCATAATTTGTATAAATAAATCTTTATGCCATTGTTCAAAATCACACTAGATACGTACCTTTGTATGAACCGTTATTTTAAAGCCTTCAGTTTTACGTTAGTATTATTCTTTACAAAGAAATTATTATCTTATTTTAATTTTTATTTAAATTTTCTAATATTGTGTTCATTTAATTTTTAGTATTTCACTGTTTCGAGTGTAAACTTTTGTACGCTTTGGAGCTCTTTGAATCATTATTATCTTCTATTCTTTTTGTCGATGATGGACCAGATGTGGTTAAAGTGATTGTATCTTTGTCAGGTTACAATTTTAATAAATTTGTTGTCTTTAATATTAGCAGGCTTTATTTAAACAGCTTTCCAAAGATGTAAACCTACCATAATAGGTTTTTATTAGATCTTCTATTGGATAAATAGGTTTGAATTCTGAATTCATATTGATGAAGTGGGTTGATTCAAAGAGTCTCAGTGAGATTTAGACCATAAGAAGTATGATAAGAGGAAGTTATAAGCAGCTTTTATATATTTTTCAATAAACCATTCATACAAAATATATGATTTTATATCGAAAATTTTCATTGAAGAGAAGACAGAACAAAGACTCTAAACTTTCTTTAACATCAAGATTTCATGTCATTCCAAAACAAAACTCTCTAGAACATAGAAAACCAGTTAAAGGATCTGACAACCCTGTGAAACTAACACTGGGCCTCTGCATTGTTGTCAAATTTTCACGTTTCTGGCTTTTTGTGTAGGTGGCTAAGATTCTACATGATTCAAATTTTACAGTGATGGAGAGACGATACATATGGCTGTTCAATCGGAAGACTCTTCTCCGCTCCCTAAAGCTTTTTGGTTGACACTATCATCGTTAACTATAATATTCTTAATCTACGCCCTGATACATTTCATTGTATTTCTCATGGGGTATCACAAGACTTGTAGAGAATACAGAAAGACGTTGGAAAACGAACTGGGACTGAGAGGATCAGCTTTACCGGTCATTCATGGGCGTTTATCTTGCGGTGGGGTCTTCGACTTTATGGATTATCTGCATCCGATTCCGGAAAACAGTCACAGATATGGTTTTATCGATACTGGGCTTACTTTGTCAATTGGTATATATGGATCTTTTATTACTGTAATTTTACTTTTGACTGCTTCCTTCTTTAATGTGAAAAGAGCAAGGTTGAACTATTGAAACATTGCAAATATTCGTTTTTGTTGTGGAGAAGTGTGTTCGATAAGAGATAACTTCAAATGTCCATTCTCAAAGTCGATGATTCTTTCTGTTTCTCACTATTCTCTCATTATTACCCTTTAATGAGTAAAGTTTCAGGTCTTTGGTAGATTTGGCCTTGGGAGGCTTCAGTCTTAGGTGTTGAGTCAATTGAAACTTAATGAAAAAAATTGTCTTCAGTTGAATTAACTTTTTCAACAAGGTGAGATTCTGAAAATTTGATTTCCATTGGACAATTCAGTTGCTTTGTCTTTTATTCAATGCACTTCATTTTATCATTCCGTCCATAATTTGTATAAATAAATCTTTATGCCATTGTTCAAAATCACACTAGATACGTATCTTTGTATGAACCGTTATTTTAAAGCCTTCAGTTTTACGTTAGTATTATTTTTTACAAAGAAATTATATTCTTATTTTAATTTTTATTTAAACTTTCTAATATTGTGTTCATTTAATTTTTAGTATTTCACTGTTTCGAGTGTAAACTTTTGTACGCTTTGGAGCTCTTTGAATCATTATTATCTTCTATTCTTTTTGTCGATGATGGACCAGATGTGGTTAAAGTGATTGTATCTTTGTCAGGTTACAATTTTACTAAATTTGTTGTGTTTAATATTAGCAGGCTTTATTTAAACAGCTTTCCAAAGATGTAAACCTACCATAATAGGTTTTTATTAGATCTTCTATTGGATAAATAGGTTTGAATTCTGAATTCATATTGATGAAGTGGGTTGATTCAAAGAGTCTCAGTGAGATTTAGACCATAAGAAGTATGATAAGAGGAATTTATAAGCAGCTTTTATATTTTTTTCAATAAACCATTCATACAAAATATATGATTTTATATCGAAAATTTTCATTGAAGAGAAGACAGAACAAAGACTCGAATGAATAAAACAAGCTTTCATACAATCATGCAGAAAGGAAAAGCAATAAATAAAAAAAAACTACATAACTCCAAAACCAATCGTCCAATTTGGCTGAAATTTCAACTTCAACAGTTGAAAAAAGCTAGAGAGTTTTAATTCAATGTGAAAAAGCTTTAAATCAATGCAAATGATGTTAACTTAAATTTGATGATGCTATATAAATGAGAGAGCATCCAAACGTAGTATGATAACCGTTGAACGCTGATACAAGGTGTTAAACTGGCGCGTGGTGAGATCAACAGTCTCGTACTCTAACAAAGGTGATAATAAAAAGATGCCTTTCGAACAGGGCACATTTACTGGAATATAATATATTAATAATAGTTTCAAATAAGATAAATTTAGAATAAATAACTGTCAACAAATATAATAACATATATAATATAGTGCACGATGCTTCACAAAAATTACTGTTTACCTGAGATTTGAAGATTACATTTTTTATTTCGCGTTCTATTTGAAAGACTAAACGGGGCGCAAATGAAGGGGTCTTCGGCCATTGCGCAATTATCGCCCGGTGTTGCTCCTGGAATGCCTAAAAACGATTTAAAAAAAAATTATTTTGACCTGTATTTTTTTAAAATCATCCAACTCACTTGTTTGACTACTTTTACGGATCTTGTCGAATTCGGCTCCGAAAATGTGGTCTTCCGTCATCTCGCTGAAAGAAGCGTCCTCCTCGAACGGGTTCCAATCGGCAACATCGGCCGAAAGCGATCTATTCTCTGTGTTCGACAGTAGACAGCTCACATTGGAACTGGATACCGAGGAGCCCATCGGAACCTTGCTGTTGGTACAATATTCCTCCATTTTGGAGGGCGAATCTTCCGTTCTTTTGATCGACGAATCGAACGGTGCCAAGAATTGAGTTGTTTCCGTCGCGTAAACCCTTTAAATTTCGCAAAACCGTCAAAATTTTCGAATTTAGAAGAAAAAGTTACAATTTAAAGACTATAGAAAGAGGAGGCGCGCTTTTCAATAATGAATAGTGAAGCCAACTTCCAAAATCATCAGAACTAAACTGGGTGACTGTTTTCCTACCATTGAGTTTGAATATACATAGAGGTACATCGCCCTTGAACGATTTGAAGCAAAAAATTGCAGTTTACTACCAACTTTAGTGGCGCCACATAGTAGCTACTGAAGGAACTATAATCTGCTTGCTATTCATTTACAGAAATCTGTAGGATATTTATTTTCCTCTAGTTCTACCTAGGAGCATAGAATAACTGGAGGGAAGGCTTCATACGCTCGACAGATCATTTTGAACTGCCAATAACGGCGGAGGTTAGAGTTTCGTGTGACGCCCGATAGATAACGCTGAGATCCTTTATTCAGTAACATGTCAGATATTTTGTTCTATGGCGCTACAATTGCAAAGAATATAATGTGGCTGTCATTGTTATTGATACATTCATGCTACTTTTTAATTGAAAATGGCCATAAATCATAACATAGACAATATTGATGACATATCATCGCTTTATTCTAATCAACTTTTTATGCGCAATTTTATGGGAAGTCTGTGATCGGTAATAAATTTGTCAAAACAATATCCTTATCGGAAAAAGCGAACATTCAGATAAGTATTATTATTATTATACGGGAAGACTGAGGTTTTATCTGTTCTCGTGTATTATACGCAGAATTGTATGTTACCCCGTTTACATCCCCTCTGCTAACACTTAGATTCGGAGCGGGAAACAGATTTTTCTTCCTATATTCAATCTGATCCTTGTAGCCATTTCTTTACACGTGCTATATGCATCATATTGTCGGATTTACGAAAAAAAGTATGTATTGCTTTCTTTCAAAAGAATATATATTATGATATAGTAATAAATGGGACCTAATAAGTAATAACAACGAATAACCATTAAAGATAATTTTATTAAGGATAGCCATGTTGTAGGAAGAAACGACGTTGTCGCCATCTCGTGACCTTGCGGCGAACTGACAAGTTCGGACGTTTTTGGCAGTTCATTTTCGTAGGGGAGCCTTCTCTCCAGTTATTCTATGCTCCTAGGTTCTACGAAGCATAGGCAAAATTAAGTGTCTCCTCTGTCTATGGTCTAAGCGTTGACCCAACCACGTTTGTTCACTTACTTGTTGAAGGCTGTTGTATCGCTCATATTCCTACGATGTCCCTTAGCTACGTACACGGTAGGCGTAGAAGGCGGGGTGTGAGGAATATTAATGGTACTACTAACCTCCCCAAGGTCGAAGCTTCTGGGATTTTGACTAGATACGTTTTGGGAAAGCGCATTTCCGCTTTGCGTTAATTCTGCTGAAAATAACCATCGAAATGATTGAACCATCGGTAAGACCCAATTGCAAGTGAGAAGTACCGCGCGTACCGTACGTCTCATCCCGTTTAAAATTGTATCTGTTGAGTTGTAGGTGTCCAATTTTTTCATACTGTGAGTTTTGTATGGTTTACCCTTTTTGAGTGAGTCAAATTTTAATTTCAAGGTCAAATTCAGAAATCCAAATAGGTATGCTGGTCAGAAGAACTCTAATCTGCTTAAATGTCTAAAACTGTATATTCCATTCACTTTAATAAAGTATCCCGGTTGGCCAAAGTTTGGGTTTATCGAGCTTTTTTCGCCCAAAACTGACGCAGGTTGGCAGTCGTGAAATGTCGAATAATTCTCAGAGACGTTGCCAATGCTAATTTCTATTTACTCTTTTTCAACTTTGTAAATGGAGTTAGTTCTTTTAAGATTTAACTGAGAAACAGGTTTCGTAGTACTACTATACTCCATTCACTTTTATTTAATCAATAGGAGGTCATGGTTTCGTTTTCAGGAGTTGGTGCCCCCGATGAAAAGCACAGAACATATGATGAAAAGTCAGTGCGCGCACAGAAAATATCGTTAATGACAAAACGACGTTGCCAGTTTCTTTGTTTACATCGAAGTGAAAGTATCAAAGATATTCCACATTTTGTTAGGTTTACAAATTGTTCGCAGATTTTTGGTATTTAATCGATATTTGCAGGTGAGTTTTTCGTCGAATATCCAAGATTAACGTATGTTTATTGTTTTTAGCACCAGTTTGGAGCGTGAGGACGATTTTGAAGACCAGGACGAATATTTCCATTTCGAGGTTGAAGGGGTACACGGAAATTTTGTTGAAAAAGCTGTTATTTGGACAGATATCGCAGTAGATGGATCGGATGGAGCCTCGAGAGGTTTTCCGAGAAATTTGGCGATATCTGAGCAGATTTGCAAAAGTTAGGTACCTCACTAATGAGGTGGAACTTAGACCTAATTCTCCTATAAGAAACGCCTTTCAAAGGTCGAGATGGTGAAAAATGTATTCTTTAGATGTTCTTTGAACAAACGCAGCCGAGTTTTATATCCCAACATTGATTTTAGGAAAGTTATCAACAAAATAAAATTGACATTATTCTTGATTCTTGTAATTACCCATCAATTCATCTTATATCTTTGGGTTGATTTTTTTTTAATGAATTCTTGATTAGAATCAACAATTGATGTCGTCAAGTCTTGAACTTTTAGTTCAAGATGATAATAAACATTAAATCTTCACAAGCATGCATATAAAAATTATGTGAAAGCAATGCAATTTTCTTCCATGGCGAAAAATAATATATTTCAACAGTGATCTCTTGTACTTTTCATGCGAATAACTAGAAAAGGAATCCTTTCTATCAATTCATATAAACGTTAATTATTTTCGTCCATCACATCTTTTCCAATTCATTCATTTTCCGAATAAATTCACATTCTGAGAAAAACGTTAAGAATGTAGAAAGGGCAACATAGTGTTGACGTGGAACATAAAAATATTTTGAAAAACGTCATAACTTCGATACAGAGTGGAATGTGTCAAATTTCCAAGGCCAGAGTTGTGATTTTATAATTGTGAATGGAGTATACTTTCTCATACTGGAGTATTTCAAGTTGTGCAAAAAGGTGTTTAAATGTCTTCTGATGTAGGCTTATTTCTTGAGAATTTTGAAGAGTGGGGAATTCCATAGGTCCGTCTATTCGTTTAGAAGCTTTTCTGTAGGGTTTTTCGAGTAGTTTTATTCTTTTTTCGAACGAGCTATCACAAAGTAACGGATTATTCTGTCCATTATTTTTCAGTAAAATTTCAACACCCAATTCTTGATTTCCGTACAAGAAAATAGTATAACTGAATCTTCCAACCCACGAGCGTACCCAGGATTTCAGCTAGGGGGGGGCAGCTCATACCTGAGAAGATGGTCGGTCAGGTATATTGTCAGTAAACCAGGAAAATTAACATTGATTTTATCTTCAAGGGGGCGGGGCAGCTGCCCCCCCCCCCCTGGGTACGCCCATGTAATCCAACCATATTTATCTACGTGAAATATTTCCAGTATTAACAAAGAAAAAAGTTTCTTCAACATTCGCCAGGTCTTTGGAACTATTGAATTTACATAATATTTTCTCAAACTCATTATATTCCCAAAGCAAATAAACATTTTGATAAATTCGTAATTACTATGACCTCTATGTAGAAAGAACAACGTTGCTTAGTTATCTGACAGAAATGTGGCTATAACCTAACATTTTCAAAATATACGCCTCACACTTGTTGCGAATTTAGTTCCGTTTCAATTCATCGTAGTGCTCCCGTGTTTGTGCGGGTGCAATAATATTAGAAGGCTGTGTATCAACTGTCAAAGTCCCTATTCAAAGACCCTTTAGATTTTAGACGGAACAGTAAAAAAATTCCCCTAGAAAAAATCCAAAAACTTCCGAAACACATTTCAACGAATAACACCCACCTTCTGTAGACTTGACAGGCGGAGTGGAACCGTGCGTCTCGTCCTTGAACGGATCGGAGTACCCCGACTCGAACAGCTGATCCAGATTGTCCTGAACCGCCTCGCTGCAATTCACAGCGCCGAAGGCGGCAACAGCCGCGGCGGGCTGACCGTGAAATTCTGGAACGAAGCTGGGATTTTCGGAAGCGGCCTGGGAGACGCCCTGAGGGGGCAGAGAGGTGGTACTTACTGCATAGGAGGATGGAGAGACGGTGGGGGCTACGGGGCTTTGGGATTTTTTGGAGGCCGTCGGGCTGGGACTGATGTTGAGTGGGAGGTTTTTGAGGTTAAGAGGCGTGGTAGCTGTGCCTTTCGGTCTTTGTCTCGGAATGACGCTTGTGCTTTCGACCAGAGGGGCTGAAGTTGTTTTGTTGCAAACGGTTGTTGTTGTTGATTTTATTATTGTCTTTTTTGCTTCTGATTCAGTCTGGGGGACAGGCAGGTCTTCTAATACTAGGGTGGGAGAATTCTGCAACATAAGCACACACAACGTATATTTCGCTCTAGCAATATCTCAACATTTGATAGAAAACTTATTTTAAGAAGAAAATTTCTCTCATAGCAATTTTCGAAGATACAACAACTTTTTTACTCTCTTTCATTTTATGAAATTTTAATATTCTTCACATAAAACATGAAATAAACAATGTTCATTTCGATATCTGTGAAGAAATGCCCATTTTTCCTTATGTTCCCAATTAGGGAATCCAACGACCTGTCAAATATTTTTTTGAGGTTAGCTGGTGGTCAAACAAACCAAGTTTAGCTTTGTTCATGTAGACATTAAAACCGTTTATTTGCTTGAAAAATTGTTTTATGTGGAATTTTTTTTGATATTTCTAGTCAATCTTACTCTTAGGAATATCAGACCAGTGAAAATTATTTAAATTAAGTGCATTTTCAATAAAAAATGCCATAAATGTGTGCCAAAGTTGGATGTGCAAGTCGTTCAAATTATGAGGATTTTCTTGAATATTTTGGAACACCCAGTGTGTGTAACTTGGTGTATTATACACATATTAAGTGACTTAACAGGAAATAAAAGGAAATTGGGTCAGCAGTCATCAAGACTTGACAATATCGAAGATAAGAAACTAAAGTGAATGTGTCTTCGTAGACACTGAAATAAGCAGTATTCAGTTCATGTAAAATGTAAAACTGATGAATATTTAAATTTATATAATATAAAAGGATAAAGAAGTTACAGGGACAGAGCTCTGATTAATATTCCTTCTCCAATACTTTCTCTTCGGGCTCCCAATACTAAAAGTTGTAATCATATGATTGAGTGAAATTTTCTTCGTCAGTGATATTTCAGGATACTTTTTGATATTAGAAATCATAAAAACTCACTCGTTCACTCATGAAATGCATATAGGATAATAAAATTCCTCATATTTACTGCAAGCCAGCGACCTGTCAGAAAATTTATAGGTTATCTGGAGGCAGGGCGCCACGTGGTTTGGATTGCCTAATTAACCATATTCACCGTCGCCATACTGTTGTGCGACAATACCAACTACCCAGGATTCTCAACATCGAATAGCGAAAGTCACTAATTTCTTAGGACCGCGAAAGTTTAAATGGAAATATTTTGGTGTCAGTTTTTTTATTTTGAGATCTATTTCTTGCCGAACAATTACTGACACAACAAACATGGCCTCCACTATACTGATATCTACCCATATTTCCTGGATTTTATCACAAAATACTTAACCAAAGTTTACCATCAATTTTATATAGCCTCTTATACCAAATACCATACTAATAAGGACTGAACGAGATTAAATTCGCTATCACAAAAACGCTTATATCTTTTGAAACACTGGACCGATTTCGGATCATCTTCTAATTCTAATTAAAACTGTTTTTGCAATAAAAAAAAACAAAACTATTTTTACAAAATTCATGGATTTTTTCTGGAATTCTTCCCATCATGCTTCTTTTAGTGTTCTCAGTCACTTTCTGGGATGCTGTCTTCCACTTTTGCTTGAATACCGCTAATTTTTTCGTTGATTTCTCAGTCTTCTTCAATTCTCTTTTTACCAGAGTCCAATATCTTTCGATTGGCCTGAGTTCTGGGCAATTTGGTGGATTGGCCTCTTTTGGGGACAAAAACCACCTCATTAGCTTCGTACCATTCCTTGGTGGCCTTGCTGCAGTTGCATGAAGCTAAATCTGGCCAAAAGATTGTTGACACATCGTGCTCACGTAAAAATGGTAAAAGTCGCTTCTTCAAGCATTCCTCGATGTATATTTTCGACTCAACAGAGCCTTGGTCAACGAAAAATTTGCTCCTTTTCCCACAAGTGCAAGTTGCTTACCAAACCAGGAATTTTTTTAGGAAACTCTGCTTGTTTCTTCACGCGAAATTGTTCGTCAACATTTCCACGAGAATCTGCAGTATAAAATTCCTGACCAGGAAGTTGCGAGAAATCAGCCAAGACATAGGTTTCGTCGTCCATCACGCAACAGGAAAAATTTTTCGAGAAATCTTTTTTTAATTTCTTTGCTCTTGATTTCGCTTCTTGATTCTTCATAGCGTTCCTGTCTGGCACTTTCTGCACTTTGTATGTTCTAAGCCCACAACTCGACTTGATTTTCTGAACGGTTGACTGCGTACAACCCACTATTTGGGCCACTTTCCGTCCTGAAAGGTTAGGATTCTTCTGAAAAAGGCTGATGGCTTTCTTCACTTTTTTTGGGCTATGAAACCCCTTTTTCCTCCCGGTTCCTTCCTTGCGGTTAATTGTAAGATCTTCGTTGAAGCGCTTAACAACTCTTGATACCGTTTCCGGACGAACGCGAGCCTCTTTTGCGATTCTTTCGACGCTCCATTTCTGATTATTTTGAAAAAGTTTCACTATAAATTCTCGTGTCTTCACTTCGCTTGGCATTTTGCGACAGAGAATTGGAATATCTATGAAGTAAAGTTCCACATGTTTCTGACGTTCATAACAATGCTAACTATGATCAAATTTTGATTCTTCCTCAATTGGTTCGAGAGATAAAGGCGTTTTTGTGATAGCGAATTTATTCTCGTTCAGTCTTTAATCTGATAGTATTTTTGATAAAATCAAAATTTCTCCGTTGGGAACACTGGGTAGTTGGTATTGTCGCACAACAATATGGCGACGGTGAATATGGTCAATTAGACTGTTGCTCTGTAAGTGATACACCGAGCTATCCATACTAGATATTCGAAAATATCGAAGAAAAGAATCTTTCATTGCGGCATTTTCAACGAAAATGCACTTTTTGATGTCCCTGAAAGTAGGACTAACCAAAAATCCTCAAAAAATTTCCCCATAAAACAATTCTTGAGACGAATAAACGTTCTGTGGTCTGACCGCCAGAGCTAACCTTAAAAATTATTTGACAGTTCGTTGGATTGCCAAATAGTGAAAACAATCATTAATTCGAAGAATTTAAATACTTTTGGGTCGTAATAATCAAATTATTCAATCTCATATTCCCTTCACACATTCCCCACCTGCCTTAGTTCGAATATATTGAGGTATTACACAAAATAAACGACGTTTTTCGAATTTTTAAATCGAAAGGGTATCAAACGAAAAGGTTGATCACGAATCCGTGGTCAAATTAAATTTTGTCCGTCCTACCGGCAACACGATAACTCTCGAGCGGATAAACCAAGGCACTGCACCCCCTAATGTCACGAAATAATGTGTTTGCCCTATAGAAAGAATCAAATTTTAACAGAACACTTACCATTAAATTCTTCACTGGATTATCCTTATTGCACAATCTGAAAGCTATTGAACTAACTTGATAAATATCAGGTCTCTTATCGGGATCTGGTTCTAGCATGTAACCTGAAATATTGCGGTTTTACATCAGATGAAGGCCATAACCAGTTCGTAAGTGTTAATGGTCGATTGTAAAAGCCTTCATCAATACGAGATTATGACAGTTAGAATTGAGAAAAATTGGACTAGTGGAGATAGGAGCATAGAAAACCTGGTGTTGACACTGATTAGATATTATTTAAGACTTTCTTGTTGATAGACCAAAATCTTATATTACATTTAAAATTCAAACATGTTTTGATCTTAGACCATAGAAAGTTTGACTTTTAGATGGAATTTTTGACAGATACTTCCTAAACACAATTAAGACATCTGTCATCTCTCTAAAAACAAAACATAACCTATTTCACAGCAAATACAGCGCCACGACCTTGAAATATTGCGGATTCCTCCGGAATTAGAACAAATTCTTCAATTTTTAGTAAGGAATCTTCACACCAGGGTTTCTACGCATCTCTGTTCACACATTAAATAAATCGGAAAAGTCACAAACCTATCAGCTGATGTAAACCTAGTGAATACTTGGAATTATCAGGAATGTAAAAGTTTCCATTTTGAATTGCTAAAAGGCTTTCTCCAAACGGAAGGGTAAAAAAGCAGAGTCTATATAATAAGCAGCCAAGCGCCTGAAAGATAAGTACGCGAATTAGTCGGATGGAGTTAATACCAAAAATCGAGTGTATCAACTGGATCGTACTCACCCAAATATCGGCTTTTGTGGTAATCGGTTTCCCGCAATACATATCTACCATTTCGGGAGATCTATAACTGAGTGTAGTGTATCTTTTAATCTCTTCCTCAACTGTCGATACACCGTTTTCTGAGGGATTCAAAATTCTAGCGGTTGCTGATCCAAAATCACAGATGACGTAGTGACCGTTGTCACTTTTCAAAATATTCTCTACCTTTAAATTAAATCACATTTTTCCACACTCAGTATGATCCGCTGCATACTTACTTTTAGATCACGATGAATTATTGGAGTTTTACAATGATGCAGCCTAGAAACAGCCTCGCAGATATCACAAAAAATATTCAAAATTTCCGATTCAGCCAAAATAGCCTTGCCGTGGCTCTTCATAAGATTCAACACATTATCTTGGCAATAAGGCATAAGTAGTAATACTTCATAAACACCTCCCCCTTTAGGAGTCAAACTTGAGTCCACATATCCTATTATGTTCTTATGACCATTGAGGCTGCTCTGAAATAGGAGGAACCCACTTATTTTCGCTCAAAATCAAATACAGGGTAGCATACATCATCAATCTATCGAGAAATCACATTCTCCAATATTCTTTCATCCTAATATGAACAGAAAGCCAAAGAGAAAAATGATCTAGAAAACTACATGAGTATCTAGATTCTAGGATAACTTACAGTGATTTGAATTTCCCTTTTAGCCACATTGAGGTCAGATTCGTTGTTGACATACATTCTTTTAAGGGCATATCGACTTCCATTATTTCCCCTAACCAGATAAACAATAGCAAAGCCACCTACGACAAATTAAATGAGATCCAAAGAAAATATATCCGCCTTCTAGATCAAAAACTCACCTTCAGCTAAAACATCTTCAACAACTACATTCTGTCTACCTACTGCAAAAACTTTGCCGATAAAATTGTTCGGTTCCTTAGAAGTATTGTCAATTTTGGTTTCAATCTTAGAAAATAATTTTTTCATCGTGATAGCTTGATGATGGAATGATGAGTGCTCTTGAAGTGGGTAATGTAATATCTAATAAATTAACGCCCTTCCATCGAAATCATTTTCGGAATGAAACACCTCCACAGCGATGAATCGAGAGAAATAATTGTTTAATTCGATGATAACATTTTCATATTCTCAGATCGTTTGCAAATAATTGCACCTGTAATGCTAAATATTGACGAAGTGCGAAATCTACGGCGAAAGGACAGGTATTTATTTATTGATAAACGTCACACGGGTAGAGATGGGCGAAACAGAACTGTTCGATGAAAGAGTTGTTGGCAATCTGTCAACTTTTGGTTCGAAACATCGAACTGTTCGAAGTGGCAAAAAGTTCTTCTCCAGAATTTTCAAGAACTACATCAATGAAATATCAGTTCTGCAAAACAAGTTCAGTTCATTTATTGAAACGTCATCTTTTTAGAGCGCAGTTCTATCTAAACGAGGGCTATGTCTGATGTTATGTCGTTACAATGCTTGTATTTTTCAAATTTTGAGGAGGGAATTGTCTGAATCGATTAGGTTTGCCTTACTGAACACGAATCCGTAGTCAAATTCAGTTCTGTCCGATTAAGATGACAGCTGTCAATTTTTTCGATAACTGTCAATATTTTTGACAGCTGTCATTATTTGACAGTTGTCAATATCTTTGACAGCCGCCAAAATGTTATTTTCGTTGACCGTTGAGTTCTAAAATGAAAACACCACAAGTAAACTTTCAATATGTCCTGACTTCACATTCCTGCTTTATTTTGGAGGATTTCAAGGTTTTTTTTGGTGAAAAGGTGCAGAAATAAATAAACTTTTAGTAAACAACATCCATATATTCATTTGAAATAATCGAGATTCAATAACAAAATTAGGCCGGTTTACTACTCTGACATGAAATGTATGAAAATATATTACAAACACATGAAATTATCAACAAATACATTCAACACAATTTTATAATTATCAATAATACTATATCACTTCCAATACATTGCTTTAGTGAAGGGGTTTTATCGAATGTCTGGAAAAATTTTCATTCATTTAGATCAACATCAATAGAAAAATAGCAATTTCGTCATCACAGCATATCGTTTCAGTTAAAACAAATCACTTACATTCATAACCCTTATAATATATTTCAAGTTATTAAAGATTCAGGCACAATTGAAGAAATAAATAAAAAACTCCTGAACAGATAAAAAATGAAATTTAAAATTATTCGGGACTTGTAAGATCGTTCAAAGAATTATTGCTTAAAATTAAATTACAATATTACAGATTTATAAGGCTATTTATTCTATCTGATGTAACAATTTATCAATAAACTCTGATCTCAAAACAATAAGTCTTAGTTGCCATTCTCAAATATTCCAAATCAGAAAATCTAATTTATTTGGTTTAATTTTAGAACCTTTTATATTTTTTTGGGATTTAATCCAACAATCGACTTTCACTGAGACTATATTAATTTTGGACTGAAATTTAACCACAAAATTCGAAATTATTGGATTAAAAATCACAGCACTTTTTATTGAAATATACAGGATGCTTAAAGTAAAATGGTCAACATTGGCCATGTTGCTTTAAGCACCCTGTATATGATTCAGTGTCAAATGGATGGAATAAAAATATATTACTTTAAAATGTAATATTCTCATCAACAACAAATACTTTATCAATTGCACAAGATATTCTTTTCAGAATTTAATACTTTTAAGAATTGAAGAAAACTCAATGTGAAAAAATAGCGGGTAAGATTAAACCGAAGGTAATTAAAAAAAACAACGATTTTTTACAGTGGCTGAAAAAAACCAGAAAGGCGATAAAAATCTAGAACTTGAGCCTGTGTGAAATTTTTTCAAGTTTCGTAACCTGTTAATGCTTTTTAATAATCTTAGTATTAATATTAGAAAAAAAAAGGAACTTTCTTCGAACTTGGACAAATGAAAAAACAAAAAAAGAATTACCTACTGCAATATTGTCGAATACAGATATGAAAATACAGTTTTAAAAGTAAACTCCCCATGTTTTGTATAACACGCTTGAAACGTCTCACAGTATCACTAAAAAAGTAGTTTTCTAAATACTTAGTTTTGTTGTAGATGGTCCTATATTTACACAATTATTTACACGAATTTTCACTCACGTCTTAGAGCACTTCAAGACTTTTGCTTGACCTCCAACAATTGCGGATAATTCTCCACAATATTCAGGAGAATTCCATCGATATAGTTCTTCAGCTGGGAATTGACCTCCTGTTGTTCTTTGAGTGTGCGTTGAATCTGTTAAAAAAAATTTGGTTGTGTTGTAGTAAATAAGGAAATTGAATAAACGATAAACTGCGAGAATGAAAAATTCCGTTTTGAAGAGAATAAGAAAAAAAAAACGAAGAGAAAGAAATTAAAAGAAACATATCAAGGACAGCGAAAATATAACTACAACTGAAATTATACAGAGAACTGCTTGAACTCAGAGATTTCCCTGATTTCCTAAAATATTTTCATTGTTTTGTGACTTCATTGATTTGAAAAAAAAATGCACTTAATTTGGATACTTTTCACTGGTCTCATATTCTTTAGAGCAAGATCGACTAGAAATATCGAAAAAATGTCCACATAAAAAAAATTTTTCAAGCAAATAAACGTTTTTAATATCAACATGCAGAGAGCTAATTTCCCATTGCTTGACCACCAGCACTAACCTAAAAAAATGTTTGACAGATCGTTGGATTCTGGATGATCAGAAAGATTGCCTTAGCTACTTGCTTTTTAACATTAGAAGAATGAAATTTTCAGGAACTGTTATTAAAGTCATATTGTATGTTTTTCACCACGATTTTGACTGAGAAATTATGCTGGGTATTCACAAAAAAGCGTTTTGTTTTGATCATTCTGAATGGGGATTACTTGTCTTGACGCTGTAATATCTCTGGGAAGTCACATTAAAATTCGAGGCGAATTAAAAAAAATGATACTTTATAGAGCAAGCCATTCGAAAAAACCAAGTGAATATTTGCAGGTGATTTTTCGTCGAATATCCAAGATTAACGTATGTTTATTGTTTTTACCACCAGTTTGGAGCGTGAGGAAGATTTTCAAGACCAGGACGAATGTTTACATTTCGAGGTTGAAGGGGTACACGGGAATTTCGTTGAAAAAGCTGTTATTTGGACAGATATCGCAGTAGATGGATCGGATGGAGACTCGAGAGGTCGATTAGGATGATATTTTTCAGGTTTTCCAAGAAATTTGGCGATATCTGAGCAGATTTGCAAAAGTTTGGTACCTCACTAATGAGGTGGAACTTTAGACCTAATTCTCCTATAAGAAACGCCTTTCAAAGATCGAGATTGTGAAAAATGTATTCTTTAGATGTTGTTTGAACAAACGCAGCCGAGTTTTATACCCCAACATTGATTTTGAGAAAGTTATCAACAAAATAAAATTGACATTTTTCTTGATTCTTTTAATTACCCATCAATGCATCCTATATCTTTGGGTTGATTTTTTTAATGAATTCTTGATTAGAATCAACAATTGATGTCGTCAAGTCTTGAACTTTCAGTTCAAGAGGATAATAAACATTAAATCTTCACAAGCATGCATATGAAAATTATGTGAAAGCAATGCAATTTTCTTCCATGGCGAAAAATAATATATTTCAACAGTGATCTCTTGTACTTTTCATGCAAATAACTAGAAAAGGAATCCTTTCTATCAAAATAAATAATTCCTTATGAACCATATGCAAAAACTTACCATGTTTTACATTCTTTTTTTTTAATGATGGATATCATTAATTAAATCTGCCAAATTCCTCTTTATTCAGTAGCATGTAATTAATGATATCTATCATTAAAAAAAAAGAATGTAAAACATGGTAAGTTTTTGCATATGGTTCATAAGGAATTATTTATTCATCACTGGAGAGAAAATCGATGGCCGATTAGTTGAAATAGAGAGGTTTCCGATCCAAATTCGAATCCAAATTCGCCATCTATTTAGGAACAACCTGTAACTTTTTCCTCTTGCATATTAGGGTAGTAAAATCTAAAACATGGTTTAAGTAACAGTTCCTGAAAATTTCATCTTTTTGGCGTGAAGGGAAAAGAAATAGCTGAAAATTCAAGACGAAAAACAGTTTTTTGTGAATAACTCCAATAATATCCACTTTAGGGCAAGGGTATGATGCATACACTCACATTATTTTTTAACGTAGATTCAATATCTGCCATAAAAAAATGGGGTTCTAATTTGAAAAAATTGATTTTTCACGATTTTGTCATCCCTAACTTTGAAAGCGATTTTTTCACCCCCTGTATCATGAATCGCGATTTCGATTTTTAAAGTGGATACATCAATCTTTTATCTTGAAAAATCCCAAAAATGAAAATTTTCCTTTCAAAAACCTGGAAGTTATTCTTGTTTCAGCGGAGCTCGATTTTTTTTTCGAATTTTCCCGCTCAGAGAGAATTTTCCAACCAAAACTGAAAAATGTTACATCAAAATAACTTGAAATTTTCTAAGGAATCTATTTCTGCAATAAAAAAATGGTGTTCTAATTTGAAAAACGGAAGTTGACGTCATTTCCGGAAAAACCGGAGGTGCTCATGCCTTGAAAATATTTTAGATTTCATCAGCATCGTGAAATACTTATAAGTGCTGAATTTCATGAAAATACGTTCAGTAGTTTCCCGTATAAATATGGGTGAGGTTCCTCGTGAAAGACCCTGTATACTTGCTTTTTAACATTAGAAGAATGAAATTTTCAGGAACTGTTATTAAAGTCATATTGTATGTTTTTCACCATGATTTTGACTGAGAAATTATGCTGGGTATTCACAAAAAAGCGTTTTGTTTTGATCATTCTGAATGGGGATTACTTGTCTTAAAGCTGTATTGTCTCTGGGAAGCTTCGAAATAGGATCGAAATCACATTAAAATTCGAGGCGAATTAAAAAATTTGATACTTTATAGAGCAAGCCATTCGAAAAAACCAAGTGAAAATATTTAAAAGTTGCTCTGAAAATTAATTTTATGAAAATGATAGTTCTCCGTATAATTTTGGTTGAAGTTAAGAATGATCCAAAGATATTCAAGAACAATAAAACTTATATCTGAAAAAATTAAAAGAATTAGTCAAGCTATCACCGCAATTGTTATTCCACAAAGGCTCATGCAACACAAAAACCCCATTTCGAAAGTTATGTAAAATTCAGGCTATGAAATATTTTCTGTTATATTTCATAGCTGATTCACACAAAATCGAAATTATTAAAATGGGCGTGCATACCTTATAAAAATCGTCATTAACTGCAATAGTGCCAATCTAGAAAAAAATTCAAGCCATTACAGGAATATTTGCAATAAAAGGACAAAGCGTGTGAACAAACCTGATGCAGAATAAAACAAACGTTGGATATCAAAATATATACTCCATTCACACTTATAAAATCACAACTCTGGCCATCGTTTAGTTTTTAGGAATTGGTGCACCTAATAAAAAATCTGTGCGCGTACTGAGAATATCTTTAATGACAAAACGGCGTTGCCAGTTTCTTTGTTTACATCAAAGTAAAAGTATAAAAGATATTTTGACATGGGTACAAACGGCAAATTTGAATTGGACCAAAAATCGATTTATAAGCATGAATAAAGCAAAAGTAAGTACTAATCGCCTTTTTTACACGAAGTTTTTTTTAGGTATCTGGCCGTTTGGAAAGATTTCAAACGAAATTCCGGTCCCCCAGAAGTTTTGTTAGTTTCGGTATCGTTTTTGGTGCTCAAAATTTATTTGGAATGTGTAAATGGACAAAAAAGGCTTCCTTATTCGATTTCCACGAAAGCGACCGGAAAATATGGTTCAGGTAGGATTTTCGAGGAATTATGAGGAAAGAACTTGCAGAATGAAATTGCACGATTTTCGTAAGTAAACGGGTTTTGGATGGCCATCATCGGTCTCTAAATGATTATTGTTGATCGTTTTCACAATTCAGAAAAAGAACCACTTCGTATAAGCCCATTCTGAAGAAATTTATGTATGTAGCATTCAACGGTAGGTATTTGCTCTTAATCGAAAGAATATATTATATCTAGTGCTACTTCTTGCAAAAGAGACACAAGCTTTTAATGCTGTAGGGGCCCTATAATGTGGAGGAGTTTGTGTCTTATTTTAGAACAGGTGAATGATAAATGTGAAGCATATGTTTGACCTGTTCCATATTATTTGTACAAACCTACTGTGGTTGTAATGTATGAATATTTTTTAAACTAATAAATTACTATACAGTCAGAATATTTTACTCCTTGTTCATAAGATCAAATAAATGAAATGTATATCTTCTACTCTTATTTTTATTAAGTTAGCTATTAAGGTTATGTTCCAAGAAAAAGTTCCTGTTGCATCAGAACTCCCTTCAACTATTTGGATTCCAGTAGAGGGATATAATGTTCCATTATTCTTGATTCAACAATTGATGTCAAGTCTTGAACTTTCAGTTCAAGAGGATAATAAACATTAAATCTTCACAGACATGCATATGAAAATCATGTGAAAGCAATGCAATTTTCTTCCATGGCGAAAAATAATATATTTCAACAGTGATCTCTTGTACTTTTCATGCAAATAACTAGAAAAGGAATCCTTTCTATCAATTCATATAAACGTTAATTATTTTCGTCCATCACATCTTTTCCAATTCATTCATTTACCGAATAAATTCACATTCTGAGAAATACGCTAAGAATGTAGAAAGGGCAACATAGTGTTGACTTGGAACATAAAAATATTTTGAAAAACGTCATAACTTCGATACAGAGTGGAATGTGTCAAATTTCCAAGGCCAGAGTTGTGATTTTATAATTGTGAATGGAGTATACTTCAGTCCAACACATTTTATTGTAAAAATTAACCAAAACAGAATATCAACCATAACACAACATGAAGATTAAAATAAGATGTTCATTTCGACAAAAACAAATTTAGAAAGAATCTTAAATGAATTGAAGAATTTAACAAACAAATAAAACAAGTAAAAATTATCAAAATTGAGTAAGGAAGTTTTAGAATCACTGAATCTATAAATTTTATTAAAATTGTTGATAATTTATTAATTCTTACTATTTTTCATTTTAGACTAAAGTTTTCATTATTCTACCATCATAACGTGTAACATTCCTGTCAAATAAAAATCCCTACCTCGTCTTTACTCATCGCTTCCAATTCCTCAGCCAAACTGGTCTCGTTGGCAGTCAGAAGCTTTCCCTGCTCGAGTCCGGCATGCAACAAACTAGCCTGAAGTTCTTCGTTAACTTCTTCCAGTCTCAAATTCTTGTCTCTCAAAGAAGACAATTCTTCGTGAAGCTCCTCCAGTCTCAGAGCGTCCACCGAAGTGGTGGGTAAAGCTGGGGTTCTCGCTTCGGCCCTCAATTTTTCAATTTCCAGGGACAGTTCCTCGATCAGTTGATTTTTCGCGTCACATTCTCTGTTGAGTCTGAAAGAAATGTTGTGTTAGGAATGTTTGAAGGATCGTGAAGAAAAGAAATGAAAACAACGAAGATAATTGTGGTATGTTACCTTTTTTCCATTTCTTTGGATTTACTGGCATCGTCTTTGGAAGAATTTACTTCTTCGTTCAACTCTTGAATTTGTTCGAGTAATTGTTTTCTTTCCGATTCGATTTTTTGTACTAACAATCTGTGTCTGGCTAATTCTTCCTTGAGATTCAAACATTCTGCTTCGGATGACTGTAATCTTATTTCTGCGTTCTCCAACTGTAACTGTTTTTCTCTCTCTAACCTTGAGATCAATTCTTTCGATCTCCTTTGCTCTTCCTGTAAAGAAGTTTGTTTAGAATTGGATAATTTTTAAGTGCATATTTAAACTTTTCTTTCGAAAAAATAACCAAACATACTCTCCATTCACCTTTTTTAATCACATAGGAGGTCATGGTTTCGTTTTCAGGAGTTGGTGCTCCTGATGAAAAGCACAGAACAAATGATGAAAAGTCAGTGCGCGCACAGAAAATATCGTTAATGACAAACGACGTTGCCAGTTTCTTTGTTTACATCAAAGTAAAAGTATCAAAGATATTCCACATTTTGTTAGGTTTACAAATTGTTCGCAGATTTTTGGTATTTAATCGATATTTGCAGGTGAGTTTTTCGTCGAATATCCAAGATTAACGTATGTTTATTGTTTTTAGCACCAGTTTGGAGCGTGAGGACGATTTTCAAGACCAGGACGAATGTTTACATTTCGAGGTTGAAGGGGTACACGGGAATTTCGTTGAAAAAGCTGTTATTTGGACAGATATCGCAGTAGATGGATCGGATGGAGACTCGAGCGGTCGATTAGAATGATATTTTTCAGGTTTTCCAAGAAATTTGGCGATGTCTGAGCAGATTTGCAAATGTTAGGTACCTCCCTAATGAGGTGGAACTTAGACCTAATTCTCCTATAAGAAACGCCTTTCAAAGGTCGAGATGGTGAAAAATGTATTCTTTAGATGTTGTTTGAACAAATGCAACCGAGTTTTATATCCCAACTTTGATTTTAAGAAAGTTATCAACAAAATAAAATTGACATTATTCTTGATTCTTGTAATTGCCCATCACTTCATCTTAAATTTGGGTTGATTTTTTTTAATGAATTCTTGATAAGAATCAACAATTGGTCAATTGATGTCGTCAAGTCTTGAACTATCAGTTCAAGAGGATAATAAACATTAAATATTCACAAGCATGCATATGAAAATTATGTGAAAGCAATGCAATTTTCTTCCATGGCGAAAAATAATATATTTCAACAGTGATCTCTTGTATTTTTCATGCAAATAACTAGAAAAGGAATCCTTTCTATCAATTCATATAAACGTTAATTATTTTCGTCCATCACATCTTTTCCAATTCATTCATTTTCCGAATAAATTCACATTCTGAGAAATACGCTAAGAATGTAGAAAGGGCAACATAGTATTGACTTGGAACATAAAAAGATTTTGAAAAACGTCATAACTTCGATACAGAGTGGAATGTGTCAAATTTCCAAGGCCAGAGTTGTGATTTTATAATTGTGAATGGAGTATATATGTAGTTGATGTTAAAGTTTTGTTTATTTTTGTTCTCACCTGAAGGCGTTCTTCGTATCTGATTTCCATATCTCTTATTTGTTCCTCCAACATCAAAATTCGAGTGCTCAAGGATGCATTATCGACTCTGGCTCTGGTATATCTTTCATCGTTTTGTAAAGACGTTTCTTTGAGCGCGCCGATTTGATCTTCAAGCATTTGTACCTGAAAGAAAATTGTTAGTTGCAATAATGAAGAAAGTCTATTAACGCTTTTTGGTTTAATATGTTTCTAATGAAGTTGCTGTTTTTCGTTAATTTAATGACCGAGTAGAATGCCAGAATATGAAGAAATTTTTGATTTGTAGATAGACCTGCAAGGTTTTTAAATAAATAAGGTGTTAATGTTAATATTATCTATACTAATATTATAAAGAGGAAAGATTTGTATTTTTGTTTGTTTGATACGAATAGGCTCAAAAACTACTGGACCGATTTCAGAAATTCTTTCACCCTTAGAAAGCTTCATTATCCCGAAAAAAATGAGGATACCTACTATAACTTCAAAAATTACAAAAAAATCAGCCATAATCAGCGATTTTCACGTGCGCTGCAGAAACCGTAAGACTTACGTGGATACAATGTATGACGGAAATGTACCTCTCAAATAGTTCTACAAAAAAGTCCGCGATAGCATATATCTATCTCTCAAGATTGACTTGCTATTACCTGTTTATGGTAATCAGATGTTTTCCAAAATTATGCACTATTTGGGAGTGTGTTTTTATGAATTGGGTATTGATCCTCATCCAACTTACTACGTTATTTATCCCCAGTATTTAATTTAGAACGAAATTGCCCTTCACATCATACAATTACAACGAGTACATCAAAAGATATGGCGGGTTGAAGTGTTGAAGATGAAACCTCCGCGTGAAACAAATTTCTCACCGGGCGAAGCTGGGTCGCCCTGCTTGTACTCTATACAGGGTGGCCATTTGAAAACGAAACAGACGAGATTACAGACGAAATAAATTTTTTCGATAGAAATGCTCGCACAGGTCGATTTCTGTTTCGAGGGGGACAACTTAAGATGTAGGTTACGGACACATAGCGCTTCAACCCTTGCTACTACAACCCTCACCCCCAATTTTTGAATAGGGAAGATGGGGTGAGTGATACCTCATTTGAAAGGTATTTTTATACTGATTTCAGCACAGTAATTGTTTTTTCATTTTATGCATTAGTTCTCGAAATATTCTTAACTAAGTATTTGAAAATGAAGTGGTGTTTTCATGGCACTTGTATTGTTTTTTTGTGAAAAATCGACATTTTGAGCTTCAAAACAACCATGACTGTGGCTTCCTTCCTCCAATCCACTGACATAGAAATCTTTAATCAAGATGTCGATTTTTCACAAAAAAACACTACAAGTGCCATGAAAACACTACTTCATTTTCAAATACTTAGTTAAGAATATTTCGAGAACTAATGCATAAAATGAAAAAACAATTACTGTGCTGAAATCAGTATAAAAATACCTTTGAATTGAGGTATCACTCACCCCATCTTCCCTATTCAAAAATTGGGGGTGGGGGTTGTAGCAGCAAGGGTTGAAGCGCTATGCGTCCGTAACCTACATCGTAAGTTGTCCCCCTCGAAACAGAAATCGACCTGTCCGAGCATTTCTATCGAAAAAATTTATTTCGTCTGTAATCTCGTCTGTTTCGTTTTCAAATGGCCACCCTGTATATGAACAATTTGGCAATACATTTATAGGAATGAACTTACTAACTTGATTTGTCTGGAAGATTTTGAAATATCCATTGTTTAACATGAGATTCGAATGAAAAAGTTGAAAAAACATTTAAAGAATCAAAAAGATTCAACAACAGAAAAAAAACAGATTCTAATTAAAAAAACGTTTCCACAAAGAAATGTGTGAAGCTGAGGTACACATTTTAGAAAATTCTCTGAAGAAACAACAAGAAAAAAAATTATAGTAAATGCATAAATATGGAACAGAAAACTATCAGAAGACCCACAAGATAAATAATTATTAATGATGCTAAATACATAAAATTAAAGGTTGAAACAAAAATTCTACCAAATAAAAACTCACTCTTTCCATCAGCGACAACACAGAAGACAAAATTCCCATATATCTTGCACATCTCAAGCTTAAATTAACGATAGGTTGAGGAATAAACAAATTAACTATTTTTGCGGTGTTGATGATGATTATTCTTGGGGCGTACAAAGCACTAGGCACGAAATAGCCAATAATATTAGCCGAACTAACGATAAACACGTTTGAAATTGACAAAATGGAATCCATTTCAGAAAATTTTGGGACGCAAAATTCAGAAGTTCGCACTTTCGAAGCTCACACTGTAATGCCCTTCCTTCGAAAAACTTGCGAATTTATATGTATTTCTCAGGTAGTTGAGAATCATCTCTAATCCTCCCTCATTAAAATTCAATGAGAGGTAATAAATCATAATATTTCTTTTCTTGGAATATTCCTGGTTTTACTGAGGGTACAATCGAGCCTACTTATCTAAGATCAGTCAAATTTCTTTAGGGTTGGATGCAACAAAGACAACGCACAATACCCTGCCCAATAAAAGTCGAAATGGAAGTATTTTGTTGTAAATTATTTTTTAAATACACCTCACCAATGGTCATTAGTAGTAATGTACCAGGTACCTGTGAGAAAGTAGGGATGTTGACTATTTTTTGGAAATGAATTTAATTTGTAGATACCTAAGCCCTATACAAACACGAAAAAAATATTCTCATGAAAAAATATAGCAAATACCAATAAAAAATGCGTAAATAAAAAAAGATTTCAAAATTCCCGCTGAAACGAAGTGATTACGATGACGTCACTATACGGTAAACAGACTTCGCCGCCTGTCAAAGCGAACTGATCTTGTGTGATTGCTTGAGAACGAATCGTTTGCGTAATATCAAATAATCGTGAAATAGTTCGCTGGTGAGACGTTTTACTCTCTTCTGTTCTTCGTAAGTTCGTACTCGTGATGACACATAGGTTATAGGTTAGCTTGTTTACAGAACAGTGACGTCACGTATTCTCATTCTCGTTTGCAGTCACGTGATAAACGGTAATAGATTACACATTTTAAATCGATTTAATTTAATTCAATGAGAGTAATTAGATCACTAAAATATTATTATAGTATTTCAAAAACTACCTTCAATGTGGAAAACCTCAATTTATATGAATTTGTAACATCCCTATTGTGCGAAAAATTTCAGCAAAATAGAAAATATGCCATGTTATTCCTCAAATAATAAAATCTACAATCTAGTTACGCGGAACTCCAAATAATGGTACTTTTAGGTACAAAACAATTGTTATCAGCAAAAACAACATTCTTTCATGGTCAAGTGCATTTTATTGGTAAACAACGGTTACTGTAAATTCCTGGGCGATTCCAAAATATCGATTATGGGGTGAAAAATTCTAGGGATACTAACCTTGTGGTGTATTTCATGAACATCTTCTTCCAGAGACGCGTCCGAATATATTTCATCGGCTGGGTCACAATTACTGCTTCTGCCGGAAGAGTTGAAGCTATAACTTCTGTATAATTGACTGTAAATATTCAATACGATGGTGTTAATGAGTCATTTTGTTAGTCATGAAAGAGCGAACTGAAATTGTGTCCACATCGATCCATAAAAAGTGGTACTGCGTTAGATGACCCTCGGTTAAAAGTAAGGACTGAACGAGAATAAATTCGCTATCACAAAAACGCTTATATCTTTTGAACCACTGGACCGATTTCGAAAATCAAACTCATTTTCGAATCAGCTTCTAATTATAATGAAAACTGTTTTTACAATAAAAAACCAAAACTATTTTTTACAAAATTCATGGATTTTTTCTGAAATTCTTCCCATCATGCTTCTTATAGTGTTCTCAGTCACTTTCTGGGATGCTGTCTTCCACTTTTGCTTGAATTTCGCTAATGTTTTCGTTGATTTCTTAGTCTTCATCAATTCTCTTTTTACCAGGGCCCAATATCTTTCGATTGGCCTGAGTTCTGGGCAATTTGGTGGATTGGCCTCTTTGGGGGACAAAAACCACCTCATTAGCTTCGTAGCATTCCTTGGTGGCCTTGCTGCAGTGGCATGAAGCTAAATCAGGTCAAAAGATTGTTCACACATCGTGCTCATGTAAAAATGGTAAAAGCGCTTCTTCAAGCAATCCTCGATGTATATCTTCGAGTCAACAGAGCCTTGGCCAACGAAAAATTTGCTCCTTTTCCCACAAGTGCAAAGTGCTTGTCAAACCAGGAATTTTTTAGGAAACTTTGCTTGTTTCTTCACGCGAAATTGTTCATCAACATTTCCACGAGAATCTGCAGTATAAAATTCCTCACCAGGAAGTTGCGAGAAATCAGCCAAGACATAGGTTTCGTCGTCCATCACGCAATAGGAAAAATTTTTCAAGAAATCTTTTTTTAAATTCTTTCCTCTTGATTCTTCACAGCGTTCCTGTCTGGCACTTTCTGCACTTTGTATGTTCTAAGCCCACAACTCGACTTGATTTTCTGAACGGTTGACTGCGAACAAGAACAACCCACTATTTGGGCCAATTTCTGTCCTGAAAGGTTAGGATTCTTCTGAAAAAGGCTGATGGCTTTCTTCACTTTTTTTGGGCTATGAAACCCCTTTTTCCTCTCGGTTCCTTCCTTGCGGTTAATTGTAATATCTTCGTTGAAGCGCTTAACAACTCTTGATACCGTTTCCGGACGAACGCGAGCCTCTTTTGCGATTCTTTTGAAGCTCCATTTTTGATTATTTTGAAAAAGTTTCACTATAAATTCTCGTTATTTCACTTCTCTTGACATTTTGCGAAAGAGAATTGGAATATCTATGAAGTAAATGTTCCACGTTCATAACAAAGCTAACTATGATCAAATTTTGATTTTATTCTCAATTGGTTCAAGAGATATAGGCGTTTTTGTGATAGCGAATTCATTCTCGTTCAGTCCTTACCAGAGCTCGCATAAATAAAAACATTTTAAAAATTGCCATGCATAGTAAATTGACTAAAGACTAAACATGAAAAAGATGAACGAACATAATATGTTGGGTTTGCCACAAATAAAAAAAGAATTATTAGGATATTTCGAAAGCCAAGTTCTTTCGTAGATTTATAACCATTAAATAAATTCTCAAGCTCACAAAAAGAGATATTATATTTCTTGAAAAGAGATTAGAAATTTCTTCGTTGAAACATCTAGAAAGTCAACAGAAAATTGACTGAAAAAGGTCATCAAAAACATGAATTTCAATTTTATTAGATAATTTTGTTTCTTTTTAACGTCATTCTCTTCAGAAGAACATGAAGGGGTAGATAATTTCTGCACAGAGTGGAATACTTCTGAAAAACCCATATTTTATAGGAGCACCATTTATTAGTAATTATTAATCACTTATTTCAAGAAATTTCATTAATAACTCACCTAGCTAATGCATTGGAACCAAGCTGCCTTTTCATATGACTGAAAAAATAACTGTATATTATACAGGGTTCACATTGAAAAAGAAAAGTTAGTCTTTTCCAGTAAAAATTTTGGAAATTCTTCTAACCCGTCAATTTTGTCGATGACCATTTTTTTTACAGAAATACCATCTTTGTATCATTTCCTCACTCTTAATAAGGAAGTTGGATCGTACCATTGTGTTGTTGAAAAGGTCTTTACCTCCTGAATATGTCAGTGAACAATTTTGCAAGATCTGATTATTCGTTTACGTAATATTCGGCTTTGAAAATGAAACACCTCTCAATTTATCTCGAGAATAAAGCGATTACCAACGTCAAGAGAGTAAAATTCGATTAAGCCCCGCCAACTTCCATAAAATGGTATGAATTTTGCTCCGATTTTCCGGGATTATTGATCGAAAATGCAGTTTTTGAAATATCGGAAAAATAAAATTAATAACTTCGGAATCATTAGGCCGATTTTGACGGGCGTATTCGGACTTGAAAGAGCAAATTTTGACGTATTCCTTACCTAGGAGTTGATCGTCTCAGGCTCGTTCTCTGCCAAGTGTTGCGACTGATATTGTTATTTGTAGTTCTACCCCTAAGGCTTCCTCTGAAAACAATGCATTCGTTATTGAAAAAAGCAATAAAGTTGACGCCGGAGACATTAGACTCTAGATTGTAGATCGGGTCCTACTTCCGGAAAAATCCGCAATATTTCCCGGTCGTGGCGCTATTGCAGCAATGGAAAATAGCGCGACCCCTTTGGGAAGAAATGAAAAGTAGGACCCCATCTCGGATTTTCAATCGACAAGAAAGTGTCATCACCAAGTATTCTATGTATACTCCATTCACTTTTATTTAATCACATAGAAGGTCATGGTTTCGTCTTCAGGAGTTGGTGCCCCTGATAAAAAATCTGTGCGCGTACATAAAATATCCTTAATGACAAAACGGTGTTGTCAGTTTCTTTGTTTACATCAAAGTAAAAGTATCAAAGATATTTTGGCATGGGTACAAACGGCAAATTTGAATTGGACCAAAAATCGATTTATAAGCATAAATAAAGCAAAAGTAAATACAAATCGCCTTTTTTACACTTGATAACGAAGTTTTTTTCAAGTATCTGGCCGTTTGGAAAGATTTCAAACGAAATTCCGGCCCCCCAGAAGTTTTGTTAGTTTCGGTATCGTTTTTGGTGCTCAAAATTTATTTGGAATGTGTAAATGGACAAAAAAGGCTTCCTTATACGATCTTTTCACGAAAGCGACCGGAAAATATGGTTCAGGTAGGATTTTCGAGGAATTATGAGGAAAGAACTTGCAGAATGAAATTGCACGATTTTTGTAAGTAAACGTGTTTTGGATGGCCATCATCGGTCTCTAAATGATTATTGTTGATCGTTTTCACGTTTCAGAAAAAGAACCACTTCGTATAAGCCCATTTTGAAGAAATTTGTGTATGTAACATTCAACGGTAGGTATTTGCTCTTAATCGAAAGAATATATTATATCTAGTGCTACTTCTCTCAAAAGAGACACAAGCTTTTAATGCTGTAGGGGCCCTATAATGTGGAGGAGTTTGTGTCTTATTTTAGAACAGGTGAATGATAAATGTGAAGCATATGTTTGACCTGTTCCATATTATTTGTACAAACCTACTGTGGTTGTAATGTATGAATATTTTTTAAACTAATAAATTACTATACAGTCAGAATATTTTACTCCTTGTTCATAAGATCAAATAAATGAAATGTATATCTTCTACTCTTATTTTTATTGAGTTAGCTATTAAGGATATGTTCCAAGAAAAAGTTCCTGTTGCATCAGAACTCCCTTCAATTATTTGGATTCCAGTAGAGGGATATAATGTTCCATTATTCTTGATTCAACAATTGATGTCAAGTCTTGAACTTTCAGTTCAAGAGGATAATAAACATTAAATCTTCACAGGCATGCATATGAAAATCATGTGAAAGCAATGCAATTTTCTTCCATGGCGAAAAATAATATATTTTTCAACAGTGATCTCTGTACTTTTCATGCAAATAACTAGAAAAGGAATCCTTTCTATCAATTCATATAAACGTTAATTATTTTCGTCCTCACATCTCTTCCAATTCATTCATTTTCCGAATAAATTCTGAGAAATACGCTAAGAATGTAGAAAGGGCAACATAGTGTTGACTTGGAACATAAAAATATTTTGAAAAACGTCATAACTTCGATACAGAGTGGAATGTGTCAAATTTCCAAGGCCAGAGTTGTGACTTTATAATTGTGAATGGAGTATACTTACTGCAAAAGACTCGACATATCACAGATACCTTATTCTTCTCCCATATAATATATTCTCGGTCTTTTTTCACCATCCCTCGCTCATACACAAAATCATAACCTATATACTTGAGTGAGATCTATTTTTTGCGTTAAGTCGATAATCTAATTATTTTCTCAAACGCCGAAAAAAAGATACAATTCTTAGCACATTCCGTCCGCCTATTGTTTCACCTCATTAGGTACTTTCTTATTTCTAAAACTCTGGTTCAACAAACGATAAGGACGTGAAAACTTGCGGAAATTATGATTGGACATTGGAAGCGATAATGGTAATGGAGTTGTAAATGAACTCTCATGACTTGTTGCCTACATTTTCAATTCTTGTGGTGATCAAGACTGTCGAGAAGACTTAAATTCTAACGATCCAGCATATAGAATGAGTTTTGATGAGCCTAACACAATGATATGAATAATTCATGGCAGTTTTTATTGGTTCCTGGTACATAATAGCGGATATTTGATAGTTGGGTTTGGTATTTGTGCTCTGTTGCTGCCAGATTTCTGGAAGTAACAATTTTAAAGCGAAAATCGAGAAAAAATCCTCGTCAAAATGAAGCAAAACCCGAAATTATGCTCAGTTTATATGAACAATAAAAGAAATAAATTTTCGTGAAAAAGGCTTATGCCAATATTGCCAATGCAGCGTTAATTCTCATTGAAAAAAGATTTCAGCATAACGTTTCAGTAGTTTCTGAGAAATACTCTAGACAAAGAAATAAACGTATGAATAATAAGTATACAGGGTGGGTCTTTGACTTGTACATATATTTTAACTGAAGATTCTTGAGGTCAAAAGAAATCTTTTTTTCATTTTGCATTTTTCCGAATTTGGCTCTGTCAAAAAGATATAGCCATTTGAAAAAAAAATTGTGGTAATTACGTCCCTGAAATGATACTGTGGAATTGATTCAAAGTTCATATTTCTCGATAGAAATTGACTTTATGCATTTAGGCCCAATTTAGGGAATACTCAAGTACTAACCTTATTGGAATAAAAATGTTGCAAACACGATAATATCAACAAAAACAGTTAGTTTCATCGGATTATATCTGCAACTAAAAAGCCACATTTATTCCACCAAAATAAGTTCTTTCTTCGATTTTTATGCAGATCAGTTTGTAAACACTAATAACTTGTTCATATTTTCCTCGAAATTCCCAAACAATATCATGAAGAAAGACTTTTCATTCAGATTTATTATTAAACAAACTAACCTGATCTAATTTGTATCGATTCTGTGAATTTTTGCACAGAAATTTCAAGAAGATGTTGTCAGCTTGCTGACATTTTCATTGAGGTTAAGGATTTTTTACGAAACATAGTATAAATCACGATACATTTGTGTACCGTGGTATAAATATCTATGAATTCTGCCGTTTCCATCATAAATCGACTTTGCCGCCAAATTTTACACAGCATGCGTAGAGCGAAAACCGAAGTATGTATTGGTTATCTGGACTCTGGAGGCCAACTGTAAACAATAACAAACTAGAGTCTCTGAACAAACTGTAAACATTATGTGAAGTTCTGAATACATTCAGTAAATTATTGTTCTAATGTGATGATTATGTGAAGTGAATTAATATAATTTCAACCGTGTCGAGTTTATAAAATTCCAAGAGGATGTTGTTTAGATAGAAACATCGCCACAGATTATCAGGTATCGTATTATTTTTCATTAATTTCAATTTAATAAGCAGTTTGTATCGAGATTCATCATTCATATTCGAATTTTGTATTTCATCGACATTTAACTTCAATATGGACCGGTAACTATGAATTTTCAATAGAAACTGTGCGTATTAAAATCTCCTTGGTGTTCAATTTTATCTCCCACATTTGTGGGATTTTATTATTAAAATATCTCGACAAAGTTGATAAATATTGTGACAACATTGTGAGACCAGAGAAGGAATAATATTCGATGATATTTAATTCAGAGACGCATTCAGATTATTCTTGAAATTAATGATTTTTTCGTCAAATTTCTCCGGGTGAAATTGGAAATAACTCGAAAACGACGCGTTTTATTGAAAAAAAAAATTGGAAATATGAAACGTTTATCTTTTTGAAGTGGTTTTATGGTGTTTTAACGTGTATTGATGAGTCGACTACCCTGTAACTTTTATACTAGTAGAGATATTGAATAGGTTCCGATTGAGGAATATGCACCACGAATAGAGTAAAAAATCAACCAAAATTCAGTTCATTCGAAATAACGGTTCCGAAGATATAAACAGAAAAGTGTTTTTTTCATGGATTTTCGACACCCTGTATCTCCCAAACCAAACCGAATTTTGAAAAATGGCACAGGAAAAAAGTGTTTCGTTTGATGAGAGGAATCTACAGTTAAAATATATGTACAAGTCAAAGACTCACCCTGTAGATGTAAAGGATTTTCCAATATGTGGTGAAATTCTGACATTCAAAGAAAATTACAAGCCTTAAGATCCAAATCTCCATTTTTATTGATTGCGTAGTTTCTACTTGTCAAATGTCAAAAAATGACAGCTTCAAAAGTGACATCTACCGAAATGGCGGGCTATTCAAAATAATACCTCTCATTGGAATATCCTTTATAATAATAGAAGATCTGACGATAGATTTTTGTGGATCACCCTGTATATCTCACCCTACGTTCCTATCGGCGGAAATTCCAGAATCGGCGTCAGCGTCTTGCTCTCCATTCCATTCGTAACTTTCCGCGTCGGACAGAGAAGAAAATTGACTCTTAACCTCTTCCAACCTTCTCTGTGGG
The DNA here is from genome assembly GCA_951802165.1 of Adalia decempunctata. NCBI lineage: Eukaryota > Metazoa > Arthropoda > Insecta > Coleoptera > Coccinellidae > Adalia > Adalia decempunctata. The sequence continues at coordinate 2,620,752 of OX637695.1, read as the reverse complement.
CTATAGGCTGGGCTCTGGGTATCGCCGGTCAATGTTTTATCGCATCCAGGAGTCGTAATTGGGGACATCATATACTTGTCCGCGGAATTCAGACTGGAACAATATACAAGTTGGTCCACTGTGTATAGAACGACAAAAAAACTCAATTTTGGAAGAAAATTTCATATTGGAATGTTTTGTTTCGTTTTCATTTGGTCACCCTGTATATTCATTACATAAATAGTCAATGGTATCTTTAGTCGTAACCAGATACGGGGTGTGCTAAATATCTGGTGTAGGATACGATACTAATGATACATATTTCTGTTATCATTTTTTTGGATTACGTGATATCATTGTCATATCTTTTGAACTCATAACAATCGATGACTATTACAAACATTATTCGTGTCACAAATGTTGAAACGTGCCCTTGAAAGAGATCGATGCAAATTATTTGGCAAGCACAGAAATAAAAACCCAATTCGTTTTTGTGCGATCGCATTGTAATTTTAGAAGGAAAAATCTCTATTGGATATTCATAGCACAACTAATTTGACCCGCATTCGATTCTTAGTAGAAAACCTACTTTCTAATTCACGAGATTTTTTTGCTGATTTGTGAAAAGTATATACGGGAAAATTCTTGACATTTGAAAATTCATAGAAATGATGCCACACGATGGAGATTGCAGTCCTATTTACGACGTTGCCGGATTGTGACTGATGAGGCCAATTTATGGCCCTATTTCAAAACTGACTGGAATCATTAATTTCGAAAGGAATCTTGGACTGATTAATTCCATTTTGAAAACTAGGAAGCTTGGGGGATCTTTAGTAATTATGATTCGCAGTATCAAGCTAAAAATAATAGAAACATCTTTCTATTATTTTTTCTATCCACCATGGAAATATTCATATTCCCTTTGCTATCCCCTTGGATACGCCCATGTTTACTGCTTAAAAAATAATCCATTTTTTCCAGTAGTAGTTAATTACCAATTCTTCCAAAAAAATTGTTGGATTAACAAACATAAATTAATATATTTGGAATTTCTCTCTATTATCTTCGTTTGATATAGCATCTTGGCTCACTGTATGTTCTATACCTACTATACTGATATTGTTATACCTTTCTTCAATTAAAGGACTTCATATTCCTTCAAGTTTCCAATTGAAGTGAGGAAAAAATATTGTAAAATGTGAAATATTCTGAAAACAAAAATATAATTTCTCTATGGACCCTATTTCTGTATTCACTTCTTTCGGAAAAATGTTCTGTGATGTCATCCAATTTTTTACAATTCTATGAATTCAAATATCGCGTATAGGAAACTCCTGAAGCGGTACAAAATTATTGGGAACGCATCATTTTTTGAATAATTACAAAGAATTCTCAGATTTTCACATGGTGAAAAACCACTTAATGTTCTAATTAACATGTCTTATTCTTCTTAATGATCTTCGTTTCAAGGAAAAACTTCGCACATCGTTAAATTCCAATGCACATTTCAGGACTCAGGTTGAAAATGAAAATATTCATTTTCGTGGCTATACCTTCATTCTTCATTCCGAAATTGTTCAGAATATGCATTCTACATCACGATTCACGAATATCCAAACATTAATTTCATCTCACTTTCTGGTCACACCAAATGAACAGCGAAATTCTCCAATGCCTACTCACCTGATGGAATGAGATAAACACAGGTAAAATTCTGTTGAAAATCAGTCATACGCCACCTAAACTGAAAACCGAACTGAGAGCACCAAAAACTATCACAGAAAACGGGAAATTGTTTATTATTGGACGAGCAACACTTAAAACTAAAATAGTCTGAAAAATCAAAACATAAAAACACCAAATCAGGTGCACGGATCCAACTGACACCTGACAGGCAAAGGAATCTACGCGATCGGGTGAGTTCGGACGGGCGAAGAACGGATAGAATGTTCACGGTTCGCGTTCCACTCACTGTCGCCGGACCAAGACGAATAGAAATTCCGCTAACTACACTGCTCGACCGTTCGAATGGAAATTCGGACTGAAGGTCGAACGGAGGAAATCATTCTTTCTGTTCAGAATCTCATTAAGGATCAATTAATCATGCTTGATATCTGCGTTGCGATTTTAGTTCGTATTCTAATTGTTCCAATTTAGACGTTAGGAAATGCAGCATGATTAACAACATTATGAAGTCTCTAGGAACCTTCCCTGTCAATCAGACAGACTATTCGATAAAAATGGAAACTTTTCCAGTGAAAGATGAATGGTTTCGTTGCTTGTGTGGCACGTAGCGCTGTCCTGTCTTAAAAAAATCATTAATCATCTCTCGGGTTTTTCGAGCCCCAGATGCGACAATTTTGCTTGTTGACGAAACCACCGAGGTGGAAATGGGCCTCATCACTCAAGATGGTTTTTCGAGGGAATTCCGTATCATTTTCGTGCATTTCAAGACCTCAATTAGCAAAGAAACGACGTTGTTGATGATCGGTCAGCTTGAGTTCTTGTGTAAACTGAACTTTATAAGCCTTAAGACCCAAATCTTTATACAGAATACGGTATAATGAAGTTTGTGGAATGCCTTATTCCAAAGAACGACGAGGAATGGACAAACCTTGGTTTCTTCAACACTTTCGGCTACAGCAGCAATATTCTCGGCTGTTCTTGAGCGACGTGCACGTTTTTCATTCTTCACATCACTAATTTGTCCCAACAGCTCAAATTTTCTACCAATTCCTGTATTGCGGTTCGACAAGGTGCTTCATGAGGACCCTAAATTGATTGGGTTTTACGAACCGTCTCTGCCAAATTTTCACCATTTTTATAGTGAATTTTAATCATTTCAATCCGTTGTTGAAGCGTGTATCCTTCCATTTTTATTAATGGCGTAGTTTCTTCTTGTCAAATGTCAAAAACTGACAGCTTCAAAAGTGACATCTACCGAAATAGCTCTTAATACTTATTGGATACATGCATAGAATATTCTATGCATCTATCTTATTGGAAAACTCTTTATATTTTATGTTCGTTCATTCATTTTGCGTTTATAACTCCAGAAGAAAGACAAATTCCGAAATGAAATTGTTAGATGCTCAGCGAATAATTTTATCATCATAATTTTCTACTATATATACCTAATTGTTCTGGATGAAATAGATTTGGTGAAATATTTCCGCGTGGAAACATAATCCGTCCATTTATTTCGTAATAGGTATGTTTTATGGTGAATAAATATGAATTTCATTAATTTCACTTCTGGTGCTGATGATAGACATAATATTTGGATTATTGATATTATGGAATCATTCTATAAAGAACGTTCGCACCAATTCAATTTCACATATCTACTGATGAAAAATTACCTTTCTCCTCAAATATTCAGAATAATAAACTGTAATATTTGTTTTGACCATGTATAATGGTGAGTAAAATTCGTTCTTGAAAGGCAGTTCGAAAAAAAAAACTGACGTCTGTCAATAAATGAAACAATCTTGTTGCATTGGATCATAGAAACATACAAAACATAGAAACGTCTCTATGCATCTCTTAAGGAACAAAGAAATGTGAAAAACTATGTATTTCTATGACACAGGCGAGTATCTTCAACAGGAGGTAGAATTCGTAAACATAAATAAAAATAATAAATGCCTCGGGGTGCATTTACATTTGTATCTAAATAGCCTATTGAAATTTGTTATTAATTCTGAAATGCAATAACGAATTAGTTACCCATAAAAATCGCTGTGAAGAGTAAGTTAAGTAGATGCATAGCAAGTAAACACGTAAATTAAAGGTTACCTTGAAGGAAAATTCAGAAAAACTTGAATAGCATAACATGAATATAATTATAAAAGAAGATTTCCTTCCAATTCGTATCATGGCCATATGAAACGATTGTTTCATGTTTATGAAGCTGAAAGGAAGCTTTTGAAGCAACGTACAGGATATTCAAAATAAAAACTCACGCATGCGGACATCCAAAACCAAAATAATCGTAAAAATAATATACTGCATGATATCATTGAGTGCTCTCTCTGTAGATCAAACACCGCCTACGCCCATGTAAATAGTAAATGAGAGCTCTGCCAACTCAGAAGGACAGTAAGTATCATCGAAACACGATTGCAACAACGGAATTCGACACCCACTAATGTCTCGCCTCTTAGTACAGGATGATTCACAATGACAAATTCCAAATATCGCAAAATCAACAATCGAACGTGCTGAAATAGTCAATTACGGTGCGATAATGCACTCATTAGTCAGTACTAAAATCCGTATGCAAATAAACAGGGTTTAACGAAATTAATGTTTTGCGTGAAAAAGTTGTGCGCATAATTTCACATCACAAGACCACGAATTTATTCAAGCTCTATTTGATAAAAATTTAAAAAAAGCATTATTGCGCTCGTTTATACACCTTGTTGCTAAATTAGCATTTTACCGTTCAAGAAACAAGAAAAAGAATGCTAACAGCTTTAAAACATGTTTTGATCATAGACCATAGAAAGTCTATGGTATCAAAGGAATTTTTGATAACACAATTAAAGACATCTGTAATCTCTCTTAAAACATAACATAACCTATTTCACACAAAAAATAGCGCCACGACCGTGAAATATTGCGGATCATTCCGGAACTAGAACAAATACTATAAACAAGAGTGACAAGAGTTTTGATCACGATTTGTTGTAAAGAGCATAGAACTTATAGCAAAATGTAAGTTCTATGGTACAGAGTATAGAACTTATAAGCACAAAGTATGTTCTATGGTAAGGAGCATAGAACTTATAGCATAATGTAAGTTCTACGGTAAGGATTCTATGCACCTGTCAAAAAGTAACACAGATAAATATTGACAAGTGGGGTGTTTAAAAATAAGAATTTCATGAAGGATCAGACTATAAAAAAAATTGGGCATTTCAAGTTATATCGAGTGATCCAGCACTATAGACTTACCCCGAATATTTGTGTTTAAATTCAGTCGTTGATTTTTTCAGAGAGGAAAATATATAAAACTGAAATTTCACTCTTATATTCTTATACACATATCAATTAGGTCCGATTCTGATCTAACTGCATAAAAAAGTATTTGGTACCTCAACAAGAAAGTTCTACAGGAAGTAAAATGCTCAAAAATCATATCACATCGTCCCAACGAGTATTCTCCTTTCAAATGGACCATTCAGTCATCATCTTATCAATATCGTTGACTTGACTGGATTTATTACGATCCCAACAGTTCCTTCTGTTTGCTCTCTAATATTTTTTCTCCTTCGGCGATATATTTGTCTCCCAAAGCTTTCAGTTGATTTTCTATATTTCTAACCAGATCTTCAGATACCCCATCTTTTTTCTTCAAGGACTTTGTGGTTTTATTTTGAACGTCTTTTATACTGTCTCTGCATTTGATGAATAATTGTTTGGCGTTTTTAGAAAGGTTTTCCCTATGCTCTTTCGTTACTCTACAAAAAGTATTTGTATGAACGTCATTCAACAGTGTTTCTATATGCTAAATTAGATTAAATCTTACTCACTTAGGTATAGGTATGAAAATAGTTGTTCCATCTTGCTGTGGATTCAAATTTAAACCAGAGTTTTGTATGCTTTTCAAAACGTCAGGAATAACTTGGGGAAACGTTGCCAAGTTTAAAATAACAGTCTTAGGGTTTTTTCTATTAATCTGAGCAACTTCCTGCAGTGCATGCTCTTCGCCATCCAAAGTAACAACGAGGGATTCAATTGAACCTGCGAAGATTATATTCATTCAGAAAATGTTGACGACAATAAATTTGGAGACTCGAATAATACCTGTGGAAGATCTGAGTGATAAATATTTGACGAAACCTTCTTTCATTTGACTGAGAGCGTTTTCCATTTGTTTTTTCACCGAATCCACATTGACCAATTCAGCCATTTGACTCTCATCTATTACAACTTTAGACTTTCCTGTAATTGCAAAATTCTAGTCAACTAATGGGAGTGAAATTGGAATTGTTAGCACCTTTATCTTTCTTTTTATCCTTGCCTTTAGCATAATGTCTAATCACAATATCATTCCTGATATTTGTTGGAAATGTATATGCGGAGAGACAGTTTTTTACTCTAAGGCTGTCATGTTGTTGTGAAAATGTGATTGAATGAAAATTTTTCGACTTTGCCAGGCTGTTCCCAATTCTGAGTTGTCGAAAAACCCTGATGAACGGTGTAAAATTCATTTTTTCGGTGAAAATAGCTTGCAGTTTGTGAGGTTAGGTGAATCGAATGTGCGCATGACAAGTGAACGTCAGAAATGCACCAATGGAATTCAAGGCAGGAGATCTTGAATTTCAATTTGTAAAAGTTTTCGTACCTCGGGTCAACCATAGAACTTATCGTAACTATAAGTTCTATGGGTAAGACCAAAGACCCTCTGTGGTGAGACCCTCTCAAAATACCAAATCCACAATTAACTAGAATTATTGAATGAGAAAATTATTCGAACCAATAAAATCACTAATGAGGGGCTCACTGTTGAATTTGTTATCAAAATCAAAGGATTTTGAGGTCACTGGATGCAATTAAAAATAGCCCAAAATTATTACTATCAATGCTCAAGTTGTCACCTCTCTGTGTACGCTTTTTTACGTTGTATTGTTGTGTACCTACTTTGGACGATATCTTAGATATGTCTCAAGTTGTAATGAATTTGTTGATCAACATATCAGAAAGATTAAAAAAGTTTTTGAATAAGTTTTTTATTTCGGGACTAGTCCTATCCAGGTTCAAACAGATTCTTTCCTACGAAATTTACTGGATCTCCTCTGGCTGCCCATGGAATTGTTTAGCACTTTACTGTTCATCGCGCTATGATTATCAGGTTGAGGAGCCATGAATAGACTCTTGGCAGTCTCGTCATCCGAAGACATATTCGCGATGACCGTGTTGAGTTCCCTTTCGTGTTTATCCATCAACTGATTCCTCCTCTCTTCCTTTATCTTCTTACAAATCTGGCTGGTCCTGATGTGAGCACAGATCACTTTAGAATCCAGGTCATCGTCCATTTGTGAATTTATGCTCCGGATAGGGTTCTCTGGTTGATCCTTCTGTGGTACGATATCGCTTTCATACGAAGTTCCAGCATTCTTGAAAAATTTCTCTTGACAGTGACAGCAACAGCTGTCTTTCCGGAACACATCGTCGTTCTGTGGCGGCGCCGACCATCGACATTTAGAGGTGCGTGCTTTCGAGTTCTCTCCGTCAGAACTGTCGTCGTGATGTTTGGGTGTTCTTCTAGGATGTTCTTCGCAACATCTGTTCTGACAGGTGTTGATTTGGTTTGTACACCTGATTTTATGGTCTGAGTTTTTACAGAAAGGGTGGTATTCTATGATATCCTCTTCGCAACAACTTATCCTGCACTTTTTTGGGACTTTGGTCTCTTTGCACTTGTAAGGTTGTTCTTTTCCTGGGCATGGTTCTTCCCAGCATTCCTCGCAATTCTGGTATTTAGGGTAACGGATGTTACAACAGTCATTCCCTTTGATGTTGTCGAACAGATGGGCGGGAGGATTATTGAGCCATTCTATGAGTTCCTTGCACTTGTTCAGGATACCTTGGGTGGTGTCTATGATTTCCACTTGCCATCCTTTAGGATCTCCGTTGTCGCAGTCTGGGATCTCTGCTACCCAAGCTACTCCGAATCTGCCGATCGTTTTGTCGCAGGGGGACCTACAATGAGTACAATCTTCAGGAATGTGCTTTACGCTCCCGCATTTACTGTGCTCTGACCACTGCTTACGTAACTTGCAAAAACGGTTCTTCCAATGGTGGGAACAACAGTCTGGACGATAGGAGTTGCAATCTGGAAGGCTGGAGCAACACATCTTACAACGACAAGATTTGGGATGAGACATTTCGAATGGGAATAGATTTCACGGTAGATTTCAAACCACAACAAGTCAAAACTGACAGGGTTTGGATCTTTGTTTTCTCGTCTTCGAATATCGAATGTGCGAAAACGTTTCATATTGAGTTGTAGCTTTCTTAAAAGAGGCATCTAGAAGCTTTTAGAGTATTATTTGGGCTTATTCAAAGCAGCGAAGCGAAAAACATAGACAACAACTTAAGTTGTCTATGGCGAAAAATAAACGCCGTCAAAGACAAGCACAGAAATAGTTGACAGATAGATCCATAGAAAGGCTGGTGTTGGCACTGTCACCACAGAAAGAATATAAAATTGACACTAACAGTTCTTTATGGCTATCGCAAATGGTCATCGAACATCCGTCGTTTGAAAGAAGAGATCCTTGTGGAATACCATTATTCAAAGTTTCAAAATAACTACAAATAGGTAATGGGTGCTTTTTTCAGAGCTATAGAAAATTGAAGAAAAAAAACTCAAAATTCGGAAAAATGCATGAAATCTTTATTTGAATCGATTGAACGCTCCATATAGTTTAATTTTTGAACATTATTTCATGCAAATGTTGGCCGCTGCTGCGCCTAAAATGGTTCATCCGTTTAGTCCAATTTTGGCATACTCTTTCCAACATTTCGGCCTGTATCTTACGAATAAAGTCTTCAATGTTGTCTTCCCATGCGTCAATCGGAGCAGGCTTGCCAGTATAGACAAGAGCCTCAACATCGTCCCACAAAACATAATCTAATGGCGTTAAATCGCACGATCTAAGCGGCCAATTGACCGGTCCCAAACAAGAACTGAACTTGTCTCTCATTTGGTTAATCATTTCGAGTTCTGTGTGGCATGTGGCTCCGTCTTGTTTGAACCACTTATCATGCAAGTTAAGCTCTTCCATTTTGAGCAAAAAAAAGTTGGATATCATCTCACGGTAGTGCGTATCTACCATTCATAGTTACGTTTGGATTCGCATCATCTTTGAAGAAGTACGTTCCAATAATGCCACCAGCCTATAATCCGCACCAAACAGTAATTTTTTCTGGATGCATTGGTAGGTCGTCCGGCTCGAATTCTTGCACCAGCTGCATTTTGAACGGCTTCACACCTAAATTTCCGAAAAATTTCCCTGATTGTTGAGTAACAAAGTCCCAATTCTCAACAGAGCACGTATTTTGGTGATAAAATTCAATGATTGCAAGCGTTGTTCTTTTGTAAGACGACTCATGGTTGAATTATAGACCAAACTGAAGATACACTGCACAAAAAAATTAACGCACATTATTGAAATCTCAAATTTATTCTACAACTGAAGGTGTTTTCAATGATAATTATATTTATCAGAATTATGCATCCATATGTTATCTACTTTCAACGTTTTTCTTCAATACAGATGTTTTCTCCCAGCAGGAATAAAAAAAGATGATATTATCAGATTTTGAATGTATTGGCTCCATTCTAAAATCAGTTGTTCTCGATCAATCCTAGTGATCAATAGTTTTATTTAAGGCCTCGTGTCGCGGAAGAGGTCCAGCTCTTACCCCAGCCCATCGAAGGGCGCGTTTGGATTTTGCTAGAGAGCATATCCATTGGGAAGAGGCCGATTGGGAAAGAGTTCTCTTCACAGATGAGTCTAGATTCTGCCTCTACCATTGTGATCGACGTTCCCTTGTATACAGACGTCCACATGAAAGATATGCTCAGTGCAATTTCCTGAATACTACTGGTTTCGGGGGAGGATCGATTATGGTATGGGGTGGAATATCTTTGACTGCTCGCACAGACCTAGTGGTCGTTGATAATGGAGCTATGAATGCTGATAAGTATATAAGAAACATTCTTGAAGAGCATGTAGTGCCATTTGCCCCATACATTGGTGAAAATTTAATTTTTATGGACGATAATGCCAGATGCCATCTTGCGCGCATCGTTCAGGAGTACCTTGAAGAGATTGAAGTCTCTCGAATGGAATGGCCAGCAAGAAGTCCAGATCTCAATCCGATTGAGCAGGTTTGGGACAACCTCAATAGAAGGCTGAGAAGTTCAGAAAATCATCCAGCTACTCTAAATGACTTAGGAATCCAACTCGAAGAAATCTGGGAAGGATTAGATCAGAACATTTTAAGATCACTCATTTTGAGTATGAACCGTCGTTGCCGAGCTGTAATTAACGCAAGGGGTGGAAATACCAAGTATTAAATCACTTATCAGCATTTCAGTATTTTGAAAATTGTTCATTTCTCTTCTTTCACATGAGATTCGGTGAAATCCTGAATTTTTCTTCCATTTAATGTGTCTTTTTTCGTTCAAAACCTTCCCGAGAGAACATAAAAATAAGTTATAAAGTTAAATTAGAGTTAACTTTCATTAAAATTGAGATTTTCAGAATGTGCGTTAATTTTTTTGCGCAGTGTATTTGACGGCTACACAAAACACAAAACATGCGTGAGCTGTCAAAATCAGTGTTACTAAAAAGAAAATATTTAAAAAATCACCCGTTATAAGTTATAACCAACAAAAATACACGCTGTAAAAGAGAGGCTTGTTTGCTAACCGACGCATCCACCATTTCGCAACTACATCATTATTTTTTTCAAATATCCATTTTTACACTCGCTGAAATCATTAATGGGTAGGAATTTCAACACAATGTTCATATCAATATGGAATTATTCGTGTGACTCAGGATTTCTGTGAAAACTATCTGTTTTATCGAGTTTAAAATTGTCCTTTTTGCCGAATTTTTTCTTGTATTTCGCGAATTTTTTAAAAATACTTCTACATCGCCTAGAAAACCCAAATTTCACCCACGTATGAATCGTTTAATCTTCTTCTCGAGCGTATAAAAATTTTCTCCCTGTATCGCAGCGAAGCTGCGATTTTAAGATTCTCCTGGACCCACTTTTTCGACAGATTTCTTCGGGTCTGTCGACAGAGTTACCATTTTATTATACACTGCGCAAAAAAATTAACGCCCATTCTGAAAATCTCAATTTTAATGAAAGTTAACTCTACATTGACTTTATAACTTATTTTTTATGTTCTCTCGGGAAGGTTTTGAACCAAACAAGACACATTAAATGGAAGAAAAATTCAGGATTTCACCGAATCTTATGTGAAAGAAGAAAAATGAACAATTTTCAAAATACTGAAATGCTGATAAGTGATTTAATACTTGGTATTTCCACCCCTTGCGTTAATTACAGCTCGGCAACGACGGTTCATACTCAAAATGAGTGATCTTAAAATGTTCTGATCTAATCCTTCCCAGATTTCTCCGAGTTGGATTCCTAAGTCATTAAGAGTAGCTGGATGATTTTCTGAACTTCTCAGCCTCGGATTGAGATCTGGACTTCTTGCTGGCCATTCCATTCGAGGGACTTCAACCTCTTCAAGGTACTCCTGAACGATGCGCGCACGATGGGGTCTGGGTCTGGCATTATCGTCCATAAAAATGAAATTTTCACCAATGTATGGGGCAAATGGCACTACATGCTCTTCAAGAATGTTCCTTATATACTTATCAGCATTCATAGCTCCATTATCAACGACCACTAGGTCTGTGCGAGCAGTCGAAGATATTCCACTCCATATCATAATCGATCCTCCCCCGAAACCAGTAGTATTCAGGAAATTGCACTGAGCATATCTTTCATGTGGACGTCTGTATAAAAGGGAACGTCGATCACAATGGTAGAGGCAGAATCTAGACTCATCTGTGAAGAGAACTCTTTCCCAATCGGCCTCTTCCCAATGGATATGCTCTCTAGCAAAATCCAAACGCGCCCTTCGATGGGCTGGGGTAAGAGCTGGGCCTCTTGCCGCGACACGAGGCCTTAAATCATATTCTCTGAGGCGATTTCTCATTGTTTGAGTGCTAATTTGCACCTCATGAGTTTGCTCAAGCTGATTTTGAAGGAGGCGAGCGGTTGTAAACCGTTGTCTCAACGAAGAAACTCTCAAGTACCGATCTTGAATGGCAGTTGTTACCCGTGGTCTACCCTGTCCTGGTCTTCGGACATTCATACCTGTCTCCCTGAATCGCTGCAACATTCTGGACACACTTGTATGGGAAACTCCAAACCTTTCTGCAATTCTTGTTATGTCCACCCTTCTTCTCGCAAAACTACCGCTTGGGCACATTCCTCTTGGGTCAAATTGCGTGTTTCGCATTGCATAGCGATCGAGTATAGAAAATCAAACGAAAGAAAAACTATTGATCACTAGAATTGATCGAGAACAACTGATTTTAGAATGGAGCCAATACATTCAAAATCTGATAATATCATCTTTTTTTATTCCTGCTGGGAGAAAACATCTGTATTGAAGAAAAACGTTGAAAGTGGATAACATATGCATGCATAATTCTGATAAAAATAATTATCATTGAGAACACCTTCAGTTGTAGAATAAATTTGAGATTTCCATAATGTGCGTTAATTGTTTTTCGCAGTGTAGTAATAAACAAGGCTTCCCAGCCGAAAGTGTCCAATTTGGTCCATCCTATACAAGAGCAATAATTTGTTTATGCATTACCTCCAAAGTCTTCGCTAACGAAGACTTCTCATCCATCCTGTTTGCATTTTCACTTCCAGTTCGAAATCGAGGAACCCGAGTCTAGAGGGAGGACGTCGAAAGCAGCGGAAGGGAGCTCATTAGAAGTGTCCTTTAGGCTCGGGATGATAAGGATAGTACCGCATCTATTTTGAGCGCCTACGGGAGTAGAGGGGTGTGACGGAAAGACGGCGGCGCGTCACAGGGCCGCCCCCGTTGCCGACGCTAATCAGCTTTTATACGTGACACTTTGCGATATTGATTTCGATCCGTGCGATGCCGTTATCTATGTGCATTTTTGGGTTTTCGCATAATGAAGATGCGGACTGTTATGGCAGTCCAAAGTTCGGAAGTCCATAAGCCTATAACGATCCTCTAAGACCTGAAGGAAGACCCCCAGCAAAGGACCCCGCACTTTTCTTATGGCAAATGGCGTTGCGTCAAATGTTCTAAAATTTTGGTATAATGTAGTACTCGACCTACTGATCAAAAGTGTCCATGGCCCCAACTCAATCCTATGACTAGTTTTTGGGATACAGGGCGTTGAAGTTGAGTTACCCACTTTTACTAAACTCGTATCTCGGAACAGAATCGAATGAACTTCAATTTTTCTCAAGATACATTTCATTCCATCCCCAAGGAGCAACCATATAGAGGAATATGACCGAAAATCGTTACGAATACAGGGTTATCCATAATTGAATGCATGCCCGATTTTTAAAGTATAAAATGTGTCAGTTTTAGAGCGAAAACGTTCGCAAAATGAACTATTTCACTAGATATGTTGTTGTTACATCGAAAAAACCTGAAATGCCCAGAATTCATACTGGGTGATCTATTATTATAGAAACTATTCACAATGGAGGTTAAGTTGACACCCTGTATTTTTGGGTTGATTTAAGGTGTTCGTTTGATTTTTTCAGAACATAATACCATGAACTTCAAAGAATACCGGATGATTCAGCCATGAAATAAACTGTGAACCTCACGAAAATACACAAAAACCATCGTGTTTTTTCATCACCCTCTATTTCAAGATTAACTCCGACGAGGTGGGAGTTTTCTTTCACCACTGTACTTGATATAAAAACATTGATACGGCTGAGAGTTTTCATCTATTTCCTATGACCAGATTTTTTTTATGCTGGAATAAGAATAGAATAACATAAATAAATAATTTTCATATAACATAAAAAAATCTGGTAATAGAAAGTGGATGAAAGCTCTCAGACGTATTGATGTTTTTATATCAAGCACAGTGGTGAAAGAAAACTCCCACCCCAACGGAATTAATCTTGAAATAGAGAGTGATGAAAAAAAAGGTGATTTTTTGGTATTTTCGTGAGGTTCTCAGTTTATTACATGACGGAATCACCCTGTATTCTTTGAAGTCCATGATGATATGTTCTGAAAAAATCAAACAAACATCTTGAATCAACCCAAAAATACAGGGTGTCCACTTAACCTCATTGAGAATAGTTCCTATAATAATGGATCACCCAGTATGAATTCTGGGTATTTCAGGTTTTTTCGATGTAACAACAACATATCTAGTGAAATAGTTCATTTTGCGAACGTTCTCGCTCTGGAACTGACACATTTTATAGTTTCAAAATCGCGCATGCATTAAATTATGGATAACCCTGTATTCGTAACGATTTTCGGTCATATTCCTCTATATGGTTGCTCCCTGGGGATTGAATGAAATGTTTCTTGAGAAAAATTGAAGTTCATTCGATTCTGTTCCGAGGTACGAGCGTAGTAAAAGTGGGTAATTCTCAACTTCAACGCCCTGTATCTCAAAAACTAGTCATGGGATTGAGCCTTTTGATCAGTAGGTCGAGTACTACATTATACCAAAATATTAGAACATTTGACGAAACGCCATTCGCCATAAAGTGCAGGATTCGAGCCAATGAAGAGTATTTGTATGATTATTTCATTCACACATGGCTCCGCCAATGAAAAGTCACGAATTCAGTCACACGACATGCAATATTATCGACTATTTAGGTAAACAAAGAAATATCAGCGGCTATTTTAAAGTGTCAAAATTTGGCATAACATTCATTCAGAATTGAAAATATACGGAGGGTCCCGAGTTCAAAACTTGGTTGGGGTAGCATTTTTTTTGCAAAATAATTATAAATAAGTCCGACCGCTCGGTCTGAAATACAAAAGACTACGCATTCGAGCGTTCGGAGCGTGTTCATGAAATGATCTTCCTGAATATCACTCGACTTTGACAAAAAGCGACTATTATTTTCTTTAATTCATCTCGAGCGACTTGTATTTCGACAATTCAATTCGACCAAATGAACATTAATAATCAAAGAATAACTCCCTCGAGCTAAAGCTCTCGGGAGTTATTCAGATTGTTAATGTTCATATGGTCTTATCAAATTGTCGAAATACAAGACGCTCTTGATAGAATTCGAACGAAAATAATAGTCGGCTATTTGTCATAGTCTTGGGATATTACCTCCGAATATCACTATAGTGACCAGTTGTTGAGCTATTGCTGAGTGTCCTTTTTTCTATACCTCTTATAGTACACATCAACATATCATTTTTTGCGTATCGATCCAATCGGAACCTACCCCACTCTTCCAGCATCCCCAGTTCCATTCCATCAGAGGAGAATAAAGTAATCGAAACTTCTTTTCTTTTTCGCAAACAACCATATCCCGTATACACATATACACCATTATAGATTTCTTCAATTTAGGGAAGATTGCAGTCAGCCAGCGACGTTTTGCGAGCGCGTTTTTTTCGGCGCGTTTTAACCTTAAACATCGCATGCCGATTGTCAGGGCCGCTGTGCGTTGACATGAGGGTGAAAAAAACGAGGGTGGCTATACGCTGGGGTAAAAAAATGCCAGATTTGCATTACCGAATATATTATTCTCAGACGAATCGAACTTTTTGTATCGACGTCGCCGTGCTGTTTTAATTTGCCTTCGTTAAGGCCCTTCTAGACTATGCCTTTTTGTCTCCACGAAATGTGGACCTTAAAAACGGGCTACATCAGTCCATCCAAGAATTATTGACCTCAAAGCAGGCCTTGGAAGTCCAGTTGCAGCTTTATTTCTAGTTACAAAAAAGTCACTAAAAATTTTCTGTGCTTTCATCATAGCAATAAATATATGAATATAACCTTAAAATTAAATGGTATTTCTTCAAAGGGAGGTACTTTGAACATGAAAATGTCCTCAATTATCACATACGATCACCATCGTGTGAATCTGTATACCAGCAGTATATTATTTTCATCTTGTATTGATACATTTTCGAACCATCAATTATAGGAGTATACAGCTTGGAAATTCTGTTCCGATAACGAAAAATATCGTGGATGATTAAAATGCATGTTCCCTTACAAAGTTCAACATGAATATTCGCTAAACCAGAAAAATCTAGTTGATAATTCGAAGCGTGTTGCTGCAAAGTGAATGGATTGGAAAAATTGTAATAGATATCAAGACAGAAACAGAACTTAATGAATGGATCTATTCAATACAGGGTCTTTCACGAGGAACCTCACCCATATTTATACGGGAAACTACTGAACGTATTTTCATGAAATTCAGCACTTATAAGTATTTCACGATGCTGATGAAATCTAAAATATTTTCAAGGCATGAGCACCTCCGGTTTTTCCGGAAATGACGTCAACTTCCGTTTTTCAAATTAGAACACCATTTTTTTATTGCAGAAATAGATTCCTTAGAAAATTCCAAGTTGTTTTGATGTAACATTTATCAGTTTTGGTTGGAAAATTCTCTCTGAGCGGGAAAACTCGAAAAAAAATCGAAAATAGAGCTCCGCTGAAACAAGAATAACTTCGAGGTTTTTGGATGGAAAATTTTCATTTGTGAGATTTTTCAAGATGTAAGATTGATGTATACACTTTGAAAATCGAAATCGCGATTCATGATACAGGGGGTGAAAAAATCGCTTTCAAAGTTAGGGATGACAAAATCGTGAAAAATCAATTTTTTCAAATTAGAACCCCAGATATTGAATCTACGTTAAAAAATAATGTGAGTGTTTGCATAACACCCTTGTCCTAAAGTGAATATTTTCTGAGTTATTCACAAAAAACTGTTTTTCGTCTTGAATTTTCAGCTATTTCTTTTCCCTTCACGCCAAAAAGATGAAATTTTCAGGAACTGTTACTTAAACCATGTTTTAGATTTTACTACCCTAATATGCAAGAGAAAAAAGTTACAGGTTGTTCCTAAATAGATGGCGAATTTGGATTCGAATTTGTATCGGAAACCTCTTTATTTCAACTAATCGGCCATCGGTTTTCTCTCCAGTGATAAATAAATAATTCCTTATGAACCATATGCAAAAACTTACCATGTTTTACATAATACGAATTATCACCAAATTAATAGTAAACACAAAATGCTACTGAATAAAGAGGAATTTGGCAGATGTAATTAATGATATCTATCATTAAAAAAAAGGTTCCTGAAAATTTCATCTTTTTGGCGTGAAGAGAAAAGAAATAGCTGAAAATTCAAGACGAAAAACAGTTTTTTGTGAATAACTCAGAAAATATCCACTTTAGGGCAAGGGTGTGATGCATACACTCACATTATTTTTTAACGTAGATTCAATATCTGCCATAAAAAAATGGGGTTTTAATTTGAAAAAATTGATTTTTCACGATTTTGTCATCCCTAACTTTGAAAGCGATTTTTTCACCCCCTGTATCATGAATCGCGATTTCGATTTTCAAAGTGGATACATGAATCTTAGATCTTGAAAAATCCCAAAAATGAAAATTTTCCATCCAAAAACCTCGAAGTTATTCTTGTTTCAGCGGAGCTCTATTTTCGATTTTTTTTTCGAATTTTCCCGCTCAGAGAGAATTTTCCAACCAAAACTGAAAAATGTTATATCAAAATAACTTGAAATTTTCTAAGGAATCTATTTCTGCAATAAAAAAATGGTGTTCTAATTTGAAAAACGGAAGTTGACGTCATTTCCGGAAAAACCGGAGGTGCTCATGCCTTGAAAATATTTTAGATTTCATCAGCATCGTGAAATACTTATAAGTGCTGAATTTCATGAAAATACGTTCAGTAGTTTCCCGTATAAATATGGGTGAGGTTCCTCGTGAAAGACCCTGTATATAAAGAATTTCGTCATGACATTGCAACTTTCAATATTTGTGAACATTGAGGGAGTAAAATATGTAATATTAAAAATGTAAATATTCCTATTATTTTGCTTCAACGACCACTGTTATTATTTCCTCATTAGGGCCGAATTTCACTGATCTCTTATTTCTTTTTCTACGTGCTTTGTGCAGGCTTTCCATTTTTCAGCTTCACATTCTTCAAGAGCCTCATTCCAAAGATTTTTCAATTGCGCAATTATTTCCCAAATTTGTTCGAATATTAATGACAGAACAAAACGTCAGTGTTATTTCCAACACCAACCTGAATTCTGCAACTCAAAATATCACTGAATGCGCTATTACCAACATAATTTCGATTCTCCAAAGCTTTTCAGCCGAAATATGTTGCTGACGATTAAAATTGAAAAAACGGCATCCACATTATCAGAATCGGTTCAAACGACACATCTGGTGCATGAGATTATTGAAGTGTTCTGGAAAATGGTTCATTTTGTACTTATAATGGGTTTTCTCTATTTCAGTATCGTAATGTGTTCATTACAGTACTAAAAACAGTGCTGTAATGAATTCATTACAGCATCGTTTTCAGTAACATTTTTCGTTTTGTGGTTGTCAGCAATGACTTCCGATCCTTTTAAATTTCAGCAAACGTCAATTTGGAAATGTCAATTTTCGTACTTCCTAACATTCACACCAACTGCCAAGATACAATATGAAAGTCACTGGGACCTATAATTTGAATTTTTCCATTGAATTTCACAAAATTTGAGTGAAACAGAGAAAATATCGTCTAATACTCGTTGCAGAATGCAATTCCAATACCTACTCATGCGTTCGAAAACTCGCTCCTTCGTCGCTCGTTTTCGAATTTCGCATCCGTATTGGAATAGGAGCCCATTCTGCAACTAGTTTTAGAATATACTATTCCAATAAGAGAATTCATGAATGAGATGCTGTGTCTCTTATTTCTAGTTCTTAGGAAACATGTATTAATATCATATAAGATTGTGGTTATGAAAGACCTGTTACGAAAGAAATGAAAATCAGAACAAATACTCAGATTTGCTATGGACAAGAAAGTCTCAAACAAAATCTAATCAGTGCCAACACCAGGTTTTCTATGCATCTTTAGTTTTTTTATCGAATCAAATATTTTTCCGGCAGTCATCAACAGTTGAATTCGACCGGACCGAAATTGATTTCGAAAATTCAATTAATGTTAAGACTGCAAGAGGAAGACCAAGTCGGAGGGATGTAAGAGGCTGGGGGAACATGTGAAGTGTACCGGACGCAGGCAACTCGAGTGGACACGTTAAAACAGATTGCCTAATCAATTCCTTGTGTCCGATCCAACTCAATCAATCCAAATCAAACTTTCCGTTCTTTTTACTTCCGAGGCTTGCTCCGGTCTTTCTCGGCCCTAAAACGCTTGATGCAGTAATCATCAGTCAATCAGTGGCGGGGTTATGAATTTCTGTTTTTTTGGTGACCAAGAATCGCGATTGAAATGAAAACTTGAAGATTCCTCTTCAATTTCAGTAGGTTATGTCAATGCATCAAACCCTGATTTGGCCTGTACTTTTTAAAATATACTGCTCCACAAGAGTTAGGGATATCGCATTCAATCGCCTTTTTTCTGAAGTTTGGTTCTTTGCATATGCTTCACGAATGTTCTTATTTTGAAATGAAGTCAGTTTATCAACGGCTTCGATTTGAAACGACTTTTCTTAAAATGCCAAGACGTAAATTAATAAACGCTGAGGCTAATAGGGCTATCGGAATGCTACAGGGTGGCCTAACTCAGGTTGTTGTAGCGGAAAGGCTCCAAGTCAGCCAAAGTGTGATATTTCGACTTTGGAATAGGTTCAGGGAGACAGGTTCCGTGTTGGAAAGACTAAGGCTTGGTGGGCGATGAAAAACAACACCTGCTCAGGATCGTTTCATCACCGTTTCGGCGAGAAGAAACCCTACATCTACGTGTAGAATGCTACGGAATACCTACTCTTCAAAATGCAGATGGGATCCAAGTTTCCATCGAAACCATCAGACGACGTTTGAGAGAGGTGAATATGGGTTCTAGACGTCCATTGAGAGGAGTTCCATTAACACGTGACCATAAGCGTCAAAGACTGGAATGGGCAAGGCAACATATATCAATTGGAACGATCAATGGCGTAGTGTCCTTTTCACTGATGAATACAGATATGGACGATTTTCAGATTCTCGAAGAATAAGGGTATGGACAATCCCACGCATACCCCGTAATCGTCGCTAGGTCCAAGAAGTCCATCCATTCCGAGAGAGTAGTGTTATGGTATGGGCCGGGATATGTTTCAACGGGCGCACATATCTACACATTTGTCCTGGGAATATGACCGCCTTACACTATAGGGAGCATGTCATTGACAATTTTGTGCCAAATTTTCACGCAGCTATTGGTGAAACTTTTCAATTTCTAGACGATAACGCTAGACCACACTGTGCAGCCATAGTTGAGAATGCGCGCGAGGAGCTTGGTATTCCACATTTACCAATACTTCCGCACTCACCAGATTTGAATTGCATAGAACATGCATGGGATAAGCTCCAAAGAAGATTATAGATAATCATAAACCTACCCCAGAATCCTTAAATGATCTGAGAGAGCTTCTGCCCCGTTTATGGAACCAAATTCCTCAAGAAATGTTCAACAACCTCGTGTGTAGTATGCAAAGAAGATGTCAAGCTGTTATTCATGCCCGTGAAGGCCATACATTGTATTGATAGTCTTAAAATGCTTGAATACGCTGCAGACCTACAGGCTAAAATTAATTTGCAACTTGAAATCATATCAATATGAATATTCATCAAAAAAATCTTATTTTAACTATATCTTTTTGCAATTTAAGTCAATATCCCTAACTCATGTGGAGCAGTTTAATTCTAATATGTAAATACCATTCAGTAATATACTAGCTGACCAAGCAACTGCAACACTCTGGACAGAATAGTATGTTACTTTGTGATAGTTCAATCGAAAAAACAATAAAATTACTCGAATAACTCAACAGAAAAGCTTCTAAACGAACAGACGGACCTATGGAATTCCCCACTTTTCTAAATTCTCAAGGAATAAGCCTACAGAAGACTTTCGAATACTTTTTGCACAACTTGAATAAATAAGCTCAGTATGAAAATGTAGTATAGTACTACGAAACCTGTGTCACACTTAAACCTCAAGAGAAATAACTCCATTTAGGAAGGTAAAAAAGAGTAAATATGAATTAGCATTGGCAACGCCGCTGACATTTTACGAGTGCCAACCTGGGTCAGTTTTGAGTAAAAAAATTTGATAAACCTAAATCTTGTCCAACCGGGTTACTTTATAAAAGTGAATACTGAGTGTTCTACATTCGGTTCTAATGACCAGGTCTCTGAAACTTCTCAAGCAACCTGATATAAGTATTCATGAAAACTGAATTGGGTCATATTTGTGACGTACGAAGAGTAAACTAAGGACGAAGTCGAGCCAGATAGGAAATTCCATCACCTATCCCGACGGAAAATCTCTTTCGCAATAAGATATTTCGTAATAAACCGGCAACCTCGTTTCTTTCATTGCATCCCCCTCATTTTCTTAAAAACACATATCCATAACAACCCCTGTCTCACAGCAGGAAAACCCATTTCGTAGGGATAGCGTGGCCCTTTTTTACGACAGAATAACTGAGAATTAGTAGAAATATAGGAAAGACCGGACAAGGACGGAGAACACACTCATTTAATAAGGTCATAACTCAAAATCCCTCATTACATTATCTGGGGGTCTAAAACACATCATGTTCTTTTATATTGCTAAAAAGACTAACATCGCCGGGGGTGCTTTATCCTCTCACCCTTCAAGTGTTCTCTAAGCTCGCCGGCCACTCAGGGGCGGATTTACCCGAAACAGAAATTTCCCACCCAGAAAAAAGAAGTTTGGTTTCTGGTTTATCATTATCAGCATAAACCAATGATTTGACATACGAGGATGTATTGATTTCTAGTTAGCCTAGACCAGTTCCATGCATAAACAAAATATTGCGATACCATATCAACGAACAATAACTTATTGGAAGTGTCAGTGTTTAGTTCGACGTCAAAAAAGTAAAGCAGAGTTACGCAATAAATTAAAAAAAAAGATGTCCACCGAAATTGTAAAAATCGAATAATTGGAGTATCGAGCCATCATCAAGTACCTGAATTTAAAAGAGTGAAGAGGTAAGCAGATTTACGAAGATATGCCTCATACCCTTGGTGATCAATGTCCTTCGTATGCGACCGTGAAAAATTGGACTACAAGCTTCAAAAGAGGTAAATTTTCCATTGAAGATGATGACCGATCGGGAAGGCCAGTTTCTGTGTCAGTCCCCGAAAATATCGATGCAGTTCATGACATGATTTTATCAGACCGTCGAATTGGACTAAAACGGATATTTGAAGCACTGAAGATTTCATTCGAACGCGTTCATCATATAGTTCACGTCAATTTGGACATGAGAAAAATTTCTGCAAAATGGATCCCCAAATGTTTTAATGTTGACCAAAAGCGTGCAAGGGTAGAAGCATCGCGTTCGATCTGTGCTCGATTTGAAAACGATGCAGCCTTCTTAAACCGAATTGTTACTATGGATGAGAGGGTACATTTCTACAATCCAGAAACAAAGCAACAATCGATGGAATGGCGACACTCTGGTTCTCCAAGACCTAAGGAGTTTCGTGTCCAAAAATCTGCTGGAGAAGTTCTTGCTTCAGTTTTTTGGGATTGCCATGGAGTAATCATGATTGATTTTTTGGATAAGGGTAGAACAATAACTGCAGATTACTATTCGACATTACTGACCACTCTACGAGAGAAAATCAAAGAGAAAAGACGCGGAAAGCTATCCAAAGGTATTTTGTTTTTACAGGACAACGCCCCAGTACACAAATCTCACGTTGCCATCTAAAAAATTCGTGATTTAGGGTTAGAATTGCTATAGAACACCCCCCTTATTCACCAGATTTGGCCCCGTCCGACTATCATCTCTTTCCTTAACTGAAAAAAGTTTAAAGGTCGTAAGTTTTCTTTCAACGAGGAGGTAATAAAAGCTGTGGACTGGTTTGCAGAGCAAGAAGAAACATTTTTTTTGAGAGGTCTAGAGACGTTGCAGGTTCGCTGTAATAAAAGTATTCAATTAAGAGGAGAATATGTTGAGTAATAAAATATTTTGACATTGAATTTTTTTTGGTTCTCTAGTAGGCTGAGAATTTTTCAATATATCCTCGTAACCTCAAATAAAAAAATCCATTGGAGTTATGTCACATCATCTTGGAATTGGTCCATTCCTCGACATAATGTTATCGCTGAATCTTTCTTTCAATGAAACAATTGTCACGGTAGCAGCATGTTGTGAAGCACCATCTTGTTGGAACCAAAACACTACTGGGTCGATACCATTCAAATTTTGAAACAAATAATCATTGATCATCTATCTGTTACAAGCACCATTCACTGTAACATTAGCTCCAGCATCGTTTTTAAAGAAATATGGACCGATGATGCCCCCAGAGTGTAAAGTACACCATACAGTGCCTTTTCAGGATGCAATGGAACCTGCAGAACTTCTTGAGGATTGTTTTCACTCCATATACGACAATTTTGCTTGTTTACGTAGCCGTTCAACCAGAAATGAGTTTCATCACTGAACACAATTTTTCGATAAAAAGTGGATCCACTTCAAGCTGTTTTAGGGCCCAATCATCAAACAAACCACGCTTATTATGGTCAAGTGGCTTTAGTTCTTGAACCAGTTGGATCTTGTTTTGGTCTAGACTAAGATCTTTACGCAAAATTTTCCATGTGGCGGATGCACAGATTCCAACTTGTTGTGAACGTCAACGAATAGATAAAACTATACTCCATTCACTTTTATTTAATCACATAGGAGGTCGTGGTTTCGTTTTCAGGAGTTGGTGCCCCTGATGAAAAGCACAGAACATATGATGAAAAGTCAGTGCGCGCACAGAAAATATCGTTAGTGACAAAACGACGTTGCCAGTTTCTTTGTTCACATCAAAGTAAAAGTATTAAAGATATTCCACATTTTGTTAGGTTTACAAATTGTTCGCAGATTTTAGGTATTTAATCGATATTTGCAGGTGAGTTTTTCGTCGAATATCCAAGATTAACGTATGTTTATTGTTTTTAGCACCAGTTTGGAGCGTGTGGACGATTTTCAAGACCAGGACGAATGTTTACATTTCGAGGTTGAAGGGGTATACGGGAATTTCGTTGAAAAAGCTGTTATTTGGACAGATATCGCAGTAGATGGATCGGATGGAGCCTCGAGAGGTCGATTAGGATGATATTTTTCAGGTTTTCCAAGAAATTTGGCGATATCTGAGCAGATTTGCAAAAGTTAGGTCCCTCACTAATGAGGTGGAACTCAGGCCTAATTATCCTATAAGAAACGCATTTCAGAGGTCGAGATGGTGAAAAATGTCTTCTTTAGATGTTTTTTGAACAAACGCAGCCGAGTTTTATATCCCAACATTGATATTAAGAAAGTTATCAACAAAATAAAATGGACATTATTCTTGATTCTTGTAATTACCCATCAATTCATCTTATATCTTTGGGTTGATTTTTTTTAATGAATTCTTGATTAGAATCAACAATTGATGTCGTCAAGTCTTGAACTTTCAGTTCAAGAGGATAATAAACATTAAATCTTCACAAGCATGCATATGAAAATTATGTGAAAGCAATGCAATTTTCTTCCATGGCGAAAAATAATATATTTCAACAGTGATCTCTTGTACTTTTCATGCAAATAACTAGAAAAGGAATCCTTTCTATTGATTCATATAAACGTTAATTATTTTCGTCCATCACATCTTTCCCAATTCATTCATTTTCCGAATAAATTCACATTCTGAGAAATACGCTAAGAATGTAGAAAGGGCAACATAGTGTTGACTTGGAACATAAAAATATTTTGAAAAACGTCATAACTTCGATACAGAGTGGAATCTGTCAAATTTCCAAGGCCAGAGTTGTGATTTTATAATAATTGTGAATGGAGTATAGATCTTCATCAACACTATCACTTACAGCAGCGATATTTTCTTCTGTACGTACAGTTCTTTCTCTTGTTGTTGTATGCAGTTGCATCGAGTAGAGAAAATGTTGTCCGAAATCTATCGATAGTTCGACGAATAAGCTGCTCTGATGGACGATTATGTAAACCAAAAATTCCACGAAGTGCTCTATAATTTTGACGTATAGAACATTGATTTTGAAAATAAATTTCAACAATTTGTAAACGTTGTTGCGGCGTGAGTCTTTCCATGATGATTTGTCAATGGTTACTGTACAGAAATGTCAAAACCACATGGCTTCTACATCCTGTCAAATCACAGTTAGCCCTATCGAAAATTCTATCACGAAAAATACACCCTCTTTATGGGACTGCAAATGTTTAAATTCTTTTCAGGTTTTTTCTCATAATGTCCGTATTTCCCAAGATATTCATATGCAATTTGGCATAGATATTACCAATTTCTATTGGAATCTACTGAGTACTGGATGATATTTTTTCTGGAACATTGCCCTTTTTTCGTCCAGAACGTTTTTTGATAAGCCATAGCTTAATAAATTCAGTCTATCGTCTATTAAAATCAAGCATTTTGTCTCCTAGCAATGAAATCGAAGGGCTTATCCCCCAAGATCAACCTAGAACTACGTTCCTGATGTTTTATTCCTTGGAAGCACCTCAGACCCATCCAGTCGCCCATAAATCAACCATTAAGCTTGGGTAGCATGGAGGAATTCGCATTCCAGCAAGGCACGACACTGGGCCCAAACGAAAAAACTAATTTCGAGAAGGCAAAGCAGGGAAAATATTTATAATTCTCGTGTGGAGAAGAAGTAGGAGAAACCGTGTATCGAGCGAACGAGGCGAGCGGGATACGATTCCCTAGGGATGGAGCAAGAGGGAATATTTAACTGGTGGACGGAGAGAGAGGCAGCCTCAGACAAGTTTTGCATATATGATGATATAGAGACAAAGGAATTGTAATATCTCTGCAGATAGCCTGCCCGTCCTTTGCGATGCCTAAATTAATATGTATCTTGTTTCGCCCGCGGCTTCGCACACGTCGATAGCCTGTCTGTGACGATTCACTCGGTACGAAATGGATGCCGTCGCATGTCGTAACCTGCTTTTATGTTTCGATTTCGAAAGGGGATCAGATAATCCAGAAAACGAATATTTTTTAGGGGTCCTCAATGAATGACCTTTTTTCTGGGGGTTCCTTTCGAAATGTCTTCTATTTTTCAAAGGTTTTTCCAAACAAAGGTATTATTTTGAATAGCACGCTATTTCGGTAGATGTCACTTTTAAAGCTGTCATTTTTTGACATTTGACAAGTAGAATCTACGCCATTAATAAACATGGAACGATATACGATTCAACAACGGATTGGAATTAGTAAAATCACTATAAAAATGGTGAAAATTTGGCAGAGACGGTTCGTAAAACTGGAACATTTTTGGGTCGTCGTGAAGCACCTAGTCGAACCGCAATACATACATTGGAGGAATAATTTGAGCTGTTAGGACAATTTAGTGATGTGAAGAATAAAACCAGTGCACGTCGCTCAAGAACAGCCGAGAATATCGCTGCTGTAGCCGAAAGTGTTGAAGAAACCTTAGGTTTGTCCATTCCTCGTCGTTCTTTGGAATAAGGCATTCCACAATCATTACATCGAATTTTGCATAAAGATTTGGATCTTAAGGCTTATAAAGTTCAGTTAACACAAAAACTCAAGCCGACCGATCATCAACAACGTGGTGTCTTCGATGATTGGGTCCTTGAAATGCATGAGAATGATCTGGAATTCCATCCAAAAATCATCTTGACTGATGAGGTCCATTTCCAACTCGGTCGCTTCGTCAACAAGCAAAATTGTCGCATTTGGGGCTCGAAAAACCCAAGAGTTATTGTTGAAAAGCCTCTCTATCCTCAACGTGTGGCTGTTTGGTGCATTTTATGTTCTGGCAAGGTCATTGGACCTTACTTTTTCGAGAATGAGGCTGGAGCAACAGTTACGGTGAATGGATTGCGCTATCGAGAGATGATTAATGATTCTTTATGGCCGGAATTGGATGGTATTGATCTGGACAACGTTTACTTTCAACAAGACGGCGGTACGTGCCATTCAAGCAACGAAACCATTGATCTTATACGGAAAAAGTTTCCGGACCGTTTTATCTCTCGAAGAGGTGATCACAATTGGCCACCAATCTTGTGATTTAACACCTTGCGACTTCTTCCTTTGGGGCCATGTGAAAGACAAGGTCTATGCCAAGAGCCCAGCGTCGATTCAAGGTCTCAAAGATGGAATTCGTGAGGCTATTGGCGTATCCCCCTCCCCCTTTGGACCTCGAAATTGACAAAAAACCCTAGATAGTATAGTTCAATATATCGATTCCTAATATTTCCAATGAATCAATTCAATATCCCCCATGAAAAAATTTACGCTACCTCCTGAAAAACTATCTGGATCCGCCAGTGGCCTTTGGAATATTGGAAAAATTTGACTGAAGAAAAGCATGGATAAATAAACTATAGATAGAGAAACCTTGCTACAAAAAATTGTGTTAAGAGTTTCTCAAAAAACTGTAAACAATAAATTAAGTATTTTACAAATATTTTGGAAGGTTGTATTCAGCGGCCAAGTTCTGAGGTTGAATTGATGAATTTACCCCTTATTTTTGAGAATATTCAAGTGATTCTTGATCATAAGGAATTACCATACAGAGATCTTCATGTTCATGTCTTGTCGCATCAGAACTTATTCACATTTAGATTATAGTTTATGGCAGATGTGAATCTTTCTGTGTTGCTATTTTGTAGTATATTCTAGGAGCATAGAATATTCTATGCTCCTAGGTATATTTCCATGAAAATAAAGAACATTCAAAACAATCATTTATGTTCATAATTTCCATCGAATTCCTCGTGAAATGTCGATCAAATCAGGAGGGAAAAAAAAAGGCCAATTTTATAAACTCGACACTACACTTTCAATAATACATTAATTCACTGAAATGCTTCATAAAATCATCACGAGATCAAAGAAAAACACGTAAGATAATTTGTTTTATCTAGGTACTCTTATATAGAATAATATATCCATTATTCAACTGATGATTTTGGTCTGTAATAGTCTCCATAAACCAATGGCGTGAGTAATAATAACTCACGCCTATAATTAAATTACTTACGAAATGAATAAAAAAGTTGAATTCTTTGGGAACTCAATTTCAGACATCAAAGTAACGTTCTCGCCATCCATTTCTACATCTTCTTAGGTCTGCATATCCA
This sequence comes from Adalia decempunctata, assembly GCA_951802165.1. Lineage (NCBI taxonomy): Eukaryota > Metazoa > Arthropoda > Insecta > Coleoptera > Coccinellidae > Adalia > Adalia decempunctata. Next base: position 2,592,773 of record OX637695.1, on the reverse strand, counting down.
AAAATTGCATTTGGAAAACGTAAATTTTTGACGTTTTCTACGGGATTCGATATCGATTCGATTCTCGACCTCAGCGATCGTTTTTGACCACTGTTGTCAATTTTGAAAATGCAGATTAATTCGAATTTCACTGAGGGAGACGAAGATAAAGTATAGTATTCAATTCGCGGTAATGGTCATAACACACTTGATGAATTACATCACCACTCGCCTGACGGCTCGTGCCGCAAACTTCATCTACATGTGTTATGACTTAATAAATTGGAAGATTGATAAGTGTGGGCAATGTTATGGGTTATACAGGGTGGCCATTTGAAAACGAAACAGACGAGATTACAGACGAAATAATTTTTTTTTGATAGAAATGCTCGGACAGGTCGATTTCTGTTTCGAGGGGGACAACTTAAGATGTAGGTTACGGACGCATAGCGCTTCAACCCTTGCTACTACAACCCTCACCCCAAATTTTTGAATAGGGAAGATGGGGTGAGTGATACCTCATTTGAAAGGTATTTTTATACTGATTTCAGCACAGTAATTGTTTTTTCATTTTATGCATTAGTTCTCGAAATATTCTTAACTAAGTATTTGAAAATGAAGTGGTGTTTTCATGGCACTTGTAGTGTTTTTTTGTGAAAAATCGACATTTTGAGCTTCAAAACAACCATGACTGTGGCTTCCTTCCTTCAATCCACTGACATAGAAATCTTTAATCAAGATGTCGATTTTTCACAAAAAAACACAACAAGTGCCATGAAAACACCACTTCATTTTCAAATACTTAGTTAAGAATATTTCGAGAACTAATGCATAAAATGAAAAAACAATTACTGTGCTGAAATCAGTATAAAAATACCTTTGAATTGAGGTATCACTCACCCCATCTTCCCTATTCAAAAATTGGGGATGAGGGTTGTAGTAGCAAGGGTTGAAGCGCTATGCGTCCGTAACCTACATCTTAAGTTGTCCCCCTCGAAACAGAAATCGACCTGTCCGAGCATTTCTATCGAAAAAATTTATTTCGTCTGTAATCTCGTCTGTTTCGTTTTCAAATGGCCACCCTGTATTCTGCAGAATGTATATCATTCGCTTTTCCGTTTTTCTTCGTATATTAGGAAAAAAACCTGGTTGAAAATATGACCAATAAAGTTCCTACTTTATAATTTCTTTAAAAATTCAGAGGGGCAATAAACAGAAAAACTGATTGATAGACATTTTGCAAAATATAATTCCGCATGCATACTGAGAATTTCATACATTTATCTCGAAAATTGACGGAGGTATCATGGAAATAAAATCATTTGTCCAGATTTTTATGAAATTACAGCTCACTAGGTTTTTTTCCTAATATACGAAGAAAAACGGAAAAGCGAGTAATACACATTCTAGAAAAAGTATTAAGCTTTAATTTAAAAAAAATGTTGGTCTACGCCGCATACGAATTGAGATATCATGGAAATAGAAAGCCTAATTTTTGAAGGGAGCTCGCGAGCTCGGACGTGTAGCACCTCCCCTTAAAATAATCTGTTTTACATTATCAAATCGTCGTAGCTTTAGAATAGATTACCATTTTCCTCCATGTTTGTTTAACAGTCAGCAGCGCCCTTATCGGTGGTTGAAATCGCCAATAGAAAAGAAAATTTACAGGTTTCTGTATTCAAATCATTCAGGAAACCTCAAATTATTCCTACGCTACGTTGCCACATGTCAGTTCCCCCGGCTGGAAGTGTAGAAGGCTGCACCGTTTGATGCCCAAGTCGACTTAGTTTATCACATAAATCATAAATAGAGTAATTAGAGGAAAGCGCAGGAAAAAAGCGCAGGCGAAAAACCATAAATTCCCGAAACGTGAGACCGAACCACGTGGAATGGTAGCCCCGTCCGAAGTTCCGGGAATTTCCCGGTGAGTTATGGCAGGAGGCCGGCCCTCGAACTCGCGCTCATACACATACACGTACATATTATACGCAATTATAATTCTTAGTGTATACGATGCTGCTAACGTGGAGGGATCGCAGGGGGGACGCAGCCACCATATTGTATACGCCCCCGCGTCGGTAGCTCCGCCCGCGCGCCTTCTCCTTCTAATGCCGCCGCACAATCATTTCATTTCTTTCCTGTTAACTATATCACGGGCACAGTGCGCCAAATAATTCTAATGGATTGCCGGAGACTGTGGGGGAGGGGGGTCAGGACGAAGAAGCGATCTTCTGGTGCCCGGAGTACGGTGCGCGCCTTCGGAGATGCTGTCCAACCGTACCCGTCATGCCACCATGCTGCTCCGGTCGGCACACGCTCTGAGGATGGTGGAGACGAGCACAGGACATTTCTTTTGTCCGGAAATAATAATTGGAATTTGCTTTTGCCAATATTCATAATTCTCTAAACTATTCTCCATTCACTTTTATTTAATCACATAGGAGGTCATGGTTTCGTTTTCAGGAGTTGGTGAACCTGATAAAAAGCACAGAACATATGATGAAAAGTCAGTGCGCGCACAGAAAATATCGTTAATGACAAAAAGACGTTGCCAGTTTCTTTGTTTACATCGAACACTGAGAAAAAATTCTCATTATTCTGATTATAATTCTCATTGATTTGATTTTGATAAAAATGGATTTGGCTCTGCTTTAGCAACAATGGGAGCGTTTCATTAATGTAATGGTTGAGTTCAATAACCTCAATGAAATTTCATCATGAAATTAATGAAACCTCCTATTGAATTTGTTAATGCGAGTTATAAGTTTGATTAAAAAGTATTTTCAACTTGATGAACACTCCTATTGAATTTAATGAACTGAATAATATTTTCAATTAAAGAGTATAATAAAATTGATGTAGCCACCTTCTGAATAGCATAAAGTGAATTATAAAAATAATCGCACTGCATCATAAATTCAGAATTTCAGTTTCACTATTGTTTTAAAGATAACACATTATATTTATTGGACATCATACTTCAATTCAAGAATAAAGAAAAATTGATTATTTTGCAATATGAAGAATAAGATAATAGAAAAATACTATGGAATAATGAAAATAATATGGAAATTTATCGTAGAATTTATCGATGAAAATAAGATAATATGTAGGCATATAATTATATAAGACATTTGGGTATTTTGTGTTAAGGAAAGATATAATATAAATTAACATTATAAACTCCAGATTATTTAACAATCAGGTACTTCTAAAACTCCATAGCTATTAACAATAAAAACTCAAATCATTTCTATATATATAACAATACAATTTCAGTATTATGAAACAATTGATACATGTCAAAGCCTGCAGCCATTACAAACAATACAATTTCAGTATTATGAAACAATTGATACATGTCAAAGCCTGCAGCCTTCTTTAGGCAGTTTCGTCTGTAGAATCCTATCGTCCAGTAAAATAAAACGAGAAGATTCATTATCTATTTCTCCCTCTGAAAACTAGAAAATATGCCATAACACACTCTACAGTACTCAAGTAGGTATTCAATAAGGTATGAAAAATGCCACCTAACAGAATGATTTTAGCAGTTTCGGCTCAATGTCTCCATTCAATGATCTCAACTTGAGTAGAAAATGAAGTTATTATAAGCATTTAATCAGTTTTTCATTAGTTATTATTGAAAAGACGACCTTGCTCACATATAATTTCTAATGTTACTTACCTAAACCGAGATCAAATTTGATCTTAAGCTTCAAACTCACACGTGCACAATGAAAAACCAAGAGAGTAACGAAATGACCACTTGCAACGCATACTTCCACGACTTTGTTGTTAAATGAATAAGCATAAACGACAGTGACGCCAAGCCATGTTCAACCACACCATATAAAATGTTATATGCAATGAAGCGTCACATAAAAACAATAATGCCTTTTTTTCAGCGCAGTCAGAATGTTTATTAAAATAATGATAAAATTTTGAATGAAACAGGAAGTTGTCTTGTAATTATCCCTAACATTGACACTGTAGGATTTGTCATTATTCCAATTAAATTGATAACAATGAAATAGAAGTTCTAATGAGAATGAAACGAAAAAATTGAAATGAGCAGACAGATAATCGAATTAATTCAATTTACTATTGTGATAATTATGTGAGAGTTAATAAAGCTGTTTCATTAACGTATGTTTATTGTTTTTAGCACCAGTTTGGAGCGTGAGGACAATTTTCAAGACCAGGACGAATGTTTACATTTCGAGGTTGAAGGGGTACACAGGAATTTCGTTGAAAAAGCTGTTATTTGGACAGATATCGCATCAGTAGATGGATCGGATGGAGCCTCGAGAGGTCCATTAGGATGATATTTTTTCAGGTTTTCCAAGAAATTTGGCGATATCTGAGCAGATTTGCAAAAGTTAGGTACCTCACTAATGAGGTGGAACTTAGACCTAATTCTCCTATAAGAAACGCCTTTCAAAGGTCGAGAGGGTGAAAAATGTCTTCTTTAGATGTTGTTTGAACAAACGCAGCCGAGTTTTATACCCCAACATTGATTTTAAGAAAGTTATCAACAAAATAAAATTGACATTATTATTGATCCTTGTAATTACCCATCAATTCATCTTATATCTTTGGGTTGATTTTTTTAATGAATTCTTGATTAGAATCAACCATTGATGTCGTCAAGTCTTGATAATAAACATTAAATCTTCACAAGCATGCATATGAAAGTTATGTGAAAGCAATACAATTTTCTTCCACGGCGAAAAATAATATATGATCTCTTGTACTTTTCATGCAAATAACTAGAAAATGAATCCTTTCTAGTTTCTATGAATTCATATAAACGTCAATTTTTTTCGTCCATCACATATTTTCCAATTCATTCATTTTCCGAATAAATTCACATTCTGAGAAATACGCTAAGAATGTAGAAAGGGCAACATAGTGTTGACTTGGAACATAAAAATATTTTGAAAAACGTCATAACTTCGATACAGAGTGGAATGTGTCAAATTTCCAAAGCACCATTTCATTCAATAACTATGATAAATATTCACCTGTTATAAATATAAGACAAAAACAGTTTTGCTAACTATAGAAATGTATACTATGAAAACCTAGTCACTCCTCTCCATTTGTATCCCCAATTTGGGAACACCCTGTATACAAAGAAAATTTTATTCACTTTCAAGAATTGTGAGCTCCATAATTGGTTCATTGAAATATTTCTTTTTTTCAGATATCCGATTCCACATCTACAGAAAAGACGACACATTGGACACATTGATATTGATAGACTATTTGTTTACCTATATTTAATTGTTTGAAGTGTTCAAATGAATTATATGCTTATCTGAAATCATTGTTCAGTTATAGTTCTTGTTTCCCCTGAATAATTTCAATTGAAAATCTTGTATTGTTTTATAATGTGTTAATTGTTTTTTGACGAATAAGTATTTTTTGCAATTTACGTAATAAAAAATGTATATAGGTACATTTCACCTTTGTTTTCACCTAGACATTCTACATATAATTACAAATCATGACAAGGAGGGTGTGATAAAATACCAGATAAAAAGTAAAATTAACATAATGTAATGCATTATTTGCGTAATTTTATATGAGGAATCTGTCAAAATCACGAAACAAATGAAAAATTCGAGTTCACATCTACCATTTCACCTAAAATTGTAATCACAGCTTGTGTAATTATCCTCTATTCCAAATTCCATTCATTTCTTGCAATGTTTCCAATCAATAATAATAATACCAGAGCATTGTGGAAACAAATTCCAAGAAATGCCAAACTAATTATAAGAATTATGCTGGGAGCCAGTTATAAATATAATTTGAGTGAAAAAACTCTAGATAAAGCATTATATTATGGCGAAAATAATGGAAAGAATATGTATTTAGTATCAGTTGTCCATATGCAAGCAAGCCTTTCCTTCTTATTAATATTACATAACAAATGCAATCAAAAATAAATTAAATATCGGAATGTGCATCGTTAACATTCATCATTCATTTTAAAATTCGTGAATCGATTAAGTAAAGGCAAGAAACAACAATAGTTCTTCAATTTATAATAGCTGAGGACAAATTTGATGTTTCCTGGTCAAGAACATCTGTACAAACCCGACTGCAGAATGCTCATTTAGGTATTTCATTTCCTATTTTTTTCGACAGGCAGTATTAGAGGAATGTTCCAACGTATACAGGGACGTTCTTGCTAACCACATTCAAATTTATACGAAAAAGTAATCGAGATATTTTCAAGCTATTCATTTTTGGTGTGCCGAGAAATGTGTAACATATTTCTTGAATATCACGAATCTGGTTTCGAAAAAGTTAGGTTAAAGTCATTTTCCTGTCAGATAAGTAAGAAAAGTTTCTACATAGAGATCGTAGTATTAACGTATTCATCAAAATGTTTATTTGTTTTGGGAATATAATGAATTTGAGAGAATATTAATTATGTATTATGTGCATTCTATAATTCCAAAGACCTGGCGAATGTTGAAGAATCTTTTTTCTCTGTTAATACTGGAAATATTTGACGTATATGAACATGGTTGAAAGATGCAGTTATGCTATTTTCTTCTACAGAAATCAAGAATAGAGTGTTGAAATTTTACTGAAAAATCATGGATAGAATAGTCCATTACTTTGTGATAGTTTAGTCGAAAAAAATAAATAAAAGTACCTACTCGAATAACCCGACAGAAAAACTTCTAAACGAACAGATGGACCTATGGAATTTCCTACTTTTCAAAATTCCCAAGAAATGAGTCTACAGAAGACATTTAATTACCTTTTAGCACAACTTGAAATACTTCAGTATGAAAATTTAGTAGTACTTCGAAACCTGTGTCACAGTTGAACCTTAATAGTATATAATATTACTAGCAAGGTAAGAGGGTTTTTACTGGCGAGCCGCAGGCCAGTCAGTTACCTCCTTGAGCCAGTAAAACCCGTTACCTTGCGTGTATTGTTTTATATTTTATTTGTTTCTCATTTGTAAAAAGGTTAGATAAATTCCAAAAAAATCTCAATAATTTGTCGCAAATGTCGTAAGCTACGGAAGCGTTGCCATGAACATGTCTGTTTATTTTTCTTTACATTTGTTTTGGTGAAAGCGAAAATGAATGTACCAAAAGAAATTATTGAGGCTGCAAGCAGTGTAGCTTCAAGTTCATTACCTGCAAAATCAGCTTCAAGGTACGAGCGAGAATACGACGACTTCAAAAAGTGGCAAAACAAAAATAGTCTGATTGGGGTAACTGAAGATGTTTTGTTGGTCTACTTGAATCAACTATCAGCTAGATTCAGCCCTAATACTTTATGGGCAAAATGGTCTATGCTGAAAAGCTGCTTGGAAATGAAAGAAAATGCCCCTGTTCGCAGGTATGTTTTCCTTAAAAAATGTATTGAAAAATATGATATTTAGTTGTCATTTGCAGATTTCAAAAGGTAATAGCGTTTCTGAAACGAAAAAATGAGCGTTATACGCCAAAAAAGGCCAAGGTATTAAGTAAAGAAGAGGCTGAACAATTTCTTTTACATGCTCCTGATGACCAGTGGTTGCTGGCGAAAATTGTAACAATATTTGGAATTTTTGGATGTTGTCGATGTGACGAAATTCTCTCCTTAAACATAAATGATGTAGAAGATATGGGAAAATACGTTATTGTGACATTGCGGCAAACAAAAAATTTAACAACAAGAACCGATGATGGCTGCAGCTTCAAGCCCTGCATGTTATACAGAAAATATGCAAATCTTCGGCCTCCTGGAACAGAAAGCCTAAGATTTTTTTTGACATACCGACATGGAAAGTGCATTTCCCTTAATGCTGGCCAGCACACTATTGGTGGTGTCCCAAAGCAAATAGCGAAATATTTAGGTTTAAAAGACCCAGAGTTATACACCGGCCACTCTTTTCGCAGAACTGGAGCCACTATGGTTGCGGATTCGGGTGGAGATATTTTAGCACTAAAGCGTGCAGGAGGGTGGAAGAGCACCGAAATTGCGATGAGTTATGTCGATGATTCGGTCAACAAAAAAATCGAAATGTCTAGCAAATTATTTGGTAGTAAGGAGAGTACCAATGTTCTGCAGGCCTCGAGTTCAGCAGTTTCTGAGTCAACAGATGGTTCATCATCATCAGTATCAACTCTTTCATCATCAAAAATCTGTGTTACTGGAAATAACAATTGTACCATGATTTTCAACATATATGACTATAAAACAAAATTTTCTAATGTAAATATTACTACTAACTTGTAAAAATTTTGCAAGTTAACTGTCAGTTTTACAAGTTAGTGACTTGATAAAATAAACTTTCTTGATTAATATTGTGTTTTTGGAAACTGACGTTTACAAAGTTGAAAAAGAATAAATAGAAATTAGATAAAACTTGATAAACCTAAATCTTAGCCAACTAGGATACTTTAAAAGAGTGAAAGGACCAATTAATATGAAAGAATTGAAGACCCAATCGAAGAAGACAAAATTTTCGCATCTAAACTTCGCTTACTCTGATCCTAATTCATGCACCATCCATATCCATCTCGATATTAAGTTTTTTTCGATATTTGCAAACGGCAAACATCAAATAGGATCAGAAATTGGATGCTGCCGGTTTCCAATTCGCATAGGTCGTTGACGGGCATGTGACGTTTAGCGAGGACATCTATCGGTCCATCGAATCGATCAGTATAGACGAGTGCTAGGAGAGCAAGGAGATGAGAGCATAAGAAGCTGAATTCCTTCACTTCACCCTGCTCGAAATGTTAATATATTGCCAAGAGTCTCGCTCAGAGGCGGACCCGGCGTTCGGATTAAGGTTTTAGTCGAAACACATTTTGTTCATCCTAAGGTGCAGACACATTGTTATCACGTCACGTTACATCACGTCATCTTCCCAAAATGTGCAACCACGATAATGCATGGAACTTAGACCATAGGAAGAGAGACACACCTTTCAATAATAAATAGTGAAGCCAAATCATCAGAACTAAACTGGATGATTATACTATTACGGAATCAAACATTATCACTATAAGTTCTATGAATATCTCTCTAATTATGAATGAAATGTACAATGGCGCTCTCTATCCGAAAATCGCTGAACTATGAAATTAGTGAATATGTTGGTAAAGCAGGAACTTTTTCCCGTAATATACACTGCGCAAAAAAATTAACGCACATTATGGAAATCTCGAATTTATTCTACAACTGAAGGTGTTCTCAATGATAATTATTTTCATCAGAATTATGCATGCATATGTTATCCACTTTCAACGTTTTTCTTCAATAGAGATGTTTTCTCCCAGCAGGAATAAAAAAAGATGATATTATCAGATTTTGAATGTATTGGCTCCATTCTAAAATCAGTTGTTCTCGATCAATTCTAGTGATCAATAGTTTTTCTTTCGTTTGATTTTCTACACTCGATCGCTATGCAACGCGAAACACGCAATTTGACCCAAGAGGAATGTGCCCAAGCGGTAGTTTTGCGAGAAGAATGGTGGACATACACAAGAATTGCAGAAAGGTTTGGAGTTTCCCATACAAGTGTGTCCAGAATGTTGCAGCGATTCAGGGAGACAGGTATGAATGTCCGAAGACCAGGACAGGGTAGACCACGGGTAACAACTGCCATTCAAGAACGTTACTTGAAAGTTTCTTCGTTGAGACAACGGTTTGCAACCGCTCTCCTCCTTCAAAATCAGCTTGAGCAAACTCATGAGGTGCAAATTAGAACTCAGACAATAAGAAATCGCCTCAGAGAATATGATTTAAGGCCTCGTGTCGCGGCAAGAGGCCCAGCTCTTACCCCAGCCCATCGAAGGGCGCGTTTGGATTTTGCGAGAGAGCATATCCATTGGGAAGAGGCCGATTGGGAAAGAGTTCTCTTCACAGATGAGTCTAGATTCTGCCTCTACCATTGTGATCGACGTTCCCTTGTATACAGACGTCCACATGAAAGATATGCTCAGTGCAATTTCCTGAATACTACTGGTTTCGGGGGAGGATCGATTATGGTATGGGGTGGAATATCTTTGACTGCTCGCACAGACCTAGTGGTCGTTGATAATGGAGCTATGAATGCTGATAAGTATATGAGGAACATTCTTGAAGAGCATGTAGTGCCATTTGCCCCATACATTGGTGAAAATTTTATTTTTATGGACGATAATGCCAGACCCCATCGTGCGCGCATCGTTCAGGAGTACCTTGAAGAGGTTGAAGTCTCTCGAATGGAATGGTCAGCGAGAAGTCCAGATCTCAATCCGATTGAGCAGGTTTGGACAACCTCAATAGAAGGCTGAGAAGTTCAGAAAATCATCCAGCTACTCTTAATGACTCAGGAATCCAACTCGGAGAAATCTGGGAAGGATTAGATCAGAAAATTTTAAGATCACTCATTTTGAGTATGAACCGTCGTTGCCGAGCTGTAATTAACGCAAGGGGTGGAAATACTAAGTATTAAATCACTTATCAGCATTTCGAAAATTGTTCATTTCTCTTCTTTCACATAAGATTCGGTGAAATCCTGAATTTTTCTTCCATTTAATGTGCCTTGTTTCGTTCAAAACCTTCCCGAGAGAACATAAAAAATAAGTTATAAAGTCAATGTAGAGTTAACTTTCATTTAAATTGAGATTTTCAGAATGTACGTTAATTTTTTTGCGCAGTGTATTTGAATTTCGCCTCTCTCTGCCAATTCCGTATTTCAAGTTGTTTTTCTGAACGAAATTATCTGTAGATTCACTTTTAAGCGGAAGTTAAACTATTTTCATTGGTCTTTCGTTTGAAATAAAAAAGAAGCATGAGTTGGCTTATTTTCTGAAAGAAAAAACTGAACTTTCGAAATGAATTCAATTATTTCATTGAGAACTCCAATCCTCTCTGAGTTTACCCACAAAATTCCAGTTCTCAAAGTGAAACCATTTTCAAATACAACTCCAAATAAAAACAGACTTATAAATATACGATTCGAGAAAAGTGTGATTGTCAGAACTGAACCCTGAAGAACACCTGCGTTCAATCTTAAACGGCACAAAGTGACGCCGTCCACTCCAGAAGATCCTACCAGATAAAAAAGCAATTAGAGATGTTTAAAAGCACCAGTATCCAGAACTCCTTATTCTAAAAAATCTAGATCCTCCTCGATTTCTTCCCTTTGGACCCATCACACGCATCCGCCGCTGTCCTATCCAAATGTTAATATATTCTGAAGAGTTTAATTTAGCACATAGCGTCCCCGGGATGAAAGAGGACAAGGGGTAAGGGAGGGACGATCTGATATTCCGATCGCATCCTCGCTCGCGCATTGTGGACACAGGAATATATTAAAAGTGGATTCGGATTGTTGACGTTTGCACAGTCAGATTGCCACGGGAGGAAGGACGAGGAGGTGGAGGACGGGAGGTATGTTGTAGGAAAGAAGAGAGAGAGAGAGGGGTAACTGGCGTGAGAACTTCAAAGGATATTTCCTGTTCCTGATCGACCTGCTCATAAGGGAGATGTGTTGGTGTAAGAGAAGTGTCGGATGTCGCCCCGAATCGATTGGGTTTCAATCAGGGGCCCGTTGACCGGCAGGTACCTAGGACGATGCTGCTAATGACTTATTTCTTAAGAGCTGTCAGAAGATTCAAGTTTTTTTTCAAAATTTCAACCTGCCATATCCTTTGACGTACTCATGTAATTGTATGATGTGAAGGGCAATTTCGTTCTAAATTAAATAACGTATTGAGTTGGATGAGGATCAATACTCTATTCATAAAAACACACTCCCAAATAGTGCATAATTTTGGAAAACATCTGATTACCATAAACAGGTAATAGCAAGTCAATCTTCAGAGATAGATATATGCTTTCGCGGGCTTTATTGTAGAACTATTTGAGAGGTACATTTCTGTCATACACTGTATCCACGTAAGTCTCACGGTTTTTGCAGCGCACGTGAAAATAGCTGATTATGGCTGATTTTTTTGTAATTATTGAAGTTATAGTAGGTATCCTTAATTTTTTCGGGTGAAAAGTATAGCCTATGCCACTCAGGGATAATAAAGCTTTCTGAGGGAGAAAGAATTCCTGAAATCGGTCCAGTAGTTTTCGAGTCAAGACGTATATCACACACACAAAAATACAAATCTTTCCTCTTTATAATATTAGTATAGATACCTATAGAGAAAGAGAAAACTGTTTTTTATTGTCCTAGACAAGAGCCATCGACCTTGGTCCTTCAGCTCGCTGATACCTATAGATTTATTGTCTTTTGAATTGTCGACCTCGAAGGGGTTACACGACATCTCTGTCCTCGCAATGAAGGCTGGTCTGTATAAGAGTGGCATTTTCATCTTTCAAAAATCCTTGGGAGAATTTCAGAAAGAATGCAAAAGATCTTAGTCTCAGATATAGAAAGAGGTTGCAGTTGACTGCGACGAACTGCAACCTTAAGGTCTATTGTGCCCCCTAATAGAACTGTCCTCACCAGGCACTTTACACCTCACCTACCATCAGTTCCAGAGATCTAATGAAATCCAACACCTTGGAAAGTTTTAACGAGGCTAGTGCCCAAAGGGGGGGGGGTTCAAAGGCAAGGCATTTCGTGACTATAGTCCGTTCAAATATAAGGAGCTTTGTAAACAAACAAAATCGTCTGGTTTGCACACAATAAAGCTTCTATTGGTCAAACGGTCATAACCACGCTCCCTTTCAACGCCTTAAGAGATTGCCAGGATCGTACTCGGAACGTACTGTAAATGGTACTGGATAGAAATGATTCAATAATTTGAGTCAGCAATTCCCACATTAGAACTTTTTTCTTCAGAAACTCTAGTGCAAAATTCCTGTTATGATTTGCAATTGTCATAAACATTTTATATCCGACGTACCCTATTTTTTATTCTGTTTTGTTTTTATATTTTTTATATTATATTTTCGGATGCTCGAGATTGCGGCAAGGTAATTCCAGGAAACACCAGAGTTAAGGAAATTTGGGTCGGAATCTTGCAAGATTCCCACAAAGTAATTCCGGAAAACACCAGATTTGGGTCCTTTTCCCTAATGGGTGAAAGCCATCTTGATTTGCATAAATATCGAAGTTTTCAATTGACAAGATCCGTAAAAGATCTCTGTTCAAATTAATAATGGTCATTTAATCCGAAATATATTCAGTTTCGGTCCAAAATTTCATATTATTTTGTACGAAACTCTTTGTCGGCTGCTCAAGATTCCGACAAGGTAATTCCGGGAAACACCAGATTTGGGTCCTTTCCCTTAATGGGTTGAAGCCATCTTGATTTGCATAAATATCGAAGTTTTCAATTGACAAGACTAGTTAAAATACCTAGAGCTACTGTGAAGGTCTAGCTGTTCAAAGTGTTTATTGATTTTGTTGTGAAAAGTGTATTGTGTTGGAAAATCTTTTGACAAAGTGTATATAGTGTTTATAGAAGAATGTCGAATTCGGAAACGGATACTGCATCTGAGGGTGATATGTGGGGACCACCACGAAAAGGTCCAAAAGGTAGCCTTCTCTGCTGAAGAGAAAGAGATAATTTTGAACATTTCTCGAAAAGAATTGGAAGAACATCCTGATTTATCCAAAAGAGACTTAGTAGGAATTGTTTCAAAATCCTCAGGGGTGAGTGATTCAGCTGTATTCAGAATTCTCAGAGAATATAAAGAGAATAAAACATTGACGCCACCTAAGAGGAGAGCCCAGTCTTTGAAAATAATCGATTCGGTTGACGATTTCGATATGACCAATTTCGAGAAAACTCAGATTTTGTAAAACAAAAATTCGCTTCGAAAATATTGGACATGATGGACTCAGCTTCATCCGATGAAAGTTGATCCAAGTACATATAATATTCATGAATTTTAGTAAAAACAGAATCCTTCTATCTCAAGCCAATTTCGAGAAAACTCAGATTTTGTGAAATAAAAATTCGCCTCGAAAATATTGGACAGGATGGACTCAGTTTCATCCGATGAAAGTTGATCCAAGTACATATAATATTCATGAATTTTAGTAAAAACAGGATCCTTCTATCTCAAACCAATTTCGAGAAAACCCAGATTTTGTGAAATAAAAATTCGCTTCGAAACCAATTGTCAACGGTTTTTTTTCCGGAATGAAATTCCAAAGATTTCTAAAGTACTAGAAATCGTGAATGATGACGACAGTTTGCCAAATTTCAAAAGAACAACGTTCTATGAATTATTGAAAAAAATGGAATTCAAGTTCAAAAAACGTGGTCGTGATAGTCTACTGATAGATAGGGATGAAATAATTGTGTGAAGAAGTGATTATTTGAAGAAAATCCGCTCATTAAGGGAACAAGGCAGAAAAATTTATTAGCTGGATGAGACATGGATAAATAAACTGAACGATTGTGTGAAATCTCCTCGATTCGACTCTGGACGGAAAGTACCTTTACGAAGGCCCTCCTACCGCTGCGCCAAACATGTTGTTATTGCTCCTTCTTACATTTGAACAGGGTATAGGTGAATAGGAGTTTCTTCCTCCTCCCCACGAAATCTACATGTGCTTCCAGAGGCGAAAATGTCCTGAAGTTGTTGGTTCTTACGGAGAGAGTTACTTTTTGGTTCTTGCAGTTTCAAAGTTCCGAAGGAATTGTTTGGAGTGATAAATTCCTGGGAGATTCTTCCAGAGTGTTTCTCTTTCGGTTTTCTCGTTCCCCAGAAACCCTTCCTGATAGGTGCATTTTCCAAAGGTCATCAGGCTGTCGCTTTTGTTAATTTTTTCAGAGTGCATACCACGAGCAAACACTGACAGATTTCTTGCTGATCCTCACAGGGGAGTAAAAACGTATCCTTATTGATCTTCCCAGATGATTCATTCCATTCAAAACAGATTCTTCGACCAAACAGTCGTAACGCTTTCCACCCAAGTATCCTCCCCATTTTCTAATATTCACGTCGGATAATAAATATAAAAGAATAAAATCTAATTTGTAAAAAGCAAACCGTAGGCCCTGGCTCGTTCCACGTCCCGACCGTCCAAAGTCGATCTCGAAACGGGCGTCATCAATTACGAGGAAGGCAGTCACGTTCAGCGGCAGAGCAATATTTTCTGGTATCGAAAACAAAGCCCGTATGAGGACGTTTTCCCAGATACATTTTTCATGTAAATGGTGTCGCCTATCGCATAAAGCAATCGTTTACAATACATAAATCCGCGGAAATCAAAGCTCTGGACGATGCTGCTCGTTTGCCTAAGCCCGGCTGTGGGAGTAATCTGTCGGTCGGTGGACCATCGCTATGCTCGCTGTGACGACCATTTTTGCTCTTCTTTCTCCTCTTCCTCTTTTTCTTGACGATCGTTTCTTCCATGATTTCCCTCGTCCTCATATTATCGATGTCGCAGTCGGATTCTAAAATCCGTCAGTTTGCAAAATGACTAGTCATTTTGTGAACTGACGAACGTTTTCTAAAACGCTTTCAAGATACAGATCGTTTTACAATCGGCCTGAAATTTTCAGTCGGTTTGTAAACCGCGTATAACGTATCAGACGGATTGTCATATCTTACATCCTTTTAAACGTTCCACTTGAAACTACTTCAGTTTCATGTTTTTTTTTTTAACCAAGTGCAACTGCCGACGTTCACGCAATTTTATAAATTGATTGCGCTCCTCTTGATCCGAAAAATATATTAGCTACAATTATAGATAGAAAAAATGGCGTTTATCAAATAGGTACTGATGAAAATGGCATTTTGAACCGATGTTCTTCGAGGGAGGAACTGATACCGAACAGCTCACTCAATTCTGTAGAATTCAACGTTCCAATTGAAAAAGCAATAACATTAAGTGAAGCACTAGCGAATTCCTCAAAGTGGGCTGCCAAGGCTTCAAAAAATGTGCTTGCCGTCCGAACAAAAATCAGTGTAATACAAGGAGATGCTTTTGTTTCGAAGCATATCAAAAATGCAACAGCAGGTGCCATTTGAGTGGCCCCTGCTGCAATAAGTAATAATGGTTTTATTTTTTTGTGTTCTTTCGATAATAAAATATTAAAATAAGTGTGAATATTATTTTTCCTTTATTATTTCTGTATCCAGAATAATGAAGTACAGCTGATTATACGGTGCGGTGGAATAGTGTTACCCCTTCCCCCTATTAACTACTCTATTTTTATATCTTAAGAAAAAAGCTCAACCAGGTCAATTTTTATATTAAACGTAGTATGTTATGACATAAAACTTACGAACCTGACATAATCCCTCTTCATGGGGGTGTCACCCCTTCGATTTTTTTAAATGAGAAAGTGCATCTTGCGACGCCTCATTTGACACCTATTGAAACACTGATTTCAAAAATGTATAACACTTTGGTTACTGTTTAAGTTTAAAATTTGTTTAGTTTTCAGTACACCCTTAGTTGTTACTTGTTTATTACATTAAATGATTAAATTCAGTTACCAACATTTACAATGTAGGAAAGATTTATTTGAAAACTAAACACTTCCAACCCTCCAATGAAAAAACCTACCGTCAAGCGAACACAATTCATTGAATTCATGCAAGGTAAGATTAAAACTCTCCAATAACTCAGACTCCGTTAATTTTTGAACCAAAGTGTTATAGATTTTTGAAATCTGTGTTTCAAATGAGATGTCGCATGATGCACTTTCTCATTTAAAAAAATCGAAGGGGTGACACCCCCATGAAGAGGGATTATGTCAGGCTCGAAACTTTTATGTCATAACATACTACGTTTAATATAAAAATTGACCTGTTTGAACTTTTTTCTTAAGATATAAAAATAGAATGGTTAATAGGGGAGGTAACACTTATTCCACCGCACTGTACGAATATAACAACGTAACGTTTTCAGAATACGATTCAAATGATTTGACAATCCGTCGGATGCGTTGTTCGCAGTTTACAAACTGACTAAAAATTTCAGACCGATTGTGAAACGATCTTCATTTCAAGAGCGTTTTAGAAAATGTTCGTCAGTTTACAAACTGCCTAGTCATTTCGCAAACTGACGGATTTTAGAATCCGACTGCGACATCGATATGAAAGGATCGTTCTCGCTATTCTTCCCATAAATTGACGCAATCACATAAGAATGAATGTCTATGAAGTTAGCAGTGCCACTTGCGAGAAAACCAATAAAACCTTTTGCATTAATTGTCGAGAATTTGTCGTGAAAGAAAAAAATTTGTCGCGACCTTCGTTTTTTTTCTACTAGGTGGCTTTGCTAACTTTATATTAATTTAGCAAATAGTGGTCGAATATCATCAGGATGATCATATAAAAGATCGTCGAGTAATTATCGATGTTCAAATAGAGTAGAAAACACAAAAAATTCAATCTTTCTAGCAATTTCCACTCCATTTCATGATATTTGGTCGATACTGAGAAAGTGGTTCAGCTAACTTAACGTTAAGGTAGCAAAGCCACCCCGTAGAAAAAAAATTAAGGACGCGAAAATTTTTTTTCTTTCACGACAAATTCGGGACAGGTAGTCGACAATTAATGCAATAGAAAAAAAAGGCAAAAACGAATGCGCTGTTGCCAAAAATGCGACATTTTCAGAAATATAGGGAAATCGCGAGAAAATGGAGTGGAAATTGCTAGAAAGATTGAATTTTTTGTGTTTTTTACTTCATTTGAACATCGACAATTACTCGAAAATCTTTTATGATCATCCTGATGATATTCGACCACTATTTGCTAAATTAATAATAAAGTTAGCAAAGCCACCTAGTAGAAAAAAAACGAAGGTCGCGACAAATTTTTTTCTTTCACGACAAATTCGAGGCAGGTATTCGACAATTAATGCGATAGAAAAAAAGTCATTCACGAATGCGCTGTTGCAAAAATGCGATAATTCCAGAAATATCTCAAACTCGCGGGAAAAAGACGTAAAATAAACAAGAAGGAATGGATTTTTTGTGTTTTTTACTTCATATGGACTACGACAATTACTCGACAATTATATTCAACCATTTTTATGATATTTGGTAGATATTGAGAAAGTGATTCTGCTAACTTAACGTTAAGTTAGCAAAGCCACCCCGTAGAAAAAACTAAGGACGCGACAAAGACTTCATCAGACCGTCAAATTGGGATGAAACGGATATCTGAAGCACTGAAGATTTCATACGAACGTGTTCATCATATAGTTCTCGTCAATTTGGACATGAAAAAACTGCAAAATGGATCCCCAAATGTTTAAATGTTGACCAAAATCGTGCAAGGGTAGAAGCATCGCGTTCGATCTGTTCTCGGTTTGAAAACGATGTAGACTTTTTAAACAGAATTATTACTATGGATGAGACTTGGGTACATTTCTACGATCCAGAAACAAAGCAACAATCGATGGAATGGCGACACTCTGGTTCTTCAAGACCTAAGAAGTTTCGTATCCAAAAATCTGCTGGAAAAGTTCTTGCTTCAGTTTTTTGGGATTGCCATGGAGTAATCATCATCGATTTTTTGGATAAGGGTAAAACAATAACTGGAGATTACTATTCGACATAACTGACCACTCTACGGGAAAAAAATCAAAGTCAAGAGACGCGGAAAGCTATCCAAAGGTATTTTGTTTCTACAGGACAACCCTCCAGTACACAAATCTCATGTTGCCATGCAAAAAATTCGCGATTTAGGCTTAGAATTACTAGAACACCCCCCTTATTCACCAGATTTGGCTCCGTCCGACTATCATCTCTTTCCTCAACTGAAAAAAGTTTAAAAGGTCGTAAATTTCATTCCACCGAGGAGGTAATAAAAGCTGTGGAAGACTGGTTTGCAGAGCAACAAGAAAATTTTTTTTTGAAAGGTCTAGAGACGTTGCAGGTTCACTGTAATGAATGTATTCAATTAAGAGGAGAATATGTTGAGTAATAAAATATTTTGACATTGAAATTTTGTTTGGTTCTATAGTAGGCTGAGAATCTCTCAATATATCTCGTATACTCCATTCACAATTATAAAATCACAACTCTGGCCTTGGAAATTTGACACATTCCACTCTGTATCGAAGTTATGACTTTTTTCAAATTATTTTTATGTTCCAAGTCAACACTATGTTGCCCTTTCTACATTCTTAGCGTATTTCTCAGAATGTGAATTTATTCGAAAAATGAATGAATTGGAAAAGATGTGATGGACGAAAATAATTAACGTTTATATGAATTGATAGAAAGGATTCCTTTTCTAGTTATTTGCATGAAAAGTTCAAGAGATCACTGTTGAAATATATTATTTTTCGCCATGGAAGAAAATTGCATGGCTTTCACATAATTTTTATATGCATGCTTGTGAAGATTTAATGTTTATTATCCATCAATTGTCGATTCTTATCAAGAATTAATTAAAAAAAACCAACCCAAAGATATAAGATGAATTGATGGGTAATTACAAGAATCAAGAATATTGTCAATTTCATTTTGTTATAATAACTTTCTTAAAATCAATGTTGGGATATAAAACTCGGCTGCGTTTGTTCAAACAACATCTAAAGAATACATTTTTCACCATCTCGACCTTTAAAAGGCGTTTCTTATAGGAGAATTACGTCTAAGTTCAAGTTCCACCTCATTAGTGAGGTACCTAACTTTTGCCAATCTAATCAGATATCGCCAAATTTCTTGGAAAACCTGAAAAATATCATCCTAATCGACCTCTCGAGGCTCCATCCGATCCATCTACTGCGATATCTGTCCAAATAACAGCTTTTTCAACGAAATTCCCGTGTACCCCTTCAAATTCGGAATGTAAACATTCGTCCTGGTCTTGAAAATCGTCCTCACGCTCCAAACTGGTGCTAAAAACAATAAACATACGTTAATCTTGGATATTCGACGAAAAACTCACCTGCAAATATCGATTAAATACCAAAAATCTGAGAAAAATTTGTAAACCTAACAAAATGTGGAATATCTTCGCTACTTTTACTTTGATGTAAACAAAGAAACTGGCAACGTCGTTTTGTCATTAACGATATTTTTTGTGCGCGCACTGACTTTTCATCATATGTTCTGTTCAGGTGCACCAACTCCTGAAAACGAAACCATGACCTCCTATGTGATTAAATAAAAGTGAATGGAGTAGTATATTATATAATATCTCTAGAGATGAAATTTTGCCGGCAAAATTCGATATTATCACGATTCAAGATACCGAGTCGAATCGAATTCTTCCAAATCCAAGCCTGAGCCGTCCCCATATAGTCTTCGGGAGGTAATAAACGTTCTTAATCGGCCAGCAGTAGTATATAGTGACTACAGAAACTGTCAAAAAGTAAATTATGGTCGTAATAACTCAATCACGATTCAAGTTTTATGTACCAACAGGCCAACGAGCAAAAATTAAATTCTCGGAAGAAAAAAGTCCCGTCTACGGTCGTGCAGAAAAAAAACAATCTCGCGGGGACAATATAAATATTTTGTTTATGCATTCACAGCAAAAATTATGTTGACAAGAAAACAAAGGCGAGATAAGTCCTGATATGCTGAAAGGTAACCCCACAACTTATAGCTAACCTTTGGACGGTCGCACAGGGCAATAATGAAGCCAAGGAGGCTGAGATGGTACCAGGATTCCGTTGGTCGGCTGCCCATAGACATACTACAGACTGGACTTCTTTTTGCTTGACTTTTCAACGCGCATAGATCCTTAATCAAATTTTTCTGGTATTCTGTAGCTGTCGACTGCAGAATGTGCGTTATTTATGCACGTGAAAGTGGTCAATCAGGACACGATGGGTTCCGTATTTAGTCCTTTCAATTAAATGAATCTCTGCCATGCTGACAACCCTATTTTCCATTATTCATGAGGAAATATTCCAAACGAATTTACGCATATACTCCATTCACCATTATCCCGGTTGGCACTAGTGAAATGTCAAATAATTCTCAGAGACGTTGCCAATACTATTTTATATTTACTCATTCTTATCTTTGTAAATGGAGTTAATTCTCTTAAGGGGCAGTATCACCTTTTGAATCGTGGTAAATCTCCATTCAGAAGTGGTCTCTTTATTTCACGAGTAAGTACCCTAATTTACGACGTAGAGACTTGATTTTTTTTTAAATTGAAGTTGAAGAACGTCCCAAGGGCAAATAGTTCTCTTTTTTTCGATTTAATTAGTTTTTCAATTAAAAAAACCAGGGTAATCGTTAGATCTGGGGTTATTGAATATGTTTTTCGTTTTTCATGAGTACAAGCTATATTTTTTAAATAATCATCATGAAAATTTTTGTTGTTTACAGAAGATTAAATTGCCAAGGGCAAATAGTTGCGATTTTTCCTGAAAAATGATGAATAACCGTCGGAAAAAAATCATTAAGTGTAGTTTCCAAAACGCTGAAGTTCAACCTGTTTTTTTAAATTGAAAAACTGATTTAATCGGAGAAAAACTATTTGCCCCCGGCAATTTAATCAAAGGACCAAAGTTAACTGCATTTCAAATTGGTAACTCAAATGGGGTAAAATTTATCATGAGGAGAAACTAGAGATTCATATTTCAAATTTTGTGGCGTCTTTGGTCCTTTGGATATCAAAATTGAACTTTCGCGATGAGATGTTACTTTGAATTTTTACGGATATAATAAAGAGAGAAAAACTTGAGGATGTGAGTCTCAGAAATCCATCAACTGGATCGAACTCGAACCGACATCGTAGCATAATATGAGATCCTCCGGGAGCCTCAATATTATAATCTGATCGTGAGTGTGAATATTCCCGACACTTTCCCTGATATTTTATGGAGTGTACATCTTGAATCAATATTTGTTACGTTTATAATAAACCATTCTTCTTCTTTGCCCTTTCTCCCTTCGAGAGTAATTTTTCAAGTTTCCATATACGATGAGTAGGCATCATAGATATCTTCTGGACAGGTCAACAATGCTCACATGCATCCTATAATAATTTGTGAAAAATTTACTGATGAGAGATTATGAAAGATATACAGAGTGAGTCTTTGACTTGTACATGTATTTTAACTGTAGATTTATCTCATCAAACGAAACACTTTTTTCCTATACCATTTTTCAAAATTCGGTTTGCAAGGCCGTAGCCAGGGGGGGGTCCGATGGGGTCCGGACCCCCCCCGAAATTTATTTTTTCAGAAATGCCAGATAATCATTTCACCGAAAATTCTTCGTATAAATTTTTTTCTAGCTACGGCCTCGGACGGACCCCCCCCCGAAATTTTTTTCTAGCTACGGCCTTGTCGGTTTGGTTTGGGAGATACAGGGTGTCGAAAATCCATGAAAAAAACACTTTTCTGTTTATATCTTCGGAACCGTTATTTCGAATGAACTGAATTTTGGTTGAGTTTTTACTCTATTCATGGTGCATATTCCTCAATCGAAACCTATTCAATATCTCTACTAGCATAAAAGTTAAGGGGTAGTCGACTCATCAATACACGCTAAAACTCCATAAAACCATTTTAAAATGATAAACGGTTCATATTTTCGAAAGAATCAATCATTTAAGAAACTTGAAGTATTCCTATTTTTTTTCAATAAAACGCGTCGTTTTCGAGTTATTTCCAATTTTACCCGGAGAAATTTGAAGAAAAAATCATTAATTTCAAGAATAATCTGAATGCGTCTCTGAATTGAATATCATCGAATATTTTTCCCTCTCTGGTCTTTAAACGAGTTTACAAAATTCGGATATGAATGATGAATCTCGATACAAACTACTTATTGAATTGAAATTAATGAAAAATAATACGATACCTGATAATCTGTGGCGATGTTTCTATCTAAACAACATCTCTTGGAATTTTTTCAAACTCGACACGGTTGAAATTATATTAATTCACTTTTAACTTAATAATCACATTAGAACAATAATTCACTGAATGTATTCAGAACTTTACATAATGTTTACAGTTTGTTCAGAGACTCTGGTTTGTTATTGTATATAGTTGGCCTCCAGAGTCCAGATACCAATACCAATACATACTTCGGTTTTCGCTCTACGCATGCGTAGTAAAATTTGGCGGCAAAGTCGATTCATGATGGAAAAGGCAGAATTCATAGATATTTATACCACGGTTCACAAATGTATCGTGATTTATACTATGTTTCGTAAAAAATCCTTAACCTCAATGAAAATATCAGCAAGCTGACAACATCTTCTTGAAATGTCTGTGCAAAAATTCACAGAATCGATACAAATTAGATTAGGTTAGGTTGTTTAATAATAAATCTGAATGAAAAGTCTTTCTTCATGATATTGTTTGGGAATTTCGAGGGAAATATGAACAAGTTATTAGTGTTTACAAACTAATCTGCAGAAAAATCGAAGAAGGAACATATTTTGGTGGAATAAATGTGGCTTTTTAGTTGCAGATATAATCCGATGAAACTAACTGTTTTTGTTGAAATTATCGTGTTTGCAACATTATTATTCCAATAAGGTTAGTACTTGAGTATTACCTAAATGTATAAACTCAATTTCTATCGAGAAATATGAACTTTGAATCAATTCCACAGTATCATTTCAGAGACGTAATAAGCACAATTTTTTCAAATGGCTATATCTGTTTAACAGAGCCGAATTCGGAAAAATGGAAAATGGAAAAAAAGGTTTCTTTTGACCTCAAGAATCTTCAGTTAAAATAAATGTACAACTCAAAGACTCACCCTGTATACTGATGCAGCTGAATGTACGCACTGCCATAACTTTCCTTTTCATCTAGGGTGATCTGTAAGATCATTACTTCCTATCGTGTATTTTGATTTGAGATATACAGGATGTATATCCGAGGGTTTTTGCTTTGAGGAACCATCATTCTGTTGATCCTTTTTTGTTTTTACTCGGAAACGGCTTCGAAAAGAACAAATGAACCAATATAGGATACAAGGGCGTCGCCAGCCTTCCAGCTAGGGGGGGGCAATTGAGCTAGGGGGGGGGCAAAAAACAATCAGAATAGAAAAAATGACCTGATTTTCGTATATTATGCTATTATTTCATGAGTTTTTAAGGGATTTTTGAGCTCTAGGGGGGGGCAGCTGCCCCTCCCTGCCCCCCCTTGGCGACGCCCTTGATAGGATATATCCCCCTCTACCTCATTCTTTTACATTTCTTTCCCTGTAATGAAGAAACAGGGATGTCTTCTTTTATAATTATTCCAAGTTGGATCGCCCACCTTAAGCAAAATTTTTCAAGGAATCTTCCCTTACTCAGTATCGAAATAGATAAACGCATATTCAAACGCCATTTCGGATGCAAAATGGCCTCGTATGTCGAATATGACAGGAATTCAACACCACCATGATGAATATTAATATCTCACTAATTCCGCATATTATTCGCGCTAGGGCCTGGCTTTGTCGAATTCTAGAATAATTTGCCGACGCCAGTGTGGAATAATTAACAAAGAGCTAACTGCGCAATTATATTTCATAGCGGCTCAATTGTTCAAAATTCAGTGCAAATTAGCATTTGCATACATAATTAGAGGTTATGGATCAAAGGGCACGTTTCCAGTCTAAATAGTTATTATAATTGCGGTGGCTCCTAATGCTTTGAGACCTTTGTACGTTCGAACATAAAGCAATTCCACTCACTTGTTCCCAAATAGATGGGGGAGGAGGGCATTTGCGTTTGATATGTGCCCGATCGAGGAGGAATCGGGACGGGAACTCCGGGAATTTTCAATTGGCCCCCGTTCAGTTTGAGAAATTATCATTATGTGCTTGAAATACCGAAAACCTGAATATACAGGGTGAGTCTTTGATTTGTACATGTATTTTAACTGAAGATTCTTGAGGTCAAAAGATACCTTTTTTTTCATTTTCCATTTTTCCGAATTCGGCTCTGTTAAAAGATATAGCCATTTGAAAAAAAAATTGTGCTAATTACGTCCCTGAAATGATACTGTGGAATTGATTCAAAGTTCATATTTCTGGATAGAAATTGACTTTATACATTTAGGTAATACTCAAGTACTAACCTTATTGGAATAAAAATGTTGCAAACACGATAATTTCAACAAAAACAGTTAGTTTCATCGGATTATATCTGCAACTAAAAAGCCACATTTATTCCACCAAAATAAGATTTTTCTGCAGATTAGTTTGTAAACACTAATAACTTGTTCATATTTTCCTCGAAATTCCCAATTAATATCATGAAGAAAGACTTTTCATTCAGATTTATTATTAAACAACCTAACCTGAACTAATTTGTATCGATTCTGTGAATTTTTGCACAGAAATTTCAAGAAGATGTTGTCAGCTTGCTGATATTTTCATTGAGGTTAAGGATTTTTTACGAAACATAGTATACATCACGATACATTTGTGTACCGTGGTATAAATATCTATGAATTCTACCGTTTCCATCATTAATCGACTTTGCCGCCAAATTTTACCACGCATGCGTAGAGCGAAAACCGAAGTATGTATTGGTTATCTGGACTCTGGAGGCCAACTATAAACAATAACAAACCAGAGTCTCTGAACAAACTGTAAATATTATGGTTCTAATGTGATTATTATGTGAAGTGAATTAATATAATTTCAACCGTGTCGAGTTTATAAAATTCCAAGAGGATCTTGTTTAGACAGAAACATCGCCACAGATTAGCAGGTATCGTATTATTTTTCATTAATTTCAATTCAATAATTAGTTTGTATCGAGATTCGTCATTCATATCCGAATTTTGTATTTCATCGTCATTTAACTTCAATATGGACCGGTAACTATGAATTTTCAATAGAAACTGTGCGTATCAAATCCTCCTTGGTGTTCAATTTTATCTCCCACATTTGTGGGATTTTATTATTAAAATATCTCGACAAAGTTGATAAATATTGTGACAACATTGTAAACTCGTTTAAAGACGAGAGAAGGAATAATATTCGATGATATTTAATTCAGAGACGCATTCAGATTATTCTTGAAATTAATGAATCGCTCATATTTTGCACGGAGATACTTTGACTTATGCTGATGAACCTTATATGAATGAGTAGTGGCGACGATCAAAGGAAGGGGGGCTATGATGATTTGAAATTTCGATTTTTGGAAAGATGCCATTTGACAAGTGAAAATCTAAACTATGATAGAAAGAGCTCTGAAACAATCTTCATTGAATTGAGCGACCCCGAAAACCTACATTTTGATAACAAAATCATTCATGTAGCCCTCATAAGTTTGGAATTATTCATGTTTAGTGTTTTCAATATTTCATTTTCAAGCTTTGTTCTAATGCACAGGTCACTCAAGATTTTGATGAAGAACCTATTCCCTTATTGGGAAACCCTTCTCTTCTCTGCCCCTCCCGTCCCTGGAATGAGACTGCCCCCAAAAGATAAATTTTCACATAAATAGAGTGGACCGGACACGAGCAAAACGGCTTAACTTTGATACCTGGAAATTATATTTTCCAGGCAAGAGAAATATAAAACGTTGGAGCCTTCATATACCCAAGAGCCTCAGCAGTTATATCTACATAATAGCCCATCCGATACGGGAGCGGAGAAGCGGGGGCGTTTCCGTTAACGACAGCCATAAAAGTGGAAATCTCTAGAAATTAGATTATTGCGTAGGGGCACGAATGAGAATTTGAAATGCACCAGCCGAATCTATCCGGCCATTACTTCGAAATAATCTTTCCTTTTTCCGAACGAACACTCCTCCATTCGATATGAGAGCATCAGGAAACGCTGTTTGGCCTCATCTATTTGTTAAGATAGATCAAGGTATTCAAAATTATTTTTTTTTGTAAAATATGAATATGGAAAAAAGTTTCTTCCGAAACAAGGTTCAGGGTGGCTTTTTCTACCCCTTTCAAGCATAGAGGAACACCACCAGAAATTTTTTTAGTGCCTTCCGGCTCTCTTGTACTGTCTGCTTGATTTCATCCTCATTCTTGTCAGTTCTTAGGTTTTTGAGAAAACAATTAAACACTGTTTTTTGGGCGCCATCTTAAGGGTTCTGTAATTACGCAGGGGGCCTCAAAAAAATTTCATATGAATGACCTACCATATTTTTTGACAAGGAATCATCTTCCGTACAGTGCGCGTCAATATTATGGAACAAATTCATTTTCTCAGAAAAAAATAAAGCGATTCATTTCACATGACATTATAGGGTTATGATCGAAAGTATTCAAATGAAGCTATGAATAACGTATGATTCACGAAATATTACGATGTGTCAGAGAGAGACTGAATTATTAATAATTTTTATTCTCAATATTGCTGCACCAGTGCAGATCTGGATTTATACCAAAGCCCAGACTCAATTTTCATTGTTCATTGCCCATATTAGAATTATGAAATGACACGTATAACATTACGGCGCCGCCACGAAACAATTCTATAATATTTTTGGTATTGGTCGATGTCAATGCATTCGAAAATTGAAAAGTGCATACACCATGTTTTTAGACATCTTGAGCAAGGCTCATATCATTCCATTATAATGTTAATTCTGTAGTAAATTGAGTTGCCTGCAACTTTGTGCTGTGGACAAAAACAAAAATGTCTTAGTCAAGAAGGAAAATAAGAAAACTTCTTCGCATATTTGTATTCTTTGGAGTGAAGTTAAATAACCATTAACCAAGTACTTCAATTCGAATTTTCAGCGTTGTAGTGGCAGAACTAAAGTGGTTTATACAGTGGTCAGAGGTAATTGATTAGTGGAACTATTCCTCATCCATATAATTCGATCGTGATTTATATTTGCATTCGTGGTGTCGTAAGCATTTACAACAAAAAGTTATATGCTCAACAATTAGGGAATTCCTTTCGTGCGAATAAAAATGGTACTAAAATTTTGTATATTTGGCATTATTAATCTCCTGCTTGAAAAACTAGCAATGGTAAGTTTATACAACTTTAACGGTGGGTTTCACCAAGCGTAATCACCGGTGTTAGGAGCTTGTTCTAGCATCAACTCGATTTGACAGTTCAAAAATCAGAGAACCAAGCCGTTGATCTCCGATCACCGGTAATTACGATTTGTGAAATCCACCGTAAGTATCATTTAGGCGAAACAAAGTTCGCCGGGCCAGCTAGTTTCTAATAAAATAAAAGAAATTAAATCATTGAACGAAGAAAACGCAAATAGGCGACACTAACGCTCCGAGAAGAGATTAACAGCCACAGAGCGATCAACTGCGACACCCTTCGATGAAGGCCGCCACAAAAAATACTCAGCCGGGCCAGTTCTGCGCTTTCTGTTATTTCCTCCCGTAATTATAATACAATTAAGTGGGTTTTTTAATGTCGCTCGCGTAGAAGCATCAAGAAAGCCACCTCGCCATAAATTATGCTCAATTATTTATTGCTCCTTTGTATTTTCAAATTACAGCTGGTTAGCAGTTGCGGAACGGCCTCGTAGCGGTGACATGTGTCGCGCCGTGTTTCAAAGAGTCGGCCGAGGCGGCAAGAAATGGGCATTTTTCGGATGGAATTAATTACGGACCGAGGTCTTTCCGAAAACTGGTCGAAACACCGTCCGCCTACTCAAAACGTTGCCCGAAAAAGGAACAAACGGTTCAATCATAAATTATTTCCCAATTTTCGATCCGTTCGAGTATTTTCTGGTCTTCAGAAGATTCTACAAATTGAAATTGAAAATATGATCTTCTTCTTCTTCTTTTCCTTCAGCCTTCTTCCATCCACTGGTGAGTACAGCCCTCCTCCAGTACCTTCCATGTTTCTCTGTCTTCTGCTGTTCTCATTCATTGTTTACAGGCTGCAGCGACTATGTCGTCTATCCATTTTTTTCTGGGTCTGCCAATGTTTGTCGAGGTCTTTAAAATGTCACCCTCAAGGGCGGATTTACGGGGGGGTATCGAGTATCGAAGACCTGAGAAAAAGGTGGTGTACATACAATATTTTATACATTTTGTATCTGATTTAATGGTTTTCAATCATTATTACCCCCCTATGATCGTTATTACCCCTGCCATGAAAAAGAGCTATATCCGCCTTTGCATTTTATGGACTATTCCTTTAAATTACGTACGTGGAATATATTGAAAAATTCTTAGCCTACTATAGAACCAAACAAAATTTCAATGTCAAAATATTTTATTACTCAACATATTCTCCTCTTGATTGAATACATTTATTACAGCGAACCTGCAACGTCTCTAGACCTTTCAAGAAAATGTTTCTTTTCGCTCTGCAAACCAGTTCTCCACAGCTTTTATTACCTCCTCGTTGGAAGAAAATTTATGACCTTTTAAACTTTTTTTCAGTTGAGGAAAGAGATGATAGTCGGACGGAGCCAAATCTGGTGATAAAGAGATTGTTCTAGTAATTCTAACCCCAAATCACGAATTTTTTGCATGGCAACATGAGATTTGTGTACTGGGGCGTTGTCTTGTAAAAACAAAATACCTTTGGATAGCTTTCCGCGTCGTTTCTCTTTAATTTTTTCCCGTAGAGTGGTCAGTAATGTTGAATAGTAATCTCCAGTTATTGTTCTACCCTTATCCAAAAAATCATTCATGATTTCTCCATGAAAACCCCAAAAAACTGAAGCAAGAACTTTTTCAGCAGATTTTTGGACACGAAACTTCTTAGGTCTTGGAGAACCAGAGTATCGCCATTCCATTGATTGTTGCTTTGTTTCTGGATTGTAGAAATGTATCCAAGCCAAGTCTCACCAATAGTAGCAATTCGGTTTAAGAAGTCTACATAGTTTTCAAACATTTGGGGATCCATTTTGCAGAAATTTTTCTCATGTCCAAATTGACGTGAACTATATGATGAACGCGTCTGATAAAATCATGTCATGAACTGCATCGATATTTTCGGGGATTGACACAGAAACTTGCCTTCTTGATCGGTCATAATCTTCAATGGAAAATTTACCTCTTTTAAAGCTTGCAGTCCAATTTTTCACGGTCGCATTCGAAGGACATTGATCACCAAAGGTATTAGCATATCTTCGTAAATCTGCTTACCTCTTAACCCTTTTAAATACAGGTACTTGATGATGGCTCGATACTCCAATTTTTCGATTTTTACAATTTCGGTGGACATCTTCATTTTTTCAATTTATTGCGTAACTCTGGTTTACTTTTTTGAGGTCGAACTCTACACTGACACTTCTAATAAGTTATTGTTCGTTGATATAGTATCGCAATATTTTGTTTATGCAGGGAACTGGTCTAGGCTAACTAGACATCAATACATCCTCGTAGGTATAGTTGCCTCCCTTATGGATGAAATGTACAATGGCGCTCTCTATCCGAGAATCGCTGAACTATGAAATTAGTGAATATGTAGTTGAAGCAGGAACGGTTTCCCGCCATATATTTGAATTTAGCCATTCTCTGCCAATTCCGTATTTCAAGTTGTTTTTCTGAACATAATTATCTGTAGATTCACTTTTAATCGGAAGTTGAACTATTTTCATGGGTTTTTCGTTTGAAATAAAACAGAAGCATGAGTTGGTTTATTTTCTTTTATTCTCGAAAGAAAAAATGAACTTTCGAAATGAAATCGATTTCAATTATTTATTTGAGAACTGCAATCCTTTCTGAGTTTACCCACAAAATTTCAGTTCTCAAAGTGATACCATTTCCACAAGCAACTCGAAATAAAAATACATTACATTGAACGCCCACCTTAAGACTAATCGAGCTTGGTTCTGTAATGTTGCTATTTATGTATTGAGGATAAAAATAACAAACTGATTTTAAATATTTTATTTCTCTTCAAAACAATTGAACCACCTTTCAAAGCACCTTGTGATGTCAGAAGATGATAGCTTTAAACATGCTTTCCGAAGTTCCTAACCACTTCTTTGGTCAATTTTTTCAATGTTCCACTTTTTTTGTTATCGAATCAACCCACATTTTAACAGTCAATGAAGTCTGTATGGGTAACCACTTTGGCTATGCAGAAGCTCCTAACTTAAGTTTATCACTTCCCTAATATTATGTTGAATATAAAGTATAAACACCCATTGGGTGACTAGCGCTGAAAACCAACCTAATAAATTATTTTCTCAATATCTCGAAGGCATCAACCGTGACAAAGTGAACCTCAGGAAGTAATCAATTAGAATTCAAAACAAACTAGAACGTTAAACAGTAAAACGTTGAATTAACTCTATATGTAGTTCATGAGTGTGACCCGATAAGTACAAGATAAGAAGTGATGAGTGTTAATAGGCGTTTAGTTCTGATAGCCACCGTTTAGCATTTGTAATGAGACAACCATCATGGGGTTGACCGGATATGCACAATGTATTTTCGGCAACGGAAAACTGATTAAAGTTAATGTCATTACGAACATGGTCACCACGTAATACGATGATGTTTGTCCAATCATATCAATCAATATTAGAAACAAAAAGATTGCAACAAATAACAATTGTTTGAGATTATTTTCAAAATGAAATCTTCCAGCTTTCACACATTTCTGTTTTCTTATAGTTGCTAATAAAATTGTTAAATGATTTTTCTATCAATTCATATTTGTCTGATTTTTATAGCTATTATAGCAATTAAAAAGAATGAGTAATTCTATGGATAATTTGTGTCGCTTGTTATTATTCAAATGAGAATCAAGCTACTAGAACTGAATTTAATGGAAAAATTGTTATTTAATGCTAAGCAAAAATAGTAACTAAAATCACTATTTAATTAAAATTCTTCCGATAGTGTAAGGAAAAATCTTTTTGGTAGTTTTTCTCCCCAATTACTCAGGTTAAAATATTCCTCATCAAACATTGCAAAATACTTTACATAGGATGTAATTTTAGCCAAAGACGAAAACAAACAAAATTTTAGAACCTGACCTGGATTCTCAGAATTATGTACAAGAAAATATTCCCTGAAAATTTCAATTGAACCAAGATGACCGTTCAAAATTTTCGAGTGGAGAGGGCACTTTTAAATGGTCATTTGGAATTTACCTGAGTAGCCTCTATACGTGAGAGGAAACTGTACTGTTCCTCTTGACTCACCCTGTAAAATTAGTTAAATTTCTCTGGATATTAAAGAAGGTTAAAATCATGACCAGTAAAGCCTAAAAAATCAGTTCGTATAGTAGTCCACCGAAACTGTAAA
Organism: Adalia decempunctata; assembly: GCA_951802165.1. NCBI lineage: Eukaryota > Metazoa > Arthropoda > Insecta > Coleoptera > Coccinellidae > Adalia > Adalia decempunctata. The sequence continues at coordinate 2,560,759 of OX637695.1, read as the reverse complement.
AATCGAAAAACTAGAGTATCGAGCCATCATCAAGTACCTGTATTTAAAAGTGTTAAGAGGTAAGCAGATTTACGAAGATATTCTCAATACCCTTGGTGATCAATGTCCTTCGTATGCGACCGTGTAAAATTGGAGTGCAAGCTTCAAAAGAGATAAATTTTCCATTGAAGATGATGACCGATCGGGAAGGCCAGTTTCTGTGTCAGTCCCCGAAAATATCGATGCAGTTCATGACATGATTTTATCAGACCGTCGAATTGGGCTAAAACGGATATCTGAAGCACTGAAGATTTCATACGAACGCGTTCATCATATAGTTCACGTCAATTTGGACATGAGAAAAATTTCTGCAAAATGGATAACCAAATGTTTGAATGTTGACCAAAAGCGTGCAAGGGTAGAAGCATGTTCGATCTGTGCTCGATTTGAAAACGATGTAGACTTCTTAAACCGAATTGTTACTATGGATGAGACTTGGGTACATTTCTATGATCCAGAAACAAAGCAACAATCGTTGGAATGGCGACACTCTGTTTCTCCAAGACCTAAGAAGTTTCGTGTCCAAAAATCTGCTGGAAATGTTCTTGCATCAGTTTTTTTGGATTGTCATGGAGTAATCATGACCTTCCCGATTGGTCATCATCTTCAATGGAAAATTTACCTCTTTTGAAGCTTGAAGTCTAAATTTTCACGGTCGCATACGAAGGACATTGATCACTAAACTTGATGGTTTTCTGTTGTTTTGTCGTATCTGCTACCAATTTCGAGAGAAAAAATCGAACGATTCTGTCGAAATCCTCAGAAAAATCAAAATTTTATATCCAACTACTAAAGGGTGTTTCAATAGAGCGCAAGATGGCTGATGGCAGTGTTCAATAAAACATGGTTTTCTGTAGCAAAGTATTGAAATTTTCATTGATTCAGGAGAAACACATTTGGGAATGACATATGTAACACCATTTTTCATAAATTTCGTTCAAATACTCCCTAATACACCCTGTATCTCGAAGACGAAACTTTTGCTGTCCCATTTTTTATGACACTTTTTTTCTTAAAATTATACAAGGAAGCTGCCCCTTTGTTTGTACCCCTAATTCAGGAACAGCCTGTATATAAATATTCAGCCACATCTTCATCATGAATACATTATTCGTGTAATATACTGGGTGATGCCATAGGTGTTTTTGGAAATTCAGGTGAGACGATGTGAGCTCGATGCTCGATAAAAAAATAACTCGATACGCCCCTGGTCACGTCGAAGTCGGAGCGTTGAGAAAGGGCGGGGGTGTGGGGTGAGGGCGAAACATAAAACGAGTTCTAGATTGAAACAAGTGATATATAGTCAGTGACGGCAGCCATTAGTGTGTCCAAAAATATTAATCTCCCGGAAAAATGAAAAAACAGAGGACCACGGGCGTACGTGTTGTTTACCCCACGGTCTCACTCTAATTCCGGCGACATTTCCCCCCCTGGGAAACCGATTTCATATTTGCACAAAATAATAACGAACCAGTGCCCGGCCGAACTCTCAGCCCTTGAATAAATACGCCGGAATGAATTGTACATATAAAGAACGTCTCCGGAATGTTTTTGTTTGCAGTAAGCTGGATACTTCCAGATTAGGGCATTTTTCAAGCGGAGGTAGTTTTCCACCGGAAGGTGGCGATTTCTCATTGCGTCCTGCACGGATTATTCGGGGAAAAAACTGAATCTGTTATTTTTCCTCGGCCAAACGAGGTGTCGACTTATGGGGCCAAAAAATCCAACATTGTAGCCAGTCAGTGTTGTTTTTTTCCAACCAAATATGTACTAAGTTTAATTCATTGCACCGGAAATCTTGAATTCCTTATTGGCGAATCCAAGGATCGAAACGCCCTCGTTTGGCCAAAATTCAAAACTAGGAAATGAGTACTGTTTTGAGATCTTGTATATTTCGAGTGATTTTGAGCTATAATATTTTGTTTCATATCCAGATGTTCTTGAGGGATATTTGAAGGTCTTCATTGTTTCTGAGCGTGGATTAAGATTACGCAAATAGATATTTTTTAAAAAATATAGTTTTCGAGTAATGACCATCGAAAAATACGAAAATTTTCTACAAAAAGTTGAACATTTCCTGAAGTATCAAACCAAGGAAGAAACTGATTACAGATTCGCAATCTACGACCTCGAATTAGTGAATACAGTAACTTTGGTGGCTATCTGAGAAAATGATATTTCAGCAAAATTTCCATATTTCGGAAAATTTAGAAAAAAAAATTCCCGGATCACCGTCAAAGTTAATGGATTCATTAATTCGAAGGCGTAGATTAAGAATATGCCATCAGATATTTTTTATGAAATATAGTTTTCGAGAAATGATCATCAAAAAATACAAATTTTTTTTGAAATTTTACACAAAAAGTTGAAAATTTCCTGAAGTAAAAAAACCTAGGAAGAAAATAATTACAGATTCGTAATCTACGACCTGGAATAAGTAAATACAGTAACTTATACTCCATTCACAATTATAAAATCACAACTCTGGCCTTGGAAATTTGACACATTCCACTCTGTATCGAAGTTATGACGTTTTTCAAAATATTTTTATGTTCCAAGTCAACACTATGTTGCCCTTTCTACATTCTTAGCGTATTTCTCAGAATGTGAATTTATTCGGAAAATGAGAATGAATTGGAAAAGATGTGATGGAAGAAAATAATCAACGTTTATATGAATTAATAGAAAGGATTCCTTTTCTAGTTATTTGCATGAAATTTACAAGAGATCACTGTTGAAATATATTATTTTTCGCCATGGAAGAAAATTGCATTGCTTTCACATAATTTTCACATGCATGCTTGTGAAGTTTTAATGTTTATTATCCTCTTGAACTGAACGTTCAAGACTTGACGACATCAATTGTCGATTCTAATCAAGAATTCATTAAAAAAAAATCGACCCAAAGATATAAGATGAATTGATGGGTAATTACAAGAATCAAGAATAATGTCAATTTTATTTTGTTGATAACTTTCTTAAAATCAATGTTGGGATATAAAACTCGGCTGCGTTTGTTCGAACAACATCTAAAGAATACATTTTTCACCATCTCGACCTTTGAAAGGCGTTTCTTATAGGAGAATTAGGTCTAAGTTCCACCTCATTAGTGAGGTACCTAACTTTTGCAAATCTGCTCAGATATCGCCAAATTTCTTGGAAAACCTGAAAAATATCATCCTAATCGACCTCTCGAGGCTCCATTCGATCCATCTACTGCGATATCTGACCAAATAACAGCTTTTTCAACGAAATTCCTGTGTACCCCTTCAACCTCCAAATGTAAACATTCGTCCTGGTCTTGAAAATCGTCCTCACGCTCCAAACTGGTGCTAAAAACAATAAACATACGTTAATCTTGGATATTCGACGAAAAACTCACCTGCAAATATCGATTAAATACCAAAAATCTGCGAACAATTTGTAAACATAACAAAATGTGGAATATCTTTGATACTTTGACTTTGATGTAAACAAAGAAACTGACAACGTCGTTTTGTCATTAACGATATTTTCTGTGCGCGCACTGACTGTTCATTATATGTTCTTGTGATTTTCATCAGGGGCACCAACTCCTGAAAACGAAACCATGACCTCCTATTTGATTAAATGAAAGTGAATGGAGTATAGGTGGCTATCTGAGAAAATGATATTTCGTCAAAATTTCCATATTTCGGAAAATTACTTGTATTTTGAGAAAAAAAATTCTCGGATTATCGTCAAAGTGGCTGGATTCACTAATTCGAGGGCGAAGATCAAGAATATGCAATCAGGTATTTTTATAAAAAAAATCCCCGACATCTCAAGGTAGGAAATTCAACTAAATTGAGCCTCCGAACCAGTCAAAATATAATCCGCTCACTTACTCAACAGAAATGTCAAAACATGGCTCCTACCTTCTGTCAAATCACAAATCGAAAATTCTAACACTCTAAAAAATCACGCGATATTTCTTCGTGCACCAATAAAGCTTAGTTATAATTTCCAAAGTTATTTCAGTATTGCTTTTTGCATCAACGCTATTAGTGTACCGCTGCTCAAACTATTCCCCAAGAAGTTATTTCCATATATGCAGTACCCATAAAGATCACCTGACATCCTCAGGATAGCTGGGTACATGCGCTAATAGTCAATTATGCTTTTATAGAATTCTTTGAGTGTTCTGAATAATTGTACGAAGATCGTAGATCGGAGCAAGTGCTCGTTAAATCTGAATACAGTGTAATGTTAATAAGAAATGGAACGGCATATTCTCTTCACGTAATCAAATTCAGAAATTTAAATGAGGTTCCAATGTCCAGAAGGCCTGTTTTGGAGCCAACTTGAATGTGGCAGTAAGTCTTCTCATTGTAGCCACTGCGCAAATATCACCTTTTGTGAATTAATTCTAGGAGATACTGAATAAATCAAGTTGAAGCAGGGAAGAATAGTTTTGTGAAACTGAGGTAACTAACAAAGTCTTTTGCTTGATTCTGCTGTAGATTTTGTGGTTGATGGCCGTTCTCAAGAGCTTCATATTACATATCAAAGTAGATAAACTAACTGACACTTAAATATTGTAGTCGCTTTTTGCAAATTTTTGTTTTTACAATAAACCAGCTTTTCGAGGAGATCCAAAGTCGATGTTTATAAGTTGTTAAAATGCCTAGAGCACGTGTAGGTACGCGGAATTTATCGCCAGCTAAGTGAATTTGACAGAGGTCGAATTATTGGTCTACGGGAGGCGGGGTTGTCATTTTGAGAAATCGTTAACCGTACGAACAGAAATCCAACTACTGTTATCAGCCTCAAGCGTGGTTTGATAATGCTCAAAATCGAAGGAGAGTAGGCATCGGACGTCTAAGAGGCAAAAATGAAGTTCAAGATCGACGTCTAAGACTTAGGGCCATTATTAGAGACCGATTTGCAACAACTCGATCTTTGGCTGATGAGCGGTTAGGAGAACAAGGCCATCTTGTAACTGTCCGAACGGTTTACCGCCGGATAATGTCTTTTGGACTGCAGCATTATCTACCCCGGCTTGTGTTACCTCTGACGGTTGAGCATCGCCGGCAACGATTTCAGTGGTGCAGAGAACGTCAACATTGGAATGTGGAATGGCATCAGGTCGTCTTTTTTGCTGAATCTCGATTCTTCTTGGGTGCACATGATGGCAGAAGAAGGGTTAGACGACGTCGGGGAGAAAGATGTGAACATCAGTTTATGTTGAGCGTCATGTACACCGGACAGTAGGCGTTATGATATGGGGTGCTATTACACATGCAAGTAGGTCACCTTTAGTTTTTATTAGAGGTAACATGACAGCGCTGCGTTACCTTCAAGAAATAGTGGAGCCATATGTTCTCCCTTACCTTAACCGGCTCGAGAATCCAATATCTCAGCAAGATAATGCTCGAAATCATGTTGCCAGAGTTAGTTTAAACTTTTTTGAAGCGACCCATGGCCGCCCAGATCCCCCGATCTTTCGCCCATAGATCATGTTCGGGACATAATGGGTAGACGTTTTGGAAATTTACCTCAGCCCCCACGGACTTTGGCGGCTCCGAGACATGAAGTACAGGAGCTTGGGTTAGTATCCCTTAAGAAGAAATAGACTATCTTATTGCATCAATGCCAAGACGTGTTGGGACTGTGTAGATATTCGCGGTGGACAATACATTGTTAATAAATGTTAGCAATGTGAATTTTGAACCCCCTATAAATTGATATAAAATGCTGAGACCATAGCGTACGCCTAATGTCAAACACTCTGTGATCTGAAGCGATGGTTTTCGATGATCTCTCTACCACGCTCTCTCTCTAACAACGCGGCATCCTAGACAGACGCAATGTCAAAGCAAGTAAACAACAACATAACCTGCCATTTTGTATTTCCTGACGGAATGTACTTAAAGCCCACTGATAAACTGTGAACTGTTAATAAACGACACGTTAATCCACCCCGAGTGTTTTATTATCTTACATAAATTTATTAAAAAAATTGTAAACCCTTCGTTTTTATTTCCAAATTTTCATCATTTACTCCTTGCTATAGGTAGTATCTATCTTTTCCAAAAAAAAAATTAAATTCAAACAGCTGCTTCTGTGTGTTGCAGTTTTATGTCAGTTAGTATAAATGACAAACCTCCAACACCACCAGAACATTCCTTTTTCTGCATATTCATCACCATAATTTTCCAGCTCGTCAGTGCCAATCCCAAGATGAGATTCTGGTTAGTTAGCGGTTTAATTTCCCCCGTGATGGGATAACCAGCGGTTGCTTTTGATTTGCTCTCTCCCTCGGGAAACCTTCGACACGCTTTCCAACTCTAATTAGACAATTTTCACTTGAGCTGAACCTGCTTAATCTGGCGCACTTCGCCATGAAATTCCACCAAATCTCAGAGTGTGATGAATTGAAAATATAGAAATGTTTTACTTTCATGTTGTCACTATCGATTTTCGAAGCTATTGGGTTGTGAGTAAGAATCACTCAAAGTTGATGAAGTTATTATTTTCATGTTTTGATTAATTAGGCCTACAGGTTAATATGGTAATTGACATATGATGAAAAGTCAGCGCACAGAAAATATCGTTAATGACAAAACGACGTTGCCAGATTCTTTGTTTACATCAAAGTAAAAGTATCAAAGATATTCCACATTTTGTTAGGTTTACAAAATGTTAGCAGATTTTTTGTATTTAATCGATATTTGCATGTGAGTTTTTCGTCGAATATACAAGATTAACGTATGTTTATTGTTTTTAGCACCAGTTTGGAGCGTGAGGACGATTTTCAAGACCAGGACGAATGTTTACATTTCGAGGTTAAAGGGGTACACGGGAATTTCGTTGAAAAAACTGTTATTTGGACAGATATCGCAGTAGATGGATCGGATGAAGCCTCGAGAGGTCGATTAGGATGATATTTTACAGGTTTTTAAAGAAATCTGGCGATATCTGAGCAGATTTGCAAAAGTTAGGTACCTCACTAATGAGGTGGAACTTAGACCTAATTCTCCTATAAGAAACGCCTTTCAAAGGTCGAGATGGTGAAAAATGTCTTCTTTAGATGTTATTTGAACAAACGCAGCCGAGTTTATACACCAACATTGATTTTAAGAAAGTTATCAACAGAATAAAATTGACATTTTTCTTGATTCTTGTAATTACCAATCAATTCATCTTATATCTTTGGGTTGATTTTTTTTAATGAATTCTTGATTAGAATCAACACTTGATGATGTTGTCAAGTCTTGAACTTTCAGTTCAAGAGGATAATAAACATTAAATCTTCACAAGCATGCATATGAAAAATATATGAAGGCAATGCAATTTTCTTCCATGGCGAAAAATAATATATTTCAACAGTGATCTCTTGTACATTTCATGCAAATAACTAGAAAAGGAATCCTTTCTATCAATTCATATAAACGTTAATTATTTTCGTCCATCACATCTTTTCCAATTCATTCATTTTCCGAATAAATTCACATTCTGAGAAAAACGCTAAGAATGTAGAAAGGGCAACATAGTGTTGACTTTGAACATAAAAATATTTTGGAAAACGTTATAACTTCGATACAGAGTGGAATGTGTCAAATTTCCAAGACCAGAGTTGTGATTTTATAATTGTGAATGAAGTATATGTTCATAGGAAAAAAAATGTTCAGAATAGGCTCAGCTAGCTCCCATCTGTCAAAGTTTGTCATAGAGCTTGTAGAACACCCTGTTTTTTTCGTGGTGTTCAAATTCGGCCGTTCAAGCCGAATATCTTCGTTAACAACTGACAAACGTATGGCCAGAAAATCCGGGGCGTCCCATGCGAATTAAAGTAATTTCAAATTCGATTCCAACGCAAGAGGGACAGATAGATGAGTGGTCCACTCAGACAATTCAGTTCCAGGATTATTAGGCGTCCGTTTGCGACAGAATTTATCTGCTCCACCACACAACAACCTTAGCTCGGCTTAGCTATTCAAATCGCGCTTCGATTATAGTGGTTCAGCTCGTTCTTCGACCTGCGGGGGTTGAATTGTGTTAGTTTTGAATCGCGTATCGATCCTCACACATGAAGACGCGGAATGGAGGAAGATTTAACTGGCATTTCCGTCTTGTAATTGCAAGATGAAAAATTATTAGCCTACTATAGAACCAAACAAAATTTCAATGTCAAAATATTTTATTGATCAACATATTCTCCTCTTAATTGAATACATTTATTACAGCGAACCTGCAACGTCTCTAGACCTTTCAAAAAAAATGTTTCGTCTTGCTCTGCAAACCAGTCCTCCACAGCTTTTATTACCTCCTCGTTGAAAGAAAATTTACGACCTTTGAAACTTTTTTTCAGTTGAGGAAAAAGATGATAGTCGGACGGAGCCAAATCTGGTGAATTAGGAAGGTGTTCTAGTAATTCTAACCCTAAATCACGAATTTTTTGCATGGCAACATGAGATTTGTGTACTGGGGCGTTGTCATGTAAAAACAAAATACCTTTGGATAGCTTTCCGCGTCTTTTCTCTCAAATTTTTTCCCGTAGATTGGTAAGTAATGTCAAATAGTAATCTCCAGATATTGTATTGGTCTACCCTTATCCAAAAAATCTATCATGATCACCCCATGGCAATGCCAAAAAACTGAAGCAAGAACTTTTCCAGCAGATTTTTGGACACGAAACTTCTTAAATCTTGGAGAACCAGAGTGTCGCCATGCCATCGATTGTTGCTTTGTTGATAACTTTTCAATATATCCTCGTATACTCTAAATTGTTTCAGTTTTTTTTTGGACTCATTTTATTCTCATTCCTTTATTTCACCAATATTTCTAACAGCCCGAAAATCATCAAAAAGGCATACTCCGAAACGGTTATAACTCATAACCCCCCTGTCGACGTCTCCCCCGCCTCACCCCCGAATTCGTTCAGAATTCTTAAAGGGAGGCAATGTCGTGTTTAGCATATGGAAAGTAACTATGCCGTTAGTTCGCGGTGGACACAAGAAGGTTAAAAAGAATCCTCATCATATCTCCATGGTAACGAGCTAGCCCGTGTCCCTTGCAACCTCTCTGTTTTGCATTGATCTTTAAAATTTAGCTCATGTTCGCCATCCCCTCGAAGAAGGGTGTCTTTCGGGTCCTAATGTGGATCTAGAGTGCGATTCAGGACTCCATAGAAGTGGTATATGATTAAAGGGTAATATCTCATTACGACTAATTGAGGATATGAGGGTTTTCAAATATTCTGCTCCACAAGAGTTAAGGATATCGTTTTCAATCGTTTTTTAAAGTATGTAATCTTCGAGAAAACCGCTGTAAAATCATTTAAAACTCAATTACAACTTGAATCGATCCAATAAAAATCAGTATGAAACATTTCGTCAATCTGGTCGCCTTTTTTCTGAAGTTTGGTTCTTTGCATATGCTTCATGAATGTTCTTATTTTGAAATGAAGTCAGTTTATCAACGGCTTCGATTTGAAACGAGTTTTCTGAAAATGCCAAGACGTAAATTAACAAACGCCGAGGCTAATAGGGCTATCGGAATGCTACAGGGTGGCCTAACTCAGGTTGTTGTAGCGGAAAGGCTTCAAGTCAGCAAAAGTGTGATATCTCGACTTTGGAATAGGTTCAGGGAGACAGGTTCCGTGTTGGAAAGACCAAGGCTTGGTGGGCGACGAAAAACAATACTTGCTCAGGATCGTTTCATCTTCGTGTAGAATGCTACGGAATACTCTTCAAAATGCAAATGGGGTCCAAGTTTCTATCGAAACCATCAGACGACGTTTGAGAGATGTGAATCTAGGTTCTAGGCTTCCATCAAGAGGAGTTCCATTAACACGCGACCATAAGCGTCAAAAACTGGAATGGGCAAGGCAACATATCAATGGCGTAGTGTCCTTTTCACTGATGAATCCAGATATGGACGATTTTTCAGATTCTCGAAGAATAAGGGTATGGACAATCCCACGCATACCCCATAATCGTCGCTATGTCCAAGAAGTCCATCCGTTCCGAGGGCTTAGTGATATGGTATGGGCCGGCAGGCCCGACGAGAGGGCGGTACAGCCGGTACAAATTACCGGGGCCTGGGCTCATGGGGGGCCCGGGCTCGAGCTCCAGCAACAAGAATTTTTTCATTGATATTTATAATTACATAAAAAAAATGGAACTGATGAAGATTGTGTGATTCCTTTCAATCTTATAAAACAACAATGTAAACATTCAAGATTGTCCATGCTATTCAGTTTATATAGTTTATAATTCTTTGATGCTATTAGATAGCCTACATAGGCAATCTTGAATACATAAATCAGTACAACATTGCCTAAAGTATTGCCCCGCTTCAGCTCTACGCTCTGGCCACGTTCCCGCCCCTATCGTCAATTCAACGTAGATCGTTTCGTTTACTGAATTTTCGGGGAATCCCTGACCTGATCGATGTTCGTTGTCATTGTTGTCAACCGAATTCGTTGCTTACTATTCTATTAGTGAATATTTCTCCGAGTTCATAATCATATTGATTAATTTGAAGTCTTTGCTCGAAGATCTTAATATTATAAGAAATAGTTGGTCGAAAATATTGAATGAATGTAGAGAAGTAGCAAAAAATTTAGAAATGTCAACCGAAATGCCTACGTCCGAGAAGAGGAAACGCAAAAGAAAGCAATTTTTTGACGAAATTAATTCAGAACAGGATTTTTCATCAGAACTTAGTGGGGAGGATTACTTCAGAATAAATGTATTTTATTCAATTCTAGATGCTGTTATTTTGAATATTTCTACAAGATTCCAAGCAATTAAAAATATTGTGCATATGTTCAGTGTCTTATGGAAATTTTTACACTTAGAAGATGCAGACATTGAAGAGAGGGCCACTAATCTCCAAATTCAGTACCACTTAGATACTGATTGGAAATTAACAGAAGAGATCAAGCACCTCAAGGTTATCTTTTCTGCTACTTTTCAAATGAATGATCTTACCCCACTAAATCTTCTGAATGAAATTCACAAATTAAAATTGGATACCTTGTTTCCAAATATTGTGATATCCTTAAGAATATTTTGCACTTTGCCTGTGAATGTAGCCCAAGCTGAAAGGTCTTTCAGCCACCTTTCAAAAATTAAAAATGTTCTTAGATCTACCATGACTCAGGGACGATTGAGTGCTCTAGGCTTATTATCGATCGAGTCAAGAGTAGCTAGAAGATGCGATTTTTCTAAAACTATAGCAAAGTTTGCTACTGCAAAATGCCGAAAGGCTCACATAAAATGATTCGTGTTTTTTGTAGCGGTCTTCGAAGTAATTTTTACCTAATTTTTTCAGTATTTAGTGCAGCTGTGTTTCTCAACTCTTTATAGTATATACTTAGTGAGCCAATTCATGTTTCTGGAAGGTTCTAATTCCAATAATTTTACTTGCATAAAGCAGTATAAAGTCCATGTAAGAAAAAATATGATAAACTTTTATTTTTCCTTCCCTAATTTCTTCTACATTAAAAAAAATACAATGTTCAATGATTTTGATTTCAGAAGGCATATATCCTAATCTTATTATACGGTTAAGTAACACCATCGGGAGGGCCCGTATTTTTGGTTTGTACCGGGGCCCGCCGAAGCTCTCGACGGCCCTGTGGGCCGGGATATGTTTCAACGGGCGCACAGACCTACACATTTGTTCTGGGAATATGACCGCCTTACACTATAGGGAGCATGTCATTGACAATGTTGTGCCAAATTTTCACGCTGCTATTGGTGAAACTTTTCAATTTCTAGACGCTAACGCTAGACCGCACCGTGCAGCCATAGTTGAGAATTCGCGTGAGGAGCTTGGTATTCCACATTTACCAATACCTCCGCACTCACCAGATTTGAATTGCAGAGAACATGCATGGGATATGCTCCAAAGAAGATTAGATAATCATAAACCTACCTCAGAATCCTTAAATGATCTGAGAGAGCTTCTGCTCCGTTTGTGGAACCAAATTCCTCAAAAAATGTTCAACAACCTCGTGTGTAGTATGGAAAGAAGATGTCAAGCTGTTATTGATGCCCGTGGAGGCCATACATTGTATTGATAGTCTTAAAATACCTGAATTCTCTAGGAATAAAATTTCCTTATTTTACACGATTTTTCTTAACCACCCTGTATACGCTGCAGACCTACATGCTAAAATTAATTTGCAACTTGAAATCATATTAATATGAATTTTCATCACAAAAATCTTATTTTAACTATATTTTTTTGCAATTTAAGTCAATATTCCTAACTCATTGTAAGCAGTTTAAATCGTTTAATTCAGGTTTTGTTCGTATTGAACTGACATTATGTGTTTCTTATTTCTTAGATACGTTTTATGCCGACCCTAGAATGCTTTTCATGCTCTGTCAGTGTCAATGCGAAAACGTCAGAAGAGGAAACATTTTTATCATGGTGAAGTTCCGTTTGAAAATTAATAAAAAGTGCTACCGTAACTTCAGGAACTCTCACTCTAACCTCGTTCTTTTGAATTGAGTACTTTTAACAATACAACCTTCCGGCAATCTATATATATAAAAGAAAGATGTTGGTTACACCATTTATAACTAGAGATCGGATGGACTGTTTGTTATGAAACTTCATTTATGGCATCGTCTTCGGTCTGGTTATTATAAAATACAATAAAACTTCGAACAAATTGATGAAAGTTTTACTTTTGAAGGAAATGCTTTTCCTTCTTTTGAATAAGGCCACTAGGTGTCGCTACCGTTGATGCGTAGTCATACAGTGAATAGACAAGTCACTGTACATAGTCGTAGGTTGATATTACCGCTGTTAGATGGAGATATGTGATTCGCATAGAACTCATGGTAACATGCAAGTCTATTGCCAGATCAAAAAGCGGGTAAACTTATCTCAAGTTGGTGGAACAGTGAATTTTTACCGAAAGATCAAGTATCTGATTTTAACGATCAGTTTCAAACCTGAGTTGGCCATCTTCATCTTTTTTCTTTATTTTTGAAATGCTTTCGAATTTCTGTTTGGGTAATAGATATATTTGCGGAAATAACTGAATCCAAAATTGCCCATAATTAGTAATTGGCATATTATATTCGTGTTTCTGTTCGCACAGAGACAGTATTGTAAGCGTCAATAATTTTGAAACGTTTGCTCATCGGGCTTTCACTTATGATATACAATAATGTTTCATAGGTTGCCGAATCTGATCTGGTCGAATGACCATCAATTAATGTGAATATGAGTTCAACATAATTCACAGTGTTGATAATTTTGCCGTGTCGATCGTACTATCGACATTTTAACATCTAGATTTCTCTACTAACGATCTTGATATCGTCAACTGAATTGAACAAATTGAAGAGATATTGACAGCTCGTATCCATGGAATAATGAGAATCGCGCTGCTCTACCAACTGAGATATTTACCCATTATTTTGAGCTTAGCAGCATAGCTAAGATGTCTAAAATAATGGTGTGACCACTGATTAGATTTTGAGAATATAAAAAAAGTTTTGTTTTTGCCACTTCAGGTTGGTCTATTAACAAATGACTGATTCTTCAATTCTGGTCGACGGGCTGTGTTAATAGTCGACAGTTCATTAAAGGAATAATTTTTGTTCATATTCTTGACATTTTGATTCATATGAGAGGAAAGGTACCCATAATATGGATTATACTACTGCTATTCACAGTCACATGAGGTACTGCAAAAAGAGAACTGTACAACAATTAAAAACAAAAAGTTATATGTTCAAGTTCAACAATTAGTTACCGCTTAAATAAAGAGAATTCTTTCCATGTGAATTACAAAATTATTCAAATTTTGTATATTTTGAACTTTAATTTTGCCTATTTTTTTTCCTGCTTGAAAAAAAGCAATGGTAAGTTTATACAACTTTTAAGTATAATTCAGGCGGTACAAAGTTCGCCGGGCCAGCTAGTTTTTCATATAGAACAGGTATATGTTCATATCCATTTCCAGTTGAAATTCCGAAACCCAAAGAACAAAACCCCATTTGCATTAAAATATTATTCTGAACCAGTGTCACACAAAAGAAAACTTTCCAGCAGGTTTTACCTAATTTGAAAATTTAATTGCAGAGGCACGCTTTAGGTCAGAGGTCTTCCGGAATGAAGCCGATAAAGTTTGACGGTAAAGTAGCTGTCATGCGTTGACCAGTTTTCGGCAATCGAGAATTGCGATGGGCGTTTAAGATAAGAGACCGCATCTTCATTCAGATCGTTACATTCATTTTCACGACCAAACGTAGATTGGTATTATGAAACGTGCGGCCTCAAAAATTCCTCAGGTGTCTCTTTTATTGTGGGTTAGTAGATGAAGTTCTACGAGTTAATGGCTGAATTCATAAAAAATGAATATTTTGTATACTATCTGGTGGAATCTTAATTTTTATGGCTCCTGTTTCTGGTACGACCACGTTCATTCAAGTAGGCACCACGATTTTTATCAGAAACGGGGCCAGCTCTCATTAACGAGCTACTGTAGGTATATCGCAACAAAAACTCTCCTTCGAGCTGTTTGTTCTTATAGTTACAATTTTTTTGAGTAGTTGCTGAAACTGAACGATTTATTATGAAAGTTGTTCAATTTGAACGACATGGTCTCTAGCTTTTGAGAGAGAGTTCTTCCGTTTAGACTTTTAGACAAACTATATTTCAACCCTTGAGATCAAAGGCATCCGTTTTCATTAAAAATTTTTTGACTAATTCAAAAAACATGTTTTATAAACATAGGACCGCAAACCTTTCGTTTTAGAGATACAGGGCTCTAAAGTTTGTGAGAATCCTTCAAAATAATCTCGAAATCGGTAGTAGATACAACAAAATAACTGTAGACCATGAATTTCAGTAGGTATAACAACAAAGCTTTTTTATACAATTTTTCCAACTAACAGTGGCTCACCAAAAAAGTTCTGGTGGACAAGGTTTTCTGTTATGAAAGCATGTAGCCTAATAATAACTCTAATAATGTTGAATATGGATCTAAGAACTAAGAAGATATTTCTGAAAACAATGATGATATAATCCTAAAGACACTAAGTCTACGAAGAAATAAAAACTCCAAAAATAAATTCATTTTTCCAATGAAAATAAAACAGATAAACACTTAAGATCTAGGTATATGGCGGAAATATACTGCTCCACAAGTGTTAGGGATATCGTATTCAATCGTTTTTAAAAGTATGTAATCTTCGAGAAAATCGCTGCAAAATCATTTAAAACTCAATAACAACTCGAATCGATACAATGAAAATCAGTATGAGACATTTCGTCAATCTGGTCGCCTTTTTCCTGAAGTTTGGTTCTTTGCATATGCTTCATGAATGTTCTTATTCTGAAATGAAGTCAGTTTATTAACGGTTTCGATTTGAAACCAGTTTTCTGGAAATGCCAAGACGTAAATTAACAAACGCTGAGGCTAATAGGGCTATCGGAATGCTACCGGGTGGCCTTACTCAGGTTGTTGTAGCGGAAAAGCAGCCAAAGTGTGATATCTCGACTTTGGAATAGGTTCAGGGAGACAGGTTCCGTGTTGGAAAGACCAAGGCTTGGTGGGCGAAGAAAAACAACACTTGCTCAGGATCGTTTCATCACCGTTTTGGCGAGAAGAAACCCCACATCTACGTGTAGAATGCTACGGAATACTCTTCAAAATGCAGATGGGGTCCAAGTTTCCATCGAAACCATCAGACGACGTTTGAGAGAGGTGAATCTAGGTTCTAGACGTCCATTAAGAGGAGTTCCATCAACACGTGACCATGAGCGTCAAAGACTGGAATGGGCAAGGCAATATATCAATTGGAACGATCAATGGCGTAGTGTCCTTTTCACTGATGAATCCAGATATGGACGATTTTCAGATTCTCGAAGTATAAGTGTATGGACAATCCCACGCATACCCCGTAATCGTCGCTAGGTCCAAGAAGTCCATCCATTCCGAGGGGGCAGTGTTATCGTATGGACCGGTATATGTTTCAACTGGCGCACAGATCTACACATTTGTCCTGGGAATATGACCGCCTCACACTATTGGGAGCATGTCATTGACAATGTTGTGCGAAATTTCCACGCTGCTATTGGTGAAACTTTTCAATTTCTAGACGATAACGCTAGACTGCACCGTGCAGCCGTGGTTGAGAATGCGCGCCAGGAGCTTGGTATTTCACAATTACCAATACCCCCGCACTCACCAGATTTGAATTGCATAGAACATGCATGGGATATGCTCCAAAGAAGATTAAATAATCCTCAACCTACCCCAGAATCCTTAAATGATCTGAGAGAGCTTCTGCCCCGTTTATGGAACCAAATTCCTCAAGAAATGTTCAAAAACCTCGTGTGTAGTATGCAAAGAAGATGTCAAGCTTTTATGGATGCCCGAGGAGGGCATACATTGTACCTATTGATAGTCTTGAAATGCTTGAATTCTCTGGGAATAAAATGTCGTTATTTTACTCGATTTTTCTTAACCACCCTGTATACGCTGCAGACCTACAGGCTAAAATTAATTTGCAACTTGAAATCATATTACTATGAATTTTCATCACAAAAATCTTATTTTAACTATGTATATTTTTTCGCAATTTAAGTCAATATACCTAACTCATATGAAGCAGTTTATTTATCCAATATACCGGATTGATCAACTTTTCTCTATCGGTCGATAATGCTTTTTTAATTTTGTGCTATCAATTCAATAAAAGTTAATCTACAGTTTCCAAGATATGATCCCTAGTTTGTTCAATGATAACCATGAAATTTTTTGAAAAATTGGCCGAAGTCAAAACGTAACACATAAATTCTGATATTTCAGAATAAGAATTTCATATACTCATTTGAAATATACAGTTGATATCGTTTTTCACAACTTTCGGACCACACAATTCAGTCAAAAAGAGTATTAGTCCGAAATTTCCAAGAGTTATCGGCCGATCGAACATTGTTGACACACCCTGTATATCTGCATCTCTAATATTTATTATCTTGACCGATTTCACTTCCTGAAGAGTAAGAATTTCCGAGATAAGATGGTCAAAATCAAATTGAAACGGAATAATGGATGAAGTATCATCATCATCAGAGTTGAGTTTGAAAAATCGTTCATCTTGGACCAATCGGGAGCTTCCATTCATACTTCCATGCGGGAAACGAGACAACGGTTGTTCCCTACCGTAAGAATTCAAAGTATTTCATTCATTCAATGCGAGTTCAGCGCTTCGAGGATAGATGGCACCAAATGCACCGAATTCGGTCCGTATTATTTTCGGACATGCAAAGGGTTCAATAGAATAGAAATTTATAGGGAAATACTAAATTTGCACCATTGGCGAACAAATTTGAAATGAGAGTAACTCTTAATAAGCATTGGGAGGAATAAGGGGTTTTGATGAAGTCGGATTTAGAAAAAAATATGTAATCGGAATTTTTCATTCGAATCAGCTTTTTTCAATTAGAAGTTTTGTTATCTTTCCAGGATTCAATCATGATATACAAATTCAAAAACTACAAAATGTCCAAAATAGTCCATCCAAGAATTATTGACATCAAAGCAAGCCTTGGAAGTCCAGTCGCAGCTTTATTTCTAGTTACGAAAAAGTAACTTAAAATTTTATGTGCTTGCATCATAGCAATAAATATACAGGGTGTTTGGAGGGTGAGTAGCCATAGGTAAATGGTGGATAGGTGATGCTCTTGGCTACTTGTTGCGCCTAATAAAATAACATTTTGCCCGAAGTTCAAAGTGTTATAATTTGTTTGCCATTTTTTTGAAAATTTCCCATTTTTCTCATTAAAATCTTGAATTTTTTCAAATTTAATGCTCGAGGTGCCTATAAAATGATTTATTTTTTTAGTCTAGTCTTGTCTTATTCAGATTGAATCATAATTTCATACAAACGTCTTCAAAAAACCTGACAGCGTCGTATCAAACATCAAAATGAAAAAAAAAATGTTGTGTCCACTTTACAAAGTGAAATAAAAAAAAAAATTACATTGTGTTGGGTTTTAAAAACTTCTCTAGTTAATACTCTTTGCAATGGTATGTAACATGTACCATTAATAATCAGATAACTCAAGAAAAAGCTATGTTAGATTAATTTTACCTGCTCAATGGAATAGTTTTGTCGTCACCCTTTTAAGACAAAACGGTTTTTTGTTGAGTTATCTGATTATTAATGGTACATGTTAGTTACATACCATTGCAAAGAGTATTAACCAGAGAAGTTCTTAAACCCATTTTAAAACCCAACACTATGTAATTTTTTTTTATTTCACGTTGTAAAGTGGACACAACATTATTTTTT
Source organism: Adalia decempunctata (assembly GCA_951802165.1). NCBI lineage: Eukaryota > Metazoa > Arthropoda > Insecta > Coleoptera > Coccinellidae > Adalia > Adalia decempunctata. The sequence goes on along the minus strand of OX637695.1, from coordinate 2,542,421 downwards.
CTTTCATTTTGATGTTTGATACGACGCTGTCAGGTTTTTTGAAGACGTTCGTATGAAATAATGATTCAATCTGAATAAGACAAGACTAGACTAAAGAAATAAATAATTTTATAGGCACCCCGACCATTGAATTTAAAAATATTCAAGATTTTAATGAGAAAAATGGGAAATTTCTAGAAAAATGGCAAAAAAATTATAACACTTTGAACTTTGGGCAAAATAATATTTTATTAGGCGCAACAAGTAGCCAAGAGCATCACCTACCTACCATTTACCTATGACTACTCACCCTCCAAACACCCTGTATAAATATATATGACCTTAAAATTAAATAGTATTTTTTCAAAGTAGGGCATTTTGAACATGAAAATGTCCTCAATTAATAATAATAATAATAATATATTTATTGATTTCAACAATTACATCACAGTATGATAGAAAAGTGAAACAGGTCAAACACAATACATCTAAAACATACAATATTGGATAAATTCCTGGGTACTGTATGGCTCACATTGGACAATGAATTTAAAAAGAGATTTTCTAAAAGCACTGTAATCATTTATTACTTTGAGGTCATGAGGTAAGGCGTTATAGAGTCTCATAGCACTATAGAATGCAGATTTTTCCATCAAAGTTGTTCGGTGTGGAGGATATATGTAGGGATGCATTCTCCTTGTATTATTCGAGTTTTTGCACTTTGAGAAGTAGTGACTGTGTTTTCTCATAAAAAGCAGAAGCTTGTGAATGTATAGGCCATAGACTGTCAGAATGTTGTTTCCCCTGAAAAGACCCCGACATGATTGTCTATACGGCATTCTGAATATAGTTCTCAGTGCCCACTTTTGGGTAACAAATATCTGATCTGAGAAAGAAGAACTTCCCCAGAATATAATGCCATATGTCAGAACTGACTGGAAATTAGCATAGTACAATGTCTTGAGAATGTCCTGATTTACATGGTTTCTGAGCCTCAGGAAGGTGTAGATAGTTGTGTTGAGCCTCTTCCTTAGATGTTCAATATGCGGCTGCCAGTTTATCCGTTTGTCAACTGTGATACCCAAGAAACCTGCAGAATCATGTACAGCAACCTCAGTACCCTGAAATATGAAACCTTCAGGAGAACTTCTAGGTTGCCTGCTTATGTCAAAAATCATGGAGTTTGTTTTCTGGACGTTCATTGATAAATTACGTTCCTGACACCAGTTTGATACATTTAACAATATAGCCTTTGCCAACTCCATCACGCTGTCAATGTTCTCTCCTTCTACAACAAAATTGCTATCATCCACATAGTTGACAGATTTACAAGGCATTCCCAATTTCAGTACTGCATCGCATAAGGTGTTTACATAAACTATAAAAAGTAGGGGACCAAGTATGCTTCCCTGTGGTACGCCCAGCACAGTGTACAGTTCATCTGATGTAAACGAGACTCCATCGACTGTCAGCACTACTTTCTGTCTTCGATTCCGAAGGTAGCTTTCCATTAGATTGAGCTGGTTGTCTCGTATCCCGCACTGTTCCAATATCCTCAGCAACAACCCATGATCCACAGAGTCAAAAGCTTTAGATAAGTCTATAAAAAGAGCAAGTGGAATACTTCCTCTCTCCAGTATCTCAACAACAGACTGCAGAAGTTCAAAAACTGCTGTTTCTGTGCTCTTTCCTGAGATGTATCCATGCTGATGTTGAGATATCACACCAAACTTGTTGAAAAAGTTGACCAAACGATTGGCTATGACCTTTTCGAAGATCTTTGAAAAGGAGGACAGGATACAAATCGGTCTGTAGTTGGAAAGGTCGTTAGCATCCCCCTTTTTGAAAATAGGTCGTACAATTCCAATCTTGAGGTCCTCTGGAAATACTCCCTCCTTAAGTACTCTATTGATGATCACTGCCAGTGGCCCGGCTATTGACTGGGAAGTCAATTTGATCACCTTCATTGGTATTTCATCATGTCCTATGGCATGCAGGTTCTTGAAAGATTTTATGACAGAGTGTACCTCCTCTGCTGTAACCTCGAACGCAAAGAAAGAATTCTTCAGTCTCGAATGTTCTTCCCAGGTAGTGTCATGAGCTGCGGCATTATGTTGATGGTTGGACAATGCAGAGGCAAAAAGCCTGTTAAAGTCATTGGCAAGCTCCTGAGGATTGCTGTGTGAGGGCTTTGTTTGAACAACTTTTTTACCTGTTAGATCGTTAATTATTTTCCATACTGCCTTCGATTTGTTATCAGAATTAATTACATATTTGTTCAGTTGTTCTTTCTTAGCATTCAATATTGCGTTATCATATTTCTTCTTCGCCTCGACATATGCTGATTTGAAACGAGGATGGACACTAGAAACAAGGAAAAGGTTATCTAGGTTTCTTTTCAGAATTATTATTTCCTGTGTGAGAGGGAAACTTCTAGAATTGTCTTTAACTCTTACTCTGGATTTAGGAAAGCATTGATAGTAGATACTTCTGTACCTGTCAGAAAACCTTTCCCAGACTGTATTCAAGTCCTCACCGTCTGAGAGAACCCAACTCCAGTCCTCAGCCTGCATCATGTCAGTGAAAAGATTAGCTCTATCCTTGTTAAAGATTCTTCTCTCGTTATATATACAGCTTTTCGGCGAAGCTTTGAGGGCATCTGTAGAAAAGGTGACAGTTGAGTGATCCGAAATATGGTTTTCAGATGTCTGAGTAATTCCCTCTACATTTGACAAAAAGAGATCCAGACATGTGCGAGATATAGGACGTGTCACCCCCAACTTAGGCAGAGCAATCCCAAACATCTCAAGCAGGGCACAGAACTCGATTTTATCAGAACTTTCGGAGAGCATGTTGATGTTGAAATCACCAGCAATTATGATTTTGTTGCTGGATTCGCAAACTCTCACAAGTATTGATCTTAGCCTCTGAAAAAATAGATTTACATTAGTTATGGGCTGTGTGCAAGGTCTATATATGCAGATTATGATAGCCCCACCCAAGGCCGAACTGAACTGTATGGCAGCACATTCAATCACACCGGCAATACTCAAATCTATTAGATCAAACCTGACAGTATATTCCAGTGTGGATTTGCAATATATAGCCACTCCACCGTGCTCTCCTCGATTGCGACAGAAATATGAACACAAGTTATATCCACTTAAGCTATACAGGGGAAGTTCATCACATGATAGCCAATGCTCAGTTAACATTACCACGTCGACATTCAGAACACTCAAAAGTGCTTCCATCTTTGTGATTGCCGTACTCAAGGACTGAACATTCTGGAGAAGTAATTTTAGGCCACCTTGACTCCCTGAGGAGCTCTGGACCACCCCGTCTGATCTGTCGCACTCAAGTCCCTCTGAAAAAAATTCTTTCCAAAATTGAAATCTCGAATAACGACACCCGCTGGCCAAAATGACGGATTTTGCAGCTTCATATAAGCTTCATCGTTTTGAATTCCCACACTGAATGCAGAATTTGAGCCCTTAGTAGGGAGCTTCCTAACTGATATGGAGTCTACTTGAACCTTGGTGGACAGGAATCCCTTCATATCATCCTCGGTGACGTTGACTCCAACTATTCTGCCAACATATAGCCATTACCATCGTTGTGAATCTGTATACCAGCAGTATATTATTTTCATCCCGAATTGATACATTTTCGTACGATCAATTATAGGAGCATACAGCCAGGAAATTCTGGTCCGATAACGAAAAATATCGTAGATGATTAAAAAGCATGTTCCTTTCCAAAGTTCAATATGAATATTCGCCAGAAAAATCTAGTTGATAATTTGAAGCGTGTTGCTGCAAAGTGAATGGATCGGAAAAATTATAATAGATATCAAGACAGAAACAAAACTTAACGAATGGATCTATGTAATATATGAAGAATTTTGTCATCACATTGCAACTTTCAATATTTGTGAACGATGGAGAAGTAAAATATGTAATATTAAAAATGTAAATATTCCTATTATTCTGCTTCAACAACCACTGTTATTTCCACATCTGAGCAGAACTCTTCATGTTCATAATTGAAGTCTTTAAGTCAGTTATATCATAACATCCCATATATTTTGACTAATCTTCTCTTATTTTCTTAGGTGCTCTGTACAGGCTTTTCATTCATTTGCTGTACATTCTTCAAGAGCCTTATTTACCCAAAGATTTATCACTTGAGCAATTTTTGCCAAATTTTTTCGAATATTAATGACAGAACAAAACGTCAGTGTTATTTCCAACACCAACCTGAATTCTGCAACTCAAAATATAACTGAATGGTCTATTACCAATACCAACATAATTTCGATTCTCAAAAGCTCCCCGAGATGTCAATAACTCTTGGATGAACTGTATAGTGAAAAATTTCAAATGAAATTCCTTCATAATATGGAACTCCCCCAAGAAAAAACTGTAGAAGTGGTCCCAATCTCACCACGATGAGATGATGGGACGAAACAACAATGATTTTGCACTCGCATCCTGGCGAGGACCAATGTGCGATATAACCTCGTTAGTTGTTCCTTTTTTGCGCGTTCCTCGATGCCATTTAAGCAAAAGCGTTCCAGGTGGCTCGTAGATTGGACGAGCGTTTCCCTAAATGCATCAAAGATAAGTAATGCCGAACTCAACTTGGCGCAAGAAGATCTGATAAAAGTGTATAACGAGACCGAACAACCATTCACAGGCAGTACCGGTCTGCCGAAGAATAACAACGCCGAATGGGCCAGTGGCGCATCACACAGGAGTATCTATTTGTATCAACGTATGGAAGATGAAGCAGAAGAAAAAGCCATTCAAATTTTTAGTAGGCGTATTGAACATCAATACAGTTTTCATCTTCAGAAATTTTTGCGGTAGGTACGCCACTGGTAGATTCTGAAATATAAAATTAGAAATACTAACTGACACAAAAACAGCAACACTCAAAGGGAACTGTTTAAAATCTGAATTTTTTTGGTAAAACATTGATAGAATAGCAAGGAGTGAATGATTAAAATAAGAGAAAAAAAATCGTGAAGATTTTTCAAGTAAACACTTTTGCAACGTTTTTGCCTAGATCACGTGTACGGTGGACAAACACATTACTAACAAATTTATCAAAAAAAAATTGTGAACCCTTCGTTTTTTCTCCAAATTTTAATCTCATTCTCCTTGCTATACTACATATCTATGTTTCAACATAAAATAAAATTCAAAATTGAACAGCTCTGTTTGGTTAGGAACCATTCTATTCTCTTGATTTTCTTAGTGTCTGTGGGTGTTATCTTACGAAGAAAAAAATCAAAATGATTTTCTGTTATTGAACGAAATAAATTAAAGTCTTTAATATGCATCTTCACTGTCCGCCAAATATGACATTGATTCGTCCAGTGCATCAGTGTTTGGATATTTTCTTTGCGTCTGAAAAGGTGGAATTATCTGTGCTGCCACTGATCTACCTTATAATAATAATTGTTGATTATTTTAAACTCCATGCAGGTCAGAATCACACACAATGCCCACACATAAAGATACAATTGTTTCGTCCTTTTTAATTTATATTCAAAACGAGTGCGGGGTCCAAGATTGGGATCAGTGAAAAGCAACACATGTGTGTGTATACCGTATGCGCATTCTCAAATTTCATATACTCACAGACTTGTTTCAGTAGTTGCTCTGAAATTATTCAGATTTTTTTTCATTTAGGAGAATTTTGAATGTCAAATCTACATAATATTCATTCAATGTATAATATACAGATGAGGACCTATGCAGGTATTCAGGGTCTTTCTTTCTTATCTTAGCCCAAATAAGAGGAAGAAAAACAATTTCTATTTATTCTTTTTGAACTTTGTGAGTGCAGTTAGTTCTTTTAATCTTCAACTACCATATTTTCATACTGGACTATTTCAAGTTGTGCAAAAAGATATTTAAATTTCTTCTGTAGGCTTATTTCTTGAGAATTTTGAGGATTGGGGAATTCCATAGGTCCGTCTTTTCGTTTAGAAGTTTTGCTATTGGGTTATTCGAGTACTCTTATTCTTTTTTCGAAAGAACCATCACAAAGTAACGGACTATTCTGTCTGTTATTTTTCATTAAAATTTAAATACTCGATTCTTGATTTCAGTACAAGAAAATAGCATAACTGAATCTTCCAGCCATGTTTATATATACGTGAAATATCTTCAGTATTAACAGAAAAAAAAGTTTGTTCAACATTCGCCAGGTCTTTGGAATTATTAAATTCACATAATTTTTTCCCAAATTCATTATTCTTCCAAAGTAAATAAACATTTTGATAAATAAGTAATCACTACGACTTCTATGTAGAAAGGAAAACGTGGCTTAGTTATCTGACAGGAAAATGACTATAACTATAATAATCTCATATTTCTCCTAGTAAAAACAAAAGTATTCTTATATTTTTTCAATAAAACGCGTTAGTTACTGCTAATTGTATAAGATTGAATTAGAGGAAAAAAATCATTAATTTCAAGAATAATCTGAATGCAGTCCTGAGTTAAATCTCATCGAATATTATTTCTTCTCTGGTCTCTCAACAAGTTACCAACGTTGTCAGAATGTTTATCAACTTTGTCAAGACTAAAATCTCTATGATGAAAAAACGTTTGATGTAGAGATATGTAGTAATAAAATTCCACATTCGCGGGACATGAAATTGAATTCTAAGAAGCTGAAATTATACCATTTATAGGCAGTTTCTATTTAAAATTCATTGTTACCGGTCCTTCAGCAAAATATCTATCGAAACAATATAACTCGACATCAGAACGACACTACTATTACATCAATTCACTGAAAGTCACTCACATAATCATCACCTGTTTGCTTCATTCTCTGTAAATAAATAAAGCGTGAACTTCGTTTATGCCGTGTATGGGATCACTGACTAACGTTTTAGGTTCGACTGGTTGGAGCACACAACGGTCTTGCGTTGCGGCTACATCCACGGCCCATCAGAGCCGTTGGCGACTGAAATTAGGAACGTAGCGCTATATTGGCGAGAATCGGAACTACTCGTTTGGCATTTTCAAAGAGCAACGCCTAGACGCCTTTAGCGACGGTGATAGTTCATCCGCTTACGATAGGGGACGTACAGCTTTCTTGAGTTCGCATTGTTTGAAGAGAAAATCGGCAAAATGGCATCGTCTTCTCTATAGTTCTGTGGAATATCACAGAGGATGTGGTAAGGTTAGGTCATTGACCCCGAATCATATGACTTTGGTTAATGGAGTTTGGATAGGTTGATGAAAAACCAATTTTTATGAGATCGTTTTAGAATATCGAGGAAAATATGAACAAATTATTAGTGTCTATAAACTAATCTTCAGGACAATCGAAGAAGGAACTTATTTTGGTGTGAGAAATATAGCTTTTCAATTGCCGAAATGATCGGACAGAACTAAGTGTTTTGTTAGGAAATATCGTGTTTGTAACATTCTTATTCAAATAAGGTATTGAGTATTTTTTGAATGTATCACCCAGAATATCTAATAATCACATCAATTTCAATCGAAAAATACGAACTTTGAGGTGTTTGTAAAGGATAATATCAGGCACGTATTGAGCGCTATTTTTTTTCAAATGGCTATATCTCTTCAACAGAGCCGAATTCGAAAAAATGGAAAATAAAAAAAAGGTTTCCTTTAGCCTCAAGAATCTACAGTTAAAATATATGTACAAGTCAAAGACTCACCCTGTATGTATAGGTGTAGATCTATACAGGGCCGTTCTTTCTTAACCTCAACCAAAATGATAGAGGGTGAAATACTCAAGATATTTTCATTAAATTCAGTTTCAGTGGACAAGGATTATTTTCATGTTTTTGTCCAGTAATAGCAAATGACATGCTCCATAAATTATGACAGTTTTCGATTCCACATCAAATCTCAATGTGAATTTGACTTGACTGTTATTCAGGAGAATAGATACAAAATTGTCAGTAACTTATTTTTGACTTGCCAATAAAGTTGGTTTTTGTGAACGGAGAATGATTTCTCTTGGCTCTGGTAGCTTTATTTCTCGGCTTTAAAGACCTCGAGGATAATTTGGTGAGACTGAGGGTTTGTAAGTTCTGAATTTCATCCGGCTCAGAGGACCATAAACTGTTTTTCTTTCGAAAAATAGGAAATGCGTTTTTGTAGTTACAGTGGTATTGAACATTTAAAATTTGATCCTGTTTTTGAATCGCATGACGAAACTTCTATTGAGATACTCTAAGCTTCTATCCATCAAAAAAGTATTACGAATGCTTCGAACGTATAGGAACAACCTCGGTCTATTCTCTCGAAGTAAAGGAAATAATATTCAATTAAAATCTCTTGTGAAGCATACGAAACTAGCCTTACATATTAACGATACACAAATGGCTACCTACCTACCCAATCCTCTCATTCCACGTTTTACATACATATTGTCCACAATTAAATTAAATCTTCAAAAGCAGGAGCGCCTACGACTTGATTTATATCAGGGGAATATTTTAAATGAAGTAGGTACTTGAACACCGGTACGTGTTTTACGTATTTCAGGTTTTAATTGTATGTGATAGGAGTTTTTCAGAACGGACCGACATTATGTGTAATTTATGGATCCGTGCTGTAGCCGCGGTTCTTTTGTGGCTCGTTCACCTTATTTTGCCTCCTTCTCTTCTCGATTGTTTACCTCGGGCTTTTCAAGAACGAAAAATTCGCCGCTCATTTCGGAATATTAATTCGAACAGATTGTGGAGATGTCATACATTATTTTGAACAATGATGGAATGCGATGTCTGGCTTCTGCGAATGCGTATGTTATATGTATCGCTAATGAGCTCTGATTATACAGACTGTCCCGAAATGAATGCAACAAAATTCTCGAGACGAAATTATGAGACCCTTGAGATTTGAATTTTGTGTTATACCTACGAGGATATACAGGGTCTTTCACGAGGAACCTCACCCATATTTATGCGGGAAACTACTGAACGTATTTTCATGGAATTCAGCACTTATAAGTATTTCACGATGCTGATGAAATCTAAAATATTTTCAAGGCATGAGCACCTCCGGTTTTTCCGGAAATGACGTCAACTTCCGTTTTTCAAATTAGAACACCATTTTTTTATTGCAGAAATAGATTCCTTAGAAAATTTCAAGTTATTTTGATGTAACATTTTTCAGTTTTGGTAGGAAAATTCTCTGAGCGGGAAAATTCGAAAAAAAAAATCGAAAATAGAGCTCCGCTGAAACAAGAATAACTTCGAGGTTTTTGGATGGAAAATTTTTGTTTTTGGGATTTTTCAAGATGTAAGATTGATGTATCCACTTTAAAAATCGAAATCGCGATTCATGATACAGGGGGTGAAAAAATCGCTTTCAAAGTTAGGGATGACAAAATCGTGAAAAATCATTTTTTTTCAGATTAGAACCCCATTTTTTTATGGCAGATATTGAATCTACGTTAAAAAATAATGTGAGTGTATGCATCATACCCTTGCCCTAAAGTGGATATTTTCTGAGTTATTCACAAAAAACTGTTTTTCGTCTTGAATTTTCAGCTATTTCTTTTCCCTTCACGCCAAAAAGATGAAATTTTCAGGAACTGTTACTTAAACCATGTTTTAGATTTTACTACCCTAATATGCAAGAGAAAAAAGTTACAGGTTGTTCCTAAATAGATGGCGAATTTGGATTCGAATTTGTATCGGAAACCTCTTTATTTCAACTAATCGGCCATCGGTTTTCTCTCCAGTGATAAATAAATAATTCCTTATGAACCATATGCAAAAACTTACCATCTATTTCTGCAATAAAAAAATGGTGTTCTAATTTGAAAAACGGAAGTTGACGTCATTTCCGGAAAAACCGGAGGTGCTCATGCCTTGAAAATATTTTAGATTTCATCAGCATCGTGAAATACTTATAAGTGCTGAATTTAATGAAAATACGTTCAGTAGTTTCCCGTATAAATATGGGTGAGGTTTCTCGTGAAAGACCCTGTATTGAACATTTTTAGCCTGTGTACTGGTGCGTTGTCTTGTGAAAACAAATTACCTTTGGATAGCTTTCGGCGTCTTTTCTCTTTAATTTTTTCCCGTAGAGTGGTCACTAATGTCGAATAGTAATCTCCAGTTATTGTTCTACCCTTATCAAAAAATCAACCATGATAACTCCATGGCAATCCCAAAAAACTGAAGCAGAACTTTTTCAGCAGATTTTTTGACACGAAACATAGCTCTTGGAGAACCAGAGTGTCGCCATTCCATCGATTGTTGCTTCGTTTCTGGATCGTAGAAATTTACCCAAGTTTCATTCTTAGTAACAATTCGGTTTTAGTCTACATCGTTTTCAAATCGAGCACAGATCGAACGCGATGCTTCTACCCTTGCACGCTTTTGGTCAACATTCAAACATTTGGTGATCCATTTTGCAGAAATTTTTCTCGTGTCCAAATTGACGTGAACTATATGATGAACGCGTTCATATGAAATCTTCAGAGCTTCAGATATCCGTTTCAGCTCAATTCGACGGTCTGATCAAATCAAGTCATGAACTGCATCGATATTTTCGGGGACTGACATAGAAACTGGCCTTCCCGATCGGTCATCATCTTCAATGGAAAATTTACCTCTTTTGAAGCTTGCAGTCCAATTGTTCACGGTCGCATAAGAAGGATATTGGTCACCAAGGATATTAGGCATATCTTCGTAAATCTGCTCACCTCTTAACCCTTTTAAATACAGGTACTTGATGATGGCTCGATACTCCAATTTTTCGATTTTTAGAATTTCGGTGGACATCTTTTTTTTTAGTTTATTGCGTAACTGCGGAACTGCAACTATGCATGGAACTGGTCTAGGCTAACTAGATATCAATACATCCTCGTAACTTGAAATAATGGAAAGTTTTACAGTATAAAGTTAAAAATAATCATCGAAGAGTTCTCCCAAGTGCGAGAACTAATATCGGCAAGATATATGCCCTTAAACATTTCCCTTAACTACCCTATCTGTTATTCCTCTCCGTTCGCCATCTGCAATCGTCTCTTTCTGTATGGCAAGTCGACTGGAACAGAGGCCAAGATTCTTAATAAGTAAACTTTCCTGGCGTTTCTCATTTACTTTAATCTCTTTCTGTTGTTTGGAATTTCTGAGTACCAACTTCGTTAAAACTAATTGTATTTCGGAGATTATAATTCTGTTTTCCAGGGAACATCTTGTTAGGAAAACTACGCTCGATAAACCAAGTTCTGGGTCTGTCAAGTGGTTCTGTTGAGTTCGTATTTCCACCATGGCCTTGATTAATTTGTTGGGAACAACTCCAATAAGCGATTGCTCCTATTTCCATTCGTTGAGTTCGTTTGAGGCCAGAGATTAGGAATCAATGCTAATGTATGTTCCAAAAGTAACATTAAAAATAATGGTTGCATTTTTTTGACCTCATATTCCACTTGAACGAGATCTATATAATTTAGTCTCAATGATCGTTGATGTACAAAAGTCGAGTTCCAAATTTGTTTTTGGTAAAACAAAGATAGTATAGCAAGACTAAATGATTGAAATTGGGAGAGAAAAAACGGAGGGTTTACAATTTTTTTAATAAATTTGTTAATAATGTGTTTGTCCACCGCGATTATCTATACACTACCCAACACGTCTTGGCATTAATGCAATAATATGATCAAAAAATTAACGCACATTCTGAAAATCTCAATTTTAATGAAAGTTAACTCTACATTGACTTTATAACTTATTTTTTATGTTCTCTCGGGAAGGTTTTGAACGAAACAAGACACATTGAATGGAAGAAAAATTCAGGATTTCACAGAATCTTATGTGAAAGAAGAGAAATGAACAATTTTCAAAATACTGAAATGCTGATACGTGATTTAATACTTGGTATTTCCACCCCTTGCGTTAATTACAGCTCGGCAACGACGGTTCATACTCAAAATGAGTGATCTTGAAATGTTCTGATCTAATCCTGCCCAGATTTCTCCGAGTTGGATTCCTAAGTCATTAAGAGTAGCTCGATGATTTTCTGAACTTCTCAGCCTTCTTTTGAGGTTGTCCCAAACCTGCTCAATCGGATTGAGATCTGGACTTCTTGCTGGCCATTCCATTCGAGAGACTTCAACCTCTTCAAGGTACTCCTGAACGATGCGCGCACGATGGGGTCTGGTATTATCGACCATAAATATGAAATTTTCACCAATGTATGGGGCAAATGGCACTACATGCTCTTCAAGAATGTTCCTTATATACTTATCAGCATTCATAGCTCCATTATCAACGACCACTAGGTCTGTGCGAGCAGTCAAAGATATTCCACCCAATACCATATTCGATCCTCCCCCGAAACCAGTAGTATTCAGGAAATTGCACTGAGCATATCTTTCATTTGGACGTCTGTATACAAGGGAACGTCGATCACAATGGTAGAGGCAGAATCTAGACTCATCTGTGAAGAGAACTCTTTCGCAATCGGCCTCTTCCCAATGGATATGCTCTCTCGCAAAATCCAAACGCGCCCAGTAAGAGCTGGGCCTCTTGCCGCCACACGAGGCCTTAAATCATATTCTCTGAGGCGATTTCTTAATGTCTGAGTGCTAATTTGCACCTCATGAGTTTGCTCAAGCTGATTTTGAAGGAGGCGAGCGGTTGCAAACCGTTGTCTCATCGAAGAAACTCTCAAGTAACGTTCTTGAATGGCAGTTGTTACCAGTGGTCTACCCTGTCCTGGTCTTCGGACATTCATACCTGTCTCCCTGAATCGCTGCAACATTCTGGACACACTTGTATGGGAAACTCCAAACCTTTCTGCAATTCTTGTGTATGTCCACCCTTCTTCTCGCAAAACTACCGCTTGGGCACATTCCTCTTGGGTCAAATTGCGTGTTTCGCGTTGCATAGCGGTCAAGTGTCGAAAATCAAACGAAAGAAAAACTATTGATCACTAGAATTGATCGAGAACAACTGATTTTAGAATGGAGCCAATACATTCAAAATCTGATAATATCATCTTTTTTTATACCTGCTGGAAGAAAACATCTGTATTGAAGAAAAACGTTGAAAGTGGATAACGTATGCATGCATAGTTCTTATAAAAATAATTATCATTGAGAACAACTTCAGTTGTAGAATAAATTGGAGATTTCCATAATGTGCGTTAATTTTTTTTGCGCAGTGTATTATATCTTATATCTATGATCGATAAAGCTCTAGAGACCACTATTATATTAGCGATTCAATCAAACTGTTTCAACTCGCTTGGTATCAGATCCTATAATTAATATAAAGGTGTATACAATAACAGATCAAAGTTTTAAATTTCTAGTCAGTCTAGTCCTTGAAGCTCTGTTGATTGCCGTAAAACTTACCTGCTTCCCTGGATCGAGCTCAGCTTGATGATAAGTCAGAAGAAGCTTGTGTTTAATTAATAACCGGAATATTTTTGAATATTTTAACACCACGAAAGACATCATTAATAAAGGCAGAAAGCACTGGGCGTTTCGGATGACGGCTATCATAGTTATCTCTGGAAAATGATATACAGGGCCGGAATTTCTTAATGGACGGTTTATTATAATGATTCTCTTCACATATATTTAATGATTGGATTGATGATCGGGGTCGACCAGTCGTTTTGATCACAAAACCCTTTGAACTGTTAATGCCTTTGGTTTGCACCCATATCTCACCATATCTGAACAAGTAATGGCTCGAAAAACAGTTTTGTTCCTCTTCGAAACGAATATCCATTTAAATTCTTTTCATTATTTCATATTTCGTCTCATTCTGCATGAAGCAGAGAGTAACAAACAAAGATTTTCCATCAAATACGAGGATTAATTGAAAAATTCTCAGCTTACTATAGAACCAAACAAAATTTCAATGCCAAAATATTTTATTACTCAACATATTCTCTCAATTGAATACATTTATTACAGCGAACCTGCAACGTCTCTAGACCTTTAAAAAAAAAATGTTTTTTCTTGCTCTGCAAACCAGTCCTCCACAGCTTTTATTACCTCCTCGTTGGAAGAAAATTTACGACGTTCTAAACTTTTTTCCAGTTGAGGAAAGAGATGATAGTCGGAAGGAGCCAAATCTGGTGAATAAGGGGGGTGTTCTAGTAATTCTAACCCTAAATCACGATTTTTTTGCCTGGCAACATGAGATTTGTGTACTGGGGCGTTGTCCTGTGAAAACAAAATACCTTCGGATAGCTTTCCGGGGTCTTTTCTCTTCAATTTTTTCCCGTAGAGTGGTCAGTAATGTCGAGTAGTAATCTCCAGTTATTGTTCTACCGTTATCCAATTATGATTACTCCTTGGCAATCCCAAAAAACTGAAGCAAGAACTTTTCCAGCTGATTTTTGGACACAAAACTTCTTAGGTCTTGGAGAACCAGAGTGTCGCCATTCCATCGATTATTGCTTTGTTTCTGGATCGTATAAATGTACCCAAGTCTCATCCATAGTAACAATTCGGTTTAAGAAGTCTACATCGTTTTCAAATCGAGCACAGATCGAACGCGATGTTTCTACCCTTGCACGCTTTTGGTCAACATTCAGACATTTGGGGATCTATTTTGCAGAAATTTTGCTCATGTCCAAATTGACGTGAACTATAGGATGAAAGCGTTCGTATGAAATCTTCAGTGCTTCAGATATCCGTTTAAGCCCAATTCGACGGACTGATAAAATCTTGTCATGAACTGCATCGATATTTTCGGGGACTGACACAGAAACTGGCCTTCCCGATCGGTCATCATCTTCAATGGAAAAATTACCTCTTTTGAAGCTTGCACTCCAATTTTTTACGGTCGCATACGAAGGACATTGATCAGCAAGGTTATTAAGCAAATCTTCGTAAATCTGTTTTCTCTTAACCCTTTTAAATACCAAATTGGAGTATGGAGCCATCATCAAGTGATGATGGCTCCATACTCCAATTTTTCGATTTTTACAATTTCGGTGGACATCTTTTTTTTAAATTTATTGCTTAACTCTGGTTTACTTTTTTGACGTCGAACTCTACACTGACACTTCTAATAAGATATTCTCGAGAAATCTAGGTGCCAAGAGTATTGACGATTAGGTATACTCCATTCACAATTATAAAATCACAACTCTGGCCTTGGAAATTTGACACGTTCCACTCTGTATCGAAGTTATGACGTTTTTAAAAATATTTTTATGTTCCAAGTCAACACTATGTTGCCCTTTCTACATTCTTAGCGTATTTCTCAGAATGTGAATTTATTCGGAAAATGAATGAATTGGAAAAGATGTGATGGACGAAAATAATTAACGTTTATATGAATTGATAGAAAGGATTCCTTTTCTAGTTATTTGCATGAAAAGTGCGAGAGATCACTGTTGAAATATATTATTTTTGCCATGGAAGAAAATTGCATTGCTTTCACATAATTTTCATATGCATGCTTGTGAAGATTTAATGATAATTATCCTCTTGAACTGGAAGTTCAAGACTGGACGACATCAATTGTTGATTCTAATCAATAATTCATTAAAAAAAATCAACCCAAAGATATAAGATGAATTGATGGGTAATTACAAGAATCAAGAATAATGTCAATTTTATTTTGTTGATAACTTCTTAAAATCAATGTTGGGATATAAAACTCGGTTGCGTTTATTCAAATAACATCTAAATAATACATTTTTCACCATCTCGACCTTTGAAAGGTGTTTCTTATAGGAGAATTAGGTCTAAGTTCCACCCGAGGTTCCACCTCATTAGTGAGGTACCTAACTTTTGCAAATCTGCTCAGATATCGCCAAATTTCTTGGAAAACCTGAAAAATATCATCCTAATCGACCTCTCGAGGCTCCATCCGATCCATCTACTGCGATATCTGTCCAAAAAACAGCTTTTTCAACGAAATTCCCGTGTACCCCTTCAACCTCGAAATGTAAACATTCCTCCTGGTCTTGAAAATCGTCATCACGCTCCAAACTGGTGCTAAAAACAATAAACATACGTTAATCTTGGATATTCGACGAAGAACTCACCTTCAAATATCGATTAAATACCAAAAATCTGCGAACAATTTGTAAACCTAACAAAATGTGGAATATCTTTGACACTTTTACTTTGATGTAAACAAAAAAACTGGCAACGTCGTTTTGTCATTAACGATATTTTCTGTGCGCGCACTGACTTTTCATCATATGTTCTGTGCTTTTCATCGGGGGCACCAACTCCTGAAAACGAAACCATGACCTCCTATGTGATTAAATAAAAGTGAATGGAGTATACTTTCAGCAGCTACCTATTTAATGAGGAAAATTCAAATTCTAGCAAGTTGCATCACGGGAGTCGAGAATATCTGTTCGAAATTAATGTTTTCGTCTTCGAGACAGCCTCGGGATCATTAATGGCTTGTTCGAAATCCGCCAGATCAAAAGAGGACGCTGGAAGTATCTCTGAGCTTGACAATCACTGAAATAGGGCACATTATAACCATCTTAATAGACACTCAGCATTAGTTTACTACGGCTACTTGGATAAATAATATTTGTTGGGAAGCAGCGTGAGTCTGAAGAAGTTGAACGATAATTAATTTTCTTTTTCAACCATTTACTCCAGATTATGGAGCATCAGGAAATGTTGCCCTATAAACTACACGATTTTATTTCATCTGTTCATGCAAATGCGCCCTGAGCATCGTAAATTCAGAATTAATTATTCCATATTTGTGTTGTTGGAAGCGGCACCGAGAACGAATTCCCCACCGAATGTATTTTATTGTAATTTAACTACGATTGTGTTTAATAAATTAACGAATAATATTCTGCCGGTAGGATGTTTGGACCTTAATAGTCAGTTCGAATTTTTTCCTCGTAAATTTCGGATTCTGCGCTGGTCAATAGACGGACCAATCGCCACTACTGTTTCGCTCTGCGTTGATTAAACTAATTCAACAAAAAAAATTTTAACAAAATGTTTGAAGGAATTTTCGATAAAATCGATTTATTTCGTTGTCTTTAAATAAATTAGCCCTAATGTTAGGGACAGGCAAGAAATGAGCTGAGAATGCGTACGAGAAAAGTTAGAGGATCTAGAAAATCTTTAGGGGGGTCCATGAAAATTTTCAACCAAGTACGGTAAGAGCCATTTGACACATTTGAATGTAGGGTCGTTTCGAAATATCGAATGAAAGCAAATTTCATCAGGTTTCTGAATTTCTTGTATACACTGCGCAAAAAAATTAAAGCACATTCTGAAAATCTCAATTTTAATGAAAGTTATCTCTACATTGACTTTATAACTTATTTTTTATGTTCTCTCGGGAAGGTTTTGAACGAAACAAGACACATTAAATGGAAGAAAAATTCAGGATTTCACCGAATCTTATGTGAAAGAAGAGAAATGAACTATTTCCAAAATACTGAAATGCTGATAAGTGATTTAATACTTGGTATTTCCACCCCTTGCGTTAATTACAGCTCGGCAACGACGGTTCATACTCAAAATGAATGATCTTAAAATGTTCTGATCTAATCCCTCCCAGATTTCTCCGAGTTGGATATCTAAGTCATTAAGAGTAGCTGGATGATTTTCTGAACTTCTCAGCCATCTATTGAGGTTGTCCCAAACCTGCTCAATCGGATTGAGATCTGGACTTCTTGCTGGACATTCCATTCGAGAGACTTCAACCTCTTCAAGGTACTCCTGAACGATGCGCACACGATGGGGTCTGGCATTATCGTCCATAAAAATAAAATTTTCACCAATGTATGGGGCAAATGGCACTACATGCTCTTCGAGAATGTTCCTTATATACTTATCAGCATTCATAGCTCCATTATCAACGACCACTAGGTCTGTGCGAGCAGTCAAAGATATTCCACCCCATACCATAATCGATCCTCACCCGAAACCAGTAGTATTCAGGAAATTGCACTGAGCATATCTTTCATGTGGACGTCTGCATACAAGGGAACGTCGATCACAATGGTAGAGGCAGAATCTAGACTCATCTGTGAAGAGAACTCTTTCCCAATCGGCCTCTCCCCAATGGCTATGCTCTCTCGCAAAATCCAAACGCGCCCTTCGATGGGCTGGGGTAAGAGCTGGGCCGCTTGCCGCGACACGAGGCCTTAAATCATATTCTCTGAGACGATTTCTTATTGTATGAGTGCTAATTTGCACCTCATGAGTTTGCTCAAGCTGATTTTGAAGGAGGCGATCGGTTGCAAACCGTTGTCTCAACGAAGAAACTCTCAAGTAACGTTCTTGAATGGCAGTTGTTACCCGTGGTCTACCCTGTCCTGGTCTTCGGACATTCATACCTGTCTCCCTGAATCGCTGCAACATTCTGGACACTCTTGTATGGGAAACTCCAAACCTTTCTGCAATTCTTGTGTATGTCCACCCTTCTTCTCGCAAAAATACCGCTTGGGCACAATCCTCTTGGGTCAAATTGCGTGTTTCGCGTTGCATAGCGATCGAGTGTCGAAAATCAAACGAAAGAAAAACTATTGATCACTAGAATTGATCGAGAACAACTGATTTTAGAATGGAGCCAATACATTCAAAATCGGATAATATCATCTTTTTTTATTCCTGCTGGGAGAAAACATCTGTATTGAAGAAAAACGTTGAAAGTGGATAACATATGCATGCATAATTCTGATAAAAATAATTATCATTGAGAACACCTTCAGTCGTAGAATAAATTTGGGATTTCCATAATGTGCGTTAATT
Source organism: Adalia decempunctata (assembly GCA_951802165.1). Lineage (NCBI taxonomy): Eukaryota > Metazoa > Arthropoda > Insecta > Coleoptera > Coccinellidae > Adalia > Adalia decempunctata. The sequence goes on along the minus strand of OX637695.1, from coordinate 2,523,710 downwards.
TTTTTGCGCAGTGTACATGGCGTTCCATTTGAAATAAGAAACTTTCAGTCACTTTTTCAAGCAAACGAAGAAAACTGTATTTTTTACCACCCTGTATTGAAGTAACGTTAGACCAGGCTGATGTGTTGGAAACATTCATGTATCACCTAACTACAAACCAAATTTCAATGCCATAGTGTTTCTCAACCCAAAGTTATCAGCATTTTTAGAAGTCATGATTTCCGGTGAAAAAAATTGAAGTTCATATTTCCATAAAGGCAATAGATTGGTATGGAGAAGTGTTGAGAGAAAATGTCGGGAAGTTGCTGGACATTCCAAAAATAATATAATATACCAGGTGTTCTATTTGAAAAAGCAAAGTCGCTACCACTTTCTTATAGAAGTGGCCACACTGCATTGTCGAAAATATTTTAGTTGGGTAGAGAATATCCGATAATGCACTCCATTCAATTTTCAAACTGATCCGATATCTGTATAAATGCATCTATCGATTAATATATAAATATAACCTTGAAATTAAACGGTATTTTTTCAAAGTAAGGCACTTCAAACATGAAAATGGCCTCAATTATCATATACGATTACCATCGTGTGAATCTGTATACCAGCAGTATATTATTTTCATTTTGTATTGATACATTTTCGAACGATCAATTTAGGAGCATACAGCCTGGAAATTCTGGTTCGATAACGAAAAATATCGTGGATGATTGAAAAGCATGTTCGTTTCCAAAGTTCAATATGAATGTTCGCCAAACCAGAAAAATCTAGTTGATAATTTGAAGCGTGTTGCTGCAAAGTGAATGGATTGGAAAAATTGTATTAGATATCAAGACATAAACAAAACTTAACGAATGGATCTATTTAACATATGAAGAATTTTGTAATTATATATACATATATATATTATTATATATATTCTTATTATTCTGTTTCAACAACCACTTTTATTATTTCCTTATCTGGGCAGAACTCGTCATGTTCATAATTAAAGGCTTTATGTCAGCAATATCATAACATCCCACATATTTTGACTGATCTTCTCTTTTTTTTTTCTACGTGCTATATGCTGGCTTCTCATTTATTAGCTGTACATTCTTCAAGAGCCTCATTGCAGAGATTTTTAAATTGCCCAATAATTATTCCCCAAATTTGTTCGAAGCATTAATGACAGAACAAAACGTCAGTGTTATTTCCAACACCAACCTGAATTCTGCAACTCAAAATATTACTGAATGGGCTATTACCAACATAATTTCGATGCTTCAAAGCCCCCCGAGATGTCAATAATTCTTGGATGAACTGTAACTACCGATAAACATATCACTCTAGACTAGAGAATTATTTAACTTTTCATTTCTAGGGTGATATTGGTCGCCAGAAAAATAATTATTTGAATGATTCGTCTGAAATTGGAATAATAAAAGTTGGTTTATTGTCGACCTCGAAGGGGGACCCTCATGCCCCCTCGAATCCACAAGTGGAATCCTAATGTCGACGTTGGACTTCAGCTAACGACCAACCTGTATACGAAATTCAACACAACAGACACTCCACATCACCGGAATCAATATCTTCGCATTAACTAAACAGGTTCGAGAGGTATCGACGAAAGTAAAAATGAAAAACAATTTCTCTCGACCCAGGCAGTTTCCAGCGGGTGGGTTGTCAAGAATTTGAATGGCGATCATTAGGCTAGTACACACCCTTATTTATCAGTGACTTGCTGTCTAAAGCTAGTTTGGTAATTAATTCAACGCTGACTCAGCCACGGTCTGTTTGGCTTGATTGGCATTAATGAAAAATGCTTCGATAGGCCACTCTGTATGGGGCATTCCCACGTGACCGCGAGATCGCTCGCTGATAGTCGAATGAAGAGATTTGAAATTCTTTCATCCCAAATGATGCCAACTGACATTGAGTTGGAGAATTGTCGATGTTACCACAAAAAATACAATTTTTATTGATGGCAGGCAACCACGCACCACGAGCAATGGTAGTCTCTTCTTTCCCTTTCATGCTCTCTTTGGATGGGAACGAACAAAAAAATTCCACCATGCCTTTTGATGAGATATTTATTGCATATTAATGCACAAAAATTTGAAAAAATAAATCTTATAATAAGTGAGACGAAAAAATGGTTCTACTGAAATAGAATGAAATCGTTTTCGTTCATATTCAATGAATTTGCCTTGAAAAAAATTTCATTCAGAAGCATGTCCTCTTCGTTGTGTGTTTTATCAGAATTTCCAATATGGTTGTTTGTTTTCTCATGTGGATCAGCATTTGTCTGGGTCCATTCGCAAACTATTTCCTCATCGTCCTTCACTCTGCTTTTCATATTTTTGTTCATTTCTTTTATAACAGTGAAGGCGTGTTTCAGTTTTCTCTTATATTTTCTTGACTTCTCCTCTAAATCAACAGACAATGATGACGTCACCGTTAAAGATCTCTTGGTTTCTTCTAGTTCATTTTTTAGTTTTTCAAGGCGTGATTCCAAAAGCAATCTATTTTTTTCTGACCTATTCTTGATTTCTTCTATAACAAACATCAGTTTATTCTTTTCATCGTTGAGGTCACATTTTTCGACAAATAGTTTCTTACAAACTTCCACAAGTTTAGAAGGTTTCATATCGTTCAGCCTACTGATAAATCGTTCGTACTCAACTCTCATATTTTCTTTCTTCGATATGCTGGATATACCGAAATTTTCCTGATAATTTTCATCTGACGTGGTGTCGAAACGATTCAAGTTGAGTTTATCTTGATCTCCAGCGTGTTTTCTAAATAGTTCTTTTGTGACGGTATCCTTGTTGTCGCCATTTTCTAAAAAAAATTGGCTTCTTATATTGGACATACTTCTTGATGCTTTCATAATTTTGACATTTGTATCTTGCCATTTTATGACAGAGGAGATAGAGGCATCTATGGTACATTTCATGATACCAGCACTGGACATACTGTAAGATCTGTAGCTGCGAGAGATTGATTGGACGTCAGAGAACTTTTTGGATGTGTTCTGAAAAACATAGTTGGTATCTGGTATCCTTTTTCGGTGATTTTCTTGCAGTGAAACGATTAAATCAATGGAGAATAATCCACTTTGCCGATCTATAACATCCTCAGCTTGAGTGGTATGTGGTTGTGAACACAACTTGGAAATGAATTATGGGAAAACAAAAACATGACAAATTCTTGATATAGGAGGGCTACATGGTTGATTTTGGTATCAAAATGTAGGTTTTCGCTGAATTCAATAAAGAACTCTATCTTTAATAGTTCAGATTTTCACCAGTCAAATGGTATTTTTTCCAAAATTCGAAAATTAAACTCATCACAGCTCCCCTTCCTTTGATCGCCGCCAATATTTATTCATATTTAACAGAATTAGACTAGTAGTTATGTATTTTAGTTGTTCCAACTTAGGGACATGATCCTCCTTTTCATGATTTATTCATATTAGCATAACTTCTAAAAAAATTGGAATTGAGAGGAGCTGATTTTTTTGGTTATACTTTGCTTTTACTTTTGTTCTTTAAGAATAAAATGGTGTATTTTTTATATACCTGAGACGAAGGGTTTGGATTTTCAGATTTTTTTCGCGAAGGTCCAATTTTTCCGATTTTCCATCAACCAAATTTGAAAAACCATTAATCTCAGAGAAAATCTGTCTGGATATCCTTAATCTACGGCATCGAATTAATAAATGATGGAAATTTCGTATCGACAGGCGAGATTAGAATTCTTGCCAAAAATCCTATAAGTACCTACGGTATGAAAAAATTTCGATTTTTCGAAAATTTTTTTTTGGCTCTGATCGACTTCAAACTCACACCATTTACTAATTCGAGGACGTAGATTAAGAAAATTCAATCAGTTCTTCCGTAAGGAAAACAGTTTTTGATTTACGAAAGATGAAAAATCGGAAAATTTTGACCTTCGCGGAAAAAAAACAGAAAATCTAAACTGTTCGACTCTGATGGACGAAAATTGGTTTTTTGATTCAAAAAGGATAAATCTATATGCGAAAAAATCAGCATCTGTATAAATCAATTTTTCTAGGAAATACGGCAGTCTAAAAATCTCCTATTTTTCGCCATTTTTCGACTCAAGGTGGATTATTTCCAACGTAACAAGAGAATTATAATTAAAGATTCGTAATCTATACTCCATTCACTTTTATTTAGTCACATAGGAGGTCATGGTTTCGTTTCCAGGAGTTGGTGTACCTGATGAAAAGCACAGAACATATGATGAAAAGTCAGTGCGCGCACAGAAAATATCGTTAATGACAAAACGACGTTGCCAGTTTCTTTGTTTACATCAAAGTAAAAGTATCAAAGATATTTCACATTTTGTTAGGTTTACAAATTGCTTACAGATTTTTGGTATTTAATCGATATTTGCAGGTGAGTTTTTCGTCGAATATCCAAGATTAACGTATGTTTATTGTTTTTAGCACCAGTTTGGAGCGTGAGGACGATTTTCAAGACCAGGACGAATGTTTACATTTCGAGGTTAAAGGAGTACACAGGAATTTCGTTGAAAAAGCTGTAGATGGATCGGATGAAGCCTCGAGAGGTCGATTAGGATGATATTTTTCAGGTTTTCCTAAAAATTTGGCGATATCTGAGCAGATTTGCTAAAGTTAGGTACCTCACTAATGAGGTGGAACTTAGACCTAATTCTCCTATAAGAAACGCCTTTCAGAGGTCGAGATGGTGAAAAATATATTCTTTAGATGTTGTTTGAACAAACGCAGCCGAGTTTTATACCCCAACATTGATTTTAAGAAAGTTATCAACAAAATAAAATTGACATTATTCTTGATTCTTGTAAATACCCATAAATTCATCTTAGATCTTTGGGTTGATTTTCATGAATTCTTGATTAGAATCAACAATTGATGTCGTCAAGTCTTGAACTTTCAATTCAAGAGGATAATAAACATTAAATCTCCACAAGCATGCTCATGCATATGAAAATTATGTGAAAGCAATGCAATTTTCTTCCATGGCGAAAAATAATATATTTCAACAGTGATCTCTTGTACTTTTCATGCAAATAACTAGAAAAGGAATCCTTTCTATCAATTCATATAAACGTTAATTATTTTCGTCCATCACATCTTTTCCAATTCATTCATTTTCCGAATAAATTCACATTCTGAGAAATACGCTAAGAATGTAGAAAGGGCAACATAGTGTTGACTTGGAACATAAAAATATTCTTAAAAACGTCCAAGGCCAGAGTTGTGATTTTATAACTGTGAATGGAGTATACGTCTCCGAATTAGTAAATAAAATGTCCCGGGTCGATATACTCCGAAGAAAAAAATTTTGGACAAATGGCGGAGTCGAGTGGTCGAGATCGAAATTTTTTTAAGTCCGATCAAAAAATTTTTTTGGTTATACTTTGGTTCTTTAAGAATTGCTGTGCGATTTAAAAACTTGACCTTTGGGCCAATTTTGCTCAAGAAAATGATCAGCTCAGCCTGAATTCCCGAATTGGTATCAAATCGTTTATAGTCGAAATGTCAACTGCGGCTAGTCGATTTTGGTATCTTGCTCCATTGTCAAAACGTCGTCAATAATGATAACCCAACATTTCGTGAGTAATCGACCGATTGATAAATTTCCAAACGACTTTTCTCCTTTTTCTATCCATTTTGACAGGTTCATCAAAGGAAGGTATTTGAAGATTTAATCTCCACCGTATCCCTAGGCTGATGGCACGAGATATCTCACCATGCCGTTCGATTTGAGTGGCCTCAGCTTAGTCATATTTCGAATCATTGTTTTCGAGCCATTATTATTCAGAGGAACCATCTCCAGGGAGATGAAGAAGAGTAATTGTGGCCGTATAATTTGACAAGAGGTGCTCAGGTAAATGACAGTGCCATCCAGTTGGGAGGTCGAGATACCATCGCCTTTAATCGTCGTTGGTGCAAGTCACTCTTTCCACCTACCCATATACGCTTCAATAATCTATACATAAATTATGGACGAATTCTGGGATCTTATTGTTTACGCTCTACGTGGCTTAATTATTCTACAGGAACAGGAATCATAGGTTCTAGGTCTAGTGTTTTTTCAACGATTTTTAGTGGGGTTATGCATAATTGAAGCTGAAGATGATCATACACACATCGTTATAAGGACTGAACGAGAATAAATTCGCTATCACAAAAACGCTTATATCTTTTGAAACACTGGACCAATTTCGAAAATCAAACTCATTTTCGAATCATCTTCTAATTCTAATGAAAACTGTTTTTACAACAAAAAAACCGAAACTATTTTTTACAAAATTCATGGATTTTTTCTGGAATTCTTCCCATCATGCTTCTTATAGTGTTATCAGTCACTTTCTGGGATGCTGTCTTCCACTTTTGCTTGAATTCCGCTAATGTTTTCGTTGATTTCTTAGTCTTCTTCAATTTTCTTTTTACCAGGGCCCAATATCTTTTGATTGGCCTGAGTTCTTGGGAATTTGGTGGATTGGCCTCTTTGGGGACAAAAACCACCTCATTAGCTTCGTACCATTCCTTGGTGGCCTTGCTGTAGTGGCATGAAGCTAAATCTGGCCAAAAGATTGTTGACACATCTTGCTCATGTAAAAATTGTGAAAGTCGCTTCTTCAAGCATTCCTCGATGTATATCTTCGAGTCAACCGAGCCTTGGCCAACGAAAAATTTGCTCCTTTTCCCACAAGTGCAAATTGCTTGCCGAACCAGGATTTTTTTTAGAAAACTTTGCTTGTTTCTTCACGCGAAATTGTTCGTCAACATTTCCACGAGAATCTGCAGTAAAAAATTCCTTACCAGGAAGTTGCGAGAAATCAGCCAAGACATAGGTTTCGTCGTCCATCACGCAACAGGAATTGTTCAAGAAATCTTGTTTTTATTTCTTTGCTCTTGATTTCAATTCTTCATTCTTCACAGCGTTCCTGTCTGGCACTTTCTTTACTTTGTATGTTCTAAGCCCACAACTCGACTTGATTTTCTGAACGGTTGACTGCGAACAACCCACTATATGGGCCACTTTCCGTCCTGAAAGGTTAGGATTCTTCTGAAAAGGCTGATGGCTTTCTTCACTTTTTTTGGGCTATGAAACCCCTTTTTCCTCCCGGTTCCTTCCTTGCGGTTAATTGTAAGATCTTCGTTGAAGCGCTTAACAACTCTTGATACCGTTTCCGGACGATGGCGAGCCTCTTTTGCGATTCTTTTGAAGCTCCATTTTTGATTATTTTGAAAAAGTTTCACTATAAATTCTCGTGTTTTCACTTCGCTTGACATTTTGCGACAGAGAATTGGATTATCTATGAAGTAAATGTGCCTTACTTTGAAAAAATCATTCAATTCTAAGGTTATATGTTTATATTTATTGCTATGATGACAGCACAGAAAATTTTTAGTTACTTTTTTGTAACTAGAAATAAAGCTGTGACTGGACTTCCAAGGCCTGCTTTGATGACTATTATACTTGGATGGACTATAGATTGATTCTTTTTAATAACTGGATTTTCACAACAATTTTAATTTTCCTCAAGATTTCGAGAGAATCATTCAATTTTTTTCAGGAAATCGGTAGAAGATACAACAAAACTACGCAGAGGCCATAAAGTTTAGTATAACAACAGAGCTTCTTCTTACAATTTTTCAAAATGATATTGTCCCACCAAAAAAAAGTTCTGGATTGAAACAGGACACTTTTCCGTATTCCTTCGGCCTTCGGCTGATATTGAGAAAGACCCTGTATATTTTTCATTCCTAATGCAAATTCTCATGCGAGCCCACCTGGCAAGCCACCAAGGTGAACAATATGTATGAACACGGTTCATCTCGTAACAACGTGTATATTATTCTATCAGAGGCCTTAATTGTTTTTCGGAGAGCATTTGCATTGCTAAAAGCCTGACTGATATCTGTCAGATGAGAGCTCACGACTACCTCACCCTGTAAGCAGTCATGACTTCTTGTAAATACTTTGCAAACTGTTGATGAACTGCGGATTCCGACGAGAGAGCTCACGTATACTTTTTTATCGACGAAGATTTTCAAGAGAGCCACATTATATTTGAAATTGAATAAAAAATAGAACTTCAGCACTCACAGTGTTCTTGGTTTTTTATATACACACTAGGTTCCTCAAGAAATAAACAATCTATGTTCAGGAAATGAGATGAATATTTTTTCTATTCCAACTGCAATCAATATATTTGATAGAGAATAATTTGGTTGTTACTCTTTGCTTTATGTAGGATGAGACAAAATTAAAAAAACCATGCATGAACGCATAAATAAAATATTGTGATACCATATCAACGAACAATAACTTATTAGAAGTGTCAGTGTAGAGTTCGACGTCGAAAAAGTGAACCAGAGTTACGCAATTAATAAAAAAAAAGTTGTCCATCGAAATTGTAAAAATCGAAAAATTGGAGTATCGAGCCATCATCAAGTACCTGTATTCAAAAGGGTTTAGAGGTAAGCAGATTTACGAAGATATGCTTAATACCCTTGGTGATCAATGTCCTTCGTATGCGATCGTGAAAAATTGGACTGCAAGTTTCGAAAGAGGTAAATTTTCCTTTGAAGATGATGACCGATCGGGAAGGCCAGTTTCTGTGTCAGTCCCCGAAAATATCGATGCAGTTCATGACATGATTTTATCAGACCGTCGAATTGGGCTGAAACGGATATCTGAAGCACTGAAGATTTTATACGAACGCGTTCATCTTATAGTTCACGTCAATTTGGACATGAGAAAAATTTCTGCAAAATGGATCCCCAAATGTTTGAATGCTGACCAAAAGCGTGCAAGGGTAGAAGCATGGCGTTCGATCTGTGCTCGATTTGAAAACGATTTAGACTTCTTAAACCCAATTGTTACTATGGATGAGACTTGGGTACATTTCTACAATCCAGAAACAAAGCAACAATCGATGGAATGGCGACACTCTGGTTCTCCAATACCTAAGAAGTTTCGTGTCCAAAAATCTGCTGGAAAAGTTCTTGCTTCAGTTTTTTGGGATAGCCATGGAGTAATCATGATTGATTTTTTGGAATAGTTTCCACGATATTGACCACTCTACGGGAAAAAATCAAAGAGAAAGACGCGGCAAGCTATCCAACGGTATTTTGTTTTGACAGGACAACGCAACAGTACACAAATCTCATGTTGCCATGCGAAAAATTCGTGATTTAGGGTTAGAATTAATAGAACACCCCTATTTTTCACCAGATTTGGCCCCGTCCGACTATCATCTCTTTCCTCAACTGAAGAAAAGTATAAAAGGACGTAAATTTTCTTCCAACGAGGAGGTAATAAAATCTGTGGAGGACTGGTTTTCAGAGCAAGAAGAAACATTTTTTGAAAAATCTAGAGACGTTGCAGGTTCGCTGTAATGAATGTATTCAATTAAGAGGAGTATATGTTGAGTAATAAAATATTTTGACATTGAAATTTTGTTTGGTTCTATAGTAGGCTAAGAATTTTTAATATATCCTCGTATACTCCATTCACTTTTATTTAATCACATAGGAGGTCATGGTTTCGTTTTCAGGAGTTGGTGCCCCTGATGAAAAGCACAGAACATATGATGAAAAGTCAGCGCGTGCACAGAAAATATCGTTAATGACAAAACGACGTTGCCAGTTTCTTTGTTTACATCAAAGTAAAAGTATCAAAGATATTCCACATTTTGTTAGGTTTACAAATTGTTCGCAGATTTTTGGTATTTATTCGATATTTGCAGGTGAGTTTTTCGTCGAATATCCAAGATTAACGTATGTTTTTTGTTTTTAGCACCAGTTTGGAGCGTGACAACGATTTTCAAGACCAGGACGAATGTTTACATTTCGAGGTTAGAGGGGTACACGGGAATTTCGTTGAAAAGGCTGTTATTTGGACAGATATAGCAGTAGATGGATCGGATGGAGACTCGAGAGGTCGATTAGGATGATATTTTTCAGGTTTTCCAAGAAATTTGGCGATATCTGAGAAGATTTGCAAAAGTTAGGTACCTCACTAATGAGGTGGAACTTAGACCTAATTCTCCTATAAGAAACGCCTTTCAAAGGTCGAGATGGTGAAAAATGTCTTCTTCAGATGTTGCTTGAACAAACGCAGCCGAGTTTTATACCCCAACATTGATTTTGAGAAAGTTATCAACAATATAAAATTGACATTTTTCTTGATTCTTGTAATTACCCATCAATGCATCCTATATCTTTGGGTTGTTTTTTTAATGAATTCTTGATTAGAATCAACAATTGATATCGTCAAATCTTGAACTTTCAGTTCAAGAGGATAATAAACATTAAATCTTCACAAGCATGCATATGAAAATTATGTGAAAGCGATGCAATTTTCTTCCATGGCGAAAAAATAATATATTTCAACAGTGATCTCTTGTACTTTTCATGCAAATAACTAGAAAAAGAATCCTTTCTATCAATTCATTCAAACGTTAATTATTTTCGTCCATCACATCTCTTCCAATTCATTCATTTTCCGAATAAATTCTGAGAAATACGCTAAGAATGTAGAAAGGGCAACATAGTGTTGACTTGGAACATAAAAATATTTTGAAAAACGTCATAACTTCGATACAGAGTGGAATGTGTCAAATTTCCAAGGCCAGAGTTGTGATTTTATAATTGTGAATGGAGTGTACATATCCTTTCTGCTGGGGAATCCTTTATGCGATTTCTTGATTCAACTCCGCATACATTAAGATAAGTATTGATTTCTACAAATTCCCGGTAATCCGGGGAATTCACCGTATAAAAAACACCAAACGGAACCATAAAAATGCTAATTGAAGCCGTACCAATTAGCACCAGGTCCAGATTTCGAGCCCACAGAAGAATGTCAAATCCACCTCCGTCGAGGAGATGCCGTGGGTGGCATTGTAATAAAAATGTACCGTAAAAGTCCGACTTAATTTATATTGTGATTGGGTGGGTTTCGAGAGCTCGGACCTGCACTGTTCGGACTAGTTGAACGCGTACACACTCGTTTCGATTTTATGTTATTGCACCAAATTTGAATACAATAATTCTCGGGCTGGAGAGGCGAGTAAATAACTCGCTTCCATTGTGCTCCGGAGTCTACTCGAGACTTGATAATTTTCTCTGCTGAATGACACCACAAAACGCGTCGGTCTGGGAATATTTGATGATCTGGAGGTTGAGGGTGGCTGCATTGAGTGTACCTTCACTTTTTTCGTTTGGTTCTATGACGAAACTCTATGTCTTCGAGGTTAGGCTCATAGACTTTGGTTGCGCGACAGATTTATGACCATTGAATCATTCAGAGCAACCTCATAGTTTTCCCATTTTTGCGTAAAGTAATAATGGGTTGTTATTCTTTCGATTCATAAGGAAAGCTCATGTCATCATGATGTGTTGTTGTCGAGTATACCCAATAGTTGCTTAAGAGTATGAAAAATGGCCGAGTTTTAGGTAAGTTATCGTATCAGTTTCATATAAACAAGTTAACAATGTTGTCAGAATGTTTATCAACTTCGTCAAGACTAAAATCTCTATGATGAAAAAACATTTGATGTAGAGATATGTAACGATTACGTTGGAATTTCTGTCCTTCTCATCGTATCTATACTGTTTATTTGAAAAACGTTAATGAGCATAGCTCAAAATATATTTTTGCCAAATATGAGTGATTTTAAGAATGATAAAAACACCATTTAACTCAATTACAGAAATATTTTGATGGACCTAACAGTAAGATTGTTCGGAAAACTAGTTCGAACCATTCAAATCTACAATAAAAACTATTTTGGCGATTAATAACATCCTTAGCTTGAGTGGTATGTGGTTGTGAACACAACTTGAAAATTAATTATAGGAAATACAAAACATGAAAAATTCTTAACTTATATATGAGAGCTACATGGTTGATTTTAGTATCAAAATCTAGGTTTTAGATCATAGTTTAGATTTTCACCTATCAAATGGCATTTTTTCGAAAAATCTAATTTTCAAACCATCATTTTGGGTGAAAAATGACGAAGGGGTATGACCCCCTAAAAACACCATATTTGTCAATAAAAAACGTATTTGGGGAGGATCTAACGGTATTATTGAATCTGGAAGTTGTACTTCCAATTCGAATCTTCAATAATAGCAATTTTGCGGACCGAGAGCACCCTTACCTTGAGTGGTGTGAGCTCGTGAATAGAACTCGAAAATGAAAAATCGAGAATTAAAAAGTGGAATATTTCATTACTTATGGGGGCTACATGGGTGATTTCGGTATCAAAATGTAGGTTTTCGAGGTCGCTCCATTCAATAAAGAATATTTCAAAGCCCTAACTATCATCGTTTAGATTTTGACCTGTCAAATGGCATTTTTTGAAAAATCGGAAATTTCAAAGTGTCATAACTTCAGCCCCTCTCATCGCCGCCAATAGTTATTTATATTATGTTGATCAGCATAGCCCCAAGTATCTCTGTGCAGAATATGAGCGATTTTAAAAATCTCAAATTTTAGGTGAAAAATGACAAAGGGGTATGACCCCCTAAAAACACCATATTTGTCATACGTAATACCACTAGAGATGGAATTTTGCCGGCAAAATTTCTCGATTGATATGAAAGTTTGTTGCTCGGAAATTTTGCGAATGACATTTGTAAAAATGTCATGAGCGAAATTTCCGAAAAGCAACAAACTTGAATATTACAAGAGAGAAATTTTACCTGCTTAAATTTCATCTCGAGTGGAATTCGGCTTGAGTATTCCACGAGAAAATAGGGTAATATGTTCACAATTGACGTGTATTGCGCTATTTGGCAAATTAGAATTCATCATAGATTAACTAAACCACTAAACGTTGTTTGTTCTCTCTATGATATTCATTTCCGAAGCTATCTATGAATTAGAGAAACGTCAAAAATTTTGTCGCTGAAAAACCAACATGTTGGTTTTGCCGACTTGAAAATTTTTTCGGGATGAAACGATCGTTGCTACGGAAACTTCCTCACTAAAAATGGAAAGAGTGGAATAATCAATAAAAAATATATTTGGGGAGGATCTAACGTTATTATTGAATCTGGAAGTTGTACTTCCTATTCGAATCTTCAATAATGGCCATTTTGCGGACCGACGGCACCCTTACCTTGAGTGGTGTGAGCTCGTGAATAGAACTCGAAAATGAAAAATCGAGAATGAAAAAGTGGAATATTTCATTACCTATGGGGGCTACATTGGCGATTTTGGTATCAAAATGTAGGTTTTCGAGGTCGCTCCATTCAATAAAGAATATTTCAAAGCCCTAACTATCATCGTTTAGGTTTTGACCTGTCAAATGGCATTTTTTGAAAAATCGGAAATTTCAAAATGTCATAACTTCAGCCCCTCTCATCGCCGCCAATAGTTATTTATATTATGTTGATCAGCATAGCCCCAAGTATCTCTGTGCAGAATATTAGCGATTTTAAAAATCTCAAATTTTGGGTGAAAAATGACAAAGGGGTATGACCCCCTAAAAACACCATATTTGTCAATAAAAAATATATTTGGAGAGGATCTAACGTTATTATTGAATCTGGAAGTTGTACTTCCTATTCGAATCTTCAATAATAGCAATTTTGGGGACCGACAGCACCCTTACCTTGAGTGGTGTGAGCTCGTGAACAGAACTCGAAAATGAAAAATCGAAAAATAAAAAGTGGAAAAATTCATTACCTATGGGGCCACATGGGCGATTTTGGTATCAAAATGTAGGTTCTCGAGGTCGCTCCATTCAATAAAACACATTTCAGAGCCCTAACTATTAGCGTTTAGATTTTGACCTGTCAAATGGCATTTTTTGAAAAATCGGAAATTTTAAACTGTCATAACTCCCGTCCCTCTCATCGCCGCCAATAGTTATTTATATTATGTTGATCAGCATAGCCCCAAGTATCTCTGTGCAGAATATGATCGATTTTAAAAATTTAAAAAAGGGGTATGACCCCCTAAAAACACCATATTTGTGAATAAAAAATATATTTGGGGAGGATCTAACATTATTATTGAATCTGGAAGTTGTACTTCCAATTCGAATCTTCAATAATGGCAATTTTGCGGACCGACAGCACCCTTACCTTGAGTGGTGTGAGCTCGTGAACAGAACTAGAAAATGAAAAATCGAAAAATAAAAAGTGGAATATTTCATTACCTATGCGGGCTAGATGGGTGATTTTGGTATCAAAATGTAGCTTCTCGAGGTCGCTCCATTCAATAGAAAATATTTCAAAGTCCTAACTATCACCGTTTAGATTTTGACCTGTCAAATGGCATTTTTTGAAAACTCGGAAATTTCAAACTGTCATAACTTCCGTCCCTCTCATCGCCGCCAATAGTTATTTATATTATGTTGATCAGCATATCTCCAAGTATCTCTGTGCAGAATATGAGCGATTTTAAAAATCTCAAATTTTGAGTGAAAAATGACAAAGGGGTATGACCACCTGAAAAAACCATATTTGTCAATAAAAAATATATTTGGGGAGGTTCTAGCGTTATTATTGAATCTGGAAGTTGTTCTTCCTCTTCGAATCTTCAATAATGGCCATTTTGCGGACCGACAGTACCCTTACCTTGAGTGGTGTGAGCTCGTGAACAGAACTCGACAATGAAAAATCGAAAAATAAAAAGTGGTATATTTCATTACCTATGGGGGCTACATGGGTGATTTTGGTATCAAAATGTAGGTTTTCGAGGTCGGTCCATTCAATGAAAAATATTTCAAAGCCCTTTCTATCACCGTTTAGATTTTGACCCGTCAAATGGCATTTTTTGGTAAATCGGAAATTTCAACGTGTCATAACTTCCGTCCCTCTCATCGCCGCCAATAGTTATTTATATTATGTTGATCAGCATATCTCCAAGTATCTCTGTGCAGAATATGAGCGATTTTAAAAATCTCAAATTTTGGGTGAAAAATGACCAAGGGGTATGACCCCCTAAAAACACCATATTTGTCAATAAAAAATATATTTGGGGACGATCTAGCGTTATTATTGAATCTGGAAGTTGTTCTTCCTATTCGAATCTTCAATAATGGCCATTTTGCGGACCGACAGCACCCTTACCTTGAGTGGTGTGAGCTCGTGAACAGAACTCGACAATGAAAAATCGAAAAATAAAAAATGGAATATTTCATTACCTATGGGGGTTACATGGGTGATTCTGGTATCAAAATGTAGGTTTTCGAGGTCGCTGCATTCAATGAAAAATATTTCGAAGCCCTTTCTATTACCGTTTAGATTTTGACCCGTCAAATGGCATTTTTTGGTAAATCGGAAATTTCAAAGTGTCATAACTTCCGTCCCTCTCATCGCCGCCAATAGTTATTTATATTATGTTGATCAGCATAGCCCCAAGTATCTCTGAGCAGAATATGAGCGATTTTAAAAATCTCAAATTTTGGGTGAAAAATGACAAAGGGGTATGACCCCCTAAAAACACCATATTTGTCAATAAAAAATATATTTGGGGAGGATCTAACGTTATTATTGAATCTGGAAGTTGTACTTCCTATTCGAATCTTCAATAATAGCAATTTTGGGGACCGACAGCACCCTTACCTTGAGTGGTGTGAGCTCGTGAACAGAACTCGAAAATGAAAAATCGAAAAATAAAAAGTGGAATATTTCATTACCTATGGGGGCTACATGGGTGATTTTGGTATCAAAATGTAGGTTTTCGAGGTCGCTCCATTCAATAAAACACATTCCAAAGCCGTAACTATCACCGTTCCGATTTTGACCTGTCAAATGGCATTTTTTGAAAAATCGGAAATTTCAAAGTGTCATAACTTCCGTCCCTCTCATCTCCGCCAATAGTTATTTATATTATGTTGATCAGCATAGCCCCAAGTATCTCTGTGCAGAATATGAGCGATTTTAAAAATTTCAAATTTTGGGTGAAAAGTGACAAAGGGGTATGACCCCCTAAAAACACCATATTTGACAATAAAAATAATATTTGGGGAGGATCCAAAGAATTATTGAATCTGGAAGTTGTACTTCCTATTCGAATCTTCAATAATGGCAATTTTGCGGAATGACAGCACTCTTACCTTAAGTGGTGTGAGCTCGTGAACAGAACTCGAAAATGAAAAATCGAAAAATAAAAAGTGGAATATTTCATTACCTATGGGGGCTACATGGGTGATTTTGGTATCAAAATGTAGGTTTTCGAGGTCGCTCCATTCAATAAAACACATTTCAAAGCTTTAACTATCACCGTTTAGATTTTGACCTGTCAAATGGCATTTTTCGAAAAATCGGAAATTTCAAAGTGTCATAACTTCCGTCCCTCTCATCTCCGCCAATAGTTATTTATATTATGTTTATCAGCATAGCCCCAAGTTTCTCTGTGCAGAATATAGGCGATTTTAAAAACCTCAAATTTTGGGTGAAAAATGACAAAGTGGTATGACCCCCTAAAAACACCATATTTGCTGATAACAAATATATTTGGGGAGGATCTATCGTCATTATTGAATCTGGAAGTTGTACTTCCTATTCGAATCTTCAATAATGGCAATTTTGCGGACCGACAGCACCCTTACCTTGAGTGGTGTGAGCTCGAGAATAGAACTCGAAAATGAAAAGTCGAAAAATAAAATGTGAAATATTTCTTTACCCATGGGGGCTACATGGGCGATTTTGGTATCAAAATGTAGGTTTTCGAGGTCGCTCC
Organism: Adalia decempunctata; assembly: GCA_951802165.1. Taxonomy (NCBI): domain Eukaryota; kingdom Metazoa; phylum Arthropoda; class Insecta; order Coleoptera; family Coccinellidae; genus Adalia; species Adalia decempunctata. The sequence goes on along the minus strand of OX637695.1, from coordinate 2,506,992 downwards.
ATTCAATAAAAAACATTTCAGAGCCCTAACTATCACCGTTTAGATTTTGGCCTGTCAAATGGCATTTTTTGAAAAATCGGAAATTTCAAACTGTCATAACTTCCGTCCCCTTGATCGCGTCCACTATTTATTCATATTAGGTTGATCAGCATAAGTCCAAGTATCTCTGTGCAAAATATGAGCGATTTGATCAATTCAAAATTTTGGGTGAAAAATGACCAAGGGGTATGACCCCCAAAAACGCCTTTAAATCAACACCATAAATATCTGGGTAGATCTAAAGGTGTTAATGCTTGCAGAACTCGTTCGAACCATTCGAATCTTCACTCAATGCTGTTTTGCAGATCAATAACATTCACACCACTCAAGATGGTAAGTGCTCGAAAACAAAACTTGAAAATGAATTATTGAAAACACAAAACAAGAAAATCTCTTAACTTATGAGGACCATATGGTTGACCTTGCTATCAAAATGTAGGTTTTCGAGGTCGCTGAATACAATGAGAAATGATCCAGAGCTCTATCTATCATAGTCTAGATTTTCACCTGTCAAATGGCATTTTTTCCAAAATTCGAGATTTCAAACTGCCACTATTCATTAATATTATGGTGAACAATATGGACCAAAGCGTCTCTGTGGGTTAAAAATTCCATAGCCATCTTGACCTCGGATTTTTTGAACGCTCTTGAGCATGAATCTGCTCTGCTTTAACGTAGACACCTCATCTCCGTGTTCATGACCAACTCGAAGAAAGTACATCGAGCCTGCATTTCAATTCGCAGTCGTGCAGTGTTTGAATATACAAATCATCATTTGGTTTATTAATTTTTCACTCGTCGGACTCATCCTTTTTCTCATTGGCCGAATAAAGAAACAACCACAAGTCGATCTCACGTAGTGTCGACGGCTATTGAATTATTCAATGTAAATTATTTTACCGACACAATAAATCTTTTGTCATTGGAACTCGAGTGAGCTGGCCTAAGAAACGATAATTAATTGTGTAGGTATAATGATGAATGATGATTTTCCATTTGTGAAACATTTAGGGTCACGGATTCGTTAATTACGAGAGATTACGATCGTTTGCAGAACACCACGGAACAGGACTCGACTTTTTTCCTTGTGAAATATCTGTTAATTAATTATTCCGCTGCTTACGACGGCTCTGAGTTGGATTTTGATCCGAGTATAATGCCACTCTTATTCACGATCCTTATGAATTTTACCTGAGGTGCTTGAACGGATAAAGTCCATGGAACTCTAGAAGTATCCGTTTCTGAGTGAGGATACCGATTTGAAGGTCAAAGTGAGCCAAAATAAACCCAGCATAATCAATACCTAGTCAATCATTGGGAATATGACATCAAAAGCATTCCTAGGCCACCCAGTCTTTCTTACATTCGATATTTTGAAAATACGATAACAATTATGTTTTTTGGTAGATTGCAAGATTGCAGAAATGTGAAAAAAATGTCATAGACTTGTCAGAGTTCATCATGGATCATTTTCAATCGAGGAGAACTTCTCGAGCACATAAGCGTTAAGAATTATTAAGCTAATTGCTTTTTGGTACAACTGCTATTAAAAGTGACACTTTTAATGACAGCAAACAATGTTAAAATTGATCGCTTACGTGGAAGCGTGTTGAAAATATTTTTAACATTCGTGTTAAAAATATTTTTAGCACTCTATTTTCTTATGATGAGATCAGATGAAAAAAATTCGGCATTTGCAAATTTTTATTGTCAATATTTAACAATCATTACTTATGAACATTAATATTAACCGTAAAACTAGAACAATTACTAACATCAATGCCCTGTGACGTTAGGGAGCTTCGCAACACATTATTAGAATCCTTAGCACCATCAGTACTTGTAGAAACCGGAAGTACAATATTGGATGATGATGATCCAAAATCTGTTGAGGTTGGGAGAATTTTTTCAGCAATGACATTTCTATATGCAATGGAATGATCAACATAGCCCTCGGCTACCGTCGCAGACTTCCATCCACCATGTTTTTTATATCCGTAATATTTGCTCCTGATTCTGCTAGCAATGAAGCAGAGGATCTTCGAAAACAGTGTCCTGTATATTACTTTGGTTCTGGCAGTTTGAGGAATTCGGCAACAATAGATGGAATTTTCCCAAATGTATTGACACCAACTGGATTGACAGTGCATTTATTATTCATGTATTTCAGGAAAAAACGACGATGTTTGATAAAAGAAGAGCGCAGTGGAAAGTAATTATGAAAATTGTCAATAAACTTCCCAATAATACTGAAAGAACGACTGACTTTCGTTTTTGTGTTTGGAAGTTGTATAACCAGTGATTTATTTATTATTTCGATGTCTTCCACTGATAAATTACACAATTCTTCACGCCGACAGGCTCCAAATAATCCAAAAATAGTTGCAACCAACCATCAAGTATTTCTCATCTGGTGTCCCATTTATAAAGTTTTCAACTTGTTCACGAGTGAAAATTTTCGATTTTTTGGGACGATATCCTTCACTTTTCCGTTTTGAATATGCTATTACCTTAAAATATTCACCAACATCCACACAATTTTTTAAGGGTGCTTGACTTTATCATTGAAAATATGCTCCACAAAGTTGATGAACTCCATATTTTTGATTTTTCTTCTGAGTATGCCAGGAAAACAGGTTCACTGAAGTTCCCTTCTACACTTTTCAATTCACACCACGCCAGGAAATTGTCATATGCAATATCGTACTGCTGAACAGATTTTTTAGGTAGGAGTTCCAGATTTGCTCTTCTTGCAGACTCTTCAATATCCACAGGAACAACCAAATCGCCACTTTTATTAATAATTGGACTCTCGACAAACATATTAAGCAGTTGAAAACCCAAGACGAAAATTGGAAAGGAACGAAATAAAAATGACAGCGTCTTTTCTCATTTGTTAGTAATCATAACGTTGGCAACGTTTGCCATTCACAACAACCTTCTGATTATTTGAATATTAAAATGCATTTTGAAGTTTATTGTCATTGCAAATTCGCCCATTTCATTATCAAAATAGGGCAGTTGTACAAAAAATATTGCATGGTAGTTGTGTTAAAAGTGATTTCATTTTGTTCGTGAAATTGTTCAATTCACAAACTTTTTCACTCACAAAATAAAACGTCACTTTTAACATTCATATCCTAAATAACTATTTAATCAAGAAAAGTACAAATAATTTCTTTGCGGAGATCAAAATTTGGTATGCCTTACCAATTAATCAGGCTGGCCGAGGCCCACGAGCCTTCCATTGTGATCCAAGAAATTCCAAGAGGTGTGACAGCAGCATATTGCCCCCCTGATCTCCCCCGCATACTTTCATATAATCAGTTATGCATATTAAGTTAGTTAGGATCATTATTATACCTGCGGTTATTTATAATATGACATAGTACAACTCCCGAGAGGATCATGCCCTCGGAGTGCACTGCGAAGATTATTATACAGGCTGGCCGGAAATACAATGCGCTTTGTTTCCACACCAGCCAGATATTTTTTTCTAGGATGTACAAGCTGAGAATTCACCATATACGAGGATGTATTCATGTCTAGTTAGCCTAGACTAGTTTCATGCATAAACAAAATATTGCGATTCCATATCAACGAACAATAACTTATTAGAAGTGTCAGTGTAGAGTTCAACGTCAAAAAAGTAAACCAGAGTTACGCAATAAATTAAAAAAAAAGATGTCAACCGAAATTATAAAAATCGAAAAATTTGAGTATCGAGCCATCATCAAAGATCTGTATTTAAAAGGGTTAAGAGGTAAGCAGATTTACGAAGATATGCTTAATACCCTTGGTGATCAATGTCTTTTGTATGCGACCGTGAAAATTTGGAGTGAGAGCTTCAAAAGAGGTAAATTTACCATTGAAGATGATGACCGATCGGGAAGGCCAGTTTCTGTGTCAGTCCCCGAAAATATCGATGCAGTTCATGACATGATTTTATCAGACCGTCGAATTGGGCTGAAACGGATATCTGAAGCACTGAAGATTTCATACGAACGCGTTCATCATATAGTTCACGTCAATTTGGACATGGAACAAATTTCTGCAAAATGTATCTCCAATTGTTTGAATGTTGACCAAAAGCGTGCGAGGGTAGAAGCATCGCGTTCGATCTGTGCTCGATTTGAATACGATGTAGACTTCTTAAAACGAATTGTTACTACGGATGAGACTTGGGTACATTTCTACGATCCAGAATCAAAGCAACAATCGATGGAATAGCGACACTCTGGTTCTTCAAGACCTAAGAAGTTTCGTGTCCAAAAATCTGCTGAAAAAGTTCTTGCTTCAGTTTTTTGGGATTGCCATGGAGTAATCATGATTGATTTTTTGGATAAAGATAGAACAATAACTGGAGATCACTATTCGACATTACTGTTTACTCTACGGGAAAAATTGAAGAGAAAAGACGCGGAAATGTATCCAAAGGTATTTTGTTTTCACAGGACCACTCCCCAGTGCACAAATCTCATGTTGGCATGCAAAAAATTCGTGATTTAGTGTTAGAATTACTAGAACACCCCCCTTATTCACCAGATTTGGCTCCGTCCGACTCTCATCTCTTTCCTCAACTGAAAAAAAGTTTAAAAGGTCGTAAATTTTCTTCCAACGACGAGGTAATAAAAGCTGTGGAGGACTGGTTTTCAGAGCAAGAAGAAACATTTTTTTTAAAGATCTAGAGACGTTGCAGGTTCACTGTAATAAATGTATTCAATTAAGAGGAGAATATGTTGAGTAATAAATTATTTTGACATTGAAATTTTGTTTGGTTCTATAGTAGGCTAAGAATTTTTCAATACATCCTCGTACATATACCTCATTTTCAGCCATGTTGAAGAGCTTTCTTCAGGTGAGCCGAAGATACCTTTTCGAACATTTTCCATCGATCCCGCTCGATCCGTCTCTGGCCGATAAAAACAATCGGCCACTCCTAACATTATTCAGATAAAGATAGAGTTGTAATGGTCACATGCATCAGAACGACGCCGTATTTAAGTGCTAATTAATGGCGCTTTTATTCCAGAGAGTCGATGCCGTTGCTCGCGCCGGGATCAGCTTGTATGGACGTGTTCGCCGCGAGGAAAACCCACGTCCCTTTGGACAAGCGACATCTCAAACATTACCAATCCGACATAAACAACCGCTCGCCATTGATCCTTGTAAATTACCCGATAATTTTACGGCTTTTATATTGGGCTCGAATGGTTCTTTATATCCGTTGTTGTAGGTATACGTAAATGTGCTATTTCTTCTTTGGTCTCGATCTGGTATCGCCGGTTCGATAGACTCTGATCCTACCCAGATCTGTACCATTATACAGTGCCAATTATCCAGAGAACTATGAAGGATCTATGAGCGAAATTCACCAGTATTTCGAAGGGAGGAACAGAACATTCTTTAAAACCAGTAAATGAACATCTTACTGATTCTCTACTTGGTCTAAGCAATTAAAAATCATTTCTACATTACGCCAAGACAAGTTTTCTCCGGTGACGAATCCAACAGAGCACTTGGGATTCTTCAGACTGGTCGAACACAAGTACAAGTGACCAATTTTCTTCAATGTTCGCCAAATTGTGATATCACGTTTACTGCCATAGCTTTAGCCAATAGAACGGTTTGCCAAAGGCCAAGAAGTGGTAAAGGGTTTTCCAAAAAGAGGTGTTATTTTGACATTCAAAGAAAAAAGCAATTTTTTCGATGCATGATCGAATGTTAATTTCATTGTTGAGAGCAAGATACGAGGATATATTGAAAAATTCTTAGCCTACTATTTATAGAACCAAACAAAATTTCAATGTCAAAATATTTTATTACTCAACATATTCTCCTCTTAATTGAATACATTTATTACAGCGAACCTGCAACGTCTCTAGATCTTTAAAAAAAAATGTTTCTTCTTGCTCTGCAAACCAGTCCTCCACAGCTTTTATCACCTCCTCGTTGGAAGAAAATTTACGACCTTTTAAACTTTTTTTCAGTTGAGGAAAGAGATGATAGTCGGACGGAGCCAAATCTGGTGAATAAGGGGGTTGTTCTAGTAATTATAACCCTAAATCACGAATATTTTGCATGGCAACATGAATTTTGTGTACTGGGGCGTTGTCCTGTAAAAACAAGATAAATTTGGATAGCTTTCCGCGTCTTTTCTCTTTAATTTTTTCCCCGTAGAGAGGTCAGTAAGGTCGAATATTAATCTCCAGTTATTGTTCCACCCTTTGTTGAATTGATTTTTATTTATATATAATAATAATTTGGAAGGTGACTTTTTGACGATCTTTATTTGACAACTTCTTTATGTCATACCACTACAATTGTTTATGTAACTTGATAAAAAATATAAACTGTGAACACGAATCCTAGATCCAACATTCTCCGGCCCCAAGCTTATTCCTTGCCCAGTGAACACGAATCCTAGCTGGAACCTTTAAGATTCGACCAAGCGTTGATCTTTCGACTGGTTTTTTTTATTCTTCTCCTCTTTTTCCTTATTTTGTTTTGTTTCTTTTCCTTATCATCATCTGCTTCTTTATTCAAGAGACCTAATTTAAGTCTGGCTTCAGTGGTATCATCAATCTCTTGATTTCTCTGTTCACGTATTCTGCAGCACCTATTTCTGTAAGAATCATTATACATATATGCCACAAACTTCTTGTAGTTCTGCTTCTTTAGTCTTGCGGGTATTTTTTTCTTTCTCCTTTTTGTGACTTCCAGAAGACAAATACTTCTTAACTTCTATTTTACGATTTTTAAAATCTTTCACTTCAGTAGGCTTTCGGTCTTTTATTTCTTCTCCCAGTTTCTTCAAATCTTCTTTCTCTTCCTTCAATCTATTTATTTTGTCTTGGAGCTCTTTATTCAACTTCTCTTCAATTTGTTCAACTGGAAAGCCTGAACCAATTTAGACTTCGCACGAGCTTTGCATTTTTCTTCTTCTTCATTCCGTTTGAACTCTTCTACAGTCTTGTGAACCAATTCAACATAATTGGCCTTGATAAAAAATATAAACTGTGACCACGAATCCTAGATCCAACACCCTTATCCAAAAAATCCATCATGATTACTCCATGGCAATCCCAAAAAACTGAAGCAAGAACTTTTCCAGCAGATTTCTGGACACGAAACTTCTTAGGTCTTGGAGAACCAGAGTGTCGCCATTCCGTTGATTGTTGCTTCGTTTCTGGATCGTAGAAATGTACCCAAGTCTCATCCATAGTAACAATTCGGTTTAAGAAGTCTACATCGTTTTCAAATCGAGCACAGATCGAACGCGATGCTTCTAACCTTGCACGCTTCTGGTCAACATTCAAACATTTGGGGATTCATTTTGCAGAAATTTTTCTCATGTCCAAATTGACGTGAACTATATGCTGAACGCGTTCGTATGAAATCTTCATATTTTCGGGGACTGACACAGAAACTGCCCTTCCCGATCGGTAATCATCTCAATGGAAAATTTACCTCTCTTGAAGCTTGCAGTCCAATTTTTCACGGTCGCATACGAAGGACATTGATCACTAAGGGTATTAAGCATATCTTCGTAAATCTGCTCACCTCTTAACCCTTTTAAATACAGGTACTGGATGATGGCTCGATACTCCAATTTTTCGATTTTTACAATTTCGGTGGACTCTATTTTTTCAATTCATTGCGTATTTCTGGTTTACTTTTTTGACGTCGAACTCTACACTGGCACTTCTAATAAGTTATTGTTCGTAGATATGGTATCACAGTATTTTGTTTATGCATGGAACTGGTCTAGGCTAACTGGATATCCATACATGTATATCCTATAAGTTTTAGCATAAATTTCATAGACCAATTTAGTGGCGATGAGAAGAAGACAATAGGCTGTTTTTGAAATGAAAGTTTGCTCGTAACCTTGACTTCACTTTGACACCTCAAAATTTGTAGCGAAAAACTAGAAAGAATCTTAGTTTATCCTCAAAATTTTCCGCTTCAGACGCGAGTGGTAATAAACGCCCATTGACTAGGTCTCTCTTTTCAAGAACGACCTAAGCTCTAATGAATTGTTTCCATAATTTATTCGCTCACTGTATACGGAGAAGTGAATCAGGACTCGGGCGAGAATAATTCATTTTCTTGACCACCGTGTAGCTTAAACGGATTAAAAATACTTTACGATAACACTCCTGATTATAGCGGTTTCTCTGCGACCACACCTGTTAGGTACGATCTTTAGTAATTGTGCCGATATGCACAGCTAATCTGTGATTGAAACGAAAATAATTTGTAATTAGGATTCGCCAGTCCTGCCAACTCGAGATTTAGCCAATAATTCATGCTGCCGACTGAGAATGCAACATTACAAGTGGAAGCCAGTGATAATTCCATGCATTAAAATGCTAGAAACCATGCAGTAAAGTTCATTATGAGAGAAGGCATTAATTTTCACTTGAACAGTTTATTTCACGACACATCAAAAAGGCCCATTAGATTCAGTAACTTTTTCACTGTGAAATTTAAGCCATCCTGCTTTATATCCAACTCAATAGGTGTCCCAGAATAAGTTCAATAGACTGATACAGAAGAGATAGAATACCAATGAAAATAATAGCAAATATCCCTTAAAAATGAGTCCATACAGTGATAAAATTTTCGGTAGGGCTTACTGTGATTTGACAGAAGGTAGGAGCCATGTTGTTTTGACATTTCTGTTCAGTAAGCATTGACAAATCGTCATGGAAAGACTCACGCCGCAACAACGTTTACAAATCGTTGAAATTTATTTTGAAAATCAGTGTTCTATTCGCCAAACTTGTAGAGCACTTCGTGAAATTTATGGTTTACATAATCGCAGCATATTTGTCGAACTATCGATAGATTAGGGACAACATTTTCTCTACTTGATGTAGCAACAACAACAAGACAAAGAACTGTACGCACAACAGAAAAAATCGTTGCTGTAAGTGAAAGTGTTTATGAAGATCCAGATTTGTCTATTCGTCGACGTTCAAAACGAGTTGGGCTCTGTGCATCCACCCTATGGAAAATTTTGCGTAATGATATTGGTCTACAGTCTACACCCATACAAGATCCAACTGGTTCAAGAACTAAAGCCACTTGACCATAATAAGCATCGTTTGTTTGCTGTTTGGGCCTTTGAACAGCTTGAAGTTGATCCACTTTTTCATCGAAAAATTTTGTTTAGTGATGAAGCTCATTTCTGGTTGAACGTAAACAAGCAAAAGTGAAAACAATCTTCAAGAAGTTCTGCAGGTTCCATTGCATCTTGAAAAATGCACTGTATGGTGTGCTTTTCACGCTGGAGGCATAATCGGTCCATATTTCTTTAAAAACGATGCAGGAGCTTATGTTACAGTGAATGGTGCTCGATACAGATCGATGATCAATGATTATTTGAATCAAAATTTGAATGGTATCGACCCAGGAGTGTTTTGGTTCCAACAAGATGGTGCTACACCTCAAGCTGCCACCGTAACAATTGATTTATTGCGAAAAATTACTGACAGTTCTAACAACAAATCCAATCTTATGATTTTGTATCATATGGAACCATTTCAGCCAATCATGTCAACATTACATCGAAAACTTCATCCAGTGCAATTTTCAATCCCACGATAGAGTCTTATAAAATTATATAATAGTTCCATGGCAACATCATTCCAAACAAATTTCAAAATGTCACGTTTTGGTAATGTTAAAAATATAAATGAGCTTATCAAAGAAAACATTCCCAGAAATACTTCCAATCGCCACGAATATATTTGGGGGATATTCATGGAATTTTGCTACGAACGATCATACGAATTGAATGAACGCAGAAGCTTGGAAGAATTGGCGTTTATACTCAAAGATTGGGCTGTCAATATGAGAAAAAAAGACGGAACAGAATTCAAACAAGCAACGGTAAAGACAATGTGGAATGTTTCGAGCAAACTCTTACAAAAAAAGTATTATAAGGACTACAACATTATGATTGACCCGTTTAATAATATAATATTTAAACCAGCCCGAGATGCCCGCGATGCAATCAGAAAAAAATGCAAGCAGACCCAAGTGAACGTAAATCCAGTTCAGTTTCGTTAAATTTGCTATGGGATGAAAATACTCCTGAAGGTCTTATGCGTAAATTTTATCATATTGCTGCAGTAGAACTAGCGTGGCGAGGAGGAGAGGCAGTTGCTTGTTTGGTGAATTCTTTTCAAATCGAGAAGAATAACGATGGTTCTCCAACAAATCGCATTGAATACAATCCGGTAGTCAGTAAAACGTCCCAAGGTGGTTCTAAAAGCTGTACAAGTAGTAAATGGTTGGTTTCCAATAGTGAGAGACAAAGCTGCCCTGTACGTCTTTTTCATAAACTAATATCAAAACGAGGCGAAAATATTACCTCACCACGACTATTCTTGAAACCAAATCGATATTGGAAAAATGAAACTGACAAATGGTACGATAATGTAACTGTTGGAAGGAATACCATAAAAAAATGGACTAAATATACTGCCGAAGCAATTGGCTTGAATGTCAAAGACAAAAAGATAACGAATCATTCAAATAGATCAACAGCTGTCAGTCAATTAGCAACAAGTGGTGTAGAGGAACAACAATTGCTGAAGATTACTGGTCATAGCAATAAAAATTCTATCAAACCATACCTAAACCTCGATCAAGAACAGCACAACAAGATAATGAATATTATGCGTGGAAATAGATCTTCTATACAAGAGAACAGCAACGAATCTAATGTTGAGTTGAATTTTACGAATTGCACTTACACTAATTGTACTTTCAATAAATGAATAAATGTTTTGTTGTGTTGAGTTATACATTTTTTCTGTCAAAAAATTTTCTGCCGAATATTCCTCGGACATTGATAAATGCCTCATAATTTTATAACCAATATCTCAAGCTCGTTGCTTGGTAACAGCCCTCAGCCTTCGGCTTCGGGCTGTTACCAATGGACGAGCTTTCGATGGTCATAAAATTATCTCGTCTATTACCAAGGTCCTAGGGATATTACTACTGATAACATCATTTCGAGAAATGGTTCAATTAATTGGTTATTTTATGCATAAAAGTACAATTCATGGAGATTAAGTTACAAAAAGAATTTCACAGAGAATTCTTGTACTTTTTTTTAAATATATTTTTTGAGATGGTCAAGTCGAAAATTCTCCAAGTTCATAAAAAAATTCATGACTCGAAAATCGTGAAAAATAGCATAACATACATGGGGGTAATTCGAATAGGCCATGACACGAGGGACCTGTTTTTTCCTTTTTGACGTCAATCTCTTGGCCACCCTGTATAACCCCTATACCTAAATGTATAAATAAATAAACAAACCGTCTATAAGACAAATAGGTACTTGGAATATTTTCAGAAAACCACATCAGCAGTGGAATGAATAATTGGGAAAAGATTATACTGCTCGAATCTCTTCAAATCGTTTTCAACGAATCGCGTTTACAGAGGGAGATGATAATATAAGAGATCAATAGTAGGATCGAATATTAATTGTGGCGATTAAGAGCACGATGAAAACAATATTCGAAATATTGGGTAACTACATTCTGACACAAACGTTTGGACCTACCTTACTTTCATTATTCATTACAATGGAATTGAATCAAGATTGCCTAATCAATGGAAGAACAAATTGCATTACGGAATTAACTCATGCCGACGAATTAGTCTTAGTGTCGATCCGATTTAATCGATTCTCAACACGAAAACCAGCGTGTAACTTATTTCGTTTACGTGTTCCTCTAAATGTCAGAAAGTTATGAAAGCATTTCCGATGATGCTCTTCGAAAATTAAAAAATATTCTATACCCTTAGCTGGAATAAATCTCCAAGTTGTTCGCATATAATTCACTTAAACAACCTTGTAACATGTTTTTCTGGAATCGTCAAGCAAAAGACATCGATGTGTATACTAGCTACTAATATAGCACTACATGTGCAAAGAGGTGTTAACTGATATTTGCTATTGTTCTCGGGTGACAATAAATAAATTAGCCTACTCAGATATTCGTTTTGTTCAAATCGAGGTGATAAATTTCATTAAATGCGTTACTGGTATGGTAGCTCAACTTACAACAGACCAAACGATTTTCTGAAATGCCTCATGTAAGGGAGAGACTCCACAATGTTGTATGATAAATGAATAAAATCTGTCTACAGAACTTTTAATGGAAATAAAACTAATCTGAATTGAGATTGAAGCAATTTTCTTTAATTTGGAAGGTAATTTTCTGACATTTATGTTTCAAAAATGATTTACGACATATGTCCACCACGACTAGCTCTGAGGAACCGCATTCGACCTGACCAATTTTGGACCACTTTTTCGAGTATTTCAGGCCTTATTTCAGCAATAACACGAGTTGTGCTGGCTTCTAAAGCTTCTATTATATAGATTAATCATTTATCATTTTATGTTAATTGACTGTGTACTGTTAATATTATATTTTGATGAAATAATAGAACAATATAATTATACAGGGTGTCCGGTAAACCTTGTACAATATTGAAACTGGTGATAGACCAGGTCATGACTGTTTAGAATATCAGAATTTCACCTCAGTAAAAATATCACCATTTTCGAGATAATGGGCATTTTCTAAATATCTAGAAAATCACTACCTCACCTCCGTTTTTTGGGTGCTATATCTACAAATTGAGACTAATTCAAATATCTTTGTTGCTGAAGATTAATGATAAGTGATGCTTTCAGACGTACAAAACAGTTTTTCATAACTTGATAAATTTTTCAAGAAATAGAGGTAAAATGAGGTGAGGTAGTGATTTTCTAGATATTTAGAAAATGCCCATTGTCTCGAAAATGGTGATATTTTTACAGAGGTGAGATTCTGATATCCTGAACAGTCATGACCTGGTCTATCACTAGTTTCAATATTGTACAAGGTTTACCGGACACCCTGTATATATAATAATAATAAAAATCATCATTGATCATCGATCTGTAACGAGCACCATTCACTGTAACATTAGCTCCAGCATCGTTTTTAAAGAAATATGGACCGATGATGCCTCCAGCGTGTAATGCACACCATACAGTGCATTTTTCAGGATGCAATGGAACCTGCAGAACTTCTTGATAATTGCTTGTTTACGCAGCCTTTCAACCAGAAATGAGCTCAATCTTTAAACACAATTTTTCGATAAAAAAGTGGATCAACTTCAAGCTGTTCTAGGGCCCAATTAACCAACAAACGACGCTTATTATGGTCAAGTGGCTTTAGTTATTGAACCAGTTGGATCTTGCATGAGTGTAGACCAAGATTTTCACGCAAAATTTTCCATGTGGTGGATGCACGAAGTCCAACTTGTTGTGAACGTCGACGAATAGACAAATCTGGATCTTCATTAACACTTTCACTTACAGCAGCGATATTTTCTTCTGTACATACCTTTCTTTGTCTTGTTCTCGTTGTTGCATCAAGCAGAGAAAATGTTGTCCGAAATCTATCGATAGTTCGACGAATGAGCTTTTCTGATGGACGATTATGTAAACCATAAATTTCACGAAGTGCTCTATAAGTTTGGCGAATAGCACACTGATTTTGAAAACAAATTCCAACAATTTGTAAACGTTGTTGCAACGTGAGCTATTGACTCTTCGTAAAAAGTAATATTTTTTTATATTAAATGTAGAAAGTACGGTCATAGTAATGAAACAAGTTTTCTGGTATCAAAGGAGGAAATAATGTTGAGATATAGCAGGAATTTTCGCTGAAGCCAATGCAGGAGGTGGCTCCCTTACCTCTCACATCTTCTTCTCAAAACACGCATACAAGTGTTGAAAACTTGGACGGGCCACTGTTCAAGCGAATTTATATTATTTGATTTTTGATCTGATAAAGAAACGCTGTGTATTGATCTGAATTATTTATCGAAGTTTTAATATGCACATTGTTTTCGTGAATACCATTGTTTATAATTCATTGTATTCTCGTGTGCGCTCCACACTGAAATTTTCGATGGCGATCTCTTGCAACATCTTCAGGATGCCAGATTTATTCTCATTTGGACGAAATGAACAATAGGACTAGACTTGATCGAAAAAATTTCATTCAGTTAATCAGGCCTCTCAACAAAAATCTCTGAATTCATTTAATTTTTTCTTGAAGCTTAGAAATATTCATTAGTTCCTGGGTATTATCTATTCCAGTACCCATTTTATCGTATTCAATGATTACCATCAATCAACACAATGAAAACAGCATGGAAATTTAAAAAAAAAGCTCATCTGGCAGATGTGTTTGTTATAAGCGGGTTAGAGTCTTTTGTTTAGCTCGAATGCCCCACATTTCCACCTACTTGATCACTAATTACTGCGTCGAGGACAATACGGCTTTGTTGCCAGTACGTTAGAATCGCATAAATTATCTGGATTGTATTGAAATATGGACCACCCCTTTTACAATGCATTGTTATAAGCGGGGGATGAACAGAATAATTATAATAAAATTTCAGAAAAATTCCCAATCATTCTGTGAAGATAGATTTTTGACAGCTGGTGTAATTTTTTTGACAGGTGTCAAAAATTTTTCTATCGGATTTTCAAATGAGATTCTATCTATACTCCATTCACAATTATAAAATCACAACTCTGGCCTTGGAAATTTGCCACATTCCACTCTGTATCGAAGTTATGACGTTTTTCAAAATATTTTTATGTTCCAAGTCAACACTATGTTGCCCTTTCTACATTCTTAGCGTATTTCTCAGAATGTGAATTTATTCGGAAAATGAATGAATTGGAAAAGATGTGACGGACGAAAATAATTAACGTTTATATGAATTGATAGAAAGGATTCCTTTTCTATAGTTATTTGCATGAAAAATACAAGAGATCACTGTTGAAATATATTATTTTTCGCCATGGAAGAAAATGGCATTGCTTTCACATGATTTTCATATGCATGCCTGTGAAGATTTAATGTTTATTATCCTCTTGAACTGAAAGTTCAAGACTTGACATCAATTGTTGAATCAAGAATAATGGAACACTATATCCATCTACTGGAATCCAAATAGTTGAAGGGAGTTCTGATCCAACAGGAACTTTTTCTTGGAACATAACCTTAATAGCTAACTTAATAAAAATAAGAGTAGAAGATATACATTTCATTTATTTGATCTTATGAACAAGGAGTAAAATATTCTGACTGTATAGTAATTTATTAGTTTAAAAAATATTCATACATTACAACCTCAGTAGGTTTGTACAAATAATATGGAACAGGTCAAACATATGCTTCACATTTATCATTCACCTGTTCTAAAATAAGACACAAACTCCTCCACATTATAGGGCCCCTACAGCATTAAAAGCTTGTGTCTCTTTTGAAAGAAGTAGCACTAGATATAATATATTCTTTCGATTAAGAGCAAATACCTACCGTTGAATGTTACATACACAAATTTCTTCAAAATGGGCTTATACGATGTGGTTCTTTTTCTGAAACGTGAAAACGATCAACAATAATCATTTAGAGACCGATGATGGCCATCAAAAACCCGTTTACCTACGAAAATCGTGCAATTTCATTCTGCAAGTTCTTTCCTCATAATTCCTCGAAAATCCTACCTGAACCATATTTTCCGGTCGCTTTCGCGAAAAGATCGTATAAGGAAGCCTTTTTTGTCCATTTACACATTCCAAATGAATTTTGAGCACCAAAAACGATACCGAAACTAACCAAACTTCTGGGGGACCGGAATTTCGTTTGAAATCTTTCCAAACGGCCAGATACCTAAAAAAAACTTCGTTATCAAGTATAAAAAAGGCGATTCGTACTTACTTTTGCTTTATTCATGCTTATAAATCGATTTTTGGTCCAATTCAAATTTGCCGTTTGTACTCATGTCAAAATATACATTTACTTTGATGTAAACAAAGAAACTGGCAACGCCGTTTTGTCATTAAAGATATTCTCTGTATGCGCACAGATTTTTTATCAGGTGCACCAATTCCTGAAAACGAAACCATGGCCAGAGTTGTGATTTTATAATTGTGAATGGAGTATAGAAGGTGAATTTACTTTTTATAGTTATTGTGACAGAGTCTCATAAAAATTTCAGGTGTGGATTTTTAGGGTGGAAGAAGTGATTTTCCTGTAAGTTTCTGGATTCATAATTCACCATCTGATCACTCGTGACCCGCTCTCTTGTTCCAAACACAGAGTGACGTTTCGGAACGAACCCCGGAGCATCGAAAAAAAGTCATAATTACTCTCGTGAATATCAACACTCCACCGACTACTATAGATCGAAGGTTTGAGGTCGACGGGTAGCGAGCGCTAATTGTGAATTCATATGCAAATTTGTCCATCGGGTCGAGAGTAATAATCTGGACTCATTATTTCACAGCTTTTGAACCCATTAGGGTGGCTGTGGACCATCTGCATCTGCTCCATCAAAAACAATGTTTCGGATTAGGCAGAGCATGGGGGCGTTTTTTCATTCATTTACTGTCCTTGATTGCCGCTCGTGCTGCGTATCGGATAACCGATTTTACTGCCATTGTGGTGACTATTTTTCATGTCGATTTGTAAAGTCAATGAGCAGCTCTCAGTAATTTTATTTTCTATTTCCGAAACTGCAACTGCGAGGGACTTGCAGGGACTCTTACAAAACATAAAACATGTTTTTCTGAACCGTAGGTACCATTCATTGGGCCTTCCTCTGTGTATGAGTCGTTCCATCATATTTGTTGAGTAACGTTTTGATATCTAGTTAGCCTAGACCAGTTCCATGCATAAAAAAATATAGCGATACCATATCAACGAACAATAACTTATCAGAAGTGTCAGTGTAGAGTTCGACGTCAAAAAAGTAAACCAGAGTTACGCAATAAATTAAAAAAAAGATGTCCACCGAAATTGTAAAAATCGAAAAATTGGAGTATCGAGCCATCATCAAGTACCTGTATTCAAAAGGGTTAAGAGGTAAGCAGATTTACGAAGATATGCTTAATACCCTTGGTGATCAAAGTCCTTCGTATGCGACCGTGAAAAATTGGACTGCAAGCTTCAAAAGAGGTAAATTTTCCATTGAAGATAATGACCGATAGGGAAGGCCAGTTTCTGTGTCAGTCCCCGAAAATAACGATGCAGTTCATGACATGATTTTATCAGAACGTCGAATTGGGCTGAAATGGACATCTGAAGCACTGAAGATTTCATATGAACGCGTTCATCATATAGTTCACGTCAATTTGGACATGAGAAAAATTTCTGCAAAATGGATCCCCAAATGTTTGAATGTTGACCAGAAGCGTGCAAGGGTAGAAGCATCGCGTTCGATCTGTGCTCGATTTGAAAACGATGTAGACTTCTTAAACCAAATTGTTACTATGGATGAGACTTGGATACATTTCTACGATCCAGAAACAAAGCAACAATCGATGGAATGGCGACACTCTTGACTCTGGTTCTCCAAGACCTAAGAAGTTTCGTGTCCAAAAATCTGCTAGAAAAGTTCTTGCTTCAGTTTTTTGGAATTGCCATGGAGTAATCATTCTTGATTTTTTGGATAAGGGTAGAACAATAACTGGAAATGACTATTCGACATTACTGACCACTATACAGGAAAAAATTAAAGAGAAAAGACGCGGAAAGCAATCCAAAGCTATTTTATTTTCACAGGACAACGCTCCAGTACACAAATCTCATGTTGCCTTGCAAGAAATTCGTGATTCAGGGTTAGAATTACTATAACACCCCCCATATTCACCAGATTTGGCTCCGTCCGACTATCATCTTCTTCCTCAACTGAAAAAAAGTTTAAAAGGTCGTTTATTTTCTTCTAACAAGGAGGACTGGTTTGCAGAGCAAGAAGAAACATCTTTTTCGAAAGGTCTAGAGACGTTGCAGGTTCGCTGTAATTAATGTTTTCAATTAAGAGGAGAATATGTTGAGTAATAGAATATTTTGACATTGAAATTTTGTTTGATTTTTCAATATATCTTCGTAGTAGTGGCAGGGTTTATAAACCCTATTTGTTCTACTTTTTCTTATTCGAGCTTGTTCTTATTGGCATTCTGGTCAAGTAGAAGGAAAATTGATCAGACTAGGCCCTTGATCCAGATGCAAATAATGATCACTTATGCAACATTCGCAGCGTTTTCGTCTTGAGCGAAAGAGCCTCTTCTGCGTCTTGTTAAGCCCGATCTCCATTATTTATAGGTAGCGCAGTTTCCAATCGAAGTTATGGACTCGCATTATATATGTATGTTAAAAGAACTTCATCGAATGGTAAATGGACAACAAAACTTCGACTTGTACCTTTTACTGGAGAGCAATAAACATTTCGTAATGCCATCAATTAATTCACACCATAGCGTATATTTCAGAACATGTTTTATGGTTGTTTGTTAATAGTTGAATTCTCCATTTGAATAACGATTTGCGTTTACGATCATATAGATTGGTTTGTCTCTGGGCGATGGGATGTTCGGAATGAGCTTGAACTTCTTGCATTTTGTAATGGCTGACACCTCTCCTCGTTGTAAAAAATGATATCGCCGCATGATTTATGCCTCGACGTATGTAACACCTTTGGCCAGACGAGTTTATGTGTGGCCATTGACAGACAGTTTCTGATGTGATGCGTTTATAGCGATTTTGGCGGTACAATAGGATCGATATATTCGTCCAATAACTTCTTTGGAAGGGGTTCTCATCGAGTCGCAAACACATGTTCCTCATCTCAGACGGTATCGATAACTGAGATTTTGTAGCTTGGAAGTACTCCTTATATCTGGTGTTTTTTTAGAGATAGAACTTGAAATTCAAATAGAACACATTCAAATAAAACACATTCAAATTCTGTTTTATTTTAAAGACAATTTCATGACATTTATGTTTTGAAAATAATTTCCGGCATATGTTCACCACGACTAGTTCTGAGAACGGCATTCAACCAGACCAATTTTTGACCACTTTTTCGTGTAATTCAGGTCTTACTTCAGCAATAACACGAGTTATGTTGGCTTCCAAAGCGTCTATTGTTTCTGTTTTATTAGCATAAACCAATGACTTGACATAACCCTAGAGAAAATAGTCCATTGGAGTTATGTCGCATGATCTTAGAGTCCAATAGACGAGTCCCTTCATGCTGGCCAACTGTTGAAAAATACCTGTAAATCACTTCCCTTTTTTTCGCAATGATTCAACTTTTACCTAAAAGCTTTAATCCTAATGAGTGTATCCTGAAAATATTAGATGTCACGAAGGTCTTCACCCAAAGCTATAAATTTTTGTTTTCTTAGGGTTTCATCAATGGAAAATAAATATCCCCACCAAAATGTTCGAATGGAGAATTTGAATTTTTCGAATCAAATGAGGATTTCGCTAGAGTTTGTTTTTTATAATAACTTTTCTGATGAATGAGATGTTTCTATTAACAGTGTAAAAATGATTCAAGATACTGCAGAAATACCAAATTCAAATTTCATTAATTTCCGAAGAAGGAGCACTCGTATGAAGACCTGTTGCAAGATGTAAAACTGATTATTATAGGTGTTTTCTTTGAATTCGTAGAGATCATAGGAAGACTTTCAGTGAATTAATGTATTATTAACCCTGTATTGTGGAGTTTATTAAATATAGGTGTATAATTGGGTTTTCGCTTCTAATTGGATAGAAATCCTACGAGGAATTCAAAGGAAATTAGGGAAATAAATGATTGTTTTGAATGTTCTTTACTTGCATGGAAACCTACTACACAATAACAACCCAAAAGTATTTACAACTGCCATAGACTATGATCTGGATGTGAATAAGTTCTGATGCCGCATGAGAAATTAGGATCATTGTACTGTAAAATCATTATAATGAAGTATCACTTTGAAATTATACTATATTCTTAAAATGTAAAGTGGTAAATTCATCAATTCAACATCAGAACTTGGCCAGTGAATACCACATTTCAAAATATCAGCTAAATACACACAATATATTTACTAAAAATATGGTTCGCCGTTGATTGAGAAAATCCCTTAAAAATGGCTACTTCACAAACAGTTTCAGTTCTATTAATACTAAAGCTAATTAATCTCTCTGGAGCAATTTATTTATGGATTTTTCAATCTGGATATAAATTGACATAATCGTCCACGTGAAGGGAACAAACACATATATTCTTTGCAGCAAGGTTCCCATCCATAGTTTGTCTATCCATGCTTTTCTCCAGTCCAATTTATACAATATGCCAAAGGCATTAGTGATATTCGGTGTTGTGGCATCTTTCTCAGGAAATTTATCAAAACGAACAGCCGTGTTTTTACTTTTCTTTGAAGAGCAATTGAAAACAGTTTTTTCCAGTACTAGTACTTTGCTTACATTGTTATATAATCATCTACTGGCCTAAAATTCAAATATATCATGACTATTGAAACATAAAAATCTTTTCGTGCAGATACTTCACCTTTTCTAATTTCCATCTTACAGGAAGATGAAGTCACAGCTCAGTACCTCGAATTACGAGGATCATATCCCTCAAGAATACCTGAAACAGCCATTGATTTAGAATAGATATTCTAATTTCTAAGTCAATGAAAACAGCTTAGGAGCAAGTAGAAATATAAACAACAAACAAGTCGTTTTCTAGGTTGGAAAGTCATAGAAGTCATTAATGAAAACATAAGAAAACAAAAATTTATAGCTTTTGATGAAGACCTTCGTGACATCTAATATTTTCAGGATACACTCATTGGGATTAAAGCTTTCAGGTAAGAGTTGAATCATTGCGAAAAAAAGGGAAGTGATTTTCAGGTATTTTTAAACAGTTGGCCAGCATGAAGGGACTCGTCTATTAACTGGACCATTTCTCGAAATAATGTTATCGCCAAATCTTTCTTTCAATAAATCAATTGTTACGGTAGCAGCATGACGTGCAGCACCATCTTGTTGGAACCGAAACACTTCGGGGTCAATACCATTCATATTTTGAAACAAATTATCATTGATCATCGATCTGTAACGAGCACCATTTACTGTTACATCAGCTCCAGCATCGTTTTTGAAGAAATATGGACCGATGATGCCTCCAGCGTGTAAAGCACACCATACAGTGCATTTTTCAGGATGCAATGGAACCTGCAGAACTTCTTGAGGATTGTTTTCCCTCCATATACTGCAATTTTGCTTGTTTACGTAGCCTTCCAACCAGAAATGAGCTTCATCACTAAACACAATATTCCGATAAAAAATTGGATCAACTTCAAGCTGTTCTAGGGCCCATTCAGCAAACAAACGACGCTTATTATGGTCAAGTGGCTTCAGTTCTTGAACCAGTTGGATCTTGTATGGGTGTAGACAAGATCTTTACGCAAAATTTTCCATGTGGTGGATGAACAGAGTCCAACTTGTCGTGAACGTCGACGAATAGACAAATCTGGATCTTTATCAACACTATCACTCATAGCAGCGATATTTTCTTCTGTACGTACAATTCTTCGTCTTGGTGTTGTTGTTGCATTGAGTAGAGAAAATGTTGTCCGAAATCTATCGATAGTTCGACGAATAAGCTGCTCTGATGGTCGATTATGTAAATCATAAATTTTACGAAGTGCTCTATTAGTTAGGCGAATAGAACACTGATTTTGAGATTAAATTTCAACAGTTTGTGGACGTTGTTACAACGTGAATCTTTCATGATAATTCGTCAATGCTAATTGAACAGAATTGTTAAAACAACGTGGCTTCTACCTTCTGTCAAATCACAGATATCCCTGCCACTCTACCACTCTAAAAAAACACCAGATACTTAAAATTTCTAAATGAAAGTGGAGTGACCTTCGGAGATGAAATTACCGAAAAAAGCGATTCCCTGCGACAATAGGAGGGACATAAAATAAATCGTCATTATGCTAAAACCATTCCACTTCAACGTTGACATTGTTTCAGCCCACAAGCCCATTTTATCGAAGACAGGATCCATTATATCATTATTTCACCAATGAAATTCTGGATCTGCTGAAACTTTCCTCCTTTATCTCGACCGGATCGATGGAAATATGAGAGTACCTGTATTCATGTCGAACTGTTTCGACCCACGCCCTCGAAAATGTTAATAGAACAATAAGAGGAGGCGGAAATAATTCCAATTTAATTACCCACAATTGAATTCATTGGGCTATATTGTTACCTACTTCCAAGGAATTTTATGCAAATTCCGACTGGTATTATTCGCCGATGAAAAATGTTTATGGGATAGAAATGATGCATAATTTTATCGGTTTCTTCTTCGTGCCAGCCAGTTTTGCTAAAGGCGTTGGCGTATGCGGATGCCCAACTGGAAAGCGAAGATCTTCAAGAACGTTCACCTAAGAAAGAACACCGTTTGGCCAGAAAATGGCTTCATCTGATAAAGGGTTTTCCAATAAGGGGTGTAATTTTGAATAGTCCCCTATTTCAGTAGATGCCACATTTGGAGCTGTCATTTTTTGACATTTGACAACTAGAAACTACGTCATTAATTAAAATGGAACGTTTCAACAATGCATTGAAATGATTAAAATTCACTATAAAAATGCTGACAATTTGGCAGAGACGGTTCGTAAAACTGGAACATTTTTGGATCGTCTTGAAGCACCTTGTCGAACCGCAATACAGAAATTGGTGGAAAAATTTGAGCTGTTGGGACAAGTTAGTGAAGACCAGCCGAGAATATTGCTGCTGTAGCCAAAATTGTTGAAGAAAACACAGGTTTGTATATTCCTCGTCGTTCTTTTGAATTAGGCATTCAACAAACGTCACTACTCCGTATTTTGCATTAAAATTTAGGTCATAAGGGGCAGTATCACCTTTTGAATCGTGGTAAATCTCCATTCAAAAGTGCTCTCTTTATTTCACGAGTAAGTACCCTAATTTACGACGTAGAGACTTGATTTTTTTCAAATTGAAGTTGAAGAACGTCCCGAGGGCAAATAGTTTTCTTTTTTTCGATTTAATTAGTTTTTCAATTAAAAAAACCAGGGTAATCGTTAGATCTGGGGTTATTGAATATGTTTTTCGTTTTTCATGAGTACAAGCTATATTTTTGAAATAATCATCATGAAGATTTCTGTAGTTTATAGAAGATTAAATTGCAGAGGGCAAATGGTTGCGATTTTTTGGATTTAATTAGTTAGAGTTATCGTTGAAAATCCTCTCTATCCTCAACTTATGACTGTTTGGAGTGGTTTAGGATCCGGCGGAGTCATTGAACCTTACTATTTTGAGAATGAGATTGGAGCAACAGTTGCGGTGAATGGATTGTGCTATCGAGATTTGATTAATGATTCTGTATGACCGGAATTGGATGGTATTGATCTGGACAACGTTTTCTCTCAACAAGACGGAGTTACGTGCCACACAAGCAACGAAACCACTGATCTTCTACGGAAAAAGTTTCCGGACCGTGTTATCTCTTGAAGAGGTGATCACAATTGGCCACCGAGAACTTGTGATTTAACACCTTGCGACTTCTTCCTTTGGGTCCATGTGAAAGAGGATATCTACGCCAAGAGCCCAGCGTCGATTCAAGACCTCAATGATGGAATTCGTGAGGCTATCGAGGACATAGGGCAGCCACCTTGCGATTTGGTTATGGAAAATTTCATGAAAAGGATATGGTCCTGTAATCGTGGTGGTCATTTGGCTGATGTTATTTTCCATTATTGACGGCATACCTTCCTCTTTATGATGAAATAAAAATCATTCATCAGGAAAAAATCGCATTTTTCATTGAATGTCACCATAACAATTCTTGTTGAAAAACCCTTTACATTAAATTTGTGAAATATCAGATTAAACTTCCCTATTGAGAATTTCGTGTTTTGGTTACATTTGCAATGCATTTGAGAGCTGGCAAATAGTATATTCTAAGACTAGTTGCAGAATGGACTCCTATTCCAATACGAATGCGAAATTCGAAAACGAAGGAGCGAGTTTTCGAACGCACGAGTATTGGAATTTCATTCTGCAACGAGTATTAGACGATATTTTCTCTATTTCAGTCAAATTTCGTGAAATACTGTTGAAATTCAATGAAAAACTCATCCTAGTGACTTTTGTATTGTATCTTGGCAGTTGGTGACTGTTACGAAATCGACATTTCCGAATTGACGTGTGTTGAACTCATTACGATATTGAAATAGAGAAATTAATATTTTCTTCGGGCCACATTCGGGATATCTTTAGGACGACACAATGACAATTGCGAATTATGTTTATCAGAGATATAGCTATGTGACATCAAGCTCAGTTATGCTGATTTCTTATGTGCGTGGATTGCTTCCAAAAAGCTATCGAAGCTCACTTCGAAAATGGTGCCTTGTTTTCCATCTCCAAGAGCCCGCTCTGATGTTCGATAGGAACACTTGCTCTTCCATTATCAACCATCCACTCAACACGGCCGGGGCGTGATTAATTCACTGTCAAAATTACATCTCATCGAGACGAAGGAAGTTTATCGATAAGAGCAATTAATTCAACGTCACGGATTCAATGGCGTCCAGAGACATTTTCTGGAAAAAATCGAACGATCCTCAGGTCCCCATTACAAATCCCCTTTGAGTTAGAAAAGATGATAAATGATGGCCGCGACCAGCCGTGATCTATTGATTAGCTCGTTAGGAAACGTGCCAACGGTCCGGAGCAGTACTCGCAGTAAAGAAGGGATAATGATCCATTCGAGGTGCCTGCGTTTAGATGCACCCAGAAAGAAGCTCCTGCATAATTTTGGACTTTGAGGTCACCCTTCAGAGCGAGTAGGAAAACTGATCCGATAGAGGCGCCACCGTGCATTTTATGTAATATCTCCATAGAACTTACATTATCACTATGAATTCTATGAATATCTCTGAACGAAATTATCTGTTGATTCACTTTAAATCGGAAGTTGAACTATGTATACACCATTCACAATTATAAAATCACAACTCTGGCCATGGTTTCGTTATCAGGAATTGGTGCACCTGATAAAAAATCTGTGCGCGTACAGAGAATATCTTTAATGACAAAACGGCGTTGCCAGTTTCTTTGTTTACATCAAAGTAAAAGTATCAAAGATATTTTGACATGGGTACAAACGGCAAATTTGAATTGGACCAAAAATCGATTTATAAGCAAGTTTTTTTTAGGTATCTGGCCGTTTGGAAAGATTTCAAACGAAATTCCGGTCCCCCAGAAGTTTGGTTAGTTTCGGTATCGTTTTTGGTGCTCAAAATTTATTTGGAATGTGTAAATGGACAAAAAAGGCTTCCTTATACGATCTTTTCACGAAAGCGAACGGAAAATATGGTTCAGGTAGGATTTTCGAGGAATTATGAGGAAAGAACTTGCAGAATGAAATTGCATGATTTTCGTAAGTAAACGGGTTTTGGATGGCCATCATCGGTCTCTAAATGATTATTGTTGATCGTTTTCACGTTTCAGAAAAAGAACCACTTCGTATAAGCCCATTTTGAAGAAATTTGTGTATGTAACATTCAACGGTAGGTATTTGCTCTTAATCGAAAGAATATATTATATCTAGTGCTACTTCTTTCAAAAGAGACACAAGATTTTAATGATGTAGAAGCCCTATAATGTGGAGGAGTTTGTGTCTTATTTTAGAACAGGTGAATGATAAATGTGAAGCATATGTTTGACCTGTTCCATATTATTTGTACAAACCTACTGTGGTTGTAATGTATGAATATTTTTTAAACTAATAAATTACTATACAGTCAGAATATTTTACTCCTTGTTCATAAGATCAAATAAATGAAATGTACATATCTTCTACTCTTATTTTCGTTAAGTTAGCTATTGAGGTTATGTTCCAAGAAAAAGTTCCTGTTGCATCAGAACTCCCTTCAACTATTTGGATTCCAGTAGAGGGATATAGTGTTCCATTATTCTTGATTCAACAATTGATGTCAAGTCTTGATCTTTCAGTTCAAGAGGATAATAAACATTAAATCTTCACAAGCATGCATATGAAAATTATGTGAAAGCAATGCAATTTCCTTCCATGGCGAAAAATAATATATTTCAACAGTGATCTCTTGTACTTTTCATGCAAATAACTAGAAAAGGAATCCTTTCTATCAATTCATATAAACGTTAATTATTTTCGTCCATCACATCTTTTCCAATTCATTCATTTTCCGAATAAATTCACATTCTGAGAAATACGCTAAGAATGTAGAAAGGGCAACATAGTGTTGACTTGGAACGTAAAAATATTTTGAAAAACGTCATAACTTCGATACAGAGTGGAATGTGTCAAATTTCCAAGGCCAGAGTTGTGATTTTATAATTGTGAATGGAGTATATTTTCATGGGTCTTTCGTTTGAAATAAAACAGAAGCATGAGTTGGCTCATTTTCTTCTATTTTTGAAAGAAAAAAATGTACTTTCTAAATGAAATCGATTTCGATTATTTCATTAAGTCTTCAGCCTTCAAAATAGGAAACGTATACCGCCAAATGGCGGTGCAGTGCATTAATTTCTATTTATTGGATTATTCTGTATTCAGCTTAATAGAACAAATGTTGGGGCGCAGGGAATATTAAAAAGGAAAACCTACCCTGAACTAGATCTCACACTGACTGTATAATACACTCTCTCTCCTTCACCAGTCATCTGGAAGTAGATACCTGCGGGGCGTGTCATTCAAAAGAAATTCAATTCCATGTCAGAATCCACAATTGTAAGAGACATTTAATTTTCACTAATCGACGGCTAAAAGCTGGAACAAACCTTAATAAATTGTTTTTGATAAAAATGGATATTTTTCATTTCGAAAAAAAATTCAAAGAAATAAATTTCGCGAAAACAACACATTGTTGTAATATTATTTATAAAAAAACGGTATATTCTGTGAGAAAAATGAGATAGACGTTTGATACACTAAATGATAGATTTCAATACTGAAAACACAAAAATATTTGTTCGTTTCGATGGTGGAAATGTTGAAAAATAACCAAAAATGATGGGGAATATCCTTTTCATTCATTCAATACTTATAAAATATTTTTTTATTATTTTTATCTGTATACACTCATACATCCCTTCATCAATCAGAAAAAAAATAGTTTCTGAGTCCCTTTTTCCAAGGACGTAGACCCTTAAGGGGCAGTATCACCTTTTGAATCGTGGTAAATCTCCATTCAAAAGTGGTCTCTTTATTTCACGAGTAACTACCCTAATTAACGACGTACAGACTTGAATTTTTTTCATAAATTGAAGTTGAAGAACGCCCCGAGGGCAAATTGTTTTTTTTTTTCGATTTAATGAGTATTTCAATTAAAAAAAAAACAGGGTAATCGTTAGATCCGAGGTTATTGAATATGTTTTTCGTTTTTCATGAGTACAAGCTATATTTTTGAAATAATAATCATGAAAATTTTTGTACTTTATAGAAGATTAAATTGCTGAGGGCAAATTGTTGCAATTTTTCCGATTCAATTAGTTTTTCTTAAAAAAAAACAGGTTGAACTTCAGCGTTTTGGAAACTACACTTAATGATTTTTTTCCGACGGTTATTCATCATTTTTTGGAAAAAATCGCAACTAGTCGCCCTCGGCAATTCAGTCTTCTATAAACTACAAAAATTTTCATGATTATTATTTCAAAAATATAGCTTGTACTCATGAAAAACGAAAAACATATTCAATAACCTCAGATCTAACGATTACCCTGTTTTTTTAAATTGAAAAACGAATTAAATCGGAAAAAAACTATTTGCCCTCAGGGCGTTCTTCAACCTCAATTTAAAAAAAAGTCTCTACGTCATAAATTAGGGTACTTACTCGTGAAATATAGACACCACTTTTGAATGGAGATTCATCACGATTCAAAAGGTGATACTGCTCCTTAAGAACTCCAATCCTTTCTGAGTTTACCCACAAAATTTCAGTTCTCAAAGTGAAACCATTTTCAAATACAACTTGAAATAAAAACACACTACATTGAACGCCCACCTTATTGAAACTCTAGCTGGTTGATTATTATTATCCTAAAAAAACGCTCCTCCTATACTACATTCACGGTTGGCCATGACATTCTGAAATGTTAGGTTATGGTCATTTGACTGTCAAATAAAAACGCAACGTTGTCCTTTCTACATAGAGGTCGTAGTAATAACGTATTTATCAAAATGTTTATTCACTTGGGGAAAATAATGAATTTCAGAAAATATTATGTGAATCCAATAATTTCAAAGACCTGGCGAATGTTGAAGAAACTTTTTTCTCTGTTGATACTGGAAATATTACACCTATATAAACATGGTTGGATGATTTAGTTATGCTATTTTCTTGTACGGAAATCAAGAGACGAGTGTTGAAAATTTACTGAAAAATAATGGGCAGAATAGTCCGTTACTTTGTGATGGTTCATTCGACAAAAGAATAAAAGTACTCGGATAACCCAACTGAAAAACTTCTAAACGAAC
Organism: Adalia decempunctata; assembly: GCA_951802165.1. Lineage (NCBI taxonomy): Eukaryota > Metazoa > Arthropoda > Insecta > Coleoptera > Coccinellidae > Adalia > Adalia decempunctata. The sequence goes on along the minus strand of OX637695.1, from coordinate 2,478,498 downwards.
AGACGGGCTTATGAAATTCCCCAATTTTCAAAATTCTCGAGAAATAAACCTACAGAAGACATTTGAATAATTTTCTGTACAACTTGAAATACTCCAGTATGAAAATGTAGCAGCACTACGAAACCTGTGTCACATTTAGACATTAAAAGAACTAACTCCATTCACAAAGTTAAAAAACAGTAAGTAGAAATTAGCATTGGCAACGTCTCTGAGAATCATTTAACATTTAACCAACCTGCGTCAGTTTTGAGTAGAAAAACTTGATAGACCTAAATAGCCAGACAATAGGGATACTTTATGAAAGTTAATGGAGTACACTTTGATCTTCTCGTGAAATACAGACTAATTTTCATCAGTTCAAGAATCCTTGACTGAGAGCGACAAAAAGTCTTGGGAGAGTCTGCGTAAACAGAGTGCCGGAAGAAAGCAAGTTTAGATGACTGCTCGGCTGTTCGAGATGTATGTATATATAATGAATTTAATGTATTTATGTATTTTGTATAAGATACCCCGTAGGGCTATTGTTGAGAGTGTAAGATTTTAACCTAACAACGGCTCGGGTGAATGGTGATCAGACATGTGGGAGGTATGGTATGCGACAACGTCTTATAATGAGTGCGTTTTTTTTAACTGCTGCTTTCTTCCATTAAGAATTATTTGATGTTCAAGAGTTCATTTTCACAACTTTGATTTCACGGAAATTTGTTTTGATAATGCTAATTAAGGGTTAATTTATAAAGGCATTATGTGGTGGGAAGAATTTAAGTTACCCACAAATAGAAGAGTAGGTCAATTTTACCGAAAATGAAAGTGTAAAATATAAATTTACAGATTGACAAGAAGATAGAATTAGCGGATTGGAAATATGTAGGTAAATTAGAATTGAAATAATAAATGTACCCAAATATGAATATGAATTTGAAGAAGATCACATAGGAGGTCATGGTTTCGTTTTCAGGAGTTGGTGCCCCTGATGAAAAGCACTTAACATATGATGAAAAGTGCGCGCACAGGAAATATCGTTAATGACAAACCGACGTTGACAGTTTCTTTGTTTACATCAAAGTAAAAGTATCAAAGATATTCCACATTTTGTTAGGTTTACAAATTGTTCGCAGATTTTTGGTATTTAATCGATATTTGCAGGTGAGTTTTTCGTCGAATATCCAAGATTAACGTATGTTTATTGTTTTTAGCACCAGTTTGGGGCGTGAGGACAATTTTCAAGACCAGGACGAATGTTTACATTTCGAGGTTGAAGGGGTACACGGGAATTTCGTTGAAAGAGCTGTTATTTGGACAGATATCGCAGTAGATGGATCGGGTGGAGCCTCGAGAGGTCGATTAGGATGATATTTTTCAGGTTTTTAAAGAAATTTGGCGATATCTGAGCAGATTTGCAAAAGTTAGGTACCTCACTAATGAGGTGGAACTTAGACCTAATTCTCCTATAAGAAACGCTTTTTAAAGGTCTAGATGGTGAAAAATGTATTTTTTAGATGTTGTTTGAACAAACGCAGCCGAGTTTTATATCCCAACATTGATTTTAAGAAAGTTATCAACAAAATAAAATTGACATTATTCTTGATTCTTGTAATTACCCATCAATTCATCTTAAATCTTTGGGTTGATGTTTTTTGATGAATTCTTGATTAGAATCAACAATTGATGTCGTCAAGTCTTGAACTTTCAGTTCAAGAGGATAATAAACATTAAATCTTCACAAGCATGCATATGGAAATTATGTGAAAGTATTGCAATTTTCTTCCATGACGAAAAATAATATATTTCAACAGTGATCTCTTGTACTTTTCATGTAAATAACTAGAAAAGGAATCCTTTCTATCAATTCATATAAACGTTAATTATGTATTTTATTACATCACATCTTTTCCAATTCATTAATTTTCCGAATAAATTCACATTCTGAGAAATACGCTAAGAATGTAGAAAGGGCAACATAGTGTTGACTTGGAACATGAAAATATTTTGAAAAACGTCATAACTTCGATACAGAGTGGAATGTGTGAAATTTCCAAGGCCAGAGTTGTGATTTTATAATTGTGAATGGAGTATATGTGACATTTTCTAAACAGCTGAAGAGTTCTTCGCGTATAGAAAATAAGGTGAATATCGAAAATTCGCCATAACATGAAATTAACTTTTAAAATATTAAAAATTTCCAAAATTGGAGGAAAATTTTTTGAAAAACTTTCACTTGGCGAGAATAGCTTGACTTTTCTCTATCATCACGCAGAATAAGTTGTGAAAAAAACGTTGTGCTGATACTGAAATATTGAAAAACAATTTTGCTAGACGATAAACTAACATTCTTCTTCCACTCCTGTCAACGTCTAGTAAAACGGTGGTGATTCTGACGTCTTCGAATTGAAGGCATTTTTTGCGCTTATTGAAGGCATAGTTTTCGCAAAAATATAAAATGTTGATATTGTTATTATTAGGTTATTTGAATAATGCAAAAAAATCTTGATAGATAGAAGAGTTTTTGAGGATATGCTCCCAAGTGTTATAACTGATTAATGAACATATTGAAATGACTGTCCGTCAATATCGGGAAAGATTTCCCGAAACAGAACCTGGAATTCCAAGCAGGTCACCCGCAATGAACCATTTTGTACCACAATAACACCAATCAGATAAGGCCTCAAGATCGAGAGAATAATCGAAGCCTAACCTCGCTAAGATGACTGACAGATCAGATTGTCGTTGGGCGGGATGGGTTTTCGATCAGGCCACGGACACCTGGGGCACCGTCCAGATAAAATCTATGCTCACGTAATTAATTGTGTTTTTATATTTTGTTTAATCATTCTATTAAGGAACGATCTTACCACCGATGACGACGAGGCGGACGGCCGATAGGAAATTCTTCGGATGCTCGAATTCCGTTCTGTGTTAGGAGGTTACAATATGAATGAGTTAGGGGTTCATACAGGGTGTAAGAAACTGTCCAAATAAAGAGGGGCGAACAAATATACTAACTGACAAAGAAACTGCAACACCCAGAAGGAGCTGTTTGAATTCTCATTTTTTCTTGGTAGAACATATACAGAGTGTAACAGCCAAATGGAATAAATTCGATAACAAATAAATGAGGGGGTGTTAAGAAAAACGCTCGGACACGTCGATTTGTAATTTTAAATGCGCATATTTTTCAAGAAAATAAAATTATATAGGGTGTTCCATGCGACCGTGGCCAATACCAACTTTCTTATTTCAAATGCAACCCCCCCCTGTATATTATTTATTTTTTGGATTCTTCAGAAAATTCTAGACATAATTCATGTACAATGTCCTATACCTATCTTCAACTTTTTCGAAAATATTAAGTGTTTTCAGATTTTTTACAAAAATTAACATTTTTAATGAAAATTATTTTATTTCACAAATTCGATACATTACACTCAATACTTATTTCCCATTTACCTCTTGATATGAAGAAAGTAAGCAAAAACCTTTACTGAGAAGAAATTAAAAAAAAACAAAAACAGATTTGTTTATTCTCATAGCCTTAGTAACACGTTGTCTGTAGCATGTTGCCAAGACGTTCGCGGCGAGCATTTTGAACATTTCCTACATTGACATTAATGTTTTTGTTTGTTTTTTTTTTAATAATTAAGAAATAACCATTTTTACTTATTAGGTTTTAAGTGTAACGTACCGAATTTGTGAAATAAAATAATTTTTATTTAAAACGTTGACTTTTGAAATAAATCTGAAAACACTCAATACTTCCGAAATAGTTAAAGATAGGTATAGGACATTGTGCAAGAATTGTGTCTAGAATTCTCTGAAGAATCCAAAAAATAAATTATATACAGGGGGTTGCATTTGAAATAAGAAAGTTGGTATTGGTCACCGTCACATGGAACACCCTATAAAATATTATTTTCTTGAAAAATATGCGCATTTAAAATTACAAATCGACGTGTCCGAGCGTTTTTCCCAACACGCCCTCATTTATTCGTTATCGAATTTGTTCCATTTGGCTGTTACACTCTGTATATCAACGAACAGTAACTTATTAGAAGTGTCAGTGTGGAGTTCGACGTCAAAAAAGTAAACCAGAGTTACGCCATAAATTAAAAAAAAAGATGTCCACCGAAATTGTAAAAATCGAAAAATTGGAGTATCGAGCCATCATCAAGTACCTTCATTTAAAAGGGTTGAGAGATAAGCAGATTTACGAAGATATTTTTTATACCCTTGGTGATCAATGTCCTTCGTATGCGACCGTGAAAAATTGGACTGCAAGCTTCACAAGAGGTAAATTTTCCATTGAAGATGATGACCGATCGGGAAGGCCAGTTTCTGTGTCAGTCCCCGAAAATATCGATGCAGTTCATGACATGATTTTATCAGACCGTCGAATTAGCCTAAAACGGCTGAAGCACTGAAAATTTCATTCGAATGCGTTCCGCATATAGTTCACGTCAATTTGGACATGAAAAACATTTCTGCAAAATGGATCCCCAACTGTTTAAATGTTGACCAAAAGCGTGCAAGGGTAGAATCATCGCGTTCGATCTGTGCTCGATTTGAAAACGATTTAGACTTCTTAAACCGAATTATTACTATGGATGAGACTTGGGTACATTTCTACGATCCATAAACAAAGTAACAATCGATGGAATGGCGACACTCTGGTTCTCCAAGACCTAAGAAGTTTCTTGTCCAAAAATCTGCTGGAAAAGTTCTTGCTTCAGTTTTTTGGGATTCTCATGGAGTAATCATGATTGATTTTTTGGATAAGCGTATAACAATAACTGAAGATTACTATTCGACATTACTGACCACTCTACGGGAAAAAATTAAAGAGAAAATGTATTTTGTTTTTACAAACGCCCCTTTACACAAATTTCATGTTGCCATGCAAAAAATTCGTGATTTAGGGTTAGAATTACTAGAACACCCCCCTTATTCATCAGATTTGGCTCCGTCCGACTATCATCTCTTTCCTCAACTGAAAAAAAGTTTAAAAGGTCGTAAATTTTCTTCCAACGAGGAGGTTATAAAAGCTGTGGAGGACTGGTTTGCAGAGCAAGAAGAAACATTTTTTTTTAAAGGTCTAGAGACGTTGCAGGTTCGCTGTGATAAATGTATTCAATTAAGAGAAGAATATGTTGAGTAATAAAATATTTTGACATTGAAATTTTGCTTGGTTCTATAGTGGGCTAAGAGTTTTTCAATATATCCTCGTATTGCATCAATGCCAAAACGTGTTGGGGAGTATATAATGATTTACTCCTTACTTTACTATCTATGTTTCACCAAAAATATTTAAAATTCAAACAGCTCTTTCTGGGTGTTGCACTTTCTCTGGCCCTAATAGTTTATAGTATACCTATACTTTACCTAGAAAAATTGCTGCTGTGCATTGGCCAGTTCGAATTGAATGTTTCACTCCATCATTTCGCTTTTGGAAGTGCTCACCTCCAAGTGCGAGTTCTAATCTGAGAGTGTTCCAAATGAACGGAAATTGAGTTCATTAAGAGCGTCCCACAATGTGCCCATTTCATCCCAGATGATCGGGGAGAACGAGCTCGATCTCGACCAGAGACCGGTGGAAATGCAAATTCGGAAACATTGAAAACACACGGACCATTTAACAATTATAACTCAATTATGCAAAATACGGCCTCTATCGGCCGTTGCCGTTCGGAAATTAACAGAGACAAGTTAAAACGGAAACGGAAGCGTCAGAACGTCACTGCAAGATTAGCTGCGCGCTCTATATATAACATCGCTAATTTGGACTGTTGGCTTGTGATATATTTGTTAATTATGAAACACGTATTTCGGAAATTGGATTTCTGCTTTACGAATAATCACTGATTTACGACGGGCCGTGTATGGGGATTGTTGTTTAATTAAACCGGGGATGGCGGAATACGAATTGCATAAATATGGACGCCATATCTGCCGATCCATCTTCTGCGAAATACAATCTGAACAGTTGAACTGATATTGCTACTATGCATATCTATCCGCATCGATGAAGGCTTATTTAGTTGGAATTACCAGGATAATTCTCAAAAGAATTGCTTTCAAATTGTTGAGATCCCCAAAATTATACCTTAAGACTGTTTTCATAATAAACATGCAAAAATAATAGAATTACAGTTCATCCAAGAATTATTGACATCTCGGGGGGCCTTGGAGAATCGAAATTATGTTGGTAATAGCCAATTCAGTAATATTTTGAGTTGCAGAATTCAGGATGGTGTTGAAAATAACACTGACGTTTTGTTCTGTCATTAATATTCTTCGAACAAATTTGGTAATTAAATGCGCAAGTGCTAAATCTTTGGAATGAGGCTCTTGAAGAATGTACAGCTAATAGATGGAAAGTCTTCACAGAGCACGTAGAAAAAGAAATAGGGGAATATTAGTCAAAATATATGGGATGTTATGATATTGCTGACATGAAGCCTTTAATTATGAACATGACGAGTTCTGTCTAGATAAGGAAATTATGACAGTGAATTTTGAAGCAGAATAGGAATATTCACATTTTCAATATCACATTTTATACTCCTTCATTGTTAACAAAATGTCATGACAAAATTCCTCATATATTTAATAGATCCATTCGTTAAGTTTTGTTTCTTTCTTGATATCGTTACAATTTTTTCAATCCATACACTTCGCAGCAACACGATTCAAATTATCAACTATACTTTTCTTATTTGACGAATATTCATATTGAACTTTGGAAAGGAACATGCTTTTTAATCATCCACGATATTTTTCGATATCGGCCCAGAATTTCCAGGACGTATACTCCTATAATTGATCGTTCGAAAATGTATCAATACAAGATAAAAAATAATATACTGCTGGTATACAGATTCACACCATGGTAATCTTATGTGATAATTGAGGACATTTTCATATTTATAGTGCCCTACTTCGAAAAAATACTATTTAATTTTAAGGGGCAGTATCACCTTTTGAATCGTGGTAAATCTCCATTCAAAAAGTGGTCTCTTTATTTCACGAGTAAATACCCTAATTTACGACGTAGATACTTGATTTTTTTTTTTAAATTGAAGTTGAAGAACGTCCCGAGGGTTAATAGTTTTTTTCGATTTAATTAGTTTTTCAATTAAAAAAAGTACAAGCTATATTTTCGAAATGATCATCATGAAAATTTTTGTAGTTTATATAGAAGCAAGGGCGGTCCTAGGCTGATTTTCTGGGGGGTGTAATAATTGGATGAACAATCGAAATTTTAAACTAAAAATTTAAAGGAACACCCTTTAGGTATCTCGAATACGAAGCATTTGCAGTCCCATGTTTGAAGGTCTTACGTGTATGTATCCGTACTGAGTGATTATACAGGGTGTCCCAAGTTCGAGTGGCTATTAGACTTTTCTGGAGAACTGGACATATTTGAAATCTGAAAATTGGGATTATGATATTGTTCATTGTTATTCTCCGCAGAATCCAACGCAATCATTAAAAAATAGGGTTCTAATATGAAAAACAGAAGTTATGGCCAATTTTCGATCATAGTTTTCGACACAAAATTTGAAACACCCTGTGATGATAGGTATTTATGGAATTCAAAATATGCATGACTTTTCCACATTCCTCTACTTTGACTTCGTGAGAACAGTTTGCACTTGGATAGTTCAGAAGAAGAAAAATAAACATGATACTAGCTATGAATATTCGACTTTTTCTAAGGTTTTCTTTTTAAATATTTTGAAAACTATTTGATTGAATACAATGGTTTTAACAGAAATGTATTAACCATTGAATACTCAATCATATCATTGACGAAAATAAATTTATTTTCACTCCCTGTATAACCGGAAGTGCTCAGGCTCCCAAAATATTTTAGGTCTGTAGAGAATTTTGAACAATATCATAATCCCAATTTTCAGATTTCAAATATGTCCAGTTCTTCAGAAACGTCTAATAGGCACTCGAACTTGGGGCACCCTGTATAAAAACCTCGATAAAAACACAAAGCCATATTCCATGATCTGTGAGTTGATTCATAATTCATATCACTTAAGGATTTTTCCATTCCGCTGATCTCTTTATTTATTTGATGTTAATCTTATTTCATATTTCAATGCCTTAGTCATAACTCTGTGATTTTTTTCGAAGTTTATACCTATAACTCCAGAATGTTTTATTTATTTGTGTTGTTTATTTTTTTCTGTTAATTCCATATCATTATAATATTATTTCAAAGCCGAAGTCATATAGCCCTGCGATTTTTTCTCAAAGATGATATAACTTTTTTTTGTTAGTTTTTTCATGAATAAAATTTGAAAAATCGAATTAGTTGTAGTGCTCTGGGGAAAACTACACTCAATGATTTTTTTCCGAAAGTTGTTCATCATTTTTTGAAGAAAATCGCAACTATTTGCCCTCGGCAATTCAATCTTTTGTGAACTACAAAAATTTTCATGATGATTATTTCAAAAATATAGCTTGTACTCATGAAAAACGAAAAACATATTCAATAACCCCAGATCTAACGATTACCCTCTTTTTTTTAATTGAAAAACTAATTAAATCGAAAAAAAGAAAACTATTTGCCCTCAGGACGTTCTTCAACTTCAATTTAAAAAAAAATTAAGTCTCTAAGTCGTAAATTAGGGTACTTACTCGTGAAATAAAGAGACCACTTTTTGAATGGAGATTTACCACGATTCAAAAGGTGATACTGCCCCTTAAGGATATATTTATATATTCATTGGTATGATGAAAGCACAGAAAATTTTCAGTGACTTTCAAGTAACCAGAAATAAAGCTGCGACTTCTCTTCCAAATTGCTCAATTGCTATTACAAAACTCACATATGAATATGTGCGAAATCGTCAAATTTTACACGGAGGATTCGAACGGTATCTGTAAGAGCCCTTCGAAATCATTTTGAGGAACAATAGATGGGTAGTCTCAACCAGTACCATGAGGAGACAGTTGCATTCCTCAAATTTAAGGGCAAGAAGACCTTCAAGAATACCTCGGCTATCACCTGGACACAGAGCTTCCATCAGTTGCAATCAAATGACATATGTACATCTTTTCGTTGGGGCACTCTATATAGACGGTAGGGATGAGATTCCATTCAGAGAGTTGAGTAACCTCAGAGGCAGAAAATTTCTGCTCCACGTCGAGGTGGATTTTCGGGATCAGTCTCAACAATGGAAAAGAAGAACAATATCGGGGAGATAATTTCATTATTCAGAGCCGAGCCCTCGGACGTTTCACGAAGAATAGTGAAATAATATGATGCTTGATTTCAATCGAGACACATTGTACGCCGTCCCAGTGTTTCGAATTGTCCTGATTAGGCCCCTACTGGATTTAATAGATATCATTATTACAATTATCTCTCTCTCCGGGTAATTATGCATGGGATTGTGATGCACAGGAAATGATTTTTTCGAACGAACTCGCCCACATGTTTAATCAGAGTTAAATGTTTAACAATGGCCTATTGGATGGATCCAGATACCGATTTCAACTTTCACAATTGTTGATGCTCTCAATAACACTTTTATTTTATTACAATTCGTCAGATCGCTGACTGATTGCACGGTTCAACGGAGACGGAAGACGGATCCTTCATTTATGAAACAATTACTGAATCTGCTCTGGTTTAGGGGCATCAAAATCTGACCTGGCCAATCTTTGATGTTCTCATTTTATTCTTTCCCAATTCGATTTCAATTTCCACTAATTTCTTCAATTAAAATAATCATTTCGAATTGAATATAATATACTAACTTACAAAGAAACTGCAACACACAGAATGAGCTGTTTAAATTTTGAATTCTTTTGGTGAAACATAGTATAGCTTGGACAAAATGATTAAAATTTCGAGAAAAAAACGAAAGGTTTACAATTTTTTAATAAATTTGTTAGTAATGTGTTTGTCCACCGCGTTTATCTATACACTCTATACACGTTTTGGCATTGATGCAATAAGATGGTCTATTTCTTCTTTAGGGATACTATACCAAGCTACCTGTACTTCATGTCTCAGAGCTGCCAAAGTCCGTGGAGACTGGGGTAAATTTCCAAGCCATCTACCCATGATGTCGCAAACATGCTCTATGGGCGAAATAATGGGGGATCTGTGCGGCCATGGCAAAAGATTCACATGGGTCGCTTCAAAAAAGTTTAAACTAACTTTGGAACATGAGGTTGAGCATTACAAATTTTGCTGTGGTCTGCAACAAAAGTATTTCAGCGCAGCCAAAAAATTTTTATTCTCTTGGTTTCTCTACACTTTCCTGTACTAATATGAGAATTTACAGTTTGATATAATTTCATTTCACAGAGTTTTAGAATGTCAAACAAACGTAGTGCGATTTTTGAGCTGTTTCGTAAAGGTAGGCGTCAATGCGAAATTATTCGTTTGCTCAATGTGCCTCGACAAACCGTGTCCGATGCAATTCGTCGTTTCGAGGAGCTTGGCCATGATGGTCGTCGTCCAGGAAGTGGTAGAAAACGCAATGTCAATACACCTAGCAATCGCAACATCGTCAAGAAGAGAGTCAATCGAAATCCGAGGGTTTCCATGAGGAAAATAGCCTGTGAGACCGGTATCAACCGCGAATCAGTCCGTCAAATTGCCAAAAAGGAGCTCAACCTCAAGGCATATAAGCTCCAAAAAGTTCAGCTCCTCACGGAGGAAAATAAGCGCGTACGACTCCAAAGGTACCGCCAACTCCTTCGTCTCGCCGCCGGTCAGCAATGGGAGCGAATTCTCTTCACAGACGATAAGCTTTTCACCGTAGAACAATCCCAAAACCACCAAAACGACAGTCTGGTCCGTAGAGGCTCCCGGTCGAACACCGTCAAAATCCGCAATCCGTCATGGTCTGGGGCGGAATTTGCGGCAGTGGTAAAACTCCCTTAGTTTTCGTGGATCAAGGGGTCAAAATCAATCAAGAAGTCTACCGCTGCGACATCCTCGAGGCCGTACTGTTTCCGTGGGCCAAGCAGCACTTCGGCGATACGCATTGGACCTTTCAACAGGACTCCGCTCCGGCTCACAGAACGAAAATGAAGCAAAACCCATTTTCCTTGTTTCATCTCATCTGTAGAATGGCCGCCCTACTCACCGGATCTCAACCCAATGGACTACAGCGTGTGGTCGATTTAGGAGCACAGGGCTTGTGCTAAAAAACACAAAAATTTGGAGTCGCTGAAGCAATCTCTGCGCCGGGAATGGAACCGATTAACGCCCGAGGAGCTGCTGCCCATTGCCGAAAATTTCAAGAAGCGTCTGAAGGTGTGTATCGCCGCCAAAGGAAGCCACTTCGAATCGGCTTAAATATATTATTAACAAATGTTCAAGCTATAAATATTTGTTGTTGTTTTGTTCAATTCCTTCTGTTTAATAAAGTTAAATGAAAAAGAGTTTGTCCGAGGTTTTTCTTGTCACACTGTAACAACTAAACATCGACTTTGGATCTCCTCGAACAACTGGTTTGTTGTGAAATTTAAAAAATTGAAAAAAATGAGTACAATATTCAAGTAACAAAAAATGTTCACATGAAAAACCTTCACAATTTTTTCTCCAAGTTTCAATCATTTACTCATTGCTACACTTTCTATGTTTCACCAAAAGAAATTTGGAATTTAGATAGCTCCTTTTAGGTGTTGCCGTTTTTTTGTCAGTTAGTATATATTATGTACTTAGGTGTCCCTTTTTTTTAATAGTTTTCAGCTCCAGTTATACGGTAGAGCGGTGTGGCTTTGCCAACGGAGGTGACTTTGCCAGACTACCTAATGTTTTATGTTTCATTTTATTTTGGTAAAGTCAGTAACTTCTCAACGACAGCACGAATCGGAACACTATATCCCCACATTGTTTCAACAGTCGCAGTCCTTTGGCTTGGATTGAAGGGTGTGCTATGCTGTGTTGTGTGAGCAGGGAAGTTTTAACGTGTTTATAAATGCGAAATACTAAGGGTTGTGTAGAAAACATGAAAAATGGTACATCAAAATACATTAAGCAGCTTATTTCACACGTATTTAGAGTCGCGTAAAAAAAACTGAGAGCATTTGGTTGGGCGGGTCTCGAAATTTCAGGAAATTATTCTATTGTTTGCAGATTTATGCAGACAACCCATCTACGTTGGGAAGAGGAAAATGGAAGCGATTTTTTGTAGGAGGATAAAAAATTGAATGGAAGCAACAATTCTGCTGTTTTGGAATATGAATTATCATTATTATATATTGTTCATTTACAAAGAGACTCATTTTATGTATTTTATGAAGAATAATAGATTTTATTTTCTTATAATTTGTTGTTTTATTCGCGACTAGTACCTAGCTAACTAACCTTCAAAAAAGTTAAAGAAAAACGTTCTCGTGGCAAAAATACCACCCGCACTTGAGATTAAATTGCCAGCAAATGCATTTTGATGCAAGTGGCAAATTCGCACCGATGAGCGGGTGACTTTGCCAAATTTTTAAAATGGAAAAAAAATTGTTTCACACTTTTTCTTGCGTTTCTAATAATAGAAATCGATAGCTAGATTGTTGAAATTAAACGTAATTCAAACACAACTCATTTAACAAAAAGACGAGGAAGTTACATCAAGAATACTCTAAAAAGTGGTGCAAAGTCACACCACTCTACGGTACACAGAAACGTAAGGATCTAATTTTTATTCAGAAGATTATTGAATAATACGAAGAAGACACAATCGTAGATCGTATAACAGTGGTGTTCCTCTGAATTTACACGATGTCCACGCTATTACCTGTTATAAAATATAATTTAAAAGCGGCCGAACAACTTAGAGTTCTAAAAATCAACGCAGACCAGTAGTCATATTATAGTTTTATGATTATTAGTTTGGTTTCAGTTATTTATTAACGAAAATATGATCACAACGGAGGCTAAGTATCATAAACTTTCCTTTAATAACAACCAGTTTATTTATAATTTATCTGAATTTTATTTTAATGTGTTAAATTTTATGACAATGTCACAAAATTATCATGCTTAATAAGGCTCTTAATGTTCGGAACCACACCACAAATTACTCCACGTAGTGGACTTGAATTACCCACAGAATCCGTCCCCACCTGGACCTTAACACCGCAGGAACCATTGGGTTAATTATATTTCGGATTTGAGCAGAGTTCATGGAGTACTGAGTAGTGATACGGGAAATTGATAGGTAAATTGTAATTCAATCGGCTTCAAACGGTAAACCACGGTCGACCCACTACCCTCAAAAGGATTCCAAAAATCATTGTGTTATTGAATCCAATGAAGAATTGGTGAAAATATCGACTTCGCTGAATGATGAGTGAGAAAATTTTCGGGAAAGAAGTCAAAAACCAGGACCTATCTGTATATTCTTTATTGGTTTCCAAGCTTTCGTTCTACTTTCAGAACTTCTTCAGGGACTAAAAATTAAATATCGACATTAAGAAACTTTACAAACAATCACAATGAAAAACTCACATTCAATCTGAAATTTAAAAAGGGGTAGTACCATGATCTCTACGTCACATAACCACATGTATCTAGGGGATGTTCAAGTGTAACCCTACGAGTGTATTGGCTGTCATACAACTCTGGATATAAACCAAGAAATTCAAACTTCGCTATTCAATTCGATAAAGAATGTTTCAGAGCCCTAACTATCACCGTTTGGACTTTGACCAGTCAAATGGTATTTTTTGAAAAACTGGAAATTTCAGACTGACATGACAACTTCCGTCCCTCTCATCGCCGCCAGAAGTTATTTTTATTATGTTGATCAGCATAGCCCCAAGTATCTCTGTGCAGATTATTAGCGATCTTAAAAATCTCAAATTACGTCTGAAAAATGACAAAGGGGTATGACCCCCTAAAAACACCTTATTTGTCAATAAAAAATATGTGAGCTCGTGAACAGAACTCGAAAATGAATAATCGAAAAATAAAAAGTGGAATATTTCATTACCTATGAGGGCTACATTGTTGATTTTGGTATCAAAATGTAGGTTTTCGAGGTCGCTCCATTCGATGCAAGACATTTCAAAGCCCTTACTATCACCGTTTGGATTTTGACCTGTCAAATGTCATTTTTCGAAAAATCGGATATTTCAAAGTGTCATAACTTCCGTCCCTCTCATCTCCGCCAATTGTTACTTATATTATGTTGATCAGCATAGCCCCAAGTATCTCTGTGCAGAATTTGAGCGATTTTAAAAATCTCAAATTTTAGGTGAAAAATAACAAAGGGGTATGACCCCCTAAAAACACCTTATTTGTCAATAAAAAATATATTTGGGGAGGATCTAACGTTATTATTGAATCTGGAAGTTGTACTTCCAATTCGAATCTTCAATAATGGCAATTTTGCGGACCGACAGCACCCTTACCTTGAGTGGTGTGAGCTCGTGAACAGAACTCGAAAATGAAAAATCGAAAAATAAAAAGTGGAATATTTCATTACTATGAGGGCTACATTGTTGATTTTGGTATCAAAATGTAGGTTTTCGAGGTCGCTCCATTCGATGCAAGACATTTCAAAGCCCTTACTATCACCGTTTGGATTTTGACCTGTCAAATGTCATTTTTCGAAAAATCGGATATTTCAAAGTGTCATAACTTCCGTCCCTCTCATCTCCGCCAATTGTTACTTATATTATGTTGATCAGCATAGCCCCAAGTATCTCTGTGCAGAATTTGAGCGATTTTAAAAACCTCAAATTTCAGGTGAAAAATAACAAAGGGGTATGACCCCCTAAAAACACCTTATTTGTCAATAAAAAATATATTTGGGGAGGATCTAACGTTATTATTGAATCTGGAAGTTGTACTTCCAATTCGAATCTTCAATAATGGCAATTTTGCGGACCGACAGCACCCTTACCTTGAGTGGTGTGAGCTCGTGAACAGAACTCGAAAATGAAAAATCGAAAAATAAAAAGTGGAATATTTCATTACCTATGAGGGCTACATTGTTGATTTTGGTATCAAAATGTAGGTTTTCGAGGTCGCTCCATTCGATGCAAGACATTTCAAAGCCCTTACTATCACCGTTTGGATTTTGACCTGTCAAATGTCATTTTTCGAAAAATCGGATATTTCAAAGTGTCATAACTTCCGTCCCTCTCATCTCCGCCAATTGTTGCTTATATTATGTTGATCAGCATAGCCCCAAGTATCTCTGTGCAGAATTTGAGCGATTTTAAAAACCTCAAATTTCAGGTGAAATATGACAAAGCGGTATGACTCCCTAAAAACACCATATTTGTCAATAAAAAATATATTTGGGGAGGATCTAACGTTATTATTGAATCTGGAAGTTATACTTCCTATATTCGAATCTTCAATAATGGCAATTTTGCGGAATGACAGCACCCTTACCTTGAGTGGTGTGAGCTCGTGAACAGAACTCGAAAATGAAAAATCGAAAAATTAAAAGTGGAATATTTCATTACCTATGAGGGCTACATGGTTGATTTTGGTATCGAAATGTAGGTTTTCGAGGTCGCTCCATTCAATTAAAAACATTTCAGAGCCCTAACTGTCACCGTCTAGATTTTGACCGGTCAAATGGCATTTTTCGAAAAATCGGAAATTTCAAAGTGTCATAACTTCCGTCCCTCTCATCATCGCCAATAGTAATTCATATTATGTTGATCAGCATAGCCCCAAGTATCTCTGCGCAGAATATGATCGATTTTAAAAATCTCAAATTTTAGGTGAAAAATGACAAAGGGATATGACCCCCTAAAAACACCATATTTGTCAATAAAAAATATATTTGGGGAGGATCTAACGTTATCATTGAATCTGGAAGTTATACTTCCTATTCGAATCTTCAATAATGGCAATTTTGCGGAATGACAGCACCCTTACCTTGAGTGGTGTGAGCTCGTGAACAGAACTGGAAAATGAAAAATCGAAAAATAAAAAGTGGAATATTTCATTACCTATGGGGGCTACATGGGTGATTTTGGTATCAAAATGTAGGTTTTCGAGGTTGGTCCATTCAATGAAAAATATTTCAAAGCCCTAAATATCACCGTTATTTATTTTATTTTTTTATTTTGACCTGTCAAGTGGCATTTTTGAAAAATCGTGAATTTCAAACTGTCATAGCTTCCGTCCCTCTCATCGCAGCCAATAGTTGTTCACATCATGTTGATCAGCATAGCGCCTAGTATCTCTGTGCAAAATATGAGCGATTTGAAAATTTCAAAATTTTGGGTGAGAAATGACCAAGGGGTATGAGTTTGGTACCTGGGTATCTTCAGGTTAACCAGAATCTCATACATTTTTGATTCTCACCTGCGAAATAAAAATAAAAAGAACTAAAAGATCCTAATTAAATTTACGGGTGAGCCTTCCCCCCCCCTCATCATAAAATTCCACCTGTGCAAGCGCATTTCCACATTTGATTAAATTTGAGGTATACAAGCACGGATTTGTGGAGTTTCAACAATGCTCCAATAAAGTACTCCCATGATCCCGTGAGAAACTACAACGTGACTGAAACAATAACACGTATTTTAATAAGTACGAACCTCCTTTTCTATCTCATTACCTATCGCGTATGTCCGTCTACCTCTTATGCATTACCTGGCCAGTCTACCGTAACCACAAGTAATTGTTGACCACAATAAACCACAGCAAATTGTATCAGAATAAATTGAAGTTGGGAATATCACTTTTTCATGTCTGCTGTATGAGAATGAGTATCCATGAATGAGATTGGCCGGTTATTCTTTTTTGTTGGGAAGGAATTCATATGATTTTTGTTCTTCTTGTGAATCGATCCCATTATTCGGTGAATATTTGCTTACTTCAGGTTCAACAATATCTGTGAAATGCTATATTAGGTTGGTCGCAGAAGTACACATCTTTTGGTATCCAAGAGACTTAGAGTGGCATCTCATTTTAGATATCTATGAATTTCCCTGTCTATTTAGGAATTCCTCCTCAATACAAAGGATTCTAAGCATGTACAGTGTGACAAGAAAAACCTCGGACAAACTCTTTTTCATTTAACTTTATTAAACAGAAGGAATTGAACAAAACAACAACAAATAATAAAAGCTTGAACATTTGTTAATAATATATTAAAGCCGTTTCGAAGTGGCTTCCTTTGGCGGCGATACACAGCTTCAGACGCTTCTTGAAATTTTCGGCAATGGGCAGCAGCTCCTCGGGCGTTAATCGGTTCCATTCCCGGCGCAGAGATTGCTTCAGCGACTCCAAATTTTTGTGTTTTTTAGCACAAGCCCTGTGCTCCAGAATCGACCACACGCTGTAGTCCATTGGGTTGAGATCCGGTGAGTAGGGCGGCCATTCTGCAGATGAGATGAAACAAGGAAAATGGGTCTTACACCACTTTTGCGTCATTTTCACTCTATGAGCAGGAGCGGAGTCCTGTTGAAAGGTCCAATGCTTATCGCCGAAGTGCTGCTTGGCCCACGGAAGTACTACGGCCTCGAGGATGTCGCAGCGGTAGACTTCTTGATTGATTTTGACCCCTTGATCCACGAAAACTAAGGGAGTTTTACCACTGCCGCAAATTCCGCCCCAGACCGTGACGGATTGCGGATTTTGACGGTGTTCGACGATGGCCGATGTACCGGGAGCCTCTACGGACCAGACTCTGTCGTTTTGGTGGTTGTGGGATTGTTCTACGGTGAATAGCTTCTCGTATGTTAAGAGAATTCGTTCCCATTGCTGACCGGTGGCGAGACGAAGGAGTTGGCGGCACCTTTGGAGTCGTACGCGCTTGTTTTCCTCCGTGAGGAGTTGAACTTTTTGGAGCTTGTATGGATTGAGGTTGAGCTCCTTTTTGGCAATTTGACGGACTGATTCGCGGTTGATACCGGTCTCACAGGCTATTTTCCTCATGGAAACCCTCAAATTTCGATTGACTCGCTTCTTGACGATGTTGCGTTTGCTAGGTGTATTGACAGTGCGTTTTCTACCAGTTCCTGGACGACGACCATCATGGCCAAGCTCCTTGAAACGACGAATTGCATCGGACACGGTTTGTCGAGGCACATTGAGCAAACGAACAATTTCGGATTGACGCCTACCTTGACGAAACATCTCCAAAATCGCACTACGTTTGTTTGACATTCTAAAACTCTGTGGAATGAAATTATATCAAACTGAAAATTCACATATTAGTACAGGAAAGTGTAGAGAAACCAACAGAATAAAAATTATTCGGCTGCGCTGAAAAACTTTTGTTCCAGAACACAGCAAAATTTGTCCGAAGTTTTTCTTGTCCCCTTGTAATTGCGAACATCAGCCAAATTTATTTATCATATTACAAAAATTTCAACTAGGAGTTTTTTCGCTAAACCTATTTCGAATGAGAATTCTTGCTTTTTCTCTAACCTCAAAGGTTGACTATTGTTAAATTATTGATGCAAGTCAAAGACTCACCCTGTATACTAAAGTTCAAAGTGTTACCTTCCACAAGGTCCAAGGACATGGTATTTGTTAGCAATCAGAATAATAAAAACCAAGTTGTGTGTATTTGTTTCATTGAGAAAGAAGAATAGAATGGAATATTCCCGACTCCATTTCATTTGTCTCGTCAATCCAGTTCCACTAATTTCAGCTCCTCATCTCGTAAGATCTGTCCAGATCTCCCCACACTGTCACACAATTTATCAATTAAGAATTCAAATGTAATTCGTCATTGGAGAACTGGCGTAATATTCATAATAATATATATAGTGTCACTTAAAGGAATATATTGTATAATTGGTTTTGATAAGGGTATCTGGTGGACCATCGTTATCCTCCAAACGAACCACGTCTCCTTCCTTCAATTGTCGCGCTGGTCAGCTGGCTTATCATCTCAAGTGACAATTAATCACGACGCTATTACTGGACGGTTTAATTAATTGGTAAATGCTAGTTCTGATTTTTATTGCCTACGACGGAAATTTTAATCAGAAACACTTTAGTAATGATAATTTCGATTCGTAATTACTTAATGGCCTCTTAGATGGGAGGGAGACACAATTGCGTCTCTTATTGCTTGAAGAAATTTACAAGGATTATTTGTTATGATCATTAATGGCATGTTTCCTCTCTGGTTTGCGTATCGGGACCACTGGCTGGATCGACTGTTCCGTTTAATTCATGCAGAAAACTTTACGAAGCTGTGGGTAGTCATTAAAGAGTATTATTATTATTTCAATATGTTATTTTGAACAGCCCGCTATTTCGGTAGATGTCATTCTTGAAGCTGTCATTTTTTGACATTCGACAAGTAGAAACTACGCCATCAATAAAAATGGAACGATACACGTTTCAACAACGCGTTGAATTTAGTAAAATTCACTATAAAAATGGCGAAAATCTGACAGAGACGGTTCGTAATCCTCGAACATTTTTGGGTCGTCGTGAAGCACCTTGTCGAACCGCAATACAGAGATGGGTGTGAAAATTTGAAATCTTGGGACAAGTTAGTGGCGTGAATAATAAAATCCGTGCACGTCGCTCAAGAACAGCGTAGAATATTGCTGCTGTAGACTCAAGGATTGTCTATTCCTCGTCGTTCTTTGGAATTAGGAATTCCAAATATGCATTACACCGTATTTTGCATGAAGATTTGGGTCTTAAGGGGCAGTATCACCTTTTGAATCGTGGGAAATCTTATTCAAAAGTGGTCTCTTTATTTCACGAGTAAGTATGTACCATAATTTACGAAGTAGAGACTTGATTTTTTTTTAAATTGAAGTTGAAGAACGTCCCGAGGGAAAATAGTTTTCTTTTTTCGATTTAATCAGTTTTTCAATTGAAAACCAGGGTAATCGTTAGATCTGGGGTTTTTGAATATGTTTTTCGTTTTTCATGAGTACAAGCTATATTTTTGAAATAATCATCATGAAAATTTTTGTAATTTATAGAAGATTAAATTGCCGAGGGCAAATAGTTGCGCTTTTTCCCAAAAAATGATGAATAACCGTCGGAAAAAAATCATTAAGGGGCAGTATCACCTTTTGAATCGTGGTAAATCTCCATTCAAAAGTGGTCTCTTCATTTCACGAGTAAGTATCCTAATTTACGACGTAGAGACTTGATTTTTTTTTTAATTGAAGTTGAAGGATGTTCCGAGGGCAAATAGTTTTCTTTTTTTCGAATTAATTAATTTTTCAATTAAAAAAACCAGGGTAATCGTTAGATCTGGGGTTATTGAATATGTTTTTCGTTTTTCATGAGTACAATCTATATTTTTAAAATAATCATCATGAAAATTTTTATAGTTTATAGAGAATTAAATTGCCGAGGGCAAATAGTTGCGATTTTTTCGATTTAATTAGTTTTTGAATTAAAAAAAACAGGTTGAACTTCAGTGTTTTGAAAACACACTTAATGATTTTTTTCCGACGGTTATTCATCATTTTTTGGAAAAAATCGCAACTATTTGCCCTCGGCAATTTAATCTTCTATAAACTACAAAAATTTTTATGATGATTCTTGTAGCTTGTACTCATGAAAAACGAAAAACATATTCAATAACACCAGATCTAACGATTACCCTGGTTTTTTTAAATTGAAAAACTAATTAAATCGAAAAAAAAAAAAAAACTATTTGCCCTAGGGACGTTCTTCAACTTAAATTAAAAAAAAACAAGTATCTACGTCGTAAATTAGGGTACTTACTCGTGATGGCATGCAGACGTCTATGCGGCAGGAATTGGGGCTGTAACCCAAAAATACTGCGATGGATGTACGTCATGATTGTAAGACCTATAGTCACATATGGGGCAGTAGCCTGGTTTGCAAAGACAAGTCAGGCAAGTACGAGGAAAATGCTCGACAAAGTACAAAGGCTTGCCTGTGTGTGCATCACGGGAGCTATGAGAACGTGCCCAACCAGGGCGCTTGAGATCATCACAGACCTCACACCTCTACACCTAGTGATTGACAGGGTAGCCCATCCTCAGAGTATCTTAAGAAGGAGCAGGCAACGAGAGAGTCAGGTTTCAGAGAGCTTGGTCCTCTCTGAATGACTACACCTCATCTGCAAACCTTCCTAGCGATGTAATGATCAAGAAAGTAAGCACTGAGAAGAACTTCAGTACAATGCTAAGTAAAAGAGAAGATTGGGAAAGGGAATACACCAACTACAATCTCAAAGAAAATACAATGAAATGGTATACTGATGGTTCTAAAACCGCTACCGGAGCTGGCGCTGGGATTTATGGGACAAGTACCAAGTGTGCACTATCGCTAGGCTCCTGTACAAGCGTCCTTCAAACGGAAATACTTGCAATCGAAAGATGTCTAGATATACATCTAGAAAGAAACTATCAGAAGTGCGATATAGCTATTCATACAGATAGTCAAGCTGCTATTAAAGCACTGAGCTCCTACGTCATTGACTCAAAGCTGATTTGGGAGTGCCGAAACAAACTCAATGAGGTAGGCAAGAAGAATAAGTTCTTTTTAATCTGGGTTCCCGGTCATTCGGGAATCGTAGGAAACGAAGAGGCCAATAAACTGGCCAGAAAGGGCGCACAGACGCCACTTACTGGCCCAGAACCCTTCTGTGGGATAGGAAAATGCACCTATAAGAAGGAATTTATGCTGAAGGAGAAAACCGAAAGAGAAAAACTCTGGCGGAATCTCCCAGGAATGGATCACTCCAAAAAGTTCCTCCGGAACTTTGAAACTGCTAGATCCAAAAAATATCTGGATCTCAGTAAAAACCAACTTCACCTACTCACTGGCTTTATCACAGGATATTGTCGCCTAAAGAAGCATCTGTTGAGAATGGGTTTATCGGACACTGATGAGTGTAGATTCTGTGGGGAGGAGGAAGAAACTCCTATTCACCTGGTTACGGAATGCTATGCCATTGTAAGCCAAAGGAAAGATAGCTTTGGACAAGAAACTTGTAGAAGTGGGGAGTTATCCTCCTTGAAGCCGTCCCAGATACTGGATTTCATCAAATCTCTGGAACTGGAGGGCGAGCTGTAGGAGGCGCGATGATGATAGCTCAGTCAGGGGGCACAATAGACCTTAAGGTCGCAGTGGACTGTAACCCCTTTTCACTATAACTATAACTATAACTACTCGTGAAATAAATAGACCACTTTTGAATGGAGATTTACCACGATTCAAAAGGTGATACTGCCCCTTAAGTGTAGTTTCCAAAACGCTGAAGTTCAACCTGTTTTTTTTTAATTGAAAAACTAATTAAATCGAAAAAAAGAAAACTATTTGCCCTCGGGACGTTCTTCAACTTCAATTTAAAAAAAATCAAGTCTCTATGTCGTAAATTAGGGTAGTTACTCGTGAATTAAAGAGACCACTTTTGAATGGAGATTTACCACGATTCAAAAGGTGATACTTCCCCTTAACACAAGGACTCAAGCCGGTCGATCATCAACAACGTTGTGTCATTGCTAATTCGGTCCTTGAAATGCATGAAAATGATCCGGAATTCCATTGAAAAATCATCTTGAGTGATGACACCCATTTCCACCTCGGGAAAAATTGTCACATCTGGGGCTCGGAAAACCCAATTGTTATTGTTGAAAAGTCTCTCTCTCCTCAACGTGTGGCTGTTTGTTGCAGTTTATGGCCCGGCTGGGTCATTGGATTTTACTTTTTCGAGAGTGACGCTGGAGCAACAGTTGAGGCGAATGGATTGCCCTATCGAGAGATGATTAATAATTTTTCATGGCCGAAATTGGATGGTATTGATCTGGGCAACGAAGCAATTAATCTTTTACGGGAAAAGTGTTATCTCTCAAAGAGGTGATCACAATTGGCCACCGAGATCTAGTGATTTAACACCTTGCGACTTCTTCTTTTGGGGCCATGTGAAAGAAAAGGTCTACGCCAAGAGCCCAGCGTCGATTCAAGACCCCAAAGATGGAATTCGGGAGACTATCGAGGAATAGGGCAGCCACTTTGCGATTTGGTTATGGAAAATTTCATGAAAAGGATATGGATCTGTAGGCGTGGTCGTGCTGGTCATTTGGATCTTTTCAATGAAACAAACATTCGATCATTCATCTAAAAAATGGAATCTTTCTTCAAATGTCTAAATAACTCCTCTTATTGGAAAACCCTTTACTACAAAAATGACTTCTGTATTCGTGAAATATTTGAGGCACACAGATGCAGGCAGCCAATTCAACAACTTCTAACCCAGCGAACACAATGCATGGAAAAAGTAAACTAATTGGATTGTCCCACTTTATATTTTCTTAATATATTTCAGCTGCTGTGACACCTGAAGACGTGGAATCGAAGGTGAAATAACACCCCTGTGTAAGCTCAAAATCTACCCGAACGTAAGAAAGCTATAGTTAATCCCTAAATTGTCTTATATTATTCTCGTATCTTTTCTCCACGTTCAGCCTTTACAAATGAACAATGCAACACCACATACAGGGTGTTTCTGAATTGATGCGAAAGATTTCAAAGGACGATTCCTTGTTGAAAAAAAGGGTAATTTGTTATATGAATGTTTGGTCAAAAATCAAACGTTAGAAAGATATCGCTGTTCAACGATGGCGGAAAAATAGAATTTGATGAAAAACTTTCGGAACGACTTGGACAGAATTAAATAGCCTGGTTTGTTTGAAAACTTTTTCATACTTTGTATCCTCCCGTAAAATGTTTTGAAATAAAAAAATTAAATGTGAATCATTACGTGTTGGTAAAGGGCTAACTGAATTTTGAGTTCAGCGACTCAGTATACACATTGTAGTATTGACTGCAACAAATTCATCAAAATGACATGGGTTATTTCACGGCAGAATACGCAAGTTTAAACGAAGAAGGACTCCCAAGTTCAACTATGCATTTATAATATTCAATTTAACGAATAAGTGCAGATACTCGAGGTATCATTGTCATAACTATATGGTGGAACTCGCATTTATCTCATAAATTATAAAAGTTACCGGCAAGTTCATTCACTAACTCAACTTAATAAGCATATTTCCTTCAATTATCTATGCGCGACCTGCTTATTTTCTTCTTGAGAAAATATTTGCATAAGCATTCTTGTATCCAGTGGATAGAAAAATTAAATACAATAAGTACTCAGTGTGTGTATCTAGTTTAGCTTCGATAAATGGCACATGAAGTCTTTTTTTCTCAAATTTACAGCTCGCCTTATCCATAGAGGTGCTGTTCTTGATTTTTAAGAAAATAAGTTTACAGGAAAACCTTATAATCATCGTATTCTAATTGTGATAATCCACATTTTTGTTGGAACCCACAAAATATCAATCTTATACTCCATTCACTTTTATAATGTATGACGGTTGGCCATGATTTAGGTTTATCAAGTTTTTTACTTATAACTGACGCAGGTTGGTACTCGTGGAATGTCAAATGATTCTCAAAGACGTTCCCAATGCTAATTTCTATTTACTCTTTTTCAGCTTTGTGAATGGAGTAAGCTCTTTTGAGGTTCAACTGTGGCACAGTTTTCGTAGTACTAGCAAATTTTCATATCGGAGTATTTCAAGTTGTGCAAAAAGGTATTTAAAAGTAGGCTTATTTCTTGAGAATTTTGAAGAGTGGGGAATTCCATAGGTCCGTCTGTTCGTTTAGAAGTTTTTCTGTTGGGTTATTCGAGTACTTTCATTGTTTTTTCGAATGAACTATCAAAAAGTAACGGACTATTCTGCCCATTATTTTTCAGTACAATAACACTTGATTTTTGATTTCCGTACAAGAAAATAGTAGATATAACAGAATCTACCAACCATGTTCATATACGTGAAATATTTCCAGTATTAACAGAGAAAGAAGTTTCTTCAACATTCTCCAGGTCTTTGGAATTACTGAATTCACATACATATATTCTCGAATTCATTATTTTCCCAAAGTGAATAAACATTTCGATAAATACGTAATTACTACGACCTTTATGAAGAAAGAACAACTTGCTTATTCATCTGACAGGAAAATGACTATAATCTAACATTTTCAAAATATGTGAAATATGTCATACATTCTCTTCAATTATCCTCTTGGTTAAGCACATGCAAACCATATGTACTAATTTTCTGAATTGCCATCAGAAACACAATTTGAGAACTATAGATCCCTATAACTTGTGACTGCTATAAAATCTTATACATTCTCATTTATTTTCGAACCTCATTAACTTAATTAATTTTGTGTGGAAACAAATTTGAAACAGGTAGGTATTACGTGTGAAAACCACATTGGAAAACTATAGATTCTCATAGAAACGAATATGAAGCATGTGTGAAAACACATTAGAAACCGGTAGGTATAATGTGTGAAAAGCACATTTGAAAACTATAGATTCTCATAAGAACTCATGAAAACGTATAAGAGTTATGTGTAAAAACACTTTAGAAACAGGTAGGTATTATGAGTGAAAACCATATTTGAAAGCTATAGATTCTTATAAAAACTCGTAGGAACGGATAAGAGTTATGTGTAAAAACACATTAGAAACAGGTAGGTCTTATGTGTGAAAACCACATTTGAAAACTATAGATTGTTATAGAAACTCGTAGAAACGGATATGAGTTATGTGTGGAAACACATTAGAAACAGGTAGGTCTTATGTGTAAAACACATTAGAAACAGGTAGGTGTAATGTGTGAAAAACACATTTGAAAACTATAGATTCTTATAAAAACTCGTAGGAACGGATTTGAGTTATGTGTTAAAACACATAAGAAATAGGTAGGTGTTATGTGTGAAAAACACATTCGAAAACTATAGAGTCTTATAAAAACTCGTAGGAACAAGGACCATTCAATGTAGGAATCGCTTATAGAAACGTATATGATTCACGTTAGGAAATGCCATTAGAAACTAAAGCAATGTGTATCCGTAGTCTCCATTAAATACTGATGAATATCGTATATAGTTTTATACGGATTTGCGGTTTCACAGTTCTATGTTTCTCAGTTTCTATGAGACATTTTTGGCAGGGATGTGTCAGGATTTTATAGCCAACCGTGATACATTATAAAAGTGAATGGAGTATATTTATTCTGTATAAATTCTACTCCTGATATAATTCCTGCAGTAAAAACCGTATAAAAGTGTTATTCGTTGATTCATTATCCAGCTAATGATGCTCTCGATGTGGACAACCAACATCAAAAATTCATTCCTTGGTCCGGAGTAAAATGTGAATGCAAAACGTTAATTACTTTTTGAATAAATGATATTTGGGTAAGTCAACATCATTAATACAGCCAACTCTGTGCCAACAGAATAAATTGAGTGCTAATGGTTCTTTTTCGGTTTATTAAACTACCATCAATGAATTTCATCAGCGTTTCCATCTATTATTGATTTAAATGATTGAGGGTGAAGAAAATTATCTTTCCGGATTCATTACTGCTTTGGAAAGTCAATAAAGTCATTAAGATTTCATGGATTCTCATTCTGGACGTTTTTAAACGTGGATTTATCGTTTTTAGGGCGATGGCACTTTCGCATTTTCTTCTGATGGAATACAGAAAGAAGTTGCAAAAAAAATTTCATATGTCAAATATTCGTTTTTTTTGGCGCTGGTTTTGAAATTACGATGGAAACTCATCTCAACAAGAATAAGGAGAATTGAGGCTGCAAAACAAAATGTGGTTTGACAAAGACAAAAATTTCATTTAATACAATTCCAAATCTATTCATGTGACAGGATCTTCTCCTCTACACTCATAAGAGATTGATTGCATACGTCTATTGTCAATATGGCTTTGTCTAGAGGATTTGAAGACCCTTTCTTTACCCGAATAATAGAAGCTACAATGTCTACAGGAAATGAATGGTTCTTTATTAGAAATATACGAAATATACGTGATGGGATGATGATGAATTGGTTCTTTCAGATTACTCGATAGCAGATTTAGTTAATTCATTTCTTGTAGACGAAGACATAAGCATATTCGAATTGTTGCAATGTAGCCATTGCTCTCATTAGGGGGTCTCGATAATATCCAAGGAATCTGAATATATACACGGTGTTCCCTGTAATGATAGAAAATTATACATTCAACTCGTGTTATGTGCGTTGGAACACATGTAACATACCCAATATCAAAGAATACGTTCTTTTTACGATTCAACGCACACTCACGCAATTCAAGACATAATAATTATCCATACATCCAACTCAAATAGGCTACAATGCCCAATTTGACATCTGAGTTCTTTCTGGTGAATATTAAAGATGTACATTTTTATTATTTTCAACATGGGTGTTGGCTATAAAAGCCATATCTGGATTGTACGACTTTTATGAACATTGAGTGTGTGAGAAGATAAGAAATAATCACTTCATTTTTTTTTCATACATTTTTTCATTTGATAAGGCCAACTTTACAACTCCAAGTGGCGTTTCGATATTTGTATGAAAAAATACGAATTTAATCGATGATTATCACTTTTTAGCAGTTCATTAAAATAATTTGTATTTATAGGTAGGTTCCTCGAGCGAATATTCATTAAATTATGTTGCTAATTGGTAGATCATGTGAGTGATTATCATCCTTGCTCCGCTGTTGTATTAATCTTCGTAGGTCCACCAACACAAACATATTGCGACAAACCATCATTACAACGGCTCACCTGTTTTTGCTAATCAGTAGAACAAGTTTGAGGAAAAATTCGTATATTTGTTCCCGAACAAATTGGTGCTAATTATAATCATAAGGTGTTGAGGAAGGTTAAATTTAATTAACTTTGATGAGGCCTGGTTCTCTTTAAATAGCTATACAGGATGTCCCAACTAGTCAAGCAGATTTCGGGTGTTTTTTCTTGAAGTGATAGAAATTTCGATATGGATAACTGTGATTTGACAGAAGGTAGAACGGTAGAAGCCATGTTGGTTTGACATTTCTGTTCAAGAAAAACTTACGCCGCAACAACGTTTACCAATTCTTGAAATTTATTTCCGATATCAGTGGTCTATTCGCCAAACTTATAGAGCACTTCGTCGAACTATCGATAGATTTCGAACAACACTTTCTCTACTCGATGCAACAACAATAACAAGACAAAGAACTGTATACGTGCTTATAAGAAAATATCGTTGTTGTAGGTGATAGTGTTAATGGAGATCCTGATTTGTCTATTCGTCGACGTTCACAACAAATTGGACTCTGTGCATTCACCACATGGGAAATTCTGCAAGAAGATCTTGATCTACACCCATAAAGGATCCAACCATTCAGGAACTAAAGCCACTTGACCATAGTAAGCGTCGTTTGTTTGCTGTTTTGGCCCTAGAACTGCTTGACGTTGATCCACTTGTCTATCGGAAAATTGTGTTTAGTTATAAAGACCATTTCTGATTGAACGGCTACTTAGTACTTGAACAAGCCAAATTGCCGTATATGGAGTGAAAACAATCCTCAATGGGTTCTGCAAGCTCCATTGCATCCTGAATTATTCATTTTTTGAGAATCAAGCGTGTGAAGTCAACAGTTTTCATGATTTTTCAAAATGTAACCGGAATGTATACTCCATTCACAATTATAAAATCACAACTCTGGCCTTGGAAATTTGACACATTCCACTCTGTATCGAAGTTATGACGTTTTTCAAAATATTTTTATGTTCCAAGTCAACACTATGTTGCCCTTTCTACATTCTTAGCGTATTTCTCAGAATTTATTCGGAAAATGAATGAATTGAAAGAGATGTGAGGACGAAAATAATTAACGTTTATATGAATTGATAGAAAGGATTCCTTTTCTAGTTATTTGCATGAAAAGTACAAGAGATCACTGTTGAAATATATTATTTTTCGCCATGGAAGAAAATTGCATTGCTTTCACATGATTTTCATATGCATGCCTGTGAAGATTTAATGTTTATTATCCTCTTGAACTGAAAGTTCAAGATTTGACATCAATTCTTCAATCAAGAATAATGGAACATTATATCCCTCTACTGGAATCCAAATAGTTGAAGGGATTTCTGATGCAACAGGAACTTTTTCTTGGAACCTAACCTTAATAGCTAACTTAATAAAAATAAGAGTAGAAGATATACATTTCATTTATTTGATCTTATGAACAAGGAGTGAAATATTCTGACTGTATAGTACCTAATTTATTAGTTTAAAAAATATTCATACATTACAACCACAGTAGGTTTGTACGAATAATATGAAACAGGTCAAACATATGCTTCACATTCATCATTCACCTGTTCTAAAATAAGACACAAACTCCTCCACATTACAGGGCCCCTACAGCATTAAAAGCTTGTGTCTCTTCTGAAAAAAGTAGCACTAGATATAATATATTCTTTCGATTAAGAGCAAGTACCTACCGTTGAATGTTACATACACAAATTTCTTCAAAATGGGCTTATACGAAGTGGTTCTTTTTTTGAAACGTGAAAACGATCAACAATAATCATTTAGAGACCGATGATGGCCATCCAAAACCCGTTTACTTACGAAAATCGTGCAATTTCATTCTGCAAGTTCTTTCCTCATAATTCCTCGAAAATCCTACCTGAACCATATTTTCCGGTCGCTTTCGTGAAAAGATCGTATAAGGAAGCCTTTTTTGTCCATTTACACATTCCAAATAAATTTCGAGCACCAAAAACTATACCGAAACTAACCAAACTTCTGGGGAACCGGAATTTCGTTTGAAATCTTTCCAAACGGCCAGATACCTAAAAAAAACTTCGTTATGAAGTGTAAAAAAGGCGATTAGTACTTACTTTGGCTTTATTCATGCTTATAAATCGATTTTTGGTCCAATTCAAATTTGCCGTTTGTACCCATGTCAAAATATCTTTGATACTTTTACTTTGATGTAAACAAAGAAACTGGCAACGCCGTTTTGTCATTAAAGATATTCTCTGTACGCGCACAGATTTTTTATCAGGTGCACCAATTCCTGAAAACGAAACCGGCCAGAGTTGTGATTTTATAATTGTGAATGGAGTATACCTCCGAAATAAACCATCATAGACTGAAAAATTGACCCCGTAATGCCACCATTAGGCGGACAAACTCGGTGCATTCTGCTCCCGAAGTGTTCGGTAATGAATCGTATCACACAAATTCACGGATGATCATATTGTGTGAGGGAGGGAAACGTAAATTTAGACACGGATTAACTTGCCATAGTTACTGAAATGTTTTAATGCAATTTCACATTATTTCAAGTCTGCCGGCCGTGTGGAATTGTAAAATATTTCGGCTATTAATAAACGATCAAATTACCAGACATATCCCAGCTTCTGTTTTCGACTAATTAAGTTCATTATGAAGATTTCGGATCTTTGAAAAACGGTCTCGACGACTCGAGAAACGTAGGAGGACTTTTAGTGATACGCAGCCTAAAGGTATAGTGTGAGTGTCTGAATTTAGTGCATATACAGGACGTAGCAGAACAATAGGGGACTCCTGGTTTAAGGTAGAACCATTTCATTGTTGTCTGTCATCTTTTGCAGCGTGTGTCATATTTCACAACAGTAAGATAAGATTTTGAGAGAAGGTTCCAGAAAAATCTATGAAGGTTGCCTCCAGGTGTTGGTTGTAAACCAACTAAAAAATATCTTCAGTTCCCTGACGTTCTCCTTATTATCCGGACCAAAAAAGTGTTTTTTTCCACACGAAATGAAAAAGTGGGATTAAATTCCTAGTGAGTTATGGCTTATATAGACGATAACTGTATACAGGGTGTCCGGTAAACCTTGTACAATATTGAAACTGATGATAGGCCAGGTCATTACTGTTCAGAATATCAGAATTTCACCTCAGTAAAAATATTACCATTTTCGAGATAATGGGCATTTTCTAAATATCTAGAAAATCACTACCTCACCTCCGTTTTTTGAGTGCTTTGTCTACAAATTGAGACTAATTTAAATATCTTTGTTGCTGAAGATTAATGATGAGTGATGTTTTCAGAAGTACAGAACAGTTTTTCAGAACTAGTGATTTTCTAGATATTTAGAAAATGCCCATTATCTCGAAAATGGTGATTTTTTTTACTGAATTGAAATTCTGATATTCTGAACAGTCATGACCTGGTCTATCACCAGTTTCAATATTGTACAAGGTTTACCGGGCACCCTGTATACTCCATTCACTTTTATAAAGTATCCCAGTTGGCCATGTAATTCTGACACATTGCACCGTGTATGTTTTTAAAATGTTATGTTATAGTCATTTTCCTATCAGATACATACGCAATCTTGTCGTTTCTACATAGAGGTCGTGGTAACGTATTCATCAAAATGTTTATTTACTTTGGGAAAATGAAGATTTTGAGAAAATATTATGTGAATTCAATAATTCCAAAGACCTGACGAATGTTGAAGAAACTCAAAATAGAGGATCACGTCCATAAGACAAGAGTAATTAATAAGAGAAATGGACTAGTAGAGATCTAATATAGGTTCTGCGTTTTCAGTTGGCACTCATCGTAGCAATGGATTAAGTGGCGCTGATGACGGCTAACAAGCCAGAAACCGGTACGTCGCTATCCTGCTGCGGTGGTGCCACCCGGTGGTATACTTTGGAAATTAGATCTCTACTAGTCCATTTCTCTTGTTGAAGAAACTTTTTTCTCTTTAAATACTGGAAATAAACTGCTTCACATGAGTTAGGGATATTGACTTAAATTGCAAAAAAATATAGTTTAAAATAAGATTTTTGTGATGAAAATTCATATTAATATGATTTCAAGTTGCAAATTAATTTTAGCATGTAGGACTGCAGTGTATACATGGTGGTTAAGAAAAATCAAGTAGAATAACGAAATTTTATTCCCAGAGAATTCAAGCATATTAGGACTATCAATACAATGTATGGCCTCCACGGGCATCAATAACAGCTTGACATCTTCTTTGCATACTACACACGAGGTTGTTGAACATTTCTTGAGGAATTTGGTTCCATAAACGGGGCAGAAGCTCAGTCAGATCATTTAAGGATTCTGGGGTAGGTTGATGATTATCTAATCTTTTTTGGAGCATATCCCATGCATGTTCTATGCAATTCAAATCTGGTGGGTGTGGAGGTATTGGTAAATGTGGAATACCAAGCTCCTCGCGCGCATTCTCAACTATGGCTGCACGGTGCGGTCTAGCGTTATCGTCTAGAAATTGAAAAGTTGCACCAATAGCAGCGTGGAAATTTGGCACAACATTGTCAATGACATGCTCCCTATAGTGTAAGGCGGTCATATTCCCAGGACAAATGTGTAGATCTGTGCGCCCGTTGAAACATATCCCGGCCCATACCATAACACTACCCCCTCGGAATGGATGGACTTTTTGGACAAAGCGACGATTACGGGGTATGCGTGGTATTGTCCATAACCACTTATTCTTCGAGAATCTGAAAATCGTCCATATCTGGATTCATCAGTGAAAAGGACACTAAGCCATTGATCGTTCCAATTGATATGTTGCCTTGCCCATTCCAGTCTTTGACGCTTATGGTCACGTGTTAATGGAACTCCTCTGAATGGACGTCTAGAACCTAGATTCACCTCTCTCAAACGTCGTCTGATGGTTTCGATGGAAACTTGGACCTCATCTGCATTTTGCAGAGTATTCCGTAGCATTCTACACGTAGATGTAGGGTTTATTCTCGCCGAAGCGGTGATGAAACGATCCTGAGCAGGGATTGTTTTTCGTCGCCCACCAAGCCTTGGTCTTTCAAACACGGAACCTGTCTCCCTGAACCTATTCCAATGTCGAGATATCACACTTTGGCTGACTTGGAGCCTTTCCGCTACAACAACCTGAGTTAGGCCACCCTGTAGCATTCCGATAGCCCTATTAGCCTCAGCGTTTGTTAATTTACGTCTTGGAATTTTCAGAAAACTCGTTTCAAATCGAAGCCGTTGATAAGCTGACTTCATTTCAAAATAAGAACATTCATGAAGCCTATGCAAAGAACCAAACTTCAGAAAAAGGCGACCACATTGACAAAATGTCTCATACTGATTTTTATTGGATGGATTCAAGTTGTTATTGAGTTTTAAATGATTTTACAACGATTTTCTGGAAGATTACATACTTTTAAAAACGATTGAATACGATTTCCCTAACTCTTGTGGAGCAGTATATTTCACGTATATAAACATGGTTGGAAGATTCAGTTTGTGCTATTTTCTTGTACGGCAATCAAGAATCGAGTCTTGAAATTTTACTGAAAACTGATAGTTCATTCGAAAAAAAGAATAAAACTACTCGAATAACCCGATAGAAAAACTTCTAAACGAACAGACGGACCTATGGAATTTCCCACTTTTCAAAATTCTCAAGAAATAAGCCTACAGAAGACATTTAAATACCTTTTTGCACAACTTGAAATATTCCAGTATGAAAATGTAGTAATTGTACGAAACCTATGTCACAGTTTAAAGGACAAAAAAAAACATTTACAAAGTTAAAAAAGAGTTAATAAAAATTAGCATTGGCAACGTCTCTGAGAATTATTTGGCATTTACCATCCTGCGTCAGTTTTGAGTAAAAAACTTGATAAACCTGAATCTTGGCCATCCGGGATACTTTATAAAAGTGAATGGAGCTTAGAAGGGGGTCACTGATTCACTATATTCAGCCATGGGACTCCACAATTCGTCACTGTATTAAGTTGAACTTGTGGAGCTACTGATGATTGTCGAAAGACTTTTAGCAAAATCGAATGGGCAGAATATCGCATCGAATATCATTGAAGAACGCAGTCATTCTCCCACAACATGACATATGTTTTCCACATTCTCGATCGCAGTTGCCAAATTTTAATTAAACTGGCCACTGTATCCATAGAATGTTTGGGATTAGGTCAGGAAGAAATTATTCAATCAAACAACATGTGTTTCCATGAATATGTATTTATTTCGTTCTATTTTCATCCTCATCTCAATTAAAACTGAATCATTTCAGGATGAGGTATAATCATCCTCGAATATTCCGTTTAATATTATGACGCCCCGGTGTATAAATGTCCCACTGCATGGACGTACCATCTCCAGAGATAATTCATAAACGCAAAACCAAACAGTTACTTTCATAAAGAATCCCGGTAGGCAAAGAGTTAGGTTTATCAAGTTTTTTTTTACTTAAAACTGGCGCAGGGTGGTACTCGTGAAATGTCAAATAATTCGCTCTTTCATTCATAAGCTGTCAAAAAATTGACAGATGCCCTCGAAGAAATCGTCTTTGTTCCCAGACCTGTTTCAGTTATATTGACAATTTTTGTTCCTCAATTCGGTTCAATTTTATATGGTTTTGGTCATGCGATCTTGACAAAATTTTGCGTATGACTAGAATGAGTATCTCTCTATACAGGGTGAGTCTTTGACTTGTACATATATTTCAACTGAAGATTCTTGAGGTCAAAAGAAACCTTTTTTTCATTTTCCATTTTTCCGAATTTGGCTCTGTTAAAAAGATATAGCCATTTGAAAAAAAATTGTGCTAATTACGTCCCTGAAATGATACTGTGGCATTGATTCAAAGTTCATATTTCTTGATAGAAATTGACTTTATACATTTAGGTAATACTCAAGTACTAACCTTATTGGAATAAAAATGTTGCAAACACGATTATTTCAACAAAAACAGTTAGTTTCATCGGATTATATCTGCAACTAAAAAGCCACATTTATTCCACCAAAATAAGTTCCTTCTTCGATTTTTCTGCAGATTAGTCTGTAAACACTAATAACTTATTCATATTTTCCTCGAAATTCCCAAACAATATCATGAAGAAAGACTTTTCATTCAGATTTATTATTAAACAACCTAACCTAATCTAATTTGTATCGATTCTGTGAATTTTTGCACAGAAATTTCAAGAAAATGTTGTCAGCTTGCTGATATTTTCATTGAGGTGAAGGATTTTTTACGAAACATAATATAACTCACGATACATTTGTGTACCGTGGTATAAATATCTATGAATTCTGCCGTTTCCATCATAAATCGACTTTGCCGCCAAATTTTACCACGCATGCGTAGAGCGAAAACCGAAGTATGTATTGGTTATCTGGACTCTGGAGGCGAACTATAAACAATAACAAACCAGAGTCTCTGAACAAACTTAAACATAATGTGAAGTTCTGAATACATTCAGTGAATTATTGTTCTAATGTGATTATTATGTGAAGTGAATTAATATAATTTCAACCGTGTCGAGTTTATGAAATTCCAAGAGGATGTTGTTTAGATAGAAACATCGCCACAGATTATCAGGTATCGTATTATTTTTCATTAATTTCAATTTAATGAGTAGTTTGTATCGAGATTCATTATTCATATTCGAATTTTGTATTTCATCGAGATTTAACTTCAATATGGACCGGTAACTATGAATTTCCAATAGAAACTGTGCGTATTAAATCCTCCTTGGTGTTCAATTTTATCTCCCACATTTGTGGGATTTTATTAACAAAATATCTCGACAAAGTTGATAAATATTGTGACAACATTGTGAACTCGTTTAAAGACCAGAGAAGGAATAATATTCGATGATATTCAATTCAGAGACGCATTCAGATTATTCTTGAAATTAATGATTTTTTCGTCAAATTTCTCCGGGTAAAATTGGAAATAACTCGAAAACGACGCGTTTTGTTGAAAAAAATAGGAATATTTTTAGTTTCTTAAATGATTGATTCTTTCGAAAATATGAACCGTTTTGTCGTTTTAGAGTGGTTTTATGGTGTTTTAGCGTGTACTGATGAGTCGACTACCCTGTAACTTTTATACTAGTAGAGATATTGAATAGGTTTCGATTGAGGAATATGCACCATGAATAGAGTAAAAACTCAACCAAAATTCAGTTCATTCGAAATAACGGTTCCGAAGAGATAAACAGAAAAGTGTTTTTTTCATGGATTTTCGACACCCTGTATCTCCCAAACCAAACCGAATTTTGAAAAATGGTATAGGAAAAAAGTGTTTCGTTTGATGAGAGGAATCTACAGTTGAAATATATGTACAAGTCAAAGCCTCACCCTGTAACAATGCGAAATTTCATCTCGATCGAATCGGCAGTTTTAAAATTAATAGGTAAACCAAATTTCGAACTAGTGTCTAGTCCGGACAGGACTGAATTTGACCGCGGATTCGTCGTTTACGAGTCGAAAATTATCCGTTGAAACTATGAATAAATAGGCGATTCTACGCCAATGGCAGAGCATTCGCACGCAGAAAAATCGAGAGAAATCTCTCAATTCTATTTCTGTAGACCCCTACACAAACATACTCGGTTGTTAGGTTAGTCCATCCAGATTGTTTTAATTTTAGTCGCTCATTAATTATGCGGGTGTGTGACGTAATTATAAAGCCAAGGCTCGACTTTGTTAATAATTCAGCGAGAATTAAATTCATCCTGGAATTAGGGACATAACTTCTGCATTATGTTCGTGTTTATATTAAAACGGATTCGGTACGTTTAATAAATAGTGAACCGGCCAGATTTCAACGTTCCGAGACGGATTTCCACGGATGCCAACGCGTTTTGTACACACTCGATTAGTCAAACATAATGAGAGGGACGTCGATCCCAAGTGATCGATTTAGATTTTCGCATCTATCGGTTGTACACTGCGCAGAAAAATTAACGCACATTATAGAAATCTCAAATTTATTCTACAACTGAAGGTGTTCTCAATGATAATTATTTTTATCAGAATTATGCATGCATATGTTATCCACTTTCAACGTTTTTCTTCAATACAGATGTTTTCTCCCAGCAGGAATAAAAAAAGATGATATTATCAGATTTTGAATGTATTGGCTCCATTCTAAAATCAGTTGTTCTCGATCAATTCTAGTGATCAATAGTTTTTCTTTCGTTTGATTTTCTACACTCAATCGCTATGCAACGCGAAACACGCAATTTGACCCAAGAGGAATGTGCCAAAGCGGTAGTTTTGCGAGAAGAAGGGTGGACATACACAAGAATTGCAGAAAGGTTTGGAGTTTCCCATACAACTGTGTCCAGAATGTTGCAGCGATTCAGGGAGACAGGTGTGAATGTCCGAAGACCAGGACAGGGTAGACCACGGGTAACAACTGCCATTCAAGAACGTTACTTGAGAGTTTCTTCGTTGAGACAACGGTTTGCAACCGCTCGCATCCTTCAAAATCAGCTTGAGCAAACTCATGAGGTGCAAATTAGCACTCAGACAATAAGAAATCGCCTCAGAGAATATGATTTAAGGCCTCGTGTCGCGGCAAGAGACCCAGCTCTTACCCCAGCGTTTGGATTTTGCGAGAGAGCATATCCATTGGCAAGAGGCCGATTGGGAAAGAGTTCTCTTCACAGATGAGTCTAGATTCTGCCTCTACCATTGTGATCGAAGTTCCCTTGTATACAGACGTCCACATGAAAGATACGCTCAGTGCAATTTCCTGAATACTACTGGTTTCGGGGGAGGATCGATTATGGTACGGGGTGGAATATCTTTGACTGCTCGCACAGACCTAGTGGTCGTTGATAACAGAGCTACGAATGCTGATAAGTATATAAGCAAAATTCTTGAAGAGCATGTAGTGCCATTTTTCCATACATTGGTGAAAATTTCATTTTTATGGACGATAATGCCAGACCCCATCGTGCGCGCATCGTTCAGGAGTACCTTGAAGAGGTTGAAGTCTCTGGAATGGAATGGCCAGCAAGAAGTCCAGATCTCAATCCGATTGAGCAGGTTTGGGACAACCTCAATAGAAGGCTGAGAAGTTCAGAAAATCATCCAGCTACTCTTAATGACTTAGGAATCCAACTCGGAGAAATCTGGGAAGGATTAGATCAGAACATTTTAAGATCACTCATTTTGAGTATGAACCGTCGTTGCCGAGCTGTAATTAACGCAAGGGGTGGAAATACCAAGTATTAAATCACTTATCAGCATTTCAGTATTTTGAAAATTGTTCATTTCTCTTCTTTCACATAAGATTCGGTGAAATCCTGAATTTTTCTTCCATTTGATGTGTCTTGTTTCATTCAAAACCTTCCCGAGAGAACATAAAAAATAAGTTATAAAGTCAATGTAGAGTTAACTTTCACTAAAATTGAGATTTTCAGAATTTGCGTTAATTTTTTTGCGCAGTATAAGTTATTGTTCGTTGATATAGTATCGCAATATTTTGTTTATGCACGGAACTAGGCTAGGCTAACTAGATATCAATACATCCTCGTAAATAAATACTTGAAAAACATTCAATAAAGAATTCATTGCCGCATATAACATCCGTTGAGATCCAGCCCTGTCTGGTATGGTAATTGATCCAAACGTCCTCTTCAAGTACCCTGAAGTGCCTGTTTGCATTAAATACCGGAGCGGACCCAACCCTTTGACTTCGGCCCTTCTTGATTGTCCAACAGATTATTGAGAAACACATGTTAAACAGGTTTTGGATAAGCCCGACCGTACGCCATTGTTTTATTTGTTGGAAGGGTAATATTTCGTCACTTGTTATAAATGATTCCTGAGGATCTTCATTGTTGATTCGGCTGGATTCGGACGGGCACAGGATTAATCCTAACGGTCGTATCGCGCTTTTAATCCTTTTCTTTTGAACGTGATGACCGAGGTCGTGAAAGCATGGGAAATTTTATTCGAAATTATTTTGGAACTCCGAGTATTTCATGAAAGTGGCCTGTGACTTTCTCGTGACTCAAGGCCCAAAAGGTGTAGTTTGATATTCCAATCTCACGTTCTCATCAAATCAAGGGTTTTCCAAAAGTATGTGTTATTTTGACATTGAAAGAAGAATGCCATTTTTTCAGATAAATGAAAAAAAATGGAAAAAGTTTCAAGGTGTTAAATCACAAGATCTTGGTGGCCAATTGTGATAATCTCTTCGAGATATAACACGGTCAGGAAACTTTTTATGTAAAAGATCAATGGATTCGTTGCTTTTGTAGCAACGTAGCGCCGTCTTTTTGAAAGTAAACGTTTCCATCTTGCCGAATTCGGCTCTGAGAGAGATTTGGCTGAACACGTACCTGATACGATTCTCTGCAAGCACCTCAAACTTCATATTTTTCGATTCAAATTGAGGTGATACTTGTACGGAATCCCCAAGTGCTAACCTCATTTGAATAAGAATGTTAAAAACACGATATTTCTTAACAAAAACACTTAGTTTTGTCCGATTATATCTGCCATTAAAAAGCAATATTTCTCCTATCAAAATAAGTCCCTTTTTCGATTTTTCTAAAGATTAGTTTGTAAACACTAAAAACATATTTTTCTCGATATCCCAAAAATATCTCATAACAAATGTCTTTCAATCAATTTATCAGAATTCATTATTATCAAATAAACCCATCCTATTTTGTATCCAAATTTGTATTTGGACGTGGCCAGCTCAACAAATATTCCTGAAACTACGTAAGATCTATGAATTGACCACAGCCTTCTATAGAGGTGATTGTGAATCAACTCATACGTAGCCTGCGTAATCAAGATTGAAGAGATAATCTTGGTACCGAGCTTGGTACGTAATATAACGTCTATGAACATGCGATATCCAAACAAACATGGAGGAAATCTTCTTCAGAGTTATGTTATTATAAAAGGGAAAAGTGATTATGTTACGTTTTTTCATCGTTCTCGTGATGATTATGTGAAGGCTTTCAGTGAATGAATGTAATATTAACCGTGTAGCATGGGCGTACCCAGGGGGGGGGCAGCTGACACCCCCTCCCCCCTTGGAGATGAAAACTAAATGTTAATTTTCCTGGTTTCCTGACACTATACCTGACCGACCATCTTCTCAGGTATGAGCTGCCCCCCTCTAGCTGAAATCCTAGGTACGCTCTTGCCGTGTAGTGTCGAGTTTATAAAATTCCAAGAGGATATAGTTTAGATAGAAACATCGGCACAGATTATTTAGTGCTAAGTCTCATTTTATTTTTCATTATTTTAAACTTAATACGTGGTTTGAATCGTGATGCAGCTCATTATATCTGAATTTTGTATTTCGATGACATTTATTTTTAATCTGGACCGGTAACAATAAATCTAAAATTGAAAGTACACATCTCTACATCAAACGGTTTTTCTATCATTCAGATTTTAGTCTCGAGAATGTGGATAAACATTCTGTCTACATTGTTAACTTGTTTAGAGACCAGAAAAGTAATAATAGTCGATGATATTCAATTCAAGGGAGCATCCAGATTATTCTTCAAATTCATGATTTTTTCCTGAAATATTATCGTGTACAATTAGGAATAACTTGAAAAAGACGTGTTTTATTGAAAAAACATAGGAATACTTTAATTTTCTTAAATTATTGATTCTTTCGAAAATATGAACCGTTAAGCTTTTTCAAGTGGTTTTATGCTATTTTTGCGTGGATTAATGAGTCTATTACACTGTAACTATCATAGCAGAATAATTATGGAATGAGTTTTGATTGAGGAATATGCACTATGAATGGAGTAACCAATCAACCAAAATTCAGTTAATTTGAAATAACGGTTTCGAAGATATGAACAGAAAAGTGTTTTTTTCGTGTATTTTCGACACCCTGTATCTTTCAAACGAAACCGAATTTTGAAAAATGTTATGGTTAAAAAGTTTTTGGTTTGATGAGGGGAATCTACATCTAAAATATATGTACAAGTCAAAGACTCCCTGAATATTTTATTTATTTGTTTCTCATTTGTAAACGTCAGTTTCCAAAAACACAACATTAATCAAGAATGTTTATTTTATCAAGTCTCTAACTTGTAAAACTGACAGTTAACTTGCAAAATTTTTACAAGTTAGTTGTATTATTTACATTACAAAATTTTGTTTTATTGTCATACTAGCTGGCCCGGCGAACTTTGTACCGCCTGAATTATACTTAAAAGTTGTATAAACTTACCATTGCTTTTTTTTCAAGCAGGAAAAAAATTAGGCAAAATTAAAGTCCAAAATATACAAAATTTTAATAATTTTGTAATTCTTATGGAAAGAATTCTCCCTATTTAAGCGGTAACTAATTGTTGAACTTGAACATATAACTTTTTGTTTTTAATTGTTGTACAGTTCTCTTTTTGCAGTACCTCATGTGACTGTGAATAGCAGGAGTATAATCCATATTATACCTTTCCTCTTATATGAATCAAAATGTCAAGAATATGAACAAAAATTATTCCTTTAATGAACTATCGACTATTAACACAGCCCGTCGACCAGAATTAAAAAATCAGTCATTTGTTAATAGCCCAACCTGAAGTGGCAAAAACAAAACTTTTCTTATATTCTCTAAATCTAATCAGTGGTCACACCATTATTTTAGACATCTTAGCTATGCTGCTAAGCTCAAAATAATAGGTAAACATCTCAGTTGGTGGAGCAGCGCGATTCTCATTATTCCATGGATATGAGCTGTCAATCTCTCTTCAATTTGTTCAATTTAGTTGACGATATCAAGCTCGTTAGAAGACAAATCGAGATGTTAAAATGTCGATAGTACGATCGATACGGCAAAATAATCAACACTGTGAATTATGTTGAACAAGGCCGTAGCTAGAAAAAAATTTCGGGGGGGGTCCGTCCGAGGCCGTAGCTAGAAAAAAATTGCGGGTGGAGAGGGGTGTCCGTTGAACTGAGCTCTAGAAAAAATTTCGGGGGGGGTCCGGACCCCATCGGACCCCCCCCTGGCTACGGCCTTGATGTTGAACTCATATTCAAATTTATTGATGGTCATTCGACCAGATCAGATTAGGCAACCCATGAAACATTATTGTATATTATAAAGGAAAGCCTGATGAGCAAAAGTTTCAAAATTATTGACGCTTACAATACTGTCTCTGTGCGAACAGAAACACCAATATAATATGTCAATTACTAATTATGGGCAATTTTGAATTCAGTTATTTCCGCAAATTTATCTATTACCCAAACAGAAATTCGAAAGCATTTCAAAAATACAGAAAAAAGATGAAGATGGCCAACTCACGTTTGAAACTGATCGTCAAAATCAGATACTTGATCTTTCGGTAAAAATTCACTGTTCCACCAACTTGAGATAAGTTTACCCGCTTTTTGATCTGAAAATAAACTTCCATGTTACCATGAGTTCTATGCGAATCACATATCGCCATCTAACAGCGGTAATATCAACCTACGACTACGTACAGTGACTATTCACTGTACGACTACGCATCAACGGTAGCGACACCCAGTGGCCTTATTCAAAAGAAGGAAAAGCATTTCCTGCATAAGTGAAACTTTCATCAATTTTTTCGAAGTTTTATTGTATTTTATAATAACCAGACCGAAGACGATTCCATTAATGAAGTTTCATAACAAACAATCCATCCGATCTCTAGTTATAAATGGTGTAACCAACATCTTTCTTTTATATATATAGATATGTTGAAAATCATGGTGCAATTGTTATTTCCAGTAACACAGATTTTTGATGATGAAAGAGTTGATACTGATGATGATGAACCATCTGTTGACTCAGAAACTGCTGAACTCGAGGACTGCAGAACATTTGTACTCTCCTTACTACCAAATAATTTGCTAGACATTTCGATTTTTTTGTTGACCGAATCATCGATATAACTCATCGCAATTTCGGTGCTCTTCTACCCTCCTGCACGCTTTAGTGCTAAAATATCTCCACCCGAATCCGCAACCATAGTGGCTTCAGTTTTGCGAAAAGAGTGGCCGGTGTATAACTCTGGGTCTTTTAAACCTAAATATTTCGCCATTTGCTTTGGGACACCACCAATAGTGTGCTGGCCAGCATTAAGGGAAATGCACTTTCCATGTCGGTATGTCAAAAAAAATCTTAGGCTTTCTGTTCCAGGAGGCCGAAGATTTAAATATTTTCTGTATAACATGCAGGGCTTGAAGCTGCAGCCATCATCGGTAGTGGTGAATCTTCTTGTTGTTGAATTTTTTGTTTGCCGTAATGTCACAATAACGTATTTTCCCATATCTTCTACATCATTCATGTTTAAGGAGAGAATTTCGTCACATCGACATAAAAAAATCCCAAAGCAAAAAAAAAACCCAGCAACCACTGGTCATCAGGAGCATGTAAAAGAAATTGTTCAGCTTCTTTTTTACTTATTACCTTGGTCTTTTTTGGCGTATAACGCTCATTTTTTCGTTTCAGAAACGCAATTACCTTTTGAAATCTGCAAATGACAACTAAACGTCATATTTTTCAATAAATTTTTTAAGGAAAACAAACCTGCGAACAGGGGCATTTTCTTTCATTTTCAAGCAGCTTTTCAGCATAGACCATTTTGCCCATAAAGTATTAGGGCTGAATCTAGCTGATAACTGATTCAAGTAGACCAACAAA
Source organism: Adalia decempunctata (assembly GCA_951802165.1). Classification (NCBI taxonomy): domain Eukaryota; kingdom Metazoa; phylum Arthropoda; class Insecta; order Coleoptera; family Coccinellidae; genus Adalia; species Adalia decempunctata. The sequence continues at coordinate 2,435,216 of OX637695.1, read as the reverse complement.
ACATCTTCAGTTACCCCAATCAAACTATTTTTGTTTTGTCACTTTTTGAAGTCGTCGTATTCTCGCTCGTACCTTGAAGCTGATTTTGCAGGTAATAAACTTGAAGCAACACTGCTGTGTGCCTCAATAATTTCTTTCGGTACATTCATTTTCGTTTTCCCCAAAACAAATGTAAAGAAAAATAAACAGACATGTTCATGGCAACGCTTCCATAGCTTACGACATTTGCGACGAATTATTGAGATTTTTTTGGAATTTATCTAACCTTTTTACAAATGAGAAACAAATAAAATATAAAACAATACACGCAAGGTAACGGGTTTTACTGGCTCAAGGAGGTAACTGACTCGCCTGCGGCTCGTCAGTTATATCCTCCATTCGCCAGTAAAAACCCTCTTACCTTGCTAGTAATGTTATATACTATACCTTCGAAATCAGGCCATCTGAAAACGAAACTGAGCCATTTGCAGGACTTAATGTATCACTTTAGAAAAATATTCAAATTGAAGATTATGATTAGGTTGTCAGAACTCGTAAATGAAATCGTGAAATCCATCAACCCCTCTCTAATGAAATAATTAAAATGAAAAACGAGCACTGTCGCCCGGAAGAGGCCCTCGACCGAACCCTTCGTACGCAAAAAACGGAATGTAAATCTTGGAACAAATCGTTACGGCACTGTCAAGGTCCAGAGGGTCAGCTGGTTACAGGAAACCGCGTTATCCTGTGATTGATGTATGGGACGCACGGGGAATTGTTAGAACACAGAAGAGGATCAAGTGAGTTGTTCCTGAATAAAAGGTGACCAGTTTTTGCGCCACCGCGTTTTGTTCTGGGGGGCCTGGGAACGATATTTGCCGGTCGAATTATCCAAGTTTCGTAGAGACAATTGAGACGTCGTTGCTCATCCTACAAAGAAGACAATGGCGTAATTTGCATGTACGTTTGAATGATTTCAATCGTCAGTCTTTCGAAAGTTGTACACCGAAGTATGGAACCTTCAACTTGAAACTTTCAAGTTTCTAGGTTATTCCGTTACAGAGTTTTCGAATTTGGGATGGGACAGAATTAAATTTGGCCCCAGATTCGTCAACAAAGGGGCGAATCTTCTCATTTGAGGCCATTTCCTTTTATGAAATACAGAAAAATTGTAAAAGTCCTCTTTCAATTAGAAGGAACCCAAAACGCATTGATTCTGATCAAAATTGAACTGATGGAATGAAGTGTTTGAAAAACACAATTTCCAGTTAATATACTTACACCTTTGAAGTCAATACTCTAATTATTAACAAAACAATTAACTTATAATAATGGAATAATAATCCTAAGTCATTAAGAGTAGCTTGATGATTTTCTGAACTTCTCAGCCTTCTATTGAGGTTGTCCCAAACCTGCTCAATCGGATTGAGATCTGCACTTCTTGCTGGCCATTCCATTCGAGAGAATTCAACCTCTTCAAGGTACTCCTGAACGATGCGCGCACGATGGGGTCTGGCATTATCGTCCATAAAAATGAAATTTTCACCAATGTTTGGGGCAAATGGCACTACAAGCTCTTCAAGAATGTTCCTTATATACTTATCAGCATTCATAGCTCCATTATCAACGACCACTAGGTCTGTGCGAGCAGTCAAAGATATTCCACCCCATACCATAATCGATCCTCCCCCGAAACCAGTAGTATTCAGGAAATTGCACTGAGCATATCTTTCATGTGGACGTCTGTATACAAGGGAACGTCGATCACAATGGTAGAGGCAGAATCTAGACTCATCTGTGAAGAGAACTCTTTCCCAATCGGCCTCTTCCCAATGGATATGCTCTCTAGCAAAATCCAAACGCGCCCTTCGACGGGCTGGGGTGAGAACTGGGCCTCTTGCCGCGACACGAGGCCTTAAATCATATTCTCTAAGGCGATTTCTTAAAGTCTGAGTGCTAATTTGCACCTCTTGAGTTTGCTCAAGCTGATTTTGAAGGAGGCGAGCGGTTGCAAACCGTTGTCTCAACGAAGAAACTATCAAGTAACGTTCTTGAATGGCAGTTGTTACTGTCCTGGTCTTCGGACATTCATACCCTGTCTCCCTGAATCGCTGCAACATTCTGGACACACTTGTATGGGAAACTGCAAACCTTTCTGCAATTCTTGTGTATGTCCACCCTTCTTATCGCAAAACTACCGCTTGGGCACATTCCTCTTGGGTCAAATTGCGTGTTTCGCGTTGCATAGCGATCGAGTGTAGAAAATCAAACGAAAGAAAAACTATTGATCACTAGAATTGATCGAGAACAACTGATTTTAGAATGGAGCCAATACAGTCAAAATCTGATAATATCATCTTTTTTTATTCCTGCTGGGAGAAAACATCTGTATTGAAGAAAAACGTTGAAAGTGGATAACATATGCATGCATAATTCTGATAAAAATAATTATCATTGAGCACACCTTCAGTTGTAGAATAAATTTGAGATTTCCATAATGTGCGTTAATTTTTTTGCGCAGTGTTTATCAAATCTATATATCTATCTATAAAGAAATCATGACATGGAAAAACCATGACTCTGAGCCACCTACAAAGAGCACGACAATGATTACTCATTAATTTTTCGATATAAAAAATTTGTCTGTGTCCTTTCATTGTGGTTTGATCAGATTCTAGATTGTGTTATTGTTTCACACAGGTAGGTATATAACGTTGACAAAATTGCATTAACATCACTAGTACATCTAGAGTTCCAGAAGAAAGGCCATTCATCATGTTTAACATTGTGGTAAGTTATATTTCTAGTCTATTCCCTAAAATTGTTTTGAACTCAAATATTTCAGTACTCTCCTGTGCAAGAAAATCAAAACTTCTTTGTTCAAAAATCATAATAACAAAAATACTTCTCAACAAGTATCTGCACTCTCGCTACAAATGGCTTTGGCTTATGAACTTGAGTTGTTCATGATGTATGACATACAACCTTGTATAATCTCATTGTTTTTCCATTTAAAACATTAGTTTTCCTTCAGGTTTTCCTCCCATTCGTATTTTGCATTGTCGTTACTGCAAGTCCATTATCAAACGATATTCTTGGTGAAAAACTTCAAAACAACGAATTGGAGAGAAAAGAACCCTTATTTCTTCATAGTTTGGAATGGTTCAAGCTGATACTCGATCAAATAATGAGGATGCTGCTTCAGATACCAGTCAGGGTACCTGTGAACCCAGAGGTGGATAATTTCCCATTGACATCTCATGCTGAAAGTGATTTTCGGAAACACTAACTTATTTCCTTTGGATTTAAGTTTGAATGGAGAATTAAACCAGGATGTCATCATAATTCGTGTTGGTTTTATATGCTGAATTGATCCATCATGATTTTGGAACTTTATGAATACGTGTGAGAATTTTTTTTTTATTATTAAAAATATAAGATTGGAATTTCTTTGTTTTTGAATCGGCATCAGAATATTCATTCGTAATAGTCGATTTGTGAATAGATAGCACTCATAACTCGAGTTACCTGAGCTTGTGAATAAAAATCGAGAATGAGATATCGGAAAAAACTAAAAAATTCATTTTGATGGAGATATGGTTGACTTTGGTTTCGAAATCTGGGTTTCGGGGGCGCTGAATCCAATAAAGAAGGTTTCAGATCTCTGTCTATCATAATTTAGATTTTCACCTTTCCAATCATTTTTTCGCTGTTCAAAACGACGCAGAAAAAGAAACGGACTTTGAGTCGACATTTTTAGTATCTCGAGTCTAACTTGACGGTGTCAATCAGTATATCGCAATTTAACCTCGATGGCATTCCATAAAAACGAAAAATACGCTCATGTTAATTTCTTCTTTCAAGTCGAAGAAATCGAGTTATTTTTATGTTTCCCATGAGTTCGCACCGCCGTAAATTAGTTGTGCAGTGTGCAGAGTGCAAATTATAAAAATTGATTGTTCGCCTTGCCAAACTCCGAACTTTATGTCCATGTTATTCTGGGAATAATTAAATCATTAGGATTATTAATACATTTAACTGCTCGGCTGCGTTTTCGAATAATAATTTTCCAACTATTTGAAAACTTGGAAACGGAAACTGTATTTCACCTGAACACCAGAATGGGGACAGAAATTGATCACTCATTTGAAGGCCATGAGATTATACAATAAGATGAATGAATGGAAAATAGTCTTTTAGGATGTATTGATATCCAGTTAGCCTAGACCAGTTCCATGCATAAACAAAATATTGCGATACCATATCAACGAACAAAAACTTATAAGAAGTGTCAGTGTAGAGTTCGACGTCAAAAAAGTAAACCAGAGTTACGAAATAAATTTAAAAAAAAAGATGTCTACTGAAATTGTAAAAATCGGGAAATTGAGCCATCATCAAGTACCTGTATTTAAAAGGGTTAAGAGGTGAGCAGATTTACGAAGATATGCTTAATACTCTCGGTGATCAATGTCCTTCGTATGCGACCGTGAAAAATTGGACTGTAAGCTTCAAAAGAGGTAAATTTTCCATTGAAGATGATGACCGATCAGGAAGGCCAGTTTCTGTGTCAGTCCCCGAAAATATCGATGCAGTTCATGACATGATTTTAGCAGACCTTCGAATGGGGCTAAAACGGATATCTGAAGCACTGAAGATTTCATACGAACGCGTTCATCATATAGTTCACGTCAATTTGGACATGAGAAAAATTTCTGCAAAATAGATCCCCAAATGTTTGAATGTTGACCAAAAGCGTGCAAGGGTTAAAGCATCGCGTTCGATCTGTGTTCGATTTGAAAACGATGTAGACTTCTTAAACCGAATTGTTACTATAGATGAGCCTTGGGTACATTTCTACTATTCAGAAACAAAGCAACAATCGATGGAATGGCGACACTCTGGTTCTCCAAGATCTAAGAAGTTTCGTGTCCAAAAATCTGGTGGAAAAGTTCTTGCTTCAGTTTTTTTGGAATTGCCATGGAGTTATTATGATTGATTTTTTGGATAAGGGTAGAACAATAACTGGAGATTACTATTCGACATTACTGACCACTCTACGAAAAAAAATTAAAGAGAAAAGACGCGGAAAGCTATCCAAGGGTATTTTGTTTTTACAGGACAACGCCCCAGTACACAAATCCCATGTTGCCATGCAAAAAATTCGTGATTTAGGGTTAGAATTACTAGAACACCTTCCCTATTCACCAGATTTGGCTCCGTCCGACTATCATCTCTTTCTTCAACTGAAAAAAAGTTTAAAAGGTCGTAAATTTCCTTCCAACGAGGAGGTAATAAAAGCTGTGGAGGACTGGTTTGCAGAGCAAGAAAAAACATTTTTTGAAAGGTCTAGAGACGTTGCAGGTTCGCTGTTATGAATGTATTCAATTGAGAGGAGAATATGTTGAGTAATAAAATATTTTGACATTGAAATTTTGTTTGGTTCTGTAGTAGGCTAAGAATTTTTCAATATATATATATTTCTTATTCAAACAACTCAAAGCGATTTTGCTGATATACGAACTCTAATTTACAAGTTGGTATGATTCATTTGCGTCTTTATTAAAATGGAGAAAAATCCTCTTTGCCTCTAGCCAGGCCATGGGTCGAACTCTTTTTGTTTCCACACCGAGCCATCGAATTGTTCTGGTCATCTGTTAATCCCCTTAGTCATTCGAAGCATCTAGCTGGACTTCCTGAGGAGTGAAAGGCCGTTAATTAAATTGAATCATTCTAATTTCCAAAAGCTAACTGCCGAAAAAACCAGTCTATATTATAGTTCTTCATTTCTTGAATGGCATTCCTGCATCTAGTTAACTTCAGATGCTATAAATGTATATTGAGGTCATGCAGAATCCAGTACTATTCGGGATGTTGAAGGTTGAGTTGGTTCGGTGAAGATATGCATACCACGGTGAGTAAAAACTGTTCAGTCGAATTCTTTCGTCTTTAAAATGATCGACCAGTATTTTTGGCATAATTCAACTCAGTTAGAGAAGATTATTATGGGAATTTCTATGAAGACTACTCCTTTTGTGCTTGTTCAAATATCTATATTCTTGAGTGCTGGCAAAGAGATGATACTTCCAATTGCAACCAAATACCACAAATTAACTTGTAAAACAAAATTGAACGTTTATTTGTTTTTTCTGTACGAATAACTTGAGAGATGTAAGACATTTTTGGATATTCATCACATTGCAGATATTCTTATTGGCCGTTGTTGCTACTGCCTCGATACAAGCTACTGGTACTGACTTAAGAAGGAACTATGCAGGCGATATCCCATTCATCATGCTACCACCAACTTTGAAGCCTCAAAGACGTCAACATATAGTCCCACTACCAAGCCATCTACCTCTTCGTCCAAGGTACCCATCCCAGAGAATCAAACCTTCGATCAATTCAGGACCAAATCCGTATGGTACCAGACCTTCCAATATGGCAGGAATTGGTCCTCAAGGACATCGTAATCCTTCCATATCGTCTGGTGTTAATCCTCAAAGACCAAGACCAACATATACCGTCAGTACGAGACCAGTCAACCAGAGTGGTCCTAAATTTTCTGGGAATGGTCCTAATGAGATACAGGGGAAGGTCAAGATGAAGCCTGTGTTTGAAGAGGGGATGATACCAAAGCCAGTGTATATAAATTCGTTTTTAGAATTGGAGCAGTCTGAGTCACATAAATCCAAGGATAGTAAAAATGTTAACTACGAACCATTAGGAAATTATGCCAAGTTTTAACGTGGAATATCTGTGAATAAATTATTGAAAGAATTTTTGTTTCAATTTTGTTGAATTTGTCAGAGTTTTTCTGCATTTTTACATGGAAGATTTGTGAGAAAAGAAGTCAGTACTTATTACGAGATATACTAATTGACAAAGAAACTGCAACACCCTGAAGGAGTTGTTTGAATTTGAATTTTTCTGGTCAAACATAGATAGTATAGCAAGAAGTGAATGATTAAGATTTGAAAATAAAAAAACGAGGGATTTACAATTTCTCAATGAATTTGTTACTAATGTGTCTGTCCACCGCGATTATCTATACACTCCCCAACATTGGCATTGATGCAATAAGATGGTCTATTTCTTCTTGAGGGAAACTATCCCAAGCTACCTGTACTTCATGTCTCAGAGCCGCCAAAGTCTGTGGGGGCTGGGGTAAATTTCCAAGCCTTTTATCCACGTCCCAGGCATGCTCTATGGGCGAAAGATCGGGGGATCTGGGCGGCCATGGCAAAAGATTCACATGGGTCGCTTCAAGAAAGTTCGAACTAACTCTGGCAACATGAGGTCGAGCATTATCTTGCTGAAATATTGGCTTCTCGAGACGGTTGAAGTTAGGGAGAAAAATAACTCCACTATTTCTTGAAGGTAATACAGCGCTGTCATGTACATCGAATAAAGTCCAAAGGTGACAAAGGTCAACCGTCTGAGGTAATACAAGATGGGGTCGATAATGCTGCGGTCCGAAAGACTTTATCCGGTGGTAGACCGTTCAGACAGATACAGGATGGCCTTGTTCTCCTAACCACTCTTCAGTCTGTAAAGAAATTTCATTTATTTGAATTTTACCGCACTTTTGAGAATTCGGATTCTATGGAATTATTCTTTTTTCACATTATTTTGAATAGTTCACTGATGTCAACTAATAATATAACATTGATTGTTTTCTCTAATTTGAATAAGAAGTTATACTCCATTCACTTTCATTTAATCACATAGGAGGTCATGGTTTCGTTTTCAGGAGTTGGTGCCCCTGATGAAGAGCACAGAACATATGATGAAAAGTCAGTGCGCGCACAGAAAATATCGTTAATGACAAAATGACGTTGCCAGTTTCTTTGTTTACATCAAAGTAAAAGTATCAAAGATATTCCACATTTTGTTAGGTTTACAAATTGTTCGCAGATTTTTGGTATTTAATCGAAATTTGCAGGTGAGTTTTTCGTCGAATATCCAAGATTAACGTATGTTTATTGTTTTTAGCACCAGTTTGGAGCGTGAGGACGATTTTCAAGACCAGGACGAATGTTTACATTTCGAGGTTAAAGTGGTACACGGGATCTTCGTTGAAAAAGCTGTTATTTGGACAGATATCGCAGTAGATGGATCGGATGGAGCCTCGAGAGGTCGATTAGAATGATATTTTTCTGGCTTTCCAAGAAATTTGGCGATATCTGAGCAGATTTGCAAAAGTTAAGTACCTCACTAATGAGGTGGAACTTAGACCTAATTCTCCTATAAGAAACGCCTTTCAAAGGTCGAGATGGTGAAAAATGTATTCTTTAGATGTTGTTTGAACAAACGCATCCGAGTTTTATACCCCAACACTGATTTTAAGAAAGTTATCAACAAAATAAAATTGACATTATTCTTGATTCTTGTAATTACCCATCAATTCATCTTATATCTTTGGGTTGCTTTTTTTTAATAAATTCTTGATTAGAATCAACAATTGAAGTCGTCAAGTCTTGAACTTTCAGTTCAAGAGGATAATAAACATTAAATCTTCACAAGCATGCATATGAAAATTATGTGAAAGCAATGCAATTTTCTTCCATGGCGAAAATAATATATTTCAACAGTGATCTCTTGTACTTTTCATGCAAATAACTAGAAAAGGAATCCTTTCTGTCAATTCATTTAAACGTTAATTATTATCGTCCATCACATCTTTTCCAATTCATTCATTTTCCAAATAAAGTCACATTCTGAGAAATTCGCTAAGAATGTAGAAAGGGCAACATTGTGTTGACTTGGAACATAAAAATATTTTAAAAATTGTCATAACTTCGATACAGAGTGGAATGTGTCGAATTTCCAAGACCAGAGTTGTGATTTCATAATTGTGAATGGAGTATATATATCATATTATAAACAATAAATCAGTTTACATTCTTCAATTTTGAATAGCATTTTCCTACATATTGCATAAAATATTCACGTTCACGTTGTTTATACGTAGAAGTTTTTGGCGATATCTTTGTGCTACAGCTACATCTCTTCAGTTTGCAATTTTACGAAATAATTAGGTACTCATTTTATATAATCCTTTCATATCACACAATGTTTATTCACTCAAAAATTGGTATCACAACACTGAAACTCAGAGAAAATGATAGTAATAAAAGAGTTACACTCTAGCAGAAATACTGATTCCAAATGTTTTTTATTTGTTTGCTCCCAGCAGCCATCTCAAAACGGTGATCAGCTGTTTTGTTGGACTGGTCTATAAGCCAGTCAGGATATTTCAAAAATGAAGTCAGAAACCATCTATTTTATCAATTCTGTGGTCGAAATCATATAAAGAAGTGTGGAGAAAATGGTATAAGACGAAAGAAGTTGCATCAGTTTTGAAATTGGGAGAAATCCACGCCACCCCTGTGTGTGCAGGAGAGACGAAAATAATTAACGCCGACGTCGATCGTGTTTGTCCACAAATACTCATTTCTTCATATTAGTGAAGACGACGAGCTCACGAAGCGGACATTTCTAATAAGGTCTAATTTAATTAAGAACTACTTTACCAATTAACGCTTCTCAGTTTGTTTGTCGTTGTCTGGATATTAATCATCGCTGGACGGCGATCGTTATTCCACTTAGTGGTCTTGTTAAACAATAAACTGATTTTTCAGCAATTCATGGATCATTCACGTGACACGGTGATTAATGTTCTTGAGGAAGACGCGAAGAGCTCGAAGACATGTCTGGATAATTAAAAAGATGTTCCGCATCTAATATTTTTGCTCAAAATGCATATTGAATTTCGAAGTCAGCCCTGAAGAATAACAGATTTTTTACGAATATATATCAGTTTGAAAAGAGAAAATTTTCGACTCATTTCCAGACATAGTTTGTTCATTTCTTAAGAGACCTAGGGGGGGGGGGCAGACTTCTGAGGATGTGTGTGAGTCAAATAAGCTCATGGATTTAACGGCGCTGCAGTCGAACCCGTACAAAAATGTCCTCAGAATGCAGTTCACAAGGCATGACCATCCTACGTAGCAACAATCACTGCGAAATGCGTCAGCAAACCGTAAGCAAATTAGCACATTATGTTAAGTAATTGAACGTGGGGAGCTAATTCGTTTAAGTAAGAAGATGGTTGTCTGTCCATTTGGAACTATCCGCCGCATCATCTTAATTGCTGAACATGATACTTAGCGTGACGGTAAAATATATTTAATTTTTCACTGTTCTGTAAAATTAATGTGGAAATAATTGTACCTTAAACAAGATAATTACCCTCATTACTATGTGTAACGAGACAAGGGACAACCATGTAAATGCCCGCGGTAATTCTTCTGTTCCTTCCACGACAGATTTTTTTATGCAGAGCAACTCCGTCTTTGTATTATTGAATCGAGGTTAGTTTGAAGGATTCAAAATTTACAAGGTGACAAGAAAAACTTCGGACAAATTTTGCTGTGGTCTGGAACAAAGGTATTTCAGCGCAGCCAAATAATTTTTATTCTCTTGGTTTCTCCGCTTTTTCCTGTACTAATATGTGAATTTTCAGTTTGATATAATTTCATTTCACAGAGTTTTAGAATGTCAAATAAACGTAGTGCGATTTTGGAGCTGTTTCGTCAAGGAAGGCGTCAATGCGAAATTGTTCGTTTGCTCAATGTGCCTTGACAAACCGTGTCCGATGCAATTCGTCGTTTTAAGGTGCTTGGTCATGATGGTCGTCGTCCAGGAAGTGGTAGAAAACGCACTGTCAATACACCTAGCAATCGCAACATAGTCAAAAAGCGAGTCAATTTAAATCCGAGGGTTTCCATGAGGAATATATCCTGTGAGACCGGTATCAACCGCGAATCAGTTCGTCAAATTGCCAAAAAGTCGCTCAACCTCAAGCCATACAAGCTCCAAAAAGTTCAACCCCTCACGGAGGAAAAAAAGCGCATACGACTCCAAAGGTGCCGCCAACTCCTTTGTCTCGCCGCCGGTCAGCAATGGGAGCGAATTCTTCTCACAGACGAAAAGCTTTTCACCGTAGAACAATCCCACAACCATCAAAACGACAGAGTCTGGTCCGTAGAGGCTCCCGGTACATCGGCCATAGTCGAACACCGTCAATATTCGCAATCCGTCAAGGTCTGGGGCGAAATTTGCGGCAGTGGTAAAACTCCCTTAGTTTTCGTGGATCAAGGGGTCAAAATCAATCAAGAAGTCTACCGCTGCGACATCCTCGAGGCCGTAGTACTTCCGTGGGCCAAGCAGCACTTCGGCTCACAGAGCGAAAATGAAGCAAGAATGGTGAAGACCCATTTTCCTTGTTTCATCTCATCTGCAGAGTGGCCGCCGTACTCACCGGATCTCAACCCAATGGACTCCAGCGTGTGGTCGATTTTGGAGCACAGGGCTTGTGCTAAAAAACACTAAAATTTGGAGTCGCTGAAGCAATCTCTGCGCCGGGAATGGAACCGATTAACGCCCGAGGAGCTGCGGCCCATTGCCGAAAATTTCAAGAAGCGTCTGAAGCTGTGTATCGCCGCCAAAGGAAGCCACTTCGAAACGGCTTAAATATATTATTAACAAATGTTCAAGCTATTATTACTTGTTGTTGTTTTGTTCAATTTCTTCTGTTTAATAAAGTTAAATGAAAAAGAGTTTGTCCGAGGTTTTTCTTGTCACACTGTAATTCAAGCTGGTTTGTTACAACTATGAGATGCTGAACTAAGTTTGACAGTAGATGGCTCTATCAGTAAGTGCTGGAGCATTTTGACATATCCAGAACGTCATGAACGTCATGAACATGGTAAGTCTTAGACTTACATACATATATTTTAACTGTAGATTCTTGAGGTCAAAAGATACCATTCTTTCATTTTCCATTTTTCCGAATTCGGCTCTGTTAAAGAGATATAGCTATTTGAAAAACAGTTCATATTTTTCGATTGAAATTGAGGTGATTATAAGATATTCTGGGTGATACATTTAGGAAATACTCAAGCACTTATCTTAGTTGAATAAGAATGTTACAAACACGATATTTCCTAATGAAAACACTTAGTTCTGTCTGATTATTTCTGCGATTCAAAAGCAATATTTCTCCCACCAAAATAAGTTCCTTCTTCGATTTTATCAAAGATTAGTTTGTGAACACTAATCTATATCTATACTAATATTATAAAGAGGAAAGATTTGTATTTTTGTTTGTTTGATACGAATAGGCTCAAAAACTACTGGACCGATTTCAAAAATTCTTTCACCCTTAGAAAGCTACATTATCCCTGAGTGACATAGGCTATACTTTTCACCCGAAAAAATTAAGGATACCTACTATAACTTCAAAAATTACAAAAAAATCAGCCAAAATCAGCTATTTTCACGTGCGCTGCAAAAACCGTAAGACTTACGTGGATACAATGTATGACGGAAATGTACCTCTTGAATAGTTCCACAAAAAAGTCCGCGATAGCATATATCTATCTCTCAAGATTGACTTGCTATTACCTGTTTATGGTAATCAGATGTTTTCCAAAATTATGCACTATTTGGGAGTGTGTTTTTATGAATTGGGTATTGATCCTAATCGAACCTAATACGTTATTTATCCCCAGTATTTAATTTAGAACAAAATTGCCCTTCACATCATACAATTACAACGAGTACATCAAAAGATATGGAAGGTTGAAGTGTTGAAGATGAAACCGCCGCGTGAAACAAATTTCTACTCGGGCGAAGCTGGGACGGCCTGCTTGTAATTAATATTTTCCTCGATATTAAAGAACTATCTCATAAAAAATTGTTTTCTCACTAACCTAACGTAACTCCATTAACCTAGGTCATAGGATTCGAGGTCAATGACCTAACCTAACCCATATTCTGTGATATTTCACGGCACTTTTGGGAAGACGATGCCAGATTGCTGATTTTCTCTTCAAACAGTGTTAAAGGCGAAACCAAGGAAGGAGTACGTCCCCTATAGTCAATGGATGAACTATCGCGAGGGAATTTGGATTTAGCAATTGATTTTTCTTATAGCCTGCCTCTTATCGAGTCGAGTGTTATGAGCTTCTGCTCTATTTTTCAACCGGATCCAGTTAATTGTTGAGACCGTGAGACACCCTGCTTCAAACAAAACCTTATGAACACCACCCTATCAGCCCAATATCCAATCTCAGCCAAGCTTACAACCCTGGTCGAGATTACATCTAGAATTCTCGGTTCTATCAAGAACGTAGCTGCTTAATTAATGTCTAAGTCATCGTTCTTCTCCGGTGACTAATGAACCCCCTGATTACCACCCCCTCCCCGTCTACTAACCTCGGGTCACAAAAGAAGTCTCCACGCTATCCGCGACAATGGGAATTAATTCATTACTTTCAGAGCGTGCGCCTCTATAAGTTATGTGGTCAACTTCCGCATTTACGGACTGGGCCCATAAATACTTCCAGTCATTAAAACTACACGATTTATTGTCTCACGGAGAGATTTAATTAAATCTGATAACTCAATGCGGATAGTGAAGCTATGATCGATGTTCTCGAAGAGGTTCTGTGGACGTATTTTGATTCCCTCGTCGCCAATGGGTTATGCAAAAAGGAATCATCAAGAAAGTAACCAAAAGTCGAGTAAATAACCTGATTATAACTTGGAAACCGAAGAAGATAGCCAGTTTTCGTTTCCGACTTACAATATGACTAAAAAATGAGGCAAAAGCGATTTTCATTCTTTTGTATCTCCTTCGGTTAAAGTTGCTTGTACAGTAGTACATAGACAGGTCTAGAGATCGTCCCAAATCATAAACCACTTAGAAAACATGATTGAATATGACACGATTCTCCTTTGCAAAAAATTATATCAACTTTGCGAATGATGCCTTTTCCAATGTCTTCCTTGTAGACCTTTATTTTCTGCACTCGAAATATAAATACATAAATAAATTTCAAATAGAAAAAGGACTCAAGATGACCATACCCAACTTGGAAAGAAAGGACCCCGCACTTTTAGTATGTAAAGTGGCGACCGGTCAAATTTTCTGAAAGTTTGGTATGTTGTTGCACCCGACTCAGTGACCAAAAGTATCAATGGGCCCAACCCAATCCTATGGCTAGTTTTCTAAATACGGGGTGTTAAAGTTGAGAATTGCCCAGATTTTCGGATTTATTTTTTAATTATTAAGAGTTAGATTGGATTTCTGTTGCATACACACGTTTACTACATGTTCTAGTAATGAAATAAGTGGATACGTATGATTAAAAATATTTATATTTACTGGGTGATTCACGAATATATGACGGTAGTTTTTTGCCAAAATTCACTTTTTCTACAGTGACGTCAGGAAGGCATATTTTTTAAATGTTCTTTTCGATTTAGTATTATAACGACAAAATATTGCACAGTGCATATTTTTTATACAGGATGATTCACAGAGAGAACCACTAGACATAATCAAATTTTTTTAGGATTAATTCAAAACCCCGTATTTTTGAATTGATTTTTGGGAAAAGTGATACCACAAACATATGTGTGTCTCTAATCTCCAAAATATTCAGGGTGGTTTATTCATAGGAAGGTATTCTATTTTGGGAGAAGTACAAAAAACATGAACACCCTGTATTCGAAAATTTCCTCGTTCAAATGCAACTATTTTCTCACTATGTATTGATTCCCACAACATCTCCCGAAGTATGAATTCTAAATCCGATACTATGACCAGTTTTCGAGATACAGGGCGTAAAAGCGGAGAATAACTTATTTCATCAATTATTTTTTTCAAACTGAAAAGCCGGATTGATTTTATGTTGCGCCCATGAGTTCAGTATGAGTACAGATCAGATGCAGATGGAAAGGTTCAGCTAAAATATTTACTGTTACAGGGTGATTCACGAATAAATCACAATAGCTTTTGCAAACACTCGATAATTCTAGAGTTTCGTCACAGAAAAATTATTCCATGAAGTTAATACCTAGTAGTTAACAATTTTCAGTCTTAAATACTTCATAATAATTACTTTTCACACAGCGTGAGCCATAAATAATATGCTTTGAAGTAATTGAAAGGAGATCTTTTCTGGTGAATTTTGAATAACTGTCTAACATAACAGCAAGTGAGCATAACCGCAAGAATTTTTAAATATATAAATATACAAGGTGATTTAGAAATAATCACCTACCAAAAATACACATTTCTTGCGTGCGTAGATCATCCTAATTAAACTTTTTTCTGTTGAAAAAAGTATATTTATAAAGTAATAACCGAGGTTATGACTATAATGAGATTTAAACTTTTCAATATACCTAGTTTTAACTCACTCAACGCGAATATTGTGGACTGTGGAGTACCTACCAATAAAAAAATATTCGTATTTTTCCTACATAAGAAGGAGGTTTGTCATCTTTTTGGGGGTGATAGCGCAATTAGTAAGCGCGCTCATAAAGATACTCAAAATTCACTTAAAAGTTCTTATTTCAATCAATTCAAAGCATAAGTTCGGTATAGTTGGCTGTATGACTCACCCTGTATGAAGAGTAAACATAATGAAGTATTTCAGACTGAAAATTGTGAACGACTAGGTATTAACATCATGGAATAATTTCTCTGTGACGAAACTGTAGAATTATCGAGTGTTCGCAAAAGCTATTGTGATTTATTCGTGAGTCACCCTATATAACAGTAAATATTTTAGCTGAAACTTTCCATGTGCATCTGATCTGCTCTCATACTGAACTCATGAGCGCAACATAAAATCAATTCGGCTTTTCAATTTAAAAAAAATTGATGAAATAAGTTTTTCTCCGCCTTAAGCCCTGTATCTCGAAAACTGATCATAGTATCGGATTTAGAATTCATACCTCTGGAGATGTTATGGGAATCAATATATCGTGGGAAAAAAGTTGCATCACCGAGGAAATTTTCATGTTTTTTGTACTTTTCCCAAAATTGAAAACCTTTCTATGAATAAACCACCCTGAATATTTTTGATATTAGAGATACACATATGTTTGTGGTATTACTTTTCCTAAAAATCAATTCAAAAATACAGGATTTCGAATTAATCCTAAAAAAATATGATTATGTCTAGTGGTTCTCTCTGTGAAACACCCTGTATAAAAAATATGCACGGTGCAATATTTTGTCGTCATAATACTGAATCGAAAAGAACATTTCAAAAATATGCCTTCCTGACGTCACAGTAGAAAAAGTGAATTTTGGCAAAAAACTACCGTCATATATTCGTGAATCACCCGGTAAATATAAATATTTTTAATCATACGTATCCACTAATTTCATTACTAGAACATGTAGTAAACGTGTGTATGCAACAGAAATCCAATCTAACTCTTAATAATTAGCAAATAAATCCGAAAATCTGGGCAATTTTCAACTTAAACACCCCGTATTCAGAAAACTAGTCATAGGATTGGGTTGGGCCCATTGACACTTTTGGTCACTGAGTCGGGTACAACAACATGCCAAACTTTCAGAAAATTTGACCGGTCGCCACTTTTCATACTAAAAGTGCGGGGTCCTTTAGAGAGGTTGCATTATAACATCATATTTTGGTCTTTTTCGAACAAGAGTTTGATGAAGATTTCTTCGAATATATCTGTATCATCTAATTTTCAATCAATGATGTAAATGCTCCCTTTCTTCAGAGGTTCTACCACACAGTTTGAAAATCGCTGCTGTAGATAACTTTCTTCGATTCTCATGTCATTCCGGAAGTCATTGACATGATATCGAAACAAAGTGAAAGAAGAATACAAACCTAATTTTGAATGAGGAGAACTAACTAACAAATGAATAGGACAACTAATTTTTGCTCCCCATGGTTCCTGTGGCAGATGAAATCAACTGTATTTATTAAAACAGCTGGATACAGTGTCCCAATTAATGTCAATGATTAGAACTTCTATGCAGTGAAATTTCCCCTTTTCATTAATTCAAATTAATTACATAAGGAGAGAACGTTCTCTTTTATCAGGGGGTATACTCAGAAACAATGGACCCTATTTTGAAAATTATTTAACATTGAGAAGAGATTTTTTTAGTGTCATTCGATTTTTGAAGAATAAGACAATATTTCTGTAACAAATCTTCGACCATTTCTTTGACAGCTGTTGTTAATTCATAATTTTTTCCACTATAACTGAGTCCACAGGATGGAAACTGTTTAGAGACAGTTTTGAAAAGGAAAAAAGAACTCAACATTCTTGTGGGACATTCATGGATTCAGCAACTTCGAATAACATGGTTTTACTGAATTTTCCATCGTCTAAATATAAACCAGAGTTCATACTTTGATAGCTGTATTAAACTTGAAATAAAAATAGTTTCCAAGCTGCATGAAATTTAGTATTTGGCAGCTCGAAGATATTCTAATGATCTTGTGTTAATTATTTCAGTTTTGCGTCACTCATACACATGGATTCCATTTCGGCTTTACGATGCCTCCTAATGACTGATAATTAAAAAGATCAACGGTGATGAGTTTCAGAAATAGAACCTTAACTGTTTTCTATAATTATTACTATCTT
Organism: Adalia decempunctata; assembly: GCA_951802165.1. NCBI lineage: Eukaryota > Metazoa > Arthropoda > Insecta > Coleoptera > Coccinellidae > Adalia > Adalia decempunctata. The sequence continues at coordinate 2,417,738 of OX637695.1, read as the reverse complement.
GATTTCTTCGTTGCTTGATGCCGATTTATACGCACTGAATCCGCAGACTTGCTGCTCAAGTTATGAGAAGTGGCAACACTAATGTGAACATGTCATATTTGACATGTTACAATAATGTATAACAACATGTTGTAATAATAGAGTGGGAGCCTGACAATACTGTCCACTATTTATACTCCATTCACAATTATAAAATCACAACTCTGGCCTTGGAAATTTGACACATTCCACTCTGTATCGAAGTTATGACGTTTTTCAAAATATTTTTATGTTCCAAGTCAACACTATGTTGCCCTTTCTACATTCTTAGCGTATTTCTCAGAATGTGAATTTATTCGGAAAATGACTGAATTGGAAAAGATGTGAGGACGAAAATAATTAACGTTTATATGAATTGATAGAAAGGATTCCTTTTCTAGTTATTTGCATGAAAAATACAAGAGATCACTGTTGAAATATATTTTTTTCGCCATGGAAGAAAATTGCATTGCTTTCACATGATTTTCATATGCATGCCTGTGAAGAATTAATGTTTATTATCTTCTTGAACTGAAAGTTCAAGACTTGACATCAATTGTTGAATCAAGAATAATGGAACATTATTTCCCTCTACTGGAATCCAAATAGTTGAAGGGAGTTCTGATGCAACAGGAACTTTTTCTTGGAACATAACCTTAATAGCTAACTTAATAAAAATAAGAGTAGAAGATAATATACATTTCATTTATTTGATCTTATGAACAAGGAGTGAAATATTCTGACTGTATAGTAATTTATTAGTTTAAAAAATATTCATACATTACAACCACAGTAGGTTTGTACAAATAATATGGAACAGGTCAAACATAGGTATGCTTCACATTTATCATTCACCTGTTCTAAAATAAGACAAAAACTCCTCCACATTATAGGGCCCCTACAGCATTAAAAGCTTGTGTCTCTTTTGAAAGAAGTAGCACTAGATACAATACATTCTTTCGATTAAGAGCAAATACCTACCGTTGAATGTTACATACACAAATTTCTTCAAAATGGGCTTATACGAAGTGGTTCTTTTTCTGAAACGTGAAAACGATCAACAATAATCATTTAGAGACCGATGATGGCTATCCAAAACCCGTTTACTTACGAAAATCGTGCAATTTCATTCTGCAAGTTCTTTCCTCATAATTCCTCGAAAATCCTACCTGAACCATATTTTCCGGTCGCTTTCGTGAGAAGATCCTATGAGGAATAATAAATAAATTTTGAGCACCAAAAACGATACCGAAACTAACCAAACTTCTGGGGAACCGGAATTTCGTTTGAAATCTTTCCAAACGGCCAGATACCTAAAAAAACTTCGTTATCAAGTGTAAAAAAGGCGATTAGTACTTACTTTTGCTTTATTCATGCTTATAAATCGATTTTTGGTCCAATTCAAATTTGCCGTTTGTACCCATGTCAAAATATCTTTGATACTTTTACTTTGATGTAAACAAAGAAACTGGCAACGCCGTTTTGTCATTAAAGATATTCTCTGTACGCGCACAGATTTTTTATCAGGTGCACCAATTCCTGAAAACGAAACCATGGCCAGAGTTGTGATTTTATAATTGTGAATGGAGTATAGGTTCTTGTAGATGTATGTTCCCTTGTCCCTTTATCTTTCGAAAACCATGATGTTTTCTTCAGTCCTCCCGAACCCTGAGTCATCTCTGGAACGACTTACCCCTTTCGGCTCGCACAAGGAGCGATGTTGGTTTAATCAATGCCTGATCACCTCGAACCCCCCCGACTAACTCAATCAGAAGTTTTCACGTTCGAACGCGGTCACATATTGGCTCCTCTAATAGATATCTATGGCTGTTTGCTGGTGACGTAATTGTGGTGCTTTTTTGATGTCGTTCCCTCAGGAGACGGCGAGATTTGAGCCGGCAAATTGGGCGCATTTTATTTCGCTTACTTGATTAACGGCGCGGGATGGGTCCAATTAATATTTCAATTGGTTCCCCGCAAGACGACGAGGTGTAGGAGCGATATCTCCTCGCCTTATTTATTCCCTTCTTCTGGCCGGGAATCTGGACGTGCCACGTAAAGCCGAATCTACACGCCAGTTAGGCCGAAAGGGACAATGATGGAATTCCCCACTTTTCAAAGTCATCAACTACACTGCCCAAAAAAATTAACGCACATTCTGAAAATCTCAATTTTAATGAAAGTTAACTCTACATTGACGTTATAACTTATTTTTTATGATCTCTCGGGAAGGTTTTGAACGAAACAAGACACATTAAATGGAAGAAAAATTCAGGATTTCACCGAATCTTATGTGAAAGAAGAGAAATGAACAATTTTCAAAATACTGAAATGATGATAAGTGATTTAATACTTGGTATTTCCACCCCTTGCGTTAATTACAGCTCGGCAACGACGGTTCATACTCAAAATGAGTGATCTTCAAATGTTCTGATCTAATCCTTCCCAGATTTCTCCGAGTTGGATTCCTAAGTCATTAAGAGTAGCTGGATGATTTTCTGAACTTCTCAGCCTTCTATTGAGGTTGTCCCAAACCTGCTCAATCGGATTGAGATCTGGACTTCTCTATCGTCCATAAAAATGAAATTTTCACCAATGTATGGGGCAAATGGCACTACATGCTCTTCAAGAATGCGAGCAGTCAAAGATAATCCACCCCATACCATAATCGATCCTCCCCCGAAACCAGTAGTATTCAGGAAATTGCACTGAGCATATCTTTCATGTGGACGTCTGTATACAAGGGAACGTCGATCACAATGGTAGAGGCAGAATCTAGACTCATCTGTGAAGAGAACTCTTTCCCAATCGGCCTCTTCCCAATGGATATGCTCTCTCGCAAAATCCAAACGCGCCCTTCGATGGGCTGGGGTAAGAGCTGGGCCTCTTGCCGCAACACGAGGCCTGAAATCATATTCTCTGAGGCGATTTCTCATTGTCTGAGTGCTACCTAATTTGCACCTCATGAGTTTGCTCAAGCTGATTTTGAAGGAGGCTAGCGGTAGCAAACCGTTGTCTCAACGAAGAAACTCTCAAGTAACGTTCTTGAATGGCAGTTGTTACCCGTGGTCTACCCTGTCCTGGTCTTCGGACATTCATACCTGTCTCCCTGAATCGCTGCAACATTCTGGACACACTTGTATGGGAAACTCCAAACCTTTCTGTAATTCTTGTGTATGTCTACCCTTCTTCTCGCAAAACTACCGCTTGGGCACATTCCTCTTGGGTCAAATTGCGTGTTTCGCGTTGCATAGCGATCGAGTGTAGAAATTCAAACGAAAGAAAAACTATTGATCACTAGAATTGATCGAGAACAACTGATTTTAGAATGGAGCCAATACATTCAAAATCTGATAATATCATCTTTTTTTATTCCTGCTGGGAGAAAACATCTGTATTGAAGAAAAACGTTGAAAGTGGATAACATATGCATGCATAATTCTGATAAAAATAATTATCATTGAGAACACCTTCAGTTCTAGAATAAATTTGAGATTTCCATAATGTGCGTTAATTTTTCTGCGCAGTGTATGTCATCCAACTTCAACACCTTGTGTTGGACCCATGTTTGAATGAAATTTCTTCGTATTTTCATGAGTGCAATGTAACCTATTCCACATTTCTCCTTCTGTGAGATCAATAACCATGAAGTGATTAATCAGATAAATTGGAATTCCTACGATTATGTTCGTTCCCTTCCTACACAGACTACACAAAATCGCGGTCAGCAAAGCTCGCATGCATATGAAATTTTAATGAACGACCACGGTGCGACGTAAGCTAATTCCATTCATCGGGAATAAAAAAAATTGATAGCAGATCTATTAATTATAACCCGGTTCTGCGAAATCAATATTTATTTTGTACGAAGATCGCGATAGGAGTCTAATGCAGGCGATAAAATTAATGTTATTCGTATACCGGAGGCGTAATTTACATAGAACAATTCCATCAGAATTAAAGCAACGGTCGTTTGATCCATTAGATATCTTTTCATTAATTCACATCGAGAACAGAATTAAAATTGTAGGTGTTATTAAACAAAACCATACCCCATGCAATCACACATATAAAAGGTTAATTTGCATGAATAATAACCAAAAATGCCATACATTAGTTCGATACCGATCTACATAAAGCATCGGCGAAGGCTTAAATATTCCCGGCCAAAGTTTCTTTTCTTTTTAGTTACCGTATGCATTAGAGGGATTACTATAATTTTCTAATAAGCTATTTCGAATTCGTGTTAATGCCTTTGTTTCTCTATTGTTGCTACGATTCGTAAACCGTCGAAATTGCGTCTTTTCAGATCGCGGAATTCGATAGAGTCCTTTCGGAAAAGAATTAATTAGATTCGTTCGATAACCCGAATGTGATTCGGAACAATGGAAGACGCGGGAACAGAGCTGTTTTCGTAGGTGTTTGGTACCTACTCAGTGAAAAGCTCACAGGTATGCCTCTAACGTCTAAAGCAAAATTTGATCCACACTTTAATTTTCCAAAGTTACATCCTTTCTTTCAAGCACACCATAAATGTGCCTAAATTTTTATTAATAAAAGAGGATCTATGGTTTACTTCAAAATGCTTTATTGTTCAAACGATCGCACTAAATTGGACAATTCTTTTTTTGTTGTGTTTATTATTGTTAGGGCAAGGTTTATATAACAAAATATTCCCAAAAAATCCTACAGAAAGAAAAAAAGCATTCCTTTATCTTACGACCAATCGAGCAGTCATAGAGTACTTATATAGGTTTTGACATTTGGACAAAAAGTTAAGTTATATCGAGTAAATCGAAAATTTAAAAATTCAATCAGAAATAACAAGTAAATAACATATTATAGAATAATTTTATGATAATACTATGTTTAACAATTTTTAATTATGATGTATTTTGGGTTTCCTGACAAAAAGCAGACTAGATGGCGATGTATACAATTATTGTGTAATTTGCATAGAACTTATAATAACATGGAAGGCTATTATCAGATCAAAAGCGGGTAAAGATCTCAAGTTGGTGGAACAGTGAATTTTTACCGGAATGTAAAGTAAATCGGATTGTGACGATCAGCATCAATCGTGATTTGTCCATTTTCATCTTTTCTCTATATTTCTGAAATGTTTTTGATATATGTTTGGGTAATAAATAGATTTGCAGAAATAACTGAATTCAAAATTGCCCATAATTAGTAATTGACATATTATTTTTGTATTTCTGTTTTGTGCGACAGCTCATATCCATGGAAAAGATGACGTTTGTCAGATGACGTTTGACAGATGCCATTTGACAGATGACATTTGACAGATGACAGATGACATTTGACAGATGACAGATGACATTTGACATATGACTATTGACAAATGACATTTGACAGAACTTTTATTATGCCTAATTTATCTCCTGCTTGAAAAAATAGCAATGGTAAGTTAATACAACTTTAACGGGGGTTTCACAAAGCATATATCACCGGTGATCGGAGCTTGATCTAGAATCAACTCGATTTGACATTTCAGAAATCTAACCAAGCCGTTGATCTCCGACCACTGGTGATTACGATTTGAGAAATCCACAGTAAGTATAGGCACGGCCTTCTTAAGATAAAGATGGCTATGGTATAGGTATCATTTAGGCGAAACAAAGTTCGCCGGGCCAGCTAGTACCATATAAAAATGATTAAGAACACATATACTTGGTGAGTCTTTGATTTGTACATAGTATATTTCAACTGTAGATTCTTGAGGCCGAAAGAAATTTTTTTTCCATTTTCCTGAATTCAGCTATGTATTTAAGAAAAAATTGGGCCAAATACGTGTCTGATACGATTCTCTGCAAAAACCTCAAAGTTCATATTTTTCGATTGAAATTTAGTTAAAACTTTTACAGAATCCTCATTTATTAACCTTATTTGAATAATAATGGTGAAAAGACGATATTTCGTAACAAAAACCTGCACTTAGTTTTGTCCGATTATACGAGGATGTATTGATATCTAGTTAGCCTAGACCAGTTATAGTGAAAAGGGGTTACAGTCCACTGCGACCTCAAGGTCTATTGTGCCTAGACCAGTTACATGCATAAACAAAATATTGCGATACCATACAATAACTTATTAGAAGTGTCAGTGTAGAGTTCGACGTCGAAAAAGTTAACCAGAGTTACGCAATGAATTAAAAAAAAAGATGTGCACCGAAATTGTAAAAATCGAAAAATTGGAGTATCGAGCCATCATAAAGTACCTGTATTTAAAAGGGTTAAGAGGTAAGCAGATTTACGAAGATATGCTTATTAACCTTGGTGATCAATGTCTTTCGTATGCGACTGTGAAAAATTGGACTGCAAGTTTCAAGAGAGGTAAATTTTCCTTTGAAGATGATAACCGATCGGGAAGGCCAGTTTCTGTGTCAGTCCCCGAAAATATCGATGCAGTCCATGAGATGATTTTATCAGACCGTCGAATTGGGCTAAAACGGATTTCTGAAGCACTGAAAGTTTCATACGAACGCGTTCATCACATAGTTCACGTCAATTTGGACATGAGAAAAATGTCTGCAAAATGGATCCCCAAATGTTTGAATGTTGACCAAAAGCGTGCAAGGGTAGAAGCATCGCGTTCGATCTGTGCTCGATTTGAAAACGATGTCAACTTCTTAATCCGAATTGTTACTATGGATGAGACTTGGGTACATTTCTACGATCCAGAAACAAAGCAACAATCGATGGAATGGTGACACTCTGGTTCTCCAAGACCTAAGAAGTTCATTGTCCAAAAATCTGCTGGAAAAGTTCTTGCTCCAGTTTTTTGGGATTGCCATAGTAGTCATAATTGATTTTTTGAATAAGGGTAGAACAATAACTGGAGATTACTTTTCGACATTACTGACCAGAGGTAGCAGGTTGAAATCCGCAATTTTTTTTTGAAATTCAAAAACTGTGTGCATGAAGCCATAACAATTATTTAGTTATTTACGCCCCAAACTCGCGTCTTCACGAGAGCTGGAGTTTTCTCCTGGGAAATATTGGGCAAATTGAGACACATGCAAGAAGAAAATTATGTTGGATATTTAATTACAGTCGGGTAGCGCTGGCGTGTTCATTTATTAATTTCACACGTGATACCGCAGGCGTCAGCGACAGTTTCCGGGATGGTTCTTTCTTGGCAAGCAGGAAACCGATCAATGATAACCCCCGGAGCCAGGTACCGCCGTTGTTTTTCGAAATTTTATATTTCTTTCCTTAATTATCTTCCGACGGTTAATTTCTGTGGAAATAACGAAGGAGGAAATTAATCCGGGTAATTTCCTCGGGAGACAATGGCGAGAATGAGTGAACGGGAGGAATGGGTCGATTTGACAGGTCTGTGGTACGATGGCACAAATTCGTTTTGTTTTACTGTGTCGTGGAGTGATTTATTGCCGTTCATTGTACATGGCAATCCTAAATGAAGAGGAAAAATTCCTTGAAGGATATAAAAAAAAAGTTTCATCCATACAGAGTCTTTGACTTGTATATACGAGGATATATTGAAAAATTCTTAGCCTACTATGGAACCAAACAAAATTTCAATGTCAAAATATTTTATTTCTCAACATATTCTCCTCTTAATTGAATACATTCATTACAGCGAACCTGCAACGTCTCTAGACCTTTCAAAAAAAATGTTTCTTCTTGCTCTGCAGACCAGTCCTCCACAGCTTTTATTATACCTCCTCGTTGGAAGAAAATTACGACTTTCTAAACATTTTTTCAGTTGAGGAAGAATATTATAGTCGGACGGAGCCAAATCTGGTGAATAAGGGGGGTGTTCTAGTAATTCTAACCCTAAATCACGAATTTTTTGCATGGCAACATGAGATTTGTATACTGGGGCGTTGTCCTGTAAAAACAAAATACCTTTGAATATCTTTCCGCGTCTTTTTCTTCTGATTTTTTCCCGTGGAGTGCTCAGTAATGTCGAATAGTAATCTCCAATTATTTGTTCTACCTTTATCCAAAAAATCAATTATGATTACTCCATGACAATCCCAAAAAACTGAAGCAAGAGCTCTTCCAGCAGATTTTTGGACACGAAACTTCTTATGTCTTGGAGAACCAGAGTGTCGCCATTCCATCGATTGTTGCTTTGTTTCTGGATCGTAGAAATGTACACAAGTCTCATGTTACTATGGTAACAATTCGATTTAAGAAGTCTACATCGTTTTCAAATCGAGCACAGATCGAACGCGATGCATCTACCCTTGCACGCTTTTGGTCAACATTCAAACATTTGGGGATCCATTTTGCAGAAATTGTTCTCATGTCCAAATTGACGTGAACTTTACGATGAACGCGTTTGTATGAAATCTTCAGTGCTTCAGATATCCGTTTTAGCCCAATTCGACGGTCTGATAAAATCATGTCATGAACTGCATCCATATTTTCGGGGACTGACACAGAAACTGGCCTTCCCGATCGGTCATCATCTTCAACGGAAAATTGACCTCTTTTGAAGCTTGCAGTCCAATTTTTCACGGTCGCATACGAAAGACATTGATTACCAAGGGTATTAAGCATATCTTCGTATATCTGCTTACCTCTTAACTCTTTGAAATACAGGTACTTGATGATGGCTCGATACTCCAATTCTTCGATTTTCACAATTTTGGTGGACATCTTTTTTTTTCGTTGAGATTGTATCGCAATATTTTGTTTATGCATGGAACTGGTCTAGACTCACTAGATATCAATACATCCTCGTACGTCAATGTGGAAACGTCTTTAAAAATAGAACACAAATGACCAGGTCGATGGTAACTTCAACAAAGCTGCAGTCTCTAAATATTTCTCCTCCTACTCGTTTGGTAGGAAAGGGTCAATAATCAGTTATTGGTTATAAGAGTTACAAAGTTGACTCTTGTATCTAAGTATGGGTTTTTGAGGTTGTTGCGTTCCAAACTGTTTCCCAATGAGAGGTGTTATTTTGACATTCAAGGCAAAATGCCATTTTTTAGATAAATGATCGGATGTTTATTTCATTATACAGAGGAAGATATGCCGTTAATAATGGAAAAAAACATCAGCCAAATGACCGCCACGACTACAGGAACATATCCTTTTCATGAAAAATTCCATAACCAACTGGCAAAGTGGCTGCCCTATGTCCTCGATAGCATCACGAATACCATCTTTGAGGTCTTGAATCGACGCTGGGCTCTTGTCGTAGACCTTCTATTCCACTTTGCCCCAAAAGAAGAAGTCGCCAGGTGTGAAATCACAAGATCTCGGTGGCCAATTGTGATCACCTCGTCGAGAGATAACACGGTTGAGAATAGAGAGACTATTCAACAATGACTCTTAGGTTTTCCGGGCTCCAGATTGCTAGTTGACGAAGCTACCGAGGCAAAAATGGGCCTCATCAATCAAGATGATTTTTCGATGAAATTCCGGATCATTTCCATGCATTTCATGGACCCAATCAGCAAAGACACAATGTTGATGATCGGCCGGCTCGAGTTCTTGTGGTAACTGAACTTCATAAGCTTTAAGATCCGATTTTTTATGCAGAATACGGTATATTTCAAAGAACGACGAGGAATGGACAAACCTGGGATTTATTCAGCACTTTCGGTCACAGAAGCAATATTCTCGGCTGTTCTTGAGCGACGTGCACTGGATTTAGTCTTCACACCACTAACTTGTCCCAACAGCTCAAATTTTTTCACCAATTTCTGTATTGCGGTTCGACAAGGTGCTTCACGACGACTCAAAAATGTTCGAGTTTTACAAAATAGCACGGGCTATTCAAAATAACACCACTTCTTGTGGAGTACTTGACTTTTTCTGCACCTATAATGCTTCAAAACACATTCCGAACCTATGCATTCTTCATATTAAACGTTAAAATCGATATGAATATTTCAGGTCATTTCGCCAACCTTAGATAAAGAATATTTTCCAGGCTGCGACACAGTTGCCAATAATCCAAGTTCATTCGATTATGGAATGACGAGGCTTGATTTCTTTCGCTTGGGACATTTGAAATCAAACTAGAGATTTTATGGATTTTACAATTGGTCATATATTCTTGTTTTCGAGTGTCGATATACAGGGTGGGCAAAACTGATGCAGAGAAAATTTTCTTTATTTTCAATTTGGGAAATTTTATCATTAGTCATGATTCAATCTTCGAAACATTTTGCGAACTTTCCGACAACATCTTCGGCGTTTTAGACTAGACAGTAGTGTCATTCTCCCACAGGTTTGGGAGAGCTGAATTTTTGGAGTTGAAACAGTTGAATGCGAAGAACAAAAGTATGAGAACCGTTGTATTATGCAACAGTTTCTTCCTGAACAATTGCTAGGATATTAAGCACGAAATAAAGGCATAATTTCAATAAGAATCGAGATTCCGAATCGCATCATTTCCATTCAGTGCACATCCATTCAACACACCCTTGACCACCCCTAAATTCCCGAAAACCAAACGTCAAACCTCATTCCGTCGATTCATTATTCAAATAAACGTAGCCACAAATTTAATGACATTTTTTCAGCGAATGACAAGTTTTCTCACACTCAGCGGGCTACCTGGATCGTTCAATGAATCCCGAAACGCATTAGTTACATTCGGACAGCTTGGTAGCTCTGGAGTACACATCATCTTACCAAAACAGCAGCGGAACATGGGAAGGTCAAGCGAGGCTGGCGGCTGTTCCTGCCGAATAGTTCGGGTGGCCGACTGCGACCTACCCCAACTATTTCTTATTTGTTGGTGCACAGAACAATGTGACGTATCCTGAATGATTTACCTGGTCGCTTGATGGTTTATGGGTTCCGATTTTGCCATTATTTCCTTCTTTTGTCAGAAATATGGATTAGTTCGACCTTAATTTGTGATTTCCGTCTAGTTTTCGCATGATAATACAACTTTACGGGTAGTCTCACACATGACAAATCTTCGGACATTCTTCTAGATTGGGGCAGCTGATCGTGAGATTTCCACAAAGAGTTCATTTAATTCTCTTGCTCGAATTCGGTTGTCACTTTTGTTTGAGTGAGTGCTGGCTAAGTTGAGTCTTTTCTCTTCTGTTGGCCTTGAAATTTAGGACTGACAATATCCTAGTAATGTTGAGAATGAAAGCTTTGTTACAGGGTAAAGAAAATTATTCCAGATGTTAATGAAGATCAAAGAGTATACTCTATTCACTATCTTAATGTATCCCGCTTGGTCATGAAATTCTGACATTTCACCGTGTATATTTTGAAAATGTTAGGTTAGAGCCATTTTCCTGTCAGACAACTAAGCAACGTTGTCATCTCTACATACAGGTCATAGTAATAACGTATTTATCGAAAAGTTTATTTATTTTGGGAAATTAATGAATTTGAGAAAATATTAGGTATGTGAAATCAATAATTCAAAAGACCAGGCGAATGTTGAAGAAACTTTTTTCTCTGTCAATACTGGAAATATTTCAAGTACACTGCGCAAAAAAATTAACGCACATTCTGAAAATATCAATTTTAATGAAAGTTAACTCTACATTGACTTATTTTTTATGTTCTCTCGGAAAGGTTTTGAAGGAAACAAGACACATTAAATGGAAGAAAAATTCAGGATTTCACCGAATCTTATGTGAAAGAAGAGAAATGAACAATTTTCAAAATACTGAAATGCTGATGATAAGTGATTTAATACTTGGTATTTCCACCCCTTGCGTTAATTACAGCTCGGCAACGACGGTTCATACTCAAAATGAGTGATCTTAAAATGTTCTGATCTAATCCTTCCCAGATTTCTCCGAGTTGGATTCCTGAGTCATTAAGAGTAGCTGGATGATTTTCTGAACTTCTCAGCCTTCTATTGAGGTTGTCCCAAACCTGCTCAATCGGATTGAGATCTGGACTTCTTGCTGGCCATTCCATTCGAGAGACTTCAACCTCTTCAACGATACGCGCACGATGGGGTCTGACATTATCGTCCATAAAAATGAAATTTTCACCAATGTATGGGGCAAATGGCACTACATGCTCTTCAAGAATGTTCCTTATATACTTATCAGCATTCATAGCTCCATTATCAACGACCACTAGGTCTGTGCGAGCAGTCAAAGGTATTCCACCCCATACCATAATCGATCCTCCCCCGAAACCAGTTGTATTCAGGAAATTGCACTGAGCATATCTTTCATGTGGACGTCTGTATACAAGGGAACGTCGATCACAATGGTAGAGGCAGAATCTAGACTCATCTATGAAGAGAACTCTATCCCAATCGGCCTCTTCCCAATGGATATGCTCTCTCGCAAAATCCAAAAGCGCCCTTCGATGGGCTGGGGTAAGAGCTGGGCCTCTTGCCGCGACACGAGGCCTCAAATCATATTCTCTGAGGCGATTTCTTATTGTCTGAGTGCGAATTTGCACCTCATGAGTTTGCTCAAGCTGATTTTGAAGGAGGCGAGCGGTTGCAAACCGTTGTCTCAACGAAGAAACTCTCAAGTAACGTTCTTGAATGGCAGTTGTTACCCGTGGTCTACCCTGTCCTGGTCTTCGGACATTCATTCCTGTCTCCCTGAATCGCTGCAACATTCTGAACACACTTGTATGGGAAACTCCAAACCTTTCTGCAATTCTTGTGTATGTCCACCCTTCTTCTCGCAAAACTACCGCTTGGGCACATTCCTCTTGGGTCAAATTGCGTGTTTCGCGTTGCATAGCGATCGAGTGTAGAAAATCAAACGAAAGAAAAACTATTGATTACTAGAATTGATCGAGAACAACTGATTTTAGAATGGAGCCAATACATTCAAAATCTGATAATATCATCTTTTTTATTCCTGCTGGGAGAAAACATCTGTATTGAAGAAAAACGTTGAAAGTGGATAACATATACATGCATATTTCTGATAAAAATAATTATCATTGAGAACACCTTCAGTTGTAGAATAAATTTGAGATTTCCATAATGTGCGTTAATTTTTTTGCGCAGTCTATATAAACATGGTTGAAAGATTCAGTTATGCTAATTTCTTGTAGGGAAATCAAGAATCGAGTGTTGAAAGTTCGCTGAAAAATAATAGACAGAATAGTCCGTTACTTTGTTATAGTTCATTATTCGGAAAAAGAATAAAAGTACACGAATAACCCGAAAGAAAAACTTCTAAACGAACAGACGGACCTATGGAATTCCGGAATTCCCTACTTCTCGAAAGTCTCAAGAAATAATCCTGCAGGAGACATTCAAGTACCTTTTTGCACAACTGAAATACTCCAGTATGAAAATGTGGTAGTACTACGAAACCTGTGTCATAGTTAAACCTTGAAAGAACTTACTCCGTTTACCAAGTTAAGAAAGAGTAAATAGAAATTAGCGTTGACCACGTCTCTGAGAATAATTTTGACATTGCCAATATTTCACGAATGCCAACCTGCGTCAGTTTTGAGTAAAAAAACTTAATAAACCTAAATCTTGGCCAACCGGGATATTTCATGAAAGGGAGTATACGTTTGTATATTTTATTCGTTGACATTTATTATCGACAAATATAGCTTTTGCCTTAATGAGTGAGTGCGTAACATCAGAATCGAAATAGTTTATACGTCAATAAAAATTATGAAAGATAAATACTCTAGAATCCTTTAATGATCCACAGAATTGTATTGATAAGTACAGAGTTTCATTAAATCGAAACAAGCATAGTGCCTCTTGCTACCACAAATTAATTATTCCATAATTCATAGGTTTCTGCCATAGTTAAAATAATGACTGTCTTCGTACATCATTTGATATTGAATAGATCGTTAAGTGTACCCAATTAATTAATGATAAAATTATTAGAATGAATTAATGATGGACAAGCTTCCGATCCAGTTTCAATGAAGGAAATTTGTAGCTTTAACTCAAGGCAATAATTTAGATCGACTGTGTTGTAATGTTTCTTGCGACCTTGAACGTTAAGTTCAGGAATAGACACTGATTTATTTAGAAACCAAAATTAATAGTTCTTCGGGTGAAATGTTTGTTTTTACATGAATTTCTCCCAAAGGAGGTTTTTGTATTGCAATGTTAAGGAGATATTTAGATATTTCTGTTTTCACAATCAATGTTTTCACAAACTCCATACAATGTTTTTCACAACTGCCCTATTTTGATAATGAAATGGGCGAATTTGCAATGACGATAAACTTCAAAATGCATTTTAATATTCAAATAATCAAAAGGTTTTTGTGAATGGCAAACGTTGCCAACGTTATGATTACTGACAAATGAGAAAAGACGCTGTCAGAATTTCGTTCCTGTCCAATTTTCGTCTTGGGTTTTTAACTGCTTAATATGTTTGTCGAGAGTCCGATTATAAATAAAAGTGACGATTTGGTTGTTCCTGTGGATATTGAAGAGTCTGCAAGAAGAGCAAATCTGGAACTCCAACCAAAAAAATCTGTTCAGCAGTACGATATTGCATATAACATTTTACTGGCCTGGTGTAAATTGAAAAATCTAGAAGCGAACTTCAGTGAACCTGTTTTCCTGGCATACTTAGAAAAAAAAATAAAAAATATGGAGTTCATCAACTTTGTAGAGCAAATTTTCAATGATAAATTCAAGCGCCCTTATTGAAAATGATGTGGTTGTTAGTAAATATTTCAAGGTAATAGCATATTTGAAACGGAAAAGTGAAGGATATCGTCCCAAAAAATCGAAAATTCTCACTCGTGAACAAGTTGAAAAGTTTATAAATGAGGCACCAGATGAGAAATACTTGATGGTTAACGTTGCAACTATTTTCGGATCATTTGGAGCCTGTCGGCGTGAAGAATTGAGTAATTTTTCAGTGGAAGAAATTGAAATAACAAATAAATCATTGGTTATACAACTTCCAAACACAAAAACGAAAATCAGTTCTTTCATTATTATTGGGAAGTATGTTGACTATTTTCATAAGTCCTTTGCACTGCGCCCTTCTGTCATCAAACATCGTCGTTTTTTCCGGAAATACATGAACAATAAATGCACTGCCAATCCAGTTGGTATCAATACATTTGGGAAAATTCCATCTATTGTTGCCGAATTCCTCAAACTGCCAGAACCAAAGCACTATACAGGACACTGTTTTCGAAGATCCTCCGCTTCATTGCTAGCAGAATCAGGAGCAAATATTACGGATATTAAAAACATGGTGGATGGAAGTCTACGACGGTAGCCGAGGGCTATGTTGATCATTCCATTGCATATAGAAATGCCATTGCTGAAAAAATTCTCCCAACCTCAACAGATTTTGGATCATCATCATCTAATATTGTTCTTCCGGTTTCTACCAGTACTGATGGTGCTGAGGATTCTAATAATGTGTTGCGAAGCTCCCTAACGTCACAGGGCTTAATGTTAGCAATTGTTCCAGTTTTAAGATTAATATTAATGTTCATAAGTTATGATTGTTAAATATTGATAATAAAAATTTGCAATTGCTGAATTTTTTTCATCTGATTTCATCATAAGAAAATGGAGTTCTAAAATGCTAAAAAATATTTTTAACACGCTTTCACGTAAACAATCAATTTTAACATTGTTTGCTGTCATTTAAAGTGTCACTTTTAATGGCAGTTGTACAAAAATACATTTTGAGAACTATTATTCCACGACATAAAGAAACCTATCAAAATTCGGCAAAAAAGTTTCTCATAATTTATGCAGCTCCCGTCGCAATCCCCTCAGGCCGTTGGGTTCCACGTCCTTTTGTTTAGGATCAAACTCGACGCGTAACCATCATTTCCCAGGGGCCGACGCCAACTTCATGCTCCACGATAATTATTCCTCTTTTGTAATTACCGAACGCAGTGACACACACTGACCCCTAAGGTAGACCGCTTCAAGTCGAGCCCATTGTTCTATGGACACCTTCTTCTTCTTGTCGGCTGGCTGGCTCGTTGGACATTCGGAGCAGGTCATTATCATGCAAATGAGGAGCGCTCATGTCCAGGTGTGATTTCTGATGGCGAGGAGCTTTCGTTCTGCGCGTTAACGACTCGGGCGAATTTCAGTTAGGATAATATTTGCGTTCGCCCGAGTTTCCAGGGTAATTCCAAGAGGGAATGACGAATCTGACGGACAGAAGACATTATGGTAATTCTCGAACATCTCGAGGGATAATGAGCCCCAACAGTCGTAGATTACTCGAATCACGATCTGCTTTCGGATCTCCTTTTTATCCGTCTAGTTAGCAGATTGAAAACTTCTTTTTTCTTCCATGCACCCTCCATGGACGGCGTACCATTCTCGAACACCTGTAGGTGCTCATGGTGTAGGCACTCTACAGGGTCTTTCACGAGGAACCTCACCCATATTTATACGGGAAACTACTGAACGTATTTTCATGAAATTCAGCACTTATAAGTATTTCACGATGCTGATGAAATCTAAAATATTTTCAAGGCATGAGGACCTCCGGTTTTTCCGGAAATGACGTCAACTTCCGTTTTTCAAATTAGAACACCATTTTTTTATTGCAGAAATAGATTCCTTAGAAAATTTCAAGTTATTTTGATGTAACATTTTTCAGTTTTGGTTGGAAAAAAACTTACCATGTTTTACATTCTTTTTTTAATGATAGATATCATTAATTACATGCTACTGAATAAAGAGGAATTTGGCAGATGTAATTAATGATATCATTAAAAAAAAAGAATGTAAAACATGGTAAGTTTTTGCATTTGGTTCATAAGGAATTATTTATTTATCACTGGAGAGAAAACCGATGGCCGATTAGTTGAAATAAAGAGGTTTCCGATACAAATTCGAATCCAAATTCGCCATCTATTTAGGAACAACCTGTAACTTTTTTCTCTTGCATATTAGGGTAGTAAAATCTAAAACATGGTTTAAGTAACAGTTCCTGAAAATTTCATCTTTTTGGAGTGAAGGGAAAAGAAATAGCTGAAAATTCAAGACGAAAAACAGTTTTTTGTGAATAACTCAGAAAATATCCACTTTAGGGCAAGGGTGGGATGCATACACTCACATTATTTTTCAACGTAGATTCAATATCTGCCATAAAAAAATGGGGTTCTAATTTGAAAAAATTGATTTTTCACGATTTTGTCATCCCTAACTTTGAAAGCGATTTTTTCACCCCCTGTATCATGAATCGCGATTTCGATTTTTAAAGTGGATACATCAATCTTACATCTTGAAAAATCCCAAAAATGAAGATTTTCCATCCAAAAACCTCGAAGTTATTCTTGTTTCAGCGGAGCTCTATTTTCGATTTTTTTTTCGAATTTTTCCGCTCAGAGAGAATTTTCCAACCAAAACTGAAAAATGTTACATCAAAATAACTTGAAATTTTCTAAGGAATCTATTTCTGCAATAAAAAAATGGTGTTCTAATTTGAAAAACGGAAGTTGACGTCATTTCCGGAAAAACCGGAGGTGCTCATGCCTTGAAAATATTTTAGATTTCATCAGCATCGTGAAATACTTATAAGTGCTGAATTTCATGAAAATACGTTCAGTAGTTTCCCGTATAAATATGGGTGAGGTTCCTCGTGAAAGACCCTGTATGCATAACAACAATTTAATAATATAAAAGGGTATCTTCAAATCATTGTGATTCAAATAGTGTCGCTCTTGCACGTGACACTAGTTCTTATTGTTGGAGTAGGTAAAGGTACTTCGATATGAACTTTCATTTCCTTGGAAAAACCGGAGAGTTGTTGGTAAACTTCGCGAGCTGTAGCAACTGCAGTCAATGAACGATGAATCAATTCATTATTCAATATGATATTTATTATAGGCTCTTTGTTTTCGCATCTTTTACAATCTTGAACAACCAACTCACGGAATAGGTAAGTCCGTAAATAGGCATTATAGTCTTTCTTGAAAGTACGGATCCGATCGATGTGAAATACAGAGTGAGTCTTTGACTTGTGAGTTTTTACCAACTTCAGATTACCCTCATTATGAAACACTTGTTTTAATCACCATTTTTTCTAAATTCGACTTTGTGTTGGACGAATACAGGGTGTCACAAATCATTTACTCATTTACATCGATATTTATAGAAATACTCATTTTTTTATTTATTTATTTATATGAATATGAGGTATTGGTTTCCCCAAAGAAGTACCCTCTGAATACAAATCAAAAATCAATTATCCACCAACCAAAAGTAATACATCTTAACAACAAGTTGAAAGTTATAAAAAAAAAGTTTACTTGAACATAAGGAGAATTAACAGTTTTAAATATAAATCTGCATATACACTGCGCAAAAAAATTAACGCACATTCTGAAAATCTCAATTTTAATGAAAGTTAACTCTACAATGACTTTATAACTTATTTTTTATGTTCTCTCTGGAAGGTTTTGAACGAAACAAGACACATTTAATGGAAGAAAAATTCAGGATTTCACCGAATCTTATGTGAAAGAAGAGAAATGAACAATTTTCAAAATACTGAAATGCTGATAAGTGATTTAATACTTGGTATTTCCACCCCTTGCGTTAATTACAGCTCGGCAACGACGGTTCATAGTCGAAATGAGTGATCTTAAAATGTTCTGATCTAATCCTTCCCAGATTTCTCCGAGTTGGATTCCTAAGTCATTAAGAGTAGCTGGATGATTTTCTGAACTTCTCAGCATTCAAAAATCGTGATAATGTTCTTATTAATCTCTAGTACCTACGGTACCTATATCAGGCGACATTCAATTCCAAACAACGATTTGACTACAACGGTCCCATTTTAACGGTGCTTCACATTTAGGCTATTTCCCCACATTATATCAATTCATTCAACGACTAATTTGATGTAGATTTTGCATGACAAATTGTGTGTTTCATTCCGCTCTGTAATTAGCAATACTCTACATCAATTCATGGAGCATTAGACAAAGGAGGAAAAAGTTGACTAATGACGTCCATCTTACCTGCTCACTCGTGAGAATAATTAAAGGTGAATCTGAAGCATGACTCAGTACAAATGTCTGATGTATACTCCATTCACAAATATAAAATGACAACTCTTACTTTGGAAATTTGACACATTCCACTCTGTATCGAAGTTATGACGTTTTTCAAAATATTTTTATGTTCCAAGTCAACACTATGTTGCCCTTTCTACATTCTTAGCGTATTTCTCAGAATGTGAATTTATTCGGAAAATGAATGAATTGGAAAAGATGTGATGGACGAAAATAATTAACGTTTATATGAATTGCGATAGAAAGGATTCCTTTTCTAGTTATTTGCATGAAAAGTACAAGAGATCACTGTTGAAATATATTATTTTTGCCATGGAAGAAAATTGAATTGCTTTCACATAATTTTCATATGCATGCTTGCGAAGATTTAATGTTCATTATCCTCTTGAACCGAAAGTTCAAGACTTGACGACATCAATGGTTGATTCTAATCAAGAATTCATTAAAAAAAATCAACCCAAAGATATAAGATGAATTGATGGGTAATTACAAGAATAAAGAATAATGTCAATTTTATTTTGTTGATAACTTTCTTAAAATCAATGTTGGGATATAAAACTCGGCTGAGTTTGTTCAAACAACATCTGAAGAATACATTTTTCACCATCTCGACCCTTGAAAGGCGTTTCTTATAGGAGAATTAGTTCCACCTCATAAGTGAGGTACCTAACTTTTGCAAATCTGCTCAGATATCGCCAAATTTCTTGGAAAACCTGAAAAATATCATCCTAATCGACCTCTCGAGGCTCCATCCGATCCATCTACTGCGATATCTGTCCAGATAACAGCTTTTTCAACGAAATTTCCGTGTACCCCTTCAACCTCGAAATGTAAACGTTCGTCCTGGTCTTGAAAATCGTCCTCACGCTCCAAACTGGTGCTAAAAACAATAAACATACGTTAATCTTAGATATTCGACGAAAAACTCACCTGCAAATATCGATTAAATACCAAAAATCTGCGAACAATTTGTAAACCTAACAAAATGTGGAATAGATATCTTTGATACTTTCACTTTTATGTAAACAAAGAAACTGGCAACGTCGTTTTGTCATTAACGATATTTTCTGAGCGCGCACTGACTTTTCATCATATGTTCTGTGCTTTTCATCAGGTGCACCAACTCCTGAACACGAAACCATGACCTCCTATGTGATTAAATAAAAGAGAATGGAGTATACTATTGATATTAGTTTGAGATTTCATTTCAACTTTCAAGTAAAATTGGACTCCTCCTCATTATCCATTAAATTCAAAGAGCCCCATTTTTAAATTTAAATCGTAAGATCACAAGAAACCTCTAACCTTGTTTATGCACACTTTAAGTTACCAGATTATTCAGTCCATAAAGGAACATTGATAAATGGTTAAATTACCATAATTTTCACTTAGTCCTTAATTCGAAATGGCGAGTAGATAAAAAAAGATTCAATTCCATATCAGTAATTTTACTTCAATGAGACCAATGGTTTCCGAAATAAACACATTAAAATTGAACCATAAGTAATAGCTACATATTTCCTTTTGGGATCTACTCATAGGACACATTTTGAGATTTGCTTCGAAAATTTTGAGTCGAATGTAAGGGCGTCCTACTGCCCAAAGCATCCTACGCCTATGCAATTATCTCAATGTCCGAGATAATATTTTCCCAATCTCCAATTTTGACCTGTCCAAACAAACGAATTCCACGGCCTGTCGTAAAGAACATACACGGAAGAATGCCCCTAAATGAATTGCATTTCGACTCGCACGTAATGCATCCGTTACACTCGAGTCTATTACATTCCGCGAGCCGCTGGAATCGCATCTGTTCCGTTTCATTTCGCGTGGGTCCCTAAATAAACGCGAAATGAACACCGGAATGGCACATTCCGTTTTTTCTCGTCGCTAACGAACGCTCCGAGAAGAAGAAGAAAATCGTATAGATTCGGCATTAGCCCTGACAGAGAGCGCGAGAAGCGTGGGTGGCTGTGGTACGCGGTACCACGGTTAGAACCATGCGGGTTCGAACCTCCCGCATCAGAATCCGCGAGACGGACGGTCATTGGTCGGGCGGGCTACGCCTACCGCGACTTGTCACCTACCGGTATGCAAATATCTCCCCTCCGCATCCCTACTAGTCCCATTTTCGTCTCGGTGCTGGATGCTGCTGCCACTGGACCGCATTGCTGCACAGGGTCTGGCTGGGAAGGTTAGCGAACAACCGAGGAGACACTGATCATCATGAAGCTCTCATCTAAGTAAAATCTCTTTAATTCGATCAAAATTAATGGTGATGAATTGGTCAAAAAATAAGAAATAAATTCTTGATGAAAATAATTAAAATCACATAACTGCAAACGTATATGCACTTATACTCCATTCACAATTATAAAATCACAACTCTGGCCTTGGAAATTTGACACATTCCACTCTGTATCGAAGTTATGACGTTTTTCAAAATATTTTTATGTTCCAAGTCAACACTATGTTGCCCTTTCTACATTCTTAGCTTATTTCTCAGAATGTGAATTTATTCGGAAAATGAATGAATTGGAAAAGATGTGATGGACGAAAATAATTAACGTTTATATGAATTGATAGAAAGGATTCCTTTTCTAGTTATTTGCATGAAAAGTACAAGAGATCACTGTTGAAATATATTATTTTTCGCCATGGAAGAAAATTGCATTGCTTTCACATAATTTTCATATGCATGCTTGTGAAGATTTAATATTTATTATCCTCTTTAACTGAAAGTTCATGACTTGACGACATCAATTGTTGATTCTAATCAAGAATTCATTAAAAAAATCAACCCAAAGATATGAGATAATATGGATAATTACAAGAATCAAGAATAATGTCAATTTTATTTTGTTGATAACTTTCTTAAAATCAATGTTGGGATATAAAACTAGGCTGCGTTTGTTCAAACAACATCTAAAGAATACATTTTTCCCCATCTCGACCTTTGAAAGGCGTTTCTTATAGGAGAATTAGGTCTAAGTTCCACTTCATTAGTGAGGTACCTAACTTTTGCAAATCTGCTCAGACATCGCCAAATTTCTTGGAAAACCTGAAAAATATCATCCTAATCGACCTCTCGAGGCTCCATCCGATCCATCCACTGCGATATCTGTCCAAATAACAGCTTTTTTAACGAAATTTCCGTGTACCCCTTCAACCTCGAAATGTAAACATTCGTCCTGGTCTTGAAAATCGTCCTCAGGCTCCAAACTGGTGCTAAAAAAAACATACGTTAATCTTGGATATTCGACGAAAAACTCACCTGCAAATATCGATTAAATACCAAAAATCTGCGAACAATTGTAAACCTAACAAAATGTGGAATATCTCTGATACTTTTACCATGATGTAAACAAAGAAACTGGAAACGTCGTTTTGTCATTAACGATATTTAATGTGCGCGCACTGACTTTTCATCATATGTTCTGTGCTTTTTATCAACTCCTGAAAACGAAACCATGACCACCTAAGTGATTAAATGAAAGTGAATGGAGTACTTATATATTAGTTAGCACAGTTCCTTTTACAACATGTTTGGAATCTTGTTTTCTGATGCCCATTGAATGCATTTGTTGAACTAAAGCACAGCATCTTCGTTTTTGAGCCTTCGTTCTACTTAAACGTTATCATTAATTTGGGTGAAATCATAATCCTACTGTCTCAAGCCAATTTCCCAAAAACGCAGATTACTCGAGATTTTTTGATTTGAGGGAGTGGGCTTGAGTAAATGATGAATTTAAATTGAGTTTCAGTTAACACGTTGAGTGCCACCATAACTTCTGAAAAAACTGACCCAGTGGCCACGATTTTTTTTTTGCATATTCATCTTCTCTGGTGTTCAATTGAATGAAATTAATATATGGACCATCAGTTTTCTGATTTTTTATGTACTTTTGAGTCCGATTGTTGGTGATATAATATCTGTATAGACTTGCATTTTCGTCGTCTGATGGATAAGCGATATTCCATAGTTTATTCAGTATTGGCTTAGAACTGTGAAAAAATTACGCGCTGTCTCATGAAGAGAAAAAAGCAAAAATGATCAAACTGTGGCATAAGTGCATGTCTGATGAAGAACTGAACGAGTTAGAAGATGTTTCCGAAGCAGATGATTCAGCAGATGAATAACATCCAGATGAAGATACGTCCGATTCCGAAATGGATACAGCTCTGCCAAAATAAGAAAAATGAGGACAAATGGACAAAATATAGATACGGCGATGTGTTAATTGCTACCAAAAAATTTTCGCCACAACTGATAGAAGAGATACTGCTAACAGAATATTCACTACATAAAAAAACTCAAACCCTACTAGATAATAACATAATGCATCATATCGCAGCCAAACACAAAATTTGTCGTAGCAGACCAGGCTCTACTCTATACATCACTTTCCACCTGTAAACGTGAGACCACTGGAGAAATACGCGATTTAGATATGCGTCGTTGGTCCTGAGAGTGGTCTCACGCGGCTCGCAGCTCCCAAAAAAGTGTGATACCTATGTGGTCTCACATGGCACTCAACGTGTTAAGAGAGTTATGAATATTGGCCAAATCAAATTCCGAATATACACTGCGCGAAAAAATTAACGCACATTATGGAAATCTCAAATATATTCTACAACTGCAGGTGTTCTCAATGATAATTATTTTTATCAGAATTATGCATATGCATATGTTATCCACTTTCAACGTTTTTCTTCAATACAGATGTTTTCTCCCAGCAGGAATAAAAAAAGATGATATTATCAGAGTTTGAATGTATTGGCTCCATTCTTAAATCAGTTGTTCTCGATCAATTCTAGTGATCAATAGTTTTTCTTTCGTTTGATTTTCTACACTCGATCGCTATGCAACGCGAAACACGCAATTTGACCCAAGAGGAATGTGCCCAAGCGGTAGTTTTGCGAGAAGAAGGGTGGACATACACAAGAATTGCAGAAAGGTTTGGAGTTTCCCATACAAGTGTGTCCAGAATGTTGCAGCGATTCAGGGAGACAGGTATGAATGTCCGAAGACCAGGACAGGGTAGACCACGGGTAACAACTGCCATACAAGAACGTTACTTGAGAGTTTCTTCGTTGAGACAACGGTTTGCAACCGCTCGCCTCCTTCAAAATCAGCTTGAGCAAACTCTTGAGGTGCAAAGTAGCTATCGGGCAATAAGAAATCGCCTCAGAGAATATGATTTAAGGCCTCATGGCGCGGCAAGAGGCCCAGCTCTTACCCCAGCCCATCGAAAGGCGCGTTTGGATTTTGCGAGGGAGCATATACATTGGGAAGAGGCCGATTGGGAATAAGTTCTCTTCACAGATGAGTATAGATACTGCCTCTACCATTGTGATCGACGTTCCCTTGTATACAGACGTCCACATGAAAGATATGCTCAGTGCAATTTCCTGAATACTACTGGTTTCGGGGGAGGATCGATTATGGTATGAGGTGGAATATCTTTGACTGATGCTCGCACAGACCTAGTGGTCGTTGATAATGGAGCTATGAATGCTGATAAGTATATAAGGAACATTCTTGAAGAGCATGTAGTGCCATTTGCCCCATACATTGGTAAAAATTTCATTTTTATAGACGATAATGCCAGACCCCATCGTGCGCGCATCGTTCGGGAGTACCTTGAAGAGGTTGAAGTCTCTCGAATGGAATGGCCAGCAAGAAGTCCAGATCTCAATCCGATTGAGCAGGTTTGGGACAACCTCAATAGAAGGCTGAGAAGTTCATAAAATCATCCAGCTACTCTTAATGACTTAGGAATCCAACTCGGAGAAATCTGAGAAGGATTAGATCAGAACATTTCAAGATCACTCATTTTGAGTATGAACCGTCGTTGCCGAGCTGTAATTAACGCAAGGGGTGGAAATACCAAGTATTAAATCACTTATCAGCATTTCAGTATTTTGAAAATTGTTCATTTCTCTTTTTTCACATAAGATTCGGTAGAATCATGAATTTTTCTTCCATTCAATGTGTCTTGTTTCGTTCAAAACCTTCCCGAGAGAACATGAAAAATAAGTTATAAAGTCAATGTAGAGTTAACTTTCATTAAAATTGAGATTTTCAGAATGTGCGTTAATTTTTTTGCGCTGTGTATATGAGGTTATGAACAAACACACAAGAATCATAAAGAACACCGTAGCAGTTGAATTAATTTTTTTTAATGAAGTAGGTACCTATAGGTAGTAGGTACTGCAAAATTAAAAAAATTCCAGTACCTACTTTCCTGTCAAAATCAACATCGAACTGGAAGAACATGATTTGCATACATCTGCATTAATATTAAACCAAATCTATTCCGTATACATTATACATCTAAACTAACATAAAATCAATCAAGTCCACTCCTCATATTCAAAACCCGGCATAATTCTTCAGGCCCCGTTCACGAATCGATGTTTTCGAAATTTACGTCATCGTTTAACCGAAACAGCCCGTATCATTCCTTCAGCGGTGTTAAAATATCTTCTTGCACTTTCCCGATTTTCACGAGGTCGTAGACGTTCCGCAGCTTCCCTGAATGGGACGTATCGACCATTCAACAGTGGCGCGCAATCTTTCCTCTCTCAGCCACGACTGGGAGAAAGTAAAAGCCCATGACTGTCGATTTCAGGGTCAAGGGACACACACACACACAGAACGCCATCAAAATAGAATTTTCCGGTCGTGTTTACCTCGACGGAAAGCGAATTGTTCCATTTAGCTCTAGCAACTATTTACAGGGTGTCCCTGAATTGATGCAATAAAATTTGGTCATGGATTCTCAAGATGAGATTTATTGGATACCCCTATTTTCGATTTTTGCCAGGACTTCTCATTCGCATTTACAATTCGCCTCCAAAAATTGTCTTGTCTTTTTATCTCAGAATAGGGTCATACGAAAATCACTGAATTTGGAACACAGGAGTGCTACCTATTTTGAGGTTGGGCCTCCTCGCTTTTTAATGGGCCACATGTATTTGGAACCACTGTACAGTAACCGCGTATTGAAATTCCTTGAAAATTGTTGAAGGCTTAGAAAGCCTATTTAATTTAAAAACTTTCTTGTCATTTGCAATGTTTTCGTAAAACGCAAGATTTCTGAGAAATATCCAAAAATGTGATTGAATCTATTTGGTTTAGTCGTATGGAATTCAACTTTTTAAGGTGGGCGTTCAATGTAGTGTGTTTTCATTTCAAGTTCCATTTGAAAATGGTTTCACTTCCAGAACTAAAATGTTGTGGGTAAACTCAGAAAGGATTAATGTTCTTCATGAAATAATTGAAATCGATTTCATTTCGAAATTTCATTTTATTTTTTTAAAAATAGAAGAAAATGAGCCAACTCATGCTTCTGTTTTATTTCAAACGAAAGACCCATGAAAATAGTCCAACTTCCGATCAAAAGTGAATCCACAGATAATTTCGTTCAGAATATCAACTTGAAATACGGAATTGGCAGAGAATGGCCCAATTCAAATATACAGGTTGAGTCTTTGACTTGTACATATATTTTAACTGTAGATTCCTCTCATCAAACGAAATACTTTTTTCCTATACCATTTTTCAAAATTCGGTTTGGTTTGGGAGATACAGGGTGTCGAAAATCCATGAAAAAAAACACTTTTCTGTTTATATTTTCGGAACCGTTATTTCGAATAACTGAATTTTGGTTGAGTTTCTACTCTATTCATGGTGCATATTCCTCAATCGAAACCTATTCAATATCTCTACTAGTATGAAAGTTACAAGGTAGTCGACTCATCAATACACGCTAAAACACCATAAAACCACTTTAAAAAGATAAACGGTTCATATTTCCGAAAGAATCAATCATTTAAGAAACTAAAAGTATTTTTTTTTTCAATAAAACGCGTCGTTTTCGAGTTATTTTCAATTTTACCCGGAGAAATTTGACGAAAAAATCAAATTTCAAGAATAATCTGAATGCGTCTCTGAATTGAATATCATCGAATATTATTCCTTCTCTGGTCTTTAAACGAGTTTACAATGTTGTCACAATATTTATCAACTTTGTCGAGATATTTTGATACTAAAATCCCACAAATGTGAGGGATAAAATTCAACACAAAGGAGGATTTAATACGCACAGTTTATATTGAAAATTCATAGTTACCGGTTCATATTGAAGTTAAATGTCTATGAAATACAAAATTCGGATATGAATGATGAATCTCGATACAAACTACTTATTAAATTGAAATTAATGAAAAATAATACGATACCTGATAATCTGTAGTGATGTTTCTATCTAAACAACATCCTATTGGAATTTTATGAACTCGACACGGTTGAAATTATATTAATTCACTTCACATAATAATCACATTAGAACAATAATTCACTTAATGTATTCACTATTCAGAACTTCACACAATATTTACAGTTTGTTCAGAGACTCTGGTTTGTTATTGTTTATAGTTGGCCTCCAGATAACCAATAAGTTCTTCGGTTTTTGCTCTACGCATGCGTGGTAAAATTTGGCGGCAAACTCGATTTATGATGGAAACGGCAGAATTCATAGATATTTATACCACAGTACACAAATATATCGTGATTTATACTATGTTTCGTGAAAAATCCTTAACCTCAATGAAAATATCAGCAAGCTGACAACATCTTCTTGGAATTTCTGTGCAAAAATTCACATAATCGATACATATTAGATTAGGTTAGGTTGTTTAATAATAAATCTGAATGAAAAGTCTTTCTTCATGATATTGTTTGGGAATTTCGAGGAGAATATGAACAAGTTATTGGTGTTTACAAATTAATCTGCATAAAAATCGAAGAAGGAACTTATTTTGGTGGAATAAATGTGGCTTTTTAGTTGCAGATATAATCCGATGAAACTAACTGTTTTTGTTGACATTATCGTGTTTGCAACATTTTTATTCCAATAAGGTTAGTACTTGAGTATTCCCCAAATGTATAAACTCAATTTCTATCGAGAAATATGAACTTTGAATCAATTCCACAGTATCATTTCAGGGACGTAATTAGCACAATTTTTTTTTTTCAAATGGCTATATCTTTTTAACAGAGCCGAATTCGGAAAAATGGAAAATGAAGCAAAGGTTTCTTTTGACCTCAAGAATCTTCAGTTAAAATATATGTACAAGTCAAAGACTCACCCTGTATAAATGACTTATTTTGATGAGTTCTATCACCTGTCAAAAGAAAAGCCTCACCTTGAAATACACCCTGTATATTGCAGATCTTTGACTGATAGATTTGTTCATCTCTTACGTCGTATGTTTCGTATAAAAATTAATTCAAGGATCAAGGAAGACAAATTCTGGTTAACAAACAACGAATCTTTTGGTAAAGTACAGAAAAAAAAAATCAAATGAGCAAAATATACTAATATATCCCTTAAGGACAGTTCTATATTCTTCGGTGTTCCTGAAAATAGTGGAAACAAGAAAATGTATTGTACATTTGTACGTCTGCCAATGCGTTACTCTGCATCGTTTCATGAGTGAATTCTGATACCTACATTCATTCTTCAAGTCATTTGTCTTTTTGAGTTCCGAGTATATTCCAAAATCAATCTGTTATCTGAATGAAACTGCAAAGTTTTACTTCAACATATTTTATTTTCGAGTTCGAATTATCCATTAAAAGATGGTTTACTCACAAGAATTCATGATTTTTCATAATGAATTGCGTTCTTTTGCTATATAAAGGACCAATCTCATGGTGCGAGTGGATAGATATGTGTCAATCGAATATAAAGCAAAGCGTAAATCATAAATTTTTAACAGTTTATATGAATGAAAAGGTGCATATAGTTCACATACTTAAGTGGGAAATGAACAGGTCAAGACAAGGACACCACAACACATGCAGTTCATTGTTTATCGGATACGAAAAAATCCAAATCGAACACAACACACGACAAAAGCAAAATGCACACGAAGAATATCAAACACGAAAATAACAGTTAGCACCAGTGAACTAGTTTGTCTATGCAGTAAACTAAACTGTGGCTGCAGACTGACACTGGACCCGTTCCTGCCTATACTTTCACTAAGGTCATTTCAAAGTCATTTGCCATGAGACAGAAAAAGCGGTGTTGCGCGGTCTATATCTATTTAGTGAAACCTACTACATAACTGCTCTAATTTTCTCACCAATTCCACAAATATTGCAATTCACTTATGATATTAATGTGTCTAATAGTCGTAGGAAGTCGCGCATGAGCTATAAAATAAGTTTGTTACTCAATGGAATATTTTTATTGTTTAATTATATTGAACTTAAAATAGAACCGACAAAACATTTAGGGACTTGGCATCGTTCTACGTGAAATTTCCTAATAGTGAGCATGCGCACATTGTGAATCAGTTGCCTATGCGGCACGTTTTTCGCTGCGGAACTAGAAGGAATTAGCATTCTAGAGTAAGTATATATATTATGATTTCTATGGTCTGATCATATCTATCTGATAGGTAGATCTACGTGCTCTACTAGTTCATCTCATAAATTCGTATGTTTCGTTTGATCTTAATCTGATGATATTTACCTAATAGGTGGATCTACGGGCTCTACTACTTCTACTAGTTCACCTTATACATTCTTATGTTTCGTCTGTTCTTTGTCTGATAACGATGATTGTTAATGTGTTTTGGGTCAAATACTTGTGATTCTTCATACACGGCATTTAAGGAGGTTTTTCGAATATATTTTTTCTGGAATTTCCAATGACGCATACGGACCCGCAAAAATCGCTCCGATCGAAGCCCTCACTTTCGCCCCCTTTCGGCAGACATTCGCACGACTCATTAGGGGTATGTTAACTAGATTGTTAGCGCATATGGCTATTCTCGTAATTACGCCCCCACTGCCGGTCAAGCGATCAGCCGCTCAGAACAACTCGGCAAGCTGTGGAAAGAGCACACGCGATCGAGAATACTCGCTTGTTTATCCTGCTTTTACCGGCCTCCGACCATTCGAAAACACGAGCACGTGACCGTTGACAGTTCGTTGTGATTGTTTTGATTCGACGTCATCAGTGCCGGTGCCTCCGACACTGAGAATGAGATATCGGTGATAGTTATCCGGGAGGAATGTTTCGTTTCAGGATATTGGGTATGGAACTGGAGGATTTTAGGAGGAATTATGTGAATTTTGAGTAAATGGTTTCGGAAGGTACTCAGAGTCCTACAGGGTGAGTCTCTATAGTTGATGTAGATGCACCTAGAGTGTGGTGCGTCGTATTTGATGAGGAAAATGAGGAATTTTTATGGAATGTGAACGTATCCTTAGGATACTGTATTGTTCGACTATCAGTAGGTTTGAAGGTAGTGTTTACTTCTTTCTGGACGTACAAACCCTTTGAGGCTGTGATTTGAACTTTTCTGAGGTCACTAGAACCCAAAGATACAAGGACTTGCCAAGAAGTAGGTTACTTTTTTGTCGAAGTTGCTACAAAAGATATCGTTGAAGGTTTTGGTCTGTGGGCATCAAGAGTTCTTTGTCAGTGGACCCAAGTTTCCTCTATTGGATTTAGATCAGGAGATCTTGGGGGTGCTGGATGTGGAATACCCTGATGGTCATCTTTAGCAGCAATCACTTTGTATAAGAAATACGAAAGTTTCCACCAATAGCTGCCTGAA
Source organism: Adalia decempunctata (assembly GCA_951802165.1). Taxonomy (NCBI): domain Eukaryota; kingdom Metazoa; phylum Arthropoda; class Insecta; order Coleoptera; family Coccinellidae; genus Adalia; species Adalia decempunctata. The sequence goes on along the minus strand of OX637695.1, from coordinate 2,387,121 downwards.
ATTTTGGGTCTAGAGAACTTGATGAAGAGATCTTATTAGACGTTATTAGGTGAAGAGGTGTTATTTTGACATTGAAAGAAAAATGCAATTCCTTTAGATGAATGATGGGATGTTTTTTTCATTACAAAGAGGAAGGTATAACCTTACTAATGAAAAATAACATCAGCCAAATGACCACCACCACCACGACTACAGGACCATATCCTTTTCATGAAATTTTCCATAACCAAATCGCTTCAACCTCTTCAAGGTACTCCTGGACGATGCGCGCACGATGGCTTCTGGCATTATCGTCCATAAAAATGAAATTTTCACCAATGTATGGGGCAAATGGCACTACATGCTCTTCAAGAATGTTCCTTATATACTTATCAGCATTCATAGCTCCATTATCAACGACCACTAGGTCTGTGCGAGCAGTCAAAGATATTCCACCCCATACCATAATCGATCCTCCCCCGAAACCAGTAGTATTCAGGAAATTGCACTGAGCATATCTTTCATGTGGACGTCTGTATACAAGGGAACGTCGATCACAATGGTAGAGGCAGAATCTAGACTCATCTGTGAAGAGAACTCTTTCCCAATCGGCCTCTTCCCAATGGATATGCTCTCTCGCAAAATCCAAACGCGCCCTTCGATGGGCTGGGGTAAGAGCTGGACCTCTTGCCGCGACACGAGGCCTTAAATCATTTTCTCTGAGACGATTTCTTATTGTCTGAGTGCTAATTTGCACCTCATGAGTTTGCTCAAGCTGATTTTGAAGAAGGCGAGCGGTTGCAAACCGTTGACTCAACGAAGAAACTCTCAAGTAACGTTCTTGAATGGCAGTTGTTACCCGTGGTCTACCCTGTCCTGGTCTTCGGACATTCATACCTGTCTGCCTGAGTCGCTGCAACATTCTGGACACACTTGTATGGGAAACTCCAAACCTTTCTGCAATTCTTGTGTATGTCCACCCTCTTTCTCGCAAAACTACCGCTTGGGAACATTCCTCTTGGGTAAAATTGCGTGTTTCGCGTTGCATAGCGATCGAGTGTAGAGAATCAAACGAAAGAAAAACTATTGATCTCTAGAATTGATCGAGAACAACTGATTTTAGAATGGAGCCAATACATTTAAAATCTGATAATATCATCATTTTTTATTCCTGCTGGGAGAAAACATCTGTATTGAAGAAAAACGTTGAAAGTGGATAACATATGCATGCATAATTCTGATGAAAATAATTATCATTGAGAACACCTTCAGTTGTAGAATAACTTTGAGATTTGCATAATGTGCGTTAATTTTTTTGCGCAGGTAAGTCAGTTCTGACATCCAAACAAGCTTCACACCCTAAACCATTCTTGTGTTAACCCGAAAAGATTAGATATCCTCAAAAGAGTGGATGTTCCTTAGTATGGGTGGATCAGTAAAACGTCTGGACTCGTCAGTAAAGGTTAGGCATTGTCATTCTCTTCGTCAATGTACCAGCTCCATTGATATCTCTTATATTTGACGTTGTGTTTGCTGAGTTGGTAGAATTCTTCTTAACATTCTGTGTTTAAAGAAACTGAACCAACTCGAAGACGCTGGGTGTCACAAATGGTCTTCTATGGGCGTTGTATACCATTTCTGGTGCCTAATTTCTCAAAATCGGGTGTTGTGCCACAAAACATGGATGATGTAGCCAGATCGTCATGTGCCAGCGAGATTTTGAAAAGTCACAAGGGTTTTCCAACATGGCGTCGCCGTATGGCGACATAAATCCAAATTCGATTAAAAACATTTACGCCGAGATTTATTCGATGATCCCCACGTCCATAAATCGCCAGCGATCCTCCTCGAGCAGAAATAGGAAAACCAGAGAGAAGATTAAAACTAGTGTTGTTCATAATCGAATGATCTCAATAATCGAATGATGAGCATTCGAGTGATTGCAATAATCGAATGATCACTCGAATTAAAAATAATCGAATGGTCGAACACCTGTTTTCTGCTTGTATCAGCGTTAACCGCAGAGTTTTCGCTTTTCCGACTTTCATTCGTTCATTTCATACAATAAATATTTTATCTTAAGGATTTTATTATTTTATCTTAGTACCTATTTCTATATTCTCAAAACAAAATTTCTATTTAGTAAAGAATATTTTATTGTTCATTAATTTTCAATATGAAAATTCTCAAAAAGAAGTTAGTTACCTCATAAATACTTCCATTCATTTCACGAAATTGAAATATTCGAACGGCCATATTGAAGGGGTACAAAAGGACCATGAATCAAAATCGAAACTTTTTCTTGTGACCTCCTGCCGCGAGAAAGTAAATTCTAAAATTCATAAAATCAAAAAGAATCCTCTAAGAGTCCGCTCCTGTGTTCATTGGACGCAATTATCAAAAAACGATTTGAAAGAATGTGTTTCACATCTTTCGAATTAAAATTCACTCGAGATCAGACGTATCATTCGAGCGATCGCTCGAATTAAAATTCACTCGAGATCAAACGTATCATTCGAGCGATCGCTCGATTTATCATTCGAATTAAATTTCACTCGAGATCAAACGTATCATTCGAGCGATCGCTCGATTTATCATTCGAATGAAATTTCACTCGAGATCAAACGCATCATTCGAGCGATCGCTCGATTTATCATTCGAATGAAATTTCACTCGAGATCAAACGCATCATTCGAGCGATCGCTCGAGTTATTATTCGATTCATGCGCAGAAAACGGGATTTTAGTTCTGCGTCGATTATTTTATCATTCGAATGATCCATTCTAATAATCGAATGATGTCGATTATTGCAATAATCGAATGATCGATTATTTTTCATTCGAATGATAACATCACTAATTAAAACGGCATAAAGACAAACACATAGATCAGATCTGGCTACAGCCATCGGGATCGGGGAATGACGCCGAAATATCAACCCCGGAGAGCTGCGAGGAGCGGACTTTCATTAAGAGCCAGAGACAGAGGAAATTACACATGCCTGGCCGCAAGAAGAGAGCCAGGGCGTCTCGCGAGGGTGGGACGGAGAGGGAGAGGGTAATTTGCGGGCGCTAGAAGGAGCGAGCAATATGCAAGTTAATTAATCGGTAAAGTAATGAGTGGAGGGCGCATGCCTGGAGAGGGGGTCGGGTGGCGGCGGTCGGGGGCAGTCATCAACGCGAGCGCAGATTACAAGTACAGTCTGTGTGAAAAACTGGCGAATTTTTTAATATAATCCGGAGGTGAAATGGGATCGAGTTCCACCTGCCCCTCCACCCTCGAGTCTGGCTCTCGGCCTGATTGACTGTTTTCAGATAGAGCTCATTCACACTTCTCTTTATAAGAATTTCATTAAACGTTTTATGCCCCTTTTTCGCTTCCGTAGAGCGTAGAGACTTCTGTCTTTACCAATTTCGTATCAGAGATTGAATATGTCTTACGAACTGTACGAAAGTAATGAAAATTACAGATGAAGTTAATTATCTCTGTCCATACCATGTTTTCGTCAAGTTTTCTAGCTTCATCTGAGACTAATAAACTCTCGTGATACATCGGAAGCAAGACCACTCGAAATTTTGGGAAAGGATTGCACCAACTACAATCTCAAAGAAAATACAATGAATTGGTGAACAGATGGTTCTGAAACCGATACAGGAGCTGGTGCTGGGATTTACGGGACAAGTACCAAGTGTGCACTATCGCTAGGCTCTTGTACAAGAGTCCTTCAAACGGAAATACTTGCAATCGGAAGATGTCTAGATATGCATCTAGAAAGAAACTATCAGAAGTGCGATATAGCTATTCATACAGATAGTCAAGCTGCTATTAAAGCACTGAGCTCCTAAGTCATTGACTCAAAGCTGATTTGGGAGTGCCGAAACAAACTCAATGAGGTAAGCAAGAAGAATAAGGTCTTTTTAATCTGGGTTCCCGGTCATTCGGGAATCGTAGGAAACGAAGAGGCCAATACACTGGCCAGAAAGGGCGCACAAACGCCACTCTCTGGCCCAGAACCCTTCTGTGGTATAGGAAAATGCACCTATAAGAAGGAGTTTATGCTGAAGGAGAAAACCGAAAGAGAAAAACTCTGGCGGAATCTCCCAGGGATGGATCACTCCAAAAAGTTCCTCCGGAACTTTGAAACTGCTAGATCCAAAAAATATCTGGATCTCAGTAAAAACCTACTCACTGGCTTTCTCACAGGACATTGTCGCCTAAAGAAGCATCTGTTGAGAATGGGTTTATCGGTCACTGATGAGTGTAGATTCTGTGAGGAGGAGGAAGAAACTCCTATTCACCGGGTTACGGAATGCTATGCCATTGCAAGCCAAAGGAAAGATAGCTTTGGACAAGAAACTTGTAGAAGTGAGGAGTTATCCTCCTTGAAGCCGTCCCAGATACTGGATTTCGTCAGATCTCTGGAACTGGAGGGCGAGCTGTAGGAGGCAGGATGATGACAGCTCTGTCAGGGGGCACAATAGGATATATTGAAAAATTCTTAGCCTACTATAGAACCAAACAGAATTCCAATGCCAAAATATTTTATTACTCAACATATTCTCCTCTTAATTGAATACATTTATAACAGCGAACCTGCAACGTCTCTAGACCTTTCAAAAAAATGTTTCTTCTTGCTCTGCAAACCAGTCCTCCACAGCTTTTATAACTTCCTCGTTGGAAGAAAATTTACGACCTTTTAAACTTTTTTTCAGTTGAGGAAACAGATGATAGTCGGAAGGAGCCAAATCTGGTGAATAAGGGGTGTGTTCTAGTAATTCTAACCCTAAATCACGAGTTTTTTGCATGGCAACATGAGTTTTGTGTACTGAGGCGTTGTCCTGTGAAAACAAAATACCTTTGGATAGCTTCCCGCGTCTTTTCTCTTCAATTTTTTCCCGTAGAGTGGTCATTAATATCGAATAGTAATCTCCAGTTATTGTTCTACCCTTATCCAAAAAATCAATCGTGATTACTCCATGGCAATCCCAAAAAACTGAAGCAAGAACTTTTCCAGCAGATTTTTGGACACGAAACTCCTTAGGTCTTGGAGAACCAGAGTGTCGCCATTCCATCGATTGTTGCTTTGTTTCTGGATCGTAGAAATTACCCAAGTCTCATCCATAGTAACAATTCGGTTCAAGAAGTCAACATCATTTTCAAATCGAGCACAGATCGAACGCGATGCTTCTACCCTTGGACGCTTTTGGTCAACATTCAAACATTCGGGGATCCAGTTTGCAGAAATTTTTCTCATGTCCAAATTGACGTGAACTATATGATGAACGCGTTCGTATGAAATCTTCACTGCTTCAGATAACCGTTTCAGCCCAATTCGACGGTCTGATAAAATCATGTCATGAACTGCATCGATATTTTCGGGACTGACACAGAAACTGGCCTTCCCGATCGGTCATCATCTTCAAAGGAAAATTTACCTCTTTTGAAGCTTGCAGTCCATTTTTTTACGGTCGCATACGAAGGACATTGATCACCAAGGGTATTAAGCATATCTTCGTAAATCTGCTTACCTCTGAACCCTTTTAAATACAGGTTCTTGATGATGGCTCGATACTCCAATTTTTCGATTTTTACAATTTCGGTGGACATCCTTTTCTTTAATTTTTTCCGTAACTCTGGTTTACTTTTATGACGTCGAACTCTTAACTGACACTTCTAATAAGTTATTGTTCGTTGATATGGTATCGCAATATTTTGTTTATGCATGGAACTGGTCTAGGCTAACTAGATATTAATACATCCTCGTATTAAGTATTCGGCAAATATGTTTTTGAGAAGATTCAAGAGAAACTTCATTATAAGGAAATACTTACCATACGTAATCTTTATGTTTGTCATGCCACATCAGCACTTATTCACATTCTAAACATAGTTGAGCAGATGTCAATCCTTTTGTTATTTTATAGTATATTTCCATGAAAATAAAGAACATTCAATACAATCATTTATTTTCATAATTAACATTGAATTCCTCGTGAAATGTCGATCCAATTAGAAGAGAAAAATCAAATTCGTACTCTGATAATCCACAGACAACGTTGACTTTGATTCCTTTGATTTCTTCTACGTATTTCACCATGAGTTTCTGTTTTATTTCATTTGTCGCAGTTGCCATCTTAAGATGTGAGAATGTGGTCTGAAAGTCTTTAGGCTGCGTCTATTTCTTATGTAGAGTTAGCAAAAGGTAACACACAACTTAATTTCTTGGGCATTCACTTTTTTTGGAAAAATGTTCAATATTCAATCTGGAGTGAGTTAGTGTGTTTCATTTTCTCTGGAATCCCTTGATTGATCCCGAAAATTCTGTACTGTACTGTGAGGAACCCCTTCGTCCTCGCCTTATAATCCGGGAGATCATTAGTTTTTAGATTCGGGGTGGCAGAATATGCGCATAAATAATCCTGGGTGAACCCGGGAGGGAGGGAAGTATCTCAAAGAAAGTTTGGAAGAATTACAATATCGGAATACATTACCCACGTCCTGATGAAGATTCCGTGTAGCCCCGTAATGTAATGTTGCAAAAAGTCGCGAGTGAGCCGACAAACTGGAATTCTTTTAAAGGTTTTTAATGTAGACAATAAAACGTCCTTTCGCCCCGAGTTCCCGAATTCTGGAATTTAATGTATCTCTCCCTGCGTCCCCAGTACTCTATTTCAATTACAGCCGTCCTTCTCTGACTAAAGGGCCCCACACACTTCACGCGACGGTTGTCATAGCCCTGATGAACTCATCATTTGGCCACTGAATAGGTTACTGTAACTAAGAATGATAAGGGTAGAGTATACCTTTGTAAACTCAAATTAAGATTCAAATATTCCAATTCATCAAAAACAGGACACTTACGAACCATTTTTCAACATATTTCGCTGATAATATTCAGAAATAAATCCAAATCTCACTTCTCATACGCAATGAAACGCGATATCACGTTTGACATACTATTCAAAAAGTCATTATTCACACTGGATTGAATTAGCGGTACAAAACTGGTCATAGATTCAGGAAACGTTGCTGGCATCCATTATACTGGGTGAGTCTTCGACTTGTACATATATTTCAAATGTAGATTCTTGAAGCCAAAAGAAACTTTTTTTCATTTTCCATTTTTCCGAATTCAGCTCTGTTGAAGAGATATAACCATTTGAAAAAAAAATAGGCTGAATATTAGGCTGAATATGTGCCTGATACCATTCTCTGCAAACACCTCAGAGTTCATATTTTTCGATTGAAATTGTACGTTGTTTTGATATGTAAAACAGATTATTTTAAGTAATTTTCTTAGATCTACTGATGATTTTGTGAAGAATTTCAGTGAATTAATGTATTATTGACAGTGTAGTGTCGAGTTTATAAAATTTTTGTGTACAAATTGGCTTTTCTCTTCTAATAGGATCGACATGCCACTAGTAATTCGATGGAAATTATGAAAATAAATGATTGGTCTGAATGTTCTTCATTTTCATGGAAATAAACTACAAAGTAGCAACACAAAATGATTTACATCTGCCATAAAACTGTGATCTGTATGTGAATAAGTTCTGATGCGACATGACAAATATGAAGATCTGTGTATGGTGTTTCCCTGTAGTCAGATATCACTTGAAGATTCCCAAAATAATAAGAGGTAAATACATCCATTCAACCTCAGACCTTGGCCACTGAATACAACCTTCCAAAATAAACTGCTCCACATGTGTTAGGGATATTGACTTAAATTGCAAAAAAATATAGCTAAAATAAAATTCATATTAATATGATTTCAAGTTGCAAATTAATTTTAGCCTGTAGGTCTGCAGAGTATACAGGGTGGTTAAGAAAAATCGAGTAAAATATCGAAATTTGATTCCCAGAGAATTCAAGCATTTTAAGACTATCAATACAATGTATGGCCTCCACGGGCATCAATAACAGCTTGACATCTTCTTCGCATACTACACACGAGGTTGTTGAACATATTTTGAGGAATTTGCTTCCATAAACGGGGCAGAAGATCTCTCAGATCATTTCAAGATTCTGAGGTAGGTTGATGATTATCTAATATTCTTTGGAGCATATCCCATGCATGTTCTATGCGATTCAAATCTGGTGAGTACGGAGGTATTGGTAAATGTGGAATACTAAGCTCCTCGCGCGCATTCTCAACTATGGCTGCACGGTGCGTGGTAGCGTTATCGTCTACAAATTGAAAAGTTTCACCAATAGCAGCGTGAAAATTTGGCACAACATTTTCAATGACATGCTTCCTATAGTGTAAGGTGGTCATTTTCCCAGGACAACTGTGTAGATCTGTGCGCCCGTTTAAACATTTCCCGGCCCATACCATAACACTACCCTCTCGGAATGGATGGACTTCTTGGACATAGCGACGATTATGGGGTATGCGTGGGAATGTCCATACCCTTATTCTTAGAGAATTTGGAAATCGTCCATATCTGGATTCATCAGTGAAAAGGACACTACGCCATTGATCGTTCCAATTGATATATGTTGCCTTGCCCATTCCAGTCTTTGACGCTTATGGTCACGTGTTAATGAAACTCCTCTTAATGGACGTCTAGAACCTAGATGCACCTCTCTCCTTGGAGCCTTTCCGCTACAACAACCTGAGTTAGGCCACCCTGTAGCCTTATTAGCCTCAGCGTTTGTTAATTTACGTCTTGGCTTTTTCAGAAAACTCGTTTCAAATCGAAGCCGTTGATAAACTGCCTTCATTTCAAAATAAGAACATTCATGAAGCATATGCAAAGAACCAAACTTCAGAAAAAAGGCGACTAGATTGACGAAATGTCTCATACTGATTTTTATTGGATAGATTCAAGTTGTTATTGAGTTTTAAATGATTTTACAGCGATTTTTTCGAAGATTACATACTTTTATAAACGATTGAATACGATATCCCTAACTCTTGTGGAGCAGTATATTTGCCTGATACTCAATATTTTCACTAAGAATATAGTTTACAATTTTTTTTTAGCAATGTTTCTCCATCTATCGTTTATCCATGCTTTTATTCAGTCCAATTTTTCCAATTTACCAAATGCATTAATGATATTATATATTAAAGCATCTTTCTTAGGAAATTCATGGAAACGTATAGACCGTTTTCTATTTGTCCTTGAAGAGCAATTGAAATCACTACAGTTGAAATTGAATACAGTTTTTTTCAGTACTAGTACTTAGCTTACTCATTGTTCTTTAATCAATCCACTGGCCCAAAATTATATATTTCATTTGCATCAAAACATGAATCCCTTCTCTCAGATACTTCACCTTATTTAGTTTATGTCTTACAGAAAGTTAAAGGCACAGCTCAGTACCTTGAATTACGAAGATCAATTTCATAACACTCTTAGAAAGAAATGTTATCTCCAAAAGGAATACTGTAACAACATCAAGAGTTTATCAGATACATCGCGTTCATTGATATAAATATCAACAACCGCCATGGATCTGACACGAACTTGCCAAATTCTTCATCCAGGGAACTAATGAAAGTTCCAACCTCATCGAAGTGGGTAGAAGTCGACCTAGGTTTCGATCATTATTTTGATCATCTTCAGGACAACATAACCCAACCTCGATGAAAATTGGAGTGGAACGGAGGTCCTCTTAAACAAAACTAGACGCTCCTGCTTGAATCAATCTGAAGACATTCAGCTGATTCCTGCCGAATGAGCAAAAGAGAGGTATGCCATCTATCTTCGTCCAGGTGACTTCGAGAGGGAATTGGTTGTCTGATTCTTAACTAGATGTCGCCTTGATGTATACTGTACCTCAAGACATTGTCTAGTTTTGTTTAAGAGGACCTCCGTTCCACTCCAATTTTCATCGAGGTTGGGTTATGTTGTCCTGAAGATGATCAAAATAATGATCGAAACCTAGGTCGACTTCTACCCACTTCGATGAGGTTGGAACTTTCATTAGTTCCCTGGATGAAGAATTTGGCAAGTTCGTGTCAGATCCATGGCGGTTGTTGATATTTATATCAATGAACGCGATGTATCTGATAAACTCTTGATGTCATAACACTCTTGTTGATAATGGTGGTATTAACCTTTTTCATTAGCTAAAACTGCACCAGAAAATTAAACTCAAACAGGACGCCTTGTAACCCAAAACATTATAACTTTTTTGAATAATATTTCAAATGAATAACACTGATATAAATACCTTCTCAACAATTTTTATTTCAATACTAATCAATCAGTTCAGAACGCGATAAAAACTTTTTAATATCTCTCGTTTAGCCTCGGTTTGTCCCATTGTCGCGCGGAGCACCGTCCTGCTGGATGGCGGTGTGTGGGACCCTTAAATTTCCGGGCAAGATAGCTCGTCGTTCTTCTCACTCCTCGCTCCTCACATTCAAATCCACCCCCTTCGAAAATATAAAGAGCAAAACGCACATCGCCGTCCTTGTCTGTCGGCAGAGCCGGTCATATTTTCGGTCTCGTCGTAAGGTGGGGTGTTATATGCGCCATGCAAATGCGGCAGGCGTGCTAACTATTCGACCGACGCTGTAAAAGCGGCGCCAGAATAGCGTCGGCGTCGATTCGAAACGCTACAATCAAGTTTCCGTAATTACCGACCGGTTTTAATTGCTTTTGGTTGCTTCCATTTGTGCTCAGATTAGAGAGTGCTTCTGTGGCCCCTTTGTTACCCAAAACTTCCCCAGATTGGCTCTGTTTCGGTTCTTCGAGGATCATTTCTTTGGAGAACGAAAAAATAAATGAAAATTAATCTTTTCCATGTTGAACTTTGGTAGTTTGACGAGTTGAGTGGTTCAGCTTTGAGTGATCGGTTCTGATGAATTGCTGAGTGACGAATGAAAATGAGCGGCTGGGTATTGAACCTGAGGGATTAACTTTCGAGAAGAGGAGGTAACCTCGGTTGCTGATCTTAGAAAGAAACACTCGGGAGATTTCCAATTTGAAAATACTCGATGGAACTGTATTGTCAGTATCTGCTAAGAAATGGATATCGATACGGTTTCAATGGGTGGCTTTTCTTTCGTTTATTCACAGGGACAGAACTAGGTTGAAAAGAAACGAAAGATTTTTCTTCTTCGGGATATTTTCTGGGGATATTACCTTCTAAAATTTAAAAGAATTGATAATGAAATTAATATACCAGGTTTTGAGGGGCAGTATCACCTTTTGAATCGTGGTAAATCTCCATTCAAAAGTGGTCTCTTTATTTCACGAGTGAGTACCCTAATTTACGACGTAAAGACTTGATTTTTTTTTTAATTGAAGTTGAAGAACGTCCCGAGGGCAAATAGTTTTGTTTTTTTCGATTTAATTAGTTTTTCAATTAAAAAAAAACAGGGTAATCGTTAGATCTGGGGTTATTGAATATGTTTTTCGTTTTTCATGAGTACAAGCTATATTTTTGAAATAATCATCATGAAAATTTTTTTAGTTTATAGAATCTCAAGTTGCGAGGGCAAATAGTTGCGATTTCTTCCAAAAAATGATGAATAAGCGTCGGGAAAAACCATCAAGTGTAGTTTCCAAAACGCTGAAGTTCAACCTGTTTTTTTTAAATTGAAAAACGAATTAAATCGGAAAAATCGCAACTATTTACCCTCGGCAATTTAATCTTTTATAAACTACATAAATTTTCATGATTATTATTTCAAAAATATAGCTTGTACTCATGAAAAACGAAAAACATATTCAATAACCTCAGATCTAACGATTACCCTGGTTTTTTTAATTGAAAAACTGATGAAATCGAAAAAAGAAAACTATTTGCCTTCGGGACGTTCTTCAACTTCAATTTAAAAAAAAATCAAGTCTCTACGTCGTTAATTAGGGTACTTACTCGTGAAATAAAGAGACCACTTTTGAATGGAGATTTACCACGATTCAAAAGGTGATACTGCCCCTTAACTCTCTGTATGTTGATTTTTATATTGCTTATTAGAATCTGCCTCATATTTATTCGAAATATTTAAGCTATTCGAAAAATTTTGACTAATTGAAATGTCTGTATCACCAACAATTTTAATGATAAACAATTCGTTCTAAGTAACAGCTCGACAAAGCAGTATACTTACATTAACCTTGCATTCAAAAATGTTTAAAGGATCTTTGGTATTTCTGTTTACTTTTTCCCATATTTATTTCTGTTTAAATGAACTGCTCGTCAAGAGGGCATCGAATTAGTTTGTTTTTTCTTCAGAAAACCCAATTTCCTTTTGGAATATGAATATGTAGAATAATCTAGGTTATCACAATAGCGAAAACACGATATTTCAAAAAGTATACCTATTATTTTACGAAAAGATATCAAAATTTCGAAATTATATTCACACTCAATATACAAAGATGGCCTTCAAGTGCATCATTACCTGCTAGGTATCTTCTCTACATGCTTTCCTCCAAGTTATTGAGAATATACTACTGAAATTTTGCCAAAGTTGTGGAAGCAGATCTCGGAGCAATAGATGCTTTTTTTGTTCGATTTGAACAAGAGACCGTGTTAGCGCTTGGCCTCCCTGTGACACTACGACCAACTTGTATCACTCTTTCGTCAGTGGTTCCTCACGAGAATAGGTTTGTGTCCTTTATAGATGTTAGATGGATGTCATATTGACGTCTTTTCACTCTCCCAGGAAAATTCAAGTAGCTGTTGTATGTATCTCGAAGATTATGTTTTAAGACACATGACAAATGTCATTATTGTATTTAGGAAGGACATGTCAAAAACCCCATCGAAACCTAAGAGTTTTTATGGTTTTAGATCAAAACATGTGTACTTCATTCACTTTTATAAGGAACCCGGTTGGCTATGACATTCTGACACATTTCACCGTGTATATTTTAAAAATGCCAAGTTGAAGTCATTTTCCTGTCGGATAACTAAGCAACGTTGTCCTTTTTACATAGAGGTCGTAATAATTACGTATTCATCAAAATGTTTATTCATTTTGAGAAAATAATGAAATTGAGGAAATATTATGTGAATTCAATAATTCCAAAGATCTGGCGAATATTGAAGAAATTTTTTCTCTGTTAATACTGGAAATATTTCACGTATATAAACATGGTTGGAAGATTCGGTTATGCTATTTTCTTGTACGGAAATCAAGAATCGAGTGTTGAAATTTTACTGAAAAATAATGGGCAGAATAGTCCGTTACTTTGTGATAGTTCATCCGAAAAAAGAATAAAAGTACTCGAATAACCCGACAGAAAAATTTCTTAACTAACTGAAGGACCTATGGAATTCCTCACTTCTCAAAATTCTCGAAAAATAAGCCTACAGAAGACATTTAAATCTTTTTTGCACAACTTGAAATACTCCAGTATGAAAATGTAGTAGTTCTACAAAACCTGTGCTCAGTTAAACCTTAAAGAACTAACTCCATTCAAAAAGTTAAAAAAGAGTAAATAGAAATAAGCATTGGCAACGTCTCTGAGAATTATTTGACATTTCACGAGTACCAACTTGCGTCTGATTTAGGTAAAAAACTTGATAAACATAAATCTTGGCCAACCGAGATAATTTATGAAAGTGAATGGAACACATTAATTTTGAATGTCATATAAGATTGTGGCTATGGAAGAATAGCGAGCCCCCTTTCGAAAGAAATGAAAAGCATAACAGATACTCAGATTTTTTATTGACAAGAAAGTCTAAGACAAAATCTAATCACTGACAACTGCAGGTCTTCTTTGCATCTATATTTTGTGTTCACCGCTTTGATTTTTCGAAGTTCCAGTTCAAAGCCATCATTGATAATTAAAGACAAATCGGTCCATTGGTTTCGGAGCTCTTGAAATTTTTCTAATTCAATTGATATTTTTTAATGAACTGTATGACATCGAATTCTTAGATTGTGTGATGGATGGAATTGAAATAGATCATTGAAAAATAGTTATTTATGATATGAGTGTTAAAAGTGACGTTTTATTTCGTGAGTGAAAGAGTTTGTGAAATGAGCGGAGCGAATTGAACAATTTCACGAACAAAATAAAATCACTTTTAACACAAATACCATACAATGTGTTTTGTACAACTGCCCTATTTTGATAATGAAATGGGCGAATTTGCAATGACAATAAACTTTGATATTCAAATAATCAAAAGGTTGTTGTGAATGGCAAACGTTGCCAACGTTATGATTACTAACAAATGAGAAAAGACGCTGTCATTTGAATTTCGTTCCTGTCCAATTTTCGTCTTGGGTTTTTAACTGCTTGATATGTTTGTCGAGAGTCCAATTATTAATGAAAGTGACGATTTGGTTGTTCCTGTGGATATTGAAGAGTCTGCAAGAAGAGCAAATCTGGAACTCCTACCTAAGCAGTACGATATTGCATATAACAATTTCCTGGCTGGTGTAAATTGAAAAATGTAGAAGGGAACTTCAGTGAACCTGTTTTCCTGGCATACTTAGAAGAAAAATCAAAAATATGGAGTTCATCAACTTTGTGGAGCAAATTTTCCATGATAAAGTCAAGCGTCCTTATTAAAAATGGTGTGGATGTTAGTAAATATTCTAAGGTAATAGCATATTTAAAACGGAGAAGTGAAGCATATCGTCCCAAAAAATCGAAAATTCCCACTCGTGAACAATTTGAAAAGTTTATAAATGAGGCACCAGATGAGAAATACTTGATGGTCAAGGTTGCAACTATTTTCGGATCATTTGGAGCCTGCCCAGTGGGCACGCGCACGTAGAAAATACGTTGAAAAGATGTTACATAACCAAACGTTGAAAAACAGTAAAAATGTCGCGGGAAAAAACGTTTTCTTGCATCGAGAATTTAGTTATAAATAAACGTTGTCTTTCAACGTATTGATTAAATATAAATTGGGCGCAATATTAACGTTAATTTATAACGTGTATGTATATTATTTTACCATACAAGTTTACTGTCAAACCGATAACGTATAAATAACGTTTATTTCCACCATATCATATATACTTCATAAACGTTGTCTTTCAACGTATTGATTAAATATAAATTGGGCGCAATATTAACGTTAATTTATAACGTGTATGTATATTATTCTACCATACAAGTTTACTGTCTAACCGATAACGTATAAATAACGTTTATCTCCACCATATCATATACCTATACATAAACGTTGTCTTTCAACGTATTATTATAATATACCTTGTGCTCAGTCTGAAAGTTAGTTTATAACGTGTATATATATTATATTACCCTACGAGTTTATATGTTCAATCATTAATGTATTAATAATGTTTATTTTCACCATAACGTATATCCTCATTAACAGTTGTCTTTCAACGTAATGATTCAATATATTTTGAGCATAATCTGAACATTGTATTGAAACGTTGACCTATATTATACAAATTTCATAAAATAATGTATAATGTTCCTTGAACAAGAAGTCATTATTATGATAAACATCTTTCAATGGAAAAATATAAATCTTGCATGAATAATTCAATTGTTGAACTGAAACGTATGGGTATATACCTATAAAGAATATATGGATTCTATATTTGAGTTTTCACAAATAGGTACTAATAAATCATAATTGAATCGAAAGTTACCTTGTGTTTTCAAATTGGTGAACCTCAAGAAAAAAAAACATTTCTGATTATTATGAAAAATATATTATAAAAGGAGATATTCACTACAAGAGATCAAAGAAACAAAAATAAAATAAAAGTTTGTCTATTTCACTTTCTTCAGCCTTGCCGAGGCGAATTTCAGCCATTCCTTCATGACTGTGCAAAGTCGAAACTCATCAATTTCCTTGGTTGGGAAGGAAATCTTAACAGCCTCTATAAATATGGAAAAAAAAATCAGACACGAGCATTCTATTCTGAAATTTATATGAAAATTTTTTTCTGGTTAACACATCTATATCTAATAAGATTTTATTTCTTTTAAGAAAAGTATTTTAGAAAACTAGCATTTTCATACCATTCATGGAAAAACTTGGAGAAACAATATATAGATATTTCGAAAATACTAGCCCATAATTAATGATAGTCAGTAAACTTCAATATAATTCAGATTCAGAGACTGGTGTATGGTGATTGCAGAAACAACATGAAGTATATTATTATTCAACCAAAAACTTATTGGGGGTGATGTCCTTAGATGCCTTGAAATGATTGATCTGGGGAGAGTCTATACAAGATATCCGTATACAATGCCTTCTACTTTCATTCGTGGGTGTCTGAATGAAAATGAAAGTCTAACAACAGCATTCTTGAAATAAATCACAATGTTACTCAATGTTGGTCGGGGTGTTAACCAAAAAAATCATATTTCATAATAATTTTAGACAGTTTTATGTTAAGCTCCTTTACAGAAATACCTATATTCACCGCCTCAGGTGACTGATATAAGTTCTCAAATGGAACTGTTCATTCATTTTAAAATATCCCTTTTGCATAATATTAATGGACAAACAATGCATGTATGTCAATGCAACCATTTATTGAAAATGAAAATAATAAGATTATTGGTTACCCAAAAGAGTCAGCCTTGGTTTAATATCAACTTGTATTTGCCATTATACGGAACACCATTACTCATTTTCAAATATAGATGTCAATATGTGCCTCATAAACTAGATTAGGATACTAAAGTATATTTTTTTTATTTACCCAACAGCAACTCCTTGGTTTTGTATTTTTCGAAGGCTATTTTGTCTCTTCCTTTCCAATTAAAAAGTTTGGCCACATCGTCAGCAATGAGGTATCGGAGCATTCGTCTGGTCAGGCCCTCTGACCCAGACCCTCCAAGACATGCCAATCTCCTTACCTGGAACAGATATGATTTATATTTACTACAGTGACAGGAAGATTTTTCTACAAATATTCAATTGAATATGATTTCTAAGAACAGTTCTACTGAAATCTTCATCTTTTCAACCTCAAAATGCACTAAATTAGTGCATTAGTGCAGTAAATTACCCTTATTTTTTAAATATAAAAAAAGTTTTTCCATCTCATCGAATTGTCAATATAAATATTATTCTGCTTGAAATAGTATTGCTACAAATATTGTTGTGTTCTTACCATATATTCCCAAACCATTTTATCAGCTAGTTTCTTCTCAAACTCTTGAAAACTGGAAAGAGTTTGAAATGGAAAAGTTTCAGACATGATACACTCTGGTGGATTCAAGTGTTCCGAGCCTGCCAAACTCGTTCGTCTGTTTATATCAGCCAGAATGATTGAGAGTTGGTCTACACTTGCCGATATCTTTGACAGAGCATTTAAAACAACACTCTCAAATTCTGAAAATATTAAAAAAAATATATAAAATATATATTTGTAATCAAATTAAAAAAAAAAGACTAAGTTATTTTGAGATGCTATAGGTTATTGAGTTTTTTTTTATTGCTTTGAGGTGTCAACAGACACATTATGGAGTCTTGGTTTTTAATATGTACTTGCTATCAATATATTATGAAGGAACACATTCAATTTACCTGCGTTTCGTGAAAGGGAGACATGTCTACCACCATCATTTGCAATGGTAGATGAAAATGAAGAGGATGTCGGAGACTTTCCTCCATATCCACTTCTACTAGTAGAAGCTCCTTCAGTTGCCAGCGAAAGCGTAGAGTATGAGGATACTGTTGGAGACTTTCCTCCATCTGCACTTCTACTAGTAGAAGCTCCTTCATTTGCCAGGGAAAGCGTAGAGTATGAGAATACTGATGCAGCACATAAGTCATCCTCACGACGTGGTTTTTTAGCAGGAACAGGTTCAGAATCAGTGCTGGAGTTCGAATCATTCAAAAGTCCTTTTTGAGTCAAAGTTCTGACTGATTCTGCAGATTCATAATTATCTGCTATGATTTTATTTAAATTTTTCTCTGCTAACTCATAAGTTGCTGGAAACAGATCAGATGTGAACAGAATTTTACCAGTTTCAGGAAAACCTTACCACATGTGAAGCGCGTGTTAACCTTATAAGTGGGCCAACTTTTTTTAAAGGGGGTGAGATCTTCCACAAATTTTCTGAAGGGTACTTTATTAGTACGTATTGGCCAATAACATTTTTTCCCATTTTTCAGCAGCCAAATTAATGGCACAATAGATATTTCCCCTGTGGATTCCATTTCGGAATTCAGGAACTCCACTACCGCATACATTGCTTCACTGATGGAAATCACAGAATTTATAGTGGTTAAGAGGAAAAGCGGCAAAACCTTCTTTGAAAGGCATAATCATACATTTGTGTGAAATGTCACCCAAACTGAATGTTTTTGCTCGAGATTCATCAATTTTCTTAATATAAAATATGCCCAATTTGGAAGATTGCAATGGTTCACTATATAAATCATCATAATATGTGAAAGGCTCACCACCAAGTACAAACGCGTCTTCAATGTATCTTATGAATTTGATAATATACATTTTTTTAGAATTCAACATAACACAATTGTCAGGCTTGTGAATAGATAAACATGTCTCATTAAATTGCAACTTTTCACAATTGTAAGAAATTAATTTACCCTGTGCATTATACAACTTCTTACATAGGTTTTTTGGTTCATGTTTAGAAATTTTTTTAAGATTGACATGTTCTGCTGAGACATATTCATGCTCATGGATTCTCCTATGCAGCTGCTGCAATGGATTATTTGAAGAGTGTAATTTCCTTTTCAAAAATGTCATGTAATTTTCAAAAGGAAAACAAGAATATTGATTGATTGTACCGTACAACTTTATATCATCAACCAAGTGCACCAAATTATGGATATTGAATACAACAAAATCTCTACCAAACACTTCAGCAGATTTTACAACAAATTTTTTTAAGCTTTCATCAGCAACAGATATATATTTTGAGATCAAGTTCTCATCTGTCAATATGAAAATAGCGCAATGTAATAATAAAACTAATTTGAATTGGATAGTATTCACAGCATTATAGAAAATGACTGGAAAAGTGTATAAAATGAAAAGTTTGAATTCTGTTGCTTTCCACCTTCGTATTTCTTTGAAGGTTCTGCATTTTCTAGGGAAATCTGATGTAATATACTCATGGAGAATGATAGTTTTATCATCAATTTCTTTCATTATTTTCTGGGATAACTTCACTGGAGAAGTGGCAAAAAAATAGTTCACTAATAGTCGCTTCACTACACCCAGGAATAGTAGATGCATGGGATCTATAGGAAACTGTGTTACCATTTTAATGTTTGCTCTAAGAAGAGGACTTTTTCCTTTGATATATGTAGGAAGTGGTTCAGTTATGAAGTCTTGGTCCAACTTAGAATTAAACAATTTGAGATTGTTTTGAGCATATATAATTCTGTGATTTTCATATTCACCAGCAATGTGGCATTTCTCACACCCTAATTTTGACGTATGACCTACAGTTTGGCGCAAGTAGCTCCTAGCAGGAGCATCACAAATGAAGAAATGTATATCGAATGTGTATACTTTTTCATTGTAATTTATTCCACGTTCTTTCAACGAAATAATTTCATCTATGAAATTTTGTAAATAAATTTCTAAAGGATCTGGTTTGCCAGTACCGCAAAATAAAGCAATGGTGAATGGAGAATTATCTTTCAAATCCTGACACATGCCCAAAATAGGATAGAACTCTGTAGAACTGCTTTTGAAGAGAGGCAAACCATCAATATTGATTTGTAATGAAATTTTCTTCACATTTTCTTTTATACCATATTGACATTTTTTCAAAATTGTATTTTCAATTCCGAAATAGTGCATGTTCCCATTATTCAGTTTTACAATTTCTGTGTGTCTCGGGGTCCCCATGAGTGTTCGAAAATCTTTAGGTATAAAAGGTAAAACTGGTTTTAGTATATGTAATAATGCAGTTGTAGAATTACGGGTTACATTATATGTATTG
This sequence comes from Adalia decempunctata, assembly GCA_951802165.1. Lineage (NCBI taxonomy): Eukaryota > Metazoa > Arthropoda > Insecta > Coleoptera > Coccinellidae > Adalia > Adalia decempunctata. The sequence continues at coordinate 2,367,283 of OX637695.1, read as the reverse complement.
ACCCATTCCCTCAGTTTATTCTTCAAATCGATAGCAATATCTACAGATTCTTCTAGTTCAATATCACTATCAGAATCAAAATCAGTTTGGTCTGTACCGATCTCCAGAAAATCAGTATTGCTACTAACATTATCAACCTCTCTATTATTATGTGAATCCAATTCGGAACTGATTAACGGGATTTTTAAATCCATATCATTATTGACAGCTAATATTGAACTAGAAGATTCCCCTACTCCATTGTTTATTTGATTTTGTAAAAGTTTGGTTTGGCGTTTTATTCTACGCTGCAACTGCCTTTTTCCCACTAATTTATTTTTGAACATTTCACCTTATGAATGAGTACCTACGAAGTTACCGCTTTCCGTTTAACCACTTAAAATTTATGACAAAAAGAGTTCGCCAATGTTTCGTATATCCTAAAAAAGATGATATTGTCAGTAATGCTGGATTTCCATACATCCGTCATCCGATGATACGATCGTCCGATCATCGTTGTGATTGGTTGAAATATTCAATTTTGAAAATTTCTGCCAATCGCAACGACGATCGGACGATCGTATCATCGCATGACGGTTGCAAGGAAATCCAGCATTATCTACTCATTTTCACAAGAACAAATAACTAAAATCATCGAATATACAATGCAATCAACATTTTGTGCATTATTTAATGATCAAAATGGATAGAAGAAATTTCTTAAATAATTAACAAACAGGAAGATCGAAAAAAATAATTATTGAAGATTATTTGCATATCATTAGTTGTTGAATGATTGTTTGGGCTATTGTCACGATTTATTATATTGATGCTGATCTACACTGTGTTCCTAAAGTATGGAATTTTAGCTAAACTGGTCATTTTAAGAAATAATCCTGAAACATGTCGATTTTTGATGTTAATTTACCGTATTTCAAAAAAATAATAACGTCACCGTCATTTTTTTAATGGAACACCCCCATTTTGTCTCAATTTTCGGATTACTCTAACTGAGCTGATTCCAATTGGTACAGGGTGGACAAAAATACAATAGTTTTTGTTTGTAAACAGCTCATTTGGTAATCCTGTTGAATTAGAAGGTCGATTTGCGCATGCGCGAACCGGATTTTGTTGCCAGATTGTGCAAATCAATTCCTTCAGAGTGAATTGTAATGTCATAGAAAAGGAATAAGAATTATCAACTTATACTGCGTTCAGGAATTGGAAGGGTAATTTTTATTGGCCTCTCAATGGCAGGAATCACCACTAGAAAATATCTTCCGCATTTTTCGATGAAATTTGTTTTAATTCCATTAGAAACTAAATTATGTGTTAATAAATATTGGCTAAGTTGAATTAATCAACTACTGATCAGAAGGAGCGTAAATTTTGAAATTAGTGATTTGAAATTTTTTCGCACCTTAGTGGCATGAAATAAAATGCGAGGGTAAAAATCCAATTCAATTTCACTTAATTGTTTCTTAATCTCGTCTATCGTCACGTTATAAAGATATTAGAAAATTCTAATTTGATAAATAATTAAATTCTAATTTAATAAATTAGAATTTAATTCTAATTCCATGAATAAGAATTGTTTTTGGATTTAACACTATATTGAAAGAAAATATATGATTTTTAATAATTTATTCAGGGTTGCTTAGTTCGAAGTGCTAATGAAGTAAAGAACTAAGCATAGAAAACCATCACTCATCAAGCACCTAATTAAAAAAAATACATCATATTTGTTTGAAAAAAAGTTCCAGCATGCTATAACATTGGAATTACAATAGAGCATTTATAAAAAAGTTTAAATTACTGCCAGAATTGGTCGCGGAAAATTACCGTACTGTCAGATGAATGCGGTTCTATGACCTTTTCTTCAAATACCGGAATAATCGCCCGATCTGGCAACGTTGCTGCGAATTTGACGGACCCCCCACCACTACCCAAATTCTACTTGATTAAACAACGTCAGGATTACCAAGTATTATTGATAATATTGTTAATTTACCTAATAAAGAATGTTACGCGTTACTTTATGAGCACACACAAAACTATTGTATTTTCGTCCATCCTGTACCAATTGGAATCAACATGTGATACATTTTTTGAATCAGCTCAGCTAGAGTAATCCGAAAATTGAGACAAAATGCGAGTGTTCCATTTCAAAAAAATGACGGTGACGTCATTACTCGAACGTAATTCCCCTGTATATTAGATTATTATTTTAAAATACGGTAAATTAATATAAAAAATCGACGTGTTTCAGGATTATTACTTAAAATGACCCGTTTAGCTGAAAATGAATTTGTTCCATACGGACACAGGACACAGTATATATCGGTATACATCTTCTACCAATTTCAAGGAATTTCTTCGAATAAAGCAGAAGAGAATTATTCGAAAATAATTCAATTTTCATGAAAATATCAAGATTATTATCGATATCCAAAATGCAGATGCAAATATTAACCAATATTTTATAATTGGCAATCAATAAAATACAACTTGAGGAAAAAAGCGAATTGAAACAGAATACTCACCTAAAATAAAACCGACGCTTGGCAAAATCAAATTGGTGGAAAATGGAGGTAGAACGGGCACACCCAGAAGTATAGTGATTCAACTGAAATTTCCAAGCATTTGCATCATAGGTGTTTGAATGATTATTATAGTACTCACCAACTCAAATGTAATTAACAACACTATTATAATAATTTATACAATATTCCAATATAAGCGAAACTCTGGAACTCAACACACTGAACCATCAACGAAACTAACGAGAGTATAGACCTGTTGCTTGCGAATGGCGGTTGCATTTGCGACCACTCAAGCACTCAGCAGTAGGCGCAGAAGCACACGCAAGACGCAATGTCATAAGTCAATCAGAGAGAAGCAGTTCCCGCGCATTCCCGAATGATGCGCCCGTCACAGACGAGTTGCGCTGTTGCGCATGCCGCGAAGAGTGTCGAAAGCTGATTTTGTTGCCAGATTGTGCAAATCCGTTCTTTGAAGGTGGATTGTAGTGTAGAAAAGGAATATAAATTATTATTGCGTTGAGGAATTGGAAGATAAATTTTTTTGGTGATTCATTGGAAGGTAGCGCCACCTGAAAATATCTTCCTCATTTTCCGATGAAATTTGACAAATTTGTGCTAATTCACGAACTCCATTTGAAAATAAATTATGAGTGTCAATATTTATTGGCCCAGTTGTTAACACATGTCAGCTTTCCTTTTGTGTAAATCAATCTATTGAAATTTTTTTCACCCCTTTGAATTTTACCTCATTAGCGCGTGAAATGAAATGTAAAGGAAAAATATATTCAATTCGATTGCACCTTATATTGTTTTTCATCTCAAGTATTGTCACGTAATAACAGAGTTGTCTCTGCGTAAAAATTACTATTGATACCATTTTCTGCCAAAAATTCGAAAATTACAGACATTTGGGCAAATTAATATGCTCTCAGTTCAGCTCAACAAAAGCGCCAAAAATATCCTAATATGTAAAATAAAGAATAATTTGGTGACAAACTGTTGGCTGTTGATGAGTAGAATTTTCAACCTTTAATGCTGGATTTCCATGCATCCGTCATCGGATGATACGACCTTCCGATCGTCGTTGTGATTGGCAGAAATATTCAATTGAAAATTTCTGCCAATCACAACGACGATCGGACGATCGTATCATCGGATGCATGGAAATTCAGCTTAATGCCCTATTAAACTTAACGATAGACAGGAGAGGCAGAAAAACTGTCATCTTATCAAAATCGTGTCCAGAGTAGTCGATGCTTCTCAAACTTTTTGGAATTGTGACCCATTTTTGAAGTAAAATGAATATCAACAGAAGAATAAAATGTTCACAACTGCTGGTGGAGCCTGGCGAGGCACTCGGAACGTGTTTTTCGGCACGGGTAGACTTCCATCAAATCAATCAGAAATTTTGGAATTGTTCTTAGATAACGTTTAGTTGTGAACGTATTCGTATTGTTGACTGGATACATATTTTCAACAATTCAAATAGACTAGAAAGTTGAAGAATGGACATTAAAAAAACGTTCAGAGCACACGTTAAAATTCGATTTCAAAATAAGGTATTTTCAGATGAACTATTCTTCGGGAAGTAAGAAAAGTAGGTTAAACATACGTAAATCATTAACGTATTCATATTGTTTACTAGATACGTATTTTAAACGATTCAAATTGATGAAAAATAGTGGAATTGTTATTAGATAACGTTTAAATAACATTTTCCATAAACGTATTCGTATTGTTAACAGGATACGTATTTTCAACGATTTAAATAGACTAGTAGTTGAAAAATTGACGTTAAAAAAACGTTCAGAACACACGTTAGCCGTCTTTTTCATAATAACGTTTTTTCAGATGAAATATTCTTATGGAAGTAAGAAAAGTACGTTGAACATACGTAAATCATTAACGTTTCCATATTGTTGAATTGATACGTATCTTAAACGATAAAAATTGATGAAAAATAGTGGAATTGTTATAAGATAACGTTTAGATAACGTTTTCCATAAACGTATTCGTATTGTTAACAGGTTACGTATTTTCAACAATTTAAATAGACTAGTAGTTGAAAAATGGACTTTAAAAAAACGTTCAGAACACACGTTAGCATTCTTTTTCATAATAACGTTTTTTCAGATGAACAATTCTTCTGGAAGTATGAAAAGTACGTTGAACATACGTAAATCATTAACGTATCCATATTGTTGACTGGATACGTATTTTAAACGATAAAAATTAATGAGAAATTGTGGATTTGTCATCAGATAACGTTTAAATAACATTTGCCATAAACGTATTCGTATTGTTGACTGGAGACGTATTTGAAACGTTTCTAATGAACTAGAAGTTGTGGAATCGTTACATAAGAACGTTAAAATAACATATTTCATAAACGTTATAATAATTTCGGGAGGAAACGTATAAGCACTCAATTTTATAACCGATTATTGTAAAATTACGTTTAATATATGTTATTGAAACGTATTTAATTAACGTTATAAATCATAACTGAAATGACAACGTTGAAAAATCAACTGATAACGTATTTTTCTACCAATCAACGTTAAAAAAACATTTATTCAACGTGTGTGTGCCCACTGGGTGTCGGCGTGAAGAATTGTGTAATACTACTTACAAACACAAAAACGAAAGTCAGTCGTTCTTTCATTATTATTGGGAAGTATGTTGACTATTTTCATAAGTACTTTGCACTGCGCCCTTCTGTCATCAAACATAGTCGTTTTTTCCTGAAATACATGAATAATAAATGCACTGCCAATCCAGTTGGTATCAATACATTTGGGAAAATTCCATCTATTGTTGCCAAATTCCTCAAACTGCCAGAACCAAAGCAATATACAGGACACTCTTTTCGAATATCCTCCGCTTCATTGCTAGCAGAATCAGGAGCGAATATTACGGATATAAAAAAAACATGGTGGATGGAAGTCTACGAAGGTAGCCGAGGGCTATCTTGATCATTCCATTGCATATAGAAATGTCATTGCTGAAAAATTTTTCCAACCTGAACAGATTTTGGATCATCATCATCATCCAATATTGTACTTCCGGTTTCTACAAGTACTGATGGTCCTGAGGATTCTAATAATGTGTTGCGAAGCTCCCCAACGTCACAGGCATTAATGTTAGTAATTGTTCTAGTTTTACGATTAATATCAATGTTCATTAGAAATGGTTGTTTTTTTCATCTGCTTTCATCAAAAGAAAATGGAGTGCTAAAAATATTTTTAACACTAATGCTAAAAACATTTTTAACACGCTTCCACGTAAACAATCAATTTTAACATTGTTTGCTGTCATTAAAAGGGTCACTTTTAAGGGCAGTTGTACAAAAAAGCTTTTACTTCCGAAACTCAAAACCCAATTTTGCTGGAATTATTCAAGTGAATCAAGCTTCCATAAGCTGCGAAAATCAAGTTATGGCTCTCATAAATTTCCGAAAACAACAAACTACTCGATAGATTAACACTGTACATTTTGTCCCGAAAGAACCCATGCCATTCGATAAGGATTGCATTGTATAAATTAATCCGTGTTTTGTCCTAATGGCAGCATCCTCACTCCTCAGCAAAACACTTTGCAATGTTAGGCCTGATAGTTCCAGAGACGTCGATCGGCTTCCACCGCATCAATTATCATTGGTCAATATGGTCCATCATAAAAAAAGAAACCAATAGAAAGAACACTACTAAAATAAATGAAAATTTGAATCCTGATACCTTTAACAATTATTTTTCCTCAGTAACTGATCGAATTAAAGAAAATATGAACTTGCCACCCAAGGGCGTCGCCAGCCTTCCAGCTAGGGGGGGGCAATTGAGCTAGGGGGGGGGCAAAAAACAATCAGAATAGAAAAAATGACCTGATTTTCGTATATTATGCTATTATTTCATGAGTTTTTAAGGGATTTTTGAGCTCTAGGGGGGGGCAGCTGCCCCTCCCTGCCCCCCCTTGGCGACGCCCTTGTTGCCACCTAATGTCACAGATGAAGCACTTAAACTTCTTCAACAAATCAATCTAAAAAGGGATAAATTGACTGGATTCGATGAAACTTCGGAGTTTGAAATCCTGAGTATCATGAAAATAATTAAGGGAAAGGAAACTCAGGACATTTATGGTATGACAACCATATTTATTAAATCCCTATCAATAGAAATTGCCCAACCTCTCAAAATAATATTTAATAGGTGTCTATCTGAGGGTGTATTTCCTGAAATGCTGAAGATTGCAAGAGTTGTGCCAATATATAAGAAAGGGGATGAAAACGAACCATCTAATTATCGTCCAATTTCCATCTTACCAACTATATCAAAGATACTGGAAGAAATCATCAAAATCAGACTCTTGAGACATTTTGAAGACGGTGAAATGCTTGGCAAACAACAACATGGATTCAGGAACTCCAAGTCCACAACAACTATGCTACTGGAGGTCATGAAGGAGATAATTACAGCATTGGAAGAGAGGTGGCCCTCAAAGATTATTTCAAGGGACTTATCGAAGGCATTTGATACAGTGGATCATGATATCCTTGAGAGAAAAATGAATTATTATGGATTGGAGGGTGCTGCATTGAATATGATTTGTTCCTTCCTTTCAAGCAGACAACAACGAGTCCAGTGGAATGGTTCAAGGTCAAATTGTAGGAACATAACATCTGGAGTTCCTCAAGGATCGAAACTGGGACCCTTGCTTTTCCTAGTCTACATAAATGATCTGAACTTGAAAAAAAATGAAAAGGACATTTACTTAATGACTCTATTGTTTGCCGATGACACTTCCTTTTTCATGAAGGCCTCGGACATCACCGGTCTGGGAATGTTAGAGCATTATGTCCACTCAACATCAAACCACTGGTTCAACTGTAACTCCCTTGCTGTCAATGAGACAAAAACGCAGCAAATTAAATTAAAAAGTAATAAAAATGAAACCATTAGACTGCTTGGGATTACAATTGATGGAGCACTTTCATGGGAGCCTCATGTTCAGGAAACAAAAAAGAAACTTACAGTAGCAATTTACGCAATCTCTGCGGTGAGTAGATTTTCAACCAAAAATGCAGCTTTGATCGCCTATTTCGCTAATTTCCACTCCATAGCGACATATGGGATTCTCCTATGGGGTGCAACCACTCATGCACATGATCTTCTTATTCTCCAGAAGAGGGCAGTACGAGCAATAATGAGGCTGAAACAGACAGACAGCTGTAGACCTGTGTTTGCTGAATTAAAAATACTTACCATACCAGCAGTATATGTATTGGAGTGTGCAACCCATGTGCATACAAACTTAAGAGACTTTCCAGCCAATGCTATTTTCCACAAATTCAATACCCGCAACCGAAACCACCTAACAATACCATACCACAGTCGCAATTACTCACAACAAGGAGTGGACTTTTGGGGTCCTAAAATCTACAATAAAGTACCAGATAACATCAAGCAATTCCAAGGGAAAAAATTCAAGAAATGTTTAAAAAAAATTCTAGTTAAAAATGCAATGTATAGTTTGGATGAATTTCTGAAAAATTGATTATTTCTGTAATTGTTGACGAAGCATGTAAATATTTTGATGCTGAAATAAATATTATTATTATTATTATTATTCTTCATCGGTCTCCCGTTCTCAGCTCGAGCTGGTTATTCTTCTATGAACCAGTGAAAAAACAATTCAGTTCCTCCCACTAGTTCAGAAATTTCCGCACGATGTAACAGGTTTGCAAATCCACAGCCTGCTGTGCACATCCCGCGATATTCCGGGATAATTCGATCCCTTGAAGATTTCTCTTCTCCATCCAGGAAGTGGTTTGTCCTCGCAATTGTTCACGTAATGAAAAGCTCGCATTACTTCAATATTCATTTCGCGGCTACACTGGATACGTGCGTTGCGAGCTCCCCTGCGGGCAGTCCTCCTCACGGTGGTCGAGCCAGCAGGTGGAGTGGCATCTCGATCTTCTGCCATGATATCGGTTTCCACTTCTCGTTCATGGGTTTGCCACCATTTACCCTTGGTGGCCCAGGTAACTCGGGCCGTGGGGACGTCACCCCCCATGTGGCGTGGCAGAAACCAAACCACACCCGTGCGGTATTATTATTATTATTATTATTATTCTTCATCGGTCTCCCGTTCTCAGCTTGAGCTGGTAATTCTTATATGAACCAGTGAAAAAACATTTCAGTTCCTCCCACTAGTTCAGAAATTTCCGCACGATGTGATAGGTTTGCAAATCCACAGCCTTCTGTGCACATCGCGATCTTCTGGGATAATTCGATCCCTTGAAGATTTCTCTTCTCCATCCAAGAAGTGGTTTGTCCTCGCAATCGTTCACGTAATGAAAAGCTCGCATTACTTCAATATTCATTTCGCGGCTACACTGGATACGTGCGTTGCGAGCTCCCCTGCGGGCAGTCCTCCTCACGGTGGTCGAGCCAGCAGGTGGAGTGGCATCTCGACCTTCTGCCATGATATCGGCTTCCACTTCTTCATGGGTCCGCCACCATTCACCCTTGGTGGCCCAGGTAACTCGGGCCGTGGGGACGTCACCCCCCATGTGGCGTGGCAGAAACCAAACCACACCCGTGCGGGTTATTATTATTATTATTATTATTATTATTATTGTTCCTCGAAGACGTAATTCTGGCGGAAACTCGAAATATAACAGCCCTGGTGGGCGTCGGACACCAGAACAATTCACTTCTTAATACCCCCATCCGTTATACTTAATTCGATCTGATTGGAAAAATTACAGCTCGCTCCGTACCCCGAAGATAATAAACGCGCATACAATTTAGAAATAAAATCGATAAGTATGCTATGCAAATTTCGCCCACGCCCGGTATAATACGCGCGATGCATACCTACTCGTCCACATATACAGAGAGTTAATCAAATAAAAGCAAAGGTACAATTTTAAAGTACACATTTACCGATTCGATTCCGAAGGCAATAAAGACTATTTCATAGCGTGTCACTACAGACGTTCGCAGTAGGTGTCAAGATGGTGGACCGGCCGTCGTCTCGATCCGGCTCGTAAATCGGGCACAGGGCTACGGAGCTGACCGACTGGACAAACGCGGCGTGATCCTGTTCGGATATATGTAGTGTGCACTTAAAATCAACGTGGTATATTTTAAGTTTATGATTTTTTTATCACACCCGTTTTTTTAGTTACACACTTTATAGGGACGGCAAATTATCATTAATAAACGTAAATATGGCTGAGACGAACATTGTCCTGTTTATTACAATCGATTAACATTCCGCCAGATGTATTTAACCCGGTGCATTTTTGGTCAACTCCCTCCACACGAGACCGAACGGATCATTTATATTCTCCTGACAAAACAAAGGTATTGTGTTGTTGATACATCGCTGGAATTCCACGTTGTTGATTCGCAGATGCCTCGAGAATGTTTTCATAATCCTCGAACCTTCTGGCGAAGCGAGAACTCAATTCAATTTTGCAAATCAGAAAAGTTCCAAGAAATCAGAAGAGCAAGACTTCGTCGCCAATCCAAATTACAGACAGACTTCTATTGGCATATCAGCCTCGTTTGAATCGACAGAATTGTCATTAGCTGTCATTTTAGTTGAATACAGTTTGACAGTTCCTCTTAGCGAAACATGAACGCTTCAATTATAATGAGAAAAAAGAAGATTGATTCAATTATAATTTTAAATGAAACTCAAAATTATCTCTCTTCATTTCTCTTCAATCTGAAATGTCGTATTCGTATGAGAGTTTGATTATTTTCTCAAAAAGGAACACAAAATCCTTCAATATATACATACCTTAAAATTGCATTCACTAATTCTTTCAGCTTGAATAAAAAATAACAGAAAGTAGGAACAAATACAATAAAATCCTATAACAAAATATAAGATCAAGAGGCAATTTTGAATCAATTCTGTATTATTTGCTGAAAATAATTCTTTCACATTATTCCCAAAATATTTTACCTTATACAATAATAATTATGGCATCATGTTTCCTCAAACTCCAGTATACCTATTAGATAATGTTGGAAACAAATTAATGCTCTATTAGATCTTATTGGTGATTCAAATTGAACGATGGGCAAGTTTCACAGTTAAAGTTGCCCGAGCTTATTCAATGTAGATAATTTGAAACATAATGTGCTGCTATCTTTGACGAAATAATAAATGATTAGAAAAAATAATTTGATATAATTATTTATTCGTAAAAACCCATAGTGGTAGTCTTGGAGGAGGTGAGAGAGTCTTAAACCACTATATGAGTGATAAATTATCTTTAATTAAAAATTTGAATGTAGGTGAAATCGAGTCGAAAATATGACTAATATGATCCTGTCTTATGTAAGGTTGAAAATAGTGTTTAGGTCAGATAGAATAAAATAAAAACGTAAACAAACAAATAAGTAAAACAAGTAAACAAGAATATGAATCGACTCACAATCAAATAAAATTTATCAGTTAATAATACTTTTAAACAAGTGTTTTCTCGAAGTCATTCCTTCCATTCTACTCGAAATAAACGATGTCAAGATTGCATAATATGCTTGGGTGATCAAATCCAAGTTAAAAACAAAACAAAACAATCTGCACAGAAAAGGTCGACAGATGACGTTATGTGACGCGACAGAGGGGGTCATAGAAATGTGTGTTTTCTTTATTATGTTGGAACCTATGGGAAAAAGAATTTTGTTGTTCCTCTAGAGTCGACGCTTACTGAGAAGCCTAAATGTTTCTTGGAAGGTGTTTACCATCTTAGAATTTAGGGTATCAAAATTGGGGATGTTTGTATGCTTATATATTTCGGCCTCCTCCAGGATCTCCTGCCGTCTTCCGTACTCGCAGTGGTGTAAGAGTTCAACGTCGTTTTCTTTATCAAAGTTGTGTTGAGTTGACACAACTTTGATAAAGAAAACGACGTTGAACTCTTACACCACTGCGAGTACGGAAGACGGCAGGAGATCCTGGAGGAGGCCGAAATATATAAGCATACAAACATCCCCAATTTTGATACCCTAAATTCTAAGATGGTAAACACCTTCCAAGAAACATTTAGGCTTCTCAGTAAGCGTCGACTCTAGAGGAACAACAAAATTCTTTTTCCCATAGGTTCCAACATAATAAAGAAAACACACATTTCTATGACCCCCTCTGTCGCGTCACATAACGTCATCTGTCGACCTTTTCTGTGCAGATTGTTTTGTTTTGTTTTTAACTTGGATTTGATCACCCAAGCATATTATGCAATCTTGACATCGTTTATTTCGAGTAGAATGGAAGGAATGACTTCGAGAAAACACTTGTTTAAAAGTATTATTAACTGATAAATTTTATTTGATTGTGAGTCGATTCATATTCTTGTTTACTTGTTTTACTTATTTGTTTGTTTACGTTTTTATTTTATTCTATCTGACCTAAACACTATTTTCAACCTTACATAAGACAGGATCATATTAGTCATATTTTCGACTCGATTTCACCTACATTCAAATTTTTAATTCGATCTTTTGAATTATTTCAGTATGGCTTTGAAGATGGCAGTACGCCGAAACATGTCAGCCTTCGAATAAAGATAATTTATCACTCATATAGTGGTTTAAGACTCTCTCACCTCCTCCATAATTATTTATGGTCTTTCTTTTTCACTCTAAGCTTTATCGGGGCAACAATATGACACAGAATTGGAAGAAGCTAAGAGAATAAGGACTGAACGAGAATAAATTCGCTATAACAAAAACGCTTATATCTTTTGAACCACTGGACCGATTTCGAAAATCAAACTCATTTTCGAATTATCCTCTCATTCTAATGAAAACTGTTCTTACAATAAGTAAACCAAAACTATTTTTTATAAAATTCATGGATTTTTTCTGGAATTCTTCCCATCATGCTTCTTATAGTGTTCTCAGTCACTTTCTGGGACGCTGTTTTCGTTGATTTCTTAGTCTTCTTCAATTCTCTTTTTACTAGGGCCCAATTTCTTCCGATTGGCCTGAGTTCTGGGCAATTTGGTGGATTGGCCTCTTTGGGGAGAAAAACCACCTCATTAGCTTCGTACCATTCTTTGGTGGCCTTGCTGTAGTGGCATGAAGCTAAATCTGGCCAAAAGATTGTTGACACATCGTGCTCACGTAGAAATGGTATAAGTCGCTTCTTCAAGCATTCCTCGATGTATATCTTCGAGTCAACAGAGCCTTGGCCAACGAAAAATTTGCTCCTTTTCCCACAAGTGCAAATTGCTTGCCAAACCAGGAATTTTTTAGGAAACTTTGCTTGTTTCTCACGCGAAATTGTTCGTCAACATTTCCACGAGAATCTGCAGTATAAAATTCCTGACCAGGAAGTTGCGAGAAATCAGCCAAGACATAGAGGTTTCGTCGTCCATCACGCAACAGGAAAAATTTTTCAAGATATCTTTTTTCAAATTCTTTGCTCTTGATTTCGCTTCTTGATTCTTCACAGCGTTCCTGTCTGGCACTTTCTGCACTTTGTATGTTCTAAGCCCACAACTAGACTTGATTTTCTGAACGTTTGACTGCGAACAACCCACTATTTGGGCCACTTTCCGTCCTGAAAGGTCAGGATTCTTCTGAAAAAGGCTGATGGCCTTCTTCCCTTTTTTTGCGCTAAGAATCCCCTTTTTCCTCCCGGTTCCTTCCTTGCGGTTAATTGTAAGATCTTCGTTGAAGCGCTTAACAACTCTTGATACCGTTTCCGGACGAACACGAGCCTCTTTTGCGATTCTTTTGAAGCTCCAGTTTTGATTATTTTGAAAAAGTTTCACTATAGATTCTCGTGTTTTCACTTCGCTTGACATTTTGCGACAGAGAATTGGAATATTCATGAAGTAAATGTTCCACATGTTTCTGAAGTTCATAACAAAGCTAACTATGATCAAATTTTGATTTTTTCAAAATTGTTTCAAGAAATATCGGCATTTTTGTGATAGCGAATTTATTCTCGTTCAGTCCTTATTGTTTCACATCGACATAAGTATCAAAGTTTGAATTGAAATAAAACACAATACAATTAAGATTGAAGCCAAATTATCTTTAATCGGAAGATAATTTTATGAGATTTATGTTTTCAAAATTTTTGACATATGTCCACCACGACTAGCTTTGGAGCTAATGTTACAATGAATGGTGGTCGTTACAGATCGATGATCAATGATCATTTGTTTCAAAATTTGAATGGCATCGACCCAGAAATATTTTGGTACCAACAAGGTGGTGCTACACCTCATGCTGCTACCGTAACATTTGATTTATTGAAAGAAAGATTTGGCGATACCATTGAATTATTTTCTTTGGGGGTTATGTCATTGGTTCATGATGATGATACAGAAACAACAGACGCTTTGGAAGCCAACATAACTCGTGTTATTGGTGAAATAAGGCCTGAATTACTCGAAAAAGTGGTCAGAAATTGGTCTGGTCGAATGCGGTTCCTCAGACCTAGTCGTGGTGGACATATGCCAGAAATTATTCTTAAAACAAAAATGTCATAAAATCATCTTTGAAATAAAAAAGAAGTTTGACTTCAATCTTAATTTAAATGTGTTTAATTTCAATTTAACGTTTTATTTCTCTGAAAAAAACACCCCTAATTGTTGACTGAAAACTGGACCATTAGAAAGTTTTTTTGTTGGCTCAAAACTCAAAATTGATCCTGGTGTTTTGAGATAATTCATCCTTTCGTTTAAAGCTTATATCCTGTAGAGCCCCTCAGAAAAAACTTATACAGAAGCACTCTTTTTTTGGGTAGAAGTGAGAGCAATAAAAAAAATGCAAAATGTCTCATTATTTATTGTGTTTTGTTCAAATAGTACAGTGTGGCCTAGCGAATGATGAATTGTGTAGTACCTAAATACATCAACAATGGATTATATGAGTGGCCATTGGAAACGGGGAAACATTTGAAGGTAAGCTTATATCATAACTTAATTTCACAATCTTTGTCTTCACAAAATGTCTCTTGGTTTCTTCTTGCGACACACCAAGATTCTTCCACGAATCCTCACATCCAGGTGGTCCAAAAATATTGCAAGTCAATTCACATTACTTCTTCAGCATTCCAGAAATCTGAAAGCATAATCACTCAGTACGATCAAGAATACCTTCATTTGCAGTTTTCATGCAGGTAATTGATGGTTATAAGAGAGATTATTTCCAGCCTCTAATTCTCACAAAGGACGCCTTATTTCTAGCTGTACCAACGAAGAAACGAAAAATTATCGGGACCAATCTGAGGGGATGAATCATTTCCTATACTCGTATAATGCGATCGTCTACGGTTACATGCTCATGTGACAAGACCGAAGATCACACTTTTGAATCGCATCCGAACCCTAATTTTCATTTCGGAATATCTGCCCCGACCGGTTCGTTAGAAAGTATTGTTCCTGACTTAACCTAAATATGTCCACAAAAGGACAATTCTCATCGAGATTCCAGCGGTCCAAACGAACCCAGCGCGCTCCGCGATTGATACAAGCGGACCAATATCGATGATCTACCACCAATCTACCTTTCTAGGTCCCAAAAGGATATTAAAAACCTTCGGAAAGCTCAAACCCATCCGACGCTGGTACCCTTTATGATCTCACATGGTACACACCCTTCATTATCTAGCAGGGGAATAATGAGTACAGGTAGAAACTACCCCGAACGTTCTAAGAACCGCAACGATCTAGATATCGTTACAAAACTGTATCGAAAATTCTTGCATCGTAATTTTTCGAGTGGTTTTTAATCGGGAATATTTAAAATGCCCGTAATCGTCTATTATTATTTGTTGTTGTGGAAATTCACAGTTCGGCGAGCCTGCACTGAATAATAGCGGCGTTTCGAGATTCCTGAATACGGAATAATGAGGTTCATATGTGAAAAAAAGGAGGCATAATTCGTCATTTCATTTATAATATCATGTCAGGCTTGAAATGAGCTACTTCCGGTGGAACGTCGATTCGAATAACTTCGGAGTGTTGACAGTCGACCACTCGACCCAGAACTTTCATTCTGGATAACGAAAATCTTGATTCATCATCAAACTTGACGTGAGGGTTTCTTATAAAGATTTTCCAATAAGAAGTGTTATTTTGCCAGTCAAAGAAAAGTTCTATTTTTTTTATGAATGATCGAATGTTTATCTATATATATATAAAAGAAAGATGTTGGTTACACCATTTATAACTAGAGATGGGATGGACTGTTTGTTATGAAACTTCATTTATGGAATTATATGATGATTATAAAATACAATAAAACTTCTAAAAAATTGATGAAAGTTTTACTTATGCAGGAAATGCTTTTCCTTCTTTTGAATACGGCCACTAGGTGTCGCTACCGTTGATGCGCAGTCGTACAGTGAATAGACAAGTCACTGAACGTAGTCGTAGGTTGATATTACCGCTGTTAGATGGCGATATGTGATTCGCATAGAACTCATGGTAACATGGAAGTCTATTGCCAGATCAAAAAGCGGGTAAACTTATCTCAAGTTGGTGGAACAGTGAATTTTTACCGAAAGATCAAGTATCTGATTTTGACGATCAGTTTCAAACGTGAGTTGGCCATCTTCATCTTTTTTCTTTATTTTTGAAATGCTTTCGAATTTCTGTTCGGGTAATAGATATATTTGCGGAAATAACTGAATCCAAAATTGCCCATAATTAGTAATTGACATATTTTATTCGTGTTTCTGTTCGCACAGAGACAGTATTGTAAGCGTCAATAATTTTGAAACGTTTGCTCATCGGGCTTTCACTTATGATATACAATAATGTTTCATGGGTTGCCTAATCTGATCTGGTCGAATGACCATCAATAAATTTGAATATGAGTTCAACATAATTCACAGTGTTGATAATTTTGCCGTGTCGATCGTACTATCGACATTTTAACATTTCGATTTGTCTTCTAACGAGCTTGATATCGTCAACTAAATTGAACAAATTGAAGAGAGATTGACAGCTCATATCCATGGAATAATGAGAATCGCGCTGCTCCACCAACTGACATGTTTACCCATTATTTTGAGCTTAGCAGCATAGCTAAGATGTCTGAAATAATGGTGTGACCACTGATTAGATTTTGAGAATATAAGAAAAGTTTTGTTTTTGCCACTTCAGGTTGGGCTATTAACAAATGACTGATTTTTTAATTCTGGTCGACGGGCTGTGTCGATAGTTCATTAAAGGAATAATTTTTGTTCATATTCTTGACATTTTGATTCATATAAGAGGAAAGGTATAATATGGATTATACTCCTGCTATTCACAATCACATGAGGTACTGCAAAAAGAGAACTGTACAACTGTTAAAAACAAAAAGTTTTATGTTCAAGTTCAACAATTAGTTACCGCTTAAATAAAGAGAATTCTTTCCATGTGAATTACATAATTATTAAAATTTTGTATATTTTGAACTTTAATTTTTCCTAATTTTTTTCCTGCTTGAAAAAAAGCAATGGTAAGTTTATACAACTTTTAAGTATAATTCAGGCGGTACAAAGTTCGCCGGGCCAGCTAGTTTCATTATAAAGAGGACATGGACCTCATGGACAATAACATCAGCCAAATGACCACCACGACCACAGGACCATATCCTTTTCATGAAATTTTTCATAACCAAATCGCAAGTGGCTGCCCTCCATAGCCTCACGAATTCCATCTTTGAGGTCTTGAATCGACGCTGGGTTCTTAGCGTAACCCTTCTCTTTCATATGGCCCCGAAGGAAGAAGTCGCAAGGTGTTAAATCACAAGATCTCGGTGGTCAATTGTGATCACCTCTTCGAGAGTTAAAACGGTCCGGAAACTTATTCCGTGAAGGATCAATGGTTTCGTTGCTTTTGTGGCATGTAGCGCCGTCTTTTTAATAGTAAACGTTGTCCAGATCAATACCATCCAATTCCAGCCATAAAAAATCATTTAGGGGCAGTATCACCTTTTGAATCGTGGTAAATCTTCATTCAAAAAGGTCTCTTTATTTCACGCGTAAGTACACTAATTTACGACATAGAGACTTAATTTTTTTTCTAAATTGAAGTTGAAGAACGTCCTGAGGGCAAATAGTTTTCTTTTTGTCGATTTAATCAGTTTTTCAATTAAAAAAACCTGGGTAATCATTAGATCTGCGGGTATTGAACATGTTTTTCGTTTTTCATGCGTACAAGCTATATTTTTGAAAAAATCATCATGAAAATTTTTGTAGTTTATAGAAGATTAAACAGCCAAAGGCAAATAGTTGCGATTTTTTCCAAAAAATGATGAATAACTGTCGGAAAAAAATCATTAAGTGTAGTTTTCAAATCGCTGAAGTTCAACCTGTTTTTTTCAATTGAAAAACTCATTAAATCGAAAAAATCGCAACTATTTGCCCTCGGCAATTTAATCTTCTATAAACTGCAAATTTCATGACGATTATTTCAAAAATATAGCTTGTACTCATGAAAAACGAAAATCATATTCGATAAACCCAGATCTAACGATTGCCCTGGTTTTTTCAATTGAAAAACTAATTAAATCGAAAAAAAGAAAACTATTTGCCCTCGGGACGTTCTTCAACTTCAATTTAAAAAAAATCAAATCTCTACATCGTAAATTAAGGTACTTACTCGTGAAATAAAGAGACCACTTTTGAATGGAGATTTACCACGATTCAAAAGGTGATACTGCCCCTTAATCATCTTTAGATAGCGCAATCCATTCACCGTAACTGTTGCCCCAGCCTCATCCTCTGAAAAGTAAGGTCTAATGACCATGCTGGACCGTAAATCGCACCAAACCTTCCCACGTTGAGGATAGAGAAGCTTTTTAACAATAACTCTTGGGTTTTCCGAGCCCAAGATGCGACAATTTGGCTTGTGAACGAAGCCACAATCGTCCTGCTTGAGTTCTTGTATTAACTGAACTTTATCAGCCTTAAGACCCAAATATTCATACGAAATACGGTGTACTGACGTTTGTAGAATGTCTAATTCCAAAGAACGACGAGAAATGGACAGAACTGGGTTTTCTCCAACACTTTCGGCTACAGCAGCCATATTCGTGGCTGTTCTTGAACGACGCGCACAGGTTTTGTTCTTCACATCACTTACTTGCCCCAACAGCTCGAATTTTTCCACCAATTTCTGTATTGCGGTTCGACAAGGTGCTTCACGACGACACAAAAATATTCGAGTTTTACGAACCGTCTATGCCAAATTTTCACCATTTTTATAGTGAATTTCAAAATTTCAATGCGTTATTGAAAAGTTTTTCGTTCCATTTTTATTAATGGTTTCTACTTGTCAAATGTCAAGAAATGACAGCTTCAAAAGTGACATCCACCGAAATAGCGGGCTATTCAACTAAGACCTCTTGTTGGAAAATCCTTCACTTCTTCAGAATTGTAGTCAATGAATTGAGAAATATTGAAAAAGGTTCATATTTATTCATTATTTTCCATTGTTCGTAACTTGCTACTAATCTAAGGTCAATATGGATCAAAATCCCCTTTTCCGTGCACATCTTAAGATTGGCAAGGAACGCTCTAGAATGTGTTTCTTTCACCTAAGGAAAAGTTTCCATCTTTGCCCTTAATATCGGCCAAAGGGGAGCAAAATCGATAAATTCCGTTTCTCCATTCCTCCTTTCATCAAAAAACGATGCACAATTTCACTTAAAACATATCTTGTAAACTGAATTCAGCCCCTATAAGCAAAAATATTCTTTCTGTGCCGTATTGATTTTTATCCCCATCCGAACAGTTAGCCAGCGGCTGTTTGAAGGAAAATTAAGCATGTGCATTTACAATAGCTGAGCGGGCCGCTGTTTTATATACTAGACACTGTATAATGAATTTGTGTTAGCGTCTGCTCTTATCTCAGAGTGCCGTGCTCCATGCCTATCTCGATCTCATATTGCTTTGTCGCAAACTGGAACTGACTTCACTTCTACGCCATACGAAGCCGTCATCTTTACAGCCAGTATGCTGGATGGAAATGAAAATTGTCTTATGTATTTGATTTTGGATTCCTTCCAAATTATCCTGTTTTATTCGGTGAATTACCCCGAAGCTACTTTACAGATGGTCGGAAAAAACGAGCTCATTGGATAGTATGTAAAAGTCAAGAAATTGGAGTATCGAGCCATCATCAAGTACCTGTATTTAAAAGATATGCTTTATATCCTTGGTGATCAATGTCCTTCGTATGCGACCGTCAAAAATTGGACTGCAAGCTTCGAAAGAGGTAAATTTTTCATTGAAGCTGATGACCGATCGGGAAGGCCAGTTTCTGTGTCAGTCCCTGAAAATATCGATGTAGTTCATGACATGATTTTATCAGACCTTCGAATTGGGCTAAAACGGACATCTGAAGCACTGAAGATTTCATACGAACGCGTTCATCATATAGTTCACGTCAATTAGGACATGAGAAAAATTTCTGCAAAATGGATCCCCAAATGTTTGAATGTTGACCAAAAGCGTGCAAGGGTAGAAGCATCGCGTTCGATCTGTGCTCGATTTGAAAACGATGTAGACTTCTTGAACCGAATTGTTACTATGGATGAGACTTGGGTAAATTTCTACGATCCAAAAATAAAGCAACAATCGATGGAATGGCGACACTCTGGTTCTCCAAGACCTAAGAAGTTTCGTGTCCAAAAATCTACTGGAAAAGTTCTTGCTTCAGTTTTTTGCGATTGCTATGGAGTAATCATGATTGATTTCTTGGATAAGGGTAGAACAATAACTGGAGATTACTATTCGACATTACTGACCACTCTACGGGAAAAAATTAAAGAAAAAAGACGCAGAAAGCTATCCGAAGGTATTTTGTTTTTACAGGACACAGCCCCAGTACACAAACCTCATCTTGCCATGCAAAAAATTCGTGATTTAGGGTTAGAATTTCTAGAGCACTCCCCTAAGTCACCAGATTTGGCTCCGTCCGACTTTGATCTCTTTACACAACTGAAAAAAAAAATTAAAAGGGGGTAAATTTTCTTCCAACGAGGAGGTAATAAAATCTGTGCAGAACTGGTTTGCAGAGCAAAAAGAAACATTTTTTTTAAAGGTCTAGAGACGTTGCAGGTTCGCTGTTATAAATGTATTCAATTAAGAGGAGAATATGTTAAGTAATAAAATATTTTGACATTGAAATTTTGTTTGGTTCTATAGTAGGCTATAAGAATTTTTCAATATATCCTCGTATCTATGTCCAAATGGGACCCGAAAAGCTTATTAAACTCAACAGCAATCCAATTTTTTTTCAGCTTAGGTAAATACCGAATAATTAGAATGAATGTGAACCCTCTAACAATATCAGACACAGCCCGTTTTTTTTCCATCGACATTGTCCTCATTCCTCCTCTCTAATCGTCCTCCCCAATATTTACCAACCCTTTTATTGAGTTGTCACCTAATAAACGCCATATTCAAATTCGCCTCAATGGTATCTCGTCCTAATAGAGTTTTTTTCTGATTCTGTTTACCCCCGATCTACCGAGAGCTTGTGTTCGCCACACCGCCAAGTCAAAAAAAATCTTTTTAGCCCCCCGAACAACGGACCAGATCCAACTGGCGATTCGAATGCGAATAAAACTGTTAACTCTTTCTTTGGACGGTTGCTGATTTGAATATGGTATACCAGTCGTGTCGTATTTATGCGCACACTTCAGGGGTTGGTTTTGCATACGCGTGCATAAAAAATTACCAGTGTCTGGGTCAGGACTACTGATAAAATTAAAATGATAATGATTTCTATGAGGTATCGCTTTGCATAATACGCAGAGACTCGTGTAATGGATGCAATAGCACCTGCGAAAAGGAGGCCAGACGCGACGTTTTTTGGGGTTAGCTATTTGCAAAATAGTATGGTAATAAGCATCCCTAGCACACGTGGACGAATCGTGACGCCGAATATCCGGTTAACCCTCTACACGGGCCTTTTTTGCATTTTTTTTTGTCTGGTTGCATAACAATGCGAAAAACCTAAGTTTGTCTGTGGAACGTGCTTTAGTATCATGGTAATGGCGGCACGAGAACATTGAAATTCGACCATGTTTCGCCCTTCGATGAGGAGACGAAATATCTCATTTGAATGAAGGTGGAGAACCTAAAAAAAGGTTCCTAGATGATTTTCTTCGAATGTGAATACTTGAATGTGTCCAGAAAAAATTAATTCTGCAGGAAATTTGATAGAATTAGATGAAATCGCCAAATTTTCACCATTTTCATAGTGAATTTCAAAGATTTCGATGCGTTGTTGGGCGTGTACCGTTCTTGCTTTTGGCGTAGTTTTTACTTGTCAAATGTCAAAAAATGGCATTCAAAATGACACCTCTTATTGGAAAATCCTTTAGCATATACAGTGTGAGCTAACAGTGCTCGATAACTCTTTCTGGGCTAGGAGAATGATTAAAATTTTGGCGTACTCGACTCTACTACGAGGCTATATTGAAAATTTTTTAGCCTACTATAGAACCAAACAAAATTTCAATATCAAAATATTTTATTACTCCACATATTCTCCTCTCAATTGAATAAATTTATTACAGCGAACCTGAACCGTCTCAAGACCTTTCAAAAAAATGTTTATTCTTGCTCTGCAAACCAGTCCTCCACAGCTTTTATTACCTCCTCGTTGGAGGAAAATTTACGACCTTTTAGACTTTTTTTCAGTTGAGGAAGGAGATGATAGTCGGACGGAGCTAAATCTGGCGAATAAGAGAGGTGTTCTACGTTCTAGTAATTCTAACCCTAAATCACGAATTTTTTGCATGGCAACATGCGAGATTTGTATACTGGGACCTTGTCCTGTGAAAACAAAATACCTTTGGATAGCTTTCGGCGTCTTTTTTCTTTAATTTTTTCCCGTATAGTGGTCAGTAATGTCGAATAGTAATCTCCAGTTATTTTCCTACCCTTATCCAAAAAATCAATCATGATTACTTCACGGCAATTACAAAAAACTGAAGCAAGAACTTTTCCAGCAGATTTTTGGACACGAAACTTCTGAGGTCTTGGAGAACCAGAGTGTCGCCATTCCATCGATTGTTGCTTTGTTTCTGGATCGTAGAAATGTACCTACCCAAGTCTCATCCATAGTAACAATTCGGTTTAAGAAGTCTACATCTGATAAAATCATGTCATGAACTGCATCGATATTTTCGGAGACTGACACAGAAACTGGCCTTCCCGATCGGTCATCATCTTCAATGGAAAAATTACCTCTTTTGAAGCTTGCAGTCCAATTTTTCACGGTCGCATACGAAGGACATTGATCACCAAGGGTATTAAGCATATCTTCGTAAATCTGTTTACCTCTTAACCCTTTTAATGGCTCGATACTCCAATTTTTGGATTTTTACAATAACGGTGGACATCTTTTTTTTTTGTATACTGACACTTCTAAGTTATTGTTCGTTGATATGGTATCGCAATATTTCGTTTATGCATGGAACTGGTCTAGGCTACCCGGATATCAATACATCTTCGTATATTGAGATGAGTGTACAATCGATATCAAAAAAAATCTAAACGCCTCAATTCGGACGAACACTCCAAATATAAAATTTTTTTCGTGTCAAGGCTAAACCTCTAAAAATGATTGATCCACCAAGGCCTACCCTGATTATCCCCGATCGGAAACGCGTCCGAATGAAACAATAATGGACTAAATGAAGGCTCGTAACATCAAATTACCTTTCCATAAAATCACAAAACGAAATATGTACATTCTGGAAGAATTATGATATTAATATCTAGAGTAACAAAGCACTGAATATAAAGCTAATTGTTTAGTCGATATTTTACACCCTGCGTGAGTCATTTTTTTCAACCCCTAAAGCGACCAATCATTGTACGCCGAGTTAATCACCCTTCTGAAGCCTCGTGGAATATAATTATGTATCGGCCGCAATCAATATTTAAGCCCTGTATTATAACTAGGGAAAGTTCCTAAAAACAACATTCGATACTGACAATTACGGAATCCGTTGTGGTGGAATAAGAACGGCCAGTGGCGGTGCACGGAAAACTGGAATATTATATTCAATGTATATGCTGATCTTTGATCAATTTGGTACTTACCTACTAGTAGAAACACTTATTTTAGGAGAAGATTTTGTTTCATCGTAATTCTAAGCTCTTCGTTTCAAAGATACCGGATTTTCTAAGTGTAAATGAATAGATACAGTATCAGACTGAGTAGAAATTCCAGTGCCGGAGTTATGGGTTTTGACTACCATGAAATTAAACAAATCACTGACACGACCAAAATGAAATTTAGCATTTTTACTCCAACAGGCAAATCATTGTCTACAAAAGATGATTAAACGCACATTATGGAAATCTCAAATTTATTCTACAACTTAAGGTGTTTTCAATGATAATTATTTTTATCAGAATTATGCATGCATATGTTATCCATTTTCAACGTTTTTCTTCAATACAGATGTTTTCTCGCAGCAGGAATAAAAAAAGATGATATTATCAGATTTTGAATGTATTGGCTCCATTCTAAAATCAGTTGTTCTCGATCAATTCTAGTGATCAATAGTTTTTTCTTTCGTTTGATTTTCTACACTCGATCGCGATGCAACGCGAAACACGCAATTTGACCCAAGAGGAATGTGCCCAAGCGGTAGTTTTGCGAGAAGAAGGGTGGGACATACACAAGAATTGCAGAAAGGTTTGGAGTTTCCCATACAAGTGTGTCAAGAATGTTGCAGCGATTCAGGGAGACAGGTATGAAAGTCCGAAGACCAGGACAGGGTAGACCACGGGTAACAACTGCCATTCAAGAACGTTAGGTACTTGAGAGTTTCTTCGTTGAGACAACGGTTTGCAACCGCTCGCCTCCTTCAAAATCAGCTTGAGCAAACTCATGAGGTGCAAATTAGCACTCAGACAATAAGAAATCGCCTCAGAGAATATGATTTAAGGCCTCGTGTCGTGGCAAGAGGCCGAGCTCTTACCCCAGCCCATCGAAGGGCGCGTTTGGATTTTGCGAGAGAGCATATCCATTGGTAAGAGGCCGGTTAGGAAAGAGTTCTCTTCACAGATGAGTGTAGATTCTGCCTCTACCATTGTGATCGACGTTCCCTTGTACACAGACGTCCACATGAAAGATATGCTCAGTGCAATTTCCTGAATACTACTGGTTTCGGGGGAGGATCGATTATGGTATGGCGTGGAATATCTTTGACTGCTCGCACAGACCTAGTGGTCGTTGATAATGGAGCTATGAATGCTGATAAGTATATAAGGAACATTCTTGAATAGCATGTAGTGCCATTTGCCCCATACATTGGTGGAAATTTCATTTTTATGGACGATAATGCCAGACCCCATCGTGCGCGCATCGTTCAGGAGTACCTTGAAGAGGTTGAAGTCTCTCGAATGGAATGGCCAGCAAGAAGTCCAGATCTCAATCTGATTGAGCAGGTTTGGGACAACCTCAACAGAAGGCTGAGAAGTTCAGAAAATCATCCAGCTACTCTTAATGACTTAGGAATCCCACTCGGAGAAATCTGGGAAGGATTAGATCAGAACATTTTAAGATCACTCATTTTGAGTATGAACCGTCGTTGCCGAGCTGTAATTAACGCAAGGGGTGGAAATACCAAGTATTAAATCACTTATCAGCATTTCAGTATTTTCAAAATTGTTCATTTCTCTTCTTTCACATAAGATTCGGTGAAATCCTGAATTTTTCTTCCATTTAATGTGTCTTGTTTCGTTCAAAACCTTCCCGAGAGAACATAAAAAATAAGTTTTAAAGGCAATGTAGAGTTAACTTTCATTAAAATTCAGATTTTCAGAATGTGCGTTAATTTTTTTGCGCAGTGTATATGGGATGTTATGATATAGCTGACATAAAGCCTTCAATTATGAACATGACGAGTTTTGCCCTCATGAGGAAATAAGGACAGTGGTTGTTGAAGCAGAATAATAGAAATATTTACATTTTTTATATTACGTATTTTTATCCTTTATTGTTCACAAATATTGAAAGTTACAATATCATGACAAAATTCTTCATATATGTATTGAATAGATCCATTCGTAATGTTTTGTTCCTGTCTTGATATCTATTACAATTTTTCCCATACATTCACTCTGCAGCAACACGCTCCAAAATATCAACTAGAATTTTCTGTTTAGCGAATATTCTTATTGAACTTTGGAAAGGAACATGCTTTTTTTAATCATCCACGATATTTTTCGTTATCGGACCAGAATTTCAAGGATGTATGCTCCTATAATTGATCGTTCGAAAATGTATCAATACAAGATGAAAATAATATACTGCTGGTATACAGATTCACACGATGGTAATCGTATGTGATAATTGAGGACATTTTCATATTCAAAGTAACCTACGTTGAAAAAATACCATTCAATTTTAAGGTTATATTTATATTTATTATGATGAAAGCGCACAGAAACTTTCTAGTAACTAGAACTAGAAATGAAGCTGCGACTAGACTTTCAAGGCTTGCTTTGATGTCAATAATTCTTGGATGGATTATATTACCTATATAGAATTGTTTGATTCTATTTTTTAAGGGTCTACATCCCTGAAAAAAAGGGAGTCAGAAACGATTTATTTCTTTCTAATTGATGAAGGGATGTATGAGTGTATATAGAAAAAAATAATAAAAAAAATATTTTATAAGTATTAAATGAATGAAAAGGATATTCCCCATCATTTTTGGTAATTTTTCTACATTTCCACCATCAAAATGAACAAATATTTTTGTGTTTTTTCATTTCAGTATTGAAGTCTATCATTTAGTTAATTAAACGTCTATCTCCTTTTTCTTTCAGAATTTACCGTTTCTTTGTAAATAATATTACAACAATGTGTTGTTTTCGCGAAATTTATTTCCTTGAATTTTTCTATTCGAAATGATAAATATCCATTTTCACCAGAGACATTTTATCAAGGATTTTATTAGCCGTCGATTAGTGAAAATTAATTGTTTCTTACAATTGTGGATTCTTAGGTGGAATTGAATTTCTTTTAAATGACACGCCCCGCAGGTATCTACTCCCAGATGACTGGTGAAGGAAAATTAGTGTATTATACAGTCAGTGTGAGATCTAGTTCAGGGTAGGATTTCTTGTTAATATTCCCTGCGTCCCAACATTTGTTCTATTAAACTGAATAATCCAATAAATGAAAATTAATGCACTGCACCGCCATCTGGTGGTATACGTTTTCTATTCTGGAGGCTGAAGACTCTTAAACACTCTTATATCTTCCTGGTAGACTTTGAGGTTGCCTTTTCACATTTGGACATAAGTATTTTCTGTATTGACATATAATTTGAGTTATGTTTATGTATCTAGGTGAATTGATGTATGAAAGAAAATATAGTGATGTGAAATTCAATTTTTGTTATTAACCTAGACTTTAAAATCTTGTAAAACTCCACATTTTGAATTGCCTCGAATATTCCTCGTCAATCTCACACCTGAATCGATACCGTTCCTTCATACGAGACCTAAGGACGCTTCTCTTGATGCCGCTGTATATCCCCTGTTTCCAATATTCTCGAAATGAAGATTGTGCACATGGTGGGGTTGGGAACCCTTATATTAATTGAACTCTGGGAACAGCGAGCCCGATCTCCTTCTAAACGCTCCATTCGATCCTCTTTTTGTGCCTCTTATTAAAATCGCCTAGGGGCACATTCGGAGTTACTGTAGCGCGACTTTAACGAAAGGTAAAAAAAATTCGAAATTAAGGTACGTATCGTCGTAATGAACTGTAACAGTCGCTCGCTAAAGTCTCCTTTGTTTCCTACAAAACCGGTAGCTTATATAGGGTATGAAGCAACTAACGAACCTGTATCTTTGTCTAAGACACTCCGAGAGAAATGTGGATCATTCGCCGTCCATTGTTGGATTCAACAATGCAGATGGAAATGTTTTATTCGGCAGAGGTGAAGAATATGACAATTTTTCAAGGGTGAATTGAATTCTTTATTGTTCTTGGTGGGTACTTTTGTTCGGCCTTGAATATACCAGTTTCCATGCGAACTCTGCCTCATATTGGGTTCCTGATCATTTTGAAACTAAAGTCCATCCAAGAATTATTGACATCGAAGCAGGCCTGGAAAGTCCAGTCGAAGCTTTATTCTTTATTTCTAGTTACAAAAAAGTAACTAGAAATTCTCTGTGCTTTCATCATAGCAATAAATATATAAAAATACCCTTTGCAATGGTATGTAACATGTACCATTAATAATCAGATAACTCAACAAAAAACCGTTTTGTCTTCAAGGATGCCTTAAAAGGGTGACGACAAAACTATTCCATTGAGCAGGTAAAATCTTTTCTCTCATTTTAACACAGCTAAGATAGCGTGCTCATTTTATAGGTACCTCGAGCATTAAATTTAAAAAAAAATCAAGATTTTAATGAGAAAAATGGGAATGGCAAAAAATTATAACACTTTGAACTTTGGGCAAAATGTTATTTTATTAGGCGCAACAAGTAGCCAAGAGCATCACCTATCCACAATTTACCTATGGCTACTCACCCTCCAAACACTCTGTATATCAATACAGAAAATACTTATGTCCAAATGTGAAAAGGCAACCTTAAAGTCTATCACGAAAATATAGTGTGTTTAAAAAATAGATTCAAACAATTCGATATACATAATATAGTCCATCCAAGAATTATTGACATCAAAGCAAGCCTTGGAAGTCCAGTCGCAGCTTTATTTCTAGTTACAAAAAAGGCACTAAAAATTTTCTGTGCTTTCATCATAGCAAAAAATATATAAATATAACCTTAAACTAAAATGGTATTTTTTCAAAGTGAGGTACTTTAAACATGAAAATGTCCTCAATTATCACATACGATTACCATCGTGTGAATCTGTATACTAGCAGTATATTATTTTCATCTTGTACTGATACATTTTCGAACGATCAATTATGGGAGCATACAGCCTGGAAATTCTGGTTTGATAACGAAAAATATGGTGGATAATTAAAAAGCATGTTCCTTTCCAAAGTTCAATATGAATATTCGCCAGAAAAATATTGTTGATAATTTAAATCGTGTTGCTGCAAAGTGAATGGGTTGGAAAAATTGTAATAGATATCAAGACAGAAACAAAACTTAACGAATGGATCTATTCTATATATGAAGAATTTTGTCATGACATTGTAACTTTCAATATTTGTGAACAATGAATGAGTAAAATATGTATTAAAATGTATAAATATTCCTATTATTCTGCTTCAACAACCACTGTTATTATTTCGTCATCTGGGCAGAACTCGTCATATCCATAATTGAAGGCTTTAAGTCAGCAATATCATAACATCCCATATATTTTGACTAATCTTCTCTTATTTCTTTTTCTACGTGCTCTGTGCAGGCTTTCCATTTATTAGGTGCAGATTCTTCAAGAGCCTCATTCCAAGGATTTATCACTTGCGCTATTATTTGTCAAATTTGTTTGAATGTTAATGACAGAACAAAACGTCAGTGTTATTTCCAACACCAACCTGAATTCTGCAACTCAAAATATTACCAACATAATTTCGATTTTCCAAAGTCCCCCGAGATGTCAATAATTCTTGGATGAATTGTACTGATTCCTTCAAGTTATTTTCTCTTTTGGAGATGCATTTTCCACAGAAAATATTTCCATTTCGAGAAAGTTTGAGTAGGCTTTCCATACCATTTTTCTATTTAGGAAGTTACTCGAGTGATATTTGCAGCCATGATCCAACAAAACGAATTAACCAACCATCGGACAATACACTTCTATGAATAGACTCAAAATCAAGGTTGCACTGCATGTTTGTAGAAAGATTTATGATGCTGTTCATGAATGAAGTCGTAAACTCAGTAGGCATCTCCATAACTGTGAATTGTTGTTCATACTTTATGAATGAATCGATGGCATTGCGGAGGAAAATCAGCACGCAATGCGTTTGTTAATTCGTTGAGCTCGCTTCTGGAATCTGTACACCTTGAAAATTCATTGACGTACCTATTCGAGAATAGGGGTAAAACTCAGCACAAGGGAAAAATGGAGACGAATCTAGATCTAGATAGAACTTTAAATTGAAATAAAACACATTCATATCAAGATTGAAGACAAATTTCGTTTTATTTGAGAGTTAAATTTATGACATTTATGTTTTAATAGTTATTTATGTACCAAGTGCGTTATATGGATCCTAACGCCCGGAGGAAAACATTCGGCCCGAGGGATGAATGTTGCCCGATGGGCGTTAGGATCTAATAACGCTCGTAGTGCATACAAGATTTTATTTTTCACGAATATATCATTTAATTACAATAAAATTCGATTGCTCCTATGATTTTTTTCCATTTAATTTTCAGTAGTAACCATGGCACTTGTTAATATTTTGAAGTTCGTTATTGCTGTCATCATTTTATTAAGTGAATGTCATTACTGTTTTCGTTGTGAAGATTTAAAGAAATAACAGAAATGAATAGCAATTTGCCAAATAATACAATTGAAAATGCAGCAAAGCTGCAAATAATCTATTACCAGAAAAATCCAGACTCGTCTACGACAAGGATTATGAAACATTCCATCAATGGAAGTTGAAAAATGAAATAATTGCTATAGATGAAACAGTGTTATTGGCATACTTTCAAGAATTGGTATGCTATTTTATTTTTCATTTTGTTCATGTGTGGGTAATTTTTTTTTATTTCAGTCTGAAAAATTTTGTCCTGCGTCATTGTGGACGAAATATTCTATTTTGAAATCTACACTGATTGTCAATGAAAATATCAATATTTCATAATTCTCCCGGCTAATAGCGTTTTTAAAAATGAAATCTAAAGGATATATTCCGAAGAAATCCAAAGTTTTGACAGCAGAACAAGTTCATACATTCATCAATGAAGCTCCTGATGAAATTCATCTTCTTCATAAAGTAGTTCTAATAATGGGTGTTTTTGGAGGACTAAGGAGAGATGAATTAGTGAAAATGTCTATCAAAGATATAGAAGATAAGGGTAGCCGTTTACTTGTTAAAATACCCGAAACTAAAACCGGTATGTCAAAAGGATTTAGCATTGTAGAGGAAGAAAAAATAGGAGCTTTGGGGCTGGTCAGAAAATATATATCCTTGAGACCCAGTGGAGTGAAGAATCCTAGATTTTTCCTCACGTTCCGAAATGGTCGGTGCACCATCCAACCTGTTGGCAAAAATACCATAGGAAGTGTGCCTTCGATGATTGCCAAATACTTAAAATTGGATAATGCAAATGAATATACAGGACATTGTTTGAGACGGACTTCAGCAACTCTTTTAACTGAGGCTGGTGCATCATATGAAACGTTAAAAATGCACGGAAGATGGAAGAGTGCATCTGTGGCGGAAGGTTACATAGAGCAGAGCATTTTTTCCAAAACCAAAGTATCGACGATGATTGTGAATTCGGTAACAGATTCTCATGAATTCTCTAGTGGTTCTCTTGTGAACGAACTTCAAAGTACTTGTGGTCAAGTTTTCGCTACTCTGGTTTCGAAAAATAAAAATAATTTCCGGCATATGTCCTTAACAAAAATTCTATCATTCTGAAAAAACACCAGATACCACCTTGCTATGTTTTGTTTTTTTTGAGTTAGAGCTCGCTGAGTTAAGCCTTTTAGGGTTGAGATCTGATAACTCTTTAACAGGGAATGTGTTAAACAACCCTTTTTTTTCATGGAATGCTTTTGGTGGCCTGAAATTTCTACCAATCGTGCATTTCGATGTCTTCCCCTTGCAAAATAAAAATAGCCCTAAAAATTAGGAAATCGGCGGGGCAATTCAACGCGTACCTGCGTTCGTTCTCGATTCCTCGCTTTTCTTAACTTCGAAGTTCGTACACAGTTGGCTGGCGACCACCTAAGGTTATGTTAGGTGGAAATCGATATATCGACTGGGCCAGTGGTCTACTTGTTGAGCCGACGAGTTGTCGGAACTCGCCCCTTTCCAGACTGGACACTGCACCGTGCAGTGCATTCATTCACTGACCGCATCCCTCACTATGTCCACCACCCCCTCAAGGACCACGTGGCTTGCGGCCTTCGGACAGGTTACGTTTCGTACGACGCGATTGTCCAAGGACGACAGTTGTGGAAAGTGTAAATTTGTAGTATTTGGGCGCTCGTCCGACTTCAACGAAGGCTGTATCGTTTCGTATCGATGTCTGTATTTTTCGAATTTTAGTTGTTCGAAAGATCAGAAATTGAGATGGATCTGATTAGAAGGCCACTTATCGCAGGTTCTTCATGTCTGCTAAGACGAATAATATACATTATGGTGCAAATGAAAGGAATAAGTTCGTTTTTTTGTAAACCCGTGAATTTAAGGAAAAATCCTGAAACCCGTCGATTTTTATTTTAAAACGGGCTACTCGTAAGTATATCTTTTTATTTTTGACGTCATCCATATGAGCGTGATGACGTCATCGCTAAAATTTTAAATGGAAATGTGTATTTGAAAGCTCTTTCAAATACCTATTCAGCCATACCAATATGACAGTATTATTGTCACAAACATTATTGATGAAATTTCAACAGGTTTCTTAATAAAATGTATTAAGTATTGGTATGATGTATTTATTGAAACACAAAAGTGAATTTTTTATAGGCCGTCATTGTATTTTAGCTCAAAGTAAACAATTTAAGCACTTGATTTAGGTTTCGTTATATTTAATGAGTAATTAAATATTCATTGTCATAATAAAATTTTATTAATTTTTTAAACGGATACAAAATCAATTACAGTAAATTATGTATATGACTGAATAGGTATCTAAAAGACCTTTCAAATAATGTATTGCAACACCCACATTTGCATTTAAAACAATTTTAGCGATGACGTCATCACGCTCACATAGATGACGTCAAAAATAAAAAGGTATCCTTACGAGTAGCCCGTTTTAAAATAAAAATTGACGGGTTTCAGGATTTTTCCTTAAAGTCGCCGATTTACGAAAAAACGAATTTATTCCTTTCATTTGCACCATACTGTATACGAGGATATATTGAAAAATTCTTAGCCTACTATAGAACCAAACAAAATTTCAATATCAAAATATTTTATTACTCAACATATTCTTCTCTTAATTGAATACATTTATTGCAGCGAATCTGCAACGTTTCAAGACCTTTCAAAAAAAATTTTTCTTCTTGCTCTGCAAACCAGTCCTCCACAGCTTTTATTACCTCCTCGTTGGAAGAAAATTCACGACCTTTTAAACTTTTTTTCAGTTGAGGAAAGAGATGATAGTCGGACGGAGCCAAATCTGGTGGATAAGGGGAGTGTTCTAGTAATTCTAACCCTAAATCACGAATATTCTGCATGGCAACATGAGATTTGTTTACTGGGGCGTTGTCCTGTAGAAACAAGATACCTCTGGATAGCTTTCCGCGTGTTTTCTCTTCAATTTTTTCCAGTAGAGTGGTCAGTAATGTCGAATAGTAATCTCCAGTTATTGCTCTACCCTTATCCAAAAAATCAATCATGATTAATCCATGGCAATCCCAAAAAACTGAAGCAAGAACTTTTCCAGCAGATTTTTAGACACGAAACTTCATTAGGTCTTGGAGAACCAGATTGTCGCCATTCCATCGATTGTTGCTTCGTTTCTGGATAGTAGAAATGTACCCAACTCTCATCCATAGTAACAATTCGGTTTAAGAAGTCTACATCGTTTTCAAATCGAGCACGGATCGAACGCGATGCTTCTACCCTTGCACGCTTTTGGTCAACATTCAAACATTTGGAGATCCATTTTGCAGAAATTTTTCTCATGTCCAAATTGACGTGAACTATATGATGAACGCGTTCGTATGGAATCTTCAGTGCTTCAGATATCCGTTTAAGCCCAATTCGACGGTCTGATAAAATCCTGTCATGAACTGCATCGATATTTTCGGAGACTGACACAGAAACTGGCCTTCCAGATCGGTCATCATCTTCAATGGAAAATTAACCTCTCTTGAAGCTTGCAGTCCCATTTTTCACGGTCGCATACGAAGGACATTGATCACCAAGGGTATTATGCATATCTTCGTAAATCTGCTTAACTCTTAACCCTTTTAAATACAGGTACTTGGCTCGATATACTCCAAATTTTTGGATTTTTACAATTTCGGTGGACATTTTTTTTTTTAATTTGTTGCGTAACTCTGGTTTACTTTTTTGACGTCGAACTCTACACTGACACTGGTCTAGACTAACTATATATCAATACATCCTCGTACAATATGTGAATGGTTTATTTCATTAACAAATTTCAAGCCCGTATCACGAAATTTTCTCGCGTTCCTGAAGACAGCCGTTACGCGACAGTCAGATTTAACGATGTGTAGGACCAACAAAGCAGTGTGTCGCACTGTATAGAACAGAAATGACATTCATTTCACTTGGTACGGCTTAATGAGCAAAGAACGGATAACTTCCTGTCAATTAAAAGACAATTAAGCACCGGTCTATGCATTAATTTCAGGCAAACCGCCTCCGAGTGATCTAAAACTCATACTTACAATTTTAGAATTTGGAGCAGGCTCAGAAGTTAATTATCAGTCGAACGTACGCTTTGAAGTGTAAAATTAGGGATTGCGAACTAATGGAGTGAGGAATCATTAAGGTTTAATAGTCTTCATGAAGGTATAGTAATGATATTGGTTCATTGGTGTTCATCGGGCTATGAGCTTTTGGCTGTTGTCGTTATTCTGTTTGGACAAAATCGTCTGCAGATGATTCCTCTGATAGTCTTGAATTTAAACCTTCCAAGACCCTGAAAATCTACTTCTTTCCTTGCCATGTACCGTTGATTGTTGAAAATAAGGAATATCATTTTTAATCCTCGCAAAAATACACTGCGCAAAAAAATTAACGCACATTATGGAAATCTCAAATTTATTCTACAACTGAAGGTGTTCTCAATGATAATTATTTTTATCAGAATTATGCATGCATATGTTATCCACTTTCAACGTTTTTCTTCAATACAGATGTTTTCTCCCAGCAGGAATAAAAAAAGATGATATTATCAGATTTTGAATGTATTGGCTCCATTCTAAAATCAGTTGTTCTCGATCAATTATAGTGATCAATAGTTTTTCTTTCGTTTTATTTTCTACACTCGATCGCTATGCAACGCGAAACACGCAATTTGACCCAAGAGGAACGTGCCCAAGCGGTAGTTTTGCGAGAAGAAGGGTGGACATACACAAGAATTGCAGAAAGGTTTGGAGTTTTCCATACAAGTGTGTCCAGAATGTTGCAGCGATTCAGGGATACAGGTATGAATGTCCGAAGACCAGGACAGGGTAGACCACGGGTAACAACTGCCATTCAAGAACGTTACTTGAGAGTTTCTTCGGTGAGACAACGTTTTGCAACCGCTCGCTTCCTTCAAAATCAGCTTGAGCAAACGCATGAGGTGCAAATTAGCACCCAGACAATAAGAGAATATGATTTAAGGCCTCGTGTCGCGACAAGAGGCCCAGCTCTTTCCCCAGCCCATCGAAGGGCGCGTTTGGATTTTGCGAGAGAGCATATCCATTGGGAAGAGGCCGATTGGGAAAGAGTTCTCTTCACAGATGAGTCTAGATTCTGCTTCGACCATTGTGATCGACATTCCCTTGTATACAGACGTCCACATGAAAGATGTATGCTCAGTGCAATTTCCTGAATACTACTGGTTTCGGGGGAGGATCGACCTAGTGGTCCTTTATAATAGAGCTATGAATGCTGATAAGTATATAAGGAACATTTTTGAAGAGCATGTAGTGCCATTTGTCCCATACATTGGTGAAAATTTCATTTTTATGGACGATAATGCCAGACCCCATCGTGCGCGAATCGTTCAGGAGTACCTTGAAGAGGTTGAAGTCTCTCGAATGGAATGGGCAGCAAGAAGTCCAGATCTCAATCCGATTGAGCAGGTTTGGGGCAACCTCAATAGAAGAGTGAGAAGTTCAGAAAATCATCCAGCTACTCTTAATGACTTAGGAATCCAACTCGGAGAAATCTGGGAAGGATTAGATCAGAAGATTTTAAGATCACTCATTTTGAGTATGAACCGTCGTTGCCGAGCTGTAATTAACGCAAGGGGTGGAAATACAAGTATTAAATCACTTATCAGCATTTCAGTATTTTGAAAATTGTTCATTTCTCTTCTTTCACATAAGATTCGGTGAAATCCTGATTTTTTTTCCATTTAATGTGTCTTGTTTCCCTCAAAACCATCCCGAGAGAACATAAAAAATAAGTTATAAAGTCAATATAGAGTTAACTCTCATTAAAATTGAGGTTTTTAGAATGTGCGTTAATTTTTTTGCGCAGTGTAATATACAGGGTGTACTTCGAGGTGAGGCTTTCTATTTGACAGGTGATAGAACTCATCAAAATAAGTCATTTCACCGAAAATTTCTCATATGAAAAATTCATAAAAACCTTTGAGCATCAATACCTTAATACTACTCTGGCCTGCATCTGTCTGTTCATCATATCTCTACATCTCTGCACTAGGTTTATGAACATACGCGAAGTTGGTTGACTCCTTAGAGGAAATCTTGTTCTGGACAACTAATACGCTGAACTGGCATTTTGTTTTGATTCACCATGAATTAAGAGCATATCAACCAGTTCATTAGTTGCATAAATGTGCGGCATTTTCGAAACATAAAACACTCGTATCCTCGCCGTAAAATGATAGAAGATTACTGATCACAATCGATATTCTGAGTCATGTATGATTAGAAGAGAAAAAACATGTTGATATCTACGGACGAGCAGGCGAGAGAGCAGGTTCGGACTGAGGAATTTTCTGTTTCACCTAGAAAATAGAAAATATTCTAGTTTCATTTTCTCGGAGTTTGGGGCATAATTCATTTAAAAATTTTTAGTAAGTTGACTCATTTTGATGAGATCTACCATCTGTCAAGAAAAAGCCTCACCTTCAAATGCACCCTTGAAACGTTTCAGCCATTTTTTTTTCGAAAATTGCAATACAGAGGTTACAGTTGTGAATTTATAATAATTATGAGTTTTTCATATGTAATACCACTAGAGATGGAATTTTGCCGGCAAAATTTCTCGATTGTAATATTAAAGTTTGTTGCTCGGAAATTTCGCGAATGACATTTGTATCAAAATCAAGAGCCGTTAGACGAGTGATTTTGGAAAAAATGTCATGAGCGAAATTTCCGAAAAGCAACAAACTTGAATATTACAAGAGAGAAATTTTACCTGCTTAAATTTCATCTCGAGTGGAATTCGGCTTGAGTATTCCACGAGAAAATATGTTAATATGTTCACAATTGACGAGTATTGCGCTATTTGGCAAATTAGAATTCATCATAGATTAACTAAACCACTAAACGTTGTTTGTTCTCTCTATGATATTCATTTCCGAAGCTATCTATGAATTCGAGAAACGTCAAAAATTTTGTCGCTGAAAAACCAACATGTTGGTTTTGCCGACTTGAAAATTTTTTCGGGATGAAACGATCGTTGCTACGGAAACTTCCTCACTAAAAATGAAAAGAGTGGAATAATCAGTGGAATATGATCGCTTAGTTGCCATGAAGAACCATTCTGTAGGTTTCCCGATTTTCTACAGAAAGATATCATTTCCAATGAGATTCTGACAGCAGAGATCTTTGTATATTTCAATAGAGCTTAAGGTTTTCACTTTAAAAATATACAAATCTTAGAATCTTCACTGTTCAAATCAGAATGTCACATTTACCATCAACTTAAAAAAAAACATTCCAATTCTGATCTTCACCTCTTCAATGATAATACACGAGGAAACTTGTAATCTCTAATTTTCGAAGATTTCAAGCTCTACTGAAATATTGAGGGGAGGTGCTACACGTCCGAGCTCGCGAGCTCCCCTCAAAAATTGTGCTTTTTATTTCCATGATATCTCAGTTCGTATGCGGCGTAGACCAACAATTTTTTTTTTATTTGAAGCTTAATCATTTCTTTTAATGTGTATCACTCGCTTTTCCATTTTCTTCGTATATTAGGAAAAAAACCTGGTGAGCTGTAATTTCATGAAAATCTGGACAAACGATTTTATTTCCATGATATCTCCGTCAATTTTCGAGATAAATACAGGGTGAGTTTTTGACTTTTACATATATTTCAACTGAAGATTCCTGAGGTCAAAAAAATCCTTTTTTTCATTTTCCATTTTTCCGAATTCGGCTCTGTTAAAAAGATATAGCCATTTGAAAAAAAAAATTGTCCTATTTACGTCCCTGAAACGATACTGTGGAATTGATTCAAAGTTCATATTTCTCGATAGAAATTGAGTTTATACATTTAGGGAATACTCAAGTACTAACCTTATTGGAATGAAAATGTTGCAAACACGATAGTTTCAACAAAAACAGTAAGGGATTATATCTGCAACTAAAAAGCCACATTTATTCCACCAAAATAAGTTCCTTCTTTTTTGATTTTCTGCAGATTAGTTCGTAAACACTACTAACTTATTCATATTTTCCTCGAAATTCCCACAAGACTTTCCATTCAGATTTATTATTAAATAACCTAACCTAAAGGTATCGCATTATTTTTCATAAATTTCAATTTAATAAGTAGTTTGTATCGAGATTCATCATTCATATCCGAATTTTGTATTTCATCGACATTCAACTTCAATATGGACCGGTAACTATGAATTTTCAATAGAAACTGTGCGTGTTAAATCCTCCTTGGTGTTCAATTTTATCTTCCACATTTGTGGGATTTTATTATTCAAATATCTCGACAAAGTTGATAAATATTGTGGCAACATTGTAAACTCGTTTGAAGACCAGAGAAGGAATAATATTCGATGATATTTAATTCAGAGACGCATTCAGATTATTCTTGAAATTAATGATTTTTTCGTCAAATTTCTCCGGGTAAAATTGGAAATAACTCGAAAACGACGCGTTTTATTGAAAAAAAATTAGAATACTTTTAGTTTCTTAAATGATTGATTCTTTCGAAAATATGAACCGTTTATCTTCTCAAAGTGGTTTTATGGTGTTTTAGCGTGTATTGATGAGTCGACTACCCTGTAACTTTTATACTAGTAGAGATATTGAATAGGTTTCGATTGAGGAATATGCACCATGAATAGAGTAAAAACTCAACCAAAATTCAGTTCATTCGAAATAACGGCTCCGAAGATATAAACAGAAAAGTGCTTTTTTCATGGATTTTCGACACCCTGTATCTCCCAAACCAAACCGAATTTTGAAAAATGGTATAGGAAAAAAGTGTTTCGTTTGATGAGAGGAATCTACAGTTAAAATATATGTACAAGTCAAAGACTCACCCTGTATATGAAATTCTCAGTATACATGCGGAATAATAATTTGCAGAATGTGTATTAATACAATTTTTCTGTATATCGCCACCTGAATTTTCAAACGAATTAAAAAGTAGGAACTTCTTTGGTCATATTTTCAACCAGGTTTTCTTCCTAATATACTGAGGAAAACGTAAAAGCGAGTAATACAAATTTTAGAGAAATGATTTAGCTTTAATTTAAAAAAAAATTGTTAGTCTACGCCGCATACGAACTGAGATATCATGGAAATAAAAAGCCCAATTCTTGAAGAGAGGTGTAGCACCTCCCCTTAAGGATGTCCCCTTTGAAATAAGAAAGAAGGTTTGTGTTTTCAGTATAAATAATGCCCGATAGCAAAATGTTTTTTTATGAAAATTCAAGGTCGACTTCGAAAGGGGAATATTGGTCACCATGGCCTCCCCTCTGGAGGGGAGGAGATTTTCTTTCGTGGATTTTCGAAACCCTGTACCTCTCAAACGACGCCGAATATTGAAAAATGTTATAAGAACAAAATGTTTTGTTTGATGAGAGGAATCTACATTCAATACATTCAGGAATCAATTTTGGCAGGTTTACCAACTGGCTCTGCCAATCTCAGTAATGATCAATGTGCGCTACGACCGTTAACCGACATTTGGCACGTAATAAAAAACCATTCATTAAAAACGATAATTTACGCTCCGCGTTAGGGTTCGATCAAAGCCATTGACGAACTTCCGACCTATCGATTCCTCTCGCCTCCCATGATTTATTCAATATTATTGACGTCTATTTGTAACGCGTGAAAATCTCACATCGCCGGCCGAGTAAATAACATTATTCGGCTCGTATTGTTGCGGTGGGCGGCCGACGAACCCCTTAACGACGACATCCAGTCCGGGGTACAGGGGTGAGCCCCCCCGGTGAACGAAAACCGATTAAAACAACCCCTTGGACCCTGTGCGAATATTCGATACGTTGTCATCTCGATCCGCGAAACGCATTTTTTACAGCGGCGCAGCCGAAGAATCGATACCGATCGATCGGCACCTTATACGGGGAGAACCATCCCGCTGGTCCGATGGAATGGATGAAATAAGGGATTTCTTTCTAATGACAGATTCACGGGGTGCTGTTGCCGAGTTTACATTCGATACATAAGACATCCCCAAAGGACAAACGGGCTATGATTCATTCAGCCCAGGCACAAAGGGCTAAGGGTCCCGTTCATTAATTATTTGCGCGATTTTTACTTCATGCGAATCTGCTGTTGGAAATGAAAACTTCCATAACGAAGGCAATTACAGAACGCATTGTTGCCGATTAATAGCGTGACCTGGAAATGCAGTTGGAGTTTAAACAAAAGAATCTTAAACATTCGCGCCAGAAAGCAAATGCCAGAATAGTGCGAAGAACTCAAAGTTACAGTTTTAGACAATCTCTTACAAAACATGAACACATATTGCTCAAAGATCATTTGGAGGAATAGAATGTTTTCTTGGTCCTTTTTTTCGGGTTAATCACCTGGCACAACTTGAAACAACAAATAAATACCGATTAAGAAAAACTATCCATGTGTAGAAACGCAAAAAATTTCTTTATCCCGAAAAATCACTGCGTCTTTAGAATAGACAACAAACTTGTCAATAACTTTTCATATCTTTCTGCAAAATTTCGATTAAATGAAAAAATAAA
Source organism: Adalia decempunctata (assembly GCA_951802165.1). NCBI lineage: Eukaryota > Metazoa > Arthropoda > Insecta > Coleoptera > Coccinellidae > Adalia > Adalia decempunctata. The sequence goes on along the minus strand of OX637695.1, from coordinate 2,326,715 downwards.
TCGAATCAATAATAAGGAATTATGATACTTCTCTCAGTCAATGTTTTGAAGACTCTAGACTCAACTGGTTCAAAGTCCATCAAAAGGTTGAGTTTCTTACCAAATTTCAACCCAATAAAATATTAAAATTTTCTTCTATTTGGTGTTTTTTTATTGTGATAGAATTTTCGGTAGGAATAACTGTGATTCGACATTTCTGTACAGTAAACATTAACAAATCATTATGGAGAGACCCACGTCGCAACAACGTTTACAAATTGTTGAAATTTGTTTTCAAAATCAGTGTTCTATTCGCCAAACTTATAGAGCACTTCGTGAAATTTATGGTTTATATAATCGTCCATCAGAGCAGCTTATTTGTCGAACTATCGATAGATTTCGGACAACATTTTCTCTACTCGATGCAACAACAACAACAAGACAAAGAACTGTATACTCCATTCTCAATTATACAATCACAACTCTGGCCTTGGAAATTTGACACATTCCACTCTGTATCGAAGTTATGACGTTTTTCAAAATATTTTTATGTTCCAAATGAACACTATGTTGCCCTTTCTGCATTCTTAGTGTATTTCTCAGAATGTGAATTTGTTCGGAAAATGAATGAATTGGAAAAGATGTGATGGACGAAAATAATTAACGTTTATATGAATTGATAGAAAGGATTCCTTTTCTAGTTATTTGCATGAAAAGTACAAGAGATCACTGTTGAAATATATTATTTTTCGCCATGGAAGAAAATTGCATTGCTTTCACATAATTTTCATATGCATACTTGTGAAGATTTAATGTTTATTATCCTCTTGACCGGAAAGTTCAAGACTCGACGACATAAATTGTTGATTCTAATCAAGAATTCATTAAAAAAAACCAACCCAAAGATATAAGATGAATTGATGGGTAATTACAAGAATAAAGAATAATGTCAATTTTATTTTGTTGATAACTTTCTTGAAATCAATGTTGGGATATAAAACTCGGCTGCGTTTGTTCAAACAACATCTAAAGAATACATTTTTCACCATCTCGACCCTTGAAAGGAGTTTCTTATAGGAGAATTAGGTCTAAGTTCCACCTCATTAGTGCGGTACCTAACTTTTGCAAATCTGCTCAGATATCGCCAAATTTCTTGGAAAACCTGAAAAATATCATGCTGATCGACCTCTCGAGACTCCATCCGATCCATCTACTGCGATATCTGTCCAAATAACAGCTTTTTCAACGAAATTCCCGTGTACCCCTTCAACCTCGAAATGTAAACATTCGTCCTGGTCTCGAAAATCGTCCTCACGCTCCAAACTTGTGCTAAAAACAATAAACATACGTTAATCTTGGATATTCGACGAAAAATTCACCTGCAAATATCGATTAAATACCAAAAATCTGGGAACAATTTGTGAACCTAACAAAATGTGAAATATCTTTGATACTTTCACTTTGATGTAAACAAAGAAACTGGCAACGTCGTTTTGTCAGTAACGATATTTTCTGTGCGCGCACTGACTCTTCATCATAATGTTCTGAAAACGAAACCATGACCTCCTATGTGATTAAATAAAAATGAATGGAGTATACGTTCAGAAGAAAATATCGATGCTGTGAGTGATAGTGTTAATGAAGATCCAGATTTGTTGACAACAAGTTGGACACTGTGAATCCACCACATGGAAAATTTTGCGTGAAGATCTTGGTCTACACCCATACAAGATCCAACTGGTCCAAGAACTGAAGCCACTTGAGCATAAAAACCGTCGTTTGTTTGCTGATTGGGCAAAAAAGACCTTATTATCGAAAAATTGTGTTTACTTATGAAGCTCATTTCTGGTTGAACGGCTACGTAAACAAGCAAAATTGCCGTATATGGAGCGGAAACAATCCTCAAGAAGTTCTGCAGGTTCCATTGCATCCTAAAAAATGCCCTGTATAGTGTGCTTTACACGCTGGAAGCATCATCGTTGCATATCCCTTTCAAAACGATGCTGGAGCTAATGTTACAGTGGATGGTTTTAGTACCAACAAGATGGTGCTACACCTCATGCTGCTTCCGTTTGCCTGCTCATCATTTCTTAACAGTGATCTTTCTTCATTATTTACTCCTTGATTCCCTATCAAGCATTCGATCATGACACCTCTTGAAGTTTGTTGTTCTTATTGATCTAATTTTAACAACTGAAGGTCTACAAAATATTGATGAGAACAATTAATAAAATTATAATCACAACCTGGAAGCAAAAGATGATCAATTTGAACATCTCAACACTCAGGATTCATTCAGAAATTCGACAAATGCACTTCAAATTGAAATTGATGTTATTGTCAAACCAGCATATTGGATTGTTTTTTTAAGGATAATAATAATGTACGCCACCACAGATGTTACACGAATGCGGATCGATAATTAGAATGTGGCGTACACAGAGTGCAGATGATTTCCGGTAATCAGGAGCGGTTAATAAGAATCCGAGTATCGCATGGGTGCCCCTGGAAGGTGGCTTGCGGTGGAGTATCGGTTACTTTACGGCGTAATTTCGAATTAAGATCATTATAAAGTATTGGGAACCGTCGTCGATATATCTTCCCGCATACGAGGCGTGTCGTTCACCCTGTGTATAAGGTCCTCTCCAAAGGTGAAAAAAGATCGATTGCTATAACTCGTTTTCGGTGGCTTTCGCTCAAATTCAGGGGGGGGGGGGCAGTTAATGATCGATTCAAAGTTTTATACTTTGGTCCTGACTTTACTCCCACAACCATGAATATACCAGCCAAGTGTACCACAAACAAGACACATACGAAGCATTTTCTCAACGTATTTTGCTGATAATATTCAGAAATAAATCCAAATCTCAGTTTTCCTACGCAATGAAACGCGATTTTGCGATGAAAACACTGTTCGAAACGTCATTAGTTACACAGCAATAAAATAGCGGTACGATATTAATGAATGAACTGGCCACAGATTCAGAAAACAAAAGAATCAATCATTTAAGAAACTAAAAGTATTGCTATTTTTTTTCAATATTTTTTCCAATTTTACCCGGAGAAATTTTACGAAAAAATCAATAATTTCAAGAATAATCTGAATGCGTCTCTGAATTAAATATCATCGAATATTATTCCTTCTCTGGTCTTTAAACGAGTTTACAATGTTGTCACAATATTTATCAACTTTGTCGGGATATTTTAATAATGAAATCCCACAAATGTGGGAGATAAAATTGAACACCAAGGAGGATTTAATACGCACAGTTTCTACTGAAAATTCATAGTTACCGGTCCATATTGAAGTTAAATGTCGATGAAATACAAAATTCGGATATGAATGATGAATCTCGATACAAACTACATATTAAATTGAAATTAATGAAAAATAATACGATACCTGATAATCTGTGGCGATGTTTCTATCTAAACATCCTCTTGGAATTCTATAAACTCGACACGGTTGAAATTATATTAATTCACTTCACATAGTAATCACATTACAACAATAATTTACTGAATGTATTCAGAACTTCACATAATGTTTCCAGTTTGTTCAGAGACTCTGGTTTGTTATTGTTTATAGTTGGAGTCCAGATAAGCAATACATACTTCGGTTTTCGCTCTACGCATGCGTGGTAAAATTTGGCGGCAAAGTCGATTCATGATGGAAACGGCAGAATTCATAGATATTTATACCACGGTACACAAATGTATCGTGATTTATACTATGTTTCGTAAAAAATCCTTAACCTCAATGAAAATATCAGCAAGCAGACAACATCTTCTTGAAAATTCTGTGCAAAAATTCTCAGAAGTGATACAAATTATATTAGATTAGGTTGTTTAATAATAAATCTGAATGAAAAGTATTTCTTCTAATATTGTTTGGGAATTTCGAGGAAAATATGAACAAGTTATCAGTGTTTACAAACTAATCTGCATAAAAATCGAAGAAGGAACTTATTTTGGTGGAATAAATGTGGCTTTTTAGTTGCAGATACAATCCGATGAAACTAACTGTTTTTGTTGAAATTATCGTGTTTGCAACATTATTATTCCAATAAGGTTAGTACTTAAGTATTACCTAAATGTATAAAGTCAATTTCTATCGAGAAATATGAACTTTGAATCAATTCCACAGTATCATTTCAGGGACGTAATTAGCACAATTTTTTTTTCAAATGGCTATATCTTTTTAACAGAGCCGAATTCGGAAAAATGGAAAATGAAAAAAAGGTTTCTTTTGACCTCAAGAATCTTCAGTTAAAATATATGTTCAAGTCAAAGACTCACCCTGTATAGGGTTTTCCTGCTGTTGAAGTACAAACGAAAAGGGTAGATTCCTTGCATAATTTCAAGACAATAAAGTCCCATTAACTTGAAACCGCATACATCTCGTTTTCGAGTTATCTACAAGATAGAATATGTTGAGTTTGAGGTGAAGCACCCTGTGTACTTCATCTCACCCCGTACATCCTGTTGGCGTGATTCATCTCCAGCACGGCCAAGAAGCCCATGCCGTTCCGTATCATTGATACCCGAAGAAAATTAATCATGACTCTTCTCTTGGAAGGAACAATGGCGCCTTAATAAAAATATAAGCCTACCTGGACGTAAATAAAAGGAGCTTTATTTCACCATCGGGATCCCCTACACCCACTAAGTACAGCCACCGGCTTACCTTGGCAAACACCTGGCTAATTTGCGACTCGTTTAATAAAGAGCTGTTTACTTTCAAAGAAACTATGGTCCTCGAGATCTCAGAGGGATAAAGCCCTGCTTTATTGTATTGGCCGTATTAAATTACCTATTTTTCAAAGCTCGAATTTAGGTGTTTCTGATAGGCTTAAAGGCATAAATTGTCATTATCATATTCGCTCCGTCTTCATGAACGCCAATTGCGGGATGTACAGGGGGACAAATGAAAAATTTCGTGACTTAGTGATGGTGGTAGCGTTAATGAATATCCTGCCAAAGTTATGGCGATTCGTTATTTTGTCGGCTTATCGAGAGGCTCTTAGTTCCTTGACATTTATTTCGTTTGACGGCCAATGCATGTTTAACAACTTTGGCAGTTGGCAGATGAACTAAATTTAACCATTGCTACTCGAATGAGTGAGTGGTTCGATTTATTTTTATTTAAAGTACAGGGATGTATTGATATCTAGTTAGCCTAGACCAGTTCCATGCATAAACAAAATATTGCGATACCATATCAACGAACAATAACTTATTAGGAAATTGTAAAAATCGCAAAATTGGAGTATCGAGCCATCAAGTAGGTACCTGTATTTGAAAGGGTTCAGAGGTAAGCAGATTTACGAAGATATGCCTAATACCCTTGGTGATCAATGTCCTTCGTATGCGACCGTGAAAAATTGGACTGCAAGCTTCAAAAGAGGTAAATTTTCCATTGAAGATGATGACCGATCGGGAAGGCCAGTTTCTGTGTCAGTCCCCGAAAATATCGATGCAGTTCATGACAAGATTTTATCAGACCGTCGAATTGGGTTTAAACGGATATCTGAAGCACTGAAGATTTCATACGAACGCGTTCATCATATAGTTCACGGCAATTTGGACATGAGAAAAATTTCTGCAAAATGGATCCCCAAATGATTGAATGTTGACCAAAAGCGTGCAAGGGTAGAAGCATTCCGTTTGATCTGTGCTCGATTTGAAAACGATGTAGACTTCTTGAATCGAATTGTTACTATGGATGAGACTTGGATACATTTCTACGATCTAGAAACAAAGCAACAATCGATGTAATGGCGACACTCTGGTTCTCCAAGACCTAAGAAGTTTCGTGTCCAAAAATCTGCTGGAAAAGTTCTTGCTTCGGTTTTTTGGGATTGTCATGGGGTAATCATGATTGATTTTTTGAATAAGGGTAGAACAATAACTGGAGATTACTATTCAAGATTACTGACCACTCAACGGAAAAAAATTAAAGAGAAAAGACGCGGAAAGCTATCCAAAGGTATTTTGTTATTACAGGACAACGCTTATGTACACAAATCTCATGTTGCCATGCAAACAATTCGTGGTTTAGGATTAGAATTACTAAAATACCCCCCTTATTCACCAGATTTGGCTCCGTCCGACTATCATCTCTTTCCTCAACTGAAAAAAAGTTTGAAAGGTCGTAAATTTTCTTCCACTGAGGAGGTAATAAAAGCTGTGGAGGACTTGTTTGCAGAGCAAGAAGAAACATTTTTTTAAGGTCTAGAGACGTTGCAGGTTCGATGTAATGAATGTATTCAATTAGAATATGTTGAGTAATGAAATATTATTGACACTGAAATTTTGTTTGGTTCAATATATCCTCGTATGTATGAAAAAGTTCTAATTCTTAGGGAAATTTACGTGAAGATTCCTCAGAACGTTAGCTTCCTCTCAGACTCAGAGTCAGACACAATATTTTATTACATTTCCAACGACTGAGATTCATTCTCTACCAGAAAAGATCGACGAGCAATTCTTCCAACGAAATCACCTCATTCTCACTCAGTTAAACTGGCCTTATTTCAACCCTTAGACAGTTACAACTGCGAAAGAGGTATTAAATTACATCCCTTTAAAATGAGATCTCATAACTAAGCTCGGGTTTACCAGTCTTAGATTACCGTGCTTCTCAGTGTTTCCTGATTGAAAGGTATTTGCGACAGCTTTTTTCATATCGTGAACCAGTTCTATCAGCATGAGAAAATATCATTCGAATTAAGGGTGGTCGTTATGTGACAGAGGGATATGTGACCTATTTACAAAGGGACACCGAGGCTGATTGGAAATTTCGTTAAAATGTAACAACGTATCGTTACCCTCTAGTAAAAAGTAAGACGTTTGTATTACATATTTAAAACCATCTTGCTTATCGATTTTAATATCAACGAAACATTTTCGGACAAGCCTATTCTGTTCCCCCGAAAGTAGAGAATTGTCTTCACTTTCGATCCATATCTCATTCAACTCGACAATGTAAAGTAGAAATCCATAGCGTTGAAGAAACTAATCATTTTGAAAGGGATCATGAATATTGGATGAGTACCGCAAACTGCATAAAGATAATTATTCCTAGTCGACGTCGAAGTCTGGCCACAGTCGATATTTTAATGGTTAAAACGCTAAAGTGTCTCATATCAGAGGTAAATGAACACCATCGAGTTATTAAGCCTTATTGATTACCCATTAACGATATTATCCCTTGTCACTACTCGTGATTACCTTCTCGTCATGAATTATTCCGTTTTCATTGATTCACTTTAGGTACGGCTCGACCAACTCGACTGATTTATTCGTTATTCGGTATCGAAATTCCCAATATACCACTTGAAAGCAAGCCTTCATTTGAGGACAATATTTCCAAGGTATTTTCACTGAAAAAAAAATGGATTCGCATTCAAGAAACCAACTGATTTTTTTTCGACAGCTGTAAAGAGATTTACAACTGGTATGCTGTCTTCCACTTTTGCTTGAATTCCGCTAAAGTTTTCGTTGATTTCTTCTTCAATTATCTTTTTAAAAGTGCCCAATATCTTTCGATTGGCCTGAGTTCTGGGGAATTTGGTGGATTGGCCTCTTTGGGGACAAAAACCACCTCATTAGCTTCGTACCATTCCTTGGTGGCCTTGCTGTAGTGGCATGAAGCTAAATCTGGCCAAAAGATTGTTGACACATCGTGCTCACGTAGAAATGGTAAAAGTCGCTTCTTCAAGCATTCCTCGATGTATATTTTCGAGTCAACAGAGCCTTGGCCAACGAAAAATTTGCTCATTTTCCCACAAGTGCAAATTGCTTGCCAAACCAGGAATTTTTCAGGAAACTTTGCTTGTTTCTTCACGCGAAATTTTTCGTCAACATTTCCACGATAATCTGCAGTATAAAATTCCTGACCAGGAAGTTGCGAGAAATCAGCCAAGACATAGGTTTCGTCGTCCATCACGCAACAGGAAAAATTTTTCAAGAAATCTTTTTTTAATTTCTTTGCTCTTGATTTCGCTTCTTGATTTTTCACAGCGTTCCTGTCTGGCACTTTCTGCACTTTTTATGTTCTAAGCCTACAACTCGACTTGATTTTCTGAACGGTTGACTGCGAACAACCCACTATTTGGGCCACTTTCCGTCCTGAAAGGTTAGGATTCTTCTAAAAAAGGCTGATGGCTTTCTTCACTTTTTTTGGGCTATGAAACCCCTTTTTCCTCCCGGTTCCTTCCTTGCGGTTAATTGTAAGATCTTCGTTGAAGCGCTTAACAACTCTTGATACCGTTTCCGGACGAACGCGAGCCTCTTTTTTTGCGATTCTTTTGAAGCTCCATTTTTGATTATTTTGAAAAAGTTTCACTATAAATTCTCGTGTTTTCACTTCGCTTGACATCTTGCTACAGAGAATTGGAATATCTATGAAGTATATGTTCCACATGTTTCTGACGTTATCAAATTTCGATTTTTTCTCATTTGGTTCGAGAAATATAGGCGTTTTATTCTCGTTCAGTCCTTAGTACACTAAAAGATTGAAATCATTGCCATTTTCGTGAAAATCAACATATTTCCTGACCAAGTAGAATTGAAGGCTTGGCTCTACATGGGATCCTATAATTTTTTAACAATGAAAGTGTGGAGCTTATGAGTCTTGGCAATCTTCTTTTCAAGCAGCGTTTTTGGTGATATTTAGGTTTTCCGAGAATCGTAAAGGCCGTTATTTACCGATCCAATAATATGCGTCGCAAATGAGCCGTTGTGGTATTTGTGCCCGATAAGGTAAAGCCCAAATAAAGAACTCATTGATGCACCTAATCAAAAACTAAGGACGTATATTTATCGATGCTTATTATCTCTGAATAAATATATGGGTTCTTAGATGGGATATATTAGCGGTTGATTGTGTGCATGGTCCTAAATCAATATTTGAAATTAATATCTTGCAAGACGTGAGATTGAACAACTGTCATATATTTGTGGCATTTAAATAAATAGGAATTAATGTGTCGGAATGGATGTATGCGTCACTTATTTAATGAATGCCTTGATTGTGCCCAGCTCACGATTCGTCGATGTGAAACCGATACGCGGAACATAAGCAGGGATTGTTCTAGATGGGAAAACGATTTCCAGGAAAGGTGCACGGGAAATAAACCCATTTTTGTTCAGGGTACACTCGCTATACATTCGCATATCGGAATAGATCGAACCATATACTCCATTCACTTTTATTTAATCACATAGGAGGTCATGGTTTTGTTTTCAGGAGTTGGTGCCCCTGATGAAAAGCACAGAACATATGATGAAAAGTCAGTGCGCGCACAGAAAATATCGTTAATGACAAAACGACGTTGCCAGTTTCTTTGTTGACATCAAAGTAAAAGTATCGAAGATTTTCCACATTTTGTTATTTTTACAAATTGTTCGCAGATTTTTGGTATTTAATCGATATTTGCAGGTGAGTTTTTCATCGAATATCCAACATTAACGTAAGTTTATTGTTCTTAGCACCAGTTTGGAGCGTGAGGACGATTTTCAAGACCAGGACGAATGTTTACATTTCGAGGTTAAAGGGGTACATGGGAATTTCGTTGAAAAAGCTGTTATTTGGACAGATATCGCAGTAGATGGATCGGAGACTCGAGAATTCGATTAGGATGATATTTTTCAGGTTTTTCAAGAAATTTGGCGATATCTGAGTAGATTTGCAAAAGTTAGGTACCTCACTAATGAGGTGGAACTTAGACCTAATTCTCCTATAAGAAACGCCTTTCAAAGGTCGAGATGGTGAAAAATGTATTCTTCAGATGTTGTTTGAACAAACGCAGCCGAGTTTTATACCCCAACATTGATTCTAAGAAAGTTATCAACAAAATAAAATTGACATTATTCTTGATTCTTGTAATTACCCATCAATTCATCTGATATCTTTGGGTTGATTTTTTTTATTGAATTCTTGATTAGAATCAACCAGTTTAGTATAGTATAGAACAATTGATGTCGTCAAGTCTTGAACTTTCAGTTCAAGAGGATAATAAACATCAAATCTTCACAAGCATGCATATGAAAATTATGTGAAAGCAATGCAATTTTCTTCTATGGCGAAAAATAATATATTCCAACAGTGATCTTTTGTAACTTTTCATGCAAATAACCAGAAAAGGAATCCTTTCTATCAATTCATATAAACGTTAATTATTTTCGTCCATCACATCTTTTCCAATTCATTCATTTTCCGAAAAAATTCACGCTAAGAATGCAGAAAGGGCAACATAGTGTTGACTTGGAACATAAAAATATTTTGAAAAACGTCATAACTTCGATACAGAGTGGAATGTGTCAAATTTCCAAGGCCAGAGTTGTGATTTTATAATTGTGAATGGAGTATACATAAGGTATGATCAAAAAGAACCGTAATTTTGTACGCGATTCTTTTCTTGACTAGTGTTTATTTAATTGAAGGATTTCCCGATAGGGGCGGGTTGTCTCTCAGTTGGTTAACCAGTTGGTCTTGAAACCAATGGTTAACCTGCCAAGTAAGGTTAGGTCAATTCAAGATTTCTGTCATACAACAACCCAAATCAACGTTAACCAATGGTCTACGGAAACCAGAGGTTAACCTACTGATTTACAACCCGCCCTAAGAGCTTATATTTTGAAAAGCCCGCTATTTCGGTAGATGTCACGTTTGAAGCTGTCATTCTTGAAATTATTAAAATTCACTATAAAAATGGTGAAGTTTTGGCAGAGATGGTTCGTCAAACTCGAACATTTTTGGGTCGTCGTGAAGCACCTTGTCGAACCGCCATACAACAAATTGGTGGAAAAATTCGAGCTGTTGGGACAAGTTAGGGATGTGAAGAATAAAACCCGTACACGTCGCTCAAGAACAGCCGAGAAAATTGGAGTATAAGTGTTGAAGAAAACCCAGGTTTGTCCATTCCTCGTCGTTCTTCGGAATTAGGCATTCCACAAACGTCATTACACCTTATTTTGCATAAAGATAAGGGTTTTAAGGCTTATAAAGTTCAGTTAACACTCAAGCTGGTCGATCATCAACAACGTCGTGTCTTTGCTGTTTGGGTTCTTGAAATGCATGAAAATGATCCGGAATTTCATCGAAAAATCATCTTGAGTAATGAGGCCCATTTCCACCTCGGTGGCTTCGTCAAAAGCAAAAAATGGCATTTTTCTTCAAATGTCAAAATACCACCTGTTACTGGAAAACTTCACTTAGCTAAGGTAGACAAAGAACTGGACATTTTCATGAGACTTTCTGAGGAATGCAGGTAGACATCAAGCTGACTTCCACTTAAAATGTAGAAATCAGTCAATTTTTTCCATATAAATCATTAACATGATAATGTTTAAGTATCGATTTTGAGTAATATCCCCGAAAAAAATTGGGTAATCACGTCATCCTCGCTGTTATCCTTGACAGTAGAAAAAAATTAATCTGATCCAATTATTAATGTAATTGGACATGATTGTAATAATTATTTCTGTTTCAGGAGGTGGGTACTTTTTGTATAATTTCCTACCGGCTGTGATTGTCATGTCGGTAAGCAAAATAGCTTTATAATTACAATATATGTGGTGTAACTTCACGGTGTAATTATAAACAATAATTACTTCTACCACCGGATAAGCATTTCATTATAATGAAACATCATCGATGAAATTACCCGTATTTTTGTGTGCAGGCTTGGACTCCTGTATTTCAGGAAACTTCATTCATATAGGTACGTCAGTCCGAGAGAATTGCCGATTAGAATGAAAACGCTGTATACAGGGTGTACTACAAGCTATATGACAAACTTTGACAGCTTTTGGTAGCTGTGCTTCATTCAGGAGGCCGTATCTCCGTAGGGAGGGCCGCTAGGAAAAAAATTATGGGAACTTGTCATCTTATTTTTTTATGTTTTATCTGAATCCGGGAGATTTCCTACATTTTCCGGGACACCCTGTATAATTCAAGATGCAGCAAACCAAATACGACACGACTTGCCACAAAAAAGTGACAAAGGTTATTATTGTTTTGAATTTTCTAAAATTCTGATTATCTAAAAAACTTTCAATGCACACAAAAACACCCTGAGTCTCCACAGAGTCCTCTACCAGCTGGTAATATACACTGCGCAAAAAAATTGAAAATCTCAATTTTAATGAAAGTTTACTCTACACTGACTTTATAACTTATTTTTTATGTTCTCTCGGGAAGGTTTTGAACGAAACAAGACACATCAAATGCAAGAAAAATTCAGGATTTCACCGAATCTTATGTGAAAAAAGAGAAATGAACAATTTTCAAAATAGTGAAATGCTGATAAGTGATTTAATACTTGGTATTTCCACCCCTTGCGTTAATTACAGCTCGGCAACGACGGTCCATACTCGAAATGAGTCATCTTAAAATGTTCTGATCTAATCCTTCCCAGATTTCTCCGAGTTGGATTAAGAGTAGCTGGATGATTTTCTGAACTTCTCAGCCTTCTATTGAGGTTGTCCCAAACCTGCTCAATCGGATTGGGATCTGGACTTCTTGCTGGCCATTCCATTCGAGAGACTTCAACCTCTTCAAGGTACTCCTGCACGATGCGAGCACGATGGGGTCTGGCATTATCGTCCATAAAAATGAAATTTTCACCAATGTATGGGGCGAATGGCACTACATGGTCTTCAAGAATGTTCCTTATATACTTATCAGCATTCATACCTCCATTATCAACGACCACTAGGTCTGTGCGAGCAGTCGAAGATATTCCACCCCATACCAAATCGATCCTCCCCCGAAACCAGTAGTATTCAGGAAATTGCACTGAGCATATCTTTCATGTGGACGTCTGTATACAAGGGAACGTCGATCACAATGGTAGAGGCAGAATCTAGACTCATCTGTAAAGAGAACTCTTTCCCAATCGGCCTCTTCCCAATGGATAATATTCTCTCTCGCAAAATCCAAACGCGCCCTTCGATGGGCTGGGGTAAGAGCTGGGCCTCTTGCCGCGACACGAGGCCTTAAATCATATTCTCTAAGGCGATTCCTTATTGTCTGAGTGCTAATTTGCACCTCATGAGTTTGCTCAAGCTGATTTTGAAGGAGGCGAGCGGTTGCAAACCGTTGTCTCAACGAAGAAACTCTCAAGTAACGTTCTTGAATGGCAGTTGTTACCCGTGGTCTACCCTGTCCTGGTCTTCGGACATTCATACCTGTCTCCCTGAATCGCTGCAACATTCTGGACACACTTGTATGGAACACTCCAAACCTTTCTTCAATTCTTGTGTATGTCCACCCTTCTTCTAGCAAAACTACCGCTTGGGCACATTCCTCTTGGGTCAAATTGCGTGTTTCGCGTTGCATAGCGATCAAGTGCAGAAAATCAAACGAAAGAAAAACTATTGATCACTAGAATTGATCGAGAACAACTGATTTTAGAATGGAGCCAATACATTCAAAATCTGATAATATCATCTTTTTTTATTCCTGCTGGGAGAAAACATGTGTATTGAAGAAAAACGTTGAAAGTGGATAACATATGCATGCATAATTCTGATAAAAATAATTATCATTGAGAACACCCTCAGTTGTAGAATAAATTTGAGATTTCCATAATGTGCGTTGATTTTTTTGCGCAGTGTATAATTCAAGATGCAGCAAACCAAATACGAAACGACTTGCCATAAAATAGAGTGACAAAGGGTGTTATTTTTCTGAATTTTCGAAAAATCTGATTATCTAGGAGATCGAAGCACTTTTACTGCACACAAAAACATAATCTGGAGAAATATAGCAGGAATTTGGACACTTTATTCTTCAAAAATTTTATTCAAAATTTTCCGACGTTTCGGAGAAGCATTTCTCCTTTCTCAAGGCTGTGGGAAACAAATAAATTTAACGTTAATATTGGAGCTGAAAGCCATGACAAAGCACTCACCTTATTTTATTCTATTTTTAAAGAAGAAATTTTTGAATCGTCAAACATGAGAAAGATAAGTTGCACATTCGCCAGATATTGTCATAAAATTGTTGTTCTAGAAAGATTTTTGTTTATATGGGTAAATTTGACGACTGTCATAAGGGTTAAGGTTAAAAAGGGCTAACATAGAGTACTTCTCTTTTCTTTTGTCTAGGTCAGTGGTCTGTATTTGTTTTCCACAGCCTTGAGAAAGGAGAAATGCTTCTCCGAAACGTCGGCAAATTTTGAATAAAATTTTTGAAGAATAAAGTGTCCAAATTCCGGCTATCTTTCTCCAGTTTGATGAACATGGATGCAAATATTATTAATATCAAAAACATAATTTTCTGAGTCGCCACAGAGTCCTCTACCAGCTGGTAATATATTATTCATTCATTACGCCGCACCCTGTATAGTGCAATAAGAACAGACCTCATTTGGATGCAAATAACTTCATAAGACGTCGCATTAATTAGAAATTATGATCTCTAATCCATATTTCCACGGGTCGACAATTGCGTTCATGACGAACTGTCCTGGCAGTTGAATTTGAAACGGGTGAAAGGTGCCATTATTCGCCACTCTTTCTAGGAATCGAATATACACCCACAACGTGCAATTACTTTTACGAAATTAGTATCTAACGTGTAAATGTTATCCAATTTATCGTTGCACGATTCGAGTGAAACATTCTGAGAAATTCCTCTGCCGATGATATCCCAGGCACTACGAAGGTTCGGTTATGTTCTCGTCGAGATTCTTCCAGCGTTTCTTGTACATCGGCGTTATCTCGGTATGGTCCTGTAGATTACGCTAGACCATAAATCGCGATCTAGGATTTGTCGGGAGTTCCTATCTGACGATCGAGAAACAGGACATAAATACAAAGACAAAAATCACACATTAGAAACCCTGTTTGGTCCAAATAAAAAAAGCATATACTACTGACAAAAAAACTGCAACACCCAGAAGGAGCTATTTGCATTTTTAATTTTTTATGGTGAAACATAGATACTATAGCGAGGAGTAAATGATTAAAATTTCGGAAAAAAAACGAAAAGTTTACAATTTTTTTTAATAAATTTGTTTAGCCGAGCTCGATATGATTTCAGACTACATGCAACCCATATACTCATTCGAAAAACCATTCAAAACACAGCTCGACTGGAACAGATGGGACTCGAGTATAGAATCACAATCATCTGCATAAATAGTCTGGTACACAGACGGTTCTAAGACAGATGAAGGAACAGGAGCGGGAATACACGGAGTGAGGCCAAGAAGAGACTACATAATACCTCTCGCCACGATATTTCAAGCTGAAACACATGCCTTTAGGACATGCATACAGAAGAACCGGGAAAGTGGCTACCAAAGAAAACACATCCACATTCTCTCTGACAGCCAGAGCGCCATCAAAGCTCTCAACTCGACACAGATAAATTCTAGACTCGTCTGGGAATGCCTCCAGGACCTTCTGGATCTGGCAAAACACAACAAGGTCACTTTGATGTGGGTGCCAGGTCACAAGGGAATAGCGGGCAACGAAAAAACAGTCCAGTTAGCAAGACAAGCATCTGAAACGCCATTCACAGGGCCAGAACCTGTGCTTGGAATCAGCAAAAACCGATGCAGGACACTGATTGAGGAGTAGATAAAACAAAGACACCGACAACACTGGGAACAGAGCGACGGGCAAACACACAGCAAAGTCATGGTAGGACACACAAGCCAAACCTTGACGGCTGACTTTTTGAATCTAAACAGAACAAAGGCACGTATGATAGTAGGTCTACTGACGGGACACTGCGGCCTTAGAAAACATCTGAACACCATAGGAATACTTGGAGAACCCGTGGATTGCAGACTCTGCGGTGAAGAGGAAGAAACAGCCTCTCACATAATTTTTGAATGCGACGCCCTGGGAAGAAGGTGCCACAGAATCGTCGGAGAAACCCATCCGGAAACGAGAATGAATCCGAAAAACCTCATAAACAGGCTACTGAACCTGATAAAGGACACAAACCTATTCTTGTGAGGAACCACTGACGAAAGAGTGATACAATAGACCCAAGTTGGTCGCAGTGTCACAGGGAGGCCAAGCGCTAACCCGGTCTCTTGTTCGTCAGCAAATCAATCAATCAATAAATTTGTTGATAATGTGTTTCTCCACCGCGATTATCCATACACTCATCAACACGTCTTGGCACTGATGCAATAAGATGGTCTTCTTGAGGCATACTATCCCAAGCTAGCAAGCTACCTGTACTTCATGTCTAAGAGCCGCCAAAGTCCGTGGGGCTGAGGTAAATTTCCAAACCCTCTACCCATGATGTCCCAAACATGCTCTATGGGCGAAAGATCGGGGGATCTGGGCGGCCATAGCCAAAGATTCACGAGGGACGCTTCAAAAAAGTTTAAACTAACTCTGGCAACATTAAGTCGAGTATTATCTTGCTGAAATATTGGATTCTCGAGCCGGTTAAGGTAAGGGAAAACACATCTATGGAGAAATATGGTGAAACCCTAGCCGTAGCACTGGATATCTCCAAGGCATTCGATCAAGTCTGGCATCAGGGACTCCTCGCCAAGATTCCATCTTATGGCGTGCCACCAAAGCTGTGTTCTCTGCTGGTTAGTTTCCTCTCAAACAGATCTCTCCATGTAGTGGTCGATGAAGTTTCATCTGACTCTCTACCCATGAATGCTGGTGTTCCGCAGGGATCAATTCTGGCTCCAACACTATTTCTACTTCACATCAACGATTTGCTGAAAGCAACTTCGTGCACGGCTTCGCGGATGATAGTATCCTTCATACTGCCTTTTCTTCTAGGGCTCCAATACCAGCCAGCCAAATCAGAAACGAACGAGGAAGAAATGTTAACAACATAAATATGGACTTGGCAACAATTCTGGAATGGGGATCTCATAGCTTAGTGGAATTCAACGCAAGCAAAACACAAGCATGTCTTTTCTCTAGAAAACCCGATCTTACTGTGCCCAGCATAGAATTGTCGGGAGTGACCATACCATTGAAGTCATCCATTTCGATGCTTGGTATTACTGTCGGCAGTAACCTTTCTTGGGAGAATCACGCGAGACCCATTGCTAAAAGTGCATCCCAAAAACTTGATTTTCTGTTTCGTGCCAGGAGCTATTTCACCCCAGGTCAGCTGCTTATGATCTATAAGGCAAAGATTCGACCTGTCCTGGAATACTGTTCCCATGTTTGGAGTGCTGCACCTAAACATACCCTAAAACTCTTGGATTCTGTACAAAAAAAGGCAATTCGTCTCGTCGGTGCTGCCTCGCTTACAAACTCGCTCACCTCTCTAGAACACCGTAGGAGAGTAGGAGATCTGTCTCTATTTTATAGATATTTCCATGCGCGATGCTCTTCTGAATTATCAGCAATCGTTCCCCCTCTGGCAGTCTCTTCGAGTCTAATCCGTCAAGTTAAGTCTTCACATCCCTTCGTGGTCACTTTGGAGACCTGCTGAACATCTCTCTTCAAAGACTTGTTCATCCAACGAACAGCGAGGCTTTGGAACACATTGCCTTGGGAGGTGTTCCCCGAGGCATATAACCTCCAGAAATTCAAGAAGAACACCAATTCCTACCTGCTTGTCCTTGGTTCTCGCGATGTTCTCTGAACATTACAGGGTATTCCTTTTCGTGAGAACCACAACATAAAAAAAATATTGCTCCACTATTTCTTCAAGGTAATGCAGCGCTGTCATGTTACCTCGAATAAAGACTAAAGGTGACCTTCTTGCATGTGAAATAGCACCCAATACCATAACGCCTACTGTCCGGTGTACATGACGCTCAATATCAAACTGAGGTTCACTTCTTTCTCCCCGATGTCGTCTAACTCTTCTTCGGCCATCATGTGCACCCAAGGAATCGGGATTCATCAGAAAAGACGACCTGATGCGATTCCACATTCCAATGTTGACGTTCTCTGCACCACTGTAATCGTTGCCAACGATGCTCAACCATCAGAGGTTACCCAATATGAAGTCGATAATGCTGCAGTCCAAAAAACCTCATCTGGTGGTATTGTGGTAAACCGTTCGGACAGTTACAGGATGGCCTTTTTCTCCTAACAACTCATCAGCCAAAGATCGAGTTCTCGCAAATCGGTCTCTAATGGCCATAAGTCTTAGACGTGGATCTCAAACTTCCTTTGTGCCCTTCGACGTCCGATTCCTAGTCTTCTTCGATTTTGGGCATTATCAAACCACGCTTGCCAACATCTTATAACAGTAGTTGGATTCCTGTTCGTACGGTTAGCGATTTCTCGAAATGATCACCCCGCCTCGCGTAGACGAATAATTCGACCTATTTCAAATTCACTTAGCTGGCGATAAATTTCGCGTAAACGTGCTCCAGGCATTTTAACAACAACTGAACATCGACTTTGAATCTCCTCGAACAGCTGAATTGTTGTAACATTTAGAAATTTGCAAAAAACGACTAAACAATTTGAGTGACAAAAACCTTCACGATTTTTCTCTCCAAATTTGATCATTTACTCCTTGCTATACCTACTATCTATGTTTTACTAAAAAAAAAATAAAATTTAAACAGCTCCTTCTTGGTGTTGCAGTTTTTTTGTCAGTTAGTATATTTGGGTGTCTCTACCAATATCTGAAACACCATTAACAAAAAGTTATTTTTTGCCATAATCGCACCTGCGTTTTAAAATTGTCATTAGGTTTATTATTTTTTGTCAGGAGCAACGTTATTGAAACAATAACTTGAACAATTCCGAATAAGAAGCTTACACGATATCAACATCGGCCTCCTCAAAATAGGGCACATCTGGTGCTACATGCGACGTTGCCAAATCCCACACTTCGCGGCATGTAATTGAGAAGGCACTACCAGACTCGACGAACCTTTCTTCATATCGACGTCTCGAGCTTGCCCAGCCCTGGGTGCGTGTCGACGTCGGCCGTTTCTCCGTCGGAACAGGACGTCGCGTCGGCAGCGTCGATTACAGGTAATTCGAGGTACATCGAGGGGTAGTTTTTAATTGTTCGTCAGCTGTCTGCGGTTCTTTATGCTGTAAAAACACGAGAGGGAGAGCGTCGCGTATATCGATCGTCGGGTCCGAGGCTGAAAAAAGCGTCGTCGCGGCGCTAAGTGGTAGCGTGCAGGTCTCCGCCGTCTTAGCACAGACGGCAATTAAAACCACGAACCTCTGACCCAACAACGTCAACGTGGAAGTCGAAGGGTAGTTTCTGTGATGCCGGTATTCCGACCTCGATGCGGAACGTAACCTTTCGATGAATATTATATGCCAACGGAAATTGAGGTTAGTAGGATTTCTATTTAAGTTTGGAGATGTGACAACACTGTGATGGATATGTCAGATTTGACATGGTCGTTGTGAAGTTTGATGTTTCTTATGGTCAATGTAGTCAACAAGTTGTCGCTATTGCGGTGCGTTTTAGGTAGTTCACAGCAACAGAATGACGATGAAGTACCATCCCGAGCCACCGTGAGTCGCTGATTTTCCGAATTAAATCTTGGTTTGGACGACTTTCACCAAAGTCGTCCAAAATCAGCTTTCGTGCCAGAAAACTGTTGAAGTGTTCCCAGCTGTGGTCTGTGGGCATCCAGGGGTCTTTGTGATGGTCCTAAGGATGCTCGATGGGATTTAAGTCAAGGGATCTTGGAGGTATTACTAGATGTGGTATAACCAGGTTTTCTGTAGCAGTAATCACCTGGTAAGATGTGGCAGTACATCATCATCCAGAAAAACGAAATTGACTCCGTTGAAAACTTCATCAAGATATCTCTTTCACGTCATGGTTCTTGGGAGTACTACTAAGCGCTGTTATCGAAAACAGACTGCACCTAAAAATATAATTAATTGTGCCTCTTCGAAAAGGAACGACTTCTTGGATAAGGCAGCGGTTTCTTCGTGAGAGTCCATACTTCATCAAAACATCTGTAAAAAATACGTATCGCCATTAATCTCCCCAGGGTACTCTTATATTTGACGCTCGCCAGGGTACTCTCATAAGTGCCACTCTTCTTTGACATCATATGGAAACGTCTTCTCATTAATCTTGGGGAAATTTGAGTAGCTGTGGCATCTAAAAATGTTGATTTATGCCATTTTGCAAGACTGAGAGGTTTTCTTCTCAGTGGAGGGTTGAAAATCAGTCTTCTACTGTCATTCTAGCTCATGGTTCACCACTTCTGTTTTTGGCAAACAGTTCCAGTGGAAATGTAATGTGATATCACACTTTGGCTAACATTATAGAAATTGGCCACTTGCACTGGTGTTCAACCACCTTGAACCTTGCCAAGTGCTCTGTTGTCATCAGCCTTGGCATAATGAAAATATTAATATCATTTGAACTGGGGTTGTCATGGCTTAGTTAGCTTTCCAGGAAAATGCTCGACAAAGTACAAAGGTTTGCCTGTGTGTGAATCACGGGAGCTATGAGAACGTGCCCAACCAGGGTGCTTGAGATCATCACAGACCTCACACCTCTACGTCAAGTGATGGATAAGGTAGCCCATGAGGCCATCCTCAGAGTATCTAAAGAAGGAGCAGGCAATGAGAGAGTCAGGTTTCAGAGTGCTTGGTCCTCTCTGAATGACTACACCTCATCTGCAAACCTTCCTAGCGATGTAATGATCAAGAAAGTAAGCACTGAGAAGAACTTCAGTACAATGCTAAGTAAAAGAGAGGAATGGGAAAGGGAATACACCAACTACAATCTCAAAGAAAATACAATGAAATGGTATACAGATGGTTCTAAAACCGCTACAGGAACTGGCGCTGGGATTTACGGGACAAGTACCAAGTGTGCACTATCGCTAGGCTCCTGTACAAGCGTCCTTCAAACGGAAATACTTGCAATCGGAAGATGTCTAGATATACATCTAGAAAGAAACTATCAGAAGTGCGATATAGCTATTCATATAGATAGTCAAGCTGCTATTGAAGCACTGAGCTCCTACGTCGTTGACTCAAAGCTGATTTGGGAGTGCCGAAACAAACTCAATGAGGTAGGCAAGAAGAATAAGGTCTTTTTAATCTGTGTTCCCGGTCATTCGGGAATCGTAGGAAACGAAGAGGCCAATACACTGGCCAGAAAGGGCGCACAAACGCCACTCACTGGTCCAGAATCCTTCTGTGGTATAGGAAAATGCACCTATAAGAAGGAGTTTATGCTGAAGGAGAAAACCGAAAGAGAAAAACTATGACGGAATCTCCCAGGGGTGGATCACTCCAAAAAGTTCCTCCGGGACTTTGAAACTGCTAGATCCAAAAAATATCTGGATCTCAGTAAAAACCAACTTCACCTTCTCACTGGCTTTCTCACAGGACCTTGTCGCCTGAAGAAGCATCTGTTGAGAATGGGTTTATCGGACACTGACGAGTGTAGATTCTGTGGGTAGGAGGAAGAAACTCCTATTCACCTGGTTACGGAATACTATGCCATTGCAAGCCAAAGGAAAGAGTGCATTGGACAAGAAACTTGTAGAAGTGGGGAGTTATCCTCCTTGAAGCCGTCCCAAATACTGGATTTCAACAAATCTCTGGAACTGGAGGGCGAGCTGTAGGAGGCGCGATGATAACAGCTCTGTCAGGGGGCACAATAGATCTTAAGGTCGCAGTGGACTGTAACCCCTTTTCACTAAAACTATAAAGTTCTGTTGGACTTGACTCTTGCCTATAGATATATGTTTGCAATTCAGCATTTGCACCGTTGTTTTTATGATGCGAAAGAATTGATTCAGGCCTTAAGTGCACCCACCATCCCTTGAATAAATATCTATCTGGTGTACGAAACAGTGGTGCAGTCACTAGGGAAGCAGCTCCCGCTGCCCGGTCGCGATCAGCGTACCGAACTTAGCAATCAACTAAATGAACGATCCTGCCTTAATTAATGAATCCGTCTCGCTAATCTCTCAGATTGAACGGTCGTGCAGACTGCAGTGGCCCACGAAAGGCCCAGATTGATAATGTGATTAATTTTTATGCCGACGGGGGTATCGACGCGGTGGCGTATGGGAGACTTGCGTTATTTAGCGGGATTGGTTTTAATGCTGCATAATCGTAAAAAGCAGTGGCGGCTCGATCGCCGCGCGCGGCGGGGCGGCGGACTCGTTCTCGCTAATGAATTGATCACTTTTTCGGGGCCCGTAATTTTCTCTTGGGTCGTGCACACGAAAAACTGGACGTTCATTGAAAAACGGTGAAGTGTGATCGTCGGAACGTTCGGCGAATTGAAATTGGGGTAAGGGCTGGGGAGGTTTCGACGGTTGCTGTGAATGCTTTCAGTTAATGAGAGACCTGGGTCCAGAGTATTTTTGTTTTTTGGGGATACGATACAACAACTCATAATCCTTCCTCATCCTGAACAGATAAATAAATATACGGTCATATACTAATCCTGCGGGTCTGGGCAGGATTCGAAAATGTAATATCGAAAAACTAAAACTCAAAAAATTTGTTTCTTATGAGTATTATATGGCCGAGTTTGGTATCAAAATGTAGGTTTTTGAGGTCGCTGAATTCAATAAAATGTATTCCAGAGCCCTATCTAGCATCGTTTAGATCTCGGTTTAGATTTTCACCTGTCAAATGGCATTTTTTGAAAAGTTGGAAATTTCAAACTCTCATATCTTCCGTCCCTCTTGTATCCATTACATATTTGTTTTTATTTTCTAGATCAGCATATATCAAAGTATCTCTGTGCAAAATCCACTGCGCAAAAAAATCAACGCACATTCTGAAAATCTCAATTTTAATGGAAGTTAACTCTACATTGACTTTATAACTTATTTTTTATGTTCTCTCGGGAAGGTTTTGAACGAAACAAGACACATTAAATGGAAGAAAAATTCAGGATTTCACCGAATCTTATGTGAAAGAAGAGAAATGAACAATTTTCAAAATACTGAAATGCTGATAAGTGATTTAATACTTCGTATTTCAACCCCTTGCGTCAATTACGGCTTGGCAACGACGGTTCATACTCAAAATGAGTGATCTTAAAATGTTCTGGACTAATCCTTCCCAGATTTCTCCGAGTTGGATTCCTAAGTCATTAAGAGTAGCTAGATGATTTTCTGAACTTCTCAGCCTTCCATTGAGGTTGTCCCAAACCTGCTCAATCGGATTGAGATCTGGACTTCTTGCTGGCCATTCCATTCGAGAGACTTCAACCTCTTCAAGGTACTCCTGAACGATGCGCGCACGATGGGGTCTGGCATTATCGTCCATAAAAATGAAATCTTCACCAATGTATGGAGCAAATGGCACTACATGCTCTTCAAGAATGTTCCTTATATACTTATCAGCAGTCAAAGATATTCCACCCCATACCATAATCGATCCTCCTCCGAAACCACTAGTATTCAGGAAATTGCACTGAGCATATCTTTCATGTGGACGTCTGCATACAAGGAAACGTCGATCACAATGGTAGAGGCAGAATCTAGAGTCATCTGTGAAGAGAACTCTTTCCCAATCGGCCTCTTCCCAATGGATATGCTCTATCGCAAAATCCAAACGCGCCCTTCGATGGACTGGGGTAAGAGCTGGGCCTCTTGCCGCGACACGAGGCCTTTAATCATATTCTCTGAGGCGATTTCTTATTGTCTGAGTGCTAATTTGCACCTCATGAGTTTGCTCAAGCTGATTTTGAAGGAGGCGAGCGGTTGCAAACCGTTGTCTCAACGAAGAAACTCTCAAGTAACGTTCTTGAATGGCATTTGTTACCCGTGGTCTACCCTGTCCTGGTCTTCGGACATACCTGTCTACCCGAATCGCTGCAACATTCTGGACACACTTGTATGGGAAACTCCAAACCTTTCTGCAATTCTTGTGTATGTCCACCCTTCTTCTCGCAAAACTACCCATTGGGCACATTCCTCTTGGGTCAAATCTCAATTTTTGGGTAGATCTAAACTCTACGGGAACGATTGTTCGGAGAACTTGTTCGAACCATTCGAATCTACAATAACTGCCATTTGACGAATTGGGAACGAAACTTGAAAATGAATTATAGAGAAAATAAATCCTGAAAAATTCTTCACCTACGAGGGAAAGACCCCTTGAATAACCATATTTGTCAGTATATAATATAATAAAGTTTGTGATCATATCGACATTCATAATACCGAATCATGAAAATATATCCAAGACACAAATATAACATAATTAACACATTATTCCTTGTATCTGTCGTTGATTAGAGAAAATATAGGAATCGTTTAAATGGCAACCGTTCACATTCAGGACATAAACTAGATTCAATATAGAATATGAGAAATACGCCTGTCATACGTCGGCACACAAATTGACTCGGTGTTACTGAAGTAGTTCGCATATGTTAAATAATTGATTATTTTTTCCTTCGCGAACAAGGTCTAACAATGCGCCCATGTTTCTCATGTACACCATTTGTCCCATTAGATCGGGTTGTCACTGAATCATACCATAAATAACGCCTGTTAATGTCGCCTGTTCTGATCGAATGGTCTCAGCGATATGAATATTGTTAGAGTTTAATTCTAGTCTCAAAAATTAAAAAGAAAATAAACTGCTGCACACGAGTTAGGGATATTGACTTAAATTGCAAAAAAATATGTTTAAAATAAGATTTTTGTAATGAAAATTCTTATTAATATGATTTCAAGTTGCAAATTAATTTTAGCCTGTAGGTCTGCAGCGTATACAGGATGGTTAGGAAAAATCGAGTAGAATAACGAAATTTTATTCCCAGAGAATTCAAGCATTTTAAGACTATCAATACAATGTATGGCCTCCACGGGCATCAATAACAGCTTGACATCTTTGCATACTACACACGAGGTTGTTGAACATTTCTTGAGGAATTTGGTTCCATAAACGGGGCAGAAGCTCTCTCAGATCATGTAAGGATTCTGGGGTAGGTTGATGATTATCTAATCTTCTTTGGAGCATATCCCATGCATGTTCTATGCAATTTAAATCTGGTGAGTGCGGAGGTATTGGTAAATGTGGAATACCAAGCTCCTCGCGTGCGGTTTAGCGTTATCGTCTAGAAATTAAAAAGTTTCACCAATAGCAGCCTGAAAATTTGGCACAACATTGTCAATGACATGCTCCTTATAGTGTAAGGCGGTCATATTCCCAGGACAAATGTGTAGATCTGTGCGCCCGTTGAAACATATCCCGGGTCATACCATAACACTATCCCCTCGGAATGGATGGACTTCTTGGACATAGCGACGATTACGGGGTATGCGTGGGATTGGCCATACCCTTATTCTTCGAGAATCTGAAAATCATCCATATCTGGATGCATCAGTGAAAGGGACACTACGCCGTTGATCGTTCCAATTGATATATGTTGCCTTGCCCATTCCAGTCTTTGACGCTTATGGTCACGTGTTAATGGAACGTCTAGAACCTAGATTCACCTCTCTCAAACGTCGTATGATGGAAACTTGGACCCCATCTGCATTTTGAACAGTATTTCGTAGCATTCTACACGTAGATGTAGGGTTTCTTCTCGCCGAAACGGTGATGAAAGATCCTGAGCAGGTGTTGTTTTTCGTCGCCCACCAAGCCTTGGTCTTTCCAACACGGAACCTGTCTCCCTGAACCTATTCCAAAGTCGAGATATCACACTTTGGCTGACTTGGAGCCTTTCCGCTACAACAACTCGAGTTAGGCCACCCTGTAGCATTCCGATAGCCCTATTAGCCTCAGCGTTTGTTAATTTACGTCCTGGCATTTTCAGAAAACTCGTTTCAAATCGAAGCCGTTGATAAACTGACTTCATTTCAAAATAAGAACATTCATGAAGCATATGCAAAGATCCAAACTTCAGAAAAAAGGCGACCAGATTGACGAAATGTCTCATACTGATTTTTATTGGATCGATTCAAGTTGTTATTGAGTTTTAAATGATTTTACTGCGATTTTCTCGAAGATTACATACTTTAAAAAACGATTGAATACGATATCCCTAACTCATATGGAGCAGTATATTTGCTGACAATTTGCCATCATCCAATACTTTTTTAGGATAAATTGCACGCACTGCTGATTCCGCCAAAGCTCACGAAGCCAAGACGATATCTGGATGACGTCAGACTTCATTACGTATGCCACCGTAAAGTAGTCATTAAGGTATCGATTGGAGTTTTTTTCAACCCTCAGCTTGAGCAAGGGGGGAGCGATGCGCGTGCGCCGCGCAATCACGAATGCAAGAATTAATGGTTTTTCAATTCGGATGACACTTCCACAAAGAAATGGGGCTCGGATTGATCCCATCAAAGCGCGAGTTCTCTCCGATATGTAGGATTTATTGGTAACTGTTATTGTGGCGTGCCGTTGTTATGTACATTACCCACATTATTTAATAAAGCTTCACATAGTCTATTAAATATCTACACATTATTGTATTCGTTATTGCTTCACGTTTTCATTGTTGATACAGCTGAATAGAAAACGGTTTTCTAATCATTCATGAGGAAACGCCACGAAGAACGTATAAACTTGGTTATTGTCGGATGATTGGCGATGAAATGAATTTTGTGTGTTATTTATTCAAGGAAGTTTCGAGTTGATTATTCCATTTTTGTGCCGTCCATTTCGGTCGGCAAGAAGTCGATATAGAGGAAGTTTTGACTGAGTGCATTCGATTCTAAATGAGATTTCAAAACGTTATGTTTTCATGAATTTCCGATTACAATTTCGGCCGATCGTTATTTATTGCTATTCTTCTTCAAACAATCGTTACAATATTTAGATTGATGTACTCATCGCGAGTTAAAGGAATAGCTAATGACTTCTTCGAACAAGAATCGATAGACAAACGCTTGAATTTACGAATCTGATTCCAAGGTATGTTGATGAATTGAAAACTTTTAGCGAGGAGTGGAGGTGGTTCTTTGAAGAGCCTCTAAAATTTCTCTAGCCCCTTCTATCAAAAAAGCCACCCCAATTTTCGGCGCAACTGTCCCTTGGATAGTGTTTCATTTTCATTCAAATTTCTCAAAGATAAATTGATAAACGTTTTGTAATTCATGTTGAATCGAGGTCGTTATACAGGCTACAAGTTCTATGACAAACTTTGACCGATGGTAGCTGTGCTTATTCTGAACATTTTTTTCTTCCTATGAACATAGGTCTGATTCGTTTTTGTTCAGAAGAAAAATTAGATTTTTGTACAACTGCCATTAAAAGTGCCACATTTAATGATAGCAAACAATGTTAAAATTAATTGTTTACGTGAAAGCGTGTTAAAAATATTTTTAAATTTAGTGTTAAAAATATTTTTAGTGCTC
Organism: Adalia decempunctata; assembly: GCA_951802165.1. Classification (NCBI taxonomy): domain Eukaryota; kingdom Metazoa; phylum Arthropoda; class Insecta; order Coleoptera; family Coccinellidae; genus Adalia; species Adalia decempunctata. The sequence goes on along the minus strand of OX637695.1, from coordinate 2,299,476 downwards.
CATTTTCTTATGATGAAATTAGATGGAAAAAATTCAACAATTGCAAATTTTTATTAGGTATCAATATTTAACAATAATTACTCATAAACATTAATATTAATCGTAAAACTAGAACAATTACTAACAAATGCCCTGTGACGTTAGGGAGCTTCGCAACACATTATTAGAATCCTCAGCACCATCAGTACTTGTAGAAACCGGAAGTACAATATTGGATGATGATGATCCAAAATCTGTTGAGGTTGGGAGAATTTTTTCAGCAATGACATTTCTATATGCAATGGAATGATCAACATTGCCCTCGGCTACCGTCGTAGACTTCCATCCACCATGTTTTTTATATCCGTAATATTTGCTCCTGATTCTGCTAGCAATGAAGCGGAGGATCTTCGAAAACAGTGTACTGTATATTGCTTTGGTTCTGGCAATTTGAGGAACAATAGATGGAAATTTCCCAAATGTATTGATACCAACTGGATTGGCAGTGCATTTATTATTCATGTATTTCAGGAAAAAACGACGATGTTTGATGAAAGAAGGGCGCAGTGCAAAGTAACTATGAAAATAGTCAATATTCTTCCCAAAAATACTGAAAGAACGACTGACTTTCGTTTTTGTGTTTGGAAGTTGTATAACCAATGATTTATTTGTTATTTCGATGTCTTCCACTGATAAATTACACAATTCTTCACGCCGACAGGCTCCAAATAATCCGAAAATAGTTGCAACCTTAACCATCAAGTATTTCTCATCTGGTGCCTCATTTATAAACTTTTCAACTTGTTTACGAGTGAGAATTTTTGATTTTTTGTGACGATATCCTTCACTTTTCCGTTTTAAATATGCGTTTACCTTAAAATATTTACTAACATCCACACCATTCTTAATAAGAGCGCCGACTTCATTGAAAATTTGCTCCACAAAGTTGATGAACTCCATATTTTTTATTTTTCTTCTAAGTATGCCAGGAAAACAGGTTCAATGAAGTTCCCTTCTACATTTTTCAATTTACACCAGGCCAGGAAATTGTTACATGCAATATCGTACTGCTGAACAGATTTTTTAGGTAAGAGTTCCAGATTTGCTCTTCTTGCAGACTCTTCAATATCCACAGTAACAACCAAATCGTCACTTTTAATAATAATTGGACACTCAAAAAACATATTGTGCAGTTAAAAACCCAAGACGAAAATTGGACAGGAACGAAATTCAAATGACAGCTTCTTTTCTCATTTGTTAGTAATGATAACGTTGGCAACGTGTATTGTCATTGCAAATTCGCCCATTTCATTATCAAAATAGGGCAGTTGTACAAAAAAACATTGTATGGTATTTGTGTTGAAAGTGATTTTATTTTGTTCGTGAAATTGTTCAATTCGCTCCGCCCATTTCAGAAACTTTTTCACTCACAAAATAAAACGTCACTTTTAACACTATATCATAAATAACTATTTTAAAAGAAGCGCAGCTACCTTCTGTCAAAGTTAGTCATAGAGCATGTAGAACAGCCTTTATTATGTCATTCTGTCAATATAACTAAAACCAATGTACTGGGTGGCTCCGAACCAACTCGAAAATCCTACTTCCTGCGTCTTTGTTCTTATGAATCGAGTCATTTAATTGAGAGACAGACTTATTTGGGGAAATAATTTCAGTTCCATTCCATGCATAGAGAACAAAGAACAATTAGAATAATTGTTGGCTTTGTGAATGTCGTCCATCTTTCTTCGTCGTTTGGAAATGTCCCCCATTACTAAATGTTTTTCACAACATAATTAAATAAATACATTTGTTGCATGCTCCAGTGATCGGGAACTTTGTGAATGAAGCATGTATAATTATTACGTGGAATTAATTGTAATTAGAGTTGGAATAAACACACCGAATTCTGTTGTCGCAACGTATAATGGCTTTCCGTTAATTTTTCCAAACCACAAATTACTAACCTGCTTTTTAGACGAATTTTCGAGTTCTCTCTTCATGTACATACTTGTTTTCACTTAAATTCGGAATAGTCCTCAGAAATGAAGCCTAAGATGGCGAAACGACAGTTGAGAGACCCAATCAGCAAAGACACTACGTTGTTGATGATCGGCCGGCTTGAGTTCTTGAGTTAACTGAACTTTATAAGTCTAAGACCCAAATGTTTATGCAGAATACGGTGCAATGAGGTTTGTGGAATACCTTATCCCAAAGAACGACGTAAAGTGGACAAACCTGGGTTTTTTCAACACTTTCGGCCACAGCAGCAATATTCTCAGCTGTCCTTAAGCGACGTGCACGGGTTTTGTTATTCACATCACTAACTCTTCCCAACAACTCGAATTTTTCCTCCAAATTCTGTATTGCGGTTCGACAAGGTGCTTCACGACGACCCAAAAACGTTCGAGTTTTACGAACCGTCTCTATCAAATTTTCACCATTTTGAATAGTGAATTTTAATAATTTCAATATATATTTTCTTTTGAAAGAGAGAATTACATACTGTTTTGTAATATCAAACAATATATGGCATATGGCACGTGTGAAGAAATGGCGACAAGGAACAGATTGTATAAAAGAATAAAATCTGTTTCCCGCTCCAAATCTGAGTGTTAGCAGAGGGAATGTAAACGGGGTACGATACAATTCTGCGTATGATACACGAGAACAGATAAAAACCTCTGAAAAAACTCTGTCTCCCCGTGTTTGTGTGGTGATACTGAATTTGTTCGAAAAAATATGCTGCTATCCATGTTACAGAGCTCCTTGTGCTTGAAAACATGCCTTTTCATCGAACTGGAGGCAAATATCTTGAAATTATATCTGTAACAAGACAAAAAAGAAGAAAAACGAGAAAGAAGCAGTAGAAAAAAAATACTTCACCTGCTAAATAAACCTTTTCACAAAGTCCTAACTCTCTCATGGATCGGGAGGATCTTTCGATCAGGTCCGATCTTCCAAGTGATGATACTTCTGTTCTTCAGGTGTTCGAGGAACGCTACAGGCCCCTTATGTTGGGGGATCATCTCCCATAGATTAGAGTGGTTGTTTTTAGCGAAAAATCAGCAAAAAAGCAAGAGCAAATTCGAAAAACGTCTGACACTTCATTGAAATGGGTATCGTTCCATTCTTATTAATGGCGTAGTTTCTACTTGTCAAATGTCGTAAAATGACAGCTTCAAAAGTGACATTTACCGAAATAGCGGACTATTCAAAATACATAACACCTCTTATTGGAAAAACCTTCATTGTCATATTTCTCGATCTAGAAAGTCTGTACGAGTATTCCTCATCCTTTTATCTTTTCTAGTATTCGTTTTTATTTCACTGACATTATTTAACGAACACCCTATACGTGGTCATGCACGAAAAGAATAATCACTCATTACGGAATTGGGAAACCTTTTAACTCTAGGCTTGCGTTAATTGGATTCTGTTAATTTATTGTTGGAAATCCAATATATCCTAACCTTGTTTCTGTCCAGACGCTGTTTTCATCAACGCTATCTAACCGCGGAAAGAAGATTCAGAGTTTCCAAGTTTCAGATTAATTACATTCTCTTTCCTTGGGTGTATACAGGCTGTTCCTAACCACCACGTATACTTCATTCAGTTTTATAAAGTATCCCGGTTGGCCATGGCATTCTGACACATTTCACCGTGTATATTTTGAAAATGTTAGGTTACAGTCAGTTTCCTGTCAGATAACTAAGCAACGTCGTCATTTCTACGTAGAAGTCGTAGTAATAACGTATTCATCAAAATGTTTATTTACTTTGGGAAAATAATGAATTTGAGAAAATAATATGTGAATTCAATAATTTCAAAGACCTGGCGAATGTTGAAGATAATTTTTTCTCTGTTTGTACTGGAAATATTTCACGTATGCAGGGTGAGTCTTTGACTTGTACATATATTTTAACTGTAGATTCCTCCCATCAAACGAAACACTTTTTTCCAATACCATTTTTTAAAATTCGGTTTGGTTTGGGAGATACAGGGTGTCGAAAATCCATGAAAAAAAACACTTTTCTGTTTATATCTTCGGAACCGTTATTTCGAATGAACTGAATTTGGGTTGAGTTTTTACTCTATTCATGGTGCATATTCCTCAATCGAAACCCATTCAATATCTTTACTAGTATAAAAGTTACAGGGTAGTCGACTCATCAATACACGCTGAAACACCATAAAACCACTTTAAAAAGATAAACGGTTTATATTTTCGAAAGAATCAATCATTTAAGACACTAAAAGTATTCCTATTTTTTCAAAAAAACGTGTCGTTTTCGAGTTATTTCCAATTTTACCCGGAGAAATTTGACGAAAAAATCATTAATATCGAGAATAATCTGAATGCGTCTCTGAATTAAATATCATCCAATATTATTCCTTCTCTGGTCTTCAAACGAGTTTACAATGTTGTCACAATATTCATCAACTTTGTCGAGATATTTTAATAATGAAATCCCCCAAATATGGGAGATAAAATTGAACACCAAGAAGGATTCAACACGCACAGTTTCTATGAAAATTCATAGTTACCGGTCCATATTGAAGTTAAATGTCGATGAAATACAAAATTCGGATATGAATGATGCATCTCGACACAAACTACTTATTAAATTGAAATTAATGAAACGATTCACTTCACATAATAATCACATTAGAACAATAATTCATTGTATTGTATTCAGAACTTCACATAATGTTTACAGTTTTTTCAGAGACTCTGGTTTGTTATTGTTTATAGTTGGCCTCCAAAGTCCAGATAACCAATACATACTTCGGTTTTCGCTCTACGCATGCGTGGTAAAATTTGGCGGCAAAGTCGATTTATGATGGAAACGGCAGAATTCATAGATATTTATACCACGGTACACAAATGTATCGTGATTTATACTATGTTTCGTAAAAAATCCTTAACCTCAATGAAAATATCAGCAAGCTGACAACATCTTCTTGAAATTTCTGTGCAAAAATTCACAGAATCGATACAAATTTGATTAGCTTAAGTTGTTTAATAATAAATCTGAATGAAAAGTCTTTCTTCATGATATTGTTTGGCAATTTCGAGGAAAATATGAACAAGTGATTAGTGTTTACAAACTAATCTGCAGAAAAATCGAAGAAGGAACTTATTTTGGTGGAATAAATGTGGCTTTTTAGTTGCAGATATAATCCGATGAAACTAACTGTTTTTGTTGAAATTATCGTGTTTGCAACATTTTATTCCAATAAGGTTAGTACTTGAGTATTCCCTAAATGTATAAACTCAATTTCTATCGAGAAATATGAACTATGAATCAATTCCACAGTATCATTTCAGGGACGTAATTAGCACAATTTTTTTTTCAAATGGCTATATCTTTTTATCAGAGCCGAATTCAGAAAAATGGAAAATGAAAAAGATGTTTCTTTTTACCTCAAGAATCTTCAGTTAAAATATATGTACAAGTCAAAGACTCACCCTGTATAAACATGGTTGGAAGATTCAGTTATGCTATTTTCTTGTATGGAAATCAAGAATCGAGTGTTGAAATTCTACTGAAAAATAATGGACAGAATAGTCCGTTACTTTGTTATAGTTCATTCGAAAAAAGAATGAAATTACTCGAAAACCCGACAGAAAAACTTCTAAACGAACAGACGGACCTTTGGAATTCCCCACTTTTCAAAATTCTCAATAAATTAGCCCACAGAATACATTTAAATACCTTTTTGTACAACTTGTAACACTCCAGTTTCCAAGCGTGATGATTATACAGGGTGTTTCAGAATAAGGGACCGTAAATTCGGGAACTTAATCCTCAGATGATTTTATGACATAAAGTTCCCATGGACTATAGGTCCCTGACGCACTGTTTCTGCGATACGGGGTGTTGAAATTAAAAAAAAAATTGGTTTTATAAAATTATTTTCTATACCGTACACGATTTTTTTTGCGTTTTGGTAGGTCATGAGTACGCATTAAGACACATTTTTTCCTATACAAAATGATGTTCAATTTTCACCAGTGGCGTCCGTACAGACGTATCAATATAAGTCTGTACGCTCAATAGTATCAATCTCAATAGATTGAGACTATTGAGCGTAGAAATTACCATTGGCAACGTCTCTGAAAATTATTTTGACATTTCATGAGTACCAACCTGCGTCAATTTTACGTAGAAAAACTTGATAAACTTAAATCTTGGCCAACCGGGCTACTTTATGAAAGTGAATGCAGTATAGATACAAAATAAGGTGACTCGCCATCTGAGATCAATACTAATTTCGTTATGGAGAATGACAAAATTGTTCTTCTTTCTCAAGCTTGTTATAATAGAATACCTTAAAACTGCGGAAAATTTTACATCGGGACAGGAAGGAGCGGACTGATAAACATAACATGTTCTAAAAAACATAGGTCATTTTCAACATCACAAGTTATAAACCCAAGGATGAATATGGATCGAGGCCAGCGAAATCAACAACAACATTAACAGGACTAAAAAAAAAGAGACTACCATTGTTCGTATGGCATGGTTGCCTGCCATCTGAAATGCTAGAACTGTCGGAAGCGAATGGGATGAATTGACCGACCACGCTGGCGGTGGGGCTGCGGTTATAAATGCTTCATACATCACCAATTCGGAGGAGTCAATTTCCGGGTGACAATATCAGTCTTGGATATCTCTGAAGATGCCAACTGTACTATATCGATGATACAGTGTTGCCATGTCTTCTGTAAAAATCCTAGTTGGGTGTAAATTGACGAAGACTTTTCGTTCGCATATCGACGGCCTCACCGCCCACTTTCGCTCCGACCGAAAGCCTATTTCCGCGAAGAAAAGAAGCATTCGGTTAACTCATTTCCCGACAAATTACACGAGCGAGCTAGACGCACGAACGAGTATTGAAATCTCGGCGCGCCCCCCTCTCGCACATCAAAAGAGTCCCCGGACCAAATTGAAAATTCGACGGCCTCGCAAGCATCGGCGATTTCCTCGTATATATAATTAAAACCCTCTTTCGTCCTTCTCCGACCGAAATCGAGGAAATTATCCCGACATGAAACCTTCCAATATTTTCGTCCCCCGAAGCGAGTTAAAGACTAATCCAGTCGAAATCGGGCCGGGATCAATTATCCCGAGGACGTGAATCGAACAAAAAGCGACGAGGAGGCGAGTGAAAAAAGTCCGTCCGAGGGTCCGTTTAAAAAACGGGCCCGGATTAATATGACGGTGTGTAATGGGCTCTCGGCCGAGGGTCATCGGTGTAAAACTAGCATTTAGTAGAGCACGATACCATAAGGACGGCTGATAACAAGGCGCACACGATCGGGACGTTTGGACAACGATCACACACGACAAGAATTCTTTCCAGGACGACAATGGAGGACGCGATCTGCTCAGGATATGATCGATTTAAAAAAATTTCAAATTCTGGGCGAAAACTGACAAAGGGGCATGACCCCCCCCTAAAATATATATATAAATCAGTTATAACTTAAATTTTAAAATAGACAAATTCATTTGAAAACTGTTAAAACACTATCACAAAATTCACCAATAGAATATACAGGATTCAGGAGTAATTTATTTTTTACAACATTTTCAAACCTGTCATCAGATGAGACCTTAAGGTATACCTACTGGTATTTTGTTATACAAGTCAATCGTCAAAAATTCAGGAGCCCTCTGTGATCTGTTCAATCGTACAAAATTCTTTCTAATATACAGGGTGACTGGTGACGTGTTGAAGTGAGAATATTACAATATTTTTATATTCAAATCATGAAAATTAGTACTACTGATAAAAAAAACCTTGAATTCGAGGCGCTAGAATGAGCCTGGCATCAAAATATTCCTTCAAATCATGAAATCTATTTTTATCAATTAATATTTCGATGCTATAAAAAATTTCAAAATAAAATTTGTTGTAGATGGGGTGATGAAAGAGTTGGATACTCAAACACAAAAATAGAAAAAGTCGCAAATATAATTCATAAAATAATCAAGTAAGCAAATGTTCGAAATGAGAGCCGTTTTTTCTATCAGTAGTACTAATTTTCATGATTTTAATATAAAAACTTCAACATATCATAGAAACGAAAGAAAATTTGTGCCATTCAAACAAAAAACAGATATTTCATCAGTTTTTATCCCTCTTTCCAAATTTCTATTTGATTTTATTTTATCTCATATACCGTGTGATATTTCTCACTTGACATGTAAATTGAAATTTTTGAGTACGGGCCAGCAATTTTTTCAATTTTTTTTTCTTATGCTGACAGAGAATGCCTGTATGAACAAACATGTAAAATATCAGCGAAAAACATATCATACTCGTATTAACGAAGATATGGGAGTTCATAGATTTAGCATTTTTTCATAAATCACCCTATATCTCCGAAACGAATACATTTGAAACCCAAATTCTCATTCAGTTTGAGGTCCTCTATATCCACTTAGCCGTTGTCCCTTACGTCACCAGTCACCCTGTATACCCCTAGTCCTAGTGTCATGACCATGGACATCAGATTTCAACTGATAAGAATACCTATTCACATAAGAATCTAACCTTTTTATTGGATTATCTTCAATAATAGCAATTTTGCAGACCGACAGCACCCTTACCTTGAGTGGTGTGAGCTCGTGAACAGAAGTCGATAATGAAAAATCGAAAAATAAAAAGTGGAATATTTGATTACCTATGGGGGCTACATGGGCGAGTTTGGTATCAAAACGTAGGTTTTCGAGGTCGCTCCATTCAATGAAAAATATTTCAAAGCCCTAACTATCACCGTTTAGATTTTGACCTGTCAAATGGCATTTTTTGAAAAATCGAAAATTTCAAACTGTCATAACTTCCGTCCATCTCATCGTCGCCCAGAGTTATTTATATTATATTGATCAGCATAGCCCCGAGTATCTCTGTGCAAAATATTAACGATTTAAAAAATCTCGAATTTTCGGTGAAAACTGACAAAGGGGTATGACCCCCCAAAAACACCATATTTGTCAATTAAAAATATATTTGCGCTGAATCTTACCTTGTTATTGGATTCGGAAGATGAACTTCTCATTCGAATCTTCATTAATAGCCATTTTGCGGACCAACAGCACCCTTTCCTTTTCCTTGAGTGGTGTAAGCTCGTGAAAAGAACTCGAAAATGAAAATTCGAAAAATAAAAAGTGGAATATTTCATTAGCTATGGGGGCTACATGGGTGATTTTGGTATCAAAATGTAGGTTTTCGAGATCGCTCCATTCAATGAAAAATATTTCAAAGCCCTAACTATCACCGTTTAGATTTTGACCTGTCAAATGGCATTTTTTGAAAAATCGGAAATTTCAAACTGTCATAACTTTCGTCCCTCTCATCGCCGCCAATAGTTATTTATATTATGTTGATCAGCATAGCCCCAAGTATCTCTGTGCAAAATATGAACGATTTAAAAAATCTCGAATTTTGAGTGAAAAATGACAAAGGGGTATGACTCCCCAAAAACACCATATTTGTCAATAAAAAATATATTTGAGGAGAATCTAACCTTGTTATTGGATTTGGAAGATGAACTTCTTATTCTAATCTTCAATAATAGCAATTTTGCGGACCGACGGCACCCTTACCTTGAGTGGTGTGAGCTCGTGAACAGAACTTGAAAATGAAAAATCGAAAAATAAAAAGTGGAATATTTCATTACCTATGAGGGCTACATGGGTGATTTTGGTATCAAAATGTAGGTTTTCGAGGTCGCTCCATTCAATAAAAAACATTTCAAAGCCCTAACTATCACCGTTTAGATTTGGACCTGTCAAATGGCATTTTTTCAAAAATCGGAAATTTCAAAGTGTCATAACTTCAGTCCCTCTCATCGCCGCCAATAGTTATTTATATTATGTTGATCAGCATAGTCCCAAGTATCTCTGTGTAGAATATGAGCGATTTGAAAAATTCCAAATTTTGGGTGAAAAATGACAAAGAGGTATGACCCCCCAAAAACACCATATTTGTCAATAAAAAATATATTTGGGGAGAATCTAACGTTGTTATTGGATTTGGAAGATGAACTTCTCATTCTAATCTTCAATAATAGCAATTTTGGGGACAGACAGCACCCTTACCTTGAGCGGTGTGAGCTCGTGAACACAACTCGAAAATGAAAAATCGAAAAATAAAAAGTGGAATATTTCATTACCTATGGGGGCTACATGGGTGATTTTGGTATCAAAATGTTGGTTTTCGAGGTCGGTCCATTCAATAAAAAACATCTCAAAGCCCTAACTATCACCGTTTAGGTTTTGACCTGTCAAATGGCATTTTTTGATTAATCGGAAATTTCAAACTGTTATAACTTCCGTCCCTCCCATCGCCGCCAATAGTTATTTATAATATGTTGATCAGCATAGCCCCACCTCTGTGCAAAGTATGAACGATTTAAAAAATCTCGAATTTTGGGTGAAAAATGACAAAGGGGTAAGACCCCCCAGAAACACCATATTTGTCAATAAAAAATATATTTGGGGTGAATCTAACCTTGTTATTGGATTTGGAAGATGAACTTCCTTTTCGAATCTTCAATAATGGCAATTTTGCGGACCGACAGCACTCTTTCCTTGAGTGGTGTGAGCTCGTGATCAGAACTCGAAAATGAAAAATAGAAAAAAAAGTGGAATCTTTCATTACCCATGGGGGCTACATGGGCGATTTTGGTATCAAAATGTAGGTTTTCGAGGTCGCTCCATTCAATAAAAAAATTTCAAAGCCCTATCTATCCCGTTCAGATTTTGACCTGTCAAATGTGATTTTTTGAAAAATCGGAAATTTCAAACTGTCATAACTTCCGTTTCTCTCATCGCCACCAAAAGTTATTTAAATGATATTGATCAGCATAGCCCAAAATATCTCTGTGCAGAATATGGGCGATTTAAAATATCTCAAATTTTGGGTGACAAATGACAAAGTGGCATGACCCCCCAAAAACACCATATCTATATATATATAAAAGAAAGATGTTGGTTACACCATTTATAACTAGAGATCGGACGGACTGTTTGTTGTGAAACTTCATTTATGGAATCGTCTTCGGTCTGGTTATTATAAAATACAATAAAACTTCGAAAAAATTGATGAAAGTTTAACTTATGCAGGAAATGCTTTTCCTTCTTTTGAATAAGGCCACTAGGTGTCGCTACCGTTGATGCGTAGTCGTACAGTGAATAACAAGTCACTGTACGTAGTCTTAGGTTGTGATTACCGCTGTTAGATGGCGATATGTGATTCGCATAGAACATGGTAACGTGGAAGTCTATTGCCAGATCAAAAAGCGGGTAAACTTATCTGCTTATCTCAAGTTGGTGGAGCAGTGAATTTTTACCGAAAGATCAAGTATCTGATTTTGACGATCAGTTTCAAACGTGAGTTGGCCATCTTCATCTTTTTTCTTTATTTTTGAAATGCTTTCTAATTTCTGTTTGGGTAATATATATATATATATATATTTGCGGAAATAACTGAATCCAAAATTGCCCATAATTAGTAATTGACATATTATATTCGTGTTACAGAGACAGTATTGTAAGCGTCAATAATTTTGAAACGTTTGCTCATCGGCCTTTCACTTATGATATACAATAATGTTTCATGGGTTGCCTAATCTGATCTGGTCGAATGACCATCAATAAATTTGAATATGAGTTCAACATAATTCACAGTGTTGATAATTTTGCCGTGTCGATCGTACTAACGACATTTTAACATCTCGATTTGTCTTCTAACGAGCTTGATATCGTCAACGAAATTGAACAAATTGAAGAGAGATTGACAGCTCATATCCATGGAATAATGAGAATCGCGCTGCTCTACCAACTGAGATGTTTACCCATTATTTTGAGCTTAGCAGCATAGCTAAGATGTCTAAAATAATGGTGTGACCACTGATTAGATTTTCAGAAAATAAGAAAAGTTTTGTTTTTGCCACTTCAGGTTGGGCTATTAACAAATGACTGATTTTTTAATTCTGGTCGACGGGCTGTGTTTATAGTCGATAGTTCATTAAAGGAATAATTTTTGTTCATATTCTTGACATTTTGATTGAGGAAAAGGTATAATATGGATTATACTCCTGCTATTCACAGTCACATGAGGTACTGCAAAAAAAGAACTGTACAACAATTAAAAACAAAAAGTTATATGCTCAAGTTCAACAATTAGTTACCGCTTAAATAAAGAGAATTCTTTCCATGTGAATTACAAAATTATTAAAATTTTGTATATTTTGAACTTTAATTCTGCCAAATTTTTTTCCTGCTTGAAAAAAAGCAATGGTAAGTTTATACAACTTTTGAGTATAATTCAGGCGGTACAAAGTTCGCCGGGCCAGCTAGTTTGTCAATAAAAAATATATGTGGCGAGAATCTAACCTTCTTATTGGATTTGGAAGATGAACTTCTCATTCGAATCTTCAAAAACAGCAATTTTACGGACCGACAGCACCCTTACCTTGAGTGGTGTGAGCTCGTGAACAGAACTCGAAACTGAAAAATCGAAAAATAAAAAGTGGAATATTTCATTACCTATGGTGTCTACATGGATGATTTTGGTAGCAAAATAAAAGTTTTGGAGGTCGTTCTATTCAATAAAAAATATTTCAAAGCCCTAACTATCACCGTTTAGATTTTGACCTGTATCTCTGTGCAGAATATTATTTTGATGGAAGAAATACGCCCTTTTAAAGGCAGATATAATATAACAAAACTAAACGTTTTTGTTAGAAAGTATCGTGTTTTTAACATTCTCATTCAAATAAGGTTAGTACTTGAGTATTCCCTAAATGAATCAACTCAATTTCAATCGAAAAATATGAACTTTGAAGTTTTCGCTGAGAATCGTATCAGGCACGTATTTCGCCCAATTTTTTTCCAAATGGTTATATCTCTTTTACAGAGCCGCATTCGGAAAGACATAAAATGAAAAGGGGATTCTGTTGGCCTCAAAAATCTACAGTTAAAACATATGCACTAGTCCAAGACTCACCCTGTTTAAATTCAAGAATCCGGGAATGCTCGAAAGCTCCACTCCGCGATCATTCCACATGGTATTTCCCAATGACGAAGAAGTCCATTCGACCTACAACAAAGTCATTGACTCCTTCGATGTAAATCGTAACGTTCCTCCTCAAGTTCGCGGAGTTATGATCATCTATGATTAAAATTAAGAAACATTAGCAAACACGGTAAGGTTCACCCATCATTTATCCGTCGTTTCAATTATCCAAGCACGTATGTACAATGTTGGTTCGTACGCATGCATAAACAATGTAATACACGGCCGGTTCAGATAGAGAACACACCGTGATTAATAATCAATTCTTGCGCGAATGAGTGGAATTATTAATCAGAGTTCTTGTAATAAGCAGCTGCCAAACATCCGATAAACTGATGTTCACGATCCGATCTAATCACATCTTCATATACGATGCTATCGATAATTACGGAGGTTTTTATTCTTCTCATCACGCGAACGTTACCTTGAAAATCTGTCGAAAAGATCGTGGCGTCACGAGACGAGATCTGAGAGGAATTCGGGAGAAAATTAGGAGAGCAATGACACAATGGGTGATCGCGTATCTAGCATATACTCCATTCACAATTATAAAATCACAACTCTGGCCTTGGAAATTTGACACATTCCACTCTGTATCGAAGTTATGACGTTTTTCAAAATATTTTTATGTTCCAAGTCAACACTATGTTGCCCTTTCTACATTCTTAGCGTATTTCTCAGAATGTGAATTTATTCAGAAAATGAATGAATTGGAAAAGATGTGATGGACGAAAATATTTAACGTTTGTATGAATTGATAGAAAGGATTCCTTTTCTAGTTATTTGCATGAAAAATACAAGAGATCACTGTTGAAATATATTATTTTTCGCCATGGAAGAAAATTGCATTGCTTTCACATAATTTTCATATGCATGCTTGTGAAGATTTAATAGCAAGGCACACACGAAAGGGAAATCTGTCAGATCTGATCGGCAGTCCAGATCTGTAACAGATCTGGACTGCGGATCGGATGGCTCCCGCCGATCTGGTCTGTCGAGGATCAATGAGATATATGATCCGCGACGGACCAGATCGGCGGGAGCGATCCGATCCGCAGTCCAGATCTGTTACACATCTGGACTGCCGATCAGATCTGACAGATTTCCCTTTCGTGTGTGTCTTGCTATTGTTTATTATCCCCTTGAACTGAAAGTTCAAGACTTGACGACATCAATTGTTGAATCAAGAATAATGGAACATTATATCCCTCTACTGGAATCCAAATAGTTGAAGGGAGTTCTGATGCAACAGGAACTTTTTCTTGGAACCATAACCTTAATAGCTAACTTAATAAAAATAAAAGTAGAAGATATACATTTCATTTATTTGATCTTATTAACAAAGAGTAAAATATTCTGACTGTATAGTAATTTATCAGTTTAAAAAATATTCATACATTACAACCCACAGTAGGTTTGTACAAATAATATGAAACAGGTCAAACATATGCTTCACATTTATCATTCACCTGTTCTAAAATAAGACACAAACTCCTCCACATTATAGGGCCCCTACAGCATTGAAAGCTTTTGTCTCTTTTGAAAGAAGTAGCACTAGATATAATATATTCTTTCGATTAAGAGCAAATACCTACCGTTGAATGTTACATACACAAATTTCTTCAAAATGGGCTTATACGAAGTGGTTTTTTTTCTGATACGTGAAAACGATCAACAATAATCATTTAGAGACCGATGATGGCCATCCAAAACCCGTTTACTTACGAAAATCGTGCAATTTCATTCTGCAAGTTCTTTCCTCATAATTCCTCGAAAATCCTACCTGAACCATATTTTCCGGTCGCTTTCGTGAAAAGATCGTATAAGGAAGCCTTTTTTGTCCATTTACACATTCCAAATAAATTTTGAGCACCAAAAACGATACCGAAACTAACCAAACTTCTGGGGGACCGGAATTTCGTTTGAAATTTTTCCAAACGGCCAGATACCTAAAAAAAACTTCGTTATCAAGTGTAAAAAAGGCGATTAGTACTTACTTTTGCTTCATTCATGCTTATAAATCGATTTTTGGTCCAATTCAAATTTGCCGTTTGTACCCATGTCAAAATATCTTTGATACTTTTACTTTGATGTAAACAAAGAAACTGGCAACGCCGTTTTGTCATTAAAGATATTCTCTGTACGCGCACAGATTTTTTATCAGGTGCACCAATTCCTGAAAACGAAACCATGGCCAGAGTTGTGATTTTATAATTGTGAATGGAGTATATGTACCCATTAATTATGTTATAATATGTTTTATGTGTTCCCTTTTAACTGACTTTTCCAATATCATGTAAATGGTGTCAATGGAATGAAGGACTATTATTATTAATAGATAATCGCGGTGGACAAACACATTATTAACAAATTTATTGAAAACCATTGTCAATCCTTCGTTTTATTTTATTTTATTTTATTTAATTATTCACTCCTGGCTATACTACCTATGTTTTACCAAAAAAAAATTAAAATTCAAACAGCTCCTTCTGGGTGTTGCAGTTTCTTTGTCAGTTAGTATATTTTCATCGAATTCATTCTCATAATTGTGTTCGAAATTCGTTATCACTGTCTTCTCATGAATTCTTATAATCTATATATATAAAAGAAAGATGTTGGTTACACCACATATAACTCAAAATCGGATGGACTGTTTGTTATGAAACTTCATTTATGGAATCGTCTTCGGTCTGGTTATTATAAAATACTATAAAACTTCGAAAAAATTGATGAAAGTTTTACTTATGCATGAAATGCTTTTCCCTCCTTTGAATAAGGCCACTAGGTGTCGCTACAGTTGATGCGTAGTCGTACAGTGAATAGATAAGTCACTGTACGTAGTCGTAGATTGATATTACCGCTGTTAGATGACGATATGTGATTCGCATAGAACTCACGGTAACATGGAAGTCTATTGCCAGATCAAAAAGCGGGTAAACATCTCAAGTTGGGGGAACAGTGAATTTTTACCGAAAGATCAAGTATCTGATTTTGACGATCAGTTTCAAACGTGAGTTGGCCATCTTCATCTTTTTTCTCTATTTTTGAAATGCTTTCGAATTTCTGTTTGGGTAATAGATATATTTGCGGAAATAACTGAATCCAAAATTGCCCATCATCAGTAATTAACATATTATATTCGTGTTTCTATTCGCACAGAGTCAGTATTGTAAGCGTCAATAATTTTGAAACGTTTGCTCATCGGGCTTTCACTAATAATATACAATAATGTTTCATGGGTTGCCTTATCTGATCTGGTCGAATGACCATCAATAAATTTGAATATGAGTTCAACACAATTCACAGTGTTGATAATTTTGCCGTGTCGATCGTACTATCGACGTTTGGACATCTCGATTTGTCTTCTAACGAGCTTGATATCGTTAACTAAATTGAAAAAATTGAAGAGAGATTGACAGCTCATATCCATGGAACAATGAGAATCGCGCTGCTTCACCAACTGAGATGTTTACCCCTTATTTTGAGCTTATCAGCATAGCTAAGATGTCTCAAATAATGGTGTGACCACTGATTAGATTTTGAGAATATTAGAAAAGTTTTGTTTTTGCCACTTCAGGTTGGGCTATTAACAAATGACTGATTTTTTAATTCTGGTCGACGGGCTGTGTTAATAGTCGATAGTATCTTTAAAGCAATAATTTTTGTTCATATTCTTGACATTTTGATTCATATTAGAGGAAAGGTATAATATAGATTATACTCCTGCTATTCACAGTCATATAAGGAACTGCAATAAGAGAACTGTACAACGATTAAAAACAAAAAGTTATATGTTCAACAATTAGGTACCGCTTGAAAAAAGAGAATTCTTTCCATGTGAATTACAAAATTATTAAAATGTTGTATATTTTGAACCTTAATTTTGCCTAATATATTTCCTGTTTGAAAAAAAAGCAATGGTGAGTTTATACAACTTTTAAGTATAATTCAGGCGGTACAAAGTTCGCCGGGCCAGCTAGTGATAATTAATTCAGATTGTGTCAAACCTGTAATTTAAAGTCTAAGTGCAAACCACCGGAATTCCCGGGAGTATCCCGCAAACCAACAAATCTCCGCGCTCGTTAATTAGTTTATGAACACACAACTGTTGACAGACACCGCGGAAGCAACAGGTCCGGGGGTTTTAATTAATGGCGGAGCATCCCCTTAATTACCCCTTTCGCTGGTCCATTATGCAAAACCGACCCTCGTCGGCCGCGATCCCGCTCCTCCTGTAAATATATAATTACTTAACGTCTAATTGACGTTTATTACGAAAAGGGGTGTAAATGAGAGATTTAAATGTTCCAGATAATCGCGGCGGCGGACGGCTTTTTCTCGCCCGGGGGTGTTTTCTTGGCGGCGCGGAGATTTTAAAACGCCGATACGCCGCTTAAAACTGATTAATTGAAAAAGGGGTCGGCGGTTTCTGCGGATTCTGATTGTTCTTTGTCATTGTGGCTTCGCGATGGACTCCGTCTTTTTCCGTCTTAATCCCTTCTTTTTGACGGTGATGGGTTTATCCGGATTTCCCCTTTTTCAATTTGCATTTCCTCCTTATTTTTTCGCCTCGCAACTTTTCATCTCGATGTTAGATTCGGAGGGCAGATGATATTGGGAAAGTTCCCAAAGCAACACCTTTTGAGGTTGTCTTGAATCAAATATACTGCTTCACAAGAGTTAGGGATATCGTATTCAATCGTTTTTAAAAGTATGTAATCTTCGAGAAAATCGCTGTAATAGTAATTTACGTAACAAGTCCGGAAAATAGGGTTTTTTTGGACGAATAGACAAGATTCTAGGACGAGCCGGAGGCGAGTCCTGGAAGTCTGTGAGTCCAAAAAAACTATTTCCGGGCGTGTTGCGTACAATATTTTTTCGGCAACCGTGAAGAATTACAAATCAATGAGATGACACATCTCTTTATTGATTTTGATTCATATTTGAATTAAACAGAACACAGAACAGGACTGTCATCCGTTATTTCGTTGCTATTGTGATGATCATAACAATGACAACAACGACGTGTTTTTCCGGCCTAGGCCGGGAAATGCTACTTTCTCAAAGAAAAAGCGTCCGGGAAGTGGGTACTTCCCGGACGGTTGCCGAAAAAATCATTTAAAACTCAATAACAACTTTAATCGATCCAATAAAAATCAGTATGAGACATTTCGTCAATTTGGTCGCCTTGTTTCTGAAGTTTGGTTCTATGCATATGCTTCATGAATGTTCTTATTTTGCAATCAACTCAATTTGTCAACGGCTTCGATTTGAAACGAGTTTTCTGAAAATGCCTAGACGTAAATTAACAAACGCTGAGGCTAATAGTGCTATCGGAAAGCTACAGGGTGGCCTAACTCAGGTTGTTGTAGCGGAAAGGCTCCAAGTCAGCCCAAGTGTGATATCTCGACTTTGGAATAGGTTCAGGGAGACAGGTTCCGTGTTGGAAAGACCAAGGCTTGGTCGGCGACGAAAAACAACACCTGCTCGGGATCGTTTCATCACCGATTCGGCGAGAAGAAACCCTACATCTACGCGTAGAATGCTACGGAATACTCTTCAAAATGCAGATAGGGTCCAAGTTTCCATCGAAACCATTAGACGACGTCTGAGAGAGGTGAATCTAGGTTCTAGACGTCCATTAAGAGGAGTTCCATTAACACGTGACCATAAGCGTCAAAGACTGGAATGGGCAAGGTAACATATCAATCGGAACGATCAATGGCGTAGTGTCCTTTTCAATGATGAATCCAGATATGGACGATTTTCAGATTCTCAAAGAATAAGGGTATGGACAATCCCATGCATACCCCGTAATCGTCGCTATGTCCAAGAAGTCCATCTATTCCAAGGGGGTAGTGTTATGGTATGGGCCGGGATATGTTTCAACGGGCGCACAGATCTACACATTTGTCCTGGGAATATGACCGCCTCACACTATAGGGAGCATGTCATTGACAATGTTGTGCCAAATTTTCACGCTGCCATGGGTGAAACTTTTCAATTCCTAGACGATAACGTTAGACCGCACCGTGCAGCCATAGTTGAGAATGCGCGCGAGGAGCTTGGTATTCCACATTTACCAATACCTCCGCACTCACCAGATTTGAATTCCATAGAACATGCATGGGATATGCTCTAAAGAAGATTATATAATCATCAACCTATCCCAGAATCCTTAAATGATCTGAGAGTGCTTCTGCCCCGTTTATGGAACCAAATTCCTCAAGAAATGTTCAACAACCTCGTGTGTAGTATGTGAAGAAGATGTCAAGCTATTATTGATGCCCGTGGAGGCCATCCATCGTATTGATAGTCTTAAAATGCTTGAATTCTCTGGAAATAAAATTTCGTTATTTTACTCGATTTTTCTTAACCACCTTGTATACGCTGCAGACCTACAGGCTAAAATTAATTTGCAATTAGAAATCTATGAATTTTCATCACAAAAATCTCATTTTAACTATATTTCTTTGCGATTTAAGTCAATATCCCTAACTCATGTGGAGCAGTATATTTATTGCTATGATAAAAGCACAGAAAATTTTTAGTTACTTTTTTGTAATTCGAAATAAAGCTACGACTGGACTCCCAAAGGCCTGCTTTGTTGTCAATGGACTATAAGTGATTCCTCAAACTGTCCAAAATTTTTCTATGATATCACTTTCGTCAAAATTGCATTCGTGTGACAAGTACGATATTGTCAACTTTCATCGATTTGTGAAGTTCAAAACGGGAATCAGTGGATCGACAAGTAGCGCCTTCTTTTTCGGAATCTCATATATTATTCAGTTTGCATTGTCCAGAATTTGTCGAAAGATTTTGATTTACGTCGGACGTCAGCTGCACACGTCCAAAATTAACCTCTTTTCCGCTAATAACCGGATTTCACGAACCGTATATACGAGAAGGCCATTTTGTTTGAAACGTCTCTTATTATGATGTAATTGATAAATAATACATAAACCCGAAGATGGTCTCTGCGATCGAGCGTGACGCGACTGAGAAAATCCACTTTTTCCTGCGGTTAATTTTGTTGTTCACCATCGCTGTCAATGTGGACGACGAGAACGTCCATGGAACGTCATTATGGTCGTATTATATCGATTTCGATGGGTTCGGTCCGGTAGGAATTGATGGAAAATTGAGGATGGGTTCTTTCACACCAAAACCACGTATGTTACGTGAGTGATTGATTGAAAAAAAATTAATATTTCGTGATCTGTTTTTTTTTTCGGCGACGTTCTAGTAGAAGACAGGCGAGTGACCCTAGAAAGGTAACTCGAAAGGTTTCACATCGAAATGAGAATTTGTGAATTGTTAATTGAAACTGGACTTCCCCCCCCCCCATCCTTTTTAAGGTGTACAAAAAATATATGAACTAGCTTTCGAAACTCTCCTTTGAGTGGACAACCGAAACAAAGGCAACGTGAATAAACTATGCTCCACATGAGTTAGGGATATTGACTTAAATTGCAAAAATATAGTTAAAATAGGATTTTTGTGATGAAAATTCTTATTGATATGATTTCAAGTTGCAAATTAATTTTAGCCTGTAGGTCTGCAGCTTATACAGGGTGGTTGAGAAAAATCGAGTAAAGTAACGAAATTTTATTCCCAGAAAATTCAAGCATTTTAAGACTATCAATACAATGTATGTCCTCCACGGGCGTCAATAACAGCTTGACATCTTTGCATAATCCACACGAGGTTGTTGAACATTTCTTGAGGAATTTGGTTCCATAAACACGGAGCAGAAGCTCTCTCAGATCATTTAAGGATTCTGGGGTAGGTTGATGATTATCTAATCTTCTTTGGAGCATATCCCATGCATGTTCTATGCAATTCAAATCTGGTGATTGCGGAGGTATTGGTGAATGTGGAATACCAAGCTCCTCGCGCGCATTCTCAACTATGGCTGCACGGTGCGGTCTAGCGTTATCGTCTAGAAATTGAAAAGTTTCACCAAAAGCAGCGTGAAAATTCGGCACAACATTGTCAATGACATGCTCCCTATAGTGTAAGGCGGTCATATTCCCAGGACAAATGTGTAGATCTGTGCGCCCGTTGAAACATATCCCGGCCCATACCATAACACCACCCCCTCGGAATGGGTGGACTTCTTGGACATAGCGACGATTACGGGGTATGCGTGGGATTGTCCATACCCTTATTCTTCGAGAATCTGAAAATCGTCCATATCTGGATTCATTAGTGAAAAGGACACTACGCCATTGATCGTTCCAATTCATATGCTGCCTTGCCCATTCGAGTCTTTAACGCTTATTGTCACGGAACTCCTCTTAATGGACGTCTAGAACCTAGATTCACCTCTCTCAAACGTCGTCTGATGGTTTCGATGGAAACTTGGACCCCACCTGCATTTCGAAGAGTATTCCGTAGCATTCTACACGTAGATGTAGGGTTTCTTCTCGCCGAAACGGTGATGAAACGAGCCTGAGCAGTTGTTGTTTTTCGTCGCCCACCAAGCCTTGGTCTTTCCAACACGGAACCTGTCTCCCTGAACCTATTCCAAAGTCGAGATATCACACTTTGGCTGACTTGGAGCCTTTCCGCTTCAACAACCTGAGTTAGGCCACCCTGCAGCATTCCGATAGCCCTATTAGCCTCAACGTTTGTTAATTTACGTCTTGGCATTTTCAGAAAACTCGTTTCAAATCGAAGCCGTTGATAAACTGACTTCATTTCAAAATAAGAACATTCATGAAGCATATGCAAAGAACCAAACTTCAGAAAAAGGCGACCAGATTGACGAAAGGTCTCATACTGATTTGTATTGGATCGATTCAAGTTGTTATTGAGTTTTAAATGTTTTCACAGCGATTTTCTCGAAGATTACATACTTTTAAAAACGATTGAATGCGATATCCCTTAAGGCTTGTGGAGCAGTATATTTCTGGGAAATATTGAGTGGGAAAGTCAATAACAGGTAGAATTACGAACTTTTATAAAAGTAAAGAGCTCCTCTGTCATCTCTTCCAGTGGATAGAGCGGAAAGAAAAGCAGCAAAAACCTCAATACCCCCAAAATTATTCCTAAAACCGAATTAAAGACCCTCATTCCGAGCCGGTCCGCAGGTGGAATCAATTACGATCGCTAATGAACTTGGCATCCCTAATCAAATCCTCTCTAAATTACCGAAACTCCGGAGCCAGACGCGATCAAAAACCGAGGGTAAAACGGGCGTGAATTACCAGTGTTTAAGTGATAATTAACATTTATTTCGGGAGGAATAATTAGCGTTAAAGAGGGGGAAGGATCTGAGAGCATCATCCCGTCGCGGGATTAATGGAGACATTGTTTGAGGCGTGGAACCGGGGCTTTACATGCAAATTAAGTCCTTAGCATGCAAACCAGGAAATTACCAGCATCCTTGGTCGACACGCCCAAAGGACGAGAGGGCTTTTGAGTCGGAACAATCGTAATTTATTTTTTTGGCGTCCTTTTATGTTCAAAAAGAATCCATTGATGAGATATTCTTTTTTAAGATTTACATAATTTGTGTAATTGATTTTCGTGGCTTGTTTCTGCGTAGTCTATAGAATCAAGTTGAGCCACTCTAAGAGCTCAATTAGATTCTTTTTGCGCAGTTTTTACTGTTCAAGTGAAGAGTTTTCCCAATGAGGACTGAACGAGAATAAATTCGCTATCACAAAAACGCCTATATCTCTTGAACCAATTGCGAAAAAATCAAAATTTGATCATAGTTAGATTTGTTATGAACGTCAGAAACATGTGGAACATTTACTTCATAGATATTCCGATTCTCTGTCGCAAAATGTCAAGCGAAGTGAAAACACGAGAATTAATAGTGAAACTTTTTCGAAATAATCAAAAATGGAGCTTCGAAAGAATCGCAAAAGAGGCTCGCGTTCGTCCGGAAACGGTATCAAGAGTTGTTATGCGCATCAACGAAGATCTTACAATTAACCGCAAGGAAGGAACCGGGAGGAAGAAGGGGTTTCATAGCCCAAAAAAAGTGAAGAAAGCCATCAGCCTTTTTCAGAAGAATCCTAACCTTTCAGGACGGAAAGTGGCCCAAATAGTGGGTTGTTCGCAGTCAACCGTTCAGAAAATCAAGTCGAGTTGTGGGCTTAGAATATACAGAGTGCAGAAAGTGCCAGACAGGAACGCTATGAAGAATCAAGAAGCGAAATCAAGAGCAACGAAATTAAAAAAAGATTTCTTGAAAAATTTTTCCTGTTGCGTGATGGACGACGAAACCTATGTCTTGGCTGATTTCTCGCAACTTCCTGGTCAGGAATTTTATACTGCAGATTCGCGTGGAAATGTTGACGAACAATATCGCGTGAAAAAACAAGCAAGTTTCCTAAAAAATTCCTGGTTGGGCAAGCAATTTGCACTTGTGGGAAAAGGAGCAAATTTTTCGTTGGCCAAGGCTCTGTTTACTCGGAGATATACATCGAGGAATGCTTGAAGAAGCGACTTTTACCATTTTTACTTGAGCACGATGTGTCAACAATCTTTTGGCCAGATTTAGCTTCATGCCACTACAGCAAGGCCACCAAGGAATGGTACGAATCTAATGAGGTGGTTTTTGTCCCCAAAGAGGCCAATTCACCAAATTGCCCAGAACTCAGGCCAATCGAAAGATATTGGCCCCTGGTAAAAAGAGAATTGAAGAAGACTAAGAAACCGACGAAAACATTATCGGAATTCAAGCAAAATTGGAAGACAGCATCCCAGAAAGTGACTGAGAACACTATAAGAAGCATGATGGGAAGAATTCCAGAAAAAATCCATGAATTTTGTTAAAAATAGTTTTGGTTTTTTTATCGTGAAAACAGTTTTCATTAGAATGAGAAGATGATTCGAAAATGAGTTTGATTTTCGAAATCGGTCCAGTGGTTCCAAAGATATGAGCGTTTTTGTGATAGCGAATTAATTCTCGTTCAGTCCTTATAGACAGAATAATGTGATTCGAAACTTCCGGGGACCAGATTCTGAATCGAATTTTATCCCGATACACTTCGGCGAAAGATGAACACTGTTCCTTCTTCGAGTAGCGCGCAACGTCGTCTGGAAATGAGCGAATAAATCAAAGAAGAAGAAACAAAGCACCTTTTAGCGAAAACATTCATCTTGCCCTACCATCTCTCGAGAATATACAGCTCATTAAGAATCAATGCGAAGTAAATAACGCTAATGAGTTATTATTCCACCCGGCTATTATGCACTCAGGACCAACAACGATGATACATCTGTGAAGATATATGAGGTTCCACATGGTATATCAGATGATTGTTGTACTTCTCCGCGTCAATATTGCAAATGCGGACGAGGGCGAAGAAAATGCTGAAGAAAAAAGGGATCACAGAGCAGCCAATTTGGGATTTGGTTATGGACAATTTCATAAAAAAGATATGATCCTGCGGTCCTAATCGTGGTGGTCATTTGGCTGAAGTTATATTTTGCATTGAGGACTGAACGAGAATGAATTCGCTATCACCAAAACGCTTATATCTTTTGAACCACTGGATCGATTTCGAAAATCAAACTCATTTTCGAATCATCTTCTTATTCTAGTGAACACTGTTTTTACAATAAAAAAACCAAAACTATTTTTACAAAATTCATGGATTTTTTCTGGAATTCTTCCCATCATGCTTCTTATAGTATTCTCAGTCACGTTCTGGGATGCCGTATTCCACTTTTGCTTGAATTCCGTTAATGTTTTCGTTGATGGGCAATTTGGTGGATTGGCCTCTTTGGGGACAAAAACCACCTCATTAGCTTCGTACCATTCCTTGGTGGCCTTGCTGTAGTGGCATGAAGCTAAATCTGGCCAAAAGATTGTTGACACATCGTGCTCACGTAAAAATGGTAAAAGTCGCTTCTTCAAGCATTCTCCAATGTATATCTTCGAGTCAACAGAGCCTTGGCCAACAAAAAATTTGCTCCTTTTCCCACAAGTGCAAATTGCTTGCCAAACCAGGAATTTTTTAGGAAACTTTGCTTGTTTCTTCACGCGAAATTGTTCGTCAACATTTCCACGAGAATCTGCAGTATAAAATTCCTGACCAGGAAGTTGCGAGAAATCAGCCAAGACATAGGTTTCGTCGTCCATCACGCAACAGGAAAAGTTTTTCAAGAAATCTTTTTTTATTTTCTTTGCTCTTGATTTCGCTTCTTGATTCTTCCCAGCGTTCCTGTCTGGCACTTTCTGCACTTTGTATGTTCTAAGCCCACAACTCGACTTGGTTTTCTGAACGGATGACTGCGAACAACCCACTATTTGGGCCACTTTCCGTCCTGAAAGGTTAGGCTTCTTCTGAAAAAGGCTGATGGCTTTCTTCACTTTTTTTGGGCTATGAAACCCCTTTTTCCTCCCGGTTCCTTCCTTGCGGTTAATTGTAAGATCTTCGTTGAAGCGCTTAACAACTCTTGATACCGTTTCCGGACGAACGCGAGCCTCTTTTGCGATTCTTTTGAAGCTCCATTTTCGATTATTTTGAAAAAGTTTCACTATAAATTCTCGTGTTTCCACTTCGCTTGACATTCTGCGACAGAGAATTGGAATATCCATGAAGTGAATGCTCCACATGTTTCTGACGTTCATAACAAAGCTAACTATGATCAAATTTTGATTTTTTCTCAATTAGTTCAAGAGATATAGGCGTTTTTGTGATAGCGAATTTATTCTCGTTCAGTCCTTATTAACGGCATACTCTTTTTAATGAAATGAGCATTCGATCTTTAATTTGAGAAAATGGCATGTTTCTTTGAAAATCATAATAAAACCTCTTATTGGAAAACCGTTTAGAATGATCTGGTAACGATGGTTTGAACCGACGCAAAGAAGAGCTTTGCGAACGGTTGTGATGTAGACGAAGATTTTGCAGACGATGTAGCACATTTCTACACAGTTGCACCCATTGCTGAATCATAAATTTCGGTTTCAGGAGTTCAGGACTGAAAATATGGTGGTCCAACCCTGCGATTGCGTTAACATTCGATGATCGCAACGAAAACTGCGAATTGAATATTTCCAGCGGCTGCTGATGCTGGATCCGTCGCCATCAACCGGATCGCGTTTGGGCGTGTGCGTATCAACTTGTCGTATCTCAAATTTCCTCATCTCGTCCGAACAAAGCGCCCTTGTATGCAAATATCGAGGCGTCGTCTTCTGCGTAAAAAATCCATCGCCGAACTTTTCCGAACGTCGTTCCGAGCGGTTCCGAAGGGGACACTCGTACACGGGCAAGAATTGGAATACTTCTTATTGATTTTGAATTTTATTTAGCGAGTCTTAGGTGGTGACATTCCCCGATGCAATCAGGGATGGCGACCGGATCCGGTATTGTCTCTTGTCTCTTTTTTTAGATCCGTATTAGGCGCGCTACTGATTCCGAATGGGAACAAAATTCTATATTAGAATAATGCTCCAGAGTCCACTTAGTCAGGAACACGATTTATAAGGGTAAATGGAAAATTAATAATAAGACTTTTTTCAGAACTTGATTGGAATCTTTCCACAGGAATGAAAGCTGTTTATACTGTCATAGGTGGCGAATAACAGACAGAGAAAAGATCATAACAATAGATACATGGACAGTCGTCTTCATCATCTCGAAAGTTGCTAACAACCTTTTATTCTTAACTAGCTGGCCCGGCGAACTTTGTTCCGCCTGAATGATACTTGCGGTGGATTTCACAAATCGTAATCATCGGTGATCGGAGATCAACGGCTTGGTTCTCTGATTTTTGAACTGTCAAATGTTTCCATGGATATGAGCTATCACCATATATCTAATAATTCCTATATCGGCCATGAGCCAATCAAAACTGAAGCAGGGATTTGGTAACAATCAAGATCTGTGCTTGTGTGGCAATGTTGATAATTTAAATATTTTTTTAATTCTGTCTCTCTCCGACACATCGTATTATGTCGCGAAACGTATGTCATTCTTAACTTCATGTGAATAGTTTCGATCATAACCTCACAATTTCATATGAAAGGTTTCAATCGCTTTATTCCGTATTTAAGTATTTAAGTGACATATTTTCATTCTCGATATCTATTTTCTTGTTGTCTTTCAGAATAAACATAACCTCTAAATTTCTCGCAATTTTTGAATTTCCAGCGTACAACGCAATCGTTACCAAAGATTTGACTTCACTTTGAGACTGTGGAAAGCAGGGGTATAATCCATATTGATGTTATTAGATATATGGCTATCACACAGAACAGATACACAAGAATAATATGTCATTATATGTCAATCACGAATAAGGGCAATTTTGGATTCAATTATTTCCGCAAATATATTTATTACCCAAACAGAAATTCAAAAACATTTTAAAAATTATGAGATAAGATGAGAATGGACATCGCACGATTGGAACTCATCGCCAAAATCCGATTTACTTGACATTTCGATAAAAATTCACTGTGATATTCACCCGCTTCTGGATCTGTTAATAGCCTTTAATGGTACTATAAGCCCTATGTAAATTACACAGTAATTGATGTCATATGTTATTTTTTTCGACCATTTCAAACCACGACGACCGAAATGCTCGAAAAAATAACAGATGACATCAATGGATGGCCGCGAAAGCCTCAAGAAATTCATCGCCATTTAATTGTGATAATGTCAAATATAGAACCCTCACGATTACGTTATTTGGAAAAATAAAACTATACAAATAACTAATAATCATCAGTCATAATGTGTGAATAGCGCCATCTGAAGTGGTAAGAACGAAACTTTTCTCATATATCAACGAAATCTAATCATTTTAGACATCTGTAATCCTACGCTAAGACATTTTGGTTTTGCCCAACAGCTCAGAGTTGCAGGCAACTCAAATTACACACTATTACAGTGACTATAGAGGGAATATAGTCACTGTACACACTATTTGCTTATATCGCCATCTAACGCGGAGGATATCAAATGAAGTACAAACGAATAAGCGGTAGCGTAACTGTAACTGTAGTGACATCTGGTGGCCTTACTCAAAAGGAGGAAAAGCATTTCCTGTATGAGTAAAATTTTTATCGATTTTTCCAAAGTTTTATTGTATTTTATAATAACCAGACCGTAGACGAATCCATATATGAAGTTTCATAAGAAACAGTCCATCCGATCTCGAATTATAAATGGTGTAACCAACATCTTTCTTTTATATATATAGATTGTCTTCTTTAAATAATGACATACGGACTTATCTCCTTCTCTTTGGAAGAGGTGTGGTTTCCTGTTTTTAGTTGATTTCGTCCTCTGTTGATTACGAATCGTGAGTCCAATCGCCAAAACCCAAAAAGTTTCCATCTTCTTGAACTCGAAACAATCAGCATTGTTTGACAAAACTGTTTCCTCCCCACCAAATCAGATTTCTTCTTTGAGAATAAGTGATGTGTGCATCTTTAAATTTCTCCAATTAAAAGTGACCATCGAGTCGGATAAGTTGAGGTTCTCTTCCGTAAAACTTATTGGAGAAACGGTTGATGGTAGTAGTATGGAAATTTCAACGGTCATACAAGACGTATAATTAAATTAGGACCTCACCCTGTATATCCCGCTCTAATCTGGTCACTTCAGACGGAAGTAAAGGTTTTAATTAAATTGATTCCTCTGAACCCTTTCCAATAGAGGGGTTTAAAGAGATTCCAGGAATATTTGCGTATCCTTAAGAACAATACGGTGGAATTTGATCCTATTGGCGATTCGTAGAATATTCCGATCGTATTTTGGGATGAAGTTTCCAGGAATTATTCGATAGTCGATACGGAAGGGTTAGCAGAGGAAATGCGTATTCGGCTATTTTTTTCAAAGATCAAAGGTATCAGAGAATGGTTGATGTTCACATCAAACCAAGAGTATCTTTGAAATGAAAATGGTGATAATCATGAAACTTCTCAACTACGAGGATGTATTGATATCTAGTTAGCCTAGACCAGTTCCATGCATAAACAAAATATTGCGATACCATATCAACGAGCAATAACTTATTAGAAGTGTCAGTGTAGAGTTCGACGTCAAAAAAGTAAAACAGAGTTACGCAATAAATTAAAAAAAAGATGACCACCGAAATTGTGAAAATCGAAAAATTGAAGTTTCGAGTCATCATCAAGTACCTGTATTTAAAAGGGTTAAGATGTAAGCAGATTTACGAAGATATGCTTAATACCCTTGGTGATCAATGATTGAACTGCAAGCTTCAAAAGAGGTAAATTTTCCATTGAAGATGATGACCGATCGAGAAGGCCAGTTTCTGTGTCAGTCCCCGAAAATATCGATGTAGTTCAAGACATGATTTTATTAGACTGTCGAATTGGGCTAACACGGATATCTGAAGCACTGAAGATTTCACACGAACGCGTTCATCATATAGTTCACGTCAATTTGGACATGAGAAAAATTACTGCAAAATGGATCCTCAAATGTTTGAATGTTGACCAAAAGCGTGCAAGGGTAGAAGCATCGTGTTCGATCTGTGCTCGATTTGAAAACGATGTAGACTTCTTAAACCGAATTGTTACTATGAATGAGACTTGGGTACATTTTTACGATCCAGAAACAAAGCAACAATCGATGGAATGGTGACACTCTGGTTCTCCAAGACCGAAGAAGTTTCGTGTCCAAAAATCTGCTGGAAAAGTTCTTGCTTCAGTTTTTTGGGATTGCCATGAAGTAATCATGATTGATTTTTTGGATAAGGTTAGAACAATAACTAGAGATTACTATTCGCCATTACTGACCACTCTACGGGAAAAAATTAAGGAGAAAAGACGCGGAAAGCTTTCGAAAGATATTTTGTTTTCACAGGACAACACCCCAGTACACAAATCTCATGTTGCCATGCAAAAAATTCGTGATTTAGGCTTAGAATTACTAGAACACCCCCCTTATTCACTAGATTTGGCTCCGTCCGACTATCATCTCTTTCCTCAACTGAAAAAAGTTTAAAAGGTCGTAAATTTTCTTCCAACGAGGAGGTAATGAAAGCTGTGGAGGACTGGTTTGCAGAGCAAGAAGAAACATTTGTTTTAGAGGTCTATAGAGACGTTGCAGGGTCGCTGTAATAAATGTATTCAATTAAGAGGAGAAGATATTGAGTAATGAAATATTTTGACATTGAAATTTTGTTTGGTTCTATATATCCTCGTACGTAGTGTATTTCATTTTGTATCTTTTCAATAAAGTACAAAAGATGGCACCAGCAGTTGATTCCACATAAGGATAAAATATTAGTTACCGGCAATTCTAATTTTTATGAATAATGAAAACACTTAAAAATATTGCTCCTACTTCTTGCATTAATCAGGTTCCATTAGGGGGTATCTGAATTCCCAAATCAAACAAAATCAAATTTATTCACTCGCTTCCTCGGCACTCTTGGCCGAGTCGTTATAAGTTTACACCATGTAAGTGGGAAGAT
This sequence comes from Adalia decempunctata, assembly GCA_951802165.1. Classification (NCBI taxonomy): domain Eukaryota; kingdom Metazoa; phylum Arthropoda; class Insecta; order Coleoptera; family Coccinellidae; genus Adalia; species Adalia decempunctata. Next base: position 2,268,972 of record OX637695.1, on the reverse strand, counting down.
CCGTGAGATAAGGCAGCTAACGCATGTTATTCAATTAAAGAGGAGGCATCCGTTTGTGGCACTAATTAAATAACAACTACTTACTGGCATTATCGCTGATGAAAGACGTAAATTGAAGGAAGCCATTCCGCCATCTATTTACATGCGTATTTTTACGACGGAACAAATTGGTCTAGGTGTGGAACTGCCATCCCTAATTGTTCCGGATTTCCATAAATGAATAGATGTAAGAATAAATAAATATTATGGTTTCAACACTTCTTTCGACTCGCTTGGCTGACGATGGCTTGTTGATGTGATATTTTCATTAATTGGCGATCGTGCAGACAAATCGCTTCAGCATCAAATACTCTGCTCTATTCAGTACACTTTCCCAACAATTTTTTATCATCCTGCATAAAGCAAAGAGTAGCAAACAAAGATTTCCTATCAATATACAACTGACAATGAAACTGCAACACCCAGATGATGGAGCTGTTTGAATTTTATTTTTTTTTAGTAAAACGAAGATAGTATAGCAAAGTGTGAGTGATTAAAGTTTGGAGAAAAAAACGAAGGGTTACAATTTTTTTCAATAAATTTGTTAATAATGTGTTTGTCCACTCCCCAACACGTCTTGGCATTGATGCAATAAGATGGACTATTTCTTCTTGAGGGATACTATCCCAAGTACCTGTACTTCATTTCTCAGAGACGCCAATGTCCCTAGGGGCTGGGTAAATTTCCAAGACAGTCATGGCAAAGGATTTACATGGGTCACTTCAAAGAAGTTTAAACTAACTTTGGCAACATGAGGTCGAGCACTATCTTGCTGGAATATTGAATTCTCGAGCCGCTTAAGGTAAGGGAGAACATATGACTCCACCATTTCTTTAAGGTTACGCAGCGCTGTCATGTTACCTCGAATGAAGACTCAAGGTAACCTACTTGCATGTGCAATAGCACCCCATACCATAACACCTTCTGTCCGGTGTGCATGACGCTCAACATCAAACTGAGGTTCACGTCTTTTTCCCCGACGTCGTCTAACCCTTCTTCGGCCGCCATCATGTGAACCCAAGGAGAATCGAGATTCATCAGAAAAGACGACCTGATGCCATTCAACATTCCAATGTTGACTTTCTCAGCACCACTGTAATCGTTCCCGGCGTTGCTCAACCGTCACAGATAACACAAGATGGGGTCGATTATGCTGCAGTCCAAAAGAGCTCATCCAATTACAAGATGGCCTTGTTCTCCCAACAACTTCAGATCTAGTTGACGCAAATCGGTCTCTAATGGCCATAAGTCTTAGACGTCGATCTTGAACTTCATTTGCGCCCCTTCGGCGTCCCGTGCCTACTCTTCTTCCATTTTGGGCTTCATCAAACCACGCTTGACAACATCTCATAACAGTAGTTAGATTTCTGTTCGTACGGTTAGTGATTTCTCGAAATGACAACCTTGGCTACCGTAGACCAATAATTCGACCTCTTTCAAATTCGCTTGTTTGAAACAGGAAAATATTAAAATATCAATTCACAAACACCAAAAGAGCCCCTTAAATCTGAGGCGTTCAAATTCCGAACAATCCTCGCCCGAAAGAAGGAAAATCGGATTCCATTGATAGCCCTCAAAAATTAATCAGAGGCACCAAAGACAAATGTAAATTGCTTCGGTAATTGCCGGAACAGGCTCTAATTAATTAAAACAAAAAGCTCCGCCGACTGGGCTGTAAACAAGGGGGAAAATTAGATAGCACGATGACTGGTTTACCGCTCGCCGTCGAGACTGTAACCAGAAATTAGACGGAATTTTACACCGACCAAGAAAGTATAATGATTTATTTCGTTAATTATTCCCCGCAGTGAATAATTTTCAGGGGGAATTAAAAAATTATGTCCCGCAGTTGATGAGGTATTCCAAGCTGATTTACGTGTGAAGGGAAGTTTTCGAGTGATTCACGATTGTGAATGTCTCAGTAATTATGTCACTAGATATAGTAAAATTTATTTAATACGAAAAATAAAACAAACTTTTAACTTTAATGTCATATATCGTAGACAATGCTGAATTCAATAAAAAAGAAGGGCCCTGACGGTCAAATTTGAGCTTCCGAACAATCCGAACAAAACTAAAAAAAGAAATATCGAAAACAAGAAATCTAAAAAATTCATAACTTATACAGGGTGAGTCTTTGACTTCTACATATATTCTAACTGTAAATTCTTGATGCTAAAGGAAACCTTTTTTTCATTTTCCATTTTTCCGAATTCGGCTCTGTTAAAGAGATATAGCCATTTGAAAAAAAAAGTTGAGCTTAATGCGTGCCTGGATCAATTCTCTGCAAACACCTCAAAGTTCATACTTTTCGATTGAAATTGAGGTGATTATTAGATGTTCTGGTTGATACAATTAGAAAATACTCAAGCACTGACCTTATTTGAATAAGAATGTTACAAACACGATATTTCCTAACAAAACACTCAGTTCTGTGTTCTGTCCGATCATTTCGGCAATTGAAAAGCTATATTTCTCCCACCAAAATAAGTTCCTCCTTCGATTTTCCTGAAGATTAGTTTGTAAACACCAATAATTTGTTCATATTTTCCTCGATATTCTAAAACGATCGCATAAAAAATGGTTTTTCACTAACCTATCCTAACTCCATTAACCAAAGTCATATGATTCAGGGTCAATGACCTAAGCTTACCACATTCTCTGTGATATAGCACAGAACTATAGAAAAGACGATGCCAGATTGCCGATTTTCTCTTCAAACAATGCGAACTCAAGAAAGCAGTACGTCCCCTATCGTTAGCGGATGAACTATCACAATCGCTAAAGGCGTCTAGGCGTTGCTCTTTGAAAATGCCGAAAGAGTAGTTCTGATTCTCGCCAATATAGCGCTACGTTCCTAATTTCAGTTGCCATCCACGGCCTTCTGAAGGAAAGAGTAGGCCACTCTTCCCTTCAGAAGGCCGTACATGTACCCGCGATGCTCTGTGCTTCAACCAGTCCAACCTAAAACGTTAGTCAGCACGGCATAAACGAATTTCACGCTTTATTTATTTACAGAGAATGAAGCAAACAGGTGATGATTATGTAAATGACTTTCAGTGAATTGATGTAATAGTAGTGTCGTTCTGGTGTCGAGTTATATTGTTTCGATAGATATTTTGCTGAAGGACTGGTAACAATGAATTTCAATAAGAAACTGCATATGAAATGAATAATTTTATGTCGCACGAATGTGGAATTTTAATTCTATTATCACATATCTCTACATCCAACTTTTTTCATCATAGAGATTTTAGTCTTGACAAAGTTGAAAAACATTCTGACAACGTTGGTAACTTGTTGAGAGGCCAGAGAAAAATCATATTCGATGAGATTTAACTCAGGACAGCATTCAGATTATTCTTGAAATTCATGATTTTTTCCTCTAATTCAATCTTATACAATTAGGAATAACTTGAGAACGACGCGTTTTATTGAAAAAATATAAGAATACTTTTGTTTTCTTAAATAATTAATTCTTTCGAAAACGTGAACCGTTCATCTTTTTCAAGTGGTTTTATAGTATTTTTGCGTGAATTTATAAGTCAACTATACTGTAACTTTTTTACCAGTAGAAATATGAAATAAGTTTCAATTGAGAAATATACACCATGAATAGAGTAAACAATCAACCAAAATTCAGTTCATTCGAAATATCGGTTCCGAATATATGGAAAGAATAGAGTTAATTTCATGGATTTTTGACACCCTGTATCTTCCAAACGACACCGAATTTTGAAAAATGGTATGGGTAAAAAGTGTTTCGTTTGATGAGAGGAATGAGGCCTACATGGCCGACTTTAGTATCGAAATGTAGGTTTTCGAGGTCGCTGAATCGATTAAAGAATATTCCAGAGCCCTTACTAGCATAGTTTAGATTTTCCCTGTCAATTGGCATTTTTCGAAAAATTGGAAATTTCAAACTGTCATAGCCACCGTCCCTCTCGTCGTATCTACTATTCGTTTATATTTTGTTGATCAGCATATCTCAGAGTATCTCTGTGCCAAATATGAGCGATTTTAAAATTTTCAAATTTTGGGTGAAAAATGACTAAGGGGTAAGACCCACTGAAAACACCATATTCGTGGATATAACAAAAAGCTGGGAAAACCTTAAGGTGATAATGACTGGAAAAGTTGTTCGAACCATTCGAATCTTCAATAATTGCCATTGCGAATAGATAGCACCCATACCACGAATGGTCTGAGCTTGCGAACAAAACTCGAAAATGAAACATCGAAAACAAGAAAACTAAGGACTGAACGAGAATAAATTCGCTACCACAAAAACGCCTATATCTCTTGAACCAATGGAGAAAAAAATCAAAATTTGATCATAGTTAGATTTGTTATGAACGTCAGAAACATGTGGAACATTTACTCCATAGATATTCCAATTCTCTGTCGCAAAATGTCGAGCGAAGTGAAAACACGAGAATTTATAGTGAAACTTTTTCAAAATAAACAAAAATGGGGCTTCAAAAGAATCGCAAAAGTGGCTCGCGTTCGTCCGGAAACGGTTAAGCGCTTCAACAAAGATCTTACAATTAACCGCAAGGAAGGAACCGGGAGGAAAAAGGGGTTTCATTGCCCAAAAAAAGTGAAGAAAGCCATCAGCCTTTTTCAGAAGAATCCTAATCTTTCAGGACGGAAAGTGGCCCAAATAGTGGGTTGTTCGCAGTCAACCGTTCAGAAAATCAAGTCGAGTTGTGGGCTTAGAACATACAAAGTGCAGAAAGTGCCAGACAGGAACGCTGTGAAGAATCAAGAGCAAGAAATTAAAAAAACATTTCTTGAAAAATTTTTCCTGTTGCGTGATGGACGACGAAACCTATGTCTTGGCTGATTTCTCGGAACTTCCTGGTCAGGAATTTTATACTGCAGATTCTCGTGTAAATGTTGACGAACAATTTCGCGTGAAGAAACAAGCAAAGTTTCCTAAAAGATTCCTGGTTTGGCAAGCAATTTGCAGTTGTGGGAAAAGGAGCAAATTTTTCGTTGGCCAAGGCTCTGTTGACTCGAAGAGATACATCGAGGAATGCTTGAAGAAGCGACTTTTACCATTTTTACGTGAGCACGATGTGTCAACAATCTTTTGGCCAGATTTAGCTTCATGCCACTACAGCAAGGCCACCAAGGAATGGTACGAAGCTAATGAGGTGGTTTTTGTCCCCAAAGAGGCCAATCCACCAAATTGCCCAGAACTCAGGCCAATCGAAAGATATTGGGCCCTGGTAAAAAGAGAATTGAAGAAGACTAAGAAACCAACGAAAACATTAGCGGAAATGGAAAAATTCAAGAAAAAATCCATGAATTTTGTAAAAAATAGTTTTGGTTTTTTTTACTGTAAAACCAGTTTTCATTAGAATTAAAAGATGATTCGAAAATAAGTTTGATTTTCGAAATCGGTCCAGTGGTTCAAACGATATAAGCGTTTTTGTGATAGCGAATTTATTCTCGTTCAGTCCTTACAAATTCCATTACTTATGAGGGCTACATGGCCGACTTTGGTATCAAAATGTAGGTTTTCGAGGTCGCTGAATCGATTAAAGAATATTCCAGAGCCCTACCTAGCAAAGTTGAGATTTTCACATGTCAAATGGCATTTTTTCCAAAATCGGAAATTTCAGAGCTTCAGATCTCCTTATCGCACCTACTCGACACCTATATACTAGCGAGAAGCATATGCTCAAGTATGTTAAAGCATAATCCACCCAAATACGCAAATCACAGAAGTTTCCGTTCTCATCAAGTCGACGCCTATGTGTTCATTCACTCCGTCGACGCCGAAGAAATCGATGGCATTCTAGTTTTCTATCCGTTCTCCCGACTGACCGTTCCCTGCGAAAGGCGCCTTCCTCGACGCTTTTCCGTATGTGAAAACCACACGCCCGGCGATTGTGCTTTTCGCGCCGCACACTAGATGTCTTAGAAGAAAAAATCGCCAACGTCTTGGCTAGTTCGAGGCGTCGCCGACGGTGTCGACACCTGCCAGTGTGTGTGTGTGTGTGGACTGCGAGTATGGGGATGAAAGGGCTTTCCCATTCAAACTTCGCCTCTGCGCGCCATAAACTTTTACTATCCTCTTCATAGTTTCGCAAGAAACACCTGATGCTGGCAGCACGTCAAGGACGCGGTACGGTCGTCTAGGGGGGAAGGGGGGTATGGTGAGGAGCTGTTGGGCAGACAGAAGAGATTTGGTTTATCATCGGTGAATTTCATGCTGCTTTTCGATGGATAATTTATTTGTCAATGTCTTTCTTTTCCATTGGAAGTTTTCATTTTCCGGTCTTTTCCTTGGGGATTCTCAAACACTACTGTTTGGGACACTGGAGAGACCAATGGGGTCAAGGACCCCCTTCGAAGTCGACAATAAACCCTGGATAGTTCAAACAGATTCTAATACTTCAAATACTTGAATTTCAGACAAATCATCCAAATAATTTTTTTTGATTCTTTGTATATCACCGAACTCGAATGAAAACATATACCATAAAAAAGAGGAGACACAGCATCTCATTCATAAATTCGGGAATTGATGAAGCCAAAATTGAGTCAAATTTCAATTAGTGGAATGAAGATAGCATAAGGGATAGCAATATAAATTGTATTTGTTTCTCATTTGTAAAGGTCAGTTTTCAAAAACACAATATTAATCAAGAAAGTTTATTTTATCAAGTCACTAACTTGTAAAACTGACAGAGAACTTGCAACATTTTTACAAGTTAGTAGTATTATTTACATTCGAAAATTTTGTTTTATCGTCACATATGTTGAAAATCATGGTACAATTGTTATTTCCAGTAACACAGATTTTTGATGATGAAAGAGTTGATACTGATGATGATGAACCATCTGTTGACTCAGAAACTGCTGAACTCGAGGACTGCAGAACATTTGTACTCTCCTTACTACCAAATAATTTGCTAGACATTTCGATTTTGTTGACCGAATCATCGACATAACTCATCGCAATTTCGGTGCTCTTCCACCCTCCTGCACGCTTTAGTGCTAAAATATCTCCACCCGAATCCGCAACCATAGTGGCTCCAGTTCTGCGAAAAGAGTGGCCGGTGTATAACTCTGGGTCTTTTAAACCTAAATATTTCGCTATTTGCTTTGGGACACCACCAGAAGTGTGCTGGCCAGCATTAAGGGAAATGCACTTTCCATGTCGGTATGTCAAAAAAAATCTTAGGCTTTCTGGTCCAGGAGGCCGAAGATTTACATATTTTCTGTATAACATGCAGGGCTTGAAGCTGCAGCCATCATCGGTTATGGTGAATCTTCTTGTTGTTACATTTTCTGTTTGCCGCAATGTCACAATAACGTATTTTCTCATATCTTCTACATCATTCATGTTTAAGGAGAGAATTTCGTCACATCGACAATATCCAAAAATCCCAAATATTGTTACAATTTTCGCCAGCAACCATTGGTCATCAGGAGCATGTAAAAGAAATTGTTAAGCCTCTTCTTTACTTAATACCTTGGCCTTTTTTGGCGTATAACGCTCATTTTTTCGTTTCAGAAACGCTATTACCTTTTGAAATCTGCAAATGACAACTAAACGTCATATTTTTCAATAAATTTTTCAAGGAAAACAAACCTGCGAACAGGGGCATTTTCTTTCATTTCCAAGCAGCTTTTCAGCATAGACCATTTATTATTATTAGGGGTATTAGGGCTGAATCTAGCTGATAGTTGATTCAAGTAGACCAACAAAACATCTTCAGTTACCCCAATCACACTATTTTTGTTTTGCCACTTTTTGAAGTCGTCGTATTCTCGCTCGTACCTTGAAGCTGATTTTGCAGGTAATAAACTTGAAGCTACACTGCTGGTTGCCTCAATAATTTCTTTTGGTACATTCATTTTCGCTTTCGCCAAAACAAATGTAAAGAAAAATAAACAGACATGTTCATGGCAACGCTTCCATAGCTTACGACATTTGCGACAAATTGTTGAGATTTTTTTGGAATTTATCTAACCTTTTTACAAATGAGAAACAAATAAAATATGAAACAATACACGCAAGGTAACGGGTTTTACTGACTAAAGGAAGTAACTGACTCGCCTGCGGCTCGTCAGTTATATCCTCCATTCGCCAGCAAAAACCTTCTCACCTTGCTAGTAATGTTATATACTATATACAGGTCCAGTAGCGTGGTGTTATCGGTATTGAAAAATGGAAATATAATTTCAAGTGAATTAACTCTTTTTGACACATTCATACAATGTTCCGAACATTGGAACAGATTCTGAGTTAGGTGAACAGAGTCAGCTGAATTCAGAAATTGATTTTCCTCCGAAATCGAAGAAACTACGCCACTGTTACTCAGAATGATAAGAGTAGAACATTCTTGTGTGAACTCACCACAAACAAGACATATACGAATACTTTTTTCTCTGTTAGTACTGAAAATATTTCACGTATATATATATATATATGGTTGGAAGATTCACTCATATGCTATTTTCTTGTACGGAAATCAAGAATCGAGTATTGAAATTCTACTGAAGATAGAATAGTCCGTTACTTTATGATAGTTCATTCGAAGAAAGAATAAAAGTACTCGAATAACTCGACAGAAAACTACTAAACGAACAGAAGGACCTATGCAATTCTCCACTTCTCAATATTCCCACGAAATAACCCTTTAGATGACATTTGAATTCCTTTTTGCACAACTCGAAATAATCCAATATGAAATTAAAGTAGTACTACGAAACCTGTGTCACAATTAAACCTTAAAATAACTAACTTCATTTACAAAGTTAAAAAAGTGTAAATAGAAATCAGCATTGGCCAATGAGAATTATTTTACATTCGTGAGTGCCAACCGCCGTCAGTTTCAAGTGAAAAAAACGTGATAAATCTAAATTATGGCCAACCGGGATTGGTACTTTATAAGAGTGAATGGAGTATACAAGATCCTTGATTTCTGTTCGCTTCAGGAAGGCCTTGCTGTATTTTTGTTTGTCTTTTAATCTAATATCAAGTTTGGGTCATGAAGATTCAATATCGAATCGAAAATACAGGGTGTATTTGTTTTATAAAATGTTCTATTTAAAGAATTCATATACAAAATTTTGGACATCAATAGCTTGATACTACTCTGGCCTGTATCTCTGTTCATCATATCTCTACATCTCTGCACCAGGTTTATGAACATCCGCGAAGTTGGGTGATTTCTTAGCGGAAAACTTGTTCTGTACAACTTATACGCTGAACTGGAATTTTGTTTTGATTCACCTCAAATTGAAAGCATATCAACAAGTTCATTACTTGAATAAACGTGCGGCATTTTCGAAACATAAAACACTCGTAGATACCGTCGCCGTAACACGAACGAAGATTACTGATCACAATCGATATTCTGAGTCATGCATGATAAGAAGACAAAAAACAAGGTGTTGATGATTATATCTACGGAGGAGCAGGCGAGGGAGCAGGTTCGGATTGAGGAATTTTCAGATTCACCTAGAAACTATATTAGTTTCATTTTTTCGAAACAGGGGCTTAATCCATTCTAGCAACCCTTCTCACGGATGCAATGCTGATACTAAATACCTACTACCTACTACAGAATGTCCTTATAAACAACGTTCACAGCTTTTCTGTCATTAGACAATACAAACATATTTTGTTCAGAAGAGCGAATTGGGAGAAACACGGCCTTCGACGCGCAATTTACAGGCTCACGCGGCCATCTGGATCGGTATTGCCGGCGCCGCACCGCTATGTCCCCGCATTTTAAATCTGTAATATCTTCGGAAATATTCATTCAAATTACATGCTGTAGGGCGCATATTGACCTATATCGAATGGACAACGTATTTAGGTACTTAATTGGATAAAGATTGATGCTGTATTGCTCATAATAACTTCCTAAATAACCAATTTTTTTCCCGTAAAATGTGGAGAATAAAAAATTATTGTTGTTATTGTGGGTAATCCTTAAGAGATAGACATATACCATCGCGAACTTTTTTGTTGACCTATTTTAGGTGTACAATACCGTTTACATTATTTTGATTTATCTCGTGGGGTTCAGTCAGCGTTTGCCATGTAAGCGCAGAAAAATGTGTTCATTTACATCACATTAGAAACTTGTAAATTCATCAGTGTTTCTCTAGTATATTATGCAAGTATCATACATATTAACCTTCCTCCGTTGCGTAGTTTTGAAGATTTGAGCATACATAGGGACAGACAGCGATAGCGACTTTGCTTTATACTATATGTATTGATAAAAAATTGTTGGTAGAATGACTTATTTTGATGAGTTCTACCATCACTATTTAATTTTTCCCATCAGTGTATCACCGACATGTCAAAAGTGCAGGCCATAAATTCAGCGATACTTCTCGTGTTGATTGTATGCGCATTTTCTTAGTCCACCGAGGAACGTGTATTTGGAATTCCGAATATCAGATTTCATGTAAAGGATGTAAACCCAACTCTGGTAATAATTTCCGAATAATAGAATCTCTCGGAAAGGGAGTGCCATCGGCGTTATTCAACGTTCGGCAGCCCGACCTGACGACCTGTCGACGTCGTTTCCTCTTCTTCTTCGAGTACGCGCGTAAAAATAAAATCTAGTAGGCAGGCGGAGAGTCAGAGCCAGAGCTAGTCGAAGTTCAAGGCCCGTCGCGAGATGCAAATAGCGAAAGGAGAGTTTTCGATATCGTTCAATCTCGAGTATGTAACTCATCCATAATAGCAATATAAATATTTTAACGTGTATCGACCGTAGAATTATTGCCGTTGAGGCAGTACACGAGTTCACAATGCTATTATTTACGGAATACAGAATTCCGCGCATATCCCACCGACTCGGGGAAGATGTAAGGCCGAGCGGGCCGCGAATTCCGCGGGTCGACCGTGCCTCGACCGCATACGCTCGCCGGATGGCCGGAGACCGACTCTGATTCCCGATTCTTGCCGTCCGTCGTCGTCGTCGCGTCGTCCTCACGAGGGCCCGCTATCGATATCTCATTTCACGACCAAAAGCTGATGCCGTTCTAGACACTTCTCCGAATGTATTTTTCAGTTGAAATGATCTCCTTAAGGGAAAGTGGTACACGTCCGAGTCCGAGCTCGCGAGCTCCCTTCAAAAATTGGGCTTTTTATAGTACATCCAAGAATTATTGACATCTCGCATCTCGGGCGGCTTTGGAAAATCGAAATTAGGTTGGTAATGTCCGTTCAGTGATATTTTGAGTTGTAGAATTCAGATTCGTGTTGGAAATAACACTGATATTTTGTTCTGTCATTAATTTTTCGAATAAATTTGGCAAATAATTGAGCAAGTGAAATAGATATCTTCAGAATGAGGCTGTTGAAGAGTGTACAGCTAATAATTGGAGAGGCTTTCCATAGAACATATAAAAAGAAATAAGAGATTATTAGTCGAAATATATGGGAAGTTGCTGACATAAAATCCTTCATTATGAACATGATGAGGTCTGCCCAGATGAGGAAATAACAGTTGTGGTTGTTGAAACAACAGTAGGAATATTTACATTTCATATTTTGCACCTTCATTGTTCACAAATATTGAAAGTTACAATGTCATACAAAATTCTTCATTTATTAAATAAATCCAATTGTTAAGTAAGTTAAGTTTTGTTTCTGTCTTGATATACTATATTACAATTTTCCCAATCCATTCAGTTTGCAGGTTATCGTATGTGATAATTGGAAACATTTTCATGTTCAGATTGCCGTACTTTGAAAAAATACCATTTAATTTTCAGGTTATTTCTATATTTTTTCATTGCTATGATGAAAGCACCGAAAACTATTAGTTACTTTTTTGTAACTAGAAATAAAGTTGCGACTGGATTTTTTTTTAATGTGAGCTTAATCATTTCTCTAGAATGTGTATTTCTCGCTTTTCCGTTTTTTCGTATATTAGGAAAAAAACCAGATGTGAGCTGTAATTTCATAAAAATCTGGACAAACGATTTCATTTCCATGATATCTCCGTCAACTTTCGGGATGAATGTATGAAATTTTCAGTATACATGCGGAATAATATATTGCAGGATGTGTATTACTCAGTTTTTCTGTTTATTGCCCCCTGAATTTTTGAATGAATTATGAAGTAGGAACTTTATTGGTCATATTTTCAACCAGGTATTTCTCCTAATATACGAAGAAAAACGAAAAAGCGAGTTATGCACATTCTGCAAAATATTATTCCACATGTATACCGAAAATTTCATACATTGATCCCGAAAATTGACGGGGATATCAAGGAAATAAAATCGTTTGTCCAGATTTTCATGAAATCACAGCTCACCAGGTTTTTTCCTAATATACGGAGAAAAACAGAAAAGCGTGTAATACACATTCTAGAGAAATGATTAAGCTTCTATTTGACAAAAAATTGCTGGTCTACGCCGCATATACGAACTGAGATATCATGGAAATAAAAAGCCCAATTTTTGAAGGGAGCTCGCGAGCTCGGACGTGTACCACTTCCCCTTAAAGATCGGGATGCACTTTCGCATTCGTTTGAACCAATTCCTGAAGAACTTTTTCATTTCCGATTGAGGTACTTCCCAAATATACGACTTAAACCTATCAGCCACTTCTTCCTCCTTAACAGTTAACACATCAGCAATTTATTTTTGATCCCAGTGAATAAGAAGAGCATTTGGTACCAAACAACTGCGAGGAAGTCTCTGGAACTATGGGATGTGTATTTAAAGGTGAGGCTTTTCTTTTGACAGATGCAAGGCCGTAGCCAGGGGGGGTCCGATGGGGTCCGGACCCCCCCGAAATTTATTTTTTCAGAAATGCCAGATAACCATTTCACCGAAAATTCTTCGAATAAATTTTTTTCTAGCTACGGCCTCGGACGGACCCCCCCGAAAATTTTTTTTAGCTACGGCCTTGGACAGATGATACAACACATCAAAATAAGTCATTTCACCGACAATTTCATATATGAAATGTTCAATTTGAAAAATTTATAAAAACTTTTAGGCATCACTACCTTAATATTACTCTGGCCTGCATCTCTCTGTTCGTCATATCTCTACATCTCTGCACCAGGTCTATGAACATCCGCGAAGATGGGTGATTTCTTAGCGGAAATCTTGTTCTGTAAAACTTATACGCTGAACTGGCATTTTGTTTTGATTCGCGATAAATTAAAAGCGTATCAACAAGTTCATTATTTGAATAAACGTGCGGCATTTTCGAAACATAAAACACTCGTACCCTCGTCGCAACACGATCGAATATTACTGATCACAATCGATATTCTGAGTCATCTATATCTATACTAATATTATAAAGAGGAAAGATTTGTATTTTTGTTTGTTTGATACGAATAGGCTCAAAAACTACTGCACCGATTTGAGAAATTCTTTCACCCTTAGAAAGCTACATTATCCCTGAGTGACATGGGCTATACTTTTCACCCGAAAAAATTAAGGATACCTACTATAACTTCAATAATTACAAAAAAATCAGCCAAAATCAGCTATTTTCACGTGCGCTGCCAAAACCGTAAGACTAACGTGGATACAATGTATGACGGAAATGTACCTCTTGAATATTTCTACAAAAAAGTCCGGGATAGCATGTATCTATCTCTCAAGATTGACTTGCTATTACCTGTTTATGGTAATCAGATGTTTTCCAAAATTATGCACTATTTGGGAGTGTGTTTTTATGAATTGGGTATTGATCCTAATCCAACCTAATAAGTTATTTATCCCCAGTATTTAATTTAGAACAAAATTGCCCTTCACATCATACAATTACAACGAGTACATCAAAAGATATGGCAGGTTGAAGTTTTGAAGATGAAACCGCCGCGTGAAACAAATTTCTACTCGGGCGAAGCAGGGACGGCTTGTGTATGATAAGAAGATAAAAACATGTTGATATCTACGGAGGAGCAGGCGAGAGGGCCAGGTTCGGATTGAGGAATTTTCAGATTCACCTAGAAACTAGAAAATATTCTACTTTCAGTATTTCGAAACAGGGGCATAATTCATATAAAAAGTTTTGGTAAAATGGCTCATTTTGATGAGTTATACCATCATTCAAAAGAAGAACCTCACCTTTAAATGCACCCTGTATTTAGTCGCGGATTTAACAGCTTTTCTTTTTTTCTTTTCATGTAAAATCACAATTACAGTAAAAATAAACCTTAAGATAGTTTTCTGATTTTGACAGAAGCATCTTATAAAATTAAACTAATAATAGATGTAGTTATTTCGCATTTTCGCTGGTATTTTACCGTACCCTACTCGTAAAGATGTGAAGAATATCAAGGTGGATTCACATTTTCTTACACATCCTACATATCTATATGTACAAAGTAACATCAACTTCGTTTGAAAATATTTAAGATTTTTTCTTGATCTATTTAGGGTTATTATTCTTTCTTACTAGATATCAGGAAATGTGGTTATTTGAAAAATAATAGTTTTTTAAACCTTCTGTACTAAACTAACATAACTGAAAGATATCGAAATTAAGAGGAAAGAAAAAAATATAAAACATAATCGACCAACGATGATTAAATTTGAACAATAATCCTGGTGGTACTGGTTCATTTTTAAATTTTTTCACATTCCGAGTTGAACTACCGTCAGAAAATGTTATGCTCGCTTCAACACGGAATGTTATGATTTCTCAGATAGCTCGGAAACGATAGGCGCATTCAAAAACTTGTTTATCCTCCATATTTCGCATCTCATCTTTCAATTTACACCGCAAATATCTGGGTACGGGAAATGACTCCTCGAATCAATCACTTCATAACCACTTGCTTATCTGTGTTTCCATTGAAACTTATCTCTCTCCCGGCTCGAGGACGGCTAAATAAATAATAAAAAGTTAATGGGGGGAATTATCAGCGCGCATACTGTATACTGTATACGTCGCGGAGCTTCTTCTCACTTCTGCGGATAAGTCGAAGATGCCGACATGTTTCACATATTCGACCCGTTGAATTAATTCGGTACTGGCGATATTCAGCATTTTCTGAATGTTTTCTTCAATTGCGAATCGTGACGTGACCGACATAAACAACCGGCCGGCCGGGAGCGAGCGGGGGAAATATACTGTTTCTGCATTACCGCGGATTCGAATGAGACTGATGAGGATTTTTTTAAAGGTCGAAGACCCGCGGGGTTTTCCAAATAATTGATATTTCGTCGATGACGAGGATTGTCCGAGTTTTCGTCGCCAATTTTATAGCTGCCGCGTTGCAAGATTGCGATCCTGCAGATGACTGGGAGGTGGTAGAGTCCTCCTTAAGTCGTGGTCTATTTTCACTCAAATTGGTAACCAGTTAACCATATGACAGAAAACCGTCTTATAACCGCCATAAAATTGGATTAAGCCGATCACAACGAGTAGGAAAACTAATCGGATAGAGGCGCCACCGTGCATTTTATGGAATATCTCCATAGAACTTACATTATCACAATAAGTTTTTCTGTTGGGTTATTCGAGTACTTTTATTCATTTTTCGAATGAACTATCACAAAGTAACGGACTATTCTGTCCATTATTTTTCAGTACAATTTCAACACTTGATTCTTGATTTCCGTACAAGAAAATAGCATAACTGAATCTTCCAACCCTGTTTTTATACGTGGAATATTACCAGTATTCCCAAAGAAAAAAGTTTCTTCAACATTCGTCAGGTCATTGGGAATTATTGAATTTACATAATTTTTTCTCAAATTCATTATTTTCCCAAAGTGTTGGGTAGAGTTTCAGTTAACCAACAGAAGTGCGGTTCAATTTTATTCAATGAAAAATTTACCAAATTTCTGAATGAAAAGTTTAGAGAGCTAATGGACTGTATATAATTATAAATAGTCATTGAAACCCAACACAAATGAAAGGATAAATGCACCCAAATTAACAATTGCACTTACCTATTTCAGCAAAACGGTCAACCAGATCTTGTCGGTTACTCCTATTTCCATGAACAGAGTGATCGAGCTCGACAAACGAACATGGAATGGAGCTGACGTGAAAATCCGTTGCTAAAAATGTCAAAGTAGGAACACTTATCCTTGTGGCAGAATAATAACCACGCCACTGGTAACAGTACTTTTCGAACCAAATTCGCACAAACGAATGTTCTTAAATGAATGTAATTCGAATGACTCGAAATCACTAAAATTGTGAATCACAAGAAAAACTGAACTTTTCTTAATTCACGAAAGGAAACAGAATAAATTTAAATAGGCGGTAACAGATATATTCACGATTAAGGCAATCAATGAACTGAATGAAAAATATGAAAGATGGAACAAACATGCGACATATGCGCTCCACAGCTGACTCTTCTCGCGCCTACATTACATATGGGATTTCCCCAAGTACGGAGAAATTAAATTAATCTTGAAATGAATGAAAATGAAAAATTCAGAAAAGTTATCTGAACCGTTCACTTGGCGTGAACACAAAGTAAATAAACATTTTGATAAATACGTTATTACTATATGACCTCAATGTATAGGTTCAAAATATACATGGCGAAATGTGTCAAAATGCCATAGCCAACAGCGGTATTTCATAAAAGTGAATGGAGTATATAAGTAATACCTATACCTAATCCAAACGAAAGAATCTCCCCATAAGGCTGAGCTGCGTTGTTTCACGTAAAAGTCGTTATTCCGTGAAAGCATTCATTCAATAGAAAAACTCGGAAGGTTCCAAATAACAACAGTGTTGTGTTTGTCAGTCCGTTGTCCCCAATTTGTCAAACGCGCCGATGACAACACGCCCGACACAGGGTGTTTGAGCCAGGTGGTGAACGAATTAAAGAAATAAGCCATCAGCAGTACCTATTTCATCCAAATTCGAGGATAGTGACCGAAAATAATAGATATGGACCGCAATAATATATTATGCTGAGTGATCCTCGGTCAATGATTTTATTGAAAATTCGTAGGGAACACTGATGCTCTATACAGGGTGCATCGGCCGAAATAGCGCCGAAACTATACCGTGTCGAGAAAAACTTATATTTCGTGGTTATAAGGTTGACAAAAATCTACAAACTTAAAATAATTTTACATGTAGAGAGTGCGTCGAAAAAAAGTTACGGAAAATATGTAGTTTTTTCAAATGGAACACCCTGTATTTCATGGATAAATTTTTTCGAGGACAACAAAAGTGCTTTACACTTATGCCTCATTTTTCAAAATTCAACACGGCGTTGACACATAATTCGTAATTTTAAGATATTTTTAGTGTGGTTTAAGAGGTTCATCAAAATTCTTATATAGCAACCGCTGTGTTCGATCTAGATGAACAAAATTTTCACAGTGGTTAGCTTAAGGTATCAGAGTCATAATTCGGTAAACATCTGATGTTTTTATTTATACAGAGTGTCTATTTCAAATTTACCAATTTACTCAAATTGAATATGCGATAATACGATTATTTTATATGGGACAACTGTATTTTTCTCTTTCATTAAATTTGTTATTCAAATGTCTACATTTTTTTCGAGGTATGTCCCAAACTTAAACCGTTTTTTTTAGATATTTCACATTCTTTAGAAAAACCCATATCTCTAGCGATTGTAGAATTTTTGATTGTTTTAAGGTGGGCGTTCAACGTGGTGTGTTTTTATTTCAAGTTGCATTCGAAGATGGTTTCACTTTGAGAACTAAATTTTGTGGGTAAACTCAGAAAGGATTGGAGTTCTTAATGAAATAATTGAAATCGATTTCATTTCGGAAGTTCATTTTTTTCGTTCAAAAATAAAAGAAAATCAGCCAACTCATGCTTCTGTTTTATTTCAAACGAAAGATCCATGAAAATAGTTCAACTTCCGATAAAAAGTACAGATAATTTCGTTCAGAAAATCAACTTGAAATACGGAATTGGCAGAGAATGGCCAAATTCAAATATATGGAGAGAAATAGTTCCTGCTTTACCTACGTAAATTCATTCACAATTATAAAATCACAACTCTGGTCTTGGTAATTTGACACATTCCACTCTGTATCGAAGTTATGACGTTTTTCAAAATATTTTTATGTTCCAAGTCAACACTATGTTGCCCTTTCTACATTCTTAGCGTATTTCTCAGAATGTGAATTTATTCGGAAAATGAATGAATTGGAAAAGATGTGATGGGCGAAAATAATTAACGTTTTTATGAATTGCGATAGAAAGGATTCCTTTTCTAGTTATTTGCATGAAAAATACAAGAGATCACTGTTGAAATATATTATTTTTCGCCATGGAAGAAAATTGCATCGCCTTCACATAATTTTCATGTGCATGCTTGTGAAGATTTAATGTTTATTATCCTCTTGAACTGAAAGTTCAAGACTTGACAACATGAATTATTAATTCTATAATCAAGAATTCATTAAAAAAAATCAACTCAAAGATATAAGATGAATTGATGGGTAATTACAAGAATCAACAATATCAATTTTATTTTGTTGATAAATTTCTTAAAATCAATGTTGGGATATAGAACTCGGCTGCGTTTGTTCAAACAACATCTAAAGAAGACATTTTTTACCATCTCGACCTTTGAAAGGCGTTTCTTATATAGGAGAATTAGGTCTAAGTTCCACCTCATTAGTGAGGTACCTAACTTTTGCAAATCTGCTCAGATATCGCTTTTTCAACGAAATTCCCGTGTACCCATTCAACCTCGAAATGTAAACATTCGTCCTGGTCTTGAAAATCGTCCTCACACTCCAAACTGGTGCTAAAAACAATAAACATACGTTAATATTGGATATTCGACGAAAAACTCACCTGCAAATATCGATTAAATACCAAAAATCTGCGAACAATTTGTAAACCTAACAAAATGTGGAATATCTTTGATACCTACTTTTACTTTGATGTAAACAAAGAAACTGGCAGTCGTTTTGTCATTAACGATATTTTCTGTGCGCGCACTGACTTTTCATCGTATGTTCTGTGCTTTTCATCAGGTTCACCAACTCCTGAAAACGAAACCATGACTTCCTATGTGATCAAATAAAAGTGAATGGAGTATACCTCTTCACAAATTTTATAGTTCAGCGATTTTCGGATAGAGAGAGCCATTGTACATTTCATTCAAAAGGAGAGATATTCATAGAACTTATAGTGATAATGTTCTATGAAGATTTCACATAAAATTCACGGTGCCTCTGTCGGATTAGTTTTTCTACTCGTTGTTATCGGCGACGTTAATCTAAAACTTCCTTGACCAAATACATGAATGTCAAATTCGTTTGAAAACTTGATCCTCTCTCTATGCTAACTCGTGATCATCAATAAAAAGTACAAATCCAAGTTAAATTAGAGTCAAAATATCAACATCTGCACATCTCGCACTCAAACAAACTCTAATCCCACAGCAACGTCAGCAACCAATAGGACAAAACCGCTGTCCATCGAATCTACCCGATCGGCTACACCTCACCTAACCTCACATAAATCAGCTCGTCCACGTCCAATTACAAATCCAAATTAATAATTTTCCTAATGAAAAACTGGCATCAGTGTAGAGCGACCCAATCAAGAGACGAAGAAAAATGAAATTGTTGCCGACTCTAAACTTATTTCGAGAGCATTCAACCGGGCATCGTCCCTCCCCACCGCCATCCCCTCCACTTCAGGTGTGTCAGAGTGGGGGTGTTATCCCCTCTTAGTCCCGCCCCTCATTGGCTGTCAACATTATGCAGAAACAGTTGAAGCTCAAACACGAAGCGGTCATGTTGTCCGCGAAACACAGTCACACGTTCTAATTATTATTTATGGACACCTGTATAGTTTTATGCCCGCCGTTCAGTGCACGCTCATCCCAATCGGTATTTGTGTTGTGATCCGACAGTTTTATGTTGAGTGTTATTTGAATCTGTGCATTCCCAGTGCGCTTTCTTATTGGTTATTGTTGCTTTTGTGACTCAGGTGTTTTTGAGGATATTAACCCGTTGGAGGACATGATAACAGGTAGGCTTATGCAAATTCGGAGATCGGTACCTATTTCGCGGCGAGACGAGGGATGCTGGGACACGTGACCGTTCGGGTCGGTTTTGCATATGTACCTGCTGTTTTGCATAACTCCTTTCCGGTACCTATGTCGTGTGCGGACTTAACAATAACACGTGCTGTTTCGATCAATCTCTTATTATGCAAACTATCAAATGGTAATGCTCTTGAAGGATGCACCTTCTTTTCAGAGTCGTTCAAATAGGTGCTACTGGCTGAACCTAGCCAGCTATCTATACCTGTCTTATAACTTATGGCTTTAACTTCATTCATATCTTCTTGCTTCTTGTAACAAGAGTCACCCTTATCCTTCGTTAAATACATGGTGAAGATGTTTTTCGTTAACACACACTTTGTTATTACAAGCATAGGATGAATCATCTTTCCTTTTGTCTATATGAAGTCTGAATTGTTTTTCCTTCGTAATTTTCTTTGCTGGTTCATATATTCCAATTTCTACTGAAGAGGAAAAATAGATAATTAAACTTCTTGCTAATTCGGAAAGCTCTCGGGAAAGCTTAATTACATATAGTTATTATTCAATAAGTCTTCTTCAACTTTTCTTCTTCTTTCGACTGAGTAGAATTGTCGACTAGTTTGAGTTTTTACCGAATTTGTATCTCACAAAGATCTTGAAGAAGTGGCTTTTGAAAAATTTGTGTATCTGTTTAGGTATGCTGATTATGGTTTTCTAGAGTCGGAACTATCGAAAGAATTGTCCTCCGAAGTTGTAAAGTACCCATAAGATTCTAAAGCAAAAGTCCTTGTTTTTTCCATATTTTAACAACTATATTCTCTTGAATGGCTTAATTTGGTACACCCTCATTTGCATATTGTATGTCTTTTCTTGTATTTTGTGCGAGAAATTCAAACGATTACCAAAAAGTTTCATGCTCTTATGAATAATTTACGAAATTAGGAAATTCCTCTGTATCCAAAATAACCCACTTCTTTATTTCATTCTCCCAAGGATATGCTCGTCATTCCACATAAATCTACAGCTAACATAAGTAATGATTCATCTTTACATAATATTTCAAAACTCATCATGTTTTTGGTTCTCTTCTGCTACCGCATTCTTGATTCGAAGTTTATATTTCTTTACTAAGTATAACTTATTAAAAAGTGTTTTCATCAATTTCGAGATTGCTGCTGATGAAAACCATCGTGAGAGAATGAAATTCAGTTCGAAATCTTCTCTGTAGAGTTCTTTTTCCAACTGTTAAAGTTTGGTTTCATTTGGATCAATCTTTCTTTAAATTCGCCGAGTCAAAGATTCAGTTTTTCGAAAATCACAATACACTGTTCACACGACAGATGTTCTGTTTGAAACCTCTTCTTCAAATTTGCGAATGAGTAAATTTTAGTCAGTTTATCATGAAGCAAAAAGCCACCATGTTTTTTATAGAAAAATCAATAAAAAGCGCATAAAAAATGACCATCTTATGTCTCTACCAATCGAACTAAATATATGAAATAGTATCAACAGAAAACAGATATATTGTCATTATTGTCTATACAAAATATTGTTTAATGCATCTTATACTTGGGCATAAAAAAGTTCTTCTATTTAGTAACAATGTTAGATGTTCATTTCTCTTCATACACATTCTTTAGCTTTGCAAAACTCTAGTTAATATTTGTCATGATATATTCAAAAGATGCAAATATTCATTTGCGTATAATTCTGTTGTAACTTTTTGTGAGGAATATTTTTCTTTCTTGATTTCATTTGATGTGAATAATACAAGTGTAAGAATGATAATAACTAGATAGTCTTCTGATGTCTTCACTCAATTTCATCTTCTTTGTTAAGAAGAGATTCAGTTTCACAGCAACTTCATTTTTCGAATTTTACCTAACAAAAATGGTAGTTTCAAAGTCTATATCCGTCTAAGCTACCAAAACTTGTTTGTCATTGAATTTCTTGTGGATCTTACTGTGATTTCTATTACCTGATACTTGGATTTGTAGTCTTCGTTTTTTTTGAGTCAAAACGTATTTTCTCATGCTTCCTTAGTATTCATTTTACTTGTACTAATATCAAGGAACCACTTAGATCTTATGGGTCCTCTTTATTCTCCTCCATTTATCTTACCCCATTAAAATTTACATATTTCCTCGACTTCATCTCGAGAATACGACATCCAATTATCGAATTAATTTTGTCCATCCCCAAAATTGAATTACGCAACTGAATATCTCTTTTTATAGCGACAAAACCAAGTAGCAAGTGCCCTCAAAGAAATCGCTCCCTTTTCAGAGTGGTCAATTCTCATCAGCGATCTCTTATCCAAACCTTCATCTTATTCATGACGAAAATTCGCTACCCTTTGATGAAAACAAACGTCCAGTGCGTTCTCTCCCTTTTTCTCGCGTACGAAAGACGAGACAGGGTGTCTCTTGACAAACTGAATTGTAACCCTAACATTGTTTCATAAGCCTCAATTATGGGGGTAAAAACTCGAGGGGTGATATGCGCGTTCTTATATATTATGTATGGAGCAGTATGGGACACGCTGTATGATTCATGAAATTCCGTACTTCTTGTCGTTGTCGAGGTGTCTGACATATCGTGCATTAAACGTCGGTGAAGCGTTCTTTTTGACAGGACGGGGATAATTAATATGGCCGATGTTTGGTTTGTTCTATCTACTCTTCAGGAGTGATACGATTTTTAGTTGGTCAAACATTTTCATCGTTTGAAAATTTGATATAGTGAATTTGAGATCTTGGTTCTCTAAATGTTGTGCTTGTTGTTCTCGCCAAGAAAATGGTTTCTTTGAGTTTTCCATTTTGTCCTGTGGTCTTCAGTGGAGTTAACTCAATAGCCTGCTTGGTCTCTTCTATAGGGTCTTTCTTCTATATCCACATGTCATTATTTCACGATTGAAGTCTTAAGTTTATCAATTTTTCAAGCTCTTTTTGTTTAGAGCATATTCTTGTTCGTGTGAAGGCATATTTCACCGTGTATATTTTAAAAATGTTAGGTTATTGTCATTTTCCTGTTGGGTAGAGGTCGTAGTGATTACGTATTTATCAAAATGTTTATTTACTTTGGGAAATAATGAATTTGAGAAAATATTTTGTGAATTCAATAATTTCAAAGACCTGGCGAATGTTGAAGAAACTTTTTTCTCTGTTGAAACTGGAAATATTTCACGGATATAAACAAGGTTGGAAGATTCAGTTATGCTTTCTTCTTGTACGGAAATCAAGAATCAAGTGTTGAAATTTTACTGAAAAATAATGGGCAGAATAGTCTGTTACTTTGTGATAGTTCATTCGGACAAAAAATAAAATTACTCGAATAACCCGACAGAAAATAAGCCTACAGAAGACATTTAAATACGTTTTTTCACAACTTGAAATACTCCTGTATGAAAATGTAGAAGTACTACGAAACCACGAATCTTCTGTCACAGTTAAACCCTCGGTTAAACCTTAGAAGAACTACAAAGTTTAAAAAGAGTACATAGAAATTAGCATTGGCAAAATCTCTGAGAATTAGTTAACATTTCACGATTACCCACCTGCGTCAGTTTTGAGTTAAGAAACTTGATAAACCTTTATAAAAGTGAAGAGAGTATACAAGTTCATCTATAGCCATGGAAATTTGATATCTTTTTAGACTTGCATGGTAGATTTTGTTGTTGTTCGAGCTCTTATAAATTTAAAAGCGTTTTTAGTTGCACCTTTTGGCGATCATAGTAAGGCTTAAGTAATAGTGATAGCTTCACTGGAAATCGTATTCGAAACAGTGGAATACCTATACAAGATGTTGCATATATACTCCATTCACAATTATAAAATCACAACTCTGGCCTTGGAAATTTGACACATTTCACTCTGTATCGAAGTTATGACATTTTTCAAAATATTTTTATGTTCCAAGTCAACACTATGTTGCCCTTTCTTCATTCTTAGCGTATTTCTCAGAATGTGAATTTATTCGGAAAATGAATGAATTGGAAAATATGTGATGGACGAAAATAATTAACGTTTATATGAATTGATTGAAAGGATTCCTTTTCTAGTTATTTGTATGAAATGTACAAGAGATCACTGTTGAAATAAATTATTTTTCGCCATGGAAGAAAATTGCATTGCTTTCACATAATTTTCATATGCATGCTTGTGAAGATTTAATGTTAATTATCCTCTTGAACTGAAAGTTCAAGACTTATGACGACATCAATTGTTGATTCTAATCAAGAATACATTAAAAAAATCAATCCAAAGATATAAGATGAATTGATATGGGTAATTACAAGAATCAAGAATGTCAATTTTATTTTGTTGATAACTTTCTTAAAATCAATGTTGGGGTATAAAACTCGGCTGCGTTAGTTCAAACAACATCTAAATAATACATTTTTCACCATCTCGACCTTTGAAAGGTGTTTCTTATAGAAGAATTAGGTCTAAGTTCCACCTCATTAGTGAGGTACCTAACTTTTGCAAATCTGCTCAGATATCGCCAAATTTCTTGGAAAACCTGAAAAATATCATCCTAATCGACCTCTCGAGGCTCCAGCCGATCCATCTACTGCGATATCTGTCCAAATACCAGCTTTTTCAACGAAATTCCCGTGTACCCCTTCAACCTCGAAATGTAAACATTCGCCCTGGTCTTGAAAATCGTCCTCACGCTCCAAACTGGTGCTAAAAACAATAAACATACGTTAATCTTGGATATGCGACGAAAAACTCACCTGCAAATATCGATTAAATACCAAAAATCTGCGAACAATTTGTAAACCTAACAAAATGTGGAATATCTTTGATACTTTTACTTTGATGTAAACAAAGAAACTGGCAACGACACGTCGTTTTGTCATTAACGATATTTTCTGTGCGCGCACTGACTTTTCATCATATGTTCTGTGCTTTTCATCAGGGGTACCAACTCCTGAAAACGAAACCTATGTGATTAAATAAAAGTGAATGGAGTATACTTATACAGAAAATATCTAATAAGAGTTCGATCTGAAATTGTTTTTCCTTTGAGCATAAAATAAAATAGGTAAACAAAATATGTTTTTCTACTTCTCGAATTTCTTTCTATCAACTCATTTCACGAAACCATGAAATCGCTTTCGCTCTGGAAAGGCAGATGGTTTTCACCTCGACACTGTCGGATTCTAGTTTGTAAGTTCTAGGCGTGAAAACAATAATTACACAGAGGCGTAATTAGCGTTGACGAGAAACTGTTTAATAACTTTTTAATGGCGGTTTTTTCGTTGTTCCGACGACTTTTTACGTAATTATTTTGCATAATTGTTTTATTTCTCGCGATGGCCGATTGTCAGGATTGTTCCTGTATAACAATTAGACATACCTCCGTCGTTATTATAGTCGCGCAATTAACGATCTATAGGTAATTATCGTTGGAATTGTTCGGGAACTTTCTCTGGCCAGTAACAAAGAGCGTACTTTGCCATATGTTGCATATGAGGATTTTCGGGCGAGGATGATAACATATTAACATAACAGCCTTCTCTTTACTCCCAAACCGCCAATGATACATGGCAACGCAGCACTGTAACATCTTGAAGCACAGCCGTCTTAAAAACAAAGAAATAAGGGCAGGTCTATTTCTTGATAGGTTTCAATCGCTTGTTTTTCGAAAAGAAGACTTCGAAATATGTATTTGCAATACTTAATAGATCTTTATTGATAAAATGTCCATATAGGATCAGTTTTGGAATTGCCCAGACATATATTTCAAACATAGATTCTCAAAGCTCGGTTGTTCTTCATATTTCCTTGATAATTCAAAAATATCGGGTATACTCCATTGACTATAATAAAGTATCCCTGTTGTCCAATATTTAGGTTTATCAAGTTCTTTTACTTCAAACTGACGCAGGTTGGTACTCGTTAAATGTCAAATAATTCTCAGAGACGTTGCCAATGCTAATTTCTATTTACTCTTTCTTAACTTTGTAAAAGGAGTTAGTTCTTTTGAGGTTTAAGTGTGACACAGGTTTCGTGGTACTACTACATTTTCCCATTGGAGTATTTCACATTGTGCAAAAAGGTATTTAAATGTCTTCTGCAGGCTTATTTCTTGGGAATTTCGAAAAGTGGGGAATTCCTCTGTTCGTTTAGAAGTTTTTCTGTCGGGTTATTCGAGTACTGTTATCCTTTTTTTGAAAGAACTATAACAAAGTAACGGACTATTCTGTCCATTATTTTTCAGTGGAATTTCAACACTCGATTCTGAATTTCCGTACAAGAAAATAGCATAACTGAATCTTCCAACCATGTTCATATACGTGAAACATTTCCAGTATTAACAGAGAAAAAAGTTCCTTCAACATTCGTCAAGTCTTTAGAATTGTTGAATTCACGTAATATTTTCTCAAATTCATTACTTTCCCTAACTAAAATAAACATTTTGATAAATGTGAAATTACTACGACCTCTATGTAGAAAGGACAACGTTGCTTGGTTATCTGACTGGAAAATGACTATTACCTAACATTTTCAAAATATACACGGTGAAATGTGTCAGAATTTCATGGGCAACCTGGATA
Organism: Adalia decempunctata; assembly: GCA_951802165.1. NCBI lineage: Eukaryota > Metazoa > Arthropoda > Insecta > Coleoptera > Coccinellidae > Adalia > Adalia decempunctata. The sequence goes on along the minus strand of OX637695.1, from coordinate 2,242,383 downwards.
CATTATAAAAGTGTATGGACTATAAGGACTGAACCAGAATAAATTCGCTATCACAAAAACGCTTATATCTTTTGAACCACTGGACCGATTTCGAAAATCAAACTCATTTCCGAAACATCTTCTGATTCTAATGAAAACTGTTTTTACAATAAAAAACCAGAACTATTTGTTACAAAATTCATGGATTTTTTCTGGAATTCTTCCCATCATGCTTCTTATAGTGTTCTCAGTCACTTTCTGGGATGCTGTCTTCCACTTTTGCTTGAATTCCGCTAAAGTTTTCGTTGATTTCTTAGTCTTCTTCAATTCTCTTTTCACCAGGGCCCAATATCTTCCGATTGGCCTGAGTTCTAGGCAATTTGGTGGATTGGTCTCTTTGGGGACAAAAACCACCATTCCTTGGTGGCCTTGCTGTCGTGGCATGAAGCTAAATCTGGCCAAAAGATTGTTGACACATCGTGCTCACGTAAAAATGGTAGAAGTCGCTTCTTCAAGCATTCCTCGATGTATATCTTCGTGTCAACAGAGCCTTGGCCAACGAAAAATTTGCTCCATTTCCCACAAGTGCAAATTGCTTGCCAAACAAGGAATTTTTTAGGAAACTTTGCTTGTTTCTTCACGCGAAATTGTTCGTCAACATTTCCACGAGAATCTGCAGTATAAAATTCCTGACCCAGGAAGTTGCGAGAAATCAGCCAAGACATAGGTTTCAACGTCCATCACGCAACAGGAAATATTTTTCAAGAAATCTTTTTTTAATTTCTTTGCTCTTGATTTCGCTTCTTGATTCTTCACAGCGTTCCTGTCTGGCACTTTGTATGTTCAACTCGACTTGATTTTCTGAACGGTTGACTGCGAACAACCCACTATTTGGGCCACTTTCCGTCCTGAAAGGTTAGGATTCTTCCGAAAAAAGCTGATGGCTTTCTTCACTTTTTTTGGGCTATGAAACCCCTTTTTCCTCCCGGTTCCTTCCTTGCGGTAAGATCTTCGTTGAAGCGCTTAACAACTCTTGATACCGTTTCTGGACGAACGCGAGCCTCTTTTGCGATTCTTTTGAAGCTCCATTTTTGATTATTTTGAAAAAGTTTCACTATAAATTCTCGTGTTTTCACTTCGCTTGACATTCTGCGACAGAGAATTGGAATATCTACGAAGTAAATGTTCCACATGTTTCTAACGTTCATAACAAAGCTAACTATGATCAAATTTTGATTTTTTCTCAATTGGTTCAAGAGATATAGACGTTTTTGTGATAGCGAATTTATTCTCGTTCAGTCCTTAGGTATACAAGATGTGTTTACAAAATTTTACGCTTGAAAAATTCAATGCAACGTTGTCACTATGTCTGTGGCTATGGCATTATTGCCGTCAAATCGTCCAGAATGCTGCTTTTTTGGCAGAATATCCCTTTGACTCGTGTCAAATCAGATCTTCTACTAAACTTTAAACCGCAATCGCTTAACTCCAATCCGTATCCGCCTTTACTTATACCGGTGGCACATCAATGTTTCATCCGTTTCGAAACAAAAACGACAGAAACCTGACAGGTCGACGTGTGTAGGGACGACGCGCGCGTAAGTAAAGAAATATTTTTAACCAACTTTCCAGTAAACATATCGATCGGACGACGACGTTGTCCTGTTTTCCTGACCGTTCGTTCCGCAGTAAAAACTTCCCTTTTAACGTAAACTTCGAGGGTGTCGTAAAAAACGGTGTATACATATACGATTCCGGGGGGTTTCGAAGCCGGTACTTTCTGGTTTCGGCTCCGCTTGTCTGGCGTGATTTTAATTATTCAACGCGCGGTCGGCGCGATTGATCTTGCGAATTCGGAAAGTCGAAAAGGGAGGGATGTTTGGGGACGAAACGAAGAAAATTCGTCTTAGAAAGTTCGCAGATTTATACTCCATTCACAATTATAAAATCACAAATCTGGCCTTGGAAATTTGACACATTCCACTCTGTATCGAAGTTATGACGTTTTTCAAAATATTTTTATGTTTCAAGTCAACACTACGTTGCCCTTTCTACATTCTTAGCGTATTTCTCAGAATGTGAATGAATTGGAAAAGATGTGATGGACGAAAATAATTAACGTTTATATGAATTGATAGAAAGAATTCCTTTTCTAGTTATTTGCATGAAAAGTACAAGAGGTCACTGTTGAAATATAGTCCATCCAAGAATTATTGGCATCTCGGAGGGCTTTGGAAAATCGAAATTAGGTTGGTAATGCCCGTTCAGTGATATTTTTAGTTGCAGAATTCAGGTTGGTGTTGGAAATAACACTGACATTTTGTTCTGTCATTAATGTTTTGAAATTTCGAATAAATGTGGCAAATAATTGAGCAAGTGAAATAAATATCTTTAGAATGAGGCTCTTGAAGAGTGTACAGCTAATAAATGGAAAGGCTTTCCATAGCATATATAAAAAGAAATAAGAGAAGATTAGTCGAAATATATGGGATGTCGCTGACATAAAATCTTTCATTATGAACATGATGAGGTCTGCCCAGATGAGGAAGTAACAGTTGTTGAGTTGTGGTTGTTGAAACAATAGTAGGAATATTTTACACCTTCATTATTCACAAATATTGAAAGTTACAATGTCATGACAAAATTCTTTATATATTAAATAAATCCATTCATTAAGTTTTATTTCTGTCTCGATATCAATTACACTTTTCTCAATCCATTTATCCATTCAGTCTGCAGGTAATCATATGTGATAATTGGAAACATTTTCGTGTTCAGATTCCCTTACTTCGACAAAATACCATTTAATTTTCAGGTTATTTCCATATTTTTTATTGCTATGATGAAAGCACAGAAAATTTTTAGTTACTTTTTTGTAACTAGAAATAAAGCTGCGACTGGACTTCCAAGGCCTGTCTGATGTCAATAATTATTGGATGGACTATACAGGGTGTCTCAAGTTCGAGTGCCTATTAGACGTTTCTGGAGAACTGGACATATTTGAAATCTGAAATTTGGGATAATGTTATTGTTCGAAATTCTCTACAGGCCTAAAATATTTTCAGAGCCAGAGAACTTCCGGTTATACAGGGAGTGAAAATAAATTTGCTGAAAAAATTTTTTTTTTCAATTTTTTCGTTTCTGATATGATTGAGTATTCAGTGCTGAATACATTTCTGTTGAAACCATTGTATTCATTCGAATAGTTTTCAAAATATCGAAAAAAAACCTGAAAAAAAGTAAAATATTCATAGTCAGTATTATGTTCATTTTTCTTATTCTGGACATCCTGAGTGTTAACCGTTTTCACAATGTCAAAGTAGAAGAATGTGGAAAGGTCATGCATCTTTTGAATTTCATAAATATCATCACAGGGTGTTTCAAATTTCGTGTCAAAAACTGAGATCGAAAATTGGCCATAACTTCTGTTTTTCAAATTAGAACCCTATTTTTTTATTATTGCGATGGATTCTGCGGAGAAAAATAATGATAGCACTCTCAGATGCTCTTGCTCTTAAATTCAGTAATTCCCGAGTTATTTGAGCTTTTCTGGATTCATGTTGTACGTAGAATCAAATTCATCTAATCTTTTACTTAAGAATATTCTGTGATCATAGAAGATAAGTTTTTCCATTAATAATTCCCAAGTGACAGGTCTAATTTTAGGTTTTATCTTTACTTTTCGATTTTATTCAATGGTTTCATAAAAATATTCATCGAATATGTTACATGAGAATATTCTGTGACCATAGAAGATAAATGATCCCATTAATAATTCACAAGTGACAGTTCTGACTATTACTTGTTACTATGGTTTCATGAGAATATTCATCGAATCTGTTTAGATTCGATGAATTTTACTCTACGTACGATATGAATCCAGAAAAGCTCAAATAACTCGGGAATAACTGAATTTAGGACCAAGAGCATCTGGGAGTGCTATCATTATTTTTCTTCGTAGAATCCAACGCAATAATAAAAAAATAGGGTTCTAATTTGAAAAACAGAAGTTATGGCCAATTTTGGATCACAGTTTTTGACACGAAATTTGAAACACCCTGTGATGATATTTATGAAATTCAAAAAATGCATGACCTTTCCACATTCTTCTACTTTGACATTGTGAAAACGGTTAACACTCAGGATGTCCAGAATAAGAAAAATGAACATAATACTGACTATGAATATTTTACTTTTTTTCAGGTTTTTTTTCGATATTTTGAAAACTATTCGAATGAATACAATGGTTTCAACAGAAATGTATTCAGCACTGAATACTCAATCATATCAGAAACGAAAACATTGAAAAAAAATTTTTTTGAGCAAATTTATTTTCACTCCCTGTACCTATAACCGGAAGTGCTCTGGCTCTGAAAATATTTTAGGTCTGTAGAGAATTTCGAACAATATCATAATTCCAAATTTCAGATTTCAAATATGTCCAGTTCTCCAGAAACGTCTAATAGGCACTCGAACTTGAGACACCCTGTATATTATTTTTCGCCATGGAAGAAAATTGCATTGCTTTCACATAATTTTCATATGCATGCTTGTGAAGATTTAATGTTTATTATCCTTTCGAACTGAAAGTTCAAGACTTGACATCAATTGTTGAATCAAGAATAATGGAACATTATATCCCTCTACTGGAATCCAAATAGTTGAAGGGAGTTCTGATGCAACAGGAACTTTTTCTTGGAACATAACCTTAATAGCTAACTTAATAAAAATATGAGTAGAAGATATACATTTCATTTATTTGATCTTATGAACAAGGAGTAAAATATTCTGACTGTATAGTAATTTATTAGTTTAAAAAATATTCATACATTACAACCACAGTAGGTTTGTACAAATAATATGGAACAGGTCAAACATATGCTTCACATTTATCATTCACCTGTTCTAAAATAAGACACAAACTCCTCCACATTATAGGGCCCCTACAGCATTAAAAGCTTGTGTCTCTTTTGAAAGAAGTAGCACTAGATATAATATATTCTTTCGATTGAGAGCAAATACCTACCGTTGAATGTTACATACACAAATTTCTTCAAAATGCGCTTATACGAAGTGGTTCTTTTTCTGAAACGTGAAAACGATCAACAATAATCATTTAGAGACCGATGATGGCCATCCAAAACCCGTTTACTTACGAAAATCGTGCAATTTCATTCTGCAAGTTCTTTCCTCATAATTCCTCGAAAATCCTACCTGAACCATATTTTCCGGTCGCTTTCGTGAAAAGATCGTATATAAGGAAGCCTTTTTTGTCCATTTACACATTCCAAATAAATTTTGAGCACCAAAAACGATACCGAAACTAACCAAACTTCTGGGGGACCGGAATTTCGTTTGAAATCTTTCCAAACGGCCAGATACCTAAAAAAAACTTCGTTATCAAGTGTAAAAAAGGCGATTAGTACTTACTTTTGCTTTATTTATGCTTATGAATCGATTTTTGGTCCAATTCAAATTTGCCGTTTATACCCATGTCAAAATATCTTCGATATTTTAACTTTGATGTGAACAAAGAAACTGGCAACGCCGTTTTGTCATTAAAGATATTCTCTGTACGCGCACATATTTTTTATCAGGTGCACCAATTCCTGAAAACGAAACCATGGCCAGAGTTGTGATTTTATAATTGTGAATGGAGTATACAGTTTGAGAAAACAATCGAATTTTTTTTAAGCTGTCAAAAAATTGTCAGCAGCTGTCAAGAAGACAGTCTTTGATCCTATGATATTCGACGAAAATTCTGAAGACGAATTATCCGCCAGTAGAAGCGAAGCTTAACTGAAACATTTCATCGAATGGACCTGTAAAGCTTCATTATCTGCCATTTCTCGCACGTATCCACAGAAAACGACGACAATCAGCGCCGGGCGCATAGAAATAACAGGGGAAAATTACAGATCCGTACGCCATTCCGAGACTTCGGCTTTAAATTAAGAGGTTATTAAAGAATTATTAGGCGTCATACTCTCAGCGCCGTATAAGCTTAACGACCATATTTCATCATATCGGCACCTCGAGAAAGGAGTGGCGTTCTCCTTACTCGCATCCAGAGTTTAGGTAGAGACGTCGACTTCCACCCACATCCACTACCGTTCGAAAGAAAACGCCTGCATGTACCAGAAGAAAGCCGCGTATACTGTGAAGGCGCAGAGGACGAAGTTGCAGCGGTTTGAGGTCGAAACAAACGATCGGCGATATCTGGGAAATAAAATTCGCGCCGTACACGTGTTCCAGAGATAAATTTTCGCGTCGCATCCTCAAAAACAGCGGTTCCAAATTTAATAATTATCTCGGCGGAATCTAGAAGAACTGGTTGCGCCGAAGAGGTAGAGACGCGACTGGGTATCGGCCGCAGTGGCGGATACAGAAGGAGTATTTCCCGAAGAATATTCTCTAGATCTAGAAGAACGAGCAACTAGTTTGAAGCTACGATCTACACTGCGCAAAAAAATTAACGCACATTCTGAAAATCTCAATTTTAATGAAAGTTAACTCTACATTGACTTTATAACTTATTTTTTATGTTCTCTCGGGAAGGTTTTGAACGAAACAAGACACATTAAATGGAAGAAAAATTCAGGATTTCACCGAATCTTATGTGAAAGAAGAGAAATGAACAATTTTCAAAATACTGAAATGCTGATAAGTGATTTAATAGTTGGTATTTCCACCCCTTGCGTTAATTACAGCTCGGCAACATACTCAAAATGAGTGATCTTAAAATGTTCTGATCTAATCCTTCCCAGATTTCTCCGAGTTGGATTCCTAAGTCATTAAGAGTAGCTGGATGATTTTCTGAACTTCTCAGCCTTCTATTGTGGTTGTCCCAAACCTGCTCAATCGGATTGAGATCTGGACTTATCGCTGGCCATTCCATTCGAGAGACTCCAATCTCTTCAAGGTACTCCTGAACGATGCGCGCACGATGGGGTCTCGCATTATCGTCCATAAAAATGAAATCCTCCCCAATTTATGGGGCAAATGGCACTACATGCTCTTCAAGAATGTTCCTTATATATTAATCAGCATTCATAGCTCTGTTATCAACGACCACTAGGTCTGTGCGAGCAGTCAAAGATATTCCACCCCATACCATAATCGATCCTCCCCCGAAACCAGTAGTATTCAGGAAATTGCACTGAGCATATCTTTCATGTGGACGTCTGTATGCAAGGGAACGTCGATCACAATGGTAGAGGCAGAATCTAGACTCATCTGTGAAGAGAACTCTTTCCCAATCGGCCACTTCCCAATGGATATGCTCTCTCGCAAAATCCAAACGCGCCCTTCGATGGGCTGGGGTAAGAGCTGGGCCTCTTGCCGCGACACGAGGCCTTAAATCATATTCTCTGAGGCGATTTCTTATTGTCTGAGTGCTAATTTGCACCTCATGAGTTTGCTCAAGCTGATTTTGAAGGAGGCGAGCGGTTGCAAACCGTTGTCTCAACGAAGAAACTCTCAAGTAACGTTCTTGAATGGCAGTTGTTACCCGTGGTCTATCCTGTCCTGGTCTTCGGACATTCATACCTGTTTCCCTGAATCGCTGCGAAATTCTGGACACACTTGTATGGGAAACTCCAAACCTTTCTGCAATTCTTGTGTATGTCCACCCGTCTTCTCGCAAAACTACCTCTTGGGAACATTCCTCTTGGGTCAAATTGCGTGTTTCGCGTTGCATAGCGATCGAGTGTAGAAAATCAAACGAAAGAAAAACTATTGATCACTAGAATTGATCGAGAACAACTGATTTTAGAATGGAGCCAATACATTCGAAATCTGATAATATCATCTTTTTTTATTCCTGCTGGGAGAAATCTTCTGTATTGAAGAAAAACGTTGAAAGTGGATAACATATGCATGCATAATTCTGATAAAAATAATTATCATTGAGAACACCTTCAGTTGTAGAATAAATTTGAGATTTCCATAATGTGCGTTAATTTTTTGGCGCTGTGTAGTTGTAATTGAAATTAACCGCTTTTAACGGATGCATTTGCAAACGCGCCGACAATTTTCGGCATGGATCGGCGTTCTCTTTTTTGCACCATGTGCTTTATATGTTCCTCTGGTCCGTTTGACGAAAATTTGAGTCGGGACGAAGGAATTGAACGCCTTCTTCAGTTTACCGATACTTTTCGCTAGTAACGCGTACGGTACGAGAACGACTCTGGTTCTCCTGCTGTCTTCTTATGCCGCCACTGGGGACGACCGGCAGTCTCTCAGATCTTTCCGCACTGCCCAGAATCTCGCCTCTTCTCACCTGTTTCACCCGGTGGAATTTCTCGTCGTCCTCCGTACGGGCCGCGTAAATCATACGCGCCTCGACTATTTCGAGTATGTCGCACTCGAGATTTGTTTGATCTGTTGTAAAATATCGAGTACCTCGCGCGATTAACGGAGATAGGCACGGCCGCTTCCCAAAGTGAGCGGAATATCGTGTGTTATAGTGGCGGTGTTTATGTTGTGCATTTCCGAGCCCCTCCCAACCGTCGATTTACTACACGTACCTACGGATTGTATGCCGCCGATTCATCACGTCCAGCGCGGTTTCTTGACCAGGTCGGCATCGTCGTTAATATCTCTATAAACAGCCGGCCGCGCGATTAGAAAATAAGCGTATGCCGGGCGAATGCGCGCGCGTTAGTCATCCGGGATCCTCCGGTTCATCAACTCCTACCATTGGCGATATTTATAGCCGCGAATAACATTGTAAAAACGCCCAAAGAAGCTCTTACTACAATGCGGCAACGGTGAAGATTCAACAGCGGTATTTTCCTCAATTTTTTTATTTTCTCCTTTTTATTCAGAGTTCCATCTTTGTTCAAATTTTTTTCGACAAAACTAACAAAATGTGATTTTTTCCACGTAATTGGTCGAAAAAAGTGGCCCACGTCAAAAAGTAACTATGACTCTTTATGACATTTCGAATTCAAAATATGTATAATATAAAAATTGGGTGGTTTCACTTGAAAAAACAGGGGTTTATCTTGTTTCATTACTTTCGGACCAGCCTGTAGAATGGAAAACAATCCTAACTGATGCGCCCAGTTTAGTCGATCCCGCCAAAATTTTAATCATTCAAAGCACAATATTTATAAGAGCGACGTTGACTCACCCTGTATATAATTGCGAACCTTGTCCCCTATCTCGAATTTAAGAATTTTTATGGAGAAATCATTTTCTCCTAACCCAAAACTAGCGTAATATTATCACAAAACCGTCCGCCATTTTGAAGTCTCCATCTTGAATTTAAGGGTTTCAACAACATAATCATGATCGTCGATAAAACTCAAAATCTCCATCCTCAAAAACTCCGATAAACCTATTCATTCAAAAAAGGTACCATTAATGAGAAAAACGTCCTCCATATTGATTTGAGGAATTTAAAAAAAGCAATGTTTACCTTCTTGTCCCCAAAACCGTCGCTTCCAATTACTAATGAAGCCAAACTATTCTCAAACATCGACCGCCATCTTGAATTTATGAATTTTGCTGAAAAAACAACTTTTTTCGACCCGATAATCCCCCATTGTAACAATTTCTGAGCGAATCGGACTAAATTAACACAAACATCGTCCGCCATCTTGGAATCGCCATGTTGTTTTTTGGTATAAAATAGAAAATGCATTCATTACCAACGAAACTATAAACACCTGTCAATTTTCGAATCATTCGGACGACTAGATGGATCAAAATTCACTTTCAAGCTTATTAAAGTTCATTATGACGTTTTTAAATCTAGAAGAACAAAACTAACAAACGCTGTCAAAGAACCATCCTCGCAGATCCCTACATTACCGGCCTGCGGTCCGGCCGTCGGACACAGAGTTTCGGAAGAGGCCAGTTTCTCGAGAGATCGAGCCTGAAAATTGCACCGTGAACGCTTTCGACATACCTTTATGACATCATCCTTTCCTGAGCCGCGGAGAACACCATTTATCTAGAGCCAGCTCCGCCGGAAACGCTCTCGATCTCGACGCGTCGTAGTGAATCAATATTTACATCTCCCCGGATCACAACACCAACATCTGCAGCGCGTTATCGATGAATAAATCTAGATTTATGCGCACTAGCCGGTCCAGCGGCTATAATTTCTCGATAAATAGTGCTGGTAAAAAGCCGGAGACATTGTTATAGCGTTTTATCGAATATTTTGACGTATTTACGGTTTGTTCTGCTTCTGTGGTGCTACGAAGTTCGGTGCGGAGGGAGTATAGAATTTCGAAACGTTTCTATGGTTTGGAAGACGAACCACAGCCGTCTTCATACCAAGCCATGACAGAGGAAACGCATCATTTAATTGTATTTCGACGGTGAAATTCATTTCATACATCTTCATTCAATGAATGTTTATGAAAAGCGAAACTCCTTTAAAAGTCTTGGAGGTAAAGGGAGAAATTCAAAGTGGCGCATTCATCTGATAAAGTTCCGAGAGTCATGATAATCATTCATTCCAAACAAAGGTCATTGCCGTGCCCAAATACATAGAATTAAAACCATAGAGACTCATTTGAATTCATTCTTGATTCTCGTCTATTACAATTAGGCGGATTTGATGTTATCGCCTAATTTCGGCGCAGGCAAAGTCGAAGGTGGCGTGACGATTTAAGAAAAGTTGTCGTTGGAAAAGTACGAACAAAATACGGTCTAATTGGGTCTTTTCATAATGACCAAAGTAACAATTACACAATCACATGAGCCTTGATGTTTTAAATGGACGGATACCGTGTCCAATCTGATAAAAACGTAAAAACATAATTCCGAACGCTCAGTTATGGATCAAAACTTTCGACAAGACAAAGGAACATTGATTTTATGAACCAGAATTCGGGCGAATGATTATAGGTTAGCCATAGCCGATGCAAAGAGAAGAAAAGAGAACACCGAGGAGAACACAGAGTTTTGTTCACTCTCTGACTCCTATAATTTATGCATTTATGGGTCTATGATTCGGGTTGAAGTTTTGAATTCATAGAAAATTGTCATTTGGCACCCCAAAAATTCTAGGTTCTGTGATACCTCCACGAATTTAGAAGCAACTTTCCTCATTATATCGAATGAATTCATTCGGTCGACTGTATGGTATCAAGCTAGAATTACAAGTTTACTACCCAAGTTGACAACAATTTCATTGTAATCCACTAATGAGAAAAGTTCCGAGGAAACATTAAATTTCATCTATTGAACCGTTTCAATTATGCAATTGATTTCATGCCCATAACCTGTTCTGCCATAAAATGCTTGATTTGATGTTCGATATCAAGAAGAAACCTTAATGATGCAAATATCTGTAATTAGTGCGATCATAAAAAGGATTTCAACTCCGATTTAATAGGTCGGAAGGCATTCATGTTAGAAACAAATAGGATGCTGTGCGTTTTTATTCAATAATAACTTGGAACACTTCAAATTCTTACACGATCTTATCTATTTCCAGAAACGCTGTGGTTGGTCTCTGAAACTGACAACCATCATCGAATACTTAGTTTTTCACCTCTGTGAACGAATAAACGAATTGGATGAACCGTGTTCACATAGAGTCACGTTTCTATGGACTTGATCCCAATATTCTCCCATGGAAAAAAGTTCAAATGGACAATAATTGCATGTACAAATATCAAATCAAGGCCACAATTTGAGATTGGCGTCTCCAAATTTAATTGGAGTGTTTTTTCAATTAGCGTTTATTCGCAAGACCTAGTTTATGAAATTGAATGGAATAATGGCCGAGCTGGCTAATCAAAGCACAGAGCGCACTTATGTCGTTTATTTCAATGGCCATTCGCTCTCGAATGACGCGTTTCAGGTCTTGTCTAGTCGGATAATGTCCTCTGCGATAATAGCGTTCTATGATGATGCAAGAAGCATAGATATCTTATAGAAGCCATGAAATACTATATGGCAACGCCGAATTTTCGATTTATTATCTCTTTCAAACGAACTTCGGTTCTATATCCGCTATCGTGGTACGAGGATTATATACAGGGTGACCATGATTCGTCATGTGAATATTGTTGTCTGAAATCGAATTCTTGAGCTGTGAGTCACTGTGGCCGCATCCATTATTTGCATACGCTGGAAGATGAATAGTACTTTCACTCCTCCGTGTCTCGTAACAATTAATAGTCATTATTTTGGAAAGTTGGTGAGCCTAATCAATGGATTGACGTTTTAATTGACATTTATATCGACAAGGTCCGCATTGTGATTCGTGATCCGAGAATAATTCCTTTGATACTCGATCTCAAATACAATTAAATCAAGGTGTGTGTGTACGAAAGGCTATTATGAGCAGCGTTCTACTTAATAAATTTAACTGGTTAAGAGACTTTCGATGTTATTGTCGTTGAAAATATAAGCTGGAAAACTGTAAGAGCAATAAAGTTCAGATTGAAATGGCGAAATAAATTATTGAGTCTAGATTTGTGTTGTCACAATTATTTATTGGAGTAATTAAGGCGCAATCATTCGTTGGAAAGCTCTAACGTCGTGTCGAGTGCTACATTTATTAATTTGCTACCCAGATTTTTCTCAACTTCAATTAAAGAACCGGGCTTATTCACGTGACGTAAACGAACGAATTGTCGCAAATTGACAGCTCGAATTTAGTAGGGACAAATGAATGATTGAAAACCCATTCAGGCTGTCCAATATAGTTTCAGAGAATCGATATGCTCTCATCAAAACGAAATTGCCAATTCTGTTTTTAATGATAAGTTCTTGTAATGAGAATTGTTGGGAAACAGTCTATTACGTTTTATTTGACGGCCTGGTATCGTGCGTGAGGCCAGGATTGACCAGAAGAGCTCCAAACTTGGGCCGGTTAGCCGATGCATAAGTGCCACCTATGTGAGCACATTTTTTTTATCTTGATCATGATCACTCATATCAGCAGTTCGAGAACTGTAGGGCGCTACAGAAACAACTTAAAATGCTACAGAGAGAACCCAGAATGCTACAGAAATATTAGAACTTTATTCAGCCAAAACCATCAAGAAATATTTTAAGGGCTCATGACTCCTGACAAGCACTCTAATGTTTAGAAATGTTTGGAAATGTGTGCAAATTGTGGAAATGTTTCGGAAAAGATGTACTTACAGTGAGGTTAGAACATTCATTTGATGAATATTGATAACGTTATCCTGTTTATTTTATGTGTACAGGGTGCGTCAGCAAAGGGTACGGCTAAAATAGCTCCTATAAACTAAAGCGTGTAGAAAAAACTTTTATGATATGGTTGTAAGGTTGACAAAAATCTACAAACCAAAAATAGTTTTACATATACAGGGTGCGCAAAAAAAAAGTAACGGAAAAATATGTAGTTTTTCCAAATGGAACACCCTGTATTTCATGGCATAATTCTTTCGAGGGCAACAAGAACTTTACACTTATACCTCATTTTTCCAAATTCTGTGCTAAGTGAGAGTTGATAGGTTTTGCGAAAGTAATGAGTTGTTCTTTGAGAATTTTTTGGTAATTGTTGATCGTGAATACATACTAATAAATGGTATAATTTTTTCTGTTATTCACGAGATTATTCATTTTTTTATTATAGAATTATAACACATGAATTAGGGATATTGACTTAAATTGCAAAAAAATATAGTTTAAATAAGATTTTTGTGATGAAAATTCATATTAATATGATTTCAAGTTGCAAATTAATTTTAGCCTGTAGGTCTGCAGCGTATACAGGTTGGTTAAGAAAAATCGAGTAAAATAACGAAATTTCATTCCCAGAGAATTCAAGACTATCAATACAATGTATGGCCTCCACGGGCATCAATAAGAGCTTGACATCTTCTTTGCATACTACACATGAGGTTGTTGAACATTTCTTGAGGAATTTGGTTCCATAAACGGGGCAGAAGCTCTCTCAGATCATTTAAGGATTCTGGGGTAGGTTGATGATTATCTAATCTTCTTTGGAGCATATCCCATGCATGTTCTATGCAATTCAAATCTGGTGAGTGCGGAGGTATTGGTAAATGTGGAATACCAAGCTCCTCGCACGCATTCTCAACTATGATGGCTGCATGGTGCGGTCTAGCGTTATCGTCTAGAAATTGAAAAGTTTCACCAATAGCAGCGTGAAAATTTGGCACAACATTGTCAATGACATGCTCCCTATAGTGTAAGGCGGTCATATTCCCAGGACAAATGTGTAGATCTGTGCGCCCGTTGAAACATATCCCGGCCCATACCATAACACTACCCCCTCGGAATGGATTGACTTCTTGGACATAGCGACGATTACGGGGTATGCGTGGGATTGTCCATACCCTTATTCTTCCAGAATCTGAAAATCGTCCATATCTGGATTTATCAGTGAAAAGGACACTACGCCATTGATCGTTCCAATTGTTATCTTGCCTTGCCCATTCCAGTCTTTGACGCTTATGGTCACGTGTTAATGGAACTCCTCATAATGGACGTCTAGAACCTAGATTCACCTCTCTCAAACGTCGTCTGATGGTTTCGTTGGAAACTTGGACCCCATCTGCATTTTGAAGAGTATTCCGTAGCATTCTACACGTAGATGTAGGATTTCTTGTCGCCAAAACGGTGATGAAACGATCCTGAGCAGGTGTTGTTTTTCGTCGCCCACCAAGCCTTGGTCTTTCCAACACGGAACCTGTCTCCCTGAACCTATTCCAAAGTCGAGATATCACACTTTGGCTGACTTGGAGCCTTTCCGCTACAACAACCTGAGTTAGGCCACCCTGTAACATTCCGATAGCCCTATTAGCCACAGCGTTTGTTAATTTACGTCTTGGCATTTTCAGAGAACTCGTTTCAAATCGAAGCCGTTGATAAACTGACTTCATTTCAAAATAAGAACATTCATGAAGCATATGCAAAGAACCAAACTTCAGAAAAAAGGCGACCAGATTAACGAAATGTCTCATACTGATTTTTATTGGATCGATTCAAGTTGTTATTGAGTTTTAAATGATTTTACAGCGATTTTCTCGAAGATTACATACTTTTAAAAACGATCGAATACGATATCCCTAACTCTTGTGGAGCAATGAGTATATTTCATCTTATGGGCCATCTAAACATCTGGGGTCATTTGCAGAAAATGGCATGTCTCGAAAATGTGTGGAAATGCTTGGAATTGTGTGGAAATGCTTGGAATTATGTGGAAATGCTTGGGATTATGTGGAAATGCCTGGGGTAGCTAAGGGCAAAAGTTTGAGAACCTTCTCTCCAAATCATCCATTATTCTCGAACCGTCCGTTCAAAAGCAATATCTTCTCGTACCCCCTCGTACTTAAACTTCAATTTATCGGTCGTAAGTGACTTACTTCCCTCTCAAAACTAGGGTGTCCACACGACAACTGACTCGTTTTTCTCCCCGAGTGTTCTCCAGATCAATTGCGTGACAAGTATCGCGTGTCTATCGATAATTAAGACTGTAATCATTTCCAATTGTCATTAGTTGTATTAAACCGTACCGTTGAATTCGCTAATTCGGGCAGGTGCTCGCTTGTTTTTCATCCTTGATGGATTTCTTTCTATACCAGGCTGTGATTATGGGAGATTCTCGTTTGTCCTTCGTCAACAAAGTCGCGAGAGGGTTCAGTAGGAGAATATACGTCATAGCTAATCACAAAACTTCGATATAATCCATATACCATATACAGGGTGTCCCAGAATTAGGGGTCAGTAATTCACTGACGTATTGTACGATCTGAAATATTAGGCCACTAATACTGGGACACCGGTATATTTTAAGGTGAGGCTTTTCTCTCTAGACCTTTCAAAAAAATGTTTCTTCTTGCTCTGCAAACCAGTCCTCCACAGCTTTTATTACCTCCTCGTTGGAAGAAAATTTACGACCTTTTAAACTTTTTTTCAGTTGAGGAAAGAGCTGATAGTCGGACGGAGCCAAATCTGGTGAATAAGGGGGTGTTCTAGTAATTCTAACCCTAAACCAAGAATTTTTTGCATGGCAACATGGGATTTGTGTACTGGGGCGTTGTCCTGTAAAAACAAAATACCTTTGGATAGCTTTCCGCGTCTTTTCTCTTCAATTCTTTCCCGTAGAGTGGTCAGTAATGTCGAATAGTAATCTCCAGTTATTGTTCTACCCTTATCCAAAAAATCAATCATGATTACTCCATGGCAATCCTAAAAAACTGAAGCAAAAACTTTTGTAGAAGATTTTTGGACACGGAACTTCTTAGGTCTTGTAGACACATTCCATTCCATCGATTGTTGCTTTGTTTCTGGATCGTGGAAATGTACCAAGAACGCGATGCTTCTACCCTTGCACGCTTTTCAACATTCAAACGTTTGAGGATCCATTTTGCAGAAATGTCTCTCATGTCCAAATTGACGTGAACTATATGATGAACGCGTTCGTATGAAATCTTCAGTGCTTCAGATATCCGTTTAAGCCCAATTCGACGGTCTGATAAAATCATGTCATGAACTGCATCGATATTTTCGGGGACTGACACAGAAACTGGCCTTCCCGATCGGTCATCATCTTCAATGGAAAATTTACCTCGTTTGAAGCCTGCAGTCCAATTTTTCACGGTCGCATACGAAGGACATTGATCACCAATAAGGGTACTAAGCATATCTTCGTGAATCTGCTCACCTCTTAACCCTTTTAAATACAGGTACTTGATGATGGCTCGATACTCCAATTTTTCGATGTTTACAATTTCGGTGTACATCTTTCTTTTAATTTATTGCGTAACTCTGGTTTACTTTTTGACGTCGAACTCTACACTGACACTTCTAATAAGTTATTGTTCGTTGAAATGTTATCGCAAACTAGATATCAATACATCCTCGTAGATTGTTTATTTCACGAGGAACTTAGGGGGCCAAGACTTTTGACGATGAGTGTATTCAGGGTGTCCCAGAATAAGAGGTCACCCTGTCCAATCCTCCAAACATGTTGAAACGTGAAATCGAATCGAATGGCCACTTCCAACTCCCGATTCGAACACAGCGGAGCAGTGAAAAAGAGAGGTACAATTCTAGGTAATTAACTGGAAGTCGTTTGCACTTGTGGTACTCGCAGCTCACTTGCTCTACTTGGGTATCTCGGAATGACTTAACCATTGTATTGGTTTACGACCGGCTTCTTGCGAAGCCTCCATTTTACTCGCCACTTTGACGTGAAGAATGGCTTATAGGTGTTCCGTACATAGATGCGAAACCCATAAATCATGTTTGTATGATGGGAAAATTTCTCGAGAATGTGTATTTGACCATACTCGAAAACAAAACGCATGTAGATATGTGCGGACTGAAGTTCTTATGTTTTCGCGTATATGGATTTTGAATTATGGCTCAAAACTCGAATAAATCCGTAACTGCTATTCTTGATTGACTTTCTTCACTTGAATTGTGACCTCCTTGGGAATTGATCGTAAGAGGTTGAGTCCTTCTTACATAATTAAGGAAAAATCACGCACATTCAGCGGCTGTAAAAATTTCTATAATAAACCATTCGAGTTCGCCATTAATTCCGTAATATTTTCCATTGCTAAAACCTCATAATGGCGGCATTTGAAGCACGCGAGTTCCTAGTAATTTGCCTAATTTATATTTATTAGATTATTCCGAATTAAATCCAAGACTGGGAAATTAATGAATTTTTGTAATGGCCGCATTTACCGATGAATTGTCCGACTTGCTGTGATTGTTTATAATCACTTCCTTTGTCGGTTTCATTATCATTTTCTCATATTGTGATTTGGACCATTTGAGTATCTACTTTCTTCGTTGTAGGCTCAGAAAAAAATTAGTTTAACTCTTCCATTCCATTTGTTGTATTTTCGTTTCGAATTAACATTAAGGCATGACTTTCAGAGGATCCAAAACTTGATAACTAACAAAATGAGCTTTTTTCGAGGCTTTTTTCATTTCCCATGTCTTCTCAGAGTAAATTCTTGATTTGTACTAATCAGACTGTAATTCAGATACCACAAATAACATGTAATCGCTGTTGATTGAACACTTCACTAAAATTCAGTTCATTGTAACCGTCCGAAGACAGGCAAAAGTTTTCAAGACCAGGACAGGGTAGACCACGGGTAACAACTACCATTCAAGAACGTTACATGAGAGTTTCTTCGTTGAGACAACGGTTTGCAACCGCTCGCCTCCTTCAAAATCAGCTTGAGCAAACTCATGAGGTGCAAATTGGCACTCAGACAATAAGAAATCGCCTCAGAGAATATGATTTAAGGCCTCGTGTCGCGGCAAGAGGCCCAGCTCTTACCCCAGCCCATCGAAGGGCGCGTTTGGATTTTGCGAGAGAGCATATCCATTGGGAAGAGGCTGATTGGGAAAGAGTTCTCTTCACAGATGAGTCTAGATTCTGCCTCTACCATTGTGATCGACGTTCCCTTGTATACAGACGTCCACATGAAAGATATGCTCAGTGCAATTTCCTGTATACTACTTGTTTCGGGGGAGGATCGATTATGGTATGGGGTGGAATATCTTTGACTGCTCGCACAGACCTAGTGGTCGTTGATAATGGAGCTATGAATGCTGATAAGTATATAAGGAACATTCTTGAAGAGCATGTAGTGCCATTTGCCCCATACATTGGTGAAAATTTCATTTTTATGGACGATAATGCCAGACCCCATCGTGCGCGCATCGTTCAGGAGTACCTTGAAGAGGTTGAAGTCTCCCGAATAGAATGGCCAGCAAGAAGTTCAGATCTCAATCCGATTGAGCAGGTTTGGGACAACCTCAATAGAAGGCTGAGAAGTTCAGAAAATCATCCAGCTACTCTTAATGACTTAGGAATCCAACTCTGCGAAATCTGGGAAGGATAAGATCAGAACATTTTAAGATCACTCATTTTGAGTATGAACCGTCGTTGCCGAGCAAGGGGTAGAAATACCAAGTATTAAATCACTTATCAGCATTTCAGTATTTTGAAAATTGTTCATTTCTCTTCTTTCACATAAGATTCGGTGAAATCCTGAATTTTTCTTCCATTTAATGTGTCATGTTTCGTTCAAAACCTTCCCGAGAGAACATAAAAAATAAGTTATAAAGTCAATGTAGAGTTAACTTTCATTAAAATTGAGATTTTCAGAATATGCGTTAATTTTTTTGCGCAGTGTATATGAAGGTGGACTTTACAATTGGCGACAACGGTGGGATGTGATAACCTCGCCCATTCGGTCTGTTAAAACCATTGATTGATGATAAGAAGTTATCTTAGAATCATTGCCTTCAATTCGGTACAGAAACAACCCCCGAGAAAGAAAATGTCGACTACCTACAAAAATGACGTTGTTACATCCCTAAGAAACTGAAGATTCCATCGGAATTGAAAACGCCGATCACTGGAACGATCCAACCTCGGCTTCATAGATAACAATAGATAAAATCGTTCTCTTCGCGTCCAATTCCCTCTGCCTTCTCTTCGTGAATGGTCAGTTGTTGAATGGGGTAGTAAACCACCGAAATACAGGCTACGAGCGGTCAGAGGGGGGAAAGAGGGCTATTGAGAAGGGACAGGCCGACCTGAAATAACAAACCAGGTGTCCTCACCTCTCTTTTTCAAATAGGTCAACTGCATACCTTCAGACGGACGAACTTGAAGGTTTTACGTGTGAAAAACTTCGGGGAGACACTGATTTTGTAACGGTCTCGTTGTCAGACGATTGGAGGGGTGATAAGGGGTGACAAAAGGCCTTTTGTTGCTGCTCTTAATAAGCATGGATATGAATATGCATAGCGTGAGAATCAACAGTAGTCAGCTCTTCTTGAAATGGGAATATCAAAAAAATGTTGAACAGTAATGCTCGTATATATAATTGATGTCAGAACCTGAATGTTTCACCAAGAAATATCATTCGACGTTGATGTTTATGGCAATTGACATATGGCTTATTTTCGAGTGAGAAAATGACGTTAACACGTAAAGACAACTTTGATTCGATCGGAAAAAATCGGTCGAAAAAGTGGTATAACGATTTTTGTGCTTATGCTGTGTTCCCACTAATGATTTTTAGAGATTTAACGAGGGCTTCAGGTTCCGATGATGATTTATTCAACGAAACAGGTAATATGCCGCCCTGGAAGGTAGTCCACCTTTATTTATTATTGATGAAAATTGAATTGTCTCTTTAGTAATTACACATAAGAGTACACCATTAATAATTTGTCTCTCACTTACAGAGTTTACTTAAAACTACTAATGTACCACATAATGTGTTGATCAATTATTGAACTTCACAGATAGTCTGAGGCTACCATGAATTATTTATGTAACAAATATTGACAGGAAAATTATACAGCTGGCATCAGACCACATGTTAATATATAATTTTCTCCAAGCTCAAGTTCTATTCAGACTTTTTGATTTAGTTTTTCTCACAGAGTTCGAACTCATTTGACAGTATTAATTATATAATGAACTCTGATGGCGGTAATAATGACTGGATGGTATAAGTAATAGCGAATCAACCTTGATGAGATCATACACAGGGCGATCTTTGTATTATCAGTCAAAAAAAGAACTTATTCAGAGACGAAAATTTCATAGCAATAAACCTGCACACCAAATTTGGTATACAGCATGACCCTGTGCAGAAGAATATTTAGTTTGAATTCGACGTCTTTAGGGAAATCCAGTGCCGGATTTGAAGCGTTTCACTACTATAAAAAATTGTTTGTGTCCAGTTCATGTTCAAAAAAGAGTTTTGGAAACTGGCCTAGTTTCGATGGAGAAATCATTTTGGTTTAATGATCAGTGATGCCTCCAGTGGCTGAATATGTCAAATGTCAATGAATCTTTTTCTAACTTGGAGTCTAACATCTGAATTTTTTCTAGGAAGAATCCTCAAGCGGACAGTAAACTTCATTGAACCGTGAAGAAGAGAATGAAAAAATTACATCATAGGTAAGCATATTTTCGAAGCACCATACGTAATGAATATCGATTCAAATATACTGACAAAGAAATTGCAACAACCTGAAAGAGCTGTTTAAATTTTTTTTTGTTTCTCATTTGTAAACGTCAGTTTCCAAAAACACAATATTAATCAAGAAAGTTTATTTTCTCTAGTCACTAACTTGTAAAACTGACAGTTAACTTGCAAAATTTTTAGTTAGTAGTATTATTATGTTGAAAATCATGGTACAATTATTGTTATTTCCAGTAACACAGATTTTTGATGATGAAAGAGTTGATACTGATGATGATGAACCATCTGTTGACTCAAAAACTGCTGAACTCGAGGACTGCAGAACATTTGTACCCTCCTTACTACCAAATAATTTCCTAGACATTTCGATTTTTTTGTTGACCGAATCATCGACATAACTCATCGCAATTTCGGTGCTCTTCCACCCTCCTGCACGCTTTAGTGCTAAAATATCTCCACCCGAATCCGCAACCATAGTGGCTCCAGTTTCTGAAAAGAGTGGCCGGTGTATAACTCTGGGTCTTTTAAACCTAAATATTTCGCTATTTGCTTTGGGACACCACCAATAGTGTGCTGGCCAGCATTAAGGGAAATGCACTTTTCATGTCGGTATGTCAAAAAAATCTTAGGATTTCTGTTCCAGGAGGCCGAAGATTTACATATTTTCTGTATAACATGCAGGTCTTGAAGCTCAACCATCATCGGTTATGGTGAATCTTCTTGTTGTTAAATTTTTTGTTTGCCGCAATGTCACAATAACGTATTTTCCCATATTTTCTACATCATTCATGTTTAAGGAGAAAATTTCGTCACATCGACAACATCCAAAAATCCCAAATATTGTTACAATTTTCGCCAGCAACCACTGATCATCAGGAGCATGTAAAAAGCCTCTTCTTTACTTAATACTTTGGCCTTTTTTGGCGTATAACGCTCATTTTTTCGTTTCAGAAACTCTATATTACCTTTTGAAATCTGCAAATGACAACTAAACGTCATATTTTTCAATAAATTTTTTAAGGAAAACAAACCTGCGAACAGGGGCATTTTCTTTCATTTCCAAGCAGCTTTTCAGCATGGACCATTTTGCCCATAAAGTATTAGGGCTGAATATAGCTGATAGTTGATTCAAGTAGACCAACAAAACATCTTCAGTTACGCCAATCACACTATTGTTTTGCCACTTTTTGAAGTCGTCGTATTCTCGCTCGTACCTTGAAGCTGATTTTGCAGGTAATAAACTTGAAGCTACACTGCTGGCTGCCTCAATAATTTCTTTTGGTACATTCATTTTCGCTTTCGCCAAAACGAATGTAAAGAAAAATAAACAGACATGTTCATGGCAACGCTTCCTTAGCTTACGACATTTGCGACAAATTATTGAGATTTTTTTGGAATTTATCTAACCTTTTTACAAATGAGAAACAAATAAAATATAAAACAATACACGCAAAGTAACGGGTTTTACTGGCTTAAGGAGGTAACTGACTCGCCTGCGGCTCGTCAGTTATATCCTCCATTCGCCAGTAAAAACCCTCTTACGTTGCTAGTAAGTAATGTTATATTCTATATTAGCAGTGAAACCATATGATAAAGGCCATTTGGAAAAACTAAATTGACAACTGGCTGAAAGTGAATTTCCTTGCCCAGCTCAGAATAATTTTGGGTGTAGCCGACACTTCATATCGCATAAACAAAAAACATGTTCGTATTCCGATTATTAATCGCGCAACCAATTTTACAGGGCTCTGATTAATTGGTCAATCGGACCTGATGGTATTCGGGATTATCGAAGCCACCTGGTATCGTTTGGTTTTTAGTGCAAATTACAAAACACGTTTGATAAGTTACGGCATATTCAGCGAGGTGACTGTTCTCGGAGATGAACATATTAATATTCATGAAACCGCATAGGTGCCATATAAAACGCGGACTAGAATATGTTTTCATAATTAAATGTGTAGTTACGTCTTCTGTATTCTTATTATCAGAAAACACTTTCAATATGAATGCTCACATGGGTATTGGAAATGAAATATTCTTCTATTTTATTATCCTGGACTATAAAATCGAATGAATTGTTCTTTAATTATGTAAATCTTGAAAATTAATTGAAATATTCCAACCCAACTCAAAATGCCAAATCTACCCAAAATGAATCCCATTATTTTCCAATTAAAGTGAGAGCCAACACAAAGGTGTGAATGCTTTATCACTATTCGAAACACTGCTTGTCGTAAAATATGTTCAACTACCGTATTCGAATATCCTGTACACATGAAATGGAACATACCCATGATATTGACTCAGACCTCACATGTTCATTAGCTGACGTGGTGTAAGTAATAAAAATATAAACACAATTAACTTTCTCGACACCATTTACGAACCATCTCCTGAATTCTGTTTGCTATTTGCTAATTTAATTTCATTACAAGATTGACTGCGCCTCTAATAAGGAAATAGATATCGATGGTGAACAAAATCAAATGTGTTAAAAATTAACAATGGTTATTTAACAACTACATATTAGTCAGTGTCGCCGTTGAGAGGGATTCATGTAGGCTTCTTGGGTAGGATCGATAATAATAGTTAACTATGCGGAGATAAGAGATTGAAAAATTGGATGAGTATTTTTGAATCTCCAATTATTACGAGGAACGAATCTGTTGGTGTGACGCCACTGGAAATTAACACTTGTGGTGTTAATTGGAAAGACGTAATGGATTCTAAACGATCAGGATGGGAATGATTATGAAGTTTTCAGTTGAATAACCAAACATGTTTTGAAACAATGATGTCAATGACGAAATAAAAAAGAACGAAGAATGTACGATACTGAAGAGCCAATGGTGTCAATTGAGGATAAATCGTTAATTCATTGTTTTCAACAGATGTATACTAACTCACAAAGAAACTGCAAACGGTTTAAATTTTAAAATTTTTTTGGTAGAACATAGATTGTGTAGCAAGAATTTAATGATAAAATTTGGAGGAAAATCTCTGATTTCGACCATATACAGGGTGTTCACCAGAACAAGCCGAATTTCGAACACAAATGAAAGTGCATTCAATGCAAATACGAGGATATATTGAAAAATTCTTAGCCTACTATAGAACCAAACAAAATTTCAATGTCAAAATATTTTATTACTCAACATATTCTCCTCTTAATTGAATACATTCATTACAGCGAACCTGCAACGTCTCTAGACCGTTCAAAAAAAAATGTTTCTTCTTGCTCTGTGAACCAGTCCTCCACAGCTTTTATTACCTCCTTGTTGGTAGAAAATTTAAGACCTTTCAAACTTTTTTTCAGTTGAGGAAAGAGATGATAGTCGGACGGAGCTAAATCTGGTGAATAAGGGGGGTGTTCTAGTAATTCTAACCCTAAATCACGATTTATTTGCATGGCAACATGAGATTTGTTTACTGGGGCGTTGTTCTGTAAAACCAAAATACCTTTGGATAGCTTTCCGCGTCTTTTCTCTTCAATTTTTTTCCCGCAGAGTGGTCAGTAATGTCGAATAGTAATCTCCAGTTATTTTTCCACCCTTATCCGAAAAATCAATCATGATTACTCCATGCCAATCCCAAAAAACTGAAGCAAGAACTTTTCCAGCAGATTTTTGGACACGAAACATCTTAAGTCTTGGAGAACCAGAGTGTCGCCATTCCATCGATTGTTGCTTTGTTTCTGGATCGTAGAAATGTGACCAAGTCTCATCCATTGTAACAATTCTATATCGTTTTCAAATCGAGCACAGATCGAAGGCGATGCTTCTACCCTTGCACGCTTTTGGTCAACATTCAAACATTTAGAGATCCATTTTGCAGAAATTGTTCTCATGTCCGAATTGACGTCAACTATATGATGAACGCGTTCGTATGAAATCTTCAGTGCTTCAGATTTCCGTTTTAGCCCAATTCGACGGTCTGATAAAATCATGTCATGAACTGCATCGATATTCTCGGGGACTGACACAGAAACTGTCCTTCCCGATCGGTCATCATCTTCAATGGAAAATTTACCTCTTTTGAAGCTTGCAGTCCAATTTTTCACAGTCGCATACAAAGCACATTGATCTCCATAAGGGTATTAAGCATATCTTCGTAAATCTGATTACCTCTTAACCCTTTTAAATACAGGTACTTGATGATGGGTCGATACTCCAATTTTTCGATTTATACAATTTCGGTGGACATATTTTTTTTTTAATTTATTGCGTAACTCTGGTTTACTTTTTTTGACGTCGAATTCTACACTGACACTTCTAATAAGTTATTGTTCGTTGATGGTATCGCAATATTTTGTTTATGCATGGAACTGGTCTAGGCTAACTAGATATCAATACATCCTCGTATGTTGACAGTTTCTCACTCTGATTTCGACCAAAAACATATCCAACACTTCTAAGAGTAGACGTTTTAGTATTTACGATGTTTCTAATGACGATATCTTAGAAATGGTGATTCGTAGGGAAAAAAGTGATAGGAATTTTTTTCAGACAATTCCAAGATCTTCAACTTTTGTTCAGGCTTTGTTGACGATATCTTTTAGCGTTCGATAGAAAATTGCAAAAAACCGTTATCGGCGGCTTATGACCTTGAATAAATTTTTCAGCAGTTGACAAAGTACCGAAAAACTTGAGAAGAATAAACTTCGGTGATATTTTGGAGAGTGTGACATATCACTGAAAAAATCAGGACCGGCGTAAGGAGATGTCGACCCTTAGATTGTACAAATCTGATTCTGTTCTGCATTCACGATTTCTAGAAAATATGATACTCCGCGAGTACCCGAGTCTGATGTCCCCCTCCAGCCCCCCGTAATAAAACACGCCAGAGCCAACGTAATTACGGCCCACGAGAAAGTGCAACGTGGAATTAAAGTTGCTTTTTGAAGAGGTAATTCCTCTAAATTGCGCAGTGCGAAATTTAATTCTACCCCGGGGCGTCTACGGGATGATCACCCACAAAAGCACTGGGTCATACTCCCCATTAATGGTGGCCATTCGCGTGTACGATATAATTTTTGGATTCAATATTCAAAGACCAATATTGTTCGAAAAAGTGACGTCGGCCGAACGCTAACAGTTTGAATATTTAAAGACTAGATCGTTCCTGATTGCATTGCCCGAAGATATCAATTATATAGATCGTTATTCTCTCTCTCCCTCGACGGAAAACGGAATATTTAATGGTTTTATTTTCCGAACGAACAAAGGAATGCGGTATAATGGAGGATACGACTTCTCGCGCCGTTCGATGGTTATAACCATCGAAAACGGCGCTGTTTCGGCCTTTTATTACCATATTCCACTAATCGGAATGCATTTCGACGAAATCGCGGGTATAAAACACACTTTGCTACAGGACGTTCACCTCTTTCCTAAAAATCCATTTTCGGAAAAAAATACAAAGGACCCCGCACTTTCCTTATGACAATTGGCGTTCCGTCAAATGTTCTAATATTTTGGTATGTATAATGTAATACTCGACCTACTGATCAAAAGTGCCCTTGGCCCCAACTCAATCCTATGACTAGTATTTGAGATACAGGGCGTTGAAGTTGAGAATACCCACTTTTACTACGCTCGTATTTTGGAACAGAATCGAATGAACTTGAATTTTTCTCAAGAAACATTTCATTCCATCCCCAGGGAGCAACCATATAGAGGAATATGACCGAAAATCGTTACGAATACAGGGTTATCCATAATTGAATGCATGCCCGTTTTTGAAAGTATGAAATATGTCAGTTCCAGAGCGAGAACGTTCGCAAAATGAACTATTTCACTAGATATGTTGTTGTTACATCGAAAAAACCTGAAATACCCAGAATTCTTACTGATGGGTGATCCATTATCTTAGAAACTATTCACAATGAGGGTTAAGTGGACACCCTGTATTTGTGGGTTGATTCGAGACGTTTGTTTGATTTTTTCAGAACATATCACCATAGACTTCAAAGACGACAGGGTGATTCAGTCATGAAAAGAACTGTGAACCTCACGAAAATACCCAAAAACCACATTTTTTTCATCACTCTCTATTTCAAGATCAACTCCGTTGTGGTGGGAGTCTTCTTTCACCACTGTACTTGATATAAAAACATCAATACGGCTGAGAGTTTTCATCCACTTTCAATGACCAGATTTTTTTTATGTAAGATGAAAATTATTTATTTATGTTATTCTATTCTTATTTCAGCATGAACAAAATCTGGTCATAGGAAGTAGATAAAAACTGTCAGCCGTATTGGTGTTTTTATATCAAATACAGTGGTGAAAGAAAACTCCCACCTCAACGGAGTTGATCTTGAAATAGAGGGTGATGAAAAATAGGTGGTTTTTGGGTATTTTCGTGAGGTTCACAGTTTATTTCATGACTGAATCACGCTGTATTCTTTGAAGTCCATTGTGATATGTTCTGAAAAAATCAAACAAACATATTAAATCAACCCAAAAATACAGGGTGTCCACTTAACCCTCATTGTGAATAGTTTCTATAATAATGTATCACCCAGTATGAATTCTGGGTATTTCAGGTATTTTCGATGTAACAACAACATATCTAGTGAAATATTTCATTTTGCGAACGTTCTCGCTCTGGAACTGACATTTTATAATTTCAAAATCGGGCATTCATTCAATTATGGATAACCCTGTATTCGTAACGATTTTCGGTCATATTCCTCTATTTGGTTGCTCCCTGGGGATTGAATGAAATGTATCTTCAGAAAAATTGAAGTTCATTCTATTCTGTTCCGAGATACGAGCGTAGTAAAAGTGGGTAATTCTCAACTTCAACGCCCTGTATCTCAAAAACTAGTCATAGGATTGAGTTAGGGCCAAGGGCACTTTTGTTCAGTAGGTCGAGTATTACATTATACCTAAATATTAGAACATTTGACGGAACGCCATTTGTCATAAGGAAAGTGCGGGGTCCTTTTAGACGCAGCACATCTATATTTTTTTTGGGGGAAGGCATGAACATTTTCATGCAAGACTACAGAGTGAGTAACGCCAGACCGCCCTATACAGAGTGAATCTTAATACTGCGTTTACATCGAGGTTTACATTCAGTTCTACAATTCTATACAGGGTCTTTCACGAGGAACCTCACCCATATTTATACGGGAAACTACTGAAGGTATTTTCATGAAATTCAGCAATTATAAGTATTTCACGATGCTGATGAAATCTAAAATATTTTCAAGGCATGATCACCTCCGGTTTTTCCGGAAATGACGTCAACTTCCGTTTTTCAAATTAGAACACCATTTTTTTATTGCAGAAATAGATTCCTCAGAAAATTTCAAGTTATTTTGATGCAACATTTTTCAGTTTTGGTTGGAAAATTCTCTCTGAGCGGGAAAATTCGGAAAAAAAAGTCGAAAAAAGAGCTCCGCTGAAACAAGAATAACTTCGAGGTTTTTGGATGGAAAATTTTCATTTTTGGGATTTTTCAAGAAGTAAGATTGATGTATCCACTTTAAAAATCGAAATCGCGGTTCATGATACAGGGGGTGAAAAAATCGCTTTCAAAGTCAGGGATGACAAAATCGTGAAAAATCAATTTTTTCAAATTAGAACCCAATTTTTTTATGGCAGATATTGAATCTACGTTAAAAAATAATGTGAGTGTATGCATCACACCCTTGCCCTAAAGTGGATATTTTCTGAGTTATTCACAAAAAACTGTTTTTCGTCTTGAATTTTCAGCTATTTCTTTTCCCTTCACGCCAAAAAGATGAAATTTTCAGGAACTGTTACTTAAACCATGTTTTAGATTTTACTACCCTGATTTGCAAGAGAAAAAGTTACAGGTTGTTCCTGAATAGATGGCGAATTTGGATTCGAATTTGTATTGGAAACCTCTTTATTTCAACTAATCGGCCATCGGTTTTCTCTCCAGTGATAAATAAATAATTCCTTATGAACCATATGCAAGAACTTACCATGTTTTACATTCTTTTTTTTTAATGATAGATATCATTAATTACGTCTGCCAAATTCCTCTTTATTCAGTAGATGTAATCAATGATATCTATCATGAAAAAAAAAGAATGTAAAACATGGTAAGTTCTTGCATATGGTTCATAAGGAATTATTTATTTATCACTGGAGAGAAAACCGATGGCCGATTAGTTGAAATAAAGAGGTTTCCGATACAAATTCGAATCCAAATTCGCCATCTATTTAGGAACAACCTGTAACTTTTTTCTCTTGCATATTAGGGTAGTAAAATCTAAAACATGGTTTAAGTAACAGTTCCTGAAAATTTCATCTTTTTGGCGTGAAGGGAAACTATTTCTTACTGAAAATTCAAGACGAAAAACAGTTTTTTGTGAATAACTCAGAAAATATCCACTTTAGGGCAAGGGTGTGATGCATACACTCACATTATTTTTTAACGTAGATTCGATATCTGCCATAAAAAAATTGGGTTCTAATTTGAAAAAATTGATTTTTCACGATTTTGTCATCCCTAACTTTGAAAGCGATTTTTTCACCCCCTGTATCATGAACCGCGATTTCGATTTTTAAAGTGGATACATCAATCTTACTTCTTGAAAAATCCCAAAAATGAAAATTTTCCATCCAAAAACCTCGAAGTTATTCTTGTTTCAGCGGAGCTCTATTTTCGACTTTTTTTTTTCGAATTTTCCCGCTCAGAGAGAATTTTCCAACCAAAATGTTCTAATTTGAAAAACGGAAGTTGACGTCATTTCCGGAAAAACCGGAGGTGATCATGCCTTGAAAATATTTTAGATTTCATCAGCATCGTGAAATACTTATAAGTGCCGAATTTCATGAAAATACGTTCAGTAGATTCCCGTATAAATATGGGTGAGGTTCCTCGTGATAGACCCTGTATACGACGACCATATCTATTGGCAGACGTAAAAGATTCAATACGAAGTTTTCATGGTCGATTCCGTCGGTGAAAGCGTCAAATAAATCGTTTCTCGTGTACCATAGACTACCATAACCAGCGATCATGGGGACGATATATTCCGATGCCGGAATATCACTTTTGATTCGCAATCAAAACCGAATATCGAAGCTACCGCAGATAATGAAGACATTTTATGCGACGTGCTGGGTATACATGACCTTTTATGAATATGTTGGAAATACCAAGCCCGACAACTTAATGTCACCAACTGAAGAAAAATCGCTCGATTAGTAAGGTTTCGTGAAATATGGCGTTTTGTTTGACAGGTGTATGTTGCAACTCGACAATTATCGATGTGTATCACCACACTTATGTTGTAAGAGTTTTCATAGTTTTTTTTCGTCTGCGATATTGCCATAACACTATCGAGAAATTCTTTTCTTTGTGACGAATTTCAAATGCGATATCCTCAACCGGAGCAGTTTATTTTCAGTCGAGGTCCCCCCAAAAAAATCGGAATAAATTCGACGTTGACAGCTAGAGCAACCCCGAACAAAACGGGTCTACAAATCGCGGTATGATGATGGTGATTCAGACCGAAATATTCAAATGATAAGCCACCCGGTACCTACTTCACAAGCGGTGTCGTGTGCCCCTATTATACACAAGGTAGAATATCCGCGTATATACCTATAATTTCACCACATGAAACGCCATGGTACCACTCGTCATCCGAGCTGAAGAACACGCTCCAACCACCCTAGAACGTGGCGCTTTTCGATAATAATGGTATGCGATATGAATAATAAAGGCAACAGATGGATCATTTCAATATCAATACGAGCATGAAAACTTAATTTCCCAACCCGAAGTAATACAGGGATTGGCTCGTGCTTGTGGAATGCACGTGAAACGAGAGACTTTGTTCTTTCGGCGGCAAAGGAAAACACTCCAAAACTATACAGAGAATTCATTTTCATTCTTTCTCATTTGTGCTCGAAATAAGTCTTGTTCTTGTTCTTGACTCTTAATGTCCAAATATTGACAGTTGATTCTATACAAACGAATAAGGATAGTTTGTATTAAACTCAATCATCAAACTCATTTTCGAATCATCATCTAATTCTAATGAAAACTGTTTTTACAATAAAAAAACCAAAAATATTTTTTACAAAATTCATGGATTTTTTCCTGGAATTCTTCGCATCATGCTTTTTATAGTCTTCTCAGTCACTTTCTGGGATGCTGTCTTCCACTTTTGCTTGAATTCCGCTAATGTTTTCGTTGGTTTCTTAGTCTTCTCCAATTCTCTTTTCACCAGGGCCCAATATCTTTGGATTGGCCTGAGTTCTGGGCAATTTGGTGGATTGGTAAAAGTCGCTTCTTCAAACATTCCTCGATGTATATCTTCGAGACAACAGCCTTGGCCAACGAAAAATTTGCTCCTTTTCCCACAAGTGCAAATTGCTTGCCAAACCAGGAATTTTTTAGGAAACTTTGCTTGTTTCTTCACGCGAAATTGTTCGTCAACATTTCCACGAGAATCTACAGTATAGAATTCCTGACCAGGAAGTTGCGAGAAATCAGCCAAGACATAGGTTTCGTCGTCCATCACGCAACAGGAAAAATTTTTCAAGAAATAATTTTTTAATTTCTTTGCCTTGATTTCGCTTCTTGATTCTTCACAGCGTTCCTGTTTGGCACTTTCTGCACTTTGTATGTTCTAAGCCCACAACTCGACTTGATTTTCTGAACGGTTGACTGCGAGCAACCCACTATTTGGGCCACTTTCCGTCCTGAAAGGTTAGGATTCTTCTAAAAAAGGCTGATGGCTTTCTTCACTTTTTTTGTGCTATGAAACCCCTTTTTCCTCCCGGTTCCTTCCTTGCGGTTAATTGTAAGATCTTCGTTGACGCGCTTAGCAACTCTTGATACCGTTTCCGGACGAACGCGAGACTCTTTTGCGATTCTTTCGAAGCTCCATTTTTGATTATTTTGAAAATGTTTCACTATAAATTCTCGTGTTTTCACTTCGCTTGAGATTTTGCGACAGAGAATTGGAATATCTATGAAGTAAATGTTCCACATGTTTCTGACGTTCATAACAAAGCTAACTATGGTCAAATTTTGTTTTTTTCTCAATTGGTTCAAGAGATATAGGCGTTTTTGTCCTAGCGAATTTATTCTCGTTCTGTCCTCATAATCCAAAAATGTACCCCGAAGAAAATATAGGGGGTTGAACTTCAGAAAAAACAGAACCTAACCCATGCCTCTGTTGGCATTGAAAAATGTGCCAAATCGATAAATCAAGCCATTTTTCTTCATTCTTCATGAGCGCGATACTTTTGCTTGATCTCCAATATTGAGAAAGTGAAAACACATTTAGTGTTTCCGAGAAAAGTTTATGTTACGATAACAAACCAGAAAATTCGAAGGACAAACAACAATGGGCGGAATTTGTTTACCTATTGAGTGCATTTGAAGCATTTCGCACATGGGAAATTAAATAAGGAACATATCACACGTATTCCTTGTCAATATTATTATCGAAGATTCGAATTTTATCAATAATTACCTACCTCTGGGATTCACTTGAATTTATTCCATATACTCAGACGGATTTTTCGGATTGAGTTTCATTATCGTCGTCTGCTGATAAAGTGGATAAAGATTATTAACATCTACACATTATTCCAATTAATCAGATCGGTGAGTTGGTGTTGGAAGTAAAACAAAGAATGTTTACCTCGATTTTGGATTGAAATATTTGATTTATTTCATTTTCCAGACAATGAAAGTACTAAATCATGTCGATATACGTAAATTCGATTAAAGATGATGAATAGCACCAATATTGATTAATGAAAAAATATTGATTTTGAGAAAAACAATCATTTATACAAATCCCATTTTGAGAGCGGCATTTATCACAATACACACAGTCAAACTCATGATGGAATTGCCCTGTAAGTAACAACAACTATTCAAGACGAAAAAGCCGTTGAATATCGGAATATATGTTTTTTTCGATAGAGGGATAACTGTGATTTGACAGAAGGTAGAAGCCAGGTTGTTTTGACATTTATGTTCAGTAAGCATTGACTAATTATCAAGGAAAGACTCACGCCTCAACAACGTCTACAAATTGTTGAAATTCATTTTCAAAATCAGTGTTCTATTCGCCAAACTTATAGAGCACTTCCTGAAATTTATGGTTCACATAATCATCCATCAGAGCAGCTTATTCGTCGAGCTATCGATAGATTTCGGACAACATTTTGTCTATTCGATGCATCAACAACAACAACAAGACAAAGAACTGTACGTACAGAAAAAATATCGCTGCTTGAAGTGATAGTGAAGATCCAGATTTGTCTATTCGTCGACGTTCACAACAAGTTGTACTCTGTGCATCCACCACATAAAAATTTTGCGTGAAGATCTTGGTCTACACCCAAACGAGATCCAACTACTTCAAGAACTAAAGCCAGTTGACCATAATAAGCGTCGTTTTTTTGCTGATTGGACCCTAGAACAGCTTTAAGTTGATCCACTTTCTTATCGAAAAATTGTGTTTAGTGATGAAGCTCATTTCTGATTGAACGGCTAAGTAAACAAGCAAAACTGCCGTATATGGAGTGAAAACAATTCTCAAGAAGTTCTGCAGGTTCCATTGCATCCTGAAAAATGCACTACATGGTGTGATTTACACGCTGAAGGGATCATCGGTCCATATTCATCTAAAAACGATGCTGGAGCTAATGTTACAGTGAATGGTGCTCGTTACAGATCGACGATCAATGATTATTTGTTTCAAAATTTGAATGGTATCCACCCAGAAGTGTTTTGGTTCCAACAATATGGTGCTACACCTCATGCTGCTACCGTAACAATAGATTCATTGGAAGAAAGATTTGGCGATAACATCTTTTCGAGAAATGGTCCAATTAATTACTCCATTCACAATTATAAAATCACAACTCTGGCCTTGGAAATTTGACACATTCCACTCTGTATCGAAGTTATGATGTTTTCCAAAATATTTTTATGTTCCAAGTCAACACTTTGTTGCCCTTTCTACATTCTTAGAGTATTTCTCAGAATGTGAATTTATTCGCAAAATGAATGAATTGGAAAAGATGTGATGGACGAAAATATTTAACGTTTATATGAATTGATAGAAAGGATTCCTTTTCTAGTTATTTGCATGAAAAGTACAAGAGATCACTGTTGAAATATATTATTTTTCGCCATGGAAGAAAATTGCATTGCTTTCACATAATTTTCATATGCATGCTTGTGAAGATTTAATGTTTATTATCCTCTTGAACTGAAAGTTCGAGACTTGACGACATCAATTATTGTTGATTCTAATCAAGAATTCATTAAAAAAAATGAACCCAAAGATATAAGATGAATTGATGGGTAATTACAAGAATCAAGAATAATGTCAATGTTATTTTCTTGATAACTTTCTTAAAATCAATGTTGGGGTATAAAACTCGGCTGCGTTTATTCAAACAACATCTAAAGAAGACATTTTTCGCCATCTCGACCTTTGAAAGGCGTTTCTTATAGGAGAATTAGGTCTAAGTTCCACCTCATTAGTGAGGTACCTAACTCTTGCAAATCTGCTCGCCAAATTTCTTGGAAAACCTGAAAAATATCAACCTAATCGACCTCTCGAGGCTCCATCTGATCCATCTACTGCGATATCTGTCCAAATAACATCTTTTTCAACGAAATTCCCGTGTACCCCTTCAATCTCGAAATGTAAACATTCCTCCTGGTCTTGAAAATCGTCCTCACGCTCCAAACTGGTGCTAAAAACAATAAACATACGTTAATCTTGGATATTCGACGAGAAACTCACCTGCAAATATCGATTAAATACCAGAAATCTGCGAACAATTTGTAAACCTAACAAAATGTGGAATATCTTTGATACTTTTATTTTGATCTTGGTGCAAACAAAGAAACTGGCAACGTCGTTTTGTCATTAACGATATTTTCTGTGCGCGCACTGACTTTTCATCAGGAGCACCAACGCCTGAAAACGAAACCATGACATCCTATGTGATTAAATAAAAGTGGAGTATAACTCCAATGGATTATTTTCTTTGGGGTTATGTCAGGTCATTACTTTATCTGATAAACCAGAAACAATGGAAGCTTTGAAAGCCAACATAACTCGTGTCATTGCTGAAATAAGGCCTGAATTACTCGAAAAAGTGGTCCAAAATTGGTCTGGTCGAATGCGGTTCCTCAGAACTTGTCGTGTCATATCATAGAATTATCTTTAGAATAAAAAAAATTAGGCTTCAATCTAAATTTGAATGTGTTTTATTTCAATTAAATCACTCAAATCACATACTTTGGTTTTTCAATTCAGTCATAACATTGAATGAAAATTTTTCATAACATCTAATTTAAGGCTTTCTATCACAGTTTCAATTTAAATCTTCTCTCGTATAAACCAAGCATAATCAAAGCTAAAGAAAGAACATACAAAACTAATATTAACAAAGCAACAGAATCACTAAAATCCCTTGCGTTAATAATAAAATTTATAACACCGGTAAAAACAAAAAGAAAATCAGTGCATTGAAATTTATTGCCTTGTAAATCAATGGACTTTTAACGTAATGAGATTTTTTCCCAAAAGCGAATTTCTGGAGCAATTCACCAAGATAAAATATGAATGCAGCTAAAATGCCAACAAAAACGACCCAACAACAGTAGGGACTATTTATTAATCTTCTAGAAGTGCCTAATTTTGAATTCATCAAAAATGCTAGAGTCCCTGTAGCAATTAAATAAGAAAGGAACAGTTTGAAACTTGCATACACTTTATTAGACTTGTAAACTTTAGTTATCAATATATGGCCGTAGTATACTGCGAATAAGTACAGACTTACATATCCCAGTATTGAGGAAATACCCTCTTTATCAACATGTTTAATTGCAAAAATCATCAAGAAAGATCCTCAAAAATATACATTGCAAGAGAAGTAGGACAAAGTTTATGAAATCTTGTTCCAAAGAATCTCCCTACATCAAAAATGACTTTAATCATTTATTCTTTTATTTCTATGTTGTTTTGACGAAGTCTGGTCATTCTTCATTCCATATCCCAAAAATGTTCAATAATATAAAGGTAGAGGGCAGAAAAGGACCAGTACTCTCAAAGCCACTGCCTCCAAGAAATCGCCCAATTAAAATAGGACCTGTAGTACGACTCGGCCTTTAGATAATCCCAGAAATTTATTCATACCCTTCCATATCTACGTACATATCTTCCTTTAGAAAAATTCGCCGATATCTAATCAGATCTTTTGTTCCAGGACGTTCTGTTGGCAAGCATGTGATGCGCCGAGATGCCCACTCTGTCTGCGGCGCCTGAAGTAAATTCCGGCGGCCCTAGCGAGCGGCAACAAACCACGACCGAAATCGCCGCCATGAGCCCAGAGCAGGAAGCTAGTCCCCCACCAGCTGCTCAGGGAGCTTCGCCACCGCCTCAACCATCCACAAGACTGCCATCTCCTGCCATGTCTCACACGATAGACGCCTCCAACAACTCCGACGTCGAGCAATTCGCGGGCAAGATCGTCTACAACCCCGACGGTTCGGCCTACATCATCGAGGACTCGGAGAGCGATAGCGAAGCCCAGATCAATTTACCGGAAGTGGTACCACCCTTGCAGGCGGTGTACGTTTCGCGCCTTCTCAGACAGACTACTCGCACCTCCGACCTACCCGCGGTGCACAGCTACCGAGTGGTTTCTCTCAGGGACGCCAAACCCCCCCGACCTGCCTCCGTGCCCATCAAGCCGATACTGATGTGTTTCATGTGCAAATTGTCGTTCGGGTTCGCTCGCTCGTTCGCGAACCACGCGCAGTCCGAGCACGGCGTGACGTTGAAAGAGAACGAACGCGAAGTATTGGCTGTAGACTGTTCCGCCATTCTCCAATGTGTCGGTGCTGAAAAACGTCCTATGGTTTCCCTATTAGAACCTCTAGGACCTTCCCCAACGCAAGACAATCACGGATCTCAAATGATGGTACCTTACAGTCAAGAAGGTCACCATTCGCCTATTACTGACACACCACAGGGTTCTTCTTCGCGAACAACTCCCGGCAAATCGCCATCACCCCCTTTCGCACCACCCCCAGCCTTCATGACTGGTACCACGATCGGCGTGTGTCCTGAGCACCTACAGGGAAGACCGTCTGGAGTGGAGTGCGCCCGTTGTGAGATGATACTCGCGTCAGGAAGACTGGGGCCTGCGGGCCTCGCCAACGTACATAGTCGTAACTCGTGTAAGACTCTCAAGTGCCCCAAGTGCAACTGGCATTACAAATATCAGGAAACACTGGAAATACATATGAAAGAGAAGCATCCTGAAGCTGAAACTAGCTGTATATACTGTATAGCAGGCCAACCTCATCCTCGATTAGCAAGAGGGGAAACATACACGTGTGGGTACAAACCATACCGGTGTGAAGTGTGCAATTATTCTACAACAACCAAAGGCAATCTAAGTATCCACATGCAATCAGACAAGCATCTCAACAACATGCAAGAACTTCAGAACGGAGGAGCTCCCAGCGTGGAGTCAAGACAATCGTCCCCAAAAGCACCACCATTGCACCATTCCCCGGTCAGTAGTGGGCATAAACCAAAACCGAGTTTTCGATGCGACGTCTGCAACTACGAAACGAATGTCGCTAGGAATCTAAGAATACACATGACCTCAGAAAAACACACGCACAACATGCTGGTACTACAGCAGAACGTCAAACATATGCAGACCTTATCAGCCTTGCATCATCAACCTCACGCCAGTCAACAGCATATGGAGAGTCTCTACGGCATGTATCCAGGTCTCGGCGACAAACCAGAAGCTGCTTTAGCAGACATGGCGTACAACCAAGCCTTACTGATTCAAATGATGACCGGTGGTCAATTACCAGGACACGCAGGACCCGCAGATTTAGGTCAACACGGCGATCTGGGTTTGAATCCAGAAACCATGGAACCACCACCAGAACCCGCAGATCCCGACCCTGAAAAGATCTACCAGTGCTGCGTTTGCAACGTCTTCAACACTGACAATCTGGAAGAACTGGGGAGACACTTGGCGCAAGATAGAACTAGACTAAGAGAACAAGAGATACTCGCCGTAGTAGCGGGACATTACGTCTGTAAATTATGTACCTACAAAACGAACCTTAAGGCTAACTTCCAACTTCACTGCAAGACTGACAAGCATCTCCAAAGGCTACAACACGTTAACCACGTTAAGGAAGGAGGACCACGCAACGAATGGAAACTAAAATACGCCTCAGCACCTGGAGGAGTACAAATAAGGTGCAACGCCTGTGACTACTACACCAACTCGGCACACAAGTTGCAACTTCACGCTGCGGCAGGAAGACATGATGCTGGGGTGGCACTCTTGAAGCACATCTGCGAGAGGTGCTCGGCCATCAGACCTGAACAGAGCAGGGTTTATCATTGCTCTCTGTGCGGTTTTTCGGCTTCCAATCGGTTACCTCTTCTCCAGCACGTACGGTCGCTGAAGCATCTTCATATGGAGCAGCTGCATCAGCTTCAGAGGCGCGCTGAGGGAAAGGAGAATTCTCCTGAGATCGGCGAGGTGTTCCACGTGGTCCCAGGGCCGGTTGAGCACCACCAGCAGCATAACACACCTGGTGAGTTAATTTTTATGTAGTTGATGGTTTGATGGTCGAAATTTGCGCGATTGGAAAAAGTCCGGGGAGAAAATTTGCGCGCTTGGAAAAAGTCCGGGGACAAAAATTGCGCGCTTGGAAAAAGTCCGGGGACAAAAATTGCGCGCTTGGAAAAAGTCCGGGGAAAAATTTGCGAGCTTGGAAAAAGTCCGGGGAAAAATTTGCGAGCTTGGAAAAAGTCCGGGGAAAAATTTGCGAGCTTGGAAAAACTCCGGGGACAAAAATTACGCGCTTGGAAAAAGTCCGGGGGACAAAGTTTGCGCGCTTGGAAAAACTCCGGGGACAAATATTGCGCGCTTGGAAAAAGTCCGGGGAAAAAATTGCACGCTTGGAAAAACTCCGGGGACAAACATTGCGCGTTCGGAAAAAATCCGGGGAAAACATTGCACGCTTGGGAAAAGTCCGGGGACAAAAATTGCGCGCTTGGAAAAAGTCCGGGAAAAAATTGCGACCTTGGAAAAAGTCCGGGGAAAAATTGTGCGCTTGGAAAACGTTTGGGGACAAAAAGTGCGCGCTTGAAAGAAGTCCGGGGACAAAAATTGCGTAGGAAATTTATTAATGAAATAAAATGGGAAATGTATTGTATAGGTTTAACCTCAACTCTGTACCCTTTGTTAATAATAATAATAACAACCCTATATAACAAGACCTTTATAAAACGGTAAATAAAAGACAGTTTTTAGTAATCTTGAGAACTTTTGTTGCTGATGATGATTTTGCCATTGAAAATCTAAAACAATGTAAAACTTATTTTTAAATGAAAATTTTGTCGTTTTGCACAATAACTCGGTTCTAAACAGCGACTGCTTCATTTTATTGATTGGAATGTTATACGCAATATACAGGGTGTATTATTTTAAAATGGAGCATTTCTTTTGACAGATGATAGAACTCATCAGAATAAGTCATTTTACCGAATCTTTAAAGAGGGCCAACCTGCGTCAGTTTTAAGTGAAAAAACTTGATAAACCTAAATCATGGCCAGCCGGGATACTTTATGAAAGTGAATGGAGTATGAGTAAATTTCATTTTGAATTCGCAATAATAATTCTTTCAATTTTTTCGAGCAATATTTTTGAGTGAAATTGAGAATATACAAATATAGGGCAGATTCGAAAAGATTTTGGGAGACAATTTTTGTAGAAGAGAAATTGCTCATTTGGGCTCTAAAGCATTTTTCAAATTTCATGGTATTGAAACACCATGTATTTCTTTGAACTTTTCGAGTACTGCTTGTACAGAGTGGATCACTGTATGCTATTACTGGCGTGGTGAATTCTTATTCATTCAGGATTTTCATCAATACCTGAATTAAACTGCTCCACATGAGTTAGGGATATTGACTTAAATTGCGAGAAAATATAGTTAAAATAAGATTTTTGTGATGAAAATTCATATTAATATGATTTCAAGTTGCAAATTAATTTTAGCCTGTAGGTCTGCAGTGTATACAGGGTGGTTAAGCAAAATCGAGTAAAATATCGAAATTTTATTCCCAGAGAATTCAAGAATTTTAAGACTATCAATACAATGTATGGCCTCCACGGTCATCAATAACAGCTTGACATCTTCTTTGCATACTACACACGAGGTTGTTGAACATTTCTTGAGGAATTTGGTTCCATAAACGGGGCAGAAACACTCTCAGATCATTTAGGGATTCTGGGGTAGGTTGATGATTATCTAATCTTCTTTGGAGCATTTCCCATGCATGTTCTTATGCAATTCAAATCTGGTGAGTGCGGAGGTATTGGTAAATGTGGAATACCAAGCTCCTCGCGCACATTCTCAACTATGGCTACACGGTGCGGTCTAGCGTTATCGTCTAGAAATTGAAAAGTTTCACCAATAGCAGCGTGAAAATTTGGCACAACATTGTCAATGACATGCTCTCTATAGTGTAAGGCGGTCATATTCCCAGGACAAATGTGTAGATCTGTGCGCCCGTTGAAACATATCCCGGCCCATACCATAACACTACCCCCTCGGAATGCATGGACACTTCTTGGACATAGCGACGATTACGGGGTATGCGTGGGATTGTCCATACCCTTATTCTTCAAGAATCTGAAAATCGTCCATATCTGGATTCATCAGTGAAAAGGACACTACGCCATTGATCGTTCCAATTGATATGTTGCCTTGCCCATTCCAGTCTTTGACGCTTATGGTCACGTGTTAATGGAACTCCTTTTAATGGTCGTCTAGAACCTAGATTCACCTCTCTCAAACGTCGTCTGATGGTTTCGATGGAAACCTGGACCCCATCTGCATTTTGAAGAGTATTCCGTAGCATTCCACACGTAGATGTAGGGTTTCTTCTCGCCGAAACGTTGATGAAACGATCCTGAACAGGTGTTGTTTTTCGTCGCCCACCAAGCCTTGTCCTTTTCAACACGGAACCTGTCTCCCTGAACCTATTCCAAAGTCGAGATATCACACTTTGACTGACTTGGAGCCTTTCCGCTACAACAACCTGAGTTAGGCCACCCTGTAGCATTCCGATAGCCCTATTAGCCTCAGCGTTTGTTAATTTACGTCTTGGCATTTTCAGAAAACTGGTTTCAAATCGAAGCCGATGATATACCGACTTCATTTCAAAATAAGAACATTCATGAAGCATATGCAAAGAACCAAACTTGAGAAAAAAGGCGACCAGATTGACGAAATGTCTCATACTTATTTTTATTGGATCGATTCGAGTTGTTATTTAGTTTTAAACGATTTTACAGCGATTTTCGCGAATATCACATACTTTTAACTCTTGTGGAGCAGTATACAGAATTTGTTTTATGATTTGCCTCATTCTCATTTCATCGTCACTTAAAGAATGTGTTTAACAAAGAATAGTTATTATATCTTCTTCCTCAACTACACGCCACTATTACGAAATATATAATTTGTCATCTGATTAATAATTTCTCCTTTCCTAAAATATCGTGCCGATAATTGGATATTCCTTTTAGAAAGTCCAGGGCTTTATCGGGACAAAAGATCCGTTTTGTCGAATTATGAACGAACAAGAGTATCGTGATTCGAGCTCGTTTTACGATACGGGGTGGTTCATTAGCAACATAAAAGAATGCCAGCGAACAATAAAAAATGTCGAGCGCCTTTTACACCCTTGGCTATATTTTCTTCGCCTTGCCATATGCCAAGCTCGAGTAATTACTGGCATTTTAATAAAAGACGGGTATCTGTATAATTAGGATATTTTTTTATCGGGGCAAGTAGGCGGTTTGTGTGCTTTAGGGCGTTGGACACAATGGAACAAACGTAGTACCGATTGTTCTTATTGTCGCGATCGGGTAGGTACCATAGAATACACGCCACGCCATCGCTGATAATCCCTGTTATTAAATCTACTTTCTACCTTTTATTTTACGAATGCGAGTGCGCATAAGCCGACCAGGGAGTAAAAGAACAGCATATTACTTCGTTGGACCAAAGTAATCATATTCACTCAGTTCACATCAAAAATTCCATGAAAAATCGAAAACGAAATACTCACATTCGAAAAAAAAATTTAATCTCAATGCCATGTATACAGGGTCTTTCACGAGGAACCTCACCCATATTTATACGGGAAACTACTGAACGTATTTTCATGAAATTCAGCACTTATAAGTATTTCACGATGCTGATGAAATCTAAAATATTTTCAAGGCATGAGCACCTCCGGTTTTTCCGGAAATGACGTCAACTTCCGTTTTTCAAATTAGAACACCATTTTTTTATTGCAGAAATAGATTCCTTAGAAAATTTCAAGTTATTTTGATGTAACATTTTTCAGTTTTGGTTGGAAAATTCTCTCTGAGCGGGAAAATTCGAGAAAAAAATCGAAAATAGAGCTCCGCTGAAACAAGAATAACTTCGAGGTTTTTGGATTGAAAATTTTCATTTTTGAGATTTTTCAAGATGTAAGATTGATGTATCCACTTTAAAAATCGAAATCGCGATTCATGATACAGGGGGTGAAAAAATCGCTTTCAAAGTCAGGGATGACAAAATCGTGAAAAATCAATTTTTTCAAATTAGAACCTAATTTTATTATGGCAGATATTGAATCTACGTTAAAAAATAATGTGAGTGTATGCATCACACTTTTACCAATGAAGATTATTTAAATCTCATTCTACTTCTCAAGTTTGTCATGGTTCTGTTAATGGTATCTCTCGTTGGTCTGGGTCGGTCAGGAAACCTCTCAATGAACAGTCGAATCGTTCTATCTACAACTTTATTACGTTCTCCATGAAGTAGAATGAGATTTAAATAATCTTCATTGGTAAAATTAGGCATAGTGATCGATTTTATAACTTAATACGAATTATCACCAAATTAATAGTAAACACAAAATGCTACTGAATAAAGAGGAATTTGGCAGATGTAATTAATGATATCTATCATTAAAAAAAAAAGAATGTAAAACATGGTAAGTTTTTGCATATGGTTCATAAGGAATTATTTATTTATCACTGGAGAGAAAACCGATGGCCGATTAGTTGAAATAAAGAGGTTTCCGATACAAATTCGAATCCAAATTCGCCATCTATTTAGGAACAACCTGTAACTTTTTTCTCTTGCATATAAGGGTAGTAAAATCTAAAACGTGGTTTAAGTAACAGTTCCTGAAAATTTCATCTTTTTGGCGTGAAGGGAAAAGAAATAGCTGAAAATTCAAGACGAAAAACAGTTTTTTGTGAATAACTCAGAAAATATCCACTTTAGGGCAAGGGTGTGATGCATACACTCACATTATTTTTTAACGTAGATTCAATATCTGCCATAAAAAAATTAGGTTCTAATTTGAAAAAATTGATTTTTCACGATTTTGTCATCCCTAACTTTGAAAGCGATTTTTTTACCCCCTATATCATGAATCGCGATTTCGATTTTTAAAGTGGATACATCAATCTTACATCTTGAAAAATCTCAAAAATGAAAATTTTCCATCCAAAAACCTCGAAGTTATTCTTGTTTCAGCGGAGCTCTATTTTCGATTTTTTTTTCGAATTTTCCCGCTCAGAGAGAATTTTCCAACCAAAACTGAAAAATGTTACATCAAAATAACTTGAAATTTTCTAAGGAATCTATTTCTGCAATAAAAAAATGGTGTTCTAATTTGAAAAACGGAAGTTGACGTCATTTCCGGAAAAACCGGAGGTGCTCATGCCTTGAAAATATTTTAGATTTCATCAGCATCGTGAAATACTTATAAGTGCTGAATTTCATGAAAATACGTTCAGTAGTTTCCCGTATAAATATGGGTGAGGTTCCTCGTGAAAGACCCTGTATTTTCACGATAAGTGTTCATGGTGACATGACATTTTGTTCTTAAAGATAGTTTTTCCATGGATTTTGGCCCCAAGTTTACGA
The DNA here is from genome assembly GCA_951802165.1 of Adalia decempunctata. Taxonomy (NCBI): domain Eukaryota; kingdom Metazoa; phylum Arthropoda; class Insecta; order Coleoptera; family Coccinellidae; genus Adalia; species Adalia decempunctata. The sequence continues at coordinate 2,198,425 of OX637695.1, read as the reverse complement.
TGTTATTTTAGCTTCTTCCAAGGAAAAGAACAATAGTCACTTTATGAAGACAATATTAAGATCCTTCGCAGTTCTACCTTCCTGATTTCTACTTTTCGAAGAATTCTCAGTTTACTGATCAATTTTAAACATAGAAAAACTACCTGAATTGTTAAAATCACTTGGAACAATACAACTTGAATACCTAATAAAATACGGGTAGACCATTTAGGATTTGAGGACAACAGGACAAAATAAAGGCGCAAATTAGAAAAAGGATTGATTTGTACGCTTGCAAAACATCCAATTCATGCCGGAACTTAGGGCATTCATAAACCTGGGAGAATTTTGACTGGAATGCTTGTATACCTAGTTGGGGCTAGTATAAATTTGGCAGTTTCAATGTTTTTCGTGAAAGCATTTTGAATGGGATTATTCATTCTTTGTCTTTTTGGGGTGCAGTCAAGGTAGTTTCGTTGGACTTTGTAATTATTGTTTATGGGTCTTGTTTCATCCGAGGCTCAGCCTCTAATTTCGTTTAGAACGTTTTCTTAAAACTCTGTTTTATGAGAAATAGTATGGTAGGGGAACTGTGGATTTGGAAGCCTTAACAGGTTAAAAGCGCCATTTGAGTTGTAGCATCCTAAACGTGAGATGCATTACCAGTGTTGTGTTCAATTTAAGCAGTATGTGTTGTGTGATATCTTTCTTCTGTAAATTTTAAGGCTATCTAGTAAGTGTTGATAATTTTGTATTTTCAATTAACAATTTCATTTTCTTAGTGCACCTTTCATTATTCTCTCGTTTCCTAGATATACCATGCAAGTATGTACACGGTTGAAGGAGGTGTTAATGAAAAATAAATATTCTTTTTCATGGTTTTGTTCTTTCATCAATTCTCACAATTCGAAATATTCATGTGGCGTCTAACGCAGTAGGCATATCTCCTATTCATGAGATTTTTCATATTTGAAAAAGGCTAGTGTCTTATATGCAGAGTGTTCAGTTTCCCATTCTGTTTCATTTCGATTTGGTCACAAATTATTTGTAATTTTCACATATAATTACAATTTCTTTCACCACTGTACTCGATATAAAAACCCCAATCTGGTTGAGAGTTTTCATCCACTTCCTATGACCAGATTTTTTTATGCTGAAATAAGAATAGAATAACATAAATAAATAATTTTCATATTACTTAAAAAAATCTGGTCATAGGAAGTGGATAAAAACTCTCAGCTAGATTGATGTTTTTATACAAAATACAGAGGTGAAAGAAAATTTCCACCTCAACGGAGTTAATCTTGAAATAGGGGGTGATGAAAAAAAAGGAGGTTTTTGGATATTTTCGTGAGGTTCACAGTTTATTTCACGGCTGAATCACCCTGTATTTTTCCAAGTCCATGATGATATGTTCTGAAAAAATCAAACAGACATCTTAAATCAACCCAAAAATACAGGGTGTCCACTTAACCTTCATTGAGAACAGTTTCTATAATAATGGATCACCTAGTATGAATTCTGGATATTTAAGGTTTTTTCGATGTAACAATATCACATCTAGTGAAATAGTTCATTTTGCGTACGTTCTCGCTCTGGAACTGACGTATTATATACTTTAAAAATCGGGCATGCATTAAATTATGGATAACCCTGTATTCGTAACGATTTTCGGTCATGTTCCTCTATTTGGTTGCTCCCTGGGGATGGAATGAAATGTTTCTTGAGAAAAATTGAAGTTCATTCGATTTTGTTCCGAGATATGAGCGAAGTAAAAGTGGGTAATTCTCAAATTCAACGCCCTGTATCTCAAAAAATGGTCACAGGATTGAGTTGGAGCCATGGACACTTTAGTGGAGTAGGTCGAGTATTACATTACACCCAAATTTTAGAACATTTGACGGAACGCCATTTGCCATAAAGAAAGTGCGGTAATTTTTTTCTCTATTTCAGTATCATAATGAGTTCATTACAGTGCTAAAAACAGTGCTGTAATGAATTCATTACAACATCGTTTCCAGTTACATTTTTCGTTTTGTGTTTGTCAACATTGACTTCCGATCCTATCAAATTCCAGCAGACGTCAATTTGGAAATGACAATTTTCGTATTTCCTAACATTCACACCAACTTCCAAGATACAATATGAAAGTCACTAGGTCCTATAATTGGAATTTTTCATGGAATTTCACAAAATTTGACTGAAATCGAGAAAATATCGTCTAATACTCGTTGCAGAATGTAATTCCAATACTCATGCGTTCGAAAACTCGCTCGTTTTCGAATTTCGCATTCGTGTTGGAATAGGAGCCCATTCTGCAACTAGTTTTAGAATATACTTTTATCGAAAAGGCTCAGAAATGGCCTATCGATTCAGAAATACTCAGTTTCTTGGTAAATTTTCTGGCATAATGGTCAAACAACTCTTCGAATGCAGAGTGCCAACTACGCAGATTTCTGCATTATCCAGCCCCCTCAAACCGTTTTTTCCTTGTTTCAGAACGCAGAGACAGCATGAACTCCGAGATCAGCCAGCCCGATTCCACCAAGGAACACGCTCGCAACGAATCACGAGAAGAGACCGAAAACACCAGCAACACCGAAGCCAACGCGTCCCAACACTGTTGCTCCTATTGCGACTACACCAGCGACTCCGAGATGCGCATCCAGGCCCACATCCTCGCCCAACACAACGTCAACACCACCCCGACCGGCCAACTATACCAATGTCCCCTCTGCGAAGACGCTTTCAAAGAACGATCGGGCTTGGAACGCCATGTCATGCAGGTGCATTCAGTTAACAGTGAAGGGCTTCAGCGACTTCTCATGTTGGTCGATCAGAGCCACTGGATGAGTTCGCGAACATCTACGCCGAACGCGAATCAAAACTCGACCGTGTCGCCGAATTCGGTCTCGTCCAACAAGCTCGAGAAAAGCGACGAGGCGGAACGCGAGCTAATGTCGCCGATGAGCGACGATAATTCTGAACACGAATCGGAACGTTGCGGGACTTGTTTCAAATCGTTTAAGAACATCGACGAGCTGTGTTATCATCAAAACGAAACGGGGCACTTGGAGATAAAACAAACGCCTAGCGGTCCCGGGTACGTCTGCTGGAAAAAAGGGTGCAATCAATTTTTTCCCACCGCGCAAGCTTTGCAGATGCACTTCAAGGACTCTCACGCCAAAAACTCGATCACCAATATATCTGTGTCCGAGAAACACGTCTACAAATATCGATGCAACCAGTGCTCCCTCGCTTTCAAAACGTTGGAGAAATTACAGCTCCACTCGCAGTATCACTTGATAAGAGACGCCACCAAATGTGTTTTGTGCGGTCGTAACTTCCGGTCATTGCTAGCGCTCCACAAACACGTCGAGAGCGTCCATTCCGAACTTACAGACGAAGAATTGAACATCTACAAACAGAGTCTCATGAACAATCCTTTACTACTCGCCGGTATACAAGGACAAGTTTTAGACAGTTCCGCCAACGAGCTACTCAAGAAGGAATCGTTGAGAAACGACGACGTGGAAATGACCGACTGCGACGAAAGTAAAGACTTGAACACTAGTCAAGAAGATGTGAATCAGCACGATGGGGAAAACTCTGATGATAGTATAATTTATAAGGATCAGCAGTTTTTGGAAGACTACTTGAATAGTCAAGCTATGGCGGAGGATAGTTATACGGACGCTAACAGGAAGTATAAGTGTCACCGTTGCAAAGTGGCGTTTACGCGACAAAGTTACTTGACGGCGCACAACAAGACGTTGTTACATCGAAAAGGGGAGAAGTTGAGTTACCCTATGGAGAAATACTTGGATCCGAACAGACCGTTTAAATGCGACGTCTGCAAAGAAAGTTTTACCCAGAAGAATATCCTATTGGTTCATTTCAATTCAGTCAGTCACTTGCACAAAGTGAAACGGTCGCAAGAGCAACAGAATAACAACAATAACCCTCCAGTGTCCCCTGTGACGTCTGGTCAACCCCAAAATTTATCAAAGAGTTTGTCGCCGGATGAAGACGAAAGAAAGAAATATAAATGCAACATTTGTAAGGTGGCTTACAGTCAAGGTAGTACGCTGGATATCCACATGCGTAGCGTACTGCACCAAACCAGAGCCGGCAAATTACAAGATTTGGCGATGAGCGGACAGATAGACCTGTCAAAGCCGCTAATAGAGCAGCCCGAAGCCATGCAGTCTCCGAAACAAAGTAGCCCGTCGCCCGGTGGGGATAAAAGGTCTCCCACCCCTGTATCACCGGCGCCAGGTAGTCAAGGGATGTTCGGCTGTCAGAAGTGCGGAACCGTCTTCGCTTCGCAAGACCAGTTGAATGTACACCAACAGTTACAGTGCATGTTCGCGGCGCCGATGGTTTATCAGCCGCAAGAGTCGGTGATCCCGAAAAGTCCGAGCGATCAAGACTTGGCGAAGATGGGCGTCCCGAAGAAACAGTCGCACATTTATAAGAGCCTGCTCGAAAGTTTCGGTTTCGATCTCGTGATGCAATATAACGAGAGTTACCAGAGAAGACGTCGAGTGGACGCGGGGGACGAGAAAATCCAGCCGAAGTCGCCGTCAGCCACCAGCAACCCGGAGGACAACGCCGACGTACCGAAGACGGAAGAGGAGACCGAGAACCACCTGCCTGAAGTAAGTAGATCGACGTGTCAACATTGCAATAAAGAGTTCTCTAGCGTGTGGGTCTTAAAGTCACACTGCGAAGAAGTACATAAAGATTTTGTGCCAATCGAATTCTTAGAAAAGTATGCTCAACAGTTCAAGAGCGACTACGAAAAGAAATCCGTTGTGGTGACGGCGGCGACATCCTCGACGCTTAACAGCGACCCCAGGGTAACGACCCCCACCACCTCCAGCCCAGTCGCCGAAGTCAAAGTGGAAAAAGAGGAAGAGATCAAAGAACAAGCCAAAATCGAGCAGACGCCGGAGGCTACTTCGCCTTCGACGCCCGCCTCGTCCACGACGCCCGACTCGTCGACCCTGCAGGCGATGATCGCCCAGAGCATGGCGCAAAACCCCATGGCTTTGGCGCAGCAGATGTCCGAGATGCAGGCCGCGCTCAACGTTATGCAACTGCAACAGCTCAACTTCAACCCGATGATGCAGATGATGGGTATGGGGTTGCCGTTGGGGTTGAACGCTTTGGCCGCCATGAATCTGCAGCCGCCGCTCGTGCCCCTTATGATGCCGCCGCCACCTTACGACCCCATGGCCCAATTCGGGCCGCAGGAACAGCTCATGAACAAGCAGCAGCAGGCGATGATGCAGCAGCAAGTGGTGAGTGTGGGCTTCGGTCCGAGTAGCGCGACGCGAATGGAAAAAATCGGGTTCAAAGTGGTGTTTTCAAGTTTGTGGATTACGCACACGGTATCAGGTTCAAGTACGCATTGTTTAAATTTTCCCTGAATTGCCCATTGGGACCCATAGTCTCAACACTGATGACGTAAGTAATTTCATAATTATATTCATGATTTCATTTGACATTTTGACACAGTTTTCACTTTTTGTGTAAAGCATTGAAACTGAATTCCATTTCAACGATTTTGTATATCAGAAATAAATTTAACAACGTCTTGAAAAATTACGAAATTTATTTTTTAAGATAAATTCTTTATACTTTCTTATAACTTCATCTTTTTGTGTTCATCATCAAGTACAGAAATTTCGAAATAAAAATCCTTTCATTGTACATAATTCGTCAACTGCCAAATACCATTTGGTCGAGGAAGTATTATTCCCAATAATACGAGTATCGATGATTTTATTTGAAAATTTCATATACATGTTTGCTGTAATCAAAATAGATTTCCATTTTGAAATCAGCTTATTCATTATTGACTGCAATAATTATTGATTTTCATTTAAACATTCATCTCAAAATCAAACTTCATGTGATGATTTTTCAGTAAATCATGAGATATCATTATTTTAATGATTTAAAGTTTTGCGGGGCAGTATCACCTTCTGAATCGTGGTACCTATATCACCATTCAAAAAGTGGTCTCTTTATTTCACGAGTAAGTACCCTAATTTACGACGTAGAGACTTGATTTTTTTTAATTGAAGTTGAAGAACGTCCCGAGGACAAATAGTTTTCTTTTTTCGATTTAATCAGTTTTTCAATTAAAAAAAACCAGGGTAATCGTTAGATCTGGGGTTATTGAATATGTTTTTCGTTTTTCACGAGTACAAGCTATATTTTTGAAGTAATCATCATAAAAATGTTTGTAGGTTATAGAAGATTAAATTGCCGAGGGCAAATAGTTGAGATTTTTTCCAAAAAATGATGAATAACCGTCGGAAAAAATCATTAAGTGTAGTTTCCAAAACGCTGAAGTTTAACCTGTTTTTTTTTAATTGAAAAACTTATTAAACCGAAAAAATTGCAACTATTTGCCCTCGACAATTTAATCTTCTATAAACTACAAAAATTTTCATGATGATTATTTCAAAAATATAGCTTGTACTCATGAAAAACGAAAAACATATTCAATAACCCCCAGATCTCACGATTACCCTGTTTTTTTAATTGAAAAACTGATTAAATCGAAAAAAAAAGAAAACTATTTGCCCTCGAGACGTTCTTCAACTCCAATAAAAAAAAATCAAGTCTCTACGTCGTAAATTAGGGTAGTTACTCGTGAAATAAAGAGACCACTTTCGAATGGAGATTTACCACGATTCAAAAGGTGATATTGCCCCTTAACAGTCAATTCTTTGTGGAGGAAATAGTATCTTTTCTTGGTCACTTTCCACGACCTAAAACAACAAATGTATCAAATTTAGAAAATCTATCCATGTGTAGAAAGAAGAAATTAATATAAAACAAAACAGAAAGATAATAGTAAATGATTTTACTTCTTTTAAATAACGTTTCGAAGACTCAATCCGTCTTAAGCTATTGACAGCTGTCAATAAATAAAGAATCTTCTGGAAATTTGAGTAACTTTCTGAGTTCACCCACAAAATTTCAGTTCTCAAAGTGAAACCGTTTTCGAAATCAACTTGAAATAAAAACACACTACATTGAACGCCCACCTTAAGATTGAATCTTCTACACATTGGACAGATTTTTTATATCAATATTTCGATTGGATCAGGTTTTGAAATCTAATAACACAACAGAGGAAGAAAAAATAATTCTCTCCATAAAAACGTCGCACAATAATGATCAATACAAAATCGTTAAGTGAAATGCTATGAATGCGTTTTGAAAACCGTCGATTCAAGAAATTTCTGTTCCATTTGTTAGTTCATTTTCAGTGTTCAATTCACTGTTTTCTCAACCTTTTGTTGAAACTTTCAACGATTGAAAATGTCATGCGTCATCAAATAATTGGTAGAGATTGATATGGTTCATAAATAACTACATCACTTTTCAAGATTAAACAATTCGATGAGTCAAATGAAAACTTCCTTAATTCCAGCAGAAATAAACAAATAAACTGATGGGCATCAGTTCAGGGAAAGAACAATTAGAACGAAATATTCTTTCCATTCTCGTCTTCATTTAATTTATTTTATTTCGTTTACTGATTCTCGTCGACTATCCCATTAATGGAGGCTTATGAAAGTAATCAACCACGAATACAGTATCAGAAAAACATATTCAGATTCGTTTTATCTTTGCAATAACATAATTCGAAAAATAATTCACTATGCATAAATCGAAGAATGACGATTTGAATACAATCAATATTCCTTTCGTTTTTATCCAACCGATGTTTCATTCATGCCACGTTTTTGTCGTATTTTGTTTTCGCCAGGATCGTGTGAAGTGATAAATTCAACCTCCAATTTGAAGGTGTGTCCCATCATGGTATTTCGAACCATTGTAAACATTCGCTCTCATCGGGCGATAAAAAATTCAGACGATTCAAACCAGAACGAAACATTTAATTTAAAAATACACTGCGCAAAAAAAATTAACGAACATTCTGAAAATCTCAATTTTAATGGAAGTTAACTCTACATTGACTTTATAACTTATTTTTTATGTTCTCTCGGGAAGGTTTTGAACGAAACAAGACACATTAAATGGAAGAAAAATTCAGGATTTCACCGAATCTTATGTGAAAGAAGAACAATTTTCAAAATACTGAAATGCTGATAAGTGATTTAATACTTGGTATTTCCACCCCTTGCGTTAATTACAGCTCGGCAACGACGGTTCATACTCAAAATGAGTGATCTTAAAATGTTCTGATCTAATCCTTCTCAGATTTCTCCGAGTTGGATTCCTAAGTCATTAAGAGTAGCTGGATGATTTTCTGAACTTCTCAGCCTTCTATTGAGGTTGTCCCAAACCTGCTCAATCAGATTGAGATCTGGACTTCTTGCTGGCCATTCCATTCGAGAGACTGCAACCTCTTCAAGGTACTCCTGAACGATGCGCGCACGATGGAGTCTGGCATTATCGTCCATAAAAATGAAATTTTCACCAATGTATGGGACAAATGGCACTACATGCTCTTCAAGAATGTTCCTTATATACTTATCAGCATTCATAGCTCCATTATCAACGACCACTAGGTCTGTGCGAGCAGTCAAAGATACTCCACCCCATACCATAATCGATCCTCCTCCGAAACCAGTAGTATTCAGGAAATTGCACTAAGCATATCTTTCATGTGGACGTCTGTATACAAGGGAACGTCGATCACATCACAATGGTAAAGGCAGAATCTATACTCATCTGTGAAGAGAACTCTTTCCCAATCGGCCTCTTTCCAATGGATATGCTCTCTCGCAAAATCCAAACGCGCCCTTCGATGGGCTGGAGTAAGAGCTGGGCCTCTTGCCGCGACACGAGGCCTTAAATCATATTCTCTGAGGCGATTTCTTATTGTCTGAGTGCAAATTTGCACCTCATGAGTTTGCTCAAGCTGATTTTGAAGGAGGCGAGCGGTTGCAAACCGTTGTCTCAACGAAGAAACTCTCAAGTAACGTTCTTGAATGGCAGTTGTTACCCGTGGTCTACCATGTCCTGGTCTTCGGACATTCATACCTGTCTCCCTGAATCGCTGCAACATTCTGGACACACTTGTATGGGAAACTCCAAACCTTTCTGCAATTCTTGTGTATGTCCACCCTTCTTCTCGCAAAACTACTGCTTGGGCACATTCCTCTTGGTTCAAATTGCGTGTTTCGCGTTGCATAGCGATCGAGTGTAAAAAATCAAACGAAAGAAAAACTATTGATCACCAGAATTGATAGAGAACAACTGATTTTAGAATGGAACCAATACATTCAAAATCTGATAATATCATCTTTTTTTATTCCTGCTGGGAGAAAACTTCTGCATTGAAGAAAAACGTTGAAAGTGGATAACATATGCATGCATAATTCTGATAAAAATAATTATCATTGAGAACACCTTCAGTTGTAGAATAAATTTGAGATTTCCATAATGTGCGTTAATTTTTTTTCGCAGTGTATAATTCGACGAAAATATGGAACATATGGATGAAAGTAAAAAATGAGATTGTTTGAATTCGAGTTATCTTTATCGATTTATCGGTTAACCTTGTCTGATCCTAGGAAGAATGTGTAAAAACTCGACCCAAACCCTATCTTAAATTTTTTGTGGTCCTCGTCGAGCTTGGTTGTCACACCTGATTCTCCATTAATTAACTTTTATTCCACGGTATCCATAAAACTTAATTAGATCGTATGGTGTTCGTTAATAAGCAGCTAAGGGACCTTCTTTCCTTTTTGTGGGGAAGCGTCTCAAATTACACATTCAAACTTATAATTACACATTCTTATAACCAGCAAGTATTAGTGGAGCTGTCCAGATCGGAGGTTGATTATTTTAATTGCCGTTTGTACGTTGTAGCCTTACACTGTGTGATAATCATCGTAATTGATTTATTGCCAATTTGTTACAATTTATTAAGCCCTTGTATTTACTGGTCAGCTATTGGGAACCTATAAATCTCTGTAATACTGACAATGAATAACGCACAGCATTTTAAGTTTTGTATTGTTTCATCTCCAGGCCGTGAACGCAGCAGCCAATCAGAAACGCGCGAGGACTCGCATCACGGACGATCAGTTGAAAATTTTGCGAGCGCACTTCGACATCAACAACTCGCCGTCCGAAGAACAGATCCACGAGATGGCGTCCCAGAGCGGTCTTCCGCCAAAAGTCATAAAACACTGGTTCAGAAACACCTTGTTCAAAGAGAGACAAAGGAACAAAGACAGTCCTTACAACTTCAACAACCCACCCTCCACAACTCTTAACTTGGAGGAATACGAGAAGACAGGCGAAGCCAAAGTTATGCAATTGAATAATTCGGGAAGTCTTTCGGAGGAATCCTCCAAACCATCAGAGACTTCATCTCCGACTCAACCTGAAATAAAAACGGAGGTCAAGGAAGAATCTTTAGAAGAACACAACAAATCGATGGACGAAAGACTGAACGATAGCTCAGATAAACAGAACATCTTCGGAATGCAGACCCTACCACCAGCCCCTAGTCCGGCAACATCTGTAGCCAGCTCAGAAAATTTAAACACGATGGTGTCAGCACCTACAACTCCTAACAGTATGAATCTAGCATCCATTATCGCCTCCCAATTCGGCGAAAGCATGACGACAAGTACCCCTACGTTGAGTCAACTGTCATCTGTAGCCAGCCATCATGGGTTAACAAGCCCCATGTTGCCACCTAAGATGAACCAACAGAACTTTCCAAACCCTAACAGTCTTCAATCGATACTACCCTTGACCCCGAACAGATGCATGAGTCCCAATCGAGACTACAACAGTCAAGGATCGAATTCTGCTTCTTGTGGAAGCTCGGGAAAAAGAGCGAATAGGACTAGATTCACCGACTATCAAATCAAAGTCCTTCAAGAGTTCTTCGAGAACAACGCTTACCCCAAAGACGACGATTTAGAATATCTTTCGAAACTTCTATCTTTGAGCCCAAGAGTCATCGTTGTTTGGTTCCAAAACGCCCGTCAAAAAGCTAGAAAGGTGTACGAAAACCAACCAGCAGTTGATCCTTCACCTGGTCTACCAGACGAAGCCGGTACTAACAGGTTTCAGAGAACCCCAGGACTGAACTATCAATGCAAGAAGTGTCTTCTAGTTTTCCAACGGTACTACGAACTCATCAGACACCAGAAGACTCACTGTTTCAAAGAAGAAGACGCGAAGAGATCCGCGCAAGCGCAAGCTGCCGCTGCCCAAATCGCCGCTGTTCTAAGCTCCGAAGACTCTAACTCAAGTACCACAGTCGGTGAACAAGCGCATCAGCACCACCAGTCGATTCCACAGAACCAGCAGTCTCAAAACTGTCTAAGCCCGATTCATCCTAATGCTCCTACTACGCCGACGTCAAATAGTGGAAATTTTCCTTTGTCCCCTAACGCAGAAACGAAAGAAGGTACTTTCCAGTGCGACAAATGCAACTTGGTGTTTCCTAGATTCGACTTGTGGCGAGAACACCAGCTGGTGCACATCATGAACCCGAATCTGTTCCCTCAGTACTCGCCAGATTCGCCCTTTGGGATTTTACAACAACACGCTCAGCTCCAACAGTTGAACGCCAATTTAGGGGATTTGACTAAAGTTGCGACCCCTCCTAACATGCATCATCCCTTGTTGAACATGTTGAATAACGTTGCTAACCAAAAGAGAAAACTTGAAGAGTTTGAAAACGAGAGTGATACATCAGATCAGCCTAAAGATAAAAGACTAAGGACTACGATATTGCCTGAACAACTAGACTACCTTTACCAGAAGTACCAGATTGAAAGCAACCCTTCCAGGAAGATGCTGGAGAATATAGCTAGAGAAGTAGGGTTGAAGAAAAGAGTGGTACAGGTTTGGTTCCAGAATACGAGAGCTAGAGAAAGGAAGGGACAGTTTAGAGCGCACGCTCAAGTGATAAATAAAAGGTGTCCCTTTTGTCCAGCCTTGTTCAAGGTCAAGTCTGCTCTTGAGTCCCACTTGAGTACCAAACACGCTGATCAGTGCGCTCGAGGTGAGATAAACATCGACGCGTTACCAGACGAAGAACTCAGTACGGAATCTGCACCAAGTATTAATTCAAGCGGTGCAGAGAACAAGCTGCATCAAATGAACCACAATTTAATGCCTCCGATGTTTTCTCAGATGCCTCAAGACATGGACACGTTACGAAAAATTTACGACGACAATATGAAGAGATTCATGGACGTGCAATCTCACCCTTCGTCTTCGAACGGGGAGAGGAGCGAGATAAAGACGGAATCTAAAGAAGAAGGCGAGATACCTTTGGACCTATCGAAACCGGTCGACTTATCCAGACCGATGAAGGTGATGATGGACCACGAGAGAAATTTTTGCGAGGGTGGTCCTTTGACTGATCTCAGCGAGCGATCTATCTGCGGCGACGAGAGGAGCGAAACCATGTCTGAAAACAACGATTTTTACGATGATGAAAGCAATCCCACGAGCCCGGCCAGTAGTACGCAAAGCAACAGCCAAAGGACCCCACACTCTGGCAGAGGTGGCAACAAGAGGTTCAGAACGCAGATGAGCCATGTACAAATCAAAATAATGAAAGCTGTGTTCAGCGTTTACAACACGCCCACGATGGCCGAATGCGAGATGCTGGGCGCAGAGATCGGCCTTCCTAAACGAGTGGTCCAGGTTTGGTTCCAGAACGCGAGAGCGAAAGACAAGAAAGGGAAATTGGTGCTTAACAAAGTCCTCGGTAGCGATACCGACCCTAACAGCGGCACCCTTCCTGAAGATTGCAAATTTTGTAATTTCAAATACACACACAAGTATTCCTTACAAGACCACATATTCTCAAAGAGCCACATCGCCAACGTCAAAATGTACCTGGAAAATTCGAGTAAAGAAAGCGATACGAACGACTTCATCGCACCCCCTCCTCTTCCCGGTGGTTCCGGGTCTCTTCCCGCCGATTCTACAACGAACCCTCAACACCAGCATCAGCAAGTGTTGAACAACAACACCCATCTCCAGTACCTCCAAATGGCCGGTTCACAAGTTCCTAATTCTGCTGTCAAGGTGGAGCAAGAGGAGAACAACCAGGAGACGCTTTTCCAGCAGCTCTACGCCATGGGCAACGCCTCTAACTTCGGGGTCCAGAACCAGTACATGCACCATGCGATGTTCGGCGCTAACGGTGAGTCACAATCTTCCTTCTCTTTTGCAAACTATCTAAAATTGTCTTCCTATTGTATTCTTAGTTTTTGCATTTGGTAATATTCTTAATCTAGTTTTGCTAAAATGTAGATATGAATTAATGAAAAGCAGGGTCTGAAATTGCGTTTTCTGAAGACGGTGGTGAACTCGCATCCACGAAATTAAGGGCTGGCGCACGTATCAAAAATTACGATTATATCTGGGGTAGTTTATCTTGCCAATTTACCATTATGGGGAGACGGTGTTTGCGAGAGGGGCAGAACGCGAATTGTTTTCCACAAAATGAGAAATGAGGGATTAATATTTCAGTTTTCTCCCCACAATGTTTCCCATATGAATTCCTAATGAGGTTGGATTCGGACAGGGCCGGATTTGGTTCGCGAGAAATCTTCAGTTGCTGAAATGATTCTTCCTCAATATACAAAGAATGCCTTAAGGCTCGCAAGCTCTCTTCAAAAATTGGGTTTTTATTTCCATATCTCAGTTCATATGCGACGTAGACCAACAATTTTTTTTTAAATTAAAGCTTAATCATTTCTCTAGAATGAGTATTACTCGCTTTTCCTTTTTTTTCGCATATTAGGAGAAATACCTGGTGAGCTGTAATTTCATAAAAATCTGGACGAACCATTTTATTTCCATGATATCTCCGTCAATTTTCGGGATAAATGTATGAAATTTTCAGTATACATGCGGAATGTGTATTAATCAATTTTTCTGTTCATTGCCCCCTGAATTTTTGAATAAATTATAAAGTAGGACCTTTATTAGTCAAAAGGACTGAACGAGAATAAATTACCTATCACGAAAACGCTTATATCTTTTGAACCACTGGACCGATTTCGAAAATCAAACTCATTTTCGATGATTCGAAAATGAGTTTGATTTTCGAAATCTCTTCTAATTCTAATGAAAATTTACAATAAAAAACAAATTATTTTTTACAAAATTCATGGATTTTTTCTGGAATTCTTCCCATCATGCTTCTTATATTGTTCTCCGTCACTTTCTGGGATGCTGTCTTCCACTTTTGCTTGAATTCCGCTAATGTTTTCGTTGATTTCTTAGTCTTCTTCAATTCTCTTTCGACCAGGGCCGAATATCTTTCGATTGGCCTGAGTTCTGGGCAATTTGGTGGATTGGCCTCTTTGGGGACAAAAAAAACCACCTCATTAGCTTCGTACCATTCCTTGGTGGCCTTGCTGTGGTGGCATGAAGCTAAATCTGGCCAAAAGATTCTTGACACATCGTGCTCACGTAAAAATGGTAAAAGTCGCTTCTTCAAGCATTCCTCTATGTATATCTTCGAGTCAACACAGCCTTGGCCAACGAAAAATTTGCTCCTTTTCCCACAAGTGCAAATTGCTTGCCAAACCAGGACTTTTTTAGGAAACTTTGCTTGTTTCTTCACGCGAAATTGTTCGTCAACATTTCCACGAGAATCTGCAGTATGAAATTCCTGATGACCAGGAAGTTGCGAGAAATCAGCCAAGACATAGGTTTCGTCGTCCATCACGCAACAGGAAAAATTTTTCAAGAAATCTTTTTTTAATTTCTTTGCTCTAGATTTCGCTTCTTGAATTTTCACAGCGTTCCTGTCTGGCACTTTCTGCACTTTGTATGTTCTAAGCCCACAACTCGACTTGATTTTCTGAACGGTTGACTGCGAACAACCCACTATTTGGGCCACTTTCCGTCCTGAAAGGTTAGGATTCTTCTGAAAAAGGCTGATGGCTTTCTTCACTTTTTCGGGCTATGAAACCCCTTTTTCCTTCCGGTTCCTTCCTTGCGGTTAATTGTGAGATCTTCGTTGAAGCGCTTAACAACTCTTGATACCGTTTCCGGACGAACGCGAGCCTCTTTTGCGATTCTTTTGAAGCTCCATTTTTTATTATTTTGAAAAAGTTTCACTATAAATTCTCGTGGTTTTCACTTCGCTTGACATTGCGACAGAGAATTGGAATATCAATGAAGTAAATGTTCCACATGTTTCTGACGTTCATAACAAATCTAACTATGATCAAATTTTGATTTTTTCTGAATTGGTTTAAGAGATATAGGCGTTTTTGTGATAGCGAATTCATTCTCGTTCAGTCCTTATTTTCAACCAGGTTTTTGCCGTAATATACGATAAAACGGAAAAGCAAGTAATACACATTCTAGAGAATTGATTAAGCTTTAATTAAAAAAAAATTGTAGCAAGAAAAGAGAACTTTCGATTCGACCATAGTTTACATTCGAGAAATTATAAATCCTTTTCATTTCTCGAAAAAATTAGAATTTCTCCTGAAAAAGTGCCTGTCACCACAGATTTCTAATACGAGTTCAAACGAGTGATTTATTCAGCATTATTGAAAATGACAATTTCTCAATTTTCGTTCATAACTCAAAATCTATGAACGATAGACTGGATCTGTTTTCAGATTAGGATTAATCATGAAAAAATAGCTCGAATATGTGTTATAAATTTTCTTCTAGCTTCTCTAGTTCTCGATATCCCAGTAGTCAACGAATTTTGCGCACCCTGTACAGTGAAAAGTAAAAGTTTGCAGGAGTTATAGATATTTTCTTCGGTAAAACTAAAGCTGATACTTTGACGCCATTATTTGGCGTCTAAAGTTTGATTCTCTTCATTGAAATGAAATGCAGCATTGCCACACATCTTTTGACGGCTTGGCAAGGCTGTGGATTCTAGATCCGTGTGACTCATCCTCAACCTCTATGACCATCGAACTTCGATAGCGCAATCTGGATCTATCGCGCGATTTGCATGCAGATGAGGCGCGCGTATTCAGAAACCCGGGTACGGATTAAACAAATAATTGTTCTTATGTTAATCGTTCCCGAAATCGAGGGACAAAAAGCCGTCCTCGACCCGATCGGAACGCGATCTGTTCCGATACCCCATAAATCGATCGGGGCACAATAGAGGTCGCGTCTATAACTAATATCTGCATGTGTGCCCGTCGTTTTTTTTATTATACGCGACGCGGACCCCCACACAATCGTGGGACATAAAAAATGAGCCGGGGCCAGACTTGGTCCATTGTGCGGGCAAGTGTGCGTTGTTTCGTTATGGGGGAATATTTAATTGCGAAATACTTTCGCCATTGATTTATAGTGATTGCTACGCCAATTAAGAATCTTGATTTGCGACATCGCAACGGGTGAACCGTTCGACTGGGAACTTCTGGGAATTCGTATGTTGATGAAGTTATGGGATTCTTGCGACATCGGCTCGCCGGTATTCCATCCATAGCGGCCAGGAGGAAGAGAAATAAGCAATTTTCGCCTTCTCAATTTCTCTTTTTGTCAGTTTACAATATTGCAAGTTTTCGATTCCGTTTCTTTATTTCTTTTTTGGTATATCATTTCGATTTTTATACAGTCTGCTCGAATACAGGGTGATTCACGAAGTCTATTGATTATAAAATTTTTAAGACTTGAAACAATTCCAATTTTTGATGTATACAGGGTGTTTGGTAATTCGACGTGAACCTTGGAAAGGGATAGACTAGACGTCATTTGCAGTGAATTGCGTCAAGAAAAGCATGGTCCGAAAATGTATGGTTACGAAGATATGGCGATTTTTCAACTTTTCCGAAATTTTTTGCTTCGTTATCGAGAATAATTAATTTTGTGAAAACTACTCTACTCTAAATATTCAATGAATATTTTTTTCAAAGCTGAGGAGATGGTCCTCATTTCTTGCGAAAAAGTATTCACTAAAAATTCAGATAACCCGAGATATACAGGGTCATAAATGGCTGCACCTGTTTCCTCATGAAATCTTGATAAAACAATTGAGAATTACTCGAAAAAAGTATTATGAATTTGGTGTACAAATGTAGGGAAAAACTTCCCTGTTTCATCAGCTTTCCAAAAAGGTACATATGTCAATAATTCCTTCATGCAATCTTAAAATATGGCCGGAAAACCAAGCAGACAACAGACTTTTTCGAGTCATCTAGTGATCGAACTATGGCCCGCTTATGGCTTACGAATTACGTCGAGTGAAATAAAGGATAATAGGATATCTGAATGACTCGAAAAAGTCTGTTGTCTGCTTGGTTTTCCGGCCATATTTTAGATTGCATGAAGGAATTATATTGACATATGTACCTTTTTGGAAAGCTGATGAAACAGGGAAGTTTTCCCTTACATTTGTACACCAAGTTTATAATACTTTTTTCGAGTATTTCCCAATTGTTTTATCAAGATTTTATGGGGAAAACAGGTGCAGCCATTTATGACCCTGTATATCTCGGGTTATCTGAATTTTTAGTGAATACTTTTTCGCACGAAATGAGGACCATCTCCTCAGCTTTGACAAAAATATTCATTGAATATTTAGAGTCGAGTGGTTTTCACAAAATTAATTATTTTCGATAACAAAGCAGAAAATTTCGAAAAAGTTGAAAAATCGCCATATCTTCGTAACCATAGATTTTCGGACCATGCTTTACTCGACGCAATTCACTGTAAATGACGTCTAGTATATCCCTTTCCAAGGTTCACGTCGAATTACCAAACACCCTGTATTCAGGGTGAGTCTTTGACTTGTACATATATTTTAACTGTAGATTCCTCTCATCAAACGAAACACTTTTTTCCTATACCATTTTTCAAAATTCGGTTTGGTTTGGGAGATACAGGGTGTCGAAAATCCATGAAAAAAACACTTTTCTGTTTATATCTTCGGAACCGTTATTTCGAATGACCTGAATTTTGATTGAGTTTTCACTCTATTCATGGTGCATATTCCTCTATTCAATATCTCTACTAGTATAAAAGTAACAGGGTAGTCGACTCATCAATACGCGCTAAAACACCATAAAACCACTTTAAAAAGATAAACGGTTCATATTTTCAAAAGAATCAATCAGTTAAGAAACTAAAAGTATTCCTATTTTTTTCAATAAAACGCGTCGTTTTCGAGTTATTTCCAATTTTATCCGGAGAAATTTGACGAAAAAATCATTAATTTCAAGAATAATCTGAATGCGTCTCTGAATTAAATATCATCCAATATTATTCCTTCTTTGGTCTTTAAACGAGTTTACAATGTTGTCATAATATTTATCAACTTTGTCGAGATATTTTAATAATAAAATCCCACAAATGTGGGAGATAAAATTGAACACCAAGGAGGATTTAATACGCACAGTTTCTATTGAAAATTCATATTTACCGGTCCATATTGAAGTTAAATGTCGATGAAATACAAAATTCGGATATGAATGATGAATCTCGATACAAACTACTTATTAAATTGAAATTTATGGAAAATAATACGATACCTGATAATCTGTGATTTCTGAACGAAACTACCAGACAGATCTACATTAAGGGTGGATAAGTATGAAATATAGAACTTTTAGAAGGTGTTTCGTTCGCGCGCGGCCGCCTCGCTCCCACGACTCAGCACCGTTGGTTTATTATCGGCGTCACGCCCCACCAGAGTCGTTCGAGATGATCCAACAATACGCCACGTCCGAAAAAAGGAGGCAACACTTTCATTATCGGTCTGGATCTATCTCCGCATAAACATTATTTGTGCATCTATTGTTCGATCGTCAGTCGTTGCCCGACTTAGGTAACCGCTCGAGAAAAAAAATCGGATCGCCTGGGCGCGACCAAATGAGTCGCTAAAGCGCAATTAGCATAAGGAACAATGCAACCATTAATTAGATGGTCGCCCGGCGGAGTATGACAGATGAGACGGGCGTATGTCCAGGGCGATGGTTATCCCGAGAACGTTCAATCAAATCGGGATCCCCCTCCCCCGCCGCAGTCGACGCCCTTGTGCAGGGGCGAATTGACTCGGTTCTCACGCAAAAGGGGTTTTTCTCGTCGCCAATTTTGTAATTTTTCGTATTTACCCTCACGACTTTTCTGACAATTCTCATCGGATATAAATGGGAAGAAAACATATCACCCTGTAGATTTGCAATTGTATTTGGCATGTCACATGGTGTCGACTCTAAATTGTAGTATCTATGCCAAATTTCAGTCGAATATCTTGTGAAATGCAGAAACTATGAGAAATCGAAATATACTGCTCCACAAGAGTTAGGGATATCGTATTGAATCATTCTTAAAAGTATGTAATCTTTGAGAAAATCGCTGTAAAATCATTTAAAACTCAATAACAACTTGAATCGATTCAATAAAAATCAGTATGAGACATTTTTTCAATCTGGTCGCTTTTTTGCTGAAGTTTGGTTCTTTGCATATGCTTCATGAACGTTTTTATTTTGAAATGAAGTCAGTTTATGAACGGCTTCGATTTGAAACGAGTTTTCTGAAAATGCCAAGACGTAAATTAACAGACGCTGAGGCTAATAGGGCTATCGGAATGCTACAGGGTGACCTAACTCAGGTTGTTGTAGCGGAAAGGCTCCAAGTCAGCCAAAGTGTGATATCTCGACTTTGGAATAGGTTCAGGGAGACAGGTTCCGTGTTGGAAAGACCAAGGCTTGGTGGGCGACGAAAAACAACACCTGCTCAGGATCGTTTCATCACCGTTTCGGCGAGAAGAAACCCTACATCTACGTGTAGAATGCTACGGAATACTCTTCAAAATGCAGATGGGGTCCAAGTTTCCATCGAAACCATCAGACGACGTTTGAGATGAATCTAGGTTCTAGACGTCCATCAAGAGTTCCATTAACATGTGACCATAAGCGTCAAAGACTGGAATGGGCAAGGCAACATATCAATTGGAACGATCAATGGCGTAGTGTCCTTTTCACTGATGAATCCAGATATGGACGATTTTCAGATTCTCGAAGAATAAGGGTATGGACAATCCCACGCATACCCCGTAATCGTCGCTATGCCCAAGAAGTCCATCCATTCCGAGGGGGTAGTGTTATGGTATGGGCCGGGATATGTTTCAACGGGCGCACAGATCTACACATGTGTCCTGGGAATATGATCGCCTTACACTATAAGGATCATGTCATTGACAATGTTGTGCCAAATTTTCTCGCTGCTATTGGTGAAACTTTTCAATTTCTAGACGAAAACGCTAGACCGCACCGTGCAGCCATAGTTGAGAATGCGCGCGAGGAACTTGGTATTCCACATTTACCAATACCTCCGCACTCACCAGATTTGAATTGCATAGTACATGCATGGGATATGCTCCAAAGAATATTAGATAATCATCAACCTACCCCAGAATCCTTAAATGATCTGAGAGAGCTTCTGCCCCGTTTATGGAACCAAATTCCTCAAGAAATGTTCAACAACCTTGTGTGTAGTATGCAAAGAAGATGGTCAAGCTGTTATTGATGCCCGTGGAGGCCATGCATTGTATTGATAGTCTTAAAATGCTTGAAATCTCTGGGAATATAATTTCGTTATTTTACTCGATTTTTCTTAACCACCCTATATACGCTGCAGACCTAAAGGCTAAAATTAATTGGCAACTTGAAATCATATTAATATAAATTTTCATCACAAAAATCTTATTTCAACTATATTTTTTTGCAATCCAATATCCCTAACTCATGCGGAGCAGTTTATTTTCGGCCCCATGTTTATTTTTCTTCTTCAAATTAGAAAAGGAATCTCACCTATTAGCTCGTACCTCCAATCGAGGAATATAGTGAAAAAATCTCTTTTTGGGTGAGATCAAAGGAGTACAAAGCATTTAACCGAAACCCTATCGAAAGCTTCGCACAGCTTTTCTTCGTTTATTATTTTTCTTAGTCCGCTGCATTTCCAATGTGTATCTCACGTAAATAGAGCTCCTTTTGTTCGAAATTCTTGAGACTTACGGAGAACTAGTAGTAGAACCGTGTCAAACAAAGCAGATGTTCCTATTATACAGCTAATGATAAGTAATCTCGGTGATCTCAGGTAGAAAGAATGGGATGAAAGAGCGGAGGGACTCTGAATTTCGCCATTCTCTAACACCTGGTTGTTTGTCCCCTAAGGTACCGAAATTTTAACAATATTCATTCGCCTATGTAAACTGTCGGATTCTGTTGAAACAACCAAAATGAGTTTACCTGCCGAGAAAGGTTACTGTTTGTTTCGCTCCCAAATATTCGGACCTTATTGTTTCTCAGCAATAAACTAATGGCTTAGTAACCTTAGACCACACAAATATCTGGTACAATGAAAGTTACTCTGCTGTCTTGTTATTCGACGAACAATATACAAATATATGATTTTCATCTCCAGAAACGCTCAACCGTCTGCCTTTGTCGAGAACACAGGGTGTTCGTAAATAGCCTCAATGAAATGTATTTCTAGTTCACGCTGTGATTTTTACAAATTAGAATTTTTTTTTACTCAACATACTTTTCCTCATTCTGATGCCAGGCATTAGACGTTTCCACTCTGTTTTCACTCATTTTATTATTCCTATGAATCATAGAGAAAAAATGAGGATGGACCATTGGAGACTTTCCCTTTTCTGTTATGTTTATTTAGTTATTCTTTAGAGTTATTTGGGTTGTTTTGGTTTATGGGTCCTAGTTGAATTATTTTAGTTCTGTTTGATTTTGGTTTATTTTCAAATTTTTATTTTTTTTTGTTTTATTATTTCAGAATTCCCAGTGGCGCAATTAGGAAAATTGTAATATAGAAAGTTCCTATGGAAATTTTCGAATGAAGAAGTGAAATGAAAAAGTAGTTCCTTTATAGTTTAGAATCACGTTGAACGTTTTTGTGATTTAAAATTATGTATTTGTATATTTATTAAATTGTTAATATTATATTATATTGTTTTAAATAAAGTTTTACTGGAGTATTTTTTACTCCGATTTTGTACAAATTCCAATCAGATTTTTCATTCGAATACCCTTTACCTGCAGCTTGATGATAGTTCTGGAGCTACCTACGAGGGTAAGTCCCTTCAAAAGTTTTTATATAGCTCGTGGGTTGAGAAGAGTTAGGTTGATAGTATTTTTGTCACGTTGGAGAGATAAAATGCCGATTTTTTTCCGAATTATTCACTTTTATAATGTATCCCCGGTGGCCATGATATTCTGACACATTTCACCGTGTATAATTTGAAACTAGGTATTAGGTTTTGGTAATTTTTCTGTCAGATAACTAAGCAACGTTGTCGTTTTCACATAGAGATCGTAGTAATTACGTATTTATCGAAATGTTTATTTACTTTGGGAAAATAATGAATTTGAAAAAATATTATGTGAATTCAATAATTCCAAAGATCGTTGCTTTGTGATAGTTCATTCGAAAAAAGAATAAAAGTACTCGAATAACCCAACAGAAAAACTTATAAACGAACAGTGCAATTCTCCACTTTTAAAAATTCTCGAGAAATAAGCCTACAGAAGACATTTAAATCCCTTTTTGAACAACTTGAAATACTCCTGTATGAAAATGTAGAAGTACTACGAAACCAGTGTCACAGTTGAACCTCAAAAGAACTAACTCCATTTACAAATTTGAAAAAAAAGTAAATTAGCATTGGCAACGTCTCTGAGAATTATTTGAAATTTCATGACTACCTACCTGCGTCAGTTTTAAGTAAAAAAACTTGATAAACCGAAATCTTGGCGAACCGGGGTACTTTATAAAAGTGAATGGATTATAGTCAAAAGAATATTGATTAACTTTTAACGAAGAAGAACTCTTGAAAATTCCATTATTTTAAATGCCTATTATGCTTTCGTCAATTTGGAGATCTTTTCAATATTGTAGTAAATTTTAAAATATTGTTTACTAAGGACTGAACGAATATAAATTCGCCATCACAAAAACGCTTATATCTTTTGAACCACTGGACCGATTTCGAAAATCGAACTCATTTTCGAATCATCTTCTAATTATAAAGAAAACTGTTTTTACAATAAAAAACCAGAACTACTTTTTACAAAATTCATGGATTTTTTCTGGAATTCTTCCCATCATGCTTCTTATAGTGTTCTCAGTCACTTTCTGGGATGCTGTCTTCCACTTTTGCTTGGATTCCGCTAATGTTTTCATTGATTTCTTAGTCTTCTTCAATTCTCTTTTTACCAGGGCTCAATATCTTTCGATTGGCCTGAGTTCTGGGCAATTTGGTGGATTGGCCTCTTTGGGGACAAAAACCACCTCATTAGCTTCGTACCATTCCTTGGTGGCCTTGCTGTAGCGGCATGAAGCTAAATCTGGCCAAAAGATTGTTGACACATCGTGCTCACGTAAAAATGGTAAAAGTCGCTTCTTCAAGCATTCCTCGATGTATATCTTCGAGTCAACAGAGCCTTGGCCAACGAAAAATTTGCTCCTTTTCCCACAAGTGCAAATGGCTTGCCAAACCAGGAATTTTTTAGGAAACTTTGCTTGTTTCTTCACGCGAAATTGTTCGTCAACATTTCCACGAGAATCTGCAGTATAAAATTCCTGACCAGGAAGTTGCGAGAAATCAGCCAAGACATAGGTTTCGTCGTCCATCACGCAACAGGAAAAATTTTTCAAGTAATCTTTTTTTGATTTGTTTGCTCTTGATTTCGCTTCTTGATTCTTCACAGCGTTCCTTTCTGGCACTTTGTATGTTCTAAGCCCACAACTCGACTTGATTTTCTGAACGGTTGACTGCGAACAACCCACTATTTGGGCCACTTTCCGTCCTGAAAGGTTAGGATTCTTCTGAAAAAGGCTGATGGCTTTCTTCACTTGTTTTGGGCTATGAAACCCGGTTCCCGGTTCCTTCCTTGCGGTTAATTGTAAGATCTTCGTTGAAGCGCTTAACAACTCTTGATATACCGTTTCCGGACGAACGCGAACCTCTTTTGCGATTCTTTTGAAGCTCCATTTTTGATTATTTTGAAAAGTTTCACTATAAATTATCGTGTTTTCACTTCGCTTGACATTTTGTGACAGAGAATTGGAATATCTATGAAGTAAATGTTCCACATGTTTCTGACGTTCATAATAAAGCTAATTATGATCAAATTTCGATATTTTCTCAATTGGTTCAAGAGATATAGGCGTTTTTGTGATAGCGAATTTATCCCCGTTCAGTCCTCACAAGCGACATATCCGAATCCGAGCAATCCCGCTCCGCCGTAAATTTTTTCCAGCCCGTTCAGTCCTCACAAGCGACATATCCGAATCCGAGCAATCCCGCTCCGCCGTAAATTTTTTCCAGCGTGTTCAGCTCGGAACGGTGGGAGGCCCCAGAGGCCGGCCAGCAACGACATTTTCATTATACACTTCATTACTGCACGATTACGCGATTAGCTGGATGGGAATAATAGAATTTTATAACAGTAGTAGTACTTACTTTACGGCCGTCGAGAACGCTGATTTTCCTAAAAAAGCGAAGCTCGGCTCATTTTCTCATACTGGGTCCGTTTCATTGTCAGGGCAAAAAAAAGCGCCTTCGGTAATCGGAATCGGAGGAAACCTTGATTCAACAGAGCCGGGCAATAAATCGCGTTTAATAGATTGACAAAAAGTTACATATACAATGTACCGAAGGCAAGAACAAGTGAATACGGCAATACCAGTTTGGCTCGGGTAAAAAGAGATGTGTGGATTCGAGGCGGAGTTTGAGAGGCTCATTCGCTTTTACAATAAGAGTAATAAGACAAACAAGTTGGCTCGTTTCTATAGCTACCGCATTACGCCTTTCCATTGGCCGAGGTTTGTCTTGTGCTCTCTCCTGTTTCCACGGACGATTATAAACTCGCGGAGATGCTCTTAATAACTTCTCTTCTTATTTAAATATGAATATATCGTGGCGTATCACCCGCCTCTATTTATACCCGCGCGCAGGGACGGACTAGTCTTGCAGATCCCGATTCTGGTCTATTTTTCACGTCATATTTCACCGAAAATGGTGTGTGTCTATACAGTCTTTGACTTTTTCAACTATACAGGGTGAGTCTTTGACTTGTTCATATATTTTAACTGAAGATTCTTCAGGTCAAAAGAATCCTCTTTTTCATTTTCCATTTTTCCGAATTCGGCTCTGTTAAAAAGATATAGCCTTTTGAAAAAAAAATTTTGCTAATTACGTCCCTGAAATGAAACAGTGGAATTGATTCAAAGTTCATATTTCTCGATAGAAATTGACTTTATACATTTAGGGAATACTCAAGTACTAACCTTATTGGAATAACAATGTTGCAAACACGATAATTTCAACAAAAACAGTTAGTTTCATCGGATTATATCTGCAACTAAAAAGCCACATTTATTCCACCAAAATAAGTTCCTTCTTCGATTTTTCTGCAGATTAGTTTGTAAACACTAATAACTTGTTCATATTTTCCTCGAAATTCCCAAACAATATCATGAAGAAAGACTTTCCATTCAGATTTATTATTAAACAACCTAACCTAATCTAATTCGTATCAATTCTGTGAATTTTTGCACAGAAATTTCAAGAAGATGTTGTCAGCTTGCTGGTATTTTCATTGGGGTTAAGGATTTTTCACGAAACAGAGTATAAATCACGATACATTTGTGTACCGTGGTATAAATATCTATGAATTCTGCCGTTTCCATCATAAATCGACTTTGCCGCCAAATTTTACCACGAAGTATGTATTGGCTATCTGGACTTTGGAGGCCAACTATAAACAATAACAAACCAGAGTCTCTGAAAAAACTGTAAACATTATGTGAAGTTCTGAATACAATACAGTGAATTATTGTTCTAATGTGATTATTATGTGAAGTGAATCGTTTCATTAATTTCAATTTAATAAGTAGTTTGTGTCAAGATTCATCATTCATATCCGAATTTTGTATTTCATCGACATTTAACTTCAATATGGACCGGTAACTATGAATTTTCATAGAAACTGTGCGTGTTGAATCCTTCTTGGTGTTCAATTTTATCTCCCACATTTGGGGGATTTCATTATTAAAATATCTCGACAAAGTTGATAAATATTGTGACAACATTGTAAACTCGTTTGAAGACCAGAGAAGGAATAATATTGGATGATATTTAATTCAGAGACGCATTCAGATTATTCTCGATATCAATAAATCACGATAAATTTGAGTACCGTGGTATGAATATCTATATATTTATATAGATCCATCATAAATCAATAAAATGTTGTCCGAAATCTATCGATAGTTCGACGAATAAGCTGCTCTGATGGTCGATTATGTAAACCATGAATTTCAAGAAGTGCTCTAAAAGTTTGGCGAATAGAACAATGACTTTGAAAATAAATTTCAACAATTTGTAAACGTTGTTGTGGCGTGAGTCTTTCCATGATAATTTGTCAATGCTTACTGAACAGAAATGTCAAAACAACATGGCTTCTATCTTCTGTCAAATCACAGTTATCCTATCGAAAAACAGACGAACTTGTCCATTCCTTTTTATAAAAGGCTATATAGTTTTGAAGAAGCTAAATTCGGAAAGATGCAAAAGGGAAAAAAGGTTCTTTTGACCTCAAGAATCTGAAGTTTTAGGTTTTTACCAATTTTGACAATCTGTAACGTAGTTTATGGAAACATCAATCGATGTAACGCTCTGCGTTTTTCTTCTCTGAGCGCTTCGGTATGCTGAGTCCGCCCCTGCCTCCGCCCTCATATACGACGGAGGAAAGAAAGGGAGGGAAAATACATTTTCATAACTTTTTTAATTTGAAATAACTCGGAGCGGGAACCGCCATAGCTCTAGGAAAAATACGGAAAGAGATTCGCAAAATAGAAGAATGATAATGCGCTTTTCATGATATATGGAGCCGTCCCTAAATCTACTTTCATCAGTACCTTCCTTTCCATGCCTCATGTTTCTCTTTCCATCGACCCAGGGAACAAAAATGGAATAAATCACGTATATGTGAATATGGAAATTATTCGGTTGTGTTCTTTAGAAAACGTGTTCGGATCCGTATTTTCATTCAGACTCACATCCGAGGATAACTCCGGAAAAAGGAATCTACAGTGTGACAAGAAAAACCTCGGACAAACTCCTTTTCATTTAACTTTATTAAACAGAAGAAATTGAACAGAACAACAACAAATAATAATAGCTTGCTTGAACATTTGTTAATAATATATTTAAGCCGTTTCGAAGTGGCTTCCTATGGCGGCGATACACAGCTTCAGACGCTTCTTGAAATTTTCGCAGCTCCTCGGGCGTTAATCGGTTCCATTCCCGGCGCCGAGATTGCTTCAGCGACTCCAATTTTTTGTGTTTTTTAGCACAAGCCCTGTGCTCCAAAATCGACCACACGCTGTAGTCCATTGGGTTGAGATCCGGTGGGTAGGGCGGCCATTCTGCAGATGAGATGAAACAAGGAAAATGGGTCTTACACCATTCTTGCGTCATTTTCGCTCTGTGAGCCGGAGCGGAGTCCTGTTGAAAGGTCCAATGAGTATCGCCGAAGTGCTGCTTGGCCCACGGAAGTACTGCGGCCTCGAGGATGTCGCAGCGGTAGACTTCCTGATTGATTTTGACCCCTTGATCCACGAAAACTAAGGGAGTTTTACCACTGCCGCATATTCCGCCCCAGACCATGACGGATTGCGGATTTTGACGGTGTTCGACGATGGCCGATGTACCGGGAGCCTCTACGGACCAGACTCTGTCGTTTTGGTGGTTGTGGGATTGTTCTACGGTGAAAAGCTTCTCGTCTGTGAAGAAAATTCGCTCCCATTGCTGACCGGCGGCGAGACGAAGGAGTTGGCGGCACCTTTGGAGTCCGTACGCGCTTGTTTTCCACCGTGAGGATTGAACTTTCTGGAGCTTGTATGGCTTGAGGTTGATCTCCTTTTTGGCCATTTGACGGACTGATTCGCGGTTGATACCGGTCTCACAGGCTATTTTCCTCATGGAAACCCTCGGATTTTGATTGACTCGCTTCTTGACGATGTTGCGATTGCTAGGTGTATTGACAGTGCGTTTTCTACCACTTCCTGGACGACGACCATGATGGCCAAGCTCCTTGAAACGACGAATTGCATCGGACACGGTCTGTCGAGGCATATTGAGCAAACGAACAATTTCGCATTGACGCCTACCTTGACGAAACAGCTCCAAAAGCGCACTACGTTTGTTTGACATTCTAAAACTCTGTGAAATGAAATTATATCAAACTGAAAATTCACATATTAGTACAGGAAAGTGTAGAGAAACCAAGAGAATAAAAATTATTTGGCTGCGCTCAAATACTTTTGTTCCAGACCACAGCAAAATTTGTCCGAAGTTTTTCTTGTCACCCTGTATTTTGATCATAATTCCCGATATTTCCGAATTATTCCATTAAAAGGTCCTCATGAATGAAATGTACAATGGCGCTCTCTATCCGAAAATCGTTGAACTATGAATTTGTGGATATGTAGAAAGCAGGAACTACTTCTCGCTATATATTTGAATTTGGCCATTCTCTGCCAATTCCGTATTTCAAGTTGATTTTATGAACGAAATTATCTGTAGATTCACTTTTAATCGGAAGTTGAACTATTTTCATGGATCTTTCGTTTGAAATAAAACAGAAGCATGAGTTGGCTTATTTTCTTCTATTTTTGGAAAAAAAATGAAATCGATTTCATCACTTCATCAACATAATTATGTGTGAGCAATGTATAGATATAATTCGCGATGTTTGATTGGATTTGGTTTTCAAATTAGATCAATGCATCAATTTACAATCCCTTAGTAGAATAAGATTCTTCTGACGAGCGCCTCGCTCATAAAATGAACTCAGAATCACCATTCGAAAGTGCAATTTCACTACTGAACAAATAAATGTAATTGCAATTTAATATTTTTATCAAAAAGCCCCGCCTAGGTAGTCTCTCTCGTCGAATACGAGATGAACTAACGGTGCGTTTCTTCAATCATTCACCCTGCCAATACTTACTTGAGCAGTAGTTTATAGACTACAATACTTAATATAATTTACGAGCAACAGACTAGAACGAGATGCAAAACATGTTTTCGTGCAGGCTCAAAAGTGAGATGGCGTACTCGAATTAAACTGAAAACCAGGTTATAAATTATACTATAGTTATTCGCCATCTGGTGCAGGAACGCATTCAGAGCCATCTCATCAAAATCTGACCATTTGAAAGAAAAAAGTTTGAACAAATGGGGCTGCAAAGATTGGAACAACGAAATCAAATCGAGTAAAACAACGAGAATGCACTGAAAAAACAATAAAACGGCACAAATCACCGGTTGTTTTGTTAAAATGAATGAATAAATAAAAACAAATTTTGATTATCAGAAATAGCTCTTATGGAATTCAATACACTTCATTATGCGTTTGAAATCATTTTCGAAGCATAGTTCGATGTTTTGTCTGCGGAAAAGAGAATGATTCTTCTTCTGAGATTCTGTTAATATTTCTTCTTCCTTTCTCCAAAGAAATATACAAAGCATAGTGTATCAATCTGAAACAGAAACAGGAATAATAAGAAAAAGCAGCAACAGAAAATGTCCATTATTAAATTGCATTGGAGGCATCAAAAACGAATGAATAGATAGCCTTGAAAGAATCTGAAAGTTTTACATCTCGATCTATCGATGGACTTCTATTTAAAAAGCGTACCATTACAACGAACTTTACAAAAGAATAAATAATTAAATTTTTGTTGAGAAAAATCATATGAAGTTTATACCATTCCAAATTTCCTCTGACTATTTTTAGAATGAAGGAAATCATCAAGTCATGAATCTAGCAATCGAATGAAGATTTTGTAGATTCTCAAGCATATTCATCTACAGGGTGTTCCTAAATGGGAGGTTAAAACGAAGAGGGGAGATTTCCTGCATAATTTTAAGAGAAAAAGGAACTTACAACGGCAGACATATATAATGATGATCATTCTGAAGGAGAATGAAGGCTCTATATTTCACCAAAGTTTCATCGTTCTACCTTGACCGCAGACAGAATTATGAATTTTCAAAGTAGAAGAATTGAATTAAAATAAAAATTTTTTCTTTGGATCTAATTTTTTCTCTCCCAGTCGAACTACCGAAGACACAGCTATTAGTGTTTTTTCTGAAGAAGAATAACAGCTCTATATTATACCAAGATTTCATCGCCTTAGCTTGACCACAGACAGAATTATGAATTTTCAATGGTTGAGAGTTTAATGAAAAAAAAAAGTTTTTCTTATGATTCAATTTTTTTCTCCCAAACTTAGTACCGCAGGCACATACAATAATGTTAATTCAGAAGAAGAATAAATGCTCTATATTTCACCAAACTTTCATCTCCCTAGCTTGACCACAGACAGAATTATGAATTTTCAAAGTTTGAGAGTTTAATAATAAAAATGTTCTTTGGATTCAATTCTTTCTCTCTCAAACTTACCATTGCAGACACATATAGTAATGTTCATTCTGAAGAAGAATAAATGCTCTATATTTCACCAAAATTTCATCGCCCTAGCTCGACCACAGACAGAATTACGAATTTTCAAAATTTGAGTGTTCCATAAAAAAAAAATTTCACCAAAGTTTCAACTAAGATTTGATAATTGATGATTTCTCTGTTGATGAAGAGCAAACCATTTGTTCAATAACTACCTTCTGCCGCAAAAATCAGTGGGAAGAATTTATTCAGGGGTGAAACAATCCTCTTTGTGCCTTAATAAAGTTTTCGTTTGTCTAAAAGCAGCATGCCTCCGGGCTACAGTCCTAGAACCTCTTGGAGCCTTGTTAACTGAATGAATAACTCATTTCCTTTCCGTGATCAGGTGTACAGTCCAGCGTTCTCTGAAAGAATTCTGGTCTAAGGTGGAATGTGGGTGGTTAATGCCCCTGGGTTCGCCCCTGCACGCCGCGTTCGCCCAGTCAAGTCGCGATAGGTGTCGATGCCGGTTTTAATGACTTTCAGGTGTTTAATACGTCTGTCCCATCGTAAAACTCGTGGAACTTTGGCCGGACTGAAGCGTTACAGGCATTGTTAATATAAATAATAATAATTCCGCATGGTTTACTGCTTTTCGATGTAGGTATGCGGAGGCAATCTCTTCAAAGTTGATTCAACGAGAGATGTCGTGGATGCAGATGGTTTTGCGCCAGATTTACTGCAGCATCCAGCATCCCAATCGTCTTTGTTTCTGTTGGGGTTTGAAGATCAGGAAATTTATCGATGCAAGTGAGCTTTGGCGCGCTTATTACCAAATATTTCTCAGTAGTAATAACCCAAGGACATTGATTATTGTTCAAAACTATTTTATGACAGATTCCAAAAGCTTTTTGCTTGGAAACAGTATGTTGCCTACAAGCAACAAGCTTGAGAACGTTGTCATAAAATGTTTGAGCATATATCAATGTCCGAGGGTTATTCTGATAGAAAATTTTTGGCTAATTATAAAAAATTACGGGGCTAAAACAATTTATTTAAAGGCGCTATTAACAAGGAACAATTAGAAAAGTTGAATGAAGATTCACACGATTTAGTTTCTACAGGGTGAGTCTTTGACTTGTACATATATTTTAACTGTAGATTCCTCTCATCAAACGAAACACTTTTTTCCTATACCATTTTTCAAAATTCGGTTTGGTTTGAGAGATACAGGGTGTCGAAAATCCATGAAAAAAACACTTTTCTGTTTATATCTTCGGAACCGTTATTTCGAATGAACTGAATTTTGGTTGATTGTTTACTCTATTCATGGTGCATATTCCTCAATCGAAACCTCTTCAATATCTCTACTAGTATAAAATTTACACGGTAGTCGACTCATCAATACACGCTAAAACACCATAAAACCACTTTAAAAAGATAAACGGTTCATATTTTCGAAAGAATCAATCATTTAAGAAACTAAAAGTATTCCTATTTTTTTTAATAAAACGCGTCGTTTTCGAGTTATTTCCAATTTTGCCCGCAGAAATTTGACGAAAAAATCATTAATTTCAAGAATAATCTGAATGCGTCTCTGAATTAAAAATCATCGAATATTATTCCTTCTCTGGTCTTTGAATGAGTTTACAATGTTGTCACAATATTTATCAACTTCGTCGAGATATTTTTTAATAATAAAATCCCCCAAATGTGGGAGATAAAATTGAACAACAAGGAGGATTTAACACGCACAGTTTCTATTGGAAATTCATAGTTACCGGTACATATTGAAGTTAAATGTCGATGAAATACAAAATTATCAAAATGAATCTCGACACAAACTACTTATTAAATTGAAATTAATGAAACGATACCTGATATAATCTGTGGCGATGTTTCTCTCTAAACAACATCCTCTTGGAATTTTATAAACTCGACACGGTGGATATTATATTAATTCACTTCACGTAATAATCACATTAGAGCAATAATCCACTGAATGTAATGTCATAATGTCATAACAAAAGTCCATAAATGCTTTCCATACAAATTTCTTACTGTAAACTGTGTTTTTTGGTATGTCCAATTCTATAATTTCATTAATATTCTCGTCAGTATTACAACCAAATCGTGACATTTCGAAATATCAAATATTTGAAATTTCAAAATCGAAATGAATCAATATGTGTCCATAGCAACGTAAAAATAGCCCATGGTCCAAAGAGTGTAATGTTGACATGATTGGGTGAAATTGTTCCGTATAATATAAAATTGATTGGTTGTTAGAACAGTCAAAAAATTTTCGTCATAATAAACCTTATTCACCGGAGTCTCTCCCCCCCTAAAATATTGGTCCCCGGGCTTTTTCCAAGTGCGCAATTTTCGTCCCCGGTCTTTTTCCAAGCGCTCAATTTTTGCCCCGGACTTTTTCCAAGCGGGCAATTTTTTCCCCGGACTATTTCCAAGCGCGAAATTTTCGTACCCGGACTTTTTCCAAGCGCGCAATTTTTGTCCCCGGAGTTTTTTCAAGCGCGCATTTTTTCCCCCAGACTTTTTCCAAGCGCGCAATTTTCGTATCCGGACTCTTTCCAAGCGCGCAATTTTTGCCCCAAGAGTTTTACCAAGCGCGCAATTTTTTGTACCCGGACTTTTCCAAGCGCGCAATTTTTTCCCCGGACTTTTTCCAAGCGCGCGATTTTTGTACCCGGACTTTTTCCAAGCGCGCAATTTTTTCCCCGGACTTTTTCCAAGCGCGCAATTTTCGTACCCGGACTTTTTCCAAGCGCGCAATTTTTTCCCCGGACTTTTTCCAAGCGCGCGATTTTTGTACCCGGACTTTTTCCAAGCGCGCAATTTTTTCCCCGGACTTTTTCCAAGCGCGCAATTTTCGTACCCGGACTTTTTCCAAGCGCGCAATTTTTGTCCCAAGAGTTTCACCAAGCGCACAATTTTCGTTCCCGGACTTTTTCCAAGCGCGCAATTTTTGTCCCCGGAGTTTTTCCAAGCGCGCAATTTTCGTCCCCGGTCTTTTTCCAAACGCTCAATTTTTATCCCCGGACTTTTTCCAAGCGCGCAATTTTTTCCCCGGACTTCTCTAACTTGGGCTTATGAACATGCGCGCCAAAACTAGAAAACCTAATAAAGATCAAGTATTCAGGTATTTTTCAGCCATAGTGTTTCGAAGGAATGGATGACCCTCCAGATTTTTATCTCTCCCGCCATAAATTTTTTATCACTCGATTTATCAAACCGCTCATCATTTTATCTATCGATAGAAATGGGAGTAACCGGAAAAGGAATCGGGACGCAGTTTGGCGGAAACACTGCCAATTCATTACCAATAGGAAATGAGGGGTAAGGACACACGAAAAAAATCGATAGTTGTGGAAGTAATATTGTTAAAGTTTTAGTTTTCATTCTTTCAATAAAAAACTGTGAAACTCCCTCGAAATAATTAATCGAAAAATTCTGGACAATAAATACAAAAATCCGGTCTATCGCATGATAAAATTCGGCAAAAGAATTGAAGTGTATCATGAATCCATTTATCGACAATGGGAAAAGTTGGGTTATACAAGTCGAAGTCTGAGAAAAAATAGATTAGAGTTGGTGAAGAAATCAAATTGATGTCAGAGACTGCCACGAATCCCTGGTATCGGACATCAATCAAAAAGTGCACTTTTGTAGAATTGAATCATTATCGACAAAGTAATAGTCGACACGAATTGTGTTTTGAAGTCTGCCTTATTCATGGCTTGGAGATTCTTGAGTTAATTGCTTGCATGAATGGAATGTAGAACTTTCTGCATCAAAACAATATTTGTTTTTTTAAATCGATTCGAGTATCTAGTTCCTTAATAAAGAGTTTTCCAGTAAGAGGTGTTATTTTAACACTCAAAGAAATAAATAATAATAAATAAATGAAATTTAAGCAGGTAAAATTTCTCTCTGGTAATATTCAAGTTTGTTGCTTTTCGGAAATTTCGCTCATGACATTTCTGAGCAACAAACTTTCATATCACAATCGAGAAATTGTGCCGGCAAAATTCCATCTCTAGTGGTATTACATATGAAAAAATATATAACTCAACACAACAAAACATTTATTTATTTATTGAAAGTACAATTAGTGAAAGTGCAATTCGTAAAATTCAACTCAACATTAGATTCGTTGCTGTTCTCTTGTATTAGAAGATCTATTTCCACGCATAATATTTATTATCTTGTTGTGGTGTTTTTGATCGAGGTTGAGGTATGGTTTGATAGAATTTTGATTGCTATGACCAGTAATCTTCAGCAATTATTGTTCCTCTACACCACTTTTTGCTAATTGACTGACAGCTGTTGATCTATTTGAATCTTTTTGTGTTTTGACATTCAAGCCAATTGCTTCGGCAGCATATTTAGTCCATTTATTTATGGTATTCCTTCCAACAGGTACATTATCGTACCATTTGTCAGTTTCATTTTTCCAATATCGATTTGGTTTCAAGAATAGTCGTGGTGAGGTAATATTTTCGCCTCGTTTTGATATTAGTTTATGAAAAAGACGGACAGGGCAGCTTTGTCTCTCACTATTGGAAACCAACCATTTACTACTTGTACAGCTTTTAGAACTACCTTGGCACGTTTTACTGAATACCGGATTGTATTCAATGCGATTTGTTGGAGAACCATCGTTATTCTTCCCGATTTGAAAAAAAATCACCAAACAAGCAACTGCCTCTCCTCCTCGTCACGCTAGTTCTACGGCAGGAATATGATAAAATTTACGCATAAGACCTTCAGGAGTATTTTTACCCATAGCAATATTATTCTGTTAACTTCAGACAAATTTAACGAAACTGAACTGGACTTACGTTTACTTGGGTCTGCTTGCAATGTTTTTCTGATTGCATCGCGGGCATCCCGGGCTGGTTTAAATATTATATTATTAAACGGGTCAATCATAATGTTGTAGTCCTTATAATACTTTTCTTGTAAGAGTTTACTCGAAACATTCCACATTGTCTTTACCGTTGCTTCTTTGAATTCTGTTCCGTCTTTTTTTCTCATATTGACAGCCCAATCTTTGAGTATAAACGCCAATTCTTCCAAGCTTCTGCGTTCATTCAATTCGTATGATCGTTCGTAGCAAAATTCCATAAATATTCCCCAAATATATTTGTGGCTATTGGAAATATTTCTGGGAATGTTTTCTTTGATAAGCTCATTTATATTTTTAACATTACCAAAACGTGACATTTTGAAATTTGTTTGGAATGATGTTGCCATGGAACTATTATATAATTTTATAAGACTCTATCTTGTTATCATTGGGATTGAAAATTGCATTGAATGTAGTTTTCGATGTAATGTTGACATGATTGGCTGAAATGGTTTTATATGATACAAAATCATAAAATTGGATTTGTTGTTAGAACTGTCAAAAAATTTTCACTGAAAAGGTCTAGAGATGCTAGTGGCAGCAGTGCATTATATTGCCAGTGAATTTTCAAGTGAACTGGTTCTGTGATATATACTGAGTGATTCCATATAATTGTTGATCGAGTACAAGGTGCTAGGTTAGATACTTTTTGGATCGATTGGATTATTATCCTTGCCCCAAATGAGTCCTTTCTGAAGGAACGCCTTGGATGGAAAGGTTGTTAAGAGTTAAGTACATTTGGCTGCTTTTTAAGGTTCTTTTCTGTCCGAATTTCCATTATTATTCAACAACAGTCCTGATTCTCCGAAGAGTAATTACCCAGATCGCTGAAACCTCGGATTTTGGGGACATGTGTCCTTCGAATATGGTAAATACCGCCGTCTGAATATGTATGGTACATCATTCGAACCCATTTCGGTTTCGTTATTACGCAGAGAGGTCCGAAACAACACAATGATCTTGTTGAATATTCACCTCCGAATTGGAAATCGGGAAAGGATATTCTCGTCGTATTCTCGTTGCATATTTATCCTTATCAGATCATATAAATGAAGAGTGATGACGAAACTGGTTTGGAGTCTGCGGAGGTACATTTGAATATTTAAATGTGTCACCGATATTCTTTTGTCCGAGTAAACAAATGAATAACTTTAGAATTGCTAATTATTTAAGATGGCCGCGCTTGTCAAAACGTTTTCCCGGCGTATTCTTCTTATTTCGCTGTTTAAAATGCGGGTCCCGAAGCCCGCAAAAAAGAACTTCGTTAATTTCGAAGGAAGTCCTGAAATTTTGGTCCCGCTCTTAGCTGTTGAATTTTAAGTTATTGTGGTCTATATTTATTTACAACCGGGTTATTGATGGTTGACAGTTGTTTGAAGTTAGACGTTTCGACTTGACGACCGCGAATGGTCGTCTTTGTGCCGTTTTTTGCGGCCGTTTCGCCGGAAAAAGTCGCCGATTCCGTTGTCCGTCCTATGTCAGTCAAATTTTGGGTTCTCGAGGCGAGCGTAATTATTTTATTCGCGATCTGGCGGCGTGTCGCTCGGTCCGCAAAAAACGTCGTTTCTTCTTGGATTACGCGGACGAGAACAGGCTTTTCTGAATTTTGGGCGCATTAACATAATTTTCGAACGCGTTACTCCCCTCGGTCAAAAACTGGACTGGATGCGAAAGGAGGTGCTCGTTTGTGGTCGCTTACAAGTTGTAAATCATCGGAGCCAAAAAAATTAGGTTCTTTCTGTATTCCTGGGAATTTATCCCCGTTTTTGATCAATTGATTCGGATCATTTCGATCGAATATGCAGATGGAATATACGTAGGTACATGGTGGACTTTCAGAGTCGATTAAAAATACATTTTGAAAAATAACTAATAACAATATCAAAAATATCATATATTATATCAAATAGGATTCTGACACAAGACATTTATGCATTAGAGATCCATAATTTCAGGTCAACTTCATGCATTGAGATTCGAATTTTTCAAAGGCGCTGTTTCAGATATTGGCTCTAGCAGTTCCTTTGAAATGATTCCGCCCTGCTTTCCAGGTTCTAAATTCCACTTAGCTTCTCATTTTCCTCGAAAATATATCGGAGGGATACTAAGGAAGGCTCCGAACGACTCCCGGACCCTCCAAACCCCTTCGTCGACTTTCTGGCATCCATTAGTAGCTCTAAAACCCCCAATCCTCCATTCCTAGACATCCCGCTACTCCTAACGAGGATCCTCTCCGCGTTCCCTCCTCCCCCAAGGCGTCGTCCGCCGCAGCTCTCCCTTCTCACTCCTATCCCCTAATTGGCCCCGATTCCGCTCCTCCAAAATTCCTCCGCCGCGGTAATTACGGCCAGCTCCAATCGGGCTGTTTTCGGCGGCGGCTAATTGGCGGATGTTCTGCTTGTACAACGAAGGCGGCGCCGATTAAGACTTGCGCGCCGCCAACTCTCCGGTCGCAGAGATCCGGGGGCGGCGGCGATCATTATTTCGACGTGATTACTTATTTAGCCCGCCGCGCTACGTAGATTCCCGGACTCGGATTGCGTCACAGTCACGGGGCTCTGAGATGCCCGGCACGTGATCCCAGACGAAAAAAAACTTTTCAATGGGTTTATGGGAAAACCGAAGAGTTCCAGGGTGAACACTCCTCAAGTGTTTCATCTGTGAGGACTCAACGTATTCAACGGATTTAAAAAAGCGTTCATGCATCTTCGTAATAATCGAAAATACCTTATATCTAACAAACTACTCAACGTATCATATTGAAACAATTTTTGTTTGAAAGCATCCATCAAGTTTTACGTATTTCGAATTTTTCAGAATTTCCCACCCCATAGTTCAGAAGTTGGCTGAAACACCTCTCAATTTTTAACAGCATATAACTCCCAAACCGCTGCTTTAAATGAAAAATTTATAAGACAACTTCTTCCCCATTTTTCGAAAGCTATCCAAAAATACCTCACACGTTCATATGCAGAAAAAAATATTTTTTTGTGTTAAGGTGTTCCCTCAAGTTTTTCTTCATTTCGCTATATCATTTTCGGTGACTCATACGGTGCACATACTACTGATTTTTCTGATTAAAAACAAACGATCGAACATGTTTCGTACTTATTAGGACTCATCAGGATCGAGGTATAAAAAATTGTAATGAAATATTCCAATTCATGAAACGAAACAATGCACCTTCCCAGAAAGCCACCCCGAACGTACTAAAATTAAACTGCCGATTTGGGAAAAGAAACCCAACTACAATAAATGATGGACTCTTCCGACCGCATGGATTTTTCCATCAGGAAGAGCATTTCCCGATTCAATTTCGATTGACCTTTCGTCCGTCTGAGCAGCACACTCGATTCTCGCATTAATCGAAAATATAATGCCCGGTAAATGTCAATTTTTCGTACGCCAATTACGGGATACGGCCGAACCGAGGTAACTGCTTGTTGATTTGTTATTTATGAAGAGTTTCGCATGTCCCGTGGAGATTCGGAGGGCATGGCACATCGCTATAAACGATATGAATTGTTAATAATTCGGTCGCAATCGCGAATAAGACACACGATTACCCGAGGGACTGGAAGGAAGTGGAATAAAAGAAAGTAATGACTTCAATTAGGCCGGCAAATTGGGCTGAATTTCATATTTTGACCGGGCGATGTCCGTACTTTATGTCTTGCTCTGCTCGCCTGTGATCGGGAGGGTTTTCGATTGATTTTTGGCGTTCCATGGGCGTATTTCATTTGTGGTGAGGCATTGTAAATATCAATCAATGACGTTTTTGAAAAATTTCAATAACAATTAAAAAAAAAGCCCTTTCAATAATCGAAAATGTCGTATATCTAACAAGTTACTCAACTTATCACATTCAAACTATTTTGTTTGAAAGCATTCGTCAAGTTTCACGTATTTCCATTTTTTCAGAATTTTCCACCGCATAGTTTCAAAGTTGGCTGAAACACTTCTCAATTCTTAACAGCATATAACTCTGAAACCGCTGATTTAAATGAAAAATTTATTGGACAAATTCTTCCCTATTTTTCAATATCTATCCAAAAATACCTCTTACGTTCATATGCAAAAAAAAAATATTTTTTTTGTGTCAAGGTGTTCCCTCAATTTTTTCTCCATTTCGTTTTATCATTTCAGTGACTCATACGATGCACGTACTACTAATTTCATTGATTAAAAACAAAAGATCGAATATGTTTCGTTCTTATTACGACTCATCAGGTTCGTATATTGTGAATCGAAAGTATAAAAATGGAAATAGCACAGAGTTATGAAATATTTCAATGCGAAATTATCGGCGTCAAATTTTGCACCTCTTAATTGGACGCGGCAGTAGCTACCTGGCGGCTCATCCAACGCTCCGACCTTTCATACAATGAAAGACAAAATCCACGTCACAAAGTAATTCATTTGTACATTTTTACCGACCGCATAATTTTACGGCCTCAACTTCGGTCCTCTCAAATTAGTGGCTCACTGCGTCTCAGTTTTACAATGTACTCTCCCTTAGTTGTAAAAATTAGTGGCCTTTCGAGGCAAATATCAAAGGTACCGCAAATTTCATTCGTTCGTCAAACCTTGGGATTATACCTTTGCACGTGCTTATTTCGGCTCAGGAAAAATCCCAACGGACTCGTTCGTTATTTCTGTATCATTGTTCGAGCCGATGTATGCACAATTCGGAAGAATACTCGGGATTCTGCAGGTTCGTCCTTGTCATGAATGATTATTTCCAGGGATAATAAACCCGCATACCCATAGTTTTTGAACGCCATCGCGCCGATGTCGAAACGTCAAGATAGTGGAAACACTATTTGCGAAAAGCACCTTACCTCTTCAGAATTCCATCGAACTCCGTATAAACTGCAATAAGAGGAGTCCTTAGCGAGTTATGCTGATATTCCCTTTTCCTCATATCTACGCCGGGAATTGATCGAAAACCCCCTAAATTTCCAATCCGCCGGATGAACTGTTCGCAAGGAAAAGGGGAAAAATCGACATGACGCAATTTCCTTTTAATATAGGCGGATACTTATAACAACATGGAATTCATGGAAATGTAGAGATAGCCAATATAGAGTCATATGAAGTATTTAAATTTATTGGAGCTCGAATTCGCCTTCCCGAAGCTATCGACGCCCTAGGGAGATAGAGAAACGCGAATTTAAAATATTCCAATTCGCCTCGGACGTAGATAAGTTGGATCCGAGTTTACCAAACGACCGACGGGACCCTCGAACGTTGAAATATGCATGCTAACGCAGTTGGCCGACTATAAGACAATTGCCATACGACTAGGCACCCCTATTTAACTATAGTCATTCCTTTGAACCGTTTAAATTGTCTTTGAGATGAATTCGACGGACACCCGGCGTCATTCGTTTGATTCGGCAATCGATATTTCAGGGATAAGTTTAATTTTGTTCGCCCCAAGAGGGTTTTTATTGCATGGGCGATTGTTCCCCGACGAAAAAACTGATCAATTCATTCCGCTTCGTGTGTTATCATCTATCTCCGGATTACTTATTGCGTTATTTATCTTTGACGATAAGTCACGTGGGTTCGCCCCCAGAACGGCTCATGTGAGCTTATACGAAATTTCATCTCGGTTGGATGAATAGTAACCCAGTTGAGGTCATTAAATAACTGAAAATGTCGTGTATCTAAAAAAATACACAACGTATCAAATTCAAACCAATTTCATTTGAAAGTCTTCTTTAAATTCCACATTCTCAAATTTTTTCAGAATTTTTCTATGGATATTTGAAAAGTTGGCGGAAACACTTCACTCTTCAAAAGCCTATATCTCGCGAACTGGTGATTTGAATGAAAAATTTATAGGGAAACTTCTTCATCTTTTTTCAAGATCTAGCCAAAGATACCCAGCACGCCATTGAGTCCCCAATCTTTAATTTTTTCTGTTCGGCGCTTCCACGAAAATTGGTTCGTAATTTCGATATTTTATGGATAATAGTGACTGCAGCTTATACTAATTTAATTGATTAAAAGCAAACGATTGACTGAGATTTCGTCCCTACTGGAACTCATCAGGATCGTATATTCCAAATCGAGATTATAGCTTTAGTTTACTGCAATAAAGACAGGCTGCAAATTTGTCTGATCGGAGCACGATTAGGCTCAATGAATAATCGAAAATGTCGCATATATAAGAAACTACTCAACGTATCATGTTCAAACAAATTTTGTTCGAAAGCATTCATCATTAGGCACGGTCTCCATTTTTTTCAGAATTTTTCATCGTCCAGTTAAAAAGTTGGCTGAAACACCTCTCGGATCTTTGAGAGCATATATCTGCCTCATCGTTGTTTTAAAGGAAAAAAGTAATAGAACAACTTCTTCATAATTTTTGAAGACCTATCCATTGATATGCCACATGATCATCTGCCCTAAAATTTTCTGTTACATACAAGGTGCTCCCACAATTTTTTTCGTAATTTCGCTATAACATTGTTAAACTGGAATGCAAATACAATCATCAGGATCCAATTTACCAAAGTGGCAGCATATTATACTATGTAGACACAAATTGACTTCTCGAAAGCTGAAAAAGCTCTAAAACTGGAGATCGAATAATATGTAAATCGATTTTCAAAGAGTGACCAGGGTGTTTCCGCAAATAAGATATATTTTCACGATCTGAGAACAATCTTATCTCCGAATTAATCTTGTTATAATTTTTCTGGCCGTACCAAGCGAAATGGAGATATTATTGTCCTTTATCTCCACTCTTGGCAGTCGTAGATAATAGGCCATATTTACGACCGTAAGAGCAATCCAATAAATCGCCAAAAAATGCGTCGGGATACATTTCACGTCTGTTTAATGCCACCGAATGGTATCATTAGGTGGTAGATAAGGTCTGGTGGATGATCGAAGGGTCATATAACAAGTCATAATTCTGTTTGGGTATGCCGGATGGCGATTCCTCGGATGTTCCACATTCCCGTGGCTGCGGCCGAATATATCGCCCGCTGGTATCGGGCGATGGCGATAATGCGTACGGCGACAAGGCCTCTTTGTTTTGCGGTGCAGGAATTTCAGGACAAACTGGACGCTTCGCTCCCTGCATTCGTTATAGGGCACGGAAGATGAGATCGAAGAGAGGAAGCGATCATGCAGAGATTTATTGGAGATGTTAAAAAGCAAGTTATATCCTGAACAAGGCAATTTTTGGTGAAGAATTTTTGACTTTTCGTTCTTCAGGTCTAGAGTTCACAGATTCTGATTGAGATTGGGTGGTTCCTATGGTAGCACAGCCATCTTAAAATGCCAGCTATAGCATCTTTTGGCTTGAGAGCACCCTTCAAAAATTGGGCTTTTTCTTCCCATGATATCTCAGTTCGTATGCGGCGTAGACCAACAATTTTTTTTTGAATTGAAGCTTTAATCATTTCTCTAGAATGTGGATTACTCGCTTTTACGTTTTTCTTCGTATATTAGGAAAAAATCTGGTGATATGTAATTTCATAAAAATCTGGACAAAAGATTTTATTTCCATCTCCGTCAATTTTCAGGATATAGTATATAACATTACTAGCAAGGTAAGAGGGTTTTTACTGGCGAATGGAGGATATAACTGACGAGCCGCAGGCGAGTCAGTTACCTCCTTGAGCC
The DNA here is from genome assembly GCA_951802165.1 of Adalia decempunctata. NCBI lineage: Eukaryota > Metazoa > Arthropoda > Insecta > Coleoptera > Coccinellidae > Adalia > Adalia decempunctata. The sequence goes on along the minus strand of OX637695.1, from coordinate 2,155,423 downwards.
AGTAAAACCCGTTACCTTGCGTGTATTGTTTTATATTTTATTTGTTCCTCTTTTGTAAATAGGTTAGATAAATTCCAAAAAAATCTCAATAATTTGTCGCAAATGTCGTAAGCTATGGAAGCGTTGCCATGAACATGTCTGTTTATTTTTCTTTACATTTGTTTTGGCGAAAGCGAAAATGAATGTACCAAAAGAAATTATTGAGGCAGCCAGCAGTGTAGCTTCAAGTTTATTACCTGCAAAATCAGCTTCAAGGTACGAGCGAGAATACGACGACTTCAAAAAGTGGCAAAACAAAAATAGTGTGATTGGGGTAACTGAAGATGTTTTGTTGGTCTACTTGAATCAACTATCAGCTAGATTCAGCCCTAATACTTTATGGGCGAAATGGTCTATGCTTAAAAGCTGCTTGGAAATGAAAGAAAATGCCCCTGTTCGCAGGTTTGTCTTCTTTAAAAAATTTATTGAAAAATATGACGTTTAGTTGTCATTTGCAGATTTCAAGAGGTAATAGCGTTTCTGAAACGAAAAAATGAGCGTTATACGCCAAAAAAGGCCAAGGTATTAAGTAAAGAAGAGGCTGAACAATTTCTTTTACATGCTCCTGATGACCAGTGGTTGTTGGCGAAAATTGTAACAATATTTGGGATTTTTGGATGTTGTCGATGTGACGAAATTCTCTCCTTAAACATGAATGATGTAGAAGATATGGGAAAATACGTTATTGTGACATTGCAGCAAACAAAAAATTCAACAACAAGAAGATTGACCATAACCGATGATGACTGCAGCTTCAAGCCCTGCATGTTAAGGCCTCTTGCAACGACAGAGAATTCTCGCGAGAATTCTCTGTCGTCTCTGTGTAATTCCACAGAGAATTCTACCGAAAGTAGAATGCAACGGCAGAGAATTTTCGGTCAGTGAATTTGACAGAAAATTCTCGCGAGAATTCTCTGTCGTTGCAAGAGGCCTTTATATAGAAAATATGTAAATCTTCGGCCTCCTGGAACAGAAAGCCTAAGATTTTTTTTTGACATACCGACATGGAAAGTGTATTTCCCTTAATGCTGGCCAGCACACTATTGGTGGTGTCCCAAAGCAAATAGCGAAATATTTAGGTTTAAAAGACCCAGAGTTATACACCGGCCACTCTTTTCGCAGAACTGGAGCCACTATGGTTGCGGATTCGCGTGGAGATATTTTAGCACTGAAGCGTGCAGGAGGGTGGAAGAGCACCGAAATTGCGATGAGTTATGTCGATGATTCGGCCAACAAAAAAATCGAAATGTCTAGCAAATTATTTGGTTGTAAGGAGAGTACAAATGTTCTGCAGTCCTCGAGTTCAGCAGTTTCTGAGTCAACAGATGGTTCATCATCATCAGTATCAACTCTTTCATCATCAAAAATCTGTGTTACTGGAAATAACAATTGTACCATGATTTGCAACATATATGACGATAAAACAAAATTTTCTAATGTAAATAATACTACTAACTTGTAAAAATTTTGCAAGTTAACTGTCAGTTTTACAAGTTAGTGACTTGATAAAATAAACTTTCTTGATTAATATTGTGTTTTTGGAAACTGACGTTTACAAATGAGAAACAAATAAAATGTATGAAATTTTCAGTATACATGCGGAATAATATTTTGCAGAATGTGTTTTAATCAGTTTTTCTGTTTATTGCCCCCTGAATTTTAAAATAAATTATAAAGTAGGAACTTTATTGGTCATATTTTCAACCAGGTTTTCTTCCTAATATACGAAGAAAATCGGAAAAGCGAGTAATACTCATTCTAGAGAAATAATTAAGCTTTAATTTAAAAGAAAAGTTGTTGGTCTACGCCGCATACGAACTGAGATATCATGGAAATGAAAGACCCAATTTTTGAAGGAAGCTTGCGAGCTCGGACGTGTAGGATACTTCATAGTACTCGTAGAACTAACGTTCCGAAGGAAGTTTTTGGGTGTTATAGCCCTTGAAGATTCCGTCATTTTTGTAGGTGCATTTTCTCACCATTATCTTTGGACGAAACTCTGATTTGAGCCTTTCAGATCCATTTCAAATGTGTGTTATACTTTATTGGGAAATGATTCAAAAACAAACAGGAAAATTTTGCAGAATTGGGAATCTGTATTCGATTTATCTCGAGCTGGATGCCGACGTCTCTGGTCCAATACTTGTCGCGAAAATATCCACTTATTCCGTATTCCCGCGACGTTCCCATAGATGGCGTCGCTCGACGTGTTCGCCGTCGTAATCCGACCACCCGGCAGCGGCTCAGATATGGAAAATACTCGAAAACGCAAAAAATACAATCTCCCCATGAAGCCAAGCATGTAATGAATTTCAGTTTCGCTTTATCGACGCCGGGAAAGCGGGTTTTTCCGAAGCGGCAGCCCGTGCTGGAAGCCTTCCAACATAGCGGCGCTCTTCGCAGACGTTCCGCTCCGTTGCGACGGTGATCCGGGCGACATACATTGACATACGAGATGGTTGAAATTAAACGAGGTTCCTCCTTGGGGTTGGCGATGGGGGCGGATGTTAAAATTTTAATATTCCCGATATTAACTGGAACTGCGCTCGGGAAGAACGTGCTCGCCGTTTCGCGTCTTACTTCTCCCGATTTTAATAAGACGGGGGGGGCCTTTCGATTCCTGATAAGATATTGCGTTTCTTAAGGGGAAGTATCACCTTTTGAATCGTGGTAAATCTCCATTCAAAAAGTGGTCTCTTTATTTCACGAGTAACTACCCTAATTTACGATGTAGAGACTTGATTTTTTCTTTAAATTGAAGTTGAAGAACGTCCCGAGGGCAAATTGTTTTCTTTTTTTTTATTTAATTAGTTTTTCAATTAAAAAAACAGGTTGAACTTTAGCGTTTTGGAAACTACACTTAATGATTTTTTTCCGACGGTTATCCATCATTTTTGGAAAAAATCGCAAATATTTGCCCTCGGCAATTTAATCTTCTATAAACTACAAAAATTTTCATGATTATTATTTCAAAAATGTAGCTTGTACTCATGAAAAACGAAAAACATATTCAATAACTCCAGATCTAACGATTACCCTGTTTTTTTTTATTGAAAAACTAATTAATTCGAAAAAAAGGAAACTATTTGCCCTCGGGACGTTCTTCAACTTCAATTTGAAAAAAAAATCAAGTCTCTACGTCGTAAATTAGGGTAGTTACTCGTGAAATAAAGAGACCACTTTTGAATGAAGATTTACCACGATTCAAAAGGTGACACTGCCCCTTAAGGATCCAGGGTTGAACTTCTACAATTGCGCAAAATCAAAGGATATTATCAGTAGTAATATCCCTAGGGCCTAGGACCTTGATAATAGACGAGATAATTTTATGACCATTGAAAGCTCGTTCATTGGTAACAGCCCGAAGCCGAAGGCTGAGGGCTGTTACCAAGCATCGAGCTTGAGATATTGGTTATAAAATTATGAGGCATCTATCAATGTCCGAGGAACATTCGGCAGAAAATTTTTTGACAGAAAAAATGTATAACTCAACACAACAAAACAAAACATTTATTTATTTATTGAAAGTGCAATTCGTAAAATTCAACTCAACATTAGATTCGTTGCTGTTCTCTTGTATAGAAGATCTATTTCCACGCATAATATTCATTATCTTGTTGTGGTGTTCTTGATCAAGGTTTAGGTATGGTTTGATAGAATTTTGATTGCTATGACCAGTAATCTTCAGCAATTGTTGTTCCTCTACACCACTTTTTGCTAATTGACTGACAGCTGTTGATCTATTTGAATGATTCGTTATATTTTTGTCTTTGACATTCAAGCCAATTGCTTCTGCAGCATATTTAGTCATGGTATTCCTTCCAACAGGTACATTATCGTACCATTTGTCAGTTTCATTTTTCCAATATCGATTTGGTTTCAAGAATAGTCGTGGTGAGGTAATATTTTCGCCTCGTTTTGATATTAGTTTATGAAAAAGACGTACAGGGCAGCTTTGTCTCTCACTATTGGAAACCAACCATTTACTACTTGTACAGCTTTTAGAAACACCTTGGCACGTTATACTGAATACCGGATTGTACCGATTTGTTGGAGAACCATCGTTATTCTTCTCGATTTGAAAAAAATTCACCAAACAAGCAACTGCCTCTCCTCCTCACCACGCTAGTTCTACTGCAGCAATATGATAAAATTTACGCATAAGACCTTCAGGAGTATTTTCATCCCATAGCAATATTATTCTGTTAACTTCAGACAAATTTAACGAAACTGAACTGGATTTACCTTTACTTGGGTCTGCTTGCAATTTTTTTCTGATTGCATCGCGGGCATCTCGGGCTGGTTTGAAAATTCTATTATTAAACGGGTCAATCACAATGTTGTAGTCCTTATAATACTTTTCTTGTAAGAGTTTGTTCGAAACATTCCACATTGTCTTTACCGTTGCTCCTTTGAATTCTGTTCCGTCTTTTTTTTCTCATATTGACAGCCCAATCTTTGATTATTAACGCCAATTCTTCCAAGCTTCTGCGTTCATTCAATTCGTATGATCGTTCGTAGCAAAATTCCATAAATATTCCTCAAAATATTTGTGGCTATTGGAAGTATTTCTGGGAATATTTTCTTTGATAAGCTCATTTATATTTTTAACATTACCAAAACGTGACATTTTGAAATTTGTTTGGAATGATGTTGCCATGGAACTATTATATAATTTTATAAGACTCTACCGTGTTATCATTGGGATTGAAAATTGCATTGGATGTAGTTTTCGATGTAATGTTGACATGATTGGCTGAAATGGTTTCATATGATACAAAATCATAAAATTGGATTTGTTGTTAGAACTGTCAAAAAATGTTCAGTGTAATGTTGACATGATTTGGTGAAATTGTTCTATATGATACAAAATAATGGAATTTGATTGGTTGTTCGAACAGTCAAAAAAATTTCAGGAGGATAAATAAGTGTGCCCGGTTTGATGACAGATTTCGTTACTATTTTATTACTCATTGTTTCATCTGGCAACACCGTAATTTTGGAGGGCCATCATTTGACTTTCTTTCTCAATTCGCAACTGAAAAACTGATATCCTGAGCCCAACTTTCTGTATCAAGTCGGACTTAACACTTCTTAATATCGAAATGAAGAAGCAGTTAGTTCTCCACACAATTGAAGAAGTAATTTCGTCGTAAGTAAGACGTTGAATCCTTTCGTTTCTCCTCTTCGTAATCAACTTCATCATCCGAAAAGGCTTCATCCTCTTTCTCTCTCTCTTTCTACTCATATGAACGTAAAGTTAACGGCATCAGGGAGCTCTCTTGCTTAATTCGGTAGCCAAATTGTTAAGATGGAAAATTCACGCTTCGAGGATAATTTAATCATTCGGTTAGTTAAGCAGGACTCTGCAGCTTCCAAAGCTCCGGTCCGCGGGCCTGTGTCTCGGAATTTATTAGAAATATTGATTGATTAACAAGGGTTATTCTGTTTTTCGCTGTTTGTGCTCCGGAGTTCAAAGGATTAGCCCTAACGAAGCTCTCCCGATTTAACGCCCGGGTAACTTCTCGTTATCAATCGGGATTTTTATTGCCTCGCTAGGATAGGATGGTTCTTCTGGAAGCGTAGTTGAGATTTCGATTCTCACCTTCGAACACATCATTCTGATGATTCATTGGGTGAAGACTTGAAAGTTTGATGGATCATCAACGTTTGAAACAGAAAGCATCAGAGAATTCCAAGAAAATCATCAATATGTGTATGATAGTGCAAGAATATAATATATCAGAACCATCCTTAGACCATAGAAAAAGGAGATCTCATTCATGAGTTCGAGAATTGCAGAAGCCCAAATTTATCCACTTTTCATTGAGTGGGACGAAGATAATATGAAGGATAGGAAGATCATTTTATACGAGGATATATTGAAAAATTCTTAAACAACTATAGAACCAAACAAAATTTCAATGTCAAAATATTTTATTACTCAACGAACATATTCTCCTCCTAATTGAATACATTTATTACAGAGAACCTGCAACGTCTCTAGACCTTTCAAAAAAAATGTTTCTTCTCGTTTTGCTAACCAGTCCTCCACAGCCTTTACTACCTCCTCGTTGGAAGAAAATTTACGACCTTTTAAACATTTTTTCAGTTGGGGAAAGAGATGATAGTCGGACGGATCCAAATCTGGTGAATAAAGGGGGTGTTCTATCAATTCTAACCCTAAATCACGAATTTTTTGCATGGCAACATGAGATTTGTGTACTGGGGCGTTGTCCTGTAAAAACAAAATACCTTTGGATAGCTTTCCGCGTCTTTTCTCTTTAATCTTTTCCCGTAGAGTGGTCAGTAATGTCGAATAGTAATCTCCAGTTATTGTTCCACCCTTATCCAAGAAATCAATCATGATTACTCCATGGCAATCCCAAAAAAACTGAAGCAAGAACTTTTCGAGCAGATTTTTGGACACGAAACTTCTTAGGTCTTGGAGAACCAATGTGTCGCCTTTCCATCGATTGTTGCTTTGTTTCTGGATCGTAGAAATGTACCCAAGTCTCATCCATAGTAATAATCCGGTTCAAGAAGTCTACATCGTTTTCAAATCGAGCACAGATCGCACGATAGATGACAATACATCCTCGTACAGCCGTGGCGGCATCGCAGAATCAAACTTTGAAAGGTCCAGTGGCGTGGTGTTATCGTTATTGAAGAATGGAAATAAAATAACAAGGGAATTAACTATTTTTGAAGAATTCATACAATTTTCCGAACATTGGATCATATTCTGAGTTAGATAAACAGAGTCAGCTCTTTCTATAGTCTAAAGAACCATCCCATTGTACATCTCTTATTTTTTGGGAGAAGGTTCAACGTTCCCAGGATCTGAGAGTAAAAAAGAAGGGTGAAGGATCGACAAACGAAAAATAATGAGCGAGCCCTGTAATGAAACAGAAAGAGGGAAAACTGGCATTATAGCTAAATTAATCGGTTACAGTAAGTTGGTCCCAGCTGTATACTTTTAATCGAAATTGGTGAGAGATGATGGAGCCCCTTCTGTAATTCGGTTATAAGGCCCAGATTCGTGAAAACGTAACGATAAGGGTGTTCTTTGTTAAACTGCCATTGTCGAGGTGTTTGCCAGACCCATTAGTGCCATCCGCGCGTCTTTTGTATAAAAAATATTTTTCCATGCAAAATCCCCTAACTACGCATTGTGTTTTCGGTGATAAATGAGTCGGAAATTCATTCTTTATTTAAGCATAAATATCGAAAATCATATTCCACCCCTATGCGGGATAAATGCTACATTTTAAATTACATTACGAAGTTGTGGGATTTAAAATCTCAATACGTACGCTCGATATTAGAAACATCGAGATTTATAGCCTCGCACAGATTCAATAATATCGGTTACATTCGGCAACTTTAAAATGTTGAATTATGGATCTTCCCCAAACCCCTTTTCAGGACCGCTAATCTAGATCCCTGGAAATAATGAAATGGAAATAACAATAGGAACGGAATAGGGTCCAAACTTTTGATTTCTGAAACAGACTTCTAACCGATAATTTAGGGGCCATTACTTTAAATCGGAGAATTGTATGGCCCTTCGATGGGAATCCATTATTCGGTTATGATATACGTCGATATGTCACATCGGGAACTAAATGGAGATAGTTATCGGTAGCTTGAAACATTCCGATCGGAAAAACGCCTGGTATATAGGAACCATGAGTTTATAGAGGATGATTTTTTTTATAAGGACTGAACGAGAATAAATTCGCTATCACAAAAACTCTTATATCTTTCGAACCACTGGACCGATTTCGAAAATCAAACTCATTTTCGAATCATCTTCCAATTCTAATGAAAACTGTTTTTACAATAAAAAAACCTAAACTATTCTTTACAAAATTAATGGATTTTTTCTGGAATTCTTCCCATCATGCCTCTTATAGTGTTCTTAGTCACACATTCTGGGATGATGTCTTCCACTTTTGCTTGAATTCCGCTAATGTTTTCGTTGATTTCTTAGTCTTCTTCAATTCTCTTTTTACCAGGGCCCAATATCTTTCGATTGGCCTGAGTTCTGGGCAATTTGGTGGATTGGCCTCTTTGGGGACAAAAACCACCTCATTAGCTTCGTACCATTCCTTGGTGGCCTTGCTGTTGTGGCATGAAGCTGAATCTGGCCAAGAGATTGTTGACACATCGTGCTCACGTAAAAATGGTAAAAGTCGCTTCTTCAAGCGTTCCTCGATGTATATCTTCGAGCCTTGGGCAGCGAAAAATTTGCTCCTTTTCCCACAAGTGCAAATTGCTTGCCAAACCAGGAATTTTTTAGGAAACTTTGCTTGTTTCTTCACGCGAAATTGTTCGTCAACATTTCCACGAGAATCTGCAGTATAAAATTCCTGACCAGGAAGTTGCGAGAAATCAGCCAAGACATAGGTTTCGTCGTCCATCACGCAACAGGAAAATTTTTTCCAGAAATCTTTTTTTAATTTCTTTGCCCTTGATTTCGCTTCTTGATTTTTCACAGCGTTCCTGTCTGGCACTTTCTGCACTTTGTATGTTCTAAGCCCACAACTCGACTTGATTTTCAGAACGGTTGACTTCGAACAACCCACTATTTGGGCCACTTTTCGTCCTGAAAGGTTAGTTTTCTTCTAAAAAGGCTGATGGCTTTTTGCGACGGAGAACTGGAATATCTATGAAGTAAATGTTCCACATGTTTCTGACGTTCATAACAAAGCTAACTATGATCAAATTTCGATTTTTCTCTCAATTGGTTCAAGAGATATAGGCGTTTTTGTAATTGCGAATTTAATCTCGTTCAGTCCTTTGGCCCTTTTTTTCCAAACACATAAAATTCAGTCAAATGCATGAAATTTTTCTCGTTGTATTAATTCCTCACCGAAAGAGTGTGCAAATCAAGATTTATCCTGAAAGTAACTGAGCATTTAAATGAATGATAGTTTCTTGATTAAGGAAGATCGTCGATAAGACCTCTGATGAAGTGAGTTTCCATCAGAAATAGAGGCTCGAAATGTCTTCACGGAATGCCGAAGGTAGAATTATAAATTCAAGAATCCAGCGCTTAATTATCCGGAGCCGAGGTGGAACAAAACAATTGCTTACTTGTATTCAAATAACTGTTCTGGAGATGACACGACTTGAGAAACGAGGTACAAAATACGGTGTATGAATTCAGTCATTCATATCCGAGCAGGATAAATACACATTGAATACATCTATAGCCATTACCGAACACACAGCCTTAATTAGTTGATTGTTATTCGAAACCTTGGAACATATGGAAATTACGATTTGAATAAACGGACATACGTAAAATTAAAAAATGTTTTAATTATCGTGCTGAATTAATTCCCGTCGCGGTTATACGGTCAGATCTATAATTATTCCGTCGATAATAGACACTTCTGATGCCGCATTAGAATGTGGACTTTGTTTCTCCTACAGAATACTTAGGAGATGTTTAATTAAACTTTTTTAATCATCGTTAAATGTACTTGTTTATCAATCGAATGCAGGCTATAACCATATTCTCCATCTAAACGTTTTTAAACACCTTAATTTGTCATAATATCGTTTATGATATTAGGAACATTAGCTGGTTTTTCGAGAGACTAATCAATAAAAGTAATAATTTTAACTGGAGATTTTTTCGAAGTTGAAAAAATAAGCAATGTACTTGTTTATAGGTAGGCATCAATAATTATATATAGTCTATCAAGGAAGTATCTGGAATTTGATGAAAATGATACACATTTCCCAAGATGAAATTGCTGTTCTTCCAAATAATCTTCAAGTCTTCGTTCTGAAAAATTTAAGAAGAAATATGGACTTTCATTAAGTTATTTATATTGTTGGTTTGGTATAGGTACACGTTTCTGTAGTTGTGAATCATCGAAAAAAGTCTGGATAAATGTTTTTAAATTACAAGATTGTTCGGACTTCACACATTATTTGAACTAAAATCAAATTTGAGCTATACAACCGTCCCCATCCAGTCACGAAATTTGGCTCCACTGTGCGGTCTAGCGTTATCGTCTAGAAATTGAAAAGTTTCACCAATAGCAGCGTGAAAATTTGGCACAACATTGTCAATGACATGCTCTCTATAGTGTAAGACGGTCATATTCCCAGGACAAATGTGTAGATCTGTGCGCCCGTTGAAACATATCCCGGCCCATACCATAACACTACCCCCTCGGAATGGATGGACTTCTTGGAAATAGCGACGATTACGGGGTATGCGTGGGATTGTCCATACCCTCATTCTTCGAGAATCTGAAAATCGTCCATATCTGGGTTCATCAGTGAAAAGGACACTACGCCATTGATCGTTCCAATTGATATGTTGCCTTGCCCATTCCATTCGTCGACGCTAATGGTCACGTGTTAATGAAACTCCTCTTAATGGACGTCTAGAACCTAGATTCACCTCTCTCAAACGTCGTCTGATGGTTTCGATGGAAACTTGGACCCCATCCGCATTTTGAAGAGTATTCCGTAGCATTCTACACATAGATGTAGGGTTTCTTCTCGCCGAAACGGTGATGAAACGATCCTGAGCAGTTGTTGTTTTTCGTCGCCCACCAAGCCTTGGTCTTTCCAACATGGAACTTGTCTCCCTGAACCTATTCCAAAGTCGAGATATCACACTTTGGCTGACTTGGAGCCTTTCCGCTACAACAACCTGAGTTGGGCCATCCTGTAGCATTCCGATAGCCCTATTAGCCTCAGCGTTTGTTAATTTACGTCTTGGCAATTTCAGAAAACTCGTTTCAAATCGAAGCCGTTGATAAACTGACTTCATTTCGAAATAAGAACATTCATGAAGCATATGCAAAGAACAAAACTTCAGAAAAAAGGCGACCAGATTGACGAAATGTCTCATACTGTTGTTATTGAATTTTAAATGATTTTACAGCGATTTTCTCGAAAATTACATACTTTTAAAAACGATTGAATACGATATCCCTAACTCTTGTGGAGCAGTGAGTATTTGAATACACGGAAAGTTGGAAATCATCACTAATAATGTTTTTTTTTCACTGGCTGAATTTTTTTTAAAGCTGCTTTACATTTACGACTCTGATGAATGATGGCGTTGACACATACGATAATGGCTTCGAATTACTAGCGATATCTGATGTACTAGAAGCATTCCAGGAAATAATTACGGTATTCCTCAAGTTCCATTCCTTCGAACGCGGAATAACGAATAGTCTTATTGTGTCACACACGTGTAACAACTCCCTTCGATTTTAATCTCCGCAATCAATGGCAGCTGTATCGAACAGAAAGAGCGCAACGAAATCTCGAAAAAGTTCATTTGGAATAATGTTAGTTCGGCGTTTATGAACGACATTCCGGCAAAGATCTTGTCTACCTGGCACCCACAATGAGCAAGTAACAAAAGATACGAAATCCGTCCATTGTACGGTTACCTGGCAACGGAATCCAATATTGTCCCATCCAGCCGACACGAATCTATTAAAAAATCGCCGTCACCTCTCTCGAAAACGCGTTCTCATTCCCTCCTTCAACAACGATCGGGCCATTTATGGATTCGGATTTATCATTTCTTGAAGGTGCTGCAGCTGCGGCCCCTCGCGAAATTCACTCTGTCCTTCCATACGAATCAAGCTCATATGACAGATTCATAGAAACTATAAAGAACATAGATGCATAGAAGACTTTCTATAGTTTCTACGCATCTGTGAACAATCTATGTTTCCATCATTCCATCATCAGTTCTGACATACATGCATAGAAACTATAGAACGTATTCTATGCATCTATCTCATATAAATATACATGACATGAGTTTGATTCGAGCTGTCAGAACATAGATGCATATAATACGTTCTGTAGTTTCTATGCATGTGTGTCAGAACTGATCACAGATGCGTAGAAACTATGGAAAGTATTCTATGCATTTATGATTGATTCAAATTTACCAGTGAATTGTCTGAAAATATAGTATATAACATTACTAGCAAGGTAAGAGGGTTTTTACTGGCGAATGGAGGATATAACTGACGAGCCGCAGGCCAGTCAGTTACCTCCTTTAGCCAGTAAAACCCGTTACCTTGCGTGTATTGTTTTATATTTTATTTGTTTCTCATTTGTAAAAAGGTTAGGTAAATTCCAAAAAAAATGTGTATAATTTGTCGCAAATGTCGTAAGCTATGGAAGCGTTGCTATGAACATGTCTGTTTATTTTTCTTTACATTTGTTTTGGCGAAAGCGAAAATGAATGTACCAAAAGAAATCATCGAGCAGTGTAGCTTCAAGTTTATTACCTGCAAAATCAGCTTCAAGGTACGAGCGAAAATACGACGACTTCAAAAAGTGGCAAAACAAAAATAGTGTGATTGGGGTAACTGAAGATGTTTTGTTGGTCTACTTGAATCAACTATCAGCTAGATTCAGCCCTAATACTTTATGGGCAAAATGGTCTATGCTGAAAAGCTTCTTGGAAATGAAAGAAAATGCCCCTGTTCGCAGGTTGGTTTTCCTTAAAAAATTTATTGGAAAATATGACGTTTAGTTGTCATTTGCAAATTTCAAAAGGTAATAGCGTTTCTGAAACGAAAAAATGAGCGTTATACGCCAAAAAAGGCCAAAGTATTAAGTAAAGAAGAGGCTGAACAATTTCTTCTACATGCTCCTGATGACCAGTGGTTGCTGGCGAAAATTGTAACAATATTTGGGATTTTTGGATGTTGTCGATGTGACGAAATTCTCTCCTTAAACATGAATGATGTAGAAGATATGGGAAAATACGTTATTGTGACATTGCGGCAAACAAAAAATTTAACTACAAGAAGATTCACCATAACCGATGATGGCTGCAGCTTCAAGCCCTGAATGTTATACAGAAAATATGTAAATCTTCGGCCTCCTGGAACAGAAAGCCTAAGATTTTTTTTTACATGCCGACTTGGAAAGTGCATTTCCCTTAATGCTGGCCTGCACACTATTGGTGGTGTCCCAAAGCAAATAGCGAAATATTTAGGTTTAAAACACCTAGAGTTAAACACCGGCTACTCTTTTCGCAGAACTGGAGCCACTATGGTTGCGGATTCGGGTGGAGATATTTTAGCACTAAAGCGTGCAGGAGGGTGGAAGAGCACCGAAATTGCGATGAGTTATGTCGATGATTCGGTCAACAAAAAAATCGAAATGTCTGGCAAATTATTTGGTAGTAAGGAGAGTACAAATATTCTGCAGTCCTCGAGTTCAGCAGTTTCTGAGTCAACAGATGGTTCATCATCATCAGTATCAACTCTTTCATCATCAAATATCTGTGTTACTGGAAATAACAATTGTACCATGATTTTCAACATATATGACGATAAAACAAAATTTTCTAATGTAAATAATACTACTAACTTGTAAAAATTTTGCAATTTAACTGTCAGTTTTACAAGTTAGTGACTTGATAAAATAAACTTTCTTGATTGATATTGTGTTTTTGGAAACTGACCTTTACAAAAGAGAAACAAATAAATATTTTTTCCTCGGAAACTGTAGCAGATACGAAAAATTTACGGGAGATCATGAATTTTTTTAACGAAACAAAGAAGAGGGAAATTAAATCAGTCGCGCCACTGTGTGGGCCACGCAGCTGAAGCCCGGGCTTATGAGGAGGTGTGTATTGTCACAGAAATATCTCTTTTATCAAACCAGTACGGTACGAACGTGCACGTGTTTTTTCTTTATTTTATGTTAATGAATTAAAATTCACATCACGGTCTGACGCATGATTTATCAATGTTCCATCTAGAATCTAATTAATTCAGAGAAGCTCTGGATATAAAGATGTGTAATGAACTGAGCTGAATGAAAAGGCTATTCAACCAGTGGCGGTACCAAATTTATTTTGGTATTCATCAAATGAAACGTCAATTCTTGGGTCGAGCAGATCTACCTTTCAAGTTTATTTTTGGGGTAGAAGGATTCTCAACAGTTTCTGAATGATCATGTCAGCCACTCGCCTTGAGGCCATGTCCGAGGTCGACAATAAGCCCTTGGCATCATTCATACTGGAAGGGGACATCTTTAAGGGGCAGTATCAGCTTTTGAATCGTGGTAATTCTCCATTCAAAAGTGGTCTCTTTATTTCACGGATAAGTACCCTAATTTACGACATAGAGACTTGATTTTTTTTTAATTGAAGTTGAAGAACGTCCCGAGGGCAAGTAGTTTTCTTTTTTTCGATTTAATTAGTTTTTCAATAAAAAAACAGGGTAATCGTTAGATCTGGGGTTATTGAATATGTTTTTCGTTTTTCATGGGTACAAGCTATATTTTTGAAATAATAATCATGAAAATTTTTGTAGTTTATAGAAGATTAATTTGCCGAGGGCAAATAGTTGCGATTTTTTCGATTTAATTAGTTTTTCAATTATAAAAACATGTTGAACTTCAGCGTTTTGGAAACTACACTTAATGATTTTTTCCGACGGTTATTCATCATTTTTGGAGAAAATCGCAACTATTTGCCCTCGTCAATTTAATCTTCTATAAACTACAAAAATTTTCATGATTATTATTTCAAAAATATAGCTTGTACTCATGAAAAACGAAAAACATATTCAATAACCCCCGATCTAACGATTACCCTGGTTTTTTTAATTGAAAAACTAGTTAAATCGAAAAAAAGAAAACTATTTGCCTCGGGACGTTCTTCAACTTCAATTTAAAAAAAAAATCAAGTCTCTACGTCGTAAATTAGGGTACTTACTCGTGAAATAAAGAGACCACATTTGAATGGAGATTTACCACGATTCAAAAGGTGATACTGCCCCTTAATATTTCAGTGGAGCTTGAAATTCCAAGTGGTGAAGAACAGAATTGGAATGTTTCATGAAGTTGATGGTAAAAGTGAAATTCTCATTCAAATAGTGAAGATTTCAGGCAGAATATGTCCAATTTGGCTCACTCTGTATCTTGGATGAAAATTTTCATGGCACCTATCTAAAAAACTCCCTAGATCAGCTAGTGGTATAACCTGATTCGGAAAATGGAAAATGAAAAAGTCGAAGACTACCCCTGTATCTTGTGAAATGACGAATTGGACCCTTAATTCCTTCAACCCTTCCACAAACGTCCTCGACAAATCTCCCGTGATACATTTAACGGTTCCATCCTGAATCCTGCAGCTGAAGCTGACGCGGCCTCGAAATAAATTCCCGGGGCCGAGATAAAAATGGGAGATACAACACAAGAAGCTACGTGTATCAAAACAGAAATAATTCATCAAAGAAACTTATTGAAATTCCGAAAACGTGAGGGCAAATCGTGCCGGATGCGAGGTATTTGTTTAGGCCCGAAAGGGGGGTGTTCCCGCTACCTTAGCTAATTTGTTACACCGGACAGGTAAGATTGTTACGATTCTACGAAAGAATGAATGGGTGCATATGGGTCTGCGCCATTATCGGGAGAAATGAATCGGGGGCGATTCGAGGGTGGGTTTTGTTGAGAAAATATGAAACTTCGCGTAATGAATGAGAGAGGAACGGTTTGGTGGATCGAGAGGTGTCGTTTGTTCCAACTGAGGGGGGCCAGGTTGATGACAATGCTGGGGATTACTTTCTTCGATCGGGATTTGCGACAAGACGTTATTCAAGCATGTGTTTTCATTTTGACACGACGAATTATTGTTCATCTGTGCTTATCCCTAAGACAGAGATGTCTATGAAGTTAGCAGTGCCACTTGCGAGAAAATCAATAAAACCTATTGCATTAATTGTCGAATAATTGTCGAGAATTTTTCGTGAAAAAAAAAAATTTGTCGCGTCCTTAGTTTTTTTTCTACGGGGTGGCTTTGCTAACTTAACGTTAAGTTAGCAGAACCACTTTCTCAATATCTACCAAATATCATAAAAATTGTTATAAATAATTGTCTAGTAATTGTCGAAGTCCATATGAAGTAAAAAAAACACAAAAAATCCATTCCTTCTTGTTTATTTTACGTCTTTTTCCCGCGAGTTTCAGATATTTCTGAAATTATCGCATTTTTGGCAACAGCGCATTCGTTTTTGACTTTTTTCTATTGCATTAATTGTCGAATACCTGTCTCGAATTTGTCGTGAAAGAAAAAAAGTTGTCGCGTCCTTAATTATTTTTCTACGGGGTTGTTCTGCTAACTTAACGCTAAGTTAGCAAAGCCACCGCGTAGAAAAAACTAAGGACGCGATAAATTTTTTTTCTTTCACGACAAATTCGGGACAGGTGTTCTACAATTAATGCAATAGGTTTTATTGATTTTCTCGCAAGTGGCACTGCTAACTTTACAGACTCATATTTGAAGAAGTGGTTATAAAAAATTAAGGACGCGACAATTTTTTTTCTCTCACGACAAATTCGGGACAGTTATTGGACAATCAATGCAATAGAAAAAGGTCAATAACGAATGCACTGTGGCCAAAAATGCGATAATTTCAGAAATATCTCAAACTCGCGGGAAAAAGACGTAAAATAAACAAGAAGGAATGGATTTTTTGTGTTTTTTTTTTACTCCATATGGATTTCGATGATTATTCATAACCATTTTCATGATATTTAGTAGATATTGGGAAAGTGGTTCTGCCAACTTAACGTTAAGTTAGCAAAGCCACCCGTAGAAAAAAAAATTAAGGACGCGACAATTCTTTTCCTTTCACGACAAATTCAGGACAGGTATTCGACAATTAATGCAATAAAAAAAGTCAAAAGCGAATGCGCTGTTGCCAAAAATGCGACATTTTCAGAAATATAGGAAAATCGAAAGAAAATGGAGTGGAAATTGCTAGAAAGATTAAATTTTTTGTGTTTCTACTTCATTTGAACATCGACAATTACTCGACAATCTTTTATGATCATCCTGATGATATTCGACCACTATTTGCTAAATTGATATAAAGTTAGCAAAGCCACCTAGTAGAAGAAAAACGAAGGTCGCGACAAAATTTTTTCTTTCACGACAAATTCGAGGCAGGTATTCGACAATTAAGGCAATAGAAAAAAAGTCAATTACGAATGCGCTGTTACCAAAAATGCGATAATTCCAGAAATATCTCAAACGCGCGGGATAAAGACGTAAAATAAACATGAAGGAATGGATTTTTTGTGTTTTTTTTACTTCATATGGACTTCGACAATTACTCGACAATTATAACCATTTTCATGATATTTGGTAGATATTGAGAAAGTGGTTCTGCTAACTTAACGTTGAGTTAGCAAAGCCACCCCGTAGGAAAAAAACCAAGGACGCGACAATTTTTTTTCCTTCACGACAAATTCTCGACAATTATTCGACAATTAATGCAATGGGTTTTATTGATTTTCTCGCAAGTGGCACTGCTAACTTCATAGACATAAGACAGAGGCACATACACCATTCTCAATGCCTGACGATGGCTGACATCACTAGCGGATCTAGATTCTAGGGGTTTTCAGAGGGAGCATGAAAATTTCCAACTAAGAGTACAGAGGTCCAATAAAAACAGATCTCTTTACATATTCAAAATATGACAGTCAAAGCACGTATCTTCTTCCAACTTTGACAGTCCGGTCACACAGTCAATTTCAAATTAGGAATTATTTATAGCACCTACCACTCCGTTTTGAAATATTCATGAAACCGATTGTTGTCCCGCAAGAGTCACACGAAAATATCAGCTGATGATGCAGAATCTCGCGAATATTCCTTGTGGAAATCTGCAGATTTTACGAGTCAATCAGTCCCAGGCCAGCAAATGAAGTCATCAGACAATTAAAAAGAAACAAATCTAATAATTGCCGGTCGTCCGGTGCCACACGTAATTATTTAATGGGCATGATTGACCAAGTCTCGTCATTATTTATTTTTAAACCGTACGAATCCCGTATTCGTAATAAAACCCGAGTCCGTGGGTTGTATTTAAAAGTGGCCAGTAGGCGATTTTAGTTGTAATAAATGTGCTGCCCGTGGAACAGTATCAGAATGTATAACTTAGTTAAAAACGCCAGTTTAAATGACCCAACTTAACCAATAATTTAAGTCTACAAAAACTGGTATCATTGTTCTGCGGTCGTAAATTCGAACTTTTCACATTAAATTCTTTTCGATTCTCGACGTGCGTTCTTTTCGTGGCTCCCGAGATTTAGAATTCCGTAAAGAATGGTGCGCACTTCTTTATATTCAAATGAGTCGCACAGATTGCGTTCCAGGACCCTCTTTGTAAACACTTGTTTCCGAATGAAACTTGCCGCGTCCCTCTTGTGAATGGACCAGTAGGCCGAGGCATACAGGCTGGCCAGAGACGGAAGACCTCCGAAGTCGATGATCAGTATTTTTCGACTACAAAAATGCTATTCTGTTATGTTGCTTCTCATTCTTAAATATGCCTTCGCTTATTAAATGCTAAGACCAAGCACAAATAAGTATATTCTATGAGGAAGAATACTCTGTGGTCCATAAATGACAGATCGAACAGCTGGACCCACTAATCGAGGCGCGAAGAGGATATAACCTATAAATGTCTGGCTTTTGATTCTGGACAATAGAACATGGGTTTTTCAAAGATTCCAAGACTTCAAAACACTATCAATTTCAATATGTGATCTCTTGTTTTACCCCTCATAACCATATTCCTCGATAAAATTGACCCACGTCAGAAAATACCGGACGTATACTCCATTCACAATTATAAAATCACAACTCTGGCCTTGGAAATTTGACACATTCCACTCTGTATCGAAGTTATGACGTTTTTCAAAATATTTTTATGTTCCAAGTCAACACTATGTTGCCCTTTCTACATTCTTAGCGTATTTCTCAGAATGTGAATTTATTCGGAAAATGAATGAATTGGAAAAGATGTGATGGACGAAAATAATTAACGTTTATATGAATTGATAGAAAGGATTCCTTTTCTAGTTATTTGCATGAAAAATACGAGAGATCACTGTTGAAATATTTTATTTTTCGCCATGGAAGAAAATTGCATTGCTTTCACATAATTTTCATATGCATGCTTGTGAAGATTTAATGTTTATTATCCTCTTGAACCGAAAGTTCAAGACTTGACGACATCAATTGTTGATTCTAATCAAGAATTCATTAAAAAAAATCAACCCAAAGATATGAGATGAATTTTATTTTGTTGATAACTCTCTTAAAATCAATGTTGGGATATAAAACTCGGCTGCGTTTGTTCAAACAACATCTAAAGAATACATTTTTCACCATCTCGACCTTTGAAAGGCGTTTCTTATAGGAGAATTAGGTCTTAGTTTCACCTCATTAGTGAGGTACCTAACTTTTGCAAATCTGCTCAGATATCGCCAAATTTCTTGGAAAACCTGAAAAATATCATCCTAATCGACCTCTCGAGGCTCCATCCGATCCATCTACTGTGATATCTGTCCAAATAACAGCTTTTTCAACGAAATTCCCGTGTACCCCTTCAACCTCGAAATGTAAACATTCGTCCTGGTCTTGAAAATCGTCCCCACTCTCCAAACTGGTGCTTAAAACAATAAACATACGTTAATCTTGGATATTCGACGAAAAACTCACCTGCAAATATCGATAAAATACCAAAAATCTGCGAACAATTTGTAAAACTAACAAAATGTGGAATATCTTTGATACTTTTACTTTGATGTAAACAAAGAAACTGGCAACGTCGTTTCGTCATTAACGATATTTTCTGTCCGCGCACTGACTTTTCTTCATATGTTCTGTGCTTTTCATCAGGGGCACCAACTCCTGAAAACGAAACCATGACCTCCCATGTGATTAAATTAAAGTGAATGGAGTATATATTTTATGGGGAAGAATACTTTGTGGTCCATAGTCCATAAATGACAACTCTAACAGCTGGACCTCCCCTCTTATCAAGGCGCGAAGAGGACATAACCTATAAATGCCTGGCTTTTTATTTTGTGCAATAGAAAAAGGGTTTTTCAAAGATTCCAAGACTTGAAAACACTTCAGTATATCAATTTCAATATGTGATCTCTTGTTTTACCCCTCATAACCATATTTCTCGATAAAAGTGACCCACGTCAGAAAATACCGGACGTAGCTTATGACAAGTAGAGCATTTTGAAGTCCGAATTTCATTGAGATTCAGAGTATGATATGAAAATTGAAGCCCAGGCAATATAGCCAGATATAATTTCAGTTCCCAACAACTTGACTCACTCTGTATATCGGTAAAATGAAAATTTAAAAATTTAATTACTTCAAAACTATTATATCAACCATCCGATATTCACATACATCAATAGTTGGTTGGATATTCATGAATAAAGATAAATACAGGGTGGCCATTTGAAAACGAAACAGACGAGATTACAGACGAAATAAATTTTTTCGATAGAAATGCTCGGACAGGTCGATTTCTGTTTCGAGGGGGACAACTTAAGATGTAGGTTACGGACGCATAGCGCTTCAACCCTTGCTACTACAACCCTCACCCCCAATTTTTGAATAGGGAAGATGGGGTGAGTGATACCTCAATTCAAAGGTATTTTTATACTGATTTCAGCACAGTAATTGTTTTTTCATTTTATGCATTTGTTCTCGAAATATTCTTAACTAAGTATTTGAAAATGAAGTGGTTTTTTCATGGCACTTGTAGTGTTTTTTTGTGAAAAATCGACATTTTGAGCTTCAAAAAAACCATGACTGTGGCTTCCTTCCTCCAATCCATTGACATAGAAATCTTTAATCAAGATGTCGATTTTTCACAAAAAAACACTACAAGTGCCATGAAAACACCACTTCATTTTCAAATACTCAGTTAAGAATATTTCGAGAACTAATGTATAAAATGAAAAAACAATTACTGTGCTGAAATCAGTATAAAAATACCTTTCAAATGAGGTATCACTCACCCCATCTTCCCTATTCAAAAATTGGGGGTGAGGGTTGTAGTAGCAAGGGTTGAAGCGCTATGCGTCCGTAACCTACATCTTAAGTTGTCCCCCTCGAAACAGAAATCGACCTGTCCGAGCATTTCTATCGAAAAAATTTATTTCGTCTGTAATCTCGTCTGTTTCGTTTTCAAATGGCCACCCTGTAGAAGTTGTTAATGATGAATATTTACATCTAACTTGTACTCTGGCGAACAAATAGCATTAACATTCCAACCCATTTGCTGAATTCCGTAATAAATCAATTCCGTACTAGGGACATTAGCGATCTCTTCTGTAACACGAGAAAGTCCGATTTAATAAAGCAAATCTTTTGTAATATCCCATATAAATTATTGTGTCCTTTGAAACTAACCGTTGTGTGCATATCACAATGAAATCACATCAAGAAGTGGACCAAAATGTTTTTGTAACATAAATGCGGTTTACGAACATGTACATAAATAATGCTTAATGCTATAATTCTTCATTAATTAACGTCTACGTCGTGTTTCCTAGCTCGATATGAATTACCCAACATCAGCAATCTAGGAATTGATTTTTTGTGGCTTCAAATATAATTAGAAGCGTGACTGTGAGATCTCACATTGGAAAAACTCATTTCACGCAAATGATTCAGATCAAATTGAAGTAGCTCACCATTATTTAGAAACTCATTCCGCTGAAAAAATTCGAATGGACGTATTTATCAGTAATTGAGATATTCTTGGGGAGTCTGATGAAAATACCTTACTGGTTTTTTCTCGTCGAGATGAAGCAACTCCTGGGGAATTTGTCGAAACAACATTTCTTCCAGAAAGTCTTGGAGAAGAATGTAAATTACTTAATAGGAAAGTGAATCGAACTACGAAGACCTAGAGAAATTTTTTTTTTTCAATGTGAACTTTCTGAGATCATTAAAAGAGCCATTCCCACTACAGTCGGGACTATTCCAGACCAGGCGTATCGTTCCAATCGACAAACAAGGAAGATGAGAAATTGGACTCCTTTGAATTCCTTGTTAACATTCCGGAAAGCGGGGCGAAATTGGACATTTGATTAATTCGAAGGAAACGTTCTCTTCCTATTACATAGGTAGAAAAGGGCCCCTGTATCCGTACCCCCAGAGGAGGTCGATAACTAAGGTCAAGGGCGTACTAATATTTATCTGCAATTGCTGAATTGGGCAGCCAATTAAATTTTTATACCCGGATAAATTCCAAGTGGAAGAGGCAATTTTTGACGTTGCCTTGTGGTCTAAGAGAAATCGGAATTGTGGATATTCCATTGTGAATTGGGATGAAAGCTGCAAGGACCATTAGACGAATGTATAGGACGAAATTCAAATGGAAAACTTGATCGAGTTCTTGATTTCAATCTCCTAATGAAAAATGGTATACGAGGATGTATTGATACCTAGTTAGCCTAGACCAGTTCCATGCATAAACAAAATATTGCGATACAATATCGAACAATAACTTATTAGAAGTGTCAGTGTAAAGTACGACGTCAAAAAAGTAAACCAGAGTTACGCAATGAATAAAAAAAAGATGTCCACCGAAATTGTAAAAATCGAAAAATTGGAGTATCGAACCATCATCAAGTACTTGTATTTGAAAGGGTAAAAAGGTAAGCAGATTTACGAAGATATGCTTAATACCCTTGGTGATCAATGTCCTTCGTATGCGATCGTGAAAAATTGGACTGCAAGCTTCAAAAGAGGTAAATTTTCCATTGAAGATGATGACCGATCGGAAAGGCCAGTTTCTGTGTCAGTCCCCGAAAATATCGATGCAGTTCATGACATGATCTTATCAGACCTTCGAATTGGGCTATAACGGATATCTGAAGCACTGAAGATTTTATACGAATGCGTTCATCATATAGTTCACGTCAATTTGGACACGAGAAAAATTTCTGCGAAATGGATCCCCAATTGTTTGAATGTTGACCGAAAGCGTGAAAGGGTAGAAGCATCGCGTTCGATCTGTGCTCGATTTGAAAACGATGTAGACTTCTTAAACCGAATCGTTACTATGGATGAGACTTGGGTACATTTCTACGATCCAGAAACAAAGCAACAATCGATAGAATGGCGACACTCTGGTTCTCCAAGACCTAAAAAGTTTCGTCTCCAAAAATCTGCTGGAAAAGTTCTTGCTTCAGTTGTTTGGGATTGCCATGGAGTAATCATGATTGATTTTTTGCATAAGGGTAGAACAATAACTGAAGATTACTATTCGACATTACTGACCACTCTACGGGAAAAATTAAAGAGAAAAGATGCGGAAAGCTATCCAAAGGTATTTTGTTTTTACAGGACAACGCCCCAGTACACAAATCTCATGTAGCCATGCAAAAAATTGGTGATTAGGGTTAGAATTACTAGAACACCCCCCTTTTTCACCAGATTTGGCTCCGTCCGACTATCTTCTCTTTCCTCAACTGAAAGAAAGTTTGAAAGATCGTAAATTTTCTTCAAACGAGGAGGTAATAAAAGCTGTGGAGGACTGGTTTGCAGAGAAAGAAGAAACATTTTTTGAAAGGTCTAGAGACGTTGCAGGTTCGCTGTAATAAATGTATTCAATTAAGAGGTGAATATGTTGAGTAATAAAATATTTCGACATTGAAATTTGGTTTGGTCTATAGTAGGCTAAGAATTTTTCAATATATTCTCGTGAATATGATGAATTCCCAGCATTGGGAATGTCAATTGTGTTCAGTATAGTTCCAAAAGGAATCATTTCAACAGCAGAACTCCAGAACATTTAAGTCCCTGGGCGCTGCGATCGAAAACAATCGGATAGAAACAGAGAGAGACAATCAGAATCTCCTTATTTTTTACGTGGGGCCTCTCTAGGCGGCGATGACGAATAAAACTGGAACCAAATCACCCAAACCTTGAAGCAGTTAAGACCTAAGCCGAGGGAGAGGAAAGAGGGACTCGCAAAAAACATACATACACATCGAATTCATTCCCCCTTCTCAGTTGGGTAAAAAATCGATAGAAGAATGGTCGGGAATTAATGTGCTGAGGCACATAATGGGGATTTTTTAGGATATCCATGTGCGAAATGTGCTTTCCCCCGAAAATATAGATTTCCGAACAGCCAGAACTTTCATTTTCGAGGGATTAGTTATGCGCAGTGGCACTCACGCTGTATTTCCCTTCAAGGATGAGGGTTTTTTATCGGGAATTACACTGCGAGCCAAGGGAGAAAGCTTGAGAAAGTCATCACATGAATTTCCTCACTAATCGATAGAAAGTACAGACTTATCAAAAAGAAATGAACAGAATTCATATCTTCGAATCTACTATTTTATGGAAAAGTGCTCGAACAGAACTGGATGGACCTTTTCTTGCTGAATGCTGAGTATAATTTGGTATTTTGAATGGATATTTATAACAACTCTGATTTTCCTGAGGATTTCAAGAGAATCGTTTTTTTCTCGAAATCGGTAGCAGATACGACAACACTTCAAGAGACCATAAAGTTTAGTATAACAACAAAACTTCTTTTCACAATTTTTCAAACTGACAGTTGCTCACCGAAAAAAGTTCTGGGGGAAAACAGGGAATAGTGTTTCAGCCAAAATATCACCCTGTAGATTTGCAATCGAAATTGACACGCCACAAGGTGTAAACCCTAAATTGTAATATGTATGCCAAATTTCAGATGAATATCTTGTGAGATTCAGATGATATGAGGAAAAAACTTGCAAAAAATTTAAACTTCATCACGCTGTATCTCGAAAACGAATCGTTTGCGGTCACATGTTTATGGGACCTTTTTGTCCCAAAATTATACAAGTAATCTGCGGTTTCAGTATTTTAATGTACCTCCAATTTAGGGACACCCTGGGAAATTATGAAAACAGGTGGAATGGACAGGGTGGACATAACCTATGACTCGCCAGATCCCTGAACTTAAATAGTTCAGATTTCTCTCAATGATAAATGGATTTTTAAAACAATTTAGATTTTTTTGAGTATTCCGATTTTTTTCTCGAAATCGGTAGCAGGTAGGACAAAACTTCAAGAGACCATAAAGTTTAGTATAACAATATAGCTCCTTTTCACAATTTTTCAAACTAACAGTGGCTCACCAAAAAAAGTTCTGGAGGAAAACAGGTGATAGTGTTTCAGCCAAAATATCACCCTGTAGATTTGCAATCGAAATTGACACGTCACAAGGTGTAAACCCTAAATTGTAATGCGTTTGCCAAATCTCAGATGAATATCTTGCGAAATTCAGAAGCTATGAAGAAAAAACTTGCAAAAAATTCAAATTTTAGCACCCTGTATCTCGAAAACGAATCGTTTGCGGTCCCATGTGTATGGGACATTTTTGTCTCAAAATCATGCCAGGAATCTCCGGTTTTAGTATTGTAATGTACCTCCAATTTAAGGACACCCTGGAAATTTATGAAAACAAAGGGATTGGACAGGGTGGACATCACCTATGGCTCACCAGATCCCTAAACCTAAATCGTTCAGATTTCTGTTAATGATGAATGGATTTTTATAACAATTTTGATTTTTCTCAAAATCGGTAGCAGATACGACAAAACTTCAAGAGACCATAAAGTTTGATATAACAAGTTTGATATAACAACAAAGCTTCTCCTCTCAATTTTTCAAGCTAACATTGGCTCACCAAAAAGAGTTCTGGGGGAAAACAGGGGACAGTGTTTCAGCCAAAATCTCACCCTGTAGATTTGCAATCGAAATTGACACGTCAGAAGATGTAAACCCTAAATTGTAATATAAATACCAAATTTCAGATGAATATCTTATGAGATTCAGATGCTATGAAGAAAAAACTTGAAAAATATTCAAATTTCAGCACCCTGTATCTCGAAAAGGAAGCGTTTGCGGCCCCATGTTTATGGGACCTTTTTTTCTTGAAATTGTGCAAGGAATCTCCTGTCTTCGTTTTCACTCCCAACTTTGGAACACCTTGCGATGGTTATTGAAGCTTTGTGTTTTAGATAGAAAGTTCCATTCACAATTTCCACACCCCATGTTTTAATTCGAACATTTCTCCTAGTTTAATTGAAATCATCACAAAGCTTTTCTTTGCGTGCGAGGGTAAAGAAAAACGCTCAATTCGCCCCCTCCAGCCCTCGACGATGATTCCACCCCCCGGCAAACTGTTATCCTGCAGGACTCCAAAATCTTAATACGTATCTAAACATAAAAACGCCATCTTCCCTCTGTATTTTCCGAGATTTATGGTAATCGAAAGAAATCGAGTTCCTAATGGCGTGAGATGTCCGTAGACAATAGACAATAAAAAATAAATTATAACCAACCTTTAAGAGAGTACGTTACATTTATTTAATATGAGCTAATCATGCAACATTTAAATATAAAATACCCCGCACGCCGTGGTACAACGCGGGGAGACGCGTTCGGGCCGGGCCAGCGTCAAAATCGCTGCGATCGACCCCGATCGCTGAAACTGATTGACTGGAGTTGCTCCGAATAAAAATCTCCCGAACGTCGATTAATTTTCGATTCCCTACAGCTAAATGGGCTTCCAGCGTTGCCAAGCGGTGCGATTTCTCCTTTCGCGAAGGGTTTCCTTATAAACTTTTATCAGAGGCCTTGAACTTTTCCTGAATCATCTCTACAGTGGTGATCCATTGAGAATTTACCTTAGTTACTTAAAATCTCCGTAATTTTTCTCATTCATTTCAAAGAGTAGTCCTCTAATTTTTCTGCCAGTTTTTTTGGGGTTGTTTTTCGTTCTAAGGGGTAGTTTCTGATCAGCAGGAATTTTCGTGAATTGAAAGGTATACTCCATTCACTTTTATAGAGTATCCCAGATTTAGGTTGATCAAGTTTTTTTTACTCCAAACTGACGCATGTTGGCATTGTCAAAATAATGCTCAGAGACGTTGCTAATGCTAATTTCTATTTACTCTTTTTTAACTTCATAAATGAAGTTAGTTCTTTGGAGGTTTAACTGTGACACAGGTTTCGTAGTACTACCACCTTGTGCAAAAAAATATGGCTCTTTATACTAACTGAATATTTATAACAATTTTGATTTTTTTGAAGACTTCGAGAGAATCGTTGGCATTTTTTTTTCGGTAGCAGATACGACAAAACTACAAGAGACCAAAAAGTTTAGTATATCAACAGAGCTTCTTTTCACAATTTTTCAAACTGACAGTGGCTCCCAAAAAAAAGTTCTAGATGAAAAGGGGGTAGAGTGTTTCAGCCAAAATATCACCCTGTAGATTTGCAATCGAAATTGGCATGCCACAAGGTGTAAACCGTAAATTGTACTATGTATGCCAAATTTTAGATGAATATCGGGTGAAGTTCGGATGCTATGAGGACAAATCTTCCAGAAAATCAAAACTTCATCACCCTGTATCTCGAAAACCAAGCGTTTGCGGTCCCATGTTTATGAGACTTCTTCTTTTTGAAATTACACAAGAAATCTCCCCTCTTCATTTAAACCTCAATTCAAGGAACACCTTGTATAATCATCGCAATGGTGCAATTGATTTGGATTGAAAATCTCATTCACAATTTTCATACCCCTCATTTCAATGTTTAAATGTGACACAGGTTTCGAAGTCCTACTACCTTGTGCAAAAAGGTGTATGTCTTCTGTATGCTTATTTTTTGAGAATTTTGAAAAGTGAGGAATTCCATAGGTCCGTATGTTCGTTTAGAAGTTTTTCTGTCGAGTGATTCTAGTTCTTTTATCCTTTTTCCGAATGAACTATCACAGAGTAACGGACTATAATGTCCATTATCTTTCAGTTAAATGTCAACACTCGATTGATTCTTGATTTCCGTACAAGAAAAAAGCATAACTGAATCTTCCTACCATGTTCATATACGTGAAATATTTCCAGTATTAACAGAGAAAAAGTTTCTTCAACATTCGCCAGGTCTTTGGAATTATTGAATTCACGTACTATTTTCTCAAATTCATTATTTTCCCGAAGTGAATAAACATTTTGATAAATACGTAATTGGTACGACCTCTATCTAGAGAAGACAACGTTGCTTGGTTATCTGACAGAAAAATGACTATAACCTAACATTTTCAAAATACACACGGTGAAATGTGAAACTTTATAAAAGTGAATGTAGGAATATTTCGAGGAAATATTTTCGCTTATTTTTGGTATGAATGAACGACAAATACTTTCATGATACGATCTACAATTGACTATTTGACAAATATTCATTTCCTGAGTTATTATTATTATTATATCTTGGAGTGGAGAAATGTCAAAATTTCGTCGTTGAAAATCCAACTTCGAACCTACGTCAAATTTGAGGAAATCTTCTCGTGATCTGGCAACCCTGCGTTCCTCTTCGGGAAAATCTGCTCATTGCATCAAAATCGCGATTGCGGCATTATTATCTAGTGCCATAAATCTGTCGCCGCGAATTTCATTGAAAAAGAACGGTCACGAAGATTGGGAAGTAGACTCATTTATCCGAAACGACAAAAATTCATTTCTTGTATTTCAATTTTTGAATACGGGGATTTTTATGGGAAGCAATAAGGAATAAGAACGTGACGGGCTCGGTTAAATCACAAACATCAATTTTGCATGTGGAACGACCCGGGGTACGAGAAAATGAGGTTGGGAGAAGAATGTTCTTTTCTAATTTCACTAGTGGATTTACAGTGCTGAAGTTATTATTTACTCAAGTTTTTATCGAAGATTTTGCATCTCTTCGAGGTGTGATATGAATTTTCATTATATAAAATCGTACTTTTCAATCAGAAGTATGAGGACTGAACGAGAATAAATTCGCTATCACAAAAACGCCTATATCTCTTGAACCAATTGAGAAAAAATCAAAATTTCAATTCTCTCTTCAATGGACCTTCAAAAGAATCTCAAAAGAGGCTCGCGTTCGTCCGGAAACGGTATCAAGAGTTGTTAAGCGCTTCAACGAAGATCTTACAATTAACCGCAATGAAGGAACCGGGAGAAAAAAGGGGTTTCTTAGCCCAAAGAAAGTGAAGAAAGCCATCAGCCTTTTTCAGAAGAATCCTAACCTTTCAGGACGGAAAGTGGCCCAAATAGTGGGTTGTTCGCAGTCAACTGTTCAGAAAATCGTTGTCGAGTTGTGGGCTTAGAACATACAAAGTGCAGAAAGGGCCAGACAGGAACGCTGTGAAGAATCAAGAAGCGAAATCAAGAGCAAAGAAATTAAAAAAAGATTTCTTGAAAAATTTTTCCTGTTGCGTGATGGACGACGAAACCTATGTCTTGGCTGATTTCTCGCAACTTCCTGGTCAGGAATATTACACTGCAGATTCTCGTGGAAATGTTGACGAACAATTTCGCGTAAAGAAACAAGCAGTTTTCTAAAAAATTCCTGTTTTGGCAAGCAATTTGCACTTGTGGGAAAAGGAGCAAATTCTTCGTTGGTCAAGGCTCTGTTGACTCGAAAATATACATCGTGGAATGCTTGAAGAAGCGACTTTTACCATTTTTACGTGAGCACGATGTGTCAACAATCTTTTGGCCAGATTTAGCTTCATGCCACTACAGCAAGGCCACCAAGGAATGGTACGAAGCTAATGAGGTGGTTTTTGTCCCCAAAGAGGCCAATCCACCAAATTGCCCAGAACTCAGGCCAATCGAAAGATATTGGGCCCTTGTAAAAAGAGAATTGAAGAAGACTAACAAATCAACGAAAACATTAGCGGAATTCAAGCAAAAGTGGAAGACAGCATCCCAGAAAGTGACTCAGAAAGCTATGAGAAGCATGATGGGAAGAATTCCAGAAAAAATTCATGAATTTTGTAAAATATAGTCTTGATTTTTTATTGTTTTCATTAGAATTAGAAGATGATTCGAAAATGAGTTTGATTTTCGAAATCGGTCTAGTGGTTCAAAAGATATAAGCGTTTTTGTGATAGCGAATTTATTCTCGTTCAGTCCTTAGCTTTCTTAAAGTCGCCGTTCAGAGGGAGTAGGAAAACTAATCCGATAGAGGCGCCACCGGAAATTTTATGGAATATCTCCAAAGAACTAACATTATCAGTATAAATTCTATGAATATCTCTTTAATTATGAATGAAATGTACAATGACGCTCTCTATCCGAAAATTGCTGAACTATGAAATTGGTGAATATGTGGGTAAAGCAGGAACTTTTTCCCGCCATATATTTGAATTCGACCATTCTCTGCCAATTTCGTATTTCAAGTTGTTTTTCTGAACGAAATTATCTGTAGATTAGCTTTTAATCGGAAGTTGAAATATTTTCATGGGTCTTTTGTTTGAAATAAAACAGAAGCATGAGTTGGCTCATTTTCTTCTATTTTTAAAAGAAAAAAATGAACTTTCGAAATGAAATCGATTTAAATTATTCCATTGAGAACTCCAATCCTTTCTGAGTTTAGCCACAAAATTTCAGTTCTCAAAGTGAAACCATTTCCAAATGCAACTTGAAATAAAAACACACCTCCTTAACACATTTTCAAGGAAACATTTTTTGAAGCCTTTTTTTACGAATAATTAATAAGTGATAATTCAAAACAGAAATGGTGCTTAATCGAAAATTGTTGTTGAATGAATATCTGCAAAAACCATCGAGAATTTCGTCAGGTATATGGATATCATTCTCGTAAAATGTTTTTGTTTCATGAAACAAGAACTAAATCGTTCATTTCACCACATTCCAATTTTTATTACCTCTGCAAAAACTGATTTCTCAAACCATATTCCCCTGATAAATTGTATGTTTGACGATCCATGAAAATTTTTTTTCAAATGACACTGCGCGAACGAACGTACAGATTTGAGAAACAATTTTCATCGAGCGCAATTTTAAGCATGTTGGCGTTCTCCTAATCCGTTTCAATCAATCCTAATATCAGGCATTTCCTAATAGTCATGTCATTATCATTTTCATAACGACTATTACGCGACCCTGACGTGCTTAAAAAGTTCCCAAAAAATCTGTGAAATTGTTTGGTTCTGATGCATTTTTTTCTCAATATTTCAGCGTACGATTCTTCGCAATGTGACTTTGGACTGGCCTCAATGGCAAAGGTCAGTAATTAATCTTATTTTACTAATTTAAGCACGCAGGGTCACATTTGGTGTTAATCAGTTCAATTGTCTTTTTATACGAGCGCAATTCGAGTGTTCGGGACGAGATTGACCCAATTTCTGAATTGGCCATTAAAACTCATCGTTAATTTATGTATTGCGGGTATTTAATGGAAATTAAATCGTCACACTCGGATTCCTGCGATGAAAGCTCTACATGCTGCTGATGAAGAATGTTATCATTATGAGGCTCAAATTTATTCTTTATTGTTGCGGCCGACACACTATATCATTTAGCGATACATGTAACAACAATTAATTATCTTATTTTACATAATTTTTCGAGATATCTTGTGATCACTCTATTAGAGCATTGCTATCTATCCATTATTCATCAGTGGGGGGTTCACCAGTTTGTTTACCAATTACATAAATTTCTCACTTTATATTTGAGATAGCAGTAATTTTTTCTATTTCAATGAAAATCCAATGGTGCTTTAGGATTTTAGTATGAAATGAACGAATGCTTTTCGTATTTTCCTGAAGAAATTTGGAAATCAGTTTGAGCTATTGGTTAAACCAAGCCAAAAGATTGATCCTCAGTAGTAATAACCCAAGGACATATTTCGAAAGCAACAATCTTGAGAAAGTTGTCATAAAATTTTTGGGCGTTTATCAATGTCCGATGGTTATTCGGATATGAAATTTTTTGCTAATTATAGAAAAAATACAAAAAAGGGGAGGTATCCTTGTGAATCGTGGTAAATCTCCATTCGAAAAGTGGTCTCTTTATTTCACGAGTAACTACCCTAATTTACGACGTAGAGTCTTGATTGAAGTTGAAGAACGTCCCGAGGTCAAATAGTTTTCTTTTTTTCGATTTAATTAGTTTTCAATTAAAAAAAACAGGTTGAACTTCAGCGTTTTGAAAACTACACTTAATGATTTTTTTCCGACAGTTATTCATCATTTTTTGGAAAAAATCGCAACTATTTGCCCTCGGCAATTTAATCTTCTATAAACTACAAAAATTTTAATGATAATTATATCAAAAATATAGCTTTTACTCATGAAAAACGAAAAACATATTCAATAACCCCTGTTTTTTTTTATTGAAGAACTAATTAAATCGAAAGAAAGAAAAGAGAACTATTTGCCCTCGGGACGTTCTTCAACTTCAATTAAAAAAAAAATCAAGTCTCTACGTCGTAAATTAGGGTACTTACTCGTGAAATAAAGAGACCACTTTTGAATGGAGATTTACCACGAGCTTTAATTTGATAAACAAAATTGTTGGTCTATGCCGCATACGAACTGAGATATCATGGAAACAAAAAGCCCAATTTTTGAAGGGAGTAGTTTCTACTAGTCAAATGTCTAAAATGACATATTCATTAGTGACATCTACCGAAATAGCAAGCTATTTAAAATAACACCTCTTATTGAAGAACCCTTAACAAATATCTCAACAATCATCCAAAAAATCTTTGGCATCAATTCAGAAACGCAGCAAAAATTTTTTATGGTAGAAACGCGCAACCTTCCGCCATCAAATTTCTTATTACAAAAGGAAGATAATCTCCTGGCGGAAACTAATCTGGGCAGAAAAAATCGGCGAGTGAATTAACGAAGCCAATATCCGAAAAGGAATTGCCATGGAAGCTTCCATCAAAACCCCGGAGTGGTTCGATTTTCATATCATTAAGGAGAATAATGGGGGGGCCCGATGAAAAGAACGCGCTTAATTAAATTGAGATTTCAGTCAGCCGGGGGAATACATTAAGATATTAATGAATTATTGGGGCATTTTTCCGTAACCGGCCCGCCGATGTGAATTATCCGTTTTTTTCGAGAAAGGAAATGCTTTTAACAAATTGGGCTTTCCGTTCCGATAGGTAATAAATGTTGATTGATTGCCGGTAATGAGGAGCCCTATAAATAATAATTATGTGGGTGTTGGAGACTCCCCCGCATTAGCCACCCATTATACAGCCGGAGATTAATTCTTCCCCCACTTTTCAAAAGTAGACGTCTTGATGAATGTTTTCGAAAAAATTCAATGGCCTGAGATGGCAAACATGCTTTTCCATCGATTTTTAAATTCGCCAGCGTCCTGCCATTGCATAAAACAAATTCATTCATATACAGGGTCTCTCAATAAAAAGCCACCATTATAAATTAATTGAAAATTTCCATCAGTTCGTGAGAATTACTAAGTAGAGAATTATGGACCACATAACTGGCCAACAGAACAAACTACTCCTAATGTTTGGACAAAATTGAAATTTCTCATGATTTTGTAGGATTTGTGAACTGTTTCGTTGAAAATTTTTTAGCAGTTCTAACAACCAATCAAGCTTCATCATTTCATATCATATGGACCAATTTCACGCAATCATGTCAACATTACACTGAAAATTTTTTGACAGCTCTAACAACAAATCCAATTTTATGATTTTGTATCATATGGAACCATTTCAGCCAATCATGTCAACAATACCTCCAATAGCCACAAATATATTTGGGGAATATTTATGGAATTTTGCTACGAACGATCATACGAATTGAATGAACGCAGAAGCTTGGAAGAATTGGCGTTTATACTCAAAGATTGGGCTGTCAATATGAGAAAAAAGACGGAACAGAATTCGAAGAAGCAACGGTGAAGACAATGTGGAATGTTTCGAGCAACTTCAATTTAAAAAAAAATCAAGTCTCTACGTCGTGAATTAGGGTACTTATTCGTGAAATATAGAGACCATTTTTGAATGGAGATTTACCACGATTCAAAAGGTGATACTGCCCCTTAATGACTTCTCTAGAATGTATATCACTCGCTTTTCCGTTTTACTTCGTATATTAGGAAAAAAACCTGGTGAGCTGTAGGTATTGTCATAAAAATCTGAACAAACGATTCTATTTCCATGATATCCACGTCAATTTTCGGGATAAATGTAAGAAATTTTCTGTATACATGCGGAATAATATTTTGCAGAATGTGTATTAATAAGTTTTGCTGTTCATCGTCCCCTGAATTTTTAAATAAATTATAAAGTAGGAACCTTATAGGTCATATTTTCAACCAGGTCTTTTCCAAATATTCGAAGAAAAACGGAAAAGCGAGTAATACACAGTCTAGAGAAATGATGAAGCTTTAATTTGAAAAAAAAATTTTGGTCTACGCCGCATACGAGCTGAGATACGAGGATCCATTGAAAAATTCTTAGCCTACTATAGAACCAAACAAAATTCCAATGTCAAAAAATATTATTACTCAACATATTCTCCTCTTAATTGAAAACATTTATTACAGCGAACCTGCAACGTCTCCAGACCTTTAAAAAAAATGTTTCTTCTTGCTCTGCAAACCATTCTTCCACAGCTTTTATTACCTCCTCATTGAAAGTAAATTTACGACCTTTTGAACTTTTTCTACGTTAAGGAAAGAGATGATAGTCGGACGGAGCCAAATCTGGTGAATAAGGGGGGTGTTCTAGTAATTCTAACCCCAAATCACGAATTTTTTGCATGGCAACATGGTATTTGTGTACTGGGGCGTTGTCCTGTAAAAACAAAATACCTTTGGATAGCTTTCCACGTCTTCTCTCTTTGATTTTTTCCCGTAGAGTGGTCAGTTATGTCGAATAGTAATCTGCACTTATTCTACCCTCATCCAAGAAATCAATCATGATAACTCCATGGCAATCCCAAGAAACTGAAGCAAGAACTTTTCCAGCAGTTTTTTTGGACACGAAACTACTAAGGTCTTGGAGAACCATAGTGTCGCCATTCCATCGATTGTTGCCTTGTTTCTGGATCGTAGAAATGCACCCAAGTCTCATCCATAGTAACAGTTCGGTTTAAGAAGTCTACATCGTTTTCAAATCGAGCCCAGATCGAACGCGATGCTTCTACCCTTGCACGCTTTTGGTCAACATTCAAACATTTGGGAATCCATCTCGCAGAAATTTTTCTCATGTCCAAATTGACGTGAACTATATGATGAACGCGTTCGTATGAAATCTTCAGTGCTTCAGATATCCTTTTTAGCCCAATTCGAGGGTCTCATGAAATCATGTTATGAACTGCATCGATATTTTCGGGGACTGTCACAGAAACTAGCCTTTCCGATCGGTCTTATCTTCAATGGAAAATTCACCTCTTTTGAAGCTTGCAGTCCAATTTTTGACGGTCGCATGCGAAGGACATTGATCACCAAGGGTATTAAGCATATCTTCGTAAATGTGCTTACCTCTTAAACCTTTTAAATACAGGTACTTGATGATTACTCGATACTCCAATTTTTCGATTTTTACAATTTCGGTGGACTTTTTTTTTAATTTATTGCGTAACTCTGGTTTACTTTTTTGACGTCGAACTCTACACTGACACTTCTAATAAGTTATTGTTCGTTGACATGGTATCGCAATATTTTGTTTTTGCTTGGAACTGGTCTAGGCTAACTAGATATCAATATACTCGTATCATGGAAATAAAAAGCAACTCTCCTTAAGATGCCAACTCGTCAGTTTTTTTTTCTAAAAGTTTCAGCTGCCATAGGATATGGAATATCCCCGATTTGTAGTCGAATTACAGAAGGAATATCTACAGCTCTGTTCTCGAATTTATTCGCTGGGATCTGCTCAGAATTCGATTTTAATGAGCTTCGATTTCGCCATCCAACCCGGAGTGTCCTCCTGAAAAACTCGCTGATCTTGATTGATCGCGGGTAATGAGAGGGCCCATAAATAATAATTACGAATTTTCGGGAGACCCGCCGCCCCCAACCCACCCTCCATTATATCCCGGAGATTAATTTGCTTTCGTTCTCCTTTAAAACATCTTCCGATATAATTTGGAAACGCGGGGAGAGGGGTTCAGGGGAAAGCGAGGGTGACGCTACAATGTGGGGTTGCATTTTTTATGTGTAGATATTCTTCTGCCCCTTAATAAGGGATGAAAAAAATGAGTCACGCACGCAGTGCACCCTCGAGAAATGAAGCCGTCTTAGGCACTTAAAACGCGCCCGCGGGTTTAAAATATTGATCGGGATCTGCTCTGGCTCCTGCCTCCGTCCACACACACACAACACATAAACTAACCAATTTCCGATAAGGGAGCCCTAATACTAATTCAGTTTTCGCATATTCAGCAGCCCGGCCGAAATTTCGGCTGGAGAGACGACTTGAATACGAAATGACAGTAGCTGCACCGTTTTTCATTCCTCTCAAGGTCCTTTTGCACGGTTCAAATCCGCTGGGAGAAGGATACGTTCGATCTAGGGAAGTTGCGACGATGAGAATCTCTTGTCGAAGTGCTACGTAACAAAGAGACGACTAATATGTCGAATACGTACGGAAAACAAAATTTAACATTATACTTCATAAAAATCTTGATCTCCAGCCTCAAAAGACCTTAATTTCGTTAAAACCACTACGCCATCTTGAGGCTTCCTCCTTTGGATTCTGCCCAAAAGAGAGCTATTACTACTATTTCTAGGATGTATTGATATCTAGTTAGCCTAGACCAGTTTCATGCATACACGAACAATAACTTATTAGAAGTGTCAGTGTAGAGGTCGACGTGAAAAAAGTAAACCAGAGTTACGCAATAAATCGAAAAAAAAAGATGTCCACCGAAATTGTAAAAATCGAAAAATTGGAGTACTGAGCCATCATCAAGTACCTGTATTTAAAAGGGTTAAGAGGTAAGCAGATTCACGAAGATATGCTTAATACCCTTGGTGATCAATTTCCTCCGTATGCGACCGTGAAAAATTGGACTGCAAGCTTCAGAAGAGGTAAATTTTCCATTGGAGATGATGACCGATCGGGAAGGCCAGTTTTTGTGTCAGTCCCCGAAAATATCGATGCAGTTCATGACATGATTTTGTCAGACTGCGAATTGGGCTGAAAGGGATATCTGAAGCACTGAAGATTTCATACGAACGCGTTCATCATATATAGTTCACGTCAATTTGGACATGAGAAAAATTTCTGCAAAATGGATCCCCAAATTTTCGAATGTTGACCAAAATCGTGCAAGGGTAAAAGCATCGCGTTCGATCTGTGCTCGATTTGAAAACGATTTAGACTTCTTATACCGAATTGTTACTATGGATGAGACTTGGGTACATTTCTACGATCCAGAAACAAAGCAACAATCCATGGAATGGCGACACTCTGGTTCTCCAAGACCTAAGAAGTTTCGTGTCCAAAAATCTGCTGGAAAAGTTCTTGCTTCAGTTTTTTGGGATTTCCATGGAGTAATCATGATTGAATTTTTGGATAAGGGTAGAACAATAACTGGAGATTACTATTCGACATTACTGACCACTGTACGGGAAAAAATCAAAGAGAAAAGAAGCGTAAAGCTATCCAAAGATATTTTGTTTTTACAGGACAACGCCCCAGTACACAAAACTCATGTTGCCATGCAAAAAATTCGTGATTTAGGGTTAGAATTACTAGAACACCTCCATTATTCACCAGATTTGGCTCCGTCCGACTATCATCTCTTTCCTCAACTGAAAAAAAGTTTAAGGTCGTAAATTTTCTTCCAACGAGGAGGTAATAAAAGCTGGTTTGCAAAGCAAGAAGAAACATTTTTTTGCAAGGACTAGAGACGTTGCATGTTCGCTTTAATAAATGTATTCAATTAAGAGGAGAATATGTTGAGCAATAAAATATTTTGACATTGAAATTTTGTTTGGTTCTATAGCATAGCATTCCGATAGCCCTATTAGCCTCAGCGTTTATTAATTTACGTCTTGGCATTTTAAGAAAATTCGTTTCAAATCGAAGCCGTTGATAAACTGACTTCATTTCAAAATAAGAACATTCATGAAGCATATGCAAAGAACCAAACTTCAGAAAAAAGGCGACCAGATTGACGAAATGTCTCATACTGATTTTTATTGGATCGACTCAAATTGTTATTGAGTTTTAAATGATTTTACAGTGATTTTCTCGAAGATTACATACTTTCAAATGATTGAATACGATATCCCTTACTCTTGTGGAGCAGTATATTACCAGCAGTAACAGAAAAAAGTTTCTGCAATATTCGCCATAATATTATCTCAAATTCATTATTTTCCCAAAGTAGATAAACATTTCGTTGACTATAACCTAACATTTTCAAAATATACACAGTAAAATGTGTCTGAATTTCATGACCAACCAGTAAACATTATAAAAGTGAATGGAGTATAAAAAATCGAAAAGGAAGTCAATCTTTTCTTCATTCTCTTCAACCCTTCCGTTGGAACTTCCCACAAACAGCAGATACGGCCATAAATTCATTCCCAGGGCATCATGAACGTTCGACCTTAATTGCTCGCTAAACTTCGCTAATTGATAACTAAATGGCTGATGTTTCTCACCCCTTTCGCCGAGCAACAAGTGGAATTTGCGGAAGCGAAAGGGTTGATAACTTTCAGCCGCGTAATTCATCTTTCCCTTTGATTCCCTTGTTGGATCAACTTGTTCAAATTAGAGAAGGGAGGAGTTGTCGGAATTAGCGACTTTATAATCCTGGATTGCTCATTGAGTTGTCCTTCTTTATCCTTCAGTCTTTCGCGATATCTTTTCGTTGATTTTTTTTCCATTTTGGATATGATGTTTGCAAGATGAATTCAATTTATCAATTCTGTTTGGAAATGAGTTCGCATGGACATTTGTTGTTAATGTCAGTCAATTTTCTTCTGTAACACCATGGTCACAGTCACAGTCTTACAAAAGTCTCTAAAGTGCCGTAAATGATAGATCTTCTAAATCATCTCTCGGTAGCTCAATTCATTCACCGTAACTGCTGCTCCAGCCTCATTCTCGAAGGTCCAATGACCCCGCCGGATCATAAACGGCTCCAAACAGTCACACGATGAGGATAGAGAGGCTTTTCAATAATAACTCTTTTTTCCATACCATTTTTCAAAATTCGGTTCCGTTTGGAAGATACAGGGTGTCAAAAATCCATGAAATTAACACTATTCTTTCCATATATTTGGAACCGATATTTCGAATGAACTGAATTTTGGTTGATTGTTTACTCTATTCATGGTGCATATTCCTCAATTGAAACTTATTTCATATTCCTCCTGGTAAAAAAGTTACAGTATAGTCGACTTATAAATCCACGCAAAAATACTATGAAACCACTTGAAAAAGATGAACGGTTCACGTTTTCGAAAGACTAAATTATTTCAGAAAACAAAAGTATTCTTATATTTTTCACTAAAACGCGTCGTTCTCAAGTTATTCCTAATTGTATAAGATTGAATTAGAGGAAAAAATCATGAATTTCAAGAATAATCTGAATGCTGTCCTGAGTTAAATCTCATCGAAAATTATTTTTTCTCTGGTCTCTCAACAAGTTATCAACGTTGTCAGAATGTTTATCAACTTTGTCAAGACTAAAATCTCTATGATGAAAAAACGTTTGATGTAGAAATAAGTAATAATAAAATTCCACATTCGTGGGACATAAAATTGAATTCTAAGAAGCATGAAATTATACATTTTATAGGCAGTTTCTATTTAAAATTCATTGTTACCGGTCCTTCAGCAAAATATCTATCGAAACAATATAACTCGACACCAGAACGACACTACTATTACATCAATTCACTGAAAGTCATTTACATAATCATCACCTGTTTGCTTCATTCTCTATAAATAAATAAAGCGTGAACTTCGTATATGGGATCACTGACTAACGTTTTAGGTTGGACTGGTTGGAACCAGTGCGCTACAATGGCTACATCCACGGCCTTCTGAAGAGAAGAGTAGACCGTTGGCGACTGAAATTAGGAACGTAGCGCTGTATTGGCGAGAATCAGAACTACTTGTTTGGCATTTTCAAAGAGCAACGCCTAGACGCCTTTAGCGATTGTGATAGTTCTTCCGCTAACGATAGGGGACGTACTGCTTTCTTGAGTTCGCATTGTTTGAAGAGAAAATCGGCAATCTGGCATCGTCTTCTCTAGAGTTCTGTGGGTGAATTGAATATCACAGAGGATGGGTATGGTTAGGTCATTGACACCGAAACATATGACTTTCGTTAATGGAGTTAGGATAGGTTAGTGAGAATATTTTATGAGATCGTTTTAGAATATCGAGGAAATATGAACAAATTAGTAGTGTCTATAAACTAATCTTCAGGACAATCGAAGAAGGAACTTATTTTGGTGTGAGAAATATAGCTTTTCAATTGCCGAAATGATCGGACAGAACTAAGTGTTTTGTTAGGAAATTTCGTGTTTATAACATTCTTATTCAAATAAGGTTAGTGCTTGAGTATTTTTTAAATGTTTCACCCAGAATATCTAATAATCACATCAATTTCAATCGAAAAATATGAACTTTGAGGTGTTTGTAAAAAATAATATCAGGCACGTATTAAGCCCAACTTTTTTTTCAAATGGCTATATCTCTTCAACAGAGCCGAATTCGGAAAAATGGAAAATGAAAAAAGTTTTCCTTTAGCATCAAGAATCTACAGTTAGAATATATGTACAAGTCAAAGACTCA
Organism: Adalia decempunctata; assembly: GCA_951802165.1. Lineage (NCBI taxonomy): Eukaryota > Metazoa > Arthropoda > Insecta > Coleoptera > Coccinellidae > Adalia > Adalia decempunctata. The sequence continues at coordinate 2,114,916 of OX637695.1, read as the reverse complement.
CCCTGTATATGCCAAAGTGTCTTCTGAATTTCTGAATTGAAAAGGACACAACCCTATCGTCCTTGTCAGCTAAGGAGGGTGCTGAGGTATCAGAGCAAATCCAATCCGAATTACTTCAACCCTTTCTCTGCCTGTTGCCACTTCGGGTGACGAAAAAATTAATTTCCCGATTAGAGAGATTGCGAAAATGAAAGGGATTCCGTCTTGGGCCCTGATAAATCACTTCACCCCGCGACAGACGTTGACTATCGCAAAATCCAACAACCCTTTCGCGTTCAACAAGTGGCTCCGACGAAAGGGTTCCTCGCTGATGATAATTTCCCAATTTGCCGAGGGCTTTTCCCGGCTTTTCGCCTAATTAAAAGGCCGTTTTCCGGGCCGAGTGTCGCGCGACCCAGACGGCTTCGGTGTTTCTAATTAACTGCGGTACTTAAAACTTCAGTGGGAATCGGGGTTGATTATTCCCGGAAGCTGGGAAGAGAGTCCCCGACGGTGTTCTGGTTTGTTGAATAAACGAGCCTCGAAACGGTCCGTCAGATTTTTTTCCGGATTTTTTGCGCCTCTCTGTTATTTCTTAACTTCTCGGGTTGAGAAAATTAATTAACAATTCGGCTACTTCCTCAGTGGTTTTAATGGGGAATTAACACTTTTTTTAGATCTGGGGAGATGTTTTTTCAAAGGTCTGTATACCCGAAATTTGGTGAGGACTTTGTGGTCTAATTTCATTTTTGCATTATGTTGAAAATATACCAACTGAGAAAAAAACTGCAACACCCAGAAGGAGCTATTTGAATTTGAAATTTTATTTGGTAGAACAAAGATAGCAAGGAGTAAATGATTTAATTTGAAGAAAAAATCGTGAAGGTTTTCTCATATGTAATACCACTCGAGATGGAATTTTTCCGACGAAATTTCTCGATTGTAATATGAAAGTTTGTTGCTCATGACATTTTTTCCAAAATAACTCGCCTCACGGCTCGTGATTTTGATACGAATGTCATTCGCGGAATTTCCGAAAAGCAACAAACTTGAATATTCCAAGAGAGAAATTTTACCTGCTTAAATTTCATCGCGAGTGGAATTCGGCATGACTATTCCACGAGAAAATAGGGTAATATGTTCACATTTGACGCGTATTGCGCTATTTGGCAAATTAGAATTCATCATAGATTAACTGAACCACTAAACGTTGTTTGTTCTCTCTATGATCCCTAAAGAAGAAATAGACTATCTTATTGCATCAATGGCAAGATGTGTATAGATAATCGCGGTGGACAAACATATCATGAACAAATTTATCCAAAAAAATTGTAAAGCCTTAGTTTTTTTCTCCAAATTGACCATATTCATCAGCTATCGGTTGCAGCTTTTTGGGCATCTTTGGGTTGGTACCAATGTGTCATCAATGTCAATGTTCAAATGAAAACCTCATTAATGTCAATTGTCATTGATTGTTTACAATTTTTGAAGTCTCGAACGTGCTATTTATTTCGAATTTTGATAGAGCAAAAACAATTTTTGGTAAAAATGGATGATAAAAAGGTACATCTTGTGTACACCTAAATTTTATAAAGAATATAATGAAACATAAATGTTAATGAATTGGCGGGCCTATTTCAAATCAGTAATGACAGTGATGACATATTATAATCATTGCTACCAACCCGAAAACGTTCAAAAGCTGCAACCGATAGCTTATGAATGCGGTCAATTTTAATCATTCACTCCTATACCTATACTCTATTCACAATTATAAAATCACAACTCTGGCCTTGCTAATTTGACACATTCCACTCTTATCGAAGTTATGACGTTTTTCAAAATATTTTTATGTTCCAAGTAAACAGATTTTATTCTTTTATATAATCTGTTCCTTGTCGCCATTTCTTCACACGTGCCATATGCCATATATTGTTTGATATTACAAAACAGTATGTAATTCTCTCTTTCAAAAGAATATATATATATACTATGTTGCCCTTTCTACATTCTTAGCGTATTTCTCAGAATGTGAATTTATTCGGAAAATGAATGAATTGGAAGAGATGTGAGGACGAAAATAATTAACGTTCATATGAATTGATAGAAAGGATTCCTTTTCTAGTTATTTGCATGAAAAGTACAAGAGATCACTGTTGAAATATATTATTTTTCGCCATGGAAGAAAATTGCATTGCTTTCACATAATTTTCATATGCATGCTTGTGAAGATTTAATGTTTATTATCCTCTTGAATTGAAAGTTCAAGACTTGACGACATCAATTGTTGAATCAAGAATAATGGAACATTATATCCCTCTATTGGAATCCAAATAGTTGAAGGGAGTTCTGATGCAAGAGGAACTTTTTCTTGGAACATAACCTTAATAGCTAACTTAATAAAAATAAGAGTAGAAGATATACATTTCATTTATTTGATCTTATGAACAAGGAGTAAAATATTCTGACTGTATAGTAATTTATTAGTTTAAAAAATATTCATACATTACAACCACAGTAGGTTTGTACAAATAATATGGAACAGGTTAAACATATGCTTCACATTTATCATTCACCTGTTCTAAAATAAGACACAAACTCCTCCACATTATAGGGCCCCTACAGCATTAAAAGCTTGTGTCTCTTTTGAAAGAAGTAGCACTAGATATAATATATTCTTTTGATTAAGAGCAAATACCTACCGTTGAATGTTACATACACAAATTTCTTCAAAATGGGCTTATACGAAGTGGTTCTTTTTCTGAAACGTGAAAACGATCAACAATAATCATTTAGAGACCGATGATGGCAATCGAAAACCCGTTTACTTACAAAAATCGTGCAATTTCATTCTGCAAGTTCTTTCCTCATAATTCCTCGAAAATCCTACCTGAACCATATTTTCCGGTCGCTTTCGTGAAAAGATCGTATAAGAAAGCCTTTTTTGTCCATTTACACATTCCAAATAAATTTTGAGCACCAAAAACGATACCGAAACTAACCAAACTTCTGGGAGACCGGAATTTCGTTTGAAATCTTTCCAAACGACCAGATACCTAAAAAAACTTCGTTATCAAGTGTAAAAAAGGTGATTAGTACTTACTTTTGCTTTATTCATGCTTATAAATCGATTTTTGGTCCAATTCAAATTTGCCGTTTGTACCCATGTCAAAATATCTTTGATACTTTTACTTTGATGTAAACAAAGAAACTGGCAACGCCGTTTTGTCATTAAAGATATTCTCTGTACGCGCACAGATTTTTTATCAGGTGCACCAATTCCTGAAAACGAAACCATGGCCAGAGTTGTGATTTTATAATTGTGAATGGAGTATACTTTCCATGTTTAACAAAAAAAACAGAATTTAAACTGGGTGTTGCAGTTTCTTTGTCAGGGAAGTTTCGTCTATATGGAAGTTTTTGTGTTGAAGATATTTACTAGGTGGCATATACATAGTGGAGATAGTTGTCGAGTTCTTTAAAATCTGAATATGTGTTAAATGTTGTAGATGATGAAAGTCATTGATGAAGGCGACATGAAATCACTAGAATTCAAGGGAAAAGAACTATGGTTAGTTCCAGAATGATCTGTTTTTAATGCCTGGACTCACGAGTCTTTATCGTGCCTCATATTCTTCGGAGAATTAATGGAAACCTCCAAACTTTCCTCATAAATGCCTTCCATCAGAGAATTCCCGACAACGCCAGAAAACAATCCGAGAGGGGGGAATTAACGACACTCGACCAACAATAAGACGACGATAACAACGAATAACAGCGACAAAAATTACGTCGTGAGCCACTTTTTAATTATATCGCGGTTTGATTAAAAAATCCGGAGTCACATAAAAAATAAATTGCCTATTTAATTGCAGCGGACCAAGAGAGTCGAGAACCTCGGCGGCGGAGGAAGAGGAGGAGGGGGGGGGAGATGAAAAAAGGGCGGTTAGACGTCGAGGGCGAGGGTTTCTTAAAATTTACTTTTTCGCTCTGCGAGTTATAATAGCAAGGGGAGGCAGGTCGCAGGGGTTGTTGGGGTGAGATATGGATTTTTGCTTCCGTCGCTCCTCGCCCGGCAGTTTTTTCTGAATTATAAAATATCTCCGTTTTCGCTCGGACCCGGCGACATCATTATCGTGGAGTTGGTTTGTTTTGGAGAGAACTTTAACGTTCTAGATGTTTTTTCTCTCCAATTTGAGTCCTCGAGGAGCGTCTGATTGACTTGATATAAGAAATGTCAGAGATTTCTCTCGAATTATCATCCCCGGAATCTCAGTATCTGGAAGCAGAAACTTTGGTCCAATGGGAGCTACAAAATCAATCGAAACAAACTCCACCTCGAGCCGTAATTGTGCCTCCTCAAAAAGGACGGACTTCTTGAACATAACTGGGTAATTCTCATCGAATTCCGAAATTTAAGTCCACCGCTATTGATACAGATACCCATGTAATTATTATCGTTGTTAGGTTTTTATTTTGACGCTAGGTACCTTTTCTTCCATCACCCCGAAAAACGAGATATCATTAAATGCAATTAAAAAGTTATTAATAATTTTATATCATAAAAATCATTCCCTCACGTTGTCCCACTATCCCAGTTTCCTGCTGAAACTCAATATTTTCATCCTATTCAGTAATTTTTTGTGAATCAAATTTTAGTCAAATATTGTAATGGTAATTTTCGTTATATTTAAACAACAATTCAAGCCACGACAAATACTTATTGAATAACTATGGGATTTCAATGTAAGTCCCTTTGAATAAAATCATTCCCTCACCTTGTTACAAATATTCGATCTATGGTCATATTGAGCGATTTCCATGAAAGTAGCTTGAGTTTTTCTAGCCAGTCAATGCGTGAATTATGTTACTATGGTGATTCTTATTAAACTTCAACTCGGTTTCGTGCAATAGAGTATTCAGTTACAATTATTACTATATTACATTTCCTCACATCATTTCCCCATGAGACATTATCAAAAAATAAGGTGAGTATGAGCAAAAGATACATCATATTTGGATGCGTTTTGGGGGGTAGTGTTCATAGTTCAAAATGTTTTCATAAGGTCAGGGCTATGTATCTATGTTATCTTAGTTTTCGTGGTATTTCGTCATTCCCTCACCATCATTCCCTCATTTCAAACTGAAGTGAGGGAATGACTTTTAAACTAAGATAACTCAGATTTTTATTTCTTTTGTCATGTGATACGTGAGTTTATCGTTTTTTCTCGTTTAAGGAGCAAATAATGGCAAGAAAAAAGAAATTGTCCGATACAGAGGCAAAATTAAAAAAGAAAGAGTACGATAAGAAACGCCGAGAGGAAATGAAATCTACTCCTGATAATTTAAATGACTTAAATCTGGGGACCACTATATGAGTGAAATCTAGTATCATATGTATTACAAAACTGCCACAAAAAAATTCAAATTTATTGAAAAATTTTTTGAGAATTCATTCCTGAATAATTTTGGAATTTCATGAGAATTACCCAACTACGTTTTTCTCGCAATAGTCTTTCAGTAAAACGTCCATATCTGGACTTGTCAGTAAAGAGCACGTATTTCCATGCATCTTGCCCACTCTGTTAGTGATTCCCTATGCTGGATTGACTTCTTGAAGACGTCTTTTGACTTTGCTCAGGCAAATTGAAGTAACAAGGTAAAGGTGTGGCCTTCTCGCTTGCCATGTCCGCACAATTTTATTCTGGTCAGTTTTCTGGGTTTTAAGGAAGAAAATGGAAACTTTTTGTCGGGCGCTTTCAGTGAACACAATTTCCTGGCACACTTACCTAAATAATGGGTGAATTTTTAAGAGCTGTAAGAAATTTCTCAAAAAACACACATGAAATTCAGAAATATGTATAAAATCTTTATTTGAATCGGTCCATATAATTTGATGTTTGAAGATTATTTCATGCAAATGTTGACCGCGACTGCACCTCAAATAGTCCATCCGCTTAGTCCAATTTTGGCGTACTCTTTCCAATATTTCGGCCGGTATCTCACGAATAAAAGCTTCAATGTTGTCTTCCAATGCGTCAATCCAAGCATACTTGTTGGTAAAGACATGATCCTTAACATAGACCCACAAAAAATTTACTGCTCCACAAGAGTTAGGGATATCGTATTCAATCGTTTTCAAAAGTATGTAAAAATGGCTGTAAATTAATTCAAAACTCAATAACAACTTGAATCGATCCAAAAAAAGACAGTATGAGACATTTCATCAATCTGGTCGCCTTTTTTCTAAAGTTTGGTTCTTTGCATATGCTTTATGAATGTTCTTATTTTGAAATGAAGTCAGTTTATCAACGGCTTCGATTTGAAACGAGTTTTCTGAAAATGCTAAGACGTAAATTAACAAACGCTGAAGCTAATAGGGCTATCGGAATGCTACAGGGTGGCCTAACTCAGGTTGTTGTAGCGGAAAGGCTCCAAGTCAGCCAAAGTGTGATATCTCGACTTTGGAATAGGTTCAGGGAAACAGGTTCGGTGTTGGAAAGACCAAGGCTTGGTGGGCGACGAAAAACAACACCTGCTTAGGATCATTTCATCACCGTTTCGGCGAGAAGAAACCCTATACATCTACGTGTAGAATGCTACGGAATACTCTTCAAAATGCAGATGGGGTCCAAGTTTCCATCGAAACCATCAGACGACGTTTGAAAGAGGTGAATCTAGGTCCATTAAGAGGAGTTCCATTAACACGTGACCATAAGCGTCAAAAACTGGAATGGGCATGGCAACATATATCAATTGGAACGATCAATGGCGTAGTGTCCTTTTCACTGATGAATCCAGGCATGGACGATTTTCAGATTCTCGAAGAATAAGGGTATGGACAATCCAACGCATACCCCGTAATCGTCGCTATGTCCAAGAAGTCCATCCATTCCGAGGGGTAGTGTTATGGTATGGGCCGGGATATGTTTCAACGGGCGCACAGATCTACACATTTGTCCTGGGAATATGACCGCCTTACACTATAGGGAGCAGGTCATTGAAAATGTTGTGCCAAATTTTCACGCTGCTATTGGTGAAACTTTTCAATTTCTAGACGATAACGCTAGATCGCACCGTGCAGCCATAGTTGAGAATGCGCGCGAGGAGCTCTCACCAGATTTGAATTGCATAGAACATGCATGGGATATGCTCCAAAGAAGATTAGATAATCATCAACCTACCCCAGAATAATATAAAATCATATTATCATATTGTGCCAAAACCTGGAAGGAGTAGGATCTAATTGAATAAAATCTGATTGCTGAATTCCAGAACATCGTATACGAAAATGCAGGTTTTCAATTTGGCGAAAGTGAAATGGTATTCGAGAAGGAAAAAAATTTCTCGTCGGCCTATCTGGTCGACATTGAAGACAGTTCCCGAGACCCATATTCGACATTGAATAATTCCAAAACGCCTCCTCTTGTCGGTGTAAATAGTTGATTTAATTATTTTTAACTACTGTATCCCTATTAAGACAACTAATTACAATTTGTTAAGAGTCGTTCACACTATAATTAATGGTTAAACCAGCCACATCCGCCGAGCGTTTCCTGCATTAAGGCAATATTTCCAATTTGTCCTGATTTCGCCTAAATTGACCGGGCGCAATCTTGGTCCTCCTTTCGGCATTCCTGGGCCGTTGACTCATTTTTAATCTGGGCGTTTTGGATGTTCGGTTTTAAATGTGGTCGCATTTAACATAACGCCGGGAAAGTCTGATTCTGAATTGCGGCAATCGGTCAGCATCGGATATCTCTTCTTCTGTATCTCTCACAACACCTCGGCTGTGTATAAATTATTATTATTGTCGCTAAATACTTTCAGTGATTTCTCTTCGGCGACAACCGATATTAATGCGGGTGCCTCGGGTGAAATATTCCAGAGGAGATAGATTTTAATCCATGACGGTTTAGGTTTTTTTTTAATTGAAATTTCAACACAAATATACTGCTCCACAAGAGTTTTTAAAAGTATGTAATCTTTGAGAAAATCGCTGTAAAATCATTTAAAACTCAATAACAACTTGAATCGATCCAATAAAAATCAGTATGAGACATTTCGTCAATCTTCGCCTTTTTTCTGAAGTTTGGTTCTTTGCATATGCTTCATGAATGTTCTTATTTTGAAATGAAGTCAGTTTATCAACGGCTTCGATTTGAAACGAGTTTTCTGATCAAGCCAAAACGTAAATTAACAAACGCTGAGGCTAATAAGGCTATCGGAATGCTACATGATGGCCTAACTCAGGTTTTTGTAGCGGAAAGGCTCCAAGTCAGCCAGAGTGTGATATCTCGACTTTGGAATAGGTTCAGGGAGACAGGTTCCGTGTTGGAAAGACCAAGGCTTGGTGGGTGACGAAAACAACACCTGTTCAGGATCGTTTCATCACTGTTTCGGCGAGAAGAAACCCTACATCTACGTGTAGAATGCTACGGAATACTCTTCAAAATGCAGATGGGGTCCAAGTTTCCATCGAAACCATCAGACGACGTTTGATAGAGGTGAATCTAGGTTCTAGACGTCCATTAAGAGGAGTTCCATTAACACATGACCATAAGCGTCAAAGACTGGAATGGGCAAGGCAACATATCAATTGGAACGATCAATGGCGTTGTGTCCTTTTCACTGATGAATCCAGATATGGACGATTTTCAGATTCTCGAAGAAGAAGGGTATGAACAATCCCACGCATACCCCGTAATCGTCGCTATGTCCAAGAAGTCCATCCATTCCGAGGGGGTAGTGTTATGGTATGGGCCGGGATATGTTTCAACGGGCGCACATATCTACACATTTGTCCTGGGAATATGACCGCCTTACACTATAGGGAGCATGTCATTGAAAATGTTGTGCCAAATTTTCACGCTGCTATTGGTGGAACTTTTCAATTTCTAGACGATAACGCTAGACCGTGTAGTCATAGTTGAGAATGCGCGTGAGGAGCTTGGTATTCCACATTTACTCCGCACTCATCAGATTTGAATTGCATAGAACATGCATGGGATATGCTCCAAAGAAGATTAGATAATCATCAACCTACCCCAGAATCCTTAAATGATCTGAGAGAGCTTCTGCCCCGTTTATGGAACCAAATTCCTCGAGAAATGTTCAACAACCTCGTGTGTAGTATGCAAAGAAGATGTCAAGCTGGTATTGATGCCCGTGGAGGCCATACATTGTATTGATAGTCTTAAAATGCTTGAATTCTCTGGGAATAAAATTTCGTTATTTTACTCGATTTTTCTCAACCACTCTGTATACGCTGCACCTACAGGCTTAAATTGATTTGCAACTTGAAATCATATTAATATATTTTTTGCAATTTAAGTCAATATCCCTAACTCATGTAGAGCAGTTTAATTTTCCATGAGTTCTCTGGAATGCAAACTAGATAAATGAAAACTGATGTGGGTGTCTCATCGTTTCAATGTTATTTTTTGTGGATGTGCATTATTATGTTATTATAATTACACTTTTATTTTACACTCCATTCCACACTTCCTATAGGTATATTGTTTTATAAAAATCTAAGTGCTTTAGGAAAATAGATGCAGCTCGAAAAAAGCGATATCTGTGGATGTGGCATCTCCAAAGCGTTCGCCTGTGGTCCATTCCACGCACATCCAGAGAGTTCAGAAACAAGTTTATCAGCGACACCTGATTAAAGCATATTTAAAGTCCATAATGTACCGCGCTGGTGTCCATTAAAAATACGGATGAGGATAAATAAGGCACGCCATTAGAAGAGGATATACCGGAGATAAGACACTTGTCAATACATTAAAACGGGCATTCTCCACAGTCGGACAGCGAGAGAAAAACACGGACGGGACTGATTAATAAATTGGCAATAATGATCTGGCTGATTGGGCCAGAGTCGGGCCCGATGTAACCGAGTCTTGTATAAATTTGTATCACGGCTCTGTCCGAGATTAAAACTGATTAAAGTGTAGTTAAAATTCGGCCCACTCGATCAGAACAACGTTTATTTTATTAAGGTGGTTTTCGATCGCCGTTGTCGCGCCTCTCGAACGATTGATATACAACATCTCCGATAATTGTTATTACTTTGATGTTGCTGTTATGCAGATGTCACTTCGGGTTTACTTATTGATCCCATCAATTTTCCGGTAAAATCCACCAAATTTACGACCTTACTCTCATCGATATCACTCCGATTTTGACTGTTTCATAACGTCATTAAGTTAAAAGGTTTTATGAGCTAAGAATTCCAACAATTGGTATTGATTTTGAATTCGAATTTTGGTTCTTCTACAAGGTCTTTGACTTGTGGTGTTTTTTTTGAGTGGTAGAATTTTAAATTGAAATAAAACACATTTAAATTTAGATTGAAGCCAATTTCTTCATGTTTTGAAAATAATTTCCGGCATATACACTGCGCAAAAACATTAACGCACATTATGGAAATCTCAAATTTATTCTACAACTGAAGGTGTTCTCAATGATAATTATTTTTATCAGAATTATGCATGCATATGTTATACACTTTCAACGTTTTTCTTCAATACAGATGTTTTCTCCCAGCAGTAATAAAAAAATATGATATTATCAGATTTTGAATGTATTGGGTCCATTCTAAAATCAGTTGTTCTCGATCAATTCTAGTGATCAATAGTTTTTCTTTCGTTTGATTTTCTACACTCGATCGCTATGCAACGCGAAACACGCAATTTGACCCAAGAGGAATGTGCCCAAGCGGTAGTTTTGCGAGAAGAAGGGTGGACATACACAAGAATTGCAGAAAGGTTTGGAGTTTCCCATACGAGTGTCCAGAATGTTGCAGCGATTCAGGGAGACAGGTATGAATGTCCGAAGACCAGGACAGGGTAGACCACGGGTAACAACTGCCATTCAAGAACGTTACTTGAGAGTTTCTTCGTTGAGACAACGGTTTGCAACCACTCGCCCCCTTCAAAATCAGCTTGAGCAAACTCATGAGGTGCAAATTAGCACTCACACAATAAGAAATCGCCTCAGAGAATATGATTTAAGGCCTCGTGTCGCGGCAAGAGGCCCAGCTCTTACCCCAGCCCATCGAAGGGCGCGTTTGGATTTTGCGAGAGAGCATATCCATTGGGAAGAGGCCGATTGGGAAAGAGTTCTCTTCACAGATGAGTCTAGATTCTGCCTCTACCATTGTGATCGACGTTCCCTTGTATACAGACGTCCACATGAAAGATATGCTCAGTGCAATTTCCTGAATACTACTGGTTTCGGGGGAGGATAGATTATGGTATGGGGTGGAATATCTTTGACTGCTCGCACAGACCTAGTGGTCGTTGGTAATGGAGCTATGAATGCTGATAAGTATATAAGGAACATTCTTGAAGAGCATGTAGTGCCATTGACGATAATGCCAGACCCCATCGTGCGCGCATCGTTCAGGAGTACCTTGAAGGGGTTGAAGTCTCCCGAATGGAATGGCCAGCAAGAAGTCCGGATCGCAATCCGATTGAGCAGGTTTGGGACAACCTCAATAGAAGGCTGAGAAGTTCAGAAAATCATCCAGCTACTCTTAATGACTTAGGATTCCAACTCGGAGAAATCTGGGAAGGATTAGATCAGAACATTTTAAGATCACTCATTTTGAGTATGAACCGTCGTTGCCGAGCTGTAATGAACGCAAGGGGTGGAAATACCAAGTATTAAATCACTTATCAGCATTTCAGTTTTTTGAAAATTGTTCATTTCTCTTCTTTCACATAAGATTCGGTGAAATCCTGAATTTTTCTTCCATTTAATGTGTCTTGTTTCGTTCAAAACCTTCCCGAGAGAACATAAAAAATAAGTTATAAAGTCAATGTACAAGTCATTAAAATTGAGATTTTCAGAATGTGCGTTAATTTTTTTGCGCAGTGTATATTCTTTATAAATAAAATGTATAAAATATAAATAACAATGGTGATAACCTTACAGCTTTGGCTTTGCGTGTTAGGTCATACTTCTCACGTACGAAATATACAAGTTTTTCATACATACTACAACACTACTAATCAATAATCAAAGAACCAATTCTACCAAAAGTCTGTACAATTTATATCCACTGATTTGTTCGCACTAATACAGGGTCTTTCACGAGGAACCTCACCCATATTTATACGGGAAACTACTGAACGTATTTTCATGAAATTCAGCACTTATAAGTATTTCACGATGCTGATGAAATCTAAAATATTTTCAAGGCATGAGCACCTCCGGTTTTTCCGGAAATGACGTCAACTTCCATTTTTCAAATTAGAAATATATTCCTTAGAAAATTTCAAGTTATTTTGATGTAACATTTTTCAGTTTTGGTTGGAAAATTCTCTCTGAGCGGAAAAATTCGAAAAAAAAATCGAAAATAGAGCTCCGCTGAAACAAGAATAACTTCGAGGTTTTTGGATGGAAAATTTTCATTTTTGGGATTTTTCAAGATGTAAGATTGATGTATCTACTTTGAAAATCGAAATCGCGATTCATGATACAGGGGGTGAAAAAATCGCTTTCAAAGTTAGGGATGACAAAATCGTGAAAAATCATTTTTTTCAAATTAGAACCCAATTTTTTTAAGGCAGATATTGAATCTACGTTAAAAAATAATGTGAGTGTATGCATCACACCCTTGCCCTTAAATGGATATTTTCTGAGTTATTCACAAAAAACTGTTTTTCGTCTTGAATTTTCAGCTATTTCTTTTCCCTTCACGCCAAAAAGATGAAATTTTCAGGAACTGTTATTTGAACCATGCTGTAGATTTTTCTATAGTTTTCTTAACGAAAGATCCGACATTTCTCAAGTTTGTCATGGTTCTGTTAATGGTATCTCTCGTTGGTCTGGGTCGGTCAGGAAACCTCTCAATGAACAGTCGAATCGTTCTATTCACAACTTTATTACATTCTCCATGAAGTAGAATGAGATTTAAATAATCTTCATTGGTAAAATTAGGCATAGTGATCGATTTTATAACATAATACGAATTATCACCAAATTAATAGTAAACACAAAATGCTACTGAATAAAGAGGAATTTGGCAGATGTAATTAATGATATCTATCATTAAAAAAAAAGAATGTAAAACATGATAAGTTTTTGCATATGGTTCATAAGGAATTATTTATTTATCACTGGAGAGAAAACCGATGGCCGATTAGTTGAAATAAAGAGGTTTCCGATACAAATTCGAATCCAAATTCGCCATCTATATTATATATTGGTCTCAGCCAATGTGCCCCGTATATATCGCGGCGATTCCTTTCTCGTAGAGTCTGGATGCGTTCATGGTGCATATTTCGCAATAAAAACTCAATTTATCGACCAAAACCTTGACCTTTTCTCTTTGTTCCAGGGGGAGCAGGAGGACTACTTCTAGACACCGGTTCCGGTCCCTCCTTCCTCCCGCTGACCGGCCCGCTCCTGGAGCAGGTGGCGGCGGGCAACTCCGAGCCCGGAGTGACCACCCTCAAACTTCCGGACATGATCCCCAAGCCGACCGACCAATCAGGTCGCGAGGTCGACGTCGAAGTATGTTTCGTGTGCAAAAAGTGCAGGATGGCGTTCGCTGGTGAGTCTCAATTGCTGATCCATCAGCGCCAGTGCTATTCCGCCAATCAGGAGCACCGCGGAGCTTTTAGAATAGTACAAACAGGTTACGAGTGCAAAACGTGCAACGGCGGCGAGCGGTTCAAGAGCGCCGTCGACTTCAGAAGGCACCTCGAGAACGACGTCCACGGCGGGACTACAGAGTCCCCGCTGAGCCACGAAATGGAGGACGTCGTCAACCAGATCACCTTGCTGGCCGCCCGGGCCGCCCAAGAGCCGGTCGGCCACTGATTTGGCCAGATACGGATCCTGTTATGTTTGTAGATGTGTCAGTGTAGTTGTGTAATGTGTTAGTCGAGTAGGTCCGACGATTCCTATTGCAACGCATAGTTACTACTGCGCTGCGGGTGCGTACTGCGTAGTGCGACTTAATGTTCCTATAACGAATGTAGATACTGCATGCGGCCCAAATTCGCCGGCACGGCAAGGCTGGGACTGTGGCCCAGTAAAACAAGTTCCTATTCGGTCGCCGATCGCTTCCAAGTTCCTCAACGACTCGCCCGATCGCGCGACCACTTTTTTATTCATTATTATTAATTATTACAAACTTTATTAATTATTACATTATTATTGAAAAGGTTGATAAGGCAAATGCTGTATTTATCGAATATATGTAAATGTAACTATATCAGCTGGTAAGGCGGACACGGAAAGCTTTTTTGGTCTCATCACCTATAATACTCCACCCAGCGTATACCAGCAGTCAAATTGGTTCCTACTAATTACTAATAATAATCAATACGGTGTTTAAGTAATTATATATAGTTATTATGTTTTGATCGTTGGCTCTCGCGCCGGCACTGTACGTATATAAAGTAGATATATATTTAAAATTTTAAATATATTCTAGGTTACGTATCCAAAATGACTCAAACTGGGGATTACTTTCGAGTATGACCTGCCTCGCATATAAGTGAGTTTATTTGGAACTATGTGTGATTGTTGAAAGCGCGACATGGGTCAAGAGCTCCCCCAAGATTTCAACTCCCCACTCTATTTATCAATACCGCACCCAATCGAACCATCAAATTTACCCTCCAACCTAACGCATTCACTCCAATGGTTTCAACTAACTTTACATCAACGTCAATTTTGATGCCAAGAAAACATAAATCTCCAACATCAACTTTGAAAACATGAATTGAAATTGAAAACATGATTCTCGATTCTTAAAATTCGAAATTTACATTCGAAGTATATTTTTGTATTTCGGAGGATAATTTGATGGGCATCCCTGTCCCCCCTTCCAAAAACCTCTTGACCTACAAGCCCTGGCGTATTACACGATTATTATTACTATTCATATTATATTATTATTAATTATTGCTATGTATAGAATCAATGTGTATTTGTTTTTGACTACCGGACAAAAGTCCAAAAAACGTGGTTCCTAAAAAATTTCATATCGCAATCGATTGAGATAGAAAACTCATCAAAACTTTCGACTTTCATCTCCTCTCTTATTAGCACTTTTATTGAGTTTATTTCATCTCTCTTTATTAAATCCTTTGTTGTACATCGCGAATTGAACAGATTGAAGATGATTATTTACAACTGAAGGTGTGAAAAAATTATTTACCATGTAGAATTACCTGACGCATCGTGAGTTCTCCAATTTGGTTGTGACAATTTTTATTTAAGAATATTCTGTGATAAATATCAATAAGCATGCTGCCATCTTTGATCTGTTCACATCCTGAAATTTGCGAAATTCCTATTCTCAAAGATGCATTGCTCACTCTATCTTACCATCTTTCTACATTTCGGTCTCTTCTATTTGATCTTATCACTTTTATTCTTCATCTTTGATTAATACAGTAGGACATTTTTTAATCCTACACCTTATTTTCTATTCAAAATGATCTTTTCGATGCATCTTTGCAAATACGTTGGCATAAAAGTTATTTTACATTCTGTATAAATTATTTTAAGATTGATTTAGTTAAGTTCTATTTAAACCTTTATTATCGATATTAATATTTATTTTGTGATGTATATTTGATTTAATATTGTAAAACTCTAAGTTTGAGATATATTTCTTCTGAATAGTTTCGAATTACCTTTCCTTTGTATATATTTTCGCTTATTGAAGATTGTTGCTTCCGTTCCTTTATATATTTTAATTATTCCTGTAACACGTTGTTTGTTTTCACATGGATTGTTTTCAACGCAATGTGAATGTTCCAATCAATAATTGATATTTTGTTGACTTTCTGAAGAATGAATACTAATAATAATAATTACTAGGTAAATGTTTGTATCCTACGGCTAAGCCGCTCTCAATTTGTGAGTGTATATGAAAGTCAAATAAACTACATAGTTTATCATAATACATTGTTTCAGTCCTCAAAATTCCTGACCAAAATTCCAAGAAAATTAAAAAACTAATATAAGGAAAAAAATCAGTGCTTCTAGTGTAAACAATAATAGTCTAAGGGTGGTAAATTCTTCATCGAGCATAGTGTGATCACCTTTTTTCACGAGGATATTTTTTTATGATTGTGTAAGCCTCTGTTCAACCCTTCAGAGTTTCAGTGCTGTTAATTCAACCAAAAAGTAATGATTACTTCAATCGATATATGGAATAAAAACCATCATTTTCGAATGTTAGAGTTCCTCTACGACTCTTACAAATAATTTCTTCTGAAATAAGCAGAATTTTCATTCCTACCAGAGGTACATAATTGAAGAAGGATAAAAGAAGTCAGATTCCTACAAGGTACGTATTTATTTTTCACTTTGAATCATTAATCAACCAATAGAAAGTCAGGGTCTTAGTTCTTAAATACAGTGCGACAAGAAAAACTTCAGACAAACTCTTTTTCATTTAACTTTATTAAACAGGAGAAATTGAACAAAACGACAACAAATAATGATAGTTTGAACATTTGTTAATAATATATTTAAGTCGTTTCGAAGTGGCTTCCTTTGGCGGCGATACACAGCTTCAGACGCTTCTTGAAATTTTCGGCAATGGGCCGCAGCTCCTCGGGCGTTAATCGGTTCCATTCCCGGCGCAGATATTGCTTCAGCGACTCCAAATTTTTGTGTTTTTTAGCACAAGCCCTGTGCTTCAAAATCGACCACACGCTGTAGTCCATTGGGTTGAGATCCGGTGAGTAGGGCGGCCATTCTGCAGATGAGATGAAACAAGGAAAATGGGTCTTACACCATTCTTGCGTCATTTTCGCTCTGTGAGCCGGAGCGGAGTCCTGTTGAAAGGTCCAATGCGTATCGCCGAAGTGCTGCTTGGCCCACGGAAGTACTACGGCCTCGAGGATGTCGCAGAGCTAGACTTCTTGATTGATTTTGACCCCTTGATCCACGAAAGCTGAGGGTAATTTACCACTGTCGCAAATTCCGCCCCAGACCATGACGGATTGCGGATTTTGAGGGTGTTCGACGATGGCCGATGTACCGGGAGCCTCTAAGGACCAGACTCTGTCGTTTTGGTGGTTGTGGGATTGTTCTACGGTGAAAAGCTTCCCGTTTGTGAAGAAAATTCGCTCCCATTGCTGACCGGCGGCGAGACGAAGGAGTTGGCGGCACCTTTGGAGTCGTACGCGCTTGTTTTCCTCCGTGAGGAGTTGAACTTTTTGGAGCTTCTATGGCTTGAGGTTGAGCTCCGTTTTGGCAATTTGACGGTCTGATTCGCGGTTGATACCGGTCTCACAGGCTATTTTCCTCATGGAAACCCTCGGATTTCGATTGACTCGCTTCTTGACGATGTTGCGATTGCTAGGTGTATTGAAAGTGCGTTTTCTACCACTTCCTGGACGACGACCATCATGTCCAAGCTCCTTGAAACGACGAATTGCATCGGACACGGTTTGTCGAGTCACATTGAGCCAACGAACAATTTCGCATTGACGCCTACCTTGACGAAACAGCTCCAAAATCGCACTTCGTTTGTTTGACATTCTAAAACTCTGTGAAATGAAATTATATCAAACTGAAAATTCACATATTAGTACAGGAAAGTGTAGAGAAACCAAGAGAATAAAAATTATTTGGCTGCGCTGAAATACTGTTGTTCCAGACCACAGCAAAATTTGTCCGAAGTTTTTTCTTGTCACCTTGTATAGGGGAGAAGGGGGTTATGGCGGTCAGTTGAGTTCCTTTTGAAATAAAACTCAAATTATAAATCACAGCTGTGGGCATGACCACCATTATAAAAAATTGTGAGAGGGAGATGGCTCACTTGGAAGCCCCCTGTATACCCCACTATAAGCCTCGGTCTCATTATGCGAAATGTCCATAATTAAAATTCGATCGAGTCCAGATGTAGCGCCTAATGCGTCCCCGCCTATGCTGGTGGAACAGCACGTTTCTTGTTAACCCTCAGCAATGATCGTGACCAATGGATTATAATCGATATACCGCAATTTAACTTTTTCGACGCAAACCCAAACTTCAGCCACCTCGAGCATGGAAACAACATTCGAGTGCAATAATTGCATTTAATTATATGCGGTTTTTTTCCGAAAAAATGTCGATACTAACCTGTATCATTAATTCAGTATGGAAATTCCTGGCAGTGGATATAATTTTAAATAATCTTTAATTTGTGGTATTAATATTCAAGTGAGCTGACCTATCAATTAGGGATCCCTTTGAAACCTATACAGCCATTAAATTATCACGAAATCGGCCGGGGTTTATGAATATTTTAAATTCGTCCATAACCAAATGGGTATTTTAATCATTACTAATTATAAGTTGAGGTTGCACTTATTAAATACCTCCAACAGCCGTCCGTGCCTCGATCAGATTTAAGAGCCATTCTTTTATTTTATCGATTCCTCACTAATGTACACCCAATCAGATTCGAAGAAAATGCCCTTTTATGTGGAATAACCTGAAAATTGGTACCAATTTCAATGAGGCAATGCAGGAAAAAAAATTGTTAAGAAAAACGAGATAAGTGTCCTGCATAATTTAATATAACGAATGCTTATATTGAGCCCCCCCGACTTCCATAAAATGGTTCCGATTTTCTCTTATATTCTCGAGATTTGCGGAGGTCATTCTCTTGTCAGCATCAAGAATATTGGTATATATTGTTCAATGGGCGAGTGGTGTAATTCATCAAGTGTGTTATGACCATTACCGCTCATTGAACACTATACTTTATCTTCGACTTCTTCAGTAAAATTCGCATTAATCTGCATTTTCGAAATTGACGACAGTAAGTTGTCAAAAACGATCTCAGTGGTCCAGAATCGAATCGATATCGAATCCCGTAGAAAACGTCCAAAATTCACGTTTTCCAAATGCAATTATTGGATATTCAGCCCCAAGAAAATGTATAGAAATGGATGGCGAGAACGTTACCTATACTCCATTCACAATTATAAAATCACAACTCTGGCCTTGGAAATTTGACACATTCCACTATGTATCGAAGTTATGACGTTTTTCAAAATATTTTTATGTTCCAAGTCAACACTATGTTGCCCTTTCTACATTCTTAGCGTATTTCTCAGAATTTATTCGGAAAATGAATGAATTGGAAGAGATGTGATGGACGAAAATAATTGACGTTTATATGAATTGATAGAAAGGATCCCTCTTCTAGTTATTTGCATGAAAAGTACAAGAGATCACTGTTGAAATATATTATTTTTCGCCATGGAAGAAAATTGCATTGCTTTCACATAATTTTCATATGCATGCTTGTGAAGATTTAATGTTTATTATCCTCTTAAACTGAAAGTACAAGACTTGACGATATCAATTGTTGATTCTAATCAAAAATTCATCAAAAAAAAATCAACCCAAAGATATAAGATGAATTGATGGGTAATTACAAGAATCAAAAATAACGTCAATTTTATTTTGTTGATAACTTTCTTAAAATCAATGTTGGAGTATAAAACTCGGCTGCGTTTGTTCAAACAACATCTAAAGAATACATTTTTCACCATCTCGACCTTTGAAAGGCGTTTCTTATAGGAGAATTGGGTCTAAGTTCCACCTCATTAGTGAGGTACCTAACTTTTGCAAATCTGCTCAGATATCGCCAAATTTCTTGGAAAACCTGAAAAATATCATCCTAATCGACCTCTCGAGGCTCCATCCGATCCATCTACTGCGATATCTGTCCCAATAACAGCTTCTTCAACGAAATTCCCGTGTACCCCTTCAACCTCGAAATTTCGTCCTGGTCTTGAAAATCGTCCTCACGCTCCAAACTGGTGCTAAAAACAATAAACATACGTTAATCTTGGATATTCGACGAAAAACTCACCTGCAAATATCGATTAAATACCAAAAATCTGCGAACAATTTGTAAACCTAATCAAATGTGGAATATCTTTGATACTTTCACTTTGATGTAAACAAAGAATTTGGCAACGTCGTTTTGTCATTGACGATATTTTCTGTGCGCGCACTGACCTTTCATCATATGTTCTCTGCTTTTCATCAGGTGCACCATCTCCTGAAAACGAAACCATGACCTCCTATGTGATTAAATAAAAGTGAATGGAGTGAAGATGTCTGAAATAGAGTTCCCCATTGACCCGACTTTTTTATTCATTTCGTAAGCTACATTTTTCCTATTTGTATTAGAGTGAGTTATAGGCGTGAGTTATTATTACCTCACACTATTGGTTTATAGAGACTATTACAGATCAAAATCAGTTGAATAATGAATGTATTATTCTATAGGAGTAGATACAGATTTTTCCAATATCACGGTTTTTCTAAGACAAAAGATCCTCTTTCGTTACCAATGTGACACCCTGTAAAAGTTTGATTGTGTGTATTCGCTAAATAATTCATGAATATAGGTATTGAGATTCCAATATGAATATCAATGCTACGGCGTCCGCTTTTTTTCCTCCTACGTTGATGATGAAGAACTCCAGATTAAACCATTCAAGAATTTCCCCCTGTAGATAATTAATGCAATTACCAGTTCCCTTCTCGTATTCCCGAAACTCCTCGAGTCAGGATGGAAATAAGCTTTGTATCGAGGAGACCGAAAGCCGTGTTTATTTTTCATCGGGAAGATTTTAAACCCCGCCAGTGGACCGGATGAATATTGTCGGGAAATTCAAAGGGATTGGTTCAACCGAGAAGCGGCTAGATATGGTGTTTGATCTTGGTCTATACCCAGAAATATTCACAGATTTCTATCACGTTCCTACAGCACGAGGCAAAAACGAATATTCGAACTTTGTAGTTTTTTAAATAACATATTTTTCGGAAAAAAAACTATAATTGGTTGGAGAGGTTTAATTAGTTTTTAGTATTCTTATTTTTCATTTCACATTTGAAATACTAGAAGATAAGAAAACGGAGAGTTTCTTGAATTTTGAGTAGGTACAACCAAAAATCATCTTCAATTTCAAGTTGTCAGTGTTTGTTCTACCCTTATCCAAAAAATCAATCATGATTACTCCATGACAATCCCAAAAAACTGAAGCAAGATTTTTTCCAGCAGATTTGTGGACACGAAACTTCTTAGGTCTTGGAGAACCAGAGTGTCGCCATTCCATCGATTGTTGCTTTCCTTCTG
Organism: Adalia decempunctata; assembly: GCA_951802165.1. NCBI lineage: Eukaryota > Metazoa > Arthropoda > Insecta > Coleoptera > Coccinellidae > Adalia > Adalia decempunctata. The sequence continues at coordinate 2,093,807 of OX637695.1, read as the reverse complement.
GATCGTAGAAATGTACCCAAGTCTCATCCATAGTAACAATTCGGTTTGAGGAGTCTACATCGTTTTCAAATCGAGCACAGATCGAACGCGATGTTTCTACCCTTGCTGCACGCTTTTGGTCAACATTCAAACATTAGGGGATCCATTTTCGCAGAAATTGTCCAAATTGACGTGAACTATATGATGAACGCGTTCGTATGAAATCTTCAGTGCTTCAGATATCCGTTTTAGCCCAATTCGACGGTCTGATAAAATCATTTCATGAACTGCATCGATATTTTCGGGGACTGACACAGAAACTGGCCATCCCGATCGGTCATCATCTTCAATGGAAAATTTACCTCTTTTGAAGCTTGCAGTCCAATTTTTCACGGTCGCATACCAAGGACATTGATCACCAAAAGGGTATAAAGCATATCTTCGTAAATCTGCTTACCTCTTAACCCTTTTAAAAACAGGTATTTGGTGATGGCTCGAAACTGCAATTTTTCGATTTTTAAAATTTCGGTGAACATCTTTTTGACGTCGAACTCTACACTGATACTACTAATAAGTTATTGTTCGTTGATATGGTATCGTCGATATGGTATTGTTTATGCATATGGAACTGGTCTAGACCAAATGTCTATGAAGTTAGCAGTGCCACTTGCGAGAAAATCAATAAAACCTATTTCATTAATTCAATTTCAATTTATTCATGATATCAATGTACACCATTCTTACAAAAGAAAACATCTATATTAAATCCTACAACAACCGGTTTGAGAGCAGAGTTACCTAGGCACAAGTGCCTGTGATGTAAATCCACCCTTTCGCGGTTGTTAAAAAACTGTACAAAATTAAACTAGATTAGTCAAGCATCGAATATTCTCCTATACAAAGTAAATCAAAGATAACAATGAATTAAAAAAAAAAAGAAAACAGTGCATGAATGTCACCGGAGTGGAGTGAAAACATGAACAGTATAAAAAAAAGAAATATTTATATGCACACAAATTGTCGAATAATTGTCGAGAATTTGTCGTGAAAGAAAAAAAATTGTCGCGTCCTTAGTTGCTTAGTGGCTTTGCTAACTTAACGTTAAGTTAGCAAAACCACTTTCTCAATATCTACCAAATATCATAAAAATGGTAATAAATAATTGTCGAGTAATTGTCGTAGTCCATATGAAGTAAAAAAAAACACAAAAAATCCATTCCTTCTTGTTTATTTTACGTCTTTTTCCCGCGAGTTTTAGATATTTATGGAATTATCGTATTTTTGGCAACAGCGCATTCGTAATTGACTTTTTTGCTATTGCAATAATTGTCGAATACTTGCCTGGAATTTGTCGTGAAAGAAACAAATTTGTCGCGACCTTCTTTTTTTTTCTACTAGGTGGCTTTGCTAACTTCATATTAATTTAGCAAAGAGTGGTCGAATATCATCATGATGATCATAAAAGATTGTCGAGTAATTGTCGATGTTCAAATGAAGTAGAAAACACAACAAATTTAATCTTTTTAGCAATTTCCAATCCATTTTTTCGCTATTTCCCTATATTTCCGAAAATGTCGCATTTTTGGCAACAGCGCATTCGTTTTTGACCTTTTTTCTATTGCATTAATTGTCGAATACCTGTCCCGAATTTATCGTGAAAGAAAAAAAATTGTCCTGTCCTTAATTTTTTCCTACGGGGTGGTTCTGCTAACTTCACGTTAAGTTGGCAAAGCCACCCCGTAGAAAAAAACTAAGGACGCGACAATTTTTTTTCTTTCACGACAAATTCTCGACAATTAATGCAATAGGTTTTATTGATTTTCTCGCAAGTGGCACTGCTAACTACATATACATGTTTTTTTTTAATTAATATGGACTTCGACAATTACTCGACAGTTATTCATAATCATGTTTATGATTTTCGACTCATATTGAAGAAATGGTTATGCTAACTTGATATAAAGTTAGCAAAGACCCCGTAGAGAAAAAATTAAGCACGCGACAATTTTTTTTCTCTCACGACAAATTCGGGACAGTTATTCGACAATCAATGCAATAGAAAAAAGCCAATAACGAATGCGCTGTTAACAAAAATGCGATAATTCCAGAAATATCTCAAACTAGCGGGAAAAAGAGGTAAAATTAACAATTTTTTGTGTTTTTTTTCTTCATATGGACTTCGACAATTACTCGACAATTATTCATAACCATTTTCATGATATTTGGTAGATATTGGGAAAGTGGTTCTGCTAACTTAACGTTAAGTTAGCAAAGCCACCCCGTAGAAAAATACTTAGGACGCGACAAATTTTTTTCTTTCACGACAAATTCTCGACAATTATTCGACAATTAATGCAATAGGTTTTATTGATTTTCTCGCAAATGGCACTGCTAACTTCATAGACATCTTGACTAACTATGTAGATATCAATACATCCTCGTATGTATGGTAAAAACGGTTAGGTCGTCGCATGTCTAAACTTGCTTCGTGACGTTTTGGATATGTCAAAATCGACCAGCCCTGACTGCTGGAGCCATCTATTGACAAACAACGTAAACTTGCGCTCCTAATATCGGGAATTTATCCGATCGGTATGCGAGGATAACTCGACCCAACAATACTATTGAATATTGATCCTTCTGCGACCGAAGCTACCAGGTCCAGCTGGAATCCTGGTTAACCATGCAGATCGACCGCCATCTGTCCACACGAAGCTCGCATTTCCACGGCGTACGTTTCGGAATCCAATATCGCGAGATAATCATTCGATAAATTACTTTAATTCAATAATATTATATGGCCGCCTATTGCTCTGTGATTATTGCCGGTTTTGCTGAAGAACTGGATACTTTGCGAGGAAGCGTCGTCGTGAACACGGCCGCTCAGTTTTTTACGCGAAATATCTTCGGCGGGTTCATTTCGCTGATATGCAATATGTCCAGCTGTGTAATAAATTGCTTTCGCGAAAAGTAAGGACGATTCTTCAGGAATTGCTCCTTATGGGTCGGATAGTTACTGTAATGAAGTGGTAGGTTTTTTGTTTAGAGCGTTTTTTATCAATTAGAGGGACGTAATTTCGCTATTAGTTCAAACGAGGCGTAACATTCCGGAAAATTCAGCATCGCCGTTGCTTATTGGAGGAAACACTTCTAAGCAGGATTGGCAAAAACATGTTTTTTAAAAAAAAAAAACAAAACATTGTGTTTTTTTTTATTTGAAACTGTTTTATTTGATTTAAATCATGTTATTTTTAACATTCAAAAAACATGATTTAAAACATTTAAAACACGTTTAAACAATAGTTTTGGCAACATTGCTATGATACTATCGGGTAAAATATTTAAATCTGGCAACACTGAATAGAACTTGTATATTGTTTACAGGGTAATACCCTTGTCAAATTCGCCGCAACAGAATATTATTCCGGTAATTGAAGAATAGGACATAGTTCTTTTCTTCATAGCATTTTTTCCAATAAAAATATGGTTCAATCAGAAAACTCTTCCAAAACAATTCTAATTGATTAAATTAGAATTAATATCTTTATTACGTGACAATAGATGTGATGAGAAAGAATAAAGTGCAATCGAATTGAATATATTTTTCCTTTGCATTTTATTTCCTGCTGAGGTGAATTTCAAAGGACAAATGGCAAAAATTGTCACAAGACATTCTTCACGCTCCACTAAAAATACCTAGAAATATCTGCTTGATAAAATTTGTCTTAATGAACGAACTGCATTTGAGAAAAAATTATGAGTATCAATAAATAATATTGGCCCAAAATTAAGACTTAATTAGATTGATTTACACAAAAAAAACAACATTTCGACAACTGGACCAATATTTGTTAATACTCATAATTTTTCCTCAAATGCAGTTTGTTCATTAAGACACATTTCATCAAGAAGATATTTTTAGTTGTTTTTAGTGAAGAGTGAAGAATATTTTTTGTTTTATTTGTTTTTTTGTTATTAAAGGATTACTTATCTAGTGTTTTATTCTGTCAATAAAAAACTGATTAAAAACAATTGTTTTAAAACAAATATGTTTTAAACAGAGGCTTGTGTTTAAAACATGTTTTAAATCACTGTTTTGAAACAAATGTTTTAGAACATGCCAACCCTGCTTCTAGGTGCTTTACTTTCGTCGAGCTATCTAAGAAGTTATTCACATTTTATTGTTTACATATTTCTTTATCGTTGTTTCCTCTTTTAAAGTATCCAATTCGTCAAATTCAAGCTAATCCTGTAACTAATTTGGGTAGGGAAAAGAGGCCAAAGAGGGTAATGGCGGTCAGTTAAGCTATACGTCAAGTAGTCAAATAAGGTCGATTAAGAGCGAAAACGAAAGACACTCGTCATAAACTGCGCAAAAAATTTAACACACATTCTGAAATTCTCAATTTTAATGAAAGTTAACTCTACGTTGATTTTATAACTTATTTTTTATGTTCTCTCGGGAAGGTTTCGAACGAAACAAGACACATTAAATGGAAGAAAAATTCAGGATTTCACCGAATCTTATGTGAAAGAAGAAAAATGAACAATTTTCAAAATACTGATGAGTGATTTAATACTTGGTATTTCCACCCCTTGCGTTAATTACAGCTCGGCAACGACGGTTCAAACTCAAAATGAGTGATCTTAAAATGTTCTGATCTAATCCTTCCCAGTTTTCTCCGAGTTGGATTCCTAAGTCATTAACAGTAGCTGGACGATGTTTTGAACTTCTCAGCCTTCTATTGAGGTTGTCCCAAACCTGCTCAATCGGATTGAGATCTGGACTTCTTGCTGGCCATTCCATTCGAGAGACTTCAACCTCTTCGAGGTACTCCTGAACGATGCGCGCACGACGGGGTCTGGCATTATCGTCCATAAAAATGAAATTTTCACCAATGTATGGGGCAAATGGCACTACACGCTCTTCAAGAATGTTCCTTTCATACTTATCAGCATTCATAGCTCCATTATCAACGACCACTAGGTCTGTGCGAGCAGTCAAAGAGATTCCACCCCATACCATAATCGATCCTCCCCCGAAACCAGTAGTATTCAGGAAATTGCACTGAGCATATGTTTCATGTGGACGTCTGTATACAAAGGAACGTCGATCACAATGGTATAGGCAGAATCTAGACTCATCTGTGAAGAGAACTCTTTCCCAATCGGCCTCTTCCCAATGGATATGCTCTCTCGCAAAATCCAAACGCGCCTTCGATGGGCTGGGGTAAGAGCTGGGCCTCTTGCCGCGACACGAGGCCTTAAATCATATTCTCTGAGGCGATTTCTTATTGTTTGAGTGCTAATTTGCACCTCATGAGTTTGCTCAAGCTGATTTTGAAGGAGGCGAGCGGTTGCAAACCGTTGTCCCAGCGAAGAAACTCTCAAGTAACGTTCTTGAATGGCAGTTGTTACCCGTGGTCTACCCTGTCTTTGGTCTTCGGACATTCATACCTGTCTCCCTGAATCGCTGCAACATTCTGGACACACTTGTATGGGAAACTCCAAACCTTTCTGCAATTCTTGTGTATGTCCACCCTTCTTCTCGCAAAACTACCGCTTGGGCACATTCCTCTTTGGTCAAATTGCGTGTTTCGCGATGCATAGCGATCGAGTGTAGGAAATCAAACGAAAGAAAAACTATTGATCACTAGAATTGATCGAGAACAACTGATTTTAGAATGGAGCCAATACACTCAAAATCTGATAATATCATCTTTTTTTATTCCTGCTGGGAGAAAACATCTGTATTGAAGAAAAACGTTGAAAGTGGATAACATATGCATGAATAATTCTGATAAAAATAATAATCATTGAGAACACCTTCAGTTGTAGAATAAATTTGAGATTTCCATAATGTGCGTTAATTTTTTTGCGCAGTGTATTTTCCTATTTTATCCGATAAGATGAGTCAAAGGAGTCGTGAACTCAAATAAATTCCTGGACGCACTTATGTATTATTTTAGAGTAGAAAACTCCAAAGAAATTGAAGTCCATCACGAATTGAGGCACTAATTTCATCGGAGATGGCATTTTCCAGTCGATAACAATCGGACGCGATTATCCAGTCCCCGGCAAGGTCCTCGGGTGTTCAGACCCGTGAAATTAAAACAAAGCGAACGCAGCAGGCATCTCGGATGTCCCAGACGACCGAGTTTAATTATTCCAAGTTCCTTGAGATGACATCTCTCATAATATCTTCATTTTGGATGAGTTATTTCCAATTCCACGTTTGCGCGCCATCGGGGAGTTCTCGATTCGCCCCCCCTGACCGCACCGCCGCCGACGACGCATTCCAATAAGATCTACTGATTGAGTCGACGAAGATGGCGCTGAATGCAATGAATAAAACATCAAGAGCTCGTAGGGAAATATTGAAAATTGAAAAGAGTCTCTGAGGAGACGCGATAGATGCAATCGATGTCGTTATGTAAAGATCCCGTATAGCGGATGCGATACCGAAGCGGGGGGGCGAGGGGGGCGAAGGGGGGAAGACGCCGAGAAGGGGATATCGCGAGATTTTGTTCTTTATGTGTCGCAGGAAGGCGAACACGTCGAGCCTAATGGCGTTTCCACCTGTAACTGATAGGGGATCTGGAGTCGAGCAATTTCGGAGGTATCTGCTGGTCCAGAAGGATATTCCTAAGGATTCCCCGGAAATCGGACGTGCTGTCATTATGGAGATTGTGCCAAAATTCATAACCGAAATGACAACTATTCTTCAACCATGTGACAGTCCTACTCTTTTCGATTTTCTATAAATTATATTTGTCCAATTATTCATTATGTAATATAAGAGGATATATTGAAAATTCTCAGCCTACTATAGAACCAAACAAAATTGCAATGTCAAAATATTTTATTACTCAACATATTTTCCTCTTAATTGAATAAAGTTATCACAGCGAACCTGCAACGTCTCTAGACCTTTCAAAAAAATGTTTCTTCTTGCTCTGCAAACCAGTCCTCCACAGCTTTTATTACCTCCTTGTTGGAAGAAAATTTACGACCTTTTAAACTTTTTTCCAGTTGAGAAAAGAGATGATAGTCGGATGGAGCCAAATCTGGAGAACAAGGGGGGTTATCTAGTAATTCTAACCATAAATCACGAATTTTTTGCATGGCAACATGAGATTTGTGTACTGGGGCGTTGTCCTGTTAAAACAAAATACCTTTGGATAGCTCTCCGCGTCTTTTCTCTTTAATTTTTTCCCGTAGAGTGATCAGTAATGTCGAGTAGTAATCTCCAGTTATTGTTCTACCCTTATCCAAAATATCAATCATGATTACTCCATGGCAATCCCAAAAAACTGAAGCAAGAACTTTTCCAGCAGATTTTCGGACACGAAACTTCTTAGGTCTTGGAGAACCAGAGTGTCGCCATTCCATCGATTGTTGCTTTGTTTCTGGATCGTAGAAATGTACCCAAGTCTCATCCATAGTAATAATTCGGTTTAAGAAGTCTACATCGTTTTCAAATCGAGCACAGATCGAACGCGATGCTTCTACCCTTGTACGCTTTTGGTCAACCTTCAAACATTTCGGGATCCATTTTGCAGAAATTTTTCTCATGTCCAAATTGCCGTGAACTATAAGATGAACGCTTCCGTATGGAATCTTCAGTGCTTCAGATATCCGTTTTAGCCCAATTCGACGGTCTGATAAAATCATGTCATGAACTGCATCGATATTTTCGGGGACTGACACAGAAACTGGCCTTTCCGATCAGTTATCATTTTCAATAGAAAATTTACCTCTTTCGAAGCTTGCAGTCCAATTTTTCACGGTCGCATACGAAGGAGATTGATCACCAAGGGTATTGAGAATCTTCGTAAATCTGCTTACCTCTTAACCCTTTTAAATACAGGTACTTGATGATGGCTCGATACTCCAATTTTTCGATTTTTACAACTTCGGTGGACTTTTTTAATTTATTGCGTAACCCTGGTTTACTTTTTTGACGTCGAACTCTACGCTGACACTTCTAATAAGTTATTGTTCGTTGAGATTGTATCGCAATATTTTGTTTATGCATGGAACTGGTCTAGGCTAACTAGATATCAATACATCCTCGTATGTTCCTTAAATGGTGAAAAAATCCTTAATTATTTCTTATTACATCCCCTCAGTAAAATCAAGTGAAAGTTCAGAACTTAAGATGTTACAAAATAAAATCAATGGTTCCCGGCGCGTTCGCCAAATTGTATCAGCAAGGACCTGCGATAGCACGCTCTTCTTCCACAGCTACCGATCGAATGTCATCCGAGAACAGGTTTCTTGTAATTCTCTTCCTGCATCTCAAGAAATTTTTCTCCAATATACAGAGTGTTCCCAAAAAAAGATATCCAACAAGCGGGTGATTTTTCAAATAGATTGCCTTGTGTATTCTTACGTATTTCCAAGGACCTCTATCTCTATTAAAACGCAGAATTTCAGAATTTTTTTTAACGATAGAGAACAACCATAATAAAGGAAATTATACAGCTGGTGCACTCAGAAACGAAAATTACTGTAAATTTCATCGACTCTCATTCGGAAATGAAATATTTTCCCTCGGAGTTGTTTACGTTACAAGCCAACAATATTATTTGGCATTGTTTGTGAGAGAACATGGAACAAGCATTTTTCCTATAGAATTAAGTACGCCCTTTGTCGTAGAATAAAAGAATGGGAGATCTGAGCGAAAGTTCATCCGTTATATACCTATTATTGCGAGAACCTTCCCCGGAAAATTTTAATAAGGAAAAAATCCAATTATTTTTCTTTTCATTCGGTGAATTAGGAGATCGAATGAATAATAGGAGGTGGATGCTTTTAATTGGGTAATCTTTCATTGGGAGTGGAGAGGAAGGAAAGTTTGAACTCCCTTTTTACGGCGTCTTAGTCATTTCGATTAGGTAGATCAATTCAGGTCTTGAGGTTCTACACTGCGCAAAAAAATTAGCGTACATTATGGAAATCTTAAATTTATTCTACAACTGAAGGTGTTCTCAATGATAATTATTTTTATCAGAATTATGCATGCATATGTTATCCACTTTCAACGTTTTTCTTCAATACAGATGTTTTCTCCCAGCAGGAATAAGAAGAGATGATATTATCAGATTTTGAATGTATTGGCTCCTTTCTAAAATCAATTGTTCTCGATCAATTCTAGTGATCAATAGTTTTTCTTTCGTTTGATTTTCTACACTCGATCGCTATGCAACGCGAAACACGCAATTTGACCCAAGAGGAATGCCCAAGCGGTAGTTTTGCGAGAAGAAGGGTGGACATACACAAGAATTGCAGAAAGGTTTGGAGTTTCCCATACAAGTGTGTCCAGAATGTTGCAGCGATTCAGGGAGACAGGGTAGACCACGGGTAACAACTGCCATTCAAGAACGTTACTTGAGAGTTTCTTCGTTGAGACAACGGTTTGCAACCGCTCGCCTCCTTCAAAATCAGCTTGAGCAAACTCATGAGGTGCAAATTAGCACTCAGACAATAAGAAATCGCCTCAGAGAATATGATTTAAGGCCTCGTGTCGCGGCAAGAGGCCCAGCTCTTACCCCAGCCAATCGACGCGTTTGGATTTTGCGAGAGAGCATATCCATTGGAAAGAGGACGATTGGGAAAGAGTTCTCTTCACAGATGAGTCTAGATTCTGCCTCTACCATTGTGATCGACGTTTCCTTGTATACAGACGTCCACATGAAAGTTATGCTCAGTGCAATTTCCTGAATACTACTGGTTTCGGGGGAGGATCGATTATGGTATGGGGTGGAATATCTTTGACTGCTCGCACAGACCTAGTGGTCATTGATAATGGAGCTATGAAAGCTGATAAGTATATAAGGAACATTCTTGAAGAGCATGTAGTGCCATATTCCATACATTGGTGAAAATTTCATTTTTATGGACGATAATGCCAGACCCCATCGTGCGCGCATCATTCAGGAGTACCTTGAAGAGGTTGAAGTCTCTTGAATGGAATGGCCAGCAAGAAGTCCAGATCTCAATCCGATTGAGCAGGTTTGGGACAACCTCAATAGAAGGCTGAGAAGTTCAGAAAATCATCCAGCTACTCTTAATGACTTAGAAATCCAACTCGGAGAAATCTGGGAAGGATTAGATCAGAACATTTTAAGATCACTCATTTTGAGTATGAACCGTCGTTGCCAAGCTGTAATTAACGCAAGGGGTGGAAATACCAAGTATTAAATCACTTATCAGCATTTCAGTATTTTGAAAATTGTTCATTTCTCTTCTTTCACATAAGATTCGGTGAAATCCTGCTCCATAAAATGTTCCGAAAAACCTGTTATATATTTTCAAAAACCGATAATTTCGATTTTCATCATTATAGTTATTCAAGAAAACCTCGTTTATAGCGGCTGCCATGCAATGTGATTTTAATTGAATCAAGTATACTGCTACGATTGTCAGAGCAGTAAAAATGATCATAAAATCAGTAAATTTATTCGAGTACATTACTTGAGTTATAATAATTTATTGGATATTTGTATGCACAGATAATTCCATTGTATACTGCCCGTTTTATTCTACTGAACCCGTTCTTTCGAATCACTCGATCGATAAATGCACTGATATAATCATAAACATGTCATAAACGGAGATATTTGCTCGTTGATGTATAGATGAAAAAATTTCTTCCCTCGAGTACTTCTTAGTATGGGCAATAAAGAGTTCTTTCCTCTTAATGTCTCAACAACAATGACAAAACTCTTGTTCCTTGTCGATTTTTGAGAAATTCCTCAATAAATGAAAACTATGGTAGTTGGCAATTCACCCGGTATCACTGCCGCCTACAAAGAATGTTTCTCGTCCGCAGATTCTGGCAGTTTTCAGGACGTATAATGCATTTTTCATTGGACCGAGAGATTGCCGAAATCTGGCCCCTCTGTTGTTATTCAACGTTATAATTTCAGCCGCAAAAAAACCCTTTCGTTAATTGTAAACCCAGTCTGATTAATTTTTAATTCGATGTGGTGATGGCCGAGGCCTTATAGAACAACTGTTGTAATTATACGGTGCTGGTATGTCGGAAACATAATTGGCCAAAGGAAAATTGGTCTATTAAGTTCTGGTTCATTTAATAGGGGTGTTTTAAATAATGACGGCGAGAATTTATCGGACTCACTCATCGAGTGTTCACACAGAAATATTCGATATTGAAATCGCCGAGGTTTGCTTGTTGAGATTCATGAGTCGTATTGCAGGTAAGATCGAGTCAATTTTTTCAAGTGTTTGGTTGAATGAGTGAATTTCACATTGATCTTTGCAATTCAAGGGCAGGGAACACTTAAAACCACATATAGTCAACAACACGGACCACCTGAAGATGTATTCTTAACAACTATACCATAAGTTGTCTGAACTCGACCTCGACCTTTACCTCGATCTCGACCTCTACCTCGATCTCGACCTCTACCTCGACATCGACCTCTACCTCGACCACGACCTCTACCTCTACCTCTAGCTCTACCTCTACCTCTACCTCTACCTCTACCTCTACCTCTACCTCTACCTCTACCTCTACCTCTACTTCTACCTTTACCTCTACCTCTACCTCTACCTCTACCTCTACATCTACCTCTACCTCTACCTCTACCTCTACCTCTACCTCTACCTCTACCTCTACCTCTACCTCTTCCTCTACCTCTACCTCTACCTCTACCTCTGCCTCTACCTCTTCCGCTACCTCTACCTCTACCACTAATTCTACGTCTACCTCTATCTCTACCTCGACCTCTACCTCGACTTCGACCTCGACCTCAATCTCTACCTCGACCTCTCCCTCTCCCTCTACTTCTACCTCTAGTCCGATCTCTACCTCGACCTCGATCTCTACCTCTACCTCTACTTCCACCTCGACTTCGACCTCTACCTCGACTTCGACCTCGACCTCGATCCCTTTACCTCTACCTCTACTTCTACCTCTACCACAATCTCTACCTCGAACTCGATCTCTACATCTACTTCTACTTCTACCTCGATCTCTACCTCTACCTCTCAACGTCAACCTCAACCTCTACCTCTACCTCTACCTCTACCTCTACCTCTACCTCTACCTCTACCTCTACCTCTACCTCTACCTCTACCTCTACCTCTACCTCTACCTCTACCTCTACCTCTACCTCTACCTCTACCTCTACCTCTACCTCTACCTCTACCTCTACCTCTACATCTACCTCTACCTCTACCTCTGCCTCTACCTCTACCGCTACCTCTACCACTAATTCTACGTCTACCTATATCTCTACCTCCACCTCTACTTCTACCTCGAATAGACCTCTACCTCGACTTCGATCTCGACTTCGACCTCGACCTCAATCTCTCCCTTTACCTCTACCTCTACTTCTACCTCTACCACGATCTCTACCTCGAAGTCGACCTCTACCTCTGCCTCTACATCTACCTCTACTTCTACCTCGATCTCTACCTCGACTTCTACCTCGACCGCAGCCTCTACCTCTCCATCTACCTCTACTTCTACCTCTAGTCCGATCTCTACCTCGACCTCGACCTCGATCTCTACCTCTACTTCTACCTCTACTTCTACCTCGACTTCGACCTCTACCTCGACCTCGATCTCTCCCTTTACCTCTACCTCTACTTCTACCTCCACCACGATCTCTACCTCGAACTCGACCTCTACCTCTGCCTCTACATCTACCTCTACTTCTACCTCGATCTCTACCTCTACTTCTACCTCGACCTCAGCCTCTACCTGTAACTCTACTTTTACCTCTACCTCGATCTCTACTTCGACATCTACCTCTACCTCGACTTCGACCTCGACCTGAGTGTTTTAATCATATTTGAATGAATTTGAGCCCTACGTTTTCTCTGTGTTAAGAAGGCGTTCAGTATCGTAATTCTTGCAAGCCTATACATTTATTTCCTCCGTTTCATGAGCAAGAACCGATTCGTGTTTGCGCCGAATTTCATTACGAGCGCAGTAATGAGAGAAGAGAGAATGCCCAGATGGCGAAATCACATGAAAGGAATTAGTTTCGATAAAATATGTAATTTCTCGATTTCATTATTGAACCTTTCTTATTCCGTTCATGATGAAATGCGACATTAACTTTTCAATCTGCGGCCGATCCTCGGAGCGCAATAGCTATCGGATAAATTTCTCTTGCTGGGTTTGATTTGAGCGTGAAATGAAAACCCAATCGGATGTGGACGTATTGGAATATTTCGTGATATGGCAAAGGCAGAGAGGTTAGTCGACGGCTTATGCACATAAATCCTCGTGGAGATAAATCAACGGCCGCAGATTGCGACGGCGAATTAACGGAAAATGTGCTCGGATGGAGGAAAGTGAAATGACAATATTTGTAAGATGAGATCAAATTAAAAACGTGCCGGCCGGTCCAGGCACGCACCACTATTTATTCAAGTTATTAGTGCGGATCGGGGAACCACCTACGATACAAATCACGAACTGCAAGATAATGAATTTTGTTCTATATCGAAACGGCGCACAGAAATCTTACAGATTATTGCCAACAGGTGGGCGGTAATTCTGATCGAAATCACAATCAAAAATATAGCTCAATGTGACACTGACATGTTCGGATATTATGTAAACCATAGAATACCTGGTGTTGGCACTGATTAGATTTTGTTTAAGACTTTCTTGTCGATCGAAAATCTGAGAATGTGCGCTAGGAGCATAGAATAACTGGAGAGAAGGCTCCCCTACGAAAATGAACTGCCAAAAACGTCCGAAATTGTCAGTTCGCCGCAAGGTCACGAGATGGCGACAACGTCGTTTGTTCCTACAACATGGCTATCCTTAATAAAATTATCTTTAATGGTTATTAGTTGTTATTACTTATTAGGTACCATTTATTACTATATCATGATATATATTCTTTTGAAAGAAAGCAATACATACTTTTTTTCGTAAATCCGACAATATAATGCATATAGCACGTGTAAAGAAATGGCTACAAGGATCAGATTGAATATAGGAAGAAAAATCTGTTTCCCGCTCCGAATCTAAGTGTTAGCAGAGGGAATGTAAACGGGGTACCATACAATTCTGCGTATAATACACGAGAACAGATAAAACCTCAGTCTTCCCGTATAATAATAATAATACTTACCTTAATGTTCGCTTTTTCCGATAAGGATATTGTTTTGAAAAATTTATTACCGATCACAGACTTCCCATAAAATTGCGCATAAAAAGTTGATTAGAATAAAGCGATGATATGTCATCAATATTGTCTATGTTATGATTTATGGCCATTTTCAATTAGAAAGAAGCATAAATGTATCAATAAAAATGACAACCACATTATATTCTTTGCAATTGTAGCGCCATAGAACAAAATATCTGACATGTTACTGAATGAAGGATCTCAGCGTTATCTATCGGGCGTCACACGAAACTCTAACCTCCGCCGTTATTGGCAGTTCAAAATGATCTGTCGAGCGTATGAAGCCTTCCCTCCAGTTATTCTATGCTCCTAGATGTGCGGCTTTTCATTTTTCCCGAAAGGAGATTTTTAGTAAGGAGTCGTTACACCAGGTATTCTATGCATTTATATGTAAACGTTCAAAAAATGAACTATTACACTAGGTATGTTGTTGTTACATCGAAAAAGTCTGTAATACCCAGAATTTATACTGGGTGATACATTATTATAGAAACTATTCTCAAGGATGGTTAAGTGGACACCCTGTATTTATGAGTTGATTCAAGGTGTTTAATTTTATAGAACATATCATCATGGACTTCAAAGAATACAGGGTGATTCAGTCATGAACTGAACTTTGAACCTCACGAAAATACCCAAAAACCACCTTTTTTTTTCATCACCCTCTATTTCAAGATTAACTCCGATGAGGTGGGAATTTTCTTTCACCATTGTACCTACTTGTTATAAAAACATCAATACGGCTGAGAGTTTTCATCCACTTCCTATGACCAGAATTTTTTTATGCTGGAATAAGAATAGAATAACATAAATAAATAATTTTCATATTACATAAAAAAATCTGTTCATAGGAAGTGGATAAAAACTCTCTGCCGTATGGATGATTTTATATCAAGTACAGTGGTGAAAGAAAACTCCCACTTCATTGGAGTTGATCTTGAAATAGAGGGTGATGAAAAAAAAAGGTGGTTTTTGGGTATTTTCGTGAGGTTCAAAGTTCATTTCCTGACTGAATCACCCTATATTCTTTGAAGTCCATGATGATATGTTCTAAAAAATTAAACAAACACCTTGAATCAACCCATAAATACAGGGTGTCCACTTAACCTTCCTTGAGAATAGTTTCTATGATTCTATTCGCGTTGGTTTGGAAGTGGACAATAAACTCTTTAGATTTCCTGTTGACTGATGAACGGTGGACCCGGGGCGATGCAATCCGGCCTAGGATACTTGCCCGGCTCACCAAGGCCAATGACCAAGGCTTGTTTTGCTGAGGATGTTCGCCTACAGAACTCTCAGAGGGAAGTCTCCTCCACGATGCTAGGGAGGATGTTTTCCTTAGGCACAGGCGATGTAAACAGTTTACCTTAGACCTCCAAACCATGTTTCCCCTGTACGTGAAATATTATACTAAAAGCAACAACTCCAATGCCTATACCATAATGTCGCGTGAATAGTTAAATGTGCAGTAGGCCTTACGAATAGTACAAGAATATTCCAAATAGGTTGGTAGCAGAACAGAGTTCCACAATATTCAATAGAAATGCAATAATTAACAAGCTTACATGAGATTCAATCCTGTGAAATGAAACAGAGTTATTTAAATGGAGACAGTGTACGTACCAGATAACAAAGAAGCGTCTTTTTATATACTAAAATGGCGGATTCCTAGAAGAGGAACTCCATTTCAAAGGAACACTATTGTGAACCGAAATGAAAGTGAAACGATTAGCAGCAGTCGAGTGAAAGTGAAGTAAAAAAGAGCCTTCCATTCGTTGTTGTTTTGGAGGTTAGTTTTTCTTCCACAGAATCGTATTCCTTCGATGGTCACAGAAGAACAAGTTTACTTCATGGTGGATCTTCGATATGATTAAAATCTCCTATTTATAAAGATGCGAATTGCCTAAAGTATTGCTTGAAGTCGTACTAATATTCATCATTCATAGAATAATAAAATAATATCAAATAAGTTCATTCAACGTAGTTCCACGTTTCGACAATGGACGTTGCAAAGTTGGAAGCCATGAAGTAGTCTGGCAACGGTGCATTTTATTTTATTGCAGGGTAGGAAATTCAGATATGTTACAACAAGTTCTTTAAAATCTTAATATGTGATAAAAATTGTAAATGTTGAAAAAACAGATTATTGAAGTTTTTCCAGCCTATTCGTAGCGTGTTATTTTCAATCCGTAGCACCTCTCTTGGCGTTCTTCAGTTTGAGAACCGCTGATGTCTGGTTGGAGTTTTCCAAACATACCCTGAAAAATTTCGAGAGCCAACCAAGCCACAACCGAGCGGTCTCTTCGCATCCCATCTCCAAAGGTATATTTCGAATGCTAATTTTCAGACGGACAAAATCAGTCCATCCCATAAATCCTGGCAATTCGAACAGCGTTCAATCAATATTCAGCAGGAGTCCGTATTGACCGTGGCCGTCGTCTAGTTAGCAGCACACCTTTATTTTGCTAAATCGAGATCGGCATTACATTCCACGTGTGCTCGTGACAGTCGACGAAACGTCATTAGCTAAATTGAATGCTGCATCTTACGGGAACAGTGGACCAGACCGAGAAGACTAGGGCGACGCGGAGCCCTTCGACGACGGTTCACCTGGGTGGCTGTCGTGTTTGAATAGCACTCCAGTATGTAGATATAAGGAAAAAGCTAGTTTTCAGTTCGGAAGGATTCCAATCGATAAACGGATGCCGAATTGAAATATTCCCGCACCTCCTATTGCTTGTTTTTCCCCATTACACGCGGCGAGATGGGATTTCGAGAAGGTAATGAGAAAATTTCGGGAGACGTGGACCAAAAATCGGAATTCGATAGAACTCCTATCGGAATAGCTTCTGAAAATATCAGGATTCAGGGGATTGACTGGGGTTTTTCAAAGAAGGGGCTTTTGGAACATATCTTGCCAAATTTCAGGGTAAAGAGGTTCAAAGAATCATCAATCAAATCAATCTGAAATGGGGAAAACCATTAAAAACACCAAATATGAGATTCTGGACCTATGAGAACGTGCCCAACGAACACAATGGAGAGCATCACAGATCTGGCACCTCTCCATGGAGAGACAGATATAGATAAGCTCTTGAGTCAATTCTCTGAACATCTAGGGAAGGTACAGGTAATGAGAGAATTAAAAGTTATAGAGCCTCTCTTATCAAGTATACTCCATTCACTTTCATAAAGTATCCCGGTTTGCCATGAAATTCTGACACATTTCACCGCGTATATTTTGAAAATGTTAGGTTATGGTCATTCCACTGTCAGATACGCCCGCAACGTTGTCGTTTCTGTTAAAAAATCGTAGTAATTACGTATTTATCAAAATGTTCATTTACTTTGTGCAAAAAAATGAATTTGAGAAAATATTATGTGAATTCAATAAGTCCAAAGACCTGGCGAATGTTGAAGAAACTTTTTTTTCTGTTAATACTGGAAATATTTCACGTATACAGGGTGAGTCTTTGACTTGTACATATATTTTAACTGTAGATTCTTGATGCTAAAGGAAACCTTTTTTTCATTTTCCATTTTTCCGAATTCGGCTCTGTTAAAGAGATATAGCCATTTGAAAAAAAAAGTTGAGCTTAATGCGTGCCTGGATCAATTCTCTGCAAACACCTCAAAGTTCATACTTTTCGATTGAAATTGAGGTGATTATTAAATGTTCTGGTTGATACAATTAGAAAATACTCAAGCACTGACCTTATTTGAATAAGAATGTTACAAACACGATATTTCCTAACAAAACACTCAGTTCTGTCCGATCATTTCGGCAATTGAAAAGCTATATTTCTCCCACCAAAATAAGTTCCTCCTTCGATTTTCCTGAAGATTAGTTTGTAAACACCAATAATTTGTTCATATTTTCCTCGATATTCTAAAACGATCGCATAAAAAATGGTTTTTCACTAACCTATCCTAACTCCATTAACCAAAGTCATATGATTCAGGGTCAATGACATAAGCTTACCACATTCTCTGTGATATAGCACAGAACTATAGAGAAGACGATGCCAGATTGCCGATTTTCTCTTCAAACAATGCGAACTCAAGAAAGCAGTACGTCCCCTATCGCCAATATAGCGCTACGTTCCTAATTTCAGTTGCCATGCATCCACGGCCTTCTGAAGGGAAGAGTAGGCCCTTAGACCCTTTGTCTAAGAGTAGGCCACTCTTCCCTTCAGAAGGCCGTAGATGTAACCGCGATGCTCTGTGCTCCAACCAGTCCAACCTAAAACGTTATAGCACGGCATAAACAAATTTCACGCTTTATTTATTTACAGAGAATGAAGCAAACAGGTGATGATTATGTAAATGACTTTCAGTGAATTGATGTAATATTATTAGTGTCGTTCTGGTGTCGAGTTATATTGTTTCGATAGATATTTTGCTGAAGGACTGGTAACAATGAATTTCAAATAGAAACTGCATATAAAATGAATAATTTTATGTCCCACGATTGTGGAATTTTATTATCACATATCTCTACATCCAACTTTTTTCATCATAGAGATTTTAGTCTTGACAAAGTTGAAAAACATTCTGACAACGTTGGTAACTTGTTGAGAGGCCAGAGAAAAATCATATTCGATGAGATTTGACTCAGGACAGGATTCAGGTTATTCTTGAAATTCATGATTTTTTCCTCTAATTCAATCTTATACAATTAGGAATAACTTGAGAACGACGCGTGTTATTGAAAAAATATAGGAATACTTTTGTTTTCTAAAATAATTAATTCTTCAGAAAACGTGAACCGTTCATCTTTTTCAAGTGGTTTTATAGTATTTTTGCGTGAATTTATAAGTCGACTGTACTGTAACTTTCTTACCAGTAGAAATATGAAATAAGTTTCAATTGAGGAATATACACCATGAATAGAGTAAACAATCAACCAAAATTCAGTTCATTCGAAATATCGGTTCCGAATATATGGAAAGAATAGTGTTAATTTCATGGATTTTTGACACCCTGTATCTTCCAAACGAAACCGAATTTTGAAAAATGGTATGGGTAAAAAGTGTTTCGTTTGATGAGAGGAATCTACAGTTAAAATATATGTACAAGTCAAAGACTCACCCTGTATAAAAATGGTTGGTAGATTCATTCATGCTATTTTCTCTCACGGAAATCAAGAATCGAGTGTTAAAATTTTACTGAAAAATAATGGACAGAATAGTCCTTTACTTTGTGATGGTTCGTTCGGAAAAAGAATAAAAGTACTTGAATAACACAGAAAAACGAACGGACTTATGGAATTCCCCACATTTCAAAATTCTCAAGGAATACCTACAAAATACATTTAAATACCTTTTTGCACAACTTGAAATACTCCAGTATGAAAATGTAGTAGTACTACGAAACTGTGTCACAGTTAAACCTTAGAAGAACTAACTCCATTTACAAAGTTAAAAAAGAGTAAATCGAAAGTAGCCTAATAATCAAGCGACATTGCCAATCGCTTGATTTTCACGAGTGCCAACCTGCGTCAGTTTCAAGTGAAAGAACTTGATAAACCTAAATCATGGCTAACCGGGATACTTTATAAAAGTGAATGGAGTATAGTTAGTAGGGGAACTATACTCCATTCACAATTATAAAATCACAACTCTGGCCTTGGAAATTTGACACATTCCACTCTGTATCGAAGTTATGACGTTTTTCAAAATATTTTTGTGTTCCAAGTCAACACTATGTTGCCCTTTCTACATTCTTAGCGTATTTCTCAGAATGTGAATTTATTCGGAAAATGAATGAATTGGAAAAGATGTGATGGACGAAAATAATTAACGTTTATATGAATTGATAGAAAGGATTCCTTTTCTAGTTATTTGCGTGAAAAGTACAAGAGATCACTGTTGAAATATATTATTTTTCGCCATGGAAGAAAATTGCATTGCTTTCACATAATTTTCATATGCATGCTTGTGAAGATTTAATGTTTAATAATATTATCCTCTTGAACTGAAAGTTCAAGACTTGACGACATCAATTGTTGATTCTAATCAAGAATTCATTAAAAAAAATCAAGCCAAAGATGAATTGATGGGTAATTACAAGAATCAAGAATAACGTCAATTTTATTTTGTTGATAACTTTCTTAAAATCAATGTTGGGATATAAAACTCGGATGCGTTTGTTCGAACAACATCTAAAGAATACATTTTTCACCATCTCGACCTTTGAAAGGCGTTTCTTATAGGAGAATTAGGTCTAAGTTCCACCTCATTAGTGAGGTACCTAACTTTTGCAAATCTGCTCAGATATCGCCAAATTTCTTGGAAAACCTGAAAAATATCATCCTAATCGACCTCTCGAGGCTCCATCCGATCCATCTACTGCGATATTTGTCCAAATAACAGCTTTTTCAACGAAATTCTCGTGTATCCCTTCAACCTCGAAATGTAAACATTCGTCCTGGTCTAGAAAATCGTCCTCACGCTCCAAACTGGTGCTAAAAGCAATAAACATACGTTAATCTTGGATATTCGACGAAAAACTCACCTGCAAATATGGATTAAATATACCAAAAATCTGCGAACAATTTAAAACCTAACAAAATGTGGAATATATTTGATACTTTTACTTTGATGTAAACAAAGAAACTGGCAACGCCGTTTTGTCATTGACGATATTTTCTGTGCGCGCACAGACTTTTCATCATATGTTCTGTGCTTTTCATCAGGGGCACCAACTCCTGAAAACGAAACCATGACCTCCTATGTGATTAAATAAAAGTGAATGGAGTTCAGGTACAAAATGACATAGGCATCATATTTTGAGTTTGGGACAGATGCATAGAAACCCTGTGGAAACGTCTTTTTACTAAAAATCGGGACCAAAAATTGTGAATCAAAACTGCACTCTAGATTGTGGATCGGGTCCTAGTTTCGGAATTATATTCAATATCTCGCGGTAGGGGCGCTATTGCAGTAATGTTTAATAGCGCAACCCTTTAAGGGAGAAATGAAAAGTAGGACCCCATCACAGATTTTCGATCGACAAGAAAGTCTTAAGCAGAATCTAATCAGTGCCAACACCAGGTATTCTATGCATCTATTGAACTACGTACAAAATGATATATACAGGGTGTATTTAAAGGTGAGGCTCTTCTTTTGACAGATGTTGGAAGTCATCAAGATAGGTCATTCTACCAAGAAATTTTCACATGAATTATGCATGTTTCGAGAAAATGAAACTGGAATATTTTCTAGTTTCTAGGTGAAACTGAAAATTTCTCAGTTCCAACCTGCTCCTCCGTAGATATCAACATGTCTTTGTCTTCTTATCATACATGACTCATACACTACTTGTTTTATTTGACGAAAATGCCTCACGTTTATTCAAAGAATGTACTTGTTTATAAGCTTTTAATTTATGGCGAATCGAAAAAAATGCCAGTTCAGCGTATAAGTTGTACAAAACAAGATTTCCGCTGAGAAATCACCCAACTTCGCGGATGTTCATAATCCTGGTGGTGAAATGAGAGAGATGTAGGCCAGATTAGTATTAAGGTATTGATGCCCAAATTTTTGTATAAATATTTTAATTGAACATTTCGTATAAGAAATTTTCGGTAGAATGACTTATTTATTATGTATATTTATTAATAATCTAAATAGTTCGTTTCATTCAATTACTCGGGGCCCAGATCCGATGATAACAAATTTGGAAACATTCCCCTTATCCCTCACGAATATTTCTTCATTAAAGACAACACCCCGCATCCAGCTTCTTCTCCCATCTCCTCCTTTGCTCCAGTTTCTCTCAGATTATTCTCCGCTCCACCGTTCGCTCTCTAATGGTAATATACTACCCCCGCTTCCTATAGATACATATGTGCCCAGTGGACCAGATGATCAATGCTCCCGATTCGCGATCGCGGGACTAATGAGAGTGTGAGAAACGGGTTGGGACGTTGTTCCCTTCAGCACGTATCGGAGGGACAATTAGAAATAATGAAGATTACGCTGAGGTTTAGCATGATGTACGACCTCACTTTGTGTTCGACTCTAATGTCTGGAAATTACAACCTCGAAGGACAATCATGTGAAATCAATCGCTGTTTGTCAAAATGTGACTTACGAGATGCGGTCGGGCTGGTCTGGAACTCGAAGAGACTCGCTGTGATTCATTCACACTTGAATATTGCTGTATCATTAAATTGACTAGACACCAGGCTCAATTTACGTTTGATACAGACAGAGCGTTGATTGTACGAACTTATTGGTCCAGAACCTTTCTGTGATACGAGAAAATGCACCTACCAGAAAGAGTTCAAGAAGAAAAAGGGTTCTACTATGCGAACTGAAGACTGAGTAAAAATATGCCTCACTGGCCTGGGAATGAGCATAAACTGACGAGTGCAGATTATGTTGAGAGGAAGAAGAAACTCTTGATCAAATGGTTACAGAGTACCTCGGCTTTGCAAGCTAAAGCAACAAATGGATTGAAGCCTTGGATGAAAGTTTACATCTTCCACAAAGCCATCCCAGATACTGTAGTCAAGATTCTGGAACTAAAGAACGAACTGTAAATGGTGAAATGGTGAAATGGTGAGAACAACTCTAATAGATGCTCACAGAGCACTCTATACAATCTAGAAAATTGGTGACATATTCTCATCAGAATTTGTTTGTATTGTATTGTTTCTTTAGTATCCATGTCATATTCTTCTTCATGTACCATCTCCTCCCAGAAGGTTGGTTATCAAAATAGCTACTTTCATCCCCGATACTGCAGCCTAAGCAACTCAAAAGAACTACGCTTATACCACTGCCTTAAGTTGTTCAACCAGGAGATTCTTCTTCTTCTTCCGATGTTTCTCTTTCCATGAGTGATAACTTGCAACAAGGTATATTTCTCTCCTCTCAGCACATGATCCAGATACTGCAACTTTATGATCTTTATACTACACTGCGCCAAAATTAACGCACATTCTGAAAATCTCTATTTTAATGAAAGTTAACTCTACATTGACTTTATAACTTATTTTTTATGTTCTCTCGGGAAGGTTTTGAAAGAAACAAGACACATTAAGTGGAAGAAAAATTCAGGATTTCTCCGAATCTTATGTGAAAGAAGAGAAATGAACAATTTTCAAAATACTGAAATGCTGATAAGTGATTTAATACTTGGTATTTCCTCCCTTGCGTTAATTACAGCTCGGAAACGACGGTTCATACTGAAAATGAGTGATCTTAAAATGTTCTGATCTAATCCTTCCCAGATTTCTCCGAGATGGATTCCTAAGTCATTAAGAGTAGCTGGATGATTTTCTGAACTTCTCAGCCTTATATTGAGGTTGTCCCAAACCTGCTAAATCGGATTGAGATCAGGACTTCTTGCTGGCCATTCCATTCGAGAGACTTCATTCTCTTCAAGGTACTCCTGAACGATGAGCGCACGATGGGGTCTGGCATTATCGTCCATAAAAATGAAATTTTCACCAATGTATGGGGCAAATGGCACTCTTCAATATGTTCCTTATATACTTATCAGCAGAAAATCTCAGAGACCCATTTGTCCAAATATTCTTCAGTATATTAGGATAAAGTTGACTGTGACAGCAAAAAAAACACGCAAATTGTCGAAGACACAAACAATGACATTCGTCTTCGTAACGTTAGGAAACATGCAAAAACACACCAACCATGACTGACACTATCTACCAGCCGCTGCTTGGGTTGTTGGTAAGAATGGTAAGAACAGGTCAGCTGTGCATAGGTGATACTTGGCGCAGCCTAAGGCCGTTTCACGGATACGTATAAAATTATATACAGATTTTATCCGCGATCATTAAGATTATTAGGGGCGGTTCAGACAGTCAAGCAGGTATTGTGAGCGTTTGATGAATCGACTTGTTGTTTACTTGGACGTCCGCAATCAGGTAATATATGGCGAGATATCGGTAACAAAGAAAACTGCAATTTTGATAATGGAAATGAGTGGATATTCAGATCGTCTTAGACTGAGCTAACGGAATTTGAAACGCTGGGGTTTCCATCGGAAAATTATGTTTGATCGCTAAATTTGATGGGTTTTATTGGAGCTTCAACCAAGGGAAAAATTGGGTCACCTGAAGTCCGGTGCTATTCAGCAGAAGCTCGGTTTCTCCCCGTATAAGTGTGATCGTGAATTCATTTACGGAATAACCTTTATTTAGGTTAAAGGGGTTTGTGGACTGAAAACCATATTTCTCCTGCGAGTTGAAAGCAATAACTAATAATAATAAGTTTTACCTATTTTTGCTCTTCACCTGGAGGATCTTTCCATCAGGAGCGTTCTTCCAAGCCATGATTCTCCTGTTCTACAAGCCTCTTATGTTGGGGGATCATCTATTCTTTCGCAGGGTGCAAAAAGGTTATTTTTAACTAATAAAAGATACATCCACAGTTTAGCTTACAAAAAAAATTCAAAGGCAACCCAACCACAATTAAAAAAATAGACATTCTTCGCGAATTAACATAGAACTGTTAGGTTCGGCTTGTTTTCAACAATAGCAAATAATTTAAATTCTCAGACAAAATTCAGCTTGGATTCGGCCGAAATTCTCGGGAATTAATCAAGGTATTTCAATATATTATGATTAGAGAAGAGTGGGAATAAAGTGCCTGTGGTTAAATTCCGACATCGATTTAATGAGGATAAGGATTTGAGGTAGATGCATGTCCAGATATTCTTATCTGATCGGATCGAATCCATGTGAATGATTGAATATTGATGATGAAGATCGACAAGATTTTATGCATGTCGTTCGTGTGGAAAAGAACGTGTACACAGGGTGAGTCGTTCACTTTTACGTTCGTTCCAACACCAGATGTCTCTCCTTGATTACCATAATAAATTAATTTAGATTTGAAAAATTTGGAATTCATAGATATTCATAAACGCTGCGTTGATTGATAGGTGTTAATGGCCAAAAAGGTGTAACATATAATAAAATAAGCAATGATAAAACAATTCCGCATAAATTTGTATACATTATCGTTGGGGAATTTGAATGCAAATTATATTCCTCCACTTAGACTTTATCTGGTTATAAATTTAATTGATACGGACAAGTTTCGTGCATTATTGCTGTAAATTAAAGGAAAAATTCCACGTGATATTATATCGCAAGAATTCTTCGGAAAAAGTGGGCCGTGGGTGTTAAGAGAAGGATAATGGTCATATGAGTCAACTTTGGTCATTCATTCTTTGATCTCATGTTGACTTCAAGAGCTGGACTGCAAGATATATCGGTGATATTCAGTTTTTAGGCATTGAAGCCAGGTCAAGTTAAATTCTCTAAATCCTTTGATTCAGTTCATTCGAAATCATGAATATGTCAATGCAGTTTAACGATTTTGAGATTCGATCATATCCAGAAAACTATAGAGTTGTCAAGCCAGTGGTGGAATAACTAAAGTTAACAAAGAAAAGAGTTACAAACAAAGACTTTCTATCAAAAATATCTCAGTTGAAAAAGAGGAAAATATTGATCTCATTTGCCGAACATATACCTACTCCATTCACAATTCTAAAATCACAACTCTGGCCTTGGAAATTTGACACATTCCACTCTGTATCGAAGTTATGACGTTTTTGAAAATATTTTTATGTTCCAAGTCAACACTATGTTGCCTTTTCTACAATCTTAGCGTATTTCTCAGAATGTGAATTTATTCGGATAATGAATTAATTGGAAAAGATGGATTCCTTTTCTAGTTATTTGCATGAAAAGTACAAGAGATCACTGTTGAAATATATTATTTTTCGCCATGGAAGAAAATTGCATTGCTTTCACATAATTTTCATATGCATGCTTGTGAAGATTTAATGTTTATTATCCTCTTGAACTGAAAGTTCAAGACTTGACGACATCAATTGTTGATTCTAATCAAGAATTCATTCAGAAAAATCAACCCAAAGATATACGATGAATTGATGGGTAATTACAAGAATTAAGAATAATGTCAATTTTATTTTGTTGGTAACTTTCTTAAAAATCAATGTTTAGGTATAAAACTCGGCTGCGTTTGTTCTAACAACATCTAAAGAATACATTTCTCACCATCTCGACCTTTGAAAGGCGTTTCTTATAGGAGAATTAGGTCTAAGTTCCACCTCATTAGTGAGGTACCTAACTTTCGAAAATCTGCTCAGATATCGCCAATTTTCTTGGAAAACCTGAGAAATATCATCCTAATTGACCTCTCGAGGCTCCATCCGATCCATCTACTGCGATATCTGTCCAAATAACAGCTTTTTCAACGAAATTCCCGTGTACCCCTTCAACCTCGAAATGTAAACATTCGTCCTGGTCTTGAAAATCGTCCTCACGCTCCAAACTGGTGCTAAAAACAATAAACATACGTTAATCTTGGATATTCGACGAAAAACTCACCCGCAAATATCGATTAAATACCAAAAATCTGCGAACAATTTGTAAACCTAACAAAATGTGGAAAATCTTCGATACTTTTACTTTGATGTAAACAAAGAAACTGGCAACGTCGTTTTGTCACTAACAATATTTTCTGTGCGCGCACTGACTTTTCATCATATGTTCTGTGCTTTTCATCAGAAGAATCATCACTTGGAAGATCGGACCTGATCGAAAGATCCTCCCGATCCATGAGAGAGTTAGGACTTTGTGAAAAGGTTTTTTTAGCAGGTGAAGTATTCTTTTTTACTGCTTCTTTCTCGTTTTTCTTCTTTTTTTTCTTGTTACAGATATAATTTCAAGATATTTGCCTCCAGTTCGATGAAAAGACATGTTTTCAAGCACAAGGAGCTCTGTAACATGGATAGCAGCATATTTTTTGAACAAATTCAGTATCACCACACATACACGGGGAGACAGAGTTTTTTCAGAGGTTTTTATCTGTTCTCGTGTATCATACGCAGAATTGTATGGTACCCCGTTTACATTTCCTCTGCTAACACTCAGATTTGGAGCGAGAAACAGATTTTATTCTTTTATACAATCTGTTCCTTGTCGCCATTTCTTCACACGTGCCATATGCCATATATTGTTTGATATTACGAAACAGTATGTAATTCTCTCTTTCAAAAGAATATATATATATATATCAGGGGCACCAACTCCTGAAAACGAAACCATGACCTCCTATGTGATTAAATAAAAGTGAATGGAGTATAGATTGTTTATTTCTTATGTGTATATCTATATATATAAAAGAAAGATGTTGGTTACACCATTTATAACTAGAGATCGGATGGACTGTTTGTTATGAAATTTCATTTATGGAATCGTCTACGGTCTGGTTATTATAAAATACAATAAAACTTCGAAAAAATTGATGAAAGTTTTACTTATGCAGGAAATGCTTTTCCTTCTTTTGAATAAGGCTACCAGGTGTCGCTACCGTTGATGCGTAGTCGTACAGTGAATAGACTGTCACTGTAGGTAGTCGTAGGTTGATATTACCGCTGTTAGATGGCGATATGTGACTCGCATAGAACTCATGGTAACATGGAAGTCTATTGCCAGATCAAAAAGCGGGTAAACTTATCTCAAGTTGGTGGAACAGTGAATTTTTACCGAAAGATCAAGTATCTGATTTTGACGATCAGTTTCAAACGTGAGTTGGCCATCTTCATCTTTTTTCTCTATTTTTGAAATGCTTTCGAATTTCTGTTTGGGTAAAAGATATATTTGCGGAAATAACTGAATCCAAAATTGCCCATAATTAGTAATTGACATATTATATTCGTGTTTCTGTTCGCACAGAGACAGTATTGTGAGCGTCAATAATTTTGAAACGTTTGCTCATTGGGCTTTCACTTATGATATACAATAATGTTTCATGGGTTGCCTAATATGATCTGGTCGAATGACCATCAATAAATTTGAATATGAGTTCAACATAATTCACAGTGTTGATAATTTTGCCGTGTCGATCGTACTATCGACATTTTAACATCTCGATTTGTCTTCTAACGAGCTTGATATCGTCAACCAAATTGCACAAATTGAAAAGAGATTGACAGCTCATATCCATGGAATAATGAGAATCGCGCTGCTCTACCAACTGAGATGTTTACCCATTATTTTGAGCTTAGCAGCATAGCTAAGATGTCTGAAATAATGGTGTGACCACTGATTAGATTTTGAGAATATAAGAAAAGTTTTGTTTTTGCCACTTCAGGTTGGGCTATTAACAAATGACTGATTTTTCAATTCTGGTCGACGGGCTATGTTAAAAGTCGATAGTTCATTAAAGGAATAATTTTTGTTCATATTCTTGACATTTTGATTCATATAAGAGGAAAGGTACCTATAATATGGATTATACTCCTACTATTCACAGTCACATGGGGAACTGCAAAAAGAGAACTGTACAACAATTAAAAACAAAAAGTTATATGTTCAAGTTCAACAATTAGTTACCGCTTAAATAAAGAGAATTCTTTCCATGTGAATTACAAAATTATTAAAATTTTGTATATTTTGAACTTTAATTTTGCCTAATTTTTTTCCTGCTTGAAAAAAAGCAATGGTAAGTTTATACAACTTTTAAGTATAATTCAGGCGGTACAAAGTTCGCCGGGCCAGCTAGTTATTCATATACCTAATCCTCGTAAGTAACTATGTACTTTCATTTCGTATGTGTTTGACTCTGATATTTAAACACAAAATCCGAAAATCTCACAGGACTGGAGCCGGCCAGAAAATGATCGACATAGCTCATAAATTATAAAGATTTGGCGACTTGCCTCTCTAATTATCTGGCGGTATTTTATAGACCAATATCCTTAATATAATTACTTCGAATTTTGGCCTAATTCTCGGATTTTAACAAACAATAATTGTCCATCCTCATTATCGTCGGTTTCTTCAACAGTCTTAGGACTGAATATCTGAAATCTTGGCGTTAACACGCAGGACCGTATCCGACAGAAACTCCAACAACTCCACTGATGAAGATTTCTCTTCTTAGGAAATAGAAATCAGAATAATCAATTCACTTTCATCAATTTATATTATAAAGGTTGCTCATGAAATTCTGACATATTCTACCCTGTATATTTTTAAAATGTTGGGTTGTAGTAATTTGCCTGCCCTTTCTACATAGAGGTCGTAGTAATAACGTATTTATCAAAATGTTTATTTACTTTGGGAAAATAATTAATTTGAGAAAATATTATCTGAATTCAATGATTTCAAAGACCTGTCGAATGTTTTTTGTGCCCTAATGGGCATATCTTCAGAAAGAGGATAAACCATAGAACTTTTCAAATGAAAACGAAGCCCTCTGCCGCTTTTGTTTTTTTTCTCTGAAACATAAAAATGTTTTGAGTTTTACTGTTTGAAATTATTTTTGGGAATTTGAAGTCTTATAACTAAAGTTTTCGGTACTCTATGACTGAAGAAATGATTTATCCTGTAAGGCAATACATTACAGAATATAATACAAAAAGTTTGACGCACATACAGCTGCAGACAAAATAATCGTAGAGGTTTTTGTATAAATTTCAAAAAAATCGAACTAAAACCGAAAAAAAATTCTATCTCAAAAACTATAACACTTAGGACAAAAGTTTATTTGAATAAAATGTTACAATTAATATCAGAATTGGACTAGTAGAGATCTAGTTTCCGAAGCACACCACCAGGTGCCACCACCACAGGAAGACAATGCATTACCGGTTTCTGGCTTATTGGCCGTCATCAGATGCATGTAGCCTTATCCTGAGATGAATGCCAACTGAAACGGCAGAACTTATATTGCTCCCTAGCAAGAACTATTGAGTTTTTGAGGTTACCTCCGGGATGAAGCGTAGACATTTGCCCCCTAGGTGGAACTACTGTACAAAACTGTACTCAATAGTTCTTGCTAGGGAGCAATATAAGTTCTGCCGTTTCAGTTGGCATTCATCTCAGGATAAGGCTACATGCATCTGATGACGGCCAATAAGCCAGAAACCGGTAATGCATTGTCTTCCTGTGGTGGTGCCACCTGGTGGTGTGCTTCGGAAACTAGATCTCTACTAGTCCAATTCTGATATTTATTATAGTTTGTTCCAACTTAGGGACATTATCCTCCTTTTTCATGTTACAATTAATCCTACCAATACACAGAAAATGTTTGTTCGTTCCTCTACCGAACACCCTGTATAATCATAATCATACTCCAAGATTTGTTAATTATCTTCAGTCACAACTATTTTACATCGTGTAGCAACTAAATATTATTAGTTGTTTTTAGTAAAACAAATATTTAAATTTCTTGGATCATTGGAATTCATCCCGACCATTTTGTTTTTCGAAAGTGTGTATTCCCTCCATCAGAATCTCCTCATATTTTTTTTTGGCAAGTAGATTCATTTTCTTTTTTTCTGGGTGGTATTTTGGATTTCAAACTGGACCAATTTTTGTACTAACGTCAAAACTTATGGCGATGAAAATCAAAATTTTCATTTTCAAGTTGGCGACTGAATTCAATAGAGTGGGGGACAGATCGAAGTTGAAACATATCCTGGAAATTCTTGGAACTCATGCTTGAAAGGACTACAATTCCTGAATAACTCTATAAGGTGTTTCAGACCGAATAAAAAATATACTTTTTTAGTTTTATGAAAGTTTGAAGTTGTCGTGTGAAATACGGTCCTGGGAGAACCGCATCAGATCTGTGATGCTGCTCCGCTCACCGCCGGGAAAATGTACCTGTTATTATTGACTAATTTTGGACGCAATTAAATACAGCTGTAATTATCTCATTTTGTGGCGTCACCAGATCAGGCCTGTCTGGTTAAGATAGTGTTGGGGAAAATTCATCGAACAGATTATTTCCGATACACTTTCGTTCCTATCCCCAGATATTTAGGTAAAAATTCGATCTAATTCTGGTCCTCCTTGTAGATTTCATGCATTGAATACAGTGCATGTGATCGTATCACAACCTAAGAAAGAAAGATAGGAATAGTGAAATGATTTTAACAGGAATTTGGGCAATTGCAATGATTGCATTTTCAATACATCGAGAAGAGAGTGAATCATTATTTTGTCAGAAATGATAATGAAGTGTCAGACGTTTTTCGAATTTGCTCTAGCTTTTTTGCTGATTTTTCGCTAAAAACAACCACTCTAATCTATGGGAGATGATCCCCCAACATAAGGGGCCTGTAGCGTTCCTCGAACACCTGAAGAACAGAAGTATCATCACTTGGAAGATCGGACCTGATCGAAAGATCCTCCCGATCCATGAGAGAGTTAGGACTTTGTGAAAAGGTTTATTTAGCAGGTAAAGTATTTTTTTCTACTGCTTCTTTCTCGTTTTTCTTCTTTTTTGTCTTGTTACAGATATAATTTCAAGATATTTGCCTCCAGTTCGATGAAAAGGCATGTTTTCAAGCACAAGGAGCTCTGTAACATGGATAGCAGCATATTTTTTTGAACAAATTCAGTATCACCACACAAACACGGGGGGGGAGACAGAGTTTTTTCAGAGGTTTTTATCTGTTCTCGTGTATCATACGCAGAATTGTATGGTACCCCGTTTACATTCCCTCTGCTAACACTCAGATTTGGAGCGGGAAACAGATTTTATTCTTTTATTTATACAATCTGTTCCTTGTCGCCATTTCTTCACACGTGCCATATGCCATATATTGTTTGATATTACAAAACAGTATGTAATTCTCTCTTTCAAAAGAGTATATATTTATTATGACATTCATATGAAAATAAATTTTCGACTAAGATTTTATTAAAATTAAAGATATTTAATCCGATGAGACGAGGAGCCTTGATGAAGAATCACACAAGATTCGAAACGTTGGCGATGTATTATTGGGGTATTAAATTAAAATGGTCCAAATTCCTGTTAAAATTATTTCAAAGATTCGAATTGACTACAGAGAAAATCGCAAGGAATAGCGTCCAGAGAAATTCGAGGTAAAGTAGACACTTTGTCAGATGAAAGATCGGATGTTTATTTCATTATAAAGAAGAAGATATGCCGTTAAGAATGGACAATAACTACCCCCCCCCCCATGAGTATCGAAGACCTAAGTATTTCATACATTTTACATTTTATACCTGATTTGTAATTGTAATTACCCCCCCATGATCGTTATTACCCCTCCCTTGAAAAAGAGCTATATCCGCCCTTGGTAAAAGATCTATGGTTTCGTTGCTTGTGTGGGACGTAGCGCCTTCTTGTTGAAAGTAAACGTAGTCCAGATCAATACCATCCAATTCCAGCCATAAAAAATCAGTAAGCATCTCTTGAATGCACAATACATTCACCGTAACTGTTGTTCCCGTCTCATTCTCGAAATAAGAACTGAACGAGAATAAATTCGCTTACACAAGAACGCTTATTTCTTTTGAACCACTGGACCGATTTCGAAAATCGAACTCATTTTCGAATCATTGTCTAATTCTAATTAAAACTGTTTTAACAATAAAAAAACCAAAACTATCTTTTACAAAATTCATGTTTTTTTTCTGGAATTCTTCCCATCATGCTTCTTATAGTGTTCTCAGTCACTTTCTGGGATGCTGTCTTCCACTTTTGCTTGAGTTCCGCTAATGTTTTCGTTGATTTCTTAGTCTTCTTCAATTCTCTTTTTACCAGGGCCCAATATGTTCTGGGCAATTTGGTGGATTGGCCTCTTTGGGGACAAAAACCACCTCATTAGCTTCGTACCATTCCTTGGTGGCCTTGCTGTAGTTGCATGAAGCTAAATCTGGCCAAAAGATTGTTGACACATCGTGCTCACGTAAAAATGGTAAAAGTCGCTTCTTCAAGCATTCCTCGATGTATATCTTCGAGTCAACAGAGCCTTGGCCAACAAAAAATTTGCTCCTTTTCCCAAAAGTGCGAATTGCTTGCCAAACCAGGAATTTTTTAGGAAACTTTGCTTGTTTCTTCACGCGAAATTGTTCGTCAACATTTCCACGAGAATCTGCAGTATAAAATTCCTGACCAGGAAGTTACGAGAAATCAGCCAAGACATAGGTTTCGTCGTTCATCACGCAACAGGAAAATTTTTTTAACAAATCTTTTCTTAATTTCTTTGCTCTTGATTACGCTTCTTGATTCTTCACACAGTTCCTGTCTGGCACTTTCTGCACTTTGTATGTTCTAAGCCCTCAACTCGACTTGATTTTCTGAACGGTTGACTGCGAACAACACACTATTTGGGCCACTTTCCGTCCTGAAAGGTTAGGATTCTTCAGAAAAAGGCTGATAGCTTTCTCAACTTTTTTTGGGCTATGGAACCCCTTTTTCCTCCCGGTTCCTTCCTTGCGGTTAATTGTAAGATCTTCGTTGAAGCGCTTAATAACTCTTGATACCGTTTCCGGACGAACGCGAGCCTCTTTTGCGATTCTTTTGAAGCTCCATTTTTGATTATTTTGAAAAAGTTCCACTATAAATTCTCGGAGTAATGGACCAACCAGGGTTTTCTTTAACTTTTTCGGCTACAGCAGCAATACTCTAGGCTGTTCTTGAGCGACGTGCACAGGTTTTATTCTTCACATCACTAACTTGTCCCAACAGCCCAAATTTTTCCACTAATTTCAGTATTGCGGTTCGACAAGGTGTATTAAGACGACCCAAAAATGTTCGAGTTTTACGAACCGTCTCTGCCATATGTGACATATTTTCTCCATTTTCATAGTGAATTTTAACAAGTTGAAGTGTGTATCTTTCCATTTTTATCCATGGCGTTTTTTCTACCTGTCAAATGTCAAAAAATGACGGCTTCAAAAGTGACATCTACCGAAATAGGGGACTCTTATTGGAAACCCCTTTATTTTGTCTTACAAACTCGATAAGATAGACCGATTGATGGTCATTGCCATGCTTAGTCGTTCCTGTTAGCAGTACGCAAGGTTAGGTCCGTTTCATCTATCACCATGCACTTCTTGCGCACGTAATTTACACTGCACCCGCATGCACAGCTGCCGCTCTTCGCCCACGCATTGTATGCAACAATTAACGTTCGTACAAATATTTGAAATATTATTATCATCGGTGTAAATGAACCTGCGCGTCTGAAGGCTATAATTGGAAAGGTAGTATTTATTATGCATTGGACGGGCCGACCAGTTCGACAGTGCCAATGAGGTCAATTAGCGCGAGGTGATAACCGAATTGGTCCGCCACAGGGAATAAAGCAGTCTTATTTATTGTTCATTCATTATTTGTTTACTGACTAATTGGTGTGCGCCTCTTGGGTTACTGACTGTCTACAATAACACTTATAGTTAATATGTTTTATACGAAAGCCCAAAGGCTGATTCGGTTTGGGCTTGGGCGTTCGGAATCTAGATCCTGTTGGTGTTAATCTAGCCCAGTCCAGTGACGATCGGAAAAACGAAAAATACGAGCAGGTAACCCAATCAGCGAGAACTAATTGGAGTTGGAATTAATGGTGGATGGAAAAATTGAGCGCACAGTTAGAATAATCAGCGTTATGCCAATGGGCGAATGTGGTCGCAAATCAAATTCGCGCAAGCTACATTTAATTCGAGAACTAGATGAAATACGTGGCGAAGAGCAGCTTTGATCTGTTCAATATAAGCGATTTTGATAGGGGGTGAGGGGGGAGTCTCTAAAGAGCAAAGAGATTGAGATTCAGATGACAGAAAAAGATGACATTCAGCTACTATATTCACCACAGAAATTTGCAAGACCCTTCATTACAACTTCGACCTTATATACTGCTCCACAAGAGTTGGGGATATCGTATTCAATCGTTCTTAAAAGTATGTAATCTTCGAGAAAATCGCTGTAAAATCATTTGAAACTCAATAACAACTTGAATCGATCCAATAAAAATCAGTATGAGACATTTCGTCAATCTGGTCGCCTTTTTTCTGAAGTTTGGTTCTTTGCATATGCTTCATGAATGTTCTTATTTTGAAATGAAGTCAGTTTATCAACGGTTTCGATTTGAAACGAGTTTTCTGACAATGCCAAGACGTAAATTAACAAACGCTGAGGCTAATAGGGCTATCGGAATGCTACAGGGTGGCCTAACTCAGGTTGTTGCAGCGGAAAGGCTCGAAGTCAGCCAAAGTGTGATATCTCGACTTTGGAATAGGTTCAGGGAGACAGGTTCCGTGTTGGAAAGACCAACACCTGCTCAGGATCGTTTCATCACCGTTTCGGCGAGAAAAAACCCTACATCTACTTGTAGAATGCTACGGAATACTCTTCAAAATGCAGATGGGGTCCAAGTTTCCATCGAAACCATCAGACGACGTTTGAGAGAGATGAATCTAGGTTATAGACGTCTATTAAGAAGAGTTCCATTACCACGTGACCATAAGCGTCAAAGACTGGAATGGGCAAGGCAACATATCAATTGGAACGATCAATGGCGTAGTGTCCTTTGCACTGATGGATCCAGATTTGGACGATTTTCAGATTCTCGAAAAATAAGTGTATGGAAAATCCCACGCATACCCCATAATCGTCGCTATGACCAAGAAGTTCATCATTCAGAGGGGGTAGTGTTATGGTATGGGCCGGGATATGTTTCAACGGGCGCACAGATCTACACATTTGTCCTGGGAATATGGCCGCCTCACACTATAGGGAGCATGTCATTGACAATGTTGTGCCACATTTTCATGTTGCTATTGTTGAAACTTTTCAATTTCCAGACGATAACGCTAGACCGCACCGTGCAGCCATAGTTGAGAACGCGCGCGAGGAGCTTGGTATTCCACATTTACCAATACCTCCGCACTCACCAGATTTGAATTGCATAGAACATGCATGGGATATGCTCCAAAGAAGATTAGATAATCATCAACCTACCCCAGAATCCTTAAATGATCTGAGAGAGCTTCTGCCCCGTTTATGGAACCAAATTCCTCAAGAAATGTTCAACAACCTCGTGTGTAGAATGCAAAGAAGATGTCAAGCTGTTATTGATGCCCGTGGAGGCCATACATTGTATTGATAGTCTTAAAATGCTTGAATTCTCTGGGAATAAAATTTCGTTATTTTACTCTACTATTTTACTGCAGACCTACAGGCTAAAATTAATTTGCAACTTGATATCATATCAATATGAATATTGACCTTAAAAATCTTATTTTAACTATATTTTTTTGCAATTCAAGTAAATATCCCTAACTCATGTGGAGCAGTTTATTTGGCAGATTTCTCAATTGGAAATAACAACACAATGTATGGATTTCGCAAGTGCTGACCTCAAACGTTTATCCTATTCCCTTTCCGCGTCTGCCAATAGCCCTGCCTAATGTCTTACCATAAAGAGCAGACATATAATACATCTGTGTCACCTATCTTGACATATTTACATGCAAATGTGGCATTCCAGCCACTTTCCAGCGCCCCCATGCATAGATGTCGTGAAGGTATTCTTCAAATTGAAAAATCTATCGGTATCTTTTATGGCCGAGGCAGCAAAATTCGAATAACTTTCAGTGCGGATATTGAGAACTTGTATTTTGAATATAATCGCATTGATGATGTTCGGAACTCATAGGTGATTTGCAGAATTTTTCAAAATCATCTTTATTATTCATCTTTATTGTGAATGATATGAATATGTTCTTTTCGACCCCCTTTTGAGACTTGATGAATATCTGCCATCATATGACTTTGTGGAACCGTTGTAAGTTTACTTTACCTTTAGAATTTTTCAACAATTAATGAGTTTTCCAGTTTCAATTTTGATTTAACTTTTGCTTTCACATGTTTATCTGTTTGAATTGCTAAAGAGGATTCAATTCAGTTTAGCTGTTTAGTTAGATGTTTCAATTACCATGTTAGTTTTTAACGTTTTCCAGGTAACTTACTGAATTTAGGTTATCATATCAATTTTTAGATGCAATTGGACTTTGAAAATGGCATAGATGCCGAAACATGTCAAGCCCTGAATAAACAATAAAGGTTCGACACAAATAGAAAAGATATCAGACTTTTATTATCCTCTATAGATAGTATAGAAAAAAATCGTGAAGGTTTTTTCCCATTTACCCCAGTCCCCACAGACTTTGACGGTTCTGAGACATGAAGTACAGATAGCTGGGGATAGTATCCCTCAAGAAGAAATAGACCATCTTATTGCATCAATGCCAAGACGTGTTGGGGAGTGTATAGATAATCGTGGTGGACAAAGACATAATCAACAAATTTATTTAAAAAAATTGTAAACACTGTAACATATCTGAATTTCCTATCCTGCAATAAAATATAATGCACCGTTGGCAGACTACTCCATGGCTTCCAACTTTGCAACGTCTATTGTCGAAACGTGGAACTACGTTGAATGAACTTATTTGATATTATTTTATAATTGTATGAATGATGAATATTAGTACGACTTCAAGCAATACTTTAGGCACTTCACATCTTTATAAATAGGAGATTTCAATCATATCGAAGATCCACCATTAAGTAAACTTGTTCTTCTGTGACCATCGAAGAAATGCGATTCTGTGGAAGAAAAACTAACCTCCGAAACGACAACGAATGAAAGGGCTCTTTTTCACTTCACTTTCACTCGACTGCTGCTGGCTGTTTTCACTTTCATTCTGGTTCACAATAGTGTTCCTTTGAAATGGAGTTCCTCTTCTAGGAATCCGCCATTTTAGTATATTTTAAAGACGCTTCTTTGTTATCTGGTATGTACACTGTCCCCATTTAAATAACTCTGTTTCATTTCACAGGAATCAATCTCATGTAAGCTTGTTCTATTTTATTATTGCATTTCTAATGAATATTGTGGAACTCTGTTCTGCTACCAACCCATTTGGAATATTCTTATACTGTTCGTAAGGCCTACTGCACATTTAACTTTTCACTCGACATAATGGTTTAGGCATTTGGAGTTGTTGCTTTTAGGATAATATTTTACGTACAAATATCACTGGTTTGGAGGCCTAGGGTAAACTGTTCATATCGCCTGTGCCAAGGAAAACATTCCCCACAACAGTGGCCAGTGAGACTTCCTCTGAGAGTTCTATAGACGAACGTTCTCAGTAAATCAAGCCTCGTCTTCGGGCCCTTCGCGTACCCGATAAGCAAGGAGTGCTTTGAAGGTGCCATCGTTCATCAGTTAACAGGAAATTTAAGGAGTTTATCGTCACTTCCAAACCAACGCGTCTGCTAGGATCTCACACATAACACTTTGAAGGAAGGATTCTCACACTAGGAACTACAAGGATACTACTTAGGAATTTTCATAATGTTCTAGGATTAACAAACTGGAATGTTTCGTTTTTTTCTCCAAATTTTAATCATTTAATCCTTGTTTAACTATCTATGTTTTACCACAAAAAAATTGTAATTTAAACAGCTCCTTCTGGGTGTTGCAGTTTCTTTCCCAGTTAGTGCATATCAGAATAACAACTTCTATCAGTTGTTCGAGTATCCAGAAAGGAACTGGAATCTTGATTCCAGTTTTAGATATCCCACACTTCAATCAAAGTCTCTTCGCACTCCCCGCTCATATTTTCGTTGTAACAGTTGCTGACACGTCTAAACAAACATCCGGATCCGCGTCAGTTGTGGGCAGTCAACGGGCAGGTAGTTCTCAATGCCGCAATATATGAATCATTGACAACGAACGCGATATCAATCACGAACCATAGAAATAATGACGAAGGACCTTTCCTGACGCCTCGAACATGTTAAGCAGGTGAGCCAATGAGACAACCGTACGTTCCTAATGACGGGGTGCCCTAATTTGTCAGTTTAATTGATGTGTGTTGGCGGTACCTCTCAGTCGACGGGCTGGTTTTAATTGCAACTTGGCAGACGCGCTAATTACACACGAAACCGACCATCACTCCCTCAGGTAGAAGGATGTACAAGTCTGTCTGCCAAAACACACATTGAATGGACCGGCCGAAGAACAATGAAGACGTATGTCGGCTAATGGCGTTGCTGTTGCCACACACGACCACGAGGTTATCCTTCCATGGAATCGGCTGCGGAATATTAGAAAAGAATTCCATATCTTCGATTTGACATTTTTGAAATGAATGATCTGCTGCATGGTTCATATTGGTTTCCAATAATGATTTGAGGGATCCAACAGTTCATTCAAGCACATATTGTGAACGCTGAGGACGTTAAAAAAAAAATTCCTGTATTTGTCGATGCACATTCATAACTTTCATTGTCGACAGATTTGTCTTTTTTTCCTAAGTAACAGATCCGGCAGTTGACTATCTAGTTCCGCAGGTCTTATAATCCTTGTTCCAACATGAAGACCAAACAATTTCCAGTGGTAGTATACCTAGGACACATTGAAAATAGACGAGATAAATTTATGATAATCGAAAGAACCCCGCACTTTCCTTATGGCGAATGGCGTTCCGTCAAATGTTCTAATTTTTTGGTATAATGTAGTACTCGACCTACTGATCAAAAGTGTCCATGGCCCCATTTCGATCCTATGACTAGTTCTTGAGATATAGGGCGTTGAAGTTGAGAATTACCCACTTTTACTACGCTCGTTTCTCGGAACAGAATCGAATGAACTTCAATTTTTCTCAAAAAACATTTCATTCCATCCCCAGGGAGCAACCATGTAGAGGAATATGACCGAAAATCGTTACGAATACAGGGTTATCCACAATTGAATGCATGCCCGGATTTGAAAGTATAAAATATGTCAGTTCCAGAGCGAGAACGTTCGCAAAATGAACTATTTCACTAGATATGTTGTTGTTACATCGAAAAAACCTGAAATACCCATAATGGGTGATCCATTATTATAGAAACTATTCACAATGAAGGTTAAGAGGACACCATGTATTTTTGGGTTGATTCAAGGTGTTTGATTTTTTCAGAACATATCATCATGGACTTAAAAGAATACAGGGTGATTCAGTCATGAAATGAACTGTGAACCTCATGAAAATACCCAAAAACCACCTTTTTTTTTCATCACCCTCTATTTCAAGATCAACTCCATTGAGGTGGGAGTTTTCTTTCACCACTGTACTTGATATAATTACATCAATACGGCTGAGAGTTTTTATCCACTTCCTATGACCGCATTTTTTTATGCTGGAATAAGAATAGAATAATATAAATAAATAATTTTCATATTACTTAAGAAAAATCTGGTCATAGGAAGTGGATGAAAACTCTCAGCCGTATTGATGTTTTTATATCAAATGCAGTGGTGAAAGAAAATTCCCACCTCAACGGAGTTAATCTTGAAATAGAGGGTGATGAAAAAAGAGGGGGTTTTGGGTATTTTCGTGAGGTTCACAGTTTATTTCATGACTGAATCACCCTGTATTTTTTGAAGTCCATGGTGATATGATCTGAAAAAATCAAACCAACGCCATCAACCTAAAAATACAGGGTGTCCACTTAACCCTCATTGAGAATAGTTTCTATGATAATGGATCACCAAGTATGAATTCTGTGTATTTCAGGTTTTTTCGATGTAACAACAACATATCTAGTGAAATAGTTCATTTTGCGAACGTTCACGCTCTGAAACTGACACATATTATACTTTCAAAATCGGGCATGCATTCAATTATGGATAACCCTGTATTCGTAACGATTTTCGGTCATATTCCTCTATATGGTTGCTCCCTAGGGATGAAATGAAATTATTCTCGAGAAAAATTGAAGTTCATTCGATTCTGTTCCGAGATACGAACGTAGGAAAAGTGGGTAATTCTCAACTTCAACGCCCTGTATCTCAAAAACTAGTCATAGAATTGAGTTGGGGGCTGGGGTCATGAACACTTTTGATCAGTAGGTCTAGTACAATATCATACCAAAATTTTAAAAAATTTGACGGAACGCCATTTTCCATAAGAAAAGTGCGGGGTCCTTTAGGGGTCGCACTTTCATGAGTTCATGACATTCCACCATGAAAATGTTCAGTTATACACCGATTCACGATACGAGATGACACGAAATCTCTAACTGAACGTTCGCTGTCGTCTGCAGAAAACGAAAAATAACGAATGATTCGCCGTAATTACTAACGAGGAATTTTCAGGAATAATAAAAACATAATAAATAAATATGAGAACGAGCAGGTGTGGAAGCTATTGCAGAGCAGATCAGGGAAAACAATTCAAAACATGTCTGTCATTGTCACTCCGTCTGACACAAATGGGGGATAATTGTTTTCTTTCCATTATTCCAATATTACGGACGTTTGCATGGCATGTTTCAATTTAATTGATATCCCCCCCAGTTCGAAGAAGTCATTAAGGGGGTATAAGTCACTTTTTTGTTTGATTTATTCGGTCCACATTATTATGTTCAGGCTGTGTTGGAAAAACCTTCTCCTCGTTACAACTCATGCCATATTATTTTTTGTTCCTCATTTTCGAATTAAATTCGAGAAAAGCACCGAGTCAGATAATGCTCACTCTAGGCATAATAAACAGTTTCAAGCACAACTTATTCAACGATTATGATTGAATTTCAATACTTACTTTCGAGGCTAGACGACATGGCAAAAAGCAATACGAGGATATATTGAAATATTCTTAGCGTACTATAGAACCAAACAAAATTTCAATGTCAAAATATTTTTTTACTCAACATATTCTCCTCTTAATTGAATACATTTATTACAGCGAATCATCAACGTCTCTAGAACTTTCAAACGAAGTTTCTTCTTGCTCTGCAAACCAGTCCTCCACAGCTTTTATTACCTTCTCGTTGGAAGAAAATTTACGACCTTTTAAACTCTTTTCAGTTGAGGAAAGAGATGATAGTCAGACGGAGCCAAATCTGATGAATAAGAGGGGTGTTTTAGTAATTCTAACCCTGAATCATGATTTTTTTGCATGGCAACATGAGATTTGTGTACTGGGGCGTTGTCCTGTAAAAACAAAATACCTTTGGATAGCTTTCCGCGTCGTGTCTCTTCAATTTTCTCCCGTAGAGTGGTCAGTAATGTCGAATAGTAATCTCCAGTTATTATTCTACCCTTATCCAAAAAATCAATCATGATGACTCCCATGGCAATCCCAAAAAACTGAAGCAAGATCTTTTCCAGCAGATTTTTGGACAAAAAACTTCTTAGGTCTTGGAGAACCAGAGTGTCGCCATTCCATCGAGTGTTGCTTTGTTTCTGGATCGTAGAAATGTACCCAAGTCTCATCCATAGTAACAATTCGGTTTAAGAAGTCAACATCGTTTTCAAATCGAGCACAGATCGAACGCGATGCTTCTACCCTTGCACGCTTTTGGTCAACATTCAAACTTTGGGGATCCATTTTGCAGAAATTTTTCTCATGTCCAAATTGACGTGAACTATACGATGAACGCGTTCGTATGAAATCTTCAGTGCTTCAGATATCCGTTTTAGCCCAATTCGACGGTCTGATAAAATCATGTCATGAACTGCATCGATATTTTCGGGGACTGACACAGAAACTGGCCTTCCCGATCGGTCATCATCTTCAATGGAAAATTTACCTCTTTTGAAGCTTGCAGTCCAATTTTTCACGGTCGCATACGAAGGACATTGATCACCAAGGGTATTAAGCATATCTTCTTAAATCTGCTCACCTCTTAACCCCTCTTGAATACAGGTACTTGATGATGGCTCGATACTCCAATTTTTCGATTTTACAATTTCGGTGAACATCTTTTTCTTAAATTTATTGCGTAACTCTGGTTTACTTTTTTGACGTCGAACTCTACACTGACACTTCTAATAAGTTATTGTTCGTTGAAATGGTATCGCAATATTTTGTTTATGCATCGTACTGGTCTAGGCCAACTAGATATCAATACATCCTCGTAGATATGATTGTAAACCTGACCAATTTTTGCCATGAATCAAACTTATTCATTTGGGATTAATTCATCATTCACAAACC
Organism: Adalia decempunctata; assembly: GCA_951802165.1. Classification (NCBI taxonomy): domain Eukaryota; kingdom Metazoa; phylum Arthropoda; class Insecta; order Coleoptera; family Coccinellidae; genus Adalia; species Adalia decempunctata. The sequence continues at coordinate 2,050,811 of OX637695.1, read as the reverse complement.
GTTTAAGGCGCGATTTTATTCAGGTTCACAACAATGTAATAGATGCTGTGAGCGAGATAAATCTTCAACGGTTCCAGGCACCGCCAGTACCTGACTGGTCGATTGTTCTGATGGCGACGATCATTTTCATAATTCGTAATTTCATTAATTTGTTACTTGAGGCATTGTCACGATTTTATGAGGAATATTATCGGCTCACTGCCGGGAAATTATCTCAATAATTATTGAGCCAGTATAAGGCCTTATGAGAATTTATTAAGTGCATAATTAATGGTTAATTATTGTGAAGGAGAAATATCTGGATATAATTTCGAGATAATGCAGAAATAATAAAGGTTTCGATGTGGAACAGGTTCTTCAAACTCGTCCGAGGGTGAATCGGTTCTCCGTCTAGAGATCTAGAAGGTGAGCCGAAATTGAGATGAATTGCTGCAACGGATGGCATTTATAATTTTGTCTATGAGTTATATCGTTGAATTAAATGTATGTACAAGCTGTGATCCAGAAGAACCGGGAAATTGTAATCTGAATGAACGGCTTTCTTTTCGTGTCTTCTATATTTCTCAAGCTCCGAGTACTTCAAGTATGGGTCTCATAAAAAAGTGCCACAGAAACGCTTAATTTTCGACATGAGAAAAGTTACAATTCACAAAAACACCCTATTACATAAACGATGAGGCAATGACATCAGTTTTAGTTTGTCTAGTTACGAGGATGTATTGATATCTAGTTAGCCTAGACCAGTTCCATGCATAAACAAAATATTGCGATACCATATCAACGAACAATATCTTATTAGAAGTGTCAGTGTAGAGTTCGACGTCAAAAAAGTAAACCAGAGTTACGCAATAAATTGAAAAAAAAGATGTTCACCAATTGTAAAAATCGAAAAATTGGAGTATCGAGCCATCATCAAGTACCTGTATTTAGAAGGGATAAGAGGTAAGCAGATTTACGAAGATATGCCTAATACCCTTGGTGATCAATGTCCTTCGTATGCGACCATGAAAAATTGGACTGCAAACTTCAAAAGAGGTAAATTTTCCATTGAAGATGATGACCGATCGGGAAGGCCAGTTTCTGTATCAGTCTCCGAAAATATCGATGCAGTTCATGACATGATTTTATCAGACCGTCGAATTGGATATCTGAAGCACTGAAGATCTCATACGAACGCGTTCATCATATAGTTCACGTCGATTTGGACATGAGAAAAATTTCTGCAGAATGGATCCCCAAAGTTTGAATGTTGACCAAAAGCGTGCAAGGGTCAGGCCCGGATCTAGGTGAGGACAAGCGGGGCGCTTGCCCTGGGCGCTAGCTTGAGGGGGCGCCAAAAACAACCAGAGGTTAAAAAAGTTTTACTGTTGATTTTCTCGGAAAAAATTATTATTATTAAATATGACCCGACTAGTGCCATCTAGAACACCTAAAAAAGGACAAACATCCTAGCTTTCCAAAACTATACGAAATGAAATTATCGATGGCCACCAAAGTTCGGAATAACATTATTAATGAGATCAAGGAGGCCAACAACTTCACTATTATGTTCGACTGCACCCCAGAAGTATCTCACACAGAACAAATGGGCCAGGTTATACGATATTTAAAAATATGGATATGAAATAAAGGAAAGTTTTATTGACTTCCTAGAAATTGACGGAAAGACTGGAGAATAATCTCACAGCGAATTCTAGATAAACTGCAAATGTCGTGGGCAATCCTACGACAACGGATCTAATATGGCTGGCATACATAAAGGAGTCCAATCCAGAATTCTACAGATGAACGAGCTGGCAGTATTAGTTCCATGCCTAGCACACTCTTTGGATCTTGTGGTTGTCCATTCGGCTTCATCATGTTCAGAAGCAGTAGATTTATTTGGTGTTGTAGAAAAACTGTATTCTTTTTTTTTTATTCATGCACATGATGGACAATTATGAAAAAGTGCACGAAAATAAATTTAAAAGAAAGTAGCCAACCAAGATAGTCAGCTGAACATCAAGCTGTTAATGCCTTGCTCCTTGCTCAATAATTTACCGGGAGTTGTGAAGGCTATGGAAGAAATCAAAGAATCCTCACAAGCCGCAGAATCCAAGTATGGAGCCGGACAGTTACTTCATGCTGAGATGGATTTTAGATCCTGAACCTAACAATTTGCAATCATATTCTGCGGATCAATAGGGTCAACGTGGACATTCATAAAGATGATATAATTATTTTACATCATTATCATTGTTGCAAGTTCTTGTGAAGATCTTGCAAGGAATGAGAGAAAAACCTATTGAAAACTGGATCTCGGAAGCTACACTTCTTTCTGAAGAATTTGATGTGGAGCTAGATCTAGTTGGTTTATTCTCGAAAGGAGTAAAGGTTGTATTCGGCAGATTATTGTCAGAAATCAGAAAAAAGATTAGAAAGCGCAGAGCGTCAGCATACGAATTTCGCTTTCCTCAATGGCCATGCTCTTCTAAACACGCAAAAATAGGATCTGCAGAAAGATGGGACCCTTTTAGCGCAAAAATATTCAAGAGACTTGAATGCGGTTGATTTCTGTCAGGAACTAGTGGTTTTCGAAGAGCTGGTTCCTGAAATTAGTGAAATATCGACTTCATTAAACCCGCTACAAATTCAGTTTCAGCAGATCGAAAATAATAAAAAATTATTTGCGTTCCTCAATGAGTCAGGAACGTCTTTCTGGTCTCTCGATCTTAGCTATGCAAAACAAAACTGTTTCCGCAACAAATTTCGAGGAGCTGATAGAAGCGTTCGCGGAAAAAAATCGCGCCGCGTGAAGGTGTGAAGAAAAAGAATCTAGTTTCTTTCCTTGTCATATTTTTCTTATTTTCATTATTTATGTTTATTATTCATTTGTATCATTTATTTTTGGCTATTTTTTTATAATTCATATATTACACAAATGGGAGGGGCGCCATAATGAATTGTTGCCCCGGTCAGAAAAAATCGTAGATCCGGGCCTGGCAAGGGTAGAAGCATCGCGTTCGATTTGTGCTCGATTTGAAAACGATGTAGACTTCTTAAACCGAATTGTTACTATGGATGAGACTTGGGTACATTTCTACGATCCAGAAACAAAGCAACAATCGATGGAATGGCGACACTCTGGTTCTCCAAGACCGAAGAAGTTTCTTGTCCAAAAATCTGCTGGAAAAGTTCTTGCTTCAGTTTTTTGAGATTGCCATGAAGTAATCATGATTGATTTTTTTGATAAGGTTAGAACATACTGGAGATTACTAATCGACATTACTGACCACTCTACGGAAAAAAAATTAAAAATAAAAGACGCGAAAAGCTATCCAAAGGTGTTTTGTTTTTACAGGACAACGCCCCAGTACACAAATCTCATGTTGCCATGCCAAAATCTCGTGATTTAGAGTTAGAATTATACTAGAACACCCCCCTTATTCACCAGATTTGGCTCCGTCCGACTATCATCTCTTTCCTCAACTGAAAAAAGTTTGAAAGGTCGTGAATTTTCTTTCAACGAGGAGGTAATAAAAGCTGTGGAGGACTGAGTTGCAGATCAAGAAGAAACATTTTTTTTAATGGTCTAGAGACGTTGCAGGTTCGCTGTAATAAATATATTCAATTAAGAGGAGAATATGTTGAGTATTAAAATATTTTGACATTGAAATTTTGTTTGGTTCTATAGAAGACTAAGAATTTTTCAATATATCCTCGTAATAATTAAAACTTTTCATTCAAAGAACTCCCTACATCCGTTTATGACATTATGCAATTATGGGTTGGGAGATGATCTCCACGATCAATCCAAGAACGTTCTCACTCGTTAAACTCTTAAAATGAAGAAAAAAATTTCAATTAAAAAAAAAATTCTTCCTTCGGAGTAGAGTCATGCAATCAATATCGGTGATTGAAAATGCGAGGTTTAATAAACCCAGATAATTGTACTTAAAATGTTCAGGTTCCATTCCCCGAGAGCCGGAGAGAGAGATAATGATGAATTTGAGACGGTCGTGTCATTACCCGGGGTAATTCGATTGGTAATTTGTGGTCTGGCTGACAATGACCGGTCCGACAACACGCGTCAGAAACAAATCTATAATTGCACACCCATTTTAATCGTTTTTTACTCCGACTGCGTGAACTATCCGACGGTTTCTTCCTCCTTTCTTTCTCCACGATCCAGAAAAATGGTTGCTGCGAATGGTGAACCGTCTAGCGAGCATTTTTTACCGGGAAACAATGGAATGAGGCTTCATATTGTTGTTCGACATAATTTTTAACAAAATTTTATGCAAGGTGTTTCCTAATCGAAGGTTCAAAAGGCCTTGTTAACATAGGACCTTGTCTCGAGTCAAAGGATTGAATTTTTTTGAAGAATTTTTCGCCTAGTATCTGCGTTTCACAAGTAATATAAATAACATTTGACATATACATACATACAGGGTGACAAGAAAAACTTCGGACAAATTTTGCTGTGGTCTGGAACAAAAGTATTTCAGCGCAGCCAAATAATTTTTATTCTCTTTGTTTCTCTACACTTTTCTGCACTAATATGTGAATTTTCAGTTCGATATAATTTTATTTCACAGAGCTTTAGAATGTCAAACAAACGGAGTGCGATTTTGGAGCTGTTTCGTCAAGGTAGGCATCAATGCGAAATTGTTCGTTTGCTCAATGTGCCTCGACAAACCGTGTCCGATGCAATTCGTCGTTTCAAGGAGCTTGGCCATGATGGTCGTCGTCCAGGAAGTGGTAGAAAACGCACTGTCAATACACATAGCAATCGCAACATCGTCAAGAAGCGAGTCAATCGAAATCCGAGGGTTTCCATGAGGAAAATAGCCTGTGAGACCGGTATCAACCGCGAATCAGTCAAATTGCCAAAAAGGAGCTCAACCTCAAGCCGTACAAGCTCCAAAAAGTTCAACTCATCACGGAGGAAAACAAGCGCGCACGACTCCAAAGGTGCCGCCAACTCCTTCGTCTCGCCGCCGGTCAGCAATGGGAGCGAATTCTCTACACAGACGAGAAGCTTTTCACCGTAGAATAATCCCATAACCACCAAAACGACAGAGTCTAGTCCGTAGAGGCTCCCGGTACATCGGCCATCGTCGAACACCGTCAAAATCCGCAATCCGTCATGGTCTGGGGCGGAATTTGTGGCTCCCTTAGTTTTCGTGGATCAAGGGGTCAAAATCAATCAAGAAGTCTACCGCTGCGACATCCTCGAGGCCGCAGTACTTCCGTGGGCCAAGCAGCACTTCGGCGATAAGCATTGGACCTAACAACAGGACTTCGCCCCGGCTCACAGAGCGAAAATGACGCAAGAATGGTGTAAGACCCATTTTCCTTGTTTCATCTCATCTGCAGAATGGCCGCCCTACTCACCGGATCTCAAGCCAATGGACTACAGTGTGTGGTCGATTTTGGAGCACAGGGCTTGTGCTAAAAAACACAAAAATTTGGAGTCGCTAAAACAATCAGGAATGTCAGGAATGGAACCGATTAACGCCCGAGGAGCTTCGGCCCGTTGCCGAAAATTTCAAGAAGCGTCTGAAGCTGTTTATCGCCGCCAAAGGAAGCCACTTCGAAACGGCTTAGATATATTATTAACAAATGTTCAAGCTATTATTATTTGTTGTTGTTTTGTTCAATTTCTTCTGTTTAATAAAGTTTTACGAAAAAGAGTTTGTCCGAGGGTTTTCTTCTCACACTGTATATCACTATTTATAGTTTACACCATGTGACCTGCCAATTTCGGTTGCAAATCTACAGGGTGATATTTTTTCTTAAACACTATTCCCTGTTTTACTTGGAAACTTTTATTGTGTTAATTTGAAGAATTGTAAAAAAAAATATTTCTTGTCACATTAAACTTTATGGTTTCTTGTGGTTTTCTCGTATCAGCTACCGATTTCGAGAAAAAAAAATTTGTACGATTCTCTCGAAATGCTCACATCAAAGTTTTCATTAAAATCCAGTTAGTATAGAAAGAAATCAGAACTTTTTGAATCTGAGGACAATTTCATCTCATTGAAAACGAAATGTAAAGATGATACGGAAGATATACAACAATAGAGGGTGTATTTTAGAGGTGAGGCCTATCTTTTGACAGGTTATATGAAATGTTCAATTCATAAAAATTATAAAAAATTTTGGGCATCAATACCGTTATACTACTCTGGCCTGCATCTCCCTATTCATCATATATCTACATCTCTGCAACAGGTTTATGAAGATCCGCGAAGTTGGGTGATTTCTTAGCGGAAATCTTGTTCTGTACAACTTATTCGCTGAACTGGCATATTGTTTAGATTCACCATACATTGAAAGCACATCAACAAGTTCATAATTTGAATAAACGTGCGGCATTTTCGAAACATAAAACATTCGTACCCTGGCCGTAACACGATCGAAGATTACTGATCACAATCGATATTCTGAGTCATGTAAGATAAAAAGACAAAAAACATGTTGATATCTACGGTGGAGCAGGCGAGGGAACAGGTTCGGACTGAGGAATTTTCAGATTCACATAGAAACTAGAAAATATTTCAGTTTCATTTTCTCGATACAGGGGCATAATTCATATAAAACATTTTTGGTAAAATTATTTATTTTGATGAGTTCTACAATCTATCGAAAGAAAAGCCTCACCTTTAAATACATCCTGTATTGATGTTTCATTACCAATCGCTCCAAATCTGATGGCTTCAAATGGTACTGGCACCTAGAGTGATCATTATGATCCTATATCTGTAGGATCAGTGAAAAGACACGTAGGAGCGTTTTATGGGACTTTTCTCTAAATACGCTGGAGGTTGTTGAAACCAGAAGATAATATTGAGATGTGAAAGCATCATCCGTAATTGCTCCATTACTTTTTCGCCTCGATACCCGTGATATAGTGTGATGGGAAATTTTTCCGTGTCGATCTCCGGCGCGGGCAACATAAATAACCGATTTAATGATTCGAGTAATTAGCAATCGCGGCACAAAGCACGCAATTATTGGAAATATCTCAAAACGTGAATCATAGAGTACGAGCGATGTGGTACGATTAGATAAAGAGCACAGAGCATCGCACGGCATTCCGGGGCTGCCTGTAAACCATAAATAATTATGGAAGTGTGAACGCACTGTTTACCGAGGTTGGAGCTGTTTTAGCCAAGAGCATTTTGAGCCAGAGTTATAATTCGATAGGTCGTGCCATGAGACGACCGAACCTGATGGTTAATCGCAATTAGACATTGAATAACATTCCTCCACAACGATCTTTCAGGGCCCAGTGGCGTGGTGGGGTGAGATGTTATGATTTGAACTTGGTTCACCTCTGTCGATCTAACCAGGTGCAGGAGAAATTTCTACGTTCGATTTATTCAAATGAGGGCAGATCGCATTTCACCCATTATCTCCTATGTCTACACTTGACGCCTCAGAATCTTTGAATTAAAATGTAGAATTCAGAATCAGGTTTTTTCGTTACTGCGTTCTAATGCTCCCTTAAGGGGCAGTGTCACCTTTTGAATGGTGGTAAATCCCCATTCAAAAGTGGTCTCTTTATTCCACGAGTAAGTACCCTAATTTACGACGTAGAGACTTGATTTTTATTAAATTGAAGTTGAAGAACGTCCTGAGGGCAAATAGTTTTCTTTTTTTCGATTTGATTAGTTTTTCAATTAAAAAAACCAGGGTAATCGTTAGGTCTCTGCAATATTTGGGTTATTGAATATGTTTTTCGTTTTTCATGAGTACAAGCTATATTTTTGAAATAATCATCATGAAAATTTTTGTAGTTTATAGAAGATTAAATTGCCGAGGGCAAATAGTTGCGATTTTTTCGATTTAATTAGTTTTTCAATAAAAAAATAGGTTGAACTTCAGCGTTTTGGAAACTACACTTAATGATTTTTTTCCGACGGTTATTCACCATTTTTTGGAAAAAATCAACTATTTGCCCTCGGCAATTTAATTTTCTATAAACTACAAAAATTTTCATGATTATTATTTCAAAAATATAGCTTGTACTCATGAAAAACGAAAAACATATTAAATAACCCCAGATCCAACGATGACCCTGTTTTTTTTTTAATTGAAAAACTAATTAAATCGAAAAAAGAAAACTATTTGCCCTTGGGACGTTCTTCAACTTCAATTAAAAAAAAAATCAAGTCTCTACGTCGTAAATTAGGGTACATACTCGTGAAATAAAGAGACCACTTTTGAATAGAGATTTACCACGATTCAAAAGGTGATACTGCCCCTTGAGGGCTTGGCAGGCTTGGCTCTACACGAGATCTGGTAACGTTTCAACAGCAAACCGAAGATTGTTGTCATAACATCCGATGGTTTTGCCAATAGGTTTGAATTCAGTTGATTGGCTTTTCGCAATGTTGAAGTTGTAGGTTGCCATGTTTCAACTGGCAAATTTTGGGAAACAAATTATTGGCTGGTGTAAATTCATGCTTGTTTGCGCAAACAAGCTCGTGTGAGCCAGTTAGCACAAATGACTTGAGGTTGAGGACTTTTGTGGCAGCAAGAAGTTTCATAAGGTACCCCTTTCGTTTAGTAAATCTCCACATTTCTAGAAGATAAGGAAGGCGAAAAAAACTCTAATTTATCAGAGGCCCTGAAGGAACCGAAGTAAACTTGGTAGAGTCGGAGTACTCCGAATAAAATCTGTGAAGTTGCAGCTGCTTAGCAAAGTTATTTCGCAAATGGAATTTTAATAGCAATTCTGTTAGTTATCGGCGTCTTCGCGCGCCGATAATTCCAAAGCGTCGCCTCCAGGGGGGTGGGAGTGGGGGCATCACATATGCGGGTGAAGTAGGGAGGAGAGAAGAGGGCGGCAAGTGTAAATGACATCATTATAACTGCAAAGTGGTCTCCCGTTTCCAAGGTAACGGCGCTACGTCGCTAATGGCATACATGACAAGGGGAGCGATCGATTTTTTAAATTTACACAAAGAATAAACAGCGCCCGCGACGTACATCTTTAATGATGTGTCTATCTTTATTCCTTCTCCCCTTTTCGGTCCTCTCTCTGCATGTGGGATCGATTGATGCTCTCCTGTTTGGATTGCGCAATCTGAATTTCGTCAATTTCGCGAATTGGGGTCGTGTTCATCCAGATGAGATGGAGATCTATTCGGGCGGGTCGGTCTGGCCCGGAACTGCAATCAAATATCGCTGGATTTCGCCGGATGGAATTCTAATTTTGCGGGCTGGCCCCCCCCAGCCCAGAACACGGTTAATGATCGATGCGGTCCGACGTTTAATCAGTTTCTCCTGGAGGAATTTCCGTACCGTTGGGTTCGGGATATGTCGATGGAACCTGAGAAAGTGCAAGCATACCAAAGTTAAGGGTAATTTTTGATCTAGTCCCAGGAAATATCCGTTTTCGACTTTGAAATGTTGTCCATGAAAAATTGAAATTTCTACGAAGAATTCAAAATTGTTGATTTCTCATGTTTCGATTTTCTTCAAATTATTGAATCTTAAGGTGGGCGTTCGAAGTACTGTGTTTTTATTTCAAGTTGCATTTGGAAATGGTTTCACTCTGAGAACTACAATTTTGTGGATTAACTCATAAAGGATTTGATTTCGGAGTTCTCAAAGAATTGAAATCGATTTCATTTCGAAAGTTCCTTTTTTTTCTTTGAAAAATAGAAGAAAATAAGCCAACTCATGCTTCTGTTTTATTTCAAACGGAAGACCCATGAAAATAGTTCAACTCGATGATAAGTGAATCTACAGATAATTTCGTTCAGAAAATCGAAATACAGAATTTGGTAGACAATGGCCATATTCAAATATACTGCTCCACAAGAGTTGGGGATATCGTATTCAATCGTTTTTAAAAGTATGTAATCTTCGGGAAAATCGCTGTGAAATCATTTAAAACTTAATAACAACTTGAATCGATCCAATAAAAATCAGTATGAGACATTTCGTCAATCTGCTCGCCTTTTTTCTGAAGTTTGGTTCTTTGCATATGCTTCATGAATGTTCTTATTTTGAAATGAAGTCAGTTTATCAACGGCTTCGATTTGAAACGAGTTTTCTGAAAATGCCAAGACGTATACTAACAAACGCTGAGGCTAATAGGGCTATCGGAATGCTACAGGGTGGCCTAACTCAGGTTGTTGTAGCGGAATGGCTCCAAGGCAGCCAAAGTGTAATTTCTCGACTTTGGAATAGGTTCAGGGAGACAGGTTCCGTGTTGGAAAGACCACGGCTTGGTGGGCGACAAAAAACAACACCTGCTCAGGATCGTTTCATCACCGTTTCGGCGAGAAGAAACCCTACATCTACGTGTAGAATGCTACGGAATACTCTTCAAAATGCAGATCCGATGAGGTCCAAGTTTCCATCGAAAACATCGGACAACGTTTGAGAGAGGTGAATCTAGGTTCTAGACGTCCATTGAGAGGAGTTCCATTAACACGTGACCATAAGCGTCAAAGGCTGGAATGGGCAAGGCAACATATCAATTGGAACGATCAATGGCGTAGTGTCCTTTTCACTGATGAATCCAGATATGGACGATTTTCAGATTCTCGAAGAATAAGAGTATGGACAATCCCACGCATACCCCGTAATCCTCGCTATGTCCAAGAAGTCCATCCATTCCGATGGGGTAGTGTTATGGTGTGGGACGGGATATGTTTCAACGGGCGCACAGATTTACACATTTGTCCTGGGAATATGACCGCCTTACACTATAGGGAGCATGTCATTGACAATGATGTGCCAAATTTTCACGCTGCTATTGGTGAAACTTTTCAATTTCTAGACGATTACGCTAGACCGCACCGTGCCAGCAATAGTTGAGAATGCGCGCGAGGAGCTTGGTAATCCACATTTACCAATACCTCCGCACTCACCAGATTTGAATTGCATAGAACATGCATGGGATATGCTCCAAAGAGGATTAGATAATCATCAACCTACCCCAGAATCGTTAAATGATCTGAGGGAGCTTCTGCCCCGTTTATGGAACCAAATTCCTCAAGAAATGTTCAACAACCTCGTGTGTAGTATGCAAAGAAGATGTCAAGCTGTTATTGATGCCCGTGGAGGCCATACATTGTATTGATAGTCTTAAAATGCTTGAATTCTCTGGGAATAAAATTTCGTAATTTTAGTCGATTTTTCTTAACTACACTGTATACGCGGCAGACCTACAGGCTAAAATTAATTTGCAACTTGAAATCATATTGATATCATCACAAAAACTCATTTTAACAATATTGTTTTGCAATTTAAATCAATATCTCTCATGTGGAGCAGTTTACTTCCTGCTTTACCTACATATTAACTAATTTCATAGTTCAGTGATTCTCGGATAGAGAGCGTCATTGTTCCTTTCATTCATAAGGGAGATCATTTGATGGAATATTCCATAAAATGCACGGTGGCGCCTCTATCGGATTAGTTTTCCTACTCGTTGTGATCAGCGACCTTAACATGGGATTTTATAAACTTTTTAACAGTGAATGTGAGGAGCTTATCATTCTTGGCAGCCTTCTTCAGTACACACGTTTTTGGTGGGACTTCCTTTGATGTGAAAGATGGTTCATTTGCAATCGAAGAAACCAATTTTGCATTCGGTATCTTTCGATATAAAATAAAGAGACGAACTGAAGAAGGATTGAGCGAATAATCAACGGAATTCTTCAGAGTGCAGCTCGCAATCATGACAATACTAATCTACATCGTGACCGAATAACATGCGATTATCAAGACAAGGTTGCATCTTATGGGAGCTTCGAGGTGCGAATTGTACATTTTTCTTGTTTCTCTTCATCCCAAGTTCGTTACACCTGAATCAATTCGGTTTTGACTGACTCAAGGTTACCTGCCTTATCAAACTGAAGACTATATGGAATATACCACTAGCTGTGATTCTTCATGGGCAAAATTGGGCAGGAGGTTCTTTAAGTGTTTTTTTTTATAGTGATAGAACTTCACATGAAGATAATAGTATATTCTAAAACTGGTTGCAGAATGGGCTCCTATTCCAATACGAATGACTATTGGAACTGCATTCTGCATACTTTTCTGTTTATATCTTCGGAACCGTTATTTCGAATGAACTGAATTTTGGTTGAGTTTTTACTCTATTCATGGTGCATATTCCTCAATCGAAACCTATTAAATATCTCTACTAGTATGAAAGTTACAGGGTAGTCGACTCATCAATACACGCTAAAACACCATAAAACCACTTTAAAAAGATAAACGGTTCATATTTTCGAAAGAATCAATCATTTAAGAAACTAAAAGTATTCCTATTTTTTTTCAATAAAACGCGTCGTTTCCGAGTTATTTCCAATTTTACCCGGAGAAATTTGACGAAAAAATCATTAATTTCAAGAATAATCTGAATGCGTCTCTGAATTAAATATCATCGAATATTATTCCTTCTCTGGTCTTCAAACGAGTTTACAATGTTGTCACAATATTTATCAACTTTGTCGAGATATTTTAATAATAAGATCACACAAATGTGGGAGATAAAATTGGACACCAAGGAGGATTTAATAAGCACAGTTTCTATTGAAAATTCATAGTTACCGGTCCATATTGAAGTTAAATGTGGATGAAATACAAAATTCGGATATGAATGTTGAATCTCGATGCAAACAAACTACTTATTAAATTGAAATTAATGAAAAATAATACGATATCTGATAATCTGTGGCGATGTTTCTATCTAAACAACATCTTCTTGGAATTTTATAAACTCGACACGGTTGAAATTATATTAATTCACTTCACATAATAATCACATTAGAACAATAATTAACTGAATGTATTCAGAACTTCACATAATGTTTACAGTTTGTTCAGAGACTCTGGTTTGTTATTGTTTATAGTTGGCCTCCAGATAACCAAATTGGTTAAACCAATACTTCGGTTTTCGCTCTACGCATGCGTGGTAAAATTTGGCGGCAAAGTCGATTTATGATTGAAACGGCAGAATTCATAGATATTTATACCACGGTACACAAAAGTATCGTGATTTTATGTTTCGTCAAAAATCTTTAACCTCAATGAAAATATCAGCAAGCTGACAACATCTTTTTGAAATTTCTGTGCAAAAATTCACAGAATCGATACAAATTAGATTAGGTTAGGTTGTTTAATAATGAATCTGAATGAAAAGTCTTTCTACATGATATTGTTTGGGAATTTCGAGGAAAATATGAACAAGTTATTAGTGTTTACAAACCCATCTGCAGAAAAATCGAACAAGGAACTTTGGTGGAATAAATGTGGCTTTTTAGTTGCAGATATAATCCGATGAAACTAACTGTTTTTGTTGAAATTATCGTGTTTGCAACATTTTTATTCCAATAAGGATAGTACTTGAGTATTACCTAAATGTAAAAAGTCAATTTCTATCGAGAAATATGAACTTTGAATCAATTCCACAGTATCATTTCAGGGACGTAATAAGCACAATTTTTTTTTTCAAATGGCTATCTTTTTAACAGAGCCGAATTCGGAAAAATGGAAAATGAAAAAAAGGTTTCTTTTGACCTCAAGAATCTCCAGTTTGAATATATGTAAAAGTCAAAGACTCACCCTGTATACATATATGTACATGCAAAATTTTGCCCAAATTGCTCAACCAGGACCATATGAATTCCTAGGGAGTTTTCGAGACAAACTTCCTGATCTTCCAAAACAATCTGTCATTGAGTTCTTGTTCGGCTCAATGCCTGGCCAGAAATTCCAAATTTCCTAAATAGAAACATCACAATAAAAAAGGAGAGATTTTTTACGAATAGTGGAAGGTACGAGTATATTCGTTGTACCTACTAAGGCCCATGTTCCTCGGCGAAGAAAACGAGCTCGTTTCCAGAAATGACTTGTATTTTTATTTATATCATAATCTTTTCGTCAGCCACCGCACAATTGAGATTGATGTAAATCGTAATTTGGTCCCGCGATACATTAGTAGAGACCAATGTAATCTTCCTCCTCGGCTCTCTCTTGTAATAATGCCCATAAACGTACAAAAAACAAATCTCTTTCAAATTAACTTCGTGGCTACTGGTTTTCGTTAATGGATTTCAGGTTTAGTTATTAATGTTCGAGGGCGCACGTAGCTTCGTGGAAAGAGCGAGATGGATTATATTCATTACATCTGAGGTATGGAGTGAGTTAATAAAAGAATTAGTTCATATAACACAAAAAATCTCCGTCGGGCGTAATTTGGGACCCGATGGTTCTTTTTCATCCGTTAAAAACGACGCATACGCTGTGGCCTTCGATTTGCGGTTAGGTTTCTCGAATATCAATGAAGAAATCAGTAAATAACTCTGAAGGAGTTGAAGAACTCATACTACATTTTTGTTCATAGCTGTCAATGATTAAACTATTTTTTTTCTCAAATATACAGAGTTTTCGAGATTTAACGTCATTAAATTTCAGAAACTGCGCTGAAATAATCAAGAAATGAGCCTTCGAAACATTATCGGTATCCACAGTTCGATACACTGCGTCGAAATTAAATAAGACGTTGCCACATTTTATTCCACGGCTTGTCAAAAAAAGGCTATGACTTGCCATAAAAATCATAGAGAGTTGAACTTCTAAATATTGGACAATGCGTGGGAATACAAGCTGAAGTTTTTCGTGATGCGTGATGTTTTCAAAGAAAAGTTTGCAGTTTTCTATGATACAATTTCAATCTGAAGTTGAAGAACTCACATTGACTAGCTAAGGCCCACTGTTTTACCAGATTTGGAAATTACAGACTCTCTATAAAGCCTTCTGAGTTCTGTCAATGATTAACCATTTCTTATTCTCAAATATACAGAGTTTCCGAGATTTGACCTTAATATATTTCAGAACCTCCGCTGAAATACTCAATAATTGGGCCTTCACAGTTCGATACATTGCGTCGTAATTAAATATGACGTTGCCATTTAGATTTCATGGCTTGTCAAAGTCAGGCTATGAATTGACATAAAAATCATAGAAAGTTGAACTATGTAACAATCTCAAATGATAATACGGAGTTCTTGTTCGTGAACTGGCGAGCATCTAACGAACGGGGCGGTAAAAAACGCGAGTGGAACTCGACAATTGCTCGAATATGTCTTGAATCCCCAGTTGGAGAACCATAAACGATCTAAAATTCAAATGGTTATTATTAATATGAAAAATGAGCAACATTCGCCATCCCATTAGCGATAATGGCATTCCTCTGTGTTCGGAAGTACTTTTCAAAAGCAAGATTTATTTGTCCAATTGCGCGCCTCGAGATCGCTTTTTGTTATTGGGAAACCATTTACAATAATTACAATGCATGTGTAGGATTCCGAAATAAGCGGGCATAATTATAGTGAGCTTTTTTATTGATTCTTGATCGATGCGTGATTGATCTATGGTGAGACGGATCGGCATTCGGGCATAGATCACGCTTCGAGCGATCATCGACTGCTCCAGGTATTTCCATCTCTGGTCATGAGATGGATGGAGCGAATTAACAGTTTATTGAACAGTTTAGTGCCTCGACTGTGCGTGCCTATTTGTAATAACTGGAAGATTATTCTCCCATTTTTCCATACTGTATGTTCTCGTTGTGATTGATTCTGCATAATTGATATCAACGGACTTGATCTTTGAATGATCATCGAGTTACGTATCATAGAGGTCGAATTGTATCATGCGAAGTTGTTCTACAGCCGTCTTTATGACGAACGTCGAAAATCCAAAGATCAAAACGCCATCTTTCGGCAAAAATTTCAAACTAGAAAATGAGTAATGTTTTGAGATCTTGTATATTTCGCGTGATATCAGTATATTTCGGCCAAGGGTTCCGTAAATACTCTGCGCCAAAAAATTAACGCACATTATGGAAATCTCCAATTTATTTTACAACTGAAGGTGTTCTCAATGATAATTATTTTTATCAGAATTATGCATGCATATGTTATCCACTTTCAACGTTTTTCTTCAATACAGATGTTTTCTCCCAGCAGGAATAAAAAAGATGATATTATCAGATTTTGAATGCATTGGCTCAATTCTAAAATCAGTTGTTCCCGATCAATTCTAGTGATCAATAGTTTTTCTTTCGTTTGATTTTCTACACTCGATCGCTATGCAACGCGAAACACGCAATTTGACCCAAGAGGAATGTGCCCAAGCGGTAGTTTTGCGAGAAGAAGGGTGGACATACACAAGAATTGCTGAAAGGTTTGGAGTTTCCCAAACAAGTGTGTCCAGAAGATTGCAGCGATTCAGGGAGACAGGTATGAATGTCCGAAGACCAGGACAGGGTAGACCACGGGTAACAACTGCCATTCAAGAACGTTACTTGAGTGTTTCTTCGTTGAGACAACGGTTTGCAACTGCTCGCCTCCTTCAAAATCAGCTTGAGCAAACTCATGAGGTGCAAATTAGCACTCAGACAATAAGAAATCGCCTCAGAGAATATGATTTAAGGCCTCGTGTCGCGGCAAGAGGCCCAGCTCTTACCCCAGCCCTTCGAAGGGCGCGTTTGGTTTTTGCGAGAGAGCATATCCATTGGGAAGAGGCCGATTGGGAAACAGTTCTCTTCACAGATGAGTCTAGATTCCGCCTCTACCATTGTGATCGACGTTCCCTTGTATACAGACGTCTACATGAAAGATATGCTCAGTGCAATTTCCTGAATTCTACTGGTTTCGGGGGAGGATCGATTATGGTATGGGATGGAATATCTTTGACTGCTCGCACAGACCTAGTGGTCGTTGATAATGGAGCTATATGAATGCTGATAAGTATAGAAGGAACATTCTTGAAGAGCATGTAGTGCCATTTGCCCCATACATTGGTGAAAATTTCATTTTTATGGACGATAATGCCAGACCCCATCGTGCGCGCATCGTTCAGGAGTACCTTGAAGAGGTTGAAGTCTCTAGAATGGAATGGCCAGCAAGAAGTCCAGATCTCAATCCAATTGAGCAGGTTTGGGACAACCTCAATAGAAGGCTGAGAAGTTCAGAAAATCATCCAGCTAATCTTAATGACTTAGGAATCCAACTCGGAGAAATCTGGGAAGGATTAGATCAGAACATTTTAAGATCACTCATTTTGTGTATGAACCGTCGTTGCAGAGCTGTAATTAACGCAAGGGGTGGAAATACCAAGTATTAAATCACTTATCAGCATTTCAGTATTTTGAAAATTGTTCATTTCTCTTCTTTCACATAAGATTCGGCGAAATCCTGAATTTTTCTTTCATTTAATGTGTCTTGTTTCGTTCAAAACCTTCCCGAGAGAACATAAAAAATAAGTTATAAAGTCAATGTAGAGTTAACTTTCATTAAAATCGAGATTTTCAGAATGTACGTTAATTTTTTTGCGCAGTGTATGTCCGTTCGAAATTTTGTTTTTTTCCGATTAATTCAAAATTACAGTTTAGATCTAGATGAAATTTGGCATATTCAGTAGCATGAAAGATTTCTTCGACAGCTACCCTAAAAAAGTAGTTCTGGTTCTAACGAACATTCTTATTTTGCTTTAGGAATTGAGGGTTCAAACTTTCGAATTTATATTTCATGAGAATTACATATTACACTAAAGATGTTTTCAAGGGTATCCCACATTGCGTTGAAAATGCGATGTTGCAACATAGTATTTCGTGGCTTGTATTAGAAAAGCTGTGGTTGTGTTTTTATCAGAAATATTTTGAACAGCATCCACTGCATCCAACGCCTGATTGATGTATTCTACAGCATCCTTTGCTTAATAAGCAGTGTCAAAGAAAAGAGGCGTCTCGAGATTCTATGGTCTCAAAGGAACGCGAAAAAACTAATTTATTTCGTTCTTTGTTCGAATAATAATGACTCCACAGTAAGAATCCGCATTGATTCTCGAGCGATTTAAATTTAATTATAATCCGAAATTTATACACAAGCCGAATCCAATTAAACCCCGAAATTAAATCCAAGAAACATTTTTACACGCGAAAGCTCCAAATCGTATAAAAATTATCCGTGCGCATAATACTTTATTAGTCCGAGTTGGTGGCCCGCGAAAAGCGACCTAGAGGAGGGGCGCTTTAGGGGACGTATTCGCCGGCGAAATCCCCGACTTTTTAAATTGCATAGTGTAATTTCTGCTCAAGTATAAATGAGGTTTTTTAATTTGAAACCCGAGTTGCGGCGGAAGGAGGGAAATTTATTTTAACGAGTATTTCTCCGAGTGCCTTCCAAGTCGAATACTCAGCATTCGGAATGAGACGGGGGGGTTGAAACTGAACCGTATCGAAATTGACTTACTCGATTCCTTTGGAATTAATCCGCTCGTCATTGGAAAGGTGGGAAATTCGAATTTTTCATGCAAAACAAGTCTCAGATTCGATTCCAAAACAGAAAATTAATGAAAGCACAACACTAAAACAAGAATTTGGTGAAATTAATGTGGAAATAGCATAGAAATCATAATATATATACTTACTCTAGAATGCTAATTCCTTCTAGTTCCGCAGCGAAAAACGTGCCGCATAGGCAACTGATTCACAATGTGCGCATGATCACTATTAGGAAATTTCACGTAGAACGATGCCAAGTCCATAAATGTTTTGTCGGTTCTATTTCAAGTTCAATATAATTAAACAATAAAAATATTCCATTGAGTAACAAACTTATTTTATAGCTCATGCGCGACTTCCTAAGACTATTAGACACATTAATATCATAAGTGAATTGCAATATTTGTGGAATTGGTGAGAAAATTAGAGCAGTAATGTAGTAGGTTTCACTAAATAGATATAGACCACGCAACACCGCTTTTTCTGTCTCATGGCAAATGACTTTGAAATGACCTTAGTGAAAATCTAGGCAGGACCGTGTTCAGTATCAGTCTGCAGCCACAGTTTAGTTTACTGCATAGACAAACTAGTTTACTGGTGCGTAACTATTATTTTCGTGTTTGATATTCTTCGTGTGCATTTTGCTTTTGTTGTGTGTTGTGTTCGATTTGGATTTTTTCGTATCCGATAAACAATGAACTGTATAGTGTTGTGGTGTCCTTGTCTTGACCCGTTCATTTCCCACTTGAGTATGTAAACTATGTGCACCTTTTCATTCATATAAACTGTTAGAAATTTATGATTTACGCTTTGCTTTTCATTCGATTGACACATATCTATCCACACGCACCATGAGATTGGTTCTTTATATAGAAAAAGAACGCAATTCATCATGAAAAATCATGAAATCTTGTGAGTAAACCATCTTTTAATGGATAATTCGAATTCGAAAATAAAATATATTGAAGTAAAACTTTGCAGTTTCATTCAGATAAAATAACAGATTGATTTTGGAATATACTCGGAACTCAAAAAGACAAATGACTTGAAGAATGAATGTAGGTATCAGAACTCATGAAACGATGCAGAGTAACGCATTGGCAGATGTACAATACATTTTCATGTTTCCACTATTTTCAGGAACACCGAAGAATAGAACTGTCCTGAAGGGATATATTAGTATATTTTGCTCATTTGATTTTTTTCTGTACTTTACCAAAAGATTCGTTGTTTGTGAACCAGAATTTGTCTTCCTTGATCCTTGAATTAATTTTAATACCGAAACCGGGTTTTTTTCAACGCCTGAAGAGGTTTTGGAATAATGAAAGATTTTCAGCTTATCTTCCAGTCGCTGATGATTCCAAATTTACCATTCAAATAGCTGTTGAAAATGATCAATATGTTCAAAACAACTAGTAAGTGTCGAATACTAATTATGAATTGATTAAATCCAACTGCAACAATAACAGCATAAAATTTCATTGAAGCCGACCCTGTTCAGAAACAACCTGATGGCACGTATGCGCATTGTGGACCACACTGAAATTTTTACAACACTTCGATCCAATTGATTTAGCATTCTAGAGTAAGTATATATATTATGATTTCTATGGGAAATAGTTACATTAGTGACTGTAAAATTACAGAAAACTGTAATCAGAATGTTCACATTATATTTAATGATTTTCACACGAAGCTTTGCTTGTTAAGAATACAATACTTTTTGCAAGCATGATAGTGAACCATTTCTTCAAAAGATGTCTGCATCTACATATTTCATAATGAGAAAAATACTTATTTAAATACATAGAGATGGTAGAAACGAAGCTAAAACTGCCATTAATCACGCACATGAATCGAAGTAATTCACTGATATACCCCATGAACTTTTATAATGTATACCGGTTGGACAAGATTAAGGTTTATCAGGTTTTTTTTACTTAAAACTGACGCAGGTTGGTACACGTTTTATGTCAAATAATTCTCAGAAACGTTGCCAATGCTAATATTTCTTTTCACTCCTTTTTAACTTTGTGAATGAAGTTAGTTCTTTTAAAGTTCAACTGTTACACAGGTTTCGTAGTACTACTACATTTTCATACTGGAGTATTTCGAGTTGTGCAAAAAGGTATTTAAATGTCTTCTTTAGGCTTATTTCTTGAGAATTCTGAAGAGTGGGAAATTCCATAGGTCTGTCTGTTCGTTTAGAAGTTTTTCTGTTGGGTTATTCTAGTACTTTTATTCTTTTTTCGAATGAACTATCAGACTATCACAAAGTAACGGATCATTCTTTCCATTATTTTTACCAGTAGAATTTCAATTCGATTCTTGATTTCCGTACAAGAAAATAGCATAACTGAATCTTTCAACCATGTTTGTATACGTGAAATATGACCAGTATCAACAGAGAAAACAGTTTCTTCAACATTCGCCAGGTCTTTGGAATTATTGAATGCACATAATATTTTCTCAAATTCATAATTTTCTCAAGTTAAATAAACCTTTTGATAAATACGTAATTAATACGACCTCTATGTAGAAAGGGCAACGTTGTGTAGTTATCTGATAGGAAAATGACTATAGCCCAACATTTTTAAAATATACACGGTGAAATGTGTCAGAATGTTATGGCCAACCGGGATACTTCGTTATGAGGACTGAACGAGAATAAATTCGCTATCACAAACACGCCTATATCTCTTGAACCAATTGAGAAAATATCAAAATTTGATCATAGTTAGCTTTGAACGTCAGAAACATGTGGAACATTTACTTCATAGATATTCCAATTCTCTGTCGCAAATTGTCAAGCGAAGAGAAAACACGAGAGAGAGAGAGAATTTATAGTGAAATTTTTTCAAAATAATCAAAAATGGAGCTTCAAAAGAATCGCTAAAGAGGCTCGCGTTCGTCCGGAAACGGTATCAAGAGTTGTTAAGCGCTTCAACGAAGATCTTACAATTAACCGCAAGGAAGGAACCAGGAGGAAAAAGGGGTTTCATAGCCCAAAAAAAGTGAAGAAAGCCATCAGCCTTTTTCAGAAGAATTCTAACCTTTCAGGACGGAAAGTGGCCCAAATAGTGGGTTGTTCGCAGTCAACCGTTCAGAAAACCAAGTCGAGTTGTGGACTTAAAACATACAAAGTGCAGAAAGTGCCAGACAGGAACGCTGTGAAGAATCAAGAAACGAAATCAAGAGCAAAGAAATTAAAAAAAGATTTCTTGAAAAAATTTTCCTCTTGCGTGATGGACGACGACACCTATGTCTTGGCTGATTTCTCGCAACTTCCTGGTCAGGAATTTTATACTGCAGATTCTCGTGGAAAAGTTGACGAACAATTTCGCGTGAAGAAACTAGCAAAGTTTCCTAAAAAATTCCTGGTTTGGCAAGCAATTTCCACTTGTGGGAAAAGGAGCAAATTTTTCGTTGGCCAAGGCTCTGTTAACTCGAAGATATACATCGAGGAATGCTTGAAGAAGCGACTTTTACCATTTTTACGTGAGCACGATGTGTCAACAATCTTTTGGCCAGATTTAGCTTCATGCAACTATAGCAAGGCCACCAAGGAATGGCACGAAGCTAATGAGGTGGTTTTTTGTCCCCAAAGGGGCCAATCCACCAAATTGCCCAGAACTCAGGCCAATCGAAAGATATTGGGCCCTGGTAAAAAGAGAATTGAAGAAGACTAAGCAATCAACGAAAACATCGGAATTCAAGCAAAAGTGGAAGACAGCATCCCAGAAAGTGACTGAGAACACTATAAGAAGCATGATGGGAAGAATTCCAGAAAAAATCCATGAATTTTGTAAAAAATAGTTTTGTTTTTTTTATTGTAAAAACAGTTTTCATTAGAATCAGAAGATGATTCCTAAATGAGTTTGATTTTCGAAATCGGTCCAGTGGTTCAAAAGATATAAGCGTTTTTGTGATAGCGAATTTATTCTTGTTCTTAGTGAATGAAGTATATTACGATAAATAACCCGACCTCAGCTGAATTCCAGTCACAATAATTTATTCTGATGCCGGTCCTGCGTTCACTCGCCTTGGCATCGATTACCGGTTCATTCCTCGAATCGAATTATGAATTCGCTAGCTCAAAAATTGGGAGAGTTGGTGATTAAACTGACTGAAAATGAGCATCCGTAAATTTTACGTCTAATGTTAACGTACAATTGACTAAGTACAGCTATGAAACTGAATAATTCATTTCGAAATCATTCGATTTGAACGGATCGGCAGATCCACGCATGATCCACAGACGTACAGCAGAGCGGCCGGCGAACGCTGCCAACACAAAATAATAAAATCCCCGAGACAACTGTTGTTGTTTACGTTTTGTTTATTTTCAAAAGTTCATGGGTGAATAAATCAAATTTCGTGAATAACTAAATTACAAGTGATTCAATGTGATAATATCTACAATATGCAGTGTGCCAGTGAGTTTCCACATACCTGTTTCATAACCTCAATCTCAACCAAGAATCAATTCATAATATAATATTACATACTTTTTTTCTCGGTGATATTCGAATGTGCTCTCTTGATTTGTAGGTGAAAAAGTGCAAGACATATCCTCATCCGCTGGTATAACACAAATGGAGAATTCTCAGTGCAAGAATACTTTTGATTCTTCGTATTTATATAAACCAAGAGGAGCCCTAGCTAAAACAATCTACTACAAGCAGTTATCGGATAGATACATATCGCAAATCGACAGATCCACAGTAAGTTCCCAATTTCGTATTTCAAATTTCAAAGTAACAGAATGTAGAATATTATAGGTTAAGTTTGACAGATGCATAAAATTATATACACAGAGAACAGGGTCGGCTCTAGGTTGTTTCTTGTTAGCGCTGAATCTAAATTCTGCAGACTCATATTAATGAATTGTTGGATTTGTTATTTATGCAGGATGTTGACAGAAGGTAGCTGTGCTTCTTTTGAACATTTTTTTTCCATGTACATAGGTCCGATTCGTCTTCGTTTAGGAGTTACAAGCATTTGAAAAAAAATATTTTTATGTTTTGATCAAGTAGGCCGACAGGTTGATATGGTAATTGACGTTATTCTAATTATTCATTTGACACTTGATGTACGTTTGGAATAACAATGCATTCTTTTACGACTCAGGAATATGATTTGATGGCAATACATGTTAAAAATGATCGTTTGAATGCAGACTTGTGTAAAATTTTTTGGAGCACAACCTTTTTGACTTCATTGATGACTTAGAGCTCAACATTGTTAGAAATATAAGGTATCAACACGATGGTGCACCACCACATAGAAGGAGACAAGTAGTCAGTTGGCTGAATGAACATTTACCGAATGAATCAAGGTCAAGGAGGACCAATACAATGGCCACCTCGTTCACCTGATCTAAATCCGTTGGATTTTTATTTATGGGGACATATTATGAAAAAGCTTGTTTATCATGTTGAAATCCAATATCATCAACAATTACTTGATATAGGTAATTCAAGTTGCAGCAAACCAAATCTGATCGTGTAACGGCATCTTTAGTTCGTCGATGTGAAGCTTGCATTCAAGCAGGAGGCGGACATCTTGAACCATTTTTATAGTCTCAAAATTTCCATTTATTATTATGATTTTAACATAAAAATATTATTTTTCAAATTCTTGTATCTTCCAACCAAAAACGAATCGGACCTATGTTCATAGGAAACAAAAATGTTTAGAATGAGAACAGCTACAATCTGTCAAAGTTTGTCATAGAGCTTGTAGAACCCACTGTATATCACAAGACGCTCCTGATATTTCTCAACTTTAACAGGTGATTCTAACTGAAATAATGATAATATGTCCTTCAAAAATGGTTCAAAAAGTCACCACCAAGACAACAGTGTCGAAGTTAAAATAGTACGCCACCCTTTTTTTCAACAAGAAATATTTCTGAACTTTTCGTTCAATTTCAAACTGAAAAGGACTTCAAAGTCAGACATAATGTCAAAGCTTCATTATTCAAAACGAAATCCGATATTTTCCCAACAGAATGAGTTATTTCTCAAAATGGACATTGGCATTTCATTTTTTGGCTTGAACACTTTGTATTTTCACGGTTTATTTTTGAACCATAGTTTATACCTACATGGTTCCCCATAATAGACTACCCATTTTATTTTGTTAATGAATTCTCTACGAGATAACAAAATGAGTTTATTCTCTGTGGGAATAACTTCTGTAGTCTTCGGGATTCAAGTAAATTATTAATCAAGTAAACTGCGCAAAAAAATTAACGCACATTATGGAAATCTCAAATTTATTCTACAACTGAAGGTGTTCTCAATGATAATTATTTTTATCAGAATTATGCATGCATATGTTATCCACTTTCAACGTTTTTCTTCAATACAGATATTTTCTCCCAGCAGGAAACAAAAAGATGATATTATCAGATTTTGAATGTATTGGCTCCATTCTAAAATCAGTTGTTCTCGATCAATTCTAGTGATCAATAGTTTTTCTTTCGTTTGATTTTCTACACTCAATCGCTATGCAACGCGAAACACGCAATTTGACCCAAGAGGAATGTGTCCAAGCGGTAGTTGTTCGAGAAGAAGAGTGGACATACACAAGAATTGCAGAAAGGTTTGGAGTTTCCCATACAAGTGTGTCCAGAATGTTGCAGCGATTCAGGGAGACAGGTATGAATGTCCGAAGACCAGGACAGGGTAGACCACGAGTAACAACTGCCATTCAAGAACGTTACTTGAGAGTTTCTTCCTTGAGACAACGGTTTGCAACCGCTCGCCTCCTTCAAAATCAGCTTGAGCAAACTCATGAGGTGCAAATTAGCACTCAGACAATAAGAAATCGCCTCAGAGAATATGATTTAAGGCCTCGCGTCGCGGCAAGAGGCCCAGCTCTTACCCCAGCCCATCGAAGGGCACGTTTGGATTTTGCGAGAGATCATATCCATTGGGAAGAGGCCGATTGGGAAAGAGTTCTCTTCACAGATGAGTCTAGATTCTGCCTCTACCATTCTGATCGACGTTCCCTTGTATACAGACGTCCACATGAAAGATATGCTCAGTGCAATTTCCTGAGTACTACTGGTTTCGGGGGAGGATCGATTATAGTATGGGGTGGAATATCTGCTCGCACAGACCTAGTGGTCGTCGATAATGGAGCCATGATGCTGATAAGTATATAAGGAACATTCTTGAAGAGCATGTAGTGCCATTTGCCCCATACATTGGTGAAAATTTCATTTTTATGGACGATAATGCCAGACCCCATCGTGCGCGCATCGTTCAGGAGTACCTTGAAGAGGTTGAAGTCTCTCGAATGGAATGGCCAGCAAGAAGTCCAGATCTCAATCCGATTGAGCAGGTTTGGAACAACCTCAATAGAAGGCTGAGAAGTTCAGAAAATCATCCAGCTACTCCTAATGACTTAGGAATCCAACTCGGAGAAATCTGGGAAGGATTAGATCAGAACATTTTAAGATCACTCATTTTGAGTATAAACCGTCGTTGCCGAGCTGTAATTAACGCAAGGGGTGGAAATACCAAGTATTAAATCACTTATCAGCATTTCGGTATTTTGAAAATTTTTCACTTCTCTTCTTTCACATAAGATTCGGTGAAATCCTGAATTTTTCTTCCATTTAATGTGTCTTGTTTCGTTCAAAACCTTCCCGAGAGAACATAACAAATAAGTTATAAAGTCAATGTAGAGTTAACTTTCATTAAAATTGAGATTTTCAGAATGTGCGTTAATTATTTTGTGCAGTGTATTTGGCCCAGAGTTTTCCAGCTTCCTTCAAAAGCTCAAAGCACACAAATTATAGGTGAGAAAATCCTTAGATACTATAATTGATGAAAATTCGAGCCAAGCTAATGTCTGGACGACATCAGATCTTAAAAAAATTCAATTGAATGTAAATCGTCTACACATCACATACCCTCCCCGAATGTTGGGGAAAGATTTCCAAGGGCCGGTGGATACCGTGACTAGACGTTCATTCCAACCCTAGTCACGATGTCTGTAATAACAGACAAATTAGAAAAACATTTTAAGGAGTAGCTACGAGAATGGCTTTAATTGTATTCTTCGAATTCGTGGAATAAACAAACGTAACCGCATTTCCCGAGGAATTTTCCCCGTCCGAGTGGTTAATTCAGATCACGCACGAATGTCCGAATGACTTCCCGAAAAAAAGAGGAAACACCTGAAAGGAAATCAACCGAAGCTATGCGCTCTCATTCGAGTCGTCTCTGATGTTCTTAGTTGTATTAGCTGGTAAGTGACGGGTAAAATGGTTAGTGATCGCTTCGATTATGGAAATTCTGATTAATTCGCTAAGGAAATAGATCGGGCGTGACTAGAATATAGGTTTTTCCCCACTTCAACTATGACTTGTAACACAAAGTTGTAATAAATGAAATCCTGGATATATGCCCTTGCGTTTTTTTTATAATATCCAAAAAAGTATTGGAGGAATCGTTTCAGAGTCAATTAAACATTTGTATGTATAGGAAATTAAAAGACCTAAAATAGTTATTTATGATATGAGTGTTAAAAGTGACGTTTCATTTCGTGAGTGAAAAAGTTTGTGAAATGAGCGGAGCGAATTGAACAATTTCACGAACAAAATAAAATCACTTTTAACACAAATACCATACAATGTTTTTTGTACAACTGCCCTATTTTTATAATGAAATTGGAGAATTTGCAATGACATTAAACTTCAAAATGCATTTTAATATTCAATTAATCAAAATGTTGTTGTGAATGGCAAACGTTGCCAACGTTATGATTACTAACAAATGAGAAAAGACGCTGTCATTTGAATTTCGTTCCTGTCCAATTTTCGTCCTGGGTTTTTAACTGCTTAATATGTTTGTCGAGAGTCCAATTATTGATAAAAGTGACGATTTGGTTGTTCCTGTGGATATTCAAGAGTCTGCAAGAAGAGCAAATCTGGAACTACTACCTAAAAAATCTGTTCAGCAGTACGATATTGCATATAACAATTTCCTGGCCTGGTGTTAATTGAAAAATGTAGAAGAGGGAACATCAGTGAAGCTGTTTTCCTGGAATACTTAGAAGAAAAATAAAAAATATGGAGTTCATCAACTTTGTGGAGCAAATTTTCAATGATAAAGTCAAGCGCCCTTATTTAAAATGGTGTGGATGTTAGTAAATATTTTAAGGTAATAGCATATTTAAAACAGAAAAGTGAAGGATATCGTCCCAAGAAATCGAAAATTCTCACTCGTGAACAAGTTGAAAACTTTATAAATGAGGCACCAGATGAGTTATACTTGATGGTTAAGGTTGCAACCATTTTCGGATTATTTGGAGCATGTCGGCGTGAAGAATTGTATAATTTATCAGTGGAAGACATCGAAATAACAATTAAATCATTGGTTATACAACTTCCAAACACAAAAACGGAAGTCAGTCGTTCTTTCAGTATTATTGGGAAGAATGTTGACTATTTTCATAAGTACTTTGCACTGCGCCCTTCTGTCATCAAACATCGTCGTGTTTTTCTGAAATACATGAATTATAAATGCACTGCCAATCCAGTTGGTATCAATACATTTAGGAAAATTCCATCTATTGTTGCCGAATTCCTCAAACTGCCAGAACCAAAGCAATATACAGGACACTGTTTTCGAAGATCCTCCGCTTCATTGCTAGCAGAATCAGGAGCAAATATTACGGATATTAAAAACGTGGATGGAAGTCTACGACGGTAGCCAAGGGCTATGTTGATCATTCCATTGCATATAGAAATGTCATTGCTGAAAAAATTCTCCCAACCTCAACAGATTTTGGATCATCATCATCCAATGTTGTACTTTCGGTTTCTACAACTACTGATGGCGCTGAGGATTCTGATAATGTGTTGCGGAGCTCCTTAATGTCACAGGGCATTAATGTTAGTAATTGTTCTAGTTTTACGATTAATATTAATGTTCATAAGTAATGATTGTAACTCCTACATGTTCATAAAGAGAAAACTGAATAAAAGATTCACAACCACCTTCTGACAAATTTTGTCATAGAGCTTGTAGAAAACCCTGTATTTAAAGAAAAGGCATGGAAGGTACAATTTTCGTTAAGTGAGTGACCATTTGTACGAAAGAAAACCAGCGTTTTTCCTAGTCTTGATTATGAAACGATTGTCCGTCCAAACCCCACGAATCTTTTCTCACATCTGCGTAGCCACGCGATTCTCCCGAATCGAATTGCAGGTTTTCAATCATCACATATGAGAGAGAGAGAGAACGCCCTCCTTTCAATAAATACAGAAAAAATAATTCCGATTCCTTCGCTCCGGGGGTAAGAAATGGGGCTTCTTTGTTACTCCGGCATTAAGCCCCAGTTTTCACGGAGTTTTCCCGCTCTGCGCCGGCTGTATTTCATTGAAATCCGTTCTGATTAGTTTCTGGTCTATCTGTTCCCGAAACGAACGCTCTGAGGGTGGTTCTCATTCCGGAGAGCTATGTTGTTTCTGTCGGCCTTAAAGTAATTTACATCATCTGCCGGGAGAAGTACGGTTCCCCTACGGTTTTTTGCTTTGGGCGGATTTTCCTCGACGGCCTTAGAAGTCGACACTTTCCATATGGAGAAATACTATCATGAAGGGTTTTCCAATAATAGGAAGTGTTATTATGACATTCAAAGAAAAACTGAATTTTTTTACATAAATTATCGAATGTTTTTATCTATAATAATACAGTGTGTCCCAAATAAGAGTGACTGATTTTAAACATAAATTCCCAGCTTATTGATTGCTCCATAGAGATGGGGTTTTCACTAGTTTATCGAAGAGATATTTTTAGGCTTGGCTGGCATTTCATCTCATCAACACAGGGTATTTTACTAATGTCGGTCAAATTCAAAGGGGAAAAAATGTACTTATTATTTTTAATTGAGCACCCTATAATTTTTGATCTCGTTCGAAAGAGCAATCATTTTCCTTTCCAAAAATGTATAGTTTTCTATCTTCTGTTTCATTAAAAACAAATACACTGCGCAAAAAAATTAACGCACATTCTGAAAATCTCAATTTTAATGAAAGTTAACTCTACATTGACTTTATAACTTATTTTTTATGTTCTCTCGGGAAGGTTTTGAACGAAACAAGGCACATTAAAGGGAAGAAAAATTCAGGATTTCACCGAATCTTATGTGAAAGAAGAAAAATGAACAATTTTCAAAATACTGAAATGCTGATAAGTGATTTAATACTTGGTATTTCCACCCTTGCGTTAATTACAGCTCGGCAACGACGGTTCATACTCAAAATGAGTGATCTTAAAATGTTCTGATCTAATCCTTCCCAGATTTCTCCGAGTTGGATTCCTAAGTCATTAAGAGTAGCTGGATGATTTTCTGAACTTCTCAGCCTTCTATTGAGGTTGTCCGAAACCTGCTCGATCGGATTGAGATCTGGACTTCTTGCTGGCCATTCCATTCGAGAGACTTCGACCTCTTCAAGGTACTCCTGAACGAGGCGCGCACGATGGGGTCTGGCATTATCGTCCATAAAAATGAAATTTTCACCAATGTATGGGGCAAATGGCACTACATGCTCTTCAAGAATGTTCCTCGTATACTTATCAGCATTCATAGCTCCATTATCAACGACCACTAGGTCTGTGCGAGCAGTCAAAGATATTCCACCCCATACCATAACCGATCCTCCCCCGAAACCAGTAGTATTCATGGAATCGCACTGAGCATATCTTTCATGTGGACGTCTGGATACAAGGGAACGTCGATCACAATGGTAGGGGCAGAATCTAGACTCATCTGTGAAGAAAACTCTTTTCCAATCGGCCTCTTCCCAATGGATATGCTCTCTCGCAAAATCCAAACGCGCCCTTCGATGGGCTGGGGTAAGAGCTGGGCCTCTTGCTGCGACACGAGGCCTTAAATCATATTCTCTGAGGCGATTTCTTATTGTCTGAGTGCTAATTTGCACCTCATAAGTTTGCTCAAGCTGATTTTGAAGGAGGCGAGCGGTTGCAAACCGTTGTCTCAACGAAGAAACTCTCAAGTAACGTTCTTGAATGGCAGTTGTTACCTGTGGTCTACCCTGTCCTGGTCTTCGGACATTCATACCTGTCTCCCTGAATCGCTGCAACATTCTGGACACCTTTCTGCAATTCTTGTGTATGTCCACCCTTCTTCTGCAAAACTACCGCTTGGGCACATTCCTCTTGGGTCAAATTGCGTGTTTCGCGTTGCATTGCGATCGAGTGTAGAAAATCAAACGAAAGAAAAACTATTGATCACTAGAATTGATCGAGAACAACTGATTTTAGAATGGAGCCAATACATTCAAAATCTGATAATATCATCTTTTTTTATTCCTGCTGGGAGAAAACATCTGTATTGAAGAAAAACGTTGAATGCGGATAACATATGCATGCATAATTCTGATAAAAATAATTATCATTGAGAACACCTTCAGTTGTAGAATAAATTTGAGATTTCCATAATGTGCGTTAATTTTTTTGCGCAGTGTAATTTTGATTGCTTGTTGAAGCGGGTATAGTTCCATTTTCATTGATGGCGTAGTTTCTACTTGTCAAATTAATGTCAAAAAATTAAAGTTTCAAAAGTGACATGTACCAAAACAGCGATCTATTCAAAATAACACCCCTTATTACAATGTTTGTGGCGAAATTTTATCTTATTTTCTATGATGATACTTCGCTAGCAAGAAGTCGACATTCCGCGTGCGCATTTTCCCGATGGAATAATTAATGGTAGTGCAATTCGCTTGTCAAAACCGAAAACATTCACTTCAGGTGTTCGTCAGGAATAATATGCAGCAACTTATGAATATTTATGGCCGCCTGTACGTAAGGATCGTGCCCTCGGTGAGACGGTCATTATTATTCATGTGCCCGATGAGAACGTCTTGTTAATTGTGATTGGATTGCGCCAAGGGGTTGCATTCCGGTCGATATGTCGTCGTCGTTCTTCGCCGGGAATTGACCAACGGCGAATGCAGCATATTATGCTTTTTTCGATTGTTTTTGCGGAGGAGGAGGTATACTTTGATAACCCTTGATTTAGAGATAATACGGGGATGTATTGATATCTAGTTAGCCTAAACCAGTTTCATGCATAAACAAAATATTGCGATACCATATCAACGAACAATAACTTATTAGAAGTGTCAGTGTTGAGTTCGACGTCAAAAAAGTAAACCAGTATCGAGCCATCATCAAGTACCTGTATTAAAAAGGGTTAAGAGGTAAGCAGATTTACGAAGATATGCTCAATACCCTAGGTGATCATAATGTCCTTCGTATGCGACCGTGAAAAATTAGACTGCAAGCTTCAAAAGAGGTAAATTTTCCATTGAAGATGATGACCGATCGGGAAGGTCAGTTTCTGTGTCAGTCCCCGAAAATATCGATGCAGTTCATGCAATGATTTTATCAGACCGTCGAATTGGGCTAAAACGGATATCTGAAGCACTGAAGATTTCATAAGAACGCGTTCATCATATAGTTCACGTCAATTTGGACATGAGGAAAATTTCTGCAAAATGGATCCCCAAATGTTTGAATGTTAACCAAAAGCAAGGGTAGAAGCATCGCGTTCGATCTGTGCTCGATTTGGAAACGATGTAGACTTCTTAAACCGAATTGTTACTATGGATGAGACTTGGGTACATTTCTACGATCCATAAACAAAGTAACAATCGATGGAATGGCGACACTCTGGTTCTCCAAGACCTAAGAAGTTTCTTGTCCAAAAATCTGCTGGAGAAGTTCTTGCTTCAGTTTTCTGGGATTGCCATGGAGTAATCTGATTGATTTGTTGGATAAGGGTAGAACAATAACTGGAGATTACTATTCGACATTACTGACCACCCTACGGGAAAAAATTAAAGAGAAAAGAAGCGGAAAGCTACCCAAAGTTATTCTGTTTTTACAGGACGACGCCCCAGTACACAAATCTCATGTTGCCATGCAAAAATTCGTGATTTAGGATTAGAATTACTAGAACTCCCCCCTTATTCACCAGATTTGGCTCCGTCCGACTATCATCTCTTTCCTCAACTGAAAAAAAGTTCAAAAGGTCGTAAATTTTCTTCCAACGAGGAGGTAATGAAAGCTGTGAAGGACTGGTTTGCAGAGCAAGAAGAAACATTTTTTTGAAAGGTCTAGAGACGTTGCAGGTTCGCTGTGATAAATGTATTCAATTAGGAGGAGAATATGTTGCGTAGGTAATAAAATATTTTGACATTGAAATTTTGTTTGGTTCTATGGTAGGCTAAGAATTTTTCAATATATCCTCGTAATACGATGTGTCGGAGAGAGACAGAATTAAAAAAAAATTGTATTCTCAATATTGCTGCACATGCGCAGATCTGGATTGTTACCAAAGCCCAGCAAGGCCGCAGCCAGGGGGGGGGGGTCCGATGTGGTCCGGACCCCCCCGAAATTATTTTTTTCAGAAATGCCAAATAGTCATTTCACCTAAAATTCTTCGAATAAATTTTTTTCTAGCTACGGCCTCGGACGGACCCCCCCGAAATTTTTTTCTAGCTACGGCCTTGTAGCCCAGCTTCAGTTTTGATTGGCTCATTCCCCATATAGGAATTCTTAGATATATGACTTTATGCTATCCTCGTTCTAGTCATTGAAAACTGACTGAAGTACAAATACTGCATATATATTGGTATTTTCATGAGGGATATCACCCTGAAGAAACTAATGTATTGATCTATTTGCGAGCGTGTCACACAGAAACGTAACATGAAATTGTGGAAATAAATCATTTTCTACCGAGGTTACAGTAGTTTTTTCATGATTTTCAGAGCGCCTGTTAGCTTTTCTATGAAGAAGTTCAGATGAGAATGGACATCTCACGATTGGAACTCATCGCCAGAATCCGATTTACTTGACATTTCGATAAAAATTCACTGTGATATTCAACCGCTATTTGATCTGTTAATAGCCTTTCATGGTACTATAAGCCCTATGTAAATTACACAGTAATTGATGTCATATGTTCTTTTTTCGACCATTTCAAACCACGACGACCGAAATGCTCGAAAAAAGAACAGATGACATCAATCGATGGCCGCGAAAGCCTCAACAAATTCATCGCCATTTAATTGTGATAATGTCACTTATAGTACCTTCACGATTACGTTATTTTGAATAAATAAAACTATAAAAATAACTAATAATCATCAGTCATAATGTGTGATTAGCGCCATCTGAAGTGGTAAGAACGAAACTTTTCTCATACCTCAACGAAATCTAATCATTTTAGACATATGTACTCCTACGCTAAGACAATCTGGTTTTGCCCAACATCGCAGAGTTGTAGGCAACTCAAATTACACACTATAACAGTGACTATAGAGGAAATATAGTCACTGTACACACTATTTGCTTATATCGCCATCCAACGCGGAGAATATCAAATGAAGTACAAATGAATAAGCGGTAGCGTAACTGTAACTGTAGTGACATCTGGTGGCCTTACTCAAAAGGAGGAAAAGCATTTCCTGTATGAGTAAAATTTTCATCGATTTTTTCAAAGTTTTATTGTATTTTATAATAACCAGACCGTAGACGAATCCATAAATGAAGTTTCATAACAAACAGTCCATCTGATCTCGAGTTGAAATGGTGTAACCAACATCTTTCTTTCATATATATAGATAACTAGCTGGCCCGGCGAACTTTGTTCCGCCTAAATGATACTTACGGTGGATTTCACAAATCGCAATCAACGGTGATCGGAGATCAACAGCTTGGTTCTCTGATTTTTGAACTGTCAAATGTTTCAATGGATATGAGCTGTCACACAGAACAGATACATAAAAATAATATGTCAATTACCAATTATAGCAATTTTGGATTTAGTGATTTCCGCAAATATATTTATAAACCAAACAGAAATTCAAAAACATTTTAAAAATTATGAGAAAAGATGAGAATGGACATATCACGATCGAAACTGATCGCCAAAATCGTATATACTTGACATTTCGTTAAAAATTCACTGTGATATTCACGCGCTTCTGGATCTGTTAATAGACCTTCATGGTACTATAAGTCCTATGCAAATTACACAGTAATTGATGTCATATGTTCTTTATTCGACCATTTCAAACAACGACGACCGAAATTCTCGAAAAAAAAACAGATGACATAAATTGATGGTCGCGAAAGCCTCAACAAATTCATTGCCATCTAATGGTGCTGATGTCAAATATAGTACCTTCACGATAAGATGTCTAGAATAATGAGTCAATTATGACATGACAGCAGAATGGCATCTTTTTATAATGAAAGTTTTCTACTTTTCCTAAGAACTAATATACATCAGAATGTCAGGAATATAAACACACATTATTGCTTGACAAAATTATCTACCATTAACACGCCACGTTCGCCAGAATAAATTCAAGTATTTGAAATTACTGATGAAAATCAGTCATAATTTGTGAATAGCGCCACCTGAAGTGGAAAGAACGAAACATTGCTAATATAATCAATTTGGTCACAACAAAATCTAATCAGTACCTACACCATTATTCTAGACATCCTACTTCACGATTACGTTATTTTGAATAAATAAAAAATAACTAATAATCAGCCATAATGTGTGAATAGCGCCATCTGAAGTGGTACGAAATCTAATCATTTTAGACATCTGTACTCCTACGCTAAGACGTTTTGGTGTTGGCCAACGGCGCAAAGTTGTAGGCAACTCAAATTACACACTATTACAGTGACTATAGTGGTAATATAGTCACTGTACACTCCATCTAACGGAGAGAATATGAAATCAAGTACCTAAGAATAAGCGGTAGCGTAACTGTAACTGTAGCGACACCTAGTGGCCTCGCTCAAAAGGAGGAAAAGCATTTCCTGTATAAGTGAAATTTTCATCGATTTTTTGGAAGTTTTATTGCATTTTATAATAACCAGACCGTAGACGAATCCATATATGAAGTTTCATAACAAACACTCCATCCGGTCTCGAGTTATAAATGGTGTAACCAACATCTTTCTTTTATATATATAGATTCTGGGCCACCACCGTGTTGTTTTACGGGTCCAGTGCTGGCACCCTCGCCGTTCGACCAAATCGTTGGAAAATTATGACTTAAATAGAGTTACATCGATTTTCGTCGAGGGAGAAAAGGAAAAAAATTCCGCGTACCTATATTCCGGAAAAGAGAAATAACGAAGCATATTTCGAGAAAGTAATCGGTGCAGATGGTCCATTGTCGGGAGGCTGGCGGAGACGCGTCCCCGTGTGCAGATATAGTGCGTCGTCCTCCTTTGCGTTGTCGCCTTTTCCCCCTTTGGCGCGCGCTAAAAGCGAAGGTACGTAACCGGAGTTTAGCGCACCTCCGGGACCGCTCGTAAAAAAACATTCCGTGACAAACTGCCCCCTCCTGCCGCCGCCCCCCGCGCCCTACGACGTCCAGGGCACGACGACACGTTCTTGTTTGTTAAGCAGGATCGTAGCAGCCACTCCACGATTACTTCGCAGGGAATATATTGAATGGAATCGGTAGGAATTGAAGGGGGAGAATGGGCGAGGGGAAGGCCGGGGGGCCCAAATGAGGTAGTCCGAAAGTAAATTTCCAATTAAATTTTTGCTGAACGGTGCTTTTGACGTGGACCGATGGACTTTCGTAATGTCGACGACGAGTTAATGCCGATTTCTTTCCATCAACCCTGATCTCGTGACCGTCTGAAGATTCTCTTTCTCTTCGAGGACATTCTGGACCTTCTTTCATCACGAAGGGCCGCTGGAATTTCATTGCACCCGCCCTGAATTGATTTTGATGAAAATTACGTCAATTTTTTTTCGAATAGGGTCTGTTGCCGTTAGATGGCGTTACGAGTAAAACAATGCCCAATAGTGAGTAGAGTCAATCCAAAGTTTCTGAATTTCAAGAAGAAAAAGTTCTAAGAACATCAGACCGCAAACGTTTAATTTTCGAGATACAGCTCGTTAGTTTATTCTCACAGCATCTGCATTTTCCGAGGTATTGAACTGATATTTTGCAAAGACATAGATAAACTGCTCCACAAGGAATATCGTATTCAATCGTGTTTGAAAGTATGTAATCTTCGAGAAAATCGCTGGAAAAATCATTTAAAACTCAATAACAACTTGAATCGATCCAATAAAAATCAGTATGAGACATTTCGTCAATCTGGTCGCCTTTTTTCAGAAGTTTGGTCCTCTGCATATGCTTCATTAATGTTCTTATTTTGAAATGAAGTCAGTTTATCAACGGCTTCGATTTGAAACGAGTTGTCTGAAAATGCCAAGACGTAAATCAACAAACGCTGAGGCTAATAGGGCTATCGGAATGCTACAGGGTGGCCTTACTTAGGTTGTTGTAGCGGAAAGGCTCCAAGTCAGCCAAAGTGTGATTCGACTTTGGAATAGGTTCAGGGAGACAGGTTCCGTGTTCGTCCAGTAAGAGGAGTTCCATTAACACGTGACCATAAGCGTCAAAGACTGGAATGGACAAGGCAACATATCAATTGGAACGATCAATGGCTTAGTGTCCTTTTCACTGATAAATCCAGATATGGACGATTTTCAGATTCTCGAAGAATAAGGGTATGGACAATCCCACGCATACCCTGTAATCGTCGCTATGTCCAAGAAGTCCATCCATTCCGAGGGGGTAGTGTTATGGTATGGGCCGGGATATGTTTCAACGGGCGCACAGATCTACACATTTGTCCTGGGAATATGACCGCCTTACACTATAGGGAGCATGTAATTGACAATGTTGTGCCAAATTTTCACGCTGCTATTGGTGGAACTTTTCAATTTCTAGACGATAACGCTAGACCGCACCGTGCAGCCATAGTTGAGAATGCGCGCGTGGAGCTTGGTATTCCACATTTACCAATACCTCCACACTCACCAGATTTGAATTGCATAGAACAGGCATGGGATATGCTCCAAAGAAGATTAGATAATCATCAACCTACCCCAGAATCCTTAAATGATCTGAGAGAGCTTCTGCCCCGTTTATGGAACCAAATTCCTCAAGAAATGTTCAACAACCTCGTGCGTAGTATGCAAAGAAGATGTCAAGCTGTTATTGATGCCCGTGCAGGCCATACATTGTATTGATAGTCTTTTCTTAACCACCTTGTATACGCTGCAGACCTACAGGCTGAAATTCATTTGCAACTTGAAATCATATTAATATGAATGTTGATCATATTTCTTATTTTAACTATATTTCTTTGCAATTTCGATGGAATCTTGGACCCCATTTACATTTTGAAGAGTATTCCGTGGCATTCTACACGTATATGTAGGGTTTCTTCTCGCCGAATCGGTGATGAAACGATCCAGAGCAGGTGTTTTTTTTTCGTCGCCCACCAAGCCTTGGTCTTTCCAACACGGAACCTGTCTCCCTGAACCTATTCCGAAGTCGAGATATCACAGTTTGGCTGACTTAAAGCCTTTCCGCTATAACCACCCTGTAGCATTCCGATAGCCCTATTAGCCTCAGCGTTTGTTAATTTACGTCTTGGCATTATCAGAAAACTCGTTTCAAATCGAAGTCGTTGATAAACTGACTTCGTTTCAAAATAAGAACATTCATGAAGCATATGCAAAGAACCAAACTTCAGAAAAAAGGCGACCAGATTGACGAAATGTCTCATACTGATTTTTATTGGATCGATTCAAGTTGTTATTGAGTTTTAAATGATTTTACAGCGATTTTCTCGAAGATTACATACTTTTGAAAACGATTGAATACGATGTTCCTAACTCTTGTGGAGCAGTATACAGGGTCTTTCACGAGGAACCTCACCCATATTAATACGGGAAACTACTGAACGTATTATCATGAAATTCAGCACTTATAAGTATTTCACGATGCTGATGAAATCTAAAATATTTTCAAGGCATGAGCACCTCCGGTTTTTCCGGAAATGACGTCAACTTCCGTTTTTCAAATTAGAACACCATTTTTTTATTGCAGAAATAGATTCCTTAGAAAATTTCAAGTTATTTTGATGTAACATTTTTCAGTTTTGGTTGGAAAATTCTCTCTGAGCGGGAAAATTCGAAAAAAAATCGAAAATAGAGCTCCGCTGAAACAAGAATAACTTCGAGGTTTTTGGATGGAAAACTTTCATTTTTGGGATTTTCAAGATGTAAGATTGATGTATCCAACTTTAAAAATCGAAATCGCGATTCATGATACAGGGGGTGAAAAAATAGCTTTCAAAGTTAGGGATGACAAAATCGTGAAAAATAAATTTTTTCAAATTAGAACCCCATATTTTTATGGCAGATATTGAATCTTCGTTAAAAAATAATGTGAGTGTATGCATCACACCCTTGCCCCAAAATGGATATTTTCTGAGTTATTCACAAAAAACTGTTTTTCGTCTTGAATTTTCAGCTATTTCTTTTCCCTTCACGCCAAAAAGATGAATTTTTCATAGTTTTCTTAACGAAAGATCCGACATTTCTCAAGTTTGTCATGGTTCTGTTAATGGTATCTCTCGTTGGTCTGGGTCGGTCAGGAAACCTCTCAATGAACAGTCGAATCGTTCTATCTACAACTTTATTACATTCTCCATGAAGTAGAATGAGATTTAAATAATCTTCATTGGTAAAATTAGGCATAGTGATCGATTTTATATTTTAATACAAATTATCACCAAATTAATAGTAAACACAAAATGCTACTGAATAAAGAGGAATTTGGCAGATGTAATTAATGATATCTATCATTGAAAAAAAAGAATGTGAATCATGGTAAGTTTTTGCATATGGTTCATAAGGAATTATTTATTTATCACTGGAGAGAAAACCGATGGCCGATTAGTTGAAATAAAGAGGTTTCCGATACAAATTCGAATCCAAATTCGCCATCTATTTAGGAACAACCTGTAACTTTTTTCTCTTGCATATTAGGGTGGTAAAATCTTAAACATGGTTTAAGTAACAGTTCCTGAAAATTTCATCTTTTTGGCGCGAAGGGAAAAGAAATAGCTGAAAATTCAAGACGAAAAACAGTTTTTTGTGAATAACTCAGAAAATTTCCACTTTAGGGCAAGGGTGTGATGCATACACTCACATTATTTTTTAACGTAGATTCAATATCTGCCATAAAAAAATGGGGTTCTAATTTGAAAAAATTGATTTTTCACGATTTTGTCATCCCTAACTTTGAAAGCGATTTTTTCACCCCCTGTATCATGAATCGCGATTTCGATTTTTAAAGTGGATACATCAATCTTACATCTTGAAAAATCCCAAAAATGAAAATTTGCCATCCAAAAACCTCGAGGTTATTCTTGTTTCAGCGGAGCTCTATTTTCGATTTTTTTTTCGAATTTTCCCGCTCAGAGAGAATTTTCCAGCCAAAACTGAAAAATGTTACTTCAAAATAACTTGAAATTTTCTAAGGAATCTATTTCTGCAATAAAAAAATGGTGTTCTAATTTGAAAAACGGAAGTTGACGTCATTCCGGAAAAACCGGAGGTGCTCATGCCTTGAAAATATTTTAGATTTCATCAGCATCGTGAAATACTTATAAGTGCTGAATTTCATGAAAATACGTTCAGTAGTTTCCCGTATAAATATGGGTGAGGTTCCTCGTGAAAGACCCTGTATTTGAAGAAACAAATACTCATTTCTGACAATGACGCACAAATGAGTAAATGAATTTCAATCTAAAGTACTTTTCATTTTGATTAAGAGTTCATTAGAAAATTCAAAGAACGTCACAACGTTGCAAAAATTTCCTACATTTTGATTGCGTGGTAGGACAGTTGCTAAGTTTAGTTCTGATGATTTCGAAAATTGGCTTCACTATTTACACTGCGCAAAAAAATTAACGCACATTATGGAAATCTCAAATTTATTCTACAACTGAAGGTTTTCTCAATGATAATTATTTTTATCAGAATTATGTATGCATATGTTATCCACTTTCAACGTTTTTCTTCAATACAGATGTTTTCTCCCAGCAAGAATAAAAAAAGATGATATTATCAGATTTTGAATGTATTGGCTCCATTCTAAAATCAGTTGTTCTCGATCAATTCTAGTGATCAATAGTTTTTCTTTCGTTTGATTTTCTACACTTGATGGCTATGCAACGCGAAACACGCAATTTGACCCAAGAGGAATGTGACCAAGCGGTATTTTTGCGAGAAGAAGGGTGGACATACACAAGAATTGTAGAAAGGTCTGTAGTTTCCCATACAAGTGTGTCCAGAATGTTGCAGCGATTCAGGGAGACGGGTATGAATGTCGGAAGACCAGGACAGGGTATACCACGGGTAACAACTGCCATTCAAGAACGTTACTTGAGAGTTTCTTCGTTGAGACAACGGTTTGCAACCGCTCACCTCCTTCAAAATCAGCTTGAGCAAGCTCATGAGGTGCAAATTAGCACTCAGACAATAAGAAATCTCCTCAAAGAATATG
This sequence comes from Adalia decempunctata, assembly GCA_951802165.1. Taxonomy (NCBI): domain Eukaryota; kingdom Metazoa; phylum Arthropoda; class Insecta; order Coleoptera; family Coccinellidae; genus Adalia; species Adalia decempunctata. The sequence continues at coordinate 2,010,033 of OX637695.1, read as the reverse complement.
ATTTAAGGCCTCGTGTCGCGGCAAGAGGCCCAGCTCTCACCCCAGCCCATCGAAGGGCGCGTTTGGATTTTGCGAGAGAGCATATACATTGGGAAGAGGCCGACTGGGAAAGAGTTCTCTTCACAGATGAGTCTAGATCCTGCCTCTACCATTGTGATCGACGTTCCCTTGTATACAGACGTCCACATGAAAGATATGCTCAGTGCAATTTCCTGAATACTACTGGTTTCGGGGGAGGATCGATTATGGTATCTCTTCTTTCACATGAGATTCGGTGAAATCCTGAGTTTTTCTTCCATTTAATGTGTCTTGTTTCGTTCAAAACCTTCCCGAGAGAACATTAAAAATTAGTTATAAAGTCAATGTAGAGTAAACTTTCATTAAAATTGAGATTTTCAGAATGAGCGTTAATTTTTTTGCGCAGTGTATTATTGAATGACGCGTCTCGTCTTTCTATAGTCTAAACTCTAAGGAACAAAACAACTCTCAGGAAAATGTTTATTTATTTAGATTTCTGGCCTCTGGGTTCACCTCTAATATAAATGTATTCTTGGAATCCTTCTTAGTAGTGAAAAATCCCTTCCAATATCACTGAATGGATCCTCCAACTCTGATAGTTCATTACAATGTTGAAAACTGCCTTGACGCACTGTTTGCCGGATACAAATTCATCACTTAAACCTGGAATAAAATTCTGTCGTAAAACGAAAATGACACTTCTGGAGAGCGAATCTATAATCGATTACGCAAATCCACGATCCGATGGAATCCTCCATATTGGAGTTTCTCTTTTCAATCAACGCAATCCAGAAGGCCGTTATCCGGCCCGGCTAGAAAACTTCGAGAGGAGAAAATGGCCGCTGAACTTTATACCGACATAATGAATCCGATAAATCTCGCCATATTATGCGTTCGAGAAGCCATTTCGAGAGTTGAAATGCTTTTCCGTGCTCTATGGACGGAGGTGAACTTCGATATATTATTTTCATTATGGGCGGATTATCATTCTCGGGAATATTCGGGAGGGATAGTTTTGTTCATTGGAAGGGTAGTTTTTCATCGGCTATCGGTGCATGAGTAATGAAATGGTTTTGTACGGTGAAATATGGAAGATTTATCGATTTTATTGAATTGAACACTAACGTCTTGGTCAGAAAGTTTTTGTGCTTTTCAAAGTTGGATATAGTGAAACGTAGTAATGAAAAAGGGAGAAAATAACACTCAGTTACGAGGATGTATTGATATCTAGTTAGCCTAGACCAGTTCCATGCATAAACAAAATATTGCGATACCATATCAACGAACATTAACTTATTACAAGTGTCAATGTAGAGTTCGACGTCAAAAAAGTAAACCAGAGTTACGCAGTAAATTAAAAAAAGATGTCCATCGAAATTTTAAGAATCGAAAAATTGGAGTATCGAGCCATCATCAAGTACCTGTATTTGAAAGGGTTAAGAGGTAAACAGATTTACGAAGATATGCTTTATACCCTTGGTGATCAATGTCCTTCGTATGCGACCGTGAAAAATTGGACTGCAAGCTTCAAAAGAGGTAAATGAAGATGATGACCGATCGGGAAGGCCAGTTTCTGTGTCAGTCCCCGAATATATCGATGCAGTTCATGACATGATTTTATCAGACCGTCGAATTGGGCTAAAAAGGATATCTGAAGCACTGAAAATTTCATACGAACGCGTTCATAGTTTTACGTCAATTTGGACATGAGAAAAATTTCTGCAAAATGGATCCCCAAATGTTTGAATGTTGACCAAAAGCGTGCAAGGGCAAAAGCATCGCGTTCGAACTGTGCTCGATATGAAAACGATGTAGACTTCTGAAACCGAATTGTTACTATGGATGAGACTTGGGGTACATTTCTACGATACAGAAAAAAAGTAACAATCGGTGGAATGGCGACACTCTGGTTCTCCAAGACCTAAGAAGTTTCGTGTCCAAAAATCCGCTGGAAAAGTTCTTGCTTCAGTTTTTTGGGATTGCCATGGAGTAATCATGATTGATTTTTTGGAAAAGAGTAGCACAATAACTGGAGATTACTATTCGACATTACTGACCACTCTACGGGAAAAAATTTGAGAGAAAAGACGCAGAAAGCTATCCAAAGGTATTTTGTCTTCACAGGACAACGCCCTAGTACACAAATCTCATGTTGCCATGCAAACAATTCGTGATTTAGGGTTAGAATTACTAGATCACCCCCTTGTTCACCAGATTTGGCTCCGTCCGACTATCATCTCTTTCCTCAACTGAAAAAAAGTTCGAAAGGTCGTAAATTTTCTTCCAACGAAGAGGTAATAAAAGCTGTGGAGGACTGGTTTGCAGAGCAAGAAGAGACGTTTGTTTTTGAAAGGTCTAGAGATGTTGCAGGTTCGCTGTAATAAATGTATTCAATTAAGAGGAGAATAGGTTGAGTACTAAATTATTTTGACATTGAAATATTGTTTGGTTCTATAGTAGGCTAAGAATTTTTCAATACATATATCCTCGTATATGAATTTTTCACAACTGATTTCTACGAACAGTTCTAAAACTGGTTGACAAAATTTCGAAGCTAAGAAGAAAATTGACGAAAAATATGTAGAGGAAGTGCATTGAAGACAGAAAAGAAAGACTGACGACTCTCGGGTCTCGTTCCATTGTCGAAGGTTATAAACCACAGAGCGGATTGATCACAAATTTTCGGGTCTTCTTCTTCAATGCAGAAGAAGTCCAGTTATAATGTACAAGCAGGCCGTCCCAGCTTCGCCCGTGTAGAAATTTGTTTCACGCGGCGGTTTCATCTTCAACCTGCCATATCTTTTGATGTACTTGTTGTAATTGTGTGATGTGAAGGGCAATTTCGTTCTAAATTAAATACTGGGGATAAATAACGTATTAGGTTGGATGAGGATCAATACCCAATTCATAAAAACTCACTCCTAAATAGTGCATAATTTTGGAAAACATCTGATTACCATAAACAGGTAATAGCAAGTCAATCTTGAGAGATAGATATATGCTATCGCGGACTTTTTTTAGAACTATTTGAGAGGTACATTTCCGTCATACATTGTATCCACGTAAGTCTCACGGTATTTGCAGCGCACGTGAAAATAGCTGATTATGGCTGATTTTTTTGTAATTATTGAAGATATAGTAGGTATCCTTATTTTTTGGGTAAAAAGTATAGCCTATGTCATTCAGGGATAATGTAGCTTTCTGAGGGTGAAAGAATTTCTGAAATCGGTCCAGTAGTTTTTGAGCCTATTCGTATCAAACAAACAAAAATACAAATCTTTCCTCTTTATAATATTAGTATAGTATAGACTACATAAAGAATGAAGTGAAGGAAGTCATCAGAATCTCGTTTCAATTCTACAATAATTTTTCAAAACTCTCTGACCTTTGGTTATGTAATATCTCACCATTTTTTTTCGAAATCGTCGCTATCGTACTGGGCCCATTTTGGGCCAAAATAATTCGTTCGGCGGAGCATGTGGAACAAAGAATGCTCGCCCTGTATTATTCATGTACCTTCGTAATGATTTCTTGTCAGAATTAGGGTGGAAAAGGGACTAGGAGCGAGTGTGGTGCGGAATTTTTAAATCTCATATTGTTATTTATGAATATGACGTAAGGAGGGAAACTTGCGTGAAAATTTCCGGGAGAAAAGCGAGGGTGAGCTTTTCTTTGGTCCGGCCCTCGACCTGTGTTTATGCCCGGGATAATGGAAAAGATGAAAGCGTATTGTGTTTCAAAATTCGGCGAATTCGTGAAATCAGGTTGGATTGTTGCGATTTTCTATACGGAAGAGGTCGAGATGAAGACTTACAGGCCGTTCCAATCAAATATTCAAAACGACTCTGATCATAGCTGATCGTAAAATGGACATAAAATGTTGCGATACTTCAAAAATCTCAGTTTTGAGCGAAAATGACCATATTTGTCAATAAAACAATATATCCGGAGTTTCTAACGCCGTTATGGATTGAAGAGGCAATTCGAATCTTCCATAATTGGACATTTGCGGATCGATAACACCCATACTGCGAACGGTCTGAGCTCAGAACTCGAAAATGAAATATCGAAAAAATAAAACTGAAAAAATTCGTTACTTATGAGGGCTATATGGCCGACTTTGGTGTCAAAATGTAAGTTTTCAAGGTCGCTGAATTCAATAAAAAATATTCCAGAGCGCTAACTAGCATCCTTTAGATTTTCAGCTGTCAAATGGAATTTTTTGAAAAATTGGAAATTTGAAACTCTCGTAGCTTCCGTCCCTTTCGTCTTATCCACCATTCGTTTATATTTTGTTGATCAGTATACCTCAAAGTATCTCTGTGCAATATATGAGCGATTACAAAAATCTCAAATTTTGGGTGAAAAATGACAAAGGGGTATGACCCCCTAAAATACGATATTTGCCAATAAAAAATATATTTGGTGAGAATCTAAACTACTTATTGAATTTTCAAGTCGTAGTTCCTATTCGAATCTTCAGTAAAAGCAATTTTGCGGACCGACAGCACCCTTACCTTGAGTGGCGTGAGCTCGTGAACAGAACTCGAAAATGAAGAATCGAAAAATAAAAAGTGGAATATTTCATTACCTATGGGGGCTACATGAGCGATTTTGGTATCAAAATGTAGGTTTTCGAGGTCGCTCCATTCAATGAAACACATTTCAAAGCCCTAACTATTACCGTTTAGATTTTGACATGTCAAATGGCATTTTTCGAAAAATCGGACATTTCAAACCGTCATAACTTCCGTCCCTCTCATCGCCGCCAATAGTTATTTATATTATGTTGATCAGCATAGCCCAAAGTATCTCTGTGCGAAATATGAGCGATTTTAAAAATCTCAAATTTTGGGTGAAAAATGACAAAGGGGTATGACCCCCTAAAAACACCGTATTTGTCAATAAAAAATATATTTGGGGAGGATCTAAACTAGTTATCAAATTTTCAAGTTATACTTCCTATTCGAATCTTCAATAAAAGCAATTTTGTGGACCGACAGCACCCTTACCTTGAGTGAGGTGAGCTCGTGAACTGAATTCGAAAATGAAAAATCGAAAAATAAAAAGTGGAATATTTCATTACCTTTGGGGGCTACATGGGTGATTTTGGTATCAAAATGTAGGTTTTCGAGGTCGATCCATTCAGTGAAAAATATTTCATAGCCCTAACGGTCACCGTTTAGATTTTGACCTGTCAAATGGCATTTTTTGAAAAATCGGAAATTTCAAACTCTCATAGCTTCCGTCCCTTTTCTCGCCGCCAATAGTTATTCATATTATGTTGATCAGCATAGCCCCTAGTATCTCTGTGCAAAATATGAGCGATTTTAAAAATCTCAAATTTTGGGTGAAAAATGACAAAGGGGTATGACCCCCTAGAAACACCATATTTGTCAATAAAAAATATATTTGGGGAGGAACCAACCTTGTCATGAAATTCTTAAGTTATACTTCCTATTCGAATCTTCAATATAAGCCATTTTGCGGGCCGAAAGCACCCTTACCTTGAGTGAGGTAAGCTCGTGAAGAGAACTCGAAAATGAAAAATCGAAAAATAAAAAGTGGAATATTTCATTACCTTTGGGGGCTACATGGGTGATTTTGGTATCAAAATGTAAGTTTTCGAGGTCGCTCCATTCAATGAAACACATTTCAAAGCCCTAACTATTACCGTTTAGATTTTGACATGTCAAATGGCATTTTTTGAAAAATCGTAAATTTCAAACTCTCATAGCCTCCGTCCCTTTCCTCGCCGCCAATAGTTATTCATATATGCATATGTGCACTCAAAGATTAGATATGGGATCATCTTCTGGGCAAGGTCTCCAAAAGTTGAGAGAATCTTCCTGCTGCAGAAAAGATGCTTGAGAATCATTTTCAAGATGAAACGAACTGAAACTTGCAAAGACATTTTTCAAGGTTTTGGCATACTGACCCTATACAGTCTGTATATATATGATGCTGTAATGTTTGTCATCAATAATCCAACTGAGTTCAAACATATGGAACATTCCTACAACACCAGAGGGAAAAATCGCCTGACTGAGGATAAGCCCAATTTTACATACTTGCAGAAAAATGTTACATATAGTCTGTTAACAATTTGGAATAATTTACCACAAAAATTTAAAAATCGATCACTCGGTGTACAAAAAAGTAGCCTAAAACGGTTTCTTGTAAACAAATGCTATTATAGTTTCAGCGAGTTCCTGAATGAGAAAAATTATGGGGAACTGTAGAGTTTGTTTTTTGTTTTTTATTTAAATTTCTTTCTTGTATTCTTGTATTTTGACATGATCAACACCTGTACTGGTTCTAAGATCTAATAAATGTATCTCTCTCTCTCTCTCTCTCTATAATGTTGATCAGCATAGCCCCTAGTATCTCTGTGCAAAATATGAGCGATTTTAAAAATCTCAAATTGTGGGTGAAAAATGACAAAGGGGTATACCCCCTAAAAACACCATATTTGTCAATAAAAAATATATTTGGGGGAGGATCCAACCTTGTCATGGAATTTTTAAGTTAAACTTCCTATTCGAATCTTCAATAAAAGCCATTTGGGAGACCGACAGCACTCTCACCTTGAGTGGGGTGAGCTCGTGAACAGAACTCGAAAATGAAAAATCGAAAAATAAAAAGTGGAATATTTCAGTACATATGGGGGCTACATGGGTGACTTTGGTATCAAAATGTAGGTTTTCGAGGTCGCTCCATTCAATGAAAAATATTTCAAAGCCCTAACTATCACCGTTTAGATTTTGACCTGTCAAATGGCGTTTTTTGAAAAATCGGAAATTTCAAACTGTCATAACTTCCGTCCCTTCCCTCGCCCTCAATAGTTATTCATATAATGTTGATCAGCATGGCTCCGAGTATCTCTGTGCAGAATATGAGCGATTTTAAAAATCTCAAATTTTGTGTGAAAAATGTCAAAGGGGTATGACCCCCTAAAAACACCATATTTGCCAATAAAAAATATATTTTAGGAAGATCCGAACTTGTTATTAAATTTTTAATTCGTACCTCCTAATCGAATCTTCAATAAAGGCCATTTTGCAGACCGACAGCACCCTTACCTTGAGTGGTGTGAGCTCGTGAACAGAACTCGAAAATGAAAAATCGAAAAATAAAAAGTGGAATATTTCATTACCTATGGGGACTACATGGGTTATTTCGGTATCAAAATGTAGGTTTTCGAGATCGCTGAATTCAATAATAGTATATTCTAAAACTAGTTGCAGAATGGGCTCCTATTTCAATACGAATGCGAAATTCGAAAACGAGCGACGAAGGAGCGAGTTTTTGAACGCATGAGTATTGGAATTGCATTCTGCAACGAGTATTAGACGATATTTTCTCTATTTCACGCAAATTTCGTGAAATTCAACGAAAAAAATTCAAATAATAGGTCTTAGTGACTTTCATATTCTATCTTGGCAGTTGGTGTGAATGTTAGGAAATACGAAAATTGACGTTTCTGAATTGACGTTTGCTGAAATTTAAAAGGATCGGAAGTCATTGCTGACAACCACAAAACGAAAAATGTTACTGAAAACGATGCTGTAATGAATTCATTACAGCACTGTTTTTAGTACTGTAATGAACTCATTACGATACTGAAATAGAGAAAATAAATTCCAGAGCCCTTACTTGCATAGTTCAGATTTTCCCTAGTCTTATTGAAGAATTGGTATTGCTCCATAAGGACCCGTGCCAAACGCAAGAAAAAAATGTCTACTTAATTTGAACGACGCGTAAGAGGTGCCATGCATATGGTTAACATATCTACGGCTATGTTAGAGCCGTGATTATGACGGCTGTGGCCAGCCAAACGTTTGGCGAGAGAAGACTTCCCCTTTTCCAGGTGGTTCTCCTCAAAAAAGAAACCTCAGTCGAATCGTACGTCCATCAGATATGCTAAGACAAAGCAGCGCTCATATTCGTTCACGTAGAACGCCTCCGTTCACTTCCCGGGATTCGGAAAATTGAAACGATATCTTAAAACACAGTTTTTCGCAGCCGTTTTCCGCTAGAAGTTTCCCGCTGGTAATGGCTTCAGAAGACGCTGGGCGCGTTGATTGAAACGCGCGGCTTTAGCATAGGGGATTTCATCAAATCGTTTCCGATTCACGAAATAAAAGAAACCGAATGTGTGTGTGTGTGTGCAAGGGTAGTCCCGGGTCCCGTATATGCATGGATTACCGCGCCAACGTCATTACGAACCTCGCCCCTAAAAATACTTCAAAGAAAAGAATGATAACTTCCTCCAGCATTCTGGAGGAGCGGCACATTCCCTGCGCCCAAGTTTTCAGGAAGGAAAGTAAAATGATATACGATTTTTTAGAGTCGAGAATACATTTTTATGCGGAGGGGGATTTGATCATTTAGAATTCTAGACTAAGAAACAATATCAAGCTTTTTAAACGCTAAATAAAGATGCAAATCGCCTAAACTATACTCCATTCACAATTATAAAATCACAACTCTGGCACTGGAAATTTGACACATTCCACTCTGTATCGAAGTTATGACGTTTTTCAAAATATTTTTATGTTCCAAGTCAACACTATGTTGCCCTTTCTACATTCTTAGCGTATTTCTCAGAATTTGAATTTATGCGGAAAATGAATGAATTGGAAAAGATGTGATGGACGAAAATAATTAACGTTCATATGAATTGATAGAAAGGATTCCTTTTCTACTTATTTGCATGAAAAGTACAAGAGATCACTATTGAAATATAATATTTTTGCCATGGAAGAAAATTGCATTGCTTTCACATAATTTTCATATGCATGCTTGTGAAGATTTAATGTTTATTATCCTCTTGAACTGAAAGTTCAAGACTTGACATCAATTGTTGATTCTAATCAAGAATTCATTAAAAAAATCAACCCAAAGATATAAGATGAATTGATGGGTAATTACCAGAATCAAGAATAATGTGAATTTTATTTTGTTGATCACTTTCTTAAAATCAATGTTGGGATATAAAACTCGGCTGCGTTTGTCCAGACAACATCTACAGAATACATTTTTCACCATCTCGACCTTTGAAAGGCGTTTCTTATAGGAGAATTAGGTCTAAGTTCCACCTCATTAGTGAGGTATCTAATGCAAATCTGCTCAGATATCGCCAAATTTCTTGGAAAACCTGAAAAATATCATCCTCATCGACCGCTCGAGGCTCCATCCGATCCATCTACTGCGATGTCTGTCCAAATAACAGCTTTTTCAACGAAATTCCCGTGTACCCCTTCAACCTCGAAATGTAAACATTCGTCCTGGTCTTGAAAATCGTCCTCACGCTCCAAACTGGTGCTAAAAACAATAAACATACGTTAATCTTGGATATTCGACGAAAAACTCACCTGCAAATATCGATTAAATACCAAAAATCTGCGAACAATTCGTAAACTTAACAAAATGTGGAATATCTTTGATACTTTTACTTTGATGTAAACAAAGAAACTGGCAACGTCGTTTTGTCAATAACGATATTTTCTGTGCGCGCACTGACTTTTCATCATATGTTCTGTGCTCTTCATCAGGTTCACCAACTGATAGAAATGTGATAGAAATGGCGATTTGACAAAAGGTAGAAGCCATCTTGTTTTGACATTTCTGTACAGTAAGCATTGAAAAATTATCATAGAAAGACTCACGCCGCAACAACGTTCACAAATTGTTGAAATACTGCTCCACATGAGTTAGGGATATTGACTTGAATTGCAAAAAAATATAGTTGAAATAAGATTTTTGTGATGAAAATTCATATTAATATGATTTCAAGTTGCAAATTAATTTAAGCCTGTAGGTCTGCAGCGTATACAAGGTGGTTGAGAAAAATCGAGTAAAATAACGAAATTTTATTCCCAGAGAATTCAAGCTTTTTTAGACTATCAACAGCTTGACATCTTCTTTGCATACTACACACGAGGTTGTTGAACATTTCTTGAGGAATTTGGTTCCATAAACGGGGCAGAAGATCTCTCAGATCATTTAAGGATTCTGGGGTAGGTTGATGATTACCTAATCTTCGTTGGAGCATATCCCATGCATGTTCTCTGCAATTCAAATCTGGTGAGTGCGGAGGTATTGGTAAATGTGGAATACCAAGCTCCTCGCGCGCATTCTCAACTATGGTTGCACGGTGTGGTCTAGCGTTATCGTCTAGAAATTGAAGTTTCACCAATAGCAGCGTGAAAATTTGGCACAACATTGTCAGTGACATGCTCCCTATAGTGTAAGGCGGTCATATTTCTAGGACATCTGTGCGGCCGTTGGAACATATCCCGGCCCATACCATAACACTACCCCCTCGGAATGGATGGACTTCTTGACATAGCGACGATTACGGGGTATGCGTGGGATTGTCCATACCCTTATTCTTCGAGAATCTGAAAATCGTCCATATCTGGATTTATCAGTGAAAAGGAGACTACGCCATTGATCGTCCCAATTGATATGTTGTCTTGCCCATTCCAGTCTTTGACGCTTATGGTCACGTGTTAATGGAACTCCTCTTGGTGGAAGTCTAGAACCTAGATTCACCTCTCTCAAACGTGGTCTGATGGTTCCGATGGAAACTTGGACCCCATCTGCATTTTGAAGAGTATTTCGTAGCATTCTACACGTAGATGTAACGCCGAAACGGTGATGAAACGATCCTGAGCAGGTGTTGTTTTTCGTCGCCCACCAAGCCTTGGTCTTTCCAACACGGAACCTGTCTCCCTGAACCTATTCTTAAGTCGAGATATCACACTTTGGCTGACTTGGAGCCTTTCTGCTACAACAACCTGAGTTAGGCCACCCTGTAGCATTCCGATAGCCCTATTAGCCTCTGCGTTTGTTAATTTACGTCTTGGCATTGTCAGAAAACTCGTTTCAAATCGAAGCCGTTGATAAACTGACTTCATTTCAAAATAAGAACATTCATGAAGCATATGCAAAGAACCAAACTTCAGAAAAAAGGCGACCTGGGGCCTGATTCTCAAATGTCTATTGGGTCAATGTCGCATGCGACATCACCAGATTGTCGAATGAAATCAAAAATTGTTATTCTCAAATGTCGCATTAGACAAATTTCGATAGACAAGAAGTCGAGTGGGTAGGAGCCACTCGACATTGCTTTTATCAACCTTATTGTCAAAAATGAAAATGAAGTGTCAGAAGTTTTTTCAATTTGCTCTTGCTTTTTTGCTGATTTTTCGCTAAAAACAACCACTCTAATCTATGTGAGATGATCCCCCAACATAAGGGGCCTGTAGCGTTCCTCGAACACCTGAAGAACAGAAGAATCATCACATGGAAGATCGGACCAGTGTGTTTGTTTACTTTTTCACTTTCGACATTGTCATTTTCTGCGAATGAAATAAACTTTGTACGTTTGCGAATCCTTTTGAAAATGATGGACGAAGAAGTAGAAATCCTACAAGCTATTCAAAACCTGGGGGATAATGAAGAAGCTGCAGAATTTGTTAGGCATACCCATTGTTATTATGACTATTTCAGGACATTAAATGATAACATGTTTGTTAAGAGATTTCGATTACTTAAAGATTTAGTAAGAAATTTGATAGATACCCTGTCTCCCTATGTGGAACCTAGGACTAATGAGTCTGCACTGAATCTAGAAGAAATGGGTACATCGAAACACGTATCTTTTTCATTTTGCAGTATCTGAATTAATTTTGATTTTTGTTTTGCCGAGCAATATGTTTAGCAGTTTCCACCTCGAACCTCGATTGCAATGAAATTTTCATTAAATTATTTAAACTTTAACCATTGAGTTAATATATTTCAATGGGCGCGTTCATCCGACTAAGCAGCTACCGCTTCCGCTCCTTCAAACTTCAAAACCATATGATTTTTTCGATCCGTTGTGTCAAATTAGTTAGTAATTTGACACAACGAATCGAAAAAATCATATGGTTTTGAAGTTTGAAGGAGCGGTAGCGGTAGCTGCTTAGTCGGATGAACGCGCCCAATGCTTCAACGAACTTTATATTCTTCTTTGATTCTCAATGCAGAGTTGCCAGATATCCCTACTCGACATAAAATGTCGAGTGACTTCCCACTGTCGAGTAGTTCACGAGAATACCTAATTCGAAAGTCAGTAGCCATTTGCACTCGACATATTGTCGCGTTCTCCATTTCTGATAGACATTTGAGAATCGGGCCCCAGATTGACGAAATGTCTCATACTGATTTTTATTGGACCGATTCCAGTTGTTATTGACTTTTAAATGATTTTACAACGATTTTCTCGGAGAGTACATACTTTTAAAAACGATTGAATACGATATCTCTAACTCTTGTGTTGTGGAGCAGTATATTTCATTTCCCCTGGCTGCTTGGTGAACCACAGAACACAATCTCAATCTATAGACACCACGCTCGAAACATCATCATCGGGCAAATCCTCCAGGACGTCGATTTCATACCCTGCCGAATTCCTGGATGACGTCTCACCCAGGGCGTCCACAGTGCCGCTCCCTAAATAATTCAATGCTTAATTCCCGAAGAAGATTCACTCTCATAAAATGAGTTAACGGGATGGTACACAATGGAAACGTAGTTTTTGCCGGAGAAACTTTCTGCTTTATATCATTTGTGATTCAGATTTTCCATAATGAGAATTCTTTTGATCAGAAAGGAGAGGAAATGAGGGTTTTTATTTACCTTCGTTGTTTATACTTTGCGCGTTTCTAAAAGTAACCTTCCCTTAAATATTCCGCTTCGATAGGCAGAGGCAGATTGTGGTAATATTCAATTAGGCATTCTTCAGTGTTTATGAGGTTGTTTGGTTATTTCCATCGTCTGAAGGAATAATTACATCCAATAGTCTATAGAGAGTTTTTCATGCACAAACCTTCCCCTTGTTTCGTTGTTGATGACTTATTTGTGTTTATGTTTTTGAAGAGATATGTCTTTACTGTTTTCAGCTAGTATAAAATTTCAACAGAAACAAGTTCCTCTGAGAAGTTTCCTTATGGCTTTTTATATTGAATAACTTATCTACAGTGCTTTTAATGACGAGGAACATGAATAAAAATTGAACTATTATCGGTATTTATGTGCAATAATAAACTTTGTTTGAAACACCATATGAAATAATTTATTTTCATGAGAATGCAAACCTCGGTCGACAGAAATTAAAAAGAAAACGCAGTATCAGGTTTTCGTTAGATAAGAACCACATAAAGAAAATCTAATGAGTGCCAAAACCAGGATATACATAGTTCATCCAAGAATTATTGAAATCTCGGGGGGCTCTGGAGAATCGAAATAATGTTGTTAATAGCCCAATCACTTCAGTAATATATTGGGCAGCAGAATTCAGGTTGGTGTTGGAAAAAACACTGACGTTTTGTTCTGTCATTAATATTCGAACAACTTTGGCAAATAATTGCGCAAGTGATAAATCTTTGAATTGAGGCTCTTGAAGAATGTACAGCTGATAAACTAAAAGCCTGCACAGAGCACGTAGAAAAAGAAATAAGAGATCAGTCGAAATATATGGGATGTTATGATATTGCTGACATAAAGCCTTCAATTATGAACATGACGAGTTCTGCCCAGATGAGGAAATAATAACAGTGGCTGTTGAAACAGAATAATTTGAATATTTACATTTCAATATTACATATCTAACCCCCTCATTGTTCACAAATATTGAAAGTTACAATGTCATGACAAAATTTTTCATGTATTAAATAGATCCATTCGTTCAGTTTTGTTTCTGATATCTATTACAATTTTTTCAATCCATTCACTTTGCAGCAACACGCTTCAAATTATCAATTAGATTTTTCTGGTTTAGCGGATATTCATATAAAACTTTGGAAAGGAACATGCTTTTTAACCATCCACGATATTTTTCGTTATCGGACCAGAATTTCCAGGCTGTATGCTCCTATAATTGATCGTTCGAAAAAGTATCAATACAAGATGAAAATAATATGCTGCTGGTATACAGATTCACACGATGGTAATCGTATGTGATAATTGAGGACATTTTCATGTTCAAAGTGCCTTACTTTGAACAAATACCATTTAATTTTAAGATTATATGTATACAGTGTGTTTGGAGGGTGAGTAGCTATAGGTAAATGGTGGATAGGTGATGCTCTTGGCTACTTGTTGCGCCTAATAAAATAACATTTTGCACAAGGTTCGAAGTGTAATAATTTTTTTGCCATTTTTCTAGAAATTTCTCATTTTCTCATTAAAATCTTGATTTTTTTAAATTTAATGCTCGAGGTGCCTATAAAATGATTTATTTTGTTAGTCTATTCTTGTCTTATTCAGATTGAATCATAATTTCATACAAACGTCTTCAAAAAACCTGACAGCGTCGTATCAAACATCAAAATGAGAAAAAAAATGTTGTTTCCACTTTACAAAGTGAAATAAAAAAAATTACATAGTGTGGTGTTTTAAAATGGTTTAGAGACTTCTCTAGTTAATACTCTTTGCAATGGTATGTAACATGTACCATTGATAATCAGATAACTCAACAAAAAACCGTTTTGTCTTCAAGGATGCCTTAACAAAACTATTCCATTGAGCAGGTAAAATCTTTTCTCTCATTCTAACACAGCTAAACATAGCGTGCTCATTTAATGCTCGAGGTGCCTGAGCATTAAATTTAAAAAAATTGAATGTTTAAATGAGAAAAATGGGAAATTTCTAGAAAAATGGCAAAAAAATTATAACACTTTGAATTTTGGGCAAAATGTTATTTTATTAGGCGCAACAAGTAGCCAATTACCTACGGCTACTCACCCTCCAAACACCCTGTATGAAATTAAGATGAAAGCACAGAAAATTTCAAGTTACTTTTTTGTAACTAGAAATAAAGCTGCGACTGGACTTCCAAGGCCTGCTTTAATGTCAATAATTCTTGGATGCACTATATATTTTCCTATTCCTAACTCGTTCGACCAAAAATGACGTAACCTACCATCATCCATTGTCCATTGGAGCTCATTAAGTCGAATCTTACCGGCAGGATTGCGATGTGTCGTCCTACACTGATTCGCTTAATTCCAGCAGTTATTTCGAGTTCTTTTCGTCATTTCGGGACAGATCGGCGTATGCGATAAAAGGACATAATGTCCTTCGAAGCATTTTCTGAATATCCCCACCTGGTAGCGGAATGCGAAGTATGTGGAAATTATGATGAATCCTCACAGTCGATTTTAATTGGATGTGTACGCTGGTTTGATGGGCTTTAATCTGCAGATTTGGACGATGAAGAATTACTCACCGAAGAATTTATGAATCACTTTGTGACCAAGGAAGTTATTCAGATTTGTTTTGGAATTATCTAGGTTGTTTCTGAATCCAACACCCTGTATATCGAAAAAGTTGTCCCATTTTTACGGGACACTGTTTTTTCTTAAAATAAGGTACGCAATAGTATATAACATTACTAGCAAGGTAAGAGGGTTTTTACTGGCGAATGGAGGATATAACTGACGAGCCGCAGGCGAGTCAGTTACCTCCTTGAGCCAGTAAAACCCGTTACCTTGCGTGTATTGTTTTATATTTCATTTGTTTCTCATTTGTAAAAAGGTTAGATAAATTCCAAAAAAATCTCAATAATTTGTCGCAAATGTCGTAAGCTATGGAAGCGTTGCCATGAACATGTCTGTTTATTTTTCTCTACATTTGTTTTGGCGAAAGCGAAAATGAATGTACCAAAAGAAATTATTGAGGTAGCCAGCAGTGTAGCTTCAAGTTTATTACCTGCAAAATCAGCTTCAAGGTACGAGCGAGAATACGACGACTTCAAAAAGTGGCAAAACAAAAATAGTGTAACTGAAGATGTTTTGTTGGTCTACTTGAATCAACTATCAGCTAGATTCAGCCCTAATAATTTATGGGCAAAATGGTCTATGCTGAAAAGCTGCTTGGAAATGAAAGAAAATGCCCCTGTTCGCAGGTTTGTTTTCCTTAAAAAATTTATTGAAAAATATGATGTTTAGTTGTCATTTGCAGATTTCAAAAGGTAATAACGTTTTTGAAACGAAAAAATTTGCGTTATACGCCAAAAAAGGCCAAGGTATAAAGTAAAGAAGAGGCTGAACAATTTCTGTTACATGCTCCTGATGACCAGTGGTTGCTGGCGAAAATTGTAACAATATTTGGGATTTTTGGATGTTGTCGATGTGACGAAATTCTCTCCTTAAACATGAATGATGTAGAAGATATGGGAAAATACGTTATTGTGACATTGCGGCAAACAAAAAATTCAACAACAAGAAGATTCACCATAACCGGTGATGGCTGCAGCTTCAAGCCCTGCATGTTATACAGAAAACATGTAAATCTTCGGCCTCCTGGAACAGAAAGCCTAAGATTTTTTTTGACATACCGACATGGAAAGTGCATTTCCCTTAATGCTGGCCAGCACACTATTGGTGGTGTCCCAAAGCAAATAGCGAAATATTTAGGTTTGAAAGACCAGAGTTATACACCGGCCACTCTTTTCGCAGAACTGGAGCCACTATGGTTGCGGATTCGGGTGGAGATATTTTAGCACTAAAGCGTGCAGGAGGGTGGAAGAGCACCGAAATTGCGATGAGTTATGTCGATGATTCGGTCAACAAAAAAATCGAAATGTCTAGCAAATTATTTGATAGTAAGGAGAGTACAAATGTTCTGCAGTCTTCGAGTCCAGCAGTTTCTGAGTCAGCAGATGGTTCATCATCATCAGTAACAACTCTTTCATCATCAAAAATCTGTGTTACTGGAAATAACAATTGTACCATGATTTTCAACATATATGACGATAAAACAAAATTTTCTAATGTAAATAATACTACTAACTTGTAAAAATTTTGCAAGGTAACTGTCAGTTTTACAAGTTAGTGACTTGATAAAATAAACTTTCTTGATTAATATTGTGTTTTTGGAAACTGACGTTTACAAATGAGAAACAAATAAAAAAATTCCCTTTTAGTTTGTACCTTTTATGAAACCTGTACTATTTCTTAATGTTGACTTGTTTGTGTATCCGCAATACGGGGGTGAACAGAAATCTTTAAAAGCCCGTTATCTGGCGAGACGCAGGAGCGAAATTTAACGTCTACATCGATACCCCCCGAAATCAGAAGCCACCTTGACAACGTTCTTAGACGGGGAACATAAAAAGCGTGAAAGAGTACGACTCGGTATTTTTATGGCGTCTGAAGCGCTAATCCTGCGGCGGCTTGACCCATTCCTGGCGTGCCGAGGAACCCCCGAAAAACTGTCTTCGTGCGTCCGGACCGACTCGCAGATTGTTTTGTCTTTCGATGTTAGTGTCACTTATTGACATTTGCCGATTGTTATAGCGGACGCGTTTTTGCGAAACCGTGTTGTTGAGACGTCACCTCTGCGCGAAAATTCGGCGGTTTTTGCGGTGGTGGAATGAAAATAAAGGGGTTTCCTATGAGAGGGGTTATTCTGAATAGCCCGCTACTTCGGTGGATGTCATTCGTCGACATTTGACAAGTAGAAACTACGCCATTAGGGGGAATGAAACGATACATGCCAAATTATTAAAATTCACTATGAAAATGGTGAAAATTTGGCAGAGACGGTTCGTACAACTCAAACATTTTTGGGTCGTCGTGAAGCACCTTGTCGAACCGTAATTCAGAAATTGGTGGACAAATTAGAGCTGTTGGGACAAGTTAGTGATGTGAAGAATAAAACCCGTGTACGTCGCTGAAGAACAGTCAAGAATATTGCTGCTGTAACCGAGAGTGTTGAAGAAAAACTAGGTTTGTCCATTACTCGTCGTTCCTTGGAATATTGCATTCCACCGTATTTTGCATAAAGATTTGAATCTTAAGGGTTATTAAGTTCAGTTAACACGAAAATCAAGCCTGATTGGGTCCTTGAAATGCATGAACATGATCGGGAATTCCATTGAAAAATCATCTTGAGTGATGAGGCTCATTTCTACCTCGGTGGCTTCGTCAACAAGCAAAATTGACACATCTGGGGCCGGAAAAACCGAGAGTTATTGTTCAAAAGCCTCTCTATCCTCAACGTGTGACTGATGCGTCTTATGGTCCGGCGATGTCATTGGACCTTACTTTTTCGAGAATGAGGCTGGAGCAAAAGTTTCAATGAATGAATTACGCTATCGAGAGATGATTAATGATGTTTGATGGCCGGAATTGGCTTGTTTGGATCTGGACAACGTTTACTTTCAACAAGACGGCGCTACGTGCCGCACAAGCAACGAAACCATTGATCTTTCACGTGAAAACTTTCCGGACCGTGTTATCTCTCGAAGAAGCGTTCACAATTGGCCAGCGAGTTCTTGTGATTCAGCACCTTGCGAATCGGCATTACTGCGACAAAAAATAGAGTCCTACCAATAGACGATCACAAGCCAGGCCAAAAATTCAAGTATAAAATGCCCTTTGCTGTTTTCATTTCCTTTTTTAATATTTCCTTGCTGGAATGTTACAATAAGGACCGAACGAGAATAAATTCTCTATCACAAAAACGCTTATATCTTTTGAACCACTGGACCGATTTTGAAAATCAAAGTCATTTTCGAATCATCTTCTAATTTTTATGAGAACTGTTTTTAAAATAAAAAAACCAAATTTATTTTTTACAGAATTCATGGATTTTTTCTGGAATTCTTCCCACCATGCTTCTTATAGTGTTCTCAATCACTTTCTGGGATGCTGTCTTCCACTTTTGCTTGAATTCCGCTAATGTTTTCGTTGATTTCTTAGTCTTCTTCAATTCTCTTTTTACCAGGGCCCAATATCTTTCGATTGGCCTGAGTTCTGGGTAATTTGGTGGATTGGCCTCTTTGGGAACAAAAACCACCTCATTAGCTTCGTACTATTCCTTGGTGGCCTTGCTGTAGTGGCATGAAGCTAAATCTGGCCAAAAGATTGTTGACACATCGTGCTCACATAAAAATGGTAAAAGTCGTTTCTTCAAGCATGCCTCGATGTATATCTTCGAGTCAACAGAGGCTTGGCCAACGAAACATTTGCTCCTTTTCCCACAAGTGCAAATTGCATGCCAAACCAGGAATTTTTTCGGAAACTTTGCTTGTTTCTTCACGCGAAATTGTTCGTCAACATTTCCACGAGAATCTGCAGTATGAAATTCCTGACCAGGAAGTTGCGAGAAATCAGCCAAGACATAGGTTTCGTCGTCCATCACGCAACAGGAGAAATTTTTCAAGAAATATTTTTTTTAATTTCTTTGCTCTTGATTTCGCTTTTTGATTCTTCACAGCGTTCCTGTCTGGCACTTTCTGCACTTTGTATGTTCTAAGTCCACAACTCGACCTGATTTTCTGAACTGTTGACTGCGAACAACCCACTATTTGGGCCACTTTCCGTCCTGAAAGGTTAGGATTCTTCTGAAAAAGACTGATGGCTTTCTTCACTTTTTTTGGGCTATGAAACCCCTTTTTCCTCCCGGTTCCTTCCTTGCGGTTAATTGTAAGATCTTCGTTAAAGCGCTTAAAAACTCTTGATACCGTTTCCGGACGAACGCGAGCCTCTTTTGCGATTCTTTTGAAGCTCCATTTTTGATTATTTTGGAAAAGTTTCACTATAAATTCTCGTGGTTTTCACTTCGCTTGACATTTTGCGACAGAGAATTGGAATATCTACGAAGTTAATGTTCCACATGTTTCTGACGTTCATAACAAAGCTAACAATGATCAAATTTTGATTTTTTTCTCAATTGCTTCAAGAGATATAGGCGTTTTTGTGATAGTGAATTTATTCTCGTTCAGTCCTTAGTTGTCCTTGAAGTACCAGGTCGTCACGAAACCGTCAAGAACGTTATGATCCACGTAAATCCTTCCCCAATATCTTACCTACTCTCGATATCGAAGTAGTCCTTAGCCGTCGTAACCATAACGATGGAAAAACAAAACCGCGCCGCCATTTTCCGAATTTAGGTCCGCCGCCCGCATCTCGCGCCGCAATATTTCATATCGGATGAACGGGTCGCTAATAGCGGTTCGCAATTCCTCGGAAAAAATGTCACCGCCGCCGCGACCGCCGCACATGGGACCCGGGGATCGGTGGCGAGCGGGACGGCGGGGGGCGCGCGCTCCGTCGCCCAGGTAAGTGATGGATGACTCCCCGGAGATATTTTCCATCATCCGTCCAATCAAGCAAATGCAAATTCCGCCAAGAGTCGTAAAAAGACGCCGCCACAGCAGCTCCTCGATATATGTACCTTCGACTATTTCCAATAAGAAATCGGTATGTACGTGTATTTATCGTATTTACGTATTTGCCGCGCTGGTAATGGATCTCGAGGTTCGATTGGCGATCGGACGTCTTGTTATTTCGAAGAAGAGGCCAGAAATAGAGAGGCTCGACCGATTTGATCATTAAGTACCGTTTCCTAAAGCCCGTATAGGAATAACACTAGATAGCCAACTTCTGTGGAATAAACATGTTGATAATGCTACTGGCAGAGCTACAAGAGCTCTGATGGCATGCAGGCGTCTATGCGGCAGGAATTGGGGCTGTAACCCACAAATACTGCGATGGATGTACGTCATGATTGTAAGACTTATAGTCACATATGGGGCAGTAGCCTGGTTTGCTAAGACAAGTCAGGCAAGTACGAGGAAAATGCTCGACAAAGTACAAAGGCTTGCCTGTGTGTGCATCACGGGAGCTATGAGAACGTGCCCAACCAGGGCGCTTGAGATCATCACAGACCTCACACCTCTACATCTAGTGATTGATAGGGTAGCCCATGAGGCCATCCACAGGAGCAGGCAATGAGAGAGTCAGGTTTTAGAGAGCTTGGTCCTCTCTGAATGACTACACCTCATCTGCAAACCTTCCTAGCGATGTAATGATCAAGAAAGTAAGCACTGAGAAGAACTTCAGTATAATGCTAAGTAAAAGAGAGAATTGAGAAAGGGAATACACCTACTACAATCTCAAAGAAAATACAATGAAATGGTATACAGATGGTTCTAAAACCGCTACAGGAACTGGCGCTGGGATTTACGGGACAAGTGTGCACTATCGCTAGGCTCCTGTACAAGCGTCCTTCAAACGGAAATACTTGCAATCGGAAGATGTCTAGATATAAATCTAGAAAGAAACTATCAGAAATGCGATAAAGCTATTCATCAGATAGTCAAGCTGCTATTAAAGCACTGAGCTCGTACGTCATTGACTCAAAGCTAATTTGGTAGTGCCGAAACAAACTCAATGAGGTAGGCAAGAAGAATTTAATGGTGGTATTCTGCTTTCATCTGTAAGCCAATCTGTAACTTTTTACGAGCTTACAGGAAGAGTGCGATTCTGGACTTTCTTTCGGTGATCTGTAGCTTACAGAAACCGTAAATATTTACGAGTACTCAAGAGATGGTCGGAAGCCTATCGGATGATATATTGTGAGGTTATGTCGAATGCTTTGTTTATTTTCTGGTGAACAACTTTTTGAAATAAGATTCATAATGAATGATAATAATAATATGGCTTTGTTCATGGGCGTAGCCAGCGTGGGGCAGGGGGGGGCAGCTGCCCCCCCCTGGAAGAAAAAATGAGTTAAATTTGCCTTTTCTTTTTATCCCAAAATTTCACATTTTGAACGACCTTGGACCATGACCATGGTTTGCCCCCCCCTGTTATGAATCCTGGCTACGCCCGTGGCTTTGTTATCAGAAGATAACCATAACAGGTGAGTATTATTGCACAATAATATATATGATCTGAAAATCATTATTATTTTTAATAGGAACTTCATGAGAATTGAAAGGAGAAGGTTTCGTGATCCAATGAATCCTTTCGAAATGCCGGATGCTCAGTTTATAAAAATGTTTAGATTGAAGGAGCAGTGCACCATAAACTTCATAACTGCTTTACAGCAATTTTTACCCACAAGAAATGCAAATGCTGTTGCATTACCCAAAAAAGTAATTCAGCCTTTTCAAGTAATTGTTTGAATATAATTGATCTGAGGTTTATACATTTTGGGTGTTGATTAGGTACTCTCAACTTTTTGGCCATAGGGTCTTTCCAGAATTCTGTAGGCTCCAATGCCATTACATAAGGAATATGTAAAATATAATTAAAACCAATCTGAAAACATCATTTGAACTTTATTCATCACTTAACCTCAGTCATAAGTTATAACAAAAATAATAATCTCTTCTAAATATTCATTTATCCTTCAGATAAGTTGGTCCCAAGGTAGGATTAATAATATTGCTTCGGAGAACATAATCGTTCTCCATCTGCTCACGACTTGTATTTTTGGTGCGTTTTCTTTTAGTGCCTATTGAAATATCAACGCTGAAATGTTGAAATAGCAATAAGTATTACATAATGATTAATCACGAATTAACTTACCATGGACTTTTTTTCTCGCCTATTTTTGATTTACAACGAAACGAAAACACGTTAACTAGGTACTCAACAATAACATTCAAATCAAAACTTACGATTGTAGGTTATGTTTATCGATAAGTAGTTCAAAAGTAACACTGTAACTGAGATAGTTATAGGAACAATTCCAGAATAGCAATATTTACGAATCTGTAAGTCGGCCACTTACAGATCGATCGTACGCTATAGAATCGTAGCTTACAGATGAAACGCAGAATACCACCATTAATCTGGGTTCCCGGTCATTCGGGAATCGTAGGAAACGAAAAGACCAATACACTGCCCAGAAAGGGCGCACAAACGCCACTCACTGGCCCAGAACCCTTCTGTGGTATAGGAAAATGCACCTATAAGAAGAAGAAAACCGAAAGAGAAAAACTCTGGCGGAATCTCCCAGGGATGGATCACTCCAAAAAGTTCCTCCGGAACTTTGAAACTGCTAGATCCAAAAAGTATCTGGATCTCAGTAAAAACCAACCTCACCTACTCACTGGCTTTCTCACAGGACATTGTCGCCTAAAGAAGCATCTGTTGAGAATGGGTTTATCGGACACTGATGAGTTTAGATTCTGTGGGGAGGAGGAAGAAACTCCTATTCACCTGGTTACGGAATGCTGTGACATTGCAAGCCAAAGGAAAGAGTGCTTTGGACAAGAAACTTGTAGAAGTGGGGAGTTATCCTCCTTGAAGCCGTCCCAGATACTGGATTTCATCAAATCTCTGGAACTGGAGGGCGAGCTGTAGGTGGCGTGATGATGACAGCTCTGTCAGGGGGCACAATAGACCTTAAGGTCACAGTAGACGGTAACCCCTTTTCACTATAACCATAAAGTCCGTATAGTCTGCGAAAACGCACACGAAGGAATTCGCCTCAGTATGGGAATATAGGGTGAATCCTTAACTTCACATTAATTTCCAGACTGAATGGTTTTCCAATGAAAAGTGATATTTTGACGTTCAAGGAAAAACTACATTTTTTTAAATAAATGACCGTATGTTTATTTCATTATAAAGAGGAAGGTTTGCCCGCCGTTAATAAAAAATAACATCAGTCAAATGACCAGCACGATCACAAGATCATATCCTTTTCAGGAAATTTTCCATAACTAAATCTCAAAGTGGCCGCCCCATGTCCTCGAAAGCCTCACGAATTCCATCTCTGAGGTCTTGAATCGACGCAGGGCTCTTGGCGTGGACCCTCTTTTTCACATGGCCCCAAAGGAAGGAGTCGCAAGGTGTTGAATCACAAGATCTCGCTGGCCAATTGTGATCACCTCTTCGAGAGATAACACGTTCCTGAAGCTTTTCCTGTAAAAGATCAATGGTTTCGTTGCTTGTGTGGCACGTAGCGCCGTCTTGTTGAAAGTAAACGTTGTCCAGATCCAAACAAGCCAGTTCTGGCCATCAAAAATCATTAATCATCTCTCGATAGCGTAATTAATTCATTGAAACTTTTGCTCCAGCCTCATTCTCGAAAAAGTAAGGTCCAATGACACCGCCGGACCATAAGACGCACCAGTCACGCGTTGAGGATAGAGAGGCTTTTCCACAATAACTCTTGGTTTTTCCGAGCCCCAGATGCGTCAATTGTGCTTGTTGAAGAAGCCACCGAGGTGGAAATGGGCCTCATCACTCAAGATGACTTTTCGATGGAATTCTGGATCATTTTCATGCACTTCAAGGACCCATCAGCAAAGACACGACGTTGTTGATGATCAACCGGCTTGAGCCCTTGGGTTAACAGAACTTTATAAGCCTTCAGACCCAAATCTTCATGCAAAGAATCGTATTTCCTGATTCTGACTGAAAATTGATTGTATGAACGTGAAACAGTAACTGATCCAAAATTCTTAGAAACGCAAACGACAAGAACTGAAACTGAAAATGTGGAAGAATGTAATTCTTCCCTAATGAGACGACTCTGATAGCCAGATAGCCCAAACGTCATTTTAGATTTGTAAGAGCAGTCGGTGGTGGAAATAATTAACGCCGAACTTGTCCAGTCATCGTGGTACTAATTAAGCCGAAATATTCATCCAGCTCTACACGTGTACCTTGACAAGAGGGATTGTCATTCGGAATAACAAGATGGGCTAATGTAGCTACCGATAATTAAAGTTGATCAATAAAAAGAGAAATCGTTGATCATAAAGGCTGTGTTGAATATATCCTGCTCTTGAGGCCGGGTGCAAGAAAGATGGAATTGTGGCTTTCATGAAGTAGCAAATTCATCTCGATCGACTCTGAATACCTACTACTAGCCCAGGCAACAAATATATCCCAGAGATCTCCCTGCGACTTCTTTTTAGGAAGTTGTGACGCCTTTTGTGACTTCTTTGGGAGGTCGCAGGGAGCTCTATATCTCCTCCAAATGTCCGCCACAAAAGAGTTCCCAGAGAGCTCTTGGCGATATCCTACGTGGATATTCTCAAACAAGTCACACTGGGAGATCGCATATACCTCCCGCGGCGAGGACTTTGAGAACTTCTCATCAACCTCCTTTTGTGAGATCTTAGCGAGCTCGCATTGCGAAATGTATAAGATATTCTCAAATAGGTCACATTGCGAGATGCATAAGAAGTTCCTACTCAGGCCGCTTTGCACAGGTATATAGGTACAGGTGGCATTGCGAAATGTATAAGATACTCTTGTACACAAGGAGACCTATTCGAGTTGAATTCAGAATA
This sequence comes from Adalia decempunctata, assembly GCA_951802165.1. Taxonomy (NCBI): domain Eukaryota; kingdom Metazoa; phylum Arthropoda; class Insecta; order Coleoptera; family Coccinellidae; genus Adalia; species Adalia decempunctata. The sequence goes on along the minus strand of OX637695.1, from coordinate 1,984,916 downwards.
TCAAAGTCAGATTTGTCCTATTCCTGATGTAATGGGAATCTGTATATTAGCTATATTATTGAATTGAACTACACAACAAACAGTGTTAAAAGTTATTTAATATTTTCGGATGCAACAGAAGGTAAACTAAAACAAGCGAATATCTCCTTTAATCTTTATTATTAACAAATGTTAACAAAAAATATAGAAAAAAATAATTTAGAACATTCTATTTCTTTCTTCCTCTGGATACAATGTCTCAACCAATCTTCAGAAAAGACTCCTCTGTTGTCCTCTTCATCAGCTTTATCACATCTGGAAGAATAAAAATGACATGTACAGTAATGAACTTTTGTTGGTCAGTGGTTTATACATTCATAAAATCGCGAATGAACATTGTGTCGAGTTCTTCTTGAGCATAAATTGAACAAATTAGATTCAACAACAAAAATTCAATGCCCATTCATATAATATCAGCTTGAAACAATATGAGATATAATTCCAAACAGTTCCTGTGAAAGTGTCGAATCCCTTTTCATGGAAGTGTTTTGTTTTATTACTATTGGAGTTGCAACAATGGTTCCCACAGGAATTTGTAAACTATGCCTATTGAGAATTACCAATAATAAATAATTGGTAATGGTTATATTCGTATGACAAGATTTTTTTTTATGTAATATGAAAGTTATTTATTTATGTTATTCTATTCTTATTCCAGCATAACAAAAGTCTAGTCATAGGAAGTGGATAAAAACTCTCAGCCGTATTGATGTTTTTATATCAAGTACAGTGGTGAAAGAAAACTTCCACCTCAACGGAGTTAATCTTTAAATAGAGGCTGATAAAAAAAATGTGTTTTTTGGGTATTTTCTTGAGGTTCGCAATTTATTTCATGACTGAATCACCCTGTATCCTTTGAAGTCCATGATGATATGTTTTGAAAAAATCAAACAAACATCTTAAATCAACCCAAAAATACAGGGTGTCCACTTAACCTTCATTGTGAATAGTTTCTATAATAATGGATCACCTAATATGAATACTGGGTATTTCAGGTTTTTTCGATAACAACATATGTAGTGAAATAGTTCATTTTGCGAACGTTCTCGCTCTGGAACTGACATATTTTATACTTTCAAAATCGGGCATGCATTCAATTCTGGATAACCCTGTATTCGTAAAGATTTTCGGTCATATTCCTCTATATGGTTGCTCCCTGGGGATAGAATGAAATGTTTCTTGAGAAAAATTGAAGTTCATTCGATTCTGTTCCGAGATACGAGCGTAGTAAAAGTGGGTAATTCTCAACAGCCTTGTATCTCCAAAACTATACTCCATTCACTTTTATTTAATCACATAGGAGGTCATGGTTTAGTTTTCAGGAGTTGGTGCCCCTGATAAAAAATCTGTGCGCATACATAGAATATCGTTAATTACAAAACAACGTTGCCAGTTTCTTTGTTTACATCAAAGTAAAAGTATCAAAGATATTTTGGCATGGGTACAAACGGCAAATTTGAATTGGGCCAAAAATCGATTTATAAGCATAAATAAAGCAAAAGTAAGTACTAATCGCCTTTTTTACACTTGATAACGAAGTTTTTTTAGGTATCTGGCAGTTTGGAAAGATTTCAAACGAAATTCCGGTCCCCCAGAAGTTTGGTTAGTTTCGGTACCGTTTTTGGTGCCCAAAATTTATTTGGAATGTGTAAATGGACAAAAAAGGCTTCCTTATACGATCTTTTCACGAAAGCGACCGGAAAATATGGTTCACGTAGGATTTTCGAGGAATTATGAGGAAAGAACTTGCAGAATGAAATTGCACGATTTTCGTAAGTAAACGTTTTTTGGATGGCCATCATCGGTCTCTAAATGACTATTGTTGATCGTTTTCACGTTTCAGAAAAAGAACCACTTCGTATAAGCCCATTTTGAGAAAATTTGTGTATGTAACATTCAACGGTAGGTATTTTCTCTTAATCGAAAGAATATATTATATCTAGTGCTACTTCTTTCAAAAGAGACACAAGCTTTTAATGCTGTGAGGGCCCTATAATGTGGAGGAGTTTGTGTCTTATTTTAGAACAGGTGAATGATAAATGTGAAGCATATGTTTGACCTATTCCATTTTATTTGTACAAACCTACTGTGGTTGTAATGTATGAATATTTTTTAAACTAATAAATTACTATACAGTCAGAATATTCTACTTCTTGTTCTTAAGATCAAATAAATGAAATGTATATGTTCTATTCTTATTTTTATTAAGTTAGCTATTAAGGTTATGTTCCAAGTTCCTCTTGCATCAGAACTCCCTTCAACTATTTGGATTCCAATAGAGGGATATAATGTTCCATTATTCTTGATTCAACAATTGATGTCGTCAATTCTGGAACTTTCAGTTCAAGAGGATAATAAACATTAAATCTTCACAAGCATGCATATGAAAATTATGTAAAAGCAATGCAATTTTCTTTCATGGCGAAAAATAATATATGTCAACAGTGATCTCTTGTATTTTTCATGCAAATAACTAGAAAAGGAATCCTTTCTATCAATTCATATAAACGTTGATTATTTTCGTCCAAAACACATCTTCTCCAATTCATTCATTTTCCGAATAAATTCACATACTGAGAAATACGCTAAGAATGTAGAAAGGGCAACATAGTGTTGACTTGGAACATAAAAATATGTTGAAAAACGTCATAACTTCGATACACAGTGGAATGTGTCAAATTTCCACAAGGCCAGAGTTGTGATTTTATAATTGTGAATGGAGTATAGTCATGGGATTGAGTTGGGGCCATGGACACTTTTGATCAATAGGTGGAGTACTACTACATTATACCAAAATATTAGAACATTTTACGGAATTTGCCTTAAGGAAAGTGCGGGGTCCTTTGTTGTGACTTTTTCTGAGAATCACATCTACATACTACATAGTCCTTCATCATTCCGTAAGAAATAAGAACACAACGCGTAGGAATTTAAAATAAATCGAAGATAGTCGCGGGAACCCCTTTCAACTTCGTTAGGGCGTGTACACAATGTTCGAAAACTTTTTCGAACCTTTCCGCATTAAAATTCAAATTGAATCCTTCAAAATCCTGAATGACTTTCCCTTTGTACGCGTTCCTTCGAAAGCCCTCATTCCCTCCATCCCTACGAGAGAGAGAAATCGAAGCTAGTTTCCCTACGCGCTCGCCAAGTGAAATGCGAATTTAAAATGTATCACACGAGTGTCTTAGGAGGGTTTCGATCTCGGTTTCTATACATATATTTTTACTCAAGGTTGTTACGGCCAAATGGCTCGTCCATAATGTATAGATATTTATGGCAGTTCGATGGTGCTCCAGACAGAACATTCGTTCATATTCTGATTGCGACCGGGGCGACCATCAATTCATATCAGCACGACTCGTTGTCTCATATTATTGTGTTGGATAGACTTTGCTGTATCGGGAGTGCTGGAGGCATGGACCAATTTTTCTCGGCTCTAGAGAATGCATTTGTACCGTGCGGAATCGTTCATTAGAAAATTTTCACTGAGGATTCAGTATTACCAAATTAAACAGGGTGAGCCAATGAGACACTTCCACAATATCGCCGCTATCTAAAAATAATTTTGTCCTAACAATGCTCAAGCCAACCTTATACGTAATGACGTAATATACAACTGCTAAAGAAACTGCCAGAAGGAGCTGTTTCAATTTCAATTTTTTTTTTGTAAAACGCAAATACACTGCGCAAGAAAATTAACGCACATTATTGAAATCTCAAATTTATTCTACAACTGAAGGTGTTCTCAATGATCATTATTTTTATCAGAATTATGCATGCATATGTTATCCACTTTAAACGTTTTTCTTCAATACAGATGTTTTCTCCCAGCAGGAATAAAAAAAGATGATATTATCAGATTTTGAATGTATTGGCTCCATTCTAAAATCAGTTGTTCTCGATCAATTCTAGTGATCAATAGTTTTTCTTTCGTTTGATTTTCTACACTCGATCGCTATGCAACGCGAAACACGCAATTTGACCCAAGAGGAATGTGCCCAAGCGGTAGTTTTGCGAGAAGAAGGGTGGACATACACAAGAATTGCAGAAAGGTTTTTAGTTTCCCATACAAGTGTCCAGAATGTTGCAGCGATTCAGGGAGACAGGTATGAATGTCCGAAGACCAGGACAGGGTAGACCACGGGTAACAACTGCCATTCAAGAACGTTACTTGAGAGTTTCTTCGTTGAGACAACGGTTTGCAACCGCTCGCCTCCTTCAAAATTAGCTTGAGCAAACTTATGAGGTGCAAATTAGCACTCAGACAATAAGAAATCGCCTCAGAGAATATGATTCAAGGCCTCGTATCGCGGCAAGAGCTCTTACCCCAGCCCATCGAAGGGCGCGTTTGGATTTTGCGAGAGAGCATATCCATTGGGAAGAGACCGATTGGGAAAGATGAGTCTAGATTCTGCCTCTACCATTGTGATCGACGTTCCCTTGTATACAGACTTCCACATGAAAGATATGCTCAGTGCAATTTCGTGAATACTACTGGTTTCGGGGGAGGATCGATTATGGTATGGGGTGGAATATCTTTGACTGCTCGCACAGACCTAGTGGTCGTTGATAATGGAGCTATGAATGCTGATAAGTATATAAGGAACATTATTGAAGAGCCTGTAGTGTCATTTTGCCCCAAACATTGGTGAAAATTTCATTTTTATGGACGATAATGCCAGACCCCATCGTGCGCGCATCGTTCAGGAGTACCTTGAAGAGGTTGAAGTCTCCCGAATGGAATGGTCAGCAAGAAGTCCAGATCTCAATCCGATTGAGCAGGTTTGGGACAACCTCAATAGAAGGCTGAGAAGTTCAGAAAATCATCCAGCTACTCTTAATGACTTAGGAATCCAACTCGGAGAAATCTGGGAAGGATTAGATCAGAACATTTTAAGATCACTCATTTTGAGTATGAACCGTCGTTGCCGAGCTGTAATTAACGCAAGGGGTGGAAATACCAAGTATTAAATCACTTATCAGCATTTCAGTATTTTGAAAATTGTTCATTTCTCTTCTTTCACATAAGATTCGGTGAAATCCTGAATTTTTCTTCCATTTAATGTGTCTTGTTTCGTTCAAAACCTTCCCGAGAGAACATAAATAAGTTATAAAGTCAATGTAGAGTTAACTTTCATTGAAATTGAGATTTTCAGAATGTGCGTTAATTTTTTTGCGCAGTGTAGTATAGCAAGGAATAAATGATTCAATTTGGAGAAAAAGATTGTGAAGGTTTTTTCGTGTAAACATTTTTTTTCACTCGAGACTAGAATAGTTGCACTATTCTCAATATCCCTAGTGTGATCTCAAACTCCTCTGAGGAATCTCATACTCATATTACCATAAACCGCGCCACCAAGCGGATGTACATGTTTAAACATTTTTCTGGACTAATGAGTCCCTGTCGTATCTATGAATCACATGTGGGTATATCCGTCAGATTTAATTGTTACTCACAAAAAGTGATTGTCAGTCGGCGTTGGTTTAATGACATTTTAAATACACAACAATTATATACGTTGACTCTGCACCTAGAATGAGGATGTCACTGCTCGCAATTAGCGACATTATATGGAGCAGTTTTCATTGTTCGAAATCGCTCTTCCCTGAATCATTTAATACCAGTATGAATCTCCTCGGCCTCGGGAAAACCACTTCTAATGAAATTGAGGTTCAAAATCTGAGGATAGTTTGTGGTAAGGGGGTTATGTCCCACTGAGACTTCGAGGTACGAGAATGTATTGATATCTAGTTAGCCTAGACCAGTTCCATTCATAAACAAAATATTGGGATACCATATCAACGAACAACAACTTATCAGAAGTGTCAGTGTAGAGTTCGACGTCAAAAAAGGAAACCAGAGTTACGCAATAAATTTAAAAAAAAATGTCCACCGAAATTGAAAAAAATCGAAAAATTGGAGTATCGGGCCATCATCAAGTACCAGTATTTAAAAGGGTTAAGAGGTAAGCAGAATTACGAAGATATGCTTAATACCCTTGGTGATCAATGTCCTTCGTATGCGACCGTCAAAAATTGGACTTGCGAGCTTCAAAAGAGGTAAATTTTCCATTGAAGATGATGACCGATCGAGAAGGCCAGTTTCTGTGTCAGTCCCCGAAAATATCGATGCAGTTCATGACATGATTTTATCAGACCGTCGAATTGGGCTAAAACGGATATCTGAAGCACTGAAGATTTCATACGAACGCGTTCATCATATAGTTCACGTCAATTTGGACATAAGAAAAATTTCTGCAAAATGGATCTCCAAATGTTTGAATGTTGACCAAAAGCGTGCAAGGGTAGAAGCATCGCGTTCGATCTGTGCTCGATTTGAAAACGATGTAGACTTCTTAAATCGAATTGTTACTATGGGTGAGACTTGGGTACATTTCTACGATCCAGAAACAAAGCAACAATCGATTGAATGGCGACACTTTGGTTCTCCAAGACCTAGGAAGTTTCGTGTCCAAAAATCTGCTGGAAAAGTTCTTGCTTCAATTTTTTGGGATTTCCATGGAGTAATCAGGATTGATTTTTTGGATAAGGGTAGAACAATAACTGGAGATTATTATTCGACAGAACTGACCACTCTACGAGAAAAAAATTAAAGAGAAAGGACGCGAAAAGCTATCCAAAGGTATTTAATTTTTACAGGACAACGCCCCAGTACACAAATCTCATGTTGCCATACAAAAAATTCGTGATTTAGGTTTAGAATTACTAGAACACCCTCCTTATTCATCAGATTTGGCTCCGTCCAACTACATCTCTTTCCTCAACTGAAAAAAGGTCGTAAATTTTCTTCCAACGAGGAGGTAATAAAAGCTGTGGAGGACTGGTTTGCAGAGCAAGAAGAAACATTTTTTTTGAAAGGTCTAGAGACGTTGCAGGTTGGCTGTAATGAATGTATTCAATTAAGAGGAGAATATGTTGAGTAATAAAATAATTTGGCATTGAAACTTTGTTTGGTTCTATAGTAGGCTAAGACTTTCTCAATATATCCTTGTATCTACAGCTTGCCCTCCAGCTCCAGAGCTCCAATGAAATATCTGAGAGGGCTTCAAGGGGATTAAATCTTTGTTTTTCTTATAAATCTCTTGCTCAAGACATTTCTTACACAGCCTTGCTATGGTGAGGAACTCCTTAAGCAGCTTAACAGGAAATTCCTTCTCTTCCTCATAAAATTTGCATGTGTCAGTGCATGCTTCCTAAGACAGTTCTGTGGGAAAGCAACTCTTATTCTCACTGAGATCCAAATAATATTTGGTTCTTGAAATTTCTAAATCCCAAAGATACGTTTTGGAATGATTGAGTCCTGGGAAATTCCTCCAGAGTTCTGTTTCTTCTTTCTACAAAAACTGTTATAGATGCAAACTCATGAGCAAACTCTTGCTTGTACCACAGAAAGGTACTGGGCCAGTAAGGGGCGTTTGTTCTATTTCTCTGGCTAGTTTGTTAGCCTCTTCGTTTCCTTTGTTTCCTGAGGGACCAGGAACCCAAACTGAAGAGACCTAGTCGTTCTTTGTCAGCTTTGAGTAGATGCCAAAGGGGTTCAGTGCTTTGATAGAAGCTTGACTTCAAGATTGGATCAGACAGTGACTTCATACCGAATTGAAACAAGAAACTACCTATACTCCATTCACAATTATAAAATCACAACTCTGGCCTTGCAAATTTGACACATTCCACTCTGTATCGAAGTTATGACGTTTTTCAAAATATTTTTATGTTCCAAGTCAACACTAGGTTGCCCTTTCTACATTCTTAGCGTATTTCTCAGAATGTGAATTTATTCGGAAAATGAATGAATTGGAAAAGATGTGATGGACGAAAATAATTAACGTTTATATGAATTGATAGAAAGATTCCTTTTCTAGTTATTTGCATGAATAGTACAAGAGATCACCGTTGAAATATATTATTTTTCGCCATGGAAGAAAATTGCATTGCTTCCACATAATTTTTATATGCATGCTTGTGAAGATTTAATGTTTATTAATATTATCCTCTTGAACTGAAAGTTCAAGACTTGACGACATCAATTGTTGATTCTAATCAAGAATTCATTAGAAAAAATCAACCCAAAGATATAAGATGAATTGATGGGTAATCACAAGAATCAAGAATAATTTCAATTTTATTTTGTTGATAACTTTCTTAAAATCAATGTTGGGATATAAAACTCGGCTGCGTTTGTTCAAACAACATCCACAGAATACATTTTTCACCATCTCGACCTTTGAAAGACGTTTCTTATAGGAGAATTAGGTCTAAGTTCCACTTCATTAGTGAGGTACCTAACTTTTGCAAATCTGCTCAGATATCGCCAAATTTCTTGGAAAACCTGAAAAATATCATCCTAATCGACCTCTCGAGGCTCCATCCGTTCCATCTACTGCGATATCTGTCCAAATATCAGCTTTTTCAACGAAATTCCTGTGTACCCCTTCAACCTCGAAATGTAAACATTCGTCCTGGTCTTGAAAATCGTCCTCACGCTCCAAACTGGTGCTAAAAACAATAAACATACGGTAATCTTGGAGATTCGACGAAAAACAATTTGTAAACCTAACAAAGTGTGGAATATCTTTGATACTTTTACTTTGATGTAAACAAAGAAACTGGCAACGTCGTTTTGTCATTAACGATATTTTCTGTGCGCGCATTGACTTTTCATCATATGTTCTGTGCTTTTCATCAGGTGCACCAACTTCTGAAAACGAAACCATGACCTCCTATGTGATTAAATAAAAGTGAATCGTGACAAGAGAAAAAAGAAATTCTACAAAAATTAGGCATATCACGATGGGAAAAATGGGGGACTGACCAATGGAAGGATGTTTAATTCCATGTTTCTGTTTATCTGCAATCAATTTTATGGATATGAAATTTTGTTTTTTTTTCTGCAAATAAACCAAACTTCATTACTATTCGAGCAGCGCGACCTCTGGCTCAAATTTCAATCGGTAGCTGCCGAGAACATACAGGTGTCCGCACCGAGGTGGATTGAATTTAGACCAAGAAGTGTGCATGATTGATCTTTATCGGAGCCGCGAGTCCAGGGCCTTCCTCGACCAGTTTTAATTACCTCCGTTGATTACGTCGAAGATGCCCCGTCCGCCCCGATGGCATTCCGAGACGTTTATTGTACTCGTTGCTACTGTGCGCGCACAACGCCGACTCAACGTCCGTAAATTATTTCCCACAGGTGTGGAGGATTGTTTATTGCTGCCGCACAAAAACGATCGCCTCTTTCTCGTTGTTATGAGCGATGGAATTTCGGGATAGGAGGACTGCGAAATGAGACGAGAATGGTATTAATTTTTGATTACACAGGAGGATGATTTTTTGAGACCTATAGGAAATTTAAAGAAAAAATACATTAAATTCAGAAAAATTCATGAAATCTTTATTTAAATAGATAGAACTGTCCATATAATACAGGGTGACAAGAAAAACAACTTCGGACAAATGTTGCTGTGGTCTGGAACAAAAGTATTTCAGCGTAGCAAAATAATTTTTATTCTCTTGGTTTCTCTACACTTTCCTGTACTAATATGTGAATTTTCAGTTTGATATAATTTCATTTCACAGAGTTTCAGAATGTCAAACAAACGTAGTGCGATTTTGGAGCTGTTTCGTCAAGGTAGGCGTCAATGCGAAATTGTTCGTTTGCTCAATGTGCCTCGACAAACCGTGTCCGATGCAATTCGTCGTTTCAAGCAGCTTGGCTATGATGGTCGTCGTCCAGGAAGTGGTAGAAAACGCACTGTCAATACACCTAGCAATCGCAACATCGTCAAGAAGCGAGTCAATAGAAATCCGAGGGTTTCCATGAGGAAAATAGCCTGTGATACCGGTATCAACCGCTAGTCAGTCCGTCAAATTGACAAAAAGGAGCTCAACCTCAAGCCATACAAGCTCCAAAAAGTTCAACTCCTCACGGAGGAAAACAAGCGCGTACGACTCCAAAGGTGCCGCCAACTCCTTCGTCTCGCCGCCGGTCAGCAATGGGAGCGAATTCTCTTCACAGACGGGAAGCTTTTCATCGTAGAACAATCCCACGACCACCAAAACGAAGTGACTTCCTTTGGCGGTGATACACAGCTTCAGACGCTTCTTGAAATTTTCGGCAATGGGCCACAGCTCCTCTGGCGTTAATCGATTCCATTCCCGGCGCAGAGATTGCTTCAGCGACTTGAAATTTTTGTGTTTTTTAGTACAAGCCCTGTGCTCCAAAATCGACCACACGCTCTAGTCCATTGGGTTGAGATCCGGTGAGTAGGGCGGCCATTCTGCAGATGAGATGAAACAAAGAAAATAGGTCTTACACCATTCTTGCGTCATTTTTGTTCTGTGAGCCGGAGCGGAGTCCTGTTGAAAGGTCCAATGCGTATCGCCGAAGTGCTGCTTGGCCCACGGAAGTACTACGGCCTCGAGGATGTCGCAGAGGTAGACTTCTTGATTGATTTTGATCCCTTGATCCACGAAAACTAAGGGAGTTTTACCACTGCCGCAAATTCCGCCCCAGACCATGACGGATTGCGGATTTTGACGGTGTTCGACGATGGCCGATGTACCGGGAGCCTCTACGGACCAGACTCTGACGTTTTGGTGGTTGTGGGATTGTTCTACGGTGAAAAGCTTCTCGTCTGTGAAGAGAATTCGCTCCCATTGCTGACCGGCGGCGAGACGAAGGAGTTGGCGGCACCTTTGGAGTCGTACGCGCTTGTTTTCCTCCGTGAGGAGTTGAACTTTTTGGAGCTTGTATTGCTTGAGGGTGAGCTCCTTTTTGACGATTTGACGGACTGATTCACGGTTGATACCGGTCTCACAGGCTATTTGCCTCATGGAAACCCTCGGATTTCGCTTGACTCGCTTCTTGCCGAAGTTCCGATTGCTAGGTGTATTGACAGTGCGTTTTCTACCACTTCCTGGACGACGACCACCATGGCCGAGCTCCTTGAAACGACGAATTGCATCGGACACGGTTTGTCGAGGCACATTGAGCAAACGAACAATTTCGCATTGACGCCTACCTTGACGAAACAGAATATGCATAATAACACGAACAAATTTCGATTCGAGTTTTCATCAAAATCTTGTTTATGTCAAACTGGGATATCATAATCATTTAGCGGAATTCCGATTCTTTATTTTGCAAAACCAAATTAAATACTGTCCCATCAACCATATGCGTAAAATTGACCATTTTCCAAGTATGAATCTCTAAATCTACTTGTAGGAAATGGAAATGTTGCACACGAATTTTGATTTTTAATTAAATCTCCGAGCGGTCGAAATCACATCAATGTTTGCATTCATTTTTTCGTAAATCGAAAGACAACCTACAAAATCGTGTACGAAATTTATGGGTGATTTTTTTTTTTCAGTGGTACAACTGCGATCTCAAACATATACCACCTTCTGTAGCAGCTAAATTCGTCCAACTCGACCACGACAAGGAGTCGATGAAATTCGTTCAAGAATCTGAAGAAAAGTCCGATTGGATCCTTCTTCAAATATGGCACATTTTCGTACGAAGCATACTCAGTTGGTTCATGACGCAGACTTCCATCAATGGGTGAGTTTTGAATACTATTTTCAATAGGCACAAGTATCTCAGTGACGTTCTTGTAACATTGTTGAAAATTCAAGCCAGAACTCTACTCCATTCACTTTTATGAAGTATCCCGGTTGGCCAAGATTTAGGTTTATTAAGTTTTTTTTACTTAAAACTGACGAAAGTTGGTACTCTTGAAATAGCAAATAATTCTCAGAAACTGAAGAAAAAACAGCTCTTTGCTCACATTATTTCAATGGATTCTATAAATTTTAGTGATCTCAGGATTTGTGATAGGGAAAGAAAATTCAAGCAACGAAATATTTTAGAGATGTTCTATATAACTTTATGAAAATCCATGGATATTAGAACGGATACAGAACATCTAGCCTCACATTACAGTTCTATCATTTCAAAATATAAAGACCCAAAAAGAATTACATAGTTAAAATTGTAATGACTAGATCAATATTATTTGATGTCTTGTGTAGTCTTCTACTTTAGTTGCCTCTATCCCTTGTACACAATCGGTAATCTACGTGTGTGTTTTTATTATTTGGTTGACATTGTTGATTGGTGAATGTTGTTTACGTTATATATGATAGAGCTCTTTTGGGAGCTGACCTACTGTGTTTGTTTCGACAAATTTATATTGTTCATGGTGTACTCTTTTATTTTTTTATTCTTGAAGTTGATACATGCTCTTGGTTTCCTCTGCAGGCTTATTTCTTGATAATTTCGAAAAGTGGGGAATTCCATAGGTCCGTATGTTCGTTTAGAAGTTTTTCTGTCGGGTTATTCGAGTACTTTTATTCTTTTTTCGAATGAACTATCATAAAATAACGAACTATTCAGTCCATTATTTTTCAGTAAAATTTCAACACTCGATTCTTGATTTCCGTACAAGAAAATAACATAACTGAATCTTCCAACCATGTTTATATATGTGAAATATTTGCAGTATTAACAAATAAAAAAGTTTCTTCAACATACGCCAGATGTTTGGAATTATTGAATTCACATAATACACTGCGCAAAAAAATTAACGCACATCCTGAAAATCTCAATTTTAATGAAAGTTAACTCTACATTGACTTTATAACTTATTTTTTATGTTCTCTCGGCAAGGTTTTGAACGAAACAAGACACATTAAATGGAAAAAAATTTCAGGATTTCACCGTTTTCACCGAATCTTATGTGAAAGAAGAGAAATTAACAATTTTCAAAATACTGAAATGCTGATAAGTGATTTAATACTTGGTATTTCCACCCCTCGCGTTATTTACAGCTCGGCAACGACGGTTCATACTCAAAATGAGTTATCCTAAAATGTTCTGATCTAATCCTTCCCAGATTTCTCCGAGTAGGATTCCTAAGTCCTTAAGAGTAGCTGGATGATTTTCTGAACTTCTCAGCCTTCTATTGAGGTTATCCCAAACCTGCTCAATCGGATTGAGATCTGGACTTCTTGCTGGCCATTCCATTCTAGAGACTTCAACCTTTTCAAGGTACCTACTCCTGAACGATGCGCGCACGATGGGATCTGGCATTATCGTCCATAAAAATGAAATTTTCACCAATGTATGGGGCAACTGGCACTACATGCTCTTCAAGAATGTTCCTTATATACTTATCAGCATTATAGCTCCATTATCAACGACCACTAGGTCTGTGCGAGCAGTCAAAGATATTCCACCCCATACCATAATACATCCTCCCCCGAAACCAGTAGTATTCAGGAAATTGCACTGAGCATATCTTTCATGTGGACGTCTGTATACAAGGAAACGTCGATCATAATGGTAGAGGCAGAATCTAGACTAATCTGTGAAGAGAACTCTTTCCCAATCGGCCTCTTCCCAGTGGATATGATCTCTCGCAAAATCCAAACGCGCCCTTCGATGGGCTGGGGTAAGAGCTGGGCCTCTTGCCGCGACACGAGGCCTTAAATCATATTCTCTGAGCCGATTTCTTATTGTCTGAGTGCTAATTTGCACCTCATGAGTTTTCTCAAGCCGATTTTGAAGGAGGCGAGCGGTTGCAAACCGTTGTTTCAACGAAGAAACTCTCAAGTAACGTTCTTGAATGGCAGTTGTTACCCGTGGTCTACCCTGTCCTGGTCTTCTGACATTCATACCTGTCTCCCTGAATCGCTGCAACATTCTGGACACACTTGTATGGGAAACTCCAAACCTTTCTGCAATTCTTGTGTATGTCCACCCTTCTTCTCGCAAAACTACCGCTTGGGCACATTCCTCTTGGGTCAAATTGCGGGTTTCGCGTTGCATAGCGATCGAGTGTAGAAAATCAAACGAAAGAAAAACTATTGATCGCAAGAATTGATCGAGAACAAATGATTTTAGAATGGAGCCAATACATTCAAAATCTGATAATATCATCTTTTTTTATTCCTGCTGGGAGAAAACATCTGTATTGAAGAAAAACGTTGAAAGTGCATAACATATGCATGCATATTTCTGATAAAAATAATTATCATTGAGAACACCATCAGTTGTAGAATAAATTTGAGATTTCCATAATGTGCGTTAATTTTTTTGCGCAGTGTAGTTTAGAGATGTTCTATATAACTTTGTTAGAACGGATACAGAACATCAAGCCTCACATTGCAGTTCTATCATTTCAAAATATAAAGACCTAAAAATAATTAGTTAAGATTGTAACGACTATATCAATATTATTTGATGTCTTGTGTAGTCTTCTACTTCAGTTGCCTGTATTCCTTGTGCTCAATCGGTAATCTCCGTCTGTGTTTTTATTCTACTCTGTTTGTTTCGACAACTTTATATTGTTCATGATGTTCTTGATGCTATTCTTTCTGAAGGATGTTTGTACTATTATTCTTTTTAGTTCTTTAAGTTGATACATGCTTTTGGTGAGTTATTTGATGACTTTTAATGAACTGTATGCATGTATGTTTCTTTTAGTAAATTGTAGGGCAGTGGGACTCCTTCGCGAAACGTCGCCACGAATGTGAAAAAACTTGAACGCCTGTTTTTTTCCTAGTCTTATTTACTGCTATTTGTTGTTTTTTATTTAGAAAATGGAGGACACCAATTATTATGACATTTCTCAGAAACGTTGACGATGCTTATTTCTATTTACTCCTTTTCAACTTTGTAAAAAGATTCTTTTGAGGTTTAACTGTGACACAGGTTTCGTAGTACATATGGTTTATCAAGTTCATTTACTTAAGACTGACGTAGGTTGGCACTCGTGAAAGTAAAACAATTCTGTGAGATGTTTCCAATGCAATTATTAATCAGTTATTCTTTTTTAACTTTGTGAATGGAGTAAGGTTTAACTGTGACGCAGGTTTAGTAGTAGCACTACATTCTCATACTGGAGTATCTCAAGTTGTGCAAAAAGGTATTTGAATTTATTCTGCGGGCTCATTTCTTGAGAATTCGGAAAGAAAGGGATTTCCATAAATCCGTTTGTTAGTTTCGAAGTTTTTCTGTCGGGTTATTGAACCATCACAAAGTAGCTGAATATTCTGTCCTTTATTTTCCAGTAGAATTTCAACACTCTATTCTTGATTTCCGTACAAGAAAATAGCATAGCTGAATCTTCCAACCTTCTATATACGTGAAAATATTTCCAGTATTAACAGAGAAAAAAGTTTCATCAACATTCACCAGCTCTTTGGAATTGAATTCGCGTAATATTTACTCAAATTCATTATTTTTTTCAAAGTAAATAAACATTTCGATGAATACGTAATTACTACGACCTCTATGTAGAAAGGACAACGTTGCTTAGTTATCAGGAAAATGACTATAACCTAACACTTTTAAAATATACACGGTGAGATGTGTTAGAATGTCATGGCCAACCGGGATACATTATAAAAGTGAATAGGGTATAGGACCATGCTAGGGCGGAAAAGGTTTATTTGGTATGACTCGACAGTAGTCCTTTTTTAGTGAATTCGTCTTTGATTCGACCCTGATTCCTTCGTTTTCCGCGAAATTCCTACAAATACACGATAATGCAATAATATCGGTGATTACGTCGTTTCTTAAAGCGAATCACAATAATTTGCTATCTGTGGACGCAAAACAAAAGTCTTTTGGTTTGATTTTGACAACAAAAAGCCCGCCATCTGGCAGTCAGAATATAATCTCGAGCGGAATGGGACCGAGTGGTGGTGAGAGTCGAACAAAAAAATGGGGAATCACTAAACCAGTTATTAATCTGAAAAAGTGATTAAACATAATTTTTCATAATTACGGTTCTGGCGGGCATTGTACCGGTCGCTCATTGAGGATACACGTCGACACTGTGTTACAATAATTATTGAATAATATGCTTTTTTTTCGGCGAGCTCCTACCTCGACTTAATGACTTTCATCGTTGGACAAAAAACCTAATTATATAATTAGTTATGCCCAGAATGACAGTCAGGTTGAGAAGCGACCGAGGCGAGCCTTCTATTAGTGCGCCTAATGAACAGGCATTTTTCAAAGAATCTCTGCCGTATTCCCTTTTTTTTTATTTTTCAGTTATTGGATAATCACGATCTTGACGGTTGCCAACTTATTTGCAATCATCAGAACACAAAAGCAGTTGTTGATGCGCCTCCATATGCAATTATTGTTTATTATTTGCCTCCCTGAGAACGTTCCAGAAATGGCCGTGGCGTAACATTCTTGTTTTTTGAAACGGAAGATTATTTTTCTCGACGGATCAGAGAAAAAATTCCCTGAATCCAAATGGTATAATCTATCTATATATATAAAAGAAAGATGTTGGTTACACCATTTATAACTCGAGATCGGATGGACTGTTTGTTATGAAACTTCATATATGGATTCGTCTACGGTCTGGTTATTATAAAATACAATAAAACTTCGAAAAAATTTATGAAAGTTTTACTTATACAGGAAATGCTTTTCCTCCTTTTGAGTAAGGCCACCAGATGTCGCTACAGTTACAGTTACGCTACCGCTTATTCGTTTGTACTTCATTTGATATTCTCCGCGATAGATGGCGATATAAGCAAAGAGTGTGTACAGTGACTATATTTCCTCTATAGTCACTGTAATAGTGTGTAATTTGAGTTGCCTACAACTCTGCGCTGTTGGGCAAAACCAAAATGTCTTAGCGTAGGAGTACAGATGTCTAAAATGATTAGATTTCGTTGAGATATGAGAAAAGTTTCATTCTTACCACTTCAGATGGCGCTATTCACACATTATGACTGATGATTATTAGTTATTTTTATAGTTTTATTTATTCCAAATAAAACTATCGTGAAGGTACTATATTTGACATTATCACAATTAAATGGCGATGAATTTGTTGAGGCTTTCGCGGCCATCGATTGATGTCATCTGTTCTTTTTTCGAGCATTTCGGTCGTCGTGGTTTGAAATGGTCGAAAAAAGAACATATGACATCAATTACTGTGTAATTTACATAGGGCTTATAGTACCATGAAAGGCTATTAACAGATTCAGAAGCGGGTGAATATCACAGTGAATTTTTATCGAAATGTCAAGTAAATCGGATTTTGGCGATGAGTTCCAATCGTGAGATGTCCATTCTCATCTTTTCTCATAATTTTCAAGATGTTTTTGAATTTCTGTTCGGGTAATGAATATATATATATATATTCTTTTGAAAGAGAGAATTACATACTGGTTTGTAATATCAAACAATATATGGCATATGGCACGTGTGAAGAAATGGCGACAAGGAACAGATTGTATAAAAGAATAAAATCTGTTTCCCGCTCCAAATCTGAGTGTTAGCAGAGGGAATGTAAACGGGGTACCATACAATTCTGCGTATGATACACGAGAACAGATAAAAACCTCTGAAAAAACTCTGTCTCCCCGTGTATGTGTGGTGATACTGAATTTGTTCAAAAAATATGCTGCTATCCATGTTACAGAGTTCCTTGTGTTTGAAAACATGCCTTTTCATCGAACTGGAGGCAAATATCTTGAAATTATATCTGTAACAAGACAAAAAAGAAGAAAAACGAGAAAGAAGCAGTAGAAAAAAATACTTCACCTGCTAAATAAACCTTTTCACAAAGTCCTAACTCTCTCATGGATCGGGAGGATCTTTCGATCAGGTCCGATCTTCCAAGTGATGATACTTCTGTTCTTCAGGTGTTCGAGGAAAGCTACAGGCCCCTTATGTTGGGGGATCATCTCCCATAGATTAGAGTGGTTGTTTTTAGCGAAAAATTAGCAAAAAAGCAGGAGCAAATTCGAAAAACGTCTGACACTTCATTGTCATTTCTATGTAATGAATATATTTGCGGAAATAACTGAATTCAAAATTGCCATTATTAGTGATTGACATATAATGACATATTATTTTTGTGTATCTGTTCTGTGTGATAGCTCATATCCATGGAAACATTTGACAGTTAAAAAATCAGAGAACCAAGCCGTTGATCTCCGATCACCGGTGATTACGATTTGTGAAATCCACCGTAAGTATCATTTAGGCGGAACAAAGTTCGTCGGGCCAGCTAGTAAGTTATATTAGGCTGATATACAGGCTGAGACTTAGATTTTTCTCATCGAATGATACAATTGGTTTTCGTTTGAAAGATACAGGGTGTCAAAATTCCTAGACCCATATCTTCGAAATTGTTTTTCCAAATGGGAATTTAAATTGAGATTGAAGCCAATTTTGTTTTCATTTCCATTACAATTTTTTGAAATTTCTAACAACAAATCCAATTTTATGATTTTGTATCATATGGAACCATTTCAGCCAATAATGTCAACATTACATCGAAAACTACATCCAATGCAATTTTCAATCCCGATGATAACACCTAGGAGCATAGAATAACTGGAGGGAAGGCTTCATACGCTCGACAGATCATTTTGAACTGCCAATAACGGCGGAGGTTAGAGTTTCGTGTGACGCCCGATAGATAACGCTGAGATCCTTTATTCAGTAACATGTCAGATATTTTGTTCTATGGCGCTACAATTGCAAAGAATATAATGTGGCTGTCATTGTTATTGATACATTTATGCTTCTTTTTAATTGAAAATGGTCATAAATCATAACATAGACAATATTGATGACAAATCAACTTTTTATGCACAATTTTATGGGAAGTCTGTGATCGGTAATAAATTTGTCAAAACAATATCCTTATCGGAAAAAGCGAACATTCAGGTAAGTATTATTATTATTATACGGGAAGACTAAGGTTTTTATCTGTTCTCGTGTATTATACGCAGAATTGTATGGTACCCCGTTTACATTCCCTCTGCTAACACTTAGATTCGGAGCGGGAAACAGATTTTTTTTCCCATATTCAATCTGATCCTTGTAGGCATTTCTTTACACGTGCTATATGCATTATATTGTCGGATTTACGAAAAAAAGTATGTAGTGCTTTCTTTCAAAAGAATATATATTATGATATAGTAATAAATGGGACCTAATAAGTAATAACAACGAATAACCATTAAAGATAATTTTATTAAGGATAGCCATGTTATAGCAACTAGCAACGAACGACGTTGTCGACATCTCGTGGCCTTGCGGCAAACTGACAAGTTCGGACGTTTTTGGCGGTTTATTTTCGTAGGGGAGCCTTCTCTCCAGTTATTCTATGCAAAGATTATAATCTTTGATTCTATGCTCCTAGTAACACGATAGAGTCTTATAAAATTATATAATAGTTCCATGGCAACATAATTCCAAACAAATTTCAAAATGTCACGTTTTGTAATGTTAAAAATATAAATGAGCTTATCAAAGAAAACATTCCCAGAAATACTTCCAATACCAATAGCCACAAATATATTTGGGGAATATTTATGGAATTTTGCTACGAACCATCATACGAATTGAATGAACGCAGAAACTTGGAAGAATTGGCGTTTATACTCAAAGATTGGGCTGTCAATATGAGAAAAAAAGACGGAACAGAATTCAAAGAAGCAACGGTAAAGACAATGTGGAATGTTTCGAGCAAACTCTTACAAGAAAAGTATTATAAGGACTACAACATTATGATTGACCCGTTTAATAATATAATATTTAAACCAGCCCGAGATGCCCGCGATGCAATCAGAAAAAATTGCAAGTAGACCCAAGTAAACGTAAATCCAGTTCAGTTTCGTTAAATTTGTCTGAAGTTAACAGAATAATATTCCTATGGGATGAAAATACTCCTGAAGGTCTAATGCGTAAATTTTATCATATTGCTGCAGTAGAACTAGCGTGGCGAGGAGGAGAGGCAGTTGCTTCGTTGCTTGTTTGGTGATTTTTTTTCAAATCGAGAAGAATAACGATGGTTCTCCAATAAATAGCATTGAATACAATCCGGTATTCAGTAAAACGTGCCAAGGTGGTTCTAAAAGCTGTACAAGTAGTAAATGGTTGGTTTCCAATAGTGAGAGACAAAGCTGCCCTGCACGTCTTTTTCATAAACTAATATCAAAACGAGGCGAAAATATTACCTCACCACGACTATTCTTGAAACCAAATCGATATTGGAAAAATGAAACTGACAAATGGTACGATAATGTACCTGTTGGAATACCATAAATAAATGGACTAAATATGCTGCCGAAGCAATTGGCTTGAATGTCAAAGACAAAAAGATAACGAATCATTCAAATAGATCAACAGCTGTCAGTCAGTTAGCAAAAAGTGGTGTAGAGGAACAGCAATTGCTGAAGATTACAGGTCATAGCAATCAAAATTCTATCAAACCATACCTAAACCTCGATCAAGAACACCACAACAAGATAATAAATATTATGCGTGGAAATAGATCTTCTATACAAGAGAACAGCAACGAATCTAATGTTGAGTTGAATTTTACGAATTGCACTTTCACTAATTGTACTTTCAATAAATAAATAAATGTTTTGTTGTGTTGAGTTATACATTTTTTCTTTCAAAAAATTTTCTGCGGAATATTCCTCGGACATTGATAAATGCCTCATAATTTTATAACCAATATCTCAATCTCGTTGCTTGGTAACAGCCCTCAGCCTTCGGCTTCGGGCTATTACCAATGGACGAGGTTTCGATGGTCATAAAATTATCTCGTCTATTATCAAGGTCCTAGGCAGATTACTACTGAAAATTTGTCAATGCTTACTGAACAGAAATGTCAAAACAACATGGCTTCTATCTTCTGTCGAATCACAATTATCCCTATCGAAAATTCTATCGCTCTAAGAAAAACATCCGATATTTCAGAATAAACATAAATTGAATTTACGAACATTATGATGAACCCTTCGTTATAACCATGTTATCAGATTGGACTAAGTCTGAAACATGGTATAAAAAAAGATCTTCTCCTGTTTGGTAGATTCGGAAAGCGGCAACGTTGTGTGCCGTATATTGAAAACCCCGCCAGCAAATTGTTTTCGTTGCCGTTCATTATTCATTCTTTTAACAAATCATCTAAGCGTGGAAACAATTCAGCCGGGCGAGCATTTCAAGCAAAATATAATTATCACGCTACCGCTTTCGGCAAACCTTCATGTCCCTCCTTTTTCCTTGCACCTAGCTTTGAAAAATGGGCTGCACCGCTGCTGTCTTCTCGCTTTAACCGTTCACACGGTCCCTACCGATCTGGAGAACTAAGGAAAATATCTTTCCTACATGCGAGCTTCGAAAAACTCAAGTCCACTAAGAACGGCTACGTAAACAAGCAAAATTGGCGTATATGGAGTGAAAACAATCCTCAAGAAGTTCTGCAGGTTCCACTGCATCCTGAAAAATGCAATGTATGCCTTTTTCGAAGCCGGAGGTTGAGAAGCTTCTGATTGTCGAGAGAAAGCAATTGTATCTGGTTACTGGTGCTCCAAGTGGCCATCTGTTTAACAAACATTTTAAAAGAATGGGTCCAATTGAGTGTTCCCTGTGCTGCTGGTGCAAGAACGCCGATGAAACGACGGAACATATACTGTTCACGTACGGCAACTTATCTATACTGAGGCTAACACAAAAAAAAATGTAAGCTTCAATCTTAATTTGAATGTGTTCTACACTACTGGAAAAAATTAAAGGATCAAAAAAAATTCCAAATTTTTCGACAATTTTCAACATGCCGTAACTTTGAGAGGAATGTTCGTACAAGGAATTCAAAAAAAGGAAATTGTAGCTCCAAGTGTCTAGTTTTTGAATTAGAACTTCAAAAATTTTAAGTTTCAGTGGTTTTCGAGTAATGATAGAAAAATCAGCAACAAAAAAATTCTGAAAATTTTACCACTTTTTTTTTCTTGTCTACGAGCGTGGTGATTTTATTTTCGCATAATCGTTATAATGATGGGATACTTTGGTAATTCAGCTTTAATTTATTTTTTTATTGACCTCAATAAGTCCACTTCTCGCCGAGATATCGGTCTTCAAATGGAAAAGGATCCATTTGTCTTTGATTATCGATTTCTCAGCAACCAATGATCGCATAGAAAATTGAAGGGGGGTTTCAAGACCTTAAATGAACTCCCATTAATGAACAACCATTGCTTATTCATAGAAATTTTTTTTTCTTAATGTCGCATCAATATGAAAATTCAACAAAAAAAGGGCTTTTGGTGGTTTCTTGGAAAATCTACCGCTTGATCGAAAATGTTGAGGAAACCAATAATGTTAAGTGTGACTTTCACATTTCAATAACGGCTCTCAAACGTTCAGCCATGTTAATGCAGGCGGTAATTAAATTAAATTAATAAAAATGTTATTTGTTGTTTTTTTATCTTTCTTTTTTTGAAATTTATGAACTATCTGCAATTAAAATGTGGAAAAAGCTCGATAAAATTCTTTTTTGCCTTTTTTAAAGATTACGAGCTTCTCAGAGCAAAAAACGTGATCCTTATTTTTTTCAAAAATTCAATCGAGTCAAACAAAAAAACGGCTCGCTGAATTGAGTTGGCTCTTCGTAAGGTTTTTATCAACATATTGAACTGTGAAAGTCACGCTTAACATTATTGGTTTCCTCAACATTTTCGATCCAGCGGTAGATTTTCCAAGAAACCACCAAAAGCCCTTTTTTTGTTGAATTTTCATATTGATGCGATATTAAGAAAAAAAAATTTCTATGAATAAGCAATGGTTGTTCATTAATGGGAGTTCATTTAAGGTCTTGAAACCCCCCTTCAATTTTCTATGCGATCATTGGTTGCTGAGAAATCGATAATCAAAGACAAATGGATCCTTTTCCATTTGAAGACCGATATCTCGGCGAGAAGTGGACGTATTGAGGTCAATAAAAAAATAAATTAAAGCTGAATTGCCAAAGTATCCCATCATTATAACGATTATGCAAAAATAAAATTACCACGCTCGTAGACAAGAAAAAAAAAAGTGGTAAAATTTTGAGAATTTTTTTTGTTGCTGATTTTTCTATCATTACTCGAGAACCATTGAAACTTAAAATTTTTGAAGTTCCAATCCAAAAACTAGACACTTGGAGCTACAATTTCTTCTTTTTGAATTCCTTGTACGACCATACCTCTCAAAGTTACGGCATGTTGAAAATTGCCGAAAAATTTGGAATTTTTTTTTGATCCTTTAATTTTTTCCAGTAGTGTATTTCAATTCAAAGTTCTATCACTCTAAAGAATCATATGATATGGTACCTACAGTAAGCACCGAACATTCGACTTACGGGACGACTAGAAGGCGGCGATGAAAAAAATGACGGTAGCGGTTAAGAGAGGTGTAGACGAAAGAATGTCAGTTCATAACGCGAACATATTACTGTTCTTGAGTTGATGTGGACAACAATGCGAGTAACGCAGGTAGCCGTCGAGTGGCGTGAGCAAAAGATAGATCTACGATGAGGAGTGGAGAAGCCGATAGGAGAGCTCAATGGGAGTGAAAGTGAATCCACACACGGTGATTCTTGTGTTACGTTCCTCTCGTTCGGTGGATACCAACCTTCGAGACTTACAAATCGTAGCCAAAGCATTTTTGGGCGGTCGTTTCTCTTATACATCATTTCGTCAAGATGTCCGCATTTTTGATGAAAACTTGCTTCACGATGAACCGAACAAAGTTCCTATAATCGGTATATACGAGGATATATTGAAAAATTCTTAGCCTACTATAGAACCAAACAAAATTTCAATGACAAATTATTTTATTACTCAACATATTCTCCTCTTAATTGAATACATTTATTACAGCGGACCTGCAACGTCTCTAGACCTGTCAAAAAAAAATGTTTCTTCTTGCTGTGCAAACCAGTCCTCCACAGCTTTTATTACCTCCTCGCTGGAAGAAAATTAACGACCTTTTAAACTTTTTTTCAGTTGAGGAAAAAGATGATAGTCGGACGGAGCCAAATCTGGTGAATAAGGTTCTAGTAATTCTAAACCTAAATCACGAATTTTTTGCATTGGAACATGAGATTTGTGTACTCGGTCGTTGTCCTGTAAAAATAAATACCTTTGGATAGCTTTCCGCGTCTTTTCTCTCTTATTTTTTCCCGGATAGTGGTCAGTAATATCGAATAGTAATTTTCAGTTATTGTTCTACCCTTATCCAGAAAATCAATCATGATTACTCCATGGCAATCCCAGAAAACTGAAGCAAGAACTTTTCCAGCAGATTTTTGGACACGAAACATCTTAGGTCTTGGAGATCCAGAGTGTCGCCATTCCATCGATTGTTGCTTTGTTTCTGGATCGTAGAAATGTACCCAAGTCTCATCCATAGTAACAATTCGGTTTAAGAAGTCTACATCGTTTTCAAATCGAGCAGAGATTGAACGCGATGCTTCTACCCTTGCACGTTTTTGGTGAACATTCAAACATTTGGAGATCCATTTTGCAGAAATTTTTCTCATGTCCAAATTGACGTGAACTATATGATGAACGCGTTCGTATGAAATCTTGAGTGCTTCAGATATCCGTTTTAGCACAATTCGACGGTCTGATAAAATCATGTCATGAACTGCATCCATATTTTCGGAGACCTTCCCGATCGGTCATCATCTTCAATGGAAAATTTACCTCTTTTGAAGCTTGCA
The DNA here is from genome assembly GCA_951802165.1 of Adalia decempunctata. Taxonomy (NCBI): domain Eukaryota; kingdom Metazoa; phylum Arthropoda; class Insecta; order Coleoptera; family Coccinellidae; genus Adalia; species Adalia decempunctata. The sequence goes on along the minus strand of OX637695.1, from coordinate 1,960,302 downwards.
GTCCAATTTTTCACGGTCGCATACGAAGGACATTGATCACCAAGGTTGTTAAGCATACCTTCGTAAATCTGCTTACCTCCTAACCCTTTTAAATACGGGTACTTGATGATGGCCCGATACTCCAATTTCACGATTTGTACTTTTTTTAATTTATTGCGTAACTCTGGTTTACTTGTTTTGACGTCGAACTCTACACTGACACTTCTAATAAGTTATTGTTCGTGGATATGGTATCGCAATATTTTGTTTATGCATGGAACTGGTCTAGGCTAACTAGATATCAATACATCCTCTTATATGTAACTTTTGACATGAACTTTCACCGTAGATCGAACTAAATGTGGTGTATCATATTGGAGATGTTTTAGGTAGTACTCTTCAAACAATCATCATATTAACACTAGCAGTAGCAACATTGAGAGCTTCGCTTAAAAGAGCAGTTGTCTAAGGCTGCCAAAGCTCCAGATGGAATATTTCATTAAGATTTCACTTCACGAGCAAAACATCGTTCTTTCTGTGGCACTGACTGACAATTATTAATTGTCCATAAATAAACTATTCATTCGCATCTAAATGCTAATTCTTCAAGCGAGTAATTAACACTGACTGGTTCGTTAGCAACATATACAAATGCAAATACGTCCAAACGTGTTTTTTTAATAATTGTTGGCATGGAAACAATACGAATGCCACTCGATCTTGGCATAAAATTAATCTATAAATATTGGCATTTTCTGAGGCAGCTTTCTCAAATGGCGCAAGACGATATGTGGGCCTCTTTTTAGACAGTATTCTTTTTTGCGAACGGCAACTGCTGGAATTCATACTCCGCTACTGAAATTCTCGGACATAATCAAGATGTCAAATTATATGTTCTTCTCGGAATAATTGCTTTTGCCATTGAAAGGTTTCGCATTCGAGACGCATATCATATGGATTGCTGGGGTTCACCTTTCCTTCGCGAGCTTTCAAACCATCGAATAAAGAGTTGCCTTTTATATTTCGGGATTAAAGAACAAAAACGAATATTAATCATCGAAAATCGTTTTATTGTTTTTCGAAATATTCCCCATGAAGGATCTATACACTTCTGCATGCGTTTGTGTAAACTCATGAGGTGCAAATTAGCACTCAGACAATAAGGAATCGCCTCAGAGAATATGATTTAAGGCCTCGTGTCGCGGCAAGAGGCCCAGCTCTTACCCCAGCCCATCGAAGGGCGCGTTTGGATTTTGCGAGAGAGCATATCCATTGGGAAGAGGCCGATTGGAAAAGAGTTCTCCTCACAGATGAGTCTAGATTCTGCCTCTACCATTGTGATCGACGTTCCCTTGTATACAGACGTCCACATGAAAGATATGCTCAGTGCAATTTCCTGAATACTACTGGTTTCGCGGGAGGATCGATTATGGTATGGGGTGGAATATCTTTGACTGCTCGTACAGACCTAGTGGTCGTTGATAATGGAGCTATGAATGCTGATAAGTATATAAGGAACATTCTTGAAGAACATGTAGTGCCATTTACCCCATACATTGGTGAAAATTCCATTTTTATGGACGATAATGCCAGACCCCCATCGTGCGCGCATCGATCAGGAGTACCTTGAAGAGGTTGAGGTCTCAGAGATGGAATGGTCAGCAAGAAGTCCAGATCTCAATCCGATTGAGCAGGTTTGGGACAACCTCAATAGAAGGCTGAGAAGTTCAGAAAATCATCCAGCTACTCTTAATGACTTAGGAATCCAACTCGGAGAAATCTGGGAAGGATTAGATCAGAACATTTTAAGATCACTCATTTTGAGTATGAACCGTCGTTGCCGAGCTGTAATTAACGCAAGGGGTGGGAATACCGAGTATTAAATCACTTATCAGCATTTCAGTATTTTGAAAATTGTTCATTTCTTCTTTCACATAAGATTCGGTGAAATCTTGAATTTTTCTTTCATTTAATGTGTCTTGTTTCGTTCAAAACCTTCCCGAGAGAACATAAAAAATAAGTTATAAAGTCAACGTAGAGTTAACTTTCATTAAAATTGAGATTTTCAGAATGTGCGTTAATTTTTTTGCGCAGTGTATAAAAGGCAACCCTCGTATATGCATTTTGTTTTTTCGTCTCTGATGGCCAGGAAAAATGTTGCAGTAGTGCACGACTTGAGAAAGTTATGGTATATTGTATATATCACAGAAAGGTTCTGGTCCTGTACTTCTTTCTGGCAAGCATATGGGTGTCTTCGTTTCTTTTGATCCCGAATGATCAGGAACCCACATTAAAGAGACCTTATTTGTCTTGCCTACCGCTTTGAATTTTCTCCGGCATTCCCAAATCAAATTTGAGTCAGTGGAACTCAATGCTTCAACATCGACTTGACTATCTGAGTGAATGGCTATATCGAACTTCTGACACTTAGCTTTAAAAAGCCTCTGAAGTCAATCTGTTCTTATGCAGATATACAAGATGGCTCGTAATAAATCCTAAATGTGTCGTTCAATAACCCATCGGATTCCGACAGGTCACATAGGTTCATATCCGAGAAGTCATTATAAAATTATTAAAGAGGGACAATTTCGAAGCAGGAAGATATGAATTGTATGGTTTTTAACGTGCAATCATAAGCGCATTACTGGCCAGCATGGGCCGCAATTAAAGCCATATGCTTCTTGGCGAAATTGACATTAAGTCAGCCGAGGGTATAATTAAATTAATTAACAACGAGCTGAATTTTTCTTGTGTCCTTTCTTCGGTTTCTTTGTCTCCTCGGGGAACTTGTATGTTGTTTCAATCTCATGTACTATCTGTATTTATGTGAAAGAAGACACTAGGAAGATTTTCTTCTTCTCTACACTGTGGATCATAGTGGGATACTTTAGGGTGAATCAGAGCCGGTACCGACCTCTGTTGAGTGAACGAAGAAACTTCTCTTACAGAATGTAATACGAGGATATATTGAAAAATTCTTAGCCTACTATAGAACCAAACAAAATTTCAATTTCAAAATATTTTATTACTCAACATATTCTCCCCTTAATTGATTACATTTATTACAGCGAACCTGCAACGTCTCTAGACCTTTCAAAAAAAACGTTTCTTCTTGCTCTGCAAACCAGTCCTCCACAGCTTTCATTACCTCCTCGTTGGAAGTAAATTTACGACCTTTTAAACTTTTTTTCAGTTGAGGAAAGAGATGATAGTAGGACGGAGCCAAATCTGGCGAATGAGGGGGGTGTTCTAGTAATTCTAACCCAATATCACGAGTTTTCTGCATGGCAACATGAGATTTGTGTACTGGGGCGTTGTCCTGTTAAAACAAAATACCTTCGGATAGCTTTCCGCGTCTTTTCTCTTCAATTTTTTCCGTAGAGTGGTCAGTAATGTCGAATAGTAATCTCCAGTTATTGTTCTACCCTTATACAAAAAATCAATCATGATTACTCCATGGCAATCCCAAAAAACTGAAGCAAGAACTTTTCCAGCAGATTTTTGGACACGAAACTTCTTAGGTCTTGGAGAACCAAAGTGTCGCCATTTCATCGATTGTTGCTTTGTTTCTGGATCGTAGAAATATACCCAAGTCTTATCCATAGTAACAATTCGGTTTAAGAAGTCTACATCGTTTTCAAATCGAGCACAGATCGAACGCGATGCTTCTACCCTTGCACGCTTTTGGTCAACATTCAAACATTTGGGGATCCATTTTGCAGAAATATTTCTCATGTCCAAATTGACGTGAACTATATGATGAACGCTTTCGTATGAAATCTTCAGTGCTTCAGATATCTGTTTTAGTCCAATTCGACGGTCTGATAAAATCATGTCATGAACTGCATCGATATTTTCGGGGACTGACACAGAAACTGGCCTTCCCGATCGGTCATCATCTTCAATGGAAAATTTACCACTTTTGAAGCTTGCAGTCCAATTTTTCACGGTCGCATACGAAGGACATTGATCACCAAGGGTATCAAGCATATCTTCGTAAATCTGCTTACCTCTTGACCCTTTTATATACAGGTACTTGATGATGGCTCGATACTCCAATTTTTCGATTTTTACAATTTCGGTGAACATCTTTTTTTTTTTAATTTATTGCGTAACTCTGGTTTTCTTTTTCGACGTCGAACTCTACACTGACATTCAAATTAGTTATATTGTCCGTTGATATGGTATCGCAATATTTTGTTTATGCATGGAACTGGTCTAAGCTAACTAGATATCAATACATCCTCGTATATAACTCGAATAGTTCTCAATCTGACTGATTTATCTAGTAAACTTTTCGTCATATTTTCTAAACTTGAATGATACTTTGGAGTTCAGATTCTCAGGATAATATGAGCTTTGGTCACTGATTGACATTCAAAATTCCGGGATTACTTTTTAGCCTTGGCAACATTCTTCATATGAAATGTTTTTGGCGGTAATTTCTTGTGTTTAAATAACTATGGTCACTGGTCGAAAAAATTGCTGGATCCAAGGCAGTGACATTTACACTGCTTTCATGACATCACTACCCTAATGGTGTTTTAATGATTTCATACCTCCGTAATTGAAAATGGTACATGGTAATTAAACACAATGTGATTTAATTGTGTCTCTCTAAGCAAAGCCATGATATCATTGTTTATTATAGGCATTACTGAATCTTTCGAAGAAGCAGAAATAAAGGATTTTCCAATAGGAGGTGTTACTTTGAATTGCCCGCTATTTCAGTAGTGGCCACTTTTAAAGCTTTTTTTGACATTTGACAAGTTGAAGCTACGCCATTAATATTAATGGTGAAAATTTGGCAATACAAAATTAAAAGAAAAATTTGAGCTGTTGGGACAGTGAAGACATGTGAAGAATTGAACCTGTGCACGTTGCTTAAGAACAGACGAGAATGTTGCGGCTGTAACCGAAAGTGTTGAATAAAATCCAGGTTAGTCTACTCCACGTCGTTCTTTGGAATTGGGCATTCCACAAACGTCATTAAGGAATGAACGAGAATAAATTACAAAAACGCTTATATCTTTTGAACCACTGGACCGATTTTGAAAATCAAACTCATTTTCGAATCATCTTCTAATTCTAATGAAAACTGTTTTTACAATAAAAAAACCAAAACTATTTTTTACAAAATTCATGGATTTTTTCTGGAATTCTTCCCATCATGCTTCTTATAGTGTTCTCAGTCACTTTCTGGGATGCTGTCTTCCACTTTTGCTTGAATTCCGCTAATGTTTTCGTTGATTTCTTAGCCTTCTTCAATTCTATTTTTACCAGGGCTAATATCATTCGATTGGCCTGAGTTCTGGGCAATTTGGTAGATTGGCCTCTTTGGGGACAAAAACCACCTCATTAGCTTCGTACCATTCCTTGGTGGCCTTGCTGTAGTGGCATGAAGCTAAATCTGGCCAAAAGATTGTTGACACATCGTGCTCACGTGAAGATGGTAAAAGTCGCTTCTTCAAGCATTCCTCGATGTATATCTTCGAGTCAACAGAGCCTTGGCCAACGAAAAATTTGCTCATTTTCCCACAAGTGCAAATTGCTTGCCAAACCAGGAATTTTTTAGGAAACTTTGCTTGTTTCTTCACGCGAAATTGTTCGTCAACATTTCCACGAGAATCTGCAGTATAAAATTCCTGACCAGGAACTTGCGAGAAATCAGCCAAGACATCACGCCACAGGAAAAATTTTTCAAGAAATCTTTTTTTAATTTCTTTGCTCTTGATTTCGCTTCTTGATTCTTCACAGCGTTCCTGTCTGGCACTTTCTGCACTTGTTCTAAGGTCACAACTCGACTTGATTTTCTGAACGGTTGACTGCGAACAACCCACTATTTGGGCCACTTTCCTTACTGAAAGGTTTAGATTCTTCTGAAAAAGGCTGATGGCTTTCTTCACTTTTTTGGGTTATGAAACCCCTTTTTCCTCCCGGTTCCTTCATTGCGGTTAATTGTAAGATCTTCGTTGATGCGCTTAACAACTCTGGATACCGTTTCCGGACGAACGCGAGCCTCTTTTACGATTCTTTTGGAGCTCCATTTTTGATTATTTTGAAAATGTTTCACTATAAATTCTCGTGTTTTCACTTCGTTTGACATTTTGCGAGAGAGAATTGGAATATCTATGGAGTAAATGTTCTACATGTTTCTGACGTTCATAACAAAGCTAACTATGATCAAATTTTGATTTTTTTCTCAATTGGTTCAAGAGAATTGAGATTGATTCCTCACATAACTCTTGGTGAAACATGGTTAATCAAATAATAAGGGAGAAAAGAAAAACACTTGATTAAGTTTCACGATTTATAATAAAAATATATTTGTTGACATGCATGTTTCGGGTTTTATCCCATTTTCAAAACTGAATAAATAAATACAGAAGGTACACATTCACATAATTATTAGGTAACACATGTAAGGACCGGAAATAGGCGGAAATCTAGTTGGTCGTTTACAATGGCGAGATTTTGTTTTTGTGCTGAAGATATTTCTAGGCATTCTAAGAGATCCAAACGTTTACCCTTATTATCTTTATGTAATATTTTTACGTTATTGAGGTCTATGAAGTGGTTGTGAGTGATGCAATGATCAGAGAAACCAGTTGTGGATTTATTTTGCAGAATGGATTTTTTGTGTTCCTCAATTCTAATTCCGAGAGACCGGCCTGTCTGACCTATGTATAGAATGCAGGGCACTCATCACATAGTAGCTTGTATACACCACTCGACTGTGAGATATTTAGTCGATCCTTGCCATTAAAAAGTATTGATCTCATGTTCTTTTTATTGGTACATATAACATCAATTTCATTTTTTCGTATTCGTTTGCAAATTTGTTCACTGAGAGATGGGATGTAATTGATGTACGTGAATTTCCTGATTTCATCCTTAGGTTGAGGTGGATAGACGAAAGTTAGTACGAAACTGATTTTTTTGGCCGGAATTGGATGGTATTGATCTGGACAACGTTTACTTTCAACAAGAAGGCGCTGCGTGTCACACAAGGACGTTTTGGAAGAAGAATGACAGTTAGGCCTAGTTTTATTGGAAATTGTTGCTTACGAAACTTATGGAATGACAGCGATTTCAAGGAAAAACCAAAATTGAGATCGCAGGCCCGAAGGGGCTTCTCAGATGATATTCCCGGAATATTTTCGGGACCCATTAACCGGAGCTACCTGAAGAGGTAAACGACACCCAATTGATTCAATTACGAGGATTGGTGGGTTAACAAAAGAAGTCCGCTCTGGCCCGCCGCGTTCACACACAGCAAACGTGTCCGGTTTGCCGTCGAATAATTAACAGAGGCACGTAATGCCGGACCGAAGAACGGACAATTGGTAATTTTTAATTTGGAACCCGAGGAATATTCACGGTTAACTAAATATCGTTAATAGCGGCCAGAAAAAGGGCACTGAAATATAATCGCTTCTCGAAAACTCTCGCGTCACTTGATTAAAGTTTTACAGCTTCTCGTTAAGCCGCCTTTACACTTCACGCCAGATGAACGACGAGTGTTCTCTTACGCTCACTTCTTCAGAATTTGGGTGCGAGCGTCTCGCGCTCCCATATCTCCATCTGCGAACCGTCTCGAGGTATTTTCTGTGGGGTTGGTCCTCTTCAGTGGCGCACCGAGGGGGGGAGGGGTCGGTCTGCAGCCCCCCCGAGCTGTGACAAAAAAAGTAATTCAAATATTTTCATGTTATTATTTTTCTAAAATTTATAATCATTATTTTAGAACAGAATGGAAACTCAAACATTTCCTTTAGAGATAGAAATAGGGATTAATATTTTTACGCGCATCCTATTCGATATGCAAAACTGTGTGTTTTGGCCTTAAACATCGTGTCACTGCTTGTCGCTGCGTTGCTGCCATTGCGAAAGGCTGTTCTTGAAAGTAGAAGACAAATTAATGTAAAGAATATGAGGTTCCACTGATAAAGCCTCGAATTGCAAAAAGACAAACAAAACGATGTAATATAGAATGCGAAAATGTAGAGACTTACTTTCGAATTTCAATATTTATCCCATTTCTTGACAATTTGATAGCACAAATTCACAATCGATTCTTAAAACATAAAGATGTTTTGTCGTCATTTATGTGCAGCTTATTGCCTGCCAACGAACACTATTGTTGAGTCTTACACTGATGATCTAAACAAATTTTTCTTATTTTACGAACAGGACCTTTCTTCCCAAAACGATGCGTTTTTGAATGACTATTTCATCTTTTCGTTTTTAGTGAGGAAATTTCCGTAGCAACGATCGTTTCATCTCGATAAAACTTTCAAGCCGACAAAACCAACAAGTTGGTTTTCCAGCGATACAATTTTTGACGTTTCTACAATTCATAAATAGCTTCGGAAATGAATATCATAGAGAAAACATACAACGTTTACTTAATCTATGAATTCTAATTAGCCAAATAGCGCAATCCGTGTCAAATGTGACTATATTACTTAATGTTAGACATTTTCTCGAGAAATAGTCATGCCGGATATACTCGAGATGAAATTTTACCTGCTTAAATTTCATCTCGAGTGTATTCGCCGGCAAAATTCCATTACTAGTGGTGTTACATATGACTATTCCAATCATTCCATTTTCAGCGAGGAAGTTTCCGTAGCAACGATCGTTTCATCTCGATAAAAGTTTCAAACCGGCAAAACCAACAAGTTGGTTTTTCAGCGACAAAATTTTTGAAGTTTCTCCAATTCATAGATAGCTTCGGAAATGAATATCATAGATAAAACAAACAACGTTTAGTTAATCTATGAATTTTAATTTGCCAAATAGCCCAATCCGTGTCAAATGTGACCATGTTAGACATTTTCTCGTGGAATAGTCATGCCGAATACCACTCGAGATGAAATTTAAGCAGGTAAAATTTCTCTCTTGTAATATTCAATTTTGTTGCTTTTCGGAAATTTCGCTCATGACATTTTTTATTTCTCTAGAATGATTGATCAAGTTTTAGGCGCCCCCTTCACTTAGTATTTGTGAAAAAAATAAAATATGCATTTTTTAAAGCAAGCATTTTTATAATGTCTTCCCAAAATAACGAATGCGATATATCCATTACTTAAGGTTTTCGCTTGCGGCGCATTTTTTAAATTATATAACTTACAAAAACCTGATTACTCTCGAGCAGCCCCCCCCCCCCCCGAATAAAATGTCTGGGTGCGCCACTGGTCCTCTTCTCCAGTATCTTCTGGTATATTATCCTCCTGAGCACCAAAAAAGTAACTTAGGGTTGCCCTTTCCTCATATCAACCGCATATTTTATGTATCATCTTATTACACTTTAGTCAATCACATAAACCCTTATAACGATTATAAAAAGTCTTCTGCTTCAACGTGAAGCAAGTTCCTATCAAGATATTCTCGTTTTTCTTGATTCTCGAATGACCGGCAAATCTGATTGAAAAGATATTATTACAAGTTATGCATTTTTGACATTTTCCTTATTTCTGTTTTTTGAGAAATTCTATACTTTTTCTGATATTCTTGTTATGGCGAATACCTCATTCCTTCAGAATCTTATAACTTCAATCTGGGAAACTCATGTATACTGCTTCACAAGAGTTAGGTATATCGTATTCAATCGTTTTTAAACGTATGTAATCTTCGAGAAAATCGCTGTAAAATCATTTAAAACTCAACAACAACTTGAATCTATCCGATAAAAATCAGTATGAGACATTTCGTCAATCTGGTCGCCTTTTTTCTGAAGTTTGGTTCTTTGCATATGCTTCATGAATGTTCTTATTTTGACATGAAGTCAGTTCATCAACGGCTTCGATTTGAAACGAGTTTTCTGAAAATGCCAAGACGTAAATTAACAAACGCTGAGGCTAATAGGGCTATCGGAATGCTACAGGGTGGCCCAACTCAGGTTGTTATAGCGGAAAGGCTCCAAGTCAGCCAAAGTGTGATATCTCGACTTCGGAATAGGTTCAGGGAGACAGGTTCCGTGTTGGAAAGACCAAGGCTTGGTGGGCGTCGAAAAACCACACCTGCTCAGGATCGTTTCATCACCGTTTCGGCGAGAAGAAACCCTACATCTACGTGTAGACTGCTACAGAATACTCTTCAAAATGCAGATGGGGTCCAAGTTTCCATCGAAACCATCAGACGACGTTTGAGAGAGGTGAATCTAGGTTCTAGACGGCCATTAAGAGGAGTTCTATTAACACGTGACCATAAGCGTCAAAGACTGGAATGGGCAAGCCAACACATCAATTGGAACGATCGATGGCGTAGTGTCCCTTTCACTGATGAATCCAGATATGGACGATTTTCAGATTCTCGAAGAATAAGGGTATGGACAATCCCACGCATACCCCATAATCGTCGCTATGTGCAAGAAGTCCATCCATTCCGAGGGGGTAGTGTTATGGTATGGACACATGTTTCAACGGGCGCACAGATCTACACATTTGTCCTGGGAATATGGCCTTACACTATAGGGAGCATGTCATTGACAATGTTGTGTCAAATTTTCACACTGCTTTTGGTGAAACTTTTCAATTTCTAGACGATAACGCTAGACCGCACCGTGCAGCCATAGTTGAGAATGCGCGCGAGGAGCTTGGTATTCCACATTCATCAATACCTCGGCACTCATCAGATTTGAATTGCATAGAACATGCATGGGATATGCTCCAAAGAAGATTAGATAATCATCAACCTACCCCAGAAACCTTAAATGATCTGAGAGAGCTTCTGTCCCGTTTATGGAACCAAATTCGTCAAGAAATGTTCAACAACCTCGTGTGTAGTACGCAAAGAAGATGTCAAGCTGTTATTGATGCCCGTGGAGGCCATACATTGTATTGATAGTCTTAAAATGCTTGAATTCTCTGGGAATAAAATTTCGTTATTTTACTCAATTTTTCTGAACCACCTGTATACGCTACAGATCTACAGGCTAAAATTAATTTGCAACTTGAAATCATATTAATATGAATTTTCATCACAAAAATCTTATTTCAACTATATTTTTTTTGCAATTTAAGTCAATATCCCTAACTCATGTGGAGCAGTTTACATATAGATGTTCAGAAGGAAATTTGATTTTTCTGAAGAGAAGACACACACATTAATTCAATATCCTTAACTTTCGAGGACCAGGTTCGTACTACTTGGAAAAACGACTTCGTCATATCAAAATCTTACATACATACTTCGAAGTTACTGGGAAGCCGAAAAAGTAAAAGGATCCTATCAGAAGGCGAGATCACGCCGTGTAGACTGGGCCTTAGTAACTAGCACAGCCCGCTGATAGGAGTATGCGTTGAAAATTTGTTAATTCCTTAATAAGCTAACATCCTGTCTTTAAACCGATCAAATGATGGAAAACGCTACCTGAGTTCACCATGCATTCTTCCACTGGTGGAACGCTACTAGTCATAATTACAATTTAATTCCTTCTACGTCCATGTTATCTAGCACCGATTTATTTCCTGGAAGATCTATAAAACACATAAAACTATCGGATAGAGTGCGATTAAATCCGTTTGTAATGCTGGTCATTGCGCGTAGAAATGTTTTGCGTTACTCGATCCAAAGGATGATTATGGATTATCAGACTGTATCTTGTATTATTCTTATAGCCGTTTTCATCGTATTGGATTCTTCTGTCCAAAGTGTTTGAGGTGTTTTATGCAATTCGATTCGATTTGGAAATCAGAATGCTATTTTGCCAAGCTACAATTGTCTGTTGCATCTCTGTAGTTTGAATATACCAGAATTCATTTTAATGAAAGTTAACTCTACATTGACTTCATAACTTATTTTTTATGTTCTCTCGGGAAGGTTTTGAACGAAACAAGAAACATTAAATTTAAGAAAAATTCAGGATTTCACCGAATCTTATGTGAAAGAAGAGAAATGAACAATTTTCAAAATACTGAAATGCTGATGATTGATTTAATACTTGGTATTTCCACCCCTTGCGTCAATTACAGCTCGGCAACGACGGTTCATACTCAAAATGAGTGATCTTAAAATGTTCTGATCTAATCCTTCCCAGATTTCTCCGAGTTGGATTCCTAAGTCATTGAGAGTAGCTGGATGATTTTCTGAACTTCTCAGCCTTCTATTGAGGTTGTCCCAAACCTGCTCAATCGGATTGAGATCTGGACTTCTTGCTGGCCATTCCAGTCGAGAGACTTCAACCTCTTCAAGGTACTCCTGAACGATGCGCGCACGATGGGGTCTGGCATTATCGTCCATAAAAATGAAATTTTTACTAATGTATGGAGCAAATGGCACTACATGCTCTTCAAGAATGTTCCTTATATACTTATCAGCATTCATAGCTCCATTATCAACGACCACTAGGTCTGTGCGAGCAGTCAAAGATATTCCACTCCATACCATGATCGATCCTCCCCCGAAACCAGTAGTATTCAGGAAATTGCACTGAGCATATCTTTCATGTGGACGTCTGTATACAAGGGAACGTCGATCACAATGGTAGAGGCAGAATCTAGACTCATCTGTGAAGAGAACTCTTGCCCAATCGGCCTCTTCCCAATGGATATGCTCACTCGCAAAATCCAAACGCGTGCTTCGATGGGCTGGGATATGAGCTGGGCCTCTTGCCGCGACACGAGGCCTTAAATCATATTCTCTGAGGCGATTTCTTATTGTCTGAGTGCTAATTTGCACCTCATGAGTTTGCTCAAGCTGGTTTTGAAGGAGGCGAGCGGTTGCAAACCGTTGTCCCAACGAAGAAACTCTCAAGTAACGTTCTTGAATGATAGTTGTTACCCGTGGTCTACCCTGTCCTGGTCTTCGGACATTCATACCTGTCTCCCTGAATCGCTGCAACATTCTGGACACACTTGTATGGGAAACTCCAAACCTTTCTGCAATGCTTGTGTATGTCCACCCTTCTTCTCACAAAACTACCGCTTGGGCTTGGGCATATTCCTCTTGGGTCAAATTGCGTGTTTCGCGTTGCATAGCGATCGAATGTAGAAAATCAAACGAAAGAAAAACTATTGATCACTAGGTATAATTGATCGAGAACAACTGATTTTAGAATGGAGCCAATACATTCAAAATCTGATAATATCATCTTTTTTTATTCCTGCTGGGAGAAAACATCTGTATTGAAGAAAAATGTTGAAAGTGGATAACATTATGCATGCATAATTCTGATAAAAATAATTATCATTGAGAACACCTTCAGTTGTAGAATAAATTTGAGATTTTCATAATGTGCGTTAATTTTTTTGCGCGGCGTATATCAGGAAAGCTGGAATCAATAGCTTCCTGTTGGTTTTGGTTCCTGGTCCCTCTGGAAGTGAATGAGATTCCATAAAAGGAATGCTAACGTCTTTTTTGACTCAGAACCTTTTTCTGGTATGGAAAAATGCACCCACAAGAAGGAGTTTCAAAAAGAGGAAGAATACGAAAGATATACACTGCGGTAGAATCTTTTAGGTCTGGATAATTCCCAAACGGTCTTTTGGAACTGAGTAACGTATCTTTATCTCAGTCAAGCGCGGATCCAGGGGGGGGGGTCATGGGGGTCATGACCCCCCCCCTGGACTGGACGAACCCTCAAATTTTGTGTTTGATGAAAAAATGTTTCGATTGAAAAAATAGAATTGAATCATATTTATGTGAATATTGGAGGGTAATTAGTTCCAATAATGAAAAAAATCTGAATTTTGGGAGACTAATTTGTCAATTTCTTTGAGTAGAATATTAAAAACCAGCTCAATTAATTGATTTGAAAAGAGCCATAAAAGATACGATGAGTGTGTTACGAGAAAAAAAAGGGCAAACGCGGGCGTAGTTTTCCCACAGCTTTTTGAAGAGGCAAAGGAAGTAGCTGAGCAGCTAGATGTGACTATTAAATGCCCTAGAATAGTCAAAATACAAATACACAGAGCCAATAATCAGCCTGACCAGTCTGCAGAAGAGTATTTCCGCAGGTCTGTGTTCATTTCTGGATTCAATAATAAACGACCTAGACTCTAGACTCTAGAGGATCGACTGTCATCTGAAGTAATGAATTTATTCAAATTAGGAGTTTTAATACCTAAAGTCGTTTAATAAAAAAATGTAAATGAAGATATTGAAATAGTTAATGAGTTGGTAAATCAGTACAAACTTCTATTAGACAATCCTCCTGTTTCAATCGTTACGAATGAATATCGCTCAGGGAAAATGAAATGGCAACGAGAGAAGAAGATTCCAGAGACGATATATAATCTCCTAGAAAACTGTGATTCTGACATGTATCCAAATGTGAGAAAATTTCTCAGTATACTCGCAACACTACCAGTTAGTGTGGCAGAGAGGTCATTTTCCACTCTGAGAAGGCTCAAAACATGGTTAAGAGCTTCGATGGCAGGAGAACGACTTATTGGACTAGCACTTCTTCATATCCATAATGACATACCTATCTGTTGATGTAGGTAGAGCTTCCTCTACATCACTAGTTTCGCAAGAAGGAGAAATAGAAAAATTCCCTTTGCTATTTAGTTATACCTTTGTTATTATTCTCACTAAGTTTTTGTTTTTGTAATAAATCAAATAAAATTATTGTTTGTGTTAGACCTCATCATAATTTTATTTTGGGGATGCTGATGTGTCTTCAAAAAATCAATTGGAGGGTATGTAATCCACCTGACCGTGACCCCCCCCTTTCTCGAGAGCTGGATCCGCCACTGATCTCAGTAAACATAAGCCCCAAGGAGAACCTAATGAGAATGGATCAACCTTGAACTGACGAGTACAGAGGAGGAAGTGGAGAAACTCCAGATCACCAAGTGACAGCGTTGCCATGTGAAGAAACCCCAAAAATACTTGAATGTAACCTTGAAGCCATTCCTGATATTGAAGTTCATTAGAGGTCTGGTACTGGAGTGTGAGGTCTAAATGGTATAACGGAGAGGACAGCTCTGACAGTAGACAGTTAGGCAAACCTTTAATTCAATCTCCAATCCACTTGGTCTCGCCGAATTCACACCAAACCACATCGACGTCCAGCAAATATGAATCGAACCGTCCCACGCTAGGACTCGCTGGATCAACGTACTACGAAATAATAAGAAAGGGAAGATTAGACCGCAGGAATATAATAATTGAAGCTGTAGGATTCGATTCATTCGTTCTCAAGGTTACCTTCTTTCTCTCCGCTCAGAGCTTATTGCTTATTATATTTCGAGCTACCGTCTTACGCGAGAAGGTATGTTGATGATGGCATGACAGGTGGATTACATGTTTAATTTCCTTACGCTAACGAACATTTGTGAAGAGAGGCTTTACGTTCGGTAGAATGTTGTGGGATTCGCTGGAGGTACCGGCGAAAACGCATTGAAAAAAGTTATTGACAATAATATAAATGATTCTCTTTTTGCCAGGTAAGAATGTCTGCTTCATTCCAGTGAGGAGTGTGCAATATTGATTATGGCACTTTTTCTGTGAAGTTTCCCAAACTAGACCAAAATAAACTGCTCCACATGAGTTAGGGATATTGACTTAAATTGCAAAAAAATATAGTTAAAATAAGATTTTTGTGATGAAAATTCATATTAATATGATTTCAAGTTGCAAATTAATTCTAGCCTGTAGGTCTGCAGCGTATACAGGGTGGTTAAGAAAAATCGAGTAAAATAACGAAATTTTATTCCCAGAGAATTCAAACATTTTAAGACTATCAACACAATGCATGGCCTCCACGGGCATCAATAACAGCTTGACATCTTCTTTGCATACTACACACGAGGTTGTTGAACATTTCTTGAGAAATTTGGTTCTATAAACGGGGAAGAAGCTCTCTCAGATCATTCAAGGATTCTGGGGTAGGTTGATGATTATCTAATCTTCTTTGGAGCATATCCCATGCATGTTCTATGCAATTCAAATCTGGTGAGTGCGGAGGTATTGGTAAATGTGGAATACCAAGCTCCTCTCGCGCATTCTCAACTATGGCTGCACGATCTAGCGTTATCGTCTAGAAATTGAAAAGTTTCACCAATAGCAGCGTGAATATTTGGCACAACATTGTCAATGACATGCTACCTATAGCGTAAGGCGGTCATATTCCCAGGACAAGTGTGTAGATCTGTGCGCCCGTTGAAACATATCCAGACCCATACCATAACACTACCCCCTTGAAATGGATGGACTTCTTGGACATAGTGACGATTACGGAGTATGCGTGGGATTGTCCATACCCTTATTCTTCGAGAATCTGAAAATCGTCCATATCTGGATTCATCAGTGAAAAGGACACTACGCCAATGGTCGTTCCAATTGATATGTTGCCTTGCCCTTTCCAGTATTTGACGCTTATGGTCACGTGTTAATGGAATTCCTCTTAAAGGACGTCTAGAATCTAGATTCACCTATCTCAAACGTCGTCTGATGATTTCGATGGAAACTTGGACCCCATCTGCATTTTGAAGAGTATTCCGTAGCATTCTACACGTAGATGTAGGGTTTCATTTCGCCGGAGCGGTGATGAAACGATCCTGAGCAGGTGTTGTTTTTCGTCGCTCACCAAGCCTTGGTTTTTCCAACACGGAACCTGTCTCCCTGAACCTCTTCCTAGTCGAGATATCACACTTGGGCTGACTTGGAGCCTTTCCGCTACAACAACCTGAGTTGGGCCACCCTGTAGCATTCCGATAGCCCTATTAACCTCAGAGGTTGTTAATTTACGTCTTGGCATTTTCAGAAAACTCGTATCAAATCGAAGCCGTTGATAAACTGACTTCATTTCAAAATAAGAACATTCGTGAAGCATATATAAAGAACCAAACTTCAGAAAAAAAGACGACCAGATTGACGAAATGTCTCATACTGATTTTTATTGGATCGATTCAAGTTGTTATTGAATTTTAAATGATTTCACAGCGATTTTCTCGAAGATTACATACTTTTAAAAACGATTTAATACGATATCCCTAACTCTTGTGGAGCAGCATATTTCGCTACCACTCAGAGAAAAATCTGCGAAATCTATTCCCTATGAGTTTTCAGAGTGCAACCTCAACCAATGTTTTCCTCACATCTTACGACTCATACTGACTAAATAATTAAGATTTTCATCGAACCAGAGAGCAATTATTTGAAATGATGACTGAGAACATTTCGCCCAAAAAAAAAACACGAATTATATTGGTAAATCAAGAAGTATTACTTATGGCGATCCATCCAAGGGGCAATTAGATAACGGTCGTCAGTTACAGTTACGGAGTGTTTCAATTATTCCATCGGTTAATTATAATTTGGCATTGTTACCGAATGAGAATTCCGGAGGCAACATTCGTGGATGATCGTTTCTCTTTTTGTCTGTTACATCGTGTTGATGGTTCGATGTAATGATCGTGATTGAAAAATTTGATTTGTTGCACCCAGAGTTATATGCAGCTTCGTCAGAGGTGGATTCGTGCATATGGCTAGGATTCCGCATGTTTTTTTTGTTGTGGTTCTCACGAAAAGGAATATCCTGTAATGTTCAGAGAACGTCGTAAGAAACAAGGGCAAGCAGGTAGGAATTGGTGTTCTTCTCGAACTTCTGGAGGTTATATGCCTAGGGGAACACCTCCCTAGGCAATGTGTTCCAAAGTTCGTTGGATGAACGAGTCTTTGAAGAGAGATGTTCTGCAGGTCTCCAAAGTGACCACGAAGGGATGCGGAGACTTAACTTGACGGGTTAGTCTCGAAGAGACTGCCAGAGAGGGAACGATTGCTGATAATCCAGAAGAGCATCTCCCATGGAAATATCTATAAAATAGAGACAGATCTCCCACTCTTCTACGGTTTTCTAGAGAAGTGAGCTAGTTTGTAAGCGAGGCATCACCGACGAGACGAATTGCCCTTTTTTGTTCAGAATCCAAGAGTTTAAGGGTTTGTTTAGGTGCAGCACTCCAAATATGGGAACAGTATTCCAGGACAGGTCGAATCTGTGCCTTATACTGCTTATAGATCATAAGCAGCTGACCTGAGGTGA
Source organism: Adalia decempunctata (assembly GCA_951802165.1). Taxonomy (NCBI): domain Eukaryota; kingdom Metazoa; phylum Arthropoda; class Insecta; order Coleoptera; family Coccinellidae; genus Adalia; species Adalia decempunctata. The sequence goes on along the minus strand of OX637695.1, from coordinate 1,942,334 downwards.
AAAAGCTCCTGGCACGAAACAGAAAACCAAGTTTTTGGGATGCACTTTTAGCAATGGATCTCACGTGATTCTCCCAAGAAAGGTTACTGCCGACAGTAATACCAAGCATCGAAATGGATTACTTCAATGGTATGGTCACTCCTGACAATTCTATGCTGGGCACAGTAAGATCGGCTTTTCTAGAGAAAAGACAGGCTTGTGTTCTGTTTGCATTGAATTCCACCAAGTTATTAGATCCCCATTCAAGAATTGTTGCCAAGTCCATATTTATCTTGTTAACATTTCTTCCTCGTTCGTTTTTGATTTGGCGGGCTGGTATTGGAGCCCTAGAAGAAAAGGCAATATTTGATCATCATTGTCAACATAATGACTACCATTGTCCTCACGCGAGTGCAATAGTGGTTAAAAGCTGTCTTCTTTCAAACTATTATTACTAATAAATCGTAACTCCAAAGCTTATTACTCTGACCTCAATTAATAGTCCTTTAATGCAGAATTGTAATGTTATGGTCCTAATAGAGCTGTGATTTACATTTTGAGTTTTATTCCAAAAAGAACTTAACTGACCGCCATTACCCCTTTATGCCCTACACAATTAATTATAAGGACTGAACGAGAATAAATTCGTTATCACAAAAACGCCTATATCTCTCGAACCAACTGAGAAAAAATCAAAATTTGATCATAGTTAGCTTTGTAATGAACGTCAGAAACATGTGGAACATTTGCTTCATAGATATTCCAATTCTCTGTCGAAAAATGTCAAGCGAAGTGAAAACACGAGAATTTATAGGCAGTGAAACTCTTTCAAAATAGTCAAAAATGGAGCTTCAAAAGAATCGCAAACGAGGCTCGCGTTCGTCCGGAAACGGTATCAAGAGTTCAACGCTGCAACGAAGATCTTACAATTAACCGCAACGAAGGAACCGGGAGGAAAAAAGGGGTTTCATAGCCCAAAAAAAGTGAAGAAAGTCATCAGCCTTTTTCGAGAGAATCCTAATCTTTCAGGACGGAAAGTGGCCCAAATAATGGGTTGTACGCAGTCAACCGTTCAGAAAATCAAGTCGAGTTGTGGGCTTAGAACATACAAAGTGCAGAAAGTGCCAGACAGGAACGGTGTGAAGAATCAAGAAGCGAAATCAAGAGCAAAGAAATTAAAAAAAGATTTCTTGAGAAATTTTTTCTGTTGCATGATGGACGACGAAACCTATGTCTTGTCTGATTTCTCGCAACTTCCTGGTCCGGAATTTTATACTTCAGATTCTCGTGGAAATGTTGACGAACAATTTCGCGTGAAGAAACAAGCAAAGTTTCCTAAAAAATTGGTGAGCAATTTGCACTTGTGGGAAAAGGAGCAAATTCTCTGTTGACTCGAAGACATACATCGAGGAATGCTTAAAGAAGACACTTTTACCATTTTTACGTGAGCACGATGTGTCAACAATCTTTTGGCCAGATTTAGCTTCATGCCACTACAGCAAGGCCACCAAGGAATGGTACGAAGCTAATGAGGTGGTTTTTGTCCCCAAAGAGGCCAATCCACCAAATCGCCCAGAACTCAGGCCAATCGAAAGATATTGGGCCCTGGTAAAAGGAGAATTGAAGAAGACTAAGAAATCAACGAAAACATTAGCGGAATTCAAGCAAAAGTGGAAGACAGCATCCTAGAAAGTGACTGAGAAAACACTATAAGAAGCATGATGGGAAAAATTCCAGAAAAAATCCATGAATTTTGTAAAAAATAGTTTTGGTTTTTTATTGTAAAAACAGTTTTCATGAGAATTAGAAGATGATTCGAAAATGAGCTTGATTTTCGAAATCGGTCCAGTGGTTCAAAAGATATAAGCGTTTTTGTGATAGCGAATTTATTCTCGTTCAGTCCTTATGCAGTATGGTGATTTTGAGGGCGAATATTTTGTAGAGCAATAAAAATATGTTTGTTAAGATTCATATGTTTGTTTTTTCTATTCCCAATACGCTCAAATTCCGATATATTCTTGTCTTTTTTTCGGGCAAGTAAAAAAACCAATTTTCCCAGATAGCCCAAGCGCTAATCGATTCCTCTCAGGACCAGATCGTTGGACAAACATCATCACTCGGAAGAACGAATTAATTCGGCTCTATCGAGATGAAGCGGACGCGTAGGTAGAGACGGGTCCAGCCCGAAGAAGAAGACCCTTATCGCGGGCGCGGCTATCACATTCAGCGCTTCCGAAGCGTTAGCCCCCGCCCGTCGTCCGCGCCGCATAAAGTCCAGGTGGGCCGAGCTCCCCGCATTGATTTTTATGATTATACGTTTTGTTATGTTAAATAAACATTAGTCACTTTAATTAAAGCCACCATGGAATATGTAAATTCCCGCGTCTGGTTCTTTGCCTGGAATTCGGTAATGAATAATGGGAGAGGTGTGGGCCAAATTAAGTTATGATGAATGCTTCATTGTCCTTTTATCCGGTTCGGGTATTTATAAATATTATTGATGGACGGCGGATGACGACCGAGATTCTACGGTCGCGTCTTCGGAGGTGTCAATCAGACGAGTCGAACGGCGGTATTTTTTTCGATACGAAGTGATGGTTTAAGCTGCACCTTCGGTTGGTAACAGAATCAACGATTTTTCAATTAAGAACCACTATTTGATGCATTGAAAGAATGAAAATGCATTTCAAATTACTCATTCTCCCTACGTCACTGAAAATACTGCTATGGATGTACATAGGATGGTCAGATTTCGATGGTTTAGTACTATAACTCCTAAACTATACAGGGTGAGTCTTTGACTTGTACATATATTTTAACTGAAGGTTCTTGAGGTCAGAAGAAACCTTTTTTTCATTTTCCATTTTTCCGAATTCGGCTCTGTTGAAGAGATATAGCCATTTGAAAAAAAACATTGTGCTAATTACGTCCCTGAAATGATACTGTGGAATTGATTCAAAGTTCATATTTCTCGATAGAAATTGAGTTTATACATTTAGGCCCAATTTAGGGAATACTCAAGTTGTCAAGTACTAACCTTATTGGAATAAAAATGTTGCAAACACGATAATTTCAACAAAAACAGTTAGTTTCATCGGATTATATCTGCAACTAAAAAGCCATATTTCTCACACCAAAATAAGTCCCTTCTTCGATTTTTCTGCAGATTAGTTTGTAAACACTAATAACTTGTTCATATTTTCCTCGAAATTTCCAAACAATATCATGAAGAAAGACTTTCATTCAGATTTATTATTAAACAACCTAACTCAATCTAATTTGTATCGATTCTGTGAATTTTTGGACAGAAATGTCAAGAACATGTTGTCAGCTTGCTGATATTTTCATTGAGGTTAAGGATTTTTTACGAAACATAGTATAAATCACGATAAATTTGTGTACCGTGGTATGAATATCTATGAATTCTGCCGTTTCCATCATAAATCGACTTTGCCGCCAAATTTTACCACGCATGCGTAGAGCGAAAACCGAAATATTGGTTATCTAGTCTGGAGCCAACTAAAACAATAACAATGCAGGCTCTAAACAGTCTCAACAAACTGTAAACATTATTTGAAGTTCAGAATACATTCATTACATTCAGTGGATTAATTGTTCTAATGTGATTATTACGTGTAGTGAATTGATATAATTTCAACCGTGTCGAGTTTATAAAATTCCAAGATGAGTTGTTTAGATAAACATCGCCACAGATTATCAGGTATCGTTTCATTAACTTCAATTTAATAAGTAGTTTGTGTTGAGATTCATCATTCATATCCGAATTTTGTATTTCATCGACATTCAACTTCAATATGGACCGGTAACTATGAATTTTCAATAGAAACTGTGCGTGTTAAATCCTCCTTGGTGTTCAATTTTATCTCCCACATTTGGGGGATTTTATTATCAAAAAGTATCTCGACAAAGTTGATAAATATTGTGACAACATTGTAAACTCGTCTAAAGACCAGAGATCGACCAATTTTCGATGATATTTAATTCAGAGACGCATTCAGGTTATTCTTGAAATTAATGATTTTTTCGTCAAATTTCTGCGGGTAAAATTGGAAATAACTCGAAAACGACGCGTTTTATTGAAAAAAAAATAGGAATACTTTTAGTTTCTTAAATGATTGATTCTTTCGAAAATATGAACCGTTTATCTTTTTAAAGTGGTTTTATGGTGTTTTAGCGTGTATTGATAAGTCGACTACCCTGTAACTTTTATACTAGTGGTGATATTGAATATGTTTCGATTGAGGAATATGCACCATGAATAGAGTAAAAACTCAATCAAAATTCAGTTCATTCGAAATAACGGTTCCGAAGATATAAACAGAAAAGTGTTTTTTTCATGGATTTTCGACACTCTGTATCTCCCAAACCAAACCGAATTTTGAAAAATGGAATAGGAAAAAGGTGTTTCGTTTGATGAGAGGAATCTACAGTTAAAATATATGTACAAGTCAAAGACTCACCCTGTATACGAGGATATATTGACGAATTCTTAGCCTACTATAGAACCAAACAAAATTTCAATGTCAAAATATTTTATTATTCAACATATTCTCCTCTTAATTGAATACATTTATTACAGCGAACCTGCAACGTCTCTAGACCTTTAAAAAACAAGTTTCTTCTTGCTCTGCAAACTAGTCCTCCACAGCTTTTATTACCTCCTCGTTGGAAGAAAATTTACGACCTTTTAAACTTTTTTCAGTTGAGGAAAGAGATGATAGTCGGAAGCGGCCAAATATGGTGAATAAGGGGGTGTTCTAGTAATGCTAACCCTAAATCAGGAATTTTTTGCATGGCAATATGAGATTTGTGTACTAGGGCGTTGTCCTGTAGAAACAAAATACCTTTGGATAGCTTTACGCGTCTTTTCTCTTTAATTTTTTCCCTTAAAGTGGTCAGTAATGTCGAACAGTGATCTCCGGTTATTGTTCTACCCTTATCCAAAAAATCGATCATGATTACTCCATGGCAATCCCAAAAAACTGAAGCAAGAACTTTTCCAGCAGATTTTTGGACACGAAACTTCTTAGGTCTTGGAGAACCAGAGTGTCGCCATTCCATCGATCGTTGCTTTGTTTCTGGATCGTAGAAATGTACCCAAGTCTCATACATAGTAACAATTCGGTTTAGGAAGTCTACATCGTTTTCAAATCGAGCACAGATCGAACGCGATGCTTCTACCCTTGCACGCTTTTGGTCAACATTCGAACATTTGGGGATCCATTTTGCAGACATTTTTCTCATGTCCAAATTGACGTGAACTTTATGATGAACGCGTTCGTATGAAATCTTCAGTGCTTCAGATTTCCGTTTTAGCCCCGTTCGACGATCTGATAAAATCATGTCTTGAACTGCATTTATATTTTCGGGGAGTGACACAGAAACTGCCTTCCCGATCGGTTAACATCTTCAATGGAAAATTTACCTCTTTTGAAGCTTGCAGTCCAATTTTTCACGGTCGCATACGAAGGACATTGATTACCAAGGGTATTAAGCATATCTTCGTAAATCTGCTCACCTCTTAACCCTTTTAAATACAGGTACTTGATTATGGCTCGATACTCCAATTTTTCGATTTTTACAATTTCGGTGGACACCTTTTTTTTAAATTTATTGCGTAACTCTGGTTTACTTTTTTGACGTCGAACTCTACACTGACACTTCTAATAAGTTATTGTTCGTTGATATGGTATCGCAATATTTTTTTATGCATAGAATACAAGTTCTATGTATCATCAAAGGACAAGGAAGGAAGCTACTATAACTTTTCGCAAGCCATCAATTCGGCACTATTAATCCTTCAAAATCCCACCTCTAAGTCAATACGTTTCGATAAACATCATAATCGAATCTTCGAATCCTTTCAATCCTAAGCAAATCATCATTATTATCCCTACTGGCAGAACCGCAAATTGAAAAAAAAGATCGCTCATGCATTCATTCCCACGTTAATAAAATGTAATCTGTTTATTTCTCATTTCTGCTGGTACATTGTCGTGTCTCATCTACTACGTTCTCCAAGAAGAAGAACCACAAAAGATATTAGGTACTGATAGAAGCTGACTAGTTGGCCACACCTCCATTGAGAAAAAACGCGTTGAAGTCTTTTTGTGGACAAGATACGAGATGAATATACAGTAGCACATACCACGGCGTGTCCGGTTTGTATTTTTGTATGTTTCGACTCCCCGCCTCACCTTTAATAATGCTGGTAATGAATTTCGTGCAGGGCCGGGCCCGGGAGTTCGGTACAGACGGTGCTGAACTGTCTCGACTCGTCAAAGTATTTTTTCCTCTTATAATTGCATACGAGGATGTATTGATATCTAGTTAGCCTAGACCAGTTCCATGCATAAACAAAATATTGCGATACCATATCAACGAACAATAACTTCTTAGAAGTGTCAGTGTAGAGTTCGACGTCAAAAAAGTAAACCAGAGTTACGCTATAAATTAAAAAAAAAAGATGTCCATCGAAATTGTAAAAATCGAAAAATTGGAGTATCGAGCCATCACCAAGTACCTGTATTTAAAAGGATTAAGAGGTGCGCAGATTTACGAAGATATGCTTACTACCCTTGGTGATCAATGTCCTCCGTATACGGCCGTGAAAAATTGGACTGCAAGCTTCAAAAGAGGTTAATTTTTCATTGAAGATGATGACCGATCAAGAAGGCCAGTTTCTGTGTCAGTCCCCGAAAATATCGATGCAGTTCATGACATGATTCTATCAGACCGTCGATTTGGGCTAAAACGGATATCTGAAACACTGAAGATTTCATACGAACGCGTTCATCATATTCACGTCAATTTGGACATGAGAAAAATTTCTGCAAAATGGATCCCCAAATGTTTGAATGTTGACCAAAAGCGTGCAAGGGTAGAAGCATCGCGTTCGATCTGTGCTCGATTTGAAGACGATGTGTCTTCTTAAACCGAATTATTACTATGGATGAGACTTGGGTACATTTCTACGCTCCAGAAACAAAGCAACAATCGATGGAATGGCGACACTCTGGTTCTCCAAGACCTAAGAAGTTTCGTGTCCAAAAATCTGTTGGAAAAGATCTTGCTTCGGTTTTTTGGGATTGCCATGGGGTAATCATGATTGATTTTTTGGATAAGGGTAGAACAATCACTGAAGATTACTATTCGACATTACTGACCACCCTACGGGAAAAAATTGAAGAGAACAGACGCGGAAAGCTATCCAAAGGTATTTTGTTTTTACAGGACAACGCCCCAATACACAAATCTCATGTTGCCATGCAAAATATTCGTGATTTAGGGTTAGAATTACTAGAACACCCCTCTTATTCACCAGATTTGGCCCTGTTCGACTATCATCTCTGTCCTCAACTGAAAAAAGATAGTAAATTTTCTTCCAACGATGAGGTAATAAAAGCTGTGAAGGACTGGTTTGCAGAGCAAGAAGAAACATTTTTTTTAAGGTTTAGAGACGTTGCAGGTTCGTTGTAATAAATATATTCAATTAAGAGGAGAATATTTTGACATTGAAATTTTGTTTGGTTTAATAGTAGGCTAAGAATCTTTCAATAAATCCCATAGAAATCATAATATATATATACTTACTCTAGAATGCTAAATCAATTGGATCGAAGTGTTGTAAAAATTTCAGTGTGGTCCACAATGCGCATACGTGCCATCAGGTTGTTTCTGAACAGGGTCGGCTTCAATAAAATTTTATGCTGTTATTGTTGCACTTGGATTTAATCAATTCATAATTAGTATTCGACACTTACTAGTTGTTTTGAACATATTGATAATTTTCAACAGCTATTTGAATGGTAAATTTGGAATCATCAGCGACTGGAAGATAAGCTGAAAATCTTTCATTATTCCAAAACCTCTTCAGGCGTTGAAAAAACCCGGTTTCGGTATAAAAATTAATTCAAGGATCAAGGAAGACAAATTCTGGTTAACAAACAACGAATCTTTTGGTAAAGTACAGAAAAAAAAAATCAAATGAGCAAAATATACTAATATATCCTTTCAGGACAGTTCTATTCTTCGGTGTTCCTGAAAATAGTGGAAACATGAAAATGTATTGTACATCTGCCAATGCGTTACTCTGCATCGTTTCATGAGTTCTGATACCTACATTCATTCTTCAAGTCATTTGTCTTTTTGAGTTCCGAGTATATTCCAAAATCAATCTGTTATCTTATCTGAATGAAACTGCAAAGTTTTACTTCAATATATTTTATTTTCGAGTTCGAATTATCCATTAAAAGATGGTTTACTCACAAGATTCCATGATTTTTCATAATAAATTGCGTTCTTTTTCTATATAAAGAACCAATCTCATGGTGCGAGTGGATAGATATGTGTCAATCGAATGAAAAGCAAAGCGTAATTTCTAACAGTTTATATGAATGAAAAGGTGCACATAGTTTACATACTCAAGTGGGAAATGAACGGGTCAAGACAAGGACACCACAACACTATACAGTTCATTGTTTATCGGATACGAAAAAATCCAAATCGAACACAACACACAACAAAAGCAAAATGCACACGAAGAATATCAAACACGAAAATAACAGTTACGCACCAGTAAACTAGTTTGCCTATGCAGTAAACTAAACTGTGGCTGCAGACTGACACTAACCCGTTCCTGCCTAAACTTTCACTGAGGTCATTTCAAAGTCATTTGCCATTAGACAGAAAAAGCGGTGTTGCGCGGTCTATATCTATTTAGTGAAACCTACTACATTACTGCTCTGATTTTCTCACCAATTCCACAAATATTGCAATTCACTTATGATATTAATGTGTCTAATAGTCGTAGGAAGTGGCGCATGAGCTATAAAATAAGTTTGTTACTCAATGGAATATTTTTATTGTTTAATTATATTGAACTTAAAATAGAACCGACAAAACATTTAGCGACTTGGCATCGTTCTACGTGAAATTTCCTAATGGTGAGCATGCGCACATTGTGAATCAGTTGCCTATGCGGCACCTTTTTCGCTGCGGAACTAGAAGGAATTAGCATTCTAGAGTAAGTATATATATATTATGATTTCTATGATAAATCCTCGTATTTTATTATAATCTGAGCAGGGATTGATCTGTATACCCTCTCTGTCCCCCTCACTATCCAATGAAAAAAGTTATAATCTATGTAACATCAATAAACATCATAACGGACACTACCCCCTAATAATAATCCAGTCCGGTCCATTTCGACTCATCTACAGCTCAAATCCGTTGAATATTCCGGGAGGTGTCTCACTATCACACCCTATCTCCTTGTTCCATCCTCGGTGAATCGATCATTCACAGACCTGACATGTTTACTTTACGATTTCATAAAGCAGGCCATGCTTCTGACTACCACCCGGTGGACCTTCTACCGGAGATCATTAACTGGGAAATGAGTTTCTGCTGCGTGGGCCCATTTCTAATTGAACAGAAAATCCACAGCTTCAGTGGGCTTCGATGACCATTGTTCGCTTGATGAGGTTTAAGGCTCAGCCTTGATTTAGTTGGAATTCTAAATGATTTCGATATCTTATCTTCGAGAATTATAGATTCGTTCATATACAGGCTGATACAGTTCATCCAAGAATTATTGACATCGCGGGGGACTTTGGAGAATCGAAATTATGTTGGTATTTGCCCATTCAGTAATATATTGAGTTGCAGAATTCAGGTTGGTGTTGGAAATATCACTGACATTTTGTTCTGTCATTAATATTCGAACATATTTGGCAAATAATTGCGCAAGTGAAAAATCTTTGGAATGAGGCTCTTGAAGAATGTACAGCTAATAAATGAAAAGCCTGCACAGAGCAAGTAGAAAAAGAAATAAGAAAAGATTAGTCAAAATATATGGGATGTTATGACATTGCTGACTTAAAGCCTTCAATTATGAACATGACGAGTTCTGCCCAGATAAGGGAATAATAACAGTGGTTTTTGAAGCCCAATGATAGGAATATTCACATTTTCAATATTATATATTTTACTCCTTCATTGTTCACAAATATTGAAAGTTACAATGTCATGACGAAATTCTCCATATATTAAATAGATCCATCCGTTAAGTTTTGTTTCTGCCTTGATATCTATTACAATGTTTCCAATCCATTCACTTTGCAGCAACACGCTTCAAATTATCAACTATATTTTTCTTGTTTAGCGAATATTCATTTTGAACTTTGGAAAGGAACATGCTTATTTATCATCCACGATATTTTTCGTTATCGGACCAGAATTTCCAGGCTGTATGCTCCTATAATTGATCGTTCGAAAATGTATCAATACAAGATGAAAATAATGTACTGCTGGTGTACAGATTCACACGATGTTTATCGTATGTGATAATTGAGGACATTTTCATGTTCATGTTCAAAGTGCCTTACTTTGAAAAAATGCCATTTAATTCTAAGGTTATATTTATTATGATGAAAGCACAGTAAATTTTTAGTTACTTTTTTGTAACTAGAAATAAAGCTGCAACTGGACTTCCAAGGCCAGCTTTGATGTTAATAATTCTTGGGTGGACTATACGTAGTTTTAGATTGAAGAGGGATTCTCATTTTCGGTGTTTTCATCAACTTCGTCACTCTGGCATGGTTTTCCATTAATATTTCTCTCGATCTCACGAATGATGTGGAAGCCAGAACACATAAATCACTTCAGGTTACCAAGATCATTATTATATCGTACGTTTTGCAAAACTAACAATCCTATAATAAACCTGCACAGGCGCAAATACTCTAAATAAAAGGGATATCAATTTTCTAGTTATTAAAAATCGATTATTGCGTTGATTGCTCTTCTATTACATGCTCTTCGAATGGATACCGTCCAAGTACTGCAATTTAACTGTACATTGTTTTCTTCCTAGCATAATTACTATATCTAATTATTGACACCGCTTCATGGAAGGATATACAGGTTACCTCAGTCATGTGAGTACAGAAATCATAGCCTGATCGAATATTTAAGGTGGGCGTTCAATGAAGTGTGTTTTTATTTCAAGTTGCATTTTGAAATGGTTTCACTTTGAGATTGGAGTTCTTAATAAAATATACTGCTCCACAAGAGTTAGGGATATCGTATTCAATCGTTTTCAAAAGTACACTGAAAAAAATCTCGTACAAAATTCTAATAAATGATTTGTTTGGAAATTTTTCATTTGATTCAAATCAATATTTGTTGTTTCCAATAAATTTGATTTGAATGGAATAAACTGAGTTGTTTGTGATACATTCGTCATTTATTTGAACGGAATGTGTTTCATTCAAATGCATATTTATTAGTTGTGAAGTATCACGAGCATGCGACGAAATTCGTGTACGTCAAATACTGTGTTGTTTAACTCAAATCAATAGAGGTTTCATTCAAATACCACTTCATTTCAATGTTTCCGCGCAGTGATGACGTATATCAGTGCGCCTGCGCTTTGCCGAGACGCAGTCAACTTATGCAGTTGCCATTTTGTAATGCGCATTTGCGATTGCACGCGTAGTAGATTCTGCGAAGTAGTGAAGACGACCATTACACTCTTTAGAGTTAAGTTTAGACTGTGTAAGAGTAAGTGTTTGGTATCATTTTTGTGAGTGCAGTAGTTCAAATATGGAGGACTGGTTGGTGAGAAACAATTTGTCTCATTTGGTGCCAATATTTGAAGGTAAGTGAACCAAAATTTTTGACAGAGTGGTTGAATTGACTTGAATACCTAAATCCGAACGCAAGTGGTGCACGAAAATAGGAAGAACTTTCCTACCAACTTCATACTTTCTTGGAACTCAATATACATCCAATGCATCAAAAATAAACACATGAAATAAATAGATGATAATCTATTTGATATCAAAGTCAGTTCGTTATTAGGTATTTTCCGTTGAAACCATTTTCAATAATTGAGATATAATATGAAAATTCTTAGTTTTTATCGCTAGAAACTTGGGATATTGCTGTGGCTTAACTGCACATTATTTTTCCAAAAAACATGGACGGGCCATGACCAAATCGAAGCAATTATTGAACTTCTGCTCCTTGTACAGGTGGGTCGAATTCAACACTTGAATGGCAAGTTCTATTTCTGTAATGAAATGACGAAAACCGTTGTCTGTTCCTTAGGGCCTTCATTGGCGAAAACCGGAGCTCCATACCTACCTCCGTAACATAGTTGAGTATTTCTCGAAATATTGCTGTAACTTTTCCTCTGTTGAAAATTTTCAATTTCTGTAAGAACATTATTTCTGCGACTTCTGCCGTTAATTGAATTTTTCGAAAACTGATATTTTCTGAGATATCGGTAGTGAAATAGTTTTTTCAAATGGAACACCCTAAATATTTCTACATATTTCGATAGTACTTGAAAATACTATTCCAAAAATGAGTATAGCATACTTGATATATTTCCGAAATATTTACTTTCAACAAGATGGCGCTCCTCACAACAGAAATTTCTCAATAGCAAATTATGGCAATAATTGGGGTAGGTTGCCTAATGATGCTATGCTACTGTGAAGTGCGATCGCCATCTTGGTGGAAGTATTTATTTCGGAAAAATATCAAGTGTGCTATATTTTTGAAATGGTAATTTCAAGCTCTAACCAAATATATAGAAATATACGGTGTATCCCATTGGAAAAAATTATTTTATTGCCGATATCTCAGAAAATGGGGCCAGCGATATTTCGAAAATGGACATTTTCGAATAACACTCTGTATCTATGTAACGGTGGTAGCTATGGAGATGCGGTTTTCCCCAATAAGTTTCTCATGAAAAAAGGCCCTCTGGGATCGACATCGGTTTTCGTTAATATATATTACAGAAATAGTCCCTTTCAATTCAAATGTGTCGAATTTGGGCCCACTCTGTACAAATCAGGAGGATTTTTATTTAATTATCATTTTTCTCAAAATTTATCATAATTTAATAACATTTTCCAATATTTTGAAAAATTAAATGAAAATTCGGGTTTCTTTTCCCGAACAATTACCAGTATTGGTATTGGCTTGTCCGATTGTTTGGTAGGGGAAAAAAGAGCCGAAAGGCACAAAAGCTGGCTGATAAAACCTCGGTCTTTCTCTATTTTGAACAGAATATAATTGAATATGTTGCAAGATTTTAACAATTCTCAAATATTCTGTCATAGTTCCTATATATGTGGAAAACTTTTTGCGAAATTCATGCATATTTGTGATAATGTTGAAAATTTCAGCTAACAGGATAGATAATATTGAAATTCTGCAGCACTTAAAAGAAGAGGAGATTGGAATGTTGACAAATGATATAATTGGTGATAGAATTCGTCTGAGAAATGCAATACACAGAGAATTCACGAAAAATCTGAATAGTCCCACTGACGAGGTAATAGTTTATTTACTGTGTGGGTTGTTTGAATATCAATTTCAATAATTTAATTTAAGGAGAGACATTTGGAAGAGCCTTTTTTAAAGAAAAATCGATTGGTCAATGAGGATAAAACTGAATCAGCAATTTTATTGGAAATATGTTCTCAAAACGAACAACAAAGTATGTTGGAAGTGATAAATTTATCAGAAGCGAGCACTTCAACTATTTCTTCTTCATCTCTTTCTACGATTTCAAGTTCCACAGAAACTCATATTCAGAAGGGGCATATTACTCTTGAAGAAGTCGAGCAACTTTTTTCAACTGATCTGTTGGGCCAAGCCTTACTAGAAAAATCTAAAAGGAATCTTTTATCAAATCATGACAGGGATAAGATTTGTGATATTCTTATCACATTTTGGCTCAATAGGACGAGAAAAATGGATCACCTCGATTTCAGTGTTATAAGTGATCATTTAGTATCTATTTTCCCAAATGAGAGGAAGTCGACATATTTTATATCTCCAATAAAAAAGCATCAGTCGATAAGGAATAAATCTGAAAGGGCAAGAGGAAAATTGATAGATAAATATCGAAACAGACTACATAAGTTGAAAGTACTAGAAATGGGTACTCATTCCTGCAACAGAAATGAACAAGAAGACACATTAGGTGAGTTGTCTATTGTTTATCCTAAAAAGTAACTTTTCTTTCTGCATATGGAGCATTTCGGAAGAATACGACTAAGGGGCCTCTATTTTCTACAGAAAATTGCGTCTACATCAAAACTAATGCTGTTGATTTTCTAATTACACTTGAATTAATATTGATATATTAGTTCAATAGTGAAGAATCAACTTGATAAGTACAGTTTAGAACTAATATCGAATATTTCAGACATACCACAAGCTGCAAAAGACAGTCAAATTTGGCTGAAGCAAAATGTAACAGGATCACAGATGGGTGACCTGTTGGAACATTGGAAACGGTCTTTGCCTCTTCGAAGTGTGAAAACATGTAACACGATAGAGAGCTTCTTAGATACTTGGCCCATATTGAAAACTCAGCTGGCTTATGAACTAGTAAGATTGATATTTTAAACTCAATATTCTGTTCTAAATATGTATTCGTAAAACTTTTTGAGCAGATTTGCATTGTGTTAATAGTTCACAAAAAGTTTTCTGCGTAAAATGATTATTTGACTAGTTTTCAATGACAGTTCCATTTTCAGATTAACCATGACTTTCACCACATGAATGGAGACAAAATAATCAATGTACAGGAACAGTTTGATGAACTCTTCACCAAAATTTTTACTGTTAAGGCCTCTACATTGAATTCGAATGATAGTTCGATATCAGCTCTTATAGACAGTGAAATTACAACTGGTAAGTGAAACTTAAATTAACGACTAAAAATATACAATTAATTTCAAGCTGCCTATTTGAATCTTGTAACTAGTCACTTAATTAAATTATTGATGTTATTATTTAGAACTTACAAAAACAATTGAATTTCACATTCACAATTCACATTGCATTAGAATATTTTCCAATAGATTGCTTCATTTCAGACTCTAAAAATGCTATCAAGCTATATATCATTCCTGCTTTGATACCTCCCAAAGGAAGTACTAGGATTCATGGAAAGAAGCACTGGAAGCCCTCTATATGTGAGACTAGAGATTCAATTTTCGTACATGTTACAACTCCAGCAGATATTGAAGCAGCAAAGCAAAGAAGAATAGAACTTATGTTCCAGAAAGGACTCACTTTACAGCCTTATATTATACTGGTTGGACCTTCCCTAGGAAACATAGTTTCATCTTTAATTATTATCAACAACAACCACTATAAAGCAGATTCAGTAATAGCGGCCCTCGATTTTTGTTTCAAAGCCTATCAAATATTGGATGCTTCTTATCCGTTTGAGTCAAAACACATATGGTATCTATTCCAATGGGTTCTTTATGACTACAAAACTAAAAACGACCCAAAAATACCTATCTTGAACGAATTTCTGTAAATATGTAATGAAAGTTGTAGCACCATTTCACTGAGAAAGTTTATAACTTATCACTAATTTATCCTATGAAAATTTTTAGTACACCTACGCATTGAAAATGAATATGCAGAATTTTCGCTGCTTCAAATGTGGAAAATTGTTTTCCTCAAAGAATTTGATTCGTCACATGAAATTATCTTACCCCCATCTTGAAAAATATTTATGTGGCCAAAATTTATGCAATCGTTCTTTCAGTAGTATTTGTGCTCTGCGAAAGCACATTTCATCACATGATGAATCAAAATCGCTACCAAGAAATATAGAAATTCATAAAGTAGAATGTACACATGAAACGAACACTGATAAATCAGTTGCTTGTACCGATGAAGAGAATGTTATCCGTGAAAAGATTCCAAAAGTGAGTGAATTTATTATACAGTTCATTTCAAAACTATATGACACTCCATCTATAACTCGCAATGTTGTACAAAGAATTACTGAGCAGTGCCGGGAATTAGTGACAAACATATTCAAAGTGTTAAATGAAGAATTTGCTCAGATTGATTCAAATCCATCATCTCTTCACTCTATTCTTCAATATATTTTTGATGAAATTAATAACACATTCAACTCGATGGAAACTGAACATAAGAGATTGAAATTTTTCGAAAATTCTTCTTCATATATTCCACCACAAGGAATTGTTATTGGTACTTCAACTTCTTTAACAACAATAAATTCGATAACTCCACCCGATTTCAATGTGAAAAATATGAAAAGTCAAAAAATTTGCATTAAATCGAAATTAAAACACTATTTGGAACTTGACAATATCTTCAACGATATCATGAATTATATTGAGGAGGAAAAAAAAACAAAAGACGTAATCACTAGCCTTTATCAAGGGACCTTATGGAGAGAGTCTTTTCATCAGAAGCTTGTTTTTCCATTATTACTATTTTTTGATGATTTGGAGCCTTGTAATGCTCTTGGGTCAAGGGCTGGGCTTTATAAAATTGGGGTAGTATATATATCACTTGGTTGTATTCCTCCGCAATATGCCTCATCCCTAGAAAACATTTTTTTAACTCAATTATTTTATTCTGATGATAGAGTACATTATGGAAATCATGCAATATTTGCAAGCCTAATTAATGATTTGAGATATTTAGAGAGAGAAGGGTTAACTATAAACATTGGAAATTTGAAGCATCAGGTATATTTCACTTTGTTCCTTATTTTAGGCGATAACTTAGGCCTTAACTCTATTTTGGGGTTTGTTGAAAATTTCAACACAGATAATTTTTGCAGAATGTGTTTCTCTTCAAGAGAAATAATGAGATCGAAAATTGAGGAAAACAATTTTTCTTTGAGGAATTCAGAAAATTATCAAGTGCATGCTACAAACAAGATTTGCGGTGTGAAAGAAAAGTGTATCTGGAATGAGTTATGTAATTTCCATGTCACCAAAAACGTAACATTTGACTTGATGCATGATTTATTAGAAGGCGTTCTGCGCTATGATATGGCATATTTAATTCATGGTTTGATTGTAAAGAAATATTTTTCCTTGAATAGACTCAATCAACGGATTAAGTTTTTCAAATTTTCAAAATCTGATAGAGGCAATTCAATACCCCAAATTAAATTAGAACACTTAAAGAAAAAACAAATAATAATGTCTGCAGCAGAAATGTTAGCTTTAACATCATATCTTGGTATACTTGTTGGTGATTTAGTTCATGCAGATGATCCCTTGTGGACCTTTTACGGTCTGATTGTCTCTATACTGGAATTATTGCTCAATCGTACATTCAAATTGAAAGAAATTGATTATTTGCAAATTCTTATTGAAGAACACCATAGCATGTTCCAGTTCTTGTTTAATGAATATTTGAAGCCAAAATATCATTTTTTGCTTCATTATCCTAAAATGATAAGAGAAGTTGGCCCCCCAAGAAATATATGGAGTATGAGATATGAAGCTTATCATAAAACTTTGAAATCGACTGTTAACTCAACAACTTGTAGAAAGAATGTCTTACTTACTATTGCTATTAAAGATTCATTACGGTTTTCTCACAAAGTATTAAGTAGAAAGGGTTTCATAAATAAAATAAATTTCGGACCATCCAAAAATATCCCAGAAACCTTGTCAGAAAATAATTTTCTTGAAAAATTTGGTGTTGATGCTTTCTCAGTGAAATGGTGTAACATTTTCAACACTTTTTACAAAGTTGGATTAGCAATACATATTTCTGATCCTATAGTTCCTATATTCGGAAAAATTAATCATATAATAGTTGATGAAGACAAACCATATTTTATTTTATCAATGTTAAATACTCTCGGATTTGACAAGAATGCACAAGCTTATGCCATAGAGATTTCACATAGCACAAGAAATTTGCAATTATATTCTTTAGATGAAAATTTTTATCCTACCCCTTATAGTATTCATTATACTGGTCATGGGAAAACGGTTATAAGTGTCCTATAGTGAACTAATAATCCTTTTTCAATATAGTTTAATATACTTATTCACTTTCCAGAAAACTCACATTAATAAGTGGTTGTATTATTACATGTATCAACTCTACTTGAATAAATTTTCATTTTTGTTTACTAAGAAGATTCTTTCATTTGATTTCATACATTGTTCCCTAATTAAACATCCTTGTTTTGAATAAATTGCTCAGAGCAACATGTTCAATATTTGATCTAATTGAAAATTCCTTTGGATCTATATATCACATTATTCCATTTGAGTAAAGATACTGCATACTGGTTCTAATTTGCGCAAATGATATTTTTGTTCAATATAAGAGGCATTGGAATATTATCTGTGGCCAACTTTTAATTTGAATATTTGTAACTGAAAATAATTTTGTCGAGAATATATTTTCAATTGCAAACCTTGAAATTGACCACAGATAATATTGCGAATACCTCTTTTATTGGGCAAAATATCATTTGTGCAAATTAGAACCAGGATGCAGTATCGATACTCAAATGGAATAATGTGATATATAGATCCAAAGGAATTTTCAATTAGATCAAATATTGAACATGTTGCTCTGAATGTAATTTATTCAAAACAAGGATACAGCTATTTTTTCACAAGAAAATTTTTATTTACTACAAATAAACTCCCTTCTGTATTGAAGTCTGCTCAATTCCAAAGGAATACTTCAGTTTTTCATTCTAAATAAATATTTACCTGCCATCTGAACTAGCCTTATTCGGTTCAATCAAATTCTCCATTAGGCTTAAGAATGGCTTAATTCAGTCAATAGTATGAGTCTTCCGCTGAGTAATATATTTATTTATCTCAAATACATATTCATTTCATTCATTTGTCATATATATTCGTCTGTAAAACTGGAGTATTTCGGTCTACAAATTATAATCTTGATTCAAGATGTTATGTATTTGAAATGAATAAATATATTTCATAGAATCAAATAAATTACATTAAAATTTCAAGAGATTATTTGTTTCGCTTATAGGGAGATAATATTATTTTGTGTCAACTCCAAATTTGTTGGGTTCAAAGGTTCCTTTTTTTCAGTGTATGTAATCTTCGAGAAAATAGCTGTAAAATAATTTAAAACTCAATAACAACTTGAATCGATCCAATAAAAATCAGTATAAGACATTTCGTCAATCTGGTTCTTTGCATATGCTTCATGAATGTTCTTATTTTGGAATGAAGTCAGTTTATAAACGGCTTCGATTTGAAACGAGTTTTCTGAAAATGCCAAGATGTAAATTAACAAACGCTGAGGCTAATATGGCTATCGGAATGCTACATGGTAGCCTAACTCAGGTGGTTGATGTAGCGGAAAGGCTCCAAGTCAGCCAAAGTGTGATATCTCGACTAGGAATAGGTTCAGGGAGACAGGTTCCGTGTTGGAAAGACCAAGGCTTGGTGGGCGACGAAAAGCAACACCTGCTCAGGAGCGTTTCATCACCGTTTCGGCGAGAAAAAACCCTACATCTACGTGTAGAATGCTACGGAATACTCTTCAAAATGCAGATGGGGTCCAAGTTTCCATCGAAACCATCAGACGACGTTTGAGAGAGGTGAATCTAGGTTCTAGACGTCCATGAAGAGGAGTTCCATTAACACGTGACCATAAGCGTCAAAGACTGGAATGGGCAAGGCAACATATCAATTGGAACGATCAATGGCGTAGTGTCCTTTTCACTGATGAATCCAGATATGGTCAATTTTCAAATTCTCGAAGAATAAGGGTATGGACAATCCCACGCATACCCCGTAGCTATGTCCAAGAAGTCCATCCATTCCGAGGGGCTGGTGTTATGGTATGGGCCGGGATATGTTTCAACGGGCGCACAGATCTACACATTTGTCCTGGGAATATGACCGCCTTACATTATAGGAAGCATGTCATTGACAATGTTGTGCCAAATTTTCGCGCTGCTTTTGGTGAAACTTTTCAATTTCTAGACGATAACGCTAGACCGCACCGTGCAGCCATAGTTGAGAATGCGCGCGAGGAGCTTGGTATTCCACATTTACCAATACCTCCGCACTCACCAGATTTGAATTGCATAGAACATGCATGGGATATGCTCCAAAGAAGATTAGATAATCATCAACCTACCCCAGAATCCTTAAATGATCTGAGAGAGCTTCTGCCCCGTTGATGGAACCAAATTCCTCAAGAAATGTTCAACAACCTCGTGTGTAGTATGCAAAGAAGATGTCAAGCTGTTATTGATGCCCGTGGAGGACCTTCATTGTGTTGATAGTCTTAAAATGCTTGAATTCTCTGGGAATTAAATTTCGTTATTTTACTCGATTTTTCTTAACCACCCTCTATACGCTGCAGACCTACAGGCTAAAATTAATCTCCAACTTGAAATCAAATTAATATGAATTTTCGTCACAAAAATCTTGTTTTAACTATATTTTTTTTCAATTTAAGTCAAGATCCCTACCTCTTGTGGAGCAGTTTATATGAAGCTTGCATTGCTGTGGTCCAATCCAAAGTTGCTCTCATTAATATTCGATGGCTCATGAGTTGGAAAATCAATGGCCAGCTTGATTCTGAAATATTCACCCGGCCTTAATAAAGGCGAGGTGGCATGAAAGGTGAGCATTAATTTCCACGGAATTATTCATGTTTCCATGTATAGGGCCGAGGAAACATATTCGTAATTTGTCACGTCCGATAAACAGTAATTTCAATATTTTGTTTATGTTAGTTAGCGCGAAAGGCCGTCATTGATTTATTTAATGGACGTGGACATCGATAATGGTCGAGTGCGAGTCAAAATAGTGGAATAAATGAATAAGACATCTGAGATCGAATGAATTTATCGGGATCGTTTGGAAATTAACGCACTACGAGTATAAGTGATGATTGTGACGATGAGGACATGATGGATATGTAAATTGGGATGGTTATCGATTGCGATGCATTTAATTAAGTGTTCTTGACTGATTGTTGGAGATAGTGAAATAAAGGAGGATTTTGAATCAACTCCAAGCCGTGTCTTTCATACTAAAACACCATATTCGTCAATAAAAAAGTATATCTGTGAGGATCTAACGGTGTTTTTTAATACAGAAGTTATTTGGGCTTTTCGAATCTTCAAAATCAGGCCTCATTCGGATCGATACCACCACTACTGTTTATGTTTTGTAGAACATTTCGTGTGACTCTGTGTATGAATTTTTTATTTATTTGTTATCGTATATATTTTATACAGGATGTCCGGTAAACCTTGTACAATATTGAAACTGGTGATAGACCAGGTCATGACTGTTCAGAATATCAGAATTTCACCTCAGTAAAAATATCACCATTTTCGAGATAATGAGCATTTTCTAAATATCTAGAAAATCACTACCTCACCTCCGTTTTTTGAGTGCTAATTCAAATATCTTTGTTGCTGAATATTAATGATGAGTGATGCTTTCAGACGTACAAAACAGTTTTTCAGAACTTGATACATTTTTCAAGAAATAGAGGTAAAATGCCAGATTGGAATCCCACCAATTTCTATTAACAAAAGTTTGACATTATTGTCTGGACCACGTGGAGGTGAACATTCATAACAAAAGAATGCCCATTTTGTCCAGACTCTGAAATGATATGAAAGTTGGTATAATTATTTTTGGAAGGAGTGGTATTTCGATTATAAGTGATTTTCTAGATATTTAGAAAATGCTCATTATCTCGAAAATGGTGATATTTTTACTGAGGTGAAATTCTGATATTCTGAACAGTCATGACCTGGTCTATCACCAGTTTCAATATTGTACAAGGTTTACCGGACACCCTGTATATGTTACTATGACGTGTGTAAACAATGAAGGATATTGTAAGACACTAGAATAAACTATCTCTATCTCTACCGCGAACGGTGTTAGCTTGCCAACAGAACTCGAAAATGAATAATCGAAAAATATAAAACGAAATAATTCTTCAATTATGCTGGAGATTTCAAAGTGTCATAACTTCCGTCCCTCTCATCGCCGCCAATAGTTATTTATATTATGTTGATCAGCATAGCACCAAGTATCTCTGTGCAGAATATGAGCGATTTTAAAAATCTCAAATTCTGGGTGAAAAATGACAAAGCCCTAAAAACACCATATTTGCCAATAAAAGAGATAAATGGGTAGGATCTAAACTTGTTATTAAATAATTAAGTTGTACTTTCTATTCGAATCTTCAATAAAAGCCATTTTTCGGACCGACAGCACCCTTACCTTGAGTTGGGTGAGCTCGTGAACAGAACTCGAAAACGAAAAATCGAAAAATAAAAAGTGGAATATTTCATTGCCTATGGGGGCTACAGGGGTGATTTTGGTATCAAAATGTAGGTTTTCGAGGTCGGTCCATTCAATAAGAAACATTTCAAAGCCCTAACTTTCACCGTTTAGATTTCGACCTGTCAAATGGCATTTTTTGAAAAATCGAAAATTTCAAAGTGTCACAACTTCCGTCCCTCTTATCGCCGCCAATAGTTATTTATATTATGTTGATCAGCATAGCCACAAGTATCTCTGAGCAGAATATGAGCGATTTGAAAAATCTCAAATTTTGGGTGAAAAATGACAAAGGGGTATGACCCCCTGAAAACACCATATTTGTCATTAAAAAATATATTTGGGGAGGATCTAACGTTATCACTGAATCTGGAAGCTATACTTCCTATTCGAATCTTCAATAATGGCAATTTTGCGGACCGACAGCACCCTTACCTTGAGTGGTGTGAGCTCGTGAACAAAACTCGAAAATGAAAAATCGAAAAATAAAAAGTGGAATATTTCATTACCTATGGGGGCTACATGGGTGATTTTGGTATCAAAATGTAGGTTTTTGAGGTAGCTCCATTCAATAAAGAATATTTCAAAGCCCTAACTATCACCGTTCAGATTTTGACCTGTCAAATGGTCCATCGAATTCCCTGAATCTGCTCAGTAATTCCATCAGAATTTGCGTGGGCGACGAAGAACTTGAAAGAGTTGATACTGGTAGAAATTTGGGAGTGATAATAGATAATAAATTGAAATTCACTCTGCACGTCAATAAACTGCTCCAGCCTCCAGCGATCGTTTTTAGCACTAAAGCTCCTGTACGTCAACAGGAAAGTTTTAGATGCGAATCTTCGCAAGCACCTATGTGAGAGCCTTGTGCTTTCTAACTTTAATTACGGAATTTATGTATATGGGACTTACCTTGATAGTTTCGATCGCTCTAGAGTTCAAAAATTGCAGAATAGATGTTGTCGTTTTGTTCTCAATCTTCCCAGATTGGTGTATTGACACTTACGCATAACATCTTACTAACCGGCTTACCCGGATATCTTAGGAAACATTTCATTAAGAGAAGTCAACTATCGGGAAGTCACCACCTGAGAGATCAGGATAGTCTTCACTGGCCGCAATATAGCACAACGTTATTTCGGAAATCGTTTGTGTACAATGCTGTGAAGTTTTATAATGAGTTATGAGTTGCCCCTTGATTACAAGAGTCTTCCTGTAGCCAGTCAATGATGATTAATAAGTGTTCTAATCTGTTACTTGACTTGTATTGAATCTTTTATTTTGTCCACATTGTATGATAAATCTAAACACAACTTAGTCACACCTATATTGTATGTACTATAATCGATTTGAATTGTTCTTTAATTTTGGAAATTTGTTGTGTATTCTCTATCGCTTCAGGGATTAAGTTGAATAGCTTGCTAGACTTCGCCCTGTTGTGATAATGATCTGCAAATAAAGACCAACTATCTATCTATCTATCTATTTTCTGAAAAATTGGAAATTAAATTTCCACAACTTCCTTTCTTCCCATCGTATCCACTCGTAATTTGTATACAGGGTCTTTCACGAGGAACCTCACCCATATTTATACGGGAAACTACTGAACGTATTTCCATGAAATTCAGCACTTATAAGTATTTCACGATGCTGATGAAATCTAAAATATTTTCAAGGCATGAGCACCTCCGGTTTTTCCGGAAATGACGTCAACTTCCGTTTTTCAAATTAGAACACCATTTTTTTATTGCAGAAATAGATTCCTTAGAAAATTTCAAGTTATTTTGATGTAACATTTTTCAGTTTTGGTTGGAAAATTCTCTCTGAGCGGGAAAATTCGAAAAAAAAATCGAAAATAGAGCTCCGCTGAAACAAGAATAACTTCGAGGTTTTTGGATGGAAAATTTTCATTTTTGGAATTTTTCAAGATGTAAGATTGATGTATCCACTTTAAAAATCGAAATCGCGATTCATGATACAGGGGGTGAAAAAATCGCTTTCAAAGTTAGGGATGACAAAATCGTGAAAAATAAAATTTTTCAAATTAGAAGCCCATTTTTTTATGGCAGATATTGAATCTACGTTAAAAAATAATGTGAGTGTATGCATCACACCCTTGCCCTAAAGTGGATATTTTCTGAGTTATTCACAAAAAACTGTTTTTCGTCTTGAATTTTCAGCTATTTCTGTTCCCTTCACGCCAAGCAGATGAAATTTTCAGGAACTGTTACTCAAACCATGTTTTAGATTTTACTACCCTAATATGCAAGAGAAAAAAATTACAGGTTGTTCCTAAATAGATGGCGAATTTGGATTCGAATTTGTATCGGAAACCTCTTTATTTCAACTAATCGGCCATCGGTTTTCTCTCCAGTGATAAATGAATAATTCCTTATGAACCATATGCAAAAACTTACCATGTTTTACATTCTTTTTTTAATGATAGATATCATATTAATTACATCTGCCAAATTCCTCTTTATTCAGTAGGTAATTAATGATATCTATCATTAGAAAAAAAGAATGTAAAACATGGTAACTTTTTGCATATGGTTCATAAGGAATTATTTATTTATCACTGGAGAGAAAACCGATGGCCGACTAGTTGAAATAAAGAGGTTTCCGATACAAATTCGAATCCAAATTCGTCATCTATTTAGGAACAACCTGTAACTTTTTTCTCTTGCATATTAGGGTAGTAAAATCTAAAACATGGTTTAAGTAACAGTTCCTGAAAATTTCATCTTTTTGGCGTGAAGGGAAAAGAAATAGCTGAAAATTCAAGACGAAAAACAGTTTTTTGTGAATAACTCAGAAAATATCCACTTTAGGGCAAGGGTGTGATGCATACACTCACATTATTTTTTAACGTAGATTCAATATCTGCCATAAAAAAATGGGGTTCTAATTTGAAAAAATTGATTTTTCACGATTTTGTCATCCCTAACTTTGAAAGCGATTTTTTCACCCCCTGTATCATGAATCGCGATTTCGATTTTTAAAGTGGATACATCAATCTTACATCTTGAAAAATCCCAAAAATGAAAATTTTCCATCCAAAAACCTCGAAGTTATTCTTGTTTCAGCGGAGCTCTATTTTCGAATTTTTTTTCGAATTTTCCCGCTCAGAGAGAATTTTCCAACCAAACCTGAAAAATGTTACATCAAAATAACTTGAAATTTTCTAAGGAATCTATTTCTGCAATAAAAAAATGGTGTTCTAATTTGAAAAACGGAAGTTGACGTCATTTCCGGAAAAACCGGAGGTGCTCATGCCTTGAAAATATTTTAGATTTCATCAGCATCGTGAAATACTTATAAGTGCTGAATTTCATGAAAATACGTTCAGTAGTTTCCCGTATAAATATGGGTGAGGTTCCTCGTGAAAGACCCTGTATTGTTGATGAGCATTGTCCCAAAAATGCCCGTGTTAAATGTGTTGAATATACTCCTTGTGTATTTCGTAGACATGTACACTATTTATACCATTAGAAAGCATATATGGAACCTCCGGAATCGGCGACAAAGAATCAACGAGAAACAAAGGTACTCCTCTGCCGGGACAAGGCCGATCGAGCCTCGGGTGCAAGGAATAGTTCGGCAGCTCTCTTAATAATAATAAATAATCGTGTATTAATTGGTTTGATATATTGCTGGCATTGCTCGTTTTTGCCGGCATTGTCCTTTGTGTGAAATGCGGCACAACTTTTTGCCCGGCTCGCATCGGAATGTGTTTCGATTACGATGCCCGGGTTTTTGTCCCCCGCGCGACAAAAGCCGGGCTCCGATCTCGGCAGAAACGGACCGAGATAATTACGGCAAAGCGTTAATTATTGGAGTGAATGATGAATAAGGAATGCGCCGATGGAGAGAGGTGACGAGAGGTCCGAGAGATCTGGGAGGCGCGCTCGGACGTCCTCGTTGTTTGTCTGAGATCCTTTCGACTGAAGGCGAGTTTATACAGCAACTAAAATAAAATAAGAACTAAAATAAAAAAGAATGTTCACTTGATGCATTTCAATGACAGCGTTTATACAGGAAATAAGCTGAAATAAGGAATAACACTAAGAATAAGAGATGGTCAACTTTTATCTTTTTCGCTTATTTTATTTGGAAAATGATAGTGCGCATGACCCAAATCCACTCCCCAATCTTTTCCGTATTGACACTTTTGACAAGTTCTAGTTTTCTAATCTAAAATTTGACGAATATTTTTTCAAATCATTGTTGATAATATATTATTATTTAATATGGATGACCAGGAAATTATGATGGAAGCGATGTTGTTATTGATGACAAGTACTGCGATTATCGCCTTGAATAAAAGGCGGAATAGGCGAAATAATAAATTTTGAAAAATATAAATGAAATGACAACTAATCATTGTCAAAAAATCTGCGATTTGATTGGTTCATTCTTATTTCTTATTTTATTTTAGTGATCTCTATAAACCTATGTTGTCTGCTCTTATTTCTTATTTTATTTTATTTTAGTTCTTATTTTATTTTAGTTGCTGTATAAACTGGCCTTTAAATTGCAAAAAATATAGTTAAAATAAGATTTTTGCGATGAAAATTCATATTAATATGATTTCAAGTTGCAAATTAATTTTAGCCTGTAGGTCTGCAGCGTATACAGGGTGGTTAAGAAAAATCGAGTAAAATAACGAAATTTTATTCCCAGAGAATTCAAGCATTTTGAGACCATCAATACAATGTATGGCCTCCACGTGCATCAATAACAGCTTGACATCTTCTTTGCATAGTACACACGAGATTGTTGAACATTTCTTGAGGAATTTGGTTCCATAAACGGGGCAGAAGCTCTCTCAGATCATTTAAGGATTCTGGGGTATAGGTTGATGATTATCTAGTCTTCTTTGGAGCATATCCCATGCATGTTCTATGCAATTCAAATCCGGTGAGTGCGGAGGTATTGGTAAATGTGGAATACCAAGTTCCTCTCGCGCATTCTCAACTGTGGCTGCACGGTGCGGTCTAGCGTTATCGTCTAGAAATTGAAAAGTTTCACCAATAGCACCGTGAAAATGTGGCACAACATTGTCAATGACATGCTCTCTATAGTGTAAGGCGGTCATATTCCCAGGACAAATGTGTAGATCTGTGCGCCCGTTGAAACATATCCGGCCCATACCATAACACTACCCCCTCGGAATGGATGGACTTCTTGGACATAGAGACGATTACGGGGTATGCGTGGGATTGTCCATGCCCTTATTCTTCGAGAATCTGAAAATCGTCCATATCTGGATTCATCAGTGAAAAGGACACTACGCCATTGATTGTTCCAATTGATATGTTGCCTTGCCCATTCCAGTCTTTGACGCTTATGGTCACGTGTTAATGGAACTCCTCTTAATGGACGTCTAGAACCTAGATTCACGTATCTCAAACGTCGTCTGATGGTTTCGATGGAAACTTGGACCCCATTTGCATTTTGAAGAGTATTCCGTAGCATTCTACACGTAGATGTAGGGTTTCTTCTCGCCGAAACGGTGATGAAACGATCCTGAGCAGGTGTTGTTTTTCGTCGCACACCAAGTCTTGGTCTTTCCAACACGGAACCTGTCTCCCTGAACCTATTCCAAAGTCGAGATATCACACTTTGGCTGACTTGGAGCCTTTCCGCTACAACAACCTGAGTTAGGCCACCCTGTAGTATTCCGATAGCCCTATTAGCCTCAGCGTTTGTTAATTTACGTCTTGGCATTTCCAGAAAACTCGTTTCGAATCGAAGCCGTTGATAAACTGACTTCATTTCAAAATAAGAACATTCATGAAGCATATGCAAAGAACAAAACTTCAGAAAAAAGGCGACCAGATTGACGAAATGTCTCATACTGATTTTTATTGGATCGATTCAAGTTGTTATTGAGTTTTAAATGATTTTACAGCGATTTTCTCGAAGATTACATACTTTTAAAAACGATTGAATACGATATCCCTAACTCTTGTGGAGCAGTATTTGTTTCAATATGTCCTGCGGGTTATTGAAAGCAGCAAATTACAGCGTTCAAGTCGACGGGACTATAGTTTGTAAAAGGATTTTCTACAAGAACTAGAAAATCTCCAATCACTTTATGACTTAATCCTAGTCGCACTCAATTCAGCTGATGGAGTGCACTGGTTTCGAGATTCTGGGAAAAGCCAAAGGTTATACGGCCGAACATTGTTCGCGTTCGACCATCTATCGACGTTTACGAGTGTCAATTTTTATTTATTCGTAATTTTTCTCCCGAGGAACGACGAACGCCGCGTTTAAAATTCGAATCGTGACATTTAGAGGCGCGTTAAAACGGCACTTAAAGCATTATTTACGGTTGGTAATTAACCGTGGTTTAATTATTGGCTTGATTGGAGGCAGCCAATTCCCAGAAACGATGTGGCTCGTCGACTCTGTCGACGCGCGAACTCTTCGAGGATTCGACAAAAATAAAAATTCATACCCGTTTTGTGCGTACTTTTGGAACTTTAAAGAGGATTCATGAAAAGACCACGCTATTGGCGATTTCAACCATCGATGAGGGCGCTGTTGACTGTAAACAAACATGTTGTGTTGGCTTATTGATATCTAGTTAGCATAGACCAGTTCCATGCATAAACAAAATATTGCGATACCATATCAACGGACAATAACTCATTAGAAGTGTCAGTGTAGCGTTCGACGTCAAAAAAGTGAACCAGAGTTACGCAATAAATAAAAAAAAAATGAAGTCCACCGAAATTGTAAAAATTGAAAAATTGGAGAATCGAGCCATCAAGTATTCAAAAGGGTTAAGAGGTAAGCAGATTCACGAAGATATGCCTAATACCGTTGGTGATCAATGTCTTTCGTATGCGACCGTGAAAAATTGGACTGCAAGCTTCAAAAGAGGTAAATTTTCCATTGAAGATGATGACCGATCGGGAAGGCCAGTTTCTGTGTCAGTCCCCGAAAATATCGATGCAGTTCATGACATGATTTTATCAGACCGTCGAATTGGGCTAAAACGGATATCTGAAGCACTGAAGTTTTCATACGAACGCGTTCATCACATAGTTCACGTCAATTTGGACATGAGAAAAATTTCTGCAAAATGGATCCCCAAATGTTCGAATGTTGACCAAAAGCGTGCAAGGGTAGAAGCATCGCGTTCGATCTGTACTCGATTTGAAAACGATGTAGACTTCTCAAACCGAATTGTTACTATGGATGAGACTTGGGTACATTTCTACGATCCAGAAGCAAAGCAACAATCGATGGAATGGCGACACTCTGGTTCTCCAAGACCTAAGAAGTTTCGTATCCAAAAATCTGCTGGAAAAGTTCTTGCTTCATGTTTTTTGGGATTACCATGGAGTAATCATGATTGATTTTTTGGATAAGTGTAGAACAATAACTGGAGATTACTATTCGACATTAGAGACCACTCTACGGAAAAAAATTAAAGAGAAAAGACGCGGAAAGCTATCCAAAGGTATTTTGTTTTCACAGGACAACGCCCCAGTACACAAATCTCATGTTGCCATGCAAAAAATTCATGATTTAGGGCTAGAAATACTAGAACACCCCCCCTATTCACCAGATTTGGCTCCGCCGACTATCATCTCTTTCCTAACCTGAAAAAAAGTTTAAAAGGTCGTAAATTTTCTTCCAACGAGAAGGTAATAAAAGCTGCGGAGGACTGGTTTGCAGAGCAAGAACACACATTTTTTAAAGGTCTAGAGACGTTGCAGGTTCGCTATAATAAATGTATTCAATTAAGATGAGAATATGTTGAATAATAAAATATTTTAACATTGAAATTTCGTTCGTTTCAGGCTAAGAATTTTTCAATATATCCTCGTATCACCAGACTATTCCCAAACTGTTAAGCGGTGAATTCACCGAAGGGTTCCCCATAAACCGAGTGGACGGAGCATAATATAATTTTCTGCTCTTTTCGGGCTGGTATCGCATTCGAAATTGATCCTTTCATGTTGTGCTTTTAATTACAAAATTGCGGGGTGTTATAATAATCTGAAGTAATATCGGACCGGCCAGACCAATCGCAATCTTGTACGTTTCGCGTTGCTCGAGGTAATTAAATTAATCATACGTGATTTCTGATGCGATCAGATAAGGAATGCCTCCTAAATTGCAGGACGAAGATTTCGCATTTTCGGGGAATGGCACTCCAAAATTTTTGAAGGGTTTTCCAGCGGTAACGATATGTTTTCAAACGGTCATTGTTAAAAGATTTGATATGCTACAAATGATGCATAGAAATCCTGATCGTAGTACCTACTAAACACATCGTCCAAAGTCTTGGTCAAGAAATAAACAATATAAACTGCTCCACAATAGTTAGGGATATCGTATTCAATCGCTTTTGAAAGTATGTAATCTTCGAGGGAATCGCTGTAAAATATTTAAAACTCAATAACAACTTGGCAAAGTTTCTCAGAATTATTTCACATTAACCAACCTGTGTCAGTTTTAAGCAAAAAAATTTGATAAACCTAAATTTTGACCAACAAGTATACTTCATAAAAGTGAATAGAGTTTACCGCCTTTGGTCCACCTTACTGATATAATATGGAGAAGCTTGAGGCTGTTTAATGCAACGTATTAATTGATCTTTCACAAGAAGTTTTTCATATCGAAAAAAGACGAACAATCAATACGATTCATATTCTCGGTAATGGTTGTTCCCCCCGATTGGGCCTCGTCTACCTGAGTCTTAATCATCGTCCCGACACATTCCGGGTTAATTACTCGATACCGAAAGAAGCCAATTAATGAGCTGATTCAACACGGCCACTTCTAATTATCCCGAATTCGACGACCTCCACTTTTCGGTTTCGCCCGTTTTTTTTTTGGCCGTGTCATCCTCACCGCTATACACGGCGTTTTATTTGTTAACAGAACGGCATCGGAAAAACATTAATTAAAATGCTAAATGACCGTCTTAGTCGGATTCCGAAAGCAGATCGCCTTTATATTCGGTAAGTCGCTAAATTATGGTTTCTCTTCGGATTTTATGCACCCTGATTTTTGAAACGAGTTTTGATAACCCGAGAATGAATGCATGAAAATTTTCAACCCAGGCCTCAACCCTACAAGGTTTTACGTGGGCCAGCCTGTACAGCGTGGCCAGATTTCGATGGTTAACTACTACAACTACTAAACTATAAAAGATAGGGAAAAAGTAAGATAGGAGGATATTTTGAAAAATTCTTAGCCTATTATAGAACTAAACAAAATTTCAATGTCAAAATATTTTATTTCTCAACATATTCTCCTCTTAATTGAATACATTCATTACAGCGAATCTGTAACGTCTCTAGACCTTTCAAAAAAATTTTTCTTCCTGCTCTGCAAACCAGTCCTCCACAGCTTTTATTACCGTCTCATTGGAAGAAAATTTAAGACCTTTTAAACTTTTTTCAGTTGATGAGAGTCGGACGAAGCCAAATCTGTTGAATAAGGGGGGTGTACTAGTAATTCTAACCCTATATCACGAATTTTTTGCATGGCAACATGAGATTTGTGTACTGGGGCGTTGTCCTGTAAAAACAAAATACCTTTGGATAGCTTTCCTCGTCTTTTCCCTTTTATTTTTTCTCGTAGAGTGGTCAGTAATGTCGATTATTTCATTCACACATGGCTCCGCCAATGAAAAGTCACGAATTCAGTCACGCGATATGCAATATTATCGACTATTTAGGTAAACAAAGAAATATCAGCGACTATTTTAAAGTGTCAAAATTTGGCATAACATTCATTCAGAATTGAAAATGTACGGAGGGTCCCGAGTTCAAAACTTGGTTGGGATAGAAATTTTTTTGCAAAATAATTATAAATAAGTCCGATCGCTCGGTCCAAAATACAAAAGACCGCGGATTCGAGCGTTCGGAGCGTGTTCATGAAATAATCTTCCTGAATATCATTCGACTTTGACAAAAAGCGAATATTATTTTCTTTAATTCATCTCGAGCAACTTGTATTTCGACAATTCAATTCGACCAAATGAACATTAATAATCAAAGAATAATTCCCTCGGGCCTCGAGCTAAAGCTCTCGGGAGTTATTCAGATTATTAATGTTCATATGGTCTTATCAAATTGTCGAGATACAAAACGCTCTCGATAGAATTAGGTCGAAAATAATAGTCGGCTATTGGTCATAGTCTTGGGATATTACCTCCGAATAGTGATCTCCAGTTATTGTTCTACCCTTATCCAAAAAATCAATCATGATTACTCCATGGCAATCCCCAACTGAAGCAAGAACTTTTCCAGCAGATTTTTGGACACGAAACTTCTTAGGTCTTGGAGAACCAGAGTGTCGCCATTCCATCGATTGTTGCTTTGTTTCTGGATCGTAGAAATGTACCCAAGTCTCATCCATAGTAACAATTCGGTTCAAGAAGTCCACATCGTTTTCAAATCGAGCACAGATCGAACGCGATGCTTCTACCCTTGCACGCTTTTGGTCAACATTCAACAATTTGAGGATCCATTTTGCAGAAATTTTTCTCGTGCCAAAATTGACGTGAACTATATGATGAACGCGTTCGTATGAAATCTTCAGTGCTTCAGATATCCCTTTTAGCTCAATTCGATGGTCTGATAAAATCATGTCATGAACTTCAACGATATTTTCGGGGACTGACTCAAAAACTGGCCTTCCCGATCGGTCATCATCTTCAATGGAAAATTTACCTCTTTTGAAGCTTGCAGTCTAATTTTTCACGGTCGCATACGAAGGACATTGATCAGATATTAAACATATCTACGTAAATCTGCTTGCCTCAAAACCGTTTTAAATACAGGTACTTGATGATGGCTCCAATTTTTCGATATTTACAATTTCGGTGGACATCTTTTTTTTAAATTTATTGCGTAACTCTGGTTTACTTTTTTGACGCCGAACTTTACACTGACACTTCTAATAAGTTATTGTTTGTTGATATGGTATCGCAATATTTTGTTTATGCATGGAACTGGTCTAGGCTAACTAGATATCAATATATCCTCGTACATCCGAGTTTACTATATATCGAAAATTTCGAAAAAACACTTTTCGATCATTAAAATCCTAGCAGGCTTTGATTCACTTCCTTCAAAACTGAAGCGGTCATAGAATTTCATGTCTTATTTATTTTCACTTGTCAAATTCAATTCAGTTATCAGTATCTTACTTTTTCTCTATCTTGTATAGTTTAGGAGATATCGATATATTGTTTATCCTGTAGGGCCACGTCGCCGATCTCTCGATCGTTCTACTCCCTGGTTTTCAAGAATAAAGGCCCTGTACAACTGGAAGGCAAGAACGATAATCTCATGCACCCATGGGCGCCGGCAGAAACCCGTAGAAATTTTTCTCAGGGGGGGCCAAAATAGAGATTAGAAGGTAATTTTGAGGTGTCGTGCTGAAAAACGTTAGGGCCATCAAAATCTCAGGGGGGCCATGGCCCCCCTGGCCCCCCCCCTGCGGGCGCCCATGCATGCACCCCGCGACAAACCGCTTCATCTCCGGTCATCATCAGCGAAAAAACGAAAATCCCTCCACTTTATACGGATCGTCGAAATTTATTCTCGAAAAATATTAAAACAATGGTCTACTCGGGAAGCGGGAATATGAGATAAAATATGGAATTTTTATGGTCGGAATAAATCGATTTAGTTGGTGCACGTCCGATTTTATTGGGATGTCCCGAACTTGTTTGTCTCGGTTAATGTCATTTGACAAGTAGCGAGCGTTTCGGCTTACATTTTTATTACGTTTCCAGGGCATGAATCTCCGACCTGGTACTCCGCAAAAACTGGAATTTGAATGGACTGGATTTTGATCACAATGTTCTTAAATGTGTAGAGCGAACGGTCGTTATCCGAATGTTCGGCTCTCATTTTATCCACCGATTATCTAGTAGACTTGATTTTTTTTCATATTTTATTAACTAGCTGGCCCGGCGGACTTTGTTCCACCTAAATGATACTAACGGTGGATTTCACAAATCGTAATCACCGGTGATCGGAGATCAACGGCTTGGTTCTCTGATTTTTGAACTGTCAAATGTTTCCATGGATATGAGCTGTCACACAGAACAGATGCACAAAAATAATATGTCATAATATGTCAATTACTAATAATGGCAATTTTGGATTCAGTTATTTCCGCAAATATATTAATTACCCAAACAGAAATTCAAAATTATTTTAAAAATTATGAGAAAAGATGAGAATGGACATCTCATGATTGGAACTGATCGCCGAAATCCGATTTACTTGACATTTCGATAAAAATTCACTGTGATAATCACCCGCTTCTGGATCTGTTAATAACCTTCCATGGTACTATAAGCCCTTTGTAAATTACACAGTAATTGATGTCATATGTCTTTTTTCGACCATTTCAAACCACGACGACCGAAATGCTCGAAAAAAGAACAGATGACATTAATCGATGGCCGCGAAAGTCTCAACAAATTCATCGCCATTTAATTTTGATAATGTTCAAAAATCGTACCTTCACGATTACGTTATTTGGAATAAATGAAACTATAAAAATAACTAATAATCATTAGTCCTAGTGTGTGAATAGCGCCATCTGAAGTGGTAAGAACGAGACATTTCTCATATCTCAACGAAATCTAATCGTTTTAGACATCTGTACTCCTAAGACATTTTGGTTTTGCCCAACAGCGTAGAGTTATAGGCAACTCAAATTACACACTATTACAGTGACTATAGAGGGAATATAGTCACTGTACACACTATTTGTTTATATCGCCATCTAACGCGAAGAATATCAAATGAAGTACCTACGAATAAGCGGTAGCGTAACTGTAACTATAGCGACATCTAGTGGCCCTACTCAAAAGGAGAAAAAGTATTTGCTGTATGAGTAAAATTTTCATCGATTTTTTCAAAGTTTTATTGTATTTTATAATAACCAGACCGTAGAGAAATCCATATATGAAGTTTCATAACAAACAGTCCATCCGATCTCGAGTTATAAATGGTGTAACCAACATCTTTCTTTTATATATACAGGGTGTCCGGTAAACCTTGTACAATATTGAAACTGGTGATAGACCAGGTCATGACTGTTCAGAATATCAGAATTTCACCTCAGTAAAAATATCACCATTTTCGAGATAATGGGCATTTTCTAAATATCTAGAAAATCACTACCTCACCTCTGTTTTTTGAGTGCTATGTCTAACGTATCAAGTTCTGAAAAACTGTTTTGTACGTCTGAAAGCATCACTCATCATTAATCTTCAGCCACAAAGATATTTGAATTAGTCTCAATTTGTAGACATAGCACTCAAAAAACGGAGGTGAGGTAGTGATTTTCTAGAGATTTAGAAAATGCCCATTATCTCGAAAATGGTGATATTTTTACTGAGGTGAAATTCTGATATTCTGAACAGTCATGACCTGGTCTATCACCAGTTTCAATATTGTATAAGGTTTACCGGACACCCTGTATATGAATTAGACTTATACAGGGTGTCCGTTAAACCTTGTACAATATTGAAACTGGTGATAGACCAGGTCATGACTGTTCAGAATATCAGAATTTCACCTCAGTAAAAAAATCACAATTTTCGAGATAATGAGCATTTTCTAAATATCTAGAAAATCACTACCTCACCTCTGTTTTTTGAGTGCTATGTCTAATGTATCAAGTTCTGAAAAACTGTTTTGTACGTCTGAAAGCATCACTCATCATTAATCTTCAGCAACAAAGATATTTGAATTGGTCTCAATTTGTAGACATAGCACTCAAAAAACGAAGGTGAGGTAGTGATTTTCTAGATATTTAGAAAATGCCCATTATCTCGAAAATGGTGATATTTTTACTGAGGTGAAATTCTGATATTCTGAACAGTCATGACCTGGTCTATCACCAGTTTCAATATTGTACAAGGTTTACCGGACACCCTGTATATATAGATTAATGCATACAACGCCAACAACTGCGGTTGGCATCTTCAAAAGGTATCTCGGTGGAAATTTGTAACCCGACGATTGACTGCTCCGAATTGACGATGCGTCAGGATTGACACGGTATTTTCAGTCCCACTGTGATCAATGGAAGTCTCCTCTCTCCAGTTCCTATTGTTTTCGTATTTTTTTTCAAAATTCGATTGCCTTCATATTCCTGTCATAATAACTTTTAATGTTCGGAGTAACTTCAGTCCAAATCCGCATCCAGAATTCACCACTTTTTCGACGAATCTCACCGAATAAAATTAGGAATAACTGGCAAGCTCGAAATTTTTGAAAAACTTGGTAATTCTTCTAATTTCTCAATTTTTTTTTGAAAATATCAAATGGCTATCGTCTGCACGTAGTCTTATGGTAGATGGTAGATTTTCGTTGATTTATGATTCCACTAGCCTGTATCTTTGACCATGTCTGACTTCGTTAGTCAGCCATCTGTTCCCAAAGCACAAACCCATTTATTTCATTTCCCATTTAAAAACTTTCGAATCGTTCGCGGATCCAAAAGTATCCGGATAGCTCCATCCCAATCTTCGATTCCTGCATACGAAATTTATTCGCGCCCCATTCAAAAAAGACGAAATTCAGTGATTTACACAAAATGGCGATACGCAGTCTGCGAAACGTCTCGTAGGCAGTGGCATGGGCCCGATAAATAATTCAAAAACAAAGAAAAACCGTACGGCGGGAGCTTATTTCGTGGCGGGAGCGCTCCTGTCACCGACGACTTGACGTATGCGATCCGAAATGAGTGACAGCTATCGATCTCTCGTCTCGGCCTTCTTGATCATAAAAGGGGACCACAGAGAACCACCGCATATCGCGTTCGCTAGATCTGAATGGGTAAAATGAACCCCGGACTCGGAGGCTCGTCATTAAAATATCCGAAACTGGTTGCTTCATAAACGCATGCAATGGGACTGCCCATTAGGTAGACTCGGGACACAACATAGTGTGCAGGAAATTCCCTCCACCTTTTTAATTTGAATGGAACACCCAGTATATTTTTGAAGACACCTTATGTATAATTTTATATGTTTTTTTATTTCCTATTGCTCTTAAAGAAATCACTCATCATTAGGGATGTGCACTAACTCTCTACAGTTGGTCCTCATTCGGCATTAATTGCTGCAGGATTCTCTCTGTCTCCACCCTGTTTAATTGCTGGCTCCAATGGAAATTTACCCTTTTAATGAAGAGATATTAATTAAGGCGGAGGCTGTGCGAAAGGGTTGAATATGCGTGCGCATAATTTCAACTCACCAATCCTCTTTCAGAAGTTAGAATCCGACAACTCCAAGTATCACTCACAATGAGCCAATGACTATGAATTTGAAGCCTTCGCTTATATTTTTTGGGTTAATTTTCACTTAGATATACGAGGATGTGAAAGGTTAAGGGAATTCGACTGATACTTTGGATTTTTAGTTTTTTCTCTTTATTCCATACCGAGCTTTCGGAACTATTTTGTTCCTTCTTCAGGGTCACTACAATTTGGACAATTAAAATACAAAATACAAAACTCTAAAAAACAAGCACTCACAGAATCTGAGGTTGTTATCCCAGTAAGATGTCGTTCTAAATATTAAATGAAACTCAGTTGTGGACATAAATAGAACGACATCTTACTGGGATAATAACCTCAGATTCTGTGAGTGATTGTTTTTTAGAGTTTTGTATTTTGTATTTTAATTGTCCAAATTGTAGTGACCCTGGAGAAGGAACAAAATAGTTCCGAAAGCTCGGTATGGAATAAAGAGAAACACTAAAAATCCAAAGTATCAGTCGAATTCCCTTAACCTTTCACATATTAATAGTACGACTGTGAACCTTAGTATACAATATACGAAGATGTATTGATATCTAGTTAGCCTAGACCAGTTCCATGCATAAACAGAATATTGCGATAACATAGCAATAACTTATTAGAAGTGTCAGTGTAGATTTCGACGTCAAAAAAGTAAACCAGAGTTACGCAATAAATTTGAAAAATAAGATGTTCACCAAAATTGTAAAAACCGAAAAATTGGAGTATCAAGCCATCATCAAGTACCTGTATTTAAAAGAGTTAAGAGGTAAGGAGATTTATGAAGATATGCTTAATACCCTTGGTGATCAATGTCCTTCGTATGCGACCGTGAAATATTGGACTGCATCTGCAAGCTTCAAAAGAGGGAAATTTTCCATTGAAGATGATGACCGATCGGGAAGGTCAGTTTCTGTGTCAGTCCCCGAAAATATCGATGCAGTTCATGACATGATTTTATCAGAACGTCGAATTGGGCTGCTAAAACGGATATCTGAAGCACTGAAAATTTCATACGAACGCGTTCATCATATAGTTCACGTCAATTTGGACAAAAGAAAAATTTCTGCAAAATGGATCCCCAATGTACGAATGTTGACCAAAAGCGTGCAAGGGTAGAAGCATCGCGTTCGATCTGTGCTCGATTTGAAAACGATGTAGACTTCTGAAACCGAATGGAATGGATGAGACTTGGGTACATTTCTACGATCCAGAAACAGAACAACAATCGATGGAATGGCGATACTTTGGTTCTCCAAGACCTAAGAAGTTTCGTGTTCAAAAATCTGCTGGAAAAGTTCTTGCTTCAGTTTTTAGGGATTGCCATGGAGTAATCATGATTGATTTTTTGAATAAGGGTAAAACAACAACTGGAGATTACTATTCGACTTTACTGACCACTCTACGGGAAAAAATTAAAGAGAAAAGACGTGGAAAGCTATCCAAAGGTAGTTTGTTTTCACAGGACAACGTCCCAGTACACAAATCTCATGTTGTCATGCAAACAATTCGTGATTTAGGGTTAGAATTACTAGAACACCCCTCTTATTCGCCAGATTTGGCTCCGTCCGACTATCATATCTCTTTCCTCAACTGAAAAAAAGTTTAAAAGGTCGTAAATTTTCTTGCAACGAGGAGGTAATGAAAGTTGTGGAGGACTCATTTGCAGAGCAAGAAGAAACAATTTTTTTGAAAGGTCTAGAGACGTTGCAGGTTCGCTTTAGTAAATGTATTCGATTAAGAGGAGAATATGTTGAGTAATAAAATATTTTGACATTGAAATTCTGTTTGGTTCTATAGTTGGCTAAGAATTCTTCAATATATCCTCGTACCTACAGTGAATGGCAATAGGGACTTTAGATTGTAAGATAGTTACGACAATTTATTATTTTTCAACGAGTTGACCGTTTTTCGAAAACTGTCCTAAATAAACTAAGTAATCAAAAAGGTTTAGAAAAGCATTCGTCGCCACTTGTAGAATCGCCGGGCAAACAGAAGGATTTTCATTCTTTCGCCTGGACAGAAATAAACCATGATAGAATTAACTCATATCCTTCTCTAGGACATTCCGGTACGAATGCTGTTGATGAAACCTGTGTCGATTCGACATCATCGAGCTCCCTACATCAACATGGCAAAACAGTCGAGAGTCAATGAAATATTGATCGGCCATTTCGGGTTGAAGATGAAATATGATTTGATTCACTTTAAGGAACGACATAGGTCGAGGGTCCTGCCGTAATGGTGGACGGAAGTGAAATATGACGCCGATTTTTTCAGCGACTGATGCAGGATTTCATTTCGGTTCGCAGGACATAATTTCCTGATTTTTTGCGACCTCCGATACTGAGCCGACTTGATTAATAATACTCGAACTTCGTCCATGCATGTAGGTTTTGCACAGGGTGTCACGAAAGGGGTGCGATCTTTGGAGAATTTTAGGGATTCATCTTGTTTACCTCCATATTGCTTCGATATAAAGGATTTTTTTTAAAGCTATAGGAAATTTGAAAGAACACTCGAAACTCAGAAAGAGGCATAAAATAGTAATTTATAATATGAGTGTTAAAAGTTTTATTTTGTGAGTGACAAAGTTTGTGAAATGAGCGGAGCGAATTGAACAATTTCACGAACAAAATAAAATCACTTTCAACACAAATACCATACAATGTTTTTTGTACAACTGCCCTATTTTGATAATGAAATGGGCGAATTTGCAATGACAATAAACTTCAATATGCATTTTAATATTCAAATAATCAAAAGGTTGTTGTGAATGGCAAACGTTGCCAACGTTATGATTACTAACAAATGATAAAAGACGCTGTCATTTGAATTTCGTTCCTGTCCAATTTTTGTCTTGGGTTTTTAACTGCTTAATATGTTTGTCGAGAGTCCAATTATAAATAAAAGTGACGGTTGTTCCTGTGGATATTGTAGAGTCTGCAAGAAGAGCAAATCTGGAACTCGTACCTACAAAATCTGTTCAGCAGTACGATATTGCATATAACAATTTCCTGGTGGCCTGGTGTAAATTGAAAGATTTAGAAGAGAACTTCAGTGAACCTGTTTTCCTGGCATACTCAAAAGAAAAATCAAAAATATGGAGTTCATCAACTTTGTGGAGCAAATTTTCAATGATAAAGTCAAGCGCTCTTAAAATATGGTGTGGATGTTAGTAAATATTTTAAGGAAATAGCATATTTAAAACGGAAAAGTGAAGGATATCGTCCCAAAAAATCGAAAATTCTCACTCGTGAACAAGTTGAAAAGTTTATAAATGAGGCAACAGATGAGAAATACTTGATGGTTAAGGTTGCAACTATTTTCGGATTATTTGGAGCCTGTCGGCGTGAAGAATTGTGTAATTTATCAGTGGAAGAAATCGAAATAACAAATAAATCATTGGTTATACAACTTCCAAACACAAAAACGAAAGTCAGTCGTTCTTTCAGTATTATTGGGAAGTATGTTGACTATTTTCATAAGTACTTTGCACTGCGCCCTTCTGTCATCAAACATCGTCGTTTTTTCCTGAAATACATGGATAATAAATGCACTGCCAATCCAGTTTGTATCAATACATTTGGGAAAATTCCATCTATTGTTGCCGAATTCCTCAAACTGCCAGAACCAAAGCAATATACAGGACACTGTTTTCGAAGATCCTTCGCTTCATTGCTAGCAGAATCAGGAGCAAATATTACGGATATAAAAAAACATGGTGGATGGAAGTCTACGACGGTAGCCGAGGGCTATGTTGGTCATTCCATTGCATATAGAAATGTCATTGCTGAAAAAATTCTCCCAACCTCAACAGATTTTGGATCATCATCATCCAATATTGTACTTCCGGTTTCTACAAGTTATTGCTAGACAAGTAGCAGAAGTATTATAGAAGAAACCGGTAGAATCTTTTGTTGAGTTCTCGGTGACACAAGACCATAGGATCGAGGAGAGTGGATCAACCACTGAGTCCTCGCTCTTCTTCGTTACCGACTCAGTCCATCCGCAGTATGAATTTTCTGGTATTAAAAATTGAAAAAATATTAATTTTGAACACTCCGCTTTTTCTTTCTGTCTTCAATTCCTATTGGATCACGGCTAGAAAGCCTTCATCAATGATAACCAAACTTAAACTTCGTCATGATGTATTGTCAATTAATACTGAGCACAAATGATGGCCAATGACATTTCCACCATCTTGAATTATGGCGTCTAGCGAACATGAAGTCTTACCGAGGCACCCTTTATTTCCTCTCCTAGAAGATAGTTTTCCGTTCGAGTTGCTCGGATCTTCCTTCTGCGACGAGCCGTTTTAATTGGTCCGACTGCGTGGAGCGAGGAAGGGACGAGAGGGGCGCTTCATCAGCGGTGTCGCCGAGACGGAGGGGACGCTCATTACGGACGACGGCGTCGGCCGCCCCTTAATGGGTCAGCGTCGTTAATTCGCGCTCGACCTCATCGACCCGACGCTACGGCCGGCCCTTAATTAATCCGTCCCTGTAGATTGGCGGCGAGCGGAGGAATGCGCGCGCCTCGGAACCCTTTCCGCAGCCTCCGCCCTAATTAACACTTCTCATTAGTCGGGGTGTGTTTCATTGGCGCCCGGAAATTAAGTGGAAAACGGGAGAAGAAGGGATTTTCCCAGGCTGGATTTCCTCCTCCTATTGTATCGATGTGTGTGGGAATTTTCGCTTGTACCACTTCGGTTTGTTCTTGGTTTGGTGCATGAAGATTTCAATTGCTTCATCTTCGATATTTCATTGGACATGAATAATAATCTGAAGGTTAACTCAGAGGAAATTCCCATTTAACCATTTCAGAAATGGTCTCTTGTCTTGAGTTCTCACGGCACCCAATTTCCTACCTTTCGGATCATTCCAAATGATTTCGAACGATGGCGAACATGCACAGTGAATACAGTAAACTCTGTCGCAGAATACAGGGTGTCCCAAGTTCGAGTGCTTATTAGACGTTTCTGGAGAACTGGACATATTTGAAATCTGAAATTTAGGATTATGATATTGTTCGAAATTCTATACAGACCTAAAATATTTTCAGAGCCAGAGCACTTCCGGTTATACAGGGAGTGAAAATAAATTTGCTCAAAAAATTTTT
Organism: Adalia decempunctata; assembly: GCA_951802165.1. Taxonomy (NCBI): domain Eukaryota; kingdom Metazoa; phylum Arthropoda; class Insecta; order Coleoptera; family Coccinellidae; genus Adalia; species Adalia decempunctata. Next base: position 1,899,756 of record OX637695.1, on the reverse strand, counting down.
TTCAATGTTTTCGTTTCTGATTTGATTGAATATTCAATGCTAAATACATTTCTGTTGAAACCAGTGTATTCATTCGAATGGTTTTCAAAATATCGAAAAAAAATCTGAAAAAAAAGTAAAATATTCATAATCAGTATTATGTTCATTTTTCTTATTCTGAACATCCTGATTGTTAACCGTTTTCACGACGTCAAAGTAGAAGAATGTGAAAAGGTCATGCATCTTTTGAATTTCATAAATATCATCACAGGGTGTTTCAAATTTCGTGTCAAAAACTGTGATCCAAAATTGGCCATAACTTCTGTTTTTCAAATTAGAACCCTATTTTTTTATTATTGCGTTGGATTCTGCGAAGAAAAATAATGAAAGCACTCTCTGATGCTCTTGCTCTTAAATTCAGTAATTCCCGAGTTATTTGAGCTTTTCTGGATTCATGTTGTACGTAGAATCAAATTCATCTAATCTTTTACTTAAGAATATTCTGTGATCATAGAAGATAAGTTTTCCCATTAATAATTCCCAAGTGACAGGTCTAATTTTAGGTTTTATCTTTAGTTTTCGATTTTATTCAATGGTTTCATAAAAATATTCATCGAATATGTTGCATGAGAATATTCTGTGACCATAGAAGATAAATGATCCCATTAATAATTCGCAAGTGACAGTTCTGACTATTACTTGTTAATATGGTTTCATGAGAATATTCATCGAATCTGTTTAGATTCGATGAATTTTACTCTACGTACGACATGAATCCAGAAAAGCTCAAATAACTCGGGAATAACTGAATTTAGGACCAAGAGCATCTGGGACTGCTATCATTACTTTTCTCCGTAGAATCCAACGCAATAATAAAAAAATAGGGTTCTAATTTGAAAAACAGAAGTTATGGCCAATTTTGGATCACAGTTTTTGACACGAAATTTGAAACACCCTGTGATGATATTTATGAAATCCAAAGATGTATGACTTTTCCACATTCTTCTACTTTAACGTTGTGAAAACGGTTTACACCCAGGATGTTCAGAATAGGAAAAATGAACATAATACTGACTATGAATATTTTACTTTTTTTCAGGTTTTTTTTCGATATTTTGAAAACTATTCGAATGAATGCACTGGTCTCAACAGAAATGTATGCAGCATTGAATATTCAATCATATCAGAAACGAAAACATTGAAAAAAAAATTTTGAGCAAATTTATTTTCACTCCCTGTATAAGCGGAGGTGCTCTGGCTTTGAAAATATTTTAGGTCTGTAGAGAATTTCGAACAATATCATAATCCCAAATTTCAGATTTCAAATATGTCTAGTTCTCCAGAAACGTCTAATAGGCACTCGAACTTGAGACACCCTGTATAATCTATTCGAAAAAACGCTTTCGCTGATATTACAGTTGATCAAACGTGCAAGTCAAAAACACACCCAGTATATTTGAGTTCTAGAAGAAAACACAACGAAAATATCTTGCCAGTCAACATTGACCACAGAAGAGATTCTTGAAAGTGTTTGCATTGATATAATAATGAGGATTATGATGAAAAACCCGAGGAAGTAAATGGTGGTAAATGGTGATTTTTAAACTAAACTGGTCCACACGAGTTAAGGATATTGACTTAAATTGCAAAAAAAATATGGTTAAAATAAGATTTTTGTGATGAAAATTCATATTAATATGATTTCAAGTTGCAAATTAATTTCAGCCTGTAGGTCTGCAGCGTATACAGGGTGGTTAAGAAAAATCGAGTTAAATAACGAAATTTTATTCCCAGAGAATTCAAGCATTTTAAGACTATCAATACAATGTATGACCTCCACGGGCATCAATAACAGCTTGACATCTCTCACACGAGGTTGTTGAACATTTCTTGAGGAATTTGGTTCCATAAACGGGGCAGAAGCTCTCTCAGATCGTTTAAGGATTCTGGGGTAGGTTGATGATTATCAAATCTTCTTTCGAGCATATCCCATGCATGTTCTATGCAATTCGAATCAGGTGAGTGTGGAGGTATTGGTAAATGTGGAATACCAAGCTCCTCGCGCGCATTCTCAACTATGGCTGCACGGTGCGGTCTAGCGTTATCGTCTAGAAATTGAAAAGTTTCACCAATAGCAGCGTGAAAATTTGGCACAGCATTGTCAATGTCATGCTCCCTATAGTGTAAGGCGATCATATTCCCAGGACAAATGTGTAGATCTGTGCGCCCGTTGAAATATATCCCGGCCCATACCATAACACTTCTCCCTCGGAATGGATGGACTTCTTGGACATAGCGACGATTACGGGGTATGCGTGGGATTGTCCATACCCTTATTCTTCGAGAGCCTGAAAATCGTCCATATCTGGATTCATCAGTGAAAAGGACACTACGCCATTGATCGTTCCAATTGATATGTTGCCTTGCCCATTCCAGTCTTTGACGCTTATGTTGTTAATGGAACTCCTCTTAATGGACGTCTAGAACCTAGATTCACCTCTCTGAAACGTCGTCTGATGGTTTCGATGGAAACTTGGACCCCATCTGCATTTTGAAGAGTATTCCGTAGCATTGTACACGTAGATGTAGGGTTTCTTCTCGCCGAAACGGTGATGAAACGATCCTGAGCAGGTGTTGTTTGTCGTCGCCCACCAAGCCTTGGTCTTTCCAACACGGAACCTGTCTCCCTGAACCTATTCCAAAGTCGAGATATCACACTTTGGCTGACTTGGCGCCTTTCCGCTACAACAACCTGAGTTAGGCCACCCTGTAGCATTCCGATAGCCCTATTAGCCTCAGCGTTTGTTAATTTACGTCTTGGCATTTACAGAAACCTCGTTTCGAATCGAAGCCGTAGATAAAATGACTTCATTTCAAAATAAGAACCAAACTTCAGAAAAAAGGCGACCAGATTGACGAAATGTCTCATACTGATTTTTATTGGATCGATTCAAGTTGTTATTGAGTTTTAATAGCTATTTATGTAACAAGTACATAAATTAGGTCTTTATGGACGAGTCCAAAATTTATGGCAGAGCGAGCAAAGCGAGCGAGGCCAATAATTTGGGCAAGTCCATAAGCCTAATTATGTACGAGTTTGCATACAAAGCTTTATGTTTGACTGCAATGCAGACATTTTATTTTCTGAAATGGCAATTAATATATTCGTCGCTTTATTTCAAGAAATACTTTGAGTGTGCTTTTGCTTATCTTACCTTAGTTACCATCAGCGACCTTAGCAACCTCACTGAACAAAGTTGTTTACTTCGTTAATTCTGTGACAAACGTCATAATAATCCCAAAAATGGATAGTTCGGAAGAGGAAAGCGTGAATAATTTAGCCGCAAGTGCCAAAGAATCTCTCCTACCCACTAAAAGTGCTTATGAAAATTTGTATGCGGCCTATAACAAGTGGTGTGAAACGAAGAAAATTGCAAAATCGAGAGAAGACTGTGACAGTTGAGTCCAATAAAGTGGTGTCCAATAAAGTAGTCAATTCTGGACGCTGAACGAAATCATGAATCAAGTGTTTATGAAGCAGTCGAACATAAATGATTTTACAGCGATTTTCTAAAAGATTGCATACTTTTAAAAAGGATTGAATACGATATCCCTAACTCTTGTGGAGCAGTATATTTCCTCTAATTCTGGAACCTTCAAGTATTGATATCTTCAATACAAGGTTATACAGTTTTGATTTCTCGTTAATATTCGATCTCAGAAGCTCCCGCTTCGACCTTTCTGAGGCTATTTGCACTCCGTCCCCGCCCTCTGAAATATTCAATCGGGTTCATTAAAAGTAAGAATTCGAACCCATTATTTTTTCAGTCGAAAATGTAAAAGTTCCGAGTATCGGGCGGCGTAATGGAAAAATCGAGTGCTCAATTTCGGGATGTAATTTCCAGAGGGAGGCGAGGAATTCTTTGAAAAGTTAATGAAACAACCGAAACGAGAGCGCGCTCATTTCCAACAATCTGGAAACTTCTCGGCGCGCATTTCCTCTTTCGCCGGAAAAATCCCGGCCTCTCTCTCTCTCGGTTCTCTCTCGCCAATCGGGCGGACTGTATTAATGAGAACTGTTAATTAAGGCGGAGATTTCTGGAAGAACGAATGGGGTTCGTTCTGGATGAAAAAGGAAAATCTGGCGATGTGATTGTTTCATGTTTGACCAATCTGCGAAATGGTTGGACCCTTGCACCTTCCAGAGATCGGATTTTGCGATTTCTCGTCCAGTTCGCTCTCAAATTTTCATATCCCAAAGTAGATAGTTCCTCTAGAAAGCAGGAATACAAATTGAAATAAGCGAATTATTCAACTTTATTGGAAGCAGCAACTTCAATTTTTGCTTATCAACTCTAAATCTAGGAATGATAGACCGATTCTGTTTTCCAGTTAGGATTAGTCGATATGGTACCGCCAGCCTACTTATGAGTCAACAGTGCGAATGCCAAAAAGCAAGACAGAATTATTTATACACTTTTTTCCTATAGGTACCATTTTTCGAAATTCGGTTTCGTTTGAAAGATACAGGGTGTCGAAAATCCATGAAATTAACACTATTCTAATCATATCTTCGAAACGCTTATTTCAAATGAACTGCATTTTTGTTGACTGATTACTTGTATCATATGATACATATTCCTCAATCAAAACTCATTCAATATTTCTCCTGGTATAAAGGTTATGGCGTAGCCGACTCATGAATCCAAGCAAAAATACCATAAAACCACTTGAAAAAGATGAACGGTTCATATTTTCGAAAAAATCAATCATTTTAGATAATAAAAGCATTCCTATGTTTTTTTTCGATAAAACGCGTCGTTTTCGAATTATTCCTAATTGTATACGATAAAATTTGAGGAAAAAATCATGAATTTCAAGAATAATGTGGATGCTTCCCTGGATTGAATATCATCGAATATTATTAATTTTCTGGCCTCTAAACAAGTTAACAATGTTGTCAGAATGTTTACCAACTTTGTCGAGACTAAAATCTTAATGATGGAAAAACGTTTGATGTAAAAATAAAATCCCACAAATGTGGGAGATAAAATTAATCATGGAATTATACATTCAATACGCACAGTTTCTATTAAAAATTCATCGTTATCGGTCCAGATTAAAATGTCAATTAAATACAGAATCCAGATATACAGGGTGAGTCTTTGACTTGTACATATATTTCAACTGTAGATTCTTGATGCTAAGGGAAACCTTTTTTTCATTTTCCATTTTTCCGAATTCGGCTCTGTTAAAGAGATATAGCCATTTGAAAAAAAAAGTTGAGCTTAATGCGTGCCTGGATCAATTCTCTGCAAACACCTCAAAGTTCATACTTTTCGATTGAAATTGAGGTGATTATTAGATGTTCTGGTTGATACAATTAGAAAATACTCAAGCACTGACCTTATTTGAATAAGAATGTTACAAACACGATATTTCCTAACAAAACACTCAGTTCTGTCCGATCATTTCGGCAATTGAAAAGCTATATTTCTGCCACCAAAATAAGTTCCTCCTTCGATTTTCCTGAAGATTAGTTTGTAAACACCAATAGTTTGTTCATATTTTCCTCGATATTCTAAAACGATCGCATAAAAAATGGTTTTTCACTAACCTATCCTAACTCCATTAACCAAAGTCATATGATTCAGGGTCAATGACCTAAGCTTACCACATTCTCTGTGATATAGCACAGAACTATAGAGAAGACGATGCCAGATTGCCGATTTTCTCTTCAAACAATGCGAACTCAAGAAAGCAGTACGTCCCCTATCGTTAGCGGATGAACTATCACAATCGCTGAAGGCGTCTAGGCGTTGCTCTTTAAAAATGCCAAAAGAGTAGTTCTGATTCTCGCCAATATAGCGCTACGTTCCCTCCAGAAGGCCGTGGAATCCAAACATTTAACATAATAGTTAAATAATTTTGACAGGAATTTGAACAATTTTAATTTAATTCCAACGTTTCGAATCTTATGTGATTCTTCATCAAGGCTAAAATGTCAAATAATAATTTTAGTATGAAACAGCCGCAAACCGACTCGTCACTCACCTCGTATTCTCGTCGGATTAAATATCGTCAATTTTAATTAAATCTTGGTCGAATTTATTTTCATATGAATGTCATAATAATTCAATTTCTTCTCGATGTATCGAAAATGCAATGTGTTGTTTAATATTTAACATAATCACTTTCCCCTTTTATAACAACAATGCTCGGAAAAAGATTACCTCCATGTTTGTTTGGTGATCGACTGGTTGCTACACGCATGCGTCGTTCACAGAAGGTTATATAACCACAGACCAGGTCTGTGATAACATACATGGATTATCTCTTTAATCTTGACAAGCCGTCCCAGCGTCGCCCGAGTAGAAATTTGTTTCACGCGGCGGTTTCATCTTCAAAACTTCAACCTGCCATATCTTTTGATGTACTCGTTGTAATTGTATGATGTGAAGGGCAATTTTGTTCTAAATTAAATACTGAGGATAAATAACGTATTAGGTTGGATTAGGATCAATACCCAATTCATAAAAACACACTCCCAAATAGTGCATAATTTTGGAAAACATCTGATTACCATAAATAGATAATAGCAAGTCAATCTTGAGAGATAGATACATGCTATCGCGGACTTTTTTGTAGAACTATTCAAGAGGTACATTTCCGTCATATATTGTATCCACGTAAGTCTTACGGTTTTTGCAGCGCACGTGAAAATAGCTGATTTTGGCTATATATCTTCAACAGAGCCGAATTCGGGGAAATGGAAAATGAAAGAAAGGTTTCTTTTTGCCTCAAGAATATACAGTTGAAATATATGAACAAGTCAAAGACTTGTCCTGTATATTGGTGGAAATTTTAGGTTCTGGTGGAAGATGAGATCATTTTTCCATTCTTCACAAGGTGTTTGATGGAAGGAAGGAAATGAAGGTTCATTTTGAAAATGGGCAACACTGTTACACGCGACAGGGGCGTACCCGTCAGGGTCCAGGCATTAATTGGATCACCCTTTACGACCGTCTGAGGGTCCTTACATATTGAATAAATTCCGGTCGACCTATCGACTCGTCTCATTAATGTATACTTTTTAACGGTCGCCTCGGTTCGACCTCCGACCCGTTCAATACGCTGCCCACTCAATCGCCGTTAATTCTTGCCGTAATTGCGAGTGCCAATAAGCAATAACATCAGCATCGGACCTCCACCTGGATATTCTAGACTATTTATGTGGACTTTTATGTCTCTCAGGGCTGTGGCATTGTGCGCATCCAGGTTAATTTTACGAGAGTATTATTACATCCAGTTCTGTTCTTCTGTTCGCAGTTGATTTCTCCACTTGAGACCCATAACTCTCGGGGCTAGTTGGCCAGTTTTTCGGAATGTACCACCAGTTTATTACCTGCGGTTTTTGCACGTTGGCGTTGGTGTGGCGTTACGTTTTTCTCCGAGCTTTATCTGGTTATTCAAATTAGTAATTATACCCGGCTTTTGCATTGTGCCTACTTTGTACGAGGCACACTCGTATTTTACGGCGTGCCCCGGCTTGGTTAACCGAAGACTTTTAACGTCGTCCGAGGGTATGGCGATTGGACAGTTGGTAATCCTCTCGTTCATTTATCGAATCTGCAAGATTGCGTACGATTTAGCAGGCTCTAATATGGAGGGTTTCCAATGAGGACTCCAAGTCACCGGATGGCAGATATATACTCCATTCACAATTGTGAAAACACAACTCTGGCCTTGGAAATTTGACACATTCCACTCTGTATCGAAGTTATGACGTTTTTCAAAATCTTTTTATGTTCCAAGTCAACACTATGTTGCCCTTCCTACATTCTTAGCCTATTTCTCAGAATGTGAATTTATTCAGAAAATGAATTAATTGGAAAAGGTTTGATGGACGAAAATATTTAACGTTTATATGAATTGATGGAAAGGATTCCTTTTCTAGTTATATGCATGAAAAGTACAAGAGATCTCGGTTGAAATATATTATTTTCCGCCATGGAAGAAAATTGCATTGCTTTCACATAATTTTCATATGCATGCTTGTGAAGATTTAATGTTTATTATCCTCTTGAACTGAGAGTTCAAGACTTGACGACATCAATTGTTGATTCTAATCAAGAATTCATTAAAAAATCAACCCAAAGAAATAGGATGAATTGATGGGTAATTACAAGAATCAAGAGTAATGTCGATTTTATTTTGTTGATAACTTTCTTAAAATCAATGTTGGGATATAAAACTCGGCTGCGTTCGTTCAAACAACATCTAAAGAATACATTTTTCACCATCTCGACCTTTGAAAGGCGTTTCTTATAGGAGAATTAGGTCTATGTTCCACCTCATTAGTGAGGTACCTAACTTTTGCAAATCTGCTTAGATATCGCCAAATTTCTTGGAAAGCCTGAAAAATATCATCCTAATCGACCTCTCGAGGCTCCATCCGATCCATCTACTGCGATTTCTGTCCAAATAACAGCTTTTTCAACGAAATTCCTGTGTACCCCTTCAACCTCGAAATGTCAATATTCGTCCTGGTCTTGAAAATCATCCTCACGCTCCAAACTGGTGCTAAAAACGATAAACATACGTTAATCTTGGATATTCGACGAAAAACTCACCTGCAAATATCGATTAAATACCAAAAATCTTTTGTCATTAACGATATTTTCTGTGCGCGCACTGACTTTTCATCATATGTTCTGTGCTTTTCATCAGGGGCACCAACTCCTGAAAACGAAACCATGACCTCTTATGTGATTAAATAAAAGTGAATGGAGTATAGGTACTCCATTCACTTTTATGAAGTATCACGGTTGGCCATGATTTAGGTTTATCAAGTTTTGTTTACTTTAAACTGACGCAGGTTGGTACTCGTGAAACGTCAAATAATTCTCAGAGACGCTGCCAATGCTGATTTCTAATTTTTCTTTTTTGACTTCGTAAATGGAGTTAGTTCTTTTAAGGTTCTACGTCCCTGAAAAAAAGGGAGTCAGAAACGATTTATTTTTTTCTGATTGATGAAATGATGTATGAGTGTATAATGATAAAAATAATAAAAAATAGTATATTCTAAAACTAGTTGCAGAATGGGCTCCTATTCCAATACGAATGCGAAATTCGAAAACGAGCGACGAAGGAGCGAGTTTTCGAACGCATGAGTATTGGAATTGCATTCTGCAACGACGATATTTTCTCTATTTCACTCAAATTTTGTGAAATTCAATGAAAAAATTCAAATTATAGGTCCTAGTGACTTTCATATTGTATCTTGGTAGTTGGTGTGAATGTTAGGAAGTACGAAAATTGACATTTCCAAATTGACGTTTGCTGAAATTTCAAAGGATCGGAAGTCATTGCTGACAACCACAAAACGAAAAATGTTACTGAAAACGATGCTGTAATGAATTCACTACAGCACTGTTTTTAGTACTGTAATGAACACATTACGATACTGAAATAGAGAAAATATTTTATAAGTATTAAATGAATGACAAGGATATTCCCCATCATTTTTGGTAAGTTTTCATCACCACCATCAAAACGAACGAATATTTTTGTGTTTTTTCATTTCAGTATTGAAGTCTATCATTTAGTTAATCAAATGTCTATCTCCTTTTTCTTTCAAAATTTACAACAATGTGTTGTTTTCCCGAAATTTATCTCCTTGAATTTTTCTTTTCGAAATGATAAATATCCATTTGTACCGAAGACATTTTATGAAGGATTTTATTAGCCGTAGATTAGTGAAAATTAATTGTTTCTTACAATTGTGGATTGTTACATGGAATTGAATTTCTTTTAAATGACACGCCCCGCAGGAATCTACTCCCAGATGACTGGTGAAGGAAAATTAGTGTATTATACAGTCAGTGTGAGATCTACAGGGTGTCCCAGAAGTCCCGCACTTCCTTGAGGGGATCGAAAGTGAAAAATATTCTAAGCCCAAATATCCATTAGTTATTAATTAATGAAAGTGGCCAAACAGGAGCGCGCTACAGAAGAATAACTAGGCAGTGGGGGCGCGAGAGTGAGACGCCAGAGCTGCTGCCGGCTTTTCACACAGTAAATGTCTACTGTAGGCTTATTTCTTGAGAATTTTGAAAAGTGAGGAATTCCATAGGTCCGTCTGTTCCTTTAGGAGTTTCTCTGTCGGGTTATTCGAGAACTTTTATTCTTTTTTCGAATGAACTTTGACAAAGAAACGGACTAATCTGTCCATTATTTTTCAGTAAAATTTCAACGGTCGATTCTTGATTTCCGTACAAGAAAATAGCATAACTGAATATTCCAACCATGTATTTTTACGTGAAATATTTCCAGTATTAACAAAGAAAAAAGTTTCTTCAACATTCGCCAGGTCTTTGAGATCTTTGAATTTACATAATATATTCCCAAATTCATTATTTTCCCAATTAAACATTTCGATAAATACGTAATAATCACGACCCTTTTATGGAGAAAGGACAACGCTGCTTATTCATCTGCCGATTTCAGAATGACCCTCCTTATTGGGAAACCCTTCAAAGTTCGATTGGTGCAAGTTTAAGTTCTAAGAATTCGCCGTTTAACCATATTGTACCTGGAGGGATTAAGAAAGACAGAGTGGGAAATAATATATCAATTACCGAGAAACACGGCTTAACACTTAATTTATTAGGATTAGAGTAGAAAAGGAAATTCCATAATTCAAGAGACAGCGAATTAAAAGGAAACGGCGGTGATAAAATTAAATTTTACAGGGCTGGAATCGACGAAATCGATCGGTTTCTACTTCAAGTCCTACAAAGGGTTCGCCTATACAAGGTGTCCGGATCAAAGAAAATATTTGAGGACGTGATTCTGGATGTAGAATTATTGAAAAACTTAGTGTCAATCCACGCCCTAAAATACTACCCTGGGCAGTTAGAACCTCTTCATTTGGTATACAGGATGTATTTAAAGGTGAGGCTTTTCTTTTGACAGATGGTAGAACTCATCAAAATGAGTCAAAATACTGAAATTTTGTTATGTGAATTATTATGCCCCTACGCCTGCTCCGCCGTAGATATCAACATGTTTCTTGTTTTCTTATCAAACAAGACCCAGAATATCGATTGTGATCAGTAATCTTCGATCGTGTTACGGCGAGGGTACGAGTGTTTTATGTTTCGAAAATGCCGCACGTTTATTCAAATAATGAACTTGTTGATATGCTTTTAATTTATGGTGAATCAAAACAAAATGTCAGTTCAGCGTATAAGTTGTACAGAACAAGATTTCCGCTGAGAAATAACCCAACTTCGCGGATGTTCATAAACCTGGTGCAGAGATGTAGATATATGATGAACAGAGAGATGCAGGCCAGAGTAGTATTAAGGTATCGATGTCCAAAATTTTTTATTAATTTTTTAAATTGAACATTTCGTATAAGAAATTTTCTGTAAAATGACTTATTTTGATGAGTTCTATCACCTGTCAAAAGAAAAGTGCGAGATTTGAATTGCGAAGCTTGTTTGACAGTCGTAATGCAACATGATTATGAAGTGACAGATCGAAAGTTGACATATGAGAGTTAGTAAACACGGAGCATTACACGGTAGAACAACGCGTCCTGATTGTCGAAAAATGCAGTAACAGTGAATTAGAACTTTATCGTGCTATGATAACACAGTTTCTTGTGCCTCATTTGGAAGCTATTGATCTTGACAACATGTAGTTTCAGCAGAACGGTATAGGCAACATCAGAGGAGAACTGACCCGAACTATTTTTAACAAAATTCATGGATTTTTTTGGAATTCTTCCCATCATGCTTCTTATAGTGTTCTCAGTCACTTTCTGGGATGCTGTCTTCCACTTTTGCTTGAATTCCGATAATGTTTTCGTTGATTTCTTAGTCTTCTTCAATTCTCTTTTCACCAGGGCCCAATATCTTTCGATTGGCCTGAGTTCTGGGCAATTTTCGTACCATTCCTTGGTGGCCTTGCTGTAGTGGCATGAAGCTTAATCTGGCCAAAAGATTGTTGACACATCGTGCTCATGTAAAAATGGTGAAAGTCGCTTCTTCAAGCATTCCTCAATGTATATTTTCGAGTCAACAGAGCCTTGGCCAACGAAAAATTTGCTCCTCTTCCCACAAGTGCAAATTGCTTACCAAACCAGGAATTTCTTAGGAAACTTTGCTTGTTTCGTCACGCGAAATTGTTCGTCAACATTTCCACGAGAATCTGCAGTATAAAATTCCTGACCAGGAAGTTGCGAGAAATCAGCCAAGACATAGGTTTCGTCGTCCATTACACAAGAGGAAAAATTTTTCAAGAAATCTTTTTTTAATTTCTTTGCTCTTAATTTCGCTTCTTGATTTTCACAGCGTTCCTGTCTCTGCACTTTGTATGTTCTAAGCCCACAACTCGACTTGATTTTCTGAACGGTTGACTGCGAACAACCCACTATTTGGGCCACTTTTCGTCCTGAAAGGTTAGGATTCTTCTGAAAAAGGCTGATGGCTTTCTTCACTTTTTTTGGACTATGAAACCCCTTTTTCCTCCCGATTCCTTCCTTGTGGTTAATTGTAAGATCTCCGTTGAAGCGCTTAACAACTCTTGATACCGTTTCCGGACGAACGCGAGCCTCTTTTGCGATTCTTTTGAAGCTCCATTTTTGATTATTTTGAAAAAGTTTCACTATAAATTCTCGTGTTTTCACTTCGCTTGATATTTTGCGACAGAGAATTGGAATATCTACGAAGTAAATGTTCCACATGTTTCTGACGTTCATAACAAAGCTAACTATGATCAAATTTAGATTTTTTTTCTCAATTGGTTCAAGAGATATAGGCGTTTTTATGATAGCGAATTTATTCTCGTTCAGTTTAGACGTATACGCCTCAAATTTTCAAACTTGGTCCTTTGAACCGCGTTGCCACGCGCTAGCGATGTCTGCCGGCCGGCGTAAAAAGCCGCCTTAATACCTACCTGGCAAGACGACACATTACTTACGGCCCGTATTTACCATCCAAAACGCATATATCCGAGGGATTACAAAGAACAATTATTTATTCGATTCCGATGAACCACCCGCGGTCGGCCGGTGCTAAATTATCAGATTTGTGTCAACGTCGTCGTCGTCGGTCGTAGAGCGGTGGGCGCGCGGGCGTAAATCGCGCGAGGCGGAGCACCGTCGTGGCAGAACGCGAGGATAATGCACGCGCCCGCAAGTCAAACAATCGTCGGTCGACGAGACGGATCGCTTCCTCGTCGTCTTAAATCGTTGGATTTAAAATGATCTATTTGTCGAGTTCAAGAGCTGCTCCGTCGATGCTATCCGAGAGGAACGTGAGGCGCGGGAAAGTCTTGCGAGGGGGGTTGGGTGCGACCCGAGGGGGGGATGTGCGGCGATCGTAATTTCACGCCGTAAGATTGCTTCTGCCGAAGAAAAATGATTCGAGAAGCGAATCAAAAGTCATTTAAATGTTAAGGGACGTGTTTGCGTCCGAGCGATGGCGAGGGCTAGCAATAGCAAGTGATCCTACAAGGGCCACTTTCACACAACCTTGTAACAAGTTTTGAAACAATCTTCTACTCCAGAACTATGTATACGCCCTTCACAGTCCCCAACGACCTGTCAAATATTTTTTTGAGGTTAGCTGGTGGTCAAACAAACCAAGTTTAGCTTTGTTCATGTAGACATTAAAACCGTTTATTTGCTTGAAAAATTGTTTTATGTGGAAATTTTTTCAATATTTCTAGTCAATATTACTCTTAGGAATATCAGACCAGTGAAAATTATTTAAATTAAGTGCATTTTCAATAAAAAATGCCATAAATGTGTGCCAAAGTTGGATGTGCAAGTCGTTCAAATTATGAGAATTTTCTTGAATATTTTGGAACACCCAGTGTGTGTAACTTGGTGTATTATACACATATTAAGTGACTTATCAGGAAACAAAAGGAAATTGGGTCGGCAGTCATCAAGACTTGACAATATCGAAGATAAGAAACTAAAGTGAATGTGTCTTCGTAGACACTGAAATAAGCAGTATTCAGTTCATGTAAAATGTAAAACTGATGAATATTTAAATTTATATCATATAAAAGGATGAAGAAGTTACAGGGACAGAGCTCTGATTAATATTCCTTCTCCAATACTTTCTCTTCAATCTCTTCGGGCTCCCAATACTAAAAGTTGTAATCATATGGTTGAGTGAAATTTTCTTCGTCAGTGATACTTCAGGATACTTTTTGATATTAGAAATCATGAAAACTCACTCGTTCACTCATGAAATGCATATAAGATAATAAAATTCCTCATATTTACTGCAAGCCAGGGACCTGTCAGAAAATTTATAGGTTATCTGGAGGCAGGGCGCCACGTGGTTTGGATTGCCTAATAGCTGGACCGACTAACTCACGGCGTTCAGATCCTCAGGATAGTCTACTCTCAGCGCCATACTTGACGATTCTGAGCTGTTAGCATCAGGTCGTCTTTTTTGATGATTCTCGATTCTCCTTGGATGCACATGACGGTCGAAGAAGGATTAGAAGATGTCGGGAGGAAGACGTGAACTTCAGTTTGATGTTGAGCGTCATGTACACCAGACAGTAGGCGTTATGATATAGGGCGCTATTGCACATGCGAGTAGGTCACCTTTAGTCTTGATTCGAGGTAACATGACAGCGCTGCGTTACCTTCAAGAAATAGTGGAGCCATATGATCTCCCCTACCTTAACCAGCTCGAGAATCCAATATTTCAGCAAGATATTGCTCGACCTCATGTTTCCAGAGTTTTAACTTCTTTGAAGCGAACCTTGTGAATCTTTTGGCATGGCCGCACAGATAGCCCGATCTTTCGCCCATAGAGCATGTTTGGGACATCATGAGTAGAAGGCTTGGAAATTTACCCCAGCCCCCACGGACTTTGGCGGCTCTAAGACATGAAGTACAGGTAGCTTGAGCAAGTATCGTCAAGAAGAAATAGACCATCTTATTGCATCAATGCCAAGACGTGTTGGGGAGTGTATGGATAATCGCGGTTGACAAACACATTATTAACAAATTTCTGGGAAGAAATTGTAAACCCTTCCTCTTTTTCTTCGAATTTTAATCATTTACTCCTTGCTATACTATCTGTTCCACCAAATAAAATTCAAACAGCTCCTTCTGTCCTGCAGGTTGTCATCTAGAAGATTGAAATATAGGGGAAATACGTGCAAAATGACATAGGCATCATAATTTGAGTTTGGAGGTATAATTTATGTGGAACTGCCTACCATATCACTTGTCGGGTATTTTTCTCAAGCTTGTCTGCCCTGCCTCAGCAAACCAGACCACTGCGTCGCAAGTTATTATTGGTCTCACAATCATTGCGTACATCGATCACAGTATTTTAGGAGTACATACAAGTCCTACTTCCCGATAGGCTTCTGCACGCCATTAAATGCCTCATTGATTCATCAGCAGTAACTTCAACATGTTTATTCCACAACATCACACATTTTACAGTCCAGGTTAACTCCCAGATATTTGACTTCAGTCTTCTTTTCTACGATATCTCAATTATTGCTTATGAATCGCTCGCTTACGTCTCACATATATGGCAGCTATCTATTGAGAAATATGGTGAAACCCTAGCCGTAGCACTGGATATCTCCAAGGCATTCGATCGTGTCTGGCATCAGGGACTCCTCGACAAGATTCCATCTTATGGCGTGCCCCCAAAGGTGTGTTCTCTGTTGGCTAGTTTCTTCTCAAACAGATCTCTCCATGTAGTGGTCGATGGTGTTCCGCAGGGATCAATTCTGTCTCCAACATTTGCTGGAAGCAACTTCGTGTCCAGTGCACAGCTTCGCGAATGATAGTAGGTACCCTTCATACCGTCTTTTCTTCTAGGGCTCCAATACCAGCCAGCCAAATCAGAAACGAACGCGGAAGAAATGTTAACAACATGAATATGGACTTGGCGACAATTCGTGAATGGGGATCTGATAACTCGGTGGAATTCAACGCAAGCAAAACACAAGCATGTCTTTTCTCTAGAAAAGCCGATCTTACTGTGCCCAGCATAGAATTGTCGGGAGTGACCATACCATTGAAGTCATCCATTTTGATGTTTGGTATTACTGTCGGGAGTAACCTTTCTTGAAGAATCACGTGAGATCCATTGCTAAAAGTGCATCCCAAAAACTTGGTTTTCTGTTTCGTGCCAGGAGCTATTTCACACCAGGTCAGCTGCTTATGATCTATAAGGCACAGATTCGAACTGTCCTGGAATACTGTTTCGATATTTGGAGTGCTGCACCTAAACATACCCTAAAGGTGAACACAGACTATTCTGACGTGACGTGGTTACATGTGGGCCCACGTCAAAATGTGCGTGATATAAAAATGCAACACATCGTTCTGTGCGTTCACGTTCATATTAGGCCAATGGGAGCACTGACGGTGCCTGACGTGACGTGAAATCACGTCACGTCAGAATAGTCTGTATTCACCTTAAAACTGTACCAAAAAGGGCAATTCGTCTCGTCGGTGATGCCTCGCTTACAGACTCGCTCACCTCTCTGGAACACCGTAGGAGAGTAGGAGATCTGTCTCTATTTTATAGATACTTCCATGGGCGATGCTCTTCTGAATTATCAGCAATCGTTCCCCCTCTGTCAAGTCAAGCCTTCACATCCCTTCGTGGTCACTTTGGAGACCTGCAGAACATCTCTCTTCAAAGACTCGTTCATTCAACGAACAGCGAGGCTTTGGAACACATTGCCTAGGGAGGTGTTCCCCGAGGCATATAACCTCCAGAAATTCGAGAAGAACACCAATTCCTACCTGCTTGCCCTTGGTTCTCACGATGTTCTCTGAACATTACAGGGTATTCCTTTTCGTGAGAACCACAACATTTAAAAAAAATTTACCGAGATGGATTTCATAGCTGGAAGGCATCTTTTCCGAGTAAAGACTGGATCAATGTTGAGACCCACTGACAAGCACCACTACTGAGCAATTCTGAGGCCTCTCTGCAGCAAATCTCACAGATAACTCTCGAATTCACCTCTTATCATTACGACAATGCCATCAGCAAAGCCTATACATTCGAAGCCAAGCTCCGTTTGCCTGGGAAGTAGTTCATCCTCCAGGTTTCATAGGAGAGGAGATATCACTCCTCCTTGAGGTGTTTTGCGAGTGGTTTTGACTGAGATGATCTCAATGTGGCTCTCTTTTGATTTTTGGTGTGCCGAAGATATTTTACATTGATTCCCACGATAATAACGATACATTTTAGTTCGACTAAATGAAATATACTGTAGGTAAGCCATCTTGAAATTCTGTATGCTTGTACTGGTTAACTGTATGTTTCTTCCCCTGATATAACTGGCGTACCATTCCAGATAACAGTTTAAACAATTATTTACACACCATTGCCATTTCTAAGTAATACATTTGTTTTCAGCATATCGCCATCATTCTAAAATACCTATTCTTTTCTTCTTACTTTTTAAATTCGACTGCGCCCCTTTTCACTGCTGGATTCCATCCGTTTCACTCTCATTACTGGTTCACAACAGTGTTCCTTCTGAAATGGAGTTCCTCTGCTAGGAATCCACCATTTTAGTATACTTTTAAAGACGCTTCTTTGTTATCTGGTGTGTACACTGTCCTCATTTAAATAACTATGTTTCATTTCACAGGATTTAATCTCATGTAAGCTTGTTCTATTTTATTATTGCATTTCTATTGAATATTGTGGAACTCTGTTGTGCTACTAACTCATTTGGAATATTCTTATACTGTTCGTAAGGTCTACTGCACATTTAACTATTCACTCGACACTATGGTATAGGCATTTGGAGTTGTTGCTTTAGTATAATATTTTACGTACAATAATCACTGGTTTGGAGGCCTAGGATAAACTGTTTATATCATCTGTGCCAAGGAAAACATCTCCCACAACAGTGGCAGTGAGAAATCCTCTGGAAGTTCTATAACGAACGTCTCCAGTAAACATAGCCTCGTCTTCGGGCCATGGCGAGCCAGGCAAGTGAAGGATTGCTTCGATCTGGTTCCACCGTTCATCAGTTAACAGGAAATATAAAGAGTTTATCGTCACTTCCAAACCAACGCGACTGCCAGGATCTCACACGTAACACTTAGAAGGAAGGATTCTCACACTAGGAACTACAAGGATACTGCTTATGAATTTCATTAATGATCAGGTGACACACTCTTTATGCCTATAACCTTTGGATAACTTTGGATGTATTCGGATTCTGCTTTTTACCTCAATTGTGCCAGTAATAACCTTACCGGAGTATAGGAAGCTCCATATTGTACATATCACCTGTGCTCGTCTTATTAATAATTGTTCTATGGATTGTAAACATATCATCTGTAATGCTAGAAGGTTTTTTGCTTTGAGTTTCAATTGATTCTCGTTCGTTTTTCCTTCATATGGCTATGGTTCCCCGAACTATGGGGCTGGACGATTAAAGGCTCTTGTTCCATCTTGATGTCCAATCTTGTGTATTATTTACCTATTTTACCTCATTATTTCCCATCCTATATTTCACTAATCTGAGTTATTACTAATCTGAATTACTACGACATAACATAGAGTTCTACCAATCTAGACGATCACATCACGAGCCAAAAATATAAGTATAAAACCCCCTTTAACGTAATTCTACCCTCAGCTCTTCAGAGCAGGGTTGCCCATTTTCTCTTTTTCATAATGTTCCTAGGATTTACAAACTTCGAATGTTACACAGTGTTGCCCATTTTCCACCAAATAGATCAACCTTTACTTCCATCCTTTGAACACCCTGTGAGGTGAGGAAAACTGATCTTATCTTTCGCTAGAATCTTAAATTTCCACCGACGGCAGCAGCGGACAACCGCAAGGCCGTCGGTTGCGGCTGAACTCGGAGGGCATCACCTCTTCTCAATTCTCGGCGAATAGCAATCATTCTTCGGCTCTCGAGATAAGATCGTGTAACCATTCGAGTGGTATTAAACGCCCGATTTGCAAAATAATATTCCTTCGCCAAAGAGACATTAATCTAATCGTGCATCTACATATTACGTCGTGTCTACGGCCTAATTAACGTCCACCCGAGGTGATTTATGCCACGTTGCCATGTCGGAAAAGTCGCTGTAGAAAGACGCCGCCGCAGCGCGCCGAGAATGATCTGCCCTTTTGTGGCGCGTTCGGCGGGCAACGCCGGCGGATTCGTGATTGGAGGTAATTAACTACCCGGGTCCGAGTACTTACTCAGCCGGTACAGCTGAATGTGTGTAATATCTTAGCTGGCTGCTAATTGTCGCATGGTTTAGAGTCGCGTCTTCGCTATCTGCTGCTCAAACTTGCCTCGGCGTCCGGAGCATAATGAAATTTGCTGCGACAACGACTTTAAATCGAGCCCGCGGACGGGAGTGTGGAGGAATGCCATCTTTGTCCGAGGGCTGACAATACGCTAACGAACTGCGTAATACTCTAAATTAGACGTCTCGTGCTCGCCGAAGTTGAAAGTGATGCAACAAGGAGAGAAATAAATTTTGCGTTAAAAAGAGGCAAGAGGCAATAGGACAGTTTTGACAGTTCTAGCAACTACAATTTTGTCATTTACACTGAAAATTCTGTGACACTTCTAACAACAAATCCAATTTTATGATTTTGTATCATATGGAACCATTTCAGCCAATCATGTCAACATTACATCGAAAACTACATCCAATGCAATTTTAAAACCCATTTGATAACACGATAGAGTCTTATAAAATTATATAATAGTTCCATGGCAACATCATTCCAAACAATTTTCAAAATGTCACGTTTTGGTAATGTTAAAAATATAAATGAGCTTATCAAAGAAAACATTCCCAGAAATACTTCCAATAGCCACAAATATATTTGGGGAATATTTACGGAATTTTGCTACGAACGATCATACGAATTGAATGAACGCAGAAGCTTTGAAGAATTGGCGTTTATACTCAAAGATTGGGCTGTCAATATGAGAAAAAAAGATGGAACATAATTCAAAGAAGCAACGGTAAAGACAATGTGGAATGTTTCGAGCAAACTCTTACAAGAAAAGTATTATAATGACTACAACATTATGATTTACTCGTTTAATAATATAATATTTAAACCAGCCCGAGATGCCCGCGATGCAATCAGAAAAAAATTGCAAGCAGACCCAAGTAAACGTAAATCCAGTTGAGTTTCGTTAAATTTGTCTGAAGTTAACAGAATAATATTGCTATGGGATGAAAATACTCCTGAAGGTCTTATGCGTAAATTTTATCATATTGCTGCAGTAGAACTAGCGTGGCGAGGAGGAGAGGCAGTTGCTTGTTTGGTGATTTTTTTCAAATCGAGAAGAATAACGATGGTTCTCCAACAAGTCGCATTGAATACAATCCGGTATTCAGTAAAACGTGCCAAGATGGTTCTAAAAGCTGTACAAGTAGTAAATGGTTGGTTTCCAATAGTGAGAGACAAAGCTGCCCTGTACGTCTTTTTCATAAACTAATATCAAAACGAGGCGAAAATATTACCTCACCACGACTATTCTTGAAACCAAATCGATATTGGAAAAATGAAACTGACAAATGGTACGATAATGTACCTGTTGGAAGGAATACCATGAATAAATGGACTAAATATGCTGCCGAAGCAATTGGCTTGAATGTCAAAGACAAAAAGATAACGAATCATTCAAATAGATCAACAGCTGTCAGTCAATTAGCAAAAAGTGGTGTAGAGGAACAACAATTGCTGAAGATTACTGGTTATAGCAATCAAAATTCTATCAAACCATACCTAAACCTCGATCAAGATCACCACAACAAGATAATAAATATTATGCGTGGAAATAGATCTTCTATACAAGAGAAGAGCAACGAATCTAATGTTGAGTTGAATTTCACGAATTGCACTTTCACTAATTGTACTTTCAATAAATAAATAAATGTTTTGTTGTGTGAAGTTATACATTTTTTCTGTCGAAAAATTTTCTGCCGAATATTCCTCGGACATTGATAAATGCCTCATAATTTTATAACCAATATCTCAAGCTCGTTGCTTGGTAACCAATGAACGAGCTTTCGATGGTCATAAAATTATCTCGTCTATTATCAAGGTCCTAGGGATATTACTACTGAAAATTTTTTGACAGTTCCAACAACCAATTAAATTTCCTCATTTGATATCAGATGAACAATTTCACCCAATCATGTCAACATTACATCGATAACAGACCATGGGCTGTTTTCACGTTGCTATGGACACATATTGATTCATTTCGATTTTGAAGTTTCAAATATTTAATATTTCGAAATGTCACGATTTGGTTGCAATACTGACGATAATATTAATGAAATTATAGAATCGAACATACCAAAAAACACCGTTTACAGTAAGAAATTTGTATGGAAAGCATTTATAGACTTTTGCAACGATAGAAAGTATCAATTAGATGGAAATCGGACGGCGGAAGAATTGGCGTTGATTTTAAAGGATTGGGCTGTGAACATGAGGAGAAAAGATGGTAAAGAGTTCAAAGAAAGTACGGTCAAAACCATGTGGAATATAACAAGTAAGCTGTTACAAGAAAAATATTATAAAGAAATGAAAGTTATTATTGACCCATTCAAAAGTGTTGTATTTCAACAAGCGCGAGCTGCCCGTGATTCTATACGACGAAAACTGCAATCAGACCCAAGTAAAAGGAAGCAAAGTTCGGCAGCATTAAGTTCTGTGGAAATAACAAAAATGGTGAATTTATGAAAATACTCCTGAAGGGCTGCAACGGAAATTCTATCACATAGCCGCGGTAGAATTAGCTTGGCGAGGTGGGGAAGCTGCTGCTTGCTTGACTGAATTTTTTTGTATCGAATCAAACAACGATGGTTCTGTAACCAACCGAGTGGAATATAACCCTGTATTCAGCAAGACTTGCCAGGGTGGTTCAAGAATGTGTACTGGAAGCAAGTTTTTAATAGAAAACGATGACAGCAACGTTTGTCCTGTCCGATTATTCAAAAAATTGATGTCGAAAAGGGGCCCAAATATTAAAACCAACAGATTATTCGTCAGACCAAATCATCAATGGAAATCCGAAAATGATCACTGGTATGATAGAATGCCCATTGGAAGAAATACGATTCAAAATTGGACAAGATCGTCTGCCGAAGCGATTGGATTGAATACAAAGGAAAAAAAAATTACTAATCGTTCCAATAGATCGACCGCGGTTAGTCGATTGGCCAAAAGTGGTGTACAAGAACAACAGCTTATAAAAATTACGGGTCACAACAATGCCAACTCAATAAAACCCTACTTGAATATTGACGAAGAACATCATAATCAAATTATTAACAGCATGCGTAGTGGAAATACATCTTCATCAGTTATAGAAACTAACACGTCTGGATCTTCATTTAACTATTCTAATTGTTCCTTTGTTAATTGCACCTTTAAATAAATTGTTTTAGCTCTGTATTTTTTCTATAATTAGCAAAAAAATTTCTATCCGAATAACCCTCGGACATTGATAAATGCTCAAAAATTCTATGACAACTTTCTCAAGCTTGTTGCTTGTAGACAACAGACCTCCGCCTACGGCGTCGGTCTGTTTCCAAGCAACAAGCTTTCGAAATCTGTCATAGAATTTTTTCGAACAATTATCAATGTCCTTGGGTTATTACTACTGATAATTGCATCCATTGCTGCGCTGCAGTGATTAGATTGTGTTCAAGACTTTCCTGTCGATCGGAAATACGAGCTAGGGTCCTTCTTTTCATTTCTCCCGAGAGAGGTAGCGCTGTTTTTCATTGCCGCAGTAGCGCCACTACCGCGAAAAGTTGCGGATTATTCCCGACGAAGGACCAATACTACATTCTGGAGTACCGTTTTTGATCTACAAATTTTTGGTCACGATCTTTAGTTGGGAGTCGTTACACCAGGGTTTTAAGGCAACTATCTGTCATCAAGGGCGAATTTACGAGGGGTACTGGGGATAAATAACTCCATTTGTATCGAAAACCTGAGAAAAAGGTGGTGCAGATAAAATATTTTTGTACAACTGCCATTAAAAGTGACACTTTTAATGACAGCAAACAATGTTAAAATTGATTGTTTACGTGGAAGCGTGTTAAAAATATTTTTAACATTAGTGTTAAAAATATTTTTAGCACTCCATTTTCTTATGATGAAATCAGATGAAAAAAATTCGGCAATTGCAAATTTTTATTATCGATATGTAACAATCATTACTCATGAACATTAATATTAATCGTAAAACTAAAACAATTACTAACATTAATTCCCTGTGACGTTAGGGACCTTCGCAACACATTATTAGAATCCTCAGCACCATCAGTACTTGTAGAAACCGGAAGTACAATATTGGATGATGATGATCCAAAATCTGTTGAGGTTGGGAGAATTTTTTCACCAATGACATTTCTATATGCAATGGAATGATCAACATAGCCCTCGGCTACCGTCGTAGACTTCCATCCACCATGTTTTTTTATATCCGTATTATTTGCTCCTGATTCTGCTAGCAATGAAGCGGAGGATCTTCGAAAACAGTGTCCTGTATATTGCTTTGGTTCTGGCAGTTTGAGTAATTCGGCAACAATAGATGGAATTTTCCCAAATGTATTGATACCAACTGGATTGGCAGTGCATTTATTATTCATGTATTTTAGGAAAAAACGACGATGTTTGATGACAGAAGGGCGCAGTGCAAAGTACTTATGAAAATAGTCAACACACTTCCCAATAATACTGAAAGAACGACTGACTTTCGTTTTTGTGTTTGGAAGTCGTATAACCAATGATTTATTCGTTATTTCGATGTCTTCCACTGATAAATTACACAATTATTCACGCCGACAGGCTCCAAATAATCCGAAAATTGTTGCAACCTTAACCATCAAGTATTTCTCATCTGGTGCCTCATTTATAAACTTTTCAAATTGCTTACGAGTGGGAATTTCAGATTTTTTGGGACGATATCCGTCACTTGTCCGTTTTAAATTTGTTATTACCTTAAAATATTTACTAACATCCACACAATTTTCAATAAGGGCGCTTGACTTTATCATTGAAAATTTGCTTCACAAAGTTGATGAACTCCATATTTTTTATTTTTCTTCTAAGTATGCCAGTAAAACAGGTTCACTGTTGTTCCCTTCTACATTTTTCAATTTATACCAGGCCAGGAAATTGTTATATGCAATATCGTACTGCTGATCAGATTTTTTAGGTAGGAGTTCCAGATTTGCTCTTCTTGCAGACTCTTCAACATCCACAGGAACAACGAAATCGTCACTTTTATTAATAATTGGACTTTTGACAAACATATTAAGCAGTTAAAAATCCAAGACGAAAATTGAACAGGAACGAAATTCAAATGACTGCGTCTTTTCTCATTTGTTAGTAATCATAACGTTGGCAACGTTTGCCATTCACAACAACCTTTTGATTATTCGAATATTAAAATGCATTTTGAAGTTTATTGTCATTGCAAATTCACTCATTTCATTATCAGAATAGGGCAGTTGTACAAAAAACATTGTATGGTATTTGTGTTAAAAATTGTTTCTCGGATCCCCACCAAAGTTGCTGGATTTACTTATTCGAGGGCGTAGATTAAGAATATGGTATCAGATATTTCTCATAAAATATAGTTTCCGAGTAATGACCATAAACATATACAAAAATTTTCGGATATTTTCCACAAAAAGTTGGATATTTCCTGAATTATCAAACCTAGAAAGAAACTTATCACAGATTCGTAATCTACGACCTCTAATGAGTGAAATACAGTAACTTTGGTGGCTATCTGAGAAAATGATATTTCGGAAAAATCTCCATACCTATTTTGGAAAAAATTTTTCTCGGATCCCCACCAAAGTTAATGGATTTACTAATTCGAGGGCGTAGATTAAGAATATTCAATCATTACCCCTCCCATGATCGTTTTTACCCCTCCCATGAGAAAGAGCTATATCCGCCCTTGTCTGTCATCAATAACTTTGAAGACACGATTGAGTTTGCCATGATGGTTCTAAAGGCTGTACAAGTAGTAAATGATGGTTGGTTTCCAATAGTGAAAGACAAAGCTGCCCTGTACGTCTTTTTCATAAAATGATATCAAAACGAGGCGACAATATAAGCTTACCACGACTGTTCTCAAAACCAAATCGACACTGGAAAAATGAAAAAAACAAATGGTAAGATGAGGAAAAAATACTATAGATGGATGGACTAAATCTGGTGCTGAGGCAATTGGCACAAATGCCTCTTAATTTTATGTATGCTTCTCATCAAGTTATTGAGAATATCCTACTCAAGTTTTTCTCATCTTGTATTACAAATTTCTTTAATATTTCTGCTGTAATAGTTGTGTTCAGCCAAAACCTGAGAGATTCTATGAAATGTTCCCTAAACTGCCAACTGCCACTTTCTCAGAATATATTTCTCGATTTGATCCCAGTTCAGGTTCCATTTCAAAAAGAAATAAAGATGCAAAACGACTAAACGCGATATAGAACGGATAATGAGATCAACAAAGGATACTGGGACCTATATCGCCATCGACCTAGTATGGAAATTCATTTTTACCATATCAAAAATATATACGAAGCAATATTCATGTTGAGTTTTTTTGTTTATAGATGGGAATATAGATGGCGCGATAATCTTAGAAATACAATAGACTGTCCGAGTCCCATCCATGTATTAACGAAGAAAACATACACTTCACTACTCCAGTCCCACTTCTAATCAAAGGAGTAACAACCCAAAACTTATAATTGCGTTCAGCTACAGGAATAGGATCATATTCATACATTTCTCTTCTTGTGAATAGATTCAATCTCGACGTTCCTTCCGCTATCTCGGAATGTAATTTCATAATGGCTCTATTTCGTTCACTGCTGGAAATTCACGGAATTGGTATTTCACATACGGATTTATGTGATTGTTATGCATATACATGATACTACGTTATGTTACCCAAAGAAAGAGATATTAACCTAATGTTAATATGTCTCATGAAGCAGAACGATTGGTTTTATCAATTTATTGGAGACAGTTAGGCTAGGCAAAAGTTATTATTGATCTTTTTATTGAAATGTCAGATATCAAAGAAGTGTTTTTTAAGGAAATACGAGGATATATTGAAAAATTCTTAACCTACTATAGAACCGAACAAAATTCCAATGTCAAAATATTTTATTACTCAACATATTCTCCTCTTAATTGAATGCATTCATTACAGCGAACCTGCAACGTCTCTAGACCTTTAAAAAAAAAATGTTTCTTCTTGCTCTGCAAACCAGTTCTACACAGCTTTTATAACCTCCTCGTCGGAAGAAAATTTACGACCTTTTAAACTTTTTTCAGTTGACGAAAGAGATGATAGTCGGGCGGAGCCAAATCTGGTGAATAAGGGTGGTGTTCTAGTACTTCTAAATCACGAATTTTTTGCATGGCAATATGAGATTGGTGTACTGGGGCGCTGTCATGTAGAAACAAAATACCTTTAGATAGCTTTCCGCGTCTTTTCCCTTCAATTTTTTCCCGTAGAGTGGTCAGTAATGTCGAATAGTAATCTCCAGTTATTGGTCTACCCTCATCTAAAAATCAATCATGATTACTCCATGGCAATCCCAAAAAACGGAATTAAGCAAGAACTTTTCCAGCAGATTTTTTAACACGAAACTTCTTAGGTCTTGGAGAACCAGAGTGTCGCCATTCCATCGATTGTTGCTTTGTTTCTGGATCGTAGAAGTGTACCCAAGTCTCATCCATAGTAACAATTCGGTTTAAGAAGTCTACATCGTTTTCAAATCGAGCAGAGATCGAACGCGATGCTTTTACCCTTGCACACTTTTGGTCAAAATACAAACATTTGGGGATCCATTTTGCAGAAATTTTTCTCATGTCCTAATTGACGTGAACTATTTGATGAACACGTTCGTATGAAATCTTCATTGCTTCAGATATCCGTTTTAGCCCAATTCGACGGTCTGATGAAATCATGTCATGAACTGCATTGATATTTTCGGGGACTGACACAGAAACTGGCCTTCCCGATCGGTCATCATCTTCAACGGAAAATTTACCTCTTTTGATGCTTGCAGTCCAATTTTTCACGGTCCCATACGAAGGACATTGATTACCAAGGTTACTTAGCATATCTTCGTAAATCTGCTTACCTCTTAACCCTTTTAAATACAGGTACTTGATGATGGCTCGATACTCCAATTTTTCGATTTTTACAATTTCGGAGGACATCTTTATTTATAATTTATTGCGTAACTCTAGTTTACTTTTTTGACGTCGAACTCTACACTGACGCTTCTAATGAGTTATTGTTCGTTGATATGGTATCGCAATATTTTGTTTATGCATGGTCCAGGCTAACTAGATATCAATACATCCTCGTAAAAGGATTCATTTTCATCTTCATCACTGAGGATGGGATTTAGTTGAAATAAAATCATGAAATTACCAGTATGGCATCCAAAACTTTAATAATCGTCTTATTTTGTGATATGTCTTCAGATTTATTTCTATTGAACTTCTGAAATAAATCTCCTCCAAGCTGTTCACGGTTAAGCCAGGTTTGTATGAAGCAGAAGGTGTCGTCCAATAAATGGGGGTATATTTCGTGAGGGATAGATTTGGAAAATTAATCTTTCGGATAAATGCCGCCAACTTACACTGTGTTTATTTTCGATATAGGAACCTTCTTTGTCAGATGTATGATATTGACCTTGTTCACGCCAAGTGAACGGTTCAGATAAACTTTTCGAATTTTTCATTTTCATTTCCTTCAAAATTAATTTAATTTCTCCGTACTTGGGGAAATCCCATATGGAGTGTAGGTGCGAGAAGATCGTCAGCTTTGTTACGCATATGTCGTATATTTGTTACATTTCATTTTTCATTCAGTTCATTGATTGCTTTAATCGTGAATTTATCTGCTACCGCTAATTTAAATTTCTTCTGTTTCCTCTCGTGAATCTAGAAAAGTTCAGTTTTTCTTGTGATTCACAATTTTTAGTGATTTCGATTCATTCGAATTACATTCATTTAAGAACATTCGTTTGTGCGAATTCGGTTCGAGCCATAAGGATAAGTGTTCCTAATTTAACATCTTCAGCAACGGATTTTCACTTCAGCTTCATTCCATGTTCGTTTGTCGAGCTCGATCACTCTGTTCGTGGAAATAGGAGTGACCGACAAGATCTGGTTGAACGTTTTGCTGAAATAGGTAAGACTATTTATCAATTGTTAATTTGGGTTCATGTATCCGTTCATTTGTGTTAGGTTTCAATAACTATTTATAATTATATACAGTCCATTAGCTCTCTTATTTCTCTATTCAGAAACTTGGTAAATTTTTCATTGAATAAAATTGAACCGCACTTCAGTTGGTTAACTGAAACTCTACCCAACAGACCTCTCTCAGACTGTCAGAAAGTTAACTAAAAAATGGGGTTCAACCCCAAATAAAAATTATCCATTGGAGTTGTGTCGCTTGATCAAATAATTGTACCATTTCTCGAAATAATGTTATCGCCAAATCTTTCTTTCAAAAAAATCAATTGTTACGATAGCAGCATGAGGTGTAGCACCTTCTTGTTCGAGCCAAAACACTTCTGGGTCGATACTATTCAAATTTTGAAACAAATAATCGTTGATCATCGATCTGTAACTAGCACCATTCACTGTAACATTAGCTCCAGAATCGTTTTTTAATAAATATGGATCGATGATGCCTCCAGCGTGTCAAGCATACCATACAGTGCATTTTTCAGGATGTAATAGTACCTGCAGAACTTCCTGAGGATTGTTTTCACTCCATATACTGCAATTTTGATTGTTTACGTAGCCGTTCAACCAGAAATAAGCTCCATCACTCAACACCATTTTTCGATTAAAAAGTGGATCAATTTCAAGCTGTTCTTAGGCCCAAACAGCAAAAAAACGACGCTTATTATGGTCAAGTGGCTTTAGTTCTTGAACTAGTTGGATCTTGTATGGGTGTAGACCAAGATCTTCACGCAAAATTTTTCATGTGGTGGATGCACAGAGTCCAACTTGTTGTGAACGTCGACGAATAGGCATATCTGGATCTTTACACTATCACTCACAGCAGCGATATTTTCTTCACTACGTATACTCCATTCACAATTATAAAATCACAACTCTGGCCTTGGAAATTTGACACATTCCACTCTGTATCGAAGTTATGACGTTTTCCAAAATATTTTTATGTTCCAAGTCAACACTATGTTGCCCTTTCTACATTCTTAGCGTATTTCTCAGAATGTGAATTTATTCGGAAAATGAATGGATTGGAAAAGATGTGATGAACGAAAATAATTAACGTTTATATGAATCGATAGAAAGGATTCTTTTTCTAGTTATTTGCATGAAAAGTACAAGAGATCACTGTTGAAATATATTATTTTTCGCCATGGAAGAAAATTGCATTGCTTTCACATAATTTTCATATGCATACTTGTGAAGATTTAATGTTTATTATCCTCTTGAACTGAAAGTTCAAGACTTGACATCAATTGTTGATTCTAATCAAGAATTCGTTAAAAAAAATCAGCCCAAAGATATAAGATGAATTGATGGGTAATTACAAGAATCAAGAATAATGTCAATTTTATTTTGTTGATAACTTTCCTAAAATCAATGTTGGGATATAAAACTCGACTGCGTTTGTTCAAACAACATCTAAAGAATACATTTTTCACCATCTCGACCTTTGAAAGGCGTTTCTTACAGGAGAATTAGGTCTAAGTTCCACCTCATTAGTGAGGTACCTAACTTTTGCAAATCTGCTCAGATATCGCCAAATTTCTTGGAAAACCTGAAAAATATCATCCTAATCGACCTCTCGAGGCTCCATCCGATCCATCTACTGCGATATCTGTCCAAATAACAGCTTTTTCAACGAAATTCCCGTGTACCCCTTCAATCTCGAAATGTAAACATTCTTCCTGGTCTTGAAAATCGTCCTCACGCTCCAAACTGGTGCTAAAAACAATAAACATACGTTAATCTTGGATATTCGACGAAAAACTCACCTGCAAATATCGATTAAATACCAAAAATCTGCGAACAAATTGTAAACCTAACAAAATGTGGAATATCTTCGATACTTTTACTTTGATGTAAACAACGAAACTGGCAACGTCGTTTTGTCATTAACGATATTTTCTGTGCGCGCACTGACTTTTCATCATATGCTCTGTGCTTTTCATCAGGGGCACCAACTCCTGAAAACGAAACCATGACCTCCTATGTGATTAAGTAAAAGTGAATGGAGTATACACTTCTTTGTCTTATTGTTGCATCGAGTAGAGAAAATGTTGTCCGAAATCTATTGATAGTTCGACGAATAAGCTGCTCTGATGGACGATTATGCAAACCATAAATTTCACGATGTGCTCTATAAATTTGGCGAATGGAACACTGATTTCGAAAATAAATTTCAACATTTTATTGTCAAACCAGAATGTCCTTACTAACAACTGTCTTTGTATCAAGAACCTCAATATGTGGATAAATTTGAAATTCTTTCGAAGTATCAAAAGAAAAGATTCCTGCGCTGAACAAAAGAGTGTAGCAACTCCTCGATAGGCTCGAACGGTGTGAAACATTCATGGAACTGTATACTCAAGCCTTCAATATCCATCATTCAGAATTACCAGCACTGCCTGCCTTATTTGGCATTTACCAGCTTTTGTAATTATCCAATTAGATATTTATCAAAAGGTTAATTAATCACTGTTAGCAGCACGACCGCATTAGATATTCAAATAGCGCTAGGTAGATATACAGAGAGAGACCTTCGAAATTTCCTTTTCAGAGTTGTGACAATGCTGTTAGTCACAGATTATGGGAGTGAAACTAACGATTTGCGAAACGAACACAATTCATTTGATTTTATCGAGCTGGTTCAGGTTTTCGCTGATTGAGTTGGAGTTTTTTTTAGCTCCATGTGAACTTTGGATGGGGAGATATTCACAGCTCCCACAGACTCCCAAAATTGACTCATCTTTACATATTCAGCTGATGTCAATCCAATTGCCAGTAAGTGACATTAACTGGCACCAAATATCTTCATCTTTCGGTTGGCCTAGCAGCTTTCTATTTTCGAAATTCCTTTTTTGCCAGTTTTCTTCTGCTGGCCTTTGACGGTTCGATCCTGACAGCATCCTGCTTATATTAATATACTGCTCCACAAGAGTTTGGGATATCGTATTCAATCGTTTTTAAAAGTATGTAATCTTCGAGAAAATCGCTGTAAAATCATTCAAAACTCAATAAAAACTTGATTTTTGTTTTCGGGGAATGGCACTCGAAAATTTTTAAGAGTTTTGCAGCGGTAACGATATGTTTTCGAACGGTCATTGTAAAAAGGTTTGATAATGCTACAAATGATGCATAGAAATCCTGATTGTAGTACCTACTAAACACAACGTCCAAAGTCTTGACCTTTCAAGACATAAACAATATATACTGCTCCACAAGAGTTAGGGATAGGTATCGTATTCAATCGTTTTTAAAAGTATGTTATCTTCGAGAAAATCGCTGTAAAATCATTTAAAACTCAATAACAACTTGAATCGATCCAATAAAAATCAGTATGAGACATTTCGTCAATCTGGTCGCCTTTTTTCTGAAGTTTGGTTCTTTGCATATGCTTCATGAATGTTCTTATTTTGAAATGAAGTCAGTTTATCAGCGGCTTCGATTTGAAACGAGTTTTCTGAAAATGCCAAGACGTAAATTAACAAACGCTGAGGCTAATAGGGCTATCGGAATGCTACAGGGTGGTCTATCTCAGGTTGTTGTAGCGGAAAGGCTCCAAGTCAGCCAAAGTGTGATATCGCGACTTTGGAATAGGTTCAGGGAGACAGGTTCCATGTTGGAAAGACCAAGGCTTGGTGGGCCACGAAAAACAACACCTGCTCAGGATCGTTCCATCACCGTTTCGGCGAGAAGAAACCCTACATCTACGTGTAGAATGCTACGGAATACTCTTCAAAATGCAGATGAGGTCCAAGTTTCCATCGAAACCATCAGACGACTTTTGAGGGAGGTGAATCTAGGTTCTAGTTATCCATTAAGAGGAGTTCCATTAACACGTGACCATAAGCGTCAAAGACTGGAATGGGCAAGACAACATATCAATTGGAACGATCAATGGCGTAGTGTCCTTTTCACTGATGAATCCAGATATGGACGATTTTCAGATTCTCGAAGAATAAGGGTATGGACAATCCCACGCATACCCCGTAATCGTCGCTATGTCCAAGAAGTCCATCCATTCCGAGGGGGTAGTGTTATGGTATGGGCCGGGATATGTTTCAACGGGCGCACAGATCTACACATTTGTCCTGGGATTATGACCGCCTTACACTATAGGGAGCATGTCATTGACAATGTTATGCCAAATTTTCACGCTGCTATTGGTGTAACTTTTCAATTTCTAGACGATAACGCTAGACCGCACCGTGCAGCCATAGTTGAGAATGCGCGCGAGGAGTTTGGTATTCCACATTTACCAATACCTCCGCACTCACCAGATTTGAATGGCATAGAACATGCATGGGATATGCTCCGAAGAAGATTAGATAATCATCAACCTACCCCAGAATCCTTCAATGATCTGAGAGAGCTTCTGCCTCGTTTATGGAACCAAAT
Source organism: Adalia decempunctata (assembly GCA_951802165.1). NCBI lineage: Eukaryota > Metazoa > Arthropoda > Insecta > Coleoptera > Coccinellidae > Adalia > Adalia decempunctata. The sequence continues at coordinate 1,867,036 of OX637695.1, read as the reverse complement.
TCCTCAAGAAATGTTCAACAACCTCGTGTGTAGTATGCAAAGAAGATGACAAGCTGTTATTGATGTCCGTGGAGGCCATACATTGTATTGACAGTCTTAAAATGCTTGAATTCTCTGGGAATAAAATTTCGTTATTTTACTCGATTTTTCTCAACCACCCTGTATACGCTGCAGACCTACAGGCTAAAATTAATTTGCAACTTGAAATCATATTAATATGAAATTTCATCACAAAAATCTTATTTTAACTATATTTTTTTGCAATTTAAGTCAATATCCCTAACTCATGTGGAGCAGTTTATCTTCATCTTTCATTTGGCCTAGCAGCTTTCTATTTTTGAAATTCCTATTTTGCTTCTGAAGGCTTCTGAAGGTTCGATTCTGACAGCATCCTGCTTATATTAATATCTTCTCTCTGATCTTCAACAGTCTGAATCCCAAGCCTATCGCCAATTTTACCGATTCCCAAAGAAATGTGCATAATCGTAAAACGATTAGCGTGATTTCGAGAAATAATTAGCGTCCGCCCCTGTCTCCTTCCACGAAAACACGGTGGAGGTATACGAAGGAGTATAACGAACTCAACAATTACGAAACTGAAGGATATCAATCTACATTTAGGTAACTAAAAACGGGTCGTAATTATTTTTTCAAACACTATCGGTTCTCACGCTCTTTTCGTTCGATTTGATGCACCTAGTTCTCGAGAATAACATGATTGGTTATAGCTGTTGGGAGAGCGTTTTTGCGGGAGCGTTTTTCATGGTCCTCCGGATCTAGAAGGATGACTTTGTGAGCTGATGTGCTTTCAGTTTTGATCCCATTCGTCGCCATTATTTTTATAGGATCTTCTAATGGGTGATTTTTTTAACTACGAGGATATATTGGAAAATTCTTAGCCTACTATAGAACCAAACAAAATTTCAATGTCAAAATATTTTATTACTCAATTTATTCTCCTCTTAATTGAATAGATTTATTACAGCGAACCTGCAACGTCTCTAGACCTTTCAAAAAAAATGTTTCTTCTTGCTCTGCAAACCAGTCCTCCACAGCTTTTTATTACCTTCTCGTTGGAAGAAAATTTACGACCTTTCAAACTTTTTTTCAGTTGAGGAAAGAGATGATAGTCGGACGGAGCCAAATCTGGTGAATAAGGGGCGTGTTCTAGTAATTCTAACCCTAAATCACGAATTTGGCAACATGAGATTTGTGTACTGGGGCGTTGTCCTGGAGAAACAAAATACCTTTGGATAGCTTTCCGCATCTTTTCTCCTTAATTTTTTCCTGTAGAGTGGTCAGTAATGTCGAATAGTAATCTCCAGTTATTGTTCTACCCTTATCCAAAAAATAAATCATGATTACTCCATGGCAATCCCAAAAAACTGAAGAAAGAACTTTTCCAGCACATTTTGGACACGAAACTTCTTAGGTCTTGGAGAACCAGAGTGTCGCCATTCCATCGATTGTTGCTTTGTTTCTGGATCGTAGAAATGTACCCCAAGTCTCATCCATAGTAACAATTCGGTTTAAGAAGTCTACATCGTTTTCAAATCGAGCACAGATCGAATGCGATGCTTCTACCCTTGCACGCTTTTGGTCAACATTCAAACATTTGGGTATCCATTTTGCAGAAAATTTTCTCATGTCCAAATTGACGTGAACTATATGATGAACGCGTTCATATGAAATCTTTAGTTCTCCAGATATCCGTTTTAGCCCAACTCGACGGTCGGATAAAATGTCATGAACTGCATCGATATTTTCGGGGACTGACACAGAAACTGGCCTTCCCGATCGGTCATCATCTTCAATGGAAAATTTACCTCTTTTGAAGCTTGCAGTCCAATTTTTCACGGTGGCATACGAAGGACATTGATCACCAAGGGTATTAAGCATATCTTCGTGAATCTGCTTACCTCTTAACCCTTTTAAATACAGGTACTTGATGATGGCTCGATACTCCAATTTTTCGATTCTTACAATTTCGGTGGACATCTTTTTTTTAAATTTATTGCGTAACTCTGGTTTACTTTTTTGACTCTACACTGACACTTCTAATAAGTTATTGTTCGTTGATATGGTATCGCAATATTTTGTTTATGCATGGAACTGGTCTAGGCTGGTTTTCTTTTTGGTAACACTGATTTTGACAGCTCACGCATGTTTTGTGTTTTGCGACCCTGTCAAACATTTTCAGTTCAGTTTGGTCTTTAATTTAACCATTGATCATCTTACAAACGAACAACTCTTGCAAATCATTGAATTTTATCACAAAAATGTGTGCTCTGTTAAGAAATTTCATCGAGCGCTTCTTCCATTTTATGGTCAGTTCAATCGACCCACTGAAGCGTCTATGATAAGCAGAATTGTCGATTTTGGAGTGAAGATCGGTCAGATGCCTTGCAAGATCTTCCAATGCAACCAGAAAGAGTTATAGACTTGTGGTATCATTGCACCGTACTTTTTTAAAGGTGATGCGAATCGCCGTAACTCTGAACCTTGAGATGATACCCAATTTTCATTTTCCCAAAATGGAAGAGCTTGGTTTGCATGACATGTGGTTTCAACAAGACGGTGCCGCATGCCACTCAGCACGCGAAACTAAGAACCAATTGAGAGGCAAGTCCTTGAATCAATCAAAAATTCAAAAATATTTCTCATCTTCCACAGTTGTTTAATTCACTGTTATCAAAAGCGGTTTAAAATTCATAATTCGAAAGAAAGCACATTAGATTTTATTTTAAAAAAAGGAAGGTACCTATTTTCTGTGACCCATGTTAAACTAACCAACCGCATCCCTTTTGATTTACAGCTCCCAAGTACCTTTGCTACTCAATAAATACTTTTGTCGGATTAACTTAATGACCCTGTAGCTTATTTCCGAAAGCGACAGCCTATGACGTCATCGTCAATGTCACAGAGTTGGATCTACCCATTTTCATATCTTAAGATTCAAATATTTGGAAATTTACTAATTTCATAGGGATAATTAAAAAGAATATAATGAAATAATATTATTACATTTCGTGTACAATAAAAATATGAAAATGTGAAAGTAATTCTAAACTAGGAAGAAGAAGAAAAATTTTCTATGATCTTTTGGGTCAACCCATTTCGATGGTTTCTGTGCGTTACATGGTTAGAACTGTTCATTTTTAAAAGCGAGCTGTTTGTGATATTGTGTTAGTGAGTGTCTTCGAAAAGAAGTTTGTGAAATGGAAGCTGAATCTGATGTTTTTCCCGAATTGGAAAATGATTTCTCCTCACCAATTGACAAAATGAAAGCTGCATTTGATGTTTTTCCTGAAATGAAAAACGATTCCTCTCCACCTATCGGAGCAATTGAAGCCGAATGTGATGTTGCTCCAGAGATGGAAAATGATTACTGTCCACCAATTGTCGAGAAGAAGAAGAAAGTGTACTGTAAGTATCAAATTCGTTCAATATAGACCTCATTATTGATAAATTATAAGGGATGTTGCTGATAGAAATAAGCAATTATATTTTGACTAAAAACACTGCATTTTCTGACTATCTTCGGTTCATTTCGTCTTATATTATGTTATAATGTTTTGATTCTTGTATTCTTTTTTAATCATTTATTGATAGTAGATTCCTAATTTTATTGAAGATTGTGAAAACAACCTGCTTTATTTATTTTACAATCAATAAATACAGAATTTTTTCGTTCATGCTATCGAATTATGAAGAAATTTCGAAAAATCTCGACTAAATTACAAAACTTTTTACAGTCCCTGTATGGACATGCATCTATAGATTGGACAGAAGAACAACTCGTCGAATTGAGAAGATAGGAAGAGAAAAAAAGATTAATTGCGGAAAAAAAGATAACCTCCGGAAATATCTTTTGATCAAAAACTGTTTGCAAGAAATTGAGAACAGAAAAAACGCGAAAATAGAGGATAAAGATTCATCTGATTCAGATTCATCTGATTCTGATTCGTCTGATTCCTCTGATTCTTCTGATTCTGATTCAGACTGGGAAGAGTACAAGAAATGGAGAGAAGATGAAACTGGAGTTTCAGCCCCATTGATGGGAGGACTTGACTGATTGGATTCTTTTCTAATTCTGGACGGAATATAGAAAGAATTTCTGAATGACAGAGGGTCTTGGAATATTGCAGACCTCTCTCATTATATGGGACAAATTTGTCCTAAAACATTTAAGGAAATTCGTCTTCCTTAGAAGTATATGAGGTCTCGAGTATTTGGGTAGAATACAAATCCTAGTCAATGGAAGAGTTCATATCGCATCGTTTCTAGTCTGCCACATTGTCCTTATTTTTTGGTATGTTTTATGTTCTATTTTTAATATTCATGTATTTATTTTAAAATGGTTTTAACTTTTTTGTATATATCCTTTTTAATAAATTATTATTATTCATTACGTTTTTCATTTCGAAAACATTCTAACCACATTTGGTATTTTATGAAATAGATAATAATAATAAGCTTCCATTCCCACAAATTTTTGGTCAATTAATAATATTTCAAATGTATTTCTTTCAAGACTCAGCCAATCGAGTATTTCATGAAATGGTCCATTACATACTTAGTGTATTTCATAACAGATCGAGATTTTTTGATTAAAAATTAAATATTTAGTAAGAATCTTTTCGAAGAAAGAAGATTGATAGTAAGAATCACACACTCCTCATCATATATGCGGATATGATATAATAATAAGTGCCTTTTCATAGGACATTCTGGAAATTTTTTATTTATGGGTTCCAGATGATATTCGCTCCTTTTATTTAAAAAAATTTCATTGCTAATAGAATATTTTTTGGGGGAAATTGAATGAGCTTTCCTTTCGAATTTAATGAACACTGATTATTTGAAATATACTCAAGAATCCTTTTCTTCCTCGTCCTGCCTAAAGCTCTGGACCCCCTGCTGAGGACTTTTGGCAGATTATACCTGTGGTGACCCTTAAATTTGCGAAGAGTAATAGATATTACATGATTTATTACATTTATTTGCTACTTTTAGGTCTTAGTTGACTGAACCAAAAATGGTTGGTACTTCATTTCGTTTAATCTTTCTAAACATTTTCATTATATAGATTGTACTCATAAATACGACGTTTGTCAGGTAGAGTGCTCCTTTGTTGCTGAATTCTATAAGCTGTTCCATTATTTATGTCGGCTAGTATATTTTGATTTATGAATCTACTTGAGGAGTGCCTAGTGATTAGACATTTTGTTGTTATTTTCTAAAGTTTGAAAGAGTAAATGAATAAGTGAATATTATATTGGCTATTTCTTCAGAAATTGATAATTTTTTAATGAAAACTCAGAGTATTAAGAAGTGAATTTCTGCAATAGTCACAAAAAGTATTACTTGATTTGAATAATATTTGTAATTCGTTAAACAGATCTCAGAAAACTGTATATACAGTTCATCTGAGAATTATTGACATCTCTGGGGCTTTTGAAAATCGAAATTATGTTGGTAATAGCCCATTCAGTAATATTTTGAGTTGCAGAATTCAGGTTGGTGTTGGAATAGATGCATAGAAATACCTGGTGTTGGCACTGATTAGATTTTGTTTAAGACTTTCTTGTCGATCGAAAATGTGATACATATTTTGTGCGGCTTTTCATTTCTCCCGAAAGGGGTCGCATTATTTGTCGTTGCCACAGTAGCGCCACGACCGATAAATATTGCGGATTTATTCCGGAACTAGACCAAAATCTGAAATCTAGGATGCCGTTTTGATCTACAAATTTTGGTCACGATTTTTAGTAAGGAGTCGATACACCAGGTATTCTATGCATCTATGTGTTGGAAATAACACTGACGTTTTGTTCTGTCATTAAAATTCGAATACATTTGGCTAATAATCGCGCAAGTGATGAATATTTGGAATGAGGCTCTTGAAGAATGTACAGCTAATAAATGGAAAGCCGGCACAGAGCACGTAGAAAAAAGAAATAAGAGAAGATTAGTCAAAATATATGGGATGTTAGATATGATATTGCTGACATCAAGCCTTCAATTATGAACATGACGAGTTCTGCCCAGTTGAGGAAATAATAACAGTGGTTGTTGAAGAAGAATAATAGGAATATTTACATTTTTAATACGACATATTTTACTCCTTCATTGTTCACAAATATTGAAAGTAAGAATGTCATGACAAAATTCTTCATATACTAAATAGATCCATTCGTTAAGTTTCGTTTCTGTCTTGATATCCCTCACAATTTTTCCAATCCATTCACTTTGCAGCAACACGCTTCAAATTATCAACTAGATTTTTTTTTGGTTTAGCGAATTCATATTGAACTTTGGAAAGGAACATGCTTTTAAATCATCCACGATATTTTTTTCGTTATCGGACCAGAATTTCTAGGCTGTATGCTCCTATAATTTATCGTTCGAAAATGTATCAATACAAGATGAAAACAATATACTGCTGGTATTCATATTCACACGATGGTAATCGTATATGATAATTGAGGACATTTTCATGTTCAAAGTGCCTTACTTCGAAAAAATACCATTTAATTTTAAGGTTATATTTATACAGGGTGTTTGGAGCGTGAGTAGCCATAGGTAAATGGTGGATAGGTGATGCTCTTGGCTACTTGTTGCGTCTGATAAAATAACATTTTGCCCAAAGTTCAAAGTGTTATAATTTTTTTGCCATTTTTCTAGAAATTCCCCATTTTTCTCATTAAAACCTTGAATTTTTCAAAATTTAATGCTCTTTGCAATGATATGTAACATGTAGCATTAATAATCAGATAACTCAACAAAAAAACGTTTTGTCCACGACTTCCCTATAATCCTTACATTTCGAATGATCTTTGAGAAACTTAATGATAGTCATCATTCACCGGTGAATAATGGCAGTGAATAATGATTCATTAATCACTGCTGAATTGCACTTCTGAAAATTTTTAGTTCGTCAGGATTCGAACCCGAGACGCCCTTTTTCCACGACGGAAAAATGACTGCCAACCGCCAAGCCATCAGCGCAATGACAATTAAGAGAAAAAATAACCACTTAATGTTTTTTTCTATGATTCCCATTCAGTTTGACAAGCTGAAAAATATTCAAACCGTCTGTTTCCATTGAGCCTCCCATAAATTGTAATTCTTCTCGAAGATACCTGCATTACAGAGTCATGAAGAAATGTTCTGTACTCCACTAGAAATAAGACAGGCTGCAAGAAATACTGCATTACATATATTGCCGGAAAAATCAAGGAATCTCAGACTAAAAGCGTTTAATAATTTCATGGACTGAGAGCAGCTAATAAAATCCACTCATTTTCGGAGTCAGTTTTACTGGCTTATTTTTCGAAAATATCAGCTACCTATATAAACAAACAACCCTATGGGGCCATTACTCCATGCTCAGGAATACTCTCAACATAAATGGAGGCAACGATATTGGAAATTATGAAAAACTGCGTTCACTTTTGAAAAGGAAATCAGAAGGAAGAAAGTTTTATTCCTGAAGCATGCAATCAAAAATATCTTGTGATGAAGGTGAAACACTAGCTTGCATACATTTGTATTTCATTTTCATCAGAGCGAAAGTATGGAAATGAATCGATGTTAACTGAACTTTTTGACGTTTATCGAGATTTTGCATTATTCAGTGCGAACACAGAAAATGTTATGTCAACGCTTTTGATAACTATTTTCGTTGTTGAAAATGCAGATTAAATAGAATTTTACCGAGGAAGTCGTGGACAAAGTATAGTATTCTATTCGCACATAATTACTATTATTCACTCGGGTGAATTGCGACACTCGCCTGGCGGCTCGCGTCGCAAACTTCCCCCTCGTGAATAATAGTAATCATTATGTGCTCATCGAATAATATACTATTGTCTTCAAGGATGCCTTAAAAGGGTGACGACAAAACTATTCCATTGAGCAGGTAAAATTAATCTAACATAGCTTTTTTTTGAGTTATCTGATTATTAATGGCACATGTTACATACCATTGCAAAGAGTATTAACTAGAAAAGTTTTTAAAACCCAACCCTATGTTATTCTTTTTTATTTCACTTTGTAAAGTGGACACAACATTATTTTTTTTCATTTTGATGTTTGATACGACGCTGTCAGGTTTTTTGAAGACGTTTGTACGAAATTATGATTCAATCTGAATAAGACAAGATCAGACTAAAAAAATAAATCATTTTATAGGCACCTGGAGCATTGAATTTAAAAAAATTCAAGATTTCAATGAGAAAAATGGGAAATTTCTAGAAAAATGGCAAAAAAATTATAACACTTTGAACTTTGGGCAGAAAGTTATTTTATTAGGCGCAACAAGTAGCCAAGAGCATCACCTATCCACCATTTACCTATGGCTACTCACCCTCCAAACACCCTGTATATTTTTTGGCTATGACTGTTTTTGTAACCAGAAATAAAGCTGCGACTGGACTTGCAAGGCTTGCTTTGATGTCAATAATTCTTGGATGGAGTATACATCGCCTGCTTTACTGTATTTAATGTGACAGTGGCTTTAAAGGTTCTAAGATGCAATTCAAGCATTTCAATTTTAGGGAATCGAGTGCAAAATGGTGGAAGCGCGGGGTCTGTCACGAATGAAATTCTAATGAAAACCGGATAGACAATACGTCGTTGCCACATGGTATTTCACGGCTTGAAAGAAATGCGATTTGGCTTATGCGAAAGGATGTCTCGTAATCCTCGCACATTTTGATCTCGATTAAAGATTGAATCCCATGTACAATAGTTATTTATGATATGACTGATGTTAAAAGTGACGTTTTATTTTGTGAGTGAAAAAGTTTGTGAAATGAGCGGAGCGAATTGAACAATTTCATGAACAAAATGAAATCACTTTTAACACAAATACCATACAATGTTTTTTGTACAACTGCCCTATTTTGATAATGAAATGGGCGAATTTGCAATGACAATAAACTTCAAAATGCATTTTAATATTCGAATAATCAAAAGGTTGTTGCGAATGGCAAACGTTGCCAACGTTATGATTACTAACAAATGAGAAAAGACGCTGTCATTTGAATTTCGTTCCTGTTCAATTTTCGTCTTGGGTTTTTAACTGCTTAATATGTTTGTCGAGAGTCCAATTATTAATATAAGTGACGATTTGGTGGATATTGAAGAGTGAAAAGTGTCACTTTTAATGGCAGTTGTATAAAAAAGATTTTATGTTCTCTCCTTTCAGAGAAGTAAATTCGGTAAACACGATCGAGTGACTTCGGTAATTACATATTTGTTTTCATTATCTAACCGGTCTGCTCGTTTATCACCTGTCACAATGCAAACCGATTATTGTCAAATTATATGTACGCCTGGAAATCAGAATGAAATTTCGCCTCGTCATAGGACATAATGTATTCACCATGTGTTTAACAAGCACCCTTGCTAATCACCGAGTACGAGTGTGTGTTGTATAATGAAAGTTCTTCGGGTTTTTCGGTAGACTATTTTAATGAGTGCCAACAGGAAATTAAAGAAGCGTTGCGTGCTTTTCACGCCGATAATAAGGGGGTGTGTGGAGGAAAATTAACTCGCAATTAGATCGGTCGATGAATCGGCGGCGAGATTCGAGTACTCTTCCGAAGAAGGATCAGATCTTTGAGACAGAATGCCTATTTACTTGCGTCAGACAATCGTATTCGATCGTCGTGGTATACAGGGGGTTTTCAGCGCGACGATATGCACTTTTTCACCAGAAATACCCTGTAGAAGTGTAGAAGACTCTCTGTTCTAAATTCTTATTGTTTCTCAATAGATGGCACCAGCAGTAGGTGCAGGTCGATTTTGACATATCAAAAACTTCATGAGCCAAGCTTAGACATGCGGTTAACAAACTGTTTTAACGTTTGTGATTTTGTTTTGGCGTAATGTTAAGAGTTTTATTTGTTTCTCATTTGTAAACGTCAGTAGTTAGTTAGTAGTATTATTTACATTAGAAAATTTTGTTTTATCGTCATATATGTTGAAAATCATGGTACAATTGTTATTTCCAGTAACACAGATTTTTGATGGTGAAAGAGTTGATACTGATGATGATGAACCATCTGTTGACTCAGAAACTGCAGAACATTTGTACTCTCCTTACTACCAAATAATTTGCTAGACATTTCGATTTTTTTGTTGGCCGAATCATCGACATAACTCATCGCAATTTCGGTGCTCTTCCATCCTCCTGCACGCTTTAGTGCTAAAATATCTCCACCCGAATCCGCAACCATAGTGGCTCCAGTTCTCGAAAAGAGTGGCCGGTGTATAACTCTGGGTCTTTTAAACCTAAATATTTCGCTATTTGCTTTGGGACACCACCAATAGTGTGCTGGCCAGCATTAAGGGAAATGCACTTTCCATGTCGGTATGTCAAAAAAAATCTTAGGCTTTCTGTTCCAGGAGGCCGAAGATTTGCATATTTTCTGTATAACATGCAGGGCTTGAAGCTGCAGCCATCATCGGTTATGGTGAATCTTCTTGTTGTTAAATTTTTTGTTTGCCGAAATGTCACAATAACGTATTTTCCCATATCTTCTACATCATTCATGTTTCAGGAGAGAATTTCGTCAAATCGACAATATCCAAAAATCCCAAATATTGTTACAATTTTCGCCAGCAACCACTGGTCATCAGGAGCATGTAAAAGAAATTGTTCAGCCACTTCTTTACTTGATACCTTGGCCTTTTTTGGCGTATAACGCTCATTTTTTCGTTTCAGAAACGCTATTACCTTTTGAAATCTGCAAATGACAACTAAACGTCATATTTTTCAATACATTTTTTAAGGAAAACAAACCTGCGAACAGGGGCATTTTCTTTCATTTCCAAGCAGCTTTTCAGCGTAGAGCATTTTGCCCATAAAGTTTTAGGGCTGAATCTAGCTGATAGTTGATTCAAGTAGACCAACAAAACATCTTCAGTTACCCCAATCACACTTTTGTTTTGCCACTTTTTGAAGTCGTCGCATTCTCGCTCGTACCTTGAAGCTGATTTTGAGGTAATAAATTTGAAGCTACACTGCTGGCTGCCTCAATAATTTCTTTTGGTACATTCATTTTCGATTTCGCCAAAACAAATGTAAAGAAGAATAAACAGACATGTTCATGGCAACGCTTCCATAGCTTACGACATTTGCGACAAATTATTGAGATTTTTTTGGAATTTATCTAACCTTTTTACAAATGAGAAACAAATAAAATATAAAACAATACACGCAAGGTAACGGGTTTTACTGGCTCAAGGAGGTAACTGATTCGCCTGCGGCTCGTCAGTTATATCCTCCATTCGCCAGTAAAAACCCTCCTACCTTGCTAGTAGCTGGTAATGTTATATACTATTTCAATGAGAGGTGTTATTTTGAATAGCCCGATGTTAAGGTAGAGGTTACTTTTGAAGCTGTCATTTTTTGACATTTGACAAGTTGAAACTACGCCCTTAATGAAAATGTAAGGATAGACGCTTCAACAACGCATATAAATTATTAAAATTCACTATAAAAATGGTGAAAATTTGGCAGAGACGGTTTGTGAAACTCGAACATTTTTGGGCCATCGTCAAGTACCTTGTCGAACCGCAATACAGAAATTGGTGGTAAAATTTGAGCTGTTGGGAGTTAGTGATGTGAATAATAAAACCCGTGCACGTCGCTCAAGAACAGCCGAGAATATTGCTGCTGTAGCCGTTGAAGAAAACCCAGGTTTGTCAATTCCTCGTCGTTCTTTGGATTTAGGCATTCCACAAACGCCATTACACCGTATTTTACAGAAAGATTTGGGTCTCAAGGCTTATAAAGTTCGGTTAACACAAGAACGCAAGCCGGCCGATCATCAACAACGTCGTGTCTTTGCTGATAGGGTCCTTAAAATGCATGAAAATGATCCGGAATTCCATCGAAAAATGATCTTGAGTGATGAGGCCCATTTCCATTTTGGTGGCTTCGTCAACAAGCAAAATTGTCGCATCTGGGGCTCAGAAAAGAGTTATTGTTGAAAAGCCTCCCTATCATCAATATGCGACTGCTTGGTGCGGTTTATGGTACTTCGGGGTCATTGGACCTTACTTTATCGAGAATAAGGCTGGAGCACGTTTACGATGAATGGATTGCGATATGGAGAGATGTTTAATGATTCTTTATGGCCGGAACTGGATGGTATTGATCTGGACAACGTTTAATTTCAACGAGACGGCGCTGAGTGTCACACAAGCAACGAAACCATTGATCTTTCACGTGAAAATTTTTTGACAGTTCTACAAATCCAATTTTATTATTTTGTATCATATGGAACCATTTCAGCCAATCATGTCAACATTACATCGAAAACTACATCCAAAGCAATCTTCAATCCCAACGATAACAAGATAGAGTCTTATAAAATTACATTATAGTTCCATGGCAATATCATTCCAAACAAATTTCAAAATGTCACGTTTTGGTAATGTTGAAAATATAAATGAGCTTATCAAAGAAAACATTCCCAGAAATACTTCCAATAGCCACAAAAAATTTGGGGCATATTTATGGCATTTTGCTACGAACGATCATACGAATTGAATGAACGCAGAAGCTTGGAAGAATTGGCGTTTATACTCGAAGATTGGGCTGTCAATATGAGAAAAAAAGACGGAACAGAATTCAAAGAAGCAACGGTAAAGACAATGTGGAATGTTTCGAACAAACTCTTACAAGAAAAGTATTATAAGGACTATAACATTATGATTGACCCGTTTAATAATATAATATTTAAACCAGCCCGAGATGCCCGCGATGCAATCAGAAAAAAATTCAAGCAGACCCAAGTAAACGTAAATCCAGTTCAGTTTCGTTAAATTTGTCTGAAGTTAACCGAATAATATTGCTATGGGATGAAAATACTCCTGAAGGTCTTATGCGTAAATTTTATCATATTGCTGCAGTAGAACTTGCGTGGCGAGGAGGAGAGGCAGTTGCTTGTTTGGTGAATTTTTTTCAAATCGAGAAGAATAACGATGGTTCTCCAACAAATCGCATTGAATACAATCCGGTATTCAGTAAAACGTGCCAAGGTGGTTCTAAAAGCTGTACAAGTAGTAAAAGGTTGGTTTCCAATAGTGAGAGACAAAGCTGCCCTGTACGTCTTTTTCATAAACTAATATCGAAACGAGGCGAAAATATTACCTCACCACGACTATTCTTGAAACCAAATCGATATTGGAAAAATGAAACTGACAAATGGTACGATAATGTACCTATTGGAAGGAATACCATAAATAAATGGACTAAATATGCTGTCGAAGCAATTGGCTTGAATGTCAAAGACAAAAAGATAACGAATCATTCAAATAGAACAACAGCTGTCAGTCAATTAGCAAAAAGTGGTGTAGAGGAACAACAATTGCTGAAGATTACTGGTCATAGCAATTAAAATTCTATCAAACCATACCTTAACCTCGATCAAGAACACCACAACAAGATAATAAATATTATGCGTGGAAATAGATCTTCTATACAAGAGAACGAATCTAATGTTGAGTTGAATTTTACGAATTGCACTTTCACTAATTGTACTTTCAATAAATAAATAAATGTTTTGTTGTGTTGAGTTATACATTTTTTCTGTCAAAAAAATTTCTGCCGAATATTCCTCGGACATTGATAAATGCCTCATAACTTTATAACCAATATCTCAAGCTCGTTGCTTGGTAACAACCCTCAGCCTTCGGCTTCGGGCTGTTACCAATGAACGAGCTTTCGATGGTCATAAAATTATCTCGTCTATTATCAAGGTCCTAGGGATATTACTACTGAAAAGTTTCCGGACCGTGTTATCTATCGAAGAGGTGATCACAATAGGCCACCGATATCTTGTGATTTAACACCTTGCGACTTCTTCCTTTGGGGCCGTGTGAAATAGAAGGTCAACGCCAAGAGCCCAGCGTCGATTCAAGGCCTCAAAGATGGAATTCGTGAGGCTATCGAGGACATAGGGCAGCCACTTTGCGATTTGATTGAGGAAAATTTCTTGAAAAGGATATGGTCCTGTAGTCATTTGGCTGATGTTATATTCCATTGTCAACGGCATACCTTCCTCTTCATAATGAAATGAACCTCCGATATTTTTTCTTTGAATGTCAAAATAACACTTCTTATTGAAAAATTCTTCACCAGATGCAATTCGAAGAGATTTAGTGATTGAGTTCCCCCTCACAGATTATCACAAATGATTCATTTGAAACTATTTTCTCACGATGAAGCTGCATTTTCATCAGAAAAAGAGCGGGATCTTAGTTTCTCAGGTTATAATTTCGAAAAATTCGATTTGATCGAAATAGAGGTGAGAATATTGTCGACGTCATCTTCTGCAACTTTCATTATCTCCGGCCAGGTTCCCCGAGAGTGCCCTCGAACTTTTTCCCGTGCCATACTTTGCAATTAAATAAGTTGAACAAAAACCTCCTCCGTGCCTCAAATATCTCTGTGAAAATGGACGATGAAGAACGAAGTTGCTCATAATCGATAACTGCGCTTCGCTCCGAGTCATCCCGTCTCACAATATGAATACAAATATTGGTTTCTTGCAGCCGAGCGCTCCTTAATACGTGTGAAATGAATGAAATTCATCTCTGACAAAGGCTCTGGCGATCGATCGAATAAAAACCCTTCGATTGTATTGAATCGTTGAAAAATCGACGGCGTATCGGGCGAAGCCAATTTTCCCTCTTTCATTTTCGATGTCTTCATATTATTGATCGTCTCGAATTAACTGGCAAACGAGCCATTTAAATTGATGCGGAAAAAGCCGCCTTCGCAGTGAATAGGATTCCATGCGACCCCGTATCGTTTTGTGCCGGTGAAAAACTGGGTCTGGGTGATTAGTTTTACAATGGCCGTTTCCAGGATGTTTCGTTCGAAAAGAACGAAGGGTACACTTTCACACAGTTTTGCCGAAGGCGCACTCACGCCAATGCTTCATCCAATCTGACGCTTTCCAAAGAACAGGCTAAAATTCTTTCCCTGCATTTCGTTTGGTGGCTTCCACCTTCATATTATAGAAAAAAGAGACACGCCTTTCAATAACAAATACTGAAGCCAACTTTCAAAATCATCAGAACTAAACTAGGTAACTGTGCTACTCTTTGACTGTACCCTATACCTGTACAGGGTGAGTCATATATTTTAACTGTAGATTCCTCTCATCAAACGAAACACTTTTTTCCTATACCATTTTTCAAAATTCGGTTTGGTTTGGGACATACAGATATTCAGAACTTCACATAATGTTTACAGTTTTTTCAGAGACTCTGGTTTGTTATTGTTTATAGTTGGCCTCCAGATAACCAATACATATTTCGGTTTTCGCTCTACGCATGCGTGGTAAAATTTGGCGGCAAAGTCGATTTATGATGGAAACGGCAGAATTCATAGATATTTATACCACGGTACACAAATGTATCGTGATTTATACTATGTTTCGTGAAAAATCCTCAACCTCAATGAAAATATCAGCAAGCTGACAACATCTTCTTGAAATTTCTGTGCAAAAATCACAGAATCGATACAAATAAGATTAGGTTAGGTTGTTTAATAATAAATCTGAATGAAAAGTCCTTCTTCATGATATTATTTGGGAATTTTGAGGAAAATATGAACAAGTTATTAGTGTTTACAAACTAATCTGCAGAAAAATCGAAGAAGGAACTTATTTTAGTGGAATAAATGTGGTTTTTTAGTTGCAGATAAAATCCGATGAAACTAACTGTTTTTGTTGAAATTATCGTTTTGCAACATTTTTATTCCAATAAGGTTAGTACTTGAGTATTCCCTAAATGTATAAACTCAATTTCTATCGAGAAATATAAATTGAATCAATTCCACAGTATCATTTCAGGGACGTAATTAGCACAATTTTTTTTTCAAATGGCTATATCTTTTTAACCTCGTTTTTAACAGAGCCGAATTCGGAAAAATGGAAAATGAAAAAAAGGTTTCGTTTGACTTCAAGAATCTTCAGTTAAAATATATATGTACAAGTCAAAGGCTCACCCTGTATAGTCTAAGGTGCTATTACGGAGTCAGAATGTAGTTGACATTTTTGCCACGTTGTGACGTTCTTTCAATTTTGCTCATGTTGCTTGCCTGCATCATTGAGTATTCTCTGGCACTCCTAAATCATCTTTGATTCGAATGAATGGCTATGTCGCATTTCTGATAGACTCTTTCTAGGTTTATGTCTGGATATCTTTCAATTGCAAGTACATATTTTGGAAGTTGAGAAGTTATACCTACTTACTTTGCACTGTTATAGTCTCATTTTAAATACTATATGCTTGCTTGGGCACTTAGTTTCCAAATGAATGTCCTCTTTAGACCCAACCTGAAATACCAGGTGGACTAAAATACCAAGTCTTATGGTCACTATCCACGAGGCTACCGAGACGGGCGTTATATGGCCTTTTATGACACTTTATGAGCCCTTGACCAATCACGGAGACTCTTTTCGCACGTGGCCTTATAAACTGTCATAAAAAGCCCGTCTCGGTAGCCTCGTGAGTGGATACCATTAGGAAACTTCAAATTCTCCCTCCGCCTGTCTTATATGTATTTGAACGGTCTGGCTTCGATGAGTTCGATGCACAGTAACTCATGAGTCCTACAAGAAGAACGAAGGCTCCTCAAGGTACTAGGAGAGTTAAATACAAGTCAGAAACCGATGCAAACTCCAGAATGATTCCTCCAGCCGTCCCTCGTCCCTCTCACGCATGTATTCGCCTCGTTAGCGTCCAGGGACTCCCTGCGTGCTTTCGGGAGAGGCAGCGGGACCAGGGCGAGAGCTCGCGGTCCCGTACATCGACTCGTCGACGGCAGAAAAGAGTGCTCCTCCAGAAGAATGGGTGAAAACAAAATAACTCCTCCCGCTCCCCGCGCATCGCCGCCCCCAAGTGTGAGATGTATGCATTAGACTTTCAAAGTGTCCCGGCCGTTTCCCTGGCAACGCAGCTTCGGCCCGATATGACGCCCGGGCAATTTAATAAGATTCTGCGTCCCGTACTCGCTTCCTCTTCTCCTCGGCCGCCCCCGCCGCCTCCTGCCTTCCGCGCCTCTCCAACTGGTTATTATCTTGACGGTCGCTTTTAACTAGCGCACTTCTTACCTGGTGCTGCTCCTCGATGGAAGAGAGCCGATTCCCAAGCGGCCCCGGCCCCGGATTGCCGGAAGGGATTGCGAGATTCCGGCGAGGAAAACATCGCGAGGGAGGAGGGGGGAGGTCAACGGAACTCTTTATGCGCCACCCGGCCTATCGCTCGTTCCGATACGACAGAAAATTACCTAGTACTCGGATAGAAATGCATTTCTGAGTACATCAACAGCAATGTGCTGAGCCAGGAGGAAACCACATATTTTCTCTTGTTCTGAGTCAAGATTCTTCCCATTTAACATTCGGCATGTTCTTGGTACACAACCATTGAATTTGAATTACATAGATAGAGAACCATCGCATTGGTATAATTATCACCTTCCGTTTGAAGCGTTTTTATATAAAACTCAATGCCGATTGTCAAATCACCATCATTCCCATATTCCATGACATTTCATGGATAACTAATACAAAAGGTGCCTCAAAAATCCCATTGGCGTGAAACCTTACTTTAGGAAAAAAGTAGGAACCACCGTCGGACAATACTTTGAACATTGAACGTACGAGGCTGTATATGCTGTATATCTATTTAGCCTAGACCAGTTCCATGCATAAACAAAATAATGCGATACCATATCAACGAACAATAAATTATTAGAACTGTCAGTGTAGAGTTCGACGTCAAAAAAGTAAACCAGAGTTACGCAATAAATAAAAAAAAGATCTCCACCGAAATTGTAAAAATCGAAAAATTGGAGTATCGAGTACCTGTATTTAAAAGGGTTAAGAGGTAAACAGATTTACGAAGATATGGTTAATACCCTTGGTGATCAGTGTCCTTCGTATGCGACCGTGAAAAATTGGACTGCAAGCTTCAAAAAAGGTAAATTTTCCATTGAAGATGATGACCGATCGGGAAGGACAGTTTCTGTGTCAGTCCCCGAAAATATCGATGCAGTTCATGACATGATTTTATCAGACCGTCGAATTGGGCTAAAACGGATATCTGAAGCACTGAAGATTTCATACGAACGCGTTCATCATTTAGTTCACGTCAATTTGGACATGAGAAAAATTTCTGCGAAATGGATCCCCGAATGTTTGAATGTTGACCAAAAGCGTGCAAGGGTAGAAGCATCGCGTTCGATCTGTGCTCGATTTGAAAACGATGTAGACTTCTTAAACCGAATTGTTACTATGTATGAGACTTGGGTTCATTTCTACGATCCAGAAACAAAGCAACAATCGATGAAATGGCGACACTCTGGTTCTCCAAGACCTAAGAAGTTTCGTGTCCAAAAATCTGGTGGAAAAGTTCTTGCTTCAGTTTTTTGGATTGCCATGGAGAAATCATGATTGATTTTTTGGATAAGGGTAGAACAATAACTGCAATTTACTATTCGACATTACTGACCACTTTACGGAAAAAAATTAAAGAGAAAAGACGCGGAAAGCTATCCAAAAGTGTTTTGTTTTTACAGGACAACGCCCCAGTACACAAATCTCATGTTGCATGCAAAAAATTCGTGATTTAGGGTTAGATTTACTAGAACACCTAACTTATTCACCAGATTTGGCACCGTCCGACTATCATCTCTTACCTCAACTGAAAAAAAGTTTAAAAGATCGTGAATTTTCTTCCAACGAGAAGGTAATAAAAGCTGTGGAGGACTGGTTTGCAGAGCAAGAAGAAACATTTTTTGAAAGGTCTAGGAGACCTTGTAGGTTCGCTGTAATAAATGTATTCAATTAAGAGAAGAATATGTTGAGTAATAAAATATTTTGACATTGAAATTTTGTTTGGTTCTATAGTAGGCTAAGATTTTTTCAATATATCCTCGTACCTCTATGTATATTTAAACTCAATGGTTTCAATTACTTTTGCTGAAGTGTAAACAACACAGTTTCTGTGTACCTTGAAGATGACAACTTTTGTACCGAATGATGTGTTTTTGTGGTGAGTTTTACTTCATTTCTTCAACGTGAGGGAAAAGGCCGAAAGTCATCGTATTTTACTGGATGTTTATGATGACGATGCTCTATAGCTGATAGAACAAGTCAGAAGTGGTTAAGCTCAGTTCGCCAAGATACCTGCCCTCCGTCGCATTGTTTTTATACGGCTCAGCTTGAAGCCCTCAACAAATAGTTTCCACGTCGTCGGCCTTAAGTTCGCCACCCTTATAAAATGAATTCGTGACATTCGTGTGATAAAGACTGTTACCCAGTACAAAACCTACGAAACCAGACAGAAGCAGATACGTAACTTCTAATCTGAACAACCGTGAGTACCATTCCTTCAGTGTTCACTTTGTGGTATTTATTTTCAATTCTATCAAACATTCATTTTTTCTTTAATTCTCGAGGCGAGAAGAATTGGTACAGCAGTCCATTTCTTCTCTCCAAGAGAGCTCGTGTATATTATTCACCCAAAAAGATAGGAAAAAGTAGTGACAATACTAAAGCGTGAATTCTCAAAAAACAGCACAAAGGACCCCGCACTTTTTCAATGGCAAATGGCGTTCCGTCAAATTTTCTAAAATTTTGGTATAATGTAGTACTCGACCTACTGATCAAAAGTGTCCATTGCCCCAACTCAATCCTATGACTAGTTTTGGAGATACAGGGCGTTGAAGTTGAGAATTACCCACTTTTACTACGCCCGTATCTGGGAACAGAATCGAATGAACTTCAATTTTTCTCAAGAAACATTTCATTACATCCCCAAGGAGCAACCATATAGAGGAATATGACCGAAAATCGTTACGAATACAGTGTCATCCATAATTGAATGCATGCCTGATTTTGAAAGTATAAAATATGTCAGTTTCAGAGCGAGACCGTTCACAAAATGAACTATTACACTAGATATGTTGTTGTTACATCGAAAAAGTCTGAAATACCCAGAATTCATACTGGGTGATCTATTATTATAGAAACTATTCTCAAGGAGGGTAAAATGGACATCTTGTATTTATAGGTTGATTCAAGGTGTTTGTTTAATTTTTTTAGAACATATCATCATGGACTTCAAAGAATACAGGGTGATTCAGTCATGAAATGAACTTTGAATCCCACAAAAATACCCAAAAACCACCTTTTTTTTTCATCACCCTGTATTTCAAGATTAACTCCGACGAGGTGGGAGTTTTCTTTCACCACTGTATTTGATATAAAAACATCAATACGGTTGAGAGTTTTTATCCACTTCCTATGACCAGATTTTTTGTTATGCTGGAATAAGAATAGAATAAAAAGAATAAATAATTTTCATATTATATAAAAAAATCTGTTCATAGGAAGTGGATAAAGACTCTCGGCCGTATTGATGTTTTTATATCAAGTACAATGGTGAAAGAAAATTCCCACCTCATCGGAGTTAATCTTGAAATACAGGGTGATGAAAAAAAAAGGTGGTTTTTGGGTATTTTCGAGAGGTTCAAAGTTTATTTCATGACTGAATCACCCTGTATTCTTTGAAGTCCATGATGATATGTTCCAAAAAAATCAAACAAAAACCTTGAATCAACCCATAAATACAGGGTGTCCATTTAACCCTCCTTGAGAATAATTTCTATAATAATGGATCACCCAGTATAAATTCTGGGTATTTCAGACGTTTTTGATGTAACAACAATATATCTAGTGTAATAGTTCATTTTGTGAACGTTCTCGCTCTGAAACTGACATATTTTATACTTTCAAAATCGGGCATGCATTAAATTATGGATGACCCTGTATTCGTAACGATTTTCGGTCATATTCCTCTATATTATTGCTCCCTGGGGATGTAATGAAATGTTTCTTGAAAAAAATTGAAGTTCATTCGATTCTGTTCCGAGATACGGGCGTAGTAAAAGTGGGTAATTCTCAACTAGTCATAGGATTGAGTTGGGACCATGGACACTTCTGATCAGTAGGTCGAGTACTACATTATACCGAAATATTAGAATATTTGACGGAACGCCATTTGCCATAGAAAAAGTGCGGGGTCCTTTGTCCATACTCCTAATATCTCGGAAAAACCACATAATGCATAATGCTTCCTGATCAATTTCAGCGAGTTACTTCGAGAAAGATTCCGCTGAGAAATGGAAAGATATCTCCAGTGTCGACTCTAGCGTACAAAAAAAAAATGGGATGATATCCAGGAAATGAAAACATATATTAAAGGAAATCCCGCGCCGAGTCGATATACCTATGCGGCCATAATTCAAATAGCCCGGGTGTGACGTGAAGAAAAAAGCAATTATAATTCCACCCTCCCTCCCTCCTTCCTCCTCCACCCGAGGAGCCGTATAATAGAGGAGACCACAATAATTCGTTCTTTTATGCCTCGTTTTTCGACTTCCGTTTTCGCCGCTCTTCGGCCGGCATTCTCGGCCGGCCCTTCCGGATATCGTCCCGATGTACTGTTTTATTCATCGACCCTGTTCTAAACGTTAGAAATGCATTAATCTTGGCCGCCCCCCGACGGGAGCTGGTACGCTCGCCCCCCGCTACAATTTACGGGCTTATTATCAGAATTTAATTGTGTATATGACGCGCCGAATGGCCTTATCAAACGTTCGAGCACGTCCCCAGGACTCTGGATGAAGTATCTGGAGACTACATCGTTTTACGATTCTCTTACGCCGTCTATGAAGTGAAAAGTTTCGAGTTTCGTCCCCGAATTAATATCTTTATCATTAAAACCAACCACTTCGTCAAATTTCCCAAACGCCTCAAGGGTGGTCGCAAAAGGTATCTTCTTAAGCTCGACGATCACAACGAGTAGGAAAACTAATCCGATAGAGGCGCCACCGTGCATTTTATGGAATAAAGGCTGAACGAGAATAAATTCGCTATCACAAAAACGCTTATTTCTTTTGAATCACTGGACCGATTTCTAAAATCAAACCCATTTTCGAATCATCTTCTAGTTCTAATGAAAACTGGTTTTACAATAAAAAACCAGAACTATTTTTTACAAAATTCATGGATTTTTTCTGGAATTCTTCCCATCATGCTTCTTATAGTGTTTTCAGTCACTTTCTGGGATGCTGTCTTCCACTTTCGCTTGAATTCCGCTAATGTTTTCGTTGATTTCTTAGTCTTCTTCAATTCTCTTTTTCCCAGGGCCCAATATCTTTTGATTGGCCTGAGTTCTGGGCAATTTGGTGGATTGGCCTCTTTGGGGACAAAAACCACCTCATTAGCTTCGTACCATTCCTTGGTGGCCTTGTTGTAGTGGCATGAAGCTAAATCTGGCCGAAAGATTGTTGACACATCGTGCTCACGTAAAAATGGTAAAAGTCGCTTCTTCTAGCATTCCTCGATGTATATCTTCGAGTAAACAGAGCCTTGGCCAACGAAAAATTTGCTGCTTTTCCCACAAGTGCAAATTGCTTGCCAAACCAGGAATTTTTTAGGAAACTGCTTGTTTCTTCACGCGAAATTGTTCGTCCACATTTCCACGAGAATCTGCAGAATAAAATTCCTGACCAGGAAGTTGCGAGAAATCAGCCAAGACATAGGTTTCGTCGTCCATCACTCAACAGGAAAAATTTTTCAAGAAATCTTTTTTTAATTTCTTTGCTCTTGATTTAGTTTCTTGATTCTTCACAGCGTTCCTGACTGGCTCTTTCTGCACTTTGTATGTTCTAAGCCCACAACTCGACTTGATTTTCTGAACGGTTGACTGCGAACAACCCACTATTTGGACCACTTTCCGTCCTGATAGGTTAGGATTCTTCTGAAAAAGGCTGATGGCTTTCTTCACTTTTTGTGGGCTGTGAAACCCCTTTTTCCTCCGGTTCCTTCTTCGCGGTCAATTGTAAGATCTTCGTTGAAGCGCTTAACAACTCTTGATACCGTTTCCGGACGAACGCGAGCCTCTTTTGCGATTCTTTTGAAGCTCCATTTTTGATTATTTTGAAAAAGTTTCACTATAAATTCTCGTGTTTTCACTCCGCTTGACATTTTGCGACAGAGAATTGGAATATCTATGAAGTAAATGTTCCACATGTTGCTGACGTTCATAACAAAGCTAACTATGATCAAATTTTGATTTTTTTCTCAATTGGTTCAAGAAATATAGGCGTTTTTGTGATAGCGAATTTATTCTCGTTCAGTCCCTATCTCCATAGAACTTACATTTTCACTTTAACTTCTATGAATATCTCCATCCTCATGAATGGTACAATGGCGCTCTCTATCCGAAAATCTCTGAACTATGAAATTAGTGAATGTAGGTAAAGCAGGAACTATTTCTCGCTATATATTCGAATTTGGCCATTCTATGCCAATTCCGTATTTCAAGATGATTTTCAGGACGAAATTATCTGTAGATTCCCTTTTAATCGGAAGTTGATCTATTTTCATGGGTCTTTCGTTTGAAAAAAAAACAGAAGCATGAGTTGGATTATTTTCTTCTATTTTTGAAAGAAAAAAATTAACGAAATGAAGTCGATTTCAATTATTTAATTAAGAGCTCCAATCCGTTCTGAATTTACCCACAAAATTTTAGTTCCCAAAGTGAAATCACTTTCAAATGCAACTTGAAATGAAAACACACTACATTGAAGGCCCACCTTAATTTCGAGAAATTATAAAATTCTTTAAACAGCCTAAGCACTTTAATAATTCACTTTTATAAAAGTATCTCGGTTGGCCAAGATTCAGGTTTATCAATTGTTTTTTACTTAAAACTGACGCAGGATGACACTCCTGCAATATCGTCAATGTCAAAATAATGTTCAGCGACGTTGCCAATGCTAATTTATACTCTCAATTAATTCATGGAGAATTTATCCAGATATCTTGTCAATACACCCAAAGATAACAGATTGAAGCTTAGCTGCATCCCAGTTTAGAAATATGATCTTCGTAATTCAGTGTCCCAAGAACTTTGTAAATGGAGTTAGTTCTATTAGAGTTTAACTCTGACACAGGTTTCGTAGTACTTCTACATTTTCAAGTTGTGCAAAAGGGTATTTAAATGTCTTCTGTAGGCTTATTTCTTGAGAATTTTGAAAAGTGGGGAATTCCGTAGGTCCGTCTGTTGGTTTAGAAGTTTTTCAGTCGGGTTATTCGAGTAATATTATTATTTTTTCGAATGCTCTATTCTGTCCATTATTTTTCAGTAAATTTCAACACTCGGTTCTTGATTCCGTACAAGAAAAAAGCATAACTGAATCTTCCAACCTTATTTATATACGTGAAATATTTGCATTATTCACAGAAAAAAGTTCCTTCAACATTTGCCAGGTCTTTGGAATTATTGAATTCACATAATATTTTCTCGAATTCATTATTTTCGCAAAGTCAATAAACATTTTGATAAATACGTTATTACTATGACCTGTATGTAGAGAGGACAACGTTGCTTAGTTGTCTGACAGGAAAATGACCATAACCTAACATTTTCGAAATATACACGGTGAAATGTGTCAGAATCTCCATCAGAACAAGATCGTGAATACTATGGATGGTAATAGATCTGAAGAATCTCGTCTATTATCACTGTCCTAGGGATATTACTACTGAAAACTGCATTTTCAATCAAGAAGTAACCGATTTGAGGTGTTTATTTCCATTCGAAAAAATCTACTGATGGGTATATCATTTTAACACTGTTGAAATCGGAATGAAGAAAGAAAAGAGGTTCCTTTCGACCTCAAAAATCTACAGTAAGGAATTATTTATAAATCAAGGAGTTCAGAACCAAAAACTATAAATAATGAATTTTGCGCACCCTATACTTGAAGTAGAGAACACGAGTTACTCGAAAAATGTTCAGCATCCTGTCATAAGAAGATGGGAAAATTGTTTTCAACTGGAAGAAGCGTTCGGCGGATTCGGTACCCGAATGGACGACCGCTCTGGCTACGAATTCGAACTCAAAAACTCCGCATTTATCATTTTTTATTATTGCAATCATAACGTGTCTCGCGTGATCCAAATCCGAATCCGCCCGACCTTATCATCATCCATTGCGAAATCGATACTTAAAAATGTTCATAGTCATTGGCTTGGAATTGTTAAAATTCCGACGACCTCCGCAAGGGTGTGCCGACCTCTCATCATCCAGCTCCGATACTTTTTAATTATACACAATTATATCATCGTAGAAGATACCCGCGAACCGTAACTTGTCAAAAATATAGACCAGCCGATATATTATCTCGGAAATATGCGAGGGATATAATATCGATGGCCTCTGGATAAAAATTAAATTTCAATCATGAAGGCGAGCGCGCATGCGCGCCCCGGTCTCTCCGAGCATTTACAGTAATCTCCGATTAGGGTGATTAGGGTAATCGGGGGCGCCCGGGGCGCTTTGCGCCGCCGTACCATTGTAATAATCGGGCTGCATTGCCATATTTCGCGATCGGCCATAAGCTACGTTGATATATCGACTTCATAAGGCCGATTTTAAACACCCACCACCGCGAACCTCGTGATTTGTTATGTCTGATCTTTATCTCAATTGGATCATTTAGAAAACCGCTTTTCCTCGTCGTGCACTTCCTGCATGGCGCAGCGATGGCTACACACTCAACCACACTCGATACGAGGATTTATTGAAAAATTCTTGGCCAACTATAGAACCAAACAAAATTTCAATGTCAAAATATTTTATTACTCCTCTTAATTGAATACATTTATTACAGCGAACCGGCAACGTCTCTAGACGTTTCAAAAAAAAATGTTTCTTCTTGCTCTGCAAAACCAGTCCTCCACAGCTTTTATTACCTCCTCGTTGGAAGAAAATTTACGACCTTTTAAACTTTTTTTCAGTTGAGGAAAGAGATGATAGTCGGACGGAGCCAAATCTGGTGAATAAGGGGGGTGTTCTAGTGATTCTAACCCTAAATCACGAATTTTTTACATGGCAACATGAGATTTGTGTACAGGGGCGTTGTCCTCTAAAAACAAAATACCTTTGAATAGCTTTCCGCGTCTTTTCTCTTTGATTTTTTCCCGTAGAGTGGTCAGTAATGTCGAATAGTAATCTCCAGTTATTGTTCTACCCTTATCCAAAAAATCAATCATGATTACTCCATGGCATTCCCAAAAAACTGAAGCAAGAACTTTTCGAGCAGATTTTTGGACACGAAACTTCTTAGGTCTTGGAGAACCAGAGTGTCGCCATTCCATCGATTGTTGCTTCGTTTCTGGATCGTAGAAATGTACCCAAGTCTTGTAGCATTTCAAAGTTCCGCGCTCTTAAAATTGTGGTTCAACAAACATGCAGACAGCAACACCTACCGTTAAATTATTTAAATTAATATCAGTTAAAAATTGAACGTATGGAAATCTTCCTTGATAAGATTGTCGTCTCTAGTGTCGCCCAGATGTCATATCGATCGCA
This sequence comes from Adalia decempunctata, assembly GCA_951802165.1. Classification (NCBI taxonomy): domain Eukaryota; kingdom Metazoa; phylum Arthropoda; class Insecta; order Coleoptera; family Coccinellidae; genus Adalia; species Adalia decempunctata. The sequence continues at coordinate 1,840,555 of OX637695.1, read as the reverse complement.
CAGTTTTTGAAAAATCCAGAAATGAATTATTCTTGGTTGAGATTTTGAGTACGCCGCTACCTGTGTTCAAGGGATTTGAAAAGCCATTTTTTTGCTCACGATTTTCGAAGACTTCTCAGATTTTCGCTTGTTTACCGGATTGAATTACATTGAAACCCTTAAGGTGAGTTCAACTAAAAATATTAACAATCCAGTAGTCATTTTATTGCGGAAATTTCAATGAATTGAATTATAGGGTTTCACCCCCACGCCTAAAATTCTCTATGAATTTCTGGACGACACCGGATTTCACCGCCATACCTTGAAATCTTTATGACATTCTGGACGATACCGGAGAACCTCAACACGGATTTCAACGACATTGCTATTCAACATCATTTTCTTGAGGCATCAATCAAGAGAAAAGTATGTGACAGCCCATCCTTCCGAAGACTTGTCAACTCCAAGGTCCAAATAAAGCTGAGAATCTATCTGCATGTTTTTTGCTATGAGTTCCTTAACATTTACCTCAGGCATTTGAATATAACAAAGAACGATTAAATAACCAATTGCCAGTTATTGGTTTGTGGCAATTGAGAACACACAGTAAGTAGAAGTACAACCAATTGGCGCCCACAATTTTTGACTTAATTACCTACTAAGACTCACCCCCAATTTGCTCACCGGCGAACAGCTGCCGTACGCTGTGTGTGTCTCTATTTTTATAGAAAAATACGGCACAGTCTCATCCATAGTAACAATTCGGTTTAAGAAGTCTACATCGTTCTCAAATCGAGCACAGATCGAACGCGATGCTTCTACCCTTGCACGCTTTTGGTAAACATTCAAACATTTGGGGATCCATTTTGCAGAAATTTTTCTCATTTCCAAATTGACGTGAACTATATGATGAACGCGTTCGTGTGGAATCTTCAGTGCTTTAGATATCCGTTTCAGTTCAATCCGACGGTCTGATAAAATCATCTCATGAACTGCATCGATATTTTCGGGGACTGACACAGAAACTGTCCTTCCCGATCGGTCATCATCTTCAATGGAAAATTTACCCCTTTTGAAGCTTGCAGTCCAATTTTTCACTGTCGCATACGAAGGACATTGATCATCAAGGGTATTAAGCATATCTTCGTGAATCAGCTAACCTCTTAACCCTTCTAAATACAGGTACTTGATGATGGCTCGATACTCCAATTTTTCGATTTTTACACTTTCGATGGACATCTTTGTTTTTTTAATTTATTGCGTAACTCTGGTTTACCTTTTTGAAGTCGAACTCTACACTGACACTTCTAATAAGTTATTGTTCGTTGATATGGTATCGCCATATTTCGTTTATGCATGGAACTGGTCTAGGCTAACTAGATACATCCTCGTATAAAATGTATAATTTCAAGCTTCTTAGAATTCAATTTCATCTCCCACATTTGTGGGATTTTATTATTACATATCTCTACATCAAACGTTTTTCCATCATAGAGATTTCAGTCTCGAAAAGTTGATAAACATTCTGAAAACATTGTTAACTTGTTTAGATACCAGAGAAGAAATAATATTCGATGATATTAAATCCAGGGAAGCATCCAGATTATTCTTGAAATTCATTATTTTTTTCCTCAAATTTCATCGTATGCAATTGGAATAACTCGAAAATGACGCGTTTTATTGAAAAAACATAAAAATACTCTCATACGAAAGGTGAAAATCCGAAATAAGAATAGGTGCCAATTAGAAAAGAGTCCGCGCTCTCATTTATATTCCAAAGTGTCGATTCGCTGAATTCCCATGAAACTTCGCGAATATATTTTCCTCTCGAGTGTCCATATTTAGAGCCTTCAATCAACATTAACATTTATCAACGTGCCAGCTTGTTCATAGGCAGAATGGATGTATGTACCTTTTATACATCCAATTGTAGTCACTTCTTCCTTTAAATGGTTCCTACTTACCATGTAACGCTGCCTGCTGATCCGCTCTATTGTATATTCCGTGAAACTGCTCATTCTTCTATAGATGTACCTGTATGTTTCTCACGGAATTCTGTAATAAATAAAGTGTTCTCTTAGATGTTTAATTCATCGTATGCTTCTCATTATCGCTAATTAACACTCGCGTCGATATGGAGGTAAAACAGTATATTAGTTTTCATTGAAGTAATCCCTTCTTATGTAACTCCGGAGACAAAAATTGCGCGGTTGGAAAAACTCCGGGGACAAAAATTTGTCGGTTGGAAAAACTCCGGGGACAAAAATTTGTCGGTTGGAAAAACTCCGGGGACAAAAATTTGTCGGTTGGAAAAACTCCGGGGACAAAAATTTGTCGGTTGGAAAAACTCCGGGGACAAAAATTTGTCGGTTGGAAAAACTCCGGGGACAAAAATTTGTCGGTTGGAAAAACTCCGGGGACAAAAATTTGTCGGTTGGAAAAACTCCGGGGACAAAAATTTGTCGGTTGGAAAAACTCCGGGGACAAAAATTTGTCGGTTGGAAAAACTCCGGGGACAAAAATTTGTCGGTTGGAAAAACTCCGGGGACAAAAATTTGTCGGTTGGAAAAACTCCGGGGACAAAAATTTGTCGGTTGGAAAAACTCCGGGGACAAAAATTTGTCGGTTGGAAAAACTCCGGGGACAAAAATTTGTCGGTTGGAAAAACTCCGGGGACAAAAATTTGTCGGTTGGAAAAACTCCGGGGACAAAAATTTGTCGGTTGGAAAAACTCCGGGGACAAAAATTTGTCGGTTGGAAAAACTCCGGGGACAAAAATTTGTCGGTTGGAAAAACTCCGGGGACAAAAATTTGTCGGTTGGAAAAACTCCGGGGACAAAAATTGCGCGGTTGGAAAAACTCCGGGGACAAAAATTGCGCGGTTGGAAAAACTCCGGGGACAAAAATTTGTCGGTTGGAAAAACTCCGGGGACAAAAATTTGTCGGTTGGAAAAACTCCGGGGACAAAAATTTGTCGGTTGGAAAAACTCCGGGGACAAAAATTTGTCGGTTGGAAAAACTCCGGGGACAAAAATTGCGCGATTGGAAAAACTCCAGGGACAAAAATTTGTCGGTTGGAAAAACTTCGGGGACAAAAATTGCGCGGTTAGAAAAACTCCGGGGACAAAAATTTGTCGGTTGGAAAAATTCCGGGGACAAAATCTTGGGGGCAAAATTTTGGCGGTTGGAAGAACTCCGGGGACAAAAATTGCCGTTTGGGAAAAGCTCCGGGGAAAAAATTTAGGGGTAGGAAAAGTAACGAGGAAAACAATTTCGGGGGAAATAAATACAGGAAAAGTAATTTCGGTGTAAGAATAACTCTGGGGACAAAAATTGCGGGCCGGAAAAACCACGTTGTGAAAATTTCCGGTTAGGAAAAACTCCAGGGATAGAAATTTCGGGGTAGAACATGCTCCGGGGAAGCAATTTCGGGGGAAATTACTCCTGAAAAAGTATTTTGTGGTAGGAAAAACACCGGGGACAAATTTTGGTGTAAGAAAATATCCAGGGAAAAAGAAAAGGGCAGAAAACTCCAGGTAAAACATTTTGGGACAGGAAAAACTCCGAAGAACGTATTTTGGGGTAGGAAAAACACCGAGCACAAAAATTTCATCATAGAAAAATATCCGGGAAAAATTAAAGGGGAACTCTTGGAAGAAACAGCTCCGGGGCCAACAATTTCGGGGGAAATAACTCCAGGGAAAGTATTTTGGGGTAGGAAAAACACCGGGGACAAAAATTTCGGTGTAGTAAAATATCCAGGGAAAAAGAAAAGGGGGCAGAAAACTCTGGGGAAAAACATTTTGGGACAAGAAAAACCCCGAGGCAGGAAATTTAGGGGTAGGAAAAGCTCCGGGGAAATAACTCCAGGGAAAGTATTTTGGGGTAGGAAAAACACCGGGCACAAAAATTTCATCATGGAAAAATATCCGGGAAAAATTAAAGGAGGACTTTGGGAAGAAACAGCTCCGGAGCCAACAATTTCGGGGGAAATAACTCCAGGGAAAGTATTTTGGGGTAGGAAAAACACCGGGGACAAAAATTTCGGTGTAGTAAAATATCCAGGGAAAAAGAAAAGGGGGCAGAAAACTCTATAGGGAAAACATTTTGGGACAGGAAAAACTCCGAGGAAAGAAATTTAGGGGTAGGAAAACCTCTGGGGAAATAACTCCAGGAAAAGTATTTTGGGGTTGGAAAAACACCGGGCACAAAAATTTCATCATAGAAAAATATCCGGGAAAAATTAAAGGGGGACTCTGGGAAGAAACAGCTCCGGGGCCAACAATTTCGGGGAAAATAACTCCAGGGAAAGTATTTTGGGGTAGGGAAAAACCGAGGACAAAAATTTCAGTGTAGAAAGATGTCAGGGAAACACTTAGTGAGGAAAAACTAAGGGGGAAACATATCAGTACAGGAAAGGCCCCGGGGAAAAAATATCCGTTTAGGAAAAGCTCCGGGAAAAATATTCGGAGTAGAAAAAGCTCCGGGGAAAAATTTCCGCCAGAAATAACTCCAGGAAAATTTATTTCGGGGTAGGAAAAGCTCCGGGGACACAAATTTGGCGGTTGGAAAAACACCGGGGACAAAAATCTCGGGGGAAATAACTCCAGGGGAAGAAATGTAGAGTTGAAAATTTCTTTGTAGAAAATGCTCCAGAAAAAAAGTAAAAGAGTGTAAATCAGTATGAATCAACATTATTGAAAACGGCAATTTATCAATTACAATAATAATAAAATATTTATTAATCCTTGAGACACGGTGTATAGGACAGGGTCATATGTAACAAACAAGCCTTATTCTCAAAAAACATTTTTGAAGATAAGCTTTTATAACAACACTCATCTGCCATTTCGAAGCCGCCATCTTGAATTCCTCAATTTTGAAGAATCGTAATTTCCGACCCAGAAAACCCCCATGTACCAATTTTGAATAGAATAGGATCATAATTACATTTTATCATTTTCGAACCCAAATACCCCCAGATACTAATTTTGAATGGAATCGGATCATAATTACAAAACTCATCCGCCATTTTGTTTTTTTCTATAAAAAATATTTCATGATGCATTGTCACCAGAATTAGGTACACCTGCAAAATTTCAAATCAATCGAATGATTAGAAGTGTGTCATATTTACTTTGCAAGATTTGATTAGAGACAGACAGACAGACAGACACCGGGACAGGTGAAACTAAATAAAAGCTTATAAAAAGAGAAAATGTATCATCTGATTTCTTCATATAGACTCTAGAGTCTAGACAACAAATTGAACACCAGATGGCGTATCGCCTGCTTCGAATCGGGAAACCATTAATCCGAAAGTCGACCAGAAATTCAGGTGATATATCGCGGGTAGAATTGAATGTGAGACACCCGATATGATAAACCCGACCCGGGCGATAATTCACCGACAACAATCAAATTCATTAAATCAAGATCCAACGGATCGAGAATATAACTAATTTTCGACCGTACAATGGTTGGAAACTGGAAAGGTCCAGAAGACAACTCGCGCTGGACAACAGAAGAAGAGGCGGCGGCGGCGGCAAAACACGAAAAAAACCCGGTTTCTAATTAATCTGATGGCCGGTCGGACACCGTAGCGAGTGCGCGGGACACTTTCAGACACACCCGTATATCTTGCGCGGAGAAGACAATAGCCGACCCATTAGGCAAATGAAGATAGCCGCAACATGCGCTTTCTGCGCCGGCTGTAGGTACTACTCGGTGTCGGTATGGTAGCACCGATGATTAACGGCGACCCGATGGTATCTGATGTGACTGGAGGAGCGACCGCTTGCGCTGCTATCCGTAATTGTATAAATAAATTTATTTATGAACTTATGTTTGTACTTCTATGAGCGGGCATACCTTGGGAATAGCAATGTTATGGAAAAATCTCTAAACAGATCGATATACTAAAGTTCTAGTTCGAGAAACGTCCCCAGACGAGAAAGAGCTTCTGAAAGAACTTTTCATACATTTTCGTGTGTGTTCCAAAGGTTGAATGTTATACGAGGATATTATTATTATTATTAACAAGAATATATTGAAAAATTCTTAGCCTACTATAGAACCAAACAAAATTTCAATGTGACTATTCCACTCTTTTCATTTTTAGTGAGGAAGTTTCCGTAGCAACGATCGTTTCATCCCGAAAAAATTTTCAAGTCGGCAAAACCAACATGTTGCTTTTTCAGCGACAAAATTTTTGACGTTTCTCGAATTCATAGATAGCTTCGGAAATAAATATCACAGAGAGAACAAAAAACGTTTAGTAGTTTAGTTAATCTATGATGAATTCTAATTTGCCAAATAGCGCAATACGCGTCAAATGTGAACATATTACCCTATTTTATCGTGGAATAGTCATGCCGAATTCCACTCGAGATGAAATTTAAGCAGGTAAAATTTCTCTCTTGTAATATTCAAGTTTGTTGCTTTTCGGAAATTTCATATTACAATCGAGAAATTTTGCCGGCAAAATTCCATCTCTAGTGGTATTACATATGAAAATATTTTATTACTCAACATATTCTCCTCTTAGTTGAATTTATCACAGCGAACCTGCAACGTTCTAGACCTTTAAAAAAATGTTTCTTCTTGCTCTGCAAACCAGTCCTCCACAGCTTTTATTACCTCCTCGTTGGAAGAAAATTTACGACCTTTTAAACTTTTTTTCAGTTGAGGAAAGAGATGATGGCGGGACGGAGCCAAATCTGATGAATAAGAGGGGTGTTCTAGTAATTCTTACCCTAAGTCACGTTGTCTTGTAAAAACAAAATACCTTTGGATAGCTTTCCGCGTCTTTTCTCTTTAATTTTTCTCCGTATAATGGTCAGTAATGTCAAATAGTAATCTCCAGTTATTGTTCTACCCTTATCCAAAAATCAATCATGATTACTCCATGGCAATCCCAAAAAACTGAAGCAAGAACTTTTCCAGCAGATTTTTGGACACGAAACTTCTTAGGTCTTGGAGAACCAGAGTGTCGCCATTCCATCGATTGTTGCTTTGTTTCTGGATCGTAGAAATGTACCCAAGTCTCATCCATAGTAACAATTCGGTTTAAGAAGTCTACATCGTTTTCAAATCGAGCACAGATCGAACGCGATGCTTCTACCCTTGCACGCTTTTGGTCAACATTCAAACATTTGGGGATCCATTTTGCAGAAATTTTTCTCATTTCCGAATTGACGTGAACTATATGATGAACGCGTTCGTATGAAATCTTCAGTGCTTCAGATATCCGTTTTAGCCCAATTCGACGGTCTGATAAAATCACGTCATGAACTGCATCGATATTTTCGGGGACTGACTCAGAAACTGGCCTTCCGGATCGGTCATCATCTTCAATGGAAAATTTACCTCTTTTGAAGCTTGCAGTCCAATTTTTCACGGTCGCATACGAAGGACATGGATCACCAAGGGTGTTAAGTAATCTTCGTAAATCTGCTCACCTCTTAACCCTTTAAAATACAGGTACTTATGGCTCGATACTCCAATTTTTCGATTTTTACAATATCGGTGGACATCTTTTTTGTTATTTATTGCGTGACTCTGGTTTACTTTTTTGACGTCGAACTCTACACTGACACTTCTAATAAGTTATTGTTCGTTGATATGGTATCGCAATAGTTTGTTTATGCATGGAACTGGTTTAGGCCAACTAGATATCAATACATCCTCGTATCTTGAGGAATTTACACCTTCTGTTGAGAAAATACTCACCCTTTATAATACAGGGAATCTCAGAAAGTGCAACTGATAAGTAGATAGTGCTGTTGAAAAAAATTACAAATTTGCTGCAAACATGCGTTCTAACGTTTTCCTATTCTGAGACACTACTACCTAAACGTGGTATTTAAGTCACAAAGCTGGTTGAAGGTTTTTTTTTAATGTTCCTTGCATGTTGCAAACATCTTCAGTGATATATCAGGAGTACAAATGAGTTTTGATAACATCGCACAATATCGCCACTATACTAAAAGTGGGAATTCCATAGGTCCGTCTGTACGTTTAGAAGTACATATTTCTGTCAGGTTATTCGAGTACTATCACAAAGTAGTAGACTATTCTGTCTATTACTTTTCAGTAAAATTTCAACACTTGATTCTTGATTTCCGTACAAGAAAATAGCATAACTGAATCCCCCAACCATGTTCATACATGACTTGTACATATATTTTAACTATAGATTCTTGAGGCCAAAGGAAACCATTTTTTCATTCTCCATTTTTCTGAATTCGGCTCTGTTAAAAAGAAATAACCTTTTGAAAAAAAATTGGGCCAAATACGTGCCTGATACGATTCTCTGCAAACACCTCAAAGTTCATATTTTCCGCTTGAAATTGAGGTGATTAGATTATTAGATGTTCTGGTGATACATTCAGAAAATACTCAAGCACATACCTTATTTGAAAATTAATGTTACAAACACGATATTTCCTAACAATAACACTCAGTTTTGTAAGATTATTACTGCAATTGAAAAGCCATATTTCTCCCACAAAAATTAGTTCCTTCTTTGATTTTCCTGAAGATTTAGTTTGTAAACACTAACAATTTGTTCATATTCTCCTCGAAATTAAAAAACTATCTCATAAAAAATTGTTTCATCACTTACCTATCCTAACTCCACCTAGGTCATAGGCTTCGAGGTCAATGACGAAACCTAACCCATCTTCTGTGATATTTCACAGAACTTTAGAGAAGAGGATGCCAGATTGCTGATTTTCTCTTCAAACAATGGTATAGGCGAAACCAAGGAAGCAGTATACGTCCCCTATCGTTAACGGATGAACTATCGCAATGGCACTAGTTTTGTTTACTTTTCGCTAAAGGCGTCTAGGCGTTGCTCTTTGGAATTGCCCAACGAATAGTTCTGATTCTATCCGATATAGCGCTACGATCCTAATTTCAGTCGCCTTAAAACCAGGGGCCAGGGGGGGCCATGGCCCCCCCTGAGATTTTGATGGCCCTAACGTTTTTCAGCATGAAATTTTTACGGGTTTCTTCGGGCGCCCATGCAAACAGGTGATGATTGTGATGTGAAGACTTTCAGTGAATTGATGTAATAATAACCGTGTAGTGTCGAGTTAAAATTCCAAAAAGATATTGCTTAGATATATATTTTCCTGAAGGACCGGCAACAATAAATTTTTAATAAGAACTGTACGTATAAAATGTGTAATTTCATGCTCTTAGAAGTCAATGTCATCAACCACATTTGTGGGATTTCGTCATTACATATCTCTTCATCCAATCATAGAGATTTTAGTCTTGACAAAGTTGATAAACATTCTGACAACATTGTTAACTTGTTAAGAGACCAGAGAAGAAATAATATTCGATGATATTTAATTCAGGGAAGCATCCAGATTATTCTTGAAATTAATGATTTTTTTTCCTCAAATTTCATGGTATACAAATAGGAATAACTCGAAAACGACGCGTTTTATTGCAAAAACATAAGAATACTTTTATTTTCTAAAATGGTTGATTCTTTCGTAAATATGAACCGTTTATCTTTTCCAAGTGGTTTTATAGTCATTTTGCATGAATTTATGAGTCGACTACGCTGTATCTTTTATACTAGGAGAAACATTGAATGAGTTCTGATTGAGGAATAACAATCAACCAGAATTCTCGAATAAGGCGGAATTCGATAACAAAACTGAAGAACCCTCGAAAGCTCCAATATAAGAATATTAAAATCCACGATCTACTACTACGTCCGATGAAGGTGACAGAGAAAGAGAGCCCAGAGAAACACCCACACACATACACGCCACCCCAATCAACAGCCCCTCTCCACATCTAAAAAACTCGATCAATACATAAAAATTTCATATTGAAAATGAGTGAAAGGCTCGAGAGCAGGCATAAAGAAAGGGAACAGTCGCCGTCTCTCTTCATCCCTTGGAATTTCTCGCAGTCTGAGTTCTACAATCCAGCCTTGATTATACCGGGATGCTGTGTGTGTACACGATTTCGTTTAATTTCACAGGATACAATCGGGGAGAATTCCTCGGAATTCGATATTTTGACAATTATAGAAATTAGCCAAAATATGACTATATAAGTACTAATGCTAATGAGTAAAAGAATCATTCACTTTTATCTGCTTATTGTTGGAAAAAAGTTGAATACAAGATGCGTTACCGATGTCAAAATGACACTGACATTTGACAAGTTACAACTTACTTTTCTATGCCATAACACGTAGGCATAAAGCGATTCACAATGTAAATAGATATAAAACCGTATGATTATAGCTTTCACATCTAATTTATAGCTGAATATTTTAATTACGAAGGTACCTAATGTATAGCTTGATTTACCATTTCGTATCAAATACATTATCATAATGATAGGCGTATCGGTTCCATTCAAGAAAGACTCTTATTTATGTGTGCATAAATTTATTTCTTACCTAATCGGTGTGATTGAGATCATTTTATATTCAATCTCATTCATCGGGATGTGAACGGCTAGCATTTCAAACATCTGAGGTGATTCTGTTAAAATTATTATTCCCATTCGTCTAAATTAAAAAAAAACTCAGATATTCTCCAACTGAAACTTCGTCGACTTTCGATGCGTATGGTACAGCTCTTATTCTATGGCTATTGCGAACCAGAAATAGGTATACTCCATTCACAATTATAAAATCACAACTCTGGCCTTGGAAATTTGACACATTCCACTCTCTATCGAAGTTATGACGTTTTTCAAAATATTCAAAATATGTTCCCAGTCAACACTATGTTGCCCTTTCTACTTTCTTAGCGTATTTCTCAGAATTGATTCGGAAAATGAATGAATTGGAAGAGATGTGATGGACGAAAATAATTAACGTTTATATGAATTGATAGAAAGGATTTCTTTTCTAGTTATTTGCATGAAAAGTACAAGAGATCACTGTTGAAATATATTATTTTTCGCCATGGAAGAAAATTGCATTGCTTCCACATGATTTTCATATGCATGCCTGTGAAGATTTAATGTTTATTACCCTCTCGAACTGAAAGTTCAAGACTTGACATCAATTGTTGAATCAAGAATAATGGAACATTACATCCCTCTACTGGAATCCAAATAGTTGAAGGGAGTTCTGATGCAACAGGAACTTTTTCTTGGAACATAAACTCAATAGCAAACTTAATAAAAATAAGAGTAGAAGATATACATTTCATTTATTTGATCTTATGAACAAGGAGTAAAATATTCTGACTATATAGTAATTTATTACTTTAAAAAATATTCATACATTACAACCACAGTAGGTTTGTACAAATAATATGGAACAGGTCAAACATATACTTAACATTTATCATTCACCTGTTCTAAAATAAGACACAAACTCCTCCACATTATAGGGCCCCTACAGCATTAAAAGCTTGTGTCTCTTTTGAAAGAAGTAGCACTAGATATAATATATTCTTTCGATTAAGAGCAAATACCTACCGTTGAATGTTACATACACAAATTTCTTCAAAATGGGCTTATACGAAGTGGTTCTTTTTCTGAAACGTGAAAACGATCAACAATAATCATTTAGAGACCGATGATGGCCATCCAAAACCCGTTTACTTACGAAAATCGTGCAATTTCATTCTGCAAGTTCTTTCCTCATAATTCCTCGAAAATCCTACCTGAACCATATTTTCCGGTCGCTTTCGTGAAAAAATCGTATAAGGAAGCCTTTTTTTGTCCATTTACACATTCCAAATAAATTTTGAGCACCAAAAACGATACCGAAACTAACCAAACTTCTGGGGGACCGGAATTTCGTTTGAAATCTTTCCAAACGGCCAGATACCTAAAAAAAACTTCGTTATCAAGTGTAAAAAAGGCGATTAGTACTTACTTTTGCTTTATTCGTGCTTATAAATCGATTTTTGTTCCAATTCAAATTTGCCGTTTGTATCCATGTCAAAATATCTTTGATACTTTTACTTTGATGTAAACAAAGAAACTGGCAACGCCGTTTTGTCATTAAAGATATTCTCTGTACGCGCACAGATTTTTTATCAGGTGCACCAATTCTTGAAAACGAAACCATGGCCAGAGTTGTGATTTTATAATTGTGAATGAAGTATTATAGGTTGGCAACATATCACTTTCTTGATACATGTTACTGTAAGTTCTATGGTTCGCAGCCTTTCGAATAGATCCGTCATCCGATGCCGAGAGGAATCCGCGTATGGCCGATACGAATCGGCCATAAATCATGGCGGGACGTAATTCGACGAAATTGGGCCCGGCCATATTCGCATTATAAGTCACGGAACCTTTCTGGACGTTGCTGGCTTGTCGCAATTCAGCTTTAGCACATTATAAATTTTTGACAAGTTCTCGTGCGAGCATCGAACAAGTCATCATTCGGCATCTTTCCCGCGGTGTTTTGGATGCGTGTCAGCCAGTCATAGAATCGTTATTGAGTGGTTACATGCCGTCGGGTGATCGAAGTTGGTGGATCAGTTAAATGTGGGGTTCTACAAGCCTTGACAAGGCTAATTATCAGTCTCCTGCAGAGGTTTGCGCGCCGTTCCAACGATGTTTTATGCGATCCGATGCCCACAGCTTATCGAACTGCGCGAGGTTCGATTGGAAAATAATTAGAGACCCACGCGTTTTTTATCGATGGTCCGCGCTCGAACGGATCCCGCCGAAGATCACAGAGGGATGAAATAATCGGATCTTAACCCAATCAGAGAGGAAAAATTACTTTATTTCTATGAAGTCTATGGTTCTTATGACATCATGGCCGTCTTCATAAGAAGCCATGACATACAATGTGGCAACGACGTATTTTCGACGGAAATTGTTCTCTTCTAATAACTACTTTTCTTCTAGTTGGCTGCAGAGAGGGTCGATGTTCGTAGTTTCGTCCTCACAATTCTTGAAACTCTTGAGGTCTGATGGAGATTGGCACAGGGAATCTTTGATAGATCTGGGAGCCGGAGATGGAGCTGTGACAGCTCAGATTTCACCTTTTTTCTCGAAAGTTTATGCCACCGAGGTGTCGAACACGATGAGGAATTTGTTGAGAACCAAAGGATTCAAGTGAGTATATTCAAATGAATGCAATTTTTGAATATTGCTCATTTAAAGTGGAAAATTCCTCATTTTAACAGTGATAATCAGAAATCTACACGAATAATTAGTCGGCGTATTCTTCGGAAAAAAACATTAATGAAATACGTGTGCAAATTATGGACAATTTTCCTCGCGCAAAACCAGCGTAAAGGCACTTAAACGACAAGGACGGAATCTCGTAGAGATTCGAAGATGGTATTTTAGCACATTCGGGCGATAGCCGTACTAATTAGTCGATGTAAATTCTTGATTAAGGCCCATAAAAGTTAACTACACTCTTCGGTTGTTGCAGTCCATCCACTCGTTTATGCACACCGATTTCAAACGTCTGTGAGTCGGACACGAGAGCGAAATATTGAAAAAACCAAATTTCGTAACAACACCAAGTTTTGTGGGATTATGTCTTCAATTTAAAAGCCATATTTCTTACGCAAAAATGCACCTCTTCTTTGATTTCGTCAAGCTAAGTTTGTAGGCATTAATAGTTCATCCATACCTTCAAAAATATCTCAATAAATCATTACAAAATTAAAATGCTCGTTATTTTAGTTTGTGTTTTGAAATTTTTCGTATTTACCTAATTAATGTCCCCAAGTAGATGGGAAAGAGAGTCTATGTACCTTTAGATGAAATTGTCAATTCATTGGAGGAATGTTCTGACGAATATTTACTGAAAATGCGTGCGTATTGAAGAAGCAACATTCTATCGAATATAAGTCCTGCCGTTTCAGTTTGTTCTCATCCCAGGATAAGGCTATATGTCTCTGATGACGGCTAATAAGCCAGAAACCGGTAAGGCATTGTCTTCCTGTGGTGGTGCCACCTGGTGGTGTACTTTGGAAATTGGATCTCTACCAGTCCATTTCTCACATTCTATCGAATTATCGAAAAAATGTCGGAATATGTCTGTCACAACAGATCCGGAACAATTTCTTTGACAGTTGCTGTCATTATTGATAGCTGCTGTTATTCTTTGACAGTTGGTGTCATTTGTGACAGCGGCTGTCATTCTTTGACAGTTGCCGTCTTTTTTGACAGCTGCTATCATTCTTTGACAGTTGCTGTCATTTTTGACAGCTGCTGTCATTCTTTGACAGCTGCTGTCACTTTTGACAGCTGCTGTCATCTTTGACAGTTGCTGTCATTTTCGACAGTTGCTGTCATTTTTGACAGCTGCTGTCATTTTTGACAGCTGCTGTCATTTTTGACAGCGGCTGTCATTTTTGACAGATGCTGTCATTTTTGACAGATGCTGTCATTTTTGACAGTTGCTGTCATTTTTGACAGTTGCTGTCATTTTTGACAGTTGCTGTCATTTTTGACAGTTGCTGTCATTTTTGACAGTTGCTGTCATTTTGGACAGCTGCTGTCATTCTTTGACAGTTGCTGTCAATTATTGAAAGAAATTATGACATTATTGATATTGGTAGCTACCGAGTTCCGCGAAATATTCTGATTTCGTCCAGACTGAATCGCCAGTCATAAACAGAGTATCCGTCTTCAAAAACATGAGAATTCTATGGCCAATCAAGCTAAGTAAAGCTCCCTAATTAAGTCCGGCACTCTGTTTTACGAGCCGAGTTTTACTACTATGAATAAGACTCAATCAACAGGTCTACGGGGAATGGATTTAATTGTAGATGTGTGAGGCTGTCTTGGGTTTCGTCGGAATTAAAATCTTTTTCTGAGAGTTATAATCACTGTGTCAGTAGCAAGTTTGCCATTTGCATCTTCAATACTTCGACTTTTTTGCATTTTACATAAAACAAAAATTTGAAAATCCCTTATGGTCTATAAAGATAGGTATGCTAGATAGACCTGGCTCTATGGTTGATTGGGTCCAACCATAGACTCGAAAATTACAGGACTCGCAACATTTTCGTCGCCATCTATCGGGGTGATACACCAACATAAACAATAAATTATTATAAATTTGACTATTAGATGCCGCGGCATTATTCTAACATCACGAACCTAACCTATTTCCTAGGAGCATAGAATAACTGGAGAGAAGGCTCCCCTACTAAGATGACTAGAATAATGGTGTAGGCACTGATTAGATTTTGTTTCGACCAAATTGAGAATATTAGCAATGTTTCGTTCTTTCCACTTCAGGTGGCGCTATTCAGAAATTATGACTGATTTTTATCAGTTATTTCAAATATTTCAATTTATTCTGGCGAAAGTGGCGTGTTAATGGTCGATAATTTTGTCAAGCAATAATGTATATTTATATTCTTGACATCCTGATGTATATTAGTTCTTAGGAAAAGTAGAAAACTTTCATTATAAAAAGATGCCATTCTGCTGTCATGTCATAATTGACTTTGGCAAATCAGCTGTTGATACATCAATCAAATTGACAACGGAAAATGCACTGAAATGAGATTGCGGTGGCGCAACGAAACATTGCTAATTTTTTCGATTTGGTCGAACGTCATTCCATTCAAAAATTGACGAGTGCCTACACCATTATTCTAGTCATCTTATCCCCTACGAAAATGAACTGCCAAAAACGTCCGAACATGTCAGTTTGCCGCAAGGTCACGAGATGGCGACAACGTCGTTGGTTCCTACAACATGGCTATCCTTAATAAAATTATCTTTAATGGTTATTCGTTGTTATAACTCATTAGGTCCCATTTATTACTATATCATAATATATATTCTTTTGAAAGAATAATACATACTTTTTTTCGGAAATCCGACAATATAATGCATATAGCACGTGTAAAGAAATGGCTACAAGGATCAGATTGAATATAGGAAGAAAAATCTGTTTCCCGCTCCGAATCTAAGTGTTAGCAGAGGGAATGTAAACGGAGTACCATACAATTTTGCCTATAATACACGAGAACAGATAAAACCTCAGTCTTCCCGTATAATAATAATAATACTTACCTGAATGTTCGCTTTTTTCGATAAGGATATTGTTTTGACAAATTTAATACCGATCACAGACTTCCCATAAAATTGCGCATAAAAAGTTGATTAGAATAAAGCGATGATATGTCATCAATATTGTCTATGTTATGATTTATGGCCATTTTCAATTAAAAAGAAAATGTATCAATAACAATGACAGCCACATTATATTCTTTGCAATTGTAGCGCCATAGAACAAAATATCTGACATGTTACTGAATAAAGGATCTCAGCGTTATCTATCGGGCGTCAAACGAAACTCTAACCTCCGCCGTTATTGGCAGTTCAAAATGATCTGTCGAGCGTATGAAGCCTTCCCTCCAGTTATTCTATGCTCCTAGCTATTTCCAATGTTTTTCATGTGAGCATGCCGAAAAAAGTCACCACAAGATCTCTCATTCCGAAAATATGCTCATTCTATTACAGATTTCATTTCTTTCTATTACAGATTTCATTTCATTCGAAGGGATCTGTAATTTTCGAGTCTATGGTTGGACCCAATCAACCATAGAGCCAGGTCTATCTAGCATTCCTATCTTTATAGAGCCGTTGTAACCCTTGTTTTCTGTTCATAGAAAAAAAAATGAGAGACGATTAATTATTAAAGATTGGTATCCCATTCCGTCAAACTCACAAAAAAAAGAATACATTTGGCCACTTCTGAGTTATTCTTAATTTTAAATCAAATTCACGAATTCCGACCGGCACTGGTACTCTTTTCGCATTTTCCCTTCCCTCGCGACGAACCTCACTTCCGCTCGCCACGTCTACGAAAATCCTGTCTACTTGCGAATCTTCCTTTCTTTCCAGTTCTTACCCTATTTCAAGCAAATCAGTCCTTCTATAAATCGATCTTTTCGGGAGTTCTATAAGGAAATTTGTGTAAAGGCGTCAGTTTGAACTAATGAATGATCCTTACATAAAAAATAGATTAAGTAAAGCATTGATTTGAAATCAGAAGCTTTTGAGTATTTGTTCACCCATCTTGTTAGTAGAGTCACCTTGTAGATAGATTCGCATTCAAGTAGCAACGAATGCGTCGAAGTTTGGATACTAAAATGTCCTTCGGTTATACCCAGTTGTGTTAATCACTCATGATACACATAAAAGGTAGAATTTTAACAGTTATAACTTTTCAGGGTTTTGGAAGTGGAAGAATGGGATGTAGATAGAAAATATGACATGATTGCTTGCCTGAATCTTCTCGATCGGTGCAACAACCCAATCCAACTCCTGAAGCAAATAAGGGAAGCTTTGAAACCAGACGGCCTAGTTTTCCTAGCCTTAGTTCTACCATTTTCTGCCTACGTCGAGATTGGTGAGTATCATTCTTTTCATTTCCTTCATCGTGATATCATAATAATCATAATTGTTTCTTTTCAGGATCCAGAAACCATAAACCCGAAGAACTCCTTCCGATAGTTGGCAGCAGCTTCGAGGAACAGGTTACCAGTCTCATAAAAGATGTCTTAGAGCCAAACGGTTTCAGCGTGGAGTCCTGGAGCAGGGTACCTTATCTGTGCGAAGGAGATCTGCGACAATCTTATTACTGGCTGGACGATGCAGTATTCGTCTTGAGAGCTACCAATGAAGACAGTTCGAATTGATTTCAACTTCGAAAAGGTGTTGGTATTGTATATTGGAGGGATTCAACCAAAGTCACTATCACACATTGCCATAAAAACAGTATTTTACTTGTGTACATTGATATCAGACGACTCGTGGAAATCTATTTGATTTTTACCAGATAAACCCCAAATAAATGTGATAATTTTGAGTTGAAGTTTTCTTTGTTTCCAATTGGCCTTATATTGGCTGTATCTTAATATGCGAAAGGTAAGATTGGTTATGAATTATCGTATAAACTCAATAAAGGAGGTAGCCATTTTGTAATATTCTGATTGAAACTCACTGATAGTCACCAATGTGATTGAAATAGAACATTCAGAACTGAGAAGTCTAGAATTTCATTGAAACTGTTTCCTCTCAAATCCATTTATTTCAAAATCACTCTCTTTATCAGATTCATTTTGAGATTTTCCTCTCATCACCATAGACCTAGAATTCTAGGTCTATGCTCATCACTCGTTTGGCTTTCTATTTTATTTCTGTGCTCACTTTCCTCTCTTGCACTCTCTCCAATCTTTGGATGTGATTATCACAGGTTTTCTTCTATGTATTCATCATCCCTCTATGTTTAAATACATAGAAATAGACTTCTATCAGTACGATTTTCCTTTCACTACTTTAACTTTTTCTTTCCTCACAATTTTAGCTGATTCTTGATCGTTTGATGCGCCGAACTTATCGTTAATGTCGTTATCTGATCGTTCGCTTTATCTTATCAGTTTCACTTTGTTTTCATTTTTTCAAAATGGTTCAGAAGCTTCTTCTGGATATTTTGATTTCTTTCTTCTTCAAATTCTTGCTTTGTATCTTCACGCCTCTCCTTTAATGATTTCTCCGCGGAGTTTCTTCGTAAATTGTAAAGCTCCTTCATTTGAGCAATCCAACCGCTGTCAAATATTTTTTGAGGTTAGGGCTGGTGGACGGTGGTCAAAGGTCAAACAATGGGATTTTAGCTTCATTCTTGTAGATACATTTTCTTCGTAGGCACCGAATTAAGCAGTATTCAGTTCATGTAAAACTGATGAATAATGAATATTCAAATTTTATAAGCATAAAAAGTGACAGGTTGACGTGCTCTGATAAATATTCATACTTCCACAACCATTTCTACAAGCCCGCTATCCTAAATTTGTGATCACCTACCTCGGTAAAATTTTCTTCATCAGTGTGCATCACTGGTTCAGTAAACATTACAATATCAAAATATTTTAAACGAATCACCCTCCCTGATCTGAAAAAACCCAACATCTACGCCCATGGTCGCACCAAATAACCACAGAACAAATAAATTGGAATCATCATTGTTCTGTCAAAACATGCTCTGTGAGTCTGTGATAAAAAAAATTTGAACATAACCACACATTCAAACAAGAAGCAAAAACATTCAAAATATTAAGAAAGGGATTGAAATAAGTCAAATATAATACCAAACTTTCAAATTAATCGAAGATGCCGTATAAATACATCGGTCGAACAATAGACCATAGGGGCAAAACACTATGGGAGATAGTTGGAAACCTGAAAAATTTTGGGGTTGGGCGAATGGTAGTTAGAAACAGTTTCGAGCGCTACCCAGAAAAATCATACATGAGAATACTAAAAGTGGAAGCTTTACCCAACCCAGAAAAGCCTAGTATGGATGTAAGTTAGGTTAGAGTGTGTAACGAAACCGTTCTGATTATGTTATCCTACAGGAACGACGAAGAGTGATAGTCCATATTGATGAAATTTTTCGAGGAAACAGGTCTACTGCGCACTCCATGATTAATTTAGCCAGTTATAAGGCTGATTACAAACTTATACCTAAAGATGAGGAACACAAATACATAGAAGATAAAGCAGTGGCAACGAGAATTGTACCAAGAACGGTAGAATTACCTCCTTTACTGAAAGAACTAGTTAGGAGAGAAAATTTAGCTAAAGGAGACCCTGTTGACAAGGACAATGAAGTAGAAGTAGCATATGTACAAGGTCCTTATGCGAAATATCGAATAGCCAAAGAAGGTGAAAAACCTGATTTTGAAATAACGATGGGACTCGGAACCCCTGCATCTCCCAGCTTATATGAAGGCATTGGCTTGAATTTTTCGAAATAATGATTTAAAACTGCTATTATAATGTATAATAAAAATGTGTGATAGTTTTTTCCAATTATTTTGATTGGCTAATTGTTGGATACAAGATGCTCATTGATGTTGATATATAAGTGAAAAGTTGATTATATTCGGGCCCACGTTCAGAAAAAATTGCATCGCCCAATGTTTGAATTATTTCTTTATTTTTGGAAAAAGATCATTCTCGTAGATACAGGAATCTTCTCACATTATTCCTTTTTGGTTGCGCGCCCTCTTTCATGATATATGAAAAGTAGGAGGCAGAGTGGTGCCAGACATGAAGTAAACTGCAAAACTTCTTCAAGCCGTTTTTTCGCGTTACATTTTTTGAGAAGATTGCGTCTGCGAATTGATTTTGAAAATTTTAGTGCATTTGATGATGAATGTTAAGGAGATCTCTCGTGTCCATAAATCGAAATGCCTTTGATGAAGTCACTTTTCTATTTATTTTCGAGATAACCTTCACTGATGACGTAACGTAACAAATTTTTTGACTGGATTCACCGCAAAAAAACGATTTTAGTGTTTTGTGTATAGACCATAGAATAGAAATCCATCCAGTTCAAGTGTCAAATCAAAAAGTTAATCTGTCACCTTTGGGTTCTCATTTTTCGGAAATTTTCATTTACATTATATAACTTCAATTACCAAAAGTCCTAAGAATGGCTGCGAAAAGAATTGTGAAAAGCTCAATTAAATGGTCCGAACTCGCGGAAAGGGTACCGGAGCACCAAAAGGCAGTTTATCAAGCCTTTAAAACGAAATCCGATAACTATTTGAGAAGGTGAGTTTCATGATGTAACCGTTTTTCCTGCGGTTAGCACCTTACCAAGCCCTAATTGTATTATAGCATTAAATTGAGTTTATTCTTTCAAACATTTTTGTGCAAAAAGCACTTGAAAAAGTCAAAAATGTCTTGAAGATTGACTGGGATAGTGAACAATCACTTAGCAAGTTATTCACCTAATCTCGTCTTCATATGGCTCAAATTCGAGCCAGAGGTGGATTCAAGTTGCAACCTGGAAGTTTTGCTGGACGTCAAATATTGAAGCATATCTTCAAAAATCATGCTTAAATTGAGCATGTTTTCAGGGTTTTGGCTTACCCTGAAAATCCACCAGCGATCGACTGGTCCCATTACAAGGCAACAGTTCCCATTCCAGGAATGGTCGAGGAATTCCAGAAGCAATACAGTGCGTTGAAAGTACCATACCCAGCAGATACCGTTTCCAGTCAGATTGATTCTTTGGAAAAGGAGATCAGGGTAGACATCGAGAATTTCAAAAAGGAATCTAATGCTGATATTGCCAAGTAAGTATTGAAATTTACACAATACTTCCAGAACAAAACAATGTTATGACAGTTTCTATTTTGATGGTTCTGTTGTGCTCCAAATCTACCAAATTTCTTCTATTTATTATTACAGATACCAAAAAGAACTCGATCACTTGAACAGCCTGCTTCCATACAATGAGATGACCATGGAAGATTTCAAGGACGCTCATCCAGATATTTGTCTGGATCCAGTCAACAGACCAACTTTCTGGCCTCACGATGGTACTGATAACTTAGAAGCGGAGAAGGAAGGTCATCACTAGATTGCACATGATAAATTAGTTGAATGTTATTAAAAAATGTAGTTATGAAAGTTTTACGCTAACTCTCAATATACAATCTACATTTACCCATTTATGCCTCTGAAAAATAAGAAAATCTTTCAAAGCCTGTGTTTTTCTTGAAAATTTTAATTCTTACAACGCATTGGAAACATACTTTTTCCGATGCCAAAGCCCGTAAGAGCAATAATTTTTTCAAAAAAAATCGTTTCAACATGGTTGAATAAGGATTTTTAGTAATTTCTTTAGTAACTAATAGACGGCGCAACGGATTACAGAAAGTTTTCTGTAATTGCTGTGTTCGTTCCACCTTTTGTACTGGTGACTCACCATTCTCAATAATAGATGGCGCTTCAAGTAAAAAGAATCAGGAATTTCATTGATGTTCAGTGGTTATGGCCACGATGCAAAAATTTATAGCGTGGTATGCTGTCATTAATTAAGGTACAATTCTATGTTCCGATTTTTGACACTTATCAGTCGTTTTGTTTTCCGTCCGTCTGTGCGTTGACGGAAGGATGGAGGTGTAGAATGTTATCTTATGGTGTTTGTTAATAATGAATTCCTTGGTTTTTTGTGATAATAGTGAATGAACACTCGGTCATGAACAAAGTATTCGCGATTATTCGATTGTGATCTATGCATTTAGGTTGAGATTTTCTATCATCAAAATATTGTCTCAAAATAAGGTCAGTATTTTTCTTATCCTATGTGACAGATCATTCTTTCATAATATGTAGTTTCTGAGAGAAAAATAAAACTGTTTTGAGAATATCTTCCACGTATTTTTCGATTATGTTTCACTGAGAATCTGAATGGTAAATGGACACATCGGAATTATGAAACAAAGAGGAAATTACTGGACAAATGCAGATGAATACGACTACCCTGCAATGAGTGAATCAGATTTGCATTATGTAGTTGTAGTTTGGGAATTATGGTTCAATACTGAGAACTTGCCAAAAAAAATCAGTACTCAGTAGTTGAGGATACTTTTAAACCTCAATGCACAAAAGTAATGCTGCATGTTGAAATTATTCGACACATAAAAGAGGCTGCAAAATCATATCTGCATTATTCTACAGGACGTATACAAATATTGAAGTCAGTAGTCGAATTAATGCTTCTATCGTTCATTTCAAATCATTTCTCATATAAATGTAGATATAAACAATTTTTGATGTACATTTGAGTATTTCTTACTGATTAACTCATACTTTTGAAGCTTTGCTTAGAGTTCTCAAAGTTCTGAATTGAAATATGTGTGAAATAAAGAAGAAAATTCTTGGAAAATATGATGAACGTAGGTGAGTACTTGGTAAAGTTGGGTATCGATATAGATGGACTTCATTGTGGTAATTCACTCAAAAAATGATATTTTATTCACTCAATAAGGGTATTGATTCATATTCTTTCTTTCAATGGGTGAAATCTCTTCCTATTTTTGGCTGGTAATGATATCGTTTTGCAACAATGACTAAATTAATTTAGCAACAAAACATGCGTTGAAACTGTCCATATCTTAACAGAATGTGATTTCTCCACATTTCAACCACAAGGGAAGTCCGTAAATGATATCAATAACGAAACAACGCGAAGAAAAGGACAAGAATCATTTGAATACAAAAGAATGCGATATTGTCATCGATGGTTGTCTTACGAACCTTCGTTACATTATTTTAAAATATTGAGTGGGTGGACTCGAGTAAAATTCCCGGCCCCCATGTACTCTTTCCATTGTTGTAGAGGTTCATTGGTATTGTACTTGGGTATCGTTAAAAATGAAAATATGATCGAACTGCAGATAAATATTTCTCAATTTCAATGATGGAGTTGAATATTAGCTGCAGGTGAGTAATGAGAGGTGTGTACCATATGGAATTGGATTTTTATGTATTGGTTCTCAGCCTTCTCTGAAAGCCATGAAATCTGAGAATTGCATAGTACTACCGTTCGCTGTGTGATTCAGATTCTTTTTTACATAATTCGACGGTAGTAAGGAAAAAGCTGGCGTTTTTGGATTTGTTCCAATCTACAGAAACTATCTACAGGGTCTTTCACGAGGAACCTCACCCATATTTATACGGGAAACTACTGAACGTATTTTCATGAAATTCAGCACTTATAAGTATTTCACGATGCTGATGAAATCTAAAATATTTTCAAGGCATGAGCACCTCCGGTTTTTCCGGAAATGACGTCAACTTCCGTTTTTCAAATTAGAACACCATTTTTTTATTGCAGAAATAGATTCCTTAGAAAATTTCAAGTTATTTTGATGTAACATTTTTCAGTTTTGGTTGGAAAATTCTCTCTGAGCGGGAAAATTCGAAAAAAAATCGAAAATAGAGCTCCGCTGAAACAAGAATAACTTCGAGGTTTTTGGATTGAAAATTTTCATTTTTGGGATTTTTCAAGATGTAAGATTAATGTATCCACTTTGAAAATCGAAATCGCGATTCATGATACAGGGGGTGAAAAAATCGCTTTCAAAGTTAGTGATGACAAAATCGTGAAAAATCAATTTTTTCAAATTAGAACCCAATTTTTTTATGGCAGATATTGAATCTACGTTAAAAAATAATGTGAGTGTATGCATCACAC
The DNA here is from genome assembly GCA_951802165.1 of Adalia decempunctata. Classification (NCBI taxonomy): domain Eukaryota; kingdom Metazoa; phylum Arthropoda; class Insecta; order Coleoptera; family Coccinellidae; genus Adalia; species Adalia decempunctata. Next base: position 1,816,584 of record OX637695.1, on the reverse strand, counting down.
CCTTGCCCTAAAGTGGATATGTTTTACATTCTTTTTTTTTAATGATAGATATCATTAATTACATCTGCCAAATTCCTCTTTATTCAGTAGCATTTTGTGTTTACTATTAATTTTGTCATAATTCGTATTAAGTTATAAAATCGATCACTATGCCTAATTTTACCAATGAAGATTATTTAAATCTCATTCTACTTCATGGAGAATGTAATAAAGTTGTAGATAGAACGATTCGACTGTTCATTGAGAGGTTTCCTGACCGACCCAGACCAACGAGAGATACCATTAACAGAACCATGACAAACTTGAGAAATGTCGTATCTTTCGTTAAGAAAACTATGCACAGAGAAAAAAAGTGTAGTAGAAGATGAGAACAACGAAATTACAGTTCTTGCATATTTTCGTGTGAATCCTCAAAATTTTCTCAAAGATGCCGAGATTGATATGGGATTATCTCAATCGAGTGTTTGGAGAATATTAAAAAAACATAAAATGCACCTATATAAATTCAATAGGGTACAGCATTTGAAGGAAACTGATTTCGTCAGGAGAACAGAGTTTTGCGAAGCTATGATGATTCGATTTCAAGAGAATGAAAACTTTTTGGACTGTATAATTTGGACAGATGAATCTAAATTCACAAAGAATGGTTCTTTCAATAGGCATTACAGTAATTATTGGGATGAAGAGAACAACCACCACTTCAGACAATGGAACTTTCAAGAGACCTGGAGTTTCAATGTTTTTTGCGCCATCAAAAATAATGCAATTCTCGATGTTCACATTTATGATGGGACTTTAACTGGTAAGATAGAACACTACACATGTTTGCATTATTTGAAGAATGTTCTCCCTTAGGAGTCGGTTTCAAGAAGGGGTGAAAAATCTACAGCATGGTTCAAATAACAGTTCCTGAAAATTTCATCTTTTTGGCGTGAAGGGAAAAGAAATAGCTGAAAATTCAAGACGAAAAACAGTTTTTTGTGAATAACTCAGAAAATATCCATTTTAGGGCAAGGGTGTGATGCATACACTCACATTATTTTTTAACGTAGATTCAATATCTGCCATAAAAAAATGGGGTTCTAATTTGAAAAAATTGATTTTTCACGATTTTGTCATCCCTAACTTTGAAAGCGATTTTTTCACCCCCTGTATCATGAATCGCTATTTCGATTCTTAAAGTGGATACATCAATCTTACATCTTGAAAAATCCCAAAAATGAAAATTTTCCATCCAAAAACCTCGAAGTTATTCTTGTTTAGGCGGAGCTCTATTTTCGATTTTTTTTTCGAATTTTCCCGCTCAGAGAGAATTTTCCAACCAAAACTGAAAAATGTTACATCAGAATAACTTGAAATTTTCTAAGGAATCTATTTCTGCAATAAAAAAATGGTGTTCTAATTTGAAAAACGGAAGTTGACGTCATTTCCGGAAAAACCGGAGGTGCTCATGCCTTGAAAATATTTTAGATTTCATCAGCATCGTGAAATACTTATAAGTGCTGAATTTCATGAAAATACGTTCAGTAGTTTCCCGTATAAATATGGGTGAGGTTCCTCGTGAAAGACCCTGTATATGTTTTCCGTCTTATGCATTTTTCTATATCTAATATCGAAGTACTTGGTGGTCACTAAAATGCGTTACTGAAGTTGGCCATTTGGTCATGCCAATTCCACGTTGCCAAATGCTATTTTGCAGCTTGTTATGGGGAAGTTTTTGATTTGAATTAGAAATGTACCCATAAATTTTGACGAATGAATCGTAATGAGAAATGGAAAAAATGAGTATCTCAAAAATTATTTAAATTTTTCAATATGGCAAAAGTAATGTTAGTTAATTTAAAATTGTGAGTTAATTTACAGACGCAGATGAGTGATCAGATAAAGCATCTTCATTCAATTCTTTCCAACGAGATGAAGATTTAATGAACATAATGCGGGTTGTAATAATTAATAACAATCTTGTCCATTCTATTGTATTGATATCAACCCAAGGATTTCTCTTGCGATACGATATGATCGAGGAGGTCATGTTTTTCATTTCGATACTTGGAACTCAATATGTTCATAATTTATGTATATGTATGACTTATCTATGAAAAAAATTGAAGAATATTGTGTTCGTGGTGTTAAAATCTTTCAATACATCGAGTCTATTTGATTTTTTGAAGAAGAACCGTTGATTGGCAGTGCGAACGTAGAATTTCAATAGTTAGGAACAAAACCATAATTTTTACAGTATCTATCACCGTTAAATCTATGGATCGATATAGATTTGGGGTGCATAGAATTATGTGTATAGAATTATGTGTTGGGGTGTCTCCTTTCTATGGTCTAATTACTTCATATACTCGAAATAACAATAATAAAGTGTTAAAAAAGTATCAAATTTATATTGACCCTAAATAAAAATTATAATAACCAATTGCATCAATACCTGCACAAATGGAAAAAAATTATGGAAATTGTTGAAAATTTGCTTCACGATGAATAAGATGACGTTTATACAATCGCTATAGGTTTATACAGGGTGTATTTAAAGGTGGAGCTGTTCTTTTGACAGATGGTAGAACTCATCAAAATCAATCATTTCACAAAAAAAAATTATATGAATTATGCCCCTGTTTCGAGAAAATGAAAGTTGAATATTTGCTAGATGCAAGGTGAATATGAAAATTCCTCAGTCCGAACCTGCCCCGTGGCCTGCTTATCCGTGTAGATCTCAACATCTCTTGTTTTTTGCCTCCTATCATGATTCAAATAATAAACTTGTTGATATGCTTTTAATTTATGGTGAATCAAAACAAAATGCCAGTTCAGCGTCTAAGTTGTACAGAACAAGATTTCCGCTAATGTTCGCGGATGTTCATAAACCTGGAACAGAGAGATGCAGGCCAGAGTAGTATTAAGGTATTGATGCCCAAAATTATTTACAAATTTTTTAAATTGAACATTTTATATGAGAAATTTTCGGTAAAATGACTTATTCTGATGAGTTCTTTCACCTGCCAAAAAAAAAACCCTCACCTTAAAATACATCCTGAAAAAGCAAATTCGGAAAACATCAATATGTTGTTAGATTGCAGTGCAGATTTATTTTCGTACCCAAACTTTGAAACGATGGAAGTTCAAATAATCTGAAAAAACATCGCGTGTGAAAACAATCATCTGGTGGAGTCTTAGAGGTAATTTATCGTACCTAACAGCAGATTAAGACAGGCAATCTGAAACTTATACCTATCACATGTGTTCTACGGCGAGTATGGGTTCCCGCAGTTATTTTTAGAGCTTATTAGGGATAATTCGACCGCAGTAGAGATTTGAGAGATTCGTGAATTCCATATCGAATTTCTACCAACTGTCCTAATGCATATATTACACTGGCAATGGCTGGAATACGTCTGGAGAAAATTATAAAGCATGTGACACTTATTTCCTGATAACTGCTTCTGTTGACAAAACAAAGCTCAATAATAAACGCTTATCTTACAATTCAAATTATATTTCAATTTTATGGAACAATTAAAATATTTCATTAGTTAGGAATATTGACTTAAATTGCAAAAAAATAGAGTTAAAATAAGATTTTTGTGATGAAAATTCATATTAATATGATTTCAAGTTGCAAATTAATTTTAGCCTGTAGGTCTGCAGCGTATACAGGGTGGTTGAGAAAAATCGAGTAAAATAACGAAATTTTATTCCCAGAGAATTCAAGCATTTTAAGACTATCAATACAATGTATGGCCTCCACGGGCATCAATAACAGCTTGACATCTTTTTTGCATACTACACACGAGATTGTTGAACATTTCTTGAGGAATTTGGTTCCATAAACGGGGCAGAAGCTCTCTCAGATCATTTAAGGATTCTGAGGTAGGTTGATGATTATGTAATCTTCTTTGGAGCATATCCCTGGCATGTTCTATGCAATTCAAATCTGGTGAGTCCCGAGGTATTGGTAAATGTGGAATACCAAGCTCCTCGCGCGCATTCTCAACTATGGCTGCACGGTGCGGTCTAGCGTTATCGTCTAGAAATTGAAAAGTTTCAACAATAGCAGCGTGAAAATTTGGCACAACAGTGTCAATGACATGTTCCCTATAGTGTAAGGCGGTCATATTCCCAGGACAAATGTGTAGATCTGTGCGCCCGTTGAAACATACCATACCATAACACTACCCCCTCGGAATGGATGGACTTCTTGGACACAGCGACGATTACGGGGTATGCGTGGGATTGTCCATACCCTTATTCTTCGAGAATCTGAAAATCGTCCATATCTGGAGTCATCAGTGAAAAGGACACTACGCCATTGATCATTCCAATTGATATGTTGCTTTGCCCATTCCAGTCTTTGACGCTTATGGTCACTTGTTAATGGAACTCCTCTTAATGGACGTCTAGAACCTAGATCCACCTCTCTCACACGTCGTCTGATGGTTTCGATGGAAACTTGGACCCCATCTGCATTTTGAACAGTATTCCGTAGCATTCTACACGTAGATGTAGGGTTTCTTCTCGCCGAAACGGTGATGAAACGATCCTGAGCAGGTGTTGTTTTTCGTCGTCCACCAAGTCTTGGTCTTTCCAACACTGAACCTGTCTCCCTGAACCTATTCCAAAGTCGAGATATCACACTTCGGCTGACTTGGAGCCATTCCGTTACAACAACCTGAATTAGGCCACCCTGTAGCATTCCGATAGCCCTATTAGCCTCAGCGTTTGTTAATTTACGTCTTGGCATTTTCAGAAAACTCGTTTCAAATCGAAGCCGTTGATAAACTGACTTCATTTCAAAATAAGATCATTCATGAAGCATATGCAAAAAACCAAACTTCAGAAAAAAGGCGACCAGATTGACGAAATGTCTCATACTGATTTTTATTGGATCGATTCGAGTTGTTATTGATTTTTAAATGATTTTATGGCGATTTCCTCGAAGATTACATACTTTAAAAAACGATTGAATACGATATCCCTAACTCTTGTGGAGCAGTCTATTATACCATCTAATGACTGGAATATGTCCGGAGAAAATTATAAAACGTAAAGCGCCTGACACTTATTTCCTGATAACTGCTGATGTTGACAAAACAAAGCTCAATAAACGCTTATCTCACAATTCAAATTATATTTCAATTTTATGGAACAATTAAAAAATTTCATTATTTTCCGATGATAAAATTGATTAGGATATCAATTAATATTAAATTTTTATCGCGCAAAAGTTTAGACATGCACAAAATATGGTCATGAATTAAGAGATAGAAAATTGTTCAAATATTCAGGAGGTATTCGACAAAGAGTATATTCCAATTAATACTAAAATTAATTCTGCAATTCAGCAAATCTGACTCCAATTTTATGAGCACAACAGACATATTGAAATTCAAATATGGTCACTAATATTGGGTGCATTTTTATGAGCTATAGAAATTAAAAAAAAAATATGTATCTCAGAACTGAGGCTTAAACAATAATCTCTCTCAACTGGAACGACGAACCAAAAATCTACGGTTTTGTTTGTGACGTTGGACCGCCTCACACTTCTAAACTTATAGGGATGACAGGTCACCATAAATATCCAGAGCAACCCATGCACAGAGGACACACATGGCGATTCAGAGATGCAGCCGAATGACTCCCTTTTGACGAATTGCTGTTGTTGTTGAAACATAAAATCGTGAAAGCGCACCAGTCATTCTTTTTTACCGCTTCATTACGTATTCTAGGCCGTTTTCATCGACCGGATATCGTGATGGTCGAAAATATTCGCTTGGCACGTTCTTTTTCTTTCTCAGATCATCTGAATATGGTTTGTATTCGATGGCGAAACATGATAAGAGACCCTCGCATGGCGAACTCTACTGAAGACTACCCAGAACAGGTGTCGATATTGCAAGAACCATGGTTTTCGACAATCCATCTGTACGCCAAGGGTTTTTGCTTTGGGTGGTAGGTTACGAAACCAATGCCACAAGGGCCGATAGGGACAGCATATCCTATATTTCTCGCGAACTCAAAGCAGCAAGATGCATAAATCATGGGATTTTCAGTAGTAATATTCCTAGGACCTTGATAATCGACGAGATAATTTTATGAGCATCGAAAGCTCGTTCATTGGTAACAGCCCGAAGCCGAAGGCTGAGGGCTGTTTCCAAGCAACGAGCTTGAGATATTGGTTATAAAATTATGAGGCATTCATCAATGTCCGAGGAATATTCGGCAGAAAATTTTTTGACAGAAAAAATGTATAACTCAACACAACAAAACATTTATTTATTTATTTAAAGTACAATTGGTGAAAGTGCAATTCGTAAAATTCAACTCAACATTAGATTCGTTGCTGTTCTCTTGTATAGAAGATCTATTTCCACGCATAATATTTATTATCTTGTTGTGGTCTTCTTGATCGAGGTTTAGGTATGGTTTGATAGAATTTTGATTGCTATGACCAGTAATCTTCAGCAATTGTTGTTCCTATACACCACTTTTTGCTAACTGACTGACAGCTGTTGATATATTTGAATGATTCGATATCTTTTTGTCTTTGACATTCAAGCCAATTGCTTCGGCAGCATATTTAGTCCATTTATTTATGGTTTTCCTTCCAACAGGTACATTATCGTACCATTTGTCAGTTTCATTTTTCCAATATCGATTTGGTTTCAAGAATAGTCGTGGTGAGGTAATATTTTCGCCTCGTTTTGATATTAGTTTATGAAGAAGACGTACAGGGCAGCTTTGTCTCTCACTATTGGGAACCAACCATTTACTACTTGTACAGCTTTTAGAACCACCTTGCCACGTTTTACTGAATACCGGATTGTATTCAATGCGATTTGTTGGAGAACCATCGTTATTCTTCTCGATTTGAAAAAAATTCATTAAACAAGCAACTGCCTTCTCTCCTCGCCACGCTAGTTCTACTGCAGCAATATGATAAAATTTACGCATAAGACCTTCAGGAGTATTTTCATCCCATAGCAATATTATTCTGTGAACTTAAGACAAATTTAACGAAACTCAACTGGATTTACGTTTACTTGGGTCTGCTTGCAATTTTTTTCTGATTGCATCGCGGGCATCTCGGGCTGGTTTAAATATTATATTATTAAACGGGTCAATCATAATGTTGTAGTCCTTATAATACTTTTTTTGTAAGAGTTTGCTCGAAACATTCCACATTGTCTTTACCGTTGCTTCTTTGAATTCTGTTCCGTCTTTTTTTCTCATATTGACAGCCCAATCTTTGAGTATAAACGCCAATTCTTCCAAGCTTCTGCGTTCATTCAATTCGTTTGATCGTTCGTAGCAAAATTCCATAAATATTCCCCAAATATATTTGTGGCTATTGGAAGTATTTCTGGGAATGTTTTCTTTGATAAGCTGATTCATATTTTGAACATCACCAAAACGTGACATATTGAAATTTGTTTGGAATGATGTTGCCATGGAACTATTATATAATTTTATAAGACTCTATCGTGTTATCATTTGGATTGAAAATTGCATTGGATGTAGTTTTCGATGTAATGTTGACATGATTGGCTGAAATGGTTCCATATGATGCAAAATCATAAAATTGAATTTGTTGTTAGAACTGTCAAAAAATTTTTCTGGAAAATACTCTATTATTCCTTTCCCATGAAGTATCCATCATTGCTGATTTCCTGATTCACAATAACGAGGGAGTAGGAGGTTTAGTCAAGATCCTGAATCCGCAATCAGTGGTTAGATGATGCCCAAGTTTATTTCTGGAGACCCGGTGCATCATCCACGTTAAATGGTAGTCACCAATGCATCGCGACTTGTCCACTATTATTAGAAACTACTAGAATTAGCCGTGCCATTATACAGGTCGTTTATTTCGAAGCTCGCCCAGATACTTCCATAATGTCAAGTGCAATCTCTTGGATGATGCGAATAACAAAAAGTTGAGACTCTGTAACATTCCAGGTTTGTATATCCTAGGAACATTATGGAAAGGAGAAAAGGGGCAACCCTGCTCTGAAGAGCTGAGGGTAGATTTACGTTAAAGGGGGTTTTATACTTATTTTTTTGGCTTGTGATGTGATCATCTAGATTGGTAGAACTCTATGTTATGTCGTAGTAATTCAGATTCGTAATAACTCAGATTAGTGAAATATAGGATGGGAAATAATGAGGTAAAATAGATATATAATACACTAGATTGGACATAAAGATGGAACAAGAGCTTTTATTCGTCCAGCACCATAGTTCGAAGAACCATAGCTATATGAAGGAAAAAACGAACGAGAATCAATTCAAACTCAAAGCAAAAAACCTTCTAGCATTACAGATGATATGTTTACAATCCATAGAACAATTATTAATAAGACGAGCACTGGTGATATGTACAATATGGAGCTTCCTATACTCCGTTAAGGTTATTACTGGCACAATTGTGATAAATAGCAGAATCCAATACATCCAAAGTTATCCAAAGGTTATAGGCATATAGAGTGTGTCACCTGATTATTAATGAAATTCATAAGCAGTATCCTTGTAGTTCCTAGTGTGAGAATCCTTCCTTCTAAGTGTTATGTGTGAGATCCTAGTAATCGCGTTGGTTTGGAAGTGACGATAAACTCCTTATATTTCCTGTTAACTGGTGAACGATGGCACCTTCAAAGCACTCCTTGCTTATCGGGTAGGTACGCCAAAGGCCCGAAGACGAGGCTTGGTTTACTGAGGACGTTCGTCTATAGAACTCTCAGAGGAAGTTTCACTGCCACTGTTGTGGGGGATGTTTTCCTTGACACAGACGATATAAACAGTTTATCCTAGGCCTCCAAACCAGTGATATTTGTACGTAAAATATTATCCTAAAAGCAACAACTACAAATGCCTATACCATAGTGTCAAGTGAATAGTTAAATGTGCAGTAGGCCTTACGAACAGTATAAGAATATTCCAAATGGGTTGGTAGCAGAACAGAGTTCCACAATATTCAATAGAAATGCAATAATAAGATAGAATAAGCTTACATTAGATTAAATCCTGTGAAATGAAACAGAGTTATTTAAATGGGATCAATGTACATACCAGATAACAAAGAAGCGTCTTCAAAATATACTGAAATGGCGGATTCCCAGAAGAGGAACTCCATTCCAAAGGAACACTATTGTGAACCAGAATTAAAGTGAAACGAATGGATAACAGCAGCCGCACAGTGAAAAGTCAAGTAAAAGAGAGCCTTCCATTCGTTGTCGTTTCGGAGGTTAGTTTTTCTTCCACAGAATCGTATTTCTTCGACGGTCACAGAAGAACAAGTTTACTTCATGGTGGATCTTCGATATGATTAAAATCTCCTATTTATTAGGATGCAAATTGCCTAAAGTATTAATTGAAGTCGTACTAATATTTATCATTCATAGAATTATGAAATAATATCAAATAAGTTCATTCAACGTAGTTCCACATTTCGACAATAGACGTTGCAAAGTTGGAAGCCATGAAGTAGTCTGGCAACGGTGCATTTTATTTTATTGCAGGGTAGGAAATTCAGATATGTTACAACTCTAATAGTTTTTTTAGGGACGTTTTAAGGATCCATGACCTGAAATTTGACCACTGAAATAATGCCTGTTGGTCATTGTTGTAGAATTACCATAACACCATTACTTTGAACAGCTGCCTGAACTAAAGTACCTATACTCACTACTCAGTGACACCAAAAGAGAATAATTTCTTCAACTCGACTTTTTGGCAACAAAATAACAGTGTTTAAAGCATCTTTGATCATTTTATGTGAACACGAAATTTCGTCGCATATGTTTTGGGTGGAATCCTTAGAAAGAGGAGACATTTTTGGAACGTTGTGACGTTCTTTGAATTTCCTTCTGTCTCTTCGAAACATTTCAAGTAACCTGATATGGTGTGATCGAAAATAAATCAATTTCGAGTCGATAATCAGAGCTACCTTCGATGGAACCTTATTCTCGTCTCGGTTTTGAATTAAAAATTACGAAATTGATTTGATTTGTAGATCACGAAACGATGTCGACGTAAATATTGATGTTTACGCTCGAATTAACGATATTGTTCATTGATCGTGATCTATGGTTCCCACGATGAAATATGAATCGGTGTATAATTGGAACTGATTATGCAAAAATTGTACACTAATTAATTTCAAACTCAACCATCGATTAATCCTCTTACTTCTGTCGTGGTGTGTTCAAACTTTCGATATTGTGCGCTGGAGATTCTTTACGCGATTAGCGGTTAATAAAAGGCCAAGAATTATAGTATATGTCGATTGTTATCTTGGTGTTTTATCGTTGTTATGAATGAGGAGCTGTTCATACTTTCTATCGAGTTATTTGTTTATACAACAATAATAATCGACGGATATTAGTGCATGAAAGCAAGGAAACATCACAATTATACAATTGCAAGATACCATCATTATCATTGGATAGTGGTTATTAACCTGCATGCTCGAGATCTACTGTCAGATTATTTTTTCTGATTTTCGGTTTGTATCCGAACCAAAGACAATATTCAGAATGTTCCACCATGAATAAAAGTCTTGACTCCCCTACTGTTAAATTTTTAACACTAGGGGAGCTCTTGTATTTACAAGAGCTCTCTTGGAGAGAAGAATGGACTGCTGTACCAATTCTTATCACCCAGAGAATTAAAGAATAAAATGGATGCATGAAATAGAAATAAATACCACAAAGTAAACACTGAATGAATGGTACTAACGGTTGGTCTGACTTGATGAGGTGTATCTGCAGGCTTTCTGGTTTCGTGTATTGTTGTACCGGGTTTTGAATGTATTGGCTCCATTCTAGAATCAGTTGTTCTCGATCAATTCTAGTGATCAATAGTTTTTCTTTCGTTTGATTTTCTACACTCGATGGCTATGCAACGCGAAACACGCAATTTGACCCAAGAGGAATGTGCCCAAGCGGTAGTTTTGCGAGAAGAAGGGTGGACATACACAAGAATTGCAGAAAGGTTTGGAGTTTCCCCTACAAGTGTGTCCAGAATGTTGCAGCGATTCAGGGAGACAGGTATGAATGTCCGAAGACCAGGACAGGGTAGACCACGGGTAACAACTGCCATTCAAGAACGTTACTTGATAGTTTCTTCGTTGAGACAACGGTTTGGAACCGCTCGCCTACTTCAAAATCAGCTTGAGCAAACTCATGAGGTGCAAATTAGCACTCAGACAATAAGAAATCGCCTCAGAGAATATGATTCAAGGCCTCGTGTCGCGGCAAGAGGCCCAGCTCTTATCCCAACCCATCGAAGGGCGCGTTTGGATTTTGCGAGAGAGCATATCCATTGGGAAGAGGCCGATTGGGAAAGAGTTCTCCTCACAGATGAGTCTAGATTCTGCCTCTACCATTGTGATCGACGTTCCCTTGTATACAGACGTCCACATAAAAGATATGCTCAGTGCAATTTCCTGAATACTACTGGTTTCGGGGGAGGATCGATTATGGTATGGGGTGGAATATCTTTGACTGCTCGCGCAGACCTAGTGGTCGTTGATAATGGAGCTATGAATTCTGATAATTATATAAGGAACATTCTTGAAGAGCATGTAGTGCCATTTGCCCCATACATTGGTGAAAATTTCATTTTTATGGACGATAATGCCAGACCCCATCGTGCGCGCATCGTTCAGGAGTACCCTGAAGAGGTTGAAGTCTCTCGAATGGAATGGCCAGCAAGAAGTCCAGATCTCAATCCGATTGAGCAGGTTTGGGACAGCCTCAATAGAAGGCTGAGAAGTTCAGAAAATCATCCAGCTACTCTTAATGACTTAAGAATCCAACTCGGAGAAATCTGGGAAGGATTAGATCAGAACATTTTAAGATCACTCATTTTGAGTATGAACCGTCGTTGCCGAGCTGTAATTAACGCAAGGGGTGGAAATACCAAGTATTAAATCATTTCATTATTTTGAAAATTGTTCATTTCTCTTCTTTCACATAAGATTCGGTGAAATCCTGAATTTTTCTTCTATTTAATGTGTCTTGTTTCGTTCAAAACCTTCCCGAGAGAACATAAAAAATAAGTTATAAAGTCAATGTAGAGTTAACTTTCATTAAAGTTGAGATTTTCAGAATGTGCGTTAATTTTTTTGCGCAGTGTATTTAGCGAGAAATAGTTCCTGCTTTACCTACATATTCACCAATTTCATAGTTCAACGATTCTCGGATAGAGAGCGCCATTCTACATTTCATTCATAATGAATTTTCCTCAGTGAAAATCAACCCCAAATGAAAATAATCCTCATTCAGCAAATACACAAGTACCTTTGTTCGAGTTAGTATCAGAATAATTAGGCTAGATTCTTATTAACGACGCCATTATTCCCAACCGAACAAACGCTTCATTAGGACGTTCTAGGATTCTGTCTAGCAATAAACCCCTCAACTTAGATATTCTCGGAGATAGAGTTCTGCATTCTGTACCATATGGGCCATTTAGAAGTTCACAACAATAATACACGCTCATTTCGAAACGACTCCTATCAGAAATCTTGTCCTCCAAATTGGAAATGGCGAGTAATGGGTTTTTTGCTCAGTAGCGTTCAATAGATATTTGTTCTTCCTCGTAGAGTGGATCCGTTGTTGCTCTCAGGTTGTGACATGATTTGCAAATACATAACGTGTGTTCATACACCTGAATTGATCTGGAGTATCAAGGTATTATAACTGTATTCCGTAAGAACATAATGCTCTAACTGTCGTCAAATTGCTTCGCTTTATAAAGAGGTTACATTCATTTGTTCGGGTATTATGTCAAAGAATATACAGAACTGCGATTCTTGTGGATAATGGATATGCAGATGTGTGAAAATGGATAGGAATTTGAATAAATTGTGCACTTTACGTGATTTTAGCATTCCATCCACGTCGTTTTATATTCAATATGCCTGCTTATGTTATGGAGATCAACTTGTTGAAATGGAAGGAAAACAAACAAAAATAGACTGTCATGCAAAGCTTTTATAGGCATAAAAAAACCTAAGCCTTATAATGGTCATAGGAAACATATCTACGAGGATATATTGAAAAATTCTTAGCCTACTTTAGAACCAAAAAAAATTTCAATGTCAAAATATTTTCTTATTCAACATATTCTCCTCTTAATTGAATACATTTATTACAGCGCACCTGCAACGTCTGTAGACCTTTCAAAAAAAATGTTTCTTGTTGCTCTGCAAACCAGTCCTCCACAGCTTTTATTACCTCCTCGTTGGGAGAAAATTTACGACCTTTTAAACTTTTTTCAGTTGAGGAAAGAGATGATAGTAGAACGGAGCCAAATCTGGTGAATAAGGGGGGTGTTCTAGTAATTCTAACCCTAAATCACGAATTTTTTGCATGGCAACATGAGATTTGTGTACTGGGGCGTTGTCTTGTAAAAACAAAATACCTTTGGATAGCTTTCCGCGTCTTTTCTGTTTAATTTTTTCCCGTATAGTGGTCAGTAATATCGAATAGTAAACTCCAGTTATTGTTCTACCCTTATCCAAAAAATCAATCATGATTACTCCATGGCAATCCCAAAAAACTGAAGCAAGAACTTTTCCAGCAGATTTTTGGACACGAAACTTCTTAGGTCTTGGAGAACCAGAGTGTCGCCATTCCATCGTTTGTTGCTTTGTTTCTGGATCGCAGAAATGTACCCAAGTCTCATCCATAGTAATAATTCGGTTTAAGAAGTCTACATCGTTTTCAAATCGAGCACAGATCGAACGCCATGCTTCTATCCTTGCACGCTCTTGGTCAACATTCAAACATTTGGGGATCCATTTTGCAGAAATTTTTCTCATGTCCAAATTGACGTGAACTATATGAACGCGTTCGTATGAAATCTTCAGTGCTTCAGATATCCGTTTTAGTCCAATTCGACGGTCTGATAAAATCATGTCATGAACTGCATCGATATTTTCGGGGACTGACACAGTAACTGGCCTTCCCGATCGGTCATCATCTTCAATGGAAAGTTCACCTCTTTTGAAGCTTGCAGTCCAATTTTTCACGGTCGCAAACGAAGGACATTGATCACCAAGGGTATTAAGCATATCTTCGTAAATCTGCTTACCTCTTCACCCTTTTAAATACAGGTATTTGATGATGGCTCGATACTCCAATTTTTGATTTTTACAATTTCGGTGGACATCATTTTTTTTTAATTTATTGCGTAACTGGTTTACTTTTTTGACGTCGAACTCTACACCGACACTTCTAATAAGTTATTGTTCGTTGATATGGTATCGCAATATTTTGTTTATGCATGGAACTAGTCTAGGCTAACTAGATATCAATACATCCTCGTACATAGGCAAATCTCAGATATATGAGAGGAATTGAAAGTGATTCACAAAAACAAATTTCAAACGAAGAGTCATTTGCAACAATATTTTCTGTGGTACAAATTGCCAAATAGAAGGAAAATTTCTGAGGAACTCTTTGGAAACTATCATAAAGAGTGTTCAAAATAACACCTCCTATTGGAAAACCCTTTATAAGACCTGAATAGTGTCCCAACAAAACGCATTCGTCGAAAATTCGATGGCATTTTCGAAAGAAACACGATATGAAGGCCGGTCATTGAGACACCCCTAACTTTCGTTTAGAAATCTACCCTTTCCTCGAGGGTGCGTTAATGTTAATACCTCCGGACAATATTTCACGTTTCCCTTATAATTTTGGAGGCGAAAGGTTTGTAGGAACGCGATTTGAATCAGTCCCAGAAAGCGTTGCCTTCTCATACCAAGCCCTTTATTGATCGGTTAATCTCATGTTGTTGTGGTGCTATCAAGCGATCTGTTCCAAGTGAGGAGGAAATATAAATTCGGCAGTATGTAAACTGTGAGGGACGAAATGGAGGAAACAATAAAGCAAACATTATTTGGGCGATAGCTTACCGATATTGAAATTCTGCCATATTGAATGGCAGTTGAAACGCAATTAATTATAATGGGATCTAGTGGTCTATTATGTTCGTTTGGAGGCTTATGGCTTATGGATTTGTGGGGTGCATCAATGCTCCTAATGTTTATTTAAGGATACTACAGAATTTCCATTCAATTGCAGAGTAAATCAGAGGATCTGTATGGAAAGTTACAAAGCTAACTGACCCTCCTGAAGCCTGTGAATGTTTACTCAGTAGATCATCTGAATTGTAAATATTAAGTTGGCTTTCAAGCACCAGCACTCAATTTTAAGGTGGGCGTTCAATGTAGTGTGTTTTTATTTCTTACTGAAATAATTGAAATCGATTTCATTTCGCAAGTTCATTGTTTTTCTTTCAAAAATAGAAGAAAATAAGCCAACTCATGCTTCTTCTTTTTTTTTCAAACGAAAGACCCATGAAAATACACTGCGCAATAAAATTAACGCACATTATGGAAATCTCAAATTTATTCTACAACTGAAGGTGTTCTCAATGGTAATTATTTTTATCAGAATTATGCATGCATATGTTATCCACTTTCAACGTTTTTATTCAATACAGATGTTTTCTCCCAGCAGGAATAAAAAAAGATGATATTATCCGATTTTGAATGTATTGGCTCCATTCTAAAATCAGTTGTTCTAGTGATCAATAGTTTTTCTTTCGTTTGATTTTCTACACTCGATCGCTATGCAACGCGAAACACGCAATTTGACCCAAGAGGAATGTGCCCAAGCGGTAGTTTTGCGAGAAGAAGGGTGGACATACACAAGAATTGCAGAAAGGTTTGGAGTTTCCCATACAAGTGTGTCCAGAATGTTGCAGCGATTCAGGGAGACAGGTATGAATGTCCGAAGACCAGGACAGGGTAGACCACGGGTAACAACTGCCATTCAAGAACGTTACTTGAGAGTTTCTTCGTTGAGACAACGGTTTGCAACCGCTCGCCTCCTTCAAAATCAGCTTGAGCAAACTAATGAGGTGCAAATTAGCACTCAGACAATAAGAAATCGCCTCAGAGAATATGATTTAAGGCCTCGTGTCGCGGCAAGAGGCCCAGCTCTTACCCCAGCCCATCGAAGGGCGCGTTTGGATTTTGCGAGAGAGCATATCCATTGGGAAGAGGCCGATTGGGAAACAGATGAGTCTAGATTCTGCCTCTACCATTGTGATCGACGTTCCCTTGTATACAGACTTCCACATGAAAGATATGCTCAGTGCAATTTCCTGAATACTACTGGTTTCGGGGGAGGATCGATTATGGTATGGGGTGGAATATCTTTGACTGCTCGCACAGACCTAGTGGTCGTTGATAATGGAGCTATGAATGCTGATAAGTATATAAGGAACATTCTTGAAGAGCATGTAGTGCCATTTGCCCCATACATTGGTGAAAATTTCATTTTTATGGACGATAATGCCAGACCCCATCGTGCGCGCATCGTTCAGGACTGCCTTGAAGAGGGTGAAGTCTCTCGAATGGAATGGCCAGCAAGAAGTCCAGATCTCAATCCGATTGAGCAGGTTTGGGACAACCTCAATAGAAGGCTGAGAAGTTCAGAAAATCATCCAGCTACTCTTAATGACTTAGGAATCCAACTCGGAGAAATCTGGGAAGGATTAGATCAGAACATTTTGAGATCACTCATTTTGAGTATGAACCGTCGTTGCCGAGCTGTAATTAACGCAAGGGGTGGAAATACCAAGTATTAAATCACTTATCAGCATTTCAGTATTTTGAAAATTGTTCATTTCTCTTCTTTCACATAAGATTCGGTGAAATCCTGAGTTCTTCTTCCATTTAATGTGTCTTGTTTCGTTCAAAACCTTCCCGAGAGAACATAAAAAATAAGTTATAAAGTCAATGTAGAGTTAACTTTCATTAAAATTGAGATTTTCAGAATGTGTGTTAATTTTTTTGTGCAGTGTATTAGAATTTGGCCATTCTCTGCCAATTCTGTATTTCAAGTTGTTTTTCTGAACGAAATTATCTGTAGATTCACTTTTAATCGGAAGTTGAACTACTTTCATGGGTCCTCGTTTCGAAATAAATCAGAAGCATGATTTGGCTTATTTTCTTCTATTTTTGAAAGAAAAAAAAATGAACTTTCGACATGAAATCGATTTCAATTATTTCATTAAGAACTCCAATCCTTTCTGAGTTTACCAACAAAGTTTAAGTTCTCAAAGTGAAACCATTTTCAAATGCAACTTAAAATAAAAACACACTACATTGAACGCCCACCTTAAATGGAAAATTCCAGAGGATATTTCATGGTTTTAGTGATAATCAGTTAAGTTTGATACACAGGGATACTTTGGTTATGAAAATGTGGACCTACATATGTTTCTATTCATGTTGAAGCCTGATTCCAGATTTTTGCTTTTCGGGAACCTAAAATTCTCAATATTGGTTTGGTCAGCTGCATCCGTACAATCACCAACGCACGTATCATCCCTAAATCAGCGAGTCTAATCCGCATTCGGATTCGTCCAGAGCCATTAGCTTTGGGTTGACAGACATGTCGGTGCAAATGTACATTTACAGAACAATCCCCATCTCTTGTTCGCCTCTGATGGATGTAAAAGCCTTCTGCGTATGGGGAATAACGATTTTGGTCCATGATAAAGCTGCCCTATATATTTATCCTTGAAAAGGCGATGAGCAATAACAATTTCATTTTAGTGCTTTCGTCTATCGCCCCATGAATGTTGATTGATTTAGGGTCGGATGTTTGTGCATATGTCCTTCACTGAGATTGTTCACAGTTCAAATTAGTCATTTTTCTAGACAGGCTTGCGAACTTGAAAGAAAACAGCTATTTTGAGCCTGTCTGAATTTTCTAAATCATAAAATATTCTCCGACATTTGATGAAATATGAATTACTTTCCAGAACACCCTGTATATATTATAGGATTACCATATATTCTACGATCCCTCTCAATTTTTTCTCATGCTCCCTTTAACCTTGAAAATTAGTATTTGCTAATAATTCCAAAATACCAAAAATGTTTTTCGAGAAAAATATTATAATTTATCGTTTTCACGAGTGATATTTTTATTAGAGCTCATAAATATCAAATCGCAGCTCTACATAGTGTATCTAATCGTGGTTCAACCATTTCCAAACTGTTTAACCACAACTGATAACTAAACTATTTTATCTACCATCTTCATTGCAGAATTTGTTTAGGATATTCCTATTCTCACTTCCACCTAAACTTCGTGAAAAACAATAGTGAGGAGAAAAATGGTTCAAAAATGTCATGGTAGCCATATTCGAACCGGTAGAAATGTCACTAGCTGTCACTTGTGTTTGATTCCGTTTGACAGTGTAATTATTCAACGCATTTAGGTGGACGTAGTCAAGCTACAAGCAAAGTTTTGTTCAGATCGCTTGGATAAAACCAAATAAAATTCTAGCGAAATACAAGGTGGCAAGAAAAACTTCGGACAAATTTTTATGTGGTCTGGAACAAAAGTATTTGAGCGCAGCCAAATAATTTTTATTCTCGTGGTTTCTCTACACTTTCCTGTACTAATATGTGAATTTTCAGTTTGATATAATTTCATTTCACAGAGTTTTAGAATGTCAAACA
Organism: Adalia decempunctata; assembly: GCA_951802165.1. Lineage (NCBI taxonomy): Eukaryota > Metazoa > Arthropoda > Insecta > Coleoptera > Coccinellidae > Adalia > Adalia decempunctata. Next base: position 1,798,025 of record OX637695.1, on the reverse strand, counting down.
AACGTAGTGCGATTTTGGAGATGTTTCGTCAAGGTAGGCGTCAATGCGAAATTGTTTGTTTGCTCAATGTGCCTCGACAAACCGTGTCCGATGCAATTCGTCGTTTCAAGGAGCTTGGCCATGATGGTCGTCGTCCAGGAAGTGGTAGAAAACTGACTGTCCATACACCTAGCAATCGCAACATCGTCAAGAAGCGAGTCAATCGAAATCCGAGGGTTTCCATGGAGAAAATAGCCTGTGAGATCGGTTTCATCCGCGAATCAGTCCGTCAAATTGCCAAAAAGGAGCTCAACCTCAAGCCATACAAGCTCCAAAAAGTTCAACTCCTCACGGAGGAAAACAAGCGCGTACGACTCCAAAGGTGCCGCCAACTCCTTCGTCTCGCCGCCGGTCAGCAATGGGAGCGAATTCTCTTCACAGACGAGGAGTTTTTCACCGTAGAACAATCCCACAACCACCAAAACGACAGAGTCTGGTCCTTAGAGGCTCCCGGCCATCGTCGAACACCGTCAAAATCCGCAATCTGTCATGGTCTGGGGCGGAATTTGCGGCAGTGGTAAAATTCCCTTAGTTTTCGTGGAACAAGGGGTCAGAATCAATCAAGAAGTCTACCGCTGCGACATCCTCGAGGCCGTAGTACTTCCGTGGGCCAAGCAGCACTTCGGCGGTACGCCTTAAGATCCATTTTCCTTGTTTCATCTCATCTGCAGAATGGCCGCCCTACTCACCGGATTTCAACCCAATGGACTACAGCGTGTGGTCGATTTTGGAGCACAGGGCTTGTGCTAAAAAACACAAAAATTTGGAGTCGCCGAAGCAATCTCTGCGCCGGGAATGGAACCGATTAACGCCCGAGGAGCTGCGGCCCATTGCCGAAAATTTCAAGAAGCGTCTGAAGCTGTGTATCGCCGCCAAAGGAAGCCACTTCGAAACGGCTTAAATATACTATTAACAAATGTTCAAGCTATTATTATTTGTGGTTGTTTTGTTCAATTTTTTCTGTTTAATAAAGTTGAATGAAAAAGAGTTTGTCCGAGGTTTTTCTTGTCACACTGTATAGACATGAAAAATCCCAATTTGATTTTTTTGACAGCTGTCAAATTTATTTTCAATTCGATTCTTGAATTAAAAAATGCGGATCTTCCTATAAGATGGACGAACGAATTTATCCTTTTGGTGATTTTTATATTGTCTGCAAACAAACAATTTGGAAGATACATTTCTCAAATCGACCAATGAATAGATCCTTGAATGATTTTACATCCTGGTCGAGTATAAAATGAAAGAAACAGCTCTCGTTAACATTAAAATGAGGAATACATAAAACCTTCAACGACGTTTTTTTATAATTACTAAAACGTCTTCCAATTATTCTCCTTTTCCATCATTAAGTCATTAGCTTCCTTAGTTTTCGTGTTTATTGAAGGATATCATTTATTATTATTATGTTATGTATTTTCAATATTATAATTGGGTGTATTTATGATATTCTATTTAAACTTGTTTTGTTTCAGATCATGAATTCCACATGGTAAGTTTCTCAAGTTTAGCATGATCCAATAAACGAATATTTTCATCTTCATTGAATGGAGAAACAAACTAATAAACAATGGAAACCCCTATATTTTATTTCAGGAGATCTTAAAATTGCCTTCCCAAAAATACAGACATCGTCTAAAGTCTCCCTTCAAAAATTGGGCTTTTTATTTCCATGATATCTCAGTTCGTATGCTGCGTAGAACAACAACTTTTTCTTTAAATTAAAGCTTAATCATTTCTCTAGAATGTGTATTACTCGCTTTTCCTTTTTTCTTCGTATATTATGAAAAAACCAGGTGAGCTGTAATTTCATAAAAATCTGGAAAAACGATTTTATTTCCATGATGTCAATTTTCGGGATAAATGTATGAAATTTTCAGTATATACAGTGTGACAAGAAAAACCTCGGACAAACTAGTTTTCATTTAACTTTATTAAACAGAAGAAATTGAACAAAACAACAGCAAATAATAATAGCTTGAACATTTGTTAATAATATATCTAAGCCGTTTCGAAGTGGCTTCCTTTGGCGGCAACACACAGCTTCAAACGCTTCTTGAAATTTTCGGCAATGGGCCGCAGCTCCTCGGGCGTTAATCGGTTCCATTCCCGGCGCAGAGATTGCTTCAGCGACTCCAAATTTTTGTGTTTTTTAGCACAAACTCTGTGCTCCAAAATCGACCACACGCTGTCTTCCATTGGGTTGAGACCCGGTGAGTAGAGCGGCCATTCTGCAGATGAGATGAAACAAGGAAAATGGGTCTTACACCTTTCTCGTGTCATTTTCGCTCTGTGTGCCGGTGCGGAGTCCTGTTGAAAGGTCGTATCGCCGAAGTGCTGCTTGGACCACGGAAGTACTACGGCCTCGAGGATGTCGCAGCGGTAGACTTCTTGATTGATTTTGACCCCTTGATCCACGAAAAGTAAGGGAGTTTTACCTTTGCCGCAAATTCCGCCCCAGACCATGACGGATTGCGGATTTTGACGGTGTTCGACGATGGCCGGGAGCCTCTACGGACCAGACTCTGTCGTTTTGGTGGTTTTGGGATTGTTCTACTGTGAAAAGCTTCTCGTCTGTGAAGAGAATTCGCTCCCATTGCTGACCGGCGGCGAGACGAAGGAGTTGGCGGCACCTTTGGAGTCGTACGCGCTTGTTTTCCTCCGTGAGGAGTTGAACTTTTTGGAGCTTGTATGGCTTGAGGTTGAGCTCCTTTTTGGCAATTTGACGGACTGATTCGCGGTTCTCACAGGCTATTTTCCTCATGGAAACCCTCGGATTTCGATTGACTCGCTTCTTGACGATGTTGCGATTGCTAGGTGTATTGACACTGCGTTTTCTACCACTTCCTGGACGACGACCATGATGGGCAAGCTCCTTGAAACGACGAATTGCATCGGACACGGTTTATCGAGGCACATTGAGCAAACGAACAATTTCGCATTGACGCCTTGCTTGACGAAACAGCTCCAAAATCGCACTACGTTTGTTTGACATTCTAAAACTCTGTGGAATGAAATTATATCAAACTGAAAATTCACATATTAGTACAGGAAAGTGTAGAGAAACCAAGAGAATAAAAATTATTTGGCTGCGCTGAAATACTTTTGTTCCAGAGCACAGCAAAATTTGTCCGAAGTTTTTCTTGTCACCTTGTATATGGGAAATGATATTTTGCAGGATGTGTATCAATCAGTTTTTCTGTTTATTGCCCCCTGAATTTTTAAGTGAATAATAAAGAAGGAAATTTATTGGTCATATTTCCAACCAGGTTTTTTCCTAATATACGAAGAAAAACGGAAAAGCGAATAGAACACATTCTAGAGAAATGATTAAGCTTTAATTAAAAAAAAAATTGTTGGTCTACGCCGCATACGAATTGAGATATTATGGAATCAAAAAGCCCAATTTTTGGAGCGAGCTCGGCTTATATCCTGTATCATTGTTTTTTCCTGCTGATGTAGATTTCCTGTGTTACAATTTCATATTGATAGAGATGATTAACCCAAATCTGATTTCACCTATTTCGGGTGAATGAAAACGCCTCGGAAATTCCATGAATCAGTACCGAATTCTGTAAACCCGTAAATAGTCGATGTTGGCGTCGAGTTGGTCGCTCGTAGCGCTTTTCGTGTGGAAGAATGACGTGATACGAGATAGTATGGAAAATAGACATAATTCCACCTATAGACTACAGGCCCGTGTCGAAAATTGATGGGTCATTTGAACCAGAAGATGACCTATCTAGAACGATAGAAGGACATAAAATAATTAGATTCAGCACTATGCCGTCACTTGTAAGCTGTCCAACTGAGTACAGGTGGCAATTCAAAAGGACAGGTAGACTGGGTACATTTGGGTCATATGACTTTTGACGGCATTCTTACCATCGATAGCTCCATGGAAAATAATAGGAAAACGGTCAGTGCCGTACAAAAATGATGCGCCATATATTCGGAAAATTTTTTTGATTTTCCGAAAATTTCCATGGTAAAATAGGTCATTTGACTTTGTACGGCATCAGTTTTATACGGTTGCCATACATCTTCTAATCCATTATTCAGCAACGCCGTACAAAAATCATGAGACAAAGGGAAAAAATCGAGGGTTGCAACCCCCTCTCTTGCCGTGCTCCAGGGGGTCATTTGAAAAAGTACGGCTTCGGTTCCAAAACATTATCCAGCACTCAAAATTACTATTAAAAATAAGGCCGTCAGAAAAAAATTGTTCATTTTGATGTTATATCAATAATTATCTTAATTTCATCTTATGCTTGACCCATAAAGCTCTAAAGTCGTTGGACCCAGTACGGCAACTTCTTTTTTTACATGATACTTTCAGATACAATTCTTATATTATATTGCCGTTCAAAAGAAACTGTTCTAAAAAAAATTATAGAGAAATACTAAAAGTGAAATTTTTCATATTATTGTATGTTGATGCCGTACAGTATCAAATGACCATAGAGTATCCTTAAAATGGTAGCGCAATTTTCATCATCCTAAATGATATGGTCTGGATAAAAATGTACGGCATCATTTGTTCCTAATTTATTTACCTTAATACTATTCAAAACAAGGGATAAAATGTAGAAAATTGTTATATATCATTAATCTATGAGTTCCAAACTTTTACAATAATATGAAAAATTTCACTTTTTGTATTTCTCTATAATTTTTTTAGAACCGTTTCTTTTGAACGGCAATATTATATAAGAATTGTATCTTAAAGTATCATGTAAAAAAAGAAGTTGTCGTACTGGGTCAAATGACTTTAGAGCTTTATGGGTCAAGCATAAGATGAAATTAAGATAATTATTGATATAACATCAAAATGAACAATTTTTTTTTGACGGCCTTATTTTTAATACTAATTTTGAGTGCTGGATAATGTTTTGGAACCGAAGCCGTACTTTTTCAAATGACCCCCTGGAGCACGGCAAGAGAGGGGGTTGCAACCCTCGATTTTTTCCCTTTGTCTCATGATTTTTGTACGGCGTTGCTGAATAATGGATTAGAAGATGTATGGCAACCGTATAAAACTGATGCCGTACAAAGTCAAATGACCTATTTTACCATGGAAATTTTCGGAAAATCAAAAAAATTTTCCGAATATATGGCGCATCATTTTTGTACGGCACTGCCCGTTTTCCTATTATTTTCCATGGAGCTATCGATGGTAAGAATGCCGTCAAAAGTCATATGACCCAAATGTACCCAGTCTACCTGTCCATTTGAATTGCCACCTGTACTCAGTTGGACAGCTTACAAGTGACGGCATAGTGCTGAATCTTATTATTTTATGTCCTTCTATCGTTCTAGATAGGTCACCTTCTGGTTCAAATGACCCATCAATTTTCGACACGGGCCTGTAGTCTAATCCTGTATCATTGTTTTTTCCTCCTGCTGTAGATTTCCTGTTCTACAATTTCATATTGATAGAGATGATTAACCCAAATCTGATTTCACCTATTTCGGGTGAATGAAAACGCTTCCGAAATTCCATGAATCAGTACCGAATTCTGTAAACCCGTAAATAGTCGATGTCGGCGTCGAGTTGGTCGCTCGTAGCGCTTTTCGTGTGGAAGAATGACGTGATACGAGATAGTATGGAAAATAGACATAATTCCACCTACGATTGACGACGAGTGTGAAAACAGCAACGGTTTTGCTAGCAACGGTTTTAGCGGGTGCACCGTAACTATTGATCCCAGCTGAGAATATGCCTCGTTGAAAGATTCGCTATTGAAATTTCGCTGGCGACTGCAGAATTATTAGAGAATATTCAAACTCTCAATGATATCATCGACATTCATTCGAGATCGATTAAATAAGGTGGTCATAAGAGGGTGCAAAAATAAAACACTGCTGAATGTTACGTTCCCTTAAACCTAAAAACAAATTGACATGAATTATATTGATATTTTAATATATTATGTATATGTGATTGATATTGATATTGGATCGGATATCAAAATGGTGAATAAAAATCGACGCTATCCATTGCCGTGCGCTAGAAGTGGAACGAATGTACTTTGAAAATTTCGAATGGTCAGTACAATGAAATTCGAATTAGGAGTTGTCGCTCATCTTGAGGTAGTTTTTGGTGTTGACTGAAAAGAGAAGAGAAATTCCTAATGGATGGATCCCATTGTCGGGCTTCAGGGGCGGCGCAGCAGGACTTTAAAAATTTCGAATGGTCAGTACAATAAAATTCAAAACAGGGGTTGTCGCTCATCTTGAGGTAATTTTTGGCGTTGACTAAAATGAGATGAAAAATTCCTAATGGATGGATCCCATTGTCGGGCTTCAGGGGCGGCGCGGCAGGACTTTGAAAATTTCGAATGGTACGTTCGATAAAAATCAAAACAGGAGTTGTCGCTCATCTTGAGTTGGTTTTTGGTGTTGACTAAAATGAGAGGAAAAATTCCTGATCAATGAATCCCATTGTCGGGCTTCAGGGGCGGCGCGGCACGACTTTGAAAATTTCGAATGGCCAGTACAATTAAATTCAAAACAGGAGTTGTCGCTCATCTTGAGTTGATTTTCGGTGTTGACTGTGATAAGAACAAACTTTTCTAATCGATGAATCCCACTGTCGGGCTTCAGGGGCGGCGCGGTAGGACTTTGAAAATTTCGACTGGTACGTTCGATAAAAATCAAAACAGGAGTTGTCGCTCATCTTGAGGTAGTTTTTGGTGTTGACTGAAAAGAGAAGAAAAATTCCTAATGGATGGATCCCATTGTCGGGCTTCAGGGGCGGCGCAGCAGGACTTTGAAGATTTCGACTGGTACATTCGATAAAAACCAAAACAGGAGTTGTCGCTCATCTTGAGATAGTTTTTGGTGTTGACTGAAATGAGAAGAAAAATTCCTAATCGATGAATCCCATTGTCGGGCTTCAGGAGCGGCGCGGTAGGACTTTGAAAATTTCGACTGGTACGTTCGATAAAAATCAAAACAGGAGTTGTCGCTCATCTTGAGGTAGTTTTTGGTGTTGACTGAAAAGAGAAGAAAAATTCCTAATGGATGGATCCCATTGTCGGGCTTCAGGGGCGGCGCAGCAGGACTTTGAAAATTTCGAATGGTCAGTACAATAAAATTCAAAACAGGTGTTGTCGCTCATCTTGAGGTGATTTTTGGCGTTGACTAAAATGAGAAGAAAAATTCCTAATGGATGGATCCCATTGTCGGGCTTCAGGGGCGGCGCGGCAGGACTTTGAAAATTTCGAATGGTACGTTCGATAAAAATCAAAACAGGAGTTGTCGCTCATCTTGATGTGGTTTTTGGTGTTGACTAAAATGAGAGGAAAAATTCCTGATCAATGAATCCCATTGTCGGGCTTCAGGGGCGGCGCGGCACGACTTTGAAAATTTCGAATGGCCAGTACAATACAATTGAAAACAGGAGTTGTCGCTCATCTTGAGTTGATTATCGGTGTTGACTGTGATAAGAAAAAACTTTTCTAATCGATGAATCCCATTGTCGGGCTTCAGGGGCGGCGCGGTAGGACTTTGAAAATTTCGACTGGTACGTTCGATAAAAACCAAAACAGGAGTTGTCGCTCATCTTGAGTTGATTTTCGGTGTTAACTGTGATAAGAACAAACTTTTCTGATCGATGAATCCCACTGTCGGGCTTCAGGGGCGGCGCGGTAGGACTTTGAATATTTCGACTGGTACGTTCGATAAAAATCAAAACAGGAGTTGTCGCTCATCTTGAGGTAGTTTTTGGTGTTGACTGAAAAGAGAAGAAAAATTCCTAATGGATGGATCCCATTGTCGGGCTTCAGGGGCGGCGCAGCAGGACTTTGAAAATTTCGAATGGTCAGTACAATAAAATTCAAAACAGGGGTTGTCGCTCATCTTGAGGTGATTTTTGGCGTTGACTAAAATGAGAAGAAAAATTCCTAATGGATGGATCCCATTGTCGGGCTTCAGGGGCGGCGCGGCAGGACTTTGAAAATTTCGAATGGTACGTTCGATAAAAATCAAAACAGGAGTTGTCGCTCATCTTGATGTGGTTTTTGGTGTTGACTAAAATGAGAGGAAAAATTCCTGATCAATGAATCCCATTGTCGGGCTTCACGGGCGGCGCGGCACGACTTTGAAAATTTCGAATGGCCAGTACAATAAAATTCAAAACAGGAGTTGTCGCTCATCTTGAGTTGATTTTCGGTGTTGACTGTGATAAGAAAAAACTTTTCTAATCGATGAATCTCATTGTCGGGCTTCAGGGGCGGCGCGGTAGGACTTTGAAAATTTCGACTGGTACGTTCGATAAAAACCAAAACAGGAGTTGTCGCTCATCTTGAGTTGATTTTCGGTGTTAACTGTGATAAGAACAAACTTTTCTGATCGATGAATCCCATTGTCGGGCTTCAGGGGTTGCGCGGTAGGACTTTGAAGATTTCGACTGGTACATTCGATAAAAACCAAAACAGGAGTTGTCGCTCATCTTGAGATAGTTTTTGGTGTTGACTGAAATGAGAAGAAAAATTCCTAATCGATGAATCCCATTGTCGGGCTTCAGGAGCGGCGCGGTAGGACTTTGAAAATTTCGACTGGTACGTTCGATAAAAATCAAAACAGGAGTTGTCGCTCATCTTGAGTTGATTTTCGGTGTTGACTGTGATAAGAACAAACTTTCCTAATCGATGAATCCCATTGTCGGGCTTCAGGGGCGTCGCGGCACGACTTTGAAAATTTTGAATGGCCAGTACAATAAAATTCAAAACAGGAGTTGTCGCTCATCTTGAGTTGATTTTCGGTATTGACTGTGATAAGAACAAATTTTTCTAATCGATGAATCCCATTGTCGGGCTTCAGGAGCGGCGCGGTAGGACTTTGAAAATTCAGAATGGTGCGTTCGATATAACATCCATATCGCATAATCTTGAACGAGTTTTTGGTGTTAACTATCATAAGAACAAATATGGGTATTCTATGAAATCTGTCGTTGGTCCTAGGGGTCCCCTGAAGCCCGACAATGGGATCCAACCATCAGGAATTTTTCCTCTCATTTTAGTGAACACCAAAAACCACCTCAAGATGAGCGACAACTCCTGTTTTGAATTTTATTGTACTGGCCATTCGAAATTTTCAAAGTCCTGCCGCGCCGCCCCTGAAGCCCGACAATGGGATTCATCGATTAGAAAAGTTTGTTCTTATCACAGTCAACACCGAAAATCAACTCAAGATGAGCGACAACTCCTGTTTTGGTTTTTATCGAACGTACCATTCGAAATTTTCAAAGTCCTACCGCGCCGCCCCTGAAGCCCGACAATGGGATTCATCGATCAGAAAAGTTTGTTCTTATCACAGTCAACACCAAAGATCAACTCAAGATGAGCGACAACTTCTGTTTTGGTTTTTATCGAACGTACCATTCAAAATTTTCAAAGTCCTACCGCGCCGCCCCTGAAGCCCGACGATGGGATTCATCGATTAAAAAAGTTTGTTCTTATCACAGTCAACACCGAAAATCAACTCAAGATGAGCGACAACTCCTGTTTTGAATTTTGTTGTACTGGCCATTCGAAATTTTCAAAGTCCTGCCGCGCCGCCCCTGAAGCCCGACAATGGGATCCATCCATTAGGAATTTTTCTTCTCATTTATGTCAACACCAAAAACTATCTCAAGATGAGCGACAACTCCTGTTTTGGTTTTTATCGAACGTAAAATTCGAAATTTTCAAAGTCCTACCGCGCCGCCCCTGAAGCCCGACAATGGGATCCATCCATTAGGAATTTTTCTTGTCATTTTAGTCAACGCCAAAAATTACCTCAAGATGAGCGACAATCCCTGTTCTGAATTTTATTGTACTGACCATTCGAAATTTTCAAAGTCCTGCTGCGCCGCCCCTGAAGCCCGACAATGGGATCCATCCATTAGGAATTTTTCTTCTCTTTTCAGTCAACACCAAAAACTACCTCAAGATGAGCGACAACTCCTAATTCGAATTTCATTGTACTGACCATTCGAAATTTTCAAAGTACATTCGTTCCACTTCTAGCGCACGGCAATGGATAGCGTCGATTTTTATTCACCATTTTGATATCCGATCCAATATCAATATCAATCACATATACATAATATATTAAAATATCAATATAATTCATGTCAATTTGTTTTCAGGTTTAAGGGAACGTAACATTCAGCAGTGTTTTATTTTTTCACCCTCTTATGACCACCTTATTAAATCGATCTCGAATGAATGTCGATGATATCATTGAGAGTTTGAAGATTATCTAATAATTCTGCAGTCGTCAGCGAAATTTCAATAGCGAATCTTTCAACGAGGCATATTCTCAGCTGGGATCAATAGTTACGGTGCACCCGCTAAAACCGTTGCTAGCAAAACCGTTGCTGTTTTCACGCCGATCGATTGACGTTCGATTCTGAATGGAGTTCGTGACTGACGGCACTACCGAAACAATTCGACCATATCCTAAACCTCATGGGAGGCAATTGACGAAATCCTTTCACGTTTTGGTAGTTTCTTTCTTGTAGACTTTGGAAGTGTGCAAACATTTTATCCCTCCTCGAAAAAGAGTTATCGACGCCTATGAGCCTCCTCCAATCACCTTGTAATGATTTGCAATCTTTCTCCTGTATTTCTAGGTGAATTATGAATTGTATTTCAAAACCGTATATTTCCCTTTTTTCTGCTCCTATCGAAAATGTGTAGAAGTACAATAAGGACTGAACGAGAATAAATTCGCTATCACAAAAACGCTTATCTCTTTTGAACCACTGGACCGATTTCGAAAATCAAACTCATTTTCGATTCATCTTCTAATTCGAATGAAAACTGTTTTTACAATAAAAAAACCAAAACTACTTTTTACAAAATTCATGGATTTTTTTCTGGAATTCTTCCCATCATGCTTCTTATAGTGTTCTCAGTCACTTTCTGATATACTGTCTTCCGCTTTTGCTTGAATTCCGCTAATGTTTTCGTTGATTTCTTAGTCTTCTTCAATTCTCTTTTTACCAGGGCCCAATATCTTCCGATTGGCCTGAGTTCTGGGCAATTTGGTGGATTGGCCTCTTTGGGGATAAAAACCACCTCATTAGCTTCGTACCATTCCTTGGTGGCCTTGCTGTAGTGGCATGAAGCTAAATCTGGCCAAAAGATTGTTGACACATCGTGCTCACGTAAAAATGGTAAAAGTCGCTTCTTCAAGCATTCCTCGATGTATATCTTCGAGTCAACAGAGCCTTGGCCAACGAAAAATTTGCTCCATTTCCCACAAGTGCAAATTGCTTGCCAAACCAGGAAGTTTTTAGGAAACTTTGCTTGTTTCTTCACGCGAAATTGTTCGTCAACATTTCCACGAGAATCTGCAGTATAAAATTCCTGACCAGGAAGTTGCGAGAAATCAGCCAAGACATAGGTTTCGTCGTCCATCACACAACAGGAAAAATTTTTCAAGAAATCTTGTTTTGATTTCTTTGCTCTTTATTTCGCTTCTTGATTTTTCACAGCGTTCCTGTCTGGCACTTTTTGCACTTTGTATGTTCTAAGCCCACAACTCGACTTGATTTTCTGAACGGTTGACTGCGAACAACTCACTATTTGGGCCACTTTCCGTCCTGAAAGGTTAGGATTCTTCTGAAAAAGGCTGATGGCTTTCTTCACTTTTTTTGGGCTATGAAACCCCTTTTTCCTCCCGGTTCCTTCCTTGCGGTTAATTGTAAGATCACTAAGATCTTCGTTGAAGCGCTTAACAACTTTTGATACCATTTACGGACGAACGCGAGCCTCTTTTGCGATTCTTTTGAAGCTCCATTTTTGTTTATTTTGAAAAAGTTTCACTATAAATTCTCGTGTTTTCACTTCGTTTGACATTTTGCTACAGAGAATTGGAATATCTATGAAGTAAATGTTCCACATGTTTCTGACGTTCATAACAAAGCTTACTATGATCAAATTTTGATTTTTTTCTCAATTGGTTCAAGAGATATAGGCGTTTTTGTGATAGCGAATTTATTCTCGTTCAGTACTCAGTAAGGAGACATCAGCCAGATGCTTCAAGCGTTCATGAACTTCCCTGCAAAGTTGTTTCATAAACATTGTCCTTTTCCTTTCCAAAATATTCCCTGTTTTCCATACCTTGGCCCAACCCTGTATTTGTTGCCTGATAATGCCGGTATTGTGGCTAGAAGGAAACCAAAACGAGTATTCGAGTCCAGAGTCTAATTTTAATTAACGCCTCATTCCTGAACTCAATTAACGAAAATCAGTTGAATAAATTCAAATTTCAGTTGTGTGGCGAGCTGCTTCCCACAAACTCGAGTAGCTTTGAACTCGGCCCATTGTTAACGACTCTGGGTCCATTAACGCTTCGAGATCGGACGTTTTGAAGCGACGACAATTAAAATCGTTGAGAGCAAAATGTTGATAAAACATCGATAAAGTAATAACTAGGGGTGCCTGCTGACTGCGATACCTTTATTTTATGTATGAAGCCCATCTAGCCGCTTTGTAAAATGCCAAAAGTCAAAATACTACAGAGTGACATCAGAAGTCATCATCAGTGACATTTGTAAAAAATTTCATTCTTTTGTTATTCGAGAAAAATCAAGAAAAATTGTGTGTAGGCTTCATAGAAATCATAATATATATACTTACTCTAGAATGCTAATTCCTTCTAGTTCCGCAGCGAAAAACGTGCCGCATAGGCAACTGATTCACAATGTGCGCATGCTCACCATTAGGAAATTTCACGTTGAACGATGCCAAGTCCCTAAATGTTTTGTCGGTTCTATTTTAAGTTCAATATAATTAAACAATAGAAATATTCCATTGAGTAAAAAACTTATTTTATAGCTCATGCGCGACTTCCTACGACTATTAGACACATTAATATCATAAGTGAATTGCAATATTTGTGGAATTAGTGAGAAAATTAGAGCAGTAATGTAGTAGGTTTCACTAAATAGATATAGACCGTGCAACACCGCTTTTTCTTTCTCATGGCAAATAACTTTGAAATGACCTTAGTGAAAGTCTAGGCAGGAAAGGGTCAGTGTCAGTCTGCAGCCACAGTTTAGTTTACTGCATAGACAAACTAGTTTACTGGTGCTTAACTGTTATTTTCGTGTTTGATATTCTTCGTGTGCATTTTGCTTTTGTTGTGTGTTGTGTTCGATTTGGATTTTTTCGTAAAACAATGAACTGTATAGTGTTATGAGTCCTTGTCTTGACCTGTTCATTTCCCACTCAGGTATGTAAACTATGTGAACCTTTTCATTCATATAAACTGTTAAAAATTTATGATTTACGCTTTGCTTTTCATTCGATTGACACATATCTATCCACTCGCACCATGAGATTGGTTCTTTATATAGCAAAAGAACGCAATTCATTATGAAAAATCATGAAATCTTGTGAGTAAACCATCTTTTAATGGATAATTCGAACTCGAAAATAAAATATGTTGAAGTAAAACTTTGCAGTTTCATTCAGATAACAGATTGATTTTGGAATATATGTACTCGGAACTCAAAAAGACAAATGACTTGAAGGATGAATGTAGGTATCAGAATTCACTCATGAAACGATGCAGAGTAACGCATTGGCAGATGTACAATACATTTTCATGTTTCCACTATTTTCAGGAACACCGAAGAATAGAACTGTCCTGAAGGGATATATTAGTATATTTTGCTCATTTGATTTTTTTTTCTGCACTTTACCAAAAGATTCGTTGTTTGTTGACCAGAATTTGTCTTCCTTGATCCTTGAATTAATTTTTATACCGAAACCGGGTTTTTTCAACGCCTGAAGAGGTTTTGGAATAATGAAAGATTTTCAGCTTATCTTCCAGTCGCTGACGATTCCAAATTTACCATTCAAATAGCTATTGAAAATTATCAATATGTTCAAAACAACTAGTAAGTGTCGAATACTAATTATGAATAGATTAAATCCAACTGCAACAATAACAGCATTAAATTTTATTGAAGCCGACCCCGTTCAGAAACAACCTGATGGCACGTATGCGCATTGTGGACCACACTGAAATTTTTACCACACTTCGGTCCAATTGATTTAGCATTCTAGAGTAAGTATATATATTATGATTTCTATGGTTGGCTTACTGGAACCTGGGTACATTCCTGAACGAGTCTAGGCGTCGACTTTTTGACCTGTCAAATGGCATTTTTCGAAAAATCAGAAATTTCAAACTGTCATAACTTCCGTCCCTCTCATCGTCGCCAATAGTTATTTATATAATGTTGATCAGCATAGCCCCAAGTATCTCTGTGTAGAATATGACTGATTTGAAAAATTTCAAATTTTGGATGAAAAATGACTAAGGGGTATGACCCCCCTAAAAACACCATATTTGTCAATAAAAAATATATTTGGGGATGATCTAAACTTGTTATTGAATTTTTAAGTTGAACTTCCTATTCGAATCTTCAATAAAAGCAATTTTGCGGACCGACAGCACCCTTACCTTGAGTGGGGTGAGCTCGTGAACAGAACTCGAAAATGAAAAATCCAAAAAGAAAAAGAAGAATATTTGATTACCAATGGGGGCTACATGGATGATTTTGGTATCAAAATGTGGGTTTTCGAGGCCACTCCATTCAATAAAACATATTCCAGAGCGCTAACTAGCATAGTTTAGATTTTCAACTGTCAAATGGCATTTTTTGAAAAATTGGAAATTTTGAACTCTCCTAGCTTTCGTCCCTCTTCTCATATCCACCATTCGTATATATTTTGTTGATCAGCATATCTCAGAGTATCTCTGTGCAAAATATGAGCGATTTTAAAAATCTCAATTTTGGGTGAAAAATGACTAAGGGTAAGACCCCCTAAAAACACCATATATCCGGAAGTTTATAACGGCGTTAATAATTGAAAAGGTTATTCGAATCGTCCATAAAAGGCCATTCGGAGATCGATAACACCCACACCACCAACGGTGTGAGCTCGAGAAGAGAACTTGAAAATGAAAAATCGAGAAATTAAAACTGAAAAAATTCGTTTCTTTTGAGGGCTATATAGCCGACTTTGGTATCGAAATGTAGGTTTTCAAGGATGCTGAATTCAATAAAGAAATTTCAGAATCCTATCTAGCACAGGGCGTATATTCAATGGAAGGATCATTTCATGCTATCAGAGATTTCGTACATCCCATCGCAACCTCTCGTGGTAGCCTAGTTTCCTTCGGGATTCAAGATGAAAAGCACTCCAAGCAACTCAACAGAGAGGTTCTGCCTTATGAAGTCCTGCATTTATGATGCACTTATCCACGAACTGGACTGTTTAACGATTTGAATAATAAAGAAGCTTATTCAGACCATTAAAATGGTAATTGTAGTAAGCACTAAAACGTCAACGGAATTAATTATCGGGTATCGAGATTTGCTACGCGCCAGTCATCTTTTACTCCCATAATTTCGAAGTCATTTCAAATGGAGTACCTACTTCGTAAGAAATTAATGGATTGGTTGATCGTTCACAAACTGAAATCGTTATTTACGGCCAATATGCAATTATGGAAATCAAATACGTCCGACGAAATGATCAGCTTCGTTCATCAATAATCGTGTATCCCAAGTCTGATGAGTCCTAATCAGAACGAAACCATACTCGAAAGAGGTTACTCTCGAGAACCTGGAGAAGGTAATCTATATATATATAAAAGAAAGATGTTGGTTGCACCATTTATAACTAGAGATCGGATGGACTGTTTGTTATGTAACTTCATTTATGGAATCGTCTTCGGTCTGGTTATTATAAAATACAATAAAACTTCGAAAAAATTGATGAAAGTTTTACTTATGCAGGAAATGCTTTTCCTTCTTTTTAATAAGGCCACTAGGTGTCGCTACCGTTGATGCGTAGTCGTACAGTGAATAGACACGTCACTGTACGTAGTCGTAGGTTGATATTAACGCTGTTAGATGGCGATATGTGATTCGCAAAGAACTCATGGTAACGTGGAAGTCTATTGCCAGATCAAAAAGCGGGTAAACTTATCTCAAGTTGGTGGAACAGTGAATTTTTACCGAAAGATCAAGTATCTGATTTTGACGATCAGTTTCAAACGTGAGTTGGCCATCTTCATCTTTTTTCTTTATTTTTGAAATGCTTTCGAATTTCTGTTTGGGTAATAGATATATTTGCGGAAATAACTGAATCCAAAATTGCCCATAATTAGTAATTGACATATTATATTCGTGTTTCTGTTCGCACAGAGACAGTATTGTAAGCGTCAATAATTTTGAAACGTTTGCCCATCGGGCTTTCACTTATGATATACAATAATGTTTCATGGGTTGCCTAATCTGATCTGGTCGAATGACAATCAATAAATTTGAATATGAGTTCAACATAATTCACAGTGTTGATAATTTTGCCGTGTCGATCGTACTATCGACATTTTAACATCTCGATTTGTCTTCTAACGAGCTTGATATCGTCAACTAAATTGAACAAATTGAAGAGAGATTGACAGCTCATATCCATGGAATAATGAGAATCGCGCTGCTCTACCAACTGAGATGTTTACCCATTGTTTTGAGCTTAGCAGCATAGTTAAGATGTCTTAAATAATGGTGTGACCACTGATTAGATTTTGAGAATATAAGAAAAGTTTTGTTTTTGCCACTTCAGGTTGGGCTATTAACAAATGACTGATTTTTCAATTCTGGTCGACGGGATGTGTTAATAGTCGATAGTTCATTAAAGGAATAATTTTTGTTCATATTCTTGACATTTTGATTCATATAAGAGGAAAGGTACCTATAATATGGATTATACTCTTGCTATTCGCAGTCACATGAGGTACTGCAAAAAGAGAACTGTACAACAATTAAAAACAAAAAGTTATATGTTCAAGTTCAACAATTAGTTACCGCTTAAATAAAGAGAATTCTTTCCATGTGAAATACAAAATTTTTAAAATTTTGTATATTTTGAACTTTAATTTTGCCTAATTTCTTCCTGCTTGAAAAAAAGTAATGGTAAGTTTATACAACTTTTAAGTATGATTCAGGGGGTACAAAGTTCGCCGGGCCAGCTAGTTTGAAGATAAAAACAAAAATTTTCAATCGGAAAGGCTTTATTGGTCTTCTAGAAATTCTCCATCAAGCCCTTCAATCAATTTGACTTTTCTTAATCTGTAATTCCTCCTGATGATAATGCTAGAAAGCAGCTTGTCGTAACAAACTTTCCACTATTCCTCCCAAACATATCTGAATATTAAACAATTCATTTCTATGATGATTTGATCGCTTCTTTTGATCAATGAACCGACACCTTTTTTCAAATCTACTTTTGATGGAAGCGAAGAGACATCAAAAGAAACGAAAAACATCATCATACAATTATGTGAGCTTGCAACGCGATAAAAAAGTGATTATCTGATACACACGTGTTTGATTTTTGAATATAAACGACAATGTTCTTTTCCATAACTATTCGAGGTATGTTCCTTGCGTTAGTGAACTAAATATACTGGGTAAGTCGCAAATACGAGGATGTATTGATATCTAGTTAGCCTAGACCAGTTCCATGCATAAATAAAATATTGCGATACCATATCAACGAACAATAACTTATTAGAAGTGTCAGTGTAGAATTCGACGTCAAAAAAGTAAACCAGAGTTACGCAATAAATTTAAAAAAATGGATGTCCACCGAAATTGTGAAAATCGAAAAATTGGAGTATCGAGCCATCATCAAGTACCTGTATTTAAAAGGGTTAAGAGGTAAGACGAAGATATGCTTAATACCCTTGTAATCAATGTCCTTCGTATGACCGTGAAAAATTGGACTGCAAGCTTCAGAAGAGGTAAATTTTCCATTGAAGATGATGACCGATCGGGAAGGCCAGTTTTTGTGTCAGTCCCCGAAAATATTGTTCATGACTTGATTTTATCAGACCGTCGAATTGGGCTGAAACGGATATCTGAAGCACTGAAGATTTCATATGAATGCGTTCATCATATAGTTCACGTCAATTTGGACATGAGAAAAATGTCTGCAAAATGGATCGCCAAATGTTTGAATGTTGACCAAAAGCGTGCAAGGGTAGAAGCATCGCGTTCAATCTGCTCGATTTGAAAACGATAAAGAATTCTTTAACCGAATTGTTACTATGGATGAGACTTGGGTACATTTCTACGATCCAGAAACAAAGCAACAATCGATGGAATGGCGACACTCAGGTTCTCCGAGACCTAAGAAGTTTAATGTCCAAAAATCTGCTGGAAAAGTTTTTGCTTCAGTTTTGGGATTGCCATGGAGTAATCAAGTTTGATTTTTTGGATAAGGGTAGAACTATAACTGGAGATTACTATACGACATTACAGACCACTCTACGGGAAAAAATTAAAGGGAAAAGACACGGAAAGCTATCCAAAGGTATTTTGTTTCTACAGGATAACGCCCCAGTACACAAATCTCATGTTGCCATGCAAAAAATTCGTGATTTAGAGTAAGAATTACTAGAACACCAGATTTGACTCCGTCCGACTATCATCTCTTTCCTTAACTGAAAAGAAGTTTAAAAGGTCGTGAATTTTCTTCCAACGAGAAGGTAATAAAAGCTGTGGAAGAGTGGTTTGCAGAGCAAGAAGAAACATTTTTTTGAAAGGTCTAGAGACGTTGCAGATTCGCTGTAATAAATGTATTCAATGAAGAGGAGAATATGTTGAGTAATAAAATATTTTGACATTGAAATTTTGTTTGGTTCTATAGTAGGCTAAGAATTTTTCAATATATCCTCGTACTTCAGGAAACCTCTCAATTTTTCTTTTATGAAGATAAATCCTTTCTCATTAAATGTGGCACATTCATTTCAAATAGTGACTCAAAGTGGCAACACCGTAAACATCCGTTTTGCACCAAATTCTGTGGGTTTCAAATACAGGGGCGCATCTAGAATAATCGAGGGGTGAATTTTTTTGTCCTATAGTTCTTCAGTAGAATAATCAATTTCTAATCGACAATTTTCATTCTCCAGATTCCCATTCTCGTTTCCAATGAATCATTGCGTATTGATAAGCTCTAGTTCAACACAGAGTTTCGATATGGTTGAAGCGCTCGTCGAAATGTAAAGCACTCAGTAAAATTGCCGCATCGCATGTTGTGGTGATTTCCACAGATATTCCCAGTTAGGTTCATGATTCACTAATGACTAAGGGGTTCTTGAGGGTTTCGATATCGCACCGAGCTATACAGTTTCATTCACTGAAATTTGCATCGAACATACCCTTTTATTATGCGTGGAAAAACTCTTTTTGTGAGGGTTTATCAGTGTTCGTTTGAATGTACGAGGTTGATATTGGAGGTATTTGTCCGAGTTCGTTTATCATTAAAAATGACAGTTGACATACTTGAAATATGCACGTCAGTGTTGCCATATCTCGAAACATGGTAGCAATCTTACTATTCAAATTTGGATAAGTTTCCAAAGCCTTTGATTTTTTCGTCTAGTTTTGAATGGTACGTTGATATATTGAAACATTCTTAGCCTACTATAGAACCAATCAAAATTTCAATGTCAAAATATTTTATTACTCAACATATTCTCCTCTTAATTGAATACATTTATTACAGCGAACCTGCAACCTCTCTAGACCTTCAAAAAAAATGTTTCTTCATGCTCTGCAAACCAGTCCACCACAGCTTTTATTACCTGCTCGTCGGAAGAAAATTTACGACCTTTTAAACTTTTTTTCAGTTGAGGAAAGAGATGATAGTCGGACGGAGCCAAATCTGGTGAATAAGGGGGTGTTCTAGTAGTTTTAACCCTAAATCACAATTTTTTTTGCATGCCAACATGAGATTTGTGTACTGGGGCGTTGTAAAAACAAAATACCTTTGGATAGCTTCCCGCGTCTTTTCTCTTTAATTTTTTTTGGTAGAGTGGTCAGTAATGTCGAATAGTAATCTCCAGTTATTGTTCTACCCTTATCCAAAAAATCATTCATGATTACTCCATGGCAATCCCAAAAAACTGAAGCAAGAACTTTTCCAGCAGATTTTCGGACAAGAAACTTCTTAGGTCTTGGAGAACCAGAGTGTCGTCATTCCATCGATTGTTGCTTTGTTTCTGGATCGTAGAAATGTACCCAAGTCTCATCCATAGTAACAATTCAGTTTAAGAAGTCTTCATTGTTTTCAAATCACAGATCGAACGCGATGCTTCTACCCTTGCACGCTTTTGGTCAACATTCAAACATTTGGGGATCCATTTTGCAGAAATTTTTCTCATGTCCAAATTGACGTGAACTATATGATGAACGCGTTCGTATGAAATCTTCAGTGCTTCAGATATCCGTTTTAGCCCAATTCGACGATCTGATAAAATCATGTCATGAACTGCATCGATATTTTCGGGGACTGACACAGAAACTGGCCTTCCCGATCGGTCATCATCTTCAATGGAAAATTTACCTCTTTTGAAGCTTGCAGTCCAATTTTTCACGGTCGCATACGAAGGACATTGATCACCAATATCTTCGTAATTCTGCTTACCTCTTAACCCTTTTAAATACAGGTATTTGATGATGGCTCGTTACTCCAATTTTTCGATTTTAACAATTTCGGTGGACATCTTTTTTTTTATTTATTGCGTAACTCTGGTTTACTTTCTTGAAGTCGAACTGTACACTGACACTTCTAATAAGTTATTGTTCGTTGATATGGTATTGCAATATTTTGTTTACGATAAGATAAGATAATGGAAACAGCCCAAATAATGTTTCAACAAATATCCCATTATCAAGAATATCAGATAATGGAAACAGCCCAAATAATGTTTCAACAATTTTGTTTACGCATGGAACTGGTCTAGGGTAACTAGATATCAATACATCCTCGTAATTTAGCTTGATCACAATATTTCATCATAAGCTTTGGATATTTTGACAGTTCCAAGTTATCCCACAACATGTAGGATTGCAAATTGTGTTTTCGTTGTGCTCAGAAGTATTCAGTTCTCTAAAGTTTTCCAGTAAACTGAAATAGACCATTCTTAAATTATGTCATCGAATAATTTCACAAAGCCAGGTCAATTTCCAACATCGTCTTCAACGGACCTGGAAACAGGTAGCATGGAAGTGGTATTTTAAGCGACTGTGTAAAATTTGCATTATCTATTCTTCGGACTCTGGCCTTCGCGACCAGATGTCGTCACAAATCATCAATAGAAGCACGAGGCATTCCCTTCGTTAGATTTCCGAAAATATACCCTAAGGTTACTACTAATGCAGCCATTAAACATAGATTGTTAGAAAACATGTTGGTTGCCATTTTTCGCATTTTCCCTGAAACTGTAGTCGTGGTGGTCATTTGGCTGCTGTTTTTTTCCCATTATGAACGGCATACCTTCCTCTTTATAATGGTACTAGCTGGCCCGGCGAACTTTGTACCGCCTGAATTATACTTAAAAGTTGTATAAACTTACCATTGCTTTTTTTCAAGCAGGAAAAAAATTAGTTCAAATTCAAAATATACAAAATTTCAATAATTTTGTAATTCACATGGAAAGAATTCTCTTTATTTAAGCGGTAACTAATTGTTGAACGTGAACATATAACTTTTTGTTTTTAATTGTTGTACAGTTCTCTTTTTGCAGTACCTCATGTGACTGTGAATAGCAGGAGTATAATCCATATTATACTTTTCCTCTTATATGAATCAAAATGTCAAGAATATGAACAAAAATTATTCCTCTAAAGAACTTTCGACAATTAACACAGCCCGTCGACCAGAATTAAAAAATCAGTCATTTGTTAATAGCCCAACCTGAAGTGGCAAAAACAAAACTTTTCTTATATTCTCAAAATCTAATCAGTGGTCACACCATTATTTTAGACATATTAGCTATGCTGCTGAGCTCAAAATAATAGGTAAACATCTCAGTTGGTGGAGCAGCGCGATTCTCATTATTCCATGGATATGAGCTGTCAATCTCTCTTCAATTTGTTCAATTTAGTTGACGATATATCAAGCTCGTTAGAAGACAAATCGAGATGTTAAAATGTCGATAGTACGATCGACACGGCAAAATTATCAACACTGTGAATTATGTTGAACTCATATTCAAATTTATTGATTGTCATTCGACCAGATCAGATTAGGCAACCCATGAAACATTATTGTATATCATAAGTGAAAGCCCGATGAGCAAACGTTTCAAAATTATTGACGCTTACAATACTGTCTCTGTGCGAACAGAAACACGAATATAATATGTCAATTACTAATTATGGGCAATTTTGGATTCAGTTCTGCAAATATATCTATTACCCAAACAGAAATTCGAAAGCATTTCAAAAATAAAGAAGAAAGATGAAGATGGCCAACTCACGTTTGAAACTGATCGTCAAAATCAGATACTCGATCTTTCGGTAAAAATTCACTGTTCCACCAACTTGAGATAAGTTTACCCGCTTTTTGATCTGGCAATAGACTTTCATGTTACCATGAGTTCTATGCGAATCACATATCGCCATCTAACAGCGGTAATATCAACCTACGACTACGTACAGTGACCTGTCTATTCACTGTACGACTACGCATCAACGGTAGCGACACCTAGTGGCCTTATTCAAAAGAAGGAAAAGCATTCCCTGCATAAGTAAAACTTTCATCAATTTTTTCGAAGTTTTGTTGTATTTTATAATAACCAGACCGAAGACGATTCCATATATGAAGTTTCATAACAAAGAGTCCATCCGATCTCTAGTTATAAATGGTGTAACCAACATCTTTCTTTTATATATATATATAGATTTTTCTTTGAAGGTCAAAATAATCCCTTTCATTGGAAAACCCTTCAGTTCTTTTCATTTCCATATCGACTTTTTCTCAATAATCAAGATGGATTTTGGCATTTACTTTGGAACATCCTGTATATCGTCAGACTAAAGATTAAACAAACACAAACAGGCACAGATTACGTAGAATAAATAATTAATGATTCATCGAATTCGTATTTACATTGTTCGGGACACCTCAGGTATGGAAAGTAGATTATTCTGAACTCCCATTATATCATCTTGTCCAAATAATACTCCATCGGTTTGAGTTCCCCACTTTTGAGACCCGATCAGTCTCACTTTAGGAACTGTCTGGTTGAGTTCTGCGTCTCGCCTTTGGATTTGTTAGAACTTGTCGTCGTCGGTTCGAGAATTTTGTGTTTCGTTGGTTTTTGTGTGTGATTCGGTGAAATATCTGTTTTTTTGGAGGTATTGGGAAGATTGGATATATTTGAGACACTCCGGATTCATTTACAAGTGAGTTTACTATCTCAGGCCTTTAAATGACAATTTTTTTATTCTTCTTTTGGACCACTCTGAAACTTATGATCTGCAAAAATAAATTTTATAAATTTCATATTCGAGCAATAATCGAAAAAATTTCAAAATGGAGAAATCAAGACTTGGGTTCATTTGAGCTTCAACCAAATGAGAAGATATTGACATTAGGTTTGAAATTGAACCTCCAAAGATAGAACATCGCTTTAAATATACTGCTCCACAAGAGTTAGGGATAGATATCGTATCCAATCGTTTTTTAAAGTATGTAATCTTCGAGAAAATCGCTTTAAAATCATTCAAAACTCAATAACAACTTGAATCGATCCAATAAAAATCAGTATGAGACATTTCGTCAATCTGGTCGCCTTTTTTCTCAAGTTTGGTTCTTTGCATATGCTTCATGAATGTTCTTATTTTGAAATGAAGTCAGTTTATCAACGGCTTCGATTTGAAACGAGTTTTCTGAGAATGCCAAGACGTAAATCAACAAACGCTGAGACTAATAGGGCTATCGGAATGCTATAGGGTGGCCTAACTCAGGTTGTTGTAGTGGAATGGCTCCAAGTCAGCCAAAGTGTGATATCTCGACTTTGGAATAGGTTCAGGGAGACAGGTTCCGTGTTGGAAAGATCAAGGCTTGGTGGGCGACGAAAAACAACACCTGCTCAGGATAGTTTCATTACCGTTTCGGCGAGAAGAAACCATACATCTACGTGTAGAATGCTACGGAATACTCTTCAAAATGCAGATGGGGTCCAAGTTTCCATCGAAACCATCAGACCACGTTTGAGAGAGGTGAATCTAGGTTCTAGACGTTCATTAAGAGGAATTCCATTAACACGTGACCATAAGCGTCAAAGACTGGAATGGGCAAGGCAGCATATCAATTGGAACGATCAATGGCGTAGTGTCCTTTTCACTGATGAATCCAGATATGGACGATTTTCAGATTCTCGAAGAATAACGGCGCACAGATCTACACATTTGTCCTGGGAATATGACCGCCTTACACTATAGGGAGCATGTCATTGACAATGTTGTGCCAAATTTTCACGCTGCTATTGGTGAAACTTTTCAATTTTTAGACGATAATGCTAGACCGCACCGTGCAGCCATAGTTGAGAATGCGCGCGAGGAGCTTGGTATTCCACATTTACCAATACCTCCGCACTCACCAGATTTGAATTACATGGAACATGCATGGGATATGCTCCAAAGAAGATTAGATAATCATCAACCTACCCCAGAATCCTTAAATGATCTGAGAGAGCTTCTGCCCCGTATATGGAACCAAATTCCTCAAGAAATGTTAACAACCTCGTGTGTAGTATGCAAAGAAGATGTTAAGCTGTTACTGATGCTCGTAGAGGCCATACATCATTGTATTGATAGTCTCTGGGAATAAAATTTCGTTATTTCACTCGATTTTTCTTAACCACTCTGTATACGCTGCAGACCTACAGGCTGAAATTAATTTGCAACTTGAAATCGTATTAATATGAATTTTCACCACAAAAATCTTATTTTAACTTTTTTTTGCAATTTAAGTCAATATCCCTAACTCGTGTTGAGCAGTTAATTATTATGTAGTTTGTAGTTTCTGCATGTAGAAATGAATCTGGCTAACCTATACAATATACATAAACCAGTATTTCTCAAAAGAATTATCAATTACTACAAAAATGAATCGTTACACATAATTTTTTGTGGTAGATTTCATCATTTCTTTTAACACTCATACCAATTCATTTATCTCCACTTCACAAGGTGTGTCAACAAAAACATTTAATATAATAGACCAAAATCGGTGTCATAACAAAATACTCCTTTCTCAAGTCGTCAAGTTCATCAGTCAATGAAATGGACACCGTCTCCTTTATATTAGAGAAGGCTGTGTTTTGGGTATCGAAATATTGATTACTCCGGATATTTATTCAAGGAAGAATAGATCAAAATTTGCATTGTGACCTCAGATGGAAATTGTGAATGACCGAAAATATGATATGGACTGGAATATTTTATTTCTTGAAACTGTCAAGTTCAGGGTATTCAATGACACGGTAAACTGAAATTAATACAACAAGAAATAATGAAATTTTGAGGGGTGGAATTCAGGGAACTGTAACTCTAAAAGGGAGGGACAAAAATCAAAGATAATTTCGTCCCGAGAATTTGTGACAAAATTTGTTGCATACATTTATTTCAAAATCATGGCCATTCCAGTGATTTTCTTGATTTCATTGAATCGTCAGAGTTTGGAACTGAAAAAAAATGTTCCTATTGAAATATTTCGTTTCCTTGGAATGAAAAAAAGTTATGGTAACTATTATAATTCAGTATCAAGGTCTTAGACCTAGAATAATTACATAATTATTCATTGAATCTTGACTTTCATACATGTTTGGATAATTCTAATTATTTTGGACAGAAATTTGAATTGGGATATTATACACCGAGTTAAAAACATTCAAAATGACTTTGAACATTATCAAAGATGTCTATAATCCTTACATCAGAATCTGTTCAAGCCCTTGTGATATCGAAATTCTCAAAAGTTCAAGAAGAAAGGTCGCCAGATGACGAAGTCATCAGTTTGTTTCTCATGGTCTCATATTTCCTAGTTCATTATAAATGGTGTCTTTGGATGATAAGAAGAACATGTCGTATCATCCTTTATATGCTCACCCTAGTCGAAACCATATATTCAAACAGTATTCTCTTTCAGATCTACTGCAATACTCTGACCATCCAGATCTTAAACGTAGCAGGTAATTGATTAGTTTTTGTAATAGGTTAAGGTAAAAAAAATCTAGATGAAGAATCTTGAGTAATCTTCCGATTTCCTGGTACTTTTTGGTTGATGTACCCAGGGATTGTTGTTGAAGAATTAATATTAAGGAACCCCATTTTTTTAATAAACTGCTCGCAAAAATCAATTTTTTCAGTAGCGACATGAACTGCTCCACATGAGTTAGGGATATTGACTTAAATTGCAAAAAAATGTAGTTTCAATAAAATTTTTGTGATGAAAATTCAAATTAATATGATTTCAAGTTGCAAATTAATTTTAGCCTGTAGGTCTGCAGCGTATACAGGGTGTTTATTGTTTAAGACAAATCGAGTAAAATAACGAAATTTTATTCCCAGAGAATTCAAGCATTTTAAGACTATCAATACAATATATGGCCTCCACGGGCATCAATAACAGCTTGACATCTTCTTTGCATACTGCACACGAGGTTGTTGAACATTTCTTGAGGAATTTGGTTCCATAAACGGGGCAGAAGCTCTCTCAGATCATTTAAGGATTCTGGGGTAGGTTGATGATTATCTAATCTTCTTTGGATCATATTCCATGCATGTTCTATGCAATTCAAATCTGGTGAGTGCGGAGGTATTGGTAAATGTGGAATACCTCCTTGCTCCTTGCGCGCATTCTCAACTATGGCTGCACGGTGCGGTCTAGCCGCTAGGACGATAGGTTCCCGAAAAATGAAAGATTTCCCAAAATTTGAGAGGAAAATTTTTCACAAAGAGCCATTTATTTCCTAAAATACTGATACCAGGAGAAATTTGATTACATATCCGCAATCTTGAATTAACATAGAATCTGACCCGGGTCGATATGACTCGAAATTTTTTTTTTCTTTTTTCAAATTTCTTTACGACTCCGATCGAAGAAAGGACCCCGCACTTTTAGTAGGTAAAGTGGCGACCGGTCAAATTTTCTGAAAATTTGGTATGTTGTTGTACCCGACTCATTGACCAAAAGTGTCAATGGGCCCAACCCAATCCTATGGCTAGTTTTCTAAATACGGGGTGTTAAAGTTGAAAATTGCCCAGATTTTCGGATTTATTTGCTAATTATTAAGAGTTACATTGGATTTCTGTTGAATACACACGTTTACTACATGTTCTAGGTATGAAATTAGAGGATACGTATGATTAAAAATATTTATATTCACCGGGTGATTCACGAATATATGACGGTAGTTTTTTCCCAAAATTCACTTTTTCTACTGTGACGTCAGGAGGGCATATTTTTGAAATGTTCTTTCCGATTTAGTATAATGACGACAAAATATTCACAGTGCATATTTTTTATACAGGGTGTTTCACAGAGAGAACCACTAGACATAATCATATTTTTTTAGGATTAATTCGAAATCCTGTATTTTTGAATTGATTTTTGGGAAAAGTAATACCACAAACATATGTGTGTCTCTAATATCCAAAATATTCAGGGTGGTTTATTCATAGGAAGGAAGGTATTCAATTTTGGGAAAAGGACAAAAAACATGAACACCCTGTATTCGAAAATTTCCTCGGTCAAATGCAACTATTTTATCACTATATATTGATTCCCACAACATCTCCCGAGGTATGAATTTTAAATCCGATACTATGACCAGTTTTCGAGATACAGGGCGTAAAAGCGGAGAATAACTTATTTCATCATTTTTTTTTTCAAATTGAAAAGCCGGATTGATTTTATGTTGCGCCCATGAGTTCAGTATGAGTACAGATCAGATGCACAAGGAAAGGTTCAGCTAAAATATTTACTGTTAAAGGGTGATCCACGAATAAATCACAATAGCTTTTGCAAACACTTGATAATTCTACAGTTCCATGAAGTTAATACCTAGTCGTTCACAATTTTCAGTCTGAAATACTTCATAATAATTAGGTACTTTTCATAGAGGGTGAGTCATAAATAATATGCTTTGAAATAATTGAAAGGAGAACTTTTCTGGTGAATTTTGAATAACTGTCTTACATTACATCAAGTGAAGTATTTCAGACTGAAAATTGTGAACGACTATAGGTATTAACTTCATGGAATAATTTCGCTGTGACGAAACTTTAGAATTATCGAGTGTTTGCAAAAGCTATTGTGATTTATTCATGAATCACCCTGTAACAGTAAATATTTTAGCTAAATCTTCCCATGTGCATCTGATCTGCTCTCATACTGAGCAACATAAAATAAATTCGGCTTTTCAATAAAAAAAAATTGATGTAATAAGTTATTCTCCGCTTTTACGCCCTGTACGAGTATCTCGAAAACGGGTCATAGTATCGGATTTAAAATTCATTCCTCGGGAGATGTTGTGGAAATCAATATAAAGTGATAAAATAGTTGCATTTGACCGAGGAAATTTTCGAATACAGGGTGTTCATGTTTTTTGTACTTTTCCCAAAATTGAATACCTTCCTATGAATAAACCACCCTGAATATTTTGGAGATTAGAGACACACATATGTTTGTGGTATCACCTTTCCCAAAAATCAATTCAAAAATACAGGATTTCGAATTAATCCTAAAAAAATATGATTATGTCTAGTGGTTCTCTCTGTGAAACACCCTGTATAAAAAATATGCACTGTGCAATATTTTGTCGTCATAATACTAAATCGGAAAGAACATTTCAAAAATATGCCCTCCTGACGTCACAGTAGAAAAAGTGAATTTTGGGAAAAAACTACCGTCATATATTCGTGAATCACCCGGTAAATATAAATATTTTTAATCATACGTATCCACTAATTTCATTACTAGAACATGTAGTAAACGTGTGTATGAAACAGAAATCCAATGTAACTCTTAATAATTAGCAAATAAATCCGAAAATCTGGGCAATTTTCAACTTTAACCCCGTATTTAGAAAACTAGCCATAGGATTGGGTTGGGCCCATTGACACTTTTGGTCAATGAGTCGGGTACAACAACATACCAAATTTTCAGAAAATTTGACCGGTCGCCACTTCACCTACTAAAAGTGCGGGGTCCTTTGATAACATATCCGCAATCTTGAATTAACACAGAATCTGACCCGGGTCGATATGACTCGAAATTTTTTTTTCTTTTTTCAAATTTCTTTACGACTCCGATCGAAGAAATTTTCATTCCGAACTAAATCGAACCGGGTCAGTTTATATCGACCAAAGTCACTTTATTAACCTTGATTTACTTCGATTTTGACAGGATTGCTTATTGGCTGTTAGGAAAACGATTGGAACGAATTTTAGGAATGCTCTAAACAAAATATCCGCCTCAATTCGCCTCAGCAGAGGAGGATCGCCATCAATCTTCTATATATATAAAAGAAAGATGTTGGTTACACCATTTATAACTAGAGATCGGATGGACTGTTTGTTATGAAACTTCATTTATGGAATCGTCTTCGGTCTGGTTATTATAAAATACAACAAAACTTCGAAAAAATTGATGAAAGTATTACTTATGCAGGGAATGCTTTTCCTTCTTTTGAATAAGGCCACTAGGTGTCGCTACCGTTGATGCGTAGTCGTACAGTGAATAGACAGGTCACTGTACGTAGTCGTAGGTTGATATTACCGCTGTTAGATGGCGATATGTGATTCGCATAGAACTCATGGTAACATGGAAGTCTATTGCTTGATCAAAAAGAGGGTAAACTTATCTCAAGTTGGTAGAACAGTGAATTTTTACCGAAAGATCAGGATCTGATTTTGACGATCAGTTTCAAACGTGAGTTGGCCATCTTCATCTTTTTTCTTTATTTTTGAAATGCTTTCGAATTTCTGTTTGGGTAATAGATATATTTGCGGAAATAACTGAATCCAAAATTGCCCATAATTAGTAATTGACATATTATATTCGTGTTTCTGTTCGCACAGAGACAGTATTGTAAGCGTCAATGATTTTGGAACGTTTGCTCATCGGGCTTTCACTTATGATATACAATAAGTTTCATGGGTTGCCTAATCTGATCTGGTCGAATGACCATCAATAAATTTGAATATGAGTTCAACATAATTCACAGTGTTGATAATTTTGCCGTGTCGATCGTACTATCGACATTTTAACATCTCGATTTGTCTTCTAACGAGCTTGATATATCGTCAACTAAATTGAACAAATTGAAGAGAGATTGACTGCTCATATCCATGGAATAATGAGAATCGCGCTG
Source organism: Adalia decempunctata (assembly GCA_951802165.1). Lineage (NCBI taxonomy): Eukaryota > Metazoa > Arthropoda > Insecta > Coleoptera > Coccinellidae > Adalia > Adalia decempunctata. The sequence continues at coordinate 1,767,734 of OX637695.1, read as the reverse complement.
CTCCACCAACTGAGATGTTTACCTATTATTTTGAGCTTAGCAGCATAGCTAAGATGTCCAAAATAATGGTGTGACCACTGATTAGATTTTGAGAATATAAGAAAAGTTTTGTTTTTGCCACTTCAGGTTGGGCTATTAACAAATGACTGATTTTTTAATTCTGGTCGACGGGCTGTGTTAATAGTCGATAGTTCATTGAAGGAATAATTTTTGTTCATATTCTTGACATTTTGATTCATATAGGAGGAAAGGTATAATATGGATTATACTCCTGCTATTCACAGTCACATGAGGTACTGCAAAAAGAGATCTGTACAACAATTAAAAACAAAAAGTTATATGTTCAAGTTCAACAATTAGTTACCGCTTAAATAAAGAGAATTCTTTCCAAGTGACTTACAAAATTATTGAAATTTTGTTTATTTTGAACTTTAATTTTGCCTAATTTTTTTCCTGCTTGAAAAAAAGCAATGGTCAGATTATACAACTTTTAAGTATAATTCAGGCGGTACAAAGTTCGCTGGGCCAGCTATAGTTGCAGATAAAGCACGACGATAAACTGTGGCAGAAATCGCCGGAACTGACAACAAACCAAGGATGTTAGCGTTGTTCATCACGGATGAGAATGGTCGTAATTATTGTTATTTAATCCGAAAATGTTGTATTTATTCCGCGTCGGTTTCGCCGAAGAACCAATGGGCATGAAATAGGAATGAATATTCAGGATGAATAATGCGACGGTCGATTTTTCGGAACGAATCATTGAACGTTAGCAACCGAACACGTTATTAATGGTTTTCGATACCGGGATTATTCCTCGGAGGAAACCGTGGAAGAAAGTGTAAATCTGCAAAAATCTTAAAATTAATGGCCGAGAAACGGCGCCATAAAGTTTATTGGAATAATAATCGGAGAATTCTTGATTATTCTCGGTAATGATTGAGTAATATAAGCAGAATAATATCTCCGGCTCATTATTCTCGAAGCTCAACAATTACAAGTGGTTATTACGGCGATCCAACAAAAAGGCGAAACTAACTCCTATTCAAAATTGAAGGAATTTGCATTAAATTGAGTTCACTCTTCAAAAATACCCATAATTTCTTTTTGAAATACACTGCGCAAAAAAATTAACGCACATTATGGAAATCTCAAATTAATTCTACAACTGAAGGTGTTCTCAATGATAATTATTTTTATCAGAATAATGCATGCATATGTTATCCACTTTCAACGTTTTCCTTCAATACAGATGTTTTCTCCCAGCAGGAATAAAAAAAGATGATATTATAAGATTTTGAATGTATTGGCTCCATTCTGAAATCAGTTGTTCTCGATCAATTCTAGTGATCAATAGTTTTTCTTTCGTTTGATTTTCTACACTCGATCGCTATGCAACGCGAAACACGCAATTTGACCCAAGAGGAATGTGCCCAAGCGGTAGTTTTGCGAGAAGAAGGGTGGACATACACAAGAATTGCAGAAAGGTTTGGAGTTTCCCATACAAGTGTGTCCAGAATGTTGCAGCGATTCAGGGAGACAGGTATGAATGTCCGAAGACCAGGACAGGGTAGACCATGGGTAACAACTGCCATTCAAGAACGTTACTTGAGAGTTTCTTCGTTGAGACAACGGTTTGCAACCGCTCGCCTCCTTCAAAATCAGCTTGAGCAAACTCATGAGGTGCAAATTAGCACTCAGACCATAAGAAATCGCCTCAGAGAATATGATTTAAGGCCTCGTGTCGCGGCAAGAGGCCCAGCTCTTACCCCAGCCCATCGAAGGGAGCGTTTGGATTTGGCGAGAGAGCATATCCATTGGGAAGAGGCCGATTGGGAAAGAGTTCTCTTCACAGATGAGTCTAGATTCTGCCTCTACCATTGTGATCGACGTTCCCTTGTATACAGACGTCCACATGAAAGATATGCTCAGTGCAATTTCCTGAATACTACTGGTTTCGGGGGAGGATCGATTATGGTATGGGGTGGAATATCTTTGACTGCTCGCACAGACCTAGTGGTCGTTGATAATGGAGCTATGAATGCTGATAAGTATATAAGGATCATTCTTGAATAGCATGTAGTGCCATTTGCCCCATACATTGGTGAAAATTTCATTTTTATGGACGATAATGCCAGACCCCATCGTGCGCGCTTCGTTCAGGAGTACCTTGAAGAGGGTGAAGTCTCTCGAATGGAATGGCCAGCAAGAAGTCCAGATCTCAATCCGATTGAGCAGGTTTGGGACAACCTCAATAGAAGGCTGAGAATTTCAGAAAATCATTCAGCTACTCTTATAATGACTTAGGAATCCAACTCGGAGAAATCTGGGAAGGATTAGATCAGAACATTTTAAGATCACTCATTTTGAGTATGAACCGTCGTTGCCGAGCTGTAATTAGCGCAAGGGGTGGAAATACCAATTATTAAATCATTTCAGTTCTTTGAAAATTGTTCATTTCTCTTCTTTCACATAAGATTCGGTGAAATCCTGAATTTTTCTTCCATTTAATGTGTCTTGTTTCGTTCAAAACCTTCCCGAGAGAACATAAAAAATAAGTTATAAAGTCAATGTAGAGTTAACTCTCATTAAAATTGAGATTTTCAGAATGTGCGTTAATTTTTTTGCGCAGTGTAAATGAATTTCAATCTCAAGTACCTACTTTTTATATTGATTGAGATTTTATTTATTAGAAAATCCGAAGAACTTCACAACTTTGCAAAAATTCCTACCACATTTCGATTCCGTAGTAGTACAGTTACCCAGTTTAGTTCGGATTAATTTGAAAATTGGCTTTACTATTTATTTTTGAAGGGTGCTTCTCCTCTTTCCATAGTCTAAGAACAAGAGTCTCTTTTTCATCTATTGTTTGGCCTAATGCTCATCCCATCAAACTACCTAAAGGCGAGTTTATACAGCAACTAAAATTAAATAAGAACTAAAATAAAATGAGAATGTTCACTTGATGCATTTCAATGACAGCGTTTATACAGGAAATAAGCTAAAATAAGGAATAAGAATAAGAATATATTCCTTATTTTAGCTCATTTCCTGTATAAACGCTGTCATTGAAATGCATCAAGTGAACATTCTCATTTTAATTTAGTTCTTATTTTATTTTAGTTGCTGTATAAACTCGCCTTAAAAGTTCAACTATTCACTAAACAAACTTATCGACCAAAACATGTTTGCAGCAATTAGTGAATTGTTGTTGTACCACGGCGGCTGAACCTTTAAAGGTATAATAATGATTATTCACACTGCTCAAGGACTTTTTTTTCGACATTATAAAAGCACGAGTGGAAATAAGGTAATTTGGACGTATCAGCCAGAGAAGTAATTAAAACCACGGGAAATCCAGAACAATCTAATTAGATTGAGACTATTTTTACCGTAGAGAATTCAAGATTATCGAATTATTGTTATTGAGTTCGAAATCAGCCAAATGAGTTGATGAAATTGCTTTTGTGGAAATATCGAATCAATTTCATATCGTGGAGATGTCTGAAACACTATTTACGAGGATATATTGAAATATTCTCAGCCTACTATAGAACCGAACAAAATTTCAATGTCAAAATATTTGATTACTCAACATATTCTCCCCTTAATTGAATACATTTATTACAGCAAACCTGCAACGTCTCTAGACCTTTAAAAAAATTGTTTTTTCTTGCTCTGCAAACCAGTCCTCCACAGCTTTCATTACCTCCTCGTTGGAAGGAAATTTACGACCTTTTAAACTTCTTTTCAGTTGAGGAAAAAGATGATAGTCGGACGGAGTCAAATCTGGTGAATAAGGGGGGTGTTCTAGTAATTCTAACCCTAAATCGCGTATTTTTTGCATGGCAACATGCGATTTGTGTACTGGGGCGTTGTCCTGTAAAACAAAATACCTTTGGATAGCTTTCCGCGTCTTTTCTCTTCAATTTTTTCCCGTAGAGTGGTCCGTAATGTCGAATAGTAATCTCCAGTTATTGTTCTACCATTATTCAAAAAATCAATCATGATAACACCATGTCAATCCCAAAAAACTGAAGCAAGATTTTTTCCAGCAGATTTTTGGACATGAAACTTCTTAGGTCTTGGAGAACCAGAGTGTCGCCATTCCATCGATTGTTGCTTTGTTTCTGGATCGTAGAAATGTACCCAAGTCTCATCCATAGTAACAATTCGGTTTAAGAAGTCTACATCGTTTTGAAATCGAGCATAGATCGAACGCGATGCTTCTACCCTTGCACGCTTTTGGTCAACATTCAAACATTTGGGGATCCATTTTGCAGAAATTTTTCTCATGTCCAAATTGACGTGAACTATATGATGAACGCGTTCGTATGAAATCTTCAGTGCTTCAGATATCCGTTTTAGCCCAATTCGACGGTCTGATAAAATCATGTCATGAACTGCATCGATATTTTCGGGGACTGACACAGAAACTGGCCTTCCCGATCGGTCATCATCTTCAATGGAAAATTTACCTCCTTTGAAGATTGCAGTCCAATTTTTCACGGTCGCATACGAAGGACATTGATCACCAAGGGTATTAAGCATGTCTTCGAAATCTGCTTACTAATTAACCCTTTGAGATACAGGTAAATGATGATGGCTCGATACTCCAATTTTTCAATTTTTACAATTTCGGTGGAGATCTTTTTTTTTAATTTATTGCGTAACTCTGGTTTACTTTTTTTAACGTCGAACTCTACACTGACACTTCTAATAAGTTATTGTTCGTTGACATGGTATCGCAATAGTTTGTTTATGCATGGAACTGGTCTAGGCTAACTAGATATCAATACATCCTCGTATTACTCCCAAAAAAGTTTTAAATCCTCTAGAATTTTATACTAGCAACATATTCGCTTCAAGAAGCTACCAAACCCCTGGTAGACCAACGATATTGACGTGTCCCTCTTTTCATTACTCCAGGGATAGTCCAGGACTTTGTGGCTGAAACTGAGGGCCCAAAATACTTTTTTTTTTATTATCGACTTACGAATAATGTTGCGTGCGCTATGGCAGCTGTAATTTGTCCCACCTTGAATTTTTTCAACCGGGTTTTGTTTTCGGCACGAAAATGGGAAGTGTCTGCTCGGATGGATCTGCTTTATTGATGTTTTTCAATGCTATTGTGTTTTATTGAGGGTTGACCTTCAGCAAATTCGGTTTTAATTACCATGATTATACGGGTACGGCCGAATTTATTATGAATTCTCTAAATGGACGCTATTATTATACTCATCCTCGTTTATTGACTCTGGAATTAATCAGTTTTTTACGGGAACTAACGTGTAAACGATGTTATCTGTTGTGAGAAAAATGAGAGATGGTGCGAATTGAAAAGAATGGTACGTGGTAGTTGAAGATGATAGAGATAATCAACGAATTACTCGTTGTATTTTCGGATCTGGTGTTCATTTGTTGAGCCAAGTTCATTCGAGTTCATTTCCACAAAGTGTCTCCTGAAAATTTAGACAGATTTATTATCTCACTGAATTTTCCATCATTCTAAAGAGGTTGAAAACGAGACAGAAACGAAACTGCTCCACAGGAGTTAGGGATATTGACTTAAATTGCATAAAAAAATATAGTTGAAATAAGATCTTTGTGATGAAAATTCATATTAATATGATTTCAAGTTGCAAATTAATTTTAACCTGTAGGTCTGCAGCGTATACAGGGTGGTTAAGAAAAATCGAGTAAAATAACGAAATTTTATTCCCAGAGAATTCAAGCATTTTAAGACTATCAATACAATGTATGGCCTCCACGGGCATCAATAACAGCTTGACATCTTCTTTGCATACTGCACACGAGGTTATTGAACATTTATTGAGGAATTTGGTTTCATATATGGGGCAGAAACTCTCCCAGATCATTTAAGGATTCTGGGGTAGGTTGATGATTATATAATATTCTTTGAAGCATATCCCATGCATGTTCTGTGCAATTCAAATCTGGTGAGTGCGGAGGTATTGGTGAATGTGGAATACCAAGCTCCTCGCGCGCATTCTCAACTATGGCTGCACGGTGCGGTCTAGCGTTATCGTCTAGAAATTGAAAAGTTTCACCGATAGCAGCGTGAAAATTTGGCACAACATTGTCAATGACATGCTGCCTATAGTGTAAGGCGGTCATATTCCCAGGACAAATGTGTAGATCTGTGCGCCCGTTGAAACATATCCCGGCCTATACCATAACACTACCCCCACGAAATGGATGGACTTCTTGGACATAGCGACGATTACGGGGTATGCGTGGGATTGTCCATACCCTTATTCTTCGAGAATCTGAAAATCGTCCATATCTGGATTCATCAGTGAAAAGGACACTACGCCATTGATCGTTCCAATTGATATATGTTGTCCTGCCCATTCCAGTCTTTGACGATTATGGTTACGTGTTAATGGAACTCCCCTTAATGGACGTCTAGAACCTAGATCCACCTCTCTCAAATGTCGACTGATAGTTTCGATGGAAACTTGGACCCCATCTGCATTTTGAAGAGTATTCCGTAGCATTCGACACGTAGATGTAGGGTTTCTTCTCGCCGAAACGATGATGAAACGATCCTGAGCAGGTGTTGTTTTTCGTCGCCCACCAAGCCTTGGTCTTTCCAACATGGAACCTGTCTCCCTGAACCTATTCCAAAGTCGAGATATCACACTTTGGCTGACTTGGAGCCTTTCCGCTACAACAACCTGAGTTAGGCCACCTTGTAGCATTCCGATAGCCCTATTAGCCTCAGCGTTTGTAAATTTACGTCTTGGCATTTTCAGAAAACTCGTTTCAAATCGAAGCCGTTGATAAACTTACTTCATTTCAAAATAAGAACATGCATGAAGCATATGCAAAAACTTCAGAAAAAAGGCGACCAGATTGACGAAATGTCTCATACTGATTTTTATTGGATCGATTCAAGTTGTTATTGAGTTTTAAATGATATTACAGTGATTTTCTCGAAGATTACATACTTTTAAAAACGATTGAATACGATATCCCTTACTCTTGTGGAGCAGTATGTTTTTGGTTTCGCATTTTTTAATTATATCATTTTGGGCATATCTCTGAGTTACCTAGCGCATTCGATCAGTCCAATTGTGACTATTTTCCCAATAAATCTAGTATTTCCTGGTTACGTAAAATGTGAGCTACACATTCCTGCGTTATTTCAAAACAGGATTACTTGCCCAATCTCACGAATATCTGACTGTGTTCTTTTTTTGAAAATGATTCACGCGCCTACCACTTCCTATTGGCAATTGCTTCTAAAACAGGTAGTACGTTATACGAATGTCGGCAAAAGTTGGAACAGTCCATTTATCTTGATCTGAGAAAACTGTCATGGCTAAATGCCAGGAAGTATTTTCCAATTGTTCCAAAGGCGAACGGAATATTGAATATTGTACAGGGTGGGCAATTTTAATATTTTTGTCTGGCATTTCGATTGACTGTTAAATTATAAGCAGGCTGGCGTTCCGTAGCCAACGTTGAATATGCATTATCTTTTGTGATATTTTCCAATATTACTGACGTTCAAATTTTTTTCATAAATAGAAAAAAGATAATTCACTAAATTTCATACGACAGTCTAGAATATTATCGTGTTTTTATTGAGCAAAGACATATGCAACAAATTTCAGTCAAAAGTGAATATTCTCAGCTGTGAAAAGATCGTTTCACATCCAATACGTCAGAAGCGGGTCGCAAGGCTATAAAATGGAAATTCCCTTCATTTTATACCCTGGAAAGTGGCGTCTTTAGATCTGTAAAGAGGTCAAGAAGCCTCAAACGGCCTTCATATTTTCCAGTGGAATGCACTTATGGAACATATTCCTTCTTGTGGGTATATGATGCTGATATCTCTCACCACCCTTCACCATGGTTGCAACTTTCGTTATGCATAAGATATTGATTCGATAAAGCCAATCTAGTGCGAAATTGATCATTTCGCACACATGATTTTGTACTGGAGGTTGCAGTGGTTTATTTTAGTTCGTTCTCGTGAAAAGAAAGCATATCCCTACATTTGCGAATAGTATACCTGTTATGTGTAAAGTGAATATTTAAAATTAACGGAATCTGAGAAGAAACTGGTGAATTAATTGGGACACCCTGTATATTTCATTCTGAAATGAGACCAGAGTAGAATTGATCATCATCATTAACAAAAGAATCATGCGGATTATTTTTTTGGGAGACACCATCTGACTTAACTTGACTTCTCCAATTTAAAATGATGGTTGAAAATTGAAAAAACATCCATTTATCATATCTCTTTTTTGGAACACTCTGTATATTTCGTTCTGCAATTGCACCATATCAAATACAAATTGAATCCGAAACATAAAAAATATCAAAATCATAAGCAAGAAAGTTATACCCAGGCGAACTGAAAAAAATAGTTGAAATCTATTTTTTGACGAATAGACAACCTCTTTTTTTGAGTCGGTTAACAAAATATGAGAAAATTGAGCATTCCCCCCTTATCAAAGACTATCCTAAGCTGAAGATTAAAAAAAACTATTGTGTTACTCACCGAAACAATATAGCGAGTATCGTCTTCAAAAAATGCATTTTTCGTGATTTGTCACCAGAACCTTAGCATGTTCATCAAATCGGAAAATCATAAGCTACTTAATTTTATGACGTCATTACGGCTAACGACGGGTGAGGATTAAATATTTCTGACATTTTTACAACTCTTTCCCTGAATTTCATTTATGCTTCCCTATTTTAGGTACACCATTTCATTTATTGAAATATGTCATTACGGCTTTCACAGCGAAGGGATTAAATATTTTTGGAATTTATAATAGCCAGTAATGGGAATTTGAGTGACTTGGTCATTTCTAAATCTGTATCCATAAATTTCATTTCTCACTTTTGCCTGTCTGTATTTGAGTCCCATCGATCTATTCATCGGAATATTCTCATTGAATAATCTCGTTCTCACGAGGTCCATTCTTCGAGAAAAGCTTTTCCGAGAATCGTTATCACTGTTTCGTTTGTTTGTCATACATAATCGTTCCTTTTATGCATGACAAACCTAGTATTTTGTTCGTGGATCTTATCTCGCCTACCTGTCAATCATACTTCGGCTACAACTTTCAATAGTTCATATTCGCTGTTGTGAATCGATTTCTGAATATCTTGAAGCAACTTTCACTGTGTGCTCATACGTTATGGTGTTATTACTATCAGATTTAATGGTTTTTCTTACAACTACGAGGGATGAGGATATTTTTCTTCATCAATATTTATTATTGAGAATTATTGTCGTTATGTACTAATTTTTAAAAATTATGCATTCTAACGTTTTGTCTTTTACAAATTTCTAATACTTTTTCACAAACTACATACTACTTTATGATATTCACAATCAATCTATGATTCTGAGGATGTCATTAAATTTTTTTGAAACATTAGCAGTTCGCTGCATTCCCAAAATATGTCCGAATAATATTTCGGATTTTTCTATATTTTGATATTCATACCCCCTATTATTTGTTTCTTATTTTATCTCTTTTATTATTATCCCTTTTTTTATTTTAATTTTCAGTAATTTCATAAAGTCCTAACAAACTTATATGTAGATAACACTCTTCAGTTTTATTTTCAGGTATAAAATTTTGACATTTATGACTGCGTGAGGTCAGTTTTACAACAGGAATTTATTGTCCTCATCAAAATTGCATTGGGAACAATAGATACTTTTCAGTGTAGTGTTCATTGATTTTGGAGATTTATTTGTTAGAAACCCTAATAACTATTTCTTTTTTGTGGGAATTGCATTTCAGAAATGACGTCAAAGAATTATTTTTATTTCTTCATTTTATAAATTTGCGTTAGTGAATTTTATTGATTATAATATATGTTGAAAATGAAAACAAAGTATAATGTAAATAATTTTATTAATATTGGTCCTACAAAATATTCTGTATATAACTAGTAGAAATCAAAACTTAATAAAATAACACAGCATATCACAAATAGGTAAACATAATTCAGTCTCATCTCATTTCTTCCCTTCGGTATCATTCGAGTCGTTTTTGATTTTTTTCACCTTTTTCTTTATAACCTCCATATCATGTATATCGTTCAAAAAGTTGTAGAGCAGAATATGGTTACGTAGTTCTTCTTTCTCTTCGAAAACTGACAATTTTTCGTAACCAATCTGCTGTAATGCCTTCTTGGTTTTCTTTCTCAATCTCTTAATGGATTTTTGAATGGGAACTGTAAATAATGAAGGTATTTAGTAAAGCAATTCGGAAACAAATCTCAATGAAAATAATGCTACAATACAATTTCAATTAATTTAATATCTTTCTTCAGTAAGAAATATATAAAGTAATTTGTACTTACAGTATTTCTTTTCTGTTTCTTTTATCGTTGGAGGAATATTTTCACTATTTTCTGTAGTAGCATCGTTTGTAGTTTCCATTTTGCCGGATGTCACTCGCACAAAGAACTTATCCCTTCTGAATGTTGGCACTGAGTGGTTTAACTTTCAAGGTGGGGAAATAATGTCTTTATGAGGATTACAGAATTTTGAGAATACCCTTCTTCTTTATCTTCAACATTTCGAGTTTCCTTCTATGATCTTTCTCCGAGATAGCATTTTAGTTTTTTTATGATTTTGAATTCTCATATTTCATCATTATTGCATTTTGCTGATTTAGATTAATTTTTTCTTTTTCTTTTCAAGTTGACTGCATGAGTCTACTACTAAGCAGGACTTAGGTTCTTCGGTTTGAATTGAATTGCAATATGAATACTGAATATTATTAATTACATTCGTAATAAATTCAATTTTCAAAATGGAGAATTCTATTCTCATAATTAAACATGGATTAAGGACTGAACGAGAATAAATTCGCTATCACAAAAACGCTCATATCTTTTGAACCACTGGACCGATTTCAAAAATCAAACTCATTTTCGAATCATCTTCTAATTCTAATCAAAAACTGTTTTTACAATCAAAAAAACCAAAAGTATTTTTTACAAAATGCATGGTTTTTTTCTGGAATTCTTCCCATCATGCTTCTTATAGTGTTTTCAGTCACTTTCTGGGATGCTGTCTTCCACTTTTGCTTGAATTCCGCTAATGTTTTCGTTGATTTCTTAGTCTTCTTCAATTCTCTTTTCATCAGGGCCCAATATCTTTCGATTGGCCTGAGTTCTGGGCAATTTGGTAGATTGACTTCTTTGGAGACAAAAACCACCTCATTAGCTTCGTACCATTCCTTGGTGGCCTTGCTGTAGTGGCATGAAGCTAAATCTGGCCAAAAGATTGTTGACACATCGTGCTCACGTAAAAATGGTAAAAAGTCGCTTCTTCAAGCATTCCTCGATGTATATCTTCGCGTCAACAGAGCCTTGGCCAACGAAAAATTTGCTCCTTTTCCCACAAGTGCAATTTGCTTGCCAAACCTGGAATTTTTTAGGAAACTTTGTTTCTTCACGCGAAATTGTTCGTCAACATTTACACGAGAATCAGCAGTATAAAATTCCTGACCAGGAATAAGTTGCGAGAAATCAGCCAAGACATAGGTTTCGTCGTCCATCGCGCAACAGAAAAAAATGTTCAAGAAATCTTTTTTTTAATTTCTTCGCTCTTGATTTCGCTTCTTGATTCTTCACAGCGTTCCTGTCTGGCACTTTGTATGTTCTAAGCCCACAACTCGACTTGATTTTCTGAACGGTTGACTGCGAACAACCCACTATTTGGGCCACTTTCCGTCCTGAAAGGTTAGGATTCTTCTGAAAAAGGCTGATGGCTTTCTTCCCTTTTTTGGACTATGAAACCCCTTTTTCCTCCCGTTTCCTTCCTTGCGGTTAATTGTAAGATCTTCATTTGAAGCTCCATTTTTGATTATTTTGAAAAAGTTTCACGATAAATTCTCGTGTTTTCACTTCGCTTCACATTTTACGACAGAGATTTGGAATATCTATGAAGTAAATGTTCCACATGTTTCTGACGTTCATAACAAAGCTAACTGTGGTAAAATTTTGATTTTTTCTCAATTGGTTCAAGAGATATGGGCGTTTTTGTGATAGCGAATTTATTCTTGTTCAGTCCTTAATAAAAGAACTTAGAGGGCTCTTTATTTTTTTCTTCATTATTTCATATTTTACTCTTTCACCGAGTATTACATGTTTCTTCTATTTCTTTCATTTGATCATTATTTGTTGTTCAATCCACTGCGTTCATTTTGTCGATTTTTGAATGAACTTTTCTGGCCATTTTCAAAGCATGAGAGGGTAAAATGTTACCTTTTTTTCTCCTATCGATTTTAGACTATTTTACGTGTTTGATTCATATTTTCTAAACGTCTTATTCATCTGATGATCTCTGTTTTCTCCAAATTGAATCCACTTCAAGTTAGATCAACTGGCACATTGTAAGTGAGCGTTATTCAAATTAGAATATTCTCACGACGAGACCAACGGATGGAAGTTGTAGCAATGTCCTCTGAATATTTATAATCTCCATCCCGATTGTTCTAAATTCGCTTGATTATTCAGGTCATATTTCGCAATTAAAATAAAGCCTACTGACGTTTTTTAGAAATTATTCCTGGTAGCATTTCATTAGTGCCAGATCCTCTTATTTGATTTTCCCCTCGTTTTCTCGTTTTAAAATTCGCATGTGGCGTGGCGCATAATTATTCATTATTTCGCGTTTATGAATTGGCGAGAGTCATTTGGTAGCGATATGAGCGTGCAATTGAGGGGTACAAGCTGCAAAAAATTCGAGTGGCGCAAATTTTTTAATAATGTGTTCATTACGTCCCCATTAGAATGTTGAAAAGGTTGTCTCGAGTGTGAGCAGAAGTCGCTTGGAAAAAAATTGTTTTTATGGTCTATGTAGCATAGAAATTCTGTGAAACGACAGTTTTCGACGTTTTGGTGCTCTTCAAAAGCACCCAATTTCATCGTTCTAACTAACAGGGGCGTAGATTCTTAAAGTTTTAGAATTTCACTCTTCAGATTCCCTTCTAATACACGGCGCAAAAAAATTAACGCACATTCTGAAAATCTCAATTTTAATGAAAGTTAACTCTACATTGACTTTATAACTTATTTTTTATGTTCTCTCGGGAAGGTTTTGAACGAAACAAGACACATTAAATGGAAGAAAAATTCAGGATTTCACCGAATCTTATGTGCAAGAAGAGAAATGAACAATTTTCAAAATACTGAAATGCTGATAAGTGATTTAATACTTGGTATTTCCACCCCTTGCGTTAATTACAGCTCGGCAACGACGGTTCATACTCAAAATGAGTGATCTTAAAATGTTCTGATCTAATCCTTCCCAGATTTCTCCGAGTTGGATTCCTAAGTCATTAAGAGTAGCTGGATGATTTTCTGAACTTCTCAGCCTTCTATTGAGGTTGTCCCAAACCTGCTCAATCAGATTGAGATCTGGACTTCTTGCTGGCCATTCCATTCGAGAGACTTCAACCTCTTCAAGGTACTCTGAACGATGCGCGCACGATGGGGTCTGGCATTATCGTCCATAAAAATGAAATTTTCACCAATGTATGGGGCGAATGGCACTACATGCTCTTCAAGAATGTTCCTTATATACTTATCAGCATTCATAGCTCCATTATCAACGACCACTAGGTCTGTGCGAGCAGTCAAAGCTATTCCACCCCATCATACCATAATCGATCCTCCCCCGAAACCAGTAGTATTCAGGAAATTAAACCGAGCATATCTTTCATGTGGACGCCTGTATACAAGGGAACGTCGATCACAATGGTAGAGGCAGAATCTAGACTCATCTGTGAAGAGAACTCTTTCCCAATCGGCCTCTTCCCAATGGATATGCTCTCTCTCGCAAAATCCAAACGCGCCCTTCGATGGGCTGGGGTAAGAGCTGGGCCTCTTGCCGCGACACGAGGCCTTAAATCATATTCTCTGAGGCGATTTCTTATTGTCTGAGTGCTAATTTGCACCTCATGAGTTTGCTCAAGCTGATTTTGAAGGAGGCGAGCGGTTGCAAACCGTTGTCTCAACGAAGAAACTCTCAAGTAACGTTCTTGAATGGTAGTTGTTACCCGTGGTCTACTCTGTCCTGGTCTTCGGACATTCATACCTGTCTCCCTGAATCGCTGCAATCTTCTGGGCACACTTGTATGGGAAACTCCAAACCTTTCTGCAATTCTTGTGTATGTCCACCCTTCTTCTCGCAAAACTACCGCTTGGGCACATTCCTCTTGGGTCAAATTGCGTGTTTCGCGTTGCATAGCGATCGAGTGTAGAAAATCAAACGAAAGATAAACTATTGATCACTAGAATTGATCGAGAACAACTGATTTTAGAATGGAGCCAATACATTCAAAATCTGATAATATCATCTTTTTTTATTCCTGCTGGGAGAAAACATCTGTATTGAAGAAAAACGTTGAAAGTGGATAACATATGGATGCATAATTCTGATAAAAATAATTATCATTGAGAACACCTTCAGTTAATAAATTTGAGATTTCCATTATGTGCGTTAATTTTTTTGCGCTGTGTATTTTGACATTGAAAATATGTTAGGTTCTATAGTAGGCTAAGACTTTTTCAATATATCCTCGTATCTTCGTCCCACTCATTGATAAATGACCAAATTTCGTCTTCACCAATTCTCGAATTTATGAATGAGATGCTGTGTCTCCTCTTTCTATGTGTCTAAGATTTGGACTATCCTATACGTCTGGCTAAAGTGATCTCTTTTTTCTTCGTATTGGTACTCTGGTTAATATTCATCATAAATGCCAATTTCAACACACGCATGTGTTGTTCATTTCAGTTAACCCTATTTTACGAAACTGGTTATTTAAATACAGTTACGCTGAAATCTGTTAATTAGAATATGGTATCGCTCGTCGTCCGAGTCTAGTTTGACGAATTGCCGCGAGCTCATTACAAAATATTGGATAAGGTCATTGACAAAATAATCAGGTTGAAGTTGAAATTCCGTTCCGAATTGAATGGTTTCTACAGACGCAGATCAGAATGAATTCTCCATTCGCATTCCTATCGATATTAATGAATTGGACTACGCGAAATATGTTGTGGTAGAGCAATTCTTCCGTTAATGTAACAGTGAATCGTCGTCACAAAGTCAATGTGGGATTCTCAAGATCTAGATGCCTTAAAAGCCTAAAAGTGTGTCTATCTTGATCTTCACTCTTGCACTTATAATCAACTACTTATACAGTGTGACAAGAAAAACCTCGGACAAACTCTTTTTCATTCAACTTTATTAAACAGAAGAAATTGAACAAAACAACAACAAATAATAATAGCTTGAACATTTGTTAATAATATATCTAAGCTGTTTCGAAGTGGCTTCCTTTGGCGGCGATACACAGCTTCAGACGCTTCTTGAAATTTTCGGCAATGGGCCGCAGCTCCTCGGGCGTTAATCGGTTCCATTCCCGGCGCAGAGATTGCTTCAGCGACTCCAAATTTTTGTGTTTTTTAGCACAAGCCCTGTGCTCCAAAATCGACGACACGCTGTAGTCCATCGGGTTGAGATCCGGTGAGTAGGGCGGCCATTCTGCAGATGAGATGTAACAAGGAAAATGGGTCTTACACCATTCTTCTGTCATTTTCGCTCTGTGAGTCCTGTTGATAGGTCCAATGCGTATCGCCGAAGTGCTGCTTGGCCCACGGAAGTAAAACGGCCTCGAGGATGTCGCAGCGGTAGACTTCTTGATTGATTTTGACCCCTTGATCCACGAAAACTAAGGGAGTTTTACCACTGCCGCAAATTCCGCCCCAGACCATGACGGATTGCGGATTTTGAAGGTGTTCGACGATGGCCGATGTACCGGGAGCCTCTACGGACTCTGTCGTTTTGGTGGTTGTGGGATTGTTCTACGGTGAAAAGCTTCTCGTCTGTGAAGAGAATTCGCTCCCATTGCTGACCGGTGGCGAGACGAAGGAGTTGGCGGCACCTTTGGATTCGTACGCGCTTGTTTTCCTCCGTGAGGATTTGAACTTTTTGGAGCTTGCATGGCTTGAGGTTGAGCTCCTTTTTGGCAATTTGACGGACTGATTCGCGGTTGATACCGGTCTCACAGGCTATTTTTCTCATGGAAACCCTCGGATTTCGATTGACTCGCTTCTTGACGATGTTGCGATTCTAGGTGTATTGACAGTGCGTTTTCTACCACTTCCTGGACGACGACCATCATGGCCAAGCTCCTTGAAACGACGAATTGCATCGGACACGGTTTGTCGAGGCACATTGAGCAAACGAACAATTTCGCATTGACGCCTACCTTGACGAAACAGCTCTAAAATCGCACTACGTTTGTTTGACATCCTAAAACTCTGAGAAATGAAATTATATCAAACTGAAAATTCACATATTAGTACAGGAAAGTGTAGAGAAACCAAGAGAATAAAAATTATTTGGCTGCGCTGAAATACTTTTGATCCAGACCACAGCAAAATTTGTCCAAAGTTTTTCTTGTCACCCTGTAAAATAGATTGAGGAAAATATTGAGACAAATAAATAAGGGAAATGAAAGGGACTGTAGTGAACCATATTGATACAGTGTGAGGCGTAATTATTTATTGATTCATGCTAGATTAATAATACTCGAAAAGCATTGTTCGAAATTTTTGTTGCTGAGTGTATGGTATCTTTTTGTTGAATTATCATTCGACTTCCCAAAAAGTAATTCGTGGTGCTATCTCCGGCCAGTAAAAGTTTCTTGTAGATAAATACGTGACAAAATGATGAATTTATGGTCTGAAACGAATGTGAAAATTTTCTTGGTCACATAATAGATCGATACAAACCAATTCGTCATGCTTCAATCGAAAAGAATTCACCAAAATTGGTTGGGGTCAATGACAAGGTGGTTTGTTTGAAGAAGCATCGTATTCTTGAGGTTTTCTAGAATGCTCGTATTTGGCAATAAAAGAATATATCCTGATGGTTCTATCGGCGTTAATGATTGAGAAGGCTATTCGAGCCATTCGAATCTTCCATATTAGAACATTTGCGGATCGATAACACCCATACCGCGAAGGGTGTCAGCTCGAGAAGAGAACTGGAAAATGAAATATCGAAAAACTAAAACTAAAAAAATCGTTTCTTATGAGGGCTATATGGCCGACTTTGGTATCAAAATGTAGGTTTTCAAGGTCGCTGAATTCAATGGAACATAAACAAGAGCGCCTACTAGCATAGTTTAGATTTTCACCTGTCAAATGTCATTTTTCGAAACATTGGGAGTTTCGAACTCTCTTAGCTCACGTCCCTCTTCTCATATTCACCATTCGTTAATATTTTGTTGATCAGCATATCTCAGAGTATCTCTGTGCACAATATGAGCGATTTTAAAAATTTCGAATATTGGGTGAAAAATGACAAAGGGGTATGACCCCCTAAAAACACCATACTGTCAATAAAAAATATATTTGGGGAGGATCTAACGTTATTATTGAACCTGGAAGTTATACTACCTATTCGAATCTTGAATAGGAGCAATTTTGGGGACCGACAGCATTACCTTGAGCGGTGTGAGCTCGTGAACAGAACTCGAAAGTGAAAAATCGAAAAAGAAAAAGTGCAATATTTCATGACTTATGGGGGCTACATGGATGATTTTGGTATCAAAATGTAGGTTTTCGAGGTCGTTCCATCCAATGAAAAATATTTCGAAGTCCTAACTGTCACCGTTTAGATTTTGACCTGTCAAATGGCATTTTTTCAAAAATCGGAAATTTCAAACTGTCGTATCGTCAGTCTCTCTCACCGCAACCGAGATTCATATGTATATTATTAATCGGCGTAGTGCCAAGTATCTCTGTGCAAAATATGAGCGATTTTAAAAATTTCAAATTTTGGGTGAAAAATGACAAAGGGGTATGACCCCCCAAAAACACCATATTTGCCTTTAAAAAATCTATTTGGGGAGGATCTAAACTTGTTATTAAATATTTAAGTTGTACTTCCTATTCGAATCGTCAATAAAATCCATTTTGCGGTCCGATAGCACCCTTACCTTGAGTGGTGTGAATGTATATAAAGTTAGCAGTGCCACTTGCGAGAAAATCAATGAAACCTATTGCATTAATTGTCGAATAATTGTCGAGAATTTGTCGTGAAAGAAAAAAATTTGTCGCGTCCTTAGTTTTTATTCTACGGGGTGGCTTTGCTAACTTAACGTTAAGTTAGCAGAACCACTTTCTCAATATCTACCAAATATCATGAAAATGGTTGTAAATAATTGTCGAGTAATTGTCGTAGTCCATATGAAGTAACACAAAAAATCCATTCCTTCTTGTTTATTTTACGTCTTTTTCCCGCGAGTTTGGGATATTTCTGGAATTATCGCATTTTTAGCAACAGCGCATTCGTAAATGACTTTTTTTCTATTGCATTAATTGTCGAATAGCTGCCTCGAATTTGTCGTGAAAGAAAAAAATTTGTCGCGACCTTCGTTTTTTTTTCTACTAGGTGGCCTTGCTAACTTTATATTAATTTAGCAAATAGTGGTCGAATATCATCAGGATGATCATAAAAGATTGCCGAGTAATTGTCGATGTTCAAATGAAGTAGAAAACACAAAAAATTTAATCTTTCTAGCAATTTCCACTCCATTTTCTCGCGATTTCCCTATATTTCTGACAATGTCGCATTTTTGGCAACAGCGCATTCGTTTTTGACTTTTTTTTCTATTGCATTAATTGTCGAATACCTGTCCCGAATTTGTCGTGAAAGAAAAAAAATTGTCGCGTCCTTAATCTTTTTTCTACGGGGTGGCTTTGCTACCTTAACGTTAAGTTAGCAGAACCACTTTCTCAGTATCGACCAAATATCATGAAAATGGTGATAAATAATTGTCGAGTAATTGTCGAAGTCCATATGAAGCGAAAAAAATACAAAAAATCCATTCCTTTTAGTTTATTTTACGTCTTTTTCCCGCGAGTTCGAGATATTCTGTAATTATCCCATTTTTGGCAACAGCGCATCGTTATTGACTTTTTTTCGATTGCATTAATTGTCGAATACCTGCCCCGAATTTGTCGTGAAAGAAAAAAATTTGTCGCGACCTTCGTTTTTTTCTACTAGGTGGCTTTGCTCACTTTATATTAATTTAGCAAATAGTGGTCGAATATCATCACGATGATCAGAAATGATTGTCGAGTAATTATCGATGTTCAAATAAAGAAGAAAACAGACAAAAAATTTAATCTTTCTAGCAATTTCCACCCCATTTTATCGCGATTTCCCTATATTTCTGAAAATATCGCATTTTTGGCAACAGCGCATTCGTTATTGACTTTTATTCGATTGCATCAATCGCGTGATATAAACTGAATAGAATGGATTTTTTGTTTTTTTTTTCTTCATATGGAGTTATGGACTTCGACAATTATTTATAACCATTTTCATGATATTTGGTCGATATTGAGAAAGTGGTTCTGCTTACTTTACGTTAAGTTAGCAAAGCCACCCCGTAGAAAAAAATTTAGGGACGCGACAATTTTTTTTCTTTCACGACAGATTCGGGACAGGTATTCGACAATTGATGCAATCGAATAAAAAAGTCAATAACGAATGCGCTGTTGCCAAAAATGAGATATTTTCAGAAATATAGGGATATCTTGAGAAAATGGAGTGGAAATTGCTAGAAATATGAAATGTTTGTGTGTTTTTTCCTTTATTTGAACATCAACAATTAATCGACTATCATTTCATTTATGATCATCGTGATGATATTCGACCACTATTTACTAAATTAATATAAAGTTAGCAAAACCACCTAGTAGGAAAAAACGAAGGTCGCGACAAATTTTTTTCTTTCACGACAAATTCGAGGCACGTATTCGACAATTGATGCAATAGAAAAAAGTCAATTACGAATGCGCTGTTGCCAAAAATGCGATAATTCCAGAAATATCTCAAACGCCCGGGAAAAGACGTAAAATAAACAAGAAGGAATGGATTTTTTTTTTTTACTTCATATGGACTTCGACAATTACTCGACAATTATTTATAACCATTTTTATGATATTTGGTAGATATTGAGAAAGTGGTTCTGCTAACTTAACGTTAAGGTAGCAAAGCCACCCCGTAGAAAAAAAATTAAGGACGCGACAATTTTTTCTCTTTCACGACAAATTCGGGACAGGTATTCGACAATTAATGCAATAGGAAAAAAAGTCAAAAACGAATGCGCTGTTGCAAAAATGCGACATTTTCAGAAATATAGGGACATCGCGAGAAAATGGAGTGAAAATTGCTAACAATATTAAATTTTTTGTGTTTTCTACTTTATTTGAACATCGACAATTACTCGGAAATCTTTTATGATCATCCTGATGATATTCGACCACTATTTGCTAAATTAATATAAAGTTAGCAAGGCCACCTAGTAGAAAAAAACGAAGGTCGCGACAAATTTTTTTCTTTCACGACAAATTCGATACAGGTATTCGACAATTAATGCAATGGAAAAAAAGTCAATTACGAATGCGCTTTTGCCAAAAATGCGATAATTCCAGAAATATCTCAAACTCGCGGGAAAAAGACGTAAAATAAACAAGAAGGAATGAATTTTTTGTGTATTTTTTACTTCATATGGACTACGACAATTACTCGACAATTATTTATAACCATTTTTATGATATTTGGTAGATATTGAGAAAGTGATTCTGCTAACTTAACGTTAAGTTAGCAAAGCCACCCCGTAGAAAAAAAACTAAGGACGCGACAAATTTTTTTCTTTCACGACAAATTCTCGACAATTATCCGACAATTAATGCAATAGGTTTTATTGATTTTCTCGCAAGTGGCACTGCTAACTTCATAGACATGTGGTGTGAGCTCGTGAACAGAACTCGAAAATGAAATATCGAAACTAGAACTAAAAAAATTCGTTTCTTATTAGGGCTATATGGTCGACTGGTATCAAAATGTAGGTTTTCGATGTCGCTGAATTGAACAAAAAACATTCCAAACCTCTTACTAGCGTAGTTTAGATATACACCTATCAAATGGCATTGTTTGGAATCTGATTTCAGTATTATTCTGAGCATTGTGGACTGTGCAGAATAAATGTCATTTGCTGATGCTGAGCACTCTCTCAGATTACAACTTTCGAGAGGCATTTTTGGAAAAGATTAAACAATCTTGTTGTAGCATTATTTATCACCAATTTTTTTTTCAGTTGATATAATGTGAAGCCAGAACAAAAGGATTCGACCATGGGTAACAACTGCTGCTGTTGTGGCAGTCAAAGGTCGCCGCCACCAGAACAAATCAGGTTCACTGGCATAAAGATTCCTGCTGCTGAATGTAAGTACATACATTACGAATAAAAAAATCAAAATTTCACTCGAGTGATGCTCAAAACAGGTGCCTTTTTGGAGGAATTCAACGTCTTTGATTGATATGGCCATGCCATTCCACCGTTTGGCTATAATAAAAGAAAAACATGAATTTGAAAATCTGCTTTTTTTTAGTAGATTTTGTCCAAGACTTTTTTGTCGATTAAAAATGTGAGTATTTGTCCTTCTCATTTCTCATGAAAGTGGTCGCGCTATAGCGCCACGACCTTGAAATACGGCGGATCATTCCGGAACTAGGACAAATACTACAATCAAGAGTGCCGATTCGATATTTAATTATGTCTATGTTCAAGCTCCGATGTCATAGACTTGCCAAACGTGGATGCTTGTTTTTGACAATTTCGGGTATTTGTTGAGTGGACTGAAAGCCTCTCTAGATTTCTATAATCTAGTACTACAATAAGAGAAATTCATCGAAAACTGTACTCAAGAGAGAACTTTGGGAATTCCCAATTCTTTCCAGGGCAAAATCCAAGCGATATCAACGGATGTGGCTGCAAAATCGCAACAGGCCAACTTTGATAAGAATTGAAATGACAATGTTGAGAGTAGAAGCAATTATCAGTTGAATTTCGCACTTATCACTATCTCGTGCTCTAGAGATCACAGACAAAGAGTAGGTAGTTTAAGAGAGCATAAATGTTTGAAACAAATTGAAAAATCAATCGCGGCTCTGTAAAATAAGCCTTTTTGATAAAAAAAAAACATGACATGGCAACGTTGGAAATGGATAATAATCATTTTGGCAATGCTTCGTTGCCATGTGTTGTTTCGCAGCTTTCTCCAGGGAAGGTTGTAATTCTGCTTATGTTGCTCAAATCAATTGTGTTTGATATCATTAGGAAAGTTGAAATGAAGGACATTTTCGAAGAAATGATTCTTATTGAATTCCACTTTTGTCTTGATCAAGAAACTGATTTACACTGCGCAAAAAAATTAACGCACATTATGGAAATCTCAAATTTATTCTACAACTGAAGGTGTTCTCAATGATAATTATTTTCATCAGAAGTATGCATGCATATGTTATCCACTTTCAACGTTTTTCTTCAATACAGATGTTTTCTCCCAGCATGAATAAAAAAAGATGATATTATCAGATTTTGAATGTATTGGCTCCATTCTAAAATCAGTTGTTCTCGATCAATTCTAGTGATCAATAGTTTTTCTTTCGTTTGATTTTCTACACTCGATCGCTATGCAACGCGAAACATGCAATTTGACCAAAGAGGAATGTGCCCAAGCGGTAGTTTTGCGAGAAGAAGGGTGGACATACACAAGAATTGCAGAAAGGTTTGGAGTTTCCCATACAAGTGTGTACAGAATGTTGCAGCGATTCAGGGAGACAGGTATGAATGTCCGAAGACCAAGACAGGGTAGACCACGGGTAACAATTGCCATTCAAGAACGTTACTTGAGAGTTTGCAATCGCTCGTCTCCTTCAAAATCAGCTTGAGCAAACTCATGAGCTGCAAATTAGCACGCAGACAATAAGAAATCGCCTCAGAGAATATGATTTAAGGCCTCGTGTCGGGGCAAGAGGCCCAGCTCTTACCCCAGCCCATCGAAGGGCGCGTTTGGATTTTGCGAGAGAGCATATCCATTGGGAAGAGGCCGATTGGGAAAGAGTTCTCTTCACAGATGAGTCTAGATTCTGCCTCTACCATTGTGATCGACGTTCCCTTGTATACAGACGTCCACATGAAAGATATGCTCAGTGCAATTTCCTGAATACTACTGGTTTCGGGGGAGGATCGATTATGGTATGGGGTGGAATATCTTTGACTGCTCGCACAGACCTAGTGGTCGTTGATAATGGAGCTATGAATGCTGATAAGTATATAAGGAACATTCTTGAAGAGCATGTAGTGCCATTTGCCCCATACATTGGTGAAAATTTCATTTTTATGGACGATAATGCCAGACCATGTAACACTTTAAATCTGCTTTAAGTGAATTATAGCATAACAGAATTATACTGAGCAGGTAATTAAAAAAGTGTATACCCAGCTCAGTCGCAGGGTGTGGTTCTTTGTTCTCCAAATTTTGGAGAGGTTGTTATTGGTTTCCTGATAACAAAAAAATAAATGCAATAAACCTCACAGTACAATTTATTAGAAGAGAAATAAAGGCATCAAATTATTGTCGTAAGATGGAAATGTATAACAATCGTCTTTTATTATGTCGTCCACAAATTGTCCTTGTTTTCACCAAATGTCTAAAATTATCGGTTGGTGCTTATCCTATTTTTTTCCGGAAATCTCCCTAATGCGGGTTACTGGATGGAACTATGGAACAGCAATAAATCGGTAGGTACACCCGGATGTTTGAGTGTACTTCTTGAGGAGTACTCCAAAGAGCCTAAATGAGGAATTAAACAACTCATGAAACGAGGGAATATCAACACATCGATCGCATACCTTAGATGTTGTGTAGCTCTTTTCCGAAGTTTTTGGTCTTGAGAAGTAATCCTGACTTGCAGCTAAACCACTATAAATGTGATAGGCCTCTCTATCGTATGAATATAAAAATCCCAATAAATGGAAATGAATTCTCTTATGAAAATAAACCTTCTAAATAATCGAATTCCAACGTCTACTCATACGCATATCTAACTTCGCAATGCCGATCTTGATATCAAAATTATCTCATTCAACTCGGTCCATATGGGTCCGTTTATTTATTTCGTCCCGCTCCTCGATTCAGAACACCATACAAGGAGATCCAAAAAAATAATTATAAATTGAGATGAATCACTCTATTGATTTTTCGAACCGTGACAACCACATCGTGCGCGCATCGTTCAGGAGTACCTTGAAGAGGTTGAAGTCTCTCGAATGGATTGGCCAGCAAGAAGTCCAGATCTCAAACCGATTGAGCAGGTTTGGGACAACCTCAATAGAAGGTTGAGAAGTTCAGAAAATCATCCAGCTACTCTTAATGACTTAGGAATCCAACTCGGAGAAATCTGGGAAGGATTAGATCAGAACATTTTAAGATCACTCATTCTGAGTATGAACCGTCGTTGTCGAGCTGTAATTAACGCAAGGGGTGGAAATACCAAGTATTAAATCACTTATCATAATTTCAGTATTTTGAAAAGTATTCATTTCTCTTCTTTCACATAAGATTCGGTGAAATCCTGAATTTTTCTTCCATTTAATGTGTCTTGTTTCGTTCAAAACCTTCCCGAGAGAACACAAAAAATAAGTTATGAAGTCAATGTAGAGTTAACTTTCATTAAAATTGAGATTTTAAGAATGTGCGTTAATTTTTTTGCGCAGTGTATTTGAAAATTTAATCTTCAAATACAGTTTGAAATTAATCATTCCAATGGAAATGTCGCTCGTGGCAAGCCTTCTGGTGTTTTCGATAAATATTCATTCATAATTTCAAGATCAAATAAGCAAATATAGACGCGTGCAAAAGATGCAAATATTTGTTTGGCTTAGATTTGTGCGAACAATTTTCCTCGGTCTATTTCTAGTGTACAGATATCATCGCAAGTCTATGGCAATTATGCTCATAAATAACGTAAGCCTAAATATTTTTTCGAAAAAAATATTAAGATTGCTTAAACAATTCGATATTGTTGTAATTCAACTACTCGAACCCTAACTTAGCAGTTTATACATATCCAAACCACGTGATGATTCCACCAGTTTTAACCCAAAAACATTTTTGTCAGTATAAGATTATATACTCCATTCACAATTATAAAATCACAACTCTTGGCCGGGCTTGTAATCGTCTATGGTTGATAGGACTCTTTGTTATGTCTCAGTAATTTAGAGTAGAGCACTATAAAGATAGGTATGCTAGATAGACCTGGCTCTATGGTTGATTGGGTCCAACCATAGACTCGAAAATGACAGGACTCGCAACATTTTCATCGCCATCTACTGGGGTGATACACCAACATAAACAATAAATTATTATAAATTTGACTATTAGATGCCGTGGCATTATTCTAACACCACGAACCTATCCTATTTCCAATGTTTTTCATGTGAGCATGCCGAAAAAAGTCACCACAAGATCTCTCATTCCGAAAATATGCTCATTCGATTACAGATTTCATTTCTTTCGATTACAGATTTCATTTCTTTCGATTACAGATTTCATTTCTTTCGATTACAGATTTCATTTCATTCGATTACAGATTTCATTTCATTCGAAGGGATCTGTAATTTTCGAGTCTATGGTTGGACCCAACATGGCGGTTTCTGGTATACTCCCCTTTATAGAGCCCTATTTAGATTCGTAATAACTCAGACTAGTGAAATACAGGATGTGAAACAATGAGGTTGAATAAAATAAAACACGAAGGTGGAACAGGCCTTAATTGGCCCAGACGAAAGTGAAAGTGAATCGAATGAGGATAAAATTAAGAAGAAGCCCTCCTGTTTGTTTTGCTTTCGAGGTTAAGTTTTCTTCCACAGAATTGCATATCTTCGATCGTTGCAGAAGAAAAAGAGTACATCACTATGGATATTCGATATGATTAAAATCTCCTATCCATAAAGATGCGAATTGCCTGAATTATTGCTTGAAGTCTTACTAGTATTCATCATGTTTTGACAATAGACAGCGTCGCAAAAGTCGGGAGCCATGAGTAGGTCTGGCATCGGTGCATAATCTTAGTAGTTTGACCACCAACGCTAACCTAAAAAAAATTGACAAGTCGTTGATTTGCCTAAGTTGGAAGTTCAAAAAATCAATTCACTTCTATTCTAACCATATTTCTTTCCAGCTAACCTCAGGAACGTGGCTGTGGACACCAGGTACACTCCCAACCCTCAAAAGAACAACGTGGACATAATCAGGCCCATCAGGCCGGCCGTCAAGGGCAAAATAGTAGTGGGCTTGTACAGCTATGAAGCTCGCGACAACACCGATGTGTCCTTCAAGAAGGGCGACAGGATGGAGGTCATCGACGACTCGGACGGAGACTGGTTCGTGGTCCTTCATCTCCTCACCAAGGAGAGGGGGTACATACCCAGCAACTTCGTGGCTGCGGAGATGAGCGTGGAGAGTGAAGAGTAAGTCGGGTTGGAATTTCTAGGTTAGGAAACATAAAAACAGTTCAGATTTCGAAATACCCTTTGACTTTCTGACTTTCGGACCAGACGGTACAGTCAAAAGTGGTTTCAGCTGATTCCGCTAGAATTTGAATCCACCCCAAAGTTTCAAAGAGTTGTTAACCGATAGGCAACTGTTGACTCTCACCCAGTATACGTGGGAAATAGCCCCTCATTTCATTTATTGCTTGAACTAAAAGTAGCAGCAAATAAGAGATTTCAACCACGAATGAGGGTGCTGCTGACTGTAAACAAACATGGAGGAAAACTAGTACTCTTTTCTAAAGCTACCTCGTTTTGATATGTAAAACAGATTATTTCAAGTATTTCTCTTTGATCTCATGATGATTTTGAGAAGAATTTGAATGAATTGATGTATTATTGACAGTGCAGTGTCGAGTTTATTGAATTTTGGTGTATCAATTGGCTTTTTCCCTTCTGATTGGATCGACATTTCACGAGGAATTCGATGGAAATTATAAAAAAAAATGATTTTGAATGTTCTTTATTTTCATGGAAATATACTAGAAAATAGCAACACAAAATGATTTACATCTGCCATAAACTATGATCTGAATGTGAATAAGTTCTGATGCGACATGACAAACATGAAGATCTGTGTATGGTGTTTCCTTGTAATCAAGCATCTCTTGACTTCTCCCAAACTGTTGAGTGGTGAATTCATCACATCATAAATATATTGTTCGCAGTTGTTCGAGGAACTCTTAACAAAAATGTTTCAAGCAAGGTTTCTCCATCCCTACTTTATCCATGCTTTTCTCCAGTCTAATTTTTCCAATATACCAAAGGCATTTGTGATATAAAGTGTTTAGGCATCTTTCTTAGGAAATTTATGAGAACATATAGACCAGTTTTATTTTTCCTTGAAGAGCAAATGAAATCACAATTTTTTTTCAGTACTAGTACTTAGCTTACTCATTGTTCTATAATCAATGCACTAGCCTAAAATTATATACAGGGTGAGTCTTTGACTTGAACATATAATTTAACTGTAGATTCCTCTCATCCAACGAAACACTTTTTTCCTATACCATTTTTCAAAATTCGGTTTGGTTTGGGAGATACAGGGTGTCGAACATCCATGAAAAAAACACTTTTCTGTTTATATCTTCGGAACCGTTTTTTCGAATGAACTGAATTTTGGTTGAGTTTTTACTCTATTCATGGTGCATATTCCTCAATCGACACCTATTCAATATCTTCACTAGTATAAAAGTAACAGGGTAGTCGACCCATCAATACACGCTAAAACACCATAAAACCACTTTAAAAAGATAAACGGTTCATATTTTCGAAAGAATCAATCATTTAAGAAACTAAAAGTATTCTTTTTTTTTAATAAAACGCGTCGTTTTCGAGTTATTTCCAATTTTACCCGGAGAAATTTGACGAAAAAATCATTAATTTCAAGAATAATCTGAATGCGTCTCTGAACTAAATATCGAATATTATTCTTTCTCTGGTCTTTAAACGAGATATTTTAATAATAAAATCCCACAAATGTGGGAGATAAAATTGAACACCAAGAAGGATTTAATACGCACAGTTTCTATTGAAAATTCATAGTTACCGGTCCATATTGAAGTTAAATGCCGATGAAATACAAAATTTCGGATATGAATGATGAATCTCGATACAAACTACTTATTAAATTGAAATTAATGAAAAATAATACGATACCTGATAATCTGTGGCGATGTTTCTATCTAAACAACATCCTGTTGGAATTTTATAAACTCGACACGGTTGAAATTATATTAATTCACTTCACATAATAATCACATTAGAATAATAATTCACTGAATGTATTCAGATTATTCAGAAATTCACATAATGTTTACAGTTTGTTCAGAGACTCTGGTTTGTTATTGTTTAACGTTGGCCTCCAGATAACCATACTTCGGATTTCGCTCTACGCATGCGTGGTAAAATTTAGCGGCAAAGTCGATTTATGATGTAAACGGCAGAATTCATAGATATTCATACCACGGTACACAAATGTATCGTGATTTATACTATGTTTCGTAAAAAATCCTTAACCTCAATGAAAATATCAGCAAGCTGACAACATCTTCTTGAAATTTCTGTGCAAAAATTCACAGAATCGATATAAATTAGATGAGGTTAGGTTGTTTAATAATAAATCTGAATGAAAAGTCTTTCTTCATGATATTGTTTGGGAATTTCGAGGAAAATATGAACAAGTTATTAGTGTTTACAAACTAATCTGCAGAAAAATCGAAGAAGGAACTTATTTTGGTGGAATAAATGTGGCTTTTTAGTTGCAGATATAATCCGATGAAACTAACTGTTTTTGTTGAAATTATCGTGTTTGCAACATTTTTATTCCAATAAGGTTAGTACTTGAGTAATCCCTAAATGTATAAACTCAATTTCTATCGAGAAATATGAACTTTGAATCAATTCCACAGTATCATTTCAGGGACGTAATTAGCACAATTTTTTTTCAAATGGCTATATCTTTTTAACAGAGCCGAATTCGGAAAAATGGAAAATGAAAAAAAGATTTCTTTTGGTCTCAAGAATCTGCAGTTAAAATATATGTACAAGTCAAAGACTCACCCTGTATAACATTAGCATTAAAACATGAACCCTTCGCTCAGATACTTCAACGTATTTAATTCCTGTCTTACAGAAAAATAAAGGCACAGCTCAGTACCTTGAATAACGATGATCAATTTCATAACACTCTTGTTGATAATTGTGGTATTAACCTTTCTCATCAGTTAAAACTGCACCAGAAAATCCAACTAAAACATGATAACTTTGTGAATAATATTTTGAATAAATGACACTGATATCTTCTCAACAGTTTTTATTTCAATATGTACTAATTAATCTGCTCCGAACACGGTAAAAACTTCTGAATATCCCTCAAGAATACCTGGATATGAAACAAAATATTATAGCTCAAAAGCACGAGTCATATACAAGATCTCAAAACAGTACTCATTTTCTAGTTTGGAATTTTGGCCGAAAGAGGGCATTTCGATCTTTCTAACTTATAATAATCGTCCTAATCTCCTTTTTTTGTAGCTGGTTCTTCGAGAACATATCCAGAAAGGAAGCAGAAAAACTTTTATTGACCGAAGACAATCCAAGAGGAACCTTCTTAGTCCGTCCCTCAGAGCACAATCCGAATGGTTACTCGTTGTCAGTGAAAGATTGGGAGGAGTACAGGGGGCACCACATAAAGCACTACAAAATTAAGCCGCTGGACAATGGAGGCTTCTACATTTCGACCAATAAGACTTTTGATACTCTTTCCGAACTAGTTAATTCGTATACAAGTAAGTGAAAACTAAAGTTGGACGAACATGAACTGCTCATGAGAATTTGAGGGTATTAGGCAATTCAAACAACATGATAAGTCTGCCAGTGTTAACCTTAACCTCGAAAGATTTTTGACAGTTCCCTTGTCAGCTGTGAATTTGAGGAATTTTATTATTTTATGAGTGAACTAGTGAGTTTGCTATTTATCAGAGAACTGCGACCTGTATTTTTTTCAACCTTTTATGTGATATAAATTTAAATATTTATCAGGTTTACATTTAACTTGAACTAAATACAGTTTATTTCAGTATCTACGAAGAAATGTTCACAGTTTCTTATCTTCGATTTTACCAAGTGTTGATGACTGCCGACAAAATTACCTTTGGTTTCCTGTTGAAGACACTGAAAATGTGTATAATACAAAGTTATTCACAGTGGGTTGTAACATTCCAAGTTTGTAAATCCTAGGAACATTATGGAACTAGAAAAGGGGCAACCCTGCTCTGAAGAGCTGAGGGTAGATTTAATGGGGGGTTTATACTTATATTTTTGGCTTGTGATGTGATCGTCTAGATTGGTAGAACTCTATGTTATGTCGTAGTAATTCAGATTCGTAATAACTCAGATTAGTGAAATATTGGATGGGAAATAATGAGGTAAAATAGATAAATAATACACTAGATTGGACATAAAGATGGAACAAGAGCCTTTATTCGTCCAGCACCATAGTTCGAGGAATTATAGCTATATGAAGGAAAAACGAACGAGAATCAATTGAAACTCAAAGCAAAAAACCTTCTAGCATTACAGATGATATGTTTACAATCTATAGAACAATTATTAATGAGACGAGCACTGGTGATATGTACAATATGGAGCTTCCTATACTCCGGTAAGGTTATTACTGGCACAATTGTGATAAAAAGCAGAATCCAAAACATCCAAAGGTTATAGGCATATAGAGTGTGTCACCTTATTATTAATGAAATTCATAAGCAGTATCCTTGTAGTTCCTAGTGTGAGAATCCTTCCTTCCAAGTGTTATGTGTGAGATCATAGCAGTCGCGTTGGTTTGGAAGTGACGATAAACTCCTTATATTTCCTGTTAACTGATGAACATGAAGGTGCCATCTTCAAAGCACTCCTTGCATATCGGGTACGCCAAGGGCCTGAAGACGAGGCTTGGTTTACTGAGGACGTTGGTCTATAGAACTCTCAGAGGAATTCTCACTGGCCACTGTTGTGGGGGATGTTTTCCTTGGCACAGACGATATAAACAGTTTATCCTAGGCCTCCAAACCAGTGATATTTGTACGTAAAATATTATCCTAAAAGCAACAACTCCAAATGACTAAACCATAATGTCGAGTGAATAGTTAAATGTGCAGTTGGCCTTACGAACAGTATAAGAATATTCCAAATGGGTTGGTAGCAGAACAGAGTTCCACAATATTCAATAGAAATGCAATAATCAGGTAGAATAGGCTTACATGAGATTAAATCCTGTGAAGTGAAACAGAGTTATCTATGGGGACAGTGTACATACCAGATAACGAAGAAGCGTCTTTAAAATATACTAAAATGGCGGATTCCTTGAAGAGGAACCCCATTTCAAAGGAAAACTTTTGTGAACCAGAATGAAAGTGAAACGAATAGATAACAGCAGCCGCAGTCGAGTGAAAGTGAAGTAAAAGAGAGCCTATTCATTCGTTGTCGTTTCGGAGGTTTTTCTTCCACAGAATCGTATTTCTTCGATGGTCACAGAAGAACAAGTTTACTTCATGGTGGATCTTCGATATGATTAAAATCTCCTATTTATAAAGATGCGAATTGCCTAAGTATTGATTGAAGTCGTACTAATATTCATCATTCATAGAATTATAAAATAATATCAAATAAGTTCATTCAACGTAGTTCCACGTTTCGACAATAGACGTTGCAAAGTTGGAAGCCATGGAGTAGTTTGGCAACGGTGCATTTTATTTTATTGCAGGGTAGGAAATTCAGATATGCTATAGGCTGTTCCAAAATATTCAAGAAAATCAAAAAAATTTGAATATCTTGCACCTAATTTGATTGATTTTCATTTATTTGTTCATATTCCTGAGAGTAATATCGACTGAAAATATCGAAAAAATCTCATCAAAAAACCATTTTTCAAACAAATAAACGTTTTCAATAAGTACAAAGCTGAATTTCCATTGTACGGCCACCATCACTAACCTCAAAAAATATTTGACAGATCGCTGGATTGCCCAATATAGGGTGGTTGAACAATGAGAATTAAGTTCATGTATATTTATTAGCTTGAAAAATTGTTTTGTGTGGACATTTTCTTGATATTTTTACTCAATATTACTTTCAGGCATATGAGAACAGTGAAAGTGTTCAAAAATGGGTGCATTTTTATCAAAAATGCCACGAATGTGTATGCAGAGTTGTATTGTATGAAGCCATTCAATTCAAGAGGATTTTCTTAAATATTTCGAAACACCCAGCGTGACTAACTTGTATTAACCACAATTCAAGTGTCTTAGCAGGAAATGGAAGGAAATTTGGTCAGCTGTCATCAAGACCTGAAAAAATCGAAGAGAAACTACAGTGGAAATTTCTTTGCAGATACTGAAATAAGCAGTATCCAGTTCCTGATAAATATTCCTTCTCCAATACTTGATTGTAGAGACAATCTCTGCGAGCTCTCAATACTAAAAGTTGTGATCATAAGATTGAGGAAAATTTTCTTACTCAGTGTTATTTTTTTATATTACAAGGCATAAAAACGAACTAAAATGAATAGAATAATAAAATTCTTCGTACCTATACTCCATTCACAATTATAAAATCACAACTCTGGCATTGGAAATTTGACACATTCCACTCTGTATCGAAGTTATGACGTTTTTCAAAATATTTTTATGTTCCAAGTTCCAAGTCAACACTATGTTGCCCTTTCTACATTCTTAGCGTATTTCTCAGAATGTGAATTTATTCTGAAAATGAATGAATTGGAAAAGATGTGATGGACGAAAATAATTAACGTTTTTATGAATTGATAGAAAGGATTCCTTTTCTAGTTATTTGCATGAAAAGTACAAGAGATCACTGTTGAAATATATTATTTTTCGCCATGGAAGAAAATTGCATTGCTTTCACATAATTTTCATATGCATGCTTGTGAAGATTTAATATTTATTATCCTCTTGAACTGAAAGTTCAAGACTTGACGACATCAATTGTCGATTCTAATCAAGAATTCATTAAAAAAAATCAACCCAAAGATATAAGATGAATTGATGGGTAATTACAAGAATCAAGAATAATGTCAATTTTATTTTGTTGATAACTTTCTTAAAATCAATGTTGGGATATAAAACTCGGCTGCGTTTGTTCAAACAACATCTTAAGAATACATTTTTCACCATCTCGACCTTTGAAAGGCGTTTCTCATAGGAGAATTAGGTCTAAGTTCCACCTCAATAGTGAGGTACCTAACTTTTGCAAATCTGCTCAGATATCGCCAAATTTCTGGGAAAACCTGAAAAATATCATCCTAATGGACCTCTCGAGGCTCCACCCGATCCATCTACTGCGATATCTGTCCAAATAACAGCTTTTAATTCCCGTGTACCCCTTCAACCTCGAAATGTGAACATTCGTACTGGTCTTGAAAATCGTCCTCACGCTCCAAACTGGTGCTAAAAACAATAAACATACGTTAATCTTGGATATTCGACGAAAAACTCACCTGCAAATATCGATTAAATACCAAAAATCTGCGAACAAAATGTGGAATATCTTTGATACTTTTACTTTGATGTAAACAAAGAAACTGGCAACGTCGTTTTGTCATTAACGATATTTTCTGTGCGCGCACTGACTTTTCATCATATGTTCTGTGCTTTTCATCAGGAGCACCAACTCCTGAAAACGAAACCATGACCTCCTATGTGATTAAATAAAAGTGAATGGAGTATATGCTAGGAGCATAGAATAACTGGAGAGAAGGCTCCCCTACGAAAATGAACTGCCAAAAACGTCCGAACTTGTCAGTTCGTCGCAAGGCCACGAGATGGCGACAACGTCGTTCGTTGCTATTACATGGCTATCCTTAATAAAATTATCTTTAATGGTTATTCGTTGTTATTACTTATTAGGTCCCATTTATTACTATATCATAATATATATTCTTTTGAAAGAAAGCAATACATACTTTTTTTCGTAAATCCGGCAATATAATGCATATAGCACGTGTAAAGAAATGGCTACAAGGATCAGATTGAATATAGGAAGAAAAATCTGTTTCCCGCTCCGAATCTAAGTGTTAGCAGAGGGAATGTAAACGGGGTACCATACAATTTTGCGTATAATACACGAGAACAGATAAAACCTCAGTCTTCCCGTATAATAATAATACTTACCTGAATGTTCGCTTTTTCCGATAAGGATATTGTTTTGACAAATTTATTACCGATCACAGACTTCCCATAAAATATAAAAAGTTGATTAGAATAAAGCGATGATATGTCATCAATATTGTCTATGTTATGATTTATGGCCATTTTCAACTGAAAAGAAGCATAAATGTATCAATAACAATGACAGCCACATTATATTCTTTGCAATTGTAGCGCCATAGTTACTGAATAAAGGATCTCAGCGTTATCTATCGGGCGTCACACGAAACTCTAACCTTCGCCGTTATTGGCAGTTCAAAATGATCTGTCGAGCGTATGAAGCCTTCCCTCCAGTTATTCCATGCTCCTAGGTATATGTATTAACCGCTAACCAGCGATCTGTCAGAAAGGTTTTGAGGTTAACACTGGTGGAATAAGGTTAGGTTTGGGTTGCCTTGTTGAATTAATGGGCATTATTTCTTCATCTATAGGTATTCTTTAGGGCAACTACAAAAATATCTCAGAATTGCTCAAATACCACTTTCGAATTTTTTCTCTTACTAATCATCGCTGTTTTGGTTTCAGGAAACGCCTTCGGTTTATGCCACGTACTGTCCAAGCCATGTCCGAAGCCAGAGCCCACCATGTGGGACCTGGGGCCCACCTATCGCGACAAATGGGAAATTCCCAGAAACGAAATCCTGCTGATGAGACGCCTGGGCAGAGGTAACTTCGGAGAAGTCTTCTACGGAAAATGGAAGAACAACACCGAGGTAGCAATAAAAACTCTGCGAGAAGGCACCATGTCCACGCAAGCCTTCCTGGAGGAAGCAGCGATAATGAAGAAGTTCCGGCACAAACGACTAGTGCAACTTTACGGTGTGTGTAGTGAAGAAGAACCCATTTTCATCGTCCAAGAGTACATGTCCAAAGGAAGTTTGCTGGACTTCCTGAGGAACGAAGAAGGAAAACAGTTAGGATTCGACGAGCTGATCTACATCGCTTTCCAAGTGGCCAGCGGCATGGAATATCTGGAAGGTAAACAGTTGATCCATCGCGATCTAGCCGCCAGGAACGTCCTCATTGGCGAGAGCAACATCGCGAAAATCTGCGATTTCGGTCTGGCCAGAGTGATCGAAGACAACGAGTACTGTCCCAAACAAGGGGCCAGGTTCCCCGTCAAATGGACCGCTCCGGAAGCCATAATATACGGTAAATTCTCGATAAAATCGGACGTGTGGTCTTACGGGGTCCTCCTCATGGAACTGTTCACCTACGGACAGATTCCCTACCCTGGAATGCACGGTAGAGAAGTTATAGAGATGGTCGAGAAGGGATACCGAATGCCCAAGCCTCCATCCCACGTCATTCCCGACGAAATCTACCAGACCATGTTGAGTTGTTGGGACGCCCGGCCCGAGAAGAGACCCACGTTCGAATTTTTGACTCATTACTTCGAAGGTTTCAGCGTGACCTCCGAAGTACCATACAGAGAAGTTCCCGACTAACCGCACTGAGTGATTGCGTCTCACATCACCCTTTCCGATTGATACTTTGATTTTTGATCGAATGATCTCATACTCCGGTTATTGCTTTCGACATAACTTTAATTTTCGACGTGAACGGCTTGAATACAGGGTGCTGTTTGAACTGAAACCGATTTCGATTTCGAAATTTGGGATTCGATAACTAGTCCTCGTGATATGTCTTTTTGAAATATTTCTGACTTGGTAACACTTCCTGTTTGACCGAAAGTGTATGTTAAACATGCCATTTTCACCCTGTATATTTTTCAACATCCACTGCTGCAAATTGCCCAAAATGGTACAGGAAGTGAGCTAAAAGGTTTTACAGTCAAGTAACTCGAATTACAACTCCAATTCACTTCAAGGAATCAATATAGATAAAAAAAAACAGCATAAAAAACATAGTTAACACAAAAAATTGACCAATTAGCCAATAAGGCAATCTAAACTTTCACCATTTTCATATTCCTGAAAGTAAAATTGACTAAAATTATCGAAAAAATTTACTGATAAAATTTGGAGCAATAAAACGTTTCTAATTAGGCAATCCAAACCACGTGGCGCCCTGCCTCTAGATAACCTATAAATTTTCTGACAGGTCGCTGGCTTGCAGTAAATATGAGGAATTTTATTATCTTATATGCATTTCATGAGTGAAAGAGTGAGTTTTTAAATTTTCTAATATCAAAAAGTATCCTGAAGTATCACTGACGAAGAAAATTTCACTCAATCATATGATTACAACTTTTAGTATTGGGAGCCCGAAGAGATTGAAGAGAAAGTATTGGTGACGAAATATTAATCAGAGCTCTGTCCCTGTAACTTCTTTATCCTTTTATATGATATAAATTTAAATATTCATCAGTTTTACATGAACTGAATACTGCTTATTTCAGTGTCTACGAAGACACATTCACTTTAGTTTCTTATCTTCGATATTGTCAAGTCTTGATGACTGCTGACCCAATTTCCTTTTGTTTCCTGATAAGTCACTTAATATGTGTATAATACACCAAGTTACACACACTGGGTGTTCCAAAATATTCAAGAAAATCCTCATAATTTGAACGACACTTGCACATCCAACTTTGGCACAGATTTATGGCATTTTTTATTGAAAATGCACTTAATTTAAATAATTTTCACTGGTCTGATATTCCTAAGAGTAAGATTGACTAGAAATATCGAAAAAAATTCCACATAAAACAATTTTTCAAGCAAATAAACGGTTTTAATGTCTACATGAACAAAGATAAACTTGGTTTGTTTGACCACCAGCTAACCTCAAAAAAATATTTGACAGGTCGTTGGATTCCCTAATTCCAACACTTATGCTCGCTCCTTC
This sequence comes from Adalia decempunctata, assembly GCA_951802165.1. NCBI lineage: Eukaryota > Metazoa > Arthropoda > Insecta > Coleoptera > Coccinellidae > Adalia > Adalia decempunctata. The sequence goes on along the minus strand of OX637695.1, from coordinate 1,730,689 downwards.
GTCGCTCGTTTTCGCATTTCGCATTCGTATTGGAATAGGAGCCCATTCTGCAACTAGTTTTAGAATATAGAAAATGATTGAAAATTGACAATTCAGAATCCAATTCACTCGGCATTTCAACAAAAAGTCGTTGTTCTACCTACTTGAAATGTTTACCCTCTTTCTGATCTGGTAATAGCATTCCATGTTACTGTATGTTCTATGAACGAACCGCATTCAATGTTGACAATAAAATCGTTGGTTTCAAATTGTATTGAACACGGTTATTCAAGAAATCACACCTTTGGGATGGAATTGGTTCAAAGTGATCCATAATTAATTCGTTATGAACGCATCGAAGTCGATTTTAACCGAAAATAACTTCTCCTCAGGTGAAAAATTCTACGTTGGCGATGTGTAGGAAACCATAGAACTTTGCATAAATGCGTAGTTGCCAAATTATGAAAATTGATCAAATATCATTCTCATCCACAAAAAATGACTGCTTAAATGGGAGTTTTATTTAGGGTTTTTTGACTGTAAAACCGTTTCATTTCCTGGTGTTTTTCAAAACAGAAAGCCGACTTTTTTATGAGTATTTTCTTGATTTCTTAGATTGAAAGAAGACTGTTACATGTTACACCTTAAACAAATAAGCCTGAGATGCTTGTATCATAGGAGAGTTAAAGTTCATTTCAAATTGCCGCAAGTGGCACACCATTTAAATGACATAAGACAAGTGTCCTATAATATCGATTTTATCTTTTATACTACATATTTTGTACGAACAATAAATTTACTATCTGGCAAGGACCAAAAAGTAATTTGCCTAATGCTAACCAGTTAGTTCCTAATTTCCAAAATTGTGTTGACGACACCCTCCCCCCCCCCCAAGTTTTTTGCTTGAATATTTCATCTTTCTACTTGAGTTTATCGAACAATATGATACTGGAGATTCCTAATTGTTGATTGAACTGTATTATAATTTTTTATTCCAATGTGCATGATGAATGTGTGATGTTTTTAAAACAATGTTTATTTACCCCCTCTCAGCTCAGAGGTTTCATTATCAGGTGAAATTAAACATTCATTCTGATAAACCGACAATCCGTTGATATGTTTGCTTAATTTGAATATATTACTGGGTGAATGAAGAAGAATATTGTGTATATTTGATGTTTTGTATCTTGAGGTGATGATGTGCTTTTGTGTATACCTACAATCATTTCATATATATTTCTTTAGTGTAAATGTGTGTTAGTCCTTTTATATATAATTAGGAAATGAGTATACAGGCAAGCCTCTATTGTATTTTTTTCAGAGTTTGAATAAAGCCATATATTATTTTTATGAATGAAATTCTTGTAAATACATTATACATAATTGAAATAAATTGTGCTACTCAAACATGTGGTATTGTCTTTCAATGCAAGATTTTTCCTCTTATGTTGTTGCTTGTTGCAACCCCAAAATAGAAAAAAAGAAGAGTCGCTTTTGCATTTCTGGTTGTCTCGTCTCTGATTTCTGGAAAAAACTCTTGAAGCATTTATAATTCTGTGCTTGTAGCCGAGGGAATGACAGTCGGCGCGAAAAGCATAGACAAACATGGCGAAAAAAAAAGATGCAAGTTTGCTGTCGGAGTCTTTGGTTACAGCTTAAACTTCTATGGACGATTTCTTTCAAATTTCTTGACAGTTAAAAAACATTTGACAGCGGTCAACAAGAAATTCTTCTCTCTCTCTCTTTAAATGAGAGAAGAAGAATTTCTTGTTGACCTTATACTAAGCGCGTTCGGCAATAGCATCCGAGAGCGGACGGATTTTTTAGTCACGTGATAACAGATTGTACAGATTTGTCAGATTTTTCTGTAATAAACGAACGCTACGGAGCATTTTGATCGATTTTTCTGTTTGACGTATGTAACGCCTTACCCGAGCCAGATATTAAATTAGAGCTTGAAGGTCTATTCGTCCGTAGAGGTAGTCTGGGTACTATTTTAATTATTTTGTTATAGTTCTCAACATTTCTACCCCTTGGTTGAGATGATTCAATATTTTGAATCATTATTTTTTTATCAAACAACATTTTTTCATTTATTACTACCAAACAAATAACATAAGACACGAAAATTCAACAAATTCAACAAGAATATTCGATGCGGGATAAAAAATCCATTCACAAAGGCCGAAAAGTAATTTCTGTTTCTGTTCTGTGGAAAAAAATCCGTTTCCTCCGTCGAAATACACCGAGCAAAAAGATCTACATCCGATTGATCAGATTTTCTTGCCGAACGGTCCAGATGTGTACTCCCCTCAATCTGGATGTAATAAACGAACGGTTCAGATCAATCCGACCAGTCAGATGTCATTGCCGAACGCGCTTACTGTGACCAAGCTCTCACTGATTTCCCGCCGAAACTTGGTCACTACACTTTTATATATGTTCTGTGCACTACACTTCATAAACACCACAGAACACAAAATAAACACTCAGAATTGGAGTAAAGTAGAAAAGACGTATAGAATGCTTATAACGTTTTTCCCTAATTCCATAATATTTTGTTGAGTTATTTTTGTAGGAGCCAAATGCAGAAATTTTCAAAATTCAAATCGACAATTTTATTTAAAGCGCGTTCGGCAATAGCATCCGAGAGCGGACGGATTTTTTAGTCACGTGATAACAGATTGTACAGATTTGTCAGATTTTTCTGTAATAAACGAACGCTACGGAGCATTTTGATCGATTTTTCTGTTTGACGTATGTAACGCCTTACCCGAGCCAGATATTAAATTAGAGCTTGAAGGTCTATTCGTCCGTAGAGGTAGTCTGGGTACTATTTTAATTCTTTTGTTATAGTTCTCAACATTTCTACCCCTTGGTTGAGATGATTCAATATTTTGAATCATTATTTTTTTATCAAACAACATTTTTTTATTTATTACTACACAACAAATAATATAAGACACGAAAATTCAACAGACTGTTCAAGAATATTCGAAGCGGGATAAAAAATCCATTCACAGAGGCCGAAAAGTAATTTCTGTTTCTGTTCTGTGGAAAAAAATCCGTTTCCTCCGTCGAAATACACCGAGCAAAAAGATCTACATCCGATTGATCAGATTTTCTTGCCGAACGGTCCAGATGTGTACTCCCCTCAATCTGGATGTAATAAACGAACGGTTCAGATCAATCCGACCAGTCAGATGTCATTGCCGAACGCGCTTTTACGGTTATATATGTTCTGTGGTTATAACCACAGAAAAGCATAAAGAAATACACAGAGTATCAACATTCATTTCTTTGACCAGCGGTAAAATACAGTGTGACAACGGTGCATTTTATTTTCGACGCATTTCATAGAACTGTAAATTAATTCTTTTGAAAATCAAAAAGTTGTAAGACGTACTAGTCACACTTGAACGTCCAATGAATGAGTGCGTTAAAGTATTGATCATTTAAATCAATAAAACAAAAGGTACATGTATGCTTTTGTTTGATCAATGGTTGAGTTCAGCTCTAGAATGTTCTCGCCAGATACAGAAACTTAACTTCAAACCTCACTGCAAATTCAAGCGTGAATAATATACCTTAAAATTATTCAATTTTCAGTAGAAATGCATATTCGTTAAAATTAATGCTGTAATACCCGTTGCCACGTAGCTTTTCTGGCTTGTATAAAGACGGCTGTGTCCCTGTGTCTGTAGCTATTTGTGTTCTGTAGTGATTCTGAAGCGGAAAAATAAGGAAACGTTTCAAAAATTAATAAACCTTAATTATCTTTAGCAGAGATAATAATTATAATAGAGTTGAAGTAATAGAAATAGAGTGAAACGTAACGAATTGAACATAATTTCAAAAGACATTTTTCAACTTTCATTTCCTGATTAAATTATCATCACAGACTTACATATTTATAAGATGAATATTACAGAAAATACAGAATCTGTTAAACCCGAAATCAGTTACGGGTGAGTATTTCTAAAATCTACCAGATCAAAAATAAACTAGCTCAATTTTGTCATATTATGTGAAGAAAACTATCTTCAAAATAGAACGTTTGCTCTTCCAAGTCAAATCCATTACACTTATAACAAAAAGTTGACCATGAATTCTACTGAAAATACTGAATCCAAAATCAGGTACAGGCCATTATTTCCTACTAGTTCTATTCAACGTTTGATTAAAATTTAACTAGATCATCAATGTGTATGTTGGAAACACCATTATCAGATAACTGATATACCTCATTCCATCATACCTTAGTTCAGTTCCATTTTACTTATCTCATCTAATTTTGATCCCTTTCTCATCAATAATTCAAATTCATTAAAAATGGTCTATTTATCTTTCAGTGTGGACGCCTTACAAATACAAAAAGTAGAAGACATTGACGTTACTGAACAGTTCATTGATGAGAAGAGCATTTATGAAAGACAAGAATACATCGATAATGATGATTCTATTATCAAATCGGAAGCTTATGTTTGGTAAGTATCTCAAATTTTCTGCTGCAGTTCTCTATTAAATAATGTGAATGAACATTGAGGATAATCCTGAATAGGAAGATGAGGATCGAAATAAAAAAGACAAAATTCATCTGTATACTCCATTCACAATTATGAAATCACAACTCTGGCCTTGGAAATTTGACACATTCCACTCTGTATCGAAGTTATGACAATTTTTAAAATATTTTTGTTCCAAGTCAACACTATGTTGCCCTTTCTACATTCTTAGCGTATTTCTCAGAATGTGAATTTATTCGGAAAATGAATGAATTGGAAAAGATGTGATGGACGAAAATAATTAACGTTTATATGAATTGATAGAAAGGATTCCTTTTCTAGTTATTTGCATGAAAAGTACAAGAGATCACTGTTGAAATATATTATTTTTCGCCATGGAAGAAAATTGCATTGCTTTCACATAATTTTCATATGCATGCTTGTGAAGATTTAATGTTTATTATCCTCTTGAACTGAAAGTTCAAGACTTGACAACATCAATTGTTGATTCTTATCAAGAATTCATTAAAAAAATCAACCCAAAGATATAAGATGAATTGATGGGTAATTACAAGAATCAAGATTAATGTCAATTTTATTTTGTTGATAACTTTCTTAAAATCAATGTTGGGGTATAAAACTCGGCTGCGTTTGATCAAACAACATCTAAAGAAGACATTTTTCACCAGCTCGACCTTTGAAAGGCGTTTCTTATAGGAGAATTAGGTCTAAGTTCCACCTCATTAGTGAGGTACCTAACTTTTGCAAATCTGCTCAGATATAGCCAAATTTCTTGGAAAACCTGAAAAATATCATCCTAATCGACCTCTCGAGGCTCCATCCGATCCATCTACTGCGATATCTGTCCAAATAACAGCTTTTTCAACGACATTCCCGTGTACCCCTTCAACCTCGAAATGTAAACATTCGTCCTGGTCTTGAAAATCGTCCTCACGCTCCAAACTGGTGCTAAAAACAATAAACATACGTTAATCTTGGATATTCGACGAAAAACTCACCTGCAAAGATCGATTAAATACCAAAAATCTTTGAACAATTTGTAAACCTAACAAAATGTGGAATATCTTTGATACTTTTACTTTGATGTAAACAAAGAAACTGGCAACGTCGTTTTGTCATTAACGATATTTTCTGTGCGCGCACTGACTTTTCATCATATGTTCTGTGCTTTTTATCAGGTTCACCAACTCCTGAAAACGAAACCTTGACCTCGTATGTGTTTAAATAAAAGTGAATGGAGTATAGTTAATAACTGACAAAACTAGTTGCTAACCTCTTCCAACAAGTAATTTATAACAGTCTAATCAGATTTTTTTTTCACTATTAGTGACATAAAGACTGAGGTAGAAGATGTAGCTGATCAACTGGACCGGAAGCAACTCGAATATCCTTCATTTAATAACGTTGCATGTCAGGAAAGTAATCATTCGGAATTGAATCGATATCAGTGTCATTTGTGTGGTCACTCTGCAAATCGAGAATCAAGTCTCAGAAGACATCTAGATTCTGTTCATTTGAATTTTAACCGACACAAGTGTGATCAATGTGATTTTGCTTCAAGTCGTAAAGGTGGTCTTAAGACACACATGGATTCGGTTCATTCAAAACTGAAAAAATACCAATGTTACTCGTGTGATTACTCTATAAATCGAAAATCACGTCTCAAAATGCACATAGAATCTGTTCATTTGAAATTGCACAGATACAAGTGTGATCAATGTGATTATGCTTCAAACAGGAAAGGAAATCTAAAGCATCACATAGATTCTGTTCATTTGAAATTGAAGGAATACTACTGCCCTAAATGTGATTATTCTGCAAGACGTGAAGTAGATCTCAAGATACACATGGTTTCTGTTCACTTGAAATTGAAACAATACGATTGTCACCTCTGCGATCATTCCACTAGTTCTAAACTTGATCTCCAAAAACATATAGCCGATGTTCACTTAAATTTGAAACAACACAAATGTCACCAGTGTGATTATTCCGCCAGTGATAAACAAAGTCTCAAAAAACATGTAGATTTCGTTCACTTGGAATTGAAGCAACACAGTTGTCACCTGTGTGATTATTCTGCAAGTCTGAAACGAAGAGTCAAAGACCACATAGATTCCGTTCATCTGAAATTGAAACCACACAAGTGTCACCTCTGTGATTATTCTACGAATAAAATTCATGATCTGGAAAATCATAAAGATACTATTCATTTGCTGTTGAGGAAACACAAGTGTCCTGAATGTGATTATGCAACAGGTCAAAAATCACGTCTAAAGGTGCACATATCATCTGTTCATATGAAGTTGAAGCCACACCATTGTGTGGTATGTGATTTTTCTGCTCGATCCGGAAATGTTCTCAAAGAACATATTAATGCTGTTCATTTGAAATTGAGGCCATTTCAGTGTCAGGAATGTGATTATTCTGCAAGCACAAAACCACATCTTAAGAAACATGTAGATACCGTTCATTTGAAATTGAAGAACTACCAGTGCCCCGAATGCGATTATGCAGCAGGTCAACAGGGACATCTAAATAGACATTTATCCTCTGTTCATTCCAAATAATGTGATTTCATTCTGCAATTGAATATACCATGTGATGTGAATTTTTTCTCAGTGCTCATGATGATTTATAGATATGTAAATTACACAAATATCTCCATATTTTCGATAGATGATAAAATATTAATAAATATACGTGAATAGTTTTTAAAGAGTTTTATTTATTCCTCTTTGCATTAGGCGAGTTCAGTTCGACAGGAAAAATCAACATTTAATCTCTTGGAAATTTGACCTTAAAACTAAAGCAGTACTCAGTTTTCATTACTACGCTCACAAATGTATTTAAGTGATTATGTGATACGCTTGAGGAGATATGAAATATGGCGTTGCTAAATGTCACTGCACGGCTTGTTATATGGACGGCTATGAAACAAGGAAAGCACAGAACTAAAAAATATGGTTTTTCTGTGAATGAAAGTCGGACATTTACGAATATTCTATGCTATGGCAACACATTTGTCATTTACCACAGAACACAAATTACTAGAAAAGTAGAAAAAATTCTACTGTTAAAAAACAGTTGTTGAATATTACAAAAGATTTTATTTAATTCATATTTGTATAGTTTGACTTGAATATACCGAAGGTGCAAACAAAGTGAAAAGTGACTAGTTGAGGAAATTCATTAAAGACACTGTGATAATTTGGTTTGAATCAATCTCAAGTTGGTTTATTAAACCATTCGAAGGACATTTCTGTTTTTAAAATGGATTTCACAGAAAATATGGAACCCATTAAATTGGAAAACGATTACAGGTGAGATTTTCCTATGAAGAACTATAAAAATGTCCATTTGAATCCAAAAATGCTGCCTTTGTTTACCTTATCCTTCAACAACAATCATACCCTGCAAATTCCGATCAATTAAAAATGGTTTATTCATCTTTCAGTGTGGATGCCAGTCAGATTCAAAAAGCAGAAGAGGTTGACATCAACGAACAGTTCACTGATGAAATGAACATCTTCGAAAGACAAGAATATATAGATAATATTGATTCTGTTATCAAATCAGAAGTTTGGTGAGTATATCAGATTTTTGGTTACACTTCTAGACTAAGTATAAATAAATTTCAATCATATTTTTGGGAACTTGTTCTACTTGAACGAGGGCTACATCATTTAGTTACGATACAGGTCAGATAGAAAATGACTTATACTCCATTCACAATTATAAAATCACAACTCTGGCCTTGGAAATTTGACACATTCCAATCTGTATCGAAGTTATGACGTTTTTCAAAATATTTTTATGTTCCAAGTCAACACTATGTTGCCCTTTCTACATTCTTAGCGTATTTCTCAGAATGTGAATTTATTCAGAAAATGAATGAATTTGGAGAAGATGTGATGGACGAAAATAATTAACGTTTATATGAATTGATAGAAAGGATTACTTTTCTAGCTATTTGCATGAAAAGTACAAGAGATCACTGTTGAAATATATTATTTTTCGCCATGGAAGAAAATTGCATTGCTTTCACATAATTTTCATATGCATGCTTGTGAAGATTTAATGTTTATTATCCTCTTGAACTGAAAGTTCAAGACTTGACGACATCAATTGTTGATTCTAATCAAGAATTCGTTAAAAAAAAATCAAGCCAAAGATGAATTGATGGGTAATTACAAGAATCAAGAATAATGTCAATTTTATTTTGTTGATAACTTTCTTATAATCAATGTTGGGATATAAAACTCGGCTGCGTTTGTTCAAACAACATCTAAAGAATACATTTTTCACCATCTCGACTTTTGAAAGGCGTTTCTTATAGGAGAATTAGGTCTAAGTTCCACCTCATTAGTGAGGTACCTAACTTTTGCAAATCTGCTCAGATATCGCCAAATTTCTTGGAAAACTTGAAAGATATCATCCTAATCGACCTCTCGAGGCTCCATCCGATCCATCACTGCGATATCTGTCCAAATAACAGCTTTTTCAACGAAATTCCCGTGTACCCCTTCAACCTCCAAATGTAAACATTCGTCTTGGTCTTGAAAATCGTCCTCACGCTCCAAACTGGTGCTAAAAACAATAAACATACGTTAATCTTGGATATTCGACGAAAAACTCACCTGCAAATATCGATTAAATACCAAAAATCTGCGAACAATTTGTAAACCTAACAAAATGTGGAATATCTTTGATAATTTTACTTTGATGTAAACAAAGAAACTGGCAACGCCGTTTTGTCATTAACGATATTTTCTGTGCGCGCACTGACTTTTCATCATATGTTCTGTGCTTTTCATCAGGGGCACCAACTCCTGAAAACGAAACCATGACCTCCTATGTGATTAAATAAAAGTGAATGGAGTATATCCAAACTATCAGGAGTTTTTTACCATTCCACTGTTTTATCTGGCAACACTGTCATTTTGAAGTGTCTTCATTAGGCTTTCTCTCTCAGTAACTGACATTTCGCTGAATTTTAAACAATGTAGTTTCTGCATGCTATGAAATTGACAACTTTTGTACCGAATAATGTGTTTTTGCCAGGAGTTCTACTGCAAGTTTGATGGAATTTTTGACATGTACTACTTAAACATCTGTCATCTCTATAACATAACCAAATTCACACAGAAAATAGTGCTACGACCTTGAAATATTGCAATCAAGTGTGCCGATTTGATCTACAATTCTAGGTCACGAATTTTAGTTTGGAGTCGTTACACCAGAGTTTCTATGCATCCCTAATTTCAGTAAATCATATAAAAATATAGTTTATTTGCAGCTTGATCAACCTTAATACAATTTTCTGTTAAATAATGCAAATAAACATTTAGGATAATCTCTGAATAGAAAGATGAGGATCGAAATAAAAATAAGACAAAATTCATCTGTAGTATTTAATAACTGACAAAACTAGTCGCTAACCTCTTCCAACAAGTAACTTATCAGATTTTTTTTTCACCATTAGTGACATAAAGACTGAGGTTGAAGATGTAGCTGATCAACTGGACCGGGAGCAACTTGAGTATCCTTCATTTAATAACGTTGCATGTCAGGAAAGAAATCATTCAGAATTGAATCAATATCAGTGTCACCTGTGTGATCATTCTGTAAAGCAAAAATCAAGTCTCAGAAGTCACATAGATTCTGTTCATTTGAATTATAACAGACACAAGTGTGATCAATGTGATTATGCTTCAAGTCGTAAAGGGAACCTCAAGGCACACATGGATTCAGTTCATTCAAAACTGAGAAAATACCACTGTTACTCATGTGATTACTCTATAAATCGAAAATCACGTCTCAAAATGCACATAGAATCTGTTCATTTGAAATTGGAACGACACAAGTGTGAACAATGTGATTATGCTTCAGACCGTAAAGGAAATATTAAGAAACACATAGATTCTGTCCACTTGAAATTGGCATCGAAGCAATACGATTGTCATCTGTGTGATTATTCTGCGAGTGAAAAACGGAGACTCAAAAACCACATAGATTCTGTTCATTTGAAATTGAAACAACACGATTGTCACATGTGTGATTATTCTGCGTGTGAAACTCAAAATCTCAAGCGACACATAGATTCCGTTCATTTGAATTTGAAGCAATACCAGTGCAGTGAATGTGATTATGCTGCATGTCACAATGGGGATCTAAAGAGACATGTAGATTCCGTTCACCTGAAATTGAAACCATACAAGTGTCCCCTCTGTGATTATTCCGCTGGTAAAAATAATGATCTGGAAAAACATGTAGATGTTGTTCATTTGCAGTTGAAAGAACACAAGTGTCCGGAATGTGATTATGCAACAGGTCGAAAAGCTCATCTAAAAATTCACATAACTTCTGTGCATATGCAGTTGAAGCCATACCATTGCGAGAAATGTGATTTTTCTGCTGGTTCCGAAAATGTTCTCAAACAACATATTAATGCTGTTCACTTGAAATTGAAGCCACATCAGTGCCAGGAATGTGATTATTCTGCAAGTAGACAACAACATCTCAAGAAACATATTGATTCAGTTCATTTGAAATTGAAAAGACACCAGTGTCCTGAATGTGATTATGCTGCAAGTCAACGGGGACATCTAAAAAGACATTTATTCACTGTTCATTCCAAATAATGTGATTTCATTCTGCAATTAAATATACCATGTGATGTGAATCTTCTCAGTGCCCATTTTTGATAGATAATAAAATATTAATTAATATACCTGAATAGTTCTTTTAGAGGCTAGACTTGATGAAAAAACAGTTTTACACTGCGCAAAAAAATTAACGCACATTCTGAAAATCTCAATTTTAATGAAAGTTAACACTACATTGACTTTATAACTTATTTTTCATGTTCTCTCGGGAAGGTTTTGAACGAAACAAGACAAATTGAATGGAAAAAAAATTCAGGATTTCACCGAATCTTATGTGAAAGAAGAAAAATGAACAATTTTCAAAATACTGAAAAAGTGATTTAATACTTGGTATTTCCACCCCTTGCGTTAATTACAGCTCGGCAACGACGGTTCATACTCAAAATGAGTGATCTTAAAATGTTCTGATCTAATCCTTCCCAGATTTCTCCGAGTTGGATTCGTAAGTCATTAAGAGTAGCTGGATGATTTTCTGAACTTCTCAGCCTTCTATTGAGGTTGTCCTAAATCTGCTCAATCGGATTGAGATCTGGACTTCTTGCTGGCCATTCCATTCGAGAGACTTCAACCTCTTCAAGGTACTCCTGAACGATGCGCGCACGATGGGGTCTGGCATTATCGTCCATAAAAATGAAATTTTCACCAATGTATGGAGCAAATGGCACTACATGCTCTTCAAGAATGTTCCTTATATACTTATCAGCATTCATAGCTCCATTATCAACGACCACTAGGTCTGTGCGAGCAGTCAAAGATATTCCAACCCATACCATAATCGATCCTCCCCTGAAACCAGTAGTATTCAGGAAATTGCACTGAGCATATCTTTCATGTGGACGTCTGTATACAAGGGAACGTCGATCACAATGGTAGAGGCAGAATCTAGACTCATCTGTGAAGAGAACTCTTTCCCAATCGGCCTCTTCCCAATGGATATGCTCTCTCGCAAAATCCAAACGCGCCCTTCGATGGGCTGGGGTAAGAGCTGGGCCTCTTGCCGCGACACAAGGCCTTAAATCATATTCTCTGAGGCGATTTATTATTGTCTGAGTGCTAATTTGCACCTCATGAGTTTGCTCAAGCTGATTTTGAAGGAGGCGAGCGGTTCCAAACCGTTGTCTCAACGAAGAAACTCTCAAGTAACGTTCTTGAATGGCAGTTGTTACCCGTGGTCTACCCTGTCCAGGTCTTCGGACATTCATACCTGTCTCCCTGAATCGCTGCAACATTCTGGACACACTCGTATGGGAAACTCCAAACCTTTCTGCAATTCTTGTGTATGTCCACCCTTCTTCTCGCAAAACTACCGCTTGGTCAAATTGTGTGTTTCGCGTTGCATAGCGATCGAGTGTAGAAAATCAAACGAAAGAATTGATCGAGAACAACTGATTTTAGAATGGAGCCAATACATTCAAAATCTGATAATATCATCTTTTTTTATTCCTGCTGGGAGAAAACATCTGTATTGAAGAAAAACGTTGAAAGTGGATAACATATGCATGCATAATTCTGATAAAAATAATTATCATTGAGAACACCTTCAGTTGTAGAATAAATTTGAGATTTCCATAATGTGCGTTAATTTTTTTGCGCAGTGTATTTATGCCTTTTTGCATTAGTTGAGTTCAGTTCGACTGGAATAATCAACATTTTTAAGCTCTTGGAAATTTGACCTTAAAACTAGTCTAGTACTCAGTTTTCATTACTACGCTTACAAATGTATTTTCATCTTCATGATACATGTATTTTCATCTTCATGATACTCTTGTGGAGATATGCAATACGGCGTTGCCAAATTTCACTGCACGGTTTGTTATATGGACGCCTATGAAACGAGGAAAGCACAGACTAATAAATCTTTTTTTTCTGTGTTCGGTGAATGAAAGTCGAACATTTACGAATATTCTATGCTTTGGCTTCTGATGGCAATTACTAGAATTTTAACAGTTGTTGAAAATTACAAAGATTTTAATTAATGTTTAATATAGTTTGATTGGATATACGGAAGGTGCAAAACAAAGTGAATAGTGACTAGTTGAGGAAATTCATTAAAGACACTGTGATAATTTGGTTTGATCCAATCTCAAGTTGGTTCATAACATTTGGAGGACATTTCTGTTTTTAAAATGGATTTCACGGAAAATATGGAACCCATTAAAGTGGAAAACGATTACAGGTGAGATTTTCCTATGAAGAACTATAAAAATGTCCATTTGAACGCAAAAATGCTGCCATTTGTTTACCTTATCCTTCAACAACAATCATACCCTGCAAATTTCAATCAATTGAAAATGGTTTATTCATCTTTCAGTGTGGACTCCGGTGAGATTCAAAAAGCAGAAGAGCTTGACATCAACGAACAGTTCACAGATGGAATGAACATCTTCGAAAGACAAGAATATATAGATAATATTGATTCTGTTATCAAATCAGAAGTTGGGTGAGTATATCAAATTTTTGTTTCATGAATAAGTATAAAAAAAATTCAATTACATTTTTGAGCTCTTGTTCTACTTGAACGAGGGCTACATCATTTAGTCACGATGAAGATCTGATTGAGATCAAATTGTGAATTCAGATAGAAAATTACGTATCTAAACTATCAGGAGTATCAATAAGTTCGTGCGATTTTCAGAACAGATATGGCTACTATTCCACTGTTTCATCTGGCAACACCGTCATTTCAAAGTGTCTTCATTAGGCTTTCTTTCACAGTAACTGTCATTTCGCCGAAGTTTAAACTATGTAATATCTGCATGCTCTGAAAATGTCAATTTTTTTACCGAATAATGTGTTTTTGCTTCATTACTCAGTGACTATGGGTGGACAACACTTTCAACTGTGAACGTATGGGTGCTATTCGACAATAAAGATTAAATTTTCGATAGAAAAAAAAAACGCTCGAACTTATTTATACTTATTAATTATTGGACTCTGAATTAAGAGTGTTCTGTGCTTGACTTGAATCCTGTATTTGAATGTATCCAGTTTCTCAAGATTTTTTTAATTTTAAGAATTGTGCCCTTTGAAACCAAACATTTTATTGTAAACCCAGTCATATCAGCATTGAATGGGGCTGATTTTGTTTCGAATGCTTCCAGAAGAAGGTTGGAAATTGAAAGCTACGAGTAAAGAGAGGAAAACATTGTTTTCTTCTTTTATGACACTATTCAGAACGTCATATTGAATTAGATTTGAACAACAATGAACGTTATCAATACCCATATGAACAAAGCTGAATTTCAATCGTCGGACCTCCAGCCCTAACCTCAAAAAATACTTGACAGATCTTTCGATTGCTTCATAAAGCTGTAAAAAATAACCTAAAAGTTTCCCAAAAAAGTTAGGATTCTTTATTTTCAAATGAGTCACATTGCCAGAGGATGAAAATAAACTAACTGTAATTTGGCACTGAATATCCCTTTATGGTGAAGTCAATTAGATATTTTCTAACCTCTTTTCAAGTGTTTTGTTTTCTCTGCAGTAAAATCGGCATGTTATTGAAAAAGTTTATAAATCAGTAATGAGGGCTTTTTTATGCGTTAGGCTTTGAATTTGGTATATACAGGGTGAGTCTTTGACTTGTACATATATTCTAACTGGAGATTCTTGATGCTAAAGGAAACCTTTTTTTCATTTTCCATTTTTCCGAATTCGGCTCTGTTAAAGAGATATGGCCATTTAAAAAAAAAATAGTGCTGAATACGTGCCTGATATTATTCTTTACAAACACCTGAAAGTTCATATTTTTCGATTGAAATTGATGTGATTATTAGATATTCTGGGTGATACATTTAAAAAATACTCAAGCACTAACCTTATTTGAATAAGAATGTTATAAACACGATATTTCCTAACAAAACACTTAGTTCTGTCGGATCATTTCGGCAATTGAAAAGCTATATTTCTCACACCAAAATAAGTTCCTTCTTCGATTGTCCTGAAGATTAGTTAATTGTCACTAATAAATATTCTAAAACGATCTCATAAAAATTGGTTTCTCACAATCCTAACTCCATTAACCAAAGTCATATGGTTCGGTGTCAATGACCTAACCATACCCATCCTCTGTGATATTCAATTCACCCACAGAACTCTAGAGAAGACGATGCCAGATTGCCGATTTTCTCTTCAAACAATGCGAACTCAAGAAAGCAGTACGTCCCCTATCGTTAGCGGATGAACTATCACAATCGCTAAAGGCGTCTAGGCGTTGCTCTTTGAAAATGCCAAACGAGTAGTTCTGATTCTCGCCAATATAGTGCTACGTTCTTAATTTCAGTCGTCACGGCCTACTCTTCCCTTCGGAAGGCCGTGGATGTAGCCGCCACGCAAGACAAAGACAAACCGTTGTTCTGTGCTCCAACCAGTCCAACCTAAAACGTTAGTCAGTGATCCCATACACGGCATAAACGAAGTTCACGCTTTATTTATTTACAGAGAATGAAGCAAACAGGTGATGATTGTGTAAATGACTTTCAGTGAATTGATGTAATAGTAGTGTCGTTCGGTAACAATGAATTTTAAATAGAAACTGCATATAAAATTTATAATTTCATGCTTCTTAGAATTCAATTTTATGTCCCTCGAATGTGGAATTTTAGTCTTGACAAAGTTGATAAACATTCTGACAACGTGGGTAACTTGTTGAGAGACCAGAGAAGAAATAATATTCGATGAGATTTAACTCAGGACAGCATTCAGATTATTCTTGAAATTCATGATTTTTTTCTCCAATTCAATCTTATACAATTAGGAATAACTTGAGAACGACGCGTTTTATTGAAAAAATATAATATATATACTTTTGTTTTCTAAAATAATTAATTCTTTCGAAAACGTGAACCGTTCATCTTTTTCAAGTGGTTTTATAGTATTTTTGCGTGAATTTATAAGTCGACTATACTGTAACTTTTTTACCAGGAGAAATCTATACTAATATTATAAAGAGGAAAGATTTGTATTTTTGTTTGTTTGATACGAATAGGCTCAAAAACTACTGGACCGATTTCAAAAATTCTTTCACCTTTAAAAAGCTACATTATCCCTGACATAGGCTATACTTTTCACCCGAAAAAATTAAGGATACCTACTATAACTTCAATAATTACAAAAAATCAGCCAAAATCAGCTATTTTCACGTGCGCTACAAAAACCGTGGATACAATGTATGACGGAAATGTACCTCTTGAATAGTTCTACAAAAAAGTCCGCGATAGCATGTATCTATCTCTCAAGATTGACTTGCTATTTCCTGTTTATGGTAATCAGATGTTTTCCAAAATTATGCACTATTTGGGAGTGTGTTTTTATGAATTGGGTATTGATCCTAATCCAACCTGATACGTTATTTATCCCCAGTATTTAATTTAGAACAAAATTGCCCCTCACATCATACAATTACAACGAGTACATCAAAAGATATGGCAGGTTGAAGTTTTGAAGATGAAACCGCCTCGTGAAACAAATTTCTACTCGGGCAAAGCTGAGACGGCCTGCTTGTATGAAATAAGTTTCAATTGAGGAATATGCACCATAAAAAGAGTAAACAATTAACCAAAATTCAGTTCATTCGAAATGTCGGTTCCGAATATATGGAAAGAATAGTGTAAATTTCATGGATTTTTGACACCCTGTCACTCAGTTGCAGGAACGTCCATTATAATTTAAAAGTGTCATTAAAATCCTAATGCCACATTAAACATGGTATTCTGTGGCAGGAAACCAACCATGTTTAATGTGGCATTAGGATTTTAATGACACTTTTAAATTATTATGGACGTTCCTGCAACTGAGTGTGTATCTTCCAAACGAAACCGAATTTTGAAAAATGGTATGGGAAAAAAGTGTTTCTTTTGATGGGAGGAATCTATAGTTAAAATATATGTACAAGTCAAAGACTCACCCTGTATGTATCTTGTTTGACATCTGTGGTGTCTTTAAATTTTAAAGTTATCCGTGTTCTTAGGGAAGAACATGGATCGTTCATAGACATACCACTTATGTTTCTTTCCATGCGTTAATCTCTTTTTTTATTCTTTTCCATATAACTCAAGGGTTTTTTGTTTTATTTTATTGATGCCAGAGTTGCTATACCTTTTTTTTTACATTTGTGAGTTTATAGTTAAGTCTGTTCTCTCCATATGTAAGTATTTATTTTTCCTGTCGGATGTTTTTATTCGTTCCTCATAATGTTTTTACCGTTCTTTTCCGATATTTGTCATACTTCTTCTTGTGTAGAGTTGTCCGATCTCTTTTTCATGCAGAAGACTTTCTTCGAACAAGCTGCGGTTTTTTCTTACGTTATCAAGTCTTTTCGTTAGTGGGAAACTCAGCTCAAATACACATTGGCATTGGTATTTGTAAACTTCTTCCCTTTTTTGGTTTAGTATATTCATTATGTACTTCTTGAAAGAATCTTCTAAAGCGCAAAGGTGTATATACGTTCAATGAGCATAGAAATATTCATACGGGAGACTATTTTATGGAATATTCAATCAAATGGAAGTATAGTAGTTATGAATGAAATGTACAATGGCGCTCTCTATCCGAAAATCGCTGAACTATGAAATTAGTGAATATGTAGGTAAAGCATTTGGTTATTCTCTGCAAATTCCGTATTTCAAGTGGTTTTTCCGAACGAAATTATCTGTAGACTCACTTTTAATCGAAAATTGATCTACACTGCGCAAAAAAATTAACGCACATTCTGAAAATCTCAATTTTAATGAAAGTTAACTCTACATTGACTTTATAACTTATTTTTTATGTTCTCTCGGGAAGGTTTTGAACGAAACAAGACACATTAAATGGAAGAAAAATTCAGGATTTCACCGAATCTTATGTGAAAGAAGAGAAATGAACAATTTTCAAAATACTGAAATGCTGATAAGTGATTTAATACTTGGTATTTCCACCCCTTGCGTTAATTACAGCTCGGCAACGACGGTTCATACTCAAAATGAGTGATCTTAAAATGTTCTGATCTAATCCTTCCCAGATTTCTCCGGGTTGGATTCCTAAGTCATTAAGAGTAGCTGTATGATTTTCTGAACTTCTCAGCCTTCTATTGAGGTTGTCCCAAACCTGCTCAATCGGATTGAGATCTGGACTTCTTGCTGGTCATTCCATTCGAGAGACTTCAACTTCTTCAAGGTACTCCTGAACGATGCGCGCACGATGGGCTCTGGCATTATCGTCCATAAAAATGAAATTTTCACCAATGTATGGGGCAAATAGCACTACATGCTCTTCAAGAATGTTCCTTATATACTTATCAACATTCATAGCTCCATTATCAACGACCACTAGGTCTGTGCGAGCAGTCAAAGATAATAATATAATAATAATAATATATTTATTGATTTCAACAATTACATCACAGTATAGAAAAGTGAAACAGGTCAAACACAATACATCTAAAACATACAATATTGGATAAATTCCTGGGTACTGTATGGCTCACATTGGACAATGAATTTAAAAAGAGATTTTCTAAAAGCACTGTAATCATTTATTACTTTGAGGTCATGAGGTAAGGCGTTATAGAGTCTCATAGCACTATAGAATGCAGATTTTTCCATCAAAGTTGTTCGGTGTGGAGGATATATGTAGGGATGCATTCTCCTTGTATTATTCGTGTTTTTGCACTTTGAGAAGTAGTGACTGTGTTTTCTCATAAAAAGCAGAAGCTTGTGAATGTATAGGCCATAGACTGTCAGAATGTTGTTTCCCCTGAAAAGACCCCGACATGATTGTCTATATGGCATTCTGAATATAGTTCTCAGTGCCCACTTTTGGGTAACAAATATCTGATCTGAGAAAGAAGAGCTTCCCCAGAATATAATGCCATATGTCAGAACTGACTGGAAATTAGCATAGTACAATGTCTTGAGAATGTCCTGATTTACATGGTTTCTGAGCCTCAGGAAGGTGTAGATAGTTGTGTTGAGCCTCTTCCTTAGATGTTCAATATGCGGCTGCCAGTTTATCCGTTTGTCAACTGTGATACCCAAAAAACCTGCAGAATCATGTACAGCAACCTCAGTACCCTGAAATATGAAACCTTCGGGAGAACTTCTAGGTTGCCTGCTTATGTCAAAAATCATGGAGTTTGTTCTCTGGACGTTCATTGATAAATTACGTTCCTGACACCAGTTTGATACATTTAACAATATAGCCTTTGCTAACTCCATCACGCTGTCAATGTTCTCTCCTTCTACAACAAAATTGCTATCATCCACATAGTTGACAGATTTACAAGGCAAGTTCAGTACTGCATCGCATAAGGTGTTTACATAAACTATAAAAAGTAGGGGACCAAGTATGCTTCCCTGTGGTACGCCCAGCACAGTGTACAGTTCATCTGATGTAAACGAGACTCCATCGACTGTCAGCACTACTTTCTGTCTTCGGTTCCGAAGGTAGCTTTCCATTAGATTGAGCTGGTTGTCTCGTATCCCGCACTGTTCCAATATCCTCAGCAACAACCCATGATCCACAGAGTCAAAAGCTTTAGATAAATCTATAAAAAGAGCAAGTGGAATACTTCCTCTCTCCAGTATCTCAACAACAGACTGTAGAAGTTCAAAAATTGCTGTTTCTGTGCTCTTTCCTGAGATGTATCCATGCTGATGTTGAGATATCACACCAAACTTGTTGAAAAAGTTGATCAAACGATTGGCTATGACCTTTTCGAAGATCTTTGAAAAGGAGGACAGGATACAAATCGGTCTGTAGTTGGAAAGGTCGTTAGCATCCCCCTTTTTGAAAATAGGTCCTACAATTCCAATCTTGAGGTCCTCTGGAAATACTCCCTCCTTAAGTACTCTATTGATGATCACTGCCAGTGGCCCGGCTATTGACTGGGAAGTCAATTTGATCACCTTCATTGGTATTTCATCATGTCCTATGGCATGCAGGTTCTTGAAAGATCTTATGACAGAGTGTACCTCCTCTGCTGTAACCTCGAACGCAAAGAAAGAATTCTTCAGTCTCGAATGTTCTTCCCAGGTAGTGTCATTAGCTGCGGCATTATGTTGATGGTTGGACAATGCAGAGGCAAAAAGCCTGTTAAAGTCATTGGCAAGCTCCTGAGGATTGCTGTGTGAGGGCTTTGTTTGAACAACTTTTTCACCTGTTAGATCGTTAATTATCTTCCATACTGCCTTCGATTTGTTATCAGAATTAATTACATATTTGTTCAGTTGTTCTTTCTTAGCATTCAATATTGCGTTATCATATTTCTTCTTCGCCTCGACATATGCTGATTTGAAACGAGGATGGACACTAGAAACAAGGAAAAGGTTATCTAGGTTTCTTTTCAGAATTATTATTTCTTGTGTGAGAGGGAAACTTCTAGAATTGTCTTTAACTCTTATTCTGGATTTAGGAAAGCATTGATAGTAGATACTTCTGTACCTGTCAGAAAACCTTTCCCAGACTGTATTCAAGTTCTCACCGTCTGAGAGAACCCAACTCCAGTCCTCAGCCTGCATCATGTCAGTGAAAAGATTAGCTCTATCCTTGTTAAAGATTCTTCTCTCGTTATATATACAGCTTTTCGGCGAAGCTTTGAGGGCATCTGTAGAAAAGGTGACAGTTGAGTGATCCGAAATATGGTTTTCAGATGTCTGAGTAATTCCCTCTACATTTGACAAAAAGAGATCCAGACATGTGCGAGATATAGGACGTGTCACCCCCAACTCAGGCAGAGCAATCCCAAACATCTCAAGCAGGGCACAGAACTCGATTTTATCAGAACTTTCGGAGAGCATGTTGATGTTGAAATCACCAGCAATTATGATTTTGTTGCTGGACTCGCAAATTCTTACAAGTATTGATCTTAGCCTCTGAAAAAATAGATTTACATTAGATATGGGCTGTGTGCAAGGTCTATATATGCAGATTATGATAGCCCCACCCAAGGCCGAACTGAACTGTATGGCAGCACATTCAATCACACCGGCAATACTCAAATCTATTAGATCAAACCTGACAGTATATTCCAGTGTGGATTTGCAATATATAGCCACTCCACCGTGCTCTCCTCGATTGCGACAGAAATATGAACACAAGTTATATCCACTTAAGCTATACAGGGGAAGTTCATCACATGATAGCCAATGCTCAGTTAACATTACCACGTCGACATTCAGAACACTCAAAAGTGCTTCCATCTTAATGATTGCCGTACTCAAGGAATGAACGTTCTGGAGAAGTAATTTTAGGCCACCCCATACCATAATCGATCCTCCCCCGAAACCAGTAGTATTCAGGAAATTGCACTGAGCATATCTTTCATTTGGACGTCTGTATACAAGGGAACGTCGATCACAATGGTAGAGGCAGGATCTAGACTCATCTGTGAAGAGAACTCTTTCCCAATCGGCCTCTTCCCATCTCGCAAAATCCAAACGCGCCCTTCGATGGGCTGGGGTAAGAGCTGGGCCTCTTGCCGCGACACGACTGACACGAGGCCATAAATCATATTCTCTGAGGCGATTTCTAATTGTCTGAGTGCTAATTTGCACCTCATGAGTTTGCTCAAGCTGATTTTGAAGGAGGCGAGATGTTGCATACTGTTGTCTCAACGAAGAAACTCTCAAGTAACGTTCTTGAATGGCAGTTGTTACCCGTGGTCTACCCTGTCCTGGTCTTCGGACATTCATACCTGTCTTCCTGAATCGCTGCAACATTCTGGACACACTTGTACGGGAAACTCCAAACCTTTCTGCAATTCTTGTGTATGTCCACCCCACTTCTCGCAAAACTACCGCTTGGGCACATTCCTCTTGGGTCAAATTGCGTGTTTCGCGTTGCATAGCGATCGAGTGTAGAAAATCAAACGAAAGAAAAACTATCGATTACTAGAATTGATCGAGAACAACTGATTTTAGAATGGAGCCAATACATTCAAAATCTGATAATATCATCTTTTTTTATTCTTGCTGGGAGAAAACATCTGTATTGAAGAAAAACGTTGAAAGTGGATAACATATGCATGCATAATTCTGATAAAAATAATTATCATTGAGAACACCTTCAGTTGTAGAATAAATTTGAGATTTCCATAATGTGCGTTAATCTTTTTGCGCAGTGTATTTTCATGGGTCTTTCGTTTGAAATAAAACAGAAGCATGAGTTGGCTCATTTCTTCTATTTTTGAAAGAAAAAAAATGAACTTTCGAAATGAAATCGATCTCAATTATTCCATTAAGAACTCCAATCCTTTCTGAGTTTACCCACAAAATTTCAGTTCTCAAAGTGAAACCATTTACAAATGGAACTTAAAATAAAAACACACTATATTGAACGCCCACCTTAATTGTTAGTTTTTCTACTTATCTGGTGGTCGATGGAATATTGTATTAATTCGTTTTTTCCTTTTTCACTATTAGTGACATAAAGACCGAGGCAGAAGACGTAGTTGATCAACCGAACTGGAACCAACTTGAGTATCCTCCATTTAATTATGTTCCATGTCAGGAAAACGATACAGAGTCCGATCGTTCGAAATCGAAACAATACAAGTGTCACCTGTGCGATCATTCCGCAGGTTCAAAACAAAATCTCAACAAACACATAGTTCCCGCCCATTTAAAATTGAAGCAACACCAGTGCCCCGAATGTGATTTTGTTGCGGGTCGAAAATGGGATCTGAAGAGACATGTGGATTATGTTCATTTGCAGTTGAAGAAATTCAAGTGTATCGAATGCGATTACTCTGCAGTTCGAAAAGAGGATCTAAAAAGACACATAGAGGGCGTTCATTTGCAACTGAAGAAATATCAGTGCCCTGAATGTGATTTCTCAGCTAGCTATAAAGCTGGGCTGAAGAATCATATGAATTCCGTTCATTTGAAATTGAAACAACACCACTGCCCCGAATGTGATTATGCTGCGAGTCGAAAAGGAGATTTGAAAAAACATATAGATTCAGTTCATTTACACCTGAAGGAACATCAATGTCCCCAATGTGATTATAATACAGGGGACAGAGGAAGTCTTAGGAGACATATAGATTCCGTTCATTTACACCTGAAGGAACATCAATGTTCCCAATGTGATTATAATACAGGGAACAGAGGAAGTCTTAGGAGACATATAGATTCGGTTCATTTACAATTAAAACCGCATAAGTGTCAGGAATGTGATTTTTCTGCTTGCCAGAATGGGGATCTGAGGAAACACATAGATTCTATTCATTTGAAATTGAAGCAACACCCTTGTCCCGAATGTGATTATCTTGCAGGTCGAAAATGGGATCTGAAGAGACATGTGGATTCTGTTCATTTGCAGTTGAAGAAATTCAAGTGCCCGGAATGTAGTTACACTGCCAGTCAAAAAGAATGTCTAAAGATGCACGTAGCTTCTGTTCATTTAGGGTTGAAACCATACCAAAAAGTGGATTCTATTGATTCGAAATCGAAGCCATATCAGTGTCAGGAATGTGATTATTCAGCAAGTAGACAACAACATCTCAAGAAACACATAGATTCAGTTCATTTGAAATTGAAGGAACGTCAGTGCCCTGAATGTGATTATATCGCAAGTAAAAAATTGGCTCTAAAAAGTCATGTAGAATCAGTCCATTTAAAATTGAGACGACACCAGTGTCACTTATGCGATCACTCTGGAAAAAGTAAAACGGGTCTCCGAATACATATTGATGCTGTTCATTTGAAATTGAAGCCATTTCAGTGTCAGGAATGTGATTATTCAGCAAGTTATAAACAACAGCTCAAGATACACATAGATTCAGTTCATTTGAAATTGAAGGAACATCAGTGCCCTGAATGTGATTATACAGCAAGTCAAAAATCGAATCTAAAAAGTCATGTAGATACTGTTCATTTGAAATTGAAGGGACTCAAGTGTGAAGAGTGTAATTTTGCTACTGACCGAAAAATAGATCTTAAAATACATATAGATTCAGTTCATTTAAAATTGAGACCACATCAGTGTCACTTATGTGATCACTCTGCAAAACATAGCAATGATCTCAAAATACATATTGATGCTGTTCATTTGAAATTGAAGCCATTTCAGTGTCAGGAATGTGATTATTCTGCATCCCGAAAAGGGTATCTAAAGAAACATATGGATTCAGTTCATTTGAGATTGAAACAACACTTATGTCTCATGTGTGATTATTCTACCAGTGGGACTCGAGATCTCAAGAAACATGTGGATTGTGTTCATTTTAAATTGTAGAAATACAAGTGCCAACCAAGAGATCTTAAAAGACATTTTTCTTCTGCTCATTCCAACTAAAGCGATTTCATTCTGCAGTTGACAATTTCAGTATCTTAAGATATGCAATTTATTTCACAATGTACAGGGTGTACCATGATAGGCAACCCATTTCAATGTTCGAATTAAAATTTTTTTAGTTATCAAAACAAACTTTTCATTATACTAAATTACAGCTAACTCTTTGGAATTTGTGATAACTTATGTATTATTTGGCTAATTAAATTCTTACTTTCAAAAATCACGTCTCCTTGATGACCTTCACCAACTCCAACACATTTTTCAATGTTGGATGGAAACTGCGAAGTGGTTCATAAAATGCAAAGTTTCATCTGGATCCAATCGATCGTTTTGAAATCATCATGAAAACAAAATTTCGAACGGTCATATTTACGGAACCCCTGGTCGAATTTCGCCAATTAACGAACTTCACCTCGGCATTCTAGATATGAAAGCTACCATGAAAATTTAATTTTACCACGGATTCTGGATAAGTGTGGAACCTTGTTGACATAGGTCGTGACGAAATGATATAACCCTCGATCTCAAAAATGGTGCTCATTTGACCGAGTAAAACTTTCTTCGTCAGTTCACCTTCAGGCTATCCGCTATGTTGCAATGAGGTTGCATTCAAAGTGAGGCTTACTTGATATGCCGATTATAACTGTCAAAACTACATTAGCCTACCTCCAACAATTAACCAATGAGAATCTAATTAGTTTTTTCGTTTTTCCAAAATTAGTGACGTAAAGACCGAGGTGGAAGATGTAGCTGATCCACTGGACCCGAAGCAACACGAGTATCCTTCATTTAAGAATGTTGCACTCCAGAAAAGTAATCGCAGGAATGATAAAAAATCAGTTCCATTGGAATTGGATCAATATCGGTGTCACCAATGTGATTTTTCTGCTGATCGGAAAGAAGCCGTCAAAAGTCATATAGAATCAGTTCATTTGAAATTCAAGTTCCACAAGTGTGATCAATGTGGTTTTTCTGCAAGATATAAAAGCAGCCTTAAAAGACATGTTAATTCCGGTCATTTGAAATTGAAGGAACATCAATGCCCTGAATGTGATTATACAGCAAGTCTAAAATCGACTCTAAAAAGTCATGTAGATACTGTTCATTTGAAATTGAAGGGACTCAAGTGTGAAGAGTGTAATTTTTCTACTGACCGAAAAAAAGATCTTGAAAGACATATAGATTCAGTTCATTTAAAATTGAGACCACACCAGTGTCACTTATGTGATCACTCTGCAAAAAGTAAAACGGGTCTCCGAATACATATTGATGCTGTTCATTTGAAATTAAAGCCGAATCAGTGTCAGGAATGTGATTATTCAGCAAGTTGTAAACAACATCTCAAGAAACACATAGATTCAGTTCATTTGAAATTGAAGGAACATCAGTGCCCTGAATGTGATTATATCGCAAATAAAAAATTGGCTCTAAAAAGTCATCTAGAATCAGTCCATTTAAAATTGAGACGACACCAGTGTCACTTATGCGATCACTCTGGAAAAAGTAGAACCAGTCTCAAAATACATATTGATGCTGTTCATTTGAAATTGAAGCCATTTCAGTGTCAGGAATGTGATTATTCAGCAAGTTATAAACAACAGCTCAAGATACACATAGATTCAGTTCATTTGAAATTGAAGGAACATCAGTGCCCTGAATGTGATTATACAGCAAGTCAAAAATCGAATCTAAAAAGTCATGTAGATACTGTTCATTTGAAATTGAAGGGACTCAAGTGTGAAGTGTGTAATTTTGCTACTGACCGAAAAATAGATCTTGAAATACATATAGATTCAGTTCATTTAAAATTGAGACCACATCAGTGTCACTTATGTGATCACTCTGCAAAACATAGCAATGATCTCAAAATACATATTGATGCTGTTCATTTGAAATTGAAGCCATTTCAGTGTCAGGAATGTGATTATTCTGCATCCCAAAAAGGGTGTCTAAAGAAACATATGGGTTCAGTTCATTTGAAATTGAAACAACACTAATGTCTCATTCTACCAGTGGGACTCGAGATCTCAAGAAACATGTGGATTGTGTTCATTTTAAATTGTAGAAATACAAGTGCCAACCAAGAGATCTTAAAAGACATTTTTCTTCTGCTCATTTCAACTAAAGCGATTTCATTCTGCAGTTGACATTTTCAGTATCTTAAGATATGCAATTTATTTCACAATGTACAGGGTTCCCCATTATAATATTTGAATTAAAATCTTGTTAGTTATCAAAACAAACTTTTTATTACACTAAACTAGTTTGGGCCCACGGATCCGCCTTTTTGGTAGATCAATATTATCGGTAGATCAATATTGAATGTAGATTCGCATTTATATACAAAAGAGGCCAATAGTTGGTAAGAAGAAAAATTTTTTTGACAGGTGTCAAACTCTATGACTGACATCGACAACCATAGAATGTCACAACTTGACACTCGTGTCACTCTATGACGGACATCGACAACCATAGAATACAGGTGTCAAACTCTATGACGGACATCGACAACCATAGAATGTCACAACTTGACACTCGTGTCACTCTATGACGGACATTGACAACCATAGAATGTCACAACTTGACACTCGTATCACTCTATGACGGACATCGACAACCATAGAATACAGGTGTCAAATTCTATGACGGACATCGACAACCGTAGAATGTCGCAACGTGACACTCGTGTCACTCTATGGCGGACATTGACAACCATAGAATGTCACAACTTGACACTTGTGTCACTCTATGACGGACATCGACAACCATAGAATACAGGTTTCGAACTCTATGACGGACATCGACAACCATAGAATGTCGCAACGTGACACTCGTGTCACTCTATGGCGGACATTGACAACCATAGAATGTCACAACTTGACACTTGTGTCACTCTATGACGGACATCGACAACCATAGAATACAGGTTTCGAACTCTATGACGGACATCGACAACCATAGAATACAGGTTTCGAACTCTATGACGGACATCGACAACCATAGGATGTCGCAACGTGACACTTGTATGTTCCACCGCTATGAAGGAACATAGATATCATTCGTGCAGGGATATAATAGACATGTCTATTTCATTGTATCTCACTCTGACACATTGCACTATGTCTTGAAACGTGTGTCTTTCGCTCATTCATGTGAATATCTTCCACCATAACCTCACACTCTCACGTGAAATCTTTCGATCGCTTTATTCCGTCTTCTTCAAGTCCCGAATATCATTGTTAACTCTCAATCGTATCTGGGAACCGAACTGAGAATATTTCAGTGTAATATTTCCATCGTCGTCATCTATTTTCTTGTCGTCCCTCGAAATATACTTAACCTCTACGTTTATCGCGAACTTCGTTATCCTAACCAATGAAATGGCTTCGTGACCGACAACCAAACTTCTTTATTGCCATCGGTGAAATAATGAATGAAATAGAAAATTAACATTTTGGGAATTTTTAACATCTCGAGGGCCACTACGTAAGTTATTTTCAAAAGTGGAATATGCAGATACAATAATTATGCTTACCTCGATTCGATTCTCTTTCGAATATAAATGTAATCCTTCGAGAATAAAGGTTGGGAAATGTTGGATTAAAAGTCGAAAAATTCAAGATTATAACGATCATTTATTGTTTATTCAAAGACTACAATGTATACAATGGAATATAGTTACAAAATGCAGATATCGAATTTCATCATTTCCTGTCCATAGGCTATCATTCGGTCAAAAACAAAAAAAATCCATTCTCATAAAGGCATGAAGAGTTCCACAAAGACGTCCTGAAAAAAATTGAACTCAATACACAGCTTAAAAACTGTGGCCCGTGGCCACCAATGCTGTCCCTTCGGGACAGCCAGTACTGTAAAACTGAGCAGCTCCCTCCGGGAGCTGCCTGAAAAATAGTTGATACAATGTAAAATTCTCATTCTTTCCAAAATACGTAATTTGTCATAAACGTTCCAGAAATCAATGAACAAATATCATTCCATTCTCGTACTCACTTTGTATTATGTTCATTCATTCACTTTTTAAAACGGCCCCTCCCCCAATTCTTTCTCTTTCAATATCAACTTGAAATGGAGCCCAATTTGCTTCAAAAACTGCAAAACTCCTTCGAAATTTCTGCCAAAATGAGAAACAGTGACTCAATAGTCGTTCATCAATTATGGAAACCTGCAAAGGTAAAAGAATGACTATGACGACAAACCCTGTATAAAAATCCTCACCTCGATTCATTTTATTAAAAATCAATGCTAAAAGGTCCTAATTGTAACGTCTCATTTTTCGATACACTCGGAATAAGGCTATCATTCGGTAAAAAATATCCAAGATATCGATTCTCATAAAAGCATGAAGCGTTCCACAAAGACATCCTGAAAGAATTTAAACATCACATTCTGTACGACAATCCCATATTTACATACTTACTGCTACATTCCCACGTTTCAGTTCCGTTTTTTCTATAAATTACCGCTCTCGAAAATTCTTTACGAAAACATTCCGCGAAGCCAATATGGCGGCATATGACGTGCTCGTTTGTTCAAAGCATAGATGCATAGAATGCACGTCAAAGCTCTCCGATTTTATGGACGATATCCACAGAACCTACTAAATTCACGGCACTCGTGAGCTGTGACGTCTCGAAACGTCGAAAAAACCCAACCTAAAAACGGACATCTGTGCGTCCCGTCAAACTTTGAAAGCCGTTGTCACGAACCCTAACCTACATTTAACGTGAAAAGTCATCGAAATGACTGAAACTCTCTGGTTTTATCGATAATTTCTGGCCGGATCGGAAATTTTTACCGTTTTCGGGAAACGTCAAAACTTATCGAATTTCTCGGAGACGCCCGGTGTACCTCGTCGAAAAACGCTTTGCGTCCGCGAGTAGAAGAGGATACGGGCCGTCGTCGGAAAAATAGCCGCGACGTCCGGGTGCCTCCGGAAAAAAGCCTTTTGCCTTGGCGCTCGGGTCTATCGGTCGATTTCGACCTTTTTCGCGAATTTTTTTAAAATACTTGCCGACGTCTTAAAAAAGATCCAAAGACACTCGCGGGAGCCCCCGTCCTCCCGCTTTCCGACCGATCGCTTTTTTCGCCCGTCGTTGAAGAGACACGTAGATTCTGTTCATCTGCAGTTGAAGAAATTCGAATGCCTCGAATGTGATTATGCTGCCAGTCAAAAAGTTAATTTAAGAATGCACATAGCTTCTGTTCATTTACGGTGGAAACCAAACGATAGAGAGAAAAGTGATCATTCTGCCAGTCTTAAAGAGCCTTCGGATTCTGTTCATTTGAACTCAGAGGTTTCTACAGTCGAAGAAGAAAATCTCCAAAACCACGTAGAAACAGTTCTTTCAAAATCGAAACAACACCAGTGCCCTCACTGCGACTATGCCACCGGTCGAAAAGTGCATCTCCGAAACCATATAGAGGCTATTCATTTGAACTTGAAAGATTACAAGTGTCACCTGTGCGATTATGCAACAGGTCGAAAAGCAAGTCTTCAATTACACGTGGAATCTGTACATATGAGATTGAAACCACACCAGTGTCCCGATTGTAGCTATGCTGCGAGCGACAAGGGACATCTGAAGAGACACAGAGATTCCGTCCATTTGAAATTGAAGAAATTCCAGTGCAGCGTATGCGATTATGCTTCGGGTCGAAAGGGAGATCTGAAAAAACATTTGTATTTTGCTCATTCGAAGCGATGAAGTTTCGTTGTTTTTTTTCTACGGCATTCTTCAGTTTCCCACTTGAAAATTCGACAAGTGCAGTTCTTTAAGAATTATTGATATCACGGGGGGTTTTGGAAAATCGAAATTATGTTGGTAATAGCCCATTCTGTAAAATTTTGAGTTGCAGAATTCTGGTTGGTGTTAAAAAAAACACCTTGTTCTGTTATTAATGTTCGAACAAATTTGGCAAATAATTTCTCAAGTGAAAAAATCTTTGGAATGAGACTCTGGAAGAATGTACAGCTAATAAATGGAAAGAAAAAGAGATAATTCAAAATATGTGGAATGTTATGATATTGCTGACATAAAGCCTTTAATTATGCACATGACGAGTTCTGCCCAGAAGGGGAAATAATAACAGTAGTTGTTAAAGTAGAATAATAGGAATATTTACATTTTCAATATTACATATTTTACTCCCTCATTGTTCACAAATATTGAAAGTTACAATGTCCTGACAAAATTCCTCATATACACTGCGCAAAAAAATTAACGCACATTCTGAAAATCTCAATTTTAATGAAAATTAACTCTACATTGACTTTATAACTTATTTGTTATGTTCTCTCGGGAAGGTTTTGAACGAAACAAGACACATTAAATGGAAGAAAAATTCAGGATTTCACCGAATCTTATGTGAGAGAAGAGAAATGAACAATTTTCAAAATACTGAAATGCTGATAAGTGATTTAATACTTGGTATTTCCACCCCTTGCGTTAATTACAGCTCGGCAACGACGGTTCATACTCAAAATGAGTGATCTTAAAATGTTTTGATCTAATCCTTCCCAGATTTCTCCGAGTTGGATTCCTAAGTCATTAAGAGTAGCTGGATGATTTTCTGAACTTCTCAGCCTTCTATTGAGGTTGTCCCAAACCTGCTCAATCGGATGGAGATCTGGACTTCTTGCTGGCCATTCCATTCGAGAGACTTCAACCTCTTCAAGGTACTCCTGAACGATGCGCGCACGATGGGGTCTGGCATTATCGTCCATAAAAATGAAATTTTCACCAATGTATGGGGCAAATGGCACTACATGCTCTTCAAAAATGTTTCTTATATACTTATCAGCATTCATAGCTCCATTATCAACGACCACTAGGTCTGTGCGAGCAGTCAAAGATATTCCACCCCATACCATAATCGATCCTCCCCCGAAACCAGTGGTATTCAGGAAATTGCACTGAGCATATCTTTCATGTGGACGTCTGTATACAAGGGAACGTCGATCACAATGGTAGAGGCAGAATCTAGACTCATCTGGGAAGAGAACTCTTTCCCAATCGGCCTCTTCCCAATGGATATGCTCTCTCGCAAAATCCATACGCGCCCTTCGATGGGCTGGGGTAAGAGCTGGGCCTCTTGCCGCGACACGAGGCCTTAATTCATATTCTTTGAGGCGATTTCTGATTGTCTGAGTGCTAATTTGCACCTCATGAGTTTGCTCAAGCTGATTTTGAAGGAGTCGAGCGGTTGCAAACCGTTGTGTCAACGAAGAAACTCTCAAGTAACGTTCTTGAATGGCAGTTGTTACCCGTGGTCTACCCTGTCCTGGTCTTCGGACATTCATACCTGTCTCCCTGAATCGCTGCAACATTCTGGACACACTTGTATGGGAAACTCCAAACCTTTCTGCAATTCTTGTGTATGTCCACCCTTCTTCTCGCAAAACTACCGCTTGGGCACATTCCTCTTGAGTCAAATTGCGTGTTTCGCGTTGCATAGCGACCGAGTGTAGAAAATCAAACGAAAGAAAAACTATTGATCACTAGAATTGATCGAGAACAACTGATTTTAGAATGGAGCCAATACATTCCAAATCTTTTTTTATTCCTGCTGGGAGAAAACATCTGTATTGAAGAAAAACGTTGAAAGTGGATAACATACGCATGCATAATTCTGATAAAAATAATTATCACTGAGAACACCCCCAGTTGTAGAATAAATTCGAGATTTCCATAATGTGCGTTAATTTTTTTGCGCAGTGTATTTTGAGTTGCAGAATTCTGGTTGGTGTTGAAAAAAAAAATCTTGTTTTGTCATTAATATTCGAACAAATTTGGCAAATAATTTCTCAAGTGAAAAAATCTCTGGAATGAGGCTCTTGAAGAATGTACAGCTAATAAATGGAAAGCCTGCACAGAGCACTTAGAAAATGAGATAAGTCAAAATATATTGCTGACATAAAGCCTTTAATTATGAACATGACGAGTTCTGCCCAGATGAGGAAACAACAACAGTGGTTGTTGAAGCAGAATAATAGGAATATTTACATTTTCAATATTACTACCTCATTGTTCACAAATATTGAAAGTTACAATGTCCTGACAAAATTCCTCATATATTAAATGGATCCATTTGTTAAGTTTCGTTTCTGTCCTGATATTATATATTACAATTTTTCCATTACATTCACCTTGCAGCAACACGCTTCAAATTATCAACTAGATTTTTCTGGTTTGGCGAATATTCATATTTTACTTTGGAATGGAACATGCTTCTTAATCATCCACGATATTTTTCGTTTCGGACCTGAATTTCCAGGCTGTATGCTCCTAAAATTGATCGTTCGAAAATGTATCAATACAAGATGAAATTAATATACTGCTGGTATACAGATTCACATGATGGTAACCGTGTGTGATAATTGAGGACATTTTCATGTTTTGAGTGCCTCACTTTGAAAAATACCATTTAATTTTAAGGCTATATTTATATACAGGGTGAGTCTTTGACTTGTACATATATTTTAACTGAAGATTCTTGAGGCCAAAAGAAACCCTTTTTCCATTTTTCCGAATTCGGCTCTGTTAAAAAGATATAGCCATTTAAAAAAAATGTGCTAATTACGTCCCTGAAATGATACTGTGGAATTGATTCAAAGTTCATATTTCTCGATAGATATTGAGTTTATACATTTAGGGAGTACTCAAGTACTAACCTTATTGGAATAAAAATGTTGCAAACACGATAATTTCAATAAAAACAGTTAGTTTCATCGGATTATATCTGCAACTAAAAAGTCACATTTATTCCGACAAAATAAGTTCCTTCTTCGATTTTTCTGCAGATTAGTTTGTAAACACTAATAACTTGTTCATATTTTCCTCGAAATTCCCAAACAATATCATGAAGAAAGACTTTTCATTTAGATTTATTATTAAACAACCTAACCTAATCCAATTTGTATCGCTTCTGTGAATTTTTGCACAGAAATGTCAAGAAGATGTTGTCAGCTTGCTGATATTTTCATTGAAGTTAAGGATTTTTTACGAAACAGTATAAATCACGATACATTTGTGTACCGTGGTATAAATATCTATGAATTCTGCCGTTTTCATCATAAATCTTTGACTTTGCCGCCAAATCTTACCACGCATGCATAGAGCGAAAACCGAAGTTTTGGTTATCTGGAGGCCAACTATAAACAAAACAAACCAGAGTCTCTGAACAAACTGTGAAGTTCTGAATACATTCAGTGAATTATTGTTCTAATGTGATTATTATGTGAAGTGAATTAATATAATTTCAACCGTGTCGAGTTTATAAAATTCCAAGAGGATGTTGTTTAGATAGAAACATCGCCACAGATTATCACGTATCGTATTATTTTTCATTAATTTCAATTTAATAAGTAGTTTGTATCGAGATTCATCATTCATATCCGAATTTTGTATTTCATCGACATTCAACTTCAATATGGACCGGTAACTATGAATTTTCAATAGAAACTGTGCGTATTAAATCTTGGTGTTCAATTTTATCTCCCACATTTGTGGAATTTTATTATTAAAATATCTCGACAAAGTTGATGAATATTGTGACAACATTGTAAACTCGTTTAAAGACCAGAGAAGGAATAATATTCGATGATATTTAATTCAGAGGCGCCTTCAGATTATTCTTGAAATTAATGATTTTTTCGTCAAATTTCTCCGGGTAAAATTGGAAATAACTCGAAAACGACGCGTTTTATTGAAAAACAATAGGAATAATTTTAGTTTCTTAAATGATTGATTCTTTCGAAAATATGAACCGTTTATCTTTTTAAAGTGGTTTTATGGTTTTTCAGCGTGTATTGATGAGTCGACTACCCTGTAACTTTTATACTAGTAGAGATATTGAATAGGTTTCGATTGAGGAATATGCACCATGAATAGAGTAAAAACTCAACCAAAATTCAGTTCATTCGAAATAACGGTTCCGAAGATATAAAAAGAAAAGTGTTTTTTTCATGGATTTTTGACACCCTGTATCTCCCAAACCAAGGAGACATAGGAAAAAAGTGTTTCGTTTGATGAGAGGAATCTACAGTTAAAATATATGTACAAGTCAAAGACTCACCCTGTATTTATTGCTATGATGAAAGCACAAAAAATTTCTAGTAACTTTTTTGTAACCAGAAATAAAATAATAAAGCTGCGACTGGTCTTCCAAGGCCTGCTTTGATGTCAATAATTCTTGGATGGACTATAAGTACTTGAGCCTCAGACCATAGAAAGAGGAGACACAGCGTCTCATTCGTAAATTCAAGAATTGGTCAAGCCAAAATTCAGTCAGTTTTTTCCTTTTTGCCTCCTTGGCCACCCTGTATGTAATGTGAAGAATGCACAATATTTGAAGAAACATTCATGACATTCGCGCAGAAATGAGTAAATAAATTTCAATCTAAAGTACTTTTCGTTTTGATTGAGAGTTTATTTGTTAGAAAATTCAAAGAACGTCACAACGTTGCAAAAATGTCTACTACATTTGGATTCCGTAGTAGTACAGTTGCCCAGTTTAGTTCTAATGATCTTGAAAATTGGCTTCACTATTATTGAATCTCCTCTTTCTATAGTCTAAGACTTGATCAAACATAGAGACAGAGAGCAAAATGTCTTTTGTCTTTAGGATCAGGTGTTTTTGCTTTCCGCTAAGTTAGGGGCGAAAGACTGAAAAAGATCGGTTAAAACCTACCAACCACTATTGAGGTTGTAGCTCTGTTAAGAAATGATGTCTTTATTATTTTTCTCATATTTTCCTTAAAATTTGATTGGGCTTTTGAAGGATATTGTATATACCTTGTATTAATGGATTTTATATTATGGTTGGGCTGAAGGACCTTAGGTCGATGGCCTTTTGCTTCTGCAATAAATTCCTTCTATTATTATTATTATTATGGTTGTACCTTGAGGAAAATAAATTCTGCAACTCCTAAACAGCAAAGTTTATTTCCTAACCTCAACGTCGCCATTCTGTCGAAATTTTTGACATCCTAACCACAATTCTTGGTAGATTCCTGACTTTAACTCGACTGGTATTGGAAAAAATATGTCACCTAAAGCTTTTGACCGCTCGTTCATCCGTCTAGTAGGTAGATTCGCGTGTGAGAATATAGAGGAAAGCAATATGTCCATCGACTCTTGTCTCGAAATTGAAGGAAATCGAATTCGCTGGCATTTCAGATCCGAGATGCCCTGAAATTTTCAAGGTTCTTGGTTAATCCGTTCGAGAGTTATCGTGTTGACGGACGGATGGACAAAATTGAATTGTAGCACGGATTCTGGATAAGTGTGTGGAACCTTGTTGACATAGGTCGTGACTAAATGATATAACCCTCGATCTCAAAAATTGTGCTCATTTGGCTATGTTACAATAAGGTTGCATTCAAAGTGAGGCTTACTTCATATGCCGATTATAACTGTCAAAACTGCTCTAGCCTCCCTCCAACAATTAACTAATGAGAATCTAATTAGTTTTTTTCGTTTTTCCAAAATTAGTGACATAAAGACCGAGGTGGAAGATGTAGCTGATCCACTGGACCGGAAGCAACACGAGTATCCTTCATTTAAGAATGTTGCACGCCAGAAAAGTATTCGCAGGAATGATAAAAAATCAGTTCCATTGGAATTGAATCAATATCGGTGTCACCAATGTGATTTTTCTGCTGATCGGAAAGAAGCCGTCAAAAGTCATATAGAATCAGTTCATTTGAAATTCAAGTTCCACAAGTGTGATCAATGTGGTTTTTCTGCAAGATATAAAAGCAGCCTTAAAAGACATGTTAATTCCATTCATTTGAAATTGAAGGAACATCAGTGCCCTGAATGTGATTATACAGCAAGTCGAAAATCGACTCTAAAAAGTCATGTAGATACTGTTCATTTGAAATTGAAGGGACTCAAGTGTGAAGAGTGTAATTTTGCTACATACCGAAAAAAAGATCTTAAAAGACATATAGATTCAGTCCATTTAAAATTTGGACCACACCAGTGTCACTTATGTGATCACTCTGCAAAAAGTAAAACGGGTCTCCGAATACATATTGATGCTTGTCATTTGAAATTGAAGCCTCATCAGTGTCAGGAATGTGATTATTCAGCAAGGTGTAAACAACATCTCAAGATACACATAGATTCAGTTCATTTGAAATTGAAGGAACATCAGTGCCCTGAATGTGATTATATCGCAAGTCAAAAATCGAGTATAAAAAGTCATGTAGATACTGTTCATTTGAAATTGAAGGGACTCAAGTGTGAAGAGTGTAATTTTGCTACATACCGAAAAAAAGATCTTAAAAGACATATAGATTCAGTTCATTTGAAATTGAGACCACACCAGTGTCACTTATGTGATCACTCTGCAAAACATATAAATGATCTCAAAATACATATTAATGCTGTTCATTTGAATTTGAAGCTATATCAGTGTCAGGAATGTGATTATTCAGCAAGTTGTAAACAACATCTCAAGATACACATAGATTCAGTTCATTTGAAATTGAAGGAACATCAGTGCCCTGAATGTGATTATATCGCAAGTCAAAAATCGAATCTAAAAAGTCATCTAGAATCAGTCCATTTAAAATTTGGACCACACCAGTGTCACTTATGTGATCACTCTGCAAAAAGTAAAACGGGTCTCCGAATACATATTGATGCTTGTCATTTGAAATTGAAGCCTCATCAGTGTCAGGAATGTGATTATTCAGCAAGGTGTAAACAACATCTCAAGATACACATAGATTCAGTTCATTTGAAATTGAAGGAACATCAGTGCCCTGAATGTGATTATATCGCAAGTCAAAAATCGAGTATAAAAAGTCATGTAGATACTGTTCATTTGAAATTGAAGGGACTCAAGTGTGAAGAGTGTAATTTTGCTACTGACCGAAAAAAAGATCTTAAAATACATATAGATTCAGTTCATTTAAAATTGAGACCACATCAGTGTCACTTATGTGATCACTCTGCAAAACATAGAAATGATCTCAAAATACATATTAATGCTGTTCATTTGAATTTGAAGCTATATCAGTGTCAGGAATGTGATTATTCAGCAAGTTGTAAACAACATCTCAAGATACACATAGATTCAGTTCATTTGAAATTGAAGGAACATCAGTGCCCTCAATGTGATTATATCGCAAGTCAAAAATCGAATCTAAAAAGTCATCTAGAATCAGTCCATTTAAAATTGAGACGACACCAGTGCCACTTATGTGATCACTCTGGAATAAGTAGAACCAGTCTCAAAAGACATATTGATGCTGTTCATTTGAAATTGAAGCCATTTCAGTGTCAGGAATGTGATTATTCTGCATCCCAAAAAGGGTATCTAAAGAAACATATGGATTCAGTTCATTTGAAATTGAAACAACACTAATGTCTCATGTGTGATTATTCTACCAGTGGGACTCGAGATCTCAAGAAACATGTGGATTGTGTTCATTTTAAATTGTAGAAGTGCCAACCAAGAGATCTTGAAAGATATTTATCTTCTGCTCGTTATAACTTGAGCGATTTCATTCTGTAGTTGACATTTCCAGTATCTTAAGATATGCAATTTGTTTCCCATTTTAATATTTGAATTAAAAATTTTTTAGTTATCAAAACAAACTTTTTATTATACTAAATTACAACTCTTTGGAATTTGTGATAACTTATGAATATTTCGCTAATTTGATTTTAAATCATGTCTTCTTAAACCAACTTTAACACAATTTTGAATATTGAATAAAAAGTGATTCATTATATGGCGTAGCAAACCTTCGTCTATTCCCTCAACTTCTTCACGAATTTTGTACTTTCTAGACAGAAGTCGTGACTAAATGATATAACCCTCGATCTCAAAAATGTGCTCATTAGACCGAGTAAAAATTTTTTTGTCGGTTCACCTTCAGGCTATGTTACAATAAGGTTGCATTGAAAAGTGAGGCTTCATATGCCGATTATAACTGTCAAAACTACTCTAGCCTCCCTCCAACAATTAACCAATGAGAATCTAATTAGTTTCTTTTCGTTTTTCCAAAATTAGTGACATAAAGACCGAGGTAGAAGATGTAGCTGATCCACTGGACCGGAAGCAACACGAGTATCCTTCATTTAAGAATGGTGCACGCCAGAATAGTAATCGCAGGAATGATAAAAAATCAGTTCCATTGGAATTGAATCAATATCGGTGTCACCAATGTGATTTTTCTGCTGATCGGAAAGAAGCCGTCAAAAGTCATAGAGAATCAGTTCATTTGAAATTCAAGTTCCACAAGTGTGATCAATGTGGTTTTTCTGCAAGATATAAAAGCTTCCTTAAAAGACATGTTAATTCCGTTCATTTGAAATTGAAGGAACATCAGTGCCCTGAATGTGATTATACCGCAAGTCAAAAATCGACTCTAAAAAGTCATGTAGATACTGTTCATTTGAAATTGAAGGGACTCAAGTGTGAAGAGTGTAATTTTGCTACTGACCGAAAAAAAGATCTTAAAATACATATAGATTCAGTTCATTTAAAATTGAGACCACATCAGTGTCACTTATGTGATTACTCTGCAAAACATAGAAATGATCTCAAAATACATATTAATGCTGTTCATTTGAATTTGAAGCCATATCAGTGTCAGGAATGTGATTATTCAGCAAGTTGTAAACAGAATCTCAAGATACACATAGATTCAGTTCATTTGAAATTGAAGGAACATCAGTGCCCTGAATGTGATTATATCGCAAGTCAAAAATCAAGTATAAAAAGTCATCTAGAATCAGTCCATTTAAAATTGAGACGACACCAGTGCCACTTATGTGATCACTCTGGAATAAGTAGAACCAGTCTCAAAAGCCATATTGATGCTGTTCATTTGAAATTGAAGCCATTTCAGTGTCGGGAATGTGATTATTCTGCATCCCGAAAAGGGTATCTAAAGAAACATATGGATTCAGTTCATTTGAAATTGAAACAACACTAATGTCTCATGTGTGATTATTCTACCAGTGGGAGTCGAGATCTCAAGAAACATGTGGATTGTGTTCATTTTAAATTGTAGAAATACAAGTGCCAACCAAGAGATCTTAAAAGATATTTATCTTCTGCTCATTTCAACTAAAGCGATTTCATTCTGCAGTTGACATTTTCAGTATCTTAAGATATGCAATTTGATCCCCATTTTAATATTTGAATTAAATTTTTTTTAGTTATCAAAACAAACTTTTTATTATACTAAATTACAGCTAACTCTTTGGAATTTGTGATAACTTATGAATATTTCGCTAATTTAATTTTATATCATGTCTTCTTAAACCAACTTTAACACAATTTTGAATATTGAATAAAAAGTGATTCATTATATGGCGTAGCAAACCTTCGTCTATTCCCTCAACTTCTTCACGAATTTTGTACTTTCTAGACAGAAGTCGTGACTAAATTATACAACCCTCGATCTCAAAAATGTGCTCATTAGACAGAGTAAAAATTTCTTTGTCGGTTCACCTTCAGGCTATATTACAAAAAGGTTGCATTGAAAAATGAGGCTTCATATGCCGATTATAACTGTCAAAACTACTTTAGCCTCCCTCCAACAATTAACCAATGAGAATCTAATTAGTATTTTTCGTTTTTCCAAAACTAGTCACATAAAGGCAGAGGTAAAAGATGTAGCTGATCCACTGGAATGGAAGCAACTCGAGTATCCTTCATTTAATAATGTTACATGTCTGAAAAGTGATCTCAGAAATGACGAAAAATCAGATCATTTGAAATTGGTGGGACTCGAGTGTAATTATGGCTCTGGCCAAAGAAAAGATCTGCAAAAAGATATTGATTCAGTTCATCCGAACTCGAAACAGCACAAGTGCCCCCATTGTGATTATTCCGCAAGTTTAAAACATAATCTCACAAAACATATAAATGCTGTTCATTTGAAATTGAAACTACACCAGTGCCCTGAATGTGATTATACCGCAAGTCAAAAATATACTCTAAAAAGTCATGTAGATACTGTTCATTTGAAATTGAAGGGACTCAAGTGTGAACAGTGTAATTTTGCTACTGACCGAAAAAAAGATCTTAAAATACATATAGATTCAGTTCATTTAAAATTGAGACCACACCAGTGTCACCTCTGTGATCACTCTGCAAAAAGTAAAACGGGTCTCAGAATACATATTGATGCTGTTCATTTGAAGTTGAAGCCATATCAGTGTCAGGAATGTGATTATTCTGCATGCCTTAAAGGGCATCTAAAGAAACATATAGATTCGGTTCATTTGAAATTGAAGGAACATCAGTGCCCTGAATGTGATTATATCGCAAGTCGAAAATCGACTCTAAAAAGTCATCTAGAATCAGTCCATTTAAAATTGAGACGACACCAGTGTCACTTATGTGATCACTCTGGAATAAGTAAAACCAGTCTCAAAATACATATTGATGCTGTTCATTTGAAGTTGAAGCCATTTCAGTGTCAGGAATGTGATTATTCTGCATCCCAAAAAGGGCGTCTAAAGAAACATATGGGTTCAGTTCATTTGAAATTGAAACAACACAAATGTCTCATGTGTGATTATTATACCAGTGGGACTCAAGATCTCAAGGAACATGTAGAATGTGTTCATTTTAAACCGTAGAAATACAAGTGCCATGAATGTGATTATGCTGCAGGTCAACAAAGAGATCTTAAAAGACATTTATCTTCTGTTCAGTTGACATTTTCAGTATCTTAAGATATGCAATTTATTTCACAATGTACAGAGTTCCCCATTATAATATTTGAATTAAAATCTTGTTAGTTATCAAAACAAACTTTTTATTATACTTAATTACAGCTAATTCTTAATAGATGCGCGATGATGACAGCTCTGTCAGGGGGCACAATAGACCTTAAGGTCGCAGTGGACTGTAACCCCTTTTCACTATAACTATATAACTATAATAGTATGAGATCCGATATAAGAAATATACCCTCATCTGTTATTTATTTATGATAAGAAATAAATGATAGATAACATTTACATCGACACATTGCACATAGGTTGCCTAATTAAATCTGGTGCGGATAATGTTAAATTGTTAAATCTTTAACAAAAATTTTTCAATAAATTTCCCTCATCTGTTTTTTGAAAAAATCGTCAACCAGTTAAGAGAATGGACCCTAAAGAATTGAAGAAGTAATGGTTGCCTGCTTTTTTCCGGGTACAACTGTAGGGTTGCCAGGTTTGAAGAGGTGACTCGCAGTAGTGAAATTACCCTCATCTGTTATTTGATCGTATCTGATGTCAAATGAAAGCTTATTTTATTCTCAATCTGACTGTATAGGGTTGCCTTACTTAAAAGTTGATTCAGTCTAGGGTTGCCTCAATTTTGGATGTAGATTTTAGACAGGAGCGGTTACAGATATGAGTTGCCCGCTCAACTCTATGTGACAGGCAATGATGAAGGAAATTCCTATGATGATGATGATTTTTCTCATCTATATATATAAAAGAAAGATGTTGGTTACACCATTTATAACTCGAGATCGGATGGACTGTTTGTTATGAAACTTCATATATGGATTCGTCTACGGTCCGGTTATTATAAAATACAATAAAACTTTGAAAAAATCGATGAAAATTTTACTTATACAGGAAATGCTTTTCCTCCTTTTGAGTAGGGCCACTAGATGTCGCTACAGTTACAGTTACGCTCCGCTTATTCGTTTGGACTTCATTTGATATTCTCCGCGTTAGATTGCGATATAAACAAATAGTGTGTACAGTGACTCTATCAAACATTGATAGAGTCACTGTAATAGTGTGTACAGTGACTAAATTCCCTCTATAGTCACTGTAATAGTGTGTAACCAAAATGTCTTAGCGTAGGAGTACAGATGTCTAAAATGATTAGATTTCGTTGAGATATGAGAAAAGTTTCGTTTTTACCACTTCAGATGGCGCTATTCACACATTATGACTGACGATTTTTAGTTATTTGTATAGTTTTATTTATTCCAAATAACGTAATCGTGAGGGTTCTATATTTGACATTATAACAATTAAATGGCGATGAATTTGTTGAGGCTTTCGCGGCCATCCATTGATGTCATCTGTTCTTTTTTCGAGCATTTCGGTCGTCGTGGTTTGAAATGGTCGAAAAAAGAACATATGACATCAATTACTGTGTTATTTACATAGGGCTTATAGTACCATGAAAGGCTATTAACAGATCCAGAAGCGGGTGAATATCACAGTGAATTTTTATCGAAATGTCAAGTAAATCGGATTTTGGCGATGAGTTCCAATCGTGAGATGTCCATTCCCATCTTATCTCATAATTTTTAAAATGTTTTTGAATTTCTGTTTGGGTAATAAATATATTTGCGGAAATAATTGAATCCAAAATTGCCATTATTAGTGATTGACATATTATTTTTGACAGTTCAAAAATCAGAGAACCAAGCCGTTGATCTCCGATCACCGATGATTACAATTTGTGAAATCCACCGCAAGTAACATTTAGGCGGAACAAAGTTCGCCGGGCCAGCTAGTTATATATAATAGCATATGCGCGTTATGAATTGAATTAAGTCGGACTCAAGGGCGGTCCTAGGCTGATTTTCTGGGGGGGGGGGGGTAATAATTGGATGAACAATCGAAATTTTAAACTAAAAATTTAAGGAACACCCTTTAGGTATCTCGAATACGAAGCATTTGCAGTCCCATGTTTGAAGGTCTTACGTGTATGTATCTGTACTGAATGATATACAGGGTGTCTCAAGTTCAAGTGCCTATTAGATGTTTCTGGAGAACTGGACATACAGGGAGTGGGAATAATTTTTTTTTTCATTTTTCTCGTTCAATGCTGAATACATTTCTTTAAACTATTGTATTCATTCAAATAGTTTTCAAAATATCGATAAAAAACCTGAAAAAAAGTCGAATATTCATAGTCAGTATTATGTTCATTTTTCTTATTCTGAACATCCCGAGTGTAAACTGTTCTCACAACGTAAAAGTGGAAGAATGTGGAAAGGTCATGCATCTTTCGAATTTCATAAATATCATCGCAGGGTGTTCCAAATTTTGTGTCGAAAACTGTGATCAAAAATTGGCCATAACTTCTGTTTTTCAAATTAGAACCCTATTTTTTTATGATTGCGTTGGATTCTGTAA
This sequence comes from Adalia decempunctata, assembly GCA_951802165.1. Lineage (NCBI taxonomy): Eukaryota > Metazoa > Arthropoda > Insecta > Coleoptera > Coccinellidae > Adalia > Adalia decempunctata. The sequence goes on along the minus strand of OX637695.1, from coordinate 1,687,087 downwards.
AGAAAAATGATGATAGTACTCTCAGATACTCTTGCTCCTAAATTCAGTACTATTCCCTAGTTATTTGAGCTTTTCTGGATTCATGTCGTACGTAGATTCAAATTCATCTAAACAGCTTCGATGAATATTCTTTTGAAACCATAGTAACAACTAATAATTAGACCTGTCACTTGTGAATTATTCATGGGATTATTTATCTTCTGTGATCACAGAATATTTTCATGCAAAAGATAACATGAATTTGACTACGTACAACATAAATCCAGAAAAGCTCAAATAACTCGGGAATTACTGAATTTAGGAGCAAGAGCATCTGAGAGTGTTATCATTATTTTTCTTCGCAGAATCCAACGCAATCATAAAAAAATAGGGGTCTAATTTGAAAAACAGAAGTTATGGCCAATTTTCGATCATAGTTTTCGACAAAAAATTGGAAACACCTTGTGATGATATTTATGAAATTCAAAATAAGCATGACCTTTCCACATTCCTCTACTTTGACGTTAAGAGAACAGTTTGCACTTGGAATATTCAGAAGAAGAAAAATAAACATAATACTAACTACGTTATTCATTTCACTTAAGGATTTCTCCATTCCGCTGTTCTCTTTATTTGTTTTATGTTAATCTTATTTCATATTTCAATGCCTTAGTCATAACTCATAACTCTGTGATTTTTTTCGAAGTTTAAACCTATAACTCCAGAATGTTTTATTTATTTGTGTTGTTTATTTTTTTCATTTTTAGTGTATTTTTTTGTTAATTCCATATCATTATAATATTATTTCGAAGCCGAAGTCATATAGCCCTGCTATTTTTTCTCAAAGATGATATAACTTTTTTTTGTTAGTTTTCTCATTAATAAAATTTTAAGAAATCTGCCCTGGGGGGGGTAATTACCCCCTTTACCCCCCCCCCCCCCCCCCCCCCCCCGTAGGACCGCCCTTGGTCGGACTAAATATTAACAAAAATATAGAATTATTATCGAACACTTATTTATTGAAAAAGTATATAATTTTTTTTAATTAGTAGAATAACTCAATGAAAATTTATTCTGTTTCGGACTCGTTAGAAGTGGCCACTAGAAAATCTGATTCGAATTCATCTTCTTTTATTTTTCCCTCCGATAAATATTTCCTGAAAATCCCTTCGTTTGGAAAATATTCTGAAAGGCTTGACTTTTCCCTTGTTATAGAATGCAGCTGTGTAATCACAACCTGTAAATGCGTGGAAAGCTGGCAAACCCATGCACAACGTAAGATCCCACACCTTTACAAGTTGAGGATGTACTCAAAATACCGTAGGGAAAAAATGAAAGGAACATTAACAAAATTGTATACTTTTTCCATAAATAAGTGTCCGATAATAACTCTATATTTTTGAAGTTATACTTTTTTGCGTTCGTTGTATACTTTTATTAATATTTAGTTCGATTTAATTCAATTCATAAAGCGCTTATGCTATTATATACAGGGTGACCATTTGAAAACGAAACAGACGAGATTACAGACGAAATAAATTTTTTCGTTAGAAATGCTCGGACAGGTCGATTTCTGTTTCGAGGGGGACAACTTAAGATGTAGGTTACGGACGCATAGCGCTTCAACCCTTGCTGCTACAACCCCCACCCCCAATTTTTGAATAGGGAAGATGGGATGAGTGATACCTCATTCGAAAGGTATTTTTATACTGATTTCAGCACAGTAATTGTTTTTTCATTTTATGCATTAGTTCTCGAACTATTCTCAACTAAGTATTTGAAAATGAGGAAGGAAGCCACAGTCATGGTTGTTTTGAAGCTCAAAATGTCGATTTTTCACAAAAAAACACTACAAGTGCCATGAAAACACCACTTCATTTTCAAATACTTAGTTGAGAATAGTTCGAGAACTAATGCATAAAATGAAAAAACAATTACTGTGCTGAAATCAGTATAAAAATACCTTTCAAGTGAGGTATCACTCACCCCATCTTCCCTATTCAAAAATTGGGGGTGGGGGTTGTAGCAGCAAGGGTTGAAGCGCTATGCGTCCGTAACCTACATCTTAAGTTGTCCCCCTCGAAACAGAAATCGACCTGTCCGAGCATTTCTAACGAAAAAATTTATTTCGTCTGTAATCTCGTCTGTTTCGTTTTCAAATGGCCACCCTGTATAATGAGAAAAATCATCATCATAGGAATTCCCTTCATCATTGTCTGTCACATAGCGCGCAAAATCTACATCCAAAATTGAGGCAACCCTAGACTGAATCAACTTTTAAGTAAGGCAACCCTATACAGTCAGATTGAGAATAAAATGAGCTTCCATTTGACATCAGATACGATCAAATAACAGATGAGGGTAAGTTCACTACTGCGAGTCACCTCTTCAAACCTGGCAACCCTACAGTTGTACCCGGAAAAAAGCAGGCAACCATCACTTCTTCAATTCTTTAGGGTCCATTCTCTTAACTGGTTGACGATTTTTTCAAATAACAGATGAGGGAAATTTATTGAAAAATTTTTGTTAAAGATTTAACAATTTAACATTATCCGCACCAGATTTAATTAGGCAACCTATGTGCAATGTGTCGATGTAAATGTTATCTATCATTTATTTCTTATCACAAATAAATAACAGATGAGGGTATATATTTCTTATACCGGATCTTAGACCATAAGGATTTGTGATAACTTATGAATATTTCGCTAATTTAATTTTAAATCAGGTCTTCTTAATGATCTTCACCAACTTTAACGAATTTTTCAATATTGGATAAAAAGTGGTTCATTATGCGGCGTAGCAAACGTTGAAGCTTCTAGACAAAAGTCGTGACTAAATGATATAACCCTCGATCTCAAAAATTGTGCTCATTTGGCTATGTTACAATAAGGTTGCATTCAAAGTGAGGCTTATTTCATATGCCGATTACAACTGTCAAAACTACTCTAGCCTCCCTCCAACAATTAACCAATGAGAATCTAATTAGTTTCTTTTCGTTTTTCCAAAATTAATGACATTAAGACCGAGGTAGAAGATGTAGCTGATCCACTGGACCCGAAGCAACACGAGTATCCTTCATTTAAGAATGTTGCACGCCAGAAAAGTAATAGCAGGAATGATAAAAAATCAGTTCCATTGGAATTGGATCAATATCGGTGTCACCAATGTGATTTTTCTGCTGATCGGAAAGAAGCCGTCAAAAGTCATATAGAATCAGTTCATTTGAAATTCAAGTTCCACAAGTGTGATCAATGTGGTTTTTCTGCAAGATATAAAAGCAGCCTTAAAAGACATGTTAATGCTGTTCATTTGAAATTGAAGGAACATCAGTGCCCTGAATGTGATTATACCGCAAGTCAAAAATCGACTCTAAAAAGTCATGTAGATACTGTTCATTTGAAATTCAAGTTCCACAAGTGTGATCAATGTGGTTTTTCTGCAAGATATAAAAGCAGCCTTAAAAGACATGTTAATTCCGTTCATTTGAAATTGAAGGAACATCAGTGCCCTGAATGTGATTATACCGCAAGTCAAAAATCGACTCTAAAAAGTCATGTAGATACTGTTCATTTGAAATTCAAGTTCTACAAGTGTGATCAATGTGATTATTCAGCAAGTTGTAAACAACATCTCAAAATACACATAGATTCAGTTCATTTGAAATTGAAGGAACATCAGTGCCCTGAATGTGATTATACAGCAAGTCTAAAATCGACTCTAAAAAGTCATGTAGATACTGTTCATTTGAAATTGAAGGGACTCAAGTGTGAAGAGTGTAATTTTTCTACTGACCGAAAAAAAGATCTTAAAATACATATAGATTCAGTTCATTTGAAATTGAAACTACACCAGTGCCCTGAATGTGATTATACAGCAAGTCGAAAATATACTGTAAAAAGTCATATAGATAGTGTTCATTTGAAATTGAAGGGACTCAAGTGTGAAAAGTGTAATTTTGCTACTGACCGAAAAAAAGATCTTAAAAGACATACAGATTCAGTTCATTTAAAATTGAGACCACACCAGTGTCACTTATGTGATTACTCTGCAAAACATAGAAATGATCTCAAAATACATATTAATGCTGTTCATTTGAATTTGAAGCCATATCAGTGTCAGGAATGTGATTATTCAGCAAGTTATAAACAACATCTCAAGATACACATAGATTCAGTTCATTTGAAATTGAAGGAACATCAGTGCCCTGAATGTGATTATTTCGCAAGTTATAAATCGACTCTAAAAAGTCATCTAGAATCAGTTCACTTAAAATTGAGACAACACCAGTGTCACTTATGTGATCACTCTGCGAATCATAGATCAGATCTCAAAATACATATTGATGCTGTTCATTTGAAATTGAAGCCATTTCAGTGTCAGGAATGTGATTATTCTGCATCCCGAAAAGGGTATCTAAAGAAACATATGGATTCAGCTCATTTGAGATTGAAACAACACTAATGTCTCATGTGTGATTATTCTACCAGTGGGACTCGAGATCTCAAGAAACATGTGGATTGTGTTCATTTTAAATTGTAGAAATACAAGTGCCAACCAAGAGATCTTAAAAGATATTTATCTTCTGCTTGTTATAACTAAAGCGATTTCATTTTGTAGTTGACATTTCCAGTATCTTAAGATATGCAATTTGTTCCCCATTTTAATATTTGAATTGAAATTTTTTTAGTTATCAAAACAAACTTTTTATTTTACTAAATTACAGCTAACTCTTTGGAATTTGTGATAACTTATGAATATTTCGCTAATTTGATTTTAAATCATGTCTTCTTAAACGAACTTTAACACAATTTTCAATATTGAATAAAAGGTGGTTCATTATAAGGCGTAGCAAACCTTCGTCTATTCCCTCAACTTCTTCACTTATTTTGTACTTTCTAGACTGAAGTCATGACTAAATGATATAACCCTAGATCTCAAAAATGTGATCATTAGACCGAGTAAAAATTCCTTTTTCGGTTCACCTTCAGGCTATATTACAATAAGGTTGCATTGAAAAATGAGGCTTCATATGCCGATTATAACTGTCAAAACTACTTTAGCCTCCCTCCAACAATTAACCAATGAGAATCTGATTAGTATTTTTCGTTTTTCCAAAATTAGTGACATAAAGACCGAGGTAGAAGATGTAGCTGATCCACTGGAATGGGAGCAACACGAGTATCCTTCATTTAATAATGTTACATGTCTGAAAAGTGATCTCAGAAATGACGAAAAATCAGATCATTTGAAATTGGTGGGACTCGAGTGTAATTATGGCTCTGGCCAAAGAAAAGATCTGCAAAAAGATATTGATTCAGTTGATCCGAACTCGAAACAGCACAAGTGCCCCCATTGTGATTATTCCGCAAGTTTAAAACATAATCTCACAAAACATATAAATGCTGTTCATTTGAAATTGAAACTACACCAGTGCCCTGAATGTGATTATACAGCAAGTCAAAAATCGACTCTAAAAAGTCATGTAGATACTGTTCATTTGAAATTGAAGGGACTCAAGTGTGAACAGTGTAATTTTGCTACTGACCGAAAAAAAGATCTTAAAATACATATAGATTCAGTTCATTTAAAATTGAGACCACACCAGTGTCACCTCTGTGATCACTCTGCAAAAAGTAAAACGGGTCTCAGAATACATATTGATGCTGTTCATTTGAAGTTGAAGCCATATCAGTGTCAGGAATGTGATTATTCTGCATGCCTTAAAGGGCATCTGAAGAAACATATAGATTCGGTTCATTTGAAATTGAAGGAACATCAGTGCCCTGAATGTGATTATATCGCAAGTCGAAAATCGACTCTAAAAAGTCATCTAGAATCAGTCCATTTAAAATTGAGACGACACCAGTGTCACTTATGTGATCACTCTGGAATAAGTAAAACCAGTCTCAAAATACATATTGATGCTGTTCATTTGAAGTTGAAGCCATTTCAGTGTCAGGAATGTGATTATTCTGCATCCCAAAAAGGGCGTCTAAAGAAACATATGGGTTCAGTTCATTTGAAATTGAAACAACACAAATGTCTCATGTGTGATTATTATACCAGTGGGACTCAAGATCTCAAGGAACATGTGGAATGTGTTCATTTTAAACCGTAGAAATACAAGTGCCATGAATGTGATTATGCTGCAGGTCAACAAAGAGATCTTAAAAGACATTTATCTTCTGTTCAGTTGACATTTTCAGTATCTTAAGATATGCAATTTATTTCACAATGTACAGAGTTCCCCATTATAATATTTGAATTAAAATCTTGTTAGTTATCAAAACAAACTTTTTATTATACTAAATTACAGCTAATTCTTAAGGATTTGTGATAATTTATGAATATTTCGCTAATTTAATTTTAAATCATGTCTTCTTAATGATCTTCACCAACTTTAACAAATTTTTCAAACCTTGAAGCTTCTAGACAAAAGTCGTGACTAAATGATATAACCCCCGATCTCAAAAATTGTGCTCATTTGACTGAGTAAAACTTTCTTCGTCAGTTCACCTTCAGGCTATGTTACAATAAGGTTGCATTCAAAGTGAGGCTTCATATGCCGATGATAACTATCAAAACTACTCTAGCCTCCCTCCAACAATTAATCAATGAAAATCTAATCAGTTTCTTTTCGTTTTTCCAAAATTAGTGACATAAAGACCGAGATTGAAGATACAGCTGATCCACTGGACCCAAAGCAACTCGAGTATCCTTCATTTAATAAGGATCATTGGAAATTGGAGGGACTCAAGTGTAATTATGGCACTGGTAAAAAAAAAGATCTGAAAAAACATATTGATGCAGTTCGTCCGAACTCGAAACAGCACAAGTGCCCCCATTGTGATTATTCTGCAAGTTTAAAATATAGTCTCACGAAACATATAAATTCTGTCCACTTGCAATTGAAGCGACACAAGTGTCCTGAATGTGATTATGCTGCGAGTCAACCAGGAAATCTAAGAAGACATATGGAGGGGGTTCATTTGCAATTGAAGAAATTCGAATGCCCCGAATGTAGTTACGCTGCCAGTCAAAAAGAATGTCTAAAAATGCACATAGCTTCTGTTCATTTAGGGTTGAAACCATACCAAAAAATGGATTCTATTGATTCGAAATCGAAGCCATATCAGTGTCAGGAATGTGATTATTCAGCAAGTAGACAACAACATCTCAAGAAACACATAGATACTGTTCATTTGAAATTGAAGAATTACCAGTGCAGTGAATGCCATTATGCTGCAGGTCATAAAGGAGCTCTCAAAAAACATATAGATAATATTCATTTGCAATTAAAGCAACACCAGTGTCCTGAATGCGATTATAGTACCAGTGACAAAGGATCTTTGAAAAAACATATCGATGCTATTCATTTGCAATTGAAACAACACCAGTGCCCTCAATGTGACTACGCAACAGGTCGAAAAAGAAATCTTAAAATACACATTGATTCGGTTCATTTGAATTTGAGACAACACCAGTGTGACTTTTGTGATCACTGTGCGAATCGAAAAACCGACCTAAAAAATCATATAAACGCCGTTCATTTGAAACTGAGGCAATATCAGTGCCAGGAATGTGATTTTTCTGCTTGCCAAAATGGGGATCTGAGGAAACATATAGATTCAGTTCATTTGAAATTGAAGCAATTCCAATGTCCTGCATGCGATCATTCTGCGAGTCAAAAAAAGAATCTGCAAAGCCATATTGATGCTGTTCATTTGAAATTGAAGAAGTACAAGTGCCATGAATGTGATTATGCTGGGGCTCAAATGGGTGATCTTAAAAGGCATTTATCCTCCATTCATTCCAAATAAAACGATTTCATTCTGCAATGGGCATTTTCAGTGTCTCAAGATACGCAACTTCTTTCACAATGGTAGGCAAAATTAGTTGTCTACAATACATATTTATTTTGATAAAAATTTTATTTACTTCATTCCACTTGCTATTTATGTTAGGTATTAAGGATTTGCGTTTTTGTTGAATATGAATTGTTAAATTTAGGGCCCTGATACCAGCAATGTAAGAATTGTTGTTTAGGGGTCAGCAATAAATAAATAAAAAAATACTGAAAGGATCTCCAGAACTATAGCAGCTATATTTCTCGAAAATAGCTGGATTAAAAAATAAAAAATTACATAAGTACAGACATCGTGTCAAAATGATGTAGTCGTTTGAGTGGAACTGGCGCCCAAAAATGTGGATCTACACTGCGCAAAAAAATTAACGCACATTCTGAAAATCTCAATTTTAATGAAAGTTAACATTGACTTTATAACTTATTTTTTATGTTCTCTCGGGAAGGTTTTGAACGAAACAAGATACATTAAATGGAAGAAAAATTCAGGATTTCACCGAATCTCATGTGAAAGAAGAGAATTGAACAATTTTCAAAATACTGAAATGCTGATAAGTGATTCAATACTTGGTATTTCCACCCCTTGCGTTAATTATAGATCGGCAACGACGGTTCATACTCAAAATGAGTGATCTTAAAATGTTTTGATCTAATCCTTCCCAGATTTCTCCGAGTTGGATTCCTAAGTCATCAAGAGTAGCTGGATGATTTTCTGAACTTCTCAGCCTTCTATTGAGGTTGTCCCAAACCTGCTCAATCGGATTGTGATCTAGACTTCTTGCTGGCCATTCCATTCGAGAGACTTCAACCTCTTCAAGGTAATCCTGAACGATGCGCGCACGATGGGGTCTGGCATTATCGTCCATAAAAATGAAATGTTCAATAATGTATGGGGCACATGGCACTACAAGCTCTTCAAGAATGTTCCTTATATACTTATCAGCATTCATAGCTCCATTATCAACGACCACTAGGTCTGTGCGAGCAGTCAAAGATATTCCACCCCATATCATAATCGATCCTCCCCCGAAACCAGTAGTATACAGGAAATTGCACTGAGCATATCTTTCATGTGGACGTCTGTATACAAGGGAACGTCGATCACAATGGAAGAGGCAGAATCTAGACTCATCTGTGAAGAGAACTCTTTCCCAATCGGCCTCTTCCCAATGGATATGCTCTCTCGCAAAATCCAAACGCGCCCTTCGATGGGCTGGGGTAAGAGCTGGGCCTCTCTGAGGCGATTTCTTATTGTCTGAGTGCTAATTTGCACCTCATGAGTTTGCTCAAGCTGATTTTGAAGGAGGCGAGCGGTTGCAAACCGTTGTCTCAACGAAGAAACTCTCAAGTAACGTTCTTGAATGGCAGTTGTCACCCATGGTCTACCCTGTCCTAGTCTTCGGACATTCATACCTGTCTCCCTGAATCGCTGCAACATTCTGGACACACTTGTATGGAAAACTCCAAACCTTTCTGCAATTCTTGTGTATGTCCACCCTTCTTCTCACAAAACTACCGCTTGGGCACATTCCTCTTGGGTCAAATTGCGTGTTTCACGTTGCATAGCGATCGAGTGTCGAAAATCAAACGAAAGAAAAACTATTAATCACTAGAATTGATCGAGAACAACTGATTTTAGAATGGAGCCAATACATTCAAAATCTGATAATATCATCTTTTTTTATTCCTGCTGGGAGAAAACATCTGTATTGAAGAAAAACGTTGAAAGTGGATAACATATGCATGCATAATTCTGATAAAAATAATTATCATTGAGAACACCTTCAGTTGTAGAATAAATTCGAGATTTCCATAATGTCCGTTAATTTTTTTGCGCAGAGTATCTTTCAGTGTGTATTCCTGCGGAATTCAAAAGGCAGAAAACATTGACATCATCGAACAGTTTATGGATGGGAGAAAAATTTATAAAAGACAAGAATTTAAAGATAATATTGATTCTATTATTAAATCAAAAGCTAAAGTTTGGTAAGCATTTCCGTTGAGTTCATATACATAGAGGTACATCGCCTTTGAACGGTTTGAAGCTGATTTTAGTGTAGTTCCTCCACCGGTTTCAGAGAAGCGAAAATTTTTACTCCCGCATCTGGCGGTGAGTAGCTGAACTATAAAGCACTATTTCCTAAGCGGAATGCGATGACGATCAAGACCGGCGTATGGAAATATGGTATGTTCAGTATTTCATCACACCGGATTTTTTGGAAGCGATGAAACGATAATTAATTTTGCCTATGATTCATAGAACTATAGGAAAATAAATATCCTACAGATTTCTCTAAACGAATAGGAACCAGATTATAGTTGCCTCGATAGTTCCTCTAGTAGCTACTATGTGCCGCCACTAGAGTTGGCAGTAAACTGCCAAAATTGTTTGCATCAAATCGTTCAAAGGCGATATACCTCTTCCTCTATGTATATTAAAACTCAATGGTATTTCGAATTTTCGGTTCGACTTCATGAATAAGTCTGAATTTTGATGAATCCTTGTTCCTTTTTGAAAATCTTCATCATCTGATGAGCAAAATGAGTAATTTTTTGACATACATTGTTAGATTTTTCAATTACTCGATATCTTTTTTATAAATTTCTTTGTTGTTAAAACTGTTTTCATATCGATTGATGAACTCAACAAATTCAGAAGAGGCCAAAGACCATATTTTTTCAAAAACTGCAGCACTGTCTGAACTAATTTGATATCCCAATGAAATTTCTAACTTTTCAAGCTCAACTGATGATTGAATTTCAGTTAATCATATTGAGAATGATGTTTGGATATGTTGTTATCAACTGACAAAAACAATAGCTAGTCTCTTCCAACAATATTGTTAGTATTTTTATTTCTCACCGTTAGTGACATCAAGGCTGAGCCAAAAGATGTAGCTGATCAACTGAACTGGAAACAACTCGAGTATCCTTCATTTGATAATGTTACATGTCAAAAAACCGATCAGGAAAATGATTTAGTTAATTTGGAAATGAAACAATATCAGTGTCACCAATGTGATTATTTTTCTAATCGAAAAGGAGCCGTTAGAAGTCATATTGATTCTGTCCATTTGAAATTCAAGCAACACAAGTGTGACCAATGTATTCACGCTGCAGGTCATAAAGGAGACCTAAAAAATCATATAGATGCCGTTCATTTAAAATTGAAGCAGTACCAGTGTCACAAATGTGATTATTTTGCTGGTTTCGAAAGCAATCTCAAAAAACACATCAATTCTGTCCATTTGAAATTGAAACAACACAATTGTCACATGTGTGATTATTCTGCGAGTGAGACTCAAAATCTCAAGAAGCATGTAGATTCTGTCCATTTGCAATTGAAGCAATACAAGTGTCCCGAATGTCATTATGCTGCGAGTCGAAAAGCAGATATCCAAAACCACGTAGTCTCTGTTCATCTGAAATTAAAGAAATTTCAGTGTGCCAAATGTAATTATGCTGCAGGTCGAAAAGGAGATTTAAAAAAACATATTGAAGGCGTTCATTTGCAACTGAAGAAATTCCAGTGCTCTGAATGTAATTATTCTGTGAATCAAAAGGTACATCTAAAAAGACATTTGTCTTCTGCTCATTCAAGCTGATGTGATTTTATTCAATAGGCATTTCCAGAATCTTTAAATATGCAATTATTCCCCGTGACATTATAAGAATTGTGTATCCCATACTCAAAATATATTTTTTCTAGAAATCACTGAGAATGTCTTTTACAGTTGTGATGTAATTTTTTTTTTAATACTGTTGATAATATATACAGATTAAAGCATATATAAATCAAAGTCTACTCCTGTAATATATTCTGATTGTTGTTCATGCTCAGAATAACTATCTTTTATTCCTGTGAATTCCTTAGTTACTAACCCTTATTATTACTGAAATGATAGTTTTGAGTTTTCAACTGAGTTGATTGGATACATTAATTTGATATTTTTTAAGTTTGTTCATTATTATAATTGTTTACTTATGGGAACTGTTACCACTTGTAATAACTGCATTTGAAGACGGAAATGAAACTTTGTTAATCTTAACATAATTAATTATATAAAGCAAAACCCAAAACCACTATTTAAGTTATTTTTAACTCACTCAAAATACTGAATCATCGAAGTGTAGAGAGGCAGTTTGTTATTGTATCCCTCACTCGGTGTTGCTATTCCGACATTGCCGACTTTCTTCATGGCTTGGTATAAAAACGGCTGTGGCTGCGATGTAGGCCATAAATAGATAAAAAATGATTTTATGTTCTGTGATCAATATTTCGTTTCTATGATCGACAGAGTCCTCTGTTCACAGCATTTTTTTTATCTATGTTTATGTTGGATTGTTGGAAAAAAACATTTTAATTTCAATCTCATTTATCGTTAAAAATAAGCTAAAGTTTAAACACATACATATGAATTTTTCATTTATTTCAACTTATGGGTGGCAATAATCTTCAAGAAATGGATGAAAGTGATTGCAAATTGAGTTATAAGTGAGTATTGCCGAATATTCAAATCAATCTAGTTCTTAATATATTTAATATTGTTAGATATATAGTATAAGTGGTTTAAAAGTGTAGATAAACCATGGTTAAGAGGGCCTTCCACCACTTGTAGTTTTTTAGACTTAATTTTGACCATTAGAATTTATTGTTTACAATTTTATTTACAATTTTAATCCAATAAAAATGTGTATTCATCTTTCATTGTGGACGCCTTAGAATACAAAAAGTAGAAGAAATTGACGTCACCGAGCAGTTCATTGTTGAGGGGAGCATTCATGAAAGACAGGTGTACACAGATAATATTGATACTATTATCAAATCAGAAGCTAACGTTTGGTAAGTATCTCTAATTTTTGGTTCGACTCTAATAATTATGAATAAATTTGAATACCCTTTTCGCAAAATCATTTGAATGGAGTTCTGTTGATGAATCTGATGTTGGGAATAATAAAGTTTCAGTGATAAAATTTTAGTAAATCATATTGAGAATAACTTTTGGACTTGAATACTATTCGCTAGCCTCTTCCAACAATTAACTTATAAGAATCTAATTACTTTTTCATATTTCAATATTAGTGACGTAAAGGCTGAACCAAAAGAGGAAGCTGATCAACCGAAGTGGGAACAACATGACCATGTTGCAAACAATATAGAGACCCCTAAGAAACATGTTGATACGGTTAATTTAAAATCGAGACAACATCAGTGTCACCTATGTGATTACTTTTCAACTCAAAAAACCCATCTTAAAACTCACATAGATTCTGTTCATTTGAGATTGAAACAACACAATTGTCACATGTGTGATTATTCTGCAAGTAACACTCAAAATCTCAAGCGACACGTAGATTCCGTTCATTTGAATTTGAAGCAATACAAGTGCACTGAGTGCGATTACGCTGCTTCTCAAAATGGGGATCTGAAGAAACATATAGATTCTGTTCACTTGAAATTGAAGAAATACCAGTGCAGCGAATGTAATTATGCCGCTGCTCAAAATGGAGATTTAAAGAGACATGTAGATTCGGTACATTTGAAATTGAAGCATCGTCAATTGTCGGAATGTGATTATGCTACAGATCAGAGACAAGCGGATTCTGTCTGTTTAAAGTTGAAAGAATTCCAGTGCCCTGAATGCGATTATGCTGCTGGTGAAAAGGGTCATCTTAAGAGACATATAGAATCGGTACATTTGAAATTGAAGGAACATCGATGTCCTGAATGTAATTATGCCGCAAGTCGAAAAGGATGTTTAAAAATGCACATAGATTCCGTACATTTGCAATTGAAGCAACATAGGTGTCCGGAGTGTGATTATGCTTCGAGCGAAAAGGGACATTTGAATAGACACGTAGATTCTGTTCATCTGCAGTTGAAGAAATTCGAATGCCTCGAATGTGATTATGCTGCCAGTCAAAAAGTTAATTTAAGAATGCACATAGCTTCCGTTCATTTACGGTGGAAACCAAACGATAGAGAGAAAAGTGATCATTCTGCCAGTCCTAAAGAGCCTTCGGATTCTGTTCATTTGATTTCAGAGGTTTCTAGAGTCGAAGAAGAAAATCTCCAAAACCACGCAGAAACAGTTCTTTTAAAATCGAAACAGCACCAGTGCCTTCACTGCGATTATGCCACCAGTCGAAAAGTGCATCTCCGAAACCATATAGAGGCTATTCATTTGAACTTGAAAGATTACAAGTGTCACCTGTGCGATTATGCAACAGGTCGAAAAGCAAGTCTTCAATTACACGTGGAATCTGTCCATATGAGATTGAAACCACACCAGTGTCCCGATTGTAGCTATGCTGCGAGCGACAAGGGACATCTGAAGAGACACAGAGATTCCGTCCATTTGAAATTGAAGAAATTCCAGTGCAGCGTATGCGATTATGCTTCGGGTCGAAAGGGAGATCTGAAAAAACATCTGTATTTTGCTCATTCGAAGTGATTTTTTTCTACAGCATTCTTCAGTTTCCACTTGAAAATTAGACATGTGCAGTTCTTTAAGAATTATTGACATCAGAGGGGGTTTTGGAAAATCGAAATTGTGTTGGTAATAGCCCATTCTGTAATACACTGCGCAAAAAAATTAACGCACATTCTGAAAATCTCAATTTTAATGAAAGTTAACTCTACATTGACTTTATAACTTATTTTTTATGTGAAAGAAGAGAAACGAACAATTTTTAAAATACTGAAATGCTGATAAGTGATTTAATACTTGGTATTTCCACCCCTTGCGTTAATTACAGCTCAGCAACGACGGTTCATACTCAAAATGAGTGATCTTAAAATGTTCTGATCTAATCCTTCCCAGATTTCTCCGGGTTAAGAGTAGTTGGATGATTTTCTGAACTTCTCAGCCTTCTATTGAGGTTGTCCCAAACCTGCTCAATCGGATTGAGATCTGGACTTCTTGCTGGCCATTCCATTCGAGAGACTTCAACCTCTTCAAGGTACTCCTGAACGATGCGCGCACGATGGGGTCTGGCATTATCGTCCATAAAAATGAAATTTCACCAATGTATGGGGCAAATGGCACTACATGCTCTTCAAGAATGTTCCTTATATACTTATCAACATTCATAGCTCCATTATCAACGACCACTAGGTCTGTCCGAGCAGTCAAAGATATTCCACCCCATACCATAATCGATCCTCCCCCGAAACCAGTAGTATTCAGGAAATTGCACTGAGCATATCTTTCATGTGGACGTCTGTATACAAGGGAAAGTCGATCACAATGGTAGAGGCAGAATCTAGACTCATCTGTGAAGAGAACTCTTTCCCAATCGGCCTCTTCACAATGTATATGCTCTCTCGCGACACGAGGCCTTAAATCATATTATCTGAGGCGATTTCTTATTGCCTGAGTGCTAATTTGCACCTCATGAGTTTGCTCAAGCTGATTTTGAAGGAGGCGAGCGGTTGCAAACCGTTCTCTCAACGAAGAAACTCTCAAGTAACGTTCTTGAATGGCAGTTTTTACCCGTGGTATACCCTGTCCTGGTCTTCGAACATTCATACCTGTCTCCCTGAATCGCTGCATCATTCTGGACAAACTTGTATGGAAAACTCCAAACCATAGGCGCATCTAGCCTCAGTTTTCAGGGGGGGCCGCGGCCCCTGGTATATTTGTGATACCTATACGTAGTTTTTGATTAGAATCTTTCAGGGGGGGCCAGAGGTACAGCAGGGGGGCCTGGCCCCCACTGCCCCCCCCCCCCCTAAATACGCCAGTGCTCCAAACCTTTCTGCAATTCTTGTGTATGTCCACCTTTCTTCTCGCAAAACTACCGCTTGGACACATTCCTCTTGGGTCAAATTGCGTGTTTCGCGTTGCATAGCGATCGAGTGTAGAAATGCAAACGAAAGAAAAACTATTGATCACTAGAATTGATCGAGAACAACTGATTTTAGAATGGAGCCAATACATTCAAAATCTGATAATATCATCTTTTTTTATTCCGGCTGGGAGAAAACATCTGTATTGAAGAAAAACGTTGAAAGTGGATATCATATGCATGCATAATTCTGATAAAAATAATTATCATTGAGAACACCTTCAGTTGTAGAATAAATTCGAGATTTCCATAATGTGCGTTAATTTTTTTGCGCAGTGTATCTTTCAGTGTGTATTCCTGCGGAATTCAAAAGGCAGAAAACATTGACATCATCGAACAGTTTATGGATGGGAGAAAAATTTATAAAAGACAAGAATTTAAAGATAATATTGATTCTATTATTAAATCAAAAGCTAAAGTTTGGTAAGCATTTCCGTTGAGTTCATATACATAGAGGTACATCGCCTTTGAACGGTTTGAAGCTGATTTTAGTGAAGTTCCTCCACCGGTTCATAGATGGACAAGTGTGTTTCCGAGAAGCGAAAATTTTTACTCCCGCATCTGGCGGTGAGTAGCTGAACTATAAAGCACTATTTCCTAAGCGGAATGCGATGACGATCAAGACCGGCGTATGGAAATATGGTATGTTCAGTATTTCATCACACCGGATTTTTTGGAAGCGATGAAACGATAATTAATTTTGCCTATGATTCATAGATCTATAGGAAAATAAATATCCTACAGATTTCTCTAAACGAATAGGAACCAGATTATAGTTGCCTCGATAGTTCCTCTAGTAGCTACTATGTGCCGCCACTAGAGTTGGCAGTAAACTGCCAAAATTGTTTGCATCAAATCGTTCAAGGGCGATATACCTCTTCCTCTATGTATATTAAAACTCAATGGTATTTCGAATTTTCGGTTCGACTTCATGAATAAGTCTGAATTTTGATGAATCCTTGTTCCTTTTTGAAAATCTTCATCATCTGATGAGCAAAATGAGTAATTTTTTGACATACATTGTTAGATTTTTCAATTACTCGATATCTTTTTTCTAAATTCCATTTTTGTTAGAACTGTTTTCATATCGATTAAGGAACTCAATTACAGAAAAGGCCAAAGACCATAATTTTTCAAAAACTGCCACACTGTCTAAACTAATTTGATATCCCAATATTTCTCAAGCTCAACTGATTAAATTTCAGTTCATCATATTGAGAATGATGTTTGGATATGTTGTTATCAACTGACAAAAACAATAGCTAGTCTCTTCCATCAATATTATTACTATTTTATTTTTCACTGTTAGTGACATCAAGGCTGAGCCAAAAGATGTAGCTGATCAACTGAACTGAAAACAACTCGAGTATCCTTCATTTGATAATGTTCCATGTCAAAAAACCGATCAGGAAAATGATTTAGTTAATTTGGAAATGAAACAATATCAGTGTCACCAATGTGATTATTTTTCTAATCGAAAAGGAGCCGTTAGAAGTCATATTGATTCTGTCCATTTGAAATTCAAGCAACACAAGTGTGACCAATGTAATTACGCTGCAGGTCATAAAGGAGACCTAAAAAATCATATAGATGCCGTTCATTTAAAATTGAAGCAGTACCAGTGTCACAAATGTGATTATTTTGCTGGTTTCGAAAGCAATCTCAAAAAACACATCAATTCTGTCCATTTGAAATTGAAACAACACAATTGTCACATGTGTGATTATTCTGCGAGTGAGACTCAAAATCTCAAGAAGCATGTAGATTCTGTCCATTTGCAATTGAAGCAATACAAGTGTCCCGAATGTCATTATGCTGCAGGTCGAAAAGGAGATTTAAAAAAACATATTGATGGCGTTCATTTGCAACTGAAGAAATTCCAGTGCTCTGAATGTAATTATTCTGTGAATCAAAAGGTACATCTAAAAAGACATTTGTCTTCTGCTCATTCAAGCTGATGTGATTTTATTCAATAGGCATTTCCAGAATCTTTAAATATGCAATTATTCCCCGTGACATTATAAGAATTGTGTATCCCATACTCAAAATATATTTTTTCTAGAAATCACTGAGAATGTCTTTTACAGTTGTGATGTAATTTTTTTTTAATACTGTTGATAATATATACAGATTAAAGCATATATAAATCAAAGTCTACTCCTGTAATATATTCTGATTGTTGTTCATGCTCAGAATAACTATCTTTTATTCCTGTGAATTCCTTAGTTACTAACCCTTATTATTACTGAAATGATAGTTTTGAGTTTTCAACTGAGTTGATTGGATACATTAATTTGATATTTTTTAAGTTTGTTCATTATTATAATTGTTTACTTATGGGAACTGTTACCACTTGTAATAACTGCATTTGAAGACGGAAATGAAACTTTGTTAATCTTAACATAATTAATTATATAAAGCAAAACCCAAAACCACTATTTAAGTTATTTTTAACTCACTCAAAATACTGAATCATCGAAGTGTAGAGAGGCAGTTTGTTATTGTATCCCTCACTCGGTGTTGCTATTCCGACATTGCCGACTTTCTTCATGGCTTGGTATAAAAACGGCTGTGGCTGCGATGTAGGCCATAAATAGATAAAAAATGATTTTATGTTCTGTGATCAATATTTCGTTTCGATGATTGACAGAGTCCTCTGTTCACAGACTATGTTTTTTTATCTATGTTTATGTTGGAAAAAACATTTTAATTTCAATCTCATTTATCGTGAAAAATAAGCTAAAGTTTAAACACATACATATGAATTTTTCATTTATTTCAACTTATGGGTGGCAATAATCTTCAAGAAATGGATGAAAGTGATTGCAAATTGAGTTATAAGTGAGTATTGCCGAATATTCAAATCAATCTAGTTCTTAATATATTTAATATTGTTAGATATATAGTATAAGTGGTTTAAAAGTGTAGATAAACCATGTTTAAGAGGGCCTTCCACCACTTGTAGTTTTTTAAACTTAATTTTGACCATTAGCATTTATTGTTTACAATTTTATTTACAATTTTAATCCAATAAAAATGTGTATTCATCTTTCATTGTGGACGCCTTAGAATACAAAAAGTAGAAGAAATTGACGTCACCGAGCAGTTCATTGTTGAGGGGAGCATTCATGAAAGACAGGTGTACACAGATAATATTGATACTATTATCAAATCAGAAGCTAACGTTTGGTAAGTATCTCTAATTTTTGGTTCGACTCTAATAATTATGAATAAATTTGAATACCCTTTTCGCAAAATCATTTGAATGGAGTTCTGTTGATGAATCTGATGTTGGGAATAATAAAGTTTCAGTGATAAAATTTTAGTAAATCATATTGAGAATATCTTTTGGACTCGAATACTATTCGCTAGCCTCTTCCAACAATTAACTTATAAGAATCTAATTACTTTTTCATATTTCAATATTAGTGACGTAAAGGCTGAACCAAAAGAGGAAGCTGATCAACCGAAGTGGGAACAACATGACCATGTTGCAAACAATATAGAGACCCCTAAAAAACATGTTGATACGGTTAATTTAAAATCGAGACAACATCAGTGTCACCTATGTGATTACTTTTCAACTCGAAAAACCCATCTCAAAACTCACATAGATTCTGTTCATTTGAGATTGAAACAACACAATTGTCACATGTGTGATTATTCTGCGAGTAACACTCAAAATCTCAAGCGACACGTGGATTCCGTTCATTTGAATTTGAAGCAATACAAGTGCAATGAGTGCGATTACGCTGCTTCTCAAAATGGGGATCTGAAGAAACATATAGATTCTGTTCACTTGAAATTGAAGAAATACCAGTGCAGCGAATGTGATTATGCCGCTGCTCAAAACGGAGATTTAAAGAGACATGTAGATTCGGTACATTTGAAATTGAAGCATCGTCAATTGTCGGGATGTGATTATGCTACAGATCAGAGACAAGCGGATTTTGTCCGTTTAAAGTTGAAAGAATTCCAGTGCCCTGAATGCGATTATGCTGCTGGTGAAAAGGGTCATCTTAAGAGACATATAGAATCAGTTCATTTGAAATTGAAGGAACATCGATGTCCTGAATGTAATTATTCCGCAAGTCGAAAAGGATGTTTAAAAATGCACATAGATTCCGTACATTTGCAATTGAAGCAATATCGGTGCCATGAATGTGATCATTTTTCGAGTCGGAAAGGAGATTTAAAAAAACACATAGTTAGCGTTCATTGGCGATTGAAGCAACTCCATTGCCATGAATGTAATTATGCTACAGGCGAACCACGACGTCTAAAAATGCATATAGATTCTGTGCATTTTCAAATAAAGCAACACCAGTGTCCTGAATGTGACTACGCTACCAGCGACAAAGGAAGTCTAAGAAAACATATCGATGCTGTCCATTTGAAATTAAAAAAATACACCTGCCATGAATGCGATTTCGCTACAGATCGAAACAAATATCTAAAAAGACACATAGCTTCTGTTCATTTAAAATTGAAGAAATTCCAGTGCTCTTATTGTGATTATGCTACGGATGATGAAGGAAATCTGAAAGGACATAAAGACTCCGTTCATGTAAAATTGAAACAACACAAGTGCCCGGAATGTGATTATGCTGTAGGTGGAAAGGGACATCTCAAAAGACATATAGATTCGGTTCATTTGAAATTGAAGGAACATCAGTGCACCGAATGTGATTATGCTGCGAGTCGAAAAGGAGATTTGAAAAAACATATAGATTCAGTTCATTTGCACTTGAAGAAATTCAAGTGCTCTGAATGTGATTATTCTGTATGTCAAAAGGCGCATCTGAGAAGACATATGTTGACTGCTCATTCTAAATAATGTCTTAATTCTGCAATGGGCAATTCCTCTCAAAAAATGCATTTTTTTTTCTAATTACGCTTAGAACAGCAATCCTGAACATAAACCTGACGTAATTCACTCTAAATTCTCAAAAACTTTTTATTATTAATTATTGAAACCTCTTCCTCAAATTATAATAAATGATCCTCATATTCTTGCACTGCAACCAACCAAAAATCCTAAAACGGTACTCTACCAACATTGTAAAATATTTTTTCCTAGAAATCACTGTGAATGCCCATTGAAGTTCAGGTACCATGTGATGTATTTTTTTTTCTCAGTGCATATGATAATATACAGATTGAAGTGAATTTCTATTAAAGTTAACAATACTTCAATTATATCTTCTTCATGGCCTTCCCGTGAGACATTCATTTTAAAATGTCTCAGTTTTTCTCTTTCCACAATTTGTTCTTCCTGTTTGATTCTGTTTATTGTTCACCCTGATAATTATTTTATGAAATGATTATTTTTTATTGAGATGATTGTAATAATTTTCATTTGTTAGGCTGTCTGCTTATTATTACCATTGCTTAAACAATGGTACTACCTAACAGAGAATGAAGGTCACGAAAATTTGCCCCTTATAGATCAAAGTGCCGACGCTTCTGTGTAGTTAGGTATTCTGTGGTATCGGTGTCACCAATGTGATTATTTTTCTAATCGAAAAGGTGCGGTTAAAAGTCATATTGATTCTGTCCATTTGAAATTCAAGCAACACAAGTGTGGCCAATGTAATTATGCTGCATATTATTATTTGACATAACAGGGCTTCTGTAATAAGGCTTAACCGTCATATATCTTACAACAAATTTTACATACAGCTGTTCCAAGGTCAACAATTGGCTTTCCTGGAATAAAAGTTCAGTTGGAAATCTCTTTTCCTTGAACAGCATAACTTTTATAATAAATTTCTGTGCAATGAAAAGCTTCTACAAATTTGTTTTACAGGCACCTCCCCACACAACTATCCCATATGCAATAGGGATGTTGACTATTTTTTGGAAATTATTTTAATTTGTAGATAAGCCCTATACAAAAATGAAAAAAAAATTTCATGGAAAAATATAGCAAATACCAATAAAAAATGCGTAAATGAAAGTAGTTTTCAAAATTCCCGCTGAAACGCTTCATACTGTTAAGTGATTATGATTACGTCACTATACGGTAAACAGACTTCGTCTTCTGTTAAAGCGAACTGATCTTGTGTGATTTCTTGCAAACAAATCGTTCTCGGAATAACAAATAATCGTAAAATAGTTCGCTGGTGATACGTTTTACTCTCTTCTGTTCTTCGTAAGTTCGTACTCGTGATAACAACTTGGATACAGTTAGGTTAGGTTAGCTTGTTTACCGAACAGTGACGTCACGTATTCTGTCTTTTCGATGTTAAGAGAAAGCAAACTCTGTTCAAGACATTTGTCTTCTGCTCATTCGAACTGATATGATTTTATTCGGTAATGGGCATTTCCGGAATCTTTAAATATGCAACTATTCCCCTTGACATTATGAGCATTGAGTATAATATACTCAAAATATATTTTTTCTTGAAATCACTGAAAATGCCCTTTAAAGTTGTGTTTTAAATTTTTGTTTAATACTGTTGATAATATATACACATTAAAGCATATAAATCAAAGTCTACTCCTGTAATATATTCTGATTGTTGTTCATGCTCAGAAGTCAGAACTATCTTTTATTCCTGCGAATTCCTAACCCTCATTATTACTGAAATGACAGTTTTCAACTGAGTTGATTTGATATTTTTTAAGTTTGTTCATATGGGTACTGTTACCACTTGTACTAACTGCATTTGAAGTCGGAAATGAAACTTTGTTATTAAAAAATTATATTCTATCACTAAGTGCTCAATTTTATTACAATAAAGTATATGAAGCAAAACAAACCACTGTTATCACACCTACTCAAGCCTCAAGTACTTATTGACCATTGACTTGGAATCCATACGAAAAGCAAGATTCCATCATTACACTGCTTATCCTGCACATGAACTGAATAAAAATATGTCTAATTGTTTTGTGTACCTCACTCGGTGTTGCTATCACAGACCACAAATAATGCTATGTCGACTTTCTTCATGGCTTGGTATAAAAACGGCTGTGGCTGCGATGTAGGCCATAGATAGATAAAAAAGAATTGATTTTACGTTCTGTGATCGATATTTCGTTTCTATGTTTTTTTCTTCTGTGGTAGACAAATGGTCCTCTGTTTATGTTAAAAAAAACCATTTTGATATGCTTTATCGTGAGAAATAGGCAAAATTTTAACATATACATATGAATTTTTCATCTATTTCAACTTATGGGTGACAATACTATTCAAAAAATGGATAATAGTGATTGCAAATTCAATTATAAGTGAGTATGGCCTAATTCTGCTTATATTTAAATAAAACTAGTTCATTTATATTGTTAATACATTTAATATTGTTAGATATAAGATGTATGAAGTGGTTTAAGAGTGTAGATAAACTATGTTTAAGAGGGCTTTCTTCCACATGAAGTTTTTTTATACTTAATTTTGATCATCAGCATTTATTGCATTATTTGATTCAATAATAGTGTGTATTTATCTTTCATTGTGGACACCTTTAGAATACAAAAAATAGAAGAAATTTACGTCACTGAGCACTACATTGATGAAAGACAAGTATATACAGATAATATTGATACTATTATCAAATCAGAAGCTAATGTTTGGTAAGTATTTCAAATTTTTTGTTCGACTCTAATAAATATGAATACCCTTTTCACAAAATCATTTGAGTTGAGTTCTGTTTTGTATACGTCTAATGGTTACAGAGGAAATTTACTGAGTTGATTGATAACTGAAGCTTATTGATAAATCTGGTGTTTTTTTATTAAATCATATTGACAATAATGTTTGGACAAATACTAAAAGCTGCCTCTTCCAACAATTAACTCATAAGAATCTAATTACTTTTTCATATTTCAATATTAGTGACGTAAAGGCTGAACCAAAAGACGAAGCTGATCAACCGAACTGGGAACAACATGACCATGTTGCAAACAATATAGAGACCCCTAAAAAACATGTTGATTCGGTTAATTTAAAATCGAGACAACATCAGTGTCACCTATGTGATTACTTTTCAACTCGAAAAACCCATCTTAAAACTCACATAGATTCTGTTCATTTGAGATTGAAACAACACAATTGTCACATGTGTGATTATTCTGCAAGTAACACTCAAAATCTCAAGCGACACGTAGATTCCGTTCATTTGAATTTGAAGCAATACAAGTGCACTGATTGCGATTACGCTGCTTCTCAAAATGGGGATCTGAAGAAACATATAGATTTGGTTCATTTGAAATTGAAGAAATACCAGTGCAGCGAATGTGATTATGCCGCTGCTCAAAACGGAGATTTAAAGAGACATGTAGATTCCGTTCATTTGAAATTGAAGCATCATCAATTGTCTGAATGTGATTATGCTACAGATCAGAGACAAGCGGATTCTGTCCGTTTAAAATTGAAAAAATTCCAGTGCCCTGAATGCAATTATGCTGCTGTTGAAAAGGGTCGTCTTAAGAGACATATAGAATCGGTTCATTTGAAATTGAAGCAATATCGGTGCCATGAATGTGATCATGTAACGAGTCGGAAAGAAGATTTAAAAAAACACATAGTTAGCGTTCATTGGCGATTGAAGCATCTCCATTGCCATGAATGTAATTATGCTACAGGCGAACAAAGACGTTTAAAAATGCATATAGATTCTGTGCATTTTCAAATAAAGCAACACCAATGTCCTGAATGTGACTACGCTACCAGCGACAAAGGAAGTCTAAGAAAACATATCGATGTTGTCCATTTGAAATTAAAAAAATGCACTTGCCATGAATGCGATTTCGCTACAGATCGAAACAAATATCTAAAAAGACACATAGCTTCTGTTCATTTAAAATTGAAGAAATTCCAGTGCTCTTATTGTGATTATGCTACGGATGATGAAGGAAATCTAAAAGGACATAAAGACTCCGTTCATGTAAAATTGAAACAACACAAGTGCCCGGAATGTGATTATGCTGTAGGTGGAAAGGGACATCTCAAAAGACATATAGATTCGGTTCATTTGAAATTGAAGGAACATCAGTGCACCGAATGTGATTATGCTGCGAGTCGAAAAGGAGATTTGAAAAAACATATAGATTCAGTTCATTTGCACTTGAAGAAATTCAAGTGCTCTGAATGTGATTATTCTGTATGTCAAAAGGCGCATCTGAGAAGACATATGTTGACTGCTCATTCTAAATAATGTCTTAATTCTGCAATGGGCAATTCCTCTCAAAAAATGCATTTTTTTTTCTAATTACGCTTAGAACAGCAATCCTGAACATAAACCTGATGTAATTCACTCTAAATTCTCAAAAACTTTTTATTATTAATTATTGAAACCTCTTCCTCAATTTATAATAAATGATCTTCATATTCTTGCACTGCAACCAACCAAAAATCCTAAAACGGTACTACCAACATTGTAAAATATTTTTTCCTAGAAATTACTGTAAATGCCCATTGAAGTTCAGGTACCATGTGATGTAATTTTTTTTCTCAGTGCATATGATAATATACAGATTGAAGTGAATTTCTATTAAAGTTAACAATAATTTAATTATATCTTCTTCATGGCCTTCCCGTGAGACATTCATTTTAAAATGTCTCAGTTTTTCTCTGTCCACTATTTGTTCTTCCTGTTTGATTCTGTTTATTGTTCACCCTGATAATTATTTTATGAAATGATTATTTTTTATTGAGATGATTGTAATATTTTTCATTTGTTAGGCTGTCTGCTTATTATTACCATTGCTCAAACATTGGTACTACCTAACAGAGAATGAAGGTCACGAAAATTTGCCCCTTGTAGATCAAAGTGCCGACGCTTCTGTGTAGTTAGTTATTCTGTGGTATCGGTGTCACCAATGTGATTATTTTTCTAATCGAAAAGGTGCGGTTAAAAGTCATATTGATTCTGTCCATTTGAAATTCAAGCAACACAAGTGTGACCAATGTAATTATGCTGCATATTATTATTTGACATAACAGGGCTTCTGTAATAAGGCTTAACCGTCATATATCTTACAACAAATTTTAAATACAGCTGTTCCAAGGTCAACAATTGGCTTTCCTGGAATAAAAGTTCAGTTGGAAATCTCTTTTCCTTGAACAGCATAACTTTTATAATAAATTTCTGTGCAATGAAAAGCTTCTCCAAATTTGTGTTACAGGCACCTCCCCACACAACTATCCCATATGCAATAGGGATGTTGACTATTTTTTGGAAATTTAATTTGTAGATAAGCCCTATACAAAAATGAAAAAAAATTTTCATGGAAAAATATAGCAAATATCAATAAAAAATGCGTAAATGAAAATAGTTTTCAATATTCCCGCTGAAACGCTTCATACTGTTAAGTGATTATGATTACGTCACTATACGGTAAACAGACTTCGCCTTCTGTCAAAGCGAACTGATCTTGTGTGATTTCTTGCAAACAAATCGTTTTCGTAATAACAAATAATCGTAAAATAGTTCGCTGGTGATACGTTTTACTCTCTTCTGTTCTTCGTAAGTTCGTACTCGTGATAACAACTTGGATACAGTTAGGTTAGGTTAGCTTGTTTACCGAACAGTGACGTCACGTATTCTGTCTTTTCGATGTTGAGAGAAAGCAAACTCTGTTCAAGACATTTGTCTTCTGCTCATTCGAACTAATATGATTTTATTCGGTAATGGGCATTTCCGGAATCTTTAAATATGCAACTATTCCCCTTGACATTATAAGCATTGAGTATCCTATACTCAAAATATATTTTTTCTTGAAATCACTGAAAATGCCCTTTAAAGTTGTCATTTAAATTTTTGTTTAATACTGTTGATAATATATACAGATTAAAGCATATAAATCAAAGTCTACTCCTGTAATATATTCTGTTTGTTGTTCATGCTCAGAAGTCAGAACTATCTTTTATTCCTGCGAATTCCTAACCCTCATTATTATTGAAATGACAGTTTTCAACTGAGTTGATTTGATATTTTTTAAGTTTGTTCATCATTATAATTGTTTACTTATGGGTACTGTTACCACTTGTACTAACTGCATATGAAGTCGGAAATGAAACTTTGTTATTAAAAAATTATATTCTATCACTAAGTGCTCAATTTTATTATAATAAATTATATGAAGCAAAACAAACCACTGTTATCACACCTACTCAAGCCTCAAGTACTTATTGACCATTGACTTGGAATCCATACGAAAAGCAAGATTCCATCATTACACTGCTTATCCTGCACATGAACTGAATAAAAATATAATTGTTTTGTGTACCTCACTCGGTGTTGCTATCACAGAAAACAAATCATGCTATGTCGACTTCATGGCTTGGTATAAAAACGGCTGTGGCTGCGATGTAGGCCATAGATAGATAAAAAAGAATTGACTTTACGTTCTGTGATCGATATTTCGTTTCTATGTTTTTTCTTCTGTGGTTGACAAATGGTCCTCTGTTTATGTTTGAAAAAAACATTTTGATCTGTTTTATCGTGAAAAATAGGCAAAATTTTTCATCTATTTCAACTTATGGGTGACAATACTATTCAAAAAATGGATAATAGTGATTGCAAATTCAATTATAAGTGAGTATGGCCGAATTCTGCTTATATTTAAATAAAACTAGTTCATTTATATTGTTAATACATTTAATATTGTTAGATGTATGAAGTGGCTTGAGAGTGTAGATAAACTATGTTTAAGAGGGCTTTCTTCCACATGAAGTTTTTTTATACTTAATTTTGATCATTAGCATTTATTGCATTATTTATCTTTCATTGTGGACACCTTTAGAATACAAAAAGTAGAAGAAATTTACGTCACTGAGCACTACATTGATGAGGGGAGCATTATTGAAAGACAGGTGTACACTGATAATATTGATACTATTATCAAATCAGAAGCTAATGTTTGGTAAGTATTTCAAATTTTTTGTTCGACTCTAATAAATATGAATACCCTTTTCACAAAATCATTTGAGTTGAGTTCTGTTTTGTATACGTCTAATGGTTACAGAGGAAATTTACTGAGTTGATTGATAACTGAAGCTTATTGATAAATCTGGTGTTTTTTTAGTAAATCATATTGACAATAATGTTTGGACAAATACTAAAAGCTGCCTCTTCCAACAATTAACTCATAAGAATCTAATTACTTTTTCATATTTCAATATTAGTGACGTAAAGGCTGAACCAAAAGACGAAGCTGATCAACCGAACTGGGAACAACATGACCATGTTGCAAACAATATAGAGACCCCTCAAAAACATGTTGATTCGGTTAATTTAAAATCGAGACAACATCAGTGTCACCTATGTGATTACTTTTCAACTCGAAAAACCCATCTTAAAACTCACATAGATTCTGTTCATTTGAGATTGAAACAACACAATTGTCACATGTGTGATTATTCTGCAAGTAACACTCAAAATCTCAAGCGACACGTAGATTCCGTTCATTTGAATTTGAAGCAATATCGGTGCCATGAATGTGATCATGTAACGAGTCGGAAAGAAGATTTAAAAAAACACATAGTTAGCGTTCATTGGCGATTGAAGCATCTCCATTGCCATGAATGTAATTATGCTACAGGCGAACAAAGACGTCTAAAAATGCATATAGATTCCGTGCATTTTCAAATAAAGCAACACCAATGTCCTGAATGTTACTACGCTACCAGTGACAAAGGAAGTCTAAGAAAACATATCGATGTTGTCCATTTGAAATTAAAAAAATACACCTGCCATGAATGCGATTTCGCTACAGATCGAAACAAATATCTAAAAAGACACATAGATACTGTTCATTTAAAATTGAAGAAATTCCAGTGCTCTTATTGTGATTATGCTACGGATGATGAAGGAAATCTAAAAGGACATAAAGACACCGTTCATGTAAAATTAAAACACAAGTGCCCGGAATGTGATTACACTGTAGGTGGAAAGGGACATCTCAAAAGACATATAGATTCGGTCCATTTGAAATTGAAGGAACATCAGTGCAGTGAATGTGATTATGCCGCTGCTCAAAATGGAGATTTAAAGAGACATATAGATTCGGTCCATTTGAAATTGAAGGAACATCAGTGCACGGAATGTGATTATGCTGCGAGTCGAAAAGGAGAAATTAAAAGACATGTAGATTCTGTGCATTTGAAATTGAAGAAATTCAAGTGCTCCGAATGTGATTATTCTGTATGTCGAAAGGCGCATCTGAGAAGACATTTATTGACTGTTCATTCTAAATAATGTCTTAATTCTGCAATGGGCAATTCCTCCCAAAAAATGCCTTTTTTTTTCAAATAACGCTCAGAACAGCAGTCCTAAACATAAAACTGACGTAATTCACTCTAAATTCTCAAAAACTTTTTATTATTATTTAGAGCCTCTTCCTAATCCTCATATTCCTTAGAACATTATATTCTTAGTCATATCAGAGATTGTCTCTGGTCATATTCTTGCACTACTAACCAAAAATCCTAAAACGGTACTACCAACATTGTAAATGTATTGAAGTTCAGGTACCATGTGATGTAATTTTTTTTCCTCAGTGCTTATGATAATATACAAATTGAAGTGAATTTCAATTGGAGTCTACCTGTTAACAATACTTCAATCTTCTTCATGGCCTATTTCAGAATTTCTCAGTTTTTCTCTTTCAACAATTTGTTCTTCCTCTTTAATTCTGTTTATTGGTCACCCTGATAATTGTTTTATGAAATGATTATTTTTTATTGAGATGATTGTAATATTTTTCATTTGTAAGGCTGTCTGCTCATTTTTACAATTGTTAACTTTTAGGATCTTCTTTTTATGTCAGAAATAAAACTTTATTTATTAGTAAACATATTATTCATTTCACAAAAATGATAGTTAGAAACTGAAAATTTTGCCGTGTTGCCTTAGGCTCGTTATGCCACAGAAATTTATACTGGCCACAAAGATTTTATGTTCTGTGAATTCCATAGATCATGTCTGTATTAAAACCAAAAAATACGAGGACTCGTAAAGGACAAAAGAGCAAGAAAAAGAAGAAAAGTTCTATGTTTGTTTATAAACAAATAGGTGAAATAGGTTTTATAATAATTTTTCATCACAGCAAATCGTTTAACTTGTGTATTTTATATAGATTTGGAATAAAATGTATATTACCAATTCAGCTCCTTTGTTGTGATTGTGAAGACTTGGCTTAAAGTTCCACTCAATCGATTTATTAAAAATTTATAAAATGTATTCAACAGAAAAAACTGGTGAATCCGAAATCAGTTGCAGGCGAGTACTTCCTAGTTTCAATTAATCTTTGATTAAGAATGAACCAGTTTATTTATGTCGTCCCATTTTTATAAAGTAGACTTTTTCTTGATTTTTTTATGCTTAAACCCAGAACCAACAGCTGATTTATGTGATAAACTCATTCTCTGGGTCAAGACATTCAACTCTGTGACAGTGTTGTTTTTTCAAGTTTACCTGATGATTCACTATCAGTAGACATATTATTATTGAAGAAATACTAGCCACTTTCCAGTAATTAATAGTATAATTATTTTTTTTTCAATATTAGTGACATGAAGATTGAGGTAGAAGATGTAGCTGATCAACTGGACCGGAAGCAACACGAGTATCCTCCATTTAATCATGTTGCATGTCTGAAAAGTAATCTCAGAAATGATGAAAAATCATTTCCATTGGAGTTGGATCAATATCGGTGTCACCAATGTGAGTTTTCTACTGATCGGAAAGAAGCCGTCAAAAGTCATATAGAATCAGTTCATTTACAAGTGAGACGACACCATTGCCACTTGTGTGATTACTCTGCTAGACAAAAATCAAAAATCAGATTGCATATCGATGCAGTTCATTTGAAATTGAAACAATTCGAATGTAACGAATGTGATTTTTCTGCAAGTCAAAAAGTGAATCTCCGAAACCACATAGATTCCGTTCATTTACAACTGAGAAGACACCAGTGTCACTTATGTGAGTACTCTGCTAGTCAAAAATCGAAAATCAGATTGCATATGGATGCCGTCCATTTGAAATTGAAACAGTTCAAATGTTTCGAATGTGATCATTCTGCAAGTCAAAAAGTAAATCTCCGAAAACATATAGAATCTGTCCATTTGAAGTTGATGCATCACAAGTGCCACCAGTGTGATTTTACCGCATTTCACAAAGGAAACCTTAAAATTCATATAGTCTCAGTTCATTTGCAGTTGAAACAATACAGGTGTCCTGAATGTAATTATGCTGGAGGTCGCCAAGGAAATCTGAAAAAACATATAGATTCAGTTCACTTAAAATTGAGACAACACCAGTGTCACTTATGTGATTACTCTGCGAATCGGAGACCAGATCTCAAAATACATATTGATGCTGTTCATTTAAAAATGAAGCCATATCAGTGTCACGAATGTAATTATTCTGCCTTACTTGAAAAAGATCTGAAACTACATCTGAATTCAGTTCACTTGAAATTGAAACCACACAATTGTCAATTTTGCGATTATTCCGCAAGTGTCAAACATACTCTCAAGAAACATATAGAATCTGTTCATTTGCAATTGAAGCGACACCAGTGCCCTGAATGTGATTATGCTGCGAGTCAACTGGGAAATCTAAAAAGACATTTCAATTCTGTTCATTCAAAACTCAAGCAATAACAGTGTAACAATGTGATAAAAAAGGCAACAATATTTGTAGTTTTATTACCCTTGAAATAAAATTAATTTTGTGCGGGATGTATACTCCATTCACTTTTATAAAGTATCTTGGTGAGCCATGGTTTAGGTTTATCAAGTTCTTTTACTTAAAACGGACGCAGGTTGGCAATCGTGAAAATCAAGCGACATTGCCAAGTCTACTTTCTAATTACTCTTTTTTAAATTTGTGAATGGAGCACGGATACTTGAGTATCCGTGTGAATGGAGTTAGTTCTTTTAAGGTTTATCTGTGACACAAGATTCGTAGTACCCTTAGAACATAGAACCAGGTTCTTTATTAAAAGGTAGTACCACTACATTTTCATACTGGAGTATTTCGAGTTGCGCAAAGAGGTATTTAATTGTCGTCTGTAGGCTTATTTCTTCAGAATTTTGTGAAGTGGGGATTTCCATACGTCCGTCTAAAAGTTTTTCTGTCGGGTTAATGAACAATCACAAAGTAACGGACCATTCTATCTATTATTTTATTTTTCAGTAAAATTTCAACACTCGGTTTTTGATTTCCGTACAAGAAAATAGCATAACTGAATCTTCCAGTATCAACAGAGAAAAAAGTTTCTTCAATATTCGTCAGATCTTTGGAATTTTTGAATCGACATAATATTTTCTCAAATTCATTGTTTTCCCAAAGTAAATAAACATTTTGATAAATACGTAATTTAAAATAATAATAAACTGCTAATTTCCACAAAATTTATTGATGTTAAATGACGACAATTGTTTCACTACACTGTAGCTTTTTCAAGTCGGATGCTGAACTGAGTATTCCCAAATTATAACATTCGTTTAAATAGGTATTGATAACATAGTTGTTATCAATATCAATTGTGGAAATTAGCAGTTTATTATTATTTATTTAAAATGAATTTCCATCAAGTGAAGACCGAATCAATCAAATATTTAATACGTAATTTCTACGATTTATATGTAGAAACGGCAACGTTGCGTTCATATCTGACAGAAGAACTAACATTTTCAAAATATACGCGGTGAAATGTGTCAGAATTCCAGCGCCAACCGGGCTGCTTTATAAAAGTGAATGGAGTATACATATTCAAGCGTTTTTACAAACTGAATACATGCTGCCCTCTGGGAAAGCTTAAGCAAAGATACGATAAGTCATAAAGTAATCCACATTTTTCTTACATTATTAGATAATTAAGCATATATTTTGACGGTGCATTACATCTGTTAAGAAAATTGACCCTTTTTTTAATGCTGTCAAAGTTTTTTTCAATAATTCGATACAATTTTATGTGGATCCGCTTACGCGATCTGGACAAAATTTCGCACGTAGCTTGAAAACGTGATTCTACATCTAAATGCAAAAAGTTGTCTCGATCGAAACTGTATTTTTGAAATAATCAGAGAACAAAAATCCAATCGAGATGTTTACAAAGATGAGTGTAGTGTTGCCACATAGTATTTTAAGGCTTATAAAAAAACGGCTGTGGTTTTGTGCCGGAACACTAATCAGAGTCTGTGAACAACTGGAGTTTCATCACAAAGCGCGTTCGGCAATAGCATCCGAGAGCGGACGGATTTTTTAGTCACGTGATAACAGATTGTACAGAAAGCGCGTTCGGCAATGACATCTGACTGGTCGGATTGATCTGAACCGTTCGTTTATTACATCCAGATTGAGGGGAGTACACATCTGGACCGTTCGGCAAGAAAATCTGATCAATCGGATGTAGATCTTTTTGCTCGGTGTATTTCGACGGAGGAAACGGATTTTTTTCCACAGAACAGAAACAGAAATTACTTTTCGGCCTCTGTGAATGGATTTTTTATCCCGCTTCGAATATTCTTGAACAGTCTGTTGAATTTTCGTGTCTTATGTTATTTGTTGTGTAGTAATAAATAAAAAAATGTTGTTTGATAAAAAAATAATGATTCAAAATATTGAATCATCTCAACCAAGGGGTAGAAATGTTGAGAACTATAACAAAAGAATTAAAATAGTACCCAGACTACCTCTACGGACGAATAGACCTTTAAGCTCTAATTTAATATCTGGCTCGGGTAAGGCGTTACATACGTCAAACAGAAAAATCGATCAAAATGCTCCGTAGCGTTCGTTTATTACAGAAAAATCTGACAAATCTGTACAATCTGTTATCACGTGACTAAAAAATCCGTCCGCTCTCGGATGCTATTGCCGAACGCGCTTAGATTTGTCAGATTTTTCTGTAATAAACGAACGCTACGGAGCATTTTGATCGATTTTTCTGTTTGACGTATGTAACGCCTTACCCGAGCCAGATATTAAATTAGAGCTTGAAGGTCTATTCGTCCGTAGAGGTAGTCTGGGTACTATTTTAATTCTTTTGTTATAGTTCTCAACATTTCTACCCCTTGGTTGAGATTATTCAATATTTTGAATCATTATTTTTTTATCAAACAACATTTTTTTATTTATTACTACACAACAAATAACATAAGACACGAAAATTCAACAGACTGTTCAAGAATATTCGAAGCGGGATAAAAATCCATTCACAAAGACCGAAAAGTAATTTCTGTTTCTGTTCTGTGGAAAAAAATCCGTTTCCTCCGTCGAAATACACCGAGCAAAAAGATCTACATCCGATTGATCAGATTTTCTTGCCGAACGGTCCAGATGTGTACTCCCCTCAATCTGGATGTAATAAACGAACGGTTCAGATCAATCCGACCAGTCAGATGTCATTGCCGAACGCGCTTACAGTCTGTGGTTTCTTGTTGATGACATAAGACATTTCAAAATTTGTTATTATCTTTGTTGTTATTTACAGATTTTGTTGTCTGTAATTTCAGCAAGGAATATTTTTACATAGGACTGAATAAAGCGAATTTTTTAAGATATAGAGAGGAACATTCTCCAGAATGTCTGCAAATATGATTGCACACGATTTACGTGATTACCGTTCAAGGGATGTTTTAATTGAAGAAGATAATATTGGTTTTAAGTCCATGTTTTTATCCAAAAATTGTCTAAAAGGACTTACTGATTGCGGGTTTCAAAAACCGTCCCCAATACAGTTGAAAGCTATACCTTTGGGAAGATGTGGTTTCGGTGAGATAATATTCGAAAGAAACCTAACTCTTGATTTTTCTTAGTCAAACTCTTACTTAAGATAACAATACCTTGAATTTGAGGTTTGATATCTGGTGGTACTTAACTCTTTTATGTACTAACATTTGATTAATTTCTTTTTTTGTAAAGGAATTATATTTTTTTGCCTATCTTTGATTTCTTCACAATACTCAGAGTTTTGTTTCAGATTTAATTGTGAAATCCAAATCCGGTACTGGGAAAACAATTGTATTCACAGTGGTTGCTTTGGAAGCATTTGATTTCGATTTATCCAGTCCGCAAGTATTGATCTTAGCGCCGACTAGAGAAATAGCTGTTCAAATTGCCAGTACTATTAATGATGTTGGCAAGTCTTTTTCAGGTAAATTTTACATTGAACAAATCATACCGATCAAACAAAATTGAAATTGCAAGATGGAGAAACCAATGTAACATGAACATTTCATTGTTGAATTTTTTTTTAGGATTGACGGTGGAGTCCTTCATCGGTGGTTTTCCAGAAAAAGATGACAGAGTTAAAGCCGAAAAGTGCAAAATAGCTGTAGGTGCTCCGGGTCGTTTAAAGTCCCTGATAAAGCAGGAAATCTTGGACGTAACTTCCGTGAAACTTCTGGTCCTGGACGAAGCGGATAAATTGATGGAAAAATCGTTTCAAAGCGACGTCAACGAAATTTTCCAGAGTCTCCCTTCGAAAAAACAAGTAATAGCGACTAGCGCCACCTATCCCGACAACTTGGAAGAATTCCTCCGAAACTACATGCAGGCCCCGACCTTCGTGAGTCCCGACGACGATTCTCACCTCCTGCTCGGTCTGAAACAGTTCGCGTGGTCCGTGAAAGAATCCACGAACCCGGCGCAGGAAATGAAGATCAAGAACGAGGAAATACTGAAGTTGTTGTCGACCGTGTCGTTCACCCAGTGCATCATATTCACCAATTACCAGATGAGGGCTGAGAATATAAGCATCTCGTTGAATCGTAACGGTTGGGATTCCGTGTACATTTCGGGGGCCCAAACGCAACGAAAAAGACTGGAGACGATGGACAAATTGAAGAAGTTCAAGTGTAGGTTGTTGTTGTCCACCGATTTAACAGCTAGGGGTATCGATGCCTCCAATGTGGACCTGGTTATAAATTACGACATACCCATCGACTTTTCGACGTATTTACACAGGATGGGAAGGGCGGGGAGGTACGGGTCCAGGGGAGTTTGCATCACTTTGCTTTCCGACAAGGATCTGTCTCGACTGAGGAAGTATTTAGGTTATATGGGGGGCGAAAACTTGACCATTTCCCGACTGGACGCGGAGAGCATAACCAACGATCTGTGGACGGTGGACGAATCCAAACTTAACAAGATATCCGGATATGTTTCCAACAATGATCGTGCTGAACTCTCGGAAATCAAAGAAGAAGTTCTTTCCATGAATAAGAGTTCGAAAACGCAAGAAAAGGAGAATCCCAAGCATGAAGAAACGGATTCCGAAGAAGACGAAGACTGTGATTCCGGGGCCAATAAAGAAACCCTTTCTAAGTCTTCAGCAAGCGAACCTTTGGGTATCGGGGGGAATAAAGAGGCCCATTCAATTCTGCGATGTTTAGCGAGCGGGACTTATGATTTTGAAAGTATGGACGAAAACACGAAAGTGAGCGAAAACGAAAATATAGGAGACAACGTTGAAAAGGAGAAAATTGATGTCGAAGAAGATAATTCCAAGATTGAATCTTCAACGAGTGGAATTTTGGATGGAACAAATACAGCCAGTACTTCCGAAGAAATAACAGTGGAGATCGAAGACGCTAAGGAAAAAAAAGAGAATAATCTTGACAGTCGGTTGACAGCCTTGGCAGAAGGGACCTTCGATTTTCGCGACATCCCGAGTCCGGTGGTCGAATTGACCGAAGAGATTTTAGCGAATGGGTGCGCGGATGAGGCGGTGGAAAGTATATTGGAGATAGAAGACATGAACCTTGTGGACGCGGGGTCGAGTCAAAAGTTCGAAAAGACGAGAAAATCCAGCGAGTTAGAGGCGGAAAACAACAGTAAGATGAGTAAAAACGAAATTTATATTAAGAATAAAGGAGTGTACGAAATCGCGAGGACTTTAAGCAACCAATCCGAGAATTCCGAATCGAGTTCTTCGAAAAAAACGAATACCCAGGAAGAACCTAAGGTTAACTTGATGGAGACGTGCAACCTGTTCAAGCAGGCTTACTTGTGCAGCATCGAGAAGGGTAACGATCGCTTCAAGAGTCTCCTCGAGAAGCTCAATCAACAGGTAATGGAACATTCTGGGAATCTCCCTGACCAACCGATGGAAGATGATCCCGAGGGAGAATACGAAGAAGACTCTGAGATGCCATACGAAGAAGCGGCCCCCGGCGTATACGACGAGAACGGCTACGAGAATATCCCTAACCGCATGGTGTGGGTGCCGGTCGACTACGTGAGCGAAAGCGAAAGTCAGCACACTCCCCCGAATTTATTGGAGGATATCCCGGAGGTACCAGCACCGACCGTACCCTTGGTAGGAACTGCCGGGTACCCCCCTTCAGCGCCGTTTCCGCAACTGGAGGACGACCCTGGGTTGTATTCTAACCCTCATTTCCAAGAGTGTTTCGACCAGTGCGCGCGCGAGTTGAGGTCGACGGAGGAATCGTTCCCGACCGTGGAGGAGTTTGAGAGGTGGTACTCGAGGACTTGGTTGAGGAGGTTGGAGGCGGTTAGGATGTACGTGCAGCAGAATATTTATATTAGGGAGATGAGTTCGTATCAGAATTCTAAGGGGAAGTTGTGAATGTGGATTCGTTTATAAGACTGATTTGTACGGACTGAAGAGATTTTATTGTTTACTTAATTAGTTTTTATTCAGAATAAACGACTTTGAGTTGGTTAATGTGGTTTCAATGGTTATTCCACCTTGATTTTCTACACTGCGCAAAAAAATTAACGCACATTATGGAAATCTCAAATTTATTCAGCAGGAATAAAAAAAGATGATATTACCAGATTTTGAATGTATTGGCTCAATTCTAAAATCAGTTGTTCTCGATCAATTCTAGTGATCAATAGTTTTTATTTCGTTTGATTCTCTACACTCGATGGCTATGCAACGCGAAACAAGCAATTTGACCCAAGAGGAATGTGCCCAAGCGGTAGTTTTGCGAGAAGAAGGGTGGACATACACAAGAATTGCAGAAAGGTTTGGAGTTTCCCAAGTGTGTCCAGAATGTTGCAGCGATTCAGGGAGGCAGGTATGAATGTCCGAAGACCAGGACAGGGTAGACCAGGGGTAACAACTGCCATTCAAGAACGTTACTTGAGAGCAGTGTCGCGGCAAGAGGCCCAGCTCTTACGCCAGCCCATCGAAGGCGCGTTTGAATTTTGCGAGAGAGCATATCCATTGGGAAGATGCCGATTGGGAAAGAGTTCTCTTCACAGATGAGTCTAGATTCTGCCTCTACCATTGTGATCGACTTTCCCTTGTATACAGAGTACAGACGTCCACATGAAAGATATGCTCAGTGCAATTTCCTGAATACTACTGGTTTCGGAGGAGGATCGATTATGGTATGGAGTGGAATATCTTTGACTGCTCGCACAGACCTAGTGGTCGTTGATAATGGAGCTATGAATGCTGATAAGTATATGAGGAACATTCTTGAAGAGCATGTAGTGCCATTTGCCCCATACATTGGTGAAAATTTCATTTTTATGGACGATAATGCCAGACCCCATCGTGCGCGCATCGTTCAGGAGTACCTTGAAGAGGTTGAAGTCTCTCGAATGGAATGGCCAGCAAGAAGTCCAGATCTCAATCCGATTGAGCAGGTTTGGGACAACCTCCATAGAAGGCTGAGAAGTTCAGAAAATCATCCAGCTACTCTTAATGACTTAGGAATCCAACTCGGAGAAATCTGGGAAGGATTAGATCAGAACATTTTAAGATCACTCATTTTGAGTATGAACCGTCGTTGCCGAGCTGCAATTAACGCAAGGGGTGGAAATACCAAGTATTAAATAACTTTTCAGTATTTTGAAAATTGTTCATTTCTCTTCTTTCACATAAGATTCGGTGGAATCCTGAATTTTTCTTCCATTTAGAGTGTCTTGTTTCGTTCAAAACCTTCCCGAGAGAACATGAAAAATAAGTTATAAAGTCAATGTAGAGTTAACTTTCATTAAAATTGAGATTTTCAGAATGTGCGTTAATTTTTTGCGCAGTATATATTACCTTCCTCTCTTTTCGAAGAATAGAATAATTCGTGAAATCTGATGTATTTACAATGTTTCGAGTAGTCCCCAGTATCTTAATACAATTCGACAGTTGATTGCGGAAAAAATGAGCCACTTTAAGTACTGACCTCGAGTCAGGAACTTTTCAGCGCTTGTTCGTCAATATCTTTAGGTTGATCTCATCTAATCAAGAGGAATGACGAGCACTGATGCCTACTGATTTGCACTAAAGAACACGGGAGGACGATGATAAAAAAAAGTACCCATTTAATAAGGTTGAGTCGATTTATGTCCATTTTTCTGATCAATTATTATCGTTATCATTCTGAGCTAATCAGGTTCCGTCAGGTTTTCTTGACAGTCCATAAATATTTAGCCAGTACTTTCCAGTTTCTGGTCAGTTATAGATGCATAGAATACCTGGTGTGACGACTACTTACTAAAAATCGTGACCAAAATTTGTAGATCAAAACGGCATTCTAGATTTCAGATTTTGGTCTAGTTACGGTATAATCTGCAATATTTTGCGGTCGTGGCGCTACTGCAGTTACGAAAAAAACCCCTTTCGAGAGAAATGACAAGCAGGACAAATTCTCAGATTTTCGATCGACAAGAAAAATAAAATCTAATCAGTGCCAACACCAGGCATTCTATGCATCTATGGTCAGTTTAACGTTAGGGCCATAGAACTTATAATGTTCTATGGTTAAAGCTCTCTGGTGCTTATCAGTTTTTCTTCAACGTCTGTGTCCATTATCTATGGTTTCCGTCACTTTTTATCTGTGTTCTGTGGTGCAGTCTAGGAGCACTGAGAGAAAATGTGACGGAAACCATAGATAAGGAAACTAGTGGACACAGACTTTGAAGAAAAACTGACAAGCACCAGAGGGGTTCATTATTGTCCATCAGTGCCAGTGAGTACTGTACTTTTTCTGTCGATTTGAGCGCCAGTGTTAATCATTGCCGAGAGTTTTCTTCAATTCCGTAGTATTGAGGAAGTTGGAGAATAGACGGAATTCTACTAGGAATATAGTGAATACGGTCTTTCGAAATTTAAAACTAGATTCGATAGACGAATAATGCAAAAATAAAATCTTGAACAGATCGGTCAAGCTAATCACAAGAAATTCAAGCGAATAAACGAAAAAAATTACCGTCTGGTGTGACAGATTCGGGACCATAGAGAATTCACATTTGAGAGCTGTCAATTTTTTTCTTATATTTTTGGAACTGATTAA
Organism: Adalia decempunctata; assembly: GCA_951802165.1. Lineage (NCBI taxonomy): Eukaryota > Metazoa > Arthropoda > Insecta > Coleoptera > Coccinellidae > Adalia > Adalia decempunctata. The sequence continues at coordinate 1,647,161 of OX637695.1, read as the reverse complement.
TGCGAATCAAGGTGGCTAAACGAGCGCTAAAAAAATTGAGACCGTGAAAAGTTCTTCCGACTTGGATATAAATGAAACAATCATATTTTTATTTTATCTTATTTATATCAAATCGTATTTGATACACGTCATAACTGATCTAACTACGCCTTGGCAGCAGCAGCCGCGGCTTTCTCTTCTTCCCTGATCCTATCCTTCTTGAGTGGACCCATGAAAGCAGCCTTATCGGCCGCAGTCTGGAACCTACCGTGACCGAATTTGGAGGAGGTATCGATGAATTTCAGGTTGATCTTTTCCAACGCGACACGCTTGGTGTGCACCAACAAAGACTGAAAAAAAAAAAACAATTTTCCATTAAGATCAACCCCGAGAATTCCATAAGTTTGTCTTCATTTCGTAAATATACGAATGTTTGTAATTCATCGGACCCATCTCTCATAAAAAAGAGCTCAGACGGATAAAGAAAATTACACCTTGATGTAGCAAGATAAAGATTAAATTTGAAAATCATTGAAAAGATTTTAAAACCCTGAAATCTTGCATGTGAAAGCATCCATCAGAAAAATATCGGAATAATAACTGTGTGTAAAATCGAAGAAGGATTCGAATAATCCAGAATCCTATTCAAACAAGACACATACGAACTATTTTTCCGCGTATTTTGCTAATAATCAGAAACACATCCAAATCTCAGTTTTCATACGCAATGTAAAGCGATATCGCGTTGACAACACTGTTCGAAACGTCATTAGTAACACAGAATTTTAATAACAGTAGGAAATTAATGAATGAACTGGCCATAGATTCAGAAAACAGTGTTGCCATAACGTGCCCATCCATTATCTGAGGCGAAATCATCAGAGCCGTTTCGCGAACATTCCGGTATTTTAGTTTATCTAATTTGGAGAATGCACAATATTTGAAGGAACAAATACTCATTTCTAACATTCACGCACAAATGAGAAAATCAAGTTCAATCTAAAGTTCTTTTCATTTTGATCGAAAGATTATTTAATAGAAAATTCGAAGAACGTGACAACGTTGCAGAAATTTCTACTACATTTTGATTCCGTAGTAGTACAGTTACCCAGTTTAGTTTAAACGATTTTGAAAAATTGTGACTATTTTTTGGAAATGATTCTAATTTGTAGATGAGCCCCATACAAACACGAAAAAAATATTTTCATGGAAAAAATGGTTTTCAAAATTCCCGCTGAAACGCTCTGTTAGGTGATTATGATTACGTCACTATACGGTAGAGTTGTAACGAATATTCGCAATCGCATTCGCGAATATTCGCATATTTTTGGATATTCGTATTCGCATTCGCAAAATTTCTGCGAATGTTTTGCGAATATGAATATCAGAAAAAAAAAAACAACTTATAACACAAAAATTAGGTGCAATTGAAACTTACAAAAACACATCTATGAAATATTTATCAGTCTTTCTTTATATAACTTATTAATGTTTAAATAATAATCATCTTGAACAAAATACAAACGGAACGCACCGCGTAACTGCCAGCAAGCCATAGACAAATTTGAACATATCTACATTCGCATTCGCGAATGTCAGTAGCGGACATTTGCATTCGCGAATGTTTGGAAAATGACATTCGTTACATCACTACTATACGGTAAAGAGACTTCGCCTTCCGTCAAAGCGAACTGATCTTGTGTGATTTCTTGCGAAAAAATCGTTTTCGTAATATCAAATAATCGTAAAATAGTTCGCTGGTGATACGTTTTACTCTCTTCCGTTCTTCGCAAGTTCGTACTCGTGATGACACATATCATATCAATATTATTTAAATTAATGAGAGTAATTAGATCACTAAAAATGTTTTTTAGTATTTTTTCAAAAACTTCCTTCAATGTGGAAAACCTCAATTTATTAGAATCCCTACTGGCTGTACTATTTATCATTGCGCGTCTCCTCTTCCTGTAGTCAAGTTAAGTATCTATAATTATTGTAATGTTTGTAATTCATCGGACCCATCTCTCAGAAAAAAGAGCTCAGACGGATAAAGAAAATTACACTTTGATGTAGCAAGATAAAGATTAAATTTGAAAATCATTGATGAGATTTTAAAACCCTGAAATCTTGCATATGGAATTCTAAAAAAAAATCGCAACAAAATAACAAATAAACGAAAAATAATATAAAAGTATCAAAAGAGTAAACCAGATATTTTACCCAAAAAAATTCATCGAAAACAAATTTCCTTCGTAATAAAAATACAGGGTGAGTCTTTGACTTTACATATATTTTAACTGAAGATTCTTGAGGTCAAAAGAAACCTTTTTTTCATTTTCCATTTGTCCGAATTCGGCTCTGTTGAAAAGATATAGCCATTTGAAAAAAAAAATTGTGCTAATTACGTCCCTGAAATGATACTGTGGAATTGATTCAAAGTTCATATTTCTCGATAGAATTGACTTTATACATTTAGGAAATACTCAAGTACTAACCTTATTGGAATAAAAATGTTGCCAACACGATAATTTCAACAAAAACAGTTAGTTTCATCGGATTATATCTGCAACTAAAAAGCCACATTTATTCCACCAAAATAAGTTCCTTCTTCGATTTTTCTGCAGATTAGTTTGTAAACACTAATAACTTGTTCATATTTTCCTCGAAATTCCCAAACAATATCATGAAGAAAGACTTTTTATTCAGATTTATTATTAAACAACCTAACCTAATCTAATTTGTATCGATTCTGTGAATTTTTGCACAGAAATTTTAAGAAGATGTTGTCAGCTTGCTGATATTTTCATTGAGGTTAAGGATTTTTTACGAAACATAGTATAAATCACGATACATTTGTGTACCGTGGTATGAATATCTATGAATTCTGCCGTTTCCATCATAAATCGATTTTGCCGCCAAATTTTACCACGCATGCGTAGAGCGAAAACCGAAGTATGTATTGGTTATCTGGAGGCCAACTATAAACAATAACAAACCAGTCTCTGAACAAACTGTAAACATTATGTGAAGTTCTAAATACATCCAGTAAATTATTGTTATAATGTGATTATTATGTGAAGTGAATTAATATAATTTCAGCCGTGTCGAGTTTATAAAATTCCAAGAGGATGTTGTTTAGATAGAAACATCGCCACAGATTATCAGATATCGTATTATTTTGCATTAATTTCAATTTAATAAGTAGTCTGTATCGAGATTCATCATTCATATCCGAATTTTGTATTTCATCGACATTTAACTTATATATGGACCGGTAACTGTGAATTTTCAATAGAAACTGTGCGTGTTAAATCCTCCTTGGTGTTCAATTTTATCTGCCACATTTGTGTGATCTTATTATTAAAATATCCCGACAAAATTGATGAATATTGTGACAACATTGTAAACTCGTTTAAAGACCAGAGAAGGAATAATATTCGATGATATTTAATTCAGAGACTCATTCATATTCTTGAAATTAATGATTTTTTCGTCAAATTTCTCCGGATAAAATTGGAAATAACTCAAAAACTACGCGTTTTATTGAAAAAAATAAGAATACTTTCAGTTTCTTAAATGATTCCTTCGAAAATATGAACCGTCTATCTTTTTAAAGTGGTTTTATGGTGTTTTAGCGTGTATTGATGAGTCGACTACCCTGTAACTTTTATACCAGTAAAGATATTGAATAGGTTTCGATTGAGGAATATGTACCATGAATAGAGTAAAAACTCAACCAAAATTCAGTTCATTCGAAATAACGGTTCCGAAGATATAAACAGAAAAGTGTTTTTTTCATGGATTTTCGACACCCTGTATCTCCCAAACCAAACCGAATTTGGAAAAATGGTATAGGAAAAAAGTGTTTCGTTTGATGAGAGGAATCTACAGTTAAAATATATGTACAAGTCAAAGACTCACCCTGTATATTCATCCCATAATTTGCCATATTTTTTTAACCCTCTTATGAAAGATTCTTACCTTTCTCAAAGTGATGACCCTCTTCTTGGTTCCCATGCAGCAACCCTTGATCATGACAAAGTCGTTGTTGACCTCACCGTAATGGGGGAAACCACCCATCGGAGTGATGGTCTTCTCGGTCAAATCGTACTGGGTGGAAGCGTTGTTCTTGATGACCTTGAAAGTAAAAAAAATAAATTAACACCATGAACCAAGTTTATCGGGAATAACTCGTCGTACCTTGCCGTCCTTGGTGTGGATACCGGCGCCGATCCTGTAGATCTTCTTGTTGATCTCGGTACGGTGGTGGTAACCCTTTTGACCGGCGCGGGCCACGGTGAAGGAAACGCGGGACGGATGCCAGGCTCCGATACAAGCGACCTTACGCAGACCCTTGTGGGTCTTGCGGGGCAGTTTCTTCGTGTGCCACCTCGATGTGACACCTGGAAGAGAACATTGGTTAAGTTGTTTAAAGGAACGGTGAAGATGTCGAGAAAGACCGGAAACGTTCAGTAGGAAGGCAGCATGGAAGTTTCTTCAGTAGAATCAGTGCATTTCCACGTTTTTTCATCATTGCAAGAACGAAGACTGGCCAATTCGAAAGGGAAAAGTCTCGCGTTCATAAAATCCAAACATTGCTCGTTTTAATGATAGACTACAGGCCCGTGTCGAAAATTGATGGGTCATTTGAACCAGAAGGTGACCTATCTAGAACGATAGAAGGACATAAAATAATAAGATTCAGCACTATGCCGTCACTTGTAAGCTGTCCAACTGAGTACAGGTGGCAATTCAAAAGGACAGGTAGACTGGGTACGTTTGGATCATATGACTTTTGACGGCATTCTTACCATCGATAGCTCCATGGGAAATAATAGGAAAACGGGCAGTGGCCTACAAAAATGATGCGCCATATATTCGGAAAATTTTTCTGATTTTCCGAAAATTTCCTTGGTAAAATAGGTCATTTGACTTTGTACGGCATCAGTTTTATACGGTTGCCATACATCTTCTAATCCATTATTCAGCAACGCCGTACAAAAATCATGCGACAAAGGGAAAAAATCGAGGGTTGCAACCCCCTCTCTTGCCGTGCTCCAGGGGGTCATTTGAAAAAGTACGGCTTCGGTTCCAAAACATTATCCAGCACTCAAAATTACTATTAAAAATAAGGCCGTCAAAAAAAAATTGTTCATTTTGATGTTATATCAATAATTATCTTAATTTCATCTTATGCTTGACCCATATAGCTCTAAAGTCATTATTACAGTGAACAATCAATTATATATGTATCAATAATGTTTCAAGTATACCTTTTTTAAACCAAAAAGTATACAAAACTGTTGATACTTGGATTGACGGTTTCACTTGTTGGGTATGATATACACTTCAGACGGTTTAATGATTTTGTCATTTTTTCAATTTTTCTCTTCAAAAATATGTTAATGCCGTACAGTATCAAATGACCATGGAGTATCCTTAAAATGGTAGCGCAATTTTCATCATCCTAAATGATATGGTCTGGATAAAAATGTACGACATCATTTGTTCCTAATTTATTTACCTTAATACTATTCAAAACAACGGATAAAATGTAGAAAATTGTTGTATATCATTAATCTATGAGTTCCAAACTTTTACAATAATATGAAAAATTTCACTTTTTGTATTTCTCTATAATTTTTTTTAGAACAGTTTCTTTTGAACGGCAATATTATATAAGAATTGTATCTTAAAGTATGATGTAAAAAAAGGAGTTGCCGTACTGGGTCAAATGACTTTAGAGCTTTATGGGTCAAGCATAAGATGAAATGCAGATAATTATTGATATAACATCAAAATGAACAATTTTTTTTTGACGGCCTTATTTTTAATAGTAATTTTGAGTGCTGGATAATGTTTTGGAACCGAAGCCGTACTTTTTCAAATGACCCCCTGGAGCACGGCAAGAGAGGGGGTTGCAACCCTCGATTTTTTCCCTTTGTCGCATGATTTTTGTACGGCGTTGCTGAATAATGGATTAGAAGATGTATGGCAACCGTATAAAACTGATGCCGTACAAAGTCAAATGACCTATTTTACCATGGAAATTTTCGGAAAATCAAAAAAATTTTCCGAATATATGGCGCATCATTTTTGTACGGCACTGCCCGTTTTCCCATTATTTTCCATGGAGCTATCGATGGTAAGAATGCCGTCAAAAGTCATATGACCCAAATGTACCCAGTCTACCTGTCCTTTTGAATTGCCACCTGTACTCAGTTGGACAGCTTACAAGTGACGGCATAGTGCTGAATCTTATTATTTTATGTCCTTCTATCGTTCTAGATAGGTCATCTTCTGGTTCAAATGACCCATCAATTTTCGACACGGGCCTGTAGTCTATGAGTCTGAAAAAGTAAAAATGTCTTCTTGGTTTTTTTCTTACCTTTGAATCCTTTGCCCTTGGTCACGCCGATACAATCGATCATCTCGTCTTGGCCGAACACCTCGGAGATGGGAATGGGCTTCTCGAAGTGCTTCCTGGCCCATTCGACCTTGTCGACGATGGTGCCGCCGTTCAATTGGATCTCCATGATGTCGGCTTTCTTCTGTCTTTGTTTCAACAGTTTCATCTGAAGCAAAAGTACGAAATATTCAACTGTCCGTTGATGATGATTCGACATTAATTGAACTAACATATACAGGGCGAATCAACGGTGCTACATGTTTTTTTTTTTCAAATACACTGCGGAAAAAAATTAACGCACATTATGGAAATCTCAAATTTATTCTACAACTGCAGGTGTTCTCAATGATAATTATTTTTATCAGAATTATGCATGCATATGTTATCCACTTTCAACGTTTTTCTTCAATACAGATGTTTTCTCCCAGCAGGAATAAAAAAAGATGATATTATCAGATTTTGAATGTATTGGCTCCATTCTAAAATCAGTTGTTCTCGATCAATTCTAGTGATCAATAGTTTTTCTTTCGTTTGATTTTCTACACTCGATCGCTATGCAACGCGAAACACGCAATTTGACCCAAGAGGAATGTGCCCAAGCGGTAGTTTTGCGAGAAGAAGGGTGGACATACACAAGAATTACAGAAAGGTTTGGAGTTTCCCATACAAGTGTGTCCAGAATGTTGCACCGATTCAGGGAGACAGGTATGAATGTCCGAAGACCAGGACAGGGTAGACCACGGGTAACAATTGCCATTCAAGAACGTTACTTGAGTGTTTCTTCGTTAAGACAACGGTTTGCAACCGCTCGCCTCCTTCAAAATCAGCTTGAGCAAACTCATGAGGTGCCAATTAGCACTCAGACAATAAGAAATCGCCTCAGAGAATATGATTTAAGTCCTCGTGTCGCGGCAAGAGGCCAGCTCTGACCCCAGCGAAGGACGCGTTTGGATTTTGCGAGAGAGCATATCCATTGGGAAGAGGCCGATTGGGAAAGAGTTCTCTTCACAGGTAAGTCTAGATTCTGCCTCTACCATTGTGATCGACGTTCCCTTGTATACAGACGTCCACATGAAAGATATGCTCAGTGCAATTTCCTGAATACTACTGGTTTCAGGGTAGGATTGATTATGGTATGGGGTGGAATATCTTTAACTGCTCGCACAGACCAAGTGGTCGTTGATAATGGAGCTATGAATGCTGATAAGTATATAAGGAACATTCTTGAAGAGCATGTAGTGCCATTTTCCCCATACATTGGTGAAAATTTCATTTTTATGGACGATAATGCCAGACCCCATCGTGCGCGCATCGTTCAGGAGTACCTTGAAGAGGTTGAAGTCTCTCGAATGGAATGGCCAGCAAGAAGTCCAGATCTCAATCCGATTGAGCAGGTTTGGGACAACCTCAATAGAAGGCTGAGAAGTTCAGAAAATCATCCAGCTACTCTTAATGACTTAGGAATCCAACTCGGAGAAATCTGGGAAGGATTAGATAAGAAAATTTGAAGATCACTCATTTTGAGTATGAACCGTCGTTGCCGAGCTGTAATTAACGCAAGGGGTGGAAATACCAAGTATTAAATCACTTATCAGCATTTCAGTATTTTGAACATTGTTCATTTCTCTTCTTTCACATAAGATTCGGTGAAATCCTGAATTTTTCTTCCATTTAATGTGTCTTGTTTCGTTCAAAACCTTCCCGAGAGAACATAAAAAATAAGTTATAAAGTCAATGTAGAGTTAACTTTCATTAAAATTGAGATTATCAGAATGTGCGTTAATTTTTTTGCGCAGTGTATATAGCCCGATATTCAAATAATATTAAAGATCTCCGTGAAATTCTTACTTCGAAATATCCAAATTGTCATCATAATTTTGAAAATTGTAGACTTGCGTGAAATAGGTTATGTTGTGTTTTTAGAAATATGACAGATGTCTTTATCGTGTTTGAGACGTAGATGTCAAAAATCCCATCAAAACTTCAAGACTTTCTATGGTTTGAGATCGAAACATGTATTACTTTCGAATGTCATGTAAGGTTGTGGTCATGGAAGAATAGCGCGATTTCTTTCGAGATAAATGAAAAGCAGTACCAACACTCAGATTTTCTATCGACAATTAGTGAACTGTTTGTAATTCATCGGACCCATCTCTCAAAAAAGGAGCTCGGACGGATAAAGAAAATTACACATTGATGTAGCAAGATAAAGATTAAATTTGAAAATCATGGAACTGATTTTAAAACCCTGAAATCTTGCATATGAAAGTTTTCAAATGGAAAAAAATCTAAAATGTTTCCCGAAATTATTACTTACAACCTAAAAAAATTAAATTTATCGATAGTCAAAATATTCTGTGATTATCCATAGACATCTAACAACACATCTTCTATAAAGTAACATCGATAAGTCACGTCAAATTTTGAATGCAGTTGTCTAAAGAGCCCTAACCTATATGTTATGTCACTTGTGACGTCGCGTAGTTTAAAAAAACAATTTTCTACGACTATTCCACTCTTTCCATTTTTAGTGAGGAAGTTTCCGTGGCAACGATCGTTTCATCTCGATGAAACTTTCAAACCGGCAAAACCAACAAGTTGGTTTTCCAGCGATAAAATTTTTGACGTTTCTCCAATTCATAGATAGCTTCGGAAATTAATATAATAGAGAAGAGAAAACAAACAACGTTTAGTTTATCTATGAATTCTAATTTGCCAAATAGCGCAATCCGTGTCAAATGTGACCATCTTACTTAATGTTAGACATTTTCTCGGGAAATAGTCATGCCGAATACCACTCGAGATGAAATTTGCGCAGGTAAAATTACTCTTGTAATATTCAAGTTTGTTGCTTTTCGGAAATTTCGCTCACGAAAATTTCCGAGCAACAAACTTTCATATTACAATCGAGAAATTTTGCCGGCGAAATTCCATCTCTAGTGGTATTACGTATGACTATTCCACTCTATTCATTTTTAGTGAGGAAGTTTCCGTAGCAACGATCGTTTTATCTCGAAAAAATTTTCAAGCCGGCAAAACCAACATGTTGGTTTTTCAGCGACAAAATTTTTTACGTTTCTCGAATTCATAGATAGCTTCGGAAATAAATATCACAGAAAGAACAAACAACGTTCAGTGGTTTAGTTAATCATATGATGAATTCTAATTTGCCAAATAGCGCAATACGCGTCAAATGTGAACATATTACCCTATTTTCTCGTGGAATATTCATGCCGAATACCACTCGAGATGAAATTTTAGCAGGTAAAATTTCTTTCTTGTAATATTCAAGTTTGTTGCTTTTGGAAATTTCGCTCATGACATTTTTTCCAAAATCACTCGCCTAACGGCTCGTGATTTTGATACAAATGTCATTTGCGAAATTTCCGAGCAACAAACTTTCACATTACAATCGAGAAATTTTGCCGGCAAAATTCCATCTCTAGGATATTACATATGAAAAAAAACCTAAAATGATTCCAGAAATAATTACAATCTAAAAAAATCAATTCATCGATGGTCGAAATATTCTGTGATTATCCATAGACATTAAACTACAGATCTTCTATGAAGTAACATCGATAAGAGCCATATCACGTCAAGAAATGTCAGAAAAATCCAACCTCAAAACAGTCGTCCCTACGTCGCGTCAAAACTGTGAACGCAGTTGTCTAAAGAGCTCTAACCTATATGTTATGTCACTTGTGACGTCTCGTAGTTGAAAAAAAAAAAAAAAATTCTATGAAAAAATTTCCGTTTCGATTTGAACTGACATTTAACAGAATTCTCTGCTCAGAAGATAAAATAATCTGTGGTTATCAGTTTGAACCATAAATCACGAGTGATTTATGGATGTCTAGCTTGATGAAACAGATGGATTATGAGCACTTTATTCGATGGTGGTGGACCAACATGTCATTACTGTTGTTATTGCACCGAAAGACAGAAAAACCAACAATTTCCTAATTCTGTGAAATTGTTCGACATTTGAGAATTGTTGGAATATAAAATTATCGGAAAGCAATCTGGATAAACAAAATGAACATTTTCATTCATCGAAATTATTGAAATGTTTGTAATTCATCGGACCCATCTCTCATAAGAAAGAGCTCAGACGGATAAAGAAAATTACACCTTGATGTAGCAAGATAAAGATTAAATTTGAAAATCATTGAAAAGATTTTAAAACCCTGAAATCTTGCATGTGGAAACACAAACCAAAAAATTAATTCATCAATAGAGAAATGCAAATTTCAATGTAGACCAATAATTCGAATATTGATGACATTGTACCAAAAAAGTCTGTTAACTCCAAATTTTCAAGCAAAAATACCAGAAAAAAATCTACCTGTGTGTGGGCAATGATCCTAACTACTTTGCAGTACTTGACGATCTTCTTCAAGTCCCTTTCAATTGACTTCTTTCCCAAATCATCGGACCATTTCTTTGAGGCCTTGGTGAAAGCCTTCTTCTTGCTCTTGTACCTGAAAGGAACAAGGAAATAATAACGATTCTTTATCGCCCCAAGTTGATCAATCAGATGTTCCGTTGTTGTTTTCTGGATACCTACCAATTCTTGTAGAAACGTCTGCGGCAATCCTCAGACAAATGCTCAGCCCAAACGGTGGCCAGAGCCCTGAGACCATGAGGAGTCTCAATGTACCCTACAACACCAACCACCATCATTGGTGGGGTTTCTATAACAGTAACAGCTTCGACGATTTCTTTCTTGTTGATCTCTGAAAAAAATTGGTAATGATGATTTCCGAAAGAGTTATGTTTTTCATTTCTCAGTTGGTAGCAGTGCTTTTGATAAAAACATAGAATTTCAGAACTGACAACCTAACTTCAGGCAGAACACAAAAAAGTTATCTGGGAATTTTTTTTCTCCATTCACTATATCAAAGAAAGCAGATATTCGAGAAATTGAATAAAAAAATGGTACAACTGAAAAAAAATTAAAAACAAAACTTCACACAGCTGTATATCCAACAAGTATTTATTTGATTTTGTTGTAAATATTTCATAAATGACAATTCTTCTGTGCCACCAATATTGAATATAAGATCTGTGTCCTCTTTCAATTCCATAGAGATAAATGAACATTGTTTATCATTACTTCGAATTTGAAAAATTAAATCAAGTTGCGTGAATATTTTGCTGAACTGGTCAGGCTTGAAGCTAAGAGCTTAAATTTTTTAATAATCTCAGTAAACTTGAGAAGTTCTCAAGTGGCGAAAATCAAACTCATTGTTGCCATGTTGACTTGGTTTATGGCTTATATAAAGGCGTCTGTGATTCTAGCATATTATTCTATGACTGCTATAAATTGATGAAAAAACAACTCTTCACATATATTTTTTTTATTATATTTGAGTAGCTGCTTGCAGTGTTTTATTCAGCCACACAATGCATTTTCGCAATTCAACTGATACTTACTTGATCCAGGACGATCTGCTTCACGAACTACATGGGTCATACCAGATTTATATCCCATAAATGCGGTCAAGTGAACGGGTTTTGAGGGGTCATCCTTGGGGAATGCCTTGACCTTACCACGATGTCTCCTGGACCTCTTCTTGGGATAGAATCCCATGGACCCATGTCGGGGCGCGCTGAATTTACGGTGAGACTGAAATGAGGTTATGTCAAATTGAAAAAAATGCCTCGGGCATATTTAGCCTAAAATATGTTGAAAATAATTCGAAAGTGACTCCCATGAAAGAATTCGAAAAAAAAAACAGTTTGAAAGCGAATAGAATGAAGCGGAAGCTTCAGAAATGTGGATTGAAAATTATGAACCACGTGCATCAGGAAACAAGATTTCGCGTGAAAAAACCTATATCTGGGTCACCGGTTCGAAAATAAAGTAGATTGATTATTGTGTTCGTTAAAATTTTCCAAAAATATTATGTATAAACATAATAATGTAAAATATTAAAAAGCAAATTCGTAACAACTCACCATTGCACGAAACACCGAACTGAAAGAGAAGGAACTACAATGACATAGAGAACGGAAAAACTGGTGCGTCAATTCGGACTATAGAACTTTTCTGTCAACGAATAATCACAGATTCTTTACTCATGCAGTATCAACTGGCAACACTGTAAAAGTAATCTGGCAGATTACTTTAAATCAAAGAATACCTATTCTGTGTTTAAATCGAATGTGTGAAAGTGACGGTGAGAATTATTCAATAGATTCAATAAATGTACAAATGCATATAAGTACAACTCCTTTCAAAGTTATATAGAGAGATAACTCGCAATGACGTACCTCAAGTATTTGGTCTCTTCTCATTCTAACATGAATTAGTATTAATAATAATAACATATGCAGTGCTCCACAAGAACCAAATGGCTCAAAATCTCTTCTTATTTCTAGAACCTACTATCAATCTTTGTATAATTGCATATTCAAATCTATTCTACTCGTGAATTATGGAACATCGCAAGTCACAACTTTTATTCAGGTTGACTGAAATATTGAATACTATTGAGCACTGAGCTATTGAAAGTCAAAACGTGACCAGTAGAGCTTCAAACTGCTCAATTTTCGAAAATAGTAAATATAAAGTTAGAATAAAATTAATGCTGAAATGTGTGTTGCAAGAATAGGCTTTAGGAAATGAAATGCGGCGTTGCCAAATTTCAGACATAGACCCCACAGAACACAGATAGACCAATGTGTCAAATTAAATCACGGGACCGTATTCAGAAATTTATCAGAAACAGAGCCGGATTAAAAACTGTTTCTGTATGAAGAGTATTGCAAATACATTTTTGAGTACTACCATTGAATTTTATGCAATGTTCCAGTAATTATTTGTTCAAAGGTGAATACTTTTTCAGACAACGACACAAAATATTGTATGTTTAGTTAAATATTAATAACCTCTTTTCTTTCATTTGTTTTTTTCAAAACAACCTCATTCAAATAAAAACAAAATCAAACAAATACATTTTATTGAAAAAGAAACGATAAATGAACACCTTATTCCAATGAACCTTTTTAGGTTTCATACCTAATTTAAAAATAAAATCAATTTATTTCTTGGGTGGTTTCTTCTTTAAACGCTTCCTGAGGAATTTTATCAATTTTGTACATATCCATGAACGACTTGATACCCTCAACCATATCATAATTGTTTGTCTCTAAGAATCTAAAAACAAAACATAATAATAAAAATTTTATCTCGACGAATCCTGGAAAAGTTTAATGCTCTTCAAAAAGAAATCATCCGAGAAATATTCTTACCTTTTTGACCACGAATTCGAGAGTCCAGTAACAACTTTAAAGACTTGAATTGCCCTAATCTTATCTTTCCAATGGTCCGGCAATGGCAGTTTGAAATTTAGAACAGGACGAGCTACTCTGAACGACACAGATACTTGATGAGAAAGGGCGTTGTAAACGTGGAACATATCGTTTATTATCAAATAATTTCCGTTGTAGTTGGCAAGAGCAAAAGTTCTCGAGAAACCCAGGTATCTTTCGGAAGCTAGAACTGATTCTAGGTGTTCACGAAAGACTCCACACACGTTTATTATCATTGATTTTTCCTGAAATTTAAACATTTCAAACACTGATTCGAATATTGAATTTTCATCAATATGATAAAGTAGATAGGTATTTTTTCTTAGACTGTAGAAAGAGGAGAAGCACCCTTCAATAATAAATAGTGAATCCAATTTTCAGAATCATCATAACTAATGACGTTATAGTTATAGTGACAGGCGGGGATCATAACTATAACGTCATAACTAATGACGTTTCGAACAGTGTTGTCAACGCGATATCGCTTTTCATTGCGTATGAAAAGTGAGATTTTGATTTATTTCTGAATATTATCATCAAAATACGTTGAAAAAATGGTTCGTATGTGTCTTGTTATTGGTAAATTAGACTATTTGAATCCTGTTTTGAGTTTACACAGCTATGTTCTACTCTTATCATTTTGAGTGGCATAGATTCTTCGATTATTATAATTCCATTTTTCAGATTCCCTCTTGACATTGAGAGAAGGAAAATCCATTCTGAATTTAGCTGACTCTGTTCACCTAACTCAGAATCAGTTCAATTGTTCAAAACAGAGTTCATTCACTTGTAATTTTACTCCCAGTCTTCAATACCGATAACACCACGCCACTGGACCTTTCAAAGTTAGATTCTGCAATGTTGTCATGGCAGTTTAAAATGATATTGCTATCCATTATGCTATGTTCGTCCATTAATTGAAAACTGACTGAATTTTGGCTTCACCAATTCTCGAATTCATGAATGAGATGCTGTGTCTCCTCTTTCTATGCTTTAAGTATTTTTATAAAAAAAGAAGATAATCATTTACTTACTGAATTAAAAATAACATCAATTTTGAAGTTGTAAAGGTCATGTTCCACTTGAGGTAGATCAAGTAGTTTTCTAGTGATAGTTTTATTCCCCCTTAGCAAGTATTGGTGACTTCTTGCCACATCAGCCATAGACAATAAATTTCTACAATTCATTTGGTATGGCCGCAGTCTAAACATGAAAAATTAAAAATTCAGAGCAAATATGGAAAAATACTGAATATTGCTTGAAGGTCATCTTTGTGGTATCTAGCACTGCTTTTTCATACTTGATCGGTCCAACTATATTTGGCATCCATATAAGGACAATTTCCTGATCTTTGAATTGCACGATGATAATGATCTTTTGAGCAATCCATTTCATTGATTTACATTAGAAATTCGAGTCTAACTGAGCGAATACTTCGGGAGATAATGAAATTCTTCACAATATTTTTTTTTTATTATTTTAATCAATCAATATTCAAGAATTTTGGCACACACTTAGAAGTAGCTCTTATACAGCTTTTCAGCAAATTTCATCCTTGTCGGACATACAGGGTGCCCATTTAGGAACTTAACCGAGCCATTCACATTCCAAATTTTAAGATTCTACACTGTGCTAAAAAATTAACGCACATTCTGAAAATCTCAATTTTAATGAAAGTTAAATCTACATTGACTTTATAACTTATTTTCTATGTTCTCTCGGGAAGGTTTTGAACGAAACAAGACACATTAAATGGAATAAAAATTCAGGGTTTCACCGAATCTTATGTGAAAGAAGAGAAATGAACAATTTTCAAAATACTGAAATGCTGATAAGTGATTTAATACTTGGTATTTCCACCCCTTGCGTTAATTACAGCTCGGCAACGACGGTTCATACTCAAAATGAGTGATCTTAAAATGTTCTGGTCTAATCCTTCCCAGATTTCTCCGAGTTGGATTCCTAAGTCATTAAGAGTAGCTGGATGATTTTCTGAACTTCTCAGCCTTCTATTGAGGTTGTCCCAAACCTGCTCAATCGGATTGAGATCTGGACTTCTTGCTGGCCATTCCATTCGAGAGACTTCAACCTCTTCAAGGTACTCCTGAACGATGCGCGCACGATGGGGTCTGGCATTATCGTCCATAAAAATGAAATTTTCACCAATGTATGGGGCAAATGGCATTACATGCTCTTCAATTATGTTCCTTATATACTTATCAGCATTCATAGCTCCATTATCAACGACCACTAGGTCTGTGCGAGCAGTCAAAGATGTTCCACCCCATACCATAATCGATCCTCCCCCGAAACCAGTATTATTCAGGAAATTGCACTGAGCATATCTTTCATGTGGACGTCTGTATACAAGGGAACGTCGATAACAATGGTAGAGGCAGAATCTAGACTCATCTGTGAAGAGAACTCTTTCCCAATCGGCCTCTTCCCAATGGATATGCTCTCTCGCAAAATCCAAAAGCGCCATTCGATGGGCTGGGGTAAGAGCTGGGCCTCTTACCGCGACACGAGGCCTTAAATCATATTCTCTGAGGCGATTTCTTATTGTCTGAGTGCTAATTTGCACCTCATGAGTTTGCTCAAGCTGATTTTGAAGGAGGCGAGCGGTGCAAACCGTTGTCTCAACGAAGAAACTCTCAAGTAACGTTCTTGAATGGCAGTTGTTACCCGTGGTCTACCCTGTCCTGGTCTTCGGACATTCATACCTGTCTCCCTGAATGGCTGCAACATTCTGGACACACTTGTATGGGAAACTCCAAACCTTTCTGCAATTCTTGTGTATGTCCACCCTTCTTCTCGCAAAACTACCGCTTGGGCACATTCCTCTTGGGTCAAATTGCGTGTTTCGCGTTGCATAGCGATCGAGTGTAGAAAATCAAACGAAAGAAAAACTATTGATCACTAGAATTGATCGAGAACAACTGATTTTAGAATGGAGCCAATACATTCAAAATCTGATAATATCATCTTTTTTTTTATTCCTGCTGGGAGAAAACATCTGTATTGAAGAAAAACGTTGAAAGTGGATAACATATGCATGCATAATTCTGATAAAAATAATTATCATTGAGAACACCTTCAGTTGTAGAATAAATTTGAGATTTCCATAATGTGCGTTAATTTTCTTGCGCAGTGTACTATTGCGCTTGATGTACGGACATAATTGAATTATTATTATTATTATTATTTGTCCACTAATTCTGCATCAGCGAGTCCATCTTCATTGTTTTCAGCCAAACCACGATCTTGTCCATAGGAAGAAGCGTACAAAAAAAACTTACCTTTGTGTAGATAAATATGTCAAGCCAATACCGCAATTCTAGAACAAAAAGTGTTTCCGAAGTGCTTACCTTGCATCATTGGACGTGGTCTGTCCAATCCTGTACATGTTCGTCATCGAAAACATCCCATTTGGATGATACAAGTCTTCCAGCGATTTTCGATCTCTATCGAAAAGATTGAAATATGTTTCGATGAAATTGTCCACATTGACGAAAGTGCTTGGATCGCACAAGTAATTCTTGTGGAATATAGGAACCCCGTCTCTTTGTATGATTTGGCCGTCCTGTACAAGTTGAGAAATAATTTGTATTTTGTTTTCTCTTTAAATAAATGGACGAATTGTTAGGACTCACTATCATTTTTAGACTCGGGAATATATTCCTCAATTCTGCCACGTAAGTGTACTCGTCCATTTTTTCACAAATCGGGTTCCCATCCAGGTCTATCGAAGTTAACTTCAAGTTTTTGATACAACTGAAAGTCGATAGATCTTCAATCTGAAAGTGTTAATTTTTGGAAAGATGAAATTTGTTAATGTTGAACAACGCTCAACATTATGTATGTTTCTTGTCTAATTCTTACTTAAATACGTGAATTTTTAATATACAGGGTGTCCCAGAGTATGAGTAACAAAATACTAGGATAGTAGTACTGACTAGTAGAGCCCCTAGATCTACCTATTAAGGTCGGCGTTTAAAGCGAGTTGGAAAGCTCAGCCGATAGAGGCGCCACCGTCCATTTTATGGATATCTCCATAGAACATGCACTATCACTATCAAGTTCTATGAATATCTCTCTAATCATGAATGAAATGTACAATGGCGCTCTCTATCCGAAAATCGCCGAACTATGGAAGCGAATTTGTGGGTAAAGCAGGAACTTTTTCCCGCCAAAAATTGAATTTGGCCATTCTCTGCCAATTCCGTATTTCAAGTTAATCTTCTGAACGAAATTATCAGTAGATTCCCTTTCAATCGGAAGTGGAACTATTTTCATGGGTCTTTCTGTTGAAATAAAACAGAAGCATGGGTTGGCTCATTTTCTTCTATTTTTGAAAGAAAAAAAATTTACTGTGGGAATGAAATCGATTAAAATTATTTCAACAAGAACCCTAATCCTTTCTGAGTTCACCCACAAAATTTCAGTTCTCAAAATGAAACCGTTTTCGAAATCAACTTGAAATAAAAACACACTACATTGAACGCCCACCTTAAGTAGTTCAATTAAAAGGTTTCTTGCAATAATTCCAAAATGGCTGAAGATATTTCGATGCGATTCAAAACAGTCACACTGTTCGCTTAAAGCTGACTTTTAATATTTCTTGCATGTTCCAAACATTTGAGGGCGTAGATAAAAATGTTATTTCATATTACACGTCCCCCAACTTGAACGCCACTGATGTCTCCCCAAATTTACGACGAGATTCCAATTCTTGAGGAATATTCTTCAGAAATGATACTCTTTTGGTAGAAAGCTCTGAATATCATAATTTTCAAGAAAAATGACCTCAAAAATTTCAAAGATTTGATTTTTAATCCATTTGAAATTACAAAAAGCACAGATGTGAAGTAGCGCACGTTCATCCATCTTATGGGTAGATTCGCGTTCAAGAGTACAAGGAGAATTAAATTGAATTCTCTAAATTTGAACAACTTGCAAATCCGACTTGAAAACACATTTAGGGCTTTTTTTTCAAATAAAAATCCACTTAATTTTGATAATTTTCACTGATCTGATATTCCTCAGAGTAAAATTGACTGAAAATATAAAAAAATGTCCCTAAAAACAGTTTTTCAAGCAAATAACCATTTTTATATCTTCATGAACAAAGTTAACCCTAAAATCCCATTAGGCAATCCAAACCACGTGGCGCCATGCCTCCAGATAACCAATAATTTTTCTGACAGGTCGCTGGCTTGCAGTAAATATGAGGAATTTTATTATCTTATATGCATTTCATGAGTGAACGAGTGAGTTTTCATGGTTTCTAATATCAAAAAGTATCCTGAAGTATCACTGACGAAGAAAATTTCACTCAATCGTATGATTACAACTTTTAGTATTGGGAGCCCGAAGAGATTGAAGAGAAAGTATTGGAGAAGGAATATTAATCAGAGCTCTGTCCCTGTAACTTCTTCATCCTTTTATATGATATAAATTTAAATATTCATCAGTTTTACATTTCACATGAACTGAATACTGCTTATTTCAGTGTCTACGAAGACACATTCACTTTAGTTTCTCATCTTCGATATTGTCAAGTCTTGATGACTGCTGACCCAATTTCCTTTTGTTTCCTGATAAGTCACTTAATATGTGTATAATACATCAAGTTACACACACTGGGTGTTCCAAAGACCAAAATAGGTATTCAAGAAAATCCTCATAATTTGAACAACTTGCACATCCAACTTTGGCACACATTTATGGCATTTTTTATTGAAAATGCACTTAATTTAAATAATTTTCACTGGTCTGATATTCCTAAGAGTAAGATTGACTAGAAATATCGAAAAAATTTCCACATAAAACAATTTTTCAAGCAAATAAACGGTTTTAATGTCTACATGAACAAAGCTAAATTTGGTTTGTTTGACCACCAGCTAACCTCCAAAAAATATTTGACAGGTCGTTGGATTCCCTTATTAGGCATTCTAAATCACGTGACCTAAAATGGCGTCTGCTGAGGGCAAACCATAGACAACAAGTTGTCTATGGGGCAAACAACTTTCTGAAGTGTCATAACACGTCATAAGGAACCTGGTGTTATTTGACAGAACAACACCAACGTATTGTTTGCCCCATAGAACTTATAGTACATGTACTATGAGTTCTATGGTTTGCCCTCAGCCGCCATATTGAGAATTTGTTTTGGCAGGTCATTAGAATGCCCTATTGTTTGACCACCAGCACTAACCTCAAAAAATATTTGACAGGTCGTCTAATGTACAAAATAACCTAAATTCTCCCGAAAAAAAAAGTTAGGACCCATGATTCACGAAAATTTGTTCTCATTTCATCAATACTATCTACCCTATCAGCTTGTTACGCCCGCTCTAGAACACCCTGTATACCTAACGTCAAATAAGCACATTTTGTATCAAACGATGCATAAGAACATCACGAAAAAGTTTACAATTCTCCTCAAATTCAGCATAAAACCTCTAATTTACCTTATTTTTCCTCAAGTCCAAGTGTTGCAGATGCGTGAACTTCCATAAAACTTCCAGAGCATCCAGAGAACTGATACCGTTATCTTTCATCGTGATGCTGTTAAAGTGAAATTGGTGTATGGTTGTTGCGGCACTGAGTACGTCATAAAGAACTTTAGGTATAGATAACGATAGATAGTCGGGGGTATCTAAAATTCAATTCATTCCTATGTAGGGCGTCCAAATTCAAGAACAGGAAGGTTACAGATTATAATGAACAGTTCTTTTAGTTCTAAATAATTACCCAATGGTATATTCTACTCTAAATTAGTTTGCTTTAAAACATACATACATGCTCAAAAATATTTCAATCGTTTCTATTTCCTTGATTTTGAGAATTTTTGTATAACCCCAAATTACAGAAGCTCATTTAAGTAATACAAAAACCTTACCTTTATTTTTGAGAAAACTATCCAAATTCAACATTTTTTTTATTGGATCAGTCAAGTTCTGCAGGATCGGTCTTATTCTCTCAGTTATATTTATGTTCAATTCGTTCACATTTGAATAAGCCAAGATAAGTTCAAAAACGAACTGAAAATTTAAAGAAAATTTCACAATAATCCTCTCGATAATTGCGTTTACTTTCTCAACTTACTGGATGGTTAGGATCGACAGGATCAGGAATCATCAAATTACATCTACATAGTGCATGAATGGCTTCGGCACAATCTCTAGCGATGAACATGTAGTCATTTCCATTCCCAAGACGCTCAAAGCCTAATGGAATCAATTCATGTGGATAAAGGTATTCTACTATATTTTGAAGGATTCGACTTTTTTGCACATTCTCACTAGCATGGACCTAAAAAATATATCTTGGATTGAAAGTTCTTCCAATTTGTATTCGAAAACTCTCACAATGAACCCATGCCAAACATTTGGATCGTACGTATGCTTTCTTTTAGCTGGGTGCGTAACTAAATTCGTCTGATTCAAGATTATGCCCTTAGTCTTATGTTCTTTCTTAATTATTTTGGCGGTAATCACCATTTTCATTTCATGCAGAATTCCAAAAGGTAATAAAATCAATAACAATAAATATAACCTCAAATCTTGATAGCTCTGTGATCATAGAATCTGAATAACCACAGAGTTGTAAGATAAGCACACAACCACAGCCATTTCGAGAACAAGCCATGAAAATACAATTTAGCAACCATGGAAATATTTTGCTGAATGGTTTATTGTCCATTTGTCCATAAATGATTTGAGGATATCGTCTGAGAATGGAGGAAACAAAGAAACTCTTCAACATCAATCATTTATTTATACTATTTGATTTCTCATTGGAACATTTCTCTCTAGTTTTACACATTGTATAATACTGGTTACAGATGGACGCACTCCAATAGAAGAGATACATAAACATCAATAGTACCTTACTTATGGTCAATATCACGATACAAATAAGTATCGTGCTCGAAACGTACTTTCGCTTATTTCATTTTTCTATTCACTCAGTTACCCTTCTTCGTACATACAGCGTGTCTCTAGATAGTCCGCAAAAACCATAGATTTATGTTTAGTGAAACTTTCATGATTTGCTGTAATTTTCAAATTTTAGTTTTTGGAAAATCGTATTTCGTATCGACTGCATTTTACAAAATTTTGAAAATATTCTCCCATGTTCGAAATTATTTACACATGATCCAACAAGCCTTTTTGGTGTATTCGTAACATTTTAAGGAGCTTTTAAACGAAGAGGGGCAACCGAATGAGAAAAGTCAACAGTTCTAAACTCTAACATACAAAAAACATCATGAGTTCCGAGCCAGGTAAGTTCCTGGGCCTTATGTACACTTTCCACGTAGTTATTTGTTCAATACTTAGGAATCACTTCAATATTCTCTATAAAAATCCATATTAATATGTGCATACATGAACATATTGAGTAGTTATGTGTTTACCGTCACTTTATGTTTCCAATTGACTAAGTAGATATTGTTTGCTTGATAAATCACTGTGCTTCTGATACAAAATAGATGCTATACAAGTAAAAATTGACTCTCAATTATGAATTAGGATAAGCTACGTTCACAATATTCGAAGTGATCTTAATTGTTCCGTCAATATTAACAACCTTTAAGTCAATAATGTGCAGTAAACATTTCACTCGGTATCTGATTTCCCAGAGGAACATTTCGTATAAGTATATATTTAACGATAAAAAAATATAAACCTTCTTAAAATGAAGGGTTAATAATCTTAAAGCACAAACACAGTTTCGAATCGATATAGGTAATGTTGTTCAGTACAATAATTATTTTATAACGTTGAAAAGTTTATACCAAAGTGTGAGAATTCGTATGTGAATGAGGAAATATTACAAATGTATAAAAGTGGTGATGTAAGAAATTGTAAAGTACTTGAAACAGAAATTTTTTATCAGTATACGTTCGAAATGAATATACGATTTTTTATGAATAATTTGAACATATGCGCCGAGTAAAGGTAGAGGCGATTCCGCCAAAATTTTAATAATCCTGCTAGCCCAAATTTTCTAAGAGTTATATCGAGCTGTGTTGATCCACTCTGTATCAACATTTCAAATTCTCAAATACTTATAAAATACACACATTTCATTGTCGAATCAACGTTAACATAGATACAAACAATTTACATATTTTAACAAAGTCTTTAAATTATTTTTTTTATTCAACACATCTCTTAGGTTATAGGGGATTCGCGAATTT
This sequence comes from Adalia decempunctata, assembly GCA_951802165.1. Classification (NCBI taxonomy): domain Eukaryota; kingdom Metazoa; phylum Arthropoda; class Insecta; order Coleoptera; family Coccinellidae; genus Adalia; species Adalia decempunctata. The sequence continues at coordinate 1,624,245 of OX637695.1, read as the reverse complement.
CAGTTGGACACAGATTTTGTACCCTTTGAGGATAGCTACAAGATCGTTTCAGAAAAATACAAGAAATAAAATATTGAGAACATACGAAGATTATCTTATATTCTACTTGAGTTGGCATCTCTTCTCTCAGACTTTTATTGGTCTTCATTATATTTTAATCACAATATAAATATAGGTAATACGTGCGAAAAATGGGCAGTTTTAAAACGCCTTTTTTTTCAGTAATTTCATGTAATTCGAAATAGCTACACCATTTTCAATATCCCTAAATTTTGATCAAGATGAGAGAGTATAAAATCTCTCAAAATTAATATCTTCGGTATATTCACTCAATTATACAAGAGAAGTTGTGTTAAGTGAAATAAAAACTGGCCTTTTCAAGCAAATTGTGCAAAAAAGTAAATACCGAAGACATTAATTTTATGGGTTATTTCTTACTCACTCTGTATATTTCAGTTTTTCAAATCACATGAGAGGAGAAAAAGAATTAAAACTTGAGATAGGCATAGAATATTGAAACCGAAATGATATGTTGCCTCAATGTTCGTTAGTGACCTCTTCATAAAAAATTAACAACTGTATTTTCAAATTTTGAACGACACAGTCAATCCATATTGTTGCCCTACTTAAATTCTTATCAAAATTACTTTTCTTGCGCATCTAACCCATATAACACGAGTATACAGGATGTTTCCCAAGGTGAGTTTTAACTTGCAACAGCAAAATATAAAATACCATCTCACAAAATATCGCCTTTATAAAACTTTCAAGATTGCACAGTTATTAGTTTGAAGGGACGTCTATTCAAAAAATCAAGTAATGCGGGCCTGTTTAGGCAATCCAACCACATAATTCTATGAATCCAACGAACTGTCAAATACTTTTTGAGGTTAGTGCTGGTGGTCAACGGGTATTCATCAGCTTTGTTCATGTAGAAACCGTTTATTTGATTGAAACATTGATTTACGTAAACATTTTTTTGATATTTCTATTCAATATTACACTTAGAAATATCAGACCAGTGATTCAAATTAAGTGCATTTTCAATAAAAAAATGTCATAAATGTGTGCCAAACTTGGATGTGCAAGTCGTTCAAATTGAGAGGATTTTCTTGATTATTTTGGAACACCAAGTGTGTGTAACTTCGTGTATTATCCACATATTAAGTGACTTACCAGGAAACAAAAGGAAATTTGGTCAGCAGTCATCAAGACTTGACAAAATCGAAGATAAGAAACTAAAGTGAATATTTCTTCGTAGACACTGAAATAAACAGTAATCAGTTCATGTAAAATGTAAAACTGATGAATATTCAAATTTTATATCATATAAAAGGATAGAGAAGTTACAGGTACAGTGCTCTTTCTGCAATACTTTTTCTTCAATCTCTTTGGGTTCCCAATACTAAAAGTTGTAATCATATGATTGAATGAGTTGCTTCATGAAATTATTTGATATTAAAAATCGTAAAAACACTAAAAACTCACTCGTTCATTCATGAAATGCATAATATAATAAAATTTCTCATATTTACCCCTAACCAGCGACCTGTCAAAAACGTTTTAGGTTAACACTGGTGGAATAATCACGTGGTTTGGATTGCCTAATGACGTTTTCTTCGAACTATTCGCGATCAGGTCCGGCTTTTCGCGTATTACCATATTGCCCTTTGATACTTTTACAAGGGAAATTCGTGGAATGGTATAGTTTGATGAGTTCTGTTGAAAACATACTTTGAAAATCACCCTGCAATGTGGTTTGTTGCTTTTAGAACGTTGCGTTGAAAATTCCTGTATTACAAAAATATATCTATTGTCCACAGATGTGTAAATAATTTTTAGTTTCGAGAGTTTAATCGAAGTAAGAAACAAGGAGGATTTCAGACCGGTTTGGTTGGAGACCTCAATTCGTTGACCTGAAGAGCTTCATCTATAAAAAAAGAGACACCTCTTGTTTCAACCCTCAATTCTTATTGACCGCCAGTTCCTCAGGCTCCAAAGAAGGATCTTCCTCCGCTATGAGCCTCAATCTCACCGTATCATCCACAGGGTCGTAAATCGCACTGGTTATCGGTACAAAAACGTTCTCGACCTCCACACTGTCGACTTTAACGGGCGGCGAAATCATCTTCCTGTCGTTCAAGGAGACGGTAGAACACTTTCTGGAAGAGACCAAAGTTCTTTGTTGCGTCTCGATTTGACCCTCGCACGTCCTGTCCGATTTGTAATTGGTGGTTCTGGGACCTAACCTGTTGGCCGTTTTATCGAAGCACGGCAGTACCAGTTTGAATTCTTTGCGGAAGTTTTCGTTGAGCCACGCGTACAAAAATGGGTTGTAGCAGGTGGAGGACATTGCGATGGCGTGTACTAGGAAGAATATGAAGAGGCTGTACTCCCAGTTGTCTATTTCTGAGTAAAAATCGAAGATGACGTTCACGGTGTTTAAGGGCATCCACGAGATGAGGAAGATGGCCACCATGGCTATCAGCATCCTGTTTGTTCTTCGTTTTCTTTCTCTATCCGCTTCTTCTTTCTTCGATGTCTTAGATCCCGGTTTGCTCTTAGCTCTATCGTTTAATTTGACTGACACGCAGATGTAGCAATATGCCATTACCAAGAAGGGTATGGCGAACTGCATGGTGGAAGTGATGCCGCCGAAAATCTTCCTGATGGCATCGTTAGGCCAGTTTTCTTCGCAGTAGTACTTGGTACCGCCTTTCGTTGTGTTACCACCGCCTACGTGTTTCGTGTAGTACCCGTAGGGCAGAGTTACGATGATGGCGAAGAACCAGATGGCGATTATGATCACCACGCACGTCGTCAGCTTCATCCGCGGGTGGAACGGGTAGATGATCACCAAGTACCGATCTATCGCTATAGAGGTCAAGGTCAAGGTCGAAATATACACCGATATGCTCTGAACGAACGTCAACAAGTGACAGATCAGACTTCCGAAGATCCACTTACCCAAAAACGTGTAAATGGGGGTGAACGGCACGGCGAAAACGCACAACAAAATGTCCGATAACGCTAAGTTGGTAATGAACAAATTGGTGACTGTCTGCATGGCCTTGTTCTTGATGACGACGTAACATACCAAGACGTTTCCGAAGATGCCGAGGATGAAGATGGAGGTGTATACCAGCAGGAACACGACTTGGACGAGGTTGTTGTCGATGAGATCGTCGTCGTTGGTGTTATTCATTTCGGTCCTGCTGGTGTTGATGAGAACTCCATTTCCCATGGTTTTGGCTGGTTGAGGGCGGTGTCTTCACGATGTCGAGAGGAGGAGCGACTGTTTGGGTGGTTGGGGTTGAAGAGGACGCGTCGAAGGTGCCATTTGTGGAAATCTGTGAAGGAATTCCGGAAATGAATGAAGATTGAAAAATATTAACAAAGAGGGCCTTTAGATTTTGTTGTGAACGATAATGAAGGGTTTTTCGATAAGAGGTGTTATTTTGAAACATCCCGCAGTTTCGGTAGATGTCATTTTTGACATTTGACAAAAAGAAACTACGCCATTGATAAAAATCGTGCAACCCATATATTGAGCCCGAACCGTCCTTGTCGAAAGCTGCCTTCTTTAACTAAGTGTTGATTTTGATCAGACCAATAGTGCATATTGTGCCTATTGATAATTCCACAATTTTCGATTCGAGCTTCATCAGTCCAAATAATATTTTCATGGAAAAGGGGATCTTCTTCTACTTAACTCAAATACCAATTGCAAAATTGAATCCTCCTTTCAGAGTCCTCATCTTGCAAATGGTGTATTTTGCGATATTTGTAAGGGTGAAATTCATTGCTTTTTAATATGTTCAATGCATTTCGACGTTTTAATTTTTTCCTCTTCTAGTTTTCTGGATGATATATTGGGATTGATCGTTACAGCTCCAATGATATTAAGAGTATTCTCCTCTTCATTTTCTTTGTTATATGTTTTCGGACGGGATTTTGTGAACTTCCATAATTTTTCAGATTGTGAACTAAACGCTGGCTATATTTTTCACTGGGTTGCTGCCGTTCAGGATATTTTTCGAAATAGACTTCCCTTGCGACTCGGCTATTTCCATTCGATTGAATATAGCACACCAACATATCGAATTTTTCATGATTTGGAATATTTCTAGCCATTTTGGATGAGTTTAATAGATAAACTAAGTATTTCTAATCTTAAGAATAATCGCTTGTAACATTCCAAGTTTGTAAATCCTAGGATATATTATTTGAAAAGAGAAAAAAAGGCAAACCCTACCCTGCTCTGGTGAGCTGGCTAAAGGTAGAATTACGTTAAAGGGGGTTTTATACTTATATTTTTGGCTTGTGATGTGATCGTCTAGATTGGTAGAATTCTATGTTATGTCGTAGTAATTCAGATTCGTAATAACTCAGATTAGTGAAATATAGGATGGGAAATAATGAGGTGAAATAGATAAATAATACACTAGATTGGATATAAAGATGGAACAAGAGCCTTTATTCGTCCAGCACCATAGTTCGAAGAACCATAGCTATATGAAGGAAAAACGAACGAGAATCAATTGAAACTCAAAGCAAGAAACCTTCTAGCATTACAGATGATATGTTTCTAATCCATAGAACAATTATTAATAAGACGAGCACTGGTGATATGTACAATATGGAGCTTCCTATACTCCGGTAAGGTTATTACTGGCACAATTGTGTAAAAAGCAGAATCCAATACATCCAAAGTTATCCAAAGGTTATAGGCATATAGAGTGTGTCACCTGATTATTAATGAAGTTCATAAGCAGTATCCTTGTAGTTCCTAGTGTGAGAATCCTTCCTTCTAAGTGTTATGTGTGAGATCCTAGCAGTCGCGTTGGTTTGGAAGTGACGATAAAGTACTTATATTTCCTGTTAACTGATGAACGGTGGAACCAGATCGAAGCAATCCTTCACTTGCCTGGCTCGCCATGGCCAGAAGACGAGGCTATGTTTACTGGGGACGTTCGTTATAGAACTCCCAGAGGAATTCTCACTGCCACTGTTGTGGGGGATGTTTTCCTTGGCACAAACGATATAAACAGTTTATCCTAGGCCTCCAAACGAGTGATTATTGTACGTAAAATAAAGCACCAACTCCAAATGCCTATACCGTAGTGTCGAGTGAATAGTTAAATGTGCAGTAGGCCTTACGAACAGTATAAGAATATTCCAAATGGGTTGGTAGCAGAACAGGGTTCAACAATATTCAATAGAAATGCAATAATAAAATAGAACAAGCTTACATGAGATTAAATCCTGTGAAATGAAACAGTTATTTAAATGGAGATCGTGTACATACCAGATAACAAAGAAGCGTCTTTGAAATATACTTAAATGGCGGATTCCTAGAAGAGGAACCCCATTTCGAAGGAACACTATTGTGAACCAGAATGAAAGTGAAACGAATAGCCGCAGTCGAGTGAAAGTGAAGTAAAAAAAAGCCCTTCCCTTCGTTGTCGTTTCGGAGGTTAGTTTTTCTTCCACAGAATCGTATTTCTTCGATGGTCACAGAAGAAGGAGTTTACTTCATCGTGGATCTTCGATATGATTAAAATCTCCTATTTATAAAGATGCGAATTGCCTAAAGTATTGATTGAAGTCGTACTAATATTCATCATTCATAGAATTATAAAATAATATCAAATAAGTTCATTCAACGTAGTTCCACGTTTCGACAACAGACGTTGCAAAGTTGGAAGCCATGGAGTCTGGCAACGGTGCATTTTATTTTATTGCAGTGTAGGAAATTCAGATATGTTACAGTAGAAACTTCGCCATTAGTAAAAATGGAACGATTCACGCTTCAACAACGCATTGAAATTATTAAAATTCGCTATAAAAATGGTGAAAATTTTGCAGAGACGGTTTGTGAAACTGGAACATTTTAGGGTCGTCGTGAAGCACCTTGTCGAACCGCAATACTGAAATTGGTGGAAATATTTGAGCTGTTGGAACAAGTTAGCGATGTGAAGATTAGAACACGTGCACGTCGCTCAAGAACAGCCGAGAGTATTGCTGCTGTAGCCGAAAGTGTTGAAGAAAACGCAGGTTTGTCCATTCTTTGTCGTTCTTTGGAATTCCACAAACGTATTTTGCATAAAGATTTGGGTCTTAAGGTTTATAAAGTTCAATTAACACAAGAATTCAAGCCGGCCGATCATCAACAACGTCGTGTCTTCGCTGATTGGGGTCTTTGAAACGCATGAAAATGATCCGGAATTCCAATTTTACCCGCAGAAATTTAACGAAAAAATCATTAATTTCAAGAATAATCTGAATGCGTCTCTGAATTAAATATCATCGAATATTATTCCTTCTCTGGTCTTTAAACGAGTTTACAATGTTGTCACAATATTTATCAACTTTGTCGAGATATTTTAATAATAAAATCCCACAAATGTGAGAGATAAAATTGAACACCAAGGAGGATTTAACACGCACAGTTTCTATTGAAAATTCATAGTTACCGGTCCATATTGAAGTTAAATGTCGATGAAATACAAAATTCGGATATGAATGATGAATCTCAACACAAACTACTTATTAAATTGAAATTAATGAAATACCTGATAATCTGTGGCGATGTTTCTATCTAAACAACATCCTCTTGGAATTTTATAAACTCGACACGGTTGAAATTATATTAATTCACTTCACGTAATAATCACATTAGAACAATAATCCACTGAATGTAATGAATGTATTCAGAACTTCACATAATGTTTACAGTTTGTTCAGAGACTGCTTTGTTATTAGATAACCAATATTTCGGTTTCCGCTCTACGCATGCGTGGTAAAATTTGGCGACAAAGTCGATTTATGATGGAAACGGCAGAATTCATAGATATTTATACCACGGTACACAAATGTATCGTGATTTATACTATGTTTCGTAAAAAATCCTTAACCTCAATGAAAATATCAGCAAGCTGGCAACATCTTCTTCAAATTTCTGTGCAAGAATTCACAGAATCGATACAAATTAGATTAGGTTAGGTTGTTTAATAATAAATCTGAATGGAAAGTCTTTCTTCATGATATTGTTTGGGAATTTCGAGGAAAATATGAACTATTTATTAGTGTTTACAAACTAATCTGCAGAAAAATGGAAGAAGGAACTTATTTTGGTGGAATAAATGTGGCTTTTTAGTTGCAGATATAATCCGATGAAACTAACTGTTTTGGTTGAAATTATCATGTTTGCATCATTTTTATTCCAATAAGGTTAGTACTTGAGTATTCCCTAAATGAATAAAGTCAATTTTATCGAGAAATATGAACTTTGAATCAATTCCACAGTATCATTTCAGGGACGTAATTAGCACAATTTTTTTTTCAAATGGCTATATCTTTTTAACAGAGCCGAATTCGGAAAAATGGAAAATGAAATAAAGGTTTCTTTTGACCTCAAGAATGTTCAGTTAAAATATATGTACAAGTCAAAGACTCACCCTGTATATAAAAGAAAGATGTTGGTTACACCATTTATAACTCGAGATCGGATGGACTGTTTGTTATGAAACTTCACATATGGATTCGTCTACGGTCTGGTTATTATAAAATACAATAAAATTTTGAAAACATCGATGAAATGTTTACTTAAACAGGAAATGCTTTTCCTTCTTTTGCGTAAGGCCACTAGGTGTCGCTACAGTTACAGTTACGCTACAGATTATTCGTAGGTACTTTATTTGATATTCTCCCTGTTGGAAGACGATGTAAACAAATAGTGTGTAATTTGAGTTGGCTCCAACTCTGTGCTGTGGACCACAAAAATGTCTTAGTCAAGAAGAAAAATAAGAAAACGTCTTAGCGTATTTGTATTCTGTGAAGTGAGATTAAAGTTCCATAGACAAAGTACCTCAATTCGAATTTTCAGCGTGGTATTGGCAGAACTACAGTGATCAGAGGTAATTAATCATTGGAACTATTTCTCATCCATATAATTCGATCGCGATTTATATTTTTATTAAGGTACAGCAATGAGAAAACTGTAAAGCATTCAAAGAAAAATTATATGTTCAACAATAATTAGATACCGCTTGAATAAAGAGAATTCTTTTCTTGCAAATAACAATGTTACTAAAATTTTGTATATTTTGCCTTATTAATTTCCTGCTTGAAAAAATAGCAATGATTAGTTGATACAACTTTAACGGTGTGTTTCACAAAGCGTAATCACCGGTGATCGGAGCTTCATCTAACATCAACTCGATTTGACAGTTTAAAAATCAGAGAACCAAGCTGTTGATCTCCGATCACCAGTGATTACGATTTGTGAAATCCACCGCAAGTATCATTTAGGCGGAACAAAGTTCGCCGGGCCAGCTAGTATTAAATAAATTACGAAATGAATTCTTCAATTTCTTCTGCTTTTTTTGTATCTGATACCGTTAGTAGTATAACAAAGAGAGTTCTGGCTCACTTTGAATTTTAAAAAATTGAAAATTGGAATTTGAACCTCATTAGCTTTTTTGGAATTTCGAATTGGTAATCGCATCAACAGTATGATTAGTGATAATGAGGTATGAAGTTAATTGCTTCTCTTAGGCACTAATCGATATCATTTATCATTGAAAATTGTCGCATTAAGATTCCAAACTTTCAATATTTGATGTATCATCGAAAATCGAAAGTTATAATGAGGTATGAAGTTAATTGCTTCTCTTCGGCACTAATCGATATCATGTATCATTGCCAAATGTCACAGATTCCAAACTTTCAATATTTGATGTATCATCCAAAATCAAAAAGTGATAATGAGGTATGAAGTTAATTGCTTCTCTTCGGCACTAATCTATATCATGTATCATTGCCAATGGTCACATTAAGATTCCAAACTTTCAATATTTGATGTATCATCCAAAATCAACAAGTGATAATGAGGTATGAAGTTAATTGCTTCTCGAATTAACTTCATACCTCATTATAACTTTCGATTTTCGATGATACATCAAATATTGAAAGTTTGGAATCTTAATGCGACAATTTTCAATGATAAATGATATCGATTAGTGCCTAAGAGAAGCAATTAACTTCATACCTCATTATCACTAATCATATTGTTGATGCGATTACCAAATCCCGAAATTCCAAAAAAGCTAATGAGGTTCAATTCCAATTTTCAATTTTTTAAAATTCAAAGTGAGCCAGAACTCTCTTTGCTATACTACTACCGTTTTCGGGATAAAACAAAATTCGGGAACAATCATTCATAACAGCAATTTTTTGCGTATCAATAACACCCATTGTTAGGGTTTTATGGATCAGAAAACCGCCTTTCTCAAACATTGTCCTTACAAAATCGAAACTTTGCTGCCTTATCGAAGGTCATTTCCTGAAAAGGTGTCAATATTGCTTAATTTCGGGATGTCAAGTTGTTGGACGGAATGAAATGAGCCGATGTCAAGAGAAGAGTATGCCGCACAATTTAATGAAGGAAAACCCAGAGAATAAGTGGTTTATACTCCGTTAAATTCATACTACTCGGATGGGGAGATTATTTTCATAAAAGAATTAACGACTGTTCCAAGCTCCGCGAATAAATTTACATGGGCGATCTGGTAAAATGGAAATTATGTTCGTTTTCTTCCCCGAAGATCAATAGCAAAATCCCTTCCTAGAATGAAAGTCATTGAAGGAGACAACCTTTTGCGAAATTATACATTGTGCGAAATATACTGCTTCACAAGAGTTAGGGATATCGTATTCAATCGTTTTTAAAAGAATGTAATCTTCGAGAAAATCGCTGTAAAATCATTTAGAACTCAATAACAACTTGAATCGATCCAATAAAAATCAGTATGAGACATTTCGTCAATCTGGTCGTCTTTTTTCTCAAGTTTGGTTCTTTGCATATGCTTCATGAATGTTCTTATTTTGAAATAAGAATAAGTAATATAAATAATATAATTAAGGAATAAATAAAATCATCACAAAAGATACAAGTATCGTAAAGCTGCATATCCGTTACCTACAAAATGAAATTGCACTAAAAAAATTGTTTTTTTCTTATTTAATATCAGCAAATTTTTTTATTGCAGAATTATAATCGAGACTGCACGTTATATCACTTTCGATAGAAAGTATTCCTAAAAACTGCAATCTATTTTCTGTCATAACAGTTCTATATTTATTTTTTATCAAGGACAGTTTGGAAAATGAGCGCTGTGCTTCACAACTTGTGACATGTACCGTTAGATACAAATAACTTTAGAGCAATATATAAATTGGAGAATACTTCTATCATTCCCTTATCATATATCATTTTCAACATCTTTAAACAACTAGTATTTTTTTTGGTTTCAAGAGTTCAAGATATTCCTTGAATTGATGAGATGCTTTTGCTTCGCTAATAATTCCCTCCTCAAGGTCTTTTTCATAATACTCCAAGAGTGTTTCAGAACTCTCCCTATCAATATTATCTTACGATCAATGAGAGCACAAGGATTTAAAAGTCCAAACACAAACAGAAATATAATGCTCCACAAGAGTTAGGGATATCGTATTCAATAGTTTTTAAAAGTATGTAATCGCTGTAAAATCATTTAAAACTCAATAACAACTTGAATCGATCCAATAAAAATGAGTATGAGACATTTCGTCAATCTGGTCGCCTTTTTTCTGAAGTTTGGTTCTTTGCATCTGCTTCATGAATGTTCTTATTTTGAAATGAAGTCAGTTTATCAACGGCTTCGATTCGAAACGAGTTTTCTGAAAATGCCAAGACGTAAATTAACAAACGCTGAGTCTAATAGGGCTATCGGAATGCTACAGGGTGACCTAACTCAGGTTGTTGTAGCCGAAAGGCTCCAAGTCAGCCAAAGTGTGATATCTCGACTTTGGAATAGGTTCAGGGAGACAGGTTCCGTGTTGGAAAGACCAAGGCTTGGTGGGCGACGAAAAACAACACCTGCTCAGGATGGTTTCATCACCGTTTCGGCGAGAAGAAACCCTACATCTACGTGTAGAATGCTACGGAATAGTCTTTGACCTTTACAAATATTTCAACTGTGGATTCCTCTCATCTAACGAAACACTTTTTTTATATTCCATTTATCAAAATTCGGATTCGTTTAAAAGATACAGGGTGTCAAAAATCCATTAAAAAAACTTTTTTTTTTCATATCTTCGAAACTATCATTTTAAATGAACTGAATTTTGGTTTATTGTCTACTCTATTCGTGGTGCATATTCCTCAATCAAATTCATTCAATATTTACATAAATTCACTGAAAGCCTTCACATAATCATCACGAGATGGAAGAAAAACACCTAAAATAATCACACACAGAACAACAATATGAGGTCGATTCATAGATGCAATTTTGCCAACAAATTGACCAGGATATTGTCAATAACTCGGTGGAAAGCATTCAGAGAGATGCCAAGTACACTCCATTCACTTTTATAAAGTATCCCGGTTGGCCATGACGTTCTGACACATTTCACCGTGTATATTTTGAAAATCTTTGTTTATAGTAATTTTCCTGTCAGATGAATGAGCAACGTTGTCCTTTCTACACGGAGGTCATAGTAATTACGTTTTTATCAAAATGTAGTACTATGAAAGCAGTGTACCTATACTCCATTCACTTTTATTTAATCACAAAGGAGGTCATGGTTTCGTTTTCAGGAGTTGGTGCCCCTGATGAAAAGCACAGAACATATGATGAAAAGTCAGTGCGCGCACAGAAAATTTCGTTAATGACAAAACGACGTTGCCAGTTTCTTTGTTTACATCGAAGTAAAAGTATCAAAGATATTCCAAATTTTGTTAGGTTTAGAAATTGTTCGCAGATTTTTGGTATTTAATCGATATTTGCAGGTGAGTTTTTTGTCAAATATCCAAGATCAACGTATGTTTATTGTTTTTAGCACCAGTTTGGAGCGTGAGGACGATTTTCAAGACCAGGAAGAAAGTTTACATTTCGAGGTTGAAGGGGTACACGGGAATTTCGTTGAAAAGGCTGTTATTTGGACAGATATCGCAGTAGATGGATCGGATGGAGCCTCGAGAGGTCGATTAGTATGATATTTTTCAGGTTTTCCAAGAAATTTGGCGATATCTGAGCAGATTTGCAAAAGTGAGGTACCTCATTAATAATGTGGAACTTAGACCAAATTCTCCTATAAGAAACGCCTTTCAAAGGTCGAGATGGTGAAAAATGTATTATTTAGATGTTGTTTGAACAAACGCAGCCGAGTTTTATATCCCAACATTGATTTTAAGAAAGTTATCAACAAAATAAAATTGACATTATTCTTGATTCTTGTAATTACCCATCAATTCATCTTATATCTTTGGGTTGATTTTTTTTCAATGAATTCTTAATTAGAATCAAGTCGTCAAGTCTTGAACTTTCAGTTCAAGAGGATAATAAACATTATTAAATCTTCACAAGCATGCATATGAAAATTATGTGAAAGCAATGCAATTTTCTTCCATGGAGAATAATAATATATTTCAAAAGTGATCTCTTGTACTTTTCATGCAAATAACTAGAAAAGGAATCCTTTCTATCAATTCATATAAACGTTAATTATTTTCGTCCATCACATCTTTTCCAATTCATTAATTTTCCGTATAAATTCACATTCTGAGAAATACGCTAAGAATGTAGAAAGGGCAACATAGTGTTGACTTGGAACATAAAAATATTTTGAAAAACGTCATAACTTCGATCCAGAGTGGAACGTGTCAAATTTCCAAGGTCAGAGTTGTGATTTTATAATTGTGAATGGAGTATACGTCACAGTTAAACCTTAATAAAAGAACTAACTCCATTTACAAAGTTAAAAGAGAATAAATAGAAATTAGCATTGGCAACGTCTCTCAGAATTATTCGACATTTCACGAGTGCCAACCTGCGTCAGTTTAAAGTGAAAAAAACTTGATAAGCCTGAATCTTGGCCAACTCGGATACTTGATAAAAGTGAATGGAGCATAGAAACAATATTTTCGTATCATTTCCTCCTCAATTCCGGTAGATATCATTTTCCTCTACATTCCAAACTCCATCATGCAGTTCCGATTGCATTAAAGCGAAGTCACTTCACCGAAATGCCATTAACAAGTCTTCAAGGAGGAATCACTTCATTCTAATGCCTACATTTCAACCCTTCTGTCTCTGTCGCTAGGATACCCAAAGTCTATGACGCAAATTGAACGTAATGTGTTGTTCTCCAGATTCCTAAGTGGTGTGCAAATAGAGTTTTCGCGAAAGAAAACGCTGACATTGGATCCTTTATAAAAGTACCATTGATAATTCCCAGGATAAGATAATGTTCATCAGTGGAAACAAGGATTCAACTAAAGGAGAATCTGACACAACAAGTTGTTTTACATTACCTAAGCTCATTAGAGGTCTTTCATTTCGAACAGTTTGTCTATGATTTCAAATACTGAATGAATATGAAGGGGGAGATACCTTTAGAAACAATTGCACACATTGGTAATAGAATTGTTAATTTTCCTAAACATCAATTCTTCTATGGATCGCATAATAAAAACATCGACACAACTAAAACATGTAAGGAAAACATAGACTTCTACCTTATTCTCCCTGCGAAGATGCCCGCTCGCACCAATTTTCCGGTGGTGTTAAACTCGATTCAAAATGCACGACGAACCTATTTTCGATATGCCATTGATGGAACCAGGGCGAAGGAGCCACAACATCGCCATAGATGGTGAAAATGGAGAATAGGAACGCAGGAGCATATTAGACCCATCCTCCTCGCCGTCGCTTTGGTAACCGTAACAAATGAAGCCCTTGACGCAGGTTTGATACGAACTGGCAATATTGACACGCAGTCACCGAGATGTCCTGGACGAATACCTTGACATTTTTGATTGTTGTAGTTAATCCCCCTTCGATCGGAGATTAGAAATTCATCGGCCTGGCCTGCTTGGGGGCAGCGACACCTATTTTTGTCTCTGCTGTTAAGGGGTTAACGCAGCAATTTACGAGACAAGCGCATCTCTGGAGTGATCGGCAGCAGGTCTGGTTTAGCCCAGATCTACGCCCTTATATTCGGCGTGGAAGAAAGTTGAAAGAGTTATCCTCAAGCTATTCTGTTGTTGGGGAGCAGAAGAAAAGGGCACGATTTGAGAGAACAGAAAATTTTCTTCAATCATATGTTGGTTTATCTCTGAAATCAGCGGCTACATCGCATAGAGATTGGAGACTTTGGATAACATATCTCTATGATCAAAGACTCAAAGAGGAGTTTTTGCACAGAACACATATCTCTAGCCTTCGAAGGAAGAAATGAGCATAGAAAAGAATTTTTCTCTTCGCAGAAAGAACAGGGCATAATTTGAATAGATAGAGGACCTCTTTTAAGCTGTGCAGATCACGCTTGAACGTGAAATTCATATGAATATTAGTCTGATATTAGTAAAATGCTTTGCGGACATTTGAGGAAAGAATACTACTCTATGGTTAACTTTCTTCTGTCAACTTTCAAGGACATGTCAGATGGGGAAAATCTATGTTCTAAATTTCTTTTCTGTGACGGTCGACAGACGTCTTGGAAGCGTTGTTCATTAATTTTGAATCAGATTTTTACCGATAATAAAGTTTTTGTAGGTTTACAACATGGCAGAATATGATCTTACCCCCAGTATGGGGCAGTTTTTAGATCGTCATTTAGTTTTTCCGCTTCTAGAATTTTTATCAGCGAAGGAAGTAAGTGATGAAATTTTTTTAGGTTAGGTCCATGAAGATTCAATATTTGATTCCAGACTTATCCAGAAAAGCAATTATTGAAAGCCAAACTGGATATATTGAGCAAAACTAATATGATTGATTATGCTATCGATATAAGAAACCAATTGCATCCAAATGAAGAGGTACCAGATTCGCTCAAAGAAAGGCGTCAAATGGTTGTCGATAAACTTCAAGAATTGCAGAGGGTTGTGGATCCTATTCTGCATATCTTGAACGATGACGAAGTAATGAGAAATATGGAAACGATGAGGGATTCTAAAACCCTCATCAATTATTTGTCCAAGGACTATAAGGTACTTTGTACGATAGGAAAATTGTGTGGATGAAAACTTATCATTTCTTCTTCAGTTCGAAATTGAGATGATCGACAGTCTGTACAAACTGGCCAAGTACAGGTATGATTGTGGAAACTACTCTGCCTCAACTTCTTATCTCTACTTTTGTATGCTGGTTCTGCCACCGAACGATAAGAACTATTTGTCAGTATTATGGGGAAAGTTTGCGTCCGAAATACTCGTACAAAACTGGGATTCAGCTCTAGAAGATTTGAATAAATTGAGAGATTACATAGACTCCAGCTCCAACCATTTCGGAGGTAACAATTCCCTGAACCTCCTTCAGCAAAGGACATGGTTGATTCATTGGTCCTTATTTGTGTTTTTCAATCATGCAATGGGACGTGAACTCATCATTGAGATGTTTTTGTACAAACCGCATTACTTGAATGCCATCCAGACTACGTGTCCTCATATTCTGCGTTATCTGGCTACGGCTGTGATAATTAATCGTGGAAGAAGGTCCGCATTGAAAGATTTGATCAAGGTTGGTGTTAATATTTAGTTTATTGTTCAACAGGCATGTTATGATGGTTATTCTTCGAGCAAATGTATATAATAGCATTTCCAAGAATAACATTACAAATTATATTGACATTTCATAGAACTTTGTGGTCTCAAATTTTGTTTATATTCTGTGGTTACCACATAGAAGTTTGATAGATCAGTTCATCATGACTGATAGATTATTATTTAAATGATTGTGTTTTGAGAAAAAGGGGGGAATTTCAAACCAAATCTTTAATCCAGTGGAATCAATGCTGAAATACCTTGATGCCATTAAAATTTTTTCACACAAATCTCACACACTGCCTAGAAAATACGGCGTTGCCACATTAGAGCACAGAAAGAATTCTGTCTCATAACGTTATCTATGAATATCATGACGCTTGAAAAAACAAATGAAATATGAAAACTTATCGGATAGTCATGGACAAATTGATTTATCGGTGTTGGTAAAAATTATTTATAGGTCATCCAACAAGAAAGTTACACCTACAAAGACCCGATTACCGAATTCTTAGAACATCTTTATGTTAATTTCGATTTCGACGGTGCGAGACAGAAGTTGCAAGACTGCCAGACCGTCCTGTTCAATGACTTTTTCCTGATATCTTGCTTGGAAGATTTTGTCGAGAATGCCCGTCTTATGATTTTCGAAACTTTCTGTCGCATTCATCAATGCATCAGCATTGGAATGCTGGCGGAGAAACTCAACATGAATCCCGACGAAGCGGAATGCTGGATTGTCAATCTCATCAGGAATGCAAGGTCAGTTTTTATTTGTACTGAGGAAAATGTCACCCATAAGTATGAAATATCTTGGATCGAGAGATCTAACAGTGTTAAATTTGCCGAGAATGAACATTTTTAGGAGAGCAGTATTTTTTTAGGTTGGACGCTAAAATTGATTCTAAGCTAGGACATGTTGTAATGGGGGCACAGCCACTTTCTCCATATCAACAACTTATTGAAAAAATAGATTCTCTTTCTGTAAGGTCAGAAACATTGAGTGGACTCATCGACAGGAAATTGAAAGCTAAGACAGATGTAAGTAATAGCGTTTCAAATTTTTCCCAGATACTGATATAATATTTTAACTTCCAGATACGTTGGGGAAATCAAGATTTTTGATCATTTAAAAGTATTTTGTGTACAACTGAAAAATGAATAAAATAATATCCATAATGTTTGTCTCATTCAAACTGCTTCTCAAATTATTTTTTAATTAATATTATGTTAGAAGCCCTTTTCCTTTAATATTTATAATTATATTGTTGTAGTATAAGGACACTTCAGCAAACAAATTTCATAGCTAATAATTGGTATCGGTTGAAAAATATTTACTCAATAAGTTTTAAAAAATACTTTATTCGTATTCTCAAATATTTTCTCACTCAACGGTACAGAGTCGATTTTTTTCACAGACGCAATGACATCGAGGACATGAGTAATATTACAAGGTTCATTTCTAGATTTGACCAAACTATCTGGCTTCCATTTCTCTTTTTTTACACTGGGCAAAATTTCATCTTTGGAAACGAAGCGATACCCCGCGTGGGAGGGACGGATGTCACAATAAGGACAATCGGTTTCTATTAGAATTTTATCTACAGGTAATTCGGCTACAGTTTTTAGATTATCTTCAGTTTTTAAAGAACAACCATTCAGCCCGATCGAATATCCCATTTCTATGAACTTATCAGCTTCCTCTAAAGTGCCATCAAATGAATGTATTACACCGGATGTTTTGTAATCTTTGAGGATTTCTAATAGATCACTGGCAGCATTTCGACAATGTAAAAATAAGGGCAAGTTGAATTGTTCCGCGAGATCCAACTGCAGTTTGAAATACTTCTTTTGTGTCTCCTTGGGACAAAATTGTATTCGGTCATAGTCCAGACCAAACTCTCCGAAAGCCACGACTTTATTTCTGTTATTTTCGATTAATTCTTTCAAGCCCTGGAGATAATCTGATGGGTTCTCAACTGCGTCAAACTCTGAACACCTTGTTGGGTGACAGCCAACAGTGGAAAACAGTCTTTCATCAATATTGGCCAACTCTATGGCTTTTTTGCTATCCGATAAACTTCCACCAGTAATGATAATTTTCGAAAGTCCCACTTTCCAACTTCGTTCCAAAACTTTCTCGATATCACCTTGGTGCTTTACACTACCGTTATATATACCCGAGAACATGGAATCTGTTAGATTGGCACCAATATCGATAAAACGTTTCATTTTAATTAATTCAGAAAATTCATGAAATTTTAGGTTATTCTATAAAATCCATAGAAATAGCGAAGTCTTTGGACATAGAATAGAATCAATTATATTTGTGTTCTGTGGTTGATTGTAGCACAGACGGATCTGTCTGTGAACGTAGCTTTTTTTATTTTTCTGTGCATAAAAACGACTGTGGGTCATACAACTTGTAAGGTAAATTCTATGCTGCGGGTTCGTTAACGGACACTAGGAGCATATATTCTATGCTCCTAGACGGACGACTAGGGATAGATGCATAGAATACGTAACTAACCTACTAAAAATCGTGACCATAGTTTGTCAAAAACGGCACTCTAGAATGTAGTACTGGTTGTACTTTGGGAATAATCCCATAGAACTTATAGTACATGGAATGCTATTACTAAGGCACTATAAAGATCTTTATAGAGCCTTACTATTACTATAAAGATAGGTATGCTAGATAGACCTGGCTCTATGGTTGATTGGGTCCAACCATAGACTCGAAAATTACAGATCCCTTCGAATGAAATGAAATCTGTAATCGAATGAGCATATTTTTTGGAATGAGAGATCTTGTGGTGACTTTTTTTGGCATGCTCACATGGAAAACATTGGAAATAGGTTAGGTTCGTGGTGTTAGAATAATGCCGCGGCATCTAATAGTCAAATTTATAGTAATTTATTGGTGTATCACCCCGATAGATGGCGATAAAAATGTTGTGAGTCCTGTAACTTTCGAGTCTATGGTTGAACCCAATCAACCATAGAGCCAGGTCTATCTAGCATACCTATCTTTATAGTGCTCTAGTAATTGTAAGGCTCTATAAAGATAGGTATGCTAGATAGACCTGGCTCTATATCTAGGAGCATAGAATAACTGGAGGGAAGGCTTCATACGCTCGACAGATTATTTTGAACTGCCAATAACGGCGGAGGTTAGAGTTTCGTGTGACGCCCGATAGATAACGCTGAGATCCTTTATTCAGTAACATGTCAGATATTTTGTTCTATGGCGCTACAATTGCAAAGAATATAATGTGGCTGTCATTGTTATTGATACATTTATGCTTCTTTTTAATTGAAAATGGCCATAAATTATAACATAGACAATATTGATGACATAAAATCGCTTTATTCTAATCAACTTTTTATGCGCAATTTTATGGGAAGTCTGTGATCGGTAATAAATTTGTCAAAACAATATCCTTATCGGAAAAAGCGAACATTCAGATAAGTATTATTATTATACGGAAAGACTGAGGTTTTATCTGTTCTCGTATATTATACGCAGAATTGTATGGTACCCCGTTTACATTCCCTCTGCTAACACTTAGATTCGGAGCGGGAAACAGATTTTTCTTCCTATATTCAATCTGGTCCTTGTAGCCATTTCTTTACACGTGCTATATGCATTATATTGTCGGATTTACGAAAAAAAGTATGTATTGCTTTCTTTCAAAAGAATATATATTATGATATAGTAATAAATGGGACCTAATAAGTAATAACAACGAATAACCATCAAAGATAATTTTATTAAGGATAGCCATGTTGTAGGAAGAAACGACGTGGTCGCCATCTCGTGACCTTGCGGCGAACTGACAAGTTCGGACGTTTTTGGCAGTTCATTTTCGTAGGGGAGCCTTCTCTCCAGTTATTCTATGCTCCTAGGTAGTACTGGTTGTGCTTTGGGAATAATCCCATAGAACTTATAGTACATGGAATGCTATTACTAAGGCTCTATAAAGATAGGTACGCTAGATAGACCTGGCTCTATGGTTGATTGGGTCCAACCGTAGACTCGAAAATTACAGATCCCTTCGAATGAAATGAAATCTGTAATCGAAAGAAATGAAATCTGTAATAAAATGAGCATATTATCGGAATGAAAGATTTTGTGGTGACTTTTTTCGGCCTGCTCACATGAAAAACATTGGAAATAGGTTAAGTTCGTGGTGTCAGAATAATGCCGCGGCATCTAATAGTAAAATTTATAATAATTTATTGTTTATGTTGGTGTATCACCCCGATAGATGGCGATGAAAATGTTGCGAATCCTGTAATTTTCGAGTCTATGGTTGGACCCAATCAACCATAAAGCTAGGTCTATCTAGCATACCTATGTTTATAGTGCCTTGCGACTAGGGATAGATGCATAGAATACCTAACTATCCTACTGAAAATCGTGTCTATAGTTAATAGTTTGTAGATCAAAAACGGCACTCTAGAATGTAGTACCGGTTGTACTTTGGGAATAATCCGCAATATTTCGCGGTTGTGCCGCTACTGCGGCAACGAAAAATTGCGTGACATCTTTCGAGCGAAATGAAAAGCACGACGAATACTCAGATTTTTGATCGACAAGAAAGTCTTAAACAAAAGCTAATCAGTGCCAACCATAGACTTTCAAATAAGCCGACATTGTCAAGTTCTTCACACGAAACGTTCAAATCTCACGAATCGAGAAACTCACATAATTCTATACCTATAATTTGACCCTTGAAATTAAAAGTGAAACATCTAGAAGGCTCTGACTAGGGTCAGTGAGACTATTGAACATGTGCTATAGCGGAGAGTGGGAAAATAGGGACATCGTGGCGATCAGCGGATGCAGTTTTGTTATTTGTCTGTTTGTATTGAGTCACATACGGTATCCATGGATACAGATTTACCTACATGTCCCTTCTCTTCTCCCTAGGCATGCGTATATGCGATGACATAGATGCATAGAAATGTGTTCTATGCATCTATGCGATGACTGACCCTGGATTTAAGGGGAACGATTGCCACACTTTTGTATACTTATTAGCCACTACGCTCAAATTATAGGTATAGAATTATGTGGAGAAACTAAACTGGCAAGTGGCAGCAGTGGTACAGATTCCTAACTTTTCCGCAAGTTAGGAATCTGCAACTTGCAGGTGATTCCCCTATTACCAAAGAGTCTTTTCATTCGATCCGCGTCACAGTGAAATCAAGCTTAGTATTGAGTTTAATCATATTATTATAAGGAAGAGGTGCGATCATTTATGTATTTTGATCATTTTTTTCGCTCAATAAGTGCTTCAATTCGAAGGAATCCGTTACACAATTCAAATAGTCCAATAATACCCGAGTGAAAATGTCCGAATTTGACCAGAGATATTTCCCTAAAGGGCAACAAGTGCAACTGTTGAAGGAGGATCCCAGTATGTATCAAGGGTTGTACGGCTGCTATCGTGCAAAACCGGCTTGGTTGGGTTTCAGCCACCAGAATAAACCCTACAAGTTTGAGAATAATTTAATTACGAACCCTTACCTGGAAAGGGCGTTCGCGTTGAAACAATCTCAAACAGGTGCATTAACAGTGACTGTTTATCATGGTACAATAGAAAGAAACGTAAATTCAATCGCTGCGAATAATTTCAATTGGCGATTGGCAGGACGCAGTAGGGGTGTTAAGCACGGAAGAGGTGTGTGCTTTTCCCAGAAAATGTCATTCGCTCAACAGTTTTGTAAAGGTCTGAATAAATGCATAATAGAAGCAAAAATTCTTTATCGATCTGCTGCAATAGGTTCTGTAGGAGATATATTGCCTCGAGATGGATTTGATACAGCGAGATCACCCAATGGTAATGTACTGGTGAAATTTGAAGATTCAGATTTCATACCTTTGAGAGTTATTAAGTGCAAAAGTTTCCATGGTTATGATCATAGACAACAACTTGTCTATGGTTATGATTCGTTCAATTTAGACGATCTCTTGGATGCTTTAGATTCGTCATTCTAATGTCAAATCATTGATACAAGCATTCACTTTATTTTTCTTCATTTCATTTTCATATAGTTAAGAGTAATTATTTTGTTATAGTTAAGATTTCTGTTGATTTTCTTAATTGATTTTATACATTTTTGCAATTTATTGATGTAGACTAGAAGAGTAGCCAAATGTGCATATATTATCATAACGTTCTTGTTGTCAGTATTTACTTTTTTTTGTTACTATATATGCTTTAAAATAAATATTTCTCAAAGAATTTCTTCTGATCCCTTTTCTTACCATTTATGTGATCCAGTTACAAATGAAAGGGTCCTCCTGCAGGCTTCAACGGCAAACTATGAAGGTAGCCGACTTAGTACTAGCAAGTTTAAATAATCAATCAAAAAACTAATACAAAGGAGAAAATTTCATATTCAAAGATACCCGTCCAATTTAGAATAAATTGCCACATTGTATAAAAGCATTATATTTTCATTTTTTTATAACTAAAAAACGTGACCAAAAATTGAAGATCAAAACTGTACTCTTTATTGTCCTAGTTCCGGAATGATCTGCAATTTTTCACTGTTGTGGCGCTATTTTCTGCGTGAAATAGGTGATGTTCTGTGGGTGATGCTACAGAGATGACAGATGTTTTTAGAAAGATGTCATGTGTTTAGAAAGTAAATGTCAAAAATTCCATCAAATCCCCAGATTTTCTATGGTCTAAGATCCAAACAAGTTATGGCATTGAAAAATTTATATTTGATATCTAGACTTCGTATGTTACACCTATAAATAATTAAAACATAATATTCCATAAATAAACCTCACTCTTATTCTCCTCCTCTGAAAGCTCTGTATTTATTGAGGTCATTAGGAAATGTTCTAGTCAATTCAAGCAACATGTTTGCTTTGAATTTTCTATAGGCATCAATTTTTCCCTTGACTTGTTCGTTTTTGGCCAGGGCTTTTTCGATACAATCTTTCGTATATAACTGAGGATTTCTGCCCTGATCGATATAGCTGAAATATAAAAATTCCTCATTTATTCCAAGTGAATGATAAGGATCAACCATATATATCAAATATTTGAGGAATTTAATGCACTGCAATAAATCAATAAATGTAGTTACTCACTCAAAAACTTCTAGAGGTACATGCACATCTTTCACTTGAGATTTCAACTTATCAACTTCCTGCAGTCCACTCACAAGAGCTTGCCTGAAAAACAAGATCAGGAATAACTGAACCAAGATTTGTTTTTATGTGTATCAACTTACAATTTTTGATTCAAAACATTTTGACTCTGGGGTTGAAAATCGCTCACAATAATGTGGATCTGACGAACATTCTCGATGAACATTTCTAGTTGAGTTTCCAAATTTTCTAGTGATGATGCCATTATTTCGAAAGAAACTTTTTGAAAGGAATTACTGCACTTTCTTTCACAGCAAATATAAAATATATGCAATATTTACCATCTGATCTAATCTAAAATAAATGAATTTATTTACAAAAATGAAATATGAAAGTGCATTAAGAACAATCACAGAATATCAACAGTTTTCACAGAATAACTAAAAACAAGAATACCAGAGATCAAGTAACAACAATCTTTATATAAGTCATGAAAATATGAGTGGCAACGACGTTACTTCGACGCAATGTGGTCAACTTGTGTTAAAGGGATCGAAGTATTTCAGAACTCAATTTACCACAATAAATGCCTAATTTTCCTTAAAATTGAACACTACCCTTAACTCTTTATCGGAAAAGATAGACTAGATAAGATCTAGATCTACACACTAACACACTGCAGGAAAACCTAGAAACTCGTTATTTTGAATCCGGATATCGAATGTCGCGGTGTTGCCTTGTTTATTTATGGCTTAACCTTAGTGTTTAACCAATCCTTTAATCTATGGTTTAACCAAACTTAAGAAACGTAAAGGTTAACTACATTCTCCTACATATAAAAATAATAATTTTATAACAATTTTAATTGATTCGTTAAATTATCCATAAAATGGCCCTAATATCGGCAGGCCGCAGAATTCTTTGCTCTAGAAGATTATTAATTTCGCATCCCAGAAATGTTGGTTACATAGTTCTGTAAGTTTTAGTTTGGTTTTAAGCTATATTATTCATTCTCCTGAGAAATTTCAGATTACCAGAGATTGGAGATGTTTCTACTAAAGATCAACCGTTGCTTAAAGACAACCTCCCAGAGTTTAGTAACGTTACAATAGAAAATTGTACTGCTGTCATTGCTAAACAAGCCTTGGAGTTTGAAAGTGAAGTCAAGAAAATCGAAAAAGAAATCGAATCTAGGAATGTTGATATTGTTAAAGATGTATTAGAGCCTTTAGAAATATCAGGTGCGCCATACAAATTAACTTGGGGCATCTCAAAAACACTTTATCTAGGGAATAAAACGGGAGTTCCCACCAAAACTTATTTACCTATTCATGAAAGAGCCAGACAAGCTCGTAGTGTAACTTACAACAGTTCACAGATTTTTAAAGCAGTTAGAAAAGAACTTTCTGAAGGTAATGATCATGAGCCTGAATTGAAACGTGTCTTGGAAAAGTTCAACGTAGAGGGAAAATTGAATGGTATGGATTTGAGTGATGACAAAAAGGAAAGTTTTAGGCGATCATTAGTAAAACTTGCAAGCGAAAAACAAGTTTTTAAGAAAAAAATTGAATATCAAACGAATAGCTTCACGCACACCATACAGAACTATCAGAATGTAAGAGATTTTCCAGAAGATTTGCTGAAGGCAACTTCTGTAGATTCTTCCAATTTTCTCAAGGGTCCATGGAAAGTGACCCTGCAACCAAACATTTATGAACAAACGTTGCAGTATTGTCCAGATCGAGAGATAAGATGGAATCTATGGCAGGCTTCAGTGAACCGTGGATCTGGATTTTTAGAGAAAGATAAATTCACAGGAGTCCATTTGGAAGAGATAAGAAATCGAAGACAAGAAATTGCTAGCTTGTTAGGTTTCAAAACGTTCGCTGACATGTCGATGGAAACCAAAATGGCAGGTTCCGTTGAAAATGTGAAAAATGTAATCAATAATCTCTTGGAGAAAGCTAAGCCTGCTCAGGAAGCGGAATTGAAACAGTTATTTGAGTTTGCCAGTCAAAATGGTTTTGATTACACTAAATTCGAGCTGTGGGATGTACCGTATTGGAGGAAGAGGCAAGAATTGTCCGAATATAATTTCAATCCTGCGAATTATAAGAAATACTTCCCATATCCAACGGTTCTGGAGGGAATGTTCAAGTTGTGTGAGAAATTATTCGGTGTAGTCATCAAACAAAGAAACGACGTTTCGACTTGGAATAAAGACGTGAAATTCTATGATATTTTGGAGAGTCATTCTAGTGCTCCAGTCGCTGGATTTTATCTCGATCCGTTCAGGGAAAAGGAGAATGAATTTCGAAATGTGAATACGAGCGGATGGATGGTTGCTATTCAAAATAGGAGTTCTATTTGTGATCGAATACCCTTAGCATCCTTAATTTTCAATTTTGAACCAACGGCAAACGGAAAACCATCTCAGCTTGGAATGAACGATGTTTATAACTTATTTTATAGGTTTGGATTGGCGCTTCAACATTTACTGACAAGAACTTCTTTTGAGGAAGTTTCAGGTCTTTCGAACGTTGAGTGGGATATGGTGGAAGTATGCGGGCATGTTTTCACCCATTTTCTGTACACTAAAGACGTACTAGAGAGCATATCTTGTAATTTGGAGACTGGTGAAAAATTACCGATGGATTTGATGAATCAGATGTTTAACGTTAGGAAACATATGGCTGGATTAGATTTGTGTCGAGAATTATATTTTTCTGCGTTGGACATAGAGTTGTATTCTAAAGAAGACCATTGGTTGAAGATAATGAGAAACTTATGGCCTCAATTCAGTAGTTTCCCGTTGGACAAGAACGATTCTCACCCTTGTGCTTTCACGCAAATTTTCACAGAAGAATGGGCGGCCGCTTATTACTCCCACATCTGGTCCAGATTGATAGCAGCAGATATCTATAGTGCTTTCCAAGAGTTTGAAAGCAACGAACAGGAATTCAAAGAAGTTGGTAAACGATTCAGAGAAACGTTTTTGGCACTGGGAGGCAGCGCACACTCAACAAAGATATTCAGACATTTTAGAGGTAGAGATCCTTGTCCGAAGGCGCTACTGAATAATTTAGGACTGAACAGTGCTAATTGAAGTGGGAGAGGCTGAAAGTGATAAAGACGTACTGAAGTGAATTTGTTTCGAATTTATGTTGATATTATAATATATTGTGTAGAAAAATAATAAGAATGTTCCAAGATTCCAAATCGAAGTTCTTTCTGTTCATAATGGATTAACAGTTGAATTTGTCTAGAAGGTATGCACGGCATAACTCAGATTAAAATCCAATAATTCTTCTTCTTCCTTCCCAGTTCCCAGAGTCTTTGACACAGAACACAAATATAAGTCTATGGGCTAACCATAGAACTTATAAACATAATGTAAGTTCTATGGGGCTAACCCAGCGAATCTGTGATCATAGACAATTTTTTTGACACTTGCCAAAATTTTTCTCTTTTTTCGAACTGATAAATGCGAATCTACCTTGAAATTTCAGGGTTCGTTTGATGTCCAAATGCATCGGTTGCGATCTCAAATGAGCAAAGTCGATTTAATGGTTTCTGAGTTGTTAATTTCTTAAATTATTCCAAAAATTCCGATCGGGTTTAAATTTCAAAATAAGTTGTATAATAGCAACTTCTGATAGTTTACGAGGAGAAAAATTCAATATCTCCAAAACTGGTTGCCTAATTTTGCAGAAAATGATCAGATTAAGTACCTTGAACAAGCGACCTAACAGGCAAAGATTATAGAGTTCTCTATAATCTTTGCTAACAGGGAAAGATTTTCGGGCTTTCGGCTTGATAATTTGGCAGAATCTGAGAGGTCACAGAAGGAAGCTTTAATCGATTCTCTATGCGCGTCGGTCGAACAGTTGTCACGGAGATGCATAGAAACTGTCTTATCTATGCATAGAAACCTCCTTTTGTACGCATCTATGTTATCACCATGGTGGATTGATCAAACTTCCTCAATTCATGTCATTATCGACAATCTCAGAAAGACCGAAAGGTTAACTGGGAAATGCCTATCGTGGTGAAAGCTTCCAAATGGAGACAAACCGAAAATGTAATTATCGTCACTGTACCATCACGAGGGGTACATTCTTCAAAAGTAGACATATTTTATTCCGAAAGATATATAAAGGCCAATTACGAACAGTATTTCTTCGAGGTCCTCTTATTGCGACCGATCAATGTGAAAGACAGTAAATGTACAATAACTCCAACAGAATTGGTGTTCGAATTGATGAAAGCGGATAAAGAAGAATGGGCTACTTTAGAACCACAACTGGACAAAAGTGAAAGAATGAAATTAAAGCTTCAACTCATAGAGGAGACGCATGAAAAAATCCAAAACGAAAATAAAGAATGGGAAAGTAAAAAGTCGGAACTGAAGCGAATAGCAGTATCCGAACAGATGAAAATAGAATCGGAGATAAAGGAAAGAATCGAAAATATAAAAATAAAGGAAAAGCAGGAAGCTTTGGGAGACGTGAAAAACTGGCAGAGTAGCTTGAGCGAAAAGACTAAGAGAGCGATAAGAAAAAACAAGAAGAAATTGGAAAAATATTTAGCTTCTCGACCTTCAGAAATACACATCGTCGAAGAGAATAAAGAACCAGAAATACCCCAACCCAGAAACGCGCAACAGCTGGATGTTGATTTCACCCCGAGAATATTTCCGACGCCAATGCGCGAATCGAAAACTGAAGAAGAAAATGAATGGTTGAGAAAGCAGGCTCAAGCCAGGAGATCTGTGGGATTCGTCAGCGAAGACTTGAGGCCAGAGGAGAAAAACCCGCAATATTTGTTGAAAAAAGGGGACGACTTCATGAGAAATGACAATTACTTGGGCGCATTGAGTGCATACACCTTTGGAATTTCTATGAGTGATAAATTTGTTGATTTGTACATAGCGAGGTCTAAGGCGCACTACGCTCAAGGTCAGTTTATAACAATTTATTGTAAACTCTATTCATTTTTATAAAGTATGCCGGTTGGCCATGGAATTCTGACATATTTCACCGCCTATATTTTGAAAATGTTAGGTTATAGTCAGATATGAACGCAACGTTGCCGTTTCTACAAATAAATCGTAGAAATGACGTATTTATGAAAATGTTTATTTACTTTGGGAAAACAATGAATTCCAAGAAATATTATGTGAATTCAATAACCTGACGAATATTGATTTTTTTCTCTGTTAATACTGGAAATATTTCACGTATACAGGGTGAGTCTTTGACTTGTACATATATTTTAACTGTAGATTCCTCTCATCAAACGAAACACTTTTTTCCTATACCATTTTTCAAAATTCGGTTTGGTTTGGGAGATACAGGGTGTCGAAAATCCATGAAAAAAACACTTTTCTGTTTATATCTTCGGAACCGTTATTCCGAATGAACTGAATTTTGGTTGAATTTTTACTCTACTCATGGTGCATATTCCTCAATCCAAACCTATTCAATATCTCTACTAGTATAAAAGTTACAGGTTAGTCGACTCATCAATACACGCTAAAACACCATAAAACCACAAAGATAAACGGTTCATATTTTCGAAAGAATCAATTATTTAAGAAACTAAAAGTATTCCTATTTTTTTCAATAAAACGCGTCCTTTTCGAGTTATTTCCAATTTTACCCGGAGAAATTTGATAAAAAAAACATTAATTTCAAGAATAATCTGAATGCGCCTCTGAATTAAATATCATCGAATATTATTCCTTCTCTGGTCTTTAAACGAGTTTACAATGTTGTGACAATATTTATCAACTTTGTCGAGATATTTAAATAATAAAATCCCACAAATGTGGGAGATAAAATTGAACACCAAGGAGGATTTAATACGCACAGTTTCTATTGAAAATTCATAGTTACCGGTCCATATTGAAGTTAAATGTCGATGAAATACAAAATTAGGATATGAATGATGAATCTCGATACAAACTACTCATTAAATTGAAATTTATGAAAAATAATACGATACCTGATAATCTGTGGCGATGTTTCTATCTAAACAACATCCTCTTGGAATTTTATAAACTCGACACGGTTGAAATTATATTAATTCACTTCACATAATAATATATATAATATATAATATAATACATAGGAACAATAATTCACTGAATGTATTCAGAACTCCACATAATGTTTACACTGTTTAGGTACAGTTTGTTCAGAGACCCTGGTTTGTTATTGTTTATAGTTGGCGTCCAGATAACCAATAATTCTGTTTTCGCTCTACGAATGCGTGGTAAAATTTGGCGGCAAAGTCGTTTTATGATGGAAGAGGCAGAATTCATAGATATTTATACCACGGTACACAAATGTATCGTGATTTATACTATGTCTCGTAAAAAATCCTTAACCTCAATGAAAATATCAGCAAGCTGACAACATCTTCTAGAAATTTCTGTGCAAAAATTCACAGAATCGATACAAATTAGATTAGGTTAGGTTGTTTAATAATAAATCTGAATGGAAAGTCTTTCTTCATGATATTGTTTGCGAATTTCGAAAAAATATGAACAAGTTCAACAAGTTTACAAACTAATCTGCAGAAAAATCGAAGAAGGAACTTATTTTGGTGGAATAAATGTGGCTTTTTAGTTGCAGATATAATCCAATGAAACTAACTGTTTTTGTTGAAATTATCGTGTTTGCAACATTTTTATTCCAATAAGGTTAGTATACTTGAGTATTCCCTAAATATATAAACTCAATTTCTATCGAGAAATATGAACTTTGAATCAAGTCCACAGTATCATTTCAGGGACGTAATTAGCACAATTTTTTTTTTCAAATGGCTATATCTTTTTAACAGAGCCGAATTCGGAAAAATGGAAAATGAAAAAAAGGTTTCTTTTGGGAAAATGTAGTAGTACCACGAAACATGTGTCACAGTTAAACCTTACAAGAACTAACTCCATTTACAAAGTTCAAAAGAGTAAAAAGAAATAAGCTCTGGCAACGTCTCTGAGAATTATTTGACATTTCACGAGTGCCAACCTTCGTCAGTTTCAAGTAATAAAACTTGATAAACCTAAATCTTGGCCAACCGGGATACTTTATAAAAGTGAAAGGATTGTAGCAGTATTGTTGATATCTGTTCTTTGGTTTTACAGTGAAATTATTATTTGATGTTGCAGGAAATTATCAAAAGACCGCCTTAGATTGTAGTACTGCCCTGGAGTTGCTAGTACCGAAAGTCCAATCGAATCTCAAGGAACGTGCAGAATGTATTGGCCTGCGGGGAATGGCACTGTGCAAACTGAAGATGCTGTCGAAAGGGATCGATGAATTGGAGGCGAGCTTGAAATTGATGAAGAACGAAGAGTTTGGGGATTTTCTGAAGGAGGCTGAAAAAGAATGGATGAATAATAGTGATTCAGAATAAGATAATAATATGTACCTAATTGATACTTACTTTTTTTTCAATAAACCTCTAGAATTTATGATGACCTTTTATGTAATTTCTTCATAACCCCGATGCTGATACTTCACGTTACGCTACTTTGTGTAGTATTTTCTGAGTCTTGAATATTCCTGGGACGAGAAATTTTGGACTTATTAAGCGATCTAGACAAAATATTGCGCGGTGCTTGAATCACACCATTCACAATCTAAAAGCAGAATCTTATTTTGAACCCATAAAAAAAAATTTGCGCTTTGGAGAGCCAGAAGCTTTCGTTCATTCCCCTGGTGGGTAGATTCGCATTAGCCAATTCAAGAAACAAATTGAAAACATTTTCGACAGTTGTCAAAAAAATTGGCAGCAGCTTTCATAGAAGTTTTCTGTGGTTCTGGTTAAGCTCGATAAAATTTTAGGAATATACACTGCGCAAAAAAATTAACGCACATTCTGAAAATCTCAATTTTAATGAAAGTTAACTTAGTTAACTCTACATTGACTTATAACTTATTTTTTATGTTCTCTCGGGAAGGTTTTGAACGAAACAAGACACATTAAATGGAAGAAAAATTCAGGATTTCACCGAATCTTATGTGAAAGAAGAGAAATGAACAATTTTCAAAATACTGAAATGCTGATCAGTGATTTAATACTTGATATTTCCACCTCTTGCGTTAATTACAGCTCGGCAACGACGGTTCATACTCAAAATGAGTGATCTTAAAATGTTCTGATCTAATCCTTCCCAGATTTCTCCGAGTTGGATTCCTAAGTCATTAAGAGTAGCTGGATGATTTTCAGAACTTCTCAGCCTTCTATTGAGGTTGTCCCAAACCAGCTCAATCGGATTGAGATCTGGAGTTCTTGCTGGCCATTCCATTCGAGAGACTTCAACCTCTTCAAGGTACTCCTGAACGATGCGCGCACGATGGGGGTCTGGCATTATCGTCCATAAAAATGAAATTTTCACCAATGTATGGGGCAAATGGCACTACATGCTCTTCAAGAATGTTCCTTATATACTTATCAGCATTCATAGCTCCATTATCAACGACCACTAGGTCTGTGCGAGCAGTCAAAGATATTCCACCCCATACCATAATCGATCCTCCCCCGAAACCAGTAGTTTTCAGGAAATTGCACTGAGCATATCTTTCATGTGGACGTCTGTATACGAGGGAACGTCGATCACAATGGTAGAGGCAGAATCTAGACTCATCTGCGAAGAGAACTCTTTCCCAATCGGCCTGTTCCCAATGGATATGCTCTCTCGCAAAATCCAAACGCGCCCTTCGATGGGCTGGGGTAAGAGCTGGGCCTCTTGCCGCGACACGAGGCCTTATATCATATTCTCTGAGGCGATTTCTTATTGTCTGAGTGCTAATTTGCACCTCATGAGTTTGCTCAAGCTGATTTCGAAGGAGTCGAGCGATTGCAAACCGTTTTCTCAACGAAGAAACTCTCAAGTAACGTTCTTGAATGGCAGTTGTTACCCTTGGTCTACCCTGTCCTGGTCTTCGGAAATTCATACCTGTCTCCCTGAATCGCTGCAACATTCTGGACACACTTGTATGGGAAACTCCAAACCTTTCTGCAATTCTTGTGTATGTCCACCCTTCTTCTCGCAAAACTACCGCTTGGGCACATTCCTCTTGGGTCAAATTGCGTGTTTCGCTTTGCATAGCGATCGAGTGTAGAAAATAAAACGAAAGAAAAACTATTGATCACTAGAATTGATCGAGAACAACTGATTTTAGAATGGAGCCAATACATTCAAAATCTGATAATATCATCTTTTTTTATTCCTTCTGGGAGAAAACATCTGTATTGAAGAAAAACGTTGAAAGTGGATAACATATGCATGCATAATTCTGATAAAAATAATTATCAATGAGAACACCTTCAGTTGTATAGTATATATATTCTTTTGAAAGAGAGAATTACAAACTGTTTTGTAATATCAAACAATATATGGCATATGGCACGTGTAAAGAAATGGCGACAAGGAACAGATTGTATAAAAGAATCAAATCTGTTTCCTTCTCCAAATCTGAGTGTTAGCAGAGGGAATGTAAACGGGGTACCATACAATTCTGCGTATGATACACGAGAACAGATAAAAACCTCTGAAAAAACTCTGTCTCCCCGTGTATGTGTGGTGATACTGAATTTGTTCAAAAAATATGCTGCTATCCATGTTACAGAGCTCCTTGTGCTTGAAAACATGCCTTTTCATCGAACTGGAGGCAAATATCTTGAAATTATATCTGTAACAAGAACAAAAAAGAAGAAAAACGAGAAAGAAGCCGTAGAAAAAAATACTTCACCTGCTAAAAAAAACCTTTTCACAAAGCCCCAACTCTCTCATGGATCGGGAGGATCTTTCGATCAGGTCCGATCTTCCAAGTGATGATTCTTCTGTTCTTCAGGTGTTCGAGGAACGCTACAGGCCCCTTATGTTGGGGGATCATCTCCCATAGATTAGAGTGGTTATTTTCAGCGAAAAATCAGCAAAAAAGCAAGAGCAAATTCGAAAAACATCTGACACTTCATTGTAGAATAAATTCGAGATTTCCATAATGTGCGTTAATTTTTTTGCGCAGTGTATATGTACATGTTTTGATATTAGACCATAGAAAATCTAAGGATTTTATGGAATTTTTGACATGTACTTCCTACAGTGGCTTTATACAAGACAGTGGCGACAATAGGGTCATAGAACACGTTTTTGCACAAACATGGCAGATATTTGTTTACATTTGAGTATCGTGCTGTTTGACATTTGACTCGATCTTGAGCTTTATGTTTAGATACATGACAACAAAACAATGAAAATCCGCCATTAGCGGTCGAAAACAGTCCGACCAATCAAAACGTGAACGTCTATTGTCGCCAGTGTCTTGTATAAAGCCACTGTAGTACTTCCTAAACTAAAGACATCCGTCATCTGTCTGAAAACATAGCATAACCTATTTCACGCAAAAAATAGCGCCACGACAGTGAAATATTGCCGATAATTCCGGAAATAGGACCCGATCTAGAGTGCCCAACAATTTTTAATCACGATTTTATTAAGGAGTCTTTACACCAGGGTTCCCATGCATCTCTGTCAAAAAGTGTTCGGTATGATGTGTAGAAACTACACTGAAAAAAATTCAAGTATCGAATACTTACTCCGTAGGTATAGGCGATTTTAGGCGAAAAAGTTCATTTTAACTAGTTTCACCTTCTGTTGAAAAACTCACTCACCTTTGAAAACAATTTGTCAATTAGGTATTCTATAGAAAAAGTAGGAATGGTATTTATTAAAGAAATTTCGAGGTACAAATTTAATAAATTTTATTTTAATTTAGATTTATTTACAAGGTATAAAACGTCTCTCTTATTATCAGAGGTTGTAACTTTGCTACAGGAGTGGAAAAAAATAGTGGACTTTTAAATGAACTATTCCAATCTTCTCTCTACCACCCCTGACAACCAGCCGGACGATATGTACAAAACAAACCCTAAAACTCCTCCAAATCCACAATTTTTCTCCTCTTAAAATTCTTCTTCCCCTTCAATTCCACCATCTTCCTCTTATGCGACTCTCTCTTCTTCTCCTGCTTCTTGATCTTCTTTTTCGCGTGCATCTCAGGATCCACCACAGCCATCTGATTCCTCGACCTCTTCCTTTCCGCCCTCTTAACCGACAGCGTCTGTTGCAACTTATTCAACGTCTCCGTATAAACTTCCATACCGATCTTCTTTTTAATCTTGTTGCCCACCTCTTTGCTCAGCTGTCTCAAAAACGTGTTTTTCTCCCCGATCATCAGCATCTCACGCACCAACGGAGCCATTAAATGATGCAGGACCGATAATATTCTATCGAGTTCGAGTACGGTGGTAACGGCGGCTATCCATTTGAAGACTTCGGTTCTGATGACGATGCTGGATGGGTTTTGGACCACTTCCATGTTGATGCTCTTTCTGAGTCGCTTACACAGCCATAACAGGTTGATTTTATGGAATTTTTGACATGTACTTCCTAAATTCATTAAAGACATCCGTCATCTGTCTAAAAACATAACATAACCTATTTCACGCAAAAAATAGCGCCACGACAGTGAAATATTGCCGATAATTCCGGAAATAGGACCCGATCTAGAGTGCCCTACAATTTTTAATCACGATATTATTAAGGAGTCTTCACACCAGGGTTCCCATGCATCTCTGGCGAAAAGTGTTCGGTATAATATGTAGAAACTACACTGAAAAAAATTCAAGTATCGAATACTTACTCCGTAGGTATAGGCGATTTTAGGCGAAAAAGTTCATTTTAACTAGTTTCACATTCTGTTGAAAAACTCACTCACCTTTGAAAACACTTTGTCAATTAGGTATTCTATAGAAAAGTAGGAATGGTATTTATTGAAGAAATTTCAAGGTACAAATTTAATAAATTTTATTTTAATTTAGATTTATTTACAAGGTATAAAACGTCTTTCTTATTATCAGAGGTTATAACTCTGTCACAGTAGTAGATGACAGTCATTTTGATAAAAGATAAAGTGGACTATTCAAATTTTTTCTTCGGATCTACCACCTCTGACAACCACCCGGACGATATGTACAAAACAAACCCTAAAACTCCTCCAAATCCACAATTTTTCTCCTCTTAAAATTCT
This sequence comes from Adalia decempunctata, assembly GCA_951802165.1. NCBI lineage: Eukaryota > Metazoa > Arthropoda > Insecta > Coleoptera > Coccinellidae > Adalia > Adalia decempunctata. Next base: position 1,589,438 of record OX637695.1, on the reverse strand, counting down.
TCTTCCCTTTCAATTCCACCATCTTCCTCTTATGCGACTCCCTCTTCTTCTCCTGCTTCTTGATCTTCTTTTTCGCGTGCATCTCAGGATCCACCACAGCCATCTGATTCCTCGACCTCTTCCTTTCCGCCCTCTTAACCGACAGCGTCTGTTGCAACTTATTCAACGTCTCCGTATAAACTTCCATCCCGATCTTCTTTTTAATCTTGTTCCCCACCTCTTTGCTCAGCTGTCTCAAAAACGTGTTCTTCTCCCCGATCATCAGCATCTCACGCACCAACGGAGCCATTAAATGATGAAGGACCGATAATATTCTATCGAGTTCGAGTACGGTGGTAACGGCGGCTATCCATTTGAAGACTTCGGTTCTGATGACGATGCTGGATGGGTTTTGGACCACTTCCATGTTGATGCTCTTTCTGAGTCGCTTACACAGCCATAACAGGTTGATTTGCATGGTTTCGGAGTCTTCGTTCACTGGAACGTTTTGGAGAACTCTGGCGACGAACACTAGATTTTTTATGACCTGCTCGGCCAAGTCATTCTTCAAATTTTCGGGTTGTAGTTGATCGCAGAGGTCCAATGTTAAAGATTTGAGGGACGCGTGTGGGAAATTTGTGAGATACCCCGAATCGTCGCTCTCCCCTTTAACCAACAAACCGGACAAGTACTCGACGTCCGTCGACGATAACACAAAACCGATAAACTGACAGGCCCCAAGACGTACCCAATCGTGAGGATAATTCAGCAAAGTCTGACAATGAGAAGCGAGAGCACTGATCGTGTCTTTTTGCTTCAAGAAACCTGGACACTGCTTGCAAATTTTGAGGAGCAACTGTAGCAACTGAAAGTATAAATGATCTTTAACCCTCAATTTTTCTTCGTTCTCCGTGGCATCCTCGTCTGCTTCCTTGAGTTTCACGAATTTTCCCGGGTTATCCTCGAGGCCGAACTGTTTAAATATCAGCGGCATGACGATCGGTAATCTGGACTCGAAGAGGGCTTTTTCCATGTTCACGAATATGCCGCAAAGTTGAGCCGCTAATCTTCTGTGGTTCACCTGGAAAGATTCCGGAAATTGATGGTTAGGAAACAATTAAAGCTCGAATTAGGCATTCTAAATCACGTGACCTAAAATGGCGTCTGCTGAGGGCAAACCATAGACAACAAGTTGTCTATGGGGCAAACAACTTTCTGAAGTGTCATAACACGTCATAAACACCAACGTATTGTTTGCCCCATAGAACTTATAGTACATGTACTATAAGTTCTATGGTTTGCCCTCAGCCGCCATATTGAGAATTTGTTTTGACAGGTCATTAGAATGCCCTATTGCTGAATATAACCTCGAAACTAATGGGCGCGTTCATCCGACTAAGCAGCTACCGCCACCGCTCCTTCAAACGTCAAAACCATATGATTTTTTCGATCCGTTATGTCAAATTAGTTAGTAATTTTGACACAACGAATCGAAAAAATCATATGGTTTTGACGTTTGAAGGAGCGGTGGCGGTAGCTGCTTAGTCGGATGAACGCGCCCAATGTTCCACATAGGCGCATTCGGTATTTCCTTTCGGAGACGGATCGGACACAGAACATCCAATAATTCGGAGAGAGAGAGAGAGAGAGAGAGAGAGAGAGAGAGAGAGAGAGAGAGAGAGAGAGAGATCCGAATTATTGGATGTTCTGTGTCCGTTTTCTATCCGGATTGGTAGTAACGAACGCAGTACATATTGTATACTCCATTCACAATTATAAAATCACAACTCTGGCCTTGGAAATTTGACACATTCCACTCTGTATCGAAGTTATGACGTTTTTCAAAATATTTTTATGTTCCAAGTCAACACTATCTTGCCCTTTCTACATTCTCAGAGCATTTCTCAGAATTTGAATTTATTCGGAAAATGAATGAATTGGAAAAGATGTGATGGACGAAAATAATTAACGTTTATATGGATTGATAGGAAGGATTCCTTTTCTAGTTTTTTGCATGAAAAGTACAAGAGATCACTGTTGAAATATATTATTTTTCGCCATGGAAGAAAATTGCATTGCTTTCACATAATTTTCATATGCATGCTTGTGAAGATTTAATGTTTATTATCCTCTTGAACTGAAAGTTCGAGACTTGACGACATCAATTGTTGATTCTAATCAAGAATTCATTAAAAAAAATCAACCCAAAGATATAAGAATAATTGATGGGTAATCACAAGAATCAAGAATAATGTCAATTTTATTTTGTTGATAACTTTCTTAAAATCAATGTTGGGGTATAAAACTCGGCTGCGTTTGTTCAAACAACATCTAAAGAAGACATTTTTCACCATCTCGACCTTTGAAAGGCGTTTCTTATAGGAGAATTAGAGTCCGTTTTGAAATATTCGTGTTTTCGCGTCGAACTGGTGACGTCACGCACCAAATGGTTCAAAATAATTTGAAGCGGTTTGAAAGCAGGTAGCGGAATTAGGCAATCCAAACCACGTGGCGCCCTGCCTCCAGATAACCTATAAATTTTCTGACAGGTCGCAGTAAATATGAGGAATTTCATTATCTTATATGCATTTCATGAGTGAACGAGTGAGTTTTTATGATTTCTAATATCAAAAAGTATCCTGAAGTATCACTGACGAAGAAAATTTCACTCAATCATATGATTACAACTTTTAGTATTGGGAGCCCGAAGAGATTGAAGAGAAAGTATTGGAGAAGGAATATTAATCAGAGCTCTGTCCCTTTAACTTCTTTATCCTTTTATATGATATAAATTTAAATATTCATCAGTTTTACATTTTACATGAACTGAATACTGCTTATTTCAGTGTCTACGAAGACACATTCACTTTAGTTTCTTATCTTCGATATTGTCAAGTCTTGATGACTGCTGACCCAATTTCCTTTTGTTTCCTGATAAGTCACTTAATATGTGTATAATACACCAAGATACACACACTGGGTGTTCCAAAATATTCAAGAAAATCCTCATAATTTGAACGACTTGCACATCCAACTTTGGCACACATTTATGGCATTTTTTATTGAAAATGCACTTAATTTAAATAATTTTCACTGGTCTGATATTCCTAAGAGTAAGATTGAATAGAAATATCGAAAAAATTTCCACATAAAACAATTTTTCAAGCAAATAAACGGTTTTAATGTCTACATGAACAAAGCTAAACTTGGTTTGTTTGACCACCAGCTAACCTCAAAAAAATATTTGACAGGTCGTTGGATTCCCTATAGGGCATTCTAATGACCTGTCAAATATGGCGGCTGAGGGCACACAACTGTGGAGATAATGACGTTTCCTTATGACACTTCAGATTTCAGAAAGTTGTTTGCCCTCAGACACCATTTTATGTCACGTGATTTAGAATGCCCTATAGTTCGAACTGCAGTTTGAAGTTTGGAATCAGCTGATTGAAGAATATAGGTTAGGTTTGTTGGATTTATTTTGTTTTCACCGTTTTTATTTTGAATAAATAATAATAATAACTGTTGTTCATTGCATTGAATATTATTTGAATATGACAGCTTTGTTTTTAGAATGCATTGTAACCTGTGACTGTGAAGTGAAGTAATAAATCACTTCGAGTAGAGCACACCTTTATTTTAGAATTGTGAAATATTATTTAGTTTTGAAAATGTATGTTAAAATTTTTTAAATTGATTTTACGGCTTCTTCCTCTTGATTCAATCAATATGAATATTGCGTATATTTTTTCAACAAGTCGTTAATCAGGACGAGAACATTCAAATTCATCATAAACTGATTGGAGTCCAATTTGAAAAAAAACAAGATTTAATAATAATTTACGAATAAACACACCTAAAATTATAAATATTTTTATTATTATGTGCGTGTATCATGTTTTTAACTTTTAAATTCATAAATTGAATTGACATTTCTATGATGAGGTCACCGTTTTGAAATTGTGGCATTTTAGCGATGCATTAACTGGTGACGTTTACTTCGAAATGTTTTTGAAATAGTTTTGAACCGTGATTCACGCGAAAAAATGGTTTAGGTCTAAGTTCCACCTCATTAGTGAGGTAGCTAACTTTTGCAAATCTGCTTAGATATCGACAAATTTCTTGGAAAACCTGAAAAATATCATCCTAATCGACCTCTCGAGGCTCCATCCGATCCATCTACTGCGATATCTGTCCAAATAACAGCTTTTTCAACGAAATTCTCGTGTACAACCTTCAACATGGAGTATATACTCCATTCACTTTTATTTAATCACATAGGAGGTCATGGTTTCGTTTTCAGGAGTTGGTGCTCCTGATGAAAAGCACAGAACATATGATGAAAAGTTAGTGCGCGCAGAGAAAATATGGTTAATGACAAAACGACGTTGCCAGTTTCTTTGTTTACATCAAAGTAAAAGTATCAAAGATATTCCACATTTTGGTAGGTTTACAAATTGTTCGCAGATTTTTGGTATTTAATCGATATTTGCAGGTGAGTTTTTCGTCGAATATCCAAGATTAACGTATGTTTATTGTTTTTAGCACCAGTTTGGAGCGTGAGGACGATTTTCAAGACCAGGAAGAATGTTTACATTTCGAGGTTGAAGGGGTACACGGGAATTTCGTTGAAAAAGCTGTTATTTGGACAGATATCGCAGTAGATGGATCGGATGGAGCCTCGAGAGGTCGATTAGGATGATATTTTTCAGGTTTTCCAAGAAATTTGGCGATATCTGAGCAGATTTGCAAAAGTTAGGTACCTCACTAATGAGGTGGAACTTAGAACTAATTCTCCTATAAGAAACGCCTTTCAAAGGTCGAGATGGTGAAAAATGTATTCTTCAGATGTTGTTTGAACAAATGCAGCCGAGTTTTATATCCCAACATTGATTTTAAGAAAGTTATCAACAAAATAAAATTGACATTATTCTTGATTCTTGTAATTACCCATCAATTCATCTTATATCTTTGGGTTGATTTTTTTCAATGAATTCTTGATTACAATCAACAATTGATGTCGTCAAGTCTTGAACTTTCAGTTCAAGAGGATAATAAACATTAAATCTTCACAAGCATGCATATGAAACTTATGTGAAAGCAATGCAATTTTCTTCCATGGCGACAAATAATATATTTCAGCAGTGATCTCTTGTACTTTTCATGCAAATAACTAAAAAAGGAATCCTTTCTATCAATTCACATAAACGTTAATTATTTTCGTCCATCACATCTTTTCCAATTCATTCATTTTCCGAATAAATTCTGAGAAATACGCTAAGAATGTAGAAAGGGCAATATAGTGTTGACTTGGAACATAAAAATATTTCGAAAAACGTCATAACTTCGATACAGAGTGGAATGTGTCAAATTTCCAAGGCCAGAGTTGTGATTTTATAATTGTGAATGGAGTATACTCAAATCATTTTTTCTACGAAGGGTAAAGTCGTGAAAAGGCTATGAAATTTCAGATACTCACATTTTTGTCGGACATCCACAATACGACGACTTCGAAGAGCGGCTGTCTATCCGCACTCGGTAATCTTTCCAACATGTTGGTAAGACAGGCCGCTACTGTTTTTCTCAGTTGTGGAACCTCCTCGTTGACCAACCGGGCGCCGAGCACCACCAAAATTGTTCCACTGAAGGAATTCAAGTCTTTCTGCAATTATAAAATGATTTCTAGTGTTTCAGCAACTTTTATTTTAACTATTTGCCTATACAGGATGAGTCTTTGACTTGTACATACATATATTCTAACTGTAGATTCTTGATGCTAAAGGAAAACTTTTTTTCATTTTCCATTTTCCGAATTCGGCTCTGTTAAAGAGATATAGCCATTTGAAAAAAAAATAGTGCTGAATACGTGCCTGATATTATTCTTTACAAACACCTCAAAATTCATATTTTTCGATTGAAATTGATGTGATTATTAGATATTCTGGGTGATACATTTGAAAAATACTCAAGCACTAACCTCATTTGAATAAGAATGTTATAAACACGATATTTCATAACAAAACACTTAGTTCTGTCCAATCATTTCGGCGATTGAAGAGCTATATTTCTCACACCAAAATAAATTCCTTCTTCGATTGTCCTGAAGATTAGTTAATAGACACTAATAATCTGTTCATATTTCCTCGATATTCTAAAACGATCTCATAAAAATTGGTTTCTCACTAACCTATCCTAACACTATTAACCAAAGTAATATGTTTCGGTGTCAAATACCTAACCATACCCATCCTCTGTGATATTCAATTCACCCACAGAACTCTAGAGAAGACGATGCCAGATTGCCGATTTTCTCTTCAAACAATGCGAACTCAAGAAAGCAGTACGTCCCCTATCGTTAGCAGATGAACTATCACAATCGCTTAAGGCATTTGAAAATGCCAAACGAGTAGTTCTGATTCTCGCCAATATAGCGCTACGTTCTTAATTTCAGTCGTCACGGTCTACTATTCCCTTCAGAAGGCCGTGGATGTAGCCGCCACGCAAGACAAAGACAAACCGTTTTTCTGTGCTCCAACCACTAACCAGTCCAACCTAAAACGTTAGTCAGTGAGCCCATACACGGCATTAACGAAGTTCACGCTTTATTTATTCACAGAGAATGAAGCAAACAGGTGATGATTATGTAAATGACTTTCAGTGAATTGATGTAATAGTAGTGTCGTTCTGGTGTCGAGTTATATTGTTTCGATAGATATTTTGCTGAAGGACCGGTAACAATGAATTTTAAATAGAAACTGCCTATAAAATGTATTATTTCATGCTTCTTAGAATTCAATTTTATGCCCCACGAAAGTGGAATTTTATTATTACATATCTCTACATCAAACGTTTTTTCATCATAGAGATTTTAGTCTTGACAAAGTTGAAAAACATTCTGACAACGTTAGTAACTTGTTGAGAGACTAGAGAAAAATAATATTCGATGAGATTTAACTCAGGACAGCATTCAGATTATTCTTGAAATTCATGATTTTTTCCTCTAATTCAATCTTATACAATTAGAAACAACTTGAGAACGACGCGTTTTATTGAAAAAATATAAGAATACTTTTGTTTTCTAAAATAATTAATTCTTTCGAAAACGTGAATCCTTCATCTTTTTCAAGTGGTTTTATAGTATTTTTGCGTGAATTTATAAGTCGACTATACTGTAACTTTTTTACCAGGAGAAATATGAAATAAGTTTCAATTGAGGAATATGCACAATGAATAGAGTAAACAATCAACCAAAATTCAGTTCATTCGAAATATCGGTTCCGAATATTTGGAAAGAATAGTGTTAATTTCATGGATTTTTGACACCCTGTATCTTTCAAACGAAAGCGAATTTTGAAAAATGGCATGGGAAAAAGTGTTTCTTTTGATGGAATGAATCTACAGTCAAAATATATGTACAAGTCAAAGACTCACCCTGTATAAAATATATTTGGGGAGGATCTAAATTTGTTATCGAATTTTGAAGTTGTACTTTCTATTCGAATCTTCGATGAAAGACATTTTTCGGACCTACAGCACCCTTACCTTGAGTGGGGTGAGCTCGTGAACAAAACTCGAAAATGAAAAATCGAAAAAAAAAAAAAGTGGAATATTTCATTACCTATGGGGTCTACATGGTTTTGATCAAAATGTAGCCTTTCGAGGTCGCTTCATTCAATAAAAAACATTTCAAAGCCCTAACTATCGCCGTTTAGATTTTGACCTGTCAAATGGCATTTCTCTCCTCTTTCTATAGTATAAGGGTTTATCACATTCTACCAAGAGTAGCTTCTTGAAGAATATTCAAAAATTTCAATTCCGTCAAAAATTCGCGAAAAATGTCAGTGGCCTTCGCTGAAATTGTTCGGAAAATGCAAAAAAAAAACACAAAAAAAACCTTCAACGACCTGTTAGGCTGTTTAAAGGCGAGTTTATACAGCAACTAAAATAAAATAAGATCTAAAATAAAATAAAATAAGAATGTTCACTTGATGCATTTCAATGACAGCGTTTATACAGGAAATAAGCTAAAATAAGGAATAAAAATAAGAATAAGAGATGGTCAACTTTTATCTTTTTCGCTTATTTTATTTGGAAAATGATAGTGCGCATGACCCAAATCCACTCCCCAATCTTTTCCGTATTGACACTTTTGACAAGTTCTAAGCCGAATTTTCGCGTGACAATATTTTAAAACTATTTCGTCAGTTTTGAAATATTCGTGTTCTCGCGTCGAACTGGTGACGTCACGCACCAAATGGTTCAAAATAATTTGAAGCGGTTTGAAAGCAGGTAGCGGAATAGTTCGAACTGCAGTTTGTAGTTTGTAATCAGCTGATTGAGGAATATAGGTTATGTTTGTTGATTTATTTTGTTTTCACCGTTTTTATTTTGAATAAATAATAATAATAACTGAGAATAGTTTAACGTCTGTAAATATAATTAAGGAAAGAAATAACGGCATGCAGACTATTGACTTTTTCCGGAATTTCAAAAATATTCAATAGTCTGCATGCCGTTATTTCTTTCCTTAATAATAATAACTGTTCTTCATTGCATTTAATATTATTTGAATATGACAGCTTTGTTTTTAGAACGCATTGTGACCTGTGACTGTGAAGTAATAAATCACTTCGAGTAGAGCACACCTTTTTTTAGAATTCTGAAATATTATTTAGTTTTGAAAATGTATGTTCAAATTTTTGAAATTGATTTTACGGCTTCTTCCTCCTGATTCAATCAATATGAATATTGCTTATATTTGTTCAACAAGTCGTTAATCAGGACGAGAACATTCAAATTCATCATAAACTGATTGGAGTCCAATTTGAAAATACAAGATTTAATAATAATATACAAATAAACACACCTAAAATTATAAATATTTTTATTATTATGTGCGTGTATCATGTTTCTAACCTTTAAATTCATAGATTGAATTGACATTTCTATGATGACGTCACCGTTTTGAAATTGTGGCATTTTAGCGATGCATGAACTGGTGACGTTTACTTCGAAATGTTTTTGAAATAGTTTTGAACCGTGACTCACGCGAAAAAATGGCTTAACTGAAATGACAACTAATCATTGTCAAAAAATCTGCGATTTGATTGGTTCATTCTTATTTCTTATTTTATTCTAGTGATCTCTATAAACCTATGTTTTCTGCTCTTATTTCTTATTTTATTTTAGTTGCTGTATAAACTCGCCTTAAGTAGAACGAGCTCTGAAAAATTGAGGTAAACGAGAAAAAATTCGATAAAAAAAAAACTTACCACAGGAAAAGAGTTGATGAGCGTCTTCAGCATCTCCAAGGCCGACTCCCTGCCGTGCTGCAACTCGAAACTGGTCTGAGAAAGGAAGAACGACACGTGCTTCTCCAGTTCTTTCCCCAGCGGGTAGTCCATCATGTACTTGTGGAACACGTCTCTGGCCTGGTTCCTGACGTGCTGCATCTCCGAAGTCACGCTCAGTTCCGCCACTTTTTCCATTATTTCCGCCAATTCCGACACTATCAACTTCCTGATCAAGATGGCTTTGAGCAGGTTGAAAGCCACCGCTTGTCTGTCGTAATCGTACATGTCTTTCTCGACGTAGCACAGGAGTATCTTCAGCTGGTCCTGGTCGATGATGTGGTACTTTACATCCCTCAGTAGGACCGACATAGCCTGAAATTTTTAAGATTCTTAAGATTTTTGAAAAAGTTCTGATTCCAATTTTCCTAAAAAAATTATGAGACCTCAAATCAGTTCCAAAGAACTGCCACCAAGGACTTAATACGGTAAAACCATCTGAACATCTTACCTTGAATGAGACCACCACCAGATCGAAGTTTTCTCCCTTGCTCAAACCGGCAACTGCGTATTTGTGCAAGATGGAGAATATATCTGATGTTATTTCCTTAATATGTTCCTTCAGAGAGGGTAGATCCAATTTGAAGATAAAAGTTAGACACTTCAACGTAACTGTGGACAACTGAAAGAAATATTTGATGAAATTAAGGAGAAAAATATAGTTATTCTTAATTTCTTTGAATAATTTTAGATAATGAAAAATTGGTGAAAGCCATTAATGGTTTTCCGATACAGCTTGATTCTTGGACTCGTACATTTTTTTGAACCGTTGATTCTTGAGGTCAAGATGAATTTAAGTTTTTTTCGTTCAATTTTGCAATTATATCTAGGAGCATAGAATAACTGGAAAGAAGGCTCCCCTACGAAAATGAACTGCCAAAAACGTCCGAACTTGTCAGTTCGCCGCAAGGTCACGAGATGGCGACAACGTCGTTCGTTCCTACAACATGGCTATCCTTAATAAAATTATCTTTAATGGTTATTCGTTGTTATTACTTATTAGGTCCCATTTATTACTATATCATAATATATATTCTTTTGAAAGAAAGCAATACATACTTTTTTTCGTAAATCCGACAATATAATGCATATAGCACGTGTAAAGAAATGGCTACAAGGATCAGATTGAATATAGGAAGAAAAATCTGTTTCCCGCTCCGAATCTAAGTGTTAGCAGAGGGAATGTAAACGGGGTACCATACAATTCTGCGTATAATACACGAGAACAGATAAAACCTCAGTCTTCCCGTATAATAATAATAATACTTACCTGAATGTTCGCTTTTTACGATAAGGATATTGTTTTGACAAATTTATTACCGATTACAGACTTCCCAAGAAATTGCGCATAAAAAGTTGATTAGAATAAAGCGATGATATGTCATCAATATTGTCTATGTTATGATTTATGGCCATTTTCAATTAAAAAGAAGCATAAATGTATCAATTACAATGACAGCCACATTATATTCTTTGCAATTGTAGCGCCATAGAACAAAATATCTGACATGTTACTGAATAAAGGATCTCAGCGTTATCTATCGGGCGTCACACGAAACTCTAACCTCCGACGTTATTGGCAGTTCAAAATGATCTGTCGAGCGTATGAAGCCTTCCCTCCAGTTATTCTATGCTCCTAGATTATATCTTCGAACAAAATACATCTCATCTCCGATTTTCTTCAAGCTAAGTTTGTAAACATTTAATTTAATTTGTTTAATTTACTTTCCTTTATTCTGGATAATATAGAATGTAGAACATTATGAACGACTATAGTATAAGGTTAGAGTCTTTGACTGGTACATATACAGGGTGAGTCTTTGACTTGTACATATATTTTAGCTGTAGATTCCTCTCATCAAACGAAACACTTTTTTCCTATACCATTTTTCAAAATTCGGTTTGATTAGGGCGATACAGGGTGTCGAAAATCCATGAAAAAAAAAACACTTTTCTGTTTATATCTTCGGAACCCTTATTTCGAATGAACTGAATTTTGGTTGAGTTTTTACTCTATTCATGATGCATATCCCTCAATCGAAACCTATTCAATATCTCTACTAGTATAAAAGTTACAGGGTAGTCGACTCATCAATACACGCTGAAACACCATAAAACCACTTTAAAAAGATAAACGGTTCATATTTTCAAAAAATCAAGCATTTAAGAAACTAAAAGTATTCCTATTTTTTTCAATAAAACGCGTCGTTTTCGAGTTATTTCCAATTTACCCGGAGAAATTTGACGAAAAAATCATTAATTTCAAGAATAATCTGAATGCGTCTCTGAATTAAATATCATCGAATATTATTCCTTCTCTGGTCTTTAAACGAGTTTACAATGTTGTCACAATATTTATCAACTTTGTCGAGATATTTTAATAATAAAATCCCAGAAATGTGGGAGATAAAATTAAACACCAAGGGAGATTTAATACGCACAGTTTCTATTGAAAATTCATAGTTACCGGTCCATATTGAAGTTTGAAATTAAATGTCGATGAAATACAAAATTCGGATATGAATGATGAATCTCGATACAAACTACTTATTAAATTGAAATTAATGAAAAATAATACGATACCTCATAATCTGTGGCGATGTTTCTATCTAAACAACATCCTCTTGGAATTTTATAACCTCGACACGGTTGAAATTATAATAATTCACTTCACATAATAATCACATTAGAACAATAGTTCAGTGAATGTATTCAGAACTTCACAAAATGTTTACAGTTCGTTCAGAGACTCTGGTTTGTTATTGTTTATAGTTGGCCTCAAAATAACCAATATTTCGGTTTTCGCTCTACGCATGCGTGGTAAAATTTGGCGGCAAAATCGATTTATCATGGAAACGGCAGAATTCATAGATATTTATACCACGGTACACAAATGTATCGTGATTTATACTGTTTCGTAAAAAATCCTTAACCTCAATGGAAATATCAGCAAGCTGACAACATCTTCTTGAAATTTCTGTGCAAAAATTCACAGAATCGATACAAATTAGATTAGGTTAGGTTGTTTAATAATAAATCTGAATGAAAAGTCTTTCTTCATGATATTGTTTGGGAATTTCGAGGAAAATATGAACAAGTTATTAGTGTTTACAAACTAATCTGCAGAAAAATCGAAGAAGGAACTTATTTTGGTGGAATAAATGTGGCTTTTTAGTTGCATATATAATCCGATGAAACTAACTGTTTTTGTTGAAATTATCGTGTTTGCAACATTTTTATTCCAATAAAGTTAGTACTTGACTACTTGAGTATTCCCTAAGTTGGGCCTAAATGTATAAACTCAATTTCTATCGAGAAATATGGACTTTGAATCAATTCCACAGTGTCATTTCAGGGACGTACTTAGCCCAATGTTTTTTTCAAATGGCTATATCTTTTTAACAGAGCCGAATTCGGAAAAATGGAAAATAAAAAAAGGTTTCTTTTGGCCTCAAGGATCTTCAGTTAAAATATATGTACAAGTCAAAGACTCACCCTGTATATGAAAAAAATCCAAAAAATGTTTTCAGCAAAAATCAAATCCGCTCATTTTTTTCGGTGATTTATCTATATATTATTCGTGAAGAAAAAAAAACACATTCTTGCATTTCAAAAAATATAAAATGTATCGCTAACTTGGCGAAACAACTATCCAAAAAATGTTTTCAGCAGAAAACAAAGTAGCTCATCTTTTGCAGTGATTTATCAGTAAATTATCCGTGGTGAAAGAAAATTTTTATCTTTCAAGGTTTCGTAGAAAATGACAAAATCTGATTGATCGATCCGCTGCGGTCGAAACGTATATCAGGCATTTTTCTCGAAAACCCGGTTTAATTCGCGATAGTGCTTTTGCTAACTTCATATACATAACCAAATTTCAGTTAATTTGAAATGACGGTTCCGAAGATTGTATATGAAAAAGTATTTCGTTTAATTAGCGGAAACTAAGGTTCAAAAAATGTACTTATCAAAGACTCACCCATTATAACAGCTAGCAGAAATACCTCTGGTAAATAGTAAAGTACAAGCGAAGTAAAAATTATTCATGATAAAATAAATAAATAAAAAATAGAAAACAACACTAACAAATCGAGACTTCCTCCAATAAGAACATCAAATTCACAAATAACTCACCTTGATGTGCTTGGACTTCAGACAATCCTTGAACAAGACAACGAAGGGATCCAAATACTTCAAATGCTCGTGTTTGACCAGAATATCTTTCTTCAACAACTTGCAGCACAGGGTCAAACCGAAGCCCACCAAATGATGCGCGTTCGCTTTCTCCGAATTCTTCACCTTGCTCACCCTTATACCCGCCCTTCCTACCGGCGCCCTGGGTATGATGAAGCAATCGGGTTTCTTTGTTTGCAGCAACAGCTTCTCCTTCTCCGTGAGCTCCTGCTTGTTCCTTCCGGGAATCAGTTGCTCGATCTTGTCTGAAGCTATCCCGTAGGCGAACATCACCAGCATGTCGGGCGCTACGAACTCGTTTTCGACGAGGCCTATGGCCATGCTGTTGAGGCATTCTTGGGCTTTGAACACCGTCTTGAAGGAGGTCGAAGTCTCCAGGATGTTCTTGATGGGCATCACCAGGTCCATGAAGCATTTCTCCGTGATGAATTGGGATAGAATCTGGTAGATGGAGAGGCTTTTGGAGGACTTGGCCTCAGACGTTTTGACTGCTATCTTGCTGATTTCCTTCTCTTCCGACAAGATTCCGAATAGGTCCGTGTTGCACAACTGGAAGAATTCGAGAGAGATTATAACAATGAAAAAAAAAATTTGTCTTTGGATTTTTTTTTCTCCGAAACTTAGAACCGCGGATACGTAAAATGAAGTTTATTCTGAAGAAGAATAAATACGCCATATTTCAGTAAAATTTGATCGCTCTAGCTTAAACACAAACAGAATTATGAATTTTTCAAAATTGGAGAGTTTAATAAAAAAAAGTTTTTCTTTGGATTTGATTTTCTCTCTCCCAAACTTAAAACCGCAGATACATCTTATAATATATATTCTGAAGAGAAATAAATGCTCTATATTTCAACAAGATTTTATCGCTCTAGCTTGCCCACAGAGATAATTATGAATTTTCAAAGTTCGACAATTTAAATAAAAAAAAAACTTTTTCTTTGGGTCTTATTTTTTCTCGTCCAATCTAACTACCGCAGATACAACTTCCAATGTTTTTTCTGAAGAGCAAGAATTGTTCTATATTTCACCAAACCTTCATCGCTCTAGCTCGACCACAAACAGAATTATGAATTTTCAACATTACAGAGTTTTATAAATAAAAGTTTTTCTTTGGATTTGATTTTTTCTCTCCCGAACTTAGAACCGCAGAAACTTATTATAATATCTATTCTGAATAGGAATAAATGCTCTATATTTCAACAAGATTTTATCGCTCTAGCTCGCCCACAGAGATAATTATGAATTTTCAAAGTTCGAAAATTAAATAAAAAAAATTCTTCTCTGGGTCTAATTTTTTCTCGTCCAATCTAACTACCGCAGATACAACTTCCAATGTTTTTTTCTGAAGAGCAAGAATTGTTCTATTTTTCACCAAACCTCCATCGCTCTAGCTCGACCACAAACAGAATTATGAATTTTCAAAATTAGAGAGTTTAATAAAAATAAGTTTTTCTTTGGATTTGGTTTTTTCTCTCCCAAACTTAGAACCGCAGAAACGTATTATAATATCTATTCTGAAGAGAAATAAATGCTCTATATGTCAACAAGATTTTATCGCTTTAGCTGGCCCACAGAGATAATTATGAATTTTCAAAGTTCGACAATTTAAATAAAAAAAAACTTTTTCTTTGGGTCTTATTTTTTCTCGTCCAATCTAACGACCGCAGATAGAACTTCCAATGTTTTTTCTGAAGAGCTATAATTGTTCTATATTTCACCAAACCTTCATCGCTCTAGCTCGACCACAAACAGAATAATGAATTTTCAAAATTAGAGAGTTTAATGAAAAAAAGTTTTTCTTCGGATTTGATTTTTTTCTCTCCCAAACTTAGAACCGCAGAAACGTATTATAATATATATTCTGAAGAGAAATAAATGCTCTAGATTTCAACAAGATTTTATCGCTTTAGCTGGCCCACAGAGATAATTATGAATTTTCAAAGTTCGACAATTCAAATAAAAAAAAACTTTTTCTTTGGGTCTAATTTTTTCTCGTCCAATCTAACTACCGCAGATACAACTTCCAATGTTTTTTCTGAAGAGCAAGAATTGTTCTATATTTCACCAAACCTTCATCGCTCTAGCTCGACCACAAAAAGAATTATAAATTTTCAAAATTAGAGAGTTCAATAAAAAAAGTTTTTCTTTGGATTCGATTTTTTCTCTAGCGAACTTAGAACCGCAGAAACATTTTATAATGTATATTCTGAAGAGAAATTAATGCTCTATATTTCAACAAGATTTTATCATTCTAGCTTGCCCACAGAGATAATAATGAATTTTCAAAGTTCGTCAATTTGAATAAAAAAAAAAATTTTCTTTGATTTCTCTGATATATCAAAATCATAAGCGAGACTCACCTGCAAGACTGTTAAGAGCACAGAATCAATGTCCTTGGGCTTGTACAGCGGTTTCAAGCAATTCAAAACGCCATGCACGGTATAGACGAGCACGTGAGCTTGATAACCTTTCTGCAGCAGTGGCGCCATCTCGCCCAACAATAGACCCAAGTAGGATGGACCCAGAGTGAGCATCATTTCCTGCAAAGTTTCCCTGGCAACTTTTCTCACACTTTCCAGGTGCGATTTCAGGAACGTGCAAGTTTTCAAGAAGACCCTGTAACATAAACAGGCTGGATATAAGCGATCGGTATAAGAGATTTCGAAAAACGAATTTAGAGCTGTTGATTTTCGGATTAAGTTTCCTCATACAGCGCAATCAGGGAACGGAAAATAAATTGTATGTTGAGACGGTGTCAGGGAAACCTCATACGGGCACGATATCCTTCTCGGAATCTGCCCGCGGGAGGTGGGATTTTTTTTTAATTGCTTTTGAAAACGAAGAAGTGACAGTGGAGCTGGAGAATTCTTGAACGGGAAGGTTCTCGGTTTGCTCGTGTTCACAAAATCAGAAATATTCACACAACCAAAAGTATATGACGCCAAAACGAAATCACAAATGTGTTTAAGTTTAAACAGTTGGTTCGCCGCATGTCTAAGCTTGGTTCATGACGTTTGGTATATGTCAAAATCGACCAACACTTACTGCCGCAGCCATCTATCGACAAACAACGGGAACTTAGTTGTGCACCTATTTTTTCAGTTGGACAAATTCAGGTTCAATTGAAGGTGAAAAAGATTTAAATCAATGCAAAAAAAAAGTTTTATCCGATCAGAAAATATGATAACCAGGAATTATTTAGTTATTGAAGCTGTTATCAATTTGATATTAATTTTTTCCATGATTTATCCATAAATTATCCGTGATAAAAAAAATTCGTATCTTTCAAGCAGGGTTGGCAAAAAACATGTTTTTTATAAAAAAAACAAAACATTGTTTTTTTTATTTGAAACTTTTTTATTTGATTTAAATCATGTTTTTTTTTAACATTCAAAAAACATGATTTAAATCACGTTTAAAACAAAAGTTTTGGCAACATTGCTATGATACTCTCGGGTAAAATATTCAAATCTGGCAACACTGAATATAACTTGTATATTGTTCACAAGGTAATTCGCCGCAACGTTGCCAGATCGGGAAATTATTCCGGTAATTGAAGAATAGGACATAGTGCTTTTCTTCATAGCATTTTTGCCAATAAAAATATGGTTCAATCAGAAAACTTTTCCAAAACAATTCTAATCGATTAAATTAGAATCAATATCTTTATTACGTGACAATAGATGTGATGAGAAACAATATAGTGCAATTGAATTGAATATATTTTTCCTTTGCATTTTATTTCACGCTGAGGTGAATTTCAAAGAACAAATTTCAAAAAAATAGGTTGCTTTTTTAAGAAGTGAAAAAAATTTAAAACGACTAATTTCAAAATTGAGACTTAATTAGATTCATTTACACAAAAAAAAGCCAACATTTCGACAACTGGGCCAATATTTATTAATACTCATAATGTTTTCTCGAATGCAAGTCGTTCATTAAGACAAATTTCATCAAGAAGATATTTCTAGGTATTTTTAGGTACAAGAAGTTATATTTCCCAGGCAACACAGACTTCTCCGCGATATCTCTGAGAGGTTACAATGCAACTTTTATAGGAGCTCCTACCGCGAGGTCCCAGAGATCTCTATGTGATGTAACTAAGCGAATTTCCCACTGATGTGCCCATGCGATATCTTGGAGACCCCGCCATGCGATATCCGTGGGACTACTTCAAGCGATAACTTGGAGAGGAGAGCGCACCATGCGATTGACAAGGTCAATCTGTTCACGCAGGCGCTATTCGTCTATCAAGTCGAACTTGTATAAACAGCGAGTTTACCAAGACGGCAGTCGGCAAGGCATAGAGAGGGGTTTTGTGGATATTGTAGTTAGCTGTGTTTATCGGTGTTACTGTGCTGTGCGAGGTTCGTTATGGTGTGAAATTTCGATGAAGATATTTGTGCTCCAAGTAAGTGTTATTTTCATTAAATCCTAGAGTTTTCTCACCTATTAGGACATATACCGTAACCATTTTTACCGTCATTTATGTAATCCGAGTAATTCAACCACCAATAACCAACACCAACAATAAATTGATCAATTCACATTAAACGATTTTCTACCTGATATATTGGTGATCAGGATAATTATTTCTATTAAGAATATGGATGAGTGTAATAACTTCACAACAGATTTT
Organism: Adalia decempunctata; assembly: GCA_951802165.1. NCBI lineage: Eukaryota > Metazoa > Arthropoda > Insecta > Coleoptera > Coccinellidae > Adalia > Adalia decempunctata. The sequence goes on along the minus strand of OX637695.1, from coordinate 1,571,273 downwards.
ACAAGAATGGTTAGTTTGAAATTATATCTCATTGTGTTTCAAGCTGATATATTAATGCAGAATGGGCATTGAAATGTTGTTGAAATCCTCTTTGTTCAATTTGTGCTCCAAAAGCACTTGACACAATGTTTATTCACGTTTTGATTAATGAATAAACCACTGACCTTACAAAAGTGTTACCGATTTTCTTGTCAATCTACCGATCTAACGAAAAAGCACATAAATCTACCGAAATTTAATGGAGTGAATGTATGTTCTGATATTCTAGGAAATCATGACTCTTACGATATTATTTTGAAGATTTCCTAAGCATACCATAATTTGATACATAAGTTGAGTTATTCGTTGAAAAATCAATATTTTTTTCAAGCAATTTGATGTACATACGTTTATTTTCAGAATATTTGCTGTTTTCAATAGGTGTGAATTTTTTGAATAACTACCTATTTATTTTGTCAGAATACTCATTTTTTGTTCGAAAGATCCGTTTTTCGAACATTAATTTTGTAAATAAATGAAATATATTTTCAATTTTGCTTCATTCGTAAAATAACCATCTTGCCCAATATTTCGGATAAATGGTATTTCAACTTGAATAACACAAAAAATATGTGAAAAGGTATCTTTTTCCAAAAATCTACCGAAATCTACCTATTTTTTCCGAACTTGTAGGTACGGAGGGTGGCAACACTGCATACGTGGTGGACAACACAGGAGTCTTTTCTCAAGATGGGCTGAGAGATTGTACCCAGAGGAAGAAAGAAGTGTAATGTTTTCAATCATTTTTTTTTTAATTTTTTATTGCAATTTGTTGATAATAAAGATTGAAGGATTTATTCACTTGTTTTAGTTTACCTTCTGTTGCAGCCGAAAATAGTGAATAACTTTTAACACTGTTGTATAGTTCAATTCTATAATATAGCTAATATGCAGATTCTCATCATAGGAATAGGACAAATCAAATTTGGTTTTTGATATTCTATTAACATTTCGCAAAGCGACCTGTATATACCTGTGCAAAGCGGCCTGTGTAGAAACTTCTTATACATCCCGCAATGCGACCTGTTTGAGAATATCTTATACATCTCGCAATGCGGAGGTTAATAAGAAATTCTCAAAGTCCTCGCAGCAGGAGGTGTATGCGAACTCCCATTGTGGCTTGTTTGAGAATATCCACGTAGGATATCGTCAAGAGTTCTCTGGGAACTCTTTTGTGGCGGACATTTGGAGGAGATATAGAGCTCCCTGCGACCTCCCAAAGAAGTCACAAAAGGCGTCACAACTTCCTAAAAAGAAGTCGCAGGGATTTCTCTGGGATATCTTTGTGTTGCCTGGGTTTGTTACAGAGTGTAGAATATTTTTTGTTTTATTTGTTTTTTTGTTATTAATGGATTACTTATCTAGTGTTTCATTCTTTCAATAAAAAACTGATTAAAAACAATTGTTTTAAAACAAAGATATTTTAAACAGAGGCTTGTGTTTAAAACATGTTTTAAAACATGCCAACCCTGCTTTCAAGATTTTGTAGTAAAATGACCAAATTTGATTGATCGAACTGCGCCCGTCGGAACGTATATCAGGCATTTTTCTCGAAAACTCGATTTTGATTCGTGAGAGTTATTTTGCTAACTTTAACCATAACCAAATTTCAGTTGATTAGAAATGACGATTCCGAAGATTTTATAGGAAAATTTATAATTCTTTTTTAACTTGTTCTTTGTATTATATCACAAAGAAAAGGATTGAAATAATAATAAGAGAATTCAGAAACTTACCCTGGCAGGTTTCGCTCCAGAATCTTGGGTGGTAACTTCTGTAGAAGTTTCACAACAGCCAAAGAAAGAGGAACTTTGATTAGATCAGCCTCTTCTTGTTCATCTCTGGTCAATTTTCGATTTACTTTATGAGAACTGTCTTTATGAGTCATCTCGGCCAAAGCTCTGTGTAGTTGTGGAAGAAGTACAGTCTGCAATAATAAAGGGTTCGATAGATACAGGGTGAGTCAACTTTCAGCATAAAAACTTTAACATTCTCAATGTTCAAGATTATCCTGTTTCTTTTATTTTGTGAATTCTGCTCTTTATTATACTAACCATTTTTTTTTTGTACATTTACATCACATTGTGTTTATTTCTTATGTGCTCATTAAAAGTTGTAATTGGAAACTAGGGTTAAGTGGTAGAGAACCATTTTGGTTGAGGTTTCAATTCTTTTTTTTAATAAAGACATTATTATTATTCATTATTCACTGCGCATAAAAATTAACGCACATTATGGAAATCTTAAATTTATTCTACAACTGAAGGTGTTCTCAATGATAATTATTTTTATCAGAATTATGCATGCATATGTTATCCACTTTCAACGTTTTTCTTCAATACAGATGTTTTCTCCCAGCCGGAATAAAAAAAGATGATATTATCAGATTTTGAATGTATTGGCTCCATTATAAAATCAGTTGTTCTCGATCAATTCTAGTGATCAATAGTTTTTCTTTCGTTTGATTTTCTACACTCGATGGCTATGCAAAGCGAAACACGCAATTTGACCCAAGAGGAATGTGCCCAAGCGGTAGTTTTGCGAGAAGAAGGGTGAACATACACAAGAATTGCAGAAAGGTTTGGAGTTTCCCATACAAGTGTGTCCAGAATGTTGCAGCGATTCAGGGAGACAGGTATGAATGTCCGAAGACCAGGACAAGGTAGACCAAGGGTAACAACTGCCATTCAAGAACGTTACTTGAGAGTTTCTTCGTTGAGACAACCGATCACCTCCTTCAAAATCAGCTTGAGCAAACTCATGAGGTGCAAATTAGCACTCAGACAATAAGAAATCGCCTCAGAGAATATGATTTAAGGTGGACGTTCAATGTAGTGTGTTTTTATTTCAAGTTGATTTCGAAAACGGTTTCACTTTGAGAACTGAAATTTTGTGGGTGAACTCAGAAAGGATTAGGGTTCTTGTTGAATTAATTTTGATCGATTTCATTCCGACAGTTAATTTTTTTTCTTTCAAAAATAGAAGAAAATGAGCCAACCCATGCTTCTGTTTTATTTCAACAGAAAGACCCATGAAAATAGTTCAACTTCCGATTAAAAGTGAATCTACTGATAATTTCGTTCAGAAGATCAACTTGAAATACGGAATTGGCAGAAAATGGCCAAATTCAAATTTTGGCGGGAAAAAATTCCTGCTTTACCCACAAATTGACTTAATTCATAGTTCGGCGATTTTCGGATAGAGAGCGCCATTGTACATTTCATTCATGATTAGAGAGATACTCATAAAACTTATTGTGAAATGAAAGTTCTATGGAGATATTCCTTAAAATGGACGGTGGCGCCTCTATCGGCTGATCTTTCCTACTCGGTTTAAACGCCGACCTTAAGGCCTCGTGTCGCGGCTATAGGCCCAGCTCTTACCCCAGCCCATCGAAGAGCGCGTTTGGATTTTGCGAGAGAGCATATCCATTGGGAAGAGGCCGATTGGGAAAGAGTTCTCTTCACTGATGAGTCTAGATTCTGCCTCTACCATTGTGATCGACGTTCCCTTGTATACAGACGTCCACATGAAAGATATGCTCAGTGCAATTTCCTGAATACTACTGGTTTCGGGGGAGGATCGATTATGGTATGGGGTGATATATCTTTGACTGCTCGCACAGACCTAGTGGTCGTTGATGATGGAGCTATGAATACTGATAAGTATATAAGGAACATTCTTGAAGAGCATGTAGTGCCATTTGCACCATACATTGATGAAAATTTCATTTTTATGGACGATAATGCCAGACCCCATCGGTCAGGAGTACCTTGAAGAGGTTGAAGTCTCTCGAATGGAATGGCCAGCAAGAAGTCCAGATCTCAATCCGATTGAGCAGGTTTGGGACAACCTCAATAGAAGGCCGGGAAGTTCAGAAAATCATCCAGCTACTCTTAATGACTTAGGAATCCAACTCGGAGAAATCTGGGAAGGATTAGATCAGAACATTTCAAGATCACTCATTTTGAGTATGAACCGTCGCTGCCGAGCTGTAATTAACGCAAGGGGTGGAAATACCAAGTATTTAATCACTTATCAGCATTTCAGTATTTTGAAAATTGTTCATTTCTCTTCTTTCACATAAGATTCGGTGAAATCCTGAAATTTTCTTCGATTTAATGTGTCTTGTTTCGTTCAAAACCTTCCCGAGAGAACATAAAAAATAAGTTATAAAGTCAATGTAGAGTTAACTTTCATTAAAATTGAGATTTTCAGAATGTGCGTTAATTTTTTTGCGCAGTGTAAAATGTGATTCTAACCACAATTCCTTGTTAGTTTTCTGATTCTAACCACAATTTTTCCTTGTTAGTTTTCATTTTTAAAGTTCTCAGCTCTTGAAAACATTTTTAAAGAGTTCGGCTGGAAAATTTCATGGGGAAAAAATAAAATTGTGAACAGTGTTGTGGTTACATGGAAGGTTCAATTTCATCAAGAAAAATTATATCACGCCACGGAAAAACGAAGAAAAAGAACATTTTCCAGAACTTCCAATGAAATTTCTACAAAAGTACTCTGACAAAAATTCCGCACGAAAAAAAAAAGAACTTCACTTACCCGAATTGTATAAATGACCCTAGTAGCCGTAGACTTGCACAAGACGTTTATTTTCTCGCAAATCTTAACCGACTTCTCTTCAGACTCCTCATTTTCATCATCATCATCTTCTTCGTCCTCGATATCTTCAAGAACCTCTCCTATATCTTTCTCGACCGCAGCTTCATCGGTACCAGTCGATTTTTCTTCACCACCTTCAGCCACAGACTCTTCGTTTTCTTTCACCTTCGCTTCAGCAACTCTTTGGACTACTTTGGCGTCGGGGTTAGCTTTGTGCAAGTCGAAATGAAAAGAATTGAGCACGACAACAGTCAACCTTACTAGCTGCTTCTGATGGACGATCCTACTCCTCAGCTTGCTGAGATAAAACTTGAGCAGACCCTCGTAATGATGCCAGGGAAGAATCCGGCACAAGACTCCCACCGTTTCTATGGCGGTATCTACCAAAGTGTGTTTACTCGCGTATTTCTCGTTCAACAAGTAGTAAGAGACCAAGGGAAGCACGAATCTGGTCAAGGTCTGAATGTTCATCATCACGTCCAGTTCTTTAACTATCTGAATCAACCTATTCATCGCTTTCCCGTGTCTATGGACTTGTAAATGGATCAAGTTCTCAAAGAAATCTACCTCCACGTCCTCGTCGTTGGTAAACAGGTGTAGATCCCTCAAGATGAAGTGATTATCTGGACATTTTCTGGCCATGTGTCCCAACAGAGAGATACATTCGTTCCTCAGGTCCTCATTCTTGTTCTTCATCCCTTTACGGATCAGATTGAACATCGTCTCCAAGAGGTAATCGTTGTCCTTCTTGGATTTCTGGTATTTCTTCAGGAGGTACGGACATAGGGTTTTGAGGAGATGGGACGAGTTTTCCTTGATGGAAAGATCCGATTCGGTGCTCAGGAAGAAGTAGGAGTTGAATATTAACAAGACTCCTAAAGGAAGATCCACCTTGTCTTCTTCCATTAAAGAATGGACGGTTTTGAAAGCGTTGTGTCTCTTTTCGAAGTCTGGTTGATCCAACCACTTCGCGTTGTACGCGTTCATCTCTCCCACCACTTCTTTCAACGCCATCAAGGTCGGGACATTTGACCTACCGACGATCACGTCGATGATTTCCAAGAGTATCTTCCTGCCAGAAGAATAAGCCACCTCTCTAAACAACAAAGAAACTTTATCCAGAAATACAGCAGGGTCTGTCACGTTTTGCAGCAAGTTCTTCACGGTGATCAAGTATTGGTTGACGATGTCTTCGCTGATGTTGACGTGGCACTTCTTCAAAACCACGGGTAGGAGAAGTTTTAAGGTGTTTTCACTGATATCAGCCTCCCAAACTAACTCGGATATCCTGGAGAGGATGAAAATTTCCAGTCGGCTCAAATTCTTGTTCTTCTTCCCTAAACTCTTCTGGATCCTGAGCAAAACTGAAGGTACGTGCGGTAACAAGATGCAGCTTCCGTAATTCAGCTTATCGTTGATTTTGATCCTATCCGTGATGCTCTGATCGACGGGCATCAGATTAGAGACGGCTATCGGCGCTTTGTTCTCCTCCTCCACGTACATGAGGAGATGCTGCACCATCTCTAAGATCGTTTGGACCACGGAGTGGTGAGACTTTTCGTTGACCAGCAACTCCATGATCTTCGGAAGAACGTACCGGTTTTCCTGGTGCTTGACCAAAAACTGGAAGTATTTAGGGTCTGACCCCCAGAAAGTGAACAGTTTTAGAAGAGCAGTCGGGCTGTGGATGCCCTCCGTGTTCAACTTCTCCAAATAGGGCCAAATGAAGACGTCGAAAATGTCGTCGATCTGCTTGGTCTTCCAGCCGTACTGTTGGAATTTCTGGAAGAAGGAATGGACCAGATTGGTGGAGGCTGTACGTAGGACCTTCAAGGCCGATTGGTACCCAACGTGGACCGACGATATCTGCCTAAAAGCTCCTTTAATGAAGGACCCGATGACGAGGATGTAATGGAGAAGATTATCTAACAATTCGTTAGCCAAAGAGTCTCCGAATTGTTCCAAGATCACGTTCAACATGTTGATCGAACTTTGCAATCTCTTTGGAGGAATAAACTTTTCCAAATCCACCTTTAAGGTCAAATCCTCCAAATCTTCCTCCAAATACCTATCGAAGAACTTAAAAATCATCTTAATAAAAATCAACTTCTCCCTCTCGTGGCACCCTCCTAAGAACCTTATCACCAAAGTCCTCCTGTGCTGTCCAGCAGATTTTCCTCCAGTTCTCATGCCGATCTTAGCGTTCATCTTGCTGTAGACAATTCTCAAGACGATCTCCATGAGGTTATCCCTGTGATCTTCGAGAACTGTAGATCCTTCCCTGTCCAGATTGAAGGTGGCTAGTTCGTTCTTGAAGCTCTTGTCGTCGATGAGGTTGTACAGGTTTTCTTTGTAGGGGACGAGGAATTTTTGTTTGTAGGTTAGGAGGCAGTCCAAAGCCGCCTTTTGGATGTCGGAGTTTTTGTGTTGGAGTAAGCTGTTGTATAGTTTGAAGAGTTCCGGTTCTCGGTACATGGACTTGGGGCTCTTGATCTTTGCGAATACGGATAGATATTGCAGGAACATTCTGGAAAAAAATGGGGGTTATGATTTGGTTGGAAGGTTTGGAATATTGGCGACGAGAGTGTGGCTATATCGAAGTTAACTTAGACTTTGATGGAGGCGCCAACGCTTCGATACGCCCATGGACGGAGCTTATGAAAAAAAAACTCGAAAATCAATTATAGTAAAAATTAAACAGATAAATTCTTGACTGTCAAGTCGCATATGGTCGAGTTTGGTATCATTCTGTAGGTTTTCGAGGACGCTGAATTGAATGAAAAATAAATCAGGACCTTATCTCCGATAATGTAGATTGTCACCTGTGAAATGGAATTCTTTGAAAATTGGAGTAAACCTTAAAAACCGTTATTTATGAAGGCTATATGGCCGACTTTGGTATCAAAATGTAGGTTTTCGGGGTCGCTCCATTTAATAAAAAATATTTCGAAGCCCTAACTATCACCGTTTAGATCTTGACCTGTCAAATTGCATTTTTTGAAAAATTGTACATTTCAAACTGTCATAACTTCCGTCCCAGTCCTCGCCGCCAATGGTTATTTATTTAATGTTGATCAGCATGGCTCCAAGTATCTCTGTGCGAAATATGAGCGATTTTAAAAATCTAAAATTTTTGGTGAAAAATGACAAAGGGGTATGACCCCCTAAAAACACCATATTTGTCAATAAAAAATATATTTGGGGAGGATCTAAACTTGTTATTGAATTTTTAAGTTGGACTGCCTATTAGAATCTTCAATAAAGGCTATTTTGCAGACCGACAGCACCCTTACCTCGAGTGGTGTGAGCTCGTGAACAGAACTCGAAAATGAAAAATCGAAAAATAAAAAGTGGAATATTTCATTACCTATGGGGGCTACATGGATGATTTTGGTATTAAAATGTAGGTTTTCGAGGTCGCTCCATTCAAAAAAAAATATTTCAAAGCCCTAAGTATCACCGTTCAGATTTTGACCTGTCAAATGGCATTTTTTGAAAAATTGGAAATTTCAAACTGTCATAACTTCCGTCCCAGTCCTCGCCGCCAATAGTTATTTATATAATGTTAATCAGCATGGCTCCAAGTATCCCTTTGCAAAATATGAGCGATTTTGAAATCTCAAATTCTGGGTGAAAAATGACAAAGGGTTATGACTCCCTGAAAACACCGTATTCGCCAAAAAAATATATATTTGGGGAGGATCTAAACTTGTTATTAAATTTTTAAGTTGTACCTCCTATTCGAATCATCAATAAAAGCCAATTTGCAGACCGAAAAAAAATAAAAAAAATAAAAAGAGGAATATTTCATTACCTATGGGTGCTACATGGGTGATTTTGGTATCAAAATGTAGGACGATAGGATGTCAGTAAAATTAGACAAAAGTTTCCTATTCTAGGTAACAATGAAACGATGTTTTCAAATCTTAAATATCACGAACCGTTTTGAGAATATACAACCAAAATGCACTTGCTAATCTATTTTTAGGAATATTGATCTTTTTTTATGAATTTAAGTAGTTCTAAGTTATATTTTCGAAATTCAGACGCATATTTGATAAATAAAAACATGAGCACTTGGAAACTGAATGGAAATACGCAAATAAAAAACAAGGTCAAAATTCCACTTACTTCAATTTTGCTTTTCCGGTCATTTTCGACATTTTGTTAGGCACAAATTTAACAGAAGTTGGCTCCTCATTTTCTGCATCATCCTCCAGATCCAAAACCTCTTCAGCATCCGCATCTTTTTGCTTGATATTCCAAGTATAGGCAAGTTCTGCATTGTACTTGGTAAACTCATTTCTGAAAAATTTCCTTCGATAAAAATAAGTTTAACGAATGAACATTACTATTCTAAACTTTTCATTCAAATGAAGAGTTTTCCAATAAAAGGTGTTATTTTGACATTCGGATGTTCATTTCTTTATAAAGAGGAAGGTATGTCGTTAATAATGGAAAATAACATCAGCCAAATGACCACCACGACTACAGGACCATATCCTTTTCATGAAATTTTTCTTAACCAAAGAGCAAAGTGCTTGCCCTATGTCCTCGATAGGCTCAAGAATTCCATCTTTGAGGTCTTGAATCGACGCTGGGCTCTTGGCGTAGATCCCCTCTTTCACATGGCCCCAAAGGAAGAAGTCGCAAGGTGTTAAATCACAAGATCTCGGTGGCCAATTGTGATCACCTCTTCGAGAGGTAATACAGTCCAGAATCTTTTCCCGTGAAAGATAAATGGTTTCGTTGCTTGTGTGGCACGTAGCGACGTGCACATTTTATTCTTCACATCACTATCTTGTCAAAACAGTTCAAATTTTTCCCCCAATTAGGGAATCCAACGACCTGTCAAATATTTTTTTGAGGTTAGCTGGTGGTCAAACAAACCAAGTTTAGCTTTGTTCATGTAGACATTAAAACCGTTTATTTGCTTGAAAAATTGTTTAATGTGGAATTTTTTTCGATATTTCTAGTCAATCTTACTCTTAGGAATATCAGACCAGTGAAAATGATTTAAATTAAGTGCATTTTCAATAAAAAATGCCATAAATGTGTGCCAAAGTTGGATGTGCAAGTCGTTCAAATTATGAGGATTTTCTTGAATATTTTGGAACACCCAGTGTGTGTAACTTGGTGTATTATATACATATTAAGTGACTTATCAGGAAACAAAAGGAAATTGGGTCAGCAGTCATCAAGACTTGACAATATCGAAGATAAGAAACTAAAGTGAATGTATACACTGAAATAAGCATTATTCAGTTCATGTGAAATGTAAAACTGATGAATATTTAAATTTATATCATATAAAAGGATAAAGAAGTTACAGGGACAGAGCTCTGATTAATATTCCTTTTCCAATACTTTCTCTTCAATCTCTTCGGGCTCCCAATACTAAAAGTTGTAATCATATGAGTGAGTGAAATTTTCTTCGTCAGTGATACTTCAGGATACTTTTTGATATTAGAAATCATAAAAACTCACTCGTTCACTCATGAAATGCATATAAGATAATAAAATTCCTCAAATTTACTGCAAGCCAGCGACCTGTCAGAAAATTTATAGGTTATCTGGAGGCAGGGCGCCACGTGGTTTGGATTGCCTAATTTCTGTATTGCGGTTCGATAAGGTTCTTCACGATTACCCATAAATGTTCCAGTTTTACGAACCGTCTCTGCCAAATTTTCACCATTTTCATAGTGAATTCTAATAATTTCAATGCGTTGTCGAAGCGTGCATCGTTCCATTTTTATCAATGTCGTCGTTTCTACTTGTCAAACGACAAAAAATGACAGTTTCAAAAGCGACATCTACCGAAATACCGGACGAATCAAAATATCACCTCTTATTGGAAAACTCTTCAAAACGATCCATCTTGTATACTCACTCGTAAAAAGTTAGAAGTAACCCTGAAATATCCTTAGTTTTAGCTTCGCCGATATCGGGAAACGCAGAGAGTCCCTTCCACAACAACAAGCGATAGTTTGCGAAATCCGGCTTGGACTCCGACTTTTGCCAGTCTTCGTAGAACGACCTCAAACTATCGTATTCGCTCTCCATCGAATCGACCTTCAAAGCGAATTCATTTCGAACACACTCATCGGCTTTCTTCAATTCTTCACCGTACGCCTTCCAAAAACAGTTAATGTTCAAACCGTGAGCGTGCGTTTCGATGATGTTCAACGTATGTTGCCACAACAGTTTAAAGTTGATGTACAAAACCCCGCAGAGATATCTCAGAGGGATTATTTTGAAATCGGTCTGATGGCACATCAACATTTGGGGTTTTTCGAAACTCAGCTTGTCTAAATATCGAATTTGGGTGTGATAGGTGTTGATTTGGGGGTCTATCGATTCGATCGTGTGGCATATGGTGAAGATCTCGAATTTTTCCTTTACCGAATCTGGGTCGGTGGAGTGTACCAGATCGAATTCGGGTATGCCTTCAAAGAGTGAGTAAATGAAGGTGGTGAGCAGCCTTATCTGAAATTAAAGGGGAGTAATTAAAGTAAAAATCTAGAATTTGGTTATTATTTCATAGGATGCAGCGTTGCCAAATTGATGGTTCATCTTTTGGAGAATAATATTGAAAAAAACATACTCTTATCGAAAACCATTAGTAAATAGATTTAATTTTCAAAAATAGATGTGAACTATGATGAAACTCGATCTCCATGTATTAATTATGCCTCACTCTGTATGAACAAGTCAAGACTGACCATATACACTGCGCAAAAAAATTAACACACATTATGGAAATCTCAAATTTAGTCTACAACTGAAGGTGTTCTCAATGATAATTATTTTTATCAGAATTATGCATGCATATGTTATCCACTTTCAACGTTTTTCTTCAATACAGATGTTTTCTCCCAGCAGGAATGAAAAAAGATGATATTATCAGATTTTGAATGTATTGGCTCCATTCTAAAATCAGTTGTTCTCGATCAATTCTAGTGATCAATAGTTTTTCTTTCGTTTGATTTTCTACACTCGATCGCTATGCAACGCGAAACACGCAATTTGACCCAAGAGGAATGTGCCCGAGCGGTAGTTTTGCGAGAAGAAGCGTGGACATACACAAGAATTACAGAAAGGTTTGGAGTTTCCCATACAAGTGTGTCCAGAATGTTGCAGCGATTCAGGGAGACAGGTATGAATGTCCGAAGACCAGGACAGGGTAGACCACGGGTAACAACTGCCTTTCTAGAACGTTACTTGAGAGTTTCTTCCTTGAGACAACGGTTTGCAACCGCTCGCCTCCTTCAAAATCAGCTTGAGCAAACTCATGAGGTGCAAATTAGCACTCAGACAATAAGAAATCGCCTCAGAGAATATGATTTAAGGCCTCGTGTCGCGGCAAGAGGTCCAGCTCTTACCCCAGCCCATCGAAGGGTGCGTTTGGATTTTGCGAGAGGGCATATCCATTGGAAAGAGGCCGATTGGGAAAGAGTTCTCTTCACAGATGAGTCTAGATTCTGCCTCTACCATTGTGATCGACGTTCCCTTGTATACAGACGTCCTCATGAAAGATGTGCTCAGTGCAATTTCCTGAATACTACTGGTTTCGGGGGAGGATCGATTATGGTATGGGGTGGAATATCTTTGACTGCTCGCACAGACCTAGTGGTCGTTGATAATGGAGCTATGAATGCTGATAAGTATATGAGGAACATTCTAGAAGAGCATGTAGTGCCATTTGCCCCATACATTGGTGAAAATTTCATTTTTATGGACGATAATGCCAGACCCCATCGTGCGCGAATCGTTCAGGAGTACCTTGAAGAGGTTGAAGTCTCTCGAATGGAATGGCCAGCAAGAAGTCCAGATCTCAATCCGATTGAGCAGGTTTGGGACAACCTCAATAGAAGGCTGAGAAGTTCAGAAAATCATCCAGCTACTCTTAATGACTTAGGAATCCAACTCGGAGAAATCTGGGAAGGATTAGATCAGAACATTTTGAGATCACTCATTTTGAGTATGAACCGACGTTGCCGAGCTGTAATTAACGCAAGGGGTGGAAATACCAAGTATTAAATCACTTATCAGCTTTTCAGTATTTTGAAAATTGTTCATTTCTCTTCTTTCACATAAGATTCGGTGGAATCCTGAATTTTTCTTCCATTTAATGTGTCTTGTTTCGTTCAAAACCTTCCCGAGAGAACATAAAAAATAAGTTATAAAGTCAATGTAGAGTTAACTTTCATTAAAACTGAGATTTTCAGAATGTGCGTTAATTTTTTGGCGCAGTGTATAAACATAAAACAACATGAAAATGAAAAAAGTGTTGAAACTGAACATGGACTACCATAATTCTAAGAATAGGGAATAGAATGAGGAATGAATATTCCAGAACACAAAATTCACCTATTTATCTCAGTGTTGACATATATAATGACATACAGGGTGCTTCATCAAGTGGACAAAAATGAAAAAACTGTATATGGTTCTTCCGAGAAATATTTAAAAAAGAAAAGTCGAAATATGTATATTATTAGATGGGCAACTTTACTCCATTCACTTTTAAGAAGTATTGTGGTTGGCTAAGATCTAGGTTTATCGAGTTTTTTGCTTAAAACTGACGCAGGTTGGCACTCGTGAAATATCGGCAATGTCAGAGACATTGCCAATGCTTCTTTCTAATTATTCTTTTTTAACTTTGTAAATGGAGTTAGTTTTTTTGAGGTTTAACTGGGACACAGGTTTCTTCGTGGTACTACTACATTTTCCCACTGGAGTATTTCAAGTTGTGCAAAAAGGTGTTTGAATGTCTTCTGTAGGCTTATTTCTCGAGAATTTTGAAAAGTAGGGAATTCCACAGAATTTTTTCTGTTGGGTTATTAGAGTACTTTTATTCTTTCTACAAATGAACTATGACAAAGTAACCGACTATTCTGCCCATTCTTTTTCAATAAAATTTCAACACTTGATTCTTGATTTCCGTACAAGAAAATAGCATAACTGAATCTTCCAACCATGTTTATATACGTGAAATATTTCCAGTATTATCAGAGAAAATATCAATATTTGTCAGGACTTTGAAATTATTGAATTCACATAATATTTCTTGGAATTCATTATTTTCCCAAAGTAAACAAACATTTATGTAGAAACGACAACGTTGCGTTTGTATCTGACAGAAGAATGACTATAACCTAACATTTTCCAAATAATAAAATCCCAATGATAAACACCTGGCATAAACAAAAAAACACAAAGCAAAAAGAGATGGAAAACTTACCTCATGAAACGGAGAGCAGAAATACGGTTCAAAATATCCATTCAGCAGATTTAGAGTTTTTATATCGATGAACTCTTGATTTTCTACTGCTACAACCAATAAACTCACTATTTTTAACACAAACAGAACGGACTGTTCGTTGACTAACGGTAAAAGTTTATTCGTTATCTCCTGAAAATTTTCCCTGAAAAACTCCTGATGGTTCAAATGCAGCAAGCACTCGATGTGCAAATTCAAGAAGAATATAATTTTCCGATCTTCACCACACTTTTCCAGCAAACCGAGAATAGATTCACCAATAACCTCCTTGAATTTTTCCGTTTCCCTCAAGTTGAAATGAGGAACGCAAACTAAAGTGCAAAAAAGTCTCTCTTTATCCTCAAGTCCTTCTTCTATAACTTTCAACAGCGACTTCTCCACCTCTTGATATTCACTTGATTTCATGTTCAAAGGATACTTGGACCAAGTTTTCAACTTGATACCGTCGTCAGTCGTCGGTGCTTTCTTCAACACAACGTTTGTTAACGTTCTAAAATAATCCTTTTCGAGCTTGTTCTCTTCGCAAGACTTCAAGAAATGTGGAAGAATCAGTAGTTCGAAACAAGTAAATTCCGTTATGTTATCCACAAAATACAACCTTGCTCTCTCATTTTTCACCGACAATGTGTTTTTCACCAACAAAGCTGCCTCTTCTTGGGAAATATTCGATAGAAGAATAACGATCACCACTTTCATAAGAGTCAAGATCACATTTTCCGGCAAGCTTTCCAAATTTAACAGTCCGATTAACTCTTTTATAATACTCTTAATATTGTACACGATTTTTCCATTTTTGTATTCAATAGCCTGTCCAAGTAATTTCAGTAAGTTTTCGATACTTCTTGAATATTTTTCATCTTGGTTTTGCTTCCAGAGTTCAGCGTTCTTATTCAAGGATCTTGTAATACTTGTCCAGAAAATTTCAGACTTTTGGGGCGATACATAATCAGTTATGTGAGCGACGGTGTATTCCAAGATTTCTATCAAGTAATTATCGTTCTCCGGAAGAGATTCAAAGAGAAGTTGAAGAAATTCTTCAGCGCAACTGTGTAACTGTCCATTTACCCCTTTGACGATTTCGAAAAATAATCTGCCACATCCTCTAATACCCTATAAATGACATAAAAATTAATTTCATATTGAATATAAAGAACTCATAAGAATACTTACATCATTTTTCTTATTGACTGTCTTAAGAATCAAATCCAACAAATACTTCCTATCTTTAACCTTTCTAGTAACAAATGTGAAAGATTCAGCTGCAAAATTATTAATATATTCTGCTTTATTCTCAGATAAAAGTGGAAGTAAAGACAGGAAGATCTTCTTGAAATCTTTAACCAAACACTTCCATAACTTGTGAAAAAAATAGGCCATGCATTGGAAAACCCATTCCAACTGTTCTGTATCTTTTGTATCCAACAATTCGATCAATATATCATAAAAATCATGATAATGTTCATAGAAGTTATCTCTTAAATCACTAGCCAAAGATGCCGTTAAACTAAAAAAATAAAATGTTTCAATAACAAACTTAAAAAAATATAAAATGACTTACCTAAGTAAAGGTTGCAGAAATAAAGGATTTTTCAATTTCAGATATTTCAGTAGAGTCTCAACTATATGTTCCTTGTGCGCTATAACTTGAGGAAGAGTGACAAGAAGATTTATTTTGATCTCCTTCTTGAAGGCACTGTATCCTTCTGTAATATTCAAAACGTCCCATTTCTCGAAATCCTGGTAGAAATAACTTATTTCCTCTGAAGTTGCCTCATTGACGTGCCTTACTCTATGTATAACATCAACATTTATCTCAGATATTCTCTCAGAAAATGTACGAAACTAAAAGAAAAATTATAATTTATTTTCGTATTAAATCTCGACGATTCAATAGCTTACTTTGTACGTATTTTCTTCTTTATGTCTTCCTGATTTACCCTTCATCTTTTATAATTCAATAGCAATTCCTTACTTTAATAATCACATCACTTTTATCTCCAGAAAATACAAATCGAACTCAAACTTCAAACTAATTTTAGGTTAAGCACTAATTTTAGGTTAAGCGCAGACCATTGAGTAGGTTCACACGTGAATTTAGAACATAGATTTTTCTAATTTAAGAAAGTTTTAATGGCCCCAGTTGCTGTTACCAACAAACTAGATTATTTTTCAATTGGAAATTGGAATAATTGTATTTTGTTTATCATATAATACTTTCAAATGTGTAGATGGTCATTTGGCTTTGGTACAAAATGAATGATCAAAAACTAGCAAAGGGATCATTTTGTGATCCAATCATCGATTATTTTCTGTGATTCGAAAAAAGCGAAAACAAACAAACAGCAGGATTCAAATAATCGAACTAAACTATCTTTGTTTTTGTTATAATTTTTCGAGAGCCAAAGAGGTAGGCAAGATGTTAAGAGATCTACGTGCTGAACACGAAGTGGCGACAAGATTGATGGCAATTCTTGCAAAAAACGGACAGCTTCCTAAAAAATACTACGAACGCGAAAAATCGAAAGGTCTCACTAAGACTACTCTTGCATTATCTATTGTATTCCTCCTAATAGCAGTTTTATATGGATCTGATGTACTGAACTTTCTCACTTTTATATTCATAAATATTAAAGGCATACGTTGTTTAGTACCAAATAATTATTTCGTTTGGGAGGCTACTCGTCAAGTATCAGATTGTTCCTCTTGTATTGACGTGAGAGAACCCATAATACTTAATAATGCAAGCAAGGAAGATTTTGCTCCCTATGCATACACATCGAAACCTGTTATTATAAGAAATGCAGTTTCTCATTGGCCTGCTATGGAAGCATTCAATTTCGAATTTTTCAAGAAGTTGTACCATGAGAATGAAGAAGCTTATAAGAGTGTAGACGACGAATGCCAATTTCTCCATTTCAAATCAGATTTCACGTCGCTGAGAGACGTTTTCTCCATGGATGATGGCCGAGTTTGGAATCAACCTGGTCAGAAGTCCTGGTATGTAGGTTGGGGTAACTGTCATCCAGAAATATTGTCTAGAATGCGGAAATACTATCCGAAACCTCATTTCTTACCTGACGATTGTGAAATGCCTTCCAAGGATTACGTGTTTATGGGATATGGGGCAGGAGCGACAATGCACCTCGATTACATTAACCGTTTAATGTGGCAGGCTCAATTGAAGGGGTCTAAAACCTGGCATATTAAACCGGCTCCGGAATGTGAAGAAAAGTGTAGTAGTATGTCGTTTATTGTTAAACCAGGTGATGCAGTTCTTTTAGATACGAGAGTGTGGTACCATGGAACCACTATTGGTGATAATGAGTTCAGTTTATCAATTCAGTCCGAGTATGGATAATTGGACTTTTCAACTAATATTTAATTTATTTCTTGAATTGATCGCTGTGTTTTGATTTATATTATGTATTATGTGTTTACCTTCCTATTAATGTTTTTAGGAAGCAAATTATGATATATTTATATTTGCATGAATCTTACAAAAGGTGCAATATTAATTATTGAACTTTCAAGCAATTTTCACGTGTGTTTTAAAGTCCTAGGTAAATCGTATGGCACTTTCTATAAATTTGCAATTATTTTAATTATATTTTATACAATAAGGCTGACGGATTAAGGTCAATTGCCTTGAATATATTTATTTATTTATTTAAGTTATATTCTGCTTTGTGTAAAAGTATTATGTTTTAAATAGTTGTATTGTACAATATGTCTTATATTGTATCACTTTTAATGATTGGTTTTTGATCAATTAACACCACCAATCTTACTAGTCAAAACAGGATCATCCTCTCTTAACTTCACCCAAATAATACGAGAACTACTTTTATTTTTTGACAATTATACTGAAAGAAGCAATCAACTTTGTTTTTTCAAATAGCATGCTTAAAAAATTAAACCATCAAAAGTGAATTTCTTGAATATCTCGAAAATTGTTAATTTTACACATATGGTTGAATATATAGGGTGTTCCTCAAGTGGAGGAACAAAAAAAGAGGGGATATTCCTTGCATAATTTCTAGCAAAAAAGTTCCATAAACATGGAACAGCAAACGTTTTGTTTTCTAGATACAGGGTGCACAAGGGAGTATTTGATCAAAAATTATTAAAGCTGGTGGATTGGACATAAATCATGACCCGCCAGATTCTCAGACTTGAATAGTATAGATTTCATTTTATACCAACTGGATTTTTAAGAGGATTTCGAGAAAATTCATCCAATTTTTTTCTCGAAATCGGTAGGAGATACGGCAAAAAAACAAGAGCTGAGAAAGTTAGGTATAACAACAAAGCTTCTTTTTAAAATTTTTCAAACTGAGAGTGGCTCACGAAAAAAAGTTTTGGTGGAAAACAGGGGAGTTTTCCACAAAAAATATCTCACCCTGTAGATTTGCAATCGAAATTGGCATGTCCCATGGTGAACTCTAGAATGTAATATCTACGCCAAATTTGAGTTGAATATACAGGGCGCGTATTTGAAGGTGAGGATTTTCTTTTGACAGATGGTAGAACTCATCAAAATAAGACATTTTACCAAAAAATTTTCACATGAATTATGTCCCTGTTTCGAGAAAATGAAACTAGAATATTTTCTAGTTTCTAGGTGAATCTGAAAATTCCTCAGTGCGAACCTGGTCCCTGCTTCTCCGTAGATATCAACATCTTGTTTTTTGTCTTTTTATCATACATGACTCAGAATATCGATTGTGATCAGTATTCTTCGATCGTGTGTTACGGCGAGGGTACGAGTGTTTGTTTCGAAAATGCCGAAAATGTTTGAATGTTGTTTAAATAATGAACTATTAAAAGCATATCTAATTTATGGTGAATAAAAACAAAATGCCAGTTCAGCGTAAAGTTGTACAGAACAAGATTTCCGCCAAGAAATCACTCAACTTCGCGGATGTTCATAAACCTGATTCAGAGATATGATGAATACAGAGAAGCACGCCAGAGTGGTATTAAGGTATTGATGCCCAAAATTTCATATAAGAAGTTTTCGGTAAAATGACTTATTTTGATGCGTTCTATCACCTGTCAAAAGAAAAGTTTCACCTTAAAATACACCCTGTATTGTGAAATGCAGATACTCTGAGAAAAAAACTTGAAAATAATTCAAGCTTTAACACCCTGTATTTCGAAAACGAATGGCTTCTGGTCCTATGTTTACGAAAGAATTCTTCTGAAAATTATGCAATGAATTTCCCCTTTCCGTTTGTACCTCCAACTTAGGAACACACTGTATAATTCTTTAAAAAAATAAGGGTTCACATCTCAAATGTCTCTGAGGTGAACTTGAATCGAAATTTGGCATGTTTTCGTGAATACTCTGTAGAATTTATTGCGTCAAAAATGCCGAAATGGCTTTAATAACAGTTCCTGAAAATTTCCTACTTCTAACCTCAAAGTGCAAGTAGGTATGACCATTTTTCTAACATTCCAAATTGAGAATATATTTGTATAAAAGCGCAAAGAACTCTGGAATAAGGAATAACAATAAAATCATATTGAAATTTGAAGGAGAACCAAAAATTGTTATAATTCACTGAGCAGCCATTTAAAAAAACGACGTTGACACTTGACAGCTACTTCCTGTAAAACCGGAAGTGACAGAAACATTTTAATTTTCTCGACATCCTAAATAGAAGTGAAAATGATCTGAAACTCGAGTAGGTCTCCGTATAATTTTGGATAATGTTAAGAAAGATCACCCTGAAGATATTGAAGGTTTTCTGAAGCGGCTTCAACTTCAAAATTTTGAGAAGTAATTGAAGTCCGGGCTTTCTAGCTGTGGTCCAAAAGGAATTTCAATTTCGCCTTCCAGTTCGGAGTAGTCACTCGTCGGGTTACAATCTCCGATTGACAAACTTCTTAAGATGCCTACTGCAGTAGTAAGTGAAATGTAATGCCGGGTTTCCACCAAGCGGACAGAACAAAAACAAAACACGAACTCGGTCCGTTTGTGACAGTCCGCGAACTGTTCTAGAACTTGTGGATTGTTTTTCGGACTCGAAAGTCCGCGAATTGCGTTTTTACGGACACAGAGTCCCATCCAATGTCGGTAAACTTCAAAGGATTTACGAGTTCTAGGACTGTTTGTCAGCTTGGTGTAAACGCCCAGTTTGTTTTTATTTACGTTGTTGCGATCTAGTGGTAGTTTGATTCGGTGCGTGAAGGGAAGAAGTCGTAATGTTTATTAAAACTTGATCGAAGTTTACCTCCTATACTCATATCATCTCCTCTGAGATCTTGTAACAGTTTAGACGTCACATTTCCCCTTTTTTGCCTTAAGGATGGCCTAATTCAAAACCGGCGTTTAGTTTTGTTCTTTTCAATAATGTAAAATGTAACTGCCAGCAAAAATAAATCCTCGTCGTTTTGTTCTCTCAAGTTTGCAGCGCGCCACATTCTCACAACTACATGTCCGGTGTCTCTATGTAAACTGAATGAAACACGAACAGTTTTCATTCATTTCTGTCCGCGACTGGTGTTAACAGAAAGTCCGTTGGGAACCCCAACAGTCTTCGAACATTTTCCAAACAAAATTGTTCGAAATTTCTGTCCGAACGGACAGTTCGTGTTTTGTTTTGACCTGTCCGCTTGGTGGAAACCCGGCATTAGGTGCATTTCTTATTGGACCACAGCTAGAAAACCCGGAATGTTCTAAATTTAGACGTCAACTAATGGCCCACCCTGTAAAGGTGAAATAAATCAATAAATTACTTACTGCGATTCAACTTGTCCCAACTGATGATGCTTTTTTTGGGTTGAATAAAAGTGCTTGTTTAGTACGAATTTTTATTTCACAATTATTCAAATTTATTACATTATTACAAAGTCTATGATTAACAGTACCTCTATCATCTCAATATATTAATAATAACAACCAATGTTTTCTTTTCAATACAATCTGATTTGTGTATTTCAGGTCAACCAGTTAGAACCAAAACTTTTTCACAGAAAATAATTTCACCCACAAATCAAACATACATTTCGAACAAACTCAAAAACCGTCCACGCTGAACCTGCTGAGTTTAATTAAAAGAAAAAAACAAATGATTACTCCTAATTGGCAGTCGGTACAACCACTTTTTTTTAATTTTTCTGCCTTTTGTATATAAAATAAAAGTTTTATCACTTAAGGTACGCCTGCTTCAATTACAACACTGACTCCAGGAATAATTTCGATTAACACTCGACCAAGACCTGCGTGTGTCCCCCACGGATCATGCGTACCAAGAAATCACAGAATACTCCACATATCTGAACCACCGATATTTTTTTTTCGCGATCAGTCAGCTTCAAATAATTTTCCTGTGTCAGCTCATATTCTCCATCAGATCAATTGTTGGCTGCAAGAGAAACGAAAAAGATTAGGACAAGATATCGAAGTCGTCGCTTTTCATCCCAAAATTTTAATGTGCATGCTCGAATCGGAAGAAAAATGTTAAGATTAGAGATATTTTTCCAATAAGAGGTGTCATTTCGATTAGCTCGCTATTTCGATATACGTCACTTTTGAAGCTGTCATTTTTTGACATTTGACAAGTAGAAACTACGCCATTAGGCAATCCAAATCACGTGGCGCCCTGCCTCCAGATAACCTATAAATTTTCTGACAGGTCGCTGGCTTGCAGTAAATTTGTGGAATTTTATTATCTTATATGCATTTCATGAGTGAACGAGTGAGTTTTTATGATTTCTAATATCAAAAAGTATCCTGAAGTATCACTGACGAAGAAAATTTCACTCAATCATATGATTACAACTTTTAGTATTGGGAGCCCGAAGAGATTGAAGAGAAAGTATTGGAGAAGGAATATAAATCAGAGCACTGTACCTGTAACTTCTTTATCCTTTTATATGATATAAATTTAAATATTCATCAGTTTTACATTTTACATGAACTGAATACTGCTTATTTCAGTGTCTACGAAGACAAATTCACTTTAGTTTCTTATCTTCGATATTGTCAAGTCTTGATGACTGCTGACCCAATTTCCTTTTGTTTCCTGATAAGTCACTTAATATGTATATAATACACCAAGTTACACACACTGGGTGCTCCAAAATATTCAAGAAAATCCTCATAATTTGAACGACTTGCACATCCAAGTTTGGCACTCATTTATGGCATGTTTTCATTGAAAATGCACTTAATTTAAATAATTTTCACTGGTCTGATATTCCTAAGAGTAAGATTGACTAGAAATATCAAAAAAATGTCCACATAAAACAATTTTTCAAGCAAATAAACGGTTTCAATGTCTACATGAACAAAGCTAAATTTGGTTTGTTTGACCACCAACTAACCTCAAAAAAATATTTGACAGGTCGTTGGATTGCCTAATTGATAAAAAGGGAATGATACACCCTTCAATAACGCATTGAAATTATTGAAAGTCACTATCAAAATGGTGAAAATTCGGCAGAAACGGTTCCTAAAACTCGAAAATTTTTAAGTCGTTGTGAAGCACCTTGTCGAACCGCAATACAGAAATTGGTGAAAAAATTTGAGTTTTTGGAACAAGTATGTGATGTGAAGAATAAAACCCGTGCAAGTCGATCAAGAATAGCCGAGAATATTGCTGCAGTAGCCGAAAGTGTTGAAGAAAACCCAGGTTTGTCCATTTCTCGTCGTTCTTTGGAATTTGGCATTCAACAAACGTCATTACACCGTATTTTGCATAAAGATTTGGGTCTTAAGGGGCAGTATCACCTTTTGAATCGTGGTAAATCTCCATTCAAAAGTGGTCTCTTTATTTCACGAGTAAGTACCCTAATTTACGACGTAGAGACTTGAGTTTTTTTTTAATTGAAGTTGAAGAACGTCCCGAGGGCAAATAGTTTTCTTTTTTTCGATTTAATTGGTTTTTCAATTAAAAAAACCAGGGTAATCGTTAGATCTGGTGTTATTGAATATGTTTTTCGTTTTTCATGAGTACAAGCTATATTTTTGAAATAATCATCATGAAAATGTTTGTAGTTTATAGAAGATTAAATTGCCGAGGGCAAAAAGTTGCGATTGTTTCGATTTAATTGGTTTTTCAATTAAAAAGAACAGGTTGAACTTCAGCGTTTTGGAAACTACACTTAATGATTTTTTTCCGACGGTTATTCATCATTTTTTGGAAAAAATCGCAACTATTTGCCCTCGGCAATTTAATCTTCTATAAACTACAAACATTTTCATGATGATTATTTCAAACAAGCCTAATTCTCAAAAAACATTTTTGAAGATAAGCTCTTATAACAACATTCATCCGCCATCTTGAATTCCTCGATTTTGAAGAATCGTAATTTCCGACCCAGAAAACCCCCATGTACCAATTTTGAATAGAATATGATCATAATTACAAAACTCGTCCGCCATATTGTGGCCGCCATCTTGAATTTCCCAGTTTTGACAAGAGTATCATCATTCTCGAACCCAAATACCCCCAGATACTAATTTTGAATGAAATCGGATCATAATTAGTAATTACAAAACTCATCCGCCATTTTGGTTTTGTCTATAACAAATATCTCATGATGCATTGTCACCAGAATTATTTAGACCAGCCAAATTGCAAATCAATCGTACGATTAGAAGTTTGTCATATTCAACTTGCAAGATTTGATTACAGACACACAGACAGACAGACAGACACCAGGACAGGTGAAACTAAATAAAAGCTTAATAAATATAGCTTGTACTCATGAAAAACGAAAAACATATTCAATAACCCCAGATCTAACGATTACCCTGTTTTTTTTTAATTGAAAAACTAATTAAATCGAAAAAAAGAAAACTATTTGCCCTCGGGACGTTCTTCAACTTCAATTTAAAAAAAAATCAAGTCTCTACGTCGTAAATTAGGGTACTTACTCGTGAAATAAAGGGACCACTTTTGAATGGAGATTTACCACGATTCAAAAGGTGATACTTCCCCTTAAGCATTCCACAAACGTCATTGGGACTTGAGGCTTATAAAGTTCAGTTAATACAAGAACTCAGCCGGCCGATCAACAACGTCTTGTCTTTGCTTTCAACAAGACGGCGCTACGTGCCGCCCAAGCAACGAAAAATTTCATGGAAAAGAGGTATGGCATTTTTCTTTGAATATCAAAATAACACCTCTTATCGGAAAACCCTGTAATTTTCATGTACACAAATTGTGTAAATTAAAAATAGAATTTCCGAATTTCTGGTAAAATCACTTTTTCGCGCCCGCTAGATAAATAAAATCGTTTCAGAGACGATAAAAAACACCAATCATGCTTTTTAGATTATCATTGTTAGTTCACGACAAAAATATGTGTTTTTAGTGTTTTTTTTTTGTTCTTTGTTTTAAAAACTGGAATCAACAAATGAGAGTTCTCTTTTCTGCATGTCCAAATCAAAAAATAACTGATTCAATTTCCCCCGAGTAAAATAAAGGATGTTTTTAAATTGATGCAACAGAATTCAGTGAGAGATTGCTACAAGTTTGTAGAACCGACAGCAAAATCATCGATGCAAATTCAGAAAATTCCGGTTATTCGAGAACCGTAACATTATCACCCGCTTATTATTCCGATAGGTTATGAACCCAGTAAACAGGACCAGTGCTTTTGCACGGAACACCCTGTAAATTCAGGATTTTGATCGAGACGGATCGAGCTTTCCAGAGCTACGCAAATGGAAAAAAATTCTCGGCCACATTTATTTATTTCAAAACCCTTCGAAAGTCCAGAATAGTTTTCACAACTTGACTCAAAGCCTTGTAACAAGAGAAAATAAACTCGAGAACTTGAGCCTCTTGATTATTCGAGGAAAATCCTTAATCAACGATGGAGTCTATTTTTAACCGAATGTCTTGATCAAGAAGCGAAATTTGCGTTATTGGACAAAACTATCAAGTGCACTCCAAAATGACGTATTCGAAACAATTAGACCGATTTTACCCATTTACGAATTCAACAAAGGCACTTGGACCTCAAATGCACCCTGAGAATTCGATGACTCTTTCTTTTTTTTTTCGAACTTTATCGTTATTTTCTTTGAAGTGAACAAAATTTGACTTGTACATATATTTTAACTGAAGATTCTTGAGGCCAAAAGAAACCTTTTTTTCATTTTCCATTTTTCCGAATTCGGCTTTGTTAAAAAGATATTGAAAAAAAAAACATTGGGCTAAATACGTCCCTGAAATGATACTGTGGAATTGATTCAAAGTTCATATTTCTCGATAGAAATTGAGTTTATACATTTAGGGAATACTCAAGTACTAACCTTATTGGAATAAAAATGTCGCAAACACGATAATTGCAACAAAAACAGTTAGTTTCATCGGATTATATCTGAAACTAAAAGGCCACATTTATTCCACCAAAATAAGTTCCTTCTTCTATTTTTCTGCAGATTAGTTTGTAAACACTAATAACTTGTTCATATTTTCCTCGAAATTCCCAAACAATATCATGAAGAAAGACTTTTCATTCAGATTTATTATTAAACAACCTAACCTAATCTAATTTGTATCGATTCAGTGAATTTTTGCACAGAAATTTCAAGATGTTGTCAGCTTGCTGATATTTTCATTGAAGTTAAGGATTTTTCACGAAACATAGGATAAATCGCGATACATTTGTGTACCGTGGTATAAATATCTATGAATTCTGCCGTTTCCATCATAAATCGACTTTGCCGCCAAATTTTACCACGCATGCGTAGAGCGAAAACCGAAGAATGTATTGGTTATCTGGACTCTGGAGGCCAACTTTAAACAATAACAAACCAGAGTCCCTGAACAAACTGTAAACATTATGTGAAGTTCTGAATACATTCAGTAAATTATTGTTCTAATGTGATTATAATGTGAAGTGAGGATATTGTTTAGATAGAAACATCGACACAGATTATAAGGTATCATTTTATTTTTCATTAATTTCAATTTAATAAGTAGTTTGTATCGAGATTCATCATTCATATCCGAATTTTGTATTTCATCGACATTTAACTTCAATAGGGACCGGTAACTATGAATTTTCAATAGAAACTGTGCGTATTAAATCCTCCTTGGTGTCCAATTTTATCTCCCACATTTGTGTGATCTTATTATTAAAATAACTCGACAAAGTTGATAAATATTGTGACAACATTGTAAACTCGTTTAAAAACCAGAGAAGGAATAATATTTGAAGATATTTAAATCAGAGACGCATTCAGATTATTCTTGAAATTAATGATTTTTTCGTCAAATTTCTCCGGGTAAAATTGGAAATAACTCGAAAACGACGCGTTTTATTGAAAAAAAAGGAATACTTTTAGTTTCTTAAATGATTGATTCTTTCGAAAATATGAACCGTTTATCCTTTTAAAGTGGTTGTATGGTGTTTTAGCGTGTATTAATCAGTCGACTACCCTGTAACTTTTATACTAGTGAAGATATTGAATAGGTTTCGATTGAGGAATATGCACTACGAATAGAGTAAAAACTCAACCAAAATTCATTTCATTCGAAATAACGGTTCCAAAGATATAAACAGAAAAGTGTTTTTTTCATGGATTTTCGACACCCTGTATCTCCCAAACCAAACCGAATTTTGAAAAATGGTATAGGAAAAAAGTGTTTCGTTTGATGAGAGAAATCTACAGTTTGAATATATGTTCAAGTCAAAGACTCACCCTGTATAGACATACGACAGATTTTTAGGTCTTGCGCACCTACATTAAAAACGTCAAACTTGACGTTGAAAACGTCAGATTTGACGTTTACGTCGACGTTGCCATATCTCGAAACTTCAGTACCAGCGCAGGAAGCACCCTAATTTGTTGATTCCAGTGACCCAATTTAGACAGACCAAAAATGAAAAAAAAAATTAAAAAATTGGACGCCACGAGACATCGACAGTGCCAAAAAAATGTGTCATTGTGAAATACCGTCGACTTCAACGGGCGGCGGGTTCGTTTGTTGCTCGACCGACTCCTCGGCGAGCCCCGGACATGCTTCGATCGTCTCGATCAAATTGGTCAAGTCCAGAGCTTCGACGTGAGGCTTCTGTTCGGTCTCGGCGACCTTGGGTTCCGTCGCATCGACGACGACGACGGTTGGTTTCTCCGGCGCCGAGTCTTCCGCCGTCGCCGAGGCGCGCGTCGGCGGCCTGTAATTCAAGATGGGATATGTCATTTTACCTGGACCGCCCTGATCGCGCCGCTGGTGCTGCTGCTGATGCTGAGGCCGGTAGCCGGACCTGAAGCCCCCCCTGTAGCCCATGCCTCCTCTGAAACCACCGCGTCCCCTGAAACTGAAAAAAAAACATAACGTAACAGTTTGAAAAAAAAAATAACAGTTACTCACTTTCCCCGTCTCGTCGCCGCGACTCCGAACGTTTCCGAGTTGAGCTTCCGCTCCTGGCGCCAATCCGTCCTCTGCGTCTTGCCCTTGGCCCGTTCCACCGCCTCGCAGGAGATCTTGTCGAAGAAGGACTTTTTCTTGTCGTAAAACACCTCGGCGTCCTCCTCTTGTTCCGTTTCGCCCGCCCCCGTCTCGTTGCCGGAGTCGTCTTTTTTCTCGCTCTCGCCGTTGGTGGTGACGCTCAGCGCGGTGGTGGGGGCGGTCGTGACGGCGTCGGCGGCGATGGGAGCGATCACTTCCGATTTCGCGGTTCCCGTGCTGCTCGCTTCGTCCACCTTCAACTGGAAACAAAAAAAAGGTTTTTTTGTGAATATCAAACCAATCAAATAATCAACCAATCAAATGTAATATTATTTTATTATACAGTCTATATAGTCTTAGACTTGTACATATATTTTAACTGTAGATTCTTGAGGTCAAAAGAAACCTTTTTTTCATTTTCCATTTTTCCGAATTCGGCTCTGTTAAAAAGATATAGCCATTTGAAAAAAAAATTGTGCCTATTACGTCCCTGAAATGATCTTCTGGAATTGATGCAAAGTTCATATTTCTCGATAGAAATTGAGGTGATTATTAGATGTTCTCTCGTGGTACATTTAGGAAATACTCAAGCACTAACCGAATTCGAAAAAGAATGTTACACAACACGATGTTTCCTAACAAAAACACTTAGTTTTGTCTGATTATTTCCGCAATTGAAGAGCTGTATTTCTCCCACCAAAATAAGTTCCTTCTTCGATTATTCTGAAGATTAGTTTGTGAACACTAATAACTTGTTCATATTTTCCTCGATATTCCCAAACAATATCATAAAAAATTGCTTTTTAACCAAACTAACCTAACTCCATTAACCTAGGTCATAGGAGTCGAGGTCAATGACCTAACCAAACCCATCATCTGTGATATGTCACAGAACTTTTGAGGAGACGATGCCAGATTACTGTTTTTCTCTTCAAACAATGGTATAGGCGGAACCAAGGGAGCAGTACGTCCCCTATCGTTACCGGATGAACTATCGGAAGGGCACTAGTTTTATTTATTTTCCACTAATGGCGTCTAGGCGTTGCTTTTGGAAACGCCAAACGAGTAAGGACTGAAGGAGAATAAATTCGCTACCACAAAAATAATAATAATAATAATAAGGATTTGTGATGGCGTGTCAAGATGGAGTACTGAATACGAGATGGTATAAAAAGAACATCATGAAAATGGACACCCCAACAACTTGCAGGGCTTGCCATGGGCAACAGGAAACGATTATGCACATCCTTTCCGCCTGCAGAGTCCATGCTCCATCGGGATATATAGAGAGACACAACGCGGCACTCCGAATCTTATACTTCCATCTGAGAGCCGCGTATGGGATAGACAAAGAACCGGTGCTACCATATGTGCCTCTGGAGATTGAAGCGGTGGTCCAGAACGATAGAGCTCGCATATGCTGGAACTATCCTGTCTCAACGACACGGCAGATCAATGCTGTTAAGCCAGGCATACTTCTGCTGGACAAGGAGTTGAAGGAGTTATTTGTCGTGGAATTCTCCTCCCCTGCTGAAAATAATGTTGTGATGAAGGAAGAACAGAAGAGGCAAAAATACAAAGACCTTATGTTCGAGCTTGGATCTTTATACCCAGGTCATAAAATTAGGATGGTCGTACTTATCATAGGATGTCTCGGTGGAATGAGAGCTAACTACGTGGATGAACTGAAGATTATCCCGGTCTGCAGATCACTGGCCGAGGTATTGGAGCACAGAATGCAGAAAGCAGTGTTGCTCGGGTCACTCCATATCATCAGGTCCCATCAACTCTAGAAGCCACTTGCAGCTCATCTCTTTTGTTAAGGGACGCTGCGAGGGCAGGATGAAGAACTCCTCCATTGAAGTGTGAGGGGTTTTTAGTGAGTAACCACACAAGATCCTGGATTCTCACACTACCGAGAGTGCGGACCCTCTTGGTGCCCATAAAGGGTTTTCCCCTCACACGGACGTTAAAAAAAAATAATAATAATAAATGAAAACCGCACGGGTGTGGTGTGGTTTGGTTTCTGCCACGCCACATGGGGAGTGACGTCCCCACGGCCCGAGTTACCTGGGCCACCAAGGGTAAATGGTGGCAAACCCATGAACGAGAAGTGGAAACCGATATCATGGCAGAAGATCGAGATGCCACTCCACCTGCTGGCTCGACCACCGTAAGGAGGACTGCTCGCAGGGGAGCTTGCAACGCACGTATCCAGTGAAGCCGCGAAATGAATATTGAAGTAATGCGAGCTTTTCATTACGTGAACAATTGCGAGGAAGAACCACTTCCTGGATGGAGATACTCCCTCTGTACCGAGTTCACCGGGAGGCATCCGGAACTTCAGAAGAGCATCCGCAACTTCAGAAGACAGAAGGGAATCATCATTCAAAAGAAGTCTTCAAGGGATCGAACTATCCCGGAATATCGCGGGATGTGCACAGCAGGCTGTGGATTTGCAAACCTGTTACATTGTGCGGAAATTTCTGAACTAGTGGGAGGAACTGAAATGTTTTTTCACTGGTTCATAGAAGAATAACCAGCTCGAGCTGAGAACGGGAGACCGATGAAGAATAATAAATGAGTTTATTTAGAATAAACCAATTATATCACAGAGGTACATAATAAATTGTATTATAACCTGTACGTGACAATAAATTAATTATTTTTCTGAAAATTAGTTCTATACAGATTGAGAAAAAAGAAATAAAAAAAAATCATTAATTTTCTACGTTTGAAACATGCAATCAGGTAAGTAGATAATAGTCTTCATCGGTTTAAGCGGTCTAAAATCGGGTAAGTATAATGTCTTTATCGGTTTATGTTGTCAAAATCGGGTAAGTATACGTCATCATTTATATTTGCATTAAAATCAGGTGGTAGTTCCATTGTTTGGGGAATGTTCAATTATTATTTATCAAGTTGTTAATGGTTTGTCTTGTTCCACTGTTCATCCAGGTCTTTATTCTTTTTTTTTTTAATTTTCGAATTTTTCAAGTTATTCAGATGTTCGGGGATTAAGTTAAAAAAACGCCTATATCTATTGAACCAATTGAGAAAAAATCAAAATTTGTTCATAGTTAGCTTTGTTATGAACGCCAGAAACATGTGGAACATTTACTTCATAGATATTCCAATTCTCTGTCGTAAAATGTCAAGCGAAGTGAAAACAGGAGAATTTGTAGTGAAACTTTTTCGAAATAATCAAAAATGGAGCTTCAAAAGAATAGGAATAGAGGCTCGCATTCGTCCGGAAACGGTATCAAGAGTTGTTAAGCGCTTCAACGAACATCTTACACTTAACCGCAAGGAAGGAACCGGGAGGAAAAAGGGGTCTCATAGCCCAAAAAAAGTGAAAAAAACCATCAGCCTTTTTCAGAAGAATCCTAACCTTTCAGGACGGAAAGTGGCCCAAATAGTGGGTTATTCGCAGTCAACCGTTCAGAAAATCAAGTCGAGTTGTGGGCTTAGAACATACAAAGTGTAGAAAGTGCCAGACAGAAACGCTGTGAAGAATCAAGAGCAAAGAAATTAAAAAAAGATTTCTAGAAAAATTTTTCCTGTTGCGTGATGGACGACGAAACCTATATCTTGGCTGATTTCTCGCAACTTCCTGGTCAGGAATTTTATACTGCAGATTCTCGTGGAAATGTTGACGAACAATTTCGCGTGAAGAAACAAGCAGTTTCCTAAAAAATTCCTGGTTTGGCAAGCAATTTGCACTTGTGGGAAAAGGAGCAAATTTTTCGTTGGCCAAGGCTCTGTTGACTCGAAGATATACATCGAGGAATGCTTGAAGAAGCGACTTTTACCATTTTTAGGTGAGCACGATGTGTCAACAATCTTTTGGCCAGATTTAGCTTCATGCAACTACAGCAAGGCCACCAAGGAATGGTACGAAGCTAATGAGGTGGTTTTTGTCATCAAAGAGGCCAATCCACCAAATTGCCCAGAACTCAGGCCAATCGAAAGATATTGAGCCCTGGTAAAAAGAGAATTGAAGAAGACTAAGAAATCAACGAAAACATTGACGGAATTCAAGCAAAAGTGGAAGACAGCATCCCAGAAAGTGACTGAGAACACTATAAGAAGCATGATGGGAAGAATTCTAGAAAAAATTGAATTTTGTAAAAAATAGTTTTGGTTTTTTTTTGTAAAAACAGTTTTCATTAGAATTAGAAGATGATTCGAAAATGAGTTTGATTTTCGAAATAGGTCCATTGGTTCAAAAGATATAAGCGTTTTTGTGATTGCGAATTTATTCTCGTTCAGTCCTTAGTTCTGATTCTCGCCGATATAGCGCTACGATCTTAATTTCAGTCGCCTATAACGGTGCGCTGCGATGTAGCCGGCACGCATTACAAACCCGTTATTCTGTGTCTCCAACGTTAGTATGTTCAAATTTATAACAAAAATAATAAACCTGAACCTAAAAACAAATATTCTGGGCGAAATACACCAGTATCAAAAATATCAAATTTACCTTTGACAACTGACTCCTCAACTCCTCGAACTCGTTGTTCGCCTTGTCGAAGTCGTAGTCGTTGTCGAACTTCAACGTGTTCTTCTTCTTGCCACCCTGCTGATTGGGATGTGGTCCGCCGCCCTGATTCGGATTCATCGGTCTGTAGCCGCCCTGTTGTCCCCCCCGCGGCCTGTTGCCGCGCGGCCTCGGCGGTCCCCTCTGCACCCAACCCCCTCTCTGGTTCATGCCCTGATCCCGCATCTGATACCCGTAGTTCTGGTAGTTCTGATTCCTCATGCCCCTGTACTGTTGGCGGTTCTGAGATTGGTCCTGCGAAGATAAAGCGATAAGTCTTGTGATGGGCCGCCCTGTATTATTTCTCCGAGATAAATAAAAAAAGTATACTTCGTCTTCTTATAAACAAAAATGAAGAAAAAGTCATGAACAAACAAACAAACATATACAAATAATTCGAGTTGTATATACAGCTTCCTATTGGAAAAATCAAAGTGGAAAGACTTTTATGATGGCCCTCTAGATGAATGAAAATCCGTGAACCAAAGATGCTAGGAAAACAAAACAAAACACAGAGCGAAACTTGACCAAAAAAAAAGGAAATTGACACATAAACAAGGTGAAATGGAGAAGAGAAAGGAAAAAAACTTTTCAGATTCATTCTAAAATCATCGAAGACCACAGTCATTAAAAATAATAAAGATAAAAAAGAATTAAAATTGATATAACTGATATAAATTGTGGAAGTAAGGAATTTTATTTGTGAATTTCATTTTTATCTGACAGAAAACAGAACAAAACACAGAAGAACGAAACTTAACCTAAAAAAAGAAATTGACACATAAACAAGGTGAAATGGAGAAGAGAAAGGAAAAATTTTTTCAGATTCATTCTAAAATCATCGAAGACCAGAGTCATTAAAAATAATAAAGATAAAAAAGAATAAAAATTGATATAACTGATAGAAATTGTGGAAGTAAGTAATTTTATTTGTGAATTTTATTTTTGTTTGACAGAAAACAGAACAAAACACAGAAGAACGAAACTTAACCTAAAAAAAGAAATTGACACATAAACAAGGTGCAATGGAGAAGAGAAAGGAAAAATTTTTTCAGATTCATTCTAAAATCATCGAAGACCAGAGTCATTAAAAATAATAAAGATAAAAAAGAATAAAAATTGATATAACTGATAGAAATTGTGGAAGTAAGTAATTTTATTTGTGAATTTTATTTTTGTTTGACAGAAAACAGAACAAAACACAGAAGAACGAAACTTAACCTAAAAAAAAGAAATTGACACATAAACAAGGTGAAATGGAGAAGAGAAAGGAAAAATTTTTTCAGATTCATTCTAAAATCATCGAAGACCAGAGTCATTAAAAATAATAAAGAAAAAAAAAAGAATTAAAATTGATATAACTGATGGGAATTATGGAAGTAAGGAATTTTATTTTTGTTTGACTGAAGTTTTGAGCATGATGCAAGGAACATCTAACCTAGCTTTCAGTAAGTGTAAACAACATATTTATGTATCTATAGGAAACATTTTATGTACTTTATTGTAGAAGCCCTGATGAAGCATTAAAATAAATGCGAAAGCTTGGCAAAGAATAAAGAGTAGTTTATTCCCTTCCGAATTGAGTCGTTAAACCCTTAAATATTTTGAAAATGTTAGGTTATAGTCATTCTCCTGCCAGATAACTAAGCAACGTTGTCCTTTCTACATAGAGGTCGTAGTAAATTCGTATTTATCAAGATGTTTATTTACTTTGGGAAAATAATGAATTTAAGAAAATATTATGTGAATTCAATCATTCCAAAGACCTGGCGAATGGTGAAGAAACTTTTTTCTCTGTCAATACTGGGAATATTCCACGTATTTAAACATGGTTGGAAGATTCAATTATGCTTTTTTCTTGTACGGAAATCAAGAATCGAGTGTTGAAATTTAACTGAAAAATAACGGACAGAATAGTCCGTTACTTTGTGATAGTTCATTCGAAGAAAGAATAAAAGTACTCGAATAGCCCGACAGAAAAACTTCTAAACGAACAGACGGACCTATGGAATTCCCCACTTTTCAAAATTCTCAAGAAATAAGCCTACAGAAGACATTTTAATACCCTTTTGCACAACTTGAAATACTCCAGTGGGAAAATGTAGTAGTACCACGAAACCTGTGTCCCAGTTAAACCTTAAGAACTAACTCCATTTACAAAGTTAAAAAAGAATTATTAGAAATAAGCATTGGCAACGTCTCTGAGAATCATTTGACCTTTCATGTGTACCAACCTGCGTCAATTTCAAGTAAAAAAAACACTTCATAAACCTGAATCTTGGCAAACCGGAATACATTATAAAAATAATAACGTTTATTTACCAAAAATTTCATATTACAAATGCAGAGAAATATATAGAAATAAACGAAATTTAATCCCACGAAGAAAATCTTGTGGTGGGAGAAAATCATTAATAATACAGGGTGTCCCAAATAAGAGTGACTGATTTTAAACACAAATGCCCAGCTTATTAATTGCTCCAAAGAGATTGGGTTTTCAATAGTTTCACTAGTTTATTAAAGAGATTTTTTTTTGGCTTGGCTGGCATTTCATCTCATCAACACAGGGTGTTTTACTAACGTTGATCAAATCAAAGGGAAAAATATTTATTATTTTAAATGGAACACCCTATAATTTTTGATCACATTCGAAAGAGCAATCATTCTCCTTTTCAAAAATGTATAGTTTTCTATCTCTTGTTCCATCAACAAAGATAATCGAGGTTTCTTGCAGTAGTACATTTTTAATTATTCAATATGTACATATAAAGGAAGAACAAAAAAGTTACAATAAATGCTGCATATGCCTATACTCCATTCACTTTTATTTAATCACATAGGAGGTAATGGTTTCGTTTTCAGGAGTTGGTGCATCTGATGAAAAGCACAGAACATATGATGAAAAGTCAGTGCGCGCACAGAAAATATCGTTAATGACAAAACGACGTTGCCAGTTTCTTTGTTTACATCAAAGTAAAAGTATCAAAGATATTCCACATTTTGTTAGGTTTACAAATTGTTCGCAGATTTTTGGAATTTAATCGATATTTGCAGGTGAGTTTTTCGTCGAATATCCAAGATTAACGTATGTTTATTGTTTTTTGCACCAGTTTGGAGCGTGAGGACGATTTTCAAGACCAGGACGAATGTTTATATTTCGAGGTTGAAGGGGTACAGTGAAATTTCGTTGAAAAAGCCGTTATTTGGACAGATATCGCTGTAGATGGATCGGATGGAGCCTCGAGAGGTCGATTAGGATGA
Organism: Adalia decempunctata; assembly: GCA_951802165.1. Taxonomy (NCBI): domain Eukaryota; kingdom Metazoa; phylum Arthropoda; class Insecta; order Coleoptera; family Coccinellidae; genus Adalia; species Adalia decempunctata. The sequence goes on along the minus strand of OX637695.1, from coordinate 1,536,115 downwards.
TATTTTTCAGGTTTTCCAAGAAATTTGGCGATATCTGAGCAGATTTGCAAAAGTTAGGTACCTCACTAATGACGTGGAACTTAGACCTAATTCTCCTATAAGAAACGCCTTTCAAAGGTCGAGATGGTGAAAAATGTATTCTTTAGATGTTGTTGGAACAAACGCAGCCGAGTTTTATATCCCAACATCGATTTTAAGAAAGTTATCAACAAAATTGACATTATTCTTGATTCTTGTAATTAACCATCAATTCATCTTATATCTTTGGGTTGATTTTTTCTAATGAATTTTAGATTAGAATCAACAATTGATGTCGTCAAGTCTTGAACTTTCAGTTCAAGAGGATAATAGACATTAAATCTTCACAAGCATGCATATGAATATTATGTGAAAGCAATACAATTTTCTTCCATGGCGAAAAATGATATATTTCAACAGTGATCTCTTGTACTTTTCATGCAAATAACTAGAAAAGGAATCCTTTCTATCAATTCATATAAACGTTAATTATTTTCGTCCATCACATCTTTTCCAATTCATTCATTTTCCGAATAAATTCACATTATGAGAAATACTCTTAAAATGTAGAAAGGGCAACATAGTGTTGACTTGGATCATAAAAATATTTTGAAAAACGTCATAACTTCGATACAGAGTGGAATGTGTCAAATTTCCAAGGCCAGAGTTGTGATTTTATAATTGTGAATGGGGTATACTTTCTTCGTTTATGCATAACTGTAAGTGACATTTTAAATTTTCAAATTAATTTTCTAACATGAGCTGATTTTAGGCATCAAAATACGTTCATATAAAACTACTAATTAAAAATGTACTACTACATGAATATGTTGTTAATGAAACAAAATATAGAAAACTATACATTTTTGGAATGAAAAATGATTGCTCTTTCGAACGAGATCAAAAATTATAGGGTGTTCCATAATACAGAGAATTTGACCAACATTAGTAAAACACCCTGTGTTGTTGAGATGAAATGCCAACCAAACCTAAAAAAATCTCTTTGATAAACTAGTGAAACTAATGAAAACCCCATCTCTTTGGAGCAATTAATAAGCTGGGCATTTATGTTTAAAATCAGTCACTCTTATTTGGGACAGCCTGTATAAAGAAATAAACGAAATAAAATCCTACGAAGAAAATCATTAACAATATATCACAATAAATTCGCAAGAGTATCTTTCAAACTCTGAACAAAAAAATTTTCTAATTCCCCAAAAAAAATGATAAATGACCAATTACACAACAAAATGAACCAATAATGTTCACTATTCAAGAACTGTGGTTATTTTAAAAAACTCCCCTGTTGACATGCTCTTCAGCCAACTGGTCAATTTCTTCTTGAAAAGTGGTGTACTGTTAATGTGAGAAATGGACCAACAGAGATCTAGTTTCAGAAGTACACCATGTACACCATGGCATGTAAGTTCTGCCGTTTCAGTTGGTTGCTACCGCAATGGAACTGTGTGGCACTGATGAAGACTTACAAGCCAGAAACCGGTATTCTCACATTTATTCAGTTGGTTCTCATTTTTTATTGTACTGTTTATGTTGTTCCTTATGTGAATGGAGTATAGAAGTTCGTTCTTACCTGACCGTCGCCTGATTGGCCCCTGAAATCGTTCCTCTCGGCGGAACGCGACCCCCTTCGTCTGGAGTCGTTCCTCTGTTGATTCTGACCCTGCATGGGCCCGCTCTTCTGGTCGTCTTTCTTGGAACCTCCGGTCTGCACGCTCTGGTCCACGCCGGACGACTTGTGCGAGTGCATACTGACAGGGGTCGTACTCCTCGATGCTCCGATTATGTTATCTAAAAATGCGTCTATAACACTGAGACCTCTAGAAGAGCGTCAATGGAGTCATGTCGTAAAGACAATATGAAGTTTAAATGGGAATGGAAGATGGAATTTTTTAATGTTTCAAATGAGAGCTAAAGGTCATATTCAGAACAATCTTGAAAATTTTTGACGTGAATCTGGAGATTTTTAGAGAGATATGCTAAAAATTTCAAAAAAACTACACTACTGGAAAAAATTAAAGGATCAAAAAAAATTCCAAATTTTTCGGCAATTTTCAACATGCCGTAACTTTGAGAGGAATGGTCGTACAAGGAATTCAAAAAAAGGAAATTGTAACTCCAAGTGTCTAGTTTTTGGATTAGAACTTCAAAAATTTTAAGTTCCAGTGGTTTTCGAGTAATGATAGAAAAATCAGCAACAAAAAAATTCTCAAAATTTTACCACTTTTTTTTTCTTGTCTACGAGCGTGGTAATTTTATTTTTGCATAATCGTTATAATGATGGGATACTTTGTTAATTCAGCTTTAATTTATTTTTTATTGACCTCAATATGTCCACTTCTCGCCGAGATATCGGTCTTCAAATGGAAAAGGATCCATTTGTCTTTGATTATCGATTTCTCAGCAACCAATGATCGCACAGAAAATTGAAGGGGGGGTTTCAAGACCTTAAATGAACTCCCATTAATGAACAACCATTGCTTATTCATAGAAATTTTTTTTCTTAATGTCGCATCAATATGAAAATTCAACAAAAAAAGGGATTTTGGTGGTTTCTTGGGAAATCTACCGCTGGATCGAAAATGTTGAGGAAACAAATAATGTTGAGTGTGACTTTCACAGTTCAATATGTTGATAAAAACCGAAGGGCCAACTCAATTCAGCGAGCCGTTTTTTTGTTTGACTCGATTGAATTTTTGAAAAAAAAATAAGGATCACGTTTTTTGCTCTGAGAAGCTCGTAATCTTTAAAAAAGGCAGAAAAGAATTTTCTCGAGCTTTTTCCACATTTTAATTGCAGATAGTTTATAAATTTCAAAAAAAGAAAAATAAAAAAAAAACAACAAATAACATTTTTATTAATTTAATTCTTTTTTGCCTTTTCTAAAGATTACGAGCTTCTCAGAGCAAAAAACGTGATCCTTATTTTTTTCAAAAATTCAATCGAGTCAAACAAAAAAACGGCTCGATGAATTGAGTTGGCCCTTCGTAAGGTTTTTATCAACATATTGAACTGTGAAAGTCACACTTAACATTATTGGTTTCCTCAACATTTTCGATCCAGCGGTAGATTTTCCAAGAAACCACCAAAAGCCCTTTTTTTGTTGAATTTTCATATTGATGCGACATTAAGAAAAAAAAATTTCTATGAATAAGCAATGGTTGTTCATTAATGGGAGTTCATTTAAGGTCTTGAAACCCCCCTTCAATTTTCTGTGCGATCATTGGTTGCTGAGAAATCGATAATCAAACACAAATGGATCCTTTTCCATTTGAAGACCGATATCTCGGCGAGAAGTGGACGTATTGAGGTCAATAAAAAAATAAATTAAAGCTGAATTAACAAAGTATCCCATCATTATAACGATTATGCAAAAATAAAAATTACCACGCTCGTAGACAAGAAAAAAAAAGTGGTAAAATTTTGAGAATTTTTTTGTTGCTGATTTTTCTATCATTACTCGAAAACCACTGGAACTTAAAATTTTTGAAGTTCTAATCCAAAAACTAGACACTTGGAGTTACAATTTCCTTTTTTTGAATTCCTTGTACGACCATTCCTCTCAAAGTTACGGCATGTTGAAAATTGCCGAAAAATTTGGAATTTTTTTTGATCCTTTAATTTTTTCCAGTAGTGTATAACAAAGTAGTAAAAATCATGGGCTTTGGATTTTTTTTATAATCGACTCTACTCAACTCATAAACTAAATTATTTATAGACTGGTCAGAAAGTGAAAGAACACGATAGCACAATCATTGTTCTAGCTCAAGATTTCCAAGAGTTATAAGGCACTGCTGACTCACCCTGTAGATAATCAATTTGTTCGTGAAAGAATTTTAGAAACGAATGAATAAGTGTCTTCGAATGATAGTCTTTGAAAAACTTGCTTCAATGAAATTCAGTATGACCGTTAGATCGTTTCTTTTGATGATATGAGATAAACACATTTGTTCATTTGACATCTTGCATGGGTGTCAAGATAAGTGTAATTCAGACTGGGGACACCAGGAACTCCATAAGGAAGACAAAAAATTCTTTGGAAACTTCAGAACTTTGTTTATACAATTAATAAACCATAATTCAGGGTGTCTCAAGTTCGAGTGCCTATTAGACGTTTCTGGAGAACTAGACATATTTGAAATCTGAAATTCGGGATTATGATATTGTTCGAAATTCTCTACAGACCTAAAATATTTTCAAAGCCAGAGCACTTCCGGTTATACAGGGAGTGAAAATAAATTTGCTCAAAAATTTTTTTTTAATGTTTTCGTTTCTGATATTATTGAATATTCAATGCTGAATACATTTCTGTTGAAACCAGTGTATTCATTCGAATAATTTTCAAAATATCGAAAAAAAACCTGAAAAAAGTAAAATATTCATAGTCATTATTATGTTCATTTTTCTTATTCTGAACATCCTGAGTGTAAACCGTATTCACAACGTCAAAGTAGAAGAATGTGGAAAAGTCATACATCTTTGGATTTCATAAATATCATCACAGGTTGTTTCAAATTTCGTGTCAAAAACTGTGATCCAAAATTGGCCACAACTTCTGTTTTTCAAATTTGAACCCTATTTTTTTATTATTGCGTTGGATTCTACGGAGAAAAATAATGATAGCACTCCCAGATGCTCTTGGTCCTAAATTCAATTATTCCCGAGTTATTTGAGCTTTTCTGGATTCATGTCGTACGTGGAGTAAAATTCATCGAATCTAAACAGATTCTCATGAAACCATAGTAACAAGTAATAGTCAGAACTGTCACTTGTGAATGATTAATGGGATCATTTATCTTCTATGGTCACAGAATATTCTCATGCAACATATTCGATGAATATTTTTATAAAACCATTGAATAAAATCGAAAAGTAAAGATAAAACCTAAAATTAAACCTGTCATTTGGGAATTGTTAATGGGAAAACTTATCTTCTATGATCACAGAATATTCTTAGGCAAAAGATTAGATGAATTTGATTCTACGTACAACATGAATCCAGAAAAGCTCAAATAACTCGGGAATTACTGAATTTAAGAGCAAGAGCATCTGAGAGTGCTATCATTATTTTTCTCCGCAGAATCCAACGCAATAATAAAAAAATAGGGTTCTAATTTGAAAAACAGAAGTTATGGCCAATTTTGGATTACAGTTTTTGACACGAAATTTGAAACACCCTGTGATGATATTTATGAAATTCAAAAGATGCATGACCTTTCCACATTCTTCTACTTTGACGTTGTGAAAACGGTTAACACTCAGGATGTTCAGAATAAGAAAAATGAACATAACACTGACTATGAATATTTTACTTTTTTTCAGTTTTTTTTTCGATATTTTGAAAACTAATCGAATGAATACAATGGTTTCAACAGAAATGTATTCAGCACTGAATACTCAATCATATCAGAAACGAAAACATTGAAAAAAAAATTTTTTGAGCAAATTTCAAATATGTCCAGTTCTCCAGAAACGTCTAATAGGCACTCGAATTTGGGACACCCTGTATTTTGGGACAATCATGGGTAACCCAAAAACTATTGGATTTTGATATAAAATGGACTTGAATTTCATTGGTGAAAAGCAAAATCTGGGAATCTATAGGATGTTTCCCTTGAAATAAGAAATTATAAATATTTTAGAGGATTTTCACCCTTTGACATTTGCACACTTGCAAAATTTCAGGCGCATGCAATTCTTTATTTTTCATTTATCAATAAATGGAGTTCCCAGTGCCCCAGTCTTTTACAGTCTTCTTATCATGTTTGCAATGCTCCCAAACTAGTTGGAATTTTCAACCAATCATAAAATACAAAATCACCATGATAGAATATAGATGCATAGAGACCCTGGTGTAGCGACTCCCAGCTAAAAATTGTAGATCAAATTGACACTCTTCATTGTAGTTTTTGTTCTTATTCCGAAATATTTCCCGTCGTGGTGATATTTTTCGTGTGAAATAGGTTATGTTACGTACTTAGACAGATGACATATGTCTTTCTTGTGATTAGGAAGTACATGTCAAAAATTCCATCAAAACCTCAAACTTTCTATGGTCTAAGATCACAACATGCTCAATTTTGATTGTCACATAAGATTGTGGTTATGGAAGAATCCCTTTCTAGAGAAATGAAAAGCAGGACGAATACTCAGATTTTATATCGACAAGAAAGTCTTGAACAAAATTAAATCACTGCCAACACCAGGTTTTCTATGCATTCATGATGAATTATACTTCTTTCTTGACACACCATGCAAAAATATAAATGAGCTTTCCAACAATTCCAGACCAATAAGAAAAAATCTTAAACATGCACATTCAAACGCTTGGCAAATAAAATCATGCACTGCGATATAACAAGTAATATTTCGTTATTTGGATAATTTAAACCCCAAGATCTTTGGGAATAATGCTTCTTCTCAAAATCAATCAATAAATCACAAATTTTCAAATTTTGACAAAACCACTTTGAATTCCGCATGCTACTACAGTATACTCCATTCACTTTTATTTAATCACATAGGAGGTCATGGTTTCGTTTTCAGGAGTTGGTGCCCCTGATGAAAAGCACAGAACATATGATGAAGTCAGTGCGCGCACAGAAAATATCGTTAATGACAAAACGACGTTGCCAGTTTCTTTGTTTACGTCAAAGTAAAAGTATCAAAGATATTCCACATTTTGTTAGGTTTACAAATTGTTCGCAGATTTTTAGTATTTAATCGATATTTTCAGGTGAGTTTTTCGTCGAATATCCAAGATTAACGTATGTTTATTGTTTTTAGCACCAGTTTGGAGCGTGAGGACGATTTTCAAGACCAGGACGAACGTTTACATTTCGAGGTTGAAGGGGTACACGGAAATTTCGTTGAAAAAGCTGTTATTTGGACAGATATCGCAGTAGATGGATCGGATGGAGCCTCGAGAGGTCGATTAGGATGATATTTTTCAGGTTTTCCAAGAAATTTGGCGATATCTGAGCAGATTTGCAAAAGTTAGGCACCTCACTAATGAGGTGGAACTTAGACCTAATTCTCCTATAAGAAACGCCTTTCAAAGGTCGAGATGGTGAAATTTGTATTCTTTAGATGTTGTTTGAACAAACGCAGCCGAGTTTTATATCCCAACATTGATTTTAAGAAAGTTATCAACAAAATAAAATTGACATTATTCTTGATTCTTGTAATTACCCATCAATTCTTCTTATATCTTTGGGTTGATGTTTTTTAATGAATTCTTGATTAGAATCAACAATTGATGTCGTCAAGTCTTGAGCTTTCAGTTCAAGAGGATAATAAACATTAAATCTTCACAAGCATGCATATGAAAATTATGTGAAAGCAATGCAATTTTCTTCCATGGCGAAAAATAATATATTTCAACAGTGATCTCTTGTACTTTTCATGCAAATAACTAGAAAATGAATCCTTTCTATCAATTCATATAAACGTTAATTATTTTCGTCCATCACATCTTTTCCAATTCATTCATTTTCCGTATAAATTCACATTCTGAGAAATACGCTAAGAATGTAGAAAGGGCAACATAGTGTTGACTTGGAACATAAAAATATTTTGAAAAACGTCATAACTACGATACAGAGTGGAATGTGTCAAATTTCCAAGGCCAGAGTTGTGATTTTATAATTGTGAATGGAGTATATTATTAAAATTTCTAATTTTACAACGACACCGCATGAAGAAATATTGCTTAAATTGTTGAAAGACATCTTTTGTTGGAACATTTTGTGAAAAACAAATGAATTTCAAATTTTGTCGGCAAATTTCGATTTCATCTCTGAACCTCTTCGATTTTGATGAAATGAGGGATGGATCTACAGCGTCTACGATGGATGGAATCTACGAAGCATTCTAAGCAAGCAAAAAATCTTTAAATGTAGTTTACCGTTTGCAGTGGGCCTGATAGGTTCAATGTGTGGAGAAATTACATTGACAGTTTCAGTAGTAGAACCTGGCAAGATCAACTCACTTTGTTTGCTTGACAGTCCCCTATTGGGTACTCCCATGCCAGGAGCTAATCCACTTGGCATGGTACCCATTCCCATACCTCCGAAAGCCGCACCGTATTGTGCCATGGCGGGTACAGATATATGTCCGACCACTGGGTGACCTCCAAACTGCTGGTGGCCCAACGATGGGGGTACTGAAAGCTGCATTATGGCAGGATCGTTGAGAGCTTGCGGTGGAACACTGTTAAGGACCCTTATGTCTTTTATGTCGGAGCCACGGAACAAGATGTAGTCGTAGACTTGATTCTGAGCAGGAATAGGACATGTTGTCTCCCTCTCCTCAGTACCAAATGATCTCACTGGAAAGATTCGAATATTGTACAACTAACCCCTTTTTCAGTCTCAAAATTTCAAGCAATCTTCCATTAAAAATATCAATCAGTTATTTTATTATAATGATGAATGAAAAAAATAAAATATGGTTCTTATATACAAATTTGTACAAAAATAATACGACTTGAGTCAAATTTGATGTCTAAATTCGAATAAATTCAAAGAAATCATCAGTACTTCGCGAAAAAAATGTAAACATTCCTAAACACGAAGTGTCAAAAAAATAATCATCTGCCATCTGTGAATTTTAGATAACAGTTGCTTTTTTGTATCTTGAGAGAAAAAGGTTGAATTAACTACAAGAACATTTGTACATTTCTAGAAAACATGCAAATATGTTGCAACTATTCAGTATTAGAACTTAGTTAATATTATCTTTCTTTGGATTTAAGCTGACAGAGTCAAATCTAACTGAACTTTTGAGAAGTCGCAAATTTCTTTCTTATGTTGACTAATTGGGGTCAGAAAAATTGTTCATTCCATGTAAACAGTAATTTAGAATGAGAAATCGAAAAGTTGAAGCCAGTTTGTGAATTAGTGTTTAGTAAACTGATCAAATTATCCCAAAAGTGACATTCTTACCGGAGGATAAAGCTATAGTACATTCTTGGGGGTCAACAGTAAATAAACGTCCCTCATATCTAATATCCGCCTTAGATATTAGACTTATTTTGGAGCCCAGCTCCGGCATTCCCGTACTCATCCTGATTTATTTGTAATCGATTATGGATGAACTGGATGTTAATTGATTCACATTCACCACTGTACAAAATTACTAATAGAAAATCTACCGCTAAATGGCGTTATCAAAACAGCTGGCACAAATGACAAAAAACAATGCGCAAACTCTGATTCGTAGCATAGAGTTATAAAAATTCATCAATCATTTTTTAAAAAACGTGTCACAAAAAACTCTTCATTCAATTTGCTTCGAACTTCAAGATGAGGAATCAAATAAAATTCATGAACTGCTGAAATCATTAATTGCTGATAGTCTAGTTCAATGCCTTATGCAATTTTTGCACCCCAATTCAATGTTTATAAGTGGGATACGTATCAATTAGCAACCAGTTATTTCAAAATTGATATAATTTCCCTAATTCTCCTTCGAGAATTTTCGAAATGATTTTCCAAAAATCTTTTTGGAAAATTTTATTCGAAACAGTGTGACCAACTGATAAACACGGAAGGAACTAGAATCTGAATCCTTCTGTCGAAAAGAGAGGACAGGAGCAGAGGTTGAATTACGTAAACTGTCAAAATATCTAAACTGCCCTTTTTCTAAAGTGATGTATTTCTAATAGGAAATATTTGTTAAAATTCCTCCTCTTCAATACTGCACGACCTGGGTTCCCAACCCAATACAAATAGATCAAATAATTCAGGTTCTGGAATCACAATATTCTCCTAATTACCATCATGGCAGCGAGAGTTGGTAGAATTTGTGGAATAGGTCTATTGAAGTCTAACGCTGGATATAATTTCAACCAGGTATTGGGCTAGAAATCCTTCGTAATCATTCATTGACCATTGCAGACATTTCATCAAATTGATCATCATTATGTTACCTCATCTAGTTCATAATTGGGTGTTCTATTGAGACCACATTCATACATTAAAAGCATGTATAATTATCCTATTATTCAGCCCTGAACATTTTTTTTAATTTCTGTTGAATACTTTTCTGATTATATAACTCGAACTTCTAGATTAGTACCATAACCACACAAAAAGGATGGTCTAAAAGCCGTAAAACAGTGAGTAGTATTTTATCGTATTGAGGTGTTCAAACTCAATTGAACGATTATTTTTCAAGCTTCTTGGTGCATTTGGAGTTTTGGCAGGAGGCACAGGTGCTTTACTCTTCGCTCTAGATCAATCCGTTAAAGCTACCGACCTGATATTGCACCCTCCTGAAAATTCGTGGAGTCATAATGGAATTATCCAATCATATGACCACTCAAGGTATACTTAACCGTTGTGGAATTGTTCCTCAGGAAAATTTGAAGCTATATTAACGTTAATGAATTTTTTTGGGCAATGGATGTAATAATTTTTTTACAGTTTACGAAGAGGATACGAAGTTTACAAACAGGTGTGCGCTGCCTGTCACTCGATGAGATTCATTGCTTATCGTAACTTGATCGGTATAACTCATACCGAAGACGAAGCAAAGGCCGAAGCGGCTGAAGTTTTGGTTACCGATGGCCCAGATGAAAACGGAGAGATGTTCCAGAGGCCCGGAAAGCTTTCCGATTACTTCCCCAACCCCTATGCTAACGAGGAGGCCGCACGTGCCGCCAACAACGGTGCTTATCCACCAGATCTGAGTTATATCGTTTTGGCTCGTCACGGAGGTAGGTGCAGAATGAAATTAGATTGTGGTATGTATCGTCTAGTTGGAATGCTTCTGATGGAACGATTGCAGGAGAGGACTACATATTTTCGTTATTAACCGGGTACTGTGAGCCCCCCGCCGGTATAGTACTAAGGGAGGGCCAATACTTCAATCCATACTTCCCGGGAGGTGCCATTTCGATGGCACAGGCACTTTATAACGAGGCTCTTGAGTACCAGGACGGTACTCCGGCGAGTGCTAGTCAAATGGCTAAGGATGTAGCTACGTTCCTAAGCTGGTGTTCACAGCCAGAATTGGAAGAGCGTAAGAGGATGTACATCAAGGCGATGGGTATTTTCTCAATTTTGATTGGTAAGTTTCTTTCAATCGATGGTATTTTCATCTTATCTTAACTTTTTGTACTGACGCAAATGTATTAATTTGTTCTACAATTTAAACTTTCCGATCATTCACAATTGATATATTTTGATCAAGAATGTTGAAAAATGCGTGAAATTATATTAAACTGAAAGATTTCAATCCAATTCTCTCAACTGTCAAATATTTTTGAGGTTGGCTCTAGTGATCGAACCACAAAATTCTTTATTTATGATTCTATGAGTGGAAAACTGGATATTTCACTTGTGATTTATGGTTTGACAAACTTCAATTTGGTAACCACAGAAAATTAATAGAAAACTCAAATTTTTCTTAGCAAAGAATGAAATGTCATTTCAATTTTAAACATCAACAATTATTGCAATGTTTGGTTTCTTGAAGCCTAAATCTAATGGTGGCTGTCACCTAATCTTTTCCAGGTCTCACATTCTACTTGAAGAGACACAAGTGGACCACCCTGAAAACGAGGAAAATCGAGTTCAGACCCAAGAAATAAGCGCATAAATAGAATGGTTCAACTATATAGTGTGACAATTAACGTTCATAAGATCCGTAAAAAACGTTTACCGATCCCGTTTACTTCTGAAATGTACATATATACTCAATTTGACATTGACGCAGGTTTAAAATAAGTATCAACAATTCCAAAAGTATTAATTTGTCATTTTATCAACGTTATTTGTTACAATAAATTATATAAGTTTTATCATAACTTTAATTCGAAGTCTATTCTGTCCGCATTATTATTTACCTCTGCTCCTCTTATGTCTTGGAAAGTCGTTTTGCATTAATTTGTTACCATTGATTTTTAGTAAAAAATTATTTATTGGTACATATTATTATTGAGATTCCTATCTATTCAATTCCCCCATTTTTTTTCAATTTCTTTAAGTCTACTTGTCCAAAAAGCTGCTTTGCTCCCCACTTGGTTGCTTTTTCGTATAAGGACATTTGCGCTTTCTTTGAATCCAGAAGCGCATTTTCATCCAGCTAGTAGGTAGATTCGAATTAGGCAGCTCGAGAAACGAAAAAAAAATTTGACGGCTGTCAAAAAAATTGACAGCAGCTGTCAAAGAAATTTTCTCTGGTCACTTTTTTCGATTTTGTTGGAATTTTATGCAGTTCTCTAAAGGCCTCTTGCAACGACAGAGAATTCTCGCGAGAATTTTCTGTCAAATTCACTGACCGAGAATTCTCGGCCGTGGCATACGATGGAACAATGGAATTCCACAGAGAATTCTACCGAAAGTAGTATGCAACGGCAGAGAATTTTCGGTCAGTGAATTTGACAGAAAATTCTCGCGAGAATTCTCTGTCGTTGCAAGAGGCCTTAAGCGATCTCAACAAAATTCGCTTCTTGCTTGAATACGTCGCTCTCCATTGAAAGGCAAAATTTCATACCTAAATTTTGAAATTTCACGGAAGATTTATCGGGTTCACGTATTAACATAATTAAATTTGACCTTACCGAACCAAACGTGGAAAAAAAATGAAAATCAGCCCATAAACAGAACAAAATAAAGTTGCACCATAGAACACTGCATTTACCGTGAAAAATGGCAGTCATAGAACTTGCTATAAGTTCTATGGGCACAGTGCATTCAATAGATTTTGCTCTCTGATCGACCATCAACGTCCTTGAAATTCCAAAGCATAGAAAAACATACCAGGATATCAAACGTCAGGAATACTGGACTCTGTTTTGGTAAGTTGTTAGGAAAATATGCGAATAATCCTAGAGAAAAGTTTTATTTTGACATAAAATTACAAATTAGCAAGTACAGCTATTAACAGATATGATCTTATGGCAAAATCAAGATTATAAAACTTAAATAAAATTTAGCAAATGGTGTAATCAAGCTGTACAATTGCCGGAAACCTTTCAAGAACCCTCTAGGTAACTGCTGATCTCCATCTCGTTCTTTTGTTGAATTTTTTGAAAACTGCATCCGTTATAATAGTGTGCAAGTCTCAAAACTAATAGGACAAGGGTTCAATGAAGGTGCTTGGGAGTACATATTATTCTGTTTTAAAGGCTAGAAACAACTGCCCTCTGGTGGTTGAGTTAGTTTCATATTTTCTTTCAATGTCATAAGTCTACGTAATTCTTGCAAAACTGTCTTGATCGTGTAATCCCTTTGCCACCTCGCCAACACTGGAACTTGCCTATTATCCACCTGTGGAATATCAAATAAACACAAACTCAAGTCTAGGCCTTAATTTAAATTTAAGAGCCTACAAACAATAAGCCCCTAAAATACTACTCACCACGCCTGAAGTACTATTGATACAATTCATATTAATTCTAGAGATAAACTTCGCAGTTGGTGAATCATCGGGATATCGTTGTCCACACTCGATTTTAACGGAATACATCCTGTTTTCATACGGCGTTCTGGGGGGTCCTATGATCATTCCCATCCAGTGAGTAAGGGTCATATCATCGTCGTTTTCCAAGCCCCAGCTGATCGTTCCGTCTGATACACCTTTTTGACCTGCCTCCAATTCTTCCAACAGTCGAAAATTCCGAGGTACGACTACAACACGAGCATGCCATTGTTTAGGTTGTGCGAAATTAATCCTACTGTCTGGAATTTACTTCACGTAATTAAATTTGGCGATAGATACATACCAACACCGGTGGACGACGGAGCCGCCATATCTAATTGTCAAATGAAACGAAACAACAATCGAAAACTGGTGTTCAACGGGGATTTCTGCCTGATAATTTGCGATTAATGAGAGATACGATAATTTCTGTAAACACGTAGATTATTGAGCTGGGTTCTACGAGAATCAGTTTTTTTGGAAAAATCTAACACAGTTTGCCTTTGTCCTAATTGGCCAATATGCTCATTTCATTTGCTTCATTGCCGATCTTTCTGTCAAGTGTCAACTTGACAAGTAAACATTTTTTCTGTGTTCCGTATCGATCATTTTTTAGAGGCGATTTTAATTGATCACCTATCAGCTCAATAGCTATTTCTAACGATAATTTTCTTAAATACTGATTTCTAGGGGAAAAGAAATAAAAGTGACACAACTCGTTGTATGATTTTACTGAATCAGTCAAAATAATTTTTCCCGGATCATGCTTGAGAGCGTTGGAAAGTGAACTTCGTGAGGTTCATCGTTATTTTCCACGAACCAAATGGATCCAGGCTTCGCCTTGTCTATAACCTTGACCAATCCATCCCCTACACAATCTGGATGTTGCAAATAGCATCCTTCAACTTCTTTTCGAAACACTCTCGCAAAATGGCCATTAAGGGTGTTCATATGAGCTGATTCTATGAGTGGCGACTGAGTTAAACCTGGGCAGAAGCCTATTACTTTGACTTTGGTCCTTTTGTAATGACCACCGAAGGCTCTACTCAATCCAACGATTCCATATTGGGTCATTGTGTGAATGGGAAAACCGTTACAAGGCATAAGACCAATAATGGACGCCATATTGATGATGATTCCGCCACTTCCTTTGCTTGTTTTTGACATATATTGCAAGCCGAGGAGGCTGCTAACTAGACAACCACCCTGAAAATGAATTTTATTTATAACAACAGGAAAGTAAGTCAATGGTATAGCCATAAAGACAAAGTTTAACGCCCATTATAGCCCTCAGCAGTTCAGCACTGCCCGTTGTTTGCTAGGAATCCATTTTTACTTTTGTCTAGAGAAAAACGCCAGCAGACTTACTATATTTGTATGAATTTCTCTCTCCCAAACTGCGTCATTCATGATTCCAGCATTATTGACAACAATATCAAGACGAGTGAAATGTTTTAGTGTTTCTCGAAATACGCCTGGAAGAAATATACGAATTAAGATTGATAATTATACACTTTGAATGACCCTTACTGTCTAATTGATTTCTTCTGGTAACATCACATTCAATGAACATAACTCTGTCCTCACCGAACTGAAGCGTTAAATCTTTTATTGCTTCTGTTCCATTCAATCTGTCGATATCAGCGATGGTAAGGGCGGAGAGACCATGATTCAAGAAACTTTTAGCTACTGAGTATCCTATGCCCGAAGCCCCACCAGTGAGAAGGGCTACCTTTCCAGTTAGTTTGTTTTTGATCTGCAAGACTTCTTTTCAGATCTTGTTAGTTATTGAAAGATTATCACCTTTTCTATAGAAGTTGGACGGACTTTATGAATAAGGTCCTTAGCCATTCCGATATTTGGCTTCTTTAGAATAGCATTTTTCTAATTTCAAATGTTGAGGGGCTCGTTGTCAAATTTGATAGATTTCAAGATGGTACACGCAGATTGGTCCATGACGTCATAACTTTTTGCGGGATTCGCTTACTTCGAAAAAACGTTCTGTATTTGGAACATAGAATAGTGTGAAATTATAGGTTAGGAAAAGTCCTTGACGTCTATGGATCTTCTATTTTTATCTGTCAAAATAGGAAAATTCTAAAGGAAATCGATACGAGGAAATGCGGATTTTGAATTTTCCTCAAGTATTCACGATGTGAACGTTTCTGAATGTGGTCAGAATCAATTTGAAATACACAGGATTGTGAATTTTCCATTCGAATTGTTGAGTTATAAGGAATTTGAGTCCATTGGGAAAATTATGTTTTCCACTGGCATCAACGATCGCCCTTCTGAATTCGCTAGGACGAAAATAATGTCGAAGAGTTCGCTTGAAGATAAAGATGACACTGCTCAGAGTCCCCCGGAGAAGAAGGATTTCAGGAAAAGATCCAGAGATAGGAGGGACACTGACAAATCAAGGGATGATTCAGATTCCAACATGTCCAATTCCCAAGATGTAATTCCCTTGGCTAACAGCACTCTTTGGGGAGGCATGATGGGTAAGCAATCTTGTACATTGAACACAAATTGGGAATTTTTCCTTATTAAATAAATCAATCACCAAATTGGTACTTGCCGATCTTCGTTCAAGTTTTATTATTATCGTTATTATGTGTAGGTCTGAATTATCCAATGATGAATATGATAATGGATCCTAGCCTAATATCAATGGGCAACTACAGTATGATGCCATCAATAATAAGTTCAGATTCTACAGTCGTGCAACCAGAAAACAGCGTACTATTGAACCCTGTCAAAGAGATAATTCATTGTAAGTCGTGCACTCTTTTTCCACCGAATCCTAACGCCCCCCTTCCTACCACAAGGGAGAGACCACCAGGATGTAAAACAGTGAGTTGAGGAACATTGTTCGGAATAATTTTCGTATCTAAGTTTGCTAAGCACAGTTTAACTATAAAGGATTGATTGTAGGTTTTTGTGGGGGGCTTGCCTGAAAATATAACGGAAGAAATCATAATGGAAGTGTTCGATAGATGTGGCGAAATCACCACTTTGAGATTGAGCAAGAAAAATTTCTGTCACATCAGGTTCATGTATGAAGCGTGCATCGATGCAGCTATTTATTTATCCGGATTTCGAATAAGAATAGGATCCAATTCTGATCCTGCAAATACCGGAAGATTGCATGTGGACTATGCCCAAGTGAGTTCCTCCAATCCGATAATTTTCTCAGAATTTGGACAGGAAATAGTAAAGAATAAATATTTCAGGCAAGAGACGATCAATACGAATGGGAATGCAAGCAGAGACAACTGCAGCGCGAACAGAGACATCGGGAGCGTATGGAAGAGGAAAGATTGAGACCTCCTTCGCCCCCGCCAGTTGTGCATTATACGGATCATGAGGCAGCTTCAGTTGCCGAGAAGATAAAACAAGATGAAACCTTCACAAAAGCTGTTCAGGTAAGTGAAAAATTAGTTATAAATTATTACGATGTTTGACATTTCGACAACTTTGAAGTTCGATTTATTCAGTGATAGATGCATAGAATACCCGGTGTTGGCGCCATAGAACTTATAGTAAAATCCTAGAACTTATAGTAAAGTCATAGAACTTATAGTAAAATCATAGAACTTATAGTCATGTAAGTTCTAGAACTTACAGTAAAATCATAGAACTTATAGTAATGTAAGTTCTATGAGTAAAATATATGGTCTATGGTTGGCACTGATTAAATTTTGCTTGAGACTTTATTTTCTTTTCAATAGAATGAAAATCTGAAAGTTCAAGACTTGAGGACATCACTTGTTGATTCTAATCAAGAATTCATTAAAAAAAATCAACCCAAAGATATAAGATGAATTGATGGATAATTACAAGAATCAAGAATAATGTCAATTTTATTTTCTTGATAACTTTCTTAAAATCAATGTTGGGTTATAAAACTCGGCTGCGTTTGTTCAAACAACATCTAAAGAAGACATTTTTCACCATCTCGACCTTTGAAAGGCGTTTCTTATAGGAGAATTAGGTCTAAGTTCCACCTCATTAGTGAGGTACCTAACTTTTGCAAATCTGCTCAGATATCGCCAAATTTCTTGGAAAACCTGAAAAATATCATCCTAATCGACCTCTCGAGGCTCCATCCGATCCATCTACTGCGATATCTGTCCAAATAACAGCTTTTTCAACGAAATTCCCGTGTACCTCTTCAACCTCGAAATGTAAACATTCGTCCCGGTCTTGAAAATCGTCCTCACGCTCCAAACTGGTGCTAAAAACAATAAACATACGTTAATCTTGGATATTTGACGAAAAACTCACCTGCAAATATCGATTAAACACGAGTATATTCGTTGCGCTATTCTTCCATTTAAATTTAATACATGTTTTGATCTTAGAACATAGAAAGTTTGAGGTTTATATGGAATTTTTGACATGTCATCAATCTAAAAGCTTAACATAACCTAATCTCACGAAAAACAGCGCCACGACCGTGAAATTTTGCGGATTATTCCGGAACTAGGACCAGATCTACAATCTAGAGTGCCGATTTGATCTACAATTTTTAGTAAGGAGTGATATCTAATTCCAGATTGTTGTTACTTGGCTAGAAAGGGGAGATTGCAATAAAAGAAACTCTAATAATTTTTACTCGATGATACAATCAACAAACTCTCACGTCAGGAGGTTGCTGGGTGAGAAATGTCAGTACGAGGACGAACTGAAGAAAGCCAAAGAAATCATGAAGGGACGGATGCAAGGAATTTTATTACAATGTGAGTACCGTTTGGGATTTTTGCTTGTATTCGGCTTTCGTTGAAAGAGTAAGTATCGCGGGGGGCTGATCTAACTAAGATATTGTTGATGTTTGAATGGGGGTTAAGTCGATTTTTTTATTTCTGTAAGTTAACGGTCTAAAATTCGAAGAGCTTCAAGTTTTTTGCTGTTTATTCGCGATACTTTCGAGATAATGAAATTTAGGTTTATTCGACCCAAACACCGGGGGAGTAGTTCATTTGTATCCATGGAAAAATCTGCTTAATTCGATTTTCATTCGTTTTGTTGCGTTGGAATTTAAACCAGAACATGAAAAAAGTATATTAAAATGAGAATCGAATGTCTTTTATTCGTCAAAGTACTTCACTCATCCAGACTGAACAAATTGAGTATACTTGCGTTAGATTGTTAGAATATTTCACATTTTCCTGGTAACTATGAGATATATGAAAAGTATAGAGGGTGTTGCAATCAAGCAGTAAAATCGAGATTTCATAGATCATGTTCTATGGTCTCAAAGCTGTTACACAATTATTCTGAAGCCTTAAAATATCAATGGTGAACTCTTAATTGTGATTTAATTAGGCTCATCATTCGAATCAAATGGAGAAGGTTGAAAGATGAATATACAGGGTGTCCCAGAGCAGGTACTCAAGACAATCATAGAACTAATGAAAATAAGAACAAATTTTCTGCGAATGTGGATCCTAACTCTTTTCACTTTCGGCATGAAAGTTGTTGATGCTTTCAACCAAAATGCCAGGATGGACTTAATGATAAAGATTTTGTGGTAAAATTCAGTACTGTCCGTTCCATAGTAGAAAACGATTACTTTCGACTGAGAAGACCTATACTCCATTCACAATTATAAAATCACAACTCTGGCCTTGGAAATTTGACACATTCCACTCTGCATCGAAGTTATGACGTTTTTCAAAATATTTTTATGTTCCAAGTCAACACTATGTTGCCTTTTCTACATTCTTAGCGTATTTCTCAGAATGTGAATTTATTCGGAAAATAAATGAATTTGGAAAAGTTGTGATGGACGAAAATAATTAACGTTTATATGAATTGATAGAAAGGATTCCTTTTCTAGTTATTTGCATGAAAAATACAAGAGATCACTGTTGAAATATATTATTTTTCGCCATGGAAGAAAATTGCATTGCTTTCACATAATTTTCATATGCATGCTTGTGAAGATTTAATGTTTATTATCCTCTTGAACTGAAAGTTCAAGAATTGACGACATCAATTGTTGATTCTAATCAAGAATTCATTAAAAAAAATGTCAATTTTATTTTGTTGATAACTTTCTTAAAATCAATGTTGTGGTATAAAACTCGGCTGCGTTTGTTCAAACAACATCTAAAGAATACATTTTTCACCATCTCGACCTTTGAAAGGCGTTTCTTATAGGAGAATTAGGTCTAAGTTCCACCTCATTAGTGAGGTACCTAACTTTTGCAAATCTGCTCAGATATCGCCAAATTTCTTGGAAAACCTGAAAAATATCATCCTAATCGACCTCTCGAGGCTCCATCCGATCCATCTACTGCGATATCTGTCCAAATAACAGCCTTTTCAACGAAATTCTCGTGTACCCCTTCAACCTCGAAATGTAAACATTCGTCCTGGTCTTGAAAATCGTCCTCACGCTCCAAACTGTTGCTTAAAACAATAAACATACGTTAATCTTGGATATTCGACCAAAAACTCACCTGCAAATATCGATTGAATACCAAAAATCTGCGAACAATTTGTAAACCTAACAAAGTGTGGAATATCTTTGATACTTTTACTTTGATGTAAACAAAGAAACTGGCAACGTCGTTTTGTCATTAACGATATTTTCTGTGCGCGCACTGACTTTTCATCATATGTTCTGTGCTTTTCATCAGGGACACCAACTCCTGAAAACGAAACCATGACCTCCTATGTGATTAAATAAAAGTGAATGGAGTATAGAGTTTAGAAATTTTCAGTATAACCTAACCTAAACAACGCAAAAAATTGAATTTTGGCCTTTATTTATGAATAAGATGATTGAGTTTGAACGAAGCTTGATTGCAACATCCGAGATGCTATATCCTATGGCAATGTCCACCATATATGTTTCTTGATGAATATTCAAAGATGGTTTAATATTATAATATTTGCGTGTGCCTGTTAGTCAGTCAAATTGAAAGATTGTTCATGGCTGCCTGTCACAAGAAGGTTTGGGACCATTTCACGAAAGCTCAGAGAAAGAACATCGAGACGTGGAAAAAACAATCTATGGTATGTATCTACCTTCAGACCTGACCGATCGCGATGATTTCAGATTTATCGATACTTTATTGAAATGTGGTTAATTTTATGTTTTTTTTTTATTTTACGTTTTTTCCCGTTATTTTCAGACCAAAAACGGGTAAACATAATTGAAATTTCGTATTTTTATACCTTCAACTCTAATTCCACATTTTTTCAACCTGGATGGTGACATGTATTAAATTAATTGTTTTTTGGTATTCTGAGTCACCCTGTATAGAAAAATATTTTTGTCCCTCTCTCTCTCTCTTCGGACTCAGAACACCAAATTTAAATACTTTCGGTTCATTAAGGTGCCGTTCAGAGCGAGTAGGAAAACTTATCCGATAGAGGCGCCACCGTGCATTTTATGGAATATTTCCATAGAACTTACATTATCACTACAAGTTCTATGAATATCTCTCTGATTATGAATGAAATGTACAATGGCGTTCTCTATCCGAAAATCGCTGAACTATGAAATTAGTGAATATGTGGGTAAATCAGGAACTATTTCTCGCTATATATTTGAATTTGGCAATTCTCTCCAATTCCGTATTCCAAGTTGATTTTCTGATCGAAATTAAGGACTGAACGAGAATAAATTCGCTATCACAAAAACGCTTATATCTTTTGAACCACTGGACCGATTTCGAAAATCAAACTCATTTTCGAATCATCTTCTAATTCTAATGAAAACTGTTTTTACAATAAAAAAACCGAAACTATTTTTTACAAATTCATGGATTTTTTCTGGAATTCTTCCCATCATGCTTCTTATAGTGTTCTCAGTCACTTTCTGGGATGCTGTCTTCCACTTTTGCTTGAATTCCGCTAATGTTTTCGTTTATTTCTTAGTCTTCTTCAATTCTCTTTTTACCAGGGCCCAATATCTTCCGATTGGCCTGAGTTCTGGGCAATTTGGTGGATTGGCCTCTTTGGGGACAAAAACCACCTCATTAGCTTCGTACCATTCCTTGGTGGCCTTGCTGTAGTGGCATGAAGCTAAATCTGGCCAAAAGATTGTTGACACATCGTGCTCACGTAAAAATGGTAAAAGTCGCTTCTTCAAGCATTCCTCGATGTATATCTTCGAGTCAACAGAGCCAACGAAAAATTTGCTCCTTTTCCCACAAGTGCAAATTGCTTGCCAAACCAGGAATTTTTTAGGAAACTTTGCTTGTTTCTTCACGCGAAATTGTTCGTCGACATTTCCACGAAAATCTGCAGTATTAAATTCCTGACCAGGAAGTTGCGAGAAATCAGCCAAGACATAGGTTTCGTCGTCCATCACGCAACAAAAATTTTTCAAGAAATCTTTTTTTTAATTTCTTTGCTCTCGATTTCGCTTCTTGATTCTTCACAGCGTTCCTGTCTGGCACTTTCTGCACTTTGTATGTTCTAAGCCCACAACTCGATTTGATTTTCTGAACGGTTGACTGCGAACAACGCACTATTTGGGCCACTTTCCGTCCTGGAAGGTTAGGATTCTTCTGAAAACGGCTGATGGCTTTCTTCACATTTTTTGGGCTATGAAATCCCTTTTTCCTCCCGGTTCCTTCCTTGCTGTTAATTGTAAGATCTTCGTTAAAGCGCTTAACAACTCTTGATACCGTTTCCGGACGAACGCTAGCCTCTTTTGCGATTCTTTTGAAGCTCCAGTTTTGATTATTTAGGCAATCCAAACCACGTGGCGCCCTGCCTCCAGATAACCTATAAATTTTCTGACAGGTCGCTGGCTTGCAGTAAATATGAGGAATTTTATTATCTTATATGCATTTCATGAGTGAACGAGTGAGTTTTTATGATTTCTAATATCAAAAAGTATCCTGAAGTATCACTGACGAAGAAAATTTCACTCAATCATATGATTACAACTTTTAGTATTGGGAGCCCGAAGAGATTGAAGAGAAAGTATTGGAGAAGGAATATTAATCAGAGCTCTGTCCTTGTAACTTCTTTATCCTTTTATATGATATAAATTTAAATATTCATCAGTTTTACATTTTACATGAACTGAATACTGCTTATTTGAGTGTCTACGAAGACACATTCACTTTAGTTTCTTATCTTCGATATTGTCAAGTCTTGATGACTGCTGACCCAATTTCCTTTTGTTTCCTGATAAGTCACTTAATATGTATATAATACACCAAGTTACACACACTGGGTGCTCCAAAATATTCAAGAAAATCCTCATAATTTGAACGACTTGCACATCCAACTTTGGCACACATTTATGGCATTTTTTTATTGAAAATGCACTCAATTTAAATAATTTTCACTGGTCTGATATTCCTAAGAGTAAGATTGACTAGAAATATCGAAAAAATTTCCACATAAAACAATTTTTCAAGCAAATAAACGATTTTAATGTCTACATGAACAAAGCTAAACTTGGTTTGTTTGACCACCAGCTAACCTCAAAAAAATATTTGACAGGTCGTTGGATTCCCTATTTTGAAAAAGTTTCACTATAAATTCTCGTGTTTTCACTTCGCTTGACATTTTGTTTTTTTCTCAATTGGTTCAAGAGATATAGGCGTTTTTGTGATAGCGAATTTATTCTAGTTCAGTCCTTATCTGTAGATTCACTTTTAATCGAAAATTTAACTATTTTCATGGGTCTTTCGTTTGAAATAAAACAGAAGCATGAGTTGGCTTATTTTCTTCTATTTTTGAAAGAAATAAAATTAACTTTCGAAATGAAATCGATTTGAATTATTTCATTAAGAACCACTTTCAAATGCAACTTGAAATAAAAACACATTACATTGAACGTCCACCTTAACAAACGAAAGAATGATAAATGAACTGTGATATTGAAAAAAACATCTATGCAGACAAATTAAGAATTTTTTCTCCATAATAACTTTTTTTTTTGAAAATCCTTATATTCTTGATACGTTTAATTTTAGAAATAGGCAAAATCTCAGATCAATCATATTTCAATAATTGTTCTGTTTGTTCAAACAATAATATTTTTGTTACTTTCGTCTTTATTATTTTCCTTTCCAAGTCAGGTCTGAAACATCTGCATGTGCATTAGTGAATATCATCCACTTGGATACATTTCAAGCAAACGATTTTCGAACTTAATTCTTCGAAACTATAAGTATAAGTTTGCTTGATCTGTATTTATCTGTTTTGATAGTTTGGGTAAAGGGTATTACAAGACGAAATTCACATATAAAATTGTTAGTATTCGAGATGAAGAAGTCTTAATTGATCTATTTGTATTGAGTAAGTTGTAAGGTAAGTTCTGAAAGACCTCTCAGTCAGTCACAGGAACAAAACTGGAAGGGGATAATTTGATAGGTATAACATTTTCTTCTTTGACACTCACGAAACGTTGAATGGCTCCGAAAGTAAGGGAAAGGTAATAGGAAAAATTTCTCTTGTGGAATGAATCTGGTGAAAGATGTTGTAAATAACCGAGGATTCATCAAACCCTCCATTTTGAAGATGATATTTTGATTTTTTTTCATAATCAGAAGTAGCATTTTTTTGCTGTTTTCAAAACTGTCTCATATGTCTTTGGTCCCAAAAAAATTATCTAGGACATCGAATATTGCCCACCCTGTACACAGGGTGTGACAACTTAAATACCCAACCGTCATATCTAGTCACACAATTGATTTTTCCAAAAAATCACGCAATGAATATTCAGCATCATTTTGGAAACACTCTGTACATTTGCGCACAACTTTTGCATACAAAATAATTCTGAGTTGATTATTTTCGTAGCGAACTGAGTCCCCATAATTTGTACTAGAAACTGTGTGCTATAACAAAAATCATAAGTATTACATCTTATTTGACTCACCCGTACTCACAATCAGCGCCCCTTTCCTTAAACCATCTGATAAAGTTGAATTTACAGGAAATCAAAAATGTTCAATTGGACGAAATCCGTAACGAAAAAGCAGACGACGAAATGGACGTTTCGGATGAGGAAGAACCCTCGAAAAAAAAGAGCAGGAGCGAATGTTCCAATAACGAATTGAACGCTCTCAAAGAGGAAAACGAAAGTCTGAAATGTCAAATGGAAGCGTACAAAAACGAGGTATACACAAATATTTCATTTGTACTCTGCTATTACAGCATGTTAGGATCATATCAGGTTACCGGGCCCAGATATGATTGATTATCTAGATTAGATCAAAAGAGATTATTTATTGTAGGTGGAAGTATTGAAAGTAGATTACAAAAACGAGATGGAAGAAAAGGAGAAGCAATTCAAAGTTTTACAACAAACGCTCATAGGAATGCAGCAACAACTGAGCGAAACAAGAAGAAAACACAGCGAAGAAGAGTCCAGAACGCGAGACCTCCATGCTAGATTAAAGTCAAAGAGCACTAAAAACTTAGACAAAGAGGTGATAGATTTGGATTCAGAGCCAGAGCAGCAGGACGCAAGCTCGAACACAACAAACGAATTGAAAATCTCCAGTACGAGTTGTCTGGAAGAGGGAGATATCAGACTTATCGGTATCATATCGACGTTTCTGAACGTGCATCCATTTGGGGCCGGTCTGGACTACATTTGGTCCTACGTGAGCAAGTTTGGGAACACCATGAGACCGTCCGATGTGGAATTGTTGATGAGCCGGTATCCGAAGGTGTTTAAACAGAAAGTTACGGGGGTTGGGGCTAATATTGAACGGAAATGGTTCTTTATTGGTTTTTCCAGTTCGGAGTAGATGGATTGTTGTTTATTTGAAATTTTATTTATTGTTTGACATAAAATGTGTACGTAGTGGATGAGAAGTGTTGAGTTGATAAAAGGAAAATATATCCATAGTAGTGCTTCCGTTTCATTTCTTTAGTACCCTGGTTATTTCTTTTCATTTACAGATGTCCTAAAATGAAATTCGCAAGGAAATTTTGGTTTTAAATGGCAAGATTACTTCTTAATTTCATAAACAGAGTCAGAATCAATCAGAAATTTTTAATTTGGTTTCTATAAATATATTTACTCAATAGAACACTTACATAACTATTTACAATCTCAGATTAAAAAAGAATTAAGTATTCTTTCTATTCGCATTATTCCTCCGTTTCTTTCCTCCCTTTTTTGACTTAGCTTCAGTTTTTTCCTGGAACTTCTTCTGTTTTATAGATTTCGACTTCTGTTTCTGCCTTTCCATCTTGTTTTTGAACTGGAAGACTTTGCTCTTTTGTACTCTTTTAGTGGCTAAACTTTTCAATTTTTTCTTCAAGTTCTTTTTAGTTTCAAACTGTTCTTTTTTAATTGTAGGTTTTTTTGGTTTGAGTTCCATTCCAGGTACCTCTTCTTCACTCTCGTGCACTGATGCTTCGTCTTCCTCATCTGATACGTATTTTGTACGATTTTCCCCAATCCAATTGTTTTCTCGTGCTATATTGCCGGTAGACAGTGCCACTATTTTGATAGTTGATCCTGCATCTTCGTATTCTTCTTCCAACAGATTCTCGAGGCCTGGTATATCACGATTTGAAGCCACCATTTTTTTGTAAGATTCTTTAGATTCGGCTTTGATCCTTTTCCTTTCCTCCTTCAAAGCCTTCTCAAATTCATCTTTGGCATGTTTCTGTCTCTCCAATTTTCGTTTTCGAAAACCCGTCAGGAATTCTCGCCTTTTAGTCTCATCGAATACCAAATGAACTTTGGTGGCTCGATTTTTCTTACCCATAATTAAACAAGAATCGTTCACAGCTCTAATTTATTATTTTGAAATGTGTTTTCGTATTTCTTAACCTAACATTTTTTTGCAACCACAGAGGATTCTAACCTGAAAATATTTTTCAGCCATAGACCTAAGTTCGCAAAATTGCTAAAGCGGAGTTCACACTAAATGAAATTAACGAATCCAAAGATTAAAACGCCCCCTTACGGCAAAAATTCCAAACTAGAAAATGAGTACTGTTTTGAGATCTTGTATATTCCGCGTGCTTTTGAGCTTTTATATTTAGTTCTGTTCATTTCATTGTTGGTATAATTAATTATAAATTGGTCAAAGTACGTTGTCATTTCTCCAGCTAAAAAAGTTAATTCCTGCAGAGTCTGAGCTGTTCTGTTTGAAAGTTTACACTTATTATTTCGCGTTTGGGGAAAATGGAGGAATTTGTTCCGTTTATTCAAGGACCATTAAAAAACTTCGAGTTTATAGAGATGTGTATTTATGCAGGAAATTGATTGTACAATTCAGTACAACTGTCAAGTACATTACAATTGATCTTATACAATTCGCTGTCTCTTATCATCCACAAAGATCCAGAAACACCGTAACGTATCAACCAAACTATGGCGTTTCCGCAAACCTCAGGTCTTTGTTTTTTCATCGATCCAATCTCATCTTCAAAGCATTTTCCCATGAATGTGGTCAGGGCCCTTTTGCTCGCGTCTTTGAACAGTTTAGTTGCTGTCAATCCGGGACAAAGCGCAATCACCCTTACATTCGTATGTTTGAAGAGACTTTCTTTTCCGAAGCTTGTGGACAAGCCGATGATGCCGTGCTGGGCGGCAGAAGTTGTTGGACAACCCGCTGACGGCATCATTCCGAATATGCCGGCGGTATTGACGATTACGCCGCCTTTTTTCGTTTCTGAGAGGTATTTGTGGGCCGCTATGGTGCTTCTAGTCATGCCAATCTGTGAACAACAATATCGGATAAAGATGTTGATATTAACAAAACAATAGGCGAAACCAAGGAAGCAGTACGCTCCCTATCGTTAACGAATGAACTAGCGTATGGGTCCTCGTTTTATTAACTTTTCTCGCAAATGACCTTGAGGTGTTCCTCTCTGGAATGGCCCATAGAGTGGTTCTGATTCTCGCCGATATGGCGCTTCGATCTTAATTTCAGTGGCCTATAATATTGTGATAAAGCAACGGTGGACAATTTTACTTACAAGATTAGTGTTCAATTCATTTTCCCAATTTTTTCCATCGCAGATAGCGAAAGAATTCACAAACGCCTCTATTTTACCAAACTCGTCACTCAACTTGCATATAGCACCTGCAATATTTTCAGTTGAAGAAATGTCGGCAATACTATCAAAAAAACGATATTGCATGTTTGGTTCAATTTTGTAGTTGAATAATTGTATAAGGAGAAGGACCCTTACAATCGATATCATTTTTACTGGTAACATCAACTTTGAAGAATACAGCTTTCCTTTTGCCAAATCTGCAATTCAAAGCGTGACATGCTTCCATTCCCTTGCATACGTTTCTTCCAAAGATGCCCACAACTTTTGCTTTGTGGGACAGAATATCGTGGGCAGCAGCGTAACCAATGCCATCATCCCCGCCAACTACCACTGTTGTTTTGCAGTTCAAATCTAAGAATTCGTCTCTGAAAAATTGATCATCGCCTATCAAATATATCAATAGAATAAGCGCAAAACTGAATTCAGGTTATTGCTTCTTTGAATGTTTCAACAATATTCGATGAAAGAAAATCACAAGTAAAATTGTACGAAAATTACGATCTTACAGAATCCTTGGACGCAGGTTCTGATTTTTGCCGCTCTTTTCCTTGGAAGGTTCACAGGCACATCCACTAGTGGTTTTGCTTCCAGAATATAAATCTTTCCTCAAATACTCGATACTTTTTATAAAACTCAGCCTACAAAAAATCAAATTATTCATTACTCCCCGAATCTGTCTCAGAGAAACCTGTAATATTTCTGTATCTCATATGGGCCAGCAATTCTTCTCAACGTTGAATACGAAAGAATCATCTTGATTTTATACCGAAATTTTTTGAATTCATCGTGGTATTTTGATACTGTCTAAAATGTCATTATGAAGTTTAAAGAAAAAAGTAATTATTATGCGATTTTTTCAATGGTTCTGCCTTCTTTTTTCGTTAGGTTTCGAAATAGTACAACAACGTCTGAAATCGGCTTTAATCTGCAATGATTAGTTTCTTGAAAGAAGATGATTTCGAGTTTCATTTTCTTCTATGACTTTTCAACTTTTCAAAAGTAGGGTTAACTTTTGATTCTTGATGTTATTCTGTGTTCATTACATGTAAATAAACAATAATTATAATTATTTAGAGTCTCATTAATAGTACCTGTTTTACACTGAATCCTAAAAAATGTCTTGCAATTATGCCGAAGGCTTGTCAGAATATGAAAACAAAGGAGTATTGGGAGTGCCGGAGGTAAAGGGAAGAAAATTTAATTTCATTTTCTTGATCATAACTGCTTCAGATTTTCGACTCGCCGGAGATAGTAGAGAAGAAATGCGAGGAATTATGTGAAATGATTAAAAACTCCAGGCACGTAGTGGTTCATACTGGAGCTGGTATCAGCACGTCGGCTGGAATTCCAGATTTCAGGTTTTTATTTCATGCATTTTTAGTTCGTACAGCATTAAATTGTTGACAATTTTCTTTGAATCAGGGGTCCCCATGGCGTATGGACGTTAGAGAAAAAAGGAGAAAAGCCTTCGATAAACATTTCCTTCAATGACGCACTGCCAACAAAGACTCATCAAGCTCTCAAACATTTAATCGATAAAGGTATTATAAGGTATATTGTAACTCAAAATATTGATGGTCTGCATTTGAAATCAGGAGTTCCTAGAAAAAATCTAGCTGAATTACATGGAAACATGTTCACTGAACAATGCAACATTTGCAGAAGGTACAATTGAGATATTGCAGTGCACAAAAACTTACTATCTTTTTTAGTCAGTTTGTGAGAAATAGTGCTACCACAACTGTTGGTCAGAAGCTCTTGGGAACCAATTGTAAAAGGGTTATTGCAAGAGGTAGGTCTTGTAGAGGCAAATTGGTTGATACTATATTGGATTGGGAAGCTAATCTACCAGAGGATGATTTAGAAATGTCAGATTATCATTCAAGGTACAATCTTCATATATTTGAGTTAATTTCTTTTCAAACCGATATTTCAGTGTAGCAGATTTGAATATTTGTTTGGGATCTACTCTACAAATAGTTCCTAGTGGAAATTTACCTCTGAAATGTAAAAAATATGGTGGTAAAGTGGCAATAATAAATTTACAGCCAACAAAACAAGTGAGTTATGATAAACACCATTTGATCAAAACTTGAGTCAATTCTTATGTGATTTAAGGATAAAAAAGCCGATTTGATCATGCATACTTACGTGGATGAAGCAATAGAGAAAATAATTAAACGTTTAGGACTCGAAATACCGGAATATTCAAAGGAATGTGATCCTACCAAATTCGGAGGGGAGAATAATAGTGTAACTATTCCTTGGGATGTAGAGTCCACAGATTTGAAGGAAGTGAAAGATTTATATGATATATACTGTAAAAATTTCAAGAAGAAGAAAATTATGAAAACTGAACATAAAAAAGAAGAAAAGCAAAGCAAGGATGATGAAAGAAATGAGAACGATATTTGACTATTCAAATTATTATATCATTGCATGCAACGGAATTAAGTTTATTTTTATAGGTTTATTTCAACCTTAAAGCAGTATTCCTGAAAAAAATAAAGAATAAAAATATTATTTACTTTCAATTTTCAAACCTCTTTCCCGCTCTTGTTCCTAGGAAAGTGTCAAAAGTTGTCAAAATATAAGTGCTTTTCGAATTTTGGACCGAGAATGCACTTGTGATAGACTCGCTGATAACGAATCCGTGGTAAAGATCAATTCCGTCCGTCTTGGCTTAAACTCATCAATAAATTTCGAGAGAAAAGATTTAGAAACTTGAAAGACTGAATGCATCGTAAAAAATTTTCCCTAAGTCCCGATTGGATTCAATTTTAGTATGGACGTAATTATAGAATATCGAATTTTGAGCGTATTTAGAGAAAAGCCTAAAAATGTCCGGAAACATGTAAGAATTTTTTGACAGCTGCTGTCAAAATGTTTTTGACAGCTGTCATATTCATTTTGTTGGATTCTAAGTGGGAATCTACCTGAAAGATGGATGAGCGAGCGCTAAAAAGCCCCTCTGATTAGCTAAATTCGGGAATTCCATAATATTTCCATAGGATTCTTTCGAAATAATTGTACAACTACTTCATTCTTTATTCATCTGCAATAATCTACATATGGAAAACGGTAAATTCTCTATGTTCAAATACTTCAACAATCCCTAGCGACACCCACGACCACAATATAAGTTTTCCATGAAAACATATTGTAATTTCTTTGAAGAATCGATTGCTTTCAAAAGTTTAACAGTGAAGATTCAAGTTGTCTATCCATCTTCATCAGTTAGGGAAATGACGCTTCCGAAAATATCCATCTTCGTGTTCAACGAATCGCCATTTTTCCCATTCGCGATGGAATATCTTCTGTCCCCGCCTATCTGCTTTCTTCTTCTGTGAAAATATTGGAATAGATTTCAGAGTTTTCACCACATAATAGTAATAAGAAAAGTGGATAGCTTCTTTTTAAAGAATTTTCTATCTCTGACATAGAACTTGTTCTGTGGCGTAGGAAACATCACAGAATATCTAACCATAGATATAACAGAACACGATTCGGAATCATAGAATAAAATACATAAACTAATTATCGATTTGATGAGAAAAGAAGACTAGCATTAGCAGATATTTACCCTGAAGAAGGAACTCTTTCTGTTGGAGATTTGTTTGTTTCTTGGCTTTTAGTCCTGTTCAAAGTGGCTGATTTAGGTTTGTCATCCCAGGATCTATGACGCCGAAGAGGTGTTCTGAAAGTAAATGAAATGTCCAGACAGAGAAGAATGATGGTTTCCAACAATTGAAATATCTCTAAAATGACACCCTATGATAGAATTCAATTATACCTCCTAAAAAATATAAAATGTACCTATCAGTGATCTTATTTGAAAACCAAATTTTCAGAACACTAGTTTTTCCCTCTACATATCAACTTATCTCGACGAGAAAGACCCCGTAGAGAAGAGGATTTTTCAACATACTCACTCTTTTCCAATTTGCCGTTTCTGCAATTCCCTTTCAATGGAAGCCGGAATTTGATTGGAGTTGTCCTTCTTCGTATCCTGTGTGAGAAAAATATAAATCTTATTACGGGGGAAATAAATCCACAAGCAGCACACTGCACAATTAATAAGGCTTGAAAATTCCCTAGTCTTGTGGCTAGGAGCATAGAATTCTATGCTCCTAGCTTGTGGTAAGTGTCGATTTTTAAATGGTTTTGTGCTTTATTCTGCCTAGATAGATACGTCAATGCAAATATAGACAAAGTGTAGACTTTTTTGAATTTAATATTACTGCTTACATCAGAAGTTTTCACCTGAACTCTTCCCTGTGTGCAATCTCATTTATATTAGTGAAGTTATTCTAATTGTATAAGAGTATAAACAATTCTCTTGGAAAATTACTAGTTGAATTTTGTTAAAAAATTATGTCTTAAGCTGTCATGCTATATTGAAATTACGTCTTAAGCTGTCATGCTATATTGAAATTATTATTATGAATTATACTGTAAATATCTTATTTCATCCCATTGTGCTTTTATTCTTTTTTCGAATGAACTATCACAAAGTAAATAGTCCATTATTTTTCAGTAAAATTTCAACACTCGATTCTTGTCTTCCGTACGAGAAAATAGCATAACTGAATCTTCCAACCATGTTAATATACGTGAAATATTCCAAGTATCAACAGAGGAACAAGTTTCTTCAACATTCGCCATGTCTTTGGAATTATTGAATTCACATAATATTTTCTCAAATTCATGATTTTCCCAAAGTGAATAAACATTTCGATAAATACGTAATTACTACGACAAAAATGTAGAAACGGCAACATTGCTTGTTCAACTGAAAGAAGAATGACCATAACCTTACATTTTCAAAATATACACGGTGAAATGTGTCAGAATTCCATGGCAAATGGCCATTTCTGATTTTTTTTGCGAAAAAATTCAGAAAATCTAAACTGTTCGACTCTGATGGATGAAAATTGATGAAAAGTTTTTCCGAGAAATTTTTGGTTCGGGAAATATTCGACCTTGAGTGGAAAATTCGCGAAAAATTGGTCGACTTTGGAGTGACGTAACTTCTAAAAAAATTGGAAAAGAGATGAGCTGATTTTTTTGATTATACTTTGGTTCTTCAATAATAAAATGGTGTACTTTTTATATACCTGAAACAATATGTTTGGATTTTCTGATTTTTTTCGCGAAGGTCCAATTTTTTCGATTTTCCATCAACCATATTAAAAAACAATTAGTCTCAGAGAAAATCTGTTTGGATTTTATTAATCTACGGCATCGAATTAATAAATGGTGAGAATTTCGTATCGATAGGCGAGATTTGAATTTTTGCGAAAAATCCTATACGATATGGAAAAATTTCGATTTTTCGAAAAATTTTTTAAAAGAATAAGGACTATATGGACAAGTTTGATATCGAATTATGGGTTTTCGAGGACGCTGAATTCAATTGAAAATATTCCGAGGCTCTATCTATCATAGTTTAGATTTTAACCTGTCAAATGGCATTTTTTCGAATTTCAAATCGTCATAGCTCCCGCTCCTGTGGTCGTATCAACTTTTTGTTTCTATATTGTTAATCAGCATTGTCCAAAGTATCTATAGGCCTAATAAAATCAAATTCGAAAATGTCAACTTTTCGGGTGAAAAATGACAAAGGGGTAAGACCCCCCAAAAACACCATATTCGTCATCGCCGCGAAATCCCTGGAGAATATAAAGGCGTTATTCAATCTGGACGATATACTACCCATTTGAGCCATTCACAAAACCCTTTAGGACGATCAGTACCAACTATACTCTGAGTGCTGTGAGCCTCTGAACAAAACTCAAAAATGAAAAATGGAAAACAAAAAACAAGAAAAAATCGAGTAAAAGAAGGACTATATGGACAAGTTTGTTATCGAATTATGGGTTTTCGAGGACGCTGAATTCAATTAAAAATATTCCGAGGCTCTATCTATCATAGTTTAGATTTTCACCTGTCAAATGGCATTTTTCCGAATTTCAAACCGTCATAGCTCCCGCTCCTGTGGTCGTATCCACTTTTTGTTTCTATATTGTTAATCAGCATTGTCCAAAGTATCTATAGGCATAATAAAATCAAATTCGAAAATTTCAACTTTTCGGGTGAAAAATGACAAAGGGGTAAGACCCCCCAAAAACACCATATTCGTCATCGCCACGAAATCCCTGGAGAATCTAAAGGCGTTAATCAATCTGGACGATATACTACCCATTTGAGCCATTCACAAAACCCTTAGGGACGATCAGTACCGCCAATACTATGAGTGCTGTGGGCCTCTGAACAAAACTCAAAAATGAAAAATGCAAAACAAAAAACAAGAAAAAATCGAGTAAAAGAAAGACTATATGGACAAGTTTGGTATCGAATTATGGGTTTTCGAGGACGCTGAATTCTATAAAAAATATTCCGAGGCTCTATCTATCATAGTTTAGATTTTCACCTGTCAAATGGCATTTTCTCGAATTTCAAATTGTCATAGCTCCCGCTCCTGTGGTCGTATCAACTTTTTGTTTCTATATTATTAATCAGCATTGTCCAAAGTGTCTATAGGCATAATAAAATCAAATTCGAAAATGTCAACTTTTCGGGTGAAAAATGACAAAGGGGTAAGACCCCCCAAAAACACCATATTCGTCATCGCCACGAAATCCCTGGAGAATCTAAAAGCGTTATTCAATCTGGACGATATGCTACCCATTTGAGCCATTCACAAAACCCTTTAGGACGATCAGTACCACCAATACTCTGAGTGCTGTGAGCCTCTGAACAAAACTCAAAAATGAAAAATGCAAAACAAAAAACAAGAAAAAATCGAGTGAAAGAAGGACTATATGGACAAGTTTGGTATCGAATTATGGGTTTTCGAGGACGCTGAATTCAATAAAAAATATTTCAAGGCTCTATCTATCATAGTTTAGATTTTCACCTTTCAAATGGCATTTTTCCGAATTTCAAACCGTCATAGCTCCCGCTCCTGTGGTCGTATCCACTTTTTGTTTCTATATTGTTAATCAGCATTGTCCAAAGTATCTATAGGCAAAATAAAATCAAATTCGAAAATGTCAACTTTTCGGGTGAAAAATGACAAAGTGGTAAGACCCCCCAAAAACACCATATTCGTCATCGCAACGAAATCCCTGGAGAATCTAAAGGCGTTATTCAATCTGGATGATATACTACCCATTTGAGCCATTCACAAAACCCTTTAGGACGATCAGTACCACCAATACTCTGAGTGCTGTGAGCCTCTGAACAAAACTCAAAAATGAAAAATGCAAAACAAAAAACAAGAAAAAATCGAGTAAAAGAAGGACTATATGGACAAGTTTGGTATCGAATTATGGGTTTTCAAGGACGCTGGATTCAATAAAAAATATTCCGAGGCTCTATCTATCATAGTTTAGATTTTCACCTGTCAAATGGCATTTTTTCGAATTTCAAATCGTCATAGCTCCCGCTCCTGTGGTCGTATCAACTTTTTGTTTCTATATTATTAATCAGCATTGTCCAAAGTATCTATAGGCATAATAAAATCAAATTCGAAAATGTCAACTTTTCGGGTGAAAAATGACAAAGGGGTAAGACCCCCCAAAAACACCACATTCGTCATCGCTACGAAATTCCTGTAGAATCTAATGGCGTTATTCAATCTGGATGATATACTACCCATTTGAGCCATTCACAAAACCCTTTAGGACGATCAGTACCATCAATACTCTGAGTGCTGTGAGCCTCTGAACAAAACTGAAAAATGAAAAATGCAAAACAAAAAACAAGAAAAAATCGAGTAAAAGAAGGACTATATGGACAAGTTTGGTATCGAATTATGGGTTTTTGAGGACGCTGAATTCAATAAAAAATATTCCGAGGCTCTATCTATCATAGTTTAGATTTTCACCTGTCAAATGGCATTTTTTCGAATTTCAAATCGTCATAGCTCCCGCTCCTGTGGTCGTATCAACTTTTTGTTTCTATATTATTAATCAGCATTGTCCAAAGTATCTATAGGCATAATAAAATCAAATTCGAAAATGTCAACTTTTCGGGTGAAAAATGACAAAGGGGTAAGACCCCCCAAAAACACCACATTCGTCATCGCTACGAAATTCCTGTAGAATCTAATGGCGTTATTCAATCTGGATGATATACTACCCATTTGAGCCATTCACAAAACCCTTTAGGATGATCAGCACCACCAATACTCTGAGTGCTGTGAGCCTCTGAACAAAACTCAAAAATGAAAAATGCAAAACAAAAAACAAGAAAAAATCGAGTAAAAGAAGGACTATATGGACAAGTTTGGTATCGAATTATGGGTTTTCAAGGACGCTGGATTCAATAAAAAATATTCCGAGGCTCTATCAATCATAGTTTAGATTTTCACCTGTCAAATGGCATTTTTTCGAATTTCAAATCGTCATAGCTCCCGCTCCTGTGGTCGTATCAACTTTTTGTTTCTATATTATTAATCAGCATTGTCCAAAGTATCTATAGGCACAATAAAATCAAATTCGAGAATGTCAACTTTTCGGGTGAAAAATGACAAAGGGGTAAGACCCCCCAAAAACACCACATTCGTCATCGCTACGAAATTCCTGTAGAATCTAATGGCGTTATTCAATCTGGATGATATACTACCCATTTGAGCCATTCACAAAACCCTTTAGGACGATCAGTACCACCTATACTCTGAGTGCTGTGAGCCTCTGAACAAAACTCAAAAATGAAAAATGGAAAACAAAAAACAAGAAAAAATCGAGTAAAAGAAGGATTAAATGGACAAGTTTGGTATCGAATTATGGGTTTTTGAGGACGCTGAATTCAATAAAAAATATTCCGAGGCTCTATCTATCATAGTTTAGATTTTCACCTGTCAAATGGCATTTTTTCGAATTTCAAATCGTCATAGCTCCCGCTCCTGTGGTCGTATCAACTTTTTGTTTCTATATTATTAATCAGCATTGTCCAAAGTATCTATAGGCATAATAAAATCAAATTCGAAAATGTCAACTTTTCGGGTGAAAAATGACAAAGGGGTAAGACCCCCCCAAAAACACCATATTCGTCATCGCCACGAAATCCCTGGAGAATCTAAAGGCGTTATTCAATCTGGATGATATACTACCCATTTGAGCCATTCACAAAACCCTTTAGGATGATCAGCACCACCAATACTCTGAGTGCTGTGAGCCTCTGAACAAAACTCAAAAATGAAAAATGCAAAACAAAAAACAAGAAAAAATCGAGTAAAAGAAGGACTATATGGACAAGTTTGGCATCGAATTATGGGTTTTCGAGGACGCTGAATTCAATAAAAAATATTCCGAGGCTCTATCTATCATAGTTTAGATTTTCACCTGTCAAATGGCATTTTTTCGAATTTCAAACCGTCATAGCTCCCGCTCCTGTGGTCGTATCCACTTTTTGTTTCTATATTATTAATCAGCATTGTCCAAAGTATCTATAGGCAAAATAAAATGAAATTCGAGAATGTCAACTTTTCGGGTGAAAAATGACAAAGGGGTAAGACCCCCAAAAAACATCATATTCGTCATCGCCCAGAAATCCCTGGGGAATCTAAAGGCGTTATTCAATCTGGACGATATACTACCCATTTGAGCCATTCACAAAACCCTTCAGGACGATCAGTACCACCAATACTCTGAGTGCTGTGAGCCTCTGAACAAAACTCAAAAATGAAAAATGCAAAACAAAAAACAAGAAAAAATCGAGTAAAAGAAGGACTATATGGACAAGTTTGGCATCGAATTATGGGTTTTCGAGGACGCTGAATTCAATAAAAAATATTCCGAGGCTCTATCTATCATAGTTTAGATTTTCACCTGTCAAATGGCATTTTTTCGAATTTCAAATCGTCATAGCTCCCGCTCCTGTGGTCGTATCAACTTTTTGTTTCTATATTATTAATCAGCATTGTCCAAAGTATCTATAGGCAAAATAAAATGAAATTCGAGAATGTCAACTTTTCGGGTGAAAAATGACAAAGGGGTAAGACCCCCAAAAAACACCATATTCGTCATCGCCACGAAATCCCTGGAGAATCTAAAGGCGTTATTCAATCTGGATGATATACTACCCATTTGAGCCATTCACAAAACCCTTTAGGACGATCAGTACCACCAATACTCTGAGTGCTGTGAGCCTCTGAACAAAACTCAAAAATGAGAAATGCAAAACAAAAAACAAGAAAAAAACGAGTAAAAGAAGGACTATATGGACAAGTTTGGTATCGAATTATGGGTTTTCGAGGACGCTGAATTCAATAAAAAATATTTCGAGGCTCTATCTATCATAGTTTAGATTTTCACCTGTCAAATGGCATTTTTCCGAATTTCAAACCGTCATAGCTCCCGCTCCTGTGGTCGTATCAACTTTTTGTTTCTATATTGTTAATCAGCATTGTCCAAAGTATCTATAGGCACAATAAAATCAAATTCGAAAATGTCAACTTTTCGGGTGAAAAATGACAAAGGGGTAAGACCCCCCCAAAACACCATATTCGTCATCGCCACGAAATCCCTGGAGGATATGAAGGCGTTATTCAATCTGGACGATATACTACCCATTTGAGCCATTCACAAAACCCTTTAGGACGATCAGTACCACCAATACTCTGAGTGCTGTGAGCCTCTGAACAAAACTCAAAAATGAAAAATGGAAAACAAAAAACAAGAAAAAATCGAGTAAAAGAAGGACTATATGGCCAAGTTTGGTATCGAATTATGGGTTTTCGAGGACGCTGAATTCAATAAAAAATATTCCGAGGCTCTATCTATCATAGTTTAGATTTTCACCTGTCAAATGGCATTATTTCAAATCGTCATAGCTCCCGCTCCTGTGGTCGTATCAACTTTTTGTTTCTATATTGTTAATCAGCATTGTCCAAAGTATCTATAGGCACAATAAAATCAAATTCGAAAATGTCAACTTTTCGGGTGAAAAATGACAAAGGGGTAAGACCCCCCAAAAACACCATATTCGTCATCGCCACGAAATCCCTGGAGAATCTAAAGGCGTTATTCAATCTGGACGATATACTACCCATTTGAGCCATTCACAAAACCCTTCAGGACGATCAGTACCACCAATACTCTGAGTGCTGTGAGCCTCTGAACAAAACTCAAAAATGAAAAATGCAAAACAAAAAACAAGAAAAAATCGAGTAAAAGAAGGACTATATGGACAAGTTTGGTATCGAATTATGGGTTTTCAAGGACGCTGAATTCAATAAAAAATATTCCGAGGCTCTATCTATCATAGTTTAGATTTTCACCTGTCAAATGACATTTTTCGAATTTCAAATCGTCATAGCTCCCGCTCCTGTGGTCGTATCCACTTTTTGTTTCTATATTGTTAATCAGCTTTGTCCAAAGTATCTATAGGCACAATAAAATCAAATTCGAAAATGTCAACTTTTCGGGTGAAAAATGACAAAGGGGTAAGACCCCCCAAAAACACCATATTCGTCATCGCCACGAAATCCCTGGAGAATCTAAAGGCGTTATTCAATCTGGACGATATACTACCCATTTGAGCCATTCACAAAACCCTTTAGGACGATCAGTACCACCAATACTCTGAGTGCTGTGAGCCTCTGAACAAAACTCAAAAATGAAAAATGGAAAACAAAAAACAAGAAAAAATCGAGTAAAAGAAGGATTAAATGGACAAGTTTGGTATCGAATTATGGGTTTTCGAGGACGCTGAATTCAATAAAAAATATTCCGAGGCTCTATCTATCATAGTTTAGATTTTCACCTGTCAAATGGCATTATTTCAAATCGTCATAGCTCCCGCTCCTGTGGTCGTATCAACTTTTTGTTTCTATATTGTTAATCAGCATTGTCCAAAGTATCTATAGGCACAATAAAATCAAATTCGAAAATGTCAACTTTTCGGGTGAAAAATGACAAAGGGGTAAGACCCCCCAAAAACACCATATTCGTCATCGCCACGAAATCCCTGGAGAATCTAAAGGCGTTATTCAATCTGGACGATATACTACCCATTTGAGCCATTCACAAAACCCTTCAGGACGATCAGTACCACCAATACTCTGAGTGCTGTGAGCCTCTGAACAAAACTCAAAAATGAAAAATGCAAAACAAAAAACAAGAAAAAATCGAGTAAAAGAAGGACTATATGGACAAGTTTGGTATCGAATTATGGGTTTTCAAGGACGCTGAATTCAATAAAAAATATTCCGAGGCTCTATCTATCATAGTTTAGATTTTCACCTGTCAAATGACATTTTTCGAATTTCAAATCGTCATAGCTCCCGCTCCTGTGGTCGTATCCACTTTTTGTTTCTATATTGTTAATCAGCTTTGTCCAAAGTATCTATAGGCACAATAAAATCAAATTCGAAAATGTCAACTTTTCGGGTGAAAAATGACAAAGGGGTAAGACCCCCCAAAAACACCATATTCGTCATCGCCACGAAATCCCTGGAGAATCTAAAGGCGTTATTCAATCTGGACGATATACTACCCATTTGAGCCATTCACAAAACCCTTCAGGACGATCAGTACCACCAATACTCTGAGTGCTGTGAGCCTCTGAACAAAACTCAAAAATGAAAAATGCAAAACAAAAAACAAGAAAAAATCGAGTAAAAGAAGGACTATATGGACAAGTTTGGTATCGAATTATGGGTTTTCAAGGACGCTGAATTCAATAAAAAATATTCCGAGGCTCTATCTATCATAGTTTAGATTTTCACCTGTCAAATGACATTTTTCGAATTTCAAATCGTCATAGCTCCCGCTCCTGTGGTCGTATCCACTTTTTGTTTCTATATTGTTAATCAGCTTTGTCCAAAGTATCTATAGGCACAATAAAATCAAATTCGAAAATGTCAACTTTTCGGGTGAAAAATGACAAAGGGGTAAGACCCCCCAAAAACACCATATTCGTCATCGCCACGAAATCCCTGGAGAATCTAAAAGCGTTATTCAATCTGGACGATATGCTACCCATTTGAGCCATTCACAAAACCCTTTAGGACGATCAGTACCACCAATACTCTGAGTGCTGTGAGCCTCTGAACAAAACTCAAAAATGAAAAATGCAAAACAAAAAACAAGAAAAAATCGAGTAAAAGAAGGACTATATGGACAAGTTTGGTATCGAATTATGGGTTTTCAAGGACGCTGAATTCAATAAAAAATATTCCGAGGCTCTATCTATCATAGTTTAGATTTTCACCTGTCAAATGACATTTTTCGAATTTCAAATCGTCATAGCTCCCGCTCCTGTGGTCGTATCCACTTTTTGTTTCTATATTGTTAATCAGCTTTGTCCAAAGTATCTATAGGCACAATAAAATCAAATTCGAAAATGTCAACTTTTCGGGTGAAAAATGACAAAGGGGTAAGACCCCCCAAAAACACCATATTCGTCATCGCCACGAAATCCCTGGAGAATCTAAAGGCGTTATTCAATCTGGACGATATACTACCCATTTGAGCCATTCACAAAACCCTTCAGGACGATCAGTACCACCAATACTCTGAGTGCTGTGAGCCTCTGAACAAAACTCAAAAATGAAAAATGCAAAACAAAA
Source organism: Adalia decempunctata (assembly GCA_951802165.1). Taxonomy (NCBI): domain Eukaryota; kingdom Metazoa; phylum Arthropoda; class Insecta; order Coleoptera; family Coccinellidae; genus Adalia; species Adalia decempunctata. Next base: position 1,495,062 of record OX637695.1, on the reverse strand, counting down.
AACAAGAAAAAATCGAGTAAAAGAAGGACTATATGGACAAGTTTGGTATCGAATTATGGGTTTTCAAGGACGCTGAATTCAATAAAAAATATTCCGAGGCTCTATCTATCATAGTTTAGATTTTCACCTGTCAAATGACATTTTTCGAATTTCAAATCGTCATAGCTCCCGCTCCTGTGGTCGTATCCACTTTTTGTTTCTATATTGTTAATCAGCTTTGTCCAAAGTATCTATAGGCACAATAAAATCAAATTCGAAAATGTCAACTTTTCGGGTGAAAAATGACAAAGGGGTAAGACCCCCCAAAAACACCATATTCGTCATCGCCACGAAATCCCTGGAGAATCTAAAAGCGTTATTCAATCTGGACGATATGCTACCCATTTGAGCCATTCACAAAACCCTTTAGGACGATCAGTACCACCAATACTCTGAGTGCTGTGAGCCTCTGAACAAAACTCAAAAATGAAAAATGCAAAACAAAAAACAAGAAAAAATCGAGTAAAAGAAGGACTATATGGACAAGTTTGGTATCGAATTATGGGTTTTCAAGGACGCTGAATTCAATAAAAAATATTCCGAGGCTCTATCTATCATAGTTTAGATTTTCACCTGTCAAATGACATTTTTCGAATTTCAAATCGTCATAGCTCCCGCTCCTGTGGTCGTATCCACTTTTTGTTTCTATATTGTTAATCAGCTTTGTCCAAAGTATCTATAGGCACAATAAAATGAAATTCGAAAATGTCAACTTTTCGGGTGAAAAATGACAAAGGGGTAAGACCCCCCAAAAACACCATATTCGTCATCGCCACGAAATCCCTGGAGAATCTAAAAGCGTTATTCAATCTGGACGATATGCTACCCATTTGAGCCATTCACAAAACCCTTTAGGACGATCAGTACCACCAATACTCTGAGTGCTGTGAGCCTCTGAACAAAACTCAAAAATGAAAAATGCAAAACAAAAAACAAGAAAAAATCGAGTAAAAGAAGGACTATATGGACAAGTTTGGTATCGAATTATGGGTTTTCAAGGACGCTGAATTCAATAAAAAATATTCCGAGGCTCTATCTATCATAGTTTAGATTTTCACCTGTCAAATGACATTTTTCGAATTTCAAATCGTCATAGCTCCCGCTCCTGTGGTCGTATCCACTTTTTGTTTCTATATTGTTAATCAGCTTTGTCCAAAGTATCTATAGGCACAATAAAATCAAATTCGAAAATGTCAACTTTTCGGGTGAAAAATGACAAAGGGGTAAGACCCCCCAAAAACACCATATTCGTCATCGCCACGAAATCCCTGGAGAATCTAAAAGCGTTATTCAATCTGGACGATATGCTACCCATTTGAGCCATTCACAAAACCCTTTAGGACGATCAGTACCACCAATACTCTGAGTGCTGTGAGCCTCTGAACAAAACTCAAAAATGAAAAATGCAAAACAAAAAACAAGAAAAAATCGAGTAAAAGAAGGACTATATGGACAAGTTTGGTATCGAATTATGGGTTTTCAAGGACGCTGAATTCAATAAAAAATATTCCGAGGCTCTATCTATCATAGTTTAGATTTTCACCTGTCAAATGACATTTTTCGAATTTCAAATCGTCATAGCTCCCGCTCCTGTGGTCGTATCCACTTTTTGTTTCTATATTGTTAATCAGCTTTGTCCAAAGTATCTATAGGCACAATAAAATCAAATTCGAAAATGTCAACTTTTCGGGTGAAAAATGACAAAGGGGTAAGACCCCCCAAAAACACCATATTCGTCATCGCCACGAAATCCCTGGAGAATCTAAAAGCGTTATTCAATCTGGACGATATGCTACCCATTTGAGCCATTCACAAAACCCTTTAGGACGATCAGTACCACCAATACTCTGAGTGCTGTGAGCCTCTGAACAAAACTCAAAAATGAAAAATGCAAAACAAAAAACAAGAAAAAATCGAGTAAAAGAAGGACTATATGGACAAGTTTGGTATCGAATTATGGGTTTTCAAGGACGCTGAATTCAATAAAAAATATTCCGAGGCTCTATCTATCATAGTTTAGATTTTCACCTGTCAAATGACATTTTTCGAATTTCAAATCGTCATAGCTCCCGCTCCTGTGGTCGTATCCACTTTTTGTTTCTATATTGTTAATCAGCTTTGTCCAAAGTATCTATAGGCACAATAAAATCAAATTCGAAAATGTCAACTTTTCGGGTGAAAAATGACAAAGGGGTAAGACCCCCCAAAAACACCATATTCGTCATCGCCACGAAATCCCTGGAGAATCTAAAAGCGTTATTCAATCTGGACGATATGCTACCCATTTGAGCCATTCACAAAACCCTTTAGGACGATCAGTACCACCAATACTCTGAGTGCTGTGAGCCTCTGAACAAAACTCAAAAATGAAAAATGCAAAACAAAAAACAAGAAAAAATCGAGTAAAAGAAGGACTATATGGACAAGTTTGGTATCGAATTATGGGTTTTCAAGGACGCTGAATTCAATAAAAAATATTCCGAGGCTCTATCTATCATAGTTTAGATTTTCACCTGTCAAATGACATTTTTTCGAATTTCAAATCGTCATAGCTCCCGCTCCTGTGGTCGTATCCACTTTTTGTTTCTATATTGTTAATCAGCATTGTCCAAAGTATTTATAGGCATAATAAAATGAAATTCGAAAATGTCAACTTTTCGGGTGAAAAATGACAAAGGGGTAAGACCCCCCAAAAACACCATATTCGTCATCGCCACGAAATCCCTGGAGAATCTAAAGGCGTTATTCAATCTGGACGATATACTACCCATTTGAGCCATTCACTAAACCCTTAAGGAAGATCAGTACCACCTATACTCTGAGTGCTGAGAGCCTCTGAACAAAACTCAAAAATGAAAAATGGAAAACAAAAAACAAGAAAAAATCGAGTAAAAGAAGGACTATATGGACAAGTTTGGTATCGAATTATGGGTTTTCGAGGACGCTGAATTCAATAAGAAATATTCCGAGGCTCTATCTATCATAGTTTAGATTTTCACCTGTCAAATGACCTTTTTCGAATTTCAAATCGTCATAGCTCCCGCTCCTGTGGTCGTATCCACTTTTTGTTTCTATATTGTTAATCAGCTTTGTCCAAAGTATCTATAGGCACAATAAAATCAAATTCGAAAATGTCAACTTTTCGGGTGAAAAATGACAAAGGGGTAAGACCCCCCAAAAACACCATATTCGTCATCGCCACGAAATCCCTGGAGAATCTAAAGGCGTTATTCAATCTGGACGATATACTACCCATTTGAGCCATTCACAAAACCCTTCAGGACGATCAGTACCACCAATACTCTGAGTGCTGTGAGCCTCTGAACAAAACTCAAAAATGAAAAATGCAAAACAAAAAACAAGAAAAAATCGAGTAAAAGAAGGACTATATGGACAAGTTTGGTATCGAATTATGGGTTTTCAAGGACGCTGAATTCAATAAAAAATATTCCGAGGCTCTATCTATCATAGTTTAGATTTTCACCTGTCAAATGACATTTTTCGAATTTCAAATCGTCATAGCTCCCGCTCCTGTGGTCGTATCCACTTTTTGTTTCTATATTGTTAATCAGCTTTGTCCAAAGTATCTATAGGCACAATAAAATCAAATTCGAAAATGTCAACTTTTCGGGTGAAAAATGACAAAGGGGTAAGACCCCCCAAAAACACCATATTCGTCATCGCCACGAAATCCCTGGAGAATCTAAAGGCGTTATTCAATCTGGACGATATACTACCCATTTGAGCCATTCACTAAACCCTTAAGGAAGATCAGTACCACCTATACTCTGAGTGCTGAGAGCCTCTGAACAAAACTCAAAAATGAAAAATGGAAAACAAAAAACAAGAAAAAATCGAGTAAAAGAAGGACTATATGGACAAGTTTGGTATCGAATTATGGGTTTTCGAGGACGCTGAATTCAATAAGAAATATTCCGAGGCTCTATCTATCATAGTTTAGATTTTCACCTGTCAAATGACATTTTTCGAATTTCAAATCGTCATAGCTCCCGCTCCTGTGGTCGTATCCACTTTTTGTTTCTATATTGTTAATCAGCTTTGTCCAAAGTATCTATAGGCACAATAAAATCAAATTCGAAAATGTCAACTTTTCGGGTGAAAAATGACAAAGGGGTAAGACCCCCCAAAAACACCATATTCGTCATCGCCACGAAATCCCTGGAGAATCTAAAGGCGTTATTCAATCTGGACGATATACTACCCATTTGAGCCATTCACTAAACCCTTAAGGAAGATCAGTACCACCTATACTCTGAGTGCTGAGAGCCTCTGAACAAAACTCAAAAATGAAAAATGGAAAACAAAAAACAAGAAAAAATCGAGTAAAAGAAGGACTATATGGACAAGTTTGGTATCGAATTATGGGTTTTCGAGGACGCTGAATTCAATAAGAAATATTCCGAGGCTCTATCTATCATAGTTTAGATTTTCACCTGTCAAATGACATTTTTCGAATTTCAAATCGTCATAGCTCCCGCTCCTGTGGTCGTATCCACTTTTTGTTTCTATATTGTTAATCAGCTTTGTCCAAAGTATCTATAGGCACAATAAAATCAAATTCGAAAATGTCAACTTTTCGGGTGAAAAATGACAAAGGGGTAAGACCCCCCAAAAACACCATATTCGTCATCGCCACGAAATCCCTGGAGAATCTAAAGGCGTTATTCAATCTGGACGATATACTACCCATTTGAGCCATTCACAAAACCCTTTAGGACGATCAGTACCACCAATACTCTGAGTGCTGTGAGCCTCTGAACAAAACTCAAAAATGAAAAATGCAAAACAAAAAACAAGAAAAAATCGAGTAAAAGAAGGACTATATGGACAAGTTTGGTATCGAATTATGGGTTTTCAAGGACGCTGAATTCAATAAAAAATATTCCGAGGCTCTATCTATCATAGTTTAGATTTTCACCTGTCAAATGACATTTTTCGAATTTCAAATCGTCATAGCTCCCGCTCCTGTGGTCGTATCCACTTTTTGTTTCTATATTGTTAATCAGCTTTGTCCAAAGTATCTATAGGCACAATAAAATCAAATTCGAAAATGTCAACTTTTCGGGTGAAAAATGACAAAGGGGTAAGACCCCCCAAAAACACCATATTCGTCATCGCCACGAAATCCCTGGAGAATCTAAAAGCGTTATTCAATCTGGACGATATGCTACCCATTTGAGCCATTCACAAAACCCTTTAGGACGATCAGTACCACCAATACTCTGAGTGCTGTGAGCCTCTGAACAAAACTCAAAAATGAAAAATGCAAAACAAAAAACAAGAAAAAATCGAGTAAAAGAAGGACTATATGGACAAGTTTGGTATCGAATTATGGGTTTTCAAGGACGCTGAATTCAATAAAAAATATTCCGAGGCTCTATCTATCATAGTTTAGATTTTCACCTGTCAAATGACATTTTTCGAATTTCAAATCGTCATAGCTCCCGCTCCTGTGGTCGTATCCACTTTTTGTTTCTATATTGTTAATCAGCTTTGTCCAAAGTATCTATAGGCACAATAAAATCAAATTCGAAAATGTCAACTTTTCGGGTGAAAAATGACAAAGGGGTAAGACCCCCCAAAAACACCATATTCGTCATCGCCACGAAATCCCTGGAGAATCTAAAGGCGTTATTCAATCTGGACGATATGCTACCCATTTGAGCCATTCACAAAAGCCTTTAGGACGATCAGTACCACCAATACTCTGAGTGCTGTGAGCCTCTGAACAAAACTCAAAAATGAAAAATGCAAAACAAAAAACAAGAAAAAATCGTGTAAAAGAAGGACTATATGAACAAGTTTGGTATCGAATTATGGGTTTTCGGGGACGCTGAATTCAATAAAAAATATTCCGAGGCTCTATCTATCATAGTTTAGATTTTCACCTGTCAAATGGCATTTTTTCGAATTTCAAATCGTTAAGCTCCCGCTCCTGTGGTCGTATCAACTTTTTGTTTCTATATTATTAATCAGCATTGTCCAAAGTATCTATAGGCATAATAAAATCAAATTCGAAAATGTCAACTTTTCGGGTGAAAAATGACAAAGGGGTAAGACCCCCCAAAAACACCATATTCGTCATCGCCACGAAATCCCTGGAGAATCTAAAGGCGTTATTCAATCTGGACGATATACTACCCATTTGAGCCATTCACTAAACCCTTAAGGAAGATCAGTACCACCTATACTCTGAGTGCTGAGAGCCTCTGAACAAAACTCAAAAATGAAAAATGGAAAACAAAAAACAAGAAAAAATCGAGTAAAAGAAGGACTATATGGACAAGTTTGGTATCGAATTATGGGTTTTCGAGGACGCTGAATTCAATAAGAAATATTCCGAGGCTCTATCTATCTCAGTTTAGATTTTCACCTGTCAAATGGAATTTTTCCGAATTTCAAACCGTCATAGCTCCCGCTCCTGTGGTCGTATCCACTTTTTGTTTCTATATTGTTAATCAGCATTGTCCAAAGTATCTATAGGCACAATAAAATCAAATTCGAAAATGTCAACTTTTCGGGTGAAAAATGACAAAGGGGTAAGACCCCCCAAAAACACCATATTCGTCATCGCCACGAAATCCCTGGAGAATCTAAAGGCGTTATTCAATCTGGACGATATACTACCCATTTGAGCCATTCACTAAACCCTTAAGGAAGATCAGTACCACCTATACTCTGAGTGCTGAGAGCCTCTGAACAAAACTCAAAAATGAAAAATGGAAAACAAAAAACAAGAAAAAATCGAGTAAAAGAAGGACTATATGGACAAGTTTGGTATCGAATTATGGGTTTTCGAGGACGCTGAATTCAATAAGAAATATTCCGAGGCTCTATCTATCTCAGTTTAGATTTTCACCTGTCAAATGGAATTTTTCCGAATTTCAAACCGTCATAGCTCCCGCTCCTGTGGTCGTATCCACTTTTTGTTTCTATATTGTTAATCAGCATTGTCCAAAGTATCTATAGGCACAATAAAATCAAATTCGAAAATGTCAACTTTTCGGGTGAAAAATGACAAAGGGGTAAGACCCCCCAAAAACACCATATTCGTCATCGCCACGAAATCCCTGGAGAATCTAAAGGCGTTATTCAATCTGGACGATATACTACCCATTTGAGCCATTCACTAAACCCTTAAGGAAGATCAGTACCACCTATACTCTGAGTGCTGAGAGCCTCTGAACAAAACTCAAAAATGAAAAATGGAAAACAAAAAACAAGAAAAAATCGAGTAAAAGAAGGACTATATGGACAAGTTTGGTATCGAATTATGGGTTTTCGAGGACGCTGAATTCAATAAGAAATATTCCGAGGCTCTATCTATCTCAGTTTAGATTTTCACCTGTCAAATGGAATTTTTCCGAATTTCAAACCGTCATAGCTCCCGCTCCTGTGGTCGTATCCACTTTTTGTTTCTATATTGTTAATCAGCATTGTCCAAAGTATCTATAGGCACAATAAAATCAAATTCGAAAATGTCAACTTTTCGGGTGAAAAATGACAAAGGGGTAAGACCCCCCAAAAACACCATATTCGTCATCGCCACGAAATCCCTGGAGAATCTAAAGGCGTTATTCAATCTGGACGATATACTACCCATTTGAGCCATTCACTAAACCCTTAAGGAAGATCAGTACCACCTATACTCTGAGTGCTGAGAGCCTCTGAACAAAACTCAAAAATGAAAAATGGAAAACAAAAAACAAGAAAAAATCGAGTAAAAGAAGGACTATATGGACAAGTTTGGTATCGAATTATGGGTTTTCGAGGACGCTGAATTCAATAAGAAATATTCCGAGGCTCTATCTATCTCAGTTTAGATTTTCACCTGTCAAATGGAATTTTTCCGAATTTCAAACCGTCATAGCTCCCGCTCCTGTGGTCGTATCCACTTTTTGTTTCTATATTGTTAATCAGCATTGTCCAAAGTATCTATAGGCACAATAAAATCAAATTCGAAAATGTCAACTTTTCGGGTGAAAAATGACAAAGGGGTAAGACCCCCCAAAAACACCATATTCGTCATCGCCACGAAATCCCTGGAGAATCTAAAGGCGTTATTCAATCTGGACGATATACTACCCATTTGAGCCATTCACTAAACCCTTAAGGAAGATCAGTACCACCTATACTCTGAGTGCTGAGAGCCTCTGAACAAAACTCAAAAATGAAAAATGGAAAACAAAAAACAAGAAAAAATCGAGTAAAAGAAGGACTATATGGACAAGTTTGGTATCGAATTATGGGTTTTCGAGGACGCTGAATTCAATAAGAAATATTCCGAGGCTCTATCTATCTCAGTTTAGATTTTCACCTGTCAAATGGAATTTTTCCGAATTTCAAACCGTCATAGCTCCCGCTCCTGTGGTCGTATCCACTTTTTGTTTCTATATTGTTAATCAGCATTGTCCAAAGTATCTATAGGCACAATAAAATCAAATTCGAAAATGTCAACTTTTCGGGTGAAAAATGACAAAGGGGTAAGACCCCCCAAAAACACCATATTCGTCATCGCCACGAAATCCCTGGAGAATCTAAAGGCGTTATTCAATCTGGACGATATACTACCCATTTGAGCCATTCACTAAACCCTTAAGGAAGATCAGTACCACCTATACTCTGAGTGCTGAGAGCCTCTGAACAAAACTCAAAAATGAAAAATGGAAAACAAAAAACAAGAAAAAATCGAGTAAAAGAAGGACTATATGGACAAGTTTGGTATCGAATTATGGGTTTTCGAGGACGCTGAATTCAATAAGAAATATTCCGAGGCTCTATCTATCTCAGTTTAGATTTTCACCTGTCAAATGGAATTTTTCCGAATTTCAAACCGTCATAGCTCCCGCTCCTGTGGTCGTATCCACTTTTTGTTTCTATATTGTTAATCAGCATTGTCCAAAGTTTCTATAGGCATAATAAAATCAAATTCGAAAATTTCAATTTTCGGGTGAAAAATGACAAAGGGGTAAGACCCCCCAAAAACACCATATTCGTCATCGCCACGAAATCCCTGGAGAATATAAAGGCGTTATTCAATCTGGACGATATACTACCCATTTGAGCCATTCACAAAACCCTTTAGGACGATCAGTACCACCAATACTCTGAGTGCTGTGAGCCTCTGAACAAAACTCAAAAATGAAAAATGCAAAACAAAAAACAAGAAAAAATCGAGTAAAAGAAGGACTATATGGATAAGTTGGGTATCGAATTATTGGTTTTCGAGGACGCTGAATTCAATAAAAAATATTTCGAGGCTCTATCGATGAGAAATTGGCCATTGTCGTATACACTATACAAGTGTAGTTTCTGGAAATATGGTTATTCTTTGAAGCAAACTCACCATTGGATTGGTCCAAATATTGCTCACAACATCTGAATCGTTGGAATTGAGCATTTCAGCCGAAAAGGCGGGCCTGGCGGCGATCAGTGGCGACCTGCAACATATCCTAAATTTAGGGGGTTAAAGAACAAGCCGATCGTTTAGTGTATTTACTCGTTGACTTCTTCCACCTTTTTGAGCAACCTCTCGTTTTCCCGACACACCATCTCGTGATCCCTCTGGAGCATCTCTCTGGACGAGAACAGCTCGTAATTGTCTTTCTTGAGCAAATTGTTTTCGGTTATGTACAGTTTCAACAGCTCCACCAGCTCGGGGGTGTCCAGTTCTTGTAGTTTCTCGACTTCCACGTGCGGCGGCGTGCTCGCGATTCGTTTGCGTTCTGGAAAATGCAACAACGCATAAAATGAAAGATGAAATCAATGGCCTCGTTTACGAGCATTAGGTCTGAACCATAGAGTTGATATTTCTATAGTTCGAACAAAGATGCATCTATGTCCGAAGATAGATGCATCTATCTAGGAGCATAGAATAACTGGAGAGAAGGCTCCCCTACGAAAATGAACTGCCAAAAACGTCCGAACTTGTCAGTTCGCCGCAAGGCCACGAGATGGCGACAACGTCGTTCGTTGCTATAACATGGCTATCCTTAATAAAATTATCTTTAATGGTTATTCGTTGTTATTACTTATTAGGTCCCATTTATTACTATATCATAATATATATTCTTTTGAAAGAAAGCAATACATACTTTTTTTCGTAAATCCGACAATATAATGCATATAGCACGTGTAAAGAAATGGCTACGAGAATTAGATTGAATATAGGAAGAAAAATCTGTTTCCCGCTCCGAATCTAAGTGTTAGCAGAGGGAATGTAAACGGGGTACCATACAATTCTGCGTATAATACACGAGAACAGATAAAACCTCAGTCTTCCCGTATAATAATAATAATACTTAGCTGAATGTTCGCTTTTTCCGATAAGGATATTGTTTTGACAAATTTATTACCGATCACAGACTTCCCATAAAATTGCGCATAAAAAGTTGATTAGAATAAAGCGATGATATGATGTCATCAATATTGTCTATGTTATGATTTATGGCCATTTTCAATTAAAAAGAAGCATAAATGTATCAATAACAATGACAGCCACATTATATTCTTTGCAATTGTAGCGCCATAGAACAAAATATCTGACATGTTGCTGAATAAACGATCTCAGCGTTATCTATCGGGCGTCACACGAAACTCTAACCTCCGCCGTTATTGGCAGTTCAAAATGATCTGTCGAGCGTATGAAGCCTTCCCTCCAGTTATTCTATGCTCCTAGCCACAAGCCCGAAATGAGAGAACAACGAAGTTTTTAATGAAGGAGTTGAGTTGGAAAATGTATATGAATTTTTTTTACCAGTTTCAGTGTCGTCACTATATGCAGACCCAGGTGCTTTTGAGTACACCATCAAAGCGGACCGCAAATGTTCGTTCTCATTCTGTAAAACACTGACCTCCCTCTTCAAACTCAAAATTAGGGCTTCACGGGGATCCTGGAAATGTAAAAGTTATTTATTTATTTCTTATTTATTAATTTGATCAACATTTACAAATGAAACAATCGAATTTACATTCACTCTTTTAAAAAGAGAATTTTCATTTCGAATTTTCTTCTATAACTTACCATGGGCGTCCGCAAGGGGCCAAGGGGCTATGGCCTTATAGTTTTTCATCAAAACACCCTCTATATTACTTGCTTAATACAAAGGGCAAGGAAAAATAGCCCCCCCCTGAGGGAAATTTCTGTGAGCGCCCATGTTAATAAATAGAAAGCATCATTCGTCCAGTACAATTTTCCCGGTAGAGATAGCTCAACGAATATTTTCGGAAATTTTCCACAAAAAGTTGACTAAGTGAATACAGTAACTTTGGTGGTTTTCTGAGAAAATGATATTTCCGCAAAATTTCCATATGATGGAAAATTCTCGGATCACCACCAAAAGTTGCTAGTTTCACTAATTCGAGGGCGTAGACTAAGGATATGCAATCAGATATTTTTAATGAAATATAGTTATCGAGTAATGACCATCAAAAAATACATATACAAATTTTTCCACAAAAAGTTGAAAATTTCCTGGAGTATCAAACCTAGGAAAGAACTAATTACAGATTCGTAATCTACAACCTCGAATTAGTGAATACAGTAACTTTGGTGGCTATCTGAAAAAATGATATTTCAGCAAAATTTCCATACCTATGTCCCACTAAAAGCATCATATTTGTCAATAAAAAATATATTTGGGGACGTTCTAACGTTATTATTGAATCTTGAAGTTATACTACTTATTCGAATCTTCAATAATAGCAATTTTGCGGACCGACAGCACCCTTACCTTGAGTGGTGTGAGCTCGTGAACAGAACTCGAAAATGAAAAATCGAAAAATAAAAAGTGGAATATCTCATTACCTATGGGGGCTACATGGGTGATTTTGGTATCAAAATGTAGGTTTTCGAGGTCGCTCCATTCAATGAAAAACATTTCAAAGCCCTAATTATAACCGTTTAAATTTTGACCTGTCAAATGGCATTTTTGGAAAAAACGGAAATTTCAAACTGTCATAACTTCCGTCCCTCTCATCGCCGCCAATAGTTATTTATATTCTGTTGATCAGAATGGTCCCAAGTATCTCTGTGCAGAATATGAACGATTTTAAAAATCTCAAATTTTGGGTGAAAAATGACAAAGGGGTATGACCCCCTAAAAACACCATATTTGTCAATAAAACATATATTTGGGGAGGATCTAACGTTATTATTGAATCTGGAAGTTGTACTTCCTATTCGAATCTTCGATAATAGCAATTTTGCGTAACGACAGCACCAGGCGCGGATCCAGGCCCAAATTTTGGGGGGGGAACTTTTAGATATTCAAATGAGAAAAGGTACTGGTATTTTAGGCAATGGTAAATCAAAACCATCTGCAAAAATATTCGAAAACTGTCATGGGCGCCCGCAAGAGGGGGGTCAGAGGGGGGGCCATGCCACCCCCCCTCCCTTGAGATTTTGATGGCCTTATCGTTTTTCAGCACAACACCCTCAATATTACTTTCTTGACACAAAGGGCAAAGAAAAATTTTTTTATGGTCATTACTCGAAAACTATATTTTAGAAAAAATATCTGATTATCTGATTGCCTATTCGTAATCTACGACCTTGAATTAGTGAATACAAAGTAACTTTAGTGGCTATCTGGGTAAATGATATTTCGGCAAAATTTCCATATGTTGAAAAATTTCGCGAATTTTGAGAAAAAAAAATATTCTCGGATTACCATCAAAGTTGCTGGATTCACTTATTCGAGGGCGTTATTTGAGAATATGCAATCAGATATTTTTCATAAAAAATGAGTAATGACCATCAAAAAATCCATAATTTTGGACTGTCACGAAAAATATCATGCAATCGGCAATCCAAACTGATCAGTGGAGATGAATGAAAGTTATATAATTCCATTCACTAAAGAAGACTTTAAAATAAACATGGGCGCCAACAAGGGCGGCCGGGGGGGTCATTGCCCCCCTCCCTGAGATTTTGATGACGTTTTTCATCACAATACCCTCAATATTACTTTCTTAATACAAAGGGCAAGGAAAAATGCCCCCCATGAGAAAAATTTCTACGGGCGCCCATGAAAACTGTATTTATAGACATTGAACATGAGGATAAGCTTACAATTTAGTTTGACTTCTGATTTTAAAAATGTTGGCTACAAAAGATGGAGAATTTTATAAAAGGAAAAGTCTTGAAGTAACTGGAATTATCAGTTATGTTTTAGTTTTATCCTAATAAATATCACAAGAAAGATTAAAACGAATATATAATTTCACATTTTGAAAGTTTGAAAAGGGTCAATTTCAAAACAGAGAAATTCTTTAAATTACTTCGTACATCAAAAACAAATTGTGGGTGGGTCTCTATGAAATAGTGAAACAAAAATAGGTGAACAGAAAAGTAAGTAAATCAAAGAAATGCAATAAAAAAATGAGATTCAAAAATTGCAACCCATTTGCACTATTATGATATTAGAGGCATAGACGGTGAGTTTTTGATTTTGCAAAACGTTCAATTACAATGTACCCTATTGTAATTGAACGATTATTCGAAGGAAAAAAATTCCACACCAAGAGAAACAAACACAGTCGGCTCTTGATAATTCCAAGGGTTCAGATGAAAACTTTGAGTTATTAAGAGTCGATTGTATTTATATATTTTTTCCTCATCTTGGGGTTCATAATTCTGATTAGTGAATTGAAAATAAAAACAATTGCTGAAATATCAGGGATAACGCCTGAAAATCTAAAAACACGATCAAACAAGCCGCACTTCACATTAAAATAGATAACGTTTGTCTGACAGATACCGACGAGCTCCATGAAGCGAAAAAAAAACTCTTGAAAATAGGGGTAAGCAGGGAATCACATGCCGACGGGCGACAGCAATATTCACGATCTAATTACGGGTGCGGCACCTTTGAACATACCGACAAAAATATTTACGACTAGAATGCGGCACATTTGAACATATAAATTGGTCCATATTTATCATTCCTTCCCTATCCGTACTTTCACTTTCAACATATTTGTTTCAGAAATTGAGTCAAATTAAATTTTTGCCCATCTTGTAATTGTTTTAGCCGAAGTATGTCAAAGTCTAGGGGTCGGCAGCAAAATTTTAGGTGGTCAGGGGCCATTTGGGGGGGGGGACGTTCCCCCAGTTAACCCCCCCCCCGTGGATCCGCGCCTGGACAGCACCCTTACCAGGGGTGGTGTGAGCTCGTGAACAGAACTCGAAAATGAAAAATCGAAAAATGAAAAGTGGAATATTTCATTATCTATGGGGACTACATGGGTGATTTCGGTATCAAAATGTAGGTTTTCGAGGTCGCTCCTTTCAATAAAAAACATTTCAAAGCCCTAACTATCACCGTTTAGATTTTGACCTGTCAAATGGCATTTTTTGAAAAATCTGAAAATCATAACTTCCGTCCCCCTCATCGCCGCCAATAGTTAATTACATTATAATGATCAGAATGGTCCCAAGTATCTCTGTGCAGAATATGAACGATTTTAAAAATCTCAAATTTTGGGTGAAAAATGGCAAAGGGGTATGACCCCCTAAAAACTCTATATTTGTCAATAAAACATATATTTGGGAAGGATCTAACATTATTATTGAACCTGGAAGTTGTACTTCCTATTCGAATCTTCGATAATAGCAATTTTGCTGACCCACAGCACCCTTACCTTGAGCGGTGTGAGCTCGTGAACAGAACTCGAAAATGAAAAATCGAAAAATAAAAAGTGGAATATTTCATTATCTATGGAGGCTACATGGGTGATTTTGGTATCAAAATGTAGGTTTACGAGAACGCTCCATTCAATGAAGAACATTTCAAAGCCTTAACTATCACCGATTTTTTAGAAGACACATGTCGTTTCTGTCAAGAAGCCACTGAGACAGCCAAGCACTTGTTATGCGAATGTGAAGCTGTTCATCGGAAAAGACTACAACACCTTGGCTTCTGGTTTCTAAAGCCCGAACAAGTGATGGATGTAGCCCCCAGAAAGGTGATAAAGTTCATGGAGACACTATTGCCTGACTGGTAAACAGCGCGGGGATGCACAATAGATCTTTAGGTCAAGGTGCTTGCGAGTTCAGATGATCTTCCGCCCCTCCTCTAATCTAATCTAATCTAATCACCGATTTGATTCTGACCTGTCAAATGGCGTTTTTTGAATAATCGGAAAATTCAAACTGTCATAACTTCCCTCCCTCTCATTGCGGCCTATAGTTATATATATAATGTTGATCAGCATAGCCCAAAGTATCTCTGTGCAGAATATGAACGATTTGAAAAATCTCAAATTTTGGGTGAAAAATGACAAAGGGTAATGACCCCCTTAAAACAACATATTTGTCAATAAATAATATATCTGGGGTGCATCTGACGTTATTATTGCAAATCTTCAATAATAGCAATTTTGTGGACCGACAGCCCCCTTACCTTGAGTGGTGTGAGCTCGTGAACAGAACTCGAAAAAGAAAAATAGAAAAATAAAAAGTGGAATATTTCATTACCTATGAGGGCTACATGGCCACATGGGTGATTTTGGTATCAAAATGTAGGTTTTCGAGGTCGTTCAGCATTTTCCTTTCCATTTCATTATTAATTCTTGCATCAACACTTTCAGTAAACCGTGTATTTTGATTGTCTTTATTAATTTTGTTTTTGTTCATTTGATTTGTAAGAATTTGTGTTGGGAAGTTTAAGATTGCTGAATTTTTTTTCCGTTCAATTAAGCAGTAATCTGTAAATACTCACAATTTTTCGATTTGAATAATCCGTTTATTGCAAACCCTTAACAAACACCACAAACGAAACTCGCACTAATATAACCCCTCAGAAGGGGGGGCACAAGGAATGTTTACTGAAAGAGAATAAATGAATGAAATGTACAATGGCGCTCTCTATCCGAAAATCGCAGATCTATGAAATTAGTGAATATGTGGGTAAATCATGAACTATTTCTCGCTATATATTTGAATTTGGCAATTCTCTCCAATTCCGTATTCCAAGTTAATTTTCTGATCGAAATTAAGGACTGAACGAGAATAAATTCGCTATCACAAAAGCGCTTATATCTTTTGAACCACTGGATTTCGAAAATCAAACTCATTTTCGAATCATCTTGTAATTTTAATGAAAACTGTTTTCACAATAAAAGAACCAAAACTTTTTTTACAAAATTCATGGATTTTTTCTGGAATTCTTCCCATCATGCTTCTTATAGTGTTCTCAGTCATTTTCTGGGATGCTGTCTTCCACTATTGCTTGAATTCCGCTAATGTTTTTGTTGATTTCTTAGTCTTCTTCAATTCTCTTTTTACCAGGACCCAATATCTTTCGATTGGCCTGAGTTCTGGGCAATTTGGTGGATTGGCCTCTTTGGGGACAAAAACCACCTCATTAGCTTCGTACCATTCTTTGGTGGCCTTGCTCTAGAGTCTAGTGGCATGAAGCTGAATCTGGCCAAAAGATCGTTGACACATCGTACTCACGTAAAAATGGTAAAAGTCGCTTCTTCAAGCATTCCTCGATGTATATTTTCGAGTCAACAGAGCCTTGCACAACGAAAAATTTGCTCCTTTTCCCACAAGTGCAAATTGCTTGCCAAAATCGGAATTTTTTAGGAAACTTTACTTGTTTCTTCAAGCGAAATTGTTCATCAATATTTCCACGAGATTCTGCAGTATAAAATTCCTGACCAGGAAGTTGCGAGAAATCAGCCAAGATATAGGTTTCGTCGTCCATCACGCAACAGGAAAAATTTTTCAAGAAATTTTTTTTAAATTTCTTTGCTCTTGATTTCGCTTCTCGATTCTTCACAGCGTTCCTGTCTGGCATTTTCTGCACTTTGTAGGTATGTTCTAAGCCCACAACTCGACTTGATTTTCTGAACGGTTTACTGCGAACAACCCACTATTTGGGCCACTTTCCGTCCTGAAAAGTTAGAATTCTTCTGAAAAAGGCTGATGGCTTTCTTCACTTCTTTTGGGCTATGAAACCCCTTTTTCCTCCCGGTTACTTACTTGCGGTTAATTGAAGATCTTCGTTGAAGCGCTTAACAACTCTCGATACCGTTTCCGGACGAACGCGAGCCTCTTCTGCGATTCTTTTGAAGCTCCATATGGAATTATTAAATTTCACCATTGTCTCCTCATTCAGATAAAGTGTTTTTAATTTTAATCAAATTTCAATAATATTCAGATATTCGCCTAGTCAGGTACATAATTTTCGTTAGTCACAAAGAATGGCCGGTTTTCTGAAAGAATGAATGAGTAATCTCTTAACACGGTCAGGTCAGTTGTTCTCTAGGAGCGTTCGAGATAGGCCGATCGGAACGAAAATGTAATACGTGTGTTCTGCAGTGTAGTGCGTGCTTTACAATAGTGTGTGCCGGGCTTCAGTGCGGTGCTTTAGTGATCTTTGTGCTGCGTGCTCGCCTAAAAGGATTAATTAATTCGAAAAACTGTGAGTTTGTGCTGATTTGTCCTTAGTTTAACGCGAACATAATTCTCGGGAAATATATTCAAAATTCTTTCTGCTGAACTCCTGAATTACATTTAACTAAAGAATTATGTGGCTATGGGTTGCCAAATTATTTTGAATTCCGTCAATTTATATCACGAGAATTTTTATTTGTTTCGAACTCAGAAATGCTTCCTGAAATAGAAATAATTTCACAGATATTGATAATTTTCGAGTAAAACGAATTGAAATACGGTTGTTTAGCATTCTATTGAATATTGCAATAATTATTAATTTGAAAATCCAACTTTTGCACTAATCAAAATATTAAAAATAATAGGTACAAAAAAGAATTAGCATTATTCGAATGACTAAGAATGAAGTATATAACTGAACACTGACTCAGCGTATGTACAGGGTTGGTCAAATTTATATGTTACTTTCCCTAAATTTCCCAAAATTCAAAACATCAAAAACAATCTGAATATAGAAACAATGGAAAAATCTAATAATTCCATATTCACAGCAAACACGAAACTAACAATTGTTACCCCCCCAACTTTCGCACAACTGAACAAATTTGCATTTGACCAGGAAATTCTGATGCGCCAATGTGTTTACATAAAAAAGGTACCCTTGGTTCATTAGTCTAAATTGAGCCGTTTCCGAGACAACTGACATATTATGATCGAAAACAATTTGCTAAAGCAAAAGCATTGAAAATATTTTGTAATTGGAAAAATGGGAAGTGATGATTAACGATGAGTTCATGAATTTCAACAAAATTTGGAATGAACATTTGAAATTCATTTTTTTTTTATTTCAACGATATAGGTAATACAACAATTTTTCAACAATTAACTCCTCTTTTGACATTATTCTTCTCAGAGAAATACCTACATTTCTATAGAATGATGCTGATTGTTATTTTCATGTCATATTGAATTATTTTAATAGTTTCCCTATTTGGATAGGGAAGAAATTATGGTGAAATTAATAATGAACATCAGAATGTTCTTCAAATTTTCAATATAATTACAATAATATCGAAAAAGTAAAATAGAAATGTAATAAACACCTGTAAACAGGCTGATTGCTGAGGACCAACAGTGGAGTAGGCCTACTGGGGATACCACTTGAAAATAAAACGCACCGAGCACTCTACCTACAGGGTGGTGTGAAAACGAGTGCATTAAATATCGCGTTCATATTCCCTTGGTGGAATTCGATCAAAAGGATAATGCGGAAAGAAGTATGCGCCCAAAAAGCGGAAACAAGTATGCGCCAAAAAAGCGGAAACAAGTATGCGCCCAAAAAGCGGAAACAAGTATGCGCCAAAAATGCGGAAACAAAGTTGCGCCAATGAAAATTCTCTTCGTCGGAATTCGCCAAATAAGAAAATACAAGGAAAAGTTATATTTCTTTCTGGATCTCCGGTTTTCTTTCCGCCATAAGGGACTTTAATGGCATGGTTCCCCTAATCCCACATATACTATACGTATCTGTTTGACTTTGAGAAGAATCGTAGGCTAAAACTAAATGAAACTTTTCCTATAAAGTGGAGTAGGCCTTCTGGGGATACCACTTAAAAACAAAACGCGCCGAGCACTCTACCTAAAGGGTGGTGTGGAAACGAGTGCATTAAATATCGCGTTCATATTCCCTTGGTGGAATTCGTTCAAAAGGATAATGCGGAAAGAAGTATGCGCCCAAAAAGCGGAAACAAGTATGCGCCCAAAAAGCGGAAACAAGTATGCGCCCAAAAAGCGGAAACAAGTATGCGCCAAAAATGCGGGAACAGTATGCGCCAATAAATGCGGAATTATTGTATGCGCCAAGAAAATAGTTAGCGGTAGCGTTTATTTTTTTCAGATATTTTCAGGTGGAAGAGAAGGTAGGTCCCAGAGAACCCTCGGCCTTTCCGGGCTGAGTTGCAAGGAATCTTATGGTTGTCATTCCCAACTTCAGCCATTGATGGACCAAGAGCGGAAAATCAACAGTTTGAAGCATCAAAGTGAGTGACTTTTAGGGTTTTTGGTGGTGGTTAATTTCATGCATATTGTTAATAATGTCACAAAGGTTCTCACGAAGGAGAAGTGCGCCAATGAATGCGGAAAATGTATGCGCCAATTTTGATATAAAGTGGAGTAGGCCTACTGGGGATACCACTTAAAAACAAAACGCGCCGAGCACTCTACCTAAAGGGTGGTGTGGAAACGAGTGCATTAAATATCGCGTTCATATTCCCTTGGTGGAATTCGTTCAAAAGGATAATGCGGAAAGAAGTATGCGCCCAAAAAGCGGAAACAAGTATGCGCCCAAAAAGCGGAAACAAGTATGCGCCCAAAAAGCGGAAACAAGTATGCGCCAAAAATGCGGGAACAGTATGCGCCAATAAATGCGGAATTATTGTATGCGCCAAGAAAATAGTTAGCGGTAGCGTTTATTTTTTTCAGATATTTTCAGGTGGAAGAGAAGGTAGGTCCCAGAGAACCCTCGGCCTTTCCGGGCTGAGTTGCAAGGAATCTTATGGTTGTCATTCCCAACTTCAGCCATTGATGGACCAAGAGCGGAAAATCAACAGTTTGAAGCATCAAAGTGAGTGACTTTTAGGGTTTTTGGTGGTGGTTAATTTCATGCATATTGTTAATAATGTCACAAAGGTTCTCACGAAGGAGAAGTGCGCCAATGAATGCGGAAAATGTATGCGCCAATTTTGATATAAAGTGGAGTAGGCCTTCTGGGGATACCACTTAAAAACAAAACGCGCCGAGCACTCTACCTAAAGAGTGGTGTGGAAACGAGTGCATTAAATATCGCGTTCATATTCCCTTGGTGGAATTCGTTCAAGTAGCCGAGCACTCTACCTACAGGATGGTGTGAAAACGAGTGCATTAAATATCGCGTTCATATTCCCTTGGTGGAATTCGTTCAAGTAGCCGAGCACTCTACCTACAGGGTGGTGTCAAAACGAGTGCATTAACTATCGCGTTCATATTCCCTTGGTGGAATTCGTTCAAGTAGCCGAGCACTCTACCTACAGGGTGGTGTGAAAACGAGTGCATTAAATATCGCGTTCATATTCCCTTGGTGGAATTCGTTCAATTAGCCGAGCACTCTACCTACAGGGTGGTGTGAAAACGAGTGCATTTAATATCGCGTTCATATTCCCTTGGTGGAATTCGTTCAAGTAGCCGAGCACTCTACCTACAGGGTGGTGTGAAAACGAGTGCATTAACTATCGCGTTCATATTCCCTTGGTGGAATTCGTTCAAGTAGCCGAGCACTCTACCTACAGGGTGGTGTCAAAACGAGTGCATTAACTATCGCGTTCATATTCCCTTGGTGGAATTCGTTCAAGTAGCCGAGCACTCTACCTACAGGGTGGTGTCAAAACGAGTGCATTAACTATCGCGTTCATATTCCCTTGGTGGAATTCGTTCAAGTAGCCGAGCACTCTACCTACAGGGTGGTGTCAAAACGAGTGCATTAACTATCGCGTTCATATTCCCTTGGTGGAATTCGTTCAAGTAGCCGAGCACTCTACCTACAGGGTGGTGTCAAAACGAGTGCATTAACTATCGCGTTCATATTCCCTTGGTGGAATTCGTTCAAGTAGCCGAGCACTCTACCTACAGGGTGGTGTGAAAACGAGTGCATTAACTATCGCGTTCATATTCCCTTGGTGGAATTCGTTCAAGTAGCCGAGCACTCTACCTACAGGGTGGTGTCAAAACGAGTGCATTAACTATCGCGTTCATATTCCCTTGGTGGAATTCGTTCAAGTAGCCGAGCACTCTACCTACAGGGTGGTGTGAAAACGAGTGCATTAACTATCGCGTTCATATTCCCTTGGTGGAATTCGTTCAAGTAGCCGAGCACTCTACCTACAGGGTGGTGTGAAAACGAGTGCATTAAATATCGCGTTCATATTCCCTTGGTGGAATTCGTTCAAGTAGCCGAGCACTCTACCTACAGGGTGGTGTGAAAACGAGTGCATTTAATATCGCGTTCATATTCCCTTGGTGGAATTCGTTCAAGTAGCCGAGCACTCTACCTACAGGGTGGTGTGAAAACGAGTGCATTTAATATCGCGTTCATATTCCCTTGGTGGAATTCGTTCAAGTAGCCGAGCACTCTACCTACAGGGTGGTGTGAAAACGAGTGCATTAACTATCGCGTTCATATTCCCTTGGTGGAATTCGTTCAAGTAGCCGAGCACTCTACCTACAGGGTGGTGTCAAAACGAGTGCATTAACTATCGCGTTCATATTCCCTTGGTGGAATTCGTTCAAGTAGCCGAGCACTCTACCTACAGGGTGGTGTGAAAACGAGTGCATTAAATATCGCGTTCATATTCCCTTGGTGGAATTCGTTCAAGTAGCCGAGCACTCTACCTACAGGGTGGTGTGAAAACGAGTGCATTTAATATCGCGTTCATATTTCTCTTGGTGGAATTCGTTCAAGTAGCCGAGCACTCTACCTACAGGGTGGTGTGAAAACGAGTGCATTTAATATCGCGTTCATATTCCCTTGGTGGAATTCGTTCAAGTAGCCGAACACTCTACCTACAGGGTGGTGTGAAAACGAGTGCATTAACTATCGCGTTCATATTCCCTTGGTGGATTTCGTTCAAGTAGCCGAGCACTCTACCTACAGGGTGGTGTCAAAACGAGTGCATTAACTATCGCGTTCATATTCCCTTGGTGGAATTCGTTCAAGTAGCCGGGCACTCTACCTACAGGGTGGTGTGGAAACGAGTGCATTAACTATCGCGTTCATATTCCCTTGGTGGAATTCGTTCAAGTAGCCGAGCACTCTACCTGCAGGGTGGTGTCAAAACGAGTACATTAACTATCGCGTTCATATTCCCTTGGTGGAATTCGTTCGAGTAGCCGAGCACTCTACCTACAGGGTGGTGTGAAAACGAGTGCATTAAATATCGCGTTCATATTCCCTTGGTGGAATTCGTTCAAGTAGCCGAGCACTCTACCTACAGGGTGGTGTGAAAACGAGTGCATTTAATATCGCGTTCATATTCCCTTGGTGGAATTCGTTCAAGTAGCCGAGCACGCTACCTACAGGGTGGTGTGAAAACGAGTGCATTAACTATCGCGTTCATATTCCCTTGGTGGAATTCGTTCAAAAGGATAATGCGGAAAAAAGTATGCGCCCAAAAAGCGGAAACAAGTATGCGCCCAAAACTCGAAAAAAAGATTTCGCCAAAAAAGCGGAAACAATTTTGCGCCAAAGAATGCGGAAACAAGTAGAAAGTGGAGTAGGCCTACTGTGGATACCACTTTAAAACAAAACGCGCCGAGCACTCTACCCACAGGGTGGTGTGGAAACGAGTGCATTAACTATCGGATGGTGCAGAGACAGTATGAGCCAATAAATGCGGAAACAATTGAGTATGCGCCAAAAATGCCTGCTTTTATGGTAATCTGAAGGGCGACCCTGTAAATTTCGACTTCAAACACTATTTTCATTTCACTTACCATCAATACTATCGGCTTAGTCCTGATTTTCTTGGCTCTGGCAGCATATCGAAGAGTGTTTGTTGTTTCACTCGTGTTACATTTAGCTGGAGATATACAGGCAATCTGAAAAAAATATAAAAACATCTCAAATTACACGAAAACAGGTACACCTATATACAGGGTCTTTCACGAGGAACCTCACCCAGATTTATACGGGAAACTACTGAACGTATTTTCATGAAATTCAGCTCTTATAAGTATTTCACGATGCTGATGAAATCTAAAATATTTTCAAGGCATGAGCACCTCCGGTTTTTCCGGAAATGACGTCAACTTCCGTTTTTCAAATTAGAACACCATTTTTTTATTGCAGAAATAGATTCCTTAGAAAATTTCAAGTTATTTTGATGTAACATTTTTCAGTTTTGGTTGGAAAATTCTCTCTGAGCGGGAAAATTCGAAAAAAAAATCGAAAATAGAGCTCCGCTGAAACAAGAATAACTTCGAGGTTTTTGGATGGAAACTTTTCATTTTTGGGATTTTTCAAGATGTAAGATCGATGTATCCACTTTAAAAATCGAAATCGCGATTCATGATACAGGGGGTGAAAAAATCGCTTTCAAAGTAAGGGATGACAAAATCGTGAAAAATCAATTTTTTCAAATTAGAACCCCATTTTTTTATGGCAGATATTGAATCTACGTTAAAAAATAATGTGAGTGTATGCATCACACCCTTGCCCTAAAGTGGATATTTTCTGAGTTATTCACAAAAAACTGTTTTTCGTCTTGAATTTTCAGCTATTTCTTTTCCTTTCACGCCAAAAAGATTAAATTTTCAGGAACTGTTACTTAAACCATGTTTTAGATTTTACTCCCCTAATATGCAAGTGAAAAAAGTTACAGGTTGTTCCTAAATAGATGGCGAATTTGGATTCGAATTTGTATCGGAAACCTCTTTATTTCAACTAATCGGCCATCGGTTTTCTCTCCAGTGATAAATAAATAATTCCTTATGAACCATATGAAAAAACTTACCATGTTTTACATTCTTTTTTTTAATGATAGATATCATTAATTACATCTGCCAAATTCCTCTTTATTCAGTAGCATGTAATTAATGATATCTATCATTAAAAAAAAGAATGTAAAACATGGTAAGTTTTTTCATATGGTTCATAAGGAATTATTTATTTATCACTGGAGAGAAAACCGATGGCCGATTAGTTGAAATAAAGAGGTTTCCGATACAAATTCGAATCCAAATTCGCCATCTATTTAGGAACAACCTGTAACTTTTTTCTCTTGCATATTAGGGGAGTAAAATCTAAAACATGGTTTAAGTAACAGTTCCTGAAAATTTCATCTTTTTGGCGTGAAGGGAAAAGAAATAGCTGAAAATTCAAGACGAAAAACAGTTTTTTGTGAATAACTCAGAAAATATCCACTTTAGGGCAAGGGTGTGATGCATACACTCACATTATTTTTTAACGTAGATTCAATATCTGCCATAAAAAAATGGGGTTCTAATTTGAAAAAATTGATTTTTCACGATTTTGTCATCCCTTACTTTGAAAGCGATTTTTTCACCCCCTGTATCATGAATCGCGATTTCGATTGTTAAAGTGGATACATCGATCTTACATCTTGAAAAATCCCAAAAATGAAAAGTTTCCATCCAAAAACCTCGAAGTTATTCTTGTTTCAGCGGAGCTCTATTTTCGATTTTTTTTTCGAATTTTCCCGCTCAGAGAGAATTTTCCAACCAAAACTGAAAAATGTTACATCAAAATAACTTGAAATTTTCTAAGGAATCTATTTCTGCAATAAAAAAATGGTGTTCTAATTTGAAAAACGGAAGTTGACGTCATTTCCGGAAAAACCGGAGGTGCTCATGCCTTGAAAATATTTTAGATTTCATCAGCATCGTGAAATACTTATAAGAGCTGAATTTCATGAAAATACGTTCAGTAGTTTCCCGTATAAATCTGGGTGAGGTTCCTCGTGAAAGACCCTGTATAAATGGTCCCCAAAGTACAGTGAACCCTGACAATCCTTGATTAGAGGGTTGAACTATTTGATCAGCACCTTGTTCCCACTGTTATAACTACGCCACTGGAGAATATACATACCATTAAAGTAACTCCATTTCCAGCTAGAGAATCCGCCAGAAGTTTCGTCAGTTTAGAATCTCGATATGGAATGTGCTTGTGTTTTCTCTTCTGGTCACTCAGAGATGATATACAGTACCCTGAAAGATTAAACTTGCTGATTTTTGCTCCTGATTACACAAAACTATTTTTTGTCAAAAAAATTCGACGAAAAAAGTAATTAGGAGTACCAATGAGTTTCCGCATTTTTTTTTCAGAAATTGGCTTTCTTCATCAACTTTAATTATTGCTCTTCGTAAGAGGAGGATATCGAATTAGTTATTGAGAACATCCTACGAAATTCGCAGTCTGCAAATATCATTGCACGGTTACACTGATTAGTAGCTAGTAGTTCAACGGGCCACAACCTAGAACCCGTAATCTGACGATGCGTGGTTCGAGTCCCGCTCGGGGTGTGAACTTTTTCAAAATTCGTCTCCATACCGATTAATAATAAATTGTCCTCAACTTTCAACGTTCTGTTAATGCACTTACTGGTGAGGACACTCTTATTCAAACGGCGGTTACTTGATTGTACTAATACATTATCTGAGGAGTAACTGGCAATAAGAGATAATTCACGTCGAAGGGTTGTATTGGATAAGGGTAGTTTCATCTGTTGGCGAACGGGAGTTGTAATAATTTATTCAACATTCTATATCGGTTCGATCCAATGCTTCTAATTGAATTTCGAATAAGTGTTTCAAGGTTGAAGGATTCAATCTAAGGTTGAATTAATAATTTGCATCGTTTATTTATTTCGAACATTGATCTGCATCTATTACTGTAACAGCAACAGCCTAAGGTCATCAAGATTATAAAAATATATAGAAAATAAAAAATGATATCGTTTATTCATAGTTGATGATAGACATTGCCCAAAACCCAAGTTCAAGAAATTGTTCCTTCTTTAGTTATGGTTGGAAGACCGTTAAATAATGTTTGAGGACAGTGAGATAATGTTCTGACATTTTTCTACTGTTTTAGGACAAGGAGATAATGTTTGAGGACAGTGGGAATCTCACTCTCCTCAAACATTATCTCGCTGTCCCAAACATTCTCTCACTGTCCTCAAACATTATCTCACTGTCCTCAAACATTATCTCACAGTCCTCAAACAGTATCTCATTTTCTCAAACATTATCATCATTATCTCAAACATTATCTCATTGTCTCAAACATTACTCCACTGTCCTCCAATCTCACCAGTATCCACAGTGAGATAATGTTTGAGACAATGAGATACTGTTTGAGACAATGAGATACTGTTTGAGACAATGAGATACTGTTTGAGACAATGAGATGATGTTTGAGACAATAAGATAATGTTTGAACTTTGAGGACAGTGAGATTATGTTTGAGGTCAGTGAACATCGTCGATATCTTTACATTTCTACTTACCAAGAACCATCAAACTTTTGTTGATGTTGTTAGCTTCTTCTAGCGTTTTTCCACTGCTTTGGGTTTTCTTAGTCATCTCACTTCCGGCCAAATCGACAAAATGTATTTTTCCAGATCTAGACAAGAAGACTCCGTTTTCTGCAGGTTGCTCCGAAGAAATATAAACTGTTAAAATGGTGTGACTCCGGCTGCAAGATAGATTCATCATCAGAGACGATAACTTCTTATTAAACAATTATTTAATTCAAACAAAATTGTTGACATTTTATTGAGCCCTGTGAATTCAATGATCTTACCTTGAGAAATCGTTCATATTATGTTTACCAACGGCTCTGTTTCTGAGGCCTTCTTCCAGAACGGCCGTCAAATCATCCAACTCCTCGCAGTCCACGGTGAAGAGGTTCTCCACGAAGAAACCCCTGGCCTTCTTGCTCCATCTCACAGCCAATGGTTTCCTACTGCTTCCTGGATTCAAGAGGTCGATAACCTAAAGATTTTCAGATACAAAATGAAGCTCTTCCGTTTCTGCATAGGTGCACTTTGTTATAGTGGAAGAGTGTTCAATAAGTCCAGCTTTCTTACCTTCTCGTTATAAATTTCCAGGTAACTTGCTTTCAGAATGAAATGAGCATCTGGTTTTTCTTTAATCAGTTGGAATAAATAGAGGAAAGATCTGAAGATCAATCCATGCTTGTCACTGTATGGAGATGGTCTGAGCCCAAACTGCAACCAACAAGAACATAATTCTAAGTACTTCCAGTCAAGAAAACATGTGAGGATACAGTACATACGATACAGTGCATTCAAGAGCGTTCAAAATGTGTAAAAATTTGAATTTTAACCTAGATCATTCGATTTTATCCCATAAAATTACTTTTTTCTGATTTCTTGAAACGTGAAGTATATATGGATGAGCAAACAATAATTGCACCATTGAAAAATAATAAGGAATGGAATTGACTTACCCAACGAATAATTTGTAAAAAAATAACGAAGAATGAAGAAAATGAAGAATTGAATTAAATTAAAATGAGAAATAAAATTAAACAAAGAAAAAATTTACGAAAATTCAATGAGGAAAATTAAGAATCAAAAAATCCTATAGTTGACTCACTAATCCAGGGGGTCCCGTCAGAGTGTAAGTTTTCCCACTGCCAGTTTGCCCATAACAAAAACAAGTACATCGGAAGCCCTCTAGGGACATTTCAATCAATCTCTTCATCCCGGAAAATTGGAGAACGTCTTCTTGAGTTGCTGCCGGTTCGAAAACGACATTATAAGAGAAAAGTTTGGACTTTTTACCTCCACCAGATTCACCGTTCTCTTCATTTTCAACCTGAAAGAAGAATCTTCAGTGAAAATCAATTAAAAGTAAAGCGATTTAATATTTATATAGAAAGGAGGTATGGATGATTACAAATTTGATTCAGAAACTCGTCTTGCTAAATTCATCAGGGTGGAAAATGGCCTTCATAATTGGAGCTTCGTAGCTCAACGGGCAGAGCATATAACCGGAAATCAGGGGACGCAAGTTCGATTCCTGCTCGAAGTAAAACTTTTTTTGAATCGAAAATTAAAGTATTTTCTCAAGAAAAATTAGATTTCAAATAAATTCACAATAACAAAAATAAAATATTCAGAAAAGTGTAACAATTCACGATAAAGCGAAATTTCCATCGTGTAAACTCGTCTTGGCATAATGAAATTTAGATTTTTAATTTTATAAAACCATTCGATTATATTGCAAACGAAATATTCTCAATTTTTGGCGGGCTGTTTATTTTATGAATATTTTCGTATTCATTCAGTACTTACCAAGATTTGTCCGTTGCCAGGAAATTGTATGATATTTTTATCATTACCTCTCTTCTCTTTCTCATTTATTGGCCTAACTCTAAAAAGGATTGTTTAGTTTTAGTAAGACATTAACCAAAGAAAATAATGCCCTCTGAGTAGATGAGAATCGATACTATTGTTATTTTTTATTTTCGATTGATCTAATTGTACACTAATTTTTCTTTTCTTTACTGTATAAAGCTTCTAAATATGACTACTAATCCTACTATTCAATATGGCTCACCTCACAACAACATTTATGTTATCTTCATCCTGATTAAATCTTGTTATTATTCTTTGAAGGTTATTGTCGTCGTCCAACCTCTCTATACTTCCGTATCTGAAAATTTACACCTTTAACGATTGAATTAAATCAATTCACGTTTGCCAGATGCCCAGATGTGTATTTTGCGAACCTTAGATCAGTCTGATAACGTTCATAATATCAGTAGGAAAGAATCATGCATAATGGATAGCAATATCATCAGATACTTTCGTGGCAACATTGCAGAATTTAACTTTGAAAGATCCAGTGGCGTGGTGTTATCGAAATTGATGAATGGAATTGAAATCACAAGTGAATTAAGTATTTTTGACGATTTCATACAATGTTGAGTTTGGTGATCAAAGTCAGCTAAATTCAGAATTGATAACCAAATATTCCTTCTCTCAATATCAGAAGGGAATCTAAAAAGTGAAATTCTAAAATTCGAAGAATCTACGCCACTGTTACTTAGAATGATAAGAGTAGAACATACTTGTGTAGACTCAAAATCAGGATCCAAATGATTCAATTTACCACAAACGAGACAAATACGAACCATTTTTTCAACGTAATTCGCTAATAATATTCAGAAATGAATCCAAATCTCACTTTCCATACGCAATAAAAAGCGATATCGTGCGAACACAGGATTTTTCGCAAAAATTCGAATCTCGCCTATCGATACGAAATTTTCACCATTCATTAATTCGATTCCGTAGATTAAGAAAATCCAGATTTTCACTGAGACTAATTGTTTTTTAAATATAGTTGATGGAAAATCGAAAAAATTGGACCTTCGCGAAAAAAATCAGAAAATCCAAACCCTTCGTCTCAGGTATATAAAAAATACACCATTTTATTCTTAAAGAACCAAAGTATAACCAAAAAAAATCAGCTCCTCTCAATTCCATTTTTTAAAGAAGTTACGTCACTCCAAAGTCGACCAATTTTTCGCCAATTTTCCATTCAAGGTCGAATATTTCCCGAACCAAAAATTTCTCGGAAAAACTAATTATATTCTTATGAAATGGAGCTGTACAGATTTGATTCCAAATATGGCATGTGTCTCGAAAAGGCAACAAGGAACAGATCATTCAAACAAATATATTGATCCATTCCCCGCTCCTAATCTCAGTATTAGCAGAGGAATGTCAAACGGGGCACCATACACTTCTGCGTATGATGTAAGAGCACAGATAAAAACCTCAGCAAAAACTCTGTCTCCCCGTATAAGTGCAGGGATATTGGATTTGTGTACAAATATTCATATTGGAGGGCATCTTCTTCGAATGTAAATCCTTCTTCATTTCTTCAAAGGGGTTGACAAAGCATTTTTAAATAATCTGAAACAAAAACCAAAGGGAGAAAAAAGGAAAAGCAAAATCCACTAATATATTCAAATTGTTTTGAAGGTACCAACCCAACTCAAAAATGAATCAGATACTGAATGAATAGAGTTGAAACCATCTGGAAATTTATATATTGGACAATTATTGACCAAATGGTCAATACTTTGCTCTTCATGCCCACACTCTCATCTCGGGCTATCAATGGCATTCCATTTGAAGAGCATACTATTACAATTAACGCATCGTAATCTACAACCTCGAATTAGTAAATGAAATGACCCGGGTCAATATAGTACAAAAAAAAATTTTTTGATCCATCACTCGACTCCGCTATCTTGTTCAAAATTTTTCTGAGTCCGATCGAAAATTTTTTTCTTCGGAGTCATTTTATTACTAATTCGGACACGTAGATGTAATTTGAATTCTCCTTTGACGCGTAGTTTGGAAAATAATCGAGTCGAAAAATCGCGAAAAATAGGTCATTTTTGGACTGCCGTATTTCCAAGAAAAATTGATTTATACAGATGCTGATTTTTCTGCATATACAGGGTGACTGGTGACGTAAGGGACAACGGCTAAGTGGAGATAGAGGACCTCAAACTGAATGAGAATTTGGGTTTCAAATGTCCCATAAGGGTATTCGTTTCGGAGATATAGGGTGATTTATGAAAAAAGGCTAAATCTATGAACTCCCATATCTTCGTTAATATGATATGTTTTTCGCTGATATTTTACATGTTTGTTCATACAGGCATTCTCTGTCAGCATAAGGAAAAAATTGAAAAAATTGGTGGCCCGTACTCAAAAATTTCAATTTACATGTCAAGTGAGAAATATCACACGGTATATGAGATAAAATAAAATCAAATAGAAATTTGGAAAGAGGGAAAAAACTGATGAAATATCTGTTTTTTGTTTGAATGGCACAAATTTTCTTTCGTTTCTATGATATGTTGAAGTAAGAATATTACAATATTTTTATATTCAAATCATGAAAATTAGTACTACTGATAGAAAAAACCTTGAATTCGAGGCGCTAGAATGAGCCTGGCATCAAAATATTCCTTCAAATCTTGAAATCTATTTTTATCAATTAATATTTCGATGCCATAAAAAATTTCAAAATAAAATTTGCTGTAGATGGGGTGATGATAGAGTTGGATACTCAAACACAAAAATAGAAACAGTCGCAAATATGATTCATAAAAAAATCAAGTAAGCAAATATTTTGATGCCAGGCTCATTCTAGCGCCTCGAATTCAAGGTTTTTTCTATCAGTAGTACTAATTTTCATGATTTGAATATAAAAATATTGTAATTTTCTTACTTCAACATCATAGAAACGAAAGAAAATTTGTGCCATTCAAACAAAAAACAGATATTTCATCAGTTTCTTTCCCTCTTTCCAAATTTCTATTTGATTTTATTTCATCTCATATACCGTGTGATATTTCTCACTTGACATGTAAATTGAAATTTTTGAGTACGGGCCACCAATTTTTTCATTTTTTTTTCTTATGCTGACAGAGAATGCCTGTATGAACAAACATGTGAAATATCAGCGAAAAACATATCATATTAACGAAGATATGGGAGTTCATAGATTTAGCATTTTTTCATAAATCACCCTATATCTCCGAAACGAATACCCTTATGGGACATTTGAAACCCAAATTCTCATTCAGTTTGAGGTCCTCTATCTCCACTTAGCCGTTGTCCCTTACGTCACCAGTCACCCTGTAGATTGATCCTTTGTGAATCAAAAAAACCAATTTTTATCCATCAGAGTCGAACAGTTTAGATTTTCTGATTTTTTTCGCGAAGATCCAAATTTTCCGTTTTTTCATCGTTCATAAATCAAAAACTGTTTTTCTCTTGGAAGATCTGATTGGATTTTCCTAATCTACGTCCTCGAATTAGTAAATGGTGTGAGTTTGAAGTCGAACGAAGCCATATAAGGGTAGAGCTTTTCGAGAGAGTAAAAATGAGAAAAAAGTGGAAAGGAAATATTTGGTAATGAAGTGTCAGGGTGTAGGAAAAACTCCGGTGACACAAACTCCAAGGATAAAATTTCGGAGAAGTAAAAACTCCAGAAAAAAATACTAGGAATACTATTTATAATGGAGAGAACTAGCAAAAAGAATAAATTCTCTAATTATCTTTCTTTTTACTTTTTGCAGTATTTATTTCGTTTCTTTTTCAAACTTATTCAACTTGGAGGTCGAGGTCTCAGAGTTTTTCTTGCGCGCTGCACCACTTCTTTCTATTAATTATTATCGTCAATTATTTATTCACAGATCTGTCACGCAAAGGAAAAGAGGTTGAGTCCAAGTTCAGCACTAATGGCAGGGCTATCGAACCATTCAAATAATAATAGCATGAGTTCAACTTCCTTAACCTCACTCTTGACTCATTTATGCGAAAGGTAAGGGCTGGAGAAAGTTCAAGAGCACCATAGTCCAGGGGTGAACTCAATTTATTATTTCCTGATTGTTTTATCCGCAGCAAAATCGTTTCCATGAATTCATTTGAATAATTCAAGGGTAACACGTAATCTCTGAAACATTTTGTTCATCTAGATCGGTATGTTCCGTTCTTGAATATTTTAACACTCCAGGATTATTATATCCTTTTTTTGAATTATCGAAATGAATTATCAATTAGTTCAATTATTCTATGTTTCAGATCATTAAAGGCTAGATTGACATTCAAGTAGATCACAATTCTATATGTCAATTAATTTTCCTCTATGAAACTTAAGGAGAAGACAGATCGAAGACTACAGGGTGAGTCTTTGACTTGTACATATATTTTAACTGTAGATTCCTCTCATCAAACGAAACACTTTTTTTCCTATACCATTTTTCAAAATTCGGTTTGGTTTGGGAGATACAGGGGGTCGAAAATCCATGAAAAAAACACTTTTTTGTTTATATCTTCGGAACCGTTATTTCGAATGAACTGAATTTTGGTTGAATTTTTACTCTATTCATGGTGCATATTCCTCAATCAAAACCTATTCAATATCTTTACTAGTATAAAAGTTACAGGGTAGTCGACTCATCAATACACGCTAAAACACCATAAAACCACTTTAAAAAGATAAACGGTTCATATTTTCGACCGAATCAATCATTTAAGAAACTAAAAGTATTCTCATTTTTTTCAATAGAACGCGTCGTTTTCGAGTTATTTCCAATTTTACCCGGAGAAATTTGACGAAAAAATCATTAATTTCAAGAATAATCTGAATTAAATATCATCGAATATTATTCCTTCTCTGGTCTTCAAACGAGTTTACACTGTTGTCACAATATTTATCAACTTTGTCGAGATATTTTTTAATAATAAAATCTCACGAATGTGGGAGATGAAATTGAACACCAAGGAGGATTTAATACGCACAGTTTCTATTGAAAATTCATAGTTACCGGTCCATATTGAAGTTAAATGCCGATGAAATACAAAATTCGGATATGAATGATGAATCTCGATACAAACTACTTATTAAATTGAAATTAATGAAAAATAATACGATACCTGATAATCTGTGGCGATGTTTCTATCTAAACAACATCCTCTTGGAATTTTATGAAGTCGACACTGTTGAAATTATATCAATTCACTTCACATAATAATCACATTAGAAAAATAATTTACTGAATGTATTCAGAACTTCACATAATGTTTACAGTTTGTTCAGAGACTCTGGTTTGTTATTGTTTATAGTTGGCCTTCAGAGTCCAGATAACCAATACATAGTACATACTTCGGTTTTCGCTCTACGCATGCGTGGTAAAATTTGGCGGCAAAGTCGATTTATGATGGAAACGGCAGAATTCATAGCCACGGTACACAAATGTATCGTGATTTATACTATGTTTCGTAAAAAATCCTTAACCTCAATGAAAATATCAGCAAGCTGACAACATCATCTTGAAATTTCTGTGCAAAAATTAACAGAATCGATACAAATTAGATTAGGTTAGGTTGTTTAATAATAAATCTGAATGAAAAGTCTTTATTCATGATATTGTTTGGGAATTTCGAGGAAAATATGAACAAGTTATTAATGTTTACAAACTAACCTGCAGAAAAATCGATGAAGGAACTTATTTTGGTGGAATAAATGTGGCTTTTTAGTTGCAGATATAATCCGATGAAACTAACTGTTTTTGTTGAAATTATCATGTTTGCAACATTTTTATTCCAATAAGGTTAGTCCTTGAGTATTACCTAAATGTATAAAGTCAATTTCTATCGAGAAATATGAACTTTGAATCAATTCCACAGTATCATTTCAGGGACGTAATTAGCACAATTTTTTTTTCAAATGGCTATATCTTTTCAACAGAGCCGAATTCGGAAAAATGGAAAATGAAAAAAAGGTTTCTTTTGACCTCAAGAATCTTCAGTTAAAATATATGTACAAGTCGAAGACGCACCCTGTATAGAGCATAGATGATTTGTCAGTTGTGAAATATTTTCAATTTTAATTTCTTTCATTCCTGCGAATATTTAAAACGGAATGTGTTTCGATGCTTGTAGACGGCCGTTCCATTAGGAATATTCTCATCTAAATTTCAGATTTGAGAGTAATCAATTTGACAGTGGAAATGTTTTGTTTTGGATAACCTTTGAATTATTCTATGTTCGGTTGCCCATGACGAAGATGCATAGAATATTATATGTTATATGCATAGAATATGTACTTACTCGCTACCTCTAGATCCTGGCACAGAACCCTCTCCAATACTTCTCGCTGGACTATTTCCCCGTGATCTGATTGGTCGAATCACAGGGGTAACTTTACTTCTTCGATCAGGGCTATCGAAAGTCTTTCTAGGGGAAGCCTTCAGCGGTGCTCTTTGATTTGGAGACTGGGAAGGACTAGGCCGATTTGATTTGTTATTCGGAATTCTTGATGGACTATTTCCCCTAGAGCTAGGTGGCGTTTTTATGAAATTGCTTGACCTCGTGACCATTTCGATTGTTCCTGAAAGATCTGAAAGGATAATGACTTAATTCAAGCAATAATACCAAACAGTTACAAATGAACATTTCAGATGAGACTGAAGCAGGTGGATTTCAAACTATACTCCATTCACTTTTATTCAATCACATAGGAGGTCATGGTTTCGTTTTCAGGAGTTGGTGCCCCTGATGAAAAGCACAGAACATATGATAAAAGTCAGTGCGCGCACAGAAAATATCGTTAATGACAAAACGACGTTGCCAGTTTCTTTGTTTACATCAAAGTAAAAGTATCAAAGATATTCCACATTTTGTTAGGTTTACAAATTGTACGCAGATTTTTAGTATTTAGTCGATATTTGCAGGTGAGTTTTTCGTCGAATATCCAAGATTAACGTATGTTTATTGTTTTTAGCACCAGTTTGGAGCGTGAGGACGATTTTCAAGACCAGGACGAATGTTTACATTTCGAGGTTGAAGGGGTACACGCGAATTTCGTTGAAAAAGCTGTTATTTGGACAGATATCGCTGTATAGATGGATCGTATGGAGCCTCGAGAGGTCAATTAGGATGATATTTTTTAGGTTTTCCAAGAAATTTGGCGATATCTGAGCAGATTTGCAAAAATCAGGTACCTCACTAATGAGGTGGAACTTAGACCTAATTCTCCTATAAGAAACGCCTTTCAAAGGGCGAGATGATGAAAAATGTATTCTTTGGATGTTGTTTGAACAAACGCAGCCGAGTTTTATATCCCAACATTGATTTTAAGAAAGTAATCAACAAAATAAAATTGACATTATTCTTGATTATTGTAATTACCTACCCATCAATTCATCTTATATCTTTGAGTTGATTTTTTTCAATGAATTCTTGATTAGAATCAACAATTGATGTCGTCAAGTCTTGAACTTTCAGTTCAAGAGGATAATAATTAATAAACATTAAATCTTCACTAGCATGCATATGAAAATTATGTGAAAGCAATGCAATTTTCTTCCATGGCGAAAAATAATATATTTCAGCAGTGCTCTTGTACTTTTCATGCAAATAACTAGAAAAGGAATCCTTTCTATCAATTCATATAAACGTTAATTATTTTCGACCGTCACATCTTTTCCAATTAATTCATTTTCCGAATAAATTCACATTCTGAGAAATACGCTAAGAATGTAGAAGGGGCAACATAATGTTGACTTGGAACATAAAAATATTTTGAAAAACGTCATAACTACAGAGTGGAATGTGTCAAATTTCCAAGGCCAGAGTTGTGATTTTATAATTGTGAATGGAGTATACTTCAAAAAGCCTCACAAAGAAAAATGGATGAGAGGGAAAACAGAAAATATCTCGTCAGTTTTCAAACAATAGTCCCTTGGCCTTGACATCCCTGATATCTTTTGTGGTATTGAAACGAGTTGGACTTCGAAATTAGTCTTTTGTTGTACTCTTCTGTTGATACAATTTCCACCTTGAATGGGATCAAATTGCCTCCATGAATTCGATTCGGAATCGACGTACTGGGGTAAATAGTTGAATACATCGATTCAAATCAATTTTGACATGATGAATGCCTTGCAGTTCAAGGATATTTTTATCCGCCACTGCTATTAACCCAGTTCTTCAAGGGGCTCTATAGATGGGAAGTTCATTCGGTCAATTGAACACATACATTCAAATTTAAGTGTTCAGTTCACCGAATGGTTTGACACCCTTTTATTTTACACTGTGGACATAACAGAAAATTCATGGTATTGAATGGGAATAGATAGGGTGATATACGGCTGGACTGTTATACTGTATACTTTTGGGTGATGAATGATCAGATGCAGCATATTTGTCGATAAAAAATATGTCGGGAAGGTTCTTATGAATAGGACTTTTGTGGATCGATAACACCGATACTGCGAACGGTGTGAGCTCGAGAAGAGAACTCTAAAATGGAATATCGAAAAAAGAAAACTGATGAAATACGTTACTTTTGAGGGCTATATGGTTAACATTGGTATCAAACTGTAGGTTTTCGAGGTCGCTCCATTCAATAAAAAAACATTTCAAAGCCCTAACTATCACCGTTTAGATTTTGACCTGTCAAATGGCATTTTTTCGAAAAATCGGAAATTTCAAACTGTCATAACTTCCGTTCCTCTCATCGCCGCCAATATTTATTTATATAATGTTGATCAGCATAGACCCAAGTATATCTGTGCAGAATATGAGCGATTTGAAAAATTTCAAATTTTGGGTGAAAAATGACAAAGGGGTATGACACCCTAAAAACACCATATTTGCCAATAAAAAATATATTTGGGGAGAATCTAAACTATTCTAATCTTCAATAAAAGCCATTTTGCAGACCGACAGCACCCTTACCTTGAATGGGGTGAGCTCGTGAACAGAACTTGAAAATGAAAAAATCGAAAAATAAAAAGTGGTATATTTCATTACCTATGGGGGCAACATGGATGATTTCGGTATCAAAATGTAGGTGTTCGAGGTCGCTCCATTCAATAAAAAAAAGTCTTAACTATCATCGTTTAGATTTTGACCTGTCAAATCGGAAATTTTAAACTTCATAACTTCATCTCAAAGTATCTTTTTACGAAATTTGGACAATTTTGAAATTCTCAAGCGTGCGATGAGATTTTCAACACCATATTCGTAATAAATTAGAACTTTTCGTCGGATGTAAGGTTATCATTTGATTCTAAAGTTATTCCAACCAAACGATTCTTTCATTATAGATCTTTTGCGAACTTTAACGGTCTGAGCTTGTGAAGGAAACTCGAAAAATAATTCCGGAAAAGATTAAACAAAAAAAACTTGACCTTTAAGTCGCATATTTTCGACTTTGATATCATTCTGTGGATTCTCTAGGACCCTGAATTCAATAAAAAATAATTCAGAGCTCTATCTAGCATTGTTTGGAATTTTTTCGGAAATTGAAATTTCAAACATTCATCAGAGCCTTCTTTGTTTCTCTTCTTATTTCTGTATGTATATAGACCATGTGGTTCTCAAACCTACCATCAAGTTAGCTTGTCACAGTCTACTCTTTGAAAACTGAAGATATCATATTCATATATTTTCATGAATTTTTCAAATGACCATATACACAGCGCAAAAAAATTAACGCACATTAAGGAAATCTCGAATTTATTCTACAACTGAAGGTGTTCTCAATGATAATTATTTTTATCAGAATTATGCATGCATATGTTATTCACTTTCAACGTTTTACTTCAATACAGATGTTTTCTCCCAGCAGGAATAGAAAAAGATGATATTATCAGATTTTGAATGTATTGGCTCCATTCTAAAATCAGTTGTTCTCGATCAATTCTAGTGATCAATAGTTTTTCTTTCGTTTGATTTTCTACACTCGATCGCTATGCAACGCGAAACACGCAATTTGACCCAAAAGGAATGTGCCCAAGCGGTAGTTTTGCGAGAAGAAGGGTGGACATACACAAGAATTGCAGAAAGGTTTGGAGTTTCCCATACAAGTGTGTCCAGAATGAGATTGAGATACTTGAGAGTTTCTTCGTTGAGACAACGGTTTGCAACCGCTCGCCTCCTTCAAAATCAGCTTGAGCAAACTCATGAGGTGCAAATTAGCACTCAGACAATAAGAAATCGCCTCAGAGAATATGATTTAAGGCCTCGTGTCGCGGCAAGAGGCCCAGCTCTTACCCCAGCCCATCGAAGGCCGCGTTTGGATTTTGCGAGAGAGCATATCCATTGGGAAGAAGCCGATTGGGAAAGAGTTCTCTTCACAGATGGGTCTAGATTCTGCCTCTACCATTGTGATCGACGTTCCCTTGTATACAGACGTCCACATGAAAGATATGCTCAGTGCAATTTCCTGAATACTACTGGTTTCGGGGGAGGATCGATTATGGTATGGGGTGGAATATCTTTGACTGCTCGCACAGACCTAGTGGTCGTTGATAATGGAGCTATGAATGCTGATAAGTATATGAGGAACATTCTTGAAGAGCATGTAGTGCCATTTGCCCCATACATTGGTGAAATTTCATTTTTATGGACGATAATGCCAGACCCCATCGTGCGCGCATCGTTCAAGAGTACCTTGAAGAGGTTGAAGTCTCTCGAATGGAATGGCCAGCAAGAAGTCCAGATCTCAATCCGATTGAGCAGGTTTGGGACAACCTCAATAGAAGGCTGAGAAGTCCAGAAAATCATCCAGCTACTCTTAATGACTTAGAAATCCAACTCGGAGAAATCTGGGAAGGATTAGATCAGAACATTTTAAGATCACTCATTTTGAGTATGAACCGTCGTTGCCGAGCTGTAATTAACGCAAGGGGTGGAAATAGCAAGTATTAAATCACTTATCAGCATTTCAGTATTTTGAAAATTGTTCATTTCTCTTCTTTCACATAAGATTCGGTGAAATCCTGAATTTTTCTTCCATTTAATGTGTCTTGTTTCGTTCAAAACCTTCCCGAGAGAACATAAAAAATAAGTTATACGGTCAATGTAGAGTAAACTTTCATTAAAATTGAGATTTTCAGAATGTGCGTTAATTTTTTTGCGCAGTGTAGGTATCGAATTATTTCATTGTATGAGTGAAAGTTTTATTGATTCTCGTTATTAATCAGCACCAAACATATTATCCACATGTTACCGTTATTTATTTGTCAAATTGCATTTATTGATATGAATATTAATTTGCTACTTCTTAGGTCAACTTGATTTTTCCTTCCCCTCATTTTTTCTCATCAATAGATAAGTATGAGAGACAAGTTTTTTAAAATTTTTCGAGAATGGTTTATCAAATTCCATTTTTCCTTTCACTTATTTTCACAATCAGTATAAAATTCGAAAGAAACTGTTGAAATTAAGAATAATTGAATACATACCTTAAAAAAAAATCAAGCTTCAACCCTCGTCGCTTGTACACACAAACAAACCACGTAAATTTGAAAGCACATCAGACTGCGGTGAGTATCTTCAACCATGCGTTTCATGTCGACCACTGACGAACGACGCTTTCGGTAATTTGGTAGACGCTGACCGTCGCCGGCGTCGCTATGCACTTACCATTAATACAAAATGACGTCGCTATTTGAAAGCTTATTCATCATATACTTACCTGGAATTTCATGTGGAGAGATTCATGTCCCCGATACAGGTAAATATGCCGTGTCGGTCATTTCGGTGGACGCCGAAAAAGAGGACATTTTCATTAGATAATATTTTATTTCCACGGATATCGTGATTGCCACTGTGCAAACGGTTCCGAAATGACCGAACAAACAAATCTGATTTTTTATGCGCGGGAGGTAAACAGGTTTATGGTGGAATCTGAAATGGCATCGACGTAAATAACTGAGTAGAAGAGTTTTTTCAGCGCTCGTTGAAAAATTCCCTCGATTTTTGTTGAAGAACCAAAATCGGGAAAGTTCTACTCCTTTAATAAAAATGGAACGATCAACAACGCATTGAAATTATCAAAATTCACTATGAAAATCGTGAAAAATGTGGCAAAGACGGTTCGTAAAACTCGAACATTTTTGGGTCATCGTGAAGCACCTTGTCGAACCGCAATTTAGAAATTGGTGAAAGAATTTGAGCTATTGGGACAACTTAGTGATGTGGAGAATAAAACCCGTGCACGTCGCTCAAGAACAGCCGAGAATATTGCTGCTGTAGACTAAAGTGTTGAAGAAAACCCAGGTTTGACCATTCCTCGTCGTTTTTTGGAATAAGGCATTCCACAAACGTCATTACACCGTATTCTGCAGAAAGGTTTGGGCAGTGGCGTAGCTAGATAGTCCGGGGCCCTGGTGCAAAAATCGAAGAGGGGCCCCTTAATGAATTGTTTTCGAGTCAAAATATAAACACTTCGAAGAAGCAAAGTTACTTACTGAAGGTACAGTTGAGGAATATACTTGAATAAATTATGTTGTTATCTATGTATTTGAGTGGGTATATTAAATTCATTATATTAATGTGGATGAAAAAAAGGGCGTTGAAAACATTTTTTATAGATATTTACTATATGTACAAATATTCACCTTTATGACCTTAGCCTTATTTTTTTTTATTGATACGTTAGATTATTTGGTGAAATCACAATAAGAATAAACTATTCGAGGAATGAATTCAAATTGATTATTGGGGATTCGAACCTAGAGGTCAAGTCTAGATTTGAAGTCATTTATTCCTTCGGAAAAAATATGTTTACAACCTCTTTCTAGACCTAGTCTTTGCGAAAGATTCAATGACTTCACTCAAATCTAGACTTGATGCAGCTTAATTTTCAATTGATAGGTATGAGCCATAAATGTCGCAGTTGAGCTTGGCTCAAAGTATTCCGCAAATAATTTTATATTATTCTTAATTTGCTGAAAGATCTTTCAGCTTCTACAGAGGTGACAGGAAGATTGTATGGAACAGTAATATTGCTGTAAATACTTCTGTTAGATCGCATACCAGCATTCCGTATTTCCTTATTATTTTCATACACAATTCATGAATTGTCCATGCCTTATTCAATTCAGCTAGAAATAGGTGATAAATATTAAGAACTTGAATTGAAAAGTTGGTCCCTTTCATATCGCAATATTTACTTTGAAATTGGTCGAAGCTTTGAATTACAGTTTTTTCGTCTAGAAATTATGGTGAAAATTCAAAATTTTGTTGACTGCAGTCATACCCCGAAACTTGAATTCAATCAATCAAATCTTTATTGTACTACAGGCTTAATACAATAGCGTGAACTCGTCAATTTTCAGCATAAATAACACATTATTAAAATATGCAAATATGGACATAAAATGAACTTACAGTCTAGAGCCAACTATACTCATATCACAGATAGGTTTGTGTCGCAGAAAAACTCTGAGA
This sequence comes from Adalia decempunctata, assembly GCA_951802165.1. NCBI lineage: Eukaryota > Metazoa > Arthropoda > Insecta > Coleoptera > Coccinellidae > Adalia > Adalia decempunctata. The sequence goes on along the minus strand of OX637695.1, from coordinate 1,453,243 downwards.
GCGAATAATACGCTTTTGTTACAAGGAGCGCCTTCAATTCTCTTTTAAATTTAATGAAACTTAATAGTTTCCAATGATTCGGTAGTTTGTTGAAAACTGCAATTAAATATAAGAAGGCGACTTCTAAAATTGAGAAATTATTGTATCGAGCACTCTATTGAAAATATTTATTTCGGAAAATTCTCCCCTGCTTCGAAATCGGTGATCGGACGCTAATTCATCGAAATATTTTTTATCTTTTTTTTGTCTCTTTTCTTCGAAATGGGGATCTTTACCATATGCTATGACATTTTCTCTAACCTTGCACTTGAAGGACTCGAAGTCACTCCTATAAATTTTTTTCTTTGTATTCTTCTTTTCCTAAAGCTCTGCATACGTCGTCCAAACTGACATCGCATTTTTGTAATACTTCAGATGCATAATTGATATCATTGAGAATGCGGTGCATCAAATCGCCGAGGAAAATAAATTCAAAATTCAACATTTTTTTTTAATTTCTGCTTGTTTTTGCCCGTATTTGCAAGAATTTATTCTTCTATTTCAGCTAATGCACGAATGATATGAAAAAAAAATGAAATTTGATTGTCGAAATTATGTCAACCCTACTGGACCATCTAGTCGGATTTAGTTTTTTTAGATAGGTGTCCGATTCACCAGTGAATTTTAGCAATAAATCCCTAGATTTGATGATATTTCGAAAAACACATTTTTCAACAACTGAATATAATAAAAACAATGATCACATAATAGATCACAGAGAAAAATCAAAGTTTGAATTTTTTTTTAAGTTCAAACGCGATTTGATGGTCAGCGCTTGGGGGCCCCCTGAGGTCAGGGGCCCTGGTGCACTGCACACCCTTGCACCCACGTAGCTACGCCGCTGGGTTTGGGTCTTGAGGCTCATAAAGTTCAATTAACACAAGAACTCAAGCCGGCCGATCATCAACAACGTCGTGTCTTCGCTGATGGGGTCCTTGAAATGCATGAAAATTATCCGGAATTCCATCGAAAAATCATCTTGAGTGATGAGGTCCATTTCCATCTCTGTCGCTTCGTCAACAAGCAAAATTATCACATCTGGTGCTCGGAAAACCCAAGAGTTATTGTCGAAAAGCCTTTCTATCCTCAAGAGTGACTGTTTGGTGCGGTTTATGGTCCGGCGGAGTCATTTGACCTTATTTTTTCGACACTGAGGCTGGAGCAACAGTTACGGTCAATGGATTGCGCTATCGACAGATGATTAATGATTTTTTATGGCCCGAATTGGATGGTATTGATCTGGACATCGTTTACTTTCAACGAGACGGCGCTTCGTGCCACACAAGCAACGAAACCATAGGTTTTTCACGGGGAAAGTTTCCGAACCGTGTTATCTCTCGAAGAGGTGATCACAATTGACCACCGAGATCTTGTTATTTGACACCTTGCGACTTCTTCTTTTGGGGTCATGTGAACGCAAGGGCGGTCCTAGGTAATAATTGGATGAACAATCGAAATTTTAAACTAAAAATTTGAAGGAACACCCAGGCACGTAGCCAGGAGGGGGGGGCGGAAATCCAACCCCCCCCCCCCCCGAAATTTTTGTATCGGTTGAAGCAAAACAAAAGTGGCCTGTATATTTGAAAAAAATTGTATTGTGGGCCCCCCGAAAAAAAATTCTGGCTACGTCCCTGGGAACACCCCTTAGGTATCTCGAATACGAAGCATTTTCAGTCCCATGTTTGAAGGTCTTACGTGTATGTATCCGTAATGAGTGATTATACAGGGTGTCCCAAGTTCGAGTGGCTATTAGACTTTTCAGGAGAACTGGACATATTTGAAATCTGAAAATTGGGATTATGATATTGTTCATTGTTTTTCTCCGCAGAATCCAACGCAATCATAAAAAATAGGGTCCTAATTTGAAAAATAGAAGTTATGGCCAATTTTCGATCATAGTTTTCGACACAAAATTTGAAACACCCTGTGATGATACTGATGATAGGTATTTATGAAATTCAAAATGAGCATGACCTTTCCACATTCCTCTACTTTGACGTTGTGAGAACTGTTTGCACTTGGAATGTTCAGAAGAAGAAAAATAAACATGATACTAGCTATATAAATATTCGACTTTTTCTAAGGTTTTTTTTTCGATATTTGGAAAACTATTTGATTGAATACAATGGTTTTAACGGAAATGAATTAACCATTGAATACTCAATTATATCATTGACGAAAACATATTTATTTTCATTCCCTGTATAACCGGAAGTGCTCAGGCTCCCAAAATATTTTAGGTCTGTAGAGAATTTTGAACAATATCATAATCCCAATTTTCAGATTTCAAATATGTCCAGTTCTTCAGAAACGTCTAATAGGCACTCGAACTTGGGGCACCCTGTATAAAAACACAAAGCCATATTCCATGATCTGTGACTTGATTCATAATTCATATCACTTTAGGATTTTTCCATTCCGCTGTTCTCTTTTTTTTTATGTTAATCTTATTTCATATTTCAATGCCTTAGTCATAACTCTGTGATTTTTTTCGAAGTTTATATTAATAACTCCAGAATGTTTTATTTATTTGTGTTGTTTATTTTTTTCTGTTAATTCCATATCATTATAATATTATTTCAAAGCCGAAGTCATATAGCCCTGCGATTTTTTTCAAAGGTGGTATAACTTTTTTTTTGTTAGTTTTTTTATGAATGAAATTCAAAAAATCGAATTAGTTGTAGTGCTCTGGGGGGGGGGGGTGAAAAGAAAAGGCCTATCTCAAGAGCCCAGCGTCGATCAAGACCTCAAAGATGGAATCTGTGGGGCTATCGAGGACATAGGGCGGCCATTTTGTGATTTGATTATGGAAAATTTCATGACAAATATATGGTCCTATAGTTGTGGTCTGGGTGGTCATTTGTTTGATGTTATTTTCCATTATTAACGGCATACCTTCCTTTTTTAATGAAATAAACATCTGATCATTTCTCTGAAAAAGTTGCATTTTTCTTTGAATGTCAAAATAACACCACTTGTTGGAAAACCCTTAATTAAACACCTTCCTGTGTTGCAGTGTTTAAAGGTACCTGAAAACTGTAAACATTGATAGTGAAATGAATATAAATATCTCAATGAATACACAATCTGCAATTTTTCCTGGGTACTTAGTCAATCGATAACATTTTATTCCGTTCTTATTTGAACGAGAAGGAAATGCTATTACTCATCCTCGGAGAAAAGTAGGTAATCTTTTATTCACAAGCTGAAATTAACAAACGACATTCGAGATGACGAAACTGGCGGAAATATTGTTTGTTGAAGTAGTGAATAATGACCGTTGAATGAGTGAATCCTGTTTTCCTACTCTGAATTTGATATTCGTAAGTTGCTGCGAGGAACTCGAAATGAAAACAATTACTCAGTCAGTTCCTTCTGCTGAGACTCTAATTGGTGAGTGCTTTAGCCAGTAAAATGTTAGGTTATAGTCATTTTCCTGTCAGATGAATTAGCATCGTTGTCCTTTCTACATAGAGGTCGTAGTAAATATGTTTTTATCAAAATGTTTATTTACTTTGGGAAAATAATGAATTTTGGAAAACATTATGATTATTAAGACCTGGTGAATGTTGAAGAAACTTTTTTCTCTGTTAATAATGGAAATATTTCACGTATATAAACATGGTTGAAACATGGGCATAGCCAGCCATGGGCAGGGGGAGGCAGCTGCCCCCCCCCTGAAAAAAAAATGAATTAAATTTGCCTATTCTTTTCATCCTAAAATTTTACATTTTGAAAGACCATGGTTAGCCCCCCCCCTGTTATAAATTTTGCCCCCCCCTGTTATAAATCCTGGCTACGCCCTTGGGTTGAAAGATTCAGTTATGCCATTTTCTTGTACAGAAATCAAGAATCGAATGTTGAAATTTAACTGAAAAATAATGGACAGAATAGTCCGTTACTTTGTGATAGTTCATTCGAGAAAAGAATAAAAGTACTCGAATAACCCAACAGTAAAATTTCTTAACAAACAGACTTACAGACGGACCTATGGAATTCCCCACTTTTCAGAATTGTCAAAAAATAAGCCTACACAAGACAATTAAATATCTTTTTGCACTTGAAATACTCCAGTATGAAAATGTAGTGGTACTAAGAAACCTGTATCTCAGTGTTTAATCTTCATCTACAAAGTTAAGAAAGAGTGAATAGAAATCAACATTGTCAACGTCTCTGACAATAATTTGACATTTCACCAGTACCAACCTGCGTCAGTGTTAAGTAAAAAAACTTGATAAACCTAAATCATGGCCAATAGGAATACATTAAGTGAAGGGTGTTTATTGATTTTCGACTTCAAGATGCGAATTTGTTATGGAAATTAAGAAAGATCCGGCATAAAATCAGGAGAATTAACGAAAAAAAATCGCAATCTCTGTAACAACAGTTCCGGGATCATTTGACAGCTGTCATTTTTTTATGAGCGCTCAAAAACTCCGGACTTCATACCACTGCTTCAAGGGATCTTTGTCAAGAAAATTCGGAGAAGAATTAACGTTTTCTGGGGTTTTCTTGAATGGGCGACTACCACAAACAATAATTGTTTATTTCCAACGTTGTTACGCCCCTGAGAACGACGCCATTCGCCACATGGAACAGTTGGAGTCTCAGTTACCATCGGTGGAAACTTAGCCCCATTCCACCTGCATTATCAGGTGGAAATTGACAATTTCCTGGCCAGGTGCGGCGCGTCGCTTCCTTATCGCCAAATCCTACGCCGGTAACCTTTCATTGGCGTTCCCTGCTCTCTTCGACCTTCCACCACGTTCCACTCCTGCAGACGACGACGACCCGAAGAAGATCACCAGAGTTTCGCCGTGCTCCGTTCGACGCGACCCGTTTACTTGGTAGCAGGGGGGCATCGCTGACATTTTCGGCTTTTTCTGGCACACGTGCTTAAATGGCAGACTGAGCTCGCACGATTTTCCGCTTATTAATTGTGTCTGTGTTTGGCGAAGCGGTGGTGACATTTTGAATCTTCACCTGCGGGTGAATGTCGGCTTCTACGCTCCTGTGTACGTTACATGTGTCGTGGGATTGTTCTGGTCGTATGCAGGTCCTGTGAGGTGAGTTCTTGGCTTTGTATTCTTCATATACAGGTTGCTTTTCGGGTTTATAACGAAGGTACGTTTCTACAAGTGTCTAGGGGCTTTGCTTTGGAAATTCGAGGATGTATTGATATCTTGTTGGCCTAGATCAGTTCCATGCATGAACAAAATATCGCGATACCATATCAACGAACAATAACTTATTAGAAGTGTCAGTGTAGAGTTCGACGTCAAAAGAGTAACCCAGAGTTACGCAATAAATTGAAAAAAAAATCCACCGAAATTGTAAAAATTGGAGTATCGAGCCATCATCAAGTACCTGTATGTAGAAGGGTTAAGAGGTAAGCAGATTTACGAAGATATGCTTAATACCCTTGGTGATCAATGTCCTTCGTATGCGACCGTGAAAAATTGAACTACAAGCTTCAAAAGAGATAAATTTTCCATCGAAGATGATGACCGATCGGGAAGGCCAGTTTCTGTGTCAGTCCCCGAAAATATCGATGCAGTTCATGACAAGATTTCATCAGACCGTCGAATTGGGCTAGAACGGATATCTGAAGCATTGAAGATTTCATACGAACGCGTTCATCATATAGTTCACATCAGTTTGGACATGAGAAAAATTTCTGCAAAATGGATCTCCAAATGTTCGAATGTTGACCAAAAGCGTGCAAGAGTAGAAGCATCGCGTTCGATCTGTGCTCGATTTGAAAACGATGTAGACTTCTTAAACCGAATTGTTACTATGGATGAGACTTGGGTACATTTCTACGATTCAGAAACAAAGCAACAATCGATGAAATGGCGACACTCTGGTTCTTAAAGACCTAAGAAGTTTCGTGTCCAAAAATCTGCTGGAAAAGTTCTTGCTTCAGTTTTTTGGGATTGCCATGGAGTGATCATGATTGATTTTTTGGATAAGGGTAGAACAATAACTGGAGATTACTATTCAACATTACTGACTACGGGAAAAATTAAAGAGAAAAGACGCGGAAAGCTATCCAAAGGTATTTTGTTTTTACAGGACAACGCCCCAGTGCACAAATCTCATGTTGCCATGCAAAAAATTTTCCAATATATGATCCTCGTATTGCAAAATCCGGCTACAGTCAACATAAAACATAGCCTATTTTGCACATAAGCTCGTCGCAAAAAAACTTGATTGGATTTTGTCTACATTTCACGATATTTATTTTGAACTTTTACTTTTCTATCGTTTTCAAGTTAACTTCAAGAAATGATGCTTCTTCAGCACTTTCGTAAGAAAAAAGCTCTTGACTGGTGGTGATACGAATTTATTTTGTATTAAATGCAGGAAATGAGTTCGAAATTCCAATGGAACAGCCATGTTTTCCCCCAATTTTGCCATCAGGTGATCATCTTTTTTCTACACCACGCTAGGTTGAACTTAGGAAAAATAAGGTGAACATGCAGTTGGAGCTAGATCTATATGTGCGAGTCAAAATTATGGAGCAGTTTCAGTTTCTCAGAAGAAGAATATTTGGCAACAAAATCCTGAAACAGGTCACTTTTTGTTTCACTTTCACCAAATTTTATGCATTATTGAAAGATTTTGTTGCACCCTGTGTCATCCCGATCACCTCTCTAAATTTTTTGAATAGGGAAAGTGAGTCATGTGGTACTTTTTTGGTAAGGTCTTTGTCTCTTCTTTACAGGCGTGCAGAAATTTTCAAGAAAAATTTTTTTTTTATTATTTAGTTCAAAGAGATTTTTAGTATATGCCCTTTGTCATGTCTTTCTTTGAATTGAAACATTTCATCGAGAAGTTTCAACTCCAGTAGAAACGTACTAATAAGAAACCTACTCAAGAATCAAGATCATAACTGAAGCGCATTGTTGAAAGGGGTTGAAAGTTGTGCATGAACAAAACTGTAATGGTCGACTTTCATTCGGTGACAAATTTCATCAGGTACCAACATCCCAAAGTAAATGAGCCAAGACAAACTGCACATACTGAAAACTTCTTTGAACACATTTTTCAAAAAAAATTTTTGTTCTTGAAAATTTCTGCATGCCTGTAAAGAAGATACAAAGACCTTGCCAAAAAAGTACCACATGACCCACTTTCCCTATTCAAAAAATTTACAGGGTTGATGGAGATGGCACAGGGTGCAACAAAAATCCTTCAAAAATGCATAAAAATTTGGTTAAAGTAAAACAAAATTGACCTGATTCAGGATTTTGTTGCCAAATATTTTCCTCCTGAGAAAACGAATTTGTTCCATAATTTAGACCCGCACTGTATATGCGCCTGAAAAATCATAGTTTACATTCAATAGCGCATCTATCCAAGAATACTATACAAATAAAAGTTTCAAAAAATTCCTTCATTTGGAGTTCGGTCACCAAGAAAAAATGGCAAAGGATGTAAATCTCAAAATTCTGGAATATCTCGAAAACAAGAACTTTTACCGAACATAAAACCTATTTTTCTGAACCTCCACATAGTCCTCTAACCTCATCAGGTATCATGTTATCCATTCAATACGTCTCACCCTGTAGATATTGTTTCCTTAAACTTTATGCAGGAACCCAAGAACATCAAAACTTGAATTCTCTTCCTCCTGAACCAATAGAGAATGAATTGGGTGATCAAGTTTTCATTATTGATGATCAACTGCCATTTTTGGAATTCGAAAGTAACAGATTTCACAATAACAAGGCAGGCTGCGAATTCCTTCACATTTCGCGGAAATAAAACCATTGTTTTCCATGAATAACTCCACAACACTTACCTACATTTCCTTACCACTGACTGATTGAGTATTATTCAATAGAAAATGTATGAGCAGCTTGACTAGTAGTGGTTTAGTCGTATAGTTCATTAAGGATTTCCTTAATTCGCTTGTTTTATCAGGTCACATAATTCTAGAGTGGGTAAATGCCCGGATATCTTCAGGATACAGAATCATTTCCTTAATAGATGCTTTCACAGTTTCAGAGAAGACAATAATTTTGATACTAACGTTAGGTAAACTGAAAATGTTATAATTTTCTGACTTCTTGAGAGTGATGTCCTCTGCCTCTTTGGATAACTGCCTGTTTCCATGTAACAAATGTTTACAATTCAGGTCACTGGCCCGAAGAAAAAATGAGAATGTTGGTGTTGTAAAAGATTTGATTGGATTATATAATCGGAATAGGTGTTTTTTGCAACACATTTCTGGTTTAGTTCTTTATTGCTGACTAATGGACTCGAATCGATCCATTATGACAAACTGCCAGTGGAGAGAATCTGTTTACAATGTTCACAGTTTTCCTTCAGCATTATTGATGTTCCCTATCACTGTTTTTCTTTTGTAGTGGAGAATAAGCGTAGTTTGTTCTTGAAATGTTCGAGATTATTTGATTCTAATTGAATCAAATAAGCCACAATTTTTCGAAATAAAGGGAATTGAACTTAATGTTCCATATACGAAATAATACACTGCGCAAAAAAATTAACGCACATTCTGAAAATCTCAATTTTAATGAAAGTTAACTCTACATTGACTTTATAACTTATTTTTTATGTTCTCTCGGGAAGGTTTTGAACGAAACAAGACACATTAAATGGAAGAAAAATTCAGGATTTCACCGAATCTTATGTGAAAGAAGAGAAATGAACAATTTTCAAAATACTGAAATGCTGATAAGTGATTTAATACTTGGTATTTCCACCCCTTGCGTTAATTACAGCTCGGCAACGACGGTTCATACTCAAAATGAGTGATCTTAAAATGTTCTGATCTAATCCTTCCCAGATTTCTCCGAGTTGGGTTCCTAAGTCATTAAGAGTAGCTGGATGATTTTCTGAACTTCTCAGCCTCCTATTGAGGTTGTCCCAAACCTGCTCAATCGGATTGAGATCTGGACTTCTTGCTGGCCATTCTATTCGAGAGACTTCAACCTCTTCAAGGTACTCCTGAACGATGCGCGCACGATGGGGTCTGGCATTATCGTCCATAAAAATGAAATTTTCACCAATGTATGGGGCAAATGGCACTACATGCTCTTCAAGAATGTTCCTTATGTACTTATCAGCATTCATAGCTCCATTATCAACGACCACTAGGTCTGTGCGAGCAGTTAAAGATATTCCACCCCATACCATAATCGATCCTCCCCCGAAACCAGTAGTATTCAGGAAATTGCACTGAGCTTATCTTTCATGTGGACGTCTGTATACAAGGAAACGTCGATCACAATGGTAGAGGCAGAATCTAGACTCATCTGTGAAGAGAACTCTTTCTCAATCGGCCTCTTCCCAATGGATATGCTCTCTCGCAAAATCCAAACGCGCCCTTCGATGGGCTGGGGTAAGAGCTGGGCCTCTTGCCGCGAGACGAGGCCTTAAATCATATTCTCTGAGGCGATTTCTTATTGTCTGAGTGCTAATTTGCACCTCATGAGTTTGCTCAAGCTGATTTTGAAGGAGGCGAGCGGTTGCAAACCGTTATTTCAACGAAGAAACTCTCAAGTAACGTTCTTGAATGGCAGTTGTTACCCGTGGTCTACCCTGTCCTGGTCTTCGGACATTCATACCTGTCTCCCTGAATCCGCTGTTTCGCGTTGCAGAGCGATCGCGTGTAGAAAATCAAACGAAAGAAAAACTATTGATCACTAGAATTGATCGAGAGCAACTGATTTTAGAATGGAGCCAATACATTCAAAATCTGATAATATCATCTTTTTTTATTCCTGCTGGCAGAAAACATCTGTTTTGAAGAAAAACGTTGGAAGTGGATAACATATGCATGCATAATTCTGATAAAAATAATTATCATTGGGAACACCTTCAGTTGTAGAATTAATTTGAGATTTCCATAATGTGCTTTAATTTTTTTGCGCAGTGTATTTCGTATAATAACCAAGGTTTGATACAAGAATCATCCACCTTCTGCTAAAATGAACCAGTAAATCGCTTGACAAAAGAAATAAATGAGTAAGAAATTTACTGATTCAATATTCCACAAAATGACATAATTTTCAACCGCAAAAGAAATTACAATCTTCACCAGAGAAAATACTTCATTATTGCTTAATTAATCATTTATGTATCTAAACCACAATGAAAACCACATTGTTGTCAAATACTTTCGTTGACAGACATACAGTCACGATAAATAACTGTATATTTACTCCTTCATTATCGTCATTAGCAATTACCTCATAGTGAATCATTCATATTTTCATTCAACACACGATCTTAGAGCTCACGACCAAGTAGTAGGTATTCCATGAAGTTTACTTCGAAAAATTACTGCTTCTTATGAATATTATGTTTGCTCACCATGTTATGTTAACACACGTGCTCAAAATCAAGGGAAACTATTGGAAAATGGGTCACTAAAAGCACTGACTTCAAGCAGAAACTTTTTAGCCCTCGTACCACCTTCGCTAGTTCAAGAAACCAATTGAAAAAAAATTGACAGCTGTCAAAAAATGGTGGTTGTCAAAAACACTCTGACAGCTGTCAAATAAATCGTCTATGGTCCCAAGTCTGTTACAGAAATATTGAGAACGAATCCTATTTATCTCAATATCGAAATCATGGATATTACAAGGTGACAAGAAAAACTTCGGACAAATTTTGTTGGGGTCTGGAACAAAAGTATTTCAGCGCAGCCGAATAATTTTTATTCTCTTGGTTTCTCTACACTTTCCTGTACTGATATGTGAATTTTCAGTTTTATATAAATTCATTTCACAGAGTTTTAGAATGTGAAACAAACGTAGTGCGATTTTGGAGCTGTTCCGTCAAGGTAGGCGTCAATGCGAAATTGTTCGTTTGCTCAATGTGCCTCGACAAACCGTTTCCGATGCAATTCGTCGTTTCAAGGAGCTTGGCCATGATGGTCGTCGCCCAGGAAGTGGTAGAAAACGCACTGTCAATACACCTAGCAATCGCAACATCGTCAAGAAGCGAGTCAATCGAAATCCGAGGGTTTCCATGAGGAAAATAGCCTGTGAGACCGGTGTCATCCGCGAATCAGTCCGTCAAATTGCCAAAAAGGAGCTCAACCTCAAGCCATACAAGCTCCAGAAAGTTCAACTCCTCACGGAGGAAGACAAGCGCGTACGACTCCAAAGGTGCCGCCAACTCCTTCGTCTCGCCGCCGGTCAGTAATGGGAGCGAATTCTCTTCACATACGAGAAGCTTTTCACCGTAGAACAATCCCACAACCACCAAAACGACAGAGTGTGGTCCGTAGAGGTTCCCGTCGAACACCGTCAAAATCCGCAATCCTTCATGGTCTGGGGCGGAATTTGCGGCAGTGGTAAAACTCCCTTAGTTTTCGTGGATCAATGGGTCAAAATCAATCAAGAAGTCTACCGCTGCGACATCCTCGAGGCCGTAGTACTTCCGAGGGCCAAGCAGCACTTCGCCGATACGCATTGTACCTTTCAACAGGACTCCGCTCTGGCTCACAGAGCGAAAATGACGCAAGAATGGTGTAAGACCCATTTTCCTTGTTTCATCTCATCTGCAGAATGGCCGCCCTACTCACCGGATCTCAACCCAATGGACTACAGCGTAAGGTCGATTTTGGAGCACAGGGCTTGTGCTAAAAAACACAAAAAATTGGAGTGGCTGAAGCAATCTCTGCGCCGGGAATGGAACCGATTAACGCCCGAGGAGCTGCGGCCCATTGCCGAAAATTTCAAGAAGCGTCTGAAGCTGTGTATCGCCGCCAAAGGAAGCCACTTCGAAACTGCTTAAATATATTATTAACAAATGTTCAAGCTATTATTATATGTTGTTGTTTTGTTCAATTTCTTCTGTTTAATAAAGTTAAATGAAAATGAGTTTGTCCAGGGTTTTTCTTGTCACACTGTATCTGCCAATTTTTGGGTATATATGTTTGACCGAAGTTTACTTCATACAGAAAGAGAAATACACAAATAAAAATCAGTATATTCCTTTGCTGAATATTTCTTTATAAACGGTTAACATGATGTTATCAACCTTGAAGTCAATGTTGAGTCACTCAACCCACATAAGATTTCTTCTCCTCCAAGCATATGAATCATATGGTATGAGGCAAGGTCGGGGAACCCATATGGGTGATTTACTGTCGTTTAGATTCATTTCTTAGATCAGCCACACAATAAACAAACCAGAATCATTGGAGCCATCACTCTAGGCTTCCTTTGCAAAAATCAATGAAAATGTATCTTCAACGATGAATTTACTTGAATTTCTGTCTCATTTTGTATCTTGAAATGCATTTTTATCGAGTAACAATATGTCAATATAATTGATCATCGTATAATAAAACAGCTTATCACTAAACACTAGACAATTTTGCTCTCTACGTCACAAATAGATAATATCTTATCAAAACGAGTTGCCAACTTTTCACAAACCATTATACCTCCATTTGTGATAATATCTACAGGGAATTTGGACAAAATAATGTATGTATATTCACGTTTTCGATCGTTTATTATAGCATATACATATTTTGTGTTTACAAACAGTAGAGTAGGTGCATTCAAATCATTCATATTTTTTAAAAATACCATTAATATTATTGCAATGATAAGACCGAATAGTTGTTAAGTAAACAAATGATTATTTTATCTCGCCTTCTTTGCAATTACCGGAAGCATCTATGTGAAATGTTGTTTTTATATTCAACAGAATTAATGCTGGTAATCATTCATTTTTTATTTTTAAAATATTGTGTAGATTTTTTGAATTATTGCAAATATTATTAGTAATATGGTGATACTTACCTATTAACATTTCAATTTTGATTGAAAACACTTACACAAATTGGAAAATTTCATCAATATGAATTTATAAAAGATGAAGATGATATAATTGAAAACATAACACAAATGAGTTGACTCTAATCTTCAAATATTTCAATTTTTTGCAGTAAAAAATGGAGAGAGGACTAGAGAACAGAGATAGAGTAGGTGTTCAAGATGCAGTTTTGTTGGAAAACTACACCGATGAAGCAGAATTCATCAACAACCTAAAGAAGCGCTTCAAGGAAAATTTAATATATGTGAGTACAATCAGACTAAAAACTATACTTCATTCACTTTCTTAAAGTATCCCGGGTGGCCATGACATTCTGACACATTTTACCGTGTATATTTCGAAAATGTTCGGTTAGAGTCATTTTCTTGTCAGATAACTAAGCAAGGTTGTCCTTTCTACATAGAATCGCAGTTATAACGTATTCATCGAAATGTTTCTTTATTTTGGGAAAATATTGAATTTGAGAAAATATTATGTGAATTCAATAATTCCAAAGACCTGATGGCGAATGTTGAAGAAACTGGTTTCTATTGAAAGTTCCATTGTCTGAAGTGGTGGTTGTTCTCTTCATCCCAATAATGACTGTTATGCCTATTGAAAGAACCATTCTTTGTGAATTTAAATTCATCTGTCCAAATTATACAGTCCAAAAAGTTTTCATTCTCTTGAAATCGAATCATCATAGCTTCGCAAAACTCTGTTCTCCTGACGAAATCAGTATCCTTCAAATGCTGTACCCTATTGAATTTATATGGGTGCATTTTATGTTTTTTTAATATTCTCCAAACACTCGATTGAGATAATCCCAGATCAATCTCGGCATCTTTGAGAGAATTTTGAGGATTCACACGAAAATATGCAAGAACTGTAATTTCGTTGTTCTCATCTTCTACTACACTTTTTTCTCTGTGTATAGTTTTCTTAACGAAAGATCCGACATTTCTCAAGTTTGTCATGGTTCTGTTAATGGTATCTCTCGTTGGTCTGGGTCGGTCAGGAAACCTCTCAATGAACAGTCGAATCGTTCTATCTACAACTTTATTACATTCTCCATGAAGTAGAATGAGATTTAAATAATCTTCATTGGTAAAATTAGGCATAGTGATCGATTTTATAACTTAATACGAATTATCACCAAATTAATAGTAAACACAAAATGCTACTGAATAAAGAGGAATTTGGCAGATGTAATTAATGATATCTATCATTGAAAAAAAAATTTAAAACATGGTAAGTTTTTGCATATGGTTCATAAGGAATTATTTATTTATCACTGAAGAGAAAACCGATGGCCGATTAGTTGAAATAAAGAGGTTTCCGATACAAATTCGAATCCAAATTCGCCATCTATTTAGGAACAACCTGTAACTTTTTTCTCTTGCATATTAGGGTAGTAAAATCTAAAACATGGTTTAAGTAACAGTTCCTGAAAATTTCCTCTTTTTGGCGTGAAGGGAAAAGAAATAGCTGAAAATTCAAGACGAAAAACAGTTTTTTGTGAATAACTCAGAAAATATCCACTTTAGGGCAAGGGTGTGATGCATACACTCACATTATTTTTTAACGTAGATTCAATATCTGCCATAAAAAAATGGGGTTCTAATTTGAAAAAATTGATTTTTCACGATTTTGTCATCCCTAACTTTGAAAGCGATTTTTTCACCCCCTGTATCATGAATCGCGATTTCGATTTTTAAAGTGGATACATCAATCTTACATCTTGAAAAATCTCAAAAATGAAAATTTTCCATCCAAAAACCTCGAAGTTATTTTTGTTTCAGCGGAGCTCTATTTTCGATTTTTTTTTCGAATTTTCCCGCTCAGAGTAATTTTCCAACCAAAACTGAAAAATGTTACATCAAAATAACTTGAAATTTTCTAAGGAATCTATTTCTGCAATAAAAAAAATGGTGTTCTAATTTGAAAAACGGAAGTTGACGTCATTTCCGGAAAAAACGGAGGTGCTCATGCCTTGAAAATATTTTAGATTTCATCAGCATCGTGAAATACTTATAAGTGCTGAATTTCATGAAAATACGTTCAGTAGTTTCCCGTATAAATATGGGTGAGGTTCCTCGTGAAAGACCCTGTATTTCACGTACATGAACATGGTTGAAATATTCAGTTACGCTCTTTTCTTGTACGGAAATCAAGAATCGAGTGTTGAAATTTAACTGAAAAATAATGGACAGAATAGTCCGTTACTTTGTGATAGTTCATTCGAAAATAGAATAAAAGTACTCGAATAACCCGACAGAAACCTATGAAATTTCCCACTTTTAAAAATTCTCAAGAAATAAGCCTACAGAAGACATTTTAATACCCTTTTGCACAACTTGAAATGCTCCAGTAAGAAAATGTGCCATAGTTAAACCTTAAAAGAACTAACTCCATTACAAAGTTGAAAAAGAGTAAATATAAGTTAGCCTTGTAACATCTCTGAGAATTATTTGACATTTCACGAGTACCAACCTGCGTCAAGTAGAACAAATCTTGATAAACCTAAATCTTGGCCAACCGGTATACTTTATAGAAGTGAATGGAGAATATTTTACTGTATACAATAGTAATTTTGTGAATGAAAAGTCGAAAAACCAGTTTTTATCGACACCTAAACATCTTGCTCTATTTTGATTATCGGCAACATGACATGGAGATGTAATTAATTGGATAACTGCAGTAAATAACTACAGTATCATCCTTATCTCATATTTGTACCGGTAATCAGCGATTATTACCCTGATTATAGGTGCCTATCTTCAGCTTGATTGTATGCAAAACACTGATATCAAAAGAATTACATGATCATAAAAGAACAACTAAGTTTACACTTCCACTTCACTTTTACGACTTCTCTGAAAAGTACCCAACGCGATGCAATTTGCATATCATTTGTTTTAAATCGAAAGAAACAATAGCTTTTTGTTCGTTGTGGTAAATGCTATCACCAACGGTTATTGGTTCTTTAACTGCTTATTGACAAGAATTTTAAAATTAAATAAATTAATTGTATTTGGGAAAGAGATTAAAAATACTTTCTCATGAGGTAACCTCAGAATAACTAGGGATTCTAGGGAATGTACACTGATTGTACAGGCAATAAGAGAATTGAAAGTCTGAGAGCCTGGTCCTCTCTGAACGAGTACATCTCATCAGCGAACCTATCTAGAGATGTAATGATTAAAAAAGTAAGCATTGAGAAGAACTTTAAAGCTAAGTAAAAAGGAAGAATGGAAAAATGAATACAATTCCCAAAATTTCAAAGTAAATACCATTGAAATGGTATACAGATCGTTCTTAAACAACTATAGTAACCGGTGCTGAAGTATACAAAGCAAGAACCAAGTGTATAGAGGGTGGGCACAATTTATTGTCTACGGAAAGAATCTCGAACTATAGCAGCTAGAAGAAAAGTGATAGCATATTTTCTAGCTCTTTTTTCCTGAATAATCCTAATATGAGCCTAATATGAAAACTGATCCAGTCTATTGTGCATAGATTTTGAGTTATGAACGAAAATTGAGAAATAGTCGTTTTCAATAACTCTGAATAACTCGCTTGTTTGAAATCATATTCGAAATCTGTTGTTACATTCTACCTGCACTTTTTTAGGAGTAATTCAAATACAATATAATTGAATTTTTTGATACAGCTATTATCGAGAAACGAGAAGGATTTATGATTTCTCGAATGTAAACTATAGTCGAAAGTTATCTTATCTTGCTACAAAATTTTTGATGATTTCAAAAATGTATCATAATGTGTCGTTATTCACATAAATATTAAATGAAAAAAAAATTGATAAGGACCGAACGAGAATAAATTCGCTATCACAAAAACGCCTATATCTCTTGAAACAATTGAGAAAAAAATCAAAATTTGATCATAGTTAGCTTTGTTATGAACGTCAGAAACATGTGGAACATTTACTTCATAGATATTTAATTTCTCTGTCGCAAAATGTCAAGCGAAATGAAAACACGAGAATTCATACTGAAACTTTTTCAAAATAATCAAAAATGGAGCTTCAAAAGAATCGCAAAAGAGGCTCGCGTTCGTCCGGAAACGGTATCAAGAGTTGTTAAGCGCTTCAACGAAGATCTTACAATTAACCGCAAGGAAGGAACCGGGAGGAAAAAGGGGTTTCATAGCCCAAAAAATGTGAAGAAAGCCATCAGCCTTTTTCAGAAGAATCCTAACCTTTCAGGACGGAAAGTGGCCCAAATAGTGGGTTGTTCGCAGTCAACCGTTCAGAAAATCAAGTCGAGCTGTGGGCTTAGAACACACAAAGTGCCAGACAGAAACGTTGTGAAGAATCCAGAAGCGAAATCAAGAGCAAAGAAATTAAAAAAAGATTTCTTGAAACCTATGTCTTGGCTGATTTCTCGCAACTTCCTGGTCATGAATTTTATACTGCAGATTCTCGTGGAAATGTTGACGAACAATTTCGCGTGAGGAAACAAGCAAAGTTTCCTAAAAAATTCCTGGTTTGGCAAGCAATTTGCACTTGTGGGAAAAGGAGCAAATTTTTCGTTGGCCAAGGCTCTGTTGACTCAAAGATATACATCGAGGAATGCTTGAAGAAGACACTTTTACCATTTTTACGTGAGCACGACGTGTCAATAATCTTTTTGCCAGATTTAGCTTCATGCCACTACACTACAGCAAGGCCACCAAGGAATGGTACGAAGCTAATGAGGTGGTTTTTGTCCCCAAAGAGGCCAATCCACCAAATTGCCCAGAACTCAGGCCAATCGAAAGATATTGGGCCCTGGTAAAAAGAGAATTGAAGAAGACTAAGAAATCAACGAAAACATTAGCGGAATTCAAGCAAAAGTGGAAGACAGCATCCCAGAAAGTGACTGAGAACACTAAAAGAAGCATGATGGGAAGAATTCCAGAAAAAATCCATGAATTTTGTAAAAAATAGTTTTGGTTTTTTTTATTGTAAAAACAGTTTTCATTAGAATTAGAAGATGATTCGAAAATGAGTTTGATTTTCGAAATCGGTCCAGTGGATCGAAAGATATAAGCGTTTTTGTGATAGCGAATTTATTCTCGTTCAGTCCTTACTTTTGTCTTGCTTCCCGATTCACTGTTGAATTATAAGTAGGCTGGCGTTGCCATAGCTGCCGTTGAATATATGCCTTATTTCTTGTGATATTTTTCAATATTATTGACCTTTTAAATTCCTTTCATGAATAGAAAGAAGATCATTTTTTTTTGATAATCAGATGAAATGAATGTTAATTTCTTCCCTTTACAGACATACATCGGACATGTCCTCATTTCGGTGAACCCCTACAAAGAACTCAACATATACGGACACAACAATATAAAAGCATACAATGGGAAACACTTCTTCGAGGTGCCACCACACGTGTAAGTTGAAAATATCATTATTAATATCTTCCTCAATTTCCAAGTTGAATTTTTCAGATTCGCTATAGCAGATACAGCGTACAGGTCTCTGAAAGAGGACTATATAGATCAGTGCATACTGATTTCAGGTAAACATTCCAAATGGTCAAAGAAAAATCGATATAACATAATTTTGTGTCTAGGTGAATCTGGAGCTGGAAAAACTGAAGCTTCCAAGAAGATCCTCCAGTATATAGCAGAAGTTGAGAATTCAGAAGACGTGAAAACGGTAAAGGAGAAGTTGATGGAGTCGACTTTACTTCTTGAAGCTTTCGGAAATGCTAAAACCAACAGGAACGACAACTCTAGTCGATTTGGAAAATACATGGATATCATCTTCAACTTCGAAGTTAGTAGTTGTTTGTCCTTCAATCGACCTTAATAAAGGCTCAATCACGATCGACAATCTCTTTTTTTCACAGGGAAAACCAGTAGGCGGTAACGTTCTTAGTTACCTACTAGAAAAATCTAGGATAATCAATCAGAGTTCTGGTGAAAGAAATTTTCACATTTTCTACCAGCTTTTGGCTTCCGCAACTGAAGAAGACCTGAAAGAATACCACCTATCCAGAAATACAAACTCGTATTATTATTTGACAGATGGGGTATATTATCCTTGACAATGATCAACAAAAAATCGTCTCCAACACCAATTTTTTCAGGAACAAGGAACGTCAAACGGTATCGATGACAAGAGCGATTTTAGTCACGTGAAGGAGTCCTTAAAGACCCTTGAATTTTCAGAAGAAAACCAGAGAGAAGTATTCTCGATATTGTCCGCTGTATTGAATCTAGGCAACATTACTTTTCATACTGTAGAAAATAAAAATTCTATTGGGAAACCAGAATTACTCCAAGTAGTCAGTAAGGTATGTATCTTTCCATTCAGAAATTATCTCTCTTCACTGCAAAACTACACTGCGCAAAAAAATTAACGCACATTATGGAAATCTCAAATTTATTCTACAACTGAAGGTGTTCTCAATGATAATTATTTTTATCAGAATTATGCATGCATTTGTTATCCACTTTCAACGTTTTTCTTGAATACAGATATTTTCTCCCAACAGGAATAAAAGAAGATGATATTATCAGATTTTGAATGTATTGGCTCCATTCTAAAATCAGTTGTTCTCGATCAATTCTGGTGATCAATAGTTTTTCATTCGTTTGATTTTCTACACTCGATCGCTATGCAAAGCGAAACACGCAATTTGACCCAAGAGTAATGTGCCCAAGCGGTAGTTTTGCAAGAAGAAGGGTGGACATTCACAAGAATCGCAGAAAGGTTTGGAGTTTCCCATACAAGTGTGTCCAGAATGTTGCAGCGATTCAGGGAGACAGGTATGAATGTCCGAAGACCAGGACAGGGTAGACCACGGGTAACAACTGCCATTCAAGAACGTTACTTGAGAGTTTCTTCGTTGAGACAACGGTTTGCAAACGCTCGCCTCCTTCAAAATCAGCCTGAGCAAACTCATGAGGTGCAAATTAGCACTCTGACAATAAGAAATCGCCTCTAAGAATATGATTTAAGGCCTCGTGTCGCGGCAAGAGGCTCAGCTCTTACTCCAGCCCATCGAAGGGCGCGTTTGGATTTTGCGAGAGAGCATATCCATTGGGAAGAGGCCGATTGGGAGAGAGTTCTCTTCACTGATAAGTCTAGATTCTGCCTCTACCATTGTGATCGACGTTCCCTTGTATACAGACGTCCATATGAAAGATATGCTCAGTGCAATTTCCTAAATACTACTGGTTTCGGGGGAGGATCGATTATGGTATGGGGTGGAATATCTTTGACTGCTCGCACAGACCTAGTGGTCGTTGATGATGGAGCTATGAATGCTGATAAGTACATAAGGAACATTCTTGAAGAGCATGTAGTGCCATTTGCCCCATACATTGGTGAAAATTTCATTTTTATGGACGATAATGCCAGACCCCATCGTGCGCGCATCGTTCAGGAGTACCTTGAAGAGGTTGAAGTCTCTCGAATGGAATGGCCAGCAAGAAGTCCAGATCTCAATCCGATTGAGCAAGTTTGGGACAACCTCAATAGAAGGCTGAGAAGTTCAGAAAATCATCCAGCTACTCTTAATGACTTGGGAATCCAACTCGGAGAAATCTGGGAAGGATTAGATCAGAACATTTTAAGATCACTCATTTTGAGTATGAACCGTCGTTGCCGAGCTGTAATTAACGCAAGGGGTGGAAATACCAAGTATTAAATCACTTATCAGCATTTCAGTATTTTGAAAATTGTTCATTTCTCTTCTTTCACATAAGATCCGGTGAAATCCTGAATTTTTCTTCCATTTAATGTGTCTTGTTTCGTTCAAAACCTTCCCGAGAGAACATAAAAAATAAGTTATAAAGTCAATGTAGAGTTAACTTTCATCAAAATTGAGATTTTCAGAATGTGCGTTAATTGTTTTGCGCAGTGTATATGATATGAGGTATTTTTTTAGCTTCTGAATTGCGAAAAACAAGACTTGGAGGACGCTCTCTTGTTCAGGACTGTGGAAACAGCAAAAGACGTGGTGAAAACTCCGCTTAATAGAGACCAAGCGAATTATGCTAGAGATGCTTTAGCGAAAGCAATCTATGACAGACTGTTCAGTTGGCTAGTACAGTTTATAAATGTGTCTCTCAAACCCAAGCAAGAAAGGAGGTTGTTATCCATGGGAATTCTGGACATCTACGGGTTTGAAATATTCAAGAAGAATAGGTGAGAAATGGATCGAATATACTAACTGACAAAGAAACTGCAACACCCAGAAAGAGCTGTTTGAATTTTTAATTTTTTTGGTGAAACATAGTTAGTATAGCAAGAAGTAAATGATTAAATTTGGAGAAAAAAATCGTGAAGGTTTTCTCATGTAAACATTTTTATTTGTTTCTCATTTGTAAACGTCAGTTTCCAAAAACACAATACTAATCAAGAAAGTAGTTTATTTTATCAAGTCACTAACTTGTAAAACTGACAGTTAACTTGCAAAATTTTTACAAGTTAGTGGTATTATTTACATTAAAAATTTTGTTTTATCGTCATATATGTTGAAAATCATGGTACAATTGTTATTTCCAGTAACACAGATTTTTGATGATGAAAGAGTTGATACTGATGATGATGAACCATCTGTTGACTCAGAAACTGCTGAACTCGAGGACTGCTGAACATTTGTACTCTCCTTACTACCAAATAATTTGCTAGACATTTCGATTTTTTTGTTGACCGAATCATCGACATAACTCATCGCAATTTCGGTGCTCTTCCACCCTCCTGCACGCTTTAGTGCTAAAATATCTCCACCCGAATCCGCAACCATAGTGGCTCCAGTTCTGCGAAAAGAATGGCCGGTGTATAACTCTGGATCTTTTAAACCTAAATATTTCGCTATTTGCTTTGGGACACCACCAATCGTGTGCTGGCCAGCATTAAGGGAAATGCACTTTCCATGTCGGTATGTCAAAAAAAATCTTAGGCTTTCTGTTCCAGGAGGCCGAAGATTTACATATTTTCTGTATAACATGCAGGGCTTGAAGCTGCAGCCATCATCGGTTATGGTGAATCTTCTTGTTGTTAAATTTTTTGTTTGCCGCAATGTCACAATAACGTATTTTCCCATATCTTCTACATCATTCATGTTTAAGGAGAGAATTTCGTCACATCGACAATATCTTAAATCCCAAATATTGTTACAATTTTCGCCAGCAACCACTGGTCATCAGGAGCATGTGAAAGAAATTGTTCAGCATCTTCTTTACTACCTTGGCCTTTTTTGGCGTATAACGCTCATTTTTTCGTTTCAGAAACGCTATTACCTTTTGAAATCTGCAAATGACAACTAAACGTCATATTTTTCAATAAATTTTTTAAGGAAAACAAACCTGCGAACAGGGGCATTTTCTTTCATTTCCAAGCAGCTTTTCAGCATAGACCATTTTGCCCATAAAGTATTAGGGCTGAATCTAGCTGATAGTTGATCCAAGTAGAGTAGTAGACCAACAAAACATCTTCAGTTACCCCAATCACACTATTTTTGTTTTGCCACTTTTTGAAGTCGTCGTATTCTCGCTCGTACCTTGAAGCTGATTTTGCAGGTAATAAACTTGAAGCTACACTGCTGGCTGCCTCAATAATTTCTTTTGGTACATTCATTTTCGCTTTCGCCAAAACAAATGTAAAGAAAGATGAACAGACATGTTCATGGCAACGCTTCCATAGCTTACGACATTTGCGACAAATTATTGAGGTTTTTTTGGAATTTATCTAACCTTTTTACAAATGAGAAACAAATAAAATATAAAACAATACAAGCAAGGTAACGGGTTTTACTGGCTCAAGGAGGTCATGCGAGTAGGTCACCTTTAGTCTTTATTCGAGGTAACATGACAGCGCTGCGTTACCCTCAAGAAATAGTGGAGCCATATGTTCTCCCTTACCTTAACCGGCTCGATAATCCATTATTTCAGGAAGATAATGCTCGACCTCATGTAGCCAGAGTTAGCTTAAACTTTTTTGAAGCGACCCATGTGAATCTTCTACCATGGCCGCCCAGATCCCCCGATCTTTCGCCCATAGAGCATGTTTGGGACATCATGGGTAGAAGGCTTGGAAATTTACCCCAGCCCCCACGGACTTTGGCGGCTCTAAGACATGAAGTACAGGTAGCTTGGGATAGTATCTCTCGAGAAGAAATATACCATCTTATTGTATCAATGCCAAGACGTGTTGGAGAGTGTATGAGAATCGCGGTGGACAAACACATTATTAACAAATTTATTAAAAAAATGTAAACCCTTTGTTTTTTTTCTCCAAATTTCAATCATTTACCCCTCGCTATACTATCTTTGTTTCACCAAAAAAAAATCAAAAATTTAAACAGCTACTTTTGGGTGTTACAGTTTCTTTGTCAGTCAGTACATTACTTGCTAGATTTGACCTTCACAATCAAAATATACAATTTGACCTTCACAATCAAAATATACAATTTGAATAAAAGCTCATAAAAATGAAGATTTCGAAGACAATTTAGATTTCCACGAATCGAAATAGACAATTCACCACATTTGTCATTTCAGTTTCGAACAACTCTGTATAAATTTCTGCAACGAAAAACTACAGCAACTTTTTATCGAGCTGACTTTGAAGTCCGAGCAGCAAGAGTATGAAAACGAAGGAATTGACTGGAACAAAGTTGACTATTTCGATAACAAAATGATTTGTGACTTGATCGAGGGAAAACACAAAGGTACTCCATGTCCCAATCAGGTTATCTTAAGTTTTATCCTCCATTCATTCTTCGCAGGAGTTATTTCTTTCATGGATGAAGAATGCTTGAGGCCAGGTGACCCAAGTGATATTTCTTTACTGGCCAAATTGGACAAGGAACTCGGACATCATGAACGCTACATAAGTCATCAGAAAGCTGATTTGAAGATGCAGAAAACGATGGGAAGAGACGTGAGTAAAATATCCAACTAACTTGTGGCTGAGTCTTCCAAAACGATCCTGCAAATTTCATTTTTGAATACCATGAATGAAGGTGTAACATTCCAAGTTTGTAAATCCTAGGAATATTATGAAAAAGAGAAAAGGGGCAACCCCGCTCTGAAGAGCTGAGGGTAGAATTACGTTAAAGGGGGTTTTATACTTATATTTTTGGCTTGTGATGTGATCGTTTAGATTGGTAGAACTCTATGTTATGTCGTAGTAATTCAGATTCGGAATAACTCAGATTAGTGAAATATAGGATGGGAAATAATGAGGTAAAATTGATAAATAAAACACTAGATTGGACATAAAGGTGGAACAAGAGCCCTTTATTCGTCCAGCGCCATAGTTCGGGGAACCATAGCCTATGAAGGAAAAACGAACGAGAATCAATTGAAACTCAAAGCAAAAAACCTTCTAGCATTACAGATGATATGTTCACAATCCATAGAACAATTATTAACAAGACGAGCACTGGTGATATGTACAATATGGAGCTTCCTATACTCCGGTAAGGTTATTACTGGCACAATTGTGATAGAAAGCAGAATCCAATACATCCAAAGTTATCCAAAGGTTATAGGCATATAGAGTGTGTCACCTGATTATTAATGAAATTTATAAGCGGTATCCCTGTAGTTCCTAGTGTGAGAATCCTTCCTTCTAAGCGTTATGTGTGAGATCATAGCAGTCGCGTTGGTTTGGAAGTGACGATAAACTCTTTATATTTCCTGTTAACTGATGAACGATGGCACCTTCAAAGCTTTCCTTGCTTATCGGGTACGCAAAGGGCCCGAAGGCGAGGCTTGGTTTACTGAGGACGTTCGTCAAAAGAACTCTCAGAGGATTTCTCACTGGCCACTGTTGTGGGGGATGTTTTCCTTAGCACAGGCGATATAAACAGTTTACCCTAGGCCTCCAAACCAGTGATATTTGTACGTAAAATATTATCCTAAAAGCAACAACTCCAAATGCCTAAACCATAATGTCGAGTGAATAGTTAAATGTGCAGTAATCCTTACGAACAGTATAAGAATATTCCAAATGGGTTGGTAGCAGAACAGAGTTCCACAATATTCAATAGAAATGCAATAATAAAATAGAACAAGCTTACATGAGATTAAATCCTGTTAAATGAAACAGTTATTTAAATGGAGATCGTGTACATACCAGATAACAAAGAAGCGTCTTTAAAATATACTAAAATGGCGGATTCCTAGAAGAGGAACTCCATTTCAACACTATTGTGAACCAGCATGAAAGTGAAAACACCCAGCACCCGAGTGAAAAAGTGAAGTAAAAAAGGGCCCTTCCATTCGTTGTCGTTTCGGAGGTTAGTTTTTCTTCCACCGAATCGTATTTCTTCGATGGTCACAGAAGAACAAGTTTACTTCATGGTGGATCTTAGATATGATTAAAATCTCCTATTTATAAAGATGCGAATTGCCTAAAGTATTGATTGAAGTCGTACTAATATTCATCATTCATAGAATTATAAAATAATATCAAATAAGTTCATTCAACGTAGTTCCACGTTTCGACAATAGACGTTGCAAAGTTGGAAGCCATGGATTCTGGCAACGGTGCATTTTATTTTCTTGCAGGGTAGGAAATTCAGATATGTTACAAAGGTTTCTTTATTTGAGAATATCAAATATTGTTAAGACACTATTGGAAACACTTATATAAGACTTCAGTTTCTACTAGTTTCTAACGAACACAATAATTCAACCAAGTGCTTTGGCAGGTGACATCAAAGCATCCAATTCTTCAATTTCTCTTTCCAGTCTTGCCTTAGTCTCAATCAACAATTGAGCACCCCTTGCTTACCTGTGTTGTTTTTCAAATTCCTTAAGTATCATTTTGTTCTTATCATTCCCTAGGAATTCTGTCTGATACACTACGCCGGCACAGTTACCTACAACATAAGAGGCTTCTTAGAGAAAAACAACGATCTTCTGTACAGAGATTTGAGGGAAGCTATGTCGAAATCCAAAAACAGCATTCTCAGCGCTGTATTTCCTGCCAGTGAGCAGAACAACAAGAAAATGCCGGACACGTCTATAACCAAATTCAAAAATTCTCTGAATGCGTTATTGCAGTCTCTGGTCAAGAAGCAGCCATCTTATATTCGATGCATCAAGCCCAACGACGAGAAACGACCGGGTAAGAAGAATTTGACGAAAAAATTATTTTTCCATAACGCTATACGAGGATGTATTGATATCTAGTTAGCCTAGACCAGTTCCATGCATGAACAAAATATTGCGATACCATTGTAATGGAGTCCGATTTTCTGATCATGAAATCGGCCTTCATTTTAAATTAATTTTTCCGGATTTTTATTTCAAATTCCTGCGTTTCATTTCCGTTCAGAATTAAACCGAGAAGATCGAATATGGTCCGTACGATATTGTTTTACATGCAGAGAACATAGTAAAAAGAGTCATAAGAACCACGTAGAATGTAGATAACGCCGTTTTTCTAGTTCATACGTACGATAAGCCAGATTCGTAGAAGTTTTTACCGGAGTACTTTTCTAGAAAAGTAGCATTTCTGCGCCTGCCGTTTCCGCCCCCCTCAGGGAGATTATGAAAGTCGATTTTCCCCTCATCTGTCATCCATTATTCATTTTTGCTTCGGCTTCGGTAGAGTACTTTTCTTTGCTTTTGCGTTTCGAATTAATCCTTTCCGATTTAAAAGTTTAGCGATTTCAGTAGTCAGCAATAGCCGACTTTCCGTCATTTGCTGCTAGTAGTAATTTCTGATTTTATTTTACCGAGTGAGCATCAGTGCACCGAAATCGTAAGTACCGATCCAATTCCTTTCAGTCCTATTTTTCTGTACCTTCGTTGAGTCTATCAAAATAGCTGTTACGTCGAGATCCGTATTAAACCTTCCTTTACTCGTACAAGACTCCCTATAGTACGTTTATCCGAGTAAGTCGGTGCTCGATTAGTGTCTGTCCTTTATGGAGAGTAATCTCATAGTCAGACCGGAGGGCCCATGCAAACCAATGCTATAGAACGTGCAGTCGAATTCCGATTCGGTACCGATCCTTCGCGCCCCTAGTTCGGTGCGTCCTGTTTGACCATTTATATTTAACCTTGCCAAACCCGACCTTTCTAGACGTGAAACAAGCTAAGTAGACAATATAACTCTTTTGAGTTTCCGAACTGAAAGAATATCGGACAAAAAGTAAGCACTGTACATTTTCATATCCGTCTCACATTTTTCAACTGTAGATTTAAATTCTCCGTTTAATTCAAATCCCCCCCCTTCTATTCTGGCTGACTCGTACCGTGAAATATTTCTTTTGAATGAATGCTCGCAGTCAGGCAAAACTGAACCATTTTTCTTTACCTGTGTATATTTGATATTTTGTTGGGATTAATGCATATTTGATGTTTTCTTGACATTATTGCATTTGTATCAACGAACAATAACTTAGTAGAAGTGTCAGTGTAGAGTTCTACGTCAAGAAAGTAAAACAGAGTTACGCAATAAATAAAAGAAAGATGTCCACCGAAATTGTAAAAATCGAAAAATTGGAGTATCGAGCCATCATCAATTACCTGTATTTAAAAGGGTCAAGAGGTAAGCAGATTCACGAAGATATGCTTAATACCCTTGGTGATCAATGACCTTCGTATGCGACCGTGAAAAATTGAACTGCAAGCTTCAAAAGAGGTAAATTTTCCATTGAAGATGATGACCGATCGGGAAGGCCAGTTTCTGTGTCAGTCCCCGAAAATATCGATGCAGTTCATGACATGATTTTATCAGACAGTCGAATTGGGCTAAAACGGATATCTGAAGAACTGAAGATTTCATACGAACGCGTTCATCATATAGTTCACGTCAATTTGGACATGAGAAAAATTTCTGCAGAATGGATCCCCAAATGTTTAAATGTTGACCAAAAGCTCACAAAGGTAGAAGCATCGCGTTCGATCTGTGCTCGATTCGAAAACGATGTAGACTTCTTACACCGAATTGTTACTATGGATGAGACTTGGGTACATTTCTACGATCCAGAAACAAAGCAACAATCGATGGAATGGCGACACTCTGGTTCTCCAAGACCTAAGAAGATTAGTGTCCAAAAATTTGTGGGAAAAGTTCTTGCTTCAGTTTTTTGGGATTGCCATGCAGTTATCATGATTGATTTTTGGATAAGGGTTGAATAATAACTGGAGATTACTATTCGATATTACTGACCAATCTTCGGGAAAAAATTAAAGAGAAAAGACGCGGAAAGCTATCCAAAGGTATTTTCTTTTTACGGGACAACGTTCCAGTACACAAATTTCATGTTGCCATGCAAAAAAATCGTGATTTAGGGTTAGAACAGATTTGGCTCCGTCCGACTATCATCTCTTTCCTCAACTGAAAAAAGTTTAAAAGGTCGTAAATTTTCTTCAAACGAGAAGGTAATAAAAGCTGTGGAGAACTGGTTTGCAGAGCAAGAAGAAACATTTTTTTTGAAAGGTCTAGAGACGTTGCAGGTTTGCTGTAATAAATGTATTCAATTAAGAGGAGAATATGTTGAGTAATAAAATGTTTTGACATTGAAATTTTGTTTGGTTCTGTAGTAAGCTAAGAATTTTTCAATATATCCTCGTCATTTGGTAAGCTGGGGTATAGATGCAAAAACCTTGGTTTAACGACTCCTAACAAAAAATCGTGGCCAAAAATTGTAGATCAGATAGGGCACTTTAGATTGTAGATCGGGTCCTACTTCCGTAATAATCCGCAATATTTCACGGTCGTGGCGCTATTACGGCAATGGAAAATAGCGCGACCCCTTCCGGGAGAACTTTAAAGTTGGACCCCATCACAGATTTCCCATCGACAAGAAAGTCTTGAAAAAAATCTAATCAATGGTAACACCAGGTGTTCTATGCATCTATAGCTGGTGCCATCTATGGTTGAATGGTCAAATGGTTAACCAACCCTTTTCGTTAATTTTCAGGAATCTTCGATGACAAACTCGTGCAACATCAAGTTCAATACTTGGGTCTCATGGAGAATTTGAGAGTTCGTAGAGCTGGCTTTGCCTACAGAAGGGTGTACGAAAAGTTCCTCCACCGGTACAAATGCCTGAGCAAACGCACATGGCCGAACTACCAAGGTCCTGAGAAAGAGGGAGTTCAAGAGCTCGTATGTTCTTTGGGGTATACTGGAGACGAATACAAGATGGGCAAGTAAGTATCAGGTTGATGGTGAGGATTTCCAGTTTTCAATCTCATGTCTCTATCAACTTTTCCAGGACTAAAATTTTCATTCGGTACCCTCAAACACTGTTTCAAACCGAGGACAGTTTCCAAGCTAAGAAACACGACATTGCTGCTATAATCCAATCGAAATGGAAAGGGTTGCTGCAGCGAAGAAAGTATTTGAGAATGAGATCAGCAGCCATCGTTTTCCAGAAGAATATCAGGAGGTACTTAGCGAAAATAGAAGCTGAGAGACGGAGACAAGCTGTTTTGGTCATAAGAAGGTATAAACAATATTCTAATCTATGGCTTTCTCAATAAGAGGTGTTATTTTGACATTCAAAGAAAAGACCCATTTTCTAAGATAAATGATCGGATATTTATTTCATTTCAAGGAGGAAGATATACCATTAATAATGGAAAATATCCGCCAAAATAATTAGCCAAATGTTGATTATAGATCGGCTTGAGTTCTTGAGTTAAGGGGCAGTATCACCTTTTGAAACGTGGTAAATCTCCATTCAAAAGTGGTCTCTTTATTTCACGAGTAAGTACCCTAATTTACGACGTAGAGACTTGATTTTTTTTAAATTGAAGCTGAAGAACGTCCCGAGGGCAAATAGTTTTCTTTTTTTTCGATTTAATTAGTTTTTCAATTATAAAAAACAGGGTAATCGTTAGATCTGGGGTTATTGAATATGTTTTTCATTTTTCATGCGTACAAGCTATATTTTTGAAATAATCATCATGAAAATTTTTGTTGTTTATAGAAGATTAAATTGCCAAGGGCAAATAGTTGCGATTTTTTCTAAAAAATGATGAATAACCGTCGGAAAAAAATCATTAAGTGTAGTTTCCAAAACGCTGAAGTTCCACCTGTTTTTTTTTAATTGAAAAACTAATTAAATCGAAAAAATCGCAACCATTTGCCCTCGGCAATTTAATCTTCTATAAAGTACAAAAATTTTCATGATGATTATTTCAAAAATATAGCTTGTACTCATGAAAAACGAAAAACATATTTAATAACCCCAGATCTAACGATTACCCTGGTTTTTTTAATTGAAAAACTAAATCGAAAAAAAGAAAACTATTTGCCCTCAGGACGTTCTTCAACTTCATTTAAAAAAAATCAAGTCTCTACGTCGTAAATTAGGGTACTTACTCGTAAAATAAAGAGACCACTTTTGAACAGAGATTTACCACGATTCAAAAGGTGATACTGCCCCTTAACCGAACTTTATTAGCCTTAAGACCCAAATCATCATACAAAAAACAGTTTAATGACGTTTGTGGATTGCCTTATTCCAAAGAACGACGAGGAATGGACAAACACGGGTTTTCTTCAAGCAGTTGTGTTCTGTGTAGGCTTTGTTACTGTGTCCTTACGCCACCTTAGGCACAGCACTGTTAATTTTTGACCCAACAGTGAAATTGTGGCCCCTGTCGAGGGGAGAAACTTTCTTTTCTAGCTTCGGACTTACCGGGTCCTAATCCAATGCTCTAGCCACTGAGCCAAGGGCACTCATAATAATAATAAATAATGAGTGTATCGTTCCATTTCAATCAATGGCATAGTTTCTACCTGTCGAATTCAAATGTCAAAAAGTGACAGCTGCAGAAGTGGCATCTACCGAAATAGCGGGCTATTCAAAATAACAACATATATTGAAAAAAAAACCTCTTACCAACACGCTCAAACCTGTCAATGTCAAACAATTTCAATTCTCAAAACTCCGTTTTTGTCCCCAGATTCATATACGGTTTCATAACAAGAAACGGTCCAACCAACGAGTACAACCACAAATTCCAGCAAATCACCAAGAAACTGTGGTTGATGAGGCTGTCCAAATTGCTACCAACAACCGTCTTAAACAAATACTGGCCACCCTGTCCAGAGATTTGCAAAGAAGCGTCCTTCACTCTACATCACTTACACCAAATGCATCTTTCAAGGGTGTACAGATTGAGCTTGACGCCCGAGAGAAAAGAACAGTTTGAGTTAAAGGTGCTGGCCGAAAAACTATTTAAAGGTAGTAAGTTCCGTCTGCAAACTTCTTGTACTCAAGTTGACAATTTCAGATAAGAAGAAGAGCTATAACGCGTCGGTTCCTGAGTGGTTCGTCACTGATCGGACGTCAGAGGTGCATTTTGGGTTGAAACAAAGCTACGCTGTTGGCATGACTGATGGGAAAGAGAGGGTGAGTGAAAAACTGTTACACAAGTTTTATGAAGTTGGGTATACAGAGAGTTCTACAAGCTCTATGACAAACCTTGATTGAAGGTAGCTGTGCTTCTTCTGAACATTTTTTTTTCTATGAACATAGGTCCGATTCGTTTTTATTTAGAAGATACAAGCATTTGAAAAATAATATTTTTATGTTCAAATCGTAATAATAAATGGAAATTTTGAGACTTTAAAATTGTTCCAAATGTCCACCTTCTGTTTGACTGCAAGCTTCACATCGACGAACTAAAGATGCCGTTGCACGTCGGATCAGATTTGGGTCACTTCGTAATTGGTTTGCTGCATCTTGAATTCTATCCAGTAATTGTTGATGAGATTGAATTTCAACATGATAAACAAGCTTCTTCATATGTCCCCATAAATGAAAATCTAAGGAATTTAGATCAGGTGAACGAGGTGGCCATTGTATTGGTCCTCTTTGACCTATCCATTCATTCGGTAAATGTTCATTCCCCCAACTGACTACTTGTCTCCTTCTATGTGGTGGTGCACCAAACCTCATACAGGGGATGACAAGAAAAACTTCGGACAAATTTTGCTGTGGCCTGGAACAAAAGTTTTTCAGCGCAGCCAAATAATTTTTATTCTCTTGGTTTCTCTACACTTTCCTGTACTAATATGTGAATTTCCAGTTTGAAATAATTTCATGTCACAGAGTTTTAGAATGTCAAACAAACGTTTTGCGATTTTGGAGCTGTTTCGTCAAGGTAGGCGTCAATGAGAAATTGTCTGTTTGCTTAATGTGCCTCGACAAACCGTGTCCGATGCAATTCGTCGTTTCAAGGAGCTTGGCCATGATGGTCGTCGTCCAGGAAGTGGTAGAAAACGCACTGTCAATAAACCTAGCAATCGCAACATCGTCAAGAAGCGAGTCAATCGAAATCCGAGGGTTTCCATGAGGAAAATAGCCTGTGAGATCGGTATCAACCGCGAATCAATCCGTCAAATCGCCAAAAAGGAACTCAACCTCAAGCCATACAAGCTCCAAAAAGTTCAACTCCTCACGGAGGAAAACAAGCGCGTACGACTCCAAAGGTGCCGCCAACTCCTTCGTCTCGCCGCCGGTCAGCAATGGGAGCGAATTCTCTTCACAGACGATAAGCTTTTCACCGTAGAACAATCCCAAAACCACCAAATATGTAGCTGTGTATCGCCGCCAAAGGAAGCCACTTCGAAACGGCTTGAATATATCATTAACAAATGTTCAAGTTCAAGCTATTATTATTTGTTGTTGTTTTGTTCAATTTCTTCTGTTTAATAAAGTTAAATGAAAAAGAGTTTGTCCGAGGTTTTTCTTGTCACACTGTATTTCTAACAATGTTGAGCTCTAAGTCATCAATAGTCAAAAAGATTGTGCTTAGAAAATTTTATACAAGTCTGTATTTAAACGATCCTTTATAACATGTACTGGCATCAAATCATATTCCTGAGCCGTAAAGCCCGTAAAAGAATGCATTGTTATTCAAAACGCGTACATCAAGTGTCAAATGAATAATTAAAATAACGTCAGTTACCATATCAACCTGTCGGCCTACTTAATCAAAACATGAAAATGAATTTTTTCAAATGCTTGTAACTCCTGAACGAAAACAAATCGGACTTATGTTTATTGAAAAAAAAATGTTCAAAAGAAGCACAGCTACCTTCTGTTTCTTTTTTCATTTGGGTTTTTATATTCTATAGGTTTGAATACTTTTTTACCCTGTAGAATTTTTATCTTTTGTGTTTTATTCAAGTAGTCTTAATTGTTTTATTGCAGTACTCTTCGTCAGTTTCGAAATATGACAGGCATGGTTATAAACCTAGAGAACGAGTAATCATAGTTACCAATGAAAATTTACATGTGATAGAAGTGAAGGGTAGTCCCAAAATGAAACACTGCCTACCACTGAAGAGACTCAGTTTGGCTGTTACGTCCGAAAATGATAAAATTCTCCTTGTGAAGATCCCAGAGGACCTTCTCAAAAAAGACAAGGTATTTTCAGTGAAATTTCCATGAATTATTCGATGATTACCGATAATCGACATGTACAATTTACTGATGAATTGAGCAAGACAGAGAATTTAATAATTAGCGACAAGGGTGGGATAAGTCATAAATTTTATGTTGCATTCGAGCAGAAATGTTACATTTATCGCAAATCAGGAAGATTTCAAAGCCGAACCATTTTATAAAGATGCATTTTCAATAGTTACACAACTGATTTTTTCATGATCGTGTTTTGTTGTAGACTAAAATCCTCAAATTTTATCCCAACAAATTTTGAATACTCTAGTGACATTACAAAGATATTTTCAATCTGATTCCGTTTTTCAACTTCGATTGAAGGCATTAAAATAATCTGAAGAAATAATTGTCCAATGTGTACTTTTGCAGGGTGACCTTATACTGGAAGTACCGCACCTTATAGAGACAGTCACAAGGATAATATCCATCACAAAAGATGAAAGAATGTTGATAATTGCAGACAAGAATTCGTAAGTACTCCCAATTCAAGATGACACTGAAATTACTCTATTATTTTTGTAGAATTGAACACACGATGAAACAAGGAAAACAGGGTGTGATTGACATAACGGTGGGAAATCCTGAAAGGATCCATAAGGATAAAAGTGGCCATTTACTAATTGTGAGTATTAACTCAACTTGTTAAAATTATAACAACAACATGAGAGTACCCAAAAAAAACATATGTTACTTTTATTTTTCGTTCAACAGGTTGCATCTCCATGATGAAAATATACTTCAGGGCCATTTTTTTGGCTGTAGCAACTGGTGGTCAAAGCCAAACCCACGAAAGACCGTTTTGATTGTTTTATAATTGTAAAATAACACGAAGTATTTATTATAAATGATTTTATGTTGTTGGTGCCATTATAGTATTATGGTTGTACTTTGTACTTATATTTTAATAAACTGAATAATTACACACTCCATAGCATTCCAGGGGCGGATATAGTTCTTTTTCATGGGAGGGGTAATGATTGCATATTCTTAATCTACGCCCTCGAATTAATGGATACAGCAATTTTGTTGGTGATCCGAGAAAAATTTTTTGTTTCAAAATACGGAAAAATATGGAAGTTTTTCCGGAATATCATTTCCTTAGATAGCCACCAAAGTTACTGTAGATTACGAATCTATCATAAGTTTCTTCCTAGGTTTGATACTTCAGGAATTTCCTGAATTTTCAACTTTTTGTGGAAAATTTCCGAAAATTTAGTTATTTTTTTATAGTCATTACTCGAAAATTATATTCCATGAAAAATATCTGATTGCATATTCTGAATCTATGCCCTCGAATTAGTATATCCAGCAACTTTGGTGGTGATCCGAGAATTTTTTTAACGGCGATCTTAAGAATACTACACTGCGCAAAAAAATTAACGCACATTATGGAAATCTCAAATTTATTCTAAACTGAAGGTGTTCTCAATGATAATTATTTTTATCAGAATTATGCATGCATATGTTATCCACTTTCAACGTTTTTCTTCAATATAGATGTTTTCTCCCAGCAGGAATAAAAAAAGATGATATTATCAGATTTTGAATGTATTGGCTCTATTCCAAAATCAGTTGTTCTCGATCTATTCTAGTGATCAATAGTTTTTCTTTCGTTTGATTTTCTACACTCGATCGCTATGCAACGCGAAACACGCAATTTGACCCAAGAGGAATGTGCCCAAGCGGTAGTTTTGCGAGAAGAAGGGTAGACATACACAAGAATTGCAGAAAGGTTTGGAGTTTCCCATACAAGTGTGTCCAGAATGTTGCAGCGATTCAGGGAGACAGGTATGAATGTCCGAAGACCAGGACAGGGTAGACCACGGGTAACAACTGCCATTCAAGAACGTTACTTGAGAGTTTCTTCGTTGAGACAACGGTTTGCCACCGCTCGCCTCCTTCAAAATCAGCTTGAGCAAAATCATGAGGTGCAAATTAGCACTCAGAATAAGAAATCGCCTCAGAGAACATGATTTAAGGCCTCGTGTCGCGGCAAGAGGCCCAGCTCTTGCCCCAGCCCATCGAAGAGGGCGCGTTTGGATTTTGCGAGAGAGCATATCCATTGGGAAGAGGCCGATTGGGAAAGAGTTCTCTTCACAGATGAGTCTAGATTCTGCCTCTACCATTGTGATCGACGTTCCCTTGTATACAGACGTCCACATGAAAGATATGCTCAGTGCAATTTCCTGAATACTACTGGTTTCGGGGGAGGATCGATTATGGTATGGGGTGGAATATCTTTGACTGCTCGCACAGACCTAGTAGTCGTTGATAATGGAGCTATGAATGCTGATAAGTATATGAACATTCTTGAAGAGCATGTAGTGCCATTTGCCCCATACGTTGGTGAAAACTTCATTTTTATGGACGATAATGCCAGACCCCATCGTGCGCGCATCGTTCAGGAGTACCCTGAAGAGGTTGAGTCTCTCGAATGGAATGGCCAGCAAGAAGTCCAGATCTCAATCCGATTGAGCAGGTTTGGGACAACCTCAAAAGAAGGCTGAGAAGTTCAGAAAATCATCAAGCTACTCTTAATGACTTAGGAATCCAACTCGGAGAAATCTGGGAAGGATTAGATCAGAACATTTTAAGATCACTCATTTTGAGTATGAACCGTCGTTGCCGAGCTGTAATTAACGCAAGGGGTGGAAATACCAAGTATTAAATCACTTATTAGCATTTCAGTATTTTGAAAATTGTTCATTTCTCTTCTTTCACATAAGATTCGGTGAAATCCTGAATTTTTCTTCCATTCAATGTGTCTTGTTTGGTTCAAATTCTTCCCGAGAGAACATAAAAAATAAATTATAAAGTCAATGTAGAGTTAACTTTCATTAAAATTGAGATTTTCAGAATGTGCGTTAATTTTTTTGCGCAGTGTATTTACGCATTATTGAAGCGGAGAGAGCAGAGTTGCCGGTTCAATTTAAAGTCCAATAATTCAGGTAATTAAAGTATTTCAATAATTCTTGAGTGTTCCTTCCACAGAGTCACAGCCAGTCCTTTTTCAGGGGTGAAAAATTGATTGCGGTCAATTCATATAGGAGTAACATATCATATTCTTTATTTAAAATACATTTAAATATTATACATATACCTCTATTACAATCTATAACATTTTAGAGCATTTCATCATTATATCTTACAATCTGAAATATGAAACCCTGAACTGTTTTTATTAGGTAATTATTTTATCCAAACTGGAAGGAATTCGAGAAAAATTCGATAAGGTATTTCAGTTTCCAAATGAATCGAGAAAAAAGAATCATTTCGTCTAAAACATGGATATGGTCGATTATTCCTTAACGATTTCGTTTTAGACTTAGAGATTCGAAATTATAATAAACATTTTCTAAAATGAAATATTCAAATTTTGAAACAAAACATATTTTATAATAACAACATGATAAGTCTCCATTAAAAGTGTAATTTCCACTTAAACGAAACGATAATGATTGAAATAAATAATAAAAAAGTGTACAATAAACTCTGACAAAATATCACAAATCCACAACAAATATCTCAATAAAATTTCAACCTATCACAATTATGGATATCATTTAAGAATAATTCACAGGAAAAATTATTTCAATGAATTAGATATCAACAAGAATGATTCAACAACGATATAAATCCATTTTTTTCAGATCATAGATCTATCTGATAAAATACTTTCATATTCCCTAAATTGCCACATTATCAGGTCGTTTTCTCGCTTCTGCTTTAGAAGAATTCAGAAGCTGCTGAAGATATTGTGTAAGTTAAAGGTAACGATATCAGAAAATGGATAATACAAAAAACATAGATATTGAGCATGATATGAGTATGTAAATATATATTTCCATTGAAAATAGTTTAGAATTGACAAGATAAAAACAATTTGGTAGTTTTGAAAGGAACTGTTAATAAAAAATGAGACTAAATTCGAATTTATCCATCAATTGGTGAAGAATTCTAACATTTTCGTTCTGTTGTAGTGTGTTGGTTGTGTGTTATTTTTGTTGTTTTCTTTCACAACTTTTGAACATCACTTGATTGCTTATCAAATATTTATTCGAGTTAATCAAAATGGCAAATCGTCGAACTTTCTAAAGAACTGGTTCTACTTTTCGATATATTCAATCAACAATATTAAAATATGTTCTCGTTTTCGGAAACAAAAGTGTGATGGATATATTTATTCTCAATGTTATACAAAAATAGAATCATTCGGAATATTTCGTCTTAACTAATCAGTGATCGACGGGGGACGATTGTCCCGGTTGAGGATTTCCAATTGTTGAAAGGGTCGGTTTTGGCAACTGATATCGACGGGCGCTCAGCGACCTCTCCAATGCAGACTGATCGGTCTGAATTGGATAAGACGTCGATCTTTTTGCAGAACGGCAACTAAAATTCCATAAATCGTTAGAGAATTAAAACACGCATGTTGTATCGAACAAAGCTACACACAACACCAAACTTTGAAGGAATTGTCTAGTATTTTACATAAAAAACGTGTTCCAGAAGAGAATGTTGTGTGATATCGAAAGAGTTTTGGTGTTTCATGAACCCTTAATTCCAAACAGAACGCAAATAGTGCACCAACAATGTCAGCTCTCATTTTTGAATAGGGAAAAGGGGTCAAGCAGCACCTTGTTGGAAAAGCACCACAATTTCCTGCATGAGTGTTGTAACATATCTGAATTTCCTACCCTTCAATAAAATAAAATGCACCGTTGCCAGACTACTCCATGGCTTCCAACTATGCAACGTCTATTGTTGAAACGTGGAACTACGTTGAATGAACTTATTTGATATTTCAGTTTGGTTTTCATCCATTCTATTTGTTCAAATTAAAGTACTTATCAGAAACGTGGACAGTTTATTTCTCTAATTAAATCTACAGAGCCAACGTTTCGGAGACAATATTTTCTCCTTCTTCAGGGCTTAAGATTATTAATTATTCAGAGATTTAACATTTGGGTATCTGTAAGATCTACAATTCATAATACTCTAAAATTCGAAAGCTTTCTAGCAACCAACAACGATGTAAACGAGATAAAAAATTATTTACATCGTTGTTGGTTGCTAGAAAGCTTTCGAATTTTAGAGTATTATGAATTGTAGATCTTACAGATACCCAAATGTTAAATCTCTGAATAATTAATAATCTTAAGCCCTGAAGAAGGAGAAAATATTGTCTCCGAAACGTTGGCTCTGTAGATTTAATTAGAGAAATAAACTGTCCACGTTTCTGATAAGTACTTTAATTTATTTGATATTATTTTATAATTCTATGAATGATGAATATTAGTACGACTTCAATCAATACTTTAGGCAATTCGCATCTTTATAAATAGGAGATTTTAATGATATTGAAGATCCACCATGAAGTAAACTCGTTCTTCTGTGGCCATCGAAGAAATACGATTCTGTGGAAGAAAAACTAACCTCCGAAACGACAACGAATGGAAGGGCCTCTTTTACTTTTTAGTTTAGTTTTTACTTTTTAGTTTATAAGTCTTTGCTTTTACTTCACTTTCACTCGACTGCTGCTGTCTGTTTTCACTTTCATTCTGGTTCACAATAGTGTTCCTTTGAAATGAGTTCCTCTTCTAGGAATCCGCCATTTTAGTATATTTTAAAGACGCTTCTTTGTTATCTGGTATGTACACTGTCCCCATTTAAATAACTCTGTTTCATTTCACAAGATTTAATCTCTCATGTAAGCTTGTTCTATCTTATTATTGCATTTCTATTGAATATTCTGGAACTCTGTTCTACCACCAAACCATTTGGAATATTCTTATACTGTTCGTAAGGCCTACTGCACTATTCACTCGACACTATGGTATAGACATTTGAAGTTGTTGCTTTTAGTATAATATTTTACGTACAAATATCACTGGTTTGGAGGCCCAGGATAAACTGTTAATATCGTCTGTGCCAAGGAAAACATCCCCCACAACAGTGGCCAGTGAGACTTCCTCTGAGAGTTCTATAGACGAACGTCCTCAGTAAACCAAGCCTCGTCTTCGGGCCCTTGGCGTACCCGATAAGCAAGGAGTGCTTTGAAGGTGCCATCGTTCATCATTCAACAGGAAATATAAGGAGTTTATCGTCACTTCCAAACCAACGCGACTGCTAGGATCTCACACATAACACTTGGAAGGAAGGATTCTCACACTAGAAACTACAAGGATACTGCTCATGAATTTCATTAATAATCAGGTGACACACTCTATATGCCTATAACCTTTGGATAACTTTGGATGTATTGGATTCTGCTTTTTATCACAATTGTGCCAGTAATAACCTTACCGGAGTATAGGAAGCTCCATATTGTACATATCACCAGTGCTCGTCATATCAATAATTGTTCCATGGATTGTAAACATATCATCTGCAATGCTAAACGGGTTTTTGCTTTCAAATCCAATGAGGAATTGGATTTGGTTCGTTTTTATCCCTTCATATGGCTATGGTTCTTCGAACTATGGTGCTGGACGAATAAAGGCTCTTGTTCCATCTTTATGTCCAATCTAGTGTATTTTTTATCTATTTTACCACATTATTTCCCATCCTATATTTCACTAATCTGAGTTATTACGAAACTGAATTACTACGACATAACATAGAGTTCTACCAATCTAGACAATTACATCACAAGCCAAAAGTATAAACCCCCCTTTAACGTAATTCTACCTTTAGCCAGCTCTTCAGAGCAGGGCAGGATTCATTTTTTCTTTCCCTTATCATTAATGTTTTTAGGATTTACAAACCTGGGATGTTACATAGGGTAGCGGCTAGAGGGGTAGTGATATCGAATTCATTTTTCGACCCGTCCGAGCGTTTTTTCCATCTCAAAGATCCAAATTCGGAGTGTGAAAGTTATTGATGGAATACTGGGTCACTCTGTATAATAATAAAGCGATGAAAAAAAAACTCATGCAGGAAATTGAATTGCCTTTCCAACAAGGTGCTACTCGACCCCTTAGGTTCCCATATTCAAAAATGAGAGCAACTAGAGGGGCAGTGATATCAAACTCATTTGAACACCCTTATTTGTCCCCCTTTCAACAAAATTTGACCTGTCCGAGCGTTTTTTCGTTATTCCATCCCAAAGCTCAAAACACGGGGTGGAAAGTTATGGATGGCCTAGCGTGAATAGGTAGGTACAGACCGTTTTCAAGGGTGATTCGTTTTTCTAATCTTTAATGTATGCCAAGGGCTTTTGCTATGGGGGGAACTAACTATTTCTTTAACGAAAAGAGCGCTCGAAAAACATCTAACTCTATTTAATTTTTGTCATTTTTGGCCATAACATATGTTTAAATGAAGTAAATTTCGATATCCAACGAAATATCGGTAAAATACAGGGAATTCCTTGTAAGTTTCGTTGGTAGAATTTTTATTTAAGACAAGAAAACACAGAAGCAACACAACAAGCACAGTATAGCAACCACATCTAATTATAAGACCGATTTCGAATTCAATTTTTGTTGTCGAACCTTCCATATGATTTGTGCAAGTGAATTTACCTTCAGAGATTCCATATGAGATCGGAATTTGTTGAGTATGGATCGGGATTTTGTCTAAATTCAGGAAAAAAGACCACAATATAAACTACCACGAAGAGGGTGAGATTCCTTGCTCAATTTTCAGAAAAAAAAGTTCTCATAAACATGTTTTCGAGATACAGGGTGTAGCAGATGTACAAGGGAGTATTTGAATGGAAATTAAGAAAACAGGTGGATTGCACGATGGGGACATGAGCCATGACCAGCCAGATAACCAGACTTAAATAGTTTAGATCTCTTTTTAAACCAACTGGATTTTTATGACAATTTTGATTTTTCTGAGGATTTCGACAGAATCGTTCCAATTTTTTTCTCGAAATCAGTAACATATATACGACAAAACTACAAGAGACCATAAAGATAAGTAAAACAGTAAAGCTTCTTCTTAAAATTTTTCAAACTGATAGTGGCTCACCAATATAAAGTTCTGAACGAAAACAAGGAACAGTGTTCCAGAAAAACAC
Source organism: Adalia decempunctata (assembly GCA_951802165.1). Classification (NCBI taxonomy): domain Eukaryota; kingdom Metazoa; phylum Arthropoda; class Insecta; order Coleoptera; family Coccinellidae; genus Adalia; species Adalia decempunctata. The sequence continues at coordinate 1,411,954 of OX637695.1, read as the reverse complement.
TGTAGATTTGCAATCGGAATTGACACGTTACATGGTGTTGCCACTGAATTGTAATATCAATGCCAAATTTCAGTTGGATATCTTGTGGAATGCAGAAGCTATGAAAAAAAACGTGAAAAAAATTAAGTTTGACACCCTGTATCTCGAAAACGAAAAGTTTGCGGTCTTGTATTTGTGTGACTTTTTTCCTTAAAATTATCCAAGGAATCTTCCCTCTTCGTTTGTACCTTTAATTTGAGAAAACACCATGTATGGCTTCTACAGGGTTCCCCATAATAGACTACCCATTTTATTATACAGGGTGTCCCAGAAGTCCCGCACTTCCTTGAGGGGATCGAAAGTGAAAAATATTCTAAGCCCAAATATCCATGTTTGAAATTTTTTTATAACGTAGTTAATTAGTTATTAATTAATTAAAGTGCGCTACAGAAGAATAACTAGTCAGTAGGGGCGCGAGAGTGAGACGCCAGAGCTGCTGCCGGCTTTTCACGCATTAAACCGAGAATGGCGTCTCACTCTCGCGACCCCACTGCCTAGTTATTCTTCTGTAGCGCGCTCCTGATGGGTCACTTTCATTAATTTTTAACTAATTAACTACGTTATCAAAAAATTCCAAACATGCATATTTGGGCTTAGAATATTTTTCACTTTCGATCCCCTCAAGGAAGTGCGGCACTTCTTGGACAGCCTGTATTATCAAATTGCCTACGAAATAACTAAATGAGTTGTTTCTGTGGGAATATCTTCTGTAGTCTTTGGGGTTTAAGTTAATTATCAAGGTGGATGTTCAATGTAGTGTGTTTTTATTTCAAGTTGCACTTGAAAATGGTTTCACTTTGAGAACTGAAATTTTGTGGGTAAACTCAGAAAGGATTGGAGTTCTTAATGAAATACTTGAAATCGATTTCATTCCGAAACTTAATTTTTTTTCCTTCAAAAATAGAAGAATATGAGCCAACTCATGCTTCTATTTGATTTCAAAGGAAAGACCCATGAAAATAGTTCAACTTCCGATTAAAAGTGAATCTACAGATAATTTCGTTCAGAAAATCAACTTGAAATACGGAATCGGCAGAGAATGGCCAAATTCAAATATATGGCGGGAAATAGTTCCTGCTTTACCCACATATTCACTAATTTCATAGTTCAGCGATTTTCGGATAGAGAGCGCCATTGTACATTTAATTCATAATCAGAGAGATATTCATAGAACATTATAGTGATAATGTAAGTTCTATGGGGATTTTCCATAAAATGCACGGTGGCGCCTCTATCGGATTAGTTTACTCGCTCTGAACGGCGACCTCAAATTAGCCAGATATTTTTAAGTTATCATAAATCCCAAAGAATTAGCTGGAATTTAGTATGATAATAAGTTTGCTTTGTTAACTGAAAAAAAATTAATTCAAGTTAAAATGGGTAGCCTATTATGGGGCACCTGTACATCTTTCACACATCGAAGGGATTTCCAATTAATTTGGAAAATTTAGCTATCTGAAAGTTCAAATGTAGAGTTTTTCAGCCGTGGTCAATAGAAATTGCTCCTACAACTGTCGTAGGCGCATCTTCAGAGATTTCTCGGTTGTAACCCGACGAATGACCGCTCCGAACTGTTACAACAATAATATCATTACCCAGAAAGCAATTACGTTTTTTTCTTCGTGAAATATGTCGAAAAAAATCCAAATTTCTCGATGGAAAAAATATTCAGCACAAAAAGTATCGAACGAAAGGGCAGGGTACAAAGTGAGTGCAAACTAGGGAATGGTACAGTGCAAGTTAACGCTAATAGTTACCCCTTTCGTAAAAAAATATCATGTGCTTTATACATGAGACAAGTAAACCTTTCTTTTCAGAAAGCCACTGTTGAGGACCGGGGACGATACTACTGCGGTGTCATGGCTGAAACAATGATACAACCACATGCATATAAATCTACCGACTACCTCCCTATATATCCCAGCTACCACCGTATCTATTTTCGAATTCTCGGGAAGTGTGAACCACCAAGATAAGGACTGAACGAGAATAAATTCGCTATCACAAAAACGCTTATATCTTTCGAACCACTGGACCGATTTCGAAAATCAAACTCATTTCCGAATCATCTTCTAATTCTAATGAAAACTGTTTTAACAATAAAAAAACGAAAACTATTTTTTACAAACTTCATGGATTTTTTCTGGAATTCGTCCCATCATGGTTCTTATAGTGTTCTCAGTCACTTTCTGGGATGCTGTCTTCCACTTTTGCTTGAATTCCGATAATGTTTTCGTTGATTTCTTGGTCTTCTTCAATTCTCTTTTTACCAGGGCCCAATATCTTTCGATTGGCCTGAGTTCTGGGCAATTTGGTGGATTGGCCTCTTTGGGGACAAAAACCACCTCATTAGCTTCGTACCATTACTTGGTGGCCTTGCTGTAGTGGCATGAAGCTAAATCTGACCAAAAGATTGTTGACACATCGTGCTGACGTAAAAATGGTTAAAGTCGCTTCTTCGAGCATTCCTCGATGTATATCTTCGAGTCAACCGAACCTTGGCCAACGAAAAATTTGCTCCTTTTCCCACAAGTGCAAATTGCTTGCCAAACCAGGAATTTTTTAGGAAACTTTGCTTGTTTCTTCACGCGAAATTGTTCGTCAACATTTCCACGAGAATCTGCAGTATAAAATTCCTGACCAGGAAGTTGCGATAAATCAGCCAAGACATAGGTTTCGTCGTCCATCACGCAACAGAAAAAATTTTTCAAGAAATCTTTTCTTAATTTCTTTGCTCTTGATTTCGCTTCTTGATTCTTCACAGCGTTCCTGTCTGGCACTTTCTACACTTTGTATGTTCTAAGTCCACAACTCGACTTGATTTTCTGAACGGTTGACAGCGAACAACCCACTATTTGGGCCACTTTCCGTCCTGAAAGGTTAGGATTTTTCTGAAAAAGGAGGATGGCTTTCTTCACTTTTTTTGGGCTATGAAATCCCTTTTTCCTCTCGGTTCCTTCCTTGCGGTTAATTGTAAGATCTTCGTTGAAGCGCTTAACAACTCTTGATACCGTTTCCGGACGAACGCGAGCCTCTTTTGCGATTCTTTTGAAGCTCCATTTTTGATTATTTTGGAAAAGTTTCCCTATAAATTCTCGTGTTTTCACTTCGCCTGACTTTTTTCGACAGAGAATTGGAATATCTATGAAGTAAATGTTCCACATGTTTCTGACGTTCATAACAAGGCTAACTATGATCAAATTTTGATTTTTTCTCAATTGGTACAAGAGATATAAGCGTTTTTGTGATAGCGAATTTATTCTCGTTCAGTCCTTAATCGCTTTAAAACTTACCTTTTACGGCGGTAAAAACTCTGTCCTGGAAAATTAAAGTATCCCCGTGGAATGACCATCCTAGCGTTTCCCTGAGCGGGTCTTGAACCTCCGTAGGCCATCAGGGTGTTCAAATGGACCGCGTAGCCCTCGGATAGTATCACCGCTTGAAGGTGTTGCTTTTTGGAAGCTTTGCCGACTATGAATATCTGCTTGGGTTTGAGGCCGATGGAACTGTAGACGTTTATGTCTTTGGCACTGCCGTACGCCGCGTGTATCACAACTCCGTGGTTCTGTAGAAGAAAAATGGTAAAACTGATGAGGTTGTTGTCGAATTTGCGAAATCTTTAGGCTATAGAGAAAGGAGACGCGAGCAACAATGACGATGGTTGACAGCCGATTCGACAGCTGACAGTTGCTTTGAGGTTAGTTTCGTTTGGTTATTAGGCAATCCAACGACCTGTCAAATTCTTTTTTGAGGTTAGTTGGTGGGCAAACAAACCAAATTTAGCTTTGTTCATGTAGACATTGAAACCGTTTATTTGCTTGAAAAATTGTTTTATGTGGACATTTTTTTGATATTCTAGTCAATCTTACTCTTAGGAATATCAGACCAGTGAAAATTATTTAAATTAAGTGCATTTTCAATTTAAAAAAATGCCATAAATGTGTGCCAAAGTTCGATGTGCAAGTCGTTCAAATTATGAGGATTTTCTTGAATATTTTGGAACACCCTGTGTGTGTAACTTGGTGTATTTTACACATATTAAGTGACTTATCAGGAAATAAAAGGAAATTGGGTCAGCAGTCATCAAGACTTGACAATATCGAAGATAAGAAACTAAAGTGAATGTGTCTTCGTAGACACTCAAATAAGCAGTATTCAGTTCATGTAAAATGTGAAACTGATGAATATTTAAATTTATATCATATGAAAGGATAAAGAAGTTACAGGGACCGAGCTCTGATTAATATTCCTTCTCCAATACTTTCTCTTCAATCTCTCCAGGCTCCCAATAATAAAAGTTGTAATCATATGATTGAGCGAAATTTTCTTCGTCAGTGATACTTCAGGATACTTTTTGATATTAGAAATCACAAAAACTCACTGGTTCACTCATGAAATGCATATAAGATAATAAAATTCCTCATATTTACTGCAAGCCAGCGACCTGTCAGAAACGTTTTGAGGTTGACAATGGAGGCAAAAACACGTGGTTTGGATTGCCTAATGGACCAGTCCAACGATCTGTCACGATCAGCTGTTTGAGTGACTGCTGGGAGCAAACAAACAACAAACCGATTGTTTAATCTGTGTTTTTCACGCAATTGCTTCATTTTTGTCTTATATAAGCATGCTACTATTTTGTTGTGTGGTTAATTGGGGAAGTAGAAGACCTCTTGGCATTGTGAAATTCTTTAAAATTTCTGCTACTTCAATTTCACCCATAAAATACGACTAGATGGACAGACTGTTGAGGAGATAGTTATCAGCTATTTCAAGACCTTATTACACTGAGAAGAAATTGAAAAATACTATCGAATATTAAAAACATTTTATTACAGTTAGAGCCACCTGATATTTGCGAGTTTTGTATTCTAATGTCCTCAAATTGTACCTTTGTCATGTCTTCAATGTATACGTATACTCCATTCACTTTTATTTAATCACATAGGAGGTCTTGGTTTCGTTTTCAGGAGGTGGTGCACCTGATGAAAAGCACAGAACATATGATGAAAAGTCAGTGCGCGGACAGAAAATATCGTTAATGACAAAACGACGTTGTCAGTTTCTTTGTTTACATCAAAGTAAAAGTATCAAAGATATTCCACATTTTGTTAGGTTTACAAATTGTTCGCAGATTTTTGGTATTTAATCGATATTTGCAGGTGAGTTTTTCGTCGAATATCCAAGATTAACGTATGTTTATTGTTTGGAGCGTGACAACGATTTTCAAGACCAGGACGAATGTTTACATTTCGAGGTTGAAGGGGTACACGGGAATTTCGTTGAAAAAGCTGTTATTCGGACAGATATCGCAGTAGATGGATCGGATGGAGCCTCTAGAGGTCGATTAGGATGATATTTTTCAGGTTTTCCAAGAAATTTGGCGATATCTGAGCAGATTTGCAAAAGTTAGGTACCTCACTAATGAGGTGGAACTCAGACCTAATTCTCCTATAAGAAACGCCTTTCAAAGGTCGAGATGGTGAAAAATGTATTCTATAGATGAACAAACGCAGCCGAGTTTTATATCCCAACATTGATTTTAAGGAAGTTATCAACAAAATGAAATTGACATTATTTTTGATTCTTGTAATTACCTATCAATTCATCTTATATCTTTGGGTTGATTTTTTTTTAATGAATTCTTGATTAGAATCAACAATTGATGGCGTCAAGTCTTGAACTTTCAGTTCAAGAGGATAATAAACATTGAATCTTCACAAGCATGCATATGAAAATTATGTGAAAGCAATGTAATTTTCTCTTCTGTTTGCAATTTTGCGAAAGAATTACTCATTTTGAATAGTCCTTGATATTACACAATGTTTATTCACTTAAAAATTGGTATCACAACAATCAAACTGAGAGAAAATGATAGTAATAATAGAGTTACACTCCAGCAGAAATACTGTTTCCAAATTTTTGTTATTTGTTTGCGCCCAGCAGCCATCTTGAAAAGGTGATCAGCTGTTTTGTTGGACCAGAGCAAGGCGTACAATGCTTTGAATATTTCATCGAAATACAGTGCGCGCCAAAATTATGGAACAAATTCATTTTGTCAGAATAACAATATTTCGCAACAACATCCTGAAACAGGTCAAAAAAGTACCACATGACCCACTTTCAAAAATTCAAAAAATTTAGAGGGTTAATGGGGATGGCACAGGGTGCAACAAAAATCCTTCAGGAATGCATAGAAATTTGGTAAAAGTGAAACAAAAATTGACCCGTTTCAGGATTTTGTTGCCAAATATTTTTCTTTTGAGAAAATGAATTTGTTCCATAATTTTGGCGCGCACTGTATAGTGGCTCTCATCATCATAACCAGCGCGTTTGATTCGACCAACTCTAAATGATAATACGCGTCCCGTAAAGTTCACCCGAATGAAAACTAGCCAAAGTAACGCACCTTGACCAGGTTATTGAGGTAAGCAGTCTTTTGTCTTAACGGATCCGTTGTTATATTGTTAGCAAAAGCCACCAAACCATGGGGAAAGTTATGCTGCGATAACCAGGCTACCACCTTCCGTTGTTGCATCTCGGGTCTTCCAGTGATGTAAATAATCAAGTACCCGAGTTCTTCCCAATGTCTGCAAGAAAGACATTTTCATTGATAATATAAAGAATAAGAGTAAGAACAGACAAATACTGTTATGTAACCATTGAGTTTAAATATACATAGAGGTACATCGCCCTTGAACGATTTGAAGCACAAATTTTTGGCAGTTTACTGTCAACTTGAGTGGCGGCACATAGTAGCAACTAAACGAACTATGATCTGCTCGCCATTCATTTACAGAAATCTGTTGAGTATTTTTGTCCTCTAGTTCTAGCTAGGAGCATAGAATAACTGGAGGGAAGGCTTCATACGCTCGACAGATCATTTCGAACTGCCAATAACGGCGGAGGTTAGAGTTTCGTGTGACGCCCGATAGATAACGCTGAGATCGTTTATTCAGCAACATGTCAGATATCTTGTTCTATGGCGCTACAATTGCAAAGAATATAATGTGGCTGTCATTGTTATTGATACATTTATGCTTCTTTTTAATTGAAAATTGCCATAAATCATAACATAGACAATATTGATGACATATCATCGCTTTATTCTAATCAACTTTTTATGCGCAATTATATGGGAAGTCTGTGATCGGTAATAAATTTGTCAAAACAATATCCTTATCGGAAAAAGCGAACATTCAGGTGAGTATTACTATACGGGAAGACTGAGGTTTTATCTGTTCTCGTGTATCATACGCAGAATTGTATGGTACCCCGTTTACATTCCCTCTGCTAACACTTAGATTCGGAGCGGGAAACAGATTTTTCTTCCTATATTCAATCTGATCCTTGTAGCCATTTCTTTACACGTGCTATATGCATTATATTGTCGGATTTACGAAAAAAAGTATGTATTGCTTTCTTTCAAAAGAATATATATTATGATATAGTAATAAGTGGGACCTAATAAGTAATAACAACTAATAACCATTAAAGATAATTTTATTAAGGATAGCCATGTTGTAGGAACGAACGACGTTGTCGCCATCTCGTGACCTTGCGGCGAACTGACAAGTTCGGATGTTTTTGGCAGTTCATTTTCGTAGGGGAGCCTTCTCTCCAGTTATTCTATGCTCCTAGGTTCTAGGAATCATAGGCAAAATTAATTGTCGTTTAATCCCATCCAAAAAATCAGATGTGATGAAATACTGAACATCCCACATTTCCATAGAAATAGTGCTTTATAGTTTATCTACTCACCGTCAGATGCCAGGGTAAAAATCTTCGATTCTCTGAGAGAAACTTGCCCCTCTATGAACGGGTAAAGGAACTACAATAAAATCAGCTTCAAATCGTTCAAGGGCGATGTACCTCTATGTATATCTAAACTCCATAGGCGCATTCGGTATTCCCTTTCGGAGATGGATCGGACACAGAACATCCAATAAATAATTCGGATCTCTCTCTCTCTCTCTCTCTCTGGCTGCAAGAGAGGAGAGAGAGATCCGTATTTATTAGATGTTCTGTGTCCGTTTTCTCTCGTTCCACTCCCGGATTGGTAATAACGAACGCAGTTCTCAGTAACTGAGAATCATGGACCTACCTAACAACATCGACTGCTCCAGCTCGAACTTTTGGGTCTTTCCCAGACACGGACACACTAGCGGTGAAAGACCCGTCGATACTGAACACAACGCATTCAGTTCTTGGCGGGACGACGGCCAAGAAGAAATCCACCGATGTATGATCTCCTCTTACTACCATCTGAAAAAGATTATCAGAAAACGTTCGATCGAAAATAATCAGAATAAGTTTCGATACAATTGCATATAAAATATTTTTAGTGACATGAAACTACATATTATACAGGTTTGGAAATATAAGTTGGAAACATATAGCCAATACTGTGTTAAACGAGTGGATGCATATTGTCTAGTAGAGCAATAAAATCATCAAAAACCTCGGCGCGATGCGAGAATGAATAAATTATTGACCTCACTCAATGACATATGAACTGCATAGAGACTAGAGGGAGCTCGAAGTCCCCACTCGTTGTCGCATCGCGGCGAGAGTTTCGATTATTTTACTGGTCCACTAGACCAGTGGTTTTCAACCTTTTTCATGATGCGACCCCCCTGGCATGTAAAAATATTTCGCGACCCCCCGACCCTTCGCGTTATTATCATGTGTGTTTCTGTATGTTACAGTGTTACAAATATTCATTCCATACATCGATGTGAAGTTAGCCACATCCACACATACACTCAAAGACAAACAATTGCTAATGGAAAAAAAATCATTACTTAGTGAAATGAGATGGTATTGCAACCAGATTTGGATGTGAGCTTGATTGGTTGATAAGAAATTGAATCCTGTTCCATTTGAAGACTTTCAAGACTCAGGGAGAGAGTTGTGGGGTTTGTTGGGGGTTGTTGGGGTGGTTCCTGGCAAAAATCAGAACTCGACGAAATGGAAGTGTTCCACGATGGGTTTCGAATATGGGTTTCTTGAATGCCGAAAAAATGAAATGTAATACCCCTCATAGTTTGTTAGCCCCCAGGTTGGGGGTCGTTAATAAAAAATGATGAAAAAAATTCATACCTCGACGAAATTGGAGTGTTTCACGATCATATTCGGAAATGTGTTTCTTGAATGCCGAAAGAATGAAAAACAATAAACCCCATAGTTTTTTAGCCCCCAGGTTTGAAGATACAGGGGGTGTTTTTGAAAAATTATTAAAAAAATTAATATCTCGGAGTAATGAGAGTGTTCCACGGACAGATTCGAATATGCGTTTCTCGAATGCCAAACAGTGGCGACGCCAGCTTTCGAAGACAGGGGGGGCCAAAAGGGGGTCGGAATTTTTTAGGAGGGGCCAAAGTAAATAGAAATACATCGGGAAAATTGAAAGTCTTAGAATGTCAAAAAATTCTAGGCGGGGCCAGCAAAATTTTAGTGATGGCCCGGGCCACCCCTGGCCCCCCTCTAGCGTCGCCACTGATGACAAAGGAATGAAATACAATAAACCCCATAGTTTGTTAGTCCCCAGGTTTGGAGATTTGGGGTGTTGTTTATGTAAAATGATGAAAAAAATTCATATCTCGACGAAATGAGAGTGATCCACGATCATGTTCGAATATGTGTTTCTTCAATGTCGGAAGAATGAAATACAAAAGATCCCATAGTTTGTTAACCCCCAGGTTTGGAGATTTGGAGGGTTGTTTATGAAGAATGGTGAAAAAAATTCATATCTCGAAAAAAGGAGAGTATTCCAGGATCAGATTCGATATGTGTGTCTTGAATGGCGAAAGAATGAAATACAAAATCCGCATAGTTTGTTAGTCCCTAGCTTTGGAGATTTTGGGGGTTGTTTATGAAAAATGATGAAAAAAATCCATATCTCGGAGAAATGAGAGTGTTCCATGAAAAAAGAATTGTGTCATTTGATTAATCCAAAACAAGCACAACCTTCGCATGAGTCTTGGGAGTTTATTCTTTGTTAATTTGTTTGTACATATTAACATACAAATGTTTATGAGTATTTGATTCTGTTGAAATTCTCTTACTAAAGTTCTCTCAACCTCTGGCGACCCCCCTACAGAAGCTTCGCGACCCCCCAGGGGGTCGCGACCCACAGGTTGAAAAACACTGCACTAGACAATAGGCATCCACTCGTTCAAAGCTAAATTGGCTATGTTTCCAACTCCTTTGTCCAAACCTGTAAATCACAAAACAATAATAAAAATAAAAATTATTGAATTGTAATAATGAACGAAAACCAAACTACACTGCGCAAAAAAATTAACGCACATTATGGAAATCTCAAATTTATTCTACAACTGAAGGTGTTCTCAATGATAATTATTTTTATCAGAATTATGCATGCATATGTTATCCACTTTCAACGTTTTTCTTCAATACAGATGTTTTCTCCCAGCAGGAATAAAAAAAGATGATATTATCAGATTTTGAATGTATTGGCTCCATTCTAAAATCAGTTGTTCTGGATCAATTCTAGTGATCAATAGTTTTTCTTTAGTTTGATTTTCTACACTCGATCGCTATGCTACGCGAAACACACAATTTGACCCAAGAGGAATGTGCCCAAGCGGTAGTTTTGCGAGAAGAAGGGTGGACATACACAAGAATTGCAGAAAGGTTTGGAGTTTCCATACAAGTATGTCCAGAATGTTGCACGGAGACAGGTATGAATGTCCGAAGACAAGGACAGGGTAGACCACGGGTAACAACTGCCATTCAAGAACGTTACTTGAGAGTTTCTTCGTTGAGACAACGGTTTGCAACCGCTCGCCTCCTTCAAAATCAGCTTGAGCAAACTCATGAGGTGCAAATTAGCACTCAGGCAATAAGAAATCGCCTCAGAGAATATGATTTAAGGCCTCGTGTCGCGGCAAGAGGCCCAGCTCTTACCCCAGCCCATCGAAGGGCGCGTTTGGATTTTGCGAGAGAGCATATCCATTGGGAAGAGGCCGATTGGGAAAGAGTTCTCTTCACAGATGAGTCTAGATTCTGCCTCTACCATTATGATCGACGTTCCCTTGTATACAGACGTCCACATGAAAGACATGCTCAGTGCAATTTCCTGAATACTACTGGTTTCGGGGGAAGATCGATTATGGTATTAGGTGGAATATCTTTGACTGCTCGCACAGACCTAGTGGTCGTTGATAATGGGGCTATGAATGCTGATAAGTATATAAGGAACATTCTTGAAGAGCATGTAGTGCCATTTGCCCCATACATTGGTGAAAATTTCATTTTTGTGGACGATAATGCCAGACCCCATCGTGCGCGCATCGTTCAGGAGTACCTTGATGAGGTTGAAGTCTCTCGAATGGAATGGCCAGCAAGAAGTCCAGATCTCAATCCGATTGAGCAGGTTTGGGACAACCTCAATAGAAGGCTGAGAAGTTCAAAAAATCATCCAGCTACTCTTAATGACTTAGGAATCCAACTCGGAGAAATCTGGGAAGGATTAGATCAGAACATTTTAAGATCACTCATTTTGAGTATGAACCGTCGTTGCCGAGCTGTAATTAACGCAAGGGGTGGAAATACCAAGTATTAAATCACTTATGAGCATTTCAGTATTTTGAAAATTGTTCATTTCTCTTCTTTCACATAAGATTCGGTGAAATCCTGAATTTTTCTTCCATTTAATGTGTCTTGTTTGGTTCAAAACCTTCCCGAGAGAACATAAAAAAAAGTTATAAAGTCAATGTAGAGTTAACTTTCATTAAAATTGAGATTTTCAGAATGTGCGTTAATTTTTTTGCGCAGTGTATGTAATAACAAAATTATTCAACGCTGATAAAAATGTGGCTAAACGATTACTCTATGATTCAAACTCGTGAACTCGATGCTCCGATGTCTTCTCACATAGCCTACCATTTTGTTTTGAATCTTACGCTGTGTCAACAAGTGTAATTGTGTTGACCACCGGGTATAAAGACTTCGGAAACCATCCAGTTATAATAAATTTATAGAATAATGGATTTTACTGGGATTCTTGAAACCGACATTAAAAACAAAATAAACAATTTTTCTTCAATGGCAGTTTTCTTCAACACCAATTCATTTCCCTCTACTTTGTTTACCTTGACGGGGTACATTCCGTAACCCAAACTCTGATCTTCGGGAATGGCGTACGTAATTCTACCGTGGCCGTCCGTGACTTCAGTGGAAAGATGAATCCATTCGCCGACCTGAACATCGCTCATGACGTGAATGTCGACCTTTTCCCCGGTGAGGGTGATCAAGTCTACAGGAGTGTACATAAATCTCGCCACCAACACCTGAGGAACTCCGTCCTTGACGATCACGTCATTGGCTCTATGGTTAGCAGCTACATTCTGAGGTAAAGAAGAAAACAACGGTTTCAGAACTTTCGACAAATAAAAACAGAAGATTATGTCGCTAGGATCATGCGTAATGTCACCACCACAGCAGGATAATGACAAACCGGATTTTGGCTTGTTAGACGCCATCAGTGCCATATAATCCAATACTACGGCAGCAACTAACTGAAACGGCAGAACTTATATCACTCCCTAGCAGGAACACTTGAGTACAGTTTTAATGTACAGTGTCCCACCCAGCGGGCAAATGTCTACGCTTCATTCCAGAGGTTCTTTCAAAGTGCTGTTTTAGAATGACCTTCACCTTCAATTTCACCGAAGTCCGTTTTCGCTGCCATTTTTCCCTCGGTTGACTCGGCGTGAAAGTCGCTTCTCTATCTTCGACGCCGCTGACAGGGCCAGTTTCTATTCCGCCTATTTGACGCAAGACGAATGCTACCACATCGCTACTTTCCCAGTAGCTGGCGTGGAAAAGATGTGGTAAGGCGTTCGTTGGAAAATTAGACAAACCTTCCGGACAGTAAAGGGCGTAGTCCATTCTTTTGTTGCCCCACCATTTCTGCTGCACTGAAATTGATTGTATTGTCAGTTTGAATTGGCATCTTCATCAACTAGAGTCGATATCATTTACTTGATCTAATGTTAACAGTGTTTCAATTATCACCAGGAATTCCACATATAAAGCAAAAAATAAAGAAGAAGCTGAATTGACGACGAAAATAAAAAACTGCTACAATAAAACTGCTCTACAAATTCTGAATTAGCAGGTTGAGACCTTGATCTGTCGACAACTGTTGGAAATTTTGGGCAAGGGCTTTTATTTTTGATCCAAAAGTAGCGGACCAAGATACTACCCTGTATTTCGAATTGAGAATGCTCAATTTTTGAATCATATTCTCAATTTACATGGAATTCCGATTCTAAAACAATTTATAATTTATCTGAGTTACTTTTGGAAGTAGGTCCATTTTTTCGTAGTCCACTTTCAGTGAATTGACTCATTGACATTTCTTGAAGAGCAAAAAGAGTTCTACGTCGAAACGTGGCCTACGCTAGGAAAAGGTCTACGTCAAAAAATGGCTAATGTCAAAAATAGGTCTCGTCAAAAAGTGGCCTACGTCAAAAATGGCTCTCGTCAAAAGGGGGTCTACCCCAAGAGGAAATCTACGTCAAAAAGGGGTCTACGTCAAAAATGTCTCACGTCAAAAAATGGCCTATGTTAAAAGGAGGTCTAAATCTATTTTCAAATTTTAGTCTCAATTTACATGGAATTTCGATTCTGAAACAATTTATAATTTGTCTGAGTTAATTTTTGGAGTAGGTCCCTTTTTTCGTAGTCCACTGTTAGAGAATGGACTCAATGACATCTCTTAAAGAGAAAAAAAATGGCCTACGTCAAAAGGAGGTCTAGGCTATGAAAAGGTCTACGTCAAAAAATAGCTTACGTCAAAAGGAGGTCTTCGTCAAAAAGTGGCCTACGTCAAAAAAAGGCTTACGCCAAAAGGGGGTCTACCTCAAAAGGAGGTCTACGTCAAAAGGAGGTCTAAGTCAAAAACTGTCTCACGTGAAAAAAGGCCTATGTTAAAGGAGGTCTGAATCAATTTTCAAGTCATATTCTCAATCTACAAGGAATTTCGATTCTGAAACAATTTATAATTTGTCTGAGTTAATTTTTGTAGTAGGTCCCTTTTTTTCGTAGTCCACTTTTAGAGAATGGACTCAATGACATCTCTTAAAGAGAAAAAAATGGCCTACGTCAAAAGGAGGTCCACGTCGAAAAGTGGCCTACGTCAGGAAATGGCCAACACCAAAAAGAGGTCTACGTCAAAAAGTTGTCTACGCTTTGAAAAGGTCTACGTCAAAAAATGGCCTACGTCAAAAGGAGGTCTACTTCAAAAAGTGGCCTACGTCAAAAAACGGCTTACGTCAAAAGGGGGGTCGACCTCAAAAGGAGATCTACGTCAAAATGAGGTCTACGTCAAAAAATCGCCTATGTTCAAAGAAGGTCTACCTCAGTTTTCAAATCATATTCTCAATTTACATGGAATTCCGATTCTGAAATAATTTATAATTTGTCTGAGTTAATTTTTGAAGTAGGCATTTTTTTCGTAGCCCACTTTTAGTGATTGAACTCATTGACATCTCTCAAAGAGAAAAAAATGGCCTACGTCAAAAGGAGGTCCACGTCAAAAAATGGCCAACACCAAAAATAGGCCTAGGCTAGGAAAAGGTCTACTTCAAAAAATAGCTTACGTCAAAAGGAGGTCTACGTCAAAAAATGGCCTATGTCAAAAAATGGCGTACGTCAAAAGGCGGTCTATGTCAAAAAGTGTCTTACATCAAAAAATGGCCTACGCCAAAAGGAGGTCTACGTCAAAAGGACGTCTACGTCAAAACATGGCTTACGTCGAAAGGAGGTCTACGTCAAAAAGTGGCTTACGTCAAAAGGAGGTCTACGTCAAAAGGACGTCTACGTCAAAAGGACGTCTACGTCAAAAGGACGTCTACGTCAAAAGGAGGTCTACGTCAAAAAATGCCTCACATCATAAAGTGACCTACTTCAAAAGGAGGTCTACGTCAAAAAATGGCTTACGTCAAAAATAGGTCTACGTCAAAAAGTTGCCTACGTCAAAAATGGCTCTCGTCAAAATGGGGTCTACCTCAAAAGGAAATCTACGTCAAAAATGTCTCACGTCAAAAAATGGCCTATGTTAAAAGGAAGTCTACGTCAATTTTCAAATCATAGTCTTAATCTACATGGAATTTCGATTCTGAAACAATTTATAATTTGTCTGAGTTAATTTTTGAAGTAGGTCCCTTTTTTCGTAGTCCACTTTTAGAGAATGGACTCAATGACATCTCTTTAAGAGAAAAAAATGGCCTACGTCAAAAGGAGGTCCACGTCGAAAAGTGGCCTACGTCAGGAAATGGCCAACACCAAAAAGAGGTCTACGTCAAAAAGTTGCCTACGCTTTGAAAAGGTCTACGTCAAAAAATGGCCTACGTCAAAAGGAGGTCTACTTCCAAAAAGTGGCCCACGTCAAAAAACGGCTTACGTCAGAAGGGGGTCGACCTCAAAAGGAGATCTACGTCAAAAGGAGGTCTACGTCAAAATATTGCCTATGTTCAAAGAAGGTCTACGTCAATTTTCAAATCATATTCTCAATTTACATGGAATTCCGATTCTGAAACGATTTATAATTTGTCTGAGTTAATTTTTGAAGTAGGCATTTTTTTCGTAGTCCACTTTTATTGAATAAACTCATTGACATCTCTCAAAGAGAAAAAAATGGCCTACGCCAAAAGGAGGTCCACGTCAAAAAGTGGCCTACTTCAGGAAATGGCCAACACCAAAAAGAGGTCTACGTCAAAAATGGCCTATTTCAAAAAATGGCGTACGTCAAAAGGCGTTCTATGTCAAAAAGTGTCTTACATAAAAAAATGGCCTACGTCAAAAGAAGGTCTACGCCAAAAAATGGCTCACGTCATAAAGTGACCTACTTCAAAAGGAGGTCTACGTCAAAAAGTGGCCTACTTCAAAAAATGGCTCACGTCAAAAGGAGGTCTACGTCAAAAAGTGGCATGTGTCAGTGGAATATGTCGAAATCAGAAAGTCATGCAGATTCAGAATATGTCAAAAAAACACGGTGGTAGCCTATGCGCAGAGTATGGTCGATTCCGTCAAGATTTGAACCATTTTCCTGGCCAGAAATTTCCAAGAGCCCTGTTGACTCACTCTGTATATCAAACGATGACTGGTGCTACTCTTAAAATTCGTGAAGAATTTGTGGAGCAGTTAGATAAACAAGATGATTTTAAAGGTCGTCAGAAAATTTCAGAGATGTGAATTTTCAATTTGATTTGACTACGCTGGCACATATGAAAAAAATAGGTAAATTTGAGCGCTAGTTCGTCCAAATTTTAAGTAGATCTGAATTTTCCAGATCATAAAATCAATTGAAAAAATTGTCAACTGTCAAGCGGTACAAAAAAGTGACAGCTGTCAAAAAATGACAGCAGTTTGACAGTTCTCGAATCGACGAAGAACATCTCTGAAATTTTCCTGAAGCCGAACGGAGAATCTTTCGAAAAAATGCAGAAAGGCGGCAAATCAGAGGCATTCCAACATAAAATTACCAACAGAACATCAACGTGTACTTACAAGCAGAAATTGCTTGAAGCGGTATATTATCAATCAATCCTGAAACTGTACTTTGTATCGAAACTTCAGACAGACGTCTAGGCTGCGCAGAATCGTTAAACATTTGGGGGTTCGTTTGGAGAATTTCAACTAAAATGTTAAACAAAAATAGTTTAGGTTTTGTAGGGCGTCTTTTTGGAAACTGTAAATTTCTGAACTGCTCAACGAAAAAGAAAATAACGATAAATATTGAGTGAAGAGTTGATATTTTCCCGAAAATTTATCAAAAAACAATTCGATATTACTAAAATTATAATTTTTCCAATTGGACTACTCGAAAACTTGGTAATTTTAAATCTTCAAGTATCAAGAAACATAAAGCAAAGTGCTCTGGCCACTAGCGACCTCTTACTAGTAAATAGGGAACTGAACCCATGCTTTGATGAAAATGAAAATAGAATATGTGAACTCTTCAAATCTAGAAGCAGCTGAATCAGTAAAAGTACAATTAAAAGAGGAAGCTTCAATCCAAAAGAAACTACGAGCTGTGAATACTTACGGAGATGGAGGGGCTGGCCGTTGCCCAGCGGATACTTTTCGTATCTCGGAACGTTAACCGGAGGTAAAATAGAAAATCTGGCGGACAAGAGCGGTTCCAATCGAGCTGCGACCGGATCCGTTGGATGGAACAGATTGTACACTTGAAGACAGTTGGGTCTTGTTATATTACCTGTGGAGTTATGTCGGCGATAAAATAATGCTAAATTGATTAGATCGAGGTGCCGTACTTGTCTTGTCTTCAGAGGTTGCGAATTTCCTATAAGCTAAGACTAGAGCGAGTGGACTTCCGAACATGAAGAGATCGGTTACGTCAAATTCGAATTTGGAGGTGCTGGACAGATCGCTGGTGGATGAGGATCTTCTTCTGGTTGGAGGTGCTACCAACAACCCCGCTTCGTTCACTTGAAGTTCATCTAAACAATACTCAGAAGGTATACAATATTCTAGTAATCATAAAACAATTCTGTATAAAAAATAATAAAACTAAAGGAATAAAAATTTATTATCCAATTTCTTTGTCGCTTAGTTGGCACAACTGAAAGAATTAACCAATCCAAACAACGTGATAATTAGGGAATCCAACGACCTGTCAAATATTTTTTTGAGGTTAGCTGGTGGTCAAACAAACCAAGTTTAGCTTTGTTCATGTAGACATTAAAACCGTTTATTTGCTTGAAAAATTGTTTTATGTGGAAATTTTTTCGATATTTCTAGTCAATCTTACTCTTAGGAATATCAGACCAGTGAAAATTATTTAAATTAAGTGCATTTTCAATAAAAAATGCCATAAATGTGTGCCAAAGTTGGATGTGCAAGTCGTTCAAATTATGAGGATGTGTGTGTAACTTGGTGTATTATACACATATTAAGTGACTTATCAGGAAACAAAAGGAAATTGGGTCAGCAGTCATCAAGACTTGACAATATCGAAGATAAGAAACTAAAGTGAATGTGTCTTCGTAGACACTGAAATAAGCAGTATTCAGTTCATGTGAAATGTAAAACTGATGAATATTTAAATTTATATCATATAAAAGGATAAAGAAGTTACAGGGACAGAGCTCTGATTAATATAATAATAATAATAATAATAATAAACGTCTTTATTTGATAGATAGTACATATCTACTCAGGGGCGAAGTCTAGCAGAGCTATTCAACTTAATCCCCCGAGCAGAAGCAGAACAATAAAATAACATATTCACTATGAAAACAAAATATTCCTTCTCCAATACTTTCTCTTCAATCTCTTCGGGCTCCCAATACTAAAAGTTGTAATCATATGATTGAGTGAAATTTACTTCGTCAGTGATACTTCAGGATACTTTTTGATATTAGAAATCATAAAAACTCACTCGTTCACTCATGAAATGCATATAAGATAATAAAATTCCTCATATTTACTGCAAGCCAGCGACCTGTCAGAAAATTTATAGGTTATCTGGAGGCAGGGCGCCACGTGGTTTGGATTGCCTAATTCCACCAGTGTTAACCTAAAAATGTCATTGACACGTCGCTGGTTAGCGATAAATTGAGAAATTCTATTATTTTATGAGGGAACCAGTGAGTTTTTGAGCTTTGTAAAATCAAAAAATATTCTCAAGCAAATCTGACGAAGAGAATTCAACCCACATCAACTTTTAGTGTTGGTAGCTCGAAGAGATTGAAGATGAAAGAACATTTATCTGAAATCTGTGACTTCTTTAACATTTCATGATATAAAATAAAAATATTCATCAGTTTTACATAAAACACAAACTGAATATTCCATATTTCAGTATCTACGAAGAAATGTTCACTTGAGTTTCTTGTCTTGATTGCTGTTGACGAAATTTCCCATCGTTTTCTGGTAAGCCCTTTGATATTTGGACAAATGCTCTTAATTTAAATAATGTTCACTGCTTTGATATTCCTGAGCGTAAGATTGAATGAAAATTTCTGAAAAATGTCCCCCATCAAACAATTTTTCAACCAAATGAAGCTGAATTACCATTGTTTGACCACCAGCACTAACCTCAAAAAATATTTGACAGGTCGTTGGATTGCCAACGACCTGTCAAATATTTTTTTGAGGTTAGTTGGTGGGCAAATAAACCAAATTTAGCTTTGTTCATGTAGACATTAAAACCGTTTATTTGCTTGAAAAATTGTTTTATGTGGACATTTTTTTGATATTTATAGTCAATCTTAGTCTTAGGAATATTAGACCAGTGAAAATTATTTAAATTAAGTGCATTTTCAATAAAAAATGCCATAAATGTGTGCCAAAGTTGGATGTGCAAATCATTCAAATTATGAGGATTTTCTTGAATATTTTGGAACACCCAGTGTGTGTAACTTGGTGTTTTATACACATATTAAGTGACTTATCAGGAAACAAAAGGAAATTGGCTCAGCAGTCATCAAGACTTGACAATATCGAAGATAAGAAATTAAAGTGAATGTGTCTTCGTAGACACTGAAATAAGCAGTATTCAGTTCATGTAAAATGTAAAACTGATGAATATTTAAATTTATATCATATAAAAGGATAAAGAAGTTACAGGGACAGTGCTCTGATTAATATTCCTTCTCCAATACTTTCTCTTCAATCTCTTCGGGCTCCCAATACTAAAAGTTGTAATCATATGATTGAGGGAAATTTTCTTCGTCAGTGATACTCCAGGATACTTTTTGATATTAGAAATCATAAAAACTCACTCGTTCACTCATGAAATGCATAAGATAATGAAATTCCTCATATTTACTGCAAGCCAGCGACCTGTCAGAAAATTTATAGGTTATCTGGAGGCAGGGCGCCACGTGGTTTGGATTGCCTAATAAGTGATTTTGTGGTGGTGACTTAGGTCAGACCGACTTTTCTGTTCCCAAATCTCAATTTACCACTTTGAGGCACTCTTTTTCAGTGGGGAGAAGATTTAAAAGAGATCTCGACCTACTTTGAAGGCGATACATTAAATTTACATGAATAATACATAATCTGTCTTTAAATTTTACGATTTCCGGTACTTTTTCGATACTGGTACCTAGTACAAATCATCACTGACCTTTATGAGAATATTCATTATCCAAAACACTGTTTTCACTGCCGTGCCTCGAATGTAGCTTAGGTACTCTACACAATGCATCGTAAGCTAAAATCGAACCGATAGAGTCCGCTATCAAGCACACCTGTCCACTAAATCCTTTGCCTTCTTCCGATCTCAAGAAATCTGCGAAAAAATTCGAAGGTTTGAACAAAAACATCCATCCCAAGAAAAAAAGACCATAAATTAGCCAACGATAAGAACATCACGATGATTATAATAAAATGCTGGTAAAGTACGAACCTTGATAAGCTATATTTGCTAAATTGATTGTCCTAGAAACAGCTTCAGTATATTCTGGAGGCGAAGAAGCCAAAATAGGTATAGCACCGATTGGTATTGAGTCGTGTGTTATTTGAGGAACATCCGTACACGAAGGAGACACATCAAAACTGTATGGACTTAAACTGAAAATAATCATCCGCCATTATTTGCATCTCGAAGAATACCTTCAAGGTAATCGTGCAAATAAGATGATTTTCAATCAGGTACTTACCTAGAAACTATCGCTAAACTCTCTGTACAAATCGAAGGACAAGAAACGAGACGTATTGCTACACGGCCAATCAGGGATGGATAATGCTGTCTCATAACTGATTCAAGAGCACCTCTTAACGTTGTAACATCGGATTTTCTCGCAGTCATATCGACGTTAGCATCTGAAAAATATCAACATTGTCGTTCGTACTCCCTCATAATTTTTTCACCATTTTCAAGATGGCGACAGAACGTGATGGGGTGGGGGAACAAATTTAAGTTTAAAATATTCTCTGAAAACTTATTTCCCCAACCGTTAGAAGTTTCGTTAAAATAGGATCAGTCATTCCGAAGATTACAGCTTGAAAGTATTCACAATTCTTCAAGTTTTCTTGTTCTCACCTTCTTCATTTCTGAATAAACGTTAATATAATCTGAAGAAAGTCTAAACAAACCAAATTCTGTATCTAGAAGTTTTTAAAACTTTTCCCTGTGACTTACGGTTTCCAAAATATATCGCTCGAAGGGTCATCCACCATTTTCCAGATGGCGGCTGAACGCGATGGAGGGGGAGAGCAAAATGTATTTTAAACCATTCTCCGAAAAGCCATTTTTTAAACTATTTCGAAGAATATGCCCGGCATACAGACAAAATGATTATTTAAGGTTGTATACGTTTAGATATCTTGCGAAAAGCTGATCGAACTCGAGAAAATTCGGTTTTTCGAAAATACAGAAAGAAACTCCGATTTCATCGATAAACATAGATTACCTAGTACGCTGCCAGCATGCATGACCAACAATAATACCGTCGTGTTGCATGATATATGTGCTGGGCTTGCACCGGGAGATTCTGTGAAACTGGCATCCAGGGAATTCACTTTGTTTGTCTGCATTGTTCTTTTCGATCCTCTCTCACTGGCAACTCTCTGTAGATATGACTGGGAAAATATACTATCGTCTGTAAAAATTAGTGGTTTTAAAAAAAAAATTCAAGATGGTACTTTTGGATGAGTACCATTTTCCTCAACAACTACAGGCGGAGAAACATTTTCATTATCCTCTGCACTAACCATTTCTAACGAGCTCCATTTCGCCAGTGAAGTAGTATCTGAAACGTTTTCAGAAATGAAACATGAAATATGAAGTATTTTGGTCGGTAAAAAGGACTTCGGCTAAATACTAGCGATAGTTCAATAGATCTCCTAAACCGAAGGAGATATTGAAACAAATAAAAAAGGAGAATGTTGAAAATTAATTAGACTTTGTTTTAAAGCATATTTGAATGAGTTTGGATTACCAGACGACTCTACAGGGTGTTTGAAACTTGAAGATTTAAGAAACTATTTGTTGCTTGTTTTTCTGGCTAAACTCAAAATGATATTAATTTTTATTGAAAATTAATTGAAATTAGTCAGATCTAATTTACCTTTTCACATAAAAGATCAATGAAATCGGACAACGAGGAAACTTATCAATCATTGAATTTGTCAAGTCATCTCTAATTTTCTATCAGTGAGCGTATAATTGAAATGAAAATGCCATGATTTTAAGTTAACAAAATATCAATATTTATTAATCACAAAATTTAAACAAGGATTCATAACTTCTATTCAACTACTCAGGTATTCAGGTACTACCTTCGCAATCGTAAAATTCTTCATCAGAAGCCGAATCTCTACGAAGCCTTGCCATCCTCCAACCACCCAATTCAATATTGAAGCTTTTGATTGATGAGGAACTTTGAGAGTTTAAGCCTTTAGAGCTTTGCCATTTTTCTTCAGTCCTGAAATTTTCGTTTCAGTAGGAAGAAATTGTCTTATAGCTTAAATCGGTTTCAAGGAATCAGACAATAAGATTTGAAGAAAGATTTTCGAATAAAACTCACTTCTGAACCAATTTGGGAGATTGACGCTGATCTTCGTCGGTACTGTGTTCACCATCCGAGCTGCCAGTCTGTATGACTGGTATTTCGGGCTTTTTAGGAAGATCGGGACTCTCTTCGTTTACTTCTATACTGCCAAACGTTGCTGCTAAAGTTTTTCCCGCATCTTCCTTTTGTGTGCTATTATTCAGATTGTCGTCTTCATCTGGAAGAAAATTAACATAACTCTGGATAACTCATGTCCATGAATTAGAAGTCCACCACCATGGTATCATTCCACCAGTGTTAACCTCAAAATGTTTTCGACAGGTCGCTTGTTAGCGGATATAAGAGGAATTTTCATCGGTTTGATATTCCTCAGAGTAAGATTGACAGAAAATATAAAGAAGTCCCTTTACTACAATTATTCATGCAAATAAACGTTTTGAATACATGAACAAAGATAAATTTCAATTAGGGAATCCAACGACCTGTCAAATATTTTTTTGAGGTTAGCTGGTGGTCAAACAAACCAAGTTTAGCTTTATTCATGTAGACATTAAAACCGTTTATTTGCTTGAAAAATTGTTTTATGTGGACATTTTTTTGATATTTCTAGTCAATCTTACTCTTAGGAATATCAGACCAGTGAAAATTATTTAAATTAAGTGCATTTTCAATAAAAAATGTCATAAATGTGTGCCAAAGTTGGATGTGCAAGTCGTTCAAATTATGAAGATTTTCTTGAATATTTTGGAACACCCAGTGTGTGTAACTTGGTGTATTATACACATATTAAGTGACTTATCAGGAAACAAAAGGAAATTGGGTCAGCAGTCATCAAGACTTGACAATATCGAAGATAAGAAACTAAAGTGAATGTGTCTTCGTAGACACTGAAATAAGCAGTATTCAGTTCATGTAAAACTGATGAATATTTAAATTTATATCATATAAAAGGATAAAGAAGTTACAGGGACAGAGCTCTGATTAATATTCCTTCTCCAATACTTTCTCTTCAATCTCTTCGGGCTCCCAATACTAAAAGTTGTAATCATATGATTGAGTGAAATTTTCTTCGTCAGTGATACTTCAGGATACTTTTTGATATTAGAAATCATAAAAACTCACTCGTTCACTCATCAAATGCATATAAGATAATAAAATTCCTCATATTTACTGCAAGCCAGCGACCTGTCAGAAAATTTATAGGTTATCTGGAGGCAGGGCGCCACGTGGTTTGGATTGCCTAATTGTTTGACCACCAGCACTAACCTCAAAAAATATTTGACAGATCGTTGGATTGCCTAATAGAATTAGTGGTGGTGACTCACCGAATTCATTTTTATCATCGCTTTGGCCCATTTTTCTTTTCAGAGCAAGTTGAGTTTGCTTTTCAATTTCTCTTATATCATCCATAGTTAAGCCATGCCACTCGTCTTGCCATGCCCATGCTTGTCTGTGTGCTCTTACCATCGTTTTTCTCAGTGCTTGAATAATAATTGTTTTATTATCATAATCATCAAGATATTGCAAAAATTCGACGTACCAACATCGTGTATGAATTTTTCTATTTTAGTCTGCATTCCCCAGTATCGGAACTCAACCCTGCAAAGTTTATAAGCGCACATCAGGGATTTTCCGTTGGGCAGTGGCTGAGGTTTTCCTTGAACCTGAAAAAAATTTGATCCATTACTTCGTTTTTTTTCGTCTGAAAGAAAACAGGAGAAAGGTTTTACCTCTCTCCAGTATTCGTCCAACCAATTCTCATTTAAGGGGCCCCTGCCAGTCTTTTCAGATTGAAAACAACTGGGATCTTCCTCTTTAACATAATCACCGCCATATAATTGATCTTTAACAACATCTATCACATCTGAGGAAAAAAAAAAGTTTGATAACGAATACTAAAAAAATTGTTCACTGGAATTGTCCAAGTAAATTCTCAATTTTCAGCATCATCTTGAGGATTAATTTTCTCACCTACAATTCTGTTCCGAAGGTCCGATCCTTCCAAGTTAAAAACGTTTTCCTGGTGCCCATTATCAGGAAAGTAATAGGTTTCAATTTCTAAAAAAAATTTTTCTACAAACGGACAGGTGTATCTTGTTTTGGTGAAGGGATATGCATTCCATGCTTCCTCTTCTACCATGAGAGCTGTCTTTGGTAAAATGCCTTTCAGCCATCCTGAAACGTACCAGATCGAGTAATAGACAATTGATTGATTTGTTCAAATTCATTTATCCTTTAAAACATTCTTGGTGAGTCTATAAATGAAATAAGGAGTAATACCTGGTAAGTGGCTTCCCACATGGTACATTTTATGTGTGTATTGTCCTTGTCCGCCAGGCCCATCGGTGTAAGGTTCATTCTTCATTATCTCAACCCCACTACCAGCACCACTGCTTTCTTGCCTACTTTTTTTCTGGAAAAATAATCAAGCGTGAAAACGGCTCAAGATTTCTTTGCAATCTACATTGATTAGAGCGAACTTTTTTTCTATACTCACAGCTATCATATACAACTGGGCAATACGGTACTCCTCTACAGTCAAAGGTAGAGGAATACGATATTCCTTGATGAGCATGACTGACGAAGGACTTTCTCTGTTTACTAAATTATGGAGACTCTCCAATTGATTCTCATTTCACTGAAACAAACTTTAACATTTATCAACAAAGAAAAAGTGATGCATATTTATTTTTTTATGTAGAAATTCGACAATTTCTAAAGTGAAAGCACAATGAAATAGATACATAGCCCTTTCTCAAATGGAAATTGTATTATAGAGGATTAGACGGTTTGACTCATTTGTGGAATAAGTTTTCACTGTTGAAGCCATATTTCTCTCATTAATTGACTTTACTCATTATCCTAGTAGGGTCAGTAAATAGAGAACAAAAGGAATGGTGTCAGAATAAGCAATAATGTTCTACCTGAAAATGGACTACCTAAAAATATTTTAATTCAATAAAGATTTATGAAGTGACCTTCGCCAAGAAAATTGGACTTAATACTATCTCAACACCTCCAAAATTCATATTGACTATTTGAGTTGAGGAATACTTTCACCCCTTGTCTTTGATAAGCATTATCCTTTGATCAGCGTTGCAATTTTGCGAAAAATGTATTTTATTTTTGATTTTTCCAAGATTATCTTTCGAAATCGCTACTGAAATTTATTAAATAAAACACTTTTAATAAGGTTTTCTGTTTTATTTATTGCATTACAACACTTGAGACTCAGATTTTCAGCAAAAACTATCTTAATTGTTAATGAAAAATCAAAAAAAGGGTGCCATCAACTCATCTTACCAGAAGCAATATCGATGGTTTTTTATGGTAGATCTTTCTGATCTTGTTGAAACATAACATACAAATGAATCTTCTTGAAAGCAATTATCAAGATGGTGAAATAGTATCAGATTTTCCTCATCTGGTTTTCCTCAATTAAATTAAATCAAAATCAAGCAACTCTTGACATTTTGCAATGAATTAGGTTATGTTTATGTTTTTGAAGTTTAATTTGAATCAAAAACGGCGCCCATTACAGTTTTCTGCGATAAACGGTTAGGTTAGAAGGAAGAAGTGCGATTTTGTGGTTTTGCGGTTTTCAATGAGGTATGTGATATTTATTCAGAATCATTTTTTTTAATTCCATTCTTCTGTGCTATGCTGTACATTCCAACATTTTCAATGTTAAAAAACGCCTGTAAGTAGCTATATATCAATTCATCAACGAAAATGTTCAACCCCTTAGACAAAGTTCAACCCTCTAAGATCAATGAGAAATTCATATTGATCCAAAATTCGAATACTGTTTTTCAAATTTAACCTGAACAAGGCAGGATATACCGAACGCAATTTTTATTTTTTCCATCAGGTCCTCTCACCATGAGTGAAAATATTGGTTCGATAAAATTACATCAAGAATCTACAGTGATTTCTGAATCTATTTCCATCCGTTCAATACGTATCTAAATAGAAACGTATATAATGATTCAAGGCTCAAGAGCATTCAATTCTCGAAATAAGTGAATCCAGTCTTTGATATTAACCGTTAGATAAATAAGCATTTGGAAGTAATGTAAATATCAGTAAATATCTCGACTAGATCAACGATCTTTTTTGAGCTCTTGTTCTATAAACCATAGATAAAACTGCAAACGCGTATTTTAGTATGTTAATTCGTTAGGTTTTATTTTGAAAAGTCCGTTATTTCGGTAGATGTCACTTTTGAAGCTATCATTTTTTGACATTTGACAAGTGAAAACTACGCCATTAATGAAAAAGGAACGATACAAACAAGCTTCAACAGCACATTTTTGGGTCGTCGTGAAGCACTTCGTCAAACCGCAATACAGAAATTGGTGGAAAAATTTGAGCTGTTGGGAAGAGTTAATGATGTCCAGAATAAAATCCGGGCACGTCGCTCTCGCTCAAGAACAGCCGAGAATATTGCTGCTGCATCCGAAAGTGTTGAAGAAACGCAGGTTTGTCCATTCCTCGCCGTTCTGTGCAATTAGCATTCCACAAAGTCATTTCCCCGTATTTTACATAAAGATTTAGGCTAATAAAGTTCAGTGAACACAAGAACCCAAGCCGCCGATCATTAACAACATCGTGTCTTTGCTGATTGGGCCCTAGAAATGCATGAAAATGATCCGGAATTCCATCGAAAAATCATCACCAAGATGGTGCTACGTGCCACACAAGCAACGAAACCATTGACTTTTTACGGTAGAAGTTCCGGGCCGTATTATACAGTGTGACAAGAAAAACCTCGGACAAACTCTTTTTCATTTAACTCTAAACAGAAGAAATTGAACAAAACAACAATAAATAATAATAGCTTGAACATTTGTTAATAATATATTTAAGCCGTTTCGAAGTGGCTTCCTTTGGCGGCGATACACAGCTTCAGACGCTTCTTGAAATTTTCGGCAATGGGCCGCAGCTCCTCGGGCGTTAATCGGTTCCATTCCCGGCGCAGAGATTGCTTCAGCGACTCCCAATTGTTGTGTTTTTCAGCACAAGTCCTGTGCTCCAAAATCGACCACACGCTGTAGTCCATTGAATTGAGATCCGGTGAGTAGGGCGGCCATTCTGCAGATGAGATGAAACAAGGAAAATGGGTCTTACACCATTCTTGCGTCATTTTCGCTCTGTGAGCCGGAGCGGAGTCCTGTTGAAAGGTCCAATGCGTATCGCCGAAGTACTGCTTGGCCCACGGAAGTACTACGGCCTCGAGGATGTCGCAGCGGTAGACTTCTTGATTGATTTCGACCCCTTGATCCACGAAAACTAAGGGAGTTTTACCACTGCCGCAAATTCCGCCCCAGACCACGACGGATTGCGGATTTTGACGGTGTTCGACGATGGCCGATGTACCGGGAGCCTCTACGGACCAGACTCTGTCGTTTTGGTGGTTGTGGGATTGTTCTACTGTGAAAAGCTTCTCGTCTGTGAAGAGAATTCGCTCCCATTTCTGACCGGCGGCGAGACGAAGGAGTTGGCGGCACCTTTGGAGTCGTACGCGCTTGTTTTCCGCCATGAGGAGTTGAACTTTTTGGAGCTTGTGTTCAGAATGTTGCAGCGATTCAGGGAGACAGGTATGAATGTCCGAAGACCAGGACAGGGTAGACCACGGGTAACAACTGCCATTCAAGAACGTTACTTGAGAGTTTCTTCGTTGACACAACGGTTTGCAACCGCTCGCTTCCTTCAAAATCAGCTTGAGCAAACTCATGAGGTGCAAATTTCCTGAATACTACTGGTTTCGGGGGAGGATCGATTATGGTATGGGGTGGAATATCTTTGACTGCTCGCACAGACCTAGTGGTCGTTGATAACGGAGCTATGAATGCTGATAAGTATATAAGGAACATTCTTGAAGAGCATGTAGTGCCATTTGTCCCATACATTGGTGAAAATTTCATTTTTATGGACGATAATGCCAGACCCCATCGTGCGCGCATCGTTCAGGAGTACCTTGAAGAGGTTGAAGTCTCTCGAATGGAATGGCCAGCAAGAAGTCCAGATCTCAATCCGATTGAGCAGGTTTGGAACAACCTCAATAGAAGGCTGAGAAGTTCAGAAAATCGTCCAGCTACTCTTAATGACTTAGGAATCCAACTCGGAGAAATCTGGGAAGGATTAGATCAGAACATTTCAAGATCACTCAGTTTGAGTATGAACCGTCGTTGCCGATCTGTAATTAACGCAAGGGGTGGAAATACCAAGTATCAAATCACTTATCAGCATTTCAGTATTTTGAAAATTGTTCATTTCTCTTCTTTCACATAAGATTCGGTGAAATCCTGAATTTTTCTTTCATTTAATGTGTCTTGTTTCGTTCAAAACCTTCCCGAGAGAACATAAAAGATAAGTTATAAAGTCAATGTAGAGTTAACTTTCATTAAAATTGAGATTTTCAGAATGTGCGTTAATTTTTTTGCGCGGTGTATTTTAATATCAAAATAACACCTCTCATTGAAAACCTTTCACAAACCTTTGACCTTATCCATAAGAATGAGCGCGCAAAAACACATCTCTTATAAACGTTTCGTAACAATCCCTTATTATGAAACGACTGGTGTAGATGCTGTATCAGTAAATGCGTAAGTTTTGAAGGTTTGCATAATATTCGCCTTGAATCCAATAAGCCCATATGGAGTTTACTAAGTTTATGTTGTTTTTTCTCAAACACAGTTAAAGTATGATCACTGAATATGACCTAGTTTGTTGATAATTTCTTGGATCTCATCTTCTATACGTTTTTGGAAGTGCTTCAGTGCTTTCAGCAATGATTATTTCATGAAGAGGTGTGATAAGCTGAGCTGTGACCTTCAATATCGAATTACGTGCTGGTAAACGGCTTCAACACATGAATTCTTCAAGCCTGCCACCTTTTTATAGCTCCCTACTCACCTTTACACTTATATCACTTAATTCTGATACTTTGAGCCACAAGTTTCCGAAAAGCTAATGTGTTTTCACCAGAACCAATCTCGTAAGTTATCATAAACACACGAACCATAAAGAATAAACTTACAATTTTCCAAGACGTCTCTCCTTGAAATGTTACGGTCCAAAACACTCCCTCACATGGTAAACCTCACACCCACAGCTGGCAAATTCCGCACGAAATGACAGGATGAATATTCTCACTTCTCAGCACGCGAACAATAGTGGTTTTCCCCAGTTTTCCTCACGCAGTTTCTTCGGGAGCATCCACAATCATCACGTAGGCGCGCGACCGAACTCGCGCTCTGTTTCTGATCAACTAAGTCGTCTCGACGTCATTCGGAGCGCCCCGACGACCTGGTATTGATCCAGAAGAACCAGCGAACGTGCAACTGCAGAGGGTTGTCTCTGTTAAGGGTAGCTGCTGGTAAAAATCTGCGTTTGGAGGGTCCCATCAAAGGTGAAGGTTCAATTTGAGGATCCTTCGAATCCTTCATGAACCAAGCGTCTGTTTTGAGCCTTTTCCAACTCTCATGCCTGTCTGTCAACTGCATTCACTTTTATAAAGTATCCCGGTTGGCCATGATTGAGGTTTATCAAGTTTTTTGACTTGAAACTGTCGCAGGTTGGCACTCGTGAAATGTCAAATAATTCTCAGAGACGTTGCCAATGCTAATTCCTATTCAAATAAACTGCTCCGCATGAGTTAAGGATGTTGATTTAAATTGCAAAAAATATAGTTTAAATAAGATTTTTGTGATAAAAATTCATATAAATATGATTTCAAGTTGCAAATTAATTTTAGCCTGTAGGTCTGCAGCGTTCACAGGGTGGTTAAGAAAAATCGAGTAAAATAACGAAATTTTATTCCCAGAGAATTCAAACATTTTAAGACTATCAATACAATGTATGGCCTCCACGGGCATCAATAACAGCTTGACATCTTGTTTGCATACTACACACGAGGTTGTTGAACATTTCTTGAGGAATTTGGTTCCATAAACGGGGCAGAAGCTCTCTCAGATCATTTAAGGATTCTGGGGTAGGTTGATAATTATCTAATCTTCTTTCGAGCATATCCCATGCATGTTCTATGAAATTCAAATCTGGTGAGTGCCGAGGAATTGGTAAATGTGGAATACCAAGCTCCTCGCGCGCATTCTCAAAACTATGGCTCCACGGTGCGGTCTAGCGTTATCGTCTAGAAATTGGAAAGTTTCACCAATAGCAGCGTAAAAATTTAGCACAACATTGTCAATGACATGCTTCCTATAGTGTGAGGCGGTCATATTCCCAAGACATATGTGTAGATCTGTGCGCCCGTTGAAACATATCCCGGCCCATACCATAACACTACCCCCTCGAAATGAATGGACTTCTTGGACATAGCGACGATTACGGGGTATGCGTGGGATTGTCCATACCCTTATTCTTCGAGAATCTGAAAATAGTCCATATCTGGATTCATCAGTGAAAAGGACACTACGCCATTGATCGTTCCAATTGATATGTTGCCTTGCTCATTCCAGTCTTTGACGTTTATGGTCACGTGTTAATGGAACTCCTCTTAATGGACGTCTAGAACCTAGATTCACCTCTCTCAAACTTCGTCTGATGGTTTCGATGGAAATTTGGACCCCATCTGCATTTTGAAGAGTATTCCGTAGCATTCTACACGTAGATGTAGGGTTTCTTCTCGCCGAAGCGGTGATGAAACGATCCTGAGCAGGTGTTGTTTTTCGTCGCCCACCAAGCCTTGGTCTTTCCAACACGGAACCTGTCTCCCTGAACCTATTTCAAAGTCGTGATATCACACTTTGGCTGACTTGGAGCCTTTCCGCTACAACAACCTGAGTGAGGCCACCCTGTAGCATTCCGATAGCCCTATTAGCCTCAGCGTTTGTTAAATTACGTCTTGGCATTCGCAGAAAACTCGTTTCAAATCGAAGCCGTTGATGAATTGACTTTATTTCAAAATAAGAACGTTCATGAAGCATATGCAAAGAACCAAACTTCAGAAAAAAGGCGACCAGATTGACGAAATGTCTCATACTGATTTTTATTGGATCGATTCAAGTTGTTATTGAGTTTTAAATGATTTTACAGCGATTTTCTCGAAGATTACATAGGTACTTTTAAAAATGATTGAATACGATATCCCTTACCTCTGTAGGCTTATTTCTAGAGAATTTTGAAAAATGGGGAATTCCATAGGTCCGTCTCAAAAGTCTCAAGAATAATCTGGATGCTTCCCTGAATTGTTATTCTCATCGAATCGCAGAAAAATTAATATTTCACTGATCGCAGGACAAGTTAATAATGTTGTCAGAATTTTCATCAACTAGGAGAATTTTCATTTGGGAATCACTGACCTAGTAAGTACTAAAATCTCCATGATGGGAAAACGTTTGTTGTAGATATGTGTAATAATGAGGGAGATAAAATTGAATTCTAAAGAGCATGACATTTCTCAAAGATCCTGAAATTATACATTTTATACGTCCAGTTTCTATTAAAATTTAATTGTTAGTGTTCCATCCGTCAAGAGAATATTGAAAATAAATGTCAATGAAATACAAAACTCAGAAAATCGAAGAATGAACTAATTTTTCTGGAAATATGGATTTTCAATTTTAGATTTGTTCGTACGAAGCTCAGTATTTTTGTTAAGAAATACAGGGTCTTTCACGAGGAACCTCACCCATATTTATACGGGAAACTACTGAACGTACTTTCATGAAATTCAGCACTTATAAGTATTTCACGATGCTGATGAAATCTAAAATATTTTCAAGGCATGAGCACCTCCGGTTTTTCCGGAAATGACGTCAACTTCCGTTTTTCAAATTATAACACCATTTTTTTATTGCAGAAATAGATTCCTTAGAAAATTTCAAGTTATTTTGATGTAACATTTTTCAGTTTTGGTTGGAAAATTCTCTCTGAGCGGGAAAATTCGAAAAAAAAAATCGAAAATAGAGCTCCAATGGAACAAGAATAACTTCGAGGTTTTTGGATGGAAAATTTTCATTTTTGGGATTTTTCAAGATGTAAGATTGATGTATCCACTTTAAAAATCGAAATCGCGATTAATGATACAGGGGGTGAAAAAATCGCTTTCAAAGTTAGGGATGACAAAATCGTGAAAAATCAATTTTTTCAAATTAGAACCCCATTTTTTTATGGCAGATATTGAATCTACGTTAAAAAATAATGTGAGTGTATGCATCACACCCTTGCCCTAAAGTGGATATTTTCTGAGTTATTCACAAAAAACTGTTTTTCGTCTTGAATTTTCAGCTATTTCTTTTCCCTTCACGCCAAAAAGATGAAATTTTCAGGAACTGTTACTTAAACCATGTTTTAGATTTTACTACCCTAATATGCAGGAGAAAAAAGTTACAGGTTGTTCCTAAATAGATGGCGAATTTGGATTCGAATTTGTATCGGAAACCTCTTTATTTCAACTAATCGGCCATCGGTTTTCTCTCCAGTGATAAATAAATAATTCCTTATGAACCATATGCAAAAACTTACCATGTTTTACATTCTTTTTTTTTAATGATAGATATCATTAATTACATGCTACTGAATAAAGAGGAATTTGGCAGATGTAATTAATGATATCTATCATTAAAAAAAAAAGAATGTAAAACATGGTAAGTTTTTGCATATGGTTCATAAGGAATTATTTATTTATCACTGGAGAGAAAACCGATGGCCGATTAGTTGAAATAAAGAGGTTTCCGATACAAATTCGAATCCAAATTCGCCATCTATTTAGGAACAACCTGTAACTTTTTTCTCCTGCATATTAGGGTAGTAAAATCTAAAACATGGTTTAAGTAACAGTTCCTGAAAATTTCATCTTTTTGGCGTGAAGGGAAAAGAAATAGCTGAAAATTCAAGACGAAAAACAGTTTTTTGTGAATAACTCAGAAAATATCCACTTTAGGGCAAGGGTGTGATGCATACACTCACATTATTTTTTAACGTAGATTCAATATCTGCCATAAAAAAATGGGGTTCTAATTTGAAAAAATTGATTTTTCACGATTTTGTCATCCCTAACTTTGAAAGCGATTTTTTCACCCCCTGTATCATGAATCGCGATTTCGATTTTTAAAGTGGATACATCAATCTTACATCTTGAAAAATCCCAAAAATGAAAATTTTCCATCCAAAATCCTCGAAGTTATTCTTGTTTCAGCTGAGCTCTATTTTCGATTTTTTTTTCGAATTTTCCCGCTCAGAGAGAATTTTCCAACCAAAACTGAAAAATGTTACATCAAAATAACTTGAAATTTTCTAAGGAATCTATTTCTGCAATAAAAAAATGGTGTTCTAATTTGAAAAACGGAAGTTGACGTCATTTCCGGAAAAACCGGAGGTGCTCATGCCTTGAAAATATTTTAGATTTCATCAGCATCGTGAAATACTTATAAGTGCTGAATTTCATGAAAATACGTTCAGTAGTTTCCCGTATAAATATGGGTGAGGTTCCTCGTGAAAGATCCTGTATAGTGATTTTAACATTTTCATTCCAATCAGGTTAGTGTTTGAGTATTCCCCAAATGTACTAACTCAATTTCAATCGGGAAATATGAAATTTAAGGTTCATACCAGATAATCGAATCAGGCACGCATTAGGCCTATTTTTTTTTGGAATGGCTATATCTTTTCAACAGAGCCGAATTCGAAAAAATGGAAAATGATAAAGAGGTTTCTTTTTGCCTCAAGAATCTTCAGTTAAAATAAAGTTGAAGATTCACGTAACCCTGGATTGAAATTTAGTAAAAATCTTGATGGAATATGGTACCCTGCAAGTTTTTGAGTTAGTATCGGGTGAAGTCAGAAATGGTGAAATGAATAAATAAAAGATTTGTTTCAGTATAAATTTTCCTTTTATTTCAGATTAATATCATAAGCAAAATAAGTTATGCTGAGTAGTCAGTCAAATGAATATAAAATTGTGAATAAATTCACTTATTCAAACGATATAACAGTAGTATTAACAAAACCTGGTTATTATTCTATGTGATAAAACAGATAATATAAAAATTTTAAGAATAATAAAACTCACAGTTCATCTGTATAAGTACAAAAAATTGATTTTTCAGGAAAATAAAGGGAAGCATTCGAAATTGAACAAGCGTTATCATCGATATCACACAAGTATAAAAAACTAGCTTTATGCATCTATATAATAATGTTATACTTAAAAGTATATAGATGCCAGGTCACAACACTCCACAAGTACATTTATTTTTCAATATAAAAGCTTGACTTGTATTTTGATTTGAAGTAACGGTTTTTCAATGTTGAAGGTTCAATATTTTCAAATTTCATCTATCAGAAATGAAACAAATGATCAACTTACCACAAGGCCACATTATGGCTTTCTGACAAAAAATGTATGTCTTCAACAATGAAAATCGATTTATAATTTTGTCTTCTTGATCACTTCGGCTCAGAATGGATAACAAATACGAAGAACATAAAAACGATTATAATTTCTCGAAAAGAGATATTTCCTATGATGAAATTGATACATTTGGATCTGCTATTATGAAAAAACTTATTGAATGGAATAAGTTATTAATTACCCAAAAAGAAAAAATTAAACTTGTCTTAAAATCTAGTCAATTCAGTTTGCTACGTTCTATTTTGAATTATTGTAGAACATAATTTATCTTTGAATTTTCTTCTGATTCTTTTTAGGTCTATAACCTTCGCAATCTAAAAATGACATAAATGGTGTTTTAAAGGTAAATTAACTTTCTTTTGAAGTCTTTTTTTTCCATAATCAATCCAAAATTTCTTTGTTACCAGTTAAACTATGGGGACCCCTAAAAAAATCACCTTCCATTCAATAAGTTTTTGTTTTATCAGGTGATTTTAAAGTGAGCGCTATCTACTTGTATTCAAATATATATTAGGCACCAAATTATACTTTTTACAACCTTCACTCATTTTATCCATTATAAAATATAGATGAATGCAATACTATCTTTGGGAACTTAGGTTTCACAACTCGCAAGTTTCATGTTATCTATCTTTTCTCTGAAGAAATTATGTATCTATACCACTTAGAATTTTTATATTTTGGTAGATATCTACATCATCTCTTTGAACTCAAGCTTAATAATGTAGGTTTTGAAAGGAAAGCAATATTTAAGGGATTCCTAATGTTACCCTTATTGCTTTTTAGCAATCTATTTGCTATTGTGGAAATTAATTGCAAACTGATTCTAATGTTTCTTTGTTGTGCAAGGCTTTCTATACAAAACCTATGAAATTGTCATGTGATTAGTTTACTGCAGTCTCATAATCTAATAGTATATAACCATGAAAAAAATCACTATAATGTAAAGCTTCCAAACAATAAATGCAGATAAATAAGTTGATTTGTTTTCACATCATCAATCATTAAAAGGCAACACATTTTTATCGATATTTATAGTCTAATAATCATACTACATGATGCTGATTTATTATATCTTCAAAGATACATCCATAATGTTGTACACAATTTCCCATAACCCCACTATTTCCTGATGTTATTTCACCGAATGGTTTGTACTTATCATAGATGCATAAAAACCCTGGTTAGATTTTGTTTAAGACTTTCTTGTCGATAAAAAATTTGGGTATTCATCCTGCTTTTCATTTCTCCCGAAAGGGGTCGCGATATTCTTCCATAACCACAATCTTATATGACGTTCCAAATAACTAGGAGCATAGAATAACTGGAGGGAAGGCTTCATACGCTCGACAGATCATTTTGAACTGCCAATAAAGGCGGAGGTTAGAGTTTCGTGTGACGCCCGATAGATAACGCTGAGATCGTTTATTCAGCAACATGTCAGATATCTCGTTCTATGGCGCTACAATTGCAAAGAATATAATGTGGCTGTCATTGTTATTGATACAATTATGCTTCTTTTCAATTGAAAATGGCCATAAATCATAACATAGACAATATTGATGACATATCATCGCTTTATTCTAATCAACTTTTTATGCGCAATTATATGGGAAGTCTGTGATCGGTAATAAATTTGTCAAAACAATATCCTTATCGGAAAAAACGAACATTCAGGTGAGTATTACTATTATTATACAGGAAGACTGAGGTCTTATCTGTTCTCGTGTATCATACGCAGAATTGTATGGTACCCCGTTTACATTCCCTCTGCTAACACTTAGATTCGGAGCGAGAAACAGATTTTTCTTCCTATATTCAATCTGATCCTTGTAGCCATTTCTTCACACGTGCTATATGCATTATATTGTCGGATTTACGAAAAAAAGTATGTATTGCTTTCTTTCAAAAGAATATATATTATGATATAGTAATAAATGGGACCTAATAAGTAATAACAACTAATAACCATTAAAGATGATTTTATTAAGGATAGCCATATTGTAGGAACGAACGACGTTGTCGCCATCTCGTGACCTTGCGGCGAACTGACAAGTTCGGACGTTTTTGGCAGTTCATTTTCGTAGGGGAGCCTTCTCTCCAGTTATTCTATGCTCCTAGCAAATACACATGTTTTGATCTTAGACCATAGAAAGTCGAAGTTTCAATGGAATTTTCGCATAGAACTTATGAGTTCTATGAATTTTCGACATGTATTTCCTAGGAGCATAGAATAATTCTATGCTCCTTGAGACATCTGTCATCTCTCTAAAAACATATAATCAAGAGTGCCGATTTGATCTGAAATTTTCAGTTAGGGCATTGAGTTTTTTAAGGTCGGCGTTTAAAGCGAGTAGGAAAGATCAGCCGATAGAGGCGCCACCGTCCATTTCAAGAAATATCTCCATAGAACTTACATTATCACAATAAGTTCTATGAGTATCTCTCTAATCATGAATGAAATGTACAATGGCGCTCTCTATCCGAAAATCGCCGAACTATGAAATAAGCTAATTTGTGGGTAAAGCAGGAATTTTTTCCCGCGAAAATTTGAATTTGGCCATTCTCTGCCAATTCCGTATTTCAAGTTGATCTTCTGAACGAAATTATTAGTAGATTCACTTTTAATCGGAAATTGAATTATTTTCATGGGTCTTTCTGTTGAAATAAAACAGAAGCATGGGTTGGGTCATTTTCTTCTATTTTTGAAAGAAGAAAAATTGACTGTCGGAATGAAATCGATTAAAATTATTTCAACAAGAACCCTAATCCTTTCTGAGTTCACCCACAAACTTTCAGTTCTCAAAGTGAAACCGTTTTCGAAATCAACTTGAAATGAAAACACACTACATTGAACGCCCACCTTAAATATTTAAACTCAATGGTTAGGAGTCGTTACTCCAGGGTTTCTATGCATCTCTTACTATCCATTATATAATCTGGTAAAAAAGATAAAATCAATTCGATTGCTCTCGTCGAATACATATTTGGGATATGTAAAGATTGAAATGTTAATTCATTGTTCTTGAATGTGAGCAGTGACCTTCAATTCAATTCGCTTGAAAGTTCTTTGACTAGAATGATTGCTTTAAATGGCAGTTCTAAAATTGTATATTTATTATTTGCATACTAAAGAACATTATTGAAAGTATATCAATAAAAACGTGTCACACCAGGGAAACGTTATGTTGCATGGAAGCCTTTTTCATATCTCACTCTGCTTCAACACACATTTTTAAGAATAAATAATTTATGACTAGATAAAAACATCACTAACAATTATAATATCACGCATTTCAATGGTAACACAACATAAAACAGTAATGTTAATTGCACTTAAAATAATAATTCGAGTATTTCGAGTAACGCCAATTTGGAATATTTCTGGTTAAATAAAATTTCGGTGGATTTTTGAAATAAAACCGTTTCTACAGCATAGACCAGACAAACGCTAAGGCTGCTAGATTCAGGCTTGTCTCGGTTGAACTACCGTGTTGTTATTCAGACGAATCGGATTTTCACTGTTGGAATTTTCATCCGGTTGTGTTGACCCATTCGTGTTGACATCGAACCCTGGATTGAGAATAATATTGGGAACCAGCTCGATTGTTTCCTGTTCTTCTGCAACTACAAATTTCGATCAGAATCGACCTGAATGTGAAATCTTTTCAGTGTTTTGACCCCATTTAGAAGAATTCTTCCATTTGATATGAAATCAATCATAGAATACTTTTATATGACATAATAGACGAAGAATACTATTCTATGACATAGACATAGAATAGTGAAATATGACATAGACATAGAATAGTGAAATATGACATAGACATAGAATAGTATTATATGTCATGCTTAAGGAACAGTCACAAAACCTAGGAGCATAGACAAAACTAGGGAGTTTTCGACATAGAATTTATAGTAATGTTACAATAAGTTCTATGGTTTCTATGATTCTTGTATTCACTTCACCGAAAACAGACTAAAGTTCGCATATTATATTATTAGTGGAGATCTTTTCAACTTTAGTCTCAGTTTATTACGATTTTTATGGATCAAATTTTTTCTCGCACTTACCGCTCGGTAATCTGCATTCTTGGTAGAGAAGAAAGCAGGTTCCAAGTCCGAGTAAGACCAACGTACCCATTACTATCCCCACTGCGACAGCCCAAGCTCTGGTATCAAATTCATCAGCACCTGCTAACAATTGTCGAGCTAATTCTACAAAACAAACAACAACAAACAAGTCACATTTACATATCCACGACATCTAAAAGAGCAAATGAGGTAGGTAGTCAAGAAAGAGAATAGGAAAAGGAGTTACAATACATTCCAGAAGCAATCAACAGTGAGGTTCAGACATATGTTTAAAAAGAAGAAAAAGATAGTACCAAATTTGCCTCTATTAAGTTGAGTAGGTATAGTAGATAGTGATAATTGAGGAAAATTGAAAACAGAAACAACGAGATAAGACAAGACAAAAACATTGTGGAATTGAGTTAAGCCCAGCAACCAATGAGGTAGGTCGAGTTTCGCTGGAGTCCCCCTGTATGAAAAGTGGATATTTCAAAAAGTATAAATACACTGCGCAAAAAAATTAACGCACATTACGGAAATCTCAAATTTATTCAACAACTGAAAGTGTTCTCAATGATAATTATTTTTATCAGAATTATGCATGCATATGTTATCCACTTTCAACGTTTTTCTTCAATACAGATGTTTTCTCCCAGCAGGAATTAAAAAAGAGGATATTATCAGATTTTGAATGTATTGGCTCCATTCTAAAATCAGTTGTTCTCGATCAATTCTAGTGATCAATAGTTTTTCTTTCGTTTGATTTTCTACACTCGATCGCTATGGAACGCGAAACACGCAATTTGACCCAAGAGGAATGTGCCCAAGCGGTAGTTTTGCGAGAAGAAGGGTGGACATACACAAGAATTGCAGAAAGGTTTGGAGTTTCCCATACAAGTGTGTCCAGAATGTTGCAGCGATTCAGGGAGACAGGTATGAATGTCCGAAGACCAGGACAGGGTAGACCACGGGTAACAACTACCATTCAAGAACGTTACTTGAGAGTTTCTTCGTTGAGACAACGGTTTGCAACCGCTCGCCTCCTTCAAAATCAGCTTGAGCAAACTCATGAGGTGCAAATTAGCACTCAGACAATAAGAAATCGCCTCACAGAATATGATTTAAGGCCTCGTGTCGCGGCAAGAGGCCCAGCTCTTACCTCAGCTCATCGAAGGGCGCGTTTGGATTTTGCGAGAGAGCATATCCATTGGGAAGAGACCGATTGGGAAAGAGTTCTCTTCACAGATGAGTCTAGATTCTGCCTCTACCATTGTGATCGACGTTCCCTTGTATACAGACGTCCACATGAAAGATATGCTCAGTGCAATTTCCTGAATACTACTGGTTTCGGGGGAGGATCGATTATGGTATGGGGTGAAATATCTCTGACTGCTCGCACAGACCTAGTGGTCGTTGATAATGGAGCTATGAATGCTGATAAGTATATGAGGAACATTCTTGAAGAGCATGTAGTGCCATTTGCCCCATACATTGGTGAAAATTTCATTTTTATGGACGATAATGACAGACCCCATCGTGCGCGCATCGTTCAGGAGTACCTTGAAGAGGTTGAAGTCTCTCGAATGGAATGGCCAGCAAGAAGTCCAGATCTAAATCCGATTGAGCAGGTTTGGGACAACCTCAATAGAAGGCTGAGAAGTACAGAAAATCATCCAGCTACTCTCAATGACTTAGGAATCCAACTCGGAGAAATCTGGGAAGGATTAGATCAGAACATTTTAAGATCACTCATTTTGAGTATGAATCGTCTTAGAACAGGTCATGGACGTTGTAATAGTATGCTCTTCAAATGGAATGCCATTGATAGCCCGAGATGTGAGTGTGGGCATGAAGAGCAAACTATTGACCATTTGGTCAATAATTGTCCAATATATAAATTTTCAGATGGTTTCAACTCTATTCATTCAGTATCTGATTCATTTTTGAGATGGGTTGGTACCTTCAAAACAATTTGAATATATTAGTGGATTTTGCTTTTCCTTTTTTCTCCCTTTGGTTTTTGTTTCAGATTATTTAAAAATGCTTTGTCAACCCCTTTGAAGAAATGAAGAAGGATTTACATTCGAAGAAGATGCCCTCCAATATGAATATTTGTACACAAATCCAATATCCCTACACTTATACGGGGAGACAGAGTTTTTGCTGAGGTTTTTATCTGTGCTCTTGCATCATACGCAGAACTGTATGGTGCCCCGTTTGACATTCCTCTGCTAATACTGAGATTAGGAGCGGGGAATGGATCAATATGTTTGTTTGAATGATCTGTTCCTTGTTGCCTTTTCGAGACACATGCCATATTTGGAATCAAATCTGTACAGCTCCATTTCATAAGAATATATATATATATATATAATTAACGCAAGGGGTGGAAATACCAAGTATTAAATCACTTATCAGCATTTCAGTATTTTGAAAATTGTTCATTTCTCTTCTTTCACATTCGGTGAAATCCTGAATTTTTCTTCCATTTAATGTGTCTTGTTTCGTTCAAAACCTTCCCGAGAGAGCATAAAATAGCTATTTATGTAACAAGTACATAAATTAGGTCTTTATGGACGAGTCCAAAATTTATGGCAGAGCGAGCAAAGCGAGCGAGGCCAATAATTTGGGCAAGTCCATAAGCCTAATTATGTACGAGTTTGCATACAAAGCTTTATGTTTGACTGCAATGCAGACATTTTATTTTCTGAAATGGCAATTAATATATTCGTCGCTTTATTTCAAGAAATACTTTGAGTGTGCTTTTGCTTATCTTACCTTAGTAACCATCAGCGACCTTAGCAACCTCACTGAACAAAGTTGTTTACTTCGTTAATTCTGTGACAAACGTCATAATAATCCCAAAAATGGATAGTTCGGAAGAGGAAAGCGTGAATAATTTAGCCGCAAGTGCCAAAGAATCTCTCCTACCCACTAAAAGTGCTTATGAAAATTTGTATGCGGCCTATACCAAGTGGTGTGAAACGAAGAAAATTGCAAAATCGAGAGAAGACTGTGACAGTTGAGTCCAATAAAGTGGTGTCCAATAAAGTGGTGTCCAATAAAGTAGTCAATTCTGGACGCTAAACGAATTCATGAATCAAGTGTTTATGAAGCAGTCGAACATAAAATAAGTTATAAAGTCAATGTAGAGTTCACTTTCAGTAAAATTGATATTTTCAGAATGTGCGTTAATTTTTTTGTGCAGTGTATATAAACAAAATTTGTATTCGTTTGCTTCTTCTAAAAATGCTGTCTAATACTGAGAATAAGATAAATGTCGCGAAGTTTTTCCATAAACACAATCTTATTCATTCGAAAGCTTAGAATAAAGAAGAAAGTATTTTATATTCTATGTTCGAAACCATAGAAAGTCTGAGCTTTCGATGGAATTATTGACATGTACCACAGAATACCTAACTAGTTAGGTATTCTGTGCATGTACGTCCTAAACACAATTAAGACAGCTGTCATCTCTCTAAAAAGACAACATAACCTAATTCACACAAAAATGTTAGGAGCATAGACAAAGATACCTTGTCTATGTTTGGGAGTCGTTACACCAGAGTTCCTATGCATCTCTACTAGACTACAGGCCCGTGTCGAAAATTGATGGGTCATTTGAACCAGAAGGTGACCTATCTAGAACGATAGAAGGACATAAAATAATAAGATTCAGCACTATGCCGTCACTTGTAAGCTGTCTAACTGAGTACAGGTGGCAATTCAAAAGGACAGGTAGACTGGGTACATTTGGGTCATATGACTTTTGACGGCATTCTTACCATCGATAGCTCCATGGAAAATAATAGGAAAACGGGCAGTGCCGTACAAAAATGATGCGCCATATATTCGGAAAATTTTTTGATTTTCCGAAAATTTCCATGGTAAAATAGATTTGACTTTGTACGGCATCAGTTTTATACGGTTGCCATACATCTTCTAATCCATTATTCAGCAACGCCGTACAAAAATCATGCGACAAAGGGAAAAAATCGAGGGTTGCAACCCCCTCTCTTGCCGTGCTCCAGGGGGTCATTTGAAAAAGTACGGCTTCGGTTCCAAAACATTATCCAGCACTCAAAATTACTATTAAAAATAAGGCCGTCAAAAAAAATTGTTCATTTTGATGTTATATCAATAATTATCTTAATTTCATCTTATGCTTGACCCATTAAGCTCTAAAGTCATTTGACCCAGTACGGCAACTTCTTTTTTTACATGATACTTTAAGATTCAATTCTTATATTATATTGTCGTTCAAAAGAAGCTGTTCTAAAAAAAATTTAATTTTGACAAAAACATACTCATGTTTCAGAAAATAATAAAGAAGATTATTCGGAAGCTGATGAAGACGTTGATTCTGATAACAACTCAGAGGCTGATTCGGATAGCGAATAATTTAAGTTATTAAATTTGTGTTATTATCACCATTGATAGTTATAAATATATAAAATTTTTCTAGAGAATAGTTGATTTATTCATTCACATTATTACAGGGAACAATCAATTATATATGTATCAATAATGTTTCAAGTATACCTTTTTTAAACCAAAAAGTATACAAAACTGTTGATACTTGGATTGGCGGTTTCACTTGTTGGGTATGATATAGAGACTTCAGACGGTATAATGATTTTGTCATTTTTTCAATTTTTCTCTTCAAAAATATGTTGATGCCGTACAGTATCAAATGACCATAGAGTATCCTTAAAATGGTAGCGCAATTTTCATCATCCTAAATGATATGGTCCGGATAAAAATGTACGGCATCATTTGTTCCTAATTTATTTACCTTAATACTATTCAAAACAAGGGATAAAATGTAGAAAATTGTTATATATCATTAATCTATGAGTTTCAAACTTTTACAATAATATGAAAAATTTCACTTTTTGTATTTCTCTATAATTTTTTTTAGAACAGTTTCTTTTGAATAGCAATTTAATATAAGAATTGTATCTTAAAGTATCATGTAAAAAAGAAGTTGCCGTACTGGGTCAAATGACTTTAGAGCTTTATGGGTCAAGCATAAGATGAAATTAAAATAATTATTGATATAACATCAAAATGAACAATTTTTTTTTGACGGCCTTATTTTTAATAGTAATTTTGAGTGCTGGATAATGTTTTGGAACCGAAGCCGTACTTTTTCAAATGACCCCCTGGAGCACGGCAAGAGAGGGGGTTGCAACCCTCGATTTTTTCCCTTTGTCGCATGATTTTTGTACGGTGTTGCTGAATAATGGATTAGAAGATGTATGGCAACCGTATAAAACTGATGCCGTACAAAGTCAAATGACCTATTTTACCATGGAAATTTTCGGAACATAAAAAAAATTTTTGTACGGCACTGCCCGTTTTCCTATTATTTTCCATGGAGCTATCGATGGTAAGAATGCCGTCAAAAGTCATATGACCCAAATGTACCCAGTCTACCTGTCCTTTTGAATTGCCACCTGTACTCAGTTGGACAGCTTACAAGTGACGGCATAGTGCTGAATCTTATTATTTTATGTCCTTCTATCGTTCTAGATAGGTCACCTTCTGGTTCAAATGACCCATCAATTTTCGACACGGGCCTGTAGTCTATACTTAAAATTTTTCTTGTTCCATT
Source organism: Adalia decempunctata (assembly GCA_951802165.1). NCBI lineage: Eukaryota > Metazoa > Arthropoda > Insecta > Coleoptera > Coccinellidae > Adalia > Adalia decempunctata. Next base: position 1,367,328 of record OX637695.1, on the reverse strand, counting down.
TTGTCAACGCAGTTTTCTTTCACCTTTTGTCTAACTACTAGGGGAACTATTTTTAAATAACCATTTAAAATATAAGCAACTATCACTAACAATCCTCACAACTGATTTACAGTAACACACCAGGACATTTCAAAGACGGTTCATGTGAATACATTATCATTCATAATGATTTCAAGCAAGTGTTACCTTCTTCGGAATAATATCCAATGGTTGTGGATACAACTTGCGTTGATTCGCCACGTCCTAGCTGATTCGTAGCCCACACTTTGAATTCATAAGAGGTGTTGGGCTGTAGTCCATAAACGTCAATTTGACGCTGAAATTGTTGATTCATCACCGTCAAAAATGGAGAGTTTCAATTGTCATTCACATAATTCAGAATAGATAAAAAATTCAAATGGAATAAATTACATACAGGGTGAGTCTTTGACTTGTACATATATTTTAACTGTAGATTCCTTTCATCAAACGAAACACTTTTTTCCTATACCAATTTTCAAAATTCGGTTTGGTTCGGGAGATACAGGGTATCGAAAATCCATGAAAAAAACACTTTTTTGTATATATCTTCGGAACCGTTATTTCGAATGAACTGAATTTTGGTTGAGTTTTTACTCTATTCATGGTGCATATTCCTCAATCGAAACCTATTCAATATCTTTACTAGTATAAAAGTCGATTCATTAATACACGCTAAAACACCATAAAACCACTTTAAAAAGATAAACGGTTCATATTTTCGAAAGAATCAATCATTTAAGAAACTAAAAGCATTCTTATTTTTTTTTCAATAAAACGCGTCGTTTTCGAGTTATTTTCAATTTTACCCGGAGAAATTCGACGAAAAAATCATTAATTTCAAGAATAATTTGAATGCGTCTCTGAATTAAATATCATCGAATATTATTCCTTCTCTGGTCTTTAAACGAGTTTACAATGTTGTCACAATATTTATCAACTTTGTCGAGATATTTTAATAATAAAATCCCACAAATGTGGGAGATAAAATTGAACACCAAGGAGGATTTAACTCTTTGGGTTTAGGTGGTACACTATATGTACCACCAATTTCGACCCTCTTCCGCGGCGGTGGTACAATTAGTGTACCACCTATTTCAAATACGCCGAACAGAAATCTACATCGATACAGAAGATTGGCCTGACTTGCAAAGACCCTGTTAAGGCAAAAATACGGAAAAAATTTCGAACACTTTATTGTTAATGGGCCGTTTATGTATTTTGGTTGAGCTTTTGTCAATTTTTTTTTGAAAATTTGGAATAAATTTTTTTTTGTTCCACTTGGGTTTTTTTTCTGATGATATATTTGCCGCTCAAAGAGTTAATACGCACAGTTTCTATTGAAAATTCATAGTTACCAGCCCATATTGAAGTTAAATGTCGATGAAATACAAAATTCGGATATGAATGATGAATCTCGATACAAACTACTTATTAAAGTGAAATTAATGAAAAATAATACGATACCTGATAATCTGTGGCGATGTTTCTATCTAAACAACATCCTCTTGGAATTTTATAAACTCGACACGGTTGAAATTATATTAATTCACTTCACATAATAATCACATTAGAACAATAATTAACTGAATGTATTCAGAACTTCACATAATGTTTACAGTTTGTTCAGAGACTCTGGTTTGTTATTGTTTATAGTTGGCCTCCAGAGTCCAGATAACCAATACATACTTCGGTTTTCGCTCTACGCATGCTTGGTAAAATTTGGCGGCAAAGTCGATTCATGATGGAAACGGCAGAATTCATAGATATTTATACCACGGTACACAAATGTATCGTGATTTATACTATGTTTCGTAAAAAAATCCTTAACCTCAATGAAAATATCAGCAAGCTGACAACAATGTCTTGAAATTTCTGAGCAAAAATTCACAGAGTCGATACAAATTAGATAAGGTTAGGTTGTTCAATAATAAATCTGAATGAAAAGTCTTTCTTCATGATATTGTTTGGGAATTTCGAGGAAAATATGAACAAGTTTAGTGTTTACAAACTAATCTGCATAAAAATCGAAGAAGGAACTTATTTTGGTGGAATAAATGTGGCTTTTTAGTTGCAGATATAATCCGATGAAACTAACTGTTTCTGTTGAAATTATCGTGTTTGCAACATTTTTATTCCAATAAGGTTAGTACTTGAGTATTACCTAAATGTATAAACTCAATTTCTATCGAGAAATATGAACTTTGAATCAATTCCACAGTTTCATTTCAGGGACGTAATTAGCACAATTTTTTTTTCAAATGGCTATATCTTTTTAACAGAGCCGAATTCGAAAAAATGGAAAATGAAAAAAAGGTTTCTTTTGACCTCAAGAATCTTCCGTTAAAATATATGTACAAGTCAAAGACTCACCCTGTATATTGAAAGTTTGTGTTTTATTGAATATTTTCAATAGTTAAAGAGTATAACCATTGACCTTGAAAATAGGAATAAAATGCTACTCACTGAACTAGGAGTGATATGATTAGGTGGAATAGGTATCCATTTATTGTCTGTATCAGCCAACCGATACTGTGCAGTGAAGTTCATTATGGGATATCCCCCAGTTCCATTGACCTCCCATATTATAACAGCTAATATGGTGCTAGTCACTACTTTTACGTTTGCCAAAGGAGGTGGGGGAGCTGAAAAAAGTTCATATATACTCCATTCACTTTTATTTAATCACATAGGAGGTCATGGTTTCGTTTTCAGGAGTTGGTGCCCCTGATGAAAAGCACAGAACATATAATGAAAAGTCAGTGCGCGCACAGAAAATATATCGTTAATGACAAAACGACGTTGCCAGTTTCTTTGTTTACGTCAAAGTAAAAGTATCAAAGATATTCCACATTTTGTTAGGTTTACAAATTGTTCGCAGATTTTTGGTATTTAGTCGATATTTGCAGGTGAGTTTTTCCTCGAATATCCAAGATTAACGTATGTTTATTATTTTTAGCACCAGTTTGGAGCGTGAGGACGATTTTCAAGACCAGGACGAATGTTTACATTTCGAGGTTAAAGGGATACACGGGAATTTCGTTGAAAAAGCTGTTATTTTGACAGATGTCGCAGTAGATGGATCGGATGGAGCCTACAGAGGTCGATTGGGATGATATTTTTCAGGTTTTCCAAGAAATTTGGCGATATCTGAGCAGATTTGCAAAAGTTAGGTACCTCGCTAATGAGGTGGAACTTAGACCTGATTCTCCTATAAGAAACGCCTTTCAAAGGTCGAGATGGTGAAAAATGTATTCTTTAGATGTTGTTTGAACAAACGCAGCCGAGTTTTATATCCCAACATTGATTTTAAGAAAGTTATCAACAAAATAAAATTGACATTATTCTTGATCCTTGTAATTACCCATCAATTCATCTTATATCTTTGGGTTGATTTTTTTTCAATGAATTCTTGCTTGGAATCAACAATTGATGTCGTCAAGTCTTGAACTTTCAGTTCAAGAGGATAATAAACATTAAATCTTCACAAGCATGCATACGAAAATTATGTGAAAGCAATGCAATTTTCTTTCATGGCGAAAAATAATATATTTCAACAGTGATCTCTTGTACTTTTCATGCAAATAACTAGAAAAGGAATCCTTTCTATCAATTCATATAAAAGTTAATTATTTTCGTCCATCAGATATTTTCCAATTCATTCATTTTCCGAATAAATTCACATTCTGAGAAATACGCTAAGGATGTAGAAAGGGCAACATAGTGTTGACTTGGAACATAAAAATATTTTGAAAAACGTCATAACTTTGATACAGAGTGGAATGTGTCAAATTTCCAAGGCCAGAGTTGTGATTTTATAATTGCTCTATTACATCAATTTCACCAGCTTTTTTCAAATTCAGTTGGAATGAAATTGAATCACAGAGTACAAGTAGGCCTCCTCGCGGCGTTGCCATTTTTCGATAATCACAGAGCGTTTTAATGGAACTCTATGACTCATCAAAAAGCTAACCTATTGGACATTGGTAGAAATCTTTAAAGTTCAAATGTCACGACTTTTCAGTGTGCTTATTTATGTTTACACTCCAACAAATGCAATTTTTGAACAAGCATATTATGCTGATATTTATTTTCAATACAGCATACAGCATACAGCAATTAAATGGGACACAATAGAGGTGGGGCATGAATGAACAGGAACCTTACTCACTTCTTACAGTAACATTTATAAGGGTCTTCTCATCTGTTACAATATTTTCCCTGGAGCACGAATACAGACCGCTGTCGTCTTTATCAACTGTTTCTAAGAACAAAGATCCATTTTTTAAAACGGTAGATCGGGTGCACTGTTGATCTCCTCTGCCCTCTCTCACCCACATCACATCTGAATGGTGATAAGGGCATTTTAACGTTAAATTTTTTCCCCTATCTACATAGTACTGTTTGATTTCTGCACCTAAAATGCACACTGTCAATATTGGGTCCTTACGTTATTTATGGGTCCATTACATTTAATCGATATTAAAAATAGAAGAAGATATAAAATTGGTTCTCGTTCAATATACATAATTCCATATTACCGCATTGATATAAAAATATTTCAACTATCAGAATTCACAATCACAAAGGTTATCAGATGTTTATTTATCATTTTACACTTGAAAAACATACGAGTGCATGAAGGGAGCCCACATTCACAACATTGCTGCGCTCTTGTCAAATAATTCGCGCATCTACTGCCGAATGACGTACTGTGATTGGTTAGTTTTGTCGCACGCCCACAAGTTTCACAGTTCGCGGGACTATTGATTTCCATGTGAAAATTAGGGGTTCGTTCCTTGAATTCAAAACATGGTTTCTTTCAGAATGCATTCTTTTAACCTTCGTACTTGTCTGTCATCAACTGTCAAAGTTTGGAGTTTATTTGATGTTCTGTGGTTTAGAAGTTTCTATTGGAAGTTTCTTTGTAGTTAATTCGTATTCAAATGGAAATTGAGCATTAATTGATGTCTATTTCGTATATTTAAATCTAGGAAGGTCTACATATTTGAGGATCATGTTGATCTGAATGCCAGTGCACCACAATAAAAAAATATATATTCAAATATACAACGATTGGCAGGTACATATCAATATTGAAGTTGTCCAACACATAGAATATGCTTCCTTGATGTATATCGACATAGAGAAAATACAGCAGTGTCTTTTCTCTATGGTTTATCGACGTCAATTATCCAATTCTTTGATAATTTAAGCGATTCTTCAGAAATTCCTTCTCTTGAGTCCCAAATGGAAGCCGTCTGTTGGTATGAGCGAAAAAGCGCCCTTGTTAATTATCAGAGGTATTTGAGTTCTTTCAATCGGAACTATTTCGAAATGACACAGAATTTTGGCAATGAGTGCTTTCACTTCCATCAACGCAAATCTGTTTCCTATGCAGTTCCTTGGGCCAATACCGAACGGAATGTAGGCGTAAGGATCAATTTTCTTTCTATTTTCCGGCGAAAAGCGGTCGGGATCGAATTTTTCTGGGTTCGGAAAATATTTGGGATCTCGATGTAGTCCTATTATGGGGATCATCAACATTGTGCCTGGTTCTATGGTCAAGGGTTGCTCGCCTGGGTTCTGTGGCTCAATCTGGTATTCTTTCGTTACCTCTCTATCTGTTGCGAGGGCGAAAGGCCACTTTCTGAGTGTTTCTGAAAAATATAATTAATGATTTTTATCTTCATTATTATTTGCAAGATGAACAGTTGGCAGGCCTAGTGTTGAGAAGGAAATAAAATTCGATATCAGTTCTTGGTTAAGATCTGGAGTCTATGGTCTAAACAGTTGTCAAAAAGCATAGATTCTCATCTCTTAAAGAAAGAAGAAGAATTCCATCGATCAAGGCACACTTACCACTTACAACCATATCCAAATATTCCATGTTCATGATTGTTCCGTAAGATGGCAGTTCACCATCAGCGCAATTTTCATCCACCTCATCGATCAACCTCTTCTGTATGTCTGGATTTATAGCCAACTCGTAAGATACGAAGCACAGCAGATTCGAGACAGCTTCGAAGCCCGCAAAGAAGAAAATGAACGTTTGAGAAGCAATCTCCATCAAACTGAGATCTTTCTTGACTGCTTTCGATTCCAAGTGTTCCTCGACCACAGAGAAACCGTCTTTCGTATTTTCCGTTTCTTTCTCGATCGGTGAAGTATTCTTCGCGTCCATCAGTATTCCTATCACATCCGACTTTTTCAAATTCTGAGCTTTTCTCATTTCTATGGTATCTTCGACTATTTTGATGAAGAAAGACTGCACTTGCGAGTCTATCAGAGGCAAACGGAGAAACTGAAATAGGTTCATCGTTGAAATTCATCATGCACCTTGTAAGTATAGATCTACCTTGTAGATAGATTCGCATTCAAGAAATTTTTTTGACAACTGTCAAAATTTTTTGACAGCTGTCAAATTTTTTTTTGACAACAGCTGTCAATTCCCATTGTCCGTTAAATAATTTAACCACGGCATTCGAGATCGGGAATGGGTTATACTCACATTAGCTATTTTCGGTACCAACATATACAAGATCATCAAAACTCTGACCCTCAATCCCACAAAGGTCGTGCCTTTTCTTCCCATCATAAAAAAATCATTTTCTCGGTCCTTCAAAGAATCCACCTGCAAACCATAAACGGTGTTTGCGATAACGTCATTGGTGAATCTGCTCATAACATCCTTGAATTCAACCTGCACGATTTTTTCGTTTTGTTCAAGGAAATAGTTCACGAATCTCTCTGCGTTTTGGCTAATCAGGTTGAACATCGCTTTCATTTTGAGGCTCGTGAAGGCAGGGCTCAAAGTGGACCTCATATCCTTCCATTCTTGTCCTGAAATAGGTATACAGTCATCATTGCTATTAATTTCTACCACATGAATCAATACAACTCTTTCTTCTTCTTTTGAAACAATTTTTGATGTTCTCAAAGCGTCGATAGGAGAATCTGTGAATCGACGTTCATTATATTCTGTGGTGACATCTATGATGATGGGTTGATTCCATATAGAACTTATAGTAACAATGTAAGTTCTATGGTTGATTCTCCTAACAAAGCTCAGTGATCTATCAAATAAGTACATAGAAAAATGAAAATTTTTCTTGGAGTTTACCTTTTAATGCGACGAGATTTCTTGAAAGTAGGTCATTTGATGTGTTGACCACGAGAGATTGACGGTTCAGGAAATGGTCGAAATCTTTAACGCACAGCCGCTTGATGATTTCAGGATGTCTCAGAAATAGAACTGGTTTTGTGAATTGGTAGGAACCAAAATATCTAAAACATTGGATATGTTTGAAATGCGTGTGGCTTAAGGCGAGTTCCAACCATAGAACTTACATTACTATAAGTTCTATGGTTCCAACGTTCAGGAAATTTCATGGCAACCACTGACGGGCTCTGACCATAGAACTTACATTATGTTACTATGAATTATATGGCTCTGACGCGTCAGTGGTCGTCAGGACATTTCCTCATCGTGGGAACTCGCAGTCGATCTTAATCCTCACCTTTCGTTCGGAAAGGAATTATACAGTCGTGAAATTTGCTGCAGAAAGCCTTCGACACCTGAGATAACCCAGAAATTTTCGGCAAAAGACGATATGATACTGTTTGTCTTCACATTCTTATTCTTCCAGTAATACAGAGGTTTCACAGTTAGAAAATATGCCAAAACTAGCACAGCTAGTAAGAGTAAAATTGCCAACATCTGCGAAGAAAAAAGTATATGAAAGCAACAACCCTTTGAGTTTTTCCTAATGACCTCTAATCTTCATTGGTGTTGATTGAACTTGACCTGTTTCTGTATCTTTTTCATTTATAAAGATAGACCATAATTTGAATCTGAATTTATTACATTCGGGGGTCCCAAAAAAAAATTGAACTGGAAAATCAAGTTACTACTGAAGGTACATTTGATTTTTGAATAGGCACAACTGAATGCATAATAAAAAAATTGTATTCACTGTACCAACCTCAAGAACTCCTGTCATTCGCACATAAACAAACAATATAGTAAACAATTCTTCGAATCAACAGCTTAATTTTATCACGTAGGTAGACCGTGGAAAGTCAAGGTTGAACTGAGAGATGGTAACATCAATTTATAGTAATTATTATATCAGTCAATACCTAACGATAGAGAAGGTTCAAGAAAATAATAATATGAGTGTTTTCAGTTTCAAACAATTGATCTCACTGAATTTATCTGAATGAAAGTGATTTCATCAATTGAAACAATGAACAGCTTATCAAATTTGAGGATATTGATCCAATTTGTGTTTTCTCTCTAGGAAAAGCCCAAACTGTTGAAATACGTATATGTGCTTTTCAGGTTAGAATAAGAAGATTTCGGAGAAATGATGTATCCACAATATCAAGAATAATTGAAAAATTACCACCAAGTGTATCAATAAAGAAAAAGATTTAATTCACTTGTAATTTCATTTCCATTTTTCAATACCGATAACACCACGCCACTGGACTCTTCAAAGTTGGATACTGCAATGTTGCCACGGCAATATAAAATAAACTGCTCCACATGAGTTAGGGATATTGACTTAAATTGCAAAAAAATATAATTAAAATAAGATTTTTGTGATGAAAATTCATATTTATATGATTTCAAGTTGCAAATTAATTTTAGCCTGTAGGTCTGCAGCGTATACAGGGTGGTTAAAAAAAATCGAGTAAAATAACGAAATTTTATTCCCAGAGAATTCAAGCATTTTAAGACTATCAATACAATGTATGGCCTCCACTGGCATCAATAACAGCTTGACATCTTCTTCGCATACTACACACGAGGTTGTTGAACATTTCTTGAGGAATTTGGTTCCATAAACGGGGCAGAAGCTCTCTCAGATCATTTAAGGATTCTGGGGTAGGTTGATGATTATCTGATCTTCTTTGGAGCATATCCCATGCATGTTCTATGCAATTCAAATCTGGTAAGTGCTGAGGTATTGGTAAATGTGGAATACCAAGCTCCTCGCGCGCATTCTCAACTATGGCTGCACGGTGCGGTCTAGAAATTGAAAAGTTTCACCAATAGCAGCGTGAAAATTTGGCACAACATTGTCAATGACATGCTCCCTATAGTGTAAGGCGGTCATATTCCCAGGACAAATGTGTAGATCTGTGCGCCCGTTGAAACATATCCCGGCCCATACCATAACACTACCCCCTCGGAATGGATGGACTTCTTGGACATAGCGACGATTACAGGGTATGCGTGGGATTGTCCATACCCTTATTCTTCGAGAATCTGAAAATCGTCCATATCTGGATTCATCAGTGAAAAGGACACTACGCCATTGATCGTTCTAATTGATATGTTGCCTTGCCCATTCCAGTCTTTGACGCTTATGGTCACGAGGTAATGGAACTCCTCTTAATGGACGTCTAGAACCTAGATTCACCTCTCTCAAACGTCGTCTGATGGTTTCGATGGAAACTTGGACCCCATCTGCATTTTGAAGAGTATTCCGTAGCATTCTACACGTAGAGTTTCTTCTCGCCGAAACGGTGATGAAACGATCCTGAGCAGGTGTTGTTTTTCGTCGCCCACCAAGCCTTGGTCTTTACAACACGAAACCTGTCTCCCTGAACCTATTCCAAAGTCGAGATATCACACTTTGGCTGAATTTGAGCCTTTCCGCTACAACAACCTGAGTTAGGCCACCCTGTAGCATTCAGATAGCCCTATTAATTAGCCTCAGCGTTTGTTAATTTACGTCTTGGCATTTTCAGAAAACTCGTTTCAAATCGAAGCCGTTGATAAACTGACTTCATTTCGAAATAAGAACATTCATGAAGCATATGCAAAGAACCAAACTTCAGAAAAAAGGCGACCAGATTGACGAAATGTCTCATACTGATTTTTATTGGATCGATTCAAGTTGTTATTGAGTTTTAAATGATTTTACAGCGATTTTCTCTAAGATTACATACTTTTAAAAACGACTGAATACGATATTTCTAACTCTTGTGTTGTAGAGCTGTATAATTTTGCTATCCCTTATGCTATATCTTCGTCCCACACATTGAAAACTGACCGAATTTTGGCTTCACCAATTCTCGACATTATAAATGAGATCTTTTTCCTATGGGCGAATTAAGATGAAATGTGCCGCCAATTTAAACATAATAATTATGGGAAATTAGATAATTTCGAGTGTAACTAGGAAATTCATATCAGTTGCAATGAAACACTGTATTAAAAAATTATTTATTCATCAACAATTTTAATCTTACAATGTAGCAAATTAAATTAGAATAATACGTATAGATAAGTATTTATGACCTCCTTTTCAAGCCGACATGAAAACCGTTTTCTGGAATGAACCCAAAAGAATTCTTGTTGAATTTGATTGGAATCTGCGTCTTTTCAATCGGCACCAGCTCGAAACTACGCAGCAAATAGAAAAGCAAGGTCTTGACCTCCATTAGAGCAAACCTGGAACCGATGCAATTCCTGGGTCCTATCCCGAAAGGAATGTAAGTGTAGGGATCGATTTTGTGCCTGTTCTCCGGCGAGAATCTTTCTGGATCGAATTTTTCCGGATTCGGATAATACTCTGGATCGTAGTGGATGCCCAGGATGGGGATGACCAAAGTGGTACCTTCCTCCAGCGTCAACGGTTCTTCCCCGGGAAGTTCAGGTTGCAGCGTGTATTCTTTCGTGACCACCCTGTCAGTGACTATGCCGTTTGGATATTTTCTCAGTGCCTCTGAAAAAAATTGGTCTCTTTAAGTTGATTCCTGTATCTTCAACGGTTTTCGATATCGCTTTAGTGTCCCTCTAAATATACTGCTCCACAGAGTTAGGGATATCGTATTCAATCGGTTTTAAAAGTATGTAATCTCCGAGAAAATCGCTGTAAAATCATTTAAAACTTAATAACAACTTGAATCGATCTAATAAAATCAGTATGAGACATTTCGTCAATCTGGTCGCCTTTTTTCTGAAGTTTGGTTCTTTGCATATGCTTCATGTTCTTATTTTGAAATGAAGTCAGTTTATCAACGGCTTCGATTTGAAACGAGTTTTCTGAAACAAACGCTGAGGCTAATAGGGCTATCGGAATGCTACAGGGTGGCCTAACTGAGGTTGTTGTAGCGGAAAGGCTCCAAGTCAGCCAAAGTGTGATATCTCGACTTTGGAATAGGTTCAGGGAGACAGGTTCCGTGTTAGAAAGACCAAGGCTTGGTGGGCGACGAAAAACAACACCTGCTCAGGATCGTTTTATCACCGTTTCGGCGAGAAGAAACCCTACATCTACGTGTAGAATTCTACGGAATACTCTTCAAAATGCAGATGGGGTCCAAGTTTCCATAGAAACCATCAGACGACGTTTGAGAGAGGTGAATCTAGGTTCTAGACGTTCATTAAGAGGAGTTCCATTAACACGTGACCATAAGCGTCAAAGACTGGAATGAGCAAGGCAACATAACAATTGGAACGATCAATGGCGTAGAGTCCTTTTCACTGATGAATCCAGATATGGACGATTTTCAGATTCTCGAAGAATATGGGTATGAACAATCCCACGCATACCCCGTAATCGTCGCTATGACCAAGAAGTCCATGCATTCCGAGGGGGTAGTGTTATGGTATGGGCCGGGATATGTTTCAACGGGCGCACAGATCTACACATATGTCTTGGGAATATGACCGCCTTACACCATATGAAGCATGTCATTGACAATGTTGTGCCAAATTTCCACGCTGCTATTGGTGAAACTTTTCAATTTCTAGACGATCTAGACCGCACCTTGCTGCCATAGTTGAGAATGCGCGCGAGGAGCTTGGTATTCCACATTTACCAATACCTCTGCACTCACCAGATTTGAATTGAATAGAACATGCATGGGATATGCTCCAAAGCAGATTAGATAATCATCAACCTACCCCAGAATCCTTAAATGATCTGAGAGAGCTTCTGCCCCTTTTATGGAACCAAATTCCTCAAGAAATGTTCAACAACCTCGTGTGTGGTATGTAAAGAAGATGTCAAGCTGTTATTGATGCCCGTGGAGGCCATACATTGTATTGATGGTCTTAAATTGCTTGAATTCTCTGGGAATAAAATTTCGTTATTTTACTCGATTTTTCTTAACCACCCTGTATACGCTGCAGACCTACAGGCTAAAATTAATTTGCCACTTGAAATCATATTAATATGAATTTTCATCACAAAAATCCTATTTTAACTATATTTTTTTGCAATTTAGGTCAATATCCCTAACTTATGTGGAGCAGTTACCAGTTATGTTGAGCGTCATGTACACCGGACAGTAGGCGTTATGGTTAAACGCCATACTATCAGTGTTTTACCAGAAAAAAATTAAATTCAAACAGCTCCTTCTGGGTGTTGCAGTTTTTTTGTCAGTCAGTATATTTTGCTAGAGGGAGGATCAAGAGACATACACTACTGGAAAAAATTAAAGGATAAAAAAAATTCCAAATTTTCGGCAATTTTCAACATGCCGCAACTTTGAGAGGAATGGTCGTACAAGGAATTCAAAAAAAGGAAATTGTAACTCCAAGTGTCTAGTTTTTGGATTAGAACTTCAAAAATTTTAAGTTTCAGTGATTTTCGAGTAATGATAAAAAAATCAGCAACAAAAAAATTCTCAAAATTTTAACACTTTTTTTTTCTTGTCTACGAGCGTGGTAATTTTATTTTTGCATAATCGTTATAATGATGGGATACTTTGTTAATTCAGCTTTAATTTATTTTTTTATTGACCTCAATACGTCCACTTCTCGCCGAGATATCGGTCTTCAATTGGAAAAGGATCCATTTGTCTTTGATTATCGATTTCTCAGCAACCAATGATCGCACAGAAAATTGAAGGGGGGTTTCAAGACCTTAAATGAACTCCCATTAGTGAACAACCATTGCTTATTCATAGAAATTTTTTTTCTTAATGTCGCATCAATATGAAAATTTAACAAAAAAAGGGCTTTTGGTGGTTTCTTGGAAAATCTACCGCTGGATCGAAAATGTTGAGGAAACCAATAATGTTAAGTGTGACTTTCACAGTTCAATATGTTGATAAAAACCTTACGAAGAGCCAACTCAATTCAGCGAGCCGTTTTTTTGTTTGACTCGATTGAATTTTTGAAAAAAATAAGGATCACGTTTTTTGCTCTGAGAAGCTCGTAATCTTTAAAAAAGGCAAAAAAGAATTTTCTCGAGCTTTTTCCACATTTTAATTGCAGATAGTTCATAAATTTCAAAAAAAGAAAAATGAAAAAAACAACAAATAACATTTTTATTAATTTAATAACGGGTATTGCCACCCCTGTTTTCAATAACGACTCTCAAACGTTCAGCCATGTTAATTTTTTTTCAAAAATTCAATCGAGTCAAACAAAAAAACGGCTCGCTGAATTGAGTTGGCTCTTCGTAAGGTTTTTATCGACATATTGAACTGTGAAAGTCACACTTAACATTATTGGTTTCCTCAACATTTTCGATCCAGCGGTAGATTTTCCAAGAAACCACCAAAAGCCCTTTTTTTGTTAAATTTTCATATTGATGCGACATTAAGAAAAAAAATTTCTATGAATAAGCAATGGTTGTTCATTAATGGGAGTTCATTTAAGGTCTTGAAGCCCCCCTTCAATTTTCTGTGCGATCATTGGTTGCTGAGAAATCGATAATCAAAGACAAATGGATCCTTTTCCATTTGAAGACCGATATCTCGGCGAGAAGTGGACGAATTGAGGTCAATAAAAAAATAAATTAAAGCTGAATTAACAAAGTATCCCATCATTATAACGATTATGCAAAAATAAAATTACCACGCTCGTAGACAAGAAAAAAAAAGTGGTGAAATTTTGAGAATTTTTTGTTGCTGATTTTTTCATCATTACTCGAAAACCACTGAAACTTAAAATTTTTGAAGTTCTAATCCGAAAACTAGACACTTGGAGTTACAATTTCCTTTTTTTGAATTCCTTGTACGACCATTCCTCTCAAAGTTACGGCATGTTGAAAATTGCCGAAAAATTTGGAATTTTTTTTTGATCCTTCAATTTTTTCCAGTAGTGTAAATATTTCCTTCACAAAACATATAACTACACTATGGTCTCACCTGTAATAACCATATCAAGATAAGTCATATTCATAACTTTGTTGTAAGAAGGCTTGTTATCCTCTGGCCAATTCTCGTCAATCTCATCAATCAACTTCTTCTGCACATCCGGATTGATCGCCAGCTCATAGCAGGTCATACACAAGAGGGTGGCAACACCTTCAAACCCAGCAATGAAGAACACGAAAGCCTGAGCTGCGATATCTAGGTCCGATAGTTCGCATTCCAAAATTTTCATCTCCAAATGTTCCTTCACCACAGCGAAGCCATCGTCTTCTTCTTCTGGTTCTTTGGTGGCCAACTGACCTTTTCTAGCGTCGAGAAGAAGTCCTAGGACGTCAGGACGCTTGATGTTCTGTTCCCTTCTCATCTTGAGGGTGTCTGTCACTAGGTTTATCATGAAATCCTGCACCTTTCCTGCTATTATGGGTATTTTTAAGATCTAGATAGAGAATTAGAAGAATCATTTATTAATTCGACGACTTTTGAAAGTAGGGTTTTCCATGCTTGGTATATCCAAAGTTGTTGAACGAAAATGATGAAAATAGGTAGTCTGGACAAGGTGGACATCAGCCATGACCCGCCAGATCCCAAGACTTAAATAGCTTAGATTTCTTTCTACACTAACTGGATTTTTTTGACAATTTTAGTTTCGAGAGAACGTTTTTTTCTCGAAACCTGTAGCAGACACGACAAAACTACAAAGGACCATAAAGTTTAGTATAACAACATAGCTTCTTTCTGTAATTTTTCAAATAACCAGTGGCTCTTCAAGGCAAAAAGTTCTGGAAGAAAACAAGGGACAATGTTCCAAAAAGGATATCACCCTGAAGATTTTCAATCAAAATTGACATGCCACATGGCGTAAGCTCTAAATTGTAATATCTATACTCCATTCACTTTTATTTAATCACATAGGAGGTCATGGTTTCGTTTTCAGGAGATGGTGCCCCTGATGAAAAGCACAGAACATATGATGAAAAGTCAGTGCCCGCACAGAAGATATCGTTAATGACAAAACGACGTTGCCAGTTTCTTTGTTTACATCAAAGTAAAAGTATCAAAGATATTCCACATTTTGTTAGGTTTACAAATTGTTCGCAGATTTTTGGTATTTAATCGATATTTGCAGGTGAGTTTTTCGTCGAATATCCAAGATTAACGTATGTTTATTGTTTTTAGCACCAGTTTGGAGCGTGAGGACGATTTTCAAGACCAGGACGAATGTTTACATTTCGAGGTTGAAGGGGTACACGGGAATTTCGTTGAAAAAGCTGTTATTTGGGCAGATATCGCAGTAGATGGATCGGATGGAGCCTCGAGAGGTCGATTAGGATGATATTTTTCAGGTTTTCCAAGAAATTTGGCGATATCTGAGCAGATTTGCAAAAGTTAGGTACCTCACTAATGAGGTGGAACTTAGACCTAATTCTCCTATAAGAAAAGCCTTTCAAAGGTCGAGATGGTGAAAAATGTATTCTTCAGATGTTGTTTGAACAAACGCAGCCGAGTTTTATATCCCAACATTGATTTTAAGAAAGTTATCAACAAAATAAAATTGACATTATACTTGATTCTTGTAATTACCCATCAATTCATCTTATATCTTTGGGTTGTTTTTTTTTAATGAATTCTTGATTAGAATCAACAATTGATGTCGTCAAGTCTTGGACTTACAGTTCAAGAGGATAATAAACATTAAATCTTCACAAGCATGCATACGAAAATTATGTGAAAGCAATGAAATTTTCTTCCATGGCGAAAAATAATATATTTCAACAGTGATCTCTAGTACTTTTTATGCAAATAACTAGAAAAGGAATCCTTTCTATCAATTCATATAAATGTTAATTATTTTCGTCGATCACATCTTTTCCAATTCATTCATCTTCCGAATAAATTCACATTCTGAGGAATACGCTAAGAATGTAGAAAGGGCAACATAGTTGACTTGGAACATAAACGTATTTTGAAAAACGTCATAAAACTTCGATACAGAGTGGAATGTGTCAAATTTCCAAGGCCAGAGTTGTGATTTTATAATTGTGAATGGAGTATATGCCCAATTTACCTAGCAAAAATATTTCTGCCATATACTGGGTGATGAGATTCAAATAAGCATGTTTTTATGTAAGACCAACGTCATTTCCTAAATAATATATTAAGACTTACAGATGCTAACTTCGGCGACAGCTGATGCAAAAATATGGCTACTTTTATTCTGATACCACCAAAATTGAGGCCTTCTCTACCCATTTTGAAGAAAACGTTGTCTCTATCTTTCAGAGAATCTACTTCGAGTCCAAATGCACAACTGGCGATAACATCGCTCGTGAATCTGGATATGGCATCTTTGAATTCGATTTCTGCTACGTCTTCTTTTTTATCCTTGAAATGATCGACGAATGCTTTCGCATTATGGGATATCAGAGCAAACATGGATTTCATCTTGCTGCTGGTGAAGGTTGGACTGAGGGCAGATCTCATATCTTTCCATGATTGCCCTAGAAAGATTTGAAATCTAGTCCAGAAAGAAGAGAATTTTTTCAGGGGAGAAAAGTTTTCTAAAATCTGTTAAAGGTTCATGAAATTCTGAAGGTTATATACAGGAGGATTCACGGTGGATGGCACATTAGACGTTTCTGGTGAACCAGATATCGGATCGGTTTGAAAATTAAATGGAGTGCATTATCGGACATTCTCTACCCAACTAAAATATTTTTGTGAATGCAGTGTTGCCACTTCCATTAGAAAGTAGTAGCAACTTTGCTTTTTCAAATGGAACACCTGGTATATTATATTATTTTTGGAATCTACAACAACTTCTCGACAACTTTTCTCAACATTTCCTTATACCTCTCTGTTGCCGTTTTCGAAATATGAATTAATTTCAATTTTTTTCGCCGAAAATCACGACCTCTAAAAATGCTGATAACTTCGGGTTAAGAGACACTATGGCATTGAAATTTGGTTTGGAGTTAGGTGATACATGAATACTTCCAACACATCAGCCTGATCTACGTTACTTCAATACAGGGTGGTAAAAAATACAGTCTTTTCGGTTGCTTGAAAAAGTGACTGAAAGTTGTTTATTTCAAATGGCACGCCCTGTATATTATTAGAAATTCAGAAAGCTGATGAAATTCTCTTTCATTCAATGCATATCATGCCTATATCTATCCAGTCAAATTTCGGACTTATCAGCATTCATTTGTCGAAATGTCCCTTCAGAATGGTATTTCCATTCGATATTTGGTAGGCAGGCCATGATTACTATTCCACAGGACCTTGTGACATTCTCCTGATAATGAAGACACCAAGAAACTTGAAAGTAAAATTTTTTATACGAATTATTATTGAAAAGTAGAACAATCATGTCGAATATTTCAAAGTATGTTCGAATCGCTGGCCGTTCACTTCCAAGCACTTCAAAATGCAGGCGTTGACTGCTTTCGTCGTGGCAGATCGTATTTCTTTGAAATCCAAATCTTCAAATGCTTGGGTAATCCTTTCGAACAATTCATCTCTCGAATGCACGAGTGTTTTGTATACTTCATCTTTCAACATTCCCCACAGATCAAAATCTAATGGACTAAGATCGGGTAAACTTGCTGGCCAATTCCATGGTCCCTAGCGCCTTATCCACCGATCGTCAAAAAGTATCTCCCGTTAGTAATAATAAACAAATTCATGAGCAGTTCGTTTGAATAGTTTTCTTCCATCGTTTCGAGAGTATTTGCAACTTCTGAAATAACGAAAATGTCGAAATTCAAGTTTCTTGGTGCATTTATTATTAGGAGAATGTCACAAGGTACTGGGAAATGGTAATCATGGCCTGCCTACCAAATACCGAATGGGAATACCATTCTGAAGGGACATTTTGACAAATAAATGCTCATAAGTCCGAAATTTGACTAGTTAGGTATAGGCATGATAGACATAGAATGAAAGCAAATTTCATCAGCTTTCTGAATTTATCATGATATACAGGGCGTTTCATTTGAAATAAACAACTTTCAGTCACTTTTTCAAGCAACCGAAAAGACTGTATTTTTTACCACCCTGTATTGAAGTAACGTAGATCAGGCTGTTGTGTTGGAAGTATTCATGTATCACCTAACTCCAAACCAAATTTCAATGCCATAGTGTCTCTCAACCCGAAGTTATCAGCATTTTTAGGGGTCATGATTTTCGGCGAAAAAAATTGAAATTAATTTATATTTCGAAAACGGCAACAGAGAGGTATAAGGAAATGTTGAGAAAAGTTGTCGAGAAATTGTTGTAGATTCCAAAACTAATATAATATACCAGGTGTTCCATTTGAAAAAGCAAAGTTGCTACTACTTTCTAATGGAAGTGGCAACACTGCATTCACAAAAATATTTTAGTTGGGTAAAGAATGTCCAATAATTCACTCATGCAAATTTTCAAACCGATCTGATATCTGGTTCACCAGAAACGTCTAATGTGCCATCCACCTTGAATCACCCTGTATAAATATCTAGAGATTCTGAATGCACTCAGAAATTTATATGTATAGGTACCTTTAAGATTGATCAAATTTTTCGAAAACAGTACATCAGTGTTTTCCTTTGTAAACTCCCTCCTGTTCAAAAAGTGATCGAAATCCTTGACACATAATTGCTTTATGATATCTGGGGTTCGCAGAACCAATATTGGTTCGGCAAACTGATAAAGTCCATAGTACCTTTGAAGAAAAAGAATGTTAATTCAAATAGATCCGCTATGTGAAATTTAATCAATTGATAGATCAATTTATGCTCATAGGTTTTAGTCTATCATGATTTACATTGATTTGTAGCGATGTTTTATCACTTTGATGGTAACATATTACAAATGAACCAATTCTGAATTGTAAAGCCTAAATTACAATTCTATATTCACCTTTCTTTCTGGAAGGTGTTGTACATCCTCTTAGATTGTTCTAAGAAAGACTCCAGACCAAAAGCCACCCCGAAGTTGTCCCCGAATATGGGAATCACTTTTCCAGTCTTCACATTTCTGTCTTTCCAGTAACTGTACGGTTTCACAGCCACAAAGTACAGCAATATCACAAGAATGACAACGAGCAAAAGTAACCCAATCATCTGTAAATTTACCGGTGTATTTTTCACTGAGAAATTCCTTGAGAACTTGTATACAGCCTATACAGGGGTCATGT
This sequence comes from Adalia decempunctata, assembly GCA_951802165.1. Taxonomy (NCBI): domain Eukaryota; kingdom Metazoa; phylum Arthropoda; class Insecta; order Coleoptera; family Coccinellidae; genus Adalia; species Adalia decempunctata. The sequence continues at coordinate 1,348,010 of OX637695.1, read as the reverse complement.
ACTTCATAAGATGTAGACGAAGAGTGGAACTGCATGTTATTATATTTTCAGCAATTCAGGTTTGAATTTATGAAAATTACAATGTTTTGAAAAATGTTTTTTTCGAGGTTCTCCCAAAATTATTCATTGGAATATCAAGTAGCTCAAAATAAAAAAATTTGTAGATTTTTAGATTTTCCGCAAAAGTTCTAATGGCTCTGAAACTTTTTATTACAAATAAGTATTATCTAATTACGCCTTCTCCCAAGTTTCAAAAGAGCTTCTCATTTTATTTTAGTTTTGATACGATATCTTATTGTAGTTTTGTGTTTTTGAAGCACTAGCCAACAATGATTTCTTTCCCAAAACATTCATTTTCAGGCCTGATAATTGTTGTTTATTGAAGCACATAAAGAAGCACCAAATTCATGAATGAAAGTCAAATATTATCTTACCTTGTGAGCTGAAAAGTGAAGTTCGCAAGGTAATAGATTATTTAATTGTCCAAACGTTTTATTCACAAACTACTGCACAATGTTATGTGCAAGTGTAAAACAGAATGATGACTTAATAGTGTCTCATTTATTCGAGATATGAAGGTCGAATAACATTCATTGAATGTGTAGGAATAATCATCAGTGTCATTCTCTTGAGCTCATCAAGCCTAAATCCTAAATCAACTGATTTTAGCCATGCATTTTCACTCGTGATATTTTTATACTTATATTTGTATGACGCTCTTGGTCAATATTCACGTTAAAAAATTGTAGGACAATTACAGTACGGGCTGGTAAAAAATCATTTTCTAGTGGGGCCAAATTTTCATGGCCCCTGGCCCCCCTTGCTGGCACCCATGTTTATTATAGAATGATCCTTTGTGAAAGGAATTGTATTACATTCATTCCTCTCCACAGATCAGTTTGGATTTCATGATATTTTTCGTTACAGTCCCAATTTTGGATTTTTATCAAAACACGCGAATTTTCCAATATACAGGGTGACCAAGAGATTGACGTCAAAAAGGAAAAAACAGGTCCCTCGTGTCATGGGCTATTCGAATCACCCCCATATATGTTATGCTATTTTTCACAGTTTTCGAGTTATGAATTTTTTTATGAACTTTGAGAATTTTCGACTTGACCATCTTAAAAAAGATATTAAAAAAAAAGTACAAGACTTTTCTTTGAAATTCTTTTTGTAACTTAATCTCCATGAATTGTACTTTTATACATAAAAAATCCAGATTCGTCACTTAGATAAAAATTATGGAAATGTTGGTCTCAAGTGAAAAAGTTACGTAAATTGGATTATGATCTGAATTTTCGAATCAAAATTAAAAATGTAAAAAGGCTAATTCACGGTTTCTTAGTATGCTTAAAAACTGCGCTCAACAGTCAGCTTTTAGAATCATTGATAAAAAATGGTACTTAACACTTTACCTTCGCTAGAATTAGCCTTCAAAGTCATCGAGGTGGAAAAAATCAAAGAACCAGACATTTACTACAAAATTATTTTTGGCCATTTTAAGATATTTCTGATCAAGTAACGATAGAAAATGCTGAAAATTAATGAAAATTAGCTTTAGATGTTGGTCAAGAAAAGTTCTAGATAAAAAAAAAGAAAAAGTACCTATATGGTAATTTTGCCGAAATATCATGTTCTCAGATAGCCACCAAAGTTACTGTATTTACTAATTTGAGGTCTTAGATTACGAATCTGTAATTAGTTATTTCCTAGGTTTGATACTTCAGGAAATTTTCAACTTTTTGTGGAAAATTTCCGAAAATTTTTGGATTTTTTTATGGTCATTACTCGAAAACTATATTTTATAAAAAATATCTGATTGCCAATGTTTAATCTACGCCTAGAAAAATTCTTTTTTTTCTCAAAATAACCGACGTTTGAGGAGAAATAAAATAAAAAGCATCGAGAAACAGAAATTGTAATTCGCATACCAAAATTCGAACAATAACTTTCTTTAAAATAGAATCATAAAAACAACAATTAGCATCTCGAACATCCCAAAAAGTTTATCAAAATTCGAACAAATTTTCCAAAATCTTCACATCTCCATCAGGAAACCTCACTTTGGGTTTCGACATATCGTTTCAAATGGCTTAAATATTCAATTTATCATTTAATACATGTCCTATAGTAAAATTTCATCGATAAAATATCTGCTCATTTAGATCCAAACATAACTGAAGCGTAAGCAATTTCCGTAAGCCAAAATTTGCATTGAATATCAGCAAGCAAACTTCCCAAAATGATTCAGTGTAAACGATACATCAGTTCGGTGAAAAGACCAGTGAATAAGATTGATCACCGACTGTCATTTGGTCACTCACATTAATCCACAAACGGTTTCATCTTGTAGCGAAAAATTGAAGTAAAATATTACTCGAAAGCTGCTACAGCATCATGATGTGAAGACCAGATGTCCACCATGTTTCTTTGAGATATGTTGCTCTGATGGTGGCTAGAATAAGATCGAAACCATGGTCAGCATCTAATTTTCTTCGACAAAAACGTTACTTTTATTGGTTACCCATGATGGTCGAATTGAATGTGATTCATTTATTCTCCTCATTCACAAAAGTAACTGATTTTTCACTGGCCTTCTCATCCAATGAATTTTCAGATAAATCCCCGAATATCACATGCATTTTTACGTATAACCTTCAAAAACGAAAATCGAAGCTATTAATTTCACTAGCGAGGAAGACCCCTCTATATTGCTGGTCACTGGAGGTTCTTCTCCCCAAGTCGCTGTTGATAAAGTTCATAATACTTTTTGTACATTGGCACCACACTTTGTGTAAAACAGTTCAAAATTTCCATCGGAATGTTGTATCTCCTCGTGTATAAAATATAAGATTCGACGCGTGGCAACTATGTTGAGTATCAGTCTGATTATGTCTTATTTTCCTACAGGAATACTTTGATTTCTTTTGGTGGATTGGTGCCTTCAACCAGCCAAGTCGTACCGCTAGGAACTTTTTGTATTATTTCTGCTAAAGCTCGCGCCAAGTAGTCAGATCTGCAAGAGAAAAGTCACTAGGTAATTTGGCAAGGAACCAAAGGGCAAGGACTTCGAAAATTTGTTCAAACGCATGCACAATTGTTCCGATTTTAAGGGAGAATACGAGGATATATTGAAAAATTCTTAGCCTACTATAGAACGTAGGAGCATAGAATTCTATGCTCCTAGATAGAACCAATCAAAATTTCAATGTCAAAATATTTTATTACTCAACATATTCTCCTCTCAATTGAATACATTGCTTACAGCGAACCTGCAACGTCTCTAGACCCTACAAAAAAAATGTTTCTTCTTGCTCTGCAAACCAGTCCTCCACAGCTTTTATTACCTCCTCGTTGGAAGAAAATTTTAGGACCCTTTAAACTTTTTTTCAGTTGAGGAAAGAGATGATAGTCGGACGGAGCCAAATCTGGTGAATAAGGGGGGTTGTTCTAGTAATTCTAACCCACGAATTTTTGCATGGCAACATGAGATTTGTGTACAGGGGCGTTGTCCTGTAAAAACAAATTACCTTTGGATAGCTTTCCGCCTCTTTACTCTTCAATTTTTTCCCGTAGAGTGGTCAGTAATGTCGAATAGTATTCTCCAGTTATTGTTCTACCCTTATACAAAAAAATCAATCATGATTACTCCATGGCAATCCCAAAAAACTGAAGCAAGAACTTTTCCAGCAGATTTTTGGACACGAAACTTCTTAGGTATTGGAGAACCAGAGTGTCGCCATTCCATCGATTGTTGCTTTGTTTCTGGATCGTAGAAATGTAACCAAGTCTCATCCTTAGTAACAATTCGGTTTAAGAAGTCTACATCGTATTCGAATCGAGCACAGATCGAACGCGATGCTTCTACCCTTGCATGCTTTTGGTCAACATTCAAACATTTGGGGATCCATTTTGCAGACATTTTTCTCATGTCCAAATTGACGTGAACGCGTTCGTATGAAATCTTCAGTGCTTCATATATCCGTTTTAGCCCAATTCGACGGTCTGATAAAATCATGTCATGAACTGCATCGATATTTTCGGGAACTGACACAGAAACTGGCTTTCCCGATCGGTCATCATCTTCAATGGAAAATTTACCTCTTTTGAAGCTTGCAGTCCAATTTTTCACGGTCGCATACGAAGGACATTGATCACCAAGGGTATTGAGCATATCTTCGTAAATCTGCTTACCTCTTAACCCTTTTAAATAGAGGTACTTGATGATGGCTCGATGCTCCAATTTTCCGATTTTTACAATTTCGGTGGACTTCTTTTTTAAATTCATTTCGTAACTATGGTTTACTTTTTCGACGTCGAATTCTACACTGACACTTCTAATAAGTTATTGTTCGTTGTTATGGTATCGCAATATTTTGTTTATGCATGAAACTGGTCTAGACTAACTAGATATCAATACATCCTCGTATTTTCAAAAACAATAAAGCCTTTTTCGATTATAAATATTCGTTTTTATTTGTCCATCTCAAAACCTAAGAGGCACTAGCTTAAGATCTTTGAAATTCGTAGAGGAACTTGAATAAAATCAGTAAAAGATTGAGTTCATAACTGGCAACTTACTTAGTTGGAGTAATATTACTAATATCCTTTTGCCAGGCTTGTTCATATTCCCCACTGATGATCCTTTTTCTTGGATCTTCGGTCAACACTGTGTCAGAAGGCGGCGAACAAATAGCTACAACTTTGACGCCTGTCAGTTTTTCATGATATGCATCTCCATAAGATCTTGTGAGCGCAGCTACAGCATGCTTTGTGGCTGTGAAGACAGGTAACGATACTAAGTGGTTAACGCAGCTGCTGGAGCCAACATTTACCACAACACCACCTGGACCCCCTCTGTCTTTACCCATGAAACGATATGCAAGGAGAAGACCTCGGATGACACCATTCTGAAAGAAAAATACAGTTCGATCGGTCATTTCCTGAAAGTATACATTTCACAAAAACGTGAGGTTCAAGCAAGTGAAGATAATATACTGCTCCACAAGAGTTAGGGATATTCAATCGTCTTTTAAAGTATGTAATCTTTGAGAAAATCGCTGTAAAATCATTTAAAACTCATTAACAACTTGAATCGATCCAATAAAAAGCAGTATTAGACATTTCGTCAATCTGGTCGCCTTTTTTCTGAAGTTTGGTTCTTTGCATATGCTTCATGAATGTTCTCATTTTGAAATGAAGTCAGTTTGTCAACGTCTTCGATTTGAAACGAGTTTTCTGAAAATGCCAAGACGTAAATTAACAAACGCTGAGGCTAAAAGGGCTATCGGAATGCTACAGGGTGGCCTAACTCAGGTTGTTGTAGCGGAAAGGCTCCAAGTCAGCCAAAGTGTGATATCTCGACTTTGGAATAGGTTCAGGGAGACAGGTTCCGTGTTGGAAAGACCAAGGCTTGGTGGGCGACGAAAAACAACACCTGCTCGGGATCGTTTCATCAACGTTTCGGCGAGAAGAAACCCTACATCTACGTGTAGAATGCTACGGAATACTCTTCAAAATGCAGATGGGGTCCAAGTTTCCATCGAAACCATCAGACAACCTTTGAGAGAGGTGAATCTGGGTTCTAGACGTACATTAAGAGGAGTTCCATTAACACATGACCATAAGCGTCAAAGACTGGAATGGGCAAGGCAACATATCAATTGGTACGATCAATGGCGTAGTGTCCTTTTCACTGATGAATTCAGATATGGACTATTTTCAGATTCTCGAAGAAAAAGGGTATGGACAATCCCACGCATACCCCGTAATCGTCGCTATGTCCAAGAAGTCCATCCATTCCGAGGGGGTAGTGTTATGGTATGGGCCAGGATATGTTTCAACTGGCGCACAGATCTACACATTTGTCCTGGGAATATGACCGCCTTACACTATAGGGAGCATGTCATTGACAATGTTGTGCCAAATTTTCAAGCTGCTATTGGTGAAACTTTTCAATTTCTAGACGATAATGCTAGACCGCACCGTGCAGCCATAGTTGAGAATGCGCGCGAGGAGCTTAGTATTCCACATTTACCAATACCCCCGCACTCACCAGATTTGAATTGTGTAGAACACGCATGGGACATGCTCCAAAGAAGATTAGATAATCATCAACCTACCCCAGAATCCTTAAATGATCTGAGAGAGCTTCTGCCCCGTTGATGGAACCAAATTCCTCAAGAAATGTTCAACAACCTCGTGTGTAGTATGCAAAGAAGATGTCAAGATGTTATTGATGCCCATGGAGGCCATACATTGTATTGATAGTCTTAAAATGCTTGAATTCTCTGGGAATAAAATTTCGTTATTTTACTCGATTTTTCTTAACCACCCTGTATACGCTGCAGACCTACAGGCTAAAATTAATTTGCAACTTGAAATCATATTAATATGAATTTTCATCACAAAAATCTTATTTCAACAATATTTTTTTGCAATTTAAGTCAATATCCCTAACTCATGTGGAGCAGTTTGTATAAGAAAAGGTTACCTACCAAATTGACATCCACTTCCAATTCCCACAGCCTGTCATTCATTATTGAAGCATTGTTAACCACTATATCAACTCCCCCAAGTTTGGATATTGTAGTCTGGAAAGCCTCTGGAAGAACACATTAAAATTCAATGAACTACGAAATAAGCTTATGCTGTTATGCCTTTGAGAAGCAATGTTTCCAGATTCATGGAAATTTGTGTAGGAAATGGGGCATATTTATGAATTTGAAAGGCCCTTGAACTTCAGAGAGATATTGCGCAAAGTTTATTTTTCCAGGCAAAACTGTAGAAGTTTTTTCACACTCAAATAAAGACGCGAATAGCTTGTTCTATTGATTATTCAAATGGCCATCCTGTATGTGAACTATTACTTCAAGTCTACAGGGTGAACGTCATATGATAATTCAAGGTGAAAACTTACCTTCAAACTGAGGATAATCTGTGACATCACATGGACAGAATATCACTCTATCTCTGGCTATTTTTGATAATTGATGTAACAGTTCTTCTCCTTCGTCCGTATTAATATCACATATGGACACCTGCAGACAAGAGACATACAGTTAGGAAACCGCACCACTAGTCCTATGTTATTATTGTGTTCTAAGAAAAGAATAAACGAATATCAGCTTATTTGTTATGATTTTTCAGGGACGATCCTAAGGGAATCTGAAAATCCCTTTCGGTAACTATGTGGGAGGCAATAGTACGGTACTTTTAAACCTCTATTTTCATACACACGGGAGGTGCTTACTCTCATTCCCTTGTTGCACATATAAAAATAACGAAGACACTTCAGGTTGGTCATTTTCTTCAATGTTATTAAAATTGTTATATCACGTTTACTCGTACGCTACTTTGCTACTAGAACTGTTCGTCAGAAAACTCAGAAAGATAGATCACAGCACAAGATCGTTGTTTAACCCTCAGATGAGAAACAGCTTTAAGAGAAGACACAATTATATTTTGGATGAAGACTCATTCTTTGAGACCTATTGATAATGTTTTAAACGTTGTAGTTCTTCAATTTCCCTAGAGAAAACCGGGGTTTTCTACATCTAGAATTACCTACAAGATTCCCTGATCTAAATCCAATCGAGTACAAACTAAAAAGAACAGTTCTGGGGTCATTTGCTGTTCAACAGCTCCGTGATCTTCAGCCATAACTTTGGCAACAAATTGATCAGTATATTCTCGATAACTTGGTGGAAAATTTGCAGAGAAGATGCCAAGCGATGCACTTTCTTACGTAGAAGTCATTGACGTAGTCAGAAATTTTCAGATAGGGCTAACATTTGGAAAATGAAAAGTTCAGTGTGATCTCCCAAATGAAAAAGAGAATTCTTGGTAAAATGTGCCTTGTTTCCTGAAATTTTCGCTAACACTCGAGATATAGACCACTGTTGAATGCGATGAAGTTCGAGATTTCCTAACAACTCCAAAACAAAAAACTATCGACAATTTCTGTTTACATCTATCTGAGTTAGCAAGAAAGAAGATTTCGAAAACATGTATATCATTTCTATATTGTACGCCCTTCGATTTGCTGATAAAATTTTCCTAGAATGCACGGAAAAATTTAGATATTCCCACGTATACTCCATTCACTTTTATTTAATCACATGGGAGGTCATGGTTTCGTTTTCAGGAGTTGGTGCCCCTAATGAAAAGCACAGAACATATGATGGAAAGTCAGTGCGCGCACAGAAAATATCGTTAATGAAAAAACGACGTTGCCAGTTTCTTTGTTTACATCAAAGTAAAAGTATCAAAGATATTCCACATTTGTTAGGTTTACAAATTGTTTTTCGTCGAATATCCAAGATTAAGGTATGTTTATTGTTTTTAGCACCAGTTTTGAGCGTGAGGAAGAATTTCAAGACCAGGACGAATGTTTACATTTCGAGGTTGAAGGGGTACACGGGTATTTCGTTGAAAAAGCTGTTATTTGGACAGATATCGCAGTAGATGGATCGGATGGAGCCTCGAGAGGTCGATTAGGATGATATTTTTCAGGTTTTCCAAGAAATTTGGCGATATCTGAGCAGATTTGCAAAAGTTAGGTACCTCACTAATGAGGTGGAACTTAGACCTAATTCTCCTATAAGAAACGCCTTTCAAATGTCGAGATGGTGAAAAATGTATTCTTTAGATGTTGTTCGAACAAACGCAGCCGAGTTTTAAATCCCAACATTGATTTTAAGAAAGTTATCAACAAAATAAAATGGACATTATTCTTGATTCGTGTAATTACCCATCAATTCATCTTATATCTTTGGATTGATTTTTTTTAATGAATTCTTGATTAGAATCAACAATTGATGTAGTCAAGTCTTGAACTTTCAGTTCGAGAGGATAATAAACATTAAATCTTCACAAGCATGCATATGAAAATCATGTGAAAGCAATGCAATTTTCTTCCATGGCGAAAAATAATATATTTCAACAGTGATCTCTTGTACTTTTCATGCAAATAACTAGAAAAGGAATCCTTTCTATCAATTCATATAAACGTTAATTATTTTCGTCCATCACATCTTTTCCAATTCATTCATTTTACGAATAAATTCACATTCTGAGAAATACGCTAAGAATGTAGAAAGGGCAACCTAGTGTTGACTTGGAACATAAAAATATTTTGAAAAACGTCATAACTTCGATACAGAGTGGAATGTGTCAAATATCCAAGGCCAGAGTTGTGATTTTATAATTGTGAATGGAGATAGATTGAACAATCTTCCTTTAAATCTGACATTTACCATTCAATCGGAAATACACGTACAGATATCATTCCCAAGTGAATTTTTCAATTTCCCCCCATGCCATAAAGTATGTGCGGCTTTCACATAGGTATTACTCATTCTCCTCACCTTACATCCTTGTTTGAACAATTCCTTGCAATACTCCCTCCCTTGACCGGAAGCCCCGCCGGTCACCAGCGCTACTTTTCCCTTCAAATCCAACATTTCCACCATTAATGCTCCTTCGACCACAAAACCATCAACCGAACGAATTTCGAACGATACAAAACAAATGCTCTATTTATAATGCGATAATGTTACAACCACGAGTGCCGCGCCCTTCTGGCGCCGCGACGTCAAAAGGGGGATACTGGGGCGCCCTTCCATTGCGCAAGAACCCGCCGAATACGACTTCCACTAGAGACGGATGCAATTAAATTAGATATGCAGCGATTTCGGTGTAATCAAACAGCGGTTTTTACTCCGAAAACTGCCCCTAGTTAGGGCCAGTTGCATGAACGGAATCGAAGTAAACTTCATCGTCTGCTGAACATTTGGAAGTTGGCTCCAAACGCTCGAAGCAGAAGCGGGTCGAGTAGCTCTAGTCCTAGACTGCTTGGAGCTTACTTTCAAGTTTCCAGCTCTTGGAGCAAAGGACTCCGCACTTTCCTTATGAGAAATGGCGTGTAACATTCCAAGTTTGTAAATCCTAAGAACATTATGAAAAAGAGAAAAGGGGCAACCCTGCTCTGAAGAGCTGAGGGTAGAAATACGTTGAAGGGGAGTTTATACTTATATTTTTGGCTTGTGATGTGATCGTCTAGATTGGTAGAACTCTATGTTATGTCGTAGTAATTCAGATTCGTAATAACTCAGATTAGTGAAATATAGGATGGGAAAGTAATGGGGTAAAATAGATAAATAATACACTAGATTGGACATAAAGATGGAACAAGAGCCTTTATTCGTCCAGCACCATAGTTCGGAGAACCATAGCTATATGAAGGAAAAACGAACGAGAATCAATTGAAACTCAAAGCAAAAAACCTTCTAGCATTACAGATGATACGTTTACAATCCATAGAACAATTATTAATAAGACGAGCACTGGTGATATGTACAATATGGAGCTTCCTATACTCCGGTAAGGTTATTACTGGCACAATTGTGATAAAAAGCAGAATCCAATACATCCAAAGTTATCCAAAGGTTATAGGCATATAGAGTGTGTCACCTGATTATTAATGAAATTCATAAGCAGTATCCTTGTAGTTCCTAGTGTGAGAATCCTTCCTTCTAAGTGTTATGTGTGAGATCATAGCAGTCGCGTTGGTTTGGAAGTGACGATAAACTCTTTATATTTCCTGTTAACTGATGAACGATGGCACCTTCAAAGCTTTCCTTGCTTATCGGGTACGCCAAGGGCCCGAAGGCGAGGCTTGGTTTACTGAGGACGTTCGTCAAAAGAACTCTCAGAGGAAGTTTCACTGGCCACTGTTGTGGGGGATGTTTTCCTTATCACAGGCGATATAAACAGTTTACCCTAGGCCTCCAAACCAGTGATATTTGTACGTAAAATATTATCCTAAAAGCAACAACTCCAAATGCCTAAACCATAATGTCGAGTGAATAGTTAAATGTGCAGTAGGCCTTACAAACAGTATAAGAATATTCCAAATGGGTTGGTAGCAGAACAGAGTTTCACATAATATTCAATAGAAATGCAATAATAAGATACAATAAGCTTACATGAGATTAGATCCTGTGAAATGAAACAGTGTTATTTAAATGGGGACATTCCAGATAACAAAGAAGCGTCTTCAAAATATACTAAAATGCCGGATTCCTAGAAGAGGAACCCCATTTCAATAGAACACTATTGTGAACCAGAATGAAAGTGAAAACAGACCGCCGCCGAGTGAAAGTGAAGTAAAAGAGGCCCTTCCATTCGTTGTCGTTTCGGAGGTTAGTTTTTCTTCCACAGAATCGTATTTCTTCGATGGTCACAGAAGAACAAGTTTACTTCATGGTGGATCTTCGATATGATTGAAATCTCCTATTTATAAAGATGCGAATTGCCTAAAGTATTGCTTGAAGTCGTACTAATATTCATCATTCATAGAATTATAAAATAATATCAAATGAGTTCATTCAACGTAGTTCCACGTTTCGACAATAGACGTTGCAAAGTTGGAAGCCATGGAGTAGTCTGGCAACGGTGCATTTTATTTTATTGTAGGGTAGGAAATTCAGATATGTTACAGGCGTTCCGTCAAATGTTCTAAAATTTTGGTTTAATGTTGTACTTGACCTACTGATCAAAAGTGTCCATGGCCTCAACTCAATCCTATGACCAGTTTTTGAGATACAGAGCGTTGAAGTTGAGAATTACCCACTTTTACTACGCTCGTATCTCGGAACAGAATCGAATGAACTTCAATTTTTCTCAAGAATCATTTAATTCCATCTCCAGATAGTAACCATATAGAGGAATATGACCGAAAATCGTTACGAATACAGGGTCATCCATAGTTGTGTATGCCCGATTTTGAAAGTATAAAATATGTCAGTTCCAGAGCGAGAAAGTTCGCAAAATGAACTATCAGATATGTTGTTGTTACATCGGAAAAACCTGAAATACTCAGAATTCATACTGTGTGATACATTATTATAGAAACTATTCACAATGAGGGTTAAGTGGACACCATGTATTTTTGGGTTGATTTAATATGTTTGTTTGATTTTCTCAGAACATATCATCATGGACTTAAAAGAATACAGGGTGATTTAGTCATTAAATAAACTGTGAACCTCACGAAAATACCTAAAAACCACCTTTTTTTTCATCACCCTCTAGGCTCTATTACAAGATTAACTACGTTGAGGTGGGAATTTTCTTTCACAACTGTACTTGATATGAAAACAACAATACGGCTGAGAGTTTTTATCCACTTCCTATGACCAGGTTTTGATTGTATGTGATGTGAAAATTATTTATTTTTGTTATTCCATTCTTATTCCAGCATGAAAAAATCTGGTCATAGGAACTAGATAAAAACTCTCAGCCGTATTGATGTTTTTATATCAAGTACAGTGGTGAAAGAAAATTCCCACCTCAACGGAGTTAATCTTGGAATAGAGATAGAGGGCGATGAAAAAAAAGGTGGTTTTTGGGTATTTTCGTGAGGTTCACAGTTTATTTCATGACTGAATCACCCTGTATTCTTTGATGTCCATGGTGATATGTTCTAAAAAAATAGAAGAACATCTTAAATCAACCCAAAAATACAGGGTGTCCACTTAACCCTCATTGTGAATAGTTTCTATAATAATGTACCAGCGAGTATGAATTCTGGGTATTTCAGGTTTTTTCGATGTAACAACAACATATCTAGTGAAATTGTTGATTTTGCGAACGTTCTCGCTCTGGAACTGACATATTTTATACTTTCAAAATCGGGCATGCATTCAATTATGGATAACCCTGTATTCGTAACGATTTTCGGTCATATTCCTCTATATCGTTGCTCCCTGGGGATGGAATTAAATGATTCTTGAGAAAAATCGAAGTTCATTCTATTCTGTTCTGAGATACGAGCGTAGTAAAAGTGGGTAATTCTCAACTTCAACGCCCTGTATCTCAAAAACTAGTCATGGGATTGAGTTGGGGCCATGGACACTTTTGATCAGTAGGTCGAGCACTACATTATACCAAAATATTAGAACATTTGACGGAACGCCATTTGCCATAAAGAAAGTGCGGGGTCCTTTTAATGACACATCAAAAACATTTCCAACCTCTCCAGTATAAATCCAAAAAATACAAGTTGTTATTATTGATCTTCACTTCCCAATGGCGTTTGCGGCTCTGAAGACAACTCAAAGCCTCATCCGCTGGTCAAATGCTCCATCAACGAAGTCATGACTTGTCAGGTGTCTTTATTGTTCTCACAAAACCCGATTGTTGCTGTAAAATCATGGCGACGAGCTCCTTTTCAGTCGACTTCCGAAAATGTCACACACGAATGACACTTCAGTTGAAACAAGCCTTGAAATAAAGTAGACCTCGAAATTGAACGTCAAAAAGAAAATTGATTTCCTTTATATGAACTATTTGTTGTTGACCATCCTCTAACTGAAGTACTCAGACAAGTCTAGATTCGATATGGACGTATCCATGAAACTTCTCAAGATCAATTATTATGGTTCATCCGGCAAATGCAACAAAATATCGAGAAGAAGAAGGAAACTAAAGAAATGCGTTTGCGTTCTGCCACAAACCGGCGAATTGGAATTTCCCAGAGTCTGGGAAGAACTGAGGAACAACAACCAGTTGTGCGACGGGGTCGTACGGTGTGCGAGTGGCAAGGAATTTCGGATTCACAGGGCCATTTTGTCTGCTGTGAGTCCATATTTTAAGGTACGAATCGATCCTCAAGGCTCGCAAGAACTTCGTTAAATAATTATAGCTAAGAACGTTGAGAAAACAACTCAGTGTGCATTAAAAGTGTCCATGAAGGCTTCTTTCAGTAATCCCAATGTAAACTTTTAGTCGCAAGGTACTACTCAATAAACTAACAGACAAAGAAACTGCAAAACCCAGAAGGATCTGTTTGAATTTGAATTTTTTTGGTAGAATATAGATCAAGGAGTAAATGATTAAAATTTGGAGAAAAAACTAAGGGACGTCACTGGTAGAATAGAAAAGAAATGATATTATCAAAAGTGCTCTTTGACGCTCAAAACCTATTTCTCAAATTTCATAAAAATATTTCAAGCAGTGTGAAAGTTATTAATAAAAAACATTTTTTTTCTATAATTTTAACACCCCGTATACAGGGTCTTTCACGAGGAAGCTCACCCATATTTATACGGGAAACTACTGAACGTATTTTTATGAAATTCAGCACTCATAAGTATTTCACGATGCTGATGAAATTTAAAATATTTTCAAGGCATGAGCACCTCCGGTTTTTCCGGAAATGACGTCAACTTCCGTTTTTCAAATTAGAACACCATTTTTTATTGCAGAAATAGATTCTTTAGAAAATTTCAAGTTATTTTGATGTAACATTTTTCAGTTTTGGTTGGAAAATTCTCTCTGAGCGGGAAAATTCGAAAAAAAAATCGAAAATAGAGCTCCGCTGAAACAAGAATAACTTCGAGGTTTTTGGATGGAAAATTTTCATTTTTGGGATTTTTCAAGATGTAAGATTGATGTATCCACTTTGAAAATCGAAATCGCGATTCATGATACAGGGGGTGAAAAAATCGCTTTCAAAGTTAGGGATGACAAAATCGTGAAAAATCAATTTTTTCAAATTAGAACCCCATTTTTTTATGGCAGATATTGAATCTACGTTAAAAAATAATGTGAGTGTATGCATCACACCCTTGCCCTAAAATGGATATTTTCTGAGTTATTCACAAAAAACTGTTTTTCGTCTTGAATTTTCAGCTATTTCTTTTCCCTTCACGCCAAAAAGATGAAATTTTCAGGAACTGTTATTTGAACCATGTTTTAGATTTTACTACCCTAATATGCAAGAGAAAAAAGTTACAGGTTGTTCCTAAATAGATGGCGAATTTGGATTCGAATTTGTATCGGAAACCTCTTTATTTCAACTAATCGGCCATCGGTTTTCTCTCCAGTGATAAATAAATAATTCCTTATGAACCATATGCAAAAACTTACCATGTTTTACATTCTTTTTTTTTAATGATAGATATCATTACTTACATCTGCCAAATTCCTCTTTATTCAGTAGCATTTTGTGTTTACTATTAATTTGGTGATAATTCGTATTAAGTTACAAAATCGATCACTATGCCTAATTTTACCAATGAAGATTATTTAAATCTCATTCTACTTCATGGAGAATGTAATAAAGTTGTAGATAGAACGATTCGACTGTTCATTGAGAGGTTTCCTGACCGACCCAGACCAACGAGAGATACCATTAACAGAACCATGACAAACTTGAGAAATGCCGGATCTTTCGTTAAGAAAACTATACACAGAGAAAAAAGTGTAGTAGAAGATGAGAACAACGAAATTACAGTTCTTGCATATTTTCGTGTGAATGCTCAAAATTCCAATTTTTTTCGAATTTTCTAGCTCAGAGAGAATTTTCCAACCAAAACTGAAAAATGTTACATCAAAATAACTTGAAATTTTCTAAGGAATCTATTTCTGCAATAAAAAAATGGTGTTCTAATTTGAAAAACGGAAGTTGACGTCATTTCCGGAAAAACCGGAGGTGCTCATGCCTTGAAAATATTTTAGATTTCATCAGCATCGTGAAATACTTATAAGTGCTGAATTTCATGAAAATACGTTCAGTAGTTTCCCGTATAAATATGGATGAGGTTCCTCGTGAAAGACCCTGTATATCTCGGAGAGGAAACATTTCTCGACATATGTTTATATGACAAACTAGGGCTTAGTTTTTATGTAGAATACGTGGTTAAAATTTCTTGGTTACGATCTGGACCACCATGTATAGTGGCCATCGAAATTTAGATGTGGCTTCCATTGTTCATAGTGCATGGTTGCCCACCATCTACCAATAAAAAAGTCTGCTCTTATGCTTATATCATAAGTTTGGCTTAAGTATTTGTTATTTATTATCTTTCAACCTGTAACTACCGCATTTTTTCGCAGTGCAGGCTCTTTTCACGAACTCCATAAACAGAGATAAAGAAGAGAACACACAGGCAAACACTGCGATACCAACAGCGATATTAGAGACTCTCTTGGACTTTGCCTACTCTGGGAAATGTTCAATCAACGAGCAAAACGTCGAGAGCTTGCTGCGTTTCGCCGACCAATATGAAATTCTGGGTGTTGTACAATTGTGTTGTAAATTTTTATTGGGTAAGTACCACAGATTTCCCCATGGCTTGCTAAGATGACTATCTGGCTTATTTTGTGGTTGAAATGCAGGCTTTACATGCTATTGGCCACTGAGTTGGCCTGATTTAGCGCACTGCTTTGGTGCTTTTACCTAGGAGCATAGAATAACTGGAGGGAAGGCTTCATACGCTCGACAGATCATTTTGAACTGCCAATAACGGCGGAGGTTAGAGTTTCGTGTGACGCCCGATAGATAACGCTGAGATCGTTTATTCAGCAACATGTCAGATATCTTGTTCTATGGCGCTACAATTGCAAAGAATATAATGTGGCTGTGATTGGTATTGATACATGTATGCTTCTTTTCAATTGAAAATGGCCATAAATCATAACATAGACAATATTGATGACATATCATCGCTTTATTCTAATCAACTTTTTATGCGCAATTATATGGGAAGTCTGTGATCGGTAATAAATTTGTCAAAACGATATCCTTATCGGAAAAAGCGAACATTCAGGTGAGTATTACTATTATTATACGGGAAGACTGAGGTCTTATCTGTTCTCGTGTATCATACGCAAAATTGTATGGTACCCCGTTTACATTCCCTCTGCTAACACTTAGATTCGGAGCGGGAAACAGATTTTTCTTCCTATATTCAATCTGATCCTTGTAGCCATTTCTTTACACGTGCTATATGCATTATATTGTCGGATTTACGAAAAAAAGTATGTATTGTTTTCTTTCAAAAGAATATATATTATGATATAGTAATAAATGGGACCTAATAAGTAATAACAACTAATAACCATTAAAGATAATTTTATTAAGGATAGCCATGTTGTAGGAACTAACGACGTTGTCGCCATCTCGTGACCTTGCGGCGAACTGACAAGTTCGGACGTTTTTGGCAGTTCATTTTCGTAGGGGAGCCTTCTCTCCAGTTATTCTATGCTCCTAGCTTTTACCCTTGAATCAGTGTTATGGAACTCTTTCCGAATTACAGACGAGATGTGTCCGGCCAACTGCCTGGGAATCCTCCATTTCGCCGGCCAATACTTCTGCACGAAACTGATGGAACGCGGAAAGTCTTACGTCAGGCACCATTTCGTGGATCTGCTGTCGGAAAGCTGCGAGTTCGTCAATCTGACCGCTTTCGAACTGCTGGAGATCCTCAAGGACGACGAGCTGAACATCAAATCGGAGGAGATTGTCTACGATGCCATCAAGAAATGGGTCAACTTCATGCCCGTGAAGAGGAGGGTGCATCTGTTGGAGTTGCTGAAGTGCATGAGGCTGCACAATCTGGAGACGAAGCAGATTTCCAAGATGGCGAAATGGTCGTTGATTCAGAAGGATCCGGTATGCTGATTTGCCTCATCCTCAAGCTATTCTTTGACCTCTGTCCTCTGTCCTCTGTCCTCTACCCTCTGTCCTCTGTCCTCTGTCCTCTGTCCTCTGTTCTCTGTCCTCTGTCCTTGACCGTGACCTCGACATTGACCTACATCTCGACCTGACCTGACCTCTGACCTCCGAACAACGACCTCCCACCGATAGGGAGCATTTGGTGCCAGGCCTCATGCTCCTGTTGAGGTTGTGCGCCATTTAATTGGTTTTGTTTCGAATGTCTTGGTGATGTTGTAACATTCCAGGTTTGTAAATCCTAGGAACATTATGAAAAAGAGAAAAGGGGCAACCCTGCTCTGAAGAGCTGAGGGTAGATTAACGTTAAAGGGGGTTTTATACTTATAGTCCAGCACCATAGTTCGAAGAACCATAGCCATATGAAGGAAAAACGAACGAGAATCAATTGAAACTCAAAGCAAAAAACCTTCTAGCATTACAGATGATACGTTTACAATCCATAGAACAATAAAATTATTAATGAGACGAGCACTAGTGATATGTACAATATGGAGCTTCCTATACTCCGGTAAGGTTATTACTGGCACAATTGTGATAAAAAGCAGAATCCAATACATCCAAAGGTTATAGGCATATAGAGTGTGTCACTTTATTGTTGCGCAGAGCTTTTACAGTTCCATGTGTAAAGATCCTTCCTTCCAAGTGTGTGTGTGTGTGATTCTATTCGCGTTGGTTTGGAAGTGGACAATAAACCCTTTAGATTTCCTGTTGACTGATGAACGGTGGACCCGGGGCGAAGCAATCCGGCCTAGGATACTTGCCCGGCTCACCAAGGCCAATGACCAAGGCTTGTTTTACTGAGGACGTTCGTCTACAGAACTCTCAGAGGGAAGTGTCCTCCACGATGCTAGGGAGGATGTTTTCCTTAGGCACAGGTGATATAAACAGTTTACCTTAGACCTCCAAACCATGTTTCCCTGTACGTGAAATATTATACTAAAAGCAACAACTCCAATGCGTATACCATAATGTCGAGTGAAGAGTTAAATGTGCAGTAGGCCTTACGAACAGTATAAGAATATTCCAAATGGGTTGGTAGCAGAACAGAGTTCCACAATATTCAATAGAAATGCAATAATCAGATAGAATAAGCTTACATGAGATTAAATCCTGTAAAATGAAACAGAGTTATTTAAATGGGGACAGTACATACCAGATAACAAAGAAGCGTCTTTAAAATATACTAAAATGGCGGATTCCTAGAAGAGGAACTCCATTTCAAAGGGACACAGAATTGTGAACCAGAATGAAAGTGAAAACAGGCCGCAGCCGAGTGAAAGTGAAGTAAAAAGAGCTGCCCTTCCATTCGTTGTCGTTTCTTAGGTTAGTTTTTCTTCCACAGAATCGTATTTCTTCGAGGGTTACAGAAGAACGAGTTTACTTCAAGGTGGATCTTCGATATGATTAAAATCTCCTATTTATAAAGATGCGAATTGCCTAAAGTATTGATTGAAGTCGTACTAATATTCATCATTCATAGAATTATGAAATAATATCAAATAAGTTCATTCAACGTAGTTCCACGTTTCGACAATAGACGTTGCAAAGTTGGAAGCCATGAAGTAGTCTGGCAACGGTGCATTCTATTTTATCGCAGGGTAGGAAATTCGGATATATTACAATGTATCCTTTTTCCCAGTCTTCTTCCTGATCATTTCATAACTGGGAAGGTTTGCTGAAGAGGTTTTCTTGCTGATAGAGGACCTTGCTCTCTGCCAACATTCCTGGCAGGCTTACAATAGTCCTCAATAAGTACTTAGTCGTATAATTCGGCAAAAACTCAATTTTCTCTGTCCTCTGAGCTCTGAGCTCTGTCCTCTGACGTCTGATCTCCATCTCGACTTGACCTGACCTCTGACCTCTGAACAATGTCCTCAGACATCCTATCTACTACCTACGACCTTTGACCTCTGATAGTTTTTTTACCCAACGATAGTGAGCATTTGGTGCCAGGCCTCATGCTCCTGTTGAAGTTGTGCGCCATTCAATTGGTTTTGTTTCGAATGTCTTGGGGATGGATTCTTTCTCTCAGTCTTCTTCGTAGAAGCCTATTTCGATGCTCATTTTCCTGATCATTTCATAACTGGGAAGGCTTGCTGGAGAGGTTTTCTTGCTGATAGAGGACCTGGCTCTCTGCCAACTTGACTGGCAGGCTTACCATAGTCCTCAATTTTCTCAGGAATGTAAACAGCACATGATCGAAGCCCAGCAGCTGATCCACCAGTATCTTCTCGAAGAGACGACAACTAGCAGCGACGATTACTCCTTTCGGCCTAGGATACCTTACGAAATCTTGTTCGCGATAGGCGGTTGGAGCGCGGGTAGTCCCACCAATTTCATCGAAATCTACGACATACGCGCTGACAGATGGCTGCTCTCCACCGATACCGACTCGGTACCGAGGGCCTATCATGGACTGTGTTCTTTGAGGGGCCTCATCTACATGGTGGGCGGTTTCGACGGAAACGAGTACTTCAACACGATGAGATGTTTCAATCCTGTCACGCACGAATGGAGCGAATGCGCTTGCATGTATTATCCGAGGTAAGGAAGGTTTAGAAACTTGACCATTTGGCATTTAGGAAGTTCGCGAAATTCTCCAGGTGTTACGTGAGTGTTGTCATGCACGACGAGAGGATCTACGCCTTGGGGGGTTACAACGGTAGGGTTAGGATGAACACGGTGGAAAGATACAACCCTGATAAGAACCAATGGGAGCTGATACCCTCTATGCTGAAGCAGAGATCGGATGCCAGTGCTGCGGTGCTTAATTCTAAGGTGAGTTGAGCTGCTGGGGCTTGTTAAAGCGTTCACCAAGCTCCATCCAAATCTCACCACACATTGAGGAAAGTAGTAGTAGCAAAAATAAGTTTCTTCATTCTCCCAGATCTACATAGTCGGCGGTTTCAACGGCCAGGAGGTGATGTGCTCCGCCGAGATGTTCGACATCTCCAGCAGTCAATGGTCGTACATACCGCACATGTCTTCGGCGAGATCGGGAGTTAGCCTGGTGGCCTTCAAGAACGCCCTATACGCCATCGGCGGATTCAACGGTTACACGCGGCTCACCACGGGGGAAAAACTGATGCCTGAATCTGACACGAGATGGACCGAAATCACGGAAATGATGACGCCGAGAAGTAATTTCGCTACGATCACCATGGACGACTTCATTTATATTATTGGAGGTTTTAATGGTAAGTGTTGGAATTGGTCGAAGTGAATTAGTTTTTCGAGCTTAAAATCTTGTTTCTTTAACATCAAAATTCAATGTGAGGAAGTGAAATTGTCTTTTTTGGAAGGCAGAAACAAGAGAGACCACTTAGACTTGTCGAGCGAACTTTGGTCATTGACCTTGAATCACACTGAGGACTACGCCACTACTGCCACTCGAAGGCCTCTTGTGCGCCGGTAGCTTATGAATTGGATGCAGAATGTCATTCCTAGCTACCAGTGTGCGGCAGCGCTAAGGGGGTAGTTCAAGCACTGGCGAAGCTATCCGGGTAGATGGGGTAGCAACTCTTCTATTGTCTGCTGCTCGACGCCGTTCGGTCTAGCTACGCCACTGAGTTCAAGAGATTCTGAGCTGACTGCGGAGCCTCGACTTAACCAAACTGATCCTTAAGAAACTTGAGAAGTTATCAAGGTGAAAGAGAGGAGTGATCCACAAAAGATATTATGGGCCTCAGTGGTAGCGGCAGCGTTTTCTATCCTAGGGTGATCTTGAGGTCATGAAGGTTGCTTTCAAGGCCAAGGAAGTGAGTTCTACCATTTGACCCAAGCAAAGTGATCCTTTAGAAACTTGAGAAGCTGTCACTATTTGGAATAATCAGTTCGATAAAAGAAAGGGACTTGAGGGTCAAGATATTATACATCTTGATAGAGAGGAGTGATCCACAAAATATGTTATTGGTCTCAGTGGCAGAGGCAGCGTTTTTCGACCTAAGGTGATCCCCAGGTTATGAAGGTTGCTTTCGAGGCCAGGAAATGAGTTCTACCATTTGAATCGAAAGAAAGAATTGGACACTTGCGGCACAAGACAGAAAGGCGTGGAAATGTTTAAGAAAGACCTATGTCCATGAGTGAATGAGCACAGGTTGAGAAAGAAGGAGAAGAGATTCGAATCGAGCAAACTGATCCTTCAGAAACTTGGGAAGCTAGGACCATCTGGAACCTTCAGTTCCCTAAAAGGAAAGGACTTTAGGGTCAGTTGTATAATAGCATCTTGAAAGAGAGGAGTGATCGACAAAAGATATGATGGGCCTCCGTGGTAGCGGTAGCGTTTCCCAACTTCTGGTAATCTTCAGATCATGAAGGTTGCTTAAGGCCAAGGAAGTGAGTTCTACCATTTGACCCAAGCAAACTGATCCTTTAGAAACTTGAGAAGCTGTCATCATTTGGAATCTTCAGTCCGATAAACGAAAAGGACTTGAGGATCAAGATATTATACATCTTGATAGAGAGGAGTGATCCACAAAAGATGTTATTGGTCTCAGTGACAGAGGCAGCGTTTTTCGACCTAGGGTGATCCCCAGGTTATGAAGGTTGCTCTCGAAGCCAGGAAATGGGTTCTACCATTTGATACAAAAGAAAAAATTGGACACTTATTGCGGCACAAGACAGAAAGGCGGGGAAAGGTTTAAGAGACCTATGTCCAGGAGTGAATGAGCACAGGTTGAGAAGAAGAGAGAAGAGATTTGAATCAGACAAACTGATCCTTCAGAAACTTGGGAACCTAGCACCATCTGAAGCCTTCAGTTCCCTAAAAGGAAAGGACTTTAGGGTCAGATGTGTAATAGCATCTTGAAAGAGAGGAGTGATCGACAAAAGATGTGATGGGCCTCAGTGGTAGCGGTAGCGTTTCCCAACCTCTGGTAATCTTCAGATCATGAAGGTCGCTTAAGGCCAAGGAAGTGAGTTCTACCATTTGACCCAAGCAAACTGATCCTTTAGAAACTTGAGAAGCTATCGCCATTTGGAATCATCAGTTCGATAAAAGAAACGGACTTGAGGGTCAAGATATTATACATCTTGATAGAGAGGAGTGATCCACAAAAGATTTGGTCTCAGTGGCAGAGGCAGCGTTTTTCGACCTAGGGTGATTCCCAGGTTATGAAGGTTGCTTTCGAGGCCAGGAAATTAGTTCTACCATTTGAATCGAAAGAAAGAATTGGACACTTGCGGCACAAGACAGAAAGGCGTGGAAATGTTTAAGAGAGACCTATGTGCAGGAGTGGATGAGCACAGGTTGGGAAAGAAAGAGAAGAGATTTGAATCAAGCAAACTGATCCTTCAGAAACTTGGAAAGCTTCCACCATCTGGAACCTTCAGTTCCCTAAAAGGAAAGGACTTTAGGGTCAGATGTTTAATAGCATCTTGAAAGAGAGGAGTGATCGACAAAAGATGTGATGGGCCTCAGTGGTAGCGGTAGCGTTTCCCAACCTCTGGTAATCTTCAGATCATGAAGGTTGCTTACGGCCAAGGAAGTGAGTTCTACCATTTGACCCAAGCAAAGTGATCCTTCAGAAACTTGAGAAGCTGTAACCATTTGGAATCATCAGTTCGATAAAAGAAAAGGACTTGAGGGTCAAGATATTATACATCTTGATAGAGAGGAGTGATCCACAAAAGATGTTATTGGTCTCAGTGGCAGAGCCAGCGTTTTTCGACCTAGGGTGATCCCCAGGTTATGAAGGTTGCTTTCGAGGCCAGGAAATTAGTTCTACCATTTGAATCGAAAGAAAGAATTGGACACTTGCGGCACAAGACAGAAAGGCGTGGAAATGTTTAAGAGAGACCTATGTCCAGGAGTGGACGAACACAGGTTGAGAAAGAGAGAGAAGAGATTTGAATCAAGCAAACTGATCCTTCAGAAACTTTGGAAGCTAGCACCATCTGGAACCTTCAGTTCCCTAAAAGGAAAGGACTTTTGGGTCAGATGTATAATAGCATCTTGAAAGAGAGGAGTGATCGACAAAAGATATGATGGGCCTCAGTGGTAGCGGTAGCGTTTCCCAACCTCTGGCAATCTTCAGATCATGAAGGTTGCGTAAGGCCAAGGAAGTGAGTTCTACCATTTGACCCAAAGCGAGAAGATATCAACAAGAGATATTATGGGTCTCAGTGGCGGGGCCAGCCTATTTCGATATAGGGTGATCTCCAGGTTATGAAGGTTTGTTTCAAGATCATGGAAATGAGTTCTACCATTTGACTCAAGCAAACTGACCCTTCAGAAACTGGAGCAGCTGGAATCTTCAGTTTCACAAAAGGAAAGGACTTTAGGGTCAACATATCATACACCTTGAAAGAGAGTAGTGATCCACAAAAGATGGGCCTCAGTGGCAGAGGCAGCGTTTCCCACCCTAGGATGATCTCCAAGTCATCAAATTTGCATTCTAGGCGCCAAGGAAATGAGTTCTACCATTTGACTCAAGCAAATTGATCCTTTGGAAATTCGAGAAGATGTCACCATCTAGAATGTTCAGGCGTTTTTCTACCTAGGGTGATCTCCAGGTCATGAAGGTTGCTTTCAAGGTCGAGGAAATGAGTTCTACCATTTGACTCAAGCAAACTGATCCTTTGGAAACTCGAGAAGCTGTCACCATCTAGAATCTTCAGGCGTTTCTCGACCTAGGGTGATCTCCAGGTCATCAAGTTTGCTTTCTAGGCCAAGGAAATGAGTTCTACCATTTGACTCAAGCAAACTGATCCTTTGGAAACTCGAGAAG
The DNA here is from genome assembly GCA_951802165.1 of Adalia decempunctata. Lineage (NCBI taxonomy): Eukaryota > Metazoa > Arthropoda > Insecta > Coleoptera > Coccinellidae > Adalia > Adalia decempunctata. Next base: position 1,323,755 of record OX637695.1, on the reverse strand, counting down.
CTGTCACTACCTAGAATCTTTAGGTGTTTTTCGACCTAGGGTGATTTCCAGGTCATGAAGGTTGCTTCCAAGGCTAAGAAAATGAGTTCTATCATTTGACTCAAGCAAACTGATCATTTGGAAACTCGAGAAGCTGTCACTATATAGAATCTTCAAGTGTTTTTCGACTTAGGGTGATCTCCAGGTCATCAAGTTCGCTTTCTGGGCCAAGAAAATGAGTTCTACCATTTGACTCAAGCAAACTGATCCTTTGGAAACTCGAGAAGTTGTCACTATCTAGAATCTTCAAGTGTTTTTCGACCTAGGGTGATCTCCAGGTCATCAAGTTCGCTTTCTGGGCCAAGAAAATGAGTTCTACCATTTGACTCAAGCAAACTGATCCTTCTGAAACTCGAGAAGCTGTCACCATCTAGAATCTTTAGGCGTTTTTCTACCTAGGGTGATCTCCAGGTCATTAAGGTTGCTTTCAAGGCCAAGAAAATGAGTTCTACCATTTGACTCAAGCAGACTGATCCTTTGGAAACTCGAGAAGCTGTCACTATATAGAATCTTCAAGTGTTATTCGACCTAGGGTGATCTCCAGGTCATCAAGTTTGCTTTCTAGGCCAAGGAAATGAGTTCTACCATTTGACTCAAGCAAACTGATCCTTTAGAAACTCAAGAAGCTGTCACCATCTAGAATCTCCAGTTTCGTGAATGGGAAGGGCTTTAGGGTCAACGTATCCTTCATCTTGAAAGAAAGGAGTGATCTACAAAAGATGTTATTGGTCTCAGTGGCAGAGGCAGCGTTTTTCGAACTAGGATGATCTTCAGGTTATGAAGGTTGCTTTCTAGGCCAAGGAAATGAGCTCTACCATTTAATTCAAGTATAAGGCGAGTTGCCTCTCTTGTTTCTGCCGCTTTCATAAGGAGTCTGGGTCCAAATCCATGGAGCCTTTGTATCTGAGTGATTTAATCGATAACCATCTGTAGATCTCTTGCTGTCAGGTTCAACAACGATAAATTACGTTGAGTATTATGATCCGGAGAGCAACGAGTGGCTGGACGCCTCTTCCATGAATCTGAACCGTTCCGCGCTGAGCGTTTGCGTGGTCAGCGGTCTGCCCAATTCCCGGGAATACTCCTTTTTGGGACGGCTGAGTAACGGAGACACAGAAAAGGACACCAAATTACAAGATAGATGAAGAGAGCCAGATATGTGGACGCGGCCAGTCGCCTTGACTGCAGCCGCCGTCTTTAGCATTTTTATCGTTTTAACTTGTGCCCTTCTGGTCTACGTCTTTTATCTATACATACCTACTGTGTACTATTTTTTAATAAATGGATTGTCGGTTTTCGACAACTGGAATCTTGACTCTTCTTTTTATTCTTACCACAATCATTGAGCTCAAATATGCATAGAGGAACAACTGTTCGATTTGATGCAAATTTTTGGCAGTTTCCTGCCATCTTTAGTGGCGGCACATGGTAGCTACTGAAGGAACTACACTGCGCAAAAAAATTAACGCACATAATGGAAATCTCAAATTTATTCTACAACTGAAGGTGTTCTCAATGATAATTATTTTTATCAGAATTATGCATGCATAAGTTATCCACTTTCAACGTTTTTCTTCAATACAGATGTTTTCTCCCAGCAGGAATAAAAAAAGATGATATTATCAGATTTTGAATGTATTGGCTCCATTCTAAAATCAGTTGTTCTCGATCAATTCTAGTGATCAATAGTTTTTCTTTCGTTTGATTTTCTACACTCGATCGCTATGAAACACGCAATTTGACCCAAGAGGAATGTGCCCAAGCGGTAGTTTTGCGAGAAGAAGGGTGGACATACACAAGAATTGCAGAATGGTTTGGAGTTTCCCATACAAGTGTGTCCAGAATGTTGCAGCGATTCAGGGAGACAGGTATGAATGTCCGAAGTCCAGGACAGGGTAGACCACGGGTAACAACTGCCATTCAAGAACGTTACTTGAGAGTTTCTTCGTTGAGACAACGGTTTGCAACCGCTCGCCTCCTTCAAAATCAGCTTGAGAAAACTCATGAGGTGCAAATTAGCACTCAGACAATAAGAAATCGCCTCAGAGAATATGATTTAAGGCCTCGTGTCGTGGCAAGAGGCTCTTCTTAGCCCAGCCCATCGAAGGACGCGTTTGGATTTTGCGAGAGAGCATATCCATTGGGAAGAGGCCGATTGGGAAAGAGTTCTCTTCACAGATGAGTCTAGATTCTGCCTCTACCATTGTGATCGACGTTCCCTTGTATACAGACGTTCACATGAAAGATATGCTCAGTGCAATTTCCTGAATACTACTGGTTTCGGGGGAGGATCGATTATGGTATGGGGTGGAATATCTTTGACTGCTCGCACAGACCTAGTGGTCGTTGATAATGGAGCTATGAATGCTGATAAGTATATAAGGAACATTCTTGAAGAGCATGTAGTGCCATTTGCCCCATACATTGGTGAAAATTTCATTTTTATGGACGATAATGTCAGACCCCCATCGTGCGCGCATCGTTCAGGAGTACCTTGAAGAGGTTGAAGTCTCTCGAATGGAATGGCCAGCAAGAAGTCCAAATCTCAATCCGATTGAGCAGGTTTGGGACAACCTCAATAGAAGGCAGAAAATCATCCAGCTACTCTCAATGACTTAGGAATCCAACTCGGAGAAATCTGGGAAGGATTAGATCAGAACATTTTAAGATCCATTTTGAGTATGAACCGTCGTTGCCGAGCTGTATAATTAACGCAAGGGGTGAAAATACCAAGTATTAAATCACTTATCAGCATTTCAGTATTTTAAAAATTCTTCATTTCTCTTCTTTCACATGAGATTCGGTGAAATCCTGAATTTTTCTTCCATTTAATGTGTCTTGTTTCGTTCAAAACCTTCCCGAGAGAACATAAAAAATAAGTTATGAAGTCAATGTAGAGTTAACTTTCATTAAAATTGAGATTTTCAGAATGTGCGTTAATTTTTTTGCGCAGTGCATGTATAATCTGCTTGCTGTTCATTTACAGAAATATGTAAGATATTTATTTTCCTCTAGTTCTATGAATGATACGCAAAATTAATTCTCATTTACTTGCATTAAAAAAATCAGGTGTGATGAAATACTGAACATCCCTAATTTCCATACGCCGGTCCTGATCGTCATCGCATTCAGCTTAGGAAATTGTGTTTTATAGTTCAGCTACTCACCGCCAGATGCCAGGATAAAAAATTTCGATTCTCTGAAACACACATGCGCCTCTATGAACGGGTGAAGGAACTACTACTAAAATCAGCTTCAAATCGTTCAACTGCGATGTTCCTCCATGTATATTTAGACTCAAAGTCACAACTTTCTTCGAAGTGAAGAATCCCTGGTACCAATGAATTAAAACTAGAGAATACTTTCACAATTACTTTATTTCGAAATGCTTCACATTTAATGAACATCACATAGAGGTTTATGATTATTTTTCATTCGAACAAAAATATTTCCTATCATCAATAATGATTTCTTCCATTAACATAGGATAAAAATCCGAAAATAAATTTCGAAGAAATATTCTGAATACCAATGGACGAGCAATCAGAGTTTATTGAAAAAACATCTAAAAATAAATTCAATAGAAGAATTTCATCAATAAAAATGAAAGATTGAAGAAGACATTGAAATATATCCAGTCTATTGCTTGTGTTTGAATCTTGCTATTCACATTTTTGATATAAAAGCTTTTCCAATTCCTCTGCTCATCCAAAAGTTTCAACGAAAAACCAACAAGTATATCTCTTTAATCAAAACTAGATTGTCTCTTTCAAGTGTGGAAAAGATATGTCCGAAATTTGCTGATTCAGTTTTGACTCCTTTGCTACTCTAAGATACAGTTAATGAATACATTATTAAAAGATTGTCTCAATTTCAATGTTAGGCCATTGATTGTTTATAGAACAAGATGGAAAAATACCAAAAAGTCTTTAAGATCACCACATGTCGAGAATCACCAGTTTGATTGGCTTTATCAGTATCTAAATAGTGATAAACTTTCTTCAATTTTATCTACAAACGAATTTTGCTATCGGCTATCTAAAAACACTAAATGAACAATCCCCAAAGAGAAGAAATTTTAGGAACATCAGGCGTAACAGTGCTTTGAAATTCGTTCAAAACAATCTTCTTCAGAGCGACAGGAAAAGGAGATTCAGAAGCTCACAATAATATTTCAGTAGGCCAGTCATGAACGGGAAGAATTTGCACCTGTCACTCTGAAGAAATCGGATTTGTCAGGTACATACTCCCTCAAAAGTGACATCTTCCATGGAATGCTACGAATTCAACCAACCAAAAGAGTTCAAGACATATCAAATATACAGTTTTCAGAGAGGTTTTATCAAAAACACAACATTATCTTTTCGCTTTACTCATTTTGTGAATATTTTCGTATCACCTCATGTCCGATGTCACTACAAAAACTCGAAATGAATGATTGCATTTCATAAAATCTGAAAAATTCAACGTATCACATCCATAAGCATTATTTGTAGGTACGATATTGTAAGTTGTTGCACTCAATTATTTCGTGCATCTCTCTAAAAAATCTTCAAGTTATTGGAAAGATATGTGCCATTCAAATTATTAAAAAATATCCATATTTAGAAAACTCATATCCTTTCTACAGAGTACTATACAATAAAGAAGACTATACCGATGACAATATTAGAGGTATTTGGCATAAAGTATTTCGTAGTAATTGCAACAATGAATTCTTCCATTAGTGTGATCAATAATCAATGTGGAAATAGAAAAAACACACTATTTATAAATAAATAATTTTGTGTTTCAGCTGGCCTGATGATGGCTCTTTAGCCGAAATCGATAGCTAAGAGAATAAACATTTTATAAATAGTGTGTTTTTTCTATTTCCACATATTTCGTAGTAAATATAAGACTATATTCTTATTTTATGTTTCTGTTGAAATCTTTATCAACATTCATTGCAATATCATCAGGACATGTTTCTGAAAATATAGAACCCTTCAAATAACGTCAAATCTCTCACTCAAGTCCGCCATTTTGCAGCAGCCATCTTGAATTTTCGGGTTTTGACAACAAGATCACATTTGAAGGACCCTGTATATTTCAGAATGACGTGAGGAAGAGTGAGTGCATCATAAATATCATGAAGCAATGTGATTTTCAGTTATGATCATTTCAACTTCAAACACCTGCGAGATACTGAGGAAAATTTCAAAGTGTAGTAAATAATTCGAAATGTTAGACCATAAAAAGAGGAGACACGGCATCTCAGAAATTCGAGAATTGGTGAAGCAAAAATTTTGTCAGTTTTTATTGAGTGGGATGAAGATAGCCTAAAGGATAGCAATATCATGAGATACTGCCGTGGCAACATTGCAGAATCTCACTTTGAAAGATCCAGTGGCGTGGTGTTATCGGTATAGAAGAATGGAAATAAAATTACCAGTGAATTAACTCTTTTTGACGAATTCATACAATTTATAATCTGAGTTAGGTGAACAGAGTCAGCTAAATTCCGAATTCAGAGAGAATCGAAAAAGTGAAACTCTAAAATACGATGAATCTACGCCACTGTTACATAGAATTATAAGAGTAGAACATTCCTGTATAAACTCAAATCATGAGCCAAATAGCCCAATTTATCACAAACAAGAAACTCACGAATCATTTTTTCAACGTATTTTGCTAATATTATTCAGAAATAAATCCAAAGCTCACTTTTCATACGCAATGAAACGCGATGTCGCGCTGATTACACTGTTCAAAACGTCATAAGTAACACAAAATTGAAATAGTGGTACGAAATTTATGAATGAACTGGCAACATATTATCTGAGGCAAAAACAGCTGAGCCGTTCGGCGAATATTCCGATAAGTATATGTAATGTAAAAAAAGCACAATAGGTATTTGAATAAACAAATACCCATTCCTGACATTCACGCACAAATGAGTGATTGAATTTCAATAAAAATAATAATAGAGGATAATCTTCCTAGGACATAGCATAATGAATGAGTGTAATGGACTAGCAGAGATCTCATTTCACTGGTGTCGCCACCACAGCAGGATAACGACAAACCGGTTTCTGGCTTGTTAGCCGTCATCAGTGCCACATAACCCTTCCTGCGGTAGCAATCAATTAAAACGTCTGAACTTATATTACTCCCTAGCAGGAAACCTTGAGTACAGTTTTGATGTTGTAATGGGGTTTTCTCGTAGAAACCTTACCTCGAGCGCAAGCTATTCTTTTTGCTTATAAGGTAGAATAGCAAACCTGCCGCCAGGATAGCTGCTTAGCCGGAGACAGAGTTCGGTTGTATCTAGGGTGTTAGCGATAACTGAGAAATCGAAAATAGAGCAATTAACACAATTTATTCAAACGGTTGAAATAGTGATACAAATGCAAGAATGTCAAGAAAATATCAAATATGCAATAATAAGAAAATATCAAATATTCACTAATATCAAGAAAACATCAAATATGCATTAATCCCAACATATATCAAATATACACAGGTAAAGAAAAATGGTTCAGTTTTGCCTGACTGCGAGCATTCATTCAAAAGAAATATTTCACGTTACGAGTCAGCCAGAATAGAAGGGGGGGGGGAATTTGAATTAAACGGAGAATTTAAATCTACAGTTGAAAAATGTGAGACGGATATGAAAATGTACAGTGCTTACTTTCTGTCCGATATTCTTTCAGTCCGGAAACTCAAAAGAGTTATATTGTCTACTTAGCTTGTTTCACGTCTAGAAAGGTCGGGTTTGGCCAGGTTAAATATAAATGGTCAAACAGAACGCACCGAACTAGGGGCGCGAAGGATCGGTACCGAATCGGAATTCGACTGCACGTTCTATAGCATTGGTTTGCATGGGCCCTCCGGTCTGACTATGAGATTACTCTCCATAAAGGACAGATACTAATCGAGCACCGACCTACTCGGATAAACGTACTATAGGGAGTCTTGTACGAGTAAAGGTAGGTTTAATACGGATCTCGACGTAACAGCTATTTTGATAGACTCAACGAAGATACAGAAAAATAGGACTGAAATGAATTGGGTCGGTACTTACGATTTCGGTGCACTATTACTCACTCGGTAAAGAAAAAATCAGAAATTACTACTAGCAACAAATGACGGAAAGTCACACACAGTGTCACACTTAGCATGTAGATGTCTACGCTTCATCCCAGAGATTTCTTCAAAAACTAGATCTCTACCCACATTCGTTTTTTCCTACGGTGTTCGCAAGTACTCACTCTGGAGTGTCTGCAGTTTACCGTGTTCCTGCTAGGGCGTAATATAAGTTCTGCCGTAAGAGTTATGTGGCACTGATGACGGCTTACAATCCAGAAACTAGTCTGTCGTTATCCTCCTGTGATGGTGATACCAGTGGTCTACTGCGGAAATTAAGTCTCTGCTAGTCCATTTCTTTCATTTCAATCTAAGGTACTTTTCATTTTGATTGAGAGTTTATTAGAAAATTAAAAGAACGTCACAACTTTGCAGAAATTTTCACTACATTTTGATTCCGTAGTAGTAAAGTTACCTACCCAGTTTGGTTCGGATGATTTTGAAAATTGGCTTCACTATTCATTATCGAAAGGCACTGCTCTTCTTTCTATAGTCTCAGATCGAAATTATTTCTCGAAAATCACATCAACAATAGATTGGGGGATTAAACATTGGCCAAGCAACTCAAACATCATCTACTAATTACCTTCTATATCAATAAATATTCTTCTACAATTTAACCCTAAATCGATATTTACATTGGTGTATACCAGCACATGAATCTCATATCGGTAACAATCAAAACATACACAATATTACGATACGGGTATCACGTGCCACCCAAGAGTGTATTCTACCTATTATGTTACCTTTGGTCCTTTGAGTTGAAGAATATGCCCCGTGATCGATGAATCCGAAAATTCTTCGCTCAAGATATACTATAAATTCGTAGGCGCTTACCTACCTACCTAAGTCATACCGTATGATTTATCAACAACTTGAGTATTTCGTTTTAACAATAGTTAGAAGTTGTCTACGCTTTCGATCAAAAAGTAACTGAAACCATTGTTTATAGAATGAAACAATCAACATTCTTTACATTGTCATTTTCTCTGTCATGATACATCGGGGTTTCTAAGGGAATTTCATCTGCATCACAAATAAATACCAGTTTGCCTCTTAATCGTTCTCTCGCTTTACTCAATTTTTTCTCGAATTGTGAATATTTTTTATTACGAGTGCAAACTTTACTATAACATTTAGCTCTGTTGATCACAACGAAATTTTAATTTCTGCGAAATCCATATTATACATCATACAAGATAGAGGTTGGAATTTAAACACAATTTTATTGATTAGGTTATACCTCACTCATTTTTACTTCACTCAGACACTAAATGATACCAGGCTGAATAAAAACTGCCAATTTTCAGCCAGGATCCTTTTTCAGTACGTCATTTATCCTTATTTGAAGTCCATCAAGAGATGACAGCATTATCATTCTGCTACTTTACATTTTGCTCATCCTAAATTACTTAGTCATTCATATTTTTTCCGTTGATAGCTGTTTAATTGTTGTATTAAAAGTAAGGCACCAAGTCTTACAAGATATTGGAATTCGGAATCAATCGATCATATCTTAGTTCTCAAACTGAGTTTTGCAAATTTTCTCCATTGGGGTGAATGGAAATGACAAATAACGAAAAATGAAAATGAAAAAAATAAAAATCAAGAAAAATTTTGTAGAAAGATTCTCATTTGAATACACAAAAAAAACATTTTATTTGGCGCATGTGATCGTCGTGACCATAGAACATTCATCATAATCAATGAATAATGTTCAGTGATTATGAGTGAAATTCAACGATTATGATTAATGACGTATGTTCTATGATAGCTTTGAACGATTGATGTTTATTAATCAGAATTCAATTTTAATGAATCAATAATGCTGATCAATTAATCGTATTTATTATCATGGATCAGTTAATCATGATTTATTACATTTTTTTATAGTAAAATTGAACAAGCAATCAAGTGCAGAATGAAAATCAACGAGAGAAAATCAGTTCATTACAATTAAATTCTGATTAATGAAAATTAATCATTGAACACTAATCATTCATCATGATTCATGTTACATGATCGCGATGAATTTTCAATGATTATTAATCAGAATTCAATTGTAATGAATCATGATTGATGATCAAATAATAATATTTAATATCATGATCCATTACAATTAAATTCTGATTGATAAACATAAATCATTCATCTTGATCATAGAACATTCATCATGATTAATGATTAGTCTTCAATGATTGTGAGTGAAATTCATTCATTATTATTGATGATAAACGTTCAATGATCACGATTAATGATTAATTTTCATTAATCAGAATTTAATTTTAATGAACTGATTGTGTCTCGTCGATTTTCATTCTCCACTTGATTGCTTGGACAATATTACTATAAAAAAAGTGAAATGAATCAAGATTACTGATCAAATAATCTTAATTAATATCATGAATCAGTTAATCATGATTCATTACACTTTTTTGTGGTAAAATTATTCAAGCAATCAAGTGGAGAATGAAAATCGACGAGACACAATCAGTTCATTAAAATTAAATTCTGATTGATGAAAATTAATCATTAATCGTGATCATAGAACTTTTTCATTAATCATACTTATGATTAATGTTCTATGATCCCGATGAATTATTGATGATTATTAGTCAGGATTCAATTGTAAAGAATCATGATAAATGATCAAATAATAATATTAAATATCGTGGCTCAGTTATCCATGATCCATTACAATTAAATTTGATTGATAAACATAAATCATTCATCGTGATCTTGGAACATTCATCATAATTGATGATTAGTGTTCAATGATTGTGAGTGAAATTCATTCAATATGAATTATGATAAACGTTCTATGATAACGATTAATGATTAATTCTCATTAATCAGAATTCAATTTTAATGAACTGATTTTGTCTCGTTGATTTTCATTCTCCACTTGATTGTTCGTACAATTTCATTAAAAAAAATTGTTATGAATCATAATTAATTGAGCCATGATATGATTACTGGATCAGTCATCTTGATTCATTATAATTGAATCCTGATTAATAAACATCAATCAATAATCGTGATCATAGAATTATTTAGGTTCATTAATCAGGATTTAATTGTAATGAATCATGATTACTGATCAAAGAATCATAATCAATGTCATTCGTGAGTTAATCATGATTCATAACAATTAAATCCTGATTAATGAATATTAATCACTCATCGTAATCATAGATCATTTATTATTATGATAATTGATTCGTTAACAATCTATTCTGATTTTAATGAATATTGATCATGATTTTTTCATTAATCGAGTTTCATTTTCCTGTCAGTTTGAGGAGATAAAGTTTTTAGACGATTCTAATTGTTGACTATGATGTCTGATGGCGTTTTTGAGTTCAAATGTTTCCTCACATTGATTGTGAACAATGTTATTTTCTTACCTCTCATTGAATTCCCTTGAGATGACCAAGTCAAGTTTCAGTTTTGATTTCTCACCTGATTTACCAGAGGTTGAATAATTTCCAACCAAGCCATTACTTCCGCCATAAATCATGTTAATGATGATTAATGAACATCAATTATTGATCAATAATTAATGATGAATAATGAATCATTTGCCGTAACTATATCAATGATCAATAGCTGTGGATTTGAAATGTAGGAATTAATAATGATTGATGATAAATTAATATTGTTAATTAATGATCTTTGATTAATGAATAATTCAATGTATTATTAATTTTTCAAGGATTTATAATCATTAATCGATTAATGTATGATGTTGTGGATGAATAATAATGATGTTATTGAAGAATAATGGTTATGAACAGAGTGGTTAATGAAGAAATACTAATTAATGATTAATTAATCGATTAATGATTAATGTGAAAGAGGGTGAATGTTGAATGGAAATAAGAATTCAAAATTAATGGTAAGTGAAAAATCATTAATATCAATTTGCGAGCAGGAAAGATTCTATTATCCGTGGAAATGAAAATTATGAAGATATTTTAGGCTGAGTTCACACTCTGTACATTCTCCTACTTTTAAATTCTCTTGATGGCATTCGCTTTTCTTGGATTCCCCCGTGAAATGGACTCTACTTCTAAAACAACCAAACCCCCAAATTACTCCAAACTCTCGACCGGACTATTCAAATCAGGTCAAGGAGAATCGTTGGAATCAGAACCGAGCGAATTAATCGGGAACAAGGGATACCACCCAGTGGTCAAACGCGTCAAGGTGAGGGCGTCCAAGGACACCTCCGCCCCACCTATCCCCTGGTTGTGCTCGAACCCCCCCTGCTTCTCCCACAACATGATTACCAACGTTCTGCCCAAAACGTCACAAGCCTGATACTTGAGCGTCTGCTTGAACTGCGGCTCGCAGGAGTGTCTGAACACCCTCGTCTTCTTCTTCTGCAGCCACCGCTCGCCGTCCCTCAGGTAGCACTTGACGTAGGTGTCTGGCGGGGAGGACCTGGGCCGGATGTGCCTGGCGCTCGTCACCTCCACCTCCAACTGGCCCTTGGTCATCACCAGGCTCAGCTTGAGCTCCACGGGTCGCGTGCTGGAGAGGCGGAAGCCTCTGGGCTTGATCTGGCCGGGGCCTAGTCTTGGAGGTGAGGTGCGCTCTGGACTCGAAGGAGGGGAATCCTCCTTTGGGGCTTCTGCGATCTCCATGACGCTGTTTTTTCGTTCGTCGCGTGCCGAGGCTGCGCTCGATCCTGGGGAAGGAAAAATTGCATATTCACTGGAAGCATTCAAGCCTCTATGCTTTTTCGATATGTAGCTAGCTCTAGGAAAATGATCTCGTATATTGGCAGGAACTGCTTAGGGTAAAAGGTAGTTTTTTCAAATATCTGGCCTTCTACGAAAATGGAAAATGTTACGCTGAGCACAAAGGGCCAAATTCAAAGTGGAATCCTGTCAGTAAGCATTTGATGGACCACCATTATCAAATAAAACCTTTAACGTTTGGTTTGTACGTTCGAACCATAGAAATCATAATATATATACTTACTCTAGAATGCTAATTCCTTCTAGTTCCGCAGCGAAAAACGTGCCGCATAGGCAACTGATTCACAATGTGCGCATGCTCACCATTAGGAAATTTCACGTAGAACGATGCCAAGTCCCTAAATGTTTTGTCGGTTCTATTTTAAGTTCAATATAATTAAACAATAAAAATATTCCATTGAGTAACAAACTTATTTTATAGCTCATGCGCGACTTCCTACGACTATTAGACACATTAATATCATAAGTGAATTGCAATATTTGTGGAATTGGTGAGAAAATTAGAGCAGTAATGTAGCAGGTTTTACTAAATAGATATAGACCGTGCAACACCGCTTTTTCTGTCTCATGGCCAATGACTTTGAAATGACCTTAGTGAAAGTTTAGGCAGGAACGGCTCAGTGTCAGTCTGCAGCCACAGTTTAATTTACTGCATAGACATAGACGTGTTTGATATTCTTCGTGTGCATTTTGCTTTTGTTGTGTGTTGTGTTCGATTTGGATTTTTTCGTATCCGATAAACAATGAACTGTATATTGTTGTGGTGTCCTTGTCTTGACCTGTTCATTTCCCACTCAAGTATGTAAACTATGTGCAGCTTTTCATTCATATAAACTATTAAAAATTTATGATTTACGCTTTGCTTTTCATTCGATTGACACATATCTATCCACTCGCACCATGAGATTGGTTCTTTATATAGCAAAAGAACGCAATTCATTATGAAAAATCATGAAATCTTGTGAGTAAACCATCTTTTAATGGATAATTCGAACTCGAAAATAACATATGTTGAAGTAAAACTTTGTAGTTTCATTCAGATAACAGATTGATTTTGGAATATACTCGGAACTCAAAAAGACAAATGACTTGAAGAATGAATGTAGGTATCAGAATTCACTCATGAAACGATGCAGAGTAACGCATTGGCAGATGTACTATACATTTTCATGTTTCCACTATTTTCAGGAACACCGAAGCATAGAACTGTCCTTAAGGGATATATTAGTATATTTTGCTCATTTGATTTTTTTTCTGTACTTCACCAAAAGATTCGTTGTTTGTTAACCAGAATTTGTCTTCCTTGATCCTTGAATTAATTTTTATACCGAAACCGGGTTTTTTCAACGCCTGAAGAGGTTTTGGAATAATGAAAGATTTTCAGCTTATCTTCCAGTCGCTGATGATTCCAAACTTACCATTCAAATAGCTGTTGAAAATTATCAATATGTTCAAAACAACTAGTAAGTGTCGAATACCAATTATGAATTGATTAAATCCAACTGCAACAATAACAGCATAAAATTTCATTGAAGCCGACCCTGTTCAGAAACAACCTGATGGCACGTATGCGCATTGTGGACCACACTGAAATTTTTACAACACTTCGGTCCAATTGATTTAGCATTCTAGAGTAAGTATATATATTATGATTTCTATGGTTCGAACTTAACACATTAAGTTGTTATCTACTACAGAAATATACATTGATTTCTAGAAGCTCGCAGACAAACTTCGGCAGGGTTTTTTCTTCTGAAGCTTGTCTTTCAATAGTCTTAGTCTGCATGAAATTCTTTTTCAGCTTTCTGTGTCATGTCTAAGGAGGGAATGGGAAAATTTAAGAAAGAATGTTTCAAATTGAAGACACCATCAACTGCGAAAGTTTGTCATTGAGCTTGTAGAAAACACATTGGTGTTTCATGAACATGCTAGGGAATTTCAATTTGGAGTCGTTGGTGCTTATTCTGAATTTCATACAGAAGAATCGACTTTTAGCATTCTAAAATCGAAGGGTCTAACGATTAAAGCATAATTCAATGTCGGTTCAAATGCTGAAAGTATATTTAAGTGCTCAAGCAGGGTATTCGATAGATATCTGGATACAGAAGTAGATCTACTCTGATTCAGAACTGTTTACGTCCATTGATCATCACGAGAATCTTGAAATATTCCGAGGAGTCGTGTAACATTTTAGTTTAGAAGAATTTCAATTGGTCGACTATGAAAAAATGAATCAATATCCATGACTTATTTTGAATGAGATCCTAAGGACTGAACGAGAATAAATTCGCTATCACAAAAACGCCTATATCTCTTGAACCAATTCAAAAAAAAATCAAAATTTGATCATAGTTAGTTTTGTTATGAACGTCAAGCGAAGTGAAAACACGAGAATTTATAGTAAAACTTTTTCAAAATAATCAGAAATGGAGCTTCAAAAGAATCGCAAAAGAGGCTCGCGTTCGTCCGGAAACGGTATCAACCCAGTGGGCACACACACGTTGAATAAATGTTTTTTTAACGTTGATTGGTAGAAAAATACGTTATCAGTTGATTTTTCAACGTTGTCATTTCAGTTATGATTTATAACGTTAATTAAATACGTTTCAATAACATATATTAAACGTAATTTTACAATAATCGGTTATAAAATTGAGTGCTTATACGTTTCCTCCCGAAATTATTATAACGTTTATGAAATATGTTATTTTAACGTTCTTATGTAACGATTCCACAACTTCTAGTTCATTAGTAACGTTTCAAATACGTCTCCAGTCAACAATACGAATACGTTTATGGCAAATGTTATTTAAACTTTATCTGATGACAAATCCACAATTTCTCATTAATTTTTATCGTTTAAAATACGTATCCAGTCAACAATATGGATACGTTAATGATTTACGTATGTTCAACGTACTTTTCATACTTCCAGAAGAATTGTTCATCTGAAAAAACGTTATTATGAAAAAGAATGCTAACGTGTGTTCTGAACGTTTTTTTAAAGTCCATTTTTCAACTACTAGTCTATTTAAATTGTTGAAAATACGTAACCTGTTAACAATACGAATACGTTTATGGAAAACGTTATTTAAACGTTATCTTATAACAATTCCACTATTTTTCATCAATTTTTATCGTTTAAGATACGTATCAATTCAACAATATGGAAACGTTAATGATTTACGTATGTTCAACGTACTTTTCTTACTTCCAGAAGAATATTTCATCTGAAAAAACGTTATTATGAAAAAGACTGCTAACGTGTGTTCTGAACGTTTTTTTAACGTCAATTTTTCAACTACTAGTCTATTTAAATCGTTGAAAATACGTATCCTGTTAACAATACGAATACGTTTATGGAAAATGTTATTTAAACGTTATCTAATAACAATTCCACTATTTTTCATCAATTTGAATCGTTTAAAATACGTATCTAGTAAACAATATGAATACGTTAATGATTTACGTATGTTTAACGTACTTTTCTTACTTCCCGAAGAATAGTTCATCTGAAAATACGTTATTTTGAAATCGAATTTTAACGTGTGTTCTGAACGTTTTTTTAACGTCCATTCTTCAACTTTCTAGTCTATTTGAATTGTTGAAAATATGTATCCAGTCAACAATACGAATACGTTCACAACTAAAAGTTATCTAAGAACAATTCCAAAATTTCTGATTGATTTGATGGAAGTCTACCCGTGCCGAAAAACACGTTCCGAGTGCCTCGCCAGGCTCCACCAGCAGTTGTGAACATTTTATTCTTCTGTTGATATTCATTTTACTTCAAAAATGGGTCACAATTCCAAAAAGTTTGAGAAGCATCGACTACTCTGGACACGATTTTGATAAGATGACAGTTTTTCTGCCTCTCCTGTCTATCGTTAAGTTTAATAGGGCATTAAGCTGAATTTCCATGCATCCGATGATACGATCGTCCGATCGTCGTTGTGATTGGCAGAAATTTTCAATTGAATATTTCTGCCAATCACAACGACGATCGGAAGGTCGTATCATCCGATGACGGATGCATGGAAATCCAGCATTAAAGGTTGAAAATTCTACTCATCAACAGCCAACAGTTTGTCACCAAATTATTCTTTATTTTACATATTAGGATATTTTTGGCGCTTTTATTGAGCTGAACTGAGAGCATATTAATTTGCCCAAATGTCTGTAATTTTCGAATTTTTGGCAGAAAATGGTATCAATAGTAATTTTTACGCAGAGACAACTCTGTTATTACGTGACAATACTTGAGATGAAAAACAATATAAGGTGCAATCGAATTGAATATATTTTTCCTTTACATTTCATTTCACGCGCTAATGAGGTAAAATTCAAAGGGGTGAAAAAAATTTCAATAGATTGATTTACACAAAAGGAAAGCTGACATGTGTTAACAACTGGGCCAATAAATATTGACACTCATAATTTATTTTCAAATGGAGTTCGTGAATTAGCACAAATTTGTCAAATTTCATCGGAAAATGAGGAAGATATTTTCATGTGGCGCTACCTTCCAATGAATCACCAAAAAAATTTCTCTTCCAATTCCTCAACGCAATAATAATTTATATTCCTTTTCTACACTACAATCCACCTTCAAAGAACGGATTTGCACAATCTGGCAACAAAATCAGCTTTCGACACTCTTCGCGGCATGCGCAACAGCGCAACTCGTCTGTGACGGGCGCATCATTCGGGAATGCGCGGGAACTGCTTCTCTCTGATTGACTTATGACATTGCGTCTTGCGTGTGCTTCTGCGCCTACTGCTGAGTGCTTGAGTGGTCGCAAATGCAACCGCCATTCGCAAGCAACAGGTCTATACTCTCGTTAGTTTCGTTGATGGTTCAGTGTGTTGAGTTCCAGAGTTTCGCTTATATTGGAATATTGTATAAATTATTATAATAGTCAAATAGTGTTGTTAATTACATTTGAGTTGGTGAGTACTATAATAATCATTCAAACACCTATGATGCAAATGCTTGGAAATTTCAGTTGAATCACTATACTTCTGGGTGTGCCCGTTCTACCTCCATTTTCCACCAATTTGATTTTGCCAAGCGTCGGTTTTATTTTAGGTGAGTATTCTGTTTCAATTCGCTTTTTTCCTCAAGTTGTATTTTATTGATTGCCAATTATAAAATATTGGTTAATATTTGCATCTGCATTTTGGATATCGATAATAATCTTGATATTTTCATGAAAATTGAATTATTTTCGAATAATTCTCTTCTGCTTTATTCGAAGAAATTCCTTGAAATTGGTAGAAGATGTATACCGATATACACTGATGTGTCCTGTGTCCGTATGGAACAAATTCATTTTCAGCTAAACGGGTCATTTCAAGTAATAATCCTGAAACACGTCGATTTTTTATGTTAATTTACCGTATTTTAAAATAATAATCTAATATACAGGGTGAATTACGTTCGAGTAATGACGTCACCGTCATTTTTTTGAAATGGAACACTCGCATTTTGTCTCAATTTTCGGATTACTCTAGCTGAGCTGATTCAAAAAATGTATCACATGTTGATTCCAATAGACCTTTCCAGAATTACCTGTGAAGGTGAAAGTTGCGCGCGTCACTTGTGGGCTAAGAATGAATATCATTGCCATTGGTCGTCAAAATTTCCCTCCTTAAATCGTTGACATTTGACAATTGATATTATTATTTTACGCAGCCGATTTTTTGGATGTGGATGTTATTTGTTGTATTGTTTATCGAAAATCTAAATTTTAGTATGCCTCAACAATGTTTTGTTACTAATTGACGGTCAAGGTACGATAAAACCAGTAGGATCTCATTTCATTGCTTTCCTCTCTCTCTTTCTTTTCTCTCTCGCACTAAGGTTTGCGCATCTTTTAATGCTGCCCACAAGTTGAGCATGAAATATACCTGTTTCTCTCTCATTCTGGTTTAGTTCACATCTTTCATCTTTGTTCTACGTATTCTGGAAAGGTCAATTGGTACAGGATGGACGAAAATACAATAGTTTTGTGTGTGCTCATAAAGTAACGCGTAACATTCTTTATTAGGTAAATTAACAATATTATCAATAATACTTGGTAATCCTGACGTTGTTTAATCAAGTAGAATTTGGGTAGTGGTGGGGGGGTCCGTCAAATTCGCCGCAACGTTGCCAGATCGGGCGATTATTCCGGTATTTGAAGAAAAGGTCATAGAACCGCATTCATCTGACAGTACGGTAATTTTCCGCGACCAATTCTGGCAGTAATTTAAACTTTTTTATAAATGCTCTATTGTAATTCCAATGTTATAGCATGCTGGAACTTTTTTTCAAACAAATATGATGTATTTTTTTTTTAATTAGGTGCTTGATGAGTGATGGTTTTCTATGCTTAGTTCTTTACTTCATTAGCACTTCGAACTAAGCAACCCTGAATAAATTATTAAAAATCATATATTTTCTTTCAATATAGTGTTAAATCCAAAAACAATTCTTATTCATTGAATTAGAATTAAATTCTAATTTATTAAATAAGAATTTAATTATTTATCAAATTAGAATTTTCTAATATCTTTATAACGTGACGATAGACGAGATTAAGAAACAATTAAGTGAAATTGAATTGGATTTTTACCCTCGCATTTTATTTCATGCCACTAAGGTGCGAAAAAATTTCAAATCACTAATTTCAAAATTTATCTATTCTATCCTATTTTGGGCATGTGTCAGGATTTGAAAGATAATTCTCCATTCACCATTGCTTTATTTTGCGGTACTGGCAAACCAGATCCTTTAGAAATTTATTTACAAAATTTCATAGGTGAAATTATTTCGTTGAAAGAACGTGGAATAAATTACAATGAAAAAGTATACACATTCGATATACATTTCTTCATTTGTGATGCTCCTGCTAGGAGCTACTTGCGCCAAACTGTAGGTCATACGTCAAAATTAGGGTGTGAGAAATGCCACATTGCTGGTGAATATGAAAATCACAGAATTATATATGCTCAAAACAATCTCAAATTGTTTAATTCTAAGTTGGACCAAGACTTCATAACTGAACCACTTCCTACATATATCAAAGGAAAAAGTCCTCTTCTTAGAGCAAACATTAAAATGGTAACACAGTTTCCTATAGATCCCATGCATCTACTATTCCTGGGTGTAGTGAAGCGACTATTAGTGAACTATTTTTTTGCCACTTCTCCAGTGAAGTTATCCCAGAAAATAATGAAAGAAATTGATGATAAAACTATCATTCTCCATGAGTATATTACATCAGATTTCCCTAGAAAATGCAGAACCTTCAAAGAAATACGAAGGTGGAAAGCAACAGAATTCAAACTTTTCATTTTATACACTTTTCCAGTCATTTTCTATAATGCTGTGAATACTATCCAATTCAAATTAGTTTTATTATTACATTGCGCTATTTTCATATTGACAGATGAGAACTTGATCTCAAAATATATATCTGTTGCTGATGAAAGCTTAAAAAAATTTGTTGTAAAATCTGCTGAAGTGTTTGGTAGAGATTTTGTTGTATTCAATATCCATAATTTGGTGCACTTGGTTGATGATATAAAGTTGTACGGTACAATCAATCAATATTCTTGTTTTCCTTTTGAAAATTACATGACATTTTTGAAAAGGAAATTACACTCTTCAAATAATCCATTACAGCAGCTGCATAGGAGAATCCATGAGCATGAATATGTCTCAGCAGAACATGTCAATCTTAAAAAAATTTCTAAACATGAACCAAAAAACCTATGTAAGAAGTTGTATAATGCACAGGGTAAATTAATTTCTTACAATTGTGAAAAGTTGCAATTTAATGAGACATGTTTATCTATTCACAAGCCTGACAATTGTGTTATGTTGAATTCTAAAAAAATGTATATTATCAAATTCATAAGATACATTGAAGACGCGTTTGTACTTGGTGGTGAGCCTTTCACATATTATGATGATTTATATAGTGAACCATTGCAATCTTCCAAATTGGGCATATTTTATATTAAGAAAATTGATGAATCTCGAGCAAAAACATTCAGTTTGGGTGACATTTCACACAAATGCATGATTATGCCTTTCAAAGAAGGTTTTGCCGCTTTTCCTCTTAACCACTCTAAATTCTGTGATTTCCATCAGTGAAGCAATGTATGCGGTAGTGGAGTTCCTGAATTCCGAAATGGAATCCACAGGGGAAATATCTATTGTGCCATTAATTTGGCTGCTGAAAAATGGGAAAAAATGTTATTGGCCAATACGTACTAATAAAGTACCCTTCAGAAAATTTGTGGAAGATCTCACCCCCTTCAAAAAAAGTTGGCCCACTTATAAGGTTAACACCCGCTTCACATGTGGTAAGGTTTTCCTGAAACTGGTAAAATTCTGTTCACATCTGATCTGTTTCCAGCAACTTATGAGTTAGCAGAGAAACAATTAAATAAAATCATAGCAGATAATTATGAATCTGCAGAATCAGTCAGAACTTTGACTCAAAAAGGACTTTTGAATGATTCGAACTCCAGCACTGATTCTGAACCTGTTCCTGCTAAAAAACCACGTCGTGAGGATGACTTATGTGCTGCATCAGTATCCTCATACTCTACGCTTTCCCTGGCAAATGAAGGAGCTTCTACTAGTAGAAGTGCAGATGGAGGAAAGTCTCCAACAGTATCCTCATACTCTACGCTTTCGCTGGCAACTGAAGGAGCTTCTACTAGTAGAAGTGGAGATGGAGGAAAGTCTCCGACATCCTCTTCATTTTCATCTACCATTGCAAATGATGGTGGTAGACATGTCTCCCTTTCACGAAACGCAGGTAAATTGAATGTGTTCCTTCATAATATATTGATAGCACGTACATATTAAAAACCAAGACTCCATAATGTGTCTGTTGACACCTCAAAGCAATAAAAAAAAACTCAATAACCTATAGCATCTCAAAATAACTTAGTCTTTTTTTTTTAATTTGATTACAAATATATATTTTATATATTTTTTTAATATTTTCAGAATTTGAGAGTGTTGTTTTAAATGCTCTGTCAAAGATATCGGCAAGTGTAGACCAACTCTCAATCATTCTGGCTGATATAAACAGACGAACGAGTTTGGCAGGCTCGGAACACTTGAATCCACCAGAGTGTATCATGTCTGAAACTTTTCCATTTCAAACTCTTTCCAGTTTTCAAGAGTTTGAGAAGAAACTAGCTGATAAAATGGTTTGGGAATATATGGTAAGAACACAACAATATTTGTAGCAATACTATTTCAAGCAGAATAATATTTATATTGACATTTCGATGAGATGGAAAAACTTTTTTTATATTTAAAAAATAAGGGTAATTTACTGCACTAATGTACTAATTTAGTGCATTTTGAGGTTGAAAAGATGAAGATTTCAGTAGAACTGTTCTTAGAAATCATATTCAATTGAATATTTGTAGAAAAATCTTCCTGTCACTGTAGTAAATATAAATCATATCTGTTCCAGGTAAGGAGATTGGCATGTCTTGGAGGGTCTGGGTCAGAGGGCCTGACCAGACGAATGCTCCGATACCTCATTGCTGACGATGTGGCCAAACTTTTTAATTGGAAAGGAAGAGACAAAATTGCCTTCGAAAAATACAAAACCAAGGAGTTGCTGTTGGGTAAATAAAAAAAATATACTTTAGTATCCTAATCTAGTTTATGAGGCACATATTGACATCTATATTTGAAAATGAGTAATGGTGTTCCGTATAATGGCAAATACAAGTTGATATTAAACCAAGGCTGACTCTTTTGGGTAACCAATAATCTTATTATTTTCATTTTCAATAAATGGTTGCATTGACATACATGCATTGTTTGTCCATTAATATTATGCAAAAGGGATATTTTAAAATGAATGAACAGTTCCATTTGAGAACTTATATCAGTCACCTGAGGCGGTGAATATAGGTATTTCTGTAAAGGAGCTTAACATAAAACTGTCTAAAATTATTATGAAATATGATTTTTTTGGTTAACACCCCGACCAACATTGAGTAACATTGTGATTTATTTCAAGAATGCTGTTGTTAGACTTTCATTTTCATTCAGACACCCACGAATGAAAGTAGAAGGCATTGTATACGGATATCTTGTATAGACTCTCCCCAGATCAATCATTTCAAGGCATCTAAGGACATCACCCCCAATAAGTTTTTGGTTGAATAATAATATACTTCATGTTGTTTCTGCAATCACCATACACCAGTCTCTGAATCTGAATTATATTGAAGTTTACTGACTATTTATCATTAATTATGGGCTAGTATTTTCGAAATATATTGTTTCTCCAATTTTTTCCATGAATGGTATGAAAATGCTAGTTTTCTAAAATACTTTTCTTAAAAGAAATAAAATCTTATTAGATATAGATGTGTTAACCAGAAAAAAATTTTCATATAAATTTCAGAATAGAATGCTCGTGTCTGATTTTTTTTTTTTCATATTTATAGAGGCTGTTAAGATTTCCTTCCCAACCAAGGAAATTGATGAGTTTCGACTTTGCACAGTCATGAAAGAATGGCTGAAATTCGCCTCGGCAAGGCTGAAGAAAGTGAAATAGACAAACTTTTATTTTATTTTTGTTTCTTTGATCTCTTGTAGTGAATATCTCCTTTTATAATATATTTTTCATAATAATCAGAAATGTTTTTTTTTTCTTGAGGTTCACCAATTTGAAAACACAAGGTAACTTTCGATTCAATTATGATTTATTAGTACCTATTTGTGAAAACTCAAATATAGAATCCATATATTCTTTATAGGTATATACCCATACGTTTCAGTTCAACAATTGAATTATTTATGCAAGATTTATATTTTTCCATTGAAAGATGTTTATCATAATAATGACTTCTTGTTCAAGGAACATTATACATTATTTTATGAAATTTGTATAATATAGGTCAACGTTTCAATACAATGTTCAGATTATGCTCAAAATATATTGAATCATTACTTTGAAAGACAACTGTTAATGAGGATATACGTTATGGTGAAAATAAACATTATTAATACGTTAATGATTGAACATATAAACTCGTAGGGTAATATAATATATATACACGTTATAAATTAACTTTCAGACTGAGCACAAGGTATATTATAATAATACGTTGAAAGACAACGTTTATGTATAGGTATATGATATGGTGGAGATAAACGTTATTTATACGTTATCGGTTAGACAGTAAACTTGTATGGTAGAATAATATACATACACGTTATAAATTAACGTTAATATTGCGCCCAATTTATATTTAATCAATACGTTGAAAGACAACGTTTATGAAGTATATATGATATGGTGGAAATAAACGTTATTTATACGTTATCGGTTTGACAGTAAACTTGTATGGTAAAATAATATACATACACGTTATAAATTAACGTTAATATTGCGCCCAATTTATATTTAATCAATACGTTGAAAGACAACGTTTATTTATAACTAAATTCTCGATGCAAGAAAACGTTTTTTCCCGCGACATTTTTACTGTTTTTCAACGTTTGGTTATGTAACATCTTTTCAACGTATTTTCTACGTGCGCGTGCCCACTGGGAAGAGTTGTTAAGCGCTTCAACGAAGATCTTACAATTAACCGCAAGGAAAGAACCGGGAGGAAAAAAGGGTTTCATAGCCCAAAAAAAGTTAAGAAAGCCATCAGCCTTTTTCAGAAGAATCCTAACCTTTCAGGACGGAAAGTGGCCCAAATAGTGGGTTGTTCGCAGTAAACCGTTCAGAAAATCAAGTCGAGTTGTGGGCTTAGAACGTACAAAGTGCAGAAAGTGCCAGACAGGAACGCTGTGAAGAATCAAGAAGCGGAATCAAGAGCAAAGAAATTAAAAAAAGATTTCTTGAAAAATTTTTCCTGTTGCGTGATGGACGACGAAACCTATGTCTTGGCTGATTTCTCGCAACTTCCTGGTCAGGAATTTTATACTGCAGACTCGCGTGAAGAAACAAGCAAAGTTTCCTAAAAAATTCCTGGTTTGGCAAGCAATTTGCACTTGTGGGAAAAGGAGCAAATTTTTCGTTGGCCAAGACTCTGTTGACTCGAAGATATACATCGAGGAATGCTTGAAGAAGCGACTTTTACAATTTTTAGGTGAGCATGATGCGTCAACAATCTTTTGGCCAGATTTAGCTAGCTTACAGCAAGGCCACCAAGGAATGGTACGAAGCTAATGAGGTGGTTTTTGTCCCCAAAGAGGCCAATCCACCAAATTACCCAGAACTCAGGCCAATCGAAAGATTGGGCCCTGGTAAAAAGAGAAATGAAAAAGACTAAGAAATCAACGAAAACATTAGCGGAATTCAAGCAAAGGTGGAAGACAGAGTCCCAGAAAGTTACTGAGAACACTATAAGAAGCATGA
The DNA here is from genome assembly GCA_951802165.1 of Adalia decempunctata. Lineage (NCBI taxonomy): Eukaryota > Metazoa > Arthropoda > Insecta > Coleoptera > Coccinellidae > Adalia > Adalia decempunctata. Next base: position 1,299,415 of record OX637695.1, on the reverse strand, counting down.
TGGGAAGAATTCCAGAAAAAATCCATGCATTTTGTAAAAAATAGTTTTGGTTTTTTTATTGTAAAAACAGTTTTCATTAGAATTAGAAGATGATTCGAAAATGAGTTTGATTTTCGAAATCGGTCCAGTGGTTCAAAAGATATAAGCGTTTTTGTGATAGCGAATTTATTCTCGTTCAGTCCTTAGAAGAAGGTCATTCAACTGGAACAGTTAAAACATAACCAACCTATTGTAGAAGAGAGAAAAAAGAGAGATACAACATTAATTTTTCAAATTTTCACGTTTCTGTAGATCTACCAATGTCTTAAGGGGACATCGATGGTGAAATCACGTGAGCTATTGTGAATGTCTTACCAATGGCGGGTAAAAATCCGCTATATGTTTCGAAAGTGTGAAGAAGATTTATATTAGAGAAAGAGTGATGCACAGTTCCGAGAAGAAAACAGAAGCGAAACTAGTCCAACTTGGTGGTTTTACATTTTCGAAAAGAACGGTCCCTTCGGTCATCAATGACATTTTCTAGTTTCGGTAGTGGGCCACCATTTCACTGTGGGGTCGAAAATTAACAGTGATGTGACTAAGGTGGCGTAAGGAACTCGTCCAAGTTAGAAGCTTGTAGTTTCTGAGAGGTCTCCTCAGGAGACCTAGGAGTAATCAGTATAATCAATATAAATACGTATCACACGAAGATGAATGTATTCCCAGCAGAGTTCAATCTTCAGAAGAAGATACACTAGACTCTGCAAGTTGTTCAACTGCTCTCACAACCTGGAGGTATTCTAGTCCAACTGGAAAGTTGCAAGAGTACAACCAGTACCATTTTATGGCTTGCCCCCTCAGCTATGTTCTTTAATAGCTAGCTCTCTCATAAACAGGTCCCTCCAAGAAATGGTCGATAGAGTTTCATTAGACACTCTACCGAATAATGCTGGTGTTCCACAAGGATCGATTCTGGCACCAACACTGTTTCTGCTTCACGTCAACGATTTGCTGGAGGCAAATTCATGTCCAGAGCACTTTTTCGTAGATGATGATACCCTCCATACCGCCTCTTCTTCCAGGGCTGCAATACCAACCTGACAAATCACAAAAGGAAGAGGAAGAATTGTTGATGACATAAACCGATCTCACTGTACCCAATATAAGCTTGTCGGGAGTAACCATACCATTGAAGTCATCAATTGGTGCTTGGTGGCACACTGCTGGCAATAAGTTTTTTTGGGAAAGTCAATTGCTTGAAGTGCATTTTTTTAAATATTGTGGTTCTCACAATAAGTAATACCCTGTAATGTTCAGAGAACATCGCGAGAACCAAGGGCAAGCAGGTAGGAATTGGTGTTCTTCTTGAATTTCTGGAGGTTATATGCCTCGTGGAACACCTTCCTAGGCAATGTGTTCCAAAGCCTCGCTGTTCGTTGGATGAACGAGTCTTTGAAGAGAGATGTTCTGCAGATCTCTAAAATGACCACGAAGGGATGTGAAGACTTGACTTGACGAAGAGACTGCCAGAGGGGGAACGACTGCTGATAATTCAGGAGAGCATCGCCCATGGAAATACCTATAAAATAGAGACAGATCGCCCACTTTTCTACGGTGTTCCAGAGAAGTGAGCGAGCTTGTAAGCGATGCATCACCGACGAGACGAATTGCCCTTTTTTGTACAGTTTTAGGGTATGTTTAGGTGCAGCACTCCAAATATGGGAACAGTATTTCATGATAGGTCTAATCTGTGCCTTATAGATCATAAGCAGCTGACCTGGGGTGAAATAGCTCCTGGCACGAAACAGAAAACCAAGTTTTTGGCATGCACTTTTAGCAATGGATCTCACGTGATTCTCCCAAGTAAGGTTACTCCCGACAGTAATACCAAGCATCGAAATGGATGACTTCGATGGCATGGTCACAAAAAGACATGCTTGTGTTTTGCTTGCGTTGAATACCACAAAGTTATTAGATCCCCACTCAAGAATTGTCGCCAAGTCCATATTTATGTTGTTAACATTTCTTCCTCGTTCGTTTCTGATTTGGCTGGCTGGTATTGGAGCCCTAGCAGCAAAGGCGGTATGAAGGGTACTATCATCCGCGAAGCTGTGTACTGGACACGAAGTTGCTTCCAGCAAATCGTTGATTTGAAGTAGAAATAGTGTTGGAGCCAGAATCGATCCCTGCGGAACACCAGCATTTATGGGTAGAGAGTCAGATGAAACTCCATCGGAGAGATCTGTTTGAGAGGAGGAATCTTGGCGAGGAGACCCTGATGCCAGACTCCATCGAATGCCTTGGAGATATCCAGTGCTACGGCTAGGGTTTCACCGTATTTCTAAATAGATAGCTGCCATAGGATATGTGAGACGTAAGCGAGCAAGTCACCAGTGGATCTCTAATGACGGAAACCATATAGTCTATCGTTGATAATTCCTGAGTGTTCCAGATGTTTCATGAGCTCGAAGTTGATGGCTTTTTCCATGACCTTTGAAATAATAGATAACAGAGCGATAGGTCTGTAGTTGTTAGGTAGGGTCAAGCATCCCAGAAGCTTGGATTTCTGTTTCGTGCCAGGAGCTATTTCACTTCCAGTCAACTGCTCATGATCTATAGGGCGCAGACTCGACCTTTCTTAGAATACTGTTCCTATGTTTGAAGTGCAGCACCTAAACATGTTCTGAAATTGTCGGATTCAGTCCAACAAAGAGCAATTGGTCTCGTCGGTGATGCATCGCTTACAAACTTGCCACTTCTCTGGAACACCGTAGAAAGGTTAGCGATCTGTCTCTATTTTTAGATAGTTTCATGGTCGATACTCTCCAGTGTTATCAGCAATCGTCTCTTCTGCTGCAGTCCCTTCGAGATCAGCCCGACAAGTTTTTTCTTCAGAACACTTCCTGGTCTCTTAAGAAACCTGCAGAACATTTTTCTCAAAGACTCGTTCATTCAAAGGACAGCGATGCTCTGGAACTCGTTGTCCAGGGAAGTGTTCCCAGAGGCACAAAACCTACAGAAACTTCAGAAGAACACCAATTCCTGCCTTTCTTCCCTTGATCCTTCCGATGTTCTCTAGATAATACCGGATATTCCTCTCCAGGGAGCCAGAGCATAAAAAGACTGCTCTCCTTGGACATCCAATTAATGACAGGGTATCCTCATCTCCAGGTGGTACCATTTAGAGAAAAATATCTTCGCAACTCTATTTTTCGCTACCGATCCAAGAAACCCACCAAGTTGGAAAACTTTCGCGAAAAATGAGACCAGCAGATCGGTGCGACAGTAAGAATTCTAACTTCGTTGCCACCATCAAATGTAACACTTACGTCTTGATCGCTTCTCCCCGGTCAAGCTCATGGTCCTTCCTAATTCTCCCTTGACGGCCTTCAAGGACTTCAAGATCTCCTCGGGGTCCCTCAGCATCCTTGTGCAACTGCTCCTTCTTCTGTCTCTGCTGTAAGAAGATGGAGGAGGTACGGCCGGTACGTCTTGGTCTGCTTGCTCCTGGGCAGACTGGAAGGAGGACCTTCTGGATCCTGGTAGGGATCTCGAGAAGTCTTTTCCTAGGTTGTAGACTTCTACTTCTAGCTGCTCGGACTGGGATGATCCTCTTCTTGAACCTGGACAAGAATAATAAACTGGAAAACCAAATTAATGTCAGTATTTCATCGATTTAAATTGAGGGACTCGAATGACCAACAAGTGTAGGGGGATGTTGAAGAAATGTGCTATTAACCAGGTGCAAACAGCTCTTTGGTGCAAAGGGTCTCGAAGGAACACAGATAAGTGTTGATGGGAAACACAGTTGGCTGAAAAACAAACATTTTAAGAGATTGCAATATCAGGTCTTTTCGTGGGATCAGTCCCAGAAAATCCCACAAACAGTGCTCGAAAGGTTTACACAGAAGGCAAAAACAAAATTATACTGACCCCAGGCGTGATCGGGATGGAGCAAGCTGCCACACTCCCCGATGGAATCGACTTCATCCGACATGCTGCGTTGGCCGAATTTTCCGATGCCAGCGTTGGAACCTCTGGGTGAAGTATGCGGAGATCTGCCTCTCAGCATTCTGGGGTCTTCCAGTCTGCACCACACGGCTCTGTCGTCCAAGAAGGCTTTCTGGATGTCGACGGTGCACTCTCCCAGAAAAGCGTGTTCGTTGTGTGGTATCAGGTCCCATAAGGTGATTTCCAGGAATCTCTCCATCAGCTCGTCGCCTGGAACGCCTGGAAGGTTCAAATTTGCGTTCCAGATTGGGTTCTGGCTAGCTGGGGCTACTTCTGTCTGAAGACAGTGTTCTTCGCATCTGAAAAAGAAGAAACCAATTGGAGATTCACTTTAAAAGATGGGGTTTCAACTCACGTCATTGGTATTAGGCAGAGTCGCGCGTAGGCCTCTGGCAGAGATCCGTAGCCTAAAGAGTCATCTCTAGGAGCCAAGTCATCGGCAGCTAAAACAGCAACGACAAGTTCTTTTCTTTCGTCGTGGTACCAAACTTGTATCTGGACCCTTCCAGATACATTTCTTTCTCTGGCTAGCTGCTCCTGAAAGACCAAATGATTACCTTTTATTCTCACCCTTAGAGTTTTTTGAAAGAATTTGAAATTTGCTATGCGGACTTAAGCTTGTCAACCACTCAGAATTTTATTTAGGCTAGTGTGAATGTGGAAGAAATCCAAGTCCAGAGAAGAAGAACTATCTTCCCTTCCAGTGTAGCAATGATGGTTTTTGAGATAATTCCCAGCGTACACATCAACATGCAATCACAGCCTGTAACTTGCTATCTAAACAGAAAGCCTTTATTGTCAAAGATTAGAAACAAGAGGAATCACTCAGATTTGGGGGAAAGACTCTATTCGTTGACCTTGAATCCTAAATTTAATGGTTTTTGATATTTATTAGGTGGAAACAGTTTTCAAATGAAGCAACGTTACTTCACTGTATTGTTGTGTTTGTTCATCCACCTTTTATAGTGTTATAGTATTTACATTCAAGAATCCAGCAGCTGTCACAAAATGAGAGCAGCTGTCACGAAAATGACATCATGCAAAAATTGACCCCACCTGTCAAAAAATTACAGCAGATGTCAAGATTAGACAGCAGCTGTCAGAGAATTCATCCATAGTCACGAACAAAAATATTAGGAACTGCCATATTTACGGAACCCCTTCTCGAATTTTGCCCTTTACCGAACTTAACCTCGGCATTCTAGATACGAAAGCTACCCTGAAAATTTCAATTGTCTAGGTTTCATTCTCACGACCAGACGGACATAATTTAATGTGACCGAGGATTTCTCATCAGTGAACCTAATCGTTTCAAATCATTCCGGGCTGAAATTGAAAAATCACAGACATGTTGACGAATTAAATAGCCCTCGTGTATACAGGGTGTATTTTAAGGTGAGACTTCTCTTTTGATAGAACTCTCAAAATAAGCCATTTTACCGTAAATATCTTACATGAAATGTTCAAATAAAAAAATTTACAAACAATTTTGCGTTTCAATACCTAAATACTACTCTGGCCTGCATCCCTCTGTTCATCATATCTCTAGATCTCTGCACTAGGTTCATGAACATCCGCGAAGTTGGGTGATTTCTGAGCGAAAATCTTGTTCTGTACAACTTATACGCTGAACTGCCATTTTGTTTTGATTCACCATAAATTAAAAGCATATCAAACAAGTTCATCATTTGAATAAACGTGCGGCATTTTCGGAACATAAAACACTCGTACCCTCGCCGTAAAACGATCGAAGATACTGATCACAATCGATATTTGAGTCATGTATGATAAGAAGACAAAAAACATGTTGATACCTACGGAAGAGCAGGCGAGGGAGCAGGTTCGTACTGAGGAATTTTCAGATTCACCTAGAAACTAGAAAATATTCTAGTTTCATTTTCTCGAAACAGGGGCTTAATTCATATGAAAAATTTTTGGTAAAATGATTCATTTTAAAGTGTTCTATCATCTTTCGAAAGAAAAGCCTCACTTTTGAATACACTCTGTATAGAAAGAGAATCAAAATTTGGATGAACATAATTCCATCCTCGTTGCCAAAATTTAAAGTTTCTGCTCTAATAAAGAACATTTCAGGGCATCCGTAAACATTGAGAAATATTAAAAATTGGACCTAGAGCAAACGAAGAATTTGTCAAAGGAAACTAAACAATAAGCAGAAGAATATATACAGGGTGGCCATTTGAAAACGAAACAGACGAGATTACAGACGAAATAAATTTTTTCGATAGAAATGCTCGGACAGTTCGATTTCTGTTTCGAGAGGGACAACTTAAGATGTAGGTTACGGACACATAGCGCTTCAACCCTTGCTACTACAACCCTCACCCCCAATTTTTGAATAGGGAAGATGGGGTGAGTGATACCTCATTTGAAAGGTATTTTTATACTGATTTCAGCATTTCATTTTATGCATTAGTTCTCGAAATATTCTTAACTAAGTATTTGAAAATGAAGTGGTGTTTTCATGGCACTTGTAGTGTTTTTTTGTGAAAAATCGACATTTTGAGCTTCAAAACAACCATGACTGTGGCTTCCTTCCTCCAATCCACTGACATAGAAATCTTTAATCAAGATGTCGATTTTTCACAAAAAAACACTACAAGTGCCATGAAAACACCACTTCATTTTCAAATACATACTTAGTTAAGAATATTTCGAGAACTAATGCATAAAATGAAAAACAATTACCGTGCTGAAATCAGTATAAAAATACCTTGGAATTGAGGTTACCCCATCTTCCTTCCCTATTCAAAAATTGGGGGTGGGGGTTGTAGCAGCAAGGGTTGAAGCGCTATGCGTCCGTAACCTACATCTTAAGTTGTCCCCCTCGAATCAGAAATCGACCTGTCCGAGCATTTCTATCGAAAAAATTTATTTCGTCTGTAATCTCGTCTGTTTCGTTTTCAAATGGCCACCCTGTATAATTCAAAGGCTCTGGCAAACGGAATTGAAGTTTCAAGAAGTCCATTCACTTAATTGGCAATTTTGAGAAAAAAACAAAACAGGTTCTTTCTGATCAGATGAAATTTATCCCACTCTCCTCGCCAAAATTCAATGTTTATGTTGTGATGAAGGAACCTGAAGTTTCGTAGATTTTTTATTGATATTATTTTCTACATCAATCAAACCAGAATTTCAACATTCATCAAGCAGAAGCTCATCCCAAGTAAGCATTGATGAATATCATCCCAACCTCGTCGCCAAAATGTGATATTTAATTTCTGGTAAACAATCGAAGACTTTGTAATTTATCTGTAGTTTTCAACATTCTTTCTCGAGTTTCTTGAGAATTACCATCCAAATATTACACACAAGGCTGATATTGATCACCACAGTAGATCACTAAATAAATTGATCTCAAGGTCATATAAGCAAAACGATTTTCCTCCTCTTGCTTCCATTCTTCACTATTTCAATTTTCCATGAAAATTGAAATAGACATTTTTTATTTACAGTTAGATCAGAATATCGTAAAAAATATCTTCACATTTCTTCTACCAGAAGAGAATAATCAAATCATATCGATAAAATATCCTATCCATTGACAGCAAAGCATCATGCATAGGATTTACAGCATAGATAAAATCTACTTTTAATCATTCTAGTATCGAAAGAAAGATTTCATTTCAAGCAAGCAAAATCTAAAAAAGGATAGTGAGAAGAGCCAGAGTCGTGCCAGTTGGGACAGAGCAGGATGATCCAATACCTTAAAGACTAAAGTCCAGCGACGGTCCCTCCGTTAAGCAAAAAAGGGGGCAGTTTTATGATGAAGGTCAGATTAATACATTTACATCAATTTTTAGGTAATATATTTAATAGCGAATTTTAAGTACATTCAGGACTCCTGTCCCATCTGACACTAACAACAATTCTATATAAACATTTACATTTAATGAGTTTAACAACATTTTTCTACATCGATTTAGAAGAGCCACACAACGGCTCCGAGTACTATTGTCTTTCATTTGGAAACAGTCTATCGAGAAGGGTTCTGACGAGAAGTTGGACTAGACATTCAGGTTTAAGAAAATTTCAATGCTTCTGCATGTTTTGTGACCCCAAAAATAAGACCACAATGTTCTACAACATTTTTGCGAGAAAAAATGGTGTGAAGAAAGGACACCCCTTTTCATTTGTACCTCCAATTTTGGAACACCCTGTATAATCGCATAGTGATGGACGCGGAATCAATAATCAAGGGATGGGTTACATTCGCTGAAATTTTCAGGTTGTGGAATCAATTTTGAAGATTCAAAGACAAAGGTTGTAACTTTGTAACCATAAAATTTGAAAATACAGGGTGGCCATTTGAAAACGAAACAGACGAGATTACAGACGAAATAAATTTTTTCGACAGGTCGATTTCTGTTTCGAGGGGGACAACTTAAGATGTAGGTTACGGACGCATAGCGCTTCAACCCTTGCTGCTACAACCCCCACCCCCAATTTTTGAATAGGGAAGATGGGGTGAGTGATACCTCAATTGAAAGGTATTTTTATACTGATTTCAGCACAGTAATTGTTTTTTCATTTTATGCATTAGTTCTCGAAATATTCTCAACTAAGTATTTGAAAATGAAGTGGTGTTTTCATGGCACTTGTAGTGTTTTTTTGTGAAAAATCGACATCTTGATTAAAGATTTCTATGTCAGTGGATTGGAGGAAGGGAGCCACAGTCATGGTTGTTTTGAAGCTCAAAATGTCGATTTTTCACTAAAAAACACTACAAGTGCCATGAAAACATCACTTCATCTTCAAATACTTAGTTAAGAATATTTCGAGAACTAATGCATAAAATGAAAAAACAATTACTGTGCTGAAATCAGTATAAAAATACCTTTGAATTGAGGTATCACTCACCCCATCTTCCCTATTCAAAAATTGGGGGTGGGGGTTGTAGTAGCAAGGGTTGAAGCGCTATGCGTCCGTAACCTACATCTTAAGTTGTCCCCTTCGAAACAGAAATCGACCTATCCGAGCATTTCTATCGAAAAAATTTTTTTCGTCTGTAATCTCGTCTGTTTCGTTTTCAAATGGCCACCCTGTATAACGACAATGTTGTAGAACATAGATCCTTCTTATTAATTTCAATTTCTTCTCTGATTGTACCATACTGGATTGCGTGCTACATGAATTCGAGGAGAATTGTTCACATCTACCCCATCTACTTAGGTCCTATAAAAAGCGTTATTCACATTTTACAAAATAACTATTTATATTTTCAGTTTCATTTGGTGAGTTTTAAGCTATCACAAATTCTATCAGACTTCTAAATTCACTATAATTCTTACATACAAACTGAAAAGAAGATATGTTCCTAGCAGATAAATACAGTTTAGAATATAATGGAAGACGAAGAAAAAAACAACCCTGTTGTATTCAGAGATATGTTTTCGTTCTCGATATGATTTCTGATTGTTTCACTGAACGACGATGCTAGAAATTATACAGTAATCGTGGAAAGAAGGTAGATTTTGGTCCCGAGACAGTGAGAGAAGAAAATGGAGGAGATATTCGGGGATTCTTTTCAGTTTGGTCGATTTACATAAATTCGTTCTTGAACTTGGAGAATTCTAAATCTACTCGAAGTAATTTTTATCACGAATGCAGTTTGGAATTGTTGAAGTTGTTTAAATCAAAAAGGACCTCGGACTTTCTTATGGGAAATGGCGTTCCGTCAAATGTTCTAAAATTTGGTATAATGTAGTACTCGACATACTGATCAAAAGTGTCCATGGCCCCAACTCAATCCTATGACTAGTTTTTGAGATACAGGGCATTGAAGTTGAGAATTACCCACTTTCAAGGACTAAACTAGAATAAATTCGCTATTACAAAAACGCTTATATCTTTTGAACCACTGGACCGATTTCGAAAATCAAATTCATTTTCGAATCATCTTCTAATTCTAATGAAAACTGTTTTAACAAATCAAAATTTGATCATAGTTAGCTTTGTTATGAACGTCAGAAACATGTGGAACATTTACTTCATAGATATTCCAATTCTCTGTCGCAAAATGTCAAGCGAAGTGAAAACACGAGAATTTATAGTGAAACTTTTTCAAAATAATCAAAATTGGAGCTTCAAAAGAATCGCAAAAGAGGCTCGCGTTCGTCCGGAAACGGTATCAAGAGTTGTTAAGCGCTTCAACGAAGATCTTACAAATAACCGCAAGAAAGGAACCGAGAGGAAAAAGGGGTTTCATAGCCCAAAAAAAGTGAAGAAAGCCATCAGCCTTTTTCAGAAGAATCCTAACCTTTCAGGACGAAAAGTGGCCCAAAGTGAGTTGTTCGCAGTCAACCGTTCAGAAAATCAAGTCGAGTTGTGGGCTTAGAACATACAAAGTGCAGAAAGTGCCAGACAGGAACGCTGTGAAGAATCAAGAAGCGAAATCAAGAGCAAAGAAATTTAAAAAAAGATTTCTTGAAACATTTTTCCTGTTGCGTGATGGACAACGAAACCTATGACTTGGCTGATTTCTCGCAACTTCCTGGTCAGGAATTTTATACTGCAGATTTTCGTGGAAATGTTGACGAACAATTTTGCGTGAAGAAACAAGCGAAGTTTCCTAAAAATTCCTGGTTTGGCAAGCAATTTGCACTTGTGGGAAAAGAAGCAAATTTTTCGTTGGCCAAGGCTCTGTTGACTCGAAGATTTACATCGAGGAATGCTTGAAGAAGAGACTTTTACCATTTTTACGTGAGCACGATGTGTCAACAATCTTTTGGCCAGATTTAGCTTCATGCCAATACAGCAAGGCCACCAAGGAATGGTACGAAGCTAATAAGGTGGTTTTGGTCCCCAAAGAGGCCAATCCACCAAATTGCCCAGAACTCAGGCCAATCGAAAGATATTGGACCCTGGTAAAAAGAGAATTGAAGAAGACTAAGAAATCAACGAAAACATTAGCGGAATTCAAGCAAAACTGGAAGACAGCATCCCAGAAAGTGACTGAGAACATTATAAGAAGCATGATGGGAAGAATTCCAGAAAAAAACCATGAATTTTGTAAAAAATAGTTTTGGTTTTTTTATTGTAAAAAATAGTTTTGGTTTTCTTATTGTAAAAACAGTTTTCATAAGAATTAGAAGATGATTCGAAAATGAGTTTTTCGAAATCGGTCCAGAGGTTCAAAAGAAATAAGCGTTTTTGTGATAGCGAATTTATTCTCGTTCAGTCCTTACTACGCGCGTATGTCGAAACAGAATCGAATGAACTTAAATTTTTCTCAAGAAATATGACCGAAAATCGTTACGAATACAGGGTTATCCATAATTGAATGTATGCCCGATTTTGAAAGTATAAAATGTGTCAGTTCCAGAGCGAGAACGTTCGAAAAATTAACTATTTCACTAGATATGTTGTTGTAACATCCAAAAAACCTGAAATACCCAGAATTCATACTGGGCGATCCATTATTATAGAAACTATTCACAATGAAGGTTAAGTGGACACCCTGTGTTTTTGGGTTGATTTAAGGTGTTTGTTTGATTCTTTCAGAACATATCATCATTGACTTCAAAGAATACAGGGTGATTCAGTCATGAAATAAACTGTGAACCTCACGAAAATACCCAAAAACCATCTTTTTTTTCATCATCCTTTATTCCAAGATTAACTCCGTTGAGGTGGGGATTTTTTTTAACCACTGTACTTGATATAAAAACATCAATACGGCTGAGAGTTTTCCTCACTTCCCATGACCAGATTTGATTTTATGTATTATGAAAATTTTTTATTTATGTTATTCTATTCTTATTCCAGCATAAAAAAAATCTGGTCATAGGAAGTGGATAAAAACTCTTTGATGTTTTCATATCAAGCACAATGGTGAGAGGAAATTCCCACCTCAACGGAGTTAATCTTGGAATAGAGGATAATGAAAAAAAGGTGGTTTTTGGGTATTTTCGTGAGGATCACAGTTTATGTCATGACTGAATCACCCTGTATTCTTTGAAGTCCATGATATGTTCGAAAAAAATCAAACAAACATCTTAAATCAACCCAAAAATACAGGGTGTCCACTGAACCCTCATTGTAAAAAGTTTCTATAATAATGGATCACTCAGTATGATTTCTGGGTATTTTAGGTTTTCTCGATGTAACAACAACATATCTATTGAAATAGTTCATTTTGCTAACGTTCTCGCTCTGGAACTGACATATTTTATACTTTCAAAATGGGGCATACATTCAATTATTGTTCACGCCAAGTGAACGGTTCAGAAACTTTTCTGAATTTTCATAGTTCATTTCCTTCAGAATTAATTCAATTTCTCCGATACCAGGGAAATCCCCTATGTAGTGTGGGCGCTGGAAGAAACCGTCAGTTGTGGAACGCGCATATGTTGCGTATGTATATTTGTTTCATTTCATTTTTCATTCAGTTCATTGATTGCCTTAATCGTGAATATATCTGCTACCGCTAATTTAAATATTTCTTCTGTTTCCTTTCGCGAATTCGGAAAACTTCAGTTTTTTCTTGTGATTTATAATTCTAGTGATTTCGATTCATTCGAATTACATTAATTTAAGAACATTCGTTTGTGCGAATTTGGTTCGAAAAGTACTGTTACCAGTGGCGTGGGTATTATTCTACCACAAGGATAAGTGTTCCTACTTTGACATTTTTAGCAACGGATTTTCACGTCATTAGCTTCATTCCATGTTCGTTTGTCGAGCTCGATCACTCTGTTCATGGAAATAGGAGTAACCGACGAGATCTGGTTGGCCGTTTTGCTGAAATAGGTAAGACCTTGCAATTGTTAATTTGGGTGCATTTATCCTTTCATTTGTGTTGGGTTTCAATAACTATTTATAATTATATACAGTCCATTAGCTCTCTTATTTTTCTATTCAAAAACTTGGTAAAATTCTCATTCAGTAAAATTGAACCGCACTTCAGTTGTTTAACTGAAATTCTACCCAACAATTATGAATATAACCCTGTATTCGTAACGATTTTCGGTCATATTCCTCTATATGGTTGCTCCCTGGGGATGGAATGAATTGTTTCTTGAGAAAAATTGAAGTTTATTTGATTCTGTTCCGAGATACGAGCGTAGTAAAAGTGGGTAATTCTCAATTTCAACGCCCTGTATCCCAGAGACTAGTCATAGGATTGAGTTGGGGCCATGGACACTTTTGATCAGTAGGTCCGGTACCACATACTACCAATATTTTAGAACATTTAACGCAACGCCATTTGCCATAAGAAAAGTGCGGGGTCCTTTGAGTCTTTTAGAGATCTACCAAAACATAGGGAATTTTTTAACAAACGTTGCTTGGAACGCATGGAATTCTACTAACTTCACACTGCTGTAGCGATCGAACAACCAAACTCTAATTTTTCGATGAGTCTTAGTATGTTTTCTTTGATTCTAAAATCCTCTCTAAAATTCCTGAGTTCTTTGAAATCCCAAACCACATGTGCGTACAAGTGGAAGCTGATAATGCTGTTGAAAATAATCAACGCTATATGCCGATGGAGGAAGTTCAAGAATAGTCAGAGAAATGGAAGTTTCTTTTATCGTATTTTCGACAGAATCGAATGGTATCACTTGGAACGAAGGGACTTAATCGAAAAGAGGTTCTTTTCCTACAGGAAGGATTGTTACAAGTTACGTATTATCGGTTGCAATGATTTTCAAGCGGACACGGCGACAGATTCACGACATAAATCTAAATATTTTTATACCGGCGTTTTTGGTAGTTTTCTTCTCGTAGGCGAAGAAGGAGTCTTGTCAGCCTCTGGTTCTGAAACGAAAAAATAATTCATTTGGTCCATATATCGTTAGAAGGTCCATTCGTTGCTACCGAAAACAGAAAAGTCGAGTCCTCACCTTGCAGAGCGGTCAGGACGGCCTCAGATTGCTTTCTTCCGAGACATCCTGATGGGGTGGGCTCGTCGAACCAATCCGACATCTTCATGTCTGTGGCGTGCTCTATCAGTAGCTCTACGACGTCACCTGGAACAGAACGACCCCGATAGAAAGTTAAGGGAGAATATTCGAGAGGAGCGACGACTTGGAGTCACGAAAAAACCACTTAGAAAATTTTTTTGACAGCTGTCAGAGAATGTGTGTTTCTTGGAGTCCTTAGACTATGGAAAGAAGAGACACGCCTTTGAATCTATATCTATACTAATAAACTGCTCCACATGAGTTAGGAATATTTACTTAAATTGCAAAAAAATATAGTTAAAATAAGATTTTTGTGATGAAAATTCATATTGATATGATTTCAAGTTGCAAATTAATTTAAGCATGTAGGTCTGCAGCGTATACAGGGTGGTTAAGAAAAATCGAGTAAAATAACGAAATTTTATTCCCAGAGAATTCAAGCATTTTAACACTATCAATACAATGTATGGCCTCCACGGGCATCAATAACAGCTTGACATCTTCTTTGCATACTACACACGAGGTTGTTGAACATTTCCTGAGGAATTTGGTTCCATAAACGGGGCAGAAGCTCTCTCAGATCATTTAAGGATTCTGGGGTAGGTTGATGATTATCTAATCTTCTTTGGAGCATATCCCATGCATGTTCTAGGCAATTCAAATCTGGTGAGTGCGGAGGTATTGGTAAATGTGGAATACCAAGCTCCTCGCGCGCATTCTCAACTATGGCTGCACGGTGCGGTCTAGCGTTATCGTCTAGAAATTGAAAAGTTTCACCAATAGCAGCGTGAAAATTAGGCACAACATTGTTAATGACATGCTCCCTATAGTGTAAGGCGGTCATATTCCCAGGACAAATGTGTAGATCTGTGCGCCCGTTGAAACATATCCCGGCCCATTCCATAACACTACCCCCTCGGAATGGATGTACTTCTTGGACATAGCGACGATTACTTGGTATGTGTGGGATTGTCCATATCTAATTCGTCCATATCTAAATTCATCAGTGAAAAGGATACTACGCCATTGATCGTTCCAATTGATATGTTGCCTTGTCCATTCCAGTTTTTGACGCTTATGGTCACGTGATAATGGAACTCCTCTTAATGGACGTCTAGAACCTAGATTCACGTCTCTCAAACGTCGTCTGAAGGTTTCGATGGAAACTTGGACCCCATCTGCATTTTCGAGAGTATTCCGTAGCGTTCTACACGTAGATGAAGGGTTTCTTCTCGCCGAAACGGTGATAAAACGATCCTGAGCAGGTGTTGTTTTTCGTCGCCCACCAAGCCTTGGTCTTTCCAACACGGAACCTGTCTCCCTGAACCTATTCCAAAGTCGAGATATCACACTTATTCACCCCTATTAGCCTCAGCGTTTGTTAATTTTCGTCTTGGCATTTTCAGAAAACTCGTTTCAAATCGACGCCGTTCATAAACTGACTTCATTTCGAAATAAGAACATTCATGAAGCATATGCAAAGAACCAAACTTCAGAAAAAAGGCGACCAGATTGACGAAATGTCTCATACTGATTTTTATTGGATAGATTCAAGTTGTTATTGAGTTTTAATAGTATATTCTAAAACTAGTTGCAGAATGGGCTCCTATTCCAATACGAATGCGAAATTCGCAAACGAGCGACGAAGGAGCGAGTTTTCGAACGCATGAGTATTGGAATTGCATTCTGCAACGAGTATATTGGACGATATTTTCTCTATTTCACTCGAATTTTGTGAAATTCAATGAAAAAATTCAAATTATAGGTCCTAGTGACTTTCATATTGTATCTTGACAGTTGGTGTGAATGTTAGGAAGTACGAAAATTGACATTTCCAAATTGACGTCTGCTGAAATTCAAAAGGATCGGAAGTCATTGCTGACAACCAAAAAACGAAAAATGTTACTGAAAACGATGCTGTAATAAATTCATTACAGCACTGTTTTTAGTACTGTAATGAACACATTACGATACTGAAATAGAAAAATGATTTTACACCGATTTTCTCGAAGATTACATACTTTTAAAAACGATTGAATACGATATCCCTAACTCTTGTGGAGCAGTATATTATAAAGAGGAAAGATTTGTATTTTTGTGTGTTGGATACGACATGGCTGAAAAACTACTGGACCGATTTCAGAAATTTTTTCACCCTTAGAAAGTCACATTATCTCTGAGTGACATAGGCTATACTTTCAACCCGAAAAAATTAAGGATACCTACTATTACTTCAAAAAAATCAGCCATAATCAGCTATTTTCACGTGCGCTGCAAAAACCGACTTACGTGAATACAATGTGAGACAGAAATGTACCTCTTAAATAGTTCTACAAAATACTCCGGGTGAGCATATATCTATCTCTCAAGATTGACTTTCTATTACCTCTCTATGGTAATTTTTATCAGGGAGGGCCATTTTTCCTTGCCCTTTGTATTAAGAAAGTAATATTGAGGGTGTTAGCTGAAAAACGATAAGGTCATCAAATTATCTTCAATACCGATAACACCACGCTACTGGACCTTTCAGAGTGAGATTCTGCAATGTTGCCACTGCAGTACAAAATGATATTACTATCATTTATGCAATCTTGGCTTTATACCAATTCTCGAATTCATGAATGAGATGGCTGTGTCTCCTCTTTCTATGGTCAAAGATGTATTCCGAGAATTTAAGGACATTGACGGAACACAACTTCAGGAGCTGTAGAACCTAAATTACCAACAACAAAAAAACTAGACTATGTCAGTCAATTTTGGTGGGCTAAATGGGAGATGGTCATTGATCAACGTCTTCTTCTGGTATAAATCAACGGAAGGTTAAAGCAGATTTGGAACTTACCAGTTCTATCCATGATGGCGCATACTTCCTCGAACGATCTGTCTATCAGAGATACTCCGCCCCACTCTAACACCCTGTCTCCCTGCTGAATTCCGCATTTCTCAGCCGGGCTTCCCTGGATGACCCAAACGACGTAGGCGAACAATCTGCCATCTGCGGCCGTTTTGCCTCCAACCACCCTCATTCCGTAACCTCGAGCTGAAAGAATACGTGCTAGAATCTGGTCTGAGTTGTATCGAAACTATGTGAGGCAGCATCGAATATCCGAATTCTTAGAGTTAGAGACAATCCGGGATTGTCACGAATAATTCAGCGCAGGGTTTGGCATGACCTATCACCTGCCGAACGTCGTCTTCGATTCGAGGAAGGAAATCCGATATAGCCCCCGAAATAAGGGGGGAAGAGGAAGTATCGTATTCGTGTCGAGGCGAATGTGTGCTATGCATGTTTGCTGATTAACCTTGCACGTCTGCCTCAGTCTAATAGTGCGGTGGTGAAACCCGCAGAATCTCCGGTAATACCGCTGATTAGTGCATGTAGCGAACATGATGGGAGCAGGAGATGCTCTTCCTCGTTCCTTACCATCATTCCCTATCACGAAATTAACAAGGAACTGACACGAGTAAAAGCTACGTTCGAAATATACGAGGATATATTGAAAAATTCTTAGCCTGCTATAGAACCAAACAAAATTTCAATGTCAAAATATTTTATAACTCAACATATTCTCCTCTTAATTGAATATATTTATTACAGCGAACCTGCAACGTCTCTAGACCTTTCAAAAAAAATGTTTCTTCTTGCTCTGCAAACCACAGCTCTTGTTACGTCATCGTTGGAAGAAAATTTACGACCTTTTAAACTTTCTTTCAGTTGAGGAAAGATTCAAGATTCATTTATTACCCTCAAAAATTACAGGGAATGTCATATACCTATAATCACAACCCATTCATAGTTATAAAATATACAGACACAAATATATGTGGAATAAACTGAGATGAACCAACATAAAAGGAAAACAAGCCTAATTCTCGAAAAACATTTTTGAAAACAAGCTTTTATAACCACACTGATCCGCCATTTAGAAGCCGCCATCTTGAATTCCTCAATTTTGAAGAATCGTAATTTCCGACCCAGAAAACCCCCAGACACCGATTTTGAATAGAATAGGATCATAATCACAAAACTCGTCCGCCATATTGTGGCCGCCATCTTGAATTTACCAATTATGACAAAAGTATCATCATTTTCGAACCCAACACCCCCAGATACTAATTTAGAATGGAATCGGATCATATTGGAGCCGCCATTTTGTTTTTTTTTATAAAAAATATTTCATGATGCATTGTCACCAGGATTAGGTACACCTGAAAAATTTCAAATTAATCGGAAGATTAGAAGTGTGTCATATTTAACTTGCAAGATTTGATTACAGACAGACAGACAGACACCGGGACAGGTGAAACTAAATAAAAGCTTATAAAAAAGTGCCTAATTTCATATAATACAATTATTTTAAAATCTATTTTTGTCTATTTTGACTAGGAAGAGATGATAGTCGGACGGATCCAAATCTGGTGAATAGGGGGGGTGTTCTAGTAATTTTAACCCTAAATCACGATTTTTTTGCATGGCAACATGTGATTTGTGTACTGGGGCGTTGTCCTGTGAAAACAAAATACCCTTGGATAGCTCTCCGCGTCTTTTCTCTTTGTTTTTTTTTTCCGTAGAGGGGGTCAGTAATGTCGAATAGTAATCTCCAGTTATTGTTCTACCCTTATCCAAAAAATCTATCATGATTACTTCATGGCAATCCCAAAAAACTGAAGCAAGAACTTTTTCAGCAGATTTTTGGACACGAAACTTCTTAGGTCTGGGAGAACCATTCCATCGATTGTTGCTTTGTTTCTGGATCGTAGAAATGTACCCAAGTCTCATCCATAGTAACAATTCGGTTTAAGAAGTCTACATCGTTTTCAAATCGAGCACAGATCGAACGCGATGCTTCTATCCTTGCACGCTTTTGGTCAACATTCAAACATTTGGGGATCCATTTTGCCAAATTGACCAAATTGTCCAAATTGACGTGAACTATATGATGAACGCTTCTTCTTCTTCTTCCTTCTCTGGTTTAGGCTTGGAGCCTGTTCATCCCTCAGTCATCACCCCTCAGGCCATCACTCCACCTTTTCCTGGGTCGCCCCAAACTTCTGCGTCCCCTTGGAGATCTATCTCGAGCTATCTTTACCACTCTTCCTTCATCCATTCTGCCAATATGTTCATCCCATTCTTTTCGCCGTTTTAGTACCCAGTCATTCACACTATCTACCCCGCATGCACCTCTTATGCTTTCGCTCGTGTTTCTGTCCATGAGTGTTTTGCCCGCAATTCTTCTCAACACTCTCATCTCTGTTGTCTCCATTAAGCGTTTGGTCTTCGCTGTTTCTGGCCTTGTTTCGGCGGTGTATGTCAGGATTGGTCTTATAACCGCCTTGTATATTCTGGATTTGACCTCAGTTTTCATATTTTTGTTGCACCATATTGTTTGACTAAGACATCCAGCTATTTTTGCTGCTTTCGCTACCTGTTCTCCTACCTCCTTCTCAACGCCATCACCACTCGACAGCTCCACTCCCAGATATTTGAACTGCATTACCTGTTCAATAACACTTCCGTCTACTTCGAGTTTACACCTTATAGGTATTTTAGAGGTGGTCATACATTTTGTTTTGGTGTCCGCTATAATCATGTTGAACGATTTAGCTGTCCGGTTAAACTGATGAAGGAGTCGTTGCAAGTCGTCTTCGCTCTCAGCAACCAGTGCTGCGTCATCTGCATAGCATATGATGTTAATTTCTTTGTCTCCCATCCTATATCCTCTCATTGTGTGTACTTTTCTTATTAGCTCGTCCATGATGATGTTAAAAAGAAGTGGGCTTAGTGAGTCTCCTTGACGAATGCCTTTTCCAGCCGGGATCAAAGTGGTGAGCTCTCCATTTATTTTCGCTTGGACTTGATTTTTACTATATATGTCCTCTATGGTTTTGATCAGGTTGTGTGGAATATGTCTGTTGTATAATAGATGTATAACATCTTTCAATTGTACGCGATCGAAAGCTTTTGTCAAGTCTACGAAGCATATGAAAGCAGGTCTGTTGTACTCTAATGATTTCTCTTTAATCTGTCTTAGTACGAACACCGCGTCCGTGCACGATCTACCTGATCTGAAGCCTTGCTGTTCGTCTTCAAGGGAGACAAGAGTATTAATCTTATTTGTTATGATTTTTGTAGTAAGTTTCAGTGTTGTACTCAGCAAGTTTATGCCCCTATAATTTGAGGGTATCTTCTTATCTCCCTTCTTAAACATTAGGATGGTAGTGCTGGTTCTCCATTCATCAGGTATTTTATTTTGATCCAATATTTTTTGAATCAGTTCTGTCAACTGCTGCACCAGAGTTTGTCCGCCGTATTTCAGTAGCTCGTTTGTAATTGTATCTTGTCCAGGACTTTTTCTGTTCTTGAGCTTCTGAAGAGCCTGTTCTATATCCTGCGTTTCAACCTTCACATCCTCATTAGTTGTTATTTCAGGTGTGTTTTCTATTTCTTCTATGTCTTCTCCTTTATATAACTGGGTAAGATAGTTGGTCCAATCTTCCTTAGATATTTGGTTCGTTTCTGTTAGTTCATTGACCTCCTTTCTTTGTGATCTTATCATTCTCCATATTTGTTTCTGAAGGCCATAGAAGTCGTTCTCCATTCTCTTTGAGAAATTCACCCAATGTTCATTTTTTATCTGCCTTACTAGACTTGTTGTTTCGTTCCTAATCCTCTTGTATTCGCTGTAAGATTCAGGCGTTCTCAATGTTCGATATTGAAGGTAGACTTGCTTTTTCTCCTTACATTTTTGTTTTATTTCTGGGCGGAACCACGGTGTCCTGTTCGTGCTATTGTTGCTACCTTTGACTTTTCTTGTGCCAAGTGCTTCGAATGCTGCGTTGAGTATGTTCTCCTTGATCTTCATCCAGCCACTTTCAACTCCGTCTGCCCCCTCTGATGAACGCGTTCGTATGAAATCTTCAGTGCTTCAGATATCCGTTTTAGCCCAATTCGACGGTCTGATAAAATCATGTCATGAACTGCATCGATATTTTCGGGGACTGACACAGAAACTGGCCTTCCCGATCGGTCATCATCTTCAATGGAAAATTTAACTCTTTTGAAGCTTGCAGTCCAATTTTTCATGGTCGCATACGGAGGACATTGATCACCAAGGGTATTAAGCATATCTTCGTAATCGTAAATCTGCTTACCTCTTAACCTTTTTAAATACAGGTACTTAATGATGGCTCGATACTCCAATTTTTCGATTTTCACAATTTCGGTGAATATCTTTTTTTTTAAATAATTGCGTAACTCTGGTTCATTTTTTTGACGTCCAACTCTACACTGACGCTTCTAATAAGTTATTGTTCGTTGATATGGTATCGCAATATTTTGTTAATGCATGGAACTGGTCTAGGCTAACTAGATATCAATACATCCTCGTATGTTTTGCCAAACAAGCCCTTTTGGGTGTTGCAGTTTCTTTGTCAGTTAACATATTACAAAAGACCTAAAAGAGTTTGATATCCTCATCAGTCATCACAAATCATATATCCTGGAAAACGCGGACCAACCTATTTTCATCTTTTCATCTGTTTCCGAACGAATGCGAGTTATACACCGGGAAAACCGTCGAATAAATAATACACCCAATTTATTATACATGAAACTGTCACAATATCTAAGTATTGCGCGGGAGCAGTTTGCGCTATCCGAACGCCATTAAAGTGTATGAGAGATCACACTGCGACCGTCCTCGGGATAGAAATCAGGCCAAAGTCTCAGGGATAAGGAAATTAGAATTTCAAATTGGCGTCCTTAAATTTGCATCTGCGGTGTGTGTGCACAAGGGAATATCGGGGAACACTCGGAATTATAACTTTCCACGCTTGGTCTGAAGCTATTTGGTATCTTTGGTTCGGAAGATTCGAATCACAAGATGAGATTCATTCTGTTTCCTAATTTTCAGTGAGAAACCACTCAAGGTCGCCGATCACAAAGAGTAGGAAAACTAATCCGATAGAGGCGCCACCGTGCATTTTATGAAATATTCCATTGAATGGTCTCCCTACAATGGCGCACTCTATACGAGAACCACTGAACCATGAAATTAGTGAATATGTAGGTAAAGCAGGAATAATTTCTCGCTATATACACTGCGCAAAAAAATTAACGAACATTATGGAAATCTCAAATTTATTCTACAACTGAAGGTGTTCTCAATGATAATTATTTTTATCAGAATTATGCATGCATATGTTATCCACTTTCAACGTTCTTCTTCAATACAGATGTTTTCTCTCAGCAGGAATAAAAAAATATGATATTATCAGATTTTGAATGTATTGACTCCATTCTAAAATCAGTTGTTCTCGATCAATTCTGGTGATCAATAGTTTTTCTTTCGTTTGATTTTCTACACTCGATCGCTATGCAACGCGAAACACGCAATTTGACCCAAGAGGAATGTGCCCAAGCGGTAGTTTTGCGAGAAGAAGGGTGGACATACACAAGAATTGCAGAAAGGTTTGGAGTTTCCCATACAAGTGTGTCCAGAATGTTGCAGCGATTCAGGGAGACAGGTATGAATGTCCGAAGACCAGGACAGGGTAGACCACGGGTAACAACTGCCATTCAAGAACGTTACTTGAGAGTTTCTTCGTTGAGACAACGGTTTGCAACCGCTCGCCTCCTTCAAAATCAGCTTGAGCTCACTCATGAGGTGCAAATTAGCACTCAGACAATAAGAAATCGCCTCAGAGAATATGATTTAAGGCCTCGTGTCGCGGCAAGAGGCCCAGCTCTTACCCCAGCCCATCGAAGGGCGCGTTTGGATTTTGCGAGAGAGCATATCCATTGGGAAGAGGCCGATTGGGAAAGAGTTCTCTTCACAGATGAGTCTAGATTCTGCCTCTACCATTGTGATCGACATTCCCTTGTATACAGACGTCCACATGAAAGATATGCTCAGTGCAATTTCCTGAATACTACTGGATTCGGGGGAGGATCGATTATGGTATGGGGTGGAATATCTTTGACTTCTCGCACAGACCTAGTGGTCGTTTATAATGGAGTTATGAATGCTGATAAGTATATAAGGAACATTCTTGAAGAGCATGTAGTGCCATTTGCCCCATACATTGGTGAAAATTTCATTTTTATGGACGATAATGCCAGACCCCATCGTGCGCGCATCGTTCAGGAGTACCTTGAAGAGGTTGAAGTCTCTCGAATGGAATGGCCAGCAAGAAGTCCAGATCTCAATCCGATTGAGCAGGTTTGGGACAACCTCAATAGAAGGCTGAGAAGTTCAGAAAATCATCCAGCTACTCTTAAAGACTTAGGAATCCAACTCGGAGAAATGTGGGAAGGATTAGATCAGAACATTTCAAGATCACTCATTTTGAGTATGAACCGTCGTTGCCAAGCTGTAATTAACGCAAGGGGTGGAAATACCAAGTATTAAATCACTTATCGGCATTTCAGTATTTTGAAAATTGTTAATTTCTCTTCTTTCACATAAGATTCGGTGAAATCCTTCAAAACCTTCCCGAGAGAACATAAAAAATAAGTTATAAAGTCAATGTAGAGTTAACTTTCATTAAAATTGAGGTTTTCAGAATGTGCGTTAATTTTTTTGCGCAGTGTATTTGAATTTGGCCCTTCTCAGCCGATTCCGTACTTCAAGTTGTTTTTCTGAACGAAATTATCTGTAGATTCACTTTTAATCGGAAGTTGAACTATTTTTATGGGGCTTTCGTTTGAAATAAAACAGAAGCATGCTCATTTTCTTCTATTTTGAAAGAAAAAAAAACGAACTTTCGAAAGAAATTAAAATGATCTCATTAAGATCTCCAATCCTTTCTGAGTTTACCCACAAAATTTCAGTTCCCAAAATGAATCCATTTTCAAATGCAACTCGAAATAAAAACACACTACATTGAACGCCCACCTTAAATTTTAGTTCCTCAAAGTTTGGTTCCGATTTTCAATCTCTCACACCAAGTGAGCTTCTCCCCATTGAAGATTTCACGAGCCAGACTCTATACGAGGTGTGCAAACTTATCTTTGATGATGTTATAACCATCCGGAGTAGTTCACGTCTGTTGTTTCGAAACTTCATCAAGATAAGTGGAGAGAGGGTTATCCCACGACCCTAACATTGTCTAGACGGTTTTGGGGATGAATAGGAGGAGGAAAGCAGTATAATTGGATTTTATGGGGTAGTGCAGGTTATGACGTGATCTCAATAGGTTCGGGATGCTCGAAAAGGTTCAAGAACAGCTTTGGTGAATAGTTACTCTGGAGGAGAGATGCATAGAATAGAAACCTACTTTGTATCTATGCTCCATTCACCAGTTGCCACAGTCCGACAAGACAGGCAAAGTGCTTTAGACTACGTTAATCCAACAGACAAGAAGTCATCCATATCCATATGGAACATTGATGGATCTAGATCTGTCGATGGGACAAGAATTTGGGTATACGGTCCTAAACTGAGAGTTATCGTGTCGATAGGGCAAGAAACCTCCGTTTTACTGGAGCAAATAACGGCTTTCATTGTCCAAGAGTCTTTAAACAGAAAACTTATACGAGCAGGCAACAGATAGTCGATCAGCACTTGCAGCTTTGGAATCTAACCACCATTGCTCAGTGCTCCCCTGGAAATGCCACAAACCCAAAGAGCAACTGACCAGAGGAAACAGAGAGACTCTCTTATGGGCGACAGTGCACTGGTGGCATTGTGGGGAATGATAAGGCTGATGCACTTGCGAAAAGTGCATCAGCATCAAGGTTGAACTCGTTGTGCCTGAACCCTTCTGTGGCCTTGGAAAAGGTCACAGTTGCGTTACAGCAAAAGGAGATGCAAAACAAGGGAGAAGAGATCTCCAGGACTAAGACAAGCGGAAAGATTTGTAGAGTTCTGGCTGTCTAACAAAAGGAAGCTTCTCTAGCTAACGCAGTTGGAGCTAAGGTGTTGTAACATATCGGGTCATACAGTGCTTCCGAAATCCCCAGAACCCTTGTCCGTAACCTAGAGACGACACTGGACTAAGATTTCAACACCACGGTTTCCCAAAGATACCGTTATGAGGGTAAAATGAAGGAAGTTCTGTAGTCTGTGAATAAGTGAAGGTGCGCAGGAGTGCAAAAACAATAGAAAGTGGGGTTAAGGGAAACGTTTAAAAGGGCTTGCTTTTTAAAACTGGGTCTCTTTTGATTTTTGGGTGCCGAAGATATTTTACATATATTCTCACGACAATAACGATACATTTTAGTTCGACTAACTAAAATATACTGTAAGTAAGCCATCTTGAAATTCTGTATGCTTGTACATGTTTACTGTATGTTTCTTCCTCCGATATAACTGGCGTACCATTCGATATATAGGTATAACAGTTTAAACGATCATTTACACCTTTGCCATTTCTAAGTAATCCATTCGTTTTTCAGCATAGCGCCACCATTGTTAATATATTCATTTGTTCCCTGGTATATAACACTGCCCCATTTAAATAACTCTGTTTCATTTCACAGGATTTAATCTCATGTAAGCTTGTTCTATTTTATTATTGCACATCTATTGAAAATTGTGGAACTCTGTTCTGCTACCAACCCATTTGGAATATTCTTATACTGTTCGTAAGGCCCACTGCACATTTAACTATTCACTCGACATTATGGTTTAGGCATTTGGAGTTGTTGCTTTTAGGATAATATTTTACGTACAAATATCACTGGTTTGGAGGCCTAGGGTAAACTGTTTATATCGCCTGTGCTAAGGAAAACATCCCCCACAACAGTGGCCAGTGAAACTTCCTCTGAGAGTTCTTTTGACGAACGTCCTCAGTAAACCAAGCCTCGTCTTCGGGCCCTTGGCGTACTCGATAAGCAAGGAAAGCTTTGAAGGTGCCATCGTTCATCAGTTAACAGGAAATATAAGGAGTTTATCGTCACCTCCAAACCAACGCGATTGCTAGGATCTCACACATAACACTTGCAAGGAAGGATTCTCACACTAGGAACTACAAGGATACTGCTTATGAATTTCATTAATAATCAGGTGACACACTCTATATGCCTTTAACCTTTGGATAACTTTGGATGTATTGGATTCTGCTTTTTATCACAATTGTGCCAGTAATAACCTTACCGGAGTATAGGAAGCTCCATATTGTACATATCACCAGTGCTCGTCTTATTAATAATTGTTCTATGAATTGTAAACATATCATCTGTAATGCTAGAAGGTTTTTGCTTTGAGTTTCAATTGATTCTCGTTCGTTTTTCCTTCATATGGCTATGGTTCCCCGAACTATGGCGCTGGACGAATAAAGGGCTCTTGTTCCATCTTTATGTCCAATCTAGTGTATTATTTATCTATTTTACCTCATTATTTCCATCCTATATTTCACTAATCTGAGTTATTACGAATCTGAATTACTACGACATAACATAGAGTTCTACCAATCTAGACGATCACACCACAAGCCAAAAATATAAGTATAAAACCCCCTTTAACGTAAATCTACCCCCAGCTCTTCAGAGCAGGGTTGCCCCTTTTCTCTTTTTCATAATGTTCCTAGGATTTACAAACTTGGAATGTTACAGGAGTAAATGAATAAATTTGGGGAAAAAATCGTGAGGGTTTTTTCATGTAAACATTTTCTGTTCGAGCATAGAGCATGTTTGGGACATCATGGGTAGAAGGCTTGGAAATTTACCCCAGCTCCCACGGACTTTGGCAGCTCTAAGACAATAAGTAGAAGTAGCTTGGGATAGCATCCCTCAAGAAGAAATAGACCATCTTATTGCTTAAATGCCAAGACGAGTTCTGGGATTGTATAGACAATCGCGGTGGACAAACACATTATTAACAAATTTATTAAAAAACATTTTAAAGCCTTCGTTTTTTTCCCCAGAAGGATCTTTGGAAAGACCTGGAGGCTAAAACCAGATGAGGTGCTCTGCCAATGCCCAGTGCTCACCTGGGAATGCCACCAACTCAAAGAGCAACTGACCAGAGGAAACACAGATACTCTCTTATGGGCGACAGTGCACTGGTGGCATTGTGAGGGAAAGACAAGGCTGACGCACGTGCGAAAAGTGCATCAAAGGTTGAACTCGTTGTGCCTGAACCCTTCTGTGGCCTTGGAAAGGGTCACTTTAGGGCAGCGTTACAGCAACAGGACATGCAAAACAAGAGAAGAGATCTCCAGGACTAAGACAAGAGAAAAGATTTGTAGAGTTCTGGCTCTCTGACACAAGGAAGCTTATCCAGATAACGTGGCTGGAGCTTAGGTGTTTTGTGAGGCTATACAAGATACTATTGGTAAGAGTATCTCTTCGGGAACTGATCCAGTATGGTATAAGAAGGATAGATCAATTTGGACGCAGTTCTGGAAGGTTCTTCTGTAACCAATCAACCCCTCAAAAGGTAATAATAAGTGCTCTTGAAAGATAAGTTCTCGAGTGCTAGATAAGAAAGATTTCAACCAGATTCGGACAAGGTGGCAACATCACCATTCAGATTTCAGAGCCCGTAATGGCTTTGTCCGATCATCAGCCACGTAGTCTCGGAGTCAGATGCGTAACAACATGATATAACCCGCTCACCGTCCAGTGGCTCATGAAAATCGCATCAGTTCGGATACTAGAGAACTCCATTATTCAAATTCGAATCGCATATCGAATATTATGCTCCTGCGGCCGGGTCATGTTTAATCTCCAATTTTACTTTCGATGCACGAGCTTCGTCCCGCTTTCATTACGGCTGAGGGCGCATTTCGACGTTATTGGCTCGGAACATGCGTTTTTTGTTCGTCCCCGATGAACTTTGTCGACCGTGGCTCCGTGACGAGTCAACAAGTCGGATGTGCGACCGGAAAAATGGCCAGACATCCTCTTTGGTGGCAGTTCGGTCGTTAAATTCCGCTTTGTCGTAAATAAAATTAGGATTTCTAGGAATGGTAGAACAGAGAAACCCTTTTAGGATCTCCCGCATGGTTGTCTGTTTCCCCTCAGAGAAATTTCCTCAATCAACCGTACAGAAAAGGTTCAGATTTAGCATGAGCTCCATTTCAAGGTCTTTTAGATTGTATGAGAGGGAGAGGTGCACTGCCTCCAGCTCTCTATGCTCGTTCTCTAATTCTAGTGTTCTAATAAGCTCGAAGTTCCGAAGGAACTTTCAGAATGATCCAACCCTGAATGATTCCTCCAGAGTGTTTCCTTCTGAAACTTTTTCTTGTAGGTGCTTTGTCTCATACCACAAAGAGTTCTTGGTCCAATGAGGGTTTTCTGTCCAGTGTATTGGTCTCTCGTTTCCTTTGGTTACTGTGTAACATTCCAAGTTTGTAAATCCTAGGAACATTATGAAAAGAGAAAAGGGGCAACTCTGCTCTGAAGAGCTGAGGGTAGATTTACGTTAAAGGGGGTTTTATACTTATAATTTTGGCATGTGATGTGATCGTCTAGATTGGTAGAGCTCTATGTTATTTCTTAGTAATTCAGATTCGTAATAACTCAGATTAGTTAAATATAGGATGGGAAATAATGAGGTAAAATAGATAAATAATACACTAGATTGGACATAAAGATGGAACAAGAGCCTTTAATCGTCCAGCGCCATAGTTCGGGGAACCATAGCCTATGAAGGAAAAACGAACGAGAATCAATTGAAACTCAAAGCAAAAAACCTTCTAGCATAACAGATGATATGTTTACGTACAATCCATAAAACAATTATTAATAAGACGAGCACTGGTGATATGTACAATATGGAGCTTCCTATACTTCGGTAAGGTTATTACTGGCACAATTGAGATAAAAAGCAGAATCCAATACATCCAAAGTTATCCAAAGGTTATAGAGTGTGTCACTTTATTGTTGCGCAGCGCTTTTACAGCTCCATGTGCAAGAATCCTTCTTTCCAAGTGTGTGTGTGATTCTATTCGCGTTGGTTTGGAAGTGGACAATAAACTCTTTAGATTTCCTGTTGACTGATGAACGGTGGACCCGAGACGAAGCAATCCGGCCTAGGATACTTGCCCGGCTCACCAAGGCCAATGACCAAGGCTTGTTTTGCTAAGGATGTTCGTTTATAGAACTCTCAGAGGGAAGTCTCCTCCACGATGCTAGGGAGGATGTTTTCCTTAGGCACAGGCGGTGTAAACAGTTTACCTTAGACCTCCAAACCATGTTTCCCCTGTACGTGAAATATTATACCAAAAGCAACAACTCCAATGCGTATACCATAATGTCCAGTGAATAGTAAAATGTGCAGTAGTCCTTATCGGATGTATAAGAATATTCCATGGGAGTTAATGGCAGTAGAACGAAGTTCCACAATATTCAATAGAAATGCAATAATAAGATAGAATAAGCTTACATTTGATTAAATCCTGTGAAATTAAACAGAGTTATCTAAAATGGGGACAGTGTACATACCAGATAACAAAGAAGCGTCTTCAAAATATACTAAAATGGCGGATTCCTAGAAGAGGAACTCCATTTCAAAGGAATACTATTGTGAACCAGAATGCAAGTAAAAACAGACAGCAGCAGTCGAGTGAAAATGAAGTAAAAAAGACCCTTCCATTCGTTGTCGTTTCGGAGGTTAGTTTTTCTTCCACAGAAGCGTATTTCTTCGATGGTCACAGAAGAACAAGTTTACTTCATGGTGGATCTTCGATATGATTAAAATCTCCTATTTATAAAGATGCGAATTGCCTAAAGTATTGCTTGAAGTCGTACTAATATTCATCATTCATAGAATTATAAAATAATATCAAATAAGTTCATTCAACGTAGTTCCACGTTTCGACAATAGACGTTGCAAAGTTGGAAGCCATGGAGTAGTCTGGCAACGGTGCATTTTATTTTATTACAGGGTAGGAAATTCAGATATGTTACAACTGATAGACCAAGAACTCGGAATGAAAAGATCCTGTCATTTTTGTTCATTGAGTTTCCTCCGGTACTTTTAGATCATCTTCGAACTGATAACATGAGATCTCAGTGTTTTGCTAGCAGCTTGACTGTCAGAATAAAACGTTCTGTAGGTATCACCGTCTGTTTCATCTCAGGTTTATCTCTACGCATCTTCTGGTTGCAAGTTTTCTGCCTGAAAGACTCTCTGGGAAGGTTTGCTGGTGAGATGTTGTTTGGATTTTGGAATATCACTTTATCTTCCTTAGATATTCTGAGAATGGCATAATGGCTCAATATGTCTGTAACTGGGTAGAGGACTGTGAGATGATCTAGATTTTGCCAGGCACCCAGAGCTCCAGCATGATTCTATAAGCCTTCAGTTGGTAGCCTTTACGGCTAATCATTTTGTCGATTTTCCTATTGAACATAGGTAGCTACTCTTAGAGTCTAACATCACAAACAAACCATTGCTACTAGTTTCAACCTATGTGCCACTTCTAAAGAGAGCTTTCTTTCGTCGTAAGAACTACAAATATCTCTAAATCTCAATCACGTCGTCTTGATATCCTACACATTCATAATTCAACAAGAATCAAAGAACGAATATGCATGTAATCTCCATTTGCGTTACCGTAGAATTAATCACTCGTGTTTCTCCATAATAGAAACATCAATTTTCTTTGCGGTATCTAAACGAAAGGGTCACGAAACAGGACATTAGAGCGAGTTAGGAAGCCCGCATCTCGTATCGATCGTCCTTTCTTGCGGTTGTTAATTTATTGGTCTCAAACATCGAATAAACCTGTTGCTACTGGCCCAGACGGAGGCTTTTCGTTTTCGCTGATTTCGGTAAATAGACAGCGGAAGTTGCAATGTCGGCCTGCGTCCTTGGAAATTTGGAGAATCGGTGGACTTCAGAATCTGCAGGTTCAGGTGTCACTTTGGACTCTGGTGTAGAGAAACTTTTCATTTTCCTTCATGATAAGAAGGGCGCCTCCAAAAAAGTATTTAACCGCTGCTTGAATTTCAGAACTGTAGAACTTCATTACGAATGTCCAGTCTAGCAATCAGAAGAAGAAGTCAATCTTTACAAACGTGAAGATGAGTAGAATCGGCGCCTAAAACTGACCGTCCACTAGATAGGAAAAGCTCGGCGCCTAGCGGATTTTTTGACACCCTGTATCTTTCAAACGAAGCCGAAAATTGAAAAATGATAAAGGAAAAAGGTGTTTCCTTTGATGAGATGAATCTACAGTTGAAAAGCTGGCCGACCACTAAATTGGAAAAGTGGCAGACTCAGCGCGTAGCGGATTTTCGACACCCTGTATCTTTTGAACGGAGCCGAATTTTGAAAAACGATTAAGGAAAAAAGTGTTTCGTTTGATGAGAGCAATCTAGAATATACAGTTGAAAATCCGGACGACCACTATATACGAAAAGCGGCAGACTCGGCGCATAGCGGATTTTCGACACCCTGTATCTTTCAAACGAAGACGAATTTTGACAAACGATGAAGGAAAGAATTGGTTCTATTGATAATAGGTATCTACAGTTGAAAACCTGGCCGATTACCAATATATCGGAAAAGCTGTAGGCTCGGCGCGTAGCGGATTTTCGACACCCTGTATCTTTCAAACGACGCCGAATTTCAAAAATCTATAGAAAAAAAAGTGTTCCATTCGATAAGAGGAATCTAAAATCCACAGTTGAAAAGCTGGCGGACCACTAGATCGAAAAAGCGGCAGGCTCGGCCGTAGCGGATTTTCGACACCCTGTATCTTTCAAACGAAGACGAATATTGAAAAAAGATGTGAAAAAAAAGTGTTTCGTTTGATGAGGGGAATCTGCGTTTGAAAAATTGGTCCGACAGAGAAAAGAATTAGAACACCCTGTACAGGATAGGTCTTTGACTCGTAATTTTTTTTTTGCAAATCAAGATTGCTCCCATAAAACAAAACACTTTTTTTCTAAACCATTCTTCAAAATTCTACTTCGTTCGAAAGATGCAGGATGTCAAAATCCACGTCGCGCCGACAAAGCTTAACGGAATCCTGACTAGTAACTGTCTAAGTGGGCTTTCGAAGCAGGTTCTTTATTGAAACATTTGTAAATTAATTATTTCAAACTAGTAGTTTTCAATGGGTACGACCAAATTTTCAATAGGTTAGAATGAACGAGAATAAATTCGCTATCACAAAAACGCTTATATCTTTTGAGGTGATTTAGGGACAGCTGTGTACACGTATCTCTCAATGAAAAAAGGAAATGTTGTATTTCGTGTAAAACTTCTTTATTGAATCACAAAGCGCTTTCGGCTGTTAAGCCATCTTCAGTGCGATGCCTACGAGTATATAAAGGTAATAATGTGCACATTTGAAAAATTAGAATGTGTTACTCACTCGTCAAGCCCAGGTACAAAAAGTCATTGGTTTGACATCGACAAAATAAAGTCATCAGAAAATTATAAATCATATAAAAATTGTGGATCTTTTGAACCAGTGGACCGATTTCGAAAATCAAACTCATTTTCGAATCACCATCTAATTCTAATGAAAACTGTTTTTACAATAAAAAAATCAAAACTATTTTTCACAAAATTCATGGATTTTTTCTGGAATTCTTCCCATCATGCTTCTTATAGTGTTCTCAGTTACTTTCTGGGATGCTGTCTTCCACTTTTGCTTGAATCCTGCTAATGTTTTCGTTGATTTCTTAGTATTCTTCAATTCTCTTTTCACCAGGGCCCAATATCTTTCGATTGGCCTGAGTTGTGGGCAATTTGGTGGATTGGCCTCTTTGGGGACAAAACCACCTCATTAGCTTCGTACCATTCCTTGGTGGCCTTGCTGTAGTGGCATGAAGCTAAATCTGGCCAAGATCCATGGCGGTTGTTGATATTTATATCAATGAACGCGATGTATCTGATAAACTCTTGATGCTGGCCAAGAGATTGTTGACACATTGTGCTCACGTAAAATGGTAAAAGTCGCTTCTTCAAGCATTCCTCGATGTATATCTTCGAGTCAACAGAGCCTTGGCCAACGAAAAATTTGCTTCTTTTCCCACAAGTACAAATTGCTTGCCAAACCAGGAATTTTTTAGGAAACTTTGCTTTTTCTTCACGCGAAATTGTTCGTCAACATCTTCACGAGAATCTGCAGTATAAAATTCCTGACCAGGAAGTTGCGAGAAATCGGTCAAGATATAGGTTTCGTCGTCCATCACGCAACAGGAAAAATTTTTCAAGAAATCTTTTTTTAATTTCTTTGCTCTTGATTTCGCTTCTTGATTCTTCACAGCGTTCCTGTCTGGCACTTTCTGCACTTTGTATGTTCTAAGCCCACAACTCGACTTGATTTCCTGAACGGTTTACTGCGAACAACCCACTATTTGGGCCACTTTCCGTCCTGAAAGGTTAGGATTCTTCTGAAAAAGGCTAATGACTTTCTTCACTTTTTTTTTGGCTATGAAACCCCCTTTGCCTCCCGGTTCCTTCCTTGTGGTTAATTGTAAGATCTTCGTTGAAGCGCTTAACAATTCTTGATACCGTTTCCGAACGAACGCGAGCCTCTTTTGCGATTCTTTTGAAGCTCCATTTTTGATTATTTTGAAAAAGTTTCACTATAAATTCTCGTGTTTTCACTTCGCTTGACATTTTGCGACAGAGAATTGGAATATCCATGAAGTAAATGTTCCACATGTTTCTGCCGTTCATAACAAAGCTAACTATGGTCAAATTTTGATTTTTTCTCAATTGGTTCAAGAGATATAGGCGTTTTTGTGATAGCGAATTCATTCTCGTTCAGTCCTTATTGAATGAAATAAATCAAAATACTTAGATTTATCTTCAGTGGGGTCCGTTAGCATCTTCTAAACAATCTAAACGAGACGACTTGCATAGATCGTCTGCGGCTCGTCTCGAAAACTCCATTTACAAGAACGATAGCAACATTCTCGTTGCATAATTCCCGATATTCGTCGCGGAATCCCATCACTTTCGAAAGATCGACTTTTCGTTTCGGAAATAATTGGATTCCCGATCGGAATCATCCCCGGATGCATTTTTCCGTTCCCTATACAGTCAGCGCGACAGGTCGCTCTCACCGTATAGGAAACGGAATGCACGATGGAACACTCCGTTCCCTAGCAGATATGCGCGATGTGCTCACTGTCCTAGTCTTCTGGGTGCCGATGGGACAAATTGCAAATTATTAATAAAGTTTTCTTACTTTCTGTATAGGGTATTAGGTAGAGTCTACCACATTTTTCCTCTGTGAACATTTTGTAGTCGCGGTTTTTTTTTTCAGCAAACCTCTAGTAAGTCGACCATATTTTCATTTTTTTTTAATCATACGTAGGCACTCTTTTTTTGTAAAATGCAATCATAAAAACAATCTGGAAAAAATGAGAAAACATGATTGTCTACCAATATAAACATGACTGAAAATCGCATTTTTTTAATTATTAATACACTCCTGATTTTTTCAGAATCGGTTGATATAACCATATGAAATATGAAAATGCAATTGTCCGACAAAAAAATGTGGCGTTTTTCTTGTCCGACAGATGAAAATCGATGATTTTTTTGAGTTTTTAAAATTTCGGACAAGAATGAATTTATATTTTAGAGAGATTCGTTTCATAGAAAAAACAACTATCCACCATATAAAATGCGGCGAATCCTTAGTCTAGTTGAATATAATGGTTTTGTTTCAGAATCTTTTTTCGATTATTACTGAAATGAAACTATTGAATTTGATTGAAAGTTTTTAATTCAAATTGTTTACTGACATTTTTATTCAAATCTAATAAAAAACAATGAAAATACTCCTTCCTCACATTCAATTCGTTGTAACAAGACGAATGGTATCCAGTAAAAGTATCACATCAATCGTCAGGTAAAATGACATCTTTATATTTGTGATTATGATGTTCTCTTGATTCCAGGAATATGTTTTACAGTTAAAGGATGACACTTCCTCCTTTTTCGCTTCAAAGCCACGGATATATTTTAAATGTTTGCACAAAAAACACTCCATCATATTATATCGGCAACAACCAACAACTGAAATTGCCGAACTTTATTCGTCGGACAGCTGGATGATAGTATTCAGCAAATCCTTCTTAAATGGTCCTCAAAAAAAAAAAAAAACAAATGTTTATTTGTAACATGAGGGAAGTTATATCCGATAAATGGATATAGTCTATTCATAACCAAATCAGAGCAGTGAATTCTTTAATTTTTGAATGAACGCCACATTTTTTTTGTCAGACAACTGGTGCCCTACATTGTATTTTTAAGGTGGAGAGAAAATAAGAAAAAAAGACATTATCGATGGACTATTCTCGTTCCTTCCAGAATTTCTTGAACTAAAATGGATCTCGGTGTGAGGAACTGAATAAAACTCATTGGATTCTAAAGCGACGCTTCGGCGTTATATTTCGCCTTCCTCAGGACACAATAAAATCAAAACTAATTCTTCCATTGAAGAATAAAGGATTTCTCAGGTAAGAGATGAGGGAAATAATGTTCCACAAACAATCTAGTCAGTCTCCGAACAGGGAATTTCTTCTCTGCTTATTTTGTTGAAGATTCGATTATGATTTTTAAAAATTTTTTAATTTTTTCATTGTTTTCACCACAAAGTGACACACATATTTTTAATTTGTTCTGATTTTATTGTAGCATGAGGAAGGCGAAATATAACGCCGAAACGTCGCTTTAGAATCCAAAGAGTTTTATTCAGTTCCTTACACCGAGATCCATTTTAGTTCGAAAAAAGACATTATTCATAATTTTTTCATCCCAAAAAATCTTCGTTTTCCATTTGTCTGACAAGAAAATCGCCACATTTTTTTGTCGGACAATTGCTTTTTCATATACTTCATATGGTTGTACCGATTCTGAAAAATTATTAATACTTTGAAAAAATGCGATTTGCAGTCATGTTTATGTTGTTAGACAATCATGTTTTCTCATTTCTCCCAGATTGTTTTCATGATTGCATTTAAAAAAAAAGAGTACCTATGTTCGATTCAAGAAAAATGAAAATATGGTCGACTAACGAGAGGTTTGTTGAAAAAAAAACCGTGACTACAAAAATGTTCACAGAGGAAAAATGTGGTAGACTCTACCTGATAAAGCTATACAGAAAGTATGAAAATCTTAATCATAATTTGCAATTTGTCCCATCGGAACCCAAAGACTAACAGGGCAGTGAGCACATCGCGCATATCTGCTAGGAAACGGAGTGTTCCATTGTGCACTCCGTTTCCTATACGGTGAGAGCGACCTGTCGCGCTGACTGTATAGGGAACGGAAAAATGCTCCCCGGATCCGTCCTTCGGATCGAAACAATCGCGAACCGTTACCAACGCACGCCGACTCGAACATCCACATCCAATAATCCTCCGGTAAATCAACCGAGTTCATAACGCTCCCACGCGGTTCCGGCGGCCAGGACTACGGCGGCAGAGCCATGTCGTTATTTCTGCTCCTTAAGGACCGAACTAATTGAGTAATTTCAACATGGGGTCGATGGGGTTACCGGGGTTAGGATTATTTCTCTAAATCCTAACGGTCCAAGGACCGGGTCGACGCAGAGCCGCATTTACCGTTTGCGGCCATTCTGCAGAATCTCCGAAATGAACTGGAACTCGACCGCTGCTTCGAGCGAAAAAGTACCAGTGCTTTATTGGATTTAGATCAACAGGGGAGATCTTGGAGGTAATGCTAGATATCGAATATCCTCGTATTCTCTAGCAATAATCAACTGATCCAAAGATAGCTTCATCAACATATGAGTATCGTTAGATTGACTCCCTGGAGACAACTTCAGGCTGTGCTTGAATTAGGTACCTGTGGCATCTAAGTACTGAACGAGAATAAATTCGCTATCACAAAAACGCTTATATCTTTTGAACCACTGGACCGATTTCGAAAATCAAACTCATTTTCGGATCATCTTCTAATTCTAATGAAAACTGTGTTTACAATAAAAAAACCAAAACTATTTTTGTCAATTTTTTTTTATTCTTCCCATCATGCTTCTTATAGTGTTCTCAGTCACTTTCTGGGAAGCTGTCTTCCACTTTTGCTTGAATTCCGTTAATTTTTTCGTTGATTTCTTAGTCTTCTTCAATTCTCTTTTTACCAGGGCCCAATATCTTTCGATTGGCCTGAGTTCTGAGCAATTTGGTGGATTGGCCTCTTTGGGGACAAAAACCACCTCATTAGCTTCGTACCATTCCTTGGTGGCCTTGCTGTAGTGGCATGAAGCTAAATCTGGCCAAACGATTGTTGACACATCGTGCTCACGTAAAAATGTTAAAAGTCACTCCTTCAAGCATTCCT
Source organism: Adalia decempunctata (assembly GCA_951802165.1). Lineage (NCBI taxonomy): Eukaryota > Metazoa > Arthropoda > Insecta > Coleoptera > Coccinellidae > Adalia > Adalia decempunctata. Next base: position 1,262,271 of record OX637695.1, on the reverse strand, counting down.
CGATGTACTTATATCTTCGAGTCAACAGAGCCTTGGCCAACGAAAAATTTGCTCCTTTTCCCACAAGTGCAAATTGCTTGCCAAACCAGGAATTTTTTAGGAAACTTTGCTTGTTTCTTCACGCGAAATTGTCCGTCACCATTTCCACGAGAATCTGCAGTATAAAATTCCTGACCAGGAAGTTGCGAAAAATCAGCCAATACATAGGCTTCGTCGTCCATCACGCAACAGGAAACATGTTTCAAGAAATCTTTTGTTAATTTCTTTGCTCTTGATTTCGCTTCTTGATTCTTCACAGCGTTTCTGTCTGGCACTTTCTGCACTTTTTATGTTCTGAGCCCACAACTCGACTTGATTTTCTGAACGGGTGACTGCGAACAACCCACTATTTGGGCCACTTTTCGTCCTGTTAAGGTTAGAATTCTTCTGAAAAAGGCTGATGGCTTTTTTCACTTTTTTTGGGCTTTGAAACCTCTTTTTCCTCCCGGTTCCTTCCTTGCGGTCAATTGCGAATCTTCGTTGAAGCGCTTAACAAATCTTGATACCGTTTCCGAATGAACGCGAGCCTCTTTTGCGATTCTTTGAAGCTCCATTTTTTATTATTTTGAAAAAGTTTCACGATAAATTCTCGTGTTTTCACTTCGCTTGACATTTTGCGACAGAGAATTGGAATATCTATGAAGTAAATATTCCACATGTTTCTGACGTTCATAACAAAGCTAACTATGATCAAATTTTGATTTTTTTCTCAATTGATTCAAGAGATATAGGCGTTTTTGTGATAGCGAATTTATTCTCGTTCAGTCCTCAAAACACATTAAATTGCCATTGCGCAAGTGCTGAGACGCTGCCTTCTCAAACGAAACTACTAGTGTGACATAATTAATTCACAAATGTATCAATGAAAAACCTGTTTTGACGGCTCACTCAGGCAGTTACTAGTCAGGATGCCGTTGAGTTGGCCGTTCACTTTGTCGGCGCGACGTGGATTTTTGACATCCTGTATCTTCCGAACGAAGTCGAATTTTGAAAAATGGTAAGGGAAAAAAGTGTTTCGTTTGATGGGGACAATCTTGATTTGAAAAAAAAAATTGTGAATCAAATACTTACGCTGTATAGGGTGTTCTATTTATTTTCTTTGTCGGATCAATTTTTTTGACGCAGATTCCTCTCGTCAAACGAAACACTTTTTATCTTTACAGTTTCTCAAAATTCGGCCTTGTTTGAAAGATACAGGGTGTCGAAAAATCGCTACGCGCTGCGCCCGCCGCTTTTCCGATCTAGTGGTCCGCCAGCTTTTCAAGTGTAAATTCTAGGTTCTTCTTTTTAAACGAAGGACTTTTTTCCTCTATCGTTTTTCGAAATTCAGCTTCGTTTGAAAGATACAGGGTGTCGAAAATACTCTACGCGCCGAGCCTGCCGCTTGTTCGGCCTAGTGGCCGATAAGCTTCAGGCGCTGATCTTACTCATTTCTCTCTTTCACTCTTTTTTCTTATCGTTTTTCAAAATTCGGTTTTGTCAGAGAGATACAGACATTAACTTGCCATTGCAAGAGAGAAGCTGAGAATCTTCCTTCTTAGCAAAACAGTTAAAAACGGTCTTCTCCTGGCGTTATAGCACGTGGTCAACCTCTTCTAGGCCTTCGGCGACAGTTCCATTGGCAAAAAGTACCAAGCGTTAGAGTAATCGCACTTTCACTAACACATTGGCCACTATACTCCATTCACTTTCATTTAATCACATAGGAGGTCATGGTTTCGTTTTCAGGAGTTGGTGCCCCTGATGAAAAGCACAGAACATATGATGAAAAGTCAGTGCGCGCACAGAAAATATCGTTAATGACATAACGACGTTGCCAGTTTCTTTGTTTACATCAAAGTAAAAGTATCAAAGATATTCCACATTTTGTTAGGTTTACAAATTGTTCGCAGATTTTTGGTATTTAATCGATATTTGCAGGTGAGTTTTTCGTCAAATACCCAAGATTAACGTATGTTCATTGTTTTTTGCACCAGTTTGGAGCGTGAGGACGATTTTCAAGACTAGGACGAATGTTTACATTTCGAGGTTGAAGGGGTACACGGGAATTTCGTTGAAAAAGCTGTTATTTGGACAGATATCGCAGTAGATGGATCGGATGGAGCCTCGAGAGGTCGATTGGGATGATATTTTTCAGGTTTTCCAAGAAATTTGGCGATATCTGAGCAGATTTGCAGAAGTTAGGTACCTCACTAATGAGGTGGAACTTAGACCTAATTCTCCTATGAGAAACGCCTTTCAAAGGTCGAGATGGTGAAAAACGTATTCTTTAGATGTTGTTTGAACAAACGCAGCCTAGTTTTATATCCCAACATTGATTCTAAGAAAGTTATCAACAAAATAAAATTGACATTATTCTTGATTCTTGTAATTACCCATAAATTCTTCTTATATCTTTGGGTTGATGTTTTTTTAATGAATTCTTGATTAGAATCAACAATTGATGTCGTCAAGTCTTGAACTTTCAGTTCAAGAGAATAATAAACATTAAATCTTCACAAGCATGCATATGAAAATTGCATTGAAAGCAATGCAATTTTCTTCCATGGCGAAAAATAAAATATTACAACAGTGATCTCTTGTTCTTTTCATGCAAATAACTAAAAAAAAACCTTTCTATCAATTCATATAAACGTTAATTATTTTCGTCCATCACATCTTTTCCAATTCATTCATTTTCCGAATAAATTCACATTCTGAGAAATACGCTAAGAATGTATAAAGGGCAACATAGTGTCGACTTGGAACATAAAAATATTTTGAAAAACGTCATAACTTCGATACAGAGTGGAATGTGTCAAATTTCCAAGGCCACAGTTGTGATTTTATAATTATGAATGGAGTATACTTGCACTTTTGCTATATCAAGATGATACAGAAATTTTGTTTGGAAAATCTTCCAAAAACATGATTAACCGTTTGATAAACAGTTCAATCTAGACCAAGAGGCTGTAAATCCTGGAGTCTTCAGTTTTTAAAATAGTTATATGAGATTAACAAACATTTCCTATTTTCTCATTTCTTGTCTTAGAAATTCAGGACGACAATTTTGAAACACCTTTTATCCTTTATTCCTACATGCCTCACCAACATGTTGAGGATAATTCAATATGAATCATTCTTAGCTAAGTCAACGCGCACTAAAAAGGCTAAATTTTCATTTTCCTTCGGAGATTCTGTGAGAACGGTCAATGAGGAATTTAAAAAATGTGCAAATAACTCACTTCGATGTGTTTTATCTGTTGGGTCTCTCCTAAGAAGAACTCTCTTGGTGGCTCCAGGGGTTGCGCCAGAGTCGACATCATGGATGATTATTCGTATGGCTTCTGCATCTACCGAAGCCTGCCTCCTTGGTGTAGCTTCGAGATCTTCTAGAGCGGGCACAGGTCTTGGTGGCGGTATGGTTCGTAATATAGCGATGTCTGGCCTGAAAAGATCGAGAATGATTCGTTCGTTATTCGTTCAATTATGAGTTGAATGACATAAACTTAGAAAGAAACTATCAAGGGTCTGACATAGTTATCCATTCGCTGCTGCTATCCAAGCACTGAACTCCTATGGCATCACTCGAAGCTTATATGAGAGTGCTGAAGGAAACTCAATGAAGTAGGCAAGAACATTTAAGGTCTATATTTGGTCTGGGTTCCTGATCACTCAGAAACCAAAGGAAACGAAAAGGCCAACACACTAGCCAGAAAGCTAGCGTAAAAGTAAGATATTGGCCCAGAACCCTTCTGTGGTATAGGCAAATGCATCTTCAAGAGAGAGTTTTTGGAGGAGGAAGAAATTGAAAGAGGTGTTCTCTGGAGGAATCTCCCAGGAATGGATCACTCCTAAATTTCGTTGGAACTTTGAAACTGCAAGACATGGGACTGTAGCCTTAAAAACTGCTAAGATTAACGTCATAGATGTGATACCAATGTGGCAATGAAATGGCAATCTCTAGCAAGTGAGAACAGCACGAAGAAAAACCTAGACAGGGTCATAGACTAGACTGTGCGTGCATCACTGGAGCTTTAAGATCGTGCCCAACTGTAGCACTTGAGATCACTTTACATCCCACACCTCTCCATCTAATGATACAGTTCATCCAAGAATTATTGACATCTCGTGGGGCTTTGGAGGATCGAAATTATATTGGTGATAGCCCATTCAGTAATATTTTGAGTTGCAGAATTCAGGTTGGTGTTGGAAATATCACTGAGGTTTTGTTCTGTCATTAATATTCGAACAAATTTGGCAAATAATTGAGCAAGTGATAAATCTTTGGAATGAGGATCTCGAATAATGTACAGCTAACAAATGGAAAGCCTGCACAAAGCACGTAGAAAAAGTAATAAGGGAAGATTAGTCAACATGCATGGAACGTTATGATTTTGCTGACACAAAGCCTTCAATTATGAACATGACGAGTTCTGCCCAGATGAGGAAATAACAACAGTGGTTGTTGGAGCAGGATAATAGGAATATTTACATTTTTGATGTAACATATTTTACTGCTTCATTGTTCACGAATATTGAAAGTTACAATGTCATGACAAAATTCCTCATATATTAAATAGATCCATTCGTTACTTTTTGCCTCTGTCTTGACATCTATTACAATTTTTCCAATCCCTTGACTTTGCAGCAACACGCTTCGAATTATCATATAGATTTTTCTGGTTTAGCGAATATTCATATTGAACTTTGGAAAGAAACATGCTTTTTAATCATCCACGATATTCTTCGATATCGGACCAGAACTTCCAGGCTCTATGCTCCTATAATTGATCGTTCGAAAATGCATCAATACGAGATGAAAATATTATATTGCTGGTATACAGATTCACACGAAGGTAATTTATGTGATAATTTGGGACATTTTCATAATCGAAGTGCCTCACTTTGAAAAAAAAAACGATTTAAGGTTATATTTATTTATTATAAGAATATCCTTGGAGTGCGTTTAGCTTCTGTCTGAGATTCTTTCAGGCAGAAATAAACTGCTCCACATGAGTTAGGGATATTGACTTAAATTGCAAAAAAATATAGTTGAAATAAGATTTTTGTGATGAAAATTCACATCAATACGATTTCAAGTTGCAAATTAATTTTAGCCTGTAGGTCTGCAGCGTATACAGGGTGGTTAAGAAAAATCGAGTAAAATAACGAAATTTTATTCCCAGAGAATTCAAGCATTTTAAGACTATCAGTACAATGTGTGGCCTCCACGGGCAGCAATAACAGCTTGACAACTTCTTTGTATACTACACACAAGGTTGTTGAACATTTTTTTGAGGAATTTGGTTCCATAAACGGGGCAGAAGCTCTCTCAGATCATTTAAGAATTCTGGGGTAGGTTGATGATTATCTAATCTTCTTTGGAGCATATCCCATGCATGTTCTATGCAATTCAAATCTGGTGAGTGCAGAGGTATTGGTAAATGTGGGATACCAAGCTCCTCGCTCGCATTCTCAACTATGGCTGCACGGTGCGGACTAGCGTTATCGTCTAGAAATTGAAAAGTTTCACCAATAGCACCGTGAAAATTTGGCACAACATTATCAATGAAATATTGAAATGCTCCCTATAGTGTAAGGCGGTCATATTCCCAGGACAAATGTGTAGATCTGTGCGCCCGTTGAAACATATCCCGGCCCATACCAAAACACTACCCCCTCGGAATGGATGGACTTCTTGGACATAGGCGACGATTACGGGGTATGCGTGGGATTGTCCATACCCTCATTCTTCGAGAATCTGAAAATCGTCCATACCTAGATTCATCAGTGAAAAGGACACTACGTCATTGATCGTTCCAATTGATATGTTGCCTTGCCCATTCCAGTCTTTGACGCTTATCGTCATTTGTTAATGGAACTCCTCTTAATGGACGTCTAGAACCTAGATTCAACTCTCTCAAATGTCGTCTGATGGTTTCGATGGAAACTTGGACCCCATCTGCATTTTGAAGATTATTCCGTAGCATTCTACACGTATAGATGTAGGGTTTCTTCTTGCCGAAACGGTGATGAAACGATCCCGAGCAGGTGTTGTTTTTCGTCGCCCACCAAGCCTTGGTCTTTCACGGAACCTGTATCGAGATATCACACCTCGTATGACTTGGAGCCTTTCCGCTATAACAACCTGAGTTAGGACACCCAATAGCCCTATTAGCCTCAGCGTTTGTTAATTCACGTCTTGGCATTTTCAGAAAACTCATTTCAAATCGAAGCCGTTGTTAAACTGACTTCATTTCGAAATAAGAACATTCATGAAGCATATGTAAAGATCCAAACTCCAGAAAAAAGGCGACCAGATGGACGAATTGTCTCATACTGATTTTTATTGGATCGATTCAAGTTGTTATTGAGTTTTAAATGATTCTACAGCGATTTTCACGAAGATTACATACTTTTAAAAACGATTGAATGCGATATCCCTAACTCTTGTGGAGTGGAGCAGTATACTTGCAATTGAAAGATGAGTGAAGATGAACCTAAGAAGAAACTAACAGAGATACGACATAGCGTTGTTAATTCTTACAGTCGAGCTGCTACCAAAGCATTGAGCTTTTATGACTTCAATCCAAATGTCATATGGACATATGGTAGGAAACTCAATGGACTAGACGAGAATTACCCATTTATACAATCCCAATCTTCGACCTTCTAATAGTCCTCAACACTGTATCGATAATCTATCCAGTTAAACCCATCTTATCAATATCATCATCCCCCCTAAGCTCTAACTCAGGGAAGGTACGTTTCTATATGTATTAAATTTCCCCCAGCCATATTTGCCACCGGATATTATTGAAAAAATACGATCGGAATCTCTATGATTCGACCGAGGTGAGTGCCGGCAGCGTTCCCAAAACGGGGAGATATCGATGTTCGTTTCCTAGAGGCGGACACACGACGAAAATTTGATCGAGTTCTCGTAACCCGTGGGTGGAATTTAATTACTCACGGAAATACGCGTATGCCGTAATGTTCCGTTTCGTAACAATCGATTTCCGAAATGACTAACAAGCTCGGAAAGACGTCAGATACCGCGCGCGTAATCTATCAGGTCCTAATTGATTGGAAAGTTCGAAGGGAAAACACGTTTATTTGGACTACGAAACGTGTGGAAATCGCAAGAATGAAAAAAACTAAAACTGGGAAGTTGAAATGATACGGCGATATAATATTCAAAAAGTCTGAGCCTTGTAACATATCTGAATTTCCTAGCCTACCCTAAAATAAAATGCACCGTTGCCAGACAACTTCATGGCTTCCAACTTTGCAATGCTGTCTATTGTCGAAACGTGGAACGACGTTAAATGAACTTATTTGATATTATTTTATAATTCTATGAATGATGAATATTAGTACGACTTCAAGCATTACTTTAGGCAATTCGCATCCTTATAAATAGGAGATTTTAATCATATCGAAGATCCACCATGAAGTAAACTTGTTCTTCTGTGACCATCGAAGAAATACGCTTCTGTGGAAGAAAAACTAACCTCCGAAACGACAACGAATGAAAAGGCTTTTTTACTTCACTTTCACTCGACTGCTGCTGCTGTTATCCATTCGTTTCACTTTCATTCTGGTTCACAATAGTGTTCCTTTGAAATGGAGTTCCTCTTCTAGGAATCCGCCATTTTAGAATATTTTAAAGACACTTCTTTGTTATCTGGTATGTACACTGTCCCCATTTTAAATAACTCTGTTTCATTTCACAGGATTCAATCTCATGTAAGCTTGTTCTATTTTATTATTGCATTTCTATTGAATATTGTGGAACTCTGTTCTGCAACCAACCCATTTGGAATATTCTTATACTGTTCGTAAGGCCTACTGCACATTTAACTATTCACTCGACACCATGGTGTAGACATTTGGGGTTGTTGCTTTTAGTATAATATTTTACGTACAATAATCACTGATTTGGAGGCCTAGGATAAACTGTTTATATCGTCTGTGCCAAGGAAAACATCCCCCACAACAGTGGCAATGAGACTTCCTCTGAGAGTTCCTTAACGAACGTCCTCAGTAAACAAAGCCTCGTCTTCGGGCCATGGCGAGCCAGGCAAGTGAAGGATTGCTTCGATCTGGTTCCACCGTTAATCAGTTAACAGGAAATATTAGAAGTTTATCATCACTTCCTAACCAACGCGACTGCTATGATCTCACACATAACACTTAGAAGGAAGGATTCTCACACTAGGAACTACAAGGATACTGCTTATGAATTTCATTAATAATCAGGTGACACACTCTATATGCCTATAACCTTTGGATAACTTTGGATTCTGCTTTTTATCACCAGCCAGTTATAGCCTTACCGGAGTATATGAAGCTCCATATTGTACATATCACCAGTGCTCATCTTGATGATACTCCAATGTTTCGATTTTTACAATTTTGGTGGACATATTTTTTTTTATTGCGTAACTCTGGTTTACTTTTTTGACGTCGAACTCTACACTGACAAAGTTATTGTTCGTTGATATGGTATCGCAGTATTTTGTTTATGCATGGAACTGGTCTAGGCTAACTAGATATCGATACATCCTCGTAGTATCGGGTTTTATAGGAGTCTAATAAAGGTCTTTTAAAATTACGTGGTGCTCTTTATTGAAGAACCGAAGCTTTCGCTTCATCTGTGAAGCTTCGATCCTCAGAGGTCTGAAACGACATAAAAATTCACAAAAACATCTTGTTCATAGAACCATCATCATAGACTCCTATAAAACCCGATACTATATACATCCAATTAATAGTTATTGAGTCGAAAACTCTACAAAAAAAAATGATGATAATGGGCACGTTATGGCAGCACCGTATTCTGAATCTGTGACCAGTTCATTAATCAATTTCGTCCCACTATTTCAATTTTGTGTTACGAACAACGTTTTGAACAGTGTTTTCATCGCGATATCGCGTATGAAAAGTGAGATTTGGATTTATCTCTGAATATTGTTAGCAAAATAAAACGCGAAATCGCGTTGACAACACTGTTCAAAACGTCATTAGTAACACAGAATTAAAATAGCGGTACGAAATCAATGAACGAACTGACCACAGATTCAGAAAACAGTGTTGCCATAACGTGCCCTGTCATTATCTGAGGCAAAAACGGCCGAGCAGTTTCGCGAACATCACTTCTCATTGCATATACTAAAGTATACTTTAGTATATGCAATGAGAAGAATACACAATATTTCATATGATCTCTGTCATTTTTACCTACTTTCAAATGATCTGAGTAACTCCTCAAGTTGTTTATAATACTGTAAATACTGATACAAATGATTGAAAAAACGTCCAAATCTATCATGCTGAAAACATTCAAGTCAGAAGTATACGAATAAAAATGGAACTTTATGAGTTTACAAGAAAACTGGAAATTCAGTTAGCGAACGAACCATATTGCAACATTAAATGAAGGTTATTACGTTCGAATCAAATTAGTACTCGGTCTAATTGAATCCGCTGGGAAAAACAGCCCTGAATGCCCCGTGCATAACAAAAGTTAATATTCGAACAACATTATTATTAAAGGTTCCAGTCCTATTCATCATAATTTCTCGCTAACAGGAAAATCCCCCATGAAACATTAAATTTCTCACAACGTGTACTCGGGAAATCATTTTCCATACAAAAGTCGATAAACTTGGAAGCATATACTTTAGAAAGTTTTATACATGAAAGTACACAGAATCTTTTTAGATCCAGATTAGATAGGAAACTAGATGAGAACCTGAATACAATAACAGAGACATACAACAACATAATGGATAGCTTGCGCGAAACGGCTAGGGAAACGCTGGGTGTAAGGAGAGGAAAGAAAAGTACGAAGACATGGTGGAATGAGGAAGTTAGTGAGGCAGTAGATAGAAAGAAGAGACTTTACTTGAGATGGATTGGTTCGGGAATGTTGGAAGACAGAGATAACTATATGGAAGCTAAGAGAATATGCCGAAACAGAGTCAACGCAGCCAAAAATGAAATGTGGGATAGAAAATGTAAGGAGATAGACACATATATTGGAGGACGACAGTGCACAGAAGCCTGGAAATTCATAAATGCCATAAGAAGACCCGTCAAAAGTGAAGTAAAATTGGACCCAATAAAACCAAAGGAATGGACTGACTATTATAAAAACCTGTTGACTGAAAATAGACTCGAGTTCAAAGTCGACAATGCAACACCTAATAATAACATAGAAATAATGGGAGAACAAATAAATCTCACACAGGAAAAGTTGGAAAAAGCAGTAGGATTTTTGAAAAACGGTAAAACGAGTGGACCGGAAGGAATAGCTCCTGAACTACTGAAAAATGGTACAAAAAAAACTATATAGGATGATAACAAAGGTTTTCAACTACTACCTGAACGGAAATCCAATACCCGAACAATGGAAGGTGGCACACATTCACTCTATCTACAAAAAAGGAGACAAACAAAAGTGTGAGAATTACAGAGGGATCTCGGTTAATGGTACCATGAGCAGACTATACGGAAGAATTATTCGAGATATGATTGAGGAGGAATTTGCCCCAAGGGAGGAAGAAGAACAGAGCGGATTCAGAGCAGGTCGCTCTTGCACAGACAATATATTCTGCTTGAAACAAATCATCGAAAAAAAACAAGCTACGAATAGAGATGTACATATGACCTTTGTGGACTTGAGGAAGGCCTATGACACAGTACCGGTGATTAAATTGTGGGAGGTGTTGGAAACCTCAAATATTAGCCATACATTGATAACTGCACTGAAAAACTTATATCAGGAATCATACTCACAAATAAAAATTGGTAAATATCTTACGAAGAGATTCCAGGTTTCGAAGGGTTTAAGGCAAGGATGTTGTGTCTCGCCCACTCTGTTTAAGATATATGTTTCGGTGGCACTGCGGAAATGGAAAAGTAAAGTAGCGAATATGGGAATACAAATAAATGATAACTTTGTATACACTTTACAATTTGCCGACGATCAGGTGGTCATTGCTGGAGATAAGTTTGACATGGAATACATGATGAGGAAACTGATAGAGGAATACAGAGAATGGGGATTGGAGGTTAATATGGAGAAGACAAAGTACTTGTGTGTAGGGTCGGAAGAAGCAACGAACTTGGATCTCGAAGAGATGGGGGAGATAGAAAAATGTAAAGAATATAAATACTTGGGAGTCAACTTCAACGAGACGGGAACGGATCAGAAGGAGATCGAAGGAAGGATAGTTCAAGCAAGGAGAGCAATTGGTAGCCTCAACAGCATACTGTGGAGCAAGGAAATAACCAAGGGCAGGAAATTCAGGATATACGAAACCTTGATAAAAAGTGGTCTTCTTTATGGTTCAGAGACATGGAGAATAACGCAGAAATATATGGGGAAAATCGAAGCGGTGGAGATGGATGCGATAAGAAGAGCAATGAGAATATCCCGTAGAGATAGAATCAGGAATGAGGTGGTGAAGGAACGAATGGGCATTGAGGGACACATAAGAGAAGATGTAGAAAGGAAACAGCTAAGGTGGTACGGACATGTAAATAGGATGAGTGAGGAACGAATGCCGAGACAGCTGATGGAATGGCAACCTGGGGATAAAAGGAAAAGAGGACGCCCTAAAAAGAGCTGGGGAGAAGGGATAAGAAAGGCTATTAGTGCAAGAGAACTGGATGAGACACTAATACATAACCGAGCAGAATGGAGGAAGGTTATCGGACAACGTCGCAAAACGTTATAAACCGACATATATATATATAAGTCGATGATTTTTGGGTCAGTTTTCCTCATAAGTTTTTGGTTTTCAAAATTTTAGGCTAGTATATTCATGAGTTTCATTCAGTCAAATAGTATATAACAATACTAGAAAGGTAAGAGGGTTTTTACTGGCGAATGGAGGACTGACGAGACGCAGGCGAGTCGCGAGTCAGTTACCTCCTCGTGTATTGTTTTATATTTTATCTGTTTCTCATTTGTAAAAAGGTTAGATAAATTCCAAAAAAATCTCAATAATTTGTCGCAAATGTCGTAAGCTATGGAAGCGTTGCCATGAACATGTCTGTTTATTTTTCTTTACATTTGTTTTGACGAGAGCGAAAATGAATGTACCAAAAGAAATTATTGAGGCAGCTAGCAGTTAGCTTCAAGTTTATTACCTGCAAAATCAGCTTCAAGGTACGAGCGAGAATACGACGACTTCAAAAAGTGGCAAAACAAAAATAGTGTGATTGGGGTAACTGAAGATGTTTTGTTGGTCTACTTGAATCAACTATCAGCTAGATTCAGCCCTGATACTTTATGGGCAAAATGGTCTATGCTGAAAAGCTGCTTGGAAATGAAAGAAAATGTCCCTGTTCGCAGGTTTGTTTTCCTTAAAAAATTTATTGAGAAATATGACGTTTAGTTGTCATTTGCAGATTTCAAAAGGTAATAGATAGATGCATAGAACACCTGGTGTAACGACTCCCTACTAAAAATCGTGACCAAAATTTGTAGATCAAAACGGCATCCTAGATTTCAGATTTTGGACTAGTTCCGGAATAAATCCGCAATATTTATCGGTCGTGGCGCTACTGCGGCAACGACAAAAAACGCGACCCCTTTCGGGAGAAATGAAAAGCTGCACAAAATATCACGTTTTCGATCGACAAGAAAGTCTTAAACAAAATCTAATCAGTGCCAACACCAGGTATTTCTATGCATCAATGGTAATAGCGTTTCTGAAACGAAAAAATGAGCGTTATACGCCAAAAAAGGCCAAGGTATTAAGTAAAGAAGAGGCTGAACAATTTCTTTTACATGCTCCTGATGACCAGTGGTTGCTGGCGAAAATTGTAACAATATTTGGGATTTTTGGTTGTTGTCGATGTGACGAAATTCTCTCCTTAAACATGAATGATGTAGAAGATATGGGAAAATACGTTATTGTGGCATTGCGGCAAACAAAAAATTTAACAACGAGAAGATTCACCATAACCGATGATGGCTGGAACAGAAGCGTAAGATTTTTTTTGACATACCGACATGGAAAGTGCATTTCCCTTAATGCTGACCAGCACACTATTGGTGGTGTCCCAAAGCAAATAGCGAAATATTTAGGTTTAAAAGACCTAGAGTTATACACCGGCCACTCTTTTCGCAGAACTGGAGCCATACTATAGTTGCGGATTCGGGTGGAGATATTTTAGCACTAAAGCGTGCAGGAGGGTGGAAGAGCACCGAAATTGCGATGAGTTATGTCGATGATTCGGTCAAGAAAAAAATCGAAATGTCTAGCAAATTATTTGGTAGTAAGGAGAGTACAAATGTTCTGCATTCCTCGAGTTCAGCAGTTTCTGAGTCAACAGATGGTTCATCATCATCAGTATCAACTCTTTCATCATCAAAAATCTGTGTTACTGGAAATAACAATTGTACCATGATTTTCAACATATATGACGATAAAACAAAATTATCTAGTGTAAATAATACTACTAACTTGTAAAAATTTTGCAAGTTAACTGAAAGTTAGTGACTTGATAAAATAAACTTTCTTGATTAATATTGTATTTTTGGAAACTGACGTTTACAAATGAGAAACAAATAAAAAATTCAACAAAATTGAAGCTTATGAATGACAATCGAAAAATAATCAGAATGGTTGATTATTTTCAGTCTTTTTATGTAATTTTTTGCTTGACTCTGACAGTTTGAAATTTTCATATTTGAAAAGATGACCTTTTGATGGTGAAGTTCATAGACCTTAAAAAAAGGGAACTGCATTTCTTTCGAGAATTGGGGAAACTCAAATTTATACAGTTTTTCATGAGATAGCTATATCATTCATTCATTTTGTACCGCTATTCTAATTCTGTGTTACTAATGTCGTTCTGAACAGTGTTGTCAACGCGATATCGCGTTTCATTGCGTATGAAAAATGAGATTTGGATTAATTTCGGAATATTATCAGCAAAATACTTCAAAAAATGGTTCGTCAATTCAATTACTTGAATACTAGTTTGGGTTCACAAGGGTATATTCTACCCCCATCATTCTAAGCAACAGTGACATAGATTCTTCGATTCTTATAATTTCACTTTTCAGATTCCCTTCTGATATTGACAGGAGGAACATTAGGTTATACATTCTGAATTTAGCTGACTGTTAAACCTAAGAAATCCATTTTTATAAATGACCTTACTTGGGTCCAGGATGCTCACTTAGAAAATCATCAATTCAGTGTCACAATGACGGCTACAAGAACCTCAAGGATATTAGATACGGAGGAAATATTGCTGTTCACCTACGCCAGAAAAATCGTACCCCATTACTCGAGACCAAGAAGCCGAACAGGAAACGAAGCATAAACCCTTGTTTTCCCCTCGGAAAAGAATCTTATTCCGGTGTAAAAAGACCACACTCACATACGGAGATTGAATTAATTTGGCATGCAAATAGCGAGTAATGGAAGAAAAGAGTCTCTGCCTCTCCCGGTCTCTTCGTCTTCGGTTGTTTCAAACAGAAAGCTTTATTCTGTTTATTCCCACTCGCAGGTTAACCGGGAGTGACATTTGATATGCCGCCATGATAAAAGCTTTCTCATTTCTTATTCGTCAATTCGCGAACTGCTCAGACCGTCCTTTTGTGGCTGCTTCTGAATTAATTATCTCTCCTTCACTTCCTCGAAATAGACTCGGTTGATAAAGATCGGAATGAGTGCTAATTACTCGTTGAAGGCTGAATGCTAAATATTCGTTGAAGAAACTTCTTTATATTTTTCAATAATTCAATTAGTTAAATTTCCGAGGTTTCTGTGGATAACTCTGCCTTCATTAGGGAATCCAATGTGAGGTTAACTTCGTCCAAGGATTCAAATAAACACAAGACACATGGCAATGGAAAATTTCTCCAACAAGAAACAACAAGTAACTCCAGTGATCTCTCATACATTAAATTTATATTTCAATCATTAAAAAATTAGAAAGTCTAAGTAGTAACAGAATGCGAATAATTCTATAATTGAACAAGGCAAAAGACAGAACAAAACAACACGTTCAAAATACATCTGTCTTAGTTTGAGTCAAATTGTGGGGTCGATAGTTTTACTCGTAAAACTTCTTTATCATTATTCAAGGTAGATATCATTCTCATTTCTAAGGCTAGTTGGTCTGTAAAATAACTCAAATAACTGTGAAAAGGTTACGACAATAAAGTACCTCGAATATACAAGGAATTTTGTCGAAGAATGAAACCTAAAGAAGGTTCTTTTACCAAGACTGTTGATATCCATGATTATTGTAGTTCCTTGAGACTTCAATTCTTGATTTGTGCTAGAATGTTAGTACAGTGTGACAAGAAAAACCTCGGACAAACTCTTTTTCATTTAACTTTATTAAACAGAAGAATATTTGATGGATTCAGTCTTTACTTGATGGAAATTCATGTTCAATAACAGGTAAATAAAATTGTTTGTGGAAATTGAATTTTATTTACCTGTTATTAAACAGAAGAAATTGAACAAAACAACAACAAATAATAATAGCTTGAACATTTGTAAATAATATATTTAATCCGTTTCGAAGTGGCTTCCTTTGGCGGCGAAACACAGCTTCAGACGCTTCTCGAAATTTTCGGCGATGGGCCGCAGCTCCTCGGGCGTTAATCGGTTCCATTCCCGGCGCAGAGATTGCTTCAGCGACTCCAAATTTTTGTGTTTTTAGCACAAGCCCTGTGCTCCAAAATCGACCACACGCTGTAGTCCATTGGGTTGAGATCCGGTGAGTAGGGCGGCCATTCTGCAGATGAGATGAAACAAGGAAAATGGGTCTTACACCATTCTTGCGTCATTTTCGCTCTGTGAGCCGGAGCGGAGTCCTGTTGAAAGGTCCAATGCTTGTCGCCGAAGTGCTGCTTTGCCCACGGAAGCACTACGGCCTCGAGGATGTCGCAGCGGTAGACTTCTTGATTGATTTTGACCCCTTGATCCACGAAAACTAAGGAAGTTTTACCACTGCCGCAAATTCCGCCCCAGACCAAGACGGATTGCGGATTTTGACGGTGTTCGACGATGGCCCATGTACCGGGAGCCTCTACGGACCAGACTCTGTCGTTTTGGTAGTTGTGGGATTGTTCACGGTGAAAAGCTTCTCGTCTGTGAAGAGAATTCGCTCCCATTGCTGACCATCGGCGAGACGAAGGAGTTGGCGGCACCTTTGGAGTCGTACGCGCTTGTTTTCCTCCGTGAGGAGTTGAACTTTTTGGAGCTTGTATGGCTTGAGGTTGAACTCCTTTTTGGCAATTTGACGGACTGATTCGCGGTTGATACCGACCTCACAGGCTATTTTCTACATGGAAACCCTCGGATTTCGATTGACTCGCTTCTTGACGATGTTGCGATTGCTGGGTGTATTGACAGTGCGTTTTCTACCACTTCCTGGACGACGACCATCATGGCCAAGCTCCTTGAAACGACGAATTTCATCGGACACGGTTTGTTGAGGCACATTGAGCAAACGAACACTTTCGCATTGACGCCTACCTTGACGAAACAGCTCCAAAATCGCACTACGTTTGTTTGACATTCTAAAGGTGAATACAGACTATTCTGACGTGACGTGATTCCACGTCACGTCAGACGTGTAGCAGTGCTCCCATTGGCCTAATATGAACGTGAACGTCAAAATGTGAGTGATAAAAAAATGCAACACATCGTTCTGTGCGTTCACGTTCATATCAGGCCAATGGGAGCACTGAAAATTCACATATAAGTACAGGAAAGTGTAGAGAAACCAAGAGAATAAAAATTATTTGGCTGCGCTGAAATACTTTTGTGCCAGACCACAGCAAAATTTGTCCGAAGTTTTTCTTTTCATCTTGTAAAATATCCTCCTGAAATAGTCTAGAAAACCCTAAACTATGACAATGAAGGAACACCTAAGATATTATTCGTTATTTATTCGAAAAGATGCACTTACAATTGCGATCCTCTTCTTCTCGTTCTTCTGTCTTCTTCTGGAGAAATCATGAGCGTCGTTATTGGGGGACCTGACTCGGGACTTGGCGGACTAGGGGGTTCCGGTGGTGCTGCCACCCTGAAGGAGGCTCTTCTTCCTAATGGAGGAGCTGGAGGTGCCGCATTCAAGCCTGAAAAGTAAAAAAATCGAATTAGCTGAATCTTTGATTCCCTAAAGCTCTGCAGAGATCAAATTGCGACATATGGAGTTGAAAGTCAAGAAAAAGATGAATCAGTAATTCGTCGAACTATCGATAGATTTTAGACAACATTTTCACTACTCGATTCAACAACAACAACAAGACAAAGAACTGTTCGTACAGAAGAAAATAACGCTGTTATAAGTGATAATGTTAATGAAGATCCAGATTTGTCTATTCGTCGACGTTCACAACTAGTTGTAATCTGTGCATCCACCACATGGAAAATTTTGCATCAAGATCTTGGTCTACACCCATACAAGATCCAACTGGTTCAAGAACTAAAACCACTTGACCATAAGAAGCGTCGTTTGTTTGCTGATTGGGCCCTAGAACAGCTTGAAGTTGATCCACTTTCTTATCGAAAAATTGTGTTTCGTGATGAAGCTCATTTCTGGTTGAATGGTTACTTAAACAAGCAAAATTGCCGTATATGGAGTGAAAACAATCCTCAAGAAGTTCTGCAGGTTCCATTGCATCCTGAAAATGCACTGTATGGAGTGCTCTTATCACGCTTGAGACATCATCGGTCCATATTTCTTTAAAAAGGATGCTGGAGCTAATGTTACAGTGAATGGTGCTCGTAATAGATCGATGATCAATAATTATTTGTTTCAAAATTTGAATGGTATCGATCTAGAAGAGTTTTGGTTCCAACAAGATGATCCTTCAACTCATGCTGCTACCGCAACAATTGATTTATTGAAGGAAAGATTTGGCGATGACATTATTTCGAGAAATGGTTCAATTAATTGGCCTTCAAGATCATGCGACATAACTCCAATGGATTATTTTCTTTGGAGTTATGTCAAGTCATTTGTTTATGCTGATAAACCAGAAACAATAGACGCTTTGGAAGCCAACATAACTCGTGTTATCGCTGAAATAAGACCTGTATTACTCGAAAAAGTGTTACAAAATTGGTCTGGTCGAATGCGGTTCCTCAGAGCTAGTTGTGGTGGATATATGCAGGGAATTATTCTTGGTACATAGATGTTATAAAATTATCTTTCAAATATAAAAAAAAAATTAGCTTCAATCCCAATTTGAATGTGTTTTATTTCATTTTTAAGTTCCATCACTCAAAAAAAAACACCCAATAAATCTACTTTTTGCATTCAAGAATCCAACTTAAACAATGTATATAGGGTGAAAGGGTTTATAGGACTTTTGGTGACTGAAACACTTTCCTAACTTGCCAACGTTGCGTGGACA
This sequence comes from Adalia decempunctata, assembly GCA_951802165.1. Taxonomy (NCBI): domain Eukaryota; kingdom Metazoa; phylum Arthropoda; class Insecta; order Coleoptera; family Coccinellidae; genus Adalia; species Adalia decempunctata. Next base: position 1,243,838 of record OX637695.1, on the reverse strand, counting down.
TATTTCCACTTCCTCAGGGCGATGGATTAGTGTCCTCCACTGGATGTTGAAAATTTCATGGAAACCTCGTATTTCTAATGAGTATTATCTAAGATGACATATCCAAAAAAAAAGTTAGAAAAGTGTTTCAGTCACCAGAAGTCCTATCAACCCTGTTAACCTATATGTATACTCCATTCACTTTCATTTAATCACATGGGAGGTCATGGTTTCGTTTTCAGGAGTTGGTGCCCCTGAACACAGAACATATGATGAAAAGTCAGTGCGCGCACAGAAAATATCGTTGATGACAAAACGACGTTGCCAGTTTCATTGTTTACATCAAAGTAAAAGTATCAAAGATATTCCACATTTTGTTAGGTGTACAAATTGTTCGCAGATTTTTGGTATTTAATCGATATTTGCAGGTGAGTTTTTCGTCGAATATCGAAGATTAACGTATGTTTATTGTTTTTAGCACCAGTTTGGGGCGTGAGGACGATTTTCAAGGCCAGGACGAAGGTTTACATTTCGAGGTTGTAGGGGTACACGGGAATTTCGTGGAAAAAGCTGTTATTTGGACAGATATCGCAGTAGATGGATCGGATGGAGCCTCGAGAGGTCGATTAGGATGATATTTTTCAGGTTTTCCAAGAAATTTGGCGATATCTCAGCAGATTTGCAAAAGTTAGGTACCTCTCTAATGGGGTGGAACTTAGACCTAATTCTCCTATAAGAAACGCCTTTCAAAGGTCGAGATGGTGAAAAATGTCTTCTTTATATGTTGTTTGAACAAACGCAGCCGAGTTTTATACCCCAACATTGATTTTAAGAAAGTTATCAACAAAATAAAATTGACATTATTCTTGATTCTTGTAAGTAGGTACCCATCAATTCATCTTATATCTTTGGGTTGATTTTTTTTAATGAATTCTTGATTAGAATCAACAATTGATGTCGACAAGTCTTGAACTTTCAGTTGAAGAGGATAATAAACATTAAATCTTCACAAGCATGCATATGAAAATTATGTGAAAGCAATGTAATTTTCTTCCATGGCGAAAAATAATATACTTCAACAGTGATCTCTTGTACTTTTCATGCAAATAACTAGAAAAGGAATCCTTTCTATCAATTCATATAAACGTTAATTATTTTCGTCCATCACATCTTTTCCAATTCATTCATTTTCCGAATAAATTCACATTCTGAGAAATACGCTAAGAATGTAGAAAGGGCAACATATTGTTGACTTGGAACATAAAAATATTTTGAAAAACGTCATAACTTCGATACAGAGTGGAATGTGCCGAATTTCCAGTTCCAGAGTTGTGATTTTATAATTGTGAATGGAGTATATATACATATTTTTAAAGGAAATGTCAAATCTAACATAAAATCTTTTTGATCTACTCTTGAGCTACCAAATATTCTTCTATTTACTTCAAATTTCGAATGAATTCCCACTGAACTCTATCGCCAATTGACACAGGTACTTGCTACGATTTTCATCGTCTTTTCCCTTCCCTACGAAAACCCTCGTAGTTTCCCTCAACTTCTGGGAACTGCTATTCTTTCTCGACGTTATCCTGTTTCAAGCAAATAAATGGAAACTTTGTGAGATGACGTAGGTATGAACTAATGGCTTATTGGCCTCAAAACAAATCTACCTGAATTTTGTTGACACAACTCCCCACACAGTGACTTCCTGGTTGTTCTAACCCCGAGGACGCTCGTACTTTGTTTCAGAGCCTGTGAAGAAACTTCGTTCCTGCGAGAATCTCCCGTAAAATTCCGATAAAATAACGGGAGTTTTCGCGAACCGCCAGCAGTGTAAATCTCCCTCAAAGAGGGCATCTTCAATACGAATTTAACGCCCAACCGCATTCTAATGGGACGGCACTACTTGGTCGTATTTCAATGAAAGACTCCTCGTTCGAATTCCACGTTTCTATTGCTTCTTCCCTCGACCGGGGGCTTTTCCCGGGCGAAGATTAATTTCGAGCCGTTCAATAAGTCCGAACGGGTATTCTCGGACTTGATGGAAGACAAATACCTGACGGAAAGTGGGAAAACTGAAAAGAATATGAGAAATACTCGGGATCGGCAAGACGGCGCGAATAAAAGCCGAGAATAATTCATAGGTTTCACTTTCCTTCCGTCGAGTTTTCCGGCGATCTTTTAAGGGACGTAAGAAAATATTCGTTCTGGAGATCAATACTTCCTGGAACGAGACGAGTTTGGAACAGAATTGGGACTCAAATCGAGTTTTCCGCTCGAGGTTTTCGTTAATTTCCCAAATTCTGGTACCCGAACCAAAATAGTTTGCGGGAATGACCAAATCCGAGATAAATACTGGAAGTATTGGTACTTCACGAAATACACACAACACACATCGTCAAAAGTCTTGGCCCTCCCCTAATGGCGATTTCAACCACCAATGAGGGCGCTGTTGACTGTAAACAAACATGGAGGAAAACGAGTTCTCAATTCTAAAGCTAGAGGATGTATTGATATCTAGTTAGCCTAGACCAGTTCCATGCATAAACAAAATATTGCGATACCATATCAACGAACAATAACTTATTAGAAGTATCAGTGTAGAGCTCGACGTCAAAAAAGTAAACCAGAGTTACGAAATAAATTTAAAAAAAAAGATGTCCACTGAAATTGTAAAAATCGAAAAATTGGAGTATCGAGCCATCATCAAGTACCTGTATTTACAAGGTTTAAGAGTTGAGCAGATTTACGAAGATATGCTTAATATCCTTGGTGATCAATGTCCTTCGTATGCGACCGTGAAAATTGGACTGCAAGCTTCGAAAGAGGTAAGTTTTTCATTGAAGATGATGACCGATCGGGAAGGCCAGTTTCTGTGTCAGTCCCCGAAAATATCGATGCAGTTCACGACATGATTTTATCAGACCGTCGAATTGGGCTAAAACGGAAATCTGAAGCACTGAAGATTTCATACGAACGCGTTCATCATATAGTTCACGTCAATTTGTACATGAGAAAAATTTCTGCAAAATGGATCCTTAAATGTTTGGATGTTGACCAAAAGCGTGCAAGGGTAGAAGCATCGCGTTCGATCTGTGCTCGATTTGAAAACGATGTAGACTTCTTAAACCGAATTGTTACTATGGATGAGACTTAGGTACATTTCTACCATCCAGAAACAAAGCAACAATCGATGGAATGGCGACACTCTGGTTCTCCAAGACTTAAGAAGTTTCGTGTCCAAAAATCTGCTGGAAAAGTTCTTGCTTCAGTTTTTTGGTATTGCCATGGAGTAATCATGATTGATTTTTTGGATAAGGGTAGAACAATAACTGGAGATTACTATTCGACATTACTGACCACTCTACGGAAAAAAAATAAAGAGAAAAGACGCGGAAAGCTATCCAAAGGTATTTTGTTTTTACAGGACAACGCCCCAGTACACAAATCTCATGTTGCCATGCAAAAAATTCGTGATTTAGAGTTAGAATTACTAGAACACTCCTCTTATTCACCAGATTTGGCTCCGTCCGACTATCATCTCTTTCCTCAACTGAAAAAAAGTTTAAAAGGTCGTAAATTTTCTTCCAACGAGGAGGTAATAAAGCTGTGGAGGACTGGTTTGCAGAGCAAGAAGAAACATGTTTTTTGAAAGATCTAGAGACGTTGCAGATTCGCTGTAATGAATGTATTCAATTGAGAGGAGAATATGTTGAATAATAAAATATTTTGACATTGAAATTTTGTTTGGTCCTATAGTAGGCTGAGAATTTTTCAACACATCCTCGTACGTTGATTTGTTATGTAAAACAGATTATTTTAAATGTTTTTCTTTTATCCCTTGATGATTTTGTGACGAATTTCAGTGACTTAACGTATTATTGACAGTGCAGTGTCGAGTTAATTGACTTGATTCGTGAATGCGTATTGGGCCGTTGATTGAAGGAAGGGGTGGAAAAACGGACTATTGAATTTGGGTTCCGTTGTGGAATAACTATAATCGAGCCAAAATACAGGGTGTCTACTTTTAAAACGGCAAAACTTCAGGGGGAGATTATTCAAGTGATTTGCAACAAAAAATGTCATATAACACATGGTCGAAATCTTGACGGATATTCTTCAATTCAACATTTTTCGTTTTCACGAAATATTTCAATTTTTTCCATGAAATCTTTAATATATCAGTTATGCTTGTAGCTTCATCGAATTCGATCACATATTTGGAAATGGTATTAAATTTTCTACGAGAAAAGAATTTCAGTGTGCCAAAAATATTTCTATTGCGGGTTTGGTGAGGAGATGAATATCACGATACTGAAGTGAACAAAATCAGTCATATTTTTCCAATGGGTTTTTCGTTGAAAAATTATCTATTATGGACATGTTTTCTTTTCAGCAAAAAATACCTCATTTAGTGTACTTTAGAATGACATATCAATTTTCTTGCTAACTGCTTGTTTTCTGCCATAATATCATGGCTTATAAGATGAAAACGAAAAAGTCGAAAAATTTCAAACCTAAATTTGCTCCATTTTGAAACTCATTATGATTGAATATCGAAGTAATTCTAATGGAAATCATGAATTTATCAATGAAATGAGAATAATTGAGAACAATGAAAAAATTTTTAATAATACAGATTTTATGAAAAAATTTAAAAAACAGACCATTACTATTTATAACAGTTGTTCGAAATGTCCACCTCCTTGTTCAATACATTTAACACATCTTTTTCGAACTGAATCAACAACCTTGCGAAGTTCGCAATGTTTCTGACGCATTTCTGCACAACACAATTCAATCCTTTCGATCAGAGCCTCTCGAGTCTGAACGCGAATTCGGTACACATTTTCTTTTAAGGTGCTCCAGACATAAAAATCCAAAGGCGTCAGGTCTGGGCTCCTTGGTGACCATCTTACCGGACCGTACCTTCCAATCCATTTCGCCCCAAAATACTCATTCATCAACTGTCGTACGTTCCGGCTATTATGAGCTGGGCAGCCATCCATTTGAAACCAGACATTTTGTCTGGTAGCCAGAGGCATTTCATCCAATATGTCTGTTAAGCTGCTTTGGATTAATCTTATGAATTCATCAGAGTTGAGGCGATCGGGGAGTATAACTGGTCCGAAAAGTTCACCTCTCATGACTGCTAACCACACGTTGACCCTTATTTCATGTTGATAATGAGAAACAATAGTAGCATGGGGGTTTTCTCTCTTCCATACATGGCTATTTCGCAAATTCATGAAACCCGATCTCGTGAAAGTTGCCTCATCAGTCCATAATATTCTATCACCCCCCCATTCTCCTAACTTATTCAGGAATTACTTCGATATTCAATCATAATGAGTTTCAAAATGGAGCAAATTTAGGTTTGAAATTTTTCGACTTTTTCGTTTTCATCTTATAAGTCATGGTATTATGGCAGAAAACAAGCAGTTAGCAAGAAAGTTGATATGTCATTCGAAAGTACACTAAATGAGGTATTTTTTGCTGAAAAGAAAACATGTCCATAATGAATAATTTTTCAACGAAAAACCCATTGGAAAGATATGACTGATTTTGTTCACTTCAGTATCGTGATATTCATCTCCTCACCAAACCCGCAATAGAAATATTTTTGGCACACTGAAATTCTTTTCTTGTAGAAAATTTAATACCATTTCCAAATATGTGATCGAATTCGATGAAGCTACAAGCATAACTGATATATTAGAGATTTCATGGAAAAAATTGAAATATTTCGTGAAAACGAGAAATGTTAAATTGAAGAATAACCGTCAAGATTTCGACCATGTGTTATATGACATTTTTTGTTGCAAATCACTTGAATAATCTCCCCTTGAAGTTTTGCCGTTTTAAAAGTAGACACCCTGTATAAAAATCGATAAATTTCGATTCTTTCTCATCTTTCCTATTTTGTCTCATCCTGCATAAAGCAAAGAGTGAGAAACAAAGATTTTCTATCAAATTTAATGCAGTTGAAACATAAGAAAATATTCATCTTATTTGTAGAACATAGATTGTTTGATAAGAACTTTCAGGAATTTGGACAATTCTTTATTTTCTCAAAAAAGATCCAAATTCCTGAATTTTTTATTAAACCATAATCATGGACAAAAATCAAACTGATCTATTGTTTATTTCTTGGGGGGGGGGGGCAAGACTTTTGACGATGTGTGTATGTATTCCATTAGAATTGTAAATGGAGGCGAATCGACCCAGAACTTTCCTCGTCGCTTCTTTCAATAATCTTTTTTCTGCATGGAAATCGATTCGAGTCGAATGTGTTACGATTACGAGTATTACGAGTAGGAAAGTTAACGGCTGATCCTGGGAAACTCCTTCGGCAGGCTGCGTCGTCATATTGGAAATCTCATCACGTATTGCAATATTTCCCCCGAAATATAACTTGCACCCTACGGCGTGTGTCAAATGTGAATGATATATTATGTCTGAATATAAATCAAAATGGGATCATTCGATATTACACAATATTCACGCCGACATGGCCGGAATAGAAGATTGATATCGACGATACAATAAAGTTAAGCAAGCTCTAGACGATATCAATGGAATTGCTTGGGAAAGGAGTTCAACATTCGAAAACAATAGAAATGGAAAATATTCACCTAGGGAGAGAATAATGACTGAAAAAGGAGAGAAGAAAGAATAAATATATGTAAAATAATAAGACACTCTGGTGTGGTTTACGTGTTGTTCATTCACAGTTTATCAGTGGGCTTTATTCGTACAGAGTAATACAAATGTACATTCTGTCAGGGAATACAAAATGGCAGGTTATGTTGTGTTGTTTACTAACTCGACCTTGCTTGCGTCTGGTTAGAGAGCGTGGTACTGAGAGAGAGAAAGAGCGTAGAGAGGGATCATCGAAAGCCATCGCTTCAGATCACAGAGTGTTTGACATTAGGCCTACGCTATAGATTCGGTAGATATGGTCTCAGCTTATTATTATATCAATTCATAAGGGGGTTCAAAATTCACATTGCTTACATATATAAAAGAGAAAATGAAGAAGAAAAAGTGAAGATATAAAAAAGAAAGAAACGAAGAAAAAGTAAAGATATGAAAAAGGAGAAAAAGAAATGAATTCAGAAAGTCACTACAAGTTCTAGCCTGAAGTCAGATCCAAATATGTCAGAAGGAGCAGTTTAAATTTGAATTTTTTTTGGTGAAACAAAGATAGTACAGCAAGAAGTGAATGATTAAAGTTCGAAGAAAAAAGAAGGATTTACAATTTTTTTAATGAATTTGTTAATAATGTGTTTGTCCACCGTGATTACCTATACACTCTCCAACACGTCTTGGCATTGATGCAATAAGATGGTCTGTTTCTTCTTGAGGGATATTATCCCAAGCTACCTCAGCTGTCTCAGAGCCGCCAAAGTCCGTGGGAGCTGGGGTAAATTCTCAAGCCTTCTACCCATGATGTCCCAAACATGCTCTATGGGCGAAAGATCGGGGGATCTGGGCGGCCATGGCGAAAGATTCACATGGGTCGCTTCAAAAAAGTTTAAACTAACTCTGGCAACATGAGGTCGAGCATTATCTTGCTGAAATAATGGATTCTCGAGCCGGTTAAGGTAAGGGAGAACATATGGCTCCACTATTTCTTGAAGGTAACGCAGCGCTGTCATGTTACCTCGAATAAAGACTAAAGGTGACCTACTTGCATGTGCAATAGCACCCCATACCATAACGCCTACTGTCCGGTGTACATGACGCTCAACATCAAACTGAGGTTCGAGTCTTTCTCCCCGACGTCGTCTAACCCTTCTTCAGCAATCATTTGCACCCAAGGAGAATAGAAATTCATCAGACAAGACGACCTGATGCTATTTCAAATTCCAATGTTGACGTTCTCTGCACCACTGTGATCGTTGCCGGCCATGCTGAACCGTCAGAGGTAACACAAGATGGGGTCGATAATGCTGCAGTCCAAAAGACCTTATCCGGCCCTAAACCGTTCGAACAGTTACAGGATGGCCTTGTTCTCCTAACCACTCTTCAGCTTAAGATCGAGTTGTCGCAAATCGTTCTCTAAAGGCCATAAGTCTTAGACGTCGATCTTGAACTTCATTTGTGCCCCTTCGACGTCCGGTGCCTACTCTTCTTCCAGTTTGAGCATTATCAAACCACGCTTGACAACATCTCATAACAGTAGTTGGATTTCTGTTCGTACGGTTAGCGATTTCTCGAAATGTCAACCCCGCCTCCCGTAGACCAATAATTCGACCTCCTTCAAATTCACTTAGCTGGCGATAAATTGCGCGTACACGTGCTCTAGGCATTTTAACAACAACTAAACACCGACTTTGGATCTCCTCGAACAGCTGGTTTGTTTTTGAAATTGAAAAAGCGACTACAATATTCGAGTAACCAAAACTGTTCACATGAAAAAACCTTCACGATTTTTTTCTCCAAAGTTAATCTTTTACTTCTCGCTGTACTATCTATGTTTTACAAAAAAAAGATTAAAATTTACACACCTCCTTCTGGGTGTTGTTGTTTCTTTATCATTTATCATTCTTTAGTATATTTAAGTGGCTGTGCTATATTTCAAGTTATTTCTCTAACTGTTCAAAATTCATACTTTTTATTTTATATACCACAAAGTTTATATATAGAATGGGCTTGCTCGGTTAAGAATAAGACCGAGATTTTCTGTGCTCTGTGCGATTATATGGCTGTTACAAAAATCCCACAAGCATAAATACCTGCTCAGTTCGACAAGACTCTCTTCCATCAGTCGCATTGTTTTTATACGGCTTAGCTCGAAGCCCTCAACAAATAGTTTTCACGTCGTCGGCCCTTAGTTCGCCACCCTTACAAAGTGAATTCGTGTGATAAAGACTTTTACCCAGTACCACACCTACGAAACCAGACAGAAGCAGATACGTAACTTTTAATCTGAACAACCGTAAGTACCATTCCTACAGTGTTCACTTTGTGGTATTTATTTTCAATTCTCTCAAACATCCATTTTTTCTTTAATTTTCGAGGCGATAAGAATTGGTACAGCAGTCCATTTCTTCCCTCCAAGAGAGCTCGTGTATATTATTCACTAACTCTAAGTTTTATTTACTTTGATTTTTTCAGATCAATCATTTCTTCTGTTGTTCTGTTGGAGTTTTATTAGTTTTTCATTGATTCTTTTTGATCCTTCACTTTTTATTGAAAGTTGGTTTATATTTGGAGAAAAAGTATATTTCCTATGAAAATATTCAGTTTTGTGTCAATATGGACGCCACTGCCTATAGTAAATAACGCAAACAAAATCTCATCCCTACCCGTTCGACAGCTTTCAAAATGATATGATATCTTTCAAAATTGAGTTGAACACCCATCCAGTATTTATTGAGGAAACATCTTCCGAAAATAATTAATAGATAAAGCTTCTATTCTCAGCCGTATTTCCTTACGGTATTCGAATTTTCCTCATAGAGAACTGTAAACAGAGTTTTCCAAAGGTGAGTCTTCATTTTAAAAAAGAGGTAGAATTGATAAAAATAAATTATTTGAAAAAAAACATGAACCCGGGCCTATTTCCCACTCGTTAAATACAGCGCCACGCGTTGAAGGTAACGCTTTCTTCGAACTATTCGAGTCCAGGGCCGGCTTCTTGCGTAATAGGATCATTTCGATGAGTTCCACTTCCTGTTAAAACTGTCCATGCATTCTAACCATAACATTACAGTGGTTCTTTCTTACCTTGAACAGCGTAGACGTCGTAAGCTGAGGCTCTTCTGGGCATGGGAGCAGGAAGGCCCAGTCCTGGTTCAGCATTGTTCGGAGCTATGGAATTCTTCACCTCTTCGTCGTAGCTGTGCTGTCTGGCCACCCTAGATCCTCTCCTGGACCGTTGCGTTGGAGGCAGTATCGTCGTTGTCTGCTCTTTCGGGGGACTGTTGGCTCTGCTGTTGGCTGTACTTCGACCGCCGCCTCTACCCCTGGACCAGTCCGGATCTGGGGTTTTCGAGCCTCCGCCTTTCAACTGAAAAATTTTTAGAATTTTCGATTCCAAATAGAAAACAACAAAAAGATAGTGCTTCAGAAGCTTCCCTAGCTGTCTTCACACACAAAATACCTTCTCGATCTCCTTCAGCGAGGCAGGCGAGACGTCCGAGTGTCTCCTCAGATCCGGACTCCGAGGCGGAGCCAACCCGCTGCCCACGCTCCCTATTCCCAGCATCCCTCCGCCACCGCTGGAACCTAATCTGGCTTCCGAGTGTCTCCGCTGCAACTCTTGGATCGGGATGTCTAGCAGGCTCTCGTTGGAGTCCGTGGTGGCCGCCACAGCCGTTCTGGATTGGAGCTTCCGCCTGCAAACGCTGCACGTCCAGTTGGCCGGGTCTTCGTCTTCCGCAAGTTTGCTGTAGCTGGCGCAGTCTTCGCATACCTAAAAAGAGGAAGATGTGTGGTGTTTTAGAAGATTTGCACTGAGTACCATCGGGTGGAAGATATTCTAGCACCACGAAAGCTGTACTATTTGGTGCAAACGTGAATCCTCAGGTTTATAGCAAGACGAGTGGCCTCTACAAATCTGTTGGGCCATGAAAACCCTTAGCCATTTCTCTGGACGAATGTCTTATGAACAGCCAAGTGGTGGAATGGCAATTGATTTTCTCCGATCAGGACAGACGTGAAACAATTTAATGCTTGAGAGCAGATGTTTCTGAGGAAGATTCTCTTACTGAGACAGACAAATCACAGCTAAAGCATACGTGGCTGAGGGTTTGATAGAGCATCAGGTTCTGATTCGGGACATATCTTCAGGCCAGAGATGTACGATAACAGCGATAACAAAAGAGACTCACTTACAGTTACAGAGCCATACAATGAGCTATGACTGCAAACCTTGTCTTAGGAAGAGCTAACCATTCATAGTAGTTTGATGAATGATTATGTGACAACATACGAGGATATATTGAAAAATTCTTAGACTACTATAGAACCAAACAAAATTTCAATGTCAAAATATTTTATCACTCAACATATTCTCCTCTTCAATGAATACATTTATTACAGCGAACCTGCAACGTCTTTAGACCTTTCAAAAAAATGTTTCTTCTTGCTCTGCAAACCAGTCCTCCACAGCTTTTATTACCTTCTCCTTGGAAGAAAATTTACGACTTTTTAACTTTTTTTCAGTTGGGAAAAGAGATGATAGTCAAACGGAGCCAATTCTGGTGAACAAGGGGGGTGTTTTAGTAATTCTAACCATAAATCACGAATTTTTTGCATGGCGCCATGAGATTTGTGTACTGGGGCGTTGTCCTGTGAAACCAAAATACCTTTGGATAGCTTTCCGCGTCATTTCTCATCAATTTTTTCCCGTAGAGTGGTCCGTAATGTCGAATATTAATCTCCAGTAATTGTTCTACCCTTATCCAAAAAATCTTCATGATTACTACATGGCAATCGCAAAAAACTGAATCAAGAACTTTTCCAAGATTTTAGGACACGAAACTCCTTAGGTCTTGGAGAACCAGAGTGTCGCCATTCCATCGATTGTTGCTTTGTTTCTGGATCGTAGAAATGTACCCAAGTCTCATCCATAGTAACGATTCGGTGAAGTCTACATCGTTTTCAAATCGAGCACAGATCGAACGCGATGCTTCTACCCTTGCACGCTTTTGGTCAACATTCAAACATTTGGGGATCCATTTTGCAGAAATTTTTCTCATGTCCAAATTGACGTGAACTTTATGATGAACGCGTTCGTATGAAATCTTCAGTGCTTCAGATATCCGTCTAAGCCCAATTCGCCGGTCTGATGAAATCATGTCATGAACTGCATCAATATTTTCGAGGACTGACATAGAAACTGGCCTTCCCGATTGCTCATCATCTTCACAATAGAAAATTTATCTCTTTTGAAGCTTGCAGTCCAATTTTTCACGGCTGCATACGAAGGACATTGATCGCCAAGAGTATTAAGTAAATCTTAATCTTGATCTGCTTAACTCTTAACCCTTCTAAATACAGGTACTTGATGATGGCTCGATGCTCCAACTCTACACTGACACTTCTAATAAGTTATTGTTTGTTGATATGGTATCGCAATATTCTGTTCATGCATGGAACTGTCTAGGCTAACTAGATTTCAATACATCCTTGTAAATCTTACGATACTGTAAGGCTTTCAGACAGGATCATGCCTTTCGCTCTACTTCTGTACGATCTACTCGGATGACCATCACATGCCTTGGCCAAATGAATCATTTTCGATTCTTTCTGTATTTCTCTAGGAAGCATTCCTTGATGCAATCAGAGGGTTCATTACAACACTATACAGGGTCTTTCACGAGGAACCTCACCCATATTTATACGGGAAACTACTGAACGTATTTTCATGAAATTCAGCACTTCTAAGTATTTCACGATGCTGATGAAATCTAAAATATTTTCAAGGCATGAGCACCTCCGGTTTTTCCGGAAATTATGTCAACTTCCGTTTTTCAAATTAAAACACCATTTTTTTATTGCAGAAATAGATTCCTTAGAAAATTTCAAGTTATTTTGATGTAACATTTTTCAGTTTTGGGTGGAAAATTCTCTCTGAGCGGGAAAATTCGAAAAAAAAATCGAAAATAGGGCTCCGCTGAAACAAGAATAACTTCGAGGTTTGGATGGAAAATTTTCATTTTTGGGATTTCTCAAGATGTAATATTGATGTATCCACTTCAAAAATCGAAATCGCGATTCATGATACAGGGGGTGAAAAATCGCTTTCAAAGTTAGGGATGACATAATCGTGAAAAATCAATTTTTTCAAATTAGAAACCAATTTTTTTATGGCAGATATTGAATCTACGTTGAAAAATAATGTGAGTGTATGCATCACACCCTTGCCCTAAAATGGATATTTTCTGAGTTATTCACAAAAAACTGTTTTTCGTCTTGAATTTTCAGCTATTTCTTTTCCCTTCACGCCAAAAAGATGAAATTTTCAGGAACTGTTATTTGAACCATGCTGTAGATTTTTCACCCCTTCTTGAAACCGACTTCAAGTTACTATTAGGAGAACCATGGCAAACTCTCGCAGGTATAACTAGAGAAGATGCTCAAAGTTTTGACACAAATTCGAATCCAAATTCGCCATCTATTTAGGAACAACCTGTAACTTTTTTCTCTTGCATATTAGGGTAGTAACATCTAAAACATGGTTTAAGTAACAGTTCCTGAAAATTTCATCTTTTTGGCGTGAAGGGAAAAGAAATAGCTGAAAATTCAAGACGAAAAACAGTTCTTTGTGAATAACTCAGAAAATATCCATTTTAGGGCAAGGGTGTGATGCATACACTCACATTATTTTTCAATATCTGCCATAAAAAAATGGGGTTCTAATTTGAAAAAATTGATTTTTCACGATTTTGTCATCCCTAACTTTGAAAGCGATTTTTTCACCCCCTGTATCATGAATCGCGATTTCGATTTTTAAGGTGGATACATTAATCTTACATCTTGAAAAATCCCAAAAATGAAAATTTTCCATCCAAAAACCTCGAAGTTATTCTTGTTGCAGCGGAGCTCTATTTTCGATTTTTTTTTCGAATTTTCCCGCTCAGAGAGAATTTTCCAACCAAAACTGAAAAATGTTGCATCAAAATAACTTGAAATTTTCTAAGGAATCTATTTCTGCAATAAAAAAATGGTGTTCTAATTTGAAAAACGGAAGTTGACGTCATTTCCGGAAAAACCGGAGGTGCTCATGCCTTGAAAATATTTTAGATTTCATCAGCATCGTGAAATACTTATGAGTGCTGAATTTCATGAAAATACGTTCAGTAGTTTCCCGTATAAATATGGGTGAGGTTCCTCGTGAAAAACCCTGTATTTTTGCGTTTCAAACTACACTGTTGAATACATATTAATATCACAAGAACATTAGGTCACATCCAAAGTTATATTGAACTGTTCCAATGTTTCGGGCGATGAACTTCTTCAGATCCTTCACAATTCTGGGTGATAATGATGTCGAATTCCTCTGCTGATTCAACTTATTCGCCCTCCCTTCTTTTACGTGACCTGTTTGGGCAATGGAATGCAAGTGACGCTCTGGAATTTTCGACGACGTTTTTATATCCAGATTGATTTTCTGCCATTGCATTTGTACATTCCGATAGGAAACAATTCGAAGCAGGATATGCTTGGGTAGACTTTATTCTTCGTATTTGATAGTGCTCCTGTATTCCCTTCAGTGAATATTTTATCATGATGAGTGTCTGTTTTTATCCGTCAGTTCTATTTCTTTGAATATTCATAAAGAAATTGTACGAGGATATATTGGAACATTCTTAGCCTACTATAGAACCAAACAAAATTTCAATGTCGAAATATTTCATTACTCAACATATTCTCCTCTTAATGGAATACATTTATTACAGCGAACCTGCAACGTCTCTAGACCTTTCAAAAAAATGTTTCTTCTTGCTCTGCAAACCAGTCCTCCACAGCTTTCATTACCTCCTCGTTGGAAGAAAATTTACGACCTTTTAAACTTTTTTCAGTTGAGGAAAGAGATGATGGTCGGACGGAGCCAAATCTGGTGAATAAGGGGGGTGTTCTAGTAATTCTAACCCTAAATCACGAATTTTTTGCATGGCAACATGAGATTTGTGTACTGGGGCGTTGTCCTGTTAAAACAAAATACCTTTGGATAGCTTTCCGCGTCCTTTCTCTTTAATTTTTTCACGTAGAGTGGTCAGTAATGTCGAATAGTAATATCCGGTTATTGTTCTACCCTTATTCAAAAAATCAATCATGATTACTCCATGGCAATCCCAAAAAACTGAAGCAAGAATTTTTCCAGCAGATTTTTGGACACGAAACTTCTTAGGTCTTGGAGAACCAGAGTTTCGCCATTCCATCGATTGTTGCTTTGTTTCTGGATCGTAGAAATGTACCCAAGTCTCGTTCATAGTAACAATTCGGTTTGAGAAGTCTACATCGTTTTCAAATCGAGCACAGATGGAACGCGATGCTTCTACAGTTGCACGCTTTTGGTCAAGATTCAAACATTTGGGGATCCATTTTGCTGCAGAAAATTTTCTCATGTCCAAATTGACGTGAACTATAATATGAACGCGTTCGTATGAAATCTTCAGTGCTTCAAATATCCGTTTTAGCCCAATTCGACGGTCTGATGAAAGCATGTCATGAACTGCATCGAAATTTTCGAGGACTGACACAGACACTGGCCTTCCCGATCGGTCATCATCTTCAATGGAAAACTTACCTCTTTTGAAGCTTGCAGTTCAAGTTTTCACGTTCGCATACGAAGGACATTGATCACCAAGGGTATTATGCATATCTTCGTCAATCTGCTTACCTCTTAACCCTTTTAAATACAGGTACTTGATGATGGCTCGATACTCCAATTTTTCTATTTTCACAATTGCGGTGGGGATCTTTTGTTTTAATTAATTGCGTAACTCTGGTTTACTTTTTTGACGTCGAACTCTACACTGACACTTCTAATAAGTTATTGTTCGTTGACATGGTATCGCAATATTTCGTTTATGCATGGAATTGGTCTAGGCTAACTAGATATCAATACATCCTCGTAGTTTGTTGAAATGTTCTTATTTCGTCTTGGTTCTAAGTCAAGTTGAATTGTTAATATTCTTGTTACTACAGCGGATGAGCCGATTGGCTGTGGTGGTTGCTATCTGAACTGAATCTGAACAAAACAATCCAAAACAAACCAAGAATCAACACCCTAGGAAAACTCCCATGTTCTTGTTTTCAACATTGTCTAGCTTAAAGGTATTTCTAGTTGAACGTTCCCAAAATGAAAGTTTTGATTCCAAATAACCTTTTCTCTCTCGTCTTTCGCTAAAAAAAATTGATTCCCTTTTGTTGACGTTCTGAAACTTTTGAATTTGGTACCAAACATTTTTATTTTTTTTTCGTACAACTTATTTTGAATTACATAATAAGGTAATCCAATGACCTGTCAAATATTTTTTTGAGGTTAGCTGGTGGTCAAACAAACCAAATTTAGCTTTGTTCATGTAGACATTAAAACCGTTTATTTGCTTGAAAAATTGTATTATGTGGACATTTTTTTGATATTTCTAGTCAATCTTACTCTTAGGAATATCAGACAAGTGAAAATTATTTAAATTAAGTGCATTTTCAATAAAAAATGCCATAAATGTGTGCCAAAGTTGGATGTGCAAGTCGTTCAAATTATGAGGATTTTCTTGAATATTTTGGAACACCCAGGGTGTGTAACTTGGTGTATTATACACATATTAAGTGACTTATCAGGAAACAAAAGGAAGTTGGGTCAGCAGTCATCAAGACTTGACAATATCGAAGATAAGAAACTAAAGTGAATGTGTCTTCGTAGACACTGAAATAAGCAGTATTCAGTTCATGTAAAACTGATGAATTTATATCATATAAAAGGATAAAGAAGTTACAGGGACAGAGCTCGGATTAATATTCCTTCTCCAATACTTTCTCTTCAATCTCTTCGGGCTCCCAATACTAAAAGTTGTAATCATATGATTACGAATTGTTAATATTCTTATTTCTTGTTACTACAGTGGATGGGCAGATTGGCTGTGGTGGTTGCTAGTTGAACTGAATCTGAACAAAACAATCGAAAACAAACCGAGAACCAACACCCTATGAAAACTCTCATGTTCTAGTTTTGAACATTGTCTATCTTAAAGATCTTTCTAGTTCAACTTTCCCATAATGAAAGTTTTCCAAATTACTTTTTCCCTCTCATCTTTCGCTAAAAAATGTTGATTCCCTTTTGTTGACGTTCTGAAACTTTTGAATTTGGTACCAAACATTTTTTATTGTTTTTTCGTAAAACTTATTTTGAATTACACAATTATGAAATAACTCACCCTCTGTTTGCACTCGGCGCATGTGCGGCTGAAGTCCTCCGGTTTGAAGGCCTTCAAACAGACTCTGCATGCGCCTGCGCGACTTGGCGGCTTGCCAGGTTCCGGTTTCGGTGGCGGCGTTACCTGAGGCGGCGTTGGAGGTTTTTCTTCGGGAGGAGGCACAGGATCTAAATCTGGTATCAGCGATGGTCTCGGTGACATTTTCACGACTGAAATAGATTAAACTTGTTGAAGCATCGTAAGAATGAAGAATGGCGCGAAGGTTTTCGTTTTTAACGCACTTATTTTAAGAAAACTGCGGATTATTTTTTTATGAGAACTCTGATGGTGAAAAAGTAGAGAATAATGAAAGTTTACAAGTATGGATACTCATCGAGAGGAAACTCTCTGCAAACTGTGTGAGGGAAAGGAAAAGAACATGAATACCCCTTATCCTTCACGATTAAGATCGAGTGTCCAAGTTCGCCACTAATTTTCACATTGGATAATGGTCTGAAAGATGTAAGAACGGTTTTAGCGGCCGAAAGTTGAGGAAAGTTAGCCTTTGCGTTTCTTCCCACTTCATTCTTGACATTTCCTAATCGAGTACATAAAACAGGGTTCCGAAACTATTTATTCTGACATGGATAAACTTGCGAGAGATGCAAGTGAGAGGCTCGATAAAGTACAGATTCTCCACAATCACGTAGAGTGTCTTCAATGGATTGAATTTGAAAATGGAACGCCACATTTGACAATGAAACAATGTTTCCGGATAATTTCTGAATGCGTTAATGACTGAAAAAGTTGATCTACTCATTCGAATCTTCCATAATAGGGCATTTTCGGATCGAAAACACCCATACCGTGAACAGAACTCGAAAATGAAAAATCGAAAAATAAAAAGTGGAATATTTCATTACCTATGGGGGCTACATGGGTGATTTTGGTATCAAAATGTAGGTTTTCGAGGTTGGTCGATTCAATGAAAAATATTTCAAAGCCCTAACTATCATCGTTTAGATTTTGACCTGTCAAATGGCATTTTTTGAAAAATCGGCAATTTCAAAGTCTCATAACTTCCGCCCCTCTCATGACCCCCTAAAAACACCATATTTGTCAATAAAAAATATATTTGGGCTGGATCTCACGTTATTATTGAATCTGGAAGTTTTACTTCCTATTCGAATCTTCAATAATAGCAATTTTGCGGACCGACAGCACCCTTTCCTTGAGTGGTGTGAGCTCGTGAACAGAACTCGAAAATGAAAAATCGAAAAATAAAAAGTAGAATATTTCATTAGCTATGCGGGCTACATGGGTGATTTTGTTATCAAAATGTAGGTTTTCGAGATCGCTCCATTCAATAAAATATATTTCAGAGCCCTAACTATCACCGTTTAGATTTTGACCTGTCAAATGGCATTTTTTTCAAAAATCGGAAATTTCAAAGTGTCATAACTTCCATCCCTCTCATCGCCGCCAATAGTTATTTATATTATGTTGATCAGCATAGCCCTAAGTATCTCTGGGCAAAATATGAGCGATTTGAAAAATATAAAATTTCGGGTGAAAAATGACAAAGGGGTATGACCCCGTAAAAACACTATATTTGTCAATAAAAAACATATATCGGGAAGATCTAATGTTAATATTGAATCTGGAAGTTTTACTTCCTATTCGAATCTTAAAAAACAGCAATTTTGCGGACCGACAGCACCCTTACCTTGAGTGGTGTGAGCTCGTGAATATATATATATATATATATATATATATATATATATATATATAGAAGAATAATCAGAATCGTAGTAACACGAGTTTGCTTTAATGAGTCGATAATACCCTTATCCCATATAGTTATATATATATATATATATATATATATATATATATATATATATATATATATATATTCTTATGAAATGGAGCTGTACAGATTTGATGCCAAATATGGCATGTGTCTCGAAAAGGCAACAAGGAACAGATCATTCAAACAAATATATTGATCCATTCCCCGCTCCTAATCTCAGTATTAGCAGAGGAATGTCAAACGGGGCACCATACAGTTCTGCGTATGATGCAAGAGCACAGATAAAAACCTCAGCAAAAACTCTGTCTCCCCGTATAAGTGTAGGGATATTGGATTTGTGTACAAATATTCATATTGGAGGGCATCTTCTTCGAATGTAAATCCTTCTTCATTTCTTCAGAGGGGTTGACAAAGCATTTTTAAATAATCTGAAACAAAAACCAAAGGGAGAAAAAAGGAAAAACAAAATCCACTAATATATTCAAATTGTTTTGAAGGTACCAACCCATCTCAAAAATGAATCAGATACTGAATGAATAGAGTTGAAACCATCTGAAAATTTATATATTGGACAATTATTGACCAAATGGTCAATAGTTTGCTCTTCATGCCCACACTCACATCTCGGGCTATCAATGGCATTCCATTTGAAGAGCATACTATTACAACGTCCATGACCTGTCCTAAGACGATTCAGAAGACACCAATTTTTCCTAGACAGATGAAAACCGGGAACTTTCTCTGAAGGATCGAGAATTAAACTTTTATTGAAAAAATCATATGAAGTCCATTCCGAACTCCAAACTTCTTTATGATTTTTTTTGGAATAAAGAAAATTATTTATCCATAGCGGCTTTCGAGATTTCAATCTAGCCAGTCTTATATCTGGCATATATACACATGGGTGATTTTGGTATGAAAATGTAGGTTTTCGAGGTCGCTCCATTCAATAAAAGATATTTCAGAGCCCTAACTATCACCGTTTAGATTTTGACCTGTCAAATGGCATTTTTTCAAAAATCGGAAATTTCAAACTATCATAACTTCCGTCCCTCGCTTCGCCGCCAATAGTTATTTATATAATGTGGATCAACACAGTAGTATCTCTGTGCAAAATATGAGCGATTTGAAAAATCTCAAATTTTGGGTGAAAAATGACAAAGGGGTATGACCCCCTAAAAACACCATATTTGTCAATAAAAAATATATTTGGGGAGAATCTAACGTTATTATTGAATCTGGAAGTTGTACTTCCTATTCGAATCTTCAATAATAGCAATTTTGCGGACCGACAGCACCCTTACCTTGAGTGTTGTGAGCTCGTGAACAGAACTCGAAAATGAAAAATCGAAAAATAAAAATGGAATATTTCATTACCTATGGGGGCTACATGGGTGATTTTGGCATCAAAATGTAGGTTTTCGAGGTCGCTCCATTCAAGAAGAAACATTTCAAAGCCCTAACTTTGACCGTTTAGATTTTGATCTGTCAAATTGAATTTTTCAAAAAATCCGAAATTTCAAATTGTCATAACTGCCGTCTCCTCTCCGCCAATAGTTATTTATATTATGTTGATCAGCATAGCCCCAAGTATCTCTGTGCAGAATATGAGCGATTTGAAAAAATTTAAATTCTAGGTAAAAAATGACAAAGGGGTGTGACCCCCTAAATCACCATATTTGACAATAAAAAATATATTTGGGGAGGATCTCACGTTATTATTGAATATGGAAGTTTTACTTACTATTCGAATCTTCAATAATAGCAATTTTGCGGACCGAGAGCACCCTTACCTTGAGCGGTGTGAGCTCGTGAACAGAACTCGAAATTGAAAAATCGAAAAATATAAAGTGGAATATTTCATTACCTATGGGGGCTACATGGGTGATTCTGGTATCAAAATGTAGGTTTTCGAGGTCGTTCCATCCAATAAAGAATATTTCAAAGCCCTAACTATCACTTTTTAGATTTTCACCTGTCAAATGGCATTTTTCGAAAATTTACACTCAGGCAAACCGACTTTGATCTTCATGACATAAATGCCAAAGCTCCTATTGAGATCATGCGGATCATGAGGATGGTAGATGATCTTCTCGGGAACTGATTCGGTAGGGTATAAGAACAAGAGATCAATCTGAAGTTCCTTGAGGTTTTTCTATACCTTCTTCTTATAGAGCCAAACAAACCCATATAATAATTATTATTATACAGGGTGGCCATTTGAAAACGAAACAGACGAGATTACAGACGAAATAAATTTTTTCGATAGAAATGCTCGGACAGGTCGATTTCTGTTTCGAGGGGGACAACTTAAGATGTAGGTTACGGACGCATAGCGCTTCAACCCTTGCTACTACAACCCTCACCCCCAATTTTTGAATAGGGAAGATGGGGTGAGTGATACCTCATTTGAAAGGTATTTTTATACTGATTTCAGCACAGTAATTGTTTTTTCATTTTATGCATTAGTTCTCTAAATATTCTTAACTAAGTATTTGAAAATGAAGTGGTGTTTTCATGGCACTTGTAGTGTTTTTTTGTGAAAAATCGACATTTTGAGCTTCAAAACAACCATGACTGTGGCTTCCTTCCTCCAATCCACTGACATAGAAATCTTCAATCAAGATGTCGATGGTTGTAGTAGCAAGGGTTGAAGCGCTATGCGTCCGTAACCTACATCTTAAGTTGTCCCCCTCGAAACAGAAATCGACCTGTCCGAGCATTTCTATCGAAAAAATTTATTTCGTCTGTAATCTCGTCTGTTTCGTTTTCAAATGGCCACCATGTATATAATCATGAAGTTATGAAGAGTTCGAAATCATGCGCATAGCAGCCCAATCTCATCGATTCTTACAGAATTCACCAATTCCAAGCGGATAAGAAAATGACCGCAGGGCTCCAGAGAAGTTTGGCCGATCCAAAATATTATATTCGACGAACGAGGCCCTCCATCCGATTCACGTAGCAGATACAGACCGAGTTGAATGTTTGTTCAGCATGCCTAAACTAATCCGTTCGCAGGAACCGAGTTTATACACTTGTTATTCCAACTTTGCTCGCAGTTAATACTTGTTGAATTGCACGAGGCCCGAAGCCGCCTCTGATTAAACTTGAATTTCGTCCGTTGTTTACCAATCAAATAATCTGCTTACCGTAGATTTCGAATTCTAATCTTAATGGGATTAATTTGGAATATGTTCGACGTAGACACGGTAGGTATTCGGCAAATGTCGCAGTGCTTAATGCCATCGTGAACCGCAATGCTCCACATGCCACATTAGAGTTTATATGTACCTGGATTGTTCAGTGTTTCCAAAATGAGGTTGAGGATTCTATTCAGTTCCTACACAGAGATGTATTATTACTTGTACAGGCCCCTCGAAAGCTGTTTTTAAACCCTGGTTACCCCGAGAGGAATATCCTGTAATGTCCAGAGAACATCGTGAGAACCAAGAAGAAAAAAAGGAAGGAATTGATGCTCTTCTTCAATTTCTGTAGGTTTTGTGCCTCTGAGAATACGAATTTAGGAGTCTCGCTCTTCTTTAGATGAACGAGTCTTTGCAAAAGAATGTTCTGTAGGTTTCTAAACAGACCACGAAGCGTTGTGAAGACTGAACTTGTCGGGTTGATATCGAAAGGACTGCAGCAGAGATTATTGCTGATAACTCTGAAGAGCATCGACCATGAAAGTTTCTAAAAATAGAGACAGATCGCTAACCTTTCTACGGTGTTCCAGAGAAGTGGTAGGTTTGTAAGCGAGGCATCACCGACGAGACCAATTGTTCTTTGTTGGACAGAATCCAACAATTTCAGGACATGTTTATGTGCCTCACTTCAAACAAGGGAACAGTACTCTAGGAAAAGTCGAATCTGTGCTCCAGGAACGAAACAATAAACCAAGCTTTTGGGATGCGCTTTCAGCAATTGATCTCAAGCGACGAAAAGTTATTGCCTACAGTAGCACCAAGCATTGAAATTGATGACATCAATATTATGGTTACTCCTGACAAGCTTATATTGGGTACAGTGAGATCGGTTCCTCTTTCATTTGTGATTTGTAATGTTGGTATTGGAGCCCTGAAAGATGAGGTGGTAGGAGTTACCTCCAGCAAATCATTGACGTGAAGCAGAAAAAGTGTTGGTGCCCAAATCGATCCTTGTAGAACACCAACAGAGAGACCTGCTTTTGAGAAAGCTAGCTATCATAGACCTTAGCTGAAGGGGCAAGCCTTAGGATAGAAGCTTGGCGAGCACTCCCTGGTGCCAGACTAGATCCAATACCTTGGAAACATCCAGTGCACTGTCTAAGGTTTCACTATATTCTTCAGAAGATAGCTACCATCATATATTTGAGACGTAGGCGAGCAAATTACCAGTTGTCCTTTGACAACGGAAACCATATTGCATATTGTTGATACTGAACAAATTACGATTTGTAAATTGCTCAGGAAGTACCAAACCTTGATATTCTATTTTGGATGGAACCAACTACGGAACACCTTGAAAATTCAAATAGATAGAGTATGAAAATCATCAGTTGTGAAGTTTTCAAGATAATGCAAATGTATTTGAGAAGTTTCATAGAATCTCAACTGAGATATTTAATTCCCTGTTGGAAAAATGCTCCAAAATATTTCTAGAAACGATTCAGAGACTACAGAAACAGAACCAATCTACTTATATATTTAGTTTATTTTCAATTTGGATTAGTCAACAGCAACGGCTGAAGTATATTCTGGTACATCAACATTAAATATTGATAAACTGAAAAAAATGGAACAGACAAAGCTAGTATACAAAGCGAAGAGTAATTTATTGAGGACATAAGCTACTTTATCAATAGTGATTACAATGATTACAATGTGAGAAGTGAAAAAGATTTTGGAAAAAACTATGCCAGAACATGTATCGGACGAAATTCTTCAATGTTTCGAGCTGTCGATGATTTCAATTCTATTCCTGTGGAAATGTTAAAAATGTGCCATGACCTCAAAGAGTTTCTTAACTTCGGTAATTTCTTTTTCAAAGTAAAAACAATATCGATTCCAAATGTAAATATATAGCTTGATATATCGGGGAATGAATCTCAACTGATCTTAGGTTAACCCTTTAATTCATCTATCTCCGAGCTTTCTGCCTATCTTCACGGAGCTACAATTTGGAGATAAATGAATTAAAGAGTTAACCTAAAATCTATTGAGATTCATTCCCCGATATATCAAGCTAGATAAACTAATGTTTTCTTTTTTTCATTTTTTTCTTTTACAAGGCTGATATAGAATATTGTTAAGGGGCAGTATCACCTTTTGAATCGTGGTAAATCTCCATTCAAAAGTGGTCTCTTTATTTCACGAGTAAGTACCCTAATTCACGACGCAGAGACTTGATTTTTTTTTAAATTGAAGTTGAAGAACGTCCCGAGGGCAAATAGTTTCTTTTTTTTCGATTTAATTAGTTTTTCAATCAAAAAAAACAGGGTAATCAATAGATCTGGGGTTATTGAATATGTTTTTCGTTTTTCATGAGTACAAGCTATATTTTTGAACTAATCATCATGAAAATTTTTGTAGTTTATGAAAGATTAAATTGCCGAGGGCAAATAGTTGCGTTTTCCAAAAAATGATGAATAACTGTCGGAAAAAAATTATTAAGTGTAGTTTCCAAAACGCTGAAGTTCAACCTGTTTTTTTTTAATTGAAAAACTAATTAAATCGAAAAAACCGCAACTATTTGCTCTCGGCAATTTAATCTTCTATAAACTACAAAAATTTTCATGATGATTAGTTCAAAAATATAGCTTGTACTCATGAAAAACGAAAAACATATTCAGTAACCCCAGATCTAACGATTACCCATGTTTTTTTGATTGAAAAAATAATTAAATCGAAAAAAAGAAAACTTTTTGCCCTCGGGAAGTTCTTCAACTTCAATTAAAAAAAAAATCAAGTCTCTACGTCGTAAATTAGGGTACTTACTCGTGAAATAAAGAGACCACTTTTGAATGGAGATTTACCACGATTCAAAAGGTGATACTGCCCCTTAAGGATCAGGAATAAAAGAAAATTAATTTTTGCAATTCGCACCCATACAAAATCAATGGAGACCAATTCACAAAACTAATATCAGAAAGTGAAAACATCTCTGACATTGATTTCATTCCAACATTCAGAACTGCTACTTAGGCGGCACCAACCCGTGTAATTTCCGAATAACGAAATTACGACGGAATCTGAGGATTTAAGGCTAGTCAGAGATAATCTCTGGGCTAGTGGAACATCCTTTTCACCTTCTTTGGAACGTTTCCAGATAGGCTAACTGGCGTGTTCGGAAGTTACACGACAGCTGAGCCTTGCGTGTCTTCCGCTGTCTACTCCAACTCGCCCTAAATTGGCTTTAATTGGAACGTATTGTTGACCATTTCTGTTTCGGTCAAAACAAGGCGAGAATTCGCATGGACAACGGCGAACATCGAAGTGTGTTGAACTTTGATCATTTTATCATCTTTTTACAAAAATTCTCACTCAAAGATACGAGGATATATTGAAAAATTGTTAGTCTACTATAGAACCAAACAAAATTTCAAGGTCAAAATATTTAATTACTCAACATATTCTCCTCTTTATTGAATACATTTATTACTGCGAACCTGCAACTTCTCTAGACCTTTGAAAAAAAAATTTCTTCTTGCTCTGCAAACCAGTCCTCCACAGCTTTTATTACCTCCTCGTTGAAAGAAAATTTACGACCTTTTAAACTTTTTTTTTAGTTGAGAAAAGAGATGATAGTCGGACGGAGCCAAATCTGGTGTATAAGGGGGGTGTTCTAGTAATGCTAACCCTAAATCACGATTTTTTTGCATGGCAACATGAGATTTGTGTACTGGGGCGTTGTCCTGTAAAAACAAAATACCTTCGGATAGTTTTCTGCGTCTTTTTTCTTTAATTTTTTCCCGTAGAGTGGTCAGTAATGTCGAGGAGTAACCTCCAGTTATTGGTCTACCCTTATCCAAAAAATCAATCATTATTACTCCATGGCAATCCCAAGAAACTGAAGCAAGAACTTTGCCAGCAGATTCTTGGACACGAAACTTCTTAGGTCTTGAAGAACCAGAGTGTCGCCATTCCATCGATTGTTGCTTTGTTTCTGGATCGTAGAAATGTACCCAAGTCTCAACAATAGTAACAATTCGTTCTAAGAAGTCTACATCGTTTTCAGATCGAGCACAGATCGAACGCGACCCTTGCACGCTTTTGGTCAACATTCAAACATTTGAGGATCCATTTTGCAGAAATTATTTTCATGTCCAAATTGACGTGAACTATATGATGAACGCGTTCGTATGAAATCTTCAGTGCTTCAGATATCCGTTTTAGCCCAATTCGACGGTCTGATAACATCATGTCATGAACTGCATCGATATTTTCGGGGACTGACACAGAAACTGGCCTTCCCGATCGGTCATCATCTTCAATGGAAAATTTACCTCTTTCGAAGCTTGCAGTCCAATTTTTCACGGTCGCATACGAAGGACATTGATCACGAAGGGTATTAAGCATATCTTCGTAAATCTGCTTACCTCTTAACCCTTTTAAATACAGGTACTTAGGTGATGATGGCTCGATACTCCAATTTTTCGATTTTTACAATTTGGGTGGAAACCTTTTTTTGTTTTATTTATTGCGTAACTCTAGTTTACTTTTTTGACGTCGAACAATGACAATGACACTTCTAATAAGTTGTTGTCCGTTGATATGGTATCACAATATTTCGTTTATGCATGGAAATGATCTAGGCTTACTAGATATCAATACATCCTAGTATTTTTTTGAATTCGCGAAAAAATCCAGCAAAAAGGGCAATTTTAAACTCGATGAAACTTTTTTCACAGATATCCTAGCCGTGATGTAAATATAATAATCAAAAGAGGAAAAGGTCAATGCAAAATAGCTTGATATTGATATTTTACATAATTTCTCCATTTCTCCAGGAAAATTAATCGAACTTTGACATTTCACCTATAAAATCACCCAATTTGCAGACATTTATTGATGAGGATAACTATGTACCTAATACGTAGATCTAGGGGCACTACTAGTTTATCTTATTAAATCCTGTTTTCGAGTGACATATTATACAGGGTCTTTCACGAGGAACCTCACCCATATTTATACAGGAAACTACTGAAAGTATTTTCATGAAATTCAGCACTTATAAGTATTTCACGATGCTGATGAAATCTAAAATATTTTCAAGGCATGAGCACCTCCGGTTTTTCCGGAAATGACGTCAACTTCCGTTTTTCAAATTAGAACAACATTTTTTAATTGCAGAAATAGATTCCTTAGAAAATTTCAAGTTATTTTGATGTAACATTTTTCAGTTTTGTTTGGAAAATTCTCTCTGAGCAGGAAAATTCGAAAAAAAAATCGAAAATAGAGCTCCGCTGAAACAAGAATAGCTCCGAGGTTTTTGGATGGAAAATTTTAATTTTTTTGGGATTTTTCAAGATGTAATATTGATGTATCCACTTTGAAAATCGAAATCGCGATTCATGATACATGGGGTGAAAAAATCGCTTTCAAAGTTAGGGATGACAAAATCGTGAAAAATCAATTTTTTCAAATTAGAACCCCATTTTTTTAAGGCAGATATTGAATCTACGTTAAAAAATAATGTGAGTGTATGCATCACACCCTCGCCCTAAAGTGGATATTTTCTGAGTTATTCACAAAAAACTGTTTTTCGTCTTGAATTTTCAGCTATTTCTTTTCCCTTCACGCCAAAAAGATGAGAGAGCAACGCACGAAGCATTCCTGAGACGTATAAATAAATGTCTAGAAATCAACGGTCAAAACTTTGAGCATCTTCTCTAGTTATAACTGCGAGAGTTTGCCATGGTTCACCTAATAGTAACTTGAAGTCGGTTTCAAGAAGGGGTGAAAAATCTACAGCATGGTTCAAATAACAGTTCCTGAAAATTTCATCTTTTTGGCGTGAAGGGAAAAGAAATAGCTGAAAATTCAAGACGAAAAACAGTTTTTTGTGAATAACTCAGAAAATATCCATTTAAGGGCAAGGGTGGGATGCATACACTCACATTATTTTTTAACGTAGATTCAATATCTGCCATAAAAAAATGGGAATCTAATTTGAAAAAATTGATTTTTCACGATTTTGTCATCCCTAACTTTGAAGGCGATTTTTTCACCCCCTGTATCATGAATCGCGATTTCGATTTTTAAAGTGGATACATCAATCTTACATCTTGAAAAATCTCAAAAATGAAAATTCTTGTTTCAGCGGAGCTCTATTTTCGATTTTTTTTTCGAATTTTCCCGCTCAGAGAGAATTTTCCAACCAAAACTGAAAAATGTTACATCAAAATAACTTGAAATTTTCTAAGGAATCTATTTCTGCAATAAAAAAATGGTGTTCTAATTTGAAAAACGGAAGTTGACGTCATTTCCGGAAAAACCGGAGGTGCTCATGCCTTGAAAATATTTTAGATTTCATCAGCATCGTGAAATACTCATAAGTGCTGAATTTCATGAAAATACGTTCAGTAGTTTCCCGTATAAATATGGGTGAGGTTCCTCGTGAAAGACCCTGTATAGGTTACAGTAAGTTTAAGAGCCCCAGCTTTATCTTAATCGGGTTCAGGGATCCTCAGGTAAGTGTGGATACAGCTAAAGAACCAACAACATTATTCTCGATGACACCACTCAGCACCGTTGTTACCTTTTACCGGCGGCTCTTAAAACAATCGGACTTCCGCAAAAATGAATTATTCCCGCAAAACGTTTAGTCGGACCGGAAGCACGGCGTCATGAAATATTCATCCTGGTTCCGGACCTGGCTCCCGAACGCCCCCGTATCGACGACGACTAGACGCACCTGTTGCCTGGCATCAGCAGCCCAACCCCAAACATTTTATCGACGGAATTATACGGTAGAAATTACACCCCACTCGCGTACACCCGGGCATCGCTATTTTAATGAACTCCGAGTACGTGATGTTCGCTCTTCTTGGTTCATCAAATTTTCAGGAGAGACGGGAACTCCGGGAAATCGAGGCGGGACTTTGCGGGAGGAGGCATTGAATGCTCGGCGATGAAGATATCAACGGTGGTTCGATTTCCGATCGAGGAAACCCTACGAACTATCTGGGAGAGGAAATGGGCGATTTAGAGAGATGACGAACGTTTCTTACATTTTTCATTTGAGAGGTTCTGCAATAAGAGGTGTTATCATTCTATGACAGCCCGTCGATTCGATCTTTATAAGTTGGTAGTTGTTGGAGAGATGCAGAGAAAGAACTAGAATCATGGTGAATAGTGGCAGGTGGGCTCTAAGAACATTAAATTGAATACCTCGTGAAACCAAGAGAAGTAGTGTACCATTCCAAGTTTGTAAATCCTAGGAATATTATGAAAAAGAGAAAAGGGGCAACCCTGCTCTGAAGAGCTGCGGGTAGAATTACGTTAAAGGGGGTTTTATACTTATATTTTTGGCTTGTGATGTGATCGTCTAGATTGGTAGAACTCTATGTTATGTCGTAGTAATTCAGATCCCTAATAACTCAGATTAGTGAAATATAGGATGGGAAATAATGAGGTAAAATAGATAAATAATACACTAGATTGGACATAAAGATGGAACACGAGCCTTTATTCGTCCAGCACCATAGTTCGGGGAACCATAGTCATATGAAGGAAAAACGAACGAGAATCAATTGAAACTCAAAGCAAAAAACCTTCTAGCATTACAGATGATACGTTTACAATCCATAGAACAATTATTAATAAGACGAGCACTGGTGATATGTACAATATGGAGCTTTCCTATACTCCGGTAAGGTTATTACTGGCACAATTATGATAAAAAGCAGAATCCAATACATCCAAAGGTTATAGGCATATAGAGTGTGTCACTTTATTGTTGCGCAGCGCTTTTACAGCTCCATGTGTAAGAATCCTTCCTTCCAATTGTGTGTGTGATTCTATTCGCGTTGGTTTGGAAGTGGACAATAAACTCTTTAGTTTCCTGTTAACTGATGAACGGTGGACCCGGGGCGAAGCAATCCGGCCTAGGATACCTTCCCGGCTCGCCAAGGCCAATGACCAAGGCTTGTTTTACTGAGGATGTTCGTCTACAGAACTCTCAGAGGCAAGTCTCCTCCACGATGCTAGGGAGGATGTTTTCCTTAGGCACAGGCGATGTAAACAGTTTACCTTAGACCTCCAAACCATGTTTTCCCTGTACGTGAAATATTATACTAAAAGCAACAACTCCAACGCCTATACCATAATGTCGAGTGAATAGTTAAATGTGCAATAGGCCTTACGAACAGTATAAATATATTCCAAATGGGTTGGTAGCAGAACAGAGTTCCACAATATTCAATAGAAATGCAATAATAAGATACAATAAGCTTACATGAGATTAGATCCTGTGAAATGAAACAGAGTACATACCAGATAACAAGGAAGCGTCTTTAAAATATACTAAAATGGCGGATTCCTAGAAGAGGAACTCCATTTCAAAGGAACACTATTGTGAACCAGAATGAAAGTGAAAAAAGACAGCAGCAGTGTGAAAGTGAAGTAAAAGAGGGCCCTTCCATTCGTTGTCGTTTCGGAGGTTAGTTTTACTTCCACAGAATCGTATTTCTTCGATGGTCACAGAAGAACGAGTTTACTTCATGGTGGATCTTAGATATGATTAAAATCTCCTATTTATAAAGATGCGAATTGCCTAAAGTATTGCTTGAAGTCGTACTAATATTCATCATTCATAGAATTATAACATAATATCAAATAAGTTCATTCAACGTAGTTCCACGTTTCGACAATAGACGTTGCAAAGTTGGAAGCCATGAAGTAGTCTGGCAACGGTGCATTTTATTTTATCGCAGGGTAGGAAATTCGGATATTTTACAAGATGGCACTTAAAAACTGGCTGAGTCAAGCCAGAGATAGACAAATATGGAAGAGTATGAAGGAGGCTATTATTCAGGGATGGATGGTGAATAGCTCAAAATGGAAAATAAGGAGAAGTGGTTGGAATGTTCCTGGAATTCATTCCTTGCTACTCTTTAAAATTCTTAATTAGCGCTTAGGACTAAAATCTCGCTTATATGCTGGATGGTCCCAAAGCTCAGTTGAAGATGGGAGTGGATTATACAAAAACGATATTATTAAGGGGCGCCAAGTGATTTAATATTCACATCCAACACACTTGCTCTAGTTTCCGAAAATCACTAAATAAATCTAGATAAATGATCTATAACAATAATTCTAAAGGGGGAGTAATTACCTCGAGGTTCTTATATAGCGCTATATATGGCTCACACTGTATATATAAATAAATCATACAATGATAGCAAATTATGTGTGAAATAATGTACAGAAACCTTATGAGGTTCCAATCAAAATAACTTAAATAGGTCTCATACGTTAACCTAATAGTGATAAGACTTGATAATAATACAAGTATTATCTGACTTAAACTTGATGAATACAGCTCGATATCAGCGCTGATAAATTCCAGAAATTGATGATACGACCCTAGTAAAGTTCCTCGATCCGAAGGGAAAAGGTAGTGACGATTTAGAACCTCCACGATGTTGAAATCACCAGAAGGTATCTGACGGCAGCAGTACTGATTTTCCTGGGGCTGATTCGACCCGGTGACTCATCAATCGACAATAGATGTTGCAGATATTCCAGCGAAACCACTGAAATGTCCCAGAACAAGGACCCTATGGACACAAATTCAAAGAAATCAAAATGGCGAACTCGCCAGTCAGGAATACCTACCTCTTTCAAAGGGTTCTTTCAGTACCAAATTAAGTACAGTTTCCTCACTGATTATAAATGAGAAAACTTCACCGAAATAGAGTTCCAACAGAATATTGATCCTGGTTCTAAAATAAAAGACACAAATTGCACGAGACAGAATTGAAGGAATGGTTAATCTCACCTCTCAATATGGTAAATCCCTTTTCAGGCACAGTAAGATCAGACAAAATCCTCCAAATAAGCTCTGAAGCTAAACGAAATAATCCCACTGTATATAACGTTTTCGAAATTCAAATCCCAAAATCAGGTAAGTATCAAAACTCCTCGACATTCGAAAACCACCATTAAATTGAAGAATGTGCAGAAAACAACCATTCCACAAGTCTCCACGTGAATCAAATTCACCTATCACCGTACTTCAGTTCCGAAATCCTCAATTAGAATCCCTAACCAACATATCCTCATCCTTGTCTCACAAATCGAAAATTCCAAAATTCCATCTCGTTCCCACACCGCAGGCGATACAACAGGTTTCCCGACAAGAAAACATATTTTCCGCCAACTTCGTCGTAATACAGTGGCGTGACCAAGATCAGGGATCGGGAAATCAGCATTCGCCAATTCAGGATACAACAACATACAAACATCGTCAAATGTCATGCAGCCTCTGCGTAGACGGTAGAATCCACTACTTGCTACGTGGATATTTGAACTACTGACCTACAACCAGTTAAATATGATAATCCAATTTGAATTCAATTACCCAGATCTAATAAGATGTCTAGGGTGACCCTTTCAGCGATTCATGTCATTGATATTAATAACATAAGCATTTAATATACAGGGTGTCTCAAGTTCGAGTGCCTATTAGATGTTTCTGGAGAACTGAACATATTTGAAATCTGAAAATTGGTATTATGATATTGTTCGAAATTCTCTATAGACCTAAAATATTTTTGGAGCCTGAGCACTTCCGGTTATACAGGGAGTGAAAATGAATTTGATCAAGAACATACAGGGTGAGTCTTTGACTTGTACATATATTTTAACTAGATTCCTCCCATCAAAAGAAACACTTTTTTCCCATACCATTTTTCAAAATTCGGTTCCGTTTGGAAGATACAGGGTGTCAAAAATCCATGAAATTAACACTTTTCTTTCCATATATTCGGAACCGATATTTCGAATGAACTGAATTTTGGTTTACTGTCTACTCTATTCATGGTGCATACGAGTATTCCTCAATTGAAATTTATTTCATATTTCTCCTGGTAAAAAAGTTACAGTATAGTCGACTTATAAATTCACGCAAAAATACTATGAAACCACTTGAAAAAGATGAACGGTTCACGTTTTCGAAAGAATTGATTATTTTAAAAAACAAAAGTATCCTTATATTTTTTCAATAAAACGCGTCGTTCTCAAGTTATTCCTAATTGTATAAGATTGAATTAGAGGAAAAAATCATGAATTTCAAGAATTATCTGAATGCTGTTCTGAGTAAAATCTCATCGAATATAATTTTTTTTTTCTGGTCTCTCAACAAGTTACCAACGTTGTCAGAATGTTTATCAACTTTGTCGAGACTAAAATCTCTATGATGAAAAAACGTTTGATGTAGAGATATGTAATAATAAAATTCTACATTCGTGGGACATAAAATTGAATTCTAAGAAGCATGAAATTATTTTATAGTCAGTTTCTATTTAAAATTCATTGTTACCGGTCCTTCAGCAAAATATCTATCGAAACAATATAACTCGACACCAGAACGACACTACTATCACATCAATTCACTGAAATTCATTTACATAATCATCACATGTTTGCTTAGAATATTTGTTTTATATTCTAAGCCTTTTTGCTTCATTCTCTGTAAATAAATAAAGAGTGAACTTCTTCTATGGGATCACTGACTAAAGTTTTAGGTTGGACTGGTTGGAGCACAGAACAACGGTATTGCGTCACGGCTACAATGGCTTCATCCACGCCGTGGATTCCACGGCCTTCTGAAGGGAACGTAGCGCTATATTGGCGAGAATCAGAACTACTCTTTTGGCATTTTTAAAAAGCAACGCCTAGACGCCTTTAGCGATTGTGATAGTTCATGCGCTAACGATAGGGGACGTACTGCTTTCTTGAGTTCGCATTGTTTGAAGAGAAAATCGGCAATCTGGCATCGTCTTCTCTAGAGTTCTGTGGGTGAATTGAATATCTGCACAGAGGATGGGTATGGTTAGGTCATTGACACCGAAACATATGACTTTGGTTAATGGAGTTGGGATAGGTTAGTGAGAAACCAATTTTTAGGAGATCGTTTTAGAATATCGAGGAAATATGAACAAATTATTAGTGTCTATAAACTAATCTTCAGGATAATCGAAGAAGGAACTTATTTTGGTGTGAGAAATATAGCTTTTCATACAGCCGAAATGATCGGACAGAACTAAGTGTTTTGTTAGGAAATATCGTGTTTATAACATTCTTATTCAAATAAGGTTAGTGCTTGAGTATTTTTTATATGTATCACCCAGAATATCTAATAATCACATCAATTTCAATCGAAAATTATGAACTTTGAAGTGTTTGCAGAGAATAATATCAGGCACGTACTTATGCCGATTGATTTTGTCGAATGGCTATATCTCTTTAACAGAGCCGAATTCGGAAAAATGGAAAATGAAAAAAAAAATTCCTTTGGCCTCAAGAATCTACAGTTAAAATATATGTACAAGTCAAAGACTCACCCTGTATAAAATAAACTGCTCCACATGAGTTAGGGATATCGACTTAAATTGCAAAAAAATATAGTTAAAATAAGATTTTTGTGATAAAAATTCATATTAATATGATTTCAAGTTGCAAATTTATTTTAGCCTGTTGGTCTGCAGCGTATAAAGGGTGGTTAAGAAAAATCGAGTAAAATAACGAAATTTTATTCCCAGAGAATTCAAGCATTTTGAGACTATACAATGTATGGCCTCCACGGGCATCAATAACAGCTTGACATCTTCTTTGCATACTACACACGAGGTTGTTGAACATTTCTTGAGGAATTTGGTTCCATAAACGGGGTAGAAGCTCTCTCAGATCATTTAAGGATTCATGGGGTAGGTTGATGATTATCTTATCCTCTTTGGAGTATATCCCATGCATGTTCAAATGTTGCAATTCAAATCTGGTGAGTGAGGAGGTAATGGTAAATGTGGAATACCAAGCTCCTCGCGCGCATTCTCAACTATGTCTGCACGGTGCGGTCTAGCGTTATCGTCTAGAAATTGAAAAGTTTCACCAATAGCAGCGTGAAAATTTGGCACAACATTGTCAATGACATGCTCCCTATAGTGTAAGGCGTGTTCCGAGGACAAATGTGTAGATCTGTGCGCCTGTTGAAACATATCCCGGCCCATACCATAACAATACCCCCTCGGAATGGATGGACTTCTTGGACATAGCGACGATTACGGGGTATGCGTGGGATTGTCCATACCCTTATTCTTCGAGAATCTGAAAATCGGCCATATCTGGATTCATCAGTGAAAAGGACACTATGCCATTGATCGTTCCAATTGATATGTTGCCTTGCCCATTCCAGTCTTTGACGCTTATGGTCACGTGTTAATGGAACTCCTCTTAATGGACGTCTAGAACCAAGATTCACCTGTCTCAAACGTCGTCTGATGGTTTCGATGGAATCTGCATTTTGAAGATTATTCCGTAGCATTCTACACGTATAGATGTAGGGTTTCTTCTCGCCGAAAAGGGGAGGAAACGATCCTGAACAGGTGTTGTTTTTCGTCGCTCACCAAGCCTTGGTCTTTCCAACACGGAACCTGTCTCCCTGAACCTATTCCAAAGTCGAGATATCACAATTTGGCTGACTTGGAGCCTTTCCGCTACAACAACCTGAGTTAGGCCACCCTGTAGCATTCCGATAGCCCTATTAGCCTCAGCGTTTGTTAATTTACGTCTTGGCATTCTCAGAAAACTCGTTTCAAATCGAAGCCGTTGATAAACTGACTTCATTTCAAAATAAGAACATTATGAAGCATATGCAAAGAACCAAACTTCAGAAAAAAGGCGACCAGATTGACGAAATGTCTCATACTGATTTTTATTGGATCGATTCAAGTTGTTATTGAGTTTTAAATGATTTTAAAGTGATTTTCTCGAAGAATACATACTTTTAAAAAGGATTAAATACGATATCCCTAACTCTTGTGGAGCAGTATACAGGTTTGGGATAAAGTTTGGCACCAAATCAATATCTTTAAAACGAAAGGGGCGATATTTTTGAAATTTGGCAGCTGAGTGAAATGGACCACAATGCATTTGATGAGCATATTTTCATTAATGAGATACTTCCGGTTTAACCGGAAATGACAAAAAAAATTTATTCGAATGGGACACCCTGTATATTTCTGCAGATTCTGAAAGTGCACCTTGTTTCGGATCTGTCCATATCGGGTTCCATTTAAAAATTCTCTGTAAAAAAAAGAAATTCAGTCTAGTTCAGTCAGTTTGAATAAAAAAAATTGGTCATTTCTGGTTAAACCGGAAGTATCTCATTAATGAAAATATGCTCATCAAATGCATTGTGGTCCATTACTCTCAGCTGCCAAATTCCAAAATTGTCGTCCGTTCCGTTTTAAATATATTAATTTGTTACCAAACTTTATCCCAACCCTGTATTTCCATACAACGCACAGTTTATAGGACTGGCTCATCCGCCATTTCGCAACCTACATATTCTATCATTTTTAGAGATCAGCAGTGTGATTAGGTACTGAAGAAACAAACCTTGATTGAAAATTGATTTTATGGTTTTCCACCTGTCGGATCCGACCCTGAGTCACTCCCTGCATATTCCCTAACGCGTGTAGGAGTGGTCATACATCCAATTCATCCCTCATTGCACAAGAAGTGAAAAAGCGCTCTGACATTACGAATTTACGAGAGTAATCACACGTGGAGAAGCGGGAAAATAACGGAAAGGCCTCATCCAACGCTAGCATCGAATTAGGCCAATCTTGATCTAGGAATATTCGGTAACATTTTTCCGTCGGGGACCGTTTCCACTCTTTCATTTCCTCCCGTTCCGTTTTTATTCGGAAAGTTGAACGCTTTGACATTCGAGCCGAGTTCCACCTGGATTTTCAGCGCCGTTGGAAACATTCACTAATTAATGCTCGAATGAGCTATCTACGACTGGATTTCGAGTACGCTCGACGGCGTAGTTTTATTTAGGTTTCCATAAAAGTGACTTCCAATTACACGGCTTTCTTGTCGTTCGAAATGAGAGTATTTAGGCGAAAATTGCAGAATCAGTAGCTGACGTTAGCATTTTGAATTCTCCGTTTCATTGTTCAACGCTATAGTGACAACCTTAGACCATAGGACTTTCGTTGAATTTTCTTATAAATAAACTCTCAATAAAAATGAAAAGATTTTTAGATTGAAATGTAACTATACTCTATTCACAATTATAAAATCACAACTCTGGCCTTGGAAATTTGACACATTCCACTCTGTATCGAAGTTATGACGTTTTTCAAAATATTTTTATGTTCCAAGTCAACACTATGTTGCCCTTTCTACATTCTTAGCGTATTTCTCAGAATGTGAATTT
Source organism: Adalia decempunctata (assembly GCA_951802165.1). Taxonomy (NCBI): domain Eukaryota; kingdom Metazoa; phylum Arthropoda; class Insecta; order Coleoptera; family Coccinellidae; genus Adalia; species Adalia decempunctata. Next base: position 1,206,743 of record OX637695.1, on the reverse strand, counting down.
ATTCGGAAAATGAATGAATTGGAAAAGATGTGTTTTGGACGAAAATAATTAACGTTTATAAGAATTGATAGAAAGGATTCCTTTTCTAGTTATTTGCATGAAAAATACAAGAGATCACTGTTGAAACATATTATTTTTCGCCATGGAAGAAATGTTTATTATCCTCTTGGACTGATAGTTCAAGACTTGACGACATCAATTGTTGAATCAAGAATAATGGAACATTATATCCCTCTATTGGAATCCAAATAGTTGAAGGGAGTTCTGATGCAAGAGGAACTTTTTCTTGTAACATAACCTTAATAGCTAACTTAATAAAAATAAAAGTAGAAGATATACATTTCATTCATTTGATCTTATGAACAAGGAGTAAAATATTCTGACTGTATAGTAATTTATTAGTTTAAAAAATATTCATATATTACAACCACAGTAGATAGGTTTGTAAAAATAAAATGGAATAGGTCAAACATATGCTTCATATTTATCATTCACCTGTTCTAAAATAAGACACAAACTCCTCCACATTATAGGGTCCTCACAGCATTAAAAGCTTGTGTCTCTTTTGAAAGAAGTAGCACTAGATATAATATATTCTTTCGATTAAGAGCAAATACCTACCGTTGAATGTTACATGCACAAATTTCTTCAAAATGGGCTTATACGAAGTGGTTCTTTTTCTGAAACGTGAAAACGATCAACAATAATCATTTAGAGACCGATGATGGCAATCCAAAACCCGTTCACTTACGAGAATCGTGCAATTTCATTCTGCAAGTTCTTTCCTCATAATTCCTCGAAAATCCTACCTGCACCATATTTTCCGGTCGCTTTCGTGAGAAGATCGTATAAGGAAGCCTTTTTTGTCCATTTACACATTCCAAATACATTTTGAGCACCAAAAACGATACCGAAACTAACCAAACTACTGGGAGACCGGAATTTCGTTTGAAATCTTTCCAAACGGCCAGATACCTGAAATTCGTTATCAAGTGTAAAAAAGGCGATTAGTACTTACTTTTGCTTTATTCGTGCTTATAAATCGATTTTTGGTCCTATTCAAATTTGCCGTTTGTACCCATGTCAAAATATCATTGATACTTTTACTTTGATGTAAACAAAGAAACTGGCAACGCCGTTTTGTCATTAAAGATATTCTCTGTACGCGCACAGATTTTTTATCAGGTGCACCAATTCCTGAGAACGAAACCATGGCTAGAGTTGTGATTTTATAATTGTGAATGGAGTATATGTACCTAGGAGTCATGGAAGTCATGGTTTCGTTTTCAGGAGTTGGTGCCCCTGGTGAAAAGCACAGAACATATTATGAAGAAATGTCAGTGCGCGCACAGAAAATATTGTTGCCAGTTTCTTTGTTTACATCAAGGTAAAAGTATCAAAGATATTCCACATTTTGTTAGGTTCACAAATTGTTCGCAGATTTTTGGTATTTAATCGATATTTGCAGTTGAGTTTTTCGTCGAATATCCAAGATTAACGTATTTTTATTGTTTTTGGCACCAGTTTGGAGCGTGAGGACGATTTTCAAGACCATGACGAATGTTTACATTTCGAGGTTGAAAGGGTATACGGGAATTTCGTTGAAAAAGCTGTTATTGAGACAGATATCGCAGTAGATGGATCGGATGGAGCCTCGAGAGGTCGATTAGGATGATATTATTCAGGAAATTTGGCGATATCTGAGCAGATTTGCAAAAGTTAGGTACCTCACTAATGAGGTGGAACTTAGACCTAATTCTCCTATAAGAAACGCCTTTCAAAGGTCGAGATGGTGAAAAATGTATTCTTTAGATGTTGTTTGAACAAACGCAGCCGAGTTTTATATCGCAACATTGATTTTAAGAAAGTAATCAACAAAATAAAAATGACATTATTCTTGATTCTTGTAATTACCCATCAATTCATCTCATATCTTTGGTTGATTTTTTTTGATGAATTCTTGAATCAACAATTGATGTCGTCAAGTCTTGAACTTTCAGTTCAAGAGGATAATAAACATTAAATCTTCACAAGCATGCATATGAAAATTATGTGAAAGCAATGCAATTTTCTTCCATGGCGAAAAATAATATATTTCAACAGTGATCTCTTGTACTTTTCATGCAAATAACTAGAAAAGGAATCCTTTCTATCAATTCATATAAACGTTAATTATTTTCGTCCATCACATCTTTTCCAATTCATTCATTTTGCGAATAAATTCACATTCTGAGAAATACGCTAAGAATATAGAAAGGGCAACATAGTGTGTAAAAAAACTCGATATTTCGATTCAATATGCTGTTTCTTCACAAAATCCGCATCTTTTCTTCCTCTTCCTACGATTTTTGCCGTGGAGATACTCAGAAATCAACGAAACTCATACCTATACCTTATTCCCGGTTTTCAATAGAATATTCACCTTTCCAATTTGCCCTCCGCAAACGAACACAATATGACACTCCCACGTCGTATACGTTTCTCATAAAAGAGACCGAGATGATTTTGTGCACAAAGCGCATTTATTTTTCAGGATATGCCCTTATTTTCCTCGCCAGATTTCGTAGGAAACAAGTCGATGTGGGTTATATGTGGGACTGGAGTATGTGGGAAGTTTGGAGAAAGCAGGCGATCCGGAAAAGCCATATAGAAAATGAAGGATATGTAGAAAGCACTCGCATTCGAAATCATTGGCAGTTGCGTTCAAATATACCAACGCGAAATACGTATGTAGGTTTGTATGTTTTCATGCTAGGTTGGAAATTTTGTAATCTAGAAATTGAATGTGGAGAGTTCGTTGGAGGTATTGTTTACTTTTCGGGGGGAGGTGGGGTAATGGGACTCGAAATGGAAATGCGTGATCTATACTCGGATCTAAATATCAAAAATAAACAAATTTCAGTATTACTCCAAATCACAGAATGATTTCCAGAGAACTTTATGAATTTTCATAAAAACAGAAAGGGTAGGATTCATCTGAATTTATTTGATTTCTATACTCCATTCACTTTTATTTAATCACATAGGAGGTCATGGTTTCGTTTTCAGGAGTTGGTGCCCCTGATGAAAAGCACAGAACATATGATGAAAAGTCAGTGCGCGCACAGAAAATATCGTTAATGACAGAACGACGTTGCCAGTTTCTTTGTTTACATCAAAGTAAAAGTATCAAAGATATTCCACATTTTGTTAGGTTTACAAATTGTTTTTGGTATTTAATCGATATTTGCAGGTGAGTTTTTCGTCGAATATCCAAGATTAACGTATGTTTATTGTTTTTAGCACCAGTTTGGAGCGTGAGGACGATTTTCAAGACCAGGAAGAATGTTTACATTTCGAGGTTGAAGGGGTACACGGGAATTTCGTTGAGAAAGCTGTTATTTGGACAGATATCGCAGTAGATAGATCGAATGGAGCCTCGAGAGGTCGATTAGGATGATATTCTTCAGGTTTTCCAAGAAATTTGGCGATATCTGAGCAGATTTGCAAAAGTTAGGTACCTCACTAATGAGGTGGAACTTAGACCTAATTCTCCTATAAGAAATGCCTTTCAAAGGTCGAGATGGTGAAAAATGTCTTATTTAGATGTTGTTTGAACAAACGCAGCCGAGTTTTATATCCCAACATTGATTTTAAGAAAGTTATCAACGAAATAAAATTTACATTATTCTTGATTCTTGTAATTACCCATCAATTCATCTCATATCTTTGGCTTGATTTTTTTAAATGAATTCTTGATTAGGATTAACTATTGATGTCGTCAAGTCTTGAACTTTCAGTTCAAGAGGATAATAAACATTAAATCTTCACAAGCATGCATATGAAAATTATGTGAAAGCAATGCAATTTTCTTTCATAGCGAAAAATAATATATTTCAACAGTGATCTCTTGTACTTTTCATGCAAATAACTAGAAAAGGAATCCTTTCTATCAATTCATATAAACGTTAATTATTTTCGTCCATCACATCTTTTCCAATTCATTCATTTTCCGAATAAATTCACATTCTACGCTAAGAATATAGAAAGGGCAACAAAGTGTTGACTTGGAACATGAAAATATTTTGAAAAACGTCATAACTTCGATACAGAGTGGAATGTGTCAAATTTCCAGAGTGCCAGAGTTGTGATTTTATAATTGTGAATGGAGTATAGGTATAGGACTTTAAAATGCAGTGACGGCTCATGCACTTTATATGTGGTCGACCAGACCCAACATATACAGGGTGTTCCATAATTGAAGTTACAAATGAAAAGGGGAGATTCTATGAATCATTTAACTTTAACGGAACAAATAAAGATCCAATTTTGTTCAAGTTTTTTTCTTATATTATAGGTTGTTTTTTTAGAGTGATAGAAATTTCGACATGAATAACTGAGCTTCGACAGAAGGTAGAAGCCATGTTGTTTTGACATTTCTCTTCTGTAAGCATTGACAAATTATCATGGAAAGACTCACGCGGCAACAAAGTTAACAAATTGTTGAAATTTATTTTCAAAATCAGTGTTCTATTCGCCAAACTTATAGAGCTCTTCGTAAAATTTATGGTTTACATAATCGTCCATCAGAGCAGCTTATTCGTCGAAATATCGATAGATTTTGGACATTTTCTCTACTCGATGCAACAACAAGACAAACAACTGTTCGTAAACAAGAAAATGTCGCTGCTGTAAGTGATAGTGTTAATGAAGATCTTTTTTTGTTTATTTGTCCAAGTTCACAACAAGTTGGACTCTGTGCATCCACCACATGGAAAATTTTGCGAAAAGATCTTGGTCTACACCCATACAAGATCCAACTGATTCAAGAACCAAAGCCACTTGACCATAATGAGCGTCGCTGGTTTGCTGATTGGGCCCTGGAACAGCTTGAAGTTGATCCACTTTCTTATCGAAAAATTGTGTTACGTCATAAAGCTCATTTCGGTTTGAACGGCTACGTAAACAAGCAAAATTGCCGCATATGGAGTGAGAACAATTCTCAAGAAGTTCTACAGGTTCCATTGCATCCTGAAAAATGCACTGTATGGTGTGCTATACACTCTGGAGGCATCATCGGTCCATATTTCTTTGAAAACGATGCTGAAGATAATGTTACAGAGAATGGTGCCCATTACAGATCGATGATAAATGATTATTTGTTTCAAAATTTGAATGGTATCGACCGTGCAGTGTTATGGTTCCAAAAAGATGGTGCTTCACCTCTACTGCTACCGTATTTAACAATTGATTTATTGAAAGAAAGATTTGGCGGTAACATTATTTCGAGAAATGGTCCAATGCGACACAACTACAATGGATTATCTTCCTTGGGGTTATGTCAAATCATTGATTTATTCTGATAAACCAGAAGCAATAGACTTTTTGAAAGCCTACATAACTCGTGTAATTGCTGAAATAAGGCCTGAATTACTCAACAGAGAGGTCCAAAAGTGGTCTGAACGAATATATGCAGATAATTTTTTTTTAAACAAAAATGTCATAAAATGGCTTCTTTCTTAATTTAAATGTGTTTTATTTCAATTTAAAGTTCTGTTTCTCTAAGAAAAAAACACCCGATATTTGCATTTTACCAGGTATTCAACTGAACAGGAGTTCAATTTGATGTAATGATTTGTCAAAACTAAAAATGAATTTATTCAACACAGTATATGCTAGGTGAATTTTCAACTTCAAATTCAGAGTATTCAGGAAATACTCTAGATTTGAAGTTGAACCCGGGCTTGAAGGCTTGCATCGATATATTTGTTGGGTTTTCAAACAATTTTTATTTTTCTGAGGATTACGATAAAATCATTTAAAATTTTTTTCTCGAAATCTGTAGCAGAATCCATAAAGTTTAGTAGAATGACAAAGATGCTTTTTACAATTTATCCTTATTTTCGGTAAGTTTTTCCTAATGAAAGGTTCTGATGATGTGATCCTGTCGAAATTCGGCAGGGACATTCGAGCCATCACAACACGAAAAAAATAAACGAATATTATTCATATCGTTGGTGAAATTCGTAGGGAACAAACCGGATCAGCTCGACCAGACGAAATCCGTTTAGACGGAGTTTCGCCTTCCTCTAATTAAACGGAATAAATTACATATTTGGGCGGAGTTTGTAGAACAAACAGTTAATTAATTCCGACCAGATATGACCCTTATTTTCGTTCCGGGTCCCATCCGAAACAGCGCGCGGGCTATTGCGTTATCTTAATCCGGCGGGGATGTTTATCAGGGTTGGACTGCAAACAAGGTTTGGGGGTTGGGGATTAACATCATCCACCTACATACTAATCAAAGGTGTGGAAGGTATCGATCCGCCAAGACGGTGAATGTTATTATAGTCCCTGCGTCGAGGCCCCCACGGGTCAAATGGATGTAAATTTTGTTTGTAAGTCACCCGGAGGAACAACAGTTAATTTAACCATGAACCAGGTTACCTGAAAACTTTCCACATCGACACACTACGTCCGAATGTCGCACAACTCATGAAAGATCCAAAAACGAGAGCCTGCAATCTTCAAAAAGACCATCACACCGAAGTCATCATTACCTAGATAATTTTGTGTATAAAGATATGGAAAATGTAGTTGGAAACACTGGGGTTCCAGTACAAAATTCGAGCAGTCTTCTAGTCCAGTTGAACAGTGGAAGAATCGAAACCTCAGTGCGATTCGATATCGAATAAGCGGCTGGTCTAGTTTATTAGCAGTTTTGATCGTAGTGGGGATGCCTGGATCTCTGCTGCTCTTCGCGGATCGAATTCAGTCGCATTCCGAACTTGGATGCGATAGACCATACTGTTTGAAGATAAATTATATTCGGCGTGAATATGTTTACTGTCCAAGAGAAAATTCAAATAATAAAACGGTATTTCGGTGGTCAATCAATTGCGGAAACAATAAATTCGTTTTTTATTGTGTCATTCATTGAGGCAAATTAATTCCTCCGATAAGAGTGGAATAAAATTGTCGTATTCATTTTCAACGGACATGATAACACCAATCGCTTCGCGCGTTGGGAGTGTTACTGGTTGGGTGATTCCTTCCACTAATCTAATTCGATCCGAGATCCTAGATCGTTGCGCTCTGGCATCCCCACTACAAACTGCCATAAAACTAGACCAGCCGCTTATTCGATATCGAATCGCACAGAGATTTCGATTCTTCCACTGTTCAACTGGACTAGAAGACTGCTCGAATTTTGTACTGAAACCCCAGTGTTTCCAACTACATTTTCCATGTCTGTATATTCCATTCACTTTTACAAAGTATCCCGGTTGGCCATGATTTAGATTTATCTAGTTTTTTTACTTCAAACTGACGCAGGTTGGTATTCGTTAAATGTCAAATAATTCTCAGGGACGTTGCCTATGCTAATTTGTATACACTCTTTTTTAACTTTGTAAATGGAGTTAGTATTTTTAAGGTTTAAGTGTGACACAGGTTTCGTAGTAATTTCATTCTGGAGTTTGTCAAATTGTGCAAAAAGATATTCAAATGTCATCTGCAGGCTTATTTCTTGAGAAGTTTGAAAAGTGGGGAATTCCATAGGTCTGTCTGTTCGTTTGGAAGTTTTTCTGTCGGGTAAAGAGTACTTTTATTTCTAAAGAACTTTCACAAAGTAACGTACTATTCTGTCCATTATTTATCAGCATAATTTCAACACTCGATTCTTGATTTCCGTACAAGAAAAAATCATAACTGAATCTTCCAACCATGTTTATGTACGTGAAATAAACTCCTCCACATGAGTTAGGGATGGTGACTTGAATTGCAAAAAAAAATAGTTAAAATAAGATTTTTGTGATGAAAATTCATAATTGATATGATTTCAAGTTGCAAACTAATTTTAGCCTGTAGGTCTGCAGCATATACAGGGTGGTTAAGAAAAATCGAGTAAAATAACGAAAGTTCATTCCCAGAGAATTCAAGCATTTTAAGATTATCCATACAATGTATGGCCTCCACGGGCTTCAATAACAGCTTGACATCTTCTTTGCATAATACACACGAGGTTGTTGAATATTTCTTGAGGAATTTGGTTCCATAAACGGGGCAGAAGCTCTCTCAAATCATTTAAAGATTCTGGGGTAGGTTGATGATTATCTAATCTTCTTTGGAGCATATCCCATGCATGTTCTATGCAATTCAAATCTGGTGAGTGCGGAGGTAAATGTAGAATACCAAGCTCCTTGCGCGCATTCTCAACTATGTCTGCACGGTGCGGTCTAGCGTTATCGTCTAGAAATTGAAAAGTTTCACCAATAGCAGCGAGAAAATTTGGCACAACATTGTCAATGACATGCCAGACATGCTCCCTATAGTGTAAGGCGGTCATATCCCTAGGACAAATGTGTAGATCTGTGCGCCCGTTGAAACATATCCCGGCCCATACCATAACACTATACCCCTCGGAATGGATGGACTTCTTGGACATAGCGACGATTACGGGGTATGCGTGGGATTGTCCAAACCCTTATTCTTCGAGAATCTGAGAATCATCCATATCTGGATTCATCAGTGAAAAGGACACTATGCCGTTGATCGTTCCACTTGATATGTTGCCTTGCCCATTCCAGTCTTTGATGCTTATGGTCACGTGTTAATGGAACTCCTCTTAATGGACGTCTAGAACCTATATTCACCTCTCTCAAACGTCGTCTGATGGTTTCGATGGAAACTTGGACCCCATCTGCATTTTGAAGAGTATTCCGTAGCATTCTACACGTAGATGTAGGGTTTCTTCTCGCCGAAACGGTGATGAGATGATCCTGAGCAGTTGTTGTTTTTCGTCGCCCACCAAGCCTTGATCTTTCCAACACGGAACCTATTCCAAAGTCGAGATATCACACTTTGGCTGACTTGGAGCCTTTCCGCTTCAAAAACCTGAGTTAGGCTACTCCGATAGCCCTATTAGCCTCAGCGCTTGTTGATTTACTTCTTGGCATTTTCAGAAAACTCGTTGCAAATCGAAGCCGTTGATAAACTGACTTTATTTCAAAATAAGAACATTCATGAAGCATATGCAAAGAACCAAACTTCAGAAAAAAGGCGACCAGATTGACGAAATGTCTCATACTGATTTTTATTGGATCGATTCGAGTTGTTACTGAGTTTTAAATGATTTCACAGTGATTTTCTCGAAGATTACATACTTTTGAAAACGATATAATACGATATACCTAACTCTTGTGGATCGGAATATTTCCAGTATCAACAGAGAAAAAGTTTCTTCAACATTCGCCAGGTCTTTGGAATTATTGAATCCACATAATATTTTCTCAACTTCATTATTTTCTGGAATACATTTCAAAAGTGAATGGAGTATATACACTCCCGGACATTGAATAGCAGTTGCAAGCTGATTCATCTTCAAAATAGCTCTCAGGGCTGTCTAAATTCTCGAAGTGAGTTTCCAGATCGCCATTATTGCCGGTTGATAGTTAATCATTAATGGAAAGGTGGAACCCAAAGCTTTTCATGAAAGATTCCGAAGTTCGACTCTGAGCAAAGTTAATAAAACTGGATGAATAATTCATTTCGAATCCAAATAGACAGATATTGAATTCCAAGCTTGCTAAAGTGATTGATTGCTTACAAAGTTCTAGGTTGATAAAACAAGCTGTGGGAATATCGATTATTGTTTTATTTCCATAACAATTTCATAGAGTACCTCGTGAATAAATTATAGATCGAATGAAATCGAAAGTTTGGATAACGAAATAAAAAAGTTTCTCGGCGCAGTTCAAACTAACTAAAGGATGTTCAAATAAGAGTGCAAGATTACAGTGCTAAATAAAACATGGTTTTCGGTAGCAAAGTATTGAAATATTTATTGATTTAGAAAATATTAATTTGGGAATTATGCACGAAAAAAAATATCCTATAAATGACCGATGGTATATTTCATATTATGTTTTTTTATAAGAAAATTAAATTTGAAATAAAGATATTTACGAGGATATATTGAAAAATTCTTAGCCTACTATAGAACCAAACAAAATTTCAAAGTCAAAATATTTCATTACTCAACATATTCTCTTATTAATTCGATACATTTATTACAGCGAACCTGCAACGTCTCTAGACCTTTCAAAAAAATGTTTCTTCTTGCTCTGCAAACTAGTGTTCCACAGCTGTTATTACCTCCTCATTGGAAGAAAATTTACGACCTTTTAAACTTTTTTTCAGTTGAGGAAAGAGATGATAGTCGGACGGAGCCAAATCTGGTGAATAAGGGTGGGGGTGTTCTAGTAATTCTAACGAATTTTTTGCATGGCAACATGAAATTTGTGTACTGGGGCGTTGTCCTGTAAAAACAAAATACCTTTGGATAGCTTTTCGCGTCTTTTCTCTTCAATTTTTTCCAATAGAGTGGGCAGTAATGTCGAATATTAATCTCCAGTTATTGTCCTACCCTTATTCAAAAAATCAATCATGATTACTCCATGGCAATCCCAAAAAACTGAAGCAAAAACTTTTCCAGCAGATTTTTGGACACGAAGCTTCTTAGGTTTTGGATAACCAGGGTGTCGCCTTTCCATCGATTGTTGCTTTGTTTCTGGATCGTAGAAATGTACCCTCATCCATCCATAGTAACAATTTGGTTTAAGAAGTCTTCATCGTTTCCAAATCGAGCACAGATCGAAAGGGATACTTCTACCCTTGCAAGCTTTTGGTAGGCATTCAAACATTTGTGGATCCATTTTGCAGAAATTTTTCTCATGTCCAAATTGACGTGAACTATATGATGAACGCGTTCGTATGAAATCTTCAGTGCTTCAGATATCCGTTTTAGCCCAATTCGACGGCCTGATAAAATCATCTCATGAACTGATGAACTGCATCGATATTTTCGGGGACTGACACAGAAACTGCCCTTCCCGATCGGTCATCATCTTCAGTGGAAAATTTACCTCTTTCGAAGCTTGCAGTACAATTTTTCACGGTCGCATACGAAGGACATTGATCACCAAGGGTATCAAGCATATCTTCGTAAATCTGCTTACGTCTTAACACTTTTAAATACAGGTACTTGATGATGGCTCGATACTCCAATTTTTCGAGTTTTATAATTTCGGTGGACATCTTTTCTTTTAATTCATTGCGAAACTCTGGCTTACTTTTTTGACGTCGAACTCTACACTGACAATTCAAATGAGTTATTGTTCGTGGATATAGTATCGTTATATTTTGTTTATACATGGAACTGTTCTAGGCTAACTAGATATCAATACATCGTATCTTTCTATCTACATTTCTATCTATCTATTTCCACCGAACAATGGACGCACTTTACGATTAGTGGCAATTAAGCTTTCATCATTTTGACAATAATTTTTGATCATCAGGACGCGTTGTTCTACCGTGTAATGTTCCATGTTTACTAATTCCCATCTGTCAACTTTCAATCTGTCGCGTCATAACCAAGTGACAGTATGACTGTCAAACATGGAGCGCAATTGATTGAGGTCAAAGACTCTGTATACATATGAAATACCAAGCACAACGGGCGCATATTTTCGGAGATAGGTATAATTATTTTTTTTTATATTTCATTGAAGCTCGGTTCACCCCAACGAGAGCTATATCATGTCGGTGATGCAGGCATAACGCTCACAGCGTTAAATCTCAATTTTGTCCCGAGATATTCCCATTGTGAAATTCAATCTTTCACAATTATTTCCAAGCCGGAATTTCAGCAAACACGACGTTTCAACAGACGCGGGAACAATTTGAAATTTAATTGGAGAAATTTCGTTCGAGGGTGGAATCTTATGCCGGATGCGTATTTAATATAATTCAGTGGCGGAGAATTTCGTGTGGGTGATAACGATTCCTTGCACAGTACCGTAATTCCTCATTTCGAAAGGGGACGCTCTTAGCGCCACAGTATATCGCAATTAGGAGTACGGACCTGTGCAAGGAATCGCAAGAAGTAGGTAAAGGTTGATTAATTGTGGTTTTTCTGCATATTCCTCTTTGCCATAATAGAGTGAGTAAATTGTTGAATATGTAGATTGTACTGAATATATTTGTAGATTCCTGAAGATGATAATAAAACAGTTAGCGAAAGCTCGAACGAATTGAAAAGAGTCTTCTAATTCGAACCGGACTGTGTATCCCAATAAATCTGTTTTGCCTTATTCCTCTTTCTGAATATGTCTCAGACCAAAATAACATTTTTATTTGTTTCTCATTTGTGAACGTCAGTTTCCAAAAACACAATATTAATCAAGAAAGTTTATTTTATCAAGTCACTAACTTGTAAAACTGACAGTTAACTTGCAAAATTTTTACAAGTTAGTAGTATTATTCACATTAGAAAATTTTGTTTTATCGTCATATATGTTGAAAATCATGGTACAATTGTTATTTCCAGTAACACAGATTTTTGATGATGAAAGAGTTGATAATGATGATGAACCATCTGTTGACTCAGAAACTGCTGAACTCGAGGACTGCAGAACATTTGCTAGACATTTCGATTTTTTTGTTGACCGAATCATCGACATAACTCATCGCAATTTCGGTGCTCTTCCACCCTCCTGCACGCTTTAGTGCTAAAATAACTCCACCCGAATCCGCAACCATAGTGGCTCCAGTTCTGCGAAAAGAGTGGCCGGTGTATAACTCTGGGTCTTTTAAACCTAAATATTTCGCTATTTGCTTTGGGACACCACCAATAGTGTGCTGGCCCGCATTAAGGGAAATGCACTTTCCATGTCGGTATGTCAAAAAAAATCTTAGGCTTTCTGTTCCAGGAGGCCGAAGATTTACATATTTTCTGTATAACATGCAGGGCTTGAAGCTGCAGCCATCATCGGTTATGGTGAATCTTCTTGTTGTTAAATTTTTTTGTTTGCCGCAATGTCACAATAACGTATTTTCCCATATCTTCTACATCATTCATGTTTAAGGAGAGAATTTCGTCACATCGACAACATCCAAAAATCCCAAATATTGTTACAATTTCCGCCAGCAACCACTGGTCATCAGGAGTATGTAAAAGAAATTGTTCAGCCTCTTCTTTACTTAATACCTTGGCCTTTTTTGGCGTATAACGCTCATTTGTTCGTTTCAGAAACGCTATTATCTTTTGAAATCTGCAAATGACAACTAAACGTCATATTTTTCAATAAATTTTTTAAGGAAAACAAACCTGCGAACAGGGGCATTTTCTTTCATTTCCAAGCAGCTTTTCAGCATAGACCATTTTGCCCATAAAGTATTAGGGCTGAATCTAGCTGATAGTTGATTCAAGTAGACCAACAAAACATCTTCAGTTACCCCAATCACACTATTTTTGTTTTGCCACTTTTTGAAGTCGTCGTATTCTCGCTCGTACCTTGAAGCTGATTTTGCAGGTGATAAACTTGAAGCTACACTGCTGGCTGCCTCAATAATTTCTTTTGGTACATTCATTTTCGCTTTCGCCAAAACAAATGTAAAGAAAAATAAACAGACATGTTCATGGCAACGCTTCCATAGCTTACGACATTTGCGACAAATTATTGAGATTTTTTTGGAATTTATCTAACCTTTTTACAAATGAGAAACAAATAAAATATAAAACAATACACGCAAGGTAACGGGTTTTACTGGCTCAAGGAGGTAACTGACTCGCCTGCGGCTCGTTGTGTTTACATTCTTTTCCAATATTCTTGCCATTCATAAAACAGAATTTTCAAGGCCTTGCAGAAACAAGGGTACAATGTTGGGTTCTCTCCGAATCCCGAATCCTCTTTACGAGGTAAAATTACAAGAGCGTAGATAAGCTCGATAGCGATACTACGCAGTGTCTGAAATTCAGTCAGCTCATCGAAACAGATTAGAATTATACGTGTATAATGTACAGCTGAATTCAATGAAGCCCTAGAGACACTCGTTTATTGATGGTGCTTCACTAATACCTGGTAATTCAAAGCTGGAGATGTTCGGGTGAATTAATGCGATTTCTGAAGTGGAAATTGAGGTTAAATGGATGAGGTTGGCATTTCGTTGAGGCCACACAGATTGCTCAGGCAGAAACTAGACCGTTCGAATGTAGAAATGAAACAAAGCGGTTTGAAAACTCTTTAGTCATTGGTAGACAACTGTAACTAATAGTATATTGTTCAATTCGCGGTAATGGTCATAACACACGCAGATAAATTTTGCAGCCTGAGCCGTCATGACTTACACATTACCGTTCATTGAACAAAATACTTTTATCTCAAAAAATTGCATTTTTCTTTGAATGTCAAAATGAAACCACCCATTGGAAAACCCTTTATATCAAATTCAAGCGGGATCAGAACCTTAGTATTTCAGTTTCTTTGAAATTTTGCGTTACAAGCGAGATCCTTAATGGTACCATGACTTCTTGTTTACCCATTTCTTTCCTGAAATGTCTTTATCGGAAAGATCAAGAAAGCTTCATTGTGCGTGTTTCTTTTCCCGAACAAATAATAAGAAAGTGAATTCGGTATTCCCCATTTTTCATTCCGGTACAATGGATGCTTTCGACGACATTCCTCGGAAATAGCGTGAGGTTGTATCCGGTCATGCAAAAACGGTATCATAATTAGAGGCTACGCACGAATATTCTTCTTCTGGGTATTTGCCGAAGAATCTATCGGATTAGAAGTTAAGATATGAATCATTAGTGGATTTGAATATTGACAAGCTGAAAGAACTGAGGTCCAGAATACGAGGCTACCATAAAAGATATGATGAGGGCAGCAGCATCCATCCACGAAAGATAATGATTTTCTTTTGGTTATCGAGAAAAATTTGCAAGAAACTACCACCTTGAATAAATAAAGGATAATGATTCTGTATCATACTCTTGAAATCATTGAAGCAACTCACCTTTGTCTTGGGCAGTTAGAAGAGATGAGGAAAGAGTTTGTTTCAGTTTGCCGAAAGTAGTTCCGGTGTCGTTTGTATCCGTCGTTGCCGCTCCTGGTGCACCCTCCGTTGCCACCATCTGGAAAAACATATTTCAATGAAGAAAAATCGAGAAAGGCATGATTAGAAATTCCTTCCAACAGTTCCATTTCAATCAGTAAATAATTTCAACAGATATTGAATAGTTATTTATGATATGAGTGTTAAAAGTGACGTTTTATATTGTGAGTGAAAAAATAAAATCACTTTTAACACAAATACCATACAATGTTTTTTGTACAACTGCCCTATTTTGATAAGGAAATGGGCGAATTTGCAATGACAATAAACTTCAAAATGCATTTTAATATTCGAATAATCAAAAGGTTGTTGTGAATGGCAAACGTTGCCAACGTTATGATTACTAACAAATGAGAAAAAACGCTGTCATTTGAATTTCGTTCCTGTCCAATTTTCGTCTTTTAATATGTTTGTCGAGAGTCCAATTATTGATAAAAGTGACGATTTGGTTGTTCCTGTGGATATTGAAGAGTCTGCAAGAAGAGCAAATCTTGAACTCCTACCTAAAAAATCTGTTCAGCAGTACCATATTGCATATAACAATTTCCTGTCCTGTTGTAAATTGAAAAATGTAGAAGGGAACTTCAGTGAACCTGTTTCCCTGGCAAACTTAGAAGAAAAATCGAAAATATGGAGTTCATCAACTTTGTGGAGCTAATTTTCAATGATGAAGTCAAGCGCCCTTATTAAAAATGGTGTGGATGTTAGTAAATATTTTAAGGTAATAGCATATTTGAAACGGAAGAGTGAAGGATATCGACCCAAAAAATCTAAAATTATCACTCGTGAACAAGTTGAAAAGTTTATAAATGAGGCACCAGATGAAAAATACTTGATGGTTAAGGTTGCAACTATTTTCGGATTATTTGGCGCCTGTCGGCTTGAATAATTGTGTAATTTATCAGTGGAAGACATCGAAATAACGAATAAATCATTGGTTATACAACTTCCAAACACAAAAACGAAAGTCAGTCGTTCTTTCAGTATTATTGGGAAGTATGTTGACTATTTTCATAAGTACTTTGCACTGCGCCCTTCTGTCATCAAACATCGTCGTTTTTTCCTGAAATACATGAATAACAAATGCACTGCCAATCCAGTTGATATCAATACATTTGGGAAAATTCCATCTATTGTTGCCGAATTCCTCAAACTGTTCAATAGTTTTTCTTTCGTTTGATTTTCTACACTAGATCGCTATGCAACGCGAAACACGCAATTTGACCCAAGAGGAATGTACCCGAGCGGTAGTTTTGCGAGAAGAAGGGTGGACATACACAAGAATTGCAGAAAGGTTTGGAGTTTCCCATACAAGTGTGTCCATAATGTTGCAGCGATTCAGGGAGACAGGTATGAATGTCCGAAGACCAGGACAGGGTAGACCACGGGTAACAACTGCCATTCAAGAACGTTACTTCGTTGAGACAACGGTTTTCAACCGCTCGCCTCCTTCAAAATCAGCTTGAGCAAACTCATGAGGTGCAAATTAGCACTCGGACAATAAGAAATCGCCTCAGAGAATATGATTTAAGGCCTCGTGTCGCGGCAAGAGGCCCAGCTCTCACCCCAGCCCATCGAAGGGCGCGTTTGGATTTTGCGAGAGAGCATATCCATTGGGAAGAGGCCGATTGGGAAAGAGTTCTCTTCACAGATGAGTCTAGATTCTGATAAGTATATAAGGAACATTCTTTAAGAGCATGTAGTGCCATTTGCCCCATACATTGGTGAAAATTTCATTTTTATGGACGATAATGCCAGACCCCATCGTGCGCGCATCGTTCAGGAGTACCTTGAAGAGGTTGAAGTCTCTCGAATGGAATGGCCAGCAAGAAGTCCAGATCTCAATCCGATTGAGCAGGTTTGGGACAACCTCAATAGAAGGCTGAGAAGTTCAGAATATCATCCAGCTACTCTTAATGACTTAGGAATCCAACTCGGAGAAATCTGGAAAGGATTAGATCAGAACATTTTAAGATCACTCATTTTGAGTATGAACCTTCGTTTCCGAGCTGTGATTAACGCAAGGGGTGGAAATACCAAGTATTAAATCACTTATCAGCATTTCAGTATTTTGAAAATTGTTCATTTCTCTTCTTTCACATTAGATTCGGTGAAATCCTGAATTTTTCTTCCATTTAATGTGTCTTGTTTCGTTCAAAACCTTCCCGAGAGAACATAAAAAATAAGTTATAGAGTCAATGTAGAGTTAACTTTCATTAAAATTGAGATTTTCAGAATGTGCGTTAATTTTTTTGCGCAGTGTATAAATGAAATTCCATATGACCATAATTAAGGAACCCATAATTCCTTTTCCCTTCGATTAAATTTTCCGATCTCTGCCAGATAACTCTCAAAATTCATTATTACGTTTTCCACGCTGAGCAGGAATATAACATTATTATCCCTCACGTCCCATGTTTCGTACGCATTTCCATGTGCCCGCTGAACCGTGAGATGAACCCGGGAAACTTTCTGACTATCCGATTATCCGTCTAATGCTTTTCTTTCACTTCTGCCTATTGATTTCACGGCGATGAGAGCTCGTCGAAAAGCCAAACTTGGCCTTTTGAAGATTTATCGTGTACGCTTTTCGAATTTATAAGGATAACAATATATTAGAGCTGCTAGGAGTGTTGTCAGACATGAGCTCGAAAGTGAGCAATGTTCCTCGAACGAGGTTTTGATAATGACAAAGCAGAAAGTGTCACCGCTAATGGCGTGAATGAAAAATAACAATATGTAAATTTGATGAGACGGACGTGAAAATTGGAACACGGCACAAATGGGAGGAGATGACAACTCAATTTTATTAGCCGAAAAGAAACGGTGAAGAAACAGTGAAGTTTATGATATGGGTTATTGAGTTTGAATTCCATTGGAATTCGATAAAATCATAGAACCTCTGAAACCAAACCCGAAAGGCGAAAATTAAATTTGAAACGATAAAACCAAACATTCTTGGTTTATGGGAAGCTAACGGTCGAGCTTGGCATCAAATTTTGGGTTTTTGAGGCTTCTGAATTCGATAAACATAAATTCAGAGCCGTATCCAACAAATTATTCAGTTCCTCTTGCAGAATAGACTTTTTCAGAGCTTCCATTCCTCTGATCCCATCCTCACAAAATGTGAGCAACAAAATATTGTCAAGATTTTAATATTCCTCGTCAATCCTCCGTTGGAGTGTTTGAAAAAACACTCCAATTGTTTCTAATCCACTTATTCTTTATGTATGAGGTAATGTGTAATTTCAAAAGGATTTTGATGAGACCATTTCTTTTAGAAAAAAAATGTTTAGGTATGATTCATTTCGGTGTATTTCCCATTTATGTTTCGGCCGAGTTTAATTTCGCAGGTGAAGGACTTTATGCTTGCTCAGTTAATTAAACAAGTTTATTGCGGAATCAAAAAGTCGTTCATTGAGATTTATTGTATAGCACTCTAGGAAATGTGAAAAATAAATCTTGGAGAATTTATATTGAGCTCATTAAGCGGAGGGATAGCATCTTTTCCCGCCTACTATAGATTCTCATCAAACGTCTTCAAATATGTCATCTAAAGGGTGTTTTTTGAGAGTTTGGAAGGGAATGAAACAAAGATAATTTCTTTAAATTGACATGACATCAATTTCTTCTGGCATTATAATTTGTATATGATTTTTGTCATACGACCGCCACGGCTCTGGATCCGACATGGTCTATTCTGGAGGTCCAATTTTCGACTACTTTTTCCAATATATGTGTCCACATATATCGACGATAACGCAAAAATGATATATCGAAAAAATAAATGATAAAACTGATAAAATTCGTGACTTATGAAGGCTATATGGCCGAATTTGGTATCAAAAAGTAGGTTTTCGAGGTCGCTCCATTCAATAAAAAATATTTCAAAGCCCTAACTATCACCGTTTAGATTTTGACCTGTCAAGTAGCATTTTTTCAAAAATCGGAAATTTCAAATCGTCATAACTTCCATCCCTCTCATCGCCGCCAATAGTTATTTATATTATGATGATCAGCATAGTCCCAAGTATCTCTGTCCAGAATATGAGCGATCTGAAAAATTTCAAATTTTGGGTGAAAAATGACAAATGGGTATGACCCCCTAAAAACACCATATTTGCCAATAAAAAATATATTTGGGCAGAATCTAAGGTTAGTATTGAATCTGGAAGTTGTACCTCCTTTTCGAATCTTCAATAATAGCAGTTTTGTGGACCGACAGCATCCTTACCTTGAGTGGTGTGAGCTCGTGAACAGAACTCGAAAATGAAAAATCGAAAAATAAAAAGTGGAATATTTCATTACCTATGGGGGCTACATAGATGATTTTGGTATCAAAATGTAGGTTTTCGAGGTCGCTCCATTCAATTAAAGATATTTCAAAGCCCTAACTATCATCGTTTAGATTTTGACCTGTCAAATGGCATGTTTTCAAAAATCGGAAATTTCAAATCGTCATAACTTCCGTCCCTCTCATCTCCGCCAATAGTAATTTATATAATGTTGATCAGCATAGCCCCAAGTATCTCTGTGCAGAATATGAGCGATCTGAAAAATTTCAAATTTTGGGTGAAAAATGACAGAGGGGTATGACCCCTTAAAAACACCATATTTGTCAATAAAAAGTATATTTGGGTAGAATCTAAGATTGGTGTTGAATCTGGAAGTTGTACTTCCTATTCGAATCTTCAATAATAGCAATTTTGCGGACCGACAGCACCCTTTCCTTGAGTGGTGTGAGCTCGTGAACAGAACTCGAAAATGAAAAATCGAAAAATAAAAAGTAGAATATTTCATTACCTATGGGGCCTACATGGGTGATTTTGGTATCAAAATGTAGGTTTTCGAGGTCGCTCCATTCAATAAAAAATATTTCAGAGCCCTAACTATCACCGTTTAGATTTTGACCTGTCAAATGGCAGTTTTCGAAAAATTGGAAATTTCAAACTGTCATAACTTCCGTCCCTTTCCATAGTCAATCGAAGCAGATGCTCTGAACAGAACCATGATTTTTCATAATGATATTGCACAATTTGGAAGACTTCAGTCTATCCATATTGAAATGCTGAACCAAACTGGAAATTGAAAACCCGACAGCTGACAAAATGGCCGCCAGTTGAAATATAGTATACTCCATTCACAATTATAAAATCACAACTCTGGCCATGGTTTCGTTTTCAGGAATTGGTGCACCTGATAAAAAATCTGTGCGCGTACAGAGAATATCTTTAATGACAAAACGGCGTTGCCAGTTTCTTTGTTTACATCAAAGTAAAAGTATCGAAGATATTTTGACATGGGTACAAACGGCAAATTTGAATTGGATCAAAAATCGATTTATTAGCATGAATAAAGCAAAAGTAAATACTAATCGCCTTTTTTACCCTTGATAACGAAGTTTTTTTTAGTTATCTGGCCGTTTGGAAAGATTTCAAACGAAATTCCGGTCCCCCAGAAGTTTGGTTAGGTTCGGTATCGTTTTTGGTGCTCAAAATTTATTTGGAATGTGTAAATAGACAAAAAAGGCTTCCTTATACGGTCTTTTCACGAAAGTGACCGGAAAATATGGTTCAGGTAGGATTTTCGAGGAATTATGAGGAAAGAACTTGCAGAATGAAATTGCACGATTTTCGTAAGTAAACGGGTTTTGGATGGTCATTATCGGTCTCTAAATGATTATTGTTGATCGTTTTCACGTTTCAGAAAAAGAACCACTTCGTATGAGCCCATTTTGAAGAAATTTGTGTATGTAACATTCAACGGTAGGTATTTGCTCTAAATCGAAAGAATATATTATATCTAGTGCTACTTCTTCCAAAAGAGACACAAGCTTTTAATGCTGTAGGGGCCCTATAATGTGTCTTATTTTAGAACAGGTGAATGATAAACGTGAAGCATATGTTTGACCTGCTCCATATTATTTGTACAAACCTACTGTGGTTGTAATGTATGAATATTTTTTAAACTAATAAATTACTATACAGTCAGAAAATTTTACTCCTTGTTCATAAGATCAAATAAATGAAATGTATATCTTCTACTCTTATTTTTATTAAGTTAGCTATTAAGGTTATGTTCCAAGAAAATGTTCCTGTTGCATCAGAACTTCCTTCAACTATTTGGATTCCAGTAGAGGGATGTAATGTTCCATTATTCTTGATTCAACAATTGATGTCAAGTCTTGAACTTTCAGTTCAAGAGGATAATAAACATTGAATCTTCACAGGCATGCATATGAGAATCATGTGAAAGCAATGCAATTTTCTTCCATGGCGAAAAATAATATATTTCAATAGTGATCTCTTGTACTTTTCATGCAAATAACTAGAAAAGGAATCCTTTCTATCAATTCATATAAACGTTAGTTATTTTCGTCCGTCACATCTTTTCCAATTCATTCATTTTCAGAACAAATTTACATTCTGAGAAATACGCTAAGAATGTAGAAAGGGCAACATAGTGTTGACTTGGAGCATAAAAATATTTTGAAAAACGTCATAACTTCGATACAGAGTGGAATGTGTCAAATTTCCAAGGCCAGAGTTGTGATTTTATAATTGTGAATGGAGTATATGTATTCTGGTTCGCCTTCAATCAGAATTCATTTATTTACTTTACAAAGACTCATTTGTGGTTTTATCGATTAAACGTTAATGTCTCACTCTGAATATCCAATGAGTTCTCTTGAGTTACTGTAATGATCTGACATTTTGGATTACGTAATAAATAATAGGGCTGAAGACTAGATAATTCCTTGTAGTCAGTGGGGAGTATTTGGTTATCGTTTTTTTCGATAAATAACGAAACGGAAATCACCCGAATAATTCGAACAACATCTCCGAATTATAATCAACACGAACATACTTCATCAAGCCTAACTTCGTTTTCCGATATCTGAATAAAACGCGGATTACTAAATTCGAAAACTTCCCTGGAAAAATTTACCCGGAATAAAATTCGAGAATTGCGCCCCCTAATACGATAATAATTCAGCGCCGTCGGAAAATGGCTCGAAATTATTATGAAAGTTTGCGACTGCTCGCTACACCTCGTCCGTTTTTAGACGATCGGGATTCCGGGAAATCCGGGAATCGAGGGGGAAGCGTTTCTTTATTCGAGTAGATTGGGAGCCGTGTAATGAGCCGACGGTATTTCTGGAAACATTGTTTCGGGAGATGTCGCGAACATGGAGAGGATAAATCGTACCTATTCAGCCGTATCGATCGCGAGTTCTGGACCCTTTATGGGACTGCCAGACACGTTTTTGTCGTATATCGAGCTCTCGGGCGAAGCAACCTTTGTCCCATTATCTCCGTCTGGAGACTATCGAATTGTAGAACGAGAAAGATGGCCTAGGTCCAAACGAAGCTTGAACGATTTTTATAATTGCACATCCAATTTTCCAGTGTCACTTAATCGTGAATGAATTTGATCAGACAATGTTCAAAGCTCGGAATCGAGCAAATGTTCTTCGAATCAAATCATTAAACTCTTATGAAGACGTTTTTCTTCAAATACAGGTAAATTGGGAAAATATGCCTTTGATAACTATGGTCTTGAGAATGTTATCCTTCTAGGACCATGTTGCTACAATTGTTTCCTTGAAGAACGCGTTCAGCATATAGTTCACGTCAGTTTGGACATGAGAAAAATTTCTGCAAAATGGATCTCCAAATGTTCGAATGTTGAACAAAAGCGTGCAAGGGTAGAAGCATCGCGTTCGATCTGTGCTCGATTTGAAAAAGATGTAGAATTCTTAAACCGAATTGTTACTATGGAAGAGACTTGGGTACATTTCTACGATCCAGAAAAAAAGCAACAATCGATGAAATGGCGACACTCTGGTTCTCCGAGACCTAAGAAGTTTCGTGTCCAAAAATCTGCTGGAAAAGTTCTTGCTTCACTTTTTTGGGATTGCCATGGAGTAATCATGATTGATTTTCTGGATAAGGGTAGAACGATAACAGGGGATTACTATTCGACTTTACTGACCACTCATAACAGGACATGAGAATGTTATCCTTCTAGGACCATGTTGCTACAATTGTTTCCCTGAAGAACGCGTTCATCATATAGTTCACGTCAGTTTGGACATGAGAAAAATTTCTGCAAAATGGATCTCCAAATGTTCGAATGTTTGAACAAAAGCGTGCAAGGGTAGAAGCATCGCGTTCGATCTGTGCTCGATTTGAAAACGATGTAGACTTCTTAAACCGAATTGTTACTATGGATGAGACTTGGGTACATTTCTACGATACAGAAAGAAAGCAACAATCGATGGAATGGTGACACTCTGGTTCTCCAAGACCTAAGAAGTTTCGTGTCCAAAAATCTGCTGGAAAAGTTCTTGCTTCACTTTCTTGGGATTGCCATGGGGAATCATGATTGATTTTCTGGATAAGGGTAGAACAATAACAGGGGATTACTATTCGACTTTACTGACCACTCATAACAGGTCATGAGAGTGTTATCCTTCTAGGACCATGTTGCTACAATTGTTTCCTTGAAAACCCAATTTTCCTGAAGCACTTTTTCTACGTGGCATTCAATAGTTTTTCCAGAAACCTTATATAAAATTAGATATTTAAAAAATAGTTATTTATGATATTAGTGTTGAAAGTGACGTTTTATTTTGTGAGTGAAAAAGTTTGTGAAATGAGCGGAGTGAATTGAACAATTTCACGAACAAAATTAATTCACTTTTAACACAAATACCATACAATGTTTTTTGTCCAACTGCCCTATTTTGATAATGAAATGGGCGAATTTGCAATGACAATAAACTTCGAAATGCATTTTAATATTCAAAGAATCAAAAGGTTGTTGTGAATGGCAAACGTTGCCAACGTTATGATTACTTACAGATGAGAAAAGAGGCTGTCATTTGAATTCCGTTCCTGTCCAGTTTTCGTCTTGGGTTTTTAACTGCTTAATGTGTTTGTCGAGAGTCCAATTATTAATAAAAGTGACGATTTGGTTGTTCCTGTGGATATTGAAGAGTCTGCAAGAAGAGCAAATCTGGAACTCCTACCTAAAAAATCTGTTCAGCTGTACGATATTGCATATAACAATTTCCTGGCCTGGTGTAAATTGAAAAATGTTGAAGGGAACTTCAGTGAACCTGTTTTCCTGGCGTACTTAGAAGAAAAATCAAAAATATGGAGTTCATCAACTTTGTGGAGCAAATTTTCAATGATAAAGTCAAACGCTCTTATTAAAAATGGTATGGATGTTAGTAAATATTTTAAGGTAATAGCATATTTAAAACGGAAATTCATTTTTCGTCCCAAAAAATCGAAAATTCTCACTCGTGAACAAGTTGAAAAGTTTATAAATGAGGCACCAGCTAGATGAGAAATACTTGATGGTTAAGTTTGCAACTATTTTCGGATTATTTGGAGTCTGTCGGCGTGAAGAATTGTGTAATTTATCATTGGAAGACATCGAAATAAATAAATCATTGGTTATACAACTTCCAAAAACAAAAACGTCAGTCGTTCTTTAGTATTATTGAGAAGTATGTTGACTATTTTCATAAGTACTTTGCACTGCGCCCTTCTGTCATCAAACATCGTCGTTTTTTCCTAAAATACATGAATAATAAAAGCACTGCCAAGCCAGTTGGTATCAATACATATGGGAACATTCTGTCTATTGTTGCCGAATTCCTCAAACTGACAGAAACAAAGCAATATACAGGACAAAGAAGATTCTCCGCTTCATTGGTAGCAGAATCAGCAGCAAATATTACGGGTATAAAAAAACATGGTGGATGGAAGTCTACGACGGTAGCCGAGGGCCATGTTGATCATTCCATTGCATATAGAAATGTCATTGCTGAAAAAATTCTCCCAACCTCAACAGATTTTGGATCATCATCATCCAATATTGTACTTCCGGTTTCTACAAGTACTGATGGTGCTGAGGATTCTAATAATGTGTTGCGAAGCTCCCTAACGTCACAGGACATTAATGTTAGTAATTGTTCTAGTTTTACGAGTGATATTAATGTTCATAAGTAATGATTGTTAAATATTAATAATAAAAATTTGCAATTGCTGAATTTTTTTCATCTGATTTCATCATAAAAAAATGCAGTGCTAAAATAGTTATTTAATCAACTAGTTTATTAATGACAGCGATTAATGGTCGAAATATTTTAACGCGTGAGCGGAGCGAGCGCGTTAATGTTTGAGACCATTAATCGCTAGATTAATAAACGAGTTGATTACAAGATTTTTCCGTCGACCTCATCATGAATTGAAAATAAATTCTGGATTCAAAAAGATTTTTATTTTGCGTAATAGACAAATTTGACATAATGTGAATTTCTGTGTTCATTTCTATATATTAATATTTATGCTCCCTATAGAAGTTTTCGAAAAATTCATGGATGGAATATAGGACATGTGGTGAAATTTTGAATAGTTTAAATTTTTTTAACGATTTAATTGAGTTTCATTTTTACCTTAGACATCAACAAAATACCATTAGAAGCATTCGCCATGAACTCTTCCACATGTTCTTTTCCGATTTTTCGATCAACAGTTTTTTTTATCTGCTTATATCAATGTTGTCTTCAGCATCGAATACTTTGATCACAAATTTGCTTAATGCCCCTTTTCTGCAATACACAGTATGCCAACAAAACCGTTACCGAAAATTTCAGAACGTTCTTCTCCTTGCACCAAGATCGAAATTCTTCCTAGGTTTTCTCATAAATGTCGGCTCTTTCCAGATAGCATACTCAAAATTACTGCTTCAGCAGTTTTTCCCACATGTAGCGGTGTCGAAGGGATATTTTCTTCGATATCCATTATGCAAAATAACGTAACTGGTAAAATCAGATTCTGATCGAAAGCGAATAATTAAATTTGACAGTTCGATAGTGCTCCGACATGGATGCATCTATGCTCCGACTGAATATTTTATGTTCGGTTGCCATGATAATCATGCATTAATACAAGAAATCATGCATTAATAGGGGTCATTAATGGATGATTTCGAGTGCGTTAAAATGAGCTTTTATTCTATGGTCGACGGAAAATATTTTTAACATTAATGTTAAAAATATTTTTAACACGCTTCCACGTAAACAATCAATTTTAACATTGTTTGCGTTCATAAAAAGTGTCACTTTTAATGGCAGTTGTACAAAAAAATATTTTGCTGGCGGACAAGTGTCGATTGTGGTGTAAAATATTCGGAGTGAATATTATATACAAGAAACACATATTTATTTTCTTATTCCGAAGAGGAAATCCTCAATATTCCAGTAGCTCGAAATTCAAATTTAAAAAAAAATATGCCATATTTGTAAGTTCACCGAAATCATCTTCGAAGATTAAAGATTACAAGTTACCTCGTGTGTTATCTTTGGAGTCATGAAGAACAGAATTGGAATATTTTTCAAGTTAACAATTTATGTAAGATTCTGATTTAGATAGTAAAGATTTCAGGAAAAATATCAAGTTTTGTATATTTTTGGAATTGTAATCTCAAGCTCTACTGAAATATACTGCATTCACTTTTATAATGTATCCCGGTTGGCCATTATTTAAGTCTATCAAGTTTTTTTACTTGAAACTGATGCAGATTGGTACTCGTTGAATGTCAAAAGATTCTCAGAGACGTTGCTAATGCTAATTTGTAATTACTCTTCCTTAACTTTGTGAATGGAGTAGGTTTTTTTGAGGTTTAACCGGAAAACAGGTTTCGTATTACTACTACATTTTTCTACTGGAGTATCTCAAGTTGTTCAAAGAGGTAGGCTTATTTCTTGAGAATTTGGAAAGGGGAAGTTCCATAGGTCCGTCTGTTCTTTTAGAAATTTTTCTGTCGGGTTATTCGAGTAATTTTATTCTTTTTTCGAATGAACTATCTCAAAGTAACGTAGTATTCTTTCTATTATTTTTCAGTGAAATTTCAACACTCGATTCTTTCCGTACAAGAAAATAGCACAACTGAATCTTCCAACCATGTTTATATACGTGAAATATTACCAATATTGACAGAGAAAAAAGTTTCTTCAACATTCGCCAGGTGTCTGAAATTATTGAATTCACATAATATTTTCTCAAATTCTTTATTTTCCCAAAGTAAATAAACATTTCGATGAATACGTAATTACTTCTATGTAGAAACGACAACGTTGCGTACGTATCTGACGGAAAATGACTATGACCTAACATTTTCGAAATATACCTATACGGTGAAATTTCATGGCCAGCCGGGATACTTTATAAAAGTGAATGATTTCGAATTGCAAATTGGCGGAGGGACCGGTTATGACTTAATATAACGCTTATGGGTGTCAAATGATGGGCTTTGGATTCCCTGGTACTGAATGATCGTCGGTGGTCATGCATGGATCACCCTCAATATTAAATATTACAAGGAGAGCTGTGTACTAGGCACCATTTCATTGCTGAGATTACAAAAAAAGATTTAAATCAAAAGCCGAGGCGAGAAAAATTTTGATTTCCCCTTGCTATAGAGATTTATTATCGAAAAGCTGGTTCCATGTGTAAGTGGTAAAACCTACTCTTCGCAAAGAGCCTCAAACACTACCAGAGGAGGTATTTCAGAGGCCCTCCCACTAGAAATAAACCGAAAATATTGAAATGAACATAAAAATTTCCCACAGAAAGGTTTTCACAGAAACGCAAAAGTTACAGCCCCTTTTCAAAAATGCACATTTACGAGCATCTCTGTCTTATTCTAAAACGATGAAACACTGTCATCAGTTCCTGTTTATCTAGTTCAAATGTGTCTACTTTGGTTCACTCTTTGCCCTTGGTTGAAAATTTTCAATTTTCATGCTGCTTCCCTGAAAAACTCCCTAGATCCGCTCGTATATCGTCCTCTGTCATTCCCAGATCATTGCTTGATTCTAAACTCATTATAGTGCCAATATCAGTTAGAAGATATGCCAGCAAAAATAAAATAACACAAAAACATACCAAGGAGTAAGTTTCTCACCCAGATCAGATTCTATTCTGTGAATACAGATATTACGTCGTACGCAAAGGCACTGTGCTTACGTTCGTAGTCGGTTAACCCCCTATTGATTGGGTTCTGTTCACGCCAAGTGAACGGTTCAGATAAACTTTTCTGAATTTTTCATTTTTATTCCCTTCAAAATTAATTCAATTTCTCCGTACTTGGGGAAATCCCATATGTAGTGTAGGCGCGAGAAAAAAATCGTCAGCTGTGGAGCGCATATGTCGCATATTTGTTTCATTTCTCATATTTTTCAATTCAGTTCATTGATTGCCTTAATCGAGAATATATCTGCTACCGCCTATTTGAATTTCTTCTATTTCCTTTCGTGAATTTAGAAAAGTTCAGTTTTTCTTGTGATTCACAATTTTAGTGAATTCGATTAATTCGAATTACATTCATTTAAGAACATTCGTTTGTGCGAATTTAGTTCGAAATGGACTGTTACCAGTGGCGTGGTTATTATTCTGCCACAAGGATAAGTGTTCCTACTTTGACATTTTTAGCAACGGATTTTCACGTCATCAGCTTCATTCCATGTTCGTTTGTCGAGCTCGATCACTCTGTTCATGGAAATAGGAGTAACCGACAAGATCTGGTAGGCCGTTTTGCTGAAATAGGTAAGACCTTGCAATTGTTGATTTTGGTGCATTTATCCTTTCATTTGTGTTGGGTTTCAATAACTATTTATAATTATATACAGTCCATTAGCTCTCTTAACGTTTCATTCAGAAATTTGGTGAATTTTTCATTGAATAAAATTGAACCGCACTTCAGTTGGTTAACTGAAACTCTACCCAACAGGTTCAATAGGGATTTTATCGACGTATCACCATCTCCAACTTGGTAGCTTCTTAAGAACCCCCTAGTGTCATCTTATAATGAGGTGAGTGATGTTCTTTCAAACCTAATGCTTTGTAAACCTACCAAACGTTCATTGAATTCTGTATTCAAGTCCTCTATATGGACAGTATTGTTAATTCATGAAGAGTTCCTGTTTTATCTCAATTCGGTTAAGGACTTCCCAATAAGATTATTCTACAATTGTTCCATGAGGAATGTCCCAGTGTTCACTGCACCGATTGTACCTGCTGTTTCACACTTGTTACATGTATTTGCCATGTTGAATCTACTAATCCCTCTGAATCAAGGCAGCATTATCACGATTATTCATCGAATCAACTGCTGTTATTGATTTACTGAAATCTCACTCTCTCGTATTACCTACGTTCAAATAATTCGGTTCGCGTACTCGCCACCGAATACGTAATTCCCTAACGTTCCCCTACGGAGGATATCCCGAAGAATCGGAGTGAAAAGAGGGATTTCCATCCGAACCATTCGAAAAATGCCGAATTTGCGACGGCGACCACCGGCAGTGACGTCGTTAGTCGACTCGCATCGCACATATTTCACATTCTGGTTCTCTCGACGCGTTCGGAACACTCTTCGGGGATCCGTCTAGTCTCCGAGGGAATTACGAGGGAGGAAATATTGAGGGGATATTCCACGGAGTTAAGTAGCTTATTATATTTTCGCGGAGGGGATTCGCGTCCGTTCTTGCCGGATAAACTTTTCAGGCCGCGCTGAAAAGGCTTGAATTTTTCGGGATTATTGCTTCCTCCTGGAAACTTCGCACTAAAGTCCCCCATTTCGCAGTGCACTCGGCTACTTAGCATTTCCATTCGCATTGGAAATTTTTAGAATTTGCATTTTCTTTATGTATACGTAATATTTGTAACATATATATTGTCACGGTTTGAAAAATCAATAGAGTAATTCATTCCAATTTACAGTTATTTTTTTGGATCTCCTTGTATGATGTTCTGAATCGAGGAGCGGGACGAAATAAATTAACGGACCCATATGGACCGAGTTGACTGAGATAATTTCGATATCAAGATCGGCATCGCGAAGTTAGATATGCGTATGAGTAGACGTTGGAATTCGATTATTTAGAAGGCATATTTTCATAAGCGAATCCATTTCCATTTATTGGGATTTTATATTCATACGATAGAGAGGCCTATCACATTTATAGTGGTTTAGCTGCAAGTCAGGATTACTTCTCAAGACCAAAACTTTGGGAAAGAGCCACACAACATCTAAGGTATGCGATCGATGTGTTGACGTTCTCTCGTTTCATGAGTTGTTTAATTCCTCATTTAGGCTCTTTGGAGTACTCCTCAAGAAGTACACTCGAACATCCGGGTGTACCTACCGATTTATTGCTGTTCCATCCAGTAACCCGCATTAGGGAGATTTCCGGAAAAAATAGGATAAGTACCAACCGATAATTTTAGACATTTGGTGAAAACAAGGACAATTTGTTGACGACATAATAAAAGACGATTGTTATACATTTCCATCTTACGACAATAATTTGATGCCTTCATTTATCTTCTAATAAATTGTACTGTGAGGTTTATTGCATTTATTTTTATCAGGAAACCAATAACAACCTCTCCAAAATTTGGAGAACAAAGAACCACACCCTCCGACTGAGCTGGGTATACACTTTTCCAATTACCTGCTCAGTATAATTCTGTTATGCTATAATTCACTTAGAGCAGATTTAAAGTGTTACAATATACACATCGTCAAAAGTTACAATTGGGTCTCACTTTTGGGTTTACTAAGGACTGAACGCGAATAAATTCGCTATCCAAAAAACGCCTATACCTATATCTTGAACCAATTGGGGAAAAATCAAAATTTGATCATAGTTAGCTTTGTTATGAACGTCAGAAACATGTGGAACATTTACTTCATAGATATTCCAATTCTCTGTCGCAAAATGTCAAGCGAAGTGAAAACACGAGAATTTATAGTGAAACTTTTGCAAAATAATCAAAAATGGAATTTCAAAAGAATCGCAAAAGAGGCTCGAGTTCGTACGGAAACGGTATCAAGAGTTGTTAAGCGCTTCAACGAAGATCTTACAATTAACCCCAAGGAAAGAAACGGGAAGAAAAAGGGGTTTCATAGCCCAAAACAAGTGAAGAAAGCCATCAGCCTTTTTCAGAAGAATCCTAACACTTCAGGACGGAAAGTGGCCCAAATAGTGGGTTGTTCGTAGTCAACAGTTCAGAAAATCAAGTCGAGTTGTGGGCTTAGAACATACAAAGTGCAGAAAGTGCCAGACAGGAACGCTGTGAAGAATCAAGATGCGAAATCAAGAGCAAAGAAATTAAAAAAAGATTTCTTGAAAAATTTTTCCTGTTGCGTGATGGACGACGAAACCTATGTCTTGGCTGATTTCTCGCAACTTCCTGGTCAGGAATTTTGTACTGCAGATTCTCGTGGAAGTGTTGACGAACCATTTCGCGTGAAGAAACAAGCAAAGTTTCCTGAAAAATTCCTGGTATGGCAAGCAATTTGCACTTGTGGAAAAAGGAGCAAATTTTTCGTTGGCCAAGGCTCTGTTGACTCGAAGATATACATCGAGGAATGCTTGAAGAAGCGACTTTTACCATTTTTACCTGAGCATGATGTGTCAACAATCTTTTGGCCAGATTTAGATTCATGCCACTACAGCAAGGCCACCAAGGAATGGTACGAAGCTATAATGAGGTGTTTTTGTCCCCAAAGAGGCCAATCCACCAAATTGCCCAGAACTCAGGCCAATCGAAAGATATTGGGCCTTGGTAAATAGAGAATTGAAGAAGACTAAGAAATCAACGAAAAAATCAGCGGAATTCAAGAAAAAGTGGAAGACAGCATCCCGGAAAGTGACTGAGAATACTATAAGAAGCATGATGGGAAGAATTCCAGAAAAAATCCATGAATTTTGTAAAAAATAGTTTTGGTTTTTTTATTGTGAAAACAGTTTCCATTAGAATTAGAAGATGATTCGAAAATGAGTTTGATGTTCGAAATCGATCCAGTGGTTCAAAAGATATAAGCGTTTTTGTGATAACGAATTTATACTCGTTCAGTCCTTATTCATATTTCATTTCAAAAAAAATTCACGAACATTGACTGAACCTTATAGCCAAGCGAACAGGTACTTGTCATGATTTACGTTGTCTTTTTCCTCTCCTCGTAAAGGCTGGTTTCCTTTGCTCGACGACAATATACGAGGATATATTGAAAAATTCTTAGCCTACTATAGAACTAAACAAAATTTCAATGTCAAAATATTTTATTACTCAACATATTCTTCTCTTAATTGAATACATTTATTACAGCGAACCTGCTACGTCTCTAGACCTTAAAAAAAATGTTTCTTCTCGCTCTGCAAACCAGTTCTCCACAGCTTTTATTACCTCCTCGTTGGAAGAAAATTTACGACTTTTAAAACTTTTTTCAGTTGAGGAAAGAGATGATAGTCGGACGGTGCCAAATCTGGTGAATAAGGGCGGTGTTCAAGTAATTCTAACCCTAAATAACGAATTTTTCGCATGGCAACAGGAGATTTATGTACTGGGGCGTTGTCCTGTAAAAACAAAATACGTTTGGATAGCTTTCCGCGTCTTTTTTTTAAATTTTTTTCCGTAGAGTGGTCAGTAGTATCGAATAGTAATCTTCAGTTATTGTTCTACCCTTATCCAAAAAATCAATCATGATTACTCCATGACAATCCCAAAAAACTGAAGCAAGAACTTTTCCAGCAGATTTTTGGACACGAAACTTCCTAGGTCTAGGAGAACCAGAGTGCCGACATTCCATCGATTGTTGCTTTGTTTCTGGATCGTAGAAATGTACCCAAGTCTCATCCATAGTAACAATTCGGTTTAAGAAGTATACATCGTTTTCAAATCGAGCACAGATCGAACGCGATGCTTCTACCCTTGCACGCTTTTGGTCAACATTCAAACAATTGGGATACATTTTGCAGAAATTTTTCTCATGTCCAAATTGACGTGAACTATATGATGAACGCGTTCGTATGAAATCTTCAGTGCTTCAGATATCCGTTTTAGCGCAATTCGACGGTCTGATAAAATCATGTCTTGAACTGCATCGATATTTTCGGGGACTGACACAGAAACTGACCTTTCCGATCGGTCATCATCTTCAATGGAAAATTGACCTCTTTTGAAGCTTGCAGTCCAATTTTTCGCGGTCGCATACGGAGGACATTGATCACCAAGGGTATTGAGCATATCTTCGTAAATCAGCTTACCTCTTAACTCTTTTAAATACAGGTACTTGATGATGGTTCGATACTCCAATTTTTCGATTTTTACAATTTCGGTGGACACCTTTTTTTTAATTTATTGCTTAACTCTGGTTTACCTTTTTGACGTCGAACTCTACACTGACACTTCTCATAAGTTATTGTTCGTTGATATGGTATCCCAATATTTTGTTTATGCATGGAACTGGTCTAGACTAACTATATATCAATACATCCTCGTATATCAGCAGTGTTTGGTCTGTACGTATTTGAATGTATCGAATGATTGATGATTGTCTAGAAAATTAGGGAAATCTGAGTAATTTTAATAAAAGCACTTTCTCCAGTAAATACCTACTGAATTTTGATTCATTTGAAATAACGAAATGTTGTGAATATTATCAGTAGGTATGGGAGTCGAAGCAGATTCGATGGACTATTCCCAGCCTCCCCAAACGAGCAATATTGAAGATTCCTCAACGTGAATCATTCGGAATTGCGATTTAACTCACGGACAACACGGTAATTTTCAATTTTCCATGTTTCCTTGTTGGCGCGCACGAAAAGAATAATTCCGTGCTCGAGTTGCTTCAAACGCCGCCGCGAAAATATTCAAAGCACGGAAAGAAACCGCACCGTGAGGATTGAAATTATGGGCCATGATTAATGGAACTCCTTTCGGAAACTTTTTCGGAGTCATTTACATCCGCTCCTTTGTAGGCGCAGAAATCAACCGCCAACAGCCTCGGATTAATCCCCGGCAACGCCGTCGACGCTGAAAGGCTTAGAAACAGCATTCCGAGGGAACTTCTCTCCCGAATTTCCCTTCTGTCTTTATCACCAGACCCATGAATTCGAATTTCCTGATTTGGGCTTTTCTAATTCGTTATTATCTATACTCCATTCACTTTCATTTAATCACATAGGAGGTCATGGTTTCGTTTTCAGGAGTTGGTGCCCCCGATGAAAATCACAGAACATATGATGAAGAGTCAGTGCGCGCACAGAAAATATCGTTAATGACAA
The DNA here is from genome assembly GCA_951802165.1 of Adalia decempunctata. NCBI lineage: Eukaryota > Metazoa > Arthropoda > Insecta > Coleoptera > Coccinellidae > Adalia > Adalia decempunctata. The sequence goes on along the minus strand of OX637695.1, from coordinate 1,172,647 downwards.
AACGACGTCGCCAGTTTCTTTGTTTACATCGAAGTAAAAGTATCAAAGATATTCCACATTTTGTTAGGTTTACAAATTGTTCGCAGATTTTTGGTATTTAATCGATATTTGCAGGTGAGTTTTTCGTCGAATATCCAAGATTAACGTATGTTTATTGTTTTTAGCACCAGTTTGGAGCGTGAGGACGATTTTCAAGACCAGGACGAATGTTTACATTTCGAGGTTAAATGGGTACACGAGAATTTCGTTGAAAAAGCTGTTATTTGGACAGATATCGCAGTAGATGGATCGGATGGAGCCTCGAGAGGTCGATTAGGATGATATTTTTCAGGTTTCCAAGAACTTTGGCGATATCTGAGCAGATTTGCAAAAGTTAGGTACCTCACTAATGGGGTGGAACTTAGACCTAATTCTCCTATAAGAAACGCCTTTCAAAGGTCGAGATGGTGAAAAATGTATTCTTTAGATGTTGTTTGAACAAACGCAGCCGAGTTTTATATCCCAACATTGATTTTAAGAAAGTTATATCAACAAAATAAAATTGACATTATTCTTGATTCTTGTAATTACCCATCAATTCATCTTATATCTTCGGGTTGATTTTTTTTTAATGAATTTTTGATTAGAATCAAGAATTGATGTCGTCAAGTCTTGAGCTTTCAGTTCGAGAGGATAATAAACATTAAATCTTCACAAGCATGCATATGAAAATAATGTGAAAGCAATGCAATTTTCTTCCATGGCGAAAAATAATATATTTCAACAGTGATCTCTTGTATTTTTCATGCAAATAACTAGAAATCCGTTCTATCAATTCATATAAACGTTAATTATTTTCGTCCATCACATCTTTTCCAATTCATTCATTTTCCGAATAAATTCACATTCTGAGAAATACGCTAAGAATGTAGAAATGGAGTATATACTCCATTCACTCTTATAATATATGCCGGTTGGCCATGAAATTCTGACACATTTCACCATGTATATTTTGAAAATGTGAGGTAATAGACATTTTCCTGTCAGATAACTAAGCAACGTTGGTATTACATAGAACTCTACATGTGAATTCAATAATTCCCAAGACCTGGCGAATGTTGAAGAACACTGGAAATATTTCACGTGTATAAACATAGTTGGAAGATTCAGTTATGCTATTTTCTTGTAGGGAAATCAAGAATCGAGTGTTGAAATTTTACTGAAACATAATGGACACAATAGTCCGTTACTTCAATACTTCTAAACGATCAGACGAACCTATGGAATTCCCCACTTTTTAAAATTCGCAAGAAATATGCCTACAGAATACATTTTAACCTTTTTGCACAACTTTAAGAGGGGCCTATACCGTAATGACGTTCAGTTCAAAACGCGATTCGGTATTTCTCACGATAGAGACCACCGATTTATATGGGGTTTTCACTATTATTCAATTTGAAGTGTTCTTCAAGTCGGAAAGTTCATAACTTTTTTTTTTGTCGACTGCAAAAAAAATATTTTTTTTTTCTTTCTTAGTTACTCTATATGCATGATAATAACTTTCCGACCTAGATTATTTTTTTTTATGAATTTCCACACAAAATTCAACACAAAAAGTTTTTTTCAATCGCTCCAAAACCGATTTCAGTAAAATTAAAATTAAACGATCGTAAAGTGCTGCCACCTAATCGACAAACTTGGTTATTTCCACTGTCTACTGATCGTTCCGTCTATCTGGCAATACTGCACATTGAAGTAGGTACTATTCAGCAAAATCCAAAGGCAAATATTTATTGTTTACTTGTAAGGCGTCTGTTATCAGTGAAAAGTGAAAGGGCTGAAAACAACACCGAAGAAGAGGACCATACCATAAAAGAGGACTTCGGATCGCTGAGCTCAATAGTTAGGATGAGCGAATATTCTCCTTATGTTATTATTATTAGCGGAGAGTGTGAAAGCTAATTGCAAGAGATTTAGTGTCTTGAATGCTATTCAGCTAAAGTAGGATTTTTCTGAAAAAAAGAAAAGTTCGAATTATGTTTGTCACTTGTTACTAAGAGATTGAGAGTAATATCATATATTTCTTCATATATTTTTTTAACGTCATTTAAAAACTTATGTTCATCAATGTTCATCCAAAAAAACTTCTGTAAAATAATCTTGGAAATAAATATAATATCATGGTCACTAACAACAAATAAAGAAAGCTATTTCAAATTAATGATATCAAAAAATATATGACTTTAATAGGTACTGGAATTAGTCTGACTTGAATATATAGGATGTCCCAAGTTCGAGCCTATTAGACGTTTCTGGAGAACTGGACATATTTGAAATCTGGAAGTTGGGATTATCATATTGTTTGAAATTTTCTACTGGAGCCTGAGCGCTCTCGGTTATAAAAGAAGTGAAAATAGATTTGTTAAACAAAAATTTCTACAAGCGCGCGCTTTTCCCCTTTTATTCCCGCACGCATTTCAATTCGTAAAGAATCACATTGTCAAACAGTGCAGAAAAAACCTCTGCTATTCCATTCCCGCACACTTTCCGTGCGGGAATGGAATAGCGGGGATTTTTGCCGCACGCTTTTTCTAAAGACTGAACTGAATTACGATATGTTCCTATGCACCAAACGCCACCAACGACGTTGTTATGGAAACGACATGTGAATTAAAATTTGTCATCAGTATGAAATTATTTCAATATATCAAATTGAATTTGATCAGTGTGATGAGATCAAATTGATATCTTTTCCGCACTGCAGTTTCGTGCGGAAAAATATAACCCTTTTCGCACTTGTTAGGAAAATTACTATTTTTAATTTTTTTCTTCTGTTAAGTATTCAATTCTGAATAAGTACATTTCTGTTTAAACCATGGTTTAATTTGATTCTGCAAAGAAAAATAATTATTGTACTTCAATAAAACAAAAATTAAAAAACTTAGAGAATTATCATTATTTTTTTTCGCACAATAAAACGCAATCATAAAAAATAGGGTACTAATTTGAAAAATGATTTTCGATATTTTTTTCTCTGGAGTAAAGTCTCATGTACCTACCTATATTGCCTGTAATAAATAATGTGAATATATACAATTCCTTTGATACAGCTTCTCATACAATGAACAAATTTAAATTTATTAAAAAATTCCGGTTTAGATTTTTAGTCTCAATTACAATTTTTTATATACTGTAGATTCATATGTGCATGATTTCTTTAGTCCACGACTCTTTTCCGAACCTAACTCACAATCAAAACAGAAATTCGCAATAAATTCGTACAACTAAGAAGTAGTAATATATTCTTATTTTGTTCCTTCACATCTTTCAACACAGGTAGCATGCCTATCTGGTCGTTGAGCTAAAATCAATATTATAGACCTCAACCTTGAAAGTGGGAATTCCCTCAGTTGTAGGGAATTCCCAATTATTTCTTCCCATCTCGTCAAACGTAAGGGCACAGAGGTAAGACTCTTTCCTGTGAATTTACAGTGTTGTCGGAAGTTTCGTAAATAATCCCAGTTCATTCGTGAATATACGAGGGCATTCTGGGCATTCGACAACTTCCGTCCTTCCCTTGGTAAATGCTGTACGTAACAGAAAACCGCATGTGGAAGAAAAGGACGGTAAATACGAGGAATGTCTGTGATATCTTCGGACGTCCTGAAAATCGACGATTTCTTAGGGGAGGTGAGGGGTAGGACGTGGGTAGAGTTTGACGTGCGCTCAGGAAGCCCAGCGGTATAAACCCCTCTTAAGTAGTCCAGTATGAAAATGTAGTAGTACTACGAAACCTGTGGCACAGTTAAACCTTGAAAGAACTAACTGTATTTACAAAGTTGAAAAAGATTGAATAGAAATTAGCATTGGCAACATCTCTGAAAAGCATAAGACATTCGACCAGTGCAAACCTTCGTCAGTTTTGAGTAAAAAAGAATTGCGATTTTGTCAGAGCTCCTGAAAAACCAATGTTTTCAAGGCCTGGTGATGTTCCCGAACTGACTAAGCCAACCCTGGTTCTCCTCCCATACTCGAAGGCCTCAGACCACAGAGTTGCAGAGCGTCTTGTGGCCACTGAGTTCTGGATCTTCTTCTTGGTTACCGAGGAAGTCCAAGCTCAGTATCAACTTTGTTGTATCAAGAACGCATAAAACGAATGAATTTTTGACAAATTCAGCTGTCGGTGGTTCCAATGTGGTAAACCAGAGGAATCCCAACCGGATAATAACCTAAGCAACAAAAACATCCGGTTCGAGTCACGTTGCGGATCTAAATAATACCGGCAGTTGAACGTTGTTGTCCGCAAGAGTTTCGCAACAAAGTCGGATATAACCCAGTTTAATTCACACGTGACCCGTTTCGCGCACAAAGAGATCCCGTTGAATAATTCATCGCATATGGGTTTCATTCGATAGGGATAGAGCGTAGAGTGCTGCGGCCATCTACAATCTACAAGTTTGGCGCGTCTTTTGTTTCGCCACGATAAAATGGCGTTTCCGCAAAGCTGCCAAGTGGACCGTGACTTGCTTACGAGAAGACAAGTCTGAGTTTGGTTGGCTCATCCGATTGTTGTGGAGATTGTGTGTGAATCCAGGATAGGATTGTGGAAAGATTGGGAACCAAGCAAGCTGTGAAACCTCCTCGATATTATTTCAAGTTGGGTTCAGGTCTTAGATCAGGATATCAGATTAATGATAAATTCATTGTCCATATGTCCATACGCAGAGAAGGTGCAGTGTGACACTGGACGCTGACTATCCTGAGAGTCTGAGTGCCGTGAGTTTCAAACGGCCCAGGCAGTGGTAACTGGGGAAGGCGCATACACAACTCTTTTACTTTTTGGAGCCTTCCGATGATATTTCTGATCCCTATTCTCTATCAAGAGAAAAACAAAGAAGAATTCATTCTCAGGAAGCTTGCAGATAAAGCAGCAAGAAGACAACCCTCATCGTAACTCGTATAAGCTCTATTGATCTAATAATAACTGTATAATTATGTAGTTCCAATAAAACTTTTTTGTACAACTGCCTTTAAAAGTGACACTTTTACTGACAGCAAACAATGTTAAAATTGATTGTTCACGTGGAAGCGTGTTAAAAATATTTTTAACATTAGTGTTGAAAATATTTTCAGCACTCCATTTCCTTATGATAAAATCAGATGAAAAAAATTCAGCAATTGCAAATTTTTATTATCAATATTTAACAATCATTACTTATCTTATGAACATTAATATTAATCGTAAAACTAGAACTAACATTAATGCCCTGTGACGTTAGGGAGCTTCGCAACACATTAATAGAATCTTCAGCACCATCAGTACTTGTAGAAACCGGAAGTACAATATTGGATGATGATGATCCAAAATCTGTTGAGGTTGGGAGAATTTTTTCAGCAATGACATTTCTATATACAATGGAATGGTCAACATAGCCCTCGGCTACCGTCGTAGACTTCCATCCACCATGTTTTTTTATATCCGTAATATTTGCTCCTGATTCTACTAGCAATGAAGCGGAGGATCTTCGAAAACAGTGTCCTGTATATTGCTTTGGTTCTGGCAGTTTGAGGAATTCGGCAACAATAGATGGAATTTTCCCAAATGTATTGCTATCAACTGGATTGGCAGTGCTTTTTTTATCCATGTATTTCAGGAAAAAACGACGATGTTTGATGACAGAAGGGCGCTGTGCAAAGTACTTATGAAAATAGTCAACATACTTCCCAATAATACTGAAGGAACGACTGACTTTCATTTTTGTGTTTGGAAGTTGTATAACCAATAATTTATTTGTTATTTCGATGTCTTCCACTGATAAATTACACAATTCTTCACGCTGACAGGCTCCAAATAATCCGAAAATCGTTGCAACCTCAACCATCAAGTATTTCTCATCTGGTGCCTCATTTTTATAAACTTTTCAACTTGTTCACGAGTGAGAATTTTCGATTTTTTGGGACTATATCCTTCACATTGCCGTTTTAAATATGCTATTACCTTGAAATATTCACTAACATCCACACCATTTTTAATAAGGGCCTTTGACTTTATCATTGAAAATTCGCTCCACAAAGTTGATGAACTCCATATTTTTGATTTTTCTTCTAAGTATGCGAGGAAAACAGGTTCACTGAAGATTCCTTCTACATTTTTCAATTTACACCAGGCCAGGGAATTGTTATATGCAATATCGTACTGCTGAACAGATTTTTTAGGTAGGAGTTCCAGATTTGCTCTTCTTGCAGACTCTTCAATATCCACAGGAACAACCAAATCGTCACTTTTATTAATAATTGGACTCTCGACAAACATATGAAGCAGTTAAAAACCCAAGACGAAAATTGGACAGGAACGAAATTCAAATGACAGCGTCTTTTCTCATTTGTTAGTAATCATAACGTTGGCAACGTTTGCCATTCACAACAATCTTTTGATTATTTGAATATTGAAATGCATTTTGAAGGTTATTGTCATTGCGAATTCGTCCATTTCATTATCAAAATAGGGCAGTTGAACAAAAAACATTGTATGGTATTTATGTTAAAAGTGATTTTAGTAGTTTTTTCACTCACAAAATAAAACGTCACTTTTAACACTCATATCATAAATAACTATAAGAAAACTGTTAGATTCTTACCTTCTTCATAAAAGACATAACATTCGTAGGCAGCATTATGGAGTGCCAATTGTTATTGTCAATTAACCAACAAACAATGCCAAGGGCTGAGGATAGATGATTGCTTTCAGTTGTTCATTGTCTTCCTCGCAGTTTTGTAACTCGTCGTCATCCATCTGAAATCAACAAATGTGAATTACTCAATTTATTTTATACTGTATTCGTCTTTGATAATCGGTGCAAGGAGATGGTCATATAAGTTTTCACAAAACTTCTTGATATACGGTTGCAGAATATAGAAACCACAAAAATCTTTGTGTCCTTGTAGAACTCGTGGCAAAAGATCTCAAAGCTTCGAATCGTCTGTCAACATCAAGAGTTTCTGGTGATTTCCCAAGCTCACTCGATTGGTTTTAAGTCTTATTGAAAACGAAATAGACTAGAGAAATAATCAGAAACCATTGAAATATTCCTTTTTGATAACACATATACAAAACAATAATTAATTCAAACTCGATTCAAATTTGCTTAACCAAATGACGTTTTTCCAATACTTATAAGTTTGTGTGAAAAAAATCAAGATGATACCGAAAATATGCATCTTCCAAACTAATTATGACGTCACATCTTTGCTGCTTCTGAGGCCATCTTCGACGAAGTCCTCTCCATAAGCCGTTCAGAGTGTTCAGAACCGATTGAACATCCACCAGGTAGTTAAAATTTGAAGAGCCATCAAGTCCGCTCAGGAAACTCGTTAAACTCTAATGATCGTCCCCGGCAAACTCAAGTGTCATATGTCAAATCTTGTGCAGCGAAACAACGAAGGGGGCGGGACGGTTCGTCTCGATTTACGCGTACAATGAGCAGCTTCTAATGAACCGGACATAAATGACCGTGGGTGTTGAAAAGGGTTGTTATTCTTGAACGGCTACTCCTATTCTGTATGGAGACCTGGTGATTAAATAAGTCTTTAACATCCAGGTCTGTTAAATTACTAGCGATTTTCACACCAGCATCGAATTTTCTTGTATCCATCGATAGAGTTTCCAGGGACAATCCCTGTATTCTTCAGCGTTCAAAGAACGTCTGGACGTCATTCTGATAGTTAAGCTCTATCTAAGCACTTAACTCCAATGTCATCGACTCAAAGATTATATGGAAATGCCGAAGGAACTGTAACATATCTGAATTTCCTACCCTGCAATAAAATAAAATGCACCGTTGCCAGACTACTTCATGGCTTCCAACTTTGCAACGTCTATTGTCGAAACGTGGAACTACGTTGAATGAACTTATTTGATATTATTTTATAATTCTATGAATGATGAATATTAGTACGACTTCAATCAATACTTTAGGCAATTCGCATCTTTATAAATAGGAGATTTTAATCATATCTAAGATCCACCATGAAGTAAACTTGTTCTTCTGTGACCATCGAAGAAGTACGATTCTGTGGAAGAAAAACTAACCTCCGAAACGACAACGAATGGAAGGCCCTTTTTTTACTTCACTTTCACTCGACTGCTGCTGGCTGATTTTCACTTTCATTCTGGTTCACAATAGTGTTCCTTTGAAATGGAGTTTCTCTTCTAGGAATCCGCCATTTTAGTATATTTTGAAGACGCTTCTTTGTTATCTGGTATGTACACTGTCCCCATTTAAATAACTCTGTTTCATTTCACAGGATTTAATCTCATGTGAGCTTGTTCTATTTTATTATTGCATTTCTTTTGAATATTGTGGAACTCTGTTCTGCTACCAACCCATTTGGAATATTCTTATACTGTTCGTAAGGCCTACTGCACATTTAACTATTCACTCGACATTATGGTATACGCATTGGAGTTGTTGCTTTTAGTATAATATTTCACATACAGGGGAAACATGGTTTGGAGGTCTAAGGTAAACTGTTTACATCGCCTGTGCCTAAGGAAAACATCCTCCCTAGCATCGTGGAGGAGACTTTCCTCTGAGAGTTCTGTAGACGAACATCCTCAGCAAAACAAGCCTTGGTCATTGGCCTTGGTGAGCCGGGCAAGTATCCTAGGCCAAATTGCTTCGACCCGGGTCCACCGTTCATCAGTCAACAGGACATCTAAAGAGTTTATTGTTCACTTCCAAACCAACGCGAATAAAATCACACACACACTTGGAAAGAAGGATTCTTACACATGGAGCTGTAAAAGCGCTGCGCAACAATAAAGTGATACACTCTATATGCCTATAACCTTTGAATAACTTTGGATGTATTGGATTCTGCTTTTCATCACAATTGTGCCAGTAATAACCTTACCGGAGTATAGGAAGCTCCATATTGTACATATCACCAGTGCTCGTCTTATTAATAATTGTTCTATGGATTGTAAACGTATCATCTGTAATGCTAGAACGTTTTTTGCTTTGAGTTTCAATTGATTCTCGTTCGTTTTTCCTTCAAATGGCTATGGTTCTTCGAACTATGGTGCTGGACGAATAAAGGCTCTTGTTCCATCTTTATGTCCAATCTAGTGTATCATTTATCTATTTTACCTCATTATTTCCCATCCTATATTTCACTAATCAGAGTTATTACGAATCTGAATTACTACGACATAACATAGAGTTCTACCAATCTAGACAATCACATCACATGCCAAAATTATAAGTATAAAACCCCCTTCAACGTAATTCTACCCTCAGCTCTTCAGAGCAGGGTTGCCCCTTTTCTCTTTTCATAATGTTTCATAGGATTTACAAACTTGGAATGTTACAGACCTCCAGATGATTTTTCGATGGAATTCCGGATCATTTTATGCATTTCGAAGACCCAATCAGCAAAGACGTTGTTGATGATCGGCCGGCTTGAGTTCTTGTGTTAACTGAACTTTATAAGCCTTAAGACCCACATCTTTATGCAAAATACGGTGTAATGAAGTTTGTGGAATGCCTTATTCCAAAGGAGTCGTTGAATGAACAAACCTGGGTTTTCTTCAACACTTTCGGCTACAGCAGCAATATTCTCGGCTGTTCTTGAGCGACGTGTACGGGTTTAATTCTTCACATGACTAACTTGTCCCAAAAGCTCAATTCCTTCCACCAATTTCTGTATTGCGGCTCCACAAGGTGCTTCACGACGACCCAAAAATTTTCGAGTTTCACAAACCGTCCCTGCCAAATTTTCACCATTTTTTTTATTAAATTTTAAAAATTTCTCAATGCGTTGTTGATGCGTGTATCGCTCCATTTTTATCAATGGCGTAGTTTCTACTCGTCGAATATCAAAAAAATTACAGAAATCAGAAGTGATATACTGGGAGCGTCAGCAAGGCATTAGGCTAAAATAGCGCCCAAACTATACAGTGTCGGAAATATATTATATTGCATGGTTATAAGGTTGACAAAAATTTACAAACCTAAAATAGTTTGACATACAGAGGGTGCGTAAAAAAAGTTAAGGAAAAATATGTAGTTAATTTGAATGGAGCACCCTATATTTCATGACATAATTATTTCGAGCACAACAAGAGCTTTATACGTATACTCAATTCACTTTTATTTAATCACATAGGAGGTCATGGTTTCGTTTTCAGGAGTTGGTGATCCTGATGAAAAGCACAGAACATATGATGAAAAGTCAGTGCGCGCACAGAAAATATCGTTAATGACAAAACGACGTTGCCAGTTTCTTTGTTTACATCGAAGTAAAATTATCAAAAATATTCCACATTTTGTTAGGTTTACAAAGTTTTCGCAGATTTTTGGTATTTAATCGATATTTGCAGGTGAGTTTTTCGTCGAATATCCAAGATTAACGTATGTTTATTGTTTTTAGCACCAGTTTGGAGCGTGAGGACGATTTTCAAGACCAGGAGAAATGTTTACATTTCGAGGTTGAAGGGGTACACGGGAATTTCGTTGAAAAATCTGTTATTTGGACAGATATCGCAGTAGATGGATCGGATGGAGCATCTTGAGGTCGATTAGGATGATATTTTTCAGGTTTTGCTAAAAATTTGGCGATATCGGAGCAGATTTGCAAATGTTAGGTACCTCACTAATAAGCTGGAAGGTCGAGATGGTGAAAAATGTTTTATTTAGATGTTGTTTGAACAAACGCAGTCGAGTTTCATACCTCAACATTGATTTTAAGAAAGTTATCAACAAAATAAAATTGACATTATTCTTGATTCTTGTAATTACCCATCAATTCATCTTATATCTTTGGGTTGATTTTTTTAATGAATTCTTGATTAGAATCAACAATTGATGTCGTCAAGTCTTGAACTTTCAGTTCAAGAGGATAATAAACATTAAATCTTCACAAGCATGCATATAAAAATTATGTGAAAGCAATGCAATTTTCTTCCATGGCGAAAAATAATATATTTCAACAGTGATCTCTTGTTCTTTTCATGCAAATAACTAGAAAAGGAATCCTTTTTATCAATTCATATAAACGTTAATTATTTTCGTCCATCACATCTTTTCCAATTCATTCATTTTCCGAATGAATTCACATTCTGAGAAATATGCTAAGAATGTAGAAAGGGCAACATAGTGTTGACTTGGAACATAAAAATATTTTGAAAAACGTCATAACTTCGATACAGAGTGAAATGTGTCAAATTTCGGAGGCCAGAGTTGTGATTTTATAATTGTGAATGGAGTATATACCACATTTTCCAAATTTTATCACGGCGTTGCCACATAATTCTTATTTTCATCAGAATTCTTACAGCAACCGCTATGTCCAATCCAGATAAACGAAATTTTTAGAGTAGTTAGCTTAAGGTATCAGCTTCATCATTCGGTGAACATCTGAGGTTTTTTTTATACAGAGTGTCTAATATCGATTTATCAATACCAATTTATTCGAATTAAATATGCGATAACTCGATTTCCCCAAATGGATCACCCTGTATTTTTCTGCTTCATTAAATTTTTGTTTCAAATTTTCACAAATTAATCGTTTTTTTAAAGAATGTGAAATATCCCAAAAAAAACGGTTTAAAAATGGGACATACTATGTAAAAATGAAGACATTTGAAAAACAAATTTCATGAAACAGAAAACTGTTGTAATGGAGGATGAAAAAGTGGAATTTTCGACGAAATCTTGGTCTTAAAACGAAGAAAATACATTTTAGGTACTGGGAAATACACTGCGCAAAAAAATTAACGCACATTATGGAAATCTCAAATTTATTCTACAACTGAAGGTGTTCTCAATGATAATTATTTTTATCAGAATTATGCATGCATATGGTATCCACTTTCAACGTTTTTCTTCAATACATATGTTTTCTCCCAGCAGGAATAAAAAAAGATGATATTATCAGATTTTGAATGTATTGGCTCCATTCTAAAATCAGTGTTGTTCTCGATCAATTCTAGTGATCAATAGTTTTTCTTTCGTTTGATTTTCTACACCCGATCGCTATGCAACGCGAAACACGCAATTTGACCCAAGAGGAATGTGCCCAAGCGGTAGTTTAGCGAGAAGAAGGGTGGACATACACAAGAATTCCAGAAAGGTTTGGAGTTTTCCATACAAGTTTGTCCAGAATGATGCAGCGATTCAGGGAGACAGGTATGAATGTCCGAAGACCAGGACAGGGTAGACCACGGGTAACAACTGCCATTCAAGAACGTTACTTGAGAGTTTCTTCGTTGAGACAACGGTTTGCAACCGCTCGCCTCCTTCAAAATCAGCTTGAGCAAACTCATGAGGTGCAAATTAGCACTCAGACAATAAGAAATCGCCTCAGAGAATATGATTTAAGGCCTCGTGTCGCGACAAGAGGCCCAGCTCTTACCCCAGCCCATCGAAGGGCGCGTTTGGAATTTGCGATAGAGCATATCCATTGGGAAGAGGCCGATTGGGAAAGAGTTCTCTTCACAGATGAGTCTAGATTCTGCCTCTACCATTGTGATCAACGTTCCCTTGTATACAGACGTCCACATGAAAGATATAATCAGTGCAATTTCCTGAATACTACTGGTTTCGGGGGAGGATCGATTATGGTATGAGATGGAATATCTTTGACTGCTCGCACAGACCTAGTGGTCGTTGATAATGGAGCAATGAATGCTGATAAGTATATAAGGAACATTCTTGAAGAGCATGTAGTGCCATTTGTCCCATACATTGGCGAAAATTTCATTTTTATGGACGATAAAGCCAGACCCCATCGTGCGCGCGTCGTTCAGGAGTACCTTGAAGAGGTTGAAGTCTCTCGAATGGAATGGCCAGCAAGAAGTCCAGATCTCAATCCGATTGAGCAGGTTTGGGACAACCTCAATAGAAGGCTGAGAAGTACAGAAAATCATCCAGCTACTCTTAATGACTTAGGAATCCAACTCGGAGAAATCTGGGAAGGATTAGATCAGAACATTTTAAGATCACTCATTTTGAGTATGAACCGTCGTTGCCGAGCTGTAATTAACGCAAGGGGTGGAAATACCAAGTATTAAATCACTTATCAGCATTTCAGTATTTTGAAAATTATTCATTTCTCTTCTTTCACATAAGATTCGGTGAAATCCTGAATTTTTCTTCCATTTAATGTGTCTTGTTTCGTTCAAAACCTTCCCGAGAGAACATAAAAAATTAGTTATAAAGTTAATTTAGAATTAACTTTCATTAAAATTGAGATTTTCAGAATGTGCGTTAATTTTTTTGCGCAGTGTATGTCATTTGTATTCTAAAGTTAGGGTTAGTATGATTCTCATTGGTTATGCGATACTTCAATATTTTCAACTCGAAGTTTTCCTAGAATCAATCCAATCCTCAGCACGAACCGAAAGCTAATTTACGTCCATGTAATCCCCTAGAGAGAGAATCAGATTTTATAAAACGGTAATATCCAGCGGAAACGAAAAGTTATACGGTTTCAAGACCCGGCGCATCCAGTCCCATCAATCTGCTCGGGGCCTGAGAAAATGGAGTTTAATAAGGCTGCTATTATTCCTTCAATTAGTCATGCCGAGACCTATTCAGCGGAATCACATTTTTTATCGCATTAAGTTGGTGAATGCCCGGGAAATTAGTTATCCGTTCGAGAGCGCATCTCGCGAAAAGCAAAGAGTTTAATTAGAATAATATGGCATTGGGAGAATTTCCATAACGTTAAGTGCGTTTTTGTTATGGCTGAAGTTTATTTGTTCGGCTCAAAGGAGAGCTACGGCATGTTTGCTTCACGTATACTCCATTCACTTTTATTTAATCACATAGGAGGTCATGGTTTCGTTTTCAGGAGTTGGTGAACCTGATGAAAAGCACAGAACATATGATGAAAAGTCAGTGCGCGCACAGAAAATTTCGTTAATGACAAAACGACGTTGCCAGTTTCTTTGTTTACATCAAAGTAAAAGTATCAAAGATATTCCACATTTTGTTAGGTTTACAAATTGTTCGCAGATTTTTGGTATTCAATCGATATTTGCAGGTGAGTTTCTCGTCGAATATCCAAGATTAACGTATGTTTATTGTTTTAAGCAACAGTTTGGAGCGTGAGGACGATTTTCAAGACCAGAACGAATGTTTAGATTTCGAGGTTGAAGGGGTACACGGGAATTTCGTTGAAAAAACTGTTATTTGGACAGATACCGCTGTAGATGGATCGGATGGAGCCTCTAGAGGTCGATTAGGATGATATTTTTCAGGTTTTACAAGAAATTTGGCGATATCCGAGCAGATTTGCAAAAGTTAGGTACCTCATTAATGAGGTGGAACTTAGACCTAAATCTCCTATAAGAAACGCCTTTCAAAAGTCGAGATGGTGAAAAATGTATTCTTTAGATGTTGTTTGAACAAACGCAGCCGAGTTTTATATCCCAACATCGATTTTAAGAAAGTTATCAACAAAATAAAATTGACATTATTCTTCATTCTGGTAATTGCCCATCAATTCATCTTATATCTTTGGGTTAATTTTTTTTAATGAATTCTTGATAAGAATCAACAATTGATGTCGTCAAGTCTTGAACTTTCAGTTCAAGAGGATAATAAACATTAAATCTTCACAAGCATGCATATGAAAATTAGGTGAAAGCAAGGCAATTTTCTTCCATGGCGAAAAATAATATATTTCAGAAGTGATCTCTTGTAATTTTCATGCAAATAACTAGAATAAGAATCCTTTCTATCAATTCATATAAACGTTAATTATTTTCGTCCATCACATCTTTTCCAATTCATTCATTTTCCGAATAAATTCACATTCTGAGAAATACGCTAAGAATGTAGAAAGGGCAACATAGTGTTGACATTGAACATAAAATATTTTGAAAAACGTCATAAATTCGATACAGAGTGGAATGTGTCAAATTTCCAAGGCCAGAGTTGTGATTTTATAATTGTGAATGGAGTATACACACACGCTTTCGACTTTTGTGTGTTGTCGGCTTTAAAATCCTATTCTGTCAGGATACGGTAACTTCCACCCTGTTTTCTGAACTCAGTTCTCTGGAAAAATTTCGTGGTATACGAGGGTGTATTGATTTCTAGTTAGCCTAGACCAGTTCCATGCATAAACTGAATATTGCGATACCGTATCAACAAACAACAACTTATGTTAGAAGTGTCAGTGTAGAGTTCGACGTCGAAGAAGTAAACCAGAGTTACGCAATAAATTTAAAAAAAAGATGTCCACCAAAATTGTAAAAATCTAAACATTGGAGTATCCAGCCATCATCAAGTACCTGTATTTAAAAGGGTTGAGAGGTAAGCAGGTTTACGAAGATATGCTTAATACCCTTGGTGATCAATGTCCTTCGTATGCGACCGTGGAAAATTGGACTGCAAGCTTCGAAAAGAGGTAAATTTTCCATTGAAGATGATGACCGATCGGGAAGGCCAGTTTCTGTGTCAGTCTCCGAAAATATCGATGTAGTTCATGACATGATTTTATCAGACCGGCGAATTGGGCTAAAACGGATATCTGAAGCACTGAAGATTTCATACGAACGCGTTCATCATATAGTTCTCGTCAATTTGGACATGAGAAAATTTCTGCGAAATGGATCCCCAAATGTTTGAATGTTGACCAAAAGCGTGCAAGGGTAGAAGCATGGCGTTCGATCTGTGCTCGATTTGAAAACGATTTAGACTTCTTAAACCGAATTATTACTATAGATGAGACTTTTGTACATTTCTACGATCCAGAAACAAAGCAACAATCGATGGAATGGCGACACTCTGGTTCTCCAAGACCTAAGAAGTTTCGTGTCCAAAAATCTGCTGGAAAAGTTCTTGCTTCAGTTTTTTGGGATTGCCATGGAGTAATCATGATTGATTTTTTGGAGAAGGGTAAAACAATAACTGGAGATTACTATTATACATTACTGACTACTCAACGGGAAAAAATTGAAGAGAAAAGACGCGGAAAGCTATCCAAAGGTATTTTGTTTTTACAGGACAACTCCCCAGTACACAAATCTCATGTTGCCATGCAAAAAATTCGTGATTTAGGGTTAGAATTAGTAGAACACCCCCCTTATTCACCAGATTTGGCTCCGTCCGACTATCATCTCTTTCCTCAACTGAAAAAAGTTTAAAAGGTCGTAAATTTTCTTCCAACGAGGAGGTAATAAAAGCTGTGGAGGACTGGTTTGCAGAGCAAGAAGAAACATATTTTGAAAGGTCTTGAGACGTTGCAGGTTCGCTGTAATAAATATATTCAATCAAGAGGAGAATATGTTGAGTAATAAAATATTTTGACATTGAAATTCCGTTTGGTTCTATAGTAGGCTAAGAATTTTTCAATATATCCTCGTATAATTCAGGTTTCTTTCTCCATAGAATTCCCTAAAAATAATTGATTTTTTTCTAAACTCGTCGAATAGAATTCTCATCATTTCGCAATAATGGAGAATTAAGCAAGCCTCGCTTATATTCAATCGTCAGCTTCGCCATCATCGGATTCATCCAGAGCACTTCCCATTGGCGAGTATTCGATTTTATGTTGTTCCTTGTCGAGTTTGGAGTAATAAATTTCATCGAAAACATCCTGGATCCTGTTCCCGAACCGGATAAGGATTACATCCGATTTTATCAGAAAATGGGATTGTTACGAAACTTTTTCGATGCCATTATCGATATGCTTATATTCCGGGATGGCATAACATAAACGGATGTACTTTCCGAGATAACTGCCGCTGTCGGCAGCGGAGCCTTTTTTGTGGGCGATTGCATATGTTCCGCAAAAAATATTGTTTCGAGAGGTCAGGGAATTTTTTCAGTGAAATAACCAGATAAAGCACGAAGAATATGAGGTATGAATTCATTAAATTTGTCCTGCTGAGTTTTCTGTATCACAGAGACTCTTTCTTTCATATTCCTTGAACATTTTTCAGCCAAAAGTTGGACTTTTTTCAAATCGCTAATATTTAATGCATAGAAAATGTAATAGTACCGAATTCTCTATTTTTGGTCTTCGATGTCTAACATTTCATTTGATCTGTGAAGCCGAGGTTCTTGCTTTGGGAGATCGACCCATTACTGGCTCCTTCTTCGTTTTCCCTCTTTATGGAAATTGGAAATGACTGAATTACCACTAATAGAACCTAAAGTCCTACCAGAAAATTAGACGCTCATAAGATAGGTCAAAACAGGGATTTTCCTCATCTTAAAAATAATTCCACAATTTTCTGGGCTCTTTCAATACTTAGAAATATACTGCTCAACAAAATATAGAATATCACGAACTGGCCTTAAGCCAAATGCGAGGATTTGCGGAAATATACTGCTCCACAAGAGTTAGGGATATCGTATTCAATCGTTTTTGAAAGTATGTAATCTTCGAGAAAATCGCTGTAAAATCATTTAAAACTCAATAACAACTTGAATCGATCCAATAAAAATCAGTATGAGACATTTCCTCAATCTGGTCGCCTTTTTTCTGAAGTTTGGTTCTTTGCATATGCTTCATGAATTTTCTTATTTTGAAATGAAGTCAGTTTATCAACGGCTTCGATTTGAAACGAGTTTTCTGAAAATGCCAAGACGTAAATTAACAAACGCTGAGGCTAATAGGGCTATCGAAATGCTAAAGGGTGGCCTAACTCAGGTTGTTGTATAGCGGAAAGGCTCCAGGTCAGCCAAAGTGTGATATCTCGACTTTGGAATAGGTTCAGGCAGACAGGTTCCGTGTTGGAAAGATCAAGGCTTGGTGAGCGACGAAAAACAACACCTGCTCATGATCGTTTCATCACCTTTTCGGCGAGAAGAAACCCTACATCTACGTGTAGAATGCTACGGAATACTCTTCAAAATGCAGATGGGGTCCAAGTTTCCATCGAAACCATCAGACGACGTTTAAGAGAGGTGAATCTAGGTTCTAGACGTCTATTAAGAGGAGTTCCATCAACACGTGACCTTAAGCGTCAAAGACTGGAATGGGCAAGGCAACATATCAATTGGAACGATCAATGGCGTAGTGTCCTTTTCACTGATGAATCCAGATATGGACGATTTTCAGATTCTCGAAGAATAAGGGTATGGACAATCCCACGCATACTCCGTAATCGTCGCTATGTCCAAGAAGTCCATCCATTCCGAGGGGGTAGTGTTATGGTATGGGCCGGGATATGTTTCAACGGGCGCCCAGATCTACACATTCGTCCTGGGAATATGACCGCCTTACACTATAGGAAGCATGTCATTGACAATGTTGTGCCAAATTTTCACGCTGCTATTGGTGGAACTTCTCAATTTCTAGACGATAACGCTAGACCGCACCGCGCAGCCATAGTTGAGAATGCACTCGAGGAGCTTGGTATTCTACATTTACCAATACCTCAGCACTCACCAGATTTGAATTGCATAGAACATGCATGGGATATGCTCCAAAGAAGATTAGATAATCATCAACCTACCCCAGAATTCTTAAATGATCTGAGAGAGCTTCTGTCCCGTTTATGGAACCAAATTCCTCAAGAAATGTTCAACAACCTCGTGTGTAGTATGCAAAGAAGATGTCAAGCTGTTATTGATGCCCGTGGAGGCCATACATTGTATTGATAGTCTTAAAATGCTTGAATTCTCTGGGAATAAAATTTCGTTATTTTACTCGAGTTGTCTTAAACACCCTGTATACGCTTCAGACCTACAGCCTAAAATT
This sequence comes from Adalia decempunctata, assembly GCA_951802165.1. Classification (NCBI taxonomy): domain Eukaryota; kingdom Metazoa; phylum Arthropoda; class Insecta; order Coleoptera; family Coccinellidae; genus Adalia; species Adalia decempunctata. The sequence goes on along the minus strand of OX637695.1, from coordinate 1,153,948 downwards.
AATTTGCAACTTGAAATCATATTAATATGAATTTTCATCACAAAAATCTTATTTCAACTATATTTTTTTGCAATTTAAGTCTATTGACGACCTCCACATTAGTTAGGGATATTTCCCTAACTCATGTGGAGCAGGATAGTTGTAAGGATGCACAATGTCGAAAAGTATGCAATGGAACACTTGGAAACATTTCCGCACGGAATCGAAATGTTGCATGCAAATAAACACTCCGGTTTATTTCCTCCGTCGCTCGACTCTGGAAGAGTAGGAGAATAACAATTCGGTAATAAAATTCTTTACGAGCGCGAAAGCAATATCTTTCGTTATGTCAATATATCCTCGTGATGACCATAAACTCTATCCCTGCCGAGAGTTATTATCCGTTATACAGTCCCATGATTTGGTTTATTGAATCGTCATATAGGGCGCGTACTTCATGAACAATGAAAGTAATCGTTGGACAGAAGAGTGCGATATAAAATATAGTGAGCGGATGATCTCTTTTTACGCCAGTGCTGAAAACACTCTCAGCTTGGTACCACCTAAAAACACCATATTTGTAAATAAAAAATATATTTGGTTAGGATCTAACGTTATTATTGAATCTGGAAGTTGTACTTCCTATTCGAATCTTCAAAAATAGCAATTTTGCGGACCGACAGCACCCTTACCTTGAGTGGGGTGAACTCGTGAACAGAACTCGAAAATGAAAAATCGAAAAATGAAAAGTGGAATATTTCATTACCTATGGGGGCTTTATGGGTGATTTTGGTATCAAAATGTAGGTTTTCGAGGTCGCTTCATCCAATGAAAGATATTTCAAAGCCCTAACTATCACAGTTTGGATTTTGACCTGTCAGATGGCATTTTTTGAAAAATCGGAAATTTCAAACCGTCATAACTTCCGTCCCTCTCATCACCGCCAATAGTTATTCATATTATGTTGATCAGCATAGCCCCAAGTATCTCTGTGCAGAATATGAGCGATTTGAAAAATTTCAAATTTTGGGTGAAAAATGATAAAGTCCATATTTGTCAATAAAACACATATTTGGGGAGGATCTAACGTTATTATTGAATCTGGAAGTTGTTCTTCTTATTCGAATCTTCAATAATAGCAATTTTGGGGACCGACAGCACCCTTACCTTGAGTGGGGTGAGCTCGCGAATAGAACTCGAAAATGAAAAATCGTAAAATAAAAAGTGGATTATTTCATTATCTATGAGGGCTACATGGGTGATTTTGGTATCAAAATTTAGGTTTTCGAGGTTGCTGAATCTAATAAAGGATATTCCAGATCCCTAAATAGCATAGTTTAGATTTTCACCCATCAAATGGCATTTTTTTGATAAATTGGAGATTTCAAACTGTCATAGCCACCATCCCTCTCGTCGTATCCACTGTTCGTTTATATTCTGTTGATCAGCATATCTGAGAGTATCTCTGTGCCAAATATGAGCGATTTTAAAAATTTCTATTTTTGGGTGAATAATGACAAAGGGGTATAAGACCCCCTGAAAACACCATATTCGTCGATATTACAGAAAGCTGGAAATACCTAGAGATGATAATGAATGGGAAAGTTGTTCGAACCATTCGAATCTTCAATTACAGTCATTAAGCTAATAGATAGCACCCATACAACGAACGGTCTGAGCTTCCGAACAAAACTCGAAAATGAAATATGGAAAACAAGAAAACTAAAAAATTCATTACTTATGAGGGCTACATGGCCGACTTTGATATCAAAATGTAGGTTTTCGAGGTCGCTGAATCGAATAAAGGATATTCCAAAGCCCTTACTAGCATAGTTTAGATTTTGGCCTGTCAAATGGCATTTTTTGAAAAATCGGATATTTCAAACTGTCATAGCCACCGTTCCTCTCGTCGTATCCACTATTTGTTTATATTTTGTTTATCAGCATATCTCAGAGTATCTCTGTGCGAAATATGAGCGATTTCAAAAATTTCAATATTTGGGTGATTCCCCTAAAAACCTCCCACTTGGAAATAGAAAACAAGGAGCATAGGGAGAAAAGATGCTCTTCCATAATAGCCATTTGGGGGATCGATAACACCCATACCTTAAGAGGTCTAAGCTTCTCGATTAAACTTGAAGTTAGAATAGGGATGGCTTGGCTTAAGAAAATTTTGTACAATCAATCCCCAATTATTTTATTTATCCTTAGACAGGATCACCTATTTTTGGAATACCCTCTATATCTTCTTTCTATGTGCACAAACAGCCAAAATACACCCTTTTGTCAAAGTGTTATCAATGAGCGAACGAACATAACGATTTTCGCATTTTAGGTTTAATATTACTCGTTCCCTGCATTAATGCATATTTTAGTTGTGCGCTATTTTCCTCTCATTTTCGATAGGAAAATAACGGAAATCAAAGTATTCCATTAAATATCCGGTAATAGCAATAAACACTATAATTCAACGCATTCGCGGATATTAACATGCTTCCTATCAGCGCCGACAATGAAATTGGTTATAACGACGAATCATGCGTGACGCCGATAAAATTTCATTCGCTCTCGGACCGTAATAATGAATTTTATGCCGGTTTTGCCGTCCGTATAGACGAAAATCTGGGAAGCTTGTTCCCGGTGCATAAACGGCATTTATTGCCCTAATTTCAGTTCGCCGTTGTTATCACTCCAAAAGCTGTTTAATTTGCTGAGTGCCTCGAATATTTCCCGGAAAATCTTATTGAGAAATTCATCGTCACGCTGGTTGTTATCGAATGGATGCTGAACTGTCGGCAACACGGGTACCTACCATGATTATATTACTTCCGAAATAATAAATATGGACGAGAAATTTGGAATAACAAGAAATCGTTTGCCTGACAGCTCGAATGGCAACCGAAAATATTTTTGAAATGGAAGCCGTAAAATTGTAAAAATATTATTTCATTTCATAAGGAGGAGAAGTGTCACTTTTCATGGCTAGCTTGAGTTTACCCGCCGAACGCAGTGAGGCGGGTAATTGAAAGCCAGCCATGAAAAGTCACTTCTCCTTCGAATGAAATATGTAGGTATACTCCATTCACAATTATTAAATCACAACTCTGGCACTGGAAATTTGACACATTCCGCTCTGTATCGAAGTTATGACGTTTCTCAAAATATTTTTATGTTCCAAGTCAACACTATGTTGCCCTTTCTTTCTCAGAATGTGAATTTATTCGGAAAAAGAATGAATTGGAAAAGATGTGATGGACGAAAATAATTATCGTTTATATGAATTGATAGAAAGAATTCCTTTTCTAGTTATTTGCATGAAAAGTACAAGAGATCACTGTTGAAATATATTATTTTTCGCCATGGAAGAAAATTGCATTGCTTTCACATAATTTTCATATGCATGCTTGTGAAGATTTAATGTTTATTATCCTCTTGAACTGAAATTTCAAGACTTGACGACATCAATTGTTGATTCTAACCAAGAATTCATGAAAAAAAATCAACCCAAAGATATAAGATGGATTGATGGGTAATTACAAGAATCAAGAATAATGTCAATTTTATTTTGTTGATAACTTTCTTAAAATCAATGTTGGGGTATAAAACTATGCTGCGTTTGTCCAAACAATATCTAAAGAATACATTTTTCACCTTCTCGACCTTTTAAAGGCGTTTCTTATAGGAGAATTAGGTCTAAGTTCCACCTCATTAATGAGGTACCTAACTTTTGCAAATCTGCTCATATATCGCCAAATTTCTTGGAAAACCTGAAAAATATCATCCTAATCGACCTCTCGAGGCTCCATCCGATCCATCTATTGCCATATCTGTCCAAATAACAGCTTTTTCAACGAAATTCCCGTGTACCCCTTCGATCTCGAAATGTGAACATTCGTCCTGGTCTTGAAAATCGTCCTCACGCTCCAAACTGGTGCTAAAAACAATAAACATACGTTAATCTTGGATATTCGACGAAAAACTCACCTGCAAATATCGATTTAATACCAAAAATCTGCGAACAATTTGTAAACCTAACGAAATGTTGAATATCTTTGATACTTTTACTTTGACGTAAACAAAGAAACTGGCAACGTCGTTTTGTCATTAACGATATTTTCTGTGCGCGCACTGACTTTTCTCATATGTTCTGTGCTTTTCATCAGGTTCGCCAACTCCTGAAAACGAAACCATGACCTCCTATGTGATTAAATAAAAGTGAATGGAGTATATGTTATTTTATTTTCAAAAGTTTTGAAATTCTTGATCATTTGAATATTGACTTCGAGATTGACATTTACGATCTTTATTATTGAGTTAAAAATGCTTGATTACGATTGTCTTTCAAAATTCATTTTTTACCGAGCAAACCCCGAATATTTTTCAGTTTTCTACCTATCCTACAGATGGGGTCACCTTTTTTTGATTCACCCTGTACGAAAGGAGGTTTGGTGCTACATTTCGATCGTACCCAAGCGAAGTCTAAGAACGACGTGAAAATTTTTGCGTTTTTTATTTTTTGTTTGTTTTTGTTCGTTCCTGATGATCGTCTTACTTTGCTTTCGTGTCTGTTCCTTATAGTCAGTTTGTCTCTGCGACTATTTTTTTTAATCTACTTGTTTCAGTAATTCCTTTTTCGTATTTTCTTTTTTTCATTATGATTTTGTTTGGTTCTTATGATTGTTTTTCTTTGGGCATTTCAATGAGGAAGGCTTTGAATATTATGTTCCTTATAATTTAGTCGAAAAAGGACGTCAAAAATTGACATACAGGGTGAGTCTTTGACTTGTGCATATATTTTAACTGAAGATTCTTGAGGTCAAAAGAAACCTTTTTTTCATTTTCCATTTGTCCGAATTCGGCTCTGTTAAAAAGATATAGCCATTTGAAAAAAAAATTGTGCTAATTACGTCCCTGAAATTATACTGTGGAATTGATTCAAAGTTCATATTTCTCGATAGAAATTGAGTTTATACCTTTAGGGAATACTCAAGTACTAACCTTATTGGAATAAAAATGTTGCAAACACGATAATTTAAACAAAAACAGTTAGTTCCATCGGATTATATCTGCAACTAAAAAGCCACATTTATTCCACCAAAATAGGTTCCTTCTTCGATTTTTCTGCAGATTAGTTTGTAAACACTAATAACTTGTTCATATTTTCCTCGAAATTCCCAAACAATATCATGAAGAAAGACTTTTCATTCAGATTTATTATTAAACAACCTAACCTAATCTAATTTGTATCGATTCTATGAATTTATGCACAGAAATTTCAGGAAGATGTTGTCAGCTTGCTGATATTTTCATTGAGGTTAAGGATTTTTTACGAAACATAGTATAAATCACGATACATTTGTGAACCGTGGTATAAATATCTATGAATTCTGCAGTTTCCATCATAAATCCACTTTGCCGCCAAATTTTACCACGCATGCGTAGAGCGAAAACCGAAGTATGTATTGGTTATCTGGACTCTGGAGGCCAACTATAAACAATAACAAACCAGAGTCTCTGAACAAACTGTAAACATTATGTGAAGTTCTGATGCAGAACTTCTGAATACATTCAGTGAATTATTGTTCTAATGTGATTATTATGTGAAGTGAATTTATATAATTTCAACCGTGTCGAGTTTATAAAATTCCAAGATGATGTTGATTAGATAGAAACATCGCCACAGATTATCAGGTATCGTATTATTTTTCATTAATTTCAATTTAATGTGTAGTTTGTATCGTGATTCATCATTCATATCCGAATTTTGTATTTCATCGACATTTAACTTCAATATGGACCGGTAACTATGAATTTTCAATAGAAACTGTGCGTATTAAATCCTCCTTTTGGTGTTCAATATTATCTCCCACATTTGTGGGATTTTATTATTAAAATATTTCGACAAAGTTGATAAATATTGTGACAACATTGTGAACTAGTTTAAAGACCAGAGAAGGAATAATTTTCGATGATTATTAATTAAGAGACGCATTCAGATTATTTTTGAAATCAATGATTTTTTCGTCAAATTTCTCCGGTTAAAATTGGGAATAACTCGAAAACGACGCGTTTTATCGAAAAAGAATAGGAATACTTTCAGTTTCTCAAATGATTGATTCTTTCGAAAATATGAACCGTTTATCCTTTTAAAGTGGTTTTATGGTGTTTTAGCGTGTATTGATGAGTCGACTACCCTGTAACTTTTATACTAGTAGAGATATTGAATAGGTTTTTATTGAGGAATATGCACCATGAATAGAGTAAAAACTCAACCAAAATTCAGTTCATTCGAAATAACGGTTCCGAAGATATAAACAGAAAAGTGTTTTTTTCATGGATTTTCGACACCCTGATCTCCCAAACCAAACCGAATTTTGAAAAATGGTATAGAAATAAAGTGTTTCGTTGGATGAGAGGAATCTACAGTTAAAATATATGTCAAAGACTCATCCTTTATAATGTTTTATTCGTATTTGTTCGTTTCTAGTATTCTCAGTTGGTTTTTAGTTTCACTTGGTTTGAATCAGTTTGTCTCTATGTTAATTTTTGTTTGCTTCTACTTGTTTCAGTGAATTTCTTCTCGATGTTTCTTCATTCTCCTTTCGTTTTCGTTTTGTTGTTACGTTTGTTTTCCTTTACATATCTTAATGGAGACGGTTGTGAATAGGTTTCTCGTCATTCAGCGGTTCATATTCAATTCAAATGGACCTTAATCAACTCCCTGACCTCATAACGTGTACCGAAATACCAAAGCCATCCCTTTATCTCATCAGTATTTTCTTCGGCGTCCAATGAAATTCCTCCGAGTGCGAAGATGGAAATGGCCGGGATTAAGTATAGAATTTCAATAACCACAATTCCGCGAAATATGATGAATTCCTGATCCTATTACGAACTCGTGGCGCTCCCGCGTCACAGACACGAATTTCATTATGCCGACTGCATCGAGATGGCGTCGGCGGAGTGCCGAATAGTCGTCGCCAGAACGGATGCGGCTTGTGCATCCGAGGAAATAAAAGTCGCGTCAGTCAGCCAAGTGTCGTAAACCAACTTAAATTATGCGGCCGACTGCGAAACCTACTCGGGATCCATAATTCCACTGATATCAGACGAGCTTACCGGGCCCCATAACCTGTTGGATGATTGCTACAGAATGGCGACTCGCGGGAAGTTAACGTTCCATTTGGCGCGAATGTGGAAAGGGAATCCGAGCACCAATAAAGTAGAGTCGGTGGAAGTGAATAGATAGATATACAGGGTGTATTTCAAGGTGAGGCTTTTTTTTATAGGTAATAGAACTCATCAAAATACGTCATTTTACCGAAAATTTCTCAAATGAAATGTTCAATTCGAAAAATTCAAAAAAAATGGGCATCAATACCTTAATACTACTTTGGCCTGCATCTCTCTGTTCATCAAATCTCTACATTTGTGCACCAGGTTTATGAACATCCGCGAAGTTGGGTGATTTCTTGGCGGATATCTTGTTTTGTACATCTTAAAGGCCGAAATGGCATTTTGTTCTGATTCACCATAAATTAAAAGCATATCAATAAGTTCCTTATTTGAATAAACGTGCGGCATTTTCGAAACATGAAACACTCGTACCCTCGCCGTAACACGATCGAAGATTACTGATCACAATCGATATTCATGTATCATGTATGATAAGAAGACAAAAAACATGTTGATATCTACGTAGGAGCAGGCGAGGGTTTAGGTTCGGACTGAGGTATTTTCAGATTCACCTAGAAACTAGAAAATATTCTAGTTTCATTTTGTCGAAACAGAGGCATAAATCATACGAAAAATTTTCGGTAAAATTACTTATTTTGATGAGTTCTACCATCTGTCAAAAGAAAAGCCTCACCTTTAAATACCTCAAAATCATTCGACGTGTTTCGGGAAATATAGGATGAGAAATATACGGCGTGGCTCGTCTGAGATGGAACACCTTATATATAGGGTGAGTCTTTGACTTGTACATATATTTTAACTGAAGATTCTTGAGGTCAAAAGAAACCTTTTTTTCATTTTCCATTTTTCCGAATTCGGCTCTGTTAAAAAGATATAGTCATTTGAAAAAAAATTGTGCTAATTACGTCCCTGAAATGATACTGTGGAATTGATTCAAAGTTCATATTTCTCGATAGAAAATAAGTTCATACAATAGAAATTAAGTTTATACATTTAGGGAATACTCAAGTACTAACCTTATTGAAATAAAAATGTTGCAAACACGATAATTTCAAGAAAAACAGTTAGTTTAATCGAATTATATCTGCAACTAAAATAAGTTCCTTCTTCGATTTTTCTGCAGATTAGTTTGTAAACACTAATAACTTGTTCATATTTTCCTCGAAATTCCCAAACAATATCATGAAGAAAGACTTTTCATTCAGATTCATTATTAAACAACCTAACTCAATCTAATTTGTATCGATTCTGTGAATTTTTGCACAGAAATTTCAAGAAGATGTTGTCAGCTTTCTAATATTTCCATTGAGGTTAAGGATTTTTTACGAAACATGGATCATGATACATTTGTGTACCGTGGTATAAATATCTTTGAATTCTGCCGTTTCCATCATAAATCGACTTTGCTGCCAAATTTTACCACGCATGCGTAGAGCGAAAACCGAAATATTGGTTATCTGGAAGCCAACTATAAACAATAGCAAACCGGAGTCTCTGAACAAACTGTAAACATTATGTGAAGTTCTGAATACATTCAGTGCATTATTGTTCTAATGTGATTATTATGTGAAGTGAATTAATATAATTTCAACCGTGTCGAGTTTATAAAATTCCAAGAGGATGTTGTTTAGATAGAAACATCGTCCCAGATTATCAGGTATCGTTTCATTAATTTCAATTCAATAAGTAGTTTGTGTCGGGATTCATCATTCATATCCGAATTTTGTATTTCATCGACATTTAACTTCAATATGGACCGGTAACTATGAATTTTCAATAGAAACTGTGCGTGTTAAATCCTCCTTGGTGTTCAATTTTATCACCCACATTTGGGGGATTTTATTATTAAAAATTAAAATATCTCGACAAAGTTGATAAATATTGTGACAACATTGTAAACTCGTTTAAAGACCAGATATTCGATGATATTTAATTCAGAGACGCATTCAGATTATTCTTGAAATTAATGATTTTTTCGTTAAATTTCTCCGGGTAAAATTGGAAATAACTCGAAAACGACGCGTTTTATTGAAAAAAAATAAGAGTACTTTTAGTTTCTTAAATGATTGTTTCTTTCGAAAATATGAACCGTTTATCTTTTTAAAGTGGTTTTATGGTGTTTTAGCGTGTATTGATGGGTCGACTACCCTGTAACTTTTATACTAGTAAAGATATTGAATAGGTTTCGATTGAGGAATATGCACCATCAATAGAGTAAAAACTCAACCAGAATTCAGTTCATTCGAAATAACAGTTCCGAAGATATAAACAGAAAAGTGTTTTTTTCATGGATTTTTGACACCCTGTATCTTCTTAACCAAACCGAATTCTGAAAAATGGTGTAGGAAAAAAGTGTTTCGTTTGATGAGAGGAATCTACAGTTAAAATATATGTACAAGTCAAAGACTCACCCTGTATACATCTCACATGGGATCAATCAGATAAATTTTGCAAATTCTTTATAAGACATGTTAAATAATAAAACACTTCAAGGTGGTTCACGTGTTGTTTGTTCACAATTTATCAGTGGGCAAAAAATGGTGCACAATATACACTCAGGTTATGTTATGTTTTTACAAACTTGACCTTGTGAGCGTAGAGAGGGATCATCGAAAGCCATCGATTCAGATCACAGAGTATTTGTACATTACACATTAGGCCTACACTATAGCCTCAGCATATTATGACAATTTATAGGGGGCACGAAATTCAAATTGCTTACAGACATAATATTGAATCAGTATAATCCAAGGCAGAAAAGACTAGAACAAGTCATAAGAAGTGAGAAAGACCAAATAGATTCACTTTCTCAAGCTGGTACATAAGTGAACTTCGCAACGGTGGAAAAGCTTAGATTGGGACTACTAAAATGAGCATTTCAAAATGAGATAGCAATGACAAAGTGGTCAACTCCCAAGTCATTTTGTGAGGGCTGTCATTCTTATCAGAGAGCGATGACTACACATTTTTTAGAAATTTTCTGACAACAAAATTCCTGCTATCAGATGTAGTATCGCTCATCTCAAAGACCCAACTGAAATTCGGTTGAAAGTTTTTGTTCGCATCTCCATTTTAATCGGCTGAATATTTCATCTCCATCTCTCCATTGATCGACAAGAGTATGAGAGATACATTGTGTATCGAAACATATTGAAGACGTATGAATACGGAGGAGGATCCTATTTCAATCCGAACTTTATTTATCCTCAAAGGCATCAGGCAAACTCTCCATGTTTGGAAGACGGAAGCGTATCATATTTGGAAAGGACGCCATGCAAACAAAAATCGCATTTCTTTCCTTCGTGAATTGAAGTTATACGAAAACAGTTTTGTCTCCATTCGAATGGAAAAGAATTCTTCCTTTCGAATATTGTTTTGTAAGTAAGCAATATGTCTTTATCGGAAAAATTGAGTGATGGAAAAAATAGAAATATTGTCTTAAAAGTGTCATTTTTTAAGGTGGGCTTTCAATGTAGTCTGTTTCTTAATGAAATACTTGAAATCGATTTCATTTCGATAGTTAATTTTTTTCTTTTAAAAATAGAAGAAATAAGCCAACTCATGGTTCTGTTTTATTTCAAACGAAAGATCCAATAGTTCAACTTCCGATTAAAAGTGAATCTACAGATAATTTCGTTCAGAAAAACAACTTGAAATACGGAATTGGCAGAGAATGGCCGAATTCAAATATATGGCGGGAAAAAGTTCCTGCGGCGCTTTACCCACATATCCACTAATTTCATAGTTCAGTTATTTTCGGATAGAGAGCGCCATTGTACATTTCATTCATGAGTACTGGGATATTCATAGAACTTATAGTACTTAACACTTGAGTACTCGAAGAATAAATAGCTTTGTTTTTTATTTCTTTCAGGTTCGTAAGATATTCTTTTGAGTTGGAAGAGTTTGTTTGTTATATTTTCAAATAAAGAAAATAAATCTTTCAGATTCAAGACATCAAATCGTCTATTTCTTGAAATAAAAATTGAGGATTGATTTCCATCATTATGAGCTTACTCTATTAAATGTCCATTCCTTAAAAATCGACGATAGCAACCCTTGTTGTAAGTTGATTTAAGGTCGCCGTTCAGAGTGGGTAGGAAAACTTATCCGATAGAGACGCCACCGTGCATTTTATGGAATATCTCCATAAAACTTACATTATCACTAGAAGTTCTCTGAATATCTCTATCCTAATGAATGAAATATACTATGGCGCCCTTTATCCGAAAATCGCTGAACTATGAAATTAGTGTATATGTAGGTAAAGCAGGATCATTTTCCCGCCATATATTCGAATTTGGTCAATTCCGTATTTCAAGTTGATTTTCTGAACGAAATTATCTGTAGATTCACTTTTAATCGGAAGTTGAACTTGAGGTGATGCGTTTACGGGAAACATTAAAACACTTGTGTACGAGGACGGAACTTTATTTTTGTGGAGACCTATTCTAGTTCTTAACTAACAACTGTCTGGTTTTACCTATTGCTGTGGTATTTATACACCTACCAAATGGGTTCCGTGGACTTGCGCCTCCCAAAACTTTCTAGTCCCTCTTGTACCTGAAAGTGACCGATATTCTTTGAAGGTTCCTGGTTAATGCAATTCGGGAATTTCCTTGACGGTAGAGAAAGTTGAGGGTCAAGTCCAAGAATACCATTGTTACAATGTGCAGGTATCTTATGAATTATGGGGGTGACAAAGTTGGTTCGACACAGGTACTGTGTCGAATCGCTTTTGTCGCCACAAACTATTTACATGGGTCTTTCGTTTGAAATAAAACAGATGCAGGACATGGCTTATTTTCTTCTATTTTTGAAAGAAAAAATAATGAACTTAAGAAATGAAACCGATTTAAACTATTTCATTAAGAACTCCAATCCTTTCCGAGTTTACCCTCAAAATTTCAGTTCTCAAAGCGAAACCATTTTCAAATGCTAAATGAAATAAAAACACACTACATTGAACGCCCACCTCAATGAAGATGATTAGATTGTTTTTCATATTGTAACATTCCAAGTTTGTAAATCCTAGGAACATTATGAAAAAGAGAAAGGGGGCAACCCTGCTCTGAAGAGCTGAGCGTAGTATTACGTTAAAGGGGGTTTTATACTTATATTTTTGGCTTGTGATGTGATCGTCTAGATTGGTAGAACTCTATGTTATGTCGTAGTTTGTAGTAATTCAGATTCGTAATAACTCAGATTAGTGAAATATAGGATGGGAAATAATGAGGTAAAATAGATAAATAATACCCTAGATTTGACATAAAGATGGAACAAGAGCCTTTATTCGTCCAGCGCCATAGTTCGAAGAACCACAGCTATATGAAGGAAAAACGAACGAGAATCAATTGAAACTCAAAGCAAAAAACCTTCTAGCATTACAGATGATACGTTTTCAATCCATATAGCAATTATTAACAAGACGAGCACTGGTGATATGTACAATATGGAGCTTCCTATACTCCGGTAAGGTTATTACTGGCACAATTGTGATAAAAAGCAGTGAACCAGAAATGAAAGTGGAAACAGACCGCAGTCGAGTGAAAGTAAAAGAGCCCCTTCCATTCGTTGTCCTTTCGGAGGTTAGTTTTTCTTCCACAGAATCGTATTTCTTCGATGGTCACAGAAGAACGAGTTTACTTCATGGTGGATCTTCGATATGATTAAAATCTCCTATTTATAAAGATGCGAATTGCCTAAAGTTTTGCTTGAAGTCGTACTAATATTCATCATTCATAGAATTATAAAATAATATCAAATAAGTTCATTCAACGTAGTTCCACGTTTCGACAATAGACGTTGCAAAGTTGGAAGCCATGAAGTAGTCTGGCAACGGTGCATTTTATTTCATTGCAGGGTAGGAAATTCAGATATGTTACAATATCCAAATATTTTTTTTTGATTGACGAAGGTACCTCGAAGATCGCATCGAACTAAGATGAGTAGGAGGAACGAAGAACTTTTCCTTCGTTATAAAGTTCGAGGATTACGTCTAACATTCGCTTTGACTACGAAAAATAACGATAATTCATCGCGCACGATCCATTAAACGAGGAAAAATTTTCGGCAGAGATGGTCTTGCATTATTCTTCGACGTGATCGAGCAATCTACCAACTTTCCGTAACTCGTGAATCTCTCCACCTACACGGCTCATCAGCATTCTTCGCCAGCGGCTGCGACTTTCAGTTTTTGGCTGAAAGTATTGCCAGAACGAGGGGATGAAATTGTTTTCTCCGATCCCGACTTTTCCAAGTTTAAAGTTGGATTCGCTGAAAAACTTGCGGATTCCGGAGAAAATCTGACAGGATTTCGACGAGGTATTTTTCTCGAGACCATTTGAAATTCCTGAGAGTATAGCTTATTTTCGCAAAGGACAAAAGAACTTGTAACATATCTGAATTTCCTACCCTGCAAATAAAATGCACCGTTGCCAGACTCCATGGCTTCCAACTTTGCAACGTCTATTGTCGAAACATGGAACTACGTTGAATGAACTTATTTGATATTATTTTATAATTCTATGAATGATGAATATTAGTACGACTTCAAGCAATACTTCAGGCAATTCGCATCTTTATAAATAGGAGATTTTAATCATATCTAAGATCCACCATGAGGTAAACTTGTTCTTCTGTGACCATCGAAGAAATACGATTCTGTGGAAGTAAAACTAACCTCCGAAACGACAACCAATGGAAGGGTCTCTTTTTACTTCACTTTCCCTCGGCTGCGGTCTGTTTTCACTTTCATATTCTGGTTCACAATAGTGTTCCTTTGAAATGGAGTTCTTCTTCTAGGAATCCGCCATTTTAGTATATTTTAAAGACGCTTCCTTGTTATCTGGTATGTACTCTGTTTCATTTCACAGGATTTAATCTCATGTAAGCTTATTCTATCTGATTATTGCATTTCTATTGAATATTGTGGAACTCTGTTCTGCTACCAACCCATTTGGAATATTCTTATACTGTTCGTAAGGTCTACTGCATATTTAACTATTCACTCGACACTATGGTATAGGCATTTGGAGTTGTTGCTTTTAGTATAATATTTTACGTACAATAATCAATGGTTTGGAGGCCTAGGGTAAACTGTTTATATCGTCTGTGCCAAGGAAAACATCCCCCACAACAGTGGCAGTGAGAATTCCTCTGGGAGTTCTATAACGAACGTCCCCAGTAAACATAGCCTCGTCTTCGGGCCATGGCGAGCCAGGCAAGTGAAGGATTGCTTCGATCTGGTTCCACCGTTCATCAGTTAACAGGAAATATAAAGAGTTTATCGTCACTTCCAAACCAACATCTAGGATCTCACACATAACACTTGGAAGGAAAGATTTTCACACTAGGAACTACAAGGATACTGCTTATGAATTTCATTAATAATCAGGTGACACACTCTATATGCCTATAACCTTTGGATAACTTTGGATGTATTGGATTCTGCTTTTTATCACAATTGTGTCAGTAATAACCTTACCGGAGTATAGGAAGTTCCATATTGTACATAACACCAGTGCTCGTCTTATTAATAATTGTTCTATGGATTGTAAACATATCATCTGTAATGTAGAAGGTTTTTTGCTTTGAGTTTCAATTGATTCTCGTTCGTTTTTCCTTCATATGGCTATGGTTCCCCGAACTATGGCGCTGGACGAATAAAGGGCTCTTGTTCCACCTTTATGTCCAATCTAGTGTTTTATTTATCAATTTTACCTCATTATTTCCCATCCTATATTTCACTAATCTGAGTTATTACGAATCTGAATTACTACGACATAACATAGAGTTCTACCATTCTAGACGATCACATCACAAGCCAAAAATATGAGTATATAACCCCCTTTAACGTAATTCTACCCTCAGCTCTTCAGAGCAGGGTTGCCCCTTTTCTCTTTTTCATAATGTTCCTAGGATTAACAAACCTGGAATGTTACAAACTGGTCTCTTTGTCTCGTCAAATTTATCGGCACCGAATTTTCTTTGAAATACGGGGAATACGAGTTAATGTACCCAGATTTTCTGTGTAAATTTATTACCTCGACACCCTTTATGCCCTATTCCTTTCGAAAGTTCCAAATAGGTATTTCAAAGCGAAAATTAGGCCGTCAAAATACGTTAAGTCTGGCAAAATGGGCCCCCTTCCATTACGTATTGTTTAGAGCTCGGGGCTCGAGATCAAATGACAGCAAATCGATAATTCGAGTTACAGGCACAATTTGTGCCTAACGAGGCATCAAAAACGACCGTCAAGCCGGATTGTCGAAGAGAGAAATATTGCTTATTTCGCTGCTGTTGCTCGTCGCCGTCGAAGTTTACAACTTTCAACAATTCGCGAAGCATTGGTAAAGCAGGAGGGATTGAAATTTTCCGTCCGTTGTATCGGAACGAACAATTTTAGAAGGACACTGACGAGAAGTCAGGAAAATTCACATTTCACAGTTCTATAAGACGACTGAAAATGTTTCGACAGTTGTCGAAAAATCGTCTATGATCCCGAATATTATGCTTCCTTTATAGATCTAGAAAACTTTTTCTATGTATCTATCTTCCTTTATACTCCATTTACTTTGATAAAGTATCCCGGTTGACCAAGATTCAGGTTTATCATTTTTGTTTTACTTAAAACTGACGCAGATTGGTACTCTTTGAATGTCGAATAATTCTCAGACGTTGCCAAAGCTAATTTCAAATTTCTCTCTTCCAACTCTTCGAGACTAACCCGTCAAGTTAAGTCTTGACATCCCTTTGTGGTCACTTTGGAGACCTGCAGAACATCTCTCTTTATAGACTCGTTCATCCAACGAACAGCGAGGCTTTGGAACACATTGCCTAGGGAGGTGTTCCCCGAGGCTTACAGGGTAAGTCTTTGACTTGTACAAATATTTTACCTATAGATTTACTCTCATCAAACGAAACACTTTTTTCCTATACCATTTTTCAAAATTCGGTTTAGTTTGGGAGATACAGGGTGTCGAAAATCCATGAAAAAAACACTTTTCTGTTTATATCTTCGGAACCGTTATTTCGAATGAACTGAGTTTTGGTTGAGTTTTTACTCTATTCATGGTGCATATCCCGCAATCGAAACCTATTCAATATCTCTACTAGTATAAAAGTTACAGGGTAGTCGACTCATCAATACACGCTAAAACACCATAAAACCACTTTAAAAAGATGAACGGTTCATATTTTCGAAAGAATCAATCATTTAAGAAACTAAAAGTATTCCTATTTTTTTTCAATAAAACGCGTCGTTTTCGAGTTATTTCCAATTTTACCCGGAGAAATTTGACGAAAAAATCATTGATTTCAAGAATAATCTGAATGCGTCTCTGAATTAAATATCATCGAATATTATTCCTTCTCTGGTCTTTAAACGAGTTTACAATGTTGCCACAATATTTATCAACTTTGTCGAGATACTTTAATAATAAAATCCCACAAATGTGGGAGATAAAATTGAACACCAAGGAAGATTTAATACGCACAGTTTCTATTGAAAATTCTTAGTTACCGGTCCATATTGAAGTTAAATGTCGATGAAACACAAAATTCGGTATGAATGATGAATCTCGATACAAACTACTTATTAAATAGAAATTAATGAAAAATAATACGATACCTGATAATCTGTGGCGATGTTTCTATCTAAACAACATCCTCTTGGAATTTTATAAACTCGACACGGTTGAAATTATATTAATTCACTTTTCACTACACATAATAATCACATTAGAACAATAATTCACTGAATGTATTCAGAACTTTACATAATGTTCACAGTT
Source organism: Adalia decempunctata (assembly GCA_951802165.1). Classification (NCBI taxonomy): domain Eukaryota; kingdom Metazoa; phylum Arthropoda; class Insecta; order Coleoptera; family Coccinellidae; genus Adalia; species Adalia decempunctata. The sequence goes on along the minus strand of OX637695.1, from coordinate 1,136,978 downwards.
TGTTCAGAGACTCTGGTTTGTTATTGTTCAACGTTGGCCTCCAGATAACCATACTTCGGTTTTCGCTCTACGCATGCGTGGTAAAATTTGGCGGCAAAGTCGATTTATGATGGAAATGGCAGAATTCATAGATATTCATACATAGCACGGTACACAAATGTATCGTGATTTATACTATGTTTCGTAAAAAATCCTTAACCTCAATGAAAATATCAGCAAGCTGACAACATCTTCTTGAAATGTCTGTGCGAAAATTCACAGAATCGATACAAATTAGATTAGGTTAGGTTGTTTAATAATAAATCTGAATGAAAAGTCTTTCTTCATGATATTGTTTGGGAATTTCGAGGGAAACATGAACAAGTTATTAGTGTTTACAAACTAATCTGCAGAAAACTTATTTTGGTGGAATAAATATGGCTTTTTAGTTGCAGATATAATCCGATGAAAATAACTGTTTTTGTTGGAATTATCGTGTTTGCAACATTATTATTCCAATAAGGTTAGTACTTGAGTATTACCTAAATGTATAATGTCAATTTCTATCGAGAAATATGAACTTTGAATCAATTCCACAATCCACAGTATCATTTCAGGGACGTAATTAGCACAATTTTTTCTTCAAATGGCTATATCTTTTTAACAGAGCCGAATTCGGAAAAATGGAAAATGAAAAAAGGTTTCTTTTGACCTCAAGAATCTTCAGTTAAAATATATGTACAAGTCGAAGACTCACCCTGTATAACCTCCAGAAATTCAAGAAGAACACCAATTCCTACCTGCTTGCCCTTGGTTCTCACGATGTTCTCTGAACATTACAGAGAATATTTCTTTTCGTGAGAACCACAACATAAAAAAATGGAAATAGTTCTTTTTGGGTCGCCGTTCAGAGCGAGTAGGAAAACTAATCCGATAGAGGCGCCACCGTGCATTTTATGGAATATTTCAATAGAACTTACATTATTACTATAAGTTCTATGAATATCTCTCTAATTATGAATGATATGTACTATCCAAAAATCGCTGAACTATAAAATCAGTGAATATGTGGGTATTTGAAGTTGTTTTTCTGAACGAAATTATCTGTAGATTCACTTTTAATCGAAAGTTGAACTATTTATGGGTTTTTCGTTTGAAATAAAAAAGAAGCATGAGTTGGCTCATTTTCTTCCATTTTTGAAGAAAAAAAAGAACTTGCGAAATAAAATCGATTTAAATTATTTCATTGAGAACTTCAATCCTTCCTGAGTTTACCCACAAAATTTCACTTCTCAAAGTGAAACCATTTTCAAATGCAACTTGAAATAAAAACAAACAAACACAGAACGCCCAGCCTAAGGTTTAACTGTTACACAGGTTTCGTGATACTACTATATTTTCATCCTGGAGGATTTCAAGTTGTGCAAAAATGGATTTAACATTTTAACTGTCGTGTGTTATTTCTAGAGAATTCTGAAGAGTGGGGAATTCCATAGGTCCGTCTATTCTTTCAGAAATTTTTTTTGTCGGTTTATTCCTTGTTTATTCGAGTACTTTTATTCTCTTTTCGAATAAACTATCACAAAGTAACGGACTATTCTGTCCATTATTTTTCAGTCAAATTTCAAAACTCGATTCTTGATTTCCGTACAAGAAAAAAAGCATAACTGAATCTTCCAAACATGTTTATATACGTGAAATATTTCCAGTTTTTCCAGAGAAAAAAGTTCCTTCAACATTCGCCAGGTCTTTGCAATTATTGAATTCACATAATATTTTCTCTAATTCATTATTTTCACAAAGTGAGGAAACATTTTGATGAATACGTAATTACTACGACTTCCATGTAAAGAGTTCAACGTTGCCTAGTTATCTAACAGGAAAATGACTATAACCTACCATTTTCAAAATGCACACGATGAAATGTGTCAGAATTTCATAGCTAACCGGGATACTTTATAAAAGAGAATGGAGTATGCATCATGCCATGAAACGTCAGAGAATGCCAACAAATAATTGAAATATGAACATTATGAGCTCTTGCCAGAGAATATTTCCCGAAATGCAGCCACCATAACATTTTCCATTGCCCATGTGTGAAATTAATGAAAATTCCCATACTAATTCAACCCCGATAAAACATTGAATTCATCATTTCTCTCTCTAATACGCGAACCCTTTTCCGCCACAGTGGAATTCCTAAAATTTAATTTAATTGCTTTCGTAAATGAATTGCGGGTCCCTTGTCGGTATGTATGTATTCGTTTTTCATGGGTTTTGATGAATACGAGGTTCATAAACGATATTTCGGTTTCGAATCACTCAAGAAATTCCATTCGTCTGTCACAAATAAAACACATGAACTGAACTTGGCTTTACCAGATTTCGATTATTGTAATTTGGAGCAGTTTTCAAAAAGCAGTTAGAAAATTTGCAATATCAAATTTAATCTTCTTGAAATCGAAAACTACTTTGAGAGATGCAGTTACACAGATAGATTGGTACATTATTTGCGTGAATGTTTGACATCTAGTCTTCACTCTGTACTGTAGTCAAGTAGACAAATAATTGCTCAAAAACAAGAAAAAATGCAGATTTTTTAATGACTTGTTGTTATCGTATGTGCGTTTTTCGCTTTTGAGGTATTCATCAGGAATGTTAATGAATGCTCAAAGATAATGACAAGAAGCTTGAATCAAAATTTTAAAGAGAAAAGACATTTTGAAAATACGGTAGATTTTGCTCCAAACATTTTCACTCTGCTGAAGGTTATATTGTGATTCTCTTCCAAACAGTTCTATTTGAGTGGATCCAAAAGTGTTGTATTACATGGAAATCAAAGACAAAAGAAGCCACATGTCATTCAGGCATTGATCCTTACAATCCTTTAGGGAAATGAATATGTGATTTCTGTTAATCTTGTGTAACCTATACTCCATTCACTTTTATTTAATCACGTAGGAGGTCATGGTTTCGTTTTCAGGAGTTGGTGCCCCTGATGAAAAGCACAGAACATATGATGAAAAGTCAGTGCGCGCACAGAAAATATCGTTAATGACAAAACGACGTTGCCAGTTTCTTTGTATACATCAAAGTAAAAGTATCGAAGATATTCCACATTTTGTTAGGTTTACAAATTGTTCGCAGATTTTTGGTATTTAATCGATATTTGCAGGTGAGTTTTTCGTCGAATATCCAAGATTAACGTATGTTTATTGTTTTTAGCACCAGTTTGGAGCGTGAGGACGATTTTCAAGACCAGGACGAATGTTTACATTTCGAGGTTGAAGACGTACACGGGAATTTCGTTGAAAAGGCTGTTATTTGGACAGATATCGCAGTAGATGGATCGGATGGAGCCTCTAGAGGTCGATTAGGATGATATTTTTCAGGTTTTTCAAGAAATTTGGCGATATCTGAGCAGATTTGCAAAAGTTAGGTACGTCACTAATGAGGTGGAACTTAGACCTAATTCTCCTATAAGAAACGCCTTTCAAAGGTCGAGATGGTGAAAAATGTCTTCTTTAGATGTTGTTTGAACAAACGCAGCCGAGTTTTATACCCCAACATTGATTTTAAGAAAGTTATCAACAAAAAAAAATTGACATTATTCTTGATTCTTGTAATTACCCATCAATTCATCTTATATCTTTGGGTTGATCTTTTTTAATGAATTCTTGATAAGAATCAACAATTGATGTCGTCAAGTCTTGAACTTTCAGTTCAAGAATATAATAAACACTAAATCTTCACAAGCATGCATATGAAAATTATGTGAAAGCAATGCAATTTTCTTCCATGGCAAAAAATATATTTCAACAGTGATCTCTTGTACTTTTCATGCAAATAACTAGAAAAGGAATCCTTTCTATCAATTCATATAAACGTTAATTATTTTCGTCCATCACATCTTTTCCAATTCATTCATTTTCCGAATAAATTCACATTCTGAGAAATACGCTAAGAATGTAGAAAGGGCAACATAGTGTTGACTTGGAACATTAAAATATTTTGAAAAACGTCATAACTTCGATACAGAGTGGAATGTGTCAAATTTCCAAGGCCAGAGTTGTGATTTTATAATTGTGAATGGAGTATAGATGTTTCATTCATTTAGAAAGTCGATGTAAACAATTGATCCGTTTCACCTTCAATGTCAGCGACATGTGCACGCAACCAAAAGTCTGACCAAGAATACAAATTGGTGGAGGATCTGGTTTCTATCGTAATAATCTTTTTTTTTATCCTCTTGCTCCTGGATAGAACCTTAGGCCTGAATGATGAAATTATTGTACTGTCATCAGTCCTCAATATGTGTGTGAAATTTCAAGATAATGGGACCACTTGAACTTCGTGAAAACTACGATAAAAAATTCAAACATAGAGCTAAAGATAATGAAAGCATGATAAAAAAACGTTGGATGAAATGATTATTCGCTGGATTCAGTTCAAAGTGATACAGGATGAATAAAATTCAAAAAGTAATAAAGCACTGATGTGAAGTCAGAAGCTTTTGATACCAGCTGTCAAAGCTATCGCCCATGATCCTGGATTATAAAAACATTGAGATTTTTTCTTGTCAATACTTCGCATTTTATTTGGTTCCGGAACGATATGGACAAATTTCCATGTATCTTCGTCACGTCATTCTCCATCCAACAGCAAACTGTCATGCAGATCGAACGTGTAGTTTTGAAATTCAAGAAACGTGAACATCGTGACCAAATGATATAGCTTTCGTTCTAGTGAAACGGGCGCTCGAAAACAATGAGATAGCGGGCCCTACCGGATTGCCTATCCGCATTTTGAATAATTCATATCTCGTCATTTCTGATGTTTGATTCGGAACCAATACGGCCCTGTCAAAAGTGAGAACGATCCCTGCTTCATATTTGGATACCCGGCTTCGGATGCTTAATTCGGAATATGAATACGATATTCGATTATTGACGTTTGTCTATCTTAGTTATACAGGCTGTCGCTGAGTATTGAAAAAAAACGATAGGGTAGGTTGTATATGGTACTGATAATAACAGGAAAAAACCAGTTACAGGAAATCTACAAAAACAATAAACTAAAACTAAAATACAATACATACGAGGATTTATTGATATCTAGTTAGCCTAGACCAGTTCCATGAATGAGCAAAATAATGCGATACCATATCAACGAACAATAACTTATAAGAAGTGTCCGTTTAGAGTTCGACGTCAAAAAACTAAACCAGAGTTACGCAATAAATAAAAAAAATATGTCCACCGAAATTGTAAAAATCGAAAAATTGGAGTATCGAGCCATCATGTGTTTAAAAGGGTTAAGAGGTAAGCAGATTTACGAAGATATGCTTAATACCCTTGGTGATCAATGTCCATCGTATGCGACCGTGAAAAATTGGGCTGCAAGCTTCAAAAGAGGCTAATTTCCCATTGAAGATGATGACCGATCGGGAAGGCCAGTTTCTGTGTCAGTACCCGAAAATATAGATGCAGTTCATGACATGATTTTATCAGACCGTCGAATTGGGCTGAAACGGATATCTGAAGCACTGAAGATTTTATACGAACGCGTTCATCATATAGTTCACGTCAATTTGGACATGAGAAAAATTTCTGCAAAATGGATCTCCAAATGTTTGAATGTAGACCAAAAGCGTGCAAGTTTAGAAGCATCGCGTTCGATCTATGCTCGATTTGAAAACGATGTAGACTTCTTAAACCGAATTGTTACTATGGATGAGACTTGGGTTCATTTCTACGATCCAGAACCAAAGCAACAATCGATGGAATGGCGACACTCTGGTTCTCAAAGACCTAAGAAGTATCGTGTCCAAAAATCTGCTGGAAATAATAATAATAAACAGTCTTTATTCCAAGGAAAGAAATCTGTACACACAATAAATTACATATACAGTAAATTAAATGGAATAGTGTTTTAAAAGAAAGATAAATTACCATTTAAATCTACATCTATACTCTTGCATAGAGTAGGGCTCAAGGTTTACAAGCAAATTTTTTACTTCACTTTTGAAAATCTTTAAAGAATTGATCCTTTTGATATTTTCTGGCAGTTCATTGAATAATCTAATTGCTGCATACGATGGATGTTTTTCATACATGGTTAATCTGTGTTCTGGAAACAATATATTGGTATTTCTAGTACTGTATTCATGTGTTGCTGAGCATTGTACAAATTTATTCATATTTTTGAAAATATATATCAAACATTCATACACATACAAAGCAATGACAGTCATAATGTTATTTTCCCTAAATTTACCTCTACATGATTCTCTATATTTAAGCTTGAACATATTCCTAATAACCCTTTTCTGAACAATGAAAATCTCATGCATACGCGAGTTTGCCCCATAAAAGATTAAACCATACTTCATGACGCTCTCAAAATTGGAAAAATAAAAAATACTCAAAGTTTTCTCGTCTACATATCTGCTGATTACCCTCATATTATAGTTTATTGAATTTAATCTTTTTCCTATATATGTAATATGGTCATTCCAATTCAAGTGTTCATCTATAAAAAATCCCAAGAATTTTGTTGACTTTTCTGGTTCAGTTCTTAAGTTGGAGATATTGATAGTTGATGGTGTTTCAATATTTTGCCGACTTGTTCTGAACAATACAGTATTAGTTCTGGCTTCAGTTTTTTGGAAATGCCATGGAGTAATCATGATTGATTTTTTGGATAAGGGTAGAACAATAGCTGGAGATTACTATTCGATATTACTGACCACTCTACGGAGAAAAATTAAAGAGAATGAATTCTCTATAACTCGAAATCAGCTCAGGATATAATTGACCAACCCCCTCTTCAAATCGTCAGTTAATGGCTTTCGAATAGCCTCAACATTCGAGTGATTTTCCATTAGTAATCCAGCAAAATACATATTGGCCCCCAATAAAAATGTTTCTCTAGCATTCTCCCGTCTTTCCATTAATTCCGTGGACATGGAGAGGCAGAAAATATCGGACCGCGTTGTGTGAAAATGACACATGTTCATTGTATGCCCGGCTACTCTAGTTGAATTTTCCATTTCCCTGCGCAAATAAAAGGATGATAACTGAAAATTGTCGTGCCCATTCTCTTTCAAAGCGATGAAAAGCAAACATTACCTAAGAATTATGGGTGTTCTCGAATGAATTGAAGATAATTCACCCTTTTTGAACCAGGCCTCGGATACGAATGAAAAATTCACCCCGAAAAGTCGCAGACACTAATAGTCTAGATCGCGAAAAATTGGACTGCAAGCTTCAAAAGAGGTAAAGTTTCCATTGAAGATGATGACCGATCGGGAAGGCCAGTTTCTGTGTCAGTCCCCGAAAATATCGATGCAGTTCATGACATGATTTTATCAGACCGTCGAATTGGGCTAAAACGGATATCTGAAGCACTGAAGATTTCATACGAAAGCGTTCATCATATAGTTCACGCCAATTTGGACATGAGAAAAATATCTGCAGAATGGATCCCCAAATGTTTGAATGTTGACCAAATGTGTGCGAGGGTAGAAGCATCGCGTTCGATCTGTGCTCGATTTGAAAACGATGTAGACTTCTTAAACCGAATTGTTACTATGGATGAGACTTGGGTACATTTCTACAATCCAGAAACAAAGCAACAATCGATGGAATGGCGACACTCTGGTTCTCCAAGACCTAAGAAGTTTCGTGTCCAAAAATCTGCTGGAAAAGTTCTTGCTTCAGTTTTTTGGGATTGCCATGGACTGATGACTGATTTTTTGGATGAGGGTAGAACAATAACTGGAGATTACTATTCGACATTACTGACCACTCTACGGAAAAAAATTAAAGAGAAAAGACGCGGAAAGCTATCCAAAGGTATTTTGTTTATACAAAACAACGCCCTAGTACACAAATCTCATGTTGCCATGCAAAAAATTCGTGATTTATGGTTAAAATTACTAGAACACCCCCCTTATTCACCAAATTTGGCTCTGTCCGACTATCATCTCTTTCCTCAACTGAAAGAAAGTTTAAAAGGTCGTAAAGTTTCTTCCAACAAGGAGGTGATAAAAGCTGTGGAGGACTGGTTTGCAGAGCAAGAAGAAACATTTTTTTTAAAGGTCTAGAGACTTTGTAGATTCGCTGTAATAAATGTATTCAATTAAGAGGAGAATATGTTGAATAATAAAATATTTTGACATTGAAATCTTGTTTGGTTCTATAGTAGGCTAAGAATTTTTCAATATATCCTCGTAGTGAAGATTTCACACCAAAAAATTGTCATGTTGCATTCAACAAGTTGACAGTTGATAGGGCGGGTCGTCAAGACTTTTGACGATGTGTGTAAGTGCAACTCAAAGCCTCACCCTGTATATAATTACCATTTCAGTTTCAAATCGTTCGAATCACACTATGACAGTCGTATATAATCGAGTGAATATTGACCCAGAGTCCAACATTGTACGTTGCGTTCGAGAGAACAAGCATATGCTAAAAGTAATTTCGATATGGCCGCTGTGTGGTGGTAATTATCCTGCATATTGACGTTGAATCGCCATTATGGAGATCGGATTTGGTTATAATCTATTAGCGGTCGGTGTGATTGATCTAAAAGCTATTTTGTCGATGAGGAACATTAGGAACCGACTGGTTTTGGGCGTTATTTGGAAACGCAGATTCGTTTTTGAATATTTATTAGAAATCTAATAGATGTAGATGCATTTCCATCTAGGAAATACACTCAGTGCCATTCACATTAAAATATTTTCTTCAACTCGATTTTTTTCGCATTTTTAAACAGGGTGTTCTACAAGCTCTATGACAAACTTTGACAAAAGGTAGCTATGCTTCTTTTGAACATTTTTTCTCTATAAACATAGATCCGATTTGTTTTCATGTAGGAGTTACCAGCATTCGAAAAAATTCATTTTCATGTTTCGATCAAGTAGGCCGACAGATTTATATGGTAATTGACGTTATTTTAATTATTCTTTCGGCACTTTATGTTCGTTTTGAATAACAATGTATTCTTTCACAACTCAGGAATACGATTTGATGCCAGTACATGTTATAAATGATCGTTTGAATGCAGACTTGTATAAAATTGTTTGGAGCACAACCTTTTTTACTTCATTGATGACATAGAGCTCAATACAGGGTGAGTCTTTGACTTGTACATATATTTTAACTGTAGATTCTTGATGCTAAAGGAAACCTTTTTTTCATTTTCCATTTTTCCGAATTCGGCTCTGTTAAAGAGATATAGCCATTTGAAAAAAAAATAGTGCTGAATACGTGCCTGATATTATTCTTTACAAACACTTCAAAGTTCGTATTTTTCGATTGAAATTGATGTGATTATTAGATATTCTTAGTGATACATATAAAAAATACTCAAGCACTAACCGTATTTGAATAAGAATGTTACAAAGACGATATTTCCTAACAAAACACTTAGTTCTGTCCGATCATTTTGGCAATTGAAAAGCTATATTTCTCACACCAAAATAAGTTCCTTCTTCGATTGTCCTGAAGATTAGTTTATAGACACTAATAATTTGTTCATATTTTCCTCGATATTCTAAAACTATCTCATAAAAATTGGTTTTTCACTAACCTATCCTAACTCCATCAACCAAAGTCATATGATTCGGGGTCAATGACCTAACCTCACCACATCCTCCACAGAACTATAAAGAAGACGATGCCAGATTGCCGATTTTCTCTTCAAACAATGCGAACTCGAGAAAGCAGTACGTCCCCTATCGTTAGCGGATGATCTATCACAATCGCTAAAGGCGTCTAGGCGTTGCTCTTTGAAAATGCCAAACGAGTAGTTCTGATTCCCGCCAATATAGCGCTACGTTCCTAATTTCAGTCGCCAACGGCCTACTCTACCCTTCAAAAGGCCGTGGATGTAGCCGCCACGCAAGACCGTTGTTCTGTGCTCCAACCAGTTCAACCTAAAACGTTAGTCAGTGATCCCATACACGGCATTAACGAAGAAATGACTTTCAGTGAATTGATGTAATAGTAGTGTCGTTCTGGTGTCGAGTTATATTGTTTCGATAGATATTTTGCTGAAGGACCGGTAAGAATGAATTTTAAATAGAAACTGCCTATAAAATGTATAATTTCATACTTCTTAGAATTCAATTTTATGTCCCACGAATGTGGAATTTTATTATTACATATCTCTACATCAAACGTTTTTTCATCATGGAGATTTTAGTCTTGACAAAGTTGATAAACATTCTGACAACGTTGGTAACTTGTTGAGAGACCAGAGAAGAAATAATATTGGATGAGATTCAACTCAGGACAGTATTCAGATTATTCTTGAAATTCATGATTTTTTCCTCTAATTCAATCTTATACAATTAGGAGTAACTTGAGAACGACGCGTTTTATTGAAAAAATACAAAAATACTTTTGTTTTCTAAAATAATTAATTCTTTCGAAAACATGAACCGTTCATCTTTTTCAAGTGGTTTTATAGTATTTTTGCGTGAATTTATAAGTCGACTATACTGTAACTTTTTTACCAGGAGAAATATGAAATAAGTTTCAATTGAGGAATATGCACCATGAATAGAGTAACCAATCAACCAAAATTCAGTTCATTCAAAATATCGGTTCCGAATATATGGAAAGAATAGTGTTGATTTCATGGATTTTTGACACCCTGTATCTTCCAAACGAAACCGAATTTTGAAAAATGGTATGGGAAAAAAGTGTTTCTTTTGATGGGAGGAACCTACAGTTAAAATATATGTACAAGTCAAAGACTCACCCTGTATATTATTCATGGGGACATAATATGAAGATTTTCACTTTCAGAATTTCACTTTTCAGTTTCCCTTCTGATATTGGGAGGAGGAACATATGGTTATCAATTCTGAATTCAGCTGACTCTGTTCACCTCAGACTCAGAATCTGTTTCAATGTTCGTAACATTGTATGAATTCGTCAAAAAGATTAAATTCACTTGTAATTTTATTTTCATTCCTCAATACCGATAATACCACGCCACTGGACCTTTCAAAGTAAGATTCTGCACTGTTGCAACGGTAATATGAAATGATATTACTATCCTTTATGCAATCTTCGTTCCATTCATTAAAAACTGACTAAATTCTGGCTCAACCAATTCTCGAATTTATGAATGAGATGCTGTGCCTCCTGAATTAGCTTTTATTGATACCGGCGCATTCGCCTATTTGTGCCACCCCTGTCCCTTTTTCTTCCATTTCTATGTTTCCGAAAACCGAATTTTCCAAATCGAATCCACCAGTAGGACCATAACTGTTGTTGCCTGTGTCTTTGTGTACAATTGCATCAAACCAATCTAACGCGGTTTTCCATTTCGTTTGTTCTGCGGAATCTCCACTAACGATCTCCACATCAAAGTGTCGATTTGAACGGCACAGAGCCAATTATGCACCCACTTCTGCGAAACATCCGAATTCATGAGTAGAGATGGAATGAATTCGAATGGAAGGAATAAATTACATTTCCGGTCAATCTGCTTTTATCTGTTTCAAAAGAATTAGTTAGCCGGCACAATTGGAATGAATCTGTAGAAGTTAATAAAACGAATATGAATACTGTCACATGGATGCATAGATACATAGGTATTCTATGCATCGAATTATAAATAATTCTATGCATCTATACTGTCACTAAAAGAATGGAAAGTTTGTCTATAACTTATATTTTTCTTCTATGATGGAATTCAGAAAACAGAGAATAATCTAAATCTGTATGTCAAAGAGGTTATCAAATTCAATTTGGCATCTATGGGTATCAGATGTGCTTTCATAATTCTTTGGGTCCTATTCGTTTTCGTATGTAGGATTCAGAGCTTTCAGAATATTCTTTCTAAATGAAATAGTTTTCGCAAATCGATCGACCTGTTATAGGATAACGAATTGTCGTCAATCAAAGTCAAACAATTTCCTGTCAGACAACTTCGCAACATTGTCCTCTCTACATAGAGGTCGTAGTAATTACTAATTACGTCGATATGTTCATTAACGTCGGAAAATAATAAATTTGAGAAAATATTATGTGAATTCAATGATTTCAAAGACCTGGCGAATGTTGAAGAAACTTTTTTCCCTGTTGATACTGAAAATATTTCACGTATATAAACATGGTTGGAAGATTCAGTTATGCTATTTTCTTGTGCGGAAAGCAAGAATTGAATTTCGAAAAAAGAATAAAAGTACTCGAATAACTTCTAAACGAACAAACGGACCTACGGAATTCCTCACTATTCAAAATTCTCAAGAAATCATTTAAATACCTTTTTGCACAACTTGAAATACTCCAGTATGAAAACGTAGTAGTACTACGAAACCTGTGTCACAGTTAAACCTCAAAAGAACTAACTCCATTCACAAAGTTGAAGAAGAGTAAAGAGAAATAGCATTGGCAACGTCTCTGAGAATTATTTGACATTTCACGAGTGCCAACCTGCATTAGTCTTAAGTCAAAAAACTTGATAAACCTAAATCTTGGCCAACCGGCATACTTTATAAAAGTGAATGGGTTATACTTTGAAAATCCTTGCGCATTCGCCATTTCGTGCTGCTACTAATTTTGTTATAAACATTCGCAAACATTATATAAACTCCAGTGCAGTTGAACATATTACACAACTCACAATTATAAAATCACAACTCTGGCCATGGTTTCGTTTTCAGGAATTGGTGCACCTGATGAAAAATCGCAGCGCGTACAGAGAATATCTTCAATGACAAAACGGCGTAGGCAGTTTCTTTGTTTACATCAAAGTAAAAGTATCAAAGATATTTTGACATGGGTACAAACGGCAAATTTGAATTGGACCAAAAATCGATTTATAAGCATGAATAAAGCAAAAGTAAGTACTAATCGCCTTTTTTACACTTGATAACGAAGTTTTTTTTAGGTATCTGGCCGTTTGAAAAGATTTCAAACGAAATTCCGGTCCCCCAGAAGTTTGGCCAGTTTCGGTATCGTTTTTGGTGCTCAAAATTTATTTGGAATGTGTAAATAGACAAAAAAAGGCTTCCTTATACGATCTTTTCACGAAAGCGACCGGAAAATATGGTTCAGGTAGGATTTTCGAGGAATTATGAGGAAAGAACTTTCAGAAATAGATTGCACCATTTTCTTAAGTAAACGGGTTTTGGATGGCCATCATCGGTCTCTAAATGATTATTGTTGATCGTTTTCACGTTTCAGAAAAAGAACCACTTCGTTTAAGCCCATTTTGAAGAAATTTGTGTATGTAACATTCAACGGTAGGTATTTGTTCTTAATCGAAAGAATATATTATATCTAGTGCTACTTCTTTCAAAAGAGACACAAGCTTTTAATGCTGTAGGGGCCCTATAATGTGGAGGAGTTTGTGTCTTATTTTAGAACAGGTGAATGATAAATGTGAAGCATATGTTTGACCTGTTCCATATTATTTGTACAAACCTACTGTGGTTGTAATGTATGAATATTTTTTAAACTAATAAATTACTATACAGTCAGAATATTTTACTCCTTGTTCATGAGATCAAATAAATGAAATGTATATCTTCTACTCATATTTTTATTAAGTTAGCTATTAAGGTTATGTTCCAAGAAAAAGTTCCTGTTGCGTCAGAACTCCCTTCAACTATTTGGATTCGAGTAGAGGGATATAATGTTCCATTATTCTTGATTCAACAATTGATGTCAAGTCTTGAACTTTCAGTTCAAGAGGATAATAAACATTTAATCTTCACAGGCATGCATATGAAAATCATGTGAAAGCAATGCAATTTTCTTCCATGGCGAAAAATAATATATTTCAACAGTGATCTCTTGTATTTTTCATGCGAATAACTAGAAAAGAAATCCTCTCTATCAATTCATATAAACGTTAATTATTTTCGTCCGTCACATCTTTTCCAATTCATTCATTTTCCGAATAAATTCACATTCTGAGAAATACGCTAAGAATGTAGAAAGGGCAACATAGTGTTGACTTGGAACATAAAAATATTTTGGAAAACGACATAACTTCGATACAGAGTGGAATGTATCAAATTTCCAAGGCCAGAGTTGTGATTTTATAATTGTGAATGGAGTATAGTAGAGTATGAAAAATCCTTGCGCCTTCGCCATTTCGTGGTACTACAAATGTTGTTATAAACATTCGCAAAAATTATATAAACTCCAATGCAAGTTGAAAATATTTCACAAACTACTGACAATTCTTTGATCAGCGATGTCTGTGTCCTCTTCCAATTCCATAGACGAAAAATAATTCTCGAATATATTTGAAAATGAACATAGAACCATGCTCATTACGTCAAATTCGTAAATTCCATTTTGTTCAGTAAATATTTTTCACTCTAGGATTTTGTAATTACATTAAGAGCGAGGTTCTCTGTTGAGATATCTCGTGCATTAATCGCACTCATTAATAAACTAGGTAGTTGATTAAATAAAGTATACAGGGTGACCATTTGAGAACGAAACAGACGAGATTACAGACGAAATAAATTTTTTCGATAGAAATGCTCGGACAGGTCGATTTCTGTTTCGAGGGGGACAACTTAAGATGTAGGTTACGGACGCATAGCGCTTCAACCCTTGCTACTACAACCCTCACCCCCAATTTTTTAATAGGGAAGATGGGGTGAGTGGTACCTCATTTGAAAGGTATTTTTATACTGATTTCAGCACAGTAATTGTTTTTTCATTTTATGCATTAGTTCTCGAAATATTCTTAACTAAGTATTTGAAAATGAAGTGGTGTTTTCATGGCACTTGTAGTGTTTTTTTGTGAAAAATCGACATTTTAAGCTTCAAAACAACCATGACTGTGGCTTCCTTCCTCCAATCCACTGACATAGAAATTTTTAATCAAGATGTCGATTTTTCACAAAAAAAAACTACAAGTGCCATGAAAACACCACTTCATTTTCAAATACTTAGTTAAGAATATTTCGAGAACTAATGCATAAAATGAAAAAACAATCACTGTGCTGAAATCAGTATAAAAATACCTTTCAAATGAGGTATCACTCACCCCATCTTCCCTATTCAAAAATTGGGGGTGAGGGTTGTAGTAGCAAGGGTTGAAGCGCTATGCGTCCGTAACCTACATCTTAAGTTGTCCCCCTCGAAACAGAAATCGACCTGTCCGAGCATTTCTATCGAAAAAATTTATTTCGTCTGTAATCTCGTCTGTTTCGTTTTCAAATGGCCACCCTGTATAAACTCCAGTGCAGTTGATCATATTTCACAACTGACAATTCTTTGATCTTTGATGTCTGTGTCCTCTTCCAATTCCATAGACACGAATATCTTTGAAAAGGAACATAGAGAATCATGCTCATTGCGTCAAATTTGTAAATTCCATTTTGTTGAGTAAACATTTTTCACTGTAGAATTTCGTAATCACATTAAGAACGACGTTTTCTGTTGAGATATCTCGTGCATTAATCACACTCATTAATAAACTAGTTGATTAAATAAAGTAGCAGTTTCAGCAAAGTAGAGATTTCAAATTAGAGTCATAAAGATCCAAACTCCATGTCCATGTTGAATAATATTGTGATTTCGTTTTCTTCTGTGGAACTGAAAGAGGACACAGATCTTTTAACGAAGATGGTACATTTGAATTGTCAGTGAAGAAATATTTGAATATTTTCGATCTTAATTGGTGTTTTTATCTGCGAATATTTATAATAAAATGTGTTTCGGGGTTAGTAGCTGAAGAAGAGTATGAAACTGTCAAGGCAGTTTCATTGAGTATTTTTGATTTTTTTATATTGTTCGATTTATGTTATGTCGAGGTGGACCGAAAAAATTAATAGTAACTTCGTAATGTGCCTACCATTTCTTCACCTGGATGGATTTGAAAACTACCATCCGAATTTTTTTGAAGAAACCTGTTTAGAAAAAAAATGGTACAGTTGAGCCTGCGAAAAAATTCTTTACCTCACTTATATCCAGTCCAACATCAGCGTTGGAATCGTCCACAAAAAAAAGTACATAAATCTCAATCTTCGGCCTCGTCCGGAAACGGCAACCGGTTGCGTCTCTCAGACCCCGGAAAAAATTGAAGAATCTATCACTCAACACTCACACACACTCGCGTCGTCCTGGAAGATAGCACGATGAGAGCAACAGCAGTCTCCCGGAGCGATAGGACAGCAGAGTCGGGGCCCGGAGCAGCCAAAGCTACGGACACTCGGATGTAACAAGTAGGCACGGAGTTTGGCCCGGCCGCTGTGCGCGCGCAGGCCCGGCACAGCCATCGAACGCTACCATCGCCTTCCTCTTGGGCCGTATACACTTGTTGGCACACGTAATGAGTTATTCCGCGACGGTTTTCCAACGGGGGATTGCCTGGGAAGAGAGCTGTTTGGCTGAAGAGATAGAGCGTACTTGAAAGCAGGTATATTGCTTTCGGGATCGCGGATAATTATGGAGGAATTACCCTCTCTCGGGCGAAGATTATATTGTTATGGCCCGAGGAACTTCCATATTCCGAATCGTCAAAACTTGTTTTATGAAGGGTTGATTGTGAGTGCTCCGGAACTTATGGGTTGCTTTCGAACTTATGGCAGAATGGTCGTTAAGTTGCCGGCTTTCTGGGTGTTTCTCTGGGCGAACTGCTCTTTCTCTTCCAATCGAGGAGGATAAGTCGAACCATGTTATCCAAGAACCTTCTCTACCTTTGCTTACGTACTTGTGTAACAAGCTCCCCATTTGAAATAACTTGAGAGCTTTGAATGCGATGTTGGCATTGCCGAATTCGTTGATTTTCTATGGTTCTCACCTTTCTGTACCTCATAACCAAAGATTCCATAACCGCATTCCAAGGAAAACATCAGTTTGTTGCTCCAAATTCCAAAATTGAACGAAATCATCAACTTTATATTTCTAAAATTGTTCCTAACCCCTCCTGCGTCCTCATCTAAAGGGTTTCCAATGAGAGGTGTTATTTTGGATAGTCCTTCACTATTTCGGTTGATGTCACTTCTGAAGCTGTCATTTTTTGACATTTGACAAGTAGAAACTACGCCATTAATAAAAATGGAAAGATACACGCTTCAGCAACGCATGGAAATCATTAAAATTCAGTATGAAATGGTGAAAATTCGGCATAGACGGTTCGAACATTTTTGAGTCGTCATGAAGCACCTTATCGAACCGCAATACAGAAATTGGTGGAAAAATTTGAGCTGTTGGGACAAGTTAGTGACGTCGCTGAACAGCCCCGAATATCGCTGCTGTAGCTGAAAGTGTTGAAGAAAACCCAGGTTTGTCCATTCCTCGTCGTTCTTTGGAATAAGGCATTCTACAAACGTCATTACTACGTGTTTCACGTAAAGATTTGGGTCTTGAGGCTTATAAAGTTCAGTTAACATAAGAACTTGTAACATTCCAAGATTGTTAATCCTAGGAAATATTATTAAAAAGAGAAAAGGGGCAACCCTGCTCTGAAGAGCTGAGGGTAGAATTACGTTAAAGGGGGTTTTATACTCATATTTTTGGCTTGTGATGTGATCGTCTAGATTGGTAGAACTCTATGTTATGTCATAGTAATTCAGATTCGTAATAACTCAGATTAGTGAAATATAGGATGGGAAATAATGAGGTAAAATTGATAAATAAAACACTAGATTGGACATAAAGGTGGAACAAGAGCCCTTTATTCGTCCAGCGCCATAGTTCGGGGAACCATAGCCTATGAAGGAAAAACGAACGAGAATCAATTGAAACTCAAAGCAAAAAAACCTTCTAGCATTACAGATGATATGTTTACAATCCATAGAACAATTATTAATAAGACGAGCACTGGTGATATGTACAATATGGAGCTTCCTATACTCCGGTAAGGTTATTACTGGCACAATTGTGATAAAAAGCAGAATCCAATACTTCCAAAGGTTATAGGCATATAGAGTGTGTCACTTTATTGTTGCGCAGAGCTTTTAAAGTTCCATGTGTAAGAATCCTTCCTTCCAAGTGTGTGTTTGTGATTTTATTCGCGTTGGTTTGGAAGTGACAATAAACTCTTTATATTTCCTGTTAACTGATGAACGGTGGAACCAGATCGAAGCAATCCTTCACTTGCCTGGCTCGCCATGGCCCGAAGACGAGGCTATGTTTACTGGGACGTTCGTTATAGAACCCCCAGAGGAGTTGGCACTGCCACTGTTGTGGGGGCTATTCTCCTTGGCACAAGCGATATAAACAGTTTACCCTAGGCCTCCAAACCAGTGATATTTGTACGTAAAATATTATCCTAAAAGCAACAACTCCAAATGCCTACACCATAGTGTCGAGTGAATGGTTAAATGTGCAGTAGGCCTTACGAACAGTATAAGAATATTCCAAATGGGTTGGTAGCAGAGCAGAGTTCCACAATATTCAATAGAAATGCAATAATAAAATAGAACAAGCTTACATGAGATTAAATCCTGTGAAATGAAACATGGTTATTTAAATGGAGATCGTGTACATACCAGATAACAAAGAAGCGTCTTTAAAATATACTAAAATGGCGGATTCCTAAAAGGTACTCCATTTCAAAGGAACACTACTGTATACACCAACCGACGCCGAGTGACCCCCCAAAGAGGCCTCCCCATCCGTTGTCGTTTTTCGAGGTTAATTTTTCTCCCACAGAATCGTATTTCTTCGATGGTCACAGAAGAACGAGTTTACTTCATGGTGGATCTTCGATATGATTAAAATCTCCTATTTATAAAGATGCGAATTGCCTAAAGTATTGCTTGAAGTCGTACTAATATTCATCATTCATAGAATTATAAAATAATATCAAATAAGTTCATTCAACGTAGTTCCACGTTTCGACAATAGACGTTGCAAAGCTGGAAGCCATGGAGTCTGGCAACGGCGCATTTTATTTCGTTGCAGGGTAGGAAATTCAGATATGTTACAAACTTGAGCCAGCCGATCATCCACAACGTCGTGTCTTTGCTGATTGGGTCCTTGAAATGCATGAAAATGATCCGGAATTCCATCGACAAATCATCTTGAGTGATGAGGCCCATTTCCACCTCGGTGGTTTCGTCAACACGCTTAATTGTCGCATCTGTGGTCCGGAAAACCCAAAACAGTTATTGTTGGAAAGCCTTTCCTCAACGTGTGACTGTTTGGTGCGGTTTATGCTGCGGCGGGGTCATTGGACCTTACTTTTTCGAAAATAAGGCTAGAGCAACATTTACGGTAAATGGATTGCGCTAGAGATAATTAATGGTTTTTTATGGCCGGAATTGGATGGTATTGATCTGGACTTGCTTTCAACAAGACGGCGCTTCATGCCACACAAGCAACTAAACCATTGATCTTTTACGGAAAAAGTTTCCGGACCGTGTTATTTCTCGAAGAGGTGATCACAATTGGCCACCGAGATCTTGTGATTTAACTCCTTGCGACTTCTTCCTTTGGGGCCATGTGAAAGAGGGGATCTACGCCAAGAGCCCACCGTCGATTCAAGACCTCAAAGATGGAATTCGTGAGGCTAGCGAGGACATAGGGCAGCCACTTTGCGGTTTGGTTATGGAAATTTTCATGAAAAGGATATGATCCTGTAGTCGTGGTGGTGGGGGTCATTTGGCTGATGTTATTTTCCATTATTAACGGCATACCTTCTTCTCCATAATGAAATAAACATCCAATCGTGTATCTAAAAAAATATGGCATTTTTCATTGAATAATTATAATAAAAAATAATAAAAAAAAAATTATAATAATAACGCACGGGTGTGGTTTGGTTTCTGCCACGCCACATGGGGGGTGACGTCCCCACGGCCCGAGTTACCTGAGCCACCAAGGGTAAATGGTGGCATACCCATGAAAATGGAGAAAATATTAAGCCAGCAACGAGAAGTGGAAACCGATATCATGGCAGAAGATCGAAATGCCACTCCACCTGCTGGCTCGACCACCGTGAGGAGGAGTGCCCGCAGGGGAGCTCGCAACGCACGTATCCAGTGGAGCCGCGAAATGAATATTGAACTAATGCGAGCTTTTTATTACGTGAACAATTGCGAGGACGAACCACTTCCTGGATGGAGATACTCCCACTATACCGAGTTCACCGGGAGGTATCCGGAACTTCAGCTGACGGAAGGGAATCATTCAAGAGAAATCTTCAAAGGATCGAATTATCCCAGAGGATCGCGGGATATGCACAGCAGACTGTTGATTTGCAAACCTGTCACATCGTGCGGAAATTCCTGAACTAGTGGGAGGAACTGAAATGTTTTTTCACTGGTTCATAGAAGTAATACCAGCTCAAGCTGAGAACGGGAGACCGATGGAGAAGAAAATAATAATAATAAACTTTAAGATCCAATAAAAATATAACGATAGACAATTAGATTGTGAAAGACCTAAGTAAAGCTTGTATGTAATCACTAATCACAATCTGTTGCATTTAAATGAATAGTATCGTGTGCAAAACCAAAAATGAATTTTCTTCCCATTATTATGAGTATACATGAGGAGACCAAGAAGTGACGAAACAATACACTATATTCCAACAAAAAAAACTAAATCAGGAGCGAACAATATTTGAGTGTTTATGTCAAAATGTCAAAATAACACCTCTTATTGGAAAACCCTTCAGAAACATTTTTAATTAATTTGTTCTGAGATCTCTGTAAACTTATTGCAGCCGAAAGGAGTCTAATGTTTGTGTCTAAAGCAGACGCTAAGTCTCATGAAATTTATTGAATCCTTTTTCAACACGCTAAGCTGTTGAAAATTATATTAACTTATATCTTCTCATCCTATAGACATAAAGAACAGATTAAAGAAGCTTTTCTCAACGTATTGTGAGATGATCAATCGCCAATTGTAGCTAGTAGCTACTATACAAAGCCTCAGGTATATGGATATGATTGTTTTCTTTCCTAAATTAATAGTATCAGAGATATCTCTGATAGTATATTGTTCAATGAGAGGTAATGTAAGTCATAACACACGCAGATGAATTTTGCAGCCCGAGCCGTCAGGCGAAGGGTGTAATTCATCAAGTGTGTTATGACCATTTCCGCGAATTGAACACTATACTTTATCTTCCACTTCTTCAGTAAAATTTGAATTAATCTGCATTTTCAAAATTGACAACAGTTGTCGAAAGCGATTTCTGTGGTCGAAAATCGAATCGATATCGAATCCAGTAGAAAACGTCAAAAATTCACGTTTTCCAAATGCAATTTTTGGATGTTCAGACCCAAGAAAATGTAGAAGTGGATGGCGAGAACATTACCTTGATATCTGAAATAGAGTTCCCAAACGATTCGACTTTCTTATTCATTTCGTAAGTAATTTAATTTCAGTATCGTAATGACTTCCGATCCTTTCAAATTTCAACAAACGTCAATATGGAAATGTCAATTTTCCTAACACTAACACTACCAACTGCCAAGATACAATTCAAAACTCACTAGGATGTATAATCTGCATTTTTCATTTAATTTCGATAGTATTTCACAAAATTTGATTGAAATAGAGAAAATATCGTCTAATATTCCAACAATTCCAACACTCATGCGTTCGAAAACGACGAAAACTCGCTCCTTCGTCGCTCGTTTTCGAATTTCGCATTCGTATTGGAATAGGAGTCCATTATGCAACTAGTTTTAGAATACACTATTTTCCTATAGTCCATCCAAGAATTATTGACATTTCAGGCGGCTTCGGAAAATCGAAATTAGGTTGGTAATGCCCGTTCCGTGATATTTTGAGTTGTAGAATTCAGGTTGGTGTTGCAAATAACACTGGCGTTTTGTTCTGTCATTAATATTCGAATAAATTTGGCAAAAAATTGAGCAAGTGAAAAATCTTTGGAATGAGACTCTTGAATGATGTGGGTACAGCTAATTAATGGAAAGCCTGCACAGAGGTCGTAGAAGAAGAAATAAGAGGAGATTAGTCAAAATATATGGGATGGTATGATATTGCTGACATAAAACCTTCAATTATGAACATGACGAGTTCTACCCAGATGAGGAAATAATAACAGTGGTTGTAATAGGAATATTTACATTTTTAATATTAAATATTTTACTCCTTCTTTGTTCACCAATATTGAAATTTACAATACACAATGTCATGACAAAATTCTTTATATATTAAATAGATCCATCTGTTAAATTTTGTTTCTGTCTTGATATCTACTACAATTTTTCGAATCCATCAGTTTGCAGATACACGCTTCAAATTATCAACTATAGCTTTTTCTGGTTTAGCGAATATTCATATTGAACTCTGGAAAGAAGCATGCTTTTTATCATCCACGATATTTTTCGTTATCGGACCAGAATTTCCATACTATACCTATGCATGCTCCTATAATTGATCGTTCCAAAATGTATCAATACAAGATGAAAATAATATACTGCTGGATAGCAGATTCACACGATGGTAATTGTATGCGATAATTGAGGAATTATTTTGAAAAATTCCATTTAATTTCAAGGTTATATTTATTGCTATGATGAAAGCACAAAAAATTTTTAGTGACTTTTTTGTAACTAGAAATAAAGGTGCGACTGGACTTCCAAGGCCTGCTTAGATGTCAATAATTCTTGTATGGACTATATTTGTATTAGAGTGAGTTATAGGCGTGATTTATACAGGGTGGCCATTTGAAAACGAAACAGACGAGATTACAGACGAAATAATTTTTTTCGATAGAAATGCTCGGACAGGTCGATTTTTGTTTCGAGGGAGACAACTTAAGATGTAGGTTACGGACGCATCGCGCTTCAACCCTTGCTACTACAACCCTCACCCCCAATTTTTGAATAGGGAAGATGGGATGAGTGGTACCTCATTTGAAAGGTATTTTTATACTGATTTCAGCACAGTAATTGTTTTTTCATTTTATGGATTAGTTCTCGAAATATTCTCAACTAAGTATTTGAAAATGAAGTGGTGTTTTCATGGCACTTGTAGTGCTTTTTTGTGAAAATCGACATTTTGAGCTTCAAAACAACCATGACTGTGGCTTCCTTCCTCCAATCCACTGACATAGAAATCTTTAATCAAGATGTCGATTTTTCACAAAAAAACACTACAAGTGCCATGAAAACACCACTTCATTTTCAAATACTTAGTTGAGAATATTTCGAGAACTAATGCATAAAATGAAAAAACAATTACTGTGCTGAAATCAGTATCAAAATACCTTTCAAATGAGGTATCACTCACCCCATCTTCCCTATTCAAAAATTGGGGGTGAGGGTTGTAGTAGCAAGGGTTGAAGCGCTATGCGTCCGTAACCTACATCTTAAGTTGTCCCTCTCGAAACAGAAATCGACCTGTCCGAGCATTTCTATCGAAAAAATTTATTTCGTCTGTAATCTCGTCTGTTTCGTTCTCAAATGGCCACCCTGTATTATAACTAACGCTATTGGTTTATAGAGACTATTACAGATCAAAATCAGTTCAATAATGGATATATTATTCTATGGGAATAGATAAATTTATTAATACTGGTGTTCGTTTTTCTACATCACTCAGTATATCTTCAGGGTATTGCATCCTCTTAGTCTTAAGTCATTAAAGGAAGATTCCAATCGACAGCATCTTCGAGCATCCCTCGGAAAACCCCATCGGAGCAATGCGATCTGTAGTGATAACTATGGTCGGTGACTGCTCGTGAGGCGGTCGATACCTGATCACGTGGCCAAACGCCGCCGCCGCCAGCAGGAAGGTTGAGGACGGCAGCGAGCGCGTCCCAAATTCACCTGTCTGTGTCTTCTCCGCCTGAGCTGAATTCGTTTCGGGTTTATTATGAGGGAATGCCGAGATTCTGGATGCTGGGAAGACGGCGTTGGCGGTGGCGGCAGTGGGAGATGGGGCGGAAACAAATTACTGTCGGACAGAATTTCCTACCTTTCGAGCCCTTTCACGAGATATTTTCATCAAGAAAAATTACTCCCTCTGAAAGGGCTGGACGGACATTTCATGCCAACAATGGAACGAGGAGATATTCGTCCTGGGGATGAAACAACGTTTCGTCCTACGTCCAGTTACCCTGCGAAAACTCGAGGGGTGGCCATGGGCATGTTTCACAATTCCTGTGAAGCTACAGCTCGTCAGAAAACTCGACATTTTCTGAACAAACTAATTGTCGTTTCAACCTGAAATTATGTAGATTCGCAAGTAAGAATCCAACGAAAAAAAGTTTTGACATCTGTCTAAACTAAATAATGACAGCTGTCAAAAATAAATTGACAGATGTCAAAATATATCGTCCAAGATCCTGGATATGTTATTCCAGAAATATTGACAATTTGTTGACTACGATGAACATATTATTCTTGTCGCTGAATCAGAAGTAATTTCCAACATCAAAGGATGAACCAGCCAGCGATAGATCCAGTAACATCATCACCAATTCGGAGCGGTCAATCTCCGACCGAGATCCTCCTGAAGATATCCACACCAGTTGTACGCGAAACGTTAGGTGAAATCCTAATAGACCACTGCTAGAAGGCCCGGAATATTCTAAATTTGTTGAATCCTGAGTCAGAAAGAATTATTCAGAAGTCGTGGACAAAGTTGATTATTCTACTCGCATATTATGGATATGATTTAAGAAAAGCAATATCATAAGATGCTCGTTGAATAACATACCTACGAGGATGTATTGATATCTAGTTAACCTACACCAGTTCCATGAATGAACAAAATATTGCGATACCATATCAACGAACAACAGCTTATCAGAAGCGTCAGTGTAGAGTTCGACGTCAAAAAAGTAAACCAGAGTTACGCAATAAATTAAAAAAAAAGAAGTCCACCGAAATTGTAAAAATCGATCCATCATCAAGTACCTGTATTTAAAAGGGTTAAGGGGTAAGCAGATTTACGAAGATATGCTTAGTACACAAAATAGAGGATCACGTCCATAAGACAAGAGTAATTAATAAGGGAATTGGCACTCATCGTAGCAATGGATTAAGTGGCGCTGATGACGGCTAATAAGCCAGAAACCGGTACGTGACTATCCTGCTGCGGTGGTGCCACCCGGTGGTATACTTTGGAAATTAGATCTCTACTAGTCCATTTCCCTTATGCTTAGTACCTTCGACTATACACTTGGTCGCCTGTTTTCTGAAGTTTGGTTCCTTGCATATGCTTCATGAATGTTCTTATTTTGAAATGAAGTCAGTTTATCAACGGCTTCGATTTGAAACGAGTTTTCTGAAAATGCCAAGACGTAAATCAACAAACGCTGAGGCTAATAGGGCTATCGGAATGCTACAGGGTGGCCTAACTCAGGTTGTTGGCTCCAAGTCAGCCAAAGTGTGATATCTCGACTTTGGAATAGGTTCAGATATTTTGATGAAGTAAACGTATTGAGTATTCATCATTTATCATTTATCATTAATCATTAATCATTAATCATTTATCATTTATCATTTATCATTAATCATTAATCATTAATCATTAATCATTTATCATTTATCATTTACCATTTACCATTTATCATTTATCATTTATCATTTATCATTTATCATTTATCATTTATCATTTATCATTTATCATTTATCATTTATCATTTATCATTTATCATTTATCATTTATCATTTATCATTTATCATTTATCATTTATCATTTATCATTTATCATTTATCATTTATCATTTATCATTTATCATTTATCATTTATCATTTATCATTTATCATTTATCATTTATCATTTATCATTTATCATTTATCATTTATCATTTATCATTTATCATTTATCATTTATCATTTATCATTTATCATTTATCATTTATCATTTATCATTTATCATTTATCATTTATCATTTATCATTTATCATTTATCATTTATCATTTATCATTTATCATTTATCATTTATCATTTATCATTTATCATTTATCATTTATCATTTATCATTTATCATTTATCATTTATCATTTATCATTTATCATTTATCATTTATCATTTATCATTTATCATTTATCATTTATCATTTATCATTTATCATTTATCATTTATCATTTATCATTTATCATTTATCATTTATCATTTATCATTTATCATTTATCATTTATCATTTATCATTTATCATTTATCATTTATCATTTATCATTTATCATTTATCATTTATCATTTATCATTTATCATTTATCATTTATCATTTATCATTTATCATTTATCATTTATCATTTATCATTTATCATTTATCATTTATCATTTATCATTTATCATTTATCATTTATCATTTATCATTTATCATTTATCATTTATCATTTATCATTTATCATTTATCATTTATCATTTATCATTTATCATTTATCATTTATCATTTATCATTTATCATTTATCATTTATCATTGGAAGAATCCGCATGCGTGACTAGAGAAGTATTACAGTTTCGTCGGTCCGTAGAAATTCAGAATTTATGTCCTCTTGTTGTTAAATAAATTATCAATTGGTGTCTATAACAATCTATTGTGATCAACAGTCATGGGCAGAAACACGCATACGCTGCAGACCTACAGGCTAAAATTAATTTGTAACTTGAAATCATATTAATATGAAATTTCATCACAAAAATCTTATTTTAACTATATTTTTTTGCAATTTTAGTCAATATCCCTAACTCATGTGGAGCAGTTTATGTATTTCCTCAAATCCATTATTTTACCAAACTAAATAAACATTTTGATAAATACGTAATTATAATTAACGACCTCTATGTAGAAAGGACAACGTTGCTTATTCATCTGACAGGTGAATGACTATGGCCTAACATTTCCAACATGTCGAAGAAACAGTTCTTCCTGTTCCTGTTGTAACCATTTAGCTGCGACACTGGTGTGAAACTTTGAAGCGGGTGTTGCTTTTTTAAGCATTGATTTTTTTCGAGAAGATCTCTCCCTCTCCCCATCTTCCCGGGTTTATTCCCCTTCACTGAATTGGGAACTAATTCAAACCGACAAACTTGGAAAATTGTCATTAAAAAAGCTACTCCAAGGAAGTGGCGATAATCAGGACTTGGAATTCCTGCAATCATAATTGAGCCCTTCACAAATTTCAGTTTCCAGAAATAAACTGATAAAACCGAAACGCCTTATTTTTTAAATATGATGCCCATTTCATCGGAAAACTCAGAAACAAACAATTGCGGAACTTTTACTCATTTACCGGAGGATAAATACGAAAAAACCCTCATTTAGGACCATTTATCAAGTCTATTACATTAACGGCGTCCCAAAAAGATCGAACAAAATAAAGGTATCCTCTACGGACGTTCGTTTCAGGATTTATAGTACAAGTATTTGCGGATGAACGCCATGTTGATTAATATATATAGATATCTGATTGGAAAACATGTGGGACGCTGTTCCGATTTAGGTAGCTATAGACATAATACGACATTAAAAAAAAGAAAAACACCGAGACCAACATTGATTTCTCTTGTAACACTTGATACAATTTTCTAATTTTCTCAATGGTTTTTATTGAGATCCATTTGCAGAGAATGGTATATCCATTGTTTAAACAATGATATAACCACAGTATAGACACCATTGGTGTCTATACTTTGGTATGACCCAGTAAAATTAATGCTGAAATTATTATACTGCTTCCATATAACTTATAGTAACATGGTGTTCCTTTGTGGATGGAATTATACAGGGTGACCATTTGAAAACGAAACAGACGAGATTACAGACGAAATAAATTTTTTCGATAGAAATGCTCGGACAGGTCGATTTCTGTTTCGAGGGGGACAACTTAAGATGTAGGTTACGGACGCATAGCGCTTCAACCCTTGCTGCTACAACCCCCACCCCCAATTTTTGAATAGGGATGATGGGGTGAGTGATACCTCATTTGAAAGGTATTTTCATACTGATTTCAGCACAGTAGTTGTTTTTTCATTTTATGCATTAGTTCTCGAAATATTCTTAACTATAAGTATTTGAAAATGAAGTGGTGTTTTAATGGCACTTGTAGTGTTTTTTTGTGAAAAATCGACATTTTGAGCTTCAAAACAAAAATGACTGTGGATTCCTTCCTCCAATCCACTGACATAGAAATCTTCAATCAAGATGTCGATTTTTCACAAAAAAACACTACAAGTGCCATGAAAACACCACTTCATTTTCAAATACTTAGTTAAGAATATTTCGAGAACTAATGCATAAAATGAAAAAACAATTACTGTGCTGAAATCAGTATAAAAATACCTTTCAAATGAGGTATCACTCACCCCATTTTCCCTATTCAAAAATTGGCGTTGGGGGTTGTAGCAGCAAGGGTTGAAGCGCTATGCGTCCGTAACTTACATCTTAAGTTGTCCCCCTCGAAACAGAAATCGACCTGTCCGAGCATTTCTATCGAAAAAATTTATTTCGTCTGTAATCTCGTCTGTTTCGTTTTCAAATGGCCACCCTGTATAACTTTCATTCATTTCCATAGATCAGCTGGATTTCATGATATGTTTCGTGACAGTCCAAATTTTTATATTTTTCTATGGTCATTTCTCGAAAAACTGTATGTTATGAAAAATAAAAATATCTGATTGCATATTCTTAATCTACGCCCTCGAATTAGTGAATCCAGCAACTTTGGTGGTGATCCGAGAGAATTTTTGTTCTAAAATGACAACTCTGGCCTTGGAAATTTGACACATTCCACTCTGTATCGAAGTTATGACGTTTTTCAAAATATTTTTATGTTCCAAGTCAACACAATGTTGCCCTTTCTACATTCTTAGCGTATTTCTCACAATGTGAATTTATTCGGAAAATGAATGAATTGGAAAAGATGTGATGGACGAAAATAATTAACGTTTATATGAATTAATAGAAAGGATTCCTTTTCTAGTTATATTTGCATGAAAAGTACAAGAGATCACTGTTGAAATCTATTATTTTTGCCATGGAAGAATATTGCATTGCTTTCACATAATTTTCATATGCATGCCTGTGAAGATTTAATGTTTATTATCCTCTTGAACTGAAAGTTCAAGACTTGACGACATCAATTGTTGATTCTAATCAAGAATTCATTTAAAAAAATCAACCCAAAGATATAAGATGAATTGATGGGTAATTACAATGTCAATTTTATTTTGTTGATAACTTTCTTAAAATCAATGTTGTGATATAAAACTCGGTTGCGTTTGTTCAAACAACATCTAAAGAATACATTCTTCACCATCTCGACCTTTGAAAGGCGTTTCTTATAGGAGAATTAGGTCTAAGTTCCACCTCATTAGTGAGGTACCTAACTTTTGCAAATCTGCTCAGATATCGCCAAATTTCTTGGAAAACCTGGAAAATATCATCCTAATCGACCTCTCGAGGCTCCATCCGATCCACCTACTGCGACATCTTTCCAAATAACAGCTTTTTCAACGAAATTCCCGTGTACCCCTTCAACCTCGAAATGTAAAAATTCGTCCTGGTCTTGAAAATCGTCCTCACGCTCCAAACTGGTGCTAAAAACAATAAACATACGTTAATCTTGGATATTCGACGAAAAACTCACCTGCAAATATCGATTAAATACCAAAAATCTGCGAACAATTTGTAAACTTAACAAAATGTGGAATATCTTTGATACATTTAATTTGATGTAAACAAAGAAACTGGCAACGTCGTTTTGTCATTAACGATATTTTCTGTGCGCGCACTGACTTTTCATCATATGTTCTGTGCTTTTCATCAGGGGCACCAACTCCTGAAAACGAAACCATGACCTCCTATGTGATTAAATAAAAGTGAATGGAGTATAATTTTCTGAAATATGGAAATATTGTCGAAATATCATGTTCCCAGATAACCACCAAAGTTACTGTATTTGCTAATTCGAGGTCGTAGATTACGAATCCGTAATTAGTTCCCTTCTAGGTTTGATACTTCAGGAAATTTCCAATTTTTTTGTGGAAAATTTCCGAAAATTATGTCATATTCGTAGGGCTGTCTCTACCGAAAAAATTGCACTGGACGAATGCTGCTTTCTATTTATTTTAACTTCAAGTTCTATGACTGCTCACTTCGAAATCGCGGCGTTGCCGCAGTAAATTTCATGGCTCGTTATGATAGACGGCTGTGATAGTTGTCAATACAATATTGTTTATTTATGTTCTGTTTTTATCATTGACCTAGAATATTCTACATCAATGGTTTTTATAAGGGGATGTAAACAATAAAATTCTTGAATCTTGGCAAAATCCAAATGGAACGTTGTTAATTTTAATTATCGCAATGGCAGAAGATAAGATCATAAGCGTTGCTTCCTACAGTAACAGCAATTATGAGAAGTTCATCGAAAAAGAAATACCAATACCTTATAATGATTCTATCGAAGAGCTGGCTCATATATTGATAACTAAATACGAAATTCCCAAATATGTCGAGAAAGATCTGATCAAAGATCTAACAGAGTTCATCGAATCCAAAGAGAAGGAGCTTTATGATACTTACTCCGAAGAAAAAATAACCAAGGCTAAAGTCGATACCAAATTCTTAGACGATCTGACCAAACAATGGGAAAAATTATTCAAGGAAGAAACGGCAGAGTACGCCGAAAAGAAATGTGCTTCAGACGAAGAATTATTCGCTTCTGCCTATCATAAATTAGTTCATTCACCAGCGTTGGAAACTATTCTTTCCGTTGAACATTTGTATGCCAAAGCTGTTCGGAGAAGGACTGATCAAAAAGATGCTTTCATTCAGGATCTATCGGAGAAACAAAGTGAGGAAATGAATAAAGCGGTGGATAATTTAGAATATGGAATGACTGAATTTGATATTAACGAATTGGTGGCTAAGCATTATGAAGATCACTCATTGTTGAAAGTAAGGTACGCCAGTGAGTTGGATACTTTGAAAGAAGCGCAACGGAGGGAGTATAGAGATTGGGTGATGAAAATGTTGGAGTATAACGAAGGAAATAGCTTTCCTCCAAGTCCTTCTTCTTCGATACCTACTCCAACATCGCCTCTTTTATCTGGGCCAGATGAAATGGTATTTCCTGATCCGTCCCAGAAGAGCAAAGAAAAAGAGCCGATTTTAGAGGAAAGCTTCACGATTCATTTGGGATCGCAGTTGAAACAAATGTATAACGTGAGGATTCTCACTGGTTGCGTTGAAGATTTATGCATTATACCAGTTAACGAGTTATCTGAGCCAACTCCGCAGTTACTTCAAACTGCACTTGATCTTTATTCAAACGATTTATCAGGGTTGGTTTTGATGACTGATAATAAAATTGGATCGAGAGTAACGAAGGATTTTCAAGAAAATTGTTTGAGGTCTACCGAATTCCATTTTTCTCATATTGACGCACAGTTGGAAAAAATTTCGAGCTTAGCTACAGAGATCTCTAGTCATCGAAATGGATCACAAAACCAAAGTTCAGACCTACTCAAATGCGGTGATTTTTACTTGACCAAACATTCTAACCTGGCACAAGCGCACGTAATATTCCATTTGGTGTCTGACGACAGTTTGAGAGGAAGCGATATCAACAGTAGACATCCAGTGATCTTAGGATTGAGGAATGTGTTGAAAACGTCTTGTTCGAACGATATTACGTCTTTAACGATACCATTGTTGCTGCAGTACGATATAACTGAAGAAATGACTACTTTGTGGTGTGAAAGACGGGCCGAGTTAGTTTTTAAGTGTATGAAAGGATTTATGATCGAGATGGCTTCTTGGGGTGGTTCGGATTTGAAGAATTTGCAGTTTATGCTGCCTTCGGGTATTTCGAGCCAGGTTTTTCATTCTTTGGCTGATATGTTGCCCAGAATTTTCAAGATATCGAATCCCAAAATTCTCAACTGAATCTGTCAGGCTCCAATGGTATTTATTGTGATAATTAACTATATATATTTATATGAGAGAAGTGAATGCAACTTTTTGAATATAGAGGAATTAAGTATTGAGCTACTTTCTGTTCAATATCTATTCAATGTTTATGTCATGTTATCAAAAAAGAATCAAAATATACATCATTAGTAATAAATAAGACTCTTCTAGTGAAAACTTAATATACTACATTCACTTTTATAAATATCCCAGTTGGCCTTGATCTAGGTTAATCCAAGTTTTTTTACTTAAAACACAGGTTGGTACCATAGAACTTATAGTACATGGAATGCTATTAGCCTTGCTGCTCAGCTTAAAATAATGGATAAACATCTCAAGTTGGAGGAATACCGAAATTTCCATGTTCCCATGGATACGACTTGTCATACAGAACAGAAACACAGAAATACTATGAATTTAATCGTCAAGATCCGATTTACTTGGCATTTCGGCAAACATTTCTGTGTTTCTGATCGGTGAGACAGGTCGTATCCATGGGAACATGGAAATTTAGAGATTCCTCCAATTTGAGATGTTTAGCCACTTTTTGATCTGGTAATAGCATTCCATGTACTATAAGTTCTATGGTTGGTACTCATGAAGTGTCAAATAATTCTCAGATACGTTGCCATTCTATTAATTTTCACTGAATTCAGAATTAATATATTTTGTGTTATTTTTTGAAAGAAACTAATTTTCATGGTCACTGATTATAAAAGAAATATGGTGGTTATGGAAGAGAAATAAAATTTAAAACATTTATTTCCTACTGTACAAACGTCTATTTCTTAGACTTCTTTTCTTTACTAGCTTTAGTAACATCTTCATTTTCCGCTGCGTCCTTAGCCCTTTTAGCTCTAATTCCAATCAAACGTTCATCAGCGCGAGCTTTCCTCAAAACATTGTAAGGACTGAATTTCTTCTCTTCTTCAGACGGAACTTTAGCTTTTAATCTAATAACCGGTTGATTGATCGGAAGTACATCTGTCATTAATTGAGTAGCGACTTTCGTCTCTTCTGCATTAGCTTCCCCCTTTTTCAACTTCTTACCATGTATAGGGAATAATATAAGTTTAGATTGATATTGCTTCAATCTGTGGACGTTCATTTGTACAGATTCAAGAGACTTGTTCCTTCTGCGATGATCCACAGCGATACCAATGGTTTTAGCGAAACGGGAGTTGATACCGGCTGTCTTCAGTTCTTGAAGAGTGAAACCTCTTCCTCCTCGAACTTTAGTGTGATATCTGACTGTCGGGCATCTTACTACAGGTCGCAACGGTCCTTTGGCTGGTTTTGGTGCGATGGAATTCGCTTTTTGTACACGATTTTGCCTTCTCCTTATTTTACGGGCAGGTTGGTCGAACCAGGTCTTGACAAATCGCTGCCAGTCCTTGTGGAAGTGTCCGTTTGGAATTATATTGTTGCCTTTGGGGGCCATAATAAGAAACTCGCAGTACAAATTCTAGCAAACGTTTATTTTGAACAAAACACGAGAACTTGGTTCTATGTTCTGTGACATAACCTATTAACCGAAGCCGTCTTTATATGAAGTTTTTTGTTATAGCCGTCAATAACATGCGGCAACACTGCAAGAGGAAAAAGTTTAATACTTAGTTTTATACGATGATGCCAAATGAATCACATCGTGGATTGGATATAAAGCGGTGCGGTGGTTAGGGTTCACAAAGATTCACGATAATAGAAAAAACTATTTAATGACCAAAATGAAACAAAATAAATACAAAACCAACTGTATTCAAAAATTACAGTTCTTCAATTATGTTGGTCTCAAAATTCCAACTTAAATCACAACAAAACTTCTAACTTATTTATGTTCCATAAATAACAGTTACTGTCTTTAATTCACAAAATGGATGATTTTGTTCTTTTTATTGATGAGATGAAAGATGAGGTATCTGAGTGTCAGTTCTTTTTATCTCATTCAGAACCAGTCGTCCTTTTGACTTTTCTTTGTCTTGGACTTTGCGTCTGCTGCTTGGGAGTTTTTGGCGTCTTCGGCGATTTTTGCTGCTTTGGAGATTTCTTTTCTTTATCTGCAAAAATAAGAAAGTTAAGGAAAATCCTGTTACGTCTGGCAACATTGATTCAATACAATAAATGAAACGTCAAATTATCCGCAAATACTCACTCAAATTCGCCAAGGTTTGTTGTGGCAACCAATCGTAATCCACATTGTTAGGATTACTTGTCCCTGTTTCTACAGGAGCAGCTTTACGGCTTGTGCGTTTTTTACCAACGGACAACAAAGTTTGTTGACCAATTACTAACAATAAAACGACACCAGCAGCCAGGAACACATAAAGGAAGAATGTTTCTCCATCGAGTCCTATTGAAAAAAGATAGTAATAAATAGATCAGGTTGACAAAATACACGGAAAAAACGGGTACATTTTCATTTGAATGGGAATATTCCAATTACTGATTAAATTCATCACGAAAACCATAGAATTATGTGACGAAATAAAAAACCACCGAACATCAAATGTGCTTGTATGCTTAGTTGCCAATTCTATTTCATTAACTGGAGGAGTAATAATTGTTTCTCTATTTCAGTATCGTAATGAGTTCATTACAGTACTAAAAACAGTGCTGCAATGAATTCATTACAGCATCGTTTTCAGTAACATTTTTCGTTTTGTGGTTGTCAGCAATGACTTCCGATCCTTTTAAATTTCAGCAGACGTTTCAGAAACGTATTTCCTAACATTCACACCAACTGCCAAGATATAATATGAAAGTCACTAGGACCTATAATTTGAATTTTTTCGTTGAATTTCACAAAATTTGAATGAAATAGAGAAAATATCGTCTAATACTCGTTGCAGAATGCAATTCCAATACTCATGTTTTCAAAAACTCGCTCCTTCGTCGCTCGTTTTCGAATTTCGCATTCGTATTGGAATAGGAGCCCATTCTGCAACTAGTTTTAGAATATACTATTACAATTCAGAGACTTTTGAAAGATTTAATTTAAAGATTACAAACACATATTTAAATTCTATATTCAAAGTAGCCCAATTCAAATTAAATTTTTCCTACAACACGTAAACGATTTACATAACCCTATTCTGTCATTTCTTCCGATTTGAAATCGAAGAATGAAATGTTTTGCGAAAGTTTTTCAAAGTTTTCCGCAAATGGAACCAATAAATGGCGTTCCATTAGCAAATTCTGAAGTGAGTACCGAATTCAAAATATAAGGTAAATACCATAAGTCGCAAATAGATAAAACTAGAAACTTGAAATCTTGAGGGTAAATTCGGTTCTCGTTTGTTGCGTTTGTTAATCGGCAAAATAGGACCAGGGGTTCCGTAAATATGGACTTTCGATATTTTGTTTTCCCGATTTCAGTTTTATTACCGAACAAATACGAAATTTTGTTCAGATTGCTCAACCAGAACCATAGAAAATTCTAGCGAATTATCATTGACAGTTTCTTTGACGGTTGCTGACAATTTTTTTTAATTGAAAATACGAATCCGCCTAATAGGGGAAAGAAAAAGCGCTATTTTTTTATATGAAATCTGCTCTTTCTCCACATGAATGCATTTTTGAATAACTTTCTTGGTAGTGCGGTTATGTGACAGAAATACAAAGAGAAAGTAAAACCAAATCCGTACCTTCTTCCAGCTCGACGATTTGCACAGTCTCGTTGTAGATTGCTTCATGGAAAGAATTACCATCGGCATCTCTGTAGGCTAAATTGATGTTAAGTCCGAAGGGCCTTCCAGCGAAAGCTTCGGCTGGAATGAAACTGTAAGCGAATGTGGCTTCTTGAGAAGGAGCGATCTCTTTGTTGTAACCGATGGCCGAGAAGTTCTGAATGTAAAAGTTGAAGTCCATGGGGTAACGGAAGGAAGCCCTTAAGCTTTCCACAACGAAATCTTGCTCGCCCTTGTTGCGGAATCCAACGAGAAACTCGACGGGAAGACCAGCTGGTAGTTCTACAAGAGAAAAACTCAAGTTAGAACCTCTGAATCTCTTTAGGAGATAAACGAAATTGTTTACTTTGTAAACATATTGTACGGTTCTTTTCGCCTGTCAAAATGATTACCTAATTGTGATCCTGCAGCGTTATTTGGCTTCACAAAGAGCAAACTAGTTTCTGCATCTGGTGATGTTGTTACTTCCTGCTCTTCGTCCTCTTCCTCCGTTCCAGCCACTTCTTCAATATCAGCTTCTCCTTCAACATCTGCTTCGTCTTCAGTTTGGTCTTCCTCAGCATAGCTCATCATTTTATTTCCTGAAATGAAAGAATCTAGAATATGTCCAATCTGGAAACTACCCTTGAATTCACCCAACAATATTTCACACAAACTTACCATTATCGAAGGTGAAAATAACGGCAGGCAATACCACCAAGCCAAATAGGAACAAAAATTTTAAATTGAACATTTTCACTTATTTATTCGCAGGTTATATTCAAACGTAAACTAAATATCTACAAAATTATTGGATCGGTCGCAAGTTATTGATGAAACATGGATCCTCGACACTGATCTTTCTTTCTATCACCTACTTCAAGAGTTCATAATATACCGGGCTTGTTGGTGATACGTGGAAGTTATTTGTACACATGGCATATCCATTCAGTTACGAGAGCATAAAATTGACGTCTTACGTCTCATGACGTTGCTTTGACATTTGGATCAGCGACCTAATCAAATTAAATTCTGTGGAGCGGACTTGACGCTCGATTGGATTTCGCGCAAGAGAGATGGAGAATCAGCTAAATTGACTTGAAAATCATCAAGCCACTGTAGAATTTGCTGGAACAAAGCACGAGCTTATCGAATAATTTGAATTTTTTTGTTTCTGGCTTTCAAACGGTTCAAAGTAGTGCATTTCGATTGTTTTGCCAGTACCAGCTGTATCTTAAGGTCCATATCCCTTTCTCTCTCTACACCAAGGTCGTAAAGTAAACCTCCATGGTTTATATCGAAAAGGGAGTGAGATCTTAGAAGGGATTTTTGGGCCCCAATTCTGTTCAAGGGGTTCGTTAACGGTACCGCTGAAATCATCTACTTCTTCTAAAGTGATCTCAGGTTTTTTTGGTTAGATGTGTCATAATAACTCAACGTTTTTCTATGGTTGATACGTCAGTTGAGATGTCAAAACCGATGTTGACTCATTTGTTCAATACTTGTTTTTGTGGTAGTGGGGAAAAATACACTGATAAATAAACTAATCCTTAAATTTATAAATAATTAATTTGTCTCCTCAACACACATTCCTGTTTGAATTGGAGTGCAGTTCGGGTGAATTTGAAAAAGTAGTTTCCGCTGAAACGTCATAACGTTGCTAGGAAATTGTGTGTTGAGAAAAAATTGATACCTGACGTTAGATCACATTCAAATTTCGAAAATGCAAGAAGAAAAAAAACAGAATGGTCATGCGAAACCAGTGAGGGTATGGTGCGATGGCTGGTAAATAGCAATTTTTCTTATTTTTCGCAGGAAAATGACATCATTTCCATTGAAGAGTTCAAGAATTTAACTATACCTACCTACCTTGAATTTGTTTATTCATTAGATAGTTCAAGGGTGATATTTCGTTTAATTGTCTAATCCTAGGGATATAATGTTTATACTTCTGATGAGGTTCAGCTTCGGTGCATGCGAATTTCATTCAGAAATTTGAATCAGTGACATCATGTTTTGAAACAAGTTTTCAACTTTTTGATTCGTATTTTGCATGAATAAAGTGTGTTTTACTCGTATCATTCGATGTTATGAATTCATAACAAGGTATTCGCTCAAACCGCAATGCTTTTGATATGAAATTCAAATACTTGTTTTATTTAGGAAAGTATTCACCTTCGTTTTCAAATGCGAATTTTTTTATGCGGAAGTCCCCTTGATTTTATTTCGTAGTGCTCAAGTTCAAGTTGATTGTTCTTTAAATGCTTGGTTGAAATGAAACTGTTATCAATTCTATAAAGGCTGCCATAAAAAATCGCGAAATAGCAAGTTGTCGCAATTATCAAATAATTATAGTGCAATCACCAGGATTTTAATGTTTTTTTGCGATCTCCAGATAAAGGAACGAAATTTCAAACTGATACAACTATAGTAATTTCTAATTATAGTATGTCCTAATGAAAAAATTCGATTTATAAAAGCGATAACCTGAAGGTAGGGTTTTTGCGCATTTGTTGATTCAAAGATTCGGTTCTATTGTCAAGACCTTAGACAATGTCCTTTGTCTATTGTCAAGACTCATCAGTCATCAATATCCATTTGATAAATTACAGATGAATTTTTTTCTCATTGGAATTTTCATTATTCTACACTGCGCAAAAAAATTAACGCACATTCTGAAAATCTCAATTTTAATGAAAGTTAACTTTACATTGACTTTATAACTTATTTTTATGTTCTCTCGGGAAGGTTTTGAACGAAACAAGACACATTAAATGGAAAAAAAATTTAGGATTTCACCGAATCTGTGAATGTGAAAGAAGAGAAATGAACAATTTTCAAAATGTTGAAATGCTGATAAGTGATTTGATACTTGGTATTTCCACCCCTTTCGTTAATTACAGCTCGGCAACGACGGTTCATACTTAAAATGAGTGATCTTAAAATGTTCTGATCTAATCCTTCCCAGATTTCTCCGAGTTGGATTCCTAAGTCATTAAGAGTAGCTGGATGATTTTCTGAACTTCTCAGCCATCTATTGAGGTTGTCCCAAACCTGCTCAATCGGATTGAGATCTGGACTTCTTGTTGGCCATTCCATTCGAGAGACTTCAACCTCTTCAAGGTACTCCTGAACGAAGCGCGCACGATGGGGTCTGGCATTATCGTCCATAAAAATGAAATTTTCACCAATTTACGGGGCAAATGGCACTACATGCTCTTCAAGAATGTTCCTTATATACTTATCAGCATTCCTAGCTCCATTATCAACGACCACTAGGTCTGTGCGAGCAGTCAAAGATATTCCACCCCATACCATAATCGATCCTCCCCCGAAACCAGTAGTATTCAGGAAATTGCACTGAGCATATCTTTCATGTGGACGTCTGTATACAAGGGAACGTCGATCACAATGGTAGAGACAGAATCTAGACTCATCTGTGAAGAGAACTCTTTCCCAATCGGCCTCTTCCCAATAGATATGCTCTCTCGCAAAATCCAAACGCGCCCTTCGATGGGCTGGGGTAAGAGCTGGACCTCTTGCCGCGACACGAGGCCTTAAATCATATTCTCTGAGGCGATTTCTTATTGTCTGAGTGCTAATTTGCACCTCATGAGTTTGCTCAAGCTGATTTTGAAGGAGGCGAGCGGTTGCAAACCGTTGTCTCAACGAAGAAACTCTCAAGTAACGTTCTTGAATGGCTGTTGTTACCCGTGGTCTACCCTGTCCTGGTCTTCGGACATTCATAACTGTCTCCCTGAATCGCTGCAACATTCTGGAGTCTGGACACACTTGTATGGGAAACTCCAAACCTTTCTGCAATTCTTGTGTATGTCCACCCTTCTTCTCGCAAAACTACCGCTTGGGCACATTCCTCTTGGGTCAAATTGCGTGTTTCGCGTTGCATAGCGATCGAGTGTAGAAAATCAAACGAAAGAAAAACTATTGATCACTAGAATCGATCGAGATCAACTGATTGTAGAATGGAGCCAATACATTCAAAATCTGATAATATCATCTTTTTTTATTTCTGCTGCGAGAAAACATCTGTATTGAAGAAAAACGTTGAAAGTGGATAACATATGCATGCATAATTCTGATAAAAAGAATTATCATTGAAAACACCTTCAGTTGTAGAATAAATTTGAGATTTCTATAATGTGCGTTAATTTTTTTGCGCAGTGTATTATTCTCCCCGGAAAAACATGTAAATATCTCATTGTCAGAATACGAAATTATCGTAGCATTTATCAGCATTGTTCGATCACCGAAAATAAAAGCAATTTTGAATATCCCTTATCTGGATTAAAAGCAAAAAATCTCCTCATCACTATGATAATTGAAAATTAATCATCTCTTATTTTTCAATTAGAACAACATCGAATATTTCCACCACAATCGGAATCTATAATTTATTGGTTAAGTGGATCAGGTGGCCATAGGTTATCGCTGCGTGGTTTGTTTATAAATGTAGCTTCTTCCAGAGTCGAACCATCGAAGGGAATCCAATGAGGGCATTGTACATCACGAGAGATAATGAACAGAGATTGTGTTAATGAGCTCAACATTATTTTCAACATGTAGGCGATATGGCGGAATTGATGGAATTCGAAGGCGAAACTGCATCGTCCTTAACACCGAATAACTTCGGAAAGAATCTTGATTTTTGCATGATTGTTCCTTGGACGAGCGCGTTATCATTCTGTCTAAAATTTGTGGAATTTCGAGAAGAAAATGGTGTTCAACGATTAGGTTAGACTCCCTGATAAAGTGTTCGAAATCAATTCTGTCCATTACGTTACTTCATATCGGATCCGGTTGAAATTTGGTGATAAGGCCTGCAGATTTGGAATATACAGGATGTCACAATGAAAGGGAAACAAGTCTTTTCTACTTGAAAACTTAAGATTTTGTAAGATAGCTGGAACTGGTCAAATTGAAACTTATTTCATATTTCTCCTGGTAAAAAAGTTACAGTATAGTCGACTTATAAATTCACGCAAAAATACTATAAAACCACTTGAAAAAGATGAACGGTTCACGTTTTCGAAAGAATTAATTATTTTAGAAAACAAAAGTATTCTTGTATTTTTTCAATAAAACGCGTCATTTTCAAGTTATTTCTAATTGTATGAGATGAATAAGAGGAAAAAATCATGAATTTCAAGAATAATCTGAGTTAAATCTCATCGAATATTATTTCTTCTCTGGTCTCTCAACAAGTTACCAACGTTGTCAGAATGTTTATCAACTTTGTCAAGACTAAAATCTCTATGATGAAGAAAGGTTTGATGTACAGATATGTAATAATAAAATTCCACATTCGTGGGACATAAAATTTAACTCTAAGAAGCATGAAATTATACATTTTATAGGCAGTTTCTATTTAAAATTCATTGTTACCGGTCCTTCAGCAAAATATCTATCGAAACAATATAACTCGACACCAGAACGACACTACTATTACATCAATTCACTGAAAGTCATTTACATTATCATCACCTATTTGCTTCATTCTCTCTAAATAAATAAAGCGTGAACTTCGTTTATGCCGTGTATGGGATGACTGACTAACGTTTTAGGTTGGACTGGTTGGAGCACAGAACAACGGTCTTGCGTCGCGGCTACATCCACGGCCTTCTGAAGGTAAGAGTAGGCCGTGGCGACTGAAATTAGGAACGTAGCGCTATATTGGCGAGAATCAGAACTACTCGTTTGGCATTTTCAAAGAGCAACGCCTAGACGCCTTTAGTGATTGTGATAGTTCATCCGCTAACGATAGGTGACGTACTGCTTTCTTGAGTTCGCATTGTTTGAAGAGAAAATCGGCAATCTGGCATCGTCTTCTCTATAGTTCTGTGGAATATCACAGAGAATGTGGTAAGGTTAGGTCATTGACCCCGAATCATTTGACTTTGGTTAATGGAGTTAGGATAGGTTGGTGAAAAACCAATTTTTATGAGAACGTTTTAGAATATCGAGGAAAATATGAACAAATTATTAGTGTCTATAAACTAAATTAAGGACAATCG
This sequence comes from Adalia decempunctata, assembly GCA_951802165.1. NCBI lineage: Eukaryota > Metazoa > Arthropoda > Insecta > Coleoptera > Coccinellidae > Adalia > Adalia decempunctata. The sequence continues at coordinate 1,095,453 of OX637695.1, read as the reverse complement.
AAGAAGGAATTTATTTTGGTGTGAGAAATATAGCTTTTCAATTGCCGAAATGATCGGACAGAACTAAGTGTTTTGTTAGGAAATATCGTGTTTGCAACATTCTTATTCAAATAAGGTTAGTGCTTGAGTATTTTTTAAATGTATCACCCAGAATATCTAATAATCACATCAATTTCAATCGAAAAATACGAACTTTGAGGTGTTTGTAAAGAATAATATCAGGCACGTATTCAGCACTATTTTTTTTTCAAATGGCTATATCTCTTTAACAGAGCCGAATTCGGAAAAATGGAAAATGAAAATAAGGTTTCCTTTAGCATCAAGAATCTACAGTTAAAATATATGTACAAGTCAAAGACTCACCCTGTATATATTGATTTTAATAATATCACTGCGTTGTTGAAGCGTGTATCGTTCCATTCTTATTAATGGTGTAGTTTCTACTTGTCAAATGTCAAAAATGACATCTACCGAAATTGGGGGCTATTCACACTAAGAAAATGAGAACGAACTGTGAACTTTCATTTAGTAATTTCAAAAAATCGTTCCAAGTTACAGGAAATTTCTGCTCTATACTCTGTTCAAATATAAGAGACATCAAAATAAACAAAGTCGCGCAGAGGTAGGATGGGCTTTCTTCAGGTAGAGACTTTATTTCAGGGCTCCAGGGTCGGATCGAGGATAGTTCACACAATCATATGAACTCAAATTCATTTATTCAACATATTCAAATTACAAATGTCATAAGTTTGAAAAAAATAATGCAGCGTCCAAAATAATATATTATGTATTACCCTATTAAAAATTATTCAGAATTTTGTTGGTCTTCTTCTGTGTCACTTTCATCCAGATTCACCAGCACTCGCTCTATTGTTGACTCCATGATATTATCGAGCTGACACATTTTTTCTTCGACATCAGTTACAACATGATGTATGCATTTCTTCCATTTCTCAGCACCAATCGAGCCTATAGCTCCCAGAAACAAATTACGAACCTCAGCAATTTTAAATGAGGAGTTCTGAGCAGCTACTTTTCCTTTTACTTGAGCCCAAATGAGCTCGATTGGATTCAGCTCGCAATGATATGGTGGGAGTCTCAATACTGTTCTTCCCGTCTCATTGGCCATTTCATCTATAATTAATTTTTCATACCTCCCTCTATTTGCCTTGACCAGAGCAAGAAGTTCCGCCTTCAAAAGATCATTTTCGAAGGAAATATTTTTACTGAGCAACCAATTTTTGACATCTTCCTTGCGGGTTGAAGACGGAATCGATTCCATTTTTCTCGAATGATAACTGGCGTTGTCCATTACGATGACAGCGTTATGATCCAGAGTTGGCAAAATTGTTGAGAACCACTTTTCGAACGATTCCCCGTTCATTTCCTGATGGTAATCTCCGGATTTTTTCGATTCGAAAAACCATAGGCCGTTCTCTACAAATCCGTCTTCTCCCCCTATATGACATATAATCAGTCCTTTTCCTTTTCCACTTGGGTTTTTGAGACCAGTTGACAGACCTTCTCGAAAAGCCTGTCTGTTGGACCCAATCGATTCATCGACCCATATTGAATTTTTTGTACATCCCGCATTTATCCATGTCTCGTCATGGTAATAAATTTTTCGGCCTTGCTCCCTAAATTCTCGAATTTTCTTCAAATAATTTCTCCTCCAAACAACTATTTCGTCTCTATCAATCAATAAACTATTACGACCACGTTTTTTGAATTTGAATTTCATTTTTTTCAATAATTTATAAAATGTTGTTTTTTTAAAATTCGGCAGGCTGTCATCGTTATTAACAACTTCCAAAACCTTCGAAATTGTAGGAATTTCATCAAGAAAAAAAACCGTGAACTATTCTCCTAATTAAGTTCATGTCGAAATCGTCTATTGAATCGATGCTTTTTAGCGACTGGGATTTCTGCTTAGGTGGAATCAATAGATGATTTCGTTTATATTATTTTTCAGAAATCTCGTCGGAAACCGACAAAGGGTAAAGTACAATAATTCAAACAAATATTTATAACCGGGACAAATTGAGGTACCTACTTCAGATATATCAGGTTATAACCGTTGCGAATTTTAGAGGACCTAATTACAAGGGTTACAAGGGTGTAACTGAGTGTAACAAAGAAATCCAAAACATTCACTTGTATTCAAATTTCATAACTACTGTACCTACTATCGACATTCCGTTCTAAGCTTTAAGTACGATCCTGGCAGTCTTTTGGGGGCGTGACAAGAATTGTAGAAAAGATCCTTTGACCAATAAGCTGTTAGTATGCGCAAAACAAACCGATTTGGTTTGTTTGTTTACATTCTCTTATATTTGAACAGACTATAACAACTTCTTTTTTTTAGCTATGACATGGTGCACTTCGGCCACGCCAACTCCCTACGCCAAGCCAAGGCTCTGGGCGACCGCCTCGTCGTGGGAATCCACACGGACGAAGAAATATCGAAGCACAAAGGACCGCCGGTCTTCAACCAGGAGGAACGGTACAAGATGGTCAAGGCTATAAAATGGGTGGACGAGGTGGTCGAGGGCGCTCCCTACGTCACCTCCCTGGAGACGCTGGACGAGCAGGGTTGCGATTTTTGCGTGCACGGCGACGATATCACCATGACCGCGGACGGGGTCGACACATACCACAAGGTCAAGGCTGCCAACAGATACAAGTAAGAGATTTGGATCGAAAAATTTCCACAAATACTTTATACAGGCGAGATTTGCTTAGAAAACGTGGTGTAACGACTTCGAACTGAGAATTGTTGATAAAATCGGCACAATGTTTCAGTCTTGATGCTATTTTCTGTGAGAAATAGGTTATGTTAGGATTTCAGAGAGATGACAGATGTTTTTATTGTCTACATGCATAGAACTTACTCTAAATTCTATGGGTACATGTCAAAAAATTCCATCGAAACCTTAGACTTTATATGGTCTATGGCATAAACAGTCACAGAACTTACTATAAGTTCTATGGGTGCATGTCAAAAAATTCCATCGAAACCTTAGACTTTATATGGTCTATGGCATAAACAGTCACAGAACTTACTATAAGTTCTATGGGTACATGTCAAAAAATTCCATCGAAACCTTAGACTTTATAATTTAAATGGTCTATGGGCCTATGGCCTTAACAAGCACAAAACTTAGGGCCGCTTGCACCGTATGACAAAACTGTAGATTAAATCCAAAACCTCGATTAGTGTCTATGATTCTCTTGCACCGTGTCGTAATCCTAGTTTAACAACCATAACTAACGCTTAAAGATAATCCTCCAAATTGAGAGGATTAAATGGAAGTTTAACGATAAACTTTGAATTGTAGGTTACATTCATGGATGACAAATGTCAGGCTTGTTTCAAAAATGATGTTTAATTATAAATCAAATTGAAAAGAATAATGGCTGAAGTAGCAATTATGGATTTTGGTTTTCCTAGGCGCAGATATGAAAAATCAAATTGGTGTGGAAGGAAAAGCACACACAAGAATGAATAATTGAACTGAATATTAACGGTATAGGTAAAATATGAACTGAACAAATTCATACATGTCTAATAAAATTGGAGGTTCAGTTCTTCTGATACCTATGCAGAATTATTCTTCAATTTACAGTGACAAATGATATCATTCAATCGGCACCAATGTCATCACCTATGTGTTGAAATAAAAGTGAATAAATATTAACAAAATTCCAAGATGCATGTTTATTGAAAAAAATTCAAATCAGATATTTTCTTGTAGATGTTTCCCTATTATCGAAAATCAGGTTTGTTCATGCTTTTCAATCATTCTATACTATACTAAACTGGTTTCTTCTCTATTTGCCTCAGTTATTTCCATACAAGAATCCATTAGTTTATCATATTTTACATCCGAATCTGAAGTGGTTTCTAACCATCAGGTATATTTTCATTTGAAGTAGAATATTCCAAAGAAAGATGTCAACTTGTTCAATGAATGTTGCATCGGTTTTTACCAAAGAAATTCGTTATTACAAACTCTTTCAATTTGCGAAATGCTCGATATCAAAAAATCTCTAAACATAGAAACTGTCAAAGCATAAAAAGGGATAAAATAAACAACGTGAAGATAGGCACAAGCACCAATTTACGTGAAAATAACCAGATTTGTGGATTAACTTTAATCTAGTTACATTCAGCCTTGGTGCAAGCCAAATATTTAATCCTGGATTAAATAAATTGATCGACGCTTAACTAACTAACCATTAGAACCAATACGGTGCAAGTGGCCCTTAGGTACTATAAGTTCTATGGGTACATGTCAAAAAATTCCATCGAAACCTTAGACTTTCTACTATGGTCTATGACCTAAAGGGGCACAGAAGTTACTATAAGTTCTATGGGTACATGTCAAAAAATTCCATCGAATCCTTAGACTTTATATGGTCTATGATCAAAACAGGCATATTTATTTTAAATGTCATTCATCATTTGAGATTTTGAAAGAATAGTGCGACCTATTTTCGAGAGAAAAGAAAAGCAGACTTTTTATCGAAACCATTTCCTTGAAAGTATACTCATTCTTAAAAAAAAGTCTTGAATTTTTCTTAGAGTTGTTCCAATGCATACATCGTATTGCGTATATTCTATTCAGTTTCTTTCTTCTTGAGTATTCACCTATACTCCATTCACAATTATAAAATCGCAACTCTGGCCTTGGAAATTTGACACATTCCACTCTGTATCGAAGTTATGACGTTTTTCAAAATATTTTTATGTTCCGAGTCAACACTATGTTGCCCTTTCTACATTCTTAGCGTATTTCTCAGAATGTGAATTTATTCGGAAAATGAATGAATTGGAAAAGATGTGATGGACGAAAATAATTAACGTTTATATGAATTGATAGAAAGGATTCCTTTTCTAGTTATTTGCATGAAAAGTACAAGAGATCACTGTTGAGATATATTATTTTTTGCCATGGAAGAAAATTGCATTGCTTTCACATGATTTTCATATGCATGCCTGTGAAGATTTAATGTTTATTATCCTCTTGAACTGAAAGTTCAAGACTCGAAATCAATTGTTGAATCAAGAATAATGGAACATTATATCCCTCTATTGGAATCCAAATAGTTGAAGGGAGTTCTGATGCAAGAGGAACTTTTTCTTGGAACATAACCTTAATAGCTAACTTAATGAAAATAAGAGTTGAAGATATACATTTCATTTATTTGATCTTATGAACAAGGAGTAAAATATTCTGACTGTATAGTAATTTATTAGTTTAAAAAATATTCATACATTACAACCACAGTAGGTTTGTACAAATAATATGGAACAGGTCAAACATATGCTTCACATTTATCATTCACCTGTTCTAAAATAAGACACAAACTACTCCACATTATAGGGCCCCTACACCATTAAAAGCTTGTGTCTCTTTTGAAAGAAGTAGCACTAGATATAATATATTCTTTCGATTAAGAGCAAATACCTACCGTTGAATGTTACATACACAAGTTTCTTCAAAATGGACTTATACGAAGTGGTTTTTTTTCTGAAACGTGAAAACGATCAACAATAATCATTTAGAGACCGATGATGGCCATCCAAAACCCGTTTACTTACGAAAATCGTGCAATTTCATTTTGCAAGTTCTTTCCTCATAATTCCTCTAAAATATTACCTGAACCATATTTCCCGGTCGCTTTCGTGAAAAGATCGTATAAGGAAGCCCTTTTTGTCCATTTACACATTCCAAATAAATTTTGAGCACCAAAAACGATACCGAAACTAACCAAACTTCTGGGAGACCGGAATTTCGTTTGAAATCTTTCCAAACGGCCAGATACCTAAAAAAAACTTCGTTATCAAGTGTAAAAAAGTCGATTAGTACTTACTTTTGCTTTATTTATGCTTATAAATCGATTTTTGGTCCAATTCAAATTTGCCGTTTGTACCCATGCCAAAATATCTTTGATACTTTTACTTTGATGTAAACAAAGAAACTGGCAACGCCGTTTTGTCATTAAAAATATTTTCTGTACGCGCACAGATTTTTTATCATGTGCACCAATTCCTGAAAACGAAACCATGGCCAGAGTTGTGATTTTATAATTGTGAATGGAGTATACCAATTCATCTGAATTTTTTTTTCTGCGAAATATTCGAAATAATATGGATTTCTCCTTTCATCGGAGATAGTAAATATCCTGTTGAACTATTCGCGGTCAAGGACTTTTCGAGCAATCGTTATATTCGAGAAATGATTAGAAGTTATTGATTAATCGAAATTTTTCATATCGTCCCAGAGCGGGAAATGAATGTGCAAGCGTCAGGAAATACATTTTTGATAATAACTATTTTAGGTATTGTGTAATGCACGATATTATGCACTTTTAGTTTGAAATCGCGTCGTATTATCTGTGTAATTATTTCTTGATTTGTTTTTAATGAGTAGGACATGAGAAACTCATTTCAACTGTTGCCAACAATAGTGTGGATCGCTCGAACTTGAATAATGCCTACATGAAATTTTAGCGACTTTTCAATATTTCTGTAATAGCAGATTTAGAGTCGTGGAGAATTTATCTGAAAGCTGCTGTCAATTTGTTTGACGGTTGTCAATTTGTTTGACGGTTGTCAATTTGTTTGACAGCTGTCATTTTTTGACGGCTGTCATTTTTTCAAATGCGAATCAACGTACAAGAGGTTTCTACTTACAGGGCATTATAACGAGCACTCAAAATCTCTTGACTTAACGTCAGTGCCTTTTTTTTATACAAAGCCTTTGGCTGATGGTTAAATTGAATTGCCTTCGAAATGAACTAAAGCCATGGGACCATGCAATATAATTCACAGATCTTTCAGTTCTATGACTCAGCATAATTTGCTTTGACAGATAAATTGACGGAAAGTCAATTAGCTGGTATATTACAACTTTCCACCATTTATTACTCAACGAACTTTCGAAATGAATGAAATAATCTAGTTGAATTTTTGTTTGTAGGGTTATGGATAATAATAAAGGAAACAAAATTAAAATTTGGTACGATATTTTTCGATGCATTAGATTTCACAATTCTTTCAGATTGTTATCATTCCTAATCCTTCACGAGTTTTCAACAAACTGTCATAAAAATTTTACGAGTTATTGCCCACTAGATTGTTACACCGATAAGGATTATGCTGGCTTTGGCAACAAGTTCAAGGTTTTTGGATGGAAATTTAGGAATATTCCAAATTATAATTTATCTCCATTGTGGTCTATCCGCTTTGAAGATCATTTTGGTTGAAAACTTTAGTGAGAACAGTCTGCATATTTTTCACCTTGAGAGAACTGAAAATATTTTATTTTGATAGGAATTAAATGACAGTTATTCCATTTCCACTTCGAAGCTCAGTAACTCCTTAAGCCGGTCCCAGACAATGCGTGGATTTGACGAATGTGCCTTCGTAGTACACCTTCGGGTACCCTCCCACACACTGCGGCCAACGCGAAAAGTTCGACATTCGTTTCTCTGTTGACGAACGTTCGCCGTACGGTTTGGCGCGACTCTGACTGAAGACAGAATAGGCAATCTACTACGCGTAGTTAAGCACACTGTCTGGGAGCTAACGCGAATGAGCGTGAATGTACTTCGTCTTCCTTTGATTCGTGCCGTTTTACCGACAAGACTTCGGATAGCAGGCGAATGCCGAACGATACCCGCAGTTGAGCTCCCACACGGTACGCGGAGCACCGCGAATGCCGAACATTCGTCAAATACACGCATTGTCTGGGACCGGCTTTGGATTTTACATTTTTGAATAACTTCAATAGAAGAGTCCCTTCATGGTGGCCAACTATTTAAAAATACCTAAAAATCACTTCCCTTTTTTTCGCAATGATTCAACTCTTACCTGAAAACTCTTATCCTAATGAATATATCCTAAAAATATTATGAGTCATGATTTTTTTTCTTTTCTTATGTTTTCATCAATGCTTCTTTGCTGTGAATCTATGAATAAGATATCCCCACCAGAAATTTTCTATGGAGAATTTGAATTTTACGATCCTTACGAGAATTTCGCTGGAGATTTTGCGTTGGCTATGCCTTGAATATTGTGTAAATTGTCAAAAGTGAGATGTTTTATTAGATAATTTAGATTTCGAAATGTCTTATTCATAGATTCATGGCAAAGAAGCATTGATGAAAACAAAAAATTATGACTCCTAAAGGAGACTTTCGTGACATCTAATATTTTTAGGATATAGTCATTAGGATTAAAGCTTTCAGGTAAGAGTTGAATCATTGCGAAAAAAAGGGAAGTGATTTTTAGGTATTTTCAAACAGTTGGTCAGCATAAAGGGACTCTTCTATTAGAGAGATATTCATAGAACTCATAGTGATAATGACATATTCCATAAAATGCAAGGTGGCGCCTCTATCGGATCAGTTTTCCTACTAGCTCTGAACGGCGACCTTGAATGCAAACGATCTTTTCTTGAAAAAAAAAGGAGCATTTACGAGCTTGGTAATGTAGGGTGGATGGGCGGATACATGGGTGAAATAGATAAGACTTCACAGTTTATATAGTTTATTTGCAGAAAAGTTTCACTCACACATGCATAAAAGTCTAATGACAAGTACAACACGCGGTCCAAATCACTATATATCTGCCAGAGCCCTCTGTGGTAACTGTATAGCAACAGTGACTTTGGAACCGAAACTACACAACCGTTACCATAACGATTAAACTTAAACAGCAACTGTTACTACCGAAACTATTAACTAACCTGTTCTCTACCCTTCTGCCTATAGTATTGTTGGCTTTCGAAGGGAAGAAGCTGATGGTTTTCCAAATGTTTTTCAGGGAAGTCCAACGCACCGCGGGCGTCTCCACCACCGATCTCGTCGGACGCATGCTCCTCCTCACCAGGAACCACTTCCGTCAAGGTCAGTATGAATATTCGGTCGACAGCCATCACTCATCGACGATGGGTCAAGACTCCTCGGCCCGTTCGCCATGGACCGGTTGCTCCCAATTCCTCCCCACCACCCAGAAGATCATCCAGTTCTCGGACGGCAGATCGCCCCTTCCCACCGACAGGGTGGTCTACGTGGCCGGGGCCTTCGACCTCTTCCACGTCGGCCACCTGGACTTTTTGGAGAAGGCGCGACAGCTCGGCGACTTTCTGATCGTCGGCCTGCACACCGATCCCGCCGTCAACCGCTACAAAGGCTCCAATTTTCCCATAATGAACCTGCACGAACGCGTCCTGAGCGTGCTGGCCTGTCGGTACGTGTCGGAGGTGGTGATCGGCGCGCCGTACTCGGTCACCAGGGACCTGATGGAGCACTTTGGGGTGAGCGTGGTCGCGCACGGGAGCACGCCGGTCGCGCCGGACGAGGACGGTCGCGACCCTTTCCTCTATCCCAAAGAGATCGGCAAGTTCGTCACCCTGGACTCGGGCAACCAGATGACGACGGAGAAGATCGTGGAGAGGATCATCAGGAATCGGCTGGAGTTCGAGACGAGGAACAGCAAGAAGGAGAAGAAGGAGATGGAGCTGATCAAGGCGCTGGAGGAGCAGAAGCGGAACGGGTGTAAGATGGCGGCGTGATCGCGTCCCAGGTGATTCACAAAGATTCTTCTATGTTACGTTTAAGTTTCATCCGTCATTTTCCGTGTGCGTTCTAGTTTGAAAAGTGTCTTTCGCTTCGTGGTCTCCTCGTTGAATACTCAGAGTTCGAACAAGAATTGTATATACTACTTAAAAACCTTCGCTTTATTTTGAGGATTTTGCTGCCATATTTCTGTTTTTTCCATGTCGAAATTGAGAACGACAAAAATTAGTACTCGAAATCTAGGGATATTGTATAATCTTGTGTTGAATCTAGCGCAATTTTCAATTGAAAGAAGAACCAGGAAAAACAAGCCTTCAATACGTCTACTACAAAATTTATATTTTTTGTGAAATGTGGAAAAGAACAGGTCGAACTTCAGGTAACAAAAACTTCTTCTGTAAGAACAGATTAATATGGAACATGGTCATCAACAGCAGTAATGGTTCTTCTGCAAGTCGTTTAATGTCAAGAATGTCATCATCCAGCGTTTCTTGAGAATTTTCAAACAATTATTGGAAATAGCTTAGAAAAAGTTCCAAACTTATTGGAAGAAAGACGTTGAAGAAAATTACCAATAAAATATTTTGTAACAATAAAAAAGCTTCGTTATTCCATTGAGTTTAAATATACATAAAGGTACATCGCCCTTGAACGATTTGATGCAAACAATTTAGGCAGTTTAAGGTCAACTTTAGTGGCGGTACTATTGAGAGAACGGTAATCTGGTGGCTATTCATTTACAGAAATCTGTAGGATATTTATATCCTCTAGTTCCAGAATCATAGGCAGAATTAATTGTCATTTTATCGCATCCAAAAAATTCGGTGTGATGAAATACTTAACATCCCACATTTCCATACGCCGGTCCTGATCGTCATCGCATTCGGCTTAGGATATGGTTCAGCTACTCACCGCAAGATGCGAGGTTAAAAATGTTCGATTGTCTGAAATACACTTATCCATCTATGAACGGGTGAAGGAACTACACTAAAATCAGCTTCAAATCGTTCAAGGGCGATGTACCTCTTACCTCTATGTATATTTTCTCAATGGTTCTATCAAGTTTGCCACTGAAATTCTCATGTCTTTCGAAATAGTGTGTCCAACTTTGTTTTTCCTCGAGATTAGAATGAGAAATCTCATAAATTCTTTATATTTTTCTTGTTAATTCAAAAATATAATATCCGAAAACGTTTTAGCGCAATTTTTCGGTCGAGTCTGTCATAGAATTGACAATTGACATAACGCAAATGACGTAAATCGAGTCGCGCTAGGTTGCCAAACTTGATAAATAATCCTAGAATGAGTTAAGTCAGTTGCAGTCATAGAACTTACATTATAATGGAATGATATTAGTCTTGCGCTCAGCTTGGAATAATGGTTGAACATCTCGGGTTGGAGGAACAGCGAAATTTCCATGTTTCCATTGATATGACTTGTCACAGAACAGCAAGTTTCTTGAGAATTTTCAAACAATTATGTATTGGAAAGAGCTTTGAAAAAGTTCCAAACTTATTGAAAGAAAAACTTTGAAGAAAATTAACGAAAGAATATTTTGTACCGATAATAAAGCTTCGTTTTATCAAGTCTGCAACTGAAATTTCCATTTCCTTTCGAAATACTGTGTCCAATTTTGTTTTTCCTCGAGATTCCCATGCGAAATCTCATAAATTCTCTTGTTAATTCAAAAACATCGTATCAAAAAATTTTCCGGTCGAGTCTGTCATAGAATTGACAATTGACATAACGCAAATGACGTTGATCGAGTCGCGCTAGGTTGCCAAACTTAATAAATAATCGTAGAATGAGTTATTTCAGTTGCAGTCATAGAATGTACAAGGTGGGCAAAATTGGTGCTACATGAACTAAAACTTTTTGTTATAACTCAGCAAATAAACCTCTTAGAAAAAATCAGAGTACGCCACTGGATTGCTATCAGAAAAGTGCCTGTATAATGTTTTTATTTCAACATCCTAGCATGAACAGAAACGGAGATAATAACCAAGGTTGAAATTGCCCAAATTGCAATTTCGGCCTATAACTCGGAAACGAAAGAAGATAGAGGAATGCAGTTGATGGCATTAACAGTTTCTCGAAGAAAGAGGACTATAAGGTGCCATTCATTTTTCTCTATCTCCTCGGGTTAAAAAGTTTTAGTTCATAAAGCACCAATTTTGCCCACCCTGTACATTATAATGGAATGATGCTCAGCTTAAAATAATGCAAGTCGTTTAATGTCAAGAATTCAGCGTGTCTTGAGGATTTTCACACAATTATTGGAAATAGCTTTGAAAAAGTTCCAAACTCATTAGAAGAAGAATGTTGAAGAGAATGACCAATAGAATATTTTGCAGCAACAACAAAGCATCGTTGATCGTTCCATCATGTCTACAACTTAAATTCAAATTTTTTCTTCGAAATACTATGTCCGACTTCGTTTTTCCCTAAGATTATAATGCGAAAACTCATAAATTCTCCAGATTCCTCTGATAATTCAAAAATATCGTATCGAAAAACGTTTTGAAGCTATATTTTGGTCGAATCTGTCAGAATTGACAATTGACATAACGCAAATGACGTAAATCGAGTCGCGCCAGGTTGCCAAACTTAATAAATAATCCTAGAATGAGTTATGTGAGTTGCAGTCATAGAACTTACATTATGATCGGTTGATATTAGTCTTGCTGCCTAGCTTAAAATAATGGACTAACATCTCAAGTTGGAGGAACAGAGAAGTTTCCAGAAACACATAATATGTCAATAACTATTTATGAGCAATTTTGGCTTCAATGATTTCCGCAAATATATTTATAACACCAACAACATTTGAAAAATAAAGAGAAAGGATGAGAATTGACAACTTACGATTGAAATTAATCGTCAAAATCCGATTCACTTTGCATTTCGGCAAAAAATTCTGTGTTTCTGTTCTGTATGACAGCTAATATCCATGGAAACATGAAAATCTCGCGGTTCCTCCATAGAAATTATACTATAAGTTCTATGGATTTCTGCAACTTGAGATGTTCACCCACCTTTTGATCTGGTCACAGCATTCCATGTTATGTTCTATGGTTAACATCTCAAGTTGAAGGAACAGCGGAATTTTTTCCTCCAACTTGAGATGTTTACCCACTTTTTGATCTGGTAATGGCATTCCATTCAACTATATGTTCTATGGTTGTAGTGTATTTTTATTGAGGATGAAAATACAGCAAACCTGAACACATTTCGGCTTATCATCTGTCACTTATTTCACATAATAAAAAAAACAAGTACCAACATTGTGAATAGAAGATTCTCACTCAGGTCAGGTTTCAGAATAATTTTAAAATTGAAAATTTTTCTTCTATTATTTTGGAAAATTATATGAGAAAAAAAGTGTTTGGTGAGATAAATTTATCACTGAATTCTATGATTCTTCTTCTTTTTTCTCATGTTGACTCAAAAATTTTGTTCATTCGATTTTCTCAAGAGTATTCGAAATATTTTAAAAATGCATCAAAATCAAAAGCAGAAAACGATGTTGATAATTCTCTCAAAATGGAACAACTCGTGTATTAAACATTTCAAATTATCAATTCTCATGAGCAATCGAGAAATTCAAAAATGTGTTCGGTATTATAAACCAAAAAACATGAGTTCGATTTGTCTTAGAAGGACACCCTGTATATGCAAAAACGTTTCTAAACATTGCTACTTACCGCGATATACTGCAGAAGAAATATTTTAAAAATCTACTCGCTCAGGTTGTGGCGAAGAATCACGAATAACTAGGACCACCCTGTATACTTGGTTCTTTCAAATTGAATCTTTAATCTTAACAGGTGAATCGAAAATGAACCAATTCACTACAAATCATCCTTGTAAATTTCAAAATGGCAAAGTTATTAGCCTTTCAAATTTAAATCTATTCCATGAAATCGAAATTACGGACCTGATCTTTTCATGAATGGCAGTACTAGTGCTATCTCTTGTAGCGCATCCATGACAAAGTCAGGCATTATGAAACTGGCGCGTTGTCCAGGACCGCATTCGTTTTTATCATAATCAGTTTAATTCATTATTTTTCCATCATTTGTATATTTGGTTGTTGGTGGAACGGTTAATTTTGATGAATTCTGCCTCCTGTTAACAAAAGTCACCCGGTATGTATGTAATAAAGTATTTAACTCTGTAAATTCGAGTATTTATGATATCCCTAGATTTTGAGCAGTCGGTTAGGAAATTGACTTATAAGAGTAGGCTTTAGTTTTTATCGCATGAAAAATCACCATTGCAAAAACAGTAGCGGTCCAGAAAGGGTAAACAGGGGTAACTAACCGTCAGAATTGCGTCTATTACATAAAATTCTCACTCACCTTTAATCTTCTGTCCATTTCGATAATAAAACTTGATTATAATTTTTTTGCCTGGATTAACTTCATCTTTTATTCAAATTTATTCTCAAAATATAAATGTTGATATGTATTTGATTCACGATACTAGCTCAACCCTACTTTTTAAAGTCGGTTGCCTTTTTGTACCCTCGTTTGATAGTTTCAGAATATTCATTTCATTTTCATTTAGGTTATAAAACTGCTTGAAATTTCCATCCTCACTATGTAATCTGGGTTGCTTAGCACTTATTCAATGAATTTATTTGTTAGATTCCTCTTGTGATAAAGGATCAGAGCCAGTCCACATATTAATCACATTCATGTCATTACGTTAACCCACATTTATCTAGAAATTATTGGTTTCTCATCTCGAATGATTAACATATTTCCCTAATATAAGTTTTATATTTTTAGGAAAGTCAAGCCAAAGTGTTGATATCAATGAAATTTTTGTAGTGTCTAGCCAAATATAACTTTTTAACTATACGGATATCCACGATTGTAGGCTTGCAGGATACACAAGTTTGCTATCGTGACCTTATTTTATCTTTACACTTTAAATTGTTTTTATTTTTGTATCATATTGTACTTGAGATATTTAACTGTTAATATATGTGATTTTTATTGTTATCTTGTCGATTTATTTGAAGTGAAACACGGTTGAAGTTTGATCATTTTATTATACGTTTTCTTAAAACAGAAAATTTTTGAAATGCACCTACGATATGCAACAACTGCTTTATTTACCCTTAACTTATATTCCAAACCTCCCAGCATTGAAAACGTTCCTAGAGGAAATTTAGCAGATTTTTTCTTGTATCTACTAATTCTCTTCTATTTCACCATCCATGTTTCAATTTTTTTTATCAAATAATAAATATTTACAAAATAAATAAATCTTCTCTAACAAATAAATACTTGTAATAAATAAATACCTAACATTAATAAATTATTTGGAGTTTATAACAGAATACTTAGAAAAAGTTTGGCATTAAGTTGTTCTAATATCAATGAGGGAATGCGACAACGAAAGCTCAACAAAATTGGTACAAAACAAGTTTGAAACTTTCTCATATCGACCATGAAATCTAAAATTGTAAGTATGAATGATATGGAAAAAATTACGTCCAACATTTGGGTTTCGATTTGTGAATATAGTGAATTAAAATCATTGAATATTCGAAAATAACGATACTTCTATTTGAAGGAGAAAATAAAATTGTTCCATAATGTTGACGCGCACTGTATACAGGACGAGTCTTTGACTTGTACATATATTTTAACTGAAGGTTCTTGAGGTCAAAAGAAACCTTTTTTCCATTTTTCTGAATTCGGCTCTGTTAAAAAGATATAGCCATTTGAAAAAAAATGTGCTAATTACTTCCCTGAAATGATACTGTAGAATTGATTCAAAGTTCATATTTCTCGATAGAAATTGAGTTCATACATTTAGGGAATACTCAAGTACTAACCTTATTGGAATAATAATAATGTTGCAAACACGATAATTTCAACAAAAACAGTTAGTTTCATCGCATTATATCTGCAACTAAAAAGCCACATTTATTCCACCAAAATAAGTTCGTTCTTCGATTTTTCTGCAGATTAGTTTGTGAACACTAATAACTTGTTCATATTTTGCTCGAAATTACCAAACAATATCATGAAGAAAGGCTTTTCATTCAGATTTATTATTAAACAACCTAACCTAATCTAATTTGTATCAGTTCTGTGAATTTTTGCACAGAAATTTCAAGAAGATGTTGTCAGCTTGCTGATATTTTCATTGAGGTTAAAGATTTTTTACGAAACATAGCATAAATCACGATACATTTGTGTACCGTGGTATGAATATCTATGAATTCTGCCGTTTCCATCATAAATCGACTTTGCTGCCAAATTTAACCACGCATGCGTAGAGCGAAAACCGAAATGTTGGTTATCTGGAGGCCAACTATAAACAATAACAAACCAGAGTCTCTGAACAAACTGATAACATTATGTGAAGTTCTGAATATATTCAGTGAATTATTGTTCTAATGTGATTATTATGTGAAGTGAATTAATAATTTCAACCGTGTCGAGTTTATAAAATTCCAAGAGGATGTTGTTTAGATAGAAACATCGCCACAGATTATCAGGTATCGTATTATTTTTCATTAATTTCAATTAAATAAGTAGTTTGTATCGAGATTCATCATTCATATCCGAATTTTGTATTTCATCGACATTTAACTTCAATATGGACCGGTAACTATGAATTTTCAATAGAAACTGTGCGTATTAAATCCTCCTTGGTGTTCAATTTTATCTCCCACATTTGTGGGAGTTTATTATTAAAATATCTCGACAAAGTTGATAAATATTGTGACAACATTGTAAACTCGTTTTAAAACCAGAGAAGGAATAATATTCAATGATATATAATTCAGAGACGCATTCAGATTATTCTTGAAATTAATGATTTTTTCGTCAAATTTCTCCGGGTAAAATTGGAAACAACTCGAAAACGACGCGTTTTATTGAAAAAACATAGGGATACTTTTAGTTTCTTAAATGATTGATTCTTTCGAAAATATGAACCGTTTATCTTTTTCAAGTGGTTTTATGGTGTTTTGGCGTGTATTGATGAGTCAACTCCCCTGTAACTTTTATACTAGTAAAGATATTGAAAAGGTTTCGATTGAGGAATATGCATCATAAATAGAGTAAAAACTGAACCAAAATTCAGTTCATTCGAAAAAACGGTTCCGAAGATATAAACAGAAAAGTTTTTTTTTTATGGATTTTCGACACCCTGTATCTCCCAAACTAAAGCGAATTTTGAAAAATGGTATGGGAAAAAAGTGTTTCGTTTGATGAGAGGAATCTACAGTTAAAATATATGTACAAGTCAAAGACTCACCCTGTGTAATAAATGCTAGAGCTGAAATATGATGAAATTCAAGTTCTTTCACTCTGGTAGCAGCCAAAAAACAGCTCAAAGTGATACTTGCCTAATTTATTACCATAATCATTCTTCGCAAACATCCAAGATTCTTCCCACTACTGAGGATAAAAATCATAACCTCATTTCTCACTGAGTCGTCGGTCTCCCTGTATAACAACTCTCAGAATAATTCCTAGATTCCCTAACTAACTGATCTATACTCTTTCCGGTGTGCACGGCGCCCATAAGCGCCGAATGCAACCTCGTCGCCAACCAGCACATAATGAACGCCGACAAGAATAGGAGACAACCCAAAATGGCGGCTATGACCAAGAAGGTACTACAAGAACTTTCCACTATCGCAGATTTGTGGAAGAATTCCCCGGGCATCAAGACCGTATACTCCAAATTCTCCTTGATCTTCGTGAACTGGGTTCCGTTATGGACCAGATGTTCCATCAGGCTGGTAGCTTGGTCGTTGGTGTCTTGGACGGTTCTCTTCTTTCTTCTTCCGTGACCGGAGGGCTCGTAGAGGTCCAAGCAGAAGTCCGGTTGGCAATCTACGGGTTCCATGCAAGCTTTTATTTGGGAGTGGATCCACAGGGTAGATCTTTCCTTCATGGAACTGAGGAGGAAGGCTTCGAAGTCCAGGAAGACCTCGTTGTGGTGGTCTCTGTACCGGGCAGGTTGGTGGGGGATTATGGAGGAGAAGTCTCTGTTTCTGCACCTGAAAAGTCGACATGTTCAACATTAGTTGCTACAAGGAAGGTTCTGTTGATGTTAAATATTTTGTCAGAATGATTATTGATTTGTAATCTCACTGTATTTTAGTTTGATGTATTGTAAAATTCCAAGTTTGTAAATCCTAAGAACATTATGAAAAAAAGAAAAGGGGCAATCCTGCTCTGAAGAGCTGAGGGTAGAATTACGTTAAAGGGGGTTTTATATTTATATTTTTGGCTTGTGATGTGATCGTCTAGATTGGTAGAACTCTATGTTATGTCGTAGTAATTCAGGTTCGTAATAACTCAGATTAGTGAAATATAGGATGGGAAATAATGAGGTGAAATAGATAAATTATACACTAGATTGGACATAAAGATGGAACAAGAGCCTTTATTCGTCCAGCACTATAGTTCGGGGAACCATAGCCATATGAAGGGATAAAAACGAACCAAATCCAATTCCTCATTGGATTTGAAAGCAAAAACCCTTTGAGCATTACAGATGATATGTTTACAATCCATAGAACAATTATTAATAAGAAGAGCACTGGTGATATGTACAATATGGAGCTTCCTATACTCCGGTAAGGTTATTACTGGCACAATTGTGATAAAAAGCAGAATCCAATACATCCAAAGTTATCCAAAGGTTATAGACATATAGAGTGTGTCACCTGATTATTAATGAAATTTATAAGCAGTATCCTTGTAGTTCCTAGTGTGAGAATCCTTCCTTCCAAGTGTTATGCATGAGATCCTAGCAGTCGCGTTGGTTTGGAAGTGACGATAAACTCTTTATATTTCCTGTTAACTGATGAACGATGGCACCTTCAAAGCATTCCTTGCTTATCGGGTACGCCAAGGGCCCGAAGACGAGGCTTGGTTTACTGAGAACGTTCGTCTATAGAACTCTCAGAGGAAGTTTCACTGGCCACTGTTGTGGGGGATGTTTTCCTTGGCACAGGCGATATAAATAGTTTACCCCAGGCCTCCAAACCAGTGATTATTGTACGTAAAATATTATACTAAAAGCAACAACTCCAAATGCCTAAACCATAATGTCGAGTGAATAGTTAAATGTGCAGTAGGCCTTACGAACAGTACAAGAATATTCCAAATGGGTTGGTAGCAGAACAGAGTTCCACAATATTCAATAGAAATGCAATAATAAAATAGAACAAGCTCACATAAGATTAAATCCTGTGAAATGAAACAGAGTTATTTGAATGGGGACCGTGTACATACCAGATAACAAAGAAGCGTCTTTTAAATATACTAAAATGGCGGATTCCTAGAGGAGGAACTCCATTTCAAAGGAACACTATTATGAACCAGAATGAAAGTGAAAACAGCCAGCAGCCCAGTGAAAGTGAAGTAAAAGAGGCCCTTCCATTCGTTGTCGTTTCGGAGGTTAGTTTTTCTTCCACAGAATCGTATTTCTTCGATGGTCACAGAAGAACGAGTTTACTTCTTGGTGGATCTTCGATCTGATTAAAATCTCCTATTTATAAAGATGCGAATTGCCTAAAGTATTGATTGAAGTCGTACTAATATTCATCATTCATAGAATTATAAAATAATATCAAATAAGTTCATTCAACGTAGTTCCACGTTTCGACAATAGACGTTGCAAAGTTGGAAGCCATGAAGTAGTCTGGCAACGGTGCATTTTATTTTATCGCAGGGTAGGAAATCGGATATATTACAGAATAATGAAAATACAAGCAGAAATCGAAGCACATGGAAAATCACGCCTAATCCTCGCCTAACGGCTCGTGATTTTGATACAAATGTCATTCGCGAAATTTTCGAGCAACAAACTTTCATATTACAATCGAGAAATTTTGCCGGCAAAATTCCATCTCTAGTGGCATTACATATGAAAAAACCTTCACGATTTTTTCTCCAAATTTAATCATTTACTCCTTGCTATACTATCTATGTTTTACAAAAAAAAATTAAAATTCAAACAGCTCTTTCTGGGTGTTGCAGTTTCTTTGTCAGTTAGTTTATTTCTGAATTTTTCTACTACTCACCCATCCTTGACCAAAGCAACGCTTCCGGTCATGTGGGGCTCGTCCGGATCTGGACTGACGGTCACTTCCATCAACTTGACGTACTTCCAAGTAGAATCCGGGTTGATTCTAGCCCTCAACTGCAATTTAGTTCCTATCGGGACTGCCTGGTCCACCGGTAGCTCGCTGTCACCCATGTGCGAGCTGTTGGACAGCCTGGCTGCTGGTGCTTCTTTGTAAAGGGCCACTTCGTACTCGAGCCTTCCGGGAGTTTCTTCGACCACGCCAGATACCCTCGCTCCGTGGGGACTAAACAAAATTTTCATTTGAACACAAGAAAAATAAGTATAAATAAATACAATGAGAAAATGTTTGATGGCCATATTTTGTCTCAGGTAAGTAACTGAGGAATGAATTGAAGCAATGCCCAAGTGCTTCAATAGAAAAAAAAGATTGTCAAATGTCAAAAATTCAAAATAACAACTCTTATGAGTGCCCTTGGTTCAGTGGTAGAGCGTTGGATTAGGACCCGGCAAGTCCGAAGTTCAATCCCGAGCTAGGAAAAAATTTTCTAGTCTCGGTAGGGGCCACCATTTCACTGTTGGGTCAAAAATTAATAGTGCTGTGCCTAAGGTGGCGTAAGGACACAGTAACAAAGCCTACACAGAACACAACTGCTTACTCCGAACTCGGCACAAGTTACAAGCCATTTGAAAAAAAACATTGGGCTAAATACGTCCCTGAAATGATACTGTGGAATTGATTCAAAGTTCATATTTCTCGATAGAAATTGAGTTTATACATTTAGGCCCAATTTAGGGAATACTCAAGTAGTCAAATACTAACCTTATTGGAATAAAAATGTTGCAAACACGATAATTTCAACAAAAACAGTTAGTTTCATCGGATTATATCTGCAACTAAAAAGCCACATTTCTCACACCGAAATAAGTTCCTTCGATTTTTCTGCAGATTAGTTTGTAAACACTAACAACTTGTTCATATTTTCCTCGAAATTCCCAAACAATATCATGAAGAGAGACTTTTCATTCAGATTTATTATTAAACAACCTAACCTAATCTAATTTGTATCGATTCTGTGAATGTTTGCACAGAAATTTCAAGAAGATGTTGTCAGCTTGCTGATATTTTCATTGAGGTTAAGGATTTTTTACGAAACATAGTATAAATCACGATACATTTGTGAACCGTGGGATAAAAATATCTATGAATTCTGCCGTTTCCATCATAAATCGACTTGGCCGCCAAATTTTACCACGCATGCGTAGAGCGAAAACCGAAGTATGGTTATCTGGAGGCCAACGTTAAACAATAACAAACCAGAGTCTCTGAACAAACTGTAAACATTATGTGAAGTTCTGAATACATTCAGTGACTTATTGTTCTAATGTGATTATTATGTGAAGTGAATTAATATAATTTCAACCGTGTCGAGTTTATAAAATTCCAAGAGGATGTTGTTCAGATAGAAACATCGCCACAGATTATCAGGTATCGTATTATTTTTCATTAATTTCAATTTAATAAGTACTTTGTATCGAGAGTCATCATTCATATCCGAATTTTGTATTTCATCGACATTTAACTTCAATATGGACCGGTAACTATGAATTTTCAATAGAAACTGTGCGTATTATATCCTCCTTGGTGTTCAATTTTATCTCCCACATTTATAGGATTTTATTATTAAAATATCTCGACAAAGTTGATAAATATTGTGACAACATTGTGAACTCGTTTAAAGACCAGAGAAGGAATAATATTCGATGATATTTAATTCAGAGACGCGATTTTTCGTCAAATTTCTCCGGGTAAATTTGGAAATAACTCGAAAACGACGCGTTTTATTGAAAAAAAAATGGGAATACTTTTAGTTTCCCAAATGATTGATTCTTTCGAAAATATGAACCGTTTATCTTTTTAAAGTGGTTTTATGGTGTTTTAGCGTGTATTGATGAGTCGACTACCCTGTAACTTTTATACCAGTAAAGATATTGAATAGGTTCCGATTGAGGAATATGCACCATGAATAGAGTAAAAACTCAACCAAAATTCAGTTCATTCGAAATAACGGTTCCGAAGATATAAACAGAAAAGTGTTTTTTTCATGGATTTTCGACACCCTGTATCTCCCAAACCAAACCGAATTTTGAAAAATGGTATAGGAAAAAAGTGTTTCGTTTGATGAGAGGAATCTACAGTTAAAATATATGTACAAGTCAAAGACTCACCCTGTATATTGGGAAACTCTTTATAACCCTAAAAGAGGTTTGTACCAAAAATAATTGTAATGAATACATTATTACTGGCTACTGGGTCTTCTTTTTTCTATGTCAGTGATTTCATTAACTATTGAAGATTGGTAAATGATGCTCAAAAACAATTGATTTCGTACGAGGTATAAATAACATCTTTAATGACCTATATTCGATATGCTCGTTATTTAAGTTCATTACCGCAAATTATAGAAAATATATGAATGCTGCAAAGCTATTAAATGCTTTCGCTTATTCATCACCCACATAAACGGTATTTTCATGGAATCAATAACTAATAAATCAGTGGAAATTCATATTCATGTGATATCTCTCAACTTTCATCGACTTTCTTCGCCAGAATATTCAGTAATTATATGCTGAGGAAGATCTACAGGGTGTACTAAAGAGAACTTGAATTGAAAGGGGTGGACCTCAGTCATGGGCCTACAGATCCCCAGACTTAAATTGTTTAGATTTTATTTCGTACTAACTGTGACACCCTGTATCCCGAAAACGAAACTTTTGAATATTCTGTGTTCCATATTACCCGGATTGCTATTTAAGTTTTGAGATTTGGTAACACTGCTGTGAATGTGTCAAATCTGACACCTGACAGGTACGCTGCCTAATTAGTTTACGGTGGTTACGGTGTAGGTACTCACAAGCTTCCAGCAAATCCTGCAGCCTTATTTTCTATTATGGTCGGCTCAGGAGGTTTACACATGATTATCAGTTCTTGATCCGATTGCATCACAACTCCAGGGAATTGCGGAAACCATATTCTCACGTGAACGAAACCCTGGAAATCAAAGATCATTAGAATCGGAAGGAATAACAGAACATAGAGGAAGTCATTGAATTTGTAACAGACATCTATGCACAGAATTTGTGCTCTACAGCAGTCAAATATTATGAGTTATCATCATAGAACCTACTATAAGTTCTATGGGCGCAACATAGATTATGGACTATGGTGAAAGCTCCCTCTATGCTTGGTTATTACTGGAATCTAATCCTTATTCTTTCAGTGCAATAGAATCTCATCCCAAACCTGTCTCCAGCTTACACTTACGTTTCTCTTGAGGACACCGCACCTGGAGAAGTCTGATATTCGAAGATTGTACCTCAGTCCAGCAGGGTCTGTGAGATCAGGTCTTATCTGGCAGGTCGAGTCTGCTTCTGGATTCACTCCTCTGTCGTCGGCGAACAGAGGATGTCCTTTGAATCCTTCCGGTTTTCTCAGTTTGGCTATGATCGAGTCTCTGCTCGATATCGCGTTTGCGTTCGAGTTGGCAAAGGTGCACTGAATTTCGGTAACTGCAAAAGAGGAAAATGGAGTCAGTAAACTGCTTGAAGCTATACTGCTTTCGGCAGCAAAATGATGGCCTTCCATAATAGCAAATTTGGGGACCGACAGCACCCTTACCTTGAGCGGGGTGAGCTCGTGAACAGAACTCGAAAATGAAAAATCGAAAAATAAAAAGTGGAATATTTCATTTCCTATGAGGACTACATGGGTGATTCTGGTATCAAAATGTAGGTTTTCGAGGTCGCTCCATTCAATAAAAGATATTTCAGAGCCCTAACTATCACCGTTTAGATTTTGACCTGTCAAATGGCATTTTTTGAAAAATCGGAAATTTCAAACTGCCATAACTTCCGTCCCTCTCCTCGCCGCCAATAGTTATTCATATAATGTTGATCAGCTTAGCCCCAAGTATCTCTGTGCAGAATATGAGCGATTTGAAAAATTTAAAATTTTGGGTGAAAAATGCCGAAGGGGTATGACCCCCTAAAAACACAATAATTGTCAATAAAAAATATATTTGGGGTGGATCTAACGTTATTATTGAATCTGGAAGTCATACTTCCTATTCGAATCTTCAATAATGGCAGTTTTGCGGACCGACAGCACCCTTACCTTGAGTGGTGTGAGCTCGTGAACAGAACTCGAAAATGAAAAATCGAAAAATAAAAAGTGGAATATTTCATTACCTATGGGGGCTACATGGGTGATTTTGGTATCAAAATGTAGGTTTTCGAGGTCGCTCCATTCAATAAAAAATAATTCAAAGCCCTAACTATCACCGTTTAGATTTTGACCTGTCAAATGGCATTTTTTGAAAAATCGGAAATTTCAAACTGTCATAACTTCCGTCCCTCTCCTCGCCGCCAATGGTTATTCATATAATGTTGATCAGCTTAGCCCCAAGTATCTCTGTGCAGAATATGAGCGATTTGAAAAATTTAAAATTTTGGGTGAAAAATGCCGAAGGGGTATGACCCCCTAAAAACACAATAATTGTCAATAAAAAATATATTTGGGGTGGATCTAACGTTATTATTGAATCTGGAAGTCATACTTCCTATTCGAATCTTCAATAATGGCAGTTTTGCGGACCGACAGCACCCTTACCTTGAGTGGTGTGAGCTCGTGAACAGAACTCGAAAATGAAAAATCGAAAAATAAAAAGTTTAATATTTCATTACCTATGGGGGCTACATGGGTGATTTTGGTATCAAAATGTAGGTTTTCGAGGTCGCTCCATTCAATAAAAAATAATTCAAAGCCCTAACTATCACCGTTTAGATTTTGACCTGTCAAATGGCATTTTTTGAAAAATCGGAAATTTCAAACTGTCATAACTTCCGTCCCTCTCATCGCCGCCAATAGTTATTTATATTATGTTGATCAGCATAGCTCCAAGTATCTTTGTGCAGAATATGAGCGATTTGTAAAATTTCAAATTTTGAGTGAAAAATGACAAAGGGGTATGACCCCCTAGAAACACCATATTTGTCAATAAAAAATATATTTGGGGTGGATCTAACGTTATTATTGAATCTGGAAGTTGTACTTCTTATTCGAATCTTCAATAATAGCAATTTTGCGGACCGACAGCACCCTTACCTTGAGTGGTGTGAGCTCGTGAACAGAACTCGAAAATGAAAAATCGAAAAATAAAAAGTGGAATATTGCATTACCTACGGAGGCTACATGGGTGATTTTGGTATCAAAATGTAGGTTTTCGAGGTCGCTCCATTCAATAAAAAATATTCCAAAGACCTAACTATCACCGTTTAGATTTCGACCTGTCAAATGTCATTTTTTCAAAAATCGGAAATCTCAAACCGTCATAACTTCCGTCCCTCTCATCGCCGCCAATAGTTATTTATATTATGTTGATCAGCATAGCCCCAAGTATCTCTGTGCAGAATATGAGCGATTTCGAAGATCTCAATTTTCGGGTAAAAAATGATAAAGGAATATGCACGTTAGTGCTTTCAATGACCCATTTCCTATCCTAATTTTTCTTAATCATCGAATCTTCCAAAAAACGATTTTTAGCAACAACTTCAAAGCTACGACATTTTTGAGACGAACATCATTAGCAACTTTCCTGGAACTTCAGAAGTTAACTAAAAACAGGAGTTAACAATGGTGGAAGTTTCCCAGTCCACCTGAACTGCAGACTCCAATTATATTCGTATAATTTGCATGACTAATACGTTCCAAGCTAGGAAACTTCAAAATCTGCTCAGCGAAGGTGAATACTCAGAATACTGTAGGTACATTCGGTTTAGGCAAGTTTTGGACATAACTCGAAGGGCTGGTGACAGTATAATAGGTACACCTAGAGCAGATAACGAGGTTAGCGAGAATCTGTTAGTGTTAATTGATGCTGTTTTGCTTTGCATAGAAACCCCGGTGTAACGATTCTTTACTAGAAATCGTGACCAAAAATTGTAGGTCCAAACGGCACTCTATATTGTAGATCGGATCCTACTTCCGGAATATTTCACGGTCATGGCGCTATTGCGACAATGGAAAATAGCGCGACCTCTTTCGGAAGAAACGCAAAGTAAGACTCCATCTCAGTTTATCCTAGGAGCATAGAATAACTATGCTCCTAGGTTTATCGATCGACAAGAAAGTCTTGAACAAAATCTAATCAGTGCCTGCGCCAGGTATTCTATGCATCTATGGTTCTGTATGGCTTGATGGTCTGACAACCAATCGGCCTACCATAGAGAACAGATTCTTTTCTTTATGAGGCCAACTCTTATCTGGCGTAGCCATTATATCAAAACGCATCATTAATCTGTGGCGACCGCTGTAAAAAACGATTGGTCGATAGGAAATTTCCTCGCCGATCCAATGGTGTGCGAATTATCGGGCTAGGACGAAAGGTTCTTGCAGAATACGAGATTCCCCAAATTTTGAGAGGAATTTTTATAAAATTTTCACAAAAGGCCATTTATTTCCTAAAAAACTGATCGTAAGAAAAATCTGATTACATATCCGCAATGTACGACCTTGAATAGGGATGTTGACTATTTTTTGGAAATGATTTTAATTTGTAGATAAGCCCTATGCAAACACGAAATAGTATATAACATTACTAGCAAGGTAAGAGGGTTTTTACTTGCGAATGGATGATATAACTGACGAGCCGCAGGCGAGCCGGTTGAGCCAGTAAAACCCGTTACCTTGCGTGTATTGTTTTATATTTTATTTGTTTCTCATTTGTAAAAAGGTTAGATAAATTCCAAAAAAATCTCAATAATTTGTCGCAAATGTCGTAAGCTATGGAAGCGTTGCCATGAACATGTCTGTTTATTTTTCTCTACATGTGTTTTGGCGAAAGCGAAAATGAATGTACCGAAAGAAATTATTGAGACAGCCAGCAGTGTAGCTTCAAGTTTATTACCTGCAAAATCAGCTTCAAGGTACGAGCGAGAATACGACTTCAAAAAGTGGCAAAACAAAAATAGTGTGATTGGGGTAACTGAAGATGTTTTGTTGGTCTACTTGAATCAACTATCAGCTAGATTCAGCCCTAATACTTTATGGGCAAAATGGTCTATGCTGAAAAGCTGCTTGGAAATGAAAGAAAATGCCCCTGTTCGCAGGTTTGTTTTCCTTAAAAAATTTATTGAAAAATATGACGTTCAGTTGTCATTTGCAGATTTCAAAAGGTAATAGCGTTTCTGAAACGAAAAAATGAGCGTTATACGCCAAAAAAGGCCAAAGTATTAAGTAAAGAAGAGGCTGAACAATTTCTTATACATGCTCCTGATGACCAGTGGTTGCTGGCGAAAATTGTAACAATATTTGGGATTTTTGGATGTTGTCGATGTGACGAAATTCTCTCCTTAAACATGAATGATGTAGAAGATATGGAAAAATACGTTATTGTGACATTGCGGCAAACAAAAAATTTAACAACAAGAAGATTCACCATAACCGATGATGGCTGCAGCTTCAAGCCCTGCATGTTATACAGAAAATATGTAAATCTTCGGCCTCCTGGAACAGAAAGCCAAAGATTTTTTTTTGACATACCGACATGGAAAGTGCATTTCCCTTAATGCTGGCCAGCACACTATTGGTGGTGTCCCAAAGCAAATAGCGAAATATTTAGGTTTAAAAGACCCAGAGTTATACACTCTTTTCGCAGAACTGGAGCCACTATGGTTGCGGATTCGGGTGGAGATATTTTAGCACTAAAGCGTGCAGGAGGGTAGAAGAGCACCGAAATTGCGATGAGTTATGTCGATGATTCGGTCAACAAAAAAATCGAAATGTCTAGCAAATTATTTGGTAGTAAGGAGAGTACAAATGTTCTGCAGTCCTCGAGTTCAGCAGTTTCTGAGTCAACAGATGGTTCATCATCATCAGTATCACATATTCGTTATCTACGCTCTTGCCATAAAAACATACGATGATTCTCAAATTGTGCGTTGAATTATCGGAATTTTTTTTATGAAAATCAAATCAGAAACTGAGAGTCGTCCATCGCTACCGCGTAACAGAAAACAATAGATTTCATGATGCAAGGAGTGCACTGAAATTGCACCTACGTGTAGTCGTTAGTGATGGTAGACATTTGGTTGAGCACGACTAAGCACGTTCGTTCGGGCAACTCAAAATGGCATGTAATGACGGTTGTATTGTTTCCGATGTCAGCAGCGGATGATTATTCGTAGCTAACGGAACTGGAGTTGTGCGATTCTCCTTCACGCTTCAATTGGCATTCGATTTTATTTATTGGGTTGGTACTGTTTAGGATCCGCTTTTGTGCTTTTAATCCTTTCTCTCTTTCTACCCGTCTTACGTTCTGAAACCCTGTTGATCCCAAGTAAAGTACTAATTACGTACATTAAGGACTTAACGAGAATGAATTCGCTATCACAAAAACGCCTATATCTCTTGAACCAATTGAGAAAAAATCAAAATTTGATCATAATTAGCTTTGTTATGAACGTCAGAAACATGTGGAACATTTACTTCATAGATATTTCGATTATCTGTCGCAAAATGTCAAGCGAATTGAAAACACGAGAATTTATAGTGAAACTTTTTCAGAATAATCAAAAATGGAGCTCCAAAAGAATCGCAAAAGAGGCTCGCGTTCGTCCGGAAACGGTATCAAGAGTTGTTAAACGCTTCAACGAAGATCTTACAATTAACCGCAAGGAAGGAACCGGGAGGAAAAAGGGGTTTCTTAGCCCAAAAAAAGTGAAGAAAGCCATCAGCCTTTTTCAGAAGAATCCTAACCTTTCAGGACGGAAAGTGGCCCAAATAGTGGGTTGTTCGCAGTCAACCTTTCAGAAAATCAAGTCGAGTTGTGGGCTTAGAACATACAAAGTGCAGAAAGTGCCAGACAGGAACGCTGTGAAGAATCAAGAAATGAATTCAAGAGCAAAGAAATTAAAAAAATATTTCTTGAAAAATTTTTCCTGTTGCGTGATGGACGACGAAACCTATATCTTGGCTGATTTCCCGCAACTTCCTGGTCAGGAATTTTATACTGCAGATTCTCGTGGAAATGTTGACGAACAATTTCGCGTGAAGAAACAAGCAAAGTTTTCTAAAAATTCAAATTGGAGATCACGGGAACGAGGACAAAACCAATATTTTACAAAATTTCATTTATGAGTCAACGTTTCGTCTACACTTGTAGACTTCATCAGGACTGAAAAAGGAAAATTACAATGAGACAGTACACAAGTAAACATCAAGAAGAACACCTACCTAAATAATTATTGTAAAGGAAATCATAAAGATAAAAAGTAAAAAGTGTAAAAAACGGAGCAAACATCAACAGAGGAAGCAAACTAACACAAAAGGCACACAACCAAACCGCCTTACATATTCTAAATTAATTGCGGAGCGGGTGTGTGAAATGAATAAATAAAATATAAACATACAAATCAATTTGGACAGACCAGGCAAAAAATCATTATTCTAATTATCGAGAAACACGTTGCACGTAAGAATTCAATAAGGAACAGTACATGACATTGAGTCCTTGTGTATCAGATCGATGATTCACCGTATTATTCATGTGTATGTACATCATTTCGCTCAGATTCCGTTTATTATAAACCCTTTCTCGATCGAGGATTCTAACTTCTTCGAAATCAAAATTGTGTTGTAACGTAAAATGATGTTCAGATAAGGCCGTTTTTTCTATTCTGCCGATATATTGGTGGAAATGGTAGTTAAGAAATATTGGTCTTGCTTATCAGCATATACAGTGTTGCCCAAGGAAATAGTGCTGCGGTTGGTTGAGTTTGTTTTCGGAACGAGTTATTTCCGGTTCGGTGGTGACGTGTACAAGCAGTTGGATGGGACAGCTATGGGAAGTCCAGCTTCCCCGGTTCTCGCGGATTTGGTCATGAATTATCTTGTTACTGAGTGCTTGAAGAAACTTTCTTTTACTGTGCCGTTTTTGAGAGTGTATGTCGATGACACCATAATGGCAGTTCCGCGTGATAGGATAGATGAGCTAATGGCAGTTTTCAATTCGTTCCATGACAGAATCAAATTTACATGTGAAGTGGAGACTAACAATCAATTGTCCTTTCTGGACGTGGTAATACACCGTAGTGATAATGGCGTATTGTCAACAAGTTGGTATGTGAAACCCAGCAGTTCGGGAAGACTTGTCAATTTTCTTTCCAATCATCACATGTCACAAAAAATTGGTGTGATGAAAGGTTTGCTGTCGAGAGTCATACGTTTAAGTAACAAACAATATCTAACTTGTGATATTAAACGAGTGAAAGATTTGTTGAGATTGAACAATTACCCTGTCAGTCTCATTAATAGGATGGTCTCGCTCTCGAGAGGCCTTAACAATTTGACAGAAAACAGATCACCTAATGTTACCACCAATGTATTTAGATTCCCTTTCTTGCCTGGCTTATCTCACAAAATTCATGATATATTCAGATCACACAGTGAATCAATCAGATTCGCATTCTATAATGTTAAGACCGTTGGTTCGATATTTTCGAGACTCAAAGACATGAAGAAACTTTGTGAAAATTCAAATTCAGTTTATAAGATATCTTGTGCGGACTGTGATAAATGTTATGTTGGACAGACCAGGCAACTACTTAAGAATAGAATTCGACAACACAAATACGATTGTCAAATACAGAATATCGGCAGAATAGAAAAAACGGCCTTATCTGAACATCATTTTACGTTACAACACAATTTTGATTTCGAAGAAGTTAGAATCCTCGATCGAGAAAGGGTTTATAATAAACGGAATCTGAGCGAAATGATGTACATACACATGAATAATACGGTGAATCATCGATCTGATACACAAGGACTCAATGTCATGTACTGTTCCTTATTGAATTCTTACGTGCAACGTGTTTCTCGATAATTAGAATAATGATTTTTTGCCTGGTCTGTCCAAATTGATTTGTATGTTTATATTTTATTTATTCATTTCACACACCCGCTCCGCAATTAATTTAGAATATGTAAGGCGGTTTGGTTGTGTGCCTTTTGTGTTAGTTTGCTTCCTCTGTTGATGTTTGCTCCGTTTTTTACACTTTTTACTTTTTATCTTTATGATTTCCTTTACAATAATTATTTAGGTAGGTGTTCTTCTTGATGTTTACTTGTGTACTGTCTCATTGTAATTTTCCTTTTTCAGTCATGATGAAGTCTACAAGTGTAGACGAAACGTTGACTCATAAATAAAATTTTGTAAAATATTGGTTTTGTCCTCGTTCCCGTGATCTCCAATTTGAATTTCTTATCAAGGACGTGACTACATTATGTTTTCTAAAAAATTCCTGGTTTGGCAAGCAATTTGCACTTGTGGGAAAAAGAACAAATTTTTCGTTGGCCAAGGCTCTGTTGACTCGAAGATAAACATCGAGGAATGCTTGAAGAAGCGACTTTTACCATTTTTACGTGAGCACGATGTGTCAACAATCTTTTGGCCAGATTTAGCTTCATGCCACTACAGCAAGGCCACCAAGGAATGGTACGAAGCTAATGAGGTGGTTTTTGTCCCCAAAGAGGCCAATCCACCAAATTGCCCAGAACTCAGGCCAATCGAAAGATATTGGGCCCTGGTAAAAAAAGATTTGAAGAAGACTAAGAAATCAACGAGAACATTAGCGGAATTCAAGCAAAAGTGGAAGACAGCATCCCAGAAAGTGACTGAGAACACTATAAGAAGCATGCTGGGAAGAATTCCAGAAAAAATCCATGAATTTAGTAAAAAATAGTTTTGGTTTTTTTAATGTAAAAACAGTTTTCATTAGAATCAGAAGATGATTCGAAAATGAGTTTGATTTTCGAAATCGGTCCAGTGGTTCAAAAGATATAAGCGTTTTTGTGATAGCGAATTTATTATCGTTCAGTCCTTATTGGGCTCGAGAACACAATTGACAGGTGTCATGAAAATTGACAGCTGCCATGCAACTTAACAGCAACTCCCAAAAATTCGTCAAAGATTGGAAAATCGTTTTATTCAAAGTTCAGCTTAGAAAAATCAATAGTTAGTTAATTGGACTTAAAATTACTCACCTTCGTAATCTTGACAGATAGCTCCCCTCTGAAATAAAAAAAAATAATATTTACTAAAATTCGTTTTTTTTTAAGGCCGCACATATAGAAACAGGCTGTTCCATACTCCATTCACTTTTATAATGTTGGCTATGGCATTCTGACACATTTCACCGGGTATATTTTGAAAATGTTTGGTTATAGTCATTTTCCTGTCAGATAACTAAGCAACTTCTACATAGAGGTCGTAATAATTACGTATATATCAAGATGTTTATTTACTTTGGGAAAATAATGAATTCGAGAAAATATTATGTGAATTCAATAATTCCAAAGACCTGGCGAATGTTGAAGAAACTTTTTTTAATATTGGAAATATTTCACGTATTAAACATGGTTGGAAGATTCAGTTTTGCTATTTTCTTGTATGGAAATCAAGAATCGAGTGTTGAAATTTTACTGAAAAAAAATGGACAGAATAGTCCGTTACTTTGTGATAGTTCATTCGAAAAAAAAATAAAAGTACTCGAATAACCCAACAGTAAAACTTCTAAACGAACAGACGAACCTATGGAATTCCCTACTTTTCAAAATTCTCAAAAATAAGCCTGCAGAAGACATTCAAATACATTTTTGCACAACTTGAAATACTTCAGTATGAAAATTTAGTAGTACTACGAAACCTGCGTCACATTTAAACCAAAAGAACTAACTCCATCAGCTAAGTTAAAAAAGAGTAAATAGAAATTGGCAACGTCTCTGAGTATTATTTGACATTTCACTAGTGCCAACGTCAGTTTCAAGTAAAAAAACTAGATAAAGAAGTATAGATAAGGGGTGCATTTTATTCTGTGGACGATTTCCTACAGTCACAATTGGATAGTTGAAATTTTTTTATGTTGCTTGTTCTCATGTTATTTCATTTGTAATCTATATATATATATATAAAAGAAAGATGTTGGTTACTCCATTTATAACTCGAGATCGGATGGACTGATTGTTATGAAACTTCATACATATATGGATTCGCCTACGGTCTGGTTATTATAAAATACAATAAAACTTCGAAAAAATCGATGAAAATTTTACTTATACTGGAAATGCTTTTCCTTCTTTTGAGTAGGGCCACTAGGCGTCGCTACAGTTACAGTTACGCTACTGCTTATTCGTAGGTACTTTATTCGATATTCTCCCCGTTAGATGGCGATGTAAATAAATAGTGTGTAATTTGAGTTGCCTCCAACTCTCTGCTGTGGACCAAAAGAAAAATAAGAAAACGTCTTAGCGTATTTGTATTCTGTGAAGTGAGATTAAAGTACCATAGACAAAGTACTTCAATTCGAATTTTCAGCGTTGTATTGGCAGAACTAAAATGGTTTCTACAGTGATCAGAGGTAAT
Source organism: Adalia decempunctata (assembly GCA_951802165.1). NCBI lineage: Eukaryota > Metazoa > Arthropoda > Insecta > Coleoptera > Coccinellidae > Adalia > Adalia decempunctata. The sequence continues at coordinate 1,062,310 of OX637695.1, read as the reverse complement.
TAATCGTTGGAACTATTTCTCATCCATATAATTCGATCGCGATTTATATTTTTATTAAGGTACAGCAATGAGAAAACTGTAAAGCATTCAAAGAAAAATTATATGTTCAACAATAATTAGATACCGCTTAAATAAAGAGAATTCTTTTCGTGCGAATAACAACGTTACTAAAATTTTGTATATTTTGCCTTATTTATCTCCTGCTTGAAAAAATAGCAATGATTAGTTGATACAACTTTAACGGTGGGTTTCACAAAGCGTTATCATCGGTGATCGGAGCTTGATATGGAATCAACTCGATTCGACAGTTTAAAAATCACAGAACCAAGCTGTTAATCTCCGATCACCTGTGTTTGCGATTCGTGAAATCCACCGTATCATTTAAGCGGAACAAAGTTCGCCGGGCCAGCTAGTGTGATATATATTTCTCAGATTATTGTTGACAAGTTATGTACCTAATATTGATGACAATTAATTACTACTACTACCTAGGAGCACAGAATAACTATGCTCCTAGCTACTTCCTCTATTACTTCAAGTACTACCACATTTTAATGATTATTGAATGCATTGTTACGTTCTCAAACAAGAAACTTCACAACAAATTCAAGACGAGTTTGTTGAATAATAGGATAAGAAAATTGTCCATCCTACAACTGAAAGATCTTCACTCGCAACCTCTTCATTCTTTTATTTCGTCACGATCATCGACACTAATGATAAATCGATAACATGTTTCATTGCTCGGAATGTCAACTATCGGTACTCTCCTGAGAGAATACGGCATTACTTCTTTTCTAACTGAATTCGATCTGGAGATGCCATTTCTTTGGTACTCAGTTACGGCAATTCATATTGCATCCATAATCAATAAAATGATATACGGGGTGTCCCAACAGAAACACGCGACAACAAGTTACAATTTGTACAAGATCCCTCACTAGACAAGGAATGTTGCCCACCCTGTAGAGATTTGTTTTTAAGGTGGGCGATCAATGTAGTGTGTTTTATTTCAAGTTGCATTTGAAAATGGTTCCACTTTGAGAACTGAAATTTTGTGGGTAATGCATGCATATGTTATCCACTTTCAACGTTTTTCTTCAATACAGATGTTTTCTCCCAGCAGGAATAAAAAAAGATGATATTATCAGATTTTGAATGTATTGGCTCCATTCTAAAATCAGTTGTTCTCGATCAATTCTAGTGATCAATAGTTTTTCTTTCGTTTGATTTTCTACACTCGATCGCTATGCAACGCGAAACACGCAATTTGACCCAAGAGGAATGTGCCCAAGCGGTAGTTTTGCGAGAAGAAGGGTGGACATACACAAGAATTGCAGAAAGGTTTGGAGTTTCCCATACAAGTGTGTCCAGAATGTTGCAGCGATTCAGGGAGACAGGTATGAATGTCCGAAGACCAGGACAGGGTAGACCACGGGTAACAACTGCCATTCAAGAACGTTACTTGAGAGTTTCTTCGTTGAGACAACGGTTTGCAACCGCTCGCCTCCTTCAAAATCAGCTTGAGCAAACTCATGAGGTGCAAATTAGCACTCGGACAATAAGAAATCGGCTCAGAGAATATGATTTAAGGCCTCGTGTCGCGGCAAGAGGCCCAGCTCTTACCCCAGCCCATCGAAGGGCGCGTTTGGATTTTGCGAGAGAGCATATCCATTGGGAAGAAGCCGATTGGGAAAGAGTTCTCTTCACAGATGAGTCTAGATTCTGCCTCTACCATTGTGATCGACGTTCCCTTGTATACAGACGTCCACATGAAAGATATGCTCAGTGCAATTTCCTGAATGCTACTGGTTTCGGGGGAGGATCGATTATGGTATGGGGTGGAATATCTTTGACTGCTCGCACAGACCTAGTGGTCGTTGATAATGGAGCTATGGATGCTGATAAGTTTATAAGGAACATTCTTGAAGAGCATGTAGTGCCATTTGCCGCATACATTAGTGAAAATTTCATTTTTATGGACGATAATGCCAGACCCCATCGTGCGCGCATCGTTCAGGAGTACCTTGAAGAGGTTGAAGTCTCTCGAATGGAATGGCCAGCAAGAAGTCCAGATCTCAATCCGATTGAGCAGGTTTGGGACAACCTCAATAGAAGGCTGAGAAGTTCAGAAAATCATCCAGCTACTCCTAATGACTTAGGAATCCAACTCGGAGAAATCTGGGAAGGATTAGATCAGAACATTTTAAGATCACTCATTTTGAGTATGAACCGTCGTTGCCGAGCTGTAATTAACGCAAGGGGTGGAAATACCAAGTATAAAATCACTTATCAGCATTTCAGTATTTTGAAAATTGTTCATTTCCCTTCTTTCACATAAGATTCGGTGAAATCCTGAATTTTTCTTCCATTTAATGTGTCTTGTTTCGTTCAAAACCTTCCCGAGAGAACATAAAAAATAAGTTATAAAGTCAATGTAGAGTTAACTTTCATTAAAATTGAGATCTTCAGAATGTGCGTTAATTTTGTTGCGCAGTGTAGTTTAATCAATATCAATTGCCAGAATCTTTCTAAGTTTGAATGGAAAGAAAGTCATGAAACAATTTTCAAATAATACCTGAAATAACGGCATATGAAGAATTAATGAATATGAATTGAAATGAACCCATCTGACTTCTTCGAGATCTCTTGATGTGTAACCAACATGATGAATGTATCATTAGGAATGATACAGTTTGTTGTTATTTATCGGAACACATGTTGAAAGAAGACAGCAGCTGTCTTATGGCGTTACTTGATTATTGTCATTACTCGCACGGTAAAAATATTGGTTTTTGTTATGGAAATTCCAAAGACTCTCCTCTCTTTGTATCTGTAATCATTAGGTCGAAGTGTATGATTAGAAAGAAACATTTTTTATGAGCTACTGCTGAAACCAATGATATATTGAAAAATTCTTAGCCTACTATAGAACCAAACAAAATTTCATTGTCAAAATATTTTATTACTCAACATATTCTCCTCTTAATTGAATACATTTATTACCGCGAACCTCCAACGTCTCTAGACCTTTCAAAAAAAATGTTTCTTCTTGCTCTGCAAACCAGTCCTCCACAGCTTTTATTACCTCCTCGTTGGAAGAAAATTTACGACCTTTTAAACTTTTTTTCAGTTGAGGAAAGAGATGATAGTCGGACGGAGCCAAATCTGGTGAATAAGGGGGGATTTTAGTAATTCTAACCCTAAATCACAAACTATTTGCATGGCAACATGAGATTCGTGTACTGGGGCGTTGTCCTGTAAAAACAAAATACCTTTGGATAGCTATCCGCGTCTTTTCTCTTTAATTTTTTCCCGTAGAGTGGTCAGTAATGTTGAATAGTAATCTTCAGTTATTGTTCTACCCTTATCCAAAAAATCAATCATGATTACTCCAAGGCAATCCCAAAAAACTGAAGCAAAAACTTTTCCGGCAGATTTTTGGACACGAAACTTCTTAGGTCTTGGAGAACCAGAGTGTCGCCATTCCATCGATTGTTGCTTTATTTCTGGATCGTAGAAATGTACCCAAGTCTCATCCATAGTAACAATTCGGTTTAAGAAGTCTACATCGTTTTCAAATCGAGCACAGATCGAACGCGATGCTTCTACCCTTGCACGCTTTTGGTCAACATTCAAACATTTGGGTATCCATTTTGCAGAAATTTTCCTCATGTCCAAATTGACGTGAACTTTATGATGAACGCGTTCGTATGAAATCTACAGTGCTTTAGATATCCGTTTCAGTTCAATCCGACGGTCTGATAAAATCATCTCATGAACTGCATCGATATTTTCGGGGACTGACACAGAAACTGGCCTTCCCGATCCGTCATCATGTTCAATGGAAAATTGACCTCTTTTGAAGCTTGCAGTCCAATTTTTCACGGTCGCATACGAAGGACATTGATCACCAAGGGTATTAAGCATATCTTCGTAAATCTGCTTACCTCTTAACCCTTTTAAACACAGGTACTTGATGATGGCTCGATACTCCAATTTTTCGATTTTCACAATTTCGGTGGACATCTTTTTTTAAATTTATTGCCTAACTATGGTTTACTTTTTTGACTTCGACCTCTACACTGACAATTCTAATAAGTTATTGTTCGTTGATATGGTATCGCAATATTTTGTTTATGCATGGAACTGGTCTAGACTAACTAGATATCAATACATCCTCGTAGCTCTGCCTGTTTCCTCAAGCACCCCATTCTTCAGATTTGACGAACACAAATTGTTTTCTCTTTACAAACTACGAGAGGTAAGAGGTAGAAGATTTGTCAGCAATGGAGATCTTCTAATAAGCTCCTCTATCCAAAATGCATCGAAATGAAAGGTAATCTTAGGACTGCATCTGCCGAAGTTGTACCCAAAAAGACTATAGCCTCAATTATCACACTAAAATACATGCAGTTACATTTTGACCATTTAATTGATGTTTTCTCATTCGTTTTTAGCTTCTTATCAAGAATGAGAATCTACAGACAATTGTCAACCATACTTAGCGTCCCAGAACGAAAGATCATAATTCATGGTATGTAAATCAAGGTATTATCTTGTTTAGTAACTGATGATGGTACAGTTGGTAGCGCAAATGGGACAACGACATTAAAACAGTACCACCGGCTCAAAATGGAATGTGTTCTGCCTTCGGTATACTCGGTAGATTTACAGGCGTTTCAGGAAAAACCCGTTTACTGAAAGTATATGTCGCCAAATGAACTTAATTAAACCGAGAGGAATATGTCTGAGGACCTATGACGTTGGTACGTAAATATAATTTCGTGATCATTAGGCACTTTCTTCGAGCTTGTCTAATTCGAAGGTAATAAAATAGCGGATGTTCCAGTTTGGCCATTTGCATGCTACGAGGGTCTTCCGAATTATGCGTCACTATATGACAACGCATTGAAATTATTGAAATTCACTATGAAAATGGTGAAAATTTGACAAGTAGAAACTACGCCATGATTTTTTACAAAGATCTACTCGGCTGTTATACACTGCGCAAAAAAATTAACTCACATTATGGAAATCTCAAATTTATTCTACAACTGAAGGTGTTCTCAATGATAATTATTTTTATCAGAATTATGCATGCATGTGTTATCCACTTTAAACGTTTTTCTTCAATACAGATGTTTTCTCCCAGCAGGAATAAAAAAAGATGATATTATCAGATTTCTAAAATCAGTTGTTCTCGATCAGTTCTAGTGATCAATAGTTTTTCTTTCGTTTGATTTTCTACACTCTACAAAGCGAAACACGCAATTTGACCCAAGAGGAATGTGCCCAAGCGGTAGTTTTGCGAGAAGAAGGGTGGACATACACAAGAATTGCAGAAAGGTTTGGAGTTTCCCATACAAGTGTGTCCAGAATGTTGCAGCGATTCAGGGAGACAGGTATGAATGTCCGAAGACCAGGACAGGATAGACCACGGGTAACAACTGCCATTCAAGAACGTTACTTGAGAGTTTCTTCGTTGAGACAACGGTTTGCAACCGCTCGCCTCCTTCAAAATCAGCTTGAGCAAACTCATGAGGTGCAAATTAGCACTCAGACCATAAGAAATCGCCTCAGAGAATATGATTTAAGGCCTCGTGTCGCGGCAAGAGGCCCAGCTCTTACCCCAGCCCATCGAAGGGCGCGTTTGGATTTTGCGAGAGAGAATATCCATTGGGAAGAGGCCGATTGGAAAAGAGTTCTCTTCACAGATGAGTCTAGATTCTGCCTCTACCATTGTGATCGACGTTCCCTTGTATACAGACGTCCACATGAAAGATATGCTCAGTTCAATTTCCTGAATACTACTGGTTTCGGGGGAGGATCGATTATGGTATGGGGTGGAATATCTTTGACTGCTCGCACAGACCTAGTGGTCGTTGATAATGGAACATTCTTGAAGAGCATGTAGTGCCATTTGCCCCATGCATTGGTGAAAATTTCATTTTTATGTACGATAATGTCAGACCCCATCGTGCGCGCATCGTTCAGGAGTACCTTGAAGAGATTGAAGTCTCTCGAATGGAATGCCCAGCAAGAAGTCCAGATCTCAATCCGATTGAGCAGGTTTGGGACAACCTCAATAGAAGGCTGAGAAGTTCAGAAAATCATCCAGCTACTCTTAATGACTTAGGAATCCAACTCGGAGAAATCTGGGAAGGATTAGATCAGAACATTTTAAGGTCACTCATTTTGAGTATGAACCGTCGTTGTCGAGCTGTAATTAACGCAAGGGGTGGAAATACCAAGTATTAAATCACTTATCAGCATTTCAGTATTTTGAAAATTGTTCATTTCTCTTCTTTCACATAAGATTCGGTGAAATCCTGAATTTTTCTTTCATTTAATGTGACTTGTTTCGTTCAAAACCTTCCCGAGAGAACATAAAAAATAAGTTATAAAGTCAATGTAGAGTTAACTTTCATTAAAATTGAGATTTTCAGAATGTGCGTTAATTTTTTTGCGCAGTGTATTTGTAGAATATAGTTTGAGTGAGGAACGAACAAAAACACAAATGATTTTTTCATTGGTCCTCATAAAGAATTAGATACTCTTTCCAAGACATAAAATAAACTGAGCAACAAAGAAAGTTGCAATAAAAATTCAACTAAATTTTCCCATGACAATTTAAAATTAAATAGCCATTGCGAGTAACAGGACCAGCTCAATAATTGTCAGAATCCAGTCGTCAAAAACAAAACGATTTATCATTTAATTATGTCTTGAGATCCTCGAGCAGTTGTTGAAAGTAGAAAGAAGATCGTTAGTTCCAAATTAGCATTTTGACGATTGCCTGTCGTAATAATTCGAAATGATGAAGTATAAAGTAGTTGTTTCTTTTCATTTTGTCATCATTACTTTTCACGCGATGGTCCGATAAATTTAAGATTGAATAAGCAATCTCTGACGTGAAAAATGGGCCAATGCAATCATTGACGAGAAGTATGGAGTCAATTTTGACAGCTTTAAGGAATAATTGACAACAGCTGTTAAAGAAATCGTCTATGATCCTGGATCTGTTGTTGCAGAAATATTGGAATTTTTTCGATAATTCTACAGAATTTAAAAGGTTTTGGTTTACAGATTAGTAAGAAATTCCCTGGAATTTGGAATTCCTAAGGAAGATCAAGAAAGAACTATATCTAACTGTTTTCGGAAGAGGTATGCATCTAGCACTAAAGAAACTGTTATTTCTTAGGAAAGCAGATAACTCGACAGTTTAGGTAAATGCTCTTTCGATGTTTGTACCTCTTTTCTACGCACTGAATCATTCGAATGTTGATTTGCATATCCGGTAGCAGTTGAGCACTCATTTTGTGGACTGATGAGTCTAATTCGTAAAAGGAGTTAGCATCATCCGAATAAGTACAGATTCGTATCGAAGTCATGCTCGGGTGCATTCTACCCAAATTTCGTCTTCGGCCTAAATACCAGAACTCGTTATTCATGCTCGCTTTGTGACAGTACAATTTGTTAACTTTTTATTTCCTATTGTTCGGTGCCCGCAGTAGATTTAGGCCGATCTACAGGGCCCTGAATAATAGACTACTAAACAACATGAAGAATTTTGGTTTCTCTCATAACAGAATGGTCAGAAAAAAATGTTGAGTATGACGAAAATATCGAAATCGCAATTTAGAGCTTTAGCTTTTTTGGTGTAAACCCTCAAAATTCTCTGTCTTTGTATCGGTTGTTTTTTTAGACTTTTAGAGTGATAGAAGCGTATTTGACCAGACCAATTTTGGACCACTTTTTCGAGTAATTCAGGTCTTATTTCAGCAATAACACGACGTTATGTTGGCTTCCAAAGCGTTTTCTTCTGATTTATCGGCATAAACCAATGACTCGACATAACCCCAAAGAAAATTATTCATTGGAGTCATGTTAAATAATCTTGGAGACTAATAAATTGGACCATTTCTCGAAATTATGTTATCGCCAAATCTTTCTTTCATTAAATCAATTGTTACGGTAGCAGCATGAGGTGTAGCTCCATTTTGTTCGAACCAAAACAGTTCTTGGTAGATACCATTACAATTTTGAAACAAATAATCATTAATCATCGATCTGTAACGAGCACCATTCGCTGTAACATTAGCTCCAGCATCGTTTTTAAAGAAATATGGACCGATGATGCCTCCAGCGTGTGAAGCACACCATACAGTGCATTTTTCAGGATGCAACGGAACCTGCAGAACTTCTTGTTTGCGTAGCCGTTCAACCAGAAATGAGCTTCATCACTGAACTCCATTTTTCGATAAAAAAGTGGATCAACTTCAAGCTGTTCTAGAGCCCAAACAGCAAAAAAACGACGCTAATTATGGTCAAATAGCTATAGTTCTTGAACCAAATGGATCTTGTATGGATGTATAAATCTTTGCGTAAAATTTTCCATGTGGTGGATGCACAGAGTCCAACTTGTTGTGAACGTCGACGAATAGACAGATCTGGATCTTCATTAACACTGTCACTTACAGCAGCGATATTTTCTTCTGTACGTAAAGTTCTTTATCTTGTTGTTGTTGTTGTTGTTGTTGCATCGAGTAGAGAACATGTTGTGCGAAATATATCGATAGTTAGTGAATTTTCAGTTCGATATAATTTAATTTCACAGAGTTTTAGAACGTCAATCAAACGCAGTGCGATTTTGGAGCTGTTTAGTCAAGGTAGGCTTCAATGCGAAATTGTTCGTTTGCTCAATGTGCCTCGACAAACCGTGTCCGATGCAATTCGTCGTTTCAAGGAGCTTGGCCATGATGGTTGTCGTCCTGGAAGTGGTAGAAAACGCACTGTCAATACACCTAGCAATCGCAACATCGTCAAGAAGCGAGTCAATCGAAATCCGAGGGTTTCCATGAGGAAAATAACCTGTAAGACCGGTATCAACCGCGAATCAGTCCGTCAAATTGCCAAAAATGAGCTCAACCTCAAGCCATACAAGATCCAAAAAGTTCAACTCCTCACGGAGGAAAACAAGCGCGTACTACTCCAAAGGTGCCGCCAACTCCTTTGTCCCGCCGCCGGTCAGCAATGGGAGCGAATTCTCTTCACAGACGAGAAGCTTCTCACCGTAGAACAATCCCACAACCACCAAAACGACAGAGTCTGGTCCGTAGAGGCTCCCGGTACATCGGCCATCGTCGAACACCGTCAAAATCCGCAATCCGTCATGGTCTGGGGCGGAATTTGCGGCAGTGGTAAAACTCCCTTAGTTTTCGTGGATCAAGGGGTCAGAAGCAATCAAGAAGTCTACGGCTGCGACATCCTCGAGGCCGTAGTGCTTCCGTGGGCCAAGCAGCACTTCGGCGATAAGCATTGGACCTTTCAACAGGACTCCGCTCCGGCTCACAGAGCGAAAATGACGCAAGAATGATGTAAGACCCATTTTCCTTGTTTCATCTCATCTGCATAATGGCCGCCCTACTCACCGGATCTCAACCCAATGGACTGCAGCGTGTGGCCGATTTTGGAGCACAGGGCTTGTGCTAAAAAACACAAAAATTTGGAGTCTGAAGCAATCTCTGCGCCGGGAATGGAACCGATTAACGCCCGAGGAGCTGCGGCCCATTGCCGAAAATTTCAAGAAGCGTCTGAAGCTGTGTATCGCCACCAAAGGAAGCCACTTCGAAACGGCTTAAATATATCATTAACAAATGTTCAAACTATTATTATTTGTTGTTGTTTTGTTCAATTTCTTCTGTTTATTAAAGTTAAATGAAAAAGAGTTTGTCCGAGATTTTTCTTGTCACACTGTATAAACCATAAATTTTACAGAGTGCTCTATAAGTTTTGGCGAATAGAAATCTAATTTTGAAAATAAATTTCAACAATTTGTAAACGTTGTTGCGGCATGAGTCTTTCCATGATAATTTGTCGATGCGTTCTGAACAGAAATGGCGAAGCAACATGGCTTCTATACTCCGTTAACAATTATAAAATCACAACTCTGGCCATGGTTTTGTTTTCAGGAATTGGTGCACCTGATGAAAAATCTGTGCGCCTACAAAATATATCTTAAATGACAAAACGGCGTTGCCAGTTTCTTTGTTTACATCAAAGTAAAAGTATCAAAGATATTTTGACATGGGTACAAACGGCAAATTTGAATTGGACCAAAAATCGATTTATAAGCATGAATAAAGCAAAAGTAAGTACTAATCGCCTTTTTTACACTTGATAACGAAGTTTTTTTTTAGGTATCTGGCCGTTTGGAAAGATTTCAAACGAAATTCCGGTCCCCCAGAAGTTCGGTTAGTTTCGGTATCGTTTTTGGTGCTCAAAATTTATTTGGAATGTGTAAATGGACAAAAAAAGGCTTCCTTATACGATCTTTTCACGAAAGCGACCGGAAAATATGGTTCAGGTAGGATTTTCGAGTAATTATGAGGAAAGAACTTGCAGAAAATGAAATTGCACGATTTTCGTAAGTAAACGGGTTTTGGATGGCCATCATCGGTCTCCAAATGATTATTGTTGATCGTTTTCACGTTTCAGAAAAAGAACCACTTCGTATAAGCCCATTTTGAAGAAATTTGTGTATGTAACATTCAACGGTAGGTATTTGCTCTTAATCGAAAGAATATATTATATCTAGTGCTACTTCTTTCAAAGGAGACACAAGCTTTTAATGCTGTAGGGGCCCTATAATGTGGAGGAGTTTGTGTCTTATTTTAGAACAGGTGAATAATAAATGTGAAGCATATGTTTGACCTGTTCCATATTATTTGTACAAACCTAGTGTGGTTGTAATGTATGAATATTTTTAAAACTAATAAATTACTGTACAGTCAGAATATTTTACACCTTGCTCATAAGATCAAATAAATGAAATGTATATATCTTCTACTCTTATTTTTATTAAGTTAGCTATTAAGGTTATGTTCCAAGAAAAAGTTCCTGTTGCATCAGAACTCCCTTCAACTATTTGGATTCCAGTAGAGGGATATAATGTTCCATTATTCTTGATTCAACAATTGATGTGTCAAGTCTCGAACTTTCAGTTCAAGAATATAATAAACATTAAATCTTCACAAGCATGCATATGAAAATTATGTGAAAGCAATGCAATTTTCTTCCATGGCGAAAAATAATATATTTCAACAGTGATCTCTTGTAGTTTTCATGCCAATAACTATAAAAGGAATCCTTTCTATCAATTCATATAAACGTTAATTATTTTCGTCCATCACATCATTTCCAATTCATTCATTTTCCGAATAAATTCACATTCTGAGAAATACGCTAAGAATGTAGAAAGGGCAACATAGTGTTGACTTGGAACATAAAAATATTTTGAAAAACGTCATAACTTCGATACACAGTTGAATGTGTCAAATTTCCAAGGCCAGAGTTGTGATCTTATAATTGTGAATGGAGTATACCTTCTGTCAAATCACAGTTATCGAAAATTCTATCGCTCTGAAAAAAACACCAGATTTCTTCGGCTCGATACGGTCCTGGAATTATCCACCCAATTCATCGCTTATATTTTCATCTAGCCATTACAAATAAGTAGAGTAAGACCCCGCGAACCACAATGAATGTATCTGCAGTATTCAAAAATTATTATGAGAATGGATATAACTGTTTTCTTCACTCATTTAATTCACGATGCCTTCTCTTCTATTTATTCTATACATTCTCTATTCGCGATTCGTTATTTTTCATCCACTCGATTCAGTTTATTGTTTACGATGATCGTGACCTGTCCGCAGAGATATATTTCATTTTCCGAATCGAGAACAAATTCGTTCTCGTTGATTCGATTGAGTAACTTCATCATTAAGTTCATTTGAATCCTAGAGTTTTGGTCGCGTTTGAATTCGCTTTAATTTGATTCGAAAGGCTTGTCGTCATAATCAATTGGCACTTACTATTGGTATTTATTGAAAAAAAATCCAGAAAAGCTTTGTCTTGGGAGCTTTCAAGCTCTCTTTCATCTGTAGTTCAACCTATTCCAAAGATGATTAGAAGAGAAAAACTTGAGGGACATAAGGACTGAACGAGAAAAATTCGCTATCACAAAAACGCTTATATCTTTTGATCCACTGGACCGATTTCGAACATCAAACTCATTTCCGAATCATCTTCTAATTCTAATGAAAACTGTTTTTACAATAAAAAAACCAAAACTAGTTTTTACTAAATTCATGGATTTTTTCTGGAATTCTTCCCATCATGCTTCTTTTAGTGTTCTCAGTCACTTTCTGGGATGCTGTCTTCCACTTTTGCTTGCATTCCGCTAATGTTTCCGTTGATTTCTTACTCTTCTTCAATTCTCTTTTTACCAGGGCCCAATATCTTTCGATTGGCCTGAGTTCTGGGCAATTTGGTGGATTGGCCTCTTTGGGGACAAAAACCACCTCATTAGCTTCGTACCATTCCTTGGTGGCCTTGCTGTAGTGGCATGAAGCTAAATCTGGCCAAAAGATTGTTGACACATCGTGCTCACGTAAAAATGGTAAAAGTCGCTTCTTCAAGCATTTCTCGATGTATATCTTCGACTCAACAGAGCCTTAGCCAACGAAAAATTTGCTCCTTTTCCCACAAGTGCAAATTGCTTGCCAAACCAGGAATTTTTTAGGAAACTTTGCTTGTTTTTTCAGGCGAAATTGTTCGTCAACATTTCCACGAGAATCTGCAGTATAAAATTCCTGACCAGAAAGTTGCGAGAAATCAGCCAAGACATAGGTTTCGGCGTCCATCACGCAACAGGAAAAATTTTTCAAGAACTCTTTTTTTAATTTCTTCGCTCTTGATTTCGCTTCTTGATTCTTCACAGCGTTCCTGTCTGGCACTTTCTGCACTTTGTTTGTTCTAAAAACCCACAACTCGACTTGATTTTCTGAACGGTTGACTGCGAACAACCCACTATTTGGGCCACTTTCCGTCCTGAAAGGTTAGGATTCTTCTGAAAAAGGCTGATGGCTTTCTTCACTTTTTTTTTGGCTATGGAACCCCTTTTTCCTCCCGGTTCCTCCTTTGCGGTAAGATCTTCGTTGAAGCGCTTAACAACTCTTGATACCGTTTCCGGACGAACGCGAGCCTCTTTTGCGATTCTTTTGAAGCTCCATTTTTGATTATTTATTATTTTGAAAAAGTTTCACTATAAATTCTCGTGTTTTCACTTCGCTTGACATTTTGCGACAGAAAATTGGAATATCTATGAAGTAAATATTCCACATGTTTCTGACGTTCATATCAAAGCTAACTATGGTCAAATTTTGATTTTTTTCTCAATTAGTTCAAGAGATATAGGCGTTTTTCTGATAGCGAATTTATTCTCGTTCGGTGCTTATTGGGAAATCCTTTGGAGGCCACAAATCTGTATATAAACGAGATAGAATTCACTAAAATGTCATTCTTGAAAAACAGAAGTTATGGCTAATTTTCGATCACAGTTTTTAACACAAAATTTGTAACACCCTGTGATGATATTCATGAAATTCAAAAGATGCATGATTTTTCCACATTCTTCTACTTTGATGTTGTGAGAACGGTTGACACTCAGGATGTTCATGATAGGAAAAATGAACATAATACCGACTATGAATATTTGATTTTTTTTCAGGTTTTTTTCGATATTTTGAAAACTATTCGAATGAATACAATGGTTTTAACAGAAATGTAGTCAGCATTGAATACTCAATCATATCAGAAACGAAAAGATTGAACAAAAAAATTTTGAGCAAATTTATTTCCACTCCCTGTATAACCGGAAGTGCTCTGGCTCTGAAAATATTTAAGGTCTGTAGAGAATTTCGAACAATATCATAATCCCAATTTTAAGATTTCAAATCAGTCCAGATCTCCAGAAACGTCTAATAGGCACTCGAACTCGGGGCACCCTGTATGCACCTCTATTCGAACAGAATACAGGGTCTTTCACGAGGAACCTCACCCATATTTATACGGGAAACTACTGAACGTATTTTCATGAAATTCAGCACTTATAAGTATTTCACGATGCTGATGAAATCTAAAATATTTTCAAGGCATGAGCACCTCCGGTTTTTCCGGAAATGACGTCAACTTCCGTTTTTCAAATTAGAACACTATTTTTTTATTGCAGAAATAGATTCCTTAGAAAATTTCAAGTTATTTTGATGTAACATTTTTCAGTTTTGGTTGGAAAATTCTCTCTGAGCGGGAAAATTCGAAAAAAAAATCGAAAATAGAGCTCCGCTGAAACAAGAATAACTTCGAGGTTTTTGGATGGAAAATTTTCATTTTTGGGATTTTTCAAGATGTAAGATTGATGTATCCACTTTTGAAAATCGAAATCGCGATTCATGATACAGGGGGTGAAAAAATCGCTTTCAAAGTTAGGGATGACAAAATCGTGAAAAATCAATTTTTTCAAATTAGAACCCCATTTTTTTATGGCAGATATTGAATCTACGTTAAAAAATAATGTGAGTGTATGCATCACACCCTTGCCCTAAAGTGGATATTTTCTGAGTTATTCACAAAAAACTGTTTTTAGTCTTGAATTTTCAGCTATTTCTTTTCCCTTCACGCCAAAAAGATGAAATTTTCAGGAACTGTTACTCAAACCATGTTTTAGATTTTACTACCCTAATATGCAAGAGAAAAAAGTTATAGGTTGTTCCTAAATAGATGGCGAATTTGGATTCGAATTTGTATCGGAAACCTTTTTATTTCAACTAATCGGCTATCGGTTTTCTCTCCAGTGATAAATAAATAATTCCTTATGAACCATATGCAAAAACTTACCATGTTTTACATTCTTTTTTTTTAATGATAGATATCATTAATTACATCTGCCAAATTCCTCTTTATTCAGTAGCATGATTAATGATATCTATCATTAAAAAAAAAGAATGTAAAACATGGTAAGTTTTTGCATATGGTTCATAAGGAATTATTTATTTATCACTGGAGAGAAAACCGATGGCCGATTAGTTGAAATAAAGAGGTTTCCGATACAAATTCGAATCCAAATTCGCCATCTATTTAGGAACAACCTATAACTTTTTTCTCTTGCATATTAGGGTAGTAAAATCTAAAACATGGTTTAAGTAACAGTTCCTGAAAATTTCATCTTTTTGGCGTGAAGGGAAAAGAAATAGCTGAAAATTCAAGACGAAAAACAGTTTTTTGTGAATAACTCAGAAAATATCCACTTTAGGGCAAGGGTGTGATGCATACACTCACATTATTTTTTAACGTAGATTCAATATGTGCCATAAAAAAATGGGGTTCTAATTTGAAAAAATTGATTTTTCACGATTTTGTCATCCCTAACTTTGAAAGCGATTTTTTCACCCCCTGTATCATGAATCGCAATTTCGGTTTTTAAAGTGGATACATCAATCTTACATCTTGAAAAATCCCAAAAATGAAAATTTTCCATCCAAAAACCTCGAAGTTATTCTTGTTTCAGCGGAGCTCTATTTTCGATTTTTTTTTTCGAATTTTCCCGCTCAGAGAGAATTTTCCAACCAAAACTGAAAAATGTTACATCAAAATAACTTGAAATTTTCTAAGGAATCTATTTCTGCAATAAAAAAATGGTGTTCTAATTTGAAAAACGGAAGTTGACGTCATTTCCGGAAAAACCGGAGGTGCTCATGCCTTGAAAATATTTTAGATTTCATCAGCATCGTGAAATATATAAGTGCTGAATTTCATGAAAATACGTTCAGTAGTTTCCCGTATAAATATGGGTGAGGTTCCTCGTGAAAGACCCTGTATAGGAAACTGTGTCGGAGAAATGGCAATATTCTCACCGGAAATCAAAATTGTTAAAACTGAAATGGAATTTCCTGCTCAACATCGGGACGTACATGCTAAGAGCATGTTTTACTGGAATCTCATTCGTCCGATGATTACAATTTGATTAGTCGGTCGGCGGTCCGACAAAAAAATCGGATAAATGCAAGAAACGTTATCGGAATATAGCATTCCCATGGCTGAATATGCGAATCAGATGTGGATCGAGAGATGCCACAATCGTTGTGAGAATATGCGATTTTCGAATGGCGCAACGATTACCTTTTACCACTCTTCGGATATGAAAATTCAGAGATGAGCTGTGGGAGATGCAATCTCACTGCTGCGGGCTAGATGGTCGTTGGGAATTTAATAAGGTTGGTATTAAAAGATGCGAAGGAGATTCATCTGGTTTGATCACCATAATTTCGAATTTAGGTCGAATTTCAGAACCGAATCTGAAGTTTTTTTTAAGGATGTACCATGCACCACAGTCGGTGTAACAAACTGATTGGGTTGGTGTTGGAGATCTTAGCGTTCTTAGACTATAGAAATAATAAAATAGTGAAGCCAATTTTCAAAATCATTAAAACTGAACTGGTTAACTGTACCTACTACTACGTAGTCAAAATGAAATTTTTGCAATGTTGTGACGATCTTTGAATTTTCTGATAAATAAACTCTCAATCAAAATGAAAAGTACTTTAGATTGAAATTCATTTACTCATATGTGCGTGAATGTGTGAAATGAGTATTTGTTTCTTCAAATACACTGCGCAAAAAAATTAACGCACATTCTGAAAATCTCAATTTTAATGAAAGTTAACTCTACATTGACTTTATAACTTATTTTTTATGTTCTCTCGGGAAGGTTTTGAACGAAACAAGACACATTAAATGGGAGAAAAATTCAGGATTTCACCGAATCTCATGTGAAAGAAGAGAAATGAACAATTTTCAAAATACTGAAATGCTGATAAGTGATTTAATACTTGGTATTTCCACCCCTTGCGTTAATTACAGCTCGGCAACGACGGTTCATACTCAAAATGAGTGATCTTAAAATGTTCTGATCTAATCCTTCCCAGATTTCTCCGAGTTGGATTCCTAAGTCATTAAGAGTAGCTGGATGATTTTCTGAACTTCTCAGCCTTCTATTGAGGTTGTCCCAAACCTGCTCAATCGGATTGAGATCTGGACTTCTTGCTGGCCATTCCATTCGAGAGATTTCAACCTCTTCAAGGTTCTCCTGAACGATGCGCGCACGATGGGGTCTGGCATTATCGTCCATAAAAATGAAATTTTCACCAATGTATGGGGCAAATGGCACTACATGCTCTTTAAGAATGTTCCTTATATACTTATCAGCATTCATAGCTCCATTATCAACGACCACTAGGTCTGTGCGAGCAGTCAAAGATATTCCACCCCATACCATAATCGATCCTCCCCCGAAACCAGTAGCATTCAGGAAATTGCACTGAGCATATCTTTCATGTGGACGTCTGTATACAAGGGAACGTCGATCACAATGGTAGAGGCAGAATCTAGACTCATCTGTGAAGAGAACTCTTTCCCAATCGGCCTCTTCCCAATGGATATGCTCTCTGGCAAAATCCAAACGCGCCCTTCGATGGGCTGGGGTAAGAGCTGGGCCTCTTGCCGCGACACGAGGCCCTAAATCATATTCTCTGAGGCGATTTCTTATTGTCTGAGTGCTAATTTGCACCTCATGAGTTTGCTCAAGCTGATTTTGAAGGAGGCGAGCTGTTGCAAACCGTTGTCTCAACGAAGAAACTCTCAAGTAACGTTCTTGAATGGCAGTTTTTACCCGTGGTCTACCCTGTCCTGGTCTTCGGACATTCATACCTGTCTCCATGAATCGCTGCAACATTCTGGACACACTTGAATGGGAACTCCAGACCTTTCTGCAATTCTTGTGTATGTCCACCCTTCTTCTCGCAAAACTACCGCTTGGGCACATTCCTCTTGGGTCAAATTGCGTGTTTAGCGTTGCATAGCGATCGAGTGTAGAAAATCAAACGGAAGAAAAACTATTGATCACTAGAATTGATCGAGAACAACTGATTTTAGAATGGAGCCAATACATTCAAAATCTGATAATATCATCTTTTTTTATTCCTGCTGGGAGAAAACATCTGTATTGAAGAAAAACGTTGAAAGTGGATAACATATGCATGCATAATTCTGATAAAAATAATTATCATTGAGAACACCTTCAGTTGTAGAATAAATTTGAGATTTCCATAATGTGCGTTAATTTTTTTGCACAGTGTATTTGGATTTTTTCTTTAAGTAATTTCAAGATTTTTCGATGGGCTTCAGAAAAGAAGCTCTGTTATTGAATGGCATCTTAATTTTTTGCATGATCCAAGCATTTTTAATGACATAGTTAAAAAGGGTATCTGATATCATCAGGCGCCAATTTGAACGCCACTGATATTCTCGCAAAAGTTTGATGGAATTGACATTCCTGAAGATTATTCTTCAAAAGCTCTAAGTCGCCAGAAAAAGAGGTCTCAAACATTATAATATTTGATTTTTCGCAAAATGATAAATAATTGGATTTTCCCATTGAAATTAAGAAAATTGTAACAGGTAGCGAGGTAGCAAATGAAAGTAGATCTTCAAAATGACGTCCATAGTTTTCGATTCAAGCAGTCACCCTGCGTCTCAAATTGTCTTCACCCTGTATTTCGGAAATGAAAAAAATAAGAACGAGTATTGGCAATTTGTTCTTATTTTTATTATTGCTATCCCGCCCTGTTAAACACCGATTCAGGACTCGAACGTATTATTCTGAATTCTGATGCAAACTAAAAGTTCAAACGAATTTATAAAAATGAAATTGTAGGATTGTGAGGCGTAAAAATATGCACTAGGTGATTTTTTTTCAATTCATTGGCAATCTATTAATTAGAGTTCATCCAAATTATGAACACTCTGTATGCCCACTATGTGTCATTTATGAAGATTGTATAAAACATTTCTTGAAAATCATGTTATAAATGAATGAAAATATTAAAAAAGAAATTATCATCTCCGAGAGTAATATTTCAACTGAATTAAAGATTTAAATCATAATATGGCAACCCCAAAAATCGTTATCATCGTGCCCTAGCTACAAATTCGAGCAATCGAGCAAAAGCTCTTCACTTCAGGTGAGTGCTCTTATATGGAAGAGTTCAAACCTTAATATAAAGCATAACACGTTAAAAAGTTTTCAGGATTCCTGCTTAAAAAAAGTTTTTGAAAATTGCTCGTATTATAAACTTATCATCATCACCTCGGGTGCAGAAACAAACTGTATGTTCCAAATTTTTCACCGATCTCTAGCATAAAAAATCTAAATAAAAACTCTCAATAAATTGCACTTTTAGTACTCACCACTAAGAGAAAAACCAGAAGAATCTTAAGAATCCCATCAACACTATCGTTGACACTCATGACTCCACAAATTTTCACGAACCGCTAATGCACCGAAAAAATATTAAGTCCCTCGAAGCACCTACACCTATAGGTATCTTCCTCGAGCAGCTGATACCGTCAAGGTCGTATCGCGAACTACTATGCTTCCGTGCAGACTACCAGGTAGTACTGACCACTGTCAAGTACCAGAGAGGCGTAATCGAGACGCTTTTGAATGGAAGAGGAAGAAGCACCGCGAGCGGGATTCGCGCTTCCCATTTCGGTACTACCTCTGGTAGTACTGGTAGTACTACAAGTTCAGATCGAACCTGCAGTTCTGCAGTAAAAGAAGGCAATGGTTGTGATGGAATATCCTAGAAATTTATCAAGCACTTATTTTTTTGGCAACTTTTTTTATATTTCTTCGTTTGCTGCTGCCTAAAATTTTTTTTTGGATTCTTGAATGCGAATCTACCTACAATTGTCAAGAAGTATACACAAGCGCTCGAAGGCTACCAACTTAACATCAGTGCTTCAGTTGATACTTTTATTTTAAATCTAATCTAGAATTGTTTGAGATCGATTTTCTCGAAATTGGAAAAGTTTAGAGCTTTCGACCAAGAGTACCATTTTTGGAAAACGATCTTCGAGAATTTCAAATACGTCGAAAAATTCACGAAAAGTCAGTGGCGTTCAAGTAGGGGAAAATTTAGTACAAAATAACCTTTTAATCTGCATCAATGGAACATACAATAAGCAGTACTAACAGTCAATAGCAGTGCAGCAGTTTCGAGCCGAGTGTCATATCCATGCCTATTTATAATTGACGGATCACTAATGATCTTGCCGATGGAATAAAGAAAGATATTCGGTCGTAAAATGAGAAATGAATTTTTCCAGCAGTTAATTCGAGTACATAAATTTATTCATTTCAGTCGGCAACATTGTAAGTAAGTATGTAATTGCTTCAATGATTGTTATGCCCCGCCACGCTACAAAACGCACACTATACTGTTAGACCACCTCAATGGTATACGGGTATCACTGCTGATAGTGATTACCGGCATTAGGTAGGTACATCTGGTACTATTGGATTACTGATCGGCTCTGAGGTGATTGAAACTTAACGTTTGGCTTTGGACAGCCAGTGTTTAACTCGGCTTTCTTTCCGCATAACATTTCTGTTTCACGCTCAGTTAATCAACACATCTTCTAGAATGAAAAGTCCTTTTTCCAACTGTTGAACTAACTCGAATGCAATACTGGATTAACCCTTCTGTAGCATTTAGGGACAGACAAAGGACCCCGCACTTTTTCTACGGCAAATGGCGTTCCGTCAAATTTTCTAAAATTTTGGTATAATGTAGTACTCGACCTTCTGATCAAAAGTGTCCACGGCCCCAACTCAATCCTATGACTAGTTTTCGAGATACAGGGCGTTGAAGTTGAGAATTACCCACTTTTACTACGCCCGCATCTCGGAACAGAATCGAATGAACTTCAATTTTTCTCAAGAAACATTTCATTCCATCTCCAGGGAGCAACCATATAGAGGAATATGACCGAAAATCATCCATAATTTAATGCATGCCTGATTTTGAAAGAATAAAATATGTCAGTTTCAGAGCGAGAACGTTCACAAAATGAACTATTACACTAGATATATTGTTGTTACATCGAAAACGTCTGAAATACCCAGAATTTATACTGGGTGATCCATTATTATAGAAACTATTCTCAAGGAGGGTTAAATGGACACCCTGTATTTATGGGTTGACTCAAGGTGTTTGTTTAATTTTTTTTAGAACATATCATCATGGACTTCAAAGAATACAGGGTGATTAAGTCATGAAATGAACTTTGAACCTCACGAAAATACCCAAAAACCATCTTTTTTTTTCATCACCCTGTATTTCAAGATTAACTCCGACGAGGTGGGAGTTTTCTTTCACCACTGTACCTGATATAAAAACATCAATACGACTGAGAGTTTTTATCCACTTCCTATGACCAGATTTTTTGTTATGCTGGAATAAGAATAGAATAACATACCTAAATAAATAATTTTCATATTACATTAAAAAAAAATCTGCTCATAGGAAGTGTATAAAAACTGTCGGTCGTATTGATGTTTTCATATCAAGTACAATGGTGAAAGAAAACTCCCACCTCATCGGAGTTAATCTTGAAATACAGGGTGATGAAAAAAAAAAAGGTGGTTTTTGGGTATTTTCGTGAGGTTCAAAGTTCATTTCATGACTGAATCACCCTATATTCTTTGAAGTCCATGATGATATGTTCTAAAAAAATTAAACAAACACCTTGAATCAACCCATAAATACAGGGTGTCCATTTAACCCTCCTTGAGAATAGTTTCTATAATAATGGATCACCCAGTATAAATTCTGGGTATTTCAGACGTTTTCGATGTAACAACAATATATCTAGTGTAATAGTTCATTTTGTGAACGTTCTCGCTCTGAAACTGACATATTTTATTCTTTCAAAATCAGGCATGCATTAAATTATGGATGACCCTGTATTCGTAACGATTTTCGGTCATATTCCTCTATATGGTTGCTCCTTGGGGATGTAATGAAATGTTTCTTGAGAAAAATTGAAGTTCATTCGATTCTGTTCCGAGATACGGGCGTAGTAAAAGTGGGTAATTCTCAACTTCAACGCCCTGTATCTCGAAAACTAGTCATAGGATTGAGTTGGGGCCATGGACACTTTTGATCAGAAGGTCGAATACTACATTATACCAAAATTTTAGAAAATTTGACGGAACGCCATTTGCCATAGAAAAAGTGCGGGGTCCTTTGTTAATGATTCTTTTGGTTCAGACAACTTCAATAGCATGCGAATAACTCAACAAACTCTGAGTTAAAAACAGAGCAATAGAAGATTATCATCATGATCAGTGTGACAAGAAAAACATCGGACAAACTCTTTTTCATTTAACTTTATTAAACAGAGAAATTGAACAAAACAATAACAAATAATAATATCTTGAATATTATTTGTTAATAATATATCTAAGCCGTTTCGAAGTGACTTCCTTTGGCGGCGATACACAGCTTCAGACGCTTCTTGAAATTTTCGGCAATGGGCCGCAGCTCCTCGGGCGTTAATCTGTTCCATTCCCGGCGCAGAGATTGCTTCAGCGACTCAAAATTTTTGTGTTTTTTAGCACAAGCCCTGTGGTCTAAAATCGACCACACGCTGTAGTCCATTGGGTTGAGATCCGGTGAGTAGGGCGGCCATTCTGCAGATGAGATGAAACAAGGAAAATGGGTCTTACACCATTCTTGTGTCATTTTCGCTCTGTGAGCCGGAGCGGAGTCCTGTTGAAAGGTCCAATGCGTATCGCCGAAGTGCTGCTTGGCCCACGGAAGTAGTACGGCCTCGAGGATGTCGCAGCGGTAGACTTCTTGATTGATTTTGACCCCTTGATCCACGAAAACTAAGGGAGTTTTACCACTGCCGCAAATTCCTCCTCAGACCATGACGGATTGCGGATTTTGACGGTGTTCGACGATGGCCGATGTACCGGGAGCCTCTACGGACCAGACTCTGTCGTTTTGGTGGTTGTGGGATTGTTCTACGGTGAAAAGCTTCTCGTCTGTAAAGAGAATTCGCTCCCATTGCTAACCGGCGGCGAGACGAAGGAGTTGGCGGCACCTTTGGAGTCGTACGCGCTTGTTTTCCTCCGTGAGGAGTTGAACTTTTTGGATCTTGTATGGCTTGAAGTTGAGCTCCTTTTTGGCAATTTGACGGACTGATTCGCGGTTGATACCGGTCTCACAGGCTATTTTCCTCATGGACACACACGGATTTCGATTGACTCGCTTCTTGGCGATGTTGCGATTGCTAGGTTTATTGACAGTGCGTTTTCTACCACTTCGTGGACGAAGACCATCATGGCCAAGCTCCTTGAAACGACGAATTGCATCGGACACGGTTTGTCTAGGCACTTTGAGCAAACGAACAATTTCGCATTGACGCCCTCCTTGACGAAACAGCTCCAAAATCGCACTACGTTTGTTTGACATTCTAAAACTCTGTGAAATGAAATTATATCAAACTGAAAATTCACATATTAGTACAGGAAAGTGTAGAGAAACCAAGAAAATAGAAATAATTTGGCTGCGCTGAAATACTTTTGTTCCAGACCACAGCAAAATTTGTCCGAAGTTTTCCTTGTCACCTTGTAATTGACAAATCGAGGCATTCTCTAAGTTGTAATAAGTAAAATAGAAAGTGATTTCTTAAAAAAAATGACACTGTTAACTTAACTTTTCAACTCAGAAAGGTCACAGCTCACTGGATCTCGAATTTTACGAACGCTCGTTACATGTCGCTTGCATTCTCCCATTTCAGTGTCTTCTGTAGGTACTAATTTATACAAATTACTCGGATGTCTTCAGGAACGTGCCAAGTAGAACGGTTTTCCGTTGCATCGTCAGTTTTTCCGCACGATATAATCGAATTAACCCAGAAATTGACCAGAGTACCATTGCGTGTAGGTACTCGCGATATTCAAACATTTTTCTGAAAAAGCGGGTTCTAGTTCGCACCACTTCAGATGTTTATTTGTATTCGTTTCGTCTGCGTTATGCTCATGTTTATTAATAAATATTTTAATTATACGCTGGATTCACCGTAACGGAATCATCAATGGATTACGGATAATTACGAAATTGTTGTTTGGCTTGTGCACAAGAATGCTAACGTAAAAATATATCATGATGTATGTTCTCTCATTCTCCTAACTGTATTGTTCGTATCAAATATAGGTAATTTATATTCATCGCTGATCACACTTGATGCAACTAAGAACTGTGATGATAATATGAACTTCCAACTTCGCATATTTGAACACATCTCAGAAATTTATAGAATTGTTCGTTGTATTGTACAGGGTCGATGATCACTGAGAGCATCCCGAGAACCATAAGGGTTAGAGAAAAAATGTTCAAGGACTCCCGATCTCTTTTTTCAAAATAATCAATTGCCAGCAAACAGATCCGAGATATTTGAATTGGTTCTCGAGTTACAGGGCGTTTCTGAAAAATTGCTGTTTCAAATATTTCGCTATATCTCGTTTTCTGTTGGAGATATCACGAAAATTCCAAAGAGTTTTGTTTTGTAATTTCTATTGCCTATTCGCTGCTTGCATCTGATTCGGAAAATTATTCGCCGTTCAAGAACTTGAGAGAAAAGTTTGTGTTTTTTAAATGGGACACCCTATATTTTTCATCAGAGTATCATCCTGTAACCGGTTTTTCGAAAATCTTATCCGTTTCAAAGATATTGAGTTTTTCGTCTTCACTTGAATTGGGACAACCTGTATATGAAGATTTTTCTTTAATTTGGAGATATTTTATTTTTATTTTTTTGTCTAGATTGTTTTTTTTAATAAACTGATG
This sequence comes from Adalia decempunctata, assembly GCA_951802165.1. NCBI lineage: Eukaryota > Metazoa > Arthropoda > Insecta > Coleoptera > Coccinellidae > Adalia > Adalia decempunctata. The sequence goes on along the minus strand of OX637695.1, from coordinate 1,037,708 downwards.
ACTTGAATGAAAGAGATATCATAGAAGAATACGATATTTCCTGAAAATTTCGATTCTATGAAATGAAAAACTCCTTTTGTAAATAAATATATTCCATCTAATTCAAAATTTAATTTGTCTTGTGTGAAGTGAATAATTTTAACCAAATGATTATCTTGAAAAGAAGAAATCATCAACATTTACTGTAGATTTTTTTCAGAATTCATTCGTATTATAGTTTTTATTCGATTAATATTAGTTTTTCATAGAATAGAGAATAAAATATCTCCAAATGAAAGAAAAATCTTTATATACAGGCTGTCCCAATTCAAGTGAAAACAAAATACTCAAGATCTTTGAAACGAATGAGATTTTCGAGAAACCGGTTACAGGGTGATACTCTGTGAATCTGCAGCTAAGAAGCAATGATGAAAAAAATAGGGTGTCCCATTTAAAAAACACAAACTTTTCTCTCTAGCACTTGAACGGCGAATAATTGTCCAGATCAGATGCAAGCAGCGTATAGGTATTAGAAATTACAAAAGAAAACCTTTTGCCTTTTGGAATTTTCGTGATATCTCCAACAGAAAACGAGATATAGCAAAATATTTGAAACGGCAATTTTTCAGAAACGCCCTGTAACTCGAGAACCAATTCAGATATCTCGGATCTGTTTGCTGGCAATTAATTATTTTGAAAAAAGAGATCAGGAGTCCTTGAACATTTTTTCTCTAACCCTTATGGTTCTCGAGATGCTCTCAGTGATCATCGAAATCTTTTTTCTCTAACATTCTTGATGATGACCTTCTATTGCTTTGTTTTTACAAACTACTTTAATTTGGGTTTATTGATACGGTTTTCAATTTTCTTAACTAGGATTATCATTAAGAAAATTCATTTACAAACCACTTTGATTTGTAGAGTTATTTGCATGCGTTTGATGTTATAGGCGAGGTTATAGGATCCAAAAGAATCATTAAAAAATTTGTCTGTCCTGTAATGGGGTTTTCTCGTAGAAACCTTACCTCGAGCGCCAGCTATTCTTTTTGCTTATAAGGTAGAATAGCAAACCTGCCAGGATAGCTGCTTAGCCGGAGACAGAGTTCGGTTGTATCTAGGGTGTTAGCGATAACTGAGAAATCGAAAATAGAGCAATTCACACAATTTATTCAAACGGTTGAAATAGTGATACAAATGCAATAATGTCAAGAAAATACCAAATATGCAATAATAAGAAAATATCAAATATTCACCAATATCAAGAAAACATCAAATATGCATTAATCCCAACATACATAGTATATCAAATATACACAGGTAAAGAAAAATGGTTCAGATTTGCCTGACTGCGAGCATGCATTCAAAAGAAATATTTCACGGTACGAGTCAGCCAGAATAGCAGGGGGGGGGGGGATTTGAATTAAACGGAGAATTTAAATCTACAGTTGAAAAATGTGAGACGGATATGAAAATGTACAGTGCTTACTTTTTGTCCGATATTCTTTCAGTCCGGAAACTCAAAAGAGTTATATTGTCTACTTAGCTTGTTTCACGTCTAGAAAGGTCGGGTTTGGCCAGGTTAAATATAAATGGTCAAACAGGACGCACTGAACTAGGGGCGCGAAGGATCGGTACCGACTCGGAATTCGACTGCACGTTCTATAGCATTGGTTTGCATGGGCCCTCCGGTCTGACTATGAGATTACTCTCCATAAAGGACAGACACTAATCGAGCACCGACTTACTCGGATAAACGTACTATACGGAGTCTTGTACGAGTAAAGGAAGGTTTAATACGGATCTCGACGTAACAGCTATTTTGATAGACTCAACGAAGATACAGAAAAATAGGGCTGAAATGAATTGGATCGGTACTTACGATTTCGGTGCACTAATACTCACTCGGTAAAGAAAAAAAAATCAGAAATTACTACTAGCAGCAAATGACGGAAAGTCGGCTGTTGCTGACTACTGAAATCGCTAAACTTTTAAATCGGAAAGGATTAATTCGAAACGCAAAAGCAAAGAAAAGTACTCTACTGAAGCCGAAGCAAAAGTGAATAATGGATGACAGATGAGGGGAAAATCGCTTTTTATAATATCCCTGAGGGGGGCGGAAACGGCAGGCGCAGAAATGTTACTTTTCTAGAAAAGTACTCCGGTAAAAACTTCTTCGAATCTGGCTTATCGTACGTATGAACTAGAAAAACGGCGTTATCTACATTCTACGTGGTTCTTATGACTCTTTTTACTATGTTCTCTGCATGTAAAACAATATCGAACGGACCATATTCGATCATCTCGGTTTAATTCTGAACGGAAATGAAATGCAGGAATTTGAAATAAAAATCCGGAAAAATTAATTTAAAATGAAGGCCAATTTCATGATCAGAAAATCGGACTCCATTACAGTCCCTTTGTGCTTAAAAAAGGTAATCTAGTATTCCATTCGAGTTAGTTCAACAGTTGGAAACTTCTAGTCTAGTCCCATTTACCCGGATCAATGAGTTTGATTCCGATTCTGGACCTGTGAAAGTGGAACGAATTCATTCAGTTTCTTTTTGGCGAAACCTCAAATATTCCGACCTAACTGTATAACTTATAAATACATAAATGGAATAACCACCATGCCTGATTGTGGTCGAGATATAAGAATGCTAAGTGTGTTTACGATGATGCCGTGAAATACTGAGGCCCAGTTTTCACCTGGACCGAAGTTGTGTTTTGCTTAGTTAAATAAGAATTAAATTATATGATGGAATAACTCGGTGTTACACAGAAAGATAGTTTTTATGATGAAGATGACGTTAATATCAAAGCTTACAGTGACTCCCATTTTTTTCTAAAACTGCAGTTCATTTCTTTTCCATTTCTGCATAAGAGGAAAGTGGAGGGATTCCAACTGTAACATATCTGAATTTCCTACCCTGCAATAAAATAAAATGCACCGTTGCCAGACTCCATGGCTTCCAACTAGGCAACGTCTATTGTCGAAACGTGGAACTACGTTGAATGAACTTATTTGATATTATTTTATAATTCTATGAATGATGAATATTAGTACGACTTCAAGCAATACTTCAGGCAATTCGCATCTTTATAAATAGGAGATTTTAATCATATCAAAGATCCACCAAGAAGTAAACTCGTTCTTCTGTGACCATCGAAGAAATACGATTCTGTGGAAGAAAAACTAACCTCCGAAACGACAACGAATGGAAGGGCCCTCTTTTACTTCATTTTCACTCGGCTGCGGTCTGTTTTCACTTTCATATTCTGGTTCACAATAGCGTTTCTTTGGAAATGGAGTTCCTCTTCTAGGAATCCGCCATTTTAGTATATTTTAAAGACGCTTCTTTGTTATCTGGTATGTACATTTAAATAACTTTGTTTCATTTCACAGGATTTAATCTCATGTAAGCTTATTCTATCTGATTATTGCATTTCTATTGAATATTGTGGAACTCTGTTCTGCTACCAACCCATTTGGAATATTCTTATACTGTTCGAAAGGCCTACTGCACATTTAACTATTTACTCGACATTATGGTATACGCATTGGAGTTGTTGCTTTTAGTATAATATTTCACGTACAGGGGAAACATGGTTTGGAGGTCTAAGGTAAACTATTTACATCGCCTGTGCCTAAGGAAAACATCCTCCCTAGCATCGTGGAGGAGACTTCCCTCTGAGAGTTCTGTAGACGAACTTCCTCAGTAAAACAAGCCTTGGTCATTGGCCTTGGTGAGCCGGGCATCCTAGGCCGGATTGCTTCGTCCCGGGTCCACCGTTCATCAGTCAACAGGAAATCTAAAGAGTTTATTGTCCACTTCCAAACCAACGCGAATAGAATCACACACACACACACTTGGAAGGAAGGATTCTTACACATGGAACTGTAAAAGCTCTGCGCAACAATAAAGTGAAACACTCTATATGCCTATAACCTTTGGATGTATTGGATTCTGCTTTTTATCATAATTGTGCCAGTAATAACCTCACCGGAGTATAGGAAGCTCCATATTGTACATATCACCAGTGCTCGTCTTATTAATAATTGTTCTATGGATTGTAAACGTATCATCTGTAATGCTAGAAGGTTTTTTGCTTTGAGTTTCAATTGATTCTCGTTCGTTTTTCCTTCATATAGCTGTGGTTCTTCGAACTATGGCGCTGGACGAATAAAGGCTCTTTGGCTCTTGTTCCATCTTTATATCCAATCTTGTGTATTATTTATCTATTTTACCTCATTATTTCCCATCCTATATTTCACTAATCTGAGTTATTACGAATCTGAATTACTACGACATAACATAGAGTTCTACCAATCTAGACGATCACATCACAAGCCAAAAATATAAGTATAAACCCCCCTTTAACGTAATTCTACCCTCATCTCTTCAGAGCAGGGTTGCCCCTTTTCTCTTTTTCATAATGTTCCTAGGATTTACAAACATGTTACACAATGAAAGGTCTTATTTTTACATTCAAATAAAAATGCCATTTTTGTAACAATTTAATTGAAAGGAAGAACAGTGAATCTACAACATTGTTGATTAAAATCCAGTATTGGTTGGATCAAATCAAAAGATCAGAGAGAATCAGAGGGTCTAGTGCTATCTTAACATATACAGGGTGAGCAAACCCTCCGAATCAAGGTTTTTTTAGAAACTCTTCATCCTTGCAATTATGCAATTTCTTGAAAAAAAAAGACACCTACTGAAGTACTGTTCGTGTTCTGCGTTCCAAGTGAATAGCCAGGAATCGTGGGAGGATCTGTAGAAACGAGATTTTCTGTACCAGTTTCATGCGGAACTCACCTCATTGTGGTGAGGTTGATTCAGATCTGCGACACCGACAAAAATCGAAATGTCGGCAGCAAACGTACAGTTACGGCCTATCGGATAAATGTTGTTCTAATTGTCGATGTCGGTACTTTTTGCTGGCCTACTGAATTAAATCGCCAGTTTTCGATTGAGACAGTTATCTTCGTGTACACCTTCATCGGCTTTCACTGATCTAGTTGGATCGCGAGATGAACCATATTTGCAAATATTTGGTTGAGGCGTAGCCTCGTCGAAGAACAGCCAGAACAGCCTCAAGAGGGATGTGAAGGGACATTTTTGGATTGTGTCGGGTGTTTTTTAAAGTGATAGAACTTCACATTGAAATGAAACACATTTAAATTAAGATTGAAGCCAATTTTTTTGTTTGGAAGATAATTTTCTCTATTTCATTATCATAATGAGTTCATTACAGTACTAAAAACAGTGCTGTAATGAATTCATTACAGCATCGTTTTTAGTAACATTTTTCTTTTTGTGGTTGTCAGCAATGACTTCCGATCCTTTTAAATTTCAGCAGACGTCAATTTGGAAATGTCAATTTTCGTATTTCCTAACATTCACACCAACTGCCAAGATACAATATGAAAGTCACTAGGACCTATTATTTGAATTTTTTCATTGAATTTCACAAAATTTGAGTGAAATAGAGAAAATATCGTCTAATACTCGTTGCAGAATGCAATTCCAATACTCATGCGTTCGAAAACTCGCTCCTTCGTCGCTCGTTTTCGAGTTTCGCATTCGTATTGGAATAGGAGCCCATTCTGCAACTAGTTTTAGAATATACTATTCTGTCATTTATGTTTTGAGGATAATCACCACCGGAGTTGCTGGTTTCACTTATTCGAGGGCGTAGATTAAGAATATGCAATCAGACCTCGAATTAGTAAATACAGTGTGACAAGAAAAACCTCGGACAAACTCTTTTTCATTCAACTTTATTAAACAGAAGAAACTGAACAAAACAACAAATAATAATAGCTTGAACATTTGTTAATAATATATCTAAGCCGTTTCGAAGTGGCTTCCTTTGGCGGCGATACATAGCTTCAGGCGCTTCTTGAAATTTTCGGCAATGGGCTGCAGATCCTCGGGCGTTAATCGGTTCCATTCCCGGCGCAGAGATTGCTTCAGCGACTCCAAATTTCTGTGTTTTTCAGCACAAGCCCTGTGCTCCAAAATCGACCATACGCTGTAGTCCATTGGGTTGAGATCCGGTGAGTGGGGCGGCCATGATGCAGATGAGATGAAACAAGGAAAATGGTCTTACACCATTCTGGAGTCATTTTCGTTCTGTGCGCCGGAGCGGAGTCCTGTTGAAAGGTCCAATGCGTATCGCCGAAGTGCTGCTTGGCCCACGGAAGTACTTCGGCCTCGAGGATGTCGCAGCGGTAGACCTCTTGATTGATTTTGACCCCTTGATCCACGAAAACTAAGGGAGTTTTACCACTGCCGCGAATTCCGCCCCAGACCATGACGGATTGCGGATTTTGACGGTGTTCGACGATGGCCGATGTACCGGGAGCCTCTACGGAACAGACTCTGACGTTTTGGTGGTTGTGGGATTGTTCTACGGTGAAAAGCTTCTCGTCTGTGAAGAGAATTCGCTCCCATTGCTAACCGGCGGCGAGACCAAGGAGTTGGCGGCACCTTTGGAGTCGTACGCGCTTGTTTTCCTCCGTGAGGAGTTGAACTTTTTGGAGCTTGTATGGCTTGAGGTTGAGCTCTTTTTTGGCAATTTGACGGACTGATTCGCGGTTGATACCGATCTCACAGGCTTTTTTCCTCATGGAAACCCATGGTTTTCGATTGACTCGCTTCTTGACGATGTTGCGGTTGCTAGGTGTATTGACAGTGCGTTTTCTACCACTTCCTGGACGACAACCATCCTTGAAACGACGAATTGCATCGGACACGGTTTGTCGAAGCACATTGAGCAAACGAACAATTTCGCATTGACGCCTACCTTGACGAAACAGCTCCAAAATCGCACTACGTTTGTTTGACATTCTAAAACTCTGTGAAATGAAATTATATCAAACTGAAAATTCACATATTAGTACAGGAAAGTGTAGAGAAACCAAAAAAATTATTTGGCTGCGCTGAAATACTTTTGTTCCAGACCACAGCAAAATTTGTCCGAAGTTTTTCTTGTCACCTTATGTACAGTAACTTTGGTGGCTATCTGAGAACATGATATTTCGGCAAAATGTCCATATTTCGGAAAAATTACCCGTATTTTTAGAAAAAAACATCTCTCGGATCAGTGTCAAAGTTGCTGGATTCACTATTTCGAGGGCGTAGATTAAGAATATGCAATCAGATATTTTTTATATAATATAGTTTTCGAGAAATTACCTTTATGGTAAAAATGGTTAAAAATCCAACGTAAATTTTCCGCAAAAAGTTGAAAATTTCCTAAAGTATCAAACCTAGGAAGATTTGTAATCTACGACCTCGACTTAGTAAATACAGCAACTTTGGTCACTTGTTAATCCATCTTGTGAAATGATCCATCTTGTGAAAAGATCCATCTTGTAGGTAGATTTGCATTCGCTAGTCCAAGAAACTAAAGAAAAATATTTTTGTCCTCTGTCAAAAAATTAGTTATCACAGTTTTGAAATCAGAAAATGTGAAAACATTACTTACCTGACGAATAAGATTAATCTTTTTCCAGAGGAAATTCAAATTTCCTTAGATACTTCTTTCCCCCCTACATATAATTAAAATACGTATTCAATACAAACAAAACTTAGTTCATTTTTTCAACTTTTTTCTACATGATTCTGTACCTAAATTTCATATTTCGAATATACAGGGTGTTTCACCATAAACTGGACAAACGTATATAGCCGTGTAGATGACACCGAGGAAGTCATTTTTGCCTTATGACATACAGGGTGTCCGGGGAATAACTGTACATACTCATACCAGAGATAGAGTTGGACTAGCTGATTACGAATTGACTATAAAAAATTAATTTCTGAAAAGATATCAATTATTCCATTATTCCAGGGCCGGACTCATTAATCTTCATTTAAAGTGTTCAGGGTAAAAAAACACTTTGTATTTCGAATTACAAATAATTGATTCGCTTTTTAGAAAGAAGCTAAATTATGCTTCAATTTGTGGTATCGCTCAAAGTTGTCACATCAACAATTATTTTTTTCTGAATTTCTTAATTTGGATAAAGTTCGAAAATTCTACACCACAAATCAATTAAGCCCTCAAAAATACTAAGATGTGACCAGAAACCGTTATTTCAAATGTCACGCATAACTCACCACAATCATCAGAATATTGCTCAAAGTTGACATCAAACACCCTGTATCTCGCTAATGCGTCGAAAACGGGGTATATGTCAAGAGGCAAAAATGACTTTCTAGGTGTCATCTACACGGCTATATATGTTTGTCCAGTTTATGGTGAAACACCCTCTATATGTTTGTCCTGTTTATGATGAAACACCCTGTATAAACGTCTCCTCAAGTCCTCAAATATTAATGATATTGAATTAATTATTCTCCTTTCGAAATATATGTAGGAATGTTTTTGAGGATATAAAAATAAGATTTCAAAGAAATTATTTATTCGCAATAACAAGAATACAATAAATGAAAGAGCCGCAATACAAAGTCAGATCACATGCGTCAAGGAATTCTTTGATCTTTGATTTCTTTCCACACAGTTATTGAGAATATTCTGCTCAATTTGTTGCCAAAGTTGTGGTAACAGATTATGGAGCTGTTGAAGCATTTCCAGCTGTGGTCTATGGTCATCTAGGCTTCTTTGCCATTGGTCCCTAAGCCTGCTCTATGGGGTTTAGATCAGGGGATCTTGGAGGTGATGCTAGATGTAGAATACCCTGTTTTTCTTCAGTAGTAAGTTATCACCTTGTGAGATTTATGTGGCAGTGCATTATCATCCAGAAAAATGAAATTTTCGTGAATCCTTCTACGTTGATTTAATTGAAAATAAATTAAGATGATATGAAAAATAAACATCTTTGAAACTCATCAACATCCTTAAATCATTCCATCTGAAGCAAATCGTTTTGCTCGCGTCAATCTTCCATAACAACCTCACGAGTATCGGTAAATATTCGTATCCAAGCCCAGATTGACCATGTGGTTGTCAATCCAATCGCTGAAAAGTCCCACGTTCACGTACACACCCGGTGTATTCCTCAGTCCGCACTTCAAACCCCAAGACACTATTCCCACTTGCTCGTAGCGGTCCTCTTCGTTGGGTATGGGGCAAACTAGTGGACTCCCGCCGTCTCCTTTACAAGTGTCCTTATCCTCCTCCCCACCCGCGCAGATAAAGCTTTCGTCCAACGAGAAAAAAGGACCTAGGCGTGTTTGGAGGGCTTTAGAGCATCTCCCTGCGGATAAGGATGAATATGGTCAACAAAAAAAATAGCGAAAGAAAAAAAGGATATAAAAAGGGATAAAATAAAGGATGTGGAGATAGAGTAAGGAGGAAGATGTTTGATATTGGAAAGAATGATTCGAACCAAAAATAATGAGAGAGAAAAAAAAGATGAAGAAAGGGACAAAATAAAGGATGTGCGTGAAGAAGAAATATAATGAAATACAGATAAACTAGACTATATAGAAAACAATAATGGGAATGTCGAATCTGAAAGAGAAAGATTCAAAGGAACAATAACGATGAAAATTTTCAACATTACGAATAACGAAAGAAAAAAAGAGATAAAGAAAATTACCAATAAAGTAATGTGTTTTGTGTTTAAGGTGGAAATATAGGAAATTCAGAGAAGATAATAAGAAATATGACGAAAATACACTGCGCAAAATAATTAACGCACATTATGGAAATCTCAAATTTATTCTACAACTGAAGGTGTTCTCAATGATAATTATTTTTATCAGAATTATGCATGCATATGTTATCCACCGTCAACGTTTTTCTTCAATACAGATGTTTTCCCCCAGCAGGAATAAAAAAAGATGATATCATATTTTGAATGTATTGGCTGCATTCTAAAATCAGTTGTTCTCGATCAATTCTAGTGATCATTAGTTTTTCTTTCGTTTGATTTTCTACACTCGATCGCTATGCAACGCGAAACACGCAATTTGACCAAAGAGGAATGTGCCCAAGCGGTAGTTTTGCGAGAAGAAGGGTGGACATACACAAGAATTGCAGAAAGGTTACAAGAAAAATCCAAATGAGACGAGGTGTACGGCAGGGAGATACAATGTCACCAAAATTATTTACATTGGCCTTGGAAGACGTGTTCAAAGAAATAAACTGGCAAGACAAAGGTATAAAGATAGATGGTGAATATCTTAATCATCTACGATTTGCTGATGATATAGTGTTGATTGCATCCAGTGAGGAAGAACTGAAAGAAATGTTGGAAGACCTAAATAACAAATCCAAGGATATCGGTTTGAAAATGAACATCTCAAAAACAAAATACATGACCAACAAAACCACAAATGATAGTTACATACTAAAAATAAGCAATGATGTCATAGAAAGAACAGAATCGTATATTTATTTAGGTCAAAAACTAACACTATCAAAAGAAAATCTCAAAGCCGATCTAGCGAGAAGAATATCATCAGCTTGGTCGGCGTTCGGCAAACTTCGTAATATCTTAACATCGAGAATACCAAACACCTTGAAAGCACGCACATTTGACCAATGTATTCTCCCTGTCCTTACATACGGAACAGAAACTTGGGCACTGAATAAAGAAATTCTACACAAACTCCAGGTCACTCAAAGATCCATGGAGAGACGAATGCTTGGTGTAAGTCTACGAGACCATATACGAAATGAAGAAATACGTAGGCAATCTCGGGTGACAGACGTAGTCACCCGAATGTGTAAACTGAAGTGGAGTTGGGCTGGTCACTTAGCCAGAGTGTCAGACAATCGCTGGACTCGCAGAATTGTGGAATGGCGGCCACGCAGCAATTCGAGAAGTAGAGGGCGACCACAAACAAGATGGACTGATGATATAAAAAGACTTCTGGGCACAAACTGGGGACAGCAAGCTCAAAAACGGGAAGCTTGGAAGAAGTTGGAAGAAAAATGTATAGAGAGATGGACAAAACTAAGGGAGGCTTAATTCGACAATGGGTTATTAGCTGTGAATGATGATGCAGAAAGGTTTGGAGTTTCCCATACAAGTGTGTCCAGAATGTTGCAGCGATTCAGGGAGACCGGTATGAATCTCCCAAGACCAGGACCGGGTAGACCACGGGTAACAACTGCCATTCAAGAACGTTACTTGAGAGTTTCTTCGTTGAGACAACGGTTTGCAACCGCTCGCCTCCTTCAAAATCAGCTTGAGCAAACTCATGAGGTGCAAATTAGCACTCAGACAATAAGAAATCGCCTCAGAGAATATGATTTAAGGCCTCGTGTCGCGGCAAGAGGCCCAGCTCTTACCCCAGCCCATCGAATTCGAAAGGCGCGTTTGGATTTTGCGAGAGAGCATATCCATTGGGAAGGGGCCGATTGGGAAAGAGTTCTCTTCACAGATGAGTCTAGATTCTGCCTCTACCATTGTGATCGACGTTCCCTTGTATACAGACGTCCACATGAAAGATATGCTCAGTGCAATTTCCTGAATACTGCTGGTTTCGGGGGAGGATCGATTATGGTATGGGGTGGAATATCTTTGATTGCTCCCACAGACCTAGTGGTCGTTGATAATGGATCTAAGAATGCTGATAAGTATATAAGGAACATTCTTGAAGAGCATGTAGTGCCATTTGCCCCATACATTGGTAAAAATTTCATTTTTATGGACGATAATGCCAGACCCCATCGTGCGCGCATCGTTCAGGAGTACCTTGAAGAGGTTGAAGTCTCTCGAATAGAATGACCAGCAAGAAGTCCAGATCTCAATCCGATTGAGCAGGTTTGGGACAACCTCAATAGAAGGCTGAGAAGTTCAGAAAATCATCCAGCTACTCTTAATGACTTAGGAATCCAACTCGGAGAAATCTGGGAAGGATTAGATCAGAACATTTTAAGATCACTCATTTTGAGTATGAACCGTCGTTGCCGAGCTGTAATTAACGCAAGGGGTGGAAATACCAAGTATTAAATCACAGCATTTCAGTATTTTGAAAATTGTTCATTTCTCTTCTTTCACATAAGATTCGGTGAAATCCTGAATTTTTCTTCCATTTAATGTGTCTTGTTTCGTTCAAAACCTTCCCGAGAGAACATAAAAAATAAGTTATAAAGTCAATGTAGAGTTAACTTTCATTAAAATTGAGATTTTCAAAATGTGCGTTAATTTTTTTGCGCAGTGTAATTGATTTTCGTCCTTGTTAGGACTCATCAGGAAGAAATCTCCTGAATCTATTGGATCAAAATCGAAAAGTTCACAACACTTGGCTTCAAAGAATGTTGAAAAATGCGAAAATATAACAAAACTCACCTCTCTCGATCAAGGGTAGATCGGTTTTCTTCAGGGTGCTCTGGTAGTTTCCTTGATAGTAGGAATTTTTGCCCCAACCTGAAGCGGTGCATTGGACGTTGCCGTACTGAACGTTTGAGGGTGGAACGCATACCACCCCAACAGTATGTGAAAGTTTGAATGATTCTTCAACTACTAACAGAGCAATGTCGTTCTTCACTGTGATAGGGTCGAACTGTTGATGGACAATCAACTGGAAATGGAAAAGAAGGTTGTAACATATCTGAATTTCCTACCCTACAATAAAATAAAATGCACCGTTGCCAGACTACTCCATGGCTTCCAACTTTGCAACGTCTATTGTCGAAACGTGGAACCACGTTGAATGAACTTATTTGATATTATTTTATAATTCTATGAATGATGAATATTGGTACGACTTCAAGCAATACTTTAGGCAATTCGCATCTTTATAAATAGGAGATTTTAATCATATCGAAGATCCACCACGAAGTAAACTCGTTCTTCTGTGACCATCGAAGAAATATTCTGTGGAAGAAAAACTAACTTACGAAACGACAACTTCACTTTCACTGTGCGGCTGCTGTTATCCATGGGTTTTCACTTTTATTCTGGTTCACAAAAGTGTTCCTTTGAAATGGGGTTCCTCTTCTAGGAATCCGCCATTTTAGTATATTTTAAAGACGCTTCTTTGTTATCTGGTATGTACACGGTCCCCAGTTAAATAACTCTGTTTCATTTCACAGGATTTAATCTCATGTAAGCTTGTTCTATTTTATTATTGCATTTCTATTGAATATTGTGGCACTCTGTTCTGCTACCAACCCACTTGGAATATTCTTATACTGTTCGTAAGGCCTACTGCACATTTAACTATTCACTCGACACTATGGTATAGGCATTTGGAGTTGTTGCTTTTAGTATAATATTTTTTGGAGGCCTAAGGTAAACTGTTTATATCGTCTGTGCCAAGGAAGACATCCCCCACAACAGTGGCAGTGAGACTTCCTCTGAGAGTTCTATAACGAACGTCCTCAGTAAACATAGCCTCGTCTTCGGGCCATGGCGAGCCAGGCAAGTGAAGGATTGCTTCGATCTGGTTATTTTCGTAATAACCACATAATTTACAATAAGAAATTGCATTTAATTTTTTTCCTCAGAAAGTATTCGTCGCAGGTAAAAAACTCAAGAAACCATTCTTATTGTAAATGATGTGGTAATTACGAAAATAATTTTAAATTCGGGAAAAATCATTGGCGTACCAATTTTTTCACCGAATTCATTCGGACAGAAGTCTGTACGTACGCCACTGGTGACAATTGAACATCATTTTGTATGGAAAAAAATGTGTCTTAATGCGTACTCATAACCTATCAAAACTCAAAAAAAATCGTGTACGGTGTAGAAAATAATTTCATAAAACCAATTTTCTCTTTAATTTCAACACCCCGTATCTCAGAAACAGTGCGTCAGGGACCTATAGTCCATAGGAACTTTATATCATAAAATCATCTGAGGATTAAGTTCCCGATTACGATCCCTTATTCTGAAACACCCTGTATAGCGAGAAATAGTTCCTGCTTTACCTACATATTCACAAATTTTATAGTTCAGCTATTTTCTACCTATCATAGAGGCCTTTTTTTGAAACACTCTGTATATTCATTGGAAGAATGTATTGAAGAATATTTGCTGGAAATGTGAGTGTCCAAAGAAATAATGCATGAGTTTCCCTAATAATTAAACAAATTAAAATTACAGAGCCACATCCAGAATTATTTTCGAATTTATGCCTTTTTTTGGCAAATCTCATCTGATAAAATTGGGGATAACTCGGAAACGGAGCGTTTTATGCAAAAGACTTAGTAATACTTTTACTTTCCGAAATTATCGAATCTTTCAAAAATACACTGCACAAACAAATTAACGCACATTCTGAAAATCTCAATTTTAATGAAAGTTAACTCTACATTGACTTTATAACTTATTTTTATGTTCTCTCGGGGAGGTTTTGAACGAAACAAGACACATTAAATGGAAGAAAAATTCAGGATTTCACCGAATCTTATGTGAAAGAAGAGAAATGAACAATTTTCAAAATACTGAAATGCTGATAAGTGATTTAATACTTGGTATTTCCACCCCTTGCGCTAATTACAGCTCGGCAACGACGGTTCATACTCAAAATGAGTGATCTTAAAATGTTCTGATCTAATCCTTCCCAGATTTCTCCGAGTTGGATTCCTAAGTCATTAAGAGTAGCTGGATGATTTTCTGAACTTCTCAGACTTCTATTGAGGTTGTCCCAAACCTGCTCAATCGGATTGAGATCTGGACTTCTTGCTGGCCATTCCATTCGAGAGACTTCAACCTCTTCGAGGTACTCCTGAACGATGCGCGCACGATGGGGTCTGGCATTATCGTCCATAAAAATGAAATTTTCATCAATGTATGGGGCAAATGGCACTACATGCTCTTCAAGAATGTTCCTTATATACTTATCAGCATTCATAGCTCCATTATCAACGACCACTGGATCTGTGCGAGCAGTCAAAGATATTCCACCCCATACCATAATCGATCCTCCCCCGAAACCAGTAGTATTCAGGAAATTGCACTGAGCATATCTTCCATGTGGACGTCTGTATACAAGGGAACGTCGATCACAATGGTAGAGGCAGACATGGGCGTAGCCAGCTATGGGCAGGGGGGGGGGGGCAGCTGCCCCCCCCCTGAAAGAAAAAATGAATTAAATTTGCCTATTTTTTTATCCCTAAATTTTCACATTTTGAAAGACCATGGAGGATGACCATGGTTTGCCCCCCCTGTATAAATTTTGCCCCCTCCCCTGTTATAAATCCTAGCTACGCCCTTGGAGGCAGAATCTAGACTCATCTGTGAAGAGAACTCTTTCCCAATCGGCCTCTTCCCAATGGATATGCTCTCTCGCAAAATCCAAACGGGCCCTTCGATGGGCTGGGGTAAGAGCTGGCCCTCTTGCCGCGACACGAGGCTTTAAATCATATTCTCTGGGGCGATTTCGTATTGTCTGAGTGCTAATTTGCACCTCATGAGTTTGCTCAAGCTGATTTTGAAGGAGGCGAGCGGTTGCAAACCGTTGTCTCAACGAAGAAACTCTCGAGTAACGTTCTTGAATGGCAGTTGTTACCCGTGGTCTACCCTGTCCTGGTCTTCGGACATTCATACCTGTCTCCCTGAATCGCTGCAACATTCTGGACACACTTGTATGGGAAACTCCAAACATTTCTGCAATTCTTGTGTATGTCCACCCTTCTTCTCGCAAAACTACCGCTTGGGCACATTCCTCTTGGGTCAAATTGCGTGTTTCGCGTTGCATAGCGATCGAGTGTAGAAAATCAAACGAAAGAAAAACTATTGATCACTAGAATTGATCGAGAACAACTGATTTTAGAATGGAGCCAATACATTCAAAATCTGATAATATCATCTTTTTTAATTCCTGCTGGGAGAAAACATCTGTATTGAAGAAGAACGTTGAAAGTGGATAACAAATGCATGCATAATTCTGATAAAAATAATTATCATTGAGAACACCTTCAGTTGTAGAATAAATTTGAGATTTCCATAATGTTCGTTAATTTTTTTGCGCAGTGTATGAACCAATTTCTTGTTCAAGTACTCTCATAGTTTTTCTCCGTGGATTCATGAAATATGCGGCCAAAGTGTTTATTTCAGCCGAATTTTCAAAAATGGCATAAGGAAGAAAGTGTTTCGTTCGATGTAAGAAGTTGAAAAATGTACAAATAAAAGACTAGCCCTGTATAAGTCCACAATCTAGAAGAATAGGATACTGTAGATAAAATCGAGCTTCATGAATCTGGCAAAAATATATTGGAACTCACCATTTTCACATATCTATCCTGAAGGTTAGGTTCCTTGGCCTCGTCACGCCAGTTCCACTCGCCAGCCCTCACCTTAAAATTCCCCGTTTTCCCGTGCACGCAATGGGCGGCAGTCAAAGCCACCCTAGGATGGATCAGCGATCCTCCGCATTGAAAAGCGCCGTTCCTGGTGATTCCCAGCATCCAGGGAAACTCTCCCTGCTCCGCCTCGTTCTCGTCGCCCCCCAAAATCCTGGCGCTGAAGAGCGGAGACAACGAAGACCTCTTGGAAAATTCGTAGCTGCCCCCCAGGCCGTATTTGTCGGCGCCGTAGTTGCTCTGTCTGCGACGTCCGCATTCCACCCTACAACAGACCTCCAACTCGCTGGTACACGAGAAAGTTGGGCTTGTTGCCACAGTTGAACTGCCTTGTGCGAAAGACCTGGAAAATGGGATGAATCTCTGAATCGAGTGGCCTTTAAGTCGTTAAAGAGAATTTAAAATGAGTAAAAGATTCGAGAGAGACGGATAATCATCAATTGGCGACGATGGTGGGATTTAAGTAGCGTATTTCGTGTTTTTTCGGAAATTGCCGTGGCAGATCAATTTTTCTTTGGCTGGGACACCTTTTTGCGGTGTTGATATGTTGAAATTGTTTATAATATGCTTCTGGACGACTTAGATTGAATGCTCATTCTATACTATAATAAAAAGGTAAGTCTGTGGGTTCAGAAGAATCATAAAAAAAGGCAGCAAAGTTGCGATACCGTGAAGAAATTTTCAATACGATCGGAAAGAGGAAAAATCAATTCATACGAGGGTAGAATTTCGATTTTCTAGGCGATGTAGAAATATTATCAAAAAATTGGCGAAAATCTCGAAAATATCCGCCAAAAAGAGCAATTTTAAACTCGATAAAAAAAATTTTCACAGATATCCTGGCCGTGATGTGAATATACGGATCGAAAGAGGAAAAGTCAATGCAAAATAGCTTGGTATTCATATTTTCCATGATTTTCCCATTTTCTCAGGGAACTAATCAATAGGCTCTACTAGTCATGATACACTGCGCAAAAAAATTAACGCACATTATGGAAATCACAAATTTATTCTACAACTGAAGGTGTTCTCAATGATAATTATTTTTATCAGAATTATGCATGCATTTGTTATCCACTTTCAACGTTTTTCTTCAATACAGATGTTTTCTCCCAGCAGGAATAAAAAAAGATGATATCAGATTTTGAATGTATTGGCTCCATTCTAAAATCAGTTGTTCTCGATCAATTCTAGTGATCAATAGTTTTTCTTTCGTTTGATTTTCTACACTCGATCGCTATGCAACGCGAAACACGCAAATTGACCCAAGAGGAATGTGCCCAAGCGGTAGTTTTGCGAGAAGAAGGGTGGACATACACAAGAATTGCAGAAAGGTTTGGAGTTTCCCATACAAATACAAGTGTGTCCAGAATGTTGCAGCGATTCAGGGAGACAGGTATGACTGTCCGAAGACCAGGACAGGGTAGACCACGGGTAACAACTGCCATTCAAGAACGGTACTTGAGAGTTTCTTCGTTGAGACAACGGTTTGCATCCGCTCGCCTCCTTCAAAATCAGCTTGAGCAAACTCATGAGGTGCAAATTAGCACTCAGACAATAAGAAATCGGCTCAGAGAATATGATTTAAGGCCTCGTGTCGCGGCAAGAGGCCCAGCTCTTACCCCAGCCCATCGAAGGGCGCGTTTGGATTTTGCGAGAGAGCATATCCATTGGGAAGAGGCCGATTGGGAAAGAGTTCTCTTCACAGATGAGTCTAGATTCTGCCTCTACCATTGTGGTCGACGTTCCCTTGTATACATAGGTCCATGCACATGAAAGATATGCTCAGTGCAATTTCCTGAATACTACTGGTTTCGGGGGAGGATCGATTATGGTATGGGGTGGAATATCTTTGACTGCTCGCACAGAAATAGTGGTCGTTGATAATGGAGCTATGAATGCTGATAAGTATATAAGGAACATTCTTGAAGAGCATGTAGTGCCATTTGCCCCATACATTGGTGAAAATTTCATTTTTATGGACGATAATGCCAGACCCCATCGTGCGCGCATCGTTCAGGAGTACCTTGAAGAGGTTGAAGTCTCTCGAATGGAATGGCCAGCAAGAAGTACAGATCTCAATCCGATTGAGCAGGTTTGGAACAACCTCAATAGAAGGCTGAGAAGTTCAGAAAATCATCCAGCTACTCTTAATGACTTAGGAATCCAACTCGGAGAAATCTGGGAAGGATTAGATCAGAAAATTTTAAGATCACTCATTTTGAGTATGAACCGTCGTTGCCGAGCTGTAATTAACGCAAGGGGTGGAAATACCAAGTATTAAATCACTTATCAGCATTTCAGTATTTTGAAAATTGTTCATTTCTCTTTTTTCACATAAGATTCGGTGAAATCCTGAATTTTTCTTCCATTTAATGTGTCTTGTTTCGTTCAAAACCTTCCCGAGAGAACATAAAAAATAAGTTATAAAGTCAATGTAGAATTAACTTTCATTAAAATTGAGATTTTCAGAATGTGCGTTAATTTTTTTGCGCAGTGTAAATTTCATATCATAATTTTTTAGCACATGCATTTTATAAATTTTTTGTTATTGTCAATATACTTTGATCACATCAGAATTGCTACAAAGCGATCGTGAAAACATGGATAAGAATTCAATTACAGAAGCAAATAAAAATTATTCGCATTTGAGAAAAATGATAATTCTCTCATTCACAAGAACAACAGCGTAAACAATTATAAGAAAAGTCAAGTGTATTGTTGAGTATACCCCATTCGCTTTTATAATGTATACCGATTGGCCATGATTTAGGTTTATCAAGTTTTTCACTTAAAACTGAGGCTGGTTGGTACCAATGCTAATTTCTATTAACTCTTTTTCAACTTTGTTAATGGAGTTAGTTCTGTTACTGTTAAGGTTTGTTTTACTTTGCCACAGGTTTCTTAGTACTACTACATTTTCATATTGAAGTATTTCATGTTGTGCAAAAAGGTATTTGAATGTCTTCTGCGTAGGCTTATTTCTCTAGAATTTATTCATTTTTCGAACGAACTATCACAAAGTTACGGGCTATTCTGTCCATTATTTTCAGTAAAATTTCAACACTTGATCTTCCAGCCATATATAAGCGAAATATTAACAGAAAAGAAGTTTCTCCAACATTTGCCAGGTCTTTGGAATTATTGAATTCACATCATATTTTCTCCAATTCATCATTTTCCCAAAATTAATGAACATTTTGATAAATACGTAATAACTACAACGACCTCTATGTAGAAAGGACAATAACGTTGCTTAGTTATCTGATAGGAAAATGACTATAACCTATAACATTTTCAAAATATATATGGTGAAATGTGTAATTACATATCATTATTTTATAGCACTTCGTGCAGTTTATAAATTTGTTATTATTGTTGATATACTTTGATCACGCATCAGAATTGCTAAAAAACAATAGTAGAAGCATTAATTAATAAGAATTCAATAACAATCTAGAAACAAATGAAAATTATTCGTATTTGAGAAAAATGAGTATTGTCTAATTCACAGGAACAAAAGCGCAAAAAATTATAAAAAAAGTCAAATGTATTTTTGTGACCATTTCTATTGCGGATGATTTATCTTTAGTACATGCAGCCTTGTTTCTATGAAGTTCGAGTCATAAACGAATACGTACTCAACAAAAACCCTAACAAATAATGACACTCATAAAATAACAATTACCTAAGATAACATCAGGTAGACAAACGAACAAAGGTCCAGCAAACTATCTCAGATTCCCATAAATCATTCTTATGTCAAACTCCTCGAACCAAATAAATAAAAAGAATGAAAGAAATAATAAAATAAAAATACAACAACACCTTGTACTTACCTCACATCCGCTACTTCTGTCACAATATCCGATAAACCGGTGTAATTTTCGTGACACTGCCAATAAGGCATGCATATGCAAAAATCAGAAGGTTTGTCAGTGTAAATATTATTATTTATTTTTTGACAATTGATACCGCGCAAATGTGGTATCGACGAAAAAACAATAACACAAACTGCCGCCGTTATTCCGAACGTATTAGTCAAGTGTGTTCCAAACATTATTCTGTAACAAAAAATTCGGAACTACAGAACTTCAAAAAATAAATTTGAACTAAGCAACTTCAAACTTGCAGGAAGTACAGGTTAATTACATGGACACACAGAATATTTTTCTTATTTGAGTGTTCTGTGATTTACTCTATGCGCCATCAGAGAAAAACTCTTTGTCCATAGAATATTATCTTTTTCTTCCCCATGATGAATAAAGAACCATTTCGATCTGTCGCTCCTGTCTTTGATTGATCTTGAGAATGAGAATTCGTGCAGTTTTGGATATTTTCATAGAGAATCATCATACCGAAGTGCAAACCGCTCATCTCCATCTCGTAATTTCATAAGGACGATATAAGTATTCAACGGTCTGGAAAAAGAACTGCACATTTACCGTAAATCGATTCGGAAACGAAGGGAACATATGCGGAAGGCTTACTTCTTGAACACAATAATGATCGGCCGATACCTGCAAGTATTTCATTCACGTGCTTTCGTTATGGTATTTTTTTTGTGGAATCGTTCGAGTGCATTCATCTGCTCTATATTTATTCCCGCTTATTGATCAGGCGCATCCCCAATTACAATATTAATTGCATTCGATGAACAACGCGATAATGCATGTGCGTAACGAGCGAAAAAAAAGGTCAGGTTGTAACATATCTGAATTTCCTACCCTGCAACGAAATAAAATGCGCCGTTGCCAGACGCCATGGCTTCCAGCTTTGCAACGTCTATTGTCGAAACGTGGAACTACGTTGAATGAACTTATTTGATATTATTTTATAATTCTATGAATGATGAATATTAGTACGACTTCAATCAATACTTTAGGCAATTCGCATCTTTATAAATAGGAGATTTTAATGATATCTAAGATCCACCATGAAGTAAACTTGTTCTTCTGTGACCATCGAAGAAATACGATTCTGTGGAAGTAAAATTAACCTCAAAAACGACAACGAATGGAGGGGCCTCTTTGGTTCACTCGGCGTGGGTCGGTGGTCTCTTTCTTGCTGGTATCACAATAGTGTTCCTTTGAAATGGAGTTCCCTTCTAGGAATCCGCCATTTTAGTATATTTTAAAGACGCTTGTTTGTTATCTGGTATGTACTGTTCCCATTTTAAATAACTTTGTTTCATTTCACAGGATTTAATCTCATGTAAGCTTATTCTATCTTATTATTGCATTTCTATTGAATATTGTGGAACTCTGTTCTGCTACCAACCCATTTGAAATATTCTTATACTGTTTGTAAGGCTTACTGCACATTTAACTATTCACTCGACATTATGGTTTAGGCATTTGGAGTTGTTGCTTTTAGGATAATATTTTACGTACAAATATCACTGGTTTGGAGGCCTAGGATAAACTGTTTATATCATGTGGGCCAAGGAGAACAGCCCCCACAACAGTGGCAGTGCCAACTCCTCTGGAAGTTCTATAACGAACGTCTCCAGTAAACATAGCCTCGTCTTCGGGCCATGGCGAGCCAGGCAAGTGAAGGATTGCTTCGATCTGGTTCCACCTTTCATCAGTTAACAGGAAATATAAAGAGTTTATCGTCACTTCCAAACCAACGCGACTGCTAGGATTCTCACACTAGGAACTACAAGGATACTGCTTATGAATTTCATTAATAATCAGGTGACACACTCTATATGCCTATAACCTTTGGATGTATTGGATTCTGCTTTTTATCACAATTGTGCCAGTAATAACCTTATCGGAATATAGGAAGCCCCATATTGTACATATCACCAGTGCTCGTCTTATTAATAATTGTTCTATGGATTGTAAACATATCATATGTAATGCTAGAAGGTTTTTTGCTTTGAGTTTCAATTGATTCTCGTTCGTTTTTCCTTCATATGGCTATAGTTCCTCGAACTATGGTGCTGGACGATTAAAGGCTCTTGTTCCATCTTTATGTCCAACCTTGTGTATTATTTATCTATTTTACCTCATTATTTCCCATCCTATATTTCACTAATCTGAGTTATTACGAATCTGAATTACTACGACATAACATAGAGTTCTACCAATCTAGACGATCACATCACAAGCCAAAAATATAAGTATAAAACCCCCTTTAACGTAATTCTACCTTTAGCCAGCTCACCAGAGCAGGTTAGGGTTTGCCTTTTTTTTCTCTTATCAAATAATATTTCCTAGGATTTACAAACTTGGAATGTTCCAAGGTTCACAGCCTTTCCTGCTTTCAAGCCACAAACGAGCATGTGGCAACGCAGCATTGAAATTATTCAGATTGTCATTGAAATAGTTTTCCAAAAATTAAATACATTTTCGAAATTTGTAGGAGCACTGTCTAGTATTGCTTCTTCGTCCTAAACATACTTTCGCTTATTAAATGCTAAGACCTAATAAGTATCTTTCATGTCGAAGAATACTCTGTGGTCCATAAATGACAAGTCGGACAAACAGCTAGACATAACCTCACTAATAAGACAGATGGCGGATGTAACCTCAAAATGTCTGAGCTTATGATCATTGAACATGGATTCTTTGAATGATAATTAATTACAGAGAGCTCCAAAACCATTTTTTAATCAGAAATAATGATTCAATTCATGATAAACTTTATTATCAGTATAACTTTTTCGTTGATGAGGAATTATTAAATGATAAAAAAAAATAAAAATTCTACTTCAGTCGTATTTGAGGCAGATTTGGAAACAGAAAATAAATTGTCGTTTTAACGCATCCAAAAAACCAGGTGTGATGAAATACTGAACATCCCACATTTCCATACGCCGGTCCTGATCGTCATCGCATTCGTCTTAGGAAATAGTGCTCTATAGTTCAGCTACTCACCGCAAGATGCGAGGTTGAAAATTTTCGATTCTCTGAAACACACTTATCCATCTATGAACCGGTGAAGGAACTGCACTAAAATCGACTTCAAATCGTTCAAGGGCAATGTATACAGGGTGAGTCTTTGACTTGTACATATATTTTAACTGTGGATTCTTGATGCTAAAGGAAAACTTTGTTTCATTTTCCATTTTTCCGAATTCGACTCTGTTGAAGAGATATAGCCATTTGAAAGCAAATATTGCTGAATACGTGCCTGATATTATTCTTTACAAACACCTCAAAGTTCATATTTTTCGATTGAAATTGATGTGATTATCAGATATTCTGAGTGATACATTTAAAAAATACTCAAGCACTAACCTTATTTGAATAAGAATGTTACAAACACGATATTTCCTAACAAAACACTTAGTTCTGTCCGATCATTTCGGCAATCGAAAAGCTATATTTCTCACACCAAAATAAGTTCCTTCTTCGATTGTCCTGAAGATTAGTTTATAGACACTAATAATTTGTTCATATTTTCCTCGATATTCTAAAACGATCTCATAAAAATTGGTTTCTCACTAACCTATCCTAACTCCATCAACCTTAGTCAGATGATTCGAGGTCAATGACCTAACCTAACTCATCTTCTGTGATATGATATTCCACAGAACTCTAGAGAAGACGATGCCAGATTGCCGATTTTCTCTTCAAACAATGCGAACTCAAGAAAACAATACGTCCCCTATCGTTAGCGGATGAACTATCACAATCGCTAAAGGCGTCTAGGCGTTGCTCTTTGAAAATGCCAAACGAGTAGTTCTGATTCTCGCCAATATAGCGCTTCGTTCCTAATTTCAGTCGCCACGGCCTACTCTTCCCTTCAGAAGGCCGTGGATGTAGCCGCCAAGCAAGACCGTTGTTCTGTGCTCCAACCAGTCCAACCTAAAACGTTAGTCTGATCCCATATACGGCATAAACGAAGTTCGCGCTTTTTTTATTTACAGAGAATGAAGCAAACAGGTGATGATTATGTAAATGACTTTCAGTGAATTGATGTAATAGTAGTGTCGTTCTGGTGTCGAGTTATATTGTTTCGATAGATATTTTGCTGAAGGACCGGTAACAATGAATTTTAAATAGAAACTGCCTATAAAATGTATAATTTCATGCTTCATAGAATTCAATCTTATGTCCCACGAATGTGGAATTTCATTATTACATATCTCTACATCAAACGTTTTTTCATCAAAGAGATTTTAGTCTTGACAAAGTTGATAAACATCCTGACAACGTTGGTAACTGGTTGAGAGACCAGAGAAGAAATAATATTCGATGAGATTTAACTCAGGACAGCATTCAGATTATTCTTGAAATTTATGATTTTTTTCCTCTAATTCAATCTTGTACAATTAGGAATAACTTGAGAACGACGCGTTTTATTGAAAAAATATAAGAATACTTTTGTTTTCTAAAATAATTAATTCTTTCGAAAACGTGCACCGCTCATCTTTTTCAAGTGGTTTTATAGTATTTTCGCGTGAATTTATAAGTCGACTATACTGTAACTTTTTTACCAGGAGAAATATGAAATAAGTTTCAATTGAGGAAAATGCACCATGAATAGAGTAAACAATAAACCAAAATTCAGTTCATTCGAAATATCGGTTCCGAATATATGGAAAGAATAGTGTTAATTTCATGGATTTTTGACACCCTGTATCTTCCAAACGAAACCGAATTTTGAAAAATGGTATGGGAAAAAAGTGTTTCTTTTGATGGGAGGAATCTACAGTTGAAATATATGTACAAGTCAAAGACTTACCCTGTATATTTGAACTCAATGAATGTCAAAATGACGACTGTTATTGGAAAAACCTTCGTATGGCTCTGGGAACAAACATTGGGTAGGAATAAATTGAAAATTAGACAATACACTACTGGAAAAAATTAAAGGATCACAAAAAAATTCCAAATTTTTCGGCAATTTTCAACATGCCGCAACTTTGAGAGGAATGGTCGTACAAGAAATTCAAAAGAAGGAAATTTTAGCTCCAAGTGTCTAGTTTTTGGAATTGAACTTCAAAAATTTTAAGTTTCAGTGGTTTTCGAGTAATGATAGAAAAATCAGCAACAAAAAAATTCTCAAAATTTTACCACTACTTTTTTTCTTGTCTACGAGCGTGGTAATTTTATTTTTGCATAATCGTTATAATGATGGGATACTTTGTTAATTCAGCTTTAATTTATTTTTTTATTGACCTCAATACGTCCACTTCTCGCCGAGATATCGGTCTTCAAATGGAAAAGGATCCATTTGTCTTTGATTATCGATTTCTCAGCAACCAATGATCGCACAGAAAATTGAAGCGGGGTTTCAAGACCTTAAATGAACTCCCATTAATGAACAACCATTGCTTATTCATAGAAATTTTTTTTCTTAATGTCGCATCAATATGAAAATTTAACAAAAAAAGGGCTTTTGGTGGTTTCTTGGAAAATCTACCGCTGGATCGAAAATGTTGAGGAAACCAATAATGTTAAGTGTGACTTTCACAGTTCAATATGTTGATAAAAAGCTTACGAAGAGCCAACTCAATTCAGCGAGCCGTTTTTTTGTTTGACTCAATTGAATTTTTGAAAAAAAATAATGATCACGTTTTTTGCTCTGAGAAGCTCGCAATCTTTAAAAAAGGCAAAAAAGAATTTTCTCGGGCTTTTTCCACATTTTAATTGCAGATAGTTCATAAATTTCGAAAAAAGAAAAATAAAAAAACAACAAATAACATTTTTATCAATTTAATAACGGGTATTGCCACCCCTGTTTTCAATAACGGCTCTCAAACGTTCAGCCATGTTAATGCATTTGAAGACCGATATCTCGGCGAGAAGTGGACGTTTTGAGGTCAATAAAAAAATAAATTAAAGCTGAATTAACAAAGTATCCCATCATTATAACGATTATGCAAAAATAAAATTACCACGCTCGTAGACAAGAAAAAAAAAAGTGGTAAAATTTTGAGAATTTTTTTGTTGCTGATTTTTCTATCATTTCTCGAAAACCACTGAAGCTTAAGATTTTTGAAGTTCTAATCCAAAAACTAGACACTTGGAGCTACAATTTCCTTTTTTTGAATTCCTTGTACGACCATTCCTCTCAAAGTTACGGCATGTTGAAAATTGCCGAAAAATTTGGAATTTTTCTTTGATCCTTTAATTTTTTCCAGTAGTGTATTTTATTTCAGAATTTCCACCATGCTATCTGGAAAATTTGTCAGATGCCCGGCATCGTCACGAATATTTTCGGGGAAAATTTATGATTTCCGCATTCCTCTTTTTCTCAGCACGAATCGTTCTGCCGAAATGACGCTTAAAATTCATGCGAAATGTTGAAGAATGCTCAACAGTTGTGCTGCACGCCACACCGTCGACATTATTGATTTCTTGCCAACAGTGTTCAGTAATTCCTCCAGGTTCAGTTACACCAGTCGCGGGTTCCGCTGCCGGCGACTCCGTCAGTCCGCAGAACGACACCTCCGCGAACCGTTTCGCTCTTGCGACAACACGAAAATTTAACAACACAGAACAATGCCGGTTGATTCAGAATCAGAGTAGGCTGCGCACGACCGGTTCGCCGGTATGGACAGAGTGTTTTGAGCTTCCGATGGGTCTGCTTTCGTAGTGGAATCGATGAAGTGAAGAACATGCCGATAAAACTGTTTTATAACGAGATGAGCCCCCCTTGCAGGGCCGTGCTGATGACGGCCAAGGCTCTGGGGATCGAGCTGGAGATGGAAAAAGTCAGCATTTATACTCACCAACCACAGACCGACGAAAACTTGTTAAGGGTGAGTAGGGTTGAAGCGCAATCATCTTTCGAATTGTCTCTTTCTTTGGTTGACCAAACTGACTTTCTTGTCGATAGAAAATCAGAGTTTTTGTCCTGCTTTTCATTTCTCTCGAAAGGGATCGCGCTATTCTTCTATAACCACAATCTTAAATGATGAATGACATTCAAATTGATACATGTTTTGATGTTAGACCATAGAAAGTCTGAGGTTTCGATGGAATTTTTGACATGTAAATAAATACTAGGAGCATAGATAAATACATCTGTCATGTGTCTAAAAATATAACATAACCTATTTAACGCAAAAAATAGCGCCATGACCTTGAAATATTGCGGATGATTCCGGAACTGAAGGGTTTTTTAATAAAAGAGGTGTTATATTGACCTTCAAAAAAAATGTCTTTTTTTTTAATAAATGATCGAATGTTTATTTCATTATGAAGAAGAAGGTATTGTAACATTCCAAATTTGTAAATCCTAGGAACATTATGAAAAAGAGAAAAGGGGCAACCCTGCTCTGAAGAGCTGAGGGTAGAATTACGTTAAAGGGGGTTTTATACTTATATTTTTGGCTTGTGATGTGATCGTTTAGATTGGTAGAACTCTATGTTATGTCGTAGTAATTCAGATTCGTAATAACTCAGATTAGTGGAATATAGGATGGGAAATAATGAGGTAAAATAGATAAATAATACACTAGATTGGACATAAAGATGGAACAAGAGCCTTTATTCGTCCAGCGCCATAGTTCGAAGAACCACAGCTATATGAAGGAAAAACGAACGAGAATCAATTGAAACTCAAAGCAAAAAACCTTCTAGCATTACAGATGATACGTTTACAATCCATAGAACAATTATTAACAAGACGAGCACTGGTGATATGTACAATATGGAGCTTCCTATACTCCGGTAAGGTTATTACTGGCACAATTGTGATAAAAAGCAGAATCCAATACATCCAAAGGTTATAGGCATATAGAGTGTGTCACTTTATTGTTGCGCAGAGCTTTTAAAGTTCCATGTGTAAGAATCCTTCCTTCCAAGTGTGTGTGTGTGTGTGATTTTATTCGCGTTGGTTTGGAAGTGGACAATAAACTCTTTAGATTTCCTGTTGACTGATGAACGGTGGACCCGGGACGAAGCAATCCGGCCTAGGATACTTGCCCGGCTCACCAACGCCAATGACCAAGGCTTGTTTTACTGAGGACGTTCGTCTACAGAACTCTCAGAGGGAAGTGTCCTCCACGATGCTAGGGAGGATGTTTTCCTTAGACACAGGCGATATAATAAGTTTACCTTAGACCTCCAAACCATGTTTCCCCTGTACGTGAAATATTATACTAAAAGCAACAACTCCAATGCGTATACCATAATTTCGAGTGAATATTTAAATGTGCAGTAGGCCTTACGAACAGTATAAGAATATTCCAAATGGGTTGGTAGCAGAACAGAGTTCCACAATATTCAATAGAAATGCAATAATAAAGTAGAACAAGCTTAC
Organism: Adalia decempunctata; assembly: GCA_951802165.1. Lineage (NCBI taxonomy): Eukaryota > Metazoa > Arthropoda > Insecta > Coleoptera > Coccinellidae > Adalia > Adalia decempunctata. The sequence goes on along the minus strand of OX637695.1, from coordinate 1,009,259 downwards.
GTGAGGTTAAATCCTGTGTAAGCAAACAGAGTTATTTAAAATGGGGACAGTACATACCAGATAACAAACAAGCGTCTTTATATTATACTAAAATGACGGATTCCCAGAAGAGGAACTCCATTTCAAAGGAACACTATTGTGAACCAGAATGAAAGTGAAAACTGTCAGCAGCTGAGTGAAAGTGAAGTAAAAGAGGGCCCTTCCATTCGTTGTCGTTTTGGAGGTTAGTTTTTCTTCCACAGAATCGTAATTCTTCGATGGTCACAGAAGAACGAGTTTACTTCTTGGTGGATCTTCGATATGATTAAAATCTCCTATTTATAAAGATGCGAATTGCCTAAAGTATTGCTCGAAGTCGTACTAATATTCATCATTCATAGAATTATAAAATAATATCAAATAAGTTCATTCAACGTAGTTCCACGTTTCGACAATAGACGTTGCAAAGTTGGAAGCCATGGAGTCTGGCAACGGTGCATTTTATTTTATTGCCGGGTAGGAAATTCAGATATGTTACAGTATGACGTTGATAATGGGGAATAACATCTGCCAAATGACCACCACGACTACAGGACCATATCCTTTTCATGAAATTTTCAATAACCAAATCGCAAAGTGGCTGCTCTATGACCTCAATAGCCTCACGAATTCCATCTTTGTGGTCTTGAATCGACGCTGGGCTCTTGGCGTAGGCCTTCTCTTTCACATGGCCCCAAAGGAAGAAGTCGCAAGGTTTTAAATCACATCATCTCGGTGGCCAATTGTGATCACCTCTTCGAAAGATAACACGGTCCGGAAACTTTTTCCGTAAAAGATCAATGGTTTCGTTGCTTGTGTGGCACGTAGCGCCGTCTCGTTGAAAGTAAACGTTGTCCAGATCAATACCATCCAATTCCGGTCATTAGAAATCATTAATCATCTCTCGATAGTGCAATCCATTCACCGTAACTGTTGCTAGAGCCTCATTCTCGAAAAAGTACAGTCCAATAACCTCGTCGGACCAATAACTAGTCACACGTTGAGGATAGAGAGGTTTTTTAACAATACCTCTTGGGTTTTCCGAGCCCCAGATGCGACAATTTTGCTTGTTGACGAAGCCACAGAAGTGGAAATGGGCCTCATCACTCAAGATGATTTTTCGATGAAATTCCGGATCATTTCCATGCATTTCAAGGACCCAATCAGCAGAAACACGGCGTTGTTGATGATCGGCCGGCTAGAGTTCTTGTATTAATTGAACTTTATCAGCCTTAAAACCCAAATCTTCATGCAAAACACGGTGTAATGACGTTTGTGGAATGCCTAAATCCAAGGAACGACGAGGAATGGCCAAACCTGGGTTTTCTTCAACACTTCCGGTTACAGCAGCAATATTCTCGGCTGTTCTTGAGCGACGTGCACGGGTTTTATTCTTCACTTCACTTCACTAACTTGCCCAACAGCTCAAATTCCTCTACCACTTTCTGTATTCTGTATCAAGAATGTTTTACATGTTTAACATGTACAAGGTTTCGAGGTACAACCTATCAACACTTCATGGCTCCTCTACCTGCCCCCAGAGTCAATATTTCACGTTCTTTTAGTAAGGTGGGTGTGGACTTTGTTGGCCCCCTTTCCTATCGGTCAAATAATTCCCGCAAACCAAAAATGATGAAAGCATATCTTGCTCTCTTCATTTGTTTCGTTATCAATGCAGTTCATTTGGAACTAGTCTCGTCCCTCACCACGGAGGTTTTCTTATCGACTTTGGATCGATTTATGGATAGACGAGGCCTACCTCAAGAAATTTGGTCCGATAATGGTAGCAATTTCGTCCGATTCGAGTTGCGTCCATAAAGACCGCAGCCGGTCGATATACAAGAGTCCTCACACGATTGGTCCCGATTGATATTTAATTCTGCAATCACTTCAAATTTTCTTTAGTTTATTAGATTATTAGATATTAGTTTATTAGATTTAATTTCACTGCTTCCAATATTCCGTGAAATTCACACAATTTTACGGCGGCCTGTTTTGTTCACGCCAAGTGAACGGTTCGGATAAATTTTCTGAATTTTTCATTTTCATTCATTTCAAGATTAATTTAATTTCTCCGTACTTGGGGAAATCCCATATGTAGTGTAGGCGCAAGAAGAAAATCGTCAGCTGTGTAACATATGTCGTATATTTGTTTCATTTCATTTTTCAGTTCAGTTCATTGATTGCCTTAATCGTGAATATATCTGCTACCGCTAATTTAAATTTCTTCTGTTTCCTTTCGCGAGTTCGGAAAACTTCAGTTTTTTCTGTGATTCGCATTTCATTGATTTTAACGATCGTGAATACTTCTGCTTCCGATTCATTTAAGAACATTCGTTTGTGCGAATTGGATTCGTAAAAGACTGTTACCAGTGGCGTGGTTTTTATTCTGCCACAAGGATAAGTGTTCCTAATTTAACATTTTTAGCAACGGATTTTCACGTCAGCTCCATTCCTTGTTCGTTTGTCGAGCTCGATCACTCTGTTCATGGAAATAGGAGTAACCGACAAGATCTGGTTGACCGTTTTTCTGAAATAGGTAAGGCCTTTCAATTGTTAATTTGGGTGCATTTATCCTTTCATTTGTGTTGGGTTTCAATAACTAATTATAATTATATACAGTCCATCAGCTCTCTTAACTTTTCATTGAGAAATTTGGTAAATTTTTCATTAAATAAAATTGAACCGCACTTCAGTTGGTTAACTGAAACTCTACCCAACACCGTCTCTGCCAAATTTTCACAATTTTCATATTGAATTTTAATAATTCCATTGCGTTCTTGAAACGTTTATCGCTCCATTTTTATTAATGGCGTAGTTTCTACCTGTCAAACGTCAAAAAATGACAGCTTCAAAAGTGACATCGACAATATTTGGTCACGATTTTCGATGAGGAATCGTTACACCAGTATTTCTATGCATCTTTCTTCAATAAATACCTGCCGTCCTTTCCGTTTTGAACATATTTACTCTGTTCCGTACTTCATCCCAACCCTTTACAAGGGAATCTTGCAGGAATTTACAACTTCCGCAGCATTCGCGATTCCAAGAGTTCAGAATGAAAATTTATGACACGTTCAGGACATTGCGGTCCTACTAGGTATCGATTGTACAATCGGAAGCTGACCTTGAACAATTCGAGTTTGATGCAGTCGCCATTGTCCTTTCCTCCTTGAATTGTGTCAGTAACTATTTAGTCATTGCGTGTTTAAATGGCGGGTTGAAGAGTATAACGTCAAGATAAGAGCGCATATTCATCAATCATCGCATCAGACAGAGGGCTGTTGAAGAGCACTTAGATAACGCAGGATCCTTGTTCCCGATTTTATCAGAAGGAACACATTCATGGCAGAGCATTATCTAGGGCCTTTAGGGGTGTTTATTAGATCACGAACGAGGTTCTCTGCTTTCATAGATGTAATTACGTGAAATATCGGGTTCTAAAATCCATATTCTGTCAATTAGTCCATAACCGAAGGTGCTGAGATATCAGGACCGTATCATTTAAGCTCAATATTCAGGAATATGTTCCTCAATAAGGTCGTATACCATTTTAGTTGGACCAAGATGCACAGAGCATGGCATTACGCTTCTCTACATCTAGTTTATCTATGACTCTAAGTGGGTTTTGTTTGGATACAGCACCACAGAACAAAAGCGGACTAACGTCACTCTGATATCAAGTGTTGCATCAGAGACGACTCTGGTTACATACTTCTATGACTGAATTCGTATGAGGTCACATGTCATCACATACACATCGGCTACAGGAAGGATATAATGAAGTTATCAATATTGCATAAGCTGATATAATTTCTCATTCACGCCACATTTTGCGGTTAAATGGGTTTCGCGGCTGACACGTCTATATAATTAAGTTCCAGAAGTAAAGGTCATGCCCAGACACGTACTAAAAATAATTTGATGATCTTCATTGAAGCCGTAAATCATAAAAACGGCAATGCAGGAAGCAGATCTACTGCGTCATGGATAAAAGTTATGATTATTTTTACGGTTAAGACTGGTACTGAACAAAACTCGAAAAATTGCCGTTAAAATTTTTATTTATATCCCAATATTTCTGTAGCAAAAGATCCGAGATCATAGAAGATTTCTTTGAAAGCTGCTGTCAAATTCGTTTACGAGAGTAGTCAGTTCTTTTCCAGATGGTTCCTTGAACTGGCAAATGCGAATCTACCTACAAGGTGAATGAACGGAATCCAAAAGCTCCTGAATTCACGTCAATGCATTTTTGACCCCTCATAATTCCTGTATATTCAACATGAACATTATAGGGATCACAGAAAAAAAACACAGCTACCGAATCACAGAATATGAAATGTCATCAAAACCCCGAAAACACAGAAAACTGTGTGTCTCTTATTTCCCAATTACCAAAAATGATCTGGGACAAATTCCTGGCACAAACTGTTTTAGATCTGTCTCATATTGATCTATCAATCAAAATAATAACGTTTACTTTTTTTGCTATCCCCATAGAACTTATAGTGACAATAAGTTCTATGCCTATCTATTAATGACAGTCCACCATTCCAAGAATAATTTATCTGTGATTCATCTTCATTTTGAGTTAGGCCCGGTTGTACAGTCCGAGTTTAAACCGAGTTCAAGACTGAGCCCTACTCAAACATGAAACATCTGTTGTACAGTGCGAGTTCAAGCCTGAGCTTCGCTCAAATCGACCCTCAAGTTGAGCAACCGAAATCGGGCGCTCAAACCTGGTTCAGATGAAATGTCACTTCAAATTAACAATTTATTGGTTATATGTCAAATAGTTGAGAGTTGAAACCACAGAATACCTGTGATGAAACGCTCCGCTTTCTCTTTTCAGTATTATTTATTTTTGTGAATGAGTGTTTCACTCAAAAACATAGATTTTTGTACATCAAATTGATAGAAATGGATTTTAAACTCGGCAATAATCTTGCGGAAATGGCCGATGATTAAGATTTTGTGGAAGCAGTGTATTTTGCAATGATCGAGAAGAATGCCAAAGAAATATAGGGAGAGAATAAATCATTTTGAGGTGTGTGAAACTTAATTTTTGCAAAGATTCTGTTTATCGAATGATGGATTACGTTTTTTTCTTTCCATTTGTCCAAAATTTGTCACAATTCGTATCGAAAACGCATGTCCCAAAGGAAGCGACGTTGCAATTTTCTGAAGAATTGCATTCAAGGAAAGTTTAGTTGAACTCGACTCAAACGTAACCTGTACAACCGAATGACATATCTGAACCTAGCTCAAGAATGAGCTGAGTTCAGTTGAGCGTGGAATTGAGCTAGCACTGTACAACCGGGCCTTAGACTATTTATAAAACGCGTAACTGACTCAAATAGTCTGGAAAAAGGCCTAAACTTGCGAAACATTTGTGGAATTACAATTGAGAAGTGACAAAATAAAATATAAACCGAAATAACTTGAATTTTTCGGTCGGAATTGCGAACTAAAAATGTGACTTTCAAATAGAGTTCTATTTCTGAACATCCAATGTAGATACTTATTCCTTCCTCAACTTCTATTCCAATGTGACTTTCACCACAGACTGGTCTGTGCTTTCACTTTCTCAAAAGTTGTGAGATATAATCTTCTTGTTCGAGATAGTAGGCCTCAAGAACTAACTTTGTTTGTTGAATATTCTATGCTTCAACTTGTCATTCATGGCATGTTTTCAAAGTGCTTCTCAAATATATAGGTTTCTAGGGCATATAGTAGGTACAGGGTGGGGAGAACTCGTTGCCCAACGACGGGATTTCGAGGACAGCAGAAAATTCGAAACAAATATTATTGGTACGGCCCAGAGGTCACTCCGCTTTATTAGGAAAAATCGATGGACCCCGGATAAACCTTCAAGAGTGTAGAGAAACCAAGATTCGGGTATTACAAGAAAGATGGGAATTGACGGAAAGAATAAATACGACATATCTTTTTCCTTCATTATCAATCGAGCCTATTTTTTTTTCATCTTGCTAACTTCATTGGATATGTAATAGATGCATAGAAATACCTGGTGTTGGCACTGATTAGATTTTGTTTAAGACTTTCTTGTCGATCGAAAATGTGATATTTTGTACGGCTTTTCATTTCTCCCGAAAGGGGTCGCGTTTTATGTCGTTGCCGCAGTAGCGCCACGACCGATAAATATTGCGGATTTATTCCGGAACTAGTCCAAAATCTGAAATCTAGGATGCCGTTTTGATCTACAAATTTTGGTCACGATTTTTAGTAGGGAGTCGTTGCACCAGGTGTTCTATGCATCTATGATATGTCATTTGTGTTGCGTTTTTCACATAGAACTTATAGTTAATGTAAGTTCTATGATCCCATGTTACTTTGAGTTCTATGGTTTTCCAATTTTGTTTTTCTTCTTCCACAGATTCATCTTTTTTGTCTATTTATGTCAAATTTCGAATGAAAATATCAACTTTCGTTACAGCTGAATCCAGAACATACGATTCCAACCCTGGAGGACAACGACGTTGTGATATGGGACAGTCATGAGATTGTCACCTACCTGGTCGATAAATACGGAGAAACGGATCAGCTATACCCTAAGGACTCGTCACTGCGAGCCAAAGTTGATCAAAAACTTAAATTTGATGCAGAAACTCTTTTTCCTAGGATAAATGCAATTATTGTAAGTTGGTAAGACAAATTTCATACCGTATAATTCAAATATATTCTAGAATATCTTTGTTATAATTTTAAATGAGGTTATACCACAGAATACCTAACTTCATAGAAGCATCTTTCCGCCTTCCCGCCAAAACTTTATTTGATGACGCTTGTGCCTTGCTATGTATTCTGTGGTTATACTTCCACCCACAGAACATATATATCCATCTGTCTACAAAATCTGTTGAATTATTTTTCAGAGCTCCATTGTGATCGAAAACGAGAAGGAAATATCAACCGACAAAATAAGTGCAATTACAGAAGCGTACAAACTCATAGACGCCTTTTTAGAAGATAGGTCATACCTCGCCGGAGACTTTTTGACGATAGCGGATTTCTGCTGCGTTGCCACGATCAGCACAGCGACCATAATCATACCGATATCAACGGAAAAATACCCTAACTTGTCCACGTGGTATAAGAATTTCAAGAATTTCGCGTATTATGACGAAGCGAATGACGAGGGGCTGAGTCAGCTAGACGCCTTAGTTGAACTGAAACTGGGAAGGCCGAGAAATAAAGAATTGTGTGATTAAATTGATACGATACAGAAGATCCTGTCCATCTGATTATTTCTATGCTTACCTTCGTAGGACCATAACAACCCATATCGGACAAGACTGTCAGAAGATATTTCACCTCCCAGTTGATTTTTGTCGTTATTTTAATCATGGGGCATTTGTTTTACGTGAACAAGATTTCACGAAGTCCGCACGAAAAACTTTCCTTGGGAAACTGCAAAGAGCTTTATTCGAGATGAAGATGCATAGAAACCATAGACATAGAATATTATATTCTATGATGAAACTTGTATTGGAATTCAATTTAGAACCACAGAATTATGTGATAAGAACCATAGAATTATGTGACAAGAACCAAAGAATTATGTGACAAGAACCATAGAATTATGTGACAAGAACCATAGAATAATGTGACAAGAACAAGATAATTTAGTTTGCATTCCTATGAAGGGAGTTTTCCTCATGTGTTTCCAAACAGGAAGGCAGGTGTGTGAGAAATTTATTCGACAAAGAACTGGATACACGAGAAAACTAGAAAAATGACCAAACTATAATAACCTACTGTAATATTCAAATGCCTAATCAGTAGTATGTATTCCGTATATTATATTGAACCAAATTTGAATATTCTGAATGGAATCATATTTGCATTATTGTACAGCACAATTTTTTCTAGTTTTTGTAGAATCGTCGCGTTTTTGAGTGAAATAGAATAGCAAAATCTTCTCTAAAATTATTGGTATATAAATCACCCGATCAATAACAATATCACTTTTATGGATGATAATCTATTGTATCTATATTTCTTCTTGATATTCCCCAATAATTATTGTCAGATGAACAAGATCTATGTCGATTTTTTCAAGTTCTTAGGTATATATTTGCTTGTGATATTTTATATAGGTTTATTGATTTCTCAGATATCTATGTGGTTATCATGAATTTGAAAATATCTCCAACCATTAAAATTTGATATGAACACTTCTTGTTTCATTATATTAATTTACTTTGATGCAAATCACCAGAATGGCAACACTGCTGTGTCAGATGTAATGTGGTGTTTATGTCAACAACACTGTCGTACATAGAACATTCTTTTCACTTTTGAAAGCTATCGTGTTTACTGTCGGCCTGACAGTAGGTATTTAAATTGACCAAAAATTCATTATCATTGATTTAAGATCGGTTTTTAATTAGGAATTCGACAATAACAGTCACTGGTCACTCAAGAGTATTGTGTATGCAGAAAATCAAACAAGTTCAATTAAAATATAAACTATATTTCGAATCAATCTTCATTTCATTACAGATCTGATTTTAATTGATTATCTGAAAGTTGTATTTTTTCACCTGGTTTGAAAGCTGGCATTCCCAAATACGGACAAGATGCACATCGGAAAGCATCTCCCAAATAACACTGAAAAAGCAAATTTATAGCAATGAAACTGTTAAACTAAACTGATTCTCGAATACATACACTTCCGCAAGATGATTTGGGTACCTCTGAGGTATCTACCACATTTCCTGTTTTAATTTCAGCCGACAATTCCTCCGCCAGCCCACAAGAGCAATCTTTACATGCCTTTCTCTTTCCGGTAGTTCCACAGACTACAAATATAGAAATTTTTTCAGGCACTGAATCTTAAAAATCAATTTTTACCTTTCAATGTTTTTGGATCTGGTTTTTGTAAATCATTCTCATCCAAAAGTTCATCGGAGTCTATCAATTCTTCATCGTTATCTTCTCCGTCATCGATTTTCCAAACAGCCGGAGTCTTTTTCAAATCAATTCTCGCAGAGGAACCTATTTGATATGTCGGTTTCTCACAAGTTGTTATTGAATCTTTTTCTTGATTCAAATTTATGAATCCGTTCACCTTCAATAGAAATTCTAATTCGCTCGGTTCACTCTGAATAACTAATTTGGAGCCTGGTTTGCTTATGTTTATCAATTGTGAAGCAAGCTCATTCGTCAAATTTCTCTTTGGGTAATAGACATATATGAGGTCCTTTGACTCTGCGTTGACATCTTAGAAATATAAAACGGTAATTATGATAATCAATGCAGGATTATTTGATTTTTGCGCACTCACCTGTAAGATTATTTTGGGTTTTGATAACAACAGAGGAAGAGTTTTTTACCGATTCTTGTACTTTCTGCAATTCTTCTTCGGGGCAAACTACCAGACAGTTTTCCGCATTTTTAATGTATTCAGGGATATCCATGACTCAAGATTTTATTACTAAGTTGATTTGCAATGATTTGTGCAATCTTATGATGAATGATTGATTAAAAACTTGAAATTCAAGTGCACGGACACAGAAATAAAAGGAAAACATAGAATTATTTGAGGTTAAAGTCACAGACTCCTTGACTGGTGGGAAAAAGGAAGTGTCCGGACCCTGAGTCCATGACATCAAAGAAAATTCTTTTCTTTAATTCTATGTTTTGTGTGCCTAGTTTAGGCAATCCAAACCACGTGGTGCCCTGCCTCCAGATAACCTATAAATTTTCTGACAGGTCGCTGGCTTGCAGTAAATATGAGGAATTTTATTATCTTATATGCACTTCATGAGTGAACGAGTGAGTTTTTATGATTTCTAATATCAAAAAGTATCCTGAAGTATCACTGACGAAGAAAATTTCACTCAATCATATGACTACAACTTTTAGTATTGGGAGCCCGAAGAGATTGAAGAGAAAGTATTGGAGACGGAATATTAATCAGAGCTCTGTCCCTGTAACTTCTTAATCTTTTTATATGATATAAATTTAAATATTCATCAGTTTTACATTTCACATGAACTGAATACTGCTTATTTCAGTGTCTACGAAGACACATTCACTTTAGTTTCTCTTCGATATTGTCAAGTCTTGATGACTGCTGACCCAATTTCCTTTTGTTTCCTGATAAGTCACTCAATATGTGTATAATACACCAAGTTACACACACTGGGTGTTCCAAAATATTCAAGAAAAACCTCATAATTTGAACGACTTGCACATCCAACTTTGGCACACATTTATGGCATTTTTTATTAAAAATGCACTTAATTTAAATAATTTTCACTGGTCTGATATTCCTAAGAGTAAGATTGACTAGAAATATCGAAAAAATTTCCACATAAAACAATTTTTCAAGCAAATAAAGGGTTTTAATGTCTACATGAACAAAGCTAAACTTGGTTTGTTTGACCACCAGCTAACCTCAAAAAAATATTCGACAGGTCGTTGGATTCCCTACCTATTCTGTGATGAACATGGCGTCAAGGACACAGCTGGATAAATCTGAATTAATCATCATATTCATTATAATGACATAAATAAAAATAAAAGATTTTAAAAAAGGACGTTCTATAAAATTAAAGAATTGTCCATTCATTTGCAGAAAAGATAACATACTTCTTTTTTCACTTAATTCCAATGCACTTAACTCCCTGCAAATACCAATTAAATTAAGAAAACTTGGTTTGTCTTCAGTATGGACACCTGTAGAATTGAAGAAGCAGAAGCAATTGATGAGAACATTAATGAAACATCCGAGAGTATAGACAATGATTTTGAAATCCATTCGGCAGCTTATGTTTGGTAAGTTTCTTTAAAAGTCACTGCGTTGGTCAATGAAACTATTAGCCTTCTTCCAAAAATGAACTCGTATGAATCTAATTAGTTTTTCATTTTTCACTAATAGTGAGATAAAGACCGAGCCAGAAGATGAAGCTGATCAACAACAAGAGAATCCTTCGTTTACCTTTGTCTCATGTCAGGAAAGTGATCACAGTCACCAGTGTCACCTATGTGATTTCGCTTCAAGTCGTAAATCAAATCTTAAAATTCACATAGAAACAGTTCATTTGCAGTTGAAGCAATATAAGTGTCACAAATGTAGTCATACTGCAAAACGCAAAAGAAATCTCCGAAAACACATAGAATCAGTTCATTTGCAAATGAAGCCATATCAATGTCCCGAATGTGAATATGCTTCCAGTGATAAAAGCTGTCTGAAGAAACACGTAGATTCAGTTCATTTGCAATTGAAGAGACACCAATGTCCTGAATGTAATTACTCTGGTAGTAGAAAGTTTTACCTAACAAGACATATAAATTCTGTTCATTTGCATTTAAAGAAATTTAAGTGCCATGAATGTAATTATGCTGCGAATCAAAAAGTGAACCTTAAATTGCATATAGAATCTGTTCATTTGCGAGTCAGGCAATACCATTGCACCCAATGTGATTATACTGCATATCAAAAAGCCATTCTAAGAAAGCATATAGATTCTGTCCATTTAGAATTGAGGCAACACCAGTGTCACTTTTGTGATCATGCTACAAGTGACAAATCGTCTCTCAAAAAACATATAGCTATTGTTCATTTGCAAATGAAGCAGTACCAGTGCCCCGATTGTGATTATTTTGGGGGCCGAAAGGACAATCTCCAAAACCACATAGATTCTGTTCATTTAAAATTGAAGCCCCACCAGTGCCCTGATTGTAATTACCGTGCAAGTCATAAAGTGAATCTAAAATTGCACATACATACTGTACATTTGAAATTGAAGAACTACCAGTGCCCCGAATGTCATTTTGCTGCGGGTCGAAAAGGAGATCTCAAAAAACACATAGATTCAGTTCATTTGCAACTGAAGAAATTCCGGTGCCCCGAATGTGATCATGTGGCGGCTCGAAGAGGAGATCTGAGAAAACATATAGATTCTATTCATTTGCAGTTGAAAAAATTCAAGTGCCCTGAATGCAGTTATGCTGCGAGCCAACAGGGAAATCTAAAAAGACATTTAGCCTCAGTACATGATATTTTTTGATGTTCTGTATGATCTTTGCGATGGTCGTTCATTTATAGTCCAAACTATTCATACGGTTAAAAGTTTCTTACATAAGTTATCAATCTTTATTGATTGAAGAGAGATATACATGTATGTAATTAATTCAAAGTTATGGTTTTAATGTATTTATTGAAAAATGGTTTTATCGAAACAAATAAATTGATATAAAATTTATTTTCTTTATTCACCCCGAAGTACAAATTTTGGAATGAGTGAAAATATTGATAAATTAATTTTGAGGCTCATTCATAAACTGAATCAGCGCATGAAGAAATTGCATATACTGTAACATATCTGAATTTTCTACCCTACAAATAAAATGCAACGTTGCCAGACTCCATGGCTTCCAACTGTGCAACGTCTATTGTCGAAACCTGGAACTACCTTGAATGAACTTATTTGATATTATTTTATAATTCTATGAATGATGAATATTAGTACGACTTCAAGCAATACTTTAGGCAATTCGCATCTTTATAAATAGGAGATTTTAATCATATCGAAGATGCACCATGAAGTAAACTTGTTCTTCTGTGACCATCGAAGAAATACGATTCTGTGGAAGTAAAACTAACCTCCGAAACGACAACGAATGGAAGGGCCCTCTTTTACTTCACTTTCACTCGGCTGCGGTCTGTTTTCACTTTCATTCTGGTTCACAATAGTGTTCCTTTGAAATGGAGTTCCTCTTCTAGGTATCCACCATTTTTAGTATATTTTAAAGACGCTTCTTTGTTATCTGGTATGTACAATGTCCCCATTTTAAATAACTGTTTAATTTCACAGGATTTAATCTCATGTAAGCTTGTTCTATTTTATTATTGCATTTCTATTGAATATTGTGGAACTCTGTTCTGCTACTAACTCATTTGGAATATTCTTATACTGTTCGTAAGGTCTACTGCACATTTAACTATTCACTCGACACTATGCTATAGGCATTTGGAGTTGTTGCTTTTAGTATAATATTTTACGTACAATAATCAATGGTTTGGAGGCCTAGGGTAAACTGTTTATATCGTCTGTGCCAAGGAAAACATCCCCCACAACAGTGGCAGTGAGAATTCCTCTGGGAGTTCTATAACAAATGTCCCCAGTAAACATAGCCTCGTCTTCGGGCCATGGCGAGCCAGGCAAGTGAAGGATTAATTCGATCTGGTTCCACCGTTCATCAGTAACAGGAAATATAAGTAGTTTATCGTCACTTCCAAACCAACGCGACTGCTAGGATCTCACACATAACACTTAGAAGGAAGGATTCTCACACTAGGAACTACAAGGGTCAAGGATACTGCTTATGAATTTCATTAATAATCAGGTGACACACTCTATATGCCTATAACCTTTGGATAACTTTGGATGTATTGTATTCTGCTTTTTATCACAATTGTGCCAGTAATAACCTTACCGGAGCTCCATATTGTACATTATCACCAGTGCTCGTCTTATTAATAATTGTTCTATGGATTAGAAACATATCATCTGTAATGCTAGAAGGTTTTTTGCTTTGAGTTTCAATTGATTCTCGTTCGTTTTTCCTTCATATGGCTATGGTTCCCCGAACTATGGTGCTGGACGAATAAAGGCTCTTGTTCCATCTTTATGTCCAATCTAGTGTATTATTTATCTATTTTACCTCATTATTTCCCATCCTATATTTCACTAATCTGAGTTATTACGAATCTGAATTACTACGACATAACATAGAGTTCTACCAATCTAGACGATCACATCACAAGCCAAAAATATAAGTATAAAACCCCCTTTAACGTAAATCTACCCTCAGCTCTTCAGAGCAGGGTTGCCCCTTTTCTCTTTTTCATAATGTTCCTAGGATTTACAAACTTGGAATGTTACATGCATAAACAAAGTTTATTGTGTTTTAATATTCTTTCAATCTAAATTTCAGAATTAAAACAAAATTAAACAAATAGGGAGGAATCCAACCTGAAATTAATATTATTCAAACTAAACTCTGTTACTTTTACAGTGTTGCATAGTTCATGGCATCCTATAGAGACGGCTATGAAAGGAGCATAGAAACGGCCCCCTCTATCTTGTCTTCAGAAGACCGTGGCCGAACACGCTCTCTCGGTGGTATTTCTATGACGCTCTCAAACATATTTCTATGGTTCTGGTTTCTATTTATTTTTCATATTATTTTTCTTCTTGAAATGTGGTTTAAATCAGCAAAGTTAATTCATGTTTCCATTTAGGGGACAATAATTTATGAAATGGATTCATCTTCAACTGTGGTCTCTTGTAAAATACAAAAAGCAGAAAACATTGATAACACAGAACAATTAATTGATAGGAATAACATTAGTCGCATAAAGGCTGAGGCAAAAGATGCAAATCATCAACTGAAAAGGGACCAACACGATTTTTCATTTCCTTATTTTGTATGTCAGAAAACTAATCGGGGAAATGATGAGTCTGTTCATTTGGGATTGAAACGATATCAGTGCTACCAATGTGATTATTTTTCTAATCGGAAATATGCTCTAAAAAGTCATATAGATTGTGTTCACTTGAAATTGAAGCTTTACCATTGTGATAGATGTGATTATTCTACAAGTCTAAAGGGAGACCTGAAAAAACATATAATTTGTGTTCATTTGCAATTGAAACCATACCAGTGCCCTGAATGTGATTATGCTTCCGGTGAAAAGGGACATCTAAAAAGACATATAGATATTATTCATTTGCAATTGAAGCAACACCAGTGTCCCGAATGTGATTATGCTACAAGTCAAAAAAGATATCTAACAAAACACATAGATTCCGTTCATTTGCAATTGAACCAATGCCAGTGCCCCGAATGTGATCATGTTGAAGTTCGAAAGGGAGATCTCAAAAAACATATGAATTCAGTTCATTGTCAATTGAAAGAACATCAGTGTCCGCAATGTGATTATGCTACACGTCGAAAAGATGTCCTCCAAAACCATATAGCTGCAATTCATTTGAAATTGAGACAACACCAGTGCAACCTATGTGATTACACTGCAAATCGAAAAGCTGATATCCGAATACACGTTCGCATTGTACATCTGAAATTGAAGCCTTATAAGTGTCTGCTCTGTGATTATTCCGCAAGCCAAGGTCAGAGTCTCAAAAGACACATAGGTTCCGTCCACTTGCAATTGAAGCAGTTCCAGTGCCCGGAATGTAATTTTGCTGCAGGTCGAAAAGGAGATCTAAAAAAACACATAGATTCAGTCCATTTGCAATTGAAGCAGTTCCAGTGCCCGGAATGTAATTTTACTGCAGGTCGAAAAGGAGAAATTAAAAGCCATGTAGATTCTGTGCATTTGAAGTTGAAAAAATTTAAGTGCCCTGAATGCAATTATGCTGCGTGTCGAAAAGGAGAAATTAAAAGACATGTAGATTCTGTGCATTTGAAATTGAAGAAATACCAGTGCTCTGAATGTGATTATGCCGCAGGTCAAAAAGCTCATCTGAATCGACATTTCTCTTCTGCTCATTCGAACTAATGTGATTTCATTTCTCAGTTTGAGATTCCATGTTGTGCAAATTTGTTTCCGAGTGCTTATGATGGCAGACAGAATTTTCTTTGATACAGGGGGAATTCAGAAATAAACTCAAAATAAAAAATTAAGCTGTCTTTTTTCATGACTAATGTGATTTATGAATGCGTTTACTTCGCAGTAGATAGGAAAACAAATCAAACAAATTTGAGAAAAATACATTCGAAAGTTGCATGCAGTGTTGCCTTCGAGTCTATTTCATGGCTTCTTATAATGACACAGAGCGCTATCTAAAGATGTGAATTTTTGTTCTGTGTGCCACCATAGCATTTATTTAGATGATCTGTGGTTACTCAACAAAGAAGGCTGTGGTTGTCACCTGCGATTCAAGTTCATCTCCCAAGCCACCTTGCGGCAGAAACAGCATTAACGGGAGTGGGTAGGGTTGTAGATTAGTATATGGAAAACTTCGATTTCTACCTTAATTACCGGTTAATTTTTCTATTTTAGTGAAATGAGTTAGAAAAATTGTGTTCGAGATTCTGTTTTATATACCTTTGAACATTGTGATGAGTGATTCCTGCCCTGAAATGTCGAAATCACATGCGTTTTGTTGCGTTTATGAATGCAATAGTAAAGCCAACAGGGGTCCAGTCTCATTTCATTATTTTTCCAAGTACAAAAGTTGTAAACTAGAAATAAGTGTAATTTTATAGGTAGGTACCTTATTTTGCCCATTACCAGAACGTGTTTTAAAGTTGTGTCATGGTTACTAATGTTACTATCATCACAAACATGTGAAATCTCAACGTCGATTTTTAATTATTGATCTGTCAATTGCATTTCTTACAGCATTTAAATGATTTCATATTCTACCAATAAAAAAAAATTGTGTAAAGTATTCGTGGATAACTGGTCTTTGAAACAGTTTCTCTATTTCCGTCTCTAAAGAGTAAAGACCTTAATATCCACTTAAACTTTAATATACTGTTATGATAAGTAGCACAATAGACCTTTATGTCGTAGTGGACTGTAACCCCTTTTTACCATCATTATTAATTTATATTGCCGAGTGTAATGATTAGTTTTCAATATCCATGTATTAATTCATTGTATTAACTATTTTAATGCATTTTAATACAATATCATGTTATCAGGATATGTTAATAAAAGTTTTTATAGAATATAATATGAATTTTAGTCATAAATATTTGGTGAAATATTAATATTACATAGGTACCTATATTTCTTGATAAAGAGTAAAACCTTATGCAATACAAAATACCTAAGTAGGTACACCTTCCTTTAGCTATCTGAATTCTTTTATAATCACAACGCTACTCATTCCTTCAGACCCAAAGAGCTTTCCTACTATTTGGAGTTGCTTCCAAATATCGGAAATATTGGTTTATGCTCAGAAAAACACTCTTTTCACTTTCCATTTTATTTTTTCCCTGCAAATTACCTTATGTCAGAACTAATGTTTACAAATCTTACCCACTCCCGTATACACGTGTAGTAGAGGACGCTGCCTACCCCTGAATCGCGTAGGGAATCCAACGACCTGTCAAATATTTTTTTGAGGTTAGCTGGTGTTCAAACAAACCAAGTTTAGCTTTGTTCATGTAGACATTAAAACCGTTTATTTGCTTGAAAAATTGTTTTATGTGGAAATTTTTTCGATAGTTCTAGTCAATCTTACTCTTAGGAATATCAGACCAGTGAAAATTATTCAAATAAAGTGCATTTTCAATAAAAAATGCCATAAATGTGTGCCAAAGTTGGATGTGCCAGTCGTTCAAATTATGAGGATTTTCTTGAATATTTTGGAACACCCAGTGTGTGTAACTTGGTGTATCATACACATATTAAGTGACTTATCAGGAAACAAAAGGAAATTGGGTCAGCAGTCATCAAGACTTGACAATATCGAAGATAAGAAACTAAAGTGAATGTGTCTTCGTAGACACTGAAATAAGCAGTATTCAGTTCATGTAAAATGTAAAACTGATGAATATTTAAATTTATATCATATAAAAGGATAAAGAAGTTACAGGGACAGAGCTCTGATTAATATTCCTTCTCCAATCTCTTCGGGCTCCCAATACTAAAAGTTGTAATCATATGATTGAGTGAAATTTTCTTCGTCAGTGATACTTTTTGATATTAGAAATCATAAGAACTCACTCGTTCACTCATGAAATGCATTTAAGATAATAAAATTCCTCATAATTACTGCAAGCCAGCGACCTGTCAAAAAATGTATAGGTTATCTGGAGGCAGGGCGTCACGTGGTTTGGATTGCCTAATAGCATTTATTTAGGTGTTCTGTGGTTACTCAACAAAGAAGGCTGTGGTTGTCACTACATAAAGCTCGAAGACATTTTTAAAATTAAAAAAATGAGTGAATAAAAATATTTTAAAAATTTTATTTATCATCAATTTTTTTTCTGTACAAATATTTGAAGATTTTCGGATTATGTAACTGTATAATTGTTACAGCTCAATAATTATTCAGTTTTCCTAAATATATCTGCACTCTCCTCAATGTTACAATTCCTTTGATTACCCCAAAACAATCCATATCAGAATAATGTTCACGTAATTCGAGACAAATTAAAAAAAAGAAAATTTAACAACGGTAAGTAACCAGCAAAGAACTCCTTTCCATAAATCGAAGAAATTTGCTCCTCAAATACCTCACTCTTCAAATTCATCTAATAAATAAAGTAAAAACACAGATTTATTCGGGAGTATTGTTTTCTTTTTCTTTAGTTTGAGTGGACAGGAAAGCCAGATGTCCCTTGGGGCATCTATTAGCGTAATGCCCCTTGCTTCCACACTTGTAGCATGTAACGTCCTCCAATTTTTTAGGGAACATTTTCTGAAGGAAGTGATTTTGGGGATCGAATTTTTCTTGGTGGTTATTTTGAATCGGGGGTTTAATCAGATTGGATTCTTCTTGTGCTACTTCCCGATTGTTAGGATTGATTTTCAAACAGTTGATTGCTTTATGTCCATGTTCTCCGCAAAAATGGCAAATTATAATCGGAAGCTTTTTCTGGTCTTTAGTATTCTGATCAGGCGGAGCGGGAAGTTCAAATCGAGGATGCATATATTTGCAACCGGAACCTTCTGGACAGAGTCCTGCTAAATAATTTGTGCAGAGTACTCTTCTTACATGCCTGTGTCTGCAATGAGGGCCATGCCGGCAAAAACCTCGATCATACCTAAAAAAATTATAAATATTCGTAATACACATAAAAAAGAAATAACATGACTAAAAGATATTATACTCATGCAGTCTAAGATTCAACATACCATGGACAATCCTTGATTTTGCTTTCGGGATCTATGTGAAGGAATGGACATTCTTTATTGTGACAAGCATTGAACCTAGAGTAAAAATAACATTCAGGCATTTTCGTCATATCATATTCATGTAAAAATTCACATTGATCTCCTTTTTTACATAGTCCACGAAGCCAATGCTTACAAACTATAGTTCTGTCACCTCTTACATGCCGAAATGGACATTGAGGCCCTTTTGTACAGTTCATTGTAGAAGAATAGAATTGACATACTGCAGCTGTTGACTCTGAAATAGGGCAACAAAATAAACACCAGTATACAATTGGAGGTGTATTCCCAGGAATTTTCGGGATTACACGTTTACTCACTATCCATTCCAGGAAAAGGTAAAGCTAGCGCTCCAAACTGCTCTTGCAGCGCTATTTCTATGTCGAATTTAATGTGTGATACATCTGCCACTAGAAGCTCCATGTTTGCAAAGTATTAAATTAAATTATTTTCGGAAAATGATATAAAAATCTGTTTTTTTAAGTTTTATCACTCTCAGCTTCTTGTTTTCAACCTCTCAAACACAGTCCACAGATCATGTCTAAGCTTAACCAATAAACATATTTCTATGTTCCAGCTATTTGAACTACTCTGCGTTCGGAAAATCTCCCTTCAGGTATATTACGAGACGGCTGTGATCGAGAGTGCGCAGTGAAATTTCATCAGACTTGCATTTATTTGAACGCTCGCATATTTACCTGACTGTCCCTTTCAAAATTAATACTTTCTAGATATTGTTCTGCTTGCACGAAGGCTGAATCATTTCGTGCAGATCGAAGAATTAATATAAAATTGTCTCCGAAACTTCAAACTATTTCTCTCATGAATGTTTCACTCTAGTACTTACCAAATTTGAAAAGAATCAATATGAGTTATCAATATCATCAATGTGAAAAGAAAACAAATAATAATATTTATATTTTATTGTAATTCATGTCATTTAAAATAATAGGAAGGCAGGCATAGCCTGGGAACATTTAAACTTATCAGCTACTATTTACAAAGTAACAAAACATAATTATAGATCCAGTTATCCTGTCAGATAAGCACCTTCAATTTTCTGCCAGTTTGCACGAAAAAAAATGCAAATTTATTGGCAATTGAACAGACATATTTATAATTCTGCAAGGATTTTTACAATCAAATTTTTCACGAGAAGATGTATGAGCAAATATAACAGCAATATTCAGTAAAATAAAAAATGTATCCTGAATTTCCACTATAGGCTATATAGCCTATTACAGATGTCATCTTTGATGTCTTATCCAGTCGTATCCTTGTTTTTTCCAAATTGACCAAAGACATCCTATATGTTCATTAGAGCAACAGTTTTTCACAATTTAATCACATTTAGGAATTAGGAAACATCCAAATTATGAATTTTTATACATAAAATAAGACTAGATAAAGCTAACAAACATTTTTGGTTGAGTCTGTTCAACACAAGGAATCAAAAATTCGCAAATCTACCAAGAAGCAGATGTTGGAAAATTTCAAACTGAGACATCAACATCGAAGTTGACGGTTCGAATCATAGAACTTATAGTTATAAGTTCTATGGTTCGAATACACCTTTTTTTGATTGCGTGCTTCCGATGTCATAGACTTGGCAAACGCACAACTAAATTTTTAGTTCAAAGGAATGTGTTCCAACCTGGTGCGCACTTTTTACATTGCGACTGGATATTTTGATATGAAAAATTCTACAACTTGAAATTGTAGCTTGACTCTCATTCACGATTACAAAATAAAGCTTTGTTCAACAATAAATTTTTTCAATAAGCTACATTCTCCGAGGGAACGTAATTATTGCTCTTTAAAATTATTCATAGACGTCTCAACTCAAAATTCACCCTTTTTCACGCGGCAGAGTCGTACTTGTCACAGGGGCGCCTCGATCAAAGGCGATTCATATTTAACAGTTCACATGGTGACTATATTATCATGTTGTAGTTACATCGTTGATCACAGAACAACAGTGAAGAATCTGTGTGCTTCTACCGAAATAAATAATTAAATTTGTTATTAAACTTGTCTTAGTGACTACCACTTTAATGAGTCCAATGAGCATATTATTCAAATTAATTGATTCACTATAGCGCGGATTTATCGTTGCATCGGCTGCGGCGACGTGCGCTGTTGGGTTCCGCTGGGGTTGTTGTTTATCGGCGGACAGGCGCTGTTGTTGCCGTTTCCCGCCGACAGCTTCGAGAACGCCAACAGCGTATCTGGAAAATTTGGTGGCGTTGCCGGCGTATTACACGGGGTCATCACCTGAGAAAATAAGAATTAGGTTAGGGTAATATTATTTTTTTGACAGCTGTCAAACTTTTTTGACAGCCGTCGAACTTTGTATGACAGCTGTCAAAATTTATATGACAGCTGTCAAAATTTTTATGACAGCTGTCAAAAAATGTATCCGAATCAACCTACGAGCGGTTCGAGTCAAAAAGAAGCGAAACTTTTTCCGAAATCCATAAATGCGCCTGATTGCCAATAATAAATTGTTCATATGTAGGTTTCTGTTCCGGTTTTAGTTGGTCACCCTGTATATGCAATTGGCGCACATAACAATGGTCAAGAGCTATTTCACATGCTGGAGATTGTTCAAACGGTTACTATAGGTCAAGTTACTTAAAGCACCCTGTATGTTCTCTCCGAAACAAAGCAACTTTGAACGACTTGCTTGGTCTATTTATACCGAGATTTATTTTATCAGCCTAAGGCTAAGGTTAGTACAGACTACGTAGTCTAAAAAATTACGTAATCATCAGAGAAGTATCGAACGGTCGACACAGTCTATCGTTCTTCTATTTATCCTTCGTCCGGTCGATGTCGTTCTATTTGCAAGGCGGTATTCCACTTCGGGAAATTCCCCTCGAACAACAAAGACATAAAGAAAAAACTTAAGCGACGACGAGTCAGAGCCATGTCAATATTTTCGTGTCGATCGTCTTTGTCGGAGACATTGGAACGCGTCCAAATAGGTTGTAATAATTCGGTTGGCAGACTTGTAAACTGAGTTTGTATGCAATTTATTTTCGTATAATGAATTTTTAGGTAACGCAAACCCGCATATTCTACAGTTCCGTTAAGCCACGCGACCACAAATTAATTCAATATCCTCTTTCCAAAAACCCATTCCTCATGCATTTGAGACGCTGGTTATCATGCAAGAGCATTGAAAATTTGTCTTACCTGTCCAAAATGTGATGTCCCTGACGGACAGGAGGGTATTGCTGACTCTTGAAAAAATATACTTAACGCCGTCTGTAAAAAAATGCAAGTTATCACAATTCATGTCTTCAACAATGTGTTTGTGTTTGTTTATATTGAATAATTTATACGAGTCAACCTGACGCGATATTTAGGAGCATAGATTACTATTCTATGCTCCTAGGCGATATGGTCGAAAGTTTTCAGAATTGTCAATAAAAAATTATTTGAGCGCTCAATAACGAATATTGAGATCATTCTTGGATAAGATTCCTAAAACTACAGACATGTTGATGAAATCATGTTCATAAAAAAGTCCAATTTAGATCTCAATGACCCTATTAATTAAAAAAAGTGCCGCAAAATTCAAGCATTTGGTTTGAGTAAATCAACTTTCAGCTAAACGAGTCACGTCTGAGTTCACAGATAAAAAAATGATCAGAGAACAAAACTGGAAGAAACTGACACAAAACACAGAAACAAGTGGTAATCGTCCACTGGTCCTCATCGAATCAAACAAAACGCACCGAATATCCTACGCACATAATTCTATGATCCTGCAAGTATCCATTCTTGGAGCATCGAACTGATAAATCTATTAGCAGTTCAATGATACTCCTTTGTTTTGTCTGCGGTGAACTGTTGTCGGAAGAATAATAGATTTGCGAAATAACGGGATATACCTGCTGTTCATCACGAATACTGACCGCCATCTGTATCAGTATCGTGCTCCGCCTTCATTTATTTCTCTTTTCATGGGGGAATTTAAGAAATGATTTGTGTTCCTAACTTCTCTATGATTAGTTGTGAAATGAAATTTGACAACCCCGTAATTTATTTCCCTGAGCATGATGTTTCATTAGAATATTAATTTAACCGAAGCCTAATTATCTACATAATTCTCAATATTAAATAGAAGCTGCAGTGATCACGCTTAAACGTTCAGCTGTTAGAAGCAAGCAATCGACGTGTTAAAGCCTCCCACAGAGATACCTCTGAAGATCCCCACCGTAGTCATTAAGAAGAAAACTAAGGTGAAATTCCTAATAGACCACGGCAAGAAAGCTCGAAATATTCCAATTTTGTAATGATCTATAACAATAAATAAACTGAACAACACTGTACTAGCTTCGCATACTCTGTGTTGCCTCAGCTTATGGCTTGTATAAAGAATCTGTGGCGCTACCTGCAATCTCAGAATAGCATGACTCGAAAATCGAAATTTCAGAACATTCTTGAGCTTTCGCATTTCTATTTTGTTACATGTTCAAAAGTATGTGCTGGGTTTCCAGAAGATTCAACATCAATTTCGGTAACTGGATTGCTTTCATGACATGAACATTATTTATCAGAACTGAAATTGCCAGACACAGCACACAGCCGTCTTTATTTGTATTGTTTTCCCACCTCCTAGGTAGGTACCTATATCCGCTCTCTCAGAAAAGATTTTGCAGTGGTCAAAGGCCAAGAAGGGATCAGAGTTATGCAGGTATGAAGAATGAACAAGCAGAAATAGATATTGACATTGAACTGAAGATGTAGGTTAAGTCCTATTCAAATTACCGGCTCGCCTCGAAACCTATCCAAATTATTTATATGAATCTGCCTTGAGTAACTACGAAGGCAATGCTCAAAAGAGTAACATTCGAGAACGTTTGTTCACTGATATCCCTTAAAATGCTCATCCTAATAATAGATCATCCCAAACTATAACCTACATCGATAACAAAAGTAGTTCTTTGAACAATTCTTATTCCGGTCCTGGACAAGTGAAAATAATAGGATGATGTAATCACACAAATTGCACAACATAAATTTATCAATGGAATACGACAGACATTTTTTGGTACAAGTCCTGAATTACTTCAGCTTCGAGTTGAAATATCACGATATTGAAAATACAGAAACCAGGAAAATTGTAACTCAATTAGGTCACGTGTTCCAAATGTGAAGGAACTCCAATATTTTCGTAACTGTTATTTGTTATTGTTGTCTATGGTCTCACAACAAACAAACCGGAAAGGTGAAATTAAAAGGAAATGGGACAACAGACTGATCAGGGAATCACAAGTAGCCAGGAAAATTTTGGATCGTGACCTTGAAACCACAAAAACAATAAACGTCGATAACAACCATCACATTCAAAACACAAACACGTCTGCTGGTTGACGCCGAACACAAGGGAGGGGAGCGGACTTTACGCCATATTTATCACCTCCTTAGGTATGTTTGTTTACAAATGGGAAATTCTTACCTCAAATTGCCAATGGGCGGATTGTAAAATTTGTTTAGCTTGCTCCCTAGCACATCCCGCAGCCACAACAAATTGATTTATCATAACTTGTTCCCTCAAAGGAGCATCCATGATTATATTTTCAGTAAAAACAAGCGAGCACCGACCGATACACTCACCGCCACTCTACGTTGATGTTTTGAAAGTACGTCGTATTCCGTAAATGCTTTGCTTTCGTTCGTGTAACTCTGTCCTTATCCTCGTAGTTTTTCCTTCTCTCTCGTTCGCCTTGATTCCACAAGACATGAATGACGTGTTGATGTGAAAAGGAATAGGCTGTCCTTTTTCGGTTTTGTTATTTTTATCTCGTCATAATAAAGACTACCATCATTGTTTATTTTTGATAAAATAACGTTTTTTATATTGACACTTCTCTATCAAATCCTCTAAAATCACAGTGAATGGTCTCCGAACGATCAAGTTGTTGAAAATAAGTTTTATCTATTGATTTTTTCGTGTGATTATAAGAAATTTACATAGTTGACATGGAATAACGTGTCTTTCTGATCCTCGAAAATAAACATGTTGAATTCTTTTCTAACAGAGTTCAAATAAAGACAGAACGGTTTGTCCAATCAAATGTACAGGGTGAATCATGGTGGATGCGCCAAGGTTTTCGACAAAAAAATTTAAAACGAGTACCTACCAATGTAATTCTTTCATAGGATAATAGTATATTGTTAAATGAGCGGTTATGACCATTACCCCGAATTGAACACTATACTTTATCTTCGACTTCTTCAGTAGAATTCGAATTAATCTGCATTTTCAAAATTGACAACAGTTGTCAAGAGCGATTTCTGTGGTCGAAAATCGAATCCCGTAGAAAACGTCAAAAATTCAAGTTTTCCAAATGCAATTTTTGGATATTCAGACCTAAGAAAATGTAGAAGTTGATGGCGAGAACGTTACCTAGATGTCTGAAATAGAGTTCCCCATTGACCCGACTTTTTTATTCATTTCGTAAGCTACATTTTTCGTATTTGTATCAGAGTGAGTTATTATTACCTCACACCATTGGTTTATAGAGACTATTACAGATCAATATCAGTTGAATAATGGATATATTATTCTATGGGTGTAGATTAGGAGGAGAAGTGCCACTTTTCGTGGCTCGCTTTCAATTATCCGCCTCACTCCGTTCGGCGGATAAACTCAAGCTCGCCACGAAAAGTGGCACTTCTCCTCCTAATGAAATATGCTATTTTATTTCCAAACGTTCTCAAATTCATGAAAATTGTACATTTAATGTAACTTTATTAAATAAAAATGACGTTTGAATTGGAAGTTTTTGTATTCTATGCATCTATGTTCATGGTAACCAAGTAATATTTTTCGTAGCAACACTTTTCCTGCCGCCGGAGGGAAAAGTAAATATTTCTCCGCCTAGGCGGAGAAATAGAACTTTTCGATGATCCTGTCAGTCGAGAACTGACGTTGTTATCGTACGTTTGGAAATAAAATCTGTTATATTACTTGACACAGAACTTATAATGATGTGAAGGCCTCTTGCAACGACCGAAAGTAATATGCAACGGCAGAGAATTTTCGGTCAGTGATCATCGAGATCGAGGAGCATAGACGAATTTAGGATTCGTCTTTTCTCTATGGAATTGAAAGAGGACATAGATCTTGATGATTATTTGTCAGTGGTGAATTATTTTCATCTTGAAATGAAGTTCATATTATAATGTCTGCGAACGTTTGTAAAAAATGTGTCGGCGCTAGTAGATGAAGTAGCGAATGAAGATTAATGTGATGACTTGTTATTACGATGCCGACGGAAGGTTAATTACAAAACGCGTCCGCCATCTTGTTTTTTCGCACTATTTTCACCTGTCAAGTCTCAAAATGATCCAAATTCGATCTAAACCCACGCAAATTGTAAGTTTTTTTTATATTTCGTTCTCAAGAATCACGTCTCACATATTTAAGTTAAATTCGGACACCCCGTGTGACCTATTTTCGATTAAATGTTTGTAGAAAAGTACTTACTTTTGGAAACATCCTGTTGAATCATAGATCGTCGGGCTACGTTGCCGGATGTATCACTTCGCGTCTTGAGAGTAAAGAAGGCTGCGGGGGCGTGATTAAAAGAACGTTTGGGAAAAATCATATTTATTATACTTTCACATGTAATACTTATATTAAAAAACCAAACTCGACAATTTTTCAATGTAAGTTAGGTTAGGTATATAAGGTCTTGAGTTATTAATGCTAAATATAAAGGTTGCAGACGGGGCTAATTTTTTTAACGAAACGAAATATTTGGCTTCACGATATACCTTTCTTGCAAAAGATGGCGGATGTCACTTTCTAAGACAATTCCTAAACTTTTTGTTATCGAGGATTTCTAAAAGTGTCGAATATTCTCAGGCGTCGTCAACTTTTCAACCCTAAACTTTCGACCTCTTCTTCGCTATAGCATCCTCCACTGCCTTCAATTGTTTCAGTAGTTCCTCCCTCCGAGACGCCGCCTTTTTATTCTTCGGGTCTCCCGGAGGCGGAGAACTAGCGGGCCTCTTCTTCGACTGCGACTGATCCACCTTCCTGGCCAGCTCTGCCAGCTCCGGCTTCCTGCTGTTGAGCGGCGTCTTCAGGTTCAGCTTGATCTGCCGCTTCTCCGCCGAATTGCCCTTCAGCGCGTCCATGGCCTTGGCCAGGGAGAGTTCTGGAAGAAAGGATTAATCCACACTTTCGAAGGAATACCACAATGATAAAAATAGAGGATAACGTCCATAGGACCTAACAAAATCCATGAGGGAAATGGACTAGCAGAGATCTAATTTCCGAAGTACACACCACAGCAAGACTATTAGAGACCGGTTGTAATGGAGTCCGATTTTCTGATCATGAAATCGGCATTTTAAATTAATTTTTCCGGATTTTTATTTCAAATTCCTGCGTTTCATTTCCGTTCAGAATTAAACCGAGAAGATCGAATATGGTCCGTTCGATATTGTTTTACATGCAGAGAAAATAGTAAAAAGAGTCATAAGAACCAAGTAAAATGTAGATAACGCCGTTTTTCTAGTTCATACGTACGATAAGCCAGATTCGTAGAAGTTTTTACCGGAGTACTTTTCTAGAAAAGTAGCATTTCTGCGCCTGCCGTTTCCGCCCCCCTCAGGGAGATTATAAAAGGCGATTTTCCCCTCATCTGCCATCCATTATTCACTTTTGCTTCGGCTTCAGTAGAGTACTTTTCTTTGCTTTTGCGTTTCGAATTAATCCTTTCCGATTTAAAAGTTTAGCGATTTCAGTAGTCAGCAATAGCCGAGTTTCCGTCATTTGCTGCTAGTAGTAATTTCTGATTTTTTTTTCTTTACCGAGTGAGTATTAGTGCACCGAAATCGTAAGTACCGATCCAATTGACCATATTCACCGTCGCCATATTGTTGTGCGACAATACCAACTACCCAGTGTTTCCAACGGAGAAATATTGAGTTTATCAAAAATACTATCAGATTTTTAGTATCGTATGTGGTATGAGAGGTTATATGAAATTGGTGGTAAACTTTGGTTAAGTATTTTGTGATAAAATCCAGGAAATATGGGTAGATATCAGTATAGGGGAGGCCATGGTTGTTGTGTCAGTAATTAATCGGCAATAAGACATCTTATTCGGCAAGAAATAGATCTAAAAATAAAAAACTGACATCAAAATATTTCCATTTAAACTTTCGCGGTCGTAAGAAATTAGTGACTTTCGTTATTCGATGTTAGAACCCTGGGTAGTTGGTATTGTCGCACAACAGTATGGCGACGGTGAATATGGTCAATTCATTTCAGTCCTATTTTTCTGTATCTTCGTTGAGTCTATCAGAGTAGCTGTTGTCGAGATCCGTATTAAACCTTCCTTTACTCGTACAAGACTCCCTATAGTACGTTTATCCGAGTAAGTCGGTGCTCGATTAGTGTCTGTCCTTTATGGAGAGTAATCTCATAGTCAGACCGGAGGGCCCATGCAAACCAATGCTATAGAACGTGCAGTCGAATTCCGAGTCGGTATCGATCCTTCGCGCCCCTAGTTCGGTGCGTCCTGTTTGACCATTTATATTTAACCTGGCCAAACCCGACCTTTCTAGACGTGAAACAAGCTAAGTAGACACTATAACTCTTTTGAGTTTCCGGACTGAAAGAATATCGGACAGAAAGTAAGCACTGTACATTTTTATATCCGTCCCACATTTTTCAACTGTCGATTTAAATTCTCCGTTTAATTCAAAATTTCCCCCCTTCTATTCTGGCTGACTCGTACCGTGAAATATTTCTTTTGAATGCATGCTCGCAGTCAGGCAAATCTGAACCATTTTTCTTTACCTGTGTATATTTGATATTTTGTTGGGATTAATGCATATTTGATGTTTTCTTGATATTGGTGAATATTTAATATTTTCTTATTATTGCATATTTGATATTTTCTTGACATTATTGCATTTGTATCACTATTTCAACCGTTTGAATAAATTGTGTGAATTGCTCTATTTTCGATTTCTCAGTTATCGCTAACACCCTAGATACAACCGAACTCTGTCTCCGGCTAAGCAGCTATCCTGGCAGGTTTGCTTTTCTACCTTATAAGCAAAAAGAATAGCTGGCGCTCGAGGTAAGGTTTCTACGAGAAAACCCCATTACACGGTTACTGGCTTGTTAGCCTTCATCATCAGTGCCACATAGTCACCCTGCCGTTTCAGTTGGTTGCTACCGCAGGGGGGACTATGCGGCACTGACGATGTAGGCTAACAAGCCAGTAACCGGTCTGTCATTGTCTTGCTGTGGTGGTACTTCCCTCTAATACTACAATTTTCGAGAATTGACCAACCTCCTGCTCTTTTGGGGGCCGGGCTGCCGTCCCTGCTGCTGCTGCTACTGGACCCGGAAGATTCAGAGTCGCTAGAGCTGGATCCGGAGCTTTCGGAGGAAGACCTCGAAGACCTCCTCTTGCCTCTGGCTCTCGCCGCCAAGGCGGCGACCAATTTGCTCCTCGTCCTGCCGAACTGATCGGCGGGTGCTGGTGGATTGGCGGCGGTTACCGCCCTTATCATACCTGGTGACACGAAAGCAAGTTGGAATAAAGGAAATTAAGAGACGATTGGATAATCCCACCTGGAGACGGGGCTCTCTTCCTGGGAGCCGGGGGGTTCATCATGGCCGCCCTCTCGTTCGCCGCCTTCCTCTCGGAAACGATCACCGAGGGCGAGACGTGTCGACCTTTTTTCGAACGGGACCTTCTCCTTTTTCGGGAGGCGGATCTGGACCTGGATCTGTACGAACTGCGCGAAGTTGTGGACCTCGTGGAACTGAAAATGGCGCCGTGATCATCAAAATGTCGGGATAATTCAAGAAGAAAGTTGACTGCGATCATTGAGTTTAAATATACATAGAGGTACATCGCCCTTGAACGATTTGAGGCTGATTTTAGTGTAGTTCCTTCGCCGGTTCATAGATGGATGAGTGTGTTTAAGAGAATCGAAAATTTTTAACCTCGCATCTTGCGGTGAGTAGCTGAAATAAAAAGCACTATTTCCCAAGCCGAATGCGATGACGATCAGGACCGGCGTATGGAAATGTGGGATGTTCAGTATTTCATCACGCCGGATTTTTCGGATGCGGTAAAATGACAATTAATTTTGCCTATGGTTCATAGAACTAGAAAAAAGATTTCTGTAAATGAATAACAAGCAGATTAAGGTGACAAGAAAAACTTAGGACAAATTTTGCTGTGGTCTGGAACAAAAGTATTTCAGCGCAGATAAATAATTTTCATTCTCTTGGTTTCTCTACGCTTTCCTGTACTAATATGTGAATTTTCATTTCACACAGTTTTAGAATATTATAATTACGATAGCGGGTGTGGAACAAATACTATAACCATTTGTTTTTAAAATATGCCGACGTTTCGACGTTTATTTTACGTCTTTTTCAAGGCTGAAAGAACACAAACATGTAACATCATAAAGTTCACTGACAAAAAATACATCACATAATAGTGAGAAAACTATCACGCAAAATTACACATTCTCTCTTGATAGAAAGGGTATAAATACAATTTAAGAAACAGAAAGTGACCTACCTATTCTATATATCAATGGTTAGCGTTGCAACACGATGGTCACTTTTCCATTACACATAAAGTATTGTTGGAGAACAGGTCCAAAACAACCAAGCAGATTAAAGTTATCGATTTTGAAGTTATAGTGCATCAACAAACTTTAAAAATTGTACTTTGCAGCGAAAATTCTTCGAACATGAAAACATATGATCCATTAACTGAAATGTGTGGTTCACGACGACATATTATACTGTCAACATTTGACTACGTTCCATTTAAGGAATATTGGTGTATTCTTTCCTTAAAAAAGTTTATGATATAGTTGTATTGTGTACTAAGGCCCTGTGTATCTGTCCTAAGATTGACCGTATCATTCAACTGAATAAATATCATCTCGCTTATATTTCTTTTTGAGTGGTGTTTTTCTTTGTCGAGAATAGTGGTAGCTTGAAAATGGAAATTATGTCCCAAAGAAAAGTGGTGTTCCGCTAGTGCGGTTTTCTCCCTTTTATTCCTATTGACTAGCTTACAGTCATATTCATGTTGGTAGAGGCGGTTTTTTAGATAATGTCTTGTATTACCCACATAGCATTTTTCACAGTCAAGACAAGGAATTTTATAAATTAAACTTGACTGCAAGTGTTTTGAAGTTTGGTCTTTCAATTTTTAGAATGTCAAACAAACGTAGTGCGATTTTGGAGCTGTTTCGTCAAGGTAGGCGTCAATGCGAAATTGTTCGTTTGCTCAATGTGCCTCGACAAACCGTGTCCGATGCAATTCGTCGTTTCAAGGAGCTTAGCCATGATGGTCGTCGTCCAGGAAGTGGTAGAAAACGCACTGTCAATACACCTAGCAATCGCAACATCGTCAAGAAGCGAGTCAATCGAAATCCGAGGGTTTCCATGAGGAAAATAGCCTGTGAGACCGGCATCAAACGCGAATCAGTCCGTTAAATTGCCAAAAAGGATCTCAACCTCAAGCCATACAAGCTCCAAAAAGTTCAACTCCTCACGGAGGAAAACAAGCGCGTACGACTCCAAAGGTGCCGCCAACTCTTTCGTCTCGCCGCCGGTCAGCAATGGGAGCGAATTCTCTTCACAGACGAGAAGCTTTTCACCGTAGAACAATCCCACAACCACCAAAACGACAGAGTCTGGTCTGTAGAGGCTCCCGGTACATCGGCCATCGTCGAACACCGTCAAATCAGCAATCCGTCATGGTCTGGGGCGGAATTTGCGGCAGTGGCGAAACTCCCTTAGTTTTCGTGGATCAAGGGGTCAGAATCAATCAAGAAGTCTACCGCTGCGACATCCTCGAGGCAGTAGTACTTCCGTGGGCCAAGCAGCACTTCGGCGATACGCATTGGACCTTTCAACAGGACTCCGCTCCGGCTCACAGAGCGAAAATGACGCAAGAATGGTGTAAGACCCATTTTCCTTGTTTCATCTCATCTGCAGATTGGCCGCCCTATTCACCGGATCTCAACCCAATGGACTACAGCGTGTGGTCGCTTTTGCAGCACAGGGTTTGTGCTAAAAAAAAATTTGGAGTCGCTGAAGCAATCTCTGTGCCGGGAATGGAACCGATTAACGCCCGAGGAGCTGCGGCCCATTGCCGAAAATTTCAAGAAGCGTCTGAAGCTGTGTATCGCCGCCATGGGAAGCCACTTCGAAACGGCTTAAATATATTATTAACAAATGTTCAAGCTATTATTATTTGTTGTTGTTTTGCTCAATTTCTTCTGTGTAATAAAGTTAAATGAAAAAGAGTTTGTCCGATGTTTCTCTTGTCACACTGTAGTTCCCCCAACAGTTCCTTTAGTAGCTACTACGTACCGCCGCTAAAATTGTATGCTTCAAATCTTTCAAGGGCGATGTACCTCTATGTATATTTAAACTCGATGCTGCTATGCAATTTCATGGTAATTACCTGCTGGAGGAATAGCTGGAACCTGAACTGTAGGAGCGTTTTCTGCCGCTCCTCTTTCCAGCCGGAGACTTGGACCTCATCCACGGATCCGACCAGTCGTCGGCTCTGGTCGGCCTCTCTTCTCGTTCCCTCTCTCTTTCCCTTTCCGCCCTATGGACTATCACTTCCCGTTTCGGCTTTCTCTGTAACAATTCGTGTCCACAATTTAGGTAGACATCTTCGGATGTTGCGAGGATGTATTGATATTCATACCACCGTCAAACGCTGTATTCCCTATGTTTCCGTCAACAAATCCCGCACCTGTATAAACTTGTAAATCGCCGTAAAAGCGAAAAAATAAACAGAAAACCCAAAATACCCAAACAAACTTCCACTAATCATCGTTATTACTCACTTTTCCGGTGTTCTCTTCCTCGTATTTGGTGTTGTAGTAATCGGGCATCTTATGGGTGGGCAGCTCCCTGTACGCCGGCCTGGCCCTTTCCCTCGGTGCCGTGTACTCGGGCTCGTAAACCACCTGTCTCCTGTTGTAATATTCCTCCGGGGGCGGTCTCGATGGGGCCGGATACTCTACAGGTGGATGCCTACTGACGTACCTGTAAAACCGTCGTCGTTAGAGAAACTCGACGTAATTCGGGTGAGGCGAAAAGCGATATCGCAAGAAAGAAAGTATCGGACAGGAAGATATCTCGAAAATCGCGGAAACGGCGACGACATCTGGCGGCGGGAATTTGAAGCGAGTCTGAGAGACACTCGTTGGGAAAATATGACAGACTTTCTCGAACCATCATTATTCCAAATCAACTTTTTTTATAGTTAATGGCAAAAATCGTCCAGGGGTTCCTCGAATAATCCAGCAAAATATCAAAAAATCTCCATATTTCGGTAACAAATGATCCGGGATCATCGTTGATTAGTTTGACAGCTATCAAAATTGTATAAAATTGATTTCTTTGACAGATGATGTAGATTTCTTTGACAAAATTGTGTTATTGGCAGCTGTTGATTTCTTTTAGAGTTGTTATCGATTTTTCAACAGCTGCTATCAATTTTTCGACAATTGCTGTCGATTTCTTTGACATCTGCTTGTTCATCAATTTTGACAACTGTCAAAATTATGAATCACTGGATTTCTTTGACAGCTGCTGTCAATTTTATGACAGCTGCTCGCGATTTCTATGAAAGCCGCTGTCAATTTTCAGTTGTCAAAATTGTTTATGAATTTAATTTTCGATTTCTTTAACAGCCGCTGTCGACGTCTTTGACATTTGTTATCGATTTTTCGACAATTGCTATCGATTTCTCTGGAAGCTGTGACAATACCGTCGATTTTTTGACAGCTGTCCAAATTGTGGTTTAGCGGCTATTGTCGACTTCTTCGACAGTTGTTATCGATTTTTCGACAACTGCTATCGGTTTAAATTTATTTCTTCGCCATTTGCCGAGGAATTTTTGAGCCGCTGTCAACTTTTTGACAGCTGTAAAAATTGTGTGACGATTTCTTCGATTTCATTGTCAGCTGCTGTCAATTTTTCCACAGCTGTCAGAATTGTTTTTCACTGGATTTCTTCGATAATTTCTGTCAATTCATGTCAGCCGCCGTCGACTTATTTGACAGCTGTCAAAATTGTATGACGATTTCTTTAACAGTTGTTATCGTTTTTTAATTGATTTCTTCGATTTCATTGTCAGCTGCTGTCAATTTTTCCACAGCTGCAAAAATTGTTTATCACTGAATTTCTTTGACAGTTGCTGTCAATTTTTGACAGATGCCGTCGAATTCTTCGACAGCTGCTCATCAATGGATATCTTTGACACTTGCTGTCAATTTTTGACAGCTGCCGTCAATTTCTTTGACAGCTGCTCACAAAATGGTTTATCAATGGATTTCTTTGACTGTGGTTTTCAATTTTTCGAAAGCTGCTTTCTATTTCTTTGGCAACTGTCAATTGTTGACAGCTCCTGTCGGTTTTTCCGACAGTTGTCAATATTTTTCCCAATTGATTTATTTGACCGTTATTAATACTTTTTCGACAGGTGTCAATTTTTCACAGCTGCCAAATTTTTTATCACTGAATTTCTTCGACAATTGCTGTCAATTTTTGACAGCTGCCGTCGAATTCTTTGACAGCTGCTCACAAAATAGTTCACCAATGGATTTCTTTGACAAATGCTTTCAATTTTTCGACAGTTGTCAAATTTTTTTCCAATTGATTTCTTTGACAGTTGCTATCGATTTTTCGACAGCTTCACACACTAATTTCTTTGGCCGCTGTCAAAATCAGTTTCGATTGATTTCTTCGATAGCTGCCGTCGATTTCTTTGACAGCTGGCAATTTTTCCATAGCTGTTAAAATTCTTTATCACTGGATTTCTTTGACAGTTGCTATAGTTTTTTTGACAGCTGCCGTCGAATTCTTTGACAGCTGCTCACAAAATGTTTTAAATGGATTTCTTCGACTGCTGCTGTTAAAATTAGTTTCTATCGACTTCTTCGATAGCTGCCGTCGATTTCTTTGACAGCTGGCAATTTTTTAACAGATGTTAAAATTCTTTATCACTGGATTTCTTTGACAGTTGCTGCCAATTTTCGACAGCTGCTCACAAAATGTTTTATTGATGGATTTCTTTGACTGTTTTCAATTTTTCGAAAGCTACTTTCGACTTCTTTGGCAACTGTCAATTTTCGACAGTTGTCAATATTTTTTCCAATTGATTTCTGCGACAGTTATTACTTTTTCGACAGCTGTTAATTTTTCACAGCTGCTCATAAAATAGTTCATCTATGGATTTCGACAGTTGTCAACTTTTTTGACAGTTTTTATCAGTTTTTTTGACAGTTGTCAACTTTTTGATAGATGTAAAAATATTCTTTCACCGAATTTCTTCAACAGTGGTCAAAATTGTTTCAAATTGATTTAATTGTGTGACGATTTCTTTGACAGCTGCTATCGATTTATTTGACAGCTGTCGATTTTTTCACAGCTGTCAAAATTGTTTATCACTGGATTTCTTTGACAGTTGGTGTCATTTTTCGACAGCTCCTGTAAGTTTCTTTGACAGTCGTCAATATTTTCTTCACTTGATATCATTGACATTTGCTATCAATTTTTCGACAGCTGTATCGATTTCTTTGACAACAGTCAATTTTTGACAGCTGCCGTCGAAGTCTTCGACAGCTGCTATCAAAATTGTTCATCAATAGATTTTCTTTGACAGCTGCTGTCAATTTTCGACCGCTCCTGTCGATTTTTTTGACAACTGTCAAAATTTCCAATCGATTTCATTTGACAGCGGCTGTCAATTTCTTGACAGCTGCCAAAATTGTTTACGAAATAAACGCTCGAACCGGAAAATGAGGAACTATCAAAGACGCAGATAAGAAAATTTGAGGTAGCTCATGTGTTCGAGGGTAAAGAAGAAAAAGAAAATAGTCATAGAGGCAAGAAAGAACAATCGACATCTTTCCTTACCTCGGTTCAGGCGAAGGTACCCTTCCATAATAGCCGTTCTCCTTGTCGAATTCCTCCTGCGCCAAACTCAAATTCATCTTCTTCTCCTCGAAGTCGATATCTTGCTCCTTCCGTTTTATCGATTTCCTCAACATTTCCTTGGCCGTCCTAAGGCCCCGCTCCCACGCCGATTCGACGGGCGCCGGTTCCGGTCGCGCCGCGTATCTGTCCGCCCCGCTATACTCTCCGGGAACCAG
The DNA here is from genome assembly GCA_951802165.1 of Adalia decempunctata. NCBI lineage: Eukaryota > Metazoa > Arthropoda > Insecta > Coleoptera > Coccinellidae > Adalia > Adalia decempunctata. The sequence continues at coordinate 973,126 of OX637695.1, read as the reverse complement.
CGGATGCACCATGTCGAACATTGTGTAGTTTCCTTTAAAAAAAATTGAAATTAGCCCTTTTTCGAAGTTATTGTATCATTTTTTTACCTTTGTCTGTCACACCCGGATGAAGAAACCTACAGCTGGCTCCCCACGTGCACTGGCCCCTGTTGAAGAACCGACAGATCGGTCTGGGTTCCGTCTCTTCAGGTCTCACTTCGTCCTCATCCGAAACTTCCCCTTCCTCTAAATCTTCCTTCTTTTTAGTTTCTTTCACTTTTTCCACGTTTTCCGCTTCCATCTCCCCATCTTCCAACGGTTCCACCGGTGCGTCCTTTTCTTTTTCATCTTCCTTCTGTTTAACCTCTTCTACCTCCCCGCATTCACCATCTTCAGCTTCGAAATCTAACTGTTCTTCACCCTCCTCAGACTCATTTTTACAATTTTTCTCCGTTAACTGAAACACATTTCGTAAATTTCTTCGCGCACAAATTGAAATTATTTGCTTACTCTTTGAACCTCAGGCTCTGGTTTTCTGTGGTCGTCTTCGTTATGGTGGCTTTTTTCGGACGCAACGTCGTCGACGTTTGCGTCTTTGTCATCGTCCGAATGTCCAATCGAATCTTCGAGATCGGACACGTCGGATAGATCTTCGTGAGATATGTTTATTTCCGCATGGGGTTTCGGGATTACTTCAGCTTTTTCTTTCTCGCTGTCCGATTCTATGTCGCCTAAAACAACAAATATCAAAAACCTGATTGTATTTCTTTAGTGACTAAATCATCTGTGTCCACAAGATCTGAATCATTTCTTCTGAAATAATTTTTAATTCTATGAACTGGTTGCCATTTCGATTTGAAATGACGTTTCATAAAATTCTATGCTCAAAAAAGTTGTAAGTTCTGTGGTTGCCAGAATGAAGTTTGATAAACCATGGATGCGTCTATGATCAACCATAAATCATAGATTATGAATGATTTTATCGTCTGTGAATTCAATTAGAAAGGAAGATTTTTCCGGAATTTCAAAAAATTGTCTGCATGCCGCTAAAAATCTTCCTTCATAAATCATAGATGCATAAAATAGGGTTTCTATGCATCTATCATAAATCCCATGTGATTTATGGATGTCATAGTGCTGGAAACAGATTATAACACAATTCTATATCTATAATTTTTTTTTCCTCTAACTTCAGAAGAACAGTTTTAATTTTTTTCAGAACCAAAGGTATGTAGTTACAAAAAACTGGAAGAGACATATATTTGGATTTTTAAGGTGGGCGTTTAAACCGAGTAGGAAAGATCAGCCGATAGAGGCGCCACCGTCCATTTCATAGAATACTCAGCGAAGTTTCCAAACATCCAGATACTCAAAACTACCTTCCACTATATGACACGATCAAACCGTCAAACTATAAACGTTGACCATAGACTAACTAACGTTGACACTGTTGCCGATAGTTTGGAATTTATTTTATGTATTCGTTGTCCTAGAAAATCAATTATCATTTGATTTGGAAATTATTCAGGAAGAAATGATTCATGAAATAATTATTCCAAAATAATATGGTTTGGAATAAAATTCAACATTGTTATATCCGTCACAAATTACCATCAGTTCCAAGGATGCTTAGATGAAGGCGTTGGCAATGGCAACACGACTATAAAGGGGTATTGGTAGTCGATTCCATCAGACTATTCATTTTACGGTAGAATATTCATTATTCCAGCGCCAGTGACAGAGGAAACTTTGGTACAATATTATTTCCATAGTGAATATTTTGAAAATCTCTTGTCTATACATATTTGATTTCTTAGTGCAGATTGATTTATATTAATTTCGTTTGCGACTTATGTGTTAGTTTGAGAAGTTTTTCAACAAAACTCGTTCCTCAACTTCCACAAAAAACTGTTTTCAATACATGAGTTTTCACGGTTCATTCTAAATAACATTTATTTCTCTTCCCACCATGAATAATAAGTATATTATTCAACGAGCGGTAATGTAAGTCATAACATATGCAGATGAATTTTGCACAACGAACCGTCAGGCGGGTGGTGTGATTCATCAAGTGTGTTATGACCATTACCGGAAATTGAACACTATACTTTATCTTCGACTTCTTCAGTAATAGTCGAATCAATCTGCATTTTTGAAATTGACAACAGTTGTCAAGAGCGATATCTGTAGTCGTGAATCAAATCGCGTAGAAAGCGTCTAAAATTCACGTTTTCCAACTGCAATTTTTGGATATTCAGAACCAAGGAAATGTAGAAATGAATGCTACCTTGATGTCTGAAATGGAGTTCTCGATCGATCCGACTTTTTTATTCATTTCGTAAGCAATTTAATTTTTACTATTTGTATTAGAGTGAGTAATAGGATATATTATAACTCACGCTTATAGCTCGCGCTACTGCGGCAATGGAAAATAACGCGACCCCTTTCGGGAGGAATGAAAGGTAGGCCCCAGCACAGATTTCGAACGACAAGAATGTCCAAAATCTCATCAGTGCCAACCATAGATCTTATAGTGAGTTCTATGGTGCCAACATCAGGTATTCTATCTTAACTTTGTTGAATCAGTATTCATTGATTCATTATCATAACAATTTTGAATGGAATCCGACATAATCACAAAATTCGTCATTTTCGATCCGCCATTTTGAGTTCATAAGTTTTTACCAAAAAAAATCTCTCTGACCCACACGATTTTGAATCGTTACAAAACTGGTCCGCCCTCGTGAATTCACAAATTTCGACCACAATATCATAATATCAGACCCCGAAAACCCCTATATACCTATTTTGAATCTGAGGAGGCTATATCACAAGATTTGTTTTATTACTATTATCAGGCTCTTATCTAAATATATGAATTTTACAAAAAAAATCATAATATTCAACTCCGAAAACCCCCACATACTACTTTTGAATCGAATTGAAACATAATAACAAGACGCGTCCGCTATCTTGAATTCACGAATTTTGACAAGAAAATCATGATCACCGACACCTAAAACCCCCACAAACCAATTTCGAAACAAATCGCGCAAATATTCACAAAAGTTGTCTACATATTATTATTAACAGGCCGCCATCTTGAATTTGTGAATTTTAACAAAAAATCACAATCTCCAATTCCGAAAACCCCCACATGCTAATCTTGAATCGAAATAAACCATAGTAACAAAATTGGTACGCCATTTTGATTTCACGAATTTTGACAACAATATCATAATATCCGATCCGACCCCGGAAACCCCTATATACCAATTTCGAATCAAATCGGGCCATAATCACACAAGTTATTGTATTATTATTATCAGGCCGCCATCTTCAATTTGTGAAATTTGATAAGAAAAATCATAATCTCTGACCCCAAAACCCCCACACGCCAATTTCGAATCAAATCAGATCATACTCACATAACTTGTCCGTTCTTTGCGTAAAATTGCATTTTCTCAGACACCTATCCCAGATAAAATGATAAAATATCCTATCTACATATACATACCAAATTTCATCAAAATCGTTAGTGCAGTATCTGAGATAAGCCAATACAGATATATAAATAAATATTGCTCCTCTGAATATATTAGATAGATTATAGATTTATCGTTCCCTATATCACACTCCATGATACGCTTATGAATAATCTCCGAAGTCCGAATCAGATAGTCTATGGTCCGAATACCCAATAACAAATATCTTCATACTTGCTATATCAAAACTTATTTCTCACCTTATTCAATAATAATGAATGAAATGTACAATGGCGCTCTCTATCCGAAAATCGCCGAACTATGAATTACGTCGATTTGTGGGTAAAGCAGGAATTTTTTCCCGCCAAAATTTGAATTTGGCCATTTTATGCCAATTCCGTATTTCAAGTTGATCTTCTGAACGAAATTATCAGTAGATTCACTTTTAATCGGAAGTTGAACTATTTTCATGGGTCTTTCTGTTGAAATAAAACAGAAGCATGGGTTGGCTCATTTTCTTCTATTTTTGAAAGAAAAAAAATTAACTGTCGGAATGAAATCGTTCAAAATTATTTCAACAAGAACCCTAATCCTTTCTGAGTTCACCCACAAAATTTCAGTTCTCAAAGTGAAACCGTTTTCGAGATCAACTTGAAATAAAAACACACTACATTGAACGCCCACCTTAATTGCCCAATCTAAGAAAAGTATGGAACATAGAAAACAAGACATCCAAATGTCACTTAGATTACACTGCAAAACCAATTGAAATTTTATAACTTCTTTCTCATGATATTAAAAGACACTTATTACCGCAAAAAATGCAAATATGACTCGTGTATGAATGAAAAATTAGTCAAATTCACCGAAGACTTACCATCAGAAATCTCTTCGGGTTGTACGTCTGCGTTGATAGATTTATGTTTTCTGCCACTCGATTCAGCACTGGACGAACTCGAATCAGAAGTGTTTCCGTCGGATTTCTTCCTGTCAGATATTTTAGACGATTTGGACATTTTCGAAGACCTCCCTGAGGTTCTGGAAGAACGTCCAGATCTCTTCGTACTGACGCTACTTTCCGATTTAACAGAATTTCTGTCTGATTCTTTTTTGGCGGGGGAACTACCTCTAGAGCTAGATCGTGATGAGTTTTCAGAGTTGGCGGGAGATCTGGGTCTTGAGGTTCTTTCATTATCCCCTCTGTCGGAGCTTGGGGACCTCGGTCCCTGATTATTCTCATCGAAATCGTTCGGAGAGGTAGGTGTGTTTATTTCAACGGACGCTGGGTCGGTATTTTTCGGCGATTCTGAGTTTCTCGGATACCACTTCCTCTCTTCTGACCTAGCAGGGCTGTTTGATGCGGACCTTGCATTTTCGGTCAACTGATCCCTAGCCGGAGATTTGGGGGATTGAGGTCTACTCCTCGTTTCAGACAACTCGCTGTCTGACGATGCAGATCGACTTCTTCCATTCTTCGAAGAATTGGAATGACTTGAATGATCACTTTTGTTACTTACAGAGCTAGGAGAAACAGACCTACTACCTGATCTGGACCTAGACCCCGCACTTCTATTCGATTTATTGGTACTTTCATTGTCTGACGAAGCACCTCTTGAATCATCTGAATCCATTTCTTCACCTTGAAGAACTAAATAAAGAAAATTACAATCATAAAATTATACTTTGAGAAGATACTGATTGTATTTACACACGGCACTTCACGTTTTTGAGACTCGGGACCGAAGTTGATTTTTTTGATCTTACCTTCGATCTCTGAAGAACAGCTTCATTATTACCATGAGACCACTTCGCGTAACTAGATACTTCGAGCATAGTTACAATTTTTTTGATACTCAACTGATTCATACAAACTTGTAATTTCACAACACGAACTACTTCAAGTCTTTCGCGTACTCAATATTACTAACGTTGAACTTTTCAGTCGGCGACAAACTAAACTGACTTCATGGACTCAACACAAATCTTAGGAGGAACTGTTTGAAGTTGAACACTTAATTTTCACGGACTTGTATTCTTACCTTGATTATTATTGGTTTTTCCTTGCAGAATTGAACAGATGATTCACAATTTATTTTCTACAGAATTCTCATCACTAGTCCAAAATCACAAACTGCTGTAACGAAACTTCATGTCCATGACTCCATTACATGGCGTCTCTGCTCGGCGACGTTGCCATTCATGATTGATGTCTTTTGTGATTCATATTTCCGTCAAGATGTTTCATTCCTTAACAAACATCTCATGGGTTTTTAATTAAAGCTTTCTTCGAAAAATAATTCGTTTCGCCCCATGCGATATAACGAAATATCAGAAAAATAATTTGAAATTTGTTCCAACCGTTGGCAACGCCCATGACATCCGACACAGATGTGTTCTAAATCTATGCTCAGCAATCGTCTGACCGCCATATTTGATTGTATGGAATATTTTGGCGGGGTGTTAAAGAATTTGAATTTTTTTAATACAGTTAAATTTGTCAACGAAGACCTTTTGATTGGATGACGACAAATATTGATTTTTCTTTTGAAACCGTAGAACAGTCACTGTACAGAAAGAATAATGCGAATTGTAAATGAGAAGATGAATTCACTGGTGAAATAAATATATTTGAATTATTCATACATATTTGAAGCATTCAAAAATACTGAAATCTATAACAAGGAGCTAAAAACGAGCAATTTATGGTAAATAAAATAATAATTTATCAGTAGGGTAAAAGAGGTGATGCAATCCCTGGTAAAAAAACTCAGAATATATAAATTGTTCTGTAAATTATCAAATTGGCAACTTAACAATGGTGCTATTCCAATAATTTCGATTCATTAGTACCCACTGTTGGAGTAATAGGAAGAAATAAAATTCACTGTAAATTTAATGACTCATGTACCATTTATTGTTCCCATTAAGTTGCCAACCGAAGTAGAAACAATAAAATAAGTAACTGTGATATATTAAATTTGTATACTTAGTAATATATTGTTTTATGTATGTACAAACTTACAAAAATTGTCTTTTGGTTAGCAAAATCTTTAATGGTATTGTTGTTATTAGACTAGTTCATAGTTTGATGTTCTTCAGTCTGGCATTTGGTTCCTCGCCATATCCACTCGATTGCCTTGTTCATAAGCCAGGGGAACAAGCCACCGGCACTCACTAGTTTACCACACATGAATTTAATGTAATCGGTAAGCATTGTTAAGGAAAACATATAAATAAATAGTGAATTTCAATACAGATAAAATATTACGAAAACACGAAGTTCTCTACGATTATCCTGAAAGAAAAAATTAACGAGCATATTATGACTTTCATTCATGCGGATGAGGAAACTGAGTTTGGTGAATGGGCATAATATGTGAGGGGAATATTCAACTTTTTCCACGACCCTTGCGTTTTTCGTTTTGAAATATTCACAATTTTTATTTCTACGAAAAATTAACGACGTTTTTAATTAAAATGACATTTCATAGCATTCCCTGATCAGAAAAATTCTGTACCCATTGATATTCTGTGATTGTTAAATTAATGTTTGATCATAGATGCATAGTATTCTATGCATCTATAGTTGGTGGAAAAATTTCGTGATTTTAGGACGAATTTATTGACAACGCATTTTGAATGAAAAAAAATGGCGACTCCAACTGAGGAGTTGTGATTTGATTCTCCTCGAAATTGATATTTAGGGCTTTTCTGAGTCGAAAATTATGAACGTTATTCCACCTGAAAATATATCTCCAGAATTTTCATCAGAAATATTAAAAAAATTATGTTAAATAATAGTTTTTTTGTTTAAAAGGATATTAAATTGTCCATGGACCATGACCACCATTTATGTACAAAACATACATAAAACCATCTTTACACCTCCCCTCTATGCAATAATAGTATGGCAAAAAACAGTGAAGTTTAAATCTAAAATATATTCTCATCATTAGTGATCCTTAACAAATAATCAATCTACTCACTTTCTTTTTTCGTAGAACATAATGGCAGCTGCGTTTGTGGTAAGAACGTGCAAAAACACAGCCTTTACTTTTCTTCTTTCATTTGAAATCAGGTAACTAAGTAATGAATCTAATAATAAGGTTGCGACGCCATTTCTCCTATATTCTTTTAGTACTCCAAGGGATAGTATGTAAGCCATGTCGGAATTACCTACTAAATATTTGGCTAAAATTCCGCTATCTTCGCCATTAAGAATGAAATACTCGTATGGTTTAATTTCAGCTACAATAAGTCCTATGATGGTTTGGTCGTACACAGCTGCCAATGAATAGTACCTGCTGCAAATAGTTACACACAAATGAATTACATACTATTAGGAATCCAATGACAATCAATAATAAATTTGTAATTTCAAATATATCAAATTAGAGACTAGACTTTCAATATAAAGTTCGTTATTAGTGAAAACACAAGCATCCTTATCCAAGAACATTTCAACATACCTGTTACTAGAAGACGTAATTGCTTCATACCAATAAAAGGGATATTCGATGGGAAACCAGTCACGACATAGTGTTCGGACTTCGTTCAAATCATTGGGACACAAGAAACGTAATTGTATATTTTCTAAAGAATAAAACGGCTTTTTTTCACCGTTCATGATAGAATTACTAATCAAACAATCTCCATTCGTCTCATACCTTCAGCAATATGAAACAGGAATTAATAATTATCATACAAAAATGAAGGATATTTACCTAGTTTTTCCTGCCATGGGTTAATTTTTCTTGAGGTTTTCTGTTTGACATGTGTTTGTTTGTGTTACATTATTCAACAGCTGATATTTAAAGACTACCAAATTTTCAACTCATTACAATTTTGATTCAGAAATATATAATTGGGTGCAGATGGAGGTAATCACCTAGTGTTTTTTAAAATTTTGAAAACGCCCATTGAAATGAACTATTCTAGAATTTTGAGGAAAATCGTCTACAGATCCCGATTCCTAAATTATGAAAAATTCCAGATATATTTATTTTTTATTGAAAATTTTGGATTTGGGTCACAGAAAACAAGAGCAATGCCATCCTCATCAGATCATAGAAATCAAAAACACGCAGCTGTCAACACAGCCGTCTTCATAGCAAGCCGTGAAATTAAATGTAAAAAAAAGCACGAACAAATTTTGATCACTTCGATGAAGGTAACGAAATAAAATGGACTAGCATTGTTTAAACAATGGGACTCGTAAATTAGGTGATTTTAAAGATCTAATCGTCTTCTGGCTTGTTATAAAGACGGCTGTGCTTGTTTGTGTTCTGTGCGAATTAGGTTAGCGTAGTTGACACTGACAGGTGACAGTTGACAATCACGATCATCGTATGAATAATAATTCTCAACATTTCAAGTAATTATCCAAATTTTCGAGATAAATTAAATAACTCGACCATGAATTTCCATTCCTAGATCGACGAGCAACTAATGATGTAATTTTATTGAGGAAAAATGTTCGAAAGTTGACTTCCATGAAACTATGTACTGTCTTCAGTGGCTAATACCTGTCCTGTTGATGCCAAAGCCTTCCAACCCAGCACTAGTGCAGACACATGTAATGTTTATAGTCTTATATTTAATAGGATTTTTCCTCGGAAGGAAACCCTGCACGATATGCACCATAGTGTTTATAGCTACAGTATTCTTGATCTGCTACAGCGGAGTTGGCAACTGTATATTTTGGGCACCTTTCTGCGAATCTGAGAATGGATAAGGACCTCAAGTTTTAGAAAGTTTTTGTTACAGATCCGAACAATTTTGATCAGTGATTAATATAATATTTTGAACTTAATTTATTTTGTATATACAGAAACGGCTTCACACGTTAGGAACTTCTTATTGTTCGAATTCATGATATTATTTTAATGGAGGAAGATTAATTGTGATTTGTATTATATTATTGTATATAATATGCTGTTACATGTATGTAATTATTGAATCAAAGTAATGATTGGAGGAGATCAAAATAAATACTTATGACTGCAATTGGGAAGAGTTTCTCTGTAAATAAGCTTTGAAAATTTTGAAATATAAGATTGTGCAGTTTTTATGATGACCTATGAGGTGAAAATTATTTCGGAGAAGGCTGGGTTTTAGAAATGTAATAATAAAAGATTCCATATATAAACTATATTATATCGATGAAAGTATAAATTTAAAATTAACAATAAATAACATGACACTATATCACTCTCGCATACTTCTTTTAACTTTACATAAAACATTCAGTGTAAGTATAGATAATGCTTGAATACTGGAAATCAATAACGAAGGACAGATCTTCGAATACTTCGAAAAATATATAAATTATTAGAACTGTGACAGGTTTTATACATGCAGAATCTGAAAAGGTCAATCTCTCTTTCGCCCGTATTCATCTGAGGGGCAGAACTGTCCATGTTTTCTGACGAATTTTTCTTCTTTATTTTTGTACAATAAACTTTCCAAGTCGGGTCGTCCTTCTGCGTACACCATGAAACTGTCTGAAAATGATTTTCCATGTAATTTGTCTGAGTATTTTATGATGGAAAATTAGAAATTGAACTCACTGAATGTGATGTACCCCAATTTGTTCATATCGATTTGATGGAATGCATCCGTTGCTGTTTCTTCAGTGAGTGCCATTGTGTGGTGAACTGCTTTTATGAAGTCTCCTAATTGCAATCTTCCTTGGCCACTTTGGTCGTATATCTGTGGGAATAAAGGTGAGAATGTTACCGATGAGTATTCATGTTCATTATAATCTATAATATATCTTTCTATATATAAAAGAAAGGTGTTGGTTACACCATTTATAACTCGAGATCGGATGGACTGTTTGTTATTAAACTTCATATGTGGATTCGTCTACGGTCTGGTTATTATAAAATACAATGAAACTTTCAAAAAATCGATGAAAATTTTACTTATACAGAAAATGCTTGTCCTTCTTTTGAGTAAGGCCACTAGATGTCGCTGCACTTACGCTACCGCTTATTCGTTTGTACTTCATTTGATATTCTCCGCGTTAGATGGCGATATAAACAAATAGTGTGTACAGTGACTATATTCCCTCTATAGTCACTGTAATAGTGTGTAATTTGAGTTGCCTACAACTCTGCGCTGTTGGGCAAAACCAAAATGTCTTAGCGTAGGAGTACAGATGTCTAAAATGATTAGATTTCGTTGAGATATGAGAAAAGTTTCGTTCCTACCACTTCAGATGGCGCTATTCACACATTGTGACTGATGATTATTAGTTATTTGTATAGTTTTATTTATTCCAAATAACGTAATCGTGAGGGTTCTATATTTGACATTATCACAATTAAATGGCGATGAATTTGTTGATGCTTTCGCGGCCATCCATTGATGTCATCTGTTCTTTTTTCGAGCATTTCGGTCGTCGTGGTTTGAAATGGTCGAAAAAAGAACATATGACATCAATTACTGTGTAATTTACATAGGGCTTATAGAACCATGAAAGGCTATTAACAGATCCAGAAGCAGGAGAATATCACAGTGAATTTTTATCGAAATTTCAAGTAAATCGGATTTTGGCGATGAGTTCCAATCGTGAGATGTCCATTCTCATCTTTTCTCATAATTTTTAAAATGTTTTTGAATTTCTGTTTGGTTACATAATAAATATATTTGCGGAAATAACTGAATCCAAAATTGCCATTATTAGTGATTGACATATTATGACATATTATTTTTGTGTATCTGTTCTGTGTGATAGCTCATATCCATGGAAACATTTGACAGTTCGAAAATCAGAGAACCAAGCCGTTGATCTCCGATCACCGGTGATTACGATTTGTGAAATCCACCGCAAGTATCATTTAGGCGGAACAAAGTTCGCCGGGCCAGCTAGTTGGTATTATATTATAAAGAGCTTTGAATTTTGAAATACTTGCAGGATTAAAATTTTAATTGAATATTATGATGAATTCTTACTTTGAAAGCTGTACTAACTGCTTCTGGTGTAGTTTGGTTTATGGCCAGGACGCACAAGAGGTACTCTCTCATATCAATTATTCCAGATCCATCCTGAAATTAAAAGAGTTTATTAATGTCTTGAGCTTGTGAGCCAAAAAAAAACAAAAATATAGATATACAAGAAAATATAATGCCCCCTCCCCCCTGAGATTTGGATGGCCCTATCGTTTTTCAGCACAACACCCTGCCTCAATATTACTTTCTTAATAAAAAGGGCAAGGAAAAATGGCTCCCTCTGAGAAAAATTTCTGCGGCCGCCCATGGAGCTATATCGCCGATTTTGGTATCAAAATGTAGGTTTTCGAGGTCGCTGAATCCAATAAAAAATATTCCAGAGCCCCAGCTAGCATAGTTCAGATTTTGACCTGTCAAATGTCATTTTTCGAAAAGTTGGAAATTCCAACTCTCCTAGCTTCCGTCCCTCTTGTCGCATCGACTATTTGTTTATATTTTGTTGGTCAGAATATCCCAAAGTATCTCTGTGCAAAATATGAGCGATTTTAAAAATCTCAATTTTTGGGTGAAAAATGACTAAGGGGTAAAAAAATAATCATCGAAAAACACAGAGAATTCCCACGTAGCAAGTCATTAATTAAACCAACCTTATTATAAATAGAAAACAGCAATTTCGAAGACGTTTCCATCGGTGGAATATTCAAAAAATTCGCAAAATCGTTGTACGATACTCTAATGAGATCTAAACTTGTCCTAGACTCGACAAGTGCTTCTTCTTGTGTAGTACTCGCCATCCTACAAAAACAGACTATCATTTCCAAAATTTCATTTCAATCTATCCTCAAATTCAACCTACCCCAAGCTATGTCTCAGTTTCTGGAGATCCACTATAGAAGTGGATTGTGGAAGATTCATTTCCTTGGCTCTGGTGAGCAGTTTACAATCGTCGTACGTATAATCCGATATGGGTACCCCCAGAGCTCTGAAAATTCATGGAAATATTTACAGGATGTTCTAATTTGGGCTTTTTCTTCATGCAATATCTTCAAACTAATGTTTCATTTTATCATTATTCATAATAACTCATACTGTTTTTCAAATATGTATAATCAACTTGTATAATTTTGAGAATAAATTGATAAAGAAATTAAGAATGGTACTCACTTTGCCATGACTTTTCTGACATTATTAGCGTATAGTTTAGGGTCTTTTTTCTCGTCTTCATTTGGATTGTACACCGGTAAGAATTCAATCTCACAATAACTGTATGGTCTTGTTAAGGTCAGCCAGAGTAGTTTCAATCTGTAAGGAATAATCTTTTTCATAATCATCGAGTTTATTTTTGAGGTCTCTTGAAGATGTCTATAAAGTTAGCAGTTCCACTTGCGAGAAAATCAATTAAACCTATTGCATTAATTGTCGAGAATTTGTCGTGAAAGAAAAAAATTTGTCGCGTCCCTAGTTTTTTTTCTACGAGGTGGCTTTGCTAACTTAACGTTTAGTTAGCAGAATCACTTTCTCAATATCTATCAAATATCATGAAAATGGTTGTAAATAATTGTCGAGTAATTGTCGAAGTCCATATGAAGTGAAAAAAACACAAAAAATCCATTCCTTTCAGTTTATTTCAGGCCTTTTTCAAGCGGTTTCGTGATATTTCTGGAATTATCGCATTTTTGGCAACAGCGCATTCGTTATTGACTTTTTTCTATTGCATTAATTGTCGAAGACCTGTCCCGAATCTGTCGTGAAAGAAAAAAAATTGTCGCGTCCTTAATTTTTTTCTACGGGGTGGCTTTGCTAACTTAACGTTAAGTTAGCAGAACCACTTTCTCAATTTCGACCAAATATCATGAAAATGGTCATAAATAATTGTCGAAGTCCATATGAAGTTAAAAAACACAAAGAATTCATTCCTTTCAATTTATTTCATGCCTTTTTCACGCGGTTTCGTGATATTTCTGGAATTATCGCATTTTTGGCAACAGCGCATTCGTTATTGACGTTTTTTCTATTGCATTAATTGTCGAATACCTGTCCCGAATCTGTCGTGAAAGAAAAAAAATTGTCGCGTCCTTAATTATTTTCTACGGGGTGGCTTTGCTAACTTAACGTTAAGTTAGCAGAACCACTTTCTCAATATCGACCAAATATCATGAAAATGGTTATAAATAAGTGCAACAAAAATAGAAAAATAGCCAATAACGAACGAGATGTTGCCAAAAATAATAAAATAATTCCAGAAATATCTCGAACTCGCGGGAAAAAGAAGAAAATAAACAAGAAGGAATGGATTTTTTGTTTTTTTTTACTTCTTATGGACTTCGACAATTACTCGACAATTATTCATTTTCAAAATATTTGGTATCAACTATCTATATCAATAGAGAAAGTGGTTCTGATAACTTACGTTAAGTTAGCAAAGCCACCCCGTAGAAAGTAATCAAGGACTCGACAATTTTTTTTCTTTCGCGAAAAACTCGGGACAGGAATTCGACAATTAATACAATAGGAAGAAAATCAATAACAAATGCGCTGTTGCCAAAAATGAGATATTTTCAGAAATTTAGGGAAATCGCGGGAAAAAGACGTAAAATAAACTAAAAGGAATAGATTTTTTGTATTTTTTTTACTTCTTATGGACTTCGACAATTACTCGACAATTATTCATAACCATTTTCATGATATTTGGTAGATATTGAGAAAGTATGGTTCTGTTAACTTAACGTTGAGTTAGCAAAGCCACCCCGTAGAAAAAAAACTAAGGACGCGACAAATTTTTTTCTTTCACGACAAATTCTCGACAATTATTCGACAATTAATGCAATCGGTTTTATTGATTTTTTCGCGAGAGGCACTGCTAACTTTAAAGACATCAATTGAAGAAACATCAATTAAATTGCCCCTAATACGTATGGATCCGGACCTGGACTCGAATAGTTCGAAGAATCCCGACCTTCATCGAGTCACTGGCGGGAAACAGGCCCGGATTCATTAATTTATTGAACAGATACCAACTTCAACGTCTAATAACATCAATTTCAATTAAGGCAACCTCCTGTTAAAAATAGAATATTTCTTTTGAGAACACCTTGTGTAATCTGATGTCTAATTAAGCACAACCTTCAAGGACAAGAACTATATAAAAAAAAACAGCTTTATGCGTCATAAAATGATGTTTTTCAAGCACAGAAGGCATTGATGTCCATTTTCTTGTGTATTAGATTAAAAAAATTAGGGATACTCACGCCCCTGGTCCATCCCAGGTCCACGTCACTGTATCGATCTTGTTCGGGTACCTGATGCACACAGGTTGAACGGGCACTCCAGGATAAAAAGCTCCAGGTTTAAAGGTTATCAGACACGACCTGTTCGTACAGGTTCCCTCGGGAAATATCAAAATTTGTGGCCAGTCCAATTTCGAAGTTGCTCTCTTTATTATTTCTTTTATCGTGTTATGTCGAGAGTTAGAGTCGTCTCTGAAGACGTAGATGGGCTGGGTGAAATTGATGAGTTCTTGAAGAAACGATATTGGTGAGGTTGAGATGGTTTGAGAAAGGTTTTAGGGGTATGCAACCACTCAAGTCGTACTTGCTAGCACTAAAATGTAGGTATTTGGAAATTGGAATGCATATTGCGTACCATACAGATAGATATATACTAGCTATGATCAAAAAGTACCTGGGAATTTGAATAAACTTATAACTAACATCTCTGTTCAATTTGAGCAGAATCAGTGTTCTTTTTGTTGAGCAAGATGTAAGTGTTAATAATAATCTTTTATGAATATCGATCTCTTGTTTTTGAATCAGACTTTGCACCACCAAAATTTCACAGAAAAACTTACATCTAATTACTGAAAGAAATACAGGGCCTTTCAAAGTCTTTTTTCCAACAGAAGGTAGAACATTAATGTCCATACAAACCACGTATTGAATTGAAATTAATGAAGAATAAACTGCGGCGATGTTCTATCTAAACGATTTCCTCTTGGAATTTTACAAACTCGACCCTACACGGTTAATATTACATTAATTCACTGAAAGTCTTCACATAATCATCACGAGATCGAAGAAAAACACCTAAAATAATTACTTTTCCCTTTTATAACAACATAGCTCTAAAAACGATTTGTTGAATATCCGGGTGAGTTATGTGGTCTTTAGGAATTTCCGAAAATTTTTTGGTGTCTCAAAAATAATAAATAATTAGAAAATAAAAAAAGAAACCTACTGGTTATGTATTGGTTGTTTTCGTGATCACGCTTGGCTATTATAGATGGGGAGCCAATAGAGTATATTATCCCAGCATCCAGAAAGGTACTATGTGGGGCAATTACCAGTATCGGAGCTTCATTCCTCGTTGCTCTTTTCCCCTTCACTATCAAGTACATGCCACCAGCCCAGCAGGTAACTTTGCCGAAAAAGCACACCACAGGAACTAATTGTCTAACCGTAAAAAAGTAAAAATCAAAAATGCAAAATAAAAAATATTTTCAAAATAATCGGCAATATTCCTAGTGTCCAGAAGAATACATTAAAAAAATCGTTTAGAACACGTGTGAATACGTGATGATTTCATAAAATACAAGTACAATACAGAGTGAGTAAAAGGTACAAAATTCATATCTTCTCACTCTGTATATAAATGAAGAAATAAAATGAATATAGAATGTAGGCTCAATAATGTAGAGGAATATGTCATACAATTAAAAAACTCAGCATCAGCCAAATGCGTTATAAAAATGCAAAAACTAACTAAAATATTAAAAATATAATATTCTACATCATTCCTAATATAAATTCAATACAATTGCAAGCATGATTGGGGAACCTACAGCAAAACCAAACGATGGAAACAGAGACCATTTTCAAATATGAATGAATATTTCTCAAAAAAATGGTGTGTTCAAAAATTAAACCTATCAAAAACAGAAAACGAAAAACTACATAAAATAAACTGCTCCACATGAGTTAGGGATATTGACTTAAATTGCAAAAAATATAGTTAAAATAAGGTTTTTGTGATGAAAATTCATATTAATATGATTTCAAGTGGCAAATGCCTGTAGGTCTGCAGCGTATACAGGGTGGTTAAGAAGAAATTTTATTCCCAGAGAATTCAAGCATTTTAAGACTATCAATACAATGTATGGCTTCCAAGGGCATCAATAACAGCTTGACATCTTCTTTGCATACTACACACGAGGTTGTTGAACATTTCTTGAAGAATTTGGTTCCATAAACGGGGCAGAAGCTCTCTCAGAACATTTAAGAATTCTGGGGTAAGTTGATGATTATCTAATCTTCTTTGGAGCATATCCCATGCATGTTCTATACAATTCAAATCTGGTGAGTGCGGAGGTATTGGTAAATGTGGATGGAATACCAAGTTCCTCACGCGCATTCTCAACTATGGCTGCACGGTGCGGTCTAGCGTTATCGTCTAGAAATTGAAAAGTTTCACCAATAGTAGCGTGAAAATTTGGCACAACATTGTCAATGACATGCTCCCCATGATGTAAGGCGATCATATTCCCAGGACAAATGTGTAGATCTATCTGATCTGTGCGCCGTTGAAACATATCCCGGCCCATACCATAACACTACCCCCTCGGAATGGATGGACTTCTTGGGCATAGCGACGATTACGGGGTATGCGTGGGATTGTCCATACCCTTATTCTTCGAGAATCTGAAAATCGTCCATATCTGGATTCATCAGTGAAAAGGACACTACGCCATTGATCGTTCCAAGTGATATGTTGCCTTGCATGCCCATTCCAGTCTTTGACGCTTATGGTCACGTGTTAATGGAACTCCTCTTAATGGACCTAGATTCACCTCTCTCAAACGTCGTCTGATGGTTTCGATGGAAATTTGGACCCCATCTGCATTTTGAAGAGTATTCCGTAACATTCTACACGTAGAGGTAGGGTTTCTTCTCGCCGAAACGGTGATGAAACGATCCTGAGAAGGTGTTGTTTTTCGTCGCCCACCAAGCCTTGGTCTTTCCAACACGGAACCTGTCTCCCTGAACCTATTCCAAAGTCGAGATATAACACTTTGGCTGAATTGGAGTCTTTCCACTACAACAACCTGAGTTAGGCCACCCTGTAGCATTCCGATAGCCCTATTAGCCTCAGCGTTTGTTAATTTACGTCTTGGCATTTTCAGAAAACTCGTTTCAAATCGAAGCCGTTGATAAATGAATTCATTTCAAAAGAAGAACATTCATGAAGCATGTATATGCAAAGAATCAAACTTCAGAAAAAAGGCGACCAGATTGACGAAATGTCTCATACTGATTTTTATTGGATCGATTCAAGTTGTTATTGAGTTTTAAATGATTTTACAGCGATTTTCTCGAAGATTACATACTTTTAAAAACGATTGAATACGATATCCCTAACTCTTGTGGAGCAGTATATTTCATTTTACTGTTATCACTTGCTGCAGTGTTGAAAAATTAGTGGTAACAATTAATTCTGTTCGAAAAAAAGAGCTTGAAATGCTCAGGATACTTCCAAATGTGGTGGTTCAGTTCTCTTTTTGAAAATTTGTTTCCTAAATATCTCCAATCCAGTCGGGTAAATATTCGAAATTAACCTTGAAATAACTAAAATTGGGGATGAATTGAGTGAACAAAAAATCGTTATAGCGTCGTGTCATTAGGAGATCGAAAAATCGTTTTCATCTGGGGGCCATACAGTCTGTGGTAATTGTGTTCGAAATCTGGTTTGGTCAATTTGAAAATCGTCCCTTCTACACAAAACATCCATACAAATGCTACCAACCACATACTTCCAAACAAGGGAATATTTGCGGTTTCTCCTTTGGCCACGATCGACGGTCCGCCCATGTAGACCATAGCCAAGCTATCTACGAAGGAAGAATGAGGAGCTAGAGCAACCACAGGGGCAACATCTCTTTTGCCTAAACTTCCTACTATTTTTAGGCGAAAACCACCGGTTATGAATATGATACGAATCAGATGGGCCAAAACCACTTTGAGACGGCTGTGATAAAAAGTTCAGTTTCATTAGGAACGACAGAGAGAGAATTTGAATCTTTATTCATCACAGGAACCGAATATGAATCGGGAAGATTCTTATTAAAGCAAAATTCAAGTTATAATTTTCGAATTAATATAAAGTAGTTCCGCCAGAAAAAACCATACCAAAATCATTAAGGTCGCCGTTCAAAGCGAGTAGGAAAACTAATCCGATAGAGGCGCCACCATGCATTTTATGGATTATCTCCATAGAACTTACATTATCACTATAAGTTCTATGAATATCTCTATCCTTATGAATCAAATGTACAATGGCGCTCTCTATCCGAAATCGCTGAACTATGAAAATAGTGAATATTTGGGTAAAGCAGGAACTTTTTCCCGCCATATACACTGCGCAAAACAATTAACGCACATTCTGAAAATTTCAATTTTAATGAAAGTCAACTCTACATTGACTTTATAACTTATTTTGTATGTTCTCTCGGGAAGGTTTTGAACGAAACAAGACACATTGAATGGAAGACAAATTCATGATTGCACCGAATCTTATGTGAAAGAACAGAAATGAACAATTTTCAAAATACTGAAATGGTGATAAGTGATTTAATATTTCCACCCCTTGCGTTAATTACAGCTCGGCAACGACGGTTCATACTCAAAATGAGTGATCTTAAAATGTTCTGATCTAATCCTTCCCAGATTTCTCCGAGTTGGATTCCTAAGTCATTAAGAGTAGCTTGATGATTTTCTGAACTTCTCAGCCTTCTACTGAGGTTGTCCCAAACCTGCTCAATCGGATTGAGGTCTGGACTTCTTGCAGGCCATTTCATTCGAGAGACTTCAACCTCTTCAAGGAACTCCTGAACGATGCGCGCACGATGGGGTCTGGCATTATCGTCCATAAAAATGAAATTTTCACCAATGTATGGGGCAAATGGCAATACTTGCTCTTCAAGAATGTTCCTTATATACTTATCAGCATTCTTAGATCCATTATCAACGACCACTAAGTCTGTGCGAGCAGTCAAAGATATTCCACCCCATACCATAATCGATCCTCCCCCGAAACCAGTAGTATTCAGGAAATTGCACTGAGCATATCTTTCATGTGGACGTCTGTATACAAGGGAACGTCGATCACAATGGTAGAGGCAGAATCTAGACTCATCTCTGAAGAGAACTCTTTCCCAATCGGCCTCTTCCCAATGGATATGCTCTCTCGCAAAATCCAAACGCGCCCTTCGATGGGCTGGGGTAAGAGCTGGGCCTCTTGCCGCGACACGAGGCCTTAAATCATATTCTCTGAGGCGATTTCTTATTGTCTGAGTGCTAATTTGCACCTCATGAGTTTGTTCAAGCTGATTTTGAAGGAGGCGAGCGGTTGCAAACCGTTGTCTCAACGAAGAAACTCTTAAGTAACGTTCTTGAATGGCAGTTGTTACCCGTGGTCTACCCTGTCCTGGTCTTTGGACATTCATACCTGTCTCCCTGAATCGCTGCAACATTCTGGACACACTTGTATTGGAAACTCCAAACCTTTCTGCAATTCTTGTGTATGTCCACCCTTCTTCTCGCAAACCTACCGCTTGGGCACATTCCTCTTGGGTCAAATTGCGTGTTTCGCGTTGCATAGCGATCGAGTGTAGAAAATCAAACGAAAGAAAAACTATTGATCACAAGAAATGATCGAGAACAACTGATTTTCGAATGGAGCCAATACATTCAAAATCTGATAATATCATTTTTTTTATTCCTGCTGGGAGAAAACATCTGTATTGAAGAAAAACGTTGAAAGTGGATAACATATGCATGCATAATTCTGATAAAAATAATTATCATTGAGAACACCTTCAGTTGTAGAATAAATTTGAGATTTCCATAATGTGCGTTAATTTTTTGCGCAGTGTATTTGAATTTGGCCATTCTCTGCCAATTCCGTATTTCAAGTTGATTTTCTGAACGAAATTATCTGTAAATTCACTTTTAATCGGAAGTTGAACTATTTTCATGGGTCTTTCGTTTGAAATAAAACAGAAGCATAAGTCCGCTCAATTTCTTTCAATTTTGAAAGAAAAAAACGAACTTTCGAAACGAAATCGATTTCAATTATTTCATTAAGAACTCCGATCCTTTCTGAGTTTACCCACAAAATTCCAGTTCTCAAAATGAAACCATTTTCAAATGCAACTTGAAATAAAAACACACTACATTGAACGTCCACCTTAAAAAATCCGCAAAAAAAAACACACCAAAATCATTAATCTAAATGGTTCTGTAAATCCTTCACCAAAAAATTTATACTTTCGCTACTTCTTACTACTAATTGCCGAAATTTCAATAATTAATTGTTTTTGTAAACACACTGTATCGCGTAGATAGAACTCACCTTCTCCAACCTGTCAAGGGTTTTTCCATCAATTCTTCCTCTGTTAGGCCCCATAGACCTACAGAGGCAACTAACCATCCAGCTATCAGAAAGCAACAAATGACAACAACCCTTATGGGTAGAAGAATAATGGTCAAGATGGCAGTCTGTAATGAAAAATCAGCTCTGTAGTAACTAGTAAGTCGTAGAGTTTCAAACCAAGTTAATTTTAATCTACAGTCTGAGTAAATTGAGCTCTAAAATAACTGGTTGTATTCTGAAGAAATGACGCTAACTCTGAAAATTACTCTGTGTAGTTTTTATTGGGACATCCTGTAAATAGAAAGTAGTGTTGTGATTATTAACTTACGGTAGTTAATAACCGAATGTTATCGGTGATTAAAAACTGTCTCTCTTGAAATATTGAGATATAAATAGAGTTGATTTCATGTAACGGAAAGCAAAAAACCATATCATCTTCAGTACAATGGCGAAGTACATCGTAGATCATTAAAGAGTCTTCAATTGGTGCTTCATACTTTACAGTTACCGGACAGAAATAGGTTCTATTGTCAAGTACTAATCATTAATGATGTACCTCAAAGATTTGGAACGATGAATGTCCACCAAAGACTAATAATATGTCAGTGGGTTTTACAGTTATTCATCAGTGAGTGCATCTTGCAAATTTAGCCCAATATACCATTTGAAAACGAAACAGACGAGATTACAGACGAAATAAATTTTTTCGATAGAAATGCTCGGACAGGTCGATTTCTGTTTCGAGGAGGACAACTTAAGATGTAGGTTACGGACGCATAGCGCTTCAACCCTTGCTGCTACAACCCCCACCCCCAATTTTTGAATAGGGAAGATGGGGTGAGTGATACCTCAATTCAAAGGTATTTTTATACTGATTTCAGCACAGTATTTTTTTTTTCATTTCATGCATTAGTTCTCGAAATATTCTTAACTAAGTATTTGAAAATGAAGTGGTATTTTCATGGCACTTGTAGTGTTTTTTTGTGAAAAATCGACATTTTGAGCTTCAAAACAACCATGACTGTGGCTTCCTTCCTCCAATCCACTGACATAGAAATCTTTAATCAAGATGTCGATTTTTCACAAAAAACCACTACAAGTGCCATGAAAACACCACTTCATTTTCAAATACTTAGTTAAGAATATTTCGAGAATTAATGCATAAAATGAAAAAACAATTACTGTGCTGAAATCAGTATGAAAATACCTCTGAATTGAGGTATCACTCACCCCATCTTCCCTATTCAAAAATTGGGGGTGGGGGTTGTAGCAGCAAGGGTTGAAGCGCTATGCGTCCGTAACCTACATCTTAAGTTGTCTCCCTCGAAACAGAAATCGACCTGTCCGAACATTTCTATCGAAAAAATTTATTTCGTCTGTAATCTCGTCTGTTTCGTTTTCAAATGGCCACCCTGTATATTACTAGATCAGATATTCAGATTGCCAAAAATGTGTAAATTTTCACACAAAAAAAGGCTAAGCTTCGATAAGCTTTTTGATACAATCAAAATACAAATGGGTCAATACATTGAAGGGTATATTTTTGTATTAATTGTCCACATTGTGTATCGAATATGTGGATGACAAATGTGTGAAAAAATACACTAGGAGTTGCTTAAGAGGTCGCTTATCACAACGAGTAGGAAAACTAATCCGATAGAGGCGCCACCGTGCATTTTATGAAATATTCTATTAAATGGTCTCTCTTATGAATGAAATGTACTATGGCGCTCTCTATCCGAAAATCGCTGAACTATGAAATTAGTGAATATATAGGTAGGTAAAGCAGGAATTATTTCCCGCTATATATTTGAATTTGGCCATTCTCTGCCAAATCCGTATTTCTAGTTGATTTTCTGAACGAAATTATCTGTTGATTCACTTTTATTCGGGAGTTGAACTATTTTCATGGGTCTTTCGTTTGAAATAAAACAAAAGCATGAGTTGGCTCATTTTCTTCTATTTTTGAAAGAAAAGAAGATGAACTTTCGAAATGATATCGATTTCAATTATTTCATTAAGAATTTCTTTCTGAGTTTAGCAACAACATTCAGTTCTGAAAGTGAAACCATTTTTAAATGCAACTTGGAATAAAAACACACATCATTTATTGGCTATCAAATATTGAACAATCTTCAATACACGTAACTTTTGCAGTACAATTTGATGATAATGATAAAACCTATCTCGAAAAACATCAAGATCATGAGAAATGTTGTTTACCAGGAAAATACGAAATCATTTCCTTACCAAGCAGATTTTCGAACAGGTTAATGAACCAGTAAAAACAACATTCTCGATAACTCTCACTGCATTAGTTGACGCTTTCAATAAACAAAGTGACAAATAGCGAAAAGTACTTTCTAGCATTGGAATCAAATAGAATGAGGAAATGCAATCTTTCATTACGAAATAGATGCATGGGCGTCGAACTCGAAGGGTAAATGGGACAAAAACCCCCTAGAAAATTGCAGAGATGAGTAAAATAGTATTCAGTATTGCCCTCATGTGACGGGCGCCTATGGAAAACTCTATTTCCATAGGTGAAGGCGAAGTTCAATGGTAAAGTCAGATCTTGAACAAGAAAGCTTGGCGACACACTTACGATGTTCTACTTTGCGCGGTTAAAAGATGTTATTGAAACATTGCAGATTGTAATTTACTTCCTTGGTACATGCAACCACTAAACCACTAATTTTCGATCCAAGCCCCCATATAAGTCGAAATACAGGGTGGCCATTTGAAAACGAAACAGACGAGATTACAGACGAAATAAATTTTTTCGATAGAAATGCTCAGACAGGTCGATTTCTGTTTCGAGGGGGACAACTTAAGATGTAGGTTACGGACGCATAGCGCTTCAACCCTTGCTACTACAACCCTCACCCCCAATTTTTGAATAGGGAAGATGGGGTGAGTGATACCTCATTTGAAAGGTATTTTTATACTGATTTCAGCACAGTAATTGTTTTTTCAATTTATGCATTAGTTCTCGAAATATTCTTAACTAAGTATTTGAAAATGAAGTGGTGTTTTCATGGCACTTGTAGTGTTTTTTTGTGAAAAATCGACATTTTGAGCTTCAAAACAACCATGACTGTGAGTTTTTGATGAATTATTTACTTTACTTTGAAAAGTCTTATTTCTTAGATCAATACTTCAAATCGTTCTGATACCGTACAGTTGGAGAATGATTTCAGTGAATAAAACAGCTAGTCGAACATCTGACCCTAGTAGCATTAACACGTACGGTATGCCTTCATTTGCCCGGTGGTAGATGTTTTGCAATTTCAAATACAAGTACGGAAATTTTGGTGTTTCGGAAGCACGAAATGTCAATTATTCGCAAAAAATTAATTTAAGTGATAAAATTAACTATCGCATGAATATTTCGAGAACTAATGCATTAAATGAAAAAACAATTACTGTGCTGAAATCAGTATAAAAATACCTTTCAAATGAGGTATCACTCACCCCATCATCCCTATTCAAAAATTGGGGGTGGGGGTTGTAGCAGCAAGGGTTGAAGCGCTATGCGTCCGTAACCTACATCTTAAGTTGTCCCCCTCGAAACAGAAATCGACCTGTCCGAGCGTTTCTATCGAAAAAATTGATTTCGTCTGTAATCTCGTCTGTTTCGTTTTCAAATGGCCACCCTGTATATTCGTAATTCTTTTGAGTAAAATAACCTGCACTACATGTTTCAAATCTTTGTGGGAGCTCGATCTTTGCGTCATCATTTTGCCTAAATTTTAAAAGTAACTATCCTTATTTGAGCCGAAAAAGATCTCAAAAAATTCTGAGAGTTTTGATGATTAATTCGACAGATCTCAGCCGAATGGATATTGATTGATATCGAATTTTATATACAGGGTGTATTTAAAGGTGAGGCTTTTCTTTCGACAGATGGTAGAACTCGTCAAAATAAGTCATTTTACAAAAAAAATTTTATATGAATTATGCCCCTGTTTCGAGAAAACGTAACGACCATATTTTCTAGTTTCTAAGTGAATCAAATTCCTCAGTCCGAACCAGTGTTTTATGTTTCGAAAATGCCGCACATTTATTCAAATAATGAACTTGTTGATATGCTTTTAATTTATGGTGAATCAAAACAAAATGCCAGTTCGGCGTTTAAGATGTACAAAACAAGTTTTCCGCTAAGAAATCACCCAACTTCACGGATGTCCATAAACCTGGTGCAGAGATATAGAGATGTGATGAACAGAGAGATGCAGACCAGAGAGTATTAAGGCAGGTTTGATGCCCAAAATTTTTTATAAATTTTTTAAATTGAACATTTCATAGAAGAAATGTTCGGTGAAATGACTTATTTTGATGAGATCTTTCACTTGTCAAAAGAAAATCCTCACCTTATAATATATCCTCTATAAAGGATGTAGTGATATTGTGCAAATGAAACTGAACTAAATTTGACCATGAATTTTTCATTCATTTTTTTGTCCTCCTAAAATCAACAATATGAATCACTGAAGAACAATTGAATTAATTTTACTTTACCATTGATAAAATTGTTATAGCCTATTAATTTGATCAGAGATAATTCGAAATGTATTTCGAATTTCTATCTAATTTCCAGGAAAATATAAATAGGAATAATCATTTATTACTTTCAAGCTTTTGATACCAAATTCATTATTTTCTTCACAGGAAAAATGCTCGAAGTGTGCTGGTTTTTCGCGAATTTCATCAAGGAATATCCTAGAAGTTGCTATCAACAATATTTCAGGGATAATTGATAAGATTTGCGAATATCAACGAATAATTTATTTAGAGCTGGTTGTCTGGATAAAACATGGATAACTTGGAAAAAAAACTAAAGTAGGGAATTATTTATAAAATGATTCATACATCTGCCCACCTTATTGAAATCAGCGTGATTAAAAATTTATTCCAAGTCGTTATATTGCATTGATTGAACTCTGGATGAGCCAATCATATTTATATGATACCTACCTCTACTTCCTACATTCTGGTATTATCCAAACGGAATATTTAATTGATTTTAAAAATATTGGAGGCTGATCAATTTCTTTATTATCAGTTAGAAATATGGAAATAGGAAAATCTACATTAAACTTTATCAGAAAGTATTTGGATTCAAATAATTTCGAAAAGACATTATCGTGAAACTATTTATTATTTGCAAAATAATTTTTTTCTTCTAGCTGCGTTTTTGAATGAAAAAATAAAAACTGTTTTAAGTCCTTCAAATGTGATTGTTGTTATTGAATTAATCATCGAAACAAATTAAGATGATTCAACGAATTTTAGTACCGTATGTAGAAAACATACAAGCGCTTATTTTCCAAAATGAACAGTGAAATTTTCAACATCAACAGTGGCGTGTACGCAGTTCAACACCCTTATTTCATAGTAAAAACTATGTCATTATTTTTTTATGAAGAATCATCTATTAAGGTTTGCCATATCCGCCTTTCATCCCGGTTGTGTTTTATACAGGGTGTTCCTAAAATTGGAGGCACTAACGAAGGGGGAGATTCGTTGCACAAATTCAAGACAAAATGTCCATATTTGGCCATTTTATTCAACATTTTCTTTAGTTTTTACTTTGAAAAAGGCATATCATTTCCAAAACATTAATCTGAAGTGTATGCATGTTATTGAATTCGAAAAGTTTGAACTTTTGATACCTATGCCAAAAAATAAACTCATCAATTACTAAAAAAACCATCCTCAGCAACAAAAGTACAATCCATTTCTGGCACAAAAAGTTAGAGTTGTTATTTTTATAAAAATTGGGTAATTTAAAACAAAATTTGACCTCTGTTTGAGCATTTTTCTACAAATAAGTAAGTACCGAAGATATGAATTCTGTGCGTTACTTTTCAATCACTCTGTACATGCAATCCTTGAAAGTATATATCGTTGTACTTCTAAGGATTCGAAAATTTAGATATTATATTGTAATTCAATTTGTAGATTCTGCATTGGAAAATTCTGAACCCTGGTAGATATTTTCCTTGAAGTTTCCATTATTTTTTCAGATTTTATTTATGGGGATGAAATAGATACATCGTTGGAAAACTCACCTTGATTTTCTCGTATGTTGTATCCAATTCCAAGTGATGCACAAAAGGATTAAGCAATTTTTCATTGGCACAATCGGGCCTGCTTCCGAGGCCGGTATTCAAACTCATTGTAATTTTTTTTGGGAAGCACCAACGGCTTTGAACCCTTCGTTTTTTGGATAATTAACCAAATCGCGCGCTATTCCGTATACAAATGATTGAGTGTCCCTGCCATCGTGGATTATAAAAGCAATTTGAACGGGAAAATCAGACGGGGAAACTATGTCGAGTACACACGATAATTCAAATCATTACTTCTACTTTTGCGCTCAGAAGCGACTAGACTTGGCGGGAGCCATCTAGCGTTCAAATATTAGGTCACGGCGCATGGCGATATACAGGGTCGGCCAGTATGTACTACAGTGACTGTATTACCAGGTAATGTAATGTACCATGGTAATATCACTGTAGTTTGTACCGGCAAGACTTCAACAGTCGATAGAAAGAATCATTTCGGGAAGAAAATGTAAAAACAACTTATTTGATATTATTTTATAATTCTATGAATGATGAATATTAGTACGACTTCAATCAATACTTTAGGCAATTCGCATCTTTATAAATAGGAGATTTTAATCATATCGAAGATCCACCATGAAGTAAACTTGTTCTTCTGTGACCATCGAAGAAATACGATTCTGTGGAAGTAAAACTAACCTCCGAAACGACAACGAATGGAAGGGCCTCTTTTTACTTCACTTTCACTCGGCTGCGGTCTGTTTTCACTTTCATATTCTGGTTAACAATAGTGTTCCTTTGAAATGGAGTTCCTCTTCTAGGAATCCGCCATTTTAGTATATTTTAAAGACGCTTCCTTGTTATCTGGTATGTACTCTGTTTCATTTCACAGGATCTAATCTCATGTAAGCTTATTGTATCTTATTATTGCATTTCTATTGAATATTGTGGAACTCTGTTCTGCTACCAACCCATTTGGAATATTCTTATACTGTTCGTAAGGCCTACTGCACATTTAACTATTCACTCGACATTATGGTATACGCATTGGAGTTGTTGCTTTTAGTAAAAAATTTCACGTACAGGGGAAACATGGTTTGGAGGTCTAAGGTAAACTGCTTATATCGCCTGTGCCTAAGGAAAACATCCTCCCTAGCATCGTGGAGGAGACTTGCCTCTGAGAGTTCTTTAGACGAACGTCCTCAGTAAAACAAGCCTTGGTCATTGGCCTTGGTGAGCCGGGCAAGTATCCTAGGCCGGATTGCTTCGTCCCGGGTTCACCGTTCATCAGTCAACAGGAATTCTAAAGAGTTTATTGTCCACTTCCAAACCAACGCGAATAAAATCACACACACACACTTGGAAGGAAGGATTCTTACACATGGAACTTATAAAGCTCTGCGCAACAATAAAGTGACACACTCTATATGCCTATAACCTTTGGAGGTATTGGATTCTGCTTTTTATCACAATTGTGCCAGTAATAACCTTACCGGAGTATAGGAAGCTCCATATTGTACATATCACCAGTGCTCGTCTTATTAATAATTGTTCTATGGATTGTAAACGTATCATCTGTAATGCTAGAAGGTTTTTTGCTTTGAGTTTCAATTGATTCTCGTTAGTTTTTCCTTCAGATTTGGAGCGGGAAACAGATTTTATTCTTTTATACAATCTGTTTCTTGTCGCCATTTCTTCACACGTGCCATATGCCATATATTGTTTGATATTACAAAACAGTATGTTATTCTCTCTTTCAAAAGAATATATATATATATATATAGCTGTGGTTCTTCGAACTATGGCGCTGGACGAATAAAGGCTCTTGTTCCATCTTCATGTCCAATCTAGTGTATTATTTATCTGTTTTACCTCATTATTTCCCATCCTATATTTCACTAATCTGAGTTATTACGAATCTGAATTACTACGACATAACATAGAGTTCTACCAATCTAGACGATCACATCACAAGCCAAAAATATAAGTATAAACCCCCCTTTAACGTAATTCTACCCTCAGCTCTTCAGAGCAGGGTTGTCCCTTTTCTCTTTTTCATAATGTTCCTAGGATTTACAAACTTGGAATGTTACAAAACATTTTTTCGTATCTCACTTCCGTGAGAAATCTGTATTTTTCGTAAAAATGACAAAATTGTTCATATTATCAACAATTACTTCAAATTAATCCCCGTTTCGCATTTGTTTATCATATTTTTATTATTCATAGAGAACCAAGAGGTAGAATGGCATATTTTCTGGGAAAGATATCTCGTAATTTAAAAAAAAATTGTTGCCCTCATGACCTAACCTTTCATAGTACTCATTTTCTAGTTGGGAATATTCGTCAAAAGAGGGCGTTTTGATTTTTGGATTCGCCAAACCACAGATTATAATGAGATTTTCATTAATCCGTGAATCCAACTACATATAATTCTGTGACATAACCTTAATCCTTATGACACGAGACGCCTTGGCCCTTGTGTGTCATTATTTTGTAAATAAAAGTATTTGAGTGCTACTGTATTAAAACTGAAAGCTTCTCACTATGGGGGGATGGAAATTGGAGACATTCAAGATGGGATTGTACATCATGTTCCCAGTAGGCTTATTCCATTACTTTAATCAACCGCGGTTTTTCAAAGACTGGGTTGAGAGTTCCATGAATGAACTTCACAAGCCAGAAACTCCTCAAATAATGGAATTTCGGAGGGAATTGCAGAAGATCAAAGACAGACAAGAAAGAGAAATGCAGGCGGAATTAGAACAACAAGTGATTTGATGGACTGTTTTGGTAGTAGTTCGTTAATAAGGAACAACTCAATAAATATATGATAGAATGTAAATAAAGCTTAAAATAGAATGGATGCTAAGAAATATACTTGAATTTTATGAGATTTGATGTTTGTGCCTACAGAGGGTGTACAGTTTTGGTAAGTTCCTTATGTTTACCCTAAATACAGTAGGTGAAAAGTGAAGTTTTTTGGGACATTAAAATAAAACTATAAATCGATTTTATAAGAATTTATTTTACAAATAGATCATGTCAATTCCAAAAACATGACATATTCACATTAAAATACAAGTTTTTCACAGCTCAAAGTACCAATGAATATTTGAAATGTATAGCTAAGTTCCTAATTTATGGTCCGTAATTTGGAATTTACTGGACAAAATTGGATTTTAACGGCTTATACCTTCGTCACCTTGATGTTTTATTTAGGTGTTTTAGGTTAATTTGAAGAATTCTACGTCCTTTCAAAAATAAAGATTCACCTTTGAAAATAGCTCCCTCATCTCGCACATGATTTACAAAAGGGACAGGACAATATTTATCATAACTTCATCTGTTTATGAGTGTTTATCACAATTTTCATCAACTTATTGTAGGGCAATACTTGCAATTGATGCACCAATTCGTCAACTTTACCGTAAACGCACTTAACATACAGCTCCACTTGAATGGCTTGAGCCAGCCTATCCAAAGATCTTTGCAGAGGGACGTGATCTATTATTTCGTTCAAATTCTTATTCTGTCTCTTCAAATTGCCAACGTAAGCCATAACCGATCCGACTATGATAGAAATACTTTGGGCCGAAATACCTTTCGGAGGATTTGTGTACGGTATATGTAAGATACTGTCTAACAAGGCTAGGTGAAGTTGAACGTAGAGCTCGGAATTTTGGGAGTATAAGGGCGCTAAAACGCACCATCTTAAAAGACCAGCTATTGGCGTGTTTGATTCCATTGCGATAGCACCGGGTGGCAACACTGGAGGCTTCTGCTGAGCTGCTATACACAAGGAACTGTTATTGGAAAGCTGAAAATAATGGAAACCCTGTATATCATCCAATATACTGCAAGACAATCAGAGTTCCTTTCAATGAAACATCTATGCCTAAAAAGTCAGGTTAAAATACAAATTTCTATGAACATCAATTATTTTTTATTAGGAATCTATGAAATGATAGATGCATAGAAAACCTGGTGCTGGCTCTGATAATTTCTTTTCGATACAGAGCATTTTCCCTGCTTTGCAATTCTCTTGAAAGGTTTTGTGCTATTCTTCCATAAACACAATCTCATAATATATGACATTAATCAAAATTAATAAATATTTTCATCTTAGACCATAGAAAGTCTGAGGTTTTGATGCTGATGCACAGAAACTATGCATCTATGTTTTGATGGAATTTTTGACAACTACTACAATCGTGAGATTGTAAAGATATACTTACATAATATGTAACCATTTCCAACAGGCTGAGTGGCGGAAACGCCATTTTCTCGCTGCTCTCCACAAAGTAATTTTCCGCTATTGCAGTAAGGAAATTGGCGACAAACTGTGGAGCAATTTCCGGCAGTAGTTTCATTCTCGGATTTCCAGGCGGTAGTAAAATGAAATAATCAAAGACAATAGTGTCCGCCAATTTACAGCTTATCTCAGAATTAGTACCCAATTGTTGCATCCAAGCAGTGGCAGATATCAAAACACTGTGAGAGTGTACTCCTGCCGCAAGCGATACAAGCTTGCTTAGTACTCCTATCCTCTGACTAGCTGTAGTTCCTGTGAAGAGTGACAAGAAAACTGTGTTTCTCGTGGACTCGTTAGTTAAATTGGTAAAGTAGTCAAAGAGAACTTTGATTAATTGGAGTTCGGCTATCGGTGATAAGGGCTTAGTCCGTTTATTTCCTCTTCTATCAATCTCGTAAAACAGGAATTCAGACATGAGATCTAAACAGAAATCCATGTGCTTGATATTGGTCACTCTCGCACATACTAATTCACCTAAAAGTAAAAAGTGAGGGTCGTTAATTCATGATTTTGTTCATAACTAGAATAATTTAGTACCTATTTTTACTAGAGCTTCTTTTGCACATAATGGGAACTCCAATTTTCTTAGAGACTGCTTTAGGAGTATATCAGACGCAGCAGACATTCTGTTACTCAAGTTTCAACTTTATTTATATATCTGAAGGAATAGCTGTATTATAATCACTATAAGAGATTTATTCAATATCTCATACATGGACTTTGACTATCGCACTCCAGCAAACTTATATTGCAAAAATGCAAATGGGTTTTGCTAAGAATTCATTTAAGGAAGGGAAGTTTTACAATTTATTTTGATTATTTTGAACCTCATTCGACAAACTAACCCCAAATTTTTTATCTGTGACTTCAACCAAAGAGTGGGAATACTTCGTACTCTTTTCTTCTACCATATTTGGAAAACAAAGAGCAACATTCTTCTGTGACATAACCTGATTGTTGATCAAGTGTCAGGTTGACAGTTGTCAACAAAGATTGTAAATAAAACATTATTTACATTTTAAATAGGATAAAATGGTTTTCAAATGCCAGGAGGACAGTTTCCTCAGAGAAGTAGGATACTATTTTTGAATTGATTTTATAGAAAAGTATCATATATTGGTTTTAGTTCACTTCAAAAGTTGTATCTTGTGAGGCTGCTTCTGATAAAAGTATCATAATTGATGGCAAAAAGACAAGTTTCAATGGTTATGAAGTTGTTTTAGAAAACACTATTCTCTTTCCTGAAGGTGGAGGACAGGTAGACATCTTAATTTTAAACTTTCAGTAACAAGTTCCTCGTTTTGTTTGTAGAGGATTCTTTTAACCGAAACCAAAATATCACCATTCTTTAGCCTTCAGATACTGGCTATTTGAATCAAACGAAAGTCCTCCATGTTGCAAGAAAAGGGGATATCGCAATACATTATGTCAATGAGCCCCTAACTATTGGAGAAAATGTTACGCAAAAAATTAATTGGAACAGACGAGAAGATCACATGCAACAACATTCTGGACAGCATTTGATCAGTGCAATTATCGAGAACAAATACAACTTCGAAACTGTTTCCTGGTGGTTGGGTGAAGATGTATCTTACATTGAATTAGGTAGAAACCACAATTTTCTAAGTTTACATTTGAATATTCGTGTTACCTATATTTTTTATCAGATACTCCATCCCTACCAAATGATTTGATAGTTAATGTGGAGAATGAAGTGAATGAATACATAAAACAGGCAAGAAAAGTTGATGTGATTGTGTATAATAAAGACACTCCTGAAGAAGTTCTGCAAGATGTAAGTTTTTTTTTCAAATAACCTGAACTTTCTTTCACATGCAAGAGTTGACATTTTTCACTGTTCTACATCAAATTTCAACCTGATATGATAAAAGGTTTCTGAAATATTGGAGAAATAAAATTTCAAAAATCACTAACCTCAAAACCGTTTTTTAGGCTAAGAGTACTAGGGGTCTTCCAGAAGACCATGTAGGAGATATTCGAGTGATTAGAATAGAAGGAATAGATAATAACATGTGCTGTGGAACTCACGTGGAAAACTTGAGTCAATTGCAAGTAATTAAACTTCTTCACTCGGAAAAGAGCAAACGTAAAAATAAAACTTTTCTTTATTTCTTGTGCGGTCAAAGGGTGCTGAAAAGACTGGAAAATTGCTTGAAGAGAGAGCAACAGTTGACTGTTTTACTAAAGTGAGTCTTCGAGATTGAATCGTGTTATATTTTTTTTTCGTTTATGGCTTTTATTGTATTGTTTCAGTTTTTGTATTTCTCCATGATTTTTTATTGAAAACTCATTTTCGTTCTATTATTAGTGAGTCTTTTGAGTTTTTTCTTCAAATGTTGATTTTGTAGTAGTTCACTACTTTTTCTTGTCTTTAGTCTTCAGTTATATTTGTTATATGTACAATAGGAATATTTAGAAGCCTTAAATATTGATATTTCGTCATTTACAGTTACATAACTGTCGTACTGGTCATAAAGTAACAAATAAAAAAATTAGAGGCAAAATCTTTACAATTTTCAACGAAGAAAAATAGATTGTGGACAAAATTTAGTTAAATTTTTAGGAATAATCCAGTGCAACATCCAGAACTGGTGGAAAAGTTATTGAAAAACGTCAAAACAATTTCCAAAAATTTATCCACAGCACTAAAAGACTTGGCTATTCACGAGGCCCTCAAACTGAAAAATACAAATCCCATCCCCAAGTATTACAGTCTTCACCGTAAGGAAGCCGAACCTGATTTTATGAGTACTTTCATTCAAGAATATGGCGAAAAGGACGTACTTCTTTTTCTGTCTACCGGAGAGGAAAAAGGCGTTGGAAACATAGTGGTGTATGGCCCTGAGGATGATGTACAGAAGTTGGGTCCTAGGTATGTCCCTTCGGAATTTATTGAGGAAAAAAGCGATTGTATTGTTTTGGGTACGCGATATTGAAAAAAATAAGCGGTGAACCTTGAAGTTTTTAGGTTAGGTTCGGTTCTGAAGTTGTTATGTCAGATTATTTGACGACTGCTGTCAATTTTTGATTGACAGCTGTCAAAAATATATCTTCTTGGATTTTTGAACGCGAATCTACCTAAAAGGCTGATAAACGAACGCTCCTGACTAAAATGAGACATATTTTTGAAATATCTATTGGAAGATTCTGCTGAATTGAAAGTTAGGAGTGATTTATGTTTATTTGACCACAGGATTTCTGCTCTCATGGACGGTAAAGGTGCAGGCAAGGGAAATAAATATCAGGCGAAGGTGGCCAAAATGGAAAATCGATCCAAAGCTCTGCAAGTTATGAAGGAGCATTTCGAGGTTCAATGAAAATTTGATTTAAAATAAACTTAGTTTTGTTATAAAAGTTGATTATGACGAGTTTGTTATAATTAAAAATGAATAAAACAACAACGATAGTTTCAATTCCCTAGTCTTTTGAAATTTGTAACAATTCCTGGTAAATCCGATTTTTTTGTCAAACCGGCAACGTCGAACTTTCAACCGTTGGTTTTTCTATGCTTCAACCACGGCCTTCTAAAGTGTCTTTAGATGGCCGTGCTTCAACCAATCATGGTCGAGTGCGGACTTACTTGAGTTTTCATTGGTAGCATCAGAGTAGAGGAAGAGGTTGTGTGTATTCTCTTTCTCTTGGTGAAATATGTTCTGTGGTGAAACCTAGGAGCATAGAGTTAACTCTATGCTCCTAGGTGAAACTTCGAAATAATTCTGTTGTTTGCAGAATTGCAATATTGTGGATTTTTTCATGTTTAATGCACTTTTGAGTCAGATTCCATCATTTTCAACAAAACCTAGAGAGAAATTTAAGGTCTTTTTTCCAAGTGACGTCCATCTTGTGTCGGTGTATGTAAAATAAGGAGGAATATTAGTTCCAAGTAGTTTCAGCGTTTAATTGAGTGAACTTTTAGATAATGCTTCGAAGCCAAGTTTTCATGACAACAGCAAAAACACATAACAAAAACAATTTTTATTAAAAAACATACAAGAAATATATTTCTTTCGGTCAACTTTCCTCATCATTTGACGATTACTCTCTTGTGAATTTGATAAAAAGTTTCACTGTTCTCTCCTTAACTGAGCACATTTTTCAAATTCCACGCATCAACAACCCCCTTTTCACCACCTGTCAATAAAAGATTAACCTGAAAAGCAAAACGACATTAACAACTTCAATCAACAAACTGACGAAAGAGCTCTTACGTTCTCATTATACCAGCTACACTTCAACCTTTGCTGGTTCTCAAAGAGCTCAAAAGTAGGTATCAACGAAGATTTGTCAACTTTCAATCCTGTCACCCGCTTCGACCCACAACCCGTCAATACATAAGTGGACCCCTTTGTTGTGTAGACGTCTACGATGTACAGGTAATCCGATTTCTACAAAATTAAAAATATTCGTTAGGTTCACAAAATGGGACTTGACTAGAAAACCAAAGCAAAAACTCTCTCACTAGACAAAAAATTATTCTACATCATCGTAAAGAGACCTATCATCTCTTACCCTCAAACAAGCCCCAATTTTGTCTCTACTGAAACTCTGGTCAGGTTGAACACCTTCCTCCGTCCAAAACTGAACGTCTGAAGTATGAGTGATGCAATTTATCAAAGTTTTGGATCCCACTTCTGTGCATGATATTTTTTCGATGGACGCTTCTGTATTCAAAGTATCAACTAGCGAGTCCTCTTCACTCGATTGACTCAGATCGTACACATTAATAAGTCCATCGGTGGACGCAGAAAATAATTTTTCCGAGTTGTTTGGATGGAATTTTACCTAGAAATTACTTTTACAAACTAACCTATTTCTTCGCACAAAGTTTTATGTTCTGATGCAATTTCACTTCTAGTCGTACCTGAGTGATATCATCTACATGGGATTCCCAAAATCCCCCAGCTACTTTTGAATTCCTTATGTCCCAAAATATAATAAACGCATCTTCCTCGAATTGATTAGTTCCAGCACAAAGTAACCTACCGCATGAAGAAATATCAAAGCTGTTGAATTTTTTATCTTTGTCTTCTTTACTATCCGATGTATCTGCAAAATATTGTATTTGGAGACCCTCAAAAATTGTCCTTGGATAAGTAGTTACCAGTGAATGACGATACAGCTTTACTGGGGGTTCTCAAATCCCACAAATCAATGGAACCATTATGAACGGCTGACCATAATAAATTATCATTAACTTTGTCGAACTTAACTTCCACAATATGATTCAATTTGCTAGACAATTCTACAGTATCAAAAAAATTGTCTGATAAAGATTGAACCTTTAAAATACCATCTGATGAAGCAATCGCTACTTTTGGATGAGTATCCCTAAAAATATCAGGATTGAATGTTTCATTGAATGAAACAGTGTAACTCCCAGTCCGTATGATCAAAAAAATTACCTGGTAGCAGATATATTTGTTACATAAACATTCTTTTTGAGAGATCCATTGCTGCATAAATGAACAGCACGATTGTACCCCGTTTCATATTCTTCAGAGCCACAATCTGATTCTTCCGATTCTTCACCGCAGAGGGTTGGACAGTCTCTGGTGGCACTATTATTTATTAAATTCTTCATTCTTATATTAAATCAAGCAAAGAATATTCTATAATCTTCGGAAATAGGTACTTTTAGTTTAAAGTTTTGTTTCTGTTCACAGTTTCGAGGTTAAAAATTAAATAAGGTTAAACCACAGATCCTGTGCCATCATGGTTAACCATAGATTTTGATGTCAAACTGTCAGATACTTTTAATTAATTCTATGGTTTATCTATGTTGATAATCTTTTAAAATTGCGTGTCCATTTCATAAATAAATCATTATTTTGGTTCAAAATCCGTAATTAACAAATATTTGGCTATCTATCTAAACACAGTGTTTCAACATAAGTCATAACGTAATATAAAATTGACAGCATTCTTATGTTTCAGAGTAGAGTTTGATTGTTTATGCAACAAATAATCAGATTTCGATATAATGTCATTGGAAAGCAAATATAATTTAAAAAGCCCTGGTAAGAGATATAATTTTTTTCCTTGAAGTCTGTTAACACTTACTTATATCAGGTGTTAAACGTTTAATGCGTGAAGCTTGTGAGTTAGCAGAACCCACAGAGGAATATCACGCTTGTCCTTTGGATGACAACCTATTTGAATGGCATTTTACAGTTAAAGGGCCCCCATCTACTGAGTTTGAAGGGGGCTATTATCATGGCAGGATACTATTACCTTCACAATATCCAATGCAACCTCCGAATATTATCCTGTTAACAGTAAGATAATCATTTGGCAGTGTTTGCTCAAAGGGTTGAAATATTTGTGTACATTTTAGCCTAACGGTCGTTTCGAAGTCAATAAAAAAATCTGCCTTTCAATCTCTGGCCATCACCCTGAAAGTTGGCAACCGTCATGGTCTATACGCACTGCACTGTTAGCTTTGATTGCATTTATGCCAATACCCTCGTCAGGAACGATAGGTTCTTTGGATTACACTCCGGAAGAAAGACAAATTTTAGCCAAGAAATCGAAGAATTGGGAATGCCCCACCTGTGGGAGAATCGTTGACAAATTGTCAACAGCCAAAAAACCTGAGTTGACCCAAGAAGAGAGCAATATGATTAAACAGATCGCCCTGAAGGTACAATTTGCTTCGATTTGAAAAAAAGTGAATAATTGTAGAGACGAAATTCAAATTTTAGGCGGAGGAAGAAATGAATAAAAAAGAAGCTGAATGTTCCGATGAAAAAAATTCAGATAGTCCAGAGACTGTGTTACGAAACAGATTGGGTGATAACTCAAGTAGCACGTCTCAAATTCATTCAGCTGTGATTGAACCCAAAGATAATGATTCCGTCAATCAGTAAGTAGTC
This sequence comes from Adalia decempunctata, assembly GCA_951802165.1. NCBI lineage: Eukaryota > Metazoa > Arthropoda > Insecta > Coleoptera > Coccinellidae > Adalia > Adalia decempunctata. The sequence continues at coordinate 935,004 of OX637695.1, read as the reverse complement.
ATTAATGAGTCAATTTGATAAAAAATAATGTATTTTTTTCTAACCTTTTTATTCTTTTAGGAATGGCGTTTGGAATGCAGTGATAGGCATTTTAATTTCCGCTATCGTGCTACTGATTTTACGGAGGGTATTGTTTTTGTAACCCCGTTATATTATTTATATTTTAAAATATATATAGAGGAATTGTAAATAATAGACTATACATTATATTCATTTGTCAATAGTGATGAATTTTCGGGTAATTTTATTGATGATTATTTGCCACTGAAACTATAATAAAAATCAATGAAAATAAGAATTCAGTTAATTTCTTTTTTTCAACCTGTCCATGTCAAAAATTCCATCGGAACTAAGATGTCTAAAAACATGGTGAATCATTTGTTCTAAATTCCAAAGTTATTCTATCTTTGATTCGTCCATCATAGAACTTACAGAAACATGTGAATTCTATGATTAAATGGAATAGTTCTATGATTAGATAGCACACGTAAGTTCTATGATCGACATTCGACCACAGAATACCTGAATAGTTCTATGATTAGATAGCACATGAAAGTTCTATGATCGACATTCGACCACAGAATACCTAAATAGTTATAGCTATTCTGTGATTCGACCAAATCGAAAATGTTAGAATCGTTTCGTGGCGGCGCCGCAATGTCATTTCGGTGTTCTGTGTTTTTGAGGTAATAGCACAGAATACCTAACTACACAGAAGCGTCTTTCCGCCAAAACTTTATTTGATGACGCTTGTGCCTTGCTAGGTAGTACCACAGAATACCTAACTACAGTAGTTAGGTATTCTGTGGTAGTACAAATGTCAACGTGAAATTCAAACTTCCTGCTGGACCCATAGAATTATAAATGAAGTATAGAATTATGTCACAGAATACCCTAAATTAGTTAGGTATTCTGTGATTATCCGCTCAAAAGTGACATATGTACCTAGGAGCATAGAATAACTGGAGAGAAGGCTCCCCTACGAAAATGAACTGCCAAAAACGTCCGAACTTGTCAGTTCGCCGCAAGGTCACGAGATGGCGACAACGTCGTTTCTTCCTACAACATGGCTATCCTTAATAAAATTATCTTCAATGATTATTAGTTGTTATTACTTATTAGGTACCATTTGATACTATATCATAATACATATTCTTTCGGAAGAAAGCAATACATACTTTTTTTCGTAAATCCGACAATATCATGCATATAGCACGTGTAAAAAAATGGCTACAAGGATCAGATTGAATATAGGAAGAAAAATCTGTTTTCCGCTCCGAATCTAAGTGTTAGCAGAGGGAATGTAAACGGGGTACCATACAATTCTGCGTATAATACACGAGAATAGATAAAACCTCAGTCTTCCCGTATGATAATAATAATACTTACCTGAATGTTCGCTTTTTCCGATAAGGATATTGTTTTGACAAATTTATTACCGATCACAGACTTCCCATAAAATTGCGCATAAAAAGTTGATTAGAATAAAGCGATGATATGTCATCAATATTGTCTATGTTATGATTTATGGCCATTTTCAATTAAAAAGAAGCATAAATGTATCAATAAAGCCCGCAACGGACGGCGAGCGATATATTATATCTCATATATTTCACCAATATCGCTCCTTATGAAAATGCACCAAGCCGCGCGGACGACGCTATAATATACAATATTCCGATATTTTTCCATACTAAAATGACATATGTCAATGCAAAGCTATAATATATATTATACAGGGTGCGGCACGGAGGATGGATGGTTTTAAAAAAATAATAAAAGCGTTAATTTTTACTCAAAAACACATTTATTGACGGAATCAGATTCTCAAGGAAATAGCATTTGAGACAGTCAAGTGTGGAAAATCACATCAGGCATGTGGTGGCCGAAATCGGTGATGTAGTGCTGGAGGCGCTCTTGGAAGTTCGCGTAGACTCTCTCCAACATCGCTCTCTCAACTTGGGCAACTTCCACGCGAATAGCCCTTTTCAATGCGTCCAGAGTTCGGGGCTTGGTCTCGTATACTCTAGCCTTGAGGTGTCCCCATAAGAAAAAATCGCATATGGATAAATCTGGGGAACGGGGAGGCCAATGAACATCGCCAAACCTGGAAATAAGGCGACCAGGGAAGAGAGGGCGAATAACGTCCATTGATGCTCTGGCTGTGTGGGCGGTCGCCCCATCCTGTTGGAACCACACACGTCGGATTGGAACACGTTGCCGTCGTAATTCGGGGATAAAGAAGTTGTTGATCATTTCGACGTACCGCTCTGAGTTCACGGTAACAGCACGACCATTAACGTCTTCGAAGAAGTAAGGGCCAATGATGCGAGTTTGCGATACAGCGCACCAAACCGTAACTTTTGTAAATAAATGCTAGGAACACACGAGTCTAACGGCACCTTCCCCACTTCTCTCGTCCTCAGTGGGGGAAAGTTATGCCCATCTGAAAAACGTCCGCCCTCCGTGCCGCACCTTGTATTATCGCTCGCCGTCCGTTGCGGGCTTAACAATGACAGCCACATTATATTCTTTGCAATTGTAGCGCCATAGAACAAAATATCTGACATGTTACTGAATAAAGGATCTCAGCGTTATCTATCGGGCGTCACACGAAACTCTAACCTCCGCCGTTATTGGCAGTTCAAAATGATCTGTCGAGCGTATGAAGCCTTCCCTCCAGTTATTCTATGCTCCTAGTATGTACTACCTAACAGAGAATGAAGGTCACGAAAATTTGCCCCTTGAAGATCAAAGTGCCGACGCTAAGTGACGCTTCTGTGTAGTTAGGTATTCTGTGGTAATAGCATAGAACTTACATTACTGTAAGTTCTATGGGTGATGGGAATGGAGTTCTAGGAAAATGAAGCACATTTGCGAAGTATATAAAAATATGTTATTTATTATGAAATCAACAAACTAATAAACTATTTTTTTCAACTTCTGAATCAGATCTGTACAAGGTTATGTTCAATAGAGAAATTTATAAAAACCACGTATGAATAAAAACAAAATGTCCAAATATATTCATCATTCTCGAAGAATAATTGTCAACAATTTTCAAAACACTTTTTTCGTATTCACGTAATAAATAGTTGTTTTCATGAATAAAGAATGTTTCTTTTCAAATATACCCATGCATGTTTATTTTTGTCGACATCAGCGATAAGACATTTTGGTTAAACAGCTTTTTTTATCAAAAAAGCTTTAAAAAAATTCAAGTTCAAATATCAAAGTATCCTCAGATATATACGAAAATATTTCCTCAACTACAATCCTTTGAATAAATTTTCACTAGAACAGCTCTTTATATCCACAGTAAAAATATATAAATAATGTACACATTAAATACAACAGTAGGCACTCCTTAAAACAGTTATCACTAACATTTATCCTTTCAAATTAGACTACTTTATTAAAGCTCTAGAAAAATTTCACATTAGCCTCCAAACAATTTTCTACCATTCAGGAATTTCGATCAACTGTGCTTTCGCAAAAAAGCACAGAAAATTATTTTCACAGCTCGTAAGGCTGTGGTTGTCAGTAATAATTAAATTCGAAAACGAACCAAAAAAAAGGAAAAGAGTGGGAAAACGTCAAAGTGAAGTGAATTTGGAGCAAACGTCAAAAAAGTTTCTGTAATCACAGAATGTGAAATGAGGTTATGTTTTACGAAACTAGAATTTCACAACCGTCTTCATATTTTCTCTAGATGAATTTCCGTTTAGCAACCACAAAAATAAAAAATCTGATAGGCACGTGATTTCAGAGTATTTCTTAAAATTCTGGTAACATTTCACGAAGAATAAATATTATAATTCGATAAAACAGGCTTTGGGTCGAAGTCCCGAACTCGATGAAAAATAATGTCATTAATAAAACTTGCGCTTTATGTAATGAACAATTTTCAGTCTTCAGAAATATAACCCAACATTTTTTTGGTGATTTCCCCCGACGTGAGTTTCCTATGTACAATTTTTCCTGCCAATATATTTACACGAGTAATATCGTTTCTTTCGAAAACAAGTAGCTTCTTCAGGCTCAGATGGTTCGGTATTTTTAGAAAATTGTCTTTTATCCATTCTTTTATTTATTGTCAAAATCACTGCTACCAACCGACGAAAAGTCGACACTAAACTTGAGGTATCGACGAAAAACTAACCAAATTACCGATTAACACGAGAAATTTTTTTTTACGATGTTTTAAATGTCGTTAATTATCACCACCAACCATTTAATTTATTCAACGTTTTACCAGGACGCAATAAAAATTAAAGTCAACAAATTTAAATGACTAGGTTTGAAAATTTTCACCTCGGAACAAAATAACAAAGACACTTGAAAATAGTTCTCATCTAATGTTTTCATCCTTATCAATATAATTTGCACCCTTAGATTTCTATCATTATTATCTGGTTATAATAAATTCAACAGTTTTTATGCACAAATATTTCCGTAAGGCAGACTTTTTACCATTTTTCCTAGCGGATCACAATGTTTACATGAAAAATTCGAAAATATCCCTTATCGCAGTTGCTACTATCAGATTTTTACAACACTAACTATCACGGTTTTTAGAATGGAACCTTCTAGGCCACGGTAGAGGCCAATCGTACTGTAGAGGAACGGGACCCTCTACGTTGCGCTCGAAATATTGAAACAGCCAGAACCACCACTCCCTGCCCAGCAGGTTATGCTGCGTCGCTTGCTGAAAATCAAAATTATTTACATATTACAAGTTACACCCTGTATAAGTAGGTATACCGCCTCCTCGTGCCAAAATCGAGACAAAAACGAAATTAACATATTGAATTCCGCGAAAAGTATCATACACACTGGTAGTTCAGAGGTAGAGCACCCGCCCGGAAAGTAAGAGACGCAGGTTCGATTCCCGCTCGGTGTTGTAACATTCCAAGTTTGTAAATCCTAAGAACATTGTGAAAAAGAGAAAAGGGACAACCCTGCTCTGAAGAGCTGAGGGTAGAATTACGTTAAAGGGGGTTTTATACTTATATTTTTGGCTTGTGATGTGATCGTCTAGATTGGTCGAACTCTATGTTATGTCGTAGTAATTCAGATTCGTAATAACTCAGATTAGTGAAATATAGGATGGGAAATAATAAGGTAAAATAGATAAATAATACACTAGATTGGACATAAAGATGGAACAAGAGCCTTTATTCGTCCAGCACCATAGTTCGAAGAACCATAGCGAACGAGAATCAATTGAAACTCAAAGCAAAAAACCTTCTATCATTACAAATGATATGTTTCTAATCCATAGGACATTTAATAAGACGAGCACTGGTGATATGTACAATATGGAGCTTCCTATACTCCGTTAAGGTTATTACTGGCACAATTGTGATAAAAAGCAGAATCCAATACGTCCAAAGTTATCCAAAGGTTATAGGCATATAGAGTGTGTCACCTGATTATCAATGAAATTCATAAGCAGTATCCTTGTAGTTCCTAGTGTGAGAATCCTTCCTTCCAAGTGTTATGTGTGAGATCATAGCAGTCGCGTTGGTTTGGAAGTGACGATAAACTCTTTATATTTCCTGTTAACTGATGAACGATGGCACCTTCAAAGCTTTCCTTGCTTATCGGGTACGCCAAGGGCCCGAAGGCGAGGCTTGGTTTACTGAGGACGTTCGTCAAAAGAACTCTCAGAGGAAGTTTCACTGGCCACTGTTGTGGGGGATGTTTTCCTTAGCACAGGCGATATAAACAGTTTACCCTAGGCCTCCAAACCAGTGATATTTGTACGTAAAATATTATCCTAAAAGCAACAACTCCAAATGCCTAAACCATAATGTCGAGTGAATAGTTAAATGTGCAGTAGGCCTTACAAACAGTATAAGAATATTCCAAATGGGTTGGTAGCAGAACAGAGTTCCACAATATTCAATAGAAATGCAATAATAAGATGAAACAAGCTTACATGAGATTAAATCCTGTGAAATGAAACAGAGTTATTTAAATGTACATACCAGATAACAAAGAAGCGTCTTTGAAATATACTAAAATGGCGGATTCCTAGAAGAGGAACTCCATTTCAAAGGAACACTATTGTGAACCAGAATGAAAGTGAAACGAATAGCAGTCGAGTGAAAGTGAAGTAAAAAAAGAGACCTTCCATTCGTTGTCCTTTCGGAGGTTAGTTTTTCTTCCACAGAATCATATTTCTTCGATGGTCACAGAAGAACGAGTTTACTTATTGGTGGATCTTTGATATGATTAAAATCTCCTATTTATAAAGATGCGAATTGCCTAAAGTATTGCTTGAAGTCGTACTAATATTCATCATTCATAGAATTATAAAATAATATCAAATAAGTTCATTCAACGTAGTTCCACGTTTCGACAATAGACGTTGCAAAGTTGGAAGCCATGGAGTCTGGCAACGGTGCATTTTATTTTATTGCAGGGTAGGAAATTCAGATATGTTACAACGCCGTATACGAATCTAAATTTCACATAAAAAAATTAAGACTTACCCTCAAATACGTGTGGTTGGCTATCGTGTGGTACAACCAGAACAGTCTTGTCGTTATAAAGTAGGCGATCACCACGTCTATCGTGTAGTGCGCGTGACTCATCTCCAGAAAGATGATCCCGAGCAAGCTGAGCACCCAGTATACGATCCCCACCGGCCACAATCTTCTCGGGGTATCTGAAAGATCCACAGGATGTTCTCGATGAAAATTCGCTTACATACACAGATCATCGTCAAAAGTCTTGACCTCCCTTTAGGTTTCTCAAGGGATAAACAATAAAATATAAAAAATAGAGGATTACATCCCTAGAACATACGAAGAGATGTATTTGTGGCAACAAAAGCGTTTCGACACAGTGCCTGTGTCGAACCAAGTTTGTCACCCCCTTAATTCATAAGATACCTGCACATTGTAACAATGGCATTCTTGGACTTGACCCTCAACTTTCTCTACCGTCAAGGAAATTCCCGAATTTCATAAACCAGAAACCTTCAAAGTATATCGGTCACTTTCAGGTACAAGAGGGACTAAAAAGTTTTGGGAAGCGCAAGTCCACAAGCAACAATCGATGGAATGGCGACACTCTGGTTCTCCAAGACCTAAGACGTTTCGTATCCAAAAATTTGCTGGAAGAGTTCTTGCTTCAGTTTCTTGGAATTGCCATGCAGTAATCATGATTGATTTTTTGGATAAGGGTAGAACAATAACTGGAGATTACTATTCGACATTACTGACCACTCTACGGGATAAAATCAAAGAGAAAAGACGTGAAAAGCTATCCAAAGGTATTTTGTTTTTACAGGATAACGCCCCAGTACACAAATCTCATGTTGCCATGCAAAAAATCCGTGATTTAGGGTTAGAATTACTAGAACACCCCCCCTTATTCACCAGATTTGGCTCCGTCTGACTATCATCTCTTTCCCCAACTGAAAAAAAGTATAAAAGGTCGTAAATTTTCTTCCAACGAGGAGGTAATAAAAGCTGTGGAGGACTGGTTTGCAGAGCAAGAAGAAACATTTTTTTTGATAGGTCTAGAGACGTTGCAGGTTCGCTGTAATAAATGTATTCAATTGATAGGAGAATATGTTGAGTAATAGAATGTTTTGACATTGAAATTTTGTTTGGTTCTATAGTAGGCTAAGAATTTTTCAATATATCCTCGTAGCATAAATAATTAGGGAATTGGACTAGCACTGCCGTTTCAGTTGGTTGCTACCGCAGCAAGGGTTATGTGGCACTGATGACGGCTAACAAACCAGATCATTCAAGCGATAAGATAGCGAAGATTCCGCACACAAAAAAATTGTCAAATGTTACAATCAAAAATATGAGAATTGTAGGTAAGAGACCAAGACTTTCGACGACGAGCGTATTTCACCGATCCGAAGGCGAAAAATCCCGAAAAATCGCATCATGCGCGAATTCTACTCACATTCCGAGATGACCAGATAGCTAAGTACCAGGATGACGGTGTGACCGCTGTAGATAAAGTCGCCGCAGTAGATCTGATCGCCGTTGATGCTGAGACCGAAACCGGCGCTCATCTTTATCACCCTCTTGACCACCTGTATCACGGTGGTGTGGTTGGATTCGGGGGCGCACGGGTAGGTGCGGTTCGCGAGTGGCAGCACCGTCACGAACATCGTGACCGCCCTGTACATGTACAGCAGCGACATCAGCAGGAATATTCTCCTCATTATGATGAATCTGCAAAGGGTTATCATCAGGAATCACAGCGATCTTGAATCGATGATTTCATGCTCAAGATTCAAGGTCTAATACAGGGTGTCTATTAAAACACGCCACACAATCGATTTTTTTTGAAATTTTCTGTTTTTCTACGTTTCTTCTTCGTTTTTACTCACCTGTGCTTATGGAGTACTACGCATACTATACAGGATATAACGTTAAATACTATAATATACTCTGAAACGTTTAAAGCTGGATCGATCTCGGGTACATTGTCCAATATGATATCGGGTAATGGCGGATCGTTCAGTGGTACTTGATTGTGTACTATCGATAGTGAGATTAATGTGGCTAGGAATCCCATCATCATTCCTAGGGCGGCTGTAAGGAGAGAAAAACATGGTAGCAGAAGTGCAATCGTAAAATTCAATAAAAGCATAAAAAATAAAAATAGGGGATAACGTCCAAAGTACCTAACATAATCAATGAGGAAAATGGACTAAGGACTGAACGAGAATAAATTCGCTATCACAAAAACGCCTATTTCTTTTGAACCACTGGACCGATTTCGAAAATCAAACTCATTTTCGATTCATCTTCTATGTTCACGCCAAGTGAACGGTTCAGATAACTCTTCTGAATTTTTCATTTTCATTCATTTCAAGATTAATTTAATTTCTCCGTACTTAGGGAAATCCCATATGTAGTGTAGGCGCGAGAAGAAATCGTCAGCTGTGGAGCGCGCATATGTCGCATATTTTTCATTCAGTTCATTGATTGCCTTAATCGTGAATATTCGAATGAAAAGTGTTTCTACAATCAAAAAACCAAAACTAATTTTTACAAAATTCATGGATTTTTTCTGGAATTTTTCCCATCATGCTTCTTATAGTGTTCTCAGTCACTTTCTGGGATGCTATTTTCCACTTTTGCTTGAATTCCGCTAATGTTTTCGTTGATTTCTTAGTCTTCTTTAATTCTTAAAAATTAATTTTTTTTACCAGGGCCCAATATCTTTCGATTGGCCTGAGATCTGGGGAATTTGGTAGATTGGCCTCTTTGGGGACAAAAACCACCTCATTAGCTTCGTACCATTCCTTGGTGGCCTTGCTGTAGTGACATGAAGCTAAATCTGGCCAAAAGATTGTTGACACATCGTGCTCACGTAAAAATGGTAAAAGTCGCTTCTTCAAGCTTTCCTCGATGTATATCTTCGAGTCAACAGAGCCTTGGCCAACGAAAAATTTGCTCCTTTTCCCACAAGTACAAATTGCTTTCCAAACCAGGAATTTTTTATACAACTTTGCTTGTTTCTTCACGCGAAATTGTTCGTCAACATTTCCACGAGAATCTGCAGTATAAAATTCCTGACCAGGAAGTTGCGAGAAATCAGCCAAGACATAGGTTTCGTCGTCCATCACGCAACAGGAAAAATTTTTCAAGAAATCTTTTTTTAATTTCTTTGCTCTTGATTTCGCTTCTTGATTCTTCACAGCGTTCCTGTCTGGCACTTTCTGCACTTTGTATGTTCTAAGTCTACAACTCGACTTGATTTTCTGAACGGTTGACTGCGAACAACCCACAATTTGGGCCACTTTCCGTCCTGAAAGGTTAGGATTCTTCTGAAAAAGGCTTATGGCTTTCTTCACTTTTTTTGGGCTATGAAACCCCTTTTTCCTCCCGGTTCCTTCCTTGCGGTCAATTGTAAGATCTTCGTTGAAGCGCTTAACAACTCTTGATACCGTTTCCGGACGAACGCGAGCCTCTTTTGCGATTCTTTTGAAGCTCCATTTTTGATTATTTTGAAAAAGTTTCACTATAAATTCTCGTGTTTTCACTTCGCTTGACATTTTGCGACAGAGAATCGGAATATCTATGAAGTAAATGTTCCACATGTTTCTGACGTTCATAACAAAGCTAATTATGATCAAATTTTGATTTTTTCTCAATTGGTTCAAGAGATATAGGCGTTTTTGTGATAGCGAATTTATTCTCGTTCAGTCCTTAGCAGAGATCTAATTTCCGAAGTACACCACATCAAGAGAATGACAGACCGATTTCTGGCTTGTTAGCCCGCATAGTCCCCCTGCGGTAGCAACCTACTGAAACGGCAGATCTTATATTACCCCCTAGCAGGAACAATTGAGTACAGTTTAATGTACAGTGTCCCACCTCAATTGTTCCTTCTGGGGATTAATACTTCCTGCTAGGGAGTAATATAAGATCTGCCGTTTCGGTTGGTTGCTACCACAGGGGGATTATGTGGCACTGATGATGAAGGCTAACAAGCCAGAAACCGGTCTGTCATTGTCTTGCTGTGGTGGTGACACCAGTGGTGTACTTCGGAAATTAGATCTTCCATTTCCCTCTTTGATCAAAGCTTTCATTTGAATATAAAATAGGTTGTTTATAAGGTAAATCTTCCATTGGGATTCTTATCTGACGCAAGCATCCTCAAGGGTTTCTCGACCGAAGGCTGTAACCCTACGATTGACTGCTCCGAACTGACAAAGCTGAAGGATTTATGATTATTAAGATATTATCGGATAACAGATATCGCTACTAGTTTATTATTCCTTGATTTCATTTGGCAACACCGTCGTTTTGGAATGCCATTGTTAATTATACAAGAGCTCTTTTGGAGAGAAGAATGAACTGCTGTATCAATTTTTATCACCACAAGAATTGAAGAAAAAGTGTACGAATACTCTATTCAATTTTATAATGTATCCCGATTAGCCATGACAATCTGACATATTTCACCGTGAATATTTGGAAAATTTTAAGTTATAGTAATTTTCCTGTCAGATAAATACGCAACGTTGTCCTTTCTACATGGATGTCGTAGTAATTACATATTTATCGAAATGTTTATTTACTTTGGGAAAATAATGAATTTGAGAAAATATTATATGAATTCAATAATTCCAAAGACCTGGCGAATGTTGAAGAAACTTTTTTCTCTGTTGATACTGGGAATATTTCACGAATATAAACATGGTTGGAAGATTCAGTTGTGCTCTTTTCTTGTACGGAAATCAAGAATCGAGTGTTGAAATTTTACTGAAAAATAATGGACAGAATAGTCCGTTACTTTGTGATAGTTCATTCGAAAAAAAGAATACAAGAACTCGAATAACCCGACAGAAAAACTTATAAACGAACAGACGGACCTATGGAATTCCCCACTTTTCAAAATTCTCAAGAAATAAGACTACAGAAGACATTTAAATACCTTTTTTGCACAACTTGAAACACTCCAGTGGGAAAATGTAGTAGTACCACGAAACTTAAATCACAGTTAAACCTTAAAAGAATCAACTCCATTAATAAAGTTCTTGGGAATCTATGTGATTTATACACCGGAGAAATTAGCATTGGCAACAACTCTGAGAATTATTATGACATTCCCGATATTTCACGAGAGCAAACTTCGCTCACAATAGCCAATCTGATGAGTCCGCGTGAGCGAAGCTGGGACGGAACGTCAACCCTATCCCGAATCACAATCGGTAGCAAGGCGCTACAAACTTATTTTCACTCCTTGTCTGTAATTGTTAATTAAAGGAAATACTTTATTTTATACCCACAATGCCTGTTATTTTAAAATTTCGAGCCGGGACCGGCCTCACTGATGACTGATGAATCCGCCGTCGAATTCAATTACGTCCGTCCGGTCTCCAGCGAATATCTCCGTAAAGAAAAGAATTGGACTCAAATTAAAAACTGTAAATAGAATTGAACCAATCGGAGAAAAGTTTGAAGAAACTCACCAAAAACGGTTTTCCACCTTTCCTGAGGAAATCGCGGCTCCTCTCTGACTGGCGGCGGCATCTCGATCCTAATGATTCCATTGCTGCTACCGGATTTCTGTACGTCGTCATCTTCCATACAATAATCATTGTCCGTACTGACTTTCGAGTTTCCCCAGTGGTCCCCTTTAGACGACGAGTTTACTAGCAACGGTTGTCTCTGATACAAATCACCTGCAAATATCTAGCGTGTAATAGCTCCGAAAAAAAAAACTTGAAAAAAAAATAGAAAAAAAAATACTGAGCCATATTGAAAATGAGTCATTTCACCGCCTAAAAATGATCAAGGACGCCATTTATAAACACAACAAACAACATGAACAGGAAAAAGAAAAATTCCTTTATTCGTTGTGCATGGTTGCCTGCCATCAGCAACACAGAACTTTAGCTGTCGAGGGGAGCAGAGGGGTGAACCGAACGGCTACGTCTGTGGTGGGGCTACGAATACGGTAACATCGTCAAAAAAGCGAAGAATTTTCTAATTTTGCAAGAGAATGAATCACGCCAAAATATTTAAATGGAATTGGAGTTAAAACTTCTTACAATTCATCATAAAAAAGTCTTCAAATTTTATAATTCTGTTGTTCAAATATATGACGAAAATATTCGAAACTACTCGAAAAAAAAAAGTATGAACACCCATATATCTGCGAGTTGACTTTTTGAAATTTGCGTGAGATTTTAATCTGATAAGACATACATTTTCTGCAACTCTAGTTCCTATTCACTCATTAAAATACTCATAAAACCTTATCGATAAAATTTCACTGAATGAAGTTTTCTTACGATAAGCTCCGAAGTTTTTTCGAAACTATATTCTTCGATGCAGCTAATTTTCTTCATTCCTAACGGTCAATTTTCTTTCGCAACTGAAGGTCTCGAATTTCAATCCCAATTTCTGAAAATTAAGTTACCTGACTCAGATCTTTGTGCTAAATGTACCAACGATACATATTTGAAGCAAGGGTATAAACTTCTCATCGAATTTTCTTGAACATAACTCCATGAATGACATCACCTGAGGAACAACGAAGCTGAATTTTGACCGAAATATTTTCCGAACGTAAAATTGATATCACAAAAATTGGACAAAAAGTAACAAAACTCATAAAGATTTGAAATTGGTCTGAAAACGACTACGTCAAGTTGACAAAGACGTGGGCATAGAATCGGAAGTGATGAGTTATAATAAAAACACGTTTCGATCTATGGCATCACCACAGATATACAGGGTGGCCATTTGAAAACGAAACAGACGAGATTACAGACGAAATAAATTTTTTCGATAGAAATGCTCGGACAGGTCGATTTCTGTTTCGAGGGGGACAACTTAAGATGTAGGTTACGGACGCATAGCGCTTCAACCCTTGCTACTACAACCCTCACCCCCAATTTTTGAATAGGGAAGATGGGGTGAGTGATACCTCAATTCAAAGGTATTTTTATACTGATTTCAGCACAGTAATTGTTTTTTCATTTTATGCATTAGTTCTCGAAATATTCTCAACTAAGTATTTGAAAATGAAGTGGTGTTTTCATGGCACTTGTAGTGTTTTTTTTGTGGAAAATCGACATCTTGATTAAAGATTTCTATGTCAGTGGATTGGAGGAAGGAAGCCACAGTCATGGTTGTTTTGAAGCTCAAAATGTCGATTTTTCACAAAAAAACACTACAAGTGCCATGAAAACACCACTTCATTTTCAAATACTTAGTTAAGAATATTTCGAGAACTAATGCATAAAATGAAAAAACAATTACTGTGCTGAAATCAGTATAAAAATACCTTTCAAATGAGGTATCACTCACCCCATCTTCCCTATTCAAAAATTGGGGGTGAGGGTTGTAGTAGCAAGGGTTGAAGCGCTATGCGTCCGTAACCTACATCTTAAGTTGTCCCCCTTGAAACAGAAATCGACCTGTCCGAGCATTTCTATCGAAAAAATTTATTTCGTCTGTAATCTCGTCTGTTTCGTTTTCAAATGGCCACCCTGTATAGAAGCTATGTTATATCTCCATGGCCAGAACACAGAATGATTCAGGTTTGAGAAACTTTTTCAGAAACATAGAACTGGAAAAAAACAGTGACTGGAACCTCAAAAACAATTTTAAATTCAATGAAGAAACTCTCTGGTAGATCTGTACCCACCTTGTACCATATCCTTAGAACTGCTGGATGTTTCGGCTTCTTCCGATGTTGGAGATGTGGTTACAGTTTTTGGACCTAATAAGGCATGTAGAGAGTTGTGCTGAGGCACTTCTGCTATTGAATGAATAGTGCCATAATCTGCAAATTTAGGCTCTATGACCATCCTGGAAGAGAACGAAATCATCAGACAATTGTTAGAGAATGTTTGTTCGATTATTAACGTATGTAGAAGATGTACTGCATGTATCTAATATTAGATATTAGATAGTAAACAGTTTTCAACAACAAACAGAAGAAAACAAGATATTTTGTATCTACACTGCGCAAAAAAATTAACGCACATTCTGAAAATCTCAATTTTAATGAAAGTTAACTCTACATTGACTTTATAACTTATTTTTTATGTTCTCTCGGGAAGGTTTTGAACGAAACAAGACACATTAAATGGAAGAAAAATTCAGGATTTCACCGAACCTTATATGAAAGAAGAGAAATGAACAATTTTCAAAATACTGAAATGCTGATAACTGATTTAATACTTGGTATTTCCACCCCTTGCGTTGATTACAGCTCGGCAACGACGGTTCATACTGAAAATGAGTGATCTTAAAATGTTCTGATCTAATCCTTCCCAGATTTCTCCGAGTTGGATTCCTAAGTCATTAAGAGTAGCTGGATGATTTTCTGAACATCTCAGCCTTCTATTGAGGTTGTCCCAAACCTGCTCAATCGGATTGAGATCTGGACTTCTTGCTGGCCATTCCATTCGAGAGACTTCAACCTCTTCAAGGTACTCCTGAACGATGCGCGCACGATGGGGTCTGGCATTATCGTCCATAAAAATGAAATTTTCACCAATGTATGGGGCAAATGGCACTACATGCTCTTCAAGAATGTTTCTTTTATACTTATCAGCATTCATAGCTCCATTATCAACGACCACTAGGTCTGTGCGAGCAGTCAAAGATATTCCACCCCATACCATAATCGATCCTCCCCCGAAACCAGTAGTATTCAGGAAATTTCACTGAGCATATCTTTCATGTGGACGTCTGTATACAAGGGAACGTCGATCACAATGGTAGAGGCAGAATCTAGACTCATCTGTGAAGAGAACTCTTTCCCAATCGGCCTCTTCCCAATGGATATGCTCTCTCGCAAAATCCAAACGCGCCGTTCGATGGGCTGGGGTAAGAGCTGGGCCTCTTGCCGCGACACGAGGCCTTAAATCATATTCTCTGAGGCGATTTCTTATTGTCTGAGTGCTAATTTGCACCTCATGAGTTTGCTCAAGCTGCTTTTGAAGGAGGCGAGCGGTTGCAAACCGTTGTCTCAACGAAGAAACTCTCAAGTAACGTTCTTGAATGGCAGTTGTTACCCGTGGTCTACCCTGTCCTGGTCTCCGGACATTCATACCTGTCTCCCTGAATCGCTGCAACATTCTGGACACACTTGTATGGGAAACTCCAAACCTTTCGGCAATTCTTGTGTATGTCCTTCTTCTCGCAAACTTCCTCTTGGGTCAAATTGCGTGTTTCGCGTTGCATAGCGATCGAGTGTAGAAAATCAAACGAAGGAAAAACTATTGATCACTAGAATTGATCGAGAACAACTGATTTTAGAATGGAGCCAACACATTCAAAATCTGATAATATCATCTTTTTTTATTCCTGCTGGGAGAAAACATCTGTATTGAAGAAAAACGTTGAAAGTGGATAACATATGCATGCATAATTCTGATAAAAATAATTATCATTGAGAACACCTTCAGTTGTAGAATAAATTTGAGATTTCCATAATGTGCGTTAATTTTTTTGCGCAGTGTATTTTGATGATATGGATGTGATCAAATTCTGACGGTGAAGGAGAAAAGATATCCAACAAAAAGGAAAAAAAATAATGAAAGAATTACTTGGTTGATTCTATGAAAATAAGAGATTCAAAGACTACGTCAGAATATGGATCATAGAAACTCTTTGATTTCTATGCATTATAGATATTTTTTCATTTCAGAACATTAATTTCTTCGTTTTATACCGAGAATCGACCGAAAAATAGGAAAACAGTTAGTTTTAACCAAACGTGAAACCATAAGCCGCCGAAATAATTATTTTGATAACAAACATCTATAAATAGATTCGTGTCACAACTCACCATCAAAACGAATATGCACCCACACTTATCTGCCCAATAATCATTATCGGTAATAAATAACCACATTCATCGAAACCAAACGAACACTCAAACGTCCTTAAAATTAAGGAATTTCTCACTGATGAATGAAAAGTTTAAAAAACTGGAGACATCTTTCTTGGTTCGAGCAAGTTTCGAATCATAGACTGCGATAAAATCGGACTAAAATCTAAATATGCATTGGCAAAGGCAGCGAGTACATTCTAGTCGGTAGATGACACGGCAAATTCATGGAGGAAAATTGTTTGTTTATATTGAAGATACTGCATTTATCCAAGTACATTGACGCCATCGTAAAGTTTTCAGAAACCATCAGTAATAAGCTTTGAGTATTTAAAATATTACAGATCGTTAAAGTTTCGTGTGAAATTTCTAGTTGCCCTTCAAAATATTGATGATGATGATAATGATCAGATATCGAATAATTCTTTCAATGTCTAGAAATGAGCGATTTCCAATAATAACGTAGTTTTTGCAACACTGCTTGGGAGGAAGAATTCAAAAATACATAATTGACAAGATGAAACTTGAAATGAAAGCATGAAAATAAAAAAAAATGTATGTGGGATGTATCGTTCCAAAAATCCAAAAAAAATGGTAAGGACCTATCAGAGAATCATTATTTTTACAGATAAAATCAATGTATTTGAAAACAACGGTTTCAGTTTGTTATAAGATCGAAAAATTCGAACATCTATAATCGAAAAAAATCGAACAAAAACTGTTCTTATTCCTATATTTTAAGACAGAATGTTTGGTATCAAAAAAATGTAGGTTTTCGAGATCGCCGAATTCAATAAAAAATATTCCAGAGCCCTAACTAGCGTAGTGAGCAGTGTGAGCTTGAGAACAGAACTCGAAAATGAAATATCGAAAATATTATAAAACTTAAAAAACTCGTTACTTATGGCCGACACCATATTTGTCAATAAAAAATATATTTGAAGAGGATCTAACGTTATCATTCAATCTGGAAGTTGTACTTCCTATTCGAATCTTCAATAATAGCAATTTTGCGGACCGACAGCACCCTTACCTTGAGTGGTGTGAGCTCGTGAACAGAACTCGAAAATGAAAAATCGAAAAATAAAAAGTGGAATATTTCATTAGGTACTTATGTGGGCTACATGGGTGATTTAGGTATCGAAATGTAGGTTTTCGAGGTAGCCCCATTAAATGAAAAACATTTCAAAACCCTAACTAACACCGTTTAGATTTTGACCTGTCAAATGGCATTTTTTGAAAAATCGTCAAAGTGTCATAACTCCCGTCCCTCTCATCGCCGCCAATAGTTATTTATATTATGTTGTTCAACATAGCCCCAAGTATCTCTGTGCAGAATATGAGCGATTTGAAAAATTTAAAATTTTGGGTGAAAAATGACAAAGGGGTATGACCCCCTAAAACACCATATTTGTCAATAAAAAATATATTTGGGGTGGATCTAACGTTATTATTGAATCTGGAAGTTGTACTTCTTATTCGAATCTTCTATAAAAGCTACTTTGCGGACCCACAGCACCCTTACCTTGAGTGGTGTGAGCTCGTGAACAGAACTCGAAAATGAAAAATCGAAAAATAAAAAGTGGAATATTTCATTACCTATAGGGGCTACATTGGTGATTTTGGTATCAAAATGTAGGTTTTCGAGGTCGCTCCATTCAATAAAAAACATTTCAAAACCTTAACTACCACCGTTTAGATTTTGACCAGTCAAATGGCATTGTTTGATAAATCGGAAATTTCAAAGTGTCATAACTTCCGTCCCTCTCATCGCCGCCAATAGTTATTTATATTATGTTGATCAGCATAGCCCCAAGAATCTCTGTGCAAAATATGAGCGAATTTAAAAATCTCAAATTTTGAGTGAAAAATGACAAAGGGGTATGACCCCCTAAAAACACCATATTTGTCAATAAAACATATATTTGGGTTGGATCTCACTTTATTATTGAATCTTGAAGTTGTACTTCCTATTCGAATCTTCAATAATGGCAATTTTGCGTACCGACAGCAGCCTTACCTTGAGTGGGGTGAGCTCGTGAACAGAACTCGAAAATAAAAAGTGGAATATTTCATTACCTATGGGGGCTACATGGGTGATTTTGGTATCAAAATGTAGGTTTTCGAAGAAGCTGAATTCAATAAGAAATAACGAAAGGCCCTATCTCCCATTGTTTAGATTTTCTTCTGTGAAATAGAATTTCGAATATTAAAAGTTAGGTCTCTTACTTACAAGAGATTTGCTCTTATTTGGATTAGTAATATCCACCAGTTCTATACGCCTACTCTCACAGATCTGTTTCTTTGTGGCAAATATCGAAAACTCCCAACTGATGAATCTGATTTTGATTCAAAAATCACAAAATCGCTTCTAATACATTTCCGCTGCATTCCATTATCATTTCCGTCAACATCAAGATATCGCAAACAGTCAATTGAATACAATACTTATTGATATGTACAGTAGCATTCGAAGATGCTTATCATAATCCTTGGATCAAGTGCGAATAGAATGCAAACAATTTTGTTATGAATCCTAATCAATTTATCGGAATGTAAAAAATTGTACTTTTCCCGTCGATACATCGCAAATTGGATGAATAATTATTGGAAAACTTCGATGTTTGTCTGCAAGCCTTTCTAATAATAATGAATGAATATTATTAAATTTAATTGCGTTCCTGTTTTGTTACATAAATAGACCATCATTCAATAATAAATTTTCTCATCTTCCCTAAAGATTTTTTTTGTTGAGAAAATATTACAGAGTCCAGAATAGTCAAAAAATATACCTATACCTACAAGACCTTTCTCTTTTTTAACCGCACCCAAAATGATACGGAGATCTACTCAAGATATTTTCGAGAAATTTATTTTCAAAATGCGAGATAGAAGTTTGTACAACACTGACTCGTTTTTGTAAACAATTTTTTCCCTCCTGCACTGTTTCTTTGAAATTGGTAATCATCTTATTGCTCCAGTTGAATTGGATGACATGTCACTTTCAAAGTTGAATATTACGTAAACGATTTAACAAATTTCAACAAAAAGGTATGGTCATATTGAGAAGGAAAAGGAAGGGTCCAATCTATTTCCAAAATCTTGTTTTTTCTATTAGAAAATACCCCTGCTTTCTTTAGACACCCAGTAAGGTGACTTACACATTAGTTTTCATGATAAATTCAACTGAATGCCGTTGAAAAAGTCTTCGAAAATGCACTTGGTTTCGACAAACTTTTAAAAAACTACATTCGATTTTGTTGGCGATCTTACGAGGATGTATTGATATCTAGTTAGCCTAGACCAGTTCCATGCATAAACAAAATATTGCGATACCATATCAATGAACAATAACTTATTAGAAGTGTCAGGGTAGAGTTCGACGTCAAAAAAGTAAACCAGAGTTACGCAATGAATTTAAAAAAAGATGTCCACCGAAATTGTAAAAATCGAAAAATTGGAGTATCGAGCCATCATCAAGTACCTGTATTTAAAAGGGTTAAGAGGTAAGCAGATTTACGAAGATATGCTTAATACCCTTGGTGATCAATGTCCTTCGTATGCGACCGTGAAAACTTGGACTGCAAGCTTCAAAAGAGGTTAAATTTCTATTGAAGATGATGACCGATCGGGAAGGCCAGTTTCTGTGTCAGTCCCCGAAAATATCGATTCAGTTCATGACATGATTTTATCAGACCGTCGAAATGGGCTAATAAAACGGATATCTGAAGCATTGTAGATTTCATTCGAACGCTCTCATCATATAGTTCACGTCAATTTGGACATGAGAAAAATTTCTACAAAAATGGATCCCCAAATGTTTGAATGTTGACCACAAGGGTGCAAGGTTAGAAGCATCGCGTTCGATCTGTGCTCGATTTGAAAACGATGTAGACTTCTTAAACCGAATTGTTACTTTGATGAGACTTGGGTACATTTCTACGATTCAGAAACAAAGCAACAATCGATGGAATGGCGACAATCTGGTTCTCAAAGACCTAAAAAGATTCGTGTCCAAAAATTTGCTGGAAAAGTTCTTGCTTCAGTTTTTTGGGAATGCCATGGAGTAATCATAATTGATTTTTGGATGAGGGTAGAACAATAACTGGAGATTACTATTCGACATTACTGACCACTCTACGGGAAAAAATTGAAGAGAAAAGACGCGGAAAGCTATCCGAAGGTATTCTGTTTTTACAGGACAACACCCCATTACACAAATCTCATGTTGCCATGTCAAAAATTGGTGATTTAGGGTTAGAATTACTAGAACACCCCCCTTATTCACCAAATTTGATTCCGTCCGACTATCATCTCTTTCCTAGAAAAAAAGTTTAAAGGGTCGTAAATTTTCTTTCAACGAGGAGGTAATAAAAGCTGTGGAGGACTGGTTTGCAGAGCATGAAGAAACATTCTTTTGAAAGGTCTAGAGACGTTGCAGGTTCGCTGTAATAAATGTATTCAATTGAGAGGAGAATATGTTGAGTAATAAAAAATTTTGACATTGAAATTTTGTTTGGTTCTATAGTAGGCTAAGAATTTTTCAATATACAGGGTGTCTACTTTTAAAACGGCAAAACTTCAAGGGGAGATTATTCAAGTGATTTGCAACAAAAAATGTCATATAACACATGGTCGAAATCTTGACGGTTATTCTTCAATTTAACATTTCTCGTTTTCACGAAATATTTCAATTTTTTCCATGAAATCTTTAATATATCAGTTATGCTTGTAGCTTCATCGAATTCGATCACATATTTGGAAATGGTATTAAATTTTCTACAAGAAAAGAATTTCAGTGTGCCAAAATAATTTTTCTATTGCGGGTTTGGTGAGGAGATGAATATCACGATACTGAAGTGAACAAAATCAGTCATATTTTTCCAATGGGTTTTTCGTTGAAAAAATATTTATTGTGGACATGTTTTCTTTTCAGCAAAAAATACCTCATTTAGTGTACTTTCGAATGACATATCAACTTTCTTGCTAACTGCTTGTTTTCTGCCATGATATCATGGCTTATATATAAGATGAAAACGAAAAAGTCGAAAAATTTCAAACCTAAATTTGCTCCGTTTTGAAACTCATTATGATTGAATATCTAAGTAATTCTTATGGAAATCTGACAGTTTCTGTCACGTAACTTTTGTTAAGAGCTATTTAGTGTGGTTAGCAGTCATGAGAGGTGAACTTTTCGGACCAGTTATACTCCCCGATCGCCTCAACTCTGATGAATTCATAAGATTAATCCAAAGCAGCTTAACAGACATATTGGATGAAATGCCCCTGGCTACCAGACAAAATGTCTGCTTTCAAATGGATGGCTGCCCAGCTCATAATAGCCGGAACGTACGACAGTTGATGAATGAGTATTTTGGGGAGAAATGGATTGGAAGGTACGGTCCGGAAAGATGGCCACCAAGGAGCCCAGACCTGACGCCTTTGGATTTTATGTCTGGAGCACCTTAAAAGAAAATGTGTACCGAATTCGCGTTCAGACTCGAGAGGCTCTGATCGAAAGGATTGAATTGTGTTGTGCAGAAATGCGTCAGAAACATTGCGAACTTCGCAAGGTTGTTGATTCATTTCGAAAAAGATGTGTTAAATGTATTGAACAAGGAGGTGGACATTTCGAACAATTGTTATAAATAGTAATAGTCTGTTTTTTAAATTTTTTCATAAAATCTGTATTATTAAAATTTTTTTCATTGTTCTGAATTATTCTGATTTCATTGATAAATTCATGATTTCCATTAGAATTACTTCGATATTCAATCATAATGAGTTTCAAAATGGAGCAAATTTAGGTTTGAAATTTTTCGACTTTTTCGTTTTCATCTTATAAGCCATAATATTATGGCAGAAAACAAGCAGTTAGCAAGAAAGTTGATATGTCATTCGAAAGTACACTAAATGAGGTATTTTTTGCTGAAAAGAAAACATGTCCATAATAAATAATTTTTCAACGAAAAACCCATTGGAAAAATATGACTGATTTTGTTCACTTCAGTAATGTGATATTCATCTCCTCACCAAACCCGCAATAGAAATATTTTTGGCACACTGAAATTCTTTTCTTGTAGAAAATTTAATACCATTTCCAAATATGTGATCGAATTCGATGAAGCTACAAGCATAACTGATATATTAAAGATTTCATGGAAAAAATTGAAATATTTCGTGAAAACGAGAAATGTTAAAATGAAGAATAACCGTCAAGATTTCGACCATGTGTTATATGACATTTTTTGTTGCAAATCACTTGAATAATCTCCCCTTGAAGTTTTGCCGTTTTAAAAGTAGACACCCTGTATACTCGTAGTTTTATTTGCATCCTCGAAAACGAAAGCAAGTTTCCATTGCTTCCAGGGAAATTTCTGGAAGAAGGTGTTACCACATAAAACCTTCAAAATTCGAATTTGACATCGATAAAAACGAACCGAGAGATCAAAGTATTTCGACCCAACTCACAGTTCAATATTTGAGATTCCGTTTTCCTGTTCGCTACACATGGTAGTGAACGGTCTCACTGTTGTCATTTCATCACTCTCGAATCCGCGATTATACTGAAATTTCGCATTTTGGTACCCGATGCTTATCTTCCCCGATAAGCCCTATCTATCGTGACGAGTGGAAAGAAGATATGAGGGCAGATGGACTACGCGAAGAAGTAGCGAAATTAGAAATTGTTTTCCTTCGCGATCATAGCATGATTCATGGCGAGATTCCGATTCTGAGAGTTGAATTACTGATAAAATTGCGCGTTGTTGTGACGAGCAAAGGTTATTTGATTAATGCAACAGGAATCCTTTTCCTGAATTCGGGATTAGGCGGAAACTGAACTTGAGAGTTTTCTCGGATCCTAGGCGTGTGACGCATCATTTGGAACGTTTTGCAACGCTATTTATGAATATGCTAAACAATTCTTGATCATTTTCAATAATGAATAGGAAAGCCAATTCTTAAAATTATCAGAACTGAACTGGTTTAATCAATCAAAATGAAGTAGAGGTTTTTGCAACGTTGTGACGTTTTTTAAATTTTCTAATAAATAAGTTCTCAATAAAAATGAAAAGTTCTTCAGATTTAAACTCCTTCACTCATTTGTTCATTTCGTGAATTTTAAAATGAGTACCTATTTATTTCTTCAAATATTGTTCATATTTCACATCAAATATTGCTAAAGTAACGGGATGTTCGCGAAACGGCTCGGACATTTTTGCCTTATACAGGGTGTCCCAGAAGTCCCGCACTTCCTTGAGGGTATCGAAAGTGAAAAATATTCTAAGCCCAAATATCCATGTTTGAAATTTTTTGATGAAGTAGTTGATCAGTAATTAATTAATGAAAGTGACCAATCAGGAGCGCGCTATAGAAGAATGAGTAAGCGGTTGGGGACGCGAGAGTGAGACGCCAGAGCTGCTGCCGGCTTTTCACGCAGTAAACCGAGACTGGCGTCTCACTTTCGCGTCCCCACTGCTTACTCAATCTTCTGTAGCGCGCTCCTGATTGGTCACTTTCATTAATTAATTACTGATTAACTACTTCATCAAAAAATTTCAAACATGGATATTTAAGCTTAGAATATTTTTCACTTTCGATCTCCTCAAGGAAGTGGGGGACATCTGGGACACCCTGTATAATGAATGGGCACGTTAAAGCAGCACCGTTTTCTGAATCTGTGGCCAGAATTTCGTACTGCTATTTTAATTCCGTGTTACTCATGACGTTTCGAGAGTGTTGTCAACGCGATATCGCGTTCATTGCGTATGAAATGTGAGATTTGGATTTATACTGCTCCACAAGAGTTAGGGATATCGTATTCAATCCTTTTTAAAAGTATGCAATTTTCGGGAAAATCGCTGTGAAATCATTTTGAACTCAATAACAACTTGAATCGATCCAATAAAAATCAGTAAGAGACATTTCGTCAATCTGGTCGCCTTTTTTCTGAAGTTTGGTTCTTTGCATATGCTTCATGAATGTTCTTATTTTGAAATCAAGTCAGTTTATCAACGGCTTCGATTTGAAACGAGTTTTCTGAAAATGCCAAGTTGTAGATGGGGTCCAAGTTTCCATCGAAACCATCAGACGACGTTTGAGAGAGATGAATCTAGGTTCTAGACCTCCATTAAGAGGATTTCCATTACCACGTGACCATAAGCGTCAAAGACTGGAATGGGCATGGCAACATATCAATTGGAACGATCAATGGCGTAGTGTCCTTTTCACTGATGAATCCAGATATGGACGATTTTCAGATTCTCGAAGAATAAGGGTATGGACAATCCCACGCATACCCCGTAATCGTCGCTATGTCCAAGAAGTTCATCCATTCCGAGGGGGTAGTGTTATGGTATGGGCCGGGATATGTTTCAACGGGCGCACAGATCGACACATTTGTCCTGGGAATATGACCGCCTTACACTATAGGGAGCATGTCATTGACAATGTTGTGCCAAATTTTCACGCTGCTATTGGTGAAACTTTTCAATTTTTAGACGATAACGCTAGACCGCACCGTGCATCCATAGTTGAGAATGCGCGCGAGGAGCTTGGTATTCCACATTTACCAATACCTCCGCACTCACCAGATTTGAATTGCATAGAACATGCATGGGATATGCTTCAAAGAAGATTAGATAATCATCAACCTACCCCAGAATCCTTAAATGATCTGAGAGAGCTTCTGCTCCGTTTATGGAACCAAATTCCACAAGAAATGTTCAACAACCTCGTGTGTAGTATGCAAAGAAGATGTTGAGCAGTTATTGATGCCCGTGGAGGCCATACATTGTATTGATAGTCTTAAACTGCTTGAATTCTCTGGGAATAAAGTTTCGTTATTTTACTCGATTTTTCTTAGCCACCCTGTATACGCTGCAGACCTACAGGCTAAAATCAATTTGTAACTTGAAATGATATTAACATGAATTTTCATCACAAAAATCTTATTTTAACTATATTTTTTTGCAATTCAAGTCAATATCCTTAACTCATGTGGAGCAGTTTATTTCTGAATATCATTAGCAAAATATATGTACGTTGAAAAAATGATTCGTATGTCTTGTCTTGTTTATGGCAAACTATTCGAATCCTGATTTTACTACACTCCTATCATAAGTAACAGTGGCGTAGATTCTTCGATTTTGAGAATTTCACTTTTCAGATTCCTCTCTGATATTGAGAGGAGGAACATTTGGTTATCAAATTTGAATTTGGCTGACTTCGTTTACCTTACACAGAATCTGTTTCAATGTTTGGAACATGAATTCGTCAAAAAGTTAATTCACTTATATTTTTTTTCCATTCTCAATACCGCCTCTGGATCTTTCAAAGTTAGATTCCGCAATGTTGCCAGGGCTTAATGTTATCTTCGTCCCTTCCATTGAAAACTGACTGAATTTTGTCTTCACCAATTTTCGAATTTTTGAATGAGAGTGTCTCTTTCTATGGTCTAAGAATACATGTTTTTATCGAAGACCATAGAAAGTCCGAGGTTTTCTCATTCGCGATACAGAAACTTTGATGCTGAAAATATCGTTATTTCCAAAATAACTAAATATATCCGTTTATGTAATTCCCAGTTCACGAAGTCCCTAATTGAACGACATTTACCCAGTTCCCGTCTATCGATTTCCAGACCGAGAAAACGTCAAGAAAAACAGGTCATCCCTATCAGGACTGGCAGTGTTATACGCGGTTCTATTCATTATCAGCAGGAATAGGACAGCGAAACTCAAAAACCACTCGCCAAAATCGATATCTTGAATAAATGCAATGTTTTTATTGGTTTCACGCTCACATTTTCGTCATGAAACGAACATGAATTTTCCTGGACGAAACCCAATTGGAAAACTTTTCGTTTCATTTCTAAGTGCACCGTGTCATCTAAACGTAATCGATCAACAAATTATCTGTTATTATTTCCACGTTTTATTCATTTTGATATTGGCTTCGTGATGACTCCTTTTCACTTGGATGTCGTGGCATAGACAATAATGACCCCATAGATCGTTAGAAGCACTAAGTGATGGGCGATATTGGAAATTTTTTCTTTATGACTTGAACTTTTCGATCATCTCTTTTCAAAGAACAATTATTTTCAGTTATTTTTTCAGTCCATCCCATCGAAACGTTTTTCTTTTAAATTTGGAAAATTTCCCTTCGAACTGTCAAAATACAATTGGCAAACAGGCTTTGTCCTCTTCACATTCCGAATGTTTTCAACAGTATCAAGGCTCGATTGACGATTCAATAACCTCAATTGTCCACAATTGATTTGTCATTTCATTCGTTCGAGTACACACGTGTAATGTCATACGTCCAATAAAGGACATGAAAAGTTCAACATGGTGAAGTAGCATGAAATTTCTGAATTATTGATAGATTTACTCTATGCTCTTGTCGGGCGAATTGAAAAGAGCTTTTACTCGGTGGAATTCATTTCCAGTTACTGATTTCTATCTGGAACTCAACGACTACAAATCCGATTCTGAACAGAACAACCTGCTTTGTCTCAGAGTTATAACTGAGCATTAATGCAATTCACCCTTAGACCATAAAAAGAGGAGACGCATCATATCATTCATTCGTAAATTCGAAAATTGATCAAATTTTCAATGAATGGGACAAAGATAGCATAAAAGATGGGAATATCATTAGATACTGCCGTGGCAACGTTGCGAAATCAAAAGATCCAGTGGCGTAGTGTTATCAGTATTGATGAATGGAAATAGAATCACAAGTGAATTAACTCTCTTTGACGAATTCATAGAATGTTACGAACACTGAAACAGATTTTTTGTTAGGTACAGGTAAAGTCAAAATTAATAACCTAACGTCCCTTCTCTCAATATCTGAAAAGTAAAATTCTTAAAATCGAAGAATCTACGGCACTGTTACTTAGAATGATAAGAGTAGAACATACTTGTGTAAACTCAAATTAGGATTCAAATAGTCCAATTTCCCACAAACAAGAATGTCTATAAAGTGAGCAGTGCCAATTGCGAGAAAATCAATAAAACCTATTGCATTAATTGTCGAGAATTTGTCGTGAAAGAAAAAAAATTGTCGCGTCCTCAGTTTTTTTCTACGGGGTAGCTTTGCTAACTTAACGTTAAGTTAGCAGAACCACTCAATATCTACCATATACAGGGTGGCCATTTGAAAACGAAACAGACGAGATTACAGACGAAATAAATTTTTTCGATAGAAATGCTCGGACAGGTCGATTTCTGTTTCGAGGGGGACAACTTAAGATGTAGGTTACGGACGCATAGCGCTTCAACCCTTGCTGCTACAAACCCCACCCCCAATTTTTGAATAGGGAAGATGGGGTGAGTGATACCTCAATTCAAAGGTATTTTTATACTGATTTCAGCACAGTAATTGTTTTTTCATTTAATGCATTAGTTCTCGAAATATTCTCAACTAAGTATTTGAAAATGAAGTGGTGTTTTCATGGCACTTGTAGTGTTTTTTGTGAAAAATCGACATTTTGAGCTTCAAAACAACCATGACTGTGGCTTCCTTCCTCCAATCCACTGACATAGAAATCTTCAATCAAGATGTCGATTTTTCACAAAAAAAACACTACAAGTGCCATGAAAACACCACTTCATTTTCAAATACTTAGTTAAGAATATTTCGAGAACTAATGCATAAAATGAAAAAATAATTACTGTGCTGAAATCAGTATAAAAATACCTTTGAATTGAGGTATCACTCACCCCATTTTCCCTATTCAAAAATTGGGGGTGGGGGTTGTAGCAGCAAGGGTTGAAGCGCTATGCGTCCGTAACCTACATCTTAAGTTGTCCTCCTCGAAACAGAAATCGACCTGTCCGAGCATTTCTATCGAACAAATTTATTTCGTCTGTAATCTCGTCTGTTTCGTTTTCAAATGGCCACCCTGTATAATGAAAATGGTTATAAATAATTGTCGAAGTCCATGTGAAGTAAAACAAAACACACAAAATCTATTCCTTCTTGTTTATTTTACGTGTTTTTCCCGCGAGTTTGAGATATTTCTGGAATTATCACATGTTTGGCAACAGCGCATTCGTAATTGAATCTTTTTCTGTTGCATTAGAATACCTGCCTCAAACTTGTCGTGAAAGAAAAAAATTTGTCGCGTCCTTAGTTTTTTTCTACGGGGTGGCTTTGCTAACTTAACGTCAAGTAAGCAGAACCACTTTCGGACGCGATAATTTTTTTTCTTTCACGACAAATTCTCGACAATTATTCGACAATTAATGCAATAGGTTTCATCGATTTTCTCGCAAGTGGCACTGCTAACTTTATAGACATCAAACAAGACACTCACGAACCATTTTTGAACGCATTTTGCTAATAACATTCAGAAATAAATCCAGATCTCACTTTTCATACACAATGAAACGCGATATGGCGTTGACTGATTCTAATGGCATCTGTCACAAACTCAAGAATCTGCTAGAAGTTTGAATGTTGTTACTGTTGAAAGTTTTGGAAACAAAAGTGGATCTATTCCACGAATCGTTGACAGAGAGAAGTATCATTATCCATAACATTATTGTATTGCTCTATTTTTTCATTTAATTGGTTGATAGGAAATTTTGTCAGAAAAGAGTATACTCCATTCACTTTTATTTAATCACATAGGAGGTCATGGTTTCGTTTTCAGGAGTTGGTGCCCCTGATAAAAAATCTGTGCGCGTACATAGAATATCGTTAATGACAAAACGGCGTTGCCAGTTTCTTTGTTTACAT
This sequence comes from Adalia decempunctata, assembly GCA_951802165.1. Lineage (NCBI taxonomy): Eukaryota > Metazoa > Arthropoda > Insecta > Coleoptera > Coccinellidae > Adalia > Adalia decempunctata. Next base: position 905,904 of record OX637695.1, on the reverse strand, counting down.
CAATGGCATGGGTACAAACGGCAAATTTGAATTGGACCAAAAATCGATTTATAAGCATAAATAAAGCAAAAGTAAGTACTAATCGCCTTTTTTACACTTGATAACGAAGTTTTTTTTTAGGTATCTGGCCGTTTGGAAAGATTTCGAACGAAATTCCGGTCCTCCAGAAGTTTGGTTAGTTTAGGTATCGTTTTTGGTGCTCAAAATTTATTTGGAATGTGTAAATGGACAAAAAAGGCTTCCTTATACGATCTTTTCACGAAAGCGACCGGAAAATATGGTTCAGGTAGGATTTTCGAGGAATTATGAGGAAAGAACTTGCAGAATGAAATTGCACGATTTTCGTAAGTGAACGGGTTTTGGATGGCCATCATCGGTCTCGAAATGATTATTGTTGATCGTTTTCACGTTTCAGAAAAAAAACCACTTCGTATAAGCCCATTTTGAAGAAATTTGTGTATGTAACATTCAACGGTAGGTATTTGCTCTCAATCGAAAGAATATATTATATCTAGTGCTACTTCTTTCAAAAGAGACACAAGCTTTTAATGCTGTGAGGGTCCTATAATGTGGAGGAGTTTGTGTCTTATTTTAGAACAGGTGAATGATAAATGTGAAGCATATGTTTGACCTATTCCATTTTATTTGTACAAACCTACTGTGGTTGTAATGTATGAATATTTTTAAACTAATAAATAAATAATAATAAATAAACTGATAAATTACTATACAGTCAGAATATTTTACTCCTTGTTCATAAGAACAAATAAATGAAATGTATATCTTCTACTCTTAATTTTATTGAGTTAGCTATTAAGGTTATGTTCCAAGAAAAAGTTCCTCTTGCATCAGAACTCCCTTCAACTATTTGGATTCTAATAGAGGGATATGATGTTCCATTATTCTTGATTCAACAATTGATGTCGTCAAGTCTTGAACTTCTTGAACTTTCAGTTCAAGAGGATAATAAACATTAAATCTTCACAAGCATGCATATGAAAATTATGTGAAAGCAATGCAATTTCCTTCCATGGCGAAAAATAATATATTTCAACAGTGATCTCTTGTATTTTTCATGCAAATAACTAGAAAAGGAATCCTTTCTATCAATTCATATAAACGTTAATTATTTTCGTCCATCACATCTTTTCCAATTCATTCATTTTCCGAATAAATTCACATTCTGAGAAATACGCTAAGAATGTAGAAAGGGCAACATAGTGTTGACTAAAAATATTTTGAAAAACGTCATAACTTCGATACAGAGTGGAATGTGTCAAATTTCCAAGGCCAGAGTTGTGATTTTATAATTGTGAATGGAGTATAAATGACAAATTTGTGGTTTATTTCAAAAATGCAATAACTTTTCGAGGTGAACTACATAATTGTTTATCCTTCTACACTTGGACAGATTTCGGATATTGATATATGAAAAAAAGGACCAAGAAGACAGCCTTTTTCTCCACAAAAAATGACTTTTAAACAATAGTACCTACATTGTTATTGTTTCATTAGTAGTAAAATTGTGACGAGGCTGAATATTTGACAACTAGAAACAAGGCAGAAAAAGTTAATCAAAATACAATTAAACTATATACAGGGTGGCCATTTGAAAACGAAACAGACGAGATTACAGACGAAATAAATTTTTTCGATAGAAATGCTCGGATAGGTCGATTTCTGTTTCGAGGGGGACAACTTGAGATGTAGGTTACGGACGCATAGCGCTTCAACCCTTGCTACAACAACCCTCACCCCCAATTTTTGAATAGGGAAGATGGGGTGGGTGATACCTCAATTCAAAGGTTTTTTTATACTGATTTCAGCACAGTAATTGTTTTTTCATTTTATGCATTAGTTCTCGAAATATTCTTAACTAAGTATTTGAAAATGAAGTGGTGTTTTCATGGCACTTGTAGTTTTTGTGAAAAATCGACATCTTGATTAAAGATTTCTATGTCAGTGGATTGGAGGAAGGAAGCCACAGTCATGGTTGTTTTGAAGCTCAAAATGTCGATTTTTCACAAAAAAACACTACAAATGCCATGAAAACACCACTTCATTTTCAAATACTTAGTTAAGAATATTTCGGGAACTAATGCATAAAATGAAAAAACGATTTCTGTGCTGAAATCAGTATAAAAATACCTTTCAAATGAGGTATCACTCACCCCATCTTCCCTATTCAAAAATTGGGGGTAGGGGTTGTAGCAGCAAGGGTTGAAGCGCTATGCGTCCGTAACATACATCATAAGTTGTCCCCCTCGAAACAGAAATCGACCTGTCCGAGCATTTCTATCGAAAAAATTTATTTCGTCTGTAATCTCGTCTGTTTTGTTTTCAAATGGCCACCCTGTATATAGAGTAGTTTGGCATAGCGACCAAAGTGTTTTTTCTTTGAGTGTATGAACCGTGCTGACATACGAGTACAGAGATGCATGAGTGGATCAAGGAAATAACATCAAGATAGCGGAAATCAATAACCCAAGGTACTCTGAGTAAGGTATAATTCGTTTTTAATTGGTACCACTTTTTCCGACGCGACCAAAAAAATATTTCACCAGTCATAACTCCTCCTCCCCACCTATAGGTAGGCATACTTACACATCGTCTAAGGAAGTAGGCTCTGATGGAATAGCATTCTCGTCATTTTTTTTATCGACGTCATTATTGTTCCTAAAATACACGTTTTTTTCGTCAGTCATTTCGAGCATCGCGCACTTGAATTCACTAAAACACTAAACTACACCATTTCTCGAAGCGAACCAACGAAAACTGACATTGATTATGGTTTTGACTCGTCGATCAGCAGGGTCTAAGCAGGAAATCCTTTGGATGATAAGCTCTGCTACTTTTCCTTTCATTAAATAACGGTAGGATTCACTGGAAAATTTTTACAAGGATCCGTGTCAGCAACACGAAAATTCACAAGACAAGGAATTTTGGAAGAAAAAAAAAACCATAAACCAGAAAAAAATCAAAAACATTAGATTCAAAATTTCTCACTCCTCACTTATTTCGCGAAAGAAAAATATTCACTTCTGATTGTCAGTGAGTTCGGTAAAAAATGTGAATTGTGAATTTTCATTTTGCTGTTTTTCGAATATTTGTTAATACCTAAATGTATAAGCGTAGAGCTCACCATCGTGATTACATTATGAACTTTCGTTCCACCTTTTTCCAAGAAACTAAGTTAATTAATAATGAAACACTTTATCAGATTTCCACAACAGTATAATATGCAGAAATTCAAAAAATGTTTCATTGCTGATTTAGAAAGCAACAGGTTAGGAGTCATTTTATAAATGCAAAATTTATTGATCTGAGAACTTGTACACACAACAAAACTTGTTTAGAGACCCAGTATTGTTCAGGAAAAATATGGAAGCACTATCATTTATCTATCAAATGGATGTGCAGGAAAAATTTGAGATGAGTTTTGAAATTATAGAACAAATGTTTATGTGAAATACTGGGGGATTTCAAAAAAGATTGACTGCGTGTATTGTTCTTAGGACTTTTATCTGGTTTCACAATCGTATACATCCTTAACAACAAACGAAAATACATTAAACAACCATTCACTTTTATATTGGCCTTGATTTGTGTTTATCAAGTTCTTTTACTTAAAACTGACTTTCGTGAAATGTCAAATAATTCTCAGAGACGTTGCCAATACTAGTTTCTATTTACTATTTTTTAACTTTGTAAATGGAGTTAGTTCTTTAAGGTTTAACACTGGTTTCTTAGTACTACTACATTTTCATACTGGAGTATTTCAAGTTGCGCAAAAAGGTATTTATATGTCGTCGCTTCACACAATAGGGAGCTTGTCATTGACAATGTTGTGCCAAATTTTCACGCTGCTATTGGTGAAACTTTTCAATCTCTAGACGATAACGCTAGACCGCACCGTGCAGCCATTGTTGAGAATGCGCGCGAGGACCTTGGTATTCCACATTTAACAATACCTCCGCACTCACCAGATTTGAATTGCATAGAACATGCATGGGATATGCTCCAAAGAAGATTAGATAATCATCAACCTACCCCAGAATCCTTAAATGATCTGAGAGAGCTTCTGCCCCGTTTATGGAACCAAATTCCTCAAAAAATGTTCACAACCTCGTGTGTAGTATGCAAAGAAGATGTCAAGCTGTTATTGATGCCCGTGGAGGCCATACATTGTATTGTTAGTCTTAAAATGCTTGAATTTTCTGGGAATAAAATTTCGTTATTTTACTCGATTTTTCTTAACCACCCTGTATACGCTGCAGACCTACAGGCTAAAATCAATTTGCAACTTGAAATCATATTAATATGAATTTTCATCACTAATATATTATTTTAACTATTTTTTTTTGCAATTTAAGTCAATATCCCTAACTCATGTGGAGCTGTTTATTTCCAGTATTAACAAAGAGAAAAGTTTCTTCAACATTCGCCAGATCTTTGGAATTATTGAATTCACATAATATTTTCTCGAATTAATGGAGTATAAAAGCATATCTATGCTTCTAGATATTACTTTGAAACAAAGAACTTTTGTTATTCGAAAATAGAGACAGATGATAAGACTGAATGTTTTTAAGTCATTCTGCATTATTCAAAGATTTGTTTACGTTTTGCATTCTATATATCCCACCTGATATAACTCAAGAATGCGGTTGATTATGAAAACAATGAACACCAAATAGTTCTAATATTACATGTACGTTTGGCAACCTAACTCTGTTCAATTTGAGATAAGCGTTCTCTACGAGGTTCGCGCTACCGTCCCCAGGGGGCGTAACTGACTTCGTGAATCACTGAACCATAGAAAGTGAATTTCCCAAAATCGTCCCGCCATGTTATCGAATGGCACATTTTAACGTACTTGATTTAACGCTGTGAAACCGGATACATAAAAGTCCCATCAATAAACATCAGCATAGATAAAAAGACTCACCTTTCGGATTGCAGGCTCGGGAACTGAAAAGTCATACATGCCTCCTGCCTGGAATCGTCCGACCACAAAAATTCACCGTCAGTAATGAGAAAGAAATTAGTGCAGAGGTGGTCTTCTAAGTAGACAAAGTGAGGTGACAGGCGTGCTCAGCTCAAATTCGTACTGCGGCATTGGAACCACATCGCACGGAATTAACCAGTAATAGTTATTATTGTTAACCTTCAAATGTTGATTATGCCGATGGAAGTAAGGAAACGAGAAACACTCGACTTTTATTTTCGCTAACTGGACGCAGCGAACGCAGATTAGCGTATTGTTCTCGCGAAAATTGAAATATCTCAAAAACAGAACAACCTTTTTTCATAGTGGATAGGTCTATCATTTCGAAATACATTTCCTTCCGATAACAAACAAGACGTCAAAAATGACAAATACCTATCCCTATCGTAACTTATACCGAGTGTTATCAACTTGTGTGCACCAAATGATCTAATATTCCAATCATCAATTGACCTTGAATACAACAATTTTTTATGAATGGTGAGTCGAACACTGACGTTGCGTGGTCACGTGGGTTTTGTGGTCTTCATGCTGATGAAACCGCTACGTACCGGACATTGCAGCTCAAGCAATGACCTTTTGAACGTGAGGAATGACTCTCTATTCTATGATTATTCTTACACTTCCTCTTCTTTTTCAAACGGAATAAATCTGACTGTTTATCAACATTTATACAATAATTGGAGAAAGGACATCAACTGTGTGTATTTCTATTCGTAAGTAAGGGACTAGATATTCAAATTACCCAATGATTATTTTGTTTCTGAATTATCAGATCAGGGGGTTGTATTGATTCTAGTTTTTCGGTAGCGAAATATCTCCACAAAATGTAGGCGAAATTTCCTTAATTGAATAAATACAAATTCCAGGTTAGAACATATCACAAATAGGTATGACGATATATCAATTTGTTTTCATATCAACTGTTAATAAAAAAATAGGTATCGAATATTCCTAATGTGCTTTTTGACGTACGTATTCATAAAATGGAAGATATGAAATCATCTATGATTGCAGTCCATAGAAATCCGCTCGTCAGTTTCAAATGATTGAAAATGATGTGATCATTTATCAGCCGGTTGGGGGAAAGTGATAACTGTAGTTTAGTGTAAAACTGCAGTGTTCAAGACAAGCAGCACTGAAAAACGTTTCCAAAACACTAAAACTCGTGGTTCAAAGCGTTTATGAACCGTGAACCAGCCACAACAAAACACGTTGTTGCGCAAATGCGCAAGACAGACTATGCCTGAGGTGACAGTTGTAGAGAAGGTTAAAAAATCAACAGTTATTAAAAGTTTCAAGATAAATGTATAATGAGAATATGATTTCTGTTGACAGAGTGAGTGACAAATAGCAATAAGAACAAGGAAATATATTCGAATTACGATTCTTGCGTAAAACTAAACAAGATCGTAATAGATCATGCATTGCAGTGTACATTCCTGCTAACATTTTATCCAACGGAATGAATACGAATGACTGATAATTTTCACCGCTTGGTTCTTACTTCTTACATAAAAATGAAATGTCACTCTGGATCTCGAAGATAATTGCGCAGTTCTTTCGGAAAATAAACATAACCAACAAAGTCGACTTTGGTGAAAGTAGTTCTACCACAATTTTCGCAATCAACCCGAGTACACCTGCACTCAAAGTACTTAGTCGAGTACACAGAAAGAAAGGCTTAATGCTTAGCTAAGAAGAATATGACATGCGTTTCAGTGGAATGCTTTTGTGATCCTTAATTTCTACGTGTTAAGTGTCTGATAGCGATAAAACGGAATTCTTACCTTCGAATTAACGAATTGAGGTTAACATTCACTTCGCGAATCGTCTCATCGAGAATGTACAGCGAACATTTTCGAGAACGAATGTATTACGTCGTTGTTGGTTTTGATTAGAAGCACATATTTCAATTAGAACGATGTAAAACCGAGTACTGAAGCAGCCGCTGAATCACTGTAGGCTGCACGTCAATTGGCCGACTAAAGATAGGTGCATAGAAGGTTGTCTACCAGTCGGTTAACTTCACGGATGCGGGAACTTCTCTACAGGTGCCCGCGAACGAACGTTCCGTGGAAATGAGTCAGTGTGATTCCGTCGAATTATGGGAAAACAACGCAAACTTTGACTTTTAACATTGGCTATTTCTATTATTCACCGTTCCAGAATTGGCGCTACCGATTGTTTATCTCGTTCTTTCTGATGGCATATTTAAAAATATTCATTACCTACCGTTTTGAGTATGCCCACATCGCTAGCAAAGTTGTAGATATGAAATGATTCATTGTTTCGTGTATGAAACTGATAACGGCATTCTGGAAATTTTTACTGGCTTTCGCTCATAGAAGTGTTGGATCAACTATTGTTATTAGATCTGTGGTCTTGTATTTCACCATTACAGACGATCAAGATGATATGGAATAATCATAGAACTGGTAGTATCATGGAATGCTATCATAGAACTTATAATAAGGTAAATTCCAGCTCTATGAATGATATTACAGATCAAAAGTGGGTAAACATCTCAGTGGTATTTTCATGAACACATGAAGACATTTTTTATTCAAATGCCATCGGATTTTGACGATTAGTTTCAATCGTAAGTTGTCAATTTTCATCTTTCCTCTTCATTTTTGAGATTTTTGCCATTGCTGTTCGTGTTGCGGAAATTATTGAAGCCAAAATGTCCCATAATTAGTCATTGACATTATATTTCTGTGTTTCTGTTCTATGTGACAGCTCATATCTATGTAAACATAAATACGTAATTACTACGATCTCTTTGTAGAAAGTGCAACGTTGCTTTTCTATCTGACAGGAAAATGACTATATCCTAACATTTTCAAAATATACACGGTGAAAGAATTTCATGGCCAACCGGGATACTTTATAAATGTGAATGGAGTATACAGGGTGTCTCAAGTTCGAGTGCCTATTAGACGTTTCTGGAGAACTAGGCATATTTGAAATCTGAAATTTGGGATTATGATATTGTTCGAAATTCTCTACAGACCTAAAATATTTTCAAAGCCAGAGCACTTCCGGTTATACAGGGAGTGAAAGTAAATTTGCTCAAATTTTTTTTTTCAATGTTTTCGTTTCTGATATGATTGAATATTCAATGCTGAATACATTTCTGTTGAAACCAGTGTATTCATTCGAATAGTTTTCAAACTATCGAAAAAAAAACCTGAAAAAAAGTCAAATATTCATAGTCAGTATTATGTCCATTTTTCTTATTCTGAACATCCTGAGTGTAAACCGTTTTCACAACGTCAAAGTAGAAGAATGTGGAAAGGTCATGCATCTTTTGAATTTCATAAATATCATCACAGGGTGTTTCAAATTTCGTGTCAAAAACTGTGATCCAAAATTGGCCATAACTTCTGTTTTTCAAATTAGAACCCTATTTTTTTATTATTGCGTTGGATTCTGCGGAGAAAAATAATGATAGCACTCTCTGATGCTCTTGCTCTTAAATTCAGTAATTCCCGAGTTATTTGAGTTTTTCTGGATTCATGTTGTACGTAGAATCAAATTCAGCTAATCTTTCACTTAAGAATATTCTGTGATCATAGAAGATAAGTTTTCCCATTAATAATTCCCAAGTGACAGGTCTAATTTTAGATTTTATCTTTACTTTTCGATTTTATTCAATGGTTTCATAAAAATATTCATCGAATATGTTGCATGAGAATATTCTGTGACCATAGAAGATAAATGATCCCAAATTCACAAGTGACAGTTCTGACTATAAAGATAGGTATGCTAGATAGACCTGGCTCTATGGTTGATTGGGTCCAACATAGATGCATAGAACACCTGGTGTAACGACTCCCTACTAAAAATCGTGACCAAAATTTGTAGATCAAAACGGCATCCTAGATTTCAGATTTTGGACTAGTTCCGGAATAAATCCGCAATATTTATCGGTCGTGGCGCTACTGCGGCAACGACAAAAAACGCGACCCCTTTCGGGAGAAATGAAAAGCTGCACAAAATATCACGTTTTCGATCGACAAGAAAGTCTTAAACAATATCTAATCAGTGCCAACACCAGGTATTTCTATGCATCTATGGTCCAACCATAGACTCGAAAATTACAGGATTCGCAACATTTTCATCGCCATCTATCGGGGTGATACACCAACATAAACAATAAATTATTATAAATTTGACTATTAGATGCCGCAGCATTATTCTAACACCACGAATCTAACCTATTTCCAATGTTTTTCATGTGAGCATGCCGAAAAAAGTCACCACAAGATCTCTCATCCCGAAAATATGCTCATTAGATTACAGATTTCATTTCTTTCGATTACAGATTTCATTTCATTCGAAGGGATCTGTAATTTTCGAGTCTATGGTTGGACCCAATCAACCATAGAGACAGGTCTATCTAGCATACCTATCTTTATAGAGCCTTACTATTACTTGTTACAAAGGTTTCATGAGAATATTCATCGAATCTGTTTAGATTCGATGAATTTTACTCTACATACGACATGAATCCAGAAAAGCTCAAATAACTCGGGAATAACTTAATTTAGGACCAACAGCATCTGGGAGTGCTATCATTATTTTTCTCCGTAGAATCCAACGCAATAATAAAAAAATAGGGTTCTAAATTGAAAAACAAAAGTTATGGCCAATTTTGGATCACAGTTTTTGACACGAAATTTGAAACACCCTGTGATGATATTTATGAAATCCAAAGATGTATGACTTTTCCACATTCTTCTACTTTGACGTTGTGAAAACGGTTTACACTCAGGATGTTCAGAATAAGAAAAATGGACATAATACTGACTATGAATATTTAACTTTTTTTCAGGTTTTTTTTCGATATTTTGAAAACTATTCGAATGAATACAGTGGTTTCAATAGAAATGTATTCAGCATTGAATATTCAATCATATCAGAAACGAAAACATTGAAAAAAAAATTTTGAGCAAATTCATTTTCACTCCCTGTATAACCGGAAGTGTTCTGGCTCTGCAAATATTTTAGGTCTGTAGAGAATTTCGAACAATATCATAATCCCAAATTTCAGATTTCAAATATGTCTAGTTCTCCAGAAACGTCTAATAGGCACTCGAAATTGAGACACCCTGTATGGATAGGAGGAGGCCAAACAAACCTTGTAGAAAATAGAACGAAACAACACACAAATGATCTAAAAGATTTAAAAATAAAGACAAGACTGCACAATGCTCTCATTTCTTCAAGGTTGACCTATTTCATACAAAAGCGGTATTGACCAATCTCGATCTTTGGAAATCGATCAAACTGGCCAAAACTATCAACAATAACCTAACCGAAACAGCTCCAATAACTTGACAACAACGCATTCTGACAACTTAACTGATTTCTTTGATAACTGCTCCCATTTTTTAGATCTGTCAAACTACATATCTTCAGTTGATTTAACTGATGGCAAATGCGGATCTACCTACAAAAAGTATTTACTCACAAGGTGGATGAACCCATTTTGTCCAAGTTTTTGTATAGATATAAAACAATCAGAACACAGAATATTCTGACTTTTTGGGTTGAGGATATCAAACCAAAAACTCTTCTTTGAGCAAACATTGTTCTATAAGGTTATATAGAAATATGTCAAGACGTTTTGGTTGATGTTTCTTGATCTGTGATTTCAGTGCGGAAAAATATCCCCTTGCAGTTATTGAATTGGAAATTTTCATGCATTTCCTCAAACCGTATCGAGTAACTTAAGCAGCTTACTGAAGAATGTACATGAATTTAATGACATACTTTTATGAAGTATACCACTTGAATTAACAGACTCAAAACCCTTAAGGTAAGTACTTGCTTTAGTGTTTTGCTCAGGTTACTCGATAGGTATAAATCCAGCTTTAGCTAACAGTCACCCAACTTACAAACACAACGATTACAACACACTTCCAAACGTGAAAAAAACCACTGTACCGTCTGATTATTTTTAATGGAAATTGAATGTTATTCTCGTCGCATCAATTTCAATATCCTCCTCGCCACAGACGTACGTCATAACTTATCCAGAATATTCCGCGTTCGCTATATTGAACTTTGATATGCGATTGCCAAACTGGACATCAATTTTAAATGCACAATATTCACTTACTTTTCGTAAGAACCCATTTCACCAACGATTCTATGGTTCTAACGAACCGAAAACACTAACTTGATGGATTTGGTCGACAGCGAATATTGTTGTGTGGACTGATGATGATTCATGGTAGGTTGCAAGGGACAATGTCATCAGTTATGGCGATATCAGTAAAGTTATTAAATTACATTTCTGTTAATGTAAGGTTTGACCCCAAGATAATTTTATGGTGTTGTTGGTCGAAGGTATTGAATTTCGTCATTATGCAGTGGCAGCGACTACCGGCAAGGGGAGCTACTGAGAGGAAGTGATTCATTGTTTGAAAAGTGCTAGTGGAACGCACATTTTCGAAGAAATTTGACGAAGGGGTTTTAGATATGGTTTTCCTGTGATCTATCGGGACTTTTATAGAGTTGTTATTTCTTAACCTCACCCAAAATTATACACAGATCATAGACATAGAATATGGAGATTCTATGTCATAGAATACAGAGATTCTATGTCTTTGACGAGCCGCCACTGTTATACAAGAGTTCTCGGAAAGAAGAAGGGGTGCTGTACCAATTTTTAGCACCATGAGAATTAAAGACAAGAATATATAAAATAGAAAAAATACCACAAAGTAAACACTAGAATAATGGTAATCACGGTTGATCTGACTTGAAGAGATGCATCTATTGTTTCTCTGCCTCGAGTATTGAAAAGTCTTTCTTGTCACGGAACGAATTCGTTTCATGGTTCTAACTGAAGTGTTTTCGTAGGCAAGTGCTAGGTCGCCTTAATGCGAACAACTTGTTTTAGAGATCCTGGATCAGGTCAATTTTTGTTTCACTTTTTCCAAATTTTGATGCATTTTTGAAGGATTTTTGTTGCACCCTGTGCCATCCCCCATCAACTCAAAATGGTTCATGTGGTACTTTTTTGGCAAAGTCCTTGTATTTTCTTTACAGGCGTGCAGAAATTTTCCAGAAAAAAATTTTTCTCTGAAAAAGAGGTTTTCAGTATGTGCACTTTATAATGGCTCTTTCTTTGAATTGAAACATTTTATCGAAAAGTTTCAACTTCAGTCAAAACGTACTAATAACATAAGGACTGAACGACAATAAATTCGCTATCACAAAAACGCCTATATCTCTCGAACCAATTGAGAAAAAAAAATCAAAATTTGATCATAGTTAGCTTTGTTATGAACGTCAGAAACATGTGGAACATTTATTTCAGAGATATTCCAATTATCTGTCGCAAAATGTCAAGCGAAGTGAAAACTCGAGAATTTATAGTGAAAATTTTTCAAAATAATCAAAAATGGAGCTTCAAAAGAATAGGAAAAGAGGCTCGCTTTTGTCCGGAAACGGTATCAAGAGTTGTTAAGCGCTTCAACGAAGATCTTACAATTAACCGCAAGGAAGGAACCGGGAGGAAAAAGGGGTTTCATAGCCCAAAAAAAGTGAAGAAAGCCATCAGCCTTTTTCAGAAGAATCCTAACTTTTCAGGACGGAAAGTGGCCCAAATAGTGGGTTGTTCGCAGTCAACCGTTCAGAAAATCAAGTCGAGTTGTGGGCTTAGAACATACAAAGTGCAGAAAGTGCCAGACAGGAACGCTTTGAAGAATCAAGAAGCGAAATCAAGAGCAAAGAAATTAAAAAAAGATTTCTTGAAAAATATTTCCTGTTGCGTGATGGACGAAGAAACCTATGTCTTGGCTGATTTCTCGCAACTTCCTGGTCAGGAATTTGATACTGCAGTGGAAATGTTGACGAACAATTTCGCGTGAAGAAACAAGCAAAGTTTCCTAAAAAAATTCCTGGTTTGGCAAGCAATTTGCACTTGTGGGAAAAGGAGCAAATTTTTTGTTGGCCAAGGCTCTGTTGACTCGAAGATGAACATCGAGGAATGCTCGAAGAAGCGACTTTTACCATTTTTACGTGAGCACGATGTGTCAACATTCCTTTGGCCAGATTTACCTTCATGCCACTACAGCAAGGCCACCAAGGAATGGTACGAAGCTAATGAGGTGGTTTTTGTCCCCAAAGAGGCCAATCCACCAAATTGCCCAGAACTCAGGCCAATCGAAAGATATTGGGCCCTGGTAAAAAGAGAATTGAAGAAGACTAAGAAATCAACGAAAACATTAGCAGAATTCAAGCACAAGTGGAAGACAGCATCCCAGAAAGTGACTGAGAACACTACAAGAAGCATGCTGGGAAGAATTCCAGAAAAAATCCATGAATTTTGTAAAAAATAGTTTTGGTTTTTTTATTGTAAAAACAGTTTTCAATAGAATTAGAAGATGACAAAGACCTTGCCAAAAAAGTACATGACCCACTTTCCCTATTCAAAAAATTTAGAAGGTTGATGGGGATAGCACAGGGTGCAACAAAAATGCACAAAAATTTGGTAAAAGTGAAACAAAAAGTGACCAGTTTCAGGATTTTGCTGCCAAATATTTCTCTTCTGAGAAAATGAATTTGTTCCATAATTTTGACGCGCACTGTATTTACGATGACCAGAAGATGTTCAAAAAACTCACCTTAATAAGGCTTTCCTCCATTTTTCTCCACTATCCACCACGACGAATTGCAGTTTCATGTTTGTTGACGGCGCCAGTTTTGCCTCTTTTTTAGTCACTTTTTCTATTCTCGATTTTTCGTTTCTAAGCAGTCGCACACATTGAAATAGTGGGCCAAATTAAGTGGCACTTTGGTGATTAGGTTGGACTCTTGAAACTTTCGGAGGAAAAGACCTTTATTGTCTTCAAATGGGACAAGGTTGATGTGAAGTGTGAACTAACAAAATGATTGTAGACTCTTGAGGGGAAGTATCACCTTTTGAATCGTGGTGAATCTCCATTCAAAAAGTGGTCTCTTTATTTCACGAGTAACTACCCTAATTTACGACGTAGAGACTTGATTTTTTTTAAATTGAAGTTGAAGAACGTCCCGAGGGCAAATAGTTTTTTTTTCGATTTAATTAGTTTTTCATTAAAAAAAAACAGGTTGAACTTCAGCGTTTTGGAAACTACACTTAATGATTTTTTTTCGACGGTTATTCATCATTTTTTGGAAAAAATCCCAACTATTTGCCCTCGGCAATTTAATCTTCTATAAACTACAAAAATTTTCATGATGATTAGTTCAAAAATATAGCTTGTACTCATGAAAAACGAAAAACATATTCAATAACCCAAATATTTCAGAGATCTAACGATTACCCTGATTTTTTTAATTTAAAAACTGATTACATCGAAAAAATAAAACTATTTCCCCTCGGGACGTTCTTCAACTTCAATTTAAAAAAAAAATCAAGTCTCTACGTCGTAAATTAGGGTAGTTACTCGTGAAATAAAGAGACCACTTTTTGAAAGGAGATATACTACGATTCAAAAGGTGATACTTCCCCTTAAGGACTTTTATTTCGAAGGATTTCGAATGAATCTGATCTAAAATTTTTCATCAGCGAGATCAACCTAATTTCTTGAGACCTTGAGCGCGCAAAAAGCTACAGACGCTGGGAAAAACTCCAAAAGCTTACAAATGATAATACTGTGGTTTGCGATGGGTATTTTGGCAATAGAAGAGTCCCTTCATGCTGGCCAACTGTTTAAAAATAACTGAAAATCACTTCCCTTTTTTTCGCAATGATTCATCTCTTACCTGAAAGCTTTAATCCCAATGAGTGTATCCTGAAAATTTTAGATGTCACGAAGGTCTTCATCAAAAGCTATAAATTTTTGTTTTCTTATGTTTTCATTAATGGAAATCTATGACTTTCCAACCTAGAAAACGAGTAAAACGACTTGTTTATATTTTTACTTGCTGCTAAGCTGTTTTCATTGACTTCGAAATTAGAATATCTATTCTAAATCAATGGCTGTTTCAGGTATTCTTGAGGGATATTATGATCCTCGTAATTCGAGGTTCTGAGCTGTGACTTCATCTTTCTGTAAGATGGAAATTAGAAAAGGTGAAGTATCTGCACGAAAAGATTTTTATGTTTCAATCGTCATGATATATTTGGATTTTAGGCCAGTAGATGATTATATAACAATGTAAGCAAAGTACTAGTACTGGAAAAAACTGTTTTCAATTGCTCTTCAAGGAAAAGTAAAAACACGGCTGTTCGTTTTGATAAATTTCCTGAGAAAGATGCCTCAACACTAATGCCTTTGGCATATTGCATAAATTGGACTGGAGAAAAGCATGGATGGAAACCTTGCTGCAAAGAATATATGTGTTTGTTCCCTTCACGTGGACGATTATGTCAAGTTAATTTCAGATTTATATCCAGATTGATAAATCCATAAATAAATTGCTCCAGAGAGATTAGTTTTAGTAGTAATAAAACTTAAACTGTGAAGTAGCCATTTTTAAGGGAGTTTCTCAATCAACTGCGAACAATATTTTTAGTAAATATATTGTGTGTATTTAGCTGATATTTTGAGATGTGGTATTCACTGGCCAAGTTCTGATGTTGAATTGATGAATTTACCACTTTACATTTTAAGAATATACTATGATTTCAAAGTTATACTTCATTATAATGATTTTCTAGTACAATGATCCTAATTTCTCAATTTCTCATGCGGCATCAGGACTTATTCACATCCAGATCATAGTCTATGGCAGTTGTAAATACTTTTGGGTTGATATTCTGTAGTAAGTTTCCATGCAAATAAAGAACATTCAAAACAATCATTTATTTCCCTAATTTCCTTTTAATTCCTCGTAGAATTTCTATCCAATTAGAAGCGAAAACCCAATTATACACCTATATTTAATAAACTCCACAATAAAGCGTTAATAATACATTAATTCACTGAAAGTCTTCCTATGATCTCTACGAATTCAAAGAAAACACCTATAATAATCAGTTTTACATCTTGCAACAGGTATTTATACGAGTGCTCCTTCTTCGGAAATTAATGAAATTTGATATTTCTGCAGTATCTTGAATCATTTTTACACTGTCAGTAGAAACATCTCATTCATCAGAAAAGGTATTATATAAAACAAACTCTAGCGAAATCCTCATTTGATTCGAAAAATTCAAATTCTCCATTCAAACATTTTGGTGGGATATTTATTTTCCATTGATGAAACCCTAAGGAAACAAAAATTTATAGCTTTTGATGAAGACCTTCGTGACATCTAATATTTTCAGGATACACTCATTAGGATTAAAGCTTTCAGATAAGAGTTGAATCATTGCGAAAGAAAGGGAAGTGATTTTCAGGTATTTTTAAACAGTTGGCCAGCATGAAGGGACTCGTCTATTATTTCGATATTTCTATGTTTGTGATGTTTGAAAAAAAGGCAGTATGTTATCTGAAAGATAGCGATGATTTTCTTGGATAAAACTACGGAATCACTTAGTTTTTCCAACGTAAAATACTGCAAGGAAACTCAAATAGTAATGGATGGGATTACATGAAATCCCAACATTTGAAAGTGATGAAACAGAATCATGCAGGGGTCCTTGTTGTACAAGAAGCCAGTCAATGAAAGATTCGGCATGAATGATCCCGAAATTTCCAGCCTGTTCAATGAATCTCCTAACCTAACCCAAGCATCCTATTGTTGCGGAAGATGACCGCAGATTAGGATTGAGCGGAAATTTCAAAGTATGCAACAACGATAACAAAACCTGTTAAACGAGGCGGGAATCACTCTGGAATCGGTGGCTAGTTTTCACAATTCACGTTTGTCGGAACAGCACTTGACCGAATTTGTATGGCTTGAGGACGTTCGATTTGAGGTTATGGAGGCGTCCTGCGCGACTGGTGGAGTTGTGAGCGTCGCGACGTCCTAGGGTTACGACGCCGGTTTGTCTGCCGCCAGAGGGGTATTTGGGCGGATTTCGAAGCGTGAATAAGACTAAAGCAAGATTTACTCACTCTTCCGTTCGTGGGTGATTCATCTCGACGTCGGGCGTGGAGGTTGTGGATCGAATTCGTCGAAAGTATTAAGGTGGATTTACATCAGACGAGCGAATGCTCATTCTAACCTCATTCTATCAAATTCATCTAGTTTAAACATACGTGGAGCATTCTTTCGTCATTCTATCAGCACTAAAACTACTGAAAGATCAACAAAGAATGTTCTTGTTCTAGCTCTTTGTTCGTTTGGCTTAAACCCACCTTTAGGCGAAACCTGAGATACTTCGAAACTTCGAGATATTATGCTGATCATCAATGTTATGAGCGAAGTTTCCCATGTTTCACCTGATAATTTCGATTGAACGATGTCAAAAATCTCAATTTTTGGGTGAAAAATGACCACTGTGTAAGACCCCCTAAAAACACCATATTTATCAATAAAAAATATATTTGGGGAGAATCTAACTATATTATTTAATCTGGAAGTTGTACTTCCAATTCGAATCTTCAATAATAGCAATTTTGCAGACCGACAGCACCCTCACCTTGAGTGGTGTGAGCTCGTGAACAGAACTCGAAAATGAAAAATCGAAAAATAAAAAGTGGAATATTTCATTACTTCTACATGGGTGATTTTGGTATCAAAATGTAGGTTTTCGAGGTCGCTCCATTCAATAAAAGATAATTCAGAGCCCTAACTATCACCGTTTAGATTTTGACCTGTAAAACGGTATTTTTCGAGAAATCGGAAATTTCAAACCGTCATAACTTCCGTCCCTCTCATCGCCGCCAAGAGTTATTTATATTATGTTGATCAGCATAGCCCCAAGTATCTCTGTGCAGAATATGAGCGATTTGAAAAATTTCAAATTTTTTGCGAAAAATGACAAAGGGGTATGACCCCCTAAAAACACCATATTTATCAATAAAAAATATATTTGGGGAGAATCTAACTATATTATTTAATCTGGAAGTTGTACTTCCAATTCGAATCTTCAATAATAGCAATTTTGCAGACCGACAGCACCCTCACCTTGAGTGGTGTGAGCTCGTGAACAGAACTCGAAAATGAAAAATCGAAAAATAAAAAGTGGAATATTTCATTACTTATGGGGGCTACATGGGTGATTTTGGTATCAAAATGTAGGTTTTCGAGGTCGCTCCATTCAATAAAAGATAATTCAGAGCCCTAACTATCACCGTTTAGATTTTGACCTGTAAAACGGTATTTTTCGAAAAATCGGAAATTTCAAACCGTCATAACTTCCGTCCCTCTCATCGCCGCCAAGAGTTATTTATATTATGTTGATCAGCATAGCCCCAAGTATCTCTGTGCAGAATATGAGCGATTTGAAAAATTTCAAATTTTTTGCGAAAAATGACAAAGGGGTATGACCCCCTAAAAACACCATATTTATCAATAAAAAATATATTTGGGGAGAATCTAACAATATTATTTAATCTGGAAGTTGTACTTCCAATTCGAATCTTCAATAATAGCAATTTTGCAGACCGACAGCACCCTCACCTTGAGTGGTGTGAGCTCGTGAACAGAACTCGAAAATGAAAAATCGAAAAATAAAAAGTGGAATATTTCATTACTTATGGGGGCTACATGGGTGATTTTGGTATCAAAATGTAGGTTTTCGAGGTCGCTCCATTCAATAAAAGATAATTCAGAGCCCTAACTATCACCGTTTAGATTTTGACCTGTAAAACGGTATTTTTCGAAAAATCGGAAATTTCAAACCGTCATAACTTCCGTCCCTCTCATCGCCGCCAAGAGTTATTTATATTATGTTGATCAGCATAGCCCCAAGTATCTCTGTGCAGAATATGAGCGATTTGAAAAATTTCAAATTTTTTGCGAAAAATGACAAAGGGGTATGACCCCCTAAAAACACCATATTTATCAATAAAAAATATATTTGGGGAGAATCTAACTATATTATTTAATCTGGAAGTTGTACTTCCAATTCGAATCTTCAATAATAGCTATTTTGCAGACCGACAGCACCCTCACCTTGAGTGGTGTGAGCTCGTGAACAGAACTCGAAAATGAAAAATCGAAAAATAAAAAGTGGAATATTTCATTACTTATGGGGGCTACATGGGTGATTTTGGTATCAAAATGTAGGTTTTCGAGGTCGCTCCATTCAATAAAAGATAATTCAGAGCCCTAACTATCACCGTTTAGATTTTGACCTGTAAAACGGTATTTTTCGAAAAATCGGAAATTTCAAACCGTCATAACTTCCGTCCCTCTCATCGCCGCCAAGAGTTATTTATATTATGTTGATCAGCATAGCCCCAAGTATCTCTGTGCAGAATATGAGCAATTTGAAAAATTTCAAATTTTTTGCGAAAAATGACAAAGGGGTATGACCCCCTAAAAACACCATATTTATCAATAAAAAATATATTTGGGGAGAATCTAACAATATTATTTAATCTGGAAGTTGTACTTCCAATTCGAATCTTCAATAATAGCAATTTTGCAGACCGACAGCACCCTCACCTTGAGTGGTGTGAGCTCGTGAACAGAACTCGAAAATGAAAAATCGAAAAATAAAAAGTGGAATATTTCATTACTTATGGGGGCTACATGGGTGATTTTGGTATCAAAATGTAGGTTTTCGAGGTCGCTCCATTCAATAAAAGATAATTCAGAGCCCTAACTATCACCGTTTAGATTTTGACCTGTAAAACGGTATTTTTCGAAAAATCGGAAATTTCAAACCGTCATAACTTCCGTCCCTCTCATCGCCGCCAAGAGTTATTTATATTATGTTGATCAGCATAGCCCCAAGTATCTCTGTGCAGAATATGAGCGATTTGAAAAATTTCAAATTTTTTGCGAAAAATGACAAAGGGGTATGACCCCCTAAAAACAACATATTTATCAATAAAAAATATATTTGGGGAGAATCTAACTATATTATTTAATCTGGAAGTTGTACTTCCAATTCGAATCTTCAATAATAGCAATTTTGCAGACCGACAGCACCCTCACCTTGAGTGGTGTGAGCTCGTGAACAGAACTCGAAAATGAAAAATCGAAAAATAAAAAGTGGAATATTTCATTACTTATGGGGGCTACATGGGTGATTTTGGTATCAAAATGTAGGTTTTCGAGGTCGCTCCATTCAATAAAAGATAATTCAGAGCCCTAACTATCACCGTTTAGATTTTGACCTGTAAAACGGTATTTTTCGAAAAATCGGAAATTTCAAACCGTCATAACTTCCGTCCCTCTCATCGCCGCCAAGAGTTATTTATATTATGTTGATCAGCATAGCCCCAAGTATCTCTGTGCAGAATATGAGCGATTTGAAAAATTTCAAATTTTTTGCGAAAAATGACAAAGGGGTATGACCCCCTAAAAACAACATATTTATCAATAAAAAATATATTTGGGGAGAATCTAACTATATTATTTAATCTGGAAGTTGTACTTCCAATTCGAATCTTCAATAATAGCAATTTTGCAGACCGACAGCACCCTCACCTTGAGTGGTGTGAGCTCGTGAACAGAACTCGAAAATGAAAAATCGAAAAATAAAAAGTGGAATATTTCATTACTTATGGGGGCTACATGGGTGATTTTGGTATCAAAATGTAGGTTTTCGAGGTCGCTCCATTCAATAAAAGATAATTCAGAGCCCTAACTATCACCGTTTAGATTTTGACCTGTAAAACGGTATTTTTCGAAAAATCGGAAATTTCAAACCGTCATAACTTCCGTCCCTCTCATCGCCGCCAAGAGTTATTTATATTATGTTGATCAGCATAGCCCCAAGTATCTCTGTGCAGAATATGAGCGATTTGAAAAATTTCAAATTTTTCGCGAAAAATGACAAAGGGGTATGACCCCCTAAAAACAACATATTTATCAATAAAAAATATATTTGGGGAGAATCTAACTATATTATTTAATCTGGAAGTTGTACTTCCAATTCGAATCTTCAATAATAGCAATTTTGCAGACCGACAGCACCCTCACCTTGAGTGGTGTGAGCTCGTGAACAGAACTCGAAAATGAAAAATCGAAAAATAAAAAGTGGAATATTTCATTACTTATGGGGGCTACATGGGTGATTTTGGTATCAAAATGTAGGTTTTCGAGGTCGCTCCATTCAATAAAAGATAATTCAGAGCCCTAACTATCACCGTTTAGATTTTGACCTGTAAAACGGTATTTTTCGAAAAATCGGAAATTTCAAACCGTCATAACTTCCGTCCCTCTCATCGCCGCCAAGAGTTATTTATATTATGTTGATCAGCATAGCCCCAAGTATCTCTGTGCAGAATATGAGCGATTTGAAAAATTTCAAATTTTTTGCGAAAAATGACAAAGGGGTATGACCCCCTAAAAACACCATATTTATCAATAAAAAATATATTTGGGGAGAATCTAACTATATTATTTAATCTGGAAGTTGTACTTCCAATTCGAATCTTCAATAATAGCAATTTTGCAGACCGACAGCACCCTCACCTTGAGTGGTGTGAGCTCGTGAACAGAACTCGAAAATGAAAAATCGAAAAATAAAAAGTGGAATATTTCATTACTTATGGGGGCTACATGGGTGATTTTGGTATCAAAATGTAGGTTTTCGAGGTCGCTCCATTCAATAAAAGATAATTCAGAGCCCTAACTATCACCGTTTAGATTTTGACCTGTAAAACGGTATTTTTCGAAAAATCGGAAATTTCAAACCGTCATAACTTCCGTCCCTCTCATCGCCGCCAAGAGTTATTTATATTATGTTGATCAGCATAGCCCCAAGTATCTCTGTGCAGAATATGAGCGATTTGAAAAATTTCAAATTTTTTGCGAAAAATGACAAAGGGGTATGACCCCCTAAAAACACCATATTTATCAATAAAAAATATATTTGGGGAGAATCTAACTATATTATTTAATCTGGAAGTTGTACTTCCAATTCGAATCTTCAATAATAGCAATTTTGCAGACCGACAGCACCCTCACCTTGAGTGGTGTGAGCTCGTGAACAGAACTCGAAAATGAAAAATCGAAAAATAAAAAGTGGAATATTTCATTACTTATGGGGGCTACATGGGTGATTTTGGTATCAAAATGTAGGTTTTCGAGGTCGCTCCATTCAATAAAAGATAATTCAGAGCCCTAACTATCACCGTTTAGATTTTGACCTGTAAAACGGTATTTTTCGAAAAATCGGAAATTTCAAACCGTCATAACTTCCGTCCCTCTCATCGCCGCCAAGAGTTATTTATATTATGTTGATCAGCATAGCCCCAAGTATCTCTGTGCAGAATATGAGCGATTTGAAAAATTTCAAATTTTTTGCGAAAAATGACAAAGGGGTATGACCCCCTAAAAACACCATATTTATCAATAAAAAATATATTTGGGGAGAATCTAACTATATTATTTAATCTGGAAGTTGTACTTCCAATTCGAATCTTCAATAATAGCAATTTTGCAGACCGACAGCACCCTCACCTTGAGTGGTGTGAGCTCGTGAACAGAACTCGAAAATGAAAAATCGAAAAATAAAAAGTGGAATATCAGTTGGTATCAAAATGTAGGTTTTCGAGGTCGCTCCATTCAATAAAAGATAATTCAGAGCCCTAACTATCACCGTTTAGATTTTGACCTGTAAAACGGTATTTTTCGAAAAATCGGAAATTTCAAACCGTCATAACTTCCGTCCCTCTCATCGCCGCCAAGAGTTATTTATATTATGTTGATCAGCATAGCCCCAAGTATCTCTGTGCAGAATATGAGCGATTTGAAAAATTTCAAATTTTTTGCGAAAAATGACAAAGGGGTATGACCCCCTAAAAACACCATATTTATCAATAAAAAATATATTTGGGGAGAATCTAACAATATTATTTAATCTGGAAGTTGTACTTCCAATTCGAATCTTCAATAATAGCAATTTTGCAGACCGACAGCACCCTCACCTTGAGTGGTGTGAGCTCGTGAACAGAACTCGAAAATGAAAAATCGAAAAATAAAAAGTGGAATATTTCATTACTTATGGGGGCTACATGGGTGATTTTGGTATCAAAATGTAGGTTTTCGAGGTCGCTCCATTCAATAAAAGATAATTCAGAGCCCTAACTATCACCGTTTAGATTTTGACCTGTAAAACGGTATTTTTCGAAAAATCGGAAATTTCAAACCGTCATAACTTCCGTCCCTCTCATCGCCGCCAAGAGTTATTTATATTATGTTGATCAGCATAGCCCCAAGTATCTCTGTGCAGAATATGAGCGATTTGAAAAATTTCAAATTTTTTGCGAAAAATGACAAAGGGGTATGACCCCCTAAAAACACCATATTTATCAATAAAAAATATATTTGGGGAGAATCTAACTATATTATTTAATCTGGAAGTTGTACTTCCAATTCGAATCTTCAATAATAACAATTTTGCAGACCGACAGCACCCTCACCTTGAGTGGTGTGAGCTCGTGAACAGAACTCGAAAATGAAAAATCGAAAAATAAAAAGTGGAATATTTATCAATAAAAAATATATTTGGGGAGAATCTAACTATATTATTTAATCTGGAAGTTGTACTTCCAATTCGAATCTTCAATAATAGCAATTTTGCAGACCGACAGCACCCTCACCTTGAGTGGTGTGAGCTCGTGAACAGAACTCGAAAATGAAAAATCGAAAAATAAAAAGTGGAATATTTCATTACTTATGGGGGCTACATGGGTGATTTTGGTATCAAAATGTAGGTTTTCGAGGTCGCTCCATTCAATAAAAGATAATTCAGAGCCCTAACTATCACCGTTTAGATTTTGACCTGTAAAACGGTATTTTTCGAAAAATCGGAAATTTCAAACCGTCATAACTTCCGTCCCTCTCATCGCCGCCAAGAGTTATTTATATTATGTTGATCAGCATAGCCCCAAGTATCTCTGTGCAGAATATGAGCGATTTGAAAAATTTCAAATTTTTTGCGAAAAATGACAAAGGGGTATGACCCCCTAAAAACACCATATTTATCAATAAAAAATATATTTGGGGAGAATCTAACTATATTATTTAATCTGGAAGTTGTACTTCCAATTCGAATCTTCAATAATAGCAATTTTGCAGACCGACAGCACCCTCACCTTGAGTGGTGTGAGCTCGTGAACAGAACTCGAAAATGAAAAATCGAAAAATAAAAAGTGGAATATTTCATTACTTATGGGGGCTACATGGGTGATTTTGGTATCAAAATGTAGGTTTTCGAGGTCGCTCCATTCAATAAAAGATAATTCAGAGCCCTAACTATCACCGTTTAGATTTTGACCTGTAAAACGGTATTTTTCGAAAAATCGGAAATTTCAAACCGTCATAACTTCCGTCCCTCTCATCGCCGCCAAGAGTTATTTATATTATGTTGATCAGCATAGCCCCAAGTATCTCTGTGCAGAATATGAGCGATTTGAAAAGAAAAATGACCCCCTAAAAACACCATATTTATCAATAAAAAATATATTTGGGGAGAATCTAACTATATTATTTAATCTGGAAGTTGTACTTCCAATTCGAATCTTCAATAATAGCAATTTTGCAGACCGACAGCACCCTCACCTTGAGTGGTGTGAGCTCGTGAACAGAACTCGAAAATGAAAAATCGAAAAATAAAAAGTGGAATATTTCATTACTTATGGGGGCTACATGGGTGATTTTGGTATCAAAATGTAGGTTTTCGAGGTCGCTCCATTCAATAAAAGATAATTCAGAGCCCTAACTATCACCGTTTAGATTTTGACCTGTAAAACGGTATTTTTCGAAAAATCGGAAATTTCAAACCGTCATAACTTCCGTCCCTCTCATCGCCGCCAAGAGTTATTTATATTATGTTGATCAGCATAGCCCCAAGTATCTCTGTGCAGAATATGAGCGATTTGAAAAATTTCAAATTTTTTGCGAAAAATGACAAAGGGGTATGACCCCCTAAAAACACCATATTTATCAATAAAAAATATATTTGGGGAGAATCTAACTATATTATTTAATCTGGAAGTTGTACTTCCAATTCGAATCTTCAATAATAGCAATTTTGCAGACCGACAGCACCCTCACCTTGAGTGGTGTGAGCTCGTGAACAGAACTCGAAAATGAAAAATCGAAAAATAAAAAGTGGAATATTTCATTACTTATGGGGGCTACATGGGTGATTTTGGTATCAAAATGTAGGTTTTCGAGGTCGCTCCATTCAATAAAAGATAATTCAGAGCCCTAACTATCACCGTTTAGATTTTGACCTGTAAAACGGTATTTTTCGAAAAATCGGAAATTTCAAACCGTCATAACTTCCGTCCCTCTCATCGCCGCCAAGAGTTATTTATATTATGTTGATCAGCATAGCCCCAAGTATCCCTGTGCAGAATATGAGCGATTTGAAAAATTTCAAATTTTTTGCGAAAAATGACAAAGGGGTATGACCCCCTAAAAACACCATATTTATCAATAAAAAATATATTTGGGGGAGAATCTGACTATATTATTTAATCTGGAAGTTGTACTTCCAATTCGAATCTTCAATAATAGCAATTTTGCAGACCGACAGCACCCTCACCTTGAGTGGTGTGAGCTCGTGAACAGAACTCGAAAATGAAAAATCGAAAAATAAAAAGTGGAATATTTCATTACTTATGGGGGCTACATGGGTGATTTTGGTATCAAAATGTAGGTTTTCGAGGTCGCTCCATTCAATAAAAGATAATTCAGAGCCCTAACTATCACCGTTTAGATTTTGACCTGTAAAACGGTATTTTTCGAAAAATCGGAAATTTCAAACCGTCATAACTTCCGTCCCTCTCATCGCCGCCAAGAGTTATTTATATTATGTTGATCAGCATAGCCCCAAGTATCTCTGTGCAGAATATGAGCGATTTGAAAAATTTCAAATTTTTTGCGAAAAATGACAAAGGGGTATGACCCCCTAAAAACACCATATTTATCAATTAAAAATATATTTGGGGAGAATCTAACTATATTATTTAATCTGGAAGTTGTACTTCCAATTCGAATCTTCAATAATAGCAATTTTGCAGACCGACAGCACCCTCACCTTGAGTGGTGTGAGCTCGTGAACAGAACTCGAAAATGAAAAATCGAAAAATAAAAAGTGGAATATTTCATTACTTATGGGGGCTACATGGGTGATTTTGGTATCAAAATGTAGGTTTTCGAGGTCGCTCCATTCAATAAAAGATAATTCAGAGCCCTAACTATCACCATTTAGATTTTGACCTGTAAAACGGTATTTTTCGAAAAATCGGAAATTTCAAACCGTCATAACTTCCGTCCCTCTCATCGCCGCCAAGAGTTATTTATATTATGTTGATCAGCATAGCCCCAAGTATCTCTGTGCAGAATATGAGCGATTTGAAAAATTTCAAATTTTTTGCGAAAAATGACAAAGGGGTATGACCCCCTAAAAACACCATATTTATCAATAAAAAATATATTTGGGGAGAATCTAACTATATTATTTAATCTGGAAGTTGTACTTCCAATTCGAATCTTCAATAATAGCAATTTTGCAGACCGACAGCACCCTCACCTTGAGTGGTGTGAGCTCGTGAACAGAACTCGAAAATGAAAAATCGAAAAATAAAAAGTGGAATATTTCATTACTTATGGGGGCTACATGGGTGATTTTGGTATCAAAATGTAGGTTTTCGAGGTCGCTCCATTCAATAAAAGATAATTCAGAGCCCTAACTATCACCGTTTAGATTTTGACCTGTAAAACGGTATTTTTCGAAAAATCGGAAATTTCAAACCGTCATAACTTCCGTCCCTCTCATCGCCGCCAAGAGTTATTTATATTATGTTGATCAGCATAGCCCCAAGTATCTCTGTGCAGAATATGAGCGATTTGAAAAATTTCAAATTTTTTGCGAAAAATGACAAAGGGGTATGACCCCCAAAAAACACCATATTTATCAATAAAAATTATATTTGGGGAGAATCTAACTATATTATTTAATCTGGAAGTTGTACTTCCAATTCGAATCTTCAATAATAGCAATTTTGCAGACCGACAGCACCCTCACCTTGAGTGGTGTGAGCTCGTGAACAGAACTCGAAAATGAAAAATCGAAAAATAAAAAGTGGAATATTTCATTACTTATAGGGGCTACATGGGTGATTTTGGTATCAAAATGTAGGTTTTCGAGGTCGCTCCATTCAATAAAAGATAATTCAGAGCCCTAACTATCACCGTTTAGATTTTGACCTGTAAAACGGTATTTTTCGAAAAATCGGAAATTTCAAACCGTCATAACTTCCGTCCCTCTCATCGCCGCCAAGAGTTATTTATATTATGTTGATCAGCATAGCCCCAAGTATCTCTGTGCAGAATATGAGCGATTTGAAAAATTTCAAATTTTTTGCGAAAAATGACAAAGGGGTATGACCCCCTAAAAACACCATATTTATCAATAAAAAATATATTTGGGGAGAATCTAACTATATTATTTAATCTGGAAGTTGTACTTCCAATTCGAATCTTCAATAATAGCAATTTTGCAGACCGACAGCACCCTCACCTTGAGTGGTGTGAGCTCGTGAACAGAACTCGAAAATGAAAAATCGAAAAATAAAAAGTGGAATATTTCATTACTTATGGGGGCTACATGGGTGATTTTGGTATCAAAATGTAGGTTTTCGAGGTCGCTCCATTCAATAAAAGATAATTCAGAGCCCTAACTATCACCGTTTAGATTTTGACCTGTAAAACGGTATTTTTCGAAAAATCGGAAATTTCAAACCGTCATAACTTCCGTCCCTCTCATCGCCGCCAAGAGTTATTTATATTATGTTGATCAGCATAGCCCCAAGTATCTCTGTGCAGAATATGAGCGATTTGAAAAATTTCAAATTTTTTGCGAAAAATGACAAAGGGGTATGACCCCCTAAAAACACCATATTTGTCAATAAAAAATATATTTGGGTTGGATCTCACTTTATTATTGAATCTGGAAGTTGTACTTCCTATTCGAATCTTCAATAATAGCTACTTTGCGGACCCAAAGCACCCTTATCTTGAGTGGTGTGAGCTCGTGAACAGAACTCGAAAATGAAAAATCGAAAAATAAAAAGTGGAATATTTCATTACTTATGGGGGCTACATGGGTGATTTTGGTATCAAAATGTAGGTTTTCGAGGTCGCTCCATTCAATAAAAGATAATTCAGAGCCCTAACTATCACCGTTTAGATTTTGACCTGTAAAACGGTATTTTTCGAAAAATCGGAAATTTCAAACCGTCATAACTTCCGTCCCTCTCATCGCCGCCAAGAGTTATTTATATTATGTTGATCAGCATAGCCCCAAGTATCTCTGTGCAGAATATGAGCGATTTGAAAAATTTCAAATTTTTTGCGAAAAATGACAAAGGGGTATGACCCCCTAAAAACACCATATTTGTCAATAAAAAATATATTTGGGTTGGATCTCACTTTATTATTGAATCTGGAAGTTGTACTTCCTATTCGAATCTTCAATAATAGCTACTTTGCGGACCCAAAGCACCCTTATCTTGAGTGGTGTGAGCTCGTGAACAGAACTCGAAAATGAAAAATCGAAAAATAAAAAGTGGAATATTTCATTACTTATGGGGGCTACATGGGTGATTTTGGTATCAAAATGTAGGTTTTCGAGGTCGCTCCATTCAATGAAAGATAATTCAGAGCCCTAACTATCACCGTTTAGATTTTGACCTGTAAAACGGTATTTTTCGAAAAATCGGAAATTTCAAACCGTCATAACTTCCGTCCCTCTCATCGCCGCCAAGAGTTATTTATATTATGTTGATCAGCATAGCCCCAAGTATCTCTGTGCAGAATATGAGCGATTTGAAAAATTTCAAATTTTTTGCGAAAAATGACAAAGGGGTATGACCCCCTAAAAACACCATATTTATCAATAAAAAATATACTTGGGGAGAATCTAACTATATTATTTAATCTGGAAGTTGTACTTCCAATTCGAATCTTCAATAATAGCAATTTTGCAGACCGACAGCACCCTCACCTTGAGTGGTGTGAGCTCGTGAACAGAACTCGAAAATGAAAAATCGAAAAATAAAAAGTGGAATATTTCATTACTTATGGGGGCTACATGGGTGATTTTGGTATCAAAATGTAGGTTTTCGAGGTCGCTCCATTCAATAAAAGATAATTCAGAGCCCTAACTATCACCGTTTAGATTTTGACCTGTAAAACGGTATTTTTCGAAAAATCGGAAATTTCAAACCGTCATAACTTCCGTCCCTCTCATCGCCGCCAAGAGTTATTTATATTATGTTGATCAGCATAGCCCCAAGTATCTCTGTGCAGAATATGAGCGATTTGAAAAATTTCAAATTTTTTGCGAAAAATGACAAAGGGGTATGACCCCCTAAAAACACCATATTTGTCAATAAAAAATATATTTGGGTTGGATCTCACTTTATTATTGAATCTGGAAGTTGTACTTCCTATTCGAATCTTCAATAATAGCTACTTTGCGGACCCAAAGCACCCTTATCTTGAGTGGTGTGAGCTCGTGAACAGAACTCGAAAATGAAAAATCGAAAAATAAAAAGTGGAATATTTCATTACTTATGGGGGCTACATGGGTGATTTTGGTATCAAAATGTAGGTTTTCGAGGTCGCTCCATTCAATAAAAGATAATTCAGAGCCCTAACTATCACCGTTTAGATTTTGACCTGTAAAACGGTATTTTTCGAAAAATCGGAAATTTCAAACCGTCATAACTTCCGTCCCTCTCATCGCCGCCAAGAGTTATTTATATTATGTTGATCAGCATAGCCCCAAGTATCTCTGTGCAGAATATGAGCGATTTGAAAAATTTCAAATTTTTTGCGAAAAATGACAAAGGGGTATGACCCCCTAAAAACACCATATTTGTCAATAAAAAATATATTTGGGTTGGATCTCACTTTATTATTGAATCTGGAAGTTGTACTTCCTATTCGAATCTTCAATAATAGCTACTTTGCGGACCCAAAGCACCCTTATCTTGAGTGGTGTGAGCTCGTGAACAGAACTCGAAAATGAAAAATCGAAAAATAAAAAGTGGAATATTTCATTACTTATGGGGGCTACATGGGTGATTTTGGTATCAAAATGTAGGTTTTCGAGGTCGCTCCATTCAATGAAAGATAATTCAGAGCCCTAACTATCACCGTTTAGATTTTGACCTGTAAAACGGTATTTTTCGAAAAATCGGAAATTTCAAACCGTCATAACTTCCGTCCCTCTCATCGCCGCCAAGAGTTATTTATATTATGTTGATCAGCATAGCCCCAAGTATCTCTGTGCAGAATATGAGCGATTTGAAAAATTTCAAATTTTTTGCGAAAAATGACAAAGGGGTATGACCCCCTAAAAACACCATATTTATCAATAAAAAATATACTTGGGGAGAATCTAACTATATTATTTAATCTGGAAGTTGTACTTCCAATTCGAATCTTCAATAATAGCAATTTTGCAGACCGACAGCACCCTCACCTTGAGTGGTGTGAGCTCGTGAACAGAACTCGAAAATGAAAAATCGAAAAATAAAAAGTGGAATATTTCATTACTTATGGGGGCTACATGGGTGATTTTGGTATCAAAATGTAGGTTTTCGAGGTCGCTCCATTCAATAAAAGATAATTCAGAGCCCTAACTATCACCGTTTAGATTTTGACCTGTAAAACGGTATTTTTCGAAAAATCGGAAATTTCAAACCGTCATAACTTCCGTCCCTCTCATCGCCGCCAAGAGTTATTTATATTATGTTGATCAGCATAGCCCCAAGTATCTCTGTGCAGAATATGAGCGATTTGAAAAATTTCAAATTTTTTGCGAAAAATGACAAAGGGGTATGACCCCCTAAAAACACCATATTTATCAATAAAAAATATATTTGGGGAGAATCTAACTATATTATTTAATCTGGAAGTTGTACTTCCAATTCGAATCTTCAATAATAGCAATTTTGCGGACCGACAGCACCCTCACCTTGAGTGGTGTGAGCTCGTGAACAGAACTCGAAAATGAAAAATCGAAAAATAAAAAGTGGAATATTTCATTACTTATGGGGGCTACATGGGTGATTTTGGTATCAAAATGTAGGTTTTCGAGGTCGCTCCATTCAATAAAAGATAATTCAGAGCCCTAACTATCACCGTTTAGATTTTGACCTGTAAAACGGTATTTTTCGAAAAATCGGAAATTTCAAACCGTCATAACTTCCGTCCCTCTCATCGCCGCCAAGAGTTATTTATATTATGTTGATCAGCATAGCCCCAAGTATCTCTGTGCAGAATATGAGCGATTTGAAAAATTTCAAATTTTTTGCGAAAAATGACAAAGGGGTATGACCCCCTAAAAACACCATATTTATCAATAAAAAATATATTTGGGGAGAATCTAACAATATTATTTAATCTGGAAGTTGTACTTCCAATTCGAATCTTCAATAATAGCAATTTTGCAGACCGACAGCACCCTCACCTTGAGTGGTGTGAGCTCGTGAACAGAACTCGAAAATGAAAAATCGAAAAATAAAAAGTGGAATATTTCATTACTTATGGGGGCTACATGGGTGATTTTGGTATCAAAATGTAGGTTTTCGAGGTCGCTCCATTCAATAAAAGATAATTCAGAGCCCTAGCTATCACCGTTTAGATTTTGACCTGTAAAACGGTATTTTTCGAAAAATCGGAAATTTCAAACCGTCATAACTTCCGTCCCTCTCATCGCCGCCAAGAGTTATTTATATTATGTTGATCAGCATAGCCCCAAGTATCTCTGTGCAGAATATGAGCGATTTGAAAAATTTCAAATTTTTTGCGAAAAATGACAAAGGGGTATGACCCCCTAAAAACACCATATTTATCAATTAAAAATATATTTGGGGAGAATCTAACTATATTATTTAATCTGGAAGTTGTACTTCCAATTCGAATCTTCAATAATAGCAATTTTGCAGACCGACAGCACCCTCACCTTGAGTGGTGTGAGCTCGTGAACAGAACTCGAAAATGAAAAATCGAAAAATAAAAAGTGGAATATTTCATTACTTATAGGGGCTACATGGGTGATTTTGGTATCAAAATGTAGGTTTTCGAGGTCGCTCCATTCAATAAAAGATAATTCAGAGCCCTAACTATCACCGTTTAGATTTTGACCTGTAAAACGGTATTTTTCGAAAAATCGGAAATTTCAAACCGTCATAACTTCCGTCCCTCTCATCGCCGCCAAGAGTTATTTATATTATGTTGATCAGCATAGCCCCAAGTATCTCTGTGCAGAATATGAGCGATTTGAAAAATTTCAAATTTTTTGCGAAAAATGACAAAGGGGTATGACCCCCTAAAAACACCATATTTATCAATAAAAAATATATTTGGGGAGAATCTAACTATATTATTTAATCTGGAAGTTGTACTTCCAATTCGAATCTTCAATAATAGCAATTTTGCAGACCGACAGCACCCTCACCTTGAGTGGTGTGAGCTCGTGAACAGAACTCGAAAATGAAAAATCGAAAAATAAAAAGTGGAATATTTCATTACTTATGGGGGCTACATGGGTGATTTTGGTATCAAAATGTAGGTTTTCGAGGTCGCTCCATTCAATAAAAGATAATTCAGAGCCCTAACTATCACCGTTTAGATTTTGACCTGTAAAACGGTATTTTTCGAAAAATCGGAAATTTCAAACCGTCATAACTTCCGTCCCTCTCATCGCCGCCAAGAGTTATTTATATTATGTTGATCAGCATAGCCCCAAGTATCTCTGTGCAGAATATGAGCGATTTGAAAAATTTCAAATTTTTTGCGAAAAATGACAAAGGGGTATGACCCCCTAAAAACACCATATTTATCAATAAAAAATATATTTGGGGAGAATCTAACAATATTATTTAATCTGGAAGTTGTACTTCCAATTCGAATCTTCAATAATAGCAATTTTGCGGACCCAAAGCACCCTTATCTTGAGTGGTGTGAGCTCGTGAACAGAACTCGAAAATGAAAAATCGAAAAATAAAAAGTGGAATATTTCATTACTTATGGGGGCTACATGGGTGATTTTGGTATCAAAATGTAGGTTTTCGAGGTCGCTCCATTCAATAAAAGATAATTCAGAGCCCTAACTATCACCGTTTAGATTTTGACCTGTAAAACGGTATTTTTCGAAAAATCGGAAATTTCAAACCGTCATAACTTCCGTCCCTCTCATCGCCGCCAAGAGTTATTTATATTATGTTGATCAGCATAGCCCCAAGTATCTCTGTGCAGAATATGAGCGATTTGAAAAATTTCAAATTTTTTGCGAAAAATGACAAAGGGGTATGACCCCCTAAAAACACCATATTTGTCAATAAAAAATATATTTGGGTTGGATCTCACTTTATTATTGAATCTGGAATTTGTACTTCCTATTCGAATCTTCAATAATAGCTACTTTGCGGACCCAAAGCACCCTTATCTTGAGTGGTGTGAGCTCGTGAACAGAACTCGAAAATGAAAAATCGAAAAATAAAAAGTGGAATATTTCATTACTTATGGGGGCTACATGGGTGATTTTGGTATCAAAATGTAGGTTTTCGAGGTCGCTCCATTCAATAAAAGATAATTCAGAGCCCTAACTATCACCGTTTAGATTTTGACCTGTAAAACGGTATTTTTCGAAAAATCGGAAATTTCAAACCGTCATAACTTCCGTCCCTCTCATCGCCGCCAAGAGTTATTTATATTATGTTGATCAGCATAGTCCCAAGTATCTCTGTGCAGAATATGAGCGATTTGAAAAATTTCAAATTTTTTGCGAAAAATGACAAAGGGGTATGACCCCCTAAAAACACCATATTTGTCAATAAAAAATATATTTGGGTTGGATCTCACTTTATTATTGAATCTGGAAGTTGTACTTCCTATTCGAATCTTCAATAATAGCTACTTTGCGGACCCAAAGCACCCTTATCTTGAGTGGTGTGAGCTCGTGAACAGAACTCGAAAATGAAAAATCGAAAAATAAAAAGTGGAATATTTCATTACTTATGGGGGCTACATGGGTGATTTTGGTATCAAAATGTAGGTTTTCGAGGTCGCTCCATTCAATGAAAGATAATTCAGAGCCCTAACTATCACCGTTTAGATTTTGACCTGTAAAACGGTATTTTTCGAAAAATCGGAAATTTCAAACCGTCATAACTTCCGTCCCTCTCATCGCCGCCAAGAGTTATTTATATTATGTTGATCAGCATAGCCCCAAGTATCTCTGTGCAGAATATGAGCGATTTGAAAAATTTCAAATTTTTTGCGAAAAATGACAAAGGGGTATGACCCCCTAAAAACACCATATTTATCAATAAAAAATATACTTGGGGAGAATCTAACTATATTATTTAATCTGGAAGTTGTACTTCCAATTCGAATCTTCAATAATAGCAATTTTGCAGACCGACAGCACCCTCACCTTGAGTGGTGTGAGCTCGTGAACAGAACTCGAAAATGAAAAATCGAAAAATAAAAAGTGGAATATTTCATTACTTATGGGGGCTACATGGGTGATTTTGGTATCAAAATGTAGGTTTTCGAGGTCGCTCCATTCAATAAAAGATAATTCAGAGCCCTAACTATCACCGTTTAGATTTTGACCTGTAAAACGGTATTTTTCGAAAAATCGGAAATTTCAAACCGTCATAACTTCCGTCCCTCTCATCGCCGCCAAGAGTTATTTATATTATGTTGATCAGCATAGCCCCAAGTATCTCTGTGCAGAATATGAGCGATTTGAAAAATTTCAAATTTTTTGCGAAAAATGACAAAGGGGTATGACCCCCTAAAAACACCATATTTATCAATAAAAAATATATTTGGGGAGAATCTAACTATATTATTTAATCTGGAAGTTGTACTTCCAATTCGAATCTTCAATAATAGCAATTTTGCAGACCGACAGCACCCTCACCTTGAGTGGTGTGAGCTCGTGAACAGAACTCGAAAATGAAAAATCGAAAAATAAAAAGTGGAATATTTCATTACTTATGGGGGCTACATGGGTGATTTTGGTATCAAAATGTAGGTTTTCGAGGTCGCTCCATTCAATAAAAGATAATTCAGAGCCCTAACTATCACCGTTTAGATTTTGACCTGTAAAACGGTATTTTTCGAAAAATCGGAAATTTCAAACCGTCATAACTTCCGTCCCTCTCATCGCCGCCAAGAGTTATTTATATTATGTTGATCAGCATAGCCCCAAGTATCTCTGTGCAGAATATGAGCGATTTGAAAAATTTCAAATTTTTTGCGAAAAATGACAAAGGGGTATGACCCCCTAAAAACACCATATTTATCAATAAAAAATATATTTGGGGAGAATCTAACAATATTATTTAATCTGGAAGTTGTACTTCCAATTCGAATCTTCAATAATAGCAATTTTGCAGACCGACAGCACCCTCACCTTGAGTGGTGTGAGCTCGTGAACAGAACTCGAAAATGAAAAATCGAAAAATAAAAAGTGGAATATTTCATTACTTATGGGGGCTACATGGGTGATTTTGGTATCAAAATGTAGGTTTTCGAGGTCGCTCCATTCAATAAAAGATAATTCAGAGCCCTAACTATCACCGTTTAGATTTTGACCTGTAAAACGGTATTTTTCGAAAAATCGGAAATTTCAAACCGTCATAACTTCCGTCCCTCTCATCGCCGCCAAGAGTTATTCATATTATGTTGATCAGCATAGCCCCAAGTATCTCTGTGCAGAATATGAGCGATTTGAAAATTTTCAAATTTTTTGCGAAAAATGACAAAGGGGTATGACCCCCTAAAAACACCATATTTATCAATAAAAAATATATTTGGGGAGAATCTAACTATATTATTTAATCTGGAAGTTGTACTTCCAATTCGAATCTTCAATAATAGCAATTTTGCAGACCGACAGCACCCTCACCTTGAGTGGTGTGAGCTCGTGAACAGAACTCGAAAATGAAAAATCGAAAAATAAAAAGTGGAATATTTCATTACTTATGGGGGCTACATGGGTGATTTTGGTATCAAAATGTAGGTTTTCGAGGTCGCTCCATTCAATAAAAGATAATTCAGAGCCCTAGCTATCACCGTTTAGATTTTGACCTGTAAAACGGTATTTTTCGAAAAATCGGAAATTTCAAACCGTCATAACTTCCGTCCCTCTCATCGCCGCCAAGAGTTATTTATATTATGTTGATCAGCATAGCCCCAAGTATCTCTGTGCAGAATATGAGCGATTTGAAAAATTTCAAATTTTTTGCGAAAAATGACAAAGGGGTATGACCCCCTAAAAACACCATATTTATCAATTAAAAATATATTTGGGGAGAATCTAACTATATTATTTAATCTGGAAGTTGTACTTCCAATTCGAATCTTCAATAATAGCAATTTTGCAGACCGACAGCACCCTCACCTTGAGTGGTGTGAGCTCGTGAACAGAACTCGAAAATGAAAAATCGAAAAATAAAAAGTGGAATATTTCATTACTTATAGGGGCTACATGGGTGATTTTGGTATCAAAATGTAGGTTTTCGAGGTCGCTCCATTCAATAAAAGATAATTCAGAGCCCTAACTATCACCGTTTAGATTTTGACCTGTAAAACGGTATTTTTCGAAAAATCGGAAATTTCAAACCGTCATAACTTCCGTCCCTCTCATCGCCGCCAAGAGTTATTTATATTATGTTGATCAGCATAGCCCCAAGTATCTCTGTGCAGAATATGAGCGATTTGAAAAATTTCAAATTTTTTGCGAAAAATGACAAAGGGGTATGACCCCCTAAAAACACCATATTTATCAATAAAAAATATATTTGGGGAGAATCTAACTATATTATTTAATCTGGAAGTTGTACTTCCAATTCGAATCTTCAATAATAGCAATTTTGCAGACCGACAGCACCCTCACCTTGAGTGGTGTGAGCTCGTGAACAGAACTCGAAAATGAAAAATCGAAAAATAAAAAGTGGAATATTTCATTACTTATGGGGGCTACATGGGTGATTTTGGTATCAAAATGTAGGTTTTCGAGGTCGCTCCATTCAATAAAAGATAATTCAGAGCCCTAACTATCACCGTTTAGATTTTGACCTGTAAAACGGTATTTTTCGAAAAATCGGAAATTTCAAACCGTCATAACTTCCGTCCCTCTCATCGCCGCCAAGAGTTATTTATATTATGTTGATCAGCATAGCCCCAAGTATCTCTGTGCAGAATATGAGCGATTTGAAAAATTTCAAATTTTTTGCGAAAAATGACAAAGGGGTATGACCCCCTAAAAACACCATATTTATCAATAAAAAATATATTTGGGGAGAATCTAACAATATTATTTAATCTGGAAGTTGTACTTCCAATTCGAATCTTCAATAATAGCAATTTTGCGGACCCAAAGCACCCTTATCTTGAGTGGTGTGAGCTCGTGAACAGAACTCGAAAATGAAAAATCGAAAAATAAAAAGTGGAATATTTCATTACTTATGGGGGCTACATGGGTGATTTTGGTATCAAAATGTAGGTTTTCGAGGTCGCTCCATTCAATAAAAGATAATTCAGAGCCCTAACTATCACCGTTTAGATTTTGACCTGTAAAACGGTATTTTTCGAAAAATCGGAAATTTCAAACCGTCATAACTTCCGTCCCTCTCATCGCCGCCAAGAGTTATTTATATTATGTTGATCAGCATAGCCCCAAGTATCTCTGTGCAGAATATGAGCGATTTGAAAAATTTCAAATTTTTTGCGAAAAATGACAAAGGGGTATGACCCCCTAAAAACACCATATTTATCAATAAAAAATATACTTGGGGAGAATCTAACTATATTATTTAATCTGGAAGTTGTACTTCCAATTCGAATCTTCAATAATAGCAATTTTGCAGACCGACAGCACCCTCACCTTGAGTGGTGTGAGCTCGTGAACAGAACTCGAAAATGAAAAATCGAAAAATAAAAAGTGGAATATTTCATTACTTATGGGGGCTACATGGGTGATTTTGGTATCAAAATGTAGGTTTTCGAGGTCGCTCCATTCAATAAAAGATAATTCAGAGCCCTAACTATCACCGTTTAGATTTTGACCTGTAAAACGGTATTTTTCGAAAAATCGGAAATTTCAAACCGTCATAACTTCCGTCCCTCTCATCGCCGCCAAGAGTTATTTATATTATGTTGATCAGCATAGCCCCAAGTATCTCTGTGCAGAATATGAGCGATTTGAAAAATTTCAAATTTTTTGCGAAAAATGACAAAGGGGTATGACCCCCTAAAAACACCATATTTATCAATAAAAAATATATTTGGGGAGAATCTAACTATATTATTTAATCTGGAAGTTGTACTTCCAATTCGAATCTTCAATAATAGCAATTTTGCAGACCGACAGCACCCTCACCTTGAGTGGTGTGAGCTCGTGAACAGAACTCGAAAATGAAAAATCGAAAAATAAAAAGTGGAATATTTCATTACTTATGGGG
Organism: Adalia decempunctata; assembly: GCA_951802165.1. Taxonomy (NCBI): domain Eukaryota; kingdom Metazoa; phylum Arthropoda; class Insecta; order Coleoptera; family Coccinellidae; genus Adalia; species Adalia decempunctata. Next base: position 867,372 of record OX637695.1, on the reverse strand, counting down.
GCTACATGGGTGATTTTGGTATCAAAATGTAGGTTTTCGAGGTCGCTCCATTCAATAAAAGATAATTCAGAGCCCTAACTATCACCGTTTAGATTTTGACCTGTAAAACGGTATTTTTCGAAAAATCGGAAATTTCAAACCGTCATAACTTCCGTCCCTCTCATCGCCGCCAAGAGTTATTTATATTATGTTGATCAGCATAGCCCCAAGTATCTCTGTGCAGAATATGAGCGATTTGAAAAATTTCAAATTTTTTGCGAAAAATGACAAAGGGGTATGACCCCCTAAAAACACCATATTTATCAATAAAAAATATATTTGGGGAGAATCTAACAATATTATTTAATCTGGAAGTTGTACTTCCAATTCGAATCTTCAATAATAGCAATTTTGCAGACCGACAGCACCCTCACCTTGAGTGGTGTGAGCTCGTGAACAGAACTCGAAAATGAAAAATCGAAAAATAAAAAGTGGAATATTTCATTACTTATGGGGGCTACATGGGTGATTTTGGTATCAAAATGTAGGTTTTCGAGGTCGCTCCATTCAATAAAAGATAATTCAGAGCCCTAACTATCACCGTTTAGATTTTGACCTGTAAAACGGTATTTTTCGAAAAATCGGAAATTTCAAACCGTCATAACTTCCGTCCCTCTCATCGCCGCCAAGAGTTATCTATATTATGTTGATCAGCATAGCCCCAAGTATCTCTGTGCAGAATATGAGCGATTTGAAAAATTTCAAATTTTTTGCGAAAAATGACAAAGGGGTATGACCCCCTAAAAACACCATATTTATCAATAAAAAATATATTTGGGGAGAATCTAACTATATTATTTAATCTGGAAGTTGTACTTCCAATTCGAATCTTCAATAATAGCAATTTTGCAGACCGACAGCACCCTCACCTTGAGTGGTGTGAGCTCGTGAACAGAACTCGAAAATGAAAAATCGAAAAATAAAAAGTGGAATATTTCATTACTTATGGGGGCTACATGGGTGATTTTGGTATCAAAATGTAGGTTTTCGAGGTCGCTCCATTCAATAAAAGATAATTCAGAGCCCTAGCTATCACCGTTTAGATTTTGACCTGTAAAACGGTATTTTTCGAAAAATCGGAAATTTCAAACCGTCATAACTTCCGTCCCTCTCATCGCCGCCAAGAGTTATTTATATTATGTTGATCAGCATAGCCCCAAGTATCTCTGTGCAGAATATGAGCGATTTGAAAAATTTCAAATTTTTTGCGAAAAATGACAAAGGGGTATGACCCCCTAAAAACACCATATTTATCAATTAAAAATATATTTGGGGAGAATCTAACTATATTATTTAATCTGGAAGTTGTACTTCCAATTCGAATCTTCAATAATAGCAATTTTGCAGACCGACAGCACCCTCACCTTGAGTGGTGTGAGCTCGTGAACAGAACTCGAAAATGAAAAATCGAAAAATAAAAAGTGGAATATTTCATTACTTATGGGGGCTACATGGGTGATTTTGGTATCAAAATGTAGGTTTTCGAGGTCGCTCCATTCAATAAAAGATAATTCAGAGCCCTAACTATCACCGTTTAGATTTTGACCTGTAAAACGGTATTTTTCGAAAAATCGGAAATTTCAAACCGTCATAACTTCCGTCCCTCTCATCGCCGCCAAGAGTTATTTATATTATGTTGATCAGCATAGCCCCAAGTATCTCTGTGCAGAATATGAGAAATTTCAAATTTTTTGCGAAAAATGACCCCCTAAAAACACCATATTTATCAATAAAAAATATATTTGGGGAGAATCTAACAATATTATTTAATCTGGAAGTTGTACTTCCAATTCGAATCTTCAATAATAGCAATTTTGCAGACCGACAGCACCCTCACCTTGAGTGGTGTGAGCTCGTGAACAGAACTCGAAAATGAAAAATCGAAAAATAAAAAGTGGAATATTTCATTACTTATGGGGGCTACATGGGTGATTTTGGTATCAAAATGTAGGTTTTCGAGGTCGCTCCATTCAATAAAAGATAATTCAGAGCCCTAACTATCACCGTTTAGATTTTGACCTGTAAAACGGTATTTTTCGAAAAATCGGAAATTTCAAACCGTCATAACTTCCGTCCCTCTCATCGCCGCCAAGAGTTATTTATATTATGTTGATCAGCATAGCCCCAAGTATCCCTGTGCAGAATATGAGCGATTTGAAAAATTTCAAATTTTTTGCGAAAAATGACAAAGGGGTATGACCCCCTAAAAACACCATATTTATCAATAAAAAATATATTTGGGGAGAATCTGACTATATTATTTAATCTGGAAGTTGTACTTCCAATTCGAATCTTCAATAATAGCAATTTTGCAGACCGACAGCACCCTCACCTTGAGTGGTGTGAGCTCGTGAACAGAACTCGAAAATGAAAAATCGAAAAATAAAAAGTGGAATATTTCATTACTTATGGGGGCTACATGGGTGATTTTGGTATCAAAATGTAGGTTTTCGAGGTCGCTCCATTCAATAAAAGATAATTCAGAGCCCTAACTATCACCGTTTAGATTTTGACCTGTAAAACGGTATTTTTCGAAAAATCGGAAATTTCAAACCGTCATAACTTCCGTCCCTCTCATCGCCGCCAAGAGTTATTTATATTATGTTGATCAGCATAGCCCCAAGTATCTCTGTGCAGAATATGAGCGATTTGAAAAATTTCAAATTTTTTGCGAAAAATGACAAAGGGGTATGACCCCCTAAAAACACCATATTTATCAATTAAAAATATATTTGGGGAGAATCTAACTATATTATTTAATCTGGAAGTTGTACTTCCAATTCGAATCTTCAATAATAGCAATTTTGCAGACCGACAGCACCCTCACCTTGAGTGGTGTGAGCTCGTGAACAGAACTCGAAAATGAAAAATCGAAAAATAAAAAGTGGAATATTTCATTACTTATGGGGGCTACATGGGTGATTTTGGTATCAAAATGTAGGTTTTCGAGGTCGCTCCATCCAATAAAAGATAATTCAGAGCCCTAACTATCACCGTTTAGATTTTGACCTGTAAAACGGTATTTTTCGAAAAATCGGAAATTTCAAACCGTCATAACTTCCGTCCCTCTCATCGCCGCCAAGAGTTATTTATATTATGTTGATCAGCATAGCCCCAAGTATCTCTGTGCAGAATATGAGCGATTTGAAAAATTTCAAATTTTTTGCGAAAAATGACAAAGGGGTATGACCCCCTAAAAACACCATATTTGTCAATAAAAAATATATTTGGGTTGGATCTCACTTTATTATTGAATCTGGAAGTTGTACTTCCTATTCGAATCTTCAATAATAGCTACTTTGCGGACCCAAAGCACCCTTATCTTGAGTGGTGTGAGCTCGTGAACAGAACTCGAAAATGAAAAATCGAAAAATAAAAAGTGGAATATTTCATTACTTATGGGGGCTACATGGGTGATTTTGGTATCAAAATGTAGGTTTTCGAGGTCGCTCCATTCAATAAAAGATAATTCAGAGCCCTTACTATCACCGTTTAGATTTTGACCTGTAAAACGGTATTTTTCGAAAAATCGGAAATTTCAAACCGTCATAACTTCCGTCCCTCTCATCGCCGCCAAGAGTTATTTATATTATGTTGATCAGCATAGCCCCAAGTATCTCTGTGCAGAATATGAGCGATTTGAAAAATTTCAAATTTTTTGCGAAAAATGACAAAGGGGTATGACCCCCTAAAAACACCTTATTTATCAATAAAAAATATATTTGGGGAGAATCTAACTATATTATTTAATCTGGAAGTTGTACTTCCAATTCGAATCTTCAATAATAGCAATTTTGCAGACCGACAGCACCCTCACCTTGAGTGGTGTGAGCTCGTGAACAGAACTCGAAAATGAAAAATCGAAAAATAAAAAGTGGAATATTTCATTACTTATGGGGGCTACATGGGTGATTTTGGTATCAAAATGTAGGTTTTCGAGGTCGCTCCATTCAATAAAAGATAATTCAGAGCCCTAACTATCACCGTTTAGATTTTGACCTGTAAAACGGTATTTTTCGAAAAATCGGAAATTTCAAACCGTCATAACTTCCGTCCCTCTCATCGCCGCCAAGAGTTATTTATATTATGTTGATCAGCATAGCCCCAAGTATCTCTGTGCAGAATATGAGCGATTTGAAAAATTTCAAATTTTTTGCGAAAAATGACAAAGGGGTATGACCCCCTAAAAACACCATATTTGTCAATAAAAAATATATTTGGGTTGGATCTCACTTTATTATTGAATCTGGAAGTTGTACTTCCTATTCGAATCTTCAATAATAGCTACTTTGCGGACCCAAAGCACCCTTATCTTGAGTGGTGTGAGCTCGTGAACAGAACTCGAAAATGAAAAATCGAAAAATAAAAAGTGGAATATTTCATTACTTATGGGGGCTACATGGGTGATTTTGGTATCAAAATGTAGGTTTTCGAGGTCGCTCCATTCAATAAAAGATAATTCAGAGCCCTAACTATCACCGTTTAGATTTTGACCTGTAAAACGGTATTTTTCGAAAAATCGGAAATTTCAAACCGTCATAACTTCCGTCCCTCTCATCGCCGCCAAGAGTTATTTATATTATGTTGATCAGCATAGCCCCAAGTATCTCTGTGCAGAATATGAGCGATTTGAAAAATTTCAAATTTTTTGCGAAAAATGACAAAGGGGTATGACCCCCTAAAAACACCTTATTTATCAATAAAAAATATATTTGGGGAGAATCTAACTATATTATTTAATCTGGAAGTTGTACTTCCAATTCGAATCTTCAATAATAGCAATTTTGCAGACCGACAGCACCCTCACCTTGAGTGGTGTGAGCTCGTGAACAGAACTCGAAAATGAAAAATCGAAAAATAAAAAGTGGAATATTTCATTACTTATGGGGGCTACATGGGTGATTTTGGTATCAAAATGTAGGTTTTCGAGGTCGCTCCATTCAATAAAAGATAATTCAGAGCCCTAATTATCACCGTTTAGATTTTGACCTGTAAAACGGTATTTTTCGAAAAATCGGAAATTTCAAACCGTCATAACTTCCGTCCCTCTCATCGCCGCCAAGAGTTATTTATATTATGTTGATCAGCATAGCCCCAAGTATCTCTGTGCAGAATATGAGCGATTTGAAAAATTTCAAATTTTTTGCGAAAAATGACAAAGGGGTATGACCCCCTAAAAACACCATATTTATCAATAAAAAATATATTTGGGGAGAATCTAACTATATTATTTAATCTGGAAGTTGTACTTCCAATTCGAATCTTCAATAATAGCTATTTTGCAGACCGACAGCACCCTCACCTTGAGTGGTGTGAGCTCGTGAACAGAACTCGAAAATGAAAAATCGAAAAATAAAAAGTGGAATATTTCATTACTTATGGGGGCTACATGGGTGATTTTGGTATCAAAATGTAGGTTTTCGAGGTCGCTCCATTCAATAAAAGATAATTCAGAGCCCTAACTATCACCGTTTAGATTTTGACCTGTAAAACGGTATTTTTCGAAAAATCGGAAATTTCAAACCGTCATAACTTCCGTCCCTCTCATCGCCGCCAAGAGTTATTTATATTATGTTGATCAGCATAGCCCCAAGTATCTCTGTGCAGAATATGAGCGATTTGAAAAATTTCAAATTTTTTGCGAAAAATGACAAAGGGGTATGACCCCCTAAAAACACCATATTTATCAATAAAAAATATATTTGGGGAGAATCTAACAATATTATTTAATCTGGAAGTTGTACTTCCAATTCGAATCTTCAATAATAGCAATTTTGCAGACCGACAGCACCCTCACCTTGAGTGGTGTGAGCTCGTGAACAGAACTCGAAAATGAAAAATCGAAAAATAAAAAGTGGAATATTTCATTACTTATGGGGGCTACATGGGTGATTTTGGTATCAAAATGTAGGTTTTCGAGGTCGCTCCATTCAATAAAAGATAATTCAGAGCCCTAACTATCACCGTTTAGATTTTGACCTGTAAAATGGTATTTTTCGAAAAATCGGAAATTTCAAACCGTCATAACTTCCGTCCCTCTCATCGCCGCCAAGAGTTATTTATATTATGTTGATCAGCATAGCCCCAAGTATCTCTGTGCAGAATATGAGCGATTTGAAAAATTTCAAATTTTTCGCGAAAAATGACAAAGGGGTATGACCCCCTAAAAACACCATATTTATCAATAAAAAATATATTTGGGGAGAATCTAACTATATTATTTAATCTGGAAGTTGTACTTCCAATTCGAATCTTCAATAATAGCAATTTTGCAGACCGACAGCACCCTCACCTTGAGTGGTGTGAGCTCGTGAACAGAACTCGAAAATGAAAAATCGAAAAATAAAAAGTGGAATATTTCATTACTTATGGGGGCTACATGGGTGATTTTGGTATCAAAATGTAGGTTTTCGATGTCGCTCCATTCAATAAAAGATAATTCAGAGCCCTAACTATCACCGTTTAGATTTTGACCTGTAAAACGGTATTTTTCGAAAAATCGGAAATTTCAAACCGTCATAACTTCCGTCCCTCTCATCGCCGCCAAGAGTTATTTATATTATGTTGATCAGCATAGCCCCAAGTATCTCTGTGCAGAATATGAGCGATTTGAAAAATTTCAAATTTTTTGCGAAAAATGACAAAGGGGTATGACCCCCTAAAAACACCATATTTGTCAATAAAAAATATATTTGGGTTGGATCTCACTTTATTATTGAATCTGGAAGTTGTACTTCCTATTCGAATCTTCAATAAAAGCTACTTTGCGGACCCAAAGCACCCTTATCTTGAGTGGTGTGAGCTCGTGAACAGAACTCGAAAATGAAAAATCGAAAAATAAAAAGTGGAATATTTCATTACTTATGGGGGCTACATGGGTGATTTTGGTATCAAAATGTAGGTTTTCGAGGTCGCTCCATTCAATAAAAGATAATTCAGAGCACTAACTATCACCGTTTAGATTTTGACCTGTAAAACGGTATTTTTCGAAAAATCGGAAATTTCAAACCGTCATAACTTCCGTCCCTCTCATCGCCGCCAAGAGTTATTTATATTATGTTGATCAGCATAGCCCCAAGTATCTCTGTGCAGAATATGAGCGATTTGAAAAATTTCAAATTTTTTGCGAAAAATGACAAAGGGGTATGACCCCCTAAAAACACCATATTTATCAATAAAAAATATATTTGGGGAGAATCTAACTATATTATTTAATCTGGAAGTTGTACTTCCAATTCGAATCTTCAGTAATAGCAATTTTGCAGACCGACAGCACCCTCACCTTGAGTGGTGTGAGCTCGTGAACAGAACTCGAAAATGAAAAATCGAAAAATAAAAAGTGGAATATTTCATTACTTATGGGGGCTACATGGGTGATTTTGGTATCAAAATGTAGGTTTTCGAGGTCGCTCCATTCAATAAAAGATAATTCAGAGCCCTAACTATCACCGTTTAGATTTTGACCTGTAAAACGGTATTTTTCGAAAAATCGGAAATTTCAAACCGTCATAACTTCCGTCCCTCTCATCGCCGCCAAGAGTTATTTATATTATGTTGATCAGCATAGCCCCAAGTATCTCTGTGCAGAATATGAGCGATTTGAAAAATTTCAAATTTTTTGCGAAAAATGACAAAGGGGTATGACCCCCTAAAAACACCATATTTATCAATAAAAAATATATTTGGGGAGAATCTAACTATATTATTTAATCTGGAAGTTGTACTTCCAATTCGAATCTTCAATAATAGCAATTTTGCAGACCGACAGCACCCTCACCTTGAGTGGTGTGAGCTCGTGAACAGAACTCGAAAATGAAAAATCGAAAAATAAAAAGTGGAATATTTCATTACTTATGGGGGCTACATGGGTGATTTTGGTATCAAAATGTAGGTTTTCGAGGTCGCTCCATTCAATAAAAGATAATTCAGAGCCCTTACTATCACCGTTTAGATTTTGACCTGTAAAACGGTATTTTTCGAAAAATCGGAAATTTCAAACCGTCATAACTTCCGTCCCTCTCATCGCCGCCAAGAGTTATTTATATTATGTTGATCAGCATAGCCCCAAGTATTTCTGTGCAGAATATGAGCGATTTGAAAAATTTCAAATTTTTTGCGAAAAATGACAAAGGGGTATGACCCCCTAAAAACACCATATTTGTCAATAAAAAATATATTTGGGTTGGATCTCACTTTATTATTGAATCTGGAAGTTGTACTTCCTATTCGAATCTTCAATAATAGCTACTTTGCGGACCCAAAGCACCCTTATCTTGAGTGGTGTGAGCTCGTGAACAGAACTCGAAAATGAAAAATCGAAAAATAAAAAGTGGAATATTTCATTACTTATGGGGGCTACATGGGTGATTTTGGTATCAAAATGTAGGTTTTCGAGGTCGCTCCATTCAATTAAAGATAATTCAGAGCCCTAACTATCACCGTTTAGATTTTGACCTGTAAAACGGTATTTTTCGAAAAATCGGATATTTCAAACCGTCATAACTTCCGTCCCTCTCATCGCCGCCAAGAGTTATTTATATAATGTTGATCAGCATAGCCCCAAGTATCTCTGTGCAGAATATGAGCGATTTGAAAAATTTCAAATTTTTTGCGAAAAATGACAAAGGGGTATGACCCCCTAAAAACACCATATTTAACAATAAAAAATATATTTGGGGAGAATCTAACTATATTATTTAATCTGGAAGTTGTACTTCCAATTCGAATCTTCAATAATAGCAATTTTGCAGACCGACAGCACCCTCACCTTGAGTGGTGTGAGCTCGTGAACAGAACTCGAAAATGAAAAATCGAAAAATAAAAAGTGGAATATTTCATTACTTATGGGGGCTACATGGGTGATTTTGGTATCAAAATGTAGGTTTTCGAGGTCGCTCCATTCAATAAAAGATAATTCAGAGCCCTTACTATCACCGTTTAGATTTTGACCTGTAAAACGGTATTTTTCGAAAAATCGGAAATTTCAAACCGTCATAACTTCCGTCCCTCTCATCGCCGCCAAGAGTTATTTATATTATGTTGATCAGCATAGCCCCAAGTATTTCTGTGCAGAATATGAGCGATTTGAAAAATTTCAAATTTTTTGCGAAAAATGACAAAGGGGTATGACCCCCTAAAAACACCATATTTGTCAATAAAAAATATATTTGGGTTGGATCTCACTTTATTATTGAATCTGGAAGTTGTACTTCCTATTCGAATCTTCAATAATAGCTACTTTGCGGACCCAAAGCACCCTTATCTTGAGTGGTGTGAGCTCGTGAACAGAACTCGAAAATGAAAAATCGAAAAATAAAAAGTGGAATATTTCATTACTTATGGGGGCTACATGGGTGATTTTGGTATCAAAATGTAGGTTTTCGAGGTCGCTCCATTCAATTAAAGATAATTCAGAGCCCTAACTATCACCGTTTAGATTTTGACCTGTAAAACGGTATTTTTCGAAAAATCGGATATTTCAAACCGTCATAACTTCCGTCCCTCTCATCGCCGCCAAGAGTTATTTATATAATGTTGATCAGCATAGCCCCAAGTATCTCTGTGCAGAATATGAGCGATTTGAAAAATTTCAAATTTTTTGCGAAAAATGACAAAGGGGTATGACCCCCTAAAAACACCATATTTATCAATAAAAAATATATTTGGGGAGAATCTAACTATATTATTTAATCTGGAAGTTGTACTTCCAATTCGAATCTTCAAAAATAACAATTTTGCAGACCGACAGCACCCTCACCTTGAGTGGTGTGAGCTCGTGAACAGAACTCGAAAATGAAAAATCGAAAAATAAAAAGTGGAATATTTCATTACTTATGGGGGCTACATGGGTGATTTTGGTATCAAAATGTAGGTTTTCGAGGTCGCTCCATTCAATAAAAGATAATTCAGAGCCCTAACTATCACCGTTTAGATTTTGACCTGTAAAACGGTATTTTTCGAAAAATCGGAAATTTCAAACCGTCATAACTTCCGTCCCTCTCATCGCCGCCAAGAGTTATTTATATTATGTTGATCAGCATAGCCCCAAGTATCTCTGTGCAGAATATGAGCGATTCGAAAAATTTCAAATTTTTTGCGAAAAATGACAAAGGGGTATGACCCCCTAAAAACACCATATTTATCAATAAAAAATATATTTGGGGAGAATCTAACTATATTATTTAATCTGGAAGTTGTACTTCCAATTCGAATCTTCAATAATAGCAATTTTGCAGACCGACAGCACCCTCACCTTGAGTGGTGTGAGCTCGTGAACAGAACTCGAAAATGAAAAATCGAAAAATAAAAAGTGGAATATTTCATTACTTATGGGGGCTACATGGGTGATTTTGGTATCAAAATGTAGGTTTTCGAGGTCGCTCCATTCAATAAAAGATAATTCAGAGCCCTAACTATCACCGTTTAGATTTTGACCTGTAAAACGGTATTTTTCGAAAAATCGGAAATTTCAAACCGTCATAACTTCCGTCCCTCTCATCGCCGCCAAGAGTTATTTATATTATGTTGATCAGCATAGCCCCAAGTATCTCTGTGCAGAATATGAGCGATTTGAAAAATTTCAAATTTTTTGCGAAAAATGACAAAGGGGTATGACCCCCTAAAAACACCATATTTATCAATAAAAAATATATTTGGGGAGAATCTAACTATATTATTTAATCTGGAAGTTGTACTTCCAATTCGAATCTTCAAAAATAACAATTTTGCAGACCGACAGCACCCTCACCTTGAGTGGTGTGAGCTCGTGAACAGAACTCGAAAATGAAAAATCGAAAAATAAAAAGTGGAATATTTCATTACTTATGGGGGCTACATGGGTGATTTTGGTATCAAAATGTAGGTTTTCGAGGTCGCTCCATTCAATAAAAGATAATTCAGAGCCCTAACTATCACCGTTTAGATTTTGACCTGTAAAACGGTATTTTTCGAAAAATCGGAAATTTCAAACCGTCATAACTTCCGTCCCTCTCATCGCCGCCAAGAGTTATTTATATTATGTTGATCAGCATAGCCCCAAGTATCTCTGTGCAGAATATGAGCGATTTGAAAAATTTCAAATTTTTTGCGAAAAATGACAAAGGGGTATGACCCCCTAAAAACACCATATTTATCAATAAAAAATATATTTGGGGAGAATCTAACTATATTATTTAATCTGGAAGTTGTACTTCCAATTCGAATCTTCAATAATAGCAATTTTGCAGACCGACAGCACCCTCACCTTGAGTGGTGTGAGCTCGTGAACAGAACTCGAAAATGAAAAATCGAAAAATAAAAAGTGGAATATTTCATTACTTATGGTGGCTACATGGGTGATTTTGGTATCAAAATGTAGGTTTTCGAGGTCGCTCCATTCAATAAAAGATAATTCAGAGCCCTAACTATCACCGTTTAGATTTTGACCTGTAAAACGGTATTTTTCGAAAAATCGGAAATTTCAAACCGTCATAACTTCCGTCCCTCTCATCGCCGCCAAGAGTAATTTATATTATGTTGTTCAGCATAGCCCCAAGTATCTCTGTGCAGAACATGAGCGATTTGAAAAATTTCAAATTTTTTGCGAAAAATGACAAAGGGGTATGACCCCCTAAAAACACCATATTTATCAATAAAAAATATATTTGGGGAGAATCTAACTATATTATTTAATCTGGAAGTTGTACTTCCAATTCGAATCTTCAATAATAGCAATTTTGCAGACCGACAGCACCCTCACCTTGAGTGGTGTGAGCTCGTGAACAGAACTCGAAAATGAAAAATCGAAAAATAAAAAGTGTAATATTTCATTACTTATGGTGGCTACATGGGTGATTTTGGTATCAAAATGTAGGTTTTCGAGGTCGCTCCATTCAATAAAAGATAATTCAGAGCCCTAACTATCACCGTTTAGATTTTGACCTGTAAAACGGTATTTTTCGAAAAATCGGAAATTTCAAACCGTCATAACTTCCGTCCCTCTCATCGCCGCCAAGAGTTATTTATATTATGTTGATCAGCATAGCCCCAAGTATCTCTGTGCAGAATATGAGCGATTTGAAAAATTTCAAATTTTTTGCGAAAAATGACAAAGGGGTATGACCCCCTAAAAACACCATATTTGTCAATAAAAAATATATTTGGGTTGGATCTCACTTTATTATTGAATCTGGAAGTTGTACTTCCTATTCGAATCTTCAATAATAGCTACTTTGCGGACCCAAAGCACCCTTCTCTTGAGTGGTGTGAGCTCGTGAACAGAACTCGAAAATGAAAAATCGAAGAATGAAAAGTGGAATATTTCATTACCTATGGGGGCTACATGGGTGATTTTGGTATCAAAATGTAGGTTTTCGAGGTCGCTCCATTCAATAAAAGATAATTCAGAGCCCTAACTATCACCGTTTAGATCTTGACCTGTCAAACGGCATTTTTCTAAAAATCGGAAATTTCACACCGTCATAACTTCCGTCCCTCTCATCGCCGCCAAAAGTTATTTATATTTTGTTGATCAGCATAGCCCCAAGTATCTGTGTGCAGAATATGAGCGATTTGAAAAATTTCGAATTTTGGGTGAAAAATGACAAAGGGGTATGACCCCCTAAAAACACCATATTTATCAATAAAAAATATATTTGGGGAGAATCTAACTATATTATTTAATCTGGAAGTTGTACTTCCAATTCGAATCTTCAATAATAGCAATTTTGCAGACCGACAGCACCCTCACCTTGAGTGGTGTGAGCTCGTGAACAGAACTCGAAAATGAAAAATCGAAAAATAAAAAGTGGAATATTTCATTACTTATGGGGGCTACATGGGTGATTTTGGTATCAAAATGTAGGTTTTCGAGGTCGCTCCATTCAATAAAAGATAATTCAGAGCCCTAACTATCACCGTTTAGATTTTGACCTGTAAAACGGTATTTTTCGAAAAATCGGAAATTTCAAACCGTCATAACTTCCGTCCCTCTCATCGCCGCCAAGAGTTATTTATATTATGTTGATCAGCATAGCCCCAAGTATCTCTGTGCAGAATATGAGCGATTTGAAAAATTTCAAATTTTTTGCAAAAAATGACAAAGGGGTATGACCCCCTAAAAACACCATATTTGTCAATAAAAAATATATTTGGGTTGGATCTCACTTTATTATTGAATCTGGAAGTTGTACTTCCTATTCGAATCTTCAATAATAGCTACTTTGCGGACCCAAAGCACCCTTATCTTGAGTGGTGTGAGCTCGTGAACAGAACTCGAAAATGAAAAATCGAAAAATAAAAAGTGGAATATTTCATTACTTATGGGGGCTACATGGGTGATTTTGGTATCAAAATGTAGGTTTTCGAGGTCGCTCCATTCAATAAAAGATAATTCAGAGCCCTAACTATCACCGTTTAGATTTTGACCTGTAAAACGGTATTTTTCGAAAAATCGGAAATTTCAAACCGTCATAACTTCCGTCCCTCTCATCGCCGCCAAGAGTTATTTATATTATGTTGATCAGCATAGCCCCAAGTATCTCTGTGCAGAATATGAGCGATTTGAAAAATTTCAAATTTTTTGCGAAAAATGACAAAGGGGTATGACCCCCTAAAAACACCATATTTATCAATAAAAAATATATTTGGGGAGAATCTAACTATATTATTTAATCTGGAAGTTGTACTTCCAATTCGAATCTTCAATAATAGCAATTTTGCAGACCGACAGCACCCTCACCTTGAGTGGTGTGAGCTCGTGAACAGAACTCGAAAATGAAAAATCGAAAAATAAAAAGTGGAATATTTCATTACTTATGGGGGCTACATGGGTGATTTTGGTATCAAAATGTAGGTTTTCGAGGTCGCTCCATTCAATAAAAGATAATTCAGAGCCCTAACTATCACCGTTTAGATTTTGACCTGTAAAACGGTATTTTTCGAAAAATCGGAAATTTCAAACCGTCATAACTTCCGTCCCTCTCATCGCCGCCAAGAGTTATTTATATTATGTTGATCAGCATAGCCCCAAGTATCTCTGTGCAGAATATGAGCGATTTGAAAAATTTCAAATTTTTCGCGAAAAATGACAAAGGGGTATGACCCCCTAAAAACAACATATTTATCAATAAAAAATATATTTGGGGAGAATCTAACTATATTATTTAATCTGGAAGTTGTACTTCCAATTCGAATCTTCAATAATAGCAATTTTGCAGACCGACAGCACCCTCACCTTGAGTGGTGTGAGCTCGTGAACAGAACTCGAAAATGAAAAATCGAAAAATAAAAAGTGGAATATTTCATTACTTATGGGGGCTACATGGGTGATTTTGGTATCAAAATGTAGGTTTTCGAGGTCGCTCCATTCAATAAAAGATAATTCAGAGCCCTAACTATCACCGTTTAGATTTTGACCTGTAAAACGGTATTTTTCGAAAAATCGGAAATTTCAAACCGTCATAACTTCCGTCCCTCTCATCGCCGCCAAGAGTTATTTATATTATGTTGATCAGCATAGCCCCAAGTATCTCTGTGCAGAATATGAGCGATTTGAAAAATTTCAAATTTTTTGCGAAAAATGACAAAGGGGTATGACCCCCTAAAAACACCATATTTATCAATAAAAAATATATTTGGGGAGAATCTAACTATATTATTTAATCTGGAAGTTGTACTTCCAATTCGAATCTTCAATAATAGCAATTTTGCAGACCGACAGCACCCTCACCTTGAGTGGTGTGAGCTCGTGAACAGAACTCGAAAATGAAAAATCGAAAAATAAAAAGTGGAATATTTCATTACTTATGGGGGCTACATGGGTGATTTTGGTATCAAAATGTAGGTTTTCGAGGTCGCTCCATTCAATAAAAGATAATTCAGAGCCCTAACTATCACCGTTTAGATTTTGACCTGTAAAACGGTATTTTTCGAAAAATCGGAAATTTCAAACCGTCATAACTTCCGTCCCTCTCATCGCCGCCAAGAGTTATTTATATTATGTTGATCAGCATAGCCCCAAGTATCTCTGTGCAGAATATGAGCGATTTGAAAAATTTCAAATTTTTTGCGAAAAATGACAAAGGGGTATGACCCCCTAAAAACACCATATTTATCAATAAAAAATATATTTGGGGAGAATCTAACTATATTATTTAATCTGGAAGTTGTACTTCCAATTCGAATCTTCAATAATAGCAATTTTGCAGACCGACAGCACCCTCACCTTGAGTGGTGTGAGCTCGTGAACAGAACTCGAAAATGAAAAATCGAAAAATAAAAAGTGGAATATTTCATTACTTATGGGGGCTACATGGGTGATTTTGGTATCAAAATGTAGGTTTTCGAGGTCGCTCCATTCAATAAAAGATAATTCAGAGCCCTAACTATCACCGTTTAGATTTTGACCTGTAAAACGGTATTTTTCGAAAAATCGGAAATTTCAAACCGTCATAACTTCCGTCCCTCTCATCGCCGCCAAGAGTTATTTATATTATGTTGATCAGCATAGCCCCAAGTATCTCTGTGCAGAATATGAGCGATTTGAAAAATTTCAAATTTTTTGCGAAAAATGACAAAGGGGTATGACCCCCTAAAAACACCATATTTATCAATAAAAAATATATTTGGGGAGAATCTAACTATATTATTTAATCTGGAAGTTGTACTTCCAATTCGAATCTTCAATAATAGCAATTTTGCAGACCGACAGCACCCTCACCTTGAGTGGTGTGAGCTCGTGAACAGAACTCGAAAATGAAAAATCGAAAAATAAAAAGTGGAATATTTCATTACTTATGGGGGCTACATGGGTGATTTTGGTATCAAAATGTAGGTTTTCGAGGTCGCTCCATTCAATAAAAGATAATTCAGAGCCCTAACTATCACCGTTTAGATTTTGACCTGTAAAACGGTATTTTTCGAAAAATCGGAAATTTCAAACCGTCATAACTTCCGTCCCTCTCATCGCCGCCAAGAGTTATTTATATTATGTTGATCAGCATAGCCCCAAGTATCTCTGTGCAGAATATGAGCGATTTGAAAAATTTCAAATTTTTTGCGAAAAATGACAAAGGGGTATGACCCCCTAAAAACACCATATTTATCAATAAAAAATATATTTGGGGAGAATCTAACTATATTATTTAATCTGGAAGTTGTACTTCCAATTCGAATCTTCAATAATAGCAATTTTGCAGACCGACAGCACCCTCACCTTGAGTGGTGTGAGCTCGTGAACAGAACTCGAAAATGAAAAATCGAAAAATAAAAAGTGGAATATTTCATTACTTATGGGGGCTACATGGGTGATTTTGGTATCAAAATGTAGGTTTTCGAGGTCGCTCCATTCAATAAAAGATAATTCAGAGCCCTAACTATCACCGTTTAGATTTTGACCTGTAAAACGGTATTTTTCGAAAAATCGGAAATTTCAAACCGTCATAACTTCCGTCCCTCTCATCGCCGCCAAGAGTTATTTATATTATGTTGATCAGCATAGCCCCAAGTATCTCTGTGCAGAATATGAGCGATTTGAAAAATTTCAAATTTTTTGCGAAAAATGACAAAGGGGTATGACCCCCTAAAAACACCATATTTATCAATAAAAAATATATTTGGGGAGAATCTAACTATATTATTTAATCTGGAAGTTGTACTTCCAATTCGAATCTTCAATAATAGCAATTTTGCAGACCGACAGCACCCTCACCTTGAGTGGTGTGAGCTCGTGAACAGAACTCGAAAATGAAAAATCGAAAAATAAAAAGTGGAATATTTCATTACTTATGGGGGCTACATGGGTGATTTTGGTATCAAAATGTAGGTTTTCGAGGTCGCTCCATTCAATAAAAGATAATTCAGAGCCCTAACTATCACCGTTTAGATTTTGACCTGTAAAACGGTATTTTTCGAAAAATCGGAAATTTCAAACCGTCATAACTTCCGTCCCTCTCATCGCCGCCAAGAGTTATTTATATTATGTTGATCAGCATAGCCCCAAGTATCTCTGTGCAGAATATGAGCGATTTGAAAAATTTCAAATTTTTTGCGAAAAATGACAAAGGGGTATGACCCCCTAAAAACACCATATTTATCAATAAAAAATATATTTGGGGAGAATCTAACTATATTATTTAATCTGGAAGTTGTACTTCCAATTCGAATCTGCAATAATAGCAATTTTGCAGACCGACAGCACCCTCACCTTGAGTGGTGTGAGCTCGTGAACAGAACTCGAAAATGAAAAATCGAAAAATAAAAAGTGGAATATCAGTTGGTATCAAAATGTAGGTTTTCGAGGTCGCTCCATTCAATAAAAGATAATTCAGAGCCCTAACTATCACCGTTTAGATTTTGACCTGTAAAACGGTATTTTTCGAAAAATCGGAAATTTCAAACCGTCATAACTTCCGTCCCTCTCATCGCCGCCAAGAGTTATTTATATTATGTTGATCAGCATAGCCCCAAGTATCTCTGTGCAGAATATGAGCGATTTGAAAAATTTCAAATTTTTTGCGAAAAATGACAAAGGGGTATGACCCCCTAAAAACACCATATTTATCAATAAAAAATATATTTGGGGAGAATCTAACAATATTATTTAATCTGGAAGTTGTACTTCCAATTCGAATCTTCAATAATAGCAATTTTGCAGACCGACAGCACCCTCACCTTGAGTGGTGTGAGCTCGTGAACAGAACTCGAAAATGAAAAATCGAAAAATAAAAAGTGGAATATTTATCAATAAAAAATATATTTGGGGAGAATCTAACTATATTATTTAATCTGGAAGTTGTACTTCCAATTCGAATCTTCAATAATAGCAATTTTGCAGACCGACAGCACCCTCACCTTGAGTGGTGTGAGCTCGTGAACAGAACTCGAAAATGAAAAATCGAAAAATAAAAAGTGGAATATTTCATTACTTATGGGGGCTACATGGGTGATTTTGGTATCAAAATGTAGGTTTTCGAGGTCGCTCCATTCAATAAAAGATAATTCAGAGCCCTAACTATCACCGTTTAGATTTTGACCTGTAAAACGGTATTTTTCGAAAAATCGGAAATTTCAAACCGTCATAACTTCCGTCCCTCTCATCGCCGCCAAGAGTTATTTATATTATGTTGATCAGCATAGCCCCAAGTATCTCTGTGCAGAATATGAGCGATTTGAAAAATTTCAAATTTTTTGCGAAAAATGACAAAGGGGTATGACCCCCTAAAAACACCATATTTATCAATAAAAAATATATTTGGGGAGAATCTAACTATATTATTTAATCTGGAAGTTGTACTTCCAATTCGAATCTTCAATAATAGCAATTTTGCAGACCGACAGCACCCTCACCTTGAGTGGTGTGAGCTCGTGAACAGAACTCGAAAATGAAAAATCGAAAAATAAAAAGTGGAATATTTCATTACTTATGGGGGCTACATGGGTGATTTTGGTATCAAAATGTAGGTTTTCGAGGTCGCTCCATTCAATAAAAGATAATTCAGAGCCCTAACTATCACCGTTTAGATTTTGACCTGTAAAACGGTATTTTTCGAAAAATCGGAAATTTCAAACCGTCATAACTTCCGTCCCTCTCATCGCCGCCAAGAGTTATTTATATTATGTTGATCAGCATAGCCCCAAGTATCTCTGTGCAGAATATGAGCGATTTGAAAAATTTCAAATTTTTTGCGAAAAATGACAAAGGGGTATGACCCCCTAAAAACACCATATTTATCAATAAAAAATATATTTGGGGAGAATCTAACTATATTATTTAATCTGGAAGTTGTACTTCCAATTCGAATCTTCAATAATAGCAATTTTGCAGACCGACAGCACCCTCACCTTGAGTGGTGTGAGCTCGTGAACAGAACTCGAAAATGAAAAATCGAAAAATAAAAAGTGGAATATTTCATTACTTATGGGGGCTACATGGGTGATTTTGGTATCAAAATGTAGGTTTTCGAGGTCGCTCCATTCAATAAAAGATAATTCAGAGCCCTAACTATCACCGTTTAGATTTTGACCTGTAAAACGGTATTTTTCGAAAAATCGGAAATTTCAAACCGTCATAACTTCCGTCCCTCTCATCGCCGCCAAGAGTTATTTATATTATGTTGATCAGCATAGCCCCAAGTATCTCTGTGCAGAATATGAGCGATTTGAAAAATTTCAAATTTTTTGCGAAAAATGACAAAGGGGTATGACCCCCTAAAAACACCATATTTATCAATAAAAAATATATTTGGGGAGAATCTAACTATATTATTTAATCTGGAAGTTGTACTTCCAATTCGAATCTGCAATAATAGCAATTTTGCAGACCGACAGCACCCTCACCTTGAGTGGTGTGAGCTCGTGAACAGAACTCGAAAATGAAAAATCGAAAAATAAAAAGTGGAATATCAGTTGGTATCAAAATGTAGGTTTTCGAGGTCGCTCCATTCAATAAAAGATAATTCAGAGCCCTAACTATCACCGTTTAGATTTTGACCTGTAAAACGGTATTTTTCGAAAAATCGGAAATTTCAAACCGTCATAACTTCCGTCCCTCTCATCGCCGCCAAGAGTTATTTATATTATGTTGATCAGCATAGCCCCAAGTATCTCTGTGCAGAATATGAGCGATTTGAAAAATTTCAAATTTTTTGCGAAAAATGACAAAGGGGTATGACCCCCTAAAAACACCATATTTATCAATAAAAAATATATTTGGGGAGAATCTAACAATATTATTTAATCTGGAAGTTGTACTTCCAATTCGAATCTTCAATAATAGCAATTTTGCAGACCGACAGCACCCTCACCTTGAGTGGTGTGAGCTCGTGAACAGAACTCGAAAATGAAAAATCGAAAAATAAAAAGTGGAATATTTATCAATAAAAAATATATTTGGGGAGAATCTAACTATATTATTTAATCTGGAAGTTGTACTTCCAATTCGAATCTTCAATAATAGCAATTTTGCAGACCGACAGCACCCTCACCTTGAGTGGTGTGAGCTCGTGAACAGAACTCGAAAATGAAAAATCGAAAAATAAAAAGTGGAATATTTCATTACTTATGGGGGCTACATGGGTGATTTTGGTATCAAAATGTAGGTTTTCGAGGTCGCTCCATTCAATAAAAGATAATTCAGAGCCCTAACTATCACCGTTTAGATTTTGACCTGTAAAACGGTATTTTTCGAAAAATCGGAAATTTCAAACCGTCATAACTTCCGTCCCTCTCATCGCCGCCAAGAGTTATTTATATTATGTTGATCAGCATAGCCCCAAGTATCTCTGTGCAGAATATGAGCGATTTGAAAAATTTCAAATTTTTTGCGAAAAATGACAAAGGGGTATGACCCCCTAAAAACACCATATTTATCAATAAAAAATATATTTGGGGAGAATCTAACTATATTATTTAATCTGGAAGTTGTACTTCCAATTCGAATCTTCAATAATAGCAATTTTGCAGACCGACAGCACCCTCACCTTGAGTGGTGTGAGCTCGTGAACAGAACTCGAAAATGAAAAATCGAAAAATAAAAAGTGGAATATCAGTTGGTATCAAAATGTAGGTTTTCGAGGTCGCTCCATTCAATAAAAGATAATTCAGAGCCCTAACTATCACCGTTTAGATTTTGACCTGTAAAACGGTATTTTTCGAAAAATCGGAAATTTCAAACCGTCATAACTTCCGTCCCTCTCATCGCCGCCAAGAGTTATTTATATTATGTTGATCAGCATAGCCCCAAGTATCTCTGTGCAGAATATGAGCGATTTGAAAAATTTCAAATTTTTTGCGAAAAATGACAAAGGGGTATGACCCCCTAAAAACACCATATTTATCAATAAAAAATATATTTGGGGAGAATCTAACAATATTATTTAATCTGGAAGTTGTACTTCCAATTCGAATCTTCAATAATAGCAATTTTGCAGACCGACAGCACCCTCACCTTGAGTGGTGTGAGCTCGTGAACAGAACTCGAAAATGAAAAATCGAAAAATAAAAAGTGGAATATTTATCAATAAAAAATATATTTGGGGAGAATCTAACTATATTATTTAATCTGGAAGTTGTACTTCCAATTCGAATCTTCAATAATAGCAATTTTGCAGACCGACAGCACCCTCACCTTGAGTGGTGTGAGCTCGTGAACAGAACTCGAAAATGAAAAATCGAAAAATAAAAAGTGGAATATTTCATTACTTATGGGGGCTACATGGGTGATTTTGGTATCAAAATGTAGGTTTTCGAGGTCGCTCCATTCAATAAAAGATAATTCAGAGCCCTAACTATCACCGTTTAGATTTTGACCTGTAAAACGGTATTTTTCGAAAAATCGGAAATTTCAAACCGTCATAACTTCCGTCCCTCTCATCGCCGCCAAGAGTTATTTATATTATGTTGATCAGCATAGCCCCAAGTATCTCTGTGCAGAATATGAGCGATTTGAAAAATTTCAAATTTTTTGCGAAAAATGACAAAGGGGTATGACCCCCTAAAAACACCATATTTATCAATAAAAAATATATTTGGGGAGAATCTAACTATATTATTTAATCTGGAAGTTGTACTTCCAATTCGAATCTTCAATAATAGCAATTTTGCAGACCGACAGCACCCTCACCTTGAGTGGTGTGAGCTCGTGAACAGAACTCGAAAATGAAAAATCGAAAAATAAAAAGTGGAATATCAGTTGGTATCAAAATGTAGGTTTTCGAGGTCGCTCCATTCAATAAAAGATAATTCAGAGCCCTAACTATCACCGTTTAGATTTTGACCTGTAAAACGGTATTTTTCGAAAAATCGGAAATTTCAAACCGTCATAACTTCCGTCCCTCTCATCGCCGCCAAGAGTTATTTATATTATGTTGATCAGCATAGCCCCAAGTATCTCTGTGCAGAATATGAGCGATTTGAAAAATTTCAAATTTTTTGCGAAAAATGACAAAGGGGTATGACCCCCTAAAAACACCATATTTATCAATAAAAAATATATTTGGGGAGAATCTAACAATATTATTTAATCTGGAAGTTGTACTTCCAATTCGAATCTTCAATAATAGCAATTTTGCAGACCGACAGCACCCTCACCTTGAGTGGTGTGAGCTCGTGAACAGAACTCGAAAATGAAAAATCGAAAAATAAAAAGTGGAATATTTATCAATAAAAAATATATTTGGGGAGAATCTAACTATATTATTTAATCTGGAAGTTGTACTTCCAATTCGAATCTTCAATAATAGCAATTTTGCAGACCGACAGCACCCTCACCTTGAGTGGTGTGAGCTCGTGAACAGAACTCGAAAATGAAAAATCGAAAAATAAAAAGTGGAATATTTCATTACTTATGGGGGCTACATGGGTGATTTTGGTATCAAAATGTAGGTTTTCGAGGTCGCTTCATTCAATAAAAGATAATTCAGAGCCCTAACTATCACCGTTTAGATTTTGACCTGTAAAACGGTATTTTTCGAAAAATCGGAAATTTCAAACCGTCATAACTTCCGTCCCTCTCATCGCCGCCAAGAGTTATTTATATTATGTTGATCAGCATAGCCCCAAGTATCTCTGTGCAGAATATGAGCGATTTGAAAAATTTCAAATTTTTTGCGAAAAATGACAAAGGGGTATGACCCCCTAAAAACACCATATTTATCAATAAAAAATATATTTGGGGAGAATCTAACTATATTATTTAATCTGGAAGTTGTACTTCCAATTCGAATCTTCAATAATAGCAATTTTGCAGACCGACAGCACCCTCACCTTGAGTGGTGTGAGCTCGTGAACAGAACTCGAAAATGAAAAATCGAAAAATAAAAAGTGGAATATTTCATTACTTATGGGGGCTACATGGGTGATTTTGGTATCAAAATGTAGGTTTTCGAGGTCGCTCCATTCAATAAAAGATAATTCAGAGCCCTAACTATCACCGTTTAGATTTTGACCTGTAAAACGGTATTTTTCGAAAAATCGGAAATTTCAAACCGTCATAACTTCCGTCCCTCTCATCGCCGCCAAGAGTTATTTATATTATGTTGATCAGCATAGCCCCAAGTATCTCTGTGCAGAATATGAGCGATTTGAAAAATTTCAAATTTTTTGCGAAAAATGACAAAGGGGTATGACCCCCTAAAAACACCATATTTATCAATAAAAAATATATTTGGGGAGAATCTAACTATATTATTTAATCTGGAAGTTGTACTTCCAATTCGAATCTTCAATAATAGCAATTTTGCAGACCGACAGCACCCTCACCTTGAGTGGTGTGAGCTCGTGAACAGAACTCGAAAATGAAAAATCGAAAAATAAAAAGTGGAATATCAGTTGGTATCAAAATGTAGGTTTTCGAGGTCGCTCCATTCAATAAAAGATAATTCAGAGCCCTAACTATCACCGTTTAGATTTTGACCTGTAAAACGGTATTTTTCGAAAAATCGGAAATTTCAAACCGTCATAACTTCCGTCCCTCTCATCGCCGCCAAGAGTTATTTATATTATGTTGATCAGCATAGCCCCAAGTATCTCTGTGCAGAATATGAGCGATTTGAAAAATTTCAAATTTTTTGCGAAAAATGACAAAGGGGTATGACCCCCTAAAAACACCATATTTATCAATAAAAAATATATTTGGGGAGAATCTAACAATATTATTTAATCTGGAAGTTGTACTTCCAATTCGAATCTTCAATAATAGCAATTTTGCAGACCGACAGCACCCTCACCTTGAGTGGTGTGAGCTCGTGAACAGAACTCGAAAATGAAAAATCGAAAAATAAAAAGTGGAATATTTCATTACTTATGGGGGCTACATGGGTGATTTTGGTATCAAAATGTAGGTTTTCGAGGTCGCTCCATTCAATAAAAGATAATTCAGAGCCCTAACTATCACCGTTTAGATTTTGACCTGTAAAACGGTATTTTTCGAAAAATCGGAAATTTCAAACCGTCATAACTTCCGTCCCTCTCATCGCCGCCAAGAGTTATTTATATTATGTTGATCAGCATAGCCCCAAGTATCTCTGTGCAGAATATGAGCGATTTGAAAAATTTCAAATTTTTTGCGAAAAATGACAAAGGGGTATGACCCCCTAAAAACACCATATTTATCAATAAAAAATATATTTGGGGAGAATCTAACTATATTATTTAATCTGGAAGTTGTACTTCCAATTCGAATCTTCAATAATAGCAATTTTGCAGACCGACAGCACCCTCACCTTGAGTGGTGTGAGCTCGTGAACAGAACTCGAAAATGAAAAATCGAAAAATAAAAAGTGGAATATTTCATTACTTATGGGGGCTACATGGGTGATTTTGGTATCAAAATGTAGGTTTTCGAGGTCGCTCCATTCAATAAAAGATAATTCAGAGCCCTAACTATCACCGTTTAGATTTTGACCTGTAAAACGGTATTTTTCGAAAAATCGGAAATTTCAAACCGTCATAACTTCCGTCCCTCTCATCGCCGCCAAGAGTTATTTATATTATGTTGATCAGCATAGCCCCAAGTATCTCTGTGCAGAATATGAGCGATTTGAAAAATTTCAAATTTTTTGCGAAAAATGACAAAGGGGTATGACCCCCTAAAAACACCATATTTATCAATAAAAAATATATTTGGGGAGAATCTAACTATATTATTTAATCTGGAAGTTGTACTTCCAATTCGAATCTTCAATAATAGCAATTTTGCAGACCGACAGCACCCTCACCTTGAGTGGTGTGAGCTCGTGAACAGAACTCGAAAATGAAAAATCGAAAAATAAAAAGTGGAATATTTCATTACTTATGGGGGCTACATGGGTGATTTTGGTATCAAAATGTAGGTTTTCGAGGTCGCTCCATTCAATAAAAGATAATTCAGAGCCCTAACTATCACCGTTTAGATTTTGACCTGTAAAACGGTATTTTTCGAAAAATCGGAAATTTCAAACCGTCATAACTTCCGTCCCTCTCATCGCCGCCAAGAGTTATTTATATTATGTTGATCAGCATAGCCCCAAGTATCTCTGTGCAGAATATGAGCGATTTGAAAAATTTCAAATTTTTTGCGAAAAATGACAAAGGGGTATGACCCCCTAAAAACACCATATTTATCAATAAAAAATATATTTGGGGAGAATCTAACAATATTATTTAATCTGGAAGTTGTACTTCCAATTCGAATCTTCAATAATAGCAATTTTGCGGACCCAAAGCACCCTTATCTTGAGTGGTGTGAGCTCGTGAACAGAACTCGAAAATGAAAAATCGAAAAATAAAAAGTGGAATATTTCATTACTTATGGGGGCTACATGGGTGATTTTGATATCGAAATGGAGGTTTTCGAGGTCGCTCCATTCAATAAAAGATAATTCAGAGCCCTAACTATCACCGTTTAGATTTTGACCTGTAAAACGGTATTTTTCGAAAAATCGGAAATTTCAAACCGTCATAACTTCCGTCCCTCTCATCGCCGCCAAGAGTTATCTATATTATGTTGATCAGCATAGCCCCAAGTATCTCTGTGCAGAATATGAGCGATTTGAAAAATTTCAAATTTTTTGCGAAAAATGACAAAGGGGTATGACCCCCTAAAAACACCATATTTATCAATAAAAAATATATTTGGGGAGAATCTAACAATATTATTTAATCTGGAAGTTGTACTTCCAATTCGAATCTTCAATAATAGCAATTTTGCAGACCGACAGCACCCTCACCTTGAGTGGTGTGAGCTCGTGAACAGAACTCGAAAATGAAAAATCGAAAAATAAAAAGTGGAATATCAGTTGGTATCAAAATGTAGGTTTTCGAGGTCGCTCCATTCAATAAAAGATAATTCAGAGCCCTAACTATCACCGTTTAGATTTTGACCTGTAAAACGGTATTTTTCGAAAAATCGGAAATTTCAAACCGTCATAACTTCCGTCCCTCTCATCGCCGCCAAGAGTTATTTATATTATGTTGATCAGCATAGCCCCAAGTATCTCTGTGCAGAATATGAGCGATTTGAAAAATTTCAAATTTTTTGCGAAAAATGACAAAGGGGTATGACCCCCTAAAAACACCATATTTATCAATAAAAAATATACTTGGGGAGAATCTAACTATATTATTTAATCTGGAAGTTGTACTTCCAATTCGAATCTTCAATAATAGCAATTTTGCAGACCGACAGCACCCTCACCTTGAGTGGTGTGAGCTCGTGAACAGAACTCGAAAATGAAAAATCGAAAAATAAAAAGTGGAATATTTCATTACTTATGGGGGCTACATGGGTGATTTTGGTATCAAAATGTAGGTTTTCGAGGTCGCTCCATTCAATAAAAGATAATTCAGAGCCCTAACTATCACCGTTTAGATTTTGACCTGTAAAACGGTATTTTTCGAAAAATCGGAAATTTCAAACCGTCATAACTTCCGTCCCTCTCATCGCCGCCAAGAGTTATTTATATTATGTTGATCAGCATAGCCCCAAGTATCTCTGTGCAGAATATGAGCGATTTGAAAAATTTCAAATTTTTTGCGAAAAATGACAAAGGGGTATGACCCCCTAAAAACACCATATTTATCAATAAAAAATATATTTGGGGAGAATCTAACTATATTATTTAATCTGGAAGTTGTACTTCCAATTCGAATCTTCAATAATAGCAATTTTGCAGACCGACAGCACCCTCACCTTGAGTGGTGTGAGCTCGTGAACAGAACTCGAAAATGAAAAATCGAAAAATAAAAAGTGGAATATTTCATTACTTATGGGGGCTACATGGGTGATTTTGGTATCAAAATGTAGGTTTTCGAGGTCGCTCCATTCAATAAAAGATAATTCAGAGCCCTAACTATCACCGTTTAGATTTTGACCTGTAAAACGGTATTTTTCGAAAAATCGGAAATTTCAAACCGTCATAACTTCCGTCCCTCTCATCGCCGCCAAGAGTTATTTATATTATGTTGATCAGCATAGCCCCAAGTATCTCTGTGCAGAATATGAGCGATTTGAAAAATTTCAAATTTTTTGCGAAAAATGACAAAGGGGTATGACCCCCTAAAAACACCATATTTATCAATAAAAAATATATTTGGGGAGAATCTAACAATATTATTTAATCTGGAAGTTGTACTTCCAATTCGAATCTTCAATAATAGCAATTTTGCAGACCGACAGCACCCTCACCTTGAGTGGTGTGAGCTCGTGAACAGAACTCGAAAATGAAAAATCGAAAAATAAAAAGTGGAATATTTCATTACTTATGGGGGCTACATGGGTGATTTTGGTATCAAAATGTAGGTTTTCGAGGTCGCTCCATTCAATAAAAGATAATTCAGAGCCCTAACTATCACCGTTTAGATTTTGACCTGTAAAACGGTATTTTTCGAAAAATCGGAAATTTCAAACCGTCATAACTTCCGTCCCTCTCATCGCCGCCAAGAGTTATCTATATTATGTTGATCAGCATAGCCCCAAGTATCTCTGTGCAGAATATGAGCGATTTGAAAAATTTCAAATTTTTTGCGAAAAATGACAAAGGGGTATGACCCCCTAAAAACACCATATTTATCAATAAAAAATATATTTGGGGAGAATCTAACTATATTATTTAATCTGGAAGTTGTACTTCCAATTCGAATCTTCAATAATAGCAATTTTGCAGACCGACAGCACCCTCACCTTGAGTGGTGTGAGCTCGTGAACAGAACTCGAAAATGAAAAATCGAAAAATAAAAAGTGGAATATTTCATTACTTATGGGGGCTACATGGGTGATTTTGGTATCAAAATGTAGGTTTTCGAGGTCGCTCCATTCAATAAAAGATAATTCAGAGCCCTAGCTATCACCGTTTAGATTTTGACCTGTAAAACGGTATTTTTCGAAAAATCGGAAATTTCAAACCGTCATAACTTCCGTCCCTCTCATCGCCGCCAAGAGTTATTTATATTATGTTGATCAGCATAGCCCCAAGTATCTCTGTGCAGAATATGAGCGATTTGAAAAATTTCAAATTTTTTGCGAAAAATGACAAAGGGGTATGACCCCCTAAAAACACCATATTTATCAATTAAAAATATATTTGGGGAGAATCTAACTATATTATTTAATCTGGAAGTTGTACTTCCAATTCGAATCTTCAATAATAGCAATTTTGCAGACCGACAGCACCCTCACCTTGAGTGGTGTGAGCTCGTGAACAGAACTCGAAAATGAAAAATCGAAAAATAAAAAGTGGAATATTTCATTACTTATGGGGGCTACATGGGTGATTTTGGTATCAAAATGTAGGTTTTCGAGGTCGCTCCATTCAATAAAAGATAATTCAGAGCCCTAACTATCACCGTTTAGATTTTGACCTGTAAAACGGTATTTTTCGAAAAATCGGAAATTTCAAACCGTCATAACTTCCGTCCCTCTCATCGCCGCCAAGAGTTATTTATATTATGTTGATCAGCATAGCCCCAAGTATCTCTGTGCAGAATATGAGAAATTTCAAATTTTTTGCGAAAAATGACCCCCTAAAAACACCATATTTATCAATAAAAAATATATTTGGGGAGAATCTAACAATATTATTTAATCTGGAAGTTGTACTTCCAATTCGAATCTTCAATAATAGCAATTTTGCAGACCGACAGCACCCTCACCTTGAGTGGTGTGAGCTCGTGAACAGAACTCGAAAATGAAAAATCGAAAAATAAAAAGTGGAATATTTCATTACTTATGGGGGCTACATGGGTGATTTTGGTATCAAAATGTAGGTTTTCGAGGTCGCTCCATTCAATAAAAGATAATTCAGAGCCCTAACTATCACCGTTTAGATTTTGACCTGTAAAACGGTATTTTTCGAAAAATCGGAAATTTCAAACCGTCATAACTTCCGTCCCTCTCATCGCCGCCAAGAGTTATTTATATTATGTTGATCAGCATAGCCCCAAGTATCTCTGTGCAGAATATGAGCGATTTGAAAAATTTCAAATTTTTTGCGAAAAATGACAAAGGGGTATGACCCCCTAAAAACACCATATTTATCAATTAAAAATATATTTGGGGAGAATCTAACTATATTATTTAATCTGGAAGTTGTACTTCCAATTCGAATCTTCAATAATAGCAATTTTGCAGACCGACAGCACCCTCACCTTGAGTGGTGTGAGCTCGTGAACAGAACTCGAAAATGAAAAATCGAAAAATAAAAAGTGGAATATTTCATTACTTATGGGGGCTACATGGGTGATTTTGGTATCAAAATGTAGGTTTTCGAGGTCGCTCCATTCAATAAAAGATAATTCAGAGCCCTAACTATCACCGTTTAGATTTTGACCTGTAAAACGGTATTTTTCGAAAAATCGGAAATTTCAAACCGTCATAACTTCCGTCCCTCTCATCGCCGCCAAGAGTTATTTATATTATGTTGATCAGCATAGCCCCAAGTATCTCTGTGCAGAATATGAGCGATTTGAAAAATTTCAAATTTTTTGCGAAAAATGACAAAGGGGTATGACCCCCTAAAAACACCATATTTATCAATTAAAAATATATTTGGGGAGAATCTAACTATATTATTTAATCTGGAAGTTGTACTTCCAATTCGAATCTTCAATAATAGCAATTTTGCAGACCGACAGCACCCTCACCTTGAGTGGTGTGAGCTCGTGAACAGAACTCGAAAATGAAAAATCGAAAAATAAAAAGTGGAATATTTCATTACTTATGGGGGCTACATGGGTGATTTTGGTATCAAAATGTAGGTTTTCGAGGTCGCTCCATTCAATAAAAGATAATTCAGAGCCCTAACTATCACCGTTTAGATTTTGACCTGTAAAACGGTATTTTTCGAAAAATCGGAAATTTCAAACCGTCATAACTTCCGTCCCTCTCATCGCCGCCAAGAGTTATTTATATTATGTTGATCAGCATAGCCCCAAGTATCTCTGTGCAGAATATGAGCGATTTGAAAAATTTCAAATTTTTTGCGAAAAATGACAAAGGGGTATGACCCCCTAAAAACACCATATTTATCAATTAAAAATATATTTGGGGAGAATCTAACTATATTATTTAATCTGGAAGTTGTACTTCCAATTCGAATCTTCAATAATAGCAATTTTGCAGACCGACAGCACCCTCACCTTGAGTGGTGTGAGCTCGTGAACAGAACTCGAAAATGAAAAATCGAAAAATAAAAAGTGGAATATTTCATTACTTATGGGGGCTACATGGGTGATTTTGGTATCAAAATGTAGGTTTTCGAGGTCGCTCCATTCAATAAAAGATAATTCAGAGCCCTAACTATCACCGTTTAGATTTTGACCTGTAAAACGGTATTTTTCGAAAAATCGGAAATTTCAAACCGTCATAACTTCCGTCCCTCTCATCGCCGCCAAGAGTTATTTATATTATGTTGATCAGCATAGCCCCAAGTATCTCTGTGCAGAATATGAGCGATTTGAAAAATTTCAAATTTTTTGCGAAAAATGACAAAGGGGTATGACCCCCTAAAAACACCATATTTATCAATAAAAAATATATTTGGGGAGAATCTAACTATATTATTTAATCTGGAAGTTGTACTTCCAATTCGAATCTTCAATAATAGCAATTTTGCAGACCGACAGCACCCTCACCTTGAGTGGTGTGAGCTCGTGAACAGAACTCGAAAATGAAAAATCGAAAAATAAAAAGTGGAATATTTCATTACTTATGGGGGCTACATGGGTGATTTTGGTATCAAAATGTAGGTTTTCGAGGTCGCTCCATCCAATAAAAGATAATTCAGAGCCCTAACTATCACCGTTTAGATTTTGACCTGTAAAACGGTATTTTTCGAAAAATCGGAAATTTCAAACCGTCATAACTTCCGTCCCTCTCATCGCCGCCAAGAGTTATTTATATTATGTTGATCAGCATAGCCCCAAGTATCTCTGTGCAGAATATGAGCGATTTGAAAAATTTCAAATTTTTTGCGAAAAATGACAAAGGGGTATGACCCCCTAAAAACACCATATTTGTCAATAAAAAATATATTTGGGTTGGATCTCACTTTATTATTGAATCTGGAAGTTGTACTTCCTATTCGAATCTTCAATAATAGCTACTTTGCGGACCCAAAGCACCCTTATCTTGAGTGGTGTGAGCTCGTGAACAGAACTCGAAAATGAAAAATCGAAAAATAAAAAGTGGAATATTTCATTACTTATGGGGGCTACATGGGTGATTTTGGTATCAAAATGTAGGTTTTCGAGGTCGCTCCATTCAATAAAAGATAATTCAGAGCCCTTACTATCACCGTTTAGATTTTGACCTGTAAAACGGTATTTTTCGAAAAATCGGAAATTTCAAACCGTCATAACTTCCGTCCCTCTCATCGCCGCCAAGAGTTATTTATATTATGTTGATCAGCATAGCCCCAAGTATCTCTGTGCAGAATATGAGCGATTTGAAAAATTTCAAATTTTTTGCGAAAAATGACAAAGGGGTATGACCCCCTAAAAACACCTTATTTATCAATAAAAAATATATTTGGGGAGAATCTAACTATATTATTTAATCTGGAAGTTGTACTTCCAATTCGAATCTTCAATAATAGCAATTTTGCAGACCGACAGCACCCTCACCTTGAGTGGTGTGAGCTCGTGAACAGAACTCGAAAATGAAAAATCGAAAAATAAAAAGTGGAATATTTCATTACTTATGGGGGCTACATGGGTGATTTTGGTATCAAAATGTAGGTTTTCGAGGTCGCTCCATTCAATAAAAGATAATTCAGAGCCCTAACTATCACCGTTTAGATTTTGACCTGTAAAACGGTATTTTTCGAAAAATCGGAAATTTCAAACCGTCATAACTTCCGTCCCTCTCATCGCCGCCAAGAGTTATTTATATTATGTTGATCAGCATAGCCCCAAGTATCTCTGTGCAGAATATGAGCGATTTGAAAAATTTCAAATTTTTTGCGAAAAATGACAAAGGGGTATGACCCCCTAAAAACACCATATTTGTCAATAAAAAATATATTTGGGTTGGATCTCACTTTATTATTGAATCTGGAAGTTGTACTTCCTATTCGAATCTTCAATAATAGCTACTTTGCGGACCCAAAGCACCCTTATCTTGAGTGGTGTGAGCTCGTGAACAGAACTCGAAAATGAAAAATCGAAAAATAAAAAGTGGAATATTTCATTACTTATGGGGGCTACATGGGTGATTTTGGTATCAAAATGTAGGTTTTCGAGGTCGCTCCATTCAATAAAAGATAATTCAGAGCCCTAACTATCACCGTTTAGATTTTGACCTGTAAAACGGTATTTTTCGAAAAATCGGAAATTTCAAACCGTCATAACTTCCGTCCCTCTCATCGCCGCCAAGAGTTATTTATATTATGTTGATCAGCATAGCCCCAAGTATCTCTGTGCAGAATATGAGCGATTTGAAAAATTTCAAATTTTTTGCGAAAAATGACAAAGGGGTATGACCCCCTAAAAACACCTTATTTATCAATAAAAAATATATTTGGGGAGAATCTAACTATATTATTTAATCTGGAAGTTGTACTTCCAATTCGAATCTTCAATAATAGCAATTTTGCAGACCGACAGCACCCTCACCTTGAGTGGTGTGAGCTCGTGAACAGAACTCGAAAATGAAAAATCGAAAAATAAAAAGTGGAATATTTCATTACTTATGGGGGCTACATGGGTGATTTTGGTATCAAAATGTAGGTTTTCGAGGTCGCTCCATTCAATAAAAGATAATTCAGAGCCCTAATTATCACCGTTTAGATTTTGACCTGTAAAACGGTATTTTTCGAAAAATCGGAAATTTCAAAACGTCATAACTTCCGTCCCTCTCATCGCCGCCAAGAGTTATTTATATTATGTTGATCAGCATAGCCCCAAGTATCTCTGTGCAGAATATGAGCGATTTGAAAAATTTCAAATTTTTTGCGAAAAATGACAAAGGGGTATGACCCCCTAAAAACACCATATTTATCAATAAAAAATATATTTGGGGAGAATCTAACTATATTATTTAATCTGGAAGTTGTACTTCCAATTCGA
This sequence comes from Adalia decempunctata, assembly GCA_951802165.1. Lineage (NCBI taxonomy): Eukaryota > Metazoa > Arthropoda > Insecta > Coleoptera > Coccinellidae > Adalia > Adalia decempunctata. The sequence continues at coordinate 834,318 of OX637695.1, read as the reverse complement.
ATCTTCAATAATAGCTATTTTGCAGACCGACAGCACCCTCACCTTGAGTGGTGTGAGCTCGTGAACAGAACTCGAAAATGAAAAATCGAAAAATAAAAAGTGGAATATTTCATTACTTATGGGGGCTACATGGGTGATTTTGGTATCAAAATGTAGGTTTTCGAGGTCGCTCCATTCAATAAAAGATAATTCAGAGCCCTAACTATCACCGTTTAGATTTTGACCTGTAAAACGGTATTTTTCGAAAAATCGGAAATTTCAAACCGTCATAACTTCCGTCCCTCTCATCGCCGCCAAGAGTTATTTATATTATGTTGATCAGCATAGCCCCAAGTATCTCTGTGCAGAATATGAGCGATTTGAAAAATTTCAAATTTTTTGCGAAAAATGACAAAGGGGTATGACCCCCTAAAAACACCATATTTATCAATAAAAAATATATTTGGGGAGAATCTAACAATATTATTTAATCTGGAAGTTGTACTTCCAATTCGAATCTTCAATAATAGCAATTTTGCAGACCGACAGCACCCTCACCTTGAGTGGTGTGAGCTCGTGAACAGAACTCGAAAATGAAAAATCGAAAAATAAAAAGTGGAATATTTCATTACTTATGGGGGCTACATGGGTGATTTTGGTATCAAAATGTAGGTTTTCGAGGTCGCTCCATTCAATAAAAGATAATTCAGAGCCCTAACTATCACCGTTTAGATTTTGACCTGTAAAACGGTATTTTTCGAAAAATCGGAAATTTCAAACCGTCATAACTTCCGTCCCTCTCATCGCCGCCAAGAGTTATTTATATTATGTTGATCAGCATAGCCCCAAGTATCTCTGTGCAGAATATGAGCGATTTGAAAAATTTCAAATTTTTCGCGAAAAATGACAAAGGGGTATGACCCCCTAAAAACACCATATTTATCAATAAAAAATATATTTGGGGAGAATCTAACTATATTATTTAATCTGGAAGTTGTACTTCCAATTCGAATCTTCAATAATAGCAATTTTGCAGACCGACAGCACCCTCACCTTGAGTGGTGTGAGCTCGTGAACAGAACTCGAAAATGAAAAATCGAAAAATAAAAAGTGGAATATTTCATTACTTATGGGGGCTACATGGGTGATTTTGGTATCAAAATGTAGGTTTTCGATGTCGCTCCATTCAATAAAAGATAATTCAGAGCCCTAACTATCACCGTTTAGATTTTGACCTGTAAAACAGTATTTTTCGAAAAATCGGAAATTTCAAACCGTCATAACTTCCGTCCCTCTCATCGCCGCCAAGAGTTATTTATATTATGTTGATCAGCATAGCCCCAAGTATCTCTGTGCAGAATATGAGCGATTTGAAAAATTTCAAATTTTTTGCGAAAAATGACAAAGGGGTATGACCCCCTAAAAACACCATATTTGTCAATAAAAAATATATTTGGGTTGGATCTCACTTTATTATTGAATCTGGAAGTTGTACTTCCTATTCGAATCTTCAATAATAGCTACTTTGCGGACCCAAAGCACCCTTATCTTGAGTGGTGTGAGCTCGTGAACAGAACTCGAAAATGAAAAATCGAAAAATAAAAAGTGGAATATTTCATTACTTATGGGGGCTACATGGGTGATTTTGGTATCAAAATGTAGGTTTTCGAGGTCGCTCCATTCAATAAAAGATAATTCAGAGCACTAACTATCACCGTTTAGATTTTGACCTGTAAAACGGTATTTTTCGAAAAATCGGAAATTTCAAACCGTCATAACTTCCGTCCCTCTCATCGCCGCCAAGAGTTATTTATATTATGTTGATCAGCATAGCCCCAAGTATCTCTGTGCAGAATATGAGCGATTTGAAAAATTTCAAATTTTTTGCGAAAAATGACAAAGGGGTATGACCCCCTAAAAACACCATATTTATCAATAAAAAATATATTTGGGGAGAATCTAACTATATTATTTAATCTGGAAGTTGTACTTCCAATTCGAATCTTCAGTAATAGCAATTTTGCAGACCGACAGCACCCTCACCTTGAGTGGTGTGAGCTCGTGAACAGAACTCGAAAATGAAAAATCGAAAAATAAAAAGTGGAATATTTCATTACTTATGGGGGCTACATGGGTGATTTTGGTATCAAAATGTAGGTTTTCGAGGTCGCTCCATTCAATAAAAGATAATTCAGAGCCCTAACTATCACCGTTTAGATTTTGACCTGTAAAACGGTATTTTTCGAAAAATCGGAAATTTCAAACCGTCATAACTTCCGTCCCTCTCATCGCCGCCAAGAGTTATTTATATTATGTTGATCAGCATAGCCCCAAGTATCTCTGTGCAGAATATGAGCGATTTGAAAAATTTCAAATTTTTTGCGAAAAATGACAAAGGGGTATGACCCCCTAAAAACACCATATTTATCAATAAAAAATATATTTGGGGAGAATCTAACTATATTATTTAATCTGGAAGTTGTACTTCCAATTCGAATCTTCAATAATAGCAATTTTGCAGACCGACAGCACCCTCACCTTGAGTGGTGTGAGCTCGTGAACAGAACTCGAAAATGAAAAATCGAAAAATAAAAAGTGGAATATTTCATTACTTATGGGGGCTACATGGGTGATTTTGGTATCAAAATGTAGGTTTTCGAGGTCGCTCCATTCAATAAAAGATAATTCAGAGCCCTTACTATCACCGTTTAGATTTTGACCTGTAAAACGGTATTTTTCGAAAAATCGGAAATTTCAAACCGTCATAACTTCCGTCCCTCTCATCGCCGCCAAGAGTTATTTATATTATGTTGATCAGCATAGCCCCAAGTATCTCTGTGCAGAATATGAGCGATTTGAAAAATTTCAAATTTTTTGCGAAAAATGACAAAGGGGTATGACCCCCTAAAAACACCATATTTAACAATAAAAAATATATTTGGGGAGAATCTAACTATATTATTTAATCTGGAAGTTGTACTTCCAATTCGAATCTTCAATAATAGCAATTTTGCAGACCGACAGCACCCTCACCTTGAGTGGTGTGAGCTCGTGAACAGAACTTGAAAATGAAAAATCGAAAAATAAAAAGTGGAATATTTCATTACTTATGGGGGCTACATGGGTGATTTTGGTATCAAAATGTAGGTTTTCGAGGTCGCTCCATTCAATAAAAGATAATTCAGAGCCCTTACTATCACCGTTTAGATTTTGACCTGTAAAACGGTATTTTTCGAAAAATCGGAAATTTCAAACCGTCATAACTTCCGTCCCTCTCATCGCCGCCAAGAGTTATTTATATTATGTTGATCAGCATAGCCCCAAGTATTTCTGTGCAGAATATGAGCGATTTGAAAAATTTCAAATTTTTTGCGAAAAATGACAAAGGGGTATGACCCCCTAAAAACACCATATTTGTCAATAAAAAATATATTTGGGTTGGATCTCACTTTATTATTGAATCTGGAAGTTGTACTTCCTATTCGAATCTTCAATAATAGCTACTTTGCGGACCCAAAGCACCCTTATCTTGAGTGGTGTGAGCTCGTGAACAGAACTCGAAAATGAAAAATCGAAAAATAAAAAGTGGAATATTTCATTACTTATGGGGGCTACATGGGTGATTTTGGTATCAAAATGTAGGTTTTCGAGGTCGCTCCATTCAATTAAAGATAATTCAGAGCCCTAACTATCACCGTTTAGATTTTGACCTGTAAAACGGTATTTTTCGAAAAATCGGATATTTCAAACCGTCATAACTTCCGTCCCTCTCATCGCCGCCAAGAGTTATTTATATAATGTTGATCAGCATAGCCCCAAGTATCTCTGTGCAGAATATGAGCGATTTGAAAAATTTCAAATTTTTTGCGAAAAATGACAAAGGGGTATGACCCCCTAAAAACACCATATTTATCAATAAAAAATATATTTGGGGAGAATCTAACTATATTATTTAATCTGGAAGTTGTACTTCCAATTCGAATCTTCAATAATAGCAATTTTGCAGACCGACAGCACCCTCACCTTGAGTGGTGTGAGCTCGTGAACAGAACTCGAAAATGAAAAATCGAAAAATAAAAAGTGGAATATTTCATTACTTATGGGGGCTACATGGGTGATTTTGGTATCAAAATGTAGGTTTTCGAGGTCGCTCCATTCAATAAAAGATAATTCAGAGCCCTAACTATCACCGTTTAGATTTTGACCTGTAAAACGGTATTTTTCGAAAAATCGGAAATTTCAAACCGTCATAACTTCCGTCCCTCTCATCGCCGCCAAGAGTTATTTATATTATGTTGATCAGCATAGCCCCAAGTATCTCTGTGCAGAATATGAGCGATTTGAAAAATTTCAAATTTTTTGCGAAAAATGACAAAGGGGTATGACCCCCTAAAAACACCATATTTATCAATAAAAAATATATTTGGGGAGAATCTAACTATATTATTTAATCTGGAAGTTGTACTTCCAATTCGAATCTTCAAAAATAACAATTTTGCAGACCGACAGCACCCTCACCTTGAGTGGTGTGAGCTCGTGAACAGAACTCGAAAATGAAAAATCGAAAAATAAAAAGTGGAATATTTCATTACTTATGGGGGCTACATGGGTGATTTTGGTATCAAAATGTAGGTTTTCGAGGTCGCTCCATTCAATAAAAGATAATTCAGAGCCCTAACTATCACCGTTTAGATTTTGACCTGTAAAACGGTATTTTTCGAAAAATCGGAAATTTCAAACCGTCATAACTTCCGTCCCTCTCATCGCCGCCAAGAGTTATTTATATTATGTTGATCAGCATAGCCCCAAGTATCTCTGTGCAGAATATGAGCGATTTGAAAAATTTCAAATTTTTTGCGAAAAATGACAAAGGGGTATGACCCCCTAAAAACACCATATTTATCAATAAAAAATATATTTGGGGAGAATCTAACTATATTATTTAATCTGGAAGTTGTACTTCCAATTCGAATCTTCAATAATAGCAATTTTGCAGACCGACAGCACCCTCACCTTGAGTGGTGTGAGCTCGTGAACAGAACTCGAAAATGAAAAATCGAAAAATAAAAAGTGGAATATTTCATTACTTATGGTGGCTACATGGGTGATTTTGGTATCAAAATGTAGGTTTTCGAGGTCGCTCCATTCAATAAAGGATAATTCAGAGCCCTAACTATCACCGTTTAGATTTTGACCTGTAAAACGGTATTTTTCGAAAAATCGGAAATTTCAAACCGTCATAACTTCCGTCCCTCTCATCGCCGCCAAGAGTAATTTATATTATGTTGTTCAGCATAGCCCCAAGTATCTCTGTGCAGAACATGAGCGATTTGAAAAATTTCAAATTTTTTGCGAAAAATGACAAAGGGGTATGACCCCCTAAAAACACCATATTTATCAATAAAAAATATATTTGGGGAGAATCTAACTATATTATTTAATCTGGAAGTTGTACTTCCAATTCGAATCTTCAATAATAGCAATTTTGCAGACCGACAGCACCCTCACCTTGAGTGGTGTGAGCTCGTGAACAGAACTCGAAAATGAAAAATCGAAAAATAAAAAGTGTAATATTTCATTACTTATGGTGGCTACATGGGTGATTTTGGTATCAAAATGTAGGTTTTCGAGGTCGCTACATTCAATAAAAGATAATTCAGAGCCCTAACTATCACCGTTTAGATTTTGACCTGTAAAACGGTATTTTTCGAAAAATCGGAAATTTCAAACCGTCATAACTTCCGTCCCTCTCATCGCCGCCAAGAGTTATTTATATTATGTTGATCAGCATAGCCCCAAGTATCTCTGTGCAGAATATGAGCGATTTGAAAAATTTCAAATTTTTTGCGAAAAATGACAAAGGGGTATGACCCCCTAAAAACACCATATTTGTCAATAAAAAATATATTTGGGTTGGATCTCACTTTATTATTGAATCTGGAAGTTGTACTTCCTATTCGAATCTTCAATAATAGCTACTTTGCGGACCCAAAGCACCCTTCTCTTGAGTGGTGTGAGCTCGTGAACAGAACTCGAAAATGAAAAATCGAAGAATGAAAAGTGGAATATTTCATTACCTATGGGGGCTACATGGGTGATTTTGGTATCAAAATGTAGGTTTTCGAGGTCGCTCCATTCAATAAAAGATAATTCAGAGCCCTAACTATCACCGTTTAGATCTTGACCTGTCAAACGGCATTTTTCTAAAAATCGGAAATTTCACACCGTCATAACTTCCGTCCCTCTCATCGCCGCCAAAAGTTATTTATATTTTGTTGATCAGCATAGCCCCAAGTATCTGTGTGCAGAATATGAGCGATTTGAAAAATTTCGAATTTTGGGTGAAAAATGACAAAGGGGTATGACCCCCTAAAAACACCATATTTATCAATAAAAAATATATTTGGGGAGAATCTAACTATATTATTTAATCTGGAAGTTGTACTTCCAATTCGAATCTTCAATAATAGCAATTTTGCAGACCGACAGCACCCTCACCTTGAGTGGTGTGAGCTCGTGAACAGAACTCGAAAATGAAAAATCGAAAAATAAAAAGTGGAATATTTCATTACTTATGGGGGCTACATGGGTGATTTTGGTATCAAAATGTAGGTTTTCGAGGTCGCTCCATTCAATAAAAGATAATTCAGAGCCCTAACTATCACCGTTTAGATTTTGACCTGTAAAACGGTATTTTTCGAAAAATCGGAAATTTCAAACCGTCATAACTTCCGTCCCTCTCATCGCCGCCAAGAGTTATTTATATTATGTTGATCAGCATAGCCCCAAGTATCTCTGTGCAGAATATGAGCGATTTGAAAAATTTCAAATTTTTTGCAAAAAATGACAAAGGGGTATGACCCCCTAAAAACACCATATTTGTCAATAAAAAATATATTTGGGTTGGATCTCACTTTATTATTGAATCTGGAAGTTGTACTTCCTATTCGAATCTTCAATAATAGCTACTTTGCGGACCCAAAGCACCCTTATCTTGAGTGGTGTGAGCTCGTGAACAGAACTCGAAAATGAAAAATCGAAAAATAAAAAGTGGAATATTTCATTACTTATGGGGGCTACATGGGTGATTTTGGTATCAAAATGTAGGTTTTCGAGGTCGCTCCATTCAATAAAAGATAATTCAGAGCCCTAACTATCACCGTTTAGATTTTGACCTGTAAAACGGTATTTTTCGAAAAATCGGAAATTTCAAACCGTCATAACTTCCGTCCCTCTCATCGCCGCCAAGAGTTATTTATATTATGTTGATCAGCATAGCCCCAAGTATCTCTGTGCAGAATATGAGCGATTTGAAAAATTTCAAATTTTTTGCGAAAAATGACAAAGGGGTATGACCCCCTAAAAACACCATATTTATCAATAAAAAATATATTTGGGGAGAATCTAACTATATTATTTAATCTGGAAGTTGTACTTCCAATTCGAATCTTCAATAATAGCAATTTTGCAGACCGACAGCACCCTCACCTTGAGTGGTGTGAGCTCGTGAACAGAACTCGAAAATGAAAAATCGAAAAATAAAAAGTGGAATATTTCATTACTTATGGGGGCTACATGGGTGATTTTGGTATCAAAATGTAGGTTTTCGAGGACGCTCCATTCAATAAAAGATAATTCAGAGCCCTAACTATCACCGTTCAGATTTTGACCTGTAAAACGGTATTTTTCGAAAAATCGGAAATTTCAAACCGTCATAACTTCCGTCCCTCTCATCGCCGCCAAGAGTTATTTATATTATGTTGATCAGCATAGCCCCAAGTATCTCTGTGCAGAATATGAGCGATTTGAAAAATTTCAAATTTTTTGCGAAAAATGACAAAGGGGTATGACCCCCTAAAAACACCATATTTGTCAATAAAAAATATATTTGGGTTGGATCTCACTTTATTATTGAATCTGGAAGTTGTACTTCCTATTCGAATCTTCAATAATAGCTACTTTGCGGACCCAAAGCACCCTTATCTTGAGTGGTGTGAGCTCGTGAACAGAACTCGAAAATGAAAAATCGAAAAATAAAAAGTGGAATATTTCATTACTTATGGGGGCTACATGGGTGATTTTGGTATCAAAATGTAGGTTTTCGAGGTCGCTCCATTCAATAAAAGATAATTCAGAGCCCTAACTATCACCGTTTAGATTTTGACCTGTAAAACGGTATTTTTCGAAAAATCGGAAATTTCAAACCGTCATAACTTCCGTCCCTCTCATCGCCGCCAAGAGTTATTTATATTATGTTGATCAGCATAGCCCCAAGTATCTCTGTGCAGAATATGAGCGATTTGAAAAATTTCAAATTTTTTGCGAAAAATGACAAAGGGGTATGACCCCCTAAAAACACCATATTTATCAATAAAAAATATATTTGGGGAGAATCTAACTATATTATTTAATCTGGAAGTTGTACTTCCAATTCGAATCTTCAATAATAGCAATTTTGCAGACCGACAGCACCCTCACCTTGAGTGGTGTGAGCTCGTGAACAGAACTCGAAAATGAAAAATCGAAAAATAAAAAGTGGAATATTTCATTACTTATGGGGGCTACATGGGTGATTTTGGTATCAAAATGTAGGTTTTCGAGGACGCTCCATTCAATAAAAGATAATTCAGAGCCCTAACTATCACCGTTCAGATTTTGACCTGTAAAACGGTATTTTTCGAAAAATCGGAAATTTCAAACCGTCATAACTTCCGTCCCTCTCATCGCCGCCAAGAGTTATTTATATTATGTTGATCAGCATAGCCCCAAGTATCTCTGTGCAGAATATGAGCGATTTGAAAAATTTCAAATTTTTTGCGAAAAATGACAAAGGGGTATGACCCCCTAAAAACACCATATTTATCAATAAAAAATATATTTTGGGAGAATCTAACTATATTATTTAATCTGGAAGTTGTACTTCCAATTCGAATCTTCAATAATAGCAATTTTGCAGACCGACAGCACCCTCACCTTGAGTGGTGTGAGCTCGTGAACAGAACTCGAAAATGAAAAATCGAAAAATAAAAAGTGGAATATTTCATTACTTATGGGGGGCTACATGGGTGATTTTGGTATCAAAATGTAGGTTTTCGAGGTCGTTCCATTCAATAAAAGATAATTCAGAGCCCTAACTATCACCGTTTAGATTTTGACCTGTAGAACGGTATTTTTCGAAAAATCGGAAATTTCAAACCGTCATAACTTCCGTCCCTCTCATCGCCGCCAAGAGTTATTTATATTATGTTGATCAGCATAGCCCCAAGTATCTCTGTGCAGAATATGAGCGATTTGAAAAATTTCAAATTTTTTGCGAAAAATGACAAAGGGGTATGACCCCCTAAAAACACCATATTTATCAATAAAAAATATATTTGGGGAGAATCTAACTATATTATTTAATCTGGAAGTTGTAGGGGAGCGAGGGGCTTGTTGTAACAGTTTTCATGAAAACTAATATATCTTGAAATCCATTGATCGAATTGTTACCGAATGAAGATGGATGGATGCTGTAACTCTTCCTCTACCAAATCAAGTGAAAATAATACCAAAACTATTGTTCATTATTTCATAATCAATTATTTTCTAGAAGAAGTGCGGTGTTACAACTTACCTCGTGCTTGGGGCAAGTTGTAACGTCTACCGGGGAAAGTAGTAACGACAAAAAAAGACAACAATAATACCTCTGATCATATATTTTTTGTTTATTTTAAACGAAATTAACATCTTTCTAAAGTTGGTATATTATGTAATTCTTATCGAAAATCAACTTGAATACACTTTTTTAGTAATCAACACCTAAAAATTCAGTAATTAACAGTTTCATTCAGATGAACACTCCTTATAAATCTTATAATCATCATGGCACTTTTAAATCACAGAAAAATTAATGAAATTATTTATAACTGAGGTATGCTTCGTAATTATCTCCTTTTGATATCTATCAAACAAAGTATTGCACATACAAGAATCAACATTCGGCGGGTATCATCATAATTCAATTCACTCTTCATCGGAGCTACAATTAATACGAATAAAAGATATTGTGTCTCCTGTAACACATCTCAATTATGCCCACATCTTATAAATGATACACTCGACCAATCTTCCTTATTTGAATCTGTGTAAGCTTCACCACATACAAGACAACACCACACTTCTGATTCTGAATCTGATCATAAAATCTTTTTTTTAGCTCTGTCTACTCCGGTTTTATTTTTTATTGATTTATCTTTGCCTCTTCCCTTCCCTTTACCTTTTCTTTTGATTTTGTCATCTTTTTCCACTTTATACACCCTCATCATAACTTGGGGCATGTTGTAACACGTTACAACAAGCCCCGGGATTTTGTTACAACTAACCCCATGGTAGGATTTTTAACATTTATCAAGATAACTATTTAAACAATTTAGCAATCTTAAAAACTGTTACACATTATCAGAGATGGATAAATTTGAGTGCAAATAGGATACAGAAAGTTTGAAATTAGTCGATAATATTAATGCAAACCAAAATTTTACCACAGTACAATTTTATATTACCTGGCAAAAATGAAGCACGAGCACACTTCCGGTCACTTCGCGGGCTGACAGGATACTTGATATGGCAACATTATGCGGCGTGGTTTATTGGTAAAATCGAGTCAAAGAAATACGCCAATAAAGTTTAAGATCCTATTGAAAAGAGCCTGTTACTACTTGCCCCTGTTACAACAAGCCCCTCGCTCCCCTACTTCCAATTCGAATCTTCAATAATAGCAATTTTGCAGACCGACAGCACCCTCACCTTGAGTGGTGTGAGCTCGTGAACAGAACTCGAAAATGAAAAATCGAAAAATAAAAAGTGGAATATTTCATTACTTATGGGGGCTACATGGGTGATTTTGGTATCAAAATGTAGGTTTTCGAGGTCGCTCCATTCAATAAAAGATAATTCAGAGCCCTAACTATCACCGTTTAGATTTTGACCTGTAAAACGGTATTTTTCGAAAAATCGGAAATTTCAAACCGTCATAACTTCCGTCCCTCTCATCGCCGCCAAGAGTTATTTATATTATGTTGTTCAGCATAGCCCCAAGTATCTCTGTGCAGAATATGAGCGATTTGAAAAATTTCAAATTTTTTGCGAAAAATGACAAAGGGGTTATGACCCCCTAAAAACACCATATTTATCAATAAAAAATATATTTGGGGAGAATCTAACTATATTATTTAATCTGGAAGTTGTACTCCCAATTCGAATCTTCAATAATAGCAATTTTGCAGACCGACAGCACCCTCACCTTGAGTGGTGTGAGCTCGTGAACAGAACTCGAAAATGAAAAATCGAAAAATAAAAAGTGGAATATTTCATTACTTATGGGGGCTACATGGGTGATTTTGGTATCAAAATGTAGGTTTTCGAGGTCGCTCCATTCAATAAAAGATAATTCAGAGCCCTAACTATCACCGTTTAGATTTTGACCTGTAAAACGGTATTTTTCGAAAAATCGGAAATTTCAAACCGTCATAACTTCCGTCCCTCTCATCGCCGCCAAGAGTTATTTATATTATGTTGATCAGCATAGCCCCAAGTATCTCTGTGCAGAATATGAGCGATTTGAAAAATTTCAAATTTTTTGCGAAAAATGACAAAGGGGTATGACCCCCTAAAAACACCATATTTGTCAATAAAAAATATATTTGGGTTGGATCTCACTTTATTATTGAATCTGGAAGTTGTACTTCCTATTCGAATCTTCAATAATAGCAATTTTGCAGACCGACAGCACCCTCACCTTGAGTGGTGTGAGCTCGTGAACAGAACTCGAAAATGAAAAATCGAAAAATAAAAAGTGGAATATTTCATTACTTATGGGGGCTACATGGGTGATTTTGGTATCAAAATGTAGGTTTTCGAGGTCGCTCCATTCAATAAAAGATAATTCAGAGCCCTAACTATCACCGTTTAGATCTTGACCTGTCAAACGGCATTTTTCTAAAAATCGGAAATTTCACACCGTCATAACTTCCGTCCCTCTCATCGCCGCCAAAAGTTATTTATATTTTGTTGATCAGCATAGCCCCAAGTATCCGTGTGCAGAATATGAGCGATTTGAAAAATTTCGAATTTTGGGTGAAAAATGACAAAGGGGTATGACCCCCTAAAAACACCATATTTGTCAATAAAAAATATATTTGGGTTGGATCTCACGTTATTATTGAATCTGGAAGTTGTACTTCCTATTCGAATCTTCAATAATAGCTACTTTGCGGACCCACAGCACCCTTAACTTGGGAGGTGTGAGCTCGTGAACAGAACTCGAAAATGAAAAATCGAAAAATAAAAAGTGGAATATTTCATTACCTATGGGAGCTACATGGGTGATTTTGGTATCAAAATGTAGGTTTTCGAGGTCGCTCCATTAAATAAAAAATATTTCGAAGCCCTTACTAACGCCGTTTAGATTTTGACCTGTCAAATGGCATTTTTTGAAAAGTTTGAAATTTCAAACGGTCATAGCTTCCGTCCCTCTTGTCCTTAACAACATTTGTTTATATTTCGTACCCATCTATCGATCTCGACTCGGACTAATACGACTATTAACCGCCACTTACAATCGTTTAATTTTTACTAATATCTCAACAGAAAAAAATCGAAAAAAATTACGTACCACTTTCGGATTTCCTCCGGATCGCTCGGTTTTATCTTGAGTTCCTCCACGTACCGAAATTCATTTCTAGGCAGGGAATAAGCTGTCAGGTTAAGATCACAGTTCGTCGTCCAGAGTTGGTTGTTGTTGTCCTCTTCCGAATCCTTGGAATCCGAAACACTCGCTGATCTGGAGTTTTGGTCCTTATTGTTTTCGATTTCTTTGTCTTTTTCTTCGGCAGGACCACTGGGAAAATAGAAGGATGATATCACAATTCTACTATAATATTGACAAATTTGAAAAAAATTGACGTCTCGTTGTCCAGAGTAAACAAAGTTGAGATGAAATGCTCGAATTCATGTTGCTAAAGTTAGTTTTAACTTGTTTGAAGCGACCCATGTGAATCTTTTGCCATGGCCGCCCAGATTCCGCTGTCTTTTGCCCATAGGGCCATCATGGGTTGAAGGCTTGGAAATTTACCCCAGCACCCACGGACTTTGGCGGCTCTGAGACACGGAGTACAGGTAGCTTGGGATAGTATCCCTCAGGAAGAAATAGACCATCTTATTGAAGCAATGCCAAGACGTGTTGGGGAGTGTATAGATAATCGCATTAGACAAACGCATTATTAACCAATTTATTGAAAAAAATTGTAAACTCTTCGTTTTTTTTTTTCCAAATTTTAAGCATTTACTCCTTGCTATATGTACTATCTATGTTTTACCGAAAAAACTTCAAAATTCAAACAGCACCTACCAGGTGTTGCATATAGTTTCTTTGTCGGTTAGTATATCATGTAATTTTCTATGATAGTTTATGAAACTGTTTACATGTAAGATAGAATTTAATAAGATACCATTATTGCCCGTAAGTTTATCCATATGTGTTCACGCCAAATGAACGGTTCGAATAAACTTTTCTGAATTTTTCATTTTCATTTCAAATTAATTGAATTTCTCCGTACTTGGGGAAATCCCATATGGAGTGTAGGTGCGAGAAGAAATCGTCAGCTGTGGAGCGCATATGTCGCATATTTGTTTCATTGTTTATATTTTCACTCAGTTCATTGATTGCCTTAATCGTGAATATATCTGCTACCGCCTATTTAAATTTTTTCTGTTTCCTTTCGTGAATTTAGAAAAGTCCAGTTTTTCTTGTGATTCACAATATCAGTGAGTTCGATTCATTCGAATTACATTCATTTAAGAACATTCGTTTGTGCGAATTTAGTTCGAAATGGACTGTTACCAGTGGCGTGGTTATTATTCTGCCACAGGGATAAGTGTTCCTACTTTGACATTTTATCAACGGATTTTCAAGTCCTCAGCTTCATTCCATGTTCGTTTGTCGGGCTCGATCACTCTGTTCATGGAAATGGGGGTAACCGACAAGATCTGGTAGGCCGTTTTGCTGAAATAGGTAAGACCTTGCAATTGTTGATTTGGGTGCATTTATCCTTTCATTTGTGTTGGGTTTCAATAACTATTTACAATTATATACAGTCCATTAGCTCTCATAACTTTTCATTCAGAAATTTGGTGAATTTTTCATTAAATAAAATTGAACCGCACTTCAGTTGGTTAACTGAAACTCTACCCAACAATATGTGGGATTTTGATAATACGAAGATATATTGATAAATAATTCTCAGCCTACTTTAAAACCAAACAAAATTTCAATGTTAAAATATTTTATTACTCAACATATTCTCCTCTTAATTGAATACATTTATCACAGCGAACCTGCATCGTCCCTAGACCTTTCAACAAAAATGTTTCTTCTTGCTCTGCAAACCAGTCACAGCTTTCATTACCTCCTCGTTGGAAGAAAATTCACGACCTTCTAAACTTTTTTTCAGTTGAGGAAAGAGATGATAATTGGACGTAGCCAAATCTGGTGAATAAGGGGGGTGTTCTAGTAATTCTAACCCTAAATCACGAATTTTTTTGCATGGCAACATGAGATTTGTGTACTGGGGCCTTTTCCTGTAAAAACAAAATCCCTTTGGATAGCTTTCCGCGTCTTTTCTCTTTAATTTTTTCCCGTAGAGTGATCAGTAATGTCGAATAGTAATCTCCAGTTATTGTTCTACCCTTATCCAAAAAATCAATCATGCTTACTCCATGGTAATTCCAAAAAACTGAAGCAAGAACTTTTCCAGCAGATTTTTGGACAGGAAACTTCTTAGGTCTTGGAGAACCAGAGTGTCGCTATTCTATCGATTGTTGCTTTGTTTCTGGATCGTAGAAATGTACCCATCAAGTCTCATCTATAGTAACAAGTCGGTGTAAGAAGTCTGCTTTTACCCTTGCACATTCAAACATTTGGGGATCCATTTTGCAGAAATTTTCCTCATGTCCAAATTGACGTGAACTATATGATGAACGCGTTCGTATGAAATCTTCAGTGCTTCAGATATCCGTTTTAGCCCAATTCGACGGTCTGATAAAATCATGTCATGAACTGCATCGATATTTTCGGGGACTGAACAGAAACTTGCCTTCCCGATCGGTCATCATCTTCAATGGAAAATTTACCTCTTTTGAAGGTTGCAGTCCAATTTTTCACCGTCTCATACGAAGGCCATCGATCACCAAGAGTATTAAGCATATCTTCGTAAATCTGCTTACCTCTTAACTCTTTTAAATTTAAATGCAGGTACTCGATGATGGATCCATATTCCAATTTTTCGATTTTTACAATTTCGGTGGACATCTTTTGTTTCCAATTTATTGTGTAACTCTTGTTTACTTTTTTGACGTCGAACTCTTCACGGACA
This sequence comes from Adalia decempunctata, assembly GCA_951802165.1. Taxonomy (NCBI): domain Eukaryota; kingdom Metazoa; phylum Arthropoda; class Insecta; order Coleoptera; family Coccinellidae; genus Adalia; species Adalia decempunctata. The sequence continues at coordinate 818,929 of OX637695.1, read as the reverse complement.
CTTCCAATAAGTTATTGTTCGCTGATATGGTATCGCAATATTTTGTTTATGCATGTAACTGGTCTAGGCTAACTAGAAATCAATACATCCTCGTAAGATTCTCCTGAAATTTGGCAGGAACTTTGTAGTAGGGACGTTCTTTCTAAATATACAGGGTGGCCATTTGAAAACGAAACAGACGAGATTACAGACGAAATAAATTTTTTCGATAGAAATGCTCGGACAGGTCGATTTCTGTTTCGAGGGGGACAACTTAAGATGTAGGTTACGGACGCATAGCGCTTCAACCCTTGCTACTACAACCCTCACCCCCTATTTTTGAATAGGGAAGATGGGGTGAGTGATACCTCATTTGAAAGGTATTTTTATACTGATTTCAGCACATAAATTTTTTTTTCATTTTATGCATTAGTTCTCGAAATCTTCTTAACTAAGTATTTGAAAATGAAGTGGTGTTTTCATTGCACTTGTAGTGTTTTTTTTGTGAAAAATCGACATTTTGAGCTTCAAAACAACCATGACTGTGGCTTCCTTCCTCCAATCCACTGACATAGAAATCTTTAATCAAGATGTCGATTTTTCACAAAAAAACACTACAAGTGCCATGAAAACACCACTTCATTTTCAAATACTTAGTTAAGAATATTTCGAGAACTAATGCATAAAATGAAAAAAACAATTACTGTGCTGAAATCAGTATAAAAATACCTTTCAAATGAGGTACCACTCACCCCATCTTCCCTATTCAAAAATTGGGGGTGGGGGTTGTAGCAGCAAGGGTTGAAGCGTAACCTACATCTTAAGTTGTCCCCCTCGAAACAGAAATCGACCTGTCCGAGCATTTCTATCGAAAAAATTTATTTCGTCTGTAATCTCGTCTGTTTCGTTTTCAAATGGCCAGCCTGTATGTATTAATTCTGTAGTTTTTCACTAGAAATCCCAAGTGCAACGCCCTCACGTGTCGCATCCAAAGGGCTCGTTAATAATTCATACTACCATCAATTACCATAATTATTCGTCTGTATAATTCGTCGGTTTTCGAATAGATGAAGACTCGAGATCCTCCAGAGAGAATCGTGTCCAACGCCGAATTCAGCTGAACACGCTCGTCCACCAGTCCTTTGTTCCTCCGCAAATCGCGTGTGGTGAAACGAAACAGCGTAATTTTAACTCGTCATCGCTTTTCGCTCTCCAGATTCGATAACAAAAGAACAACCGCCCAGCCGCCAATAATCAATTTCTAGATGGCCTAGAAAAAATTAAGGGCACAACTTGAGTTGATTATACTCCCTGGAATCCGTATAGAGGTTGTCTGAGTAGAGGGGTAGTATGCCTTCATCTTCAATCGATAATATGACGTGAAAATGGGTCATTTCCGAAATGATTGGGGATAATGTAGGGGCAGTGGTCATTAAAGAAGACTCATCACCTCATGAAATATTCAGGGATAGTTGTATCATCTTCGATTCGAGGAAATACTAAGTAAATATGATTATCGGTATGTCTTTAATGGAACGATATTCCGATGCTTCAATTCATCTAGTTTTTACTAAGGCCATCACCACAATCGAAATCAAAACAGTCTTTATCGTCCAAACTTTAGAGAATCTTTTGCTGATGAAATGAGAATACTCTATCCCACCAAAAACATTCTGTAAAAACTAGCCAAGTCTCGATGGAGTTGTTTATTTATCTCTAAAAAGTAATGAAATCTAGAAAAAGTCGAGTCAAGTTTAAGGCTCCTTACTGCGATTTCTTTATTATTATAGTTAATGTTGTGTGACTTGGCCGTTGAACATTCTTATACGTTAGTGGGTACAAGTCAATTTTGTTTACACGTAATGCTATATCTGTTGTAACTACCAATGTTTGTTAAGCGATATAATAGCCCATGCTGGTATTGGTAGTTGGACGCTAGTGTCTCATTTTAGGCTGTTGTTGATTGTGCAACACATATGCATTCAGCATTGACAATGCTGACTTCTGCTCCCTTCTTTTTGGAGCGTCAAATCGACCACCGATCTAAAATAAAATAGACGTACAGACGGTCTTCTATGAATGATTAGAAGTCCCTCTGTACTGGAAATAATTTTTTATACTGTTTGTTTCAGGCTCGTATTATTGAATACGCAGCTTTATCAAGCCTACAATTGAATGAACGTTTTCCAAGTGGCAATTTTTCATCGTCAATGGGTTGCGTTTCTGGCGACAGATTGGTGCAATGGTGTCATGGAGCACCTGGTTTTGTACCCTTGTGTACCCTCCAACGGCCAAGTCACACAACATTAACTATAATAATAAAGAAATCGCAGTAAGGAGCCTTAAACTTGGCTCGACTTTTTCTAGATTTCATTACTTTTTAGAGATAAATAAACAGCTCCATCGAGACTTGGCTAGTTTTTACAGAATGTTTTTGGTGGGATTTCACTTCTTTTTGTAGAAACGTGGGCATATTGATCTATTTCATTAGATTTTCTAATTTGACACTTTTTTTTAAGAGTAGTTTTTTTATTACAAATCTTTATTTTTTTTCGGTTTTGAACTATCGTAGGTAGAGCCTCCGATGATTTTTTATTGATTTCAGCGTTCTCAAAAACCTATAGTTTGATACCAAACATGTCCATATAGCTCTTACCCGATTCTTTTCGGATTCAATTTTTTCTCTCCCAATCTAACCACCGCAGACCCATCTGATGATGTTTTTTCTGAAGAGCAATAGACGTTCTATATTGCACATAAATTTCATAGCATTTTCATATTCAGTGATACCGAGCGAAACACAGTTTCTTCTTCATCAAGCAAGAGCTTCCGAAGACGGAATGGAAAGAAGATATAGAGAACATAACTGGAATTACAGTTGCTGGTGATTCTGATAGAAGAGATTTGATTCACCAAATAAATAAACGAAGAGAAGAAGTGGGAGGATTACCTCAAATAGTACAATGAATGAGCACCCAGCACCCAAGCTTGTTGTCGTACATTCTGATCCCTGTAGAATGATCATAGATCACTTCATGAAGCCTGACAAGTTCGATCAAATTTTCATCCATTTTCACTTCATCAATCACTTCACAAAATATCCGACGTGATATCACTTGATAGCCCCAAGTATCTCTGTGCAGAATATGAACGATTTGAAAAATTTCAAATTTTGGGTGAAAAATGACAAAGGGGTATGACCCTCTAAAAACACCATATTTGTCAATAAAAAATATATCTGGGGAGAATCTAATGTTATTATTGAATCTGGAAGTTGTACTTCCTATTCGAATCTTCAATAATAGCAATTTTGCCGACCGACAGCACCCTTACCTTGAGTGGTGTGAGCTCGTGAACAGAACTCGAAAATGAAAAATCGAAAAATAAAAAGTGGAATATTTCATTACCTATGGGGGCTACATGGGTGATTCTGGTATCAAAATGTAGGTTTTCGAGGTCACTCCATTCAATAAAAAACATTTAAAATTCCTTACTATCACCGTTTAGATTTTGTCCTGTCAAATGGCATTTTTTGAAAAATCGGAAATTTCAAAGTGTCATAACTTCCGTCCCTCTCATCACCGTCAATAGTTATTTGTATTATATTGATCAGCATAGCCCCAAATTTCTCTGTGCAGAATATGAACGATTTTGAAAATCTCAAATTTTGGGTGAAAAATGACAAAGGGGTATGACCCCCTAAAAATACCATATTTTTCAATAAAAAATATATTTGGGTTGGATCTCACGTTATTATTGAATCTGGAAGTTGTACTTCCTATTCGAATCTTCAATAATAACAATTTTGCGGACCGACAGCACCCTTACCTTGAGTGGTGTGAGCTCGTGAACAGAACTCGAAAATGAAAAATCGAAAAATAAAAGGTGGAATATTTCATTACCTATGAGGGCTACATGGGTGATTTTGGTATCAAAATGTAGGTTTTCGAGGTGGCTCCATGCAATAAAAAGTATTCCAAAGACCTAACAATCACCGTTTAGATTTTGACCTGTCAAATGGCATTTTTTGAAAAATCGGAAATTCAAACCGTCATAACTTCCGTCCCTCTCATCGCCGCCAATAGTTCTTTATATTATGTTGATCAGCATAGCCCCAAGTATCTCTATGCAGAATATGAGCGATTTTCAAAATTTAAATTTTTGGGTGAAAAATGGCATTTTTTTGAAAATTTGGAAATTTCAACTCTCTTAGCGTTCGTACCCCTTGTCGGATCCGCTATTGGTATATATTTTCTTGATCAGCATGTCTCAAAGTATCTCTGTGCGAAACATGAGCGATTCAAACTCGGGTAAAAAAAAAATTCGGAGTCATATCTGTTTAAGTTTAGATTTTTAGCGGCTGATTGAAATTTAATCATATGTTGCTCGGTCAATGTAGGTGGAAAACTACAAACACTAATGCGTTATGAATAGCGGCTTAGTTTGTTTTCATTTGTTATGACCGGCGTAATAGACAAGTCTTGATCACATATTTTACCATACTTTGTTTATTCATGATCTTCCAAGAGTGTTTTGAATTTCCCAAAATGATGTGTTATTTACAATATTTTAGTGAAATAAGGCATAAATTACTAGAAAAACTAGAAGCTTCACTTGAAAACATAATTTTTAGTACATCATAAGGAAAAAGAGCTTTTAAAACTAGTATTCAGAAAAAACAAGGCAAATAAGGCTGGCGACGTATTTAAGTAAGACATTATTTACATTTTTTGATACTGTTTTCTCACGTCGACAGCCTACTCAACCTTGAATCTTTTCCGAGAATCTGAAAAGTAGTGCAGTCCTAACCTAAACTTGTGAGGAAGAGAACTAGTTTGAATTTTTGGATATTTACTAAGTCATTTCGTGGCAACTGGCAAAAATCACAGCTGGTCACTTCGCCCTGAATCGTCGAGTACACGAAAGCAGTTGAATCGAGGTAGCCGTGAAACTGAAACTTTCCTATGAAAATGGAAATGATAATCGGACGGTTCAAGACTGGCCGCATGTTTCCACGGTCCTTGAAAATGCCATGCATGCGCCGTAGTTTCGGTTTGTGTGCAGGTTAAACAGGTGACAATAACTATTCGGAATTTTTAGGTCGATTACAGAGACCCATTTTACGGTCCATGTGATTTCACGGCGATTGGAAAGGTTTCTGAGGACGAGAGCGTTATCATTTCTGCTAAGGGTAATGGTTGGATTCGCGGTCAAATTCGGTTCTGTCCAACCGGCCGCAAACTATCAAATAACACACTAGTGTGTTGTGGATTATAACTCTTTGACATTTGATAAGCAGAAACTACGCTATGACAAGCCTCATTCCTAAAAAACTTTTTTGTACAACTACCATTAAAAGTGGCACTTTCAATGACAGCAAACAATGTTAAAATTGACTGTTTACTTGGAAGCGTGTTAAAAATATTTTTAACATTAGTGTTAAAAATATTTTTAGCACTCCATTTTCTTATGATGACATCAGATCGAAAAATTCAGCAATTGCAAATTTTTATTATCAATATTTAAAAATCATTACTTATGAACATCAATATTAATCGTAAAACTAGAACAATTACTAACAATAATGCCCTGTGACGTTAGGGAGCTTCGCAACACATTATCAGAATCCTCAGCACCATCAGTACTTGTAGAAACCGGAAGTATAATATTGGATGATGATGATCCAAAATCTGTTGAGGTTGGGAGAATTTGTTCAGCAATGACATTTCTTTATGCAATGGAATGATCAACATAGCTCTCGGCTACCGTCGTAGGCTTCCATCCACCATGTTTTTTATATCCGTAATATTTGCTCCTGTTTCTGCTAGCAATGAAGCGGAGGATCTTCGGAAGCAGTGTCCTGTATATTGCTTTGGTTCTGGCAGTTTGAGGAATTCGACAACAATAGATGGAATTTTCTCTAATGTATTGATACCAACTGGATTAGCAGTGCATTTATTATTCATGTATTTCAGAAAAAAAACGACGATGTTTGATGACAGAAGGGCGCAGTGCAAAGTACTTATGAAAATAGTCAACATACTTCCCAATCATACTGAAAGAACGATTGACTTTCGTTTTTGTGTTTGGAAGTTGTACAACCAATGATTTATTTGTTATTTCTATGTCTTCGACTGATAAATTACACAATTCTTCACGCCGATAGGCTCCAAATAATCCGAAAATTGTTGCAACCTTAACCATCAAGTATTTCTCATCTGGTACCTCATTTATAAACTTTTCAACTTGTTCACGAGTGAGAATTTTCGATTTTTTGGGACAATATCCATCACTTCTCCGGTTTAAATATGCTATTACCTTAAAATATTCACTAACATCCACACCATTTTTAATGAGGGCGCTTGACTTTGTCATTGAAAATTTGCTCCACAAAGTTGATGAACTCCATATTTTTGATTTTTCTTCTAAGTAGGCCAGGAAAACAGGTTCACTGAAGTTCCCTTCTACATTTTTCAATTTACACCAGACCAGGAAATTGTTATATGCAATATCGTACTGCTGAACAGATTTTTTAGGTAGGAGTTGCAGATTTGCTCTTCTTGCAGACTCTTCAATATCCACAGGAACAACCAAATCGTCACTTTTATTAATAATTGGACTCTCGACGAACATATTAGGCAGTTAAAAACCCAAGACGAAAATTGGTCAGGAACGAAATTCAAATGACAGCGTCTTTTCTTATTTGGTAGTAATATAGATGCATAGAATACCTGGTGTAACGACTCCTTTCTAAAAATCGTGACCAAAATTTGTAGATCAAAACGGCATTCTAGATTTCAGATTTTGGTCTAGTTCCGGAATAATCCGCAATAATTCACAGTCCTAGCGCTTCTGCGGCAATGGAATAATACCGCGACCCCTTTCGGGAGAAATGAAAAGCAGCACAAAATGTCACATTTTCGATCGACAAGAAAGTCTTAAACAAAATCTAATCAGTGCCAACACCAGGTATTCTGTGCATCTATTTAGTAATCATAACGTTGGCAACGTTTGCCATTCACAACAACCTTTTGATTATTTGAATATTAAAATTTATTTTGAAGTTAATTGTCATCGCAAATTCCCCATTTCATTATCAAAATAGGGCAGTTGTACAAAAAACATTGTATGGTATTTGTGTTAAAAGTGACGTTTTATCGCTCCGCTCATTTCAAAAACTTTTTCATTCACAAAATAAAACGTCACTTTGTAACATTCCAAGTTTGTAAATCCTAGGAAATATTATTTGAAAAGAGAAAAAGGCAAACCCTACCCTGCTCTGGTGAGCTGGCTAAAGGTAGAATTACGTTGAAGGGGGTTTTATACTCATATTTTTGGCTTGTGATGTGATCGTCTAGATTGATAGAACTCTATGTTATGTCGTAGTAATTAAGATTCGTAATAACTCAGATTAGTGAAATATAGGATGGGAAATAATGAGGTAAAATTGATAGATAAAACACTAGATTGGACATAAAGGTGGATCAAGAGCCTTTTATTTGTCCAGCGCCATAGTTCGGGGAACCATAGCCTATGAAGGAAAAGTAAACGAGTATCAATTGAAACTCAAAGCAAAAAACCTTCTAGCATTACAGATGATATGTTTACAATCCATAGAACGATTATAAACAAGACGAGCACTGGTGATATGTACAATATGGAGCTTCCTATACTCCGGTAAGGTTATTACTGGCACAATTGAGGTAAAAAGCAGAACCCAATACATCCAAAGTTATCCAAAGGTTATAGGCATAACGAGTGTGTCACCTGATTATTAATGAAAATCATAAGCAGTATCCTTGTAGTTCCTAGGGTGAGAATCCTTCCTTCTAAGTGTTACGTGTGAGATCCTAGCAGTCGCGTTGGTTTGGAAGTGACGATAAACTCTTTATATTTCCTGTTAACTGATGAACGATGGCACCTTCAAAGCTTTCCTTGCTTATCGGGTACGCCAAGGACCCGAAGGCGAGGCTTGGTTTACTGGAGACGTTCGTTATAGAACTTCCAGAGGAATTTTCACTGGCCACTGTTGTGGGGGATGTTTTCCTTAGCACAAGCGATATAAACAGTTTACCCTAGGCCTCCAAACCAGTGATATTTGTACGTAAATTATTATCCTAAAAGCAACAACTCCGAATGCCTAAATCATGATGTCGAGTGAATAGTTAAATGTGCAGTAATCCTTACGAACAGTAAAAGAATATTCCAAATGGGTTGGTAGTAGAACAGAGTTCCACAATATTCAATAGAAATGCAATAATAAAATAGAACAAGCTTACATGAGATTAAATCCTGTGAAATGAAACAGTTATTTAAATGGAGATCGTGTACATACCCGATAACAAAGAAGCGTCTTTAAAATATACTAAAATTGCGGATTCCTAGAAGAGGAACTCCATTTCAAAGGGACACTATTGTGAACCAGAATGAAAGTGAAAACAGACAGCCGCCGAGTTAAAAATGAACTCCAAGAGGCCCTTTCATTCGTTGTCGTTTCGGAGGTTAGTTTTTCTTCCACAGAATCGTATTATTTCGATGGTCACAGAAGAACAAGTTTACTTCATGGTGGATCTTCGATATGATTAAAAATCTCCTATTTATAAAGATGCGAATTGCCTAAAGTATTGATTGAAGTCGTACCTAGGAGCATAGAATAACTCTATTATTATTCTGTGCTCCTAGGTCGTACTAATATTCATCATTCATAGAATTATAAAATAATATCAAATAAGTTCATTCAACGTAGTTCCACGTTTCGACAATAGACGTTGCAGAGTTGGAAGCCATGGAGTCTGGCAACGGTGCATTTTATTTGCAGGGTAGGAAATTCAGATATGTTACAACTTTTTACACTCATATCATAAATAACTATTATATTTGATAAACCTAACCCAACGAAATCTAATCATTTTAGAGATCTGTAGGTACTCCTACGCTAAGACATTTCGGTTTTGGTCAACAGCGCAGCGTTGGAGGCAACCCAAATCACACACTATATGTTTACATCGCCGTCTAACGGGGAGAATATCGAATAAAGTACCTACGAATAAGCTGTAGCGTAACTGTAACAGTAACCACACCTAGTGGTCTTACTCAGAAGAAGAAGAAGAAGCATTTCCTGTATCAGTAAAATTTTCATCGATTTTTTCAGTTTTATTGTATTTTACAATAACCAGACCGTAGACGAATCCATATATAAAGTTTCATAACGAACAGTCCATCCGATCTCGAGTTATAAATGGTGTAACCAACATCTTTCCTAATGAAACACATGAGTACTTACTTAAACATATATTATATTATTAGGGTGAGCTTACATTTGTATACAAGTAAAGGATATAGCGATAAACTTATTGTATAAAACGTATGAGGTAAAAACGAACATCTCCATTAAAAGTATGAGAAAATCGATCAAACGATCAGAATGGAACCATATTCAGCTGCTGCGGCTTATACCAAGGCTGGAACGGATTGTGCGTCAAAAGCCATTCTGCCAAGAACAGAACCGGATCGATCGGCCTTGCTTTGGCGACTGCTGCCAAACCTTTCGATAACGTCGGATCCACGTATTTGTTACAAAAGTCGTTTATCCTACTCGGGATTGAAGGAATCGGTTCCACCAACCCTAAAAACAACAGATTCATGAAGATCTTCGAAAACTACCTTTAATCCACGCCATACTGTTCGGAAAGAAATATCTGCTTTCAACAGCGGATTCTTCAGCGTCCTCCGCGATGTGTATAGCGTCTTCCACATCTTCAGTCGCTACGATCCGTCTCTTGATGCTTTCGGGAAAGAACCACGACTCAGGGATGTAGTTTTCTGGCCCAATCATGGTCTTAACAACGTCCATGGCTCGCAGTCCGGCGACGCACAAGGCCAGAACTGGGTGACGACTCATCTTCAGCACGAACATAGGATAGGACTGACTGCCGTAGTATTTGTCCGAATAGATCTCAGAGACCTGCTCCGGAGACAGACGAATCTTCCTTTCCTTGAAACCAAATCAGTACTCATTAACACAAATCTCCACCTCCAGAAACTCAGAAACTTCGGAAGAGTAACGACCAGAAATCAACCTTCAACACTGCTGTACCTCTTCAAATTAGAAGCTTCTGGCTTAGACACTCCCAAGTCCCAACAGCGTTCAGTGGATAGGGCTATTTCTTGCACAATACTCACATTGATGATCTGCAATCCTCCAACATAAACTAGTGCCCTGCGTATAACATCCTCGAAGATCATAGCGTCAGGTTTGATGATCAGAACAGTCTGCTCGTACCTTTTCGTACAAGAACAGATATATTCGTCGTCGATCTTCTTCCTAGAGGTCGGAGATCTGGCCACCATCAAATCTCCGCTTCCTTCAGGGGAGACCTTCAAGTCCTCGAAGGAGTGCGAACAAGGACACTGAAATACCATAGAGGTGCGCTATTGAAGACTCATTCAACCAACAAATCTCGAAACTTACCTCGAAATCTTTCCACACGTAAATGCCTGCAGCTTCGAGCTCGCTGTCAGTTCTTTCAACTTTTCCACCCTCACTTTTGGCGTATCTCTGAGGTCCAATAAGGTCCTGTTGGGCTTTGGGCTCCTGGAAGGTCCAGTGAGCGTCTCCTTCACACGTACAGAAACCGGGTAGACATGGACACGACTGAAACATTTTTTTATTCATGATCTAAATTCTAAAGGGTTCTAGAGCGAAGAAACAAGCAGTCTATTGACGTTGAATGTGTTTGTGTTGCAGGAACTGCAGTTATAGTTAGAAATTGGTTTCAGTTCACTGCTACCTGGAGGTCTATTGCGCCCCCAACAGAGCTGTTATCACCAAGCATTCTACCTACAGCTTCCAGTCCCAGAGATCTGATGAAATCCAGTATCTGGAAAGGTTTCAACGAGGCTATATATCCTCACTCCTGCACGTTTCTAGCCCAAAGGATTATTTCCTTTAGGTTGCAATGGCAAGGCATTCCGTGGCTAGGTGAATATGGATTTCTTTCTTCTCCCCACAAAATCGACACTCTTATGTGTTCAATATACCCATTTAGGTGTTTCCTGAGGTGACAATATCCTGTAGGAAAATTGGGGATGTATACCTGGTTCTCACTGAGATCCAGATACCTTTTGGACCTTTTAGATTCAAAGCTCTGAAGGAACTTTTTGGAGCGACCCATTCGTGAGAGATTTTGCCAGAGTGTTTTCCTTTCGGTTTTCTCCTTTTCCAGAACCTCTTTCTTATGGATGCATTATCCTGTACCACAGAAAGGTTCTAGGCCATTGACCTGCGTTTGTGCGCTGTCTCTGGCAAGCATATTGGCCTCTTCGTTTCCTTCGATTCCCGAATGACAGGGAACCCATATTAAAGGGACCTTATTTTTCTTCCTTTTGCACACCCATATCACCTTTGAGTCAATGACATAAGAGCTCAGTGCTGTAACAGCGACTTTACTTTAGTAAATGGCTTTATCGCACTGCTGATAGTTTCTTTCTAGGTTTATGTCTAGAAATCTTTCAATTGCGAGTATTTCTGCCTGAAAAACACTCGAATTGAAGCCTATGGATTAAGTACTCTTGGTGGTTTTGGAACCATCTGTATACTACTTTTTGTACAACTGCCATTAAAAGTGTGACACTTTTGATGACAGCAAACAATGTTAAAATTGATTGTTTACGTGGAAGCGTGTTGAAAATATTCTTAACATTAGTGTTAAAAATATGTTTAGCACTCCATTTTCTTATGATGAAATCAGATGAAAAAAATTCAGCAATTGCAAATTTTTATTATCAATATTCAACAATCCTTATGAACATTAACATTAATCGTAAAACTAGAACAATTACTATCATTAATGCCCTGTGACGTTAGGGAGCTTCGCAACTCATTATTAGAATCCTCAGCACCATCAGTACTTGTAGAAACCTGAAGTACAATATTGGATGATGATGATCCAAAATCTGTTGAGGATGGGAGAATTTTTTTAGCAATGACATTTCTATATGCAATGGAATGATCAACATAGCCCTCGGCTACCGTCGTAGACTTCCATCCACCATGTTTTTTTATATCCGTAATATTTGCTCCCGATTCTGCTAGCAATGAAGCCTGAGGATCTTCGAAAACAGTGTCCTGTATATTGCTTTGGTTCTGGCAGTTCGGCAACAATAGATGGAATTTTTCCAAATGTATTGATACCAACTGGATTGGCAGTGCATTTATTATTCATGTATTTCAGGAAAAAACGACGATGTTTGATGACAGAAGGACGCAGTGCAAAGTTCTTATGAAAATAGTCAACATACTTCCCAATCATACTGAAAGAACGATTGACTTTCGTTTTTGTGTTTGGAAGTTGTATAAACAATGATTTAGTTGTTATTTCGATATCTTTCACTGATAAATTACACAATTCTTCACGCCGACAGGCTCCAAATAATCCGAAAATAGTTGCAACCTTAACCATCAAGTATTTCTCATCTGATGCCTCATTTATAAACTTTTCAACTTGTTCACGAGTGAGAATTTTCGATTTTTTGGGACGATATCCTTCACTTTTCCGTTTCAAATATGTTATTACCTTAAAATATTTACTAACATCCACACCATTTTCAATAAGGGTGCTTGACTTTATCATTGAAAATTTGCTCCACAAAGTTGATGAACTCCATGTTTTTGATTGTTCTTCCAAGTATGCCAGGAAAACCTGTTCACTGAAGTTCCCTTCTACATTTTTCAATTTACAGACAAGGAAATTGTTATATGCAATATCGTACTGCTGCACAGATTTTTTAGGTAGGAGTCCCAGATTTGCTCTTCTTGCAGACTCTTCAATATCCAGTGGAACAACCGCTCCGCTCATTTCACAAACATTTTCACTCACAAAATAAAACGTCACTTTCAACACTCATATCATAAATAACTATAACGGTGATTTCTTTAAAATTGTAGTCTTCTCTCCTGCTTAGCCTTGTATTGAAGTTATTCTCAGTGCTCATTGTTCTGAACATTAGATCTTCGAAGAATTTTGAATAGAAATGTTTACGATGGCTATTGGTGAGTCCAAAAAGACGAACAACTAAGACTTTCAACCACAAATGGCCCATATAACTCAAAATGAACGCTCCATAGACAACCATGGACCTTTGCCAGTCACTCAAAATCAACAATAAATGAAGTAACTCTTCCCTACAACCTACAGAAGCTGCAAGTCGACGAGAAAGCTCTGTGAATCATGGTCAAAGATGGACTGATCAAATATACCTACCTGCGTCTTCAATTTCTTCTCGAGCGACTGGAGGGCAGCAAGTCTAGCTGCCTCATGCGCTGTTAACGATTTGTAGGGTATCGGCTTTTCCTTTTTCTTAGCCTTCTCAGATTCAGCTAATTCCTTCTCAGCCTTCTTCAGTTTTTGAGCCTCTCTCTTCAGTCCCATCGGAACACTACTGCAAAAAAGGAAATGGAACATTTCAATCAGATGTAGCCATTGAATGGACGCCTTACACATTGTCGTTATTCGTGTAGATGAGGCAAAAAGAACAAATCTTCAACAGAAACTCATAAACTGAAACTTACTTTTCATCTAATTCTCCTAACTTTGTTCTCAGTCTTTTTCTCGTCTCTCCTTCTTTACCTGGTAAATGAGTATCGTAGAATTCTGTTCTCTGCTCGGTTTCTTCTTCCTGATCGATGGAATCTATCTAAGGAGAAGAAGGACTCATGCAGACTTCACGTTCTCAAATTTTAGTACCCAAATTCAGTACTAGAGTGTACCAAATCGAAATCTAATTCTTCCCCAGAAGTACCACCTCAAATCTTCAATTCATCAAAACCTTTCGACTTACCGAACGCACTTGAGTGACAGAATCCATCAATACACCCTTCTTCCCTTCTTTCCTCCTCTTGACGATGCTCTCCCTCTGCGCCTCCCATTGCTGAGCCTGCCTCCTCTTTCTGGTGTCCGCGTAGGCCTTGTCAACTTCCTTCTTCGTCTTGGTGATCCTGACCTGGACGTTCTTGGAGCTCACTTTCACAAAGGACGATTTTCGCTCGTCGACTGGTCCTAAGTAGGTGGCAGCGCTCTTGGCACGTTTGGTCCCGATCGTTCCCAAGAGCATCCTAGGAGGGGGCTGAGAGGTCCACGAGACGTGGGATAATTCCTCCAGGGTTTCCAGCTCTACCGGTTTCGCCTTTTCTGTGTATTCTTCACGAAGACCTGTGAATTTTGGTATGAAGCATTCAGTTTCTTCGATGCCACGTAGAAGAGCACCAATGGCGTGAGTAATAATGATCACCTGCCCATTCCATGGCCCTGTAAGTGGCCCAGTCATCATCAGTTTGCCTTCTTTGTCTTCGCGAATCAGCCTCTTCTTCTTCCTCTTCCCCTTCTTCTTCCCCTTCAGTTTCAATTGCACCCATATATTCCAACCGTTCCTTCTCTAGTTCTTCCGCTCGTGAAATCTTCGTTCAAAAAACGATCGAAATCAGAACTCTGACATGAATTACAGGCTCCGAAAAGCTCCCCACTTACCAGTTCCTCTATTTCAGCCTTTCTCAAGGCTTCCTGTTCCTTTTCAAAGTCCCAGTCGCTGGGGACGAACAAAGTGTCGAAAGAGTACTTCATTCTCAGTTTTTGTCCAGCTCTACCATGCTGGAGACCCTTCAACTTTCTCACGTTGATGTCGGACTCTGTGAAGACTCTTCTGACGTATTTAGGTTTGCACCTGCACACAGCGCAATGGCAACACTCGCACTGGAAAGAAGACGAAGTTGTTCTTGGTCACCAGAACTTTTCCCAAACAGTTCCGGGAGAATATTCATTCGAAAATTGATTGACTCACAACTTCTGCTAATTCTTCAGTGCCGTCATCTGCTGCCAGTTCAGTAGGCTCGGGAATTTCAGCTGTTCCTGAGGCTTCTTCATCAGATGACAGTATACGCGTTGACGACAGAACTGCAAAAGTAAAAGGTTGTTTTCTAAGAGTTTCACATCTTAGAGTTTGTAACATATCTGAATTTCCTACCCTGCAATAAAATAAAATGCACCGTTGTCAGACTCCATGGCTTCCAACTTTGCAACGTCTGTTGTCGAAACGTGAATGAACTTATTTGATATTATTTTATAATTCTATGAATAATGAATATTAGTACGACTTCAATCAATACTTTAGGCAATTCGCATCTTTATAAATAGGTGATTTTAATCATATCGAAGATCCACCAAGAAGTAAACTCGTTCTTCTGTGACCATCGAAGAAATACGATTCTGTGGAAGAAAAACTAACCTCCGAAACGACAACGAATGGAAGGGCCTCTTTTACTTCACTTTCACTCGACTGCTGCTATTCGTTTCACTTTCATTCTGGTTCACAATAGTGTTCCTTTGAAATGGGGTTCCTTTTCTAGGAACCCGCCATTTTAGTATATTTTAAAGACGCTTCTTTGTTATCTGGTATGTACACGATCTCCATTTAAATAACTGTTTCATTTCACAGGATTTAATCCCATGTAAGCTTGTTCTATTTCATTATTGCATTTCTATTGAATATTGTGGAACTCTTTTCTGCTACCAACCCATTTGGAATATTCTCATACTGTTCGTAAGGCCTACTGCACATTTAACTATTCACTCGACACTATGGTATAGGCATTTGGAGTTGGTGCTTTTAGTATAATATTTTACGTACAATAATCACTGGTTTGGAGGCCTAGGATAAACTGTTTATATCGTCTGTGCCAAGGAAAACATCCCCCACAACAGTGGCAGTGAGAATTCCTCTGGGAGTTCTATAACGAACGTCCCCAGTAAACATAGCCTCGTCTTCGGGCCATGGCGAGCCAGGCAAGTGAAGGATTGCTTCGATCTGGTTCCACCGTTCATCAGTTAACAGGAAATATAAGTAGTTTATCGTCACTTCCAAACCAACGCGACTGCTAGGATCTCACACATAACACTTAGAAGGAAGGATTCTCACACTAGGAACTACAAGGATACTGCTTATGAATTTCATTAATAATCAGGTGACATACTCTATATGCCTATAACCTTTGGATAACTTTGGATGTATTGGATTCTGCTTTTCATCACAATTGTGCCAGTAATAACCTTATCGGAGTATAGGAAGCTCCATATTGTATATATCACCAGTGCTCGTCTTATTAATAATTGTTCTATGGATTAGAAACATATCATCTGTAATGCTAGAAGGTTTTTTTGCTTTGAGTTTCAATTGATTCTCGTTCGTTTTTCCTTCATATGGCTATGGTTCTTCGAATTATGGTGCTGGAGGAATAAAGACTCTTGTTCCATCTTTATGTATTATTTATCTATTTTACCTCATTATTTCCCATCCTATATTTCACTAATCTGAGTTATTACGAATCTGAATTACTACGACATAACATAGAGTTCTACCAATCTAGACGATCACATCACAAGCCAAAAATATAAGTGTAAAACCCCCTTTAACGTAATTCTACCCTCAGCTCTTCAGAGCAGGGTTGCCCCTTTTCTCTTTTTCATAATGTTCCTAGGATTTACAAACTTGGAATGTTACAAGTTGGTGACACTGTTTAACTTGACAATCGATTTGGCATTGGTATATATGATTCTTCAATGATGGGCAGAATGTTCTAGTCTAGGAGGAACTGTATAAAGACATGATCATCAAGCTTTTCTTTCAGTTGGCTGGTGCTGATCTCGATAACAGTTGGTCCCAATAGGAGGGTACCAAAGACCACAAAGAAATATTTGATGGACGTAATGGCTTGTCAAGTGACCACCAAGATCGTTCGATCTAACACCATTAGATTATTTACTTTGGGGTTGTTTAACCACGATCAAATTCATCTACAAACATCAATAGCGTAATAATGTCTTTCCAATGGAGCCAGTTTCATTGATATCGAAAATATCCGTGATTAAAGCTGTGGACTTCTTGACACCACATCATTCAGAAGTGAAAAATACTTACTCAAGTCATCGTCAACTCCATCTGACGTTTCGGAAGCGCCATCTTTAACTTTCTCACCAACTTGAACGGGCTTGGCTCTTTTTTTGTCTTCGTACATTTTCTCGGCCGTCAATTCTGTAGCAGATGTCTTGTACACAGTTGTTTCGATCTGAAAAATTCAAACAGTTTTAGGAAAGCTGTGCCAGGGCATTGTGGTGTTGGAGGAAATGAAAAAACCGAAGAGCTTGCAAAAAGTGCATCAAGGTCAACAACAGCTGGACCTGACCCTTTCTGTGGGCTTGGAAAAGAAATAGCAAGCTACCTTACATTAGGGTCCTAATGCTGCAAGTTATTCTACTTCCACTATTTCCTTACCACTGTCCTACAACGCGAGGTGTCGATCTCTTGAATCGGTAGTCTCTTATCTTTGTCGGTAGGTCTGTTGATGCAAGTGAGCAATCCAAGGTTTTCACGCCGACATATCTTTTTCTTCACCGTGTAATCTTCACCAGTCTCCGATTTTTCTTCTTTCTTCTCCTTGGAGGGTTGGCAGACTCCTTTCCTACACGTTCTTCCTGGGTCTTCTGCTATCCCAAAGCAGACTCCCTTTCGTCCACTCTTGACTTCTGGGCTAAGCTCCACATCGTCGCCAGGATCTTTAGCTACTGGTACCTCTTCAGTTCCATCTTTCGGTTCTCCTGTTACCATTTGGTGATCGGTTTTCTCGCGGAGATCAGGCTGGTTGGTTTGGTCTTTGAGATTTGTAGGATCTATCCTGGGATAAGTGCAGTATTAAAACACTGATCAGGAGTGAATCTTATTGCATCATCAAAGAATGTCAAGATGGAACACCACGTGCTAACTTGCTTAAGAACCTAAAGGTTTTGAAAACTGAACAGAAAATTTCATGAAAGATTATCTTATCAACATCTACCATCTCCTATCATGTTGCTCCTGATGGACACTAAAATTTCCTAAATTTCCGGATCAATCCTTGCCTAAATGACAGTACAACACTTTCTTGCCCTAAGAAGATTTATACTTACTTTCCAATTTGGCTTATCTTGGAATCAATCGACGAATTCTCTACTGGAGTCCCTCTTGATCCTGAAATCAATTTAACGGCAGATCTGACCTTATTCACTGGAAGAGGTTTATTTCTGGTATCTGAGGAGGTAGATTTCTTGGATTTGGTCGAAGCGGCATCAGTATTTCTCTTTCGTGCCTGGTACAAAGAGGAGCTTGATAGTTTTTCTATTGGAAGTTCTTCCATAATGACGATAGTGCGAATATTTTCACTTTTTGCGAATTGAAACTAATCAGTTTTGAAGTATTTCAATTTATTTTTCAAGGATTCTACGATTCGAAATGAATAGATAGAATATGGAATAGAATAGAAGAATAAGAAAATCTAAACAGTTTTTTCATCGATGATATTTTGAATGAAGAATAGATGCATCTATGACGAAGAAAAAGACAGAAGGATTTCAAAGGATCTGAAGGAAAATTGTGTCATTTCCATCACTATCAATCCTTTCATTGAAAAATGTAATGTATTCATTTGGTGAAAAATGGTTAGTACACCAAGTGTTTCCAGCAGTTTACCATCAAGAAGTATATCTCCAACCAAGTGAGTAATGTACTTCAAAACTGGACAGCAACATTGAAAATTTCAGGAGATCAATAAATTGATTTGAGTGTTTCTTGAAGATATGATTTCGGAAATTGCTTTTGAGAATAAGCTGCCAAATTTGATGATGACCACAGTTGGATTCTCCATTTCAAAAATAAGATTTTTCTACATCATTACTCGGAAATTGAGCCATGTCTTGCTTAGTGCTATTATTGTTTTTCATTCTATCGTTCTCGTATACAAAGTTATTTTGCTTGTCTACTTATTCTTCGTATTTTGATTGCTTTCATGGCGTATGAACAAAATTAGAGATAAACTTGGTTTTGCTTCATTTCAGAATCTTCGCATATGTCAAAGGTCGTCAAGGACCAATCAGAGATAGACCAGGTACTTCGTAAGTTACCATCATGGATAAATGCAAGGTTGCTCTTACAATATTTTACAGATACTGTGCGACACTGATGCACCACATGAAAGGAAATATAGGTACTGGTATTTTTGCTATGGGAGATGCCATGAAAAACGCAGGATTCGTCCTTGGACCAGTGGGTCTCTCCGTTCTAGGGTTTCTCAACCTCTATTGCCAGCATCAATTGGTGAGTAGATGAAGAAGAATATCGTATAGAGCTTTAGGTTGCAAAGAACTGTTACCCCTGTATACAATCCACCATTACTTTAGGCTCATTCAATTTTAAGATATATCCCATTTGGTTGACTACTGATTTTGACAGGTGAGGGCGGCCGATCAAGTGGCCTTCAACCACGATTACAATGTGAAACCCGACTATGCCGAAACTGTGATGGTAGGCTTCATGGATGGGCCGGAAAAGACTAGAAATCTTTGTTTTCTCATGAAGAGATTGGTCAACGCTCTTCTGATTGTGACAGAGATGGGATTCTGCTGTGTGTATCTAGTTTTTATCGGTGAAAGCGTAGAAAAGGTATTGTATGGTCGGAAGAAAATAATCAGGAAGGAAGGAATTGAAAGACAAGTTTTAGGAAATTATTGTCGTTTATTTACAATGTACATGAGGGAGTCGGAGATTTATAGGTTAGGTGACAAGTGACAACAGACAAATGACAAGTGACAACTGACAATGCCGACCATCGAAGACGGAAGAGAGTACCGAATATTCTGGACACGATGTTCTTAATCATTTGTCTGTTGCAGACTTTATCGATTTACGGAGTTCATGACTACAGTAAGCGAATACTGATATTGTTCACTTTCGTGCCCATCTGGATCCTATCCCTGATGAACAACCTGAGGATACTAGTTCCTGCTTCGATGTTGGCCAACATTCTCACCATGACTGGACTGGTGATAACCTTGTACTACAATTTCATCGATATACCCGACCCTTGGAGGTTACCTGTAGTGGTGGACGATTGGAAGAGAATACCCTTGTTTTTCGGCACTGCGCTGTTTTCCTTCGAAGCTATCGGACTGGTAATCGTCTTCATCTCGATATAAGTTCGTTTTTTCGGAAAAAACAAGACAAAACAGGATGGATCTAACTAAACTGCTCCACATGAGTTAGGGATATTGACTTAAATTGCAAAAAAATATAGTCAAAATAGGATTTTCGTGATAGAAATTCATATTAATATGATTTCAAGGTGCAAATTAATTTTAGCCTGTAGGTCTGCAGCGTATACAGGGTGGTTAAGAAAAATCGAGTAAAATAACGAAATTTTATTCCCAGAGAATTCAAGCATTTTAAGACTATCAATACAAAGTATGGCCTCCACGGGAATCAATAACAGCTTGACATCTTCTTTGCATACTACACACGAGGTTGTTGAACATTTCTTGAGGAATTTGGTTTCATAAACGGGGCAGAAGCTCTCTCAGATCATTTAAGGATTCTGGGGTAGGTTGATGATTATCTAATCTTCTTTGGAGCATATCCCATACATGGTGAGTGCGGAGGTTTTGGTAAATGTGGAATACCAAGCTCCTCGCGCGCATTCTCAACTATGGCTGCACTATGGCGGTCTAGCGTTATCGTCTAGAAATTGAAAAGTTTCACCAATAGCAGCGTGAAAATTTGGCACAACATTGTCAATGACTTGCTCCCTATAGTGTGAGGCGGTCATATTCCCAGGACAAATGGTGTGTCGATCTGTGCGCCCGTTGAAACATATCCCGGCCCATACCATAACACTACCCCCTCGGAATAGATGGTCTTCTTGGACATGCGTGGGATTGTCCATACCCTTATTCTTCGAGAATCTGAAAATCGTCCATATCTGGATTCATCAGTGGAAAGGACACTACGCCATTGATCGTTCCAATTGATATGTTGCCTTGCCCATTCCAGTCTTTGACGCTTATGATTCACCTCTCTCAAACGTCGACTGATGGTTTCGATTGAAACTTGGACCCCATCTGCATTTTGAAGAGTATTCCGTATTATTCTACACGAAGATGTAGGGTTTCTTCTCGTCTAAACGGTGATGAAACGATCCTGAGCAGGTGTTGTTTTTCGTTGCCCACCAAGCCTTGGTCTTTCCAACACGGAACCTGTCTCCCTGAACCTATTCCAAAGTCGAGATATCACACTTTGGCTGACTTGGAGCCTTTCCGCTACAACAACCTGAGTTAGGCCACCCTGTAGCATTCCCATAGCCCTATAAGCCTCAGCGTTTGTTAATTTACGTCTTGGCATTTTCAGAAAACTCGTTTCAAATCGAGGTCGTTGATAAACTGACTTCATTTCAAAATAAGAACATTCATGAAGCATATGCAAGAGGAACCAAACTTCAGAAAAAAGGCGACCAGATTGACGAAATGTCTCATACTGATTTTTATTGGATCGATTCAAGTTGTTATTGAGTTTAAAATGATTTTACAGTGATTTTCTCGAAGATTACATACTTTTAAAAACGGTTGAATACGATATCCCTAACTCTTGCGGAGCAGTATAGTTATTAGATATCTCTCAGCCAACTGGATACGATCTACCTTGGTTTCGTCCTTATTAGAACTCCTCAGGGTCTGATATTCCGCAGGGGTGCATAAAGTTAATTTTGATTATTAGGTTCTGCCGATGTACAACGAAATGAAGAATCCGAAGCATTTCAACAGTTGGTATGGCGTCATGAATGTTGGAATGACGTATGTCGTCATCATGAACGCTGTTGTGGGCGCCAGTTCGTATATAAAGTGGGGGGAGGGGATAAAAGCCAGCGTGACGCTAAATCTACCGGCGGAAAAGGAAATGTGAGTTCGGACAAGGGACAATCCAGAGTCGGGTCCAGAGGAAAATAGGGCTTCATACCTCTCGTCAGTAGGTTGACATTGACTACAAAAAAAGTAGAAGCATTTCTCTGATGTTCTATGAACCAATCTACTTGATGATTATGATTCTCATCACCATTGAAAGCATCTTTAATCGCAAGTTTTCGAGGACTTATGGTGGTGATCATCCCCTGTTTTTCCTGGATCCGCCACTGGTTTGAGCCTTGCTTTTCCGAAATCGAAAAACTTTCAATTTTCAGTTTAGCCCAGGCAGTTGTGATCCTGATCGTCATATCCGTAGCGTTCACTTATCTTCTTCAGATGTACGTCGCTTTTATGATCATGTTCCCTTGGATTTATAGAAAATTCGGACCATTCAGATTTCAATACTGGGTGGAAGTTTTGTTCAAGACTGGCCTCTCAATCATAGCCTGTAAGCAGTCCTATATTATGACTACTCTTCCTGAGAAAGAAATCAGATATAAATAATGGTTTTCTGTAGCAAAGTACTGAAAGTTTTACTGATTTCACCGCTATTGCATTTTTTGACAATCAGGACGCGTTGTTCTACCGCGTTATGCTCCATGTTTACTAATTCCCATCTGTCAACTTTCGATGTGTCACGTCATAATCATGTGACATTATGACTGTCAAACATGGCGCGCGTTTCAAATCTTGCGTTCTCATCGAAGCATCCTTTACAGTGTGACAAGAAAAACCTCGGACAAACTCTTTTTCATTTAACTTTATTAAACAGAAGAAATTGAACAAAACAACAACAAATAATGGGGAAAATGGGTCTTACACCATTCTTCTGTCATTTTCGCTCTGTGAGCCGGAGCGGAGTCCTGTTGAAAGGTCCAATGCGTATCGCCGAAGTTCTGCTTGGCCTCGAGGATGTCGCAGCGGTAGACTTCTTGATTGATTTTGACCCCTTGATTCACGAAAACTAAGGGAGTTTTACCACTTCCGCAAATTCCGCCCCAGACCATGACGGATTGCGGATTTTGACGGTGTTCGACGATGGCCGATGTACCGGGAGCCTCTACGGACCAGACTCTGTCGTTTTGGTGGTTGTGGGATTGTTCTACGGTGAAAAGCTCCTCGTCTGTGAAGAGAATTCGCTCCCATTGCTGATCGGCGGCGAGACGAAGGAGTTGGCGGCACCTTTGGAGTCGTACGCGCTTGTTTTACTCCGTGAGGAGTTGAACTTTTTGGAGCTTGTATGGCTTGAGGTTGAGCTACTTTTTGGCAATTTGACGGACTGATTCGCGGTTGATACCGGTCTCACAGGCTATTTTCCTCATGGAAACCCTCTGATTTCGATTGACTCGCTTCTTGACGATGTTGCGATTGCTAGGTGTATTGACAGTGCGTTTTCTACCACTTCCTGGACGACGACCATCATGGCCAAGCTCCTTGAAACGACGAATTGCATCGGACACGGTTTGTCGAGGCTCATTGAGCAAACGAACAATTTCGCATTGACGCCTACCTTAACGAAACAGCTCCAAAATCGCACTACGTTTGTTTGACATTCTAAAACTCTGTGAAATGAAATTGTATCAAACTGAAAATTCACATATTAGTTGAGGAAAGTGTAGAGAAACCAAGAGAATAAAAATTATTTGGCTGCGCTGAAATACTTTTGTTGCAGACCACAGCAAATTTGTCCGAAGCTTTTCTTGTCACCTTGTATTATCGTCATGAGTTTATGTATAAAAAAATACGGATTATATTCGGAAAATATCTTTATCCTTAACATTTAACTATCAATTTTTATTTGTCTATCTACTCACTACTAACTACTCTATATCTCGAAACTTGCGTAGCGACCCAGGCAGTACTTTCTAAATGTTCTAACTTTGCCTGATTTCTTTGTTGGGTACTTTTCACCACAGATTCGGTGTGCCCGAAAAGCATCTTCATAATCCTTACCTTTCTGACAATCAACTTTCAGACATTCTTGCGGTGTCGATACCCTATTTGGGAGAATTCATATCCCTAGTGGGGGCCATTGGGGGTACGTCGTTAGCCCTGATATTTCCCCCGCTACTGGAGCTGGTGACGTTTCACGAGACGATAGGATGTTTGGAAATTTTTAAGAATATTGTCATCTTGACCATTGGATTTACCGGTGTCGCCACTGGTACTTATGCGGCGTGTAATGAAATCGTGTTGAAGATTTTCGGGCATAAGTAAGAATCAAGAGTTCTACATAAGAGGAAGAGTTAACTGTTTAAGAGGAAAAATGATAATTGGGAAGAAATAAGGAAGATAGAATAATTTGTCACGATGTCTAAGATGATTGTGACTTCATAATGCAACAGTGGAATGTCTGCAATATACTTTTAATCTCAAATTGTTCTTTTTATTTTCAAAAAATTTTTTAATAATTCAAAAAATATACATATTATCACGCATAAGATTTGTGACGAAATTGAATAAAAATAATTCAAATCAATGATCAGTCCATCATGGAAAACCGTCTGGATATTGATGTTCCTGAGCCACGAGCTTCATCTCTCAATTGCTGAAAAAAGAGATGTGATTCAATAAAAGTTCATTCCTTTTGTCGAGGGATATTTCTTAACGATAATCAGGTATCATCAAAAAGTTTTTTAGGACCTTCGACCACATGTTGTATGTACCTGTTTCTTTCAAATTACAAGTGGCTTCGCGAGAAAAGGGAAAATACGTTTAAAATGATTGGGAGTACCTACCTAAGTCCACTGGCGATGGAGTTCGATCGGTTCTCATGAATCGAATAGATTATTTTTTCAAGTGCACGTGTACTTTGGAAATAGAGACCAGAATTGTGTCATAGGCTCTCAAAATTGAATACATATACTCCATTCACTTTCACAAAGTATCCCGGATGGCCAATATTCAGGTTTTGTAACATTCCAGGTTTGTAAATCCTAGGAACATTATGGAAAGAGAAAAGGGGCAACCCTGCTCTGAAGAGCTGAGGGTAGATTTACGTTAAAGGGGGTTTTATACTCATATTTTTGGCTTGTGATGTGATCGTCGAGATTGGTAGAACTCTTTGTTATGTCGTAGTAATTCAGATTCGTAATAACTCAGATTAGTGAAATGTAGGATGGGAAATAATGAGGTAAAATGAATAAATAATACACTAGATTGGACATAAAGATGGAACAAGAGCCTTTATTCGTCCAGCACCATAGTTCGAAGAACCATAGCCATATGAAGGAAAAACGAACGAGAATCAATTGAAACTCAAAGCAAAAAACCTTCTAGCATTACAGATGATATGTTTACAATCCATAGAACAATTATTAATAAGTCGAGCACTGGTGATATGTACAATATGGAGCTTCCTATACTCCGGTAAGGTTATTACTGACACAATTGTGATAAAAAGCAGAATCCAATACATCCAAAGTTATCTAAAGGTTAATGGCATATAGAATGTGTCACCTGATTATTATGAAATTCCTACGCAGTATCCTTTTAGTTCCTAGTGTGAGAATCCTTCCTTCCAAGTGTTATGTGTGTGATCCTATCGCGTTGGTATGGAAGTGACGATAAACTCCTTATATTTCCTGTTAACTGATGAACGGTGGAACCAGATCGAAGCAATCCTTCACTTGCCTGGCTCGCCATGGCCCGAAGACGAGTCTATGTTTACTGAGGACGTTCGTTAGAGAACTCTCAGAGGAATTCTCACTGCCACTGTTGTGGGGGATGTTTTCCTTGGCACAGACGATATAAACAGTTCATCTTAGGCCTCCAAACCAGTGATTATTGTACGTTAAATATTATACTAAAAGCAACAACTCCAAATGCCTACACCATAGTGTCGAGAGAATAGTTAAATGTGCAGTAGGCCTTACGAACAGTATAAGAATATTCCAAATGGGTTGGTAGCAGAACAGAGTTCCACAATATTCAATAGAAATGCAATAATAAAATAGAACAAGCTTACATGAGATTAAATTCTGTGAAATGAAACAGAGTTATTTGAATGGGGACAGTGTACATACCAGATAAGAAGGAAGCGTCTTTAAAATATACTAAAATGGCGGATTCCTAGAAGAGGAACTCCATTTCAAAGGAACACTGTTGTGAATCAGAATGAAAGTGAAAACAGACAGCAGCAGTCGAGTGAAAGTGAAGTAAAAAAAAGTTGGAAGCCATGGAGTAGTCTGGCAACGGTGCATTTCATTTTATTGTAGGGTAGATAATTCAGATATGTTACCTACAGTTTATCAAGTTGTTTAACTCAACATTGACGCAGGTTGGTACTCGTGAAATGTCAAATAATTTCCAGGTTACAGGGTGATCGACTTAAAAAAGTTCAACCAAATATTTATATCATTCCCCTAAGCTTGGTGGCAACCCCTCAAAAATATTAAATGGCAATAGACGACTAGTGACACTACATTTTGAAGGTTTTGTTGGTCTTTGGAGTGCTCACCTTCCAAAATTTCCTGACTTCTTGAACTTCTTCTTGCTTGCGCACCCAGTAACCTCTCAGATACGACTGAATTTTGACAGCTGCAAAATCTTCGCTCCAGATCAGGTGAAACGGAAAAAATGGTCTAGGACTGTTGAGGAAATAAATACGTCAAAATATTCAGGACTGAATGAAAAAATTGTTGTTTTATTGTCTCACTTTTCCTTCAGATACTCCTGAGCCCATTCCATATCGTGAATGCTCGTATATTTTGTTAACCTTTCTGGAAAATCTGGATTGTGGGTCCACAGGTACTCAGCGATGTGGTCAATGGGATCAAAATCGGTTCTTTGCCTCTGGAATTGGAAATAAATGAAAAAAAGAAACTTGATGAAGGTTTTCATGTTTCATTTCAATTCAGAGTATTCCGGGCATCTTCAGAGGTTGTAACTCGACGATTGACTGCTCCGAACTGCAATACTCTGAATTAAAAGAATAGAAACCACCGTTTTAAGTGAAAAGACAAAGGAATTAAATTCTGCAACAAACTGCATAAATTATATTTTTCTTAAACTTACATCCAGGCTGTTTTGTTCTTCTGCCTTCCTCACAGTACTCAATAAAGCATCCTTCAGTAGCGGCGTGATTTTTGATTCTAAAAACTCCACCAGGGGATCTGCAAAAAGTGAAATTACAAAAAAATATTATGTTTGGTTGGGGCATCCACGTGTAGGAGCGTCCGCATTTTTATTGTTTTGCAAAAGATAGTTTTGAACAATCTTTTTCTCTTCTTCGAATTCGTGACATATTTCGTTCCAAATTTTGTTCTCCTCGGGATGTTTTGCGCAGATGCAGACAGTTCCTTTTGTGCAGAAACATTTGGAGCAGTCAGTCGACATTAGAGGAATATTCTGACAGATGGGGAATAATTAATTTTCATAGAAATTGCTGCAAAATAACTTCAATCTTTTGCAGATCGTAATAGCACAGAATACCTAACTAGTTAGGTATTCTGTGGTAATAGATAGTGGATGGAAAGTTTAGAATTTCAAGTATTATTAGAATTTCATTCGCGATTTTCAGATGGAAGTTGCTATACCATGCTTTCTATGCAGCAATGGATGTAGAATTGTCCAATTTTCCATAACAAATTTTTAACGCAACAATCAAAGAGATTGATTTTTTGTCCAAATCTCTGCTACGACGATACATTGAAAAATTCTTAGCCTACTATAAAACCAAACAAAATTTCAATGTCAAAATATTTTATTACTCAACATATTCTCCTCTCAATTGAATACATTTATTACAGCGAACCTGCAACGTCTCTAGACCTTTCAAAAAATATGTTTCTTCTTGCTCTGCAAACCAGTCCTCCGCAGCTTTCATTACCTCCTCGTTGGAAGAAAATTTACGACCTTTCAAACTTTTTTCAGTTGAGGAAAGAGATGATAGTCGGACGGAGCCAAATCTGGTGAATAAGGGGGTGTTCTAGTAATTCTAACCCTAAATCACGAATTTTTTCATGGCAACATGAGATTTGTGTACAGGGGCGTTGTCCTGTCAGAACAAAATACCTTTGGATAGCTTTCCGCGTCTTTTCTCTTTAATTTTTCCCGTAGAGTGGTCAGTAATGTCGAATAGTAATCTCCAGTTATTGTTCTACCCTTATCCAAAAAATCAGTCATGATTACTCCATGGCAATCCCAAAAGACTGAAGCAAGAACTATTCCAGCAGATTTTTGGACACGAAACTGCTTAGGTCTTGGAGAATCAGAGTGTCGCCATTTCATCGATTGTTGCTTGGTTTCTGGATCGTAGAAATGTACCCAAGGCCCATCCATAGTAACAATTCGGCTTAAGAAGTCTACATCGTTTTCAAATCGAGCACAGATCGAACGCGATGCTTCTACCCTTGCATGCTTTTGGTCAATATACAAACATTTGGGGATCCATTTTGCAGAAATTTTTCTATATGATGAACGCGTTCGTATGAAATCTTCAGTGCTTCAGATATCCGTTTTAGC
Organism: Adalia decempunctata; assembly: GCA_951802165.1. Taxonomy (NCBI): domain Eukaryota; kingdom Metazoa; phylum Arthropoda; class Insecta; order Coleoptera; family Coccinellidae; genus Adalia; species Adalia decempunctata. The sequence continues at coordinate 790,676 of OX637695.1, read as the reverse complement.
CCAATTCGACGGTCTGATAAAATCATGTCATGAACTGCATCGATATTTTCGGGGACTGACACAGAAACTGGCCTTCCCGATCGTTCATCATCTTCAATGGAAAATTTACCTCTTTTGAAGCTTGCAGTCCAATTTTTCACAGTCGCATACGAAGGACATTGATCACCAAGGCTATTAAGCATATCTTCGTAAATCTGATTACCTCTTAACCCTTTTAAACACAGGTGCATGATGATGGCTCGATACTCCAATTGTTCGATTTTCACAATTTCGGTGGACATCTTTTTTTTTTAATTTATTGCGTAACTCTGGTTTACTTTTTTCACGTCGAACTCTAAACTGACACTTCTAATAAGTTTTTGTTCGTTGATATGGTATCGCAATATTTTGTTTATGCATAGAACTGGTCTAGGCTAACTAGACATCAATACATCCTCGTATTTTCAAATTTTGAGCCAAATACTACATTGTTAGATAATGAAGAATTTTGTGGTCAAATTTCCGTGATTTTTTGGCTATAAATTCGAACAATCGCCCAAAAACACCCGACTTCAGGCTTTTGCTTTTTCTTATTGAAGGAATGACATAATGCAAATCAATGTTAAATAGAAACTTTGGGTACCAGCTTACCTCAGAAGATTGAGTCGTAAATGAGGCAATATTTTCCAAATCAAATTACCTGATTTTGCCTGAAACCAAATCTGTTGCCTTTTAATCTACCTATCGGAATATATCGAAGTTAACAATCATTAATGACTTGTGTGTGTTACGGATAAAAATGGAATGAGGCATCAATCATTTGACCGTGTCGATATTCATTCAACACTCAACAGCGTCTTATTGATCGTGCCAATTTTTGAGTTCGCCTAATCACCAATATTTTTTACCTGAAACCTTCCTAAGAACTTCAAATGCCGGAAAGAAAGTAAGTTCATTATTTTCCCACCTGAATGAGCTCAGAAATCAAATTTAAATATCTCAGTTTAAATTGAATTGGAAGAAGGACGATTGGAATAAAATAAAATTGAAAGTATGTTTATGTAGCCTTGATTTTTCACGTGTTGATATTTTGAGATGAGTTCGTCCTCGATTGTCTGCCAATATCTTCCAAAAGTAGAATAGAATAGAACTAAGAAACGTTATTCAGCATGGAAACCAATTCAGAGCCCAATCTATTGGCTCAGAAGTTTCAAACTGCCAGAATATCCAAATATATTTCAGAAAAGAAATTATGTACAGTAAGTTTTTTTCTATTTTTGAATGTGAGTATATTTTTATTCTACAACTCACAAACAATGAAAAAATGTTGAGAAGTAGAAAGTGACTGCTTTGATGTTTTGTCAAAACTAATTTTTTTCACATTGTGGATCTACTTCTGGAAATCTGAAGAATGAGATGGATGTGCTTTCCATTTATTTGATATGGAATCTTTATTGTAAAATTTTCCATACTTTTTGTATTGTATGGATATAAATTACGCATTTCACAAATCCCTGGAATTTAAATACGTTGCTTATAAAACTCCTGATATAGTAATGAATCATAAAAAAAACCTCAATTCACTGAATGCTTATCTCTCATGAGTTCTTTGTTATGGAAAATCAATCCAACAATATGGACTTTAGTCCTTTGATTGATTCACAACATAATAGGCAGAAAAATAAGTATTTTCATTCACCGTTTGAATTTTCATTCAAAATCTTGCAAAGAATCACAACAAAGTATTGGAGATAGTGATAAATAGACTACTTGATATCGATTGGGTTGAATTTGATGAAAGAGAATCAAATGTTTCGAAGAATTGTGGGAAGAATAATAAGAGAATTTTGAATTTGTCGATAGACTACTCTCTATAAGATGTTCATGTTGAACAGGCAGTAAACAGCAAGCCTCTGAGCTACAGCAGTCCATCTTGCTGTTTCAAATATCAAGAACTTGGAAACTATTTGATGAAAATATTGCTAGATTTCACTAGACGAAAATCATTGTGCCAAATTGATCTGTTTGCTCATCTATGATCCATCAATCAACAATTTTTGATTTGTCGTCATTCAAAGCGTCAAATATATCTGCAGGGAAAATATTTTGAGAAAACGCGTAAATCATAATTCTTCGATAATGTTTTTCTGAAATTGCAATAGTTTAGGATTCGTAAAATGGCAGACGGTGAGCCGGAAATAGACGAAAGGTAAAACTGGAATTTTCCTAAACACATTTTGTCGAAATATTCTTTGTCAAATTTTGAGATTCTTCCATCTATTGAATCTCCAAAAATAATTTTTTTTTAATTTGTTTTCGAGTAATAGCTTCTTGTTTTTTTAGGACGGGTCTGAAGAAAAAACCTCCGAGCGGGTAAGTTTGTAGAATAAAACCGGAAATTTAATGTTCAAGATGTTTTTTAGTTATTTGTTAGGTGTGATGAACCACCTAAAATGCTGCGTTGGATCAGGAATATTCGCTTTAGGTTTCGCTTTCAAGAATGCAGGAATGATCTTAGGTCCCCCAATTCTCGTGCTTTTAGGATTCGTGGCACTTCACTGTCAACATATGCTGGTAAGAGGGAGTCTTTGATCGGTTTTGAGTTCTCCCTTTGATTTTGCTAAAAGAGAAACTGAGAAACTTTCAAACAAGTTAACTCTTCAGGATGTGGCTTGACTTGATCGCTTACAATTATTTCAGCTGCAGTGCGGTAAAGAAGTAGAGAAACATGTTGGTAGAAAACCAGATTTGGCAGAAACTGGAGAGGGAGTCTTCGAATTTGGACCTGAGAAAGTCAGAAAAATGCAGAAGTGCATGAAAGTTTTCAGTAATATCGTACTGATCATAACTCAGACTGGAATACTCTGCATCTACACAGTATTCTTCGCCGACAGCATGATGAGGGTTCGTATTCAAGTAGAAATATTCCATAGCTTGACCAGAGTGAAGTTTTAGGTCGATCTACACAAGGTCTTCTATTTGGACTCCCCCAAAATTATACGGAGAATAGCTTGAATTTCATTCCTAGTACGTTATCCTTGCTGGGAAAATCTTTTTGCGAACGGATCTGTGCATTTTCCTCTGAAAATCTCTCTAACTATTCAGAAGTCTTTTAGACCGTTCCGATACTTTAGTATATGTAATGTGAAGAATGCACAATATTTGAAGAATCAAATACTCATTTCTGACATTCACGCACAAATGAGTGAATGACTTTCAATCTGAATTATTCTTCATTTTGATTTAGAGTTTATTCATTAGGTATTTTGAAGAACGTCACAACGTTCCAAAAATTTCTACTACATTTTGATTCCGTAGTAGTACAGTTACTTAGTTTAGTAGAAAAATCGAAAAATAAAAAGTGGAATATTTCATTATTTATGGGGGCTACATGGGTGATTTTGGTATCAAAATGTAGGTTTTCGAGGTCGCTTCATTCAATAAAAAACGTTTTGAAGCCCTATCTATCACCGTTTAGATTTCGACCTGTCAATTTTTTGATAAATCGGAAATTTCAAACTGTCATAGCTTCCGTCCCTCTTATCGTCGCCAATAGTTATTCATATAATGTTGATCAGCATAGCCTCAAGTATCTCTGTGCAGAAAGTGAGCGATTTGAAAAATTTCAAATTTTGGGTGAAAAATGACAAAGGGGTATGACCCCTTAAAAAGACCATATTTGTCAATAAAAAATATATTTGGGGAGGATCTTACGTTATTATTGAATCTGGAAGTTGTACTTCCTATTCGAATCTTCAATAATAGCAATTTTGCGTATCGACAGCACCCTTACCTTGAGAAAACAATGAACAGAACTCGAAAATGAAAAATCGAAAAATAAAGAGTGGAATATTTCATTACCTATGGGAGCTACATGGGTGATTTTGGTATCAAAATGTAGGTTTTCGAGGTGGCTCCATTCAATAAAAAATATTTCAAAGCCCTAACTATCACCGTTTAGATTTTGACCTGTCAAATGGCCTTGTTCGAAAAATCGAAAATTCCAAACCGTCATAACTTCCGTCCCTATCATCGCCGCCAGTAGTTATTTATATTATGTTGATCAGCATAGCTCCAAGTATCTCTGTGCAGAAAGTGAACGATTTTAAAAATCTCAAATTTCATATTTGTCAATAAAAAATATATTTGGGGAGGATCTAACGATATTATTGAATCTGGAAGTTGTGCTTCCTATTCGAATTTTCAATAAAAGCAACTGATGATTTTGAAAACTGGCTTCAGTATTTATTATTGAATGACACGTCTCCTTTTTCTATAAACTAAAAAAAAGATAATAATCGAATGGTTCTCTTAGGTGGCTGATTATTATGGTTACTACGACCTGAGCATCCAAATGTGGGTCCTCATAGCGTTTCCACCCATAGTTATTTCATCGAGTACCTTGGGAAACTTGAAGTTGGTCGGATATCTATCCATGTTCGCCAATATTCTAATACTGGTCGGAATCATCATCACCATATACTTAACATCCATAAACCTTCCCGAAGAGTTCACCTTCGAATGGGTTGGAGACATGACCCAGCTCCCAATGTTCATAAGCATAGGAATTTTGGCTTTTACCGCCATTCAAGTCGTAAGTAAGTTGTTAACCATTTAGAGGAGTTTTCTTAGCGGTTTTTTTCCGAAAATATTACTTAGAAATATCGATTTTTTCAAATTTCAATGTTTCGAATAATAAGCTTATTGAATTCTTTCTCGCCAATTTTTTTTCGCTGAATATCTTCGAAGAATTTAGTTTCGTTTAGTAAGTTTGGAATGTTTGATAGTTTATCTGTTCTCTTTTTATATTTTCTCTATTCGAACGAATAAAATATGATGTGATATTATCTCTCCTTGATTTTTCAGGTTTTACCCATATACATGGAGAGTAAACATCCAGAGAAAGTATCTTCGTTTTTCGGGATTCTCAACGTTGCTTGCTTCATCGAAGTGTCCCTGACGATACTCATTGGCGTACTTTCGTACCTCAAATATGGGAAAGATTGCAAGGGGAGCGTCACTCTCAATTTTGAGAACGGAATGTATGTATCATACTGTAACGTTCTCTGGATTAATCAAATTGCCTGCTTCCTTTAAATGTCTGATTTATTTACAATACCACCAACTTATCACACTAATTTATGGACAATAACTAATACAGATTTATTTTCACACTTGCTAATTTATATTCACTACTTGGAATTCGCTATTCACAATTCGATTCGGCTCTATTCAGGAAAGTAACTGACTGGTCTCCAACGTGCGCGTCTTTATACAGGGTGGCCATTTGAAAACGAAACAGACGAAATAAATTTTTTCGATAGAAATGCTCGGACAGGTCGATTTCTGTTTCGAGGGGGACAACTTAAGATGTAGGTTACGGACGCATAGCGCTTCGACCCTTGCTACTACAACCCTCACCCCCAATTTTTGAATAGGGAAGATGGGGTGAGTGATACCTCATTTGAAAGGTATTTTTATACTGATTTCAGCACAGTAACTGTTTATTCATTTTATGCATTAGTTCTCGAAATATTCTTAACTAAGTATTTGAAAATGAAGTGATTAAAGATTTCTATGTCAGGGGATTGGAGGAAGGAAGCCACAGTCATGGTTGTTTTGAAGCTCAAAATGTCGATTTTTCCCAAAAAAACACTACAAGTGCCATGAAAACACCACTTCATTTTCAAATACTTAGTTAAGAATATTTCGAGAACTAATGCATAAAATGAAAAAACAGTTACTGTGCTGAAATCAGTATAAAAATACCTTTCAAATGAGGTATCACTCACCCCATCTTCCCTATTCAAAAATTGGGGGCGAGGGTTGTAGCAGCAAGGGTTGAAGCGCTATGCGTCCGTAACCTACATCTTAAGTTGCCCCCTCGAAACAGAAATCGACCTGTCCGAGCATTTCTATCGAAAAAATTTATTTCGTCTGTAATCTCGTCTGTTTCGTTTTCAAATGGCCACCCTTTATATCGATACAGCCCTGCTCGAGAACACTTCAGGCGATCCGGACGCTTCGAGAATTTCGGTACATGGAATCACAGAGAGTTCAGAGACGTACTCAGGAGGGCTTCGTCTGCCACAATACGTGTTGCATTTCTTTCAGTTTTTGGCCGCTCCTTCTGCTTGATTCATATTTCGAATATATTTTGGGTGAGTGTTCACAATATGGACGATTTCGTTCGTTTTCAGAGCAGCCCAGATTGTGGTAATCTGCGTGGGAATAGCAGTCATGCTGTCCTATACCTTGAACATCTACGTCGTCATAGAAGCCATATTTCCCTTAATGGCGGCGAAATGGGGACCTTTTCGTTACCCCAATTTAGGGATATTTCTCTTCAGATTGGCCTGCATTGTATTCACATGTAAGTATCTCTCTCTACTTCTGACTTCTGATGAATGACTCTTCTATAGTCCGTTCAAATATAAAAAGGAGCTTTATAAACAAACAGAATCGTCGGGTTCGCGCACAATAAAGCTCCTATTGCTCAAACGGTCATAACAACGCTCTCTTTTAACGCCCTAAGAGACTGCCAGGATCGTACTTGGAACGGACTGTGGCTGGTACTGGATAGAAATGATTCAATAATTTGAGTCAGCAAATCCCACATTAGAACTTTTTTCCTCAGAAACTCTAGTGCAAAATTTCTGTTATGATTTGCAACTGTCATAAACATTTTTATCCGATATACCCTATTTTTTTATTTTGTTTTGTTTTTTTATTATTATCTACTAAATAATTTCTTTTTCGGATGCTCGAGATTGCGGCAAGGTAATTCCAGGAAACACCAGAGTTTTAGAGATTTGGGTCGGAATCTTGCAAGATTCCGACAAAGTAATTCCGGGAAACACCAGATTTGGGTCCTTTCCCTAATGCGTGAAAGCCATCATGATTTGCATAAATATCGAAGTTTTCAATTGACAAGACTCGTAAAAGATCTCTGTTCAAATTTATAATGGTCATTTACTTGTAATATCCGAAATATATTTAGTTTCGGTCCAAAATTTTATATTATTTTGTACGAAACTCTTTGTCGGCTGCTCAAGATTCCGACAATAAGGTCATTCCGGGAAACACTAGATTTGGGTCCTTTCCCTTAATGTGTTCAAGCCATCTTGATTTGCATAAATATCCAAGTTTTCAATTGACAAGGCTAGTTAAAATACCTAGAGCTACTGTGAAGGTCTAGCTGTTCAAAGTGTTTATAGATTTTGTTGTGAAAAGTGTATTGTGTTGGAAAATCTTTTGACAAAGTGTATATAGTGTTTATAGAACAATGTCGAATTCGGAAACGGATACTGCATCTGAGGGTGATATGTGGGGACCAACACGAAAAAGGTCCAAAAGGTAGCCTTCTCTGCTGAAGAGAAAGAGATAATTTTGAACATTTCTCGAAAAGAATTGGAAGAACATCCTGATTTATGGAAAAGAGACTTAGTAGGAATTGTTTCAGAATCTCCAGGGGTGAGTGATTCAGCTGTATTGAGAATTCTCTGAGAATATAAAGAGAATGAAACATTGACGCCACCTAAGAGGAGAGCCCAGTCTTTAAAAATAATCGATTCGGTTGACGATTTCGATATGAACCTTATCAGAAGAATTGTCCACGGTTTTTTTTTCGGAATGAAATCCCAACGATTTCTAAAGTACTAGAAATCGTGAACTATGACGACAGTTCGCCAATTTTCAAAAGAACAACGTTCCTATAAATTATATGATCTTGTTTATTGATTTTCATTTGAACACATGTATAATTGAAGACTTTTTCATAAACTTGTTATGTTTAAATATATATTTCACTTAGATGTGTTGTATGAATTGCATTCGCATAATAATATTCAGTTAAAACTGAACGATTGTGTGAAATCTCCTCGATTCGACTCTAGACGGAAAGTAACTATACGAAGGCCCTCCTACCGCTACGCCAAACTTGTTGATATTGCTCCTTCTTACATTTGAACAGTATAGCCAATGTCGCCAGATATTTTGAAATTTATCTAAGTTTTAAACGTTTTAACATTCACATGAGTTTGGTAAAAATTGTTCTGGTATATATATTCTTTGTTTTTGCAGTTATTTTATCGTGGACACTCCCGATGCTCGGTCAGATCGTGGCTCTTGCAGGAGCTCTTGGCAACACGACACTAAGCGTGATATTTCCCACAATGTTTCACATCATCCTGCTGTGGGAAAGCACCTCAGTTTTCGTGAAAATAAAGGATTTCCTGATCCTTTTTATTGGATTGTTCAGTCTTGTAGCAGGAACCGTGGCGGCGATCATGGATATCGTGAAAGAGATCGATAAAGTTTACCATCCGGCACCAAAGAACGTGACCACGGGTTAAAGTACAAATTCATGTATAGGTTATGGAAATAAATCATTCTTTTTATCCGCTTATTCTTGAGACAAACTATCTTAAGGGTCTACGTCCCTGAAAAAAAGGGAGTCAGAAACGATTTATTTTTTTCTGATTCATGAAGGGATGTATGAGTGTATTAGATGAATGAAAAGGATATTCCCCATCATTTTTGGTAATTTTTCAACATTTCCACCATCAAAACGAACAAATATTTTTGTGTTTTTTCATTTCAGTATTGAAGTCTATCATTCAGTTAATCAAATGTCTATCTCCTTTTTCTTTCAAAATTCACCGTTTTGTTGTAAATAATATTACAGCAATGTGTTGTTTTCGCGAAATCTATTTCCTTGGATTTTTTTTTTCGAAATGATATAGTATATAACATTACTAGCAAGGTAAGAGGGTTTTTACTGCCGAATGGAGGATATAACTGACGAGCCGCAGGCGAGTCAGTTACCTCCTTGAGCCAGTAAAACCCGTTACCTTGCGTGTATTGTTTTATATTTTATTTGTTTCTCATTTGTAAAAAGGTTAGATAAATTCCAAAAAAATCTCAATAATTTGTCGCAAATGTCGTAAGCTATGGAAGCGTTGCCATGAACATGTCTGTTCATTTTTCTTTACATTTGTTTTGGCGAAAGTGAAAAAGAAATTATTGAGGCAGCCAGCAGTGTAGCTTCAAGTTTATTACCTGCAAAATCAGCTTCAAGGTACGAGCGAGAATACGACGACTTCAAAAAGTGGCAAAACAAAAATATTGTGATTGGGGTAACTGAAGATGTTTTGTTGGTCTACTTGAATCAACTATCAGCTAGATTCAGCCCTAATACTTTATGGGCAAAATGGTCTATGCTGAAAAGCTGCTTGGAAATGAAAGTAAATGCCCCCGTTCGCAGGTTTGTTTTCCTTAAGAAATTTATTGAAACATATGACGTTCAGTTGTCTGTCATTTGCAGATTTCAAAAGGTAAAATAGCGTTTCTGAAACGAAAAAATGAGCGTTTTACGCCAAAAAAGGCCAAGGTATTAAGTAAAGAAGAGGCTGAACAATTTCTTTTATATGCTCCTGATGACCAGTGGTTGCTGGCGAAAATTGTAACAATATTTGGGATTTTTGGATGTTGTCGATGTGACGAAATTCTCTCCTTAAACATGAATGATGTAGAAGATATGGGAAAATACGTTATTGTGACATTGCGGCAAACAAAAAATTTAACAACAAGAAGATTCACCATAACCGATGATGGCTGCAGCTTCAAGCCCTGCATGTTGTACAGAAAATATGTAAATCTTCGGCCTCCTGGAACAGAAAGCCTAAGATTTTTTTTGACATACCGACATGGAAAGTGCATTTCCCGTAATGCACTATTGGTGATGTCCCAAAGCAAATAGCGAAATATTTAGGTTTAAAAGACCCAGAGTTATTGTTATACACCGGCCACTCTTTTCGCAGAACTGGAGCCACTATGGTTGCGGATTCGGGTGGAGATATTTTAGCACTAAAGCGTTCAGGAGGGTGGAAGAGCACCGAAATTGCGATGAGTTATGTCGATGATTCGGTCAACAAAATCGAAATGTTTAGCAAATTATTTGGTAGTAAGGAGAGTACAAATGTTTTGCAGTCCTCGAGGAGTTCAGCAGTTTCTGAGTCAACAGATGGTTCATCATCATCAGTATCAACTCTTTCATCATCAAAAATCTGTGTTACTGGAAATAACAATTGTACCATGATTTTCAACATATATGACGATAAAACAAAATTTTCTAATGTAAATAATACTTGTAACATTCCAAGTTTGTAAATCCTAGGAACATTATGAAAAAGAGAAAAGGGGCAACCCTGCTCTGAAGAGCTGAGGGTAGAATTACGTTAAAGGGGGTTTTATACTCATATTTTTGGCTTGTGATGTGATCGTCTAGATTGGTAGAACTCTATGTTATGTCGTAGTATTTCAGATTCGTAATAACTTAGATTAGTGAAATATAGGATGGGAAATAATGAGGTAAAATTGATAAATAAAACACTAGATTGGACATGAAGGTGGAACAAGAGCCCTTTATTCGTCCAGCGCCATAGTTTGGGGAACCATAGCCTATGAAGGAAAAACGAACGAGAATCAATTGAAACTCAAAGCAAAAAACCTTCTAGCATTACAGACGATATGTTTACAATCCATAGAACAATTATTAACAAGACGAGCACTGGTGATATGTACAATATGGAGCTTCCTATACTCCGGTAAGGTTATTACTGGCACAATTGTGATAAAAAGCAGAATCCAATACATTCAAAGGTTATAGGCATATAGAGTGTGTCACCTGATTATTAATGAAATTCATAAGCAGTATCCTTGTAGTTCCTAGTGTGAGAATCCTTCCTTCTAAGTGTTATGTGTGAGATCATAGCAGTCGCGTTGGTTTGGAAGTGACGATAAACTCTTTATATTTCCTGTTAACTGATGAACGGTGGAACCAGATCGAAGCAATCCTTCACTTGCCTGGCTCGCCATGGCCCGAAGACGAGGCTATGTTTACAGGAGACGTTCGTTATAGAACTTCCAGAGGAGGTCGCACTGCCACTGTTGTGGGGGGTATTCTCCTTGGCACAGATGATATAAACAGTTTATCCTAGGCCTCCAAACCATTGATTATTGTACGTAAAATATTATACTAAAAGCAACAACTCCAAATGCCTATACCATAGTGTCGAGTGAATAGTTAAATGTGCAGTAGCCTTACGAACAGTATAAAAATATTCCAAATGGGTTGGTAGCGGGACAGAGTTCCACAATATTCAATAGAAATGCAATAATAAAATAGAACAAGCTTACATGAGATTAAATCCTGTGAAATGAAACAGTTATTTAAATGGAGATCGTGTACATACCAGATAACAAAGAAGCGTCTTTAAAATATACTAAAATGGCGGATTCCTAGAAGAGGAACTCCATTTCAAAGGTGCACCAGAATCCAAGTGAATTCAGACCGACGCCGAGTGATCAAAAGAGCCCCCCTCCATTCGTTGTCGTTTCCGAGGTTAATTTTACTTCCACAGAATCGTATTTCTTCGATGGTCACAGAAGAACAAGTTTACTTCATGGTGGATCTTAGATATGATTAAAATCTCCTATTTATAAAGATGCGAATTGCCTAAAGTATTGCTTGAAGTCGTACTGATATTCATCATTCATAGAATTATAAAATAATATCAAATAAGTTCATTCAACGTAGTTCCACGTTTCGACAATAGACGTTGCAAAGTTGGAAGCCATGGAGTCTGGCACCGGTGCATTTTATTAGCAGGGTAGGAAATTCAGATATGTTACACTACTAACTTCTGAAAATTTTGCAAGTTAACTGTCAGTTTTGCAAGTTAGTGACTTGATAAAATAAACTTGGAAACTGACGTTTACAAATGAGGAACAAATATAATATCTATTTTCATCAAAGACAATTTATTAAGGTTTGTTTTAGCCATCGATTAGTAAAAATTAATTGTTTCTTACAATTGTGGATTCTTACATGGAATTGAATTTCTTTTAAATGAAACGCTCCGCAGGTATATCTACTCCCAGATGACAGTTGAAGGAAAATTAGTGTATTATACAGTCAGTGTGAGATCTAGTTCAGGGTAGGATTTCTTGTTAATATTCCCTGCGCCCCAACATTTGTTCTATTAAGCTGAATAATCCAATAAATAAAAATTAATGCACTGCACTGCCATCTGGCGGTATACGTTTCCTATTTTGAAGGCTGAAGATTCTTAAATGTGTTTATTTCATTTAAACTTCCCTCACTCTAAAAAAACACACGATACATTGAAAAGGGACAATAATTGGGAATGAAAAATTAAAATTCAAAAAGTTCGATTTCATTTTAATGAAAGTTCACATTCTTACGGGAATAAATTATATTTCCTTCTGACGTTTAAAAAAATCCATCTGAGTAAATAGCTAATATTAAAATTCACAGTTCTAGTTACAAATTTCAATATATAAAACAATCTACAAATCATAACAATGTCAAAAATCAACTATATCAGGTACATTTTCGCCCGCGTCTCAGACCGGGCGCCAAAATGTACCAACAACGCATCCGCCGTCCGATTCGCATTTTATCACTTAAAAAAATCACAGCTTCCGGGCCCCACTAAATTATATAAATGAATTGATACATCGAAATTTGTTAATAATCACACTAAATTCACATATCACAATCAAGGTCGACCTCACGTTAGAACAGTTTATATTTTGGAAGAACTGAATCAGTTTCGAGAACATAAACCTTGGTTTATTTCTTCCGAAACGTTCATCTCGCCAAGTCGCAACGTCAGTTTCTGGAGTCGTCCGTCCCACCCTTCACGAAGTAAGCAGCAGAGACGCTACGGTGGTGGCGGTAGCGTTCGCCGCTTCCGTCACGTTGGCCGAAGTCGTTCCGTTCTGGAAGGCGTTCACGATGGAGTGGATGCTCTCGTAGGTGCCTGTGCACGCGCCGATCACCCCGCATATCATCACGAATATGTCGGTGAAGATCTGGATGAAGGTCAGTTCGCCGCGGCTGTAGGCGATGACGAGGTGCAGCATCGGGGGGAACAGGAGGGCTAAGGCTGTACTGCTCACTGCTCCTACCAGGGAGATGAAGAGCTGGAGGTAGGGAATCGCTTCGGCAAGGACAACTGCGGATGGAAAAAAGATCGGTTTTATTATGAGGCATGTTTCGGCATGATATACAGGATATCTCAAAGAAATTGTAACTGACTGATAGGCTTGATAGTTCAAATGTAAATAAGGGTAAATTTCTCTCAAACTTGGGCCCTAACCATTGACTATACCCTCTAGACATCGCATACCCTTGTAGAATGATGATTTATTTTGGTTCCCACATTGAAAGTCATCACAATGAGTGGAACCAATATAAAACATCGGATCTCATTGATCAGCCCTGTTTTGTGACAACACCGCATGAAACCATGGCGTGCAATTTTAAATCACTTCTGCCACGACATTCATTGTTATTCAGAATTATAAAAATAAATAAATAAATAAATGTATTTAAGGCAATTGACCTAAGTCCTGCAGCCCAGAATTATATTATTTAACTAGCTGGCCCGGCGAACTTTGTTCCGCCCTAACCTAATGATACTTACGGTGGATTTCACAAATCCACTCTGATTTTTGAACTGTCAAATGTTTCTTTGGATATGAGCTATCACACAGAACAGATACACAAAAATAATATGTCATAATATGTCAATCACTAATGATGTCAATTTTGGATTCAGTTATTTCCGCAAAAATATTTATTACCCAAACAGAAATTCAAAAACGTTTCAAAAATTATGAGAAAAGATGAGAACGGACAATTCACGATTGAAACTGATCGCCAAAATCCGATTTACTTGAAATTTCGATAAAAATTCACTGTGATATTCAACCGCTTTTTGATCTGTTAATAGCCTTTCATGGTACTATAAGCCCTAAGTAAATTACACGGTAATTGATGTCATATGTTCTTTTTTCGACCATTTCAAACCACGACGACCGAAATGCTCGAAAAAAGAACAGATGACATCAATCGATTGCCGCGAAAGCCTCAACAAATTCATCGTCATTTAATTGTGATAATGTCAAATATATAGTACCTTCAGGATTACGTTATTTGGAATAAATAAAACTATAAAAATAACCAATAATCATCAGTCATAATGTGTGAATAGCGCCATCTGAAGTGGTAAGAACGAAACTTTTCTCATATCTCAACGAAATCTAATCATTTTAGACATCTGTACTCCTACACTAAGACATTTTGGTTTTGCCCAACAGCGCAGAGTTGTAGGCAACTCAAATTACACACTATCACAGTGACTATAGAGGAAATATAGTCACTGTACACACTATTTGTTTATATCGCCAACTAACGCGGATAATATCAAATGAAGTACCAACGAATAAGCGGTAGCGTAACTGTAACTGTAGCGACATCTAGTGGCCTTACTCAAAAGGAGGAAAAGCATTTCCTGTATAAGTAAAATTTTTATCGATTTTTCAAAGTTTTATTGTATTTTATAATAACCAGACCGTAGACGAATCCATATATGAAGTTTCATAACAAACAGTCCATCCGATCTCGAGTTATAAATGGTGTAACCAACATCTTTCTTTTATATGTATAGATATAATTTTATTGAAAATACAGGGTGACAAGAAAAACTTCGGACAAATTTTGCTGTGGTCTGGAACAAAAGTATTTCAGCGCACCCAAATAATTTTAATTCTCTTGGTTTCTCTACACTTTCCTGTACTAATATGTGAATTTTCAGTTTGATATAATTTCATTTCACAGAGTTTTAGAATGTCAAACAAACGTAGTGCGATTTTGGAGCTGTTTCGTCAAGGTAGGCGTCAATGCGAAATTGTTCGTTTGCTCAATGTGCCTCGACAAACCGTGTCCGATGCAATTCGTCGTTTCAAGGAGCTTGGCCATGATGGTCGTCGTCCAGGAAGTGGTAGAAAACGCACCGTCAATACACCTATCAATCGCAACATCGTCAAGAAGCGAGTCAATCGAAATCCGAGGGTTTCCATGAGGAAAATAGCCTGTGAGACCGGTAACAACCGCGAATCAGTCCGTCAAATTGCCAAAAAGGAGCTCAACCTCAAGCCATACAAGCTCCGAAAAGTTCAACTCCTCATGGAGGAAAACAAGCGCGTACGACTCCAAAGGTGCCGCCAACTCCTTCGTCTCGCCGCTGGTCAGCAACGGGAGCGAATTCTCTTCACAGACGAGGAGCTTTTCACTGTAGAACAATCCCAGAACCACCAAAACGACAGAGTCTGGTCCGTAGAGGCTCCCGGTACTTCGGCCATCGTCGAACACCGTCAAAATCCGCAATCCGTCATGGTCTGGGGCGGAATTTGCGGCAGTGGTAAAACTCCCTAAATTTTCGTGGATCAAGGGGTCAAAACCAATCAAGAAGTCTACCGCTGCGACATCCTCGAGGCCGTAGTACTTCCGTGGGCCAAGCAGCGCTTCGGCGATACGCATTGGACCTTTCAACAGGACTCCGCTCCGGCTCACAGAGCGAAAATGACGCAAGAATGGTGTAAGACCCATTTTCCTTGTTTCATCTCTTCTGCAGAATGGCCGCCCTACTCACCGGATCTCAACCCAATGGACTACAGCGTGTAGTCGATTTTTTAGCACAGGGCTTGTGCTAAAAAACACAAAAATTTGGAGTCGCTGAAGCAATCTCCGCGCCGGGAATGGAACCGATTAACGCCCGAGGAGCTGCGGCCCATTGCCGAAAATTTCAAGAACCCTCTGAAGCTGTGTATCGCCGCCAAAGGAAGCCACTTCGAAACGGCTTAGATATATTATTAACAAATGTTCAGGCTATTATTTTTTGTTGTTGTTTTGTTCAATTTCCTCTGTTTAATAAAGTTAAATGGAAAAGTTTGTCCGAGGTTTTTCTTGTCACACTGTATTTCACAAATGTGAAGAATAATTAATTTTACAGTTCTCATTACTCTAAAGCTTTGAAAATAACTAATTTTAATTGCAAAAAATATTTAACACTGGATTGAATCGGTCTTCACTTGATGGAAATTCATTTTAATAGGAATCAAATGCCAGCAAAACAATTGTTGTAATACAGATGCATAGGAACACTGGTACTGTAACGACTCCTTACTGAAAATCGTGACCAAAGATGGCATTATACTAGTATTGCCTGATAGTTATCCCAAAAAACCTCCTTTCGACAATAAATGTATCAAAGACTGTCTGCATTGTTACAGAGCAACAAACAATTCTGACTGTGATATGAATTTGTACCTGAACAGATACTAGCTGAAATATTCCTTATTCAAAGTTTCCACGCCAATGAATCATAAACAGCCACCAAATTCAACGTAAGTTTTTCTTGAAATTCAACTACTTTCAAACCCCCATTTACCGGCAACCATGTCTCGTCGATATCCTCGTGACTCGTGTCGAGGAGAGTATCTTTCCATCTCCTTTCGAACTGAGGTAGAGATAAGAGCGGTATTGTCATAAATGCAACCTGAATTTCTTCGGTGTACAACAGCCTCTAGCATAAAATAGCACAATCAACTATATTCTTTGGTTTACTCATTGATAATATATCCGAAAAGACTGTCTCAATTAAAAATTACGAGATGTTATATCAATTTTGCATTGTGAATAAGAGAAATAGTTTTTGTGTATAGTCAGAGATACCTATAATATAATCTGTTCAGTTTGGCAACATGATAATATAGCAAACGATTCCAGTGGACCAGTATGAGGTACAATCGACCATCCCTAAGGGCCAGTTTATTATAGACTGACGGATCTATAGAATCAGCACTTATCACGCCTTCAATATTCCTAATAAAAAAGATATACATTGCCTACTCACAAGTGACGAAAACTAGGAATAATCTGAAGATCATTTCAGCAAATACAGGGTGTTTCAATCCGTCAAATCGACCGGCTACCCAGGGCCACATCACATCAACAGGTACGTAAAATTGTAGAGCGTACGTCAGTAGAATACCAATGGAAATCATCAGTTTCACGGATTGCGCCAATCTGTAAAAAAAGAAGTCACTATATGGGTGCACTGTAGATTCCTTTCATCAAACTAATGATGATGGCTATTAACAGTAAATTTGTGGTGAGGGATTTCTTTGGCGCAATTGCGGAAATCAAGATGCCGATAGTGAATTTTGCTAGTAAGGAAAAACGCCTATATCTCTTGAACCAATTGAGAAAAAATCAACATTTGATCATAGTTAGCTTTGTTATGAACGTCAGAAACATGTGGAACATTTACTTCATAGATATTCCAATTCTCTGTCGCAAAATGTCAAGCGAAGTGAAAACACGAGAATTTATATATATTCAAAATAATCAAAAATGGAGCTACAAAAGAATCGCAAAAGAGGCTCGCGTTCTTTCGGAAACGGTATCAAGAGTTGTTAAGCGCTTCAACGAAGATCTTACAATTAACCGCAAGGAAGGAACCGGGAGGAAAAAGGGGTTTCATAGCCCATAAAAAGTGAAGAAAGCCATCAGCCTTTTTCAGAAGAATCCTAACCTTTTAGGACGGAAAGTGGCCCAAATAGTGGGTTGTTCGCAGTCAACCGTTCAGAAAATCAAGTATAGAGTTGTGGACTTAGAACATACAAAGTGCAGAAAGTGCCAGACAGGAACGCTGTGAAGAATCAAGAAGCGAAATCAAGAGCAAAGAAATTAAAAAAAGATTTCCTGAAAAATTTATCCTGTTGCGTGATGGACGACGAAACCTCTGTCTTGGCTGATTTCTGGCAACTTCCTGGTCAGGAATTTTATACTGCAGATTCTCGTGGAAACGTTGACGAACAATTTCGCTTGAAGAAACAAGCAAAGTTTCCTAAAAAATTCCTGGTTTGGCAAGCAATTTGCACTTGTGGGAAAAGGAGCAACTTTTTCGTTGGCCAAGGCTCTGTTGACTCGAAGATATACATCGAGGAATGCTTGAAGAAGCGACTTTTACCATTTTTACGTGAGCACGATGTGCCAACATTTTTTTTGGCCAGATTTAGCTTCATGCCACTACAGCAAGGCCACCAAGGAATGAATGGTACGAAGCTAATTAGGTGGTTTTTGTCCCCAAAGAGGCCAATCCACCAAATTGCCCAGAACTCAGGCCAATCGAAAGATATTGGACCCTGGTAAAAAGAGAATTGAAGAAGACTAAGAAATCAAGGAAAACATTAGCGGCATTCAAGCAAAAGTGGAATACAGCATCCCAGAAAGTGACTGAGAACACTATAAGAAGCATGATGGGAAGAATGCCAGAAAAAATCCATGAATTTTGTAAAAAATAGTTTTGTTTTTTTTATTGTAAAAGCAGTTTTCATTAGAAATCGAAGATGATTCGAAAATGAGTTTGATTTTCGAAATCGGTCCAGTGGTTCAAAAGATATAAGCGTTTTTGTAATAGCGAATTTATTCTCGTTCAGTCCTTATTACGGCTTGATTCTATTGAAAATCAGTATGTAGGGCCTTTTGGAAACGAAGCCCATGAAATGACCTTCCAAAATGGAGGACGAAAAGTGGTAGGGAACAATTCGAATACTTACACTTCATGATGGGGTAAATTCAGGGTCACACTGCCCTCAATGTGTTCGCCAAATCTCAGATAGGCCAAGAAGCCCATGAAACTGTAGAGAATTATCACACTCCCCATGCCTACATTCAACACACCGCAAGGTCTAGAGAAGTTAGAAGGCTTCTTCATCTCGTTTTGAAGTGGCAGCACCTGCAAAGAATGAAAAAGACTTGATGGTCACTACAGCCTTCACACAAACTCATCATGTTGCTATCTTCATACTTCTACAGCAATCGATAACCATGCGCATCAGGTTTTGCTGTGGTTAATCTACTGTCAGTACTATAGCAGTACCTTGCTCTTGGTCTCCATTGCAATTGTGTAACATATCTGAATTTCCTACCCTGCAATAAAATAAAATGCACCGTTGCCAGACTACTTCATGGCTTCCAACTTTGCAACGTCTATTGTCGAAACGTGGAACTACGTTGAATGAACTTATTTGATATTATTTTATAATTCTATGAATGATGAATATTAGTACGACTTCAATCAATACTTCAGGCAATTCGCATCTTTATAAATAGGAGATTTTAATCATATCAAAGATCCACCAATAAGTAAACTCGTTCTTCTGTGACCATCGAAGAAATACGATTCTGTGGGAGAAAAACTAACCTCCGAAACGACAACGAATGGAAGGGCTCTTTTTTAGTATCATGACTTTCACTCGGGTGCTGTGTGTTTACACTTTCATGCTGGTTCACAATAGTGTTCCTTTGAAATGGAGTTCCTCTTCTAGGAATCCGCCATTTTAGTATATTTTAAAGACGCTTCTTTGTTATCTGGTATGTACACGATCTCCATTTAAATAACTGTTTCATTTCACCGGATTTAATCTCATGTAAGCTTGTTCTATTTTATTATTGCATTTCTATTGAATATTGTGGAACTCTGTTCTGCTACCAACCCATTTGGAATATTCTTATACTGTTCGTAAGGCCTACTGCACATTTAACTATTCACTCGACATTATGGTATACGTATTGGAGTTGTTGCTTTTAGTATAATATTTTACGTACAAATATCACTGGTTTGGAGGCCTAGGGTAAACTGTTCATATTGCCTGTGCTAAGGAAAACATCCCTCACAACAGTGGCCAGTGAGAAATCCTCTGGGAGTTCTATAACGAACGTCCCCAGAAACCAAGCCTCGCCTTCGGCCCCTTGGCGTACCCGATAAGCAAGGAAAGCTTTGAAGGTGCCATCGTTCATCAGTTAACAGGAAATATAAAGAGTTTATCGTCACTTCCAAACCAACGCGACTGCTATGATCTCACACATAACACTTAGAAGGAAGGATTCTCACACTAGGAACTACAAGGATACTGTTTATAAATTTCATTAATAATCAGGTGACACACTCTATATGCCTATAACCTTTGGATAACTTTGGATGTATTGGATTCTGCTTTTTATCACAATTGTGCCAGTAATAACCTTACCGAAATATAGGAAGCCCCATATTGTACATATCACCAGTGCTCGTCTTATTAATAATTGTTCTATGGATTGTAAACATATCATCTGTAATGCTAGAAGGTTTTTGCTTTGAGTTTCAATTGATTCTCGTTCGTTTTTCTTTCATATAGCTATGGTTCTTCGAACTATGGTGCTGGACGAATAAAGGCTCTTGTTCCATCTTTATGTCCAATCTAGTGTATTATTTATCTATTTTACCTCATTATTTTCCATCCTATATTTCACTAATCTGAGTTATTACGAATCTGAATTACTACGACATAACATAGAGTTCTACCAATCTAGACGATCACATCACAAGCCAAAAATATAAGTATAAACCCCCCCTTTAACGTAAATCTACCCCCAGCTCACCAGAGCAGGGTAGGGTTTGCCTTTTTCTCTTTTTCAAATAATATTTCCTAGGATTTACAAACTTGGAATGTTACAATGGTCACTACAGCCTTCAGTCTTCACACAAACTCATCATGTTGCTTTCTTCATACTTCTACAGCAATCGATAACCATGCGCATCAGGTTTTACTGTGGTTAATCTACTGTCAGTACTATAGCAGTACCTTGCTCGTGGTCTCCACTCTGATAGCAACCACTCAAAGTTTCAACAAGACTTGGCACCATCACATATAGCCCATAAAACCCAAATAATATCGACACTTTTGAATCTGAAAGTTGAACTTACCAGTCCTATACCCTCGAAAGCGAACAGGGCAGTACCGAAGAACAGCGGCATCTGGTGGAAAGAAGCTACATAATCCCTCTCCTCCACAGAAGGCAGATCTTGAGCAACGTAGTATACGGTTATCACAAGTCCTATCAGCATGAACACATTCGCGATCATGGAAAGGGGCGCCAAATATTTCAGATTACGAACTAACGCAGTTAAAAGGATCGGGAGAAATATGATTGCCATAGTATAATGGACGTCCATAGGCATGTCGTAAGAATCCAAGACCTGCAAATGCGAAACGTGAAATTCACTCAGAAATGGCTTTGCGAGTGATTTGGAGTGAGAGAAAGATAGAAAGTATGGATAAAGGCCGCAACGGACGGCGAGCGATATAATATATACAGGGTGGCCATTTGAAAACGAAACAGACGAGATTACAGACGAAATAAATTTTTTCGATAGAAATGCTTGGACAGGTCGATTTCTGTTTCGAGGGGGACAACTTAAGATGTAGGTTACGGACGCATAGCGCTTCAACCCTTGCTACTACAACCCTCGCCCCCAATTTTTGAATAGGGAAGATGGGGTGAGTGATACCTCAATTCAAAGGTATTTTTAGACTGATTTCAGCACAGTAATTGTTTTTTCATTTTATGCATTAGTTCTCGAAATATTCTTAACTAAGTATTTGAAAATGAAGTGGTGTTTTCATGGCACTTGTAGTGTTTTTTTGTGAAAAATCGACATCTTGATTAAAGATTTCTATGTGAGTGGATTGGAGGAGGGAAGCCACAGTCATGGTTGTTTTGAAGCTCAAAATGTCGATTTTTCACAAAAAAACACTACAAGTGCCATGAAAACACCACTTCATTTTCAAATACTTAGTTGAGAATATTTCGAGAACTAATGCATAAAATGAAAAAACAATTACTGTGCTGAAATCAGTATAAAAATACCTTTCAAATGAGGTATCACTCACCCCATCTTCCCTATTCAAAAATTGGGGGTGAGGGTTGTAGTAGCAAGGGTTGAAGCGCTATGCGTCCGTAACCTACATCTTAAGTTGTCCCCCTCGAAACAGAAATCGACCTGTCCGAGCATTTCTATCGAAAAAATTTATTTCGTCTGTAATCTCGTCTGTTTCGTTTTCAAATGGCCACCCTGTATATTATATTATCGCTCGCCGTCCGTTGCGGCCTTTATGGTGATAACAGTTACTGAAAAGGAGATGAAAATGGGGGGGGGGGGCTTACGCAATGGAGATAATGATGGACATGTCAACACACACACGGTACAAAGATGAATTTTCTCACCTGCTTCAGATTCTGAGCTATGAACACAAAATATACACAACAAAATCCTATTTGAGTTACACATAAGAATACATTCACCAACTTTTTCATGAATTTGGACATTCTCTTGATTCTCGGAGGTCCCTCTGCGAACACCATTTCCACGGTTTCCGCGAAATCTGGAGGGGTTCCGTCCGGCTTCATCCCCACCTTATCGGATGCGTTCAACTGAAAAAAAACAGATTTTTACAGGACCACTCTTTCTCAAAAAGAAATTAATACAGAAAAGTACTCCAGATATTTTTATGGGATTCGTTTTTTCACGAACACCCTGTAGAATTTTTTCGTCGAAATCATAGTGGAAAATATACAACCCGGCTTCAATAATAGTTCCCGAAAATTTTATATTTCTAACGTCAATAGTCAATTAGATATGATCAATTGATCAACCTTCTAATCATCCTGAACTTATCAGAATAATTCATTTCACCAAATAGTTATTGATGATATGAGTGTTGAAAGTGGCGTTTTATTTTGTGAATAAAAATAAAGGAACAGGAACAAAATAACATCACTTCTAACACAAATACCATACAATGTTCTTTGTACAACTGCCCTATTTTGGTAATGAAATGGGCGAATTTGCAATGACAATAAACTTCGAAATGCATTTTAATATTCAAATAACCAAAAGGTTGTTGTGAATGGCAAACGTTGCCAAAGTTATGATTACTAACAAATGAGAAAAGACGCTGTCATTTGAATATCGTTCCTGTCCAATTTTCGTCTTGGGTTTCTAACTGCTTAATATGTTTGTCGAGAGTCCAATTATTAATACACAGAAAAAAGTGAATGCTCAAAAGGAATATTTAAATATTCTTATTTCTTTCACCTTGTTCTGAGAGTTTTTATTCTCATTTGATGAAAAAAGTTTTGCATTGAAAATTCTGAAATGTTCAAATGTGAATATCCATTTTCTCAACATACATTTTCACTTCAAGTAAACATTGTTCATTCGAAGTTAGAAAATTATTCCATTCGAATAATAGTTATCTCTATTCAATAATATGAACGATTTTCAGGGTAAATATCGCGTGCTCTTTAAATGAAACTATAACACCT
Organism: Adalia decempunctata; assembly: GCA_951802165.1. Classification (NCBI taxonomy): domain Eukaryota; kingdom Metazoa; phylum Arthropoda; class Insecta; order Coleoptera; family Coccinellidae; genus Adalia; species Adalia decempunctata. The sequence goes on along the minus strand of OX637695.1, from coordinate 767,611 downwards.
AATGCTGAGTATATCATTTCACTCAAACTGAGTTTTTCACAGATTCGATTCATGTATACCATATTTTAATAAGAACACTACTTCATTCCATAAGTGGTAAAAACAAAACTCTTCAACTCAAATTAAATCTCAAATATTCTTCATTACGCTATATGGAATGTTCAATATAATGATATTTTTCTGATGAGCAGCTCAAAATGAAGTTAAAATTTCTCTGATTCACTTGATTTGATTCGATCTGCATGTATATTTTCTCCGTTTGAGATTCTTCAGTCTTGAACGGAGTATATCGCTTGGCATAATCGTTAGACCGACAGGTCCAGACCTATCTTCCTATTCCATTCCCGCGAAGTACGAAGGGACACGCGTGGACATTCATTTCGCTTTCGTTCACGTTGAGTTAATCACTGAGGCGAAACTTTTTAATCTTGTTTTCCGGTTTTTCATTTTGAATAAGTTTTACGGAATAATGCAGAACACTTCGCAGGTGGATGATATTGGTGAGGTTCTGAAGGATTGGGGTTGTGATGATTCGGTAATTGAAGTGTTCAAAGGTAAGTGAATTTGTTCAATCTAACACATTGTCAGGGATGTTATTAGTAGTTTCAAGAAATAAATTTCAAATTAAATCAAGCCCACTGAGAGTATAAGGGCGATTCACTGCAGGAGCTCTATTAGGCGTTTATTTCAAAAATGAGTCATAATTTTCGGCTGAAAATTTGCATGTACAAGAAATATTTCTAATTATTAACTTTTCTATTTTCTATGGACTCCAGAAATTTCAGATTACCTACTCGGTTCAAAATTGCAGGATTTCTTCTTCAAAGTTTTCCTATTGATTCAAATGTGTTCATTATGGGTACTATAAAGTTTACAATAGCAACCCCTTCTTTCGGGGAAAAAAATATTATCGGAAGCCTCTACCTGCAGATTTTCAGTACATTATCATTTGTTTTTTATAAAAGTCTTTTAAGCCATTTTGTTGAATTACTCATTACATTGATGATTTTTTCTGATTCAAATTTATCGAATGTGCAGATCTAATGTGGCATTTCAACTGTTTCAACAAAACACAACTCGTCTAGGCTTTCATGATATAAATATAAATATAAATTCAATAAATTGTTAACACAGTGCTCTCTTTCTATATCTCAAGATAACCAAATTGGCATTAATCAACTGCCATTACTTAATGCGGAACTTTTAAAAGAAATGGTCCCCAAAATGGGACCGCGAATGTTGTTGCTCGAAAAGCTCAAGGAAATGAGACAGCACGAAGAGGACAATTTAGAGGTAGGTGGATATTATTTTTTCACACTCGGGGTATCATGAAAGGTTCCTTAGGTAAACAACTTTGGTACATAGGTACTATTAATATTTTTTGGAGCATTTTCAAAATTTTTGGAAGTAGAATAATTACATATATCCTATATTAAAATTTTGAATACATAATTAGATGTCTTCTGGTGTTTGAAAGAATCTTTGGCGTCTGCATACCACCTTCCATATGCTATTTAGTATTCTTTCAGCATAGAGAATGCAGCGCGTCCACGGTAACTCAATCCGAGTTCTCCGATATTTCTACGATTGATGGAAATGAATCAATTTCAATTGTCCTAGCCACAAACGAAGATCCCCATATCAATACAGATATGCTAATTGAGAATGAACTCCTCAATTTCTTAAAACCTAAATTTGAGGACTTCGACCTCAAAACATTACTAACGACATCACCACTTGGTAAAAGTATTATCAACTATTACGCAAGTAATAAGAAACTGGATAATACGAGGAGGAACAGATTGGTGACTATAATTGTAAAACATCTTTACAATTATATAGTTAAGAAGTGAGTACATATTTTTGATGTACAATTATATCAATCTGAAACTGAACCAGGTTCTGAAAAGGTGTTTTAGTTAACTTATTCAATATGATTTGTCAAACAAAATAATAAATCATTTTATATTCAAGCCGACTTACACAAGAGGACTATAATACTTTGGGGGCGAAAATAATAAGCCTATTTCCTATGGAAACTCTAGGCATTTATTACTGTCCACCCATTCGAAAGTCGGATCATCCATTGAACAGATCCATCATGGCTAAGGGAAAACTAGTAAATCATGTCAGAAATATTCTTTTTCGCTCGGGTGATACATGTTCAAGACGCAGTATTACCTCGAAAAGATCTTTTCAAGAAATGGTCGAAGAAAAGGAGAATGATGACAAAAATAGAGATGATGGTAAACTAGCTATTATAAATTTATGTTTCAAAGACTTGAAATATTGAAACTGATGATGAACAGCTTGTTTTGAAATTATATTTTTCAGTTATGAATATTGAGGATACGGTTTGGCTCCAACATAACAATGAACCCTGGACCAAAGTCATAGAAAAATGGAGAAACACTTTCCAATGTAGAAAAAATACAGTGGCACATAATTTAAATGAATATTTTTTAAATTGGCCGATACTAAATGACCTAAGAGCATATGTTTTAGTAAGTGCCAAAACTGAATTATCCACATAAAACGAATGCCACATTTATTCTGCATTATCTTTCTGTAGTTGTTCCTAAAATATTGTATTTTTCAGATTAACTTGGATTTCGAACAACTTTACCCTCAATCCCAGATAGCATTCCACCTAAATTGGGAATCATTTTTCGATACAGTTTTGAAAAATAAGATTAATGAAATTAAGGACATTACTGCCCAAAACATATATAAGCAATTACTGGATAAAAACAATGAAGGTAACTTCAACATATGAGAATATGAATAAACATTCAATGTAGCCGGTGATTTTTTTTCAGATGAAAAGCTTCCTTTACAGCTTACACTACTAAATTATATGCTTCCGCCGAGGGGAAGAACGAAAAATTGGAAATTCTCAATACTAGAGAGTATTGAGGGAATTATTCTGCATGTTCAGGTGAGTCATCATATTCAAGTACCTATACAGTTAAGTCATTTCTGAACACTGATTGAAGGTATTATCACATGATGAGGACCCTGTCCTCATCCTGTGATAATACCTTAATATTTGAAATAAAGGACGTGAAAAAATTCATCATTTCTGAACACGTTGAGTGCAATGTTTTTTACGTTCTTTCTATTATTTTAGAATCCTGGAGACGTCCAGGCAAGAGTCGATGCGTGCATTGAGAAAGCTTATGAACGTAAGCAAACTGTCCAGCCCTATTTGGTTGTAGAAGGAGATACACTCGATACAATAAAAACAACATTGATTGTATTCGACAAAGTTAAGTACCAATTCCAAAGTGTCAAAGAAGCGTTCGATTTATTATTTAAATCATACCATGTTATGAACCTAAAGTATCCTCCTCAAAGTGCGCATATTTTTCAACTAATTCAAAATGGTGTTTACAATATTGCAACAAAATATGATGTGACTTATCCAGAAAATCTAGAAATTTTGAGACTTTCCAAAGAATAAATCACTTAACCCACTAATTTCAACCATTTGATATGACGATTGATAAAATAATTTGAATTTTTGTGTGTTAATAGGAATCATTTTATATGATCTCATAGATAAAATAAGAAAATAAAGATGTCTCTTAAAATAGAATGTTTAGCATGCGGTAAAGGCTTTATGTGCATAAAAAAATTTATCATGCATATCGAATATGCCCACAAAATATTCAATTATTACAAATGTCCTATCGACAATTGTTACCGGTTGTATAACAGAAGAGATACTTTTAAGAAACATGTCCTTACTAAACATTTGAAATTTCAAACATCAGAAAGCAACTCAACATCTTCTGCTATAACCACCGAAACTAATGACATAACAAAACAATGTGTAGGTACGAGCAAAAGCTTTATAAATACGAATAACTCTACAAATGAACTTTCCTTCGACATTGATAAATGTGTAGGTACGAGCAAAAGCTTTATAAATACGAATAACTCTACAAACTCTACAAATGAACTTTCCTTCGACATTGATCACTACATTAAAAAATTTACTGATATATTACAAAACACAATAACAACTTTAGTTGCCAAGTTATATGCAAACCTTTGCCTCAATAGGTCTATGATACAATGTCTCATTGAGACAGTGATGGCGTTCTTGAAATCGGGAATGTTGAATATTATTAAAACTTGTTGCGAACAAATAAAACTTGAAGCAGAAACTGCCACAAAAAATATAAATGGCATTACCAATATGATCAACATTTTGGAAAATTGTTTCGAACCACTTAATACAGAGTTCAAGAGATTTAAATATTTTGAAAAAAGTAAGAGCTTGATTAAACCTACTGAAAAAGTAATTGGTGTAAGTGAGAACCAGGGACGACATGATAATGAAAAAATAATGAGTCTGAAAAATCATTCTATATATTTTGTGCCAATGAGGCAGGTTTTGAAGTCGTATTTGGAAATTCCGGGTGTCCTCAAAACAATTAAAAATTATCAGGATAAATTGCTCAAGAATTTCGACAAAGAAAACTTATGCATGACCAACTTGGTGCATGGTAGTTTGTGGCAGAATCTGACAAATGTAACTTCTGAAGATCAATTCATTTTTCCCATTATCGTATATTTCGATGACTTTGAATCTTTAAATCCTCTTGGATCTCATGCAGGTTATTATAAAATTGGATCTGTATATTTCTCAATTGCGACAATACCTCCCGAATATGCCAGTCGTTTAGATAACATATTTCTTTCATTGATTTTTTATAGTGGAGATAGACATCAGTTTGGTAACGAAAAAGTCTTTAGTATACTTATTGACGAACTCATTTTTCTAGAAAAGATCGGCATAAACATGATTTCTGAAACAGGAAATTCAATTACTGTCAAATTCAGCTTAGTTGCTTTAACAGGTGATAACTTAGGAGTTCACACAATTCTTGGTTTGAACGAATCATTTGCTTCCACTAACTATTGTAGATTTTGTACCGAAAAAAAATCCATAATGCAAACCCAAACTGTTGAAAATCCAGGATGTGTAAGGAATAAATATAAATACGAAAACGATGTGGCCAATAGACTTGGAATTAAGGAAAACTGCATCTGGAACAGACTTCCAAATTTCCATATATATGAAAATTTATGTTGTGATGTCATGCATGACCTTTCTGAGGGTGTACTTCGGTATGATATGGCACTGATAATATCTAAATTGATTGAAGCAGAATATTTCACTATTGAAAGGCTGAATTCGAGAATAAAATATTGCAATTATGAGAAATCGGAAAAAAATGTTTGTCCTGGGATAAAAAAAGAACAATTATTAAATCAAGGATGTCTCATTATGTCGGCAGCTGAAATGGTATGCCTTACCAAAAATTTTTCATTCATTGTAGGAGATCTGGTACCCGAAGGAAATGAAATTTGGAAATTTTATTTAATTACCCTTGAAATGTTTGAGACTATCACTTCTGCAGCTTTTACGAAGTCCACTTTAGAACTTCTTACATTTCTCATTGAAGAGCACAACAAAATGTATATGAAGTTGAGTGGACACCTTCTAAAGCCTAAGTTCCACTTCTTGGTCCATTACCCACGAATTATTTTGAAGATTGGGCCCCCAATCCATTTGAGTTGTATGAGGTTTGAGGCAAAGCATAAGGATTTTAAAGGCGTTTGCCAGAAAACAAATTGCAGAAAAAATCTTCCTTTCACTTTATCGCTCAGGAATCAGCTAAAATTTTGTTATAAATTGATGGGATCGGAAGGATTCGGTGATAAAATAAACACTGGAAAAATAAATTATATTGATCCCAATTCACAAAATGTTTTGCAAACCAACTGTTTAGAGACTGAACTTTTTTTTCAATCGAATTATTATGAATTCAACGGAATTAAGTATGAAATCAATGATGTTCTGGTTCATAATGTTTCCAATGACATCCTTCCAAATTTTTGTCGAATTAAAAATATATTTGTGAATAAAATTGAATATACTGTTGTCTATTTCAACTGTTTACTGTTGAATACTATAGGGTTCAGCCAACATTATTATGCATATAACGTTGAGACCACAAATATTTTCAAGCTTTTCAAACCTGAGGACCTGTTTTCTGAATTACCAACTATTTTGCGAAATTTAGGAAGTGTTTCATTCGTCACGAAATTGAGTACTGGGTAATAAAACAAAAAGTATAGTTTGTCAATATTTCATATCAAATGGTTGAATAATTATTTTATGTTGAGTTTTATCGAGGATATCAGCCTCATTTTTGATCTCACACTGAGAGCTGTGCTCAAAAAGACTGAAAATTTTTTCTGTTTCTAAGCAATGTATATAATCAACGTTATTTATTTATCTTATGAATGAAACTGAGAACTGTGTTATTTAGAATATATTTTTTTTTAAATAAATATTCATTATTGAAGATTGCTCATCATTTTTTTCAGCATAACACCCCATATTCAAAATCCTCAGAATAAGGCCGAAGACAATAATTAACCTCCAAATAGATATACCATTGATAACGTTCATTCTGAAATGCTAGTGAACTATATATTATTGCATATTCTCAAAATATTTCCCGCCGAAGAAGGGATTTATTTCATTAACCTTTTATTCCAAGATGAAATTGAAATGAATGGATAAATGGTTAATGGAATAATTCCCTCCTTCGGGGGGCAATATTTTGAGAATATGCATAATAATATATAGTTTACTAGCATTTCAGAATGAACGTTATCAAAATATCAATCCAAATATCAAGAATTTTGCATATAAGCACAATCTATTCATTTCTAAATTATCAATATTTTCGAATTGAAATGAAATCATCTTATTCCAAAAATTCTTCGGAATCTTTTGAACATATTAATATACTCAAAATAATCATATATCTTATTGAGAAGAGAAAACAATGATTCACTTGAAGGATTTATAAACTTGATATAAGCGTTTCAAATTCTCAATGTAATTATGATGGATTTCCTTTTAAGAATCATATTCTCAATATGATCCTACCAAATATTCTGAATAACCAAATGGTATACTCCATTCTATTATCCATATACTCCAATTGAGTATTGATTTTATACAATTTGAGACTACGTGTTCATAGATTGAGTAGAAAATTACTTTTCGTGTGAGCATCCAAATATCATTGAATTGAAAAAATCATTTGCTACATTAGAAACTGAGGCTTTGAGAATTTGATAATCTTTAATGAAACAGATATCCTCTAGGGGATATACAAATCTAACATCAGCTTGAATTGAAGGGTAGTGCTTTGAAACAAGCTTTCATTTTTTTCCGTGTAAAAGTGACGATTTGGTTGTTCCTGTGGAGATTGAAGAGTCTACAAGAAGAGCAAATCTGGAACTCCAACCTAAGAAAATCTGTTCAGCAGTACGATATTGCATATAGCAATTTCCTGGCCTGGTGTAAATTGAAAAATGTAGAAGAGAATTTCAGTGAACCTGTTTTCCTGGCATACTTAGAAGAAAAATAAAAAATATGGAGTTCATCAACTTTGTGGAGCAAATTTTCAATGATAAAGTCAAGCGCCCTTATTAAAAATGGTGTGGATGTTAGTAAATATTTTAAGGTAATAGCATATTTAAAACGGAAAAGTGAAGGATATCGTCCCAAAAAATCGAAAATTTTCACTCGTGAACATGTTGAAAAGTTAATAAATGAGGCACCAGATGAGAAATACTTGTTGGTTAAGGTTGCCACTATTTTCGGATTATTTGGAGCCTGTCGGCGTGAAGAATTGTGTAATTTATCAGTGGAAGACATCGAAATAACAAATAAATCATTGGTTATATATAACTTCCAAACACAAGAACGAAAGTCAGTCGTTCTTTCAGTATTATTGGGAAGTATGTTGACTATTTCCATAAGTACTTTGCACTGCGCCCTTCTGTCATCAAACATCGTCGTTTTTTCATGAAATTCATGAATAATAAATGCACTGCCAATCCAGTTGGTATCAATACATTTGGAAAAATTCCATCTATTGTTGCCGAATTCCTCAAACTGCCAGAACCAAAGCAATATACAGGACACTGTTTTCGAAGATCCTCCGCTTCATTGCTAGCAGAATCAGGAGCAAATATTACGGATATAAAAAACATGGTGGATGGAAGTCTACGACGGTAGCCGAGAGCTATGTTGATCATTCCATTGCATATAGAAATGTCATTGCTGAAAAAAATTCTCCCAACCTCAACAGATTTTGGATCATCATCATCCAATATTGTACTTTCGGTTTCTACAAGTACTGATGGTGCTGAGGATTCTAATAATGTGTTGCGAAGCTCCCTAACGCCACAGGGCATTAATGTTAGTAATTGTTCTAGTTTTACGATTAATATTAATGTTCATAAGTAATGACTGTTAAATATTGATAATAAAAATTTGCAATTGCTGAATTTTTTTTCATCTGATTTCATCATAAGAAAATGGAGTGCTAAAAATATTTTCAACACTAATGTTAAAAATATTTTTAAGACGCTTCCAGGTAAACAATCAATTTCAACATTGTTTGCTGTCATTAAAAGTGTCACTTTTAATGGCAGTTGTACAAAAAAAAATTTATATGAATTATGCCCCTGTTTGGAGAAAATGGAACTAGAATATTTACTAGTTTCTAGTTGAATCTGAAAATTCCTCAGTCCGAACCTGCTCCCTCGCCTGCTCTTCCGTAGATATCAACATCTTGTTTTTTGTCTTCTTATCATACATGACTCAGAATATCGATTGTGATCAGTAATCTTCGATCGTGTTACGGCGAGGGTACGAGTGTTTTATGTTTCGAAAATGCCGCACGTTTATTCAAATAATGATCTTGTTGATACGCTTTTAATTTGAGGTGAATCAAAACAAAATGCCAGTTCAGCGTATAAGTTGCACAGAACAAAATTTCCGCTAAGAAATCACCCAACTTCGAGGATGTTCATAAACCTGGTGCAGAGATGTAGAGATATGACGAACAGAGAGATTCAGGCTAGAGTATTAAGCTATTGATGCCCATTTCATATAAGACATTTTCGGTGAAATGACTCATTCTATCACCTGTCAAAAGAAAAGCCACAACTTGAAATACACCCTGTATACACGTCAGACATCTTGCATACTATCATGTATGCAGATGAAGTTTTCCACTTGTTGCTGTCGCCTATTTTTTACATATTAATTATCCAATTCAATAGAGCATCAATTGAGAAAAATGTGCGTCTTCCTCTTCCACAGGATTTAAGTGAATCTTGCATAACACTCCGTGTTAAGTTATAATTCAATGTCATGTATTCTCATCAGTTATTGAAAACAATTGCGATTGTGTTAGAATCATTTCATCCGTAATATTTTTCACATTAGAGACGCCGAGGAATTATTTATTAATTATCAATTACATTATTTCCTTCCTGCTGTTTTTATCGGAATTCGAAGCAATCATCTTCTGGATTGAACAACAACATCACATGCAGCCTACATAATATAAGTCATGATTTCTGATGCCTAATGACTTGATGTCTTCACACAAAACAGTATCAAGACCTAATATCACTTCTGGGTCGATACCATTAGAATTTTGAAATAAATCATCATTGATCATCGATCTATAAGGAGCACCATTCACTGTAACATTAGCTCCAGCATCGTTTTTAAAGAAATATGGACCGATGATGCCTCCAGCATATGTATCGATAGTTCGACGAATAAGCTGCTCTGATGGACGATTATGAAAACCATAAATTTCACGAAGTGCTCTTTGAGTTTGGCGAATAGAACACTGATTTTGAAAATAAATCTCAACAATTTGTAAACGTTGTTGCGGCGTGAGTCTTTCCAAGATAATCTGTCAATGCTTACTGAACAGAAATGTTGAAACAACATGGCTTCTACCTTCTGTCAAATCACATCAGTTATCCCTATCGAAAATTCTATAACTCTAAAAAAACACCCGATACAATTTCTTTTTCAGAGATGATAACACCGGTAGTGGTAATCGTTTATGTTTATAATATCCTCCTGAGAGACATTTTTCATTAATGTAAATTATTTATAGTGAAACAAACAAACTATAAACTTCAGCAGAGTTGAGACGAAAGCTATAAATTATTCATGCTATGCAGGTCCACATAAATATCAGGAAAATTTTCCATCAGTTTGAGCAACATGATATGTGGAATTCGAAAGAAAATAATGCATATTGCAACAAAAGTATGTTTACTGATAAAGTTTTCAGATAAAAATTGTGTCAGATACAAGGTGAACAAATTGGGCCACTCATTAAGTAAACTTGAATGGCAAAGACCAAAGAATGAATCAATGTATGTCTGCTGCTTTATAATCCACAATAATCATTAATGAGGATGCATCTATCTGACAGTGATTTACGAAAATCTAAGCTTTGTTTAATTCTGTTCTTTGATTGATACAACTGTTAATTTTTCAAATATTATTCTAGATTTTAGGGTGGACGTTCAATGTAGTTATTTCAAGTTGCATTTGAAAATGGTTTCACTTTGAGAACTAAAATTTTGTGGAAAAACTCAGAAAGGATTGGAGTTCTTAATGAAATAATTGAAATCGATTTCATTTCGGAAGTTCGTCTTTTTAGTTCAAAAATAGAAGAAAATAAGCCAACTCATGCTTCTGTTTTATTTCAAAAGAAAGACCCATGAAAATAGTTCAACTTCCGATTAAAAGTGAATCTACAGATAATTTCGTTCAGAAAAATAACTTGAAATACGGAATTGGCAAAGAATGGCCAAATTCAAATATATAGCGGGAAAAAGTTCCTGCTTTACCTACATATTCACTCATTTCATAGTTCAGCGATTTTCGGATAGAGAGCGACATCGTACATTTCATTCATAAGCATAGAGATATTCATAGAACTAATAGTGATAATGCAAGTTCTATGGAGATATTCCAAAAATGCACGGTGGCGCCCCTATCGGATTAGGTTTCCTACTAGCTTTGAACGGCGCCCTTAAGGGGCAGTATCACCTTTTGAATCGTGGTTAATCTCCATTCAAAAGTGGTCTCTTTATTTCACGAGAAAGTACCCTAATTTACGACGTAGAGACTTGTTTTTTTTTCAAATTGAAGTTGAAGAACGTCCCGAGGGCAAATAGTTTTCTTTTTTTCGATTTAATTAGTTTTTCAATTAAAAAAACCAGGGTAATCTTTAGATCTGGGGTTATTGAATATGTTTTTCGTTTTTCATGAGTACAAGCTATATTTTTGAGATAATCATCATGAAAATTTTTGTAGTTTATAGAAGATTAAATTGCCGAGGGCAAATAGTTGCGATTTTTTCGATTTAATCAGTTTTTCAATTGGAAAAACAGGTTGAACTACAGCGTTTTGGAAACTACACTTAATGATTTTTTTCCGACTGTTATTCATCATTTTTTGGAAAAAATCGCAACTATTTACCCTCGGCAATTTAATCTTCTATAAACTACCAAAATTTTCATGATTATTATTTCAAAAATGAAAAACGAAAAACATATTCAATAACCCCAGATCTAACGATTACCCTGTTCTTCTTTAATTGAAAAACTATTTCGAAAAAGAGAAATGTATTTGCCCTCGTTCTTCAACTTCAATTAAAAAAAAATCAAGTGTCTACTTCGTAAATTAGGGTACTTACTCGTGAAATAAAGAGACCACTTTTGAATCGAGATTTACCACGATTCAAAAGGTGATACTGCCCCTTAACCTAAAGAAATGCTTACCAATAAATGTTGACAGTAAAGGCATATCATGCCTAACAAAAGTATCACTATCGGTCCAACAAACAACCCTGCATTTTTAACTGCGTCACCCATGGCAAAAATTCCTGATCCTACATTCCCTTTCAGTAAATGCATCAGGGTTTCCAAATATCTGAAAAAAACTTCGATAAAATCCAAAACACATTCATTACTCGACTCATATTTCTCACTAAAATATACAAGAAGTTTCCAAATGGATGCTGAGGAATGAAACATTCTAATTCATTCAACTCCAGAGCTATTGGACGGATTCTACCGGCACAAAATTCAGAAACAGCCTGTACAAGGTGACAAGAAAAACTTCGGACAAATTTTGCTGTGGTCTGGAACAAAAGTATTTCAGCGCAGCCAAATAATTTTTATTCTCTTGGTTTCTCTACACTTTCCTGGACTAATATGCGAATTTTCAGATTGATATAATTCCATTTAACAGAGTTTTAGAATGTCAAACAAACGTAGTGCGATTTTGGAGCTGTTTCGTCAAGGTAGGAGTCAATGCGAAATTGTTCGTTTGCTCAATGTGCCTCGACAAACCGTGTCCGATGCAATTCGTCGTTTCAAGGAGCTTGGCCATGATGGTCGTCGTCCAGGAAGTGATAGAAAACGCTCTGTCAATACACCTAACAATCGCAACATCGTCAAGAAGCGAGTCAATCGAAATCCGAGGGTTTCCATGAGGAAAGTAGCCTGTGAGACCGGTATCAACGGCAAATCAGTCCGTCAAATTGCCAAAAAGGAGCTCAACCTCAAGCCATACAAGCTCCAAAAAGTTCAATTCCTCACGGAGGAAAACAAGCGCGTACGACTACAAAGGTGCCGCCAACTCCTTCGTCTCGCCGCCGGTCAGCAATGGGAGCGAATTCTCTTCACAGACGAGAAGCTTTTCACCGTAGAACAACCACCAAAACGACAGTCTGGTCCGTAGAGGCTCCCGGTACATCAGCCATCGTCGAACACCGTCAAAATCCGCAATCCGTCATGGTCTGGGGCGGAATTTGCGGCAGTGGTAGAACTCCCTTAGTTTTCGTGGATCAAGGGGTCAAAATCAATCAAGAAGTCTACCGCTGCGACATCCTCGAGGCCGTAGTACTCCCGTGGGCCAAGCAGTACTTCGGCGATACGCATTAGACCTTTCAACAGGACTCCGCTCCGGCTCACAGAGCGAAAATGACGCAAGAATGGTGTAAGACCCATTTTCCTTGCTTCATCTCATCTGCAGAATGGCCGCCCTAATCACCGGATCTCAACCCAATGGACTACAGCGTGAGCGTGTGGTCGATTTTGGAGCACAGGGCTTGTGCTAAAAAAACACAAAAATTTGGAGTCGCTGAAGCAATCTCTGCGCCGGTAATGGAACCGATTAACGCCCGAGGAGCTGCGGCCCATTGCCGAAAATTTCAAGAAGCGTCTGAAGCAGTGTATCGCCGCCAAAGGAAGCCACTGCGAAACGGCTTAGATATATTATTAACAAATGTTCAAGCATCAAGCTATTATTATTTGTTTTTGTTTTGTTCAATTTCTTCTGTTCAATAAAGTTAAATGAAAAAGAGTTTGTCCGAGGTTTTTCTTGTCACCCTGTATAGTAAACAATCTAAATGAATGTAAAGAAACTCACGATGTAGGATGTTCAACTGGAACTCCATGTCCTCCATGACCTCCCACAATCGAACTGAGTTTTTTCTTGGGGGGTTTCTCAGGTGATGATATCGGTATTATTGGATCCTTCGATTGGAAAGTCATCTGATACATGTCTTCAGTGCTGAAACGAAAAAAATACTTAATTCGCTCTGAATTTTGAGGATTTACTCCTTTGTCGAAGAAAAATTAGGTATATTCGTTTGATAAGATCATTCAGATCTGAAATTCAGGTGAAGTCTTCAGGAATTAGTTTGGTTAGATTCGAAAAACAACTCACGTTTTGACTTTCTTTCAGGTATGAAAACCGATAAGTGATATTGAAAATGAAAAATTGAAGGAAATGTGTGAAATTCAATATATCTTTGGAGGTACGAAAAAATGATAAGAAACATTTTTCGGAAAGCTAATTTGACAATAACTCACATTTACCAGTGTGGTAAATATCGATATCTAGGAATAAATTGAAGAACAATCGAACAGATATTGGGGATTAACTGTTTCTGATTCAGATAATGATATAACCTGAGAAATTTCAAATATGCTCGAATATTTAATTCTTGAAAAGATTTTCCTGTTTTGGATAAAAATTTCCCATGTATTTTATTGTGGTTCTTACCTTCTTCCTTTTTCGTTGATATCGTATGAAGACTTCGTATTGTACCATTTTCCATTGCTTGGTTCATTGTGAGGTTCCATTCTGAAAGTCCACAAAAAGTCATGAAAAGGTGAAATCACTATCCAAGGAATTTTGTCAATAAGCTAGCTGACGTGAATGTTCGAATAATTGGCATTCTGCATGAAATATTCCACATCAAAAAACAAATATCTTTCGTTATTTTCGATGTATTATTCATAAACATCTAGCTCTGGTAAAAATTGTTGTGCTTCAAGTTTAGAGTGAACATTCGGACAAAAACTGCATTTTACATAATTTTCAAATCAATTTCATCCAGAATTTTCCACACTATCTAACGTACAAATAGATGAATTAGTGAGAACAACAATAGTTTCTGAATGATCAGTAATCATCACAGCGTGCCATGAAATGGTCCAGGCTGACTTTGAGCTTAATTTTTAAGAATTTAAGCCATTTTAAATCGAAAAGATATAGGAGATTTTCGAATTTATCTATTTCTCACACAATTATAAGGTTGACTGGAATTCTGAAATGAAATAAGAGGTTTTAACTGGATACTCCTTAGGGATTTCAAATATAAACTGCTTGTCGGAGGTTAAGCACTGCCGTGAAATTTGGTAGCATCGGGACTGGTATCTAGCACTAAAAATATGTCTACCCCATCAGAAACACTTCGCAAACTCACCCTCGGATGGAAGAGAATGGATTTTTGAGTTTTATCCTCCCTAGAAGCGAAGTGAGGATAAGTCCAATATTTGGAAATTCCAAAGAATTCGTAAACTTAGTCATGGTCACGAAAACTTCCAAAGCACGTTCGTCACTTTTTTAACTCAAATAAAACTGCACAATGTATCATTTTTATATGTTTTGAGGAATTATTTTCATCGATAGTTACGAAGGATGTGGTATGTACGATAGTAACACCTTTTTTAATTGATTAATACGTTTGTTGGTCCGATAGCGAATAGTATTTGTTCGTTTCTCGTATATGCACAGATAATCCCACAAAGTATCCGTCGATTTGTCAACAAGAGAAATGAGAACAGAATAAGAGTAATAACGGCCATAAAATATACTGCTCCACAAGAGTTAGGAATATCGTATTCAATGGTTTTCTAAAGTATGTAATCTTCGAGAAAATCGCTGTAAAATCATTTAAAACTCAATGACAACTTGAATCGATCCAATAAAAATCAGTATGAGACATTTCGTCAATCTGGTCGCTCTTTTTCTGAAGTTTGGTTCTTTGCATATGCTTCACAAAAGTTCTTAGTTTGAAATGAAGTCAGTTTATCAACGGCTTCGATTTGAAACGAGTTTTCTGAAAATGCCAAGACGTAAATTAACAAACGCTGAGGCTAATAGGGCTATCGGGATGCTACAGGGTGGCCTAACTCAGGTTGTTGTAACGGAAAGGCTCCAAGTCAGCCAAAGTGTGATATCTCGACTTTGGAATAGGTTCAGGGAGACAGGTCCCGTGTTGAAAAGATCAAGGCTTGGTGAGCGACGAAAAACAACACCTGCTCAGGATCGTTTCATCACCGTTTCGGCGAGAAGAAACCCTACATCTACGTGTAGAATGTTACGGAATACTCTTCAGAATGCAGATGGGGTCCAAGTTTCCATCGATATCATCAGACGACGTTTGAGAGGTTCTAGACGTCCATTGAGAGGAGTTCCATTAACACGTGACCATGAGCGTCAAAGACTGGAACGGGCAAGGCAACATATCAATTGGAACGATCAATGGCGTAGTGTCCTTTTCACTGATGAATCCAGATATGGACGATTTTCAGATTCTCGAAGAATAAGGGTATGGACAATCCCACGCATACCCTGTAATCGTCGCTATGTCCAAGAAGTCCATCCATTCCGAGGGGGTAGTGTTATGGTATGGGCCGGGATATGTTTCAACGGGCGCACAGATCTACACATTGTCCTGGGAGTATGACCGCCTTACACTATAGGGAGCATGTCATAGACAATGTTTTGCCATATTTTTACGTTTCTATTGGTGAAACTTTTCAATTTCTAGATCTAGACGATAACGCTAGACCGCACCGTGCAGCCATAGTTGAGAATGCGAGCGAGGAGTTTGGTATTCAACATTTACCAATACCTCCGCATTCACCAGATTTGAATTGCATAGAACATGCATGGGATATGCTCCAAAAAAGATTAGATAATCATCAACCTACCCCAAAATCCTTAAATGATCTGAGAGAGCTTCTGCCCCGTTTATGGAACCAAATTCCTCAAGAAATGTTCAACAACCTCGTGTGTAGTATGCAAAGGAGATGTCAAGCTGTTCTTGATGCCCGTGGAGGCCATACATGATATTGATAGTCTCAAAATGCTTGAAATCTCTGGGAATAAAATTTCGTTATTTTACTCGATTTTTCTTAACCACCCTGTATACGCTGCAGACCTACAGGCTAAAATTAATTTGCAACTTGAAATCATATTAGTATGAATTTTCATCACAAAAATCTAATTTTAACTTTATTTTTTTGCAATTTAAGTCAATATCCCTAACTCATGTGGAGCAGTTTATATTAATTCTACCTTCATACATACCTACTATGTATACAGGTGGGTTACTACATTAGTTTCGAAAAGACAAACAGAATCAAATATTCAAAATCGGGAATGGTTTTTCAAAATATTCTGCAATGAGTTCAATACTCTTTTGCATGCGTTGGATCCTTTTTTTTTATTCCGATTGAGTTACCTCCAAAAAATTTGATTCGAACTGATCACCAGGCCTGTCTCATTTTTCACAAGAAATCTGACAACTTTTTCTAAATCAAGGTGTATTACAGTCGATTTTTCAATTATATTGTTTTCACCTTTCTTGTTCCTCCAAATCAAACAGTTAGTTTTCAACAGGAAAAAGTTGAAGCAAAGAAAACGAGAAGACTTCCATCGACCAGTCCATTTAAGAATACAATTCAACAAATATGGCATGTCTTACCTGTTGAAATCAGAGAAATCGTCGAAATCAATTACCGATTCAGAACGGAAATCAAGTCTCAGAGCAGCCATACTATCTTTGTTACTTTTTCTTGACCATATGATTCTATGATTTTTCTTTGATGTGAAAAGTAAAGAAATTGGCTACTTTTTCAGGAGAATGGTGTTGAAATTTGGATCAGATTCAAACTTCTACTTGTATTAACTCCTTAATTCTACATTTATTATCATCCCTTATTGAATTTTGCTTCAAGGGCATTAAAATAATGAGAATTAAAGTAATGAGAATCTAAATAGAAGGGACTTCAAAGTATAACACAAAATTCCGAAAATAATTCACAAAGCTGCAGCAGAAAATTTTCACTGGCAAAACCGAACTGTTTCGACACTGACAACAGAACAAATATCCAAAACGGAACTGGGATTGGGTCTTTCAACAATTTAAATTGATACCAATTCCTACATCCAATAACATTGCGCAGATATTATTGGAGCGAATAAACTTAATTGAAAAAAGGTGAAATTCATTGATTTGATTCATCGATCTTTGATGAAGGCATCGCTTTTCGAATGTTTTAAATAGAGCTGTTACAAAACAATCAATCTATGTCAGGATCATTCGAATGTTGAGTTTAGGATCTTAAGGACTGAACGTGAATAAATTCGCTATCACAAAAACGTCTATATCCCTTAAACCAATTGAGCAAAAATCAACATTTGATCATGGTTAGCTTTGTTATGAACGTCAGAAACATGTGGATCATTTACTTCATAGATATTCCAATTCTCTGTCGCAAAATGTCGAGCGAAGTGAAAACACAAGAATTTATAGTGAAACTTTTTCAAAATAATCAAAAATGGAGTTTCGAAAGAATCGCAAAAGAGGCTCGCGTTCGTCTGGAAACGGTATCAAGAGTTGTTAAGCGCTTCAACGAAGATCTTACAATTAACCGCAAGGAAGGAACCGGGAGGAAAAAGGGGTTTCATAGCCCAAAAAAAGTGAAGAAATCCATCAGCCTTTTTCAGAAGAATCCTAACCTTGCAGGACGGAAAGTGGTCCAAATACTCCAAATAGTGGGTTGTT
This sequence comes from Adalia decempunctata, assembly GCA_951802165.1. Taxonomy (NCBI): domain Eukaryota; kingdom Metazoa; phylum Arthropoda; class Insecta; order Coleoptera; family Coccinellidae; genus Adalia; species Adalia decempunctata. The sequence continues at coordinate 749,534 of OX637695.1, read as the reverse complement.
CACACTCAACCGTTCAGAAAATCAAGTCGAGTTGTGAGCTTAGAACATACAAAGTGCAGAAAGTGACAGACAGGAACGCTGTGAAGAATCAAGAAGCGAAATCAAGAGGAAAGAAATTAAAAAAAGATTTCTTGAAAACATTTTCCTGTTGCGTGATGGACGACGAAACCTATGTCTTGGCTGATTTCTCGCAACTTCCTGGTCAGGAATTTTATACTGCAGATTTTCGTGGGAATGTTGACGAACAATTTCACGTGAAGAAACAAGCAAAGTTTCCTAAATAATTCCTGGTTTGGCAAGCAATTTGCACTTGTGGGAAAAGGAGCAAATTTTTCGTTGGCCAAGGCTCTGTTGACTCGAAGATATACATCGAGGAATGCTTGAAGAAGCGACGTTCACCATTTTTACGTGAGCACGATGTGTCTACAATCTTTTGGTCAGATTTAGCTTCATGCCACTACAGCAAGGCCACCAAGGAATGGTACGAAGCTAATGAGGTGGTTTTTGTCCCCAAAGAGGCCAATCCACCAAATTGCCCAGAACTCAGGCCGATCGAAAGATATTGGGCCCTGGTAAAAAAAAATTGAAGAAGAGTAAGATATCAACGAAAACATTAGCGGAATTTAAGCAAAATTGGAAGACAGCATCCCAGAAAGTGACTGAGAACACTATAAGGAGCATGATGGGAAGAATTCCAGAAAAAATCCATGAATTTTGTAAAAAATAGTTTTGGTTTTTTTATTGTAAAAACAGTTTTCATTAGAATAAGAAGATGATTCGAAAATGAGTTTGATTTTCGAAATCGATCCAGTGGTTCAAAAGATATACCTAAGCGTTTTTGTGATAGCGAATTTATTCTCGTTCAGTCCTTATTCGGACTACGCTAAGTTTAAACTGAAGATTTATCATTTTTTTAATTCGCAAACCAGTGTGCATTTCAATATACAATGGGGTAACAGAATCTTGAAGATATTTAAATTTATCGCCATTTGCTGAGCACCCTGTATGTATTTTTCAAAAAGTTTCCAAAGACTTATAGAAAGCTTCAGGTCTTAGTCAGCCTAATCTTGAATATTCATGGCCACCTACCTTGTTTTTCGAAATATTTTTGTGGAATAGACTCAAAAACTACTGGACCGATTTCAGAAATTCTTTCACTCTTAGAAAGCTACATTAACCCTGAGTGTCATAGGCTATACTTTTCACCCGAAAAAATTAAGGATACCTACTATAACTTCAATAATTACAAAAAAAGCCATAATCAGCTATATTTTCACGTGCGCTGCAAAAACCGTAAGACTTACGTGGATACAATGTATAACGGAAATCTACCTCTTAAAAAGTTCTACAAAAAAGTCCGCGAAAGCATATATCTATCTCTCAAGATTGACTTGCTATTACCAGTTTATGGTAATCAGATGTTTTCCGAAATTATGCACTATTTGGGAGTGTGTTTTTATGAATTGGGTATTGATCCTAAACCAACCTAATACGTTATTTATTCCCAGTATTTAATTTAGAACGAAATTGCCCCTAACATCATACAATTACAACGAGTACATCAAAAAATATGACAGGTTGAAGTGTTGAAGATGAAACCGCCGCGTGAAACAAATTTCTACCCGGGCGAAGCTGGGACATAATGTAATATAAGAGTATTCCATTTAAAATAACCAAGTTCAGATCTATTTTCGGTTCAATCAGCAGTTTCAAAGGCCTGAAAATATTTGAGCTGAAAAGGAGTTATTGGAAACCCCCCGTACACAGATTTTCAAAAACAAGTGTTGAGGAACCCTGTCTACTAATGTTTATATTTTGTTTGGTATTATAATGAAGGTAGGTAAGTGAATGTTGACTAAAAATTCGAGAACGAAACAAGTTTTTTTGTAACTGTTTCTCAGCTGCTCATTATAGATTCCACAGGTAGTAGAATGTACCTATTTTAACAGAGGATTAAACAGCAAGGTCAAAATTGAAGCTATAAAATCGATCTATGCAATTTTTATGTGGGATCTCCCCAACTTTTTCATCCAAAGAAGGGGTTTCCCATCCCATTGTATGAATGACACTAGCTGTGATATGTGTTCATTAAAATTCAGAAATTCTAAATGGAAAAATACTACTCAATTAAGTTATAAAATTTGTGTGTTCTGCATATTTACATAGAATGATGAATGCCCATTCAAGAGATCGCCGTTGATATTGAAGCAGCTACTTTGTAGATCCAATAACGTCTAGCTAGGCACATTTCTATGGAATCACCTCATCAAAAACGCCTTCATTCAATTACCATTCATATGTGAATTAAGATAATGGGACTACGTTATGTTACCATCAGTGAGCACTATTGTCCTACCAGTAGATAATGTGCAAATTTTTATAGCTCATTCATGTGGAACTTAGAATTAATGGATCGTCAATCTTGCCAAAAAATTATTTTATCACTCACTTAGGATAAAAACAATATATACACTCCACATAATCATCCTTGGATTAATATCCAATCAAAAACAGTTTTTCAGATTATATTTCGAGTGGATTATATTTGATTCAATTTACAAGTTATTCCATTGTCGTATTTTATTCAAAATTTTATTATCGATCAACTATCATTGTTTCCGAAAAATATCGATTTTTATCTGTAGCTGATTCAGGAATTTCAATATTCTGTATCTTATCGATAATTTAGCCTTTCTCTCTTTATGAATAAACTCTAAATTTTGGATATGATCTATGGAAATTTATTCCTATAGTCAGTTCAAATATAAGAAGGAGCTTTGTAAACAAACAGATACGTCTGGTTTGCGCACAATAAAGCTCCGATTGGCCAAACGGTCATAACCACGCTCCCTTTTAACGCCCTAAGAGATTGCCAGGATCGTACTCGGAACGGACTGTAGATGGTACTGGATAGAAATGATTCAATAATTTGAGTCAGCAATTCCCACATTAGAACTTTTTTCCTAAGAAACTCTAGTGCAAAATGTCTGTTATGATTTGCAACTGTTAAACATTTTATATCCGACGTACCCTATTTTTTATTTTGTTTTGTTTTCATATTATTATCTACTAAATAATTTATTTTTCGGATGCTCGAGATTGCGGCAAGTTAATTCCAGGAAACACCAGAGTTTTAGAGATTTGGGTCGGAATCTTGCAAAATTCCGACAAAGTAATTCCAGGAAACACCAAATTTGGGTCCTTTTCCCTAATGGGTGAAAGCCATCTTGATTTGCATAAATATCGAAGTTTTCAATTGGCAAGACTCGTAAAAGATCTCTGTTCAAATTTATAATGGTCATTCACTTGTAATATCCGAAATATATTTAGTTTCGGTCCAAAATTTTATATTATTTTGTACGAAACTCTTTGTCGGCTGCTCAAGATTCCGACAAGGTAATTCCGGGAAACACCAGATTTGGGTCCTTACCCTTAATGGGTTAAAGCCATCTTGATTTGCATAAATATCGAAGTTTTCAATTGACAAGGCTAGTTAAAATACCTAGAGCTACTGTGAAGGTCTAGCTGTTCAAAGTGTTTATAGATTTTGTTGTGAAAAGTGTATTGCGTTGGAAAATCTTTTGACAAAGTGTGTATAGTGTTTATAGAACAATGTCGAATTCGGAAACGGATACTGCATCTGAGGGTGATATGTGGGGACCACCACGAAAAAGGTCCAAAAGGTAGCCTTCTCTGCTGAAGAGAAAGAGATAATTTTGAACATTTCTCGAAAAGAATTGGAAGAACATCCTGATTTATCGAAAAGAAACTTAGTAAGAATTGTTTCAAAATCCTCAGGGGTGAGTGATTCAGCCGTATTCAGAATTCTCAGAGAATATAAAGAGAATAAAACATTGACGCCACCTAAGAGGAGAGCCCAGTCGTTAAAAATAATCGATTCGGTTGACGATTTCGATATGAACCTTATCAGAAGAATTATCCACGGTTTTTTTTCCGGAATGAAATCCTAACGATTTCTAAAATACTATAAATCGTGAATGATGACGACATTTTGCCAAATTTCAAAAGAACAACGTTCTATAAATTCTTGAAAAAAATGGAATACAAGTTCAAAAAACGTGGTCGTGATAGTCTACTGATGGATAGGGATGAAATAATTGTGTGGAGAAAAGATTATTTGAAGAAAATCCGTTCATTTAGAGAACAAAGCAGAAAAATTTATTAGCTGGATGAGACATGGATAAATAAACTGAACGATTGTGTGAAATCTCCTCGATTCGACTCTAGACGGAAAGTACCTTTATGAAGGCCCCCCTACCGCTGCGCCAACATGTTGTTATGGCTCCTTCTTACATTTGAACAGAGTATAGTACATTATTGACAGTTTTTCAGTAGGTCATCCTCACAAAGGGAAAGAGAAACATCTTTTTGAGATGTTCTATCGCGATTTTCCTAGACATCGCAGTCTGTGGGGATCTTTAAGTCGCAAATTGTTTAAATGATTTATAGGAATTACGTAGGATACTGTCTCTAGTTGTCTATTAGAATCAGTATTTCATGTGTGATTTTAGCTCAATGGAATGATGCTATTCCAGTTAATCCTTTGTCGTAGTTGCTTTCATCACTTAATGATCGGAATGAATTGTACGAATTGTAACAACAAATCAGGCATTTGACGCTATTGAAACGACGAATGGAGATAAAGATCGTGAGCAGTGGCGTAACGATAAGGTGAAAAGGTTGGCAAAACGATCTCACCATAACTAGTGATTTTGTTGGATGTGTTCGCATTGCATTCAATCAAATAAATGTTACTATTTCCACGAAGTTATTCTTTTATGATTTATGTCACCATAATGAGTATTTTTCTGTTGAAAATCGATTTCTCAATTGAGAAGCGATGTTTTATTTTGAATGATTGGGAGATGCTTATCGTGGTCGTAAATAAGGAATGAAAGATCAATTGAATTATAAGTCAATGTTCATGGAGCTATGGAGCATTATCAATTATACCTTTCTCTTTGTGGACTATATCGACCGCACGGTAGATTGTAGAAACATACGCCCAAGGTTTGCTTTGCGGAACTCTAGACTTTAAGATCCATTTGTGCAATAATGCTTGGAATTAAATCAACTTTTTTTTTATTTTTCTGGTTAATGAGCATAAACTGTTGCGACACACCCTGAGGTAGGATTGTACTGATGTTAATGTATCGACTGGTAGGTCGATTGTTGCTTTGTTTCGCGTAGATAAGATCCCCAATGGTTCTTCTTGTACGCAAAACATGTCCAGGTGAAGAAAATTTACAAAAACAATATCCTGAGGTGAACAAAGAAATTCTTGACTTTTAAGTCGCATGCATATGGTCGAGTTTCGTATCACTCTGTATGTTCTCGAGGAAGCTGAACCCAATGAAAAATAATTCAGGGCTCTATCTAGCATAGTTTTGATTTTCACCTGTCAAATGGCATTTTTTGAAAAATTGGGAGTTTCAAACTCTTTTAGCTTCCGTCCTTCTCGTCGTATCCACTATTCGTTTATATTTTGTTGATCAGCAATCTCAAAGTATCTCTGAATCTCTATGAGCGATTTTAAAAATCTCAATGTTGGGTGAAAAATGACAAAGAGGTATGACCCCCTAAAAATACCATATTTGTCAATAAAAAATATATTTGGGGAGAATCTAACGTTATTATTGAACCTGGAAGTTGTACTTCCTATTCGAATCTTCAATAATGGCAATTTTGCGGACCGACAGCACCCTTACCTTGAGTGGTGTGAGCTCGTGAACAGAACTCGAAAATGAAAAATCGAAAAATAAAAAGTGGAATATTTCATTACCTATGGGGGTTACATAGGCGATTTTGGTATCAAAATGTAGGTTTTCGAGGTCGCTCCAATCCATAAAAGATATTTCAAAGCCCTTACTATCACCGTTTGGATTTCGACCTGTCAAATGGCATTTTTTGAAAAATCGGAAATTTCAAACCATCATAACTTCCGTCCCTCTCATCGCCGCAAATAGTTTTTTATATTATGTTGATCAGCATAGCTCCAAGTATCTCTGTGCAGAATATGAGCGATTTGAAAAATTTCAAATTTTGGGTGTAAAATGACAAAGGGGCATGACCCCCTAAAAACACCATATTTGTCCATAAAAAATATATTTGGGGTGGATCTAACGTTATTATTGGATCTGGAAGTTGTACTTCCTATTTGAATCTTCAATAAAAGTAATTTTGCGGACTGACAGCACCCTTACCTTGAGTGGTGTGAGCTCGTGAACAGAACTCGAAAATGAAAAATCGAAAAATAAAAAATGGAATATTTCATTACCTATGAGGGCTACATGGGTGATTTTGGTATCAAAATGTAGGTTTTCGGGGTCGCTGAACTCAATAAAAAATATTCCAGAGCCCTTATTAGCATAGTTTAGATGTTCACCTGTGAAATTGAATTTTTGTCAATTTCAAAGTGTCATAGCTTCCGTCCCTCATTTCGTATCTACCATTTGTTCCTCTTTTGCTGATCAGCGAGATATGAGCGACTTTAAGAACCTCAATTTTTGGGTGAAAAATAATCAAGTGTTATGACCCCCTAAAAACACCATACAATTATTCATCACATCAAATGTAATTTTTCATTATACCTTTTATGCGGATCAATAACACCACCCCAGTCGAATAATTTTCATCGAAAAAATTAAACAAAAATATTTCATAGTTGATAAGTAATAGCTATGTAAATAGGCAAGAAATGGAAAATATCATAAAGCCAAAAAATATCTTCGAAAATAAGATACTAAATGGCGTAGGTGCCGGGTCAAGTAAAACCCCATTTTCCTAAATTTTTTATTATCTACATTCCTAAATGTGGAAAAAGTGTAAAATATAACACAACATCGACTTAGGGAAAATTATATGCATTTGAAACGAATTTTGATGGACTGTCATTGAAGAAGCAACCGATCAAAATTTTCTCAAAATAATTCGAATTTGTTTATGTATCAGCAACTTCGTTTTAAACAGCTCCATATCCGTTATCAGGATATCTCTCTAATCAATCATCTTACAAGGTAAACTACAACCACTTCACTACCGTATTGAATTAATTCACAATTAATTGATACATGTGCAAATGGAATGTTTGATCTGATAACGAGACAACTACGGAAAGTTTTCTGGTTTACATGAACCTGTTCTCATTAGACTACAATAAAAAAATTACACCATTGTTTCTTCTCCTGAACGCAATATCAAAGTCATATTCAGAGCTAATAAGTTGATTTGCACAAATGTATTAACGCAATTTATACCTCTCGCTAAAAACTAGTTTTCATCGGATTCAATAAATTGATGATCTTCTCACTGCTGATCTCATATTCTTACAGTGTGTTTCAAATTCGAAATCTAAGTTACGAGGATATATTGAAAAACTCTTAGCCTACTATAAAATCGAGCCAAACAAAATTTCAATGTCAAAATATTTTATTACTCAACATATTCTCCTCTTAATTGAATACATTCATTACAGTGGACCTGCAACGTCTCTAGACCTTTCAAAAAAATGTTTCTTCTTGCTCTGCAAACCAGTCCTCCACAGCTTTCATTACCTCCTCGTTGGAAGAAAATTTACGACCTTTTAAACTTTTATTCAGTTGAGGAAAGAGATGATATTCGGACGGAGCCAAATCTGGTGAATAAGGGGGGTGTTCTAGTTATTCTGACCCTAAATCACGAATTTTTTGCGTGGCAACATAAGATTTGTGTACTGGGGCGTTGTCCTGTAAGAACAAAATAACTTTAGATAGCTTTCCGCGTCTTTTCTCTTTAATCTTTTCCCGTAGATTGGTCATTAATGTCGAATAGCAATCTCCAGTTATTGTTATACCCTTATCCAAAAAATCAATCATGATTACTCCATGGCCATCCCAAAAAATCGAAGCAAGAACTTTTCCAGCAGATTTTTTGACACGAAACTTCTTAGATCTTGGAAAAGCAAAGTGTCGCCATTCCATCGATTGTTGCTTTATTTCTGGACCGTAGAAATGTACCCAAGTCTCATCCATAGTAAGAATTCGGTTTAAGAAGTCTACATCGTTTTCAAATCGAGCACAGATGGAACGCGATGCTTCTACCCTTGCACGCTTATGGTCAACATTCAAACATTTGGAGATCCATTTTGCAGAAATTTTTCCCATGTCCAAATTGACGTGAACTATATGATGAACGCGTTCGTATGAAATCTTCAGTGCTTCAGATATCCGTTTTAGCCCAATTCGACGGTCTGATAAAATCATGTCATGAACTGCATCGATATTTTCGAGGACTGACACAGAAACTGGCCTTCCCGATCGGTCATCATCTTCAATGGAAAATTTACCTCTTTTGAAGCTTGCAGTCCAATTTTTCACAGTCGCATACGAAGGACATTGATCACCGAGGTTATTAAGCATATCTTCGTAAATCTGCTCACCTCTAACCCTTTTAAATACAGGTACTTTATGATGGCTCGATACTCCAATTTTTCGATTTTTACAATTTCGGTGGACATCTTTTTTTAATTTATTGCGTAACTCTGGTCAACTTTTTTGACGTCGAACTCTACACTGACACTTATAATAAGTTATTGTTCGTTGATATGGTATCGCAATATTTTGTTTATGCATGGAACTGGACTAGGCTAATTAGATATCGATACATCCTTGTATTAAGTTGACGTAAAACAGTTTTCGTCCTTTAATGATGATCATTTACCTTTGTCACTATTTAGTTTAATGTGAATAACCGATTCGAAAACTCACATAGCTTTGAAAATAAACAGATCGTCAAACTTTAAGGATACCGATATTTTCCGCTTATAGAACACCCTGTAGAGTAACTCAGCAACATTTCGAGATCTAGATAATTGCATATAGTGAAGTAATGAAGTAAAGAATGGAATTTCTGCTAATTGAGAATATAATAGTAGACCTGTTTTTCTCCTGGGTTGTCGAAAAAGTTTCGAATAACTTCCTATATTGGCAGAATTAAGAGCAGTGTTGAAATATCACATAAAAAGAGTCAAGGACACGGAATGATGAAGGCGTGTCAAGGAGTTGGCGATCAAGTCATTCAGAAAACAAAAACAGACAAAATTGATCATTATAATCCGTACAAGGTTTGCTTACTTCATACAATGAAACTAAGGATCCATTACTTGTAACTAATTGGTTTTCGCACCTTTTTAACAGGATGCATAAGACTCATACTTTCAAACTTTCATTCATCACAATTACAGGAGAAATATCACGATTTAAGTCAATAGAATTTTCTCTCTAGCGTTGACCATCCTTGACGTAAACGGAGCTAAAAGACCTCCAAAGTATTAATATTCTGCACAGAGCAGATAACCAACCTGCATGGCAGTTCTTCAGCAATGATATGGCATTCACCTACTTTAGACAACATTCTGATTCGAATCGGTCTAACAGAAGTTTCGTAATAGGAGTAAAAAGCTAAGTGGAGATTTCGAGCGGATTACATTGGATTGGGAATAATCTAACTTCTATTATTATTCATGAAAAATGTAAAATATCAACCAGTGCACAACCGCACTGGCAGGTAGCTCTCAGAGACCATTTCGTAATATCGACATCTACCTATTGGAATAACATTTCTGATAGAAATCGACAAACCTACTTTTTTTCATGCATTTCTTCGATTACAGATGTTGACATGAAAATTACGAAGATTAAGATTCATCCAAGCACTATTTTTCTAAAAGATGGACAGGCTTCGATTTTACTTGAATGGCCAATTAAATCTACAGTGCGTTTCGTTTTAAGATGGCATTATTTTTGAGCGCTGTATATTTCGAATTTTGAGTCGAGAAAGGTCTTAATCGACGAATCCGTGGTCAAATTCAATTCTGTCCATCGGCGAACAGGATAACTCTCGAACGCATGAACCTAGAGACTTGAAATTTTCAGGTTAGGTTCAGATCTTAAATGCCGCACCCGAGTACGTTAATGGGCTAAATTTGACCATGGGTTCCGTTAATATGGTCTCACGAAATATCGTTTTCCTGATCAATACAGGACTACAGATTCAAGCTTGATGAAATTATGCACTTGGATTGAAAATGACTTTATTCAAGCTACATGATTTTTTACAAATCTTTTAACCAGAATCATATTAAATGGTAACGAAATAATGAAAAAAAAATATTTCTATTATAATAGATCCAGAATCATATACGATTTCTTTGACAGCTGCTGTCAATTTTTTTCTGGACAGCCCACAAAATTTCTTTTCCTTGGATCTACCTATAAAATGGAATTATTTGTATGAACATCAGTGCTCTTTTATAATTTCTAATAGATTCTCATAGAATTCCAATTATTGTGCTCACATCAAAATTATTTCAAAAGCTCATACAGGGCGTTCCATTTGAGATCATCAAGTTCAGGTTCTTCGATAGTATTTTATTTCGAAAGTCATACAGTTTACGAACGGACAGAATTAATTTTGACCATGTATTCTTCATCAGTTCAAAATTTTGTGAATATTGGTGAACCTTACTTTCTATGAGAAAGTAATATCAAAAAAGTGACTAAAAAATTTTTGCTGTACATAGTAAGATCATAGGAAGAGGAGACACAGCATCTCATTCAAAAATACAAAAATTGGTGAAGTCGAAATTGAGTCAGTTTTCAATGAGTAGGACGAAGATAACAAGAAAGAAAGCAATATTAGTAAATATACTGCCGTGGCAACATCGCGGAATTTCACTTTGAAAGGTCCAGTGGCGTGGTGTTAACGGTATTGAGGAATGGAAATAAAATAACAAGTGAATTAAGGGTCTACGTCCCTGAAAAAAAGGGAGTCAGAAACGATTTATCTTTTCCTGATTGATGAAGGGATGTATGAATGTATAAAGATAAAAATAATTAAAAAAAATATTTCATAAGTATTAAATGAATGAAAAGGATATTCCCCATCATTTTTGGTAATTTTTCAACATTTCCACCATCAAAACGAAAAATATGTTTGTGTTTTTTCATTTCAGTATTGAAGTCTATCATTTAGTTAATCAAATGTCTATCTTTTTTTTCTTTCAGAATTCACCGTTTTTTGTAAATAATATCACAACAATGTATTGTTTTTGCGAAATTTATTTCCTTGAATTTTTCTATTCGAAATATTAAATATCCATTTTTACCAAAGACATTTTATTAAGGATTTCATTAGCTGTCGATTAGTGAAAATTAATTGTTTCTTACAATTATGGATTTTGACATGGAATTGAATTTCTTTTAAATGACACGCCCCGCAGGTATCTACTCCCAGATGACTGGTGAAGGAAAATAAGTGTATTGTACAGTCAGTGTGAGATCTAGTTCAGGATAGGATTTATTGTTAATATTCCCTGCTCCCCAACATTCGTTCAATTAAGCTGAATAATCCAATAAATAAAAATTAATTCACTGCACCACCATCTAGCGGTATACGTTTCCTATATTGAAGGTTGAAGACTCTTAAATGCTAACGAAATAATGAAAAAAAATATCGCAATATTTCTCTTATAATAGATCCAGAATCATGTACGATTGCTTTGACAGCTGCTGTCAAATTTTCTGGAGAGATCTCAAAATTTCTTCTCGTTGGATCTACCTATAAGATGGAACCATAGACTTGGGATAATATGTCTATGGATGGAACTATTTGTAAGTACGTCAGTGCTTTTTTTAATTTCTAATAGATTCTAATAGAATTCCAATTGCGCTTAGGTACATCAAAATTATTTCAAAAGCTGATACAGGGCGTTCCATTTGAGATCATCAAGTTCAGGTTCTTCGATAGTCTTTTTCATTTCGAAAGTTATAAAGTTTACGAACGGACAGAATTAATTTTGACCATGAATTCTGCATCAGTTCAAAATTTTGTGAATCTTTCATAGGAAGTATATCAAAAAAGTAACGAAAAAATTATTCGTGTTTTCAAAAACATAGTAAGATTCTTAGATCATAGAGAGAAGAGACACAGCATCTCATTCATAAATTCAAAAATTGGTGAAGCCAAAATTGGGCCCGTTTTCAATGGGTAGGACGAAGATAACAAGAAAGAAAGCAATATCATTAGATACCGCCGTGGCAACATCGCGGAATCTTACTTTGAAAGGTCCAGTGGCGTGGTGTTATCGATATTGAACAAGTGAATTAACTCTTTTTGAAAATTTCACACAATGTTCCGAACATTGAAACAGATTCTGAGTTAGGTAAACAGAGTCAGCTAAATTCAGAATTGATTTTCATCCACTCTATGTCAGAAAGAAATCTGAAAATTGAAATTCAAAAAATCGAAGAATCTATTACCCCATTGTTTTTAGAATGATAAGTGAAGAACATACCGGTGTAAACTCTAATCAGGATTCAAATAATCCAATTTGCCACAAACAAGACGCATATGAACTATTTTTCAACGTATTTTGCTAATAATATAAAGAACTAAATCTAAATTTTACTTTTCTTACACGATATCCTGATGACGACACTCTCAAAACGTCATTAGTTACACAAAATTAAAATAGGGGAACGAAATTAATGAATGAACAGGCCACAGATTCAGAAAAGGTGCTGCCATAACGTTATTATAGGCAAAAACGGCTGAGCCGTTTCGCAAACATTGCTATACTTTAATAGACGTAATGTGAAGAATGCACAATATTCGAAGAAACAAATACTCATTTTTGATATTCACGCACAATTGAGTAAATGAATTTAAATCTAAAATACTTTTCATTTTGATTGAGAGTTCATTTATTAGAAAATTCAAAGAACGTCACAACGTTGCAAAAATTTCTACCACATTTTAATTTCGTAGTAGTATAGTTACCCAGTTCAGTTTTGATGATTTTAAAAATTGGCTTCACTATTTATTATTGAAAAGTGTGTCTACTCTTTCTATAGTCTAAGGTAAAATTAAAACAAGTTGTTATGTACCCCTTTACTGATTTACAGGGTGGAATTGGAAAAATAGGTCATTATCATAATCATAAATATCTTCAGTGTTATAAGAGTTACAGCATTGAGGGAAAAACTATAAAGAAATAATTTTTAACTGAAACATTCAAACAGTCCTACAATGAACTGTCTATTTTCTATTTTTCGAGTTATAGTGTGAACGCCTCATTCAAAAGCACAAAAAACTGTTAATTGTGACACTAACATATGCGATTTTGTTTTAATGGAACGACACTCACAACATTCATTTTCTTTTCCAAGATTTTCAACGCATGAATAACTGCTGAAAATTTTTCAGAAAAGAAAAAAAGTAGAGATCTATTTGTAGTCTGTATCTTTCCTATTCTATCAGTTTATTAGTTGCGTTCAAGAGTCTTCAGCCTTCAAAATAGGAAAAGTATTCCGCCAGATGGTAGTGAAGTGCATTAATTTTTATTTATTGGATTATTCAGCTTAATAGAACAAATGTTGGGGCGCAGGGAATATTAACAAGAAATCCTACCCTGAACTAGATTTCACACTGACTGTATAATACACTATAATTTTCCTTTACCTGTCACCTGGGAGTAGATATCTGCTGGGCGTGTCATTTAAAAAAAATTCAATTCCATATAAGAATCCACAATTGTAAGAAACAATTAATTTTCACTAATCGACGGCTAATGAAATCCTTAATAAAATGTCTTTGGTAAAAATGGATATTTATCATTTCGAATAGAAAAATTCAAGGAAATAAATTTCGCGAAAACAACACATTGTTGTAATATTATTCACAAAAAAACGGTGTATTTTGAAAGAAAAGGGAGATAGACATTTGATTAACTAAATGATAGACTTCAATACTGAAATGAAAAAACACAAAAATATTTGTTCGTTTTGATGGTGGAAATGTTGAAAAATTACCAAAAATGATGGGGAATATCCTTTTCATTTATTTAATACTTATAAAATATATTTTTTTTATTATTTTTATCTGTATACACTCATACATCCCTTCGTCAATCAGAAAAAAATAAATCGTTTCTGACTCTCTTTTTTCAGGGACGTAGATCCTTAATTCATTCACTTACTCATATAATTAACAATCATATAATTTTTTTTCATATTAAAAAATTTAATGAATGAACCGCGAACGAGAACGAATAAAAACTATAACCTAGTACACTTAATTCTATTTGTAAACGTAATATAAATCAATTGATTTCAAGATTTCATCTTAAAAGCAAGAATTCCGCAAATTCCAACATAAATTGAGACCAATCTCGAACCAAAATGAAGCAATTTGAACGGTCTATAAAAAACGTTGTCTGGAAGGAATCAATTATCCTGATTACGTATTTCCTCGACAGTTCGCTGTTTGTATTAACATAAACAGCATTAATTCGCATAAATTGCTCAACGCTACAATTCAGAAGTCGCTAAAATAAGAAAAGTGCAATCACTGCAATCAAATTCGAAATAATCCTGTTCCAATTCGTCAAAAAAAATCGAAATTCGTATTTCAATTTTTTATTGTGTATGAAAGCGATTAATTTGATTCGATATTTGACTTTGTGATTGATTGTCGATTTTATTCCAGAGGGGGAACTTCTTGATTTTTTCTGAGATTCCAGAGAGACTCAGGGTTTCGAAATTGAAATTATTAAAAAGTAGATATCGAATTGAGTTGATGATGGCAAATCGAAGAGTAGGCACTCACCTTTATTCGTCTTCAGAGATGCTTCCTTTTGCATTCCAGGTTCACTTGAACTGGAGGGATCACTAAAATTTTCGAGATTTTCCAAATCCACGACGATCCGCTAATCTGTCTGTCACCTGGCCGCGCAAATTTAAGATAAAACAACTCTCGGCACTTTTGAATGGCGAGACCATGTGCGGTCCAGCTGTTCCCCCACTTTTTCGGTAATAACACTGGAGATAATAATCGTCCATCTGTCCTTAAACTCCTCTACTCTTTAGAGAAGAACGAAGTGGATGATGGATATCATTATCGCGTCGTTTGTCAACAGGAGCTCGAAAAATGAATGGGTTGAGTTTAACGCACCGCTTTGTTTGACAACAAGTCTTGGAATTCCTAAAACAAAGTTGAGCACGAGCCCGAGGCGCTCGCGTTTTTGCTCGACGTTATCTGAGGCTGCAAAAGGTCCCAGAGTCATCCACCTGTACTGCTAACTCATGACGGAGGACAGATTCGGTTCTCTAGAGAGAATATTATGAAGAGGCTGTTTGGAAGAACCCGATGTTGAAATGCGGCTTTGCAAACCGCATCTGTTTAATGAGAATCGTGTCAAGAAGACAGTGACGTGATCATTTGCCATTTCAAAGAGATACAGGGTGTTTCCTAAGCAGAGTACTAAACTTCGGAAGCTTTTTCTGCCTCTGAAATAAGGGTAACTTTTTCGTATAAACTGATAGATATGGTTCAAAAGTATAAGATTGATAGCGAGTAGAACTTGCGTTCATAATTTGTGCCAAAATTTTAAGAATTTTCATAACTTTTTCGAGATTTAAGGCTCAGAACTCCGGAAATAAGGAAAATACCCAATTTTCGCAAATTTACGTGCATATCTCCTTGTCTATGCATCTAAAATTAAATTATTTGTGGCCTCTACAATTGGAGCTTTCATTTGATATGCCACATGATATATTGTAACATATCTGAATTTCCTACCCTGCAAATAAAATGCACCGTTGCCAGACTCCATGGCTTCCAACTTTGCAACGTCTATTGTCGAAACGTGGAACTACGTTGAATGAACTTATTTGATATTATTTTATAATTCTATTAATGATGAATATTAGTACGACTTCAATCAATACTTTAGGCAATTCGCATCTTTGTAAATAGGAGATTTTAATCATATCGAAGATCCACCATGAAGTAAACTTGTTCTTCTGTGACCATCGAAGAAATACGATTCTGTGGAAGTAAAACTAACCTCCGAAACGACAACGAATGGAAGGGCCTCTTTTACCTTGGATATTCTGGTTCACAATAGTGTTCCTTTGAAATGGGGTTCCTCTTCTAGAAATCCGCCATTTTAGTATATTAAAAAGACGCTTCTTTGTTATCTGGTATGTACACGATCTCCATTTAAATAACTGTTTCATTTCACAGGATTTCATCTCATGTAAGCTTGTTCTATTTTATTATTGCATTTCTATTGAATATTGTGGAACTCTGCTCTGCTACCAACCCATTTGGAATATTCTTATACTGTTCGTAAGGCTTACTGCACATTTAACTATTCACTCGGCATTATGGTATAGGCATTTGGAGTTGTTGCTTTTAGGATAATATTTTACGTACAAATATCACTGGTTTGGAGGCCTAGGGTAAACTGTTTATATCGCCTGTGCTAAGGAAAACATCCCCCACAACAGTGGCCAGTGAAACTTCCTCTGGGTGTTCTTTAAACGAACGTCCCAGTGAACCAAGCCTCGCCTTCGGGCCCTTGGCGGACCCGATAAGCAAGGAAAGCTTTGAAGGTGCCATCGTTCATCAGTTAACCGGAAATATAAAGAGTTTATCGTCACTCCCAAACCAACGCGACTGCTATGATCTCACACATAACACTTAGAAGGAAGGATTCTCACACTAGGAATTACAAGGATACTGCTTATGAAGTTCATTAATGATCAGGTGACACACTCTATATGCCTATAACCTATAACCCCCCCCCAAAATTACCTCCTTGAAAATCATCAAATATCGAGTAGACGTAAAGAAGATAGGCTTCGACTGATATACAGAGAAAAAGACAGTAACGTCAGTGATCCTATGACAGTTCTTTTTTTATCGATGTCATAAAAGTCAAAAATGGTGGCCAAGTTTTCTTCCAAATACTCTGACAAAATATGGTATATAAAAAAACATTTTTGAAGACAAGCTTTCATAAGGACAACGCTCATCCGCCATTTTGAAGCCGCCATCTTGAATTCCTCAATTTTGACGAATCGTAATTTCCGACCCAGAAAAACCCCATATACCAATTTTGAATAGAATCGGATCATAATAACAAAACTAGTCCGCCATATTGTAGCCGCCACCTTGAATTTTCCAATTTTGACAGAAGAATCATCATTGTCGAACCCAAAAACCCCCAGATACTAATTTTGAATGGAATCGGATCAAAATTACAAAACTCATCCGACATTTTGGTTTTTTTCCACAAATATTTCATTATGCATTGTCACCAGAATTATGAACACCTGCCAAATTTCAAATCAATCAGATGATTAGAAGTGTCTCATATTTAACTTCCAAGATTTGATTATTTTGATTACAGAAAGATAGAAAGCACCGGGACAGGTGAAACTAAATAAGAGCTTGTAATAACAAGCTTTTAAAAAAATCATTCTTGAAGACAAGCTTTTATAGTAACATGCAACACTCATCCGCCATTTTGAAGCCGTCATCTTGAATCTCTCAATTTTGAAGAATCGTAATTTCCGACCCAGAAAAACCCAAGATACCAATTCCGAATAGAATCGGATCATAAAAACAAACCTCCTCCGCCATATTGTTGCCGCCATCTTGAATTTTCCAACTTTGACAGGAGAATTGTCATTGTCGAACCCAAAAACCTCCAGATTCTAATTTTGAATGGAATCGGATCAAAATTACAAAACTCATCCGACATTTTGGTTTTTTTCTACAAATATTTCGTGATGCTTTATTGTCACCAGAATTATGAACACCTGCCAAATTTCAAATCAATCGGAAAATTAGAAGTGTCTCATTTTTAACTTGGGAGATTTGATTACAGACAGATAGACAGACAGACACCAGGGCAGGTGAAACTAAATGAAAGCAGGGTAATAACAAGGTTTTAAAAAAATCATTTTTAAAGAAAAGCTTTTATAATAACAACACTCATCCGCCATTTTGAAGCCGCTACCTTGAATTCCTCAATTTTGAAGAATCGTAATTTCCGACCCAGAAAACCCCCAGATACCAATTTTGAAGAGAATCGGATGATAATTACAAAACTCGTCCGCCATATTGTAGCCGCCATCTTGAATTTTCCAATTTTGACAGAAGAATCGTCATTTTCGAAACCAAACCCCCCAGATATACTAATTCGGAATAGAATCGGATCAAAATTACGAAACTCATCCGCCATTTTGGAGCCGCCATTTTGGTATTTTTTCTATAACAAATATTTCATGATGCTTTGTCACCAGAATTATGAACAACTGCCAAATTTCAAATCAATCGTACGATTAGAGGTTTGTCATATTCAACTTGCAAGATTTGATTATAGACAGACAGACAGACATCGGGACAGGTGAAACTAAATAAAAGCTTGTAATAACAAGCTTTTTGAAAAAATCATTTTTAGAGACAAGCTTTTATAATAACAACACTCATCCGCCATTTTGAAGTGGCTTTCTTGAATTCCTTAATTTTGAAGAATCGTAAATCGTAATTTTCGACCCAGAAAACCCCAGATACCAATTTTGAATAGAATCGGATCATAATTACAAAATTTGTCCGCCATATTGTAACCGCCATCTTGAATTTTCCAAGTTTGCAGAAGAATCATCATTCTCGAACCAAAAAACCCCCTGGTAACAATTTCGAATGGAATCGGATCGAAATTACAAAACTCATCCGACATTTTGGAGCCTCCATTTTGGCTTTTTCTATAACAAATATTTCATGATGCATATTGTGACCAGAATTATGTATACCTGCCAAATTTCAAATCAATCGGACGATTAGAAGTAAATCATATTTAACTTGCAACCTAGTATATATGCTCCTTTTCATGGCATCTTGATTTCAGGGATTTACACGAAATCCTAACTAAGAAAGATCGAACTAAATTCAATAACTCCTCCGCCATTTTGGAACCATCATCAGTCACAACACAATCAAGATCTTATTTTTGTCCACGACTATCGAATAAAGAAGCTCATAATCCATCTGTTTCATCAAGCAATATGACCTAGGAGCATAGAATTATTCTATGCTCCTAGATATGGCATCCATGAATCGCGAGTGATTTATGGTTTATCAAACTTCAATCTGACAACCATAGAATATATCGATAGAAAACACGAATTCATCAGAGAAGAGAATTCTATTGAATGTCATTTCAGTTCGAAACGGTAATTTGTTCGTGGAAATAAAAATTATTTCAAGAAGAATTATTCAACAGTCGTGGACAAAGATGGATACCTTACTCGGACATTATACGGTTATTATTCACTTGGAAGAGTTATTATACTATGCATTTTCGAACTAAACTGGCGTAGATTTTAAACCTATCATGAAAATTTTAAGACATTAGTCTTTTGTTTTAAAAGTCGTCCTCACGGCGGACAGACTTGCATTTGACAACGAATTCTTCGTCAGTCAGTAAAAGCTTATAGATGTATGCTCAGGTAACCGGTTTTCGTCATCGAATAATTCGTAACCCACTTTTTCAAGCCTTTCACGTTGAGTCGATTGCAGCAAAGACTACTCTTGATTGATTGCAGTAGAAAGAAGATTGCTGCATTAACTGCACTTCTCTTACACCGGTCTCTATCATTGCAAATGCGATAGAAAATGTGTAGCAGATCAATTTTTGGAAACAAATTCGGTCACCACTCAATATGGCCGGTCCTTGCTCATTTCGAAAAGAATATGGAACGATGATGTCTCCAACGTGTGAAGAAACACTGCAAACATCAGTCACTTTCCATGGATTTAATATAGATGCATAGAATATGTATTCTATGCATCTATGATTCAATGGTGATTTTATGACAGCTTGCACTGTCGTCGAACCATAGAGTTCATTTTGCCCTCAATTAATAGACTCTTTTTATGGTCTAAGATTCAACCTGAACTTCGTCCATAGAACTTATTATACCTACTGTCAAACGATAGACATCGCCAAAAAAATTCTATTTCGCAAGTTTTTCTTCTTTTTATCGACATGAAACGATTCAATTTCTTTGCGAAATTTTCCTTTCACTCAAATTTCGAGTTTTATGCGATGATAGTAGATATAACCACTTTGTACGATAAAAGAATAGAGGTGAATATCAATTTTGCCTTTCAACATCCCAAACGTAATAACTCCTTGATTTATCTGATGGAATGTCTAATCTCATTGTTTAGAGAAACAAATGCAATTAAAATTCGTATACTTTTCAGTTCATTTTTATCAGAATTAGGCGAGTACTCGAACAGATTTCACGGCCCTTATCATATCTTCAAAGAAAATAATCGCTTTGCTTATCGAATTTTTCTGTATAGGATAATATAAATTATACTGGATAAAGCTCAATTATTTGAAATTGAGAGTGATTTGGAGAGGTTCTGATTACTCAACTTGAAATAAGAACAAAATTAATCCAAAACAATTTAATGTATTTAACAACATCAGCACTAAGTATCATAAAATTTCATATCTACTTCATTCATTTCCTAGCGGCGTTACTCCATGTCATCGCCATATTTGTTCTTTCCTGTTGAAGTACCAGAGGCAGGTCTTAAAACTGGCTGGTAAGCAGGAGCAGACTTGGGTGCTTCCCTGAAAAAGGGGCATTATTTAATTGACGAAATGAAGGTTGAAATACACACATCAAAGATATATGGTCTCAACATTCGTTCACTGAAAGTAAGGCTCTATAAAGATAGGTATGCTAGATAGACCTGGCTCTATGGTTGATTGGGTCCAACCATAGACTCGAAAATTACAGATCCCTTCCAATGAAATGAAATCTGTAATAGAAAGAAATGAAATCTGTAATAGAATGAGCATATTTTCGGAATGAGAGATCTTGTGGTGACTTTTTTCGGCATGCTCACATGAAAAAGATTGGAAATAGGTTAGGTTCGTGGTGTTAGAATAATGCCGCGGCATCTAATAGTCAAATATACAGGGTGGCCATTTGAAAACGAAACAGACGAGATTACAGACGAAATAATTTTTTTCGATAGAAATGCTCGGACAGGTCGATTTCTGTTTCGAGGGGGACAACTTAAGATGTAGGTTACGGACGCATAGCGCTTCAACCCTTGCTACTACAACCCTCACCCCCAATTTTTGAATAGGGAAGATGGGGTGAGTGATACCTCAATTCAAAGGTATTTTTATACTGATTTCAGCACAGTAATTGTTTTTTCATTTTATGCATTAGTTCTCGAAATATTCTTAACTAAGTATTTGAAAATGAAGTGGTGTTTTCATGGCACTTGTGGTGTTTTTTTGTGAAAAATCGACATCTTAATTAAAGATTTCTATGTCAGTGGAATGGAGGAAGGAAGCCACAGTCATGGTTGTTTTGAAGCTCAAAATGTCGATTTTTCACAAAAAAACACTACAAGTGCCATGAAAACACCACTTCATTTTCAAATACTTAGTTAAGAATATTTCGAGAACTAATGCATAAATTGAAAAAACAATTACTGTGCTGAAATCAGTATAAAAATGCCTTTCAAATGAGGTATCACTCACCCCATCTTCTCTATTCAAAAATTGGGGGTGAGGGTTGTAGTAGCAAGGGTTGAAGCGCTATGCGTCCGTAACCTACATCTTAAGTTGTCCCCCTCGAAACAGAAATCGACCTGTCCGAGCATTTCTATCGAAAAAATTTATTTCGTCTGTAATCTCGTCTGTTTCGTTTTCAAATGGCCACCCTGTATAATAATTTATTGTTTATGTTGGTGTATCACCCCGATAGATGGTGATGAAAATGATGCGAATCCTGTAATTTTCGAGTCTATGGTTGGACCCAATCAACCATAGAACCAGATCTATCTAGCATATCTATCTTTATAGTATTCAGAACCTTAGACTTTCTATGGTCTATGATCAAAACATGAATATTAATTTCAAATGTCATTTAAGATTGTGATTATGGAAGAATAGCGCGGCCCACGGATACTCAAACACCGGTCAGCGCCCTTTCACCCCACCACTTTTTGGCATCCATGTTGTGACGTAGAATTAGCCAACAGATACGGTGTTTATATTGTAGTGTGTATTGTTTTTGAAGTTTTCTTGGTTTTGTGGGTGAAAAACGGTACTTTTTGATATTATTTCAGTTCATTAATTAGAGTAGGACTCAGAAATAAAACATTTCCAATGAGTCTTGATTGAGAAAATACAAGAAAACTGGCTAGAACTATGTATAACCTTACCTTCCAAACGTAACTTTGGGATTTTTTCTTGGAAAAACTAAAAGGATTGCTGACTTATCGTTTTCATTTTCGTAATCTGGGACCCAAACTTGGTGAGTACAAATTTTTTCACGTCTCCAAAACGGTTACTTTAGTTCTAAATGAATCGATTATTATTATTCTTATATTCTCATTCTAAATCTTCTCGTTTACAGATAATCTTCCATCTGCAGGAGAAATTGATTGGAAAATTAAATACGAACAGCTGCTAGAAAACAATAGTCAGCAACAGAAAGAAATTGAGATGCTAAGGCAGCTATTTCAATTTGTAAAACTTGAGACGAGCAGACAGCTCGAACAAATATCAAACAATATCTCATACACATGCTATATTTATGATCGATGTTGAAAATTTAATGCTCATTTAAAAAAACATTTTTACAGATTTGTTTTTTATTTAAGATAAAATTTACCAAATCAGCACTTAATAACCAAGTTTTCATATTTTCAATTCGAATATACCTTTTTTTAAGTTTCTATGTTGAAGCAGATTTTATATGAATTTGAAGAAATTTCTAGTGGTGAGACATAAAATGTACCATCTTTCAACATAAAATATTGCTGGTATTTATTTGCTCGTTGAGAGTACCTATAGCCCTTCCGAAGAACTAATTTTCTTAATGAATGCAAACTACTTTTAGCAGAATTTCGTTCTTGAATCAATGAATTCAGATTTACAATATCAGGTTTGGAATTTTCTGTTATTCTATTTGCTTGGATTAGAGTACCTTAGTACCTACCTAGCTCATTCATGGACCTAATTTTCTTAATAAATGCAAACTACTTTTACCAATATTTTGTTCTTGAATCAATGAATTTAGATTTACAATATTGGAATTGGAGCACCCTTTCTACGACCGAAAAATCATATATTTTTTCCGTGTTGTATAATGCGAGAAGGGGGCAAAATAAGGTAGAATTTAATAAAAATATAGCTGCAGCAATTATATTTTCATATTAATTCGTTTTTTAGGTCAATAAGGTTTATTTTACAAACAAAATTATACTAGAAAAATCATTCATACGCGATTATTAGCGATAAAAGCAATTCATCTCATTCAAAAGTTCAAATCGTTGGCTAATTTGACGTCATCACATGCTTGCGAGAATGGAGGGGATGAAAGGGCGCTGACCGGTGTTTGAGTATCCGTGAGCGCGACCCCTTTCGAGAGAAATGAAAAGCAGGACAAACACATAAAACTATAAGTTCTATGTGCCAGTCCTTGACCATAGACTTAAGAGTCATAGATCTCATGGATGACAACAGCAGGTTTTCTATGCTTCTCTTTTAAAATGCATCATAGATGCATAGAAATACCTGGTGTTGGCACTGATTAGATTTTGTTTAAGACTTTCTTGTCGATCGAAAACGTGATATTTTGTGCGGCTTTTCATTTCTCCCGAACGGGGTCGCGTTTTTTGTCGTTGCCGCAGTAGCGCCACGACCTATAAATATTGCGGATTTATTCCGGAACTAGTCCAAAATCTGAAATCTAGGATGCCGTTTTGATCTACAAATTTTGGTCACGATTTTTAGTAGGGAGTCGTTACACCAGGTGTTCTATGCATCTATAATGCATCTTTCAAAGTGACATTTTAAAATTGCGGTCAATTCTTCTTCAAAATTCCAAAATGAATCTAATGCTACGTATATACCTCCTCGTTTCCGCCGTCCTAATACTATTCTACATCTGCAATGCGGAAATCATGGACAGCTGTCGACCGAGCGACGTCCACAAACCTCCGCGAGGTTCGATCCCTGTCGATTCCAAAGAATACCTAAAATGCAACAAGATGCGACCCGTCGTTTCTCCGAAGATAAAGGAAAAATTGAGGGATTTTTATCTGAGCGACAGGACCCTGGTCGAAATACAGAGGAGGTTCCTGATAGACGTCAATAAAGGACTCGCTAGGAATACCCACGAACAGGGCCGTCGAGAGCTTCGGCGGGCCCCGGTACAAACCAAAAATACGGGCCCCCCCGATGGTGTTACTTAACCGTATAATAAGATTAGGATATATGCCTTCTGAAATCAAAATCATTGAACATTGTAATTTTGTTAATGTAGAAGAAATTAGGAAAGGAAAAATAAAAGTTTATCATATTTTTTCTTACATGGACTTTATACTGCTTTATGCAAGTAAAATTATTGGAATTAGAACCTTCCAGAAACATGAATTGGCTTACTAAGTATATACTATAAAGAGTTGAGAAACACAGCTGCACTAAATACTGAAAAAATTGTGTAAAAATTACTTCGAAGACCACTACAAAAAACACGAATCATTTTATGTGAGCCTTTCGGCATTTTGCAGTAGCAAAATTTGCTATAATTTTAGAAAAATCGCATCTTATAGCTACTCTTGACTCGATCGATAATAAGCCTAGAGCACTCAATCGTCCCTGAGTCATGGTAGATCTAAGAACATTTTTAATTTTTGAAAGATGGCTGATAGACCTGTCAGCTTGGGCTACAGTCACAGGCAAAGTGCAAAATATTCTTAAGGATATCACAATATTTGGAAACAAGGTATCCAATTTTAATTTGTGAATTTCATTCAGAAGATTTAGTGGGGTAAGATCATTCATTTGAAAAGTAGCAGAAAAGATAACCTTGAGGTGCTTGATCTCTTCTGTTAATTTCCAATCAGTATCTAAGTGGTACTGAATTTGGAGATTAGTGGCCCTCTCTTCAATGTCTGCATCTTCTATGTGTAAAAATTTCCATAAGACACTGAACATATGCACAATATTTTTAATTGCTTGGAATCTTGTAGAAATATTCAAAATAACAGCATCTAGAATTGAATAAAATACATTTATTCTGAAGTAATCCTCCCCACTAAGTTCTGATGAAAAATCCTGTTCTGAATTCGTTTCGTCAAAAAATTGCTTTCTTTTGCGTTTCCTCTTCTCGGACGTAGGCATTTCGGTTGACATTTCTAAATTTTTTGCTACTTCTCTACATTCATTCAATATTTTCGACCAACTATTTCTTATAATATTAAGATCTTCGAGCAAAGACTTCAAATTTTCGGTTTCGAAAACGAAACGATCTACGTTGAATTGACGATAGGGGCGGGAACGTGGCCAGAGCGTAGAGCTGAAGCGGGGCAATACTTTAGGCAATGTTGTACTGATTTATGTATTCAAGATTGCCTATGTAGGCTATCTAATAGCATGGACAATCTTGAATGCTTGAATGTTTACATTGTTGTTTTATAAGACTGAAAGGAATCACACAATCTTCATCAGTTCCATTTTTTTTATGTAATTATAAATATCAATGAAAAAATTCTTGTTGCTGGAGCTCGAGCCCGGGCCCCCCATGAGCCCGGGCCCCGGTAATTTGTACCGGCTGTACCGCCCTCTCGTCGGGCCTGCCCACGAAGCGGCCGTCGTAAAATGCTACGTTACGTACGTTCAAGACCTGCCCACCGGAAACGAAGAAGGGAAATGTTTGGCCTTGGATCTCAGCGGAAGCGTTTTGAGGTTAGGAAAGACGCGAACGCAATGAAAATGAAATGATACGTCATCGTAACTTCGTTCTTCTCCAATATTACCGTTTTCTGATATTCAATTTATATTGGCCTTGTTTTAGAACGAAACAAAGGAATTTTATTTATTCTGATAGGTTCAAGAGTCTCTGCGACGTTTTTGATAACGAGATTTGGGTTTGCTCTGTTTTTTTCAAGGTTAAGTACTTCTCGAACTGGTGAATGAAATTTCTGTCTATTTGAGATGTGTATTTCTAATGAATAGAACAGTCCCTTCATGCTGGCCAACTGTTTAAAAATACCTAAAAATCACTTCCCTTTTTTCGCAATGATTCAACTCTTACCTGAAAGCTTTAATACTAATGAATATATCCTAAAAATATCAGATGTCACGAAAGTCTCCTTTAGGAGTCATGATTTTTTCTTTTCTTATATTTTCATTAATGCTTCTTTCTTATGAATCTATGAATGAGATATCCCCAACAGAAATTTTCTATGGAGAATTTGAATATTACGATCCTTATGAGAATTTTGCTGAAGATTTTGTGTTGCCTTGAATATTGTGTAAATATGTCAAAAATGAGATGTTTTATTAGATAATTTAGATTTCTTAATGTCCACAATTTTGGTGGGGATATCTTATTCATAGATTCATAGCAAAGAACATTGATGAAAACATAAGAAAAGAAAAAATTGTGACTCCTAAAGCAGACTTTCGTGATATCCAATATTTTTAGGATATATTCATTAGGATTAAAGCTTTCAGGTAAGAGTTGAACCATTGCGAAAAGAAGGGAAGTGATTTTCAGGTATTTTCAAACAGTTGGCCAGCATGAAGGGACACTTCTTTTGGAAGCGATCCCCATTTCTATGATCCATTGGTGACAGATGCATAGAAAACCTGGTGTTGGTGTTTTTCTATAACCACAGTTTTATTAAGGCTCTATAAAGGGGAGTATACCAGAAACCGCCATGTTGGGTCCAACCATAGAGTCGAAAATTATAGATCCCTCCGAATGAAATGAAATCTGTAATCGAAAAAAATGAAATCTGTAATCTAATGAGCATGTTTTCGGAATGAGAGATCTTATGGTGACTTTTTTCGGCATGCTCACATGAAAAACATTGGAAATAGGTTAGGTTCGTGGTGTTAGAATAATGCCACGGCCTCAATGGTCAAATTTATTGTTTATGTTGGTGTATCACCCCGATAGATGGCGATGAAAATGTTGCGAGTCCTGTAATTTTCCAGTCTATGGTTGGACCCAATCAACCATAGAGCCAGGTCTATCTAGCATACCTATCTTTATAGTGCTCTAGTTTTATTAGGTATGCTAGATAGACCTGGCTCTATGGTTGATTGGGTCCAACCATAGACTCGAAAATTACAGGACTCGCAACATTTTCATCGCCATCTATCGGGGTGATACACCAACATAAACAATAAATCATTATAAATTTGACTATTAGATGCCGCGGCATTATTCTAACACCACGAACCTAACCTATTTCCAATGTTTTTCATGCGAGCATGCCGAAAAAAGTCACCACAAGATCTCTCATCCCGAAAATATGCTCATTAGATTACAGATTTCATTTCTTTCGATTACAGATTTCATTTCATTCGAGGGGATCTGTAATTTTGTCTATGGTTGGACCCAATCAACCATAGAGCCAGGTCTATCTAGCATACCTATCTTTATAGAGCCTTATTATTAGAGCACTGTAAAGATAGGTATGCTAGATAGACCTGGCTCTATGGTTGATTGGGTCCAACCATAGACTCGAAAATTACAGGACTCGCAACATTTTCATCGCCATCTATCGGGGTGATACACCAACATAAACAAAAATTATTATATATTTGACTATTAGATGCCGCGGCATCATTCTAACACCACGAACCTAACCTATTTCCAATGTTTTTCATGTGAGCATGCCGAAAAAAGTTACCACAAGATCTCTCATTCCGAAAATATGCTCATTCGATTACAGATTTCATTTCTTTCGATTACAGATTTCATTTCATTCGAAGGGATCTGTAATTTTGTCTATGGTTGGACCCAAAATGGCGGTTTCTGGTATACTTCCCTTTATAGAGCCTCAGTTTTATATGACATTCAAAATTAATCATGTTTTGATCCTTAGACCTAGAACATAGAAAGTTTGAGGTTATGATGAAATTTTAACTAACGAATTAACCCATAATTTGAAGAGTGCTACTGGTGGAGCTCAGCAAAGACAGCTTCGAGATGCGTTCCAAGCTGTTCTCCATACCCAAACACATCTCTCTCGGCTCCGGAGAACATCTATTCGATCACGTGGCCGACTGTCTGTACAAATTCATGAAAGAAGAGAACCTCCTTTCTGGAACCTTACCCCTAGGATTCACGTTCGGCTTTCCCCTCATCCAGAAGAGTCTAACTTCCGGCATCTTAAGGAGATGGACCAAAGGGTTCAACTGCACGGATTCGGAAGACCACGACGTGGTCCAGCTGCTGCAAGACGCCATCAACAGGCGAGGAATCGAAGGTAATACCAAATAATACTATGACAAGATGAATCTGCAGAAACTTCTTAGATTTTACGTTCCACTTTGTCATCTGTCAAATCGGTTGTCAACTGTCGAAAGTACTGTCAGCTGTCAAACAAAACAGTGTTGCCAGCTCCAAAACAACCTTGAAAGAATCATTTTCGATGACTTTCAGGGCATGTGAGGGTGAAAGCCATAATCAACGACACCACGGGAACTCTGATAGCCTCGGCCTTCCAAAGTCCCAACACCAGAATAGGCGTCATCGTGAGCACCGGTAGCAACGCCTGCTACCTGGAGAAACAATCGAACGCCGAGCTTTTCGACGCGGTCAACATGGGCTCGGGAAACGTCTTGATCAACTGCGAGTGGGGAGCTTTTGGGGATGACGGAAGTTTAGATTTCATCCGGACATCTTTCGATAAAGACATCGACGAGCACACTGTCAACCCCGGAAAACAGCTACACGAGAAGATGATCTCAGGTGAAATTACTCAAAGTCAACCAAACTTGCCAAACCATCGAAGAAAAGTAGACGCTGACCGTGAATTCAGCCTTATTCTGTCTATCGCCATAGCAACACAACTCTATGTTCTGCTAGATTCATTTCTTCATTCGAAAATCTGTCTTTCATATTCCAGGAATGTACATGGGAGAGTTGGTACGACTGATCCTCGAAAAATTCACAAAAGAAGGTCTTCTCTTCAAAGGAGTCGGCTCCGATCTCTTATTCACGCGTGACAGGTTCTACTCCAAATACGTTTCCGACATAGAATCGGATAGATTCGGTACCTACACAAACTGCATAGAAATCCTAGAAGAATTGGGATTGAAACAGGCGACAGAACAAGATTACATCAATGTTAGGTAGGAATCAAATAATGCCTCAATTTTACATCCGTCAATTATCACGTAGATGACGTTTCCCAACTAGGACACAGAAAACCCTTAGACCATAGAACCTCAATCCATTTCTATAGTCTATGAGAAAACCACAACTGATTTTTCAGGTTGACAGATCATGAAAAACAACCGAGGATGCGTTCCAATTCAATCGTTATGTCCTCAATGAAAAACCAAATATCAATTTTGATCCACTTGTTGCAGATTCATTTGCGAATGCATCTCGAAAAGAGCAGCATACTTGGTAGCTAGCGGCATTTCGGCGCTGTTGAACAAAATCGGCGAGAAGGTGGTGACTGTGGGCATCGACGGATCCGTCTACAGATACCACCCGCATTTTCACAACATACTGGTCGAAAAAATCAACCATCTCGTCGATCCCGGCATACAGTTCGAACTGAAACAATCCGACGACGGAAATGGCATGGGTGCCGCTCTCGTAGCCGCGGTGGCGGAACAATATAACGTAATGTGATCAAATGAAACTGTAAAACATTGTGGGAGATGTATACGTATGTAGAGGAATTCATTAAAATGTTTGCCCATTTTTTTGACATTTGAAGCTCATTTAAAGACGCATAGAGTACCTTTTGTGGACACTCTACACAGAATTTTATACTATTCTTAATTATAACTCTATGCTCTTTGACATACAGAACATACGCACAGAACGTCTTTCAAATCGACCCAAGTGCAAAGAATCTTCTATGCTCGTATGCCATAGAGTTTTGTGATCTATGCATAGAATATTCCATGCATCTTCCGTTTTTCGCGAAAATTTAATGGTTTATTGTAGGCAACTGTCACCACCTGATATTTTATGCAACACTTATTTATGTTTTCCTCCAATTTCTATGGCAGATTAAGGATGGAACAAATTAAAAGGAGTTCCAAAATGGTCGTTACGGCGAGATGACTACTTTTCCTCGCGTCCTGGTTTGGAACTCCCAATTAGTTTTAGTCGCATGAAATTGTTTTAAAAAAGTATTCAGAATATAGTGATTGTGTTTGTTGGTTGTTAAAAAGAATTAAAGAAGATATACGACGGGGATATGGATTTATCCAGACGCTCTTAAACGAGCATCCTTGTCTAAAAAAATTTGTTCCTGACCACATGGCCATAGTTGCCGGGTCATTTAAAGAGAGAGAGAAGAAGAAGAACAAATTAAAAGGGTTTTTGAGGTTACTCACTTATAGTTCCCAGTACGTTTTTGTACGTATTCGTCTCTATTTTGCTTTCTCAATTCTTCATAAGTTGTAACGTTTTTCTGTAAAGGTGGCATTTCAACTTCTTCGTAGCCCGGATCTGAAAAGTAATTCCTTCTGCTGTGAGATAGAAACTACGAATATAAGGTTACTTACTATCCATAGATGGTCTAAACGAATCATCCAAACCGTTTACTGGTGGTATGCTTGTATCCAGATCATAAGTTCTACCAGAATTTGAATCGGGGTACACGTCGGAATTGGTTATGCTTCCGAATGGATCTAAACTTATAGCAGAACCAATACTACTAGGGTCAGCACTGCGAAATTCAAGAAATGTACATAAATTCATTCAGTTTTGAATAAAAATACCTATCTTGAGTGTTTCCTCTCCTTTTTCTCAGCATTTCTGCCATAGGACTATTAGGTAATTGCATTATTCGTTCTACACATATTGATTGATATGAAATTTTACCGATGAAATATCCGAATAAACCTGCTAAAATAACCTTTGGGGTTGGTCCAAATCTAGGGCTAGGTTTCAGATAGCCTGCAGCATAAAACAAATTGTTCCTAATTGAAATAAATATGAAGCAAAAGAGAAATAAATAATTTTTCTGTGAGGGAAAACAAATGTTTTCTCTCAATAATTTTTAAATAGGTATTCACCTGTTTTAACCCCATAGTAGGTTGCTACCCCAAAAACAGTACTGATAGGAAGGCATCTCTGGAAAAAACTCTCCCTGCCACATTCCTGTATCACTTTCAATTCCTCAGGGGTAAACCTATACTATAAATGGAAATTTGACGTCATTCTTGAGGCTTATAAGATACAATTAAGTGCCTAATGTATCACAAACTTCACACAGAAGTCGCTGAACATTCGGAAGCTTCTTAACAAAGTATTAATCGGAGAAGTTCCCAATGTTCTCAACTGTATCAGCTCAGCATAAAGTACCAAATATTTGAAATTGGATAGGCTTTGAAATTTATATTCTAGATGAACAGATCTTCAAAGGAAAATGTAGAAATTTCATATTTTCTTCACACAATTTCCAAATAGCATATCCTTTAAACCTACCGGTTTGATCCCTTCAGGTCTAGCTTTATTCTGTGGATTCATTAATTGTGATATTTCAAGTCTAACTGCTCTATATTGGGGTTCAATAAAAAAGTATAAATTATGACTGGAAGAAATTTGGGTCCATTATAGGAAAAACTATTTTCTTGAACTCGAAAATTTGTTATTCCGATTTTTATAGGTTATGATTCACCCATAGAAATATATCAGAGCAATTAATCCGTAAAATAAAGGAATTAACGTTGAAAAGGCAACACCGACTGTGGGGCACTACAACCACAGCCGTCTATGCATTTAGACTGGTACTGTTTCTACCAAAGATATTCTACAATAATAATAATAGAATATCTTTGGTTTCTAATAGCAAAGCTTATTTTTCCTTTTTTTTTCGAGCAGAAAAAAGGTTTCAGGTTAGATATGGAAGAAAATACAAGATCAAGTTTCTTAAATTTTCATTATATCCCATATTTCTGGGAATAATAGGTACATGGTGAGGTACCTATGACAAGAAATTCTTTTAACAATCATAAAACTACTGACTGATAATAAAAGTCCACTTCAACTCCAACCTCGTATTATTTTAATTGAAAATTCACCTTCTAAAAGTTCACACGAAAAAATAGAATCTTTACAAAAATATTCAACAACATTGGCGGGTAAAGTGAACTGAAACTTACTAACAAACATCACAT
Organism: Adalia decempunctata; assembly: GCA_951802165.1. Lineage (NCBI taxonomy): Eukaryota > Metazoa > Arthropoda > Insecta > Coleoptera > Coccinellidae > Adalia > Adalia decempunctata. The sequence continues at coordinate 717,472 of OX637695.1, read as the reverse complement.
AGGTATTATCTCATTCACAAGTTCCATAATTTCAGTATATGGATTCGAAATACTGTTTATAAAAAATCAATTTGATTGCAAGTAAATCAACAGAAAGAGAATATAGATCTATTTGAGTTACATTAAAAAAATAACCTTTTCGCTAACGTTGGCGCAATAGAACCATCTTGACCAAATTTCCTCTTGAGCACATTCTTTTCAGTTTCTACGGTACTCCTTACTTTTTGGGGTAATGGTAACTTAGGTCCTTGTGTAGGTGCCGGTTTGTTGGAGAAGAAAGGCATCTGCAAACACTGCGTACAATTTTTTCTCTTCAGTGGATTCAAAACTAGAATATTCTCCAGAACATCCAGTAAATCATCGCCAGCCGCTGTGAAAATATTTTTCATTGGGATAGGTGTGAACGGCTTGAACTCTATATAATCCGCCAGGGTTTTCATGCCGGGCCAATTTTCTTCCGTTGGATTCCCAAACACCGTAAATATTTTTGTTAGTTGATCTAAGTCTGATTCCCCAGGAAATAAGGGTACTCGTAGCAACAATTCTCCTAATATACAGCCTACAGCCCACATATCTACTCCTGTTCCATATTGTTTGGCACCGAACAATAGCTCAGGAGCTCTATACCACCTTGTCACGACTTGATGTGTTAAAAGTCTTGATGGAGAACCGAATAGTTTGGCTAGACCAAAATCACCAATTTTGAGAATACCCTCAGCATTGACCAGCAAGTTATTGGGCTTGAGATCCCTGTGCAACATCCAGTTCATGTGTAAATACTCTAACCCTTGCAGAGTTTGTATGATGTAAGATTTGATATTTGCTGTTGTGAGAATCAACGTATTATCCTTTATAATCACTTCCAAATCGGTGTCCATAAAATCGAATACTAACGATATGTTAGACAGGTGGCCAAAGGTATCCAGAAGACACATCAAGTTCGGATGATTCAACTCTTGCAGCAATTTTATTTCACGAAGAGCAGTTCGATTCACTCCATCTTGTACTTCTTGCTTACTTCCAATCTTGATTTTTTTCACGGCAACTATAGATCCATTCTGCAGGTTTTTCGCTTTGAAAACTGTGGCGAACTGTCCTTCTCCCAAAAACTTTATCTTATCGTATTTTTTTCTCCTGCTATACATATTTGCATTGATCTTAGAAGAATGCAGGGATATTTAATTCGCTAACTATGTTAATTTTAAATTCAAATACGAAAGCAGAAATTATAAATACTAAAAATATATCTCGCAAACCATATATTTGAAGAATTTAGGAATGTGGAAATAAACAACTTTGTAACCTCAAATCTGTAAGGTTAAGGTGTACATAGAGTGAAGACAAAGAATAGGATTTCTTACTCTTTGTTTGTACTTCTGTCTTTTATTATTGATCTGTGGTGGGCTCTGAAAATAGTCACAGATTGTTTTTTAAATCTCTGTTTTTATACAATCAATCTAATGAAATCTTTTAGAAGAGATTCATCAAGTGCTAGGTACATATAGGTTTATTGAAAAGATCTTAAGATACATACACTTATCTAAAGCCGAAATTAATTCAAACTATTTGTTTCATCAAGTGAGTAGGTTTTTTCTCCCTGGGCACTGGCGGAGGCAAATTAGTATTGTGCCTGTTTCGTACGGTCCCCCTTTTCTTATAGACGGGAATATAGTCAACTTTTTCGCCATCTTCGTCTTCATCCTGGTTAGGCATTGGAAGTAAAGGTATGTCATCCTTCACTTCCTTATGTCTCAAAACCGATTGTTCTTCTGGAGCTGAAACGAAAGTTTTCTGTGAGTTGAGTCTCCTTTTGATTTCGAAAGGACAAGCCATAGAACTTATGATGTAAGTTCTATGCGACAAGCACTGCAAAAACCACAGATGAACTTACTTAGATATGAGATTTCATCGAAACTCGTCAATGGATCAACATCGAAGTATGTGTAAAGGTAGTCGACGTATTTTTGATCCATAACTATGATTATTCCTGCACAAATAACGCACAGAATGCCTGAAAAATAACAGTTAAGTAAGCATTTAGGGTAAGGAGCGCCAGTTCATCCACTTTGTGAGTAGATTTCCAGTTCCTAGTTCAATAAACCGAATGAAAAAATTTGACATATGTCAGAAATAATGACAGATTTCAAAAAATTTGACAGATGTCAAAAAATTTGACAGATGTCGGAAAAATTGACAGCGGCTGTCAGATAAATTTTATTTATCTAATTTGAGCGATTTGAACATTCTTTGGGTGGAACGAGGGCACACAAAAAGTAAGAAATAGTCACCGTTAAAGAAAGTTATCCAGAACGACGATCCGAAACTGGTCTCCAAAACGACCCCATCGAAAGGAATGCGAAGCGGAGAAGGATTCTTCACCACAACCCATACCAAATTGGCGGCCAATTGTAAAATTCCAGTCATTCCCAAGCAATATCCCCCATAATCGATGACGGATTTGAACAGAATGACTGATAACAACCAAGTAGCGAATGCAGTCCACAGCAGAATGTGGCAATACCATCCAGAGGTTCTGTAAAACCTCCCATGTCTAAATCCTTCTCCGTCTATGACGAAATAATCAACCACCCATAGAATAGGAGTTGGAACTCCGCGTAGTTGGGCCGCTCGGAATTCCTGTTGCAGTCTGCCAGCTAGAAAGTTATTTTGAAAATTCAGCAGTAGCCTTCATCTTAGCTTAGTGGAAAATTGTTTGCTATAAAACTTGACAGAGCAACTGGATCAATGCCATTTGTGTTGTATATGCTAGGAGCATAGAATATCTATGCTTATCTATGCACCTAGGTATATGCAGCTGGTTAATAAAAGAAAGTGTAGATCATTGCCATTCTATGGTTTAGTATGGGGTTAGAAACCAGTGTTGGTCTAAACTTTATATTATTAACCAGCTACATATACAACAATTTGATTCGCAACATTTCTAGAATATTTAAACGTCAACTGAGAGAAATAATTGAACAGTCTCGGACTGTGCTAGCTGTCGTTAACGCTCAGGTGAAGAACGTCCTTGACCATAGATAAATGATCTTATCTCTATGTCCTTGACTTTAATACAGTTTTTCTTAATCTATTCGAATACAAATATATTTACCGAATGGCCCAAAGCCGAAGTTGCCTTGGTCCCAAGTCCAAGTGAATCTCTCATTATAATCGATTATTTCGTGCCTCAGTTCTGCACTATTTTCTGAGTTGCTCTTCAGGGTGACGTTCACACTCCTCAGCCCAATGTGAACGCCTATGGTAGCGTTGATTTCCGCCGCGATTCCCGCCTTATATGGGGTTTTCGAAGTCACCACGGCTATTTCCCAGTCTTGACCAAAGTTTCCCACTGAAACAGAAGGAAAAGGAGAAAATTCTGCATGAAATTTGCCCATATTTTAGTATCCATGGTTGTCGCATTCGCTTTGAGCCAAATTTTGGTATAGGTCCTTGGTATACACTTTTGTCTAAGGTATACACTAATTAGTGAAATATACTGCTCCACAAGAGTTAAGGATATCGTATTCAATCGTTTTCAAAAGTATGTAATCTTCGAGAAAATCACTATAAAATCATTTGAAACTCAATAACAACTTGAATCGATCCAATAAAAATCAGTATGAGACATTTCGTCAATCTGGTCGCCTTTTTTCTGAAGTTTGGTTCCTTGCATATGCTTCATGAATGTTCTTGTTTTGAAATGAAGTCAGTTTATCAACGACCTCTATTTGAAACGAGTTTTCTGAAAATGCCAAGACGTAAATTAACAAACTCTGAGGCTAATAGGGCTATCGGAATGCTACAGGGTGGCCTAACTCAGGTTGTTGTAGCGGAAAGGCTCCAAGTCAGCCAAAGTGTGATATCTCGACTTAGGAATTGGTTCAGGGAGACTGGTTCCGTGTTGGAAAGACCAAGGCTTGGTGGGCGACGAAAAACAACACCTGCTCAGGATCGTTTCATCAACGTTTCGGCGAGAAGAAACCCTACATCTACGTGTAGAATGCTACGGAAGACTCTTCAAAATGCAGATGGGGTCCAAGTTTACATCGAAACCATCAGACGACGTTTGAGAGAGCCGAGAGAGGTGAATCTAGGTTCTGGACGTCCATAAAGAGGAGTTCCATTAACACGTGACCATAAGCGTCAAAGACTGGAATGGGCAAGGCAACAAATCAATTGGAACGATCAATGGCATAGTGTCCTTTTCACTGATGAATCCAGATATGGACGATTTTCAGATTCTCGAAGAATAAGGGTATGGACAATCCCACAAATACCCCGTAATCGTCGCTATGTCCAAGAAGTCCATCCATTCCGAGGGGGTAGCGTTATGGTATGGGCCGGAATATGTTTCAACGGGCGCACAGATCTACACATTTGTCCTGGGAATATGACCGCCTTACACTATAGGGAGCATGTCATTGACAATGTTGTGCCAAATTTTCACGCTGCTATTGGTGAAACTTTTCAATTTCTAGACGATAACGTTAGACCGCACCGTGCAGCCATAGTTGAGAATGCGCGCGAGGAGCTTGGTATTCCACATTTACCAATACCTCCGCACTCACAAGATTTAAATTGCATAGAACATGCATGGGATATGCTCCAAAGAAGATTAGATAATTATCAACCTACCCCAGAATCCTTAAATGATCTGAGAGAGCTTCTGCCCCGTTTATGGAACTAAATTCCTCAAGAAATGTTCAACAATCTCGTGTGTAGTATGCAAAGAAGATGTCAAGCTGTTATTGATGCCCGTGGAGGCCATACATTGTATTGATAGTCTCAAAATGCTTGAATTCTCTGGGAATAAAATTTCGTTATTCTACTCGATTTTTCTTAACCACCCTGTACACGCTGCAGACCTACAGGCTAAAATTAATTTGCAACTTGAAATCATATTAATATGAATTTTCATCACAAAAATCTTATTTTAACTATATTTTTTTTGCAATTTAAGTAAATACCCCTAACTCATGTGGATCAGTTTATATTAAAAGTTACTTGAAGCTACTCACGTAAGACCAGTAATCCAATGAACAGCTGCAAAAATATTCTGGAGTATGCACAAATGTTCTAAAAAACACATAAATGATTCAGTATGAGAGACAGTTGTTAAAAAAAAGGAAAGGAACTTCCAAACAAAATCTTGAACTCTCATTTCTGTTTTCGCTGTTCTAAATGAGACCGGAACCAAGCAAAAAGAACTCACCGATTTTTTATTCGTCGACGGTATGGAAATGGCAAAACATATCATCAATATCACAAAAGTCGCTATGATTCCCAATTCTAAGGTGTCGAAGTGAACCGCCGTGGCATTAGGCAGGTACTGTGTGGGAAATCCCTCGGATCTACCTAAACTGAACCACATGCTACATGCAGCACTACGCGAAAACTGATAATTTTATCGAACTTTTCAACATCCTCTTTGCATTCGATAAGGTTGTGGCATTTTGTCATCATTACTCAGAAAGAAATTTGGTCATTTTAGAGATGGACGTAAGAAGGGGAAATACTACCATTCATAATTCGTGTTTCGTAGATGCATTCGCAAAAGCTTGGGGTCAAGTACTTCATACTTCAATTATTACAGGGTGACAAGAAAAACTTCGGACAAATTTTGCTGTGGTCTGGAACAAAAGTATTTCAGCGCAGCCAAATAATTTTTATTCTCTTGGTTTCTCTACACTTTTCTGTACTAATATGTGAATTTTCAATTTGATATAATTTCATTTCGCAGAGTTTTAGAATGTCAAACAAACGTAGTGCGATTTTGGAGCTGTTTCGTCAAGAAGGGCGTCAATGCGAAATTGTTCGTTTGCTCAATGTGCCTCGACAAACCGTGTCCGATGCAATTCTTCGTTTCAAGGAGCTTGGCCATGATGGTCGTCGTCCAGGAAGTGGTAGAAAACGCACGGTCAATACACCTAGCTATCGCAACATCGTCAAGAAGCGAGTCAATCGAAATCCGAGGGTTCCCATGAGGAAAATAGCCTGTGAGACCGGTATCAACCGCGAATCAGTCCGTCAAATTGCCAAAAAGGAGCTCAACCTCAAGCCATACAAGCTCCAAAAAGTTCAACTCCTCACGGAGGAAAACAAGCGCGTACGACTCCAAAGGTGCTGCCAACTCCTTCGTCTCGCCGCCGGTCAGCAATGGGAGCGAATTCTCTTCACAGACGAGAAGCTTTTCACCGTAGAACAATCCCACAACCACCAAAACGACAGAGTCTGGTCCGTAGAGGCTCCCGGTACATCGGCCATCGTCGAACACCGTCAAAATCCGCAATTCGTCATGGTCTGGGGCGGAATTTGCGGCAGTGGTAAAACTCTCTTAGTTTTCGTGGATCAAGGGGTCAAAATCAATCAAGAAGTCTACCGATGCGACATCCTCGAGGCCGTAGTACTTCCGTGGACCAAGCAGCACTTCGGCGATACGCATTGGACCTTTCAACAGGACTCCGCTCCGGCTCACAGAGCGAAAATGACGCAAGAATGGTGTAAGACCCATTTTCCTTGTTTCATCTCATCTGTAGAATGGCCGCCCTACTCACCGGATCTCAACTCAATGGACTACAGCGTGTGGTCGATTTTGGAGCACAGGGCTTGTGCTAAAAAACACAAAAATTTGGAGTCGCTGAAGCAATCTCTGCGCCGGGAGTGGAACCGATTAACGCCCGAGGAGCTGCGGCCCATTGCCGAAAATTTCAAGAAGCGTCTGAAGCTGTGTATCGCCGACAAAGGAAGCCACTTCGAAACGGCTTGAATATATTATTAACAAGTGTTCAAGCTATTATTATTTGTTGTTGTTTTGTTCAATTTCTCCTGTTTAATAAAGTTAAATGAAAAAGAGTTTGTCCAAGGTTTTTCTTGTCACACTGTATATGTATGGACCGTACTATCGATTCAAATAAAGATTTCATGCATTTTTCTGAAATTTCTGTGATTTGTCTTCGAACATTTCCTATAGCTCCATAAAAAGGCCTCTGGCTTCATTTCAACGTGACACCCAGTATATCTTCTGTATCCTACTCGAAGGATAAAGAATGAAAGCTGCTGAACAACATTCCTGACAATAAGAAACTAGTGAAACTACGGAAGAGGGTCACCATTTGATAAATGGCTAATAAACACGACGTGAAGATGTTCTTCGTGCGATACTGTTGATTCGAATTCCACAATTTCTCCCATTGACGAATTAAGCATTCACGAAAAGCTCACAAGAAATGGATTCAGCATCAAACGATCCAACAGTGAGGTCCTTCGTGCTCCAAGAATGTGACCTCAGTTCCTCACTGTCTTCACGCCAATCAATCACTCCGGAATGCATGAATGCATCTAAATCGCATCCTCAGGTACCGCATCGCACATTGCGATCTCGCCGCGAGCTCGCGCCGATAGATGGCGGCCGCAATCGACACAGGTAAAACGGACAGGTATGTGAGAGGTGGTTTGTCGCTCCCACTAGAAATTCACCTGTAAACAAACAACTTTACGTGCACCTGTGATGAAGTAAGGTCTTCAGAGCCTGACCAAGTGAGCGGTTTTGGTTCGTTCGTAGGCGAAATCTTAGCCCGTGACTCGTGGATGAAATGTGCGAATACTCGGTTTGACTGTTACGATATCGAACTTTGTGATCTGTGTCTTGGAATATAAACTTTACTCAATTTCCCAGTTTTGGTTTTACAATAAGGTTGGTGAATTTCTGTTACTGTTGAATTTTTATCGATGCAAAAGTTGAATTCGCGCCACATTCCTTCGGTTGTTTGGACCCATATTGAATATCCGAAGAGGTTCAACTTGTGACCACCGATTTTGGATGATATTTCAACGGTGAAATAACAATACAGGGTGTTTCAGAAAACGTTACAGTGATTTAGAGAGTGAAAAGAACGTCAAATAAAATTTAAAAAGAAATTGCTTGCAGTAAAACGCTTTTGCGCGTTTTTTCAAATTCGTAGCTAGAGCAGGGACCCATTCAGATACTGTTAATTTGATTACTGGGTAATTCATTTAATTAATTCAATTTACATCAAAAATTTGGGAAGAATTGTGCTTTTTGTTTTGTAAATATCGAATTTCATTTCAGTATACATACAGGGTGTTTCAGAATAAGGGACCGTAAATTCGGGATCTTAATCCTCAGATGATTTTATGATATAAAGTTCCCATGGACTATAGGTCCCTGACGCACTGTTTCTGAGATACGGGGTGTTGAAATTAAAAAAAATTGTTTTTATGAAATTATTTTCTACACCGTACACGATTTTTTTTTGAGTTTTGGTAGGTCATGAGCACGCATTAAGACACATTTTTTCTCATACAAAATGATGTTCAATTTTCACCAGTGGCGTCCGTACAGACTTCTGTCCAAATAAATTCGGTGAAAAAATTGGTACGCCAATGATTTTTCTAGAATTTTAAATTATTTTCGAAATTAATAATTTACAATAAGAATAGTTTCCTGAGTTTTTCCTGCGACGAATACTTTCTGAAAAAAATAAAATAAAATGCAATTTCATCATGTGTTCAAATGCGTATACTCATTTTCATAATAAGTTTCCGTGAGGGATCACTGTTGAAATATATTATTTTTCGCCATGGAAGAAAATTACATTGCTTTCACATAATTTTAATATGCATGCTTGTGAAGATTTAATGTTTATTATACTCTTGAACTGAAAGTTCAAGACTTGACGACATCAATTGTTGATTTGAATCAAGAATTCATTAAAAAAATCAACCCAAAGATATAAGATGAATTGATGGGTAATTACAAGAATCAAGAATAATGTCAATTTTATTTTGTTGATAACTTTCTTAAAATCAATGTTGGGATATAAAACTCGGCTGCGTTTGTTCCAACAACATCTAAAGAATACCTTTTTCACCATCTCGACCTTTGAAAGGCGTTTCTTATAAGAGAATTAGGTCTAAGTTCCACCTCATTAGTGAGGTACCTAACTTTTGCAAATCTGCTCGGATATCGCCAAATTTCTTGGAAACCTGAAAAATATCATCCTAATCGACCTTTCAAGGCTCCATCCGATCCATCTACTGCGATATCTGTCCAAATAACAGCTTTTTCAACGAAATTCCCGTGTACCCCTTCAACCTCGAAATGTAAACATTCGTCCTGGTCTTGAAAATCGTCCTCACGCTCCAAACTGGTGCTAAAAACAATAAACATACGTTAATCTTGGATATTCGACGAAAAACTCACCTGCAAATATCGATTAAATACCAAAAATCTGCGAACAATTTGCAAACCTAACAAAATGTGGAATATCTTTGATACTTTAATTTTGATGTAAACAAAGAAACTGGCAACGTCGTTTTGTCATTAACCGATATTTTCTGTGCGCGCACTGACTTTTCATCATATGTTCTGTGCTTTTCATCAGGTTCACCAACTCCTGAGAACGAAACCATGACCTCCTATGTGATTAAATAAAAGTGAATCGAGTATAGGTACGCAATAAAACACATTTTTTGAATTTTGTGAAAAAAGGTACGCCATTGCTTTTGAGGGCGACTAAGCTGCCTTAATCTGTGTCCAGACGATTTTTGAAGTAATCAAAGAATTTCTTAACTCTCTTAGATAAAATTGCATTTTATTTTTTTCACAGAAAGTATTCGTCGCAGGTAAAAAACTCAAGAAACCATTCTTATTGTGAATTATATGGTAATTACGAAAATAATTTAAAATTCGAGAAAATTATTGGCGTACCAATTTTTCACCGAATTTATTCGGATAGAAGTCTGTACGGACGCCACTGGTGAAAATTGAACATCATTTTGTATAGGAAAAAATGAGTCTTAATGCCTACTCATAACCTACCAAAACTCAAAAAAAAATCGTGTACGGTGTAGAAAATAATTTCATAAAACCAATTTTTTTTTTAATTTCAACACCCCGTATCTCAGAAACAGTGCGTCAGGGACCTATAGTCCATGGGAACTTTATATCATCTGGGGATTAGGATCCCGAATTTACAGTCCCTTATTCTGAAACACCCTGTATATTATTATAATTTTGATTACATGATTTGCATGAAATTTGGTATTCTCTCAAAATTAATTACTTCACAGCATAATATCGAATTTGAACCAAATCGGATATGTAGTTTTGGAAATATGTGGAAAATAAAATGTCAACAATTTCTCCCTCCGAAACCATTGAATCGATTTTGCCAATTTACAAAATCTTTCGACGCATTTAGGTCTAGATTGTACCCTGAAAATTTAAATACTGAAGGGCTATTCTTTCGACAGTTATTTTGTTTACAGCCGGACAGAATTAGATTCTTCATCAGCGAATCTAACCTAATCGTCAAAAATACAGAAATTTTGAAACAAGCACACTGAAATAACTTTAATTGTGTCCACATCATCAACTGTTCGGGGCACCTAAATGAATTCTACCACACAAATATTTTGAAATGAATCCTAAAGAATTTGATGAAGACGTTAACAAAGTACTTGCGATGCTTCAGGCCTGTCGAACACAAGTGCAAGTGGCCAATCTCTTCATTTTCTCTTCAACAAAGACCCAAAAATGTTAGATCACGAGCTACAACGAGTAAAAAAACGATCTTCAACTTTTTCTATGAGAATATAGTCTCTCAGTACTTGCAAAATGGCAAAAAACGTATTCTAGATGCTACAGGTAATTCAATCTCCCTAAGAACAATCAAAAGAGGTCTCCATGAAGTCAATCTAATGTTTGCTATGAAGAGTTCCACTCACACAAACGTCAAAGATTATTGTGTGCGATGGAGAGAACCATACAGCCCCCTGCAACCCCCCTGGGTCCGCTGGTGTTAGGATCCAATTACAAAGAACCATTGATGCCCAAAAACCACATCCGGAAATGATTCAACAGCTCTGAGATCTCTTACCACAATTTCGGCAACAAATTCAGCAGGATATTCTCAATAACTTGATGAGAAGCATGCAAATAAATTGCCAGATGCGACAATTTTGCTTGTTCACGAAGCTACTGAAGTGAAAATGGGCCTCATCACTCAAGATGATTTTTCGATGGAATTCCGGATCATTTTCATGCATTTCAAGGACCCAATCAGCAAAGACACGACGTTGTTGATGAACGGCGTGCTTGAGTTCTTGTGTTAACTGAACTTTATAAGCCTTAAGACCCAAATCTGTATGCAAAATACGGTGTAATGACTTTTGTGGAATGCCTAATTCCAAAGAACGACGAAGAATGGACCAACCTGGGTTTTCCTCAACACTTTCGGCTGCAGCAGCAATATTCTCGGCTGTTCTTGAGCGACGTGCACGGGTTTTATTCTTCACATCACTAACTTGTCTCAACAGCTCAAATTTGTCAACCAATTTCAGTATTGCGGTTCGACAAGGTGTTTCACGATGAACCAAAAATGTTCGAGTTTTACGAACCGTCTCTACCAAATTTTCACCATTTTTATAGTGAATTTGAATAATTTCAATGCGTTGTTGATGAGTGTATTGTTCTATTTTTATTAATAGCGTAGTTTCTACTTGTTGAATGCCAAAAAATGACTTCAAAAGTGATCTCTGTCGAAATAAAGCTAGGGCTATTCAAAATAACCACTCTTATTGTAAAACCCTTCATTTTTGAATGCACGAGGTAGTCATATTTTAGAATATTACCTATCGTAGTTCGTTTCTCATAAAATTTTATATTTTTTCAATATTGTTATTTTTTCATCATGAATTTATCATTCCATCAAAATCTTATCATTATATCGCTAAAATTTCCACAATTCGAAAAGAAATTGGGTTTTTCTGAAGATTAATCCCGATCCTTAACTTTGGTCGAGCAGTTTATCTGGCCAGTGCAAATTTCAAGGGTGCTGCAAATTAAAAATCGACAACAATTCGTTTCCCATTCTTCGATGACACCGAAGTTGCACTCGAGCAGGCACTAATTGTGGTAATTACCGCGAGTAACGAATTCGCTTTTTCATGTTTACTCGAGAAATATAATATTCCATTAAGAAACAATTAAATTATGGCATCTCGTGATACCAGTCGAGAACGAGTTCGTGCCAAGAAGGATTAAATGTATCATTCAGCGAAACTTTCCGATCCAAAGGTAACGATTAATTACAGGACGTAAAAAAATTATTGTTGTGCGACCGAGTGGATCGGTAAATAAGAAATAACAACACCCAGTTAAGTTGATCGTTATATGATTGATTTTACGGTTGATTATCATTGAAAATTGATGCACCTGCCTACACACGGATAAGTGTGTCAAATAGTGAATTGATCAATTTATAATAAGTACAACTCATGTGCTTATTTATAAAAGAGAGATGAATTCATTTCGTTTTCCTGTTTCTACAAAACAGTTTATTTTAGATAAAGGAGTATAACTACAAGTTCCTATGTTGTCAATGTAAAACGGTTGAAGAAAAATGAGTCACAGATTTTCGGGGTAGCGCCATTCAGTGTGCTTTCCTGAACACCCTGTATGATTGTTTTGAATTATCTCTGAAAATGTGGAAAGCTAAGGGTCTCATGCAGGCAAATCCTAAAACCTTTCGACTTGACTTGCTTGAATCTCGAAATATCAAAAATTAGGTGAAGTGTTCTTCTTATTTACCAAAAATGAAAACACCAACGAGGATATATTGAAAAATTCTTAGCCTACCATAGTACCAAACAAAATTTCAATGTCAAAATATTTCATTACTCAACATATTCTCCTCTTAATTGAATACATTTATTACAGCGAACCTGCAACGTCTCAAGACCTATAAATAAATGTTTCTTCTTGCTCTGCAAACCAGTCCTCCACAGCTTTTGTTAATTTAGAAAGCAGGAAAATGAATAAATTGAAACGAGAATAATAAAAATATGACTTTATAACTCAAACTTATATTTCCTTCAAACTGACATTAATAATCAAAGATAGGGAGATCAAAAATATGAATTATTCCCAACAGCTTTCATTACCTCCTCGTTGGAAGAAAATGTACGACCTTTTAAACATTTTTTCAGTTGAGGAGAGAGATGATAGTCGGACGGAGCTAATCTGGTGAATAAGGGGGGTGTTCTAGTAATTCTAACCCTAAATCACGAATTTTTTACATGGCAAAGAACTTTTCCAGCCGATTTTTGGACACGAAACTTCTTAGGTCTTGGAGAACCAGAGTGTCGCCATTCCATGGATTGCTGCTTTGTTTCTGGATCGTAGAAATGTACCCAAGTCTCATCCATAGTAACAATTCGGTTTAAGACGTCTACATCTTTTTCAAATCGAGCACAGATCGAACGCGATGCTTCTACCCTTGCACGCTTTTGGTCAACATTCAAACATTTGGGGATCCATTTTGCAGAAAATGTTCTCATTTCCAAATTGACGTGAATTATATGATGAACGAGTTCGTATGAAATCTTCTTCAGATATCCGTTTTAGCTCAATTCGACGGTCTAATAAAATCATGTCATGAACTGCATCGATATTTTCGGGTACTGACACAGAAACTGGCCTTCCCGATCGGTCATCATCTTCAATGGAAAATTTACCTCTTTTGAAGCTTGCAGTCCAATTTTTCACGGTCGCATACGAAGGACATTGATCACCAAGGGTATTAAGCATATCTTCGTAAATCTGCTTACCTCTTAACCCTTTTAAATACAGGTACTTGATGATGGCTCGATACTCCAATTTTTCGATTTTTACAATTTCGGTGGACATCTTTTTTTTTATTTATTGCGTAACTCTGGTTTACTTTTTCGACGTCGAACTCTACACTGACACTTTTGATAAGTTATTGTTCGTTAATATGGTATCGCAATATTTTGTTTAAACTGGTCTAGGCTAACTAGATATCAATACATCCTCGTATGACATATTAATGAAATGTTTAAGTCCAATTTTCTCCAAAACTGAGAGATTTAGAGCTTTCGACTTAGTATACCATTTTTAAAGAATGATCTTCAAGAATTTCGATTCCGCCCAAAAAACATCGAAAATATCAGTGGCTTTCAAGTTAGGGGACGATCCTTAGACATCCTTTGTCTAAGGGACGATCTAATCTCAGATAAATTAACCTTTACATTTATAACACTTAAAAATGTTTGAAACGTTCTAGAATAAGTTGAATGAGTCATACAACAACAATGACTGATCTCACCAATCGATTTAAGTCGATTATAACTTATAAGCCATTCTTTCGTTGCCACAAATCAATCTGATACAGGTAAGTGCGTTCAAATCTCATTTAATAAACACGTCGAGAATAATGGTAACGCTATCAAGAAACGAGAATTAGGAACAATGAATAAAGAAATATTAGTATGTATGCAATCGTTATGGCTGTAAATATATCGTGTGGCAATATCGATACATATGGTCCATATCTGCAGCTTTTGATCCATTGAATTCTGAGAATATGACGCACTGCATTGTTTCTCGAAGTCAATAGCTGCGATGTTAGATTTTCTTTTGCAATGTGCGATATGACTCTTAACAATTTGGAAGAATGGCATTCTTCAAACGAAAAGTGTATATGGAATGTTCAATGAGAGTTTATAAAATTATAACTAAAAATTCCAATTAGGGAAAACCAACTGAAAATGTTTTCGAGGGGACTAAAAAGAATTACAGAAGCTATCTAACAAGACGTTTATAATGTGGACATTGTAGATGGCATAAAATTTTTTTGGTACGAAAATAATCTCAGTAGGTCTCAAGAGAATAAATTCGCTATCACAAAAACGCCTATATCTCTTGAACCAATTGAGAAAAAATCAAAATTTGATCATAGTTAGCTTTGTTATGAACGTCAGAAACATGTGGAACATTTACTTCATAGATATTCCAATTCTCTGTCGCAAAATGTCAAGCGAAGTGAAAACACGAGAATTTATAGTGAAACTTTTTCAAAATAATCAAAAATGGAGCTTCAAAAGAATCGCAAAAGAGGCTCGCGTTCGTCCGGAGAAGGTATCAAGAGTTATTAAGAGCTTCAACGAAGATCTTACATTTAACCGCAAGGAAGGAACCGGGAGGAAAAAGGGGTTTCATAGCCCAAAAAAAGTGGAGAAAGCCATTAGCCTCTTTCAGAAGAATCGTAACCTTTCAGGGCGGAAAGTGGCCCAAATAGTGGGTTGTTCGCAGTCAACCGTTCAGAAAATCAAGTCGAGTTGTGGGCTTAGAACATACAGAGTGCAGATAGTGCCAGACAGGAACGCTGTGAAGAATCAGAAGCGAAATCAAGAGCAAAGAAATTAAAAGAAGATTTCTTGAAAAATTTTTCCTGTTGCGTGATGGACGACGAAACCTATGTCTTGGCTGATTTCTCGCAACTTCCTGGTCAGGAATTTTATACTGCAGATTCTCGTGGAAATGTTGACGAACAATTTCGCGTGAAAAAAAAAAGGAAAGTTTCCTAAAAAATTCCTGGTTTGGCAAGCAATTTGCACTTGTGGGAAAAAGAGCAAATTTTTCGTTGGCCAAGGCTCTCTTGATATACATCGAGGAATGCTTGAAGAAGCGACTTTTACCATTTTTACGTGAGCACGATGTGTCAAAAATCTTTTGGCCAGATTTAGCTTCATGCCACTACAGCAAGGCCACCAAGGAATGGTACGAAGCTAATGAGGTGGTTTTTGTTCCCAAAGAGGCCAATCCACCAAATTGCCCAGAACTCAGGCCAATCGAAAGATATTGGGCCCTGGTAAAAAGAGAATTGCAGAAGACTAAGAAATCAACGAAAACATTAGCGGAATTCAAGCAAAAGTGGAAGACAGCATCCCAGAAAGTGACTGAGAACACTATAAGAAGCATGATGGGAAGAATTCCAGAAAAAATCTATGAATTTTGTAAAAAATAGTTTTGTTTTTTTAATGTAAAACAGTTTTCATAAGAATTAGAAGATGATTCGAAAATGAGTTTGATTTTCGAAATCGGTCCAGTGGTTCAAAAGATATAAGCGTTTTTGTGATAGCGAATTAATTCTCGTTCCATCTTATTTGAAGATAAAAGTCCTAGCCTAAAAAGGGACTGGCGATTTCGCCATTTTGTTGGGGCTGATTCTTACGAGCACATAAGCCAGAAGATATACCGAGTGATCCATTCCTTCTGTGGGTCCTTCTGAAGCATTGCCTCATGGGTTAATAAAAACCTTAAATGTCATCCATAATTCTTTACAATTTGATTTTTTTTTTCAGGATCGAAATAGTCCCTAGCAAAATGCGGTGGAACAATTACTGAATCGACATTGGATCAAGATGGAATTTGCAATGTACAAGACCACATCGTGGTTTCTGTTCCTGGTGTTGAGTGTTGAAATTGTTAGTGCTGAAGAGGGTTGCCATGGTGCTGGCTTTGTGGCTACATCTGTTGTACTATCGGTTCTCTTCACTCTTTTAGTGGTTGGAGCTGTATATTATTGGTACAGGAGAAGACCAAAGTCAGGTGAGTGTCAAGGATTGAAAAAACATCCTCTTACCTTCGATTCACGCCAAAAATATTCACCACCGTTTAAATAATTTGCTTTTCTGGTCTCTGATACGTACAATGCTATTTCTAACTAAGCTACGGCTCAAAACTCATAATTCTTCTGGCTTCATCATATAGTCCATCCTGTATACTTAATAACTCTGTAACATTCCAAGTGTAAATCCTAGGAACATTATGAAAAAGAGAAAAGGGGCAACCCTGCTCTGAAGAGCTGAGGGTAGAACTACGTTAAAGGGGGTTTTATACTTATATTTTTGGCTTGTGATGTGATCGTCTAGATTGGTAGAACTCTATGTTATGTCGTAGTAATTCAGATTCGTAATAACTCAGATTAGTGAAATATAGGATGGGAAATAATGAGGTAAAATCGAGGGGGTGATCACGAGCCGAAAATGTGTACAACATTTCCAAATATCCAAGTATTTCCACACATTTCCATACATTTCCGAGCGTTTCCAAATATTTCCACACATTTCCACATATTTCCATACATTTCCAAGCATTTCCACACATTTCCAAGCATTTCCACACATGTTCACATCTTTTTCAAAGACCCCAAGTGTTAAGATGGCCCATAAAAAGTAATGTTTTTATAAAAAAAGGCTTGATTACTGAAGATAGCTGCATATTATAACTTTATAGGGGATAAACGGGGGGATAAATTCATAAATAACACAAAGGTTTAGTGTTTAGACCATTTAATAATATCCAACATCCAACAATATCAACAATGTTAAAAATTCCTATAACAAGGCAAAATTCTCAAAACAAAAACTCAATACTTTTAAGAAAACTCTCAACTTCAAAGAACTTGAAAACATAGAAAAAATTTATTAATAACAGAACAAAAACTCATTATGAGACTAGAAAAGTAGGATGCTATATGCTCGCCGTTATGTCCTTGCACCTTTGGGGAATTTTTAAGAATTATTTATCATTTGAAACCGAGGGGTAAACCGGTTGGCAATATGGTGTACAACATTGGGCATTGCCAATGGCATTGGTTGGCATTGGCATTGGTTGGCATTGCTGGCATTTGCAGGAATTGTTTGGCATTTGCAGGCATTGTTTGGCATTTGCGGGCATTGTTTGGCATTTTTTGGCATTTGTTGGCATTGTTTGGCATTCGCCCACCTTCTATGAGGTTATGTTTTGAATTTACAACCTCAAATATTTCGTTCAATTATCGTTGAATGAACATGGCGTCTCTTTGTAGAATACCGCTTTAATTTCAAAGAATGTTTGGTGTTATTTCAGTATTGAAGTGGTATTTTGACTCGTATTTCATTGATTTAACGATAAGAGCCGTTTCACATGGGACTGATGATCAGTCCTGATGGTCGTTCTAACTGATCATCAGTCGGCTGTATTTGTTTTCACATGGATGCGTATCGTCAGTCGCCGCTATCAAGGACTGTTTGCCGCTATATAGATTTGAAGAGTAAGGAGCGTGACACTGTGGTCGTCCTATTCCCGACGATGTGAAAACTTTTTCCGTATTTCAAAATTATTATATTGGCATTATTATTTGGTGAATTCTTTGTTTGAAAAGTTATATAGAAAATCTGCTCGCTGATTGGTTTCACTTTTAAATTTCACTCAATCATCCTGTTTATCAAAACCCAAGGACCTCAGACGAAAAGTTGAGTGGGGAAAATATTATTGACGATCAATCTATTGATGAATATGCGAACTTACTTGCTTTTGGTTGTTTCATTGAAAAAGATTCTTGAAATCTTCCTGCAATAAACAGATATCTGAGCCACATCCTCCCAATATTCAATTTTCAAATCTTTATTTCTATAATTTTCTGAGGATTTCCGCTTTTCTTTCAATGACACTAATCAGAATTTCTGTTTCAACATTAAATTTTTCCTTCCCATCGATTATTATCCATATTATCTCCCGAGGAGACCCCTCAGAAACTACAGGCTTCGAAGCTTTCAACTTATTATTGGTAAACAAATAAAATACCTTCGTAAATAAGTAAAAAAAATCCTCAGAATATTCAACAACATGCGCAACACCGCAATCAAAATGTGAAAACCTCCTTTGTCTTTTTTGCCCCGACATGTGCCGACAAAACGCATACGCAGCGGGTCGAACCAACGCTCGTGCTTGTTTCATCGGTCGACTGATGAAACCCAAGCATGCAAGTGAAAGGTGGAAGGATTGCAAAGTCCACTTCAAACGCCGGCCCCGACTGACCATCAGAACTGATCATCAGTCGCATGCGAAACGGCTCTTAGTGTTTCCCGTTTATTGTTTTATTCTGCTCGCACACGTATAATAAAACTGAAATCTGCGTTTTTCCAACCTTCTGGACCTGAATGAAAAAATGTGAAAAGCATCGGAAAACGCAACCTTTGCCGAAATTTTTTTCTGGGACCATTATCTGGATATCATATAGTTTTAGAAACTCAACTATTTGCTCGTTCATATTGAAATACCTGGAATACATAACAAAATAAAGATATGAAATTTTAGGAATATATCTAATATGTACTTACTATTTATATTATACACACAATAATATATCAAATACTAAATTTTTACACGTTACTACTATAAACACCCGTATAAACATGAAATAAACACGCTAATGTTCATCAAATCTTAGATTATACAGGGTGACTGGTGACGTAAGGGACAACGGCTAAGTGGAGATAGAGGACCTCAAACTGAATGAGAATTTGTGTTTCAAATGTCCCATTAGGGTATTCGCTTCGGAGATATAGGGTGATTTATGAAAAAATGCTAAATCTATGAACTCCCATATCTTCGTTAATATGATATGTTTTTCGCTTATATTTTACATGCTTGTTCATACAGGCATTCTCTGTCAGCATAAGAAAAAAAAATTGAAAAAATTGCCCGTACTCAAAAATTTCAATTTACATGTCAAGTGAGAAATATCACACGGTATATGAGATAAAATAAAATCAAATAGAAATTTGGAAAGAGGGAAAAAAACTGATGAAATATCTGTTTTTTGTTTGAATTGTATGATTATGTTGAAGTAAGAATATTACAATATTTTTATATTCAAATCATGAAAATTAGTACTACTGATAGAAAAAACCTTAAATTCGCATCAAAATATACCTTCAAATCTTGAAATCTATTTTTATCAATTAATATTTCGATGCCATATAAAATTTCAAAATAAAATTTGTTGTAGATGGGGTGATGAAAGAGTTGGATACTCAAACACAAAAATAGAAAAAGTCGCAAATATAATTCATAAAAAAATCAAGTAAGCAAATGTTCGAAATGAGAGCCGTTCACCTCCATACATTTATTGGCTTTCTTGAACAAATGAAGCACAGCTTTTCTAATCAGAGGAATATTTGTTTTAATTTCTTCGCATGCTTCAGTTATTCTGCTCTTCAAATGTTCACGGCTTGTTATTGTTTCTTTATACACCGTATCCTTAAGATGACCCTATAGAAAATAATCCAGAGGAGTTAGATCGGGTGATCTATCATGCCAATTCCTAGAACCTCCCCGACCAATCCACCTGTCAGAAAACTCCCTATTCAGAATTTTTTTTACTTCATTTGCAAAATGAGGAGGTGCACCATCATGTTGAAAAATCATACCTCTCTGATTAATATTTTCTAGCGCCTCGAATTCAAGGTTTTTTCTATCAGTAGTACTAATTTTCATGATTTGAATATAATAATATTCTTACTTCAACATATCATAGAAACGAAAGAAAATTTGTGCCATTCAAACAAATAACAGATATTTCATCAGTTTTTTTCCCTCTTTCCAAATTTCTATTTGATTTTATTTTATCTCATATACCGTGTGATATTTCTCACTTGACATGTAAATTCAAATTTTTGAGTACAGGCCAGCAATTTTTTCAATTTTTTTTTCTTATGCTGACAGAGAATGCCTGTATGAACAAACATGTAAAATATCAGCGAAAAACATATCATATTAACGAAGATATGGGAGTTCATAGATTTAGCATTTTTTCATAAATCACCCTATATCTCCGAAACGAATACCCTTATGGGACATTTGAAACACAAATTCTCATTCAGTTTGAAGTCCTCTATCTCCACTTAGCCGTTGTCCCTTACGTCACCAGTCACCATGTATATCTTATATCAGGGATATATAATCTAAGCATCAAATGAATAACCTAACCTCACTTACAGTACGTCATTTGGTGCCATTGCGCATGACTATTTCCAAACATTTCCACACATTTCCAAACATTTCCACACATTTCCAAACATTTCCAAACATTTCCACACATTTCCAAACATTTTCACATATTTCCAGACATTTCTACAAATTTCCAAGCAACTGTACAACCATTTCCACTCGTGATCACCCCCTCGGGTAAAATAGATAAATAATACACTAGATTGGACATAAAGGTGGAACAAGAGCCTTTACTCGTCCAGCACCATAGTTCGAGGAACTATAGCCATATGAAGGGATAAAAAAACGAACCAAATCCAATTCCTCATTGGATTTGAAAGCAAAAAAACCCTTTTAGCATTACAGATGATATGTTTAAAATCCATAGAACAATTATTAATAAGACGAGCACTGGTGATATGTACAATATGGAGCTTCCTATACTCCGGTAAGGTTATTACTGGCACAATTGAGGTAAAAAGCAGAATCCAATACATCCAAAGTTATCCAAAGGTTATAGGCATAAAGAGTGTGTCACCTGATTATTAATGAAATTCATAAGCAGTATCCTTGTAGTTCCTAGGGTGAGAATCCTTCCTTCTAAGTGTTACGTGTGAGATCCTAGCAGTCGCGTTGGTTTGTATTGGAAGTGACGATAAACTCTTTATATTTCCTGTTAACTGATGAACGATGGCACCTTCAAAGCTTTCCTTGCTTATCGGGTACGCCGAGGGCCCGAAGGCGAGGCTTGGTTTCTGGGGACGTTCGTTATAGAACTCCCAGAGGAATTTTCACTGGCCACTGTTGTGGGGGATGTTTTCCTTGACACAGACAATATAAACAGTTTATCCTAGGGCTCCAAACCAATGATATTTGTACGTAAAATATTATCCTAAAAGCAACAACTCCAAAAGCCTATACCATAATGTCGAGTGAATAGTTAAATGTGCAGTAAGCCTTACGAACAGTATAAGAATATTCCAAATGGGTTGGTAGCAGAACAGAGTTCCACAATATTCAATAGAAATCAGAAATGCAATAATAAAATAGAACAAGCTTACATGAGATTAAATCCTGTGAAATGAAACAGAGTTATTTAAATGGAGACAGTGTACATACCAGATAACAAAGAAGCGTCTTTAAAATATACTAAAATGGCGGATTCCTAGAAGAGGAACTCCATTTCAAAAGGAACACTATTGTGAACCAGAATCTGAAAGTGAAAACAGACACCATCCGAGTAAAAAAGTGAAGTAAAAGAGGCCCTTCCATTCGTTGTCGTTTTTGAGGTTAGTTTTTCTGCCACAGAATCGTATTTCTTCGATGGTCACAGAAGAACAAGTTTACTTCATGGTGGATCTTCGATATGATTAAAATCTCCTATTTATAAAGATGCGAATTGCCTAAAGTTCCACGTTTCGACAATAGACGTTGCAAAGTTGGAAGCCATGGAGTCTGGCAACGGTGCATTTTATTTCATTGCAGGGTAGGAAATTCAGATATGTTACAACTCCCTCAAAAACAAACCGACCTAGCTATATTTTGAAGTTCTTCAAGTGACGAAAAACATGACAGTTTTCGATATCAAATTCACCTGATAGACTCAATTTGGTTATGAAAATTACGAAGTTGAAATTGCTGATACCTATTTTGAGGTATGTAGTTTGTTCTCAATGTGTTGAGTGTCAATTTGAGGAGGTGAGAAGGCTCAGTAGCCCTTCCGACATATACAGGAGCATACGTTGTTGGTATGGTAACCGTCTCGGAAATATTTTAATTGCCCAACGCATATTATCGAAACCGGCTTCAAAATTATGAAGGTAACACTCGAGACCAGTGTCCTCAGGTTTATGTTTATAGCTCAACTTGGAATCCGTTGGACCGAAGATAATTATTTCTCGTTGGATTGCGACCACATAACTCACTGCGCTTTTTGTTCCGATCGTTTTAGAAATGAAATATGCAGAAGTAATACAAGGAAAAATGCACCAATGAAGGTTTATTCATTAGAATTTCCATTAGGATCAGTGAGAAGGCTGGGAAGAATGAATAAAAAAGCAGGAAAATGTTTGGTTAACTAATCATTAATCATAATATCTCTGGTTACAATTAGAATATCCTTCTTGAATGTATCAATGAATAGAACGGTTACGAAGTCGATTGTTTTGAAAATTCACCTTCCTATTTATCCTACGTCTATATAAAAATTTCATAACGCAATAAAAACTCATTATTCTTGGCCTTGAATGAGTGCAATTAACGATATTCGCGTGTTTGTTGAAACGGAGTTCAGAATTATCGTTATAAACAGTTCGAAATCGAAATAAAAAAGTGGTAAGTTGGCAATAATTCGCACAGGGCTCAATTTTGGACAGTATTATAACTAAAATATCCGAATCGATTTCATTTAATCAAGGACAAAGGTCGCGAATAACAATTTTGGCGTTTTCTCGTGAAGGATGTGTGTTGTCATAAAAATAGTTCAGATAAAAGTTGTAGATCATGAAGTTGTCTACAAAAATTGTTCTGACACTTTTTTCTCTACGACTCATCATTCTTGAGATATTGCCATTACAAACAACGAAAATACGTATATGCACGCGTCACTACTTAAACAAGGTGACAAGAAAAACTTCGGACAAATTTTGCTGTGGTCTGGAACAAAAGTATTTCAGCGCAGCCTAATAATTTTTATTCCCTTGGTTTCTCTACACTTTCCAGTACTAATGTGTGAATTTTCAGTTTGATATAATTTCATTTCACAGAGTTTTAGAATGTCAAACAAACGTAGTGCGATTTTGGAGCTTTTTCGTCAAGGTAGGCGTCAATGCGAAATTGTTCGTCCAGGAAGTGGTAGAAAACGCACTGTCAATACACCTAGCAATCGCAACATCGTCAAGAAGTTAGTCAATCGAAATCCGAGGGTTTCCATGAGGAAAATAGCCTGTGAGACCGGTATCAACCGCGAATCAGTTCGTCAAAACGGAGATCAACCTCAAGCCATACAAGCTCCAAAAAGTTCAACTCCTCACGGAGGAAAACAAGCGCGTACGACTCCAAAGGTGCCGCCAACTCCTTCGTCTCGCCGGTCAGCAATGGGAGCGAATTCTCTTCACAGACGAGAAGCTTTTCACCGTAGAACAATCCCACAACTACCAAAACGACAGAGTCTGGTCTGTAGAGGCTCCCGGTACATCGGCCATCGTCGAACACCGTCAAAATCCGCAATCCGTCATGGTCTGGGGCGGAATTTGCGGCAGTGGTAAAACTCCCTTAGTTTTCGTGGATCAAGGGGTCAAAATCAATCAAGAAGTCTACCGCTGCGACATCCTCGAGGCCGTAGTACTTCCGTGGGCCAAGCAGCACTTCGGCGATACGCATTGGACCTTTCAACAGGACTCCGCTCCGGCTCACAGAGCGAAAATGACGAAAGAATGGTGTAAGACCCATTTTCCTTGTTTCATCTCATCTGCAGAATGGCCGCCCTACTCACCGGATCTCAACCCAATGGACTACAGAGTGTGGTCGATTTTGGAGCACAGGGCTTGTGCTAAAAAACACAAAAATTTGGAGTCGCTGAAGCAATCTCTGCGCCGGGAATAGAACCGATTAACGCCCGAGGAGCTGCGGTCCATTGCCGAAAATTTCAAGAAGCTTCTGAAGCTGTGTATCGCCGCCAAAGGAAGCCACTTCTGTTTAATAAAGTTAAAGGAAAAAGAGTTTGTCCGAGGTTTTTCTTGTCACACTGTACTTATGTCCAATCTTTAATATTGGTGATTCTACATGAAGAAATTATAGTTTTTTCTGTAGACTGTTTTCAGAAAATGAAGTAAATTTTGTTTTAAGTTGAAAAAAATAAAACCACACGCCTCTTCGTTATTTTAGCGAAGAGTGTTTTTATTGATATCAAGCACTACAAGATCTTTTCTTGGGCGTTCTGTGATGGTTCGGATTCGAGAAATTTACATTTCCATTAGTTATGCTAATATATTTCCATTGACACAATTTTATACTCCATTGTTTCGTGTCTAAAATTCATGGGAGGAAAGAAACGAGAATAGCTATTCGTGAAGAAGATTAATCGCCAAACATCTTCATTCCTATACAACTTTCTTTCGCATTTCTCGAGAACGGTATGGTTTCTTCAGAAAATGTAGGTAATAGTCTGATTTGAAAGTTGAAAACTTGTGAATTTTATTCGTTCCACAAAAAGTTGAAAATTTCCTAAAGTATCAAACCTAGAAAGGAACTAATTACAGATTCGTAATCTACGACCTCGAATCAGTGAATACAGTAACTTTGGTGGCTATCTGAGAACATGTTATTTCGGCAAAATTTCCATATTTCGGAAAATTACGCGTATTTTTGGAAAAACAAATTTCTCGGATCACCACCAAAGTTGCTGGATTCACTAATAATTCGAAAGCGACGAGAGCGTAGATTGAGAATATGCAATCAGATATATTTTTTTAAATATAGTTTTCGAGTAATGACCATCAAAATATCCAAAATTTTGGACTGTCACGAAAAATTTCATGAAATCCAAACTGATCTGTGGAGAAGAATGAAAGATATATAATTTCATTCACAAAGGAACACTTTATAATAAACATGGTCGCCAGCAAGGGCTTCTTAATACAAAGGACCAGGAGAAATGCCGATTGATTTGCTTCTTGACGATGTTGAGATCGCTAGGTGTATTGACAGTGCGTTTTCTACCACTTCCTGGACGACGACCATCATGGCCAAGCTCCTTGAAACGACGAATTGCATCGGACACGGTTTGTTGAGGCACATTGAGCAAACGAACAATTTCGCATTGACGCCTACCTTGACGAAACAGCTCCAAAATCGCACTACGTTTGTTTGACATTCTAAAACTCTGTGAAATTAGATTATATCAAACTGAAAATTCACATATTAGTACAGAAAAGTGTAGAGAAACCAAGAGAATAAAAATTATTGGGCTGCGCTGAAATACTTTTGTTGCAGACCACAGCAAAATTTGTCCGAAGTTTTTCTTGTCACCTTGCATAACGCTAAGGAAGTCAAATTCAAAATGATATGCAGAGAGTATTTCTTGTTAAATATCTTCGAGCAATTGAGAAATAAATTCCATTTGACATGCAGGCAGAACGAACAAATGTTTGGAATATAGCACCTCACAATCGTGGAAGAATCCGATTCGATTGGGTAAATTCCAACATAAATCGAGACTCGAAGAGTACATGTTTCTTTAAAGCAATTCTGTGCTATCTACCATCGTCAAATAATCCCAAAGAAATATTCCTGGTATTCAATTTTTGAAGAAAGTAACTACTTCATAGCTCATGAAACCTTAGACTTCCACAAGGATGCTGTTTCAATTCACGACATTCGTGGTACTCGATGACATTTTGATGACATTCTCAAGACTCTCAACAGTGTAAGGAATAAAAGATGAACAGATACAAGTACATGCAGAGAAGTAAATGTGATTCCAATATTTTCTCAAAATACAATAACCTCTTGGGGATCTTCCATATGCCTGGCACTTGCATGATCAATATTCCCTCTGTTTCTTCAGTTTCGTTGTCTTATTGATGTTCTGGTATCGTGGAATCTTCAGCGAGATGTTCAAGAATTCAACGGGTATAGGAAGCCCAGGGACGATTTTGTAGACCACAATCTTCGAGGAGATCAAGTGGACGTACTGTTTGAACCAAAAAACACGCCTTTCTATGAACTGCTTGGATATATGGATGGTATATTTGGCCATTTTGAACTGTCAAACTATACTAAACTCAAATGACAACCAGTGACATTTCTACCATCTTAAAAGGCTGCAATGACATGGGAAACCCTTCACTTGTGACCTGACACCTGGCTTTTCTTCTGTTTTACAGTCGATGAGTGTGGCATGGCGTGAACTGTACGTGTCAAGCAAATCTATTGAGGCAGAAGGACTGAGGAAGAGTGGATAATGCATTAAAAACAATCACGGAAGATAGACGTGTTATTAGAATTCAAATGGGCTGGTTAAGAATTTACCTGCGGGATGTTTGTGTAAGATATCCGTGGATACTTCCTGTTTCGTCGTCATGTTTCTCGGACTATAATCTCGGCGTATTGGTTTGATGATAAATTCATAGGTTATGCGGGTAGGCACGTTAGATTTTCCGTTGGCGGTTGACTAAAAGAGGCTTCTGCATACCTCAGTTTTTTCGTACAAAAAAGTAGGTAAGTAGGCGCAGACAAATCTAATACGAAACATTCATTCCGATTGAGACAACTCCGGTCAATACCAGATTTACCAATTCGAAATATTCGAAAAAATTTACATTTCAGCACGGCTGATAATCCCCACATATCCGGTATTTCATTCTTCTTTTCGCGTTTGATTTATACCAAACCGTTCGAATCGACCTGATGCTGGTACTGCCATGAGTGCCATGTCAGGCCTCACCCATTTAAATTCTTGTTATTATTTTATTTACCTGAGGCAGTCCAACAGAACCGGTAATATCATCAGCCAGTGATTTGTTTTAATGAAATCAGCTTCATTCCTAAAGGTCCCCGTACACTACCATCAAACAAGAAGACTTAATTTTCATAGAGATACGAGATACTATTTTTACTTCCTCTACAGTCTTCACCAAGAACAATTTACTTTTCGAGCAAATAAAGTGGCTGAGGAACTATTATTGTCAAGTGACACGAGATTAAAGAAATATAGATTTATAGTATATTATTATTTTTGAGATGAAAACCGTCTTGTTTCTTCGTGGTGTATGGGGCCCTTAACCAACGGTCGTATGGCGTTTTTTCTAGTTTCTTTGTCGTTCTTGATCCGTTGTAATCATTCAATTCGACATGCGTTTGCGTAACTTCGAAACCGATAAAACGATTTCAACATATGCCTATAAGTGAAAAGTATAACTGCACATCTGAGAATTCAAATGCTGATTTATGAATGAAATTATTGTTTGATGGGATTTGTGCCCCAGAACTTATTTGCATCTCATTGTATGGTGTGACATAAAATTTTTATGGTCTAGTAGGATTTGGTAGAATATTCTGAATCTAATGTGCCTTTATTCTAATGTTGAATGGTCATCTCTATGTAGAAATGACAGCGTTGCTTAGTTATCTGACAGGTCAAGCTTAGAGGTAATCACTTTTGGATTTGAGGCTTTTAATAAAAAAAGCCTTTGAAAACTTTGTCATCTTCTTTTGAGAAGTTCAGTTCTATTGAGCTGGGTTTGACACAATTGAGCATACACAAAATTGTTCTTCAATTCGTCATTACATTTGATTATATTGAAAAAATCATTTCTTGGAAGCCCATAGTGGAGCTCATAAGGTAGAGATACCTTATGAAAAAAACTGGACGTAAGATAAAAATGCTTGAGAACTAAAAAATATAACGATGAGATCTTGATGAAAAGTGTTCAAATTTGATGATTAACTGCAAGTATTCATGCATTAGGTGAACTGGTTGCCACCACAACTCAAATTAAAAATAAATAAATGGGTAATGGGATTTTCCGGAACAAGAATTCTTTGTTAGAACCTCATCAGAATTCAAATTGACACAATTATTGTGGTTGAAATCATTATGTCAAGGTCCGAAGTAAATAGCAAACTTGTTTAAGAATATAGATTTTCTTCGAATCTTCTAGATTGTATATTGTTCAAAATACACACATCGTCATAATTCTTGGCTCTCACTTTCCACTGGCAACTTGTTGAATGTAACATGACAATTTTTTCTGTGTTGATATCTAGTTAGCCTGGTCCAGTCCAATGCATAAACAAAATATTGCGATACCATATCAACGAACAATAGCTTATTAGAAGTGTCAGTTTAGAGTTCGACGTCAAAAAAGTAAACCAGAGTTACGCAATAAATAAAAAAAAAGGTGTCCACCAATTGTAAAAATCGAAAAATTGGAGTATCGAGCCATCATCAAGTACCTATATTCAAAAGGGTTAAAAGGTAAGCAGATTTACGAAGTTATGCTTAATACCCTTGGTGATCTGTCCTTTGTATACGACCGTGAAAAATTGGACTGCAAGCTTCGAAAAAGGTAAATTTTCCATTGAAGATGATGACCGATCGGGAAGGCCAGTTTTTTGTCAGTCCCCGAAAATATCGATGCAGTTCATGACATGATTTTATCAGACCGTCGAATTGGGCTTGAACGGATATCTGAAGCACTGATTTCATACGAACGCGTTCATCATATAGTTCACGTCAATTTGGACATGAGAAAAATTTCTGCAAAATGTTCGAATGTTGACCAAAAGCGTGCAAGCGTAGAAGCATCGCGTTCGATCTGTGCTCGATTTGAAAACGATGTAGACTTCTTAAACCGAATTGTTACTATGGATGAGACTTGGGTACATTTCTACGATCCAGAAACACAGCAACAATCGATGGAATGGCGACACTCTGGTTCTCCAAGACCTAAGAAGTTTCGTGTCCAAAAATCTGCTGGAAAAGTTCTTGCTTCAGTTTTTTGGGGTTGCCACGGAATAATCATTATTGATTTTTTGTATAATAACTAGAAATTACTATTCGACATTACTAACTACTCTACGGAAAAAGATTAAAGAGAAAAGACGCGGAAAGCTATCCAAAGGTATTTTGTTTTTACAGGACAACGCAACAGTACACAAATCTCATGTTGCCATGCAAAAAATTCGTGATTTAGTGTTAGAATTACTAGAACACCCCCCTTATTCACCAGATATGGCTGCGTCCGACTATCACCTCGTTCCTCAACTGAGAAAAAGTTCAAAAGGTAGTAAATGTTCTTCCAACGAGGAGGTAATGAAAGCTGTGGAGGACTGGTTTGCAGAGCAAGAAGAAACATTTTTTTGAAAGGTCTAGAGACGTTGCAAGTTCGCTGTGATAAATGTATTCAATTAAGAGGAGAATATGTTGAGTAATAGAATATTTTGACATTGAAATTTTGTTTGGTTCTATAGTAGGCTAAGAATTTTTCAATATATCCTTGTATAACTTTTGACGATGTGTGTAAACTGCTTCAAAGATGAAAGTGTTGAGATCTTAAGAATGATATCATCTTTCATCCATCTAACGTACGAATAGCAAACTTCTCGAATTTAGAACGTAGAAGAAACGGAGGAACATGGGAAATGCATTCCTTTCGACTAATCTGACCCCCCGTGAGAACGAGGATGGCTCAAATTGATTCTTATTCCCCGTTTGTCGCGTTTCTCGAAATTTATCGGCGATAAAAGCTCCGGGCGTTTGAAGAAACGGATTTCACTTCACACGAAATATTGAAATCAAAGTCCGAGCACACTTGAACTTTCTCGTCTGGTCTCTTTTCGCCATTTTGAATCGCGCGTTCGTAGACGAGACCATTCTCCGCGTCTCCATTCATCTTCGGAGAAGTAAGTCAATGTCGGACCGGAAAGTAAAGAAATGGAATTGCATACAGCATGTTTATTTGTTCTCGAGCGAAATGCAATTGACCATATTCACCGTCGCCATATTGTTGTGCGACAATACCAACTACCCAGTGTTCCCAACGGAGAAATATTGAGTTCAAAAGTACTATCAGATTATTAGTATCATATATTAAAGAATTATTATGATTAGTATGGTATGTGGTATGAGAGGTTATATAAAATTGGTGGTAAACTTTGGTTGAGTATTTTGAGATAAAATCCAGGAAATATGGGTAGATATCAGTATAGTGTAGGCCATGGTTGTTGTGTCAGTAATTGTTCGGCAAAAAATAGATCTGAAAATAAAAAAACTGACACCAAAATATGTCCATTCAAACTTTCGCGGTCCTAAGAAATTAGTGACTTTCGTTATTCGATGTTGAGGACCCTGGGTAGTTGGTATTGTCGCACAACAATATGGCGACGGTGAATATGGTCAATTCGAAATGAGAGATTAGAGAGGATAATTGGACGTGGAATTAATGTTCTGCATCATGACTGATGGACTGGGTAGGTGTAGGAACAATATACAAGGTGTCAAGAAAAACTTCGGACAAATTTTGCTTTGGTTTGGAACAGAAGTATTTCAGCGCAGCCAAATAATTTTTATTCTCTTGGTTTCTCTATACTTTCTTGTACTAATATGGGAATTTTCAGTTTGATATAATTTCATTTCACAGAGTTTTAGAATGTCAAACAAACGTAGTGCGATTTTGGAGCTGTTTCGTCAAGGTAGGCGTCAATGCGAAATTCTTCTTTTGCTCAATGTGCCTCGACAAACCGTGTCCGATGCAATTCGTAGTTTCAAGGAGCTTGGCCATGATGGTAGTCGTCCAGGAAGTGGTAGAAAACGCACTGTCAATACACCTAGCAATCGCAACATCGTCAAAAAGTTAGTCAATCGAAATCCGAGAAAAATAGCCTGGAGACCGGTATCAACCGCGAATTAGTCCGTCAAATTTCCAAAAAGGAGCTCAACCTTAAGCCATACAAGCTCCAAAAAGTGCAACTCCTCACGGAGGAAAACAAGCGCCAACTCCTTCGTCTCGCCGCCGGTCAGCAATGGGAGCGAATTCTCTTCACAGACGAGAAGCTTTTCACCGTAGAACAATCCCACAACCACCAAAACGACAGAGTCTGGTCCGTAGAGGCTCCAGGTACATCGGCCATCGTCGAACACCGTCAAAATCCGCAATTCGTCATGGTCTGGGGCGGAATTTGCGGCAGTGGTAAAACTCCCTTAGTTTTCGTGGATCAAGGAATCAAAATCAATCAAGAAGTCTACCGCTGCGACATCCTCAAGGCCGTAGTACTTCCGTGGGTCGAGCAGAACTTCGGCGATACGCATTGGACCTTTCAACAGGACTCCGCTCCGGCTCACAGAGCGAAAATGACGCAAGAATGGTTTAAGACACATTTTCCTTGTTTCATCTCATCTGCAGAATGGCCGCCCTACTCGCCGGATCTCAACCCAATGGACTACAGCGTGTGGTCGATTTTGGAGCATCGGGCTTGTGCTAAAAAACACAAAAATTTGGAGTCGCTGAAGCAATCTCTGCGCCGGGAATGGAACCGATTAACGCCCGAGGAGCTGCGGCCCATTGCCGAAAATTTCAAGAAGCGTCTGAAGCTGTGTATCGCCGCCAAAGGAAGCCACTTCGAAACGGCTCAAATATATTACTAACAAATGTTCAAGCTATTATTATTTGTTGTTGTTTGTTCAATTTCTTCTGTTTAATAAATTTAAATGAAAAAGAGTTTGTCCGAGGTTTTTCTTGTCACACTGTATACATATGACCAATATAAAGCTTGTTATTCTTTGAAATGGTGGTTTTTATTCAGAGATTCGCCATTCTAGATGACCGATGACGTTGATATCTCATCGATGGTTTTTAACAATTCTTCTGTAATATAAGCCGAGAGTTTGTGCTTTGTGGGATCAACCACTTTCTTCGTTTTCTCTCCTTAAGGAAACAACTTCCTCATGCAAAATGGAGCAAGGAATTAACAGTATGGATGTCCTGTTTCACCCAGCCATTTGATAGCGCCCAAAGACTTTAATTCACATGCTTGAATATTCGTTGCTCCTCTCGAATGGCTACTTGGAAAAACGAAATTGAACTCCGAAGCGCAGTTTCCATTTCATAATTATGGATTTTATCAGTACGTTTGCCAATCATTCCGGTTTATGACTTCCATTCAGACTTTAATGAAACCGAACTGGATGAGGCTGGCTATCGCGTCCGGAGAAATTATTGAATCCGTTCGGAAAAATAGAGTTGCGCCAAATGAAATTGATATTCGCTCAACACAGCCTATAAATGGAGAAAGATTGCACTGCTCCAGATACGATATAAATTTCAATCAAAAAGGACGAAGTGGCCAGCGGCCGAGAAAATGCATTTCCTGTCCATGTAGGTTGCCCGCGATTGCAGGAATTCACAATGTCTGTATTCCAGTCAATAAGAGGAAAATGACGATTTGATTTGGTCCCAATCTAAGCTTGACTGACTCTAAAGTAATCAGTTATACTTATACAGTATGTGATAAGAAAGATTTGGTAGAAAGAGGCTTGCACTCTTATAAAAATTGTTTTTGTACAACTGCCATTAAAAGTGACACTTTTAATGACAGCAAACAATGTTAAAATTGATTGTTTATACGTGGAAGCGTAACATTGGTGTTAGAAATATTTTTAGCACTCCATTTTCTTATGATGAAATCAGATGAAAAAAATTCAGATAATTGCAAATTTTTATTATCAATATTTAACAATCATTACTTATGAACATTAATATTAATCGTAAAACTAAAACAATTACTAACATTAATGCCCTGTGACGTTAGGGAGCTTCGCAACACATTAGAATCCTCAGCACCATCAGTACTTGTAGAAACCGGAAGTACAATATTGGATGATGATGATCCAAAATCTGTTGAGGTTGGGAGAATTTTTTCAGCAATGACATTTCTATATGCAATGGAATGATCAACATAGCCCTCGGCTACCGTCGTAGACTTCCATACACCATGTTTTTTTATATCCGTAATATTTGCTCCTGATTCTGCTAGCATTGAAGCGGAGGATCTTCGAAAACAGTGTCCTGTATATTGCTTTGGTTCTGGCAGTTTGAGGAATTGGGCAACAATGGATGGAATTTTCTCAAATGTATTGATACCAACTGGATTGGCAGTGCATTTATTATTCATGTATTTCAGGAAAAAACGACGATGTTTGATGACAGAAGGGCGCAGTGCAAAGTACTTATGAAAATAGTCAACATACTTCCCAATAATACTGAAAGAACGACTGACTTTCGTTTTTGTGTTTGGAAGTTGGATAACCAATGATTTATTTGTTATTTCGATGTCTTCCACTGATAAATTACACAATTCTTCACGCCGACAGGCTCCAAATAATCCGAAAATAGTTGAAACCTTAATCATCAAGTATTTCTCATCTGGTGCCTCATTTATAAACTTTTCAACTTGTTCACGAGTGAGAATTTTCGATTTTTTGGGACGATATCCTTCACTTTTCCGTTTTAAATATGCTATTACCTTAAAATATTTACTAACATCCACACCATTTTTAATAAGGGTGCTTGACTTTATCACTGAAAATTTGCTCCACAAAGTTGATGAACTCCATATTTTTGATTTTTCTTCTGAGTATGCCGGGAAAACAGGTTCACTGAAGTTCCCTTCTACATTTTTCAATTTACACCAGGCCAGGAAATTGTTATATACAATATCGTACTGCTGAACAGATTTTTTAGGTAGGAGTTCCAGATTTGCTCTTCTTGCAGACTCTTCAATATCCACAGGAACAACCAAATCGTCACTTTTATCAATAATTGGACCCTCGACAAACATATTAAGCAGTTAAAAACCCAAGACGAAAATTGGACAGGAACGAAATTCAAATGACAGCGTCTTTTCTCATTTGTTAGTAATCACAACGTTGGCAACGTTTGCCATTCACAACAACCTTTTGATTATTTGAATATTAAAATGCATTTTGAAGTTTATTGTCATTGCAAATTCGCCCATTTCATCATCAAAATAGGGCAGTTGTACAAAAACATTGTATGGTACTTGTGTTAAAAGTGATTTTATTTTTTCACTCACAAAATAAAACGTCACTTTCAACACTCATATCACAAATAACTATTTTATATTCATATAAAAAAATGAAGATGTCCTGTTCAACTTTTCTTTATAAAAAGAACCCTCGTAAAATATTACAGAAAGTATCGAGATTGACGAAGTTTTCGTGAAATCATTAATCAATTTGTTCACGTTGATTGACCTCTCCTAGTTTATTTTATTTGCATTTTAACTGTACTCATATCACAATAATTCATAACGTTTTTGATTTCCTTTGACCAAAAATAGACGGACATATAAGTTGGCCCCAATATCGCTGTGCATACTGAATTATGATGGAACGATCAGAGATAACAGGTAGAATTTGTAACGGTCTTCCGAATAAGGAAGAAAAGGTGATTTTTTCAAATCAGAATGGATTTCAAGTTGATCTGAAGCCAAATCTTATTATTCGTTAAAATCTTTCGATTCATTTTCATTTGATTGAAAGGTTGAAATTTCAAAGATGTAATTGAATGTTTTTGTTTCAGAGCATCTTATCCTTGAGACTGATCCAGAAAAAGGGAAGGGAGAATATGCATTCGATAACCCAGGATTCAAAGGTGAGTGAAACCTTAAATATCGGGAACAACTTATTGACCATGCCATGAAATTTTTATGACTTTTGCCTAGGTATCTGTTTTCAATAAGTCGTACAAGTAGAAACTTGAATTTTTCAGATTCTAATATGTAATCCTTTGTGGAAACGAATACCACTGAGCGCCAGCCTGCTTATAATTCAACAGTGAATCGACAAGCAAGATAAAAGTGTTAAATTTTTTTCTTATTAAAACACTGGTCGTGGGATTGGAATATATCAATGAGACCATCAATTCACTCTTCGAGCGACGTTTCGCAACTCTTATTGTTGCTTTTTCAAGCTCTATAAAAACATACAAACAACAGTTGACACATAATTTTTTTCTTATGTGAATAGCGACATATGATACATTTTGTAAATCACCAAAAATTTTGTAGCAAGATAAGAGAACTATCGACTATACAGGGTGTCCCTAGTTCTGCAGAACTAGGCATATTTGAAATCTGAATATTGGGATTCTGATATTGTTCGAAATTCTGCACAGACCTAAAATATTTTTGGAGCCTGAGCACTTCCGGTTATACAGGGAGTGAAAATAAATTGGTTCAAAAATTTTTTCTCAAATTTTTCGTTTCTGATATGATTGAGCATTCAATACTGAATACATTTATATTATCACCATCGTAATCAATCAAATAGTTTTCATAATATCGAGAAAAACCTGAAAAAAGTCAAATATTCATAGTCAGTATTATGTTTATTTTTCTTATTCTGAACATTCTGAGTATAAGCTGTTTTCACAACGTGAAACTTGAAAGTATAAGAATGTGGAAAGGTCATGCATCTTTTGAATTTCATAAATATCATCACAGGGTGTTTCAAATCTTGTGTCAAAAATTATGATCGAAAATTGGCCATAACTTCTGTTTTTCAAATTAGAACCCTATTTTTTTATGATTGCGTTGGATTCTGCGAAGAAAAATAATGATAGCACTCTCAGATGCTCTTGCTCCTAAATGCAGTAATTACCGAGTTATTTGAGCTTTTCTGGATTCATGTCGTAGGTACGTAGATCATAAAAAAAGGTTCTAATTTGAAAAACAGAAGTTATGGACTATTTTCGATCACAGTTTTAGACATAAAATTTGGAACACCCTGTGATGATATTTTTGAAACTCAAAAGATGCATGACCTTTCCACGTTCTTCTACTTTGACGTTGGGAGGACGGTTCACACTCAGGATGTTCAGAATAAGAAAAATGAACATAATACTGGCTATGAATATTTGACTTTTTTCAGTTTTTTTCGATATTTTGAAAACTATTAGAATGAATACAATGTTTCCAACAGAAATGTATTCATCATTGAATACTCGATCATATCAGAAAGGAAAAATTTAAAAAAATTTTTTTAACGAATTCATTTCCACTCCCTGTATATCCTTAAGTGCTCAGGCTCCAAAAATATTTTAGGTCCGTAGAGAATTTCGAACAATATTATAATCCCAATTTTCAGATTTTAAATATGTATGTCCATTTCTCCAGAAAAGTCTAATAGGCACTCGAACTTGGGGAACCCTGTATACACCTACATATGATTCATTTTTAAATCACCAAAAATTTTGTAGCAAAATAAGAGAACTCTCGAGTATAGTTTACATTTGAGAAATCAATCTTTCTTGATTTTCTCGAATGGAATATGAATAGAATTTCTTAAGAATGTCATCATTTCATCCCTGATGTAAAAACATTCTAATGACAAGAAATCAAGTTGAAGAAATTGGTCCTTCTGATATTAAAAAAACGATGATTTCCATAATAACTTCTTGCAAGCATCGACCCGATCAACAATAAATCGATTAGTTTTTGCTTCTCGATATAAAAAACCAACCTCGGAATTTATTCAAACCTACTTCGCAAGTCCGATGGTTAATGAAGAAAAAAATTGACTCTCCACGAATGCATCTCGAAATATACAAGGAGTAACCTTGATTGCTCCTTGGTGAGTTGGGCATCAGGTATTTATTGTGTTTAAAATGCTGCTCCCGCGGAATTTATAAGGATCTGAATGCCCTTGAATGGAACCGTACAGAGAAACACCGTATATTTGAATAATTTTAGTCGGTGATGAAGATTCACGTATACAGGGTAGTCCAACTAAAACGAATCCCTGTTTTCCAAAAATATCAATAATAGAGTTTTCGTTTCTGTTTCACGATCCGATTTTTTCAGATGCTACGCTACTGGCGAAATCACAAGAAAAATCTCCGGCTAAAAACGAGTCCGAAAAGGCGGGGAAACAAAAATGGAACAGCTGGGCACTCAACACGAAATTTGAGAAGAAGAAGACGCTGGACGATTCGTCAGTTAGAGAAGAAGAAACGAAAGTGGTAACTCTGAAAAGTCACGATTTTGCAGGACTCGGCTTCAACATATGCGGAAACATGAAGGAGGGAATTTACATCAAGGACATCCTACACAGGGGTCCTGCTTCTGAGTCTGGAAAATTGAATCCAGGTAAGGGAGAAGAAACTCAATCCTCAGTATCTTTTCCAACGTATTAAAAGACATTTTCAAATTTATTTATTTCATTTTGGGTTAAGAAAGAATGACCCTGTATCTAAAGGATTTCCTAGCATAAAGACGATGTTTTAATAAACTGCTCCACATGAGTTAGGGATATTGACTTCAATTGCAAAAAAATATAGTTAAAATAAGATTTTTGTGATGAAAATTCATATTAATATGATTTCCAGTTGCAAATTAATTTTAGCCTGTAGGTCTGCAGCGTATACAAAGTGATTAAGAAAAATCGAGTCAAATAACGAAATTTTATTCCCAGAGAATTCAAGCATTTTAAGACTATCAATACAATGTATGGCCTCCACGGGCATCAATAACAGCTTGACATCTTCTTTGCATACTACACACGAGGTTGTTGAACATTTCTTGAGGAATTTGGTTCCATAAACGGGGCAAAAGCTCTCTCAGATCATTTAAGGATTCTGGGGTAGGTTGATGATTATCTAATCTTCTTTGGAGCATATCCCATGTATGTTCTATATGCTATTCAAATCTGGTGAGTGCGGAGGTATTGGTAAATGTGGAATACTAAGATCCTCGCGCGCATTCTCAACTATGGCTGCACGGTGCGGTCTAGCGTTATCGTCTAGAAATTGAAAAGTTTCACCAATAGCAGAGCTGAAAATTT
This sequence comes from Adalia decempunctata, assembly GCA_951802165.1. Classification (NCBI taxonomy): domain Eukaryota; kingdom Metazoa; phylum Arthropoda; class Insecta; order Coleoptera; family Coccinellidae; genus Adalia; species Adalia decempunctata. The sequence continues at coordinate 679,469 of OX637695.1, read as the reverse complement.
GGCACGACATTGTCAATGACATGCTCCCTATAGTGTCATATTCCCAGGACAAATGTGTAGATCTGTGCGCCCGTTGAAACATATCCCGGCCCATACCATAACACTACCACCTCGGAATGGATGGACTTCTTGGACATAGCGACGATTACGGGGTATGCGTGGGATTGTCCATACCCTTATTCTTCGAGAATCTGAAAATCGTCCATATCTGGATTCATCAGTGAAATGGACACTACGCCATTGATCGTTCCAATTGATATGTTGCCTTGCCCATTCCAGTCTTTGACGCTTATGGTCACGTGTTAATGGAACTCCTCTTAATGGACGTCTAGAACCTAGATTCACCTCTCTCAAACGTCGTCTGATGGTTTCGATGGAAACTTGGACCCCATCTGCATTTTGAAGAGTATTCCGTAGCATTCTACACGTAGATGTAGGGTTTCTTCTCGACGAAACGGCGATGAAACGATCCTGAGCAGGTGTTGTTTTTCGTCGCCCACCAAGCCTTGGTCTTTCCAACACGGAACCTGTCTCCCTGAACCTATTCCAAAGTCGAGATATCACACTTTGGCTGACTTGGAGCCTTTCTGCTACAACAACCTGAGTTAGGCCACCCTGTAGCATTCCGATAGCCCTATTAGCCTCAGCGTTTGTTAATTAACGTCTTGGCATTTTCAGAAAACTCGTTTCAAATCGAAGCCGTTGATAAACTGACTTCATTTCAAAATAAGAACATTCATGAAGCATATGCAAAGAACCAAACTTCAAAAAAAAGGCGACCAGATTGACGAAATGTCTCATACTGATTTTTATTGGATCGGTTCAAGTTGTTATTGAGTTTTAAATGATTTTCTCGAAGATTACATACTTTTAAAAACGATTGAATACTATATCCCTAACTCTTGTGGAGCAGTATAATTGAATAAAATACATTCGAGTATCTAGAGTTAGATAGCAGGAAGAGCTAGTAAATTAAAGTAATAGCGACATCTCCTCTATTCCACAAACAATAAAAACCCTATAAGCCTCTCCATCCACTTCAATAATTGCTATAATCAGTCAGTTGCTTCACGGATCTTGGTACAGACTACAGAGTTCGTTCCATCGCACCAAGAACATAAGAAAGCACTCTCGGAATGCTAATATTAACAAAACTCGTGAAATATTTCCTTCCTTCCCGAATGCATGCTTGATTACTATGCATTAGTCATTTTATTTTACTTGTAGGCGTGAGATCCACTCATGGATAAGACACGTAACATAGACAGACTTTGGTACCTGCATCAATGCAGAGAAATTTTTTTATATGTCGTCATCGCAATGAATTGTCCTCGTGATCATGGAGAATAATTCATTAGAATTATGTAACAGATCATTTGTCCCTCAGAAAGTTGTTGACAGTTTTTGTAGCACTTTGATGTCTTTAATTGACCGAAAAAGTAATGGTTAAAGTGTGAACTTGAACATAGCAAAGAAAAAGTTAAGGACACACTTCAATTCTCGAGCTTTCCTAATTTTTGTAGCTAATTATGGAAGTTTGAAGAATTAAACTTGAAAAAATGGGGAGAAGCATTTGTGCCAGGAATTTATGAGTTCTAGTTCATCAATACAAGATATTTTTTAGCAGGTGATAGAACACATAAAAACCCAAAACCAAAAATTTTCTCAAATAAAAGTTTTTAAGGACTGAACGAGAATAAATTCGCTATCACAAAAACGCTTATATCTTTTGAACCACTGGACCGATTTCGAAAATCAAACTCATTTTATACAATAAAAAAACCAAAACTATTTTTCACAATATTCATGGATTTTTTCTGGAATTCTTCCCATCATGCTTATTATAGTGTTCTCAGTCACTTTCTGGAATGCTGTCTTTCACTTTTGCTCGAATTCCGCTAGTGTTTTCGTTGATTTCTTAGTCTTTTTCAATTCTCTTTTTAACAGGGCCCAATAGCTTTCGATTGGCCTGAGTTCTGGGCAATTTGGTGGATTGGCTTCTTTGGGGACAAGAACCACCTCATTAGCTTCGTACCATTCCTTGGTGGCCTTGCTGTAGTGGCATGAAGCTAAATCTGGCCAAAAGATTGTTGGCACATCGTGCTCACGTGAAAATGGTAAAAGTCGCTTCTTCGAGCATTCCTCGATGTATATCTTCGAGTCAACAAAGCCTTGGCCAACGAAAAATTTGCTCCTTTTCCCACAAGTGCAAATTGCTTGCCAAACCAGGAATTTTTTAGAAAACTTTGCTTGTTTCTTCACGCAAAATTGTTCGTCAACATTTCCACGAGAATCTTCAGTATAAAATTCCTGACCAGGAAGTTGCGAGAAATCAGCCAAGACATAGGTTTCGTCGTCCATCACGCAACAGGAAAAAATTTTCAAGAAATCTTTTTTTAATTTCTTTGCTCTTGATTTCGCTTCTCGATTCTTCACAGCGTTCCTGTCTGGCACTTTCTGCACTTTGTATGTTCTATGCCCACAACTCGACTTGATTTTCTGAACGGTTGACTGCGAACAACCCACTATTTGGGCCACTTTCCGTCCTGAAAGGTTAGGATTCTTCTGAAAAAGGCTGATGGCTTTCTTCACTTTTTTTAGGCTATGAAACCCCTTTTTCCTCCCGGTTCCTTCCTCGCGGTGAATTGTAAGATCTTCGTTGAAGCGCTTAACAACTCTTGATATCGTTTCCGGACGAACGCGAGCCTCTTTTGCGATTCTTTTGAAGCTCCATTTTTGATTATTTTGAAAAAGTTTCACTATAAATTCTCGTGTTTTCACTTCGCTTGACATTTTGCGACAGATAATCGAAATATCTATGAAGTAAATGTTCCACATGTTTCTGACTTTCATAACAAAGCTAACTATGATCAAATTTTGATTTTTTCTCAATTGGTTCAAGAGATATAGGCGTTTTTGTGATAGCGAATTTATTCTCGCTCAGTCCTTAAATGATCAAAATTGATAAGGATACGCACGAATAGAAAACACTTCAAAGTCTTATAACTTCGCCATCTTGAAAGTTTATCATGCCACACATCTCATGTGTTTTTTTTTTAATTTCCCATAGCTCTTAAAAAATCACCCGTTACTTTTAAATAACTCATTTTCAGGAGACAGAATAAACAGCGTGACCATAAACTTCGAACACATAGTATACGAAGACGCACTCAACATACTGAGCTTCGCCAGTCCATACGAGATAATGGTGGAAGCGAGAGGTGGTAAAATTTTGTTCGGATCTTCCTCCAAAAGTGACCAACCTAGTCATCCAATCTACCGGAGTACATCTAATGCTCATTTGCAAGAGGTACCAAATTTCTAATTACACATATTCTGAATTATATCAACCTCTTTTTGTTGCAGGTCTTGAAGATGAATAAAAAGAGATTATTCGTTGAAAACTCTTTAGATCCGAATGGCTCCACCTTGTCTAAAACCCTCAGCAATACCACAACACTGGAAAGAAAAGATTCCCACTCCCCAAAGCCAAACCACACCCTAACATCTAAACACCAAAGCAACACCTTCAGTCCAGAACAACTGAAAACCCAGCTCGAACAAAGAATCACTCCAGCAGAAACAGAAATAAGACTCAGAAATGAACCGACGAAGACGAAGACTGAAGTTCAGAAGTCCGAGAACAAACACCAAAAATTCGGCATCAAAGTCTTCCCTACCGATCTCCAAGTAAGTCCCAAGTCTTCTGAAACATCCCAGAACGACAACAACGTCAACATTGAGAAGCATGAGATCCAAATTGGTGTGGATGAAGTAGACTGCGAGACAGGAAGGAAAACTGAAGAATTCTTGCAGCCTTTGGAACATTTCAACAGGAACGACACTTTGTACGGATCTGGTTTGAAGAGGGACGAAAATGGAATTCCTCAAGAGATCCCCAGTCATATGCTGAACGCTGCTGTGGCCGCCAGAAGGAACAGGAAGAGTCAAGGGGAAATACTGGTCAGTGAAGAAGACGCAAAGGTGCTTAGGAAGATCAAAGCTAAAGCCCCTTCTCCTCCGAATGACAGAAGCAGAAAATCGGAGGAAAGCTTGGACCTCCAAGAGGTTCACATAGAGGTCGAAGTGCCAGTATACAACCACCAAGACTCTGAGAACTCAATCCAGAGGACCAATGAATCATCCATCACTAACAGCATGAAGATTGATCCAGATTCAGACGAAGAAACTGACAACCACTCTTCAGTGAACACAATAGAGCTAAACTCGAGTGATATAACGATCCATCAAGGTGAAAATGAGGAAAAACAAAGCAGGAAAACTGCCAGTACAGGCGATTTGACAAAGATTCACAAGACAAGGAAGTCTAGCAACGGGACACTGGAGAGAGCACAAAGTTTGGACATTACAGATTCAGGAATGCCGAACCTTCAAAACAAAAAGAAGAGTAAAGACATCTTCGATGTTGAGTCAGAAGAAGAACTGCTGGGTAAATTAAACTTAGAGCCTAGATTGTCTCTTATTTTGGACGGTTTGAGCACTTTTCAAAGAAATCGACTGAAGAAATCAACGGAATGGGGCAATTTGGAAGATGCTATTCTCAGAGCGAACCAAGAAGACAGTTCTCCAGATCAAAGCATCCCAGAAAACTCAACTTTCTTGACGGAAAAAAGTCTGGAACTTAACGCAGTGGTCAACAAAATCAATGAAATAAAAAAGGAATTCCAAGAGATAGAATATACAGAAATGAAAGAATCGAACGAAGATTTAGAACATATTCCTCACCGTGACTCAGTGGGGTTGTACAAAACCCAAACGAAGAATCAAATATGGCCGACAGAAACGGAAACATCCATAAAGATACAACCGATCACGCCTATAAGGATAAGACAGAAATCTATCGAGAAAAACACTACGATCGACCAAGAACACAAAATGAACATCCAGAACGAAATATGGCCCAGAGAACTCGAAGAAGAAAAAGACCAGAAGCCAAGTGAAAAGAATAAGACGGAAATAACTTCTTCCATTTATAAAATAGAGACGTACGAAGCAAAACCAGATGAAGCCTACAGGAATCCAATAACAGTTACCACAAACACAAATTTGGTTGAGGAGGAGTCGGAAAAAATTGAGATGGACTCTTTGAATTCAGTTTCGAAGACAGTCTTTTGGGATACGAACGAGGATCAATTGACCAAATCGATGAATGGAGATCCAATAACAGAAATAGTCAATTCTATTGGTGTTGATATGATCATTTCGGAAACGCCACCAGAAGCTATAACAGAACTGGAAACGATAGAAAAGTTGAATGGGGAAGAAATAACAACAGTTAAAGTGAATTCAAACGTAGAAACTGAAGAAACAACACCAAATAAAATATTAAACAAAATAAAAACGCATAAAAGACAACAGATACCGAACGAAGAAAATAAAGTACTTCCACCTGGATTGAACGACTATAACCATGAAGAAATTATTGTTGGGCAAAATGAAGAAACTTCCATCGTCGAAAATGACGCAGAGACCTCTAAATTCTCAACTTCGGCCGGCAACAGTTACTTAGAATTCGATAGAAACTCAGAAACCGGCGAACTTTGTACAGCCCTGAACAACACCGACGAGTCCAAAACTTTCACGGATAAACCTCCAAAATATCTGAACGACACTGAAAGTTTCATCTTCAACGAGAAATACCTGGGTAACCAAGACGGTCCTTACAGTATTTTACCTGAAGATACCAACGTTTCGGACGATATCAAGGTCAGTCGTCACTCTTTCGGCAGCTTGGAAAGGCCCAAATCTGACGACGCGAAATCCATTGAATCCGTGAAATATTCCAGTAATGTCACCGTTAATAACGTGCATGCGGAAAACGGAACCTCCAGTACGCACAGTTTAGAGTTGCCGGTCAATGATACTTCTGGGGAAGTTGTGAGTGAGAGTGAGTTGTATACCACTGCTTTGAATCAGTCTTGGAAGGGTGAGAAAGAAGTTAGCAAGATCTCGATAAGCACTCCTGATCTGATCAAAAATGTTACAATCGCTGAAGCTATAAGCACGTTAAATGGTGATATGGATCAGATGAGGTTCCAGGACTTCCAAGAGAAAAGAGAGGAAGCATCTGTAGATTCACCAAGAGGAAAGGAAATTGTAGATGTGGGCCAGCAAAAGGCCAGTTTGGAAAACGCTACAAAACATTCCAGTTTGACTTACATAACAGAGATCCAAGTGACTCCATCCAATACCAACTCGAATATATCCGAGATTGAAATACTACCACCAAAAGAAACGATGTCCCAGTACTCCAAAAGCTTGGAATACGCCAGAAACTACGAAATTCTAAACTTGCAAGCGATAAAAGAACCTAAAACAGAACCAGCGAAAAACTTTGAAATTAAAAATTCAGATTCAACAAAAGGATCAAACAGTGTTTCCGAGCATACCAAAAACTTTGAAATAAAAAACATAGACGCAAAAAAAGAAACAGATAAATCAAATAAAATCGACGCTGAGAAAGAGTTACATAAAATTCAAGAGATAGCTCAAGAACAATTAAAAAAACTTCCAGAAATGAGATTCAGCACTTCCAGTTACGAAAGCCCGGAAAGAAACGTAGAAAAAAGGCAGTCGCAAGTGGAGCTCTTAAAATCAAACTTCGAGAAATCCCCACCTAAAACACCCAAGAACGATTTAACAAAATCGCGTATCCCAATATCTACCACCATGAAGACACCACCAACTACTCCTGACCATGGTTTGAACACAGACGAGAAAGAATTGTTTGATTCTTTATCATCCCAAGTGCATTCAACACCAATGGTGAATGCACCCAAATATCAAAAACAGGCGAATAAGAAGAATGTAACGGTAACATCAATAAGGACCAATTCTAGAATACCGTCCGGTCTACCTGTAGTCAGTGGGATTCGACCACCGGTACCACCAAAAAGACAAGATTTGGATGATTCGCTCAGTTCTACCAACAGCAGTATCAGTAGTTTTAAACAATGGGTGTTCAATCCGGTAAATTCGGTGACCAACATCTCTGGAAGTCAAGACAATAATTGAACTCTAAATTTACACAACTTATTATGAAGTTATTATTATCTCATTTTATAGTGCCGATATTTGTGTGAAAACTTGATTGTTGTTTGTCTATTATGTATTTTTTATGTGTGTATTATATTTCTATTTTATCGACTTTAACATGTCATGGAATATTTATTGATGACCAATAAATTATTATCAATATTTTATGTCAGTATACTTGTTAAGAAGTCATTCTTATCTGTATATAGTTGTATGTTATTATTTGAGAAAAAAATTAAATAAATTTTTATACTCCTTCGAAAGGTCCTATGTTTATGGAATATTTTTGCAACAAAATGTATGTGAGGTTGAATTTAAATAAAGATTTACCTGTTTCTTACTTTTTAACTGAGCCAGGGGGCTTGAGAATCTACTCACCTCATTTTCTCTTTCAAATAAAACTGAATCCTCTTCAAATAAAAACATTTTTATGTTATTTAATCTTAGATCTCTGTACACTTTTCCATGCGAAAAACGCTATAAACTTAGCAGTATGGTAAATTAAAAGAACTAAATGTGTTGAAATCAAACTTTAACAAGTCTCTTAAGTAGCAAGGATAATGAAACTCCTCCAAATTGTAACAAGATTATTTATTAATTTTTCTACAAATATGTTTTTGTATTCATAATGCATAAAAAAATTTAATACTTGACTAAAAACAATAGTGATTATGAACTAAATCACATAGTTTATGGAATATACAAGTGGTAAAATTATACATGTCCTATACAGGTTGCTCAAAGTAACAAAGCCTGTAAGACATTTGATAAGTTGAATTATTCCAAATATGAAAATTCAGATTTAATAGTTTGTCATAAGGTTCAATCTTCAGGAAGAATTTCGAGATTAGTGAGACTTCCTGGTATAATTTTCACTTACCTTCAACAGAAAAACTTCCATTGAATTTCAAATTTAAACCAAATATTCATGCAGACGACTGTCTATAATTTTTGGTACTCAGCATTTTCTTTCCGCACATGGCACAAATTCCTTTTTTGTAAGCACAGGATTGACAATAATGTGAACCTGCCTGATGAACTTTCTGTCGGCATATTCTAAAATAAACAAAAATCAAAATTTAGGAAAGATCTATCCGAAAAAATTATATTATGATTCAGTGTGATATAACAAACATTCAGAATGAAAAACTATTAGTCGAATTTATTCTTTCTTACCTGCATGTTTTGAAATTAGTACTGTATGGATTAAATCTGTTAACACTAGCAGTCAAGGCTTTATTTTCGTTTACTTTTCTTCCACCACCCTCTGTTGTATTTCGTGCCCCACTTTTCCATGGATCAGGTGTTATGACTTTGCCTAGCTTCTTTTCACACTTTTCGCAAACCATATTTGTGTGTTAGTTTGATAAACAAATCACTTTTGGAAAACCTCAACCAATTTCTTATTTTGACAACAAAAATAATTTCAGGTTATCTTAACATTCACAGAACAAAGACGTCCATAGAATCGCAGACCATAGAATAACAGAATCATAGAATAATATCTATTCCACATACAAAAACCTTTTCTATGGTTGGAAATAACAAGCCCTGAAATCGAGTCAGGCAACGCCGATTGAGTGTGAAGTGCTAGTATTTGGCCTATCTATTATATGTTCTGTGGATTTGACACTTAAGGTCACAGAACTGAATAATGTAGAACTTTTCTCTCCTTTTTGCGATCTAACCACAGAGGAATCTTATCGTTTGTTGACTTTTGAACTCAAAATTTGACACAATTTCGTATTTGGAATTTCCAGATATTGGTATTGTATATAATTCTATCAAATCTCACTTCGGAGAAACTCTTTACATTTCTTATCCATTGATTTTCATTGGTACAGACTAGCGACTAGCTCACATTCAGTCCAATTTCTTCCCTCTATTGAATTCCAGATATATCTGAATGTAAAAGAGCCTAAATGAGTGATTAGATTTAAACAAAATCTAAAACAGCATGAACCCTGACGAATCCCGACCTATCATCAAGGAGATTCTCTATGCTGGTACCAAAAATATAACGTTTAGAGAAGGAACTAAAGTTCATTTCCACTTTCAAACCAGAATATGCAATAAAGATAAAGTTTTATTAGATGACTCTAAGAAATTGGGACAAGGCAAAGCCGTAGAACTTCTAATTGGTAAAAAATTCAAATTAGAAGTATGGGAGTCAATGCTGAGAGGTATGGCCTTAAATGAGGTCAGTAAATTTACTGTACACAAATCTCTCGTGCTTGAATACCCCTTCGTGGCGAAAGTCTTGAGGGATGCACACAAACCCAAAGAAGAAAGAAATAACACTCACTGTTGTGCCATGACACTTCAGACAGAGGGTATCGGTTACAATGACCTGAATGATTTGATTAAACAACCTGAAAATTTGGAATTCATAATGGAGATAACTGAAGTCGAACAGCCAGAACAGTATGAAAAGGAAACATGGCAATTGACAGAGAACGAACTAGTAGACCTTGTCCCGAAGCTGAAAGAACAAGGCAACGCTCAATATAAACTGAAGAAATTCAAAGAAGCGTCTGAACTGTACGCTAAAGCAATTGGTGTTCTTGAACAGTTGATGGTCAAAGAAAAACCTTATGATGAAGACTGGAATAAATTGAACGAACAGAAGATGCCATTATTGTTGAACTATTCGCAGTGTCTTCTTAATGTTGGGGATTATTACGGTACAATTGAGCATTGTACGACTGTCTTAAATTCCAAAAAGGACAATGTGAAAGCACTTTTCAGAAGGGGGAAAGCTCATGTTGGTGCTTGGAACCCAGATAAGGCTAAGAGTGACTTCTTGAGGGTTGTTGAATTGGACCCGTCCATGGAAGGGGTGATTAACAAAGAATTAGCTAACTTGGAGCATCTGATGAAGATGAAGAATATGGCAGATAAGGAGAAAATGAAGAAATTATTTATGTAATTTTAACTGTTTTAAAATGTATAAGAAAATATTCGTATCATTGTGGAAAATGTTTCAATTTTCTTTGAGGTTTATTCAGTTTCTTAAAAAAAAAAGTTTTCGTTTGTGCTCTAGGAGGAGCTGGTTAAACTTATGTGTATGGGCAAAATTCGATCAGGGATTTAGATGGAGAATAATTTATTCACGCTCATGAATTTTGTTCAGATTCCGAATCATTTTTTTACAGCTGTCAAAATGTTTTTTTTGAATGCGAATCAAAGAACAAATCTATGACAGAAGAATTTTACCCTGTTACTCTTGCAGTGTTGCCTAATTGCCGCTAACTCATGGCAGAGACAATGCTCATGGCTTATTAAAAAATTAAGAACGTTCTGAAGAAAGAACGTCACTGATCCGTGTATCGATCTTCTCGTAATTTGATTTTAAAAATGCAATTAGTGCGGAAAAATTATCGTTAAATGTGGATTGATTCATAGATTGTTCATAATAAAGACAAACAGGAAGTTTTTGATAAAAATCAAGTGACCTTTCTGTTCGAACGCACGATAAACTCCAAAAGAAATTTACAAATTGGATTTCACTAAAATACTCCGAAATTCACTGGAATATCCTTATTTCTAAACCTCCAAGGTAAAAGAAAATATAAAGATCTATTCAAACAAATGTAGCACTTTGTTTATCCACCACATAACCTCAATATAAATTTTGACAGGTCGTTGGGTTCAGAAAATAATTTTTTATCATGCCGAAAGTTGCAGCTGGTTTTATTATTTTTAGAAGATTCACAGGCGCAGTAGAGTTTCTGCTGTTACAGGTTTCTTATGGAGAACATCATTGGACACCTCCAAAAGGTTCGCATGTCCTACTTATCTCTAAATGCTCTTATAAATTTACTTGAGATCTGGTAGGCTGGGTCGCAAGGCACAGCACACTGGACTTATTAGAGAAGCTTGTTGGACCCTGCTTTAATTTTCAAACTATTACTTACCTTGAATTGTTTTCATACTTTTGATACCGATAGAATTTTTTAAAAACACACTTCAGGTCATACGGATCCTGGAGAAACTGACCTGCAGGCAGCATACAGAGAAACCAATGAAGAGGCCGGATTTATAAGTTCCGACTTCAAAGTATTCGAAAATGAAAAATTCACCCTGAATTACAATGTTAAAGGAAAGCCAAAAATCGTCTATTATTGGTTGGCCGAGTTGACCAATAAAAACGCCAACGTTAAGCTATCCAACGAACATCAAGACTATAAATGGGTACCGCTGCAAGAGGCCTGTCGTTTAGCCAAATATGAAGACATGGTCGGTTTGCTCACCAAATGTCAAACATTGATAAATGAGAAATATGCTTAAACGAGAACAAAGTTTTTAAAGATATTTTATTAAAATATATGTATGTACATCAACCACAATAAAAATAATGGAATCACTTTTTGAATTTTTTATTCTTGTTTTTATTTGGTGGTGCATTGTTTCTCTTCCTCTTCTTTCCTTTCGACCAGTCGTTGTTCCTTTTCATTTCCCACATAATTTGTTTCGTATCTAAACGCAAAGATTGTTCATCAATGTAAAGAATTTTTGACAAGAAATTTCATTCCTAATGCAAAATTTGAGCCAAATTCCTCGCAATTAATATAAGATCTACGTGTTCTACCCAAAAATAGTTGAAATATTGTGTTTGTGAACTTACGTGATTGGTCTTTGTTGGAGAGTACATTTGAACTACCGGGTTTGCCCATAGAACTTCCCTCGTCTTCGAGCAACTCCGCGAATTCCTCCGCTGGTGCGAAGATCGATTCGCTCTTTTTCTTATTCTTCTTCGATTTCTTCTTTCCTCGGTCCTCCTCTTCTTCGTCGCTGAAGACTATTTCTTCGTCGTCGTCTTCTAGATCCTGCAACAAATCTACAAACGGAAAGCATAATTTCAAAAAATCTTTATCATTCTTAAATGCACATGTTTGAAATAAAAATATTATATATTTTACCTTCATCGCCTTCCTCCATCAGATCGTTGTCATCTTCGAAATCTGAAAAACAAGACATTCATTATGAAATAAAAAAATGATGATTTCGAATACTTTTCCCTCTATTTAAAATCAAATTCACTGACAAAATACCATTTCTGGTAATTAACCAAGTCTCTGTTTCGCCGTTATTTTTAATAAATTGTCAACAATACCTTCATCATCCATTAAATCTTCCTCATCTCCCTCTAATTCTTCATCGTCCCCACTATCATCATCATCATCTGAAAAAAATTCTTGATTCCATTTCAAAACGAAAAATATTACTGCACCAGCTAAGGATGTTTTTGGTACATAAAAAGAGGAATAAGGCCAATAAGGGAATTATTATTTGAGACACCCTACATATTCCATTATATAAACCTTATCACACGTAGAAGAATGTGACTTTTCCAATTCTGCAAGAAAAAATGGTGTTCCCATTTGAAAATTATCGATGCTATATATCTTTTTTTCTTCAACGCCCTGTATATTTCACCTTGAAATAAGTCCACCGTTCAGCTATACAGGAACCAAAGTAAAAATCATCAAAATACACTGCGCAAAAAAATTAACGCACATTCTGAAAATCTCAATTTAAATGAAAGTTAACTCTACATTGACTTTATAACTTATTTTTTATGTTCTCTCGGTAAGGTTTTGAACGAAACAAGACACGTTAAATGGAAGAAAAATTCAGGATTTCACCGAATATTATGTGAAAGAAGTGAAATGAACAATTTTCAAAATACTGAAATGCTGATAAGTCCCCCTCGATTTTGCGATGTTTTAATTTTTTTTCGTGAAAAACAAGTGATTTGGTATGATTTACTACTAGTTTCAATGCTGGCAAACAAGTAATTTTGCTGTTTTTCCAACGGGATTTGGAGTGAATAGGGGTGCTGGGTGGGTTTGATTTTTAGAAATTTTCTTCAAAAAATGACAATTTACGGAAATAATTAGTCTTGAATCGTCTTAAAAGATCAAAATTTGTCAAAAATGTCAAAGTAATTGACCTATTCTTTCAAGGACATGACCAAGAGAGGAATACGAAAAATGTACAATTTCATTGGCGCTGAATCAAAGAAGATATTCAATTTTCTCGAGGCTATAGTTTCTGAAAATTTCAAAAATAATTTGTTTTTTCGAAAGTCTCCGAAAGTATCCATTGATAAAAATATGTCGACCAGAAAGCATATTTTCATTAAATCAAGATGCGATTGCTCCAAAAACATACCTTGAAAGATGCTGACTGAAGTATCACATTTTCGGTATCCTCTTTTCTGTAAGTATTGTTTGTAACCGCAACTTGGAACACACACACACATTCAAATCTTCCATTGTTACACTCACACTTGAAGAACTTCTGACAAATTACTATTTTATAATCTAAGGAAAGATGAATGAATATCTCGAATGAATTTTCAACTTTCATCTCATGAATTATTTTTTTGAAATACCTAGTAACGATACCCTACGCTCGTGATTTGGACGGGGAAAATTTTGTTTGAATTAAATTCAATGAAAATTCAGCGTACGATGCTTGTTGCCACGTTCAATCAATGCATTTTTATTGCTCAAAAAAAAAATGAAACCGAAGGTTTTTATGTCATATAGGTATTCGATATCTCATAGGAATGGAGCAAATTTCATCCAGGCGTCGTTTTACGAATGAAACGTTGCTTTCTCGAGGTTAACATCATAATATCAGTTGAAAAACGATAAGGCCACCAAAATTTCAGGGGGAGGCCCCCTGAACCCCCCCTTGTGGGCGCCCATGCCCTCGTTTGAATAGAACGAAAAAAGTGCCGACGTCATCGGGGAACAAGGGGATAAATGTCTAAAGCCTAACCCAACCTGAACCTAACCTAACTGCTGAACGATAAGGCCACCAAAATCTCAGGGGGGGCACGCCCCCCCTGAACCCCTCCTTGTGGGTGCCCATGCCCTCGTTTGAATTGAACGAAATCAGTGCCGACGTCATCAAGGGGATAAATGTCTAAAGGCTCAGCTCTTGAAAATCCACCTGCCTTGTGTGGAAGTTCTATGTCTATCTTAGTATTTAAGACATTACTGAGATTTGGCAACACCGTCTGTTCGAGAAAAAAATCACCTTACGGTATTTTACACTGCCGACGCGATTCAAATAAACATAAAGTCTAAACGCAGGTGGAAATATTCACAATCTTTTTTATTTTTTTTCTCCGAAACTACTTGTTTGCCAATGCTGAAATTAAAACTGTAGGGTGTCTTCACCATATACAATCACGAGACAAAATATTTTAAAAATCGGAGAGGGGGACCTAAACTAGATATTGACCCTCCTCAGCCTTCTATTGAGGTTGTCCCAAACCTGCTCAATCGGATTGAGATCTGGACTTCTTGCTGGCCATTCCATTCGAGAGACTTCAACCTCTTCAAGGTACTCCTGAACGATGCGCGTACGATGGGGTCTGGCATTATCGTCCATAAAAATGAAATTTTCACCAATGCATAGGGCAAATGGCACTACATGCTCTTCAAGAATGGTCCTTATCCTTATCAGCATTCATAGCTCCATTATCAACGACCACTAGGTCTGTGCCAGCAGTCAAAGATATTCCACCCCATACCATAATCGATCCTCCCCCGAAACCAGTAGTATTCAGGAAATTGCACTGAGCATATCTTCCATGTGGACGTCTGTATACAAGGGAACGTCGATAACAATGGTAGAGGCAGAATCTAGACTCATCTGTGAAGAGAACTCTTTCCCAATCGGCCTCTTCCCTATGGATATGCCCTCTCGCAAAATCCAAAAGCGCCCTTCGATGGGCTGGGGTAAGAGCTGGGCCTCTTGCCGCGACACGAGGCCTTAAATCATATTCTCTGAGGCGATTTCTTATTGTCTGAGTGATAATTTGCACCTCATGAGTTTGCTCAAGCTGATTTTGAAGGAGGCGATCGGTTGTCTCAACGAAGAAACTCTCAAGTAACGTTCTTGAATGGCAGTTGTTACCCGTGGTCTGCCCTGTCCTGGTCTTCGGACATTCATACCTGTCTCCCTGAATCGCTGCAACATTCTGGACACACTTGTATGGGAAACTCCAAACCTTTCTGCAATTCTTGTGTATGTCCACCCTTCTTCTCGCAAAACTACCGCTTGGGCACATTCCTCTTGGGTCAAATTGCGTGTTTCGCGTTGCATAGCGATCGAGTGTAGAAAATCAAACGAAAGAAAAACTATTGATCACTAGAATTGATCGAGAACAACTGATTTTAGAATGGAGCCAATACCTTCAAAATCTGATAATATCATCTTTTTTTATTTCTGCTGGGAGAAAACATCTGTATTCAAGAAAAACGTTGAAAGTGGATAACATATGCATGCATAATTCAGATAAAAATAATTATCATTGAGAACACCTTCACTTGGAGAATAAATTTGAGATTTCCATAATGTGCGTTAATTTTTCTACGCAGTGTATTTTTCAGACTCCATGCAATTGTGCAATTATTTTTTAGTAACACCCTGTAGATTACAGCTAGCATATCCTGTCGTAGGTAGAAGAATGTGACGTTTTCAATGTTGCAATAAAAGATGGCGTTTGTCCATTTGAAAATAACAACGACGATTTTATATTTCTTCTTCGAACAACCTGTGTATTTCACTTTGAAATGAGATCATTTTGGAGCAATACAGAAATCGAAGTAAAATCATCAAAATAGGTTTATGAACAATAGAATTTCACAAATAAATTTTTTGAGACACCCTGTATATTTCACGATACATAACTACGTGATTTCCCAATGAAAAAAATGGAGGTTGTCAATGAATATTTGGAATCACCTGTATATTTCAATCAGATCGAGGACCAACTCGAAGACAATGCAAAAAAAAACATAAAAATCGGCACACAAACAAAAAATTTATGTCCGGACAAAAAAAAAAGGATAGAGAACCTAACATTTTTCAAGTAGGTTCAGAATTCACAAAAAGTAAATGACTAACAAAAGTATTCAGAAAATAAAACAAATTAAAGAGTGATCTAATAAAGATAGTAAAAAAATGAAAAATAACAAAAACATCAACGTACCTTCAATTTTGGATTGTTTCTTCTGTTTTTTCAACCTGTCTCCAATATCCTCCATAAAGTCCACGTCTTCTTTGTGCGGACCAGCCATTTTTTCAAGCATTTCCTCGAATTCATCGCTCGCAACCGAATCCACATCGCTACCATCGTCGTCGTCGTCCAAACTTTTACTGCTGTACTTCTTTTGTAAATACCTTGAAATCAATACCAAAAAAATCAAAAAAGTACTTGAAGTTAGGAGCTTTTGCTGTCTGGTCGTCAAATTCGTAGCCAGAGCGGTCACGCTAAATAATACCTCTCTTTTAGAGAGCTGAAAAATTTACTCACATGTACAAGAATTTTTCATCGACCGGAATATTATCCGCGTTTGTGTGAAGGTACTCCGAAGAAGTGACAGACAACGATTTCACCCCTTGGGCTTTGTAGGACTTTCTTTTGCCGAAAGTCGGATGGGATCCACTGTGGAGCGCGTCTACCTGCTTGGGATTCTTGAAAACGAACCTGTCTAGGAACCTTATCAACGTGAAGTCTTTCAACGGGTCCCCCTGATATTTTATCAGCTCCCCTGCAAACACCAACCAGAAAAAACATAACCTCAAAAGTCAAAACTGACAATAATCGCACTCACCGTCCAGAATATTCTCAGCGTACAGGGAAATGGTGGGATGAAAATGCTGTCTCAAATAATTCAATTCTAAAAACGCAGAATGCTCGGCGCCGGCAAAAAGGGGGTTCCTGGCCAAAACGTCGTAGTCGGTTACGTTTTTCTTCGTTTTCGCGCCCAATTTCTTATGTACCCAACCAGCAGATTTCTTAACATCCTTTTCCTCGGGTTCCGTTTTTATTTCCGGTTCTTCGCTCTCCACGATTTCGATCGATTCGTCCAGATCGATTTTGCGTGTTTCACTAGATGAAAGTTCTTTTTCGTCCTGAAAATCGCGAAACCATCTTACAGGTAGATTCGCATTCGAGAATCCAAGGAAAAACATTTTTGACAGCTGTCAAAGAATGACAACTGTCAAAAAATGACAGTTGTAAAAAATGACAACTGTCAAAAATGACAACTGTCAAAAATGACAGTTGTTAAAAATGACAACTGTCAAAAATGACAGTTGTTAAAAATGCCAACTGTCAAAAATGACAGTTGTCAAAAATGACAGTTGTCAAAAATCCTGAAAATCGCGAAACCATCTTACAGGTAGATTCGCATTGGAGAATCCAAGGAAAAACATTTTTGACAGCTGTCAAAGAATGACAACTGTCAAAAAA
Organism: Adalia decempunctata; assembly: GCA_951802165.1. NCBI lineage: Eukaryota > Metazoa > Arthropoda > Insecta > Coleoptera > Coccinellidae > Adalia > Adalia decempunctata. Next base: position 662,131 of record OX637695.1, on the reverse strand, counting down.
TGACAACTGTCAAAAATGACAGTTGTTAAAAATGACAACTGTCAAAAATGACAGTTGTTAAAAATGACAACTGTCAAAAATGACGGTTGTTAAAAATGCCAACTGTCAAAAATGACAGTTGTCAAAAATCCTGAAAATCGCGAAACCATCTTACAGGTAGATTCGCATTCGAGAATCCAAGGAAAAACATTTTTGACAGCTGTCAAAGAATGACAACTGTCAAAAAATGACAGTTGTAAAAAATGACAACTGTCAAAAATGACAGTTGTTAAAAATGGCAACTGTCAAAAATGGCAACTGTCAAAAATGGCAACTGTCAAAAATGACAGTTGTTAAAAATGGCAACTGTCAAAAATGACAGTTGTTAAAAATGACAGTTGTTAAAAATGACAACTGTCAAAAATGACAGCTATCAAACATAACAGCATGTTCATGTTTCCTTGGCGCGTAATAGAGAAGAGGATACTCACATCAGATAAAATTTCGTCTTTAACCTCAACTTCCGCTTCCATTTTAACGTCCTCGTATTTTTCTTCTCCGTCGTCATCGTCGTCGTCCAACGCGGAAGCAGTTTGTTTCTGGACGATGGAAAGTAGTCCCGTCTTTTTGTTTATGAGCTGGGAAATGAGATAGAGAATTCCGCAAGCGAAACTCGTATTCAAGTGGAGACACAACTGAAAAAAGAGATGTTGAAGAAAAAACTTTGGTTTAAGTCGGTTTGTGAAAATCCTACCTGTAGCAGCCTTTTCACGATCGCTTTCACTCGATTTATTTCTGTGTCTTTCAACAGAGATTTGTAAATTAAGTTTAGCAACATGGCTTGCTGACTCGTCGCTATTATTTTGGGATCGAGCAGTTTTCTGTACAAAGCTGAATAATACCTGGAAAAATATTTGAATTAATTGAAGTAGTCGTTAAAATTTAAGCCTAATGTAGTCCTCACCTATCTGCGACGTTATTTGTGAAATCTGATACTTGATGAAGCAGGCACAGAGCTTGCAAACTTACATTGAAATTTGCAAGATGGACGATCTTATAAATGGTGTTTAAATGTTCGGAAATAATTTTTTCTTCCAATTTAGCGTAAGGATAAGCCCTATTTACCCCCATCAAAAGAGCAGACATCATTCTACTGTCAATATCGCCCTACAAAAAAAAATGATTACGTAGGATTACATTCAAATATCCAGGGAAAAATCTCTCAAGACCTTCTGAAAAAAAAAATATATTTTCGACAAAAATTCAAGAAATGTCCAGTTCCAGATATACAGGGTGGCCATTTGAAAACTAAACAGACGAGATTACAGACGAAATAAATTTTTTCGATAGAAATGCTCGGACAGGTCGATTTCCGTTTCGAGGGGGACAACTTAAGATGTAGGTTACGGACGCATAGAGCTTCAACCCTTGCTGCTACATCCCCCACCCCCAATTTTTGAATAGGGAAGATGGGGTGAGTGATACCTCATTTGAAAGGTATTTTTATACTGATTTCAGCACAGTAATTGTTTTTTCATTTTATGCATTAGTTCTCGAAATCTTCTTAACTAAGTATTTGAAAATGAAGTGGTGTTTTCATGGCACTTGTAATGTTTTTTTGTGAAAAATCGACATCTTGATTAAAGATTTCTATGTCAGTGGATTGGAGGAAGGAAGCCACAGTCATGGTTGTTTTGAAGCTCAAAATGTCGATTTTTCACAAAAAAACACTACAAGTGCCATGAAAACATCACTTCATTTTCAAATACTTAGTTAAGAATATTTCGAGAACTAATGCATAAAATGAAAAAACAATTACTGTGCTGAAATCAGTATAAAAATACCTTTCAAATGAGGTATCACTCACCCCATCTTCCCTATTCAAAAATTGGGGGGGGGGGTTGTAGCAGCAAGGGTTGAAGCGCTATGCGTCCGTAAGTCCGTAACCTACATCTTAAGTTGTCCCCCTCGAAACAGAAATCGACCTGTCCGAGCATTTCTATCGAAAAAATTTATTTCGTCTGTAATCTCGTCTGTTTCGTTTTCAAATGGCCACCCTGTATTACAGAAGTTATGCAAAAATTGGACATTCCCCTTCAACTTCCAAGTTACTCAGCCTAAGATTTTGGGGAAAATTCTCAAAAAAAAAATCGTGAGGAATTATCTTCCACACTTTCTTTTTTTTGTTTTGATCTTTTTTTATTTATATATTTATTTGTGTTGTTTTGTGTTGGTCAAATTTTATTTGTAGATTTTGTTTGTTGTTTTATCTTTGTTTTCATTTCTCTTTCTGTTCAATTAAGTTTTCTTGTTGTTTATTATGTTTACTGGTGTGGTTGATCATTCATTCAATCAATTGTTTGAAAATACTGCAAAACTGGAATCGCAAAAATAAAAGTAACCAACTTTCACCCCAATTTTCGATCCTAAACATCATGCAAAATAAATGGAGAAAAACGATATTTAACATTTATGGACTTCTATATGAAGAAAATGAAAAAAACCTTTTTTTTATTCAAACACTTACCTTTTTGACACAAGCCTTGAAGAACCCGAAATAAACATTTATCAACCTCCTGGCCACTTCCTCCTCTTCGTGGCTCAGATAAAATTGAGACAAATAGCACAAACTGTAGTATTGCGCTTTTGTAGAAATATTCGGTCGGAAAATAAGTTTCTCCACTTCGTTCAATATTACACCCTGCATGTTTGAATGATTCCTTATCAACTGTCCCAGACAGTATATGGCTTTCGATGCCACCTTATGTGATGGATCACCCAGTTTATTTACCAGAAAAGACAACAATTTCTGAAAGAAAAATGATACTGGAACATTTCAAACAAAAATAAACTGCAATAGAATAAGTGTTGAAAGAATTAGAATAAAATAACAAAGAATACAAAAGAACAGACATTATAATAAAAAAAATGCAATTTAAAGATTGGGAAACAAAAATTCCTAGCAAGAATGATTAAGATTCTAAAATAAAAATAATAAGATAATTTCTTACCTTCTCTTGTTCTGGATTCCCGGCCAACAATTTAAACAAAGCACCGATTGATTTCTCTTTATTGTTATCCACAGAATCATGTGCAGCTGTATTCAAAGCATCTATGAAGGTGTTATAAAGTTCTTTCAATTGATCTTCAAAGTACCACAAACTCAATATTTTCCTTCTTGATATTGCATTGCCAGAAGAAAGATCATTCAACAATGACAAAGGTTTCTGATGAAATGCCTGTAGTTTTCTGTCTGGCAACAGTAAATCTTCCAGAAAAAGATCTGTTAGCGCGTCTAGAAATGTTGAAAATGCTCTTATATTCAATACCAGAAAAATTGGAGAATCATGACGTATTTACAAAATCAAAGTATTATTTCTCACCCATAACCCCAATGCACTCCTTTTTCTTTGCAACCTTGACCATTCCTACAAAACTCCTCAGTAATTCTAAATTATGAACTGGATCGTTCTGAATCATCACAGTATGAGAAGCGATTTTATCAGAAACTGTTCCTTTGGTCATTACTGCTTTCATCCACTTATAATTGGAATTAGATTTTGCATTTTCTGGAAACACACAACTTTTTTATTCACAAATCTTGAAACTACTTGCTCATGCTGTCATCGCATGAGAACGTAAACTTGCATAAAGATGTACTTACTTATATTGTAATTTGCAGTTTCAGAATCGAGACACTTCTTCGCTTCTTCTTTCAATTCGATTATTTGTTGTTCAGTTGCTCGGGGAAATTTCTCTGGCACTGTGGGAGCCTACAAATAAAAGATGTTTTAGATTTTCGATTAGGTTTGGATATCACTGTTTTACCTTTTCGAACCATTTTTGTGTTTCTTCGACATAATCTTCGAAGTCATCACTTCCTGTATGTCTTTTTTGATTTCGGGGTTTATTTTTCATTTTCATTTTGTAATCAAATAACACAATACGAAACACGAGATCTATAAACTTTTTAAACACCTTGAAATTTCGAAAATAAATAGTGAGGTTATTTCTTCATTTAGAGGTTATATTAGTTCTATGGTCAAGAAATCTTCTTCTCCAGCAAAAAGAACTGAATTTGACATATCATAATCAGAGAATTCGATTTGTCAATTCAATTGTCATAATTGAGGACGTTTCAAATTTTTCATTAATTTGATTGGCCAGCGTTTGTTGAGGGAGTAAAAAACAATAAAAACAGTAAACGTAAAGACTTTTCTCCATGCCATGTCATTCTTTCAATAAGCATTTCTTGTAATGAAAAACTACTGAATTTGAATGGAAATGTAAAATTGCATTTGGAAAAACTGAAATTGTTAAAAAACTCATCGCCAAGGAAACGCCGGCTTATAAAAGTGATATCTTCTCATCATCGTTCAACATGGCGAATAATGTGATATTTTCTCTAATATTTGTTTTCGGTTTTTGCACAATTTTGAGTCATGTAGTGGGCCAGAAGTCGGTCAAAGTAGTAGAATTAAATGAGGATAACTGGACTGAAATGCTTAAAAACGAATGGATGGTTGAATTGTGAGTTAATTCCATCACAATTACCTATAATAGTCTCTAGGTTCTCTCAATGATATAATCTTTAAATGCAACAAATTTCGATGAATAAATCTGTTTTTGCAGCTATGCTCCTTGGTGCCCTGCTTGCAAGGCATTGGAGGAAAAGTGGAGGCATTTTGCAGCCCAATCTCCAGGGTTGGGTATTAAAGTAGGAAAAGTAGATGTTATTACAAGTCCTGGCCTTAGTGGACGTTTTATGGTCACTGCCCTCCCAACTATTTACCAGTGAGTGTATAATAATGCATATTTATAATTGAATATTTTAAAAATTAAGAAATAATCCATCTTGAAAATGGTGCATAGCTTTTTCGAGTTATATCTCCAAAATCACAAGAATTTAACAGTTAGACAAAGGCACAAATGGAGTAAATGCATTTTCAGCGTGTTGAATGGAGAATTCAGACAATACAAAGGTTCGAGGGATGTTGAATCCTTCATGACCTTTATCGAGGAAAGAAAATGGCAGCAAGTAGAACCAGTTCCCTCGTGGAAATCTCCAAACTCCGTTCAAATGACCGTGGTGTCCTCATTCTTCAAATTATCCCAAAACTTGCGAGTATGTGCCTGCTGACTAGAATTATGTGTATCTTGATTTTCAGTCTATATTACTTTTTTTACAGGATCTCCACAATAAAATGACGGAAGACTTTGGGCTTCCGACCTGGGGGTCGTATTTGATATTCGCTATCGCGACAATCTTGATGGGGGCCGTTCTTGGACTGGTAACAAAATTAGTGATGAAATTTGTTTCCATAAATTCTGATGTGATTTTTTTAGGTTCTTGTTTGTATTCTTGATCTCATTTATCCCCCTAAACAAATGGGGGGTCAATCTATCGTGAGTACAAAGAATGAGAAAGCGAAGGATTCCGATGATGAATTGGTGAGTTTTTTTTATGAAAAAAAGGGAATTTGAAAAATCTTTCTGTTTTGTTGTTTATCATGGTCGTCAATGATAATTTTTCTCGTTAGGCTGATGAGGACATAAGGGACGATCTGGTAGACGATGCCAGTCAATCCGATGGGGAGAAACGTTCAGACTCTGATTCCGATCAGAATTACAAACCGCACAGCCCGAATAAGTTTAAAAAGAGAAAACCTAGAAGGGCCGATTAGAATATTTTGTTAATGCACAAATGGACAATAATATGTTGTTCAACGCGACAGTTTCTGAAGTTGATAGTGATTTTATATTTGTTCGTTTAATTTTTCTGTAAGATCGATATAATAAATAATTTATTAACCATTTCTTATTCAAACTAATTACGATTAATTCTATTATCAATAGGTTCCGTTTACCATAAAGTTGTGCAATATTACACCTCTATTCTGTTTTTGAATTCTTTTTATTCAGTTTTATACTACCTGGAATAATTTTTTGATAATAATATTTTTTTTTCATGATTATGATAGTCTTTTGAAGGAAAATTCGTTTACCATGGGCCTTTGCTTGATTTATCATTTTTCAAATTTCATTGTTGATATTTAGATCATTATTGCTCACAAAGTAGGTTTTGAAAATGTTACCAAGTCCAAATCGTGGATATAAACGTCACAGCTACCTTGACTTCTTTCTGTTTTTTCTTTGTTTACTTCATTTTCAGCAAGCAAATTTTGTATTTATAAGTTCAAGTAAGTAATTATTATGCATAAACTATTATTTAAACTTCCCATCCAGTATAGTCGTCAATTTTAATTTTATTGATAATTTATTGATTAATTTGAATTTTTTATTGGGATATAGTAATTTATATTCCTTTGCTTTCCAAAATTCGAAAAAGATTTATTCATTTAATTGTTCATTCCAAATGGTTGTGTATAAACAATAGGCTTAACTGTAAATTTTGTATATTTGAGTATTTTCCATATTTTCAATAAATTTCATAAAAATACTTTTTCTTTTTTATTAATTGAAGTGTTTTAATCAAAAAAACTTCGATGACCATTCTCCTGATTGTCCCAATTTGGAAAAATGTATTTTCTTATCCCTATTCAGATTCCTAAGAGTGATATAGGGTGTTGAAGTTTACAAGATAATGAAAGTGAAAAAAAAATTGGGAGACAAGCTTTTTATTCAAAAGCACTAAGAAGGGGTAAATTTTGTATGCTGCTGGATTTTCTGTGAACGATATATTCAAAAGAGAGATGCATGGAAACCTTGATGTAACTGAATCGTGATCAAAAATTGCAGATCAAATCGGCACACTTGATCGTAGTATTTGTTCTAGTTCCGGAATAATCCGCAATATTACACGATCATGGCGCTATCGGTATTCTCTGTGTGAAATAGGTTATGTTATGTCACAGACCAGTTATGTTTTCAGATGACAGAAGTCTTTAGTACTTGTCAAAAATTCCATCGAAACCATAGACTTTCTATGGTCTTACACTGCGCAAAAAAATTAACGCACATTATGGAAATCTCAAATTTATTCTACAACTGAAGGTGTTCTCAATGATAATTAATTTTATCAGAATTATGCATGCATATGTTTTCCACTTTCAACGTTTTTCTTCAATACAGATGTTTTCTGCCAGCAGGAATAAAAAAAGATGATATTATCAGATTTTGAATGTATTGGCTCCATTCTAAAATCAGTTGTTCTCGATCAATTCTAGTGATCAATAGTTTTTCTTTCGTTTGATTTTCTACACTCGATCGCTATGCAACGCGAAACACGCAATTTGACCCAAGAGGAATGTGCTCAAGCGGTAGTTTTGCGAGAAGAAGGGTGGACATACACAAGAATTGCAGAAAGGTTTGGAGTTTCCCATACAAGTGTGTCCAGAATGTTGTAGCGATTCAGGGAGACAGGTATGTATGTCCGAAGACCAGGACAGGGTAGACCACGGGTAACAACTGCCATTCAAGAACGCTACTTGAGAGTTTCTTCGTTGAGACCACGGTTTGCAACCGCTCGCCTCCTTCAAAATCAGCTTGAGCAAACTCATGAGGTGCAAATTAGCACTCAGGCAATAAGAAATCTCCTCAGAGAATATGATTTAAGGCCTCGTGTCGCGGCAAGAGGCCCAGCTCTTACCCCAGCCCATCGAAGGGCGCGTTTGGATTTTGCGAGAGAGCATATCCATTGGGAAGAGGCCAATTGGGAAAGGGTTCTCTTCACAGATGAGTCTAGATTCTCCCTCTACCATGTGATCGACGTTCCCTTGTATACAGACGTCCACATGAAAGATATGCTCAGTGCAATTTCCTGAATACCACTGGTTTCGGGGGAGGATCGATTATGGTATGGGGTGGAATATCTTTGACTGCTCGCACAGACCTAGTGGTCGTTGATAATGGAGCTATGAATGCTGATAAGTATATAAGGAACATTCTTGAAGAGCATGTAGTGCCATTTGCCCCATACATTGGTGAACATTTCATTTTTATGGACGATAATGCCAGACCCCATCGTGCGCGCATCGTTCAGGTGTATCATAATTGGACTAGTAGAGATCTAGTTTCCGAAGCACACCACCAGGTGGCACCACCACAGGAGTACAATACATTACCGGTTTCTGGCTTATTGGCCGTCATCAGATGCATGTAGCCTTATCCTGAGATGAATGCCAACTGAAACGGCAGAACTTATATTGCTCCCTAGCAAGAACTATTGAGTACAGTTTTGTACAGTAGTTCCACCTAGGGGGCAAATGTCTACGCTTCATCCCGGAGGTTACCTCAAAAACTAGATCTCTACGTACATTCATTTTTCCCATTTGGAGTTTTGCAAGTACTTATATGAAGTCTCATGCACTTACCGAGGGAAGTCGAATACGCCCGATTCATACGGTTAAGGAGCCCGCAATTAATAAACATGAAAAAGGAGGATCATGTCCCTAAGTTGGAACAAACTAGAATAAATATCATAATTGGACTAGTGGAGATCTAGTTTCCGAAGCACACCACCAGGTGGCACCACCACAGGAAGACAATACATTACCGGTTTCTGGCTTATTGGCCATCGAATTCAAATCATTTGGTATTTTTCTTCTGTCTAAAAACCTATCCTGTAAATTTCTAGTTTTTTTGATGCTCTGTTAATATTGTGTTTGTGGACGGACCGAATTGATTTTTGACAGTTACAGACATTTGTCCAAATTGATATCTCTCTTGTCCATAGGAATAAGATTGCCAAAACCATAAAAGTAGCCAAGAATTCCAAATATTCACTTCATCAATCACCAGGGAATATAAAACTCGATCAGAGGTGAAAATTGGATAAGATGTTTAGCAATGTCAGCAATTTCTGGGGCAAAGGTTTGATTTTGTAAAGAACCGGCGATAGATGATGAACTCCAGATGATATTATTTCCAAAAGGCGGAATATACAGAGTCATTAATCCACCTACAAGGTTGATACCGACCAATCCTGGCAGACTATAATCAATTCACGATGTGTAACGAAATTTATCATCCAATTAAATTCGTTCAGAATGCCAGAAAGGTCAAGTAAATATCCAAATTTGATTCCAAAGATGGCGCATTTTGGGAATGAAGAATTTTTTTGGAAATTCAAAGAATTTACCATTCAATCTTATACGAAATCATCAGAAAAGAATCTAGAATGTTAAGGCTGTATTGTTGAAAATTCTTTTAAAGCAGAAAATGGCTTGTTTTCGTGGAAAAATATTCAATTCAAATACTTACTTGATTTGCACACGATGAAAGAAATCCACATATACACGTACAAATATCTACCACAGAAAAAATTACATATAAAACTAATAAAAATATAAAGTGCTGGACACCAAACACATTCAGGAATTGATAGCTCAAAAGAAAAACCAGCTGTATATTAAAATTCGCTCAACCTGTATATTATTCTCTCCAAGAGCAAACTCTTTCACTCCTATACTCTTCGGATACCAAGAGTAATTTTTTTTTCGATCATTTGAAATTTAAACGATTCCAACAAGAATTTCCAAATGAGTTCATTTGTGGTGACATGGAATAATAGACTTATTCTCTTTGGAAAAATGCCATTTCAAACCTCTTTGGATATTTTCTCTTTCAAGTTCAACAAGTTTAAAAATCAAGTATATCACATTTTCCCCCTAAATGAAAACTAAAAGAAAAATTTGCAGAAATCATTCCTCAGCCAGGTCACTTGAAAAATACGAGACATTTAAATACCTTTTTGCACAACTCGAAAATGTAGTAGTACTACGAAACCTGTGTCATAGTTAAACCTCAGAGGAACTAACTTCATTTACAAAGTTAACAAAGAGTAAACGTATTGGCAACGTCTCTCAGAATAAAGGAAAATTTGTTGTGGGAATAGGACAATTTAGAATATGTCAGATTATTCAATACATATATTTGGCGACGTTTCGCAAATTCACATTTGCTTCCTCAGGCCTCAATACGTTAAAGGTGACAATATCCGACTATATAAAATAAACATATAAATATACGAGTTAAAATATAAAATCAAGGAATGAATAATGTACATCAGATCTCAATACGTTGAAAAACCTCTCAGAATTATTCGACTTTCACGAGTGCCAACCTGCGTCAGTTTAAAGTAAAAGTGAATGGACTATAAATGAAATACCACAACACGTTTTCATTAACGTTATTGAAAATTTCGTCAAATATCCCAGCAAAGCCTTGGCGGCCATTTTTAAGATATTTTGTTTCATACACAATTCCCAAAAGTATATTTTCGAAATCAATACATATTTCAATACTTTGCTACAGAAAACCATGTCTTATTCTCTTATTCTACACCGAAATCTTTCGCTCTTATTCAAACACCTTCTACATTTTTTTTTTTCGAAACATCTAGAAGGACATTATGTAAGACGACGTTGTTCGAACTAATGACTTTCAAAATTAATCTCTAGAAGTGACCTGGCTGATACAATGCACCCACATAGTGACCTCCAGGTCATCAGAAAACACTTATCAGCGCTTAATTTGTGTTTTAATTATTTGATTATTTTTTTCCACTAAATGGTTCAAAAACACAAAATAAGATAGCAAAAACACGGCTTCTCAGATTTTTCTCCCTTTATCTTTCTTAATGAAGGGTTTTCCAATAAGAGGTGTTATTTTGAATAGCCCGCTATTTCGGTAGATGTCACTTTTGAAGATGTCGCTTTTGAAGATGTCACTTTTGAAGATGTCGCTTTTGAAGATGTCACTTTTGAAGATGTCACTTTTGAAGATGTCACTTTTGAAGATGTCACTTTTGGAGATGTCACTTTTGACATTTGACAAGTAGAAACTACGCCATTAATAAAAATGGAACGGTACACGCCTCAACAACGCACTGAATTTATTAAAATTTACTATAAAAATGATGAAAATTTGCCAGAGACGGTTCGTAAAACTCGAACATTTTTGGTGAAAAAAATTGAGCTTTTGGGACAAGTTAGGGATGTGAAGATTAAAACCCGTGCACGTCGCTCAAGAATAGCCGAGAATATTGCTGCTGTAGCCGAAAGTGTTGAAGAATGCCCAGGTTTGTCCAATCCTCCTCGTTCATTGGAATTGAGCATTTCACAAACGTATTTTGCTTAAATAATTGGGTTGTAAGGTTTATAAAGTTCAGTTAACACAAGAACTCAAGCCGGCAGATCTTAAACAACTTGTCTTTGCTGATTGGGTCCTTGAAATGCATGAAAATCATCATTGCCATCCCGGTGGCTTCATCAACAAGTAAAATTGTGGCATCTGGGGCTCGGAAAACCCAAGAGTTATTGTTGAAAAGCCTCTCTATCCTCAACGTGTGACTGTTTGGTGCGGTTTATGGTCCGGCGGGGGGGGTCATTGGACCTTACTTTTTCGAGAATGAGGCTGAGGCACCAGTTATGGTGAATGGCTTGCGCTATCGAGAGGTGATTAATGATTTTTTATGGTATTGATCTTGACCTCGTTTACTTTCAACAAGACGGTGCTACGTGTCTCACAAGCAACGAAACGATTGATATTTTACTTGAGAAATGGACCGTGTTATCTCCCGAAGAGGTGATCACAATTGGCCACAGATATCTTGGGATTTAACACCTTGCGAGTTCTTCCTTTGGGGCCATTTGAAAGAGAAGGTCTACGTTAAGAGCTCAGCGTCGATTCAAGACCTCAAAGATGGAATTCGTGAGTCCATCGAGGACATAGTGCAGTCTCTTTGCGATTTGGTTATCGGAAAATTTCATGAAAAGGATATTGTCTTGTAGTATTTTCCATTATTAAGGGGAAGTATCACCTTTTGAATCGTGGTGAATCTCCTTTCAAAAAGTGGTCTCTTTATTTCACGAGTAACTACCCTAATTCACGACGTAGAGACTTGATTTTTTTTTAAATTGAAGTTGAAGAACGTCCCGAGGGCAAGTAGTTTTCTTTTTTTCGATTTAGTTAGTTTTTCAATTAAAAGAACCAGGGTAATCGTTAGATCTATGCAATATTTGGGTTATTGAATATGTTTTCCGTTTTTCATGAGTACAAGCTATATTTTTGAACTAATCATCATGAAAATTTTTGTAGTTCATAGAAGATTAAATTGCCGAGGGCAAATAGTTGCGATTTTTTCCAAAAATTGATGAATAACCGTCGAAAAAAAACCATTAAGTGTAGTTTCCAAAACGCTGAAGTTCAACCTGTTTTTTTTTAATTGAAAAACTAATTAAATCGAAAAAAGAAAACTACTTGCCCTCGGGACGTTCTTCAACTTCAATTTAAAAAAAAAATCAAGTCTCTACGTCGTGAATTAGGGTAGTTACTCGTGAAATAAAGAGACCACTTTTTTAATGGAGATTAACCACGATTCAAAAGATGATACTTCCCGGCATACCTTCATCTTTTTAGTGAAATAAACTTACGATCTTCCGGATCTTCTATCTAAAAAAATAGCTTTTTTATTTGAATGTCAAATATCACCTCGTATTGATGAATACCGAGTTAGTTTTCATTTTGTTTACAATAAAATCTAACTTTCCGAGATTTTCAAAACTAATTATAGGCCAGGAACTCTGGTACTCTTAGGGTCACTTCTTGTATCTTTGTAAAATCAACCGGTATTTCAGAACTACAGAATTTCGAAATGTCACTGATAAGTGAGCAATAGTTGACCTGAAGTCCCCCTCATCAATCCCGAATTTATCCTGGAAACGAAAACACCAACCCAGACAGTATTTTTCGAAATTCTCCGAGACACGTGGTGCAATCCATCACTCCGTATCAGAATCCACAGCCTCCCACATGATCGGCATATTCGTCCTGTTGCATTTTACTATCTCGAGTCTGAGGAATTCTGATCAATTTTTAAATTCGATAAGTGAAATTTTATTTTTACATCGCCGTCTATCCGAAATGCATTCCGGTTGGCAACTTTGGCATCATGGATCAACAATACGAATATTACTCATCTCCGAACTATTCCGCTTATCGCAGACGTGAAAAAATATTCGGACCGAATTTAAACGTACTTGTGTGAAATTCCCATTGGTTGTTTATCGCAATAAAGATGTCTGTTTCCCATCCGAACAACATTCATTTTCCGCTAATAGGGCCGTTAATGAGGGACAATAATAAATAATATGGATCCTCGACGTAAAAACGGAGATCAACTAGCGATAAACTATTCCGCTTCTCAATAAATATTTACCTAACTTGGAATGTATCAATATCGACCTTATTTTCAGTTATGGCCTATTTGGTTTCCGAATCAACACAACTACACGTGTTCAATGTTACACATTGTATCTTAATCGGTAATGGATGATTTTGCTTTCACAAGAAAATACTCCATGAGTTTCCATGAATAACCCAGCAAATCAGTAATTGTCGCAACTCCTTTTTTTAATATCTTGTATTTTTTGAGAGCTTGAAGACCTCCCCTTGAAAATACGAGGATATATTGAAAAATTCTTAGCCTACCATAGAACCAAACAAAATTTCAATGTCAAAATATTTTATAACTCAACATATTCTCCTCTCAATTGAATACATTTATCACAGCGAACCTGCAACGTCTCTAGACCTTTCAAAAAAAATGTTTCTTCTTGCTCTGCAAACCAGTCCTCCACAGCTTTTATTACCTCCCCGTTGGAAGAAAATTTACGACCTTTTAAACTTTTTCTCAGTTGAGGAAAGAGATGATAGTTGGACGGAGCAAAATCTGGTGAATAAGGGGGGTGTTCTAGTAATTCTAACCCTAAATCACGAATTTTTTGCATGGCAACATGAGATTTGTGTACTGAGGCGTTGTCCTGTAAAAACAAAATAACTTTGGATAGCTTTCCGCGTCTTTTCCGTTTAATTTTTTCCCGAAGAGTGGTCAGTAATGTCGAATAGTAATCTCCAATTATTGTTCTACCCTTATCCAAAAAATCAATCATGATTACTCCATGGCAATCCTAAAAAACTGAAGCAAGAACTTTTCCAGCAGATTTTTGGACACGAAACTTCTTAGGTCTTGGAGAACCAGAGTGTCGCCATTCCATCGATTGTTGCTTTGTTTCTGGATCGTAGAAATGTACCCAAGTCTCATCCATAGTAACAATTCGGTTTAAGAAGTCTACATCGTTTTCAAATCAAGCACAGATCGAACGCGATGCTTCTGCCCTTGTACGCTTTTGGTCAACATTCAAACATTTGGGGATCCATTTTGCAGAAATTTTTCTCATGTCCAAATCGACGTGAACTATATGATGAACGCTTTCATATGAAATCTTCAGTGCTTCAGATATTCGTTTTAGCCCAATTCGACGGTCTGATAAAATCATGTCATGAACTGCATGGATATTTTCGGATACTGACACAGAAACTGGCCTTCCCGATCGGTCATCATCTTCAATGGAAAATTTACCTCTTTCGAAGCTTGCAGTCCAATTTTTCACGGTCGCATACGAAGGACATTGATCACCAAGGGTATTAAGCATATCTTCGTAAATCTGCTTACCTCTTAACCCTTTTAAATAGGCCGCGTGAAGTTGGCGAAAAAATGTCGGCACAAATTCTGAAATAATCCCCAATATTTAGTGCCCAATTTGTGCCCATTTGTGCCGTATGAATCAATTTCAGCACCATTATGGTTTTCGAGATATTCGGGTTTGAAGTTTTTGGTGCTAGCTTCACACTTGGCACCAACATTTTTCGATTTCGAAAAACTTTTAATGCCAATATTTAGTGCCCAATTTGTGCCCATTTGTGCCGTTTAATTGACCTCATTATCACTTGTAGTTTTTAAGTTATTTCAGTTTGAATATCTTGGTGCCAGCTTCACACTTAGCACCAACATAATCCAACTTTGAAAAAAACTTTATGCCAATATTTTGTGCCCAATTTGTGCCCATTTGTGCCGTATAAATGACATTTCTACCATTTGTAGTTTTTGAGATATTGCCTGTTGTTTTTTAGCCGGCGTGAAGTTGGCACCAACATATTCCAACTTTAAACAAATTTTGATGCCAATATTTTGTGCCCAATTTGTGCCCATTTGTGCCGTATAAATGACATTTCTACCATTCGTAGTTTTTGAGATATTGACTGTTGTTTTTCAGCCGGCGTGAAGTTGGCACCAACATATTCCAACTTTGAAAAAAATTTTCCGCCACTATTTAGTGCTGAATTTGTGTCAATTTGTGCCGTCGAAATGGCTTCGATATCTTGGATAGTTTTCGAGTTATGGACAATATTGTGTTTTATTAACGGCGCC
This sequence comes from Adalia decempunctata, assembly GCA_951802165.1. NCBI lineage: Eukaryota > Metazoa > Arthropoda > Insecta > Coleoptera > Coccinellidae > Adalia > Adalia decempunctata. The sequence goes on along the minus strand of OX637695.1, from coordinate 646,920 downwards.
ATCTATGGGAAAAAGCAAGTATTGTTTCGCTTCATAATAGGTCAAATATGTCGGCCTCACATATGTGAATTCTGTTACATAATAACTTCCCATGAACTTATAAATAGACCTCTGATTATTATTATTATTAAGCAAACAATTCCTTGCGTTAATCGTACAATCTATCCTTTGCGATGGTAAAAATATGTTGAATCGGGAAAATTGTTGAGTAATATTATTTGTAAATAATATTATATTTCGATATGGAATTCCAAATTCAATAAATACAAGTAGAAATATATTCCTTATTACAATTACTTGTATGGATTCACTTTCCTGCATAAGCAGATAGCGTGTGGCGGCAAACATCAAACGGGGCGATCTAACACCTGCTTGCCTAATTGAAACGGCTGCATCGTGAGCGTAAATTTTTTATTAAAAGGACGTTCCGACATGGCATCTACGGCACATTCGGCGATTTCTCTGATCTGACATTTACTGGTGAATTTAATTCACTTTGGTAATTTACGGTCCCAGACTCCCAGATAAACTTACCCAGGTTAAAGATGGAATATTGAACCGGGTTGAAAATCAGTTTTTTTTTAAACTGTGACACAAATTTTAGTTTAAAGTCCCGAAGCACCCCAGGAATTATTGCATCACTAAGGTTATTCTTCGTGATATACTTGAACTAATACAAAGTTCGTAACAGTAGGTAATAGAAAGAATAGAAAAAAAAAATGAAATTTTTATTACACTTCATATCTTTACATCATCACTATGTACAATTAATAAATAAATACTTATAACAAACAAACATCATCAACAATTTTGGATAAAAAGGCTTTATGCTATATTCAAATTGTATATAGAAGCAGATGAGGGTTCACGGAAACATCATTCCTAACAACTCTATATTCCTTCAATAAGTCATTGAATTCCTCCCACTTTCCATCATTTCTTCTACAGTATGCAGTGTAATGACCTATCCCGGTACTTACAGCTGGGGAAATAAAATTGGCTACTCCTCTGAGCATATAGGACTTATTTTCAATGCTCAGAACTAATTGAATTTCATTGAGGATAATCAGTTTTCGCACATCACAATCAGTTATCAAATAATCGGTGAATGTTTTGACTGTTTTCAATTCGTTGGAGCATTTAGAGCATTTTGATTGCGATGGAGGAACTAAGTCGATGCATTCTTGCAATCTTTGAAAACCTTATTTTTTCAGACGTTCTACAAAGACTGCTACAAAAATAATTTTCTTATTTTCACGTTGTGGAAACATTTTTCACAACTAGATTTTTCGATTACGCAAGGAGCTTCATTCAATCCATACAAGTAATTGTAATAAGGAATATATTTCTACTTGTATTTATTGAATTCGAAATTCCATATCGAAATATAATATTATTTACAAATAATATTACTCAACAATTTTCCCGATTCAACATATTTTTACCATCGAAAAGGATAGATTGTTCGATTAACGCAAGGAATTGTTTGCTTAATAATAATAATAATCAGAGGTCTATTTATAAGTTCATGGGAAGTTATTATGTAACAGAATTCACATATGTGAGGCCGACATATTTGACCTATTATGAAGCGAAACAATACTTGCTTTTTCCCATAGATGGCGCCGTTAATAAAACACAATATTGTCCATAACTTGAAAACTATAAAAGATATCGAAGCCATTTCGACGGCACAAATTGACACAAATTCAGCACTAAATAGTGGCGGAAAATTTTTTTCAAAGTTGGAATATGTTGGTGCCAACTTCACGCCGGCTGAAAAACAACAGTCAATATCTCAAAAACTACGAATGGTAGAAATGTCATTTATACGGCACAAATGGGCACAAATTGGGCACAAAATATTGGCATCAAAATTTGTTTAAAGTTGGAATATGTTGGTGCCAACTTCACGCCGGCTAAAAAACAACAGTCAATATCTCAAAAACTACAAATGGTAGAAATGTCATTTATACGGCACAAATGGGCACAAATTGGGCACAAAATATTGGCATAAAGTTTTTTTCAAAGTTGGATTATGTTGGTGCTAAGTGTGAAGCTGGCACCAAGATATTCAAACTGAAATAACTTAAAAACTACAAGTGATAATGAGGTCAATTAAACGGCACAAATGGGCACAAATTAGGCACTAAATATTGGCATTAAAAGTTTTTCGAAATCGAAAAATGTTGGTGCCAAGTGTGAAGCTAGCACCAAAAACTTCAAACTCGAATATCTCGAAAACCATAATGGTGCTGAAATTGATTCATACAGCACAAATGGGCACAAATTGGGCACTAAATATTGGGGATTATTTCAGAATTTGTGCCGACATTTTTTCGCCAACTTCACGCGGCCTTTTAAATACAGGTACTTGATGAGGGCTCGATACTCCAATTTTTCGATTTTTACAATTTCGGTGAACATCTTTTTTTCTAATTTATTACGTAACTCTGTTTTACATTTTCGACGTCGAACTCTACACTGACACTTCTAATAAGTTATTGTTCGTTGATATGGTATCGCAATATTTTGTTTATGCATGGAACTGGTCTAGGCTAACTAGATATCAATACATCCTCGTATTAAGACAAAAATAGTGCAGGAATGATTTTTGCTTCCACTGACCAATCTTCATTATTATTTTCATGACGAAAATATAAACAAAACATAAGTTCTATTGTCCAATTCCAGCTCTAGTTTCCTAAGAAAACCCATGATACGAAGATATCAATGTAGGTGATGATATTTCAACAGATTATTCTCGATTTACAAAATGCCCCTGATCGGCCATTGGTGGAAAAACTAGAATATCAATTTCGAAAACTTTGTTATTGTGGAAGGACACAAACATCTAAATTTAGAAACTGGGGCGCTTTAGAGTTTTTTATCGAGTTATTAGTCGTCAAACTTGATAACGAATACATGTAAATGTATATTGAGATACTGCATGCAATAGCAAATATTTTTTCGGTACTTTTGAGTTCAATGTGCTGTGCCGAGCATTGACGGAAATCGCTTCCAGTTCCAACCATAGGAACTGAGTATTGGATGATATTTTTAGAGTGACAGAACAATTTTTTTTTTTTAAGATTTTATGACATTTATATAGTCATTTTCTTATTTAGCGCGTAAAGTTGTACTTTTCCGGATGAGAATGAGATACACATACCGCGAACGGTATGAGCACCATATTTGTCAATAAAAAATATATTTGGGGTGGATCTAACATTATTTTTGAATCTGAAAGTTGTACTTCCTATTCGAATCTTTAATAATAAAAATTTTTCCGACCGATAGCACCCATACCTCGGGTGGTGTGAGCTGGTGAATAGAACTCTAAAATGAAAAATCTAAAAATAAAAAGAGGAATATTTCATTACTTATGGGGGCTACATGGTTGATTTTGGTATCAAAATGTGGGTTTTTGAGGTCACTCCAATCAATAAAAGATATTTCAAAGCCCTTACTATCACCGTTTAGATTTTGACTTGTCAACTGGCATTTTTTCAAAAATCGGAAATTTCAAACCGTCATGACTTATTTCCCTTTCATCGCCGCCAATAGTTATTTATATTATGTCGATCAGCATAGCCTCAAGTATCTCTTTGCAGAAAGTGAGCGATTTTAAGAATCTCAAATTTCGGGTGAAAAATGACAAAGGAGTATGACCCCCTGAAAACACTATATTTGTCAATAAAAAATATATTTGGGTTGGATCTCACGTTATTATTGAATCTGGAAGTTGTACTTCCTATTCGAATCTTCAATAATAGCTACTTTGCGGACCCACAGCACCCTTATCTTGAGTGGTGTGAGCTCGTGAACAGAACTCGAAAATGAAAAATCGAAAAATAAAAAGTGGAATATTTCATTACCTATGGGGGCTACATGGGTGATTTTGGTATCAAAATGTAGGTTTTCGAGGTCGCTCCATTCAATTAAAGATATTTCAGAGCCCTAACTATCACCGTTTAGATTTGGACCTGGCAAACGGCATTTTTTTGAAAAATCGGAAATTTCAAACCGTCATAACTTCCGTCTCTCTCATCGCCGCCAATATTTATTTATATTATGTTGATCAGCATAGTCCCAAGTATCTCTGTGCAGAATATTAGCGATTTGAAAAATTTCAAATTTTGGGTGAAAAATGACAAAGGGGTATGACCCCCCAAAAACACCATATTTGTCAATAAAAATATATATGGGGAGAATCTAACGTTATTATTGAATCTGGAAGTTGTACTCCTTATTCGAATCTTCAATAATAGCAATTTTGCGGACCGACAGCACCCTTACCTTGAGTGGTGTGAGCTCGTGAACAGAACTCGAAAATGAAAAATCGAAAAATAAAAGTGGAATATTTCATTACCTATGATGGCTACGTGGATGATTTTGGTATCAAAATGTAGGTTTTCGAGGTCGCTCCATTCAATAAAAAACATTTCAAAGCCCTAACTATCACCGTTTAGATTTTGACCTGTCAAATGGCATTTTTTCAAAAATCGGAAATTTCAAAGTGTCACAACTTCCGTCTCTCTCATCGCCGCCAATATTTATTTATATTATGTTGATCAGCATAGTCCCAAGTATCTCTGTGCAGAATATGAGCGATTTGAAAAATTTCGAATTTTGGGTGAAAAATGACAAAGGGGTATGACCCCCCAAAAACACCATATTTGGTAATAAAAAATATATTTGGGGAGAATCTAACATTATTATTGAATCTGGAAGTTGTACTTCCTATTCGAATCTTCAATAATAGCAATTTTGCGGACCGACAGCAACCTTACCTTGAGCGGTGTGAGCTCGTGAACAGAACTCGAAAATGAAAAATCGAAAAATAAAAAGTGGAATATTTCATTGTCTATGGGGCCTACATGGGTGATTTTGGTATCAAAATGTAGGTTTTCGAGGTCGCTCCATTCAATAAAAAACATTTCAAAGCCCTAACTATCACCGTTTAGATTTTGACCTGTCAAATGGAATTTTTTCAAAAATCGGAAATTTCAAAGTGTCATAACATCCGTCTCTCTCATCGCCGCCAATATTTATTTGTATTATGTTGATCAGCATAGTTCCAAGTATCTCTGTGCAGAATATGAGCGATTTGAAAAGTTTCAAATTTTGGGTGAAAAATGACAAAGGGGTATGTCCCCCTAAAAACACCATATTTGTCAATAAAAAATATATTTGGGGAGGATCTAACGTTATTATTGAATCTGGAAGTTGTACTTCCTCTTCGAATCTTCAATAATAGCAATTTTGCGGACCGACAGCACCCTTACCTTGAGTGGTGTGAGCTCGTGAACAGAACTCGAAAATGAAAAATCGAAAAATAAAAAGTGGAATATTTCATTACCTATGGGGGCTACATGGGTGATTTTGATATCAAAATGTAGGTTTTCGAGGTCGCTGTGTCCAATAAAGATTATTCCAGAGACTTGCTAGCATAGTTTAGATCTTCACTTGTGGAACCGAATTTTTGTCAGAATTGGAAATTTCAAACTTCCTCTCATCGTATACACTCATAATTTGTAGTATTTGTACCTATATTGTTGATCAGCAAAGCTCAAATGCGGAATACAAATGAACGATGTCTGGCCTGAAATTCATTTTCAACAAAGTCAATCATATCCCTATACAATATACGAGGTCTGGCTATTAAATAACGAGACTGCGCGCGCAGAAGGCGTCCTAGAGGGGTAGGGTGGGAAACGAATGCAGCATTGGATAGCTGGAAGTGTCTACTATTCCAGTACGAAAACACGTTTTCGTCGCTGTAGTAGTATTTTTTGTGTAGAGGTTAGAAACGAACGTGTTTTTTTCTCGTGCCGATAACGATGTGTAACGAAAAACACGAGCAACGGATCAATGTGAAATTTCTCGTCAAATTAAAAACAACTCCGACTGAGTGCTATAAGTTGTTGAAAGAGGCCTATGGTGAGAATTCTCTATCTCGTGCGCGTGTTTTCGAATGGTATAAAAGGTTTTCTGAAGGCCGAGAGAGCACCGAAGATGACCAACGTCCAGGTCGACCTGTCTCTGTTTCAACTCCGCAAACAGTGACCAAAACAAATGAAATTGTGCGCGGAGATCGTCGTATGAGCATTCGGATGATTGCTGAGACTGTAAACGCCGATAAAGAAACTGTCAGAAAAATTTTACATGACGACTTGAACATGAAGAAAGTCTGTGCGAAGTTGGTCCCAAAAAATTTGACCCCTGACCAAAAGCTCGTCCGTCAACAGATTTGCTCAGATTTTCTTGAGAGGTTAGATGAAGAGCCTGAATTGATGGACAACATCATCACTTGCGATGAAACCTGGATATTCCAATACGATGTTGAAACTAAGCGGCAATCCATGCACTGGAAAACTCCTGCATCGCCGAGAATGAAAAAAGCAAGGATGTCGAAATCAAAATTTAAAGCCATGCTAATCGTTTTTTTCGACATTAACGGTATCGTGATGACTGAATGGGTTCCAGAGGGTCAAACTGTAAACCAAACTTACTATTTGAAAGTTTTGGCAACGCTGCGAGAGCGAGTTCGTAAGAAACGGCCGGAGTTGTGGAAAAGCAAATCGTGGATCTTGCACCAGGACAACGCACCTGCCCATAACGCGCTGTCTGTGAAGCGTTATTTAGTGCTCGAACACGCGCCGTACTCGCCTGATTTAGCACCCTGTGACTTTTTCCTATTTCCGAAGATCAAGTCTGCCTTAAAAGGAACCCGGTTCGAGTCGATGGAAGAGGTAAAGCGAAAATCGGCGGAGCTCCTAAATGCTCTTACAAAAGAAGAATTCCAGCATTGCTTTGACCAATGGAAAAAACGAATGGAACGGTGTGTGGCGAGGGAAGGGGAGTATATTGAAGGGGAGCATTCGATTGTAGAATAATTTTTAAAATAAAACTCTTTTTCATAAGCAGTCTCGTTATTTAATAGCCAGACCTCGTAGATGGTGACTACCTGAATCAGTGTTTTACTTGAAAGTGACTAGACGATTGCAGATTACTAGCCGTGATTCTCCTCAGTCTCGGACTCGAAAACCGTCTAACATCGTGCAGGAAGAAATTAACTAGACCAAATAAAATTTCGAGCCCAATCTATATCTCCAAGGTCCGTTTTCGTTTCCTAGAACGGTCTATAAATATGCGAGATTGCCGTTACGTTTTATCATTACTCATTTTTCATTATTGAAAACAAAATTCTTCCCGAGACGACATGTGGATATCCGAAAACATCCATCTACCACGTGATCCACGATTTTCTCTCCATCTTTTATTCTCGTGAAAGAATGTGCATGATATAATTATTAAATTTGCGTTGAAATCATAGGCAATAATAGGATTATTAGGATAAGGAGTCGTAATGATTTAACCGATATATTAGAGAAATTGATGGATCAGGAGGCAATCCTTGTGAAACTTATGAGACTAGTCAACTAGTGGTTAGGTAGCGATCGAAATACATCTTCTGGCAGGTAGGATACAAGGTGACAAGAAAAACTTCGAAAAATTTTTGCTGTGGTCTGGAACAAAAGTATTTTAGCGCAGCCATATACATAATTTTTATTCTCTTGGTTTCTCTACACTTTCCTGTACTAATATGTGAATTTTCAGTTTGATATAATTTCATTTCACAGAGTTTTAGAATGTCAAACAAACGTAGTGCGATTTTGGAGCTGTTTCGTCAGGGTAGGCGTCAATGCGAAATTGTTCGTTTGTTGAATGTGCCTCGACAAACCGTGCCCGATGCAATTCGTCGTTTCAAGGAGCTTGGCCATGATGATCGTCATCCAGGAAGTGGTAGAAAACGATTTGTCAATACACCTTGCAATCGCAACATCGTCAAGAAGCGAGTCAATCGAAATCCGAGGGTTTCCATGAGGAAAATAGCCTGTGAGACCGGTATCAACCGCGAATCAGTCCGTCAAATTGCCAAAAAGGAGCTCAACCTCAAGCCATACAAGCTCCAAAAAGTTCAACTCCTCACGGAGGAAAACAAGCGCGTGCGACTCCAAAGGTGCCGCCAACTCCTTCGTCTCGCCGCCGGTCAGCAATGGGAGCGAATTCTCTTCACAGACGAGAAGCTTTTCACCGTAGAACAACCACCAAAACGACAGAGTCTGGTCCGTAGAGGCTCCCGGTACATCGGCCATCGTCGAACACCCTCAAAATCTGCAATCCGCCATGGTCTGGGGCGTAATTTGCGGCAGTGGTAAAACTCCCTTAGTTTTCGTGGATCAAGGGGTCAAAATCAATCAAGAAGACTACCGCTAAGACATCCTCGAGGCCGTAGTACTTCCGTGGACCAAACAGCACTTCGGCGATACGCATTGGACCTTTCAACAGGACTCCTGCTCACAGAGCGAAAATGACGCAAGAATGGTGTAAGACCCATTTTCCTTGTTTCAACTCATCTGCAGAATGGCCGCCCTACTCACCGGATCTCAACTCAATGGACTACAGCGTGTGGTGGATTTTGGAGCACATGGCTTGTGCCAAAAAACACAAAAATTTGGAGTCGCTGAAGCAATCTCTGCGCCGGGAATGGAACCGATTAACGCCCGAGGAGCTGCGGCCCATTGCCGAAAATTTCAAGAAGCGTCTGAAGCTGTGTATCGCCGCCAAAGGTAGCCACTTCGAAACGGCTTGAATATATTATTAACAAATGTTCAAGCTATTATTATTTGTTGTTGATTTGTTCAATTTCTTCTGTTTAATAAAGTTAAAAGAAAAAGAGTTTGTCCGAGGTTTTTCTTGCCACACTGTATATAGTTCAAGCTAAGTCAACAGCTACCTACTTGACCACCCATTTTTTCAACGCTCAATGTCATTATGTCTCAAATGAGGACCCCAAGAGCATGATTTTAAACGAATGAAATACGCATTATTCACTCCTTAGAGATGAGCAATAATAAAAAGTGAATGAACCCGATGCAAAAGCGCGGTCTGATTTACGTCTGATTATTGTTTATTTATACTCGACGTTGTGTTCAATTATAAGTGATTCCCGGGAAAATGATGGAGCATGGCACATAACAATATTATTTTCTTATTTATTACTGAAGATTTATGTACTTAGCGTGACATTTTACCGATTTATATTAAAACTAGCTGGCCCGGCGAACTTTGTTCCGCCTAAATGTTACTTACAGTGGATTTCACAAATCGTAATCACCGGTGATCGGAGATCAACGGCTTGGTTCTCTGATTTTTGAACTGTCAAATGTTTCCATGTATATGAGCTATCACACAGAACAGATACACAAAAATAATATGTCAATCACTAATAATGGCAATTTTGGATTCAGTTATTTCCGCAAATATATTTATTACCCAAACACAAATTCAAAAACATTTTAAAAATTATGAGAAAAGATGAGAATGGACATCTCACGATTGGAACTCATCGCCAAAATCCGATTTACTTGACATTTCGATAAAAATTCACTGTGATATTCACCCGCTTCTGGATCTGTTAAGAGCCTCTCATGGTACTATAAGCCCTATGTAAATTACACAGTAATTGATGTCATATGTTCTTTTTTCGACCATTTCAAACAACGACGACCGAAATGCTGGAAAAAAGAACAGATGACATCAATCGATGGCCGCGAAAGCCTCAACAAATTCATCGCCATTTAATTGTGATAATGTCAAATATAGAACCTTCACGATTACGTTATTCGGAATGAATAAAACTATAAAAATAACTAATAATCATCAGTCATAATGTGTGAATAGCGCCATCTGAAGTGGTAAGAACGAAACTTTTCTCATATCTCAACGAAATCTAATCATTTTAGACATCTGTTGTACTCCTACGCTAAGACATGTTGGTTTTGCCCAACAGCGCAGAGTTGTAGGCAACTCAAATTACACACTATTACAGTGACTATAGAGGGAATATAGTCACTGTACACACTATTTGTTTATATCGCCATCTAACGCGGAGAATATCAAATGAAGTACAAACGAATAAGCGGTAGCGTAACTGTAACTGAAGCGACATCTCGTGGCCTTACTCAAAAGGAGGAAAAGCATTTCCTGTATAAGTAAAATTTTCATCGATTTTTTCAAAGTTTTATTGTATTTTATAATAACCAGACCGTAGACGAATCCATATATGAAGTTTCATAACAAACAGTCCATCCGATCTCGTGTTATAAATGGTGTAACCAACATCTTTCTTTTATATATATAGATGTTGTCTATAAAATATAATACTAACTGACAAAGAAACTGCAACACCCAGAAGGATTATTTTTGTTAAAACATAGAAAGTATAGCATCCTGGTCAGGAATTTTATACTGCAGATTTTCTCGTGGACATGTTGACGAACAATTTTGCGTGAAGAAACAAGTAAAGTTTCCTAAAAAATTCCTGGTTTGTCAGTCAATTTGCACTTGTGGGAAAAGGAGCAAATTTTTCGTTGGCCAAGGCTCTGTTGACTCGAGGAATGCTTGAAGAAGCGACTTTTGCCATTTTTACGTGAGCACGATGTGTCAACAATCTTTTGGCCAGATTTAGCTTCATGACACTACAGCAAGGCCACCAAGGAATGGTACGAAGCTAATGAGGTGGTTTTTGTTCCCAAAGAGGCCAATCCACCAAATTGCCCAGAAGTCAGGCCAATCGAAAGATATTGGGCCCTGGTAAAAAGAGAATTGAAGAAGACTAAGAAATCAACGAAAACATTAGCGGAATTCAAGCAAAAGTGGAAGACAGCATCCCAGAAAGTCACTGAGAACACTATAAGAAGCATGATGGGAAAAAATCCATGAATTTTGTAAAGAATAGTTTTGGCTTTTTTAATTTTGAAAACAGTTTTCATTAGAATTAGAAGATGATTCGAAAATGAGTTTGGTTTTCGAAATCGGTCCAGTGGTTCAAAAGTGGTTCGACTTTGGATCTCCTCGAACAGCTGGTTTGTTGTAAGATTTAAAAAATTAGCAAAAACGACTACAATATTTAGTAACAAAAATGTTTACATGAAACAACCTTCACGATTTTTTTCTTCAAATTTAAAACATTTACTTCTTCTGGATGTTGCAGTTTCTTTGTCAGTTAGTATAACTCTTCCATGGGCCGATCCTAGCAGGTGTGCAGCGCGTGCCCCGCACGCGGGCGGCCAAACTTAGGGGCGGCCGCAGGCCACCACATTTTTTATGTCGATTTGTAAAAAATATTATTTTAAACAAATCTTAAAGAGATTTTTTTTTAATTATTGATTATTACTTTCCAAATTTTGAATGAGACAAGAAAAAAAATTAAATGTTAAATTAAAGTTGCTAGTTACTATATTCTTTAATTTTGATTTTTCAAAGGAATTTCTCCGAAAATTTTATTTATTTTCATGAAATAATTATTAGAAATTATTGTTGAAAATGATTAATTTTCTTATTTTTCCGATTTCACATTAGCCATAAGAATTTTATTAACTCTGTTGCTTCAGGAGAAAGGAGTTTCAGTGAATTGAAAATATGTCACAGGAGACTCTCGAATTTGGCCATTATCTCTATTGAATCTGAAATATCGGAAAGAATTGATATAAGCGAAATAATTCATTTATTTGCTTCTCAAAAAGCTAGGAAAGTTATTTTATAGGTACCTGTTTATACGTATACATACTAGTCATTACAGACTGAATAAAAGACTGTTCCTAGTTCGTATTTATATTTTTTGTTATATATTAGTTTGTAAGTGTTTTTTCTTTTAGTATTCATTTTATGTTTCCTATTTTACATTTTTTATTGAATGTTTTTTGAATTGGTTGAAATGTCCTGTTTGTATTTATATTTTTTGTTACATATAGGTTTGTTTTTTTTAATATCAAGTTTATTTTCTTCATTGAATGTTTTTTCATTTCGTTAAAATTGATGAATAAAAGACTTTTAGTTCCTGTTTGTACACATAGTTTTTCGTGACATATAAGTTTGTTTTTTTTTTAGTATTCAGTTCGTTTTTCTTTCCTACATCACATATTTTTTTATTGAATATTTTTTATTTTGTTGAAATCGATGTATCATGCAGTGGCGGCTCGTGAACTTTTATCTTGGGTCGGCAGATATACAGGGTGTCCCAAGTTCGAGTGTCTATTAGACGTTTGTGGAGACCTGGACATATTTGAAATCTGAAAATTGGTATTATGATATTGTTCGAAATTCTCTACAGACCTAAGGTATTTTTGGATCCGGAGCACTTCCGGTTATGCAAGGAGTGAAAATAAATTTGTTCAAAAAATTTTTTTTTAATTTCTTCGTTTTGACATTAATGTATTGAGCATTGATGACTCAAACATATTATAAACGAAAAAAATGGGAAAAAAATCGAACAAATTTATTTTCACTCCTTGTATAATCGGAGTGCTCAGGCTTCAAAAATATTTTAAGTCTGTAGAGCGTAGAGAATTTCGAACAATATCATAATCCCAATTTTCAGATTTCGAATATGTCCAGTTCTCCAGAAACTTCTAATAGGCACTCGAACTTGGGACACCCTGTATATAATAAACAACTGAAGCCTGCAGCCGCATCCCAGTATCATCCCACAGTACAAACGAAAACAGTCGAGGTACCCCCGATCCAATTCTTCCTCGTGTTTACGAACCGAGGCATTTCCAGTACGGCATAATCTTATTTGCCGTACCTGAGCCTGCAATAAGAGTTTAACGGCTACTGTTCAGCATTTTTTTTCGGCTAAAAATTTCTGGAAATAGACGGAAATTCATATAAGTACTATCATATTTAGCATTCGCGTCTATAAAAGTAGTAAAAGTACGAAATACGACAAAAATTCGTTTTGAGCAACTTTTATCTCTTATAATTTGTGAGATTGAACGGAAACATCGCATTTTCGATTATGAAAAAGCATTAACTAAAAGGCGAATATAATATTTATCATTATCTGAAAAAAATTCCAACAGAAATCAGTCGTTTCGTCTCATTCTTATTCGCCTTCCATTGATCCAGTACGGCCAAGTACGGCATGCCGTACCTACTTTAACGTCGGTCCCGAAAGCGTTCGATGCTTGGCGCTCTCGTCTTCCCGCAGTTACACACATTTCAATTCTCGGACTGATTTGGGTTGACGAAACGTCGTGGCGTTGAGATTGGAAGGGCGTATTTTCAAGAAGTTGAAATATTTCAGTTATATAATTTTTAGAATTTTATTGGGAATACAATAATTATAATAAATTTGGTAATTTAACAGAAGAAAGAGTAATTTAAATTTTGGCTGAACACAAAATATATAGGGTCGGCAGTGCCGACCCTGCCGTCCCTGACGAGCCGCCACTGGTATCATGTATCTATAGTAGGTACATGATACAGCATCTAGTACACGAAAACAGTAGTATTGAAAATGTATATGCGTGTATGAAAATTGCAATTTCATTGTGTAAGATAACATAAAAATCTTTGCAGAAGATGTCGGAGGGCAGAGGGTTCATCGAAATATTTACGGAAAAAGTGGCGGGGTTATCCCCCCTTGAATCTTATACGTACAGTTTTTTCCTAACAATAAAAGGAGGTCCATCAAAGATTTTTTTCATATATGTCAAAAAAAGATATATATTTTTTTGTCTTTGGGGCGGCACATAAGGATTCTGCACGCGGGCGGCCAACACCCTAGGATCGGTCCTCTCTTCCTCTAAAGCTTCTGAATATCAGTGAAGTCATATGATCAAGAGTCACATTGAATTTGGAAGAGGATTCCAGAAATGTATTAGGGATGAAATTCGAAAAAAAACCAAAATCATATGCATTTTGGTTGTGGATTATACGAATGAATGTAATTTTTCATATAAGATTGTTGAACATCGTGATAATACGATCCAATTTATAATAATTCGACCCATTTCAGAAAGTGGGTCAAGACACGTTAAATTTCATGACACATTCCAAGATCCAAGGCTATCGAATTCGGAAATAGACTCAGGATAACGCTTGGGCAACCACCACGTGAACTACAGACAAGTAAATACGGAAGACGATACCATTAGAGATAAAGATCCAAGGAGACAAAACAACCGAAAAGTATCATCAAAGAGAAGCCTCCTCTAACGCGCGATAAAAACGACGCCGACCGGCGAAGCCGCGAGCGGAACCGGGACGGCAACCGGCATCGTCCAACCGAGCAGACCACTCGCCGTATCCACCTATGCTGGAAAAAACCGACCCGTCGATTTTTTCGCAGATTAAACGGTATGCCGAATATTTTGAGCACTTCCTTCTACAGGGAACGTGATCGAGAGGTTTATCGAGGAATTCGATGGACTTTGGGACCTGGCAGAAATTTAGTATAAATCCGAAGGATTTCCGAGCTTCGGTAGTAATTTTGATATCGTTTTCGAAATACGAACTTCGCCGCTATCCACGGCTGTTTCAGTGAATCTACGAACATTTTAACCTCGACAGAATGCCTTGTTTGATCAAGGTAAGTGACAACAACAGGTGTTTTGATAAGCGTTGTGATCAAGTGTCAATGAGTCATTTCGTAAAAGTGGAATTCCGAATAACTACACGCTGTAGATGGTACCCAGGCTTCGACCGCGTGGAAATTTTTCATCCACAAGTTCCACCACTGAAAAGCTGGAAATTATTTTTTATTCCCCAAGAATCAATTTGGATTTACGTGTTTAGAAGACCAGATCATTCATGTTTGCAATCAACTGGTTTCAACAGAGTCTTGCTCTATATTTCGTGCGTTTATACCTTTCAAATTTCAATTCATACATCAATCTTGAAAATTTATATGAGCGGAAAAAAGAGACTAACAATTTTACCCCCAAAAAGTTACTGATTTCACCAAAATCACATAGACTTTTTGAAAGCTTGTTCATAAGAATGATAGCCTTACAATTTTGTCCAAATGTCTGTAATTTTCGAATTCTGAGTCTACAGAATCCGTAGTCAAATTCATTTATGTCCGTTCGGATGAAAACACCATCATTTTCGAGAAGGAATACTAAAGTTCAGGGTTGGTTTGAAGCCCAAATTAGTTTCGCAAACTGGTAAAATTGTTTCGATTTATTTTCAGAATTTCTTCCAATATTTCGAAAACTACATTTTCGATCGTGATGAAATTTGGTATGAAGCTATACAAATGCTCGAAAATGTCAATTTTCATTTTGAATTACGCTAAGTTTCCTGTGTAATTGAAGAATTTGTCCTGCGCCCTCAACTAAGGGTGCGTGGTTTGTAGATTTTTTTAAATGGCAACCCTAACTTTTTGTGCCAGAAATGGATAGACCTTTTGTTGCTGAAGATAATTTGGAGGTCTTTCACCAACTCTTTTTTAGGCACTTACTAGCTGGCCTGGCGAACTTTGTTTAGCCTAAACGATACGCACGGTGGATTTCACAAATCGTAATCACCGGTGATCGGAGATCAACAGCTTTGTTCTCTGATTTCTAAACTGTCGAATCGAGTTGATTCTATATCGAGCTCCGATCACCGATGATTACTCTTTGTGTAACCCACCGTTGAAGTTTTATCAACTAATCATTGCTATTTTTTCGAGCAGGAGATAAATTAGGTAAAATATACAAAATCTTAGTAACATTGTTATTCGCACGAAAAGAATTCTCTTCATTTAAGCGGTATCTAATTATTGTTAAACATAAAATTTTTCTTTAAATGCTTTACAGTTTTCTCATTGCTATACCTAAATAAAAATATAAATCACGATCGAATTATATGGATGAGAAATAGTTCCAATGATTAATTACCTCTGATCACTGTAGAGACCATTTTAGTTCTGCCAATACAACGCTGAAAATTCGAATTGAAGTACTTTGTCTATGGTACTTTAATCTCACTTCACAGAATACAAATACGCTAAGACGTTTTCTTATTTTTCTTCTTGACTAAGACATTTTTGTTTTGGTCCACAGCACAGGCAATTCAAATTACACACTATTTGTTTACATCGCCATCTAACGGGAAGAATATCAAATAAAGTACCTAAGAATAAGCTGTAGCGTAACTGTAACTGTAGCAACACCTAGTGGCCTTAATCAAACAAAAGGAAAAGCATTTCCTGTATAAGTAAAATTTTCATCGATTTTTCAAAGTTTTATTGTATTTTATAATAACCAGACCGTAGACGAATCCATATATGAAGTTTCATAACAAACAGTCCATCCGATCTCGAGTTATAAATGGTGTAACCAACATCTTTCTTTAAATGTCAAAATTACAAATCTTACTGGAAAATCCTTCAGTAGCGAATGTATGGGAAAAAATTCCCAATATTTCTCATATAATGAACCCGGGATCATGGACGATTGCTTTGACAGCTGCTGTCACTTTTTTGACAGCTGTCAAAATTTGCTTTATCGAATGCTAGTCTAGCTATGAAGTTAATGAGCGCTCAAAAAATTCCTGACTTCACATCAGGGTTCTTTCCCAATTTCAAAAATTGAGATGAGCTGACAAAATTGAGCATTGTGACGAAAATAAATGACAGATGTCGCTCAAAGTCCTCGTGAGTATAGAGGACAGTCCTGCCAACTTAGCTACAAAAAGAATTTCGACAGTCTCCTTCGAATAATGGATGCAGATAGCTACGTAACAAGAAGCGATTCTCGTTCAATAATCGATTCAGAAATAGACATTTCTTGTTTGCAAATAGAGGAACTGAAATTACACATGCACAAGAAGAAAGAAAAAAGATTTTCGATAAGGATATCGATTCATTCCTCTGACCAACTGGATATGAATAGAAAGTCGACGAGAGTTAAATTATACACAATTGTGTGTACAAACACAGCGTTTACAATGAAATGAGTGTGTTTATTGATGATATAACTTTTGAAATATTCCAGATAATATCTTAATTGAACTTAATTAATTGTAAATCGAAGTGATAGGGGGAATAATTCAATTTTCAATCGGGTAATTTATTGAGTATTATCCCGATAAAATCGTACTAGACACATCTAATAAACAAGTTCGAAAGGCAAAGATCAGATGGAGGAGTATAATACTTTCGAGATAAAAATATTCCTTCGGAATTCTACTAAAATTGAAATTAGAAAATATCCGGAATATTGCATAATGTGGATAAATATCGAACATAATCGCTTTCAACAAGAATTCCTATTCTAGAAAAATTATGATTAACAAAAAAAATTAAAGACACAAAGTTTATAAAATATTTTATTCGTTTTTCATTAGTAAACGTCAGTTTCCAAAAACACAATATTAATCAAGAAAGTTTATTTTATCAAGTCACAAACTTGTAAAACTGACAGTTAACTTGCAAAATTTTTACAAGTTAGTAGTATTATTTACATTAGAAAATTTTGTTTTATCGTCATATATGTTGAAAATCATGGTACAAATGTTATTTCCAGTAACACAGATTTTTGATGATGAAAGAGTTGATACTGATGATGATGAACCATCTGTTGACTCAGAAACTGCTGAACTCGAGGACTGCAGAACATTCGTACTCTCCTTACTACCAAATAAATTGCTAGACATTTCGATTTTTTTGTTGACCGAATCATCGACATAACTCATCGCAATTTCGGTGCTCTTACACCCTCCTGCACGCTTCAGTGCTAAAATATCTCCACCCGAATCTGCAACCGTAGTGGTTCCAGTTCTGCGAAAAGAGTGGCCGGTGTATAACTCTGGGTCTTTAAAACCTAAATATTTCGCTATTTGCTTTGGGACATGCTGGCCAGCATTAAAGGAAATGCACTTTCCATGTCGGTATGTCAAAATAAAATCTTAGGCTTTCTGTTCCAGGAGGCCGAAGATTTACATATTTTCTGTATAACATGCAGGGCTTGAAGCTGCAGCCATCATCGGTTATGGTGAATCTTTTTGTTTTTAAATTTTTTGTTTGCCGCAATGTCACAATAACGTATTTTCCCATATCTTCTACATCATTCATGTTTAAGGAGAGAATTTCGTCACATCGACAACATCCAAAAATCCCAAATATTGTTAAAATTTTCGCCAGCAACCACTGGTCATCAGGAGCATGTAAAAGAAATTGTTCAGCCTCTTCTTTACTTAATACCTTGGCCTTTTTTGGCGTATAACGCTCATTTTTTCGTTTCGGAAACGCTATTACCTTTTGAAATCTGCAAATGACAACTAAACGTCATATTTTTCAATAAATTTTTTAAGGAAAACAAACCTGCGAACAGGGGCATTTTCTTTCATTTTCAAGCAGCTTTTCAGCATAGACCACTTTGCCTATAAAGTATTAGGGCTGAATCTAGCTGATAGTTGATTCAAGTAGTCCAACAAAACATCTTCAATTACCCCAATCACACTATTTTTGTTTTGCCACTTTTTGAAGTCGTCGTATTCTCGCTCGTACCTTGAAGCTGATTTTGTAGGTAATAAACTTGAAGCTACACTGCTGGCTGCCCCAATAATTTCTTTTGGTACATTCATTTTCGCTTTCGCCAAAACAAATGTAAAGAAAAATAAACAGACATGTTCATGGCAACGCTTCCATAGCTTACGAAATTTGCGACAAATTATTGAGATTTTTTTGGAATATATCTAACCTTTTTACAAATGAGAAACAAATAAAATATAAAACAATACACGCAAGGTAACGAGTTTTACTGGCTCAAGGAGGTAACTGACTCGCCTGCGGCTCGTCAGTTATATCCTCCATTCGCCAGTAAAAACCCTCTTACCTTGCTAGTAATGTTATATACTATTGAGTATGAGATCAAAATACGTTGACGAAATGAGCATTGCTACAAGAAAATATTGAATAATTGTTCTGTTTATGTATATAGCTCTCTCAAAAGTGATATATCTTGTTTCAGATTGGACTTATTGTCATTTTTCTTGTTTTTATGGCTATATACGAAGTGGTAGCAAGACCAGGTATACTTGAAGAATACTGGAATTCAGAAGACAGATGTAAAACTGGAGTGGTAAGTTTCAGAATTAAATTCAATCTCTTATGATCGAAGACACATTGAAATTCGATTGGGACCCAAAAATTTAATGATTCATTGAAAATTGCGTAATTGAAAAATGAGCAAAAATTTTCGAAGGATCCCCAACAAAATTTCAGCCTGAAGATATAATTTTCAACATTGGCATGGGGGAAATGAGTCTCAATTTGTTGTTGCATCAAGATAAAAACTCAATTTAATTGAATGTGATATGCTGTTCTCTATACCTTCACTTTTATCATCTTTTATTTTATTTTTTCTCTATTGTTATTGTTGCTTTTCCTTATAGATCTCGATATTTTTAGATTGTAAATTCGGTCTGAGTTGAAAACCTTTGCATATATGTAAAGTGAATATAAATAATTAATTTTCTTTGTGTATTTTCAGGATGAGGTAATAGAGACATGCCAGATATGCGCCAAACAAACGAAGTCTCCAATAGTGTATCCAATGTGCTGCACAAACGAAGAAGACGTCTACAATTGGTGCTCCAGGTTCATAAACTTTGGTCAACACTTATAGCCTTGAAAAATCAAGATTGCTACTTTAAAGCATGAATTCTTCAAACCATACTTATTTGTTACTGAAAGATTCAGGTATGGTTGCGAAGGAATTCTAAACAGGAGAATATTATTAGTTAATATTCTTAAATAGTGGAAGATTTTGTGGCAAAGTCGTGTATGTAATCTACGATTATATAGTGATGAATTCGTTTTTATTGTGCACACTGCACCTATTTATTTATTTAATTTTTTACTTTATATTCGATTAATTTAGTGTTATTAGTGCTTATCGAAAACCTAATTGCATGTATACTTTCTCAAATTCTTAGTTGTCTTCGTTTTTGCCTTATTTATGACTAACTTATAGCCTGCAATTGGGCTTTCGATAAAAATACTGCATCATCGGTTTGTGTATCAATGCAATTAGCCTTATTCAAATGTCGTATGTACTTTTTTCGTATATATCCTTAAAAATAATTAGGGTTCTAGGTATTAATAAGATTCATTGTGATATATTCAATTCATGATCAGATACATGAGAAATCTGTGAAAACTTATTCATAAAACTGAGAGCTGCTCAACATTCTTCTTTATTTGTTGTGATTTGATATGCAAACTTCTTTTGAATCCATACTGAAACTCTCTGTTTGTATTTGTGGCTGTGAGAGTAGAATGTTCTACCGAATTTTATGTATGTCTTCGTATTATTCCATATGGACAATTGTATAATATGATTGTGTGAAATTAAATTATTATACCGGATGGAAGACAATTCATTGAAATCCCCAGTTAGAGAAGTAGCGCCTTCAGGCAACCCAAACCACATGATAAGTCCACCAGTGTTAACCTCAAAACGTTTCTGACAGGTCGCTTATCAGCAATAAATACGAGGAAATATTTTTTTTTATTCATTTCATGAGTGAACCAGTGAATTTAGTAAAATAATAAAAAATCCTGAAGCAACACTGACGAAGAAAATTTTAATCAATCATATGATCACAACTTTTAGTATTGGGAGCCCACATAGATAGTATTAGAGAAGGAATATTTATTAGAGCACCGCAACCTGTAACTTTTTTACCTTTTTATATGATAAAAAATTAAAATATTCATGAGTTTCGCATCAAACATGAACTGAATACTGCTCATTTTAGTATATCTACGAAGAAATGTTGGCTTTAGTCTCTTATCTTCGGTTCTGTCAAGTCTTGATTGCTGCCGACCAAAATTCTCGTCGTTTCCTGGTAAAACACTTGATATACAGGGTGGCCATTTGAAAACGAAACAGACGAGATTACAGACGAAATAAATTTTTTCGATAGAAATGCTCGGACAGGTCGATTTCTGTTTCGAGGGGGACAACTTAAGATGTAGGTTACGGACGCATAGCGCTTCAACCCTTGCTACTACAACCCCCACCCCCAATTTTTGAATAGGGAAGATGGGGTGAGTGATACCTCATTTGAAAGGTATTTTTATACTGATTTCAGCACAGTAATTGTTTTTTCATTTTATGCATTAGTTCTCGAAATATTCTTAACTAAGTATTTGAAAATGAAGTGGTGTTTTCATGGCACTTGTAGTGTTTTTTTGTGAAAAATCGACAGTTTGAGCTTCAAAACAACCATGACTGTGGCTTCCTTCCTCCAATCCACTGACATAGAAATCTTTAATCAAGATGTCGATTTTTCACAAAAAAACACTACAAGTGCCATGAAAACACCACTTCATTTTCAAATACTTAGTTAAGAATATTTCGAGAACTAATGCATAAAATGAAAAAACAATTACTGTGCTGAAATTAGTACCTTTGAATTGAGGTATCACTCACCCCATCTTCCCTATTCAAAAATTGGGGGTGGGGGTTGTAGCAGCAAGGGTTGAAGCGCTATGCGTTCGTAACCTACATCTTAAGTTGTCCCTCTCGAAACAGAAATCGACCTGTCCGAGCATTTCTATCGAAAAAATTTATTTCGTCTGTAATCTCGTCTGTTTCGTTTTCAAATGGCCACCCTGTATAGAAAATACAGCAAGCTACAGACAGTGGGTGTTCGGAAATATTCAAGAAAATGCTCTTGATTTGAACACACATTCGCGGCATTTTTTCAATAAAAATGCACTTAATTTTGATAATTATCACTGGTTAAATATTCCTGAGAATGTCCCCATAAAACAATTCTCCAAGCATATAAACGTTTTTAATATCAACATGAAGAGATACTCTGTTCAAATATAAGACAGAGCAATAACAACATGTTTGGCGCAGCGGTAGGAGGGCCTTCGTAAGGTACTTTCCGTTCAGAGTCGAATCGAGGAGATTTCACACAATCGTTCAGTTTATTTATCCATGTCTCATCCAGCTAATAAATGTTCCTGCCTTGTTCTCTTAACGAGCGGATTTTCTTCAAATAATCTCTTCCCCACACAATTATTTCATCCCTCTCTATCAGTAGACTATCACGACCACGTTTTTTGAACTTGAATTCCATTTTTTTCAATAATTTATAGAACGTTGTTCTTTTGAAATTTGGCAAACTGTCGTCATCATTCACGACTTCTAGTACTTTAGAAATCGTTGGGATTTCATTCCGGAAAAAAAAAACAGTGAACAATTCTTCTGATAAGGTTCATATCGAAATCGTTAACCGAATCGATTATTTTTAACGACTGGGCTCTCCTCTTAGGTGGCGTCAATGTTTTATTCTCTTCATATTCTCTGAGAATTCTGAATACAGCTGAATCACTCACCCCTGAGGATTTTGGAACAATTCCTACTAAGTCTCTGTTCGATAATTAAGGATGTTCTTCCAATTCTTTTCGAGAAATGTTCAAAATTATCTTTCTCTTCAGCAGAGAAGGCTACCTTTTGGACCTTTTTCGTGGTGGTCCTCACATATCACCCTCAGATGCAGTATCCGTTTCCGAATTCGACATTGTTCTATAAACACTATATACACTTTGTCAAAAGATTTTCCAACACAATACACTTTTCACAACAAAATCATAAACACTTTGAACAGCTAGACCTTCACAGTAGCTCCAGGTATTTTAACTAGTCTTGTCAATTGAAAACTTCGATATTTATGCAAATCAAGATGGCTTCAACCCATTGAGGGAAAGGACCCAAATCTGGTGTTTCCCGGAATTACCTTGTCGGAATCTTGAGCAGCCGACAAAGAGTTTCGTACAAAATAATATAAAATTTTGGACCGAAACTAAATATATTTCGGATATTACAAGTAAATGACCATTATAAATTTGAACAGAGATCTTTTACGAGTCTTGTCAATTGAAAACTTCGATATTTATGCAAATCAAGATGGCTTTCACCCATTAAGGGAAAGGACCTAAATCTGGTGTTTCCTGGAATTACCTTGCCGCAATCTCGAGCATCCGAAAAAGAAATTATTTAGTAGATAATAATATAAAAACAATACTAAATAAAAAAATAGGGTACGTCGGATATAAAATGTTTATGACAGTTGGAAATCATAACAGAAATTTTGCACTGGAGTTTCTGAGGAAAAAAGTTCTAACGTGGGAATTGCTGACTCAAATTATTGAATCATTTCTATCCAGTACCATACACAGTAACACAGTCCGTTTTGAGTACGATCCTGGCAGTCTCTTAGGGCGTTAAAAGGGAGCGTGGTTATGACGGTTTGACCAATAGAAGCTTTATTGTGCGCAAACCAGACGATTTTGTTTGTTTACAGAGCTCCTTCTTATATTTGAACGGACTATAGATTCCCATTGCTTGACCACTAGAACTAACCTCAAAAAAAAATTGACAGGTCGTTCGACTGCCTTATGGCTATCGCGTTTACGATCAGGAGAACTGAATGGAAGTCGAACTATTGAATTATGTGTTAAGAATGTTGAAGGATTAAGAACAAACTGAAATAAAACACTGATATAACAAAATATGATTTCATCTATTAGAACTTATTTCACTTTTCAATTTTTCGTAATACAACAAATCTTCCGGTGTTAACGACGGCTTCACTGAACTGAGAGCGTGTTTGAAATCCTCGGTACGAATTATAACATCTTTTTCGGTCAAATTATTAGTGTCCTTCGAACCTACAAAGATACCCATATCATTTATTTAAACAGTATCTAAAATATTCTAAATCGTTAAAAACACGACGCCAAGAATCGTTTCCCCTTCACATCCAGAAAATTTTATGTTAAATACAACATAAATTTGGAAAAAAAATCATCACAGATTCATGAAAATCTACTCATCTTTTATATCCACAAATTTCAAGTTTGATTTTTCATAAACAGCACCTCAATTCAAAATTGTTTCGAAAAAATGTTTGTAATTGTTGGATGACACATGTGATGTCATTATTTATATAGAGTGTCTCCGTAATATCCACTTTTCAACCATTATAAATTTTTAGAATTTTTAGATAATGAAACTCAAAAAATTCTGAACTCACCCTTTTCGCATTCTTCAATGGTCCTTTTTGCAGCGTTCATCCAAGTATCAGAACAAATTCCATAAAAATCTGCACCAGATATGTTACCAGGACACATCTTCACAATATCTTCTAAACCCACATCTTCGGAGAGATTGAATCTGAAAGTAACTCCTTTGAAAAAACCATCAAAAATTACAGTAAGATGAATTACTTTCTGGTCAAAGCTTTCAGAACGGACAATCTCGACTCGAAATCTGTAGCCGGACCTACATAGAGAAGTTTGTCAAACCTCCCAGGTCTCAAGAGGGCTGGATCTATCAAATCCGGCCTGTTTGTTGCACCTGAATAAATAAACAAAAAAGGAAAGAAATTATATTATATGGAGAACAGTTATGAGTGAAAAAAAAATAAAGAAGATATAATTTTATACCGATGATAAAGACAGTGGCCTTTTTGTTAAGGCCGTCCATTTCGGCTAAAAGTTGGGATACGACCCTGTCCATAACCCCTCCTGAATCACCAGATACACCCCTGTTCGGAGCTAGAGAATCCAGCTCATCGAAAAAGATGATGCATGGAGATGCTGCTCTGGCCCGTTCGAACACTGTAAAAAACTTTTATTAATGAAAATACACTGCGCAAAAAAATTACCGCACATTCTGAAAATCTCAATTTTGATGAAAGTTAACTCTACATTGACTTTATAACTTATTTTTTATGTTCTCTCGGGAAGGTTTTGAACGAAACAAGACACATTAAATGGAAGAAAAATTCAGGATTTCGCCGAATCTTATGTGAAAGAAGAGAAATGAACAATTTTCAAAATACTGAAATGCTGATAAGTGATTTAATACTTGGTATTTCCACCCCTTGCGTTAATGACAGCTCGGCAACGACGGTTCATACTCAAAATGAGTGATCTAATCCTTCCCAGATTTCTCCGAGTTGGATTCCTAAGTCATTAAGAGTAGCTGGATGGTTTTCTGAATTTCTCAGCCTTCTATTGAGGTTGTCCCAAACCTGCTCAATCGGATTGAGATCTGGACTTCTTGCTGGCCATTCCATTCGAGAGACTTCAACCTCTTCAAGGTACTCCTGAACGATGCGCGCACGATGGGGTCTGGCATTATCGTCCATAAAAATGAAATTTTCACCAATGTATGGGGCAAATGACACTACATGCTCTTTAAGAATGTTCCTTATATACTTATCAGCATTCATAGCTCCATTATCAACGACCACTAGGTCTGTGCGAGCAGTCAAAGATATTCCACCCCATACCATAATCGATCCTCCCCCGAAACCAGTAGTATTCAGGAAATTGCACTCAGCATATCTTTTATGTGGACGTCTGTATATAAGGAAACGTCGATCACAATGGTAGAGGCAGAATCTAGACTCATCTGTGAAGAGAACTCTTTCCCAATCGGCCTCTTCCCAATGGATATGCTCTCTCGCAAAATCCAAACGCGCCCTTCGATGGGCTGGGGTAAGAGCTGGGCCTCTTGCCGCGACACGAGGCCTTAAATCATATTCTCTGAGGCGATTTCTTATTGTGTGAGTGCTAATTTGCACCTCATGAGTTTGCTCAAGCTGATTTTGAAGGAGGCGAGCGGTTGCAAACCGTTGTCTCAACGAAGAAACTCTCAAGTAACGTTCTTGAATGGCAGTTGTTACCCGTGGTCTACCCTGTCCTGATCTTCGGACATTCATACCTGTCTCCCTGAATCGCTGCAACATTCTGGACACACTTGTATGGGAAACTCCAAACCTTTCGGCAATTCTTGTGTATGTCCACCCTTCTTCTCGCAAAACTACCGCTTGGGCACATTCCTCTTGGGTCAAATTGCGTGTTTCGCGTTGCATAGCGATCGAGTGTAGAAAATCAAACGAAAGAAAAACTATTGATCACTAGAATTGATCGAGAACAACTGATTTTAGAATAGAGCCAATACATTCAAAATCTGATAATATCATCTTTTTTTATTCCTGCTGGGAGAAAACATCTGTACTGAAGAAAAACGTTGAAATTGGATAACATACGCATGCATGATTCTGATAAAAATAATTATCATTGAGAACACCTTCAGTTGTAGAATAAATTTGAGATTTTCATAATGTGCGTTAATTTTTTTGCGCAGTGTATATTTCATTAACACAACATTTTAAAAGTAATAAAAAAGCTAAAACTGAATAGTGAAACAGTCTTTACCCTCTCTTATATTCTCTTCAGATTGTCCTATATACATATTCAGCAATTCAGGTCCTTTGACAGATAAGAAACATAAATTGCATTCGGTGGCAACAGCTTTAGCGAGCAAAGTTTTGCCAGTTCCTGGTGGACCAAACAATAGTATACCTACAACAATAAGGGTGCAATGAACGAGAATATTCTGCCATGTGATCACTTGGCTCATAACCTGTCAGAATGATGAGAAAAATGCTAAGCAAAAGAGTAACGGTTTTTCAGAAATCTGGACTCTGAAATTGACTGGAGTCTTTTTATTTGCATCAGTGCATCAGTGTTTTCCTCTTCTATAATTATATTTCAGTAATTTTATTTTTTATTGAAAAAGTCAGATGACTATTACTTTAAGGTCGCCAGTCACAACGAGTAGGAAAACTAATCCGATAGAGGCACCACCGTGCATTTTATGGAATATCTCCATAGAACTTACATTCCCACTTTGAGAACTGAAATTTTGTGGGTAAACTCAGAAAGGATTGGAGTTCTTAAGGGGAAGTATCACCTTTTGAATCGTGGTAAATCTCCATTCAAAAAGTGGTCTCTTTATTTCACGAGTAACTACACCCTAATTTACGACGTAGAGACTTGATTATTTTCTTAAATTGAAGTTGAAGAACGTCCCGAGGGCATATAGTTTTCTTTTTTTCGATTTAATTAGTTTTTCAATTAAAAAAACCAGGGTAATCGTTAGATCTCTGCAATATTTGGGTTATTGAATATGTTGTAATGGAGTCCGATTTTCTGATCATGAAATCGGCCTTCATTTTAAATTGATTTTTATTTCAAATTCCTGCATTTCATTTCCGTTCAGAGAAGAAGATCGAATATGGTTCGTTCGATATTGTTTTACATGCAGAGAAAATAGTAAAAAGAGTCATAAGAACCACGTAGAATGTAGATAACGCCGTTTTTCTAGTTTATACGTACGATAAGCCAGATTCGAAGATGTTTTACCGGAGTACTTTTCTAGAAAAGTAGCATTTCTGCGCCTGCCGTTTCCGCCCCCCTCAGGGAGATTATAAAAGGCGATTTTCCCCTCATCTGTCATCCATTATTCACTTTTGCTCCGGCTTCAGTAGAGTACTTTTCTTTTGCGTTTCGAATTATCCTTTCCGATTTAAAAGTTTAGCGATTTCAGTAGTCAGCAATAGCCGACTTTCCGTCATTTGTTGCTAATAGTAATTTCTGATTTTTCTTTTCTTTACCGAGTGAGTATTAATGCACCGAAATCGTAAGTACCGATCCAATTCATTTCAGTCCTATTTTTCTGTATCTTCGTTGAGTCTATCAAAATAGCTGTTACGTCGAGATCCGTATTAAACCTTCCTTTACTCGTACAAGATTCCCTATAGCACGTTTAACCGAGTAAGTCGGTGCTCGATTAGAGTCTGTCCTTTATGGAGAGTAATCTCATAGTCAGACCGGAGGGCTCATGCAAACCAATGCTATAGACCGTGGAGTCGAATTCCGATTCGGTACCGATCCTTCGCGCCCCTAGTTCGGTGCGTCCTGTTTGACCATTTATATTTAACCTGGCCAAACCCGACCTTTCTAGACGTGAAACAAGCTAAGTAGACAATATAACTCTTTTGAGTTTCCGGACTGAAAGAATATCGGACAGAAAGTAAGCACTGTACATTTTTATATCCGTCCCACATTTTTCAACTGTCGATTTAAATTCTCCGTTTAATTCAAATCTCCCCCCCTTCTATTCTGGCTGACTCGTACCGTGAAATATTTCTTTTGAATGAATGCTCGCAGTCAGGCAAAACTGAACCATTTTTCTTTACCTGTGTATATTTGTTATATGTTGGGATTAATGCATATTTGATGTTTTCCTGATATTGGTGAATATTTGATATTTTCTTATTATTGCATATTTGATATTTTCTTGACATTATTGCATTTGTATCACTATTTCAACCGTTTGAATAAATTGTGTGAATTGCTCTATTTTCGATTTCTCGGTTATCGCTAACACCCTAGATACAACCGAACTCTGTCTCCGTCTAAGCAGCTATCCTGGCTGGTTTGCTATTCTATCTTATAAGCAAAAAGAATAGCTGGCGCTCGAGGTAAGGTTTCTACGAGAAAAAAAACCCCATTACAATTTTTTTCGTTTTTCATGAGTACAAGCTATATTTTTGAACTAATCATCATGAAAATGTTTGTAGTTTATAGAAGATTAAATTGTCGAGGGCAAATAGTTGCGATTTTTTCCAAAAAGTGATGAATAACCATCGAAAAAAAATCATTAAGTGTAGTTTCCAAAACGCTGAAGTTCAACCTGTTTTTTTAATTGAAAAACTAATTAAATCGAAAAAAAGAAAATTATTTGGCCTCGGGACGTTCTTCAACTTCAACTCTAATCCTTTCTGAGTTTACCCACAAAATTTCAGTTCTCAAAGTGAAACCACTTTCAAATGCAACTCGAAATAAAAACACACTACATTGAACGCCCACCTTAAACCTAATGAATTATGAACATTACTCACCAAACTTTGAAAAACCAGTTGAATCAACAAGATCTGGATGTTTCAAAGGGAAATTTATAGTTTTAATAATTTCTTCTTTGATATCACTCAACCCTCCAATATCTTCCCATTGAACTTTAGGAACTTTCGGAGCGCCAATACTCTTATTATAATGAAGCTGCATATAATCTACAATAAATAAAATGAGTACCCGTTAACAGTATAGACTAATTTATAAAAACCTATTGCACGTATCAAATTTTCAGAAGTCAAAACATCGTTTTCTTCAGAATCTGTCTGATAACTTCCTGCTAATCTAATAAGTAGATTGAAATCTTCAAAAAGAAAACTGTTGGTTTTTTGAACAATTTCTTCCAGGTTCTCCAGGTATTTAACTTTGTGAGATTGAAACAGCCTTTTGATCATTCTGATACTCTCGTCTTTGGTAGGTGGATTTATTTTGAATATCTCAAGAAACTCTCTTTTGAGTCTCGCTGATATTTTATCATCGTTACTCGAACAGAATAATATCACAGGTAGTTTATTGTTTTCAAACAACATTTTAAGCTCGCTGGTGAAATGAGAGATGATTCTTTCATCAGTTTCACCTTCGTTGTTCTTTTCGAAGTTCTGAAAAATACTTTGTGAGAATTCTTTCGAAAAATTAGTTGTAAATGGAAGACTTCATATCACCTTAAAATTTTATTTATCCATATTGAAGATTACCTCAAAATTTTTCATGTATAATATGCAAGGGGCGTACAGTTTAGCATTGAAGAAAACATTCCTCAGTTTCGTTTCGTTTTGAGCATAAACTTGACTGGTTAGATCAAAATTTGTGATTTTGTAGAAGTGCATCCCAAGTTTCGAAGCAATACTTGATATAATCCTCTCTTTCCCCGAACCTCTTGGCCCAGTTATCATAAATATTGGATTCATAGCCAATTCTTGAATATAACAAGCCACAGATAGAAAAAATTGTTTCATTCAATTGATACAACTTACTTTTTGTAAGAAATGGCTTGATCGCAGCTTCTATTTCGGCTGAATAATCTTCCAAACCACCAGGACAAAACCTAGCAATTGTCTCTCTTTCATGATCCTCATTCATAAAAGTCTGTTCAGGTTCTATGCATGTTGGTAGAAAGCTCTGTATATTAGCAACCTGTTTCAGTGTTGTCTCACCTAAGATTGCATATTTTCCACTTGAACCATCCTCAATAACTTTGGTGCATTTGAAATAAACTTTATGTTCTATATTAAACACTTTCGTCATACTGACTGGAATGTCTATAGAGTATTTTTTCACGTCGACTCCAATTATATCATTCTCACATATTAACTTCGGTTTACAGAAATAATTCTTTACTAACGAATTTACAGTAGAGTTATCAAGATCGCAAGGGCTATTCACTAAGGCCAAATGAATTTCTTCCGCAATTCCAATTTTACCAGAGGATAAACCTTTTAAACAAGCAGTCAGTAAATGCTTATCGTCTGAGTTATGATCCAAATTCAATTTGTTCAAAATATTGAAGAGCAAAGTTTGTGGAACAAATATTGTCTGTTTATCAACACTTTCAGAAATAACTAGCTTTACATGAACTTGTACTAATTCATCACCGCACTTTATTTTAAGTTTAGCATTAGTCTTTCCTTTCAAAAGTTTATTGTTAACGATAATTGTATAGTTTTCATCTACATAGCAATCTTCTGAGTCCATAAAAAGAATGGAATCATCATTAATCACTTGAATTTGGTATTTCCTCTTCTCATGGCATATTTTGCAGAATTGTACAAACATGTACATTGGGTATAAATGAGGAGGCAGACTTGGAAATAAGATTTTTGAAATATAGAAAAGTAATTTCACTTCTCCATTTTCTCGGGAGATATTGGCAGTGAATTCTTTCTCCATGCCGATAATGAATTAAATTCAAACATGAAACAATCCTCAAAACATGAACTTTGAGCAATAATCTTTGAACAATTCGAATTTTCAAATCTAGAATCCGGAACATAACCTATAAAATGACAGATGCATAGAATTTAAGTTCGGTTATTTGAACTACTCCGACCAAAACCATAGAAAACCCGGAATTTCTTCTTTTCGTAGATCCTGGCCGTTCAAACTCGATAATTGTTCTTGTGAAAGCTGATGATTAATCTTCGTAGCCCGATTCATCTTCGGGATTGCTGCTTCCAGCCTCGATTGTACTGCATGCAAGGCACTCGTCGCCAACGTCCAACCAACATTCAGCGCAATACAATAAATGGCAATCCAGGTTCTTACAGATAGAAAATTTCCCGGGTGAATCGAAAACACCTTCGGGTTCTTCACAAATGATACAGTTTCTTCTCGCTACTCCGAAAATTTTCAAGAAACCACAACATTTCGGGTAACGAATTCTAGCAACTACGCAAACATTAACTGATTCCTCAAGTCTTCGCTCCCGTACTTGTTTTATGATGCGAGCTTTCATATATCGAAGAAAACCTATTCTTCTTCTAGTGGTTTCGTTATAAAGATAGAGTGTTCTTCGTTTTTGTCGTTTTCTATAAATGTATCCACATATGACTGATTTAAGTCTGTTTGTATAAACTTCGATGAACATCATGACGGTGATTAGACAGAACATTCCGTATATTTCTAAGAAGTATATGTTGGGCATTGTGGTTGGTTGCGGAAGACACATCTCGTTACTTCGCGTTATTTTAATTCTTTTCTTCACATTGAATCCTTTCACAATGGACCTCAGTAAAGAGGCTATCATGCCAGTGCCTTTAATCTCGAGTAAGAGGTCGTGATGTCCCACCTGGGTGTATTCAATCTTCGCATGTCTTCGAACCAAATCTAAGGCTTCGTAAAATAAGCGGTCAATCAAGATGAAGGTAGAAATGAAGACAATTTCTAGAATTAGAACGAATCCTTGCATAAGCAACTGCTTTTTTTCGCTCTTCAAGTACCTCCTGCTCCACAAGTCTACCAGTTGGGTCTTCTCGAATTTTTTCAGAGGAAAAAGAACAGTCTTATCTGCTGCTTTCCTTCTAGCGTCGATTTTCCGGAAATACCTGGTGATATAAACGTTGTCGTGTTCGATATTGCGTAGGAATTTGTCGTGATAATTCTGGCTTTTCACGATTATGTAAAGAAGGACGAAAGCCAGCATTCGTTTTAAAGAAACGAAAATCTTATCCAGCATCTTCTTCTTCTCGTCCACGTCGTGCTGGATAGCTTTGGCGGTGTCCGCGGAGTCTTGAAGATTGATCAGATGTCGTATTTTCGTTAGTTTGTATTGTAGCTTAACGTTTTTGAAATTTTTAGTTAGGGAAACCCTGGATTTCTTTAAATACTCGTAACCTTCTCCTAAACCCGGATCTATTTCGCTCGAAGGGTCACAGCGACTGCTTCCTCCCAAAGCCTGGGCTATGTTGCAGACGAAGTCTAACTTCATGGGCCAACACAGGAGCCAAGCGGCCGCCCACGTGACTGCGTCGTAACATTTGTCGTAGGTCGATTGGAACATGTTTCTACAACGAAGAGCTGCGGTCGAGAACTGTTGGTTGCATCTCAGTTCCACCTGTAACATTCCTCCTTATGAAGTAAGGAAATATTATTCGAAAAGAGAAAAGGGGCAACCCTGCTCTGAAGAGCTAAAGATAGAATTAGATTGAAGGGGGTTTTATACCTAAGGACTGAACGAGAATAAATTCGCTATCACAAAAACGCTTATATCTTTTGAACCACTGGACCGATTTCGAAAATCAAACTCATTTGCGAATCATCTTCTAATTCTAATGAAAACTGTTTTTACAATAAAAAAAACCAAAACTATTTTTTACAAAATTCATGGATTCTTTCTGGAATTGTTCCCATCATGCTGCTTATAGTGTCACTTTCTGGAATATTGTCTTCCACTTTTGCTTGAATTCTGCTAATGTTTTCGTTGATTTCTTAGTCTTCTTCAATTCTCTTTTTACCAGGGCCCAATTTCTTTAGATTGGCCTGAGTTCTGGACAATTTGGTGGATTGGCATCTTTGGGGACAAAAACCACCTCATTAGCTTCGTACCATTCCTTTTGCTGTAGTGGCATGAAGCTAAATCTGGCTAAAAGATTGTTGACGCATCGTGCTCACATAAAAATGTTAAAAGTCGCTTCTTCAAGCATTCCTCGATGTATATCTTCGAGTCAACAGAGCCTTGGCCAACGAAAAATTTGCTCCTTTTCCCACAAGTGCTAATTGCTTGCCAAACCAGGAATTTTTCAGGAAACTTTGCTTTTTTCTTCACGCGAAATTGTTCGTCAACATTTCCACGAGAATCTGCAGTATAAAATTCCTGACCAGGAAGTTGCGAGAAATCAGCCAAGACATAGGTTTCGTCGTCCATCACGCAACAGGAAAAATTTTTCAAGAAATCTTTTTTTAATTTCTTTGCTCTTGATTTCGCTTCTTGATTCTTCACAGCGTTCCTGTCTGGCACTTTCTGCACTTTGTATGTTCTAAGTCCACAACTCGACTTGATTTTCTGAACGGTTGACTGCGAATAACCCACTATTTGGGCCACTTTCCGTCCTGAAAGGTTAGGATTCTTCTGAAAAAGGCTGATGGCTTTCTTCACTTTTTTTGGGCTATGAAACCCCATTTTCTTCCCGGTTCCTTCCTTGCGGTTAATCGTAAGATCTTCGTTGAAGCGCTTAACAACTCTTGATACCGTTTCCGGACGAACGCGAGCCTCTTTTGCTATTCTTTTGATGCTCCATTTTTGATTATTTTGACAAAGTTTCACTATAAATTCTCGTGTTTTCTCTTCGCTTGACATTTTGCGACAGAGAATTGGAATATCTATGAAGTAAATTTGATTTTTTCTCAATTGGTTCAAGAGATATAGGCGTTTTTGTGATAGCGAATTTATTCTCGTTCAGTCCTTATATTTTTGGCTTGTTATGTGATCTTCTGGATTGGTTGTAATTTAGATTCGTTATAACTCAGATGAGTGAAATATAAGAGGTGAAATAGGTAAATAAAATACTTGATTGGACACGAAGGTGGAACATGCCTTTATTGGTCCAGCGCCACAGCTCGAGGAACCATAGCCTATGAAGGGAAAAACGAACGAGATTCAATTTATCATTGAACTCAAAGCAAAAAACCCTTCTTAGCATTACAGATGAAATGTTAACAATCCAAGGGTGGATATAGATCTTTTTCATTTCATGGGAGTGGCAATAACGATCATGGGGGGGGGGGGTAATAACGATTGAAAACCATTAAATCAGGTTCATAAAATACACTGCGCAAAAAAATTAACGCACATTATGGAAATCTCAAATTTATTCTACAACTGAAGGTGTTCTCAATGATAATTATTTTTATCAGAATTATGCATGCATATGTTATCCACTTTCAACGTTTTTCTTCAATACAGATGTTTTCTCCCAGCAGGAATAAAAAAAGATGATATTATCAGATTTTGAATGTATTGGCTCCATTCTAAAATCAGTTGTTCTCGATCAATTCTAGTGATCAATAGTTTTTCTTTCGTTCAATTTTCTACACTCGATCGCTATGGAACGCGAAACACGCAATTTGACCAAAGAGGAATGTGCCCAAGCGGTAGTTTTGCGAGAAGAAGGGTGGACATACACAAGAATTGCAGAAAGCTTCGGAGTTTCCCATACAAGTGTGTCCAGAATGTTGCAGCGATTCAGGGAGACAGGTATGAATGTTCGAAGACCAGGACAGGGTAGACCACGGGTAACAACTGCCATTCGAGAACGTTACTTGAGAGTTTCTTCGTTGAGACAACGGTTTGCAACCGCTCGCCTCCTTCAAAATCAGCTTGAGCAAACTCATGAGGTGCAAATTAGCACTCAGACAATAAGAAATCGCCTCAGAGAATATGATTTGAGGCCTCGTGTCGCGGCAAGAGGCCCAGCTCTTACCCCAGCCCATCGAAGGGCGCGTTTGGATTTTGCGAGAGAGCATATCCACTGGGAAGAGGCCGATTGGGAAAGAGTTCTCTTCACAGATGAGTCTAGATTCTGCCTCTACCATTGTGATCGACGTTCCCTTGTATACAGACGTCCACATGAAAGATATGCTCAGTGCAATTTCCTGAATACTACTGGTTTCGGGGGAGGATCGATTATGGTATGGGGTGGAATATCTTTGACTGCTCGCACAGACCTAGTGGTCGTTGATAATGGAGCTATGAATGCGGATAAGTATATAAGGAACATTCTTGAAGAGCATGTAGTGCCATTTGCCCCATACATTGGTGAAAATTTCATTTTTATGGACGATAATGCCAGACCCCATCGTGCGCGCATCGTTCAGGAGTACCTTGAAGAGGTTGAAGTCTCTCGAATGGAATGCCCAGCAAGAAGTCCAGATCTCAGTCCGATTGAGCAGGTTTGGGACAACCTCAATAGAAGGCTGAGAAGTTCAGAAAATCATCCAGCTACTCTTAATGACTTAGGAATCCAACTCGGAGAAATCTGGAAAGGATTAGATCAGAACATTTTAAGATCACTCATTTTGAATATGAACCGTCGTTGCCGAGCTGTAATTAACGCAAGGGGTGGAAATACCAAGTATTAAATCACTTATCAGCATTTCAGTATTTTGAAAATTGTTCATTTATCTTCTTTCACATAAGATTCGGTGAAATCCTGAATTTTTCTTCCATTTAATGTGTCTTGTTTCGTTCAAAACCTTCCGAGAGAACATAAAAAATAAGTCAATGTAGAGTAAACTTTCATTAAAATTGAGATTTTCTGAATATGCGTTAATTTTTGTGCGCAGTGTATTTTATGTGCGTCACCTTTTCCTTAGGTCTTCGATGCTCATGAGGGGGTATTTGAATTCAGAATTGTTACACACCTTTTCCAGATATTTCTTTTCGTATTTAGCCGCCTCGATTTGTTCGCCTTTACTCAGATATTTATTGTCTATCTCCTCACTCCTCTTGCTATCTCCTTGTAAATTATCCAGATAATCATTCTCTTCCTTCAGCTTCTTCATTTCTTTCTCATCTTCAATCTCTCCAGTTATCGGCGCAGATAAATCCTTGACGTTCCTCAAAGTATCCTTAACTTCGTTCACTTCCGTCTTCATCCCGAATAAGGCTTGAGTGAACGGTTTGAACATCAATTCGAACCTCGTTTTGGTTAGATTGAAAGTTAAAGAAGCCGAACAAGCGAACACTCTCACTACTTCTTTGCCGTTAGTGGCAAGATTCTCCAAAGGCCCTGCGATTACCATGAAGAGTATCAGGGCGTATTGAACACCTTTTCCACTTTCTCCAGCGAATATTGGAAGAGATATGAAGGAGATACAGCGAATTTGGGATGAGAAGGCTATTCCGAAGGCCAGCATCAAACTTATGACTATTCCACAGATAATTGCGCTTGAGGGAAGGAAATTTAGGTCTGTTAGGATGAGGGCGTAAAATCCGAGGCCTAATAAGAGGCCATACAGGAAACCAAAGGTTGCTTTGGTTTTCCTATACTTCCGCTTTCTGGTCTTGAACAATATTTTAAAGAGATTCATGTGGTTAGATTATTTTCATGAATTCAATGTCATTACTTACCTGTCACTTCTGACACATCGACATAGATGTAGCAAGATCAGAAAATATTTAGATTCCCAACATGCGCATAGATGAAAACCTGGATGGTCGGATGGTCGAAATAAAGAAAAAGAAAGAATGAGAAATAAAAAATAAGATAAGAATATGAAAGAAAGGAATGATAGGATAAGAATAAGAGAGCAAGAAAGAATAAGATAATGAAAAGAATGAAAGAGAAAGAAAGAAAGAATGAGAAAGAAAGTAAGAATAAGAAATAGCTTCAGAACTTGTAACATTCCAAGGTTTGTAAAACCTAAGAACATTATGAAAAAGAGAAAAGGGGCAACCCTGCTCTGAAGAGCTGAGGGTAGAATTACGTTAAAGGGGGTTTTACACTTATATTTTTGGCTTGTGATGTGATCGTCTAGATTGGTAGAACTCTATGTTATGTCGTAGTAATTCAGATTCGTAATAACTCAGATAAGTGAAATATAGAATGGGAAATAATGAGGTAAAATAGATAAATAATACACTAGATTGGACATAAAGATGGAACAAGAGCCTTTATTCGTCCAGCACCATAGTTCGGGGAACCATAGCCATATGAAGGAATAAAAAACGAACCAAATCCAATTCCTCATTGGATTTGAAAGCAAAAACCCTTTTAGCATTACAGATGATATGTTTACAATCCATAGAACAATTATTAATAAGAAGAGCACTGGTGATATATACAATATGGAGGTTCCTATACTCCGGCAAGGTTATTACTGGCACAATTGTGATAAAAAGCAGAATCCAATACATCCAAAGGTTATAGGCATATAGAGTGTGTCACTTTATTGTTGCGCAGAGCTTTTACAGTTCCATGTGTAAGAATCCTTCCTTCCAAGTGTGTATGTGTGTGTTTTTATTCGCGTTGGTTTGGAAGTGGACAATAAACTCTTTAGATTTCCTGTTGACTGATGAACGGTGGACCCGGGGCGAAGCAATCCGGCCTAGGATACTTGCCCGGCTCACCAAGGCCAATGACCAAGGCTTGTTTTACTGAGGACGTTCGTCTACAGAACTCTCAGAGGGAACTTTCCTCCACGATGCTAGGGAGGCTGTTTTCCTTAGGCACAGGCGATATAAACAGTTTACCTTAGACCTCCAAATCATGTTTCCCCTGTACGTGAAATATTATACTAAAAGCAACAGTTCCAATGCCTACACCATAGCGTCGAGTGAATAGTTAAATGTGCAGTAGGCCTTACGAACAGTATAAGAATATTCCAAATGGGTTGGTAGCAGAACAGAGTTCCACAATATTCAAAAGAAATGCAATAATAACATACAATAAGCTTACATGAGATTAGATCCTGTGAAATCAAACAGTGTTATTTAAAATGGGGACAGTACATACCAGATAACAAAGAAGCGTCTTTAAAACATACTAAAATGGCGGATTCCTAGAAGAGGAACTCCATTTCAAAGGAACACTATTGTGAACCAGAATGAAAGTGAAAACAGACAGCCGCAGTCGAGTGAAAGTGAAGTAAAAAAAGGCCCTTCCATTCGTTGTCGTTTCGGAGGTTAGTTTTTCTTCCACAGAATCGTATTTCTTCGATGGTCACAGAAGAACAAGTTTACTTCATGGTGGATCTTCGATATGATTAAAATCTCATATTTATAAAGATGCGAATTGCCGAAAGTATTGATTGAAGTCGTACTAATATTCATCATTCATAGAATTATAAAATAATATCAAATAAGTTCATTCAACGTAGTTCCACGTTTCGACAATAGACGTTGCAAAGTTGGAAGCCATGGAGTAGTCTGGCAACGGTGCATTTTATTTTATTGCAGGGTAGGAAACTCAGATATGTTACAAACTATGGAGTGTTTTTGGAATTAATGAAATAGGATATGGATATTCTGATTTTTCTATTATTTTGTTTCCATACAAAATTTCATGGATCCGAAATGTTTATCCTAGTAATGCATCCTTTCATTGATTGAATGAGGCTGTAAGATTCAGAGATGCTCTGTTGTCCTGTCCATACAGAACCTTTGATGCATGAATCTCGAACAAACTCTTCCCGACTTTTTTCAACAGTTTCAAGCCGGCCAAAGTATTGCCTCTGTGGTCTTTATGCACGTTTGGTATTATCTCCCACCCCAGATCTTCTTCTTCTTCTTCTTCCTCCGGAGAGGCCCCTAATATTTCCTCCAGGAGTTTACCATATTTGGCATGCGAACTTTTGTGAGCTTTGACCGAGAGAATCAAAAACAGTATCGAGAGATAAGCATTGATGATCATCTAGAATAAAAAGTGGATATTTTATGCCATTTTTGGGGTGAAGAATTATCTTGAGGAGGACTAAAGACAAGAAATTCAGAATACTTACATTGAAATTCACTTATTTTGAGGGATTTTTAATACAATTCCGAAATGAGAAGAATGCGTACATAAATGGACCGATAATTGCTGAGGAAATGTATCGATTATCGCATTCAGCATAAAGCCTAATTAGGATCCGTATTTTAGCACCGAATATTGGCATAATTATGGGGCTATAAAAAGGAATAAGTATCAGGACAGTATTGGACATTTTTCGAACGGTTAATAGGAAAATATTCGTTCCAGTTCCTTCCACCTTTTCCATCTCAATGAGAGCAAAACTTAAGCAAATGAAAACGTATAATTTTTCGACTATAAACATTTATTATATCTTGATTGAAGGAAAATTTGAGGAGAACTTTCAAAAATACTAACTAAGAAATTGCACTACCCCAGAAGGAGCTGTTTGAGTTTTAATTTTTTTTGGTAAAATAGTATAGATAGAATAGCAAGGAGTGAATGATTGAATTTTGGAGAAAAAATCAATGTTTTTTAATAAATTTGTTAATAAGGACTGAACGAGAATAAATTCGCTATCACAAAAACGCTTATATCTTTTGAACCACTAGACCGATTTCGAAAATCAAACTCATATTCGAATCATCTTCTAATTCTAATGAAAACTGTTTTTACAATAAAAAACGAAAACTATTTTTTACAAAATTCATGGATTTTTTCTGGAATTCTTCCCATCATGCTTCTTATAGTGTTCTCAGTCACTTTCTGGGATGCTGTCTTTCACTTTTGCTTGAATTCCGCTAATGTTTTCGTTGATTTCTTAGTCTTCTTCAATTCTCTTTTTACCAGGGCCCAATATCTTTCGATTGGCTTGAGTTCTGGACAATTTGGTGGATTGGCCTCTTTGGGGACAAAAACCACCTCATTAGCTTCGTACCATTCCTTGGTGGCCTTGCTATAGTGGCATGAAGCTAAATCTGGCCAAGAGATTGTTGACACATCGTGCTCACGAAAAAATGGTAAAAGTCGCTTCTTCAAGCATTCCTCGATGTATATTTTCGAGTCAACAGAGCCTTGGCCAACGAAAAGTTTGCTCCTTTTCCCACAAGTGCAAATTGCTTGCCAAACCAGGAATTTTTTAGGAAACTTTGCTTGTTTCTTCACGCGAAATTGTTCGTCAACATTTCCACGAGCATCTGCAGTATAAAATTCCTGACCAGGAAGTTGCGAGAAATCAGCCATGACATAGGTTTCGTCGTCCATCACGCAACATGTGAAAATAAAGACATTATTATTATTATTATGAAAAATTTTTCAAGAAATCTTTTTTCAATTTCTTTGCTCTTGATTTCGCTTCTTGGTTCTTCACAGCGTTCCTGTCTGGCACTTTATGCACTTTGTATGTTCTAAGCCTACAACTCGACTTGATTTTCTGAACAGTTGACTCCGAAGAACCCACTATTCAAAATTTAAACCTTCTGGGTGTTGCAGTTTCTTTGTCAGTTAGTGTATTTCACTGTCCTTCGATGGATGGGAAGCCATATCGGTTTAATTAAAGGAAAAGTATCTATGCGTAAGGATTCAGTAAATAAAACGCCAATTATTGATTGATTGTGCTTTTTTATTGGTATCGTCCAATCAAACTCTCGCGGAATATCAAAAGGTGACTAGTATTGCTTTCAACAGTAGAAATAGTTCGAAGCGTAGATAAAACATTGCGTTTCAACAAAGTTCACAGAAACAATGGCACTCGATTGAAAATCTCACAACCAATCGCTTGGTGGATGTTTTAATTAAATATAATAAAGTCTCTTGAGTGAAGTCATAAAACTTTCAACAATACAATACGTAGAAAAAGAGTAACTTCTAGGATAATATAAAATTTAGGCGACGACTATAATATAACTCTGATCTTTCGTTCGATGTTCACTCTGCAGAAGGGACACAGGTTTATGGCCGCAGAACAAGTCAAGCAACAAACTATGTGCCCGCATGGTACGAATATCACTTGGCACTGAAAAAAATCGATCAATTACGATTGAATCTATGCAGAAAATGATTTTTTACTGAGAGTTCGGGGGAATGAAATGAATGATATTATAAAATAAATAGTATGTATAAGGAATGGTCTTTGTATTGTACAAGGTGACAAGAAAAACTTCGGACGAATTTTGCTGTGGTCTGGTACAAAAGTATTTCAGCGCAGCCAAATAATTTCTATTCTCTTGGTTTCTCTTCACTTTCCTGTACTAATATGTGAATTTTCAGTTTGATATAATTTCATTTCACAGAGTTTTAGAATGTCAAACAAACGTAGTGCGATTTTGGAGCTGTTTCGTCAGGGTAGGCGTCAATGCGAAATTGTTCGTTTGTTGAATGTGCCTCGACAAACCGTGTCCGATGCAATTCGTCGTTTCAAGGAGCTTGGCCATGATGGTCGTCGTCCAGGAAGTGGTAGAAAACGCACTGTCAATACACCTAGCAATCGTAACATCGTCAAGAAGCGAGTCAATCGAAATCCGAGGGTTTCCATGAGGAAAATAGCCTGTGAGACCGGTATCAACCGCGAATCAATCCGTCAAATCGCCAAAAAGGAGCTCAACCTCAAGCCATACAAGCTCCAAAAAGTTCAACTCCTCACGGGGGAAAACAAGCGCGTACGACTCCAAAGGTGCCGCCAACTCCTTCGTCTCGCCGCCGGTCAGCAATGGGAGCGAATTCTCTTCACAGACGAGAAGCTTTTCACCGTAGAACAATCCCAGAACCACCAAAACGACAGAGTCTGGTCCGTAGAGGCTCCCGGTACATGGGCCATCGTGGAACACCGTCAAAATCCGCCAACCGTAATGGTCTGGGGCGGAATTTGCGGCAGTAGTAAAACTCCCTTAGTTTTCGTGGATCAAGGGGTCAAAATCAATCAAGAAGTCTACCGCTGCGACATCCTCGAGGCCGTAGCACTTCGGCGATACGCATTGGACCTTTCAACAGGACTCCGCTCCGGCTCACAGAGCGAAAATGACGCAAGAATGGTGTAAGACCCATTTTCCTTGTTTCATCTCATCTGCAGAATGGCCGCCCTACTCACCGGATCTCAGCCCAATGGACTACAGCGTGTGGTCGATTTTGGAGCACAGGGCTTGTGCTAAAAAACACAAAAATTTGGAGTCGCTGAAGCAATCTCTGCGCCGGGAATGGAACCGATTAACGCCCGAGGAGCTGCGGCCCATTGCCGAAAATTTCAAGAAGCGTCTGAAGCTGTGTATCGCCGCCAAAGGAAGCCACTTCGAAACGGCTTAAATATATTATTAACAAATGTTCAAGCTATTATTATTTGTTGTTGTTTTGTTCAATTTCTTCTGTTTAATAAAGTTAAATGAAAAAGAGTTTGTCCGAGGTTTATCTTGTCACACTGTAAACGTCCAAGGTGCCATCCATCTTGAGTACGGCTAAGACATTATCAGTTGAATGAATTGAAAAATCGAAATAAAATGTATCCAATCGAGTCATCCTAAACCCAAAATAAAAAAAAATGAGCCACTCACCTCTTTATCCATACAAACAACGCATTCCGCCATCGATCCACCTACAAACTCCAGATGATCCAGGGGCGGCGCGCTGGGACCTTGACCGGTAGATTCGGACGGTTCTTGCTGCTCCTCCGTCATCTTCTTCTTATCGTACTGGTGCCTCTGTTTATCGTAGAAAGTGAAGGCGTCCAATATCTTCAGTCTGTCCTGCTTGCTTTCAATTCCCGCTTCACTCAGAGCCTTCTCGTCCACGAATTCCAACTTGTCTGAAAATTCGAGTTGGGTGAAATTGTAGGTTAAGTTGTCGTCCATGGTTTGAATGTAACAAAAAAAGGTTGTCCGGTAATTGGTGTTCAAAATTCATACTTTTGTTTTCTTATACAAAAAAGTTTACACAGGGTGTTTGGAGGGTGAGTAGCCATAAGTAAATGGTGGATAGGTGATGCTCTTGGCTACTTGTTGCGCCTAATAAAATAACATTTTGCCCAAAGTTCAAGGTGTTATAATATTTTTACCATTTTTCTAGAAATATCCCATTTTTCTCATTAAAACCTTGAATTTTTTAAAATTTAATGCTCGAGGTGCCTATAAAATGATTTATTTCCTTAGTCTAGTCTTGTCTTATTCAGATTGAATCAAAATTTCATACAAACGTCTTCAAAAAACCTGACAGCGTCGTATCAAACATCAAAATGAAAAAATAAATGTTGTGTCCACTTTACAAAGTGAAATAAAAAAATTTACATAGTGTTGGGTTTTAAAATGGTTTTAAAAACTTCTCTAGTCAATACTCTTTGCAATGGTATGTAACATGTACCATTAATAATCAGATAACTCAACAAAAAGCTATGTTAGATTAATTTTACCTGCTCAATGGAATAGTTTTGTCGTCACCCTTTTAAGGCATCCTTGAAGACAAAACGGTTTTTTGTTGAGTTATCTGATTATTAATGGTACATGTTACATACCATTGCAAAGAGTATTAACTAGAGAAGTTTCTAAAACCATTTTAAAACCCAACACTATGTATTTTTTTTTATTTCACTTTGTAAAGTGGACACAACATTTATTTTTTCATTTTGATGTTTGATACGACGCTGTCAGGTTTTTTGAAGACGTTTGTATGAAATTATGATTCAATCTGGATAAGACAAGAATCAGATCGACTTTCCACCATATGTCGACGACGCATCCTCAGATACTTTGGACACATTACTAGAAGAGGCCATAATAATCTGGAAAAGCTGATAGTCCAGGGTAAAGTGGAAGGCAAAAGACCCAGAGGCAGACCTCCATCGCGATGGCTGGACCAAATTGAAGAAATCACGGGAAAGACTCTAGAGAAAACTTTAAGAGAAGCAGAGCACCGTCAACGTTGGAGACATTTAATTCGTCAATGTACATAGACATGATGTCACGACTCTTCAGAAATGAAGATACGACTAGGAAGAAGAAGACAAGAATAGACTAAAAAAATATATCATTTTATAGGCACCTCGGGCATTAAATTTTAAAAAATTCAAGATTTTAATGAGAAAAATGGGAAATTTCTAGAAAAATGGCAAAAAATTTATAACACTCTGAACTTTGGGCAAAATGTTATTTTATTAGGCGCAACAAGTAGCCAAGAGCATCACCTATCCACCATTCACCTATGGCTACTCACCATCCAAACACCCTGTATATGGGATGGGCTTACTTGGTTGAGAGTAAGACCGAGATTTTCTGTGCTCTGTGCGATTCTATGGCTGTTATGAAAATCCCAAAAGCAGCATATACCTGCTCAGTTCTCCAAAATGCCTGCTTTTAGTCGCATTGTTTTTATACGGCTTAGCTCCAAGCCCTCAACAAATAGTTTCCACGTCGTCGGCCTTTAGTTCGCCACCCTTACAAAGTGAATTCGTGTGATAAAGACTTTTACCCAGTACAACACCTACGAAACCAGACAGAAGCGGATACGTAACTTTTAATCTGAACAACCGTAAGTACCATTCCTTCAGTGTTCACTTTGTGGTATTTATTTTCAATTCTATCAAACATACATTTTTTTCTTTAATTCTCGAGGCGATAAGAATTGGTACAGCAGTCCAATATTTCTCTCCAAGAGAGCTCTTGCAAATTATTCAATTGGACTATATTTT
Organism: Adalia decempunctata; assembly: GCA_951802165.1. Taxonomy (NCBI): domain Eukaryota; kingdom Metazoa; phylum Arthropoda; class Insecta; order Coleoptera; family Coccinellidae; genus Adalia; species Adalia decempunctata. Next base: position 602,735 of record OX637695.1, on the reverse strand, counting down.
GTGTAACTGATTTCTTTCACATCGAATAAAAGCCCCAAAGCACTGAAACGCTGGCTTTTATTTGATGTGAAAGAAATCAGTTACACAACCTTTTTTTGACGAAATTGTTCGATCGAGAATACTTTTTTTCTTACAGTCGTTCTGCATGATCTTCGCCAGGTGGGGTAGACAGTGGATGACCCCGTTCATGAGCAACGCTTCCGCCAAAAGTGGATCTATATTCTTCTGGCATTCCAACAAACCTTCGGGAATCCTAAAAACGAAAAACGAGTTGATTCTTCGAACTATTCCGCGAGTTATGATGAAGGCTTTCAAATTCACCTATTGAGCAGAGCCTGGTATTGTTTCAGCCAAAAATCTTGAGACTTCTTGTCCCAACTGTCTTCCAGAGCTTTCAAAGTACCTAAAATCTCGCCGCGTCTCACGTCTTGCTGGTCCAGCAGGTCCATCAGTAGAACGGACAGTTCCATTCTTTTCTCCGCGAAATCTCTCTGTTACGAAAGAAGAAAATTCATTTTGGTTAACGGCTCCAAAATCAAATGATGACTGCTTAAGGGGAAGAAGTTTCACCTTTTGAATCGTGGTAAATCTCCTTTGAAAAAGTGGTCTCTTTATTTCACGAGTAACTACCCTAATTTACGACGTAGAGACTTGATTTTTTTTCAAATTGAAGTTTAAGAACGTCCCGATGGCAAATAGTTTTTTTTTCGATTTAATTAGTTTTCCAATTAAAAAAAACCAGTGTAATCGTTAGATCTCTGCAATATTTGGGTTATTGAATATGTTTTTCGTTTTTCATGTATACAAGCTATATTTTTGAACTAATCATCATGAAAATTTTTGTAGTTTATAGAAGACTAGCTGTCCCGGCGAACTTTGTTCCGCCTAAATGATACTTACGGTGAATTTCACAAATCGTAATCACCGGTGATCGGAGATCAACGCCTTGGTTCTCTGATTTTTGAACTGTCAGATCCATTTGGTGCTAGATCAAGCTCCGATCACCGGTAATTACGCTTTGTGAAACCTACCGTTGTATAAACTAATCATTGCTATTTTTTCAAGCAGGCGATGAATTAGGCAAAATATACAAAATTTTAGTGCTATTGTTATTCGCACGAAAAAAGTTCTCCTCATTCAATAGTGGTATCCAATTGTTGAACATATAACATTTTGTTTTAAATGCTTCACAGTTCTGTCATTGCAGTACCTATTTTGTGATGAATGACAACACGAATGCAAATATAAATCCCGATCGAATTGTATGGATGAGAAATAGTTCCAATTATGAATTACCTCTGATCACTCGATCACTGTATAAACCACTTTAGTTCTGCCAATACAACGCTGAAAATTTGAATTGAAGTACTTTGTCTATAGTACTATAACTTCACTTCACAAATACGCTAAGACATTTTCTTATTTTCCTTCTTGACGTTCACCAGAATGAATTCAAATATTTGAACCAACTATTAAAATTAGAACTTATTTTGTGAATAGCGCTTTCTGAAGTGGAAAAAACGAAACTTTTCTAATATTCTCAATGTCGGCTAATCAAAATCTAATTAGTGCTCACACCATTATTTTAAACATCTTAGCCTTTTGGTGCTCAGCTTAAAATAATTGGTAAATATCTCAGTTGGTGGAGCAGCGAGATTTCCATGTTTCCATGGATATAGGCTGTCACACAGAACAGAAACAAAAATAATATGCCAATTACTAAATATGGCAATTATATTCATTCCCAAACAGAAATTCGAAAACATTTCAAAAATTATGAGAGAAGATGGACAATCCACGATTGAAACCGATCGCCAAAATCCGATTTACTTGACATTTCGATTAAAATTCACTGTGATATTCATTCGCTTCTTGATCTGGTAATAGCTTTTCACGGTGCTATAAGTTCTATACATCGCCATCGAATGATGATAATATCAAATATAGTACCTACACGATTACCTCATTTTGTTTTGAATAAATAAAACTGCAAAAATAACTAATAACCAGTTTAGTATAGTATAGAACAATCAGTCATAAGGTGTGAATAGCGCCACTTGAAGTGGTAAGAACGAATTTTCCCTCATATCTCAACGAAATCTAATCATTTTAGACATCTGTACTCCTACGCTAAGACATTTTGATTTAGGTCAACAGCGCAGAGTTGGAGGCAACCCAAATTACACACTATATGTTCACATCGTAATATAACGCAATCTAAGCTGTAGCGTAACTGTAGCGACACCTAGTGACCTTACTCTAAAGAAGGAAAAGCATTTCCTGTATGAGTGAAATTTTCATCGATCTTTTCAAAGTTTCATTGTCTTTTATAATAACCAGACCGTAGACGAATCAATAAATGAAGTTTCATAACAAACACTCCATCCGATCTCGAGTTATAAATGGTGTAACCAACATCTTTCTTTTATATATATAGATAAAATTGCCGAGGACAAATAGTTGCGATTTTTTCCAAAAATGATGAATAACCATCGAAAAAAAATCATTAAGTGTAGTTTCCAAAACGCTGAAATTCAACCTGTTTTTTTTTTAATTGAAAAACAAATTAGATCGAAAAAAAAAAACTTTTTACTCTCGGGACGTTCTTCAACTTAAATTAAAAAAAAATCAAGTCTCTACGTCGTAAATTAGGGAAGTTACTCTTGAAATAAAGAGACCACTTTTTGAATGGAGATTTACCACGATTCAAAAGGTGATACTTCCCCTTAACGCTCGACGCGACAAAGTACCGAGTCCATACATTAACCGAGAAATTCAAACTAGAAGCTACGTTTACCACTTGTTCGTCCAGGTGCAGTTTCCTCCTGTCCAATTCGATCTGCGTGAGGGCGGCGAGTTGAGATTCGACCAGAGAAACTTGCTGGAGCAAGCCCCAACTTCTACAGTCGTTCCTTTCGAGCAAGGTACCTAGCGCGGCTTTTTGCAGTTCCATATCGGACATCAACTTGGAAACGACGTCTTTCTTAGAGGAATCGTGAATGTTCATCAGTTCTTCTATCTTGTTCGTCCACTCCGTTTCTCTGCGAAATGAAAATATATTGGGGGAGAAGAGTCTTGAAGAGTTTCAACAAAGATCCCCCTCAAAGTATTCTGTAATCTTAGACCATAAAAAGAGGAGACACAGCATCTCATTAACAAGTTCGAGAATTGGCGAAGCCAAAATTTAGTGAGTTTTTAATTAGTGGAACGATAGCATAAAGGATAACAATTAACAATATCAATTTAAGATCGCCGATTACAACGAGTAGAAAAACTACTCCGGTAGAAGCGCCACCGTGCATTTTATTGAATATTCCAATGAATGGTCTCCCTTATGGATGAAATGTACAATGGCGCTCTCTACCCGAAAATCGCTGGACTATGAAATTAGTGAATATGTAGGTAAAGCAGGAACTAAACTGATCTACATGAGTTAGGGATATTGACTTAAATTGCAAAAAAATATAGTTAAAATAAGATTTTTGTGATGAAAATTCATAATAATATGATTTCAAGTTGCAAATTAATTTTAGCCTGTAGGTCTGCAGCTTACCTATACAGGGTGGTTAAGAAAAATCGAGTAAAATATCGAAATTTTATTCCCAGAGAATGCAAGCATTTTAAGACTATCAATAAAATGTATGGTGTCGACGGGCATCAATAACAGCTTGACATCTTCTTTGCATACTACACACGAGGTTGTTGAAGATTTCTTGAGGAATTTGGTTCCCTAAACGGAGCAGAAGCTCTCTCAGATCATTTAAGGATTCTGGGGTAGGTTGATGATTATTTAATCTTTTTTGGAGCATATCCCATGCATGTTCTATGCAATTCGAATCTGGTGAATGCGGAGGTATTGGTAAATGAGGAATACCAAGCTCCTCGCGCGCATCCTCAACTATGGCTGCACGGTGCGGTCTAGCGTTATCGTCTAGAAATTGAAAAGTTTCACCAATAGCAGTGTGAAAATTTGGCACAAAATTGCCAATGGCATGCTCCCTATATAGTGTAAGGCGGTCATATTCCCAGGACAAATGTGTAGATCTGTGCGCCCGTTGAAACATATCCCGGCCCATACCATATCACTACCCCCTCGGAATGGATGGACTTCTTGGACATAGCGACGATTACGGGGTATGCGTGGGATTGTCCATACCCTTATTCTTCGAGAATCTGAAAATCGTCCATATCTGGATTCATCAGTGAAAAGGACACTATGCCATTGATCGTTCCAATAGATATGTTGCCTTGCCCATTCTAGTCTTTAACGCTTATGGTCACGTTTTAATGGAACTCCTCTTAATGGACGTCTAGAACCTATATTCACCTCTCTCAAACGTCGTCTGATGGTTTCGATGGAAACTTGGACCCCATCTGCATTTTGAAGAATATTCCGTAGCATTCTACACGTAGATGTAGGGTTTCTTCTCGCCGAAACGGTGATGAAACGATCCTGAGCAGGTGTTGTTTTTCGTCGCCAACCAAGCCTTGCTCTTTCCAACACGGAACCTGTCTCGCTGAACCTATTCCAAAGTCGAGATATCACACTTTGGCTGACTTGGAGCCTTTCCGCTACAACAACCTGAGTTAGGCCACCCTGTAGCATTCCGATAGCCCTACTATCCTCAGCGTTTGTTAATTTACGTCTTGGCATTTTCAGAAAACTCGTTTCAAATCGAAGCCGTTGATAAACTGACTTCATTTCAAAATTAGAACATTCATGAAGCATATGCAAAGAACCAAACTTCAGAAAAAAGGCGACCAGATTGACGAAATGTCTCATACTGATTTTTATTGGATCGATTCAAGTTGTTATTGAGTTTTAAATGATTTTACAGCGATTTTCTCGAAGATTACATACTTTTAAAAACGATTGAATGCGATATCCCTAACTCTTGTGGAGCAGTCTATTTTCATGGGTCTTTCGTTTGAAATAAAACAAACGCATGAGTTGGCTCATTTCCTTCTATTTTTGAATGAATAAAATTAACTTTCGAAATGAAATCGATTCAAATTATTTCATCAAGAACTCCAATCCTTTCTGAGTTTATCCACAAAATTTCAGTTCCCAAAGTGAAACCATTTTCAAATGCAACTCGAAATAAAAACACACTACATTGAACGCCCACCTTAATCAATGTTCAATGGAGAAATTTCTTTGCAAAAACTCACCTTTGCAGGATGCTCTTGGACATTTCCACCCGCTGCTGATAAATATTCTCGAATTGTTTACCCTCTTGTTCTAAGATACTCTGCATCGCTTCTAAAATCTCATTTTTCCTCAAATTTTCGTTGTGCGCATTCGCAGACGCCAATAATCTCTCTTCTTCTTCTTTCTCGTAATCCAGGAGTGTAGAAAGAGGTTCTCTGTTGATTGCGAGAAGTTGACCGATGGCCGCGTAGGCATTTTGTTCAGCTTGAAAAAAAAACGTAACGATGGATGTTGGGGCTTGATGAAAAATTATGAAATATCAAGATACCTTCGTGTAATTGCTCTATCAACCGAAATTTTTCTTGTTCCTTCACTTGCTGTATCTTTGACAGTCTACTATCGAACTCGTCTTGCTCTTTAGCTATGTCTTGTAGTAGCTATAATACAGAGAATTTGTACCTCTAATTAATAATCTATCGAAAGTTGAGGATACTGAATTTATGACTTATTTGTTTATTCATTGAATATTTGATAAAGGGTTTTCCAATGAAAGGTGTTATTTTGACATTCAAAGAAGAAGTATTTTCCACGAAAAGTTGAAAATTTCCCGAAGTATCAAACCTAGAAAGGAAATAATTACAGATTCGCAACCAGTGAATAAGTGAATACAGTAACTTTTGTGGCTATCTGAGAGAATGATATTTTGGCAAAATCTCCATATTTCGGAAATTACGAGTATTTTAAGAAAAATTTTCTCGGATCACCACCAAAGTTGCTTGATTCACTGATTCGAGGGCGTAGATTGAGAATAAGCAATCAGATATTTTTAATAAAATATAGTTTTCGAGTAACGACCATCAAAATATCCAAAATTTTGGACTGTCATGAAAAATATCATGAAATCCAAACTGACCTGTGAAGAGAACCAAAGGAACACATTATAATAAGGACTTAACGAGAATAAATTCGCTATCACAAAAACACCTATATCTCTTGAACCAATTGAGAAAAAAATAAAAATTTTATCATAGTTAGCTTTGTTATGAACGTCAAGAACATATGGAACATTTACAAAATGTCAAGCGAAGTGAAAACACGAGAATTTATAGTGAAACTTTTTCAAAATAATCAAAAATGGAGCTTCAAAAGAATCGCAAAAGAGGCTCGCGTTCGTCCGGAAACGATATCGAGAGTTGTTGAGCGCTTCAACGAAGATCTTACAATTGACCGCAAGGAAGGAAGCGGTAGGAAAAAGGGGTTTCTCAGCCCAAAAAAAAGTGAAGAAAGCCATCAGCCTTTTTCAGAAGAATCCTAACCTTTCAGGACGGAAAGTGGCCCAAATAGTGGGTTGTTCGCAGTCAACCGTTCAGAAAATCAAGTCGAGTTGTGGGCTTAGAACATACAAAGTGCAGAAAGTGCCAGACAGGAACGCTGTGAAGAATCGAGAAGCGAAATCAAAAGCAAAGAAATTAAAAAAAGATTTCTTGAACATTTTTCCTGTTGCGTGATGGACGACGAAACCTATGTCTTGGCTGATTTCTCGCAACTTCCTGGTCGGGAATTATATACTGCAGATTCTCGTGGAAATGTTGACGAACAATTTCGCGTAAAGAAACAAGCAAAGTTTCCCAAAAAATTCCTGGTTTGGCAAGCAATTTGCATTTGTGGGAAAAGGAGCAAATTTTTCGTTGGCCAAGGCTCTGTTGACTCGAAGATATACATCGAGGAATGCTTGAAGAAGCGACTTTTACCATTTTTACGTGAGCACGATGTGTCAACAATCTTTTGGCCAGATTTAGCTTCATGCCACTACAGCAAGGCCACCAAGGGATGGTACGAAGCTTATGAGGTGGTTTTTGTCCCCAAAGAGGCCAATCCACCAAATTGCCCAGAACTCAGGCCAATCGAAAGATATTGGGCCCTGGTAAAAAGAGAATTGAAGAAGACTAAGAAATCAACGAAAACATAAGCGGAATTCAAGCAAAAGTGGAAGACAGTATCCCAGAAAGTTACTGAGAACACTGTAAGAAGCATGATGGAAGAATTCCAGAAAAAATCCATGAATTTTCAAAAAAATAGTTTTGGTTTTTTTAATGTAAAAACAGTTTTCATTAGAATTAGAAGATGATTCGAAAATGAATTTGATTTTCGAAATCGGTCCAGTGGTTCGAAAGATATAAGCGTTTTTGTGATAGCGAATTTATTCTCGTTCAGTCCTTATGCAATGAAATATCTATACTATCTATACTAATATTATAAAGAGGAAAGATTTGTATTTTTGTTTGTTTGATACGAATAGGCTCAAAAACTACTGGACCGATTTCATAAATTCTTTCACCCTTAGAAAGCTTCATTATCCCTGAGTGACATAGGTTATACTCTTCACCCGAAAAAATTGAGGATACCTACTATAACTTCAATAATTACAAAAAAAATCAGCCATAATCAGCTATATTCACGTGCGCTGCAAAAACCGTGAGACTTACGTGGATACAATGTATGACGGAAATGTACCTCTTAAATAGTTCTACAAAAAAGTCCGCGATAGCATGTATCTATCTCTCAAGATTGACTTGCTATTACCTGTTTATGGTAATCAGATATTTACCAAAATTATGCACTATTTGGGAGTGTGTTTTTATGAATTGGGCATTGATCCTAATCCAACCTTATACGTTATTTATCCCCAGTATTTAATTTAGAACGAAATTGCCCTTCATATCATACAATTACAACGAGTACATCAAAAGATATGGCAGGTTGAAGTGTTGAAGATGAAACCGCCGCGTGAAACAAATATCTACCCGGGCGAAGCTGGGACGGCCTTCTTGTTTTTTATAAAATATAGTTTCCTAGTAATGACCATCGAAAAATCCGAAATTGTGGATTTTCATGAAAAATATCATGAAATCCAAACTGACCTGTGGAGAGATCCAAAGGAACACTTTATAATAAACACGGCGCCCGAAAGGGGGAGCCATTGCTTCATTACCGAAATAGCGCTCTATTCAAAATAACACCTCTTATTGGAAAACCCTTCATATTACTCAAGCTTACCTTCTCTCGATTAGACCTTTGTGCACTGGCCAATTCTTGTTCCTGTCTCTGAAGAATCTCGTTGTGCTTCTCAATCTCCAGAAACTGACGTACTTTGTTTTGCTGAAGAGATATACCACAATCAATAACTACAATCAATTCACCTGGTCGCGCCAAGGAACGACAAGCACGTAAAGTGTCTACTACGAAAGCCAAACAAAAAAAAGATAGTTAAACAAAATAAAAACATGCCTTAATCGTTTCTAGCTCCCGGATTTTCGCCTAAAAAAAATAAAATGGATATTAGATCTAGGGAAGACGTCGTCAACTGAATGAGGGTATAATGTAATATTGTAATATACAAGTTTTTGGAGAAGACTGTTAAATTTTGTAATAATTCATATTAGACTAATTTCGTGTGATCATAAGAATTAAAATAAAGCGTTCGTTCATCAATTTTGTAAATAGATTAATCTTGTAGGCAGATTCGCATTCAAGAATCCAACGGAATTTTTTTTACGGATCTCCCGGTCGAATTTTAGCCATCAGGCAATCCAAACCATGTGATTAGTCCACCAGTGTTAACCTCAAAACGCTTCAGTTCGCTGGTCAGCAGCATAGAAATAGAATATCTTATGTTGGCGGTGAATATGAGAAATTTTATTATTTCATGCATTTTATGAGTCAACCAGTGTGTTTTTGTCTAAGCAAATATACTGCTCCACAAGAGTTATGGATATCGTATTCAATCGATTTTAAAAGTATGTAATCTACGAGAAAATCGCTGTAAAATCATTCAAAACTCAGAAACAACTTGAATCGATCCAATAAAAATCAGTATGAGACATTTCGTGAATCTGGTCGCCTTTTTTCTGAAGTTTGGTTCTTTGCATATGCTTCATGAATGTTCTTATTTTGAAATGAAGTCAGTTTATCAACGGCTTCGATTTGAGACGAGTTTTCTGAAAATGCCAAGACGTAAATTAACAAACGCTGATGCTAATAGGGCTATCGGAATGCTACAGGGTGGCCTAACTCAGGTTGTTGTAGCGGAAAGGCTCCAAGTCAGCCAAAGTGTGATATCTCGACTTTGGAATAGGTTCAGGGAGACAGGTTCCGCGTTGGAAAGACCAAGGCTTGGTGGGCGACGAAAAACAACACCTGCTCAGGATCGTTTCATCACCGTTTCGGCGAGAAGAAACCCTACATCTACGTGTGGAATTCTACGGAATACTCTTCAAAATGCAGATGGGGTCAAGTTTCCATCGAAACCATCAGACAACGTTTGAGAGAGGTGAATCTAGGTTCTAGACGTCCATTAAGAGGAGTTCCATTAACACGTGACCATAAGCGTCAAAGACTGGAATGGGCAAGGCAACATATCAATTGGAACGATCAATGGCGTAGTGTCCTTTTCACTGATGAATCCAGATATGGACGATTTTCAGATTCTTGAAGAATAAGGGTATGGACAATCCCACGCATACATCGTAATCGTCGCTATGTCCAAGAAGTCCATCCATTCCGAGGAGTTAGTGTTATGGTATGGGCCGGGATATGTTTCAACGGGCGTACAGATCTACACATTTGTCCTGGGAATATGACCGCCTTACACTAAAGGGAGCATGTCATTGACAATGTTGTGCCAAATTTTCACGCTGCTATTGGTGAAACTTTTCAATTTCTAGACGATAACGCTAGACCGCACCGTGCAGCCATAGTTGAGAATGCGCGCGAGGAGCTTGGTATTCCACATTTACCAATACCTCCGCACTCACCAGATTTGAATTGCATAGAACATGCATGGGATATGCTCCAAAGAAGATTAGATAATCATCAACCTACCCCAGAATCCTTAAATGATCTGAGAGAGCTTCTGCCCCGTTTATGGAACCAAATTCCTCAAGAAATGTTCAACAACCTCGTGTGTAGTATGCAAAGAAGATGTCAAGCTGTTATTGATGCCCGTGGAGGCCATACATTGTATTGATAGTCTTAAAATGCTTGAATTCTCTGGGAATAAAATTTCGTTAGTTTACTCGATTTTTCTTAACCACCCTGTATACGCTGCAGACCTACAGGCTAAAATGAATTTGCAACTTGAAATCATATTAATATGGATTTTCATCACAAAAATCTTATTTTAACTATATTTTTTTGCAATTGACCATATTCACCGTCGCCATATTGTTGTGCGACAATACCAACTACCCAGTGTTTCCAACGGAGAAATATTGAGTTTATCAAAAATACTATCAGATTTTTAGTATCGTATGTGGTATGAGTGGTTATATAAAATTGGTGGTAAACTTTGGTTAAATATTTTGTGATAAAATCCAGGAAATATGGGTAGATATCAGTATTGGGGAGGCCATGGTTGTTGTGTCAGTAATTAATCGGCAATAAGACATCTTATTCGGCAAGAAATAGATCTAAAAATAAAAAACTGACATCAAAATATTTCCATTTAAACTTTCGCGATCCTGAGAAATTAGTGACTTTCGTTATTCGATGTTAGAACCCTGGGTAGTTGGTATTGTCGCACAACAGTATGGCGACGGTGAATATGGTCAATTTAAGTCAATATCCCTAACTCATGTGGAGCAGTTTGAGCACTTTCAATACCTGCATGAACAAAGCTGAATTCCCACTGTTTGACCACCAGCAATAACCTCAAAAAAAATTTGACAGCTCGTTGGGTTGCCTAATTAACGAACCTAACCTGAATATCTCAAACATCCAACGATTTTGAACTCATAAACTGAAGAATAATATTCAAATTTCATTGCAATAAAACAGTCTTGGAAAGAAAAGCAAGATTTAGTTTATTTTCTGAACAGTTCAGTTTGAGATGAAGCAGAAAACCATAAATAGCAAAAATCTCAATATGTAAAAGCTTAATGGATGTTCTAACGGTTGATAATTTCGTTGAGTTAATGAGGAATGAAAAATCAGTGTAGACTTATCCTTCTTTATTAGTAAACTATTTTCAGATTACAGCTCAACAATAACATCTGTTTTCTACATCTTTACATTTTGATTCCAAGATTACGAATAAAATCAAGAAATACGTGGTTCCATTACAGATAAAACGATAAAAATCAACAATTTTTGTAAATCACATCATGAAAATGGAAATATATATATACACATGTATCAAATTGCCGTATTGTGCTGTGTGAAATACTTGTATAATTCTAGAAAAGGCAATTGATATTTTGGCATATCTAACAACAAAGTATCGATACTTGTTAATATACTTAACAATCATGTTTTCAAATGAATATCACAAACCTATCCATCAAAAGATGAGAATAGTTGGTAGTATTGTCTAACGCTAGATTTTCTAAATACAGATTTCACGCTCACAATCCAAGTTTTACTCCGCTGCATTTATCGTGATGCTCTTTCCCTTGGCATCGTCGAACTTGTCCATGGTCTTGATGTCCATGATGAAGGTGATGCCGAAGGTCAGGATGAGCAACAGGATAACCGTCACGAATATCCCCGTCCAGATCGGGATGCTGGTGAATCCGATGCAATCGTAGGCATCGTTGAAGCTGTGTAGTTTGTCTGCTGTTCCTGCGGTGTTGAACGGTTCTATCTGGAGTCCTGGTAATATTAAAATTTCGCTCCCATTGAACGTGAATGAAACGTTGAAACAGTGGTAGGAGAAACCCATCGGAGCGGTTATTTCGGGGGCGATTTTGAAGTGCTTGTCCTCCGAAGACACATTCTGCAGCTTCCAGTATCCGTCCTCCTTGAGAACTATGTCCACGTCGAAGGTTACCTTTTCGTTGGTCAATTGGAAGGTAACATCGGTGTCGTTCTTTTCGCAATTGGTGACTTTCAAAGTTTCATTTTGGAACGTCTGGCCGGAGTCTGTAGACCACAGAGGGGTGGAAGAGACGTAAACTAGAAGATTGGGGCAGTCTCCGATCAAACCTGGATTATTGTCTGCGCTTAATTCGGTGGGGGCAGTTTTTGAACTTTCTGCGGTTTCATTCTGGTCCTGGAGCAAACTTCTAACATTACGGTGCTTCACGGCTTCGGGGGCGAGCCACGAGGTGTGGTGCGAAGTGTAAACGGCTATTATATTGTCGTTGTCCTGTAACAGCTTGCCGAAGATCTTGGCTATGGCGGAATCGTGACGTTTGAGCATCTGAATTCGTTGTTCGTTATCTTTAGCATCGTTAAGATCCACGATGAGAACCTCGTTCTTTGGTGCTTCGAAATGGTGTTCGAGGGATGCTAGAGGAACTTCCGTTACTCCTTTTCCCAACTGTTTCACGGCGTCGATTGGATTCTGGACGTAAGGCAGGTAGTCGACGCTGGACGTTTGCAAAAAATCGTGCAAGTTTTCGAAGGGAGTTATTCCTTTCGAGTCGTGGTGTGCGAAATCCTCGGGACTCAATGTATGTTCGGCGAACACTACAACTAAAGGACTACTTTCGAGTTTTTCAGCCAACTTATGCTTGAAAGATTCTTCACTTATCCTATGCAAGGCAGGACCCTGATGAAAAGTTATCTTGGAGCCCCACATATAGACCGGAACATGTTCTTTTGAATTACAAACGTCCGCACTCAAAGTCACGAAAACTAAGGAGAAAAATAAGTTCCAATTCACAACAAACATGTTTTTCGGGCTTTGGCAGCTCGGGCTGGATAAACTAATAACTAATCACGTGAAAGGTAGGACAAGGAGAAATATACCAGATTACCAGATCAAGGCGTCAACACTCATATGATTCTTGTCAAACGCGTCCCGTCATACGCTCGCTGGATGACAGACGATAAACAAACAATGTTCTGTGTTCGCGACTGACAGCGCAGCGGCGTAGATCCGGAGAGGGCGCCCGCTTCTACGCAGTGACTTTCAAAAGAACAGATCTAGTCCTAGAGTCTTGAAATTTTCAGATTACTTTCGAGGCCCGAATGGGGTCGTTGAGCTCTTAAATGAGCGAAATCGGTCAAATAGTTTCGGAGTTATTCTTCTCTGAAGTTTTGTTTTCCCAATATCTTAAAAACAACTTGAATCGGGTATTTAGCTATAAATTAACGACTTTTTAGTGTTTAAGGGATAATATCACCTTTTGAATGGTGGTAAATCTCCATTCAAAAAGTGGTCTCTTTATTTCACGAGTAACTACCCTAATTTACGACGTAGACTTGATTTTTTTTTAAATTGAAGTTGAAGAACGTCCAGAGGGCAATTAGTTTTCTATTTTTCGATTAAATTAATTTTTCAATTAAAAAAAACAGGTTGAACTTCAGCGTTTTGGCAACTACACTTAATGATTTTTTTTCGACGGTTATTCATCATTTTTTGGAAAAAATCGCAACTATTTGCCCTCGGCAATTCAATCTTCTTTAAACAACAAAAATTTTCATGATGATAAGTTCAAAAATATAGCTTGTACTCATGAAAAACAAAAAACATATTCAATAACCCAAATGTTGCAGAGATCTAACAATAACCCTGTTTTTTTTAATTGAAAAACTAATTAAATCGAAAAAAAGGAAACTATTTGCCCTCGGGACGTTCTTCAACTTCAATTTAAAAAAAATCAAGTCTCTCCGTCGTAAATTAAGGTAGTTACTCGTGAAATAAAGAGACCACTTTTGAATGGAGATTTACCACGATTCAAAAGGTGATACTTCCCCTTAAACGAATTCCTTTGGATCGCCAAGTGGGCTGTTTCCAAGAATCAAGAAATCTGTACATATTTTAAATGCAAAGAAGTTTTTATTTTCGTCAGAAAAACTAAAAATTCAAAGAAGTTTGAATTATTCGTCAATAAAATCATGGTCATTTATTAGTTTGTTATGAAGCTTCAAACCAGCAAAAATTCTATCGATCCAGTGGCGGAGGTTAACGAAAAGAGCCCTAAAAAGAATAATTCCAAGTCATCTCTAAAAACAACTCACCTGCCACAATTTATCATCTTCCTCGAAATTAGAGACCGATTTTCCCAAATTAGCCATAACGTCCTCCAAATCTTCCACTTTCTTGTATTCAACACCGATATCTGAAAATCAAAAAATTAAAATTTCAACCCGAAATAAATGCCTGATTCGTACCATCACAGATGTATTGTAAAATAGCTTCCCTTCCTCTTTCCACCACCTCTTCCGGTGGATATTCGAAATTTTCCGCATCCAAATTCAGATCAACTAATTTTTGAGCCATGCAAATACTCGTAGGGAGTCTTTTCAAAATATTCTTTGACAGATCGAGTTTTTTCAAACATTGTAAATTACCGATATTGTCGGGTAATTGCTTCAGTTTGTTGTGGGATACATCCAAGATTTGCAGGTTTTCAAGGTCACACAACGAGACTGGTAATGCTTTTAGGGAATTATGACTAGCATAGAGCTCCTGAAAATTTACACTTTCACAATCCATGACATGTTTACAAACTACTTTTAAAATGACCCCAGATAATGATGAATTGTTGATCACTTACTCGCAGGTTTATCAGACATCCTATGCTGTCCGGCAAATTGACGAAACTATTTGAACTTATATTCAAGACTTTCAGAAATCGTAAATCGGTTAAATTCCCCCCACCAGACAGGGAAGAAAGAGAATTTGACTCCAATAATAAACGTTCCTTCAAAAACACACGACAAAGTGAGTATATGCCTTGAGGAACTTCCTTGATATCACATTCTGACAAATCAAATATTGGTTCTGGTGTTTCCTTAGCCTAAAAAAATTGATTTTATATTTAATTCGCTTAGAACGATATCCTTTGCTTACCAAGTAGAGTTTATGTTCAAGTATTGCTTTACTTTCTCTCCTAGATTTACGAGAAAACATTTTATAACGATTTATCACAATATTCGAAAGGCACAATTACATTTTTTGAACATAATTTAAATATGAATTGACGCGTTATCATGCCTTTTCAGCGCTCTCTATAATGTCTTGATGCATTATTTTTACATCAGTTGGAGTCAATTAAATCGTTATCTCTAATTATATTAAACATGTAAATCACAGTTTTAAATCTAAATAAACATTCCAAACAAACAATTCATACCCACATGAAACGTCAAAAATGACAATCCGTGACAGTAGACCACAGATCGTTCTTATCATCATTAATGTTAGAAAGCATGAGCGTACTGCATGTGAAACTAAGGCTGCAGTACGCCCCCTATCGTTAACGAATGAAATAACGCATGGGACCTAGTTTTGTTTTCTTTTGCGAATGACGAAAGGCTCGCATAGTAGTTCTGATTCTCGCCGATATATCGCTACGATCTTAATTTCAGTCGACTTTACCATTGTTTAAACAATGCCTCTACTATCCTATGCTATGCTATGAAATGGACAATTCTATTTCATAAATTTGCCGACTCCGAATCTGAGTACCGTACTTTAGGTATAGATTGAATACTAAACAGGCATTCCTAGTAAGAAGATGATGTCATCTAACGATTTCAAATGCATGAGGTCTATGGTCTATCTCATTCCTGAGTCTCAAAGTCAGCCACGTTGGAACCATTCATTCATTATAATAAGTCTCACGTCTGGAAGTACACAAGGATTATTAATTTTGCAATCCTTGTCGCCATATTTGGGAGGACAGAAATTTTGAATCAACGGTCACGCTTTTCGTTTGCCAATGATTTAATTTCCTGTTTCGACTCAGAGGTTAATAAATTCACAATTCGGACATTTTAAAGCTTCCTTGACAGATTTTAACGTAGGTATGCTATGCTCCTGAATTGCTGATTAAGATTTTCGAAAGGAAATAAGTACCTATACCTCATTAACTTGTATCCCAGTTGGCTATGGAATTCTGACACATTTCACCGTGTATATTTTGAAAATGTAAAGCTGAATACAGATTACTCTGACGTGACGTGTAAGGACGTCACGTCAGACGTGTACTATGCTCCCATTGGCCTAATATGAACGTGAACGTCAAAATGTGAGTGATATAAAAATGCAACACATTGTTCTGTGCGTTCACGTTCATATCATAGATAACCTATAGATAGGAAACTCTCGGGTAAAATTTGTGACAAGTATCAGCGCCATCTATTATTCTTCTTCAAACTATTCGCGATTATAATGAATAATGTATGGTGGCGCCATCTGCACATCGGAATGCATATGAGAATAGTTGATTCCAAAGACGGAACATAATAATTTTAGACTTTTTCCATTGAATTTGTCGAAAACATTTCAATTTTGAATTTGAATGGAATATCCAAGTTCCAACTTGAAATGTTTTCTCCAAATCTAATGGAAAATTAGTTAGTAAAAAGTAATGAATAACAATTTGTAGTTTTTAGAAAATAATTTAATAACAATAGAAAAAATGCCAATTGTACAATCATATTTGATCAATGTGACTATAATACGTTTCCTTTTTCTGTAAATCATCATATTTTGTAAACATTATTATCTGTAATACATAGGACATAAAACATCGTACCATGTGGCCAAGTGGCCGAGACAATGTAAATTCAAATAGTAAAATATGCATAATACTTAAAAATGAAATAGAAATTGAAATCGGAAATATAGATATAAAATATCCAAATAAAAAAAAGTATAGAACACTAATCAAATACACAATTAAGAATGATGTTATGAAATATATGTTTTGAAAATTTTCGACATAATTTTACATAAAAAACATCATGTAAGCACAGCACACTAATGAAATAAACAAATATATACAAAATAAAGAAATTGAAGAAATATTATACATGAAAACAACATGAGGAGATAAATAAAATCATGGAAGGATTGAATCTATCTCCTCCTTTTAAGGTATTTTTCTGATGCCATCTTCATGATGGGATCAGAAAAATGTAAACTTTTTTTACCACAAAGAATTTTATTTGCATTTCCAATATAGAAAAGCAAAATAAATTTAACACCAAATTTAATAAATTCTTTGTGGACCTCCTTATGTTCAGAACAAAACAACATTAGAATATTCTCCTCACGCAAGTTATTTATAATTGATTTTTTTAAATTAAAAGAATTGATCCTGTAAGGAATAGCTTCAAATACTTGCTGAGAAAACTCACGAAAAACAGAAGTATATGTCCTGGATGGGTTCACCATTCTACAATTAGGGTGTGTCTTTGCTTTAATGAGAGCATTTGAGGGAATTTCCTCATATGCCTCTATTACTTCCAAACATTCAGGACAATTACTTATATTTTTCATGATTTTTCTCGCCAAGTATCCCGCTACATAAGGTGTTGCCAGATCTCTATCGACATCCAAAATTTCTGTCCCTTCGATTGCATAAACAGGAGTGCGTATATGTGTCATTGATTGCGATGCTACATTTTTTTTCTGGATGAAGTTTTTAAGAGTGTCAAGGGCGTCACAAGTTTCATCCTCTTCACAATTAGCACCTGGTGAATGTGATGACAGAAAGTTATTTATAAGGAGGGATTTGAAGGAAGAAATGAAGGATGTACAGTTGGGATTAACATTTCTCACACCATGGCTTCTTATTAAAGAAAAAAAATTTTCCAGGGGATCCTGGTTAAAATTTCTAGGAGCTAATGATTTGAATCCTTTGGCCTTTAAAGTCCTCCAGATATATAAGAAGCCACGGATCGTGAATTTGAAATGCTTCAGGGATGGAGTTATTATTGGATTTGAGGATGAGCAGGTTTTAAAGGACATAGAATCCAGGAGTTGCAGGGATCTATTCCAGAAATCAACATGAGGAGAAGTTTCTGTCACCACACCTCGCAGAGGCTTTGTTAAAGAAGATTCCATTGAACGACCGTTGACACTATCAAAAAGTTCATCAAAAAAAAGTATAGCATCAGCAGTTTCAGATGCAGAGGGATCAAGATAATATTTTGATGAAGTTGGCAGATCATTGCTAACTGATGCCCTCGTTCTCATGAAAACACCTACGGACCGGCTGAAAACTTGTGCAGCACACTTAACTTTCATCTTCTTTATTTTATGTGGCAAAACATGATACTCTGACAGTTTGTGTAGAGAACTGAATTTACCGTTATCACTTTGGTCCAGATTGTAAAGAGCAACAATATGGTTCATATCAGGCCAATAGGAGCACAGTACACGTCTGACGTGACGTCCTTACACGTCACGTCAGAGTAATCTGTATTCAGCTTTAGGTGATAGTCATTAAGTCATTATCCTGTCAGATGAATAAGCAACTTTGTCCTTTCTATATAGAGGTCGTAGTAATTACGTATTTATAAAAACGTTTATTTACTTTGGGAAAATATTATGTGAATTCAATAATTCCAAAGACCTGGTGAATGTTGAAGAAACTTTTTTCTCTGTTAATACTGGAAATATTTCACGTATATAAACATGGTTGGAAGATTCAGTTATGCTTTTTTCTTGTACGGAAATCAAGAATCGGGTGTTGAAATTTTAGTGAAAAATAATGGCAACGTCTCTGATAATTATTTGACATTTCACGAGTACCAACCTGCGTCAGTTTCAAGTAGAAAAATAAATTGATAAACCTTAATCTTGGCCAACCAAGACCAAGCGAATGGAGTATAGGTATATCTCTGAATTGCTGATTGGAGTTTTGAATGGAAATGAGTATCTACCATAAAAGCGACGATTTTCAAGAATATATCTCGGGCATCGTTGGAAAGGTTAGATAAAATCCTCGCTGTTGGAAGTTTACTTTTCGTATCAACTTATTTGCTCTTGGCCTCTTGAGGTGCATGAACTTGAGATTTCCATCAGCATTAGAACGAGATGAAACTTATTATTCAAATCTCAAAGGAATTGTTAGAAATACCTCTTTCTTAGTTAAATGAGAAACATGTATGGATCTGACGATGTGAGACCTATAACAATAATATTCACTAGTTCTTAATTTTTAAGTTCCTAAATTCAGGTGATTGGTTTTATAATTTTTGTCATACTTCATCAGAAAACGATAATAGAAAAATGCAGTTGGTTTCATAGGTGTCATAATCACTTCTGCATCTCCAAATTAAATATAGACATTGGCAAGTCCATAATATTTCTGATCTGATAAGCTTCATTGTTTGAATCACATTAATTATTTGAGTAAGCCTTCGGATTAAGATGACATCATTATATGGCGAAACGAATAGTCAATAGAGTGGTAAAGGTTTCTTACACTCAAATTCATTGGCGATCGCATATCGTTACGCTCCTTGTGACTCATCAAACGGTGAAGTCATTGGTATAAATTAATTGCGTGCAAGCGTAAAATTTATCTGAAAGTATGCTCGTAATTCAACAATTACTCAACGAACAATTAACCCTATATAGCTCTCTGTCGGAACCTATTGCAGCTCCTTGAATGCTTTCAAAAGTACCAACGATTTGTATCAAAACTCGTAGGAGAAATGCTTTACGATAATAGTAGCGCATCCACCATTTTCGTTAGACAGAAAACCTACCCACTTTTAGAGTGGGCTAAGTAAGCATAGAGATATACTAATACAAATCAACAAATACTAATGAAAACAAACACAAATAAACAGAACCAGACAAGAACAAATGTAAACGATAACAAAATTTGATAAATTTTGTGGAAAATTGCCTATAAATTTCAATTTCAAAATATTCTTTCACAAAGCTAGTTAATTATAAGATGATTTAACACCCGAAAGATAGCGTTTCTGCTGAAATACCTACGGTTTCAGATAAATCCGACTGGTTTTATCTTTCGGATATCTATTTTTACAACTGACGCCCAGAAAAAATTGTGCTATTGGGTCAACCTTTTAGTTTAGTCACCGCATTCGTTTCAAAACAACGAACTTCGCCCAGATATCCGGCGTGAACCAATTTTTAGCTTTACCCTTTAAATGGCACATTTGCGGCCGGGACGTTCTTCGTCGCTATTTTTATGGATTCTGACAAGAACCGCAAACAAATTAAATGTCACGAATTATGACCGGCCTCATGTATGAATTAGTAATCGGTGGGAAAGGTGAGAATTCTCTGAAAGCCGTTGATGATGCAGGCTGACTCATTCCGATCCAAAAGTTCCAATCATCCAGCTGAATCCTCCAGATATTGAAATTTGTCCAAGTTTCCAGGATTATTAATTTTATGAAGCTGTTTTCCTTCGTTGCTTGTATGGTATGGAACATTACAGTGTACTTGTAATATAGGGTGATTTTTTAAGAGCTATAGAATTTTTTTCAAAAAAAACAGAAAATTGAGAAAAAAGCGTGAAATCTTTATGTGAATCGATAGTATATTTTGATGTTTGAAGATTTTTTCATCCAAATGTTGACCGCAGCTGCGCCAGAAATGGTCCATCCGCTATGTCCAATTTTAGCATAGTCTTTCCCCCATTTCTGAGCTGTCAAAATCAATGTTGCAATAAGAAAATAGTTCAAAATCCCCCGTTCTATGTACAGGATGTCCCAAATTCGATGATCACTGAGAGCATCTCGAGAACTATAAGGGTTAGAGAAAAAATGTTCAAGGACTCCCGATCTCTTTTTTCAAAATAATCAATTGCCAGCAAACAGATACCAGATATCTGAATTCGTTTTTGAGTTACAGGGCGTTTCTGAAAAATTGCTGTTTCGAATATTTCGCTATATCTCGTTTTCTGTTGGAGATATCACTAAAATTCCAAGAAGTTTTCTTTTGTAATTTCTGTTGCCTATTCGCTGCTTGCATCTGATCCGAAAAATTATTCTCCGTTCAAGTGCTAGAGAGAAAAGTTTGTGTTTTTAAATGGGACACCCTATATTTTCATCTTTGCTTCTTACCCGCTGATTCACCGAGTATCACCCTGTAGCCGGTTTCTCGAAAATCTGATTCGTTTCCAAGATATTGAGTTTTTCGTCTCCAATTGAATTGGGACAGCCTGTATATAAAGATTTTTTTTTAATACAAATGAATTCTGAAAAAAAATTACAATAAATGTTCGAATTGTATCTGATGATATCTTCTTTTCGAGATAATCATTTGGTTAAAATTAGTCACAACAGACTAGACAAATTAGATTTTTAATTAAATGGAATATACAGGGTGGCCATTTGAAAACGAAACAGACGAGATTACAGACGATATAAATTTTTTCGATAGAAATGCTCGGACAGGTCGATTTCTGTTTCCAGGGGGACAACTTAAGATGTAGGTTACGGACGCATAGCGCTTCAACCCTTGATACTACAACCCTCACCCCCAATTTTTGAATAGGGAAGATGGGGTGAGTGATACCTCATTTGAAAGGTATTTTTATACTGATTCCAGCACAGTAATTGTTTTTTCATTTTATGCATTAGTTCTCGAAATATTCTTAACTAAGTATTTGAAAATGAAGTGGTGTTTTCATGGCACTTGTAGTGTTTTTTTGTGAAAAATCGACATTTTGAGCTTCAAAACAACCATGACTGTGGCTTCCTTCCTCCAATCCACTGACATAGAAATCTTTAATCAAGATGTCGATTTTTCACAAAAAAACAATACAAGTGCCATGAAAACACCACTTCATTTTCAAATACTTAGTTAAGAATATTCCGAGAACTAATGCATAAAATGAAAAAACGATTACTGTGCTGAAATCAGTATAAAAATACCTTTCAAATGAGGTATCACTCACCCCATCTTCCCTATTCAAAAATTGGGGGTGGGGGTTATAGCAGCAAGGGTTGAAGCGCTATGCGTCCGTAACCTACATATTAAGTTTTCCCCCTCGAAACAGAAATCGACCTGTCCGAGCATTTCTATCGAAAAAATTTATTTCGTCTGTAATCTCGTCTGTTTCGTTTTCAAATGGCCACCCTGTATTTATTCACAAATGAAGATTTCCAGTTTATAGAATCAAAATTTTCAGGAAATATTGTAATCTTCCATGATATCTCTTTCATTCAAGAAGATCAGTTTATTTGAAAAAACAAACTAGACAAAAATAAAAATGAAATATCTCCAAATAAAAGAAAAATCTTTATACAGGCTGTCCCAAATCGAGTGAAGACGAAAAACTCAATATCTCTGAAACGGATCAGATTTTCGAAAAACCGGTTACAGGATGATACTCTGCGAATCTGCGGCTAAGAAGCAATGATGAAAAATATAGGGTGTCCCATTTAAAAAACACAAACTTTTCTCTCTAACACTTGAACGGCGAATAATTTTTCGGATCAGATGGAAGCAGCACATAGGCAATGGAAATTATAAAAGAAAACTTCTTGGAATTTTCGTGATATCTCCAACAGAAAACGAGTATAGCGAAATATTTGAAACAGCAATTTTTCAGCAACGCCCTGTAATTCGAGAACCAATTCAGATATCTCGGATCTGTTTGCTGGCAATTGATTATTTTGAAAAAAGAGATCGGGAAGCCCTGAACATTTTTTCTCTAACCCTTGTGGTTCTCGAGATGCTCTCAGTGATCATCGAATTTGGGACACCCTGTACATATTTTCCAATTTCGAGCGGTCGTAAAATAATTAAGTTTGACTCACTGATGATGAAATTTTTTTTTCTGACAATTTTGAATAAACGAATTTGATCTAGATTAGCTCTGAATGGACAATGACATATTCAAGTTACCTGCTTAAATTTCTTCAGATATTGAGAATTTTCTGCTGTCACTTTTTTACAGCGACTGACAATTTTTTGACAACTTCTTTCAATTTTTCAACAGCTACTGTCACTTTTCCGACCTCTGCTGTCAGTTTTTTGTCAATTATTTTCTTGGATTGGAAAGTGCGAATCTATCAACAAGGTGAATGAACGAGCGTTACAAACAAGGGCGGATTTACGGGGGGGGGGGGTTACTGGGGGTAATTACCCCCCCATGAGTATCGAAGACCTGAGAAAAAGGTGGTGCACATAAAATATTTAATACATTTTTACCTGATTTAAAGGTTTTCAATCGGCATTACCCCCCATGATCGTTATTACCCCTCCCATGAAAAAAAGCTATATCGGCCCTTGGTTACAAAGCTCGTGACCTTTTAAAATTTTTGCCCAGTGCATGAGCAATAATTTTTCTTATACTTCCATAAGCTGACCTATTACAGGTTTGCTGCAGGACTTTGGGATGAGGGACACTCTGTATGAGTCTGGTCTGGTCTGGTTGCGAGAACTTCCTCATTTTCCGGAGAAGAATGCAGAAATAACCTATTTCGAATATTCAGATCATTCCGTTTTTCCAACGACACAAATTTCGCCGAAATCTGCGGTTTGGTCCGATAAGACGGCGAATAAATACAGTTAGATCCGAAACCGAACCCAAAAAAGCTTCTCGCGATCCGGCAAACTTCACCACCGACTTCTTGTCGTCCGACCGGGTCCTGCGCGCGCGCCAAGTTCAAAAATAATTCCACTCCGTGTTCTAGCGCCAACAGCAGTCTTCCGGATTTCTGCGCTCGACTTGTTCTCCGCGGGCGCGATAGTATCGTCCGTGCGTTTTGACCGTGTGCTATTTGTGCTTTTTTGGATTCTGTTTTTGTTGTTGGTGGTGACTGAAAAGTGCCTTTTTCCTGTTTCACCATGAGGATCTTTGTTTTGGCGACGGCGCTTCTCGCGCTTTTTTGCACAGGTGAGCTTTTTGTCTGAGAAAAGCCGGTTCTTGAACACCGGCAGAAGAATATCCCTGCAGATATTCTTTGGATTCTTTGCCAATTTGGTTAACTCCATACGCCGTCAAGAGCACCAATAATCGAAAAAATTACACGAGTGAAAATTACTTTTTTTTTTATATTTTCAAATCAAAGACTAAATTAATGAATCATACATAAATTGAGGCCGAGTAATTTTTTTAAAACCGACCTTGATCACCTTCGTGTACTACACGAAACACATCAATGTTGACTAGTCTATGGACTGAACTTTGATTTGTTACAACAAAGCACTTTGAAGTTGCTGCTTACGCTTACGGTTATATTTTTCCAATTAGAAATAAAATATTATCGGAATGATGAATAAACATTTCGAAATTGACGAGTCTGCATATTCATGAGGTTTAGAAATTCAACGCAGAATTCATTCATTATTCATCTGGAAAACACGATCAACATTCATGTTGGTTGACTGGAGTCGTCGACGTTTTGAATTTTCGATTCTATTTCGGGCTGGAAGGATTAATTTTTTCAACTTTGTAATTTTTACTCTCACACTGCAAAATAATTCCTGCATTCGATTCAGTCCAAAAGATTCTTTGACCAAATCCACTTATTTCGATACTATAATTTTCATACAGGGTGTCTGGAAATGGAAAGTCAATTCGCTAACGGCAATTGTTATTTGAACGATGAAAATGCCACTGCCATAAAATTTTGTGTACTCTGCTATAACATTATTACCGGTTATGTAGATTATTTTAAAATTGTGGGAAATAATTCAAAAATTACTATTTCTGAATCCATTAATCCAATTCATGAAATTAACTGAAGTCATTGGACATTAAAACTTCAAAACCTCTGGGTCTTCTTTTTTGAAAGTTACAATATTAAATTTACCATTTCGACAAAATGATGACGATAACAAGCCAGCAGAAAACATGAATTTGAACTATTCTCTGATATGCTCGACCAGTTATTAGAGATTGGGATTTTCAGTAAAAATATACAGGGTGTCCCAAGTTCGAGTGCCTATTAGACGTTTCTGGAGAACTGGACATATTTGAAATCTGAAAATTGGGATTATTGTATTGTTCGAAATTCTCTACAGATCTGAAATATTTTCAGATCAAGAGCATTTCCGGTTATACAGGGAGTCAACATAAATTTGCTCAAAAAATATTTTTTTCAATTTTTTCGATGAATTTGACTCTACGTACAACATGAATCGAGAAAAGCTCAAATAATTCGGGAATTAATGAATTTAGGAGCAAGAGCATCTGAGGGTGCTATCATTATTTTCCTTCGCAGAATTCAACGCAATAATAAAAATATAGGGTTCTAATTTGAAAAACAGAAGTTATGGCCGATTTCCGATCACAGTTTTTGACACAAAATTTGAAACACCCTGTGGTGATATTCATGAAATTTAAAAGGTGCATGACCTTTCCACATTCTTCTTCTTTGACGTTGTGAGAACGGTTTACACTCAGGATGTTCAGAATAAGAAAAATGAACATAATACTGACTATGAATATTTGACTTTTTTCAGGTTTTTTTTCGATAGTTTGAAAACTATTCGAATGAATACAACGGTTTCAACAGAAATGCATTCAGCATTGAATACTCAATCATATCAGAAACGAAAAGATTGAAAAAAAATTTTTTGAGCTAACTTATTTTCACTCCCTGTAAAATCGGTAGTGCTCTGGCTCTGAAAATATTTTAGGTCTCTAGAGAATTTCGAACAATACCATAATCCCAATTTTCAGAATTCAAATACATATGTCTAGTTCTCCAGAAACGTCTAATAGGCACTCGAACTTGGGACACCCTGTATTTCGTAGAAAGCGATTTTCGGTAAATGATTGCAGCTGGTAATGATTATCTCAAGATTTTCAAGGTTGAAATTGGGAAAAAAATTGGTCCGCGTTGTGTAATTTAGTTTGATCTAGCTCCGGATAGTTTCACAGAAATCGATGTACATAAAGTTAGCAAAACAACTTTCGCGAATCAAACTCGGAATAGCTCAAAATTTTGCCGTTATTTATCCGTAATTTATCCGTGAAAAATAAATTTTGCCGCTCTCATATTTAAAAAGATATGGGATGTGACGCTAAGTTGATATCAAGTTGGCGAAACAACTTTTCAAAAAATGGTTTCAGCACAAACCAAAATAGCTGATCTTTTTCAGTGATTTATCCGTAAATTATTCGTGAAGAAAAAAACATCGCCACTCTTGTATTTTAAAAAATATCGGATGTTTCGCTAACTTGATATCAAGTTATTTGTAACCATTTTCATCAGATTCGGTCGATATTGAGAAATTGGTTCTGCTAACTTAACGTTAAAAAAACTAAGGACGCGACAAATTTTTTTCTTTCACGACAAATTCGAGGCAGGTATTCGACAATTAATTCAATAGAAAAAGAGTCAATTACGAATGCGCTGTTGGCAAAAATGCGATATTTCAAGAAAGATGGGGAAATCGCGAGAAAATGGAGTGGAAATTGCTAGAAAGATTAAATTTTTTGTGTGTCTTTTACTTTGTTTCAACATCGACAATTACTCGACAATCTTTCATGATCATCGTGACGATATTCGACCACTTTTTGATAAATTAATATAAAGCGAGCAAAGCCACCTCGTAGAAAAAAAACTAAGGACGCGACAAATTTTTTTCTTTCACGACAAATTCGAGGCAGGTATTCGACAATTAATGCAATAGAAAAAGAGTCAATTACGAATGCGCTGTTGCCAAAAATGCGGTAATTCTAGGAATATCTCGAACTCGCGGGAAAAAGACGTAAAATAAACAAAAACGAATGGATTTTTTGGGTTTTTTTTTACTTCATATCGACTACGACAATTTCTCGACAATTATTTGTAACCATTTTCATGAGATTTGGTCGATATTGACAAAGTGGTTCTGCTAACTTAACGTTAAGTTAGCGAAGCCACCCCATAGAAAAAAAAACTAAGGACGCGATAAATTTTTTTCTTTCACGACAAATTCGGGACGGGTATTCGACAATTAATGCAATAGAAAAAGAGTCAATTACGAATGCGCTGTTGCCAAAAATGCGATATTTCAAGAAAGATGGGGAAATCGCGAAAAATGGAGTGGAAATTGCTAGAAAGATTAAATTTTGTGTGTGTCTTTTACTTTATTTCAACATCGACAATTACTCGACAATCTTTCATGATCATCGTGACGATATTCGACCACTTTTTGATAAATTAATATAAAGCGAGCAAAGCCACCTCGTAGAAAAAAAACTAAGGACGCGACAAATTTTTTTCTTTCACGACAAATTCGAGGCAGGTATTCGACAATTAATGCAATAGAAAAAGAGTCAATTACGAATGCGCTGTTGCCTAAAATGCGATAATTCTAGGAATATCTCGAACTCGCGGGAAAAAGACGTAAAATAAACAAAAAGGAATGGATTTTTTGGGTTTTTTTACTTCATATCGACTTCGACAATTACTCGACAATTATTTGTAACTATTTTCATGAGATTCGGGCGATATTGAAAAAGTGGTTCTGCTAACTTAACGTTAAGTTAGCAAAGCCACCCCGTAGAAAAAAAACTAAGGACGCGACAAATTTTTTTCTTTCACGACAAATTCTCGACAATTATTCGACAATTAGTGCAATAGGTTTCATTGAATTTCTCGAAAGTGGCAGTGCTAACTTTATGGACATATTGATATTGCTCCGAATAGTTTCACAGAAATCGATACTTGTTGGTATTAGATAATTTTTGTTTGCCTTACTAATCTCATATCGGCGTTAAATCAATCTCCTATATCAATGATAACACCCAAAGGAAAATGATTCAGCGGAAGCATTTTGAATATATTAATCTTCATAGTTATTTGATCATTATACAGGATGTCCCTAAGAAAAGGATGAACTAAACAGTTCTTATCCAATATGTATTCATGAAAGCAATTTTCTGAGGATGGGAGCTTTGGCGCGCTTGTTCAAATTCGTAGCTATAGTACAGTCGCCCTTTCAGGTACTGAAGCACACAACGCAGCTTATTCTAGATGAACTTTCCGTTTTTTTTTAATGTCAGCATGTTTACTATATACTTATACTGTATCGGCTATTCGGACTATTGAGATCGAATTGGGCTAAAACGGATATCTGAAGCACTGAAGATTTCATACGAACGCGTTCATTACATAGTTCAATTTGGACATGAGAAAAATTTCTGCAAAATGGATCCCCAAATATATATATATATATATATATATATATTCTTTTGAAAGAGAGAATTACATACTGTTTTGTAATATCAAACAATATATGGCATATGGCACGTGTGAAGAAATGGCGACAAGGAACAGATTGTATAAAAGAATCAAATCTGTTTCCCGCTCCAAATCTTAGTGTTAGCAGAGGGAATGTAAACGGAGTACCATACAATTCTGCGTATGATACACGAGAACAGATAAAAACCTCTGAAAAAACTCTGTCTCCCCATGTATGTGTGGTGATACTGAATTTGTTAAAAAATATGCTGCTATCCATGTTACAGAGCTCCTTGTGCTTGAAAACATGTCTTTCATCGAACTGGAGGCAAATATCTTGAAATTGCATCTGTAACAAGAAAAAAAAAGAAGAAAAACGAGAAAGAAGCAGTAGAAAAAAATACTTCACCTGCTAAAAAAACCTTTTCACAAAGCCCTAACTCTCTCATGGATCGGGAGGATCTTTCGATCAGGTCCGATCTTCCAAGTGATGATTCTTCTGTTCTTCAGGTGTTCGAGGAACGCTACAGGCCCCTTATGTTGGGGGATCATCTCCCATAGATTAGAGTGGTTGTTTTTAGCAAAAAATCAGCAAAAAAGCAAGAGCAAATTCGAAAAACGTCTGACAAATGTTTGAATGTTGACCAAAAGCGTGCAAGGGAAGAAGCATCGCTTTCGATCTGTGCTCGATTTGAAAACGATGTAGACTTCTTAAACCGAATTGTTACCATGGATGAGACTTGGGTACATTTCTACGATCCAGAAACAAAGCAACAATCGATGGAATGGCGACACTCTGGTTCTCCAAGACCTAAGAAGTTTCGTGTCCAAAAATCTGCTGGAAAAGTTCTTGCTTCAGTTTTTGGGATTGCCATAGAGTAATCATGATTGATTTTTTGAATGAGGGTAGAACAATAACTGGAGATTACTATTCAAAATTACTGACCACTCTACGGGAAAAAATTGAGGGGAAAAGACGCGGAAAGCTATCCGAAAATATTTTGTTTTTACAGGACAACGCCCCAGTACACAAATCTCATGTTGCCATACAAAAAATTCGTGATTTTGGGTTAGAATTACTAGAACACCCCCCCTTATTCACCAGATTTGGCTACGTCCGACTATCATCTCTTTCCTCAACTGAAAAAAGTTTAAAATGTCGTAAATTTTCTTCCAACGAGGAGGTAATAAAAGCTGAGGAGGACTGGTTTGCAGAGCAAGAAGAAACATTTTTTTTGAAAGGTTTAGAGACGTTGCAGGTTCGCTGTAATAAATGTATTCAATTAAGAAGAGAATAAGTTGAGTAATAAAATATTTTGACATTGAAATTTTGTTTGGTTCTATAGTAGGCCAAGAATCTTTCAATATATCCTCGTACTGCATTTTGTAGAATCAGTTTCTGAATGCCCATCTCTATTTCTGCACTAATCGAGCGATACAATCTCCAATTTCACAATTCATGGAGCCCATAACTTCCGCCATAAAATGGCATTGAATCCGCCATCGACTGCTATCGGCCAATGGCATTATTTGCGCCGTCCATTGTGCATAATTCATAAAGCGCTCCATTCGCAAAATTCGAATGTGTGCAAGGATTCGCGAATAATACCGCGTATTTGTTGACACGACTGGCTCCACGTCGAACACATATCCCATTATCGGGTTCGAACCCCGACAAGATAATGGATTTACGCCGTCTCATGAATAAATAATCGGATGGAACTCGATAGCAATTCGTTCCGTCAGTGTTCCATCGGACGGTAATGAGGATCCCAGTCGTTTTTTAATGGGATACGCCGCTGATGGAAACATTCTTGCCGTGTTTGCTTATCTAATTTCGATTCGTAATTCGGCCTTGTTCCTCCTCTGCTTCGGCGTTAGATTAGCATGTCTAGGGAGCAGCGAAAAATTGAGGAAACTAACCATAACTGCTTGTTCGCAACGATTCTACAGTGTGACAAGAAAAACCTCGGACAAACTCTTTTTCAGTTAACTTTATTAAACAGAAGAAATTGAACAAATAAACAACAAATAATAATAGCTTGAATATTTGTTAATAATTTATTTAAGCCGTTTCGAAGTGGCTTCCTTTGGCGGCGATACACAGCCTCAGACGCTTCTTGAAATTTTCGGCAATGGGCCGCAGCTCCTCGGGCGTTGATCGGTTCCATTCCCGGCGCAGAGATTGCTTCAGCGACTCCAAATTTTTGTGTTTTTAGCACAAGCCCTGTGCTCCAAAATCGACCACACGCTGTAGTCCATTGGTTTGAGATCCGGTGAGTAAGGCGGCCATTCTGCAGATGAGAGGAAACAAGGAAAATGGGTCTTACACCATTCTTGCGTCATTTTCGCTCTGTGAGCCGGAGCGGAGTCCTGTTGAAAGGTCCAATGCGTATCGCCGATGTGCTGCTTGGCCTACGGAAGTACTACGGCCTCGAGGATGTCGCAGCGGTAGACTTATTGATTGATTTTGACCCCTTGATCCTCGAAAACTAAGGGAGTTTTACCACTGCCGCAAATTCCGCCCCAGACCATGACGGATTGCGGATTTTGACGGTGTTCCACGATGGCCGATGTACCGGGAGCCTCTACGGACCAGACTCTGCCGTTTTGGTGTTTGTGGGATTGTTCTACGGTGAAAAGCTTCTCGTCTGTGAAGAGAATTCGCTCCCATTGCTGACCGGCGGCGAGACGAAGGAGTCGGCGGCACCTTTGGAATCGTACGCGCTTGTTTTCCTCCGTGTGGAGTTGAACTTTTTGGAGCTTGTATGGCTTGAGGTTGAGCTCCTTATTGGCAATTTGACGGACTGATTCGCGGTTGATACCGGTCTCACAGGCTATTTTCCTCATGGAAACCCTCGGATTTCGATTGACTCGCTTCTTGACGATGTTGCGATTGCTAGGTGTATTGAAAGTACGTTTTCTACCACTTCCTGGACGAAGACTATCATGGCCGAGCTCCTTGAAATGACGAATTGCATCGGACACGGTTTGTCGAGGCACATTGAGCAAACGAACAATTTCTCATTGACGCCTACCTTGACGAAACAGCTCCAAAATCGCACTACGTTTGTTTGACATTCAAAAACTCTGTGAAATGAAATTATATCAAACTGAAAATTCACATATTAGTACAGGAAAGTGTAGAGAAACCAAGAGAAAAAAAATTATTTGGCTGCGCTGAAATACTTTTGTTCCAGACCACAGCAAAATTTGTCACCTTGTTAATTTCAAATTCCAGATACCAAAAGTCTCTGCACTCTTTTTGGTACCTTCTTCTATCGTTCCACACTCTCTAGATTCCACATAATCTATCAAAATTTCACAATCGTAACTAGATAATGTCATGAGATCTAATAGAGCTTAATTTTAGTCTTCATTCTTAGAATTCCAAAAGCAGAAATTAAATCAAACCAAATACGATAGATCCTCAGATGGACCATCGGTATTTCAAATAGTTCAACTTCCGAATGAGGAATCCAATTAATTTATTACGTATAAAATGTTCCAAGTGGAAGCAACTTGTCCGAGAGCAAGAAGATAAATCTAGATTTGTTCCCAGCATAATGCAGTAGGTGAATGAATGAGTTTGTATTGAAATAGTCAACAGAAGTCGATACAAGAAATCCAACAACTATTTCTCAACATGTAAAAGGTGATTTCGCAATTGTTAGAATGGGCGTGGACAGCACTGGATATTTGAATTTGTGCATACCATACCTACCTTCTTTAGATAATTAAAATTAAAGATTGAGTGGTCAAGGGAGCTGGTATCACTGGACCATTGTTTGATTTCGAAGTGTTTTCTCGTCCAACAACTATAGAAACCATCTGAATCTTCTTGGAACGTATACAAGGACCAAAATATTGAGTATGAGATCTGGTTTCGTCCTATAGATCTCGCCTGACTACCTACCACATTATTATGGTCACCTGCAGCTTGAATCGCAATGGAGAACCATTCAAACGCCTCTCACTAAGCCATTCAAGCGATTTATGAACACACATAACACATTAAGATTTTTTCTTCACAACACATTACTAATTAAAAACAAATTTACGATAGCTATAAGGTAGGCGTGCAAAGAGACCAACAGTTTGAAAGGGAAAGGGTAAACATTCACCGTTAAGGTGCGGCGATGGTAAGTCTCTGAAAATACATGGACAGAAGAAGAATCTCAGTCCTGCAATGCTCCACACCTTTGGTATCTAAAAATTGACTCGTAATAGCACATAAGATAAGCATGGAAGAAGCATGGCGGAAGCTTATCTCCAGGAGTCGATGCTAGAGGGCTGACTAAGAAGAAGAGGAAGCTGTCAAATATGAGACACTCTCTCAGGAGGTTACTAGGATGTACTGTCTCTCTAAGATATCCATCTGCAAACCAAAATTGACCTTTCTTCACGCTTTCCCAGAAAATGCACATTTTTCCATTTCTGTCACCATTTGTGGTCTTCATATATACAAAATCTTTTGGAAAGCACGCTTGTGTTTTCGACCCCCACTTCACACTTCAATGTTTTTGGGTCTTCTTTCCTAACAACAATTACTAAATGTTAGTTCTGTGTTACGCCTGAAGAACCACAAATAATATACTTTGTTCAGTTACAAATTATGGGTCTTATAACAAAACGTATTACGGTATTCTGCGAAAAGTCCTTGACTTCTTCGAGTTTCTACTATTTCTGACTCATCTTGAGTTATTCAATGCTTGCGTCCTCTTCCTTCTGGTCCATGATGAAGAGATTGGAAGTTCCATGGAAGTTCAAGAAGCTTCTTCTCAATTTTATTCTAGAGATAAAATTAACTGGATGATTTAAGTTATTGCTGCGATTGTAATTAAAATATCTGAGATGGAAATTATTTTTAGAAAGTGTCCAAACTCTCATGCATCTTTCCTTAGTTTATGCACACCCTTTGAAAGTCTACGAAGTTTCTGGTTCTGATATTTACATACATATGTACTTTGATATAAGTTGAACATTATTATAAATTGGACCAATAATTTTAGAAAAGAATCTTTAGGACAATAGGAATCAAGAGAATCGAACATCTTCATGTGATTTTTTTTTTTGAACTACCAACTTTTTACGAACAAAATTTTTTTCCAGCTTGTTCAAAATCACGATTCTTATTAATTCGAGGTCGTAGATTACGAATATGTCATTAGTTTTTTCCTAGGTGTGGTACTTTGGAAAAATTTTCATTATTTGTGAAAAATTTAGTCATTTTTTTTCGGCTGTATCTGTCTGAAAAATAGCAGTGGACGAATGCTGATTTTTTTCATGATAGATTGTTCATTTATAAATGGAATTATATAACTTTCATCCATCTCCATTGATCTGTTGGATTTTATGATTTTTTTCGCGAGAGTCCGAAATGTTCGATTTTTCATGGTCATTACTCGAAAACAAAAATTTTTTGAAGAACATCTGATTGCATATTCTCAATCTGCGCCCTCGAATTAGTGAATATAGCAACTTCGGTGATGATCCGAGAAAAATAATATTTTGGCAAAATTTGCTTGCATATGTATGAAAAATTTCGCGTTTTTTGAGAAAATAAATTTTTCTCGGATCTCTACCAAAATCACTGTTTTCATTTAATTGGGGACGTAGATCAAGAATATGCAATCAGATATTTTTTAAAAATTTAGTTTTCGCGTAATGGCCATAAAAAAATCGAACATTTTGGACTCTCGCGAAAAAAATCATAAAATCCAAATGGATCAATGGAGATGGATGAAAGTTATATAATTCCATTCATGAAGAAACAATCTATCATTAAAAAATCAGCATTCGTCCAGTGCAGATACAGCCCTACAAAAATGACTAAATTTTCCACGAATAGTTGAAAATTTCCCAAAGTACCACACCTAGAAAAAAACTAATAACAGATTCGTAATCTACGATCTCGAATTAATAAAGGTCGTGACTTTGATCGATATAGCTGGCCAAAAATTTTTTAGCCTAGTGTAATTTTTCAGACCATCTAATTTTCAAAGATGTCTCATTTCCTATGGTTGTACCAATGTTTATTACTAATCTATCGTCGCAATCATAATGTTTAGTCATTAATGAAGGCGAGTGCGAAGTATTTTTATTGTTTAAGTAAATACTAGATACTGTTTATTTAAGTTATTAGACATCCGGTGTTTGTTTTCTTACGATTTGCTTACCTTGATGATTTTTCTATTGCAAACGTGATACTTGATGGATATTTCACAAATCGATATTGTCGCTGTAAGCTGCGAATCCTTGAGTTTTATTTTTATTTCATCATTCAATTCGTGATCAATTATTGAGAGATGATTCTCAATAAGAGACGATATTTACTTATAGTGCCTCTTTGAGAAATGTAAATAGCTAGTTGACCTCAATGTTTTCAGTGTTCAGATCACATTAAGACATTGAAAAACCTCCAAATGAAAAGAATAGTTCCTGTAATAAAGAAGATTGACAAATTGCACCATCGATTCATGAGCTTTTGAACCAACCTGGAAAAATAACATTGACGATGTCTTCGTTTTCAAAGCACAAATGGTAGACTTTGGTATCAAAATGTAGGTTTTCCAGAGGGGGAAATTCAATAAGAATTTATTCATGGTCCTATTTATCTATACAAATGAATCCATCCTTAAGTCATCTTCATAATATGACCTAGTGACTTCTATCCCCTTCGTCCCTCCAATAAAAGACTTTTCCTCTTGTCTCTCTGGGTCATATCTGCTTTCAAGTTAATGAATCGCGAAAAGGACCTCACCCTTTTCCATTTCATCCAAACGACTATCTCGATCTGAAATATATATCCGACATGTCTTCACGGACAACACGAAACCTGCAACACCACATGTGTTATGACGTTGTAAATTCCACCTAACTGCAATGGGAACGACGTTTGAAGGAGGAAAAATACAGGGCATTTTATTATTAATGTAATTGGTTTATGATCTCATCTTTGTAGAGGCCAGGAAAGTTGTATGGAGAATGACCAGACAAACATAAATCGATGTGGTAATTGCAATGATGCAAGGCATTGGCGTAGCCCTGAGTCTTCTGGTACGAAGACAGGTACTTAGGTAGAAAGCACCTATGCACTGACAAATTCTCAAGTTTCTTCCTAGTCCAATTAGGAAAAATACGAAGCTGATGTGAGAAGACAGGTAGGGACGAAAGAAGTCTTGTGCAGTCAAGGTTTTCAAAATCACCATCCTTCTTATGCATCTACACCAATGCAAACAAATATCTGATTCCAAAGAATACCATGGAGGCAGATTCAGATAACATCTTTCAACTTCCCAGTGGGGTTTCTGGAAACTTGAATAAGACTTCTGATTGACGGTATCGAACAATAATACATCTCATTAAAATAGCTCAGCTAAAAAAGTTGTTCGTTGCTCAATCGAATGAGAGCATGAATGACCACGAGGTCAATGTCGGAAGAAAAGTCCTCATCAGTTTTCTGACACGATGACAGATAGACGTGCATTTGGAATTCAACAATCGAATTGATAGCTATACGGTATCTTAGTGGTATCTTTTATGGCTTCGTCAGATTTTGATTGAACTAAAAATAGTCATTTGTCGAAATCAAATAGGGCTTTGAAACATTATGTTGTGATGTAACCTTTGGAAGGTCTCGGTATTAAGATTTTTTTTTACGTGAGACAGTTTTGACAACTTTAAATTATGCTAAATGTATGACTTGTATCTAAAGTGTTTTCCAATAAGAAGTGTTACTTTTGAAGCTGTAAGTTTTTGACATCCAACAAGTAGAAACTACGCCATTATTAAAAAAGCCGGCCGAACATCAACAATGTCTTTTGTCTTGTCTTTGCTGATTGGGTCCTTGAAATGATCCGGAATTCCAACGAAAAATCACCTGTTATTGGAAAACCCTTCATAATATTAATTTCTATCTTTCTATTTCATCAACCAGTTATTCAAAATTAACCAGATATGTTAGGCATTTAAGATCTTATCTTGCAATAATAACCGCTTCTGTTGTACAAAGATAACAATCTTCTTCACTCGTGATATTCAAATCATTCAAGATTGAGTAGGAGGAAGCATATCGGTTTAATGATAAGTTATATGAAAACTATGAACAGAATTTTGGGTCTAACATTTATCAGAAGAATCTAATCTTGTTAAATGAGTGGAATCAGACGAGATAATAGCTTGATACACCGATAATTCCGTATATTTTATACATAGACTGGATGATTCTGAAGCTCTATAATTATTCCGACACAGCTGATTACTTGATCGGACATTTTTTCGTGAATCATAATTGGTTATTCCCACCAGAGGAGAGCCTAAAGACGGAATCTCAGACATTATTCATACTTTCACTCCCATTCTTTAGAAGGTGTCCATAAACATGCAGATTTTCGAGGTTGGCCTTATCCAAAATTGTCTCTTACTGCAAATTTAGTTTATACATTCTTCTAGTCAATATAAATAATAAAAATTTCGGTTGTTTCTGAAGAACAAGGTCTTGAAAGATACCATACAAAAAAGTAACCATCAAGATACATTTCATGGCTTCATGAACGGTTTCTGACTACATTATCAAAACTTATTGGGATATGAGTTACCCCAACAAGTTCTCATACAGGGTGTCCTATTTCAAACGTGAAATATGAAATTTTGAGCATTGTAACCTAAAAGATTCGTGGATACTACTTGACCTTAAATATCATCTGGAAACCCCAATCGATTACAATCACAAGAGTTAAAATCAATTAGAACCCACATCTACCAACAATAAGACTAATTCAGATTGACACCAGATAAAGGATGGACAATATACAGCCCTTTAAGAAGATAAGCACCATTAGGTCTTCTACATTCGAAGCGAACAATGATCAGCATTATTGGAACATTTCATCGAAGATTTATTCGATACCACTAACGAGTCTTTC
Source organism: Adalia decempunctata (assembly GCA_951802165.1). Taxonomy (NCBI): domain Eukaryota; kingdom Metazoa; phylum Arthropoda; class Insecta; order Coleoptera; family Coccinellidae; genus Adalia; species Adalia decempunctata. Next base: position 565,805 of record OX637695.1, on the reverse strand, counting down.
AATTCGAAAGCAACGAATGAGAATGTAGAAGAAGATTGATCGATTTTTTTGAGGTTCCAACTCTATATTTAAGAATTTGAGTTATCAACTTCTGCTTCACTACTAAATGTATTATTCTCCCAAATGTTACTTCACGACTTGTTGGAGTTGTATTTATATTTATCCGTGTGTAGCCTAAAAGTCAAAATGATGACCGTTTTATGGAGACATATCTATTGTTCCCTCTGAAATCATATACCCCAGTCCAAAACTCAAAGAGATGCTGTTTGGTAACACAACACAAATAATTCCGTCTGATTGAAGTTTATTTATTCCGATCTCGTCTATTCCTGGTGATGAATCAATCTCCCCGATGTCAGTACAAAATACGAAAATAAATCGCTGTGTTTTGACGAATGTAATTCTTCCGATTTCCTCAAACCCGATATTGTGTAACGTATTTTATTCTGTTCGACCGAAATTACGTAACAACTGTTGATCTGTGCGTGTATTATTACGAAATAGATAGGGGACTGCTTACATGGTAACGCACTATTCTGTACCTATGTGCTAGTAGAGAATGGATGGTAAATTACAGGCGAAAAACTGTTTCCGGTATGGGGAAATATGTCAAGGATAAGTTGATTTTATGGGTTGTATAGATAACGATGTTTTCGTAGTGAATAATTCGAAAAAAATGGGATTTTTTCAATACCTTTCATAATTTGTCCACGTCACAAAATATATCAATAATAACATTTTCACCATTCTTCAAAATGGGTCTATTATACCCTGCGCAAAAAAATTAACGCACATTATGGAAATCTCAAATTTATTCTACAACTGAAGGCGTTCTCAATGATAATTATTTTTATCAGAATTATGCATATGTTATCCACTTACAACGTTTTTCTTCAATACAGATGTTTTCTCCCAGCTGGAATATAAAAAGACGATATTATCAGATTTTGAATGTATTGGCTCCATTCTAAAATCAGTTGTTCTCGATCAATTCTAGTGATCAATAGTTTTTCTTTCGTTTGATTTTCTACACTCGATCGCTATGCAACGCGAAACACGCAATTTGACCCAAGAGGAATGTGCCCAAGCGGTAGTTTTGCGAGAAGAAGGGTGGACATACACAAGAATTGCAGAAAGGTTTGGAGTTTCCCATACAAGTGTGTCCAGAATGTTGCAGCGATTCAGGGAGACAGGTATGAATGTCCGAAGACCAGGACAGGGTAGACCACGGGTAACAACTGCCATTCAAGAACGTTACTTGAGAGTTTCTTCGTTGAGACAACGGTTTGCAACCGCTCGCCTCCTTCAAAATCAGCTTAAGCAAACTCATGAGATGCAAATTAGTACTCAGACAATATTAAATCGCCTCAGAGAATATGATTTAAGGCCTCGTGTCGCAGCAAGAGGCCCAGCTCTTATCCAAGCCCATCGAAGGGCGCGTTTGGATTTTGCGAGAGAGCATATCCATTGGGAAGAGGCCGATTGGGAAAGAGTTCCCTTCACAGATGACTCTAGATTCTGCCTCTACCATTGTGATCGACGTTCTCTTGTATACAGACGTCCACATGAAAGATATGCTCAGTGCAATTTCCTGAATACTACTGGTTTCGGGGGAGGATCGATTATGGTATGGGGTGGAATATCTTTGACTGCTCGCACAGACCTAGTGGTCGTTGATAATGGAGCTATGAATGCTGATAAGTATATAAGGAACATTCTTGAAGAGCATGTAGTGCCATTTGCCCCATACATTGGTGAAAATTCAATTTTTATGGACGATAATGCCAGACCCCATCGTGCGCGCATCGTTCAGGAGTACCTTGAAGAGGTTGAAGTCTCTCGAATGGAATGGCCAGCAAGAAGTCCAGATCTCAATCCGATTGAGCAGGTTTGGGACAACCTCAATAGAAGGCTGAGAAGTTCAGAAAATCATCCAGCTACTCTTAATGACTTAGGAATCCAACTCGGCGAAATCTGGGAAGGATTAGATCAGAACATTTTAAGATCACTCATTTTGAGTATGAACCGTCGTTGCCGAGCTGTAATTAACGCAAGGGGTGGAAATACCAAGTATTAAATCACTTATCAGCATTTCAGTATTTTGAAAATTGTTCATTTCTCTCCTGTCACATAAGATTCGGTGAAATCCTGAATTTTCTTCCATTTAATGTGTCTTGTTTCGTTCAAAACCTTCCCGAGAGAACATAAAAAATAAGTTATGAAGTCAACGTAGAGTTAACTTTCATTAAAATTGAGATTTTCAGAATGTGCGCTAATTTTTTTGCGCAGTGTATATTATCTGTTATAATGAAATTAGACATCTGATATAATGTGGAATTTTATTTCATTTTTTATTGAAATACATTGCAATCAGCTCGATATCGACATTGTTAAATCATCACTACTCCCAGGAATGACTGATGATGCTTCTTCACAATTGTAGCTTCTAAGAATGCAGATTTAGTGCAGTCAAATTGAAGTCACATCAAAGTGATTCAACCTCATCAGGACTATGTACTCTGTTTCTGTCAAATACTGGGTGGTACAATATAAGTTGCAGTGTATTCTAGAATAAACATTTAGGTACCTTTCTCTATTCATGGTAATAATTTTAATTCAAAAACCTACAGAACTGGCTAGACATGAAAGAAACGTGCGTATGAATGATCCTTTCTTGCATGATTTGCTTCAGGGTAGGCAACGTGAATCTATTATGTGTGAAAGGGCGATAGTTTCAAAGCCAAGCAAGCTCCTAACTATTCACTCCGTCTAAATGGTATTTTTTTTGGTTACCTAGCACCTTTTCATTGAAGCCGACTGACCGAGATTTCATTACCTGGAATGTGATTCTTTCTGCTGGTGGTTGCGTTTAGTTCTTACATTCTTTTCTTTGCTAACATGTATGTATTTTCTTCTTGGAATTGCAACGAGAACTAAAATATGGGTTATTGTATGACGACAAAGAATGATTAATCGGTTCTATTCACACTAGAGCTTTGTTTGAACTCGAAATAGTTTAATTTTAAGCAATTGCAGTTTTTCTAGTCTTTCTGACTTCAAAAGAACCGGCTCACAGAGAAGGCAAATAATAATCAGTTGGGAACTCGATAAGAATCTCTTTCTGAAAGTATCAAATTTTCTGTTCGGTATTTTGTCGGCATTTGAAAGGTTTACTATCTGAAAATAATCTTTATTGCTCAGATAAGGGTGTAAGTTTGCCAAAATTGTCTGGGAAAATTATTAACGGTGAAACAGCACATAGACAAAATTCTCCCAGTCATTTATTATTTGAGAACCTTGAGCTTGAAGATTTCTTCTTTATTCATTTTCGACAGGCAACACTTCTCAATTTGTACTTCAAGAAAGCAAACGTCAAGTTTCATACTTCTGTATTGCCATCTGAAATAAAAACCGCTTCTGAAAATGTCATTTCAATTTCACTAACGTAACCATTTTAACGCAGAACTCAATTTGTATTCATTTCACCGTTCATTTCCTCTAGGTTCATTTGAATATTTCCGCTTATGCAAATTCGTTCCATCGAAATCTATTGTCCGATGTACCGACTAAATTCACTACAAAAAAATCGATGATCTATTAGAGTGAAATCGGAAGTTAGCTAGCAATTGCGTCATGTTGAGTTTTGTACTTTCCACCGTGAAAACTTTGACCTAATTGTTCAATTCGAGGCAACGTCCATGCTGATATGCATAATGGATACAACGACAGAATAAACACATGGTAAAAAAAGAGTTTCACTGAAATTGCATTTCTACAAATTGTGCAACTTTTCATCCCTCGAAATACCAAATAGATCGTCACACAACTAAAGTGTTCTGAAATTAATTTCAATTAAGGTGACGTTCAGATTAACAACGAACCACCAGCAACGTTTCACGATGGTTAAATTCGCTTGTGGAGTGGAAAACCCAACAACAAAGAGCAGACGTTCAAGACCTTTTCTAAATCTCCCCACAATAGGGCTCGTATCTCAGAGAGAAGTAGGTAACTACTTCCCTAAGGAGCTTTAACTTTGGGGGATGATGTTGAGGATGTAATTAATGTTCCAACTGCCCTTTCTGCATGGTACAGAAGAAAACGTACTCGAGTTATAAGCTTTTAATTGAACTCCTTTAAACCTGAGTAGGCTCTGGGGAAATGGTTTCAATGCTCTAATATTTCGAGGCGATAAGCAAGATAGAAAATAATTCAATCGAATGCCACTTTCAACATCAATCCTCTGAAAATCGAAGTAACCTTCAACTAAATGTGCACTTTTTGTCGCTCGTACGTGCATTGTTCAGTTTCAAAGTATGGTATATAATATTACTAGTTTTTACTGGCGAATGGAGGATATAACTGACGAGCCGCAGGCGAGTCAGTTATCTCCTTGAGCCAGTAGAACCCGTTACCTTGCGTGTATTGTTTTATATTTTATTTGTTTCTCATTTGTAAAAAGGATCTCAATAATTTGTCGCAAATGTCGTAAGCTATGGAAGCGTTGCCATGAACATTTCTGTTTATTTTTCTTCACATTTGTTTTGGCGAAAGCGAAAATGAATGTACCAAAAGAAATTATTGAGTCAGCCAGCAGTGTAGCTTCAAGTTTATTACCTGCAAAATCAGCTTCAAGGTACGAGCGAGAATACGACGACTTCAAAAAGTGGCAAAACAAAAATAGTGTGATTGGGGTAACTGAAGATGTTTTGTTGGTCTACTTGAATCAACTATCAGCTAGATTCAGCCCTAATACTTCATCGGCAAAATCGTCTATGCTGAAAAGCTGCTTGGAAATGAAAGAAAATGCCCCTGTTCGCTGGTTTGTTTTCCTTAAAAAATTTATTGAAAAATATGACGTTTAGTTGTTATTTGCAGATTTCAAAAGGTAATAGCGTTTCTGAAACGAAAAAATGAGCGTTATAAGCCAACAAAGGCCATGGTATTAAGTAAAGAAGAGGATGAACAATTTCTTTTACATGCTCCTGATGACCAGTGGTTGCTGGCGAAAATTGTAACAATATTTGGGATTTTTGGATGTTGTCGATGTGACGAAATTCTCTCCTTAAACATGAATGATGTAGAAGATATGGGAAAATACGTTATTGTGACATTGCGGCAAACAAAAAATTTAACAACAAGAAGATTCACTATAACCGATGATGGCTGCAGCTTCAAGCCCTGCATGCTATACAGAAAATATGTAAATCTTCGGCCTCCTGGAACAGAAAGCCTAAGATTTTTTCTGACATACCGACATGGAAAGTGCATTTCCCTTAATGCTGGCCAGCACACCATTGGTGGTGTCCCAAAGCAAATAGCGAAATATTTAGGTTTAAAAGACCCAGAGTTATACACCGGCCACTCTTTTCTCAGAACTGGAGCCACTATGGTTGCGGATTCGGGTGGAGATATTTTAGCACTAAAGCGTGCAGGAGGGTGGAAGAGCACCGAAATTGCGATGAGTTATGTCGATGATTCGGTCAACAAAAAAATCGAAATGTCTAGCAAATTACTTGGTAGTAAGGAGAGTACAAATGTTCTGCAGTCCTCGAGTTCAGCAGTTTCTGAGTCAACAGATGGTTCATCATTATCAGTATCAACTCTTTCATCATCAAAAATCTGTGTTACTGGAAATAACAATTGTACCATGATTTTCAACATATATGACGATAAAACAAAATTTTCTAATGTAAATAATACTACTAACTTGTAAAAATTTTGCGAGTTAACTGCCAGTTTTACAAGTTAGTGACGTGATAAAATAAACTTTCTTGATTAATATTGTGTTTTTGAAACTGACGTTTACGAATGAGAAACAAATAAAATAATATACTCATATGGCTGTTATTTTGATTTGGGTCGACTGAACACACAATTACATTTCAGTTCCGAGTATCCATCATACAGAGCTTCGTGTGAGAAGTTGTGGAGAAAAACGAAATCCACGATACTCAGTTTAGGTCACGTACAAGGTATGGGGATTATGGTTTAGGAAAGATTTTTTGGGGTTGAGTGTAGGTCAGGTTTATAACGAGAGCAATCACGCAACTTATATGCCTGTCACTTTATCAAGATTGTATCACTACCGAGGATGACTTCTTTATTTTTTCTGGATCAATGCAATGTCATCCTCCCCAGAAGCTTCTTTTCAAATTCGTAGTCACAGCAGTGTCACTCATTGAGAGACTGACACTGTCTTCAGCATAAAAGGCTAAAAGAAATCCAAATCGTCTCGAACAAGACAATTTTAAGGAGCGACGAGGTAAAGAGTAACTGTGGACATTTTTCAAGGAAACGACTTCATACCAGAGAGTTACCAAGACTCAGCTTTCAGTAATCGAATATTGAAATTGTTTTATGACATAACTCAGGATCGTCGAGTAGGAAGAACCTAAATTTCGACATGTTGCCAACACATGACATTTCACTCCTCCTTTCCACACTCAACTGTCGAAACCATAATTCAAATATCTCGAATTCCATCAAACGAAATTACACGCTGTTGTAACTCCCATAGAATCGCGAAACGTATCATTTCAGACGAAAAAAAGACTGGAAAGCTCTGTTGGTCGCAGAATGCAAATGCAGAAGCCGGGAGAGATGAGAAGAAATGATGTTGATCTTGGCATTGAACCTTGTGAACGTTGAGGAATCTCGAGTCCGTGAGTCAGCCTTTTGATGTCGTCTCCAAATCGCCGATGGTGTTAGTGAAGAAGCGTTTTACTGTTATTAAGGGGATGACTGGGATTATTTCGGGGTTCACTCCCTCAACAAACAGGCGGGGATCAAACGAACGCCTGAAATATGATGAAGACCTCGGGATACCTGGAGAGCTGAAACCGCATATCAAATTTCCTTTCTTTGCGACCAAGCTTTATATTCGACTCAGCGAGAGACGGAGAATGCCTTGAAAGGATGATATACCGAGTGCTTCCAAGTCGAACATTTAACTAAGCTACTCGTCAAAACTTGAGGATATTAATGCTTCCAGAGGATGAATATTTTTCGTCTGGTCCTTCAATACATTCATTTTTAAATGCGACATAACCCTGTCTAATGTAACCAGATGCCAATGGTGATCATAAAAATAGTTATTTATGATATGAGTGTTGAAAGTAACGTTTTATTTTGTGAGTGAAAAAGGTTGTGAAATGAGCAATTGAACAATTTCACGAACAAAATAAAATCACTTTCAACACGAATACCATACAATGTTTTTTGTACAACTGCCCTACTTTGATAATGAAATGGGCGAATTTGCAATGACAATAAACTTCAAAATGCATTTTAATATTCAAATAATCAAAAGGTTGTTGTGAATGGCAAACGTTGCCAACGTTATGATTACTAACAAATGAGAAAAGACGCTGTCATTTGAATTTCGTTCCTGTCTAATTTTCGTCTTGGGTTTTTAACTGCTTAATATGTTTGTCGAGGGTCCAATTATTAATAAAAGTGACGATTTGGTTGTTCCTGTGGATATTGAAGAGTCTGCAAGAAGAGCAAATATGGAACTCCTACCTACAAAATCTGTTCAGCAGTGCGATATTGCATATAACAATTTCCTGGCTGGTGTGAATTGAAAAATGTAGAAGGGAACTTCAGTGAATCTGGTTTTCTGGCATACTTAGATGAAAAGTCAAAAATATGGAGTTCATCAACTTTGTGGAGCAAATTTTCAATGCTAAATCAAGCGCCCTTATTGAAAATGGTGTGGATGTTAGTAAATATTTTAAGGTAATTACATATTTAAAACGGAAAAGTGAAGAATATCGTCCCAAAAAATCGAAAATTCTCACTCGTGAACAAATTGAAAAGTTTATAAATGAGGCACCAGATAAGAAATACTTGATGGTTAAGGTTGCAAATATTTTCGGATTATTTGGAGCTTGTCAGCGTGAAGAATTGTGTAATTTATCAGTGGAAGACATCGATATAACAAATAAATAATTGGTTATACAACTTCCAAACACAAAAACGAAAGTTCTTTCAGTATTATTGGGAAGTATGTTGACTATTTTCATAAGTACTTTGCACTGCGCTCTTCTGTAATCAAACATCGTCGTTTTTTCCTGAAATACCTGAATAATAAACGCATTGCCAATAAAGTTAGTATCAATATATTTGGGAAAATTCCATCTATTGTTGCCGAATTCTTCAAACTGCCAGAACCAAAGCAATATACAGGACACTGTTTTCGAAGATCCTCCGCTTCATTGCTAGCAGAAGCAGGAGCAAATATTACGTATATAAAAAAAACATGGTGGATGGAAGTCTACGACGGTAGCCGAGGGCTATGTTGATCATTCCATTGCATAAAGAAATGTCATTGCTGAAAAAATTCTCCCAACCTCAACAGATTTTGGATCATCATCATCCAATATTGTACTTCCGGTTTCTACAAGTATTGATGGTGCTGAGGATTCTAATGATGTGTTGCGAAGCTCCCTAACGTCGCAGGGCATTAATGTTAGTGATTGTTCTAGTTTTACGATTAATATTAATGTTCATAAGTAATGATTGTTAAATATCGATAATAAAAATTTGCAATTGCTGAATTTTTTTCATCTGATTTCATCATAAGAAAATGTTGAAAATATTTTTAACACGCTGCCACGTAAACAATCAATTTTAACATTGTTTGCTGTCATAAAAAAGTGTCACTTTTAATGGCAGTTGTATAAAAAAATTTTGAGCTTTTCCATCAAAATGTACTCGTATGTACTTGACATGAATTCAAACATTACCTTCATTCTCAATCTGTTGAGGCCACACATTGAATGACGCCAATTACATCATACGTCTTCAGGGTGTGTATCCAACCATATTGGGAATTAAAGAATCGATTTGTCCAAGAATTGACCTCCCACTCCTTCGAAGATTCCATCTCTACCCACCCAAAAATACGTCCTTTCAATTATATATCGATCTTTTTGTTTATTCTGCCAATACGCCATATTTTACTAGCACGTGTAGCCTTCCAATTAAGGTAATTGAAATTTTATAAAGGTTTCTCATGGGCTTCCATCACACCGATATGGATTCTAAATAAAAGCGATGAAGAGTTTGAACATTTGTCCAAAAACATAAAGTTTCGAATAGTCTGATCCACGAGAACGTATGGCGTCAAGAAAAAGCGTGGTGGTAATTTTTCAAAGCAGCAGTTCAAGAAGGGACCTAAAGTTGAGAAATTACCACTTGGTCGACTTGATCTCAAACAAACAAAATAAATAAAAATAATCGATAATATAATGTTATTACAATGGACGATAAAACTGATAGGCATCGCATCCGAGTCAGTACGCCGTCCCGTGACCTTGACTCAGTGTCGGGGTCAGTCAATTAGTGAGATCGAATCGACAAAACACTACAATTGGAATCAATAGGGCCATCAAAGGCACGGTTCAACGGAATAATCTCAGCTGACCAGTCTGACCATTTTAGGTTATCCTATGTGGGGTCCAGTTTCTATCAATGGAAAATGCGTCTGAATGAAGACACGGCTCGACGGTGTCCTGTCTGCATCCACAAGACTGTGCCATACAGTTGATGAACGTATTGAAAAAATAGTCCTGTTCTTTACATCATTTCTTCTTTGAACAATTCCGCAAAGAGCGTTTTTGTACAACTGCCATTAAAAGTGACACTTTTAATGACAGCAAACAATGTTGAAGTTGATTGTTTACGTGGAAGCGTGTTGAAAATATTTTTAACATTATTGTTAAAAATCATGAAATCATCCACCATGTTTTTTTATATCCGTAATATTTGCTCCTGATTCTGCTAGCAATGAAGCGGGGGATCTTCGAAAACAGTGTTCTTTATATTGCTTTGGTTCTGGCAGTTTGAGGAATTCGGCAACAATAGATGGAATTTACCCAAATGTATTGATACCAACTGAATTGGCAGTGCATTTATTATTCATGTATTTCAGGAAAAAACGACTATGTTTGATGACAGAAGGGTGCAGTGCAAAGTACTTATGAAAATAGTCAACATACTTCCCAATAATACTGAAAGAACGACTGACTTTCGTTTTTGTGTTTGGAAGTTGTATAACCAATGATTTATTTGTTATTTCGATGTCTTCCACTGATAAATTACACAATTCTTCACGCCGACAGGCTCCAAATAATCCGAAAATAGTTGCAACCTTAATCATCAAGTATTTATCATCTGGTGCCTCATTTAAAAACTTTTCAACTTGTTCACGAGTGAGAATTTTCGATTTTTTGGGATGATATCCTTTACTTTCCGTTTTAAATATGCTATTACCTTAAAATATTTGCTAACATCCACACCATTTTCAATAAGGGCGCTTGACTTTATCATTGAAAATATGCTCCACAAAGTTGATGAACTCCATATTTTTGTTAAAAACCCAAGACGAAAATTGGACAGGAACGAAATTCAAATGACAGCACCTTTTCTCATTTGTTTCATAACTTTGGCAACGTTTGCCATTCACAACAACCTTTTGATTATTTGAATATCAAAATGCATTTTGAAGTTTATTGTCATTGCAAATTCGCCCATTTCATTATCAAAATAGAACAGTTGTACAAAAAACATTGTATGGCATTTGTGTTAAAAGTGATTCTATTTTGTTCGTGAAATTGTTCAATTCACAAACTTTTTCACTCACAAAATAAAACGTCACTTTTAACACTCATCTCATAAATAACTATTCTGGTGCTCCGGGATTTTCATCTACGAACTATTTCTCACAACTTAGTAGCTATAGGCCATTGACTTTGCTATTAATCTCTTTAGCTTGAAAGAGTAAAGTGTGCAAACTGAATTAATCCTTTACGATCATTTAAGAACATCTTTTGGAGTAGACAAAACACTGAAAAATTCTGGAAATGATTAATTCACCAGTCTTCCAAAACCTATCAATAAATCGCCATAATATGAACCCCAAACTACTAAGCGGCGAAAACAACTGATTGTCGGCCTGACCAATCAGTAATCACAACAGAACAGCATCGTAAATACTGATAATTCACACGAATGCCATTGTTGAGGGTGCAATTAAAATAAATTGCTTAGTGTTGAAATAAGATAAAATCTGAATTGATATACTCGAAGAGCATGTAATACCGCCACGCTGGCAACGTTTCCTGCTCAAACTCTGCCAATTCGTACTTTTATGCAGGATTGAGAACTTACCCGGAGCTATTTTAAGAATTTATGTCATTGTTCAAGTGTTCAACGAGAAGGCGGTTGAGGTACACTGCGGAATTCGCAAGATTGGAAATACGCCACGAGAAAGAATGTCCTTGACGGGCAGAATATGACGCTGTGGTTGATTAGAGCGAAAACTGCAGAAGTTTCATGGCATCCTTGATAACTACAAGCTCTCATCTTACGAGAGAAGTTTGCAGAATCAACTAAGCACAAACAAACTGAAATGAAAATAGTTCAACATGTTTTATTGTGAAAATTGACAAAATGAATAAAAAATTTACAATTTCCATAAACACAGTCATGAGTAAAGTGAAGCAACTGTATAAACTATAAATAATTATTTGTAGTTCGAAGTAAACTGTGGACTCATTGGATCATTAATAGACTTTGTGATAGATGAAAATAAGACACATGAATAAAGATATTTTTTTTAATAAAGACACAAATAGGCTATGATGCCTTTTATGAGATACGACAAGTGCTCAAGCAAGCACAACATTATGTGGTCCTCATGAAAACCAAATCTACTCCATAAGAAGAGCCATACCAGTTTTTGTCGATTCCACTTTAACGGACAAGTTTAATTATGGAGAGAACCACTTAAATCATATTATCTTGATTGCTACACATGCAGCAATAAAAAAACCTATTCATGAGTGTCAGTCATGCACATAATCGATCGGCTGCATATATAGGGTGATTTTTTAAGAGTTACAGGAAATAAAAAAAAACCAAAAGATCCAGAAATATTGCTTGAAATCTTTTTTTGAATCGATAGTACCTACGATAATGTTGACTGCGGCTGCGCCCCTAAGGGTCCATCCGCTTAGTCCAATTTTGGCATGATCTTCCCAACATTTTAACCGGTAACTCACAGATGAATGCTTCAAGTTTGTCTTTAGATTTCTATGAATAATAATCTTCAAAATGGAGTGTCAGAAATGCTGGGATATAAAAAAAGAAAGAAATAGCGGTTTCAATGGCATAAAGGTTTATGAGAATGAAACACCTGGGATACAACCAACGATAGTTCAAGAGAAGAGAAATAATAATGTGATACCTTCTGTTTTATTGAAGTGCCGAAATCTTAAATAATAAATTATGTCAGTAAAGAGCTTTTATTCACCACGTGGGCCTAGAGAACTCAGGTACCTATCTATACTACCTGAATGGACGAATTTTTTACCATGCTAAGATCTATAAATAATTCATAACGGTGGACCGAATGATATCAGAATTCAGATTATCGAGTTCAGCATACAAGATTTTTTTTATGAAGAATGAAATATTAAAATATTTGAGGCCAATTTTCTCCAAAAAGACGAGTTTTAGAGCTGTCGACCAGGGGTACTTTTTTCAAATAATAGTCTCTAGCAATTCAATTTCTTCGAAAAATTTGCGGTAATGTCAGTGCCGTTCGAATTGGGATCACTCAAGTGAGCTTCGAAAGCAAAATTATTTTCCTCTCTGTAGAGAGATTCGTTTTATCTACCAAAATAATTCAGTGGAATCCCAAAAAAGGAAAAGCAACAAAACCAGAACTTCTGTCACCGTGTGTAACCTAGAACGGAATTTATTCATTTCGTGAGACCGTTTTGTAATCGGCAACGCTGCCAGATGTCTCTTGTTTCGGCCAGTAATGTTGCAACCTCGAACACGCTGGGCGAGTCTGGAAGTCAACAGCGACATTGAAATGCCTGCCGAATCTTTTTTGCTTCTTTTTTCCAGTCTGCGACTAGGTTAATTTCAGTTTGAGAACATGGCTCCACTTTGCTTTGGTCACAGCCGTAGGCGAACCGTTTTTGTTGGCCTCTGCCGATTGATTTTGTTTTTTGGAACAACATGAACTCTTGAAAGCTCGTATATGGAACCAGTCCAATTGAAAAACAGGCGGAGTGTTTCGAAATTAGTATTCTCATGCCTATTGTTCATTCTATTTCTATTCAAATTGGAGAGGGAATGTTTCATGAGGATTGGAAGGTGTTATTCTTTACCATGGGTGCTTTGAAAAAACACGAATCATGTTACAGACGTATCAGAGAACCAGTTTACTAACAAGCTGATGGTCTAGACAGCAATGACAGCGTCTGGTTGGTAATCAAAGGAAGTGTCAACACACTATCATTGAACCCCTTTGTGGAGCATGCACACCTCTGTTGCCTAGGAAAAAAACCTTACGAAGAACATAACACCCTTCTGGAAAAAACTTCAAGACTTGCAAATTGTGTGACAACATTTTGACTTGCCATTTCTTCTATAATTTGAAGAGTTTCGATCTCATCCTTACGAAATGAAGAATTCCTCTTATCCATCTATCAAAGATGCTCACCAAAAACCTGATATCAATTTCCTGGTCGGATATTCCCAATCATCAGGACGTTTATTATTTCCTCACTTGGGTTTCGAGCAAGTGAGCTACGAGATGCTATTCCTTTGTTTATTTCCGTCTGGAGAACTGAGATGCTGGAGCCAGTGGATCTAAATATAACGAGGTATGATATGGGGAGGTTTTAGTGCCAGAATATAAAGCAGTAATTTGTCGAAAGCTGGGATATGACGCAGGATTGGATAGGGATTATGGTTATGGAATTCTGAAATGAAAATAAGGAACTGTCTTGAAGCAAAGGTTTGCACAGTAAAGATCTGTATTTGAGAGAAACCATTGGGTATTCATCTAACTAAGGACTGAACGAGAATAAATTCGCTATCACAAAAACGCTTATATCTTTTGAACCACTGGACCGATTTCGAAAATCAAACTCATTTTCGAATCATCTTCTAATTCTAATGAAAACTGTTTTCACAATAAAAAACCGAAACTATTTTTTACAAAATTCATGGATTTTTTCTGGAATTCTTCCCATCATGCTTCTTATAGTGTTCTCAGTCACTTTCTGGGATGCTGTCTTCCACTTTTGCTTGAATTCCGCTAATGTTTTCGTTGATTTCTTAGTCTTCTTCAATTCTCTTTTTACCAGGACCCAATATCTTGAGTTCTGGGCAATTTGGTGGATTGGCCTCTTTGGGGACAAAAACCACCTCATTAGCTTCGTACCATTTCTTGGTGGCATAAAGCTAAATCTGGCCAAAAGATTGTTGACACATCGTGCTCACGTAAAAATGGTAAAGGTCGCTTCTTCAAGCATTCCTCGATTTAAATCTTCGAGTCAACAGAGCCTTGGCCAACGAAAAAGTTGCTCCTTTTCCCACAAGTGCAAATTGCTTGCCAAACCAGGAATTTTTTAGGAAACTTTGCTTGTTTCTTCACGTGAAATTGTTCGTCAACATCTCCACGAGAATCTGCAGTATAAAATTTCTGACCAGGAAGTTGCGAGAAATCAGCCAAGACATAGAGAGAGAGAGAGAGAGAGAGAGAGAGAGAGAGAGAGAGAGACTTTATTGGTGATTTTCGCAACAAACATTGCTTTCACAGGTCACATAAGCTGACAAAAATTCACAATATACACATTAAAATGAATTAAATAGTTGACAGGATCAACAACATACAAAAAATTTATATTTAAACAATTTACATAAAATCAGCGTCACTCAACGTCACCCTATAAAATTCATCAATGGAATAAAAAACTCTGGAAGATAAGGTTTTCCTAAGCCTATATTTGAACTGTTTCATCGGTAAGTTCTTCAACCCACCAGGAAGTCCATTGTACAGAGACACGGAACAGAACTCCGGACCACGCTGGGATCGACTCAATCGTAGAAAGTCTTTCCTAATCAGGTTCTTGTTCCTAGTGTCATGATTATGAATATCGGACTGAATCCGATAGTTGTCTTTATTTTTATGGGCATATATTAGATTTTCTAATATAAACATCGATGGGAACGTAAGTATATCTAGATCTTTAAAGGTCTGCTTGCAACAGTCACGATAATCCAGCCCACCCAGAATCCTGACCGCACGTCTCTGCAGTCCGAAAACCGCATCCCGATGGGCACAATTACCCCATACTAGAATGCCATATCTTAAATGAGTCTCTATCAGAGCAAAGTATACCATCCTTAAGGTACCCCTAGGTAAAGAGAACGACAGAGTTCTCAGGGCAAAAACATTTCTGCTCAACCTTTTAGTCAGGACATTCACATGCTCCCTCGTCCATCACGCAACAGGAAAAATTTTTCAAGAAATCTTTTTTTAATTTCTCTGCTCTTGATTTCGCTTCTTGATTTTTCACAGCGTTCCTGTCTGGCACTTTCTGCACTTTGTATGTTCTAAGCCCACAACTCGACTTGATTTTCTGAACGGTTGACTGCGAACAACCCACTATTTGGGCCACTTTCCGTCCTAAAAGGTTAGGATTCTTCTGAAAAAGGCTGATGGCTTTCTTCACTTTTTTGGACTATGAAACCCCTTTTTCCTCCCGGTTCCTTCCTTGCGGTTAATTGTAAGATCTTCGTTGAAGCGCTTAACAACTCTTGATACCGTTTCCGGACGAACGCGAGCCTCTCTTGCGATTCTGAATCTCCATTTTTGATTATTTTGAAAAAGTTTCACTATAAATTCTCGTGTTTTCACTTCGCTTGACCTTTTGCGACGGAGAATTGAAATATCTATGAAGTAAATGTTCCACATGTTTCTGACGTTCATAACAAAGCTAACTATGATCAAATTTTGATTCTTTCTCAATTGGTTCAAGAGATATAGGCGTTTTTGTGATAGCGAATTCATTCTCGTTCAGTCCTTATATCAATCTTGTTCGTATAAAATCCAGTTGATCCAAAAGGTGGCAGTATTATTATCCCCACCTTATTATCTACGCCACTGATCGTGTTTTGAACGTGCAAGACACTTTAAGAGTTAACTTTCAACAAGTTCTATAGCTGTTTTCAGTAACAGCGAGATATCTTCAGCCATTTTGAAAATATATGATATGATATGATATGTATTCCACTTAAACACCTTAAGTTAGAATCCATGCTTACATTACTTACTTACTATATGCATTGATTTGTTTAGGTTGTGCACTTTTTAAACATATTGCAAGTGGCCAATCAACAATATTCTCTTTTCATCCCATGAAAAGGAAGTCATAATTTTTTAATGCCTAATACTTTATTTCGTTTCACAGAAATAATGGATTCGATGCACCTATACTCTGGTTTCTTTCAACCTCTCTGGTACTATCTCTCATTGAACTACAAGATGTCGTAACTTCATAGCCCATTTCTCTATTTTAACGGAGCTAAATGGCTTTTTATATCGTCTTGTACTGATAAATCCGTATTGATACAGTTTTATTTTCGAATAAATGATATATGTGCATGTTATTCGGTTCTAGTGCCTTGATAAGAGGTCAAATCGATGTATTTATTGGTGTATCGTCTTTGAAGCTTACGCCTTTCATCGATTACCTACAGAATTATCCTTGAATAAAACAAACACCGAAAGCTCTTCGGAAGAAATGGAGAAAACCCCATAAATTCACTTTCAACAATACGAACTAGTTCCGAATTTCATGTTTTATTCATAAATCCCGATATTCCCCGAAGATATTATTTATGCGGGGCTCTGGAATGCAAATGGTGGGCCTTTGTAGCGAGATTTAATTTTTGGTTCTTTCCGATCCGATCGCCAGATCCTGCCTTCGTAAGGAATAAAGTCGTTCTTGAGAACTTGGGATTTTTCGGTGTGACAAATTACACCGTAGATAAGTCCGACAGATTACAGGTCTAGAGTGTCCAAATATTTCTTTGACGGGCTTATCTACCGACGTCAAGAAGGTTCGAAATTTGCGCTTCTGAATAAGGGTGCAGTTTTCAGAGGGGATGAAAGGAGATACTGTATTTGTCTCTTGTTAGGAAGGCTTACAACATTTGACAATGGTCTACAAGGTAGACTTATAATAATGCTGAGACTTTTATAACGAGATGCGATACAATCTGTTCCTTGTCGTTCTTTACACGTGTCTTATGCCATATTATATTGTTTGATTTTAAAAGAATGTGTGTTTCTTTAGAATGATAGAATTTTCGAGCCATGTTGTTTCAACATTTCTGTTCAGTAAAATAGTTATTTATGATATGAGTGTTAAAAGTGACGTTTTATTTTATGAGTGAAAAAGTTTGTGAAATGAACAATTTCACGAACAAAATAAAATCACTTTTAACACAAATACCATACCATGTTTTTTGTACAACTGCCCTATTTTAATAATGAAATGGCGAATTTGCAATGACAATAAACTTTAAAATGCATTTTAATATACAAATAATCATTAGGTTGTTGTGAATGGCAAACGTTGCCAACGTTATGATTACTAACAAATGAGAAAAGACGCTGTCATTTGAATTTCGTTCCTGTACAATTTTCGTCTAGGGTTTTTAACTGCTTAATATGTTTGTCGATAGTCCAATTATTAATAAAAGTGACGATTTGGTTGTTCCTGTGGATATTGAAGAGTCTGCAAGAAGAGCAAATCTGGAACTCCTACCTAAAAAATCTGTTCAGCAGTACGATATTGCATATAACAATTTACTGGCCTGGTGTAAATTGGAAAATGTAGAAGGGAACTTCAGTGAACCTGTTTTCCTGGCATACTTAGAAGAAAAATCAAAAATATGGAGTTCATCAACTTTGTGGAGCAAATTTTCAATGATAAAGTCAAGCGTCCTTATTGAAAATGGTGTGTTAGTGAATATTTTGAGGTAATAGCATATTTAAAACGGAAAAGTGAAAGATATCGTCCCAAAAATTCGAAAATTCTCACTGGTGAACAAGTTGAAAAGTTTATAAATGAGGCACCAGATGAGAAATACTTGATGGTTAAGATTGCAACTATTTTCGGATTATTTGGAGCCTTTCGGCGTGAAAAATTGTGTAATTTATCAATGAAAAACAAATAACAAATAAATCATTGGTTATACAACTTTCAAACACAAAAACGAAAGTCGTTGTTTCAGTATTATTGGGAAGTATGTTGACTATTTTCATAAGTGCTTTGCACTGCGCTCTTCTGTCATCAAACATCGTCGTTTTTTCCTGAAATACATAAATAATAAATGCACTGCCAATCCAGTTGGTATCAATACATTTGGTATCAATACATTTGGGAAAATTCCATCTATTGTTGCCGAATTCCTCAAACCGCCAAAACCAAAGCAACATACAGGACACTGTTTTCGAAGATCCTCCGCTTCATTGCTAGCAGAATCAGGAGCATATATTACGGATATAAAAAAACATGGTGGATGGAAGTCTACGACGGTAGCCGAGGGTTATGTTGATCATTCCATTGCATATAGAAATGTCATTGCTGAAAAAATTCTCATAACCTCAACAGATTTTGGATCATCATCATTCAATATTGTACTTCCGGTTTCTACAAGTACTGATGGTGCTGAGGATTCTAATAATGTGTTGCGAAGCTCCCTAACGTCAAAGGGCAATAATGTTAGTAATTGTCCTAGTTTTACGATTAATATTAATGTTCATGAGTAATGATTGTTAAATATTGATAATCAAAATTTGCAATTGCTGAATTTTTGTCATCTGATTTCATCATAAGAAAATGGAGTGCTAAAAATATTCTTAACACTAATGTTAAAAATATTTTTAACACGCTTCCACGTAAACAATCAATTTTAACATTGTTTGCTGTCATTAAAAGTGTCACTTTTAATGGCAGTGGTACAAAAAAATATTTGATTTTAATATTTGACTTTTTCATTCCAGGTAAGGACTTTAATTGACCGAACATCCTTTGTGTTACAAATTGGTAAGTAGTCATACAGAAGCTAAAGAAGCAGCAAAGTAGATATCATCATACAAATTCTGCTTCAGTCGAAGGGCTTGATGAATTGAGAATTTTTTAATGAAAAGTTGAACTTTTTTGACTAATTTCATGATTGACCATAGTATGAAATTCTGTCGAGATACTCGTTTGATTTTTTTTTATTGAATTCCCCGAAAGTTTTCAAGTCTGCTGTAGTGTTTGAGATCATTCCACAGGCGGTCCGAAAGTCACTGCGATTTTTTCGTAAATGAAGTTGAAAAATGTGAAATAAATCCAGTTCTTCAAATGGCTTGCCCTGAACTTTTTCATCTGTAGGGTACCCTAGAGGGTAGTCAACAATTTCATTAGTTATCGATCGATCTAGCACTGTTGGAACACTCTGTTTAAATTGAATTCCAATAGAAAAATAATTTTGAAATAAATTAAACTAAAACATTCCAGAAAATGAGAAATTGCATGAATTCAGCTTGAGTAAATGTTGTGATGTATGATATTCGGGTGGAATCTCACAAGTAAACATTGTTTCCTTGAATCAAGATGGCGGTTTCGAGATGACGGATGAATTTCTGGATAATAGGCCGATTATAATGAAAATGCCTATGCAGGAATTTTTTGAGGACGATTCTTATGTGGAACTTTTGCTCCTCTCTTGATCCTTCTTCTTGTTCTAGTCCTCTCACGTAATGGCTACCCCAGTTCCCCCCCCCCCCCCCCCCCATTCCAATCTCACGTGACTCCAACAGGGCGTTAAAACTTCATCAATCGCTCCAAGTGCATTCTCTCTTATTGCTTCCTTTTCCAATTTCGTATGCAGCTCGTTCTCGAATTTCATCTTGAGTCAGACAACAGTGCAGCCTCTGTGAAGAATTTGACCTCCGGCGAGTAAATATAACGTCGAAGGGTTCAAGAGTGTCAGGGTTATCTTCCGGAACAATTGCCCGTTTCGAAATGTGTAAACGAGTGTGTTATTCATAATTCGAAATTCCCGAATATCATGCAATCTGTCTTGCACGGTTCTTAATTTCGTACAAGATTGCTTTTGTTCGTTTATGGGACATTACAGATAAGAGAGGACGCTTAATTTGGTGTTTATGTGGAGACGAAGACACTCGTTAAAGGTTTATGTGATGGCAGTGCCTTATTTGCCTTTGTGCATTCAGGAATGATCGGTTGGCGGAAATAATTTTCGACGTAAACTTTGACTTTCTTTTGAACTAGTTGTTCGAGGTATTTACAGTGTGACAAGAAAAACCTCGGACAAACTCTTTTTCATTTAACTTTATTAAACAGACGAAATTGAACAAAACAACAACAATTCATAATAGCTTGAACATTTGTTAATCATATATTTAAGCCGTTTCGAAGTGGCTTCCTTTGGCGGCGATTCACAGCTTCAGACGCTTCTTGAAATTTTCGGCAATGGGCCGCAGCTCCTCGGCCGTTAATCGGTTCCATTCCCGGCGCAGAGATTGCTTCAGCGACTCCAAATTTTTGTGTTTTTTAGCACAAGCCCTATGCTCCAAAATCGACCACACGCTGTAGTCCATTGGGTTGAGATCCGGTGAGTAGGGTGGCCATTCTGCAGTTGAGATGAAACAAGGAAAATGGGTCTTACAACATTCGTGCGTCATTTTCGCTCTGTGAGCCGGAGCGGAGTCCTGTTGAAAGGTCCAATGCGTATCGCCGAAGTGCTGCTTGGCCCACAGAAGTACTACGGCCTCGAGGATGTCGCAGCGGTAGACTTCTTGATTGATTTTGACCCCTTGATCCACGAAAACTAAGGGAGTTTTACCACTGCCGTAAATTCCGCCCCAGACCATGACGGATTGCGGATTTTGACGGTGTTCGAAGATGGCCGATGTACCGGGAGCCTCTACGGACCAGACTCTGTCTTTTTGGTGGTTATGGGATTGTTCTACGGTGAAAAGCTTCTCGTCTGTGAAGAGAATTCGTTCCCGTTGCTGACCGGCGGCGAGACGAAGGAGTTGGCGGCACCTTTGGAGTCGTACGCGCTTGTATGGCTTAAGGTTGAGCTCCTTTTTGGCAATTTGACGGACTGATTCGCGGTTGATACCGGTCTCACAGGCTATTTTCCTCATGGAAACCCTCGGATTTCGATTGACTCGCTTCTTGACGATGTTGCAATTGCTAGGTGTATTGACAGTGCGTTTTCTACCACTTCCTGGACGACGACCATCATTGCCAAGCTCCTTGAAACGACGAATTGCATCGGACACGGTTTGTCGAGGCACATTGTGACGCCTACCTTGACGAAACAGCTCCAAAATCGCACTACGTTTGTTTGACATTCTAAAACTCGGTGAAATGAAATTATATCAAACTGAAAATTCACATATTAGTACAGGAAAGTGTAGAGAAACCAAGAGAATAAAAATTATTTGGCTGCGCTGAAATACTTTTGTTCCAGACCACGGCAAAATTTGTCCGAAGTTTTTCTTGTCACCCTGTAGAATGTTAGCAATAGTCAAACGAAGCTTTATGAGTTTGGAGCGGAAAAACATCCGAACTTTTTCGTTCTGGAAGGTAGCGAAGCACAACAGACCACAATGTCACCAGTCGGGGCAAAAGAGCACGATAAATCAGGATTCGCGGTGACTCACAACATTAACGAACAAGGTACAATGGGACGTTTATGAAACGAAATCACGTACACATCCAAGATTTAAGGCTTCTTTCCAGCTTGCATGTTAATATCGAGTTATGTCTTTCTTATATCCCGCAAAACTCCATGATTTATTTGTCATGACAATGCCTTGGCGATATGGAAAGAGGGCGTTTGAAATCTAGTTAGATTCTTGTGGGATATTCAGGGTAGATGAACTATCTGGAGCTCTGAATATCATCCTATTGGGAAAAGTTCTTGTTCTACAGCAAGCATTTCAAACAAATATACTGCTCCACAAGAGTTAGAGATATCGTATTCAATCGTTTTTAAAAGTATGTAGTCTTGGAGAAAATCGCTGTAAAATCACTTAAAACTCAATAACAACTTGAATCGATCCAATAAAAATCAGTATGAGAGATTTCGTCAATCTCGTCGCCTTTTTTCTGAATTTTGGTTCTTTGCATATGCTTCAAGAATGTTCTTATTTTGAAATGACCTCAGTTTATCAACGGTTTCGATTTGAAACGAGTTTTCTGAAAATGCCAAGACGTAAATTAACAAACGCTGAGGCTAATAGGGCTATCGGAATGCTACAGGGTGGCCTACTCAGGTTGTTGTAGCGAAAAGGCTCCAAGTCAGCCAAAGTGTGATATCTCGACTTTGGAATAGGTTCAGGGAGACAGGTTCCGTGTTGGAAAGACCAAGGCTTGGTGGGTGATGAAAAACAACACCTGCTCAGGATCGTTTCATCACCGTTTCGGCGAGAAGGAACCCTACATCTACGGAATACTCTTCAAAATGCAGATGGGGTCCAAGTTTCCATCGAAACCATCAGACGACGTTTGAGAGAGGTGAATCTAGTCTAGGTTCTAGACGTCCATTAAGAGGAGTTCCATTAACACGTGACCATAAGCGTCAAAGACTGGAATGGACAAGGCAACATATCAATTGGAACGATCAATAGCGTAGTGTCCTTTTCACTGATGAATCCAGATATGGGCGCTTTTCAGAATCTCGAAGAATAAGGATATGGAAAATCCCAAGCATACCCCGTAATCGTCGCTATGTCCAAGAAGTCCATCTATTCCGAGGGGGTTGTGTTATGGTATGGGCCGGGATATGTTTCAACGGGCGCACAGATCTACACATTTGTCCTGGGAATATGACCGCCTTACACTATAGGGAGCATGTCATTGAAAATGTTTTGCCAAATTTTCACGCAGCCATTGGTGAAACTTTCAATTTCTAGACGATAACGCTAGACCGCACCGTGCAGCCATGGTTGAGAATGCGCGCGAGGAGCTTGGTATTCCACATTTACCAATACCTCACCAGATTTGAATTGCATAGAACATGCATGGGATATGCTCCAAAGAAGATTAGATAATCATCAACCTACCCCAGAATCCTTAAATGATCTGAGAGAGTATCTGCCCCGTTTATGGAACCAAATTCCTCAAGAAATGTTCAACAACCTCGTGGATAGTATGCAAAGGAGATGTCAAGCTGTTATTGATTCCCATGGAGGCCATACATTGTATTGATAGTCTTAAAATGCTTGAAATCTCTGGAAATAAAATTTCGTTATTTTACTTGATTTTTCTCAACCACCCTGTATACGCTGCAGACCTACAGGCTTAAATTAATTTGCAACTTGAAATCATATTAATATGATTTTCATCACAAAAATCTTATTTTTACTATATTTTTTTGCAATTTAAGTCAATATCCCTAACTCATGTGGAGCAGTTTATTTTCCTTCTTGAAGGTCAAATCCACAGACTACAGAGAAAGAATAAGTTTGGCAGAAAAGGGGCATTAAAATTGCCTTGTCTCTATCTACAGAATACTAAACTTTGTTAGGCCCAGTCGTCTTTGGTCAGATGATTAGAAACATCTTAAGAAACGAGCCTTTTTCACCCATCCTCATGAACCATTCAGTTTCATTTGGAAAAACTAGTATATACCTACTGCTTTATTTAATGCTTCTTTGGGAGCTTTCTTCTCTAAGCTGAACTCTGTAAAGACCATTGATTGGTATCCACAACTGATATACAGTGTCATGTCCTATGTTGGAATAATTCTTCAGAAAAACATCGTAACTGTTGATCTAGACCTGATGGAATTCTGATAGAATTGTGATGAGCCAGTGTAAGAACATGGATGTGGAATAAATAAAGTGAACGTGTTGATCATATTTATGCTGGTTGATATCAAAATACATGGCGTTTGGGTAGGACGATTTCAAATGTGGAATTTTAATGCTTTGGCATTCCGATATGTATGATTCATATTTTTTTTTGAGAGTTGGTGATGTAAAGGGAAAACTGTTATCACATCTTCAGAAGGAATACTTCGAACTGACTAATATTCAATGCATGACGTAAAAGAGTTACTATCGTGATGAAATTGTGACATCTTCTATTGAAATCGACAGGTCCTTAAGATATCTATACAAATGAGTATGCTTGAATGCAAGATTACTTTCGTAAAACCAAACTTTCACCTAAAGCTAAGTCCATTATAATCAAGCCCAAATTAGTCACTATTACGAAGAAGGAACCATGGAATTGACAACACATCATTTCGATTCTTCAGAATTGAAATATAATCTTTTGTGTGGGTCATAGACCTTAGTCTATGGTGTCTGTCGGTATGTGACCCATTTCTATGTATGAAAGTCTCAAAGTCATTCAGTTGTCAGTTCATCTGACTCCATCTACTTTTTGTTCGATTATGCCAGACGCGAAAAGAATTCGAAATGAACACCAAAAGCACCCCGTTCACCATAGAGATCAGCTTGGACAAAGCCAACCTTCTAAACTCAGAGATAGGCACTTTATCACTTTGCCAAGGAGACCATAAGAACCAGCACGAAGAACACCAGTACCTCCAACTCATCTCAAAAATTCTACACCAAGGTATCAAGAGATCCGATAGGTCAGGCTTGGGTACCTTCTCCTTCTTTGGGGCACAGATGAGGTTCAGTCTGAAGAACCACTTTCCTCTTCTCACCACCAAGAGGGTGTTCTGGAGGGGTGTGGTAGAGGAGATGCTCTGGTTCATAAGCGGAAGTACCAATTCTTTCGATCTTAGCTCGAAAAACGTGCATATTTGGGACGCGAACAGCACCAGGGAGTTCTTGGATGCTGCAGGGTTACCAGATAGAGAGGAGGGTGATCTAGGGCCGATCTACGGGTTCCAGTGGCGTCACTACGGCGCTGAGTACAAAGGGATGAACGCTGATTACACCAACAAAGGTATCGATCAACTGTCTCACCTCATCCAAACCATAAAGACTAAACCGTGCGACAGAAGGATGCTGATGTGCTCTTGGAACCCGGTCGATATACCAGAGATGGCGTTACCACCGTGTCATTGCTTGGTGCAGTTTTTTGTGAGCAACGGTGAGTTATCTTGCATGCTGTACCAAAGGTCCGCGGATATGGGACTAGGAGTGCCTTTCAATATCGCCAGTTATGCTCTTTTGACTTGCATGATAGCACATGTTACGGATCTCCAGCCAGGAGAGTTCATCCACACCTTGGGAGATTGTCATATTTATTTTAACCACGTGGAGGCGTTGAAGGAGCAAGTACAGAGGGAACCAAGGCCGTTTCCTACCCTGAAGATCAAGAGGAAGGTTGAGAATATCGATGACTTCACTTTTGATGATTTTGATCTGATTGGGTATAATCCGTATCCGAGGCATGGTCATGCCATGATTAGTTCTTAGCGTCCTTGATGTAGTAGAAGATTAAATTGTATGGAAATGTGTCTTTTATATCGCAAAGTTTCTTTATCGAGGCTCAAATTCTTGACTGAGGGTGAAGAACCAAGATATTCACGAAAATTTGCCATAATGTTGCTTGAGAGATTCCCAGGGGACCTCGACTAATTATGACGTTGACATGAAAAAACTACCGAGTCGTCGAGAACTTGATAAATATTGTCTCTGATATATACACATCGTCAAAATTCTTGCCTCCCATAGGTTTCTCAGGAAATGAACATTCTTTGTTCTGGAAATAAGATGAATATTTTCCCCTATTTCAACTGCAATATACAGTGTTACAAGAAAAACCTCGGACAAACTCTATTTCATTCAACTTTATTAAATATAAGAAATTGAACAAAACAACAACAAATAATAATAGCTTGCACATTTGTTAATAATATACATTTAAGCCGTTTCGAAGTGGCTTCCTTTGGCGGCGATACACAGCTTCAGACGCTTCTTGAAATTTTCGGCAATGGGCCGCAGCTCCTCGGGCGTTAATCGGTTCCATTCCCGGCGCAGAGATTGCTTCAGCGACTCCAAATTTTTGTATTTTTTAGCACAAGCCCTGTGCTCCAAAATCGACCACACGCTGTAGTCCATTGGGTTGAGATCCGGTCAGTAGGGCGGCCATTCTGCAGATGAGATGAAACAAGGAAAATGGGTCTTACACCATTGTTTCGTCATTTTCGCTCTGTGAGCCGGAGCGGAGTCCTGTTGAAAGGTCCAATGCGTATCGCCGAAGTGCTTCTTGGCCCACGAAAGTACTACGGCCTCGAGGATGTCGCAGCGGTAGACTTCTTGATTGATTTTGACCCCTTGATCCACGAAAACTAAGGGAGTTTTACCACTGCCGCAAATTCCGCCCCAGACCAATACGGATTTTGACGGTGTTCGACGATGGTCGATGTACCGGGAGCCTCTACAGACCAGACTCTGTCGTTTTGGTGGTTGTGGGATTGTTCTACGGTGAAAAGCTTCTCGTCTGTGAAGAGAATTCGCTCCCATTGATGACCGGCGGCGAGACGAAGGAGTTGGCGGCACCTTTGGAGTCGTACGCGCTTGTTTTCCTCCGTGAGGAGTTGAACTTTTTGGAGCTTGTATGGCTTGAGGTGGAGCTCCTTTTTGGCAATTCGACGGACTGATTCGCGGTTGATACCGGTCTCACAAGCTATTTTCCTCATGGAATTCGGATTTCGATTGACTCGCTTCTTGACGATGTTACGATTGCTAGGTGTATTGACAGTGCGTTTTCTACCACTTCCTGGACGACGACCATCATGGCCAAGCTCCTTGAAACGACGAATTGCATCGGACACGGTTTGTCGAGGCACAATTTCGCATTGACGCCTACCTTGACTAAACAGCTCCAAAATCGCACTACGTTTGTTTGACATTCTAAAACTCTGTGAAATGAAATCATATCAAACTGAAAATTCACATATTAGTACAGGAAAGTATAGAGAAACCAAGAGAATAAAAATTATTTGGCTGCGCTGAAATACTTTTGTTCCAGACAACAGCAAAATTTGTCCGAAGTTTTTCTCGTCACGTTGTAGTTATTCCAAAACTGAATCCAAATTCAAATATTGCCACCTCTAATTTCAATCAACTGCCCAAGTCATCAGTGAAATTTTCAGGCATATTGGAAGGCTAAACTCAATTCCTGAAAAATTGAAGGTGGGTTTTGGCGATTGGATATTTCTCTCGCTAAGTAATCCCATATCCCCTCAACTCCAGCCTATCGTGTTCTTCAACCACACGAATTTCTACCATAATTCATAACCCAAAGAATTCCTCTCCACCCACAGCCCACCACCAATAACGACGCCTAATTTATAATTACCAGGAATCCCAATAAATATTCTCTCGACTTGCTCAACGAACGAACAGTGATGAACAAAAATAAATGTAAGGTTTGAGTTGAACGTCCGCAAACGATGCCATCTAAGTGGTGACCACGTCCAAGTGGGCTGTGGAAGCGGCATACAGTCTATGGTGAACGGAATCTATGCTCAATGGTGACCTCTCTTAGTATTCAGCGACTGGTAGATGGAAACGCGTACCAACTGGACGGTGATGAAATTAAAAGTGGAAGAACACACCGTGGTTTATAATAAAGTAGACCGTCACCTACGCTGTTGATTGAGCTCATTATGAATGATTGAGTGGTTCTCGGGCATTCAGGAGTAGCCATTCATTACAGACAGATGATCGTTTCATTAAAATCGTCACAACGTTGATTTTTATTGAAGAACTTGAGGAATGGCATTGATGGGCATTTGACGGTGAAAGTGAACTTTGGAGGCTGGTTTTCAAGGATTCAACGTGGAGTTGATTATATTATTCATGTCTGAGAAGAAAAAGTAGACTACATCAGCCATTCAGCATAGTTTTGTTCGTTTTGTCATACTCAGTAAAGAAATACATTTTTGTACAACTGCCATTAAAAGTGACACTTTTAATGACAGCAAACAATGTTAAAATTGATTGTTTACGTGGAAGCGTGTTGAGAATATTTTTAGCACTCCATTATCTTATGATATGATGGAATCAGATGAAAAACATTCAGCAATTGCAAATTTTTATTATCAATATTTAACAATAATTACTTATGAACTTTAATATTAACCGTAATACTAGAACAATTACTAACATTAATGCCCTGTGACGTTAGGGAGCTTCGCAACACATTATCAGAATCCTCATCAGTACTTGTAGAAACCGGAAGTACAATATTGGATGATGATGATCCAAAATCTGTTGAGGTTGGGAGAAATTTTTCAGCAATGACATTTCTATATGCAATGGAATGATCAACAAAGCCCTCGGCTACCGTCGTAGACTTCCATCCACCATGTTTTTTTTATATCCGTAATATTTGCTCCTGATTCTGCTAGCAATGAAGCGGAGGATCTTCGAAAACAGTGTCCTGTATATTGCTTTGGTTCTGGCAGTTTGAGGAATTCGGCAACAATAGATGGAATTTTCCCAAATGTATTGATACCAACTGGATAGGCAGTGCATTTATTATTCATGTATTTCAGGAAAAAACGACGATGGTTGATGACAAAAGGGCGCAGTGCAATGTACTCATGAAAATAGTCAACATACTTCCCAATAATACTGAAAGAACGACTGACTTTCGTTTTTGTGTTTGGAAGTTGTATAACCAATGATTTAATTGTTATTTCGATGTTTTCCACTGATAAATGACACAATTCTTCACGCCGACTGGCTCCTAATAATCCGAAAATAGTTGCAACCTTAACCATCAATTATTTCTCATCTGGTGCCTCATTTATAAACTTTTCAACTTGTTCACGAGTGAGAATTTTCGATTTTTGGGGACGATATCCTTCACTTTTCTGTTTTAAATATGCTATTACCTTAAAATATTTACTAACATCCACACCATTTTTAATAAGGGCGTTTGACTTTATCATTGAAAATTTGCTCCACAAAGTTGATGAACTCCATATTTTTGATTTTTCCTCTAAGTATGCCAGGAAAACAGGTTCACTGAAGTTCCCTTCTACATTTTGCAATTTACACCAGGCCAGGAAATTGTTATATGCAATATCGTACTGCTGAACAGATTTTTTAGGTAGGAGTTACAGATTTGCTCTTCTTGCAGACTCTTCAATATCCACAGGAACAACCAAATCGTCACTTTTTTTAATAATTGGACTCTCGACAGTCTCGACAAACATATTAAACAGTTAAAAACCCAAGACGAAAATTGGACAGGAACGAAAGTCAAATGACAACGTCTTTTCTCATTTGTTAGTAATCATAATGTTGGCAACGTTTGCCATTCACAACAACCTTTTGATTATTTGAATATTAAAATGCATTTTGAAGTTTATTGTCATTGAAAATTCGCCCATTTCATTATCAAAATAGGGCAGTTGTACAAAAAACATTGTATAGTATTTGTGTAAAAAGATATTTTATTTTGTTAGTGAAATTGTGAAATGAGCGGAGCGAATTGAACAAAAATAAAACGTCACTTTTAACACTCATATCATAAATAATGATGAAGAATCCAAGAATTTGATATTTTGAGGAGCATCTCTTTTGCAAAAACGAAGTTGACATTGAAGAAGCATGGAAATGAATCGTATGAAAATGTTTTGAGTAATTCTTTTTATAATTTTTGGTCATGTTGAGAAAGAATGACCCAGTATTGCACCCGTATGAGAAGAAATAAGATGAGAAATTTCATTTCATCTA
The DNA here is from genome assembly GCA_951802165.1 of Adalia decempunctata. NCBI lineage: Eukaryota > Metazoa > Arthropoda > Insecta > Coleoptera > Coccinellidae > Adalia > Adalia decempunctata. Next base: position 536,224 of record OX637695.1, on the reverse strand, counting down.
TAAAATTGTATTGCGTTGATAAAGTTCTTTATGCCAATGTAATATTTTTAACGATCAATTAAGAGCAATAATGAATAAGTTTCTCAGAACTTTTTTATCTTTGTTGAACCGGCGTTGAAGTTTTTATTGCCTACAATGACATAAGAATCAAAACAACAATTATTCTTAATTGAATTATTGCAGTTTTTCCATAATAATGTCGTCTTTTCATAATCTGAGACAATTCTCTGATTGATACGATCTCTGTTCTAGTTTTAACACCACTAAGTCTATTTTCAAGGGAAGAATGACTTCGAATAATTGATACTTTCTTGTGCAGGATGCTTCTTCAACATTCTTCCATGACCGTTGTCGGCATCCGAACAATGCTGTCGGTCATATCTTCCCATAAATAATTCCTAATGTATGATCACTCATGTTCTCCAGTACGTTGCAAACAGCTTGCTCGTTGAATATTCAGACTGAAAAGCAGTACCTGGAATTGGTCGTGATAAGCGAATAAAGCAAACATCACGTTGTTGATTTCATGAAGCAACGAAGAGCCACATAAAACGTCGGCAGCTCTGTGGCATTCCATGGAGAAATAAGAGTATAGCTTTATAGTGACCTGTTACCTGTTACGATCAGGAAGTTGAGATTGTAATGAATTGGGTTATTTCTTTCTGAATTTACATCTTTCCTTATTGCTCTTTATCATGTTCGATGACCTCAGAACACGATGGATTGGTCTGCAGTGGTCTTATGGCCTGACGAATTCAATAAGAGATTGGCGAAGAAAAGTGATTTAGATCCAGCTGTTTCAACCGAAATTTCCATCTTACAGTCAAACACTGTTTCCTGAAAACCACTTGCATGAAGATGTGAGTCATTAATGAGAAGATACAGTACTGGAAAGCCTCATTACCTCGAACTGAATTCTTGGGAATCGTGGCGAAGATAAGGAAGTTTTCGGATCATTCCAACGTTTCCGAGTTGCCCCCAGGTAAAACCCCGCAGTCGGTATATTTCAAAGGGATAATTAACCATTTTCAGTGTGCTTAGACGCCGGTAGGTTCAGAAGCCCCCAACTACACGTTTATAGCCGATGGCGAAACTTTGAACTAATATTAACCACCGACAATGGAACTGTATATTAACGAAATTATGTGATCAGTTCACAACTGTATTCTGTATAGCGACTGTTCATTGAAACTATGCTATTGTCGATGTGGGTATTCCGATCTTGCTGAAAATTCATTAGTCTTTTTGTGCTTCTTATGGTCAACATCTTCGTGCACACCAGTATAAACAAATGATGCATTTTTTACAGCGTGAACCCGTTCACACAAAGTCGTTACCCATGGAACATGATGGAATGAAGCACCTGCTACGCCAGCAGTCAAGGCGATCCCTTATATTTCTATTATTAAACTAACAAGTGAAGACATCGCCTGGGAAGTTTTTGTGTCTGGAAATTTAACGGTCTAGAAGACATCAGGACAGCTTAAGAACACTTTCAACCTCTGATAATACGAATTAAATCTGAATGAATTTCGCGTCACAACAGGTTATGACCCCAGATCAGTGTTGCCGGTCAACCGATCCTGCAATTGCATCTTCTCCAGACGCATAAATAAATATCAATTTGATGTTCCCTGAACCGGTCCCTTATGCGAGATGTGTGGTTAAATTGATTCGATTGCTTTCATCATCGAAGTTAATTAAGGCTTGGATCGAAGCCACTTGAACGACGGAATGAATCATCACGCTTTATACACGCCCTTTTTCTCGTCTGGGTTCAGTTACGCTTTTTACTGTCAGTTTGGACAACACGCACGAATATGAGAAACCAGATGTTTCATTTGGTTTTGTGGGCCGACTGTATTTCAAACGTGATTATGTGATGTTTTGTTATATTCGATATCGACATTGACACAGCTAGTAAACAGGAAACTGAATCTGCAGCCAGAATACAGAGATGATGGGTGGGAAATTGGAGAGATTCGAATTTCATGTGGTGGAAATGCTTCATATTGGCTATTTTACACCATTATTCATCAGCAACAAGACCAGATATAGATGCAACTATACAGGCTGAGAGTTGGATTAACTTCAAAACACAATCTTTATTCTTGATATCATGCATAAACTTCACTTCTTTCCAAATTTTTATTTTGCAAATTTTCAATAAGTTTGTTTTGTCATGATTCTTCTTTGATCGGTGTATAATGATCAGAAACATAAATGAAGACTACAAAGGTTTTTCTATCGGGTGTTTTTTGATGTCTATTAAGTTAGCAGTGCCACTTGCGACAAAATCAAATAGACTAAAATGGTTTCTACAGTGATCAGAGGTAATTAATCATTGGAACTATTTCTCATCCATATAATTCGATCGTGATTTATAATTTTATTTAGGTACAGCAATGAGATAACTGTAAAGCATTAAAAAAATTATATGTTCAACAATAATTAGATACCGCTTAAATAAAGAGAATTCTTTTCGTGCGAATAACAATGTTACTAAAATTTTGTATATTTTGCCTAATTTATCTCCTGCTTGAAAAAATAGCAATGATTAGTTGATACAAGTTTAACGGTGGGTTTCACAAAGCGTAATCATCGGTGATCGGAGCTTGATATAGAATCAACTCGATTCGACAGTTTAAAAATCAGAAAACCAAGCTGTTGATCTCCGATCACCGGTGATTACGATTTGTGAAATCCACCGTAAGTATCATTTAGGCGGAACAAAGTTCGCCGGGCCAGCTAGTGTAATCCATGAATTTTAGGAAGTGCTCTATAAGTTTGTACGAATTTTTGATTAATTCCTTCTAATATTGTATTGTTGTTATTGTTGATTCGAAATTTCCTTGAAATCGTAGTATTCTAACCCGGAAAAACTGTACACATCTGGGGGATCCAAAGATGTTTCACCTTCTTAGAATATTAGTTCAAAGGTGAAAATTTCCCCATGTGGCGATATCAAGAAGGTATATCGACACACGTTTTCCATTAGCGGCGAAATTGGTTCGGAAATTTCACTATCCACCGCACTTTCTAGATACCATTTCCACTTATTGGGAGTGCATCCGTAAAATGACGCCTGCTGTATCAACAATTCATGGTGGCGAGCTGCCAAATACCCAGAAGAAATGGGGCATTACATCAGTACATGACATCATCGGCCTATCCTCGAATAGAGTCACGTTCATTTTTATGTTTTGAAAATAGACGCCTTTCTGGGAAGTTCGCTCGGTATACGATTATTTAAATATTCAGATCGTCATTTGAATATGTGATCGTTTTATGATACGGGGTGGCCGTATACAGTTAATTTGCTGGTCGGGTGATTCAGGTTTCGAGTTCAAAGTGTGACCGAATGATACGTGCCGATTTGATCGAGGAGAATCAACGATTTTTGTTTCTTCTGGGGAGATTCGTTGTGTTCCTCTATTAACGAGCTGATTACTAAGATACAGCTTGGCCAAGAGATTGACGTCAAAAAGGAAAAAACAGGTCCCTCGTGTCATGGGCTATTCGAATCACCCCCATGTATGTTATGCTATTTTTCACGGTTTTCGAGTTATGAATTTTTTTATGAACTTTGAGAATTTTCGACTTGACCATCTTAAAAAAGGTTTAAAAAAAAGTACAAGACTTCTTTGTGAAATTATTTTCGTAACTTAATCTCCATGAATTGTACTTTTATACATAAAATAACCAGATTCGTAACTTTGATAAAAACTATGGAAATGTTGGTCTCAAATGAAAAAGTTACGTGAATTGGATTATGATCTGAATTTTCGAATCAAAATTAAAAATGTAAAAAGGCTAATTCACGGTTTCTTAGTATGCTTAAAAACTGCGCTCAACAGTCAGCTTTTAGAATCATTGATAAAAAATGGTACTCTACTTTTGCCTTCAAAGTCATCGACGTGGAAAAAATCAAAGAACTAGACATTCACTACAAAATTATTTTTTGCCATTTCAAGATATTCCTGATCAAGTTATGATAGAAAATGCTGAAAATTAATGAAAATTAGCTTTAGATGTGGGTCAAGAAAAGTTCTAGATAAAATAAAGAAAAAGGTATGGCAATAAATCACACATCATCATGTAAATAAAAAGAAATTTATTTATAAAATGTACAGTAGGTAGCCTCAATACACATTCTACACCTTCTTAAAAAAATTTCTTTCAATCGCATAAAACCTGCCCTGTTCTCTCTTAGGACACGTTCGGCTTCTCTTAACTTCAGTCGTAGCTCTTCTTCATTAATTTGAAACCATTTTCAAACGCCTCATGCTAGAAATTTCTACACAAACTGAACTCTAGAATACTTTTGAACGTTATATATTCAACAATTTTCTCATTTTGAAGTGAGATAGGAGTGTGGCATTCAAATAAGGATAAACAATTGTCCCTCCAACCTTGATTCATCTAGATATTGAATTACTGCATATCAGATGAGGAGCATACTCAAGACCTAAAAGGAACATTCTAGTTTATTTTCATTTGTTTCACAACAATCAAATACAATCATAAGTTTTTCACAAAAATGAATATGATTCTACATATGGCAGTTACCATAATTGAAAAAAATAATAATCATAGAAGGCAGATACATAAAACTACTATAATTTTTATGAACAAACCCATGACATTCTCTTGGCTATATGGAAGGTCTGCAAATGGACTTGATGGAAACTGGAATCTTGTTGTAGATTTTTGGTGCTATGTATGCAAAATTTCTTATACAGGGTTGGGATAAAGAATGGCCCCAAATGAATATCTTTAAAACAAAGAGGACAATATGAGTAGAGCTTTGCAGGCGAGTACAACGACTTGAAATGATACCAACGATATTCCATAATCCATAATCACATACCCAGTTATTACGTAACATTATTAGACTGGCTGTTCTAATTAATGGTACGAAACGAGTCTGCTGAAATTATGGTGCGATTACACTATGAAAAATAAGTGAAATATGGCGACTAGATGATTATGGTCTGCAATTAGTGCGTTGTTGTTGAAGAGGGTCGTAAACTTCACCTTGCTTTGATGTAGAATTATTTATGGCGCCAACACTGAGCATGATCAGCGATATAAATAGCGCGTAAGTCGACCGATATCATTTATGGAATACATTCAATTCTTGTAATGTTTTTTTCTGATATTTGAGGTTTTAAGACAATCCAAAGAAGAGAAAAGCAGCCCTAAATGTTCAGAAGTGTATATTCATTGCAGAATGCATAAAGTTTGCAGAAGGAGTAGAGTCTTTTATATTATACGAGGATGTATTGATATCTAGTTAGCCTAGACCAGTTTCATATATAAACAAAATATTGCGATACCATATCAACGAACAATTACTTATTTGAAGTGTCAGTTTAGAGTTCGACGTCAAAAAAGTAAATCAGAGTTACGCAATAAATTAAAAAAAAAAGACGTCCACCGAAATTGTAAAAATCGAAAAATTGGAGTATCGAGCCATCATCAAGTACCTGTATTTTAAAAGGGTTAAGAGGTAAGCAGATTTACGAAGATATGCTTAATACACTTGGTGATGAATGTCCTTCGTATGCGACCGTATGGACTGCAAGCTACAAAAGAGGTAAATTTTCCTTTGAAGATGATGACCGATCGGGAAGGCCAGTTTCTGTGTCAGTCCCCGAAAATATCGATGCAGTTCATGACATGATTTTATCAGACCGTCGAATTGGGCTAAAACGGATATCTGAAGCACTGAAGATTTCATACGCACGTGTTCATCATATAGTTCACGTCAGTTTGGACATGAGAAAAATTTATGCAAAATGGATCCCCAAATGGGAATGTTGACCAAAATCGTGCAAGGGTAGAAGCATCGCGTTCGATCTGTGCTCGATTTGAAAATGATGTAGACTTCTTAAACCGAATTGTTACTATGGATGAGACTTGGGTACATTTCTACGATCCAGAAACAAAGCAACAATCGATGGAATGGCGACACTATGGTTCTCCAAGACCTAAGAAGTTTCGCCTCCAAAAATCTGCTGGAAAAGTTCTTGCTTCAGTTTTTTGGGATTGCCATGGAATAATCATTATTGATTTTTTGGAAAAGGGTAGAACAATAACTAGAGATTACTATTCGACATTACTGACCACTCTACGGAAAAAAATTAAAGAGAAAAGACGCGTAAAGCTATCCAAAGTTATTTTGTTTTTACAGGACAACGCCCCAGTACACAAATCTGATGTTGCCATGCAAAAAATTCGTGATTTAGGGTTAGAATTTCTAGAACACCCCCCTTATTCACCAGATTTGGCTCTGTCCGGACTATAATCTCTTTCCTCAACTGAAAAAAAGTTTAAAAGGTCGTACATTTTCTTCAAACGAGGAGGTAATAAAAGCTGTGGAGGACTGGTTTGCAGAGCAAGAAGAAACATTATTTTTGGAAGGTCTAGAGACGTTGCAGGTTCGCTGTAATAAATGTATTCAATTAAGAGGAGAATATGTTGAGTAATAAAATATTTTGACATCGAAATTTTGTTTGGTTCTATTGTAGGCTGAGAATTTTTCAATATATCCTCGTACTTGATATTTATAATAATGATTGTCTAATAATCTAACTCCTGTGAGATCTGTTTTATACGGTTGAACCCCTTTTGATGACTTGCTTAATATTTCGTTTCACTTCGAAACTTCAGTGTCAAACGAATATACAGGATGTCCATCAAAGCCCCATTCCATTATTGATGTTATTCTCTTTTCCATAATCAGAACAGATGCTCTAACCTTTCGGAAACTAGCCTGGATTCGGCTGTGGGAGTCAACGGCCTTTTCCTACAAATAACTCGTGTATTCTCTAATGCTACGAACTCAACATTATCCGCCTGTTCATTGAACAATACAACCTGTAATTGGGATATTGAAATCTACCTGAATGGACTGTTCGAAATTAAGTTGAAACGAGTGGGCATGTTTATTTAATAGTTTTAATACCTACAAACAATTGTTTTACGAATGCGAGTTCATTCAGCGAATGTACTTGTGTGCGATTGAAAATATGGTATTCTGAAAATTGGTCCGCTATAACTGTGCTCTTTCAACACGGCCATTGTTTTAATTCTACGTCTGGTTCATTTTACGTGTGCTTGCAAACAGAAATATGGTTTAATACACACTCAAAATCATTAATCGCAATACTCGAAAATAAACTGCTCCACATGAGTTAGGGATATTGAATTAAATTGCAAAAAAATATAGTTAAAATAAGATTTTTGTGATGAAAATTCATATTAATTTCAAGTTGCAAATTAATTTATGCCTGTGGGTCTGCAGCGTATACAGGGTGGTAAAGAAAAATCGAGTAAAATAACGAAATTTTATTCCCAGAGAATTCAAGCATTTTAAGACTATCAACACAATATATGGCCTCCACGGGAATCAATAACAGCTTGACATCTTCTTTGCATGCTACACACGAGGTTGTTGAATATTTCTTGAGGAATTTGGTTCCATAAACGAGGCAGAAGCTCTCTCAGATCATTTAAGGATTCTGGGGTAGGTTGATGATTTTCTAATCTTCTTTGGAGCATATCCCATGCATGTTCTATGCAATTCAAATCTGGTGAATGCGGAGGTATTGCTAAATGTGGAATACCAAGCTCCTCGCGCGCATTCTCAACTATGGCTGCACGGTGCAGTCTATCGCTATCGTCTAGAAATTGAAAAGTTTCACCAATAGCAGCATGAAAATTTGGCACAACATTGTCAATGACATGCTCCCTATAGTGTGAGGCGGTCATATTCTTAGGACAAATGTGTAGATCTGTGCGCCCGTTGAAACATATCCTGGTCCATACCATAACACTATCCCCTCGGAATGGATGGACTTCTTGGATATAGCGACGATTACGGGGTATGCGTGGGATTGTCCATACCCTTATTCTTCGAGAATTTGAAAATCGTCCATATCTGGATTCATCCGTGAAAAGGACACTACGCCATTGATCGTTCCAATTGATATGTTGCTTTGCCCATTCCAGTCTTTGACGCTTATGGTCACGTGTTAATGGAACTCCTCTTAATGGACGTCTAGAACCTAGATTCACCTCTCTCAAACGTCGTCTGATGGTTTCGATGGAAACTTGGACCCCATCTGCATTTTGAAGAGTATTCCGTAGCATTCCACACGTAGATGTAGGGTTTCTTCTCGCCGAAACGGTGATGAAACGATCCTGAGCAGTTGTTGTATTTCGTCGCCCACCAAGCCTTGGTCTTTTCAACACGGAACCTGTCTCCCTGAACCTATTCCAAAGTCGAGATATCACACTTTGGCTGACTTGGAGCTTTTTCGCTACATAACCTGAGTTAGGCCACCCTGTAGCATTCCGATAGCTCTATTAGCCTCAGCGTTTGTTAATTTACATCTTGGCATTTTCAGAAAACTTGTTTCAAATCGAAGCCGTTGATAAACTGACTTCATTTCAAAATAAGAACATTCATGAACCATATGCAAAGAACCAAACTTCAGATTGACGAAATGTCTCATTCGATTCAAGTTGTTATTGAGTTTTAATTGATTTTACAGCGATTTTCTCGAAGATTACATACTTTTAAAAACGATTGAATACGATATCCCTAACTCTTGTGGAGCAGTATATATTGCAGTTGAAATAGAGGAAAATATCCATCCCATAAACTGTTTATTTCTTGAGAAACCTAGGGTGGACAGTTTGTCGAGTGGAACTAGGGTTTTTCTTCAAATTGACCAGATCATTAGGGTCAAAAAGCTGAAACGATAAAGAGAGAGATTACCACTTCTTCGGACATTGATATACTCCATTAAATAAGCTTTTATTGACTATCCTTCTATCACGAAAAAGGACAAATTGACTAATCCCCCATTCCCATCCGTATAATCTCCTCATCATCTCCTCTCTATGGGTCATATCCCCATAAAGTTACCTGTGATATTTTTCACTTAACCCTAATCTCCGCGGGCTGACGTGGAGGTTAGATCTGTCCCGGTAAAATATACCCTCACAGAGCGATAAATCTCCAACCTCCCTTGAAAGAGGACCTAGAGCAGAGAAGATCCGAGCGGTGCAAGTTGATCGATTACTGATAATATTGGGTCCGAGGAATTACATTAAAATTAACGATTATACGTGTGGACCACCACTGTGGAATGCCTTTCGTGTATTCTTTATGTGTTCCTTAAGAAGAGACTTACGAAGAATTAGCTGGTTGTATGTTTTATTGGTATGGTAATACGAGATGGTATTTAATGTGTTAATACTCTTGTTCGTCAGCAGTTATGATTATGTTTATGGTGGTATATTTTATATCTCCGATCTGAATAGATTTTTTGTTGTTGCAGGTATGTTGGAAGGGAACTTGTCACATGCGATACCACCTAGTTGGGCTGATGGTCAGGTGAGATTTGAGGTTGCTGTTCCATTAATAATAGAGAACTGCCACACATGAGCTATTCTTAGTCAATCATCAATGTAAGGTGTAGACATCGAATTTCTGTTCTGGTATTGATATTGTGTTTCACAAGATACGATGTTTCTTAATCAGCTACATTTGAGATGACAGAAACGTCACAATCTCAGTCCAAAATATGGGCGATTCAAAAAAATCTTAATTTCCTTTATTTCAATGAAGAAAAAACATCTAGACGAACCAAACGGAGTAATTGAATAAAAAAGGGGTTCGAGTTTTTCATATTAGCCATCTTTCGGATCGATAATAATAACCATAACGCGTGTTGCCTAGGCTTGATAACAAAACTCGAAAATGAAAAATCAAGAAATATAAAACGACATAACTCGTTACTTAACACGGCTACATGGATGATTTTGGTATCAAAATGTAGGGTTTCGAGGTCGCTCCATTCAATGAAAAATATTTCGAAGCCCTAACTATCACCGTTTAGATTTTGACCTGTCAAATGGCATTTTTTCAAAAATCGGAAATTTCAAACCGTCATAACTTCCGTCCCCCTTATCGCCGCCAATAGTTATTTATATTATGTTGATCAGCATAGTCCCAAGTATCTCTGTGCAGAATATGAGCGATCTGAAAAATTTTAAATTTTGAGTGAAAAATGACAAAGGGGTATGACCCCCTGAAAAAACATATTTGTCAATAAAATTTGGGAAGAATCTAACGTTATTATTGAATCTGGAAGTTGTACTATTCGAATTTTCAATAATAGCAATTTTGCGGACCGACAGCACCCTTACCTTGAGTGGTGTGAGCTCGTGAACAGAACTCGAAAATGAAAAATAGAAAAATAAAAAGTGGAATATTTCATTATTTATGGGGGCTACATGGGTGATTTTGGTGTCAAAATGTAGGTTTTCGAGGTCGCTCCATTCAATGAAAGATATTTCAAAGCCCTTACTATCACCGTTTAGATTTTGACCTGTCAAATGGCGTTTTTTCAAAAATCGGAAATTTCAAACCGTCATAACTTCTGTCCTTCACATCGCCGCCAATAGTTATTTATATTATGTTGATCAGCTTAGCCCCAAGTATCTCTGTGCAGAATATGAGCGATTTGAAAAATTTCAAATTTTGGGTAAAAGATGACAAAGGGGTATGACCCCCTAAAAACACCATATTTGTCAATAAAAAATATATTTGGGGAGGATCTTACGTTATTATTGAATCTGGAAGTTTTACTTCCTATTCGAATCTTCAATAATAGCAATTTTGCGGACCGACAGCACCCTTTCCTTGAGTGGTGTGAGCTCGAAAATGAAAAATCGAAAAATAAAAAGTGGAATATTTCATTATCTATGGGGGCTACATGGGTGATTTTGCTACCAAAATGTATGTTTTCGAGGTCGCTCCATTCAATAAAAAATATTGCAGAGCCCTAACTATCACCGTTTAGATTTTCACTTCGAAATGGAATATTTCGAAAATTAAATTCTCAAATGTTCCGAGCTTCCTCTCTTCTTGTCTTGTCTCCTATCCTTTATTCATCATCAGCATATTTCGAAGTATCTCCGTGCAGAATATGGAAGATTACGAATCTCCCAATATCGTTTGAAAAGTTCCTCAGAAACTAATAGGTTCGTAGTATCGATCAATTCTTCCTTTTCACACTTGGGTTTCCCCCAACCATGCGGGTTGTGCCTTGAGATTTGCCCAATTAGCAATATATTTCTTTTTCTCAGAATTGTCTGCATGTGACAGTACCAAACCTCATAAGTTGCTCTGTTAACGTAAATACAGAATGTCAAGTTTCAATTTACTTCGTATTATTTATCAATTGATCTTCTCGCAGGAATAGGTCGCCAGATTGTCAATTGTTGGTAGGAATTGAATCAGAGACACCGAGTTCAAGGTTTTCAGATCTCCACATCATTCGATCATAAACATACAAGTGTGAGAAAGGGCGATAAATTATGAATGAGAGCAAATATGAATATCGCTGTTTCAGGCTTCAGCCCTTGTAGCTTGATCGTATCAATGGTCCTTATCTCCGGTTTTTGAAGTAACACTTATTTAACGTCACTTGTAGATATGCCTGCTTCAAATTTAACGCTAGTTGTTTTGATAACTTTAGGGTCAAACTACCACATCGAACTGACATCATACGTTTGATAAATACACGATTATGTCGGGATATTGTGTGTACAAGTTGATGATCTATTGGCTATTTCAGCAGAGCAGGGATTAGAAACAATCTGATTTAATTAATCAAAATACGTTTCTCCACTACACTCTGATCAAATACGTATTCAGTTATAGTGAAAATTTTTTGACAGTTCTAACAACAAATCCAATTTTATGATTTTGTATCATATGGAACCATTTCAGCCAATCATGTCAACATTACATCGAAAACTCTACATCCAATGCAATTTTCACGATAGAGTCTTATAAAATTATATAATAGTTCCATGGCAACATCATTCCAAACAAATTTCAAAATGTCACGTTTTGGTAATGTTAAAAATATAAATGAGCTTATCGAAGAAAACATTCCCAAAAATACTTCCAATAGCCACAAATATATTTGGGGAATATTTATGGAATTTTGCTACGAACGATCATACGAATTGAATGAACGCAGAAGCTTGGAAGAATTGGCGTTTATACTCAAAGATTGGGCTGTCAATAGGAGAAAAAAGACGGAACAGAATTCAAAGAAGCAACGGTAAAGACAATGTGGAATGTTTCGAGCAAACTCTTACAAGAAAAGTATAATAAGGACTACAACATTATGATTGACCCGTTTAATAATATAATATTTAAACCAGCCCGAGATGCCCGCGATGCAATCAGAAAAAAATTGCAAGCAGACCCAAGTAAACGTAAATCCAGTTCAGTTTCGTTAAATTTGTCGGAAGTTAACAGAATAATATTGCTATGGGATGAAAATACTCCTGAAGGTCTTATGCGTAAATTTTATCATATTGCTGCAGTAGAACTAGCGTGGCGAGGAGGAGAGGCAGTTGCTTGTTTGGTGAATTTTTTTCAAATCGAGAAGAATAACGATGGTTCTACAACAAATCGCATTGAATACAATCCGGTATTCAGTAAAACGTGCCAAGGTTTCTAAAAGCTGTACAAGTAGTAAATGGTTGGTTTCCAATAGTGAGAGACAAAGCTGCCCTGTACGTCTTTTTCATAAACTAATATCAAAACGAGGGGAAAATATTACCTCACCACGACTATTCTTGAAACCAAATCGATATTGGAAAAATGAAACTGACAAATGGTACGATAATGTACCTGTTGGAAGGAATACCATAAATAAATGGACTGAATATGCTGCCGAAGCAATTGGCTTGAATGTCAAAGACAAAAAGATAACGAATCATTCAAATAGATCAACAGCTGTCAGTCAATTAGCAAAAAGTGGTGTAGAGGAACAACAATTGCTGAAGATTACTGGTCATAGCAATCAAACCATACCTAAACCTCGATCAAGAACACCACAACAAGATAATAAATATTGTGCGTGGAAATAGATCTTCTATACAAGAGAACAGTAACGAATCTGATGTTGAGTTGAATTGTACGAATTGCACATTCACTAATTGTACTTTCAATAAATAAATAAATGTTTTGTTGTGTTGAGTTATACATTTTTTCTGTCAAAAAATTTTCTGCCGAATATTCCTCGGACATTGATAAATGCCTCATAATTTTATAACCAATATCTCAAGCTCGTTGCTTGGTAACAGCCCTCAGCCTTCGGCTTCGGGCTGTTACCAATGAACGAGCTTTCGATGGACATAAAATTATCTCGTCTATTATCAAGGTCCTAGGGATATTACTACTGAAAATCACCTATTCACTCAGTGCACAACTATTCTTGAACAGTAATGATTACTGCTTATTTCAAAATTGAATTGCAGTCTACAATAAAAAGGGGTTATTGATGTAAATGAATCTGGAAACAGAGATTCTATTCAATGATGAATGATGAACAGAACGATCCTAATCCCAATGATATTAATCTTTCATATGACACTTGAATGAGAAGCATGCAAGGTGAGGTGTTCCTTGTCATAAGACCTATTTGTCTCTCCACCTCGGAATTTTATCTCTACCATACGTGAGAGACCATCTTTGTTGCAGCCTCAACATGTTGGGATAGATTGTCATTCGAAATGAGCAGTGGCTGAATACAAACAAGTCGTCGCTATTATTTTTATCTGGCGTCACAATCTAATCTTAACAACTATGTCGATTTTTTATTTATTCTGTTCTATTAACACGACCTTATCTTGGGCTTTGTTATTTGTCTAGTAAGAATGCTGAGGTTACACTCAAATGAGATGATGTTGAAGAACACTTGATATCAGTAAGGATGTGGTTTTAGAATCTCTAGTTATGATGAGAAGCGGCAATGATGTAATCAGATGATTAAGTATTAAAAATTGAGAGGTCAGCTTGTATAATCGATAATAATTGTAGATTGTACGCTTTTTACCTACTTAGGATTAGTGATGTGAAGCTGTAAAAGGTAATAAGCATTATCGAATATAAAAATGTGATTGGATAATGAGTGAGATAGGAATGGCAGAATTTTAATTTTATGAAATATACGAAAATAATGATTCATAGTGATGAGGTTATTAAAACTCATGTTGCTAAAACTTTCTTGTTTAGGTACAGTGTGACAAGAAAAACCTCGGACAAACTCTTTTTCATTTAACTTTATTAAACAGAAGAATTTGAATAATACAACAACAAATAATACTAGCTTCAACATTTGTTAATAATATATCTAAGCCGTTTCGAAGTGGCTTCCTTTGGCGACGATACACAGCTTCAGAGTTCCGACGCTTCGTGAAATTTACGGCAAAGGGCCGCAGCTCCTCGGGCGTTAATCGGTTCCATTCCCGGCGCAGAGATTGCTTCAGCGACTCCAAATTTTTGTGCTTTTTAGCACAAGCCCTGTGCTCCAAAATCGACCACACGCTGTAGTCCATTGGGCTTGGATCCGGTGAGTAGGGCGGCCATTCTGCAGATGAGATGAAACAAGGAAAATGGGTCTCACACCATTCTTGCGTCATTTTCGCTCTGTGAGCCGGAGTCCTGTTGAAAGGTCCATTGCGTATCGCCGAAGTGCTGCTTGGCCCACGGAAGTACTACGGCCTCGAGGATGTCGCAGCGGTAGACTTCTTGATTGATTTTGACCCCTTGATCCACGAAAACTAAGGGAGTTTCACCACTGCCGCAAATTCCGCCCCAGGCCATGACGGATTGCGGATTTTGACGGTGTTCGACGATGGCCGATGTACTAGGAGCCTCTACGGACCAGACTCTGTCGTTTTGGTGGTTGTGGGATTGTTCTAGGGTGAAAAGCTTCTCGTCTGTGAAGATAATTCGCTCCCATTGCTAACCGGCGGCGAGACGAAGGAGTTGGCGGTACCTTTGGAGTCGTACGCGCTTGTTTTCCTCCGTGAGGAGTTGAACTTTTTGGAGCTTGTATGGCTTGAGTTTGAGCTCCTTTTTGGCAATTTGACGGACTGATTCGCGGTTGATACCGGTCTCGCAGGCTATTTTCCTCATGGAAACCTTCGGATTTCGATTGACTCGCTTCTTGACGATGTTGCGATTGCTAGGTGTATTGACGGTTTTCTACCACTTTCTGGACGACGACCATCATGGCCAAGCTCCTTGAAACGACGAATTGCATCGGACACGGTTTGTCGAGGCACATTGAGCAAACGAACAATTTCGCATTGACGCCTACCTTGACGAAACAGGTCCAAAATCGCACTACGTTTGTTTGACATTCTAAAACTCTGTGAAATTAAATTATATCAAACTGAAAATTCACATATTAGTACAGGAAAGTGTAGAGAAACCAAGAGAATAAAAATTATTCGGCTGCGCGGAAAACTTTTGTTCCAGACCACAGCAAAATTTGTCTGAAGTTTATCTTGTCACCTTGCAATAACTCGCTGTGCACAAATAAAGAATGAAGAAGTGTATGGTAATTTGGGCAGTGAATTCTCTACGTTATGCACTCTATAAAAATTCAAAGAACGTCTTCAATCATAGAAGAGAGTGAGGAATGCTTACAGCTACTAAGCTCCCACTCTGTATCGATGATCGACGCCCAAAATAAAAATAACTCGACCGCATACCGAACCAAACTCAATTCCCATTAAATCTGAAGTACTTTCACGTTGTCTTAACTTTCTGGAGCGTAATTGAAGACGTGTAAGTGGACCAACCCCGGGTCCCGAATCTAATCTACGAGCGGGCAACAAAGGGACCCCTTTATTTTTATAACGAAAGCATTACATCACCGGCGCCATAATTTAAATTGGGAGAGAAAAGAGCATTCCCAACACGAATGTTTGAAATTCAGCTGCCACCCGCGTCTCACTTGTAAACAATGAAACAGCTGAAAGTGTGATTCGGGAGAATGACGTGCGGAGAATTTATTGTGAAATTCGGGTGTCGAAATCGATGATGAATATCGGAAACGGATGTTGGTGCAGCCAATCCGCGATATCGATCGTTGTCGGTCACTTTGCCAAACCATGTCTCGATTTTTTTCGAAATTTGTTTACCATATACAGGATTTTTTACAGGGACCAACAAAACGATAATGGTGGACATATCTACCTAAAAAATATCTTCGTATAAAAGTTTCACTCTCTGAAATATTCTCATGCTTACGAAAACAATAATTTTGAATCTCTCTGTACATTTTTCTGTATTTCCTTCGATTTACAAGCCCAGCATCCATTTAGAAAATATTCCCCCATGATCTTCAAACATGCCAGAGTCGTTATGGTTTTTGTGAGTACTTATAAGTCAGTTCTGCCATCGAACCATAATTGTGCCTCCTCGAAGAGATTGAGATTGACTTCTTGAGCAGCTCGATGGTTCATATCTGAAATCTACTTGACGTTCTCTGACATCTTGAAGACGTTGACTTGCCACTTTGCAAGTACTGAGAGGTTGCTCCTACTGAAAGAGTCCTTCTGCTGACGTTGGAGCTCGTGATCTACCACTTCTGGGTCTTCAAGAGACAGTTCCAATGGCAAAGTAACTTGAGAGTGAACGTAATACCACACTTTCGCTACTATTTGAGAATTTGGCCACTTGCTCTTTGTCTGACCAGCCTGAAACATTCCAAGGGCTCTGTTGGCATCATCATCGTATAAAACTTGTCTTAGCACTAAAGAAGAAAAATTCAAAAATGCTTTTCTGATCAAAAAAAGATTAAACTTGATAAAAACTTGCTTTACGATGGATCAGAAAACGTTTCTATAATAACTATAAATTTATGTGATCGATGAAACAAATTAAGCTGATACAGAATATATAACCTTAACTGTGACCTTAACTATCGACGATCATATACTCCATTCACTTTTATGATGTATCCCAGTTGGCCACAATTCAAATTTATCAAGTTTTTTTACTTAAAACTGACGCAGGTTGGCACTCGTGAAATGTCAAATGATTTTTAGAGACGTTGCCAATGCTTATTTCTATTCACTCTTTCTTAAATTTGTAAATGGAGTTACTTCTTTTAAGGTTTATCTGTGCCACAGGTTTCGTAGTACTACAACATTTTCATACTAAAGTATTTCAAGTTATGCAAAAGGTGTCTTCTGTAGGCTTATTTCTTGAGAATTTTGAAAAGTGGGGAATTATGTTCGTTCAGAAGTTTTTCTGTGTGGTTATATTCGAGTACTTTCATTCTTTTTTCGAATGAACTATCACAATGTGACGGACTATTTTGTCCATTATTTGCAGTAAAATTTCAACATTCGATTCTTGATTTCCGTACAAGAAAATAGCTTAACTGAATCTTCCAACCATGTTTATATACCTGACATATTTCCAGTATTAACAGAGAAAAAAATTTCTTCAACATTCGCCAGGTCTTTGGAATTATTGAATTCACATAATATTTTCCCAAAATATACAGGGTGTTTGGAGGGTGAGTAGCCATAGGTAAATGGTGGATAGGTGATGCTCTTGGCTACTTGTTGCGCCTAATAAAATGAAATTTTGCCCAAAGTTCAAAGTGTTATAATTTTTTTGCCATTTTTCTAGAAATTTCCCATTTTTCTCATTAAAATCTTGAGTTTTTTAAAATTTAATGCTCGAGATGCCTATAAAATGATTTATTTCTTTAGTCTAGTCTTGTGTTATTCAGATTGAATCATAATTTTACACAAACGTCTTCAAAAAACCTGACAGCGTCGCATCAAACATCAAAATGAAAAAAAAAAAAATGTTGTGTCCACTTTACAAAGTGTGAAAAAATTCACATAGTGTTGGGTTTTAAAATGGTTTTTATAAACTTCTCTGGTTAATACTCTTTGCAATGGTATGTAACATGTACCATTAATAATCAGATAACTCAAGAAAAAGCTATGTTAGATTAATTTTACCTGCTCTATGGAATAGTTTAGTCGTCACCCTTTTAAGGCATCCTTGAAGACAAAACGGTTTTTTGTTGAGTTATCTGATTATTAATGGTACACGTTACATACCATTGCAAAGAGTATTAACTGGAAAAGTTTTTAAAACCCAACACTATGTAATTTTTTTTTATTTCACTTTGTAAAGTGGACACAACATTATTTTTTTTTCATTTTGATGTTTGATAAGACGCTGTCAGGTTTTTTGAAGACGTTTGTATAAAATTATGATTTAATCTGAATAAGACAAGACTAGACTAAAAAAATGAATCATTTTATAGGCACCTCGTGCGTTAAATTTTAAAAAACTCAAGATTTTAATGAGAAATTTCTAGAAAAATGGTAAAAAAATTATAACACTTTGACTGTAACCTAACATTTTCAAAATATACACGGTGAAAAGTGTCAGAATTTCATTTTCATGGCCAACCGGGATACATTCTTCGAGAAACCTCTTCTGTCTGTGATTCTGTTGCCTTGTTGAATAATTCGAGTACCATAAAAAACTTGAAGCGAGATTGTGAAATCCACGTGTTTGGACTATAAACGCAGGCATATGTTATTTTGGAGCCAAAAGCGGCATAAAACCTCCAATCCCGACGTGATCTCTCATCGTAGAGTCTGCATAAGTGAGAAATGGTAACGTTTTACTGCCGAAAGTAACCATCACATTTGTTTCTACGACCGAGAAACGAAGATATATTATCAGAACTGCGTCTTCAGACGGCTCTCTTTCCCTCTAATAAGGGCGTTTCTTACATATCGCTTACATTAACTACACATATAGTGACATCGGCTTTATCCCTGTCAGTTTTTTATCGCTTCCAGGGGTATTTAGATGCCACCCTCTTTGACTCTTCAACTCGTTAGAGTTTCGTGTAGTCTCAACCGAGACAGGGAAGGCTAGATTGCTTTCGTGTAAGTTATCAAAAGGGTCCATCTTAGAAAGGAATCCGATTGAAATTGATTCTTGTTCCGTAAACGGTAAAATGATGACATCCATAAACATTCGTATATCGGCCACTGTGAATCTCTTCCTAGGTCTAACTTGTCCAATAAACAACCATTCAAATGGACTGATTTGGCTGTTGCACGCTTGGAACATTCATCAGAGCTAATGCTCCTTATATTTACTGGATAAACGTTGTGAATCAATCTGTACTTTTGTTACTCATTTTATTAAATCTCAATCTTGTTAGAAGTATTTTGAAGTTGTAGAAATATCTGTAAGGCATTACCGATTGGTACAACTCGAATGAAATCGATCAAACCGTGAGACTAGAACGTCCAACAGGGGAAAATAGATCATATCAAATCAGTAACAAGAAAACACATATTTAGCAATCATTCTATCGGTGACAGACTAATTTGAAAACTTCTGAAAAGACAACAAAGATATGAACAAATCGTAAGTGTTTCACTTCCCAAAGTTTACATTGGGGCTACCAGAAAGAGCATTGATACATGAAGCAAGATCATGAAGTCCAACATCAAAAGTTGTTCCCTTAGAATATAAATAGAGATAATACTGTAACATTCCAAGTTTGTCAATCCTAGGAACATTATGAAAAAGAGAAAAGGGGCAATCCTGCTCTGAAGAGCTGAGGGTAGAATTACGTTAAAGGGGGTTTTATACTTATATTTTTGGCTTGTGATGTGATCGTCTAGATTGGTAGAACTCTATGTTATGTCGTAGTTATTCAGATTCGTAATAACTCAGATTAGTGAAATATAGGATGGGAAATAATGAGGTAAAATAGATAAATAATACACTAGATTGGACATAAAGATGGAACAAGAGCCTTTATTCGTCCAGCGCCATAGTTCGAAGAACCACAGCTATATGAAGGAAAAACGAACGAGAATCAATTGAAACTCAAAGCAAAAAACCTTCTAGCATTACAGATGATACGTTTACAATCCATAGAACAATTATTAATAAGACGAGCACTGGTGATATGTATGATATGGAGCTTCCTATACTCCGGTAAGGTTATTACTGGCACAATTGTGATAAAAAGCAGAATCCAATACATCCAAAGTTATCCAAAGGTTATAGGCATATAGAGTGTGTCACCTGATTATTAATGAAATTCATAAGCAGTATCCTTGTAGTTCCTAGTGTGAGAATCCTTCCTTCCAAGTGTTACGTGTGAGATCATAGCAGTCGCGTTGGTTTGGAAGTGACGATAAACTCTTCATATTTCCTGTTAACTGATGAACGATGGCACCTTCAAAGCTTTCCTTGCTTATCGGGTACGCCAAGGGCCCGAAGGCGAGGCTTGGTTTACTAGGGACGTTCGTTATAGAACTCCCAGAGGAATTTTCACTGGCCACTGTTGTGGGGGATGTTTTCCTTAGCACAAGCGATATAAACAGTTTACCCTAGGCCTCCAAACCAGTGATTATTGTACGTAAAATATTATCCTAAAAGCAACAACTCCAAATGCCTATACCATAGTGTCAAGTGAATAGTTAAATGTGCAGTAGGCCTTACGAACAGTATAAGAATATTCCAAATGGGTTGGTAGCA
This sequence comes from Adalia decempunctata, assembly GCA_951802165.1. Classification (NCBI taxonomy): domain Eukaryota; kingdom Metazoa; phylum Arthropoda; class Insecta; order Coleoptera; family Coccinellidae; genus Adalia; species Adalia decempunctata. Next base: position 515,784 of record OX637695.1, on the reverse strand, counting down.
GAACAGAGTTCCACAATATTCAATAGAAATGCAATAATAAGATAGAACAAGCTTACATGAGATTAAATCCTGTGAAATGAAACATGGTTATTTAAATGGAGATCGTGTATATACCAGATAACAAAGAAGCGTCTTTAAAATATACTAAAATGGCGGATTCCTAGAAGAGGAACTCCATTTCAAAGGAACACTATTGTGAACCAGAATATGAAAGTGAAAACAGACCGCAGCCGAGTGAAAGTGAAGTAAAAAGAGAGCCCTTTCATTCGTTGTCGTTTCGGAGGTTAGTGTTTCTTCCACAGAATCGTATTTCTTCGATGGTCACAGAAGAACGAGTTTACTTCTTGGTGGATCTTCGATATGATTAAAATCTGCTATTTATAAAGATGCGAATTGCCTAAAGTATTGCTTGAAGTCGTACTAATATTCATCATTCATTGAATTATGAAATAATATCAAATAAGTTCATTCAACGTAGTTCCACGTTTCGACAATAGACGTTGCAAAGTTGGAAGCCATGGAGTCTGGCAACGGTGCATTATATTTTATTGCAGTGTAGGAAATTCAGGTATGTTACAATACAAACACAAAAACAGCAGGAACTGAAAAGAGGAGACTACCATTGATCATTGTGCATGGTTGCCTGCCATCTTCATCACTCAAGTCAAAACTACTCGCACCAAAGGAAAGACCTATCATCCAAACAGTGGTAGGATTGAAAATACCTGCAGTATTTATATGATCAATCGTTTAATTTGAATCTTTCAGATGAAAGTCAAAATGATCCACGTCTAGAAAGAACCAAGCTAGCCTAGCGTCGAGGAAAAGAATAAGTTCACTAAAGTATTACCAATATCTGAGAAAAATTACGAACTTCCTCCCTATCATAAATCTCTATCGCGATAAATCTTAGGACAAGAGGAACGACTCGGAAAATTGGAAAAAATTCCTGACGAAGAAAACTTTTAATAGAGGAACTCAAAGCGGAGTTGAAGTGAGTTTAACCGAACTGTAAGTTACTCGTAAATCTCCTTGAATACCCCGATGTCAATTAAGAACTTGCTGAAGGCAGTACGTCGAGCCAATAAGGAGCAAGAGGCGTTTTAGTTCTTCTTCGTGAATAGGTGCAAATACGTGCAGAAGAGGGGTTTATGAATATAAAGATCTCCGAAAGAAACGTATTGAAATAACGAGAAATGAACGTAACTTGAGAACATATCATCGTAGTTACTTCACAATGTGATCAGTAATGATTATTGATCCCTTCATCATGTAACCCCTCCAATCTGGCAATCATCAACATAACACTCCATTAATTCCATGCTATCCACTTTCACACTATCAAGTATTGGATTTCGAAAGCTCTATATGCTGATCAGCATCGTATTCAATTTCAGCACCTCACAAAGCCTGAATTGATCTAACAGTTTCTAATTATAGGCAAGAGTAGCATGAAAAAACTTGGGAGAAGTGTTCATGCACGCAAATTGACTGATTATGTCGATCAAAAAACCTGTTCTTCATTCGATGAATGAAAGAAATCGATCCAAATAACCAGCTGGAATTTATGTGGTTTTGGTTTGGACTTCATCGTATATGGCTCAATAACTATGAGCAGATATTGGTTATAATAATTCTTAATTATCCCATCTTATATCAAAGTTTTCTAGTCACTGCTAAATATTGAAATTTTTTCACCATTCCACTTTCATCTTTTCCTAATTTTCTTTCATTCTTTTGAAGGCTTCATCTTCTGTTTTGTCTATATCTTTTGACAGGGCGTATTTCTCATCTCATGTCATCATTTCGAAGATGATTTGCCGAAGAAAACTCAATGAAGAGAAAAACATGGTCGATTCATACTGGGTTTTTGGTCACTTGGTAATCAAAGGAAATGAACAGTCTAGAAAAGAAACATGAATGCCTTCTGTTGGCCCAGAATCTTACTGTGCTATGGAAAATGAACATACAAGAGTTTCAGAGATACCAAGGATATAGTTATGGTTAGAAAGGGGTAACAGTTCTCTGCCACCTAGAGGACTACTGTGTACCATAGCAGAGCTGTTCTCACCATGCACTTCAAAGCTCGCCTTTCAGTGTCAGAGATCTAATGAAATCCCTATCTGGGAAGGTTTCAACGAAACTAGTTCCTCACTCCAGCAAGTTTCTTGCCCAAAGGATTCTTTCCTTTGGGTTAAATGGATAGGCATTCCGTGACTATAGGTGAATAGGAGTTTCTTTCTCCTCTCCACAGAATCTACACTCTTCGGTGGTCATTTGGCTGATGTTATTTTCCTTTATTAATAGCATACCTCATCTTCATGAAGAAAGTAACATCCGATATTTTATCTAAGAAAATGGCATTTCTCTTTCAATGTCAAGATAACACATCTTATTGGTAAACCCTTCAGGTTGACGGTGTTCCACAGGGAACAATCTTTGTACCGACAATATCCATAATTCATATTCGTGACGAGCAAACTATTGCTTTCGTCGATGATGACAAAGAATCGTGCATCTCCACGGAAAAGAGACGAAATTCCATAAAAACCACGTGATTACGTTTATTTCGTATTCTACTTCTATCTGGAACGTAGGGAGGCTGAAGGCGTCAGTTTCCATTCATAAAGGACAGATATACGAGCACTCACAAAGTTGCGTAACCGCATGGCAAGTATACTTTACGACACAAAAGATGTTATCAATGTCAAACAATGTAAGTTACGTAACGACGCTATGAAAAGAATTTACGATAGGCGTATATATTCATATCACACACTACAACCACAATAATTCACGTTTACGGGTTGGTCTCTCACTAATTAGGACCCCATTGTAATTAATTCCGCCTCAATGAAATCTAGGCTCAGTACGTACTGAAGAATTATCGTTTCTAATTAGAATCGAACGAAGCGGGCCCTTAAGAGCGGTTTAGAGTTGTTGGCTGATTAGAATTTATTCCTTTATCTTTTTAATCCTTCTAATGACCGACAACGTCGCATAGTTCTCATTGGTATGGGAGGTCCTCAGGATAAAAGGCTTCAAAAGGGATTACACTGTTTCTGGCGGATAACTCCATGTCTTCAATTAATTGTAGCATCACTTTGCGAGCATAGCACACCTTGTATCTTTTTTTCAGATTTTAATAGACGTTGTTAAGGACTGAACGAGAATAAATTCGCTATCACAAAAACGCCTATCACTCAGTTGCAGGAACGTCCATTATAATTTAAAAGTGTCATTTAAATCCTAATGCCACATTAAACATGGTATTCTGTGGCAGGAAACCATGTTTAATGTGGCATTAGGATTTTAATGACACTTTTAAATTATAATGGACGTTCCTGCAACTGAAGGTTAATCTCTTGAACCAATTGAGAAAAAATCAAAATTTGATCATAGTTAGCTTTGTTATGAACGTCAGAAACATGTGGAACATTTACTTCATACTATTCCAATTCTCTGTCGCAAAATGTCAAGCGAAGTGAAAACACGAGAATTTATAGTGAAACTTCTTCGAAATAATAAAAAATGGAGCTTCAAAAGAATCGCAAAAGAGGCTCGCGTTCGTCCGGAAACGTTATCAAGAGTTGTTAAGCGCTTCAACGAAGATCTTACAATTAACCGCAAGGAAGGAACCGGGAGGAAAAAGGGGTTTCATAGCCCAAAAAAGTGAAGAAAGCCATCAGCCTTTTTCAGAAGAATCTTAACCTTTCAGGACGGAAAGTGGCCCAAATAGTGGTTTGTTCGCAGTCAACCGTTCAGAAAATCAAGTCGAGTTGAGGGCTTCGAACATACAAAGTGCAGAAAGTGCCAGACAGGAACGCTGTGAAGAATCGAGAAGCGAAATCAAGAGCAAAGAAATTAAAAAAAGATTTCTTGAAAAATTGTTCCTGTTGCGTGATGGACGACGAAACCTATGTCTTGGCTGATTTCTCGCAACTTTCTGGTCAGGAATTTTATACTGCAGATTCTCGTGGAAATGTTGACGAACAATTTCGCGTGAAGAAACAAGCAAAGTTTCCTGAAAAAAATCCTGTTTTGACAAGCAATTTGCACTTGTGGGAAAAGGAGCAAACTTTTCGTTGGCCAAGGCTCTGTTGACTCAAAGATATACATCGAGGAATGCTTTAAGAAGCGACTTTTACCATTTTTACGTGAGCACGATGTGTCAACAATCTTTTGGCCAGATTTAGCTTCATGCCACTACAGCAAGGCCACCAAGGAATGGTACGAAGCTAATGAGGTGGTTTTCGTCTCCAAAGAGGCCAATCCACCAAATTGCCCAGAATTCAGGCCAATCGAAAGATATTGGGCCCTGGTAAAAAGAGAATTGAAGAAGACTAAAAAATCAACGAAAACATTAGCGGAATTCAAGCAAAAGTGAAAGGCAGCATCCCAGAAAGTGACTGAGAACACTACAAGAATGATGGGAAGTTTTTTTATTGTAAAAACAGTTTGATTTTCGAAATCGGTCCAGTGGTTCAAAAGATATAAGCGTTTTTGTGATAGCGAATTTATTCTCGTTCAGTCCTTATTCAGAATTCGTACATCATGAGTTTATTCGAAATGGATTCTAAGAACGAGAAATAAATTACTCAAGAGTTAGAAAATCATAAAGTCATTCTCTTTTGACTATTGAGAATAAAAATTGTAAACTGTTTCTGCAGGATAACTCTGATATTTTTCAATTAATTGTAGCTTCACTTTGCAGGAATATAGCACATCCTGTATGTTTTTTTTTTAATTTAGTAGACCCTGTTATTCAGAATTCGTAAGTTCGATCGAAATGATTTCCAAGTTACTACTGAGTTTGAGAATAGGTGAAGTCGTCCTCTCTTTTTGACTATTGAGAATGAAAATAAGAACAGAACCACTCCAAATGTTCCTGTACATATTCTTTGGGAAGGAGGAGGACACCCTGTCATGTTCATGGATTTTCGACACCCTGTATCCTCCAAAAAGTCCATTTTCAAAAAAGCTTCGGGAAAAAGTATAAGGGATCATTTCAGCATGACAAATTCGAGCTGAAGTAAGCATACAGAATTCCCGAAAAAGCCCCCTCGTGAAGTGTGTGTATTGAGGGCGAGTCCTGAGAACGTGCCACTTCAAATTTAGGCCAGGAACATCATTTCTCGTTCCTCCGTTGCTTTTTATCGAACGGGGTCGATCCAAACCTACCCTGTTTACCGTCACTTTGCGGACGGGTAATGTGAATAATTGCCACCCACTAATTGAGAAAAATATGAACTGGGAATTAATGAACAGAAAAAGGTTCAGGACTCACGGCCTGAGGCGGGGGAACTGAGTAAATGAGGGCCATTTTTCTTGTTTAACCGAGAAAATCTTTTTGCTTATTAGAAAATTTATCCCAGATTCCGAAGTCGGTGCTCAGGAAGTCACTGAGGAGGATCAGAGTACTTTTTCACATGGCTCCAAAGAAAGAAGTCGCAAGGTCTTACCCAAGATCTCAGTGGCCAATTTTGATCACCTCTTCAAGAGATAACACGATCCTGAAATTTTTCCAATTCCGGCCATAAAAAAAAACATCAATCATCTCTCGATAGCGCAATCCATTCACCGTAACTGTTGCTCCAGACTTATTCTCAATTTGTGAATTCTCTGACATTTTTTTGCGGTGTAAAATAAAAATACTTTCAATTTCCCGCTTCCGTTGTTGTTTCCTGTAGCAGCACGAATATCTGGGTAGTTTACAAAATACAATGGTAGAGCACAGTTGGCCCAACGACATGCTGACCACAAATAGAATTTAATTGTTGAGCAGCTGATGTGCCGAACCTATGACCATGAATTTCGAACATATGCCCGTCGATGGACGATATGAACGGAATCCAGGTAGAAATACCTGGCCATTCCAGGAAAACCGTAAATCCCTCAACCTTTGTAGTGATTATCGAGCTCTAAGAGGATATAATGACCTGGAGATGAGATAAAACGGAATAGGTATTCTTTGCTTTCGGTAATTTGCAACGATTCTTCCTGGTATCATTAGTGAAGCATTGTAGGTTTTAATTTTAATTTCACAGACAATTTTATGGCTAGCTGAGAATTTATTACGAAAGATGGTCATCTTAAAAATCGCGCAGCAGATGTTTGGATTATGCAAACTTCATAAAGAACCAAACAGGCTGAAATGGAAGCACTATATCGGGTATCCAGCAATTCAAGGATACCACATCACATCTACAGCTGTACATTCGCCATAGAAGAAGCTGAAACCCTATATCCAAGCTACACAATCAATTTTTAGGAATTTTGGATGGATATTTGAGACTGTAAAGAAGGATACTCGTTTTAAAATCAACTGAACGTATGATGTTATGATTTTACGGTGTAGATATATGATTGAGTGGAGTGAAGTGATTGCACTTTTATCTAAACTGACCTATATACTCCCGATATTGAAATGCACCAATAACATGGTTCCCAAGGATTTACGACATAATGCACTTTATCCATCACATCATTCGTTGGATGTGCGTATCAGATAACGAGGGCTGTTCATTTATCATAAAGTTAATTTGCAATTTTCCTTCTGGTTTTGAATACACACGTCGTTACTTGGAAATTGTTACGAAATGTTTTTAACGTTATTAAGGTCACTATTAGTATTATTTCATGCGATAAAAACAACTTTGGACTTCAAGAAGAAGACTTTGACTATTCTGCAAGTGTTGATGAGAGTCTGTCTCTCCTCAAAAGAATTGAAAGCAGTCTTGAACTTTTCTTTACAAGCGTCCCGATTTTGGTTTAGCTCAATGGAGGCGTCTGATGAGCACACTGGATAAAAACTCGCTTTACGATGAACCATAAGATGTTTCTACAATCTTTATAAGTTTATGATTGAAAAAAAAATTTCTTTAGTCTTTGACGAGCAGTTTATCAACCTAGTATATTCTCAAAACTAATTCTATCACGTATAAGGACTGAACGAGAATAAATTCGCTATCACAAAAACGCCTATAGCTCTTGAACTAATTGAGAAAAAATCAAAATTTGATCATAGTTAGCTTTGTTATGAACGTCAGAACCATGTGGAACATTTACTTCATAGATATTCCAATTCTCTGTCGCAAAATTTCAAGCGAAGTGAAAACACCAGAATTTATAGTGGAACTTTTTCAAAATAATCAAAAATGGAGCTTCAAAAGAATCCAAAAGAGGCTCGCGTTCGTCCGGAAACGGTATCAAGAGTTGTTAAGCGTTTCAACGAAGATCTTACAAGTAACCGCAAGGAAGGAACCGGGAGGAAAAAGGGGTTTCATAGCCGAAAAAAAGTGAAGGAAGCCATCAGCCTGTTTTAGAAGAATTCTAACCTTTCAGGACGGAAAGTGGCTCAAATTGTGGGTTGTTCGCAGTCAACCGTTCAGAAAATCAAGTAGAGTTGTGGGCTTAGAACATACAAAGTGCAGAAAGTGACAGACAGGAACGCTGTGAAGAATCAAGAGCAAAGAAATTAAAACAAGATTTCTTGAAAAATTTTTCCTGTTGCGCGATGGACGACGAAACCTATGTCATGGCTGATTTCTTGCAACTTCTTGGTCAGGAATTGTATACTGCAGATTCTCGTGGAAATGTTGACGAACAATTGCGTGAAGAAACAAGCAAAGTATCATAAAAAATTCCTGGTTTGGCAAGCAATTTGCATTTGTGGGAAAAAGAGCAAATTTTTCGTTGGCCAAGGCTCTGTTGACTCGAAGATATACATCGAGGAATGCTTGAAGAAGCGACTTTTACCATTTTTACGTGAGCACTATGTGTCAACAATCTTTTGGCCAGATTTAGCTTTATGCCACTACAGCAAGGCCACCAAGGAATGGTACAAAGCTAATGAGGTGGTTTTTTGTCCCCAAAGAGGCCAATCCATCAAATTGCCCAGAACTCAGGCCAATCGAAAGATATTGGGCCCTGGTAAAAAAAGAATTGAAGAAGATTAAGAAATCAACGAAAACATTAGCGGAATTCAAGCAAAAGTGGAAGACAGCATCCCAGAAAGTGACTGAGAACACAATAAGAAGCATGATGAGAAGAATTGCAGAAAAAATCTATGAATTTTGGAAAAAATAGTTTCGGTTTTTTTATTGTAAAAACAGTTTTTTTTAGAATTAGAAGATGATTCGAAAATGAGTTTGATTTTCGAAATCGGTCCAGTGGTTCAAAAGATATAAGCGTTTCTGCGATAGCGAATTTATTCTCGTTCAGTCCATAGTAGGTATTCTGGGTTTATCTTACTTTCCTTTTTCGTTCACCTGGTTATCAACAATTGCGTTGCTACTGCATTACAAATTTCCACGCATATTTATTCTCCAACACATCCGTTTGTTTGTTGATGCAGATACATGAACGGTAACTGGCACAACTTTGATACCAGGAAAAATGAAATAAAACTTTATTGCTCCGGAAGAAACAACAAATAGGTACACACACATACTGAGAGCTTTACGACCGGCGAACAGCGCAATAATTGACAATAATTGTGCCGGCTGGACAATTGAGGCTCTTCACATCGGTTGGTTCAAAGGAAATCGCATTGATGGAAAAACGATAAACGGGCTCTTTCACCGGAAAAAATCAGAAGTGCATGGTCGACAGATTACAGCGATATCAGACAAGGTACAACAAAACGTATGCTCTGGTTAGCTCAATTTAATAAAATAATAAACCTAGAATTATAAAGGGGTTTCCAATATGTGTTATTTCGAATAGCCTGCTATTTGTTTTGAAGCTATCATTTTTTGACATTTGACAAGTAGAAACTACGTCATTAATCACAATCAAACACAATAAGCAAAAGTGTCATGTGGAATTTTTTGTGGGGGATCAGTCTTAAATTCAGGCAATCGAACAAAGTTTGACCTTGACGCCATACAAATTCGGTTTAAATATACCCAGATTCGGAGTATTTAAATGACCAATATCTCTGAATCGCCTCATAAAGAGTTAGCCTATGGACCATCCTGTATACGCTATTCTACGTTGTTCTTTGTTAGGTTTGTACCTGAGCAGAGGGGCGAGTGTAGGTGACATATGTGCCATTCTGCTAAAGCTAGAAAAGGCTAGTAAATGTCGAATTTTACCGCCGCATATCTGCTAATATATCAAATTAATGCTTTTCCCTCCCCATGTCCTACAGTGTGGCCTCGTTGTAGGTAGGGGATCCGAAATTTTGATTAGTATTTCCACCCCGATATGTGGAGGAGTGTTAATTTAACTAAAATAAATGTTTCCGTGTCCCATCGTAAAATAATTTATCGTTTATACGCCATTCAATTTTTACAGTATCGGGTCACACCCCTTATGATTTATTGGAAAATAATTCCGCAGGTAAAATATAGTCGATAGTTCATTAGTAGCATTTATGTTATCCAATTCTTCTTTTTTTATAGATCTTTAGATAAACTTTCTTCTAAGTTGTAATAAGTTTTTTGAAACTCTCTAAAGGTTGAAGAAAAATGCCGCGTAGTCTTATCAAATTCCATCTGCTTTAATACCAAAATGGAGTGTCATGTCATCGGTTGAATTCTTATAATAGTTATTAATGATATGACTGTTAAAAGTGACTAAAAGTCACTTTTAACACGAATACCATACAATGTTTTTTGTACAACTGCCCTATTTTGATAATGAAATGGGCGAATTTGCAATGACAATAAACTTCAAAATGCATTTTAATATTCAAATAATCAAAAGGTTGTTGTTAATGGCAGACATTGCTAACGTTATAATTACCAACAAATGAGAAAAGACGCTGTCATTTGAATATGTTCATGTCCAATTTTCCACGATTTTTAGTAAGGAGTCGATACACCAGGTATTCTATGCATCTATGTCTTGGGTTTTTAACTGCTTAATATGTTTGTCGAGAATCCAATTATTAATAAGAGTGACGATTTGGTTGTTCCTGTTGCTGTTGAAGAGTCTGCAAGAAGAGCAAATCTGGAACTCCTACCTAATAAATCTGTTCAGCAGTACGATATTGCATATAACAATTTCCTGACCCGGTGTAAATTGAAAAATGTAGAAGGGAACTTCAGTGAACCTGTTTTCCGGGCATACTTAGAAGAAAAATCAAAATATGGAGTTCATCAACTTTGTGGAGCAAATTTTCAATGATAAAGTCAAGCGCCCTTATTAAAAATGGTGTGGATGTTAGTAAATATTTTAAGGTAATAGCATATTCAAAACGGAAAAATGAAGGATATCGTCCCAAAAAATCGAAAATTCTCAATCGTGAACAAGTTGAAAAGTTTATAAATGAGGCACCAGATGAGAAATACTTGATGGTTAAGGTTGCAACTATTTTCGGATTATTTGGAGCCTGTCGGCGTGAAGAATTGTGTAATTTATCAGTGGAAGACATCGAAATAACAACTAAATCATTGGTTATACAACTTCCAAACACAAAAACGAAAGTCAGTCGTTCTTTCAGTATTATTGGGAAGTATGTTGACTATTTTCATAAGAACTTTGCACTGCGCCCTTCTGTCATCCAACATCGTCGTTTTTTCCTGAAATACATGGATAATAAATGCAATTCCAATCCAGTTGGTATCAATACATTTGGGAAAATTCCATCTATTGTTGCCGAATTTCTCAAACTGCCAGAACCAAAGCAATATACAGGGCACTGTTTTCGAAGATCCTCCGCTTCATTGCTAGCAGAATCAGGAGCAAATATTACGGATATAAAAAAACATGATGGATGGAAGTCTACGACGGTAGCCGAGGGCTGTGTTGATCATTCCATTGCATATAGAAATGTCATTGCTGAAAAAATTCTCCCAACCTCAACAGATTTTTGGATCATCATCATTCAATATTGTACTTCCGGTTTCTACAAGTATTGATGGTGCTGAGGATTCTGATAATGTGTTGCGAAGCTCCCTAACGTCACAGGGCATTAATGTTAGTAATTGTTCTAGTTTTACTAATGTTTTATTAATGTTCATAAGTAATGATTGTTAAATATTGATAATAAAAATTTGCAATTGCTGAATTTTTTTCATCTGATTTCATCATAAGAAAATGGAGTGTTAAAAATATTTTTAACACGCTTCCACGTAAACAATCAATTTTAACATTGTTTGCTGCCATTAAAAGTGTCACTTTTAATGGCAGTTGTACAGAAAAACCTTTTTCTGTTTTTCTTATTTTAAGATTCATGGGTTTGGGTACAAGCATAACAAGCCTTGACTGACATTTTGCAACTGATCAATCCGTTAAATTTAGATAATTTCACCAAGAAAGATTAGTGGTAAGACGAGTCATGTTCGAACAAATATGAACAGCTGAGCCATGTTTTGGGTCAATATTTGCATCAAAAAATATTTGCATGGATGAAAAGGAAGTCATTGTTGATTATGATGATTTATGAAAGAGGTGTTTCGCTATGAAATCTTCTTTTCATTGTTTGATTTTGATAAAGAACAGCTGAATATTTACAACTTGAATTGTCGGTGAAAGCTAAAAAAAAATTTGCTGAATCTTGGAATCACACAACGTTTTTTCATTGTATCTTCATAATCTCTCAGATGGTATCTTCAGGGTGAAAAAAATCGAGTTCGAAGTTGAATACAAGCTTGTAACAATACTCCCAAACAACATTCTTCGGCGCTAATGCACATTAGCACCGGAGGCGTTCATCCACATCCAAACGATCCGATTTTTCTATTTCTAATCTACGTCCGGTCGATCTTTATCTAACACCATGAAAATCACCCTTGAAGCGTTTGAAAAATAACCCTAATCTATTTTATTTTTAGACTTGAATTTACCGGAAGCGACTGTCTACATAAGGTTCCTATAACGAAAATAACTAACAAAGGAAGAGTGGTTACTCATTGTTGCAATGACCTTATTCCTCTTAATTACGTAATGGGCGATCGGATTATCTCAATGAGATCTATTAATTGTCCTTTCAATTAGAATAATAAGAGGAGAGGCTCGATGAATCCACGAACTGGCAGATCTAATTGATGGCATTGGGGAATGTTTATAGGAACTGTTAATGAAATTGTAATGAGTCATAAGAACACGTTGTTGGGAAATCAATCAAAGGACCATAACAATAGTCCTGTATGAATGAAAAGCGATCTTTCGAGTCCTAGCTCATCCACCTTAAAATATTCCTCCATCCACTGAGTGTTCCTAAAATGATTGGAGTCTACCAACATTTAACTGTGTCATGGCTAAGTTCCTCATTCACAGGACTATTATATAAGCCTTTTAATGCCATTAAAATGATAAACTTATTCTGGAACATTATCCAAAGTATAGCCGACTGATGGTTTTAATTGAAAGCGTGAAAATGACGTAATTTCTTCGTAATTAACAGTTGAACATGTGTCCCAGAAATACAGCTTTTATGGCTTGAGATCTAGCTATTAACGATCTTCCCTTGATACTCAATTACTAGACCATTTCGCAGATCTCAATTTTGCCTAGCGAATTACAGAAAATATGCTGCTCCACAAGAGTTAGGGATATCGTATTCAATCGTTTTTAAAAGTATGTAATCGAGAAAATCGCTGTAAAATCATTTAAAACTCAATAACAACTTGCATCGATCCAATAAAAATCAGTATAAGACATTTCGTCAATCTGGTCGCCTTTTTTCTGAACTTTGGTTCTTTGCATATGCTTCATGAATGTTCTTATTTCGAAATGAAGTCAGTTTATCAACGGCTTCGATTTGAAACGAGTTTTCTGAAAATGTCAAGACGTAAATTAACAAACGCTGAGACTAATAGGGCTATCGGAATGCTACAGGGTGGCCTAACTCAGGTTGTTGTAGCGGAAAGGCTCCAAGTCAGCCAAAGTGTGATATCTCGACTTTGGAATAGGTTCAGGGAGACAGGTTCCGTGTTGGAAAGACCAAGGCTTGGTGGGCGACGAATAACAACACCTGCTCAGGATCGTTTCATCACCGCTTCGGCGAGAAGAAACCCTAAATTTACGTGTAGAATGCTACGGAATACTTTTCAAAATGCAGATGGAGTCCAAGTTTCCATCGAAACCATCAGACGACGTTTCAGAGAGGTGAATCTAGGTTCTAGAAGTCCGTTAAGAGGAGTTCCATTAACACGTGACCATAAGCGTCAAAGACTGGAATGGGCAAGGCAATATATCAATTGGTACGATCAATGACGTAGTGTCTTTTTCACTGATGAATCCAGATATGGACGATTTTGAGATTCTCGAAGAATAAGAGTACATACCCCGTAATCGTCGCTATGTCCAAGAAGTCCATCCATTCCGAGGGGATAGTGTTATCGTATTGGCCGGGATATGTTCCAACGGGCGCACAGATCTACACATTTGTCCAGGGAATATGACCGCCTTACACTATAGGGACCATGTCATTGACAATGTTGTGCCAAATTTTCACGCTGCTATTGGTGAAACTATTCAATTTCTAGACGATAACGCTAGACCGCACCGTGCAGCCATAGTTGAGAATGCGCGCGAGGAGCTTGGTATTCCACATTTACCAATACCTCCGCACTCACCAGATTTGAATTGCATAAAAGATGCATGGGATATGCTCCAAAGAAGATTAGATAATCATCAACCTACCCCAGAATCCTTGAATGATCTGAGAGAGCTTCTGCCCCGTTTATGGAACCAAATTTCACAAGAAATGTTCAACAACCTCATGTGTAGTATGCAAAGAAGATGTCAAGCTGTTATTGATGCCCGTGGAGGCGATACATTGTATTGATAGTCTTAAAATGCTTGAATTCTCTGGGAATAAAATTTCGTTATTTTACTCGATTTTTCTTAACCACCCTGTATACGCTGCAGACCTACAGACTAAAATTAATTTGCAACTTGAAATCATATTAATATGAATTTTCATCACGAAAATCTTATTTTAACTATATTTTTTCGCAATTTAAGTCAATATCCCTAACTCATGTGGAGCAGTTTAGTTTCTCAATGCAAAAATACATTTCAGAATCAGTGGCGTACCCAGAAAAAAATAAGGGAGAGGGACAGATGTGGGTGTGGCAGCAGAAAAAATATTTCTCTGACAATTCTCAGAATCATCAGGCATTCTCGATCATTATTTTTTTTAACTTCGATAACCTTATTTATGAATGGCGGTCCGCTGAATGGCCTTCCGAAGACCTCATTGTATTGACGCCCCATTGAAAAACTTGACCTGGCCACTCGTGTCTGCTGCCAAAATAAAATTGAGACCTTTCGTCGACCAGCGGCATACACAAACGACCCACTTGTTAAAAAGTATGTCACCACAAGTCAACCGTATTCTTTTCAGAGAAAACAGTCTGGGACGCTGATGAGTTATCGACACTGGCCATCAACTAATTAGTTTGGTAGCCTTGAACTGAATGCCGAAATATCTTCCAGTGTTTTTTCGCGCATCCTTGAACGCCTTGTGTTACATCCGTTGCTCGATTTGACAGATATGAATCGGGACAAAAACTACATAATTTAGACGATTGAGAAGATAGTTCAAGTGTTTCTCTCAAGCGTTGAGACAATTAATGAAAAGCATAAAACTGAAGTCATTAATATCAATAATCAAGTAACATAATTAAGTAACAAAAAATTTTTGCATGAAAAAACCTTCACGATTTTTTCTCTCCAAAGGACCCCGCACTTTTAGTATGAAAAGTGGCGACCGGTCAAATTTTCTGAAAGTTTGGCATGTTGCTGTACCCGACTCAGTGACCAAAAGTGTCAATGGGCCCAACCCAATCCTATGGCTAGTTTTCTAAATACGGGGTGTTAAACTTGAAAATTGCCCAGATTTTCGTATTTATTTGCTAATTATTAAGAGTTAGATCGGATTTCTGTTGCATACACACGTTTACTACATGTTCTAGTAATGAAATAAGTGGATACGTATGATTAAAAATATTTATATTTACCGGGTGATTCACGAATATATGACGGTAGTTTTTTGCCAAAATTCACCTTTTCTACAGTGACGTCAGGAAGGCATATTTTTTCGATTTAGTATTATGACGACAAAATATTGCACCGTGCATATTTTTTATACAGGGTGTTTCACAGAGAGAACCACTAGACATAATCATATTTTTTTAGGATTGATTCGAAACCCTGTATTTTTGAATTGATTTTTGGGAAAAGTAATACCACAAACATATGTGTGTCTCTAATCTCCAAAATATTCAGGGTGGTTTATTCATAGGAAGGTTTTCAATTTTGGGAAAAGTACAAAAAACATGAACACCCTGTATTCGAAAATTTCCTCGGTGAAATGAAACTATTTTCCCACGTTATATTGATTCCCACAACATCTCCAGAGGTATGAATTCTAAATCCGATACTATGACCAGTTTTCGAGATACAGGGCTTAAAGCGGAGAATAACTTATTTCATACATTTTTTTTTAAATTGAAAAGCCGAATTGATTTTATGTTGCGCCCATGAGTTCAGTATGAGAGCAGATCAGATGCACATGGAAAGGTTCAGCTAAAATATTTACTGTTATACAGGGGATTCACGAATAAATCACAATAGCTTTTGCGAACACTCGGTAATTCTACAGTTTCGTCACAGAGAAATTATTCCATGATATTAATACCTAGTCGTTCACAATTTTCAGTCTGAAATACTTCATTATGTTTACTCTTCATACAGGGTGAGTCATACAGCCAACCATACCGAAAATACTTATGCTTTGAATTGATTGAAATAAGAACTTTTTAGTGAATTTTGAGTATCTTTATGAGCGCGCTTACTAATTGCGCTATCACCCCCAAAAAGATGACAATAAACCTTCTTCTTATGTAGGTAAAATATGAATATTTTTTTATTGGCAGGTACTCCACAGTCCACAATATTCGTGTTCGGTGAGTTAAAACTGGGTATATTGAAAAGTTTAAATCTCATTATAGTAGTAACCTTGGTTATTACTTTATAAATATACTTTTTTCAACAAAAACAAGTTTATTTACTTTTTTCAACAAAAAAAAGTTTATTTAGGATGATCTAGGCATGCAAGAAATGTGTATTTTTGGTAGGTGATTATTTCGGAATCACCTTATATATTTAAAAATTCTTGCGGTTATGCTCACTGGCTGTTATGTTAGACAGTTATTCAAAATTCACCAGAAAAGATCTCCTTTCAATTATTTCAAAGCATATTATTTATGGCTCACCCTTTGTGAAAAGTAATTATTATGAAGAATTTAAGACTGAAAATTGTTAACTACTAGGTATTAACTTCATGGAATAATTTCTCTGTGACGAAACTGTAGAATTATCGAGTGTTTGCAAAAGCTATTGTGATTTATTCGTTAATCACCCTGTAACAGTAAATATTTTAGCTGAACCTTTCCATGTGTATCTGATCTGTACTCATACTGAACTCATGGGCGCAACATAAAATCAATCCGGCTTTTCAATTTGAAAAAAAAAATTGATGAAATAAGTTATTCTCCGCTTTTACGCCCTGTATCTCGAAAACTGGTCATAGTATCGGATTTAGAATTCATACTTCGGGAGATGTTGTGGGAATCAATATATAATGAGAAAATAGTTGCATTTGACCGAGGAAATTTTCGAATACAGGGTGTTCATGTTTTTTGTACTTCTCCCAAAATAGAATACCGTCCTATGAATAAACCACCCCGAATATTTTGGAGATTAGAGACACACATATGTTTGTGGTATTACTTTTCCCAAAAATCAATTCAAAAATACAGGGTTTCGAATTAATCCTAAAAAAATTTGATTATGTCTAGTGGTTCTCTCTGTGAAGCACCCTGTAAAAAAATATGCACTGTGCAATATTTTATCGTCATAATACTAAATCGAAAAGAACATTTCAAAAATATGCCTTCCTGACGTCACTGTAGAAAAGGTGAATTTTGGCAAAAAACTACCGTCATATATTCGTGAATCACCCGGTAAATATAAATATTTTTAATCATACGTATCCACTAATTTCATTACTAGAACATGTATTAAACGTGTGTATGCAACAGAAATCCAATCTAACTCTTAATAATTAAAAAATAAATCCGAAAATCTGGGCAATTCTCAACTTTAACACCCCGTATTTAGAAAACTAGCCATAGGATGGGTTGGGCCCATTGATACTTTTGGTCAATGAGTCGAGTACAACAACATACCAAATTTTCAGAAAATTTGACCGGTTGCCACTTTACATACTAAGAGTGCGGGGTCCTTTAATCATTTAATCCTTGCTATACTATCTATGTTTTACCTAAAAAAATTTAAAATTTAAATATCTCCTTCTGGGTGTTGCAGTTTCTTTGTCAGTCAATATATTTTCCTATTAACGTGAATATTCTCTTTTTAATTTCTCCGCATGATTTTAAGAATGAATATTCAGTCACTAAATACTAAATTCAGTAAAACCGCTTTCAAATAAGCCTGTTGTCAATCTGATTGAGTGTCAATACTTCAATAAATGAGACCACGATGAATCAAACTAATTCGCTTTCATCAAAACCCCTCAAACGTGAAGCCATGTCTGATGAAACGTTTGAAGCAAACATTCATGGCTTTCAATAAATCTTAGATCGTGTTATATTGACCGTGGCAATAGGAAATAGGGTATCTGGCAGGGATTGAATCATCTAATTGCCCCCAAACAGTATAAACATCAAATCCTCCACCGAAACTAACATTCAGATATCACCAAAGGATCAGTGAAGCGCCCTTGATGTCATTATCAGACGAGCTATGAAATCTGGGGAGGCCAAGATCGATAGTCGTCTATTTCTCTGTTTCCCAACCCCTCGGAATTTCACCATATCCAGTAGAATATTGATATTGTTCGCTGGGACCTCGTAAATATTTGTGAAGATGCATCAGGTAGGCATTTTTGAAATATTTCCCCTTTCTCGAGGGTTTGATAAACAAAGGAGCTCCCGCTGAAACTGAGATTCGGAGGAATTCGAAATGCTTTCCTCGCATTCAATATTCAGGTCCTTGGCAGACTGGGAGATTGTCTCAGAATCGGAATCTGACTCTTCCATCTACCTTCGACAAATAAATTAAGGGCACAATTGAAATTTTTATGCGGTTCTCGGTTTATTGAGTCTGGAAAGGTTGAATGAATTATTTCACGTATCAAATATAAACTGCTCCACATGAGTTAGGGATATTGACCTAAATTGCAAAAAATATGGTTAATATATAAGATTTTTGTGATGAAAATTCATATTAATATGATTTCAAGTTGCAAATTAATTTTAGCCTGTAGGTCTGCAGCGTATACAGGGTGGTTAAGAAAAATCGAGTGAAATAACGAAATTTTATTTCCAGAGAATTCAAGCATTTTAGGACTATCCATACAATGTGTGCCCTCCACGGGCATCAATACCAGCTTGACATCTTCTTTGCATACTACACACGAGGTTGTTGAACATTTCTTGAGGAATTTGGTTCCATAAACAGGGCAGAAGTTCTCTCAGATCATTTAAGGATTCTGGGGTAGGTTGATGATTATCTAATCTTCTTTGGAGCATATCCCATGCATGTTCTATGCAATTCATATCTGGTGAGTGCGGAGGTATGGGTAAATGTGGAATACAAAGCTCCTCGCGCGTATTCTCAACTATGGCTGCACGGTGCGGTCTAGCGTTATCGTCTAGAAATTGAAAAGTTTCACCAATAGCAGCGTGAAAATTTGGCACAACATTGTCAATGACATGCTCCCTATAGTGTAAGGCGGTCATATTCCCAGGACAAATGTGTAGATCTGTGCGCCCGTTGAAACATATTCCGGCCTATACCATAACACTACCCCCTCGTAATGGATGGACTTCTTGGACATAGCGACGATTACGGGGTATACGTGGGATTGTCCATACCCTTATTCTTCGAGAATCTGAAAATCGTCCATATCTGGATTCATCAGTGAAAAGGACACTATGCCATTGATCGTTCCAATTGATATGTTGTCTTGCCCATTCCAGTCTTTGACGCTTATGGTCATGTGTTAATGGAACTCCTCATAATGGACGTCTAGAACCTAGATTCACCTCTCTCAAACGTTGTCTGAAGGTTTCAATGGAAACTTGAGCCCCATCTGCATTTTGAAGATTATTCCGTAGCATTCTACACGTAGATGTAGGGTTTCTTCTAGCCGAAACGGAGATGAAACGATCCTAAGCAGGTGTTGTTTTTCGTCACCCACCAAGCCTTGGTCTTTCCAACACGGAACCTGTCTCCCTGAACCTATTCCAAAGTCGAGATATCACACTTCGGCTGACTTGGAGCCTTTCCGCTACAACAACCTGAGTTAGGTCACCCTGTAGCATTCCGATAACCCTATTAGCCTCAGCGTTTGTTAATTTACGTCTTGGCATTTTCAGAAAACTCGATCCAAATAGAAGCCGTTGATAAACTGACTTCATTTCAAAACAAGAACATTCATGAAGCATATGCAATGAACCAAATTCCAGAAAAAAGGCGACCATATTGACGAAATGTCTCATACTGATTTTTATTGGATCGATTCAAGTTGTTACTGAGTTTTGAATGATTTTACAGCGATTTTCTCGAAGATTACATACTTTTAAAAACGATTGGATACGATATCTCTAACTCTTGAGTATATTTCCAGCAAGCATCAGTCTTGAATCATTTCATTTTCGAGATATCGGTTCAACAAAAAATCACTTCAGACTGTTAAGCAATAAAATATACCCTTTCAACTTCATTCTACACCCTGTAATAATTTTCTTTTCAAACAACCGACCAACTTTCTACTTTTCCGACGTATAAAGAAACCCTTGATCGTCTGGTTTCATTTCGGGACATTAAAACTTATCTCCAGAATGTTGTTAACACATATTACATCTGTGTGAAACATCGAAAAACAAATAAATCATCACGGATAGGCAGAGAAGAGACGGAACGTCTCGTCTTCTCATTTCTAAAACACCCTAGCGGTTCCGCAAGAGTAGATCGATGTCACCCCTCTTCTGGGGGAGTTTGTTGGCCGATAGTTATGGTTCAAGGCGTTTCGAATATGATGACTCTATACTGAAATGTCCCATCAAATTTTGGGAGGATCTACATCGAATTGTTGGAATATGCATGAATAATCTTTTTTTGGAGGTACTAAGTAACTTTCAACGTCATTGTTTTGTTGTCCACCAACATCCAAACATCATCATCATTCCCAGTATCTTCAGGTGTTATGGACGCTCGCGAAAATTCAGATCCAGCTGCTTTGCTAGCAACGTTTTCAACTGGAAGGATGCCTAACCTTACAGATAGTCCTTTCCATCCATCAAATGACAACTTGAATAATGATCTGCCACTCGGATCAAGACTTGTAATCCGAATAAACGTCACCCTGTCTTTCTTTACGCCTGGCAAAGAAATTCAAATCCGTACAGATAAATTACGTGTCCTACCATGTAGGTAAAGCTTTTAGATAAAAGCCATCTTGTAAAGATGACAGCATCACACTGGGCCCAGAAGGCCGTCTGATAAAAACAACCAGAGTTCACTGATGTCATATGACGGCTACAAAAGCATCCAAACGGGACCGATCTACCGGAATTATCCTGTGGGTGTACTTTATTGGAATTGAACAGTCGCAGTTGACCAGTCAATTGGTCGTCGTCTAAAATGAGAGGAATGTCGTTTTTTCGGGCTGTCTGAATGTATCGGTCGATTTTATTCAAATTAATCCCGTTTAACAGACGTCTTGTAAATGAGGTTGAACACGGTGTCTGCTTTCACTCTTCAGCGAGCTCGACTTGTGTCGTGGACACGTTTGGATTTGCTGTAGGTCTTCAGAGAGCGTGAAAATCGTTAGGAAGCTGGGAACGATGAAATATATTCACTATTTCACTTTTTGTTCTTCAGAATATCCCAAACAGAGAAAAGGACATTGTTGAAACTCGAAGTAGAAGAAAATAAACTGTACAAGATCATATAATGTGTTAAGCTCTTCTTGTGCTTCCCTAACATCATTAGAAAAATCAATGTTACTCTCAAGATACCACTTTTTCTGTGTCACAGTACACAATTCAATGAAATAGTGAATATATTGCTCACATCCTGTACTATTTCGGGTGCAGGGAAGGGTTGAGTTTGAGCAAGTGAAAATGCTATGTCTAATTCTGTAACTCGATCATAATTCATTTGATTTTAATGGCTCCATATTAGAAATGATTGAAGAGCGTATCAACATAATCATACAGTTCGAGGTGAGTGTGTTAGGATGCTTCTATTTTGACAGGAGCCGTTTCCTCATCATTTCTATTTCGGTAACTGTTTCTTGTTGTTACTGAGGTATTAGATATTTATTAAATTTCCTAGACTAAGCTGCAATCTATGGGGATTTTCAGATGGAATTGGTATAGGATAAAGTAAACCTAGTAGAATATTTTCAAAAAGTTATGGCAGTCATTTGAAATGGTATACGAAGATAGGTATATTGAAAAATTCTTAGCCTACTATAGAACCAAACAAAATTTCAATGTCGAAATATTTCATTACTCAACATATTCTCTTCTTAATTGAATACATTTATCGCAGTGAACCTGCAACGTCTCTGGACCTTTCAAAAAAAATGTTTCTTCTTGCTCTGCAAACCAATCCTCCATATGTCTTATTACCACCTCATTGAAATAAAATTTACGACCTTTCAAACTTTTTTTCAGTTAAGGAAAGAGATGATAGTCGGACGTAGCCAAATCTGATGAATAAGGGGGATGTTCTAGTAATTCTAACCCAAAATCACGAATTTTTTGCATGGCAACATGAGATTTGTGTACTGAGGCGTTGTCCTGTAAAAACAAAACACCTTTCGATAGCTTTCCGCGTCTTTTCTCTTCAATTTTTTTCCCGTAGAGTGGTCAGTAATGTCGAATAGTAATCTCCAGTTATTGTTCTACCCTTATCCAAAAAATCAATCATGATTACCCCATGGCAATGCAAAAAAACTGAAGCAAGAACTTTTCCAGCAGATTTTTGGGCGTTCGTATGAAATCTTAAGTGCTTCAGATATCCGCTTTTGCCCAATTCGACGGTCTGATAAAATCATGTCATCAACTGCATCGATATTTTCTAGGACTGACACAGAAACTGGCCTTCCCGATCGGTCATCATCTTCAATGGAAAATTTTCCTCTTTTGAAGCTTGCAGTCCAATTTTTCACGGTCGCATACGAAGGACATTGATCACCAAGGGTATTAAGCATATCTTCGTAAATATGCTTAACCCTTTCAAATACAGGTACTTGATGATGGCTCGGTGGACATCTTTTTTTTCAATTTATTGCGACTCTGATTTACTTTTTTGACGTCGAATTCTACACTGACACTTCTAATAAGTTATTGTTCGTTGATATGGTATCGCAATATTTTGTTTATTCATGGAACTGGTCTAGGCTAACTAGATATCAATACATCCTCGTATTTCACACAGATATGCACATGGAAATATCTGAGGTAGTTCTTCCAATAATTTTAGGTGAGGTTGAGAAAGAACGACCCAGTATATTCAGTTCTTCCATATCTTTGTTCAAAATTCAATTTCATGGAGGGTTTTCCGTGTCGACTGAATACTTCAATGATTTTTCTCGGCCCCAAAAGACTTCATTTTCATATCCAGGCAATATTCCTGCAAACACACTTTTTCAAGTCTATTTACATAAAGACTGTCCGCATAATTTTCGCATAAAATCCGTATTACCCCCTGCAAATAAGCGATAAAACCTTGGTAAATACTGAAATAGAGATATTTCCAAGCATTTCCACAGATAACCGCCAAAAGTATCAATTCCCAAATCGAAACTTGGAGTAGGTATAGAGAAAATAAAACTTTTTTCGACAAAATTCTGTTTCACATAAACTATGTAAAATACTGACTATGTTCGTCTTATGAACCGAAAAGTTATTTGTTCAATTTTTCTTAGGACTATAATTTTCGAGTTTTGTTTATAAACTCAAAAACGTTCAGGGCAAGAATGCTGATTCTGAAAATAGTAGGTACTTATACATATGAATGACTCAAATTGTGCAAACAATTCTCATTCAATAATATAGTTTTATGCCATACTGTTCGTTAAATTTCCAGTAAATCCGATAAGAGAAAAGGGAGCTTAGACCTACTGAAATTTTCATGATACAGTATGTAAATGGCCAAGCCCATATGGTTAGGCTTATACTGAATCAATAGAATGTAACTAGCACACTTATTGGTGTAGACTGTAGACCGAAAAACTCACTTTTGTCGTATTGATGTATGTACTACTTTAACAGTGATCGGATAACACATAGAGCTTGTGGTTATTCAGTCGTTAAGTACTTAGAACTCTGGCTTTGATAATCTCGATCTGGCTACATAAGTAATGAAAAGAAGCATACTCATGAGTGGAGTTGATCCATAATGAGTGAACAGAAAGTGACAACTTAATTTTTGTGTACTTTCCCAAGACTACCTGCATAAAAGTGGATCATGACTCACAGTCAAATTAACGTATAAATATCAAATAAAGAAATCTAATGATTTTGAAGTTCAACCACCCCAACATTTCGTGTTGACTCCACCCGCATGGTGGTCCAAATAAAAGAGTTGGTGATAATTTATACCATGCGTGTAATTCGATGAAATGTTCAGTGAATTGACGAAATACTCGTAGTCAACGTACTCAAGCTCATTTATGAGAATAATTCATGGAGGTTCAACAGTGTGGTAATATCAGCGAAAATTGTAGGCGTTATGTTTTGAAATTACATCATTTAATAAACCGGAAAATGAGAGTGCGTGCTACAGGTGTAAAACGCTATCGATTTCGTTGTCAACAAAGTTTTTCTATTCTGAAGGTGCCCTTGGCTACTATTGCGAACTGCCGACTCTAAAAGCATAAACAAGGGGAAGGTTGACCTTATTTCAGGACAATCAATCCCTAGGATACTTGGGGAGTTCAGAACTGAGAGTCAACAAAAAGGCAGAAGCAGAATATGAAGGCGAACTATATTTTGGAATATTCACCAGATTTGGGTCCGTCCGACTGCCATCTCGTTCCTCAACTGAAAAAAGTTTGAAGGGTTGTAAATTTTCTTGTAAAGTGAAGGTAATGAAAGCTGTGGAGGATTGGTTTGCAGAGCAAGAAGAAACATTTTTTTTAAAGGTCTAGAGACGTTGCAGGTTCGCTGTAATGAATGTATTCAATTAAGAGGAGAAAATGTTGAGTAATATAATATTTGGACATTGAAATTTTGTTTGGTTCTATAGTAGGCTAAGAATTTTTCAATATATCCTCGTATGTTCACTTAATCTTAAAAATGTACATACACAATTGTTACTCTTCGAAAGATCCAAGTTTCTCATTGTTCTTTCTGTTTCAGGTATGTGACCTTTCGTCAACCCACTCTTGCATTAAACAGTGACATGTCGGTAAGTACAAAGCTAGAGGATAATTTGGGCACTAAACACCAGGCGGAAATTTAAAATCTGAACCACCCAACAAGAACGGAGGGCCTGCCCAAACCACGCATTGATATCCGATGATGTAATGGCGCTTACTGGTGAATGGAGTACGTAATTTTACATGAATTATTCAGAGGGGAGCGGAAATAGGTCCAATGAAAGTTGAATTCGAAGGATTATTTTATTTGGCCGTGGAATAGATAAGGAGGATTTGGCTTCTAAGAATTGTCGGCGGCGAGTAACTACTCCGGACTTCATTAACGATTTTATATACAGTGTGACAAGAAAAACCTCGGACAAACTCTTTTTCATTTTACTTTATTAAACAACAAATAATAATAGCTTGAAAATTTGTTAATAATATATTTAAGCCGTTTCGAAGTGGCTTCCTTTGGCAGCGATACACAGCTTCAGACGTTTCTTGAAATTTTCGGCAATGGGCCGCAGCTCCTCGGGCGTTAATCGGTTCCATTCCCGGCGCAGAGATTGCTTCAGCGACTCCAAATTTTTGAGTTTTTAGCACAAGCCCTGTGCTCCAAAATCGACCACACGCTGTAATCCATTGGGTTGAGATCCGGTGAGTAGGGCGGCCATTCTGCAGATGAGATGAAACAAGGAAAATGGGTCTGACAACATTCTTGCGTCATTTTCGCTCTGTGAGCCGGAGCGGAGTCCTGTTGAAAGGTCCAATGCGTATCGCCGAAGTGCTGCTTGGCCCACGGAAGTACTACGGCCTCGAGGATGTCGCAGCGGTAGACTTCTTGATTGATTCTGACTCCTTGATCCACGAAAACTAAAGGAGTTTTACCACTGCCGCAAATTCCGCCCCAGACCAACATGGATTGCGGATTTTGACGGTGTTCGACAATGGCCGATGTACCGGGAGCTTCTACGGACCAGACTATGTCGTTTTGGTGGTTGTGGGATTGTTCTACGGTGAAAAGCTTCTCGTCTGTGAAGAGAATTCGCTCCCATTGCGGACCGGCGGCGAGACGAAGGAGTTGGCGACACCTTTGGAGTCGTACGCGCTTGTTTTCCTCCGTGAGGAGTTGAACTTTCTGGAGCTTGTATGGCTTGAACTTGAGCTCCTTTTTGGCGATTTGACGGACTGATTCGCGGTTGATACTGGTCTCACAGGCTATTTTTCTCATGGAAACCTTCCGATTTCGGTTGACTCGCTTCTTGACGATGTTGCGATTGCTAGGTGTATTGACAGTGCGTTTTCTACGACTTCCTGGACGACGACCATCATGGCCAAGCTCCTTGAAACGACGAATTGAATCGGACACGGTTTGTCGAGGCACATTGAGCAAACGAACAATTTCGCATTGACGCCTACCTTGACGAAACAGCTCCAAAATCGCACTACGTTCGTTTGACATTCTAAAACTCTTTGAAATGAAATTAAAGCAAACTGAAAATTCACATATTAGTACAGGAAAGTGTAGAGAAACCAAGAGAATAAAAATTATTTGGTTGCGCTGAAATACTTTTGTTCCAGACCACAGCAGAAATTGTCCGAAGTTTTTCTTGTCACCCTGTATGAAGAAAAGTCTGTGACCAGTGGGCAGTTATGGAATAAGGCGTAGATTTTTCTACTTCGAATGGTGAATGAAAATTCTAACAGGTTTTGATATTGATATTCAAGCAACGTGTGGCGCTCGTCTACAAGAAGACCAGAAGGCATCTCGGTACCAGGTGAACGTCTTTTATGAATTCCGGCGATCTCGTACATTTTTAATAATACGGAGACGAACACTGTATACTTACAAAGAACCCTTTATCGGCCGGAATATTAAGATGGATATCACTTTTATATGTCGGCGCTGTGAATTTATGAAACCAAATTATGAACTTCAAAGGCGCCGACTGTTCACGTTGCATTAACCTCGGTGCGCTCAAATAAAACGAAAAAGTACACAAGGATGGCATAGTGGGTACATCCGACCAATCCTTTCTGCAAAAAGGATCCCATTGAAGGAAAATCGATCGCTGTAAATGCTGCAGACTGGTAAAACGGATATGAATGCAGACTCAGACTTTTCAATTTGGCATTGACATTGGAACTGGTATCTGTAACTATACTCCATTCACTTTTATTTAATCACATAGGAGGTCATGGTTTCGTTTTCAGGAGTTGGTGCCCCCGATGAAAAGCACAGAACATATGATGAAAAGTCAGTGCGCGCACAGAAAATATCGTTAATGACAAAACGACGTTGCCAGTTTCTTTGTTTACATCGAAGTAAAAGAATCAAAGATATTCCACATTTTGTTAGGTTTACAAATATCGCAGTAGATGGTTCGGATGCAGCCTCGAGGGGTCGATTAGGATGATATTTTTCAGGTTTTCCAAGAAATTTGGCGATATCTGAGCAGATTTGCAAAAATTAGGTACCTCACTAATGAGGTGGAACTTAAGACCTAATTCTCCTATAAGAAACGCCTTTCAAAAGTCGAGATGGTGAAAAATGTATTCTTTATATGTTGTTTGAACAAACGCAGCCGAGTTTTATATCCCAACATTAATTTTAAGAAAGTTATCAATAAAATAAAATTGACATTATTCTTGATTCTTGTAATTACCCATCAATTCATCTTATATCTTTGGGTTGATTTTTTTTAATGAATTCTTGATTAGAATTAACAATTGATGTCGTCAAGTCTTGAACTTTCAGTTCAAGAGGATAGTAAACATTAAATCTTCACAAGCATGCATATGAAAATTATGTGAAAGCAATGCAATTTTATTCCATGGCGAAAAATAATATATTTCAACAGTGATCTCTTGTACTTTTCATTCAAATAACTAGAAAAGGAATCCTTTCTATCAATTTATATAAACGTTAATTATTTTCGTCCATCTCATCTTTTCCAATTCATTCATTTTCCGAATAAATTCACATTCTGAGAAATACGCTAAGAATGTAGAAAGGCCAACATAGTATTGACTTGGAACATAAAAATATTTTGAAAAACGTCATAACTTCGATACAGAGTGGAATGTGTCAAATTTCCAGTGCCAGAGTTGTGATTTTATAATTGTGAATGGAGTATACACACATATCGACAAAAGTCTTGAAACATGACAATTTTTTGTGTGTGGAATCTCAATATGGAAGAAGACACCGAAGTACATAAATCTATATCCGAATGGAACTCGAACCGAATAATACCGAAGCTTGGAACCTTTTGTGCATGCAACTACGTTTTCCGTTTCCGTTACACAAAATTAGATATCCTTTGTTGCATAACAAGGTTTCTCCCGAAGATCGAAGCCCTAATGCGAATTTGAATTCTCTGGTCGACAGTAACGAACGGCTCAATTGATGTGACAACGTTCTGTGGAAGTGGGGGAGGAAATGCATAATGCGATGTTAATGATTCAGCTGCATTTCGACCATGTGCATTCTACTGAAGACCGTTGGTAGGGAAATTTGTTGTTTTTTGAGCGAAATAGAGGAATGGGGGGAAGGGATGAATTGTGACTTTTCGAATTAGTAATTTTGTGGGATATGAGTTAACACATTTATTTTTCGGCGCCTGGATTTATCGTTTACGAGGATGTATTGATAACTAGTTAGCCTAGACCAGTTCCATGTATAAATAAAATATTGCGATACCACATCAACGAACAATAAATAACTTATTAGAAGTGTCAGTGTAGAGTCCGACGACAAAAAATTGAACCAGAGTTACGCAATAAATTAAAAAAAAGATGTCCACCGAAATTGTAAAAATCAAAAAATTGGAGTATCGAGCCATCATCAAGTACCTCTATTTAACAGGGTTCAGAGGTAAGCAGATTTACGAAGATATGCTTGATACCCTTGCTGATCAATGTCCTTCGTATGCGACCGTGAAAAATTGGACTGCAAGCTTCAAAACAGGTAAATTTTCCATTGAAGATGATGACCGATCGGGAAGGCCAGATTCTGTGTCAGTCCCCGAAAATATGGATGCAGTTCATGACATGAATTTATCAGACCGTCGAATTGGACTAAAACGGATATCTAAAGTACTGAAGATTTCATACGAACGCGTTCATCATATACAGGGTCTTTCACGAGGAACCTCACCCATATTTATACGGGAAACTACTGAACGTATTTTCATGAAATTCAGCACTTATAAGTATTTCACGATGCTGATGAAATCTAAAATATTTTCAAGGCATGAGCACCTCCGGTTTTTCCGGAAATGACGTCAACTTCCGTTTTTCAAATTAGTACACCATTTTTTTATTGCAGAAATAGATTCCTTAGAAAATTTCAAGTTATTTTGATGTAACATTTTTCAGTTTTGGTTGGAAAATTCTCTCTGAGCGGGAAAATTCGAAAAAAAAATTGAAAATAGAGCTCCGCTGAAACAAGAATAACTTCGAGGTTTTTGGATGGAAAATTTTCATTTTTGGGATTTTTCAAGATGTAAGATTGATGTATCCACTTTAAAAATCGAAATCGCGATTCATGATACAGGGGGTGAAAAAATCGCTTTCAAAGTTAGGGATGACAAAATCGTGAAAAATCAATTTTTTCAAATTAGAACCCCATTTTTTTATGGCAGATATTGAATCTACGTTAAAAAATATTGTGAGTGTATGCATCACACCCTTGCCCTAAAGTGGATATTTTCTGAGTTATTCACAAAAAACTGTTTTTCGTCTTGAATTTCTTTTCCCTTCACGCCAAAAAGATGAAATTTTCAGGAACTGTTACTTAAACCATGTTTTAGATTTTACTACCCTAATATGCAAGAGAAAAAAGTTACAGGTTGTTCCTAAATAGATGGCGAATTTGGATTCGAATTTGTATCGGAAACCTCTTTATTTCAACTAATCGGCCATCGGTTTTCTCTCCAGTGATAAATAAATAATTCCTTATGAACCATATGCAAAAACTTACCATGTTTTACATTCTTTTTTTTAATGATAGATATCATTAATTACATCTGCCAAATTTCTCTTTATTCAGTAGCATGTAATTATATAATGATATCTATCATTAAAAAAAAAAAGAATGTAAAACATGGTAAGTTTTTGCATTTGGTTCATAAGGAATTATTTATTTATCACTGGAGAGAAAACCGATGGCCTATTAGTTGAAATAAAGAGGTTTCCGATACAAATTCGAATCCAAATTCGCCATCTATTTAGGAACAACCTGTAACTTTTTTCTCTTGCATATTAAGGTAGTAAAATCTAAAACATTGTTTAAGTAACAGTTCCTGAAAATTTCATCTTTTTGGCGTGAAGGGAAGAGAAATAGCTGAAAATTCAAGACGAAAAACAGTTTTTTGTGAATAACTCAGAAAATATTCACTTTAGGGCAAGGATGTGATGCATACACTCACATTATTTTTTAACGTAGATTCAATATCTGCCATACAAAAATTGGGTTCTAATTTGAAAAAATTGATTTTTCACGATTTTGTCATCCCTAAGTTTGAGAGCGATTTTTTCACCCCCTGTATCATGAATCGCCATTTCGCAATTTAAAGTGGATACATCAATCTTACATCTTGAAAAATCCCAAAAATGAAAATTTTCCATCCAAAAACCTCGAAGTTATTCTTGTTTCAGCGGAGCTCTATTTTAGATTTTTTTTTCGAATATTCCCGCTCAGAGAGAATTTTCCAACCAAAACTGAAAAATGGTACATCAAAATAACTTGAAATTTTCTAAGGAATCTATTTCTGCAATAAAAAAATGGTGTTCTAATTTGAAAAACGGAAGTTGACGTCATTTCCGGAAAAACCGGAGGTGCTCATGCCTTGAAAATATTTTAGATTTCATCAGCATCGTGAAATACTTATAAGTGCTGAATTTCATGAAAATACGTTCAGTAGTTTCCCGTATAAATATGGGTGAGGTTCCTCGTGAAAGACCCTGTATAGTTCACGTCAATTTGCACATGAGAAAAATTTCCGCAAAATGGATCCCCAAATGTTTGAATGTTGACCAAAAGCGTGCAAGGATAGAAGCATCGCGTTCGATCTGTGCTCGATTTGAAAACGATGTAGACTTCTTAAACCGAATTGTTTCTATGGATAAGACTTGGGTACATTTCTATGATCCAGAAACAAAGCAACAATCGATGGTTCTCCAAGACCTAAGAAGTTTCGTGTCCAAAAATCTGCTGGAAAAGTTCTTGCTTCAGTTTTTTGGGATTGCCATGGAGTAATCATGATTGATTTTTTGGATAAGGGAAGAACAATAACTGGAGATTATTATTCGACATAACTGGTCACTCTACGGGAAAAAATTAAAGAGAACAGACTCGTTAAGCTATCCAAAGGTAATTTGTTTTCACAGGACAACGCTCCAGTACACAAATCTCATGTTGCCATGCAAAAAAAAATCGTGATTTAGGGTTAGAATTACTAGAACACCTCCCTTATTCGCCAGATTTGACTCCGTCCGACTATCATCTTTTTTCTCAACTGAAAAAAAAGTTTAAAAGGTCGTAAATTTTCTTCCAACGAGGAGGTAATAAAAGCTGTGGAGGACTGGTTTGCAGAGCAAGAAGAAACATTTTTTTTGGAAGGTCTAGAGACGTTGCAGGTTCGCTGTAATAAATGTATTCAATTAAGAGGAGTATATGTTGAGTAATAAAATATTTTGACATTGAAATTTTGTTTGGTTCTTTAGTAGGCTTAGAATTTTTCAATATATCCTCGTATCTATTTCAATCTTCTAAGCTTGAAAATTTAGCATTATCAAATGTACTCAAATCTTGGTGAAGAGTATGATGATTTGAAATTGCCTATCAACGTAATTGGATATAACCTATGAAAATAACGAATCTAAATGAGCATCCTCATTCATTTCTCGATAAAATCGCGATATCAGAGAATTGCCTGGAGGTGCAAAATAATAATGGCAGCTCAAAAATTAACATACACTTAGTTTCACATAATTTAACACAAATATATCTTTGTTTATCTTATCCCTCTATTCTGGTGAAGTAAAAACGTGACATTCGTGACATATCATTCTGCCACATCTAGTTAACCCAATATTTTAACAATTTTCGAATTTCCATTAATATAATGAGTTCCAGGACCTTGAGAGGCTTGAATGGGTGATAAAGAAGCGTTTTTGAATATTGAACGTTGAAAATGAAATGTTTTACCGGACAGATAAAAAATTATGTTACAATGAGCGTTCAAAAAATGCGTGGCTTGAAGCAAATACAGAAGAAATGGAAAGATATGTATATTGAAAATTGTAATGTGATGTGAACTTAACGTTCAATTTGAGGAATAAATGTTATTCTTCCATTTTACAAATTACAAATGGAAATTGTGGGTAAAATACCTTGGACCATTAAGGTGATCATGCATTTCCGTGTCGAGCATAATTCATAAAAATGTTAAACATAATATTTCCACGGCAGTAAAAACTTGGCGGCCGCTCAATACGAGACTTCCATGTTTGGCTTTTACGACTCCGGACAGCCTTCCATAGTTCCATAACATGCAAAACAAAAATCATTCTGTAATAAACAGCGTCATCAATTATAATCATCTTATTTGCATACGACCGACTGTAGAGAAAAAGCCTGATAACAAGCGCTTATAATACAGAGCCATATTTCCAGATGTCCATTTATGGGAGATGTGAGGACATACTCGAAAGAAATGAACGATCTGAACACTTATGACCCAAATACATGGGTACCTAAGCAAGTGTGAAACAAATCATAGCATTCCCATTAAGAGTTTTCAAACATCAATAAACAAATAAATATTAATGAGCTCTGAAAGTGTTTGAAGAAATCACTTCAGATTTTCC
Source organism: Adalia decempunctata (assembly GCA_951802165.1). Taxonomy (NCBI): domain Eukaryota; kingdom Metazoa; phylum Arthropoda; class Insecta; order Coleoptera; family Coccinellidae; genus Adalia; species Adalia decempunctata. Next base: position 483,545 of record OX637695.1, on the reverse strand, counting down.
CATAACATTGAAAGTATTTGATTACATTTTAAGTTTCCTGTTGATGGAAGTCCAGCTGAGAAGTTCTACCTTCTTGAGAGGTTTCTCTAATGACTTAGGGCTTCTCAAGTGAGCATATTCGTGATTTTTGTATGAAACAAAATGAAGCAAAATAGTCTTCAAAAATTGAATTATATGAATAGTACCATCGATTCAAATAAAGATTTCATGCATTTTTCTGAATTTTATGTTTTTTTTTTAATTTCCTAATTCTTGAAAAATCACCCCTAGTTTGTTGCGAAATGCGCTAAATACTAGAATGGGTAATACCATAATGCCTATCAAATTTATCTGATGAACAGTTTCCCTTATGATTGAAAGTTACCATCGCTTCCTCAAATGAAAAACGTTTGAAGAATCATTCTTATATTTTCTGTACAAATTAAGGTGTTATCTTCAGAGTAATGGCACCTCTATTTCCACTCCATCTACACGAAAATTGTCTCTTTTAATATTGGAAAAGTAATCGAAAATAAAGAGAACAAGTTCTTCCAAATTTCGCATCAAAGCTTGAGGGAATAATAGATAGTTGAATAGAATTTTGAGCACCACTAAATCTACCCACTTTTTCACAAATCCTGTTCAAGATAATTCGCTTGCTGGTCTGCAAAACGGTATAACTCGACCCACATCCGATAATAAACTAGTTTCGTTGTGTGAAAATCGTGACCAGTACCAAACTTGACTGGTCCAAATAGCTGTGTAACCAGCCTAAGGATTGTCGATAAGTAAAGCATGGACAACGCAACATTAACATGCCCCAAACATTCGCTTACAAGGAATCGAAATTACTGAAAACAAAACACGCACACGTCGCGTTTGCGTGACGAAGTTATGGAATTTAATTTCTGAAAAAATCGGTCCTTCTGAGAAACTCGCCTGGCAGTCGGCGTTGAAATCAGCTGGCGATTGATCTACTTATCCAGAAAGGCAAAACAAGGATTTTACGAGTGGAACCAGTTCGCCAATGCGTTTTGCATGTTGCTGGAAAAATATGTAGGTGGACATCATAATGGATATGACCTTAGTCTAATAATAAATACGCGGCTGGCCAATGACCCTTTGAGGAATACCGACGGTTTACGTAAGGGAACGTATTCGACAGAATGGATGCTGGAACGAATCCATCCGTGGGCTTTTCCCACAATTTTTATTCGCGCACTCGATAGTTTTCACCTTAGAATATAGAAAGAAGCCAATTTTCAAAATCGTAAGACAAAACTGGGTAACTGTTGTACTTCGGAGTCAGAATGTAGAGAACATTTTTGCAACGTTGTGAAATTGTTTGAATTTTCTGATGAACAAAACCTCAATAAAAATGTGAAGTACTTTAGATTGAAATTCATTCACTCATTTGTGCGTGAATGTCAGAAATGAGTATTTGTTTCTTCAAATATTGTAAATTCCTAAAATTGCATATACTAAAGTACACAACGGAATGTTCGCGAAACGGCTTGGCCGTTTTTGCCTCAGATAACGCATGGGCAATTTTTTGCATGGCAACATGAGATTTGTGTATTGGGGCGTTGTCCTGTAAAAACAAAACACCTTTGGATAGCTTAACGAGTCTTTCCTCTTTAATTTTTTTCCGTAGAGTGGTCAGTAATGTCGAATAGTAATCTCAAGTTATTGTTCTACCCTTATCCGAAAAATCAATCATGATTACTCCATGGCAATCCCAAAAAACAGAAGCAAGAACTTTTCCAGCAGATATTTGGACACGAAACTTCTTAGGTCTTGGAGAACCAGAGTGTCGTCATTCCATCGATTGTTGATTTGTTTCTGGATCGTAGAAATGTACCCAAGTCTCATCCATAGTAACAATTCGGTCTACATATCGTTTTCAAATCGAGCACAGATCGAACGCGATGTTTCTACCCTTGCACGCTTTTGGTCAACATTCAAACATTTGGGGATCCATTTTGCAGAAATTTTGCTCATGTCCAAATTGACGTGAACTATATGATGAACGCGTTCGTATGAAATCTTCAGTGCTTCAGATATCCGTTTTAGCCCAATTCGACGGTCTGATAAAATCATGTCATGAACTGCATCGATATTTTCGGGGACTGACACAGAAACTGGCCTTCCCGATCGGTCATCATCTTCAATGGAAAATTTACCTCTTTTGAGCTTGCAGTCCAATTTTTCACGGTCGCATACGAAGGACATTGAGCACCAAGGGTATTCAGCATATATTCGTACATCTGCTTACCTCTAAACCCTTTTAAATACAGGTACTTGATGATGGCTCGATACTCCAATTTTCCGATTTTCACAATTTCGGTGGACCTTTTTTTTTTAATTTATTGCGTAACTCTGGTTCACTTTTTTGACGTCGAACTCTACACTAACACTTCTAATAAGTTATTCTTCGTTGATATGGTATCGCAATATATTGCTTATGCATGGAACTGATCTAAGCTAAGTAGAGATATCAATACATCCAGATATAAAAGATAAGGTTGAAGGAACAACATAGTTCGAATCGTTTTGGAACAATAATTATATTAGGGTTAATTTTTTATTGTATGGTCAGTTGGCTTTAGCTGAAGAACTGAAATATTATGTAAGACATGTTTTCTATTAGAGTTTTTCATTCAGAAATGTAAAAGAAACTAAGTATCAAACTATAAACTTTACCCTTAATTGGAAGAATGATTCAAAATAAAAAACTGCGAAATGAAAAAGGAGGAGTTCTTGTTTCTGTCCATATTTCCGAGCAATTTCGCCATTCTGTCCCATTTATTTCCTCATCTTTCCTCTGGAACATTGTAAGGTAAAATGTTAACAATAAAATTAAATTGGAGCGATGTCACGATTCCGCGGCCATTCGGATTCAAATATTCCGTGTTTCTTTACGCCAATTAATTTTTATTCCTCCTGCTCGCTGAAGTAGTTTCGGAAATGTCTGCCGTGAAATTAGGCAATTTCGACACGTTCCTCGGATCTCCTGGTTAATACGGAGCGAGAACGTTGCGAGGGATAAAATTTTGATAGGGAATCGACCGTTTCATTATCTTGTTAAGGTACAAATTTCCATATCAATATTGGTTCAATTTAGGGGTTGTCAGGTAGCTTTGAACGGTTTTTATGGGTGTTTGGTTTCGATTCACGATGTTCCCCGATTTATTCGTCACTAGCTGGCCCGGCGAACTTTGTTACGCCTAAATGATACTTACTATGAATTTCACAAATCGTAATCACCGGTGATCGGAGATCAATGGCTTGGTTCTCTGATTTTTGAATTGTCAAATCGAGTTGATGCTAGATGAAACTCAGATCACCCCCCATGAGTATCGAAGTCCTTAGAAAAAGTAACACAATGTGGTGCACATAAAATATTTCATACATTGTGTACCTGATTTTCAATCGTTATTCCCCCCCCATGAAAAAAAAGCTATATTCCCCCTTGGGCGCGATTTCCATGGATATGAGCTGTCACACAGAACAGAAACACAAATATAATAATGTCAATTACTAATTATGGCTATTTTGGATTCAGTTATTTCCGCAAATATATTTATTACCCAAACAGAAATTCAAAAACATTTCAAAAATCATGAGAAAAGATGAGAATAATGGACAACTCACGATTGAAACTGATCGACAAAATGCGATTTACTTGAAATTTCGATAAAAATTCACTGTGATACAGTACATAATTGATGTCAATACCTTCACGATTACGTTATTTTGAATAAATAAAGATGTGAAAATAACTAATAATAATCAGTCATAATGTCTGAATAGCGCCACCTGAAGTGGTAAGAACGAAACTACTCTCATATCAGACATATCTCAACGAAATCTCATCATTTTAGAGATCTGTAATCTAACGCTAAGATATTTCGGCTTTGGTCAACAGCGTAGAGTTGGAGGCAACCCAAATTACACACTATATGTTCACATCGCTGTCTAACTGTAGCGACACCTAGTGGCCTTACTCGAAAGAAGGAAAAGATTTCCTGTATAAGTAAAATTTTCATCGATTTTTTCAGAGTTTTATTGTATTTTATAATAACCAGACCGTAGACGAATCCACATATGAAGTTTCATAACAAACAGTCCATCTGATCTCGAGTTATAAATGGTGTAACCAACATCTTTCTTTTATATATATAGATAGGGAATTATCGTTTTTATGGAGAAAATTGTATAACTCATAAAAGTCAATTCTTTTGGGATCAGGTGAGGTAAGAGGACCACAAAAAGGACCCCGCACTTTTCTTATGGCGAATGGCGTTTCGTCAAATTTTCTAAAATTTTGGTATAATGTAGTACTCCACCTACTGATCAAAAGTGTCCATGGCCCCAACTCAATCCTATGACTAGTTTTTGAGATACAGGGCGTTGAAGTTGAGCATTACCCACTTTTACTACGCTCGTATCTCGGAACTGAATCGAATGAACTTCAATTTTTCTCAAGAATCATTTCATTCCATCCCCAGGGAGCAACCATATAGAGGAATATGACCGAAAATCGTTACGAATACAGGGTTATCCATAATTGAATGCATGCCCGATTTTGAAAGTATAAAATGTGTCAGTTTCAGAGCGAGAACGTTCGAAAAATGAACTATTTCACTAGATATGTTGTTGTTACATCGAAAAAACCTGAAATACCCAGAATTCATACTGGGTGATCCATTATTGTAGGAACTATTCACAATGAGGGTTAAGTAGACTCACTGTATTTTTGGGTTGATTTAATATGTTTGGTTGATTTTTTCAGAACATATAATCATGGACTACAAAGAATACAGGGTGATTCAGTCATTAAATAAACTGTGAACCTCACGAAAATACCCAGAAATCACCTTTTTTTTCATCACCCTCTATTTCAAGATTAACTCCGTTGAGGTGGGAGTTTTCTTTCAACACTGTACTTATATAGAAACATCAATACTGCTGAGAGTTTTATCCACTTCCTATGACCAGATTTTTTTATGCTGGAATAAGAATAGAATAAACATAATTGAATAATTTTCATATTACATAAAAAAAAATCTGGTCATAGGAAGTGGATGAAAACTCTCTGCCGTATTGATGTTTCTATATCAAGTACAGTGGGGAAAGAAAATTCCCACCTCAACGGAGTTAATCTTGGAATAGAGGGTAAAGAAAAAAAGGTGTTTTCGGGTATTTTCGTGAGGTTCACAGTTTATTTCATGACTGAGTCACCCTGTATTTTTTGAAGTCCATGGTGATATGTTCTGAGAAAATAAAACAAACATCTTCAATCAACCCAAAAATACAGGGTGTCCACTTAACCCTCATTGTAAATAGTTTCTATAATAATGGATCACCTCGTATGAATTCTGGGTATTTCAGGTTTTTTCGATGTAACAACAACATATCTAGTGAAATAGTTCATTTTTCGAACGTTCTCGCTCTGAAAATGACATATTTTATACTTTCAAAATCGGGCATGCATTCAATTATGGATCACCCTGTATTCGTAACGATTTTCGCTCATATTCCTCTATATGGTTGCTCCCTGGGGATGGAGTGAAATGTTTCTCGAGAAAAATTGAAGTTCATTGGATTCTGTTCCGAGATACGAGCGTAGTAAAAGTGGGTAATTCTCAACTTCAACGCCCTGTATCTCAAAAACTAGTCATAGGATTGAGTTGGGGCCATAAACACTTTTGGTCAGTAGGTCGAGTACAACATTATACCAAAATTTTAAAACATTTGACGGAACGCCATTTCCCATAAGGAAAGTCCTTTGTATTGGGTCATTTGGTTAGAAATATGGAAACGTAAACACTTATAGCAACTTCTTCGAAATCTTAACAGGTCATAACTATTTCCAAATTCTGCTTTATGATGCTTCTGTTCTGACACCTGATACGAACTATGATGTCATTCTCAGCTGATAATTTAACTGGAAATAAAGAAGCGTCAATAAACATCCAAAATATGTTTTGACGTGGGTGGGCTTATCAGTGACCATAAAAAACATTATTTCGGTCGAAATAATATTCTTGTTTATATTAAATCCTATCAATACGTTTGTATCTGATGTGTTATGCAGCCATGATGTGTGCCTTCGCAAATAAGCTTTCAAGCAGACCGAAGTCTAACAGATTATGAACTAAAAATAAAAGGTTTTAGAAGCTTCCCAGAATTGAATACTAGCTACTACTGTGCATGATTCATTCATCATCATATGGTCAGCGTATGTGTGTATAGAATTGAGGATGTTAGTTTATTGAACGTAGAAAAAATATAACGGGGCCTTTGAAAGCGCTCGAATATTCCATAATATTTGATACAAAAAAAATATTTTTGAGTTTGATGACCAAACTATTTATTCTATTTTCTGCCAGAGTTAGTCCATTTATTGTCTTTTGAACAAGTCGCCCAAGGATTAGTCTTCAACAGCTCACTTCATTTCACTGTATCGAATATACAGTGTGTTCCACATTAATGCTAATCTTAGATTGTCACTGGATCATCAGTTACTTGAAATTTGGAATGTACTTCAACAAAATATCAGAATATTCAGATCTATGGAGTTCATTACCTTTTAGTCAACCTATTGTGTTTCTTTCATTATTTTACACACCGAAATTATCCACGAAATAATGAGTAATAAATAATGAGAAGTCTTTTGCCGTTGCTCGTCGTTTTTGTCGACATACACCCATTTCGAGAAGAATCAAAACAGTTACTCTTGATGTATTTAATTTATTCTAATTTGTACGACTAAACGTTCAGTATCGGCAATTGTTCACGCATGCCGATGTCTGGTAAATCACCTGTTAAATAGGAAATAAATAATTTTGATTGTAGAAACTGTTAATGGTGATTATCCATCAATTTACAAACGGTGTTTTGCTGTAACTCATTTTATGCTTCCTGGAATCTCAGAATCAAACTAGCTTACTTGTACTAGCGTTTTTATTTTATATTTCATTTGATTTCCAAAATAATCTTCCTTATTGAGTGTACTGTTATAATATCAAGAGCTAATGTCTTCAAATAAGGCTGAAAAAAAGTTGATTGCGATCAAAGGAATCACAGTAACTGCATCAGAGAGCCTCATTCCTATCTGTACAATCATTCCTTTCATTCTTTCAACCGGACTTGGAAGTGAGGAACGGAAATTGCCATTCAACGCCAAAGATGACCATTTATTTCTTGTTTCGCGGAGATTTAATCGAGTAAACTTGTTTTACGCCCAAGAATACATTCGAGTAACAGGAAAAATATTTTATTCATAACACACTCGGACAATTAAGGAATACGAGTTTTAGTTTTTACGCTGTAAAACTTATCAAGGCCGTATTAGTTCCTTCCAGTATATTGTCTATAATTTTACTCTCTTTACTAACTTTTCCTTTCTGATGAGATTATTGGGTAATTTTTTAGTGCTTCTCTTTAATTCTGAACCAAAAAGTCCATCCAGCAGAAGCAGAAGATATAGTATACAAAATCATTACTGACTCTGACGAGCCGCAGGCGAGTCAGTTACCTCCTTGAGCCAGTAAAACCCGGTACCTTGCGTGTATTGTTTTATATTTTATTTGTTTCTCATTTGTAAAAAGGTTAGATAAATTCCAAAAAATCTCAATAATTTGTCGCAAATGTCTTAAGCTATGGAAGCGTTGCCATGAACATGTCTGTTTATTTTTCTTTACATTTGTTTTGGCGAAAGCGAAAATGAATGTACCAAAAGAAATTATTGAGGCAGCCAGCAGTGTAGCTTCAAGTTTATTACCTGCAAAATCAGCTTCATGGTACGAGCGAGAATACGACGATTTCAAAAAGTGGCAAAACAAAAATAGTGTGATTGGGGTAACTGAAGATGTTTTGTTGGTCTACTTGAATCAACTATCAGCTAGATTCAGCCCTAATACTTTATGGGCAAAATGGTCTCTGCTGAAAAGCTGCTTGGAAATGAAAGAAAATGCCCCTGAAATATGACGTTTAGTTGTCATTTGCAGATTTCAAAAGGTAATAGCGTTTCTGAAACGAAAAAATGAGCGTTATACGCCAAAAAAGGCAAAGGTATTAAGTAAAGGAGAGGCTGAACAATTTCTTTTACATGCTCCTGATGACCAGTGGTTGCTGGCGAAAATTGTAACAATATTTGGGATTTTTGGATGTTGTCGATGTGACGAAATTCTCTCCTTAAACATGAATGATGTAGAAGATATGGGAAAATACATTGCGGCAAACAAAAAATTCAACAACAAGAAGATTCACCATAACCGATGATGGCTGCAGCTTCAAGCTCTGCATGTTATACCGAAAATATGTGAACCTTCGGCCTCCCGGAACAGAAAGCCTAAGATTTTTTTTGACATACCGACATGGAAAGTGCATTTCCCTTAATGCTGGCCAGCATACACTATTGGTGGTGTCCCAAAGCAAAAAGCGAAATATTTAGGTTTAAAAGACCCAGAGTTATACATCGGCCAATCTTTTCGCAGAACTGGAGCCACTATGGTTGCGGACTCGGGTGGAGATATTTTAGCACTAAAGCGTGAAGGAGGGTGGAAGAGCACCGAAATTGCGATGAGTCATGTCGATGATTCGGTCAACAAAAAAATCTAGCAAATTATTTGGTAGTAAGGAGAGTACAAATGTTCTGCAGTCCTCGAGTTCAGCAGTTTCTGAGTCAACAGATGGTTCATCATCATCAGTATCAACTCTTTCATCATCAAAAATCTGTATTACTGGAAATAACAATTGTACCATGATTTTCAACATATATGACGATAAAACAAAATTTTCTAATGTAAATAATACCCACTAACTTGTAAAAATTTTGCAAGTTAACTGTCAGTTTTACAAGTTAGTGACTTGATAAAATAAACTTTCTTGATTAATATTGTGTTTTTGGAAACTGACGTTTACAAATGAAAAACAAATAAAAGATACATTCATGATGTACCTAAAATTATTTTGCTAGCGTATACACGTTGAGAAGCTTCAAAATTATTAAATTTTTCAGTGTATTTAATTTTCTGCAAATCAACAAAGACGGACTAAAATCACAGCCTTCGCCTGCCATCTCTGTATCCTGCTGAAAATCGCTACCCCACTTCCATGCATAATTTGCGAGCTCGTGCTTCATTACCATGCATTAAGGCACTAATAAAGCATAGGTACATATTAAATGCCTATTTTGTTCTCAAAGTTCCTAGACCACACATGCAGCTTTCGTCGGAACAGCGAACAGTCAAAGTCCTTTGATGGCATGAATAATCAAACGTTCAGCAGCTGATCGGAATGCATTTCCGCTGTTAATTAATTAGAAAGTAATCATTCGTGAATGCGGCACAGCAAGTCGTCGTTGGGAATTCAAGATGGGCAAATAGATGCTGAAATTGAGCCATTTCCCTTACAGGATTGATTGGGTATCGTTTGGTACACGTGCTCCTTTATTGGTTCGATGGAAGTTGTGCGTCAAAACTCAAAACAGCAGAGTTGATGCATATCTTCAGGATCAATCTTTAGGTTTCTCAATGAAAACGATGTTTTGTGAGAATTATCAAAATGCAGGCTGAAGGACCCTTGGTCGATGGCCATTTGTATTGCTACAATAAAACACAGTTACTACTACTACTACTATCAAAATGAAAGATATATCAAACAATAAAATTAACGCACATTATGGAAATCTCAAATTTATTCTACAACTGAAGGTGTTCTCAATGATAATTATTTTTATCAGAATTATGCATGCATATGTTATCCACAGATGTTTTGTCCCAGCAGGAATAAAAAAAGATGATATCATCAGATTTTGAATGTATTGGCTCCATTCTAAAATCAATTGTTCTCGCTCAATTCTGGTGATCAATAGTTTTTCTTTCGTTTGATTTTCTACACTCCATCGCTATGCAACGCGAAACACGCAATTTGATCCAAGAGGAATGTGCCCAAGCGGTAGTTTTTGCGAGAAGAAGGGTGGACATACACAAGAATTGCAGAAAGGTTTGGAGTTTCCCATACAAGTGTGTCCAGAATGTTGCAGCGATTCAGGGAGACAGGTATGAATGTCCGAAGACCTGGACAGGGTAGACCACGGGTAACAACTGCCATTCAAGAACGTTACTTGAGAGTTTCTTCGTTGAGACAACGGTTTGCAACCGCTCGCCTCCTTCAAAATCAGCTTGAGCAAACTCATGAGGTGCAAATAAACATGCAGACAATAAGAAATCGCCTCAGAGAATATGATTTAATGCCTCGTGTCGCGGCAAGAGGCTCAGCTTTTACCCCAGCCCATCGAAGGGCGCGTTTGGACTTTGCGAGAGAGCATATCCATTGGGAAGAGGCCGATTGGGAAAGAGTTCTCTTCACAGATGAGTCTAGATTCTGCCTCTACCTTTGTGATCGACTTTCCCTCGTATACAGACGTCCACATGAAAGATATGCTCAGTGCAATTTCCTGAATACTACTGGTTTCGGGGGAGGATCGATTATAGTATGGGGTGGAATATCTTTGACTGCTCGCACAGACCTAGTGGTCGTTGATAATGGAGCTATGAATGCTGATAAGTATATAAGGAACATTCTTGAAGAGCATGTAGTGCCATTTGCCCCATACATTGGTGAAAATTTCATTTTTATGGACGATAATGCCAGACCCAATCGTGCGCGCATCGTTCAGGAGTACCTTGAAGAGGTTGAAGTCTCTCGAATGGAATGGCCAGCAAGAAGTCCAGATCTCAATCCGATTGAGCAGGTTTGGGACAACCCCAATAGAAGGCTGAGAAGTTCAGGAAATCATCCAGCTACTCTCAATGACTTAGGAACTCGGAGAAATCTGGGAAGGATTCGATCAGAACATTTTAAGATCACTCATTTTGAGTATGAACCGTCGTTGCCGAGCTGTAATTAACGCAAGGGGTGAAAATACCAAGTATTAAATCACTTATCAGCATTTCAGTATTTTGAAAATTGTTCATTTCTCTTCTTTCGCATAAGATTCGGTGAAATCCTGAATTTTTCTTCCATTTAATGTGTCTTGTTTCGTTCAAAACCTTCCCGAGAGAACATAAAAAATAAGTTATAAAGTCAATGTAGGGTTAACTTTCATTAAAATTGAGATTTTCAGAATGTGCGTTAATTTTTTTGCGCAGTGTATATAAAACAAAAACTGACCTAAGAAAAGCGACTAATGGTTGAATAATACACGAGAATGTACAAGTTGATTCAGTGTGATCCACTTATTGCAACGATTTTTCGGTCTATTCTAGTCCTTGATTCAACGGTTTCCACCCTGCTCTCTCTTCCTCTGCTCTGCCTCTGCACTGGATATATGTCATCGTGTGTAGGAAGGAAGATGGTATACTAAGTATTATTGTCATCTCTGGAGAGATGGGAGGAGTAAAACAGGCATTCAGTTGCCTATCACTTCCCATTTCTCCGGGGAGAACTTTTGAATTTCTATTATTTTTTTTTTGTAATCATAAGAAATGAAAATTTGTAGAAGATTGTTGCTCATATGGATGAATAAATGAATTGAATTGAATTACAAAAAGGCGAAGGCGCCAATGCCAAAAATTCTCTGACTCGTATATTTAGCACGTAATGAGTACAAATAATTCTCATTATAGAATATCAACAATTAACATCTTTTTACCTTATTTTTCGCAATTTAAGCAAATATCAACAGTGTGTTTCAGTGGCGAAAATTCATTACATATTTCAAAACTTGGGAAATTCGAACTTATGGAAACGTGGACCCAGAAACTCGATCGGGAAATAGGCAAAAATATTCTTCCAACGAAAAACTTGCGTTTTCCAATAAGGTGCGTCCGATCAATCAAAGCACGTGCGGCACACCCAACCGGAAGTGGCCGAATTACGTCCATACCCCTTCAGAGACAGGAAGTTCCTGTGTTTCAACGCGTCCGAACAGCGTGCGGCCATTTTGTGGGCGCGCAATTCAATTTGCTTTCCACATGGTGCATCTGCAATTAAAACATTACGGTGGACAATTGAATGGCGATGGCAGCATGGCCGTTTCCCATGAGTTGCGACTTTGTTTAATGGAATAATGGAAACTGGATTGTTTGCACGTTGTTAACGAATTATTGGGAAATTGTTTCAGACGATTGTAATGAATATTCGAAATATACGAGGATATATTGAAAAATTCTTAGCCTACTATAGAACCATACAAAATTTCAATGTCAAAAAATTGCATTACTCAACATATTCTCCTCTTAATTGAATACATTTATTACAGCGAACCTGCAACGTCTCTAGACCTTTCAAAAAAAATGTTTCTTCTGGCTCTGCAAACCAGTCTCCCACAGCTTTTATCACCTCCACGACCTTCTAAACTTTTTTTCAGTTTAGGAAAGAGATGATATTCGGACGGAGCCAAATCTGGCGAATAAGGGGGGTGTTCTTGTAATTCTAACCCAAAATCACGAATTTTTCGCATGGCAACATGAGATTTGTGTACTGGGGCGTTGCCATGTGAAAACAAAATACCTTTGCATAACTTTCCGCGTCTTTTCTCTTTAATTTTTTTCCGTAGAGCGGTCAGTAATGTCGAATAGTAATCTCCAGTTATTGTTCTACCCTTATCCAAAAAATCAATCATGATTAATCCATGGCAATCCCAAAAAACTGAAGCAAGGACTTGTCCAGCAGATTTTTGGACACTAAACTTCTTAGGTCTTGGAGAACCAGAGTGTCGCCATTCCATCGATTGTTGCTTTGTTTCTGGATCGTAGAAATGTACCAAAGTCTCATCCATAGTGACAATTCGGTTTAAGAAGTCTACATCGTTTTCAAATCGAGCACAGATCCAATGCGATGCTTCTAACCTTGCACGCTTTTGGTCAACATTCAAACATTTGGGGATCCATTCTGCAGACATTTTTCTCATGTCCAAATTCACGTGAACTATATGATGAACGCGTTCGTATGACATCTTCAGTGCTTCAGATATCTCTTTTAGGCCAATTCGACGTTCTGATAAAATCATGTCATAAACTGCATCGATGTTTTCGGGGACTGACACAGAATTTGGCCTTCCCGATTGGTCATCATCTTAAATGGAAAATTCACCTCTTTTGAAGCTTGCAGTCCAATTTTTCACGGTCGCATACGAAGGACATTGATCACCAAGGGTATACTAAGCATATCTTCGTAAATCTGCTTACCTCTTAACCCTTTTGAATACAGGTACTTCATGATGGCTCGATACTCCAATTTTTCGATTTTTACAATTTCGGTGGACATCTTGTTTTTTATTTATTGCGTAACTCTGGTTTACTTTTTCGACGTCGAACTCTACACTGACACTTCTTATAAGTTATTGTTCGTTGATATGGTATCGCAATATTTTGTTTATGCATGGAACTGGTGTAGACCAACTAGATATCCTCGTAGTTTGAAATCATTCATGGTGGAGTTGAATTATCATCAAGCCTTCGATCGATCTTTGATAGAGCCATTATTCAAACAAAACGAGATCAAAAGCGCCATAAAATTTTATCATCCATTGAACGCCTATAATAATTTATGATCCATAAAAATGCGCAAACAAAAAAACCCGAGAATAGCGAAATGCCATGTACTATTCATAAAGCTCACTTCACCTTGATCCAATTCGATCCCAATATACCCTTACGTCTATTGACATAACAATCAATCAATCAACAGGTCCCCTTCGGGATATTTATCGTCAGTTCGTGAACTCATAAGGAATTATGAGATGCTAAGAGAGTGATAAAACATTCTTGGTCACTCAGTTCCATGGGTGCGTGAACAAGAATTCGTAACATGTTATTCTGTTTTCACCCAGAAAACATTTCGGCATATAATTGGTCAAAATATACGAGGATGTATTGATATCTAGTTAGCCGAGACCAGTTCCATGCATAAACAAAATATTGCGATACCATATTAACGAACAATAACTTATTAGAAGTGTCAGTTTAGAGTTCGACGTGAAAAAACTAAACCAGAGGTACGCAATAAATAAAAAAAAATTGTAAAAATCTAACAATTGGAGTATCGAGCCATCATCAAGTACCTGCATTTGAAAGGGTTAAGAGGTACCTAAGTAAATTTACGAAGATATGCTTAATAACCTTGGTGATCAATGTCCTTCGTATGCGACCGTGCAAAATTGGACTGCAAATTTTCCATTGAAGATGATCGGGAAGGCCAGTTTCTGTGTCAGTCCCCGAAAATATCGATGCAGTTCATAACATGATTTTATCAGACCGTCGAATTGGGCTAAAACGGATATCTGAAGCACTGAAGATTTCATACGAACGCGTTCATCATATAGTTCACGTCAATTTGGGCATGAGAAAAATTCCTGCAAAATGGATCCCCAAATGTTTGAATGTTGACCAAAAGCATGAAAGGGTAGAAGCATCGCGTTCGATCTGTGCTCGATTTGAAAACGTAGACTTTTTTAAGAATTGTTACTATGGATGAGACTTGGGTACCTACATTTCTACGATCCAAAATCAAAGCAACAATCGATGGAATGGCGACACTCTGGTTCTCCAAGAGCTAAAAAGTTTCGTGTCCAAAAATCTGCTGGAAAAGTTCTTGCTTCAGTTTTTTGGGATTGCCGTGGAGTAATTATGATTGATTTTTGTATAAGGGTAGAACAATAACTGGAGATGACTATTCGACATTACTGACCACTGTTCGGGAAAAATAAAGAGAAAATACGCGGAAAGCTATCCAAAGGTATTTTGCTTTTACAAAATTTTTCACAAATCTCATGTTGCCATGCAAAAAAATCGTGATTTAGGGTTAGAATTACTAGAACACCCCCCTTATTCACCAGATTTGGCTCCGTCCGACTATCATCTCTTTCCTCAACTGAGGAAAAGTTTAAAAGGTCGTAAATTTTCTTCCAACGAGGAGGTAATAAAAGCTGTGGAGGACTGGTTTGCAGAGCAAGAAGAAACATTTTCTTTGAAAGGTTTAGAGACGTTGCAGGTTCGCTGTAATAAATGTATTCAATTAGGAGGAGAATATGTTGAGTAATAAAATATTTTGACCTTGAAATTTTGTTTGGTTCTATAGTAGGCTAAGATTTTTTCAATATATCCTCGTAGGTCGAAACTATCTACACAGAAGGGAGGAGTAAGACCAGAAGCTAGAACTCAAAGCCTGTCGACAAGAACATGATTAATGTAAATTATTTCCTGAGAAAGATCATCATTCACATCAACTCACACTGGGTGGCATCCATCAAGAGAAAATGAACCGACAAACGTTTCTCATGATAATCCTCGCCTATTCATCCCAACAACAATTTTTTAAAAAGTCTTGATTATTGTGAAATTAACTGCAACTTATTATCTAATTGAATTAGCGGCAAAGCATCGGGTTCAATTGATTTCAAAACGATTCTAAATGCCATTCCTATCTTCTGAACTGTCGCTCTAATATGGCTTTATGTCTCAATTGAACACGCTGCAGACAATTAGCTTTATGTGAGTGACTTGCGATAATTCAGGAAAGTAAAATTGGTTGGTTGCTCATGGGAGAGAAGTATAGGATTGGCTATTGTTGCAGAATGACTTTCATTCACAAAGTCACCAGACCATATTATGGAATTACACATCCACTGATACTCTTCCTCTTCATTATTAGGAAAATGAAGAGATAGATGAGTTTTTGCTTCCTCCAATGTCAGTTTCCGCAATGAAAATCATTTAATCCTTCAATGTTCAGCAGTACGATATTGCATATACAACAATTTCCTGGCCTGGTGTAAATTGAGAAATGTAGAAGGGAACTTCAGTGAACCTGTTTTCCTGGCATACTTGGAAGAAAAATGAAAAATATGGAGTTCATCAACTTTGTGGAGCAAATTTTCAATGATAAAATCAAGCGCCCTTATTAAAAATGGTGTGGCTATTAGTAAATATTTTAAGGTGATAGCATATTTGAAACGGAAAAGTGAAGGATATCGTCCCAAAAAATCGAAAATTCTCACTCGTGAACAGGTTGAAAAGTTTATAAATGAGGCACCAGATGAGAAATACTTGATGGTTAAGGTTGCAACTATTTTCGGATTATTTGAAGCCTGTCGACGTGAAGAATTGTGTAATTTATCAGTGGAAGATATCGAAATAACAAATAAATTATTGGTTATACAACTTCCAAACACAAAAACGAAAGTCAGTCGTTCTTTCAGTATTATTGGGAAATATGTTGACTATTTTCATAAGTATACTTTGCACTGCGCCCTTCTGTCATCAAACATCGTCGTTTTTTCCTGAAATACATGAATAATAAATGCACTGTCAATCCAGTATCAATACATTTGGGAAAATTCTATCTATTGTTGCCGAATTCCTCAAACTGCCAGAACCAAAGCAATATACAGGACACTGTTTTCGAAGATCCTCCGCTTCATTGCTAGCAGAATCAGGAGCAAATATTACGGATATAAAAAAATATGGCGGATGGAAGTCTACGTCGGTAGCCGAGGGCTATGGTGATCATTCCATTGCATATAGAAATGTCATTGCTGAAAAAATTCTCCCAACCTCAACAGATTTTGGATCATCATCATCCAATATTGTACTTCCGGTTTCTACAAGTACTGATGGTGCTGAGGATTCTAATAATGTCTTGCCAAGCTCCCTAACGTCACAGGGCATTAATGTTAGTAATTGTTCTAGTTTTACGATTAATATTAATGTTCATAAGTAATGATTGTTAAATATTGATAATAAAAATTTGCAATTGCTGAATTTTTTTCATCTTATTTCATCATAAGAAAATGGAGTGCTAAAAATATTTTCAACCCGCTTCCACGTAAACAATCAATTTTAACATTGTTTGCTGTCATTAAAAGTGTCACTTTTAATGTCAGTTGTGCAAAAACTACATTTTCTTACCCTTCAGTTTTCGAATCTTGAATTGTAGTCCTCGAAACGTTTTCTGATCTGTAAAAATAATACGGGCATGATATCATTCTGCAAATATTTCCCAACTTTTATCGTAGCTTTCATTTCGCTGAGTATCATATTTCTTATATGAATATGTTTTCTCGGGCCTTGATTCTCGGAAATATAGGACAGCACGAAAGGAGATATCGCAGGAATTGTCCTCATATTTATTTTCAAGCGCTGGAATAAAAACGCGGCAATGAAAATGAAAGGAGAACTCCAGGAAATAAGATCAGTGAGACGATACAGCGGCATGGAGAAGAATTTAACACATGGTCGCTAATTCAAACGTGATGTGTTGATTTTGGCCGTTACAGACCCATTGTTGTCGGTGTGGGGATCTTTTATTAGTTGGGAGAGGAATTAAACAAAATTATTTTGGTCCACCCAACTCCGGATAAAACTAGAGAAATTATTCTTGTGGGATTGTGGTGATGGTTGATACGCCACTGAACGCGACGTTGGTATTATGAAGATTTCGAGCAGCTGAAAAAACAACCCTTCTAAAATTTATTGACGACAGATCTAACGCTTCGAACCACCAGTTATACCTTCTAATTGTCCCTGGTGGATGGGTAGAATTGAAGATTATTATAGGGGTCCATCTTGACTTTGGGTTAGGGTAGAAGTCATTACTTACCGTTTCGGGCATGACGGTAAACACTCGAATGATTATTGTCATAAAATAAGTTTATGACTTCTTAGAACACTCATCAAAGCAGGTACCAAGTAAACTGCTCCAAATGAGTTAGGGATATTGACTTAAATTGCAAAAAAATAAAGTTAAAATAAGATTTTTGTGATGAAAATTCATATTAATATGATTTCAAGTTGCAAATTAATTTTAGCCTGTAGGTCTGCAGCGTATACAGGGTGGTTAAGAAAAATCGAGTAAAATAACGAAATTTTATTCCCAGAGAATTCAAGCATTTTAAGACTATCAATACAATGTATGGCCTCCACGGGCATCAATAACAGCTTGACATCTTCTTTGCATACTACACACGAGGTTGTTGAACATTTCTTGAGGAATTTGGTTCCATAAACGGGGAGAAGCTCTCTCAGATCATTTAAGGATTCTGGGGTAGGTTGATGATTATCTGATCTTCTTTGGAGCATATCCCATGCATGTTCTATGCAATTCAAATCTGGTGAGTGCGGAGGTATTGGTAAATGTGGAATACCAAGCTCCTCACGCGCATTCTCAACTATGGCTGCACGGTGCGGTCTAGCGTTATCGTCTAGAAATTGAAAAGTTTCACCAATAGCAGCGTGAATATTTGGCACAACATTGTCAATGACGTGCTCCCTATAGTGTACGGCGGTCATATTCCCAGGACGAATGTGTAGATCTGTGCGCCCGTTGAAACATATCCCGGCCTATAACATAACACTACCCCCTCGGCATGAATGGACTTCTTGGACATAGCGACGATTACGGGGTATGCGTTGGATTGTCCATATTCTTCTTCTTCGAGAATCTGAAAATCGTCCATATCTGGATTCATTGATCGTTCCAATCGAGATGTTGCCTTGCTCATTCCAGTTTTTGACGCTTATGGTCACGTGTTAATGGAACTCCTCTTAATGGACGTCTAGAACCTAGATTCACCTCTCTCAAACGTCGTCTGATGGTTTTGATGGAAACTTGGACCCATCTGCATTTTGAAGAGTATTCCGTAGCATTCTACACGTAGATATAGGGTTTCTTCTCGCCGAAACGTTGATGAAACGATCCTGAGCAGGTGTTGATTTTCGTCGCTCACCAAGCCTTGGTCTTTCCAACACGGAACCTGTCTCCCTGAACCTATTCCAAAGTCGAGATATCACACTTTGGCTGACTTGGAGCCTTTCCGCTACAACAACCTGAGTTAGGCCACCCTGTAGCATTCCGATAGCCCTATTAGCCTCAGCGTTTGTTAATTTACGTCTTGGCATTTTCAGAAAACTCGATTCAAATCGAAGCCGTTGATTTCAAAATAAGAACATTCATGAAGCATATGCAAAGAACCAAACTTCAGAAAAAAGGCGACCAGATTGACGAAATGTCTTATACTAATTTTTATTGGATCGATTCAAGTTGTTTTTGAGTTTTTAATGATTTAACAGCGATTTTCTCGAAGATTTAAACTTTTAAAAACGATTGAATACGATATCCCTAACTCTTGTGGAGCAGTATATTTCCAATCCGATTTGGATCAAACCATTAAGGCTGAGGGGGGCTAGTTGAAAATCCTGATAGTGTGGAAGGGCTTAATTGACTAGAGACAAAACTCTGGCACAACAAAATTCCTCTATGAAAGCACCACAGGTTCAGAAACACTCTGACCAAGTTGACATGGGCTTTAGCCCATGATCAAGCTGTTTCCCTCTGTACATGCTAAATTAGTTCTCTGTCACCAGGTGCTCACCAAATACTCCAAGGGTAGCCTTCTTTACCCCAAATATTTTATTAATTTTTGTGAAAAATGTTTTCCTTTGAAAATAATATTTTTGTATCTTTTCAGTTCATTCTGCAATACCACTGAGCAGACCGGAATATACCGACTATGCAGCGGACAGCGAGGGTGATGAAGACATGCAAGGAGATACTGACAACGGAAACTACTACGATGTCGCAGACGAGAAGGAAATCTCAGATGTTAGCACGGAGAAAAACGCAGATCGTGCAGAAGAACCTGCACGCATCCTCACCCAGGGTACAATTTTCGAGAACGATATCGGCGATACCGTTACTCTGCCATGCGAAACCCAAGGAAGTAAGTACAGGTGGTAATTTACCTAATACTACCCTTACAGAGTGTATAACAGAAAACGACAGATAATTTTGGTCTCTCATTTTCGCAAAAGTCAGATTGAAAAAGCCATCATGCTAAATCAAAATCTCTAGTCCTTCTTAACACGTTTTAGGCTAAAATTCAGTGGTGGATTTTGATCGATTTTTTTTTCAGATGACAGCGTGATCATTTGGTACAAAAACGATGACATCCTCTTCCAAGACGTGGTGGCTTTTCACGCCAAAAGCAACCATAAACGTTTGAACAATTCGCTCGAGATCGTCGTTATGAAAAGAGAAGATGCGGGTCAGTACAAGTGCATTTCGATGGTCAGCGACAACAACAAGGCTAAAATCACCCATGTACTCAAAGTTAGATACGAGCCAGTCGTCACAGAACTGTCCGCCAAAAACAATCAAACTACTGTAAGTAAAAATGGAAAATTTTCTGGTAATATTCAATCTTTTTAACGTATGTTTATACTCCATTCACAATTATAAAATCACAACTCTGGCCTTGGAAATTTGGCACATTCCACTCTGTATCGAAGTTATGACGTTTTTCAAAATATTTTTATGTTCCAAGTCAACACTATGTTGCCCTTTCTACATTCTCAGCGTATTTCTCAGAATGTGAATTTATTCGGAAAATGAATGAATTGGAAAAGATGTGATGGACGAAAATAATTAACGTTTATATGAATTGATAGAAAGGTTTCCTTATTATTATTATTATTTTTCGCCATGGAAGAAAATTGCATTGCGTTCACATAATTTTCATATCCATGCTTGTGAAGATTTAATGTTTATTATTCTTTCGAACTGAAAGTTCAAGACTTGACGACATCAATTGTTGATTATAATCAAGAATTCATTAAAAAAAATCAACCCAAAGGTATAAGATGAATTGATGGGTAATTACAAGAATCAAGAATAATGTCAATTTTATTTTGTTGATAACTTTCTTAAAATCAATGTTGGGATATAAAACTTGGCTGCTTTTGTTCAAACAACATCTAAAGAATACATTTTTCACCATCTCGACCTTTGAAAGGCGTTTCTTATAGGAGAATTAGGTCTAAGTTCCACCTCATTAGTGAGGTACCTAACTCTTGCAAATCTGCTCAGATATCGCCAAATTTCTTGGAAAACCTGAAAAATATCATCCTAATCGACCTCTCGAGGCTTCATCCGATCCATCTACTGCGATATCTGTCCAAATAACAGCCGAAATTCCCGTGTACCCCTTCAACCTCGAAATGTAAACATTCGTCCTGGTCTTGAAAATCGTCCTCACGCTCCAAACTGGTGCTCAAAATAATAAACATACGTTAATCTTGGATATTCGACGAAAAACTCACCTGCGAATATCGATTAAATACCAAAAATCTGCGAACAATTTGTAAACCTAACAAAATGTGAAATATCTTTGATACTTTTACTTTGATGTAAACAAAGAAATTGGCAACGTCGTTTTGTCATTAACGATATTTTCTGTGCGCGCACTGACTTTTCATCATATGTTCTGTGCTTTTCATCAGGGGCGCCAACTCCTGAAAACGAAACCAAGACCTCCTATGTGATTAAATAAAAGTGAATGGAGTATAGAAGCCATGTTGTTTTGATATTTCTGTGTAGTCAGCATTGACTAATCATCATGGAAAGACTCACGTCGCAACAACGTTTACAAATTGTTGAAATTTATTTTCAAAATCAGTGTTCTACTCGCCAAACTTATAGAGCACTTCGAGAAATTTATGATTCACATAAACGTCCATCAGAGCACCTTATTCGTCGAACTATCGATAGATTTCGGACAACATTTTCTCTTCTCAATGCAACAACTACAACAAGACGAAGTACTGTACAAACAGAAGAAAATATCGCTGCTGTAAGTGATAGTGTTAATGAAGATCCGGATATGTCTATTCGTCGACGTTCACAACAAGTTGGACTCTGTGCATCCA
Source organism: Adalia decempunctata (assembly GCA_951802165.1). Taxonomy (NCBI): domain Eukaryota; kingdom Metazoa; phylum Arthropoda; class Insecta; order Coleoptera; family Coccinellidae; genus Adalia; species Adalia decempunctata. Next base: position 461,850 of record OX637695.1, on the reverse strand, counting down.
CCACATGGAAAATTTTTCGTAAAGATCTTGGTCCACACCCATGCAAGATCCAACTGGTTCAAGAACTGAAGCCACTTGACCATAATAAGAGTCGTTTGTTTGCTGAATGGGCCCTAGAACAGCTTGAAGTTGATCCACTTTTTTATCGAAAAATTGTGTTCAGTGATGAAGCTCATTTCTGGTTGGCTACGTAAACAAGCAAAATTGCCGTATATGGATGAAAACAATCATCAAGAAGTCCTGCAGGTTCCATTGCATTCTGAAAAACGCACTGTATGGTGTGCTTCATCGGTCCATATTTCTTTGAAACCAAGTTGGAGCTAATGTTACAGTGAATGGTGCTCATTACAGATCGATGAGATGAGATTATTTGTTTCAAAATTTGAATGGTATCGACCCAGAAGTGTTTTGGTTGCAACAAAATGGTGCTGCACCTCATGCTGCTACCGCAACAACTGATTCATTGAAAGAAAGATTTGGCGATAACATATTTCGGGAAATGGTCCACTTAACTGGCCTTCAAGATCATGCGACATAACTCCAATGGATTATTTTCTTCAAAGTTATGTCAAGTCAGGTTTATGCTGATAAACCAGAAAAAAATTGGTCTGGTTGAATGCGGTTCCTCATAGCTAATCGTGGTGGACATATACCGGAAATTATTTTCAAAACATAAATGTCATAAAATTATCTTTCAAGTAAAACTAAATTAGGCTTCAATTTTAATTTTAATCTGTTTTATTTCAATTTAAAGTTCTATAACTCTTAAAAAACACCCTATACAATCTACAAGAAGAGCACATGCATATTTGCTTGCAAATAAATATTCATTTTGGAGTTGTACAAGATGTGGCAGTATAATTTCCTTTTTTTTAAGTTCGTGCCTTTGAGTGAATTTATGTCGTAGCAGAGCGCTAGTGGTCTCGTTTGAGAGGCGGGACTATGAAGTTTCCCACCAGATTTGATCTTCCAAAACAAACTTGTAGGTACACTGCGCAAAAAAATTAACGCACATTCTGAAAATCTCAAATTTAATGAAAGTTTACTCTACATTGACTTTATAACTTATTTTTTATGTTCTCTCGGGAAGGTTGTGAACGAAACAAGACACATTAAATGGAAGAAAAATTCAGGATTTCACTGAATCTTATGTGAAAGAAGAGAAATGAACAATTTTCAAAATACTGAAATGCTGATAAGTGATTTAATACTTGGTATTTCCACCCCTTGCGTTAATTACAGCTCGGCAACGACGGTTCATACTCAAAATGAGTGATCTCAAAATGTTCTGATCTAATCCTTCCCAGATTTCTCCGAGTTGGATTCCTAAGTCATTAAGAGTAGCTGGATGATTTTCTGAACTTCTCAGCCTTCTATTGAGGTTGTCCCAAACCTGCTCAATCGGATTGAGATCTGGACTTCTTGCTGGCCATTTCATTCGAGAACTTCAAACTCTTCAAGGTACTCCTGAACGATGCGCGCACGATGGGATCTGGCATTATCGTCCATAAAAATGAAATTTTCACCAATGTATGGGGCAAATGGCACTACATGCTCTTCAAGAATGTTCCTTATATACTTATCAGCATTCATAGCTCCATTATCAACGACCACTAGGTCTGTGCGAGCAGTCAAAGATTTTCCACCCCATACCATAATCGATCCTTCCCCGAAACCAGTAGTATTAAGGAAATTGCACTGAGCATATCTTTCATGTCTACGTCTGTATACAAGGGAACGTCGATCACAATGGTAGAGGCAGAATCTAGACTCATCTGTGAAGAGAACTCTTTCCCAATCGGCCTCTTCCCAATGGATATGCTCTCTCGCAAAATCCAAACGCGCCCTTCGATGGGCTGGGGTAAGAGCTGGGCCTCTTGCCGCGACACGAGGCCTTAAATCATATTCTCTGAGGCGATTTCTTATTGTCTGAGTGCTAATTTGCACCTCATGAGTTTGCTCAAGCTGATTTTGAAGGAGGCGAGCGGTTGCAAACCGTTGTCTTAACGAAGAAACTCTCAAGTAACGTTCTTGAATGGCAGTTGTTACCCGTGGTCTACCCTGTCCTGGTCTTCGGACATTCATACCTGTCTCCCTGAATCGCTGCAACATTCTGGACACACTTGTATGGGAAACTCCAAACCTTTCTGCAATTCTTGTGTATGTCCACCCTTCTTCTCGCAAAACTACCGCTTGGGCATATTCCTCTCTGGTCAAATTGCGTGTTTCGCGTTGCATAGCGATCGAGTGTAGAAAATCAAACGAAAGAAAAACTATTGATCACTAGAATTGATCGAGAACAACTGATTTTAGAATGGAGCCAATACATTCAAAATCTGATAATATCATCTTTTTTTATTCCTGCTGGGAGAAAACATCTGTATTGAAGAAAAACGTTGAAAGTGGATAACATATGCATGCATAATTCTGATAAAAATAATTATCATTGAGAACACCTTCAGTTGTAGAATAAATTTGAGATTTCCATAATGTGCGTTAATTTTTTTGCGCAGTGTATTTGCCTACATCATAAAAAACAAATGACTATTTTTTTCTGATTCCTATAATGGGTTTTGTTAAGTTTTGAAAAAGGGATGTTATGCTGCCTCATATTAGCCATTGAATGTTAACGGTAGCAGTCATTTTTGGTACAAAACCAGCATCGAACTCTGTACTTGAGAGAGAGCAAAATTTTTCCATGCATCCGAAATCGTTTTAGGAAGACCTCATTAAAACTGAATTGATATTTTCAGCTCGAGGTAGGAGACGAGCTTGTTCTGACATGCCGCGCTGAGGGATATCCCGAACCTGTTATATCCTGGCACAAGGAAACAATGAAGGAAGGAAAAACTGTCAACGAAAGATTCGATGCCACCGGAAACAAACTGACAATACCAGACGTCACAAGAAGGGACGAAGGCCGTTACCTCTGCTTCGCTGATAACAAGATTGGAAATCCAGCTCGTAAATACATCAGCATCACACTTACTCGTAAGTTTCCCCATTTATGTTATTATCAAGTCAACTTTCTTCATTGTGTACGAATTCAGAATTTCCTGCCTTCTAAGCAAATAAAATGCACCGATGCCAGACCTACTTCATGGCTCCTCTGGACCAATAAAGGCCTGTTCCACCTTTGTGTCCAATCAAGTTTTTTATACAGGGTGGCCATTTGAAAACGAAACAGACGAGATTACAGACGAAATAAATTTTTTCGATAGAAATGCTCGGACAGGTCGATTTCTGTTTCGAGGGGGACAACTTAAGATGTAGGTTACGGGCGCATAGCGCTTCAACCCTTGCTACTACAACCCTCACCCCCAATTTTTGAATAGGGAAGATGGGGTGAGTGATACCTCATTTGAAAGGTATTTTTATACTGATTTCAGCACAGTAATTGTTTTTTCATTTTATGCATTAGTTCTCGAAATATTCTCAACTAAGTATTTGAAAATGAAGTGGTGTTTTCATGGCACTTGTAGTGTTTTTTTTGTGAAAAATCGACATTTTGAGCTTCAAAACAACCATGACTGTGGCTTCCTTCCTCCAATCCACTGACATAGAAATCTTTAATCAAGATGTCGATTCTTCACAAAAAAACACTACAAGTGCCATGAAAACACCACTTCATTTCAAATACTTAGTTAAGAATATTTCGAGAACTAATGCATAAAATGAAAAAAACAATTACTATGCTGAAATCAGTATAAAAATACCTTTCAAATGAGGTATCACTCACCCCATCTTCCCTATTCAAAAATTGGGGGTGAGGGTTGTAGTAGCAAGGGTTGAAGCGCTATGAGTCCGTAACCTACATCTTAAGTTGTCCCCCTCGAAACAGAAATCGACAAGTCCGAGCATTTCTATCGAAAAAATTTATTTCGTCTGTAATCTCGTCTGTTTCGTTTTCAAATGGCCACCCTGTCTATCCATTTTACCTCAGTTTTTCCCATCCTATATTCCACTTATCAGACAAGGAGAACTCACCCTTACTGTTCTTAACATTTGACTAGCAGTCTAGTTTTTCCATTTCAATAAAGTAACCAAACCTTCGTGCTCTTGCAGACAAGCCAGTGGTGAGCATCGAGAAGTTCATCGTCAACTCCGACAAAGACATGGACACAGAACTGAAATGTACGGTCAAAGCCAAACCCACAGCTAACGTGGTCTGGCTCAGAAACGGACAAAGTCTCCACAGCACGGACCACATCCACCTTCGCAACGAAGGCAACGATCACATCCTTCTTCTGAAAGGTTTGCAAGAGACGGACTTCGGTAAATACGTGTGTTTGGCCAAGAATCGCTTGGGAACGGTCGAGAAATCCATCAATCTTGTGAAGACTCCTGCCGTTCTCGAGTTCATCAAGCCCGAGAAGCCCACCAGGGATTTGGTGTTGACTTGGAAGGTGGAATCCACGACTCCCATCACTGAGCACGAATTGCAATACAGGAAAAAGGGGGTAAGTGGTATTTTCATCGACTTTGAATATACGTAGAGGTTCATCGCCCTTGAACGATTTGATGCATGAATTTTTGGCAGTTTACTGCCTACTTTGGTGGCGCCACATAGTAGCTTGTAACATATCTGAATTTCCTACCCTGCAATAAAATAAAATGCACCGTTGCCAGACTCCATGGCTTCCAACTTTGCAACGTCTATTGTCGAAACGTGGAACTACGTTGAATGAACTTATTTGATATTATTTTATAATTCTATGAATGATGAATATTAGTACGACTTCAAGCAATACTTTAGGCAATTCGCATCTTTATAAATAGGAGACTTTAATCATATCAAAGATCCACCAAGAAGTAAACTCGTTCTTCTGTGACCATCGAAGAAATACGATTCTGTGGAAGAAAAACTAACCTCCGAAACGACAACGAATGGAAGGGCCCTCTTTTACTTCACTTTCACTCGGCTGCGGTCTGTTTTCACTTTCATATTCTGGTTCACAATAGTGTTCCTTTGAAATGGAGTTCCTCTTCTAAGAATCCGCCATTTTGATATATTTTAAAGACGCTTCTTTGTTATCTGGTATGTACATTTAAATAACTCTGTTTCATTTCACAGGAATTAATCTCATGTAAGCTTATTCTATCTGATTATTGCATTTCTATTGAATATTGTGGAACTCTGTTCTGCTACCAACCCATTTGGAATATTCTTATACTGTTCGTAAGGCCTACTGCACATTTAACTATTCACTCGACATTATGGTATACGCATTGGAGTTGTTGCTTTTAGTATAATATTTCACGTACAGGGGAAACATGGTTTGGAGGTCTAAGGTAAACTGTTTATATCGCCTGTGCCTAAGGAAAAGATCCTCCCTAGCATCGTGGAGGAAACTTCCCTCTGAGAGTTCTGTAGACGAACGTCCTCAGTAAAACAAGCCTTGGTCATTGGCCTTGGTGAGCCGGGCAAGTATCCTAGGCCGGATTGCTTCGTCCCGGGTCCACCGTTCATCAGTCAACAGGAAATCCAAAGAGTTTATTGTCCACTTCCAAACCAACGCGAATAAAATCACACACACACACACTTGGAAGGAAGGATTCTTACACATGGAACTTTAAAAGCTCTGCGCAACAATAAAGTGACACACTCTTTATGCCTATAACCTTTGGATGTATTGGATTCTGCTTTTTATCACAATTGTGCCAGTAATAACCTTACCGGAGTATAGGAAGCTCCATATTGTACATATCACCAGTGCTCGTCTTGTTAATAATTGTTCTATGGATTGTAAACATATCATCTGTAATGCTAGAAGGTTTTTTGCTTTGAGTTTCAATTGATTCTCGTTCGTTTTTCCTTCATAGGCTATGGTTCCCCGAACTATATGGCGCTGGACGAATAAAGGGCTCTTGTTCCACCTTTATGTCCAATCTAGTGTTTTATTTATCAATTTTACCTCATTATTTCCCATCCTATATTTCACTAATCTGAGTTATTACGAATCTGAATTACTACGACATAACATAGAGTTCTACCAATCTAGACGATCACATCACAAGCCAAAAATATAAGTATAAACCCCCCTTTAACGTAATTCTACCCTCAGCTCTTCAGAGCAGGGTTGCCCCTTTTCTCTTTTTCATAATGTTCCTAGGATTTACATACTTGGAATGTTACAAGCTACTAAAGGAACTATTATCTCCTAGCTATTCGTTTACAGAAATCTGAAGAATATTCATATTCCTATAGTTCTATGAATCACAGGCAAAATTAATTGTTGTTTTATTGCATCCAGATAATCAGATGTGATAAAAAGGAAAACCCTTCACTAATATGGCCTCTTTTGGACCTGGCTGTGTATACAATCTTTTAGACATTGGGTGCATCGATTTCCAATTATTCAATACGTGAATTCTAAATCTCTAATTTAAGGTGAAATTTTCAGGAATCGGAATGGAGGACGGTAAAGCCCAATGTTCACAAAACGGAAGACGGCGTGTACGTCATCAAGCACACCTTGAAGGACCTGGGTGAAGGTGTTTACGAGACTAGATGCAGGTCGCAGAATCTACACGGTTGGTCGGATTACACCGACGTAACTGTCGTAGAAGTTGGTGAGTGAAAGAAATTCGAATGTTTTTGGCTGTTTTGAATTGCTGTTTTTTACTCACATTAATGTTTTCAATTTGCTTCTGTTTTTCTAGACAAAACACATCACGGCAAGCATGGTAACAAAAAACCGCATAAACACAACAGAGGTATACATTTATTAATTCCTACCATGAATATTGGAAAAATTAGATAGATTAGATGTGCATTATTTTTCCAATATTCACAACATTTATTTTATTTCTCCTGCTCAACATGTTTGATCAAATACACCGCGCAAAAAAATTAACGCACATTATGGAAATCTCAAATTTATTCTCCAACTGAAGGTGTTCTCAATGATAATTATTTTTATCAGAATTATGCATGCATATGTTATCCACTTTCAACGTTTTTCTTCAATACAGATGTTTTCTTCCAACAGGAATAAAAAAGATGATATTATCAGATTTTGAATGTATTGGCTCCATTTTAAAATCAGTTGTTCTCGATCAATTCTAGTGATCAATAGTTTTTCTTTCGTTCGATTTTCTACACTCGATCGCTATGCAACGCGAAACACGCAATTTGACCCAAGAGGAATGTGCCCAAGCGGTAGTTTTGCGAGAAGAAGGGTGGACATACACAAGAATTGCAGAAAGGTTTGGAGTTTCCCATACAAGTGTGTCCAGAATGTTGCAGCGATTCAGGGAGACAGGTATGAATGTCCGAAGAACAGGACAGGGTAGACCACGAGTAACAACTGCCATTCAAGAACGTTACTTGAGAGTTTCTTCGTTGAGACAACGGTTTGCAACCGCTCGTCTCCTTCAAAATCAGCTTGAGCAAACTCATGAGGTGCAAATTAGCACTCAGACAATAAGAAATCGCCTCAGAGAATATGATTTAAGGCCTCGTGTCGCGGCAAGAGGCCCAGCTCTTACCCCAGCCCATCGAAGGGCTCGTTTGGATTTTGCGAGAGAGCATATCCATTGGGAAGAGGCCGATTGGGAAAGAGTTCTCTTCACAGATGAGTCTAGATTCTGCCTCTACCATTGTGATCGACGTTTCCTTGTATACAGACGTCCACATGAAAGATATGATCACTGCAATTTCCTGAATACTACCGGTTTCGGGGGAGGATCGATTATGGTATGGGGTGGAATATCTTTGACTGCTCGCACAGACCTAGTGGTCGTTGATAATGGAGCTATGAATGCTGATAAGTATATAAGGAACATTCTTGAAGAGCATGTAGTGCCATTTGCCCCATACATTGGTGAAAATTTCATTTTTATGGACGATAATGCCAGACCCCATCGTGCGCGCATCGTTCAGGAGTACCTTGAAGAGGTTGAAGTCTCTCGAATGGAATGGCCAGCAAGAAGTCCAGATCTCAATCCGATTGAGCAGGTTTGGGACAACCTCAATAGAAGACTGAGAAGTTCAGAAAATCATCCAGCTACTCTTAATGACTTAGGAATCCAACTCGGAGAAATCTGGGAAGGATTAGATCAGAACATTTGAAGATCATTCATTTTGAGTATGAACCCTCGTTGCCGAGCTGTAATTAACGCAAGGGGTGGAAATACCAAGTATTAAATCACTTATCAGCATTTCAGTGTTTTGAAAATTGTTCATTTCTCTTCTTTCCCATGAGATTCGGTGAAATCCTGAATTTTTCTTCCATTTAATGTGTCTTGTTTCGTTCAAAACCTTCCCGAGAGAACATAAAAAATAAGTTATAAAGTCAATGTAGAGTCAACTTTCATTAAAATTGAGATTTTCAGAATGTGCGTTAATTTTTTGCGCAGTGTATAATATTTGAAAAATTTATGATATAAAGCATCTCACCAAACGGATTTGATCAAATTTTTGACGGAGAAATATGGCCTTTATGCATTTGAATTCATCCCCACAATTGACACCATTTGATATAAGAGTTTTGAAAATTTATGCTTTCGCAATGCTCATATTTTTGAACTGATATTCCACATAACATTGCTAAGCTTAATATGAACATGAACATTATTACTATTTTATCCGTGAATTCTTTTAATGATTTATTCTTGCCTTTTGGGAGAATTCATTCACGAAATTTAGAAATAGAGGGTGTTTCACTATAAGCTGGACAAACATTCAATGGGTGAGTGTTTGACAATCAATGCTCATTGAGAATTTAGTATGAGTACATACAAAAGGTACCTACACTTACCAATTTTCCCCATCTCTTTGAGGACAATACTTGTTTTGTTTGTAGCCCAAAAAAAGTGAAGAAAGCCATCAGCCTTTTTCAGAAGAATCCTAACCTTTCAGGACGGAAAGTGGCCCAAATATTGGGTTGTTCGCAGTCAACCGTTCAGAAAATCAATTCGAGTTGTGGGCTTAGAACATATAAAGTGCAGAAAGTGCCAGACAGGAACGCTGTGAAGAATCTAGAGCAAAGAAATTAAAAAAGATTTCTTGAAAAATTTTTCCTGTTGCATGATAGACGACGAAACCTATGTCTTGGCTGATTTCTCGCAACTTCCTGGTCAGGAATTTTATACTGCAGATTCCCGTGGAAATGTTGACGAACAATTTCGCGTGAAGAAACAAGCAAAGTTTCCTAAAAAATTACTGGTTTGGCAAGCAATTTGCACTTGTGGGAAAAGGAGCAAATTTTTCGATGGCCAAGGCTCTGTTGACTCGAAGATATACATCGAGGAATGCTTGAAGAAGCGTCTTTTACCATTTTTACTTGAGCACGATGTGTCAACAATCTTTTGGTCAGATTTAGCTTCATGCCACTACAGCAAGGCCACCAATGGTACGAAGCTAATGAGGTGGTTTTTGTCCCCAAAGAGGCCAATCCACCAAATTGCCCAGAACTCAGGCCAATCGAAAGATATTGGGCCCTGGTAAAAAGAGAATTGAAGAAGACTAAGAAATCAACGAAAACATTAGCGGAAATCAAGCAAAAGTGGAAGACAGCATCCCAGAAAGTGACTGAGAACACTATATGAAGCATGATGGGAAGAATTCCAGAAAAATCCATGAATTTTGTAAAAAATAGTTTTGGTTTTTTTATTGTAAAAACAGTTTTCATTAGAATCAGAAGATGATTCGAAAATGAGTTTGATTTTCGAAATCGGTCCAGTGGTTCAAAAGATTCAACCGTTTTCGTGATAGCGAATTTATTCTCGTTCAGTCCTTAATTTGATGTTTGAAGATTATTTCATGCAAATGTTGACTGCGACTGCGCCTCAAATGGTTCATCCGCTTAGTCAAATTTCGAAATACTCTTTCCAACGTTTCAGTCGTCATCTCATGAATAAATGCTTCAATTTCGTCTTTCAATGCGCCAATCGAAGTGAGCTTGTCAGTAGGTATAGACTTGAGCCTCAACATAGCTCTACAAGAAATAGTCTGAAGACGTTAAATCGCACGATCTAGGCGGCCAATTGTCCCAAACGTGAAATAAACTGTTCACCGAACTGCCTCTGAATTGGTTCATTGTTTCGCGTGCTGTGTCAGCTGTGTGGCATGTGGCACCGTCTTGTTGAAACCACATGTCATGCATGTCAAGCTCTTCCATTTTGAGCAGAAAGAAGTTGGGTATCATCTCCCGCACGCATTATAAAATAAAATTCAATGAATTGCAAGCGTTGTTCGTTTCTAAGACGATTCATGGTCAAATTATAGACCGAACTGAAGATGTTTGACAGTGTCTCAAAACACGATAGGTGTGTGAGCTGTCAAAATCAGCGTTGCCAAAAAGAAAATAGTCATATCACTAGTGGGCCAGCAGATCAACTTTGTAGGTAGATCCATCTTTCAGGTAGATGCATCTTTTAGGTAGATGCACCTTTTGGCTTTATCGTATTATTCACACTATGAATAAAAACTTGGCTAGGCTTCGGAATAACATTAAATCCGTATGCAGTACGTAAAGCCCTAACGGAACATGGCCGAGATCGAACAGCTGATCGTACTTGTCAAAATATTCCGTGGTCGAAGGTTTGTTTACAAAATATCGAGTTTTCTATCTTATTTTCCAAGAAAACGGCCTGACGTCAGAAATCGAAAAGCCAGTCGGGCGCAGACCGATTCTTCCTCTTTCGATTCGTATCTTAAACTCGTGTCTAGGATGTCTTGAACAAAAGCCTTTCGATAAAAAATGTGGTATATTTTTCCAATTTTTGTCGTTTACGGTATATTCCATCTGAAAATTAACGTACATCCAGATCACGTAGAAAGACGAAATAAACCTCGAAAGAGGAATCGGTTCTTCTACACTCTTTTTCTGTGTCGTTTTTTCTCTCACGTCGTCCCTTTTTGAGCTAGAACCGTTTTGCCGAACCTACTTTTTGACAATTTAGGCCACGCCCCCTACTATGATCCGGTTCAAAAGTGTAAAATACGTTTAGTATATAGAATAAGAAAAATGTTTGTCCAGTTCATGGTAAAACAAGCTGTTGATCAGGTTTTCCAATAGGGATAAAATAATTTTGTATTTGAGAGGACCGTCAGCTTAAATGTTCCTCAAGATCTGCTACTGTAAAATCCTCAGTCAGAGTAAACATTCACATCATGGCCAAGTTCACAATCGAAATTATTGAGAACCTTAAGAGCGTCAAATCTTAAGTTGCCCAAAGACAATATTGCATATTTGTGTCTTGGATTCAACTGCATGATCAAGCTTTTTTCATATTTCAGTTATACTTTCTTTTCGATTATTCACAAGCATATCCTTTTTGCACAGACAAATCCACCCCAGAACCTTTGGATGTACCCTTAGCTCAGCAACCAGAGAAGGAATCTGACATTGGCGGTAATTTATTATTATTTTTTTCTATGAATAGTAAGCTTGAAAAATCTCCATTGCTCGATATTGACTGTTATTTTGAATAATTAGAATTTTACGTATAAATAGTCGTAGTAAAGTGCATTTTTAAAATAAGTACTTCGAATACTTTGATTATTACTAATCTGAATCTTATTCTTTCGCAGAATCCAGCAATCCAAACTCAGCTAGCAGTACCACAGTTTCCCTCCTTTTCATCTGCAGTCTTTCCGCGCTCTATTCATATTTCAACAGTCTATGAAGAACCCACGAGAATTTTCATGAAAATTTAAACTTCCATGTGCTTTGAAACGACACATCTTTAAAACCAAAGTATTTAACACTACCTTAGGAACAGAGTGATGAAAAATTTAAATGTTGTTCTATGTTCACGGAAAATGTTATTTTGTGTTCAATGGTCCGTCGTAGAAATGATCGAAATGTATCGTTTCTGTGATCAGAATTTGAATTTATTGTTGAAATTGAAAGTTATGAAATTGTTAGGTTTGGAACATTTTGAGATTTTCCGGTTGTAGACAATCTGAAATGCCATGGACTTGACATATTATGTAAAAATGTATGTATATCCTATATAGGCAACTTGTGAACTTAATAGTTAGAAGTGAATCGACGTCATGTCTACTTTCCTTAATTTAAGTTTGACATTTCACAGTTTTTCTCGAGTTCCAGCTATTTGATTCGAATGTGAATTTTTTCCAAATATTTCGATTTTATTCTATCTCTTAGGCATATTTAATAGTATTTATAAGTTACCCAGATTCTTCTGAAATATTCTTTTACCTGTCGTAATATTTTCCGGTCACTTTAGGTTATTTCATTTCTAGTCTTTGAGAAATAAAACAGAAAATATAAAAACTATGAATTTGTTGATCGATCCAAATTTCGAAATTGTCTTGGAATCCATATAATCTAGGAACATTTCAAGACGAAAGGATATTTTTTTAACAATTTTAAGCGAATGTTCCTCGATTTCATTGATATTTATTATTGATAACTTTAGTTCTAGTTAGTTATTAATTGTAAATACATTTGTTTATTTGTGTGACTGTGTGATGACATATTTATATTTTGCTATTTCCCCTCTCGACTTGTAATAACGATAATTTTTTATATTTCCGGTCCTCTTCAGTTAGAATCGAATTAGAAATCCGAGTACCATTTCAGTAGAAATTTAAGAGGATTCTTTCGACATTTTTCCAGGAATATGAGATATCGATGAAAAATGTCTATTTTTTTCAAATGATAAATGTTTAGCTTTAGATGGAGTCATTCAGACAATTAAATATGAACTGAGCAAATGCCTTAAAACTCTACATGAGACGCTTCATGCAATGTGTACTGTATAATGAAAAGTGGACCAGGTCCTGCATATCAAGAATATAGGAGAAATCCACTATTTTATTATATGATGCAGACTGCTTATTGTAAATGTATGTAAAAATAATCTGAAAATAAAGATATACCATATTAAATTGTTCATTTTCAACGAGTTATTCAACAAATACAAAATTCCTTCAGATACATCCATTTCTCAAATCATTCTTTCCAACTTTGTTCGAATAAACAGAAAGGAATCCAATGAAAACATGAGGAATGGATTCTATATCAAAAAATGCCAGGGTGGAACTAAATCAAACAGGGACACCTGGTAACCTAAAACATGATAACTTTGTGAATAATATTTCAAATGAATAACACTGTAAATTAGCTACTTCTAACGGGCAGTTTGGCAACATGAAAATATAGAGCATACCTTCTCAACAATTTTTATTTCAGTACTAATTAACCTGCGCAGAACACGATAAAAACTTCTGAATATCCCTCAAGAATACCTGGATATGAAACAAAATATTACAGCTCAAAAGCACGCGAAATATACAAGATCCCAAAACACTACTCATTTTCTAGTTTGGAATTTTTACCGAAATAGGGCGTTTTGATCTTTGGATTCGCCATTTGCGAAAATCATAGAAAACTAGGGACGTGCGTTAGTTCATTCGTTAACGATAGGGGGCGTACTGCTTCATTGGTTTCGCGAAACTACTGAAAAAGGGGAATCTATCGAAAATATTGATCTACCTATTACATGGATCTACCGAAAATATTCTTCTACGGGCCTATACTAGTCTTTGTAATGAAAATAATCTTCAAATTTATACCAGCTACAGATATTTCATGAGGAAAAAATATGAGTAGAATAAAACAAAGCTTTATTCAAAATGAAGAGGGCAATCATTGTATTTAATATAAAACATTTGTCGACTAGTAAAGCCACATTGCAAATTGCAACCCATTCGAGCCTCGAATCATACAGTCTTGTGCTTAAGCTTCTTGAAACCAATCACTGTTTTTATCTAATCCGATTTCTTATCTTTGACTTTTGTACTTCCTTCTTTATTTTCGGTTCCTGAAAAAGAAAAATACCTTTCAGATTGAAAACTCTCATTTCATACATATACAAGGTGAGTCAGCAAAGTGAGCGTCTCTTTATTTCCTGTTCTATTCAAATTGAATAAAACAATAATTTCATATACAATAAGAAAAAATGAGACTGTTACAGCATTGACTTGAGGAAGAGGTTTTTAATTCAATACGCTTACGATTGACATGATGCATTTTGATGAAAATAAAATGTCATATGTTAAATTGGGCAACAGCCTTGAAAGAAATACAGGCTGGCCATTTGAAAACGAAACAGACGAGATTACAGACGAAATAAATTTTTTCGATAGAAATGCTCGGACAGGTCGATTTCTGTTTCGAGGGGGACAACTTAAGATGTATGTTACGGACGCATAGCGCTTCAACCCTTGCTACTACAACCCTCACCCCCAATTTTTGAATAGGGAATATGGGGTGAGTGATACCTCATTTGAAAGGTATTTTTATACTGATTTCAGCACAGTAATTGTTTTTTCATTTTATGCATTAGTTCTCGAAATATTCTTAACTAAGTATTTGAAAATGAAGTGGTGTTTTCATGGCACTTGTAGTGTTTTTTTGTGAAGAATCGACATTTGGAGCTTCAAAACAACCATGACTGTGGCTTCCTTCCTCCAATCCACTGACATAGAAATCTTCAATCAAGATGTCGATTTTTCACAAAAAAACACTACAAGTGCCATGAAAACACCACTTCATTTTCAAATACTTAGTTAAGAATATTTCGGGAACTAATGCATAAAATGAAAAAACAATTACTGTGCTGAAATCAGTATAAAAATACCTTTCAAATGAGGTATCACTCACCCCATCTTCCCTATTCAAAAATTGGGGGTGGGGGTTGTAGCAGCAAGGGTTGAAGCGCTATGCGTCCGTAACCTACATCTTAAGTTGTCCCCCTCGAAACAGATATCGACCTGTCCGAGCATTTCTATCGAAAAAATTTATTCCGTCTGTAATCTCGTCTGTTTCCTTTTCAAATGGCCACCCTGTATGAATTTTTGTAACAAGAGATTTGAGATTTTTCCCTAAAACTTCATTCTGCTACTGACCAACGAAGTTGATGCCGGAAAATAATAGTAGGAAAAAGAGAAATATTATGTAGCTCCAAAGCAAAGACGACCAATTGAATATTAATTATTGAATAATTTCTAAATGGATTTCTGTGAATAGGGTTTGTGTACGCCTGGTTATAGGCAACACATCATACGTGCTTTCGTATAGAAAGTTGAATATCATATTTTGACGTTAGCAGCATTGTTCATCCGAGTACCGAGTAATGAAAATTATTTTGTATCAAAGCACTCTGATTCAACTACAGAATGCAGGAGAACATGCATCAATAATATTCAGATAACAGATCCAGTGAATACTTGAATATAAATAAGCATAATATATCCATAACGGGCGCCTAATTGCAGGCAACACATCATACACGTTTTCATAATGGCGGTTGCATACCATATCTTTCAAGGATGAAAGTTGACAGCAGAATCCAATGTTTTTCAAGGAAATTATGTTAAGTTAATTAATATGAAATTACTGGACTTGCTTAAAAGGAAATAGAGGAAAATATACATTATATGCACCGATTCAACTACAGTATGCGCAAAAATATTTCCAGAATTTCCAGGCATCGCTTCGAATGCACGAATACAAATAGGAAGTACACAATCATGAAACCAATAACGAATAAAAGCTTTGTATCCGAATGAAAAAGGTTATAATGTTATAAATAATGGATCTTCCTTTACCTGCAACTTCTTGAGCACGCACAGCAGCCCTTCTCTTCTTCTCCCTCATAACAACAAAAGAGGTCCTAACAACGAAATAGAGTATCAATCCAATCACATAGTAAGGCCACTGGACATCTTTGAAAATATTTAGTAAATTGGCCATCTTAACACTCGTGACTAACCAGGAAGGACTGTATTACATTCATAAAAGCGGCCTAAATTGAGTGGCGCGTTGTTGTTGACTATGCCTTTCTCCCACTGATACTAAACTGACTTCCACTTCGGGGACCCACTATCGATTTACTAAATTTCGGACCGCAGGAGACAGATAAGGTTTTTCCGGAACATTTTGGGGTGGATTCAGGTAGTTTCACGAGAATCTCAAATCTAAATTTGGGACCCCGAACGATCTGAGCTCGTGAACAAAACTCTAAAATGAAATTTCGAAAAAGTTAAAAAAAATTCCTGTTTTATGGCGGGAAAATGGTTGACTTTGGTATGAAAATGTAGCTTTTCGAGGTCGATGAATATTATAAAAAATTGCCAGAGCCCTAATTGGCATAGTTTAGATTTCCACTAATGAAAATGAATTTTGTCAATTTCAATTCGAATCTTCAATATTAGCCATTTTTCGGATCGATAACACCCATACTGTGAACGGTATCAGCTTGAGAACAGAACTCGAAAATGAAAAATCGAAAAATAAAAAGTGGAATATTTCATTACCTATGGGGGCTACATGGGCGATTTTGGTATCGAAATGTAGGTTTTCGAGGTCGCTCCATTCAATAAAAAATATGTCAAAGCCCTAACTATCACCGTTTAGTTTTTCACATGTGAAATGGCATTTTTTGAAAATTCGGAAAATTCAAACTGTCATAACTTCCGTCCCTCTCATCGCCGCCAATAGTTATCTATATTATGTTGATCAGCAGAGCCCCAAGTATCTCTGTGCAGAATATGAGCGATTTGAAAAATTTCAAATTTTGGGTGAAAAATGACAAAGGGGTATGACCCCCTAAAAACACCATATTTGTCAATAAAAAATATATTTGGGGAGTATCTAACGTTATTATTGATATTGGAAGTTGTACTTACTATTCGAATCTTCAATAATAGCAATTTTGCGGACCGACAGCACCCTTACCTTGAGTGGTGTGAGCTGGTGAACAGAACTCGAAAATGAAAAATCGAAAAATAAAAAGTGGAATATTTCATTACCTAAGGGGGCATGGTTGATTTTGGTATCAAAATGTAGGTTTACGAGGTCGCTCCATTCAATGAAAAATATTTCAAAGCCCTAACTATAACCGTTTAGATTTTGACCTGTCAAATGGCATTTTTTGAAAAAATCGGAAATTTCAAACCGTCATAACTTCCGTCCCTCTCATCGCCGCCAATAGTTATTTATATTATGTTGATCAGCATAGCCCCAAGTATATCTGTGCAGAATATGAGCGATTTGAAAAATTTCAAATTTTGGGTGAAAAATGACAAAGGGGTATGACCCCCTAAAAACACCATATTTGTCAATAAAAAATATATTTGGGGAGTATCTAACGTTATTATTGATACTGGAAGTTGTACTTCCTATTCGAATCTTCAATAATAGCAATTTTGCGGACCGACAGCACCTTTACCTTGAGTGGTGTGAGCTGGTGAACAGAACTCGGAAATGAAAAATCGAAAAATAAAAAGTGGAATATTTCATTGCCTATGGGGGATACATGGGTGATTTTGGTATCAAAATGTAGGTTTTCTAGGTTGGTCCATTCAATGAAAAATATTTCAAAGCCCTAACTATCACCGTTTAGATTTTGACCTGTCAAATGGCATTTTTCGAAGAATCGGAAATTTCAAAGTGTCATAACTTCCGTCCCTCTCATCGTTGCCAATAATTATTTATATTTTATTGATCAGCATAGCCCCAAGTATCTCTGTGCAGAATATGAGCGATTTGAAAAATTTCAATTTTTGGGCGAAAAATGACTAAGGGCTAAGACCCCTCCTCAAAAACACCAAACTGGATTCATGACAAATATCTGTAACTCAACGGAGCATGAGCAGAAGAAGTTGCAGGTCACAGTTTCATAATCCGAATCCTGCAGAATCACGGAAAGGTCCGATCGGCGATTGTAGTATCAGAGACAATGTTCATGAATTTTTGTAAGGACTGAACAAGAATAAATTCGCTATCACAAAAACGCCTATATCTCTTGAACCAATTGAGACAATAATCAAAATTTGATCATAGTTAGCTTTGTTATGAACGTCAGAAACATGTGGAACATTTACTTCATGGATATTCCAATTCTCTTTCGCAAAATGTCAAGCGAAGTGAAAACACGAAAATTTATAGTGAATCTTTTTCAAAATAATCAAAAATGGAGCTTCAAAAGAATCGCAAAAGAGGCTCGCGTTCGTCCGGAAACGGATGTTAAGCGCTTCAACGAAGATCTCACAATTAACCGCAAGGAAGGAACCGGGAGGAAAAAGGGGTTTCATAGCCCAAAAAAAGTGAAGAAAGCCATCAGCCTTTTTCAGAAGAATCCTAACCTTTCAGGACGGAAAGTGGCCCGAATAGTGGGTTGTTCGCAGTCAACCGTTCAGAAAATCAAGTCGAGTTGTGGGCTTAGAAGTGCAGAAAGTGCCAGACAGGAACGCGGTGAAGAATCAAGAAGCGAAATCAAGAGCAAAGAAATTAAAAGAAGATATCTTGAAAAACTTTTTCTGTTGCGTGATGGATGACGAAACCTATGTCTTGGCTGATGTCTCGCAACTTCCTGGTCAGGAATTTTATAATGCAGATTCTCGTGGAAATGTTGACGTACAATTTCGCATGAAGAAACAAGCAAAGTTTCCTAAAAAATTCCTGGTTTGGCAAGCAATTTGCACTCGTGGGAAAAGGAGCAAATTTTTCGTTGGCCAAGGCTGTTGCCTCGAAGATATACATCGAGGAATGCTTGAAGAAGCGACTTTTACCATTTTTACCTGAGCACGATGTGTTAACAATCTTTTGGTCAGATTTAGCTTCATGCCACTACAGCAAGGCCACCAAAAGGAATGGTACGAAGCCGATGAGGTGGTTTTTGTCCTCAAAGAGGCCAATCCACCAAATTGCCCAGAACTCAGGCCAATCGAAAGATATTGGGCCCTGGTAAAAAGAGAATTGAAGAAGACTAAGAAATCAACGAAAACATTAGCGGAATTCAAGCAAAAGTGGAAGACAGCATCTCAGATAGTGACTGAGAACTATATAAGAAGCATGATGGGAAGAATTCCAGAAAAAATCCATGAATTTTGTAAAAAATAGTTTTGGATTTTTTATTGTGAAAACAGTTTTCATAAGAATTGGAAGGTGATTCGAAACTGAGTTTGATTTTCGAAATCGTTCCAGTGGTTCAAAAGATATAAGCGTTTTGGTGATATCGAATTTATTCTCGTTCAGTCCTTATTCAGTATTCACCCACGGTCCACGGATACTCAAACAGTTTGACTGTTTGAGTATCCGCGGTATTCACCCAAATATCATCAACAAATCGTTATTCGATAAAGATGCAAGTCTTCGGTCACTGTATCTCTCTGTATGTAAATATGGCCGTGATCACATGGAACGGAGCAACAAGTAGGTATCGATTTAAAGACCGAGAGAGTCGTCCTAGCAATCCAAAACGCGTACAAGGAAAAACGAGTAAATAAATTTAGAAACGCAGCAAGCCATGCGCGCCCAGTTATAACGAGGAAATCGACGATTTTGCTCGTACAACAATATTTCGGCTCTTTATCATCAATTATCTCGATGATTAAAATAAAAATGTCCGTTGAACTTGGCAATGAAAACTGGGTCACGTCGGTTGTCGCACCTCCCTAGTGGGTTTTCCAGGAGAGGAAAACTATAAGCATCCGGTCCGAATGATTTACGGTGATAAATCTCATTTTTAAACTAGGATCCGAAACGTAAAATCAAAATCTTGTGTGTGCTAGGATCCATATAAATAGCTATATTTATCGTCAATCAGAGATAATCAGTCTGCTGCGGTATTTGTTTGCACAAGTGACCTTCCTCCAGATCAAGATACTCGGAATGAAGTGCGAACCGAGTTGATCACCGCGAACACTCCGCCAATTTGACGTTCCTCCCAAAACATGGAGTGTTTATCGCTAATTCCGCCTAAATCATCAAGAAATTCGTGTCCGACAGAATGGGAATCGAACGTTAACACCAAAAATAAACTTTAAACAATAATTTCTACATTGTGTAAGTGCGGGATAAACAATCGTGAAATTATGTCTGAGAAAAGCGGGGAAAGTGAATCCAAAGACCCTTTCGTCAAAACGCCGGTTCCGTTGTCAAAATCCAGCCTGTCGCCTTCCATTCGTAGTATGACAAAAACTGTCATAGTTTCCCTGGATGGAACAGTCACACATAACATTACTTACGGTGAGTCAATTTTGTTATTCTTGCCGTACCTACTGAGATGTGCACATTTTGCCTACCTACTTTTAAGCTCGGCCCTGAAATGTGCCAACCCAAACACTTTCATAACCACATAGGCGTAACAAGAGTTTAGAGAACATTTTTCAGTCACACCGGAAGTGTCATTCACTTTGTTCTTTAAATGGTCACCCTGTATATAATTCCATGTTCAATTCTAACCTGAATTTTGGAACTATTGCATTCGAATCATCCTCCATTTGTTTTCGAGGTACATATTCATTTTATTGACTACTAGCTGGCCCGGCGAACTTTGTTCCGCCTTAATGATACTTGCGGTGAATTTCACAAATCGTAATCACCGGTGATCGGAGATCAACAGCTTGGTTCTCTGATTTTTGAACTGTCAAATGTTTCCATGGATATGAGCTATCACGCAGAACAGATACATAAAAATAATATGTCAATTACCAATTATAGCAATTTTGGATTTAGTGATTTCCGCAAATATATTTATTACCCAAACAGAAATTCAAAAACATTTTAAAAATTATGAGAAAAGATGAGAATGGACATATCACGATCGAAACTGATCGCCAAAATCGGATATACTTGACATTTCGATAAAAATTCACTGTTATATTCACGCGTTTCTGTATCTGTTAATAGACCTTCATGGTACTATAAGTCCTATGCAAATTACACAGTAATTGATGTCATATGTTCTTTATTCGACCATTTCAAACAACGACGACCGAAAAAAAACAGATGACATAAATTGATGGTCGCGAAAGCCTCAACAAATTCATCGCCATCTAATGGTGCTGATGTCAAAAATAGTACCTTCACGATGAGATGTCTAGAATAATGGTGTAGGTACCCGTCAATTTTTGAATGGAATGACGTTCGACCAAATCGAAAATATTAGCAACGTGGCTGCGCCGCAATATCATTTCAGTGTATTTTCCGTTGTCGATTTGATGGATGTATCAACAGCTGATTTGCTAAAGTCAATTATGACATGACAGCAGAATGGCATCTTTTTATAATGAAAGTTTTCTACTTTTCCTAAGAACTAATATACATCAGAATGTCAGGAATATAAACACACATTATTGCTTGACAAAATTATCTACCATTAACACGCCACGTTCGCCAGAATAAATTCAAGTACATATTTGAAATTACTGATAAAAATCAGTCATAATTTGTGAATAGCGCTACCTGAAGTGGAAAGAACGAAACATTGCTAATATAATCAATTTGGTCACAACAAAATCTAATCAGTGTCTACACCATTATTCTAGACATCCTACTTCACTATTACGTTATTTTGAATAAATAAAACTATAAAATTAACTAATAATCAGTCATAATGTGTGAATAGCGCCATCTGAAGTGGTACGAAATCTAATCATTTTAGACATCTGTACTCCTACGCTAAGACGTTTTGGTGTTGGCCAACGGCGCAAAGTTGTAGGCAACTCAAATTACACACTATTACAGTGACTATAGTGGTAATATAGTCACTGTACACCCCATCTAACGGAGAGAATATGAAATCAAGTACCTAAGAATAAGCGGTAGCGTAACTGTAACTGTAGCGATACCTAGTGGCCTCGCTCAAAAGGAGGAAAAGCATTTCCTGTATAAGTGAAATTTTCATCGATTTTTTCAAAGTTTTATTGTATTTTTTAATAACCAGACCGTAGACGAATCCATATATGAAGTTTCATAACAAACAGTCCATCCGATCTCGAGTTATAAATGGTGTAACCAACATCTTTCTTTTATATATATAGATTATATATATATAGATTTTACTCATTCCGTTTTTAGTGAGGAAGTTTCCATAGCATCTCTCGTTTCACATCGATAAAACATGCAAGCCGGCAAAACTAACAAGTTGGTTTTCCAGCGATAAAATTTTTGACGTGTCTCAATTCATATATAGCTTCGGAAATGAATACCATAGTGACAACAAACAACGTTTAGTTAATCTATGATGAATACTCATGGTATAACGCAATGTCACCGTATATCACTGTTAGACACATTTTCTCGTGAAATAGTCATGTCGAATAACACTCGAGATGAAATTTAAGCATTTCTCTCTTGTAATATTTAAGTTTGTTGCTTTCGGCAGTTTCCCTCATGACATGTTGTCCAAAAATCATAGATTTTGAACGAAAATTAAGAAATTGTCATTTTCAATAATAAGTGCTGCTTCTCGATTGACTGTGGTATTATAAGTAGGCTGGCGATACCATGGCGATCGTTGAACATGCATTATGTTTTATGAACTTTAGCTTTTATGATTGTAAACACCGATTGCTGAATAAATATGTCTGTGGTTAAATTGAGTTTGTTTTTTCTAAAGATCAGAAATTGGGAATCTCCTTATTACCCCTAATGACGCCAAATATCGATAGGTACATGAAAGAAATCATTATTTGACAGTCGGTGATTCCTATTTCCTATCACAAAAGGTTGGAGTTCACATGAAATAATGAGGAACTATGGAACTATAATGCATATTGAACGGTCGCTATGGTTCCGTAAGCCTACTTATAATTCAACAGTAAATCGAAAAACAGGACGAAAGTATTTATTCTTTTTTTCTGATGTGAATAGCGACATAGGTATGATACATTTTTGAAATCAGCAAAAATTTTGTAGCAAGATTAGAGATCTTTCGACCTATAAACTGCTCCACATGAGTTAGGGATATTGACTTAAATTGCAAAAAAATATACATAGTTAAAATAAGATTTTTGTGATGAAAATTCTTATTAATATGATTTCAAGTTGCGAATTAATTTTAGCCTGTAGTTCTGCAGCTTATACAGGGTGGTTGAGAAAAATCGAGTAAAATAACGAAATTTTATTCCCAGAGAATTCAAGCATTTTAAGACTATCAATACATGTATGACCTCCACTGGCATCAATAACAGCTTGACATCTTCTTTGCATACTACACACGAGGTTGTTTATCATTTCTTGAGGAATTTGGTTCCATAAACTAGGCAGAAGCTCCCTCAGATCATTTAGGGATTCTGGGATAGGTTGATGATCATCTAATCTTCTTTAGAGCATATCCCATGCATGTTCTATGCAATTCAAATCTGGTGAGTGCGGAGGTATTGGTAAATGTGGAATACCAAGCTCCTCGCGCGCATTCTCAACTATGGCTGCACGGTGCGGTCTAGCGTTATCGTCTAGAAATTGAAAAGTTTCACCAATAGCAGCGTGAAAATTTGGCACAACATTGTCAGTGACATGCTCCCTATAGTGTAAGGCGGCCATATTCCCAAGACAAATGTGTAGATCTGTGCGCCCGTTGAAACATATCCCGGCCCATACCATAACATTATCCCCTCAGAATGGATGGACTTCTTGGACATAACGACGATTACGGGGTATGCGTGGGATTGTCCATACCTTCGACCTCTGTCTAAGGTCCATATACCCTTATTCTTCGAGAATCTGAAAATCGTCCATATCTGGATTCATCAGTGGAAAGGACACTCGCCATTGATCGTTCCAATTGATATGTTGCCTTGCCCATCCCAGTCTTTGACGCTTATGGTCACGTGTTAATGGAACTCCTCTTAATGGACGTCTAGAACCTAGATTCACCTCTCTCAAACGTCGTCTGATAGTGATACACTGATGGTTTCGATGGAAACTTGGACCCCCATCTGCATTTTGAAGAGTATTCCGTAGCATTCTACACGTAGATGTAGGGTTTCTTCTCGCCGAAACGGTGATGAAACGATCCTGAGCAGGTGTTGTTTTTCGTCGCCCACCAAGCCTTGGTATTTCCAACACGGAACCTGCCTCCCTGAACCTATTCCAAAGTCGAGATATCACACTTTGGCTGACTTGGAGCCTTTCCGATACAACAACCTGAGTTAGGCCACCCTGTAGCAATCCGATAGCCCTATTAGCCTCAGCGTTTGTTAATTTACGTCTGGGCATTTTCAGAAAACTCGTTTCAAATCGAAGCCGTTGATAAACTGACTTCATTTCAAAATAAGAACTTTCATGAAGCATGTGCAAAGAACCAAACTTCAGAAAAAAGGCGACCTGATTGACGAAATGTCTCATACTGATTTTTATTGGATCAATTCAAGTTGTTATTGAATTCTAAATGATTTTACAGTGATTTTCTCGAAGAATACATACTTTTAAAAACGATTGTATACGATATCCCTAACTCTTGTGGAGCAGTATAGTTTACATTTGAGAAATCATAAACCTCCTCATTTCTCGAAAAGTCGAAAATAGCTGGATTAAAAAAATTGCATTATATTATATTTGAATCACTCCTAAAAAAGTGCCTTCAAAATGTAACAATGTCATGCTTGGTATATATTTCACTGGAATCATCTTCGAAATGAGGAGATAACAAGATTCCTTGTCTATTATCATTGAATTGGCGAAGAATGGGAATGATGGAATTTTTTCCAAAATTTGGTAAACGTGAAATTCTGATAGTGAGAATTTCAGACAAAAGATCAAGTATATATCCGTTTTTTTTTGGAATGGTATCCTCAAGCTCTACTGAAATATACAAAGTTCTCTTTCTCTGCAGAATTTTATTTGACACTAAATATTGTTCTACAAATAAATATTGATGAGCATTATTTTGGGAAAAAATATCGATATCTTGAATGGTAAACACAGTTACAGTCATTTTTTAGCAATGCACATTCACAGAAAACAACTAACACTAAAACGATGAAACACCGATGAAAGTTTTTATTCATCTAGTTTATAACTAGAGGAGGTTGCATTCAAATGTGTAAAATTTGGCACACTCTGTACTCTAGGCTGAAGATTTTCATGGCCCCCTCTAAAAAACTCCCTAGAACCTCTAGTATCCGTTTGTGAAGAAAAATTTTCAAGAATATAAGTTTAGCCATAAAATTTCCAAACATATCAGTGACTTCCAAGTTGGAGACGTTGTAATCCAATACCCTTTTTATCTACGCCACAGACAATGTTTGTAACATGCGAGAGACTTCGAAAGATGACTTTTAACGACCAACATAGCTACTTTCAGTGGCGTCGATATACCTAAAGCCATTTTGGAAATAATGAAAAAAATACGAGTATCACACTGAAAAAAGTTCAATCCCAAAAATGAAAAGGATGTATACTCCATTCACAATTATAAAATCACAACTCTGGCCATGGTTTCGTTTTCAGGAATTGGTGCACCTGATAAAAAATCTATGCGCGTACAGAGAATATCTTTAATGACAAAACGGCGTTGCCAGCTTCTTTGTTTACATCAGTATCAAAGATATTTTGACATGGGTACAAACGGCAAATTTGAATTGGACCAAAAATCGATTTATAAGCATGAATAAAGCAAAAGTAAGTACTAATCGCCTTTTTTAAACTTGATAACGAAGTTTTTTTTTAGGTATCTGGCCGTTTGGAAAGATTTCAAACGAAATTCCGGTCCCCCAGAAGTTTGGTTAGTTTCGGTATCGTTTTTGGTGCTCAAAATTTATTTGGAATGTGTAAATGGATAAAAAAGGCTTCCTTATACAATCTTTTCACGAAAGCGACCGGAAAATATGGTTCAGGTAGGATTTTCGAGGAATTATGAGGAAAGAACTTGCAGAATGAAATAGCACGATTTTCGTTTTGTGTATGTAACATTCAACGGTAGGTATTTGCTCTTAATCGAAAGAATATATAATATCTAGTGCTACTTCTTTCAAAAGAGACCCAAGCTTTTAATGCTGTAGGGGCCCTATAATGTGGAGGAGTTTGTGTCTTATTTTAGAACCTGTGAATGATAAATGTGAAGCATATGTTTGACCTGTTCCATATTATTTGTACAAACCTACTGTGGTTGTAATGTATGAATATTTTTTAAACTAATAAATTACTATACAGTCAGAATATTTTACTCCTTGTTCATAAGATCAAAATAAATGAAATGTATATCTTCTACTCTTATTTTTATTAAGTTAGCTATTAAGGTTATGTTCCAAGAAAAAGTTCCTGTTGCATCAGAACTCCCTTCAACTATTTGAATTCCAGTAGAGGGATATAATGTTCCATTATTCTTGATTCAACAATTGATGTCAAGTCTTGAACTTTCAGTTCAAGAGGATAATAAACATTAAATCTTCAGAGGCATGCATATGAAAATCATGTGAAAGCAATGCAATTTTCTTCCATGGCGAAAAATAATATATTTCAACAGTGATCTCTTGTACTTTTCATGCAAATAACTAGAAAAGGAATCCTATCTATCAATTCATATAAACGTTAATTATTTTCGTCCTCACATCTCTTCCAATTCATTCATTTTCCGAATAAATTCTGAGAAATACGCTAATAATGTAGAAAGGGCAACATAGTGTTGACTTGGAACATAAAAATATTTTGAGAAACATCATAACTTCGATACAGAGTGGAATGTGTCAAATTTCCAAGGCCAGAGTTGTGATTTTATAATTGTGAATGGAGTATATATATTCTCTTCGTGAGATCAGTATAGATAAAGATAAATTGAAAAAATTCATTGTCACAAGTGTGCTTTCTGCTTTGGATGGTTTCAAATTTCACATTTGAGGAATAATTCAAATCTTTTCGTTAAATATGGAAAGTATAGACACGCCGCTGTTGTTAACCTATTGAAGTTTACTCCAAACTACTGATTTATTGGTTTTCACAAAATTCTTCGAAATTTCAGATTTTCGGTCTTTACTTTCTTTGAAGATTATTAGGTTCAACTGAAACTTGGATCCTTATCATAAAAAATAATCCCTTTATTACTTGTCCAACCTTTCGGACCAGGTGAGGTCCTCATTGAAGGCTCGTAAATCATAATATACTGCCTAATGTACTCTGATATGATTCAGTCCAACAAAAAAAAACAACCATCAGAAAGAAGGGTCGTAAACATTGAAAATATAGAAGTACGGAAGTTTGTACCTTTAATCCTCATATTTACGTACCTGTGCTATCTTACTATCTGTTTAAAGGATTAACAGTAACTTAGCAAATACTCAAAATGTTATCAGCTTCCAAAAGGGATGCGAATCTCCTGGAAACGTTTAAAAATCACTTAACAAGTACCATTGGAGGATGCCAATAGGGGTGGGGATGAAAATGCAAATCTTCGACTTCGAAGATGTAAAGAGCTGTTAAGGGTAGTGTCAAGTTACAGGTACATTAGGAAACATCTCCTTGCACCTTTCTTAACTCTAGTCAGTATCATAGTGATAAAGTGGTGAAAACATCGTTTTGTGGCAGTGGTTTTGATTTTCTTCGATATGTCGTCGAGATCTGAAATTATTTCGATCGAAGCAGGGCCAGGTGAGTCATACCAAATTTTTATTCAGGTCGCTGACATCTCCAAATTCGAAAAAAAGCCGCTTATTCAACATTTGAAAAAACATGCAATAACTTTTCAGTATTTCTTCCAGAAAAACTTCAGAACCCTCTCAAGTATTCTAAAGACACCCTATTTTCGTAAATATTGAACCTCTGAGAGACATAACAAATATTCAAACCCCTGATTGAGAATTTTAAAATGGGTTTTCCCTTTGAAATCGTTTTTCCATCTTTTCCATATGTAAAGAACATTTTCAATCCGGTCCTTCCTTTATTGAGAATTATTTGAGTACGTGCCTGTCTCATGGTATACTACGGCCACAGACCAACTACGGCTGTGATTTCGGTTTGACAGATCAATTCGCGCGCGCATTTCAAACTCAGTTTAAGGACACTGATTTTATTCGACATATTTTATATCAATAAACTGTATAAGCTAGCATTGTGCAATTAGAAATTTCAGTTGTTGTTGTTTTCGTCTTGAATATTCTACCTAAGCCAAATGCAATTCCCATGATGAACCTATTCTTCTAACTACATTTTCATGGTCCTAAACTTAAGATGAACATTAGGCATTCTTTTCAAGGACCAGTCCCTATCGTATTCTAAGAATTATTTTGATGTGTTGTGTTGTTTACTCTTAAAGAAAATTTCTTCATAACAGTAATTAGTGGGGCTTTGTGAGTTTGTAGGTACTTCAGATAAGTACCCAATGTTCTTTTGCGACTTGTGTCATATATTTTCGTGTAATAACTCGGGTGAATATTATAAAATATAAAGACTTTTTCTGACAATTCAAATTTTATTGAAGCTTTTCGAGATATGTCGACTTGAAATTTTCTTTGAAAAATTTTTTGTTGTTTTCAAGAAGAAATTTTTATCAATATTGCTTCGTTTTAAAGATACCTTGTGTATCAATTCCTTTTCCATATAGGAAACTTTGCGGCATTATATACCTTTCTGTCCTTTCATATTGATACAGAATGCTCTCAAAGTAAATGCAAGATATTTTCAAATTGTCCGCCTACAGCCTACGCCACTGGCATTTAAACGAATCGGCGCAGATAGGCAACCTTCCATACGTATAACTTGCAGAAGGTTGCCTAAGTTTAGGTTAGGCAGCCTTCTGCAAGTTATACGTATGAAAGGTTGCCTAACCTAAACTAAACACGCGTTATAAATGTCAACAAGTTTCCAATCATTTAATTTCATATTTGACGATTGCATTCATTCTGTTGAAATACTAAAGCAGCACAATTAATTTCAAGAGCACAAATATTAATTTCTCGACGAAAACGGATGAGTGAAAACAATTCGAATTCGAAATTAAAATCGCCTTCAGAGAAATCAGCTGATTTTTGTTTATCTGCGTCTATTTCTATGGTGGGATTCGGTTCCGTTAATCATTCAACCATTCAAATAATTTATACGAATAAACGATTTATTCGAATTGTAATACCGAATTTGACTATTATTATTGATTATAGATCAATATTCGAAAATATTTTGGTAGTTAATTCAACGTAGATATTACAAATAATCTACGATTCTAAAATCGGCGATAATTCCAAGTAGAAAGTTACAGTTCCTGCGCGTTGTGGAGGGGAAGTCAACATGGACACGGACCGAACGAAGATTGTCGAACGAACGCACTTCAGTAATCAGTTGCTCGTCGGGCTATGTTGTTTGTTTATTAGTTAATTATTATTTTGTTTTTATTTTGGAGTTGAGGACTATCACATTATAAACAGACTGGATTACCCAAGGACGTTTCGAACTTCAGATTCCATCAAATAAGAATTCACCCGTTGTTACTTGTTGTTCAAAGTGCATGGTGATGTGACCTAACCTTACTTTGACAAAATAATACGAGAGTTAAAAGTTGTGATAATCAGATCAACAAGGTTGTCAGAAATTCATGTGATATAGACGTTCCGCTTCATATCGAAGAAATTGAGTGTATTGAAATTAATTTAGTGAAATTCTGATCTCGTTGCTCGAAATTAACTGTAGTTACGACCTACATTCGAAGCTGGAACTGTGAATACACTTAGACTTGTATATAAATAAGTGCAAATAAAATCGAACAGTTATGAAGTTTTCCTGTGTGTGATTGCAAATTCCGACAAAATGAGACCACATAAGAAAACTAAGGAAAGCGGCTTTTTCGAGGGGTCCTCCGATTCTGATATCCTAAAGATGGGTAAACCCAATTTGCAAAGAACGAGGATCTTCACGATTTCTGATGACGAACGTTCGCCTGCCGCTGTAGATCTGAGAAAAAACGTACAGGAACTTAAACCTCCACCGCAGAGGCCATCCATGAACGAAACACCTGTCAGAAATGCCCTATCGAAAGGTATGGCCCTAGTAGAGAACTAATTGACCGCATTGTAGAAGTAGTAGGTCGAATTCGATGAAATAACCTTGAGTATCCAATAATTAGAAACCAACGGAACTGAAGCTTCGAACATGAATGATTTGCCATCTCTTATTCAGAGTAAATTTCAGGAAACTCTACCTCACTTCTAGAGGACCATTTTCTCTCCTCTTTTCAGCATTCAAATAATAAGGTACTCGTACCTACCTTCTAAATGGTATTCAATTAAGGTTGCAGGCTCGAAAGCTGAAAATCAGGGTTAGAAAGTCAATTTTCAATCAAAAAATAATCAGTGGGGTCAATAATTCATTATTTTTAGCATTCTTGAAACACTGACCTTGATAAATTGATGGTAAAAATAAAAAACAAGAATACTAGAGATCACTTTAATAATCAGGATATCCATTGATACGAACATCAACAAACGCAATGTCAACAATGTGAACGGGAACTAGTTGCCAACTTTGTTTGAACAATGTTACGAAATGACAGATATTATGTTTATCCATCAAATACAGGGTGGCCCTGTTGAGAATACCTGCGATTATATTCTGTCATATGCTTAATGGAACACACTCAATTTCATAAAGATATAAATTTCGCTCGTTTTGAAGTTGATCTAGATTTTTTTGATAACACAGTTGCCCATATGTGATGTTTTATTATGAAACTTAGATTGGGACACCTTGAACCAAGTTTTGGTTTATCTGTTATACATATTCAAGGTCACTAATAATATTTCGTTATGCAATTCGGGTAATATTGTTGTTACTTGTTACAACATTAGTTTTACTACCTTGGAAATGTCACATTGCCTAATGAAGAATAAACGTTCTAGTACATTGATATAAGTTAAATAGCTTTCTCTCTACTTATAGGCTGTAGATATTTTCCAACAGTTGTCAATTAAATAAATACAAAATATGCTTTGAAGATATCCTTGATGAGATGCAAATTCAAGAATTAATATCAATTGTCCTAGAATAAGTCAAAATTATTATGAAAAAAATAATAAAAGTCTCATTGTTCGTTGACTCAAATGTTATGGCCAATTATAAAAGTTACCTATGCATTCACCAACTAAATATGAATTGGTAGTTCTGAATCTCAAACTGTTCATACCAAATCCGATGATAACAAGTTCTATTTGCAATTCTGAATTTCTTCAAGTAACCTATAAATCTTAGGTCAATAGTCTTCTCTTCCTGTTTGGAGTCGTATGCCCTATAGTTCCTAATGAATATAATTGACTAAAGCATACTATTTCCTACCGGAATCGCTTTTAACATGACACCGAGCATGCTCATTTTCGAAGATAACGGTGTGTAACAACATGATATGCCTAGGTATATCGTTTCTTGCATCTAGTTTTCATAATTGATACACCACAGTACTCCTCACCAACCGTGAAGCTGTCCCCCTTGTGTTGCTGCTTCGCCATAGGTTTTATCTGAATCTTCGTATTCCTCCTTTTCTTGCGATTTAAAGTTTCAATGCTGAAATTAATGTTAGTAAAAGATTTTACAAAAGTGTCAATCACTGCGTCAAAATGGGACGCTGTCAAATTTCAGGGATGTGTGTAATTTGCATTTTTCTATGGGCATTCATCTATGGAGTCTTCAAAATTATCGAATTCTGTGACAACAGAGTGATCTTTTTCATAGAACTTATGTTCTATGTTCTGTTTCCAACGATTTTCGAACGGTTTTTCACTTTTTCTCCAATTACCTCGCCATGATTCGATTACATCGGTCGTTTCGAAGTAATATTTATGGTCCGAAATAAATTATGGTCTTGCACGTGGAGCTTACATTCGACTTGCTTCAAGGATGAACATGGAAGCGTCAGCTATCGGCGTGATGGCCTTTACATAATTAGATTTGTGGAAGGTACACGGTGAATTCTTCGGGGAATCCTGCAGATGGGAAAGCCGACGTTGTAAAATACGGAAGTTCCGCAGTGCGCCCTCTTGGTCCCAGCGGAAATTCCGCATCATGAGGAGTGATTGAGAATTATGGGGAACTAGGACTCGTGCATTAACCTTTGAACGAACAAGGAAAACTGTATTCTACCCGTGGGACAACTTCATGAGCGAAATTTGATGAATTGAAATTAAACGGGAGGCGTGAAATGCACTCAGGACTAATTCCGCAGAACATGAATATACACAGCCGTTTTTATATCAATAAGTCATGATAAAATATGCGGCAACGCCGTATTTTCGACGCAGAGTGGGCGACAAAACAGAGAATGACATATCGATGATATCTGTGCTCGTCACAATCACCGAGTACAATTTCTATGTTCGCGGTGCCTTTTTGAAACGAGCATAGAGTAACATAGAACTCGCATCCGTCAGAAACTTCAGATCATTGTAGTGTCATTTGATGTTTTCTTCTTTCGTGTCTTCGTTTCTCTGTTCTTTTCCGTCCGTATAGTGGATGCCTGGAAATAGAAACTCAAGTTTCCGATGCCGAAACCCTGACAACGATGGGAATGATATTGCGCTGTTTGAGAAACGGTAAAGTTACGATGATGGAAGAGTATGATTAATTGTAATGTCGTATTCCAGTTGCGTGATTCGCGATACTGATGTAACCCTCCATCGGGTCGTCTTCCACTCGCGTTCTCGTCGAGTCGCTCTTGACCCCCTTTTTCTGTGGGATTTCGCCTCGAAGGAACCGGCAATCTCGCTGCTTCTGCATCGCGTTCACGAAAGTTTTACCTTCCTCGTCTAGCTGGTCGTTCCGATTAGCGGCGACTAAAAATTTCTGCAGTGAAAGTGGAAGATAATTATGCACTTATTTCTATGCTTTTAATCGTTATGACATTATAATCATTGTTACCACTGTTGCTGGCCAGAAGTACCAACTATACAGGTTGGTCCACTTCGAATGTACTATCCCGACTGAAAACTTTTTTTATTAAGAAAATGTTCTATCGACATATACTTCATTTTCTTTTTTAATGTATCCCGGTTGGCCATGATTTAGGTTTATCAAGTTTTTTTTGCTTGAAACTGGTTGGTACCCGTTAAATGTCAAATAATTCTGGGGAATGTTGCCAATGCTAATTTCTATTCATTCTTTTTTACTTTTTAAATGGAGTTAGTTCTTTGTTGAGATTTAACTGTGGCACATGTTTCGTAGTATTACTACATTTTTATACTGGGGTATTTCAAGTAGTGCAAAATGTAATTTAAATGTCTTCTGTAGGCTTTTTTCTTGAGAATTTTGAAAAGTGGGGAATTCCATAGGTCCGTCTTTTCATTTAAAAGTTTTTCTGTCGGGTTATTCGAGTAGTTTTATTCTTTTTTCGAATGAACTACCACAAAGTAACGGATTATTTTGTCAATTATTTTCCAGTAAAATTTCAACACTCGAAATTTGATTCCCGTACAAGAAATTAGCATAACTGAATTTTCCCACCATGTTTATACAGGGTGTTTGGAGGGTGAGTAGCCATGGGTAAATGGTGGATAGGTGATGCTCTTGGCTACTTGTTGCGCATAAGAAAATAACATTTTGCCCGAAGTTCAAAGTGTTACAATTTTTTTGGCATTTTTCTAGAAATTTCCCATTTTTCTCATTAAAATCTTGAATTTTTTTAAATTTAATGCTCGAGGTGCCTATAAAATGAGCACGCTATTTTTAGCTGTGTTAGAATGAGAAAAAAGATTTTACCTGCTCAATGGAATAGTTTTGTCGTCACCCTTTCAAGGCATCCTTGAAGACAAAACCGTTTTTTGTTGAGTTATCTGATTATTAATGGTACATGTTACATACCATTGCAAAGAGTATTAACTAGAGAAGCTTTTAAAACCATTTTAAAACCCCTCACTATGTAAATTTTTTTTATTTCACGTAAAGTGGACATAACATTTTTTTTTCATTTTGATGTTTCATACGACGCTGTCAGGTTTTTTGAAGACGTTTGTATGAAACTATGATTCAATCTGAATAAGACAAGACTAGACTAAAACTATAAATCATTTTATAGGCACCCCGAGCATTAAATTTAAAAAAATTCAAGATTTTAATGAGAAAAATGGGAAAACTCTGGAAAAATGGCAAAAAAATTATAACACTTTGAACTTTGGGCAAAATGTTATTTTATTAGGCGCAATAAGTAGCCAAGAGGCAAGAGCACCTATCCACCATTTACCTATGGCTACTCACGCTCCAAACACCGTGTATAAGTGACATATTTCCAGTATTAACAGAAAAAAGTTTCTTCAACATTCGCCAGGTCTCTCGAATTATTGAATTCACATAATATTTTCTCAAATTCATTATTTTCCAAAATTGAATAAACATTTCGATAAATACGTAATTACTACGACCTCTATGTAGAAAGGACAACGTTGCTTATTCATCTGACAGGAAAATGACTTTAACCTAAAATTTCAAACTATACAGGGTGAAATGTGTCAGAATTTCATGGCCAATCGGGATGCATTATAAAAGTGAATGGAGCATAGAACAAGCGTTTTTATGAACTGTTGAACTACAAAATACAAACAATTTTTGGTTTTGTCTCTACGTTTCTTGAGGAAATACACCTACAGTCTCAATCTTGGAGGATATATCGAAATAGGAACTATCAATATTCTGCTTTGTAGATACCCTTGATACATTCTCCCACCTCTGAAGTCAATGATAATGGAGCCATTTTTATCTGTCACTTGCGCAACGAGTCCTGTATGACATTTAGATGCAGGTAAATAAATGATAATAGTGCAATGGCTTCTGAGATACTTCACGATTTCATATTTCCTAACGATATTTCCAAAGACCTACTCTTGAGATGGTATCTGTTAATACATTTCATATCAGTATACCTTATCCTCATGACTTTTTTCTTTACGCATTCCGCAAATACTTTACGATGAAACAAATTGGAATTTGGGATCTTTCATTGCTCACAATCATGAAGCTTCATTATGTTTTATTACTTCGTTATGTATTTTGTATATTTTTCAAGCTTTGGCTTATTTTATACAGTGAGGATAGAATAGTTTTATGTCATCTCATCATTCGAGCATATATCATTGTTGTTCATTCATTCCGATTATTGATTCGCGAGAATAATCAGATAACAGAGTAAATAATATTTATCGCTGTATTGTATTTTGTAGATCTGTTTTCTGCTCAAGAATGATGAGGTTTCGTCTTTTTGGACAGTCGATTTTAACCTTGATCGATATTTGAAACGTATTTAAGTACTGGAGCTACTATTAATTTGAAAATAATATTTTCGTGACATCCTCAATAGATCGTAAGACGAAGTTGATGAACGTTATCAATTAGTACCCAAAAATCAACTCAGCCATCAGTTTTACTGTTCTTTATCAGCTCCATTTTGTGAGGGTCATCCTCAAAAATACGTAAATAATGATAATGTTGCATTGAGTACAGATGTTCGCACTGATTAACTCACAACAAATCAATCAGTAAAAGAATAGCAAAAGTGTACATTATTTCGACCAAATTTCTATTTTTTACCACAAAATGAGATAATTTTGGACTAGATGGACTTGGAAATTTTCTAATTTTGTAGTTTCACCACTATATTCTCTTTTTTCTCCTAATGAAGCCCATTCTCCTTAGGTTATGTCCTCGGTCGGTAATTTGAATGACATGAATATTTTGGCTAGTTATGAAAGGTGCCATGTTGTAGTTGGACCCCCTGCATCAGCCATTTAATTTTATACCACTATAATGGCGAAAATTACTGAATTCTGAAATGTACGACTTTGTTCAGGATTAAAATGAAATACAAAATTAACAATCAACTCGAAATTTCTTCAGAATATTCCCAACTACACTGCGCAAAAAAATTAACGCACATTATGGAAATCTCAAATTTATTCTACAACTGAAGGTGTTCTCAATGATAATTATTTTTATCAGAATTATGCATGCATATGTTATCCACTTTCAACGTTTTTCTTCAATACAGATGTTTTTTCCCAGCAGGAATAGAAAAAGATGATATTATCAGATTTTGAATGTATTGGCTCCATTCTAAAATCAGTTGTTCTCGATCAATTCTAATGATCAATAGTTTTTCTTTCGT
Organism: Adalia decempunctata; assembly: GCA_951802165.1. Taxonomy (NCBI): domain Eukaryota; kingdom Metazoa; phylum Arthropoda; class Insecta; order Coleoptera; family Coccinellidae; genus Adalia; species Adalia decempunctata. The sequence goes on along the minus strand of OX637695.1, from coordinate 426,021 downwards.
TTGATTTTCTACACTCGATCGCTATGGAACGCGAATCACGCAATTTGACCCAAGAGGAATGTGCCCAAGCGGTAGTTTTGCGAGAAGAAGGGTGGACGTACACAAGAATTGCAGAAAGGTTTGGAGTTTCCCATACAAGTGTGTCCAGAATGTTGCAGCGATTCAGGTAGACAGGTATGAATGTCCGAAGACCAGGACAGGGTAGACCACGGGTAACAACTGCCATTCAAGAACGTTACTTGAGAGTTTCTTCGTTGAGACAACGGTTTGCAACCGCTCGCCTTCTTCAAAATCAGCTTGAGCAAACTCATGAGGTGCAAATTAGCACTCAGACAATAAGAAATCGCCTCAGAGAATATGATTTAAGGCCTCGTGTCGCAGCAAGAGGCCCAGCTCTTACCCCAGCCCATCGAAGGGCGCGTTTGGACTTTGCGAGAGAGCATATCCATTGGGAAGAGGCCGATTGGGAAAGAGTTCTCTTCACAGATGAGTCTAGATTCTGCCTCTACCATTGTGATCGACGTTCCCTTGTATACAGACGTCCACATGAAGATATGCTCAGTGCAATTTCCTGAATACTACTGGTTTCGGAGGAGGATCGATTATGGTATGCGGTGGAATTTGACTGCTCGCACAGACCTAGTGGTCGTTGATAATGGGGCTATGAATGTTGATAAGTATATAAGGAACATTCTTGAAGAGCATGTAGTGCCATTTGCCCCATACATTGGTGAAAATTTCATTTTTATGGACGATAATGCCAGACCCCATCGTGCGCGCATCGTTCAGGAGTACCTTGAAGAGGTTGAAGTCTCTCGAATGGAATGACCAGCAAGAAGTCCAGATCTCAATCCGATTGAGCAGGTTTGGGACAACCTCAATAGAAGGCTGAGAAGTTCAGAAAATCATCCAGCTACTCTTAATGACTTAGGAATCCAACTCGGAGAAATCTGGGAAGGATTAGATCAGAACATTTTAAGATCACTCATTTTGAGTATGAACCGTCGTTGCCGAGCTGTAATTAACGCAAGGGTTGGAAATACCAAGTATTAAATCACAGCATTTCAGTATTTTGAAAATTGTTAATTTCTCTCCTTTCACATAAGATTCGGTGAAATCCTGAATTTTTCTTCCATTCAATGTGTCTTGTTTCGTTCAAAACCTTCCCGAGAGAACATAAAAAATAAGTTATAAAGTCAATGTAGAGTTAACTTTCATTAACATTGAGATTTTCAGAATGTGCGTCAATTGTTTTGCCCAGTGTATTTCACATTTTATATTTTTCATAATTACTCTTGAACTTTTTTTGGATTATCCCGAATGTTGTCGAAAACATTTTCTAAGGTATTTTTCTGTTTCAGTCAACCTCAGCGGTACTGGCAAAGTGGACATGTCCAATTTCGACATGCTCAAAGTGCTTGGGACTGGTGGTAAGTACCTGCATTATTTTACTCAATTTACTCAGTTTCCTGTATAAAAATGACTCAAAGTTATACCCATACTTGGTCATTTCTCGAATACATCATGCTCTGAATGTAGGTAGTTATATTCTTCGAATTTCGGAAGTGCAGATACCGTGACCTTGGCTACCTATTACAGGTATTTATGGTGCTACGGAACATACATTCCGGTTCCTAGGTACCTGGGTCGTTGTCTATTTTCTTCCCTCTCTAGGTAGCTTCGAATCGGTGCGAAATCTAGTTGAAGATTTTAGCTACTTACTTGTGTAAACATTTTTTGTATCGAGACTTATCAGTTTATTGAAATGCGTACATTAATTAATGTCGCTACACTTTTGCAAGTTGGAGATACTAACATCAAGGTTTTTTACATAATCGCTTCAATTTTTTTGCGGATTCATCGCCTTGAAAATTACATCGACGACTGGTGTTTGGTATGGTCAAGGCTCTCCATTATGCGAAAAGATAATCATTACTATTAATTTTACTTTTCACCTTGCGCATCAAGAACGAACGACGACTTCGAATGGTAATTTGAAGTATCCCGATTCAAATATATGACAATAGCTTAGTCAAAATCTGATTTTGAAGACTTTTTCTCACGCGGAAACTGATGGGAGTCATTGAATAAATAAACATTAAAATCTTTGTTCAAATTGCGATAAATTCGAGTCCTGATAAAATCATCAATCTTAACGATTAAAATCGGAAACGATACCTGATATTTATCTACCTAATGATTTCATTCAAAAAAGGTGCCCTTTGAAATATTGGTCAGTATGACAAAAACGATAAATCCACAACAAAACTCGATAAAATCGTGATCTAGATATGACTGAATTGATTCTTGAATGTTGCTATTTAAGTCTTGAAATATGGCAACTCTGACGTGATATGTCAAATCTGACACTGTCTTAATTCGCCTATAACTCTATGAAATTTGTAAAAATGGCGATTGTGCACATTTTCTATGGGAGAATGAGTTATAACCATTTCCAAAACATTCGGAGTGAGACCCTTACTAAATCGTCTAGACCAATTAAGGACTGAACGAGAATAAATTCGCTATCACAAAAACGCCTATATCTCTTGAACCAATTGAGACAAAATCAAAATTTGATGAACGTCAGAAACATGTGGATTTACTTCATAGATATTCCAATTCTCTGTTGCAAAATGTCAAGCGAAGTGAAAACACGAGAATTTATAGTGAAACTTTTCCAAAATAATCAATAATGGAGCTTCAAAAGAATCGCAAAAGAGGCTCGCGTTCGTCCGGAAACGGTATTAAGAGTTGTTAAGCGCTTCAACGAAGATCTTACAATTAACCGCAAGGAAGGAACCGGGAGAAAAAAGGGGTTTCATAGCCCAAAAAAAGTGAAGAAAGCCATCAGCCTTTTTCAGAAGAATCCTAACCTTTCAGGACGGAAAGTGGCCCAAATAGTGGGTTGTTCGCAGTCAACCGTTCAGAAAATCAAGTCGAGTTGTGGGCTTAGAAGTGCAGAAAGTGCCAGACAGGAACGCTGTGAAGAATCAAGAAGCGAAATCAAGAGCAAAGAAATTAAAAAAAGATTTCTTGAAAAAATTTTCCTGTTGCGTGATGGACGACGAAACCTATGTCTTGGCTGATTTCTCGCAACTTCCTGGTCAGGAATTTTATAGTGCAGATTCTCGTGGAAATGTTGACGAACAATTTCGCGTGAAGAGACAAGCAAAGTTTCCTAAGAAATTCCTGGTTTGGCAAGCAATTTGCACTTTTGGGAAAATGAGCAAATTTTTCGTTGGCCAAGGCTCTGTTGACTCGAAGATGTACATCGAGGAATGCTTGAAGAAGCGACTTTTACCATTTTTACGTGAACACGATGTGTCAACAATCTTTTGGCCAGATTTAGCTTCATGCCACCACAGCAAGGCCACCAAGGAATGGTACAAAGCTAATTAGGTGGTTTTTGTCCCCAAAGAGGCCAAGCCACCAAATTGCCAAGAACTCAGGTCAATCGAAAGATATGGGGCCCATGTGAAAAGAGAATAGAAGAAGACTAGGAAATCAACGAAAACATTAGCGGAATTCAAGCAAAAGTGGAAGACAGCATCCCAGAAAGTGACTGAGAACACTATAAGAAGCATGATGGGAAGAATTCCAGAAAAAATCCATGAATTTTGTAAAAAATAGTTTTTTTTTTATTGTAGACACAGTTTTTATAAGATTTAGAAGATGATTCGAAAATGGGTCCAGTGGTTCAAAAGATATAAGCGTTTTTGTGATAGCGAATTTATTCTCGTTCAGTCCAATAACGCAATATCGATAAAAATCTGTGCTCTCCATCACGTATTCATAGAATTCGAGAAATTCCGCGTATTCGCATTCCCTTTTCGCGACGTGTGCCAAACGTCACGTCGTCAGAATCCGGCGATCGATAGGGCTAGACACATTCTTCAGTTTTTTTGGGGGTCCTCTTACGACACCGACCTTGGAGGTCATCGTGCGTTAGTTGCGTTCCCTTCGGGCAGATCGGGCAAGGACCCGCAATTCCGAAGTGTTTATGCTCGCAATATTGTTTTGATGGGGTCCCCTAGACCCGAGGCTTTCGGGAGTTCGTTCACTTTTGCCGCCCAAGAGCAGCTCTCGTTCGCACCCGCCCGCCAAGAGTTGCCGACCTCACTGCTCGTCGTTTCGACTTTCTAGGTACCAATATTAGGGAAAATGTTGACTTTACAGCTTTACGGGCGCATTCTTCGACATCTGTTTATGGTTTGGTCTTTGACTGCTTGAAGGTCGTTTCGCACTAAATCAATACCGGCAAATGGAGTCACGTGCCATAAGTTGACGTCTGTCCCTTTTTTGTTGTTGTTGGTTGACCACTTGCCACTATCAAACCTTGAAACAGTATTTTGATGACGCTCATAAATTCTAGCTTGGAATTGCCTTATGGGAAATGGCGTTCCGTCAAATGTTCTAAAATTTTGGTATAATGTAGTACTCGACCTACAGATCAAAAGTGTCCATGGCCCCAACTCAATCCTATGACTAGTTATTGTGATACAGGGCGTTGAAGTTGAGAATTACCCACTTTTACTACGCTCGTATCTCGAAACAGAATCGAATGAACTTCAATATTTCTCAAGAAACAGTTCATTCCATCCCAAGGGAGCAACCATATAGAGGAATATGAGCGAAGATCGTTACGAATACAGGGTGATCCATAATTGAATGCATGCCCGATTTTGAAAGTATAAAATATGTCAGTTTCAGAGCGAGAACGTTCGTGAAATGAACTATTTCACTAGATATGTTGTTGTTACATCGAAAAAACCTGAAAAACCCAGAATTCATACTGGGTGATCCATTATTATAGAAACTATTCATAATGAAGGTTAAGTGGACACCCTGTATTTTGGGTTGATTTAAAATGTTTGTTTGATTTTTTTCAGAACATATCACCATGGACTTCAAAGAGTACAGGCTGATTCAGTCATGAAATAAACTGTGAACCTCACGAAAATACACAAAAACCACCTTTATTATCATCACCCTTTATTTCAAAATTAACTCCGTTGAGGTAGGAGTTTTCTTTCACCACTGTACTTGATATAGAATAGAATAGAATAGAATACTTTATTTAGACTATACAATAACCAAGTCAAAAACATACAACAAATATCTTAGCTTCCTACAGTAGAATAAAAATCTTCAAAACTGTAGGGAGGATTTTGAATTAGGTGACTTCTTAGGGTTTTTTTCATTGCTTTCTGGTTTAGGCCTTTCCAGTTTCTTGGTAATTTGTTGTAGAGTGTGGCTCCGAGAGTTCTTCTTGAGTTGACCTGCAGCCTTGTTTTTGGGATATTTAGATTGTCATTGGTCCTAAGGTTATATGGTTGACTTTCTGATCTTGTGATGAACTGCTCTGGGTGGTTTACTGCCTCAAGTATCATTTTGATTATTACTTCGGCTGTTATGGTGAGTATTTGGTTCTTTGTAAACAGAGGTTTGCAGTGGGTTCTAGAATTAACACCTTCCAGGGCTCTGACAGCTGCCTTCTGCGCAAGTAGCACTTCCTGACTGTGAGCAGAGGTTCCCCATATCTCCAGACCATACAGCATCCTTGAGTGAAATAGTGCATGATAAGCCTGCAGAGCCGCTTTTTGAGTGATGATTTGTCGAATTCTACGTATTGCATATATGGCACTGGAGAGTCTACCTCTCAGGTTGAGAGAGTGCTCACCCCATAGTAGTTTGCTATCTATGTGGATACCCAGAAACTTAGCTGAAGCAGACGGCATTCTCCTGGAGGCAGTGAAAAGGACTGTTTGGGCTTTATCTTTGTTTACAAATAATTTATTGGCGTTGAACCAACCAATTGCGAGTTCCTCAGCTTCACTTGTCTTCACCCTTAAGGTTTCTAAATTTGCGTCTTTAATCGCTATTGTTGTGTCATCAGCATACATAATTGTGTGGCACTGCATATTCTTAGGCAGGTCGTTCATATATAGTATGAACAAGAGGGGGCCGAGTATTGAGCCCTGGGGGACACCCTGCCTGACATCCAGAATAGAACTTGTTTGGCCATTTTGAAATACCATCTGCTTTCTGCCAGTTAAATAGGAATGAAACAGATCCAGTGCGACACCTCGCACTCCGTAGTGTTCGAGTTTTTCCAAACATATGCTGTGGTGCATACAGTCGAATGCTTTTGATAAGTCTAAGAATTTAGCAGATGTTGTTAAATGTTCTTCAAATCCGTCTAAGATGAAGTTGCATAGTGACCTAATACCGTGGATAGTTGATTTGTTTTTCCTGAAACCGTATTGATGTTCGGATATGTAATTATTTTTGGTCATAAATGATTCGAGTTGGTCAACCATCACCATCTCGAGTAATTTCGAGAATATTGGCAGAGCTGCTATAGGCCTGTAGTTGTCAGGATCCTCTTCATTACCTTTCTTGAATATGGGGCATATCTTAGCAATCTTCATTCTTTCTGGGAATATTCTTTGTTCAAGACATGTGTTGACCAAATGAGTCAGTGGGTGTGTAATTTCATAGGCCAGCTTTTTCACTACTTGAGCGTTGATGCCATAGATGTCCATTGTTGTTTTATTTTTGAGTCTATTGATGTAGGTCAACATTTCATATTCATTAATTGCCCTCAAGTACATAGAGCATGATGTTTTGATTGGAATTTGCTTCAAGTAGTCAGAGGGGTTTACTGTAGAGGTGCCAACTTTCTCAGTTATGTTAGGACCAACATTTGCAAAAAAAATATTGAAATTCTCAGCGCTGATGTGGTTTTCTGGGTTTTTTTTGCTGGATCTTCCTGTTTCGGTGTTAATTATTTGCCATGTTATCTTTTGTTTATTATCGGCATTGTAAATTCGATGCTCATTGTTGTATTTTCTATGTTTGAGTGCAGTTTCAAGGTACAGCTTCTTGTATTCACAGAATTTTCTGTATGTATTATCGTTTCGATTTAATTCATATACTTCTCGAATTAGATCTAGCGTTTCCTTCATATGGTCCAATTCTTGTGACGGCTTGTTTCTTCTTTGAGTGTTATTACATACCATGGGGAGATGCTTGTCGAGGTAAAGACAGAAGGTGCTCAAGAACACGTTGAATTTTTCATTAGCATCTTTCACACCGTATACTAGACTCCAGTTCTCATCTTTCAAGTCTTCTTTTAAGTTTTCTAATCTTTGTGGTGTGATCATTCTTTTTTTTTAAAATAGTGGTTTTTTTATTCTGATATTTCACTTCTATTATCTGAGCCATTTGATGATCGGATATGTTGGCTTTGTAAGTTTTTGACTGGGAGTTTATGATGTTGGTAAAAATGTTATCTACGCAGGTTCTCGTGCCATTGTAATGTTCTCGAGTGTAGGTAAATATTGTTTTAAGAAGTCCAAAACTTTTTAGGATGTTTTCAACATCTGATGATTGTTTATCATGAGTGATGAAATTTGTATTGAAATCTCCCACTAGTATTACATCTATATTTGTGTCAAATTTGAGGTAGATAAATTCCATCAGTTCAGTCCAGAACTGTGAAAAATCATCGGGTAACTTAGGGGTATAATATGTTATAATTATGGTATTCTGAAGTTTTAAGTAAATTGCACATAACTCATGCATCATCTCCCTGGACATCCCCAGAATCTCTTTGATTTCAACATATTCCATGTTTTTGTTTATGTAAATGCAGACACCTCCATGTTGATGACATGTTCTTGTAAAGCAGGTGGCTTTAACTTTATTGGTCAGATGATACAGATCTGCGTTAAATGTGTTCAACCAGTGTTCACTTAGACAAACGATATCAATTCCCTGGGAATCTATTACATTGTTAAGAGCCTCTGATTTATTGGAGAGACCCTGTATATTCAGATGCATTATTTTGATTGAAATACAATTTTTGGAGTCTGTATGATCTTTGAGAGTATCTTTGGGTTTGTCAGGTATTATGTAGATTGGTTGTTCAGATTTGTTGTTTTGTCTAAAAAATGCTGGCCAATTCTGAAGTTGAAACGAGAGAATGCGACACCAATTGGCCAAAATTTGCTGTCATAGATTTTTTCCTTGTATTGACATTCGACTCCCAATAAGAAACATTTATTGTCTTTTGATGGTTTTCTTGTTTGGAGCTCTTTAACAGATATCGTTGATATATCAGCTCCGAGTTTATCTCCTGTGTACTTTTGAATTGTTTTGGCTTCAGCTGTATCCCTGATTCTAGAAAGAAAGAGCCAAATTTTCTTCTCCTCGGGACTTTTTTGAGATTTGCTCCGGAAGCCGTCATAGAGGTCGTCGTTCACAGCGCCTTCCCCTAAATTCAATTTTCGCTTATTTCTTCTGGACTTCACCAGAGTAAAGTCGCCGTTTTTGTTTGGGACTTCATCCTCCTTGTTGATGTCCGATTGCAGATTTATCAGATTTTCCATTTGTTTTCGTTGCATTTCGGTATGAATTGCAGCCGATAACATTTGTTTGGTGACCATTTGATTATTAGTGTTTGTGACGGGATTGAGGTTAGGATTGTTGTTGGACTTGGCACTATTGGTGGTCTTCTCCTTCTGACGTATTTTAACCGGTAGCTTATTTGAACCGGTAGTTGATTTGCTCGTTGACAATGACGTTTCTGGTTTTGAGTTATTTGACATTGACATTGATGCTGCGTATGATTGGATTGATTGATCAGTGTTATGATTTGGAGCTTGATAAGATTCCTGTTTTGATCTGCCAGATAACGCCTCGTTTTGCTGTTTTTTGTCAACTTTTGCTTCAAGGACTTTGACCTTTTCCTTCAGCAAGTTGTTATTTTCAATTAAAATATGATTTTTTTCAATCAAAATATGATTTTTCTCTTGGACTTCTCTGAGCATTTCTTTCAGGTATTTAACTTCAACGCCCAACATTCCAATATCTCCGTCAGCAGCAACACCGTCGCAACATGTCAACGTTTCACCCACCAATTTCACATTTTTCATGCGTTTTGCACAACTCACGTGATAAAATGCAAAACAATTCTTGCATACATGGTATCTGCATGGTTTATTGCAGCATTTAAAGGTTTTCGCGTTCGCGTTTTCACTGTTTTCACTTATAGTAGACACCTCGCTATCGGACTCGTGTTCGTCGTCTCGCACCATCTTGGACAACATGAATACGGCTGAGAGTTTTTATCCACTTCCTATGACCAATTTTTTTTATGCTGGAATGAGAATAGAATAACATAAATAAATAATTTTCATATTACATAAAAATCTGGTCATAGGAAGAGCATGAAAACTCTCAGCCGTATTGATATTTTTATATCAAGTACAGTTGTGAAAGAAAATTCCCACCTCAACGGAGTTATTCTTGAAGTAGAGGGTGATGAAAAAAATGTGGTTTTTGGGTATTTTCGTGAGGTCACAGTTCATTTCATGACTAAATCACCCTGTATTCTTTGAAGTCCATGGTGATATGTTCTGAAAAAAATCAAACAAACATCTTAAATCAACCCAAAAATACAGGGTGTCCACTTAACCTTCATTGTGAATAGTTTCTATAATAATTTTGATTTTGATTTGATTGATAATGGATCACCCAGTATGAATTCTGGGTAGTTTAGGTTTTTTCGATGTAACAACAACATATCTAGTGAAATAGTTCATTTTGCGAACGTTCTCGCTCTGGAACTGACATATTTTATACTTTCAAAATCGGGCATGCATTCAGTTATGGATAACCCTGTATTCGTAACGATTTTCGGTCATATTCCTCCATATGGTTGCTCCCTGGGGATGGAATGAAATGTTTCTTGAGAAAAATTGAAGTGGGTAATTCTCAAATTCAACGCCCTGTATTTCAAAAACTAGTCATAGGATTGAGTTGGGGCCATGGACACTTTTGATCAGTAGGTCGAGTACTACATTATACCAAAATATATGAACATTTGACGGAACGCCATTTCTCATAGGAAGAGTGCGGGGTCCTTTGTTTATCCTCCCTGGACCAATAGGGCATATTGTGCCTGTTTGAATACCGCAAATTTTCTATGATTCATATTGATAATTTCGATCTTATTCTATTAGCAATTAACAATTATTTTGAATGAATTTTACGAATTAACTGTTGGAGCTCAAATCGATTTTATTTTATTATTATTTTTTATTTTCCTCTCTATTTTCTTCATTATATTTCTTATTACATACATGGTTTCGTGAAACCAACATTATTTTTCGAATTGAAAACTAAACTCTGACTTCACTTTCTTGTTGAGGATATCTTTCGAAATAGACCTTGCTACCCAACAAAATTTTCGTCCAGATTCATACATTGTAAGTTGAATAAAGGCTTGTGAAGCTCATGGGGAATCCTTCTTTTTTAGGATATCTCCTGTCGACCAAAACATAGATGCTCACCGGTCATTGTCAGATTGTTTTATGGGCCGTTCGCCGAAGGCCACTTCTAGAAGTTCATTCACTTGTATCGGCGAAGAGTTGTTGCCCCATTCATGGTGGTGTTCACTCTTATGTTTCTTCTTCGAGTAATCGATGATATTCTCGATGTTTTCTTGCCGTTGCAGTCAAACAATATTTCCAAATACTGTTTTGAATTGTTGCAGTAATCGGTTGCTAAACTTTTCCCCCTTATTATGAATATCGATGTTTGAAATGGGAATTTCCCTCGAAAAAAAGGGATACACTGTTGGAATCCAGCGAATATTCGTTCAAGTTGTTATCGTTCATGGGGGTCATCGACACTTCCAATTGCCCGGGCCGTAACATTTTCGTTAATTGTCAAATAGAGGTACATTCCAAGCGTGTATTAAAAGCCTTATCGTCCACGCTTTTGAACGATATCACGATAATCACGTAGGCACAAGCTTCTGTCAACTTCCTCACCATACCAAAACTATTTTAGAAGGCCCAGAACTTCAGTTTGTCACGTTACGAAAATGTGGTACTCTGGAGACTTTTCTGAAATATAACCACCAAGAATTAAAACGTAAATTTATTCGACTCTAGAGGGAGTTTTCAACGGAATAATTTCCGCATAAAATGGTGATTTATTTCTCGTTTCGGACGTCCAATAACAGTAGAAAACGGATTTTCGGTCGATTCGTTATAAATTTCAATAAGAATCAAGGTGAAAGTCCGGTGCTTCAAGAATTACACCACGTATGATAATTGAAATCCTCATTAACGTTCATTCCTTTTGCCTTCGATGAATTATTTATGTTGATATCGGTGGAAATTGAGTGTTTCTCCAGCTTGGTCTTGATCGAACGTCCATTCTTTTTCCATTGCGTATGAATATTTCATGGAGAATTTCAAGAAGTTATGAGAGTCGTGATGTTTTACCTCAGAGGAAATCTCAGAAAATATCGTATGAATCTTGATGATTGAATATTTTCCTATATTTCATGCGAAAACATGTACGGGGATATATTGAAAAATTCTTAGCCTACTATAGAACCAAACAAAATTTCAATGTCCGAATATTTTATTACTCAACATATTCTCCTCTCAATTGAATACATTTATTACAGCGAACCTGCAACATCTCTAGACTTTTCAAAAAAAAATGTTCCTTCTTGCTCTGCAAACCAGTCTTCCACAGCTTTTATTACCTCCTCGTTGTAAGAAAACTTACGACCTTTTAACTTTTTTTTCAGTTGAGGAAAGAGATGATAGTCGGACGGAGCCAAATCTGGTGAATAAGGGAGGTGTTCTAGTAATTCTAACCCTAAATCACGAATTTTTTGCATGGCAACATGAGATTTGTGTACTAGGGCGTTGTCCTGTAAAAACAAAATACCTTCGGATAGCTTTCCGCGTCTTTTCTCTTCAATTTTTCCCGTAGACTGGTCAGTAATGGAATAGTAATATCCAGTTAATGTTCTACCCTTATCCAAAAAATCAATCATGATTATTCCATGGCAATCCCAAAAAACTGAAGCAAGAACTTTTCCAGCAGATTTTCGGACACGAAACTTCTTAGGTCTTGAAGAACCAGAGTGTCGCCATTCCATCGATTGTTACTTTGTTTCTGGATCGTAGAAATGTACCCAAATCTCATCCATAGTAACAATTCGGTTTGAGAAGTCTACATCGTTTTCAAATCGAGCACAGATCGAACGCGATGCTTCTACCTTTGCACGCTTTTGGTCAACCTTCAAACATTTGGGGATCCATTTTGCAGAAATTTTTCTCATGTCCAAATGGACGTGAACTATATGATGAACGCGTTCGTATGAAATCTTCAGTGCTTCAGATATCCGTTTTAGCCCAATTCGACGGTCTGATAAAATCATGCCATGAACTGCATCGATATTTTCGGGGACTGACACAAAAACTGGCCTTCCCGATCGGTCATCATTTTCAATGGCAAATTAACCTCTTTTGAAGCTCGCAGTCCAATTTTTCACGGTCGCATACGAAGGACATTAATTACCAAGGGTATCAAGCATATCTTCGTAAATCTGCTTACCTCTTGACCCTTTTTAATACAGGTACTTGGTGATGACTCAATACTCCAATTTTTCGATTTTACAATTTCGGTGGACATCTTTTTTTTTAATTTATAGCGTAACTCTGATTCACTTTTTTGACGTCGAACTCTACACTGACACTTGTAATAAGTTATCGTTCGTTGATATGGTATCGCAATATTTCGTTTATGCATGGATCTGGTCTAGGCTAACTAGATATCAATACATCCTCGTATAAAAACCTCGTTGTTGGCACTGTTTAGATTCTATTCTAGATTTTCTGTTGAACACTCTATATTCCTTTCTATGGAAAACATAACAGTTTATCTGTTTCCATTATCATGATGATTCCTTCTCTTTCAGCGTACGGTAAAGTGTTCCTGGTGCGGAAAAAAGGAGGCGCCGATAACGGCCGTCTCTACGCCATGAAGGTGCTGAAGAAGGCGTCCATCGTCCAGAAGAAAAAGACGGCGGAGCACACCATGACGGAGCGTCAGGTGTTGGAAGCCGTCAGAGACAATCCGTTTCTCGTGACCCTCCATTACGCCTTCCAGACTGATGCCAAGTTGCATCTCATCATTGGTGAGTACACTCATATTACCACAAGATTTATGTCGTGACTGAATTTCGTTTCCAACCGAAAAAGACTCGGAATTCGGTGCTCGACCTACTCTCTGTGGTCTGCAGGTTTCGACATTCGATAAGCCAGACCCTTGAGTCGACCATGAAAGCCCAAGAAATTCACCAAGTCGTAAATTATATAATTTTTCTATTACTCAGAAGAAAGCCGCATTTTTCTGCAACAATCTCGTAAATTCTCTTCATTCAACTTCGAAAAGACTACACCCAGATCAACGTTCTTTCTCGGCATTTTCTCTTGAAGAACGTTAAGTTTTAAGGGGAGGTGCTACAGGTCCGAGCTCGCGAGCTCCCTTCAAAAATTGGACTTTTTATTTCCATGATATCTCAGTTCGTATACGGTGTAGACCAACAATTTTTTTTTTCAAATTAAAGCTTAATCATTTCTCTAGAATGGGTATTACTCGCGTTTCTTCGTATATTAGGAAAAAACCTGGTGAGCTGTAATTCCATAAAAATCTGGAGAAACGATTTTATTTCCGTGTTATTTCGATATACATGCGGAATAATTTTTTTTGTACAACTGCCATTGAAAGTGACACTTTTAATGACAGCAAACAATGTTAAAATTGATTGTTTACGTGGAAGCGTGTTAAACATTTTTTTAACATCAGTTTTTCACCACACCATTTTCTTATGATGAATGATGAAATCAGATGAAAAAAATTCAGCAATTGCAAATTTTTATTATCAATATTTAACAATCATCACTTATGAACATAAATATTAATCGTAATACTAGAACAATTACTAACATTAATGCCCTGCGACGTTAGGGAGCTTCGCAACACATTATTAGAATCCTCAGGACCATCAGTACTTGTAGAAACCGGAAGTACAATATTGGATGATGATGATCCAAAATCTGTTGAGGTTGGGAGAATTTTTTCAGCAATGACATTTCTATATGCAATGGAATGATCAACATAGCCCTCGGCTACCGTCGTAGACTTCCATCCACCATGTTTTTTTATATCCGTAATATTTGCTCCTGATTCTGCTAGCAATGAAGCGGAGGATCTTCGAAAACAGTGTCCTGTATATTGCTTTGGTTCTGGCAGTTTGAGGAATTCGGCAACAATAGATGGAATTTTCCCAAATGTATTGATACCAACTGGATTGGCAGTGCATTTATTATTCATGTATTTCCGGAAAAAACGACGATGTTTGATGACAGAAGGACGCAGTGCAAAGTACTTATAAAAATAGTCAACATATTTCCCAATAATACTGAAAGAACGACTGACTTTCGTTTTTGTGTTTGGAAGTTGTATAACCAATGATTTATTTGTTATTTCGATGTCTTTCACTGATAAATTACACAATTCTTCACGCCGACAGGCTCCAAATAATCCGAAAATAGTTGCAACCTTAACCATAAAGTATTTCTCATCTGGTGCCTCATTTATAAACTTTTCAACTTGTTCATGAGTGAGAATTTTCGATTTTCTAGGATGATATCCTTCACTTTTCCGTTTTAAATATGCTATTACTATTTACTAACATCCACACCATTTTTAATAAGGGCGCTTGACTTTATCATTGAAAATTTGCTCCACAAAGTTGATGAACTCCATATTTTTGAATTTTCTTCTAAGTATGCCAGGAAAACAGGTTCACTGAAATTCCCTTCTACATTTTTCAACGTCATTGACAATTACGGTTGATTCACACGGAAATATTCGGTGATCTGTAAAGGCACCTTCGCAGTTAACGAAAGTGACGAGCAACAAATAGACGGCAAACTATATATTAGCGATATCTTGTAAACATTGCCGCTGTTTACAAAAACAACTACAAGGCCTCCACGCGTCTCGATTCATCGAATCGGATAAGTCTCGATAACAACTTACGATTCTGTGGTATCGCGTACGTATATTATATGAAGTATAATTTCCACAAATTGCGTGACGGGAGAAAGTTAATTTTTCCGTTTTCCCGGAACTTTTACTTCGTTGATTCAATCGGATCCGTTCACGAACATCGTGGAAATGCCCCGTTCAAGTAAACAATTGATGAGTTTCGATATCTGTCATCTGCCAAAATAAATTCTCGTATTCTTGTCTGATGATGTCGCTTTTCAATTCTTGTTGCGTTCATATTTCTGTGTCTCTATTTGCGGTTCCATTTTTTAACAGTTTCAATTTGCGGGCATCTACTAGGTTGTGGCATGTAGCCCCATCCTGCTGGAACCGAATACTACAGTCGATGTCTAACTGATCAATTTCTGCAAGCATAAATTCAGTCGGTACAGTTCGCCAGAGCTCACCATTCACCGTAATAGCATTCCGAAAGAATCGAAGACTGCATCGTTTAAAGCACACCGACACTCGAGTGGATGTAACGGTGATTCAATGACAGCTTGAGGATTTTCGTAGCTCCATATATGGCAACTTTGCTCATTGACGTCAGCTTAACGCAATTCTTGAATAAAAATGTTCATATTCGGCCAATTTCAAGCTAAAATGTTTCGCAAATGGTGATGATCCGGCTCCTTTCGTTGCACAAGCTGTATTTTCGAAGATTTATCCGATTGCAGGTTTTTTCTGTAAATTTGGTCATGAAATTGAAGAATCTAGTTTTGATCATATTTTGGCTGCAGCCACGATGACATTCCTTGGAATTGTTAAGCGGAAATGAAGAAATCTTATTCGGACATCGTTAGCACCTCCACATGCACTTGCTTCACCGTTCCAGGACCGGACGGCCCACGCATATCTGTGCGGTGATTCACCGATGAAATGGGCACACACGCCTTGCTCTTCTGCTAGATCGTTTCGACACAGCTTTGCGGCCTATATCGAAAGAAATAGACGAATAATGCAACACGATTGGATTATTTCTAGTCGACGCATTCATGCACCCAGATTAAAGAGTGTAAGGGGCTTCAGAAATTCACTGGAAAGTCCTATTCACAAGTTCCGCCGTTTCAGTTGGTTGCTACCGCAGTAAGGGTTATGTGGCACTGATTGACTGATGACGGCTAACAAGCCAGAAAACGGTTTGTCATTATCCTGCTCTAATGGTGACACAGCGGTGTACTTCAGAGGTTAGATCTCTGCTAGTCCATTACCCTCATTAAATATGCTTGGTCCTATAGGGAGGTCATCTTCTATTTTGCCTATGTACAAGCTTGATTTCAATATATCTCTTCGTCCTAGAGTTGTAGGGTGTTTCTTGCAGATTTGAATTTTCGAAATGTGGCTATAACTCTTCGCCAGCAGTTTTTTTTTAACCTTGTCTACGAATGGCAATTCATCACTGTCTCTACATGACCTTTGCGCCCTTTATATGGTAAGGTCGTATCGCGTTTCTTCCGAATTAATCAAAGGTGCGAAGCGTCGTACTCCGACGGTGAGTCACGATAATAACTCGTCTAATCGCGAAGACTGAAATATAAACGCCCGGGGTGAGTCCCCCACGTTTTACTCGTAATGTACCCATGCGGGAAGGTGAGTGATTTAGATAGCAGTCGAGTGCAGCTGATGGCAGAAGCGAACGTTGTTTTTTTTTCTTCCTTCCTGGAATGCAGACACCCCTCGTCGAAACGTACAGACGACTCTCGTTGCTTTTACACCTTCGTAGAGGGATATTCAGGTTCGAAACTTGTTCGGTTTGTCGACTAGAAAGTTTATAGTTGAAAGTTTGGTGAGGAGGTTACTTTGCACTGCGACCTCAAGGTCCACTGTGGCCCCCATCAGAGCTGTTTTAGTAACTGCGCTATCTCCAGCTCGTCCTACAGCTCCAGAGCTACAATGAACTCCAGTATCTGTGAGGTTGAGTCCTCGTTCCTTCTATAATTGTCTTGTCCGAGACATTCCTTGCACAAATTTGCAGTGGCGAGGCATGCTGTAAGCAGGTGAACAGGAGTCCCTCTTCTTTTTCACAGTTTCTAACAATCTCATTCTCAGCCTATTCTTCTTAAGGCGACAATGTCTTGTGAGGAAGCGTATCTAATTCTTACTGAGGACCAAACAATTCTTGGTCCTTACAGTTCCCAAATCCCGAAGGAACTTTAAGGAATCCATTTGTGGAAGATTCCTCCAGAGCATCACTAGATTCGATATGCAGCAATTATGATTCGAGCAACCATTGGCTTAAATGCTGCTGAAGACTATCGCCGAAGCAAGCATTTAAGAGAACAGGATAACCAAATGATGTGGACGATATACAGGGTGTATTTAAAGATGGGGCTTTTCTTTTGACAGATGGTAGAATCATCATTGAAAATTTGCTCCACAAAGTTGATGAACTCCATATTTTTGATTTTTCTTTTAATTATGCCAGGAAAACAGTTTCACTGAAGTTCCCTTCTACATTTCTCAATTTACACCAAGCCAGGAAATTGGTATGTGCAATATCGTCCTGGTGAACAGATTTTTTAGGCAGGAGTTCCAGATTTGCTTTTCTTGCAGACTCTTCAATATCCACAGGAACAACCAAATCGTCACTTTTATTAATAATTGGACTCTCGACAAACATATTGAGCAGTTAAAAACCCAAGACGAAAATTGGACAGGAACGAAATTCAAATGACAGCGTCTTTTCTCATTCGTTAGTAATCATAACGTTGGCAACGTTTGCCATTCACAACAACCTTTTGATTATTTGAATATTAAAATGCATTTCGAAGTTTATTGTCATTGCAAATTCGCCCATTTCATTATCAAAATAGGGCAGTTGTACAAAAAACATTGTATGGTATTTGTGTTAAAAGTGATTTTATTTTGTTCGTGAAATTGTTCAATTCGCTCTGCTCATTTCAAAAACTTTTTCACTCACAAAATAAAACGTCACTTTTAACACTCATATTATAAATAACTATTATGTTAATGAATGTTTATTCAAATTTTAAATAATGAACTTGTTGATATGCTTTTAATTGATGGTGAATCAAAACAAAATGTCTGTTTAGCGTATAAATTGTACAGAACAAGATTTCCGCTTATGTTTGTGGATGTTCATAAACCTGGAGCAGAGAGATGCAGTCCAGAGTAGTATTAAGGTATTGATGCCTAAAAATGTTTATACTATATTTATTAAACTAGCTGGCCCGGCGAACTTTGTACCGCCTGAATTATACTTAAAAGTTGTATAAACTTACCATTGCTTTTTTTTTTTCAAGCAGGAAAAAAATTAGGCAAAATTAAAGTTCAAAATTTTAATAATTTTGTAATTCACATGGAAAGAATTCTCTTTATAAAAGCGGTAACTAATTGTTGAACTTGAACATATAACTTTTTGTTTTTAATTGTTGTACAGTTCTCTTTTTGCAGTACCTCATGTGACTGTAAATAGCAGGAGTATAATCCATATTATAGGTACCTTTCCTCTTATATGAATCAAAATGTCAAGAATATGAACAAAAATTATTCCTTTAATGAACTATCGACTATTAACACAGCCCGTCGACCAGAATTAAAAAAACAGTCATTTGTTAATAGCCCAACCTGAAGTGGCAAAAACAAAACTTTTCTTATATTCTCAAAATCTAATCAGTGGTCACACCATTATTTTAGACATCTTAGCTGTGCTGCTAAGCTCAAAATAATGCGTAAACATCTCAGTTGGTAGAGCAGCGCGATTCTCATTATTCCATGGATATGAGCTATCAATCTCTCTTCAATTTGTTCAGTTTAGTTGACGATATCAAGCTCGTTAGAAGACAAATCGAGATGTTAAAATGTCGATAGTACGATCGACACGGCAAAATTATCAACACTGTGAATTATGTTGAACTCATATTCAAATTTATTGATGGTCATTCGACCAGATCAGACTAGGCAACCATGAAACATTATTGTATATCATAAGTGAAAGCCCGATGAGCAAACGTTTCAAAATTATTGACGCTTACAATACTGTCTCTGTGCGAACAGAAACACGAATATAATATGTCAATTACTAATTATGGGCAATTTTGGATTCAGTTATTTCCGCAAATATATCTATTACCCAAACAGAAATTCGAAAGCATTTCAAAAATAAAGAAAAAATATGAAGATGGCCAACTCACGTTTGAAACTGATCGTCAAAATCAGATACTTGATCTTTCGGTAAAAATTCACTGTTTCACCAACTTGAGATAAGTTTACCCGCATTTTGATCTGGCAATAGACTTCCATGTTACCATGGGTTCTCTGCGAATCACATATCGCCATCTAACAGCGGTAATATCAACCTACGACTACGTACAGTGACGACTACGCATCAACGGTAGCGACACCCAGTGGCCTTATTCAAAAGAAGGAAAAGCATTTCCTGCATAAGTGAAACTTTCATCAATTTTTTCGAAATTTTATTGTATTTTATAATAACCAGACCCAAGACGATTCCATAAATGAAGTTTCATAACAAACAGTCCATTCGATCTCTAGTTATAAATGGTGTAACCAACATCTTTCTTTTATATATATAGATTGAACATTTCATACAAGAAATTTTCGGTAAAATGACTTGTTTTGATGAGTTTTATCAGCTGTCGAAAGAAAATCCTCACCTTAAAATACACCCTGTATAACTTTCGAATAAGAGGTCCGACCGACAAGAAAAACAAGCTGTTTGTCGAGTCCAAGCTCCGTCTCCTTTCAATTAATGGCGCATTGAAAATTTCAACGCCAACTGGATATAAGTGGTATAATAACATTCACGCCGTTTTAATATTTATGCTTGACCCGAAACAGCTCTCCACGAAATTAACTCCGTATGTCAACCACGTTCACACGCGCGCGGAGATGGCACGCTCGACCCACTTCGCGCGGTATGACGGCCATTTTGTCCTCGTGATATCGATGGTAGAATTGTAGAAATTTGGACGGGGACACGGATCGGCCATCTACGAAATTGAAACTTCGATCGGGAGGAAATACGAAATAATAAATGAAGAACCAGGCGATCAGGAGTTTCTTCTTCTTCCCCACATAATCTGCACTCGTCAGTATTCGCTTAGTCCATGGAGCCCTATCAGGAAATGAAGTTCCCCCATTTTGAGCGTTTACCTAAGTAAAAACTGGAAATTTTTTGTCCATAGCTAGCTTTCACTTTTTCCCATCTTTTTAGCCGCATATGGGTACCGCTCCGTCTTTTTTCAATACCAGGGGCTCCAAAACTAGAAGACAAAATGATCTATTCAAGGTCGTTTTCACTTTCTTCTAAGGGGCGTTCGTAGAGATGGCGCAATCGACTTTGAATTTCGATCCTAAGCGAGTGTGGGCAATGTTTCGTCCGTATTAATTCGACGAAGCTCCTGACTCACACGGCACTGAGGTATTTTCCCAGGCTCGTTTAAGTGGAACGAATAACTGTTACTTTCCGAATGGGTCTTCGCAGCGAAGATTAAATTAAACGCTGGACAACGTTGTGAAACTTTGCGACAAGAAATGTTCTGCTACAGCCTGAGTTACAAGAGGAAATTCAACATGAAGAGGAGGCTTTTGAATGGGAAGGAACAAAGTATTACATTTTTGGCAATCTTGAAACATGCGTGGAGTTGAACCTATGGAAGTGATCTATTCTGACAGTCAAGTTGCTGTTGAAGTTGAAGCACACAGATCTCAGGTCGTCAGAGCAAAGATATTCATGTGAGTGCCATGTAGAGCTCACTCAACTAGGCAAGAATAATAGGGTCTTTTCAGTCTGGATTATCGATCACTCTGGACTCTGAGGTAACTAGAGAGTCAAGACTCTTACCAGAAAAGGACCACAAACTACATACTATCGTTGACTCCAGAACCTTCTGCGGCAAGTTTACCTACAGGAGTTTCAAAGAAAGGGGGATATCGAAAGAGGAATCTTCTACTGTATCATTCCAAAAAGTTCCTTAGGAGGACTGAACGAGAATAAATTCGCTATCACAAAAACGCTTATATCTCTTGAACCATTGGACCGATTTCGAAAATCAAACTCATTTTCGAATCATCTTCTAATTCTAATGAAAACTGTTTTCACAATAAAAAACCAAAACTATTTTTTACAAAATTCATGGATTTTTTCTGGAATTCTTCCCATCATGCTTCTTATAGTGTTCTCAGTCACTTTCTGGGATGCTGTCTTTCACTTTTGCTTGAATTCCGCTAATGTTTTCGTTGATTTCTTAGTCTTCTTCAATTCTCTTTTTACCAGGGCCCAATATCTTTCGATTGGCCTGAGTTCAGGCAGTTTGGTGGATTGGCCTCTTTGGGGACAAAAACCACCTCATTAGCTTCGTTCCATTCCTTGGTGGCCTTGCTGTAGAGACATGAAGCTAAATCTTGCCAAAAGATTGTTGACACATCGTGCTCACGTAAACATGTATATCTTCGAGTCAACAGAGCCTTGACCAACGAAAAATTTGCTCCTTTTCCCACAAGTTCTAATTGCTTGCCAAATCAGGAATTTTTTAGGAAACTTTGCTTGTTTCTTCACGCGAAATTGTTCGTCAACATTTCCATGAGAATCTGCAGTATAAAATTCCTGAATAGGAAGTTGCGAGAAATCAGCCAAGACATAGGTTTCGTCGTCCATCACGCAACAGGAACAATTTTTTCAAGAAATCTTTTTGAAATTTCTTTGCTCTTGATTTCGCTTCTTGATTCTTCTCAGCGTTCCTGTCTGACACTTTCTGCACTCTGTATGTTCTAAGCCCACAACTCGACTTGATTTTCTGAACGGTTGACTGCGAACAACCCACTATTTGGGCCGCTTTCCGTCCTGCAAGGTTAGGATTCTTCTGAAAAAGGCTGATGGCTTTCTTCACTTTTTTGGGCTATGAAACCCCTTTTTCCTCCCGGTTCCTTCCTTGCGGTTAATTGTAAGATCTTCGTTGAAACGCAACTCTTGATACCGTTTCCGGACGAACGCGAGCCTCTTGCGATTCTTTTGAAGCTCCATTTTTGATTATTTTGAAAAAGTTTCACTATAAATTCTCGTGTTTTCACTTCGCTTGACATTTTACGACAGAGAATTGGAATATCTATGAAGTAAATGTTTCGCATGTTTCTGACGTTCATAACGAAGCTAACTATAATCAAATTTTGATTTTTTCTCAAATGGTTCAAGGGATATAGGCGTTTTTGTGATAGCGAATTTATTCTCGTTCAGTCCTTATTCTGACAGGCAAGTTGCTGTTGAAGTACTCAGAGCTCATGTCATCTGTGTCAAGATATGTGTGAGGGTGCCATAGAAAACTTAATTAACTTGGCAAGAACAAAAGGGTCTTCTCAGTCTGGGTTCTTGATCATATGGAAAGCTTAGGTAACTGGAAAGACAAAACTCTTGCCAGAAAAGGATCACAAACTTCTATTATCCACCCATAACCTTCTGTGGCAAATCTACCTACAAAAGTTTCAAAGAATGGAGGAAACCGATGGAAAAATAGTCTGGCGGAATTTTCCAGGGCTGTATCATTCCAAAAAGCTCCTACGGATCATTTGTACATCCATATCCGAGAAGTATCTTAGTCAGAGCTCTCCACTGGCCTCGTGCTACTTCAGGAAGTTCCTAAAGAATGGGTCCAGCACAAACCTACCGAAGTGAAGATGGAAAAAACTAGATGATCCTGGTTATAGAACGCTCCGGAATCGCATGCCAACGAAAAGAACGCTTGGGAAAAGGATGTAACTTCCTTAGAGTCTTCCCAGATTCTGGAGATGGTTAGAAACTTGAGGGCCAGTTTATACGATCTACGATCCGGTTCAAAGCTCGAACCCACGTCGTTTCTATCCAAGAAAAACAATTTTCCAGACGTACCATCAATCGTCGGAAATAAGAATTACAAGGAAGAGTAACGTCAGTGTGACGCGCGCGGAAGAGTTTTCGAAAACTGTCGGAACCTTACTGACGCAATCTGATGACGGTTGATGCACTCTCGTAAACGTTTCGCGAATACGTGCTGTTTACGGTCTGTGCTCTAAACCTTCCAGTTGGCCAGGGGACGACCTTGAACTGCAAGAGATGACAAGAGATGGACCCCGAGATCAACAACACTTTGTTGGGCGTCAACACAGGTTCAATTTTGGGAATCTCGATCGTAGAAACAGTGTATCTCTGGTATACAGTGGAAACTTGAAAAAACGAGATGCCCTTGGATATTAACGACACACTGAATGAATGACAGCCAATTTGACAGGTGCAGCTTCAACAACGTGATAGTTTTCGACTGTCAAATTCCCTATTGAAGGACATTTTGTTTTGTTTCGAAATTGGTGAGATATCGCGATAATTTTTCGCGCCGGAGTTGGTTCAACTCCTCAGGTTCAACACACCGAAGGTCAGGACGCGGCGCAAAAGTTATTGGCTCCTGCGATTTTGTTTTGAAAGGTGCGAGCAGGACGCAGGGGTCCTGCGAAACGGTCTACGGCCGGTTCAACGGTTCTTCGATGATGTTGACGCCGGTGGGCGGTTCTAGCGTGTGGAAAGTTCGCGGAAAACGTATCGGGAAAATACCGAACGTCGTTCGCGAGGATTCATCGGAAAACTAATTTTAATTTTTACGGCTAAACGACTGTTGATGTTATCGTTGTTATTGAAGGACGATTCATTCGGGAAAACTTAACCATTTGTCATCTATTTGAGTCTTCAATAACCGTAAAGTCGTTTTAATGCTGCAAACATAATGCGGGCCACTCACGAGGCATCTGTTTCTCTACTGACTACCCGAAAGTCCCGTAAAAAGTCCTCGTGAGTGGCCTAGATTAGAGCCATTCTCGGAATGGCATATAGTCATGAATACCTTCAATAAAAGTTTTAGGAAAGCAACTCATCTTAGTAAAAATCAGGTACTTCCTAAAGACAGTAAACAAATATGTCTTAAAACAACTGGACCAAAAACTACAATCAAGTTCTGGTATTTTTGGTCGCGATTTTTCAGTCAGGACTACTCCAGGGTTCTATAAATCTCTTTCGAACACTTATCTCGATGTGACTTGAAGTCAGTTCTACTTTTTCTTCGAAAATGGCCGGTTGAAGAACTTGTAACCATCGGTAACGAACGGTGGTGAAAGACAACCAGTTCTGATTACCGGCAGAGAAAGTGAGGTGGAAGAGAACGTCGTGCTGCTGCTTCACTTTCACTGGTAGAACATGGAACAACAATGACGAATTGTGAATTGTAACATTACCTCAGATCGTTGAAATTTGCAGTAATTCGTTCTCGATATTGTTATCGGCGCCTCATTGTTTTTCTCGCCTATATCGCTTCGATGGGACCTTGAAGCTCTTTCGTTGGTATAATGCTGGAGATTTAAATACTTTACCATTGTTTATTTATAGACAACCTCACCAGTTCTTGGATGAAATGGTTAGAACCGTAATATGAGTAGTCAAAAAGTGGAAAAAGTTGATTGGATCTCAAGACATGGTGTCTTGTATGGACTGTTTCATGTCATATTGACTCAGCCTGTCTTGAAATATCTTGGGTTTTCATTCGAGCAAATAAAACCGGAAATAGAGATGTTCCAAACGAATCGTGTACAGTTCATCCAAAAATTATCGACATCTCGCGAGTCGCGGGGCTTTGGAGAATCGAAATTATGTTGGTAATAGCCCATTCAGTAAAATGTTGAGTTGCAGAATTTAGTTTGGTGTTGGAAGTAACACTGGCGTTTTGTTCTGTCACTATTCGCACAAATTTGGCTAATAATTGCGCAAGTCATAAATCTTTGGAATGACACTCTTGGAGAATGTACAGTTTAAATGGAAAGCCTGCATAGAGCACGTAGAAAAAGAAATCGGAGAAGAATAGTCAAAATATATGGGATGTTATGATGTTGCTGACTAAAGGCTTATGAACATGACGAGTTCTGCCCAGATGAGGAAATAATAACAGTGAATGTTGAAGCAGAATAATAGGAATATTTGCATTTTCAATATTACATATTTTACTGCTACATTGTTTACAAATATTGAAAGTTACAATGTCATGACAAAATTCCTCATATATTAAATAGATCCATTCGTTAAGATTTTTTTTTATCTTGATACTTGATTGGAAAAATTTTTCCAATCCACTCACTTTGCAGCAACACGCCTCAAATTATCAACTAGATTTTTTTGGTTAGCGAATATTCATATTGAACTTTGGAAAGGAACATGCTTTTTAATCGTCCACGATATTTTTCGTTATCGGACTAGATTTTCCAGGCTGTATGCTCCTATAATTAATAATTCGAAAATAATATACTGTTGGTATACATGCTCACACGATTGTGATCGTATGTGATAATTGGGGACATTTTTATTGTCAAAGTGATTTACCTTGAAAAATACCATTTTATTTCAAGGTTATATTTATTGCTAGGATCAAAGCACATAATAGTTATTTATGATATGTGTGTTAAAAGTGACGTTTTATTTTGTGGGTGAAAAAGTTCATTCCACGAACAGAATGAAATCACTTTTAACACAAATATCATACAATGTTTTTTGTACAACTGCCCTATTTTGATAATGAAATGGGCGAATTTGCAATGACAATAAACTTCAAAATGCATTTTAATATTCAAATAATCAAAAGGTTGTTGTGAATGGCAAACGTTGCCAACGTTATGATTAATAACAAATGAGAAAAGACGCTGTCATTTTAATTTCGTTCCTGTCCAATTTTCGTCTTGGGTTTTTAACTGCTTAATATGTTTGTCGAGAGTCCAATTATTAATAAAAGTGACGATTTGGTTGTTCCTGCGGATATTGAAGAGTCTGCAAGAAGAGCAAATCTGGAACTCCTAAAACGCCTAAAAGAGCTGTTCAGCAGTACGATATTGCATAGGTATAACAATTTCCTGGCCTGGTGTAAATTGAAAAATGTGGAAGGGAACTTCAGTGAACCTGTTTTCCTGGCATACTTAGAAAAAAAAATCAAAAATATGGAGTTCATCAACTTTGTGGAGCAAATTTTCAAAGATAAAGTCAAGCGCCCTTATTGAAAATGGTGTGGATGTTAGTAAATATTTTAAGGTAATAGCATATTCAAAACGGAAAAGTGAAGGATATCGTCCCAGAAAATCGAAAATTCTCACCCGTGAACAAGTTGAAAAGTTTATAAATGAGGCACCACATGAGAAATACTTGATGGTTAAGGTTGCAACTATTTTCGGATTATTTGGAGCCTGTCGGCGTGAAGAATTGTGTAATTTATCAGTGGAAGACATCGAAAGGACAAATAAATCATTGGTTATAGAACTTCCAAACACAAAAACGAAAGTCAGTCGTTCTTTCAGTATTATTGGGAAGTATGTTGACTATTTTCATAAGTATACTTTGCACTGCGCCCTTCTGTCATCGAACATCGTCGTTTTTTCTTGAAATACATGAATAACAAATGCACTGCCAATCCAGTTGGTATCAAGACATTTGGAAAATTCCATCTATTGTTGCCGAATTCCTCAAACTGCCAGAACCAAAGCAATATACAGGACACTGTTTTCGAAGATCCTCCGCTTCATTGCTAGCAGAATCAGCAGCAAATATTACGGATATAAAAAAACATGGTGGATGGAAGTCTACGACGGTAGCCGAGGGCTATGTTGATCATTCCATTGCATATAGAAATGTCATTGCTGAAAAAATTCTCCCAACCTCAACAGATTTTGGATCATCATCATCCAATATTGTACTTCCGATTTCTACAAGTACTGATGGTGCTGAGGATTCTATGTATTGCGAAGCTCCCTTACGTCACAGGGCATTAATGTTAGTAATTGTTCTAGTTTTACGATTAATGTTAATGTTCATAAGTAAGGATTGTTGAATATTGATAATAAAAATTTGCAATTGCTGAATTTTTTTCATTTGATTTCATCAATGGAGTGCTAAAAATATTTTTACCACTAATGTTAAAAATATGTTTAACACGCTTCCACGTAAACAATCAATTTTAACATTGTTTGCTGTCATTAAAAGTGACACTTTTGTAGTACAAAAAATTTTAGTGACTTTTTTGTAACTAGAAATAAAGCTGCGAATTGACTTCCAACGCTTGCTTTGATGTCAATAATTCTTGGATGGACTATTATACTCAGGTTGACAACATCGAAAATTTCGTGAGAATTATCAGCTTTGTCCCGCTAATTCGAAATCGATCGGTTCTAATTGTTTTCAGACGTCGAGCACGTGATAGGAATCGAAAATTTTCGACGTATTATGGACTATAACGACTTCGACCTACCGTTCTAAATGCTCACTTTGCGATATTCCCATTCAATTCGGACAAGAGAAGGTTATTTTAATTGTCGTGAGAATTACACGTCCTATCGATATGGAAAAAACTGCACTATGTTGGCGTTCTCGCGAAAATAATGGAATTTAACGATTGTAAAAGTCGTAAAACTGGAAATTTATTTGGCAGATTTTATTGAAGGTCGGATACGATAGGCCGATTTCCATTTCTAAAGCGGAATCTACACGTGTCAAGTGGCCCGAGCAGGTCACCGAAGAAATTGAATAATGACAAGTTGGGCGACAATTGGATTTAGTTGAGCTGAAATCCTTCGGTTATCTGGTTGACCTATATGCGCCATTGATACCGCTTTCTACGTGGAATAACGTATTTTGATTTCTTAATTACCCATATTCAAATGGGGGTTCTCATTAAATTTTCCTCCACGGCGACTGTTTGACATAAAGATATCGCTCTGCGTGAACTGTTGCATCAAATTGGACGGTTAATTTTAGACTACGACTCTGGCGACTCAATCAAAAACAATTCAGACGTCCCGATGTGCATGGGCGTAGACGTATTGATGCCACAAATGTTGTGTTCTCATTTTCACCCGTTTTTTGAACGGTATCACGTTTCCTGCATTATTTAGTTCATCAGTCTTGCATTGACTGGGATAAGATACCCGAGATAATTATGACATTAGATCGTCGTCTTTTCTGGGTAGAAAACGGCCTCAGGAAACCAGTTGCTTATTTATCATCGAGGCTTTCACGTTTTATATTCTTTATCCTTTCATTTCTGAACAATTTTTTAGTTAATTCTTTAATAATCACTTCTTAATTCTTCGCTGTTAATGTAATGCCTACATTATCATTGATGGGTTGAGCAGGCCTGGATTTCGCCGGAAACATAGTCAATTCCGTGAATTTCCGGAAGTAGTTAATATTCGTTAGTGTTCTCTTGAAAGTATCACTGCAATATCGAAAGTGAAACTGCCGAAAGAATTTCGATAACTAGTTTATAATCCGATTTGGTAACGGTGTTAGCTTAACCACATTTACTGGTTTCCTTTATTACCTCGGGTTTCCACCAAGCGGACAGGTCAAAACAAGACTGTTGCGTTTCGAACGGACTTTATGTTTACAAAAGAAATGAATAAAAACTGTTTATCCTGAAAATTTTTTGACAGCTCTAACAACAAATCAATCCAAACAAATTTCAAAATGTCACGTTTTGGTAATGTTGAAAATATAAATGAGCTTATCAAAGAAAACATTCCCAGAAATACTTCCAATAGCCACAAATATATTTGGGGAATATTTATGGAATTTTGCTACGAACGATCATACGAATTGAATGACGCAGAAGCTTGAAAGAATTGGCGTTTAAACTCAAAGATTGGCCTGTCAATATGAGAAAAAAGACGGAACAGAATTCAAAGAAGCAACGGTAAAGACAATGTGGAATGTTTCGGGCAAACTCTTACAAGAAAAGTGTTATAAGGACTACAACATTATGATTGACCCGTTTAATAATATAATTTATAATATTTAAACCAGCCCGAGATGCCCGCGATGCAATCAGAAAAAATTTGCAGCAGGCCCAAGTAAACGTAAATCCAGTTCAGTTTCGTTAAATTTGTCTGAAGTTAACAGAATAATATTGCTATGGGATGAAAATACTCCTGAAGGTCTTATGCGTAAATTTTATCATATTGCTGCAGTAGAACTAGCGTGGCGAGGAGGAGAGGCAGTTGCTTGTTTGGTGAATTTTTTTCAAATCGAGAAGAATAACGATGGTTCTCCAACAAATCGCATTGAATACAATCTGGTATTCAGTAAAACGTGCCAAGGTGGTTCTAAAAGCTGTACAAGTAGTAAATGGTTGGTTTCCAATAGTGAGAGACAAAGCTGCCCTGTACGTCTTTTTCATAAACTAATATCAAAACGAGGCGAAAATATTACCTCACCACGACTATTCTTGAAACCAAATCGATATTGGAATAATGAAACTGACAAATGGTACGATAATGTACCTGTTGGAAGGAATACCATAAATAAATGGACTAAATATGTTGCCGAAGCAATTGACTTAAATGTTAAAGACAAAAAGATAACGAATCATTCAAATAGATCAACAGCTGTCAGTCAATTAGCAAAAAGTGGTGTAGAGGAACAACAATTTTTGAAGATTACTGGTCATAGCAATCAAAATTCTATCAAACCATACCTAAACCTCGATCAAGAACACCACAACAAGATAATAAATATTATGCGTGGAAATAGATCTTCTATACAAGAGAACAGCAACGAATATAATGTTGAGTTGAATTTTACGAATTGCACTTTCACTAATTGTACTTTCAATAAACAAATAAATGTTTTGTTGTGTTGAGTTATACATTTTTTCTGTCAAAAAATTTTCTGCCGAATATTCCTCGGACATTGATAAATGCCTCATAATTTTATAACCAATATCTCAAGCTCGTTGCTTGGTAAAAGCCCTCAGCCTTCGGCTTCGGGCTGTTACCAATGAACGAGCTTTCGATGGTCATAAAATTATCTCGTCTATTATCAAGATCCTAGGGATATTACTACTGAAAATATACCTGTTATTCAGCTCAAAAACTACTGAATTTAAGAGCAAGAGCATCTTAGAGTGCTATCACTATTTTTCTCCGCAGTATCCAACGCAATCATAAAAAAATAGGGTTCTGTTTTTCAACTTAGAACCAAAAAACAGAAGTTATGGCCAATTTTCGATCACAGTTTTCGACACAAAATTTCAAACACCCTGTGATGATATTTACGAAATTCAAAAGATGCATGTACTTTCCACATTCTTCTTCTCAGACGTTGTCACAACTTTATACACTCGGAATGTTCAGAATAAGAAAAATGAACATAATACTGACTATGAATATTTGACTTTTTTCAGTTTTTTTTTTAGATCTTTTGAAAACTATTTGAATGAATATAATAGTTTCCACAGAAATATATTCAGCATTGAATACTCAACCATATCAAAACCGTACTCCGAAAATATTTAAGCTCAGTATCATACTACCAAATTTGCGCGCTTGGAAAAACTCCGGGGAAAAAATTTTCGAGGTTGGAAAAACCCCGGGGACAAAAATTGCGCGCTTGGAAAAACTCCGAGGACAAAATTTGCGCGCTTGGAAAAACTCCGGGTAAAAAATTTGCGAGTTTGGAAGAACTCCGGGGACGAAAATTTCGCGCTTGTAAAGACCCCGGGGACAAAATTTGCTCGGTTGGAAAAACTCCGGGGAAAAAATTTGCGAGGTTGGAAGAACTCCGGGGACAAAGATTCCGCGCTTGGAAAAAGTCCGGGGACAAAAATTGCGCGCTTGGAAAAAGTCCGGAGTCAAAAATTGCGCGTTTGGAAAAAGTCCGGGTACAAAAATTGCGCACTTGGATAAACTCCGGGGAAAAAATTTGCGCGCTTGGATAAACTCCGGGGAAAATATTTGCGCGCTTGGAAAAACTCCGGGGACAAAAATTTCGCGCTTGGCAAATCTCCGGGAACAAAATTTGCGCGCTTGGAAAAACTCCGGGGACAAATATTTCGTGCTTGGAAAAACTCCGGGGACAAAAATTTTGTGCTTGAAAAATCGAGGGGTAAACGGCTGGGGATGTGCGCTGTACAAAAGCTCTGGGATGACTGAGGGATGTCCGGGGAAGTCCAGGGGGTGTCCCGAGGATGTTCAGGAATGACCAAAGGACGTATGAATGCCCAAGGATATCCCAGCATTTTATTTTTATTTCTCGGTTATCGGAGATTTCTTCATCATCATTTACTCAAGTTGCTTCCGGTTCAGTATTATCGAGTTAAAATATGATTGCCATAACAATTTTGTGTTTGAAAATCGTTGAGATATATCAATCATAAATAATTAGAAAATTTTGTGGATTTGTCTTGTCTTCTCATATGTTTTGAGAATGTCACATTTAGTTTTGAATTTTATTTCTCATATTTCATCTCTTTTCTTACATTTCTTTTTTTCTTGCAGATTATATTGCCGGTGGTGAATTATTCACGCATTTGTACCTGAAAGAACGATTCACGGAAGACGAAGTTCGCATCTATATGGCAGAATTGACTATAGCCCTTGAACGTCTACACGATGTAAGTACACTATTTTCTTCTATTTCAACATTGTTACACACCATATTAGCAGTACATAAAAGGTTGTTCTTCCAATATTTATTCGATAATTCAGCTAACTCGATTCAAATATCTTTGTAATATCAAAAATCAGAATCTGAAATGAAAAAGTTTATACCAAAAGAGCTTAAACATTCCCAACATTGAAAACCTACCCTGGAAAACCTAAAGGTACAATTAGGTTAAAGGGGAATTTAGACTTATACTTTTGGCCTGACTTGTGATCAGCTATGGTTGGTATGTTATGTCGTAGTAATTCAGATTCGTAAGACTAGTGAAATAAACTGCTCCACATGAGTTAGGGATATTGACTTAAATTGCAAAAAAATATAGTTAAAATAAGATTTTTGTGATGAAAATTCATATTAATATGATTTCAAGTGGCAAATTAATTTTGGTCGAGTAAAATAACGAAATGTTATTACGAGAGAATTCAAGCATTTTAAGACTATCAATACAATGTATGCCCTTCACGGACATCAATAACAGCTTGACATCTTCTTTGCATACTATACACGAGGTTGTTGAACATTTCTTGAGGAATTTGGTTCCATAAACGGGGCAGAAACTCTCATCATTTTAGGATACTGGGGTAGGTTGATGATTATCTAATCTTCTTTGGAGCATATCCCATGCATGTTCTATGCAATTCAAATCTAGTGAGTGCGGAGGTATTGGTAAATGTAGAATACCAAGCTCCTCGCGCGCATTCTCAACTATGGCTGCACGGTGCGGTCTAGCGTTATCGTCTAGAAATTGAAAAGTTTCACCAATAGCAGCGTGAAAATTTGGCACAACATTGTCAATGACATGCTCCCTATAGTGTAAGGCGGTCATATTGCCAGGACAAATGTGTAGATCTGTGCGCCCGTTGAAACATATCCCGGCCCATACCATAATAATACCCCCTCGGAATGGATGGACTTCTTGGACATAGCGACGATTACGGGGTATGCGTGGGATTGTCCATACCCTTATTCTTCGAGAATCTGAAAATCGTCCATATCTGGATTCATCAGTGAAAACGACACTACGCCATTGATCGTTCCAATTGATGTGTTGCCTTGCCCATTCCAGTCTTTGACGCTTATGGTCACGTGTTAATGGAACTCCTCTTAATGGACGTCTAGAACCTAGATTCACCTCTCTCAAACGTTGTCTGATGGTTTCGATGGAAACTTGGACCCCATCTGCATTTTGAAGAGTATTCCGTAGCATTTTACACGTAGATGTAGGGTTTCTTCTCGCCGAAACGGTGATGAAACGATCCTGAGCAGGTGTTGTTTTTCGTCGCCCACCAAGCCTTGGTCTTTCCAACACGAAACCTGTCTCCCTGAACCTATTCCAAAGTCGAGATATCACACTTTGGCTGACTTGGAGCCTTTCCGCTACAACAACCTGAGTTAGGCCACCCTGAAGCATTCCGCTAGCCCTATTAGCCGCATCGTTTGTTAATTTACGTCTTGGCATTTTCAGAAAACTCCTTTCGAATCGAAGCCGTTGATAAACTGACTTCATTTCAAAATAAAAACATTCATTAAGCATATGCAAAGAACCAAACTTCAGAAAAAAAGGGACCAGATTGACGAAATGTCTCATACTGATTTTTATTGGATCGATTCAAGTTGTTATTGAGTTTTAAATGATTTTACAGTGATTTTCTTGAAGATTACATACTTTTAAAAACGGTTGAATACGATATCCCTAACTCTTGACAAGCAGTATATTTGATGGGAATCAATGAGGTGAAATCGGATAAATAAAGCACTTGATTGGACGCAAAGGTGGAACAGGCCTTTATTGGCCCAGCGCAGTTCGAGTGAACGGCTTTGTAGGGGTAAAAACGAACGAGATCTAATGTATCATTGGACTCAAAGAATAGAAGTTTTGGAATTGAAATCTTTCTCTCCGGTCTGTAGATATCAGCCGCCATCTTGGAAATGGCGGAATCTTCACGCCAAGATTTATTTGCAAGATTGTGTTTTCTACGATCGTTAAAATGTGCATATCGACATATGAACAAACATCGAATTCTGGGAGATATCCTCTCGTCCCCTGATGAGTCGTATCGGTCATCTGCATGCGATCCAGCCAAGTCCGAACAATGCACCGCCGTCGTCCAAGATTAACCAGCGAAATGGGTCATTGTTCCGATCTCCGAAGTCGACATTGACTCGCAGCTTTTCTCGCTGTCCCGAGATAAGCGCGATATTTCGGAAAAGCGCATCGGACGCA
Organism: Adalia decempunctata; assembly: GCA_951802165.1. NCBI lineage: Eukaryota > Metazoa > Arthropoda > Insecta > Coleoptera > Coccinellidae > Adalia > Adalia decempunctata. Next base: position 392,395 of record OX637695.1, on the reverse strand, counting down.
GATAAACATGGAGGTTATTTTCGCCGTAGCGATTTGGCAATGCGGCACCTGTTGTCTCTCAACCTTGGACATGTGCTCGGTATCCACGCGCGCGCAGCCGACATCGCGTCGACTCGATCGACTTTATCTCCGGACTCGGTGGCAATGATTGTTGTCAATTCTTTGTTCTATAAATATCGGGTAGTTAGCGTTGAGGTGCTTTTTCCGCGAAGGACGTTCTATTTTTACGAGGAGTTCAGATGATGGGATCGCAGATTCTGCATCTTCGTTCGTGATCTCGAAAATCATCCTGTTGTGGAACAGACAACGATGCTGGATCGGGTTCTTCATTTTTCAAAACGAGAAGATTCATTTAGTGAATTTCTTCGCAGATCTGGGTTGAATAACTAACAGTGTTAAGACATAAGCGAATCGAACTACTAATTAAGAAAGAAAAGAATGACCAGACCATTTATTGTTGAAAAGACCAGGAAGTTAAGAAAGAACCCTATCCAATAGGAATAAAGTCCTCCAGAAAAGGAGAAAGTTGATAGAATTTTTCGTTACTTTTTTTTTCAAGGATGCCAGATGCCATAAAACTTAAGTTATGACCTCGTCGATATTCGTTTCATTGACCACAACATTGGAGAGATATTTTCTTTTGGAAATAGCTCCTTGTTCATTATTATTATCCGAAACTGACCTATTTCTCTCGCCAACTTCGTCAAGCTGTTAGTTCCCAATTAGTTTCCGAAGATTTAATGGAACTATGCTGTTTCATTCCAAGCTGCAGGCAACCTTATTATCAGCCTGATCTTCTGTCTTTCTTTCGGAAAATGCTTATGGCGAAGTGACCCAAATAGTACGATTTTGGCGAATAAAAAGGTACAACGACATAAAATATCTCGATAATGAGTTGGCACGTGTTCCTTGAAACTCCATTACTTTCGTTTATGTTTGCACGAGCCGCTGTTATGAGTGGGTTATTAAAAAAAATGGTTGTTTCGACGCATGTTTGTCCTACACAATTTTGCCGAAAACTGCAGCTTATAATTCTCATTTATCGAGTCAATTAAGAGGTGAACTTTGATCGATGTGTCCTCATAAAACAGTTCAACCCATTTTTTTCCTAAAAACTGGACAGAAAGCTGACTGTTCGAGCCAAATCAGTAAAAAAAGGACTAATAAATTACTATAAACTCAAAATTTAAGTAGTTTAAACGAAAACTGTCTTAAACACAACACTATTCAAGTGATTCCACAAAAAAGTCTATAGTCCGTTCAAATATAAGAAGAGGCTTTGTAAACAAACAAAATCGTCTGGTTTGCGCACAATAAAGCTCCTATTGGTCAAACGGTCATAACCACGCTTCCTTTTAACGCCCTAAGAGATTGCCAGGATCGTACTCGGAACGGACTGTAGATAGTACTGGATAGAAATGATTCAATAATTTGAGACAGCAATTCCCACATTAGAACCTTTTTCCTCAGAAACTCTAGTGCAGAATTTCTGTTGTGATTTGCAACTGTCATAAACATTTTATATCGGACGTACCCTATTTTTTTATTTTGTTTTGTTTTTATATTATTATCTACTAAATAGTTTCTTTTTCGGATGCTCGAGATTGCTGCAAGGTAATTCCAGGAAACACCAGAGTTTTAGAGATTTGGGTCGGAATCTTGCAAGATTCCGACGAAGTAATTCCGGGAAACACCAGATTTGGGTCCTATTCCCTAATGGGTGAAAGCCATCTTGATTTGTATAAATATCGAAGTTTTCAATTGACAGGACTCGTAAAAGATCTCAGTTCAAATTTATAATGGTCATTTACTTGTAATATCCGAAATATATTTAGTTTCGGTTCAAAATTTTGTATTATTTTGTACGAAACTCTTTGTCGGCTGCTCAAGATTCCGACGAGGTAATTCCGGGAAACACCAGATTTGGGCCCTTTCCCTTAATGGGTTGAAGCCATCTTGATTTGCATAAATATCGAAGTTTTCAATTGACAAGACTAGTTGAAATACCTAGAGCTACTGTGAAGGTCTAGCTGTTCAAAGTGTTTATAATAGATTTCGTTGTGAAAAGTGTATTGTGTTGGAAAATCTTTTGACAAAGTGTATATAGTGTTTATAGAACAATGTCGAATTCGGAAACGGATACTGCATCTGAGGGTGATATGTGGGGACCACCACGAAAAAGGTCCAAAAGGTAGCCTTCTCTGCTGAAGAGAAAGAGATAATTTTGAACATTTCTCGAAAAGAATTGGAAGAACATCCTGATTTATCGAAAAAAGACTTAGTAGGAATTGTTTCAAAATCCTCAGGGGTGAGTCATTCAGCTGTATTCAGAATTCTTAGAGAATATAAAGAGAATAAAACATTGACGCCACCTAAGAGGAGAGCCCAGTCGTTAAAAATAATCGATTCGGTTGACGATTTCGATATGAACCTTATCAGAAGAATTGTCCACGGTTTTTTTTTCCGGAATGAAATCCCAACGATTTCTGAAATACTAGAAATCGTGAATGATGACAGTTTGCCAAATTTCTAAAGAACAACGTTCTATAAATTATTGAAAAAAATGGAATTCAACGTGGTCGTGATAGTCTACTGATAGATAGGGATGAAATAATTGTGTGGAGAAGAGATTATTTGAAGGAAATCCGCGCTCATTAAGGAAACAAGGCAGAAAAATGTATTAGCTGGATGAGACATAGATAAATAAACTGAACGATTGTGTGAAATCTCCTCGATCCGACTCTGGACGGAAAGTACCTTTACGAAAGCCCTCCTACCGCTGCGCCAAACATGTTGTTATTGCTCCTTCTCACAATTGAACTGAGTATAGATGTGTCAACTCTGGGGATCTCGTAGGCCATTCAATCGAACTCCCCCAAACCTCATTTCTAGAATACAACAATTATCTCCATTCTGTGCAACGTGTATGGATCCGAATGAAAGAAAAGATTGAATTTTTTACAATTAATGACAATTCACCTGAAACCTTTTCCTGTGTCAATAAAGAGATGTTCTTCGAACAATTATACTCGAAATTCCTCCCAAATCGAATCTCAGCACGATCGTTGAATCGAACGAAACGACCTATAAGTAGCTAATAATAAATTATTATTATTCGATCCGACCACGTTTTTTGGCCTCATTTCTGACAAGAGCGCTCGTTCCAATGTCACGATATCGTTTTCGGTGATCGTTAGTCGTTACCCTCGTTAAACGTTGGAGACACAGGATACAGCGACCTCGGTAGCGAAAATATTTTCGAAAATTCGAAGGTCGATGCGTTGCGAATTTTTGCGATCTCTGTTTTCGCCAAAGACAATCGAAATTATTTCGGGAGGATGCAAGGCCGAGTGACACAGTGTGGATTCGTGCATTTTTGGAAATAATCCAATTTAGCTCAGATGAGAAAGCGAAAACGATACTCTAGTCACTAGTGGATTGTCATTTCAATTTTTGTTGTATTTCCAAGTCCCAAACAAACTGCTCCACATGAGTTAGGGATATTGACTTAAATTGCAAAAAAATATAGTTAAAATAAGATTTTTGTGATGAAAATTCATATTAATATGATTTCAAGTTGCAAATTATTTTAGTCTGCAGTGTATACAGGGTGGTTAAGAAAAATCGAGTAAAATAACGAAATTTTATTCCCAGATAATTCAAGCATTTTAAGATTATCAATACAGTGTATGGCCTCCACGGGCATCAATAACAGCTTGACATCTTATTTGCATACTACACACGAGGTTGTTGAACATTTCTTGAGGAATTTGGTTCCATAAACGGGGTAGAAGCTCTCTCAGATCATTTAAGGATTCTGGGATAGGTTGATGATTATCTAATCTTCTTTGGAGCATATCCCATGCATGTTCTATGCATTTAAAATCTGGTGAGTGCGGAGGTATTGGTAAATATGGAATACCAAGCTCCTCGCGCGCATTCTCAACTATGGCTGCACGGTGCGGTCTAGCGTTATCGTCTAGAAATTGAAAAGTTTCATCAATAGCAGCGTGAAAATTTGGTACAACATTGTCAATGACATGCTCCCTATAGTGTGAGGCGGTCATATTCCCAGGGCAAATGTGTAGATCTGTGCGCCCGTTGAAACATATCCAGGCCCATACCATAACACTACCCCCTCGGAATGGATGGTCTTCTTGGACATAGCGACGGGGTATGCGTGGGATTGTCCATACCCTTATTCTTCGAGAATCTGAAAATCGTCCATATCTGGATTCATCAGTGAAAAGGACACTACGCCATTGATCGTTCCAATTGATATGTTGCCTTGCCCATTCCAGTCTTTGACGCTTATGGTCACGTGTTAATGGAACTCCTCTTAATGGACGTCTAGAACCTAGATTCACCTCTCTCAATCGTCGTCTGATGGTTTCGATGGAAACTTGGACCCCATCTGCATTTTGAAGAGTATTCCGTAGCATTTTACACGTAGATGTAGGGTTTCTTCTCGCCGAAACGGTGATGAAACGATCCTGAGCAGATGTTGTTTTTCGTCGCCCACCAAACCTTGGTCTTTCTAACACGGAACCTGTCTCCCTGAACCTATTCCAAAGTCGAGATATCACATATTGGCTGACTTGGAGCCTTTCCGCTAAACAACCTGAGTTAGACCACTCTGTAGCATTCCGATAGCCCTATACGCCTCAGCGTTTGATATGCCTCAATTACACTCAGCCACTTCCACTGCTACTCGCGCTGCCAGAAATATTTCCCGGAATACTTCTGCGGCAGTATGGAAAGGCAGCGAGTATTTACACTCAGCTCAAACATTTCTCTCGCGATCAAGTTTTGGCAATGGCGGACGACGAAATTGCACCTGATCCTGACATCAGAAGAGGTCTGAATGTCGCCTTAAGTGACTTTTTTCTCACTTTAATTCCTCAATTCCAAACATCCTTCCAACCATCGTGCACTTTGTGCTTAAGTTTATGGGTTTCATCAGAATAATCCCATATCACTCTTTCACTCTCAAGGTATTCTAGAAATGATATTATTTTTTCATTGCTCCACTCCGTCGACATTTTTCGCAACAATTAACGATTTCAATCAATTGATACGACAACGTGCGCAACTCAGGCACGACAGTAACTGGGCTGAATGTGATCACTCCATGCCACTTGCGCTGCCGGTCCTTTGACTGCCGCACGAAAAACCGCTAATTTAGGGAGTGACCGGCAACGCGAGTAGCAGCACGAGTGGCAGTAGAAGTGAGGTGATTACATTCTCACCATGCTCATTTCTCTGCTCACTTCCCTGCTCCATGCCGTGGAAGTGGGCTGAGTGTAATTGACGGGTTAATTTACGTCTTGGCATTTTCAGAAAACTCGTTTCAAATCGAAGCCGTTGAAAAACTGACTTCATGTCAAAATAAGAACATTCATGAAGCATATGCAAAGAACCAAACTTCAGAAAAAAGGCGACCAGATTGACGAAATATCTCATACTGATTTTTATTGGATCGATTCAAGTTGTTATAGAGTTTTAAATGATTTTACAGCGATTTTCTCAAAGATTACATACTTTTAAAAACGATATCCCTAACTCTTGTGGAGCAGTATAATTCAGGACTATTTGCGAGCTGTCTGAACGTTTTAGGCTCTCTCCCTAGGGGTACTTCGAATGTCATTCTCGCGAGTTTTCGGTCGTAGGAGACCCCCATCGTCGCGACAACATTCCAGTTTTACCTACACACATGGGGTGCGGTATGGAGGTCTTTAACCCCCCTTGTTGTTTCACCGGGGTATCAGCGTTCACCTACCAACAGTTGGTGACACGCATGGCTTGAGTAGACGTTGTTTCAAGTCGCTGTGGACTTCCGACAGACATTTTCGAGCGAAGCCATTGAATATTCAGAGAGTTCATACACCGAGTGGCATAGACGATTAAAATTTCAGAAGAATCCAACACCATTAATATCTCGTCTAGGGGCAAAACGAATTTTCTGGCAATCAGTTTGTAATGGCGTCGATAGCAACCTTTTGTCCGCGTAGATGGACTATAACCGGATATGGTTATCCTGTCCGACTCTCCAATCGTCCAAATTTGTGTTATCTCCGTCTCGACAACAACAAGAGGCACGTGCACCTTTGTATCTGGTACTCGTCGAGTTTTTGAAATAGATAGTCACGTCACGATGGTCTATTCTTTCGTTATGAGGTTTAGGTCTTCGGTGCAGGTGGCTAAGATAGTTTAAAATCGAAATTTAACAATTCCCGTTCGGTTCCGTCAAAACATTTTTTCAGTCTGGGCGGATTGGAACGAAATCTATGTAAGGACTGAACGAGAATGAATTCGCTATCACAAAAACGCTTATATCTTTTGAACCACTGGACCGATTTCGAAAATCAAACTCATTTACGAATCATCTTCTAATTCTTATGAAAACTGTTTTTACAATAAAAAACCAAAACTATTTTTTACAAAATTCATGGATTTTTTCTGGAATTCTTCCCAGCATGCTTCTTATAGTGTTCTCAGTCACTTTCTGGGATGCTGTCTTCCACTTTTGCTTGAATTCCGCTAATGTTTTCGTTGATTTCTTAGTCTTCTTCAATTCTCTTTTTACCAGGGCCCAATATCTTTCGATTGGCCTGACTTCTGGGCAATTTGGTGGATTGGCCTCTTTGGGAACAAAAACCACCTCATTAGCTTCGTATCATTCCTTGGTGGCCTTGCTGTAGTGGCATGAAGCTAAATCTGGCCAAAAGATTGTTGACACATCGTGCTCACGTAAAAATGGTAAAAGTCGCTTCTTCAAGCATTCCTCGATGTATATCTTCGAGTCAACAGAGCCTTGGCCAACGAAAAATTTGCTCCTTTTCCTACAAGTGCAAATTGCTTGCCAAACCAGGAATTTTTCAGGAAACTTTGCTCGTTTCTTCACGCGAAATTGTTCGTCAACATTTCCACGAGAATCTGCAGTATAAAATTCCTGACCAGGAAGTTGCGAGAAATCAGCCAAGACATAGGTTTCGTCGTCCATCACGCAACAGGAAAAATTTTTCAAGAAATCGTTTTTTAATTTCTTTGCTCTCGATTTCGCTTCTTGATTCTTCACAGCCGAGAAAGTGCCAGACAGGAGTCTGGCACTTTCTGCACTTTGTATGTTCTAAGCCCACAACTCGACTTGATTTTCTGAACGGTTGACTCCGAACAACCCACTATTTGGACCACTTTCCGTCCTGAAAGGTTAGGATTCTTCTGAAAAAGGCTGATGACTTTCTTCACTTTTTTTTTGTTATGAAACCCCTTTTTCCTCCCGGTTCCTTCCTTTCGATTAATTGTAAGATCTTCGCGTTTCCGGACGAACGCGAGCATCTTTTGCGATTCTTTTGAAGCTCCATTTTTGATTATTTTGAAAAAGTTTCACTATAAATTCTCGTGTTTTCACTTCGCTTGACATTTTGCGACAGAGAATTGGAATATCTATGAAGTAAATGTTCCACATGTTTCTGACGTTCATAACAAAGCTAACTATGATCAAATTTTGATTTTTCTGAATTGGTTCAAGTGATATAGGCGTTTTTGTGATAGCGAATTTATTCTCGTTCAGTCCTCAGTTCGCTTATCTTCGGATATTGTACTACATCCTGTTGCGAAACCCGAAGAAGTTCGGGGCCAGGTAAAAATATCTCAATTCTGGGATTACAATTGAACTTGACCAACACTAGGTGCAACCGGGTAGATCTTCACTAAGTTCCGATTGTAAATTGTAACGTTCTGGCATTCTTTCTCATCTGTCCTCGGTATGTCAAGACACCGGTTTATGTCGATCGCCGCCACTGTTAGGCGCCTGACATCTGTTTCTTGGGATCCTGAAGATCCAATTATGTTTATTTGAATGTTGACTTCTTGTGGCTGAGTAGGGTTATACTGGATGAGCCAACAGTGTTGAATCCGTCTACAACTCTTGGAGAATAGGCTTGAATTATCTTCGACTCTATAGGTTGGTCAAAAGTGGAGAAACACGATGCCACCCTGTTTTTCAGATGAGAATGTCCCATTTTCATGTCATTCTGAATCTCCATGAAATTCTGATTTCGAAATACCTCTCGAAATTCCATCAAGAAAAGACCGAATACATCAAATACCTCCTTTGTCACCTGTTGTGTTTGTGTAACTCTTTGACGTATGCCACTTTTTTCGACAAATTTTATTGTTATAATTCAATAAACTATTCCAACAATCTAAATTCTCAATAAGGATTCGGCGGAATTATAAAATTTGAACATTATCTTGAAGAACTCTCATAATCTTCGGTTCTATTAATTGTGATGCTGTTCGTATTTTCTGAAATAATCAAAGCTGCCTTCCAAAGGAGACAAGATAGACCACCAGCTGTTCTTCGTCGGTGCATCATGGAGCAGCTGTTCTGTAACTATTTCGCATCTAGTGTAAGATGACGCCCCCCTCGGGAACGATACGGGAAGAGCCTACATAATTTCTTCCACTTCCTCCGTGCTCGCACTGACCTCTTTATACCCTCGTTATCTGATTTGAATGGCTTTATTTATGGAGGTTTAAAAAATCATGGATTCGTCCTTCTAAGGATTCATCATTATCGGTTTCGAAACTTTGATTTTGAAAAATCAAGAGGTCCACAAATTACTTACAGGAATGCTGAGAATTATGGACTAAACGAGAATAAATTCGCTATCACAAAAACGCCTATATCTCTTGAACCAATTGAGAAAAAATCAAAATTTGATCATAGTTAACTTTGTTATGAACGTCAGAAACATGTGGAACATTTACTTACTACATAGATATTCCAATTCTCTGCCGCAAAATGTCAAGCGAAGTGAAAACACGAAAATTTATAGTGAAACTTTTTCAAAATAATCAAAAATGTAGCTTCAAAAGATCCGCAAAAGAGGCTCGCGTTCGTCCTGAAACGGTATCTAGAGTTTTGTTAAGCGCTTCAACGAAGATCTTACAATTAACCGTAAGGAAGGAACCGGGAGGAAAAAGGGGTTTCATAGCCTAAAAAAGTGAAGAAAGCCATCAGCCTTTTTCAGAAGAATCCTAACCTTTCAGGACGGAAAGTGGCCCAAATAGTGGGTTGTTCGCAGTCAACCGTTCAGAAAATCAAGTGGAGTTGTGGGCTTAGAACATACCAAGTGCAGAAAGTGCCAGACAGGAACGCTGTGGAGAATCAAGAAGCGAAATCAAGAGCAAAGAAATTAAAAAAAGATTTCTTGAAAAATTTTTCCTGTTGCGTAATGGACGAAGAAACCTGTCTTGTCTGATTTCACGCAACTTCCCGGTCAGGAATTTTATACTGCCGATTCTCGTGGAAATGTTGACGAACAATTTCGCGTGAAGAAACAAGCAAAGTATCCTAAAAAATTCCTGGTTTGGCAAGCAATTTGCACTTGTGGGAAAAGGAGCAAACTTTTCGTTGGCAAAGGCTCTATTGACTCGAAGATATACATCGAGGAATGCTTGAAGAAGCGACTTTTACCATTTTTACGTGAGCACGATGTGTCAACAATCTTTTGGCCAGATTTAGCTTCATGCCTCTACACTCTACAGCAAGGTCACCAAGGAATGGTAAGTACAAAGCTAATGAGGTGGTTTTTGTCCCCAAAGAGGCCAATCCACCAAATTGCCCAGAACTCAGGCCAATCGAAAGATATTGGGCCCTGGTAAAAAGAGAATTGAAGAAGACTAAGAAATCAACGAAAACATTAGCGGAATTGAAGCAAAAGTGGAAGACAGCATCCCAGAAAGTGACTGAGAACACTATAAGTAGCATGATGAGAAGAATACCAGAAAAATTCATGAATTTTGTAAAAAAAAAGTTTTGGTTTTTTACTGTAAAAACAGTTTTCATTAGAATTAGAAGATGATTCGAAAATAAGTTTGATTTTCGAAATCGGTCCAGTGGTTCAAAAGATATAAGCGTTTTTGTGATAGCGAATTTATTCTCGTTCAGTCCTTATAATAACAGCTCGCATTATTTATTTTTTGACATTCAAAATGTTCCTTGAAAACATCACTAGAATGCAAAACTACTTTTCTAACTGAATAGGTCTGTTTCTTTAAATAAGTTACAGCGAGTACGATAGAAACAGCAAAATCTCATTTTATTCTTTCGGTCCACAAATAAAGGCTACTGCTCCCGTATCTCGTCTTCTTATATACCTGACGCAGACAACACCTGGTCTCTTGTCAGATCGGTTCGAACTTCTTTTCATAACAAGGTGTCTCATGGACACCTTAACGAATTTGTATACATTACAAGGGTGCAGATGTTGGCCACCATTGCTGAAATCTCAATTTTTTTCACATCTGTTGAATGCTCTAATTCGCTAGAGAGAGATTCATTATGATATTGTGGCCCATTTAGAAGAAAGAAAGAAATGCAATTTTTTTTTGTAGAATTTGGATGGATAATGCTTAATTTGAAGCATTGGAACACTTTTTGAACTACGTATTTTGGATAGAAATTGAACAAGTATCAGTGGTACTAGTAGGTACTTCATTGGTAATACTGATATTATTCATTAATTCTACGAATCTGAGTTTCAATTCTTGGAAGTATTTGGACGTATTTTTGAATATTCTGACTGATGTTGGAGTTCCATACTCGAGTTTTCGAAGGCATATACAGTGTGAGATAACAGTCAACTTTTGAATAGAATTATTCAAATGTTGGTGCTTGAGCTATACTGATCTTCGACTCTATCGGCTGGTTCGGAAATGGTGAAACACGATACCACCCTGTTTTTTCAATGGCCCTCATCGTATTCTGAATCTGTATGAAATTCTGTGTTCGAGGTACCTATCTTTGTTAATTTTTAACGTAGGCCACTATTTAAAAAAAAAATCATAGTTATGATGGTTTAAACTAGATATCATTATTTTTTTTATTATCGGCAGAGTGTTCCTTACTCTTTACGTATGTGTTTATAGAACTTATTACTCTTCTTGGTTCTTATGTTGTAACTCACTAACAGATTCTTTTTTTTTCAGTTGGGCATCATTTACAGAGACATTAAACTAGAAAACATACTGATAGACGCTCAAGGTCACATAGTTTTGACCGATTTCGGACTCAGCAAGGAACTTTCCAAGGACGAAGAAAAGTCCTACTCCTTCTGCGGCACCATCGAGTACATGGCGCCCGAGGTCATCAGAGGCAGCGACGAAGGTCACGATATCGTAAGTACACGAAAGTCTTCTTTATGCTATTGGTCTTAGGTTGAGAGGTTGCCGAAAAATATCGTCGGGGAATCTTTTCTAGTGCATGACCGCCTTGGTCAAACACTGTTGAGGGTATAGATTGTGCCTTTTATGGTCCTCATTTTAGGGCTATCGTTTGCTGGTACCAGTTGCTGGCTACTTTGAGACAGAAAATAGGCAATTGGATAGCAAACTTCCACATAGAGACGGCGTTCTGAGACGAGATAAAGCTGATTAAGTTTTTTTTGATGGATTCAGTCTTTACTTGATGGAAATTCATGTTCAATAACAGGTAAATAAAATTCAATTTCCACAAACAATATTTAATTTTGAACAACGATCGTTTCGCCTCACTGAGGCTTCGTCAGGTTCTACATTTGAACTAATTGGGTGGTATAATAACAGGCCATTATATAGGATATACAGGTATACATGGGGTTGTTTAGATGGTATTCACAAGTTACAAGAAGAAGTACCGACAGGGGCAATAAAAGTTATTGAGTTTTGCCGCTGGTTTTTCCAATCTACGTGAAGATATTCAACAACGGCGATCTATTAACATCCGTTTGGTCATTTAACAAAATTTTTTGAGAATTATATCTGTTAATTTCAAGTGATTCTTATAGTGTTAATCTTGATCCTTTACTCTCGATATGGATAATTTCGTAATTGTGGTTGAAATTATGACCAAATTCTCTTAAATGGTCGGCGTATGTTGAATGTGGACTATTTGATGTATAACTCTTCTGGTGTTCATGGATCCGTTTTTTAAATGATCTGCCGGTTTGACCAATGTAGACCAATGGGCAATCATCACAAGTAAGCTTGTAGACACCCGATTTATCATCTTTGTTTGATTTATCTTTGTTATTTTTAATGTATATGTAACAACTTAGATAAATACATTAAAAATAACAAAGATAAATCAAACAAAGATGATAAATCGGGTGTCTACAAGCTTACTTGTGATGATTGCCCATTGGTCTACATTGGTCAAACCGGCAGATCATTTAAAAAACGGATCCATGAACACCAGAAGAGTTATACATCAAATAGTCCACATTCAACATACGCCGACCATTTAAGAGAATTTGGTCATAATTTCAACCACAATTACGAAATTATCCATATCGAGAGTAAAGGATCAAGATTAACACTATAAGAATCACTTGAAATTAACAGATATAATTCTCAAAAAATTTTGTTAAATGACCAAACGGATGTTAATAGATCGCCGTTGTTGAATATCTTCACGTAGATTGGAAAAACCAGCGGCAAAACTCAATAACTTTTATTGCCCCTGTCGGTACTTCTTCTTGTAACTTGTGAATACCATCTAAACAACCCCATGTATACCTGTATATCCTATATAATGGCCTGTTATTATACCACCCAATTAGTTCAAATGTAGAACCTGACGAAGCCTCAGTGAGGCGAAACGATCGTTGTTCAAAATTAAATATTGTTTGTGGAAATTGAATTTTATTTACCTGTTATTGATTAAGTTTTGTTACTTTCTCTTGTAATTTACCATCAGTAATTACTAGATACGTTTAAATTCGTCTGGAAGAATCTGCCTTGGCACATGCTTAATCCTCGGCATGTCGGAATGAGGCAGTGTTAACGGCCACCGTCTTCGAGAACGAAGATCTTGGAACTTCTCACAATGGCGTGATAAATCGGTCGAGCCCTCCGCGAAGAACGGGGTCGATCCCCGACCTGGGTCAACCTTCCGGGGGCCGTCCGCGGTTACGTAACAGAAGACGATCGCCATCGTCGGGAAAAACGCCACCACCTGCGGCGCAGGGTCGGCGGGTGGTTGACCTCGATCCGCGAACAGACGTCGCCTTGAAGGTGTTGCGGACGTCGTCGCGGCGAAGAAGTGGGTCGGTTTGGCGAAAAGTAGGCCGGGGTACCACGACGCCGGAGAGTTTGTTTTGATGGAGGTAAGAGGAGCGCGATGTCGACGGAAACACTTTCACCTTCGCGAGAATTGAAGCCGCGCGCGCGCTGCCCCCGCCGACTCGGCGCTCTTGGATCTACGCGTTCCGTTCTAGATCAGAGAGAGAGAGAGATGCTCTGGAATGTCATCTGAAGAATGAGCAGTGACTCAAGAGGTAACTTCGAGAGAAAGTATGCAAACATCCGAAATTAACTGCTCCAAAGTTAACGATGCTGATTGACCTCATAAAAGAAACACTTGTTGCTATTTCCTACTTTGTTTTGATGGTTCTCATGTACCTCTCGTCCCTACTTGAGAGACTTCATCAATCTACAGAGTAAATAGTTTTTATTTCCAAACGTACGATAACAACGTCAGTTCTCGACTGACAGCATCATCGAAAAGTTCTATTTCTCCGCCTAGGCGGAGAAATATTTACTTTTCCCTCCGGCGGCAGGAAAAGTGTTGCTACGAAAAAGATTACTTGGTTACCATGAACATAGATGCATAGAATACAAAAACTTCCAATTCAAACGTCATTTGCATTTGATAAAGTTACATTAAATGTACAATTTTCCTCGCAATTTTCATGAATTTGAAAACGTTTGGAAATAAAATAGCATATTTCATTCGGAGAAGAAGTTACTTTTCGTGGCTCGCTTTCAATTATCCGCCTCACTCCGTTCGGCGGATAAACTCAAGCTCGCCACGAAAAGTGACACTTCTCCTCCTAATGAAATAATATACTATTGTTTCCAAACGTACGATAACAACGTCATTTCTCGACTGACATCAGGAATCAGGATCATCCAAAAGTTCTATTACTTCATTTAGGAGGAGAAATAGTTAGTTGCTATGGCTTACTTTTCCCTCCGGCGGCAGGAAAAGTGTTGTTATGAAAACACTATGCAAATGTTCCATTTTTAACTCAATAATAACGATCGTTAATATCAATCCAAAAGTGGATATTCAAATTTCACGAATTCCAAAAACTTTTGAAAATATCGCTCGCATTCAAGCTTCTCCTTCGAATGAAATAATATACTATTGATCGTTACTCGCAATTAATTCAGTAGAAGACATGAGAATTGGATTTTTTTTAAATCTGGAGAGATTACTGCTTTACCTATTTAACGTCAAAAACTTACGGACGTTTAAGTGAGTACAGTGTGACAAGAAAATCCTCGGACAAACTCTTTTTCAATTAACTTTATTAAACAGACGAAATGGAACAAAACAACAACAAATAATAATATCTTGAACATTATTTGTTGATAATATATCTAAGCCGTTTCGAAGTGGCTTCCTTTGGCGGCGATACACAGCTTCAGACGCTTCTTGAAATTTTCGGCAATGGGCCGCAGCTCCTCGGGCGTTAATCGGTTCCATTCCCGGCGCAGAGATTGCTTGGGCGACTCCAAATTTTTGTGTTTTTTAGCACAAGCCCTGTGCTCCAAAATCGACCACACGCTATAGTCCATTGGGTTGAGATCCGGTGAGTAGGGCGGCCATTCTGCAGATGAGATGAAACAAGGAAAATGAGTCTTACACCATTCTTGCGTCATTTTCGCTCTGTGAGTTGGAGCGGAGTCCTGTTGAAAGGTCCAATGCGTATCGCCGAAGTGCTTTTTGGCCCACGGAAGTACTACGGCATCGAGGTAGTCGAAGTGGTAGACTTCTTGATTGATTTTGACCCCTCGATCCACGAAAACTAAGGGAGTTTTACCACTGCCGCAAATTCCGCCCCAGACCACGACGGATTGCAAATTTTGACGGTGTTCGACGATGGCCGATGTACCGGGAGCATTTTTCCGTTCCCTATACAGTCAGCGCGACAGGTCGCTCTCACCGTATAGGAAACGGAATGCACGATGGAACACTCCGTTTCCTAGCAGATATGCGCGATGTGCTCACTGCCCTAGTCTTCTGGGTGCCGATGGGACAAATTGCAAATTATTAATGAAGTTTTCTTACTGTATAGCTTTATTAGGTAGAGTCTACCACATTTTTTCTCTGTGAACATTTTTGTGGTCGCGGTTTTTTTTCAGCAAACCCCTCGTTAGTCGACCATATTTTCATTTTTCTTGAATCAAACATACTCTTTTTTGTGAAATACAATCAAAAAAACAATCTGGGAGAAATGAGAAAACATGATTGTCTAACAACATAAACATTACTGAAAATCGCATTTTTTCAAAGTATTAATACCGTCCCGAATTTTTCAGAATCGGTTGATACAACCATATGCTGCAGTATACGAAAAAGAAATTCTCCGACAAAAAAATGTGGCGATTTCCTTGTCAGACAAATGGAAAACGAAGATTTTTTGGGATGAAAAAATTATGAATAATGTCTTTTTTCTCTTATTTTCTCTCCACCTTGAAAATACAATGTAGGGCACCAGTTGTCTGACAAAAAAAAATGTGGCGTTCATTCAAAAATTAAAGAATTCACTGCTCTAATTCGGTTATGAATAGACTATATCCATTTATCGGATATAACTTTCCTCATGTTACAAAAAACATTTGATTTTTCGAGGACCATTTAAGAAGGATGTGCTGAATACTATCATCTAGCTGTCCGACGAATAAAGTTCGGCAATTTCAGTTGTTGGTTGTTGCCGATATAATATGATGGAGTGTTTTTTGTGCAAACATTTAAAATATATCTGCTTCTATTTGCATCCATGTATATAGTATATTCAAAGAAAATAATGACAGGAATTTGGACTAAATTGTCTTTATAAGTGTGAAATTTTCTACAAAATTTCGTCGACGTTTCGGAGTAATTCACTCAAAATAATTTGCAAAAAAAGTTGAGCCTTGATAAAGGAGTGAATTACTCCGAAACGTCGGCGAAATTTTGTAGAAAATTTCATACTAAAAAAGACAATTTAGTCCAAATTCCTGTCATTATTTTCTTTGAATATTTTAAATATATCCGTGGCTTTAAAACGAAAAGGGAGGAAGTGTCATCCTTTAACTGTGCAAAATATTCTTGGCATCAAGAGAACATTATAATCACAAATATAAAGATGTCATTTTACCTGACGATTTGTGTGATACTTTTACTGGATACCATTCGTCTTGTTTCAACGAAATTAATGTGAGGAAGGAGTATTTTCATTGTTTTTTATTAGATTTGAATAAAAATGTCAGTAAACAATTTGAATTATAAAGTTTCAATCAAAATCAATAGTTTCATTTCAATAATAAAAAGATTCTGAAACAAAACCATTATATTCAACTAGACTAAGGATTTGCCGCATTTTATGTGGTGGACAGTTGTTTTCTCTATGAAACGAATCTCTCTAAAATATAAATTCTTTCTTGTCCGACAAATATTAATGAATTTAAAAACTCAAAAAAATCGTCGATTTTCATCTGTCGGACAAGTAAAACGCCACATGTTTTCTCATTTTTTCCAGATTGTTTTTATGATTGCATTTTACAAAAAAAGAGTACGTATGATTAAAAAAAATGAAAATATGGTCGACTTACTAGAGGTTTGTTGAAAAAAAACCGCGACTACAAAAATGTTCACAGAGGAAAAATGTGGTAGACTCTACCTAATACCCTATACAGAAAGTAAGAAAACTTTATTAATAATTTGCAATTTGTCCCATCGGCACCCATAAGACTAGGGCATATCTGCTAGGAAACGGAGTGTTTCTTCGTGCATTCCGTTCCCTATACGGTAAGAGCGACCTGTCGCGCTGACTGTATAGGGAACGGAAAAATGCGTACCGGGAGCCTCTACGGACCAGACTCTGTCGTTTTGGTGGTTGTGGGATTGTTCTACGGTGAAAAGCTTCTCGTCTGTGAAGAGAATTCGCTCCCATTGCTGACCGGCAGCGAGACGAAGGAGTTGGCGGCACCTTTGGAATCGTACGAGCTTGTTTTCCTCCGTGAGGAGTTGAACTTTTTGGAGCTTGTATGCCTTGAGGTTGAGCTCCTTTTTGCCAATTTGACGGACTGATTCGCGGTTGATACCGGTCTCACAGGCTATTTTCCGCATGGAAACCCTGGGATTGCGATTGACTCCCTTCTTGACGATGTTGCGATTGCTAGGTGTATTGACAGTGCGTTTTCTACCACTTCCTGGACGACGACCATCATAGCCAAGCTCCTTGAAACGACAAATTGCATCGGACACGGTTTGTCGAGGCACATTGAGCAAACGAACAATTTCGCATTGACGAAACAGCTCCAAAATCGCACTATGTTTGTTTGACATTCTAAAACTCTGTGAAATGAAATTATATCAAACTGAAAATTCACATATTAGTACAGGAAAGTGTAGAGAAACCAAGAGGATAAAAATTATTTGGCTGCGCTGAAATACTTTTGTCCAGACCACAGCAAAATTTGTCCGAAGTTTTTCTTGTCACTTTGTATAATGCATTATCAATAACAACGATCCAAAGTATCAAAAGTGTGGCCCCCGAGTATAATGAACGTTCAACCTTCGACTTTTTCCATTATTGAATGAAAAAATGCGAACGGTCTTTTTTCAGAGCTTATCGTCTCGATTACAAACGTCTAGACTGCATTCGTTTAGTGCTAATGAAGGACCGGAAATAATTGTTCGCTCCGTTTGCGTCGAAATTTACGGAAATATAAACAACGTCGTACCGTATTTATGCAAAATAGATCGAATCCGTTTCGTCAGCTTCGAGTACAATTTTAAAGGCCTTGACATTTGAACCGAGTACTTAAGCCAGGAAGATCGAAATCTTGTGAATTTAACTAGCAGGAACTACCGAAAATATGCGTATCATCCCATTCTTTGCTGAGACATCGCGAGATATTCAAGATTGACGGCCACAAGGCCGCCACTGACGCCGGTCGGTCCGGTACTCTTGTGGTACCGATGGTACCGTTCCGAAGATGGAATCTTCGAGAACCATCCTCCGGTCCAGCACCAGCAGCAGCGCCGTCCGTAGACGCGTACCGTTAGATCGTTCGGCGGTACTTCCTGGTCGCGTAGCGGTGGTACCTGCCGGACGAGGAGCGCACGCAAATCGGAGACTGCACTGATTCGATGCGCCGCCGGATAACTGTCGTAACACTTTTACGTCATAGGTGGAGGTTCGGTCGGTACCACGCCTCTGAGCAGCGGGTTTTTCGCGTAAAGGTCGCTGGAACCGGATGCGAACTTGGAGCTTTTTTGGAAGACAAGGTGAGGGTGAATTTTTCGTCTGAAGAAGTTGGAGAAGATGGCGGATAGATAGTTCCGGAAGTGGGTTTGAGGGTGAGAAGTACCAGGGGGTACCTGGGGTACGACTTGGATCGTAGGTACTGTGAGCTTTATCGATGAGGAAAGGCATCTTCGATTCTCGAAAG
The DNA here is from genome assembly GCA_951802165.1 of Adalia decempunctata. NCBI lineage: Eukaryota > Metazoa > Arthropoda > Insecta > Coleoptera > Coccinellidae > Adalia > Adalia decempunctata. The sequence goes on along the minus strand of OX637695.1, from coordinate 373,900 downwards.
AACTCAATCATAAACGACCATGTCATCCTTCTCTAGTGAATTTTTTCGGTATTTCCATCCATATCAACTTTGAGCTGGAGACATGAGGGCTAAGTGCTACCACAGCAGCTCAAAAGTCAAACAAGGAGCCAAACCATAATTGGTATTTCGTGCCAGGAACGAATATTCTACTGTCTTTCTTTGAACCATGTGCCATTCAAAATTTTTTCTTTCGGATTTTGGATTTGAGCTGATCTAAACGGAATAAGGACTGAACGAGAATAAATTCGCTATCACAAAAACGCCTATATCTCTTGAACCAATTGAGAAAAAAATCAAAATTTGATCATATTTAGCTTTGTTATGAACGTCAGAAACATGTGGAACATTTACTTCATATACATTCCAATTCTCTGTCGCAAAATGTCGAGCGAAGTGAAAACACGAGAATTTATAGTGAAACTTTTTCAAATTAATCAAAAATGGACCTTCAAAAGAATCGCAAAAGAGGCTCGCGTTCGTCCGGAAACGGTATCAAGAGTTGTTAAGCGCTTCAACGAAGATCTTACAATTAACTGCAAGGAAGGAACCGGGAGGAAAAAGGGGTTTCATAGCCCAAAAAAAGCGAAGAAAGCCATCAGCCTTTTTCAGAAGAATCCTAACCTTTCAGGACTGAAAGTGGCCCAAATAGTGGGTTGTTCGCAGTCAACCGTTCAGAAAATCAAGTCGAATTGTGGGCTTAGAACATACAAAGTGCAGAAAGTGCCAGACAGGAACGCTGTGAAGAATCAAGAAGCGAAATCAAGAGCAAAGAAATTAAAAAAAGACTTCTTGAAAAATGTTTCCTATTGCGTGATGGACGACGAAACCTATGTCTTGGCTGATTTCTCGCAACTTCCTGGTCAGGAATTTTATACTGCAGATTCTCGCGGAAATGTTGACGAACAATTTCGCGTGAAGGAACAAGCAAAGTTTCCTAAAAAATTCCTGGTTTGGCAAGCAATTTGCACTTGTGGGAAAAGGAGCAGATTTTTCGTTGGCCAAGGCTCTGTTGACACGAAGATATACATCGAGGAATGCTTGAAGAAGCGACTTTTACCATTTTTACTTGAGCACGATGGGTCAACAATCTTTTGGCCAGATTTAGCTTCATGCCACTACAGTAAGGCCATCAAGGAATGGTACGAAGCTAATGTGGTGGTTTTTGTCCCCAAAGAGGCCAATCCACCAAATTGCCCAGAACTCAGGCCAATCGAAAGATATTGGGCCTTGGTAAAAAGAAGACTAAGAAATCAACGAAAACATTAGCGGAATTCAAGCAAAAGTGGAAGCCAGCATCCCAGGAAGTGATTGAGAACACTATAAGAAGCATGATGGGAAGAATTCCAGAAAAAATCCATGAATTTTGTAAAAAATAGTTTTGGTTTTTTTATTGTAACAACAGTTTTCATTAGAATTAGAAGATGATTCGATAATGAGTTTGATTTTCTAAATCGGTCCAGTGGTTCAAAAGAAATGAGAGTTTTTGTGATAGCGAATTAATTCTCGTTCAGTCCTTATACTTGATGTTCTGCTGGTCTGCTTGTACTAGTCCATTCAATCTCCTTCGACTGCAAGTCGAGGGTTTTTGCTTTGGATCTAAAGGCCCAACTTCTGGAATTGAATTTCGATACTGAAAAACTCTTTCCATCGACGAATTCCTGGTTTCGAACATCGAAAGATCGTCTTGCTGTTACCCAGCCGAGAGAGCTTTCGATACAGAACACACTCCTAGCCTAGACTGTTAGCTAATAGAGCAATTTCAAGAATTTCGCCGTCAATAACACGAGGTTGGTTGTTACAACAGCAATCCACGTGCAATATCATTAGCGTTCCTCCCGATCTGGGTCACGGAAGTGTGTCACGAATTGATCGCCGAGCTGAGCTCGATTTCTGCACGAAAAGAGCGAAAAGTGTAAACGCACAAACAATTGTTCGGATTATCGGAAAAAGGCCCGACCCTTCCTTCCTATTGGTCGGCTCGATTCATTAGTCATAGAAATAAGTAAATGGTTCGGCGAGCATAACGCAACGTTGTTTCGCAGGTGTGGGTATACTCCAACAACAAAAAAACGAACTCTATTGAAATCGAATCGACCCAATTTTTCTACCCCTGAAGGGGGCAACATTGCAAACGTTCATTACGAAGGACGAAATGTTGCAACCTTCTTGATTCAGTTATAGTTCGAATTTATCAGTTCGCGTTTCATTGATTTTCAACAACAATAACAATTTTCATTTCAATAACATTTATATGCGTCAGCAGATTATTTCCACCCTGTATATTCAAATCTGGTTTACTACGAGGATATATTGAAAAATTCTTAGCCTACTATAGAACCAAACAAAATTTCAATCTCAAAATATTTTATTACTCAACATATTCTCCTCTCAATTGAATACATTCATTACAGAGAACCTGCAACGTCTTTAGACTTTTCGAAAAAAATGTTTCTTCTTGTTCTGCAAACCAGTCCTTCACAGCTTTTATAACCTCCTCGTTGGAAGAAAATTTACGACCTTTTAAATTTTTTTTCAGTTGAGGAAAGAGATGATAGTCGGACGGAGCCAAATCTGGTGAATAAGGGGGGCGTTCTAAAGATTCTAACCCTAAATCACGAATTTTTTGCATGGAAACATGAGATTTGTGTACTGGGGCGTTGTCAAAACAAAACACCTTTTGATAGCTTTCCGCGTCTTTTCTTTTTAATTTTTTCCCGTTGAGTGGTTAGTAATGTCGAATAGAAATCGCCAGTTATTGTTCTACCCTTATCCAAAAAATCAATCATGATTACTCCATGGCAATCCCAAAAAACTGAAGCAAGAACTTTTCCAGCAGATTTTTGGACACGAAACTTCTTAGGTCTTGGAGAACCAGAGTGTCGCCATTCCATCGATTGTTGCTTTGTTTCTGGATCGTAGAAATGTACCCAAGTCTCATCCATAGTAACAATTTGGTTCAAGAAGTCTACATCGTTTTCAAATCGAGCACAGATCGAACGCGATGCTTCTGCCCTTGCACGCTTTTGGTCAACATTCAAACATTTGGGGATCCATTTTGCAGAAAAATTTCTCATGTCCAAATTGACGTGAACTATTTAATGAACGCGTTCGTATGAAATCTTCAGTGCTTCAGAATGCAGATATCCGTTTTAGCCCTATTCGACGGTCTGATAAAATCAGGTCATGAACTGCATCGATATTTTCGGGGACTGACACAGAAACTGGCCTTTCCGATCGGTCATCATCTTCAATGGAAAATTTACCTCATTTGAAGCTTGCAGTCCAATTTTTCACGGTTGCATACGAAGGACATTGATCACCAAGGGTATTAAGCATATCTTCGTAAATCTGCTTACCTTTTAACCCTTATAAATACAGATACTTGATGATGGCTCGATACTCCAATTTTTCGATTTTTACAATTGGTGGACACCTTTTTTTTTAATTTATTGCGTAACTCTGGTTTACTTTTTTGACGTCGAACTCTACACTGACACTTCTAATAAGTTAATGTTCGTTGATATGGTATCGCAATACATCCTCGTAATTAAGATAAGGCGGCTGTGTCAATGCAATGATACTGTAGAAGTTGAGCAAATTGATTAGTTCTCTCCTCTCAGCCTCACAAATTCAATTAAATTTTCCACATAGAATAATGAGTCTCGTATTCTCAATAATTCCATACCTTGTTGCTTATACCTTTGATGATTCGCTCCGTTCCTGACAATTTCCTATTTGTGTATCTTATCAGGACACAAAGGACCAAATAACGAAGTCTGTTCGCTACCTTTGCTAATTGATCTCGCGCAGAGTGGGACGAAACAAAACGTTTTGACGTTTTTTCCGTACGACAGCCATTGTGTCTAAGGTACTACTTTCTCCTCGAGATTTTTCTTTTTATTAACATACAAACGACGGAAAATCGTTCTTCGTCGAGCTTCGATTGTTCGTAACTTTTACGTCTTGTTCCACGGAGCGTGCAGTCGTTCGAAATTCGGTAAGAATTTTCGGTGAGAACTGTTACATAACGGTACTTTCTAATCTATATCTTGCGGTGACATAATGGGGAAAAGAGATGGGACTTTTTAGCTTTTCGATTGGGTCTTATCGAGACACAGTGTAGATTGACGTGAAAAATTTGATAGACATCTAGTATGTTCTTCCTTTTTTAATTAACTGAAGAAAATCAAAGATTTTTCGAGAATGCAACCAACCCCATATTCTTTAAATAGAATGCTCTGTATGGATATTTCGATTCTCAGTTTTTATTCTAGTTTTTGAAGAAATCTGTTGAACAGACGAAGAAACTGAAAGCTTTTGTTTCGAAGTGTTCAAAGTACGAAAATTGTTTCAACACTTAAAGAAAATTTATAATATTCTGAATAAAAAACAAATCCTCTCATCTTTGTTGGAGAAAATTCAAATTCTGATGAACCGTAGTTTCGAAGAGAATATTCTAGGAAAGGTTTTCTTTGGCAGAGTCACGTGTCATTTTTCACGAGCCATGTCGTAAACTTTCACTGAAAGTCGCTATCGTTACGTTATGTAAAATAATTCACTCTTTCTCTTGTCGGCCACGAGCTTCGATCGTCCTATTTGTTCGTTCAGCTATTGTGAGTCGACCCACTTGTCGAGGATTGCGGATTTGGTAACTGTTTCTTCGAGTACCAGTTGTTTAAAAGGATCTCTGTACTAGTCGTCGATACACTCGACAGCCTCATGTTTGCGTTTAAATTTCTGTATTTCCTTCTGGTTAATCTTCTTCGTATGGGATTTTCTTGTTACAGATATGATTTCAAGATTATTCTTCTAATTTATAATTCGATGAATAAACGCAGAAGGAATTCTATATGATCTGATTTTGTCGCCTTAGGGCGTGTCTATACTCTATTGTCTGTTTTTCAAAAATATTGTTCTCTTTCGAGGGAATATTAAGAATTTATTGAGTAGGAGTAGTCTACGAATGTTGTAACATCCTCATGATCTCGAGATTGGACCTCACTATTCAGTGATGATATTATTGTCAAAAATTAGAACAGAAAAAACAGGGGAATTTAATATCACTATTAACATTCTTCATCTCGTCGTTCTCAGCGTTGAAAAGAATCAATAATGAGAAAAATATCTAGTTTGTTGTATTGAGGAGGAGGATGTATTGATATCTAGTTAGCCTAGACCAGTTCCATGCATAAACAAAATATTGCGATACCATATCAACGAACAATAACTTATTGTCAGTTTTTTCTACGTCAAAAAAGTAAACCAGAGTTACGCAATAAATTTAAAAAAATGTCCACCGAAATTTTAAAAATCGAAAGATTGGAGTATCGAGCCATCATCAAGTACCTGTATTTAAAAGGGTTAAGAGGTAAGCAGATTTACGAAGATATGCTTAATACCTTTGGTGATCAATGTCCTTCGTATGCGACCGTGAAAAATTGGACTGCAAGCTTCAAAAGAGGTAAATTTTCCATTGAAGATGATGACCGATCGGAAAGGCCAGTTTCAGTGTCAGTCCTTGAAAATATCGATGCAGCTCATGACATGATTTTATCAGACCGTCGAATTGGGCTAAAACGGATAACTGAAGCACTGAAGATTTCATACGAACGCGTTCATCATGTAGTTCACGTCAATTTGGACATGAGAAAAATTTCTGCAAAATGGATCCCCAAATGTTTGAATGTTGACCAAAAGCGTGCAAGGGTAGAAGCATCGCGTTCGATCGGTGCTCCATTTGCAAACGATGTAGACTTCTTGAACCGAATTGTTACTATGGATGTGACTTGGGTACATTTCTACGATCCAGAAACAAAGCAACAATCGATGAAATGGCGACACTCTGGTTCTCCAAGACCTAAGAAGTTTCGTGTCCAAAAATCTCCAGGAAAAGTTCTTGCTTCAGTTATTTTGGGATTGGCATGGAATAATCATGATTGTTTGTTTGGATAAGGGTAGAACAATAACTGGAGATTACTATTCGACATTACTGACCACTCTACGGGAAAAAATTTGAGAGAAAAGAAGCGGAAAGTTATTCAAAGGTAATTTGTTTTTACAGGACAACGTCCCAGTACACATTTCTCATGTTGCCATGCAAAAATTTCGTGATTTAGGGTTAGAATTACTAGAACACCCCCCTTATTCACCAGATTTGGCTAGGTCCGACTATCATTTCTTTCCTCAACTGAAAAAAAGTTTAAAAGGTCGTGAATTTTCTTCCAACGAGCTGTGGAGGACTGGTTTGCAGAGCAAGAAGAAACATTTTTTTTGAGAGATCTAGAGACGTTGCATGTTCGCTATAATAAATGTATTCAATCAAGCGAAAATATTTTGACATTGAAATTTTGTTTGGTTCTATAGTAGGCTAAGAATTTTTCAATATATCCTCGTACATGCTCCAGTATTTCAAGATGAAAATATCGATCATTCCCTATCTACAAAAGTTCGAAAAATCAACAAGGCCATCACTGAACAGCAAGGCCGTATTTTAGCTCTAATAGCTAGAAGAAGTCCAAATATAACTCATAGTTTTGATACCAGACACCCTGTAGGTGCACAAAATACAGATCGCTCAGTTCGAGTTTCAGGAATTGCCCAAGGCTCAAATTAGGTGCAAATTACTCTCCAATTCATTATCATGCCTATAATTCGAACACGCTGATGCTATTTTCTGATAGCAAATTTCTAATGCCTACTCGAGAAACGAACTTCAAGGACGTAATGTAGATTATTCGTCAATATTCGACTCGTTATACTTTCGAGATAGTTGATTGGAAAGTTCTCAAACTCGTCCGAAAAAAATGGTGATATTCAATTACTAATTTTGCCATACTCGGTGCACGAATTTGGCAATAATATTAATCAGTAAAATCGCCTTGACACCTTTCCATCTGTGTCAAAGTCACATAAACATTCGGAAACAATTGTTTGTGTACGAATCCTCACTTTCGTCAACAATATTATTAATCAATGAGAGAGAATTCAATGGAAAGAAATTAAACAGTCTCACCTACTTAATCAACGTATCATTCCATCAATGGAAAGGTTTCAAAGATCACTAGGATCGCTTTCAACATAACTCAAGATGCTGTAAAGGTTAAAATAGAAGTCTCAAAGTGTATTCGTTGCAATACTCCATATTCGGTTCTCCAGTTGAATGATTCCGAATGCCACTGTGCAATAAAAGAGAAAAATCTATTGTAAAGTTTTCAACAACTTCAGAAACTTTCTTGCTGTAAATCAAAAAGTGAACAAGGCATCATTCGATCGATGCCAAAGACTAGCATTTCACTTTACATATTCTTGAATGCGAAGAATGAAGGAAAATTTTAAATTATTGCTTGAGGAAAAATTCGGTATGCATTATCACTCATAGTTCCAGTTCTTTTTAATCTCATCAGTTCCACGAAAAGGAATAGATAACAAACAACATATAAGCAGGTAATGATCGAGGCGAGTTTGAGATTCCAATGTTTATTTTTATTCGACTGATAAAGACCTAGTTCTTCGTATCTTATTTTCTATTTCGAACCGCAGAGAATGGATATGATGGTCGTTCTAACGAAAAACAAACACGCTTATCTTGAAAAACACCAGTGGGAGCACTGAAGAATTCCCAAATAGATTTCTCAAATTAAATATGAATCGTATTTATCGAGTTTGTAAGAAAAAAGAGTGTTGCAGCTTTTCAAGATACATTTCCCAATCCATCGCAAAAAATGGAAAACCAACAAATTACTCAGCAACAGTAATGCATCACGCTCTAATCATTCAACCTTGACTGAACGTTCAATAACGCTCTAACCTCAAAACCTTATTAAATAAATAGGAACACCTTGAGGTGATTGCCGATTTCGAGAGATGAAATTGCGATAAACTCGGATATTTCCTGGTTTTCGATTAATTCAATCAATGCGGCAGTATTCGAATAGCTGAAATGGCAGGCTGTTGATGTAGAGCCAGGAGTAAGAGACTTCAAAAAGCTTCAGATCTATACTCTGTTCAAATGTAAGAAGGAGCAATAACAACATTTTCGGCGCAGCGGTAGGAGGGCCTTCGTAAAGGTACTTTCCGTCCAGAATCGTATCGGAGGAGATTTCACACAATCGTTCAGTTTATTTATCGATGTCTCATCCAGCTAATAAATTTTTCTGCCTTGTTCCCTTAATGAGCGGATTTTCTTCAAATAATCTCTTCTCCACACAATTATTTCATCCCAATCAATCAGTAGACTATCACGACCACGTTTTTTAAATTCATTTCCATTTTTTTCAATAATTTATAGAACGTCGTTCTTTTGAAATTTGGCAAACTGTCGTCATCATTTACGATTTCTAGTATTTTAGAAATCGTTGGGATTTCATTCCAGAAAAAAAAAAACGTGGACAATTCTTCTGATAAGGTTCATATCGAAATCGTCAACCGAATCGATTATTTTTAACGATAGGGCTCTCCTCTTAGGTGGCGTCAATGTTTTATTCTCTTTATATTCTCTGAGAATTCTGAATACAGCTGAATCACTCACCCCTGAGGATTTTGAAACAATTCCTACTAAGTCTCTTTTCGATAAATCAGGATGTTCTACAATTCTTTTCGAGAAATGTTCAAAATTATCTCTTTCTCTTCAGCAGAGAAGGCTACCTTTTGGACTTTTTTCGTGGTGGTCCCCACATATCACCCTCAGATGCAGTATCCGTTTCCGAATTCGACATTGTTCTATAAACACTATATACACTTTGTCAAAAGATTTTCCAACACGATACACTTTCCACAACAAAATCTATAAACACTTTGAACAGCTAGACCTTCACAGTAGCACTAGGTATTTTAACTAGTATGGTCAATTGAAAACTTCGATATTTATGCAAATCAAGATGGCTTCAACCCATTAAGGGAAAGGACCCAAATCTGGTGTCTCCCGGAATTACCTTGTCGGAATCTAGAGCAGCCGACAAAGAGTTTCGTACAAAATAATATAAAATTTTGGACCGAAACTAAATATATTTCGGATATTACAAGTGAATGACCATTATAAATTTGAACAGAGATCTTTTACGAGTCTTGTCAATTCAAAACTTCGATATTTATGCAAATCAAGATGGCTTTCACCCATTAGGGAAAAGGACCCAAATCTGGTGTTTCCCGGAATTGCTTTGTCGGAATCTTGTAAGATTCCGACCCAAATCTCTAAAACTCTGGTGTTTCCTGGAATTACCTCGCCGCAATCTCGAGCATCCGAAAAAGAAATTATTTAGTAGATAATAATATAAAAACAAAACAAAATAAAAAAATAGGGTACGTCGGATATAAAATGTTTATGACAGTTGCAAATCATAACAGAGATTTTGCACTAGAGTTTTTGTGGAAAAAAGTTCTAATGTGGGAATTGCTGACTCAAATTATTGAATCATTTGTATCCAGTACCATCTACAGTCCGTTCCGAGTACGATCCTGGCAATCTCTTAGGGCGTTAAAAGAGAGCGTGGTTATGACCGTTTAACCAATAGGAGCTTTATGGTGCGCCAACCAGACGATTTTTTTAGTTTATAAAGCTCCTTCTTATATTTGAACGGACTATAGTAGTGTCCGATGATCCAGTCTTTGAAGATTCATCTGAAACTCTGATACGGTCATTTTTCCCATGCCACAGGAAGATTCTGGGTCAATACTCAATACAGCCTCATATCAGGAATCTATTTCCTGCGGGTTGCCATCAAGGTCTTTCGGGGAACAGACAAACGCTTATTGGGACACCACTAGGTCGAATGCATATGGATTATGCAGAAATCGTGGGAATAACTCGAAGTTAAACTTTGTCGTAAAATTTATTGCTTCTTGGCTCTGGCCATTAACTTCATTGATACTGAAAACAATGGCTCGATGAGGAACTTTGCTCCTTGCGTTAACCGGGGAACTTCTATTGTGAAAAATGCTGGCGTTTTCTTGGTATCGATTCGCGATTCCATTTTGATCGTTGAAGGTAAATTCCTCGTTCGTTTTGCGCCTTGGAGATTTTTATTCGCTGTATTTTTCAATGACCAAATGCATTTAGAACTGCTATGAACAATTTTTCATCCATGATTTTCTTCAGACTTCGAAAAAGTTAGTCAATTCCGATATGAAAGAAACTCATCATAACAACATCAATGTCCATGGAATTAAGCGAAGCACGCATGTTCTATTTCGATACTTGTTATTGGGAAAGGTCGCTGTTGAACAAAAACATTCAAATATTTGAATAAAATTCACGTACTAACGGAAACAAACGATAACTGCTGTAATTATTCTTGCCTAGAATGTGGACGAAAACAACGTTTCGCCATGGATTTGCCGCTACGACCTAATTGAAGGTTTCGAAACCAGTTTTTTCCTAATTTGTCACGAATGTCAAACGTGGTAAAGTCTTGAAAAACGCTTTTCTTGAGTATATGCCAAAGTAACCTTTGATTGGAATATGGTAAATCGGCAGGTTTCAGCAGGAAGGAGAGCAGTCTTATCCTCGAGAGTTTTTTTACTGGAAATTTTGTTAGAGACTTTTTTAGGTGGTCAATGTCGTATTTGATATTTCCTTCATTCATTATTCGAAGAAGTTTTCCCAAAAATTCAGACGTTGTGATATTCAAATTCGACGGAGAGGACATAGCTTTATTGAATGATGAATGATCCATATAAACATTATGATCTTTGATATCGATGAAATCTGATATTCCTACTATCTCAAGCCAATTTTCTGAAAACTCTGTTTTTGCACTCCAAATTGTGTGATCTGAGGAACTACACTTAAATTATGAGTTTTCAACATAGTTAAGAGAATAACAGGCATCAGGAAAAAGCTTCATGAGAAGAGAAACCAACGCAGTCAAAAAAAATTTTTTAGATTCCTCTTAATCTTGCATATACTCCATTCACAGTTGAACAAACCACGTTGTCCTTTCTACATAGGGTTCGTAGTAATTAGGTACATATTTATCAAAATGTTTATTTACTTACTACTGGGAAGATAATGAATTTGAGAAGATATTGTGTGAATTCTATAATTCCAAAGACCTGGCGAATGTTGAAGAAACCTTCTTTTCTGTAAATACTGGAAATATACTGCTCCACAAGAGTTAGGGATATCGTATTCAATCGTTTTTAAAAGTATGTAATCTTCGAGAAAATCGCTGTAAAATCATTTAAAACTCAATAACAACTTGAATCGATCCGATAAAAATCAGTATGAGACATTTCGTCAATCTGGTCGCCTTTTTTCTGAAGTTTGGTTCTTTGCATATGCTTCATGAATGTTCTTATTTTGAAATTAAGTCAGTTTATCAGCGGCTTAGATTTGAACCGAGTTTTCTGAAAATGCCATGACGTAAATTAACAAACGCTAAGGCTAATAGGTCTATCGGAATGCTACAGGGTGGCCTAACTCAGGTTGTTGTAGTGGAAAGGCTCAAAGTCAGCCAAAGTGTGATATCTCGACTTTGGAATAGGTTCAAGGAGACAGGTTTCGTGTTGGAAAGACCAAGGCTTGGTGGGCGACGAAAAACAACACCTGCTCAGGATCGTTTCATCACCTTTTCGGCGAGAAGAAACCCTACATCTACGTGTGTCGTGTAGAATGCTACGAAATACTCTTCAAAATGCAGATGGGGTCCAAGTTTCCATCGAAACCATCAGACGACGTTTGAGAGAGGTGAATCTAGGTTCTAGACGTCCATTAAGAGGAGTTCCATTAACACGTGACCATAAGCGTCAAAGACTGGAATGGGCAAGGCAACATATCAATTGGAACGATCAATGGCGTAGTGTCCTTTTCACTGATGAATCCAGATATGGACGATTTTCAGATTCTCGAAGAATATGGGTATGGACAATCCCACGCATACCCTGTAATCGTCGCTATGTCCAAGAAGTCCATCCATTCCGAGGGGGTAGTGATATGGTATGGCCGGGCGCATAGATCTACACATTTGTCCTGGGAATATGACCGCCTTTATACTATAGGGAGCATGTCATTGACAAGGCTGTGCCAAATTTTCAGCTCTGCTATTGGTGAAACTTTTCAATTTCTAGACGATAACGCTAGACCGCACCGTGCAGCCATAGTTGAGAATGCGCGTGAGGAGCTTGGTATTCCACATTTATCAATACCTCCACACTCACCAGATTTTAATTGCATAGAACATGCATGTGATATGCTCCAAAGAATATTAGATAATCATCAACCCACCCCAGAATCCTGATCTGAGAGAGCTTCTGCCCCGTTTATGGAACCAAATTCCTCAAGAAATGTTCAACAACCTCGTGTGTAGTATGCAAAGAAGATGTCAAGCTGTTATTGATGCCCGTGGAGGCCAAACATTGTATTGATAGTCTCAAAATGTTTGAATTCTCTGGGAATAAAATTTCGTTATACTACTCGATTTTTCTTAACCACTGTATATGCTGCAGACCTACAAGCTGAAATTAATTTGCAACTTGAAATCATATTCATATGAATTTTCATCACAAAAATTTTATTTCAACTATATTTTTTTGGAATTTAAGTCATTATCCCTGACTCATGTGGAGCAGTTTATTTCACGTATATAAACATTATCTTGTACGGAAATCGAGAATCGAGTATTGAAATTTTACTGAAAAATAATGGACGGAATAGACCGTTACTTTGTGATAGTTCATTTGTAAAAAGGATGAAAGTACTCGAATAACTCGACAGAAAAAATTCTAAATGAAAAGACGGACCTATGGAATTCCCCACACTCTAAATTCTCAAGAAATAAGCCTACGAAGAAGTTCTAATATTCCTCAGAATTTCCAGTTCCTCCTACAAAATTTCATCTTCTTATTTGTTAAACACGCATCTATTTGTTTCAGGCTGTGGACTGGTGGAGTATAGGCGTTTTAGCCTACGAACTGCTCACAGGATCCTCTCCTTTCACGGTCGAAGGAGAGAGAAACAGCCAGCAGGAAATTACCAGGAGGATCTTGAAAACGACACCTCCAATTCCAGACTGTACGTTTATCACAAAAAAGGTATGAGAGTTTCGTTGACTAAATCTATCGTTTTTTGCAGATCTCGGGGAAGATTGCGGTAGCTTTCTCGCCGGATTGCTCGAGAAGGATCCCAGGAGGAGGTTGGGAGGAGGCAAAGACGATGCCAGAGAACTGAAAAGGCATCCCTTCTTCAAACGCCTCAACTGGGACAAACTATGCAGGAAGGAAATTCCCGCACCCTTCCGTCCAGTTATCAAGTACGTTTTTATTAAAATTATTCAGGATTCTTCAGTGGCCTGTAACATTCCAAGTTTGTAAATCCTAGGAACATTATGAAAAAGAGAAAAGGGGCAACCCTGCTCTGAAGAGCTGAGGGTAGAATTACGTTAAAGGGGGTTTTATACTCATATTTTTGGCTTGTGATGTGATCGTCTAGATTGGTAGAACTCTATGTTATGTCGTAGTAATGCAGATTCGTAATAACTCAGATTAGTGAAATATAGGATAGGAAATAATGAGGTAAAATTGATAAATAAAACACTAGATTGGACATAAAGGTGGAACAAGAGCCCTTTATTCGTCCAGCGCCATAGTTCGGGGAACCACAGCTATATGAAGGAAAAACGAACGAGAATCAATTGAAACTCAAAGCAAAAAACCTTCTAGCATTACAGATGATATGTTTACAATCCATAGAACAATTATTAACAAGACGAGCACTGGTGATATGTACAATATGGAGCTTCCTATACTCCGGTAAGGTTATTACTGGCACAATTGTGATAAAAAGCAGAATCCAATACATCCAAAGGTTATAGGCATATAGAGTGTGTCACTTTATTGTTGCGCAAAGTTTTTAATGTTCCATGTGTAAGAATCCTTCCTTCCAAGTGTGCGTGTGAGATCATAGCAGTCGCGTTGGTTTGGAAGTGACGATAAAATTTTTATATTTCCTGTTAACTGATGAACGATGGCACCTTCAAAGCTTTCCTTGCTTATCGGGTACGCCAAGGGCCCGAAGGCGAGGCTTGGTTTCTGGGGACGTTCGTTATAGAACTCCCAGAGGAATTTTCACTGGCCACTGTTGTGGGGGATGTTTTCCTTAGCACAGGCGATATAAACAGTTTACCCTAGGCCTCCAAACCATTGATTATTGTACGTAAATTATTATACTAAAAGCAACAACTCCAAATGCCTAAACCATAATGTCGAGTGAATAGTTAAATGTGCAGTAGACCTTACGAACAGTATAAGAATATTCCAAATGGGTTGGTAGCAGAACAGAGTTCCACAATATTCAATAGAAATGCAATAATAAAATAGAACAAGCTTACATGAGATTAAATCCTGTGAAATGAAACAATTATTTAAATGGAGATCGTGTACACACCAGATAACAAAAAAGCGTCTTTAAAATATACTAAAATGGCGGATTCCTAGAAGAGGAACCCCATTTCAAAGGAACACTATTGTGAACCAGAATGAAAGTGAAAAGTGAAGTAAAAGAGGCCCTTCCATTCGTTGTCGTTTTGGAGGTTAGTTTTTCTGCCACAGAATCGTATTTCTTCGATGGTCACAGAAGAACAAGTTTACTTCATGGTGGATCTTCGATATGATTAAAATCTTCTATTTATAAAGATGCGAATTGCCTAAAGTATTGATTGAAGTCGTACTAATATTCATCATTCATAGAATTATAAAATAAAATCAAATAAGTTCATTCAACGTAGTTCCACGTTTCGACAATAGACGTTGCAAAGTTGGAAGCCATGGAGTCTGGCAACGGTGCATTTTATTTGCAGGGTAGGAAATTCAGATATGTTACAGTGGCCATAATGTTATCTTGCTGAAATTCACAAGGACGACCCAAAATTTTAATCCTCGATTTTCTTCCTCCTCAGAAACGAGCTGGACGTCTCCAACTTCGCGGACGAATTCACCACCATGGTGCCCACGGATTCGCCCTGCGTGGCGCCCGAGTACGAAGAGGACCTCTTCAAAGGGTACTCGTTCGTCGCTCCCCCCAAGCCCGCCAACAACAAGGCGACTGTGGCTCCGGCCCCCGCCTCGTACTCTTTCGACCCCAGCGGTATCGAGAAGAGCAAGGCGGAAAAATCTACCTTCTTCCAGAACTACGTCCTGGAAAACGACATGCTGGGAGACGGAGCTTTCTCGGTGTGCCGAAGGTGCATCCACAAGATGACCGGTAAGTTTTGGGGAGTCGCGCTTTTTTTCTGGCAGATTTTCTTCGTGAAGTCGATCTTGGAGATGACGTCGAAACTTATGAAGAAAGATTGAGTGAAGTCGATAGGAAGCTAGTTTTTGAAATAAATCGAGATGAAATATTCGTGGTCTTCTTTATTCTATTTCCTTTAAATCCTTCAACATTGAATCTCTTCTACATTAAGTACATCTTACATTGTTTTCGGCTTGAATTGAACTTTCCACTACGTTGGTTTAAACCTTTTTCGAATTCAATTTAACCTTTATACGTTCGTCAAAAGCTCTTCTTCTTATAATGTTCGTGGAGAAGACAAATAAATTTCAGTAAATAACATTCAAATTCCACAACATAACATTACAATTTTAGAACATAACATTCAAATTTGTCAACATAACAGATAGATAGATAGATAGATAGATAACATTCCAATTTTACAACATAACATTCAAATTCCTCAAGATGACATTGAAATTTCACAATATAACATTAAAATTTCAGACGATAACATTCAAATCTCCCGAGGTAGCATTCAGCTTTCCAAACATTGTTATTTTAATTTCACAACATAACATGTCAATTTTACAACTTAACCTTTCAATTTTACAACATGACGTTCAAACCTCATAACATAACATTCAAATTTCAGAAGATAACATTCAAATTTCCCAACATTTTCATTCAAATTTCTCAACATAACATTTCAATTTTATATCATAACATTCAAACTTCACAACACAACATTTAAATTTCACAATATAACATTGAAATTTCACAAAGCAACATTCAAATTTCTGAAGATATTATTTGAATTTCCCAAGATTGTTATCCAAATTTCTCAACATAACATTCAAATTTCACATCATAACGTTACAATTTTACAATATAACGTTCAAACTTTATAACATAACATTCAAATTTCAGAGAATAACATTCAAATTTCTTAACATAACATTCCAATTTTACAACAAAACATTCAAATTTCACAAGATGACTTTGAAATTTCACAATATAACATTCAAATTTCCCGAGATAGCATTCAGCTTTCTCAACATTGTTATTCTAATTTCACAACATAACATTCCAATTTTACAACTTAACGTTCCAATTTTACAATATAACGTTCAAACCTCATAACATAACATTAAAATTTCAGAAGATAACATTTAAATTTCACAACATAACATTGAAATTTCACAAAGCATCATTCAAATTTCTGAAGATATTATTAAAATTTCCCAAGATTGTTATCCAAATTTCTCACCATCACATTCAAATTTCACATCATAACGTTACAATTTTACAACATAATGTTCAAACTTCATAACATAACATTCAAATTTCAGAAGATAACATTCACATTTCCCAACATTGTTATTCGAGTTTCTCAACATAACATTCCAATTTCATATCACAACACAACATTCAAATTTCACAACATAACATTGAAATTTCACAAAGCAACATTCAAACTTCACAACACAACATTCAAACTTCCCAAGATTGTTATTCAAATTTCTCAACATAACCTTTCAATTTTACATCACAACATTGAAATTTCACAACATAACATTGAAATTTCACAAAGCAACATTCGAATTTCTGAAGATATTATTAAAAGTTTCCAAGATTGTTATCAAAATTTCTTAACATAACATTCAAATTTCAGAAAATAACATTCAAGTTTCCCAACATTGTTATTCAAATTTCTCAACATAACATTCCAATTTTACAACATAACATTCCAATTTTACAACATAACATTCAAATTTCATAAGATGACATTGAAATATCACAATATAACATTAAAATTTTCCGAGATAGCATTCAGCTTTCCCAACATTGTTATTCTAATTTCACAACATAACATTCCAATTTCACAACTTAACGTTCCAATTTTAGAATATAACGTTCAAACCTCATAACATTCAAATTTCAGAAGATAACATTTAAATTTCACAACATAACATTGAAATTTCACAAAGCATCATTCAAATTTCGGAAGATATCATTGAAATTTCCCAAGATTGTTATCCAAATTTCTCACCATAACATTCAAATTTCACATCATAACGTTCAAACTTCATAACATAACATTCAAATTTCAGAAGATAAGATTCACATTTCCCAACATTGTTATTCGAATTTCTCAGCATAACATTCCAATTTTATATCATAACATTCAAACTTCACAACACAACATTCAAATTTCACAACATAACATTGAAATTTCACAAAGCAACATTCAAACTTCCCAAGATTGTTATTCAAATTTCTCAACATAAACTTTCAATTTTACATCACAACATTCAAATTTCGCAACATAACATTCAATTTTCACGACATAATATTACATTCAATGAAAAGATTGCTGAACTTGGAAGTAGTAGGGTCATGTTCATTGTTCTTGTCGACGCCCCAGTATTTGCTTTGTTGTATGTTGGACCTTGAAGAAAACTTTTTAAAGCCTACATGGATGGCAACTATGACTTTTCGTGTCAATAGACCAAGAAATCTCCGTTTTAGAGGCGACAGAATAGCTATCTACGGGTGCTTCAAAGAGTGTTTGAAATGAAACCTCAAGGGGGCCAGCCTAAATACAACCACAGACGGTCAATCAGCACCAAGAGCTCAACTGTCAGTGTTCAGTACTCACCTTGAAAAACTACAATACCCTGAAGCAACTGGCTAGAGGCAACAGAGTGACTCTCTTATGATTGCCAGGGCACAGTAGCATTGAGGGGTAATGTGGAGTCTGATGCACCTCCCAAAAGAGCCTCAAAAATAAAGCCTGTTGAATTTTAATTCTCTAAGGCCTCGAAAAGGACTACTTTAGAACAGGGTTTCGACAATGGAAGATGCAAAACATGACAATCTTCTTGGAATGATCTCCAGGACTAAGACAAGGAAAAAGATTGGTTCTTGATCCTCACGATGTGATTGCGAAAGCTCCTAGGGAGAACATACGATTTATGAGGATGTCAGATGAGCCAGTAGGGTTAAGAAAGAAAGATCAATCTGGTCGTAGTTCTGGAAAGTTCTTCCATAGCCAATCGACTCCATCTTCTACTGGCGTTGTAGCACTTGGTTTTTAACGAAGACTTCCAGTAGCAAAGTAGCGTGAGAGAAAACGTGATCTCATACTTTGGCTAACATCGAAGAGAGTGGCTACTTGCACTTGAGCAAGACCAGTCTGAAGCATCTCAAGGGCACTGTCGACATCGTTACCGGATGAAACTTGTATTGGCACGAAGAAAATTCGATGTTAGATCGCGTAGAAGACTTTGATCTTGAATATTTTCATGTCCAAGAAAGGATTTCGGATAACTCGAACCTCATAGCTGGTTGAATCATAGGTAAGAATCTCTCAATCAAGAGTTTACCGTCATCTCCAAGCGAGTCCAGAGTTTTACCGACCACTTTTCTGTCGATACCGCTATTTGACAGTTCATTTGAAGCTCATCAAAATTCTTTTCAGGACGAGAATACGCCGTGAAGATAGTCGACAGAAGACACGACTGCACCCAAGAACTGAACATGCTGCGAGCCTGCCAAGGCCACCAGAACGTCGTGACCTTGCACGGCTTCTACCAAGACCAGCGCTACAACTACCTCGTGATGGAATACCTCAAGGGCGGCGAACTGTTCGAGAGGATCAGACAGAGGAAACAGTTCACCGAAGAGGAGGCTTCCTTCATCATGAAGAGACTGGTGGACGCCGTCAGTTTCATCCACACCAGAGGCGTGGTGCACAGGGACCTGAAGCCAGAGAATCTGGTCTTCACGTCGTCGCACGAAAAGGCGGAAATCAAGATCGTCGATTTCGGTTTCGCCAGGCTGAAGGAGGAGAAGGAGAGTCTTCATACTCCTTGTTATACCCTCAAGTACGCAGCGCCGGAGGTTCTGGAAGGAGCTTCTGATGGGTACGACGAGAACTGCGACCTGTGGAGTTTGGGCGTCATCCTGTACATGATGTTGTGCGGCAGGGATCCCTTCCACGAGAGGTCCGGAGACGAGAATAAGGTCATCGAGGAGAGGATTAAGGCTGGGGATTTCTCCTTCTCGCATCCGGCCTGGAGCAACGTTTCGACTGAAGCCAAGATCGTCGTCAAAGGTAAGAGATTCGATTTCACGATGCTTCATCGACGGAAATTTAAATTTTTTCGTTATTTCCAAGGTTTTTTTTGTGAATATTCCGTTGATTCTTTTAGTTTTGGTTAATTTACTTCAGTTTTTCGAAAAAAAGACAGTTTTTGGGTTGGAATGAATACGAAATTAGAAAGTACAGGGTCTTCCAATAAGAAGGGTTATTTTGACATAAAAAACGCCATTTTTTTTAGATGAATGATCGGATGTTCGTTTCATTATAAAGGTATGCCGTAAGTAATGGAATATAACATCAGCCAAATGACCACCACGACTACAGGACCCTATCCTTTACATGAAAATTTCCATAACCGAATCGCAATAACATAACATTCAAATTTTTCAACATAACGTTCAAATTTCACAACATTATGTTCCAATTTTACGATATAACATTCAAATTTCACAACATAACGTTCAAATACCACAAAAACCATTCAAATTTCCCAACATCTTTATTCAAATTTCTCAACACAACATTCCAATTTTACATCATAACATTCAAACGTCATAACATGACATTCAAATTTCACAACATAACGTTCCAATTTTACAACATAACATTCAAATTTCACAAAATAACATTCAAATTTCCCAACATAAAGTTCAAATCGCAACAACATGACATACAAATTCCACAACATAAGGCTTTTCCTCAAATCAATATAATTGATTGAATTCAAAAACTCTAGCACGTATACAAAATATATAGGTACTTCGGTATCAGTGGACTGAATGACTTACTCAGATGCGGAAAAAACAGGAAAAGAAGAGGAGATAATTAATCCTTGAGTGCTATCACTCACTACACAATTAATAGTTCGAAATCGACTATATTCTTCACTAATCCACAAATGAAAAGCGGCTTACTAATTGAAAACTTCCGAAAACTAAATCGGGAAAACTGACAATTTTGCAAAGAGAAAACTAGCGAAAATCATAAATCCGAACGGCATCAAATCTAAATACGTATTCATTTCATATTTTGCGAGACACATGCCCGATCTGAGAAACGAAACACATGCATAATTATATACGGGAATCCGCGTAGACATAAGGTTCAAATTCCACAAAATAACATTCAAATTTCCCAACATTGCTATTCAAATTTCTCAAAATAACGTTCCAATTTTACAACATAACGTTCAAACTGCACAACATAACATTCAAATTTCACAACATTACGTTCTAATTTTACAAGATAACATCAGCATAACATTCAAATTTCACAAGATTACGAAGAAATTTCACAAGATTACGAAGAAATTAACATTCAAACTTCACAACATAAAGTTAAAATTTCACAACATAACATTCAATTTTCACGGCATAACATTCAAATTCAATGAAGAGGTTGGCTGAACTTGGCAGTAGTAGAGTCATGTTCATTGTTCTTGTCGACGACCCAGTATTTGCTCTGCTGTATGTTGGACCTTGAAGAAAACTTTTGGAGCCTACATGGATGGCAACTATGGTTGCAGGCTGAGACTTTTCGTGTCGATAGACCAAGAACCCTCCGTTTTTGAGGCGACAGAATGGCTATCTACGATGCTTCAAAGAGTGTTTGAATTCCATCTGTGAGGTCTTAAATCAACGCTGGGCTCTTGGCGTAGACCTTCTCTTTCAAATGGCCACAAAGGAAGAAGTCGCAAGGTGTTGAATCACGAGATCTCGGTGGTCAATTGTGATCACCTCTTTTTCCTGTGAAAGATCAATGGTTTCGTTGCTTTTGTGGCATGTAGTGCCGTCTCGTTGAAAGTACACGTTGTCCAGTTCAATACCATCCAATTCCGGCCATAAAAAATCATTTATCAGCCCTTGATAGCGCGATTCATTCACCGTTACTGTTGCTCTAGCCTCATTCTCGAAAAAGTAAGGTCCAATGACCCCTCCGGATCATAAACCGCGCCTAACAGTCAGACGTTGAGGATAGAGACGCTTTTCAACAATAACTCTTGGGTTTTTCGAGTCCCAGATGCGACAATTTTGCTTGTTGATGAAGCTACCTAAGGGAAAATGGGCCTCATCACTCAAGATGATTTTTCGATGGAATTCCGGATCATTTTCATGCATTTCAAGGACCCAATCAGCAAATACACGACGTTGTTGATGATCGACCGGCTTAACTTCTTGTGTTAACTGAACTTAGGAGTCTTAAGATCCAAATCTTTGTGCGAAATTCGGTGAAATGACGTTTGTGGAATGCCTAATTCCAAAGAACGACGAGGAATGGACAAACATGGGTTTTCTTCACTTTCGGCTACAGCAGCAATATTCTAGGCTGTTCTTGAGCGACGTGCACGGGTTTTATTGTGCACATCACTAACTTGTCCCAACAGCTCAAATTTTTCCACCAATCTCCGTATTGCGGTTCGACAAGGTGCTTCACGACGATCCAAAAATGTTTGAGTTTTACGAACCCTCTCTGCCAAATTTTCACAATTTTTATTTTGAATTTTAATACTTTAAAAACGTTGTTGAAGCGTGTATCGTTCCTTTTTTATTAATGGCGTAGTTTCTACTTGTCAAATGTCAAAAAATGACAGCTACAAAAGTGACATCTACCGAAATAGCGGACAAATCAAAATAGTACCTCTTATTGGAAAACCTTTCATTTTCTCGCTGTATAATTTTGTAAAAAAGTTATTTTTCCTTAGATTTGGAACATTTTATGAAGCCATTTCGTTATTTTTGTGTGTTCCATTACGTTTTAGTACAAGTCTTGTTAATTTTCATTATTCTTCGAGAAATCGTCACGACTTTGAATGAAATCAAAAAATTTTCATTGAAATTCTCGTTAAATCGTGTTCTATCGAACTTTTCGTAAACTAATTCGAAAATTTCATCTTTTACTTAGGCCTACTGACGGTGGATTCGAACCAGCGCCTGCAGATGACCGATCTGCAGCGAAACTCTTGGATACAGGGCGCGCACCGTATACCGCAGACTCCGCTGATGACTCCGGAACTTTTGGCCACCTCCGATTCGGCCGAAAGAAAAGTCGCCGACACCTTCAGCGCCTTCCACAAGGCGCAAAGGGAAGGCTTCAGACTGCAAGACGTGCTGACCGCCAAACTGGCCCAGAGACGCAGACAGAAAAAGGGTTCCTCCGACAAGGACAGCGCGTCCTCGTCCAGAAGGTAGGTGGTTTCTAATATTTTTCTACGCTATTCCCCGAATATCACTTTTTCGCCTCCGCTTCGAGATCGTACTTTCTAACTCTGAAGAACTTCCTAAATCTTCCTACAACCGAACCCGATCAAACTGAGAACCTTCCAGTTGAAGAATTCTTCAGCTACTGTCACTTTTTCGCTTTCGAAAGCAATTAAAGTTCTTTTCCCACCATCCCGCCACCAGGTCGTGAGAAGACACCGTCTCGATATACAATTTATTTTCGATACAACCTGAAGACACACTTCCTGCGCATGCGGTTAAAAATAAACCTTATGGTCTTCTGTTACAGCTTCACAAGCGAAGGTTCGCCCAGGAGCAACCAACCCTCCATGGAAAACAAGACTGACGACGTGCTCGACCAAGAAACTTCCTCCAAAAACGCCGAAGCGTTGGCTCGCAACTCGTCCGCTTCCAGCGGCATCGTAGTGTCGGCCAAAAGTTCCTTAGACACTTCTTCGCCACCAGCGAGGAGGAGACGACAACCCAAAGTAGTCCCCGAGCCCACCAGACGCAGCGAGAGGATACGAAACCGACAGAGGGCGCAGCGCATGGAGGTAGATCTCGAGTTCGCGCCCATAAAGCGGAAAAGAAGGTACAGCGACCAATTCGACGACTACGACTTTGGCTCGCCCAGCGTTAAGAAATCGAGGACGATAGCGGCCGCTAAGAGAAAAGTGAACAGGAAGATTTGATAGTGATGGACGCGGACTCAATTAAAGTATACCTCAAGTCGCGCCCAAGTCTCTGTAAGTGTTTATAAAGGGTGCGGTGGACTTGTCTCTTATTTTCTTTAAGTTTCTCAAAATTGATGTTATGCAGAGGTGTCTTTATAGATTATATCTATATCATCAATATACCAATGTTTTGCAACTGCCTTTACTACAAAAAAACGGTACTTTAAGACGGAAATGTTACCTTTTATTTCAGTATTCGAGAACCGAAGACGATCTTAGTGTTTCTTTCAGGGAAATTTCGATGTTGAGTTGGCGTCAGAGGTGGGATGAATTTTTTTCGTTAAAGAGAATCCCTCCTCTGAATTTCATTTTTACTCAACACCGGCGATAATTTTCCGCTTTTCGATGCTTCCAGACGTTTTCCGACCAAACTCGACGTCGATTAGACCGTTGCTTCCCCCCTACCCCCCTATTAAATAAATAATATTCGTACAAAGGAATGTGATTGTTGATAAAAATGAAATGTGATAGTGGTTTAGTGAGATTTGACTATTGAGAATTACTATCAGACATTTTATGACCGACTATTTTTATGTTCTCCGTTGTCGTCCTTTTTCTTGATTCGAGTTCTGGAAGTTGGCGATGCGCACGCGTCGTCCCGATCGGGATATTTCGACGAGATGGGAAAGAGCCGGAGATCGTACAGGGTGAGTCCACGATTTTAGAAATCTGATCGGGTATTTAATTTTTTTTTCTTTCTTTCACCTTTTATTTATTTGTTTATTCGAAAAAAATGCAGACAGGCTTTATACCCAATTTTTATAAGAACCGTAATCTAGAGTGCTTTTTTCGTTCCCTTCGAAATATTCAGAGTTAATTCGCTCTTCTATATGGGACACTCTGTATATTTTTCTACGGTTTTCATTCCACAGAGAATTCTAAGTTCGTTTTATTTGGAACATTCGATACCTAAATTCACTAATTATTGAGTTATTGAGGATTTTCTGGAAAAATTGACAGATCGAATTTGAGGTTAAATTATAGGATCTGTCATTTCGGATTTATTCAGAAACCTTCAAAGTAAAGAAAATCAACTTTGCAGATAAAAATTTACACGGTTTTCGAAAATCTTCATCGAAATGTGCCAAATAGCCAATATTTTCGAATGTGAACTACCATTTCTCTCATTTTTATTGAAAAAGCGCGACAAAATAGAGAAATTTCAAGAATTATGACAGTCGTTGGTAATTATTCAACTCTATGATCTTGAAGGACCATCGATCAATTTATTCATGTATTGATGACAAAATTATGTCTTCCGGCTCAGATTATACTTAAATCTGCACACAAAATTCTTTCTCTCGAGAAAATCTGTTCATTTAGAATGAATTTCACCGAAAAAATACATTTCCCAATATGAAAACTCTGAATTTCAATCACGAATGATAAGTAAAATATGTTTTGAAGGTTTTGGCTTACGTTTATGTGGAAAAATCATGCAATGGCGTCACTAAATCCTTATATCACTTTGTTATTTCACTATGTTACATCATGAATCATGAATAAATTGAAATAATACTGGAAAGTATAACTTAAGCGGGATTACACAACGAAATAATAGTATTCGATGGCCGATGAAGATCATAGAGTTCAATAATTAATTTACAACTGTCATGATTCCAAAACATAGAAAGATGAAGATGAAGATCATAGAGTTCAATAATTAATTTACAACTGTCATGATTCCAAAACATAGAAATAAATCAAGAATCAAATGAAATGAACACAGAATTGATTAGATAATCTAAAATTACGAAAATATACAGAGTGTTTTATTTGAGATAAGCGTATAGGCATGTTTGTCCGATTCTTAATTTTTCGGTAGACTCGAGGGCCCAGTCTGTACGATATCCACCTGAAGAATATAACCAATATTCAAGAAGAGACATAAAATAATTGTGGCCCCAGCTGCATTTCCCATCTCGATCATCCTCAGCTTCCGAAAAATTGTTAACTAATCGTGATGATGACTCCTTATCAAAAATACAAAGAATTCTCGACTTGACCAGTTTCAGAGTCATAAGTTGGTTCTCAGATTCAGAATATTTATTAATTTTTCTAAAATTCTCATCGATTTCTCAATTTTTTAGGGAACTGTTTCCCTGTTACTGTTATCATTAAGTGCACTTCGTATGATGAAATCAGAGGAAAAAAACAAAAAATACCAAATACTGTAAATATTTATATATTTCATATTTGTATATTGTATGTATATCGAAATGAATCTTATCTAGGAAACAATAATTCATGTCTTGGTTTCGCACCGAGCGGAGAAATAATGTTATTGAGTGGTTAATTGTTTCAACTTGTTTAAGTGTTATCATATTTTAGCTATTTGGTTGGGATATTTCAGAATATTTTGGAGTAGTTATTGTCATTTTTGGTATTTTAAGATGATTTACCAAGTTTCACTAATAATTTAGCTAAATTTATTCGAACAAATTATATTAAATCTTAATTGAAAAAACTGTATGGAGTAAAAAAGGCTCTTGAGCCCCTATTTCGAGACGTTGTCTCAGCAAGGTTCTAAATGAAACGAATTATTAAAAACACTTCAAAAGTGAATCGAGTTCTTTTAGTTTTTAATAATTATACCAAAATAATTACATATTGTAGTCAATTTTGTGCAGTCTCATTAATTATTATTGTATTTAATATTTGTGCACTCAGGTATATTTCTCATAATTACCTTTATCTTAACTGGTATTTTTTGTATTTACTTATTTATAGAATCAGAGTTTCTTTAATATATTTGTATGCCTAAGGATAATTGAGTATAACTCAAGTACTTTGAAAGACCAAGTGTTGACGGTGCCTTTGTATTTGAACAATAGAGGCTGTCGTACTTGTAGGGCAATTTGAACTTTGTAACAGGCCTTATGTTAGTATTAAATAAGTAATTACTTTTTACATGCTTTTTTAATTCGAATATCCTATATCAGAAATTATCCAAAACTCCTAAACTCCCCTCAAACCCTCCTTTCTCTCAACCCCGCTGATACTGAGATTTGAACAAAAACCAACTCGTAAGAAGATCTACCTGGTAAGTAATTCCGAATTTGAGAAAGAAATATATCTTTTCTTCGTGAAAAACAAATTGAGTGAAATATCAACCTATAATTTGGGTTCAAAGTGTTGCCATCTATGAACCACTAAAAGAATTCATAAGAAACATCTGATCCCGATTGTAGATTTCCCTTCCACTTGGGTTCGACGTGTCGCCATCTATGAACTACCGGAAGAATTAAAAGCGTCAACTGAACAAAGTTTTCTATACTTGGGACCAAAGTGTCGCCATCTATGAACTACCGGAAGAATTAACCATCTTTTACTGAACACAGTTTCCTATCAATTACAGATTTCTCCTCCACTGTTGGAAGAGAAATCTGTAATTACAGTTTTCTCTTCCTCTTAATCTGTACGTGATAGAAAACTGTATTTACAGGTTGAAGAGAAATCTGTAATTAGAGTTTTCTCTTCCACGTAATCTGGTCTCGATAGAAAACTGTAATTACAGATTTCTCTTTCAATTGGGTTTGGAGTGTCGCCATCTATGACCTACCGATTGAATTGACAAGCGTCAACTGCATACAGTTTTCTATCAATTACAGATTTCTCGTTCACTTGGTGTTCGAGTTTGACCGAATATCGTAAGATGGAGATAACTGTTAGTTAAATCACAGCCTTCTAAAGACTTTAGATGGCCGTGGTTAAATGGCCATATTTTAGTTGGTCGGAAAAGAGTTGAATGTTGAACTGGTGGGTCAATTTTCATTATTTCCGTGTTGGAATATTGAGACTGCGTTTAAGGTATAATGCGTAATTTCGAAATTATCAGGAAAATAAAATTTCGAACGGTCAGATTCAGGAAACCTCTGATCGTTGTTCTCGAGGGTTCTGCTCCAATTTTTCCATCGGATATCTATGATATACGCTGGTAATATTGGGGAGAGACCAGATAGGGAGATGATAAAAAGCTTCACCGACAGTAGTGACAGTCAACTGCTCAAAAATCACTGGCTTAAGACATATTATACTTTCTTCTCCTTACTTGGGGTAGAAACATACAACTTACATTTTGAGTTCTATGGGTAGAAAATACTGCAGTTGACATGACAGCTTGTCACTCAGGAGTTAGGGGAACATAGAGTCGATTCCCTTGCCAGAAGTGCAGCAGTTGGCTCTCCCTTCAGCCTGAAATAATTGATTGGAATAGTCCATTCAAGCTGCCTTTGGTGCTTTTTTGAACCGAAATTCTCGGGCCTCAGTAAACTTAGAAAAATCCTACACAAACTAGTGTAACATATCTGAATATCCTACCCTGCAATAAAATAAAATGCACCGTTGCCAGACTCCATGGCTTCCAACTTTGCAACGTCTGTTGTCGAAACGTGGAACTACGTTGAATGCAGAACTTATTTGATATTATTTTATAATTCTATGAATGAGGAATATTAGTACGACTTCAATCAATACTTTAGGCAATTCGCATCTTTATAAATATGAGATTTTTATCATATCGAAGATCCACCAAGAAGAAAACTCGTTCTTCTGTGACCATCGGGGAAATAGGATTCTGTGGAAGAAAAACTAACCTCCGAAAGGACAACGAATGGAAGGGCCTCTTTTACTTCACTTTCACTCGGCTGCGGTCTGTTTTCACTTTCATTCTGGTTCACAATAGTGTTCCTTTGAAATGGAATTCCTCTTCTGGGAATCCGCCATTTTAGTATATTTTAAAGACGCTTGTTTGTTATCTGGTATGTACTGTCCCCATTTTAAATGACTCTGTTTGCTTTCACAGGATTTAACCTCACGTAAGCTTGTTC
Source organism: Adalia decempunctata (assembly GCA_951802165.1). Classification (NCBI taxonomy): domain Eukaryota; kingdom Metazoa; phylum Arthropoda; class Insecta; order Coleoptera; family Coccinellidae; genus Adalia; species Adalia decempunctata. Next base: position 345,788 of record OX637695.1, on the reverse strand, counting down.
TACTTTATTATTGCATTTCTATTGAATATCGTGGAACACTGTTCTGCTACCAACCCATTTGGAATATTCTTATACTGTTCGTAAGGCCTACTGCACATTTAACTATTCATTCGAAATTATGGTATACGCATTGGAGTTGTTGCTTTTAGTATAATATTTCACGTACAGGGGAAACATGGTTTGGAGGTCTAAGGTAATCTGTTTATATCGCCTGTGCCTAAGGAAAACATCCTCCCTAGCATCGTGGAGGAGACTTCCCTCTGAGAGTTCTGTAGACGAACGTCCTCAGTAAAACAAGCCTTGGTCATTGGCCTTGGTGTGCCGGGCAAGTATCCTAGGCCGGATTGCTTCGCCCCGGGTCCACCGTTCATCAGTCAACAGGAAATCTAAAGAGTTTATTGTCCATTTCCAAACTAACGCGAATAAAATCACACACACACACACACACTTGGAAGGAAGGATTCTTACACATGGAACTGTAAAAGCTCTGCGCAACAATAAAGTGACACACTCTATATGCCTATAACCTTCGGATGTATTGGATTCTGTGCCAGTAATAACCTTACCGGAGTATAGGAAGCTCCATATCGTACATATCACCAGTGCTCGTCTTATTAATAATTGTTCTATGGATTGTAAACGTATCATCTGTAATGCTAGAAGGTTTTTTGCTTTGAGTTTCAATTTATTCTCGTTCGTTTTTCCTTCATATGGCTATGGTTCCCCGAACTATGGTGCTGGACGAATAAAGGCTCTTGTTCCATCTTTATGTCCAATCTAGTGTATTATTTATCTATTTTACCTCATTATTTCCCATCCTATATTTCACTAATCTGAGTTATTACGAATCTGAATTACTACGACATAACATAGAGTTCTACCAATCTAGACGATCACATCACAAGCCAAAAATATAAGTATAAACCCCCTTTAACGTAAATCTACCCTCAGCTGTTCAGAGCAGGGTTGCCCCTTTTCTCTTTTTCATAATGTTCCTAGGATTTACAAACCTGGAATGTTACACTAGGAAGTTTTTTTTTGAGTACTGAGTAAGTGCACTTCGGAGAACACAGATTCTAGGATAACTGGTTCTTGAGGAACTTGATAGTCTATGTCCATTTGGGATCACGATCCCTTTAATGAGAAGGATGGGACATAGAGCCATAGAGGTGACATATTGCATTGGTGGCAGTGAGTGGCATGCAAATTGTATTCCAACCATTTCGAAGAATAATAATTGAGTGACCATAGAGAATGAATCGTATTTCCTGGTCGTTCTATTTACAAGAATGAAACTGCAACTTTGGCCTGCGGCATTAGATGTTTATCGAGTGAAATGGCAGTAATTTCGAAAAGCCATTCCCATTTTATTACAATGGAGTCGAACGAATTTGGACGCTCCGATAGATTTGATGATAATGCGGCCGAATGAAAATTAATTCGGAATTGTCCCATTTCCACAGTCTAATAGCTGTGTTTGGCTTCGATTCGATAAGTCATTATCGTTCTTTGAATTTTCTCGTTTCTATCATTTTATTTTAACGCCACATTGCGCTCGCATTCTTTGTAGCGGAAAATAACACGAGCGTTCGTTCATTTGAGGTCGAAAATATTCTTGCCGATTGGAATTCCAATTCCAGGCCGGGAACTCGCTGCTATTCCGGGCTTCGAATCGCATCGACGTTAAACTCGACCGGGGAATTGATTGAAATGTCTCATTATTCACTCGAAATGAGAGGGACGAATCAAAGGTTTCCATCAAGCTAATTTGTTCAATTTTCATTATCTCTAGTTGAAGTCCGCGGTTTTTGTGCACGATGTTCGTATTTTTCTATACAAACTTCCTCAGCAACTCTTCATTTTTTTTGGGAAGACAGTGTGTCCTAGTGAGCAGAATTTCAAGGGTAGAACCTACCATGAGCTCTTCAAATTACCTAAATCTATTTTATATACTTTGTTCCTAAATTGGAGTTACTTATAATTTATGGTTTCTTGTAGTTCTGTCGTAAATGGCACCTATTAAGAGAAACAAATTTTGAACGATTCTCTCGAAATGCCAGAAAAACCTGATTTTTGTACAACTGCCATTAAAAGTGACACTTTTAATGACAGCAAACAGTGTTAAAATTGATTGTTTACGTGGAAGAGTGTTAAAAATATTTTTAACATTAGTGTTGAAAATATTTTTACCACTCCTTTTTCTTATGATGAAATCAGATGAAAAAAATTCAGCAATGGCAAATTTTTATTATCAATATTTGACAATCATTACTTATCAACATTAATATTGATGATGAAATTGGACTAGCAGAGATCTAATTTCCAAAGTACACCACTGGTGGAACCACCACAACAGGATAATGACAGACCGGTTTCTGGCTTATTAGCTTATTATGCTAGTCCTAGGATGTTATCCTCTTCGTTGTATTAATATTAATCGTAAAACTAGAACAATTAGTAACATTAATGCCCTACGTTAGGGAGCTTCGCAACACATTATTAGAATCCTCAGCACCATCAGTACTTGTAGAAACCGGAAGTACAATATTGGATGATGATGATCCAAAATCTGTTGAGGTTGGGAGAATTTTTTCAGCAATGACATTTCTATATGCAATGGAATGAACAACATAGCCCTCGGCTACCGTCGAAGACTTGCATCCACCATGTTTTTTTAAATCCGTAATATTTGCTCCTGATTCTGCTAGCAATGAAGCGGAGGATCTTCGAAAACAGTGTCCTGTATATTGCTTTGGTTTTGGCAGTTTGAGGAATTCGGCAACAATAGATGGAATTTTCCCAAATGTATTGATACCAACTGGATTGGCAGTGCATTTATTATTCATGTATTTCAGGAAAAACCGACGATGTTTGATGACAGAAAGGCGCAGGGCAAAGTACTTATGAAAATAGTCAACATACTTCCCAATAATACTGAAAGAACGACTGACTTTCGTTTTTGTGTTTGGAAGTTGTATAACCAATAATTTATTTGTTATTTCGATGTCTTCAACTGATAAATTACACAATTCTTCACGCCGACAGGCTCCACATAATCCGAAAATAGTTGCAACCTCAACCATCAAGTATTTCTCATCTGGTACCTCATTTATAAACTTTTCAACTTGTTTACGTGTGAGAATTTTCGATTTTTTGGGACGATGTCCTTCACTTTTCCGTTGTCAATATGCTATTACCTTGAAATATTTACTAACATCCACACCATTTTTAATAAGGGCGCTTGACTTTATCATTGAAAATTTGCTCCACAAAGTTGATGAACTCCATATAATTGATTTTTCTTCTAAGTATGCCAGGAAAACAGGTTCACTGAAGTTTCCTTCTACATTTTTCAATTTACACCAGGCCAGAAAATTGTTATATGCAATATCGTACTGGTAAACAGATTTTTTAGGTAGGAGTTCCAGATTTGCTCTTCTTGCAAACTGAAAATATCCATAGGAACAACCAAATCGTCACTTTTATTGATAATTGGACTATCGACAAACATATTAAGCAGTTAAAAACCCAAGACGAAAATTGGACAGGAATGAAATTCAAATGACAGCGTCTTTTCTCATTTGTAATAATTAAAGTATACCTCAAGTCGCGCCCAAGTCTCTGTAAGTGTTTAATAAGGGCGCGGTGGACTTGTCTCTTATTTTCTTTAAGTTTCTCAAAATTGATGTTATGCAGAGGTGTCTTTATAGATTATATCTATATCATCAATATACCAATGTTTTGCAACTGCCTTTACTACAAAAAAAAACGGTACTTTAAGACGGAAATGTTACCTTTTATTTCAGTATTCGAGAACCGAAGACGATCTTAGTGTTTCGATGTTGAGTTGGCGTCAGAGGTGGGATGAATTTTTTTCGTTAAAGGGAATCCCTCCTCTGAATTTCATTTTTACTCAACACCGGTGATAATTTTCCGCTTTTCGATGCTTCCAGACGTTTTCCGACCAAACTCGACGTCGATTAGACCGTTGCTTCCCCCCTCCCCCCCTATTAAATAAATAATATTCGTACAAAGGAATGTGATTGTTGATAAAAATGTGATAGTGGTTTAGTGAGATTTGACTATTGAGAATTACTATCAGACATTTTATGACCGACTATTTTTATGTTCTCCGTTGTCGTCCTTTTTCTTGATTCGAGTTCTGGAAGTTGGCGCACGCGTCGTCCCGATCGGCATATTTTGACGAGATGGGAAAGAGCTGGAGATCGTACAGGGTGAGTCCACGATTTTAGAAATCTGATCGGGTATTTAATTTTTTTTTCTTTCTTTCACCTTTTATTTATTTGTTTATTCGAAAAAAATGCAGACAGGCTTGATACCCAATTTTTATAAGAACCGTAATCTAGAGTGCTTCATTTGAATATTCAGAGTGTATTCGCACTTATATATGGGACACCCTGTATATTTTCCTATGTTTTTATTCCACAGGGAATTCTAAGTTCATTTTATTCGGAACATTCAATACCTAAATTCACTAATTATTGAGTTATTGAGGATTTTCTGGAAAACTTGACACATGAAGTTTGACACGGCATCATATATCCTCGAATTTGAGGTTAAATTATAGGATCTGTCATTTCGGATTTTTTCAAAAACCTTCAAAGTAAAAAAAATCAACTTTGCAAATAAAAATGTACACGGTTTTCGAAAATCTTCATCGAAATGTGCCAAACAGTCAATATTTTCGAATGTGAACTACCATTTCTCTCATTTTTATTGAAAAAGCGCGACAAAATAGAGAAACTTCAAGAATTATGACAGTCGTTGGTAATTATTCAACTCTATGATCTTGACGGACCATCGATCAATTTTTTATTCATGTATTGATGACAAAATTATGTCTTCCGGCTTAGATTTTACTTAAATCTGCACACAAAATTCTTTCTCTCTAGAAAATCTGTTCATTTAGGATGAATTTCACCGAAAAAATACATTTCCCAATATGAAAACTCTGAATTTCAGTCACGAATGATAAGTAAAATATGTTTTGAAGGTTTTGGCTTACGTTTATGTGGAAAAATCATGCAATGGCGTCACTAAATCCTTATATCACTTTGTTACTTCACTATGTTACACCATGAAACATAAGTAAATTGAAATAATACTAGAAAGTACAATTTTAGCGGGAGTGGATCATTACACAACGAAATAATAGTATTCGATGGCCGAAGAAGATCATAGAGTTCAATAATTAATCTACAACTGTCAAGATTCCAAAACATAGAAATAAATCAAGAATTCAAATGAAATGAACACAGAATTGATTAGATAATCCAAAATTACGAAAATATACAGAGTGTTTCATTTGAGATGAGTGAATTGACATGTTTGTCCGGTTCTTGGTTTTTTGGTCGACCCTTTACGATACATTAAATTTGGCACGCGTGTTCAAGAATTTACCACATTCTCACGAGGGCTCAGTCTGTACGATATCCACCTGAAGAATGTAACCAATATTCAAGAAGAGACATAAAATAATTGTGGCCCCAGCTTAATTTCCCATCTTGACCATCCTCAGCTTCCGAAAAATTGTTAACTAATCGTGATGATGACTCCTTATCAAAAATACAAAGAATTCTCGACTTGACCAGTTTCAGAGTCATGAGTTGGTTCTCAGATTCAGAATATTTATTAATTTTTCTAAAATTCTCATCGATTTCTCAATTTTTTAGGGAACTGTTTCCCTGTTACTGTTATCATTAAGTGCACTTCGTATGATGAAATCAGAGGAAAAAAACAAAAAATACCAAATACTGTAAATATTTATATATTTCATATTTGTATATTGTATGTATATCGAAATGAATCTTATCTAGGAAACAATAATTCATGTCTTGGTTTCGCACCGAGCGGAGAAATAATGTTATTGAGTGGTTAATTGTTTCAACTTGTTTAAGTGTTATCATATTTTAGCTATTTGGTTGGGATATTTCAGAATATTTTGGAGTAGTTATTGTCATTTTTGGTATTTTAAGATAATTTACCAAGTTTCACTAATAATTTAGCTAAATTTATTCGAACAAATTATATTAAATCGTAATTGAAAAATTGTATGGAGTAAAAAAGGCTCTCGCGCCCATATTTCGAGATGTTGTCTCAGCAAGGTTCTAAATGAAACGAATTATTAAAAACACTTCAAAAGTGAATCGAGTTCTTTTAGTTTTTAATAATTATACCAAAATAATTACATATTGTAGTCAATTTTGTGCAGTCTCATTAATTATTATTGTATTTAATATTTGTGCACTCAGGTATATTTCTCATAATTACCTTTATCTTAACTGGTATTTTTTGTATTTACTTATTTATAGAATCAGAGTTTCTTTAATATATTTGTATGCCTAAGGATAATTGAGTATAACTCAAGTACTTTGAAAGACCAAGTGTTGACGGTGCCTTTGGATTTGAACAATAGAGGCTGTCGTACTTGTAGGGCAATTTGAACTTTGTAACAGGCCTTATGTTAGTATTAAATAAGTAATTACTTTTTACATGCTTTTTTAATTCGAACATCCTATATCAGAAATTATCCAAAACTCCTAAACTCCCCTCAAACCCTCGTTTCTCTTAACTCCGGAGATACTGAGATTTGAACAAAACTCAACTTGTAAGAAGATCTACCTGGTAAGTAATTCCGAATTTGAGAAAGAAATATATCTTTTCTTCGTGAAGAACAAATTGAGTGAAATATCTTAACCTCTAATTTGGGTTAAACGTGTTGCCATCTATGAACCTCTAGAAGAATTTATGAGAAACAACTGATCCCAGTTCTTTGTAGATTTCTCTTTCCCTAGGGTTTGACGTGTCGCCATCTATGAACTACCGGAAGAATTGACCATCGTTTACTGAACAGTTTCCTATCCACTGTTGGAGGAGAAATCTGTAATTACAGTTTTCTCTTCCATTAAATCTGTAATTGATAGAAAACTGTAATTATAGGTTGAAGAGAAATCTGTAATTACAGTTTTCTCTTCCACGTAATCTGTACTTGATAGAAAACTGTAATTACAGAGTTCTCTTCCACTTGGGTTCGAAGTCTCGCCATCTATGATCTACCGATAGAATTGATAAGCGTCAACTGCATACAGTTTTCTATCAATTATAGATTTCTCGTCCACTTGGTGTTTGAGTTTGACCGAATATCGTAAGATGGAGATAACTGTTAGTTAAATGGCCATATTTTAGTTGGTCGGAAGAGTTGAATGTTGAACTGGCGGGTGAATTTTCATTATTGCCGTGTTGGAATATTGAGTCTGCGTTTAAGGTATAATGCGTAATTTCGAAATTATCAGGAAAATAAAATTTCGAACGGTCAGATTCAGGGAACCTTTGGTCGTTGTTCTCGAGGGTTCTTCTCCAATTTTTCCATCGGATATCTATGATATGCGCTGATAATATTGGGGAGAGACCAGATAGGGAGATGATAAAAAGCTTCACCGACAGTAGTAACAGACAACTGCTCAAAAATCACTGGCTTAAGACATATTATACTTTCTTCTCCTTACTTGGGTTAGAAACATACAACTTACATTTTGAGTTCTATTGGTAGAAAATACTGCAGTTGACATGACAGCTTGTCACTCTGGAGTTAGGGGAAAATAGAGTCGATTCCTTTGCCAGAAGTGCAGCAGTTGGCTCTTCCTTGAGCCTGAACTAATTGATTGGAATAGTCCATTCAACTCATTCAAGCTGCCATTGGTGCTTTTTCGAACAGAAATTCTCGGGCCTGAATAAACTCAGAATAAACCTACTAAAACTAGGATTTTTTTGATCTGGGTGAAGGATGACTATATCACAGAATATACTCCATTCACTTTTATTTAATCACATATGAGGTCATGGTTTCGTTTTCAGGAGTTGGTGCCCCTGATGAAAAGCACAGAACATATGATGAAAAGTCAGTGGGGGCACAGAAAATATCGTTAATGGCAAAACGACGTTGCCAGTTTCTTTGTTTACATCAAAGTAAAAGTATCAAAGATATTCCACATTTTGTTAGGTTTACAAATTGTTCGCAGATTTTTGGTATTTAATCGACATTTGCAGGTGAGTTTTTCGTCGAATATCCAAGATTAACGTATGTTTATTGTTTTTAGCACCAGTTTGGAGCGTGAGGACGATTTTCAAGACCAGGAAGAATGTTTACATTTCGAGGTTAAAGGGGTACACGGGAATTTCGTTGAAAAAGCTGTTATTCGTACAGATATCGCAGTAGATGAATCGGATGGAGCCTCGAGAGGTCGATTAGGATGATATTTTTCAGGTTTTCCAAGAAACTTGGCGATATCTGAGCAGGTTTGCAAAAGTTAGGTACCTCGCTAATGATGAGGTGGAACTTAGACCTAATTCTCCTATAAGAAACGCCTTTCAAAGGTCGAGATGGTGAAAAATGTATTCTTTAGATGTTGCTTGAACAAACGCAGCCGAGTTTTATATCTCAACATTGATTTTAAGAAAGTTATCAACAAAATAAAATCGACATTATTCTTGATTCTTGTAATTACCCATTAATTCATCTTATATCTTGGGGTTGATTTTTTTTAATGAATTCTTGATTAGAATCAACAATTGATGTCGTCAAGTCTTGAACTTTCAGTTCAAGAGGATAATGAACATTAAATCTTCACAAGCATCAGCATGCATATGAAAATTATGTGAAAGCAATGCAATTTTCTTCCATGGCGAAAAATAATATATTTCAACAGTGATCTCTTGTACTTTTCATGCAAATAACTAGAAAAGGAATCCTTTCTATCAATTCATATAAACGTTAATTGTTTTCGTCCATCACATCTTTTCCAATTCATTCATTTTCCGAATAAATTCACATTCTGAGAAATACGCTAAGAATGTAGAAAGGGCAACATAGTGTTGACTTGGAACATAAAAATATTTTGAAAAACGTCATAACTTCGATACTGAGTGAAATGTGTCAAATTTACAAAGCCAAGGTTGTGATTTTATAATTGTGAATGGAGTATACACAGATTCTAGGAAAACTAGTTCTTGAGGAACTTGATAGTCTAAGACCATTTGGGATGACGATCCCTTCAATGAGAAGGATGGGACATAGAGGTGACATATTGCATTGGTGGCAGTGAGTGGCATGCAAATTGTAGTCCAACCATTTCGAAGAATAATAATCGAGTGACCATAGAGAATGAATCGTATTTCCTGGTCGTTCTATTTACAAGAATGAAACTGCAACTTTGGCCTGCGGCATTAGATGTTTATCGAGTGAAATGGCAGTAATTTCGAAAAGCCATTCCCATTTTATTACAATGGAGTCGAACGAATTTGGACGCTCCGATAGATTTGATGATAATGCGGCCGAATGAAAATTAATTCGGAATTGTCCCATTTCCACAGTGTAATAGCTGTGTTTGGCTTCGATTCGATAAGTCATTATCGTTCTTTGAATTTTCTCGTTTCTATCATTTTATTTTAACGCCACATTGCGCTCGCATTCTTTGTAGCGGAAAATAACACGAGCGTTCGTTCATTTGAGGTCGAAAATATTCTTGCCGATTGGAATTCCAATTCCAGGCCGGGAACTCGCTGCTATTCCTGGCTTCGAATCGCATCGACGTTAAACTCGACCGGGGGAATTGATTGAAATGTCTCATTATTCACTCGAAATGAGAGGGACGAATCAAAGGTTTCCATCAAGCTAATTTGTTCAATTATCATTATCTCTAGTTGAAGTCCGCGGTTTTTGTGCACGATGTCTGTATTTTTCTATACAAACTTCCTCAGCAACTCTCAATTTTTTTGGGAGAACCCACATGGTAGAACCTACCATGAGCTCTTCAAATTACCCAAATCTATTTCATATAGTTTTTTCCTAAATTGGAGTTACTTATAACCTTTGTTGTTATAATTTATGATTTCTTGTAGTTCTGTCGTAAATGGCACCTATTAAGAGAAACAAATTTTGAACGATTCTCTCGAAATGCCAGAAAAAATTGATTTTTGTACAACTGTCATTAAAAGTGACACTTTTAATCACAGCAAACAATGTTAAAATTGATTGTTTGTGGAAGCGTGTTAATAGTTATTTAATCAACTAGTTTATTAATGACAGCGATTAACGGTCGAAATATTTTAACGCGTGAGCGGAGCGAGCGCGTTAATGTTTGAGACCATTAATCGCTAGATTAATAAACGAGTTGATTACAAGATTTTTCCGTCGACCTCATCATGAATTGAAAATAAACTCTGGATTCAAAAAGATTTTTATTTTGCGGAATAGACAAATTTGACATAATGTAAATTTCTGTGTTCAGTTCTATATATTAATATTTATGCTCACTAAAGAAGTTTTCGAAAAATTCATGGATGGAATATAGGACATTCTGAATAGTTTACATTTTTTTCATGAGAATAAGTTGGATAACGATTCAATTGAGTTTTATTTTTACCTTAGACATCAACAAAATACTATTTGGAGCATTCGCTATGAACTCTTCCACATGTTCTTTTTCGATTTTTCGATCAACAGTTTGTGGTATCTGCTTATATCAATGTTGTCTTCAGCATCGAATACTCTGACCATAAATTTGCCCCTTTTCTGCATACACCTAAAGTATGCCAACAAAACCGTTACCGAAAATTTCAGAACGTTCTTCTCCTTGCACCAAGATTCTTCCTAGGTTTTCTCATAAATGTCGGCCCTTTCCATCAGGTAGCATACTCAAAGTTGCTGCTTCAGCAGTTTTTCCCACATCTAGGAGTGTCAAAGGAATATTTTCTTCTATATTCATTATGAAAAATAGCGTAAATGTTGAAATCAGATTCTGATCGAAAGCGAATAATTAAATTTGACAGCTCGATAGTGCTCCGACCATAGATACATCTATGGCTCCGACATAGATACATCTATGCTCCGACCGAATATTTTATGTTCGGTTGCCATGATAATCATGTATTAATACAAGAAATCATGCATTAATAGGGGTCATTAATGGATGATTTCGAGGTCGTTAAAATGAGCTTTTATTCTATGGTCGACGGAAAAAATATTTTTAACATTAGTGTTAAAAATATTTTTAGCACTCCATTTTCTTATGATGAAATCAGATGAAAAAAATTCAGCAATTGCAAATTTTTATTATCAATATTTAATAACCATTATTACTTATGAACATTAATATTAATCGTAAAACTAGAACAATTACTAACATTAATGCCCTGTGACGTTAGGGAGCTTCGCAACACATTATTAGAATCCTCAGCACCATCAGTACTTGTAGAAACCGGAAATACAATATTGGATGATGATGATCCAAAATCTGTTAAGGTTGGGAGAATTTTTTCAGCAATGACATTTCTATATGCAATGGATTGATCAACATATCCCTCGGCTACCGTCGTAGACTTCCATCCACCATGTTTTTTCATATCCGTAATATTTGCTCCTGATTCTGCTAGCAATGAAGCAGTGTCCTGTATATTGCTTTGGTTCTGGCAGTTTGAGGAATTCGGCAACAATAGATGGAATTTTCCCAAATGTATTGATACCAACTGGATTGGCAGTGCATTTATTATTCATGTATTTCAGGAAAAAACGACGATGTTTGATGACAGAAGGACGCAGTGCAAAGTACTTATGAAAATAGTCAACATACTTCCCAATAATACTGAAAGAACGACTGACTTTCGTTTTTGTGTTTGGAAGTTGTATAACCAATAATTGATTTGTTATTTCGATGTCTTCAACTGATAAATTACACAATTCTTCACGCCGACAGGCTCCAAATAATCCGAAAATAGTTGCAACCTTAACCATCGAGTATTTCTCATTTGGTACCTCATTTATAAACTTTTCAACTTGTTCACGAGTGAGAATTTTCGATTTTTTGGGACGATATCCTTCACTTTTCCGTTTTAAATATGCCTTAAGATATAAAGATATTACCTTAAGATATTTACTAACATACACACCATTTTTATTATTAAAAATGGTGTGTCAAGCGCTCTTATGAGCGCTTGACTTTATCATTGAAAATTTGCTCCACAAAGTTGATGAACTTCATACTTGTGATATATTGAGGTGTCTAATATGAGAACACCGGTATATCGAAATTATATTAATTTGAATATAGGTTTTTGAATTAATTAAATTAAACTCCACACTGTTCTGTCAACATTTATTTCCCACTGTCCAAACTCAACTGTGTATAAAAACTCTTTCACATGTTACAATTAAAACCTTCTTGCGCAGGTACGGTGCGAATATGACAAATATTTAAACATACATTACATCTCCTCCCTTAAAATAAAAAAAAATACAAAATAAAAAATTTCCTTAAAGAGAAATCACAATGTTCAACTAGGTATAATTCAATCGTTCAGGAGGCTTAACAATACGTTTAGGCCTACTTCCTAACAAATTGTCACCATCTGATGGCAAAATAGGTTCAACATCATTAGAACCTGATACTACTATTTGTTCGGATATGTCAGGAAGAGAAGACGAAATGAAATTATATTTTTTTATTTGATTAAGATGACGTTTCCATTCTACATTTTCCAATTCTGGAATCTTTACCAAATAAGTGAATGAGCCAATTTTTTTCTTCACTATCGCTTTAATCCACTTCCTAGCATTCTGCTTGCGATAATCACGTACAGTAACTTGCTCATCAATTTCAAAACTCAAAAATCTCTTGCCACCATGATAAAATTGTTGTTTCTCTTGAACTGCTAGGACTCGATCTCTCAAATCTTTCTGATCTGTTGGCAAAAGAATATTGAAACGAGTTCGCAATTCACGGCCCAAAAATAATTTTGCGGGAGTCTCCTTCGTTGTACAATGAGGAGTAATCCGGTAATCGAATAGAAAGTTACTCAATATTAAATCGATGTTACCATTATTATTTTTACCCAGTGCATTTTTCAGAGCTGATTTGATAGTTTTGACTGCGTTTTCTGCAGCTCCATTTGAAGAAGGATGAAAAGGCGGACTAGTTATGTGAACTATACTATTTTTCTGTAAAAATTCTTCAAATTCCTTCGAACAAAAAGAAGTCCCATTATCAGTAACAACTTGATCAGGTAATCCATAGCGAGCGAAATAAGTCCTCAAAATACCAATAGTTTGATTTGATGTAATCGAACTCATAGAAAAAACTTCGATCCATTTACTGTGCGCGTCCAAACAAATTAAAAATTGTCTGTTGAGAAAAGGTCCCATAAAATCTAAATGAATTCTGCTCCATGGTTTGGAGGGAAAAGGCCAACTGCTCAAAATTGCTTTGTCCGGACTCTTTTTATTCAATAAACAACTTTCGCAAGTTTTACAAATTTGCTCAATTTCGCGATCCAATCCGGGCCACCAAAAATATGATCGAGCTAGCGATTTCATTTTAACAACGCCCATATGAGAAGAATGGAGACTTTCAAGAACATCTCCTCTCAAGATTGAAGGAATAATAACACGATGATTCCAAATCAAACAATTAGATTCAATAGTTAAGTCATTTCTAATTCTATAAAAATTTTGTAAATCATTGTCAGCAATTTTATAATTTTTCCAATTTTTATTGATTAATTCGATAACTTCTTTTAAAATTTTGTCTTTTTTAGTTAATTCTGCAATTTTTTTACAATCCATTGGGAGGTGCTTATTATTCTCGAAATGATCAACATAGTTCAATTCTACATCTTCGATTAATTCTTCTTCTGCCGATTCCGGAAGACGAGACAAAACATCTGCCTTATTTTGTCTCGATTTCACTACCTCTATATCATATTGATAACCGGAAAGTATAAGTGCCCACCTTCGCAATCGGTTAGCTGAAAATTGTGGAATCGATTTATCCGGATGAAAAATGTACGATAAAGGTTTATTATCAATGACTAACGTGAAATGTCTACCCCACAAATAATTATGAAACTTGCAGAGTCCAAAAATAACTGCCAGAGCTTCTTTTTCTAAAATACAAAATTTTTTTTCCCTATCGAGTAATGTTCTCGACGCATAAGCAATAACTTTTTCTATACCATCAGGCATGACATGAGCTATTAAAGCTCCAACGCCGTAGTCACTTGCATCAGTAATCAAACGTAAAGGCAATGTTGGATTATAATGAACCAAAACTGGTGCTGAGGCTAAAATTTTCCTGACTTCCTTAAATGCGGATTCACAATCAACTGACCAATTCCATTTATTATTTTCTTTCAGAAGGTTATACAGCGGATACAATAACGTGGATAAGTTAGGCACAAATTTCCCATAATAATTTATTAAGCCTAAAAATGCTCTCAAGGAATGTAAATCCACAGGTCTAGGAGCATGAAGAATAGCTGAAATTTTTGTATTCGATGTATGAAGTCCTTCTTTGTCAATATCATAACCCAAATAAGTGATTTTTGATTTTAAAAATTCGCACTTATTCAGTGCTAATTTTAAACCTGCATCCTGAAGTTTAAATAATACTACTTCTAAACGAGCTAAATGTTCCTCCAAATCTTTACCTGTTATCAATATATAGTCTAAAAAACTAACAACTCCATCGAGACCTTGAAGAATCGTTTCTAAAATTTTCTGAAATTTAGCAGGAATACTAGAAATTCCGAAAGGTGCTCTATTGTAACGAAACAAACCCTTATGTGTAGAAATTGTCATTAATTCTTTCGATTTCTCATTGAGATTCACTTGCTGATATGCATTTGAAAGATCTAGTTTAGTGAATAGCTCACCACCTTGTAATTTAACAAAAAGGTCCTCAATCTTAGGTAGAGGGTAAGAATCAATTTCTATGAAAGGATTAACCGTAACCTTGAAATCGCCGCAAATTCGCACAGAACCATTTTTTTTAAAACTGGTACGATGGGTGTAGCCCATTCCGAAAAATTGACAGGTTCAATGACACCTAGTTTACACAACCGATCTAATTCATTTTCCACTTTTTCTCTCATCGCGAAAGGTAGGGGTCGAGCTCTACAAAACTTGGGTGTGACTGATTCAGATTTAATTTTAACCGAAATGGTTCCCTTGTTAAAATTTCCTAATCCTGGAGAAAATAGGTTATTGTATTTATGTACTAGAAAATCCCAATTCTTAGGAAGATCTCCAGTATTCAAACTATAAATAGCCAACTCAAAAAGATTGAAGAAATCTCGTCCCAGCAGAGGTGGTCCTCCATTTTCAATAATAAACAGTTTTAAATTTGCATGCTTTCCTCTGAATTCAATTGCACATTCAATAAAACCTAAAGGTGTGACCTTTTGACCATTATATAAACTGAAAATTTTGTCAGTACATTGTATTTGTTTGTTTTTCAAATTTTCATTATAGAATTGTTCAGATATTACACTATAGCTTGCACCTGTATCAAGATGAAAATCGAACATTTTGTTTTCAATCAACAATTCGATATTAACTGGATCTGTTTTACAATTAATATTATATAATGAATATTCTTCTGACTCTAAGAAGTTATTCCTGACAGATTTGTTTGGTTTATTTGATTTTTTTTTATTAGGACAGACAGGTGCGAGATGTCCTTTCTTATTACAAGAATGACAATAACAATCTCTGAATGAGCACTTATCTGACTGATGATTTCGACGACCGCATACAAAACATTTGATTTGTGTTGATCTTTGTTTATGTTTTTCCTCTCGATGGATGTTGGAACTTCCAGTCCGGGAAAATGTCGGTGTGGAGGGGCGTGCAGACGCATGTGCGTGCGCGTGGTTTCTTGATGCGTAGTAGATCTCTGATTCACTTTTCACAGCCACCGAAGCAAATGGCTTACTGGGTGATTTCGAAGCAGCTAATTCAACTACACGTGAAAATGACACGTCACCTTTCTCTTCGAACAACCGATCTTTAACCGGGCCTTTTTCGTAACCAATTATAAATATGTTCACTAATGCCCTATTAATTTCCTCGGCACCCGCGAAATTACACATTGACACTAAACTGCGCAGACGAGCCGCCCATTCTTTAGGTGATTCGGTAGCCATCTTCCTCGCCTCGAAAAATTTTTCTCGACAAGAAAACACTGATGTCACCGGCTTGAAATGACCATCCAGGAACTTGATTATGTCTGTATAAGACTTACTTTCGGGTTCAACCGGAATACACATGTTATGCAATAGTTTGTATGCTTCTTCATTCAGAAGACTTAACAGAATCGCACGTTTACGATCATTTTCCTCAATTGCATTCGCCGTAAAGTAATTCTGAAGGCGTTTTTTGTATATAGACCAGTCGGACACTGAAGGCACGAATTCTTGAATGTGACCTGCATACTGCTTTTCCGTCGTCATTTTTACTGACTGAATGCTAACGACACCTTTTTCCTCGTCGCCACTGTGATATATTGAGGTGTCTAATATGAGAACACCGGTATATCGAAATTATATTAATTTGAATATAGGTTTTTGAATTAATTAAATTAAACTCCACACTGTTCTGTCAACATTTATTTCCCACTGTCCAAACTCAACTGTGTATAAAAACTCTTTCACATGTTACAATTAAAACCTTCTTGCGCAGGTACGGTGCGAATATGACAAATATTTAAACATACATTACAATACTTTTGATTTTTCTTCCAAGTATGCCAGGAAAACAGGTTCACTGAAGTTCCCCTTCTACATTTTTCAATTTACACCAGGCCAGAAAATTGTTATATGCAATATCGTACTGGTAAACAGATTTTTTAGGTAGGAGTTCCAGATTTGCTCCTCTTGCAAACTGAAAATATCCATAGGAACAACCAAATCGTCACTTTTATTAATAAATGGACTATCGACAAACATACTAAGCAGTTAAAAACCCAAGACGAAAATTGGACAGGAATGAAATTCAAATGACAGCGTCTTTTCTCATTAATTTGAGGTGATGCGTTTACGGGAACTTTATTTTTGTGGAGACCTATTCTAGCTAACAACTATCTGGTTTTACCTATTGCTGTGGTATTTATACCCCTGCCAACTGGGTTCCGTGGACTTGCGCTTCCCAAAACTTTCTAGTCCCTCTTTTACCTGAAAGTGACCGATATCCTTGAAGGTTTTGGGTTGATGCAATTTGGGAATTTCCCTGGTATCTTATGAATTATGGGGGCGACAAACCTGGTTCGACACAGACACTGTGTCGAATCGCTTTTGTCGCCACATGTTGATATAATCATAACGTTGGCAACGTTTGCCATTCACAAGAACCTTTTGATTATTTGAATATTAAAATGCATTTTGAAGTTTATTGTCATTGCAAATTCGCCCATTTCATTATCAAAATAGGGCAGTTGTACAAAAAACATTGTATGGTATTTGTGTTGAAAGTGACGTTTTATTTCGTTCGTGAAATTGTTCAATTCGCTCCGCTCATTTCACAAACTTTTTCACTCACAAAATAAAACGTCACTTTTAACACTCATATCATAGATAACTATTTTGTGATACCAGACCAGTTTTTTAGTTGTCCCTAGAATTCTTCCTCTGATATGTTTTTTCAGGATTCTAGTCCTACCTTGGAGGTAAAAGCAAAAAAGCGAATTAATCTTGGTGGCCTTGGTGCAATCTGAAAACTCTATTAATATGTTATTAGGAGGAGCCTCAGAATCGATATTATCTTTCCTTGATCGATTATATCTCGTCGACTAATCTCGGTCATCTCTCAGCATCTTCTCGTTTATTATTTCAGCATAATCGAGTCGTACGAAAAGAAACAAACAGAATAAACTATGGGCGGATTAATTCGCTCATACATCATCGGAAACGCTTTCGTCCGGACTCCGGGAGAGTCAACGGCGAGCTTACACTCACACACCGCCCTCCTGGCAGTAGCTCCGGAGTCTGCCTACTCATTTATGGCTTGTAATCTGGTTTCTGGGATGTAATTGTATCGCAAACGGATCCCAGGTGCCTTGCGAATGCAGAATGCATGGCCGCAGCTCGCCGCAAAAACGTTGACAGAACGGTCCGGCCAACGAACTAAATACTTATTAGATTTCACGGAGCGAGCTCGAGCAATCATGAAGATTAGGTATGGCTAATAGTTCGTTTGGGCTTTTTATTGGGAGGACAGACCGGGATCTGGTGTATACCGGACTGTACTTGCGAGCATTCTGAGCATAATGCTTTCTGAAATATAAACAAGTTTGCGGTTCTTGTTTGCTCTACGTAAACTCTGGGGACGAGCTTAACTAGACTCTGTGACATACACGAAGATGGTACCAGAATTACTCTAGCTAGTTATTTTGAGCAGATCGTGTGCAACAAAACACACAAACTCATGGGCGCCCGTAGAAATTATTCTCAGGAGGGCCATTTTTCCTTGCCTTGTATTGAGAAAGTAATATTGAGGGTGTTGTGCTGAAAAAAGGCCATCAAAATCTCAGGGGGGGGCAATGGCCCCCCTGGGCACTCCTCGCGACGCTCATGTAATTTATTATAAAATGTTCCTTTGTGAATGATATGATATTTTTCGTGACAGTCAAAAAATTTTGGATTTTTTGGTGGTCATTACTTGAAAACTATATTTTATAAAAAATATTTCATTGAATTTTCACAAACTAGGTACGCGAAATTCTCCAACATATGGAAAATTCGCCGAAATATGTACAAGGTGACAAGGAAAACTTCAGACCAATTTTGCTGTGGTCTGGAACAAAAGTATTTCAGCGCAGCCAAATGATTTTTATTCTCTTGGTTTCGCTACACTTTCCAGTACTAATATGTGGATTTTCAGTTTGATATAATTTTATTTCACAGAGTTTCAGAATGTTAAACAAACGTAGTACGATTTTGGAGCTTTTTCGTCAAGGTAGGCGTAAATGCGAAATTGTTCGTTTGCTCAATGTGCCTCGACAAACCGTGTCCGATGCAATTCGTCGTTTCAAGGAGCTTGGCCATGATGGTCGTCGTCCCGGATGTGGTAGAAAACGCACTGTCAATACACCTAGCAATCGCAACATCGTCAAGAAGCGAGTAAATCGAAATCCGAGGGTTTCCATGAGAAAAATAGCCTGTGAGACCGGTATCAACCGCGAATCAGTCCGTCAAATTGCCAAAAAGGAGCTCAACCTCAAGCCATACAAGCTCCAAAAAGTTCAACTCCTCACGGAGGAAAACAAGCGCGTACGACTCCAAAGGTGCCGCCAACTCCTTCGTCTCGCCGCCGGTCAGCAATGGGAGCGAATTCTCTTCACAGACGAGAAACTCTTCACCGTAGAACAATCCCACAACCACCAAAACGACAGAGTCTGGTCCGTAGAGGCTCCCGGTACATAGACCATCGTCGAACATCGTCAAAATCCACAATCCGTCATGGTCTGGGGCGGAATTTGCGGAAGTGGTTAAACTCCCTTAGTTTTCGTGGATCAAGGGGTCAAAATCAATCAAGAAGTCTACCGCTTCGACATCCTCGAGGACGTAGTACTTCCGTGGGCCAAGCAGCACTTCGGTGATACGCATTGGACCTTTCAACAGGACTCCGCTCCGTCTCACAGAGCGAAAATGACGCAAGAATGGTGTAAGACCTAATTTCCTTGTTTCTTCTCATCTGCAGAATGGCCGCCCTACTAACCGGATCTCAACCCAATGGACTACAGCGTGTGGTCAATTTTGGAGTACAGGGCTTGTGCTGAAAAACACAAAAATTCGCAGTCGCTGAAGCAATCTCTGCGCCGGGAATGGAAACGAATAACGCTGGAGGAGCTGCGGCCCATTGCCGAAAATTTCAAGAAGCGTCTGATGCTGTGTATCGCCGCCAAAGGAAGCCACTTCGAAACGGCTTAAATATATATTTTTAACAAATGTTCAAGCTATTATTATTTGTTGTTGTTTTGTTCAATTTCTTCTGTTTAATAAAGTTAAATGAAAAAGAGTTTGTCCCAGGTTTTTCTTGTCACACTGTATTGTATAGCCGCTAAAGTTACTGTATTCACTAATTCACTTATTGCCCTTGGTATTAAGAAAGTAATACTCAGGGTGTTGTTCTGAAAAACGATAAGGCCATCAAAATCTCAGGGCTCGCTATGGCCCCCTGCCCCCTGCCCCCTGCCGACAAATGCTGTGATTTGTGAACAGTGAGTCGCCACAACACACCTAATGGCATCGATATACCTTTCAAACCAACGAAAAATTTCGAAGATTTGTATCTCACACACACTTCATTTCATTCAAATTTAAAGGTAGGAAGCGCCTGATGCAAAACCGACTGTTGTCTTTAATATTTTCGGAAATATTGCGTTGCTCCGAATCGAACAAACGACGGGGCTTTTCCAAGGAACGACTTGGCGACGTCGTTGTGCCTTTGTGAACGAGGGAAATCGATAAATAATCCGTAAATGGTGCACGATACTCCTAGGAAAATGGGGTTTCAATGTGACATTTGCACTAAATATGTCACCGGGATAATTTATCACTCTGAAAGGTCACAGGAATATTTCTTTTCGGAATGGAGACGCTGTAGGTTCCGCTACAACCTCGTATGTGTTGACTGAGGCAAAGATTTCGTTTTGTTGCTTATAACACCGAATAAAAATAAGGCTATTGTGATGTCCCAGCACTGGAGGGTAGGAATATTTTCGAAGAAATGTGGAATCAACACGTTTCTGAAGAACTGGAACGCTCAAAATGTTAAACCAACAAGATTAGTTCAAGGTGTAAATATTAAGCACAATTCGTGACAATTATCAACGAAGATGACATGTCTGCACTTGCAGATTTATGTGGAGGGAGATATACAAAATACTTTTTTGTACAACTGCCATTAAAAGTGACACTTTTAATGACAGCAAACAATGTTAAAATTGATTATTTACGTGGAAGAGTGTTGAAAATATTTTTGAGATTAGTGTTAAAAATATTTTTAGCACTCCATTTTCTTATGATGAAATCAGTTGAAAAAAATTCAGCAATTGCAGATTTTTATTATCAATATTTAACAATCATTACTTATGAACATTAATATTAATCGTAAAACTAAAACAATTACGAACATTAATGCCCTGTGACGTTAGGGAGCTTCGCAACACATTATTAGAATCCTTAGCACCATCAGTACTTGTAGAAACCGGAAAAACAATATTGGATGATGATGATCCAAAATCTGTTGAGGTTGGGAGAATTTTTTCAGTAATGACATTTCTATATGCAATGAAATGATCAACATAGCCCTCGGCTACCGTCGTAGACTTCCATCCACAATGTTTTTTTATATCCGTAATATTTGCTCCCGATTCTGCTAGCAATGAAGCGGAGGATCTTCGAAAACAGTGTCCTGTATATTGCTTTGGTTCTGGCAGTTTGAGGAATTCGGCAACAATAGATGGAATTTTTCCAAATGTATTAATACCAACTGGATTGGCAGTGCATTTATTATTCATGTATTTGAGGAAAAAACGACGATGTTTGATGACAGAAGGGCGCAGTGCAAAGTACTTATGGAAAAAGTTAACATACTTCCCAATAATACTGAAAGAACGACTAACTTTTGTTTTTGTGTTTGGAAGTTGTATAACCAATGATTTATTTGTCACTTCGATGTCTTCCACTGATAAATTACACAATTCTTCACGCCGACAGGCTCCAAATAAAACGAAAATAGTTGCAACCTTAACCATCAAGTATTTCTCATCTGGTGCCTCATTTTTAAACTTTTCAACATGTTCACGAGTGAGAATTTTCGATTTTTTTGGGACGTTATCCTTCACTTTTCCGTTTTAAATATGCTATTACTTTAAAATATATACTAACATCCATACCATTTTTAATTAGGGCGCTTGACTTTATCATTGAAAATTTGCTCCACAAAGTTGATGAACTCCAGATTTTTTATTTTTCTTCTACGTATGGCAGGAAAACAGGTTCACTGAAGTTCCCTTCTACATTTTTCAATTTTATTAGGCCAGGAAATTGTTATATGCAATATCGTACTGCTGAACAGAGTTTTTAGGTAGGAGTTCCAGATTTGCTCTTCTTGCAGACTCTTCAATATCCACAGGAACCACCAAATCGTCACTTTTATTAATAACAAGCAGGCCGTCCCAGCTTCGCCCGGTGAGAAATTTGTGTCCCGCGGCGGTTTCATCTTCAACACTTCAACCTGCCATATCTTTTGATGTACTCGTTGTAATTGTATGATGTGAAAGGCAATTTCGTTCTAAATTAAATACTGGGGATAAATAACGTATTAGGTTGGATGAGGATCAATACCCAATTCATAAAAACACACTCCCAAATAGTGCATAATTTTGGAAAACATCTGATTACCATAAACAGGTAATAGCAAGTCAATCTTGAGAGATAGATATATGCTATCGCGGACTTTTTTGTAGAACTATTTAAGAGGTACATTTCCGTCATACATTGTATCCACGTAAGTCTCACGGTTTTCGCAGCGCACGTGAAAATAGCTGATTTTGGTTGATTTTTTTGTAATTATTGAAGTTATAGTAGGTATCCTTAAATTTTTCGGGTGGAAAGTATAGCCTATGTCACTCAGGGATAATGTAGCTTTCTAAGAGTGAAAGAATTTTTGAAATCGGTCCAGTAGTTTTTGAGCCTATTCGTATCAAACAAACAAAAATACAAATCTTTCCTCTTTATAATATTAGTATAGATATAGATTGGACTCTCGACAAACATACTGAGCAGTTGAAAACCCAAGACGAAAATTGGACAGGAACGAAATTCAAATGTCTTTTCTCATTTGTTAGTAATCATAACGTTGGCAACGTTTGCCATTAACAAGTTTATTGTCATTGCGAATTCGCCCATTTCATTATCAAACTAGCGCGGTTGTACAAAAAACATTGTATGGTATTTGTGTTAAAAGTGATTTTATTTTGTTCGTCAAATTGTTCAATTGGCTCCGCTCATTTCACAAACTTATTCACTTACAAAATAAAACGTCACTTTTAACACTCATATCATAAATAACTATTTTTGGCATAAGTATCCCATTTGAGCATAGAAATGTTCACATAAAAAAGAATATAGGATGAACATGAAATTCAGAGAATATTAACATGAAATAATTGTGAAGAATGTTCCTATTTCTTCACAAACCTTTTGGTGAATATATCGAATACAAGTGCGTACGAGTGGTACAAGATCAACAATTAAACATTCAAGGTAAATGGCAACTGGGGAGACAGTCAGGGACCAGCCGAAATTTGTGTCTCACTAATCAATCCAAAAACACGAACCAAGCTCAATAATTCTGAATTCAATTCAGTAAAATTTACGTTGCCAACGAAATTCTAAATTGCAGATTGAATTTTACATAATTCGGTCGTACAATAACTCCTGAATTTTCCATAATACAGTCCGCTCGCTGCAATCAATTTTCCGAATTAGAAATTCTTCGTTTGCATAGAAACGACTTCGTTATTTGATACATATTAATAGTTCTGATAACGATGGCGAAGGATACTCGCCGTTGTTGAAATAATTAATAATGTTAACGAACGAACAGATCTTTCATTATGCTGTTGAATATGCATTCAACAAAGTTCCCTCAAAATAATTGGAGGTAACCTGAAATCTGCCCCAGACCTTAGGTCGGGGATCCTTTTCATTTTCGCAATTAATATAAATGGTGAACCGATAAAATATTCGATCAGACGCTTTTGTTTCCAGTTTCGCATACTAATTTCATATTTGAGGAAGTTTTACCTACTCATTTTCCTCGTTTGTAGAAATTGAGCACTTCAACTGGGAGTTCTTTAACGTATTTTCTAGCGATATTGATTGCATGAATTCTACATTAGGATTTTCTTTGAGTATAGTTTTAGTTCTTCAACGTACATTGGAAAGAAAAATACAGACAACTCAAGATGAGATAAAAGATACTTCAAATCATACTAAGCTCAGACTCGGTGTTTATTATGGAAGAACTTCTCAGGAACTGTGTTATTAAACTGCTCCACATGAGTTAGGGATATTGACTTAAATTGCAAAAAAATATAGTTAAAATAAGATTTCTGTGATGAAAATTCATATTAATATGATTTCAAGTTGCAAATTAATTTTAGCCTGTAGGTCTGCAGCGCATACAGAGTGGTTAAGAAAAATCGAGTAAAATAACGAAATTTTATTCCCAGAGAATTCAAGCATTTTAAGATTATCAATACAATGTATGGCCTCCACGGGCATCAATAACAGCTTGGCATCTTTTCTGCATACTACACACGAGGTTGTTGAACATTTTTTGAGGAATTTGGTTCCATAAACGGGGCAGAA
The DNA here is from genome assembly GCA_951802165.1 of Adalia decempunctata. NCBI lineage: Eukaryota > Metazoa > Arthropoda > Insecta > Coleoptera > Coccinellidae > Adalia > Adalia decempunctata. The sequence continues at coordinate 321,560 of OX637695.1, read as the reverse complement.
GATCTCTCAGATCATTTATGGATTCTGAGGTACGTTGATGATTATCTAATCTTCTTTGGAGCATATCCCATGCATCTTCTATGCAATTCAAATCTGGTGAGTGCGGAGGTATTGGTAAATGTGGAATACCAAGCTCCTCGCGCGCATTCTCAACTATGGCTGCACGGTGCGGTCTAGCGTTATCGTCTAGAAATTGAAAAGTTTCACCAATAGCAGCGTGAAAATTTGGCTCAACATTGTCAATGACATGCTCCCTATAGTGTCAGGCGGTCATATTCCCAGGACAAATGTGTAGATCTGTGCGCCCGTTGAAACATATCCCGGCCCATACCATAACACTACCCCCTCGCAATGGATGGACATAGCGACGATTACGGGGTATGCGTGGGATTGTCCATACTCTTATTCTTCGAGAATCTGAAAATCGTCCATATCTGGATTCATCAGTGAAAAGGACCCTACGCCATTGATCGTTTCAATTGATATGTTGCCTTGCCCATTCCAGTCTTTGACGCTTATGGTCACGTGTTAATGGAACTCCTCTTAATGGACATCTAGAACCTAGATTCACCTCTCTCAAACGTCGTCTGATGGTCTCGATGGAAACTTGGACCCCATCTGCATTTTGAAGAGTATTCCGTAGCATTCTACACGTAGATGTAGGGTTTCTTCTCGCCGAAACGGTGATGAAACGATCCTGAGCAGGTGTAGTTTTCGTCGCCCACCAAGCCTTGGTCTTTCCAACACAGAACCTGTCTCACTGAACCCATTCCAAAGTCGAGATATCACATTTGGCTGACTTGGAGCCTTTCCGTTACAACAACCTGAGTTAGGCCACCCTGTAGCATTCCGATAGCCCTATTAGCCTCAGCGTTTGAATTTACGTCTTGGCTTTTTCAGAAAACTCGTTTCAAATCGAAGCCGTTGATAAACTGACTTCATTTCAAAAAAAGAACATTCATGAAGCATATGCAAAGAACCAAACTTCAGAAAAAAGGCGACCAGATTGACGAAATGTCTCATACTGGTTTCTATTGGATCGATTCAAGTTGTTATTGAGTTTCAAATGATTTTACATCGATTTTCTCGAAGATTTCATACTTTTAAAAACGATTGAATACGATATCCCTTACTCTTGTGGATCACTATATTTCATATTCATTTCATCGATTTCTCCCACCTCACTAGATTTTTACACCTTTTCAATTGATTCTCACAAGAGAGTATCGTTGAGTAATTGTTTTAACTCCTACACAGAAAAAAATCCAAACATTGAGGAAGAGGACATTGGAAAATGTTAATAAGGAATTGTCCATTTCATGATGACCTCAAGAATTAATTTCTTCTCCTGAAAAAATTGTACGTTTTCATCAGGAAGTGAGAGCTTCTGTTGAAATCAGTTTTGTAGATTTTTCATGTTGAAGAGTCTTTGATCTGGTATGCCCTAGTCACTAAGGCCTAGTGAAAAAGATGAAGTACTTCTTGTCATCATCAACCTGATCTTTGAAGACTTTAAATCCATCTTCTCAACTCAAATTTTTACCTAATGCAGAAGCATACGGTATTATTCTCCGGTTCAATTGTATGGAAATCCATCGATACGAAACGTCATTTCAACAGATGAATAAACAGCCGAAGACATATTCCCAGCAATTTATATCAGAGAAAAACAGCTCTCGCAATATTCAGATATTCCACTGCCTCACGGTTACACAATGAAATATCCTCTTCTTTGCAGGCTTGTAGGACGTAACAAAGAGCACAGGAACAGGCTCATATGAAAATATTTCTCGAAGCGCAGCCCTGAGAAAATTTCGAATCTGGTCAACAATGCAGGCGTACAAAGACTTCAAAGAATAATGTCTTCCGCTGGGGCGGAGATCGGAGGGCATTTTTCAATCTATCTTTTATGCACCTGCTCGTTTGCGCGATTTTATGGACAAATTTACGAGATAATTTCGAGGAATTATGAAGAATCTTCCGTTAGGCGGACATCTCCGCCAATTAATTGGATTGTTCAACTGACAAAGACAACTAATATAAGGTTCAACATAAAATGAACTCCGCTGATAGTTGATCCACTTGAAAATCAGCGAATCGTGGTTGAGAAATCAATTCGTCTCATCAAAATAAAAAGTATAGAGAGTGGACAAAATTCCTTGTCGAGGAAGGTTGCCAGAAGAAAACAAATGACACATTTTTGAGCCCATTTTCCCGAGAACAGAATCGACCTCTCATTTCTATATTTTGAGTTATAAATTTCTAATAATGCTGAATACGAGGATATTATATTGAAAAATTCTTAACCTAATATAGAACCAAACAAAATTTCAATGTCAAAATACTTTATTACTCAACATATTCTCCTCTCAATTTAATACATTTATTACAGCGAACCTGCAACGTCTCTAGACCTTTCAAAAAAAAGTTTCTTTTTGCTCTAAAAACCAGTCCTCCACAGCTTTTATTACCTCCTCGTTCGAAGAAAATTTACGACCTTTTAAACTTTTTTTTCAGTTGAGGAAAGAGATGATAGTCGGACGGAGCCAATTCTGGTGAATAAGGGGGGTGTTCTAGTAGTAATTCTAACCCTAAATCACGAATTTTTTGCATGGCAACATGAGATTTGTGTACTGGGGCGTTGTCCTGTAAAAACAAAATACCTTCGGATAGCTTTCCGCGTCTTTTCTCTTTAATTTTTTTCCCGTAGAGTGGTCAGAAATGTCGAATAGTAATGTCGAGTTATTGTTCTAACCTTATCCAGAAAATCAATCATGAATACTCCATGGCAATCCCAAAAAACTGAAGCAAGAACTTTTCCAGCATATTTTTGGACACGAAACTTCTTAGGTCTTGAAGAATCAGAGTGTCGCCATTCCATCGATTGTTGCTTTGTTTCTGGATCGTAGAAATGTACCCAGGTCTCATCCAAAGTAACAATTCGGTTTAAGAAGTCTACATCGTTTTCAAATCGAGCACAGATCGAACGCGATGCTTCTACCCTTGCACGCTTTTGGTCAACATTTAAACATTGGGGATCTATTTCGCAGAAAATTTTCTTATGTCCAAATTGACGTGAACTATATGACGAACGCGTTCATATGAAATCTTCAGTGCTTCAGATATCCGTTTTAGTCCAATTCGACGGTCTGATAAAATCATGTCATAAACTGCATCGATATTTTCGGGGACTGACACAGGAACTGGCCTTCCCGATCGGTCATCATCTTCAGTGGAAAATTTACCTCTTTCGAAGCTTGCAGTCCAATTTTTCACGGTCGCATACGAAAGACACTGATCATCAAGGGTATTAAGCATATTTTCGTAAATCTGCTTACCTCTTAACCCTTTCAAATACAGGTACTTGATGATGGCTCGATACTCCAATTTTTCGATTTTCACAATTTCGGTGGACATCTTTTCTTTTCAATTTATTGCGTAACTCTGGTTTACTTTTTTGACGTCGAACTCTACACTGACACTTCTAATAAGTTATTGTTCGTTGATATGGTATCGCAATATTTTATTTATGCATGGAACTGGTCTAGGCTAACTAGATATCAAGATATCAATATTGACAAAGAAACATTCGTACAAATCAATTCACCTGCAAAAAACATGTCCGCAGATTCTCAAAATTCTCCCGATATCCCACCACGCCAATTATAATCTATTGGCATAATAAAGTTTACATTTAGGAATTAAACACGTGGTTGCATCAACAAAATTGAAATCCGAAATGTAATCAATCATGTAGAAATTAATAAAACAACGGGCATATGAATAATTGGTGGCTGTATAATGGCAATTATTCCAATTATCATATTCACAGCCTTCTGGAGCACAATGCTGCAGCGACGTCATTGAAAAACAGCCAATTGTACGTCATAGATGTGCCCGTCAAAGAGAAATTTATGTTGATTTTATTACGTTTACCTGCATGCGAATTTTCAATGTCTATATTGAAGCGTTATGTTTTTCCATCGAGGATATTCCAATTTCATTCGCGTTGTTTTAATGGGTCACGGTAGACCCATTGTTTTTCGTCCAATTTTCTGTTTTATAGAGGGAAGTTAAGGGGCAGTATCAATTTTTGAATCGTGGCAAATCTCCATTCAAAAAGTGGTCTCTTTATTTCACGAGTAACTACCCTAATTTACGACGTAAAGACTTGATTTTTTTTTAAATTGAAGTTGAAGAACGTCCCGAGGGCAAATAGTTTTCTCTTTCTCGATTTAATTAGTTTTTCAATTAAAAAAACCAGGTTAATTGTTAGATCTGGGGTTATTGAATATGTTCTTCGTTTTTCATGAGTACAAGCTATATTTTTGAAATAAACATCATGAAAATTTTTGTAGTTTATAGAAGATTAAATTGCCGAGGGCAAATTGTTGCGATTTTTTCGATATAATTAGTTTTTCAATTAAAAAAAGGTTGTACTTCAGCGTTTTGGAAACTACACTTGTAACATTCCAAATTTGTAAATCCTAAGAATATTATGAAAAAGAGAAAAGGGGCAACCCTGCTCTGAAGAGCTGAGGGTAGATTTACGTTAAAGGGGGTTTTATACTTATATTTTTGGCTTGTGATGTGATCGTCTAGATTGGTAGAACTCTATGTTATGTCGTAGCAATTCAGATCCGTAATAACTCAGATTAGTGAAATAAAGGAATAATGAGGTAAAATAGATAAATAATACACTAGATTGGACATAAAGATGGAACAAGAGCCTTTATTCGTCCAGCACCATAGTTCGAAGAACCACAGTTATATGAAGGAAAAACGAACGAGAATCAATTGAAACTCAAAGCAAAAAACCTTCTAGCATTACAAATGATATGTTTACAAATCCATAGAACAATTATTAATAAGACGAGCCCTGGTGATATGTACAATATGGAGCTTCCTATACTCCGGTAAGGTTATTACTGGCACAATTGTGATAAAAAGCAGAATCCAATACATCCAAAGTTATCCAAAGCCTATAGGCATATAGAGTGTGTCACCTGATTATTAATGAAATTCATAAGCAGTATCCTTGTAGTTCCTAGTGTGCGGATCCTTCCTTCCAAGTGTTATGTGTGAGATCCTAGCAGTCGCGTTGGTTTGGAAGTGACGATAAACTCTTTATATTTCCTGTTAACTGATGAACGGTGGAACCAGATCGAAGCAATCCTTCACTTGCCTGGCTCGCCATGGCGCGAAGACGAGGCTATGTTTACTGGGGACGTTCGTTATAGAACTCCCAGAGGAATTCTCACTGCCACTGTTGTGGGGGATGTTTTCCTTGGCATATAAACAGTTTACCATAGGCCTCCAAACCATTGATTATTGTACGTAAAATATTATACTAAAAGCAACAACTCCAAATGTCTATACCATAGTGTCGAGTGAATAGTTAAATGTGCAGTAGGCCTAACGAACAGTATAAAAATAATCCAAATGGGTTGGTAGCAGAACAGAGTTCCACAATATTCAATAGAAATGCAATAATAAAATAGAACAAGCTTACATGAGATTAAATCCTGTGAAATGAAACAGTTATTTAAAATGGGGACAGTACATACCAGATAACAAACAAACATCTTTTCTTTTAAATATACTAAAATGGCGGATTCCCAGAAGAGGAATCCCATTTCAAAGGAACACTATTGTGAACCAGAATGAAAGTGAAAACAGCCAGCAGCCGAGTGAAAAGTGCAGTAAAAGAGGCCCTTTCATTCGTTGTCGTTTCGGAGGTTAGTTTTTCTTCCACAGAATCGTATTTCTTCGATGGTCACAGAAGAACGAGTTTACTTCATGGTGGATCTTCGATATGATTAAAATCTCCTATGTATAAAGATGCGAGTTGCTTAAAGTATTGCTTAAAGTCGTACTAATATTCATCATTCATAGAATTATAAAATAATATCAAATAAGTTCATTCAACGTAGTTCCACGTTTCGACAACAGCCGTTGCAAAGTTGGAAGCCATGGAGTCTGGCAACGGTGCATTTTATTTTATTGCAGGGTAGGAAATTCAGATATGTTACAGTAGTTTCCAAAGTTCATCCTGTTTTTTTTTAATTGAAAAACTAATTAAATCGAAAAAATCGCAACTATTTGCCCTCGGCAATTTAATCTTCTATGAACTACAAAAATTTTCATGATTGTTATTTCAAAAATATAGCTTGAACTCATGAAAAGCGAAAAACATATTCAATAACCCCAGATCTAACGATTACCCTGGTTTTTTTAATTGAAAAACTGATTAAATCGGAAAAAAGAAAACAATTTGCCCTCGGGACGTTCTTCAACTTCAATTTAAAAAAAAAGTCTCTACGTCGTAAATTAGGGTAGTTACTCGTGAAATAAAGAGACTTCTGAATGGGGATTTACCACGATTCAAAAGGTGATACTGCCCCTTAAGATCATTCAATCGGATTGCCACTGAGCTTAGGGGTTGAGATGAAAAGGATTTGATTTGAGTCATTAAAAAGACTGAAACAAAGCAGTGATATCGCTGGACCTAGCATCTTAAGGCTACACAACACATACGTCATGTCGATCATACAAGATTTATTAAACACATACGCAAAACAGGTTTATGCAGCCGTTCCTCTCTCGATCGAAGCTAAGGAGGCTTCTACGGCGTCAAAATGCATCGAGAGTGCTGCACTCGGAGCCGGAAATGCCTCAGGCAGCATCCTTCGTCCCGTTCGGGTCAAGAAAAGAGAGCACTTTACGCGTGTACGGTCGTGTGTGGGGCCAGGAGTGGATTGGGTCACGTACGACGAATATTTTCTTGTTTTGCTTGTCTAGGGGAACCTGATACTAATGGCAGTTTTGGGATTCCGGTACTGTGCATGTCGTTTAATCTGTTCCACCCGTGTTAAGGATCTACGTGAGAAATTCGAGGACTATTTTGCTCCAGTTTTTTGGTCGGAACGGAAAATTATCTGCAGATCATCTTTGGTCAGGAAGTGATTCTTGAATGAAGGCTACTTGAGAAGTTAAACATCTATTCGAATATTTAAGGTCGCTGATCAAAACGAGTGGGAAAACTAGTCCGATAGAGGCGCCACCGTGCATCTTGTGGAAATTCTCCATAGAATTTATAAATTCTATGAATATCTCTCTTCTTATGAATGAAATGTACGATGGCGCCCTCTATCCGAAAATCGCTGATCTATGAAATTAGTGAATATGTAGGTAAAGCAAGAACTATTTCCCGCCATATATTTGAATTTGGCCGTTCTCTACCAATTCCGTACTTCAAGTTGAAATTATCTGTAGATTCTTTTTTAATTGGGAGTTGAACTATACTGTTCCAGAAGAGTTAGGGATATCGTATTCAATCGTTTTCAAAAGTATGTAATCTTCAGGAAAATCGCTGTAAAACCATTTAAAACACAATAACAACTTGGATCGATCCAATAAGAATCAGTATGAGACATTTCGTCAATCTGGTCGCCTTTTTTCTGAGGTTTGGTTCTTTGCTTTTGCTTCATAAATATTCTTATTTCGAAATGAAGTCAGTTTATCAACGGTTTCGATTTGAAACGAGTTTTCTGAAAATGCCAAGACTTAAATTAACAAACGCTGAGGCTAATAGGGCTATCGAAATGCTACAGGGTGGCCTAACTCAGGTTGTTGAAGCGGAAAGGCTCCAAGTCAGCCAAAGTGTGATATCTCGACTTTGGAATAGGTTCGGGAAGACAGGTTTCGTGTTGGAAAAACACAGGCTCGGTGGGCGACGAAAAACAACACCTGCTCAGGATCGTTTCATCACCGTTTCGGCGAGAAGAAACCCTACATCTACGTGTAGAATGCTACGGAATACTTACTCTTCAAAATGCAGATGGGGTCCAAGTTTCTATCGAAACCATCAGACGACGTTAGAAAGAGGTGAATGTGGGTTCTAGACGTCGATTAAGAGGAGTTCCATTAACACGTTACCATAAGCGTCAAAGACTGGAATGGGCAAGGCAACATATCAATTGAAACGATCAATGCCGTAGTGTCCTTTTCACTGATGAATTCAGATATGGACGATTTTCAGATTCTCGAAGAATAAGGGCATGGACAATCCCACGCATACCCCGTAATCGTCGCTATGTCCAAGAAGTCCATCCATTCCGAGGAAGTAGTTTTATGGTATGGACCGGGATATGTTTCAACGGGCGCACAGATCTACATATTTGTCGTGGGAGTATGTTCGCCTTACACTTGGTGCATGTCATTGACAATGTTGTGCCGCTGCTATTGGCGAAACTTTTCAATTTCTAGACGATAACGCTACACCACACCGTGCAGCCATAGTTGAGAATGCGCGCGAGACGCTTGGTATTTCACATTTACCAATACCTCCACACTCACCAGATTTGAATTGCATAGAACATGCATGGGATGTGCTCCAAAGAAGATTGGATAAGCATCAACCTACCCCAGAATCCTTAAATGATCTGAGAGTGCTTCTGCCCCGTTTATGGATCCAAATTCCTCAAGAAATGTTCAACAACCTCGTGTGTAGTATGCAAAGAAGATGTCGAGATGCTTGAATGAATGCTTGAATTCTCTGGGAATAAAATTTCGTTATTTTCTCGATTTTTCTTAACCACCCTGTATACGCTGCAGACCTACAGGCTAAAATTAATTTGCAACTTGAAATCATATTATGTTATATGAATTTTCATCACAAAAATTTTATTTTAACTATTGTAATGAAGTTCGATTTTCCGATCATGAAATCGGCCTTCATTTTAAATTAATTTTTCCGGATTTTTATTTCGAATTCCTGCATTTCATTTCCGTTCAGAATTAAACCGAGAAGATCGAATATGGTTCGTTCGATATTGTTTTACATGCAGAGAACATAGTAAAAAGAGTCATAAAACCACGTAGAATGTAGATAACGCCGTTTTTCTAGTTTATACGTACGATAAGCCAGATTCGAAGATGTTTTACCGGAGTACTTTTCTAGAAAAGTAGCATTTGTGCGCCGGCCGTTTCCGCCCCCCTCAGGGAGATTATAAAAGGCGATTTTCCCCTCATCTGTCATCCATTATTCATTTTTGCTACGGCCTGAATAGAGTATTATCTTTTGCGTTTCCGAAATATCCTTTTTTTGATTTGAAAGTTTAGCGAATTCGAATTCCGTAATTCTCGATTTTTCTTTTCTTTACCGAGTGAGAAGTAGTGCACCGAAATCGTAAGTACCGATCCAATTCATTTCAGTCCCATTTTTCTGTATCTTCGTTGAGTCTATCAAAATAGCTGTTACGTCGAGATCCGTATTAAACTTTCCTTTACTCGTACAAGATTCCCTATAGTCTATAGTACGTTTAACCGAGTAAGTCGGTGCTCGATTTAGCGTCTGTTCTTTATGGAGAGTAATCTCATAATCAGACCGGAGGGCTCATGCAAACCAATGCTATAGAACGTGGAGTCGAATTCCGATTCGGTACCGATCCTTCGCGCCCCTAGTTCGGTGCGTCCTGTTTGACCATTTATATTTAACCTGGCCAAACCCGACCTTTCTAGACGTGAAACAAGCTAAGTAGACAATATAACTCTTTTGAGTTTCCGGACTGAAAGAATATCGGACAGAAAGTAAGCACTGTACATTTTCATATCCGTCCCACATTTTTCAACTGTCGATTTAAATTCTCCGTTTAATTCAAATTCCCCCCCTTTTATTCTGGCTGACTCGTACCGTGAAATATTTCTTTTGAATGAATGCTCGCAGTCAGGCAAAACTGAATCACTTTTCTTTACCTGTGTATATTTGATATATGTTGGGATTAATGCATATTTGATGTTTTATTGATATTGGTGAATATTTGATATTTTCTTATTGTTGCATATTTGATATTTCCTTGACCTTGTTGCATTTGTATCACTATTTCAACCGTTTGAATAAATTGTGTGAATTGCTCTATTTTCGATTTTTCAGTTATCGTTAACACCCTAGATACAACCGAACTCTGTCTCCGGCTAAGCAGCTATCCTGGCAGGTTTGCTATTCTACCTTATAAGCAAAAAGAATAGCTGGCGCTCGAGGTAAGGTTTCTACGGGAAAAACCCCATTACACTATATTTTTGCAATTTAAGTCAATATCCCTAACTCATGTGGAGCACTTTAGCTATAAATTAGGAGCAGGAGATAAAAAAGGCCCTGAAGGAGTCCATTGTTCAAAGTTTTGAAACGAATAATATCATCACCGACGAAAAACACGAATTCTTCTGTCATTCCAACAACTTCACCACATTCCAGGATCTTCCAGGATCTCACTAACGTTCGTTGGATTCCGCCGGACTTCGCTCCGTTAATACGAATATGAAATCGTACCATTACTGCGAATGTTCACCAATACACCAACTCTCAATGCATCTGATAATGGATTAGGATAAACATCGCTCCCCATCCGACCTGCAGCGTTGGAAACTTTGAACTTTACGAATATTACGGCGATGCCCAGCCCGTGACAACCCTATTCGAACCCTTCAGATTGCAACCCATATCAAAACTCATTACGTAAAACCTGACCTAACAGTCCCCAAATTTACCCTGTCGTGTTAAGAGGTGAAACCACCTTGCATGACAGTAATGGAAATAAAGGTTCGGCTGAAATTCCTCACCTAAACTTTGTCACCGCGTTATCCTGAAACTTGATGATTGTTATGAGGTAACTTTGCCGCAGTTTTGAGCTCGGAGGATGATTGAATGGCTCGCGGTGAAGGGAAATGAGCCGAGGATTTTTAATGAACAGCGTCGAGCTGTTGGTCATCCTATTTTCCTGGATGACCCATAGGTGCCAAAGGGTGGTAATCCTTAGATGCAAGATCCTCCACAAGTGTTCGACTTGATTTACGAGGAGTATTGATATCTAGTTAGCCTAGACCAGTTCCATGCATAAACAAAATATTGCGATAGCATATCAACGAACAATAACTTATTAGAAGTGTCAGTGTAGAGTTCGACCTCGAAAAAGTAAACCAGAGTTACGCAATAAATAAAAAAAAAAGATGTCCACCGAAATTGTGAAAATCGAAAAATTGGAGTATCGAGCCATCATCAAGTACCTGTATTTAAAAGGGTTAAGATATGAGCAGATTTACGAAGATATGCTTATTACTCTTGGTGATCAATGTCCTTCGTATGCGACCGTGAAAAATTGGACTGCAAGCTTCAAGAGGTACATTTTCTATTGAAGATGATGACATGATTTTCTCAGACCGTCGAATTGGGCTGAAAAGGATATCTGAAGTAGCAATTCATACTCCTTAAATGTTCCTCATTTTCACGGATGCTCTCTTAATCATTACGTCACTAGGTATATTCGTTGACGAGATTTGTAATTGTTTAGAGAGGTCCAAGCTCTATATGACTTCTGAGTCTCTCATTACCTGTACCTTCTTTAGATGTTCTTACGATAGCCTCTGCAACATTCCAAGTTTGTAAATCCTAGGAACATTATGAAAAAGAGAAAAGGGCAACCCTGCTCTGAAGAGCTGAGGGTAGATTTACGTTAAAGGGGGTTTTATACTTATATTTTTTGCTTGTGATGTGATCGTCTAGATTGGTAGAACTCTATGTTATGTCGTAGTAATTCAGATTCGTAATAACTCAGATTAGTGAAATATAGGATGGGAAATAATGAGGTAAAATAGATAAATAAAACACTATATTGGACATAAGGATGGAACAAGAGCCCTTTATTCGTCCAGCGCCATAGTTCGGGGAACCATAGCCTATGAAGGAAAAACGAACGAGAATCAATTGAAACTCAAAGCACAAAACCTTCTAGCATTACAGATGATATGTTTACAAACCATAGAACAATTATTAATAAGACGAGCACTGGTGATATTAACAATATGGAGCTTCCTATACTCCGGTAAGGTTATTACTGGCACAATTGTGATAAAAGAGCAGAATCTAATATATCCAAAGGTTAATGAAATTCATAAGCAGTATCCTTGTAGTTCTTAGTGTGAGAATCCTTCCTTCCAAGTGTTATGTGTGAGATCCTAGCAGTCGCGTTGGTTTGGAAGTGACGATAAACTCCTTATATTTCCTGTTAACTGATGAACGATGGCACCTTCAAAGCACTACTTGCTTATCGGGTACGCCAAGGGCGTACTTGGCTTGGTTTACTGAGAACGTTCGTCAATAGAACTCTCAGAGGAAGTTTCACTGGCCACTGTTGTGGGGGATGTTTTCCTCGACACAGACGATATAAACAGTTTATCCTAGGCCTCCAAACTAGTGATATTTTACGTAAAATATTATCCTAAAAGCAACAACTCCAAATGCCTAAACCATATTGTCGAGTGAATAGTTAAATGTGCAGTAGGCCTTACGAACAGTATAAGAATATTCCAAATGGGTTGGTAGCAGAACAGAGTTCCACAATATTCAATAGAAATGCAATAATCAGATAGAATGAGCTTACATGAGATTAAATCCTTTGAAATGAAACAGAGTTATTTAAATGGGGACAGTGTACATACCAGATAACAAAGAAGCATCTTTTAAATATACTTAAATGGCGGATTCCTAGAAGAGGAACCCCATTTCAAAGGAACACTATTGTGTACCAGAATGAAAGTGAAAATAGACAGCCGCCGAGTGAAAAAGTGAAGTAAAAAAGAGCCCCTCCATTCGTTGTCGTTTCGTAGGTTAGTTTTTCTTCCACAGAATCGTATTTCTTCGATGGTCACAGAAGAACGAGTTCACTTCATGGTGGATCTTCGATATGTTTAAAATCTCCTATTTATAAAGATGCGAATTGCCTAAAGTATTTCTTGAAGTCGTACTAATATTCATTATTCATAGAATCATAAAATAATATCAAATAAGTTCATTCAACGTAGTTCCACGTTTCGACAATAGACGTTGCAAAGTTGGAAGCCATGGAGTAGTCTGGCAACGGTGCATTTTATTTTATTGCAGGGTGAGAAATTCAGATATGTTACAAGATGTCCACCGAAATTGTAAAAATCGAAAAATTTGAGTATCGAGCCATCATCAAGTACCTGTATTTGAAAGGGTTAAGAGGTAAGCAGATTTACGAAGATATGCTTAATACCCTTGGTGATCAATGTCCTTCGTATGCGACCGTGAAAAATTGGACTGCAAGCTTCAAAAGAGGTGAATTTTTCATTGAAGATGATGACCGATCGGGAAGGCCAGCTTCTGTGTCAGTCCCCGAAAATATTGATGCAGTTCATGACATGATTTTATCACACCGTCGAATAGGGCTGAAACGGATATCTGAAGTAGCAATTCATACTCCTCAAATGTTCCTTATTTTTCACGGATGCTTTCTTAATCATTACGTCACTATATATTCGTATATTCGTATATTCGTTGACGAAATGTAATTGTTTAGAGAGGGCCAAGCTCTATATGATTTTTGAGTCTCTCACTACCTGTACCTTCCTTAGATGTTCTCACGATAGCCTCATGGGCTACCCTATTGGACACTAGATGTAAAGGAGTGAGATCTGTGTGTCCTAAATGAGCTTTCTTCTGTACTCGACCTATTATGTTGAACCGCAAATAGGCACAAAGCATAATGATTTCGGTTTAACTATTCCCGTTTTTTGCCCATTTCCAGTTTTCAAATCCCATTTAGGAACTTAGCAATCATTCCGTCAAAGGCAATAAAAGAAAATTCCCTCATACGGGAAAATCACGCTATCCCAATTGAGTCGTTGGTTACGAATGTAACAAGCGCGGAATTACAACCATATAGAATCTGATAACAGCACATATTTCATATTGTGGTGGCGTCGTTTGCTTATTATAGTAATATTCCGCAATTGTGATTCAGCTAATTATGCTAATGCAGCCATTACTAATTTATTCATGCGGAATAGCATCATTCAATTTGTGAAACTGGGATTTTGCTAGCTGCAGAACTAATGTTACGATCGGATACGAGGATTCGCCAAACGGACAAACGAAACTGTGTTCGATAGAGATTTGCCATATTTCACCTCAACCAATTTTCTTCTTCTCAATATTTTTGGTAACTTTCCAGCCCAGTTCATTGAAAATTCATATACGAGGATATATTGAAAAATTCTTAACCTACTATAGAACCAAACAAAATTTCAATCCAAAATATTTCAGTATTCAACATATTCTCCTCTTAATTGAATACATTTTTTACAGCGAATCTGCAACGTCTCTAGACCTTTAAAAAAAAAGTTTCCCCTTGCTATACAAACCAGTCCTCCACAGCTTTTATAACTTCCTTGTTGGAAGAAAATTTACGAACTTTTAAACTTTTTTCAGTTGAGGAAAGAAATGATAGTCGGATGGAGCCAAATCTGGTGAATAAGGGGGGTGTTTTAGTAATTAGAACCCTAAATCACGAATTTTCTGCATGGCAACATGAGATTTGTGTACTGGGTCGTTGTCCTGTAAAAACAAAATACCTTTGGATATCTTTCCGCGTCTTTTCTCTTCAATTTTTTGGACACGAAACTTCTTAGGTCTTGGACAACCAGAGTGTCGCCATTCCATCGATTGTTGTTTGGTTTCAGGATTGTAGAAATGTACCCAAGTCTCATCCATAGTAACAATTTGATATAAGAAGTCTACATCGTTTTCAAATCGAGCACAGATCGAACGCGATGCTTCTACCCTTGCACGCTTTTGGCCAACATTCAAACATTTGAGGATCCATTTTTCAGAAATTTTTCTCATGTCCAAATTGACGTGAACTATATGATGAACGCATTCGTATGAAATCAGTGCTTCAGATATCCGTTTTAGCCCAATTCGACGGTCTGATAAAATCATGTCATAAACTTCATCGATATTTTCGGGGACTGACACAGAAACTAGCCTTTCCGATCAGTCATCATCTTCAGTGGAAAATTTACCTCTTTTGAAGCTTACAGTCCAATTTTTCACTGTCTAATACGAAGGAAATTGATCACCAAGGGTATTGAGCATATCTTCGTAAATCTGCTCACCTCTTAACCCTTTTAAATACAGGTACTTGATGATGGCTTGATACTCCAATTTTTCGATTTTTACAATTCCGTTGGATTTTTTTTATTTATTGCGTAACTCTGGTTTACTTTTTTGGCGTCGAACTCTACACTGACACTTCTAATAAGTTATTGTTCGTTGATACGCTATCGCAATATTTGGTTTATGCATGGAACTGGTCTAGGCTAACTAGATATCAATACATCCTCGTTATTCATGAAGATCTAACTGAATAAACACGAATATTGTAGCTGACATAAATAGACACTCAGAACTGAGTTTCGTGGACCGCTTTGAGAAGACAAAATGATGGATTAGAAAAAGCCTTTATCAACAAAATTTTTCAGGTTAAACCGAAATTTTAAGGGACAGACACACGTCAACTAAGATTAATCCATCATTGTTAAGTCACATGAAAAATCTTCCATTCAACGTGCCAGGCAAATAATTATCTGTCGGTGCTATTTAATGGATTATTCGAGAAATCCATTATCATCAGCAGGAAATTCGTCTGCATATTAGATCGGGGAAGCAGCCTGATTATATCTGACAAAGATGAAACACGAGGAAATGCACCGACATGATACACTCCTTCACGTCAGATTTTCCGGAAGTGGAAATAGTGGTGGTGTTCGAGAATACGTTCATTGGAACGATTAGATTTCGTTTTAAAAGGTCCATGCTTACAATCAACCTACAAAACATTCTGCGAAATAGAGTTCCTTTACAAGAATTGTGTACATTTACTGAATTCAGTCCTGCACTGGTTCACAAGTAGTACCGGTACCTGCGGTCTGACTTGTCCAGTTGCACCTGCCAACTGGATCTGTGGGATAACTGCCGTCTCTATAATTTCAGGTCTTCAGCCTTGTCTGTATCTTGGGCGAACGGAAGAACTTTCAAGGCTTTGAATTTATTGCTGGGAATAGTAATACAGACCCGATTTGTTTTAAACAAGGTGTTATCAAATGAATACGAAAGTTTTTAGGGGATGGTTCCTTGTCGAAAACTGAAGAGACTGTGTTGCAGGAATGGTATTTTGGGGGCATGTTCTCCCAATAAAAAGGCTAACTTTAGTTAGGTTTTGTGAGAAATATCAATTCAATTTCTTTCTCTAGAATTGCTTGATCAAGTAAGGTGTTTATAATTCAAAAGCCTGTAACATTCCAAGTTTGTAAATCCTGGGAACATTATGGAAAGAGAAAAGGGGCAACCCTGCTCTGAAGAGCTGAGGGTAGATTTACGTTGAAGGGGGTTTTATACTTATATTTTTGGCATGTGATGTGATCGTCTAGATTGGTAAAACTCTATGTTATGTCGTAGTAATTCAGATTCGTAATAATTCAGATTAGTGAAATATAGGATGGGAAATAATGAGGTAAAATAGATAAATAATACACTAGATTGGACATAAAGATGGAACAAGAGCCTTTATTCGTCCAGTACCATAGTTCGAGGAACCATAGTAGCTATATGAAGGAAAAACGAACGAGAATCAATTGAAACTCAAAGCAAAAAAACCTTCTAGCATTACAGATGATATGATTACAAACCATAGAACAATTATTAATAAGACGAGCAATGGTGATATGTACAATATGGAGCTTCTTATACTCCGGTAAGGTTATTACTGGCACAATTGTGATAAAAAGCAGAATCCAATACATCCAAAGTTATCCAAAGGCTAAAGGCATATAGAGTGTGTCACCTGATAATTAATGAAATTCATAAGCAGTATCCTAGTGTGAGAATCCTTCCTTCCAAGTGTTATGTGTGAGATCCTAGCAGTCGCGTTGGTTTGGAAGTGACGATAAACTCCTTATATTTCCTGTTTACTGATGAACGGTGGACCCAGATCGAAGCAATCCTTCAGTTGCCTGGCTCGTCATGGCCCGAATACGAGGCTATGTTTACTGAGGATGTTCGTTAGAGAACTCTCAGAGGAATTCTCACTGCCACTGTTGTCGGGGATGTTTTCCTTGGCACAGACGATATAAACAGTTTACCCTAGGCCTCCAAATCAGTGATTATTGTGCGTAATAGTAATTTACGTAACAAGTCCGGAAAATAGGGTTTTTTTGGACGAATAGACAAGATTCTAGGACGAGCCGGAGGCGAGTCCTGGAAGTCTGTGAGTCCAAAAAAACTATTTCCGGGCGTGTTGCGTACAATATTTTTTCGGCAACCGTGAAGAATTACAAATCAATGAGATGACACATCTCTTTATTGATTTTGATTCATATTTGAATTAAACAGAACACAGAACAGAACTGTCATCCGTTATTTCGTTGCTATTGTGATGATCATAACAATGACAACAACGACGTGTTTTTCCGGCCTAGGCCGGGAAGTACGTACTTTCCGGCCTAGGCCGGGAAATGCTACTTTCTCAAAGAAAAAGCGTCCGGGAAGTGGGTATTTTACTAAAAGCAACAACTCCAAATGCCTACACCATAGCGTCGAGTGAATAGTTAAATGTGCAGTAGGCCATACGAACAGTATAAGAATATTCCATATGGGTTGGTAGCAGAACAGAGTTCCACAATATTCAATAGAAATGCAATAATCAGATAGAATAAGCTTACATGAGATTAAATCCTGTGAAATGAAACAGAGTTATTTAAATGGGGACTGTGTACATACCAGATAACAAAGAAGCGTCTTTAAAATATACTAAAATGGCGGATTCCTAGAAGAGGAACTCCATTTCAAAGGAATACTATTGTGAACCAGAATGAAAAAGTGAAAACAGCAGCCGAGTGAAAGTCAAGTAAAAGAGAGCCTTCCATTCGTTGTCGTTTCGGAGGTTATTTTTTCTTCCACAGAATCGTATTTCTTCGATGGTCACAGAAGAACGAGTTTACTTCATGGTGGATCTTCGATATGATTAAAATCTCCTATTTATAAAGATGCGAATTGCCTAAAGTATTGCTTGAAGTCGTACTAATATTCATCATTCATAGAATTGTAAAATAATATCAAATAAGTTCATTCAACGTAGTTCCACGTTTCGACAATAGACGTTGCAAAGTTGGAGGCAACGGTGCATTTTATTTTATCGCAGGTAGGAAATTCAGATATGTTACAAGCCCTAGACAATAATCTCTTCAGCCGGAAAAACATTGGTGTATGAACAGAATTTCTCTATTGCAAAGGGTGCGATTAATACTAATTCCTGCGACATCCTGTACTATATTCAAATACTCATTTGGCCGGTAATGATCTCAATGCCTCTGAATAAATTGTCATTTACACCACTGATATTTGCGTTAGGTGGAAATGAGCCAATCCATCTTCCATCCTAGACAAAGACGAACCATTAAATTGGGATTAGGCTCCCTGATGATGAGGAGCCTGCAGTGTCATGTTTTTTCTCGATTATTAATTAACAATTTGAAGGGTTTGGAGAGTAGAAGGTCAGTTTTTTCCGGTATAGTAACGGAATATAATTGTTTATAACTTCCAAAGTTCTCGTTCCACAGTTTCGTTAATCTACTTGATTATTCTCATGCTAAAAAATTGAATGCAATTAATGAATCAACAAAAACGATATAGACACAACGTAAGAAGCACAACACCAGTAGAAAACTGTATCCGATTAAAAGAATTACATAATTAAATTCATTAAACAACATGGTGGTAACAATCTTAAAAAGATCAAAAATGGAAAAGTATCCATATATTAAAACCTAATCTCACTTAATCTTCCACTTGATTCGGTAGGTAGGTATTATGATTTGGGAAATGAAGAGATGATGTCCTCACTCCGTTATCTTAACGATACAGAATCTTTTTTTTTATCGTATCATCCGAAGCAGTTGACCGAAAATCCATCGGCAATGGCTCAATTAAGCCCGCACCTGGTAAACTATTCATTAAGTCTACCGAGGATACCAATGAATTTCGAATTTTCTCATCAAATTTTTCGGTAGTAATTGGAAGTGGTCTGACGTAATCTCGAATTTTAATTACGAAAAAATCAATTATTATTCCGGAGAACATTTCATCGCTTACCTTTGAGACTATCTCGGATACTAATTCACGAAATGGTCTCTAACTAATGAGGATTTATCCCTTTCGTGTTTTTTTAATGGATATTTTCCTGCTGGACATTTATACCTAGCGAAGATCAATTCTCAGCGGTGTGCTGGACCCGAATTCGGCGCTAGGACAGCTCCTTCTTCTTTAATGTATTCTTCCTTGGGTGGCTCCCGATCAACAATTCCGTAATTTATTCATGGCAGAACCATAAATATACTTCAGTCACGGTGAGTTTCGGTAATTACAAGGGTATTACGGAATACTCCGGACACTTTTGTAGCCAGTGTTTGATGAAACACTGCGGAGCTGTAAATGCGTGTTGAATTAGTCGAAGATTTCGTGTGGCCATTAAAAAGTTATTTCGAATAGATTGAATGGAAAAGTGTAAGTTTTTAAGGCCTATGGTATGGGGAAATTACTTCTTCGTGCTCGAAGGATTTATCTTTCTTTATTCATTCATAGGAAGAAGTTTAAGTAGTGAACTACCTGTAAAGTTTGGACAAGCATGAACTAATGAGTCAAATACATTAATTCCGTTGTTTAGTCTCGTCTGAGTTGAAACATTTTCGTACATGTGTACCAAGTAGTCTTCTTGAAACTAAAGGATTTTCCAATAAGAGGGGTTATTTTGAAATTCAAAGAAATATGCCGTTTTTTTGGTATGAAATATTTTTGTTGAAGACCTGCCACACAAACTCAAAAGGTATGAGACAATTTGAATTCATTGAGGTTGTCCATTTGAAGACATTGTTTTGGGGGGAAATCAGAAGCTGACAACTCCTATAAAAATGAGTTTTCCACGTCAGAATCATTCTTCGTTCTGTACTTGATGAGCAAGAATTATCAGTTCTCCAATAAGGATAGGTTCACGTAATCCTTCAGTTCATTCAGTTATAGTATAAGTTCTCCAGAGTTTATTAGGATATAAAACGTTTAACAGTGTAATATTCTAGGTTTGTATATCCTAGAACATTATTAAAAAGGGAGAGAAAAAGTGAATCCTGCCCTGCTCTGAAGAGCTGGCTAAAGGTAGAATTACATTAAAGGGAGTTTTATACTTCTACTTTTGGCTTGTGATGTGATCGTCTAGATTGGTAGAACTCTATGTTATGTCGTAGTAATTCAGATTCGTAATAACTCAGATTAGTGAAATATTGGATGGGAAATAATGAGGTAAAATAGATAAATAATACACTAGATTGGATATAAAGATGCATGGAACAAGAGCCTTTATTCGTCCAGCACCATAGTTCGAGGAACCATAGCCATATGAAGGGATAAAAACGAACCAAATCCAATTCCTCATTGGATTTGAAAGCAAAAACCCTTTTAGCATGATATGTTTACAATCCATAGAACAATTATTAATAGGACGAGCACTGGTGATATGTACAATATGGAGCTTCCTATACTCCGGTAAGGTTATTACTGGCACAATTGTGATAAAAAGCAGAATCCAATACATCCAAAGGTTATAGGCATATAGAGTGTGTCACCTGATTATTAATGAAATTCATAAGCAGTATCCTTGTAGTTCCTAGTGTGAGAATCCTTCCTTCCAAGTGTTATGTGTGAGATCCTAGCAGTCGCATTGGTTTGGAAGTGACGGTAAACTACTTATATTTCCTGTTAACTGATGAACGGTAGAACCAGATCGAAGCAATCCTTCACTTACCTGGCTCGCCATGGCCCGAAGACGAGGCTATGTTTACTGAGGACATTCGTTAGAGAACTCTCAGAGGAAGTCTCACTGCCACTGTTGTGGGGGATGTTTTCCTTGGCACAGACGATATAAACAGTTTATCCTAGGCCTCCAAACCAGTGATTATTGTACGTAAAATATTATACTAAAAGCAACAACTCCAAATGCCTACACCATAGCGTCGAGTGAATAGTTAAATGTGCAGTAGGCCTTACGAACAGTATAAGAATATTCCAAATGGGTTGGTAGCAGAACAGAGTTCCACAATATTCAATAGAAATGCAATAATGAAATAGAACAAGCTCACATGAGATTAAATCCTGTGAAATGAATCAGAGTTATTTAAATGGGGACAGTGTACATACTTGATAACAAAGAAGCGTCTTTAAAATATACTAAAATGGCGGATTCCTAGAAGAGGAACTCCATTTCGAAGGAACACTATTGTGAACCAGAATGAAAGTGAAAACAGACAGCAGCCGAGTGAAAGTGAAGTAAAAAGAGAGGCCCTTCCATTCGTTGTCGTTTCGCAGGTTAGTTTTTCTTCCACAGAATCGTATTTCTTCGATGGTCACAGAAGAACAAATTTACTTCATGGTGAATCTTCGTTATGATTAAAATCTCCTATTTATAAAGATGCGAATTGCCTAAAGTATGAATTGAAGTCGTACTAATATTCATCATTTCTAGAATTATAACATAATATCAAATAAGTTCATTCAACGTAGTTCCATGTTTCGACAATAGACGTTGCAAAGTTGGAAGCCATGGAGTAGTCTGGCAACGATGCATTTTATTTTATTGCAAGGTAGGAAATTCAGATATGTTACAACAGCATCCCCCTCAAAACGTCCTACCAACATTGAGCATTGAGATTCATCAGTACTTTTGATCCAGACATTTAACTTCTTCTGCAGTCGTCAGAGTTAGTGTATCAACGTTTTACAATTCGAGGGCTAATCGTTTTGGGACATTGGCGGGCAATCTGGTCTGGTTAGGCCCTAAATCTAAAAAATTTTGTGTGATAAGCTCATCAGATATTCCGTCAGATCTTTCGAGTCTAATCTCCGACAACCACAAGCTCTTCGTATCCGTCATATTCAGACGAAGTGCTTTCAGAACGATCAAGATAATGGATTAAGGCGTTATAATCTATTCTGTCGCGGACCGATAACAATATCAGTCGCATCTGAAACCTGGTCCCGTGTATATTCAAGCAGATCTAGACAAACAATGTAACGCCACTCGGGGGATTATTAATTAATGCACATTTTCTAAGAGGGCCGGTCTGTTGTAGGGTATTAGCCAGTTGGAGTGTTCTCCTTGGTTTCTGATATTATCTACAATGCTGCTATTTCCAGATATTGCGTCGGCGTTATTATCATTCGTACACGGTATCCTTAACGCTTCCTATTATTCTGACAATTGCGAAAATCCTCTACAGGATCTGGGAGATCTCAGAACTGATGCGTCGCATCGTATTATTCTATATTGATCAAGTTTAATGTCTGTGAGAATATATATAGAGAGAATTATTAATCGGTATTCAGACAAATTTTCGAATTTCAAATAATTTTTCCTCGCTTTCAAAAGGAGGGAATGTTACACCAGCTCGACTTTTTGCACCAATTCCACAATAGCTGGTCGAGAAGGTGTTTAATGATGTCCAAAAAACTTTTTATGACTTACATAGTCTTCAGTTGTCATCTGTCAAAAATGACAGCTCCTCATATGACAGCTGCAATAACGGCGGGCTATTCAAAATGAAACCTCAAATTGAAAAGCTCTGTATTATAGATCGCTCCTCCAGGTGGACATACTTCATAATCGCCTGAAACAGTAAAGCAGTAGAACTATTACGGAGTAATTTATATTCCGTGGATTGCCGCACTGAAACTAACAGCATTATGATAAGATTAGGCTGGATCCGGGGCCCGTTGTGACTTCATTTAAAACGTCTGGGAGTCCCAGATAAAAACTACTGCTGAATCGTGAAAACGTTTCAAATCCTACAGTTAATCTTTCTGCGCTTCAGTTTAAAATAGGGACGAGGATTTAACAATGCGATAACACTAAATTCGGCTCATGTACCCACATGAAATAATAAGGATTTGGGTCAGGCTTCATCCTGAGTACAGCGAGAATGATAATTTTCATAGAGATATTAATTTCTGGAGTTTCATTCAGGATTCATGGTAAATATGTAATGATAATGCATACAAATGAATATTTGAAATACAGAATTTCTGCATCTCTATTGTGGCATCAATTGTTAAATGTTCTTCCTATAGGAATCTGTGTTTTATTTTCTACATAAGATCTTGTTGATGTTGCCTTGTCACTCTATTATTATTTTACTTTCATACTCGTGATTTTATGAATGATATAAAACTCATATGATTCCGTCAACAATATCGTCGTAACAAAATAACAGCAGAGAAAAATAAATGTTGAATTTAGATTTCTACAAATGAATATATTCGATAAATATATTCATCAGTTGGATGTACTAGATTCGCTTGCAGCATGCAAATTTCAATATTCATGCAGAGTATATGAAATCGCTATCTCTGCCCATTAAAACATAACAAAACAAAAACTCAATGCCCAATCAACCGTTTATTTATTATACACAACTCATATTTTCATCAATTTTCCACAAGTTTTTTTTTCCATTTCATATTTTATTACATTCATTTTCAGTGGTATCGTTAATATTTAATGTGAACCTGGAATGTATTGTAGATAATATTACTGCATGGAAAATCATCAATTTTTCCATTTACGACGTGCCAACTATAAAATTGAAACGTTTTAGATATAACGACAATGGCCATTGAATTTTATCTTCAGCGGGAATTGCAGGATATAAGTTGGTATCTTAATGGTAACTGTTGTAATTATTATTGATTTCATTGTGGAGCATCCATGAAGGATGGAGGCCGAAGGTGTGTGTGGAATTTTTGTTACATGGATGATGAATGTTATAACATTGTTTTTTTCAATTAAGAGTAATACATAGGCAATCGGTCGTTTATTTTTCATATTCATGCTCTCACAAACTGAACTGCTCTACATGAGTTAGGGATATTGACTCAAATTGAAGAAAAATATAGTTAAAATAGGATTTTTGTGATGAAAATTCATATTAATATGATTTCAAGTTGCAAATTAATTTTAGCCTGTAGGTCTGCAGCGTATACAGGGTGGTTGAGAAGAATCGAGTAAAATAACAAAATTTTATTCCCAGAGAATTCAAGACTATCAATACAATGTATGGCCTCCACGGGCATCAATAAAACCTTGACATCTTCTTTGCATATTACACACGAGGTTGTTGAACATTTCTTGAGGAATTTGGTTCCATAAACGGGAAAGAAGCTCTCTCAGATCATTTAAGCATTCTGAGGTAGGTTGATGATTATCTAATCTTCTTTGGAGCATATCCCATGCATGTTCTATGCGATTCAAATCTGGTGCAGAGTGCGGAAGTATTGGTAAATGTGGAATACCAAGCTCCTCGCGCGCATTCTCAACTATGGCTGCACGGTGCGGTTTAGCGTTATCGTCTAGAAATTGAAAAATTTCACCAATAGCAGCGTGAAAATTTGGCACAACATTGTTAATGACATGCTCCCTATAGTGTAAGGCGGTCATATTCCCAGGACAAATGTGTAGATCTGTGCGCCCGTTGAAACATATCCCGGCCCATACCATAACAATACCCCCTCGGAATGGATGGACTTCTTGGACATAGCGACGATTACGAGGTATGCGTGGGATTGTCCATACCCATATTCCTCGAGAATCTGAAAATCGTCCATATCTGGATTCATTAGTGAAAAGGACACTATGCCATTGATCGTTCCAATTGATATGTTGCCTTGCCCATTCCAGTCTTTGCCGCTTATGGTCACGTGTTAATAGAACTCCTCTTAATGGACGTCTAGAACCTAGATTCACCTCTCTCAAACGTCGTCTGATGGTTTCGAAGGAAACTTGGACCTCATCTGCATTTTGAAGAGTATTCCGTAGCATTCTACACGTAGATGTAGGGTTTCTTCTCGCCGAAACGGTGATGAAACGATCCTGAGCAGGTGCTGTTTTTCGTCGCCCACCAAGCCTTGGTCTTTCCAACACGGAACCTGTCTTCCTGAACCTTTTCCAAAGTCGAGATATCACACTTCGACTGACTTGGAGCCTTTCCGCCACAACAACCTGAGTTAGGCCACCCTGTACCATTCCGATAGCCCTATTAGCCTCAGCGTTTGTTAATTTACGTCTTGGCATTTTCAAAAAACTCGTTTAAAATCGAAGCCGTTGATAAACTGACTCCATTTCAAAATAAGAACATTCATTAAGCATATGCATAGAACCAAACTTGAGAAAAAAGGCGACCAGATTGACGAAATGTCTCATTCTGATTTTTAATGGATCGATTCAAGTTGTTATTGAGTTTTAAATGATTTTACAGCGATTTTCTCGAAGATTACATACTTTTAAAATCGATTAAATACGATATCCCTAACTCTTGTGGAGCAGTATATTATCCTAAAAGCAACAACTCCAATGTCTCCAATGCCTATACCATAATGTCGATTGAATAGTTAAATGTGCAGAAGTTCTTATCGGACGTATAAGAATATTCAGAATTGGTAGATACATTGGTAGAACAAGTTAGTGATGGGACGAATCGAAATGGTGTCCTATAAAGATCAGGAAATGTGACCTGATCAATGTCTTTTCCAGAT
This sequence comes from Adalia decempunctata, assembly GCA_951802165.1. NCBI lineage: Eukaryota > Metazoa > Arthropoda > Insecta > Coleoptera > Coccinellidae > Adalia > Adalia decempunctata. Next base: position 296,074 of record OX637695.1, on the reverse strand, counting down.
AGCCCCTTCTCGCTTAATCCAGTCCAACTTGTTCGGATTTAATTTATAATTTATTCGCCCCCCCCTGCTATGAAATCAATGAGCGTTTTCATAAGTACAGAGTGAACGGGAAGTAATTACCAAACTCTAATGGGCTGTCCATATAATCCGGGATTATGGCATGCACAAATGGAACTCATTCAGAGCGGCGCACAATCAACTGTACCTACCTGTGATCGCATTGTATCAATCAATCAAACTACTTAACTTCTCTCCAAAACAATCACCCGGCGGTTTTCTCCAACATGGAAGTCCATTAAAAATTAACGGCGAAACACATCAATAGAATAATTAAATGTCTGGTTAAGAGCGTTCATAAAATTTCTGGCACACGGAGGCAGTGTTGGATGTTTTAATCAACTTTTTAATTGAGTTTAAAGCGAAACAAATTTATTAATATTCAACGAGGTGCCGCACCATCAGAGGAAGCATGGTACTTTTGCACCGAGCCATTGAATACCTCATTTGGACACACTACATTCTGTCGAAACGATAGAGTTTCGCAGCTCGTCAATTTAATCACCGACATTGACCTGAAAGCAATATACACGTTGTTGTTAAAGGCTCTATTTACAACAGGAGGAAGAACTAATCTAGAAACAAACGTTGGGCGCCAATTGTGAAACGTGCATCATCCACGACATTTTTTAAATTTAATCATTTGCTCTGTACTTGAGGATTTATTACTATGTACCATGAAGAAGTCCTATTCAGGGAGTCTTCAAGGATTAGTAGCGCAGTTTTTTATCGAATACATTTTTGTGACTCCGGTAGATACGAGGATATATTGAGAAATTCTTAGCCTACTAGAACCAAACAAAATTTCAATGTCAAAATATTTTATTACTCAACATATTCTCCTCTTAATTGAATACATTTATTACAGCGAACCTGCAACGTCTCTAGACCTTTCAAAAAAAATGTTTCTTCTTGCTCTGCGAACCAGTCCTCCACAGCTTTCATTACATCCTCGTTGGAAGAATATTTACGACCTTTAATTTTTTTTCGTAGTCGCCGTTCAGTGGAGATAAATTGGTTGAATAATATTTCGCGAACTCCTAAGTTTTGTTTTGGTATTACCTTTTTTTACATAACCCGGGCTATCAGTATCAGATCACAAATACCCCAAATACTGTCGAATCAACCATATTTTCAAATAAAAACGCTTCCATTGTACGAATAGCAATTCTTCAGATAGCATCTCACAGAAATCCAAATCTGATAAAGCTCTCATATAAATCAAATCGTATCGAGAATTCAATTGGAATTCTGCAGGAACATTTTAATTATAATCTATCGGATCAACTCCGCAGAAAGATAGGCACAAATCAGCCGAATCGATCGTTATTTAGATAATCTGATTCTTGGACTGTATAATTTGATACGAGCACAATGCTGCGGAATAATTGATTCGAGAAATATAAATCACTCCGATAATTGCAGACGAGTCCCGTTCTACACTTCGAAAATTTCCAATGAGAACGTTTTCTCAACCAGAAAAGCAAGAAACTCGACTCATTTCTCGTTGCAGCAGGCAGCATATTACAGGTTTGGAAGTTTCACCATTAACTGACTCATTCTTTTTCCTGATGTACCTCCCATATTTTGGTTTTCACTGAAACTCGATTTTCGTAATTCTGTTACACCTTATAAAATTCAAATGTAATTACTCGAAAGATTTCTGTTAAATGGAGCAAGTTGCAACCCCCAATGGCGAAGCATGTGCCTTTAACTGCCCCTTTGAAATATTGTTGTGATATGAAGACCCATTATTGTTTTTTTCCTCTAGTTTTCCTCGTAATCGGTGAGAACTTTCAGGAATGGATTCATAATTCTTCAGTTAATTGCAGATGGTGTAATTCTAACCCAGATTTTCAGTGTCGTATATGTATTAATATGAGTTGTTTGAATACAGGGTTGTTCTGACATGGGAATACTGTAGTTTTTGTTAGAGCAAATTGGAGAGTCCAGTTTTAGAGACTCATGGAATATGCTTGTTCATTTTATGTGCTTTTTGCCGAAAGACGCGAATAAAGTGAGAACAGAAACTTGAAATAAGATATTCATCATTACTGTATCTATTTCTATTGGTCCTGATTCAGAACCAAGCAATGGTATTTTATTTATTCCAGGATTTTGAAGACCAACCACCTGTCGATGCTTCTACGTTTTCTTCCTTTAAGGACGATACCACTTGTACCAATAAAAGAAATCTGTCCAATCAAGTTTGATTCCATTATTTCATTTCCATTCATGATTCCTGTCCTAATTTCATGAGTTACTTCGATGTTATTGTCAGACGACGTCTAGTGATGATGGCATTGAAACAGCACATTGTTGCCTAAATGTACGTAAAAGGAATTCTCATATAGCAAAACAAACACATGGAAAGAGCTGCTGTTATTAAATTAACGAAAGGAAAACCGCCGTGCAGTCGACGACAACACACGCAACTTATGGATCCAATAAGACATTCATTTCATTATAATTAGTTATGAAAGCTCGTGTCTTCCTGTGCGAGGTTCAAAAATGAGACTGCAGGATGCCACTCCAATTAAAATCGCTCTTGTGCATTCTAAGGTGAAATAATCAGGCGAATATTAATCCTAGAGACCAAGTGTCTAACTAGATTAAGATGCTTGCTTGCGTCGGCATGAACACCTGGAATTGAGATCCTCATTTCATATGTGAATAATTTATTAGAGTGATCTCTGCAGTGGAAATGAATATGGAGAGTTTTCGACCCAGTTCATGGATTCAAAAGGAAACTACATAGGAAATTGTGTTGAAGGGCTGCATCCTGAAGAATTTTGGTACATCGAGAAGTACGAGGATGTGTTGATATCTAGTTAGCCTAGACCAGTTCCATGCATTAACAAAATATTGGGATACCATATCAACGAACAATGACTTATTAGAAGTGTCAGTGTAGAGTTCGACGTCAAAAAAGTGAACCAGAGTTACGCAATAAATTGAAAGAAAAGATGTCCACCGAAATGAAAAAATCTAAAAATTGGAGTATCGAGCCATCATCAAGTACCTGTATTTAAAAGGGTTAAGAGGTAAGCAGATTTACGAAGATATGCTTGATACCCTTGGTGATCAATGTCCTTCGTATGCGACCGTGAAAAATTGGACTGCAAGCTAACAAAGAGGTAAATTTTCCATTGAAGATGATGACCGATTGGGAAGGTCAGTTTCTGCGTCAGTCCCCGAAAATATCGATGCAGTTCATGACATGATTTTATCAGACGGTCGAATTGGGCTAAAACGGATATCTGAAGCACTGAAGATTTCATACGAACGTGTTCATCATATAGTCCACGTCAATTTGGACATGAGAAAAATTTCTGCAAAATGGATCCCCAAATGTTTGAATGTTGACCAAAAGCGTGCAAGGGTAGAAGCATCGCGTTCGATCTGTGCTCGATTTGAAAACGATGTAGACTTCTTAAACCGAATTGTTACTATGGATGAGACTTGGGTAGGTACATTTCTATGATCCAGAAACAAAGCAACAATCGATGGAATGGCGTCACTCTGGTTCTCCAAGACCTAAGAAGTTTCGTGTCCAAAAATTTACTGAAAAAGTTCTTGCTTCAGTTTTTTGGGATTGCCATGGAGTAATCATGATTGATTTTTTGGATAAGGGTAGAACAATAACTGGAGATTACCCTTCGACATTACTGACCACTCTACGGGAAAAAAATTATGAGAAAAGACGCGGAAAGCTATCCAAAGGTATTCTGTTTTTATAGGACAACGCCCTACTACAGAAATCTCATGTTGCCATGCCAAAAATTCGTGATTTAGGGTAAGAATTACGAGAACACCCCCCTTATTCACCAGATTTGGCTCCGTCCGACCATTATTTCTTTCCCCAACTGAAAAAAGTTTAAAAAGTCGTAAATTTTCTTCCGAATAGGAGGTAATAAAAGCTGTTTAGGACTGGTTCGCAGAGCAAGATGAAACATTTTTTTTAAAGGTCTAGAGATGTTGCAGGTTCGCTGTAATAAATGTATTCAATTGAGAGGAGAATAAGTTGAGTAATAAAATATTTTGACATTGAAATTTTGTTTGGTTCTATATGCAGGATAAGAATTTTTCAATATATCCTGTAACATATGTGAATTTCCTACCCTGCAATGAAATAAAATGCACCGTTGCCAGACTTCATGGCTTCCAACTTTGCAACGTCTATTGTCGAAACGTGGAACTACGTTGAATGAACTTATTTGATATTATTTTATAATTCTATGAATGATGAATATTAGTACGACTTCATGCAATACTTTAGGTAATTCGCATCTTTATAAATAGGAGATTTTAATCATATCGAAGATCCACCAAGAAGTAAACTCGTTCTTCTGTGACCATCGAAGAAATACGATTCTGTAGAGAAACTAACCTCCAAAACGACAACGAATGAGAGGCCCCTCTTTTACTTCACTTTCACTCGGCTGCGGGCTGTTTTCACTTTCATTCTGGTTCACAATAGTGTTCCTTTTAAATGGGGTTCCTCTTCTAGAAATCCGCCATTTTAGTATATTTTAAAGACGCTTCTTTGTTATCTGGTATGTACACGATCTCCATTTAAATAACTGTTTCATTTCACAGGATTTAATCTCATGTAAGCTTGTTCTATTTTATTATTGCATTTCTATTGAATATTGTGGAACTCTGTTCTGCTACCAACCCAATTGGAATATTCTTATACTGTTCGTAAGGCTTACTGCACATTTAACTATTCACTCGACATTATGGTTTAGGCATTTGGAGTTGTTGCTTTTAGGATAATATATAATATAAACTGTTTATATCGCCTGTGCTAAGGAAAACATCCCCCACAACAGTGGCCAGTGAAACTTCCTCTGGGAGTTCTATAACGAACATCCCCAGTAAACCAAGCCTCGCCTTCGAGCCCTTGGCGTACCCGATAAGCAAGGAAAGCTTTGAAGGTGCCATCGTTCATCAGTTAACAGGAAATATAAAGAGTTTATCGTCACCTCCAAACCAACGCGACTGCTATGATTTCACACATAACACTTGGAAGGAAGGATTCTCACACTAGGAACTACAAGGATACTGCTTATGAATTTCATTAATAATCAGGTGACACACTCTATATGCCTATAACCTTTGGATGTATTGGATTCTGCTTTTTATCACAATTGTGCCAGTAATAACCTTACCGGAGTATAGGAAGCTCCATATTGTACATATCACCAGTGCTCGTCTTATTAATAATTGTTCTATGGATTGTAAACATATCATCTGTAATGCTAGAAGGTTTTTTGCTTTGAGTTTCAATTGATTCTCGTTCGTTTTTCCTTCATATGGCTAGGGTTCCTCGAAATATGGTTCTGGACGAATAAAGGCTCTTGTTCCATCTTTATGTCCAATCTAGTGTATTATTTATCTATTTCACCTCATTATTTCCCATCCTATATTTCGCTAATCTGAGTTATTACGAATCTGAATTACTACGACATAACATAGAGTTCTACCAATCTAGACGATCACATCACAAGCCAAAAATATAAGTATAAACCCCCCTTTAAGGTAATTCTACCCTCAGCTCTTCAGAGCAGGGTTGTCCTTTTTCTCTTTTTCATAATGTTCCTAGGATTTACAAACTTGGAATGTTACAATCCTCGTAGCACAATATACCTACTGATTGTTCCACTGTACTCAGGTGATACATTGTGTGAATTTTGCCCCAGATATTCGAAGTAAGAACTATGAATATAATAGATTGTTCCACTTTCCTGATTGCTAATGTTAATGTTGCGAGAAGCGTTGGTGGATTAAGCAGTCTTTAACTTCCCATTCTGATTTTTCTGTATTATTTCGACGGAGTTGATTGTCTAGCAGTGACGTGCTGAATTTCACGTTTTTCCCTGAACTCTTTCAATACTCGGAAAAGCTTCCATTCATCCCACGCATTTTTCCACAACATCCATTTTCCGAGCGAGTGGGACAACTGCGTTCAACTCTGCTCATCAAGACTAATTCAGCGTCCCATACAAAATACCTCCAGCAACTTAGCCTGAATATACAAGTTTCCGGTAATGGCGAAACGGGGCTTAGATCTTACCCAACATCCGGTTGCGAGAGGTAGATCCAAGAAGGGGCTCAGTCGGCGGAGGAAAGTAATTGAAATGTTTTGTTATGTCGACAATTTCTCAAAATCAGTGGTGCATTGTGCGGGGGACAATCCGCCGACTGAAATTACGGGAAGCGCGGTTTGGCGACTCCATTCAGGATCGCGCCCGATTATTCAGTCTCACTTTCTGCCGACGGAGCAACCTCTTTCGGGAACGCTTTTGCCCCGACAGCCGCAATCGTCCCTTGGAATTCTGCCGTTCTGGATTGTTTCGTCGCAGATGTACGCCTGCTTTCTCTACGAGAGTGTGTGAACATAAAATATAAAATCATCTCTTGTTATTGCAATAGAATGTTTTTTAACAATCCTATCGAATCCCTGCACTGTCCACCAAATATTCGTGCTTTGAGGATCGATAACATCCATACCGCGAACGTTATGAGCTTAAGAACGAAACTCTAAAATGAAAAATCGAAAAAAATCTTTTATATTTTATAAAATTCTCCGGTTTGCACTTTGTGGCCGAACTCCTCCGAAACGGCTAGACCGATTTTCGTGAAATTTTGTGTGCATATCGGGTAGGACCGGGAAGCATATTCATATCCCACGCAGCTCGGAGACAGCCGAAGCTTACTCGATAAACCACGCGCGTGATCGCGTCTTATTTGGCGATATCAGTCGTGGAATATGAATGGGGATTATACGTTATAAGATACCCCGATTCTTTTATTTTTTTTCAGTTCAAATAATAACTATTAGGTTTTTTCCTTAGTCTAAGGTTTTTTCCATATTCACGAATAATAATGGCTACCTCTTATTTAAGAGTGAATGCTTTAAGGTTATGAATTTATGGGGGTGAAGAAATAAGTGAATTTAGAATAGATTTTATACTGAAGCCAAAAGAATGATCGAAATCTTCTCTTTAATGGTATATTTTTTTTAAACTTTTTGAGGGGTGTTCTAATAGTTGTTGTCATTGATCGAGTTACTTTTGTTGCATTCATAAGTTCGGCCTCCCACTTCTGAAACGAATTGACAAAATTATTCTTAATTAACATAGCTATCAAGGAAATTGAATTTTGTGAGTAGGTACATATTATATTCCGTTGCTGTTGCAAAGATACACAAAGTAAAAAGCCGTTGAAAAGAAGAATCACTGAGCTTAATGTACACAATTGATAGGGAGTTATGAAGTTCAAAAGTTGTCAAAAGGAGAATGGTATCAAAAAAGAATATCACTTAATTGAGATAAGTTGTCCAACATACGAAAGACAAAAATAAGGATCATCGTTGCTTGGAAAAATTTGTGAAAGTGAAAGTATGATTGGAAGACTATTCAAAAAGTTAAGGGGACAGAATTTTTTCGAAAATTATATTCAAAAAACCCTAAATTTTCACCCCACTACCTAACCTAACAGGAAACTGCTTATTAACTAAGGCGGAACGAAATTCGCGGGGTCAGCTAGTAAAACCATATAATGAGAGCAACATGGGTGATTCTGGTACCAAAATGTAGGTTTTCGAGGTCGCTCCATTCAATAAAAAACATTTCGAATCCCTAATTACCACCGTTTAGATTTTGACCTGTCAAATGGCATTTTTTGAAAAATCGGAAATTTCAAAGTGTCATAACTTCCGTCCCTCTCGTCGCCGACAATAGTAATTTATATTATGTTGATCAGCATAGTCCCAAGTATCTCTGTGCAGAATATGAGCGATTTGAAAAATCTCAAATTTTGGGTGAAAAATGACAAAGGGGTATGACCCCCTAAAAACACCATATTTGTCAATAAAAAATATATTTGGGGAGGATCTAACGTTATTATTGAATATGGAAATTTTACTTCCTATTCGAATCTTCAATAATAGAAATTTTGCGGACCGACAGCACCCTCACCTTGAGTAGTGTGAGCTCGTAAACAGAACTCGAAAATGAAAAATCGAAAAATATAAAGTGGAATATTTCATTACCTATGGGGGCTACATGGGTGATTCTGGTACCAAAATGTAGGTTTTCGAGGTCGCTCCATTCAATAAAAGATATTTTAGAGCCCTAACTATCACCGTTTAGATTTTGACCTGTCAAATGGCATTTTTTGAAAAATCGGAAATTTCAAAGTGCCATAACTCCCGTCCCTCTCGTCGCCGCCAATAGTTAATTATATTATGTTGATCAGCATAGCCCCAAGTATCTCTGTGCAGAATATGAGCGATTTGAAAAATTTTAAATTTTAGGTGAAAAATAACAAAGGGGTATGACCCCCTAAAAACACCATATTTGTCAATAAAAAATATATTTGGGGAGCATCTCACGTAATCATGGAATCTGGAAGTTGTACTTCCTATTGGAATCTTCAAATTAGGGCTTTGTCGGATCTGTAACACCCATTCCGCGAACGGTATGAGCTTGAGAACAGAACTTGAAAATGAAAATTTCTTTATTTTATGCTGATCAGTATATCTCAAAGTATCTGTTGCAAAATAAGAACGATTTTGAAATTCAAATTTTGGGTGAAAAATAACTAAGTGGTAAGACCTCCAAAATCACCTTATTCGCCATCAAAACAATATATGCGGAAGTTTCTACAATTCTTCGACAAATATTGGATAATTCGCAGTCCGAATTGAATCAAAATAAGCCGAGATCCAGGCCAAACACACAGGATCGTGAACACAAGGTGCAAAAACCGCAAAACAGCTTACACGACCCGAATCCAGATTAATTTTCCAGGAAATCCCCATTATGAAGATCTCCAAACAACCCTCATTTTCGAAAGTTTTATCACGACATGTTTTCAATTTGCTAGCCCTTTCTACTGAGATAAAAGGTCGGGAGTTGGTGAAACAAATGTTTGCATAGTACGAATTATAAAGTTTTCCAATTTGGAATCTTTTCTCTCTCTTATTGTTGCCGGTCCGCAAATATTAAATATGGGTCTGGCGGCGGTACGATGAATTTAAAAGATGCATAAACTGCCGGGGAGACGCTCTGTGAATTTGCGGCCATGGTCAGAATTAGAGCTACTTATTCCGGATTGGTTAATTAGAGGACTCTTTGTTTTATGGGAAATTACGGATCTCGGTAAAACGCCTTTTGTCTCCGCCATACTTTTATCCGCAATTTTCTCGACCGCTGCTTTTTAATGGTGGAGAATTGACGAAAAACTTCAACACTTGGTTCAGAACACCTATGGCAGAGATAGCGGAGCCCCGTGAATAAAGGAAAACGTAAATTAAAGGATCCACGAAACTGTGAAAATATTTTTTCAAGAGAACTTCTGGTAGTCATCATGAAAGTATACTAACTGACAAAGAAACTGCAACACCCAGAAGTAGCTGTTAAAATTTAAAATTCTTGTTGGTAAAACATAGATAGTTTAGCAAGGAGTAAATGATAAAATTTGGAGAAAATAATCGTGAAGGTTTTTTCATGTAAACATTTTATGTTAGGTTGCCACGCTATACTATTCTTTATTAGCGCTTAGGACTAAAAATCTCGCTTATATGCTGGATGGTCCCAAAGCTCAGTTGAAGATGGGAGTGGGTTATACAAAAACGATATTATTAAAGGGGCGCCAAGTGATTTAATATTCACATCCAGCACACTTGCTCTAGTTGCCGAAAAATCACTGAACAAATCTAGATATAATGATCTATAACAATAATTCTGAAGGGGGAGTAATTACCTCGAGGTCCTTATATAGCGCTATATATGGCTCACACTGTATATATAAATAGATCATACAACGATAGCAATTTATGTGTGAAATAATGTACAGAAACCTTATGAGGTTCCTATCAAAATAACTTAAATAGGTCTCATACGTTAACCTAATGGTGATGAGACTAAATAATAATGCAAGTACATTATGTATTATCTGACTTAAACTTAATAACACAGTTCGATATTAGCGCTGATGAATTCCAGAAATTGATGATACGACTCTAATAAAGTTCCTCGATCCAAAGGGAAAAAGGTAGTGACGATTTACAACCTCCACAATGTTGAAATCACCAAAAGGCAACTGACGGCAGCAGGACTGATTTTCTTGGACTGATTCGACCCGGTGACTTATAAATCGGCAATTGATATTGCAGATATTCCAGCGAAACCACTGAAATGTCGCAGGACAAGGACCTTATGGACACTAATTCAGAGAAATCAAAATGGTGAACTAGCCAGTCAGAAATACCTACCTCTTTCAGAGGGTTCTTTCGGTACCAAATTAAGTACAGTTTCCTCATTGATTATAAATGAGAATACTTCACTGAAATAGAGTTCCAGCAGAATATTGATCCTGGTTCTAAAATAGAAGACACAAATTGCACGAAGCAGAATTGAAGGAATGATGAATCTCACCTCTCAATATGGCAATTCCCTTTTCAGGCACACTAAGATCAGACAAAATCCTCCAAATAAGCTCTGAAGCTAAACGAAATAATCCCACTGTATATAACGTTTTCGAAATTCAAATCCCAAAATCAGGTAGGAATCAAAACTCCTCGACTTTCGAAAACCAACATTAAATTGAAGAATGTGCAGAAAACAACCATTCCACTAGTCTCCCCGTGAATCAAATTCACCTATCACCGTATTTCAGTTCCGAAATCCTCAAATAAAATCACTAACCAACATATACGCATCCTTGTCCCACAAATCGAAATTTCCAGAATTCTATCTCGTTCCCACACCGCAGGCGATACAACAGGTTTCCCGACAAGAAAACATATTTTCCCCAACATCGTCGTAATACAGTGGCATCTTATGTTATCAGTGACGGTTGAGCATCGCCGGCGACGATTACTGTGGTGCAGAGAAGGTCAACATTGGAATGTGGAATAGCATCCGGTCGTGTTTTCTGATGAATCTCGATTCTACTTGGGTGCACTTGATGGCCGAAGAAGGGTTAGACGATGTTGGGGAGAAAGACGTGAACCTCAGTTTGATGTTGAGCGTCATGTACACCGGAAAGGCGTTATGGTATGGGGTGCTATTGCACATGCAAGTAGGTCACCTTAAGTCTTTATTCGCGGTAACATGACAGAGCTGCGTTACCTTCAAGAAATGGTAGAGCCATATGTTCTTCCTTACCTTAACGGGCTCGAGAATCCAATTTTTCAGCAAGATAATGCTCGACCTCATGTTGTCAGAGTTAGTTTGAACTTTTTTGAATCGAACCATGTGAATCTTTTGCCATGGCAGCTCAGATCCTACGATCTTTCACCCATAGAGCATATTTGGGACATCATGGGTAGAATGCTTGGAAATTTACCCAAGCCCCCACAGACTTTGGTGGCTCTGAGACATGGAGTACAGGTAGCTTGTGATAGTATCCCTCAAGAAGAAAAAATAGACCATCTTATTGCATCAATGCCAAGACGTGTTAGGGAGTGTATATACTCCATTCACTTTTATAAAGTAGCCCGGGAGACCCTGGAATTCTGACACATTTCACCGCGTATATTTTGAAAATGTTAGGTTATACTCATTCTTCTGTCAGATATGGACGCAACGTTGCCGTTTCTACATTTAAATCGTAGAAATTACGTATTTAACAAAATGTTTATTCACTTTGGGAAAACAATGAACTTGAGGAAATATTATGTGAATTCAATACCTAATTCCAAAGATCTGAAGAATATTGAAAAACTTTTTTTCTCTGTTAATACTGGAAAAATTTCACGTGTACGAGTATAAACATGATTGTAAGATTCAGTTATGCTATTTCTTGTACGGAAATCAAGAACGGAGTGTTGAAATTTTACTGAAAAATAATGGACAGAATAGTCCGTTACTTTGTGATAGTTTATCAACCCGACAGAAAAACTTTTAGAAGAACAGAACAGACGGACGTATGGAAATCCACACTTTTCAAAATTCTCAAGAAATAAGCCTACAGACGACAATTAAATACCTCTTTGCGCAACTTGAAATACTCCAGTATGAAAATGTAGTGGTACAACGAATCTTGTGTCACAGGATAAACCTTATAAGAACTAACTACATTCACAAAGTTGAAAAAGAGTAAATAGAAAGTAGTCTTGGCAATGTCGCTTGATTTTCACGATTGCCAACCTGCGTCCGTTTTAAGTAAAAGAACTTGATAAACCTAAACCATGGCCCACCAAGATACTTTATAAAAGTGAATGGAGTATAGATAATCGCGGAGGACAAACGCATTATTAACAAATTTATTGAAAAAATGTAAACCATTAGTAAGTTTTTCTCCTTCTGGGTGTTGCAGTTTCTTTGGCAGTTGGTATATATCGAGTGGTTCTCCGACCAATTAGCTGATTGTTGGGTTAAAAAAGACCGACATAGCAATAATTCGAAACATTGAGCGCAGAATGGACTTGAGTAGAAGAGTATGGACGTGCAAAGATATAATTGCCCGAATATTTCGGCGCCGACAGACGCCGTTGTTGCATTGTCCGCAGAAACAAAGCTCAAGTAATAGAAGGAATATGTAATTTCGTCGAAACGGTAATCTGTATGCAAAGTTGGCCTGGGAACTTTGTCTGGGCGAGTTCTGCGCAATATTCGCCAGCCAATAAACATCATATGTGATAAGTGCCGAATGTTATCCCTTTACACCCTTCGCCTGGACATTGGCTAATTAATGGATTCATGCTTCGCACACTAATTTCGTATTTCGATGCACATCGTAGGTTTGTTATTTCGCTACATGAAATCCGGATTCCGAGCGAATGTGCTCGGATCTGATTGGATTGGGCATTGATAAAACCTACGGGGAATTTACTTGCGAAGGCGTTTAAGGATAACTTTTATGGGATATTGTTCTCCTCATTCGGTCCACCGATTCGTTCTGCTTCAATGAAGACGCAAATACCCCTTTCATAAGAAAATAAATCTAGAATTCTTCTCGAACCAACTTAAAAGTGACACTTTTAATGACAGCAAACAATGTTAAAATAGATTGTTTACGTGGAAGCGTGTTAAATTTTTTTTTAACATTACCTAGTGTTAAAATTATTTTTAGCACTCCATTTTCAAATGATGAAATCAGATGAAAAAAATTCAGCAATTGCAAATTTTTATTATCAATATTTAACAATAATTACTTATGAACATTAATATTAATCGTAAAACTAGAACAATTACTAACATTAATGCCCTGTGAAGTTAGGGAGCTTCGCAACACATTATTAGAATCCTCAGCACCATCAGTACTTTTAGAAACCGGAAGTCCAATATTGGATTGATGATGATCCAAAATCTGTTGAGGTTGGGAGAATGTTTTCAGCATTGACATTTCTATATGCAATGGAATGATCAACATATCCCTCGGCTACCGTCGTAGACTTCCATCCACCATTTTTTTTATATCCGTAATATTTGCTCCTGATTCTGCTAGCAATGAAGCGGAGGATCTTCGAAAACAGTGTCCTGTATATTGCTTTGGTTCTGGCAGTTTGAGGAATTCGGCAACAATAGATGGAATTTTCCCAAATGTATTGATACCAACTGGATTGGCAGTGCATTTATTATTCATGTTTTTCAGGAAAATACGACGATGTTTGATGACAGAAGGGCGCAGTGCAAAGTACTTATGAAAATAGTCAACATACTTTTCAATAATACTTAAAGAACGACTGACTTTCATTTTTGTGTTTGGAAGTTGTATAACCAATGATTTACTTGTTATTTCGATGTCTTCCACTGATAAATTACACAATTCTTCACGCCGACAGGCTCCAAATAATCCGAAAATAGTTGCAACCTTAACCATCAAGTATTTCTCATCTGGTGCCTCATTCATAAACGTTTGAACTTATTCACGAGTGAGAAATTTCGATTTTTTGGGATGATATCCTTCACTTTTCCGTTTCAAATATGCTATTACCTTAAAATATTCAATAACATCCACACCATTTTTAATGAGGGCGCTTGACTTTATCATTGAAAATTTGCTCCACAAAGTTGATGAACTCCATATTTTTGATTTTTCTTTTAAGTATGCCATTAAAACAGGTTCACTGAAGTTCCTTTCTACATTTTTCAATTTACACCAGGCCAGGAAATTGTTGTATGCAATATCGTACTGCTAAACAGATTTTTCAGGTAGGAGTTCCAGATTGGCTCTTCTTGCAGACTCTTATCCACAGGAAAAATCAAATCGTCACTTTTATCAATAATTGGACTCTCGACAAACATATCAAGCAGTTAAAAACCCAAGAAGAAAATTGGACAGGAACGAAATACAAATGACAGCGTCTTTTCTCATTTGTTAGTAATCATAGCGTTGGCAACGTTTGCCATTCACAACAAGCTTTTGATTATTTGAATATTAATATGCATTTCAAGTTTATTGTCATTGCAAATTCTCCCATTTCATTATCAAAATAGGGCAGTTGTACGAAAAACATTGTATGGTATTTGTGTTAAAAGTGATTTTATTTTGTTCGTGAAATTTCACAAACTTTTTCACTCACAAAATAAAACGTCACTTTTAACACTCATACCATAAATAACTATTTTATTTCCGAAATTGTATGGTATCGATCTGGACAACGTGTACTTTCAACAGGACGGTACTACGTGCCACACAAGCAACGACAACATTGATCTTGCACAGGAAAAGTTCCCGGACCGTGTTATCCTTCGAAGAGGTGTTGTTATTTAACACTTTGTGACTTCTTCCTTTGAGGCCATGTGAAAGAGAAGGTCAACGTCGATTCAAGACCACAAAGATGGAATTCGTGAGTCCATCGAGAACACAGGGCAGTCTCTTTGCGATTTGGTTATAGGAAATTTCATGAAAAAGATATGGTCCTCTAGTAGTGGTGGTCATTAGGCTGATGCTATTTTCCATAATTAACGCAATACCTTCCTCTTTGTGATGAAATGAACATCAATTCATTTATCTGAAAAAATTGCATTTTTCTTTGAATGTCAAAAGAACATCCTTATAGCAAAACCCTTCCAATCAGCATTGAGGTGACATTTGATTGTTGAGAATTGATTGAACAATTACATGATCGCATGAAGTAATGTATGAATTGATAATACGCATTGAGGTGAAATATGACATTCTATCATCAAGACACAAGCTCTGTAATGATGGCTAACCACGTGTCTGGAAGGTTGGCAAATAAATGCAGGCGAATTAAATACTTCATCCTGCCACTTGTGCTACTATCATGCTGGTATTTCCTGCAGTTACCGGAAACATATTTCGCTCGGATCCTGTTGAAAAGGCTGTCATTAGTCTCATTGGAGTAAAAAATTATGCCGGAATTATTAAAAATATCTAATGAAGGTTTGTGTATAAACATGAGTTATGATTCAACAGAAGCTATATCCTTCCATTCCAATCGCTAATATTTCAGTGTCTCCCTTTTTACTGATTATAGAACCCCAGAAGATCCATAACAATTTAAGCATTATACTTTTATCAACTTAAGGATAATTAATTATTTACACCTGAAGATTCGCCTTCGGGCTATTCGTTTCTGATAATCTTCGACGTTAGCAGTGTTAACAACTTCGTTATGCTCCAATCTAAGGATGCGGGAATCAAGTTTAATGCACAACGTTAGCTATTTCTTTTTTCCTCACTTCCAGTTCTTGGCATTTTAATCTCGGAGTGCAACAGTCTTGAGTATGCCCGATAAGTATATCGGGAATTTTTCTTGTATACGATTTCTGGTTTATCTTGTATACATAAATGAGTGATCAATTTCAATCGAAGTGTCATTGTACCTTTAACGCAGCCTGGGTACTCTTGCGATTAATAATGGGAAGATAATCGATACCACTCAAGTTCAATGTATTCTACTACCAACACTTCTGAGAATCTACCTACAAGGTGGATGTACGAGGATATATTGAAAAATTCTTAGCTAACTATAGAACAAAACAAAACTTCATTGTCCAAATATTTTATTAATCAACAAACCTGCACCGTCTCTAGACCTATCAAAAAAAATGTTTCTTCTTGCTCTGCAAACCAGTCCTCCATAGCTTTTATTACCTCCTCGTTGGAAGGAAATTTACGACCTTTTAAACTTTTTTTCAGTTGAGGAAATAGATGAGAGTCGGACGGAGCCAAATCTGGTGAATTAGGGGGGACTTCTAGTAATTCTGACCCTAAATCACGAATTTTTTGCATGGCAACATGAGATTTGTGTACTGGGGCGTTGTCCTGAAAAAACAAAATACATTTGGATAGCTTTCTGCGTCTTTTCTCTTTAATTTTTTCCGTAGAGTGGTCAGTAATGTCGAATAGTAATCTCCAGTTATTGTTCTACCCTTATCCAAAAAAATCAATCATGATTACTCCAAGGCAATCCCAAAAAACTGAAGCAAGAACTTTTCCAGCAGATTTTTGGACACGAAACTTCTTAGGTCTTGGAGAACCAGAGTGTCGCCATTCCATCGATTGTTGCTTTGTTTCTGGATCGTAGAAATGTACCCAAGTCTCATCCATACTAACAATTCGGTTCAAGAAGTCTACATCGTCTTCAAATCGAGCACTGATCTAACGCGATGCTTCTACCCTTGCACGCTTTTGGTCAACATTCAAACATTTGGGGATCCATTTTGCAGAAATTTTTCTCATGTCCAAATTGACGTAAACTATATGATGAACGCGTTCGTATGAAATCTTCAGTGCTTCAGATATCCGTTTTAGCCCAATTCGACGGTCTGATAAAATCATGTCATGAACTGCATCGATATTTTCGGGGACTGACACAGAAACTGGCCTTCCCGATCGGTCATCATCATCAATGGAAAATTTACCTCTTTTGAAGCTTGCAGTCTAATTTTTCACGGTCGCATACGAAGGACATTGATCACCAAGGGTATTAAGCATATCTGCGTAAATCTGCTTACCTCTTAACCCTTTTAAATACAGGTACTTGATGATGGCTCGGTACTGCAATGTTTCGATTTTACAAAATCAGAGGACATCTTTTTTTTTAATTTATTGCGTAATTCTGGTTTACTGTTTTGACGTCGGACTCTACACTGACACTTCTAATAAGGTATAGTTCGTTGATATGGCATCGCAATATTTTGTTTATCCATGGAACTGGTCTAGGCTAACTAGATATCAATACATCCTCGTACTTCATTTCATTTCAATCAAATCAATCGTTTTCGTCGATAGAATTGTAGGGAATTGGTTAATAGAAAGAGTGAGATGAATTTTTGCGTCCTCAGCCTTGAAAACAGAAATATCGCTTTCTACAAACGGAGCTTTTATATCAGTTCATAGGCCACTTGATCTCGAACTCACATGTGTCTCGATGCCAGTGTGAAGTTGAATGTCGTTGTCATATCAGTGTTTCTATAAATATAACTTCGCGAATATTCCTATTCCACGAAAGGTCGCTCGTAATATCATTATCACAGTATTATTCAGTACAAAATTTCCTAGTGATGTCAACAAATGACGATATCCTTGTGGAACTGAAGGAGGCAGAAATGAAAGAGTTGCTGCTTATCTATAAGGACGTTGATGAAGCCTTCCATGCTTATACCCTCATTGATATGGTTTTGAGATGGAAGAACCGACAGAAAAGGATCAAAATGACGGTTACTTCACCTGAAGGTACTTGGAAAAAAGATGGATCTATCGTCGTATTTCTGGACTACCGCTCGAAATCAGTGGTTCCATTTTCCCTGGATAAGACTTATAGCAACATCCACAAAGCCTTACTGAAGACTAACCGGATATCTCCATCTGAACACTGTTATTTTCTGAACATTTGTGAAAGTTACCTCGACGTTATAACGAATGCAATCAGAACCTTACAAAGAAGAGTCATTTTCAAGTTGGACGGTCTCTTATTCGCGATGAGTATCGAAGAAGCAAAGTCGATCGAAGTGGTCCTTCCTGACAAAACCTACATGAGGAAGCTGACCAAGGAACACTCCGAGAAGATTAATGAAGTATGGCCCCACAATTTCGAGAATTCCCAGGAATTCATCGCGGTTTACATCGAACAAAACGGAGGATACGGACTGTTCAATAAGGACGATGATGAATTGGTGGCGTGGGTACTTCAAGGCCATTTGGGGCACATTAATCTGTTGCAAACTGGGGAGGAACATCGTGGTAAAGGATACGGTAAAGTGATGCTGCAAATTATATCCAAACATATTGCAGAAAGCGGTTGTGTACCTGTCGGGTCGGTACTCGAAGATAATCTACCTTCCATAAGGTTATTTGAGAGGTTAGGCTTCAAGATTGCTTCGAAAACTCATTATATTTTCACTGGAGGTAGTATTCGAGAAACTGGTCAAAGGATGTCCTGATTGACGGTGTAAAATGACAATATTAATCCAGTATTGTTGGAGATTAATAGGTGAAGAATTCATCTTAGATCAAAGGAGGAAGAGAGCTCTGGTTAAATTCTCCTGAATCAAAGAAAAAGTTATAGTTTAAATTTCTCTTTTTATTAGGATTATTTTTCTTCTTCATTTCTGTGAGTTATGAGTTTTTTTAAGAAACGTTGTCTTGGATATATTCCGAATGTAATATTCATAATCCGAGAAGATGTCAGCTATCGAAATACATATTTCTTCTGCAACTGCATTATTATTCCAAGACCATGTACGTGAGATTGGAAAATGATTCTAATCAACCATCACCTAGGTAGGTGAAGTCCTACTGTTAATATCTGAAGTGTCCCTTGCAATGGAGCAATTATACGTGAACTGATGGACATATTTGCTGTTCCAGCAGTATTTGACGGCCTGAGGTATTCACGGATAGGATGCACGTCATGAGATTGAATTCTCACATAAACTGCACATAAGTCGACAATTATTGACGGCAGACAATCTTGTAAATGCGAAAATTTTGTGCATGAATATACTACTCCTCAAGAGTTAGGGATATCGTATTCAATCGTTTTTAAAAGTATGTAATCTTCGAGAAAATCGCTGTAAAATCATTTAAAACTCAATAACAACTTGAATCGATCAAAAAAAAATCAGTATGAGATATTTCGTCAATCTGGTCGCCTTTTTTCTGAAGTTTGGTTCTTTGCATATGCTTCATGAATGTTCTTATTTTGAAATGAAGTCAGTTTATCAACGGCTTCGATTTGAAACGAGTTTTCTGAAAATGCCAAGACGTAAATTAACAAACGCTGAGGCTAATAGGGCTATCGGAAAGCTACAGGGTGGCCTAATTCAGGTTGTTGTAGCGGAAAGGCTCCAAGTCAGCCAAAATGTGATATCTCGACTTTGGAATAGGTTCAGGGAGACAAGTTCCGTGTTGGAAAGACCAAGTCTTGGTGGGCGACGAAAAACAACACCTGCTCAGGATCGTTTCATCACCGTTTCGGCGAGAAGAAACGCTACATCTACGTGTAGAATGCTACGGAATACTCTTCAAAATGCAGATGGGGTCCAAGTTTCCATCGAAAGCATCAGACGACGTTTGAGAGAGGTGAATCTAGGTTCTAGACGTCCATTATGAGGAGTTCCATTAACACGTGACCATAAGCGTCAAATACTGGAATGGGCACCTCAACATATCAATTGGAACGATCAATGGCGTAGTGTCCTTTTCACTGATGAATCCAGATATGGACGATTTTCAGATTCTCGAAGAATAAGGGTATGGACAATCCCACGCATACCCCGTAATCGTCGCTATGTCCAAGAAGTCCATCCATTCCGAGGGGGTAGTGTAATGGAATGGGCCGGGATGTGTTCCAACGGGCGCACAGATCTACTCAATTGTCCTGGGAATATGACCGCCTTACACTATAGGGAGCATGTCATTGAAAATGTTGTGCCAAATTTTCACGCTGCTATTGGTGAAACTTTTCAATTTCTAGACGATAACACTAGACCGCACCGTGCAGCCATAGGTGAGAATGCGCGCGAGGAGCTTGGTATTCCACATTTACCAATACCAGATTTGAATTGCATAGAACATGCGTGGGATATGCTCCAAAGAAGATTAGATAAACATCAACCTACCCCAGAATCCTTAAATGATCTGAGAGAGCTTCTGCCCCGTTTATGGAACCAAATTCCTCAAGAAATGTTCAACAACCTCGTGTGTAGCATGCAAAGAAGATGTCAAGCTGTTATTGATGCCCGTGGATCCATACATTGTATTGATAGTCTTAAAATGCTTGAATTCTCTGCGAATAAAATTTCGTTATTTTATTCGATTTTTCTTAGCCACCCTGTATACGCTGCAGACCTACAGGCTAAAATTAATTTGCAACTTGAAATCATATTAATATGAATTTTCATCACAAAAATCTTATTTTAACCATATTTTTCTGCAATTTCAGTCAATATCTCTAACTCATGTGGAGCAGTTTAATTAGGATATTCACTCAATTCAAACTGGTCATCATTCAAATTTTCAAGTTAGTTTTCAGTGACTAATTTGACGAAGCACATTCATAGGTTACAATTACCCTATTTCCTAAAAATGTGAAAATGGCTTTGGGGCCGCTGATGTCCGCACTGATCCAAGTTAAACACGGTCCTTAACCGCAAGCTTCAATTAAACTTGTCATTAATCGTTCCAAGTGACTTTTCACTTTTGGTGGTCAGTTTGGTTTAGCTGACAGTAAGACCGCAAATACGTAATTGATGACCGATGTCTAATGAATTAGCGTGAGGCTGCGAGTGTGTGAAGGTTGGTTTTGCCCCAGCCCTCGGTTGAGAATTCATGATATATGTATAGACTCGTGAAATAAAGTATTCTTTATCTTTTTCCTGATGTTTAAATACGTGTACCTAATCAACTGTCCTGCATAACCATATTCTTTAAATAATTTCCATCGAAAATGTAGATTTGGTGATGGTGGTATTCTATCTGATAACACAATATTTTATGAATGGGGTTCATGGAATATGGAGCAGAAATTTCTTTGTGGTTTTTGAGGGTGAAAACCTGAAGCATTAATCACAAAGGTGATAAGAACGAATCAGATTTCGAATGAAAATACGCTGAATGGAAATAGAAAGCAACAGAGGACGAACAACACAGGAAAAAATTTAATCTTGTCGGTTTTGAGACGTGCCTTTCTGCTAATTAAAAGCGGAACCCAGAAACGCAGAAATTCATCGTTTTCTTTCAGGACGCTTCCATTTAAATGAAATTGTCGAAACACGACCAGCAGGAAAACCGCTTTGTGAAATTCGCGGGTGACTATTCATCCTGAAATAATGAAAAACAGGGAAGAATTCGTTTTTCTTCGGGGGAGAATTCCAGATCTTATCTCATTCTTGATGAAATGTGAACGGTATCAAGGTATGGAATATCCCCCTAATATATTTCCAAATATCTTCGAGTGATTCAATACAGGGTTACAAGAAAAACTTCGGACAAATTTTGCTGTGGTCTGGAAAATAATTGTTTCAGCGCAGCCAAATAATTTTTATTCTCTTGGTTCCTCTACACTTTCTTGTAATAATATGTGAATTTTCAGTTTGATATAATTTCATTTCACAGAGTATTAGAATGTCAAACAAACGTAGTGCAATTTTGGAGCTGTTTCGTCAAAGTAGGCGTCAATGCGAAATTGTTCGTTTGTTCAATGTGCCTCGACAAACCGTGTCCGATGCAATTCGTCGTTTCAAGGAGCTTGGCCATGATGGTCTTCGTCTAGGAAGTGGTAGAAAACTCACTGTCAATACACCTGGCAATCGCAACATCGTCAAGAAGCGAGTCAATCGAAATCCGAGGGTTTCCATGAGGAAAATAGCCTGTGAGACCGGTATCAACCGCGAATCTGTCCGTCAAATTGCCAATAAGGAGCTCAACCTCAAGCCATACAAGCTCCAAAAAGTTCAACTCCTCACGGAGGAAAACAAGCGCGTACGACTCCAAAGGTGCCGCCAACAGCAATGGGAGCGAATTCTCTTCACAGACGAGAAGCTTTTCACCGTAGAACAATCCCACAACCACCAAAACGACAGAGTCTGGTCCGTAGAGGCTCCCGGTACATCGGCCATCGTCGAACACCGTCAAAATCCGCAATCCGTCATGGTCTGGGGCGGAATTTGCGGCAGTCGTAAAACTCCCTTAGTTTTCGTGGATCAAGGGGTCAAAATAAATCAAGAAGTCTACCGCTGCGACATCCTCGAGGCCGTAGTACTTCCGTGGGTCAAGCAGCACTTCGGCGATACGCATTGGACCTTTCAACAGGACTCCGCTCCGGCTCACAGAGCGAAAATGACGCAAGAATAGTGTAAGACCCATTTTCCTTGTTTCATCTCATCTGCAGAATGGCCGCCCTACTCACCGGATCTCAACCCAATGGACTACAGCGTGTGGTCGATTTTGGAGCACGAGGCTTGTGCTAAAAAACACAAAAATTTGGAGTCGCTGAAGCAATCTCTGCGCCGGGAATGGAACCGATTAACGCCCGAGGAGCTGCGGCCCATTGCCGAAAATTTCAAGAAGCGTCTGAAGCTGTGTATAGCCGCCAAAGGAAGCCACTCCGAAACGGCTTAAATATATCATTAACAAATGTTCAAGCTATTATTATTTGTTGTTGTTTTGTTCAATTTCTTCTGTTCAATAAAGTAAAACGAAAAATAGTTTGTCTGAGATTTTTCTTGTCGCACTGTGAAATTGAAGCATGAAATTACACATTTTATAAGCCAGTTCCTATTTATTGGTACCGGACCTTCAGGAAAATATATATCTCAACAATATCCTCTTGGAATTTTAACTCGACACTACATGGTTATTATTACATCAATTCACTGAAATCTTCACATCGCAAATTCGATGAGATTCTGGGGAGACTGGCCGAAATGCCTGATGCTGAAATATGGATGGTGCGAAATAGAGGAAAGGCCGGCCCTGTCTCTCGGAGTTTTTCCAGAAGGCTGAAATAAAGATGATAGTTGTCGCGCCGCAGGATGTTTCAATTCTGAACACTCCATTTGGATCAACAAATACAATGAAATGTTAAGCAGTGAGTCGACTGGGAAATAGCCAATTTCTTGGGATGTTTGCATTCCATTATGGAAGAAGGCTTGTTTTTCGCTTTTAAATTTTCCAGCTTTCTTCAAGATTCTTCTCATTTACCTCGGGAAAATAACGCGAAATTAACTCGTCCTTGCATTTTTACGGAATTTGGTCAACAATCATTTTCAATCAGTGTATTTTCTTACCAGTTGATTAATCCTGGAAAACTGTGGGAGTCGACTAATTTTTTTCTCCACCCAATCCGCTTCATTTTGATCCGAAAAAAAAGGCGCAGATTGCATGGAATAATCCCATAACAGGCTCGCATGATGCCGTGCCGGTATATCTTATTAAAACTGCTTTAACACCCTAATAACTATTATTTGAGAACTTATCATTGTCCTATCACGCTGCTCGGAATTCCATTTTTGATACGAGGAATAATTGAAGGTTTCCTAAGATCAGGTCGTTTGTGCGTGCTTTATCGATTGAACACCGAAAGAGGCATGTACGATAAATGGCCCGATAGGAATAGGAACACTTTTTAGAATAAATAAGGAGGTTTCGGCTAAAAAGCCAGTGCGAGCTCCTTAATGAGTTTCGTCTAACTTATGATCGTGTATACTTTGTATAAAAATGACGGCTCGATTTGGAAGTCAACAGATACGAGGATATATTGAAAAGACTACTGTAACATATCTGAACTTCCTACCCTGCAAATAAAATGCACCGTTGCCAGACTCCATGGCTTCCAACTTTGCAACGTCTATTGTCGAAACGTGGAACTAAGTTGAATGAACTTATTTGATATTATTTTATAATTCTATGAATGATGAATATTAGTACGACTTCAATCAATACTTTAGGCAATTCGCATCTTTATAAATGGGAGATTTTAATCATATCGAAGATCCACCATGAACTAAACTTGTTCTTCTGTGACCATCGAAGAAATACGATTCTGTGGCAATAAAACTAACCTCCGAAACGACAACGAATGGAAGGGCCTCTTTTACTTCACTTTCACTAGGCTGCAGTCTGTTTTCACTTTCATCTTCTGGTTCACAATAGTGTTCCTTTGAAATGGGGTTCCTCTTCTAGGAATCCGCCATTTTAGTATATTTTAAAGACGCTTCCTTGTTATCTGGTATGTACTCTGTTTCATTTCACAGGATCTAATCTCATGTAAGCTTATTGTATCTTATTATTGCATTTCTATTGAATATTATGGAACTCTGTTCTGCTACCAACCCATTTGGAATATTCTTATACTGTTCGTAAGGCCTACTGCACATTTAACTATTCACTCGACATTATGGTATACGCATTGGAGTTGTTGCTTTTAGTATAATATTTCACGTACAGGGGAAACATGGTTTGGAGGTCTAAGGTAATTTGTTTATATCGCCAGTGCCTAAGGAAAACATCCTCCCTAGCAGGAGGAGACTTGCCTCTGAGAGTTCTTTAGACGAACGTCCTCAGTAAAACAAGCCTTGGTCATTGGCCTTGGTGAGCCGGGCAAGTATCCTAGGCCGGATTGCTTCGTCCCGGTTCCACCGTTCATCAGTCAACAGGAAATCTAAAGAGTTTATTGTCCACTTCCAAACCAACGCGAATAAAATCACACACACACACACACACACTTGGAAGGAAGGATTCTTACGCATGGAACTTTAAAAGCTCTGCGCAACAATAAAGTGACACACTCTATATGCCTATAACCTCTGGATGTATTGGATTCTGCTTTTTATCACAATTGTGCCAGTAATAACCTTACCGGAGTATAGGAAGCTCCATATTGTACATATCACCAGTGCTCGTCTTGTTAATAATTGTTCTATGGATTTCTATGGATTGTAAACATATCATCTGTAATGCTAGAAGGTTTTTTGCTTTGAGTTTCAATTGATTCTCGTTCGTTTTTCCTTCATAGGCTATGGTTCCCCGAACCATGGCGCTGGACGAATAAAGGGCTCTTGTTCCACCTTTATGTCCAATCTAGTGTTTTATTTATCAATTTTACCTCATTATTTCCCATCCTATATTTCACTAATCTGAGTTATTACGAATCTGAATTACTACGACATAACATAGAGTTCTACCAATCTAGACGATCACATCACAAGCCAAAAATATGAGTATAAAACCCCCTTTAACGTAATTCTACCCTCACCTCTTCAGAGCAGGGTTGCCCCTTTTCTCTTTTTCATAATGTTCCTAGGATTCACAAACTTGGAATGTTACAGTTTATGCATGGAACTGGTCTAGGCTAACTAGATATCGTATATTGACTCTATTCGAAGTTATGGACAGGGTACGAGAAATAAAAGTGTGTGATCGCTTAAATACTTCTATTTAACCTCAAGTATTTCATTAACATGCCAATAATTCCCGTATGGGAGATTTAGTAGCTCTGTATATTTCTATGATCGTGTTTGTGGCGAACTTGGTGAATCCAACATGGGTGCCAACCATAAATTTGACCACGCCGTTATGTCCGTTTCTTATCGCATCCACAGCTTTAAGGATGATGTTGTCGGTGATGTAGTTGGCGATGGCATAATCGATCTTACGGACTTCGTGGTTCATCGAGATGGCGAAATCTCCTACTTTTTCGATGAGAGCTTCTCCTGCGTAGCTGATGTGGCACACGGATTTGGTCAACCCTGAAAAAATTTTTTTGGAAAAAAAATCCTTTGAGACGTATTTTTTTTGATACTCACCAAGCAAGTTGAGAATTGGCGTCTTGATACCTCCTCTAGATCCAATACCAGAATGTCTGTCGATTCCACGACCTGTTTTCCTTCTTTTGCTACTCTTTCCACGTTTTTTGTTCTCCTCATGACTGGAGGAAGATGATGAATCTTCGGAAGAACCGGAATGGTCTTCATCGCTATGTTTTCCATGCAGTAAACCTCCCAGTTTAGAGCCAGCACCACCAAGTACTCCTTCGGCTCCTCCGATCAGACCTCCAGCGGCGCCCCCTATGTTTCCCATGCCTCCAAGACCAGTTCTGAGACCGCCTTTCAGAACTGAACCTGAAGAAAGTACAGAGGATTTGAAGTTTGTGTTTTCGCATCAGGAAAACTTTTGGAATATGGATATTCAGAGTTTTTTAGGTTAGAACAATGAGGATATAGAGGAATGATGTAGTCACAATAACGAGAATACAATATTTGAGGAAGAAGGAAATTTTAAAAAACCGAACTTCTGTGAATTACCAAAATTTATACTTGTATTCACTGAATACCAAGTGGGACCACCAGGTATATTAATTACTGAATGTTATCTTCTCCGCATGTTATCGATGAAAATTTTGAGAATATCCAGCTCAGTTTGTTGCCAAAGTTGTGGCAACAGTGATTAAATATAGAATGTTGACGATTCAAAATGGCGAAGGTGCCAGTTACATTAAAAACCAACCTATTGTAACATTCCAAGTTTGTAAATCCTAGGAACATTATGAAAAAGAGAAAAGGGGCAACCCTGCTCTGAAGAGCTGAGGGTAGAATTACGTTAAAGGGGGTTTTATACTTATATTTTTGGCTTGTGATGTGATCGTCTAGATTGGTAGAACTCTATGTTATGTCGTAGTAATTCAGATTCGTGATAACTCAGATTAGTGAAATATAGGATGGAAAATAATGAGGTAAAATTGATAAATAAAACACTAGATTGGACATAAAGGTGGAACAAGAGCCCTTTATTCGTCCAGCGCCATAGTTCGCGGAACCATAGCCTATGAAGGAAAAACGAAGGAGAATCAATTGAAACTCAAAGCAAAAAACCTTCTAGCATTACAGATGATATGTTTACAATCCATAGAACAATTATTAATAAGACGAGCACTGGTGATATGTATGATATGGGGCTTCCTATACTCCGGTAAGGTTATTACTGGCACAATTGTGAGAAAAAGCAGAATCCAATACATCCAAAGTTATCCAAAGGTTATAGGCATATGGAGTGTGTCACCTGATTATTAATGAAATTCATAAGCAGTATCCTTGTAGTTCCTAGTGTGAGAATCCTTCCTTTTAAGTGTTATGTGTGAGATCATAGCAGTCGCGTTGGTTTGGAAGTGACGATAAACTCTTTATATTTCCTGTTAACTGATGAACGGTGGAACCAGATCGAAGCAATCCTTCACTTGCCTGGCTCGCCATGGCCCGAAGACGAGGCTATGTTTACTGGGGACGTTCGTTATAGAACTCCCAGAGGATTTCTCACTGCCACTGTTGTGGGGGATGTTTTCCTTGGCACAGACGATATAAACAGTTTATCCTAGGCCTCCAAACCAGTGATTATCGTACGTAAAATATTATACTAAAAGCAACAACTCCAAATGCCTTTACCATAGTGTCGAGTGAATAGTTGAATGTGCAGTAGACCTAACGAACAGT
The DNA here is from genome assembly GCA_951802165.1 of Adalia decempunctata. Taxonomy (NCBI): domain Eukaryota; kingdom Metazoa; phylum Arthropoda; class Insecta; order Coleoptera; family Coccinellidae; genus Adalia; species Adalia decempunctata. The sequence goes on along the minus strand of OX637695.1, from coordinate 268,598 downwards.
ATAAGAATATTCCAAATGGGTTGGTAGCAGAACAGAGTTCCACAATATTCAATAGCAATGCAATAATAAAATAGAACAAGCTTACATGAGATTAAATCCCGTGAAATGAACCAGTTATTTAAATGGAGATCGTGTACATACCAGATAACAAAGAAGCGTCTTTAAAATATACTAAAATGACGGATTCCTAGAAGAGGAACTCCATTTCAAAGGGACACTATTGTGAACCAGAATGGAAGTGAAAACAGACAGCCGCCGAGTGAAAGTGCCGTAACAAGAGGGCCTTCCATTCGTTGTCGTTTTGGAGGTTAGTCTTACTTCCACAGAATCGTATTTCTTCGATGGTCACAGAAGAACAAGTTTACTTCATGGAGGATCTTCGATATGATTAAAATCTCCTATTTATAAAGATGCGAATTGCCTAAAGTATTGCTTGAAGTCGTACTAATATTCATCATTCATAGAATTATAAAATAATATCAAATAAGTTCATTCAACGTAGTTCCACGTTTCGGCAATAGACGTTGCAAAGTTGGAAGCCATGGAGTCTGGCAACGGTGCATTTTATTTGAAGGGTAGGAAATTCAGATATGTTACAGTACCGAGACAGCTTTTTAATGAAATTGCATTTCTTAAATAACTCTTTATCGTTAAATTACATGAGGATGACCTAGATATCACTCAATATGAGACAATACAATTTTAGCTGAGGTCGTCACCTGAAGAATCATTTTTTGTATTCTTCCGTCACTAAAAATCTTCAAAATCACTTACCACCACCTCCAATTCCAAGAAGGGAGTTTCCGACACCAAAAATGGTGAAGAAAATTGAGAGAACAGTGAGCGCATGCATTTTTTTACTTTGTTGGTGGACTGCAATGTTCAAATTGAGAACTATGGGTATTTATACATTCATGTCGATTTTGCGTCGGTTCAAAAATGAAATCAAAAGTTCCATTAGTTTTATCGCTTGTTGCAAAATTTAAGTGGTCAAAACGATCAATCTTTTCGTGTCAATTGTTCTTATAGATAACTAGAAAAACTAATGCAGATGATTGATTAGTCATTAACTGCTAGTCATTTTTCCAGATATATTTATGAACCCATTTGAAAAAGAGGCTCTTTTGCTTCTTTGAGCAGAAATCCAAACTTGTAGACAGTGAGTGAATTGAGAATCACGAAATTGAAATGGCTGAAATGAACTGATTCAAAACAAACTTTAGTGCAGTACTTCCAAGTTACATAATGATGTATCCTTTGATAGAATATATTTTAATTATAATGAAAATAATTAACAGAATTTATCTGATGGCATGTCATAATGACAACGTTATGTCACTCAATTTTGATGACATAAGGAAGCTCATTATGGGACTAAGTACTATAATGAATTCATTATGGGACTAAGTACCATAATGAATTCATTATGGTACTAAGTACCATAATGAGCTTCCTTATGTCATCAAAATTGAGTGACATACTCCTTTAAAAATAGTTGTCATTGTGACATGTCGAAAATGCAGTTTTTAGTTTTTCGAAAATGTATTGATTTAAATGCCATCAGATAAAATTTTGTATGTGATACGAATCATAAACAATCATTATGGCACACGCCGTGTTATCGGACTCGGCTACGCCTCGCCCGATAATATTCACGACTTGTACCATAATGATCGTCTTTATGATCCTTATTACATAAATAACTATTACGTTCAACCAATATCAAATAGAGTATTATGAGGCAATTTTGATTTGGTCGAGTTTAATAAGGTTCAGCGACCATTATTCTGAACATATGAACCACAGAATATTTGAAAAGGGCTTAATTGAATCAAAAGAGAGATATCCGATTTCAGTGCAGATTAATTTCAATTGCAGGACAAAATGAATGGTGGGATTGGCAGGCCTGTTCTGTGATATCGTCATGAGGATTTTTGCAAATAGCATTGGCTTTTGATTTCAGAGTAGATTAGCGAAAAGGGGATTTCTGATTAGGATGTTTTTCGATTGAGGACGTAAAAACGAGTTGGAAGTGGTGAATGAAAGTTTTTCCTTTATACGAGGATATATTGAAAAATTCTTAGCCTACCATAGAACCAAACTTCAAATTTCAATGTCGAAATATTTTATTACTCAACCGATTCTCCTCATAATTGAATACATTTGTTACAGCGAACCTGCAACGTCTCTAGACCCTTCAAAAAAAATGTTTCTTCTTGCTCTGCAAACCTGTCCTCCACAGCTTTTATTACCTCCTCGTTGAAAGAAAATTTACGACCTTTTAAATTTTTTTTCAGTTAAGGAAAGAGATGATAGTCGGACGGAGCCAAATCGGGTGAATAAGGGTGGTGTTCTAGAAATTCTTTCCCTAAATCACGAATTTTTTGCATGGCAACATGAGATTTGTGTACTGGGGCCTTGTCCTGTAAAATCAAATCACCTTTGGATAGCTTTCCGTGTCTTTTCTCGTTAATTTTTTTTCCGTAGAGTGGTCAGTAATGTCGAATAGTAATCTCCAGTTATTGTTCTACCCTTATCCAAAAATTCATTACTCCAGGGAAATCCCAAAAAACTGAAGCGAGAACTTTTTCAGCAGATTTTTGGACACGAAAATTCTTAGGTCTTGGAGAACCAGGGTGTCGTCCATCCATCGATTGTTGCTCTGTTTCTGGATCGTAGAAATGTTCCCAAGTCTCATCCATAACAACAATTAGGGTTAAGAAGTCTACATCGTTTTCGAATCGAGAACAGATCGAACGCGATGCTTCTACCCTTGCACGCTTTTGGTCAACATTCAAACATTTGGGGATCCATTTTGCAGAAAATTTTCTCATGTCCAAATTGACGTGAACTATATGATGAACGCCTTCGTATGAAATCTTCAGTGCTCCAGATATCCATCCGTTTTAGCCCAATTCGACGGTTTGATGAAATCATGTCATGAACTGCATCGATATTTTCGGGAACTGACACAGAAACTGGCCTTCCCGATCGGTCATCATCTTCAATGGAAAATTTACCTCTTTTGAAGCTTGCAGTCCAATTTTTCACGGTCGCATACGAAGGACATTGATCACCAAGGGTATTAAGCATATCTTCGTAAATCAGCTTACCCTTTTAAACCTTTTAAATTTTTACAATTTTGGTGGACATTTTTTTTTAATTTATTGCGTAACTCTGGTTTACTTTTTTGACGTCTAACTTTACACTGACACTTCTAATGGGTTATTGTTCGTTGATATGGTATCGCAATATTTTGTTCATGCATGGAACTGGTCTAGGCTAACTAGATATCAATACATTCTCGTAACGATAAGCTTCCACTGTGAATTTAGATTATCTGTAAAAGTAAACGTTGTTTATTCATATACTTCATCATGAAATACATGGCAGTTCAGTTAGAGGCTAGAGTGTGCAAGACCCAAATTGTCTAGTTCCTATGGGAAAATTCTGCACCTATGGCTTCGAAATAAATTTCGTGACAGATAGATTACTTTTTAACCTTTTAAATTTGTACAATTTCGGTGGACATCTTTTTTTTCTTAATTTATTGCGTAACTCTGGTTTACTTTTTTGACGTCGAACTCTACACTGTTACTTCTAATAAGTTATTGTTCGTTGATATGGTACCGCAATATTGTGTTTATGCATGGAACTGGTAAGGAAACATTGTTTATTCATATACTTCATCATGAAATACATGACAGTTAAGTTAGATGCTAGAGAGTGCAAGTCCCAAATTGTCTAGTTCCCATGGGAAAACTCTTCAGCTATGGCATCACAATAAATTTCTTCCATGCCAGATTAAAAAACTAATAATGGGCCCATTCGTAGCGAAAACCCACATTTCGTTTTTCCTTCCATAGGTTTCTAATAAAATCGGAACCGGGATAACTTATAGATCATAAACCTCTGTGTGGGACGAAATGTTGAAGGATAAATTCGGGTTAATTTATATGGGGAACTGCTGGCACTGAAGTCGGGCTGGCAATGGAACTGGCCTACTAGTGGGGGTCATTTAATTGTTTCCATTAACCCTACAAACTTTTATGTCCTACGCCTCGACCCTTAAATTTCGTTTAACTCCAGGATCGGTTATTGGAAAATGGCATGTTTACGAATTGACAGCGGAGGTTTTCACCAAACGGAAATCAATGAAGTTGTAGTGGAGTTATGACTTCAGAGATTAAACGAAACTCATTAAATTCGCATACAGGGTTTTACTCGATTTGCATGGAACTATTGAAATCCTCTTCTGTTTTTTACGTCATACACTCAAGTTACGAGGATGTTCTGATATCTAGTTATAGCCTAGACCAGTTCCATGCATAAACAAAATATTGCGATACCATATCAAAGAACAATAACTTATTAGAAGTGTCAGTGTAGAGTTCGACGTCAAAAAAGTAAACCAGAGTTACGCAATGAATTATAAAAAAAGAAGTCCACCGAAATTGTAAAAATCGAGAAATTGGAGTATCTAGCCATCATCAAGTACCTGTATTTAAAAGGGTTAAGAGGTAAGCAGATTCACGAAGATATGCTTAATACCCAATGTCCTTCGTATGCGACCGTGAAAAATTGGACTGCAAGCTTCGAAAGAGGTAAATTTTCCATCGAAGATGATGACCGATCGGGAAGGCCAGTTTCTGTGTCAGTCCCCGAAAATATCGATGCAGTTCATGACATGATTTTATCAGACCGTCGAATTGGGCTGAAACGGATATCTGAAGCACTGAAGATTTCATACGAACGCGTTCATCATATAGTTCACGCCAATTTGGACATGAGAAACATTTCTGCAAAATGGATCCCCAAATGTTTGAATGTTGACCGAAAGCGTGCAAGGGAAGAAGCATCGCGTTCGATCAGTGCTCGATTTGAAAACGATGTAGACTTCTTAAACCGAATTGTTACTATAAGCGCGTTCGGCAATAGCATCCGAGAGCGTACGGATTTTTTAGTCACGTGATAACAGATTGTACAGATTTGTCAGATTTTTCTGTAATAAACGAACGCTACGGAGCATTTAGATCGATTTTTCTGTTTGACGTATGTAACGCCTTACCCGAGCCAGATATTAAATTAGAGCTTGAAGGTCTATTCGTCCGAAGAGGTAGTCTGGGTACTCTTTTAATTCTTTTGTTATAGTTCTCAACATTTCTACCCCTTGGTTAAGATGATTCAATATTTTAAATCATTATTTTTTATCAAACAACATTTTTTTATTTATTACTACACAACAAATAACATAAGACACGAAAATTCAACAGACTGTTCAAGAATATTCGAAGCGGGATAAGAAATCCATTCACAAAGGCCGAAAAGTAATTTCTGTTTCTGTTCTGTGGAAAAAAATCCGTTTCCTCCGTCGAAATACACCGAGCAAAAAGATCTACATCCGATTGATCAGATTTTCTTGCCGAACGGTCCAGATGTGTACTCCCCTCAATCTGGATGTAATAAACGAACGGTTCAGATCAATCCGACCAGTCAGATGTCATTGCCGAACGCGCTTTATGGATGAGACTTGGGTACATTTCTACGATCCAGAAACGAAGCAACAATCGATGGAATGGCGACACTCTGGTTCTCCAAGACCTAAGAAGTTTCGTGTCCAAAAATCTGCTGGAAAAGTTCTTGCTTCAGTTTTTTAGGATTGCCATGGAGTAATCACGATTGATTTTTTGGATAAGGGTAGAACAATAACTGGAGATTATTATTCGACATTACTGACCACTCTAGAGGAAAAAATTAAAGAGAAAAGACGCAGAAAGCTATCCAAAGGTATTTTGTTTTTACAGGACACGCCCCAGTACACAAATCTCATGTAGCCATGCAAAAAATTCTTGATTTAGGGTTAGAATTACTAGAACACCCTCCTTATTTACCAGATTTGGCTGCGTCTGACTATCATCCCTTTCCTCAACTGAATAAAAGTTTAAAAGGTCGTTCATTTTCTTCCAACAAGGAGGTAATAAAAGCTGTGGAGGACTGGTTTGCAGAGCAAGAAGAAACATTTTTTTTTAAAGGTCTAGAGACGTTGCAGGTTCGCTGTAATGAATGTATTCAATTAAGAGGAGAATATGTTGAGTAATAAAATATTTTGACATTTAAATTTCGTTTAGTTCTAAAGTAGGCTAAGAATTTTTCGATATATCCTCGTAATCCAGTGTTGCGTTGAATACTACATTTTCTGATGCATCATCTATTCATTGCTCTGATAATAGTTGTACGTGAATGTATAAATTATTCGCTAAATTATCGACGAGTTTTTTCCACCGGATCTCCAATACGCCAGTCAGGATCACAAAAGCCAATATATTCAGTACTCTAACGAGTTACCTGCATAATGAATGGAGCAAATATATAATGGCTTGATTTATTGATGAATCCATTATTCTAGCACAATCGGGTGAAATTGCTTTCACTTCTACCGGCAGAGAAATTCACAAGCACCACAAGCATGTCTAGTCTGATTTATAAAGCCCAGTTTACGGAGAACCAGTTTCAATAAATCATTCCGCGAATGATCAATAGACAAGTTTGCAGTTAATTACTCACATCACATCGAAAAAGCTATCATGAAAATCCGTGCCTAGTTGAAAACTTAAACATGGAAATGGATGGACAGTTTGAACGGGCGCTGCGCCACATCCATCACGATATTGGAAGACAAATTAATTGATCACGGCAATACGTTTCTTCAAATTTGTTCGAATACCGACTCATTTTGTAGATGGAATAATCACCAGAGAAATATTACGAATTTTACATGTTCCTTTCGAAGCCAAACCATGGGATCGAATGCATTATTTATTTTCAAGTTGCAGATTATTTATATGGTTAGTTCTATCTGTTGCAAAATGTAGCTCAGAAAGGAACCCTCACTTTCCTTATGACAAATGGCGTCACGTCAAATGTTCTAATATTTTGGTATTATGACTCGACCTACTGATCAAAAGTGTCCATGACTCCTATTCAATCCTATGACTTGTCTTTGAGATACAGGGCTTTGAAGTTGAGAATTACCCACTTTTACTACGCGCGTATCTCGAAACAGAATCGAATCAAGTTCAATTTTTCTCAAGAAACATTTCATTCCATCCCCAGAGAGCAACCATATAGAGGAATATGACCGAAAATCGTTACAAATACAGGGTTATTCATAATTCAATGCATGTCCGATTTTGAAGGTTAAAATATGTCAATTACAGAGCGAGAACGTTCGCAAAATGAACTATTTTACTAGATGTGTTGTTGTTACATCGAAAAAACTCAGAATTCTCACTGGGTGATCCATTATTATAGAAACTATTCACAATGAAGGTTAAGTGGACACCCTGTATTTTTGGGTTGATTTAAGGTGTTTGTTTGATTCTTTCAGAATATATCATCATGGACTTCAAAGAATACAGGGTGATTCAGTCATGAAATAAACTGTGAACCTCACGAAAATACCCAAAAACCACTTTTTTTTCATCACCCTCTATTTCAAGATTAACTCCGTTGAGGTTGTAACATATCTGAATTTCCTACCCTGCAAATAAAATGCACCGTTGCCAGACTCCATGGCTTCCAACTTTGCAACGTCTATTGTCGAAACGTGGAACTACGTTGAATGAACTTATTTGATATTATTTTATAATTCTATGAATGATGAATATAAGTACGACTTTAATCAATACTTTAGGCAATTCGCATCTTTATAAGTAGGAGATTTTAATCATATCGAAGATCCACCATGAAGTAAACTTGTTCTTCTGTGACCATCGAAGAAATACGATTCTGTGGAAGTAAAACTAACCTCCGAAGGACAACGAATGAAAGGAGCTCTTTTTACTTGCACTTTCATGCGGGTTCACAAGAGTGTTTCTTTGAAATGGAGTTCCTCTTCTAGGAATCCGCCATTTTAGTATATTTTAAAGACGCTTCTTTGTTATCTGGTATGTACACGATCTCCATTTAAATAACTGTTTTATTTCACAGGATTTAATCTCATGTAAGCTTGTTCTATTTTATTATTGCATTTCTATTGAATATTCTGGAACTCTGTTCTGCTACCAACCCATTTGGAATATTCTTATACTGTTCGTAAGGCTTACTGCACATTCACTCGACATTATGGTATAGGCATTTGGAGTTGTTGCTTTTAGGATAACATTTTACGTACAAATATCACTGGTTTGGAGGCTTAGGGTAAACTGTTTATATCGCTTGTGCTAAGGAAAACATCCCCCACAACAGTGGCCAGTGAGAAATCCTCTGAGAGTTCTTTTGACGAACGTCCTCAGAAGCCAAGCCTCGCCTTCGGGCCCTTGGCGTACCCGATAAGCAAGGAAAGCTTTGAAGGTGCCATCGTTCATCAGTTAACAGGAAATATAAAGAGTTTATCGTCACTTCCAAACCAACGCGACTGCTATGATCTCACACATAACACTTAGAAGGAAGGATTCTCACACTAGGAACTACAAGGATACTGCTTATAAATTCCATTAATAATCAGGTGACACACTCTATATGCCTATAACTTTTGGATAACTTTGGATGTATTGGATTCTGCTTTTTATCACAATTGTGCCAGTAATAACCTTACCGGAGTATAGGAAGCTCCATATTGTACATATCACCAGTGCTCGTCTTGTTAATAATTGTTCTATGGATTGTAAACATATCATCTGTAATGCTAGAAGGTTTTTTGATTTGAGTTTCAATTGATTCTCGTTCGTTTTTCCTCATAGGCTATGGTTCTTCGAACTATGGTGCTGGACGAATAAAGGGCTCTTGTTCCATCTTTATGTCCAATCTAGTGTATTATTTATCAATTTTACCTCATTATTTCCCATTCTATATTTCACTAATCTGAGTTATTACGAATCTGAATTACTACGACGTAACATAGAGTTCTACCAATCTAGACGATTACATCACAAGCCAAAAATATAAGTATAAAACCCCCTTTAACGTAATTCTACCCTCAGCTCGTCAGAGCAGGGTGGCCCCTTTTCTATTTTTCATAATGTTCCTAGGATTTACAAACTTGGAATGTTACAAGGTGGGAGTTTTCTTTCACTACTGTACTTGATATAAAAACATCAATACGGTTGAGAGTTCTCATCCACTTCCTATGATCAGATTTTTCTTATGTTTTATGAAAATTATTTATTTATGTTAATCTATTTTATTCCATTATAAAAAAATCTGGTCATAGGGAGTGGAGAAAAACATTCAGCCGTATTGTTGTTTTATTGTTGTTGTACAGTGGTGAAAGAAAACTTCCACCTCAACGGAGTTAATCTTAAAATAGAGGGTGACGAAAAAAAAGGTGGTTTTTGTGTATTTTCGTGTGGTTCACAGTTTATTTCATGACTGAATCACCCTGTATTCTTGGAAGTCCATTTATTTATTTATTTTATTTATTTAGGAATGACACAGAGTTGAGGCAAAGCCTATAAAACTCAAAAATAAACCAACATGTACACTCTACATAAAATGAAGAATACACATGAATGAAAATGAGAAAAAAAATAGTGTGAACCAAAGTCCATGATGATATGTTCTGAAGAAATCAAACAAACATCAATCAACCCAAAAATACAGGGTGTCCACTTAACCTTCATTGTGAATAGTTTCTATAATAATGGATCACCCAGTATGAATTCTGGGTAGTTTAGGTTTTTTCGATGTAACAACAACATATCTAGTGAAATAGTTCATTTCGCGAACATTCTCGCTCTGGAACTAACATAATATTTTATACTTTTAAAATCGGACATGCATTCAATTATGGATAACCCTGTATTCGTAACGGTTCTCGGTTATATTCCTCTATATGGTTGCTCCCTGGGGATGGAATGAAATGATTCTTGAGAAAAATTGAAGTTCATTCGATTCTGTTCCGAGATACGAGCGTAGTAAAAGTGGGTAATTCTCAATTTCAACGCCCTGTATCTCAAAAACTAGTCATAGGATTGAGTTGGGGCCATGGACACTTTTGATCAGTAGGTCGAATACTACATAATACCAAAATTTTAGAACATTTGACGGAACGCCATTTGCCATAAGGAAAGTGCGATGTCCTTTGAATGTCGATGAATTTTTTCGGTCCACAAAACTCTTTACTATCGAGTTTCGAGAGACCAATCTCTTCGAAAACGAGAGGAACCGATTACTCCCCGATTTGTAGTTATTCGTTCCCAATAACAAGGCGCACGCTATAAATCTCATGTTTTCTAATTGAAGTCCTATTAGTGGCGTAGAGGTGCCGACATTCCCAAACTTCTCACGTTGTATCGGGGCCAGTCCGAAATTACTTCGTCATTAAATCACTAAGCGATCTTATCGCTAATCTATCCTCACCTGGAGTGAGAATAAATGACCGATATAAATCAAAAGATAAGGCCGAATGTGTAGGTAGGTACGTCATTCTTCGGGAGGTGCAAGAAATTTCGTTTGTGTGCTACCAGCCATCAATTCCGTATGCATTTACCACGCGCTTGTCGTTTTAAGTGTTCCTTTGGGTGATGTTAGGTGCTTTTAAGTTTGGGTTATTTGCTGTTTCTACGAGATACGATCATATTGTTTCGGAGCATGTTGTTTCATCGGTTCTTAGGACTGTGTGTGATCACGATTATCCATCATCAGAAATCAGGCAAAGGTGATCTGAACTCTCAACTAGTCTAATTTGCTATGAATTACTGAAAGATTCCTCTAGAGGGTTTCTCTTTCAGTTTCTCCCTTTTCCAAAAAATCCACAGAAAGATTCTGGGCCAGTGGGGACTGGGGTTTGGTTTGTGCTCTCTTTCTGGCCAATCTTATGGCCTCATGGTCAGAGAGAACCATGCTCACTCATTCACTCATTACCTGTACCTTCCCCTTATATTATGAGTCTTGGAGGATACTACCTCTCGTTGATATCCAAGATGAAAAAATGATCGATTCGCTTGAAATAAATAGAAGTACGAAGATGTATTGATATCTAGTTAGCCTAGACCAGTTCCATGCATAAACAAAATAGTGCGATACCATATCCACGAACAATAACTTATTAGAAGTTTCAGTGTAGAGTTCGACGTCAAAAAAGTAAACCAGAGTAACGCAATAAATTAAAGAAAGAAGATGTCCACCGAAATTGTAAAAATCGAAAAATTGGAGTATCGAGCCATCATCAAGTACCTGTATTTAAAAGGTTTAAGAGCTACGCAGATTTACGAAGATATGCTCAATATCTTGGGGAACGCCAGTTTCTGTCTCAGTTCCCGAAAATATCGATGCAGTTCATGACATGATTTTATCAGACCGTCGAATTGGGCTAAAACGGATATCTGAAGCACTGAAGATTTCATACGAACGCGTTCATCCTATAGTTCACGTCACTTTGAGAGAAATTTATGCAAAATGGATCCCCAAATGTCTGAATGTTGACCAAAAGCGTGCAAGGGTAGAAGCATCGCGTTCGATCAGTGCTCGATTTGAAAACGATGTAGACTTCTTAAACCGAATTATTACTATGGATGAGACTTGGGTACATTTCTACGATCTAGAAACAAGCAACAATCGATGTAATTGCGACACTCTGGTTCTCCAAGACCTAAGAAGTTTCGTGTCCAAAAATCTGCTGGAAAAGTTCTTACTTCAGTTTTTTGGAGTTGCCTTGGAGTAATCATGATTGATTTTTTGGATAAGGGTAGAACAATAACAGGAGAATACTAGTCGAAATTACTGACCACTCTACGGGAAAAAATTGAAGAGAAGAGACGCGTAAAGCAATCCAAAGGTATTTTGTTTTCACAGGACAATGCCCCAGTACACAAATCTCATGTTGCCATGTAGAAAATTCGTGATTTTGGGTTAGAATTACTACAACACCCCCCTTATTGACCAGATTTGGCTCCGTCCGACTATCATGTCTTTCCTCAACTGAAATAAAGTTCAAAAGATCGTAAATTTTCTACCAACGAGGAGGTAATAAAAGCTGTGGAGGACTGGTTTGCAGAGCAAGAAGAAACATTTTTTTTTGAAAGGTCTAGAGACGTTGCAGGTTCGCTGTAATAAATGTATTCAATTAAGAGGAGAATATTGGATAATAAAATATATTTACATTGAAATTTTGTTTGGTTCTATGGTAGTCTAAGAATTTTTCAATATATTCTCGTATCTCACACAGCGATAGAGAAATATTAAAATCTTACCACCGTTGTTTGGAAATGAACCCTACATATTCTGTGGCAGCGCCAATTGAATTCCTTCGGAATTCAATACCATATATTCAGGAAATATAGGTAACGCAGATCGAACCAATTCAGAGAGAATAATTACTCTGTTCATGCTGCATTCATCACATTAGATGGCAAATACTCATCGTCAGGATCCATCTGATGCTCTCTCTATAGGATTTGATATTCGAACCCCAAATGTGGATCTCTCAGTGCCTACTAATTCTAATTCATATCGGTTTGGTTTGCTCTGCAGGCATCATTAGTAAGAGGCAAGTTTTCCTCTGAACACGTCCATTATAAGTAGTATGAATGAGGAATGGGTATTAGATAATGAGCAACATTCAGGGCAATCAATGCAGTTTTCAGAACGCAATCAAACTCAATTACGATGAATTCCCTTAGGGTTCTATTCCCGAAAGTATATTTGTGGAAAAAAAGAGAAATTGAGTGTGAAGATTTTAAAAATGAAATGGAATAAAAAAGATTGTTTAATTTGTCTGCTTTATGCTTTCAACTGGGTGGAAAAATTCATGAACTTCATGGAAAAGTATACTTCCTTGAATCCTTGATATTGTAACATTCCAGGTTTGTAAATCCTAGAACATTATGGAAAAGAGAAAAGGGTCAACCCTGCTCTGAAGAGCTGAGGGTAGAATTACGTTAAAGGGGGTTTTATACTTATACTTTTGGCTTTTGATGTGATCGTCTAGATTGGTAGAACTCTATGTTATGTCGTAGTAATTCAGATTCGTAATAACTAACTAATAAGATTAGTGAAATATAGGATGAATAATGAGGTAAAATCGATAAATATTACACTAGATTGGACATAAAGATGGAACAAAAGCCTTTATTCGTCCAGCGCCATAGTTAGAGGAACCATAGCCATATGAAGGGATACAAACGAACCAAATCCAATTCCTCATTGGATTTGAAAGCAAAAACCCTTCAAGCATTACGGATGATATGTTAACAATCCATAGAACAATTATTAATGAGACGAGCACTGGTGATATGTACAATATGGAGCTTCCTATACTCCGGTAAGGTTATTACTGGCACAATTGTGATAACAAGCAGAATCCAATACATCCAAAGTTATCCAAAGGTTATAGGCATATAGAGTGTGTCACCTGATTATTGATGAAATTCATAAGCAGTATTCTTGTAGTTCCAAGTGTGAGAATCCTTCCTTCCAAGTGTTATGTGTGATATCCTAGCAGTCGCGTTGGTTTGGAAGTGACGATAAACTCCCTATATTTCCTGTTAACTGATGAACGATGGCACCTTCAAAGCACTCCTTGCTTATCCGGTACGCCAGGGCCCGAAGACGAGGCTTGGTTTACTGAGGACGTTCGTCTATAGAACTCTCAGAGGAAGTCTCACTGGCCACTGTTGTGGGGGATGTTATCCTTGGCACACACGATATAAACAGTTTATCCTAGGCCTCCAAACCAGTGATATTTGTACGTAAAATATTATCCTAAAAGCAACAACTCCAAATGCCTAAACCATAATGTAGAGTGAATAGTTATGTGCAGTGGGCCTTACGAACAGTATAAGAATATTCCAAATGGGTTGGTAGCAGAACAGAGTTCCACAATATTCAATAGAAATGCAATAATAAGATAGAACAAGCTTATACATGAGATTAAATCCTGTGAAATGAAACAGAGTTATTTAAATGGCGACAATGTAGGTACATACCAGATAACAAAGAAGTGTCTTTAAAATATACTAAAATGGCGGATTCCTAGAAGAGAAACTCCATTTCAAAGGAACACTATTGTGAACCAGAATGAAAGTGAAAACAGACAGCAGCAGTCGATTGAAAGTGAAGTAAAAAAAAGGCCCTTCCATTCGTTGTCGTTTCCGAGGTTAGTTTTTCTTCCACAGAATCGTATTTCTTCGATGGTCACAGAAGAACAAGTTTACTTCATGGTGGATCTTCGATATGATTAAAATCTCCTATTTATAAAGATGCGAATTGCCTAAAGTATTGATTGAAGTCGTACTAATATTCATCATTCATAGAATTATAAAATAATATCAAATAAGTTCATTCAACGTAGTTCCACGTTTCGACAATAGACGTGCAAAGTTGGAAGCCATGGAGTAGGCTGGCAACGGTGCATTTTATTTTATTGCAGGGTAGGAAATTCAGATATGTTACAATATGTAGGCTAAAATTAACCAAAACTCACAGTTTCTAACTTCTCATTATAGAGATGTTTTGCTATAATCGAGTTCCACAAAGAATGTTGAATTTTTCTAATGGTTTCAAGAATTTCCTCGATGGTTATTCAACACTTTTGTGCCTGAACCAGAACTCATTCTGGAGAGGTTCAACACCTGTTCTCATCTGGTGAGTCACCATCATGAGAGCTCGGAAAAACAATTTTCTCGTCCAGTCATTGTGGCATTGTAGTTTCACAAAACTCTAAGCCGGCTTAATCGGATAATTCTAAATCAAGGGGTAGGATTGATAAAATCGGGATCTGAGCGTTGCAACAATAGTCCTACAAAATTGAAATAGTTGGGGACATTTCGTTTCCGGGAAAGTCCGGGGCAAAAACAACGTTCGCAGCGGTGAAATGGTGGGAATGAATCATTCCTTAATTAAACTTTCGTTACATGTTGAACTTATGCAAATCAGGAAAGCGTTCAGAAGAAAATTCCATTTAAGTTTTTATAATTGAAAGAGAAGTCGTAATTTCAGCCTTCGGAGGCAATCTGCAGGGATAATTCCGTCTGGTGTAACTCAGACGCGTGACGTGGAAATGCGGTCGCTTGAAGGAGGAAAGCAGTGCAGCGTTAATTGAAGGAGCTCGACGAGATATAAAGGCTACTTATCAAAAATTCCTTTTTCTCCCCAAGTTCTTAGATATTAGAATAATACCCACGGTTCTACCCGACTTGAGATTTCTGAGCTGAAATATACTGCTCCACATGAGTTAGGGATATCGTATTCAATCGTTTTTAAAAGAATGTAATCTTCGAGAAAATCGCTGTAAAATCATTTAAAACTCAATAACAACTTGAATCGATCCAATAAAAATCAGTATGAGACATTTCGTCAATCTGGTCCCCTTTTTTCTGAAGTTTGATTCTTTGCATATGTTCTTATTTTGAAATGAAATCAGTTTATCAACGGCTTCGATTTGAAACGAGTTTTCTGAAAATGCCAAAACGTAAATTAACAAACGCTGAGGCTAATAGGGCTATCGGAATGCTACAGGATGGCCTAACTCAGGTTGTTGTAGCGGAAAGACTCAAAGTCAGACAAAGTGTGATATCTCGACTATGTACTAGGTTCAGGGAGACAGGTTCCGTGTTGGAAAGACCAAGGCTTGATGGGCGACGAAAAACACCTGCTCAGGATCGTTTCATCACCGTTTCGGCGAGAAGAAACCCTACATCTACGTGTAGAATGCTACGGAATACTCTTCAAAATGCAGATGGGGTCCAATTTTCCATCGAAACCATCAGACGACGTTCGAGAGAGGTAAATCTAGGTTCTAGACGTCCATTAAGAGGAGTTCCATTAGCACGTGACCATAAGCGTGAAAGAATGGAATGGGCAAGGCAACATATCAATTGGACCGATCAATGGCATAGTGTCCTTTTCACTGATGAATCCAGATATGGACGATTTTCAGAGTCTCCAAGAAAAATGGTATGGACAATCCCACGCATACCCCGTAATCGTCGCTATTTCCAAGAAGTCCTTCCATTCCGAAAGGGTAGAGTTTAGGTATGGGCCGGGAGATGTTTCAACGGTCGCACAGATCTACACTTTTGTCCTGGGTATATGACCGCCTTACACTATAGGGAGCATGCCATTGACAATGTTGTGCCAAATTTTCACGATACTATCGGTTAAACTTTTCAATTTCTAGACGATAACGCTAGACCGCACCGTGCAGCCATAGTTGAGAATGCGCGCGAGGAGCTTGGTATTCCACATTTACCAATACCTCCACACACACCAGATTTGTATTGCATAGAACATGCATGGGATATGCTCCAAAGAAGATTAGATAATCATCAACCTACCCCAGGATCCTTAAATGATCTGAGAGAGCTTCTGCCATGTTTATGGAATCAAATTTCTCAAGACATGTTCAACAACCTCGTGTGTAATATGCAAAGAAGATGTCAAGCTGTTATTGATGCTCGTGAAGGCCATACATTCTTAAAATGCTCGAATTCTCTGGGAATAAAATTTCGTTTTTTTACTCGATTTTTCTTAACCACCCTGTATACACTGCAGACCTACAGGCTAAAATTAATTTGCAACTTGAAATCATATTGATATGAATTTTCATCACAAAAATCTTATTTCAACTATATTTTTTTGCAATTTAAGTCAATATCCCCAACTCATGTGAAGCATTTCATTTTGATGCTTATCCTGACTATAAGTACATGCAAGGACACATTTAACATAAATATCTATGGAACCGTACTGAAACTGATGAAAACATTCCTTTCGGAGATCACATAGATGTGGAGAAGAGAAGAAGATAAACATCGAGCTGTCGATAGCAACAAACCGATTCAATTTTCATCCCAAATATCTTATCTAAAGTTCCCAGTTCGTATTTCCTTCAAATTTGGGGCGTCTGCAATAGAGGCAGCATTCCCTCGCAGAAGTTTTAATACTTTCGAAATGAGAAAATAGTGCTTGGAAGGAATTTCCATTAAAGGTGGTGATGTAATGTGTGCGAGACAACTTTCGTACGTGGTGAGGACCTAAGAGGTTGCGAAGGGAACTCACAATGCGGTTGCGATGAAACTTTATGCCCGTAGAAAGGGCCAGGGAACATTTGCATGAGCACAGGAATTTCAAGGAATAGGCATTCCAAAATAGGAGCCGAATCGAATATTCTTCCAGTGGAGAAGAAAAGTGTTGAATACAGATTTGATGAGATATGATTATACAAGGTGACAAGAAAAACTTCGGACAAATTTTGCTGAGGTCAGGAACAAAAGTATTTCAGCACAGCCAAATAATTTTTATTCTTTTGGTTTCTCTACACTTTCCTCTACTAATATGTGAATTTTCAGTTTGATTATTCCACTCTTTTCATTTTTAGAGAGGAAGTTTCCGTAGCAACGATCGTTTCATCCCGAAAAAATTTTCAAGTCGGCAAAACCAACATGTTGGTTTTTCAGCGACAAAATTTTTGACGTTTCTCGAATTCATAGATAGCTTCGGAAATGAATATCATAGAGAGAACAAACAACGTTTAGTGGTTTAGTTAATCTATGATGAATTCTAATTTGCCAAATAGCGCAATACACGTCAATTGTGAACATATTACCCTATTTTCTCGTGGAATACTCAAGCCGAATTCCACTCGAGATGAAATTTAAGCAGGTAAAATTTCTCTCTTGTAATATTCAAGTTTGTTGCTTTTCGGAAATTTCGCTCATGACATTTTTTCCAAAATCACTCGCCTGACGGCTCGTGATTTTGATACAAATGTCATTCGCGAAATTTCCGAGCAACAAACTTTCATATCACAATCGAGAAATTTTGCCGGCAAAATTCCATCTCTAGTGGTATTACGTATGATAAAATTTCATTTCACAGAGTTTTAGAATGTCAAACAAACGTAGTGCGATTTTGGAGCTGTTTCGTCAAGGTAGGCGTCAATGCGAAATTGTTCGTTTGCTCCATGTGTCTCGACAAACCATGTCCGATACAATTCGTCGTTTCAAGGAGCTTGGCCATGATGGTCGTCGTCCAGGAAGTGGAAAAAAAGGCACTGTCAATACACCTAGCAATCGCAACATCGTTAAGAAGCGAGTCAATCGAAATCTGAGGGTTTCCATGAGGAAAATAACCTGTGAGACCGGTATCAACCGCGAATCAGTCCGTCAAATTGCCAAAAAGGAGCTCAACCTCAAGCCATACAAGCTCCAAAAAGTTCAACTCCTCACGGTGGAAAACAAGCGCGTACGACTCCAAAGGTGCCGCCAACTCCTTCGTCTCGCCGCCGGTCAGCAATGGGAGCGAATTCTCTTCACAGACGAGAAGCTTTTCACCGTAGAACAATCCCACATTCACCAAAACGACAGAGTCTGGTCCGTAGAGCCTCCCGGTACATCGGTCATGGTGAAACACCGTCAAAATCCGCAATCCGTCATGGTCTGGGGCGGAATTTGCGGCAGTGGTAAAACTCTCTTAGTTTTCGTGGATCAAGGGGTCAAAATCAATCAAGAAGTCTACCGCTGCGACATCCTGGAGGCCGTAGTACTTCCGTGGGCCAAGCAGCACTTCGGCGATACGCATTGGACCTTTCAACAGGACTCCGCTCCGGCTCACAGAGCGAAAATGACGCAAGAATGGTGAAAGACCCATTTTCCTTGTTTCATCTCATCTGCAGAATGGGCGCCCTACTCACCGGATCTCAACCCAATGGACTACAGCGTGTGGTTGATTTTGGAAAACAGGGCTTGTGCTAAAAAACACAAAATTTTGGAGTCGCTGAAGCAATCTCTGCGCCGGGAATGGAACCGATTAACGCCCGAGGAGCTGCGGCCCATTGCCGAAAATTTCAAGAAGCGTCTGAAGCTGTGTATCGCCGCCAAAGGAAGCCACTTCGAAACGGCTTAAATATATTATTAACAAATGTTCAAGCTATTATTATTTGTTGTTGTTTTGTTCAATTTCTTCTGTTTAATGAAGTTAAATGAAAAAGAGTTGGTCCGAGGTTTTTCTAGTAGCATAATGAAATGACCATGCGATCATTTATATAAAAAAAATGGCATTTTTCCTTGACTGTCGATCAAAATACGGTCTTATTGAAAAACCCTGCATCTTCTACGCAAATTCTGTTCAAGAAATCCTGAAGGGAAGTGATCGAAACTGTCCACAGAAAATAGAGAGACATGTCGCAATCATAACTTCGTCCCAGATACCGCAGAACGACATTTCGAAAGGCGTACACCGCTGAAAGTTCTCCACATACAATTTTTCAGTTGAAATCTCCCGGAAAAGGCCGTAATTGAAATTTGAACCGATTCCCGGACATGGACGCTGTCAGGAACTCCGTAAACCTCCGGCATGAAACAAGTCAAACCGGGAAAGCCATTAAAGGAATCAGCGATTATCTGTATCGATTAAACGTCCAATCTCATATCGGCGTCCGGAAGGTTAGGCCCTGTCCGCGGCAAAGATCGTTACCGGGCCATTACTTCCCTCACAATGTCGACGACGAGCGATATCGAAAACTGTTCGGTTTAATTGTGACCACCGCAGGACTCGGGAACGGATTCTGGTCCGGCCATTGTCGAACCCGAACAGATCGAAGGTGGCCGTGCTTACCTATTCATCTTGGGGAAATTGGAGTGCAGTTTTCCCGACTCGTCGAAATTGATTCTGTTCCGGTCAATGAAATCCGATTCGCAGCCGAGGAATTTCCTCAAATAACTTCTTGACCTGATAACTTTCTTGTCGCCATTCTTCGTCGCCGAAAATTACAACCTTTTTCAAGTTTCGAGAAGTATAATAAACGTATTTTCTTTTTGGCAACACTGATTTTGACAGCTCACGCACTTTCCGTGTTTGTGTCACTGTCAAACATCTTCATTTTGGTCTTTAATTTAACCATGAATCATCGAACTATAATATCTGAATGCGTGCTCTGTTAAGGGGCAGTATCACCTTTTGAATCGTGGTAAATCTCCATTCAAAAGTGGTCTCTTAATTCACGAGTAAGTATCCTGATTTACGACGTGGAGACTTGATTTTTTTTTAAATTGAAGTTGAAGAACGTCCAGAGGGCAAATAGTTTTCTTTTTTTTTTATTAGTTTTTCAATTGAAAAATCCAGAGTAATCGTTAGATCTGGGGTTATTGAATATGTTTTTCGTTTTTCATGAGTACAAGCTATATTTTTGAATTCATCATCATGAAAAACGAAAACATATTCAATTGAAAAACTAATAAAAAAGAAAACTATGTGCCCTCGGGACGTTCTTCAACTTCAATTTAAAAAAAAATCAAGTCTCTACGTCGTAAATTAGGTTTTCTTGTCACACTGTAAAAGTTGAGGAGGTAGAACAGGCCATTTCACAAAGAATCGTTGAAGAATGCTGTTATTTTCCATGACGCGAAATCGTAAAGTTGCGGCTGCAACTCCCGCGAAACTATTCCCTACAAAATAGCGAAAGCATCTTGAAATACATAAGAATCTTCGCAACCGCAACGAAGTACATAAAAAGGGAATAATAAAACGCACGGAGCTCACCGGCAAACGTTTAATTTTTATCGTGTGATAAATTCCCGACCGGAGAAAACTTTAGTCGACATAGTAGAAAGTTTTCAGCAGTAACGCAATAAAATTTGGTACAGCGTATCACGTATTTCCTAGTCCGGTTACAGGCGTCGCGAATTTAAAATACAACGTTACAAGCTTACCTTTTGTGAGAGTCGGGACTAAAACGGGCCGTCCCGAGTTGAAAAGGAAAACATTCAAGATATTCCATTCAAATTCATTCGAAATGCTAACGAACCGTTCCGTTCTGGCTCTGAATAAAAATTAGCGTTTTCATCTATTTTCCGGAGGCAGCGCCTTCCTTCTCGTTCGATATTTTCCGGGAATTAGCGGGATCCATTTGGTGTGTTGATTTTTTTATACTGCGACGTTCAAGATGGGAATTTCTAGAGTCCAAGGGCCCATATTCAATACTCAGTCTATCACATACGAACCCAAAAAAGTGAAACTTTCATTCAGAATATTTTTTCATAATTGTAAGAATTTGGAAAAGTTTGGCTATGATCCTCTCCTCATTTTGAAATGCATTCTATATGAGTACCATTGATGGAAAATAAATATCAGATTTTTTATATATACATTATTATAACGATTTGAAAATCCGAATCTACCCACAAGGTGGATGAACGAGCGCTAAAAGCTCCTGACTTCGCGTCAGTGCCTCCTTAATAAAATGACATCACGTGTATAGTCCTACGAAGTTTAAGATGTGGATCTTGCATTTCTTTTACGAATTTCCCCAGAATTGGATGATGAAAGAGTGGTCTGTTTGAAGGAAAACCGAAAAACTCAGGGCAGATAACAAAAATATACTTTGATATTTCGGGAAATTTTATAACTTTTTGTGGAAAATTTGCAAAAAGTTTTGGATTTTTTTATGGTCATTACTCGATGACCTCCTTGGGTTTCAATGAATGAGTAGAATGGCCGATGTACCGGTAGCGTATTGGCATTGTTTACTACAGTGCAACGCATACATGGTGTTGCACCGCGGTAAAGAATGACTGAACCAATGCTCTATCTACCCAGACATATCTTACCACGGCTCAGCGCAGGGAGGTGTTCAGGCGTAGTAATTATTGTATTATGGATACGCGTATCTATTCTCGGGGCATTGTTTACCGCGTTCCAACTCAACATTGCTTATGCCTTGGTGGATTTGGTTGCCAATCTTTTCGAGTCCTATCAAAAACGACGACACTTGCTGTATAGATAGAGAAACTTGCAGTCATTTGCCAATCTCTGGAATTCAAGAATGAAATACTGTTTAGAAAATTGTCACATTATTCTAATGTCTCTGTTCAAAGAATCGACGATAATACTTTTTTAGTTTCTTCGGAGAGCCATGATCATATGGGTCATAGTGCATAAGTAGATATTCTATTTTGCGACTGTGTTTTTGGTCAGGTATTGTAAGCACCTTTGGGCCATATAAAATAAGTTTGGAATCACTTTCAGGACCTGTAGGCAAATAAACACTGATGAAAGAAAAGAATTGGCAAAATTAGCTCTTGGAGAAAACATATCCTTAGAATTTTTTGACAACATATCAACAGATGTGGGTATGGAGAATAACTTGCCATCTAGCACAGAGCAACAAAGCAATGTTTTTGCCTAACAGGGTAATTTTTCTAAAGAAACAATTGTGAAAGAAAGAAAATTCGAACGTGGTTGAGACTGCAACGCGCTAAACAATGCCCCGAGAACAGGCGCGTATCCATAATACAATAGTTACTACTTCTGAACACCATCCTGCGCTGAGCCGTGGTAAGATATGTCTGGGTAGAGAGAGCATTGGTTCAGTCATTCTTTACCGCGGTGCAACACCATGTATGCGTTGCACCGTAGTAAACAATGCCAATACGCGTACCGGTAGCCTCTACGGACCAGACTCTGTCGTATTGGTGATTGTGGGATTGTTCTACGGTGAAAAGCTTCTCGTCTATGAAGAGAATTCGCTCCCATTGCTGACCGGCGACGAGACGAAGGAGTTGGCGGAACCTTTGGAGTTGTACGCGCTTGTTTTCCTCCGTGAGGTTTTGAAATTTTTGGAACTTGTATGGCTTGAGATTGAGCTCCTTTTTTGCAATTTGACGGACTGATTCGCAGTTAATACCGGTCTCACAGGCTATTTTCCTCATGGAAACCCTCGGATTTCGATTCAGTCGCTTCTTGACGATGTTGCGATTGCCAGGTGTATTGACAGTGCGTTTTCTACCACTTCCTGGACGACGACCATCATGGCCAAGCTCCTTGAAACGACGAATTGCATCGGACACGGTTTGTCGAGGCACATTGAGCAAACGAACAATTTCGCATTGACGCCTACCTTGACGAAACAGCTCCAAAATTGCACTACGTTAGTTTGACATTCTGAAACTCTGTGAAATGAAATTATATCAAATTGAAAATTCACATATTAGTTCATGAAAGTGTAGAGAAACCAATAGAATAAAAATTATTTGGCTGCACTGAAATACTTTTGTTCCAGACCACAGCAAAATTTGTCCGAAGTTTTTCTTGTCACCTTGTAAAATCCAATCTTGAATACCTGCATTAAATTGGCTATGACCAAATTCGAATTACGCCGAATAGATATTTCATCAGGTCGGTTATTGCGCCATCGGATGATATACGACATAATTTTCCGTGATTTTTCCTGGTCCTATACGGAAAGTTTGTTAATTAAGCCGAAGTGTAATCAGAAAACGAATTCACAAACTCGTGCACGTTGGAGTCACATAAATATACCTTCGAGGATCGAACTTTGCCGTTCAACTTTCCTAAAACGTCGCTTTTTCCCCTTATCAGCACAATTAGCCCCTAATGAAGGGTTGATTCTGTATGGTGTTATGAATGTAGGCACGGCTTTATGGTAAAAAGGAAATTTGATGCGAGCCCAATCTCAGTTCTTCGTTCGTAACAGTGAATTATGTAATTAGGCCTTCAAATCAGATCACATGATTTAGGACATTTGAACCTCTTTATTTCTTCAGTTATCAAGTCATTTAAGGTCGCCTTTCAGAGCGAGTAGGGAAACTAATCCGATAGGGGCGCCACCGTGCATTTTATGGAATATCTCCATAGAACTTACATTATCACCATAAGTTCTATGAATATCTGTCTCCTAACCAATGAAATGTACAAAGGCACTCTTTATTCGAAAATCGCTGAACTATGAAATTAGTGAATATGCGGGTAAAGTAGGAACTTTTTCTCGCCCTATATTTGAATTTGGCCATTCTCTGCGAATTCCGTATTTCGAGTTGTGTTTCCGAACGACATTATCTGTAGATTCGTTTTTGATCGGAAGTTGAACTATTTTCATGGGTCTTTCGTTTGAAATGAAACAGAAGCATGAGTTGGCTTATTTTCTTCTATTTAAAAAAAAAAGATCTTCGAAATGAAATCGATTTCAATTATTTCATTAAGAACTCCAATCCTTCCTGAGTTTACTCACAAAATTTTAGTTCTCCAAGCGAAACCATTATCTACACACTATATTGAACGCCCATCTTAATGTGTAGGTAAATGGAACATTTATTCGTCAGGTATTCTCGATTTCTACTTCTCGCATTGTTCTGCAGAGACATGTTCCTGTCGTGGTTTGCCTTTTTGTCTTGTTTTTCAATTAGATGTCGCTTCATTGTTTGAATCTGAGATCGTCATTTTGAATATACATAACATATTGTTTGGTTTATATTAGATTAGATTAGATTAGATTAGATTAGATTATTTATTCATTCTCTGGACAGCTTACAACTATATAGAATTCGTCAGGAAGAACAATATGAAAAGAAAAGAAAAAAAATCAGATATACATCTTAACAATGAAAAATAATTATGAAAAATAACAGTTATAATGAACCTCAAACAAAAGAACAATTCAAATATTCACCCACCCCATAAAAACAATTCACAATCAAGAATTCCTTCATCTCCCTCTTGAATTCTCTGTACTCCAAAACCTTAACCCTCTCTGGAAGATGATTGAATAATTTTATACCACAATACATGGGCGAGTGCTCAAATTTTGCAGTTCTATGTTTTGGAATACAGAGAATATCTTTATGCCGTGTATTATAATAATGAAAATCAGAGCATTTCCTCAGTGATCCCACATTTCTTCTTATATATAATAAACAATCAAGTATGTAAATGCAGGGAAAACTCAACAATCTATTAGCAACAAAGTAGGGTCTACAGGACTCCATTGGTGAAAGATTAAAAATTAGTCGAATGATCTTTTTCTGTGAGATAAATGCACGAGAACTTGTTGATGACCCACCCCACAATACCACGTTGTAACTTAGGTGAGAGTAGGCAACCGAGTAATAAACATTGACCAGTGATTCTCTTGGTAGGATTTGCTTTAGGCTCCTAATGGCGAAATATGCACTTCCCAATCTCGAACAAACGGAGTCAACATGGTTCCTCCAATCCAGAACCCCTTCAATCCATATTGTTTTGTCTGCCTTGTTGCTCTATATTAATTTAGTAATTTCGACACTTGATTGTATGCCGCAAGATTTGTTTTTAATTCTTTGACTTTTGTAGCTTGTATGTAAGTATTTTATGCCTAATTTTTTTATCATTTGTAATTTTATTTTCTAATCTTGTAGCTTTGACTTGAAAATGAGACCATTTTGAAGGTCTCGAAACTAGTCGTCACCTAATAAAGATTGTGGGATGAAAAGGACTTTCTCTCCGTATTCATTATCATTTATCATATTTATCTGTTCTTCAATTTATATTCTCGATCCTTTACGAAATATGATGGATAATACAAGGTTTTGAGTACTCCTTTTGGAACAGTTTAAAATGGAAATTTTATATGAAAAACTCTTTCACATTTTGTAGCGAACCCATCGTATGATTGGACGTGCTGTTTATCAGTCATCTGTATTGTTACATTCCAGGTTTGTAAATCCTAAGAACATTATGAAAAAGAGAAAAGGGGCAACCCTGCTCTGAAGAGCTGAGGGTAGAATTACGTTAAAGGGGGTTTATTACTTATATTTTTGGCTTGTGATGTCATCGTATAGATTGGTAGAACTCTATGTTATGTCGTAGTAATTCAGTTTCTAATAACTCAGATTAGTGAAATAATGGATGGGAAATAATGAGGGAAAATAGATAAATAATACACTAGATTGGACATAAAGATGGAACAAGAACCTTTATTCGTCCAGCACCATAGTTCAAGGAACCATAGCCATATGAAGGGATAAAAACGAACCAAATCCAATTCCTCATTGGATTTGAAAGCAAAAACCCTTTTAGCATTACAGATGATATGTTTACAATTCATAGAACAATTATTAATAAGATAAGCACTGGTAATATGTACAACATGGAGCTTACTATACTCCGGTAAGGTTATTACTGGCACAATTGTGATAAAAAGCAGAATCCAATACATCCAAAGTTATACAAAGGTTATAGGCATATAGAGTGTGTCACCTGATTATTAATGAAATTCATAAGCAGTATCCTTGTAGTTCCTAGTGTGAGAATCCTTCCTTCCAAGTGTTATGTGTGAAATCCTAGCAGTCGCGTTGGTTTGGAAGTGACGATAAACTACTTATATTTCCTGTTAACTGATGAACGATGGCACCTTCAAAGCACTCCTTGCTTATCCGGTACGCCGAGGCCCGAAGACGAGGCTTGGTTTACTGGGGACGTTCGTCTACAGAACTCCCAGAGGAAGTCTCAAACCACTCTTGTGGGGGATGTTTTCCTTGGCACAGACGATATAAACAGTTTATCCTAGGCCTCCAAACCAGTGATTATTGTACGTAAAATATTATCATAAAAGCAACAACTCCAAATGCCTAAACCATAATGTCGAGTGAATAGTTAAATGTGCAGTAGGCCTTACGAACAGTATAAGAATATTCCAAATGGGTTGGTAGCAGAACAGAGTTCCACAATATTCAATAGAAATGCAATAATAAGATACAATAAGCTTACATGAGATTAGATCCTGTGAAATGAAACAGAGTTATTTAAATGGGGACATACCAGATAACAAAGAAGCGTCTTTAAAATATACTAAGAAGGCGGATTCCTAGAAGGGGAACTCCATTTCAAAGGTTCACTATTGTGTACCAGAATGAAAGTGAAAAACAGACCGCCGCCGAGTGAAAGTGAAGTAAAAGAGGGCCCTTCCATTCGTTGTCGTTCCGGAGATTAGTTTTTCTTCCACAGAATCGTATTTCTTCGATGGTCACAGAAGAACGAGTTTACTTCAAGGTGGATCTTCGATATGATTGAAATCTCCTATTTATAAAGATGCGAATTGCCTAAAGTATTGCTCGAGGTCGTACTAATATTCATCATTCATAGAATTATAAAATAATATCAAATAAGTTCATTCAACGTAGTTCCACGTTTCGACAATAGACGTTGCAAAGTTGGAAGCCATGGAGTCTGGCAACGGTGCATTTTATTTTATTGCAGGGTAGAGAATTCAGATATGTTACAGTATAAACGAAGAAGTATTATTGTTCTGCGTCTTTTTCGATATTTAATTGTTACCTAATCATATTTTAATCTCGATATTATTGTAATAACTGTATTTCGAATGAATCATTGATCTTTCGCATAATTCGAAAAAACATTCTGAACAATGACAATCAACCGCTCTCTCGATAAAGCCGACGCAGCACAAGGGAAACAGAAATTGTTCATTACTCGAGAGTATTATACCTAGACATGTGCTGTATGTATAAGATACACTACACGTTCACTAAGGGCCCCTCCAGGTTGTGAGATTCTTTGATGATCCCTTTGACTCTTTGGCACAATCCACGATCTTGACATTCTAAAAGGGAATATTAAAATCTCATGGAAATCTAACGCAAAGCATTTTCCTAGGCAAGTTACGAAACTCGTATTCTGTCAAGGGAAAATGTCAGCACAAGATATAAACATACAGTTAATCTTATTTCTACAAATAGCATAGAGAAACACCGTACACGCAAATCAACAGTGTGGCTCACATACAACAGTCTACCGCCAAGATAGTTGGACATCTTTCGATTCGAAATTAGTGAATATGGCACTAGGTGTCCAATGAAACTTCATATTGAAAACCATCAGGTTTATGCAAATGATGAAAAATGTTGGAAGTGTTATGCATGTCGAGTTTTGTATATTTGCAAAATATGTATATAGATCAACTCCCACTAAAAGTTCACCAACAGTGTACCTGGAAATCATAAAAAACTCATGACCTTTTTATCGTTGTTCAAAATTATCCACCACAAAGAACATGCAGTCAAATCGGCTGCTTCTACGTCACTGGAAACCCTTTTATCTACCAAATGAGCTCGCTTGCTTTTCATATTTTCATCAATTTCCCCTCCCTCACTGTCACACAGGCGTCTGAGCTTTCATTTGTCGGAAAAATGAACGGGAATAAATTCTCATTTGAAAATATTCCACCTGATGCATCGCAAGCTTCCCTCTGTTTTCTTTTCCAGACTTTTCAAATGGAAACGGGTCTTTTGTTTGATCACTCCTGGATTTGTGATATCCGATGGTTCTCAGCTTGACTTCGAATTTCAGGGATTAATTGGTTTCAGAAAAAGCTGACTTTAATGAAATGGGATCGACTTTCTCTATTTTTGTAGCAGGTAACGTTTTATCGTTAATTCCTGAGTGGTGGACTGGATACATCGTATTCAAATTAACGTAAAAATTTTATTGGGGAAGATCATACACGTGCCTGTTCAATATTTTCAATTTTGTTAGGTTTTGATGGCTTCTGTAACTGTTAACGACATTTCACTTGTTTTCCTAGTTAGACTGTTGATGTGTGGGTGATGATACCACCTCCTCTCCCTTATGAATAAAATGTACAATGACGCTCTCTATCCGAAAATCGCTGAACTATGAAATTAGTGAATATGCAGGTAAATCAGGAACATTTTCCGCCATATATTTGAATTCGGCCGTTCTCTGCGAACTAACCCTAACATGAGTTAGGGATATTGACTTAAATTGCAAGAAAAATTAGTTAATATAAGATTTTTGTGATGAAAATTCCTATTAATATGAATTCAAGTTGCAAATTGATTTTAGCCTGCAGCGTATACAGGGTGGTTAAGAAAAATCGAGTAAAATAATGTTATTTTATTCCCAGAGAATTCAAGCATTTTAAGACTATCAATACAATGTATGGCCTCCACGGGCATCAATAACAGCTTGACATCTTCTTTGCATACTACACACGAGGTTGTTGAACATTTCTTGAGGAATTTGGTTCCATAAACGGAGCAGAAGCTCTCTCAGATCATTTGAGAATTCTGGGGTAGGTTGATGATTATCTGATATTCTTTGGGGCATATCCCATGCATGTTCTATGCAATTCAAATCTGGTGAGTGCGGAGGTATTGGTAAATGTGGAATACCAAGCTCCTCGCGCGCATTCTCAACTATGGCTGCACGGTGCGGTCTAGCGTTATCGTCTAGAAATTGAAAAGTTTCACCAATAGCAGCGTTAAAATTTGGCACAACATTGTCAATGGCATGCTCCCTATAGTGTAAAGCGGTCATATTCCCAGGACAAATGTGTAGATCTGTGCGCCCGTTGAAACATATCCCGGCCCATACCATAACACTTCCCCCTCGGAATGGATGGACTTCTTGGACATAGCGACGATTACGGGGTATGCGTGGGATTGTCCATACTCTTATTCTTCGAGAATCTGAAAATCGTCCATATCTGGATTCATCAGTGAAAAGGACACTACGCCATTGATCGTTCCAATTGATATATGTTGCCTTGCCCATTCCAGTCTTTGACTCTTATGGTCACGTGTTAATGGAACTCCTCTTAATGGACGTCTAGAACCTAGATTCACCTCTCTCAAACGTCGTCTGATGGTTTCGATGAGAACTTGGACCCCATCTGCATTTTGAAGAGTATTCAGTATTCCGTAGCATTCTACATGTAGATGTAAGGTTTCTTCTCGCCGAAACGGTGATTAAACGATCCTGAGCAGGTGTTGTTTTTCGTCGCCCACCAAGTCTTGGTCTTTTCAACACGGAACCTGTCTCCCTGAACCTATTCTAAAGTCGAGATATCACACTTTGGCTGACTTGGAGCCTTTCTGCTACAACAACCTGAGTTAGGCCACCCTGTAGCATTCCGATAGCCCTATTAGCCTCAGCGTTTGTTAATTTACGTCTTGGCATTTTCAGAAAACTCGTTTCAAATCGAAGCCGTTGATAAACTGACTTAATTTCAAAATAAGAACATTCATGAATCAAATGGAAAGAACCAAACTTAAGAAAAAAGGCGACCAGATTGACGAAATGTCTCGTACTGATTTTTATTGGATTCAAGTTGTTATTGAGTTTCAAATGATTTTACAGCGATTTTCTCGAAGATTACATACTTTTAAAATCGATTGAATACGATATCCCCAACTCTTGTGGAGCAGTATATTCATGGGTCTTTCATTTGAAATAAAACAGAAGCATGATTTGGCTCTCAACTTTCGGAATGAAATCGATTTCAATTAATGCATTAGGAACTCCAATCCTTTCTGAGTTTACCCACAAAATTTCAGTTCTCAGAGTGAAACCATTCTCAAAATATGCAACTTGAAATAAAAACACCATATTGAACGCCCACCTTTATACAATATCCCACCAAGTTGACTCTCAATTTTTTGTCGACCAAATAACTTTACGAAAATATTCAGAAAAAAATCGAGTTGTCAATTATTCTAATGCGAGCTTTCCATTCAGGAGTCGTCAGAAAAAGCACCTCCGTAGGTAATAAGCGTGAAGCGAATTCGAAAACATAAGAGCTTCTTTCAAACGTCCGTTTTTCCCCTCTCTCGTGGCGAAATCTCCAAAAAATATGTTAGTGGCAGCCCCTCGACATACTTCCTGAAAATGACGCTCCGTCAAGATGACACTTATGCCGTGCTCGAGGTCGGGCTTCGACTGCTCTCCGAACACTCCACCGGAGAGCAACTTGTTTTTTGTTGCATATTTGAGAGGTTCTGCATCGATAATGCTTGACTCGTCGCGAAAAGCCCGTACGTTTTGCCGCCGATTAAACGGAGATGGGCGTTGTTTTCCTTCGCTCCCAACTCGGAAAAATTCCTGCCTCTTAACTGTCGACCGAAAAGAAAAGCGACATTCTATGGGAAACGCTGATTTAATGTGGCTCCCGAGAATTGAATGGGTAAAGTCGCACGTAGTCGTATCCGGCGAACGTGAAGCTTGCCAAACGTCACTTTCTTATTCTTATTTGATATTAATAATTCTCGACGATTCGGAGCTATTGTACCGAAAGGCTGGAAGCGCTTCAGAATCGGGAAAAATCTTCGCATTCAATTCTAAAAACCTTTCCTATTCTTTGGGTGACTTATACCAAGCAGCAACACTTACGATCGTATGAAGAACCGCCTTTGACTCTTTATACCATACACTAAACTTTGGACAAACTTTCTAGCCCCGCAAGTGCATCATCTTCTGAGGTATCTCGATCGGAGGACTCGGAGGTAGTATCCCGAAGATTGACAGCTCCGAATTGGCAATATTACTAGATGGACACTCATGTGTGAATTGTTTTATCTGAAATCTCAACTTATATCAAGTATATTGGCCATACAATGTCTTCAAATCAATGCAGTATATAAGGTCAAGTAAATAGTCCAATTTAATTTATTGATTAGATTAGCACTAAATGAAGGGTTTTCCAATGAGTGGTGTTATTTTGAATAGCCTACTATTTCGGTAGATGTCACTTGTGAAGCTGTAATTTTTTGGCATTTGACAAGAAGAAACTACACCATCAATAAAAATGTAACAATAGACACTCCAACAACGCATTGAAATTATTAAGATTCACTATAAAAATGGTGAAAATTTGACAGAGGCGGTTCCTAAAACTCGAAAATTTTTTAGTCGTTGTGAAGCACCTTGTCGAACCGCAATACAGGAATTGGTGGAAAAATTTGAGCTGTTGGGACAAGTCAGTGTGAAGAATAAAACCCGAGTCAAGAACAGTCGAGAATATTGCTGCTGTAGCCAAAACTGTTGAAGAAAACCCAGGTTTGTCCATTCCTCGTCGTTCTTTGGCTTGTGATGTGATCGTCTAGATTGGTAGAACTCTATGTTATGTCGTAGTAATTCAGATTCGTAATAACTCAGATTAGTGAAATATAGGATGGGAAATAATGAGGTAAAATAGATAAATAGATTGGACATAAGGATGGAACAAGAGTCTTTATTCGTCCAGCGCCATAGTTCGGGGAACCATAACCTATGATGGCAAAAACGAACGAGAATCAATTGAAACTCAAAGCAAAAAACCCTTCTAGCATTACAGATGATACGTTTACAATCCATAGAACAATTATTAATAAGACGAGCACTGGTGATATGTACAATATGGAGCTTCCTATACTCCGGTAAGGTTATTACTGGCACAATTGTGATAAAAAGCAGAATCCAATACATCCAAAGTTATCCAAAGGTGATAGGCATATAGAGTGTGGCACCTGATTATTAATGAAATTCATAAGCAGTATCCTTGTAGTTCCTAGTGTGAGAAACCTTCCTTCCAAGTGCTATGTGTGAGATCCTAGCAGTCGCGTTGGTTTGGAAGTGTCTATAAACTCTTCATATTTCCTGTTAACTGATGAACGGTGGAACCAGATCGAAGCAATCCTTCACTTGCCTGGCTCGCCATGGACCGAAGACGAGGCTATGTTTACTGAGGACGTTCGTTAGAGAACTCTCAGAGGAAGTCTCACTGCCACTGTTGTGGGGGATGTTTTCCTTGGCTCAGACGATATAAACAGTTTATCCTATGATTCCTATGCCTCCAAATCAGTGATTATTTTACGTAAAATATTATACTAAAAGCAACAACTCCAAAAAATGCCTACACCATAGTGTCGAGTGAATAGTTAGATGTGGAGTAGGCCTTACGAACAGTATAAGAATATTCCAAATGGGTTGGTAGCAGAACAGACTTCCACAATATTCGATAGAAATGCAATAATAAGACAGAACAAGCTAACATGATATTAAATCCTGTGAAATGAAACAGTTATTTAAATGGGGACAGTGTACATACCAGATAACAAAGAAGCGTCTTCAAAATATACTAAAATGGTGGATTCCTAGAAGAGGAACTCCATTTCAAAGGAACAATATTGTGAACCAGAATCGAAGTGAAACAGCCAGCAGCAGTCGAGTGAAAGTGAAGTAAAAAAGGCCCTTCCATTCGTTGTCGTTTCGGAGGTTAGTTTTTCTTCCACAGAATCGTATTTCTTCGATGGTCACAGAAGAACAAGTTTACTTCATGGTGGATCTTCGATATGATTAAAATCTCCTATTTATAAAGATGCGAATTGCCTAAAGTATTGATTGAAGTCGTACTTATATTCATCATTCATAGAATTATAAAATAATATCAAATAAGTTCATTCAACGTAGTTCCACATTTCGACAATAGACGTTGCAAAGTTGGAAGCCATGGAGTAGTCTGGCAACGGTGCATTTTATTTTATTGTAGGGTAGGAAATTCAGATATGTTATAATACCTTCCTCATTATAATGAAATAAACATACGATCATTCATCTAAAAGAATGGCATTTTTCTTTGAATGTTAAATTAACATCTCTTATTGTAAATTACTTCGAAACATCCCCTCTAAGTATAAAACAAATTATGTGTTATGGTCAAGAACTTGGGAGACAAATTTGCTGATCTCGCTCGATTTTGACCTCGTTTCTTGGGTTATCTTCGGCGACGACGAGTGGATAATGGATCCCCTATCCATTTTCCCAGATATTTGGGATAGTTTTTCGCTGATCAGTGCGGAATATCATCGTAGAATCACGTAAATGAGATGTGTTAGGTCGAGAAGAATATTGAAAACTTGTCCATAAAAGAGCTGAATGCTTTGCTCAGGTCATACCATCTGTATCCAATGCAGTAAGATTCTGTATTCGACTCGATACGAAACTATTCCTTTTCCTATTCCTTTTCGTGGACTCATTGAACCTCCCGATTGAGGACACAATATTCGGTTATGTCATCCATATTTGCTGTTGTTCATTCAAGAAGATTTTCACTGGAGTTGAGTGAATCATTAAGTCCATGTTGAAAGATCTTCCTCCAGTCACGCTTGTATAACAGAAATACTTAATACTCATATACGCTGCATTTCTGACAGTTTTCAACCATTTTCGTCGTTGACATGAGGAAATTCTTCCGGGTGACACAGCACTCTAGACGAATTCCAGCCTCTAATGAAGTTTTCCCTGCATTTTCCGCAGCAGCAGCGAGGTGCAAAGGAGAGCAGTAATTACGAATGCAATTACATTGGATCATTTATTCCAATAGTTTGCAGTCTGAATAATTTTCATGGAAACTCCCGTCTACGATGATTCTGAATCTTCTTGCAATTAGCTGAAAATAGATTCGGATTCAAAACATCAGGAATGCTGCTTTTTGATATCTGACCGAGACAGCTTTCCGCTGAGGGAAAAATACAGTTTGATTTTTCAGTATCCTGAAAATATTTTCCAGGCGAATCGTCTGCTATGAAAACGCGAATATTCTGATCTTAAATCAAAAATTTCGTGTTATTCACTGACGCAATCGTAATTTAATTTCATCTAACCTAGCTGGATACTGCGAAATTTTGCTATTCTCGGACCAGAATCGTGGCTCGTGAGGAACGGTTATTATTTTTCCTTCTAGAATTTTTACAACTGAAGCGAAAACAAGGGCTTTCATATGATTGTAGATCGATATTACAGTCTGCTCGGAAAGAAAATTTATGGTCCTTCGTCTCAGGCAACTGGATAATGGTTATTTATTTCAGTCTCACTTTGTATTACGAGAAGTATTTTCTGCTGGTTTATTATTTATTTCGACGGGAGTTTTATGCGCTGCTTTTCACACATAATATTTCGAAGAGACTGCCGTGAATAAAACGGTCTTATGAGTTCAATGGAACGGAAAATACGCAGTCTAAACATGTCTCTGAGTAGTTTTGAAACGCTCTATAGAAATGTCTGATATTTTAAAATCTTGAGTGGTGTAGAATTCGTATGTGAAATGACAAAATCATCGACTGACGTCATGGAGATTCTCTGATAACATCAAAGATTTCGTACATGCATCAGGTCCATCAAAACCTTAACGAATGGAATATGAAAATTATATGAGAAATGAACAAGTTACATGCTCAAGATTACCATAGCATATTTGTGAGCTCTAGTCCTCTTTAAACGAGGGCTATTTTTTGTCACAATGTCTGCAAATTTTGAGATAAGGACTGAACGAGAATAAATTCGCTATCACAAAAAAAATTTTAAAAATCGAACTCATTTTCGAATCATCTCCTAATTCTTATGAAAACTGTTTTTACAATAAAAAAAACCAAAACTATTTTTTACAAAATTCATGGATTTTTCTGGAATTCTTCCCATCATGTTTCTTATAGTGTTCTCAGTCACTTTCTGGGAGGCTGTCTTCCACTTTTGCTGGAATTCCGCTAATGTTTTCGTTGATTTCTTAGTCTTCTTCAATTCTCTTTTTATCATGGCCCAATATCTTTCGATTGGCCTGAGTTCTGGGGCAATTTGGTGAATTGGCCTCTTTGGGGACAAAAACCACCTCATTAGCTTCGTACCATTCCTTGGTGGCCTTGCTGTAGTGGCATGAAGCTAAATCTGGCCAAAAGATTGTTAACACATCGTGCTCACGTAAAAATGGTAAAAGTCGCTACTTCAAGCATTCCTCGATGTATGTCTTCGAGTCAACAGAGCCTTGGCCAACGAAAAATTTGCTCCTTTTCCCACAAGTGCAAATTGCTTGCCAAACCAGGAATTTTTTAGAAAACTTTGCTTGTTTCTTCACGCGAAATTGTTCATCAACATTTCCACGAGAATCTGCAGTATAAAATTCCTGACCAGGAAGTTGCGAGAAATCAGCCAAGACATAGGTTTCGTCGTCCATCACGCAACAGGAAAAATTTTTTAAGAAATCTTTTTTAATTTCTTTGCTCTTGATTCTTCACAGCGTTCCTGTCTGGCACTTTCTGCACTTTGTATGTTCTAAGCCCACAACTCGACTTGATTTTCTGAACGGTTGACTGCGAACAACCCACTATTTGGGCCACCTTCCGTCCTGAAAGGTTAGGATTCTTCTGAAGAAGGCTGATGGCTTTCTTCACTTTTTTTGGGCTATGAAACCCCTTGTTCCTCCCGGTTCCTTCCTTGCGGTTAATTGTAAGATCTTCGTTGAAGCGCTTAACAACTCTTAATACCGTTTCCGGACGAACGCGAGCCTTTTTTGCGATTCTTTTGAAGCTTCATTTTTGATTATTTTGAGAAAGTTTCACTATAAATTCTCGTGTTTTCACAACGCTTGACATTTTGCGACAGAGAATTGGAATATCTATGAAGTAAATTTTCCACATGTTTCTGACGTTCACATCAAAGCTAATTGGTTCAAGAGAAATAGGCGTTTTTGTGATAGCGAATTTAATTCATTCTCGTTCAGCTCTTATCGAGAGAAAGAGTATTTCTAAAGAAACAAAGCCAGGCAATATTATTGACAGCTGGTGGATGAACGTTGACTCAAAAGCCCCTCAAGTATGCAAAATTTTTCAGTATTATTCGATATTTTCAAGAACTGTTATCGCTGGAAATAAGGACCACAGCAAGAAAAAAATCTTTTTTTTTGGGGTCAAATTTCAGCATCGACCATCAACTGATGGGCCATCCTGTATTCATATCTGTATGAAACACTCTTTTGCGTAATAAGGGGATGAAAGTATTTTCGAACAGCTGTGTCGTCAGAATTCAACAGAATGAACTTGCATATTGGGCAATCGAGTGAAAAACTATACCATATCCCCAAATTTATAAGGTCCTCAGTTTTTAGAAAGCACGATGGCATTTTCCTCGCTTGTAATAATCCGGGCTCATCCTCGCGACGCGTGGTACTCTAAATCACAGAAATTTCATATATACCAAAAGAGAAAATGATAATTTAATCTTGGGATTCCATTCCGCACAGCTTCGGCAGTAGCAATTAATTATTATCCTTCATGAAAATTCGCCATAAACTCAAAAGAGGTAATCTAGTATACTTAATGCGAAGTTATTTCGGAGTTATTAGTCCACTGAGCCAGAAACATAAACATATTTTACAACAGACCGTGGCATTGTGTACTCTTTTTATGACACTGCAAAATTATACTGAATAATGAAGTAGCTCCTGCACTGTGGATTCTGATTAATTAACAACACTGAAGGTATAATCAATTTTCCCCTTCCAGGCAATGGAATGGATTCGAATTATTCTATGCGAATAACAGCAAAGTGGATAATCAAGGATTGGTTGACATTCTCTGACCATCTATAGGTTTTTCTCGCTGTTATCGTTTCTTCTTCAGATAAGAGAACGTTTTTAGAACTCAGCTGATATTTGAAAACTTTTCGGTCTTTCATCATCATCAGTGCATAATTAGACCCTATGGCAAGTCCTCACTCTCACTTGTTCCAGATTCTGCATTTTATGGAACTCCGATCAATCAATACATTCGGTTCTAACAATTCCCTCGGACGTCCCATGATTCATACTTGAACCTAACAATGTAGATGACTAGGAAGACCATCAGATAATGATAAATTAACATAGTTTTTCAGTATTATTTACGAGATCGGGCGGCAGTTTTCCACAGAATGTCAAATTCGCATTCGGATTTGATAAACTGCGGTAAGCTACCTTCTGTCAGCTGAATTAATGTCCTTTGAATAGGACGTTGTGCCAGATAAATGACCCTGTAAGCAGAAATTACAGAAATTTATCGGAGAATATTCTCAATATATTTCGCGTGAAAAATGAGTGTGCCTAAAACGAGATTCCGTTCATATTTCATTACGTACTCTGTGACAAACAGCTGGTTCAACTCAGATTATGGTTCGAATAACGTATTCGGTTGGTCTCATGATGTTGGACTGCTTTACCTTTTCGTTCTGAAGATCTACACTCAACTTGAGAGAAAATGATATCATTGAAAGTTACATACAGAAAACTTACAGAACTCTGAAGATCCTGGTTTGTTTGTATCAAACTTTCACTTTTCGATTCCATTCTATTTTACTTTCATCCTAATAGGTGCTGAGCAAAGTGTGAAAAGCCTAGTTTAATTTTCTTTTCATTTACATTATGATGTGTGATTTATTGCTATACCTTTTTGTTTTTTTATTTAGAACTTTTTTTGACCAACATCTTGTAACATTCCAAGTTTGTAAATCCTAGGAACATTATGAAAAAGAGAAAAGGGGCAACCCTGCTCTGAAGAGCTGTAACATATCTGAATTTCCTACCCTGCAACGAAATAAAATGCGCCGTTGCCAGACTCCATGGCTTCCAGCTTAGCAACGTCTATTGTCGAAACGTGGAACTACGTTGAATGAACTTATTTGATATTATTTTATAATTCTATGAATGATGAATATTAGTACGACTTCAAGCAATACTTTAGGCAATTCGCATCTTTATAAATAGGAGATTTTAATCATATCTAAGATCCACCATGAAGTAAACTTGTTCTTCTGTGACCATCGAAGAAATACGATTCTGTGGGAGAAAAATTAACCTCGAAAAACGACAACGAATGGAAGCTCTCTGTTGGTTTATTCGGGCGTGGGTATATAGTGTTCCTTTGAAATAGAGTCCCTCTTTTAGGAATCCACCATTTTAGTATATTTTAAAGACGCTTCTTTGTTATCTGGTATGTACACGATCTCCATTTAAATAACCATGTTTCATTTCACAGGATTTAATCTCATGTAAGCTTGTTCTATTTTATTATTGCATTTCTATTGAATATTGTGGAACTCGGCTCTGCTACCAACCCATTTGGAATATTCTTATACTGTTCGTAAGGCCTACTGCACATTTAACTATTCACTCGACACTATGGTATAGGCATTTGGAGTTGTTGCTTTAGTATAATATTTTACGTACAAATATCACTGGTTTGGAGGCCTAGAGTAAACTGTTTATATCGCTTGTGCCAAGGAGAATATCCCCCACGACAGTGGCTAGTGACAACTTCCTCTGAGAGTTCTACTGACGAACGTCCTCAGAAACCAAGCCTCGCCTTCGGGCCTTTGGCGTACCCAATAAGCAAGGAAAGCTTTGAAGGTGCCATCGTTCATCAGTTAACAGGAAATATAAAGAGTTTATCGTCACTTCCAAACCAACGCGACTGCTATGATCTCACACATAACACTTGGAAGGAAGGATTTTCACACTAGAAACTACAAGGATACTGCTTATGAATTTCATTAATAATCAGGTGACACACTCTATATGCCTATAACCTTTGGATGTATTGGATTCTGCTTTTTATCACAATTGTGCCAGTAATAACCTTACCGGAGTATAGGAAGCTCCATATCGTACATATCACCAGTGCTCGTCTTGTTAATAATTGTTCTATGGATTGTAAACATATCATCTGTAATGCTAGAAGGTTTTTTGCTTTGAGTTTCAATTGATTCTCGTTCGTTTTTCCTTCATAGGCTATGGTTCCCCGAACTATGGCGCTGGACGAATAAAGGGCTCTTGTTCCACCTCTATGTCCAATCTAGTGTTTTATTTATCAATTTTACCTCATTATTTCCCATCCTATAT
Organism: Adalia decempunctata; assembly: GCA_951802165.1. Classification (NCBI taxonomy): domain Eukaryota; kingdom Metazoa; phylum Arthropoda; class Insecta; order Coleoptera; family Coccinellidae; genus Adalia; species Adalia decempunctata. The sequence continues at coordinate 229,390 of OX637695.1, read as the reverse complement.
TTCACTAATCTGAGTTATTACGAATCTGAATTACTACGACATAACATAGAGTTCTAACAATCTAGACGATCACATCACAAGCCAAAAATAAGAGTATAAAACCCCCTTTAACGTAATTCTACCCTCAGCTCTTCAGAGCAGGGTTGCCCCTCTTCTCTTTTTCATAATGTTCCTAGGATTTACAAACTTGGAATGTTACAGAGCTGAGGGTAGATTTACGTTAAAGTTATACTCATATTTTTGGCTTGTGATGTGATCGTCTAGATTGGTAGAACTCTATGTTATGTCGTAGTAATTCAGATTCGTAATAACTCAGATAAGTGAAATAAAGGATGGAAAATAATGAGGTAAAATTGATAAATAAAACACTAGATTGGACATAAAGGTGGAACAAGAGCCCTTTATTCGTCCAGTGCCATAGTTCGGGGAACCATAGCCTATGAAGGAAAAACGAACGAGAATCAATTGAAACTCAAAGCAAAAAACCTTCTAGCATTACAGATGATATGTTTACAATCCATAGAACAATTATTAACAAGACGAGCACTGGTGATATGTACAATATGGAGCTTCCTATACTCCGGTAAGGTTATTACTGGCACAATTGTGATAAAAAGCAGAATCCAATACATCCAAAGGTTATAGGCATATACAGGGTCTTTCACGAGGAACCTCACCCATATTTATACGGGAAACTACTGAACGTATTTTCATGAAATTCAGCACTTATATGTATTTCACGATGCTGATGAAATCTAAAATATTTTCAAGGCATGAGCACCTCCGGTTTTTCCGGAAATGACGTCAACTTCCGTTTTTCAAATTAGAACACCATTTTTTTATTGCAGAAATAGATTCCTTAGAAAATTTCAAGTTATTTTGATGTAACATTTTTCACTTTTGGTTGGAAAATTCTCTCTGAGCGGGAAAATTCGAAAAAAAAATCGAAAATAGAGCTCCGCTGAAACAAGAATAACTTCGAGGTTTTTGGATGGAATATTTTCATTTTTGGGATTTTTCAAGATGTAAGATATATGTATCCACTTTAAAAATCGAAATCGCGATTCATGATACAGGGGGTAAAAAAATCGCTTTCAAAGTTAGGGATGACAAAATCGTGAAAAATCAATTTTTTCAAATTAGAACCCAATTTTTTTATGGCAGATATTGAATCTACGTTAAAAAATAATGTGAGTGTATGCATCACTCCCTTGCCCTAAAGTGGATATTTTCTGAGTTATTCACAAAAAACTGTTTTTCGTCTTGAATTTTCAGCTATTTCTTTTCCCTTCACGCCAAAAAGATGAAATTTTCAGGAACTGTTACTTAAACCATGTTTTAGATTTTACTACCCTAATATGCAAGAGAAAAAAGTTACAGGTTGTTCCTAAATAGATGGCGAATTTGGATTCGAATTTGTATCGGAAACCTCTTTATTTCAACTAATCGGCCATCGGTTTTCTCTCCAGTGATAAATAAATAATTCCTTATGAACCATATGCAAAAACTTACCATGTTTTACATTCTTTTTTTTAATGATAGATATCATTAATTACATCTACTGAATAAAGAGGAATTTGGCAGATGTAATTGATGATATCTATCAATAAAAAAAAAGAATGTAAAACATGGTAAGTTTTTGCATATGGTTCATAAGGAATTATTTATTATCACTGGAGAGAAAACCGATGGCCGATTAGTTGAAATAAAGAGGTTTCCGATACAAATTCGAATCCAAATTCGCCATCTATTTAGGAACAACCTGTAACTTTTTTCTCTTGCATATTAGGGTAGTAAAATCTAAAACATGGTTTAAGTAACAGTTCCTGAAAATTTCATCTTTTTGGCGTGAAGGGAAAAGAAATAGCTGAAAATTCAAGACGAAAAACAGTTTTTTGTGAATAACTCAGAAAATATCCACTTTAGGGCAAGGGAGTGATGCATACACTCACATTATTTTTTAACGTAGATTCAATATCTGCCATAAAAAAATTGGGTTCTAATTTGAAAAAATTGATTTTTCACGATTTTGTCATCCCTAACTTTGAAAGCGATTTTTTTACCCCCTGTATCATGAATCGCGATTTCGATTTTTAAAGTGGATACATCAATCTTACATCTTGAAAAATCCCAAAAATGAAAATATTCCATCCAAAAACCTCGAAGTTATTCTTGTTTCAGCGGAGCTCTATTTTCGATTTTTTTTTCGAATTTTCCCGCTCAGAGAGAATTTTCCAACCAAAAGTGAAAAATGTTACATCAAAATAACTTGAAATTTTCTAAGGAATCTATTTCTGCAATAAAAAAATGGTGTTCTAATTTGAAAAACGGAAGTTGACGTCATTTCCGGAAAAACCGGAGGTGCTCATGCCTTGAAAATATTTTAGATTTCATCAGCATCGTGAAATACTTATAAGTGCTGAATTTCATGAAAATACGTTCAGTAGTTTCCCGTATGAATATGGGTGAGGTTCCTCGTGAAAGACCCTGTAGAGTGTGTCACTTTATTGTTGCGCAGAGCTTTTAAAGTTCCATGTGTAAGAATCCTTCCTTCCGAGTGTGTGTGTGTGTGATTTTATTCGCGTTGGTTTGGAAGTGTACAATAAACTTTTTAGATTTCCTGTTAACTGATGAACGGTGGACCCGGGACGAAGCAATCCGGCCTAGGATACTTGCCCGGCTCACCAAGGCCAATGACCAAGGCTTGTTTTACTGGGGACGTTCGTTTACAGAACTCCCAGAGGGAAGTGTCCTCCACGATGCTAGGGAGGATGTTTTCCTTAGGCACAGGCGATATAAACAGTTTACCTTAGACCTCCAAACCATGTTTCCCCTGTACGTGAAATATTATACTAAAAGCAACAACTCCAATGCGGTATACGCATTGGAGTGAATAGTTAAATGTGCAGTAGGCCTTACGAACAGTATAAGAATATTCCAAATGTGGTAGCAGAACAGAGTTCCACAATATTCAATAGAAATGCAATAATCAGATAGAATAAGCTTACATGAGATTAAATCCTGTGAAATGAAACAAAGTTATTTAAAATGGGGACAGTACATACCAGATAACAAACAAGCGTCTTTAAAATATACTAAAATGGCGGATTCCTAGAAGAGGAACCCCATTTCAAAGGAACACTATTATGAAACAGGATATGAAAGTGAAAACAGCTCGACGCCCAGTGAACAAAAGAGACCCTTCCATTCGTTGTCGTTTCCGAGGTTAGTTTTTACTTCCACAGAATCGTATTTCTTCAATGGTCACAGAAGAACAAGTTTACTTCATGGTGGATCTTCGATATGAGTAAAATCTCCTATTTATAAAGATGCGAATTGCCTAAAGTATTGATTGAAGTCGTACTAATATTCATCCTTCATAGAATTATAAAATAATATCAAATAAGTTCATTCAACGTAGTTCCACGTTTCGACAATAGACGTTGCAAAGTTGGAAGCCATGGAGTCTGGCAACGGTGCATTTTATTTGCAGGGTAGGAAATTCAGATATGTTACAATCTTAAGCTAATTTTCATTAATTTTCAGCATTTTCTATCATAACTTTATCAGAAATATCTTAAAATGGCAAAAAATAATTTTTTAGTAAATATCTAGTTCTTTGATATTTTCCACCTCGATGACTTTGAAGGCTAATTCTAGCAAAAGTAGAGTGTTAAGTACCATTTTTTATCCATGATTCTGAAAGCTGACTGTTGAGAGCAGTTTTTATGCATACTAAGAAACCTTGAATTAGCCTTTTTACTTTTTTAATTTTGACTCGAACATTCAAATCATAATCCAATTTACGTAACTTTTTCACTTGAGACCAACATTTCCATAATTTTTATCAAAGTTACGAATCTGGTTATTTTATGTATAGAAGTAAATTTCATGGAGATCGAGTCACAAAAAGAATTTCACAGAGAAGTCTTGTACTTTTTTTTAATATCTTTTTTAAGATGGTCAAGTCGAACATTCTCAAAGTTCATAAAAAAATTCATAACTCGAAAACCGTGAAAAATATCATAACATATATGGGGGTGATTCGAATAGCCCATGACACGAGGGACCTGTTTTTTCCTTTTTGACGTCAATCTCTTGGCCACCCTGTATAAGTAAAAGTACCTTTCAACGTAATTATATATTAAGGTACCAGGGTAGGTTTCATTCTTTTCATGATATTTCCAGAAGGAACATTTTCTGAAATGTTACAAGTTTGGAAAGGTTCTTTCACTGGTCAAAGTACGGGAAATCCCACAGGAATGTCGTCTACGACTAAATTAGACATTATCTCAGTTTGCCACCTGATGAATGATTACGCCAAATTGTAATTATAGTAATAATTTCATCCGGCAGTGAGAGCCTTCATCAAACTAAATATCAATAATATTCTAAGCTTACCAAGCCCAAGTATTGGTATCATTGTAGAATAACTCCTAATGGATCTTCCGTCGGCAGTCTCCAATCGTGTCGAAACAACCCGATATTCCTCGATCCCCTTGTACTCGAGAGCCTACAGGGACATTTCCCGAATTTCGCCACTAAAACCGGATGTTATGATATCCAATATGTTCGGAGGGATATTCATGGCAGCTACTCCGATTTCCGGGACCATTTACGAAAACAGTTTTCGAAAAATGATCCGGAAGATATCCTCGACGAAAAGCCTCGTCCTAGCTAAGCGACAACGTAATAGGGTCGGGAAACGAGGAGAACAGCTATACCGAGTGTGTGTAAAAGCCTCGGGATATTAATAACGCATAACCGCAAATTTGTTGTAGATACTCATGCAACTCCCGGTTGCCGATGTTTATGGACGCGAAAACTGTCGTTGGTTGGTTACACTCTATCAATAGTTTTGGTATGGGGTTAACCAAGAGGGATGGTATGTTTTCGAAACGATTTGGCAGCCATATTCGAAACAGTGAAGAAATATAATACAACCTAAAATCTCCTCGAGAAAGAAATGCAAAATTCAACTTTGAATCCCAAATACTCAACTTTTCACGATGGGAAATTCATACTTGAGTTGAGGGTTGTTGAGTTGGTCCTTGTAAGGGCTTGGCTATTCATGAGATCTGATACCTTCTTCGCGGTGAAGATGTCGATCTTTGATCTTTGGAACTTTCATTGCATGAAAAGTTCTTGGTGAATCGGATAAAACCAAAATTGTTGTTCCTTAAGCAAGGCCAGTGTAGAGTTCGACGTCAAAAAAGTACACCAGAATTACGCAATATATTATGAAAAAAAAGATGTCCACCGAAATTGTAAAATCGAAAAATTGGAGCATCGAGCCATCATCAAGTACCTGTATTTAAAAGGGTTAAGAGGTGAGCAGATTAACGAAGATATGCTTAATATCCTTGGGGATCAATGTCCTTCGTATGCGACCGTAAAAAATTGGACTGCAACCTTCAAACGAGGTAAATTTTCCATTGAAGATGATGACCGATCGGGAAGGCCTGTTTCTGTGTCAGTCACCGAAAATATCGATGCAGTTCATGACATGATTTTATCATCATATAGTTCGCGTCAATTTGGACATGAGAAAAATTTCTGCAAAATGGATCCCCAAATGTTTGAATGTTGACCAAAAGCGTGCAAGGGGAGAAGCATCGCGTTCGATCTGTGCTTGATTTGAAAACGATGTAGACTTCTCAAACCGAATTGTTACTATGGATGAGACTTGGGGACATTTCTACGATCCAGAAATAAAGCAACAATCGATGGAATGGCGACACTCTGATTCTCCAAGACCTAATAAGAAGTTTCGTGTCCAAAAATCTGCTGGAGAAGTTCTTGCTTCAGTTTTTTTGGATTGCCATGGAGTAGTCATGATTGATTTTTTGGATAAGGGAAGAACAATAACTGGAGATTACTATTCGACATTACTGACCACTCTACGGGAAAAAAATAAAGAGAAAAGACGCGGAAAGCTATACAAAGGTAATTTGTTTTTACAGGACAACTTCCCAGTACACAAATCTCATGTTGCCATGCAAAAAAGTCGTGATTTAGGGTAAGAATTACTAGAACACCCCCCTTATTCACCAGATTTGGCTCCGTCCGACTATCATCTCTTTCCTCAACTGAGAAAAAGTTCAAAAAGTCGTAAATTTTCTTCCAACGAGAAGGTTATAAAAGCTGTGGAGGACTGGTTTGCAGAGCAAGAAGAAACATTTTTTTTAAAAGGTCTAGATACGTTGCAGGTTCGCTGTAATAAATGTATTCAATTAAGAGGAGAATATGTTGAGTAATAAAATATTTTGACATTTAAATTTTGGATGGTTCTATAGTAGGCTAAGAATTTTCCAATATATCGTCGTATCTCAATAATGCGTGACCTCGAGTTGATGGTTCTGTGTACTTACTGATTGTCGATGGTCATGTGCACCCAAAAAGGATCCAGAGAAAATGTACTCGTGGAAATTCATGAACGATCAATCGATTCAGATTTCCTGGAGTTCACAAGTGGTGCTTTACTAAGCATGCACATTGTTCGGTGCGTGTCTGGGGAATATCGGAAGGAAAAATTAATAGACCTCCTCGGAACTGCATTCGAAAATGAAAATACTAAATCCTCATGTGACGCGTGCAAATCAGGTCGGGGCGAAATTGAATGATTTATGATAACGCTGAAATATTGTCGCTGTGGAGCTGAACACATTATGGAGGTTGCGACTTTATCGAACTCGCTAACCCAATTTTCCCAATCTAGATGGTTACGAAATTGCCGCTCGGAAGCCAAGGCGACCGTTAGTTTCCACCTGGGGATTTACTGTAGAAATATTTCGATATTATCTGTCATCGCCAGCTACTTATGTTACTCGTAAACTATTTGATCTATTGCGGACATGCCTTTTTCGAATTTCGAATTATCTTGATATATGGAAAGTGTTATTAAATTACTACCAACTAGGTCGATATTTTTAGAGGTGGTGTTTTCTAACGCCCTCCTTGTTACCAGTGTATTTTCAAGCGTACGAAACTAGAGTTCGTCGAACAAAAACAAGAAGAAAAGATAAAGGCAATGATAGGTATGCTTCTATTGTTTCTGGTTTCAGGACTGATCTATACTAATATTATAAAGAGGAAAGATTTGTATTTTTGTTTGTTTGATACGAATAGGCTCAAAAACTACTGGACCGATATCAGGAATTCTTTCACCCTTAGAAAGCTACATTATCCCTGAGTGACATAGGCTATACTTTTCACCCGAAAAAAATAGGGATACCTACTATAACTTCAATAATTACAAAAAATCAGCCATAATCAGCTATTTTCACGTGCGCTGCAGAAACCGTAAGACTTACGTGCAGGATACAATGTATGACGGAAATGTACCTCTTAAATAGTTCTAAAAAAAAGTCCGCGATAGCATATATCTATCTGTCAAGATTGACTTGCTATAACCTGTTTATGGTAATCAGATGTTTTCCAAAATTATGCACTATTTGGGTGTGTGGTTTTATGAATTGGGTATTGATCCTCATCCAACCTAATACGTTATTTATCGCCAGTATTTAATTTAGAACGAAATTGCCCTTCACATCAAACAATTACAACGAGTACATCAAAAGATTTGGCAGGTTGAAGTGTTGAAGATGAAACCGCGGCGTGAAACAAATTTCTACCCGGGCGAAGCTGGCACGACCTGCTTCGCTATCACAAAAACGCTCACATCTTTTTAACCACTGGACCGATTTCAAAACTCAAACTCATTTTCGAATCATCTTCTAATTCTAATGAAAACTGTTTTTACAATAAAAAACCAAAACATTTTTACAAAATTCATGGATTTTTTCTGGAATTCTTCCCATCATGCTTCCTATAGTGTTCTCAGTCACTTTCTGGGATGGATTCAAGCACTTTTGCTTGAATTCCGCTGTTGTTTTCGTTGATTTCTTAGTCTTCTTCAATTCTCTTTTTTACCAGGGCCCAATATCTTTCGATTGGCCTGAGTTCTGGGCAATTTGGTGGATTGGCCTCTTTGGGGACAAAAACCACCTCATTAGCTTCGTACCATTCCTTGGTGGCCTTGCTGTAGTGGCATGAAGCTAAATCTGGCCAAAAGATTGTTGACACATCGTGCTCACGTAAAAATGGTAAAAGTCGCTTCTTCAAGCATTTCTCGATGTATATCTTCGAGTCAACAGAGCCTTGGCCAACGAAAAATTTGCTCGTTTTCCCACAAGTGCAAATTGCTTGCCAAACCAGGAATTTTTTAGGAAACTTTGCTTGTTTCTTCTCGCGAAATTGTTCGTCAATATTTCCACGAGAATCTGCAGTATAAAATTCCTGACCAGGAAGTTGCGAGAAATCAGCCAAGATATAGGTTTCGTCGTCCATCACACAACAGGAAAAATTTTTCAAGAAATCTTTTTTAATTTCTTTGCTCTTGATTTCGCTTCTTGATTCTTCACAGAATCATGTCTGGCACTTTCTGCACTTTGTATATTCTAAGCCCACAACTTGACTTGATTTTCTGAACGGTTGACTGCGAACAATCCACTATTTGAGCCACTTTCCGTCCTGAAAGGTTAGGATTCTTCTGAAGAAGGCTGATGGCTTTCTTCACTTTTTTTGGGCTATGAGACCTCTTTTTCCCCCCGGTTCCTTCCTTGCGGTTAATTGTAAGATCTTCTTTGAAGCGCTTAACAACTCTTGATACCGTTTCCGGACGAACGCGAGCCTATTTTGCGATTCTTTTGAAGCTCCATTTTTGATTATTTTGAAAAAGTTTCACTATAAATTCTCGTGTTTTCACTTCGCTTGACATTTTGCGACAGAGAATTGGAATATCTATGAAGTAAATGTTCCACATGTTTATGACATTCATAACAAAGCTAACTATGATCAAATTTTGATTTTTTTTCTCAATTGGTTCAAGAGATATAGGCGTTTTTGTGAATGCGAATTTATCCAATTAATTGGACCATTTCTCGAAATAATTTACTTGCCAAATAGTTGTAAACCATAAATTTCACGAAGTGCTCTAAAGTTTGGCGAATTGAACACTCATTTCGAAAATAAATTTCAACATTTTGTAAACGTTGTTGCGGCGTCAGTATTTCCATGATAATTTGTCAATGCTTACTGAACAGAAATGTCAAAACGACATGGCTTGTAGCTTCTGTCAAATCAAAGTTATCCCCATCGAACATTCTATCACTCTAAAAAAACACCCGATACTTATTTTGAAAATTTTTATTGCGCGCAATATTTTTCATTTATATTGGCAGTCCTATACTCCTATGTCCTTTATTTCGTAACATTGCTAGTCAAGACAGCCTAACTGAAAAGGTAGACAATAATGCGGATCTACATTTATCATACTCCCTTTGAAATATTGATCTGGAAAATAACGAACGACTAAAGTTTACAAGGGGAATAATTCACCTGGGTTAAGAACTAGACAACACGTTTTGAAGGCGTACTTTGTAAATCATTAGGTTGTTCTGCACGATATCCAGAAATGATTTACTTCACGAATCACCATTGTAGAGTTGCATTCAAACCACCGTATTTCAAGAAGCAGCTGATATATTTTGACTAGGTTATTATTTAATTGTTCTATACCTAGCGATGATGATCTACATGCAATCAACATAAATCGAAATATGTGTGTTGAGTGAGAACAAAACGAAAATGAAGCATCTGAAATAACGAAGCAGATTTCGCTACAAATGATAAAAGTTTGAGCGCCATTTTCGTGATGGCTTGGATTGGTCCTCTCCGAACTTATTTCCGCCGTGGAATGACACTGGGTCTGCTTCGACGTTGCAGAAGTGGAATTTGATTTACATTTTTAATAACAGAACTGCCACTTTTCACAACGTATATACGAGAAAACTACTCTTGCTTCGGTGGAAGATGGAAATACCGCCCATTTTTATTCATTACGACCTGTCAACTCGGGCGATGGATTGTTGTCTAGCACGAACAGTCACCCACGATCCAGGGGATGATTCAGTGAAATATAAGGTACAATTAGCGGGTTCATGCTTCTGCTTGGTGGTCGCTTTTTATTAAATTGCATCGCGATCTGCAGTGCGGCGAAAGCTTTCAAATTATTTTGAAAATTCTCATAGGAGCCCGTACGATCCTTGATTGAAGTCCTCGGCAAACATGGCCTTATGTAAATTTGAACTGGTAGGTACGAATCGTATAGTTGTTCCGACTGGGTTGATTGACCTGTCGTCACAAGCAATTCCACTAACTTCCGGGCCAGAACATCCTGTAGGAAGATTCCCCTTCAAGAATAAACGGTAATTTCATTGTTGAACGTTTCAATCATAATGCTAATTATACAATAGCTCTCTTGGGGAGGAGAATGGACTGCTGTACCAATTCTTATCACCGCGAGAAATTAGAAAAAAGTACCTATGTACGAGTATGTATTGATATCTCGTTAGCCTAGACCAGTTCCATGCATAAACAAAATATTGCGATACCATATGAACGAACAATAACTTATTAGAAGCGTCAGTGTAGAGTTCGACGTCAAAAAAGGAAACCAGAGTTTCACAATAAATTTTAAAAAAAATGTCCACCGAAATTGTGAAAATCGAAAAATTGGAGTAGCGAGCCATCATCAAGTATTCAAAAGGGTTAAGTGGTAAGGTGATTTACGAAGATATGCTTAATACCCTTGGTGATCAATGTCCTTCGTATGCGACCGTGAAAAATTGGACTGCAAGCTTCAAAAGAGGTGAATTTTCCATTGAAGATGATGACCGATCGCGAAGGCCAGTTTCTGTGTCAGTCCCCGAAAATATCGATGCAGTTCATGACATGATTTTATCAGACGATTTGAGCTAAAACGTATATCTGAAGCACTGAAGATTTCATACGAACGCGTTCATCATATAGTCAATTTGGACATGAGAAAAATTTCTGCAAAATGGATCCCAAAATGTTCAAATGTTGATCAAAAGCGTGCAAGGGTAGAAGCATCGCGTTCGATCTGTGCTCGATTTGAAAACGATGTAGACTTCTTAAACCGAAATGTTACTAAGGATGAGACTTGGGCACATTTCTACGATTCAGAAACAAAGCAACAATCGATGGAATGGCGACACTCTGGTTCTCCAAGGCCTAAGAAGTTTCGTGTCCAAAAATCTGCTGGAAAAGTTCTTGCTTCAGTGTTTTGGGATTGCCATGGAGTAATAATGATTGATTTTTTGGATAAGAGTAGAACAATGAGTGGAGATTACTATTCGACATTACTGACCACTCTACGGGAAAAAATTAAAGAGAAAAGACGCGGAAAGCTATACAAAGGTATTTTAAAACGAAAAGATTTTTTATTACTATGTTTTACTACCAATAATTTTAAGATACAATATGTAAGGGTTACATTTTTGCGACTATAGTTTCGAACTCTCGTTCATCTTCAGACAACTGACCTCTGGGTACCTGGTACAGGCTATTTATGCAGATTCAGGTAGTAATAATAAAAAAGAAAAGTGAGAGCTGAAGGAATTTTGTTCTTACATATTGTATCTTAAAATTATTGGTAGTAAAACATAGTAATAAAAAATCTTTTCGTTTTAATTATGATCAACTACCAAATAGTAACGGCTGAAACTGTTCAATTTTTTCAAAGGTATTTTGTTTTTACAGGACAACACCCCAGTACACAGATCTCTTGTTGCCATGAAAAAAAATTGTGATTAAGGGTAAGAATAACAGATTTGGCTCCGTCCGACTATCAGCCCTTTCCTCAACTGAAAAAAAGTTCAAAAGGTCGTAAATTTTCTTTCAACGAGGAGGTAATAAAAGCTGTGGAGGACTGGTGTGCAGAGCAAAAAGAAACATTTTTTTTGAAAAGTCTAGAAACGTTGCAGCTTCGCTGTAATAAATGTATTCAATTGAGAGGATAATAAGTTGAGTAATAAAATATTTTGACATTGAAATTTTGTTTGGTTCTATATGCAGGCTGGGAATTTCTCAATATATCCTCGTATGTATGTTTGTATGAGAAAAACAATACCACAAAGTAAACACTGAAGGAATTGGTACTTACGGTTGGTCTGACTTGAAAAAATGTATCTATTGTTTTTCTGCCTCGTCTATTGAAAAGTCTTTCTTATCATGGAACGAATTCATTTTTTTAGATACGATGTGGAAGAATGTGGGGTGAACTCTGATAAGGTGACGATCTGAAGGCCGTGTTAAACAAAGAGAGATAGCGAACTGATGGCGCTGTATACATTGACTACTAGAAACATAGCAGAAGAACCATGAAACAGGTAGAATCCTTGTTGGATTCTGGAGGATTCACGACCATAGAATCGAGGAGAGTGGGTTAACCCCTGAGTTCTCTATCTTCTTCGATAACCCTCGTTAGTATAATAAGAAAAAATGTCTTGCAGGAAACTACTTTCAGGAGTGGTGTCTTTTACACATTTCTCCCAACCAAAATTCACAGAAAATTGTCCCAGTCTCAGGATTGGTCTCCAGGATCATTTCCCTAGTAACGACACGAGTTTCGAGGCGATCTGTTTGGCGTTACCTAAATGCTTCCAGAGTCGTCGGAGAAGACGACAATAGAGCCATAATTGCAGTACAATTCGCTCCCGTAGGCTCCCGCGAAAATCGAACGATAACATGTTGCCACGTATTCAGAGAACTTTCGAGCGGAAAATGTCCAACGCAAACTCCCGCAACTTCCGAAAGATAACACAAGAAGATAGCGAAAATATCAGATCCGCAGGGCGGGGAGTTTACTCGCAGTTTAGGCTATACGGAAAGTTTCCAGTTTATGTAACCGCAAAACAGGTTCCATTATTTTCCGAACCGGTCCCCGGGGAGGGCGACGAGCTGACGAAACTAAAAACTAAAACAGAATATGCAAATAAATCCCAACAAATATCCTCCGATGATATTAAATCCCGGGAAGAGAGTCCCGAGGAGTCCTGCATTGCGCCTATTTTGCGGCAGGATCGGAGGTTCGCCCCAATTTATCGCGGATCGATTGACTTAGATTTTCGAATCGTCCGCAATTTCCACCGGCCACCGATAAAAGAGGTTAATATTTTTACCGTATCGCTCGATTTGAATAAATCGGGTTTGCCGGGAACAATACGAAATCGAATATATTTCGGAGCTGGACTCCCGCCAAGGCTTCCTCCGCTCCTGCTGATCGGATCGGGACCACACTTATCTGGTTATCATTTCGGGAAGAATTTTGCGACCCTTCTTGGAAAGACGAGGATCGATCCATTTTCAAACAAAATACGTACAGTTATAAATGCTTATTAGGAAAAACTTGGGGCTGCTACCCTGAAATACTGCGATAGATGTACTTCTTGATGTGGACTGTAACATATCTGTATTTCCTACCCTGCAATAAAATAAAATGCACTGTTGCCAGACTCCATGGCTTCCAACTTTGCAACGTCTATTGTCGAAACGTGGAACTACGTTGAATGAACTTATTTGATATTATTTTATAATTCTATGAATGATGAATATAAGTACGACTTCAATCAATACTTTAGGCAATTCGCATCTTTATAAATAGGAGATTTTAATCATATCGAAGATCCACCATGAAGTAAACTTGTTCTTCTGTGACCTTCGAAGAAATACGATTCTGTGGAAGAAAAACTAGCCTCCGAAACGACAACGGATGGAAGGGCCTCTTTTACTTCACTTTCACTCGGCTGCGGTCTGTTTTCACTTTCATATTCTGGTTCACAATAGTGTTCCTTTGAAATGGAGTTACTCTTCTAGGAATCCGTCATTTTAGTATATTTTGAAGACGCTTCTTTGTTATCTGGTATGTACATTTAAATAACTTTGTTTCATTTCACAGGATTTAATCTCATGTGAGCTTATTCTATCTTATTATTGCATTTCTATTGAATATTGTGGAACTCTGTTCTGCTACCAACCCATTTGGAATATTCTTATACTGTTCGTAAGGCCTACTGCACATTTAACTATTCACTCGACATTATGGTATACGCATTGGAGTTGTTGCTTTCAGTATAATATTTCACGTACAGGGGAAACATGGTTTGGAGGTCTAAGGTAAACTATTTACATCGCCTGTGCCTAAGGAAAACATCCTCCCTAGCATCGTGGAGGAAACTTCCCTCTGAGAGTTCTGTAGACGAACGTCCTCAGTAAAACAAGCCTAGGTCATTGGCCTTGGTGAGCCGGGCAAGTATCCTAGGCCGGATTGCTTCGTCCCGGGTCCACCATTCATCAGTCAACAGAAAATCTAAAGAGTTTATTGTCCACTTCCAAACCAACGCGAATAAAATCACACACACACACACACTTGGAAGGAAGGATTCTTACACATGGAACTGTAAAAGCTCTGCGCAACAATAAAGTGACACACTCTATATGCCTATAACCTTTGGATGTATTGGATTCTGCTTTTTATCACAATTGTGCCAGTAATAACCTTACCGGAGTATAGGAAGCTCCATATTGTACATATCACCAGTGCTCGTCTTGTTAATAATTGTTCTATGGATTGTAAATATATCATCTGTAATGCTAGAAGGTTTTTTGCTTTGAGTTTCAATTGATTCTCGTTCGTTTTTCCTTCATAGGCTATGGTTCCCCGAACTATGGCGCTGGACGAATAAAGGGCTCTTGTTCCACCTTTATGTCCAATCTAGTGTTTTATTTATCAATTTCACCTCATCATTTCCCATCCTATATTTCACTAATCTGAGTTATTACGAATCTGAATTACTACGACATAACATAGAGTTCTACCAATCTAGACGATCACATCACAATCCAAAAATATGAGTATAAAACCCCCTTTAACGTAATTCTACCCTCAGCTCTTCAGAGCAGGGTTGCCCCTTTTCTCTTTTTCATAATATTTCCTAGGGTTTACAAACTTGGAATGTTACAAACTTCTTAGTTCTTGGACTTGGCGAAGCAGAGTATCGCCATTCCATCGATTGTTGCTTCGTTTCTGGATCGTAGAAATGTACCCAAGTCTCATCCATAGTAACAATTCGGTTTTAGAAGTCAACATCGTTTTTAAATCGAGCACAGATCGAACGCGATGCTCCTACCCTTGCACGCTTTTGGTCAACATTCAAACATTTGGGGATCCATTTCGCAGAAATTTTTCTGATGTCCAAATTGACGTGAACTATATAATGAACGCGTTCGTATAAAATCTTCAATGCTTCAGATATCCGTTTTAACCCAATTCGACGGTCTGACAAAATCATGTCATGAACTGCATCGCTATTTTCGGGGACTGACACAGAAACTGGCCTTCCCGATCGGTCATCATCTTCAATGGAAAATTGACCTCTTTTGAAGCTTGCAGTCCAATTTTTCACGGTCTTATACGAAGGACATTGATCACCAAGGGTATAAAGCATATTTTCGTTATTCTGCTTACCACTTAACCCGTACTTGATGGCTCGATACTCACATTTTTCGTTTTTACAATTTCGGTGGACATCTTTTTTTTTTCAAATTCATTGCGTAACTTTTTTGACACTTCTAATAAGTTATTGTTCGTTGATATGGTATCGGAATATTTTGTTTATGCATGGAACTGGTCTAGACTAACTAGATATCAATACATCCTCGTATAACATCGGTAGAACGAGAGCTTTTAACAAAATTCGATTGACCCTGTATAAATAAACTAGAAACAGCTATTTCATTCCGACCTTATTCGGCGATTAAAGAAACAAATGAGGTAGCCGTCAAGTGGATATCAACCCTTGCTCTTACGTACGGTTTATAATCGTCCATTGAATTCGCTTCACAAAAGTTTCAAGAAAAACGGTCGAGTCATTCATTTTCACCCGTACCGGGTAAGCATGGCCAATAATGCTGTGAGGTGTTTCTGAAATGATTGATAATGTCTCACTTACTCCGGCCGAATCAGAAAACAACAAAAATATCAACATCGTTATTCTTGCCGTCGCTATTTGTTCCCGATGTAATAATGAAAATGATTGATACTGACCGGGTGGAACTTCATTACATTTTCCTTGATTTATCGTCGGACCCACATAATCAACATTATGTTCTGACTGATGGTTTACGCGAACAATACTCCTGCGGATCATGTATTTTCAATGGAGTATTGTGTCCTTCCTTAAACGCATCCTTGAATATTCTTGGAATTATACTTTTTTAACAACACCACTAAAGTTACTGTATTCACCAATTCGACGGCCTAGAGTGAGAATACGCAATCATATATTTTTTTTTAAATTTATTCTTCGAGTAATGACTATCGAAAAATTGAATATTTTGGAGTCTCGTTGAAAATATCATGAAATCTAAACTGACCGATGAAGTTAAATGAAAGTGATATATCATGTAATTCTATTCACAAAGGAACACTTCATAATACAGGGTGACAAGAAAAACTTCGGACAAATTTTGCTGTGGTCTGGAGCAAAAGTATCTCAGCGCAGCCAAATAATTTTTATTTTCTTGGTTTCTCTACACTTTCCTGTACTAATATGTGAATTTTCAGTTTGATCATTGAGTTTAAATATACATAGAGACGCACCCCAGTTCAACGATTTGAAGCTAAATTTTGTGTAGATCCTTCACCGGTTCATAGATGGATAAGTGTGTTTCAGAGAAGCAGCAACAGCAACTTACCGCATCTGGCGGTAAGTAGCTGAACTATAAGGCACTACTTCCGAAGCCGAATGCGATGACGATCAGGACCGGCATATGAAAATGTGGGATGTTCAGTATTTCATCACCTGATTTTTTTGATGCAATAAAACGGCAATTATTTTTGATCTTTCATGAATATAAAATACTGATGTATGAAAAAATAAATGCATGCAATTTTTTTCTTCATTCACAAGTATTTATAAATAGATTTCCTATGAATTTTTAAAAATATCTATTTTTTTATAAACAGCGGGATGCTTCACTCTAATCAGTTGTCTCAACAAATGAATCCTGCGCTTTTCAAATTCTGAATTAATTTTTTTTTAATTTTCCTAAAATATACCTGATTTTGTGACCATAATTTTCTTTCTCTTTTTCAGTATCGTAATGAGTTCATTACAGTACTAATTACAGTGCTGTAATGAATTCATTACAGCATCGTTTTCAGTAACATTTTTCGTTTTGTGGTTGTCAGCAATGACTTCCGATCCTTTTAAATTTCAGCAGACGTCAATTTAGAAACGTCAATTTTCGTATTTCCTAACATTCACACCAACTGCCAAGATACAATATGAATGTCACTAGGACCTATAATTTGAATTTTTTCGTTGAATTTCACAAAATTTGAGTGAAATAGAGAAAATATCGTCTAATACTCGTTGCAGAATGCAATTCCAATACTCATGCTTTCAAAAACTCGCTCGTTTTCGAATTACGCATTCGTATTGGAATAGGAGCCCATTCTGCAACTAGTTTTAGAATATACTATTATGACCAACAGTGCTGTCCTCATCAAATATTTGAAATCGGTTGAGGGAATTCTCAAATGTATCCGATATAGTTCATCATTATTGAATCACACCGTTTGTAAAGAATTTGGACGAATCCGACCCTGCCTACGATTCATAGAACTAGAGGAAAATAAATCTCCTACAGATTTCGATAAATGAGTAGTGACAAAATGGATCCAACGAATATAGTTCCTTTAGTAGCTACTATGTGCCGCCACTTAAGTTGGCAAATTGGAAAGTAAACTGCCAAAAATTTATGCATCAAATCAATGAACTGGGCTGTGTCTCTATGTATATTTAAACTCAATAGTTTGATATAATTTCATTTCACAGAGTTTTAGAATGTCAAACAAACGTAGTGCGATTTTGGAGCTGTTTCGTCAAGGTGGGCGTCAATGCGAAATTGTTCGTTTGCTCAATGTGCCTCGACAAACCGTGTCCGATGCAATCCGTCATCTCAAGGAGCTTGGCCATGATGGTGGTCGTCCAGGAAGTGGTAGAAAACGCACTGTCAATACACCTAGCAATCGCAACATCGTCAAGAAGCGAGTCAATCGAAATCCGAGGGTTTCCATGAGGAAAATAGCCCGTGAGACCGATATCAACCGCGAATCAATCCGTCAAATTGTCATAATCCAAAAAGTTCAACTCCTCACCGAGGAAAACAAGCGCGTACGATTCCAAAGGTGCCGCCAACTCCTTCGTCTCGCCGCCGGTCAGCAATGGGAGCGAATTCTCTTCACAGACGAGAAGCTTTTCACCGTAGAACAATCCGACAACCACCAAAACGACAGAATCTGGTCCGTAGAGGCTCCCGGTACATCGGCCATCGTCGAACACCGTCAAAATCCGCAATCCGTCATGGTCTGGAGCGGAATTTGCGGCAGTGGTAAAACTCCCTTAGTTTTTGTGGATCAAGGGGTCAAAATCAATCAAGAAGTCTACAGCTGCGACATCCTCGAGGCCGTAGTACTTCCGTGGGCCAAGCAGCACTTCGGCGATACGCATTGGACCTTTCAACAGGACTCTGCTCCGGCTCACATAGCAAAAATGACGCAAGAATGGATTACAGTGTGTGGTCGATTTTGGAGCACAGGGCTTGTGCTAAAAAACACAAAAATTTGGAGTCGCTGTAGCAATCTCTGCGCCGGGAATGGAACCGATTAACGCCCGAGGAGCTGCTGCCCATTGCCGAAAATTTCAAGAAGCGTCTGAAGCTGTGTATCGCCGCCAAAGAAAGCCACTTCGAAACGGCTTAGATATATTATTAACAAATGTTCAAGCTATTATTATTTGCAACAATGAATTCTTCCATTAGTGTGATCAATAATCAATGTGGAAATAGAAAAAACACACTATTTATAAAATATTTATTCTCTTAGCTATCGATTTCGGCTAAAGAGCCATCATCAGGCCAGCTGAAACACAAAATTGAAAGCATGTACTACACTCATCTTCAAGAACTAAGGGGTTATCTTAAGATATTTCAGGAGGTTATATCAAGTATTTACTTTTTATTTTTTAGGAAAAGATAAGTGACCTCGAACTTTGACTCACCGTCGAATCGATGAAATAACACCAAAAGGATCTATATTTGAACCAACTTTAATAGTATTTTCAGGTCTTAAATGATTTCTTGTGAAAACTACGTTTCAATTATTTTCTCTTCAATTACGTATGTGTCGAATCGTGAAACAAGGAGAAAAGAAACGGACAGAACGCGACCAGTCAAGGAAGGGGGGGGGGGGTCAAACAAGTTGTATCACCATGTCAGAAAGGGTAAAAACATAGAACAACAGATGAAGGTGAAAAATTATATTATTCCACCAAATAAACTCTATAAAGATATAGGCATGACAACTCGTGCAGCCAAAATAAGATTTAAAGAACATGTAAAGAACCAACCTAAGTCAGCTCTGGGTTGCCACTTGATAGAAAATAAGCATAAGACCACAATAGAGAATTTGTCTTTGATACATAGGGAAAATAATTATAGAAAACTAGTTCTCTTAGAACAATACGAGATTCTCAAGAATAAAAACAACGACCATCTTCTAAACGATATATCGGAGTTTACTGGTAGACATATATTTAAATCTTTATAGAGTTTATTTGGTGGAATAATATAATTTTTCACCTTCATCTGTTGTTCTATGTTTTTACCCTTTCTGACATGGTGATACAACTTGTTTGACCCCCCCCCCCTTCCTTGACTGGTCGCGTTCTGTCCGTTTCTTTTCTCCTTGTTTCACGATTCGACACATACGTAATTGAAGAGAAAATAATTGAAACGTAGTTTTCACAAGAAATCATTTAAGACCTGAAAATACTATTAAAGTTGGTTCAAATATAGATCCTTTTGGTGTTATTTCATCGATTCGACGGTGAGTCAAAGTTCGAGGTCACTTATCTTTTCCTAAAAAATAAAAAGTAAATACTTGATATAACCTCCTGAAATATCTTAAGATAACCCCTTAGTTCTTGAAGATGAGTGTAGTACATGCTTTCAATTTTGTGTTTCAGCTGGCCTGATGATGGCTCTTTAGCCGAAATCGATAGCTAAGAGAATAAATATTTTATAAATAGTGTGTTTTTTCTATTTCCACATCTATTATTATTTGTTGTTGTTTTGTTCAATTTCTTCTGTTTAATAAAGTTAAATGAAAAAGAGTTTGTCCGAGGGTTTTCTTGTCACACTGTATTTCGCTTATTTTGAGAAAAGAAAAATTTCTCGGATCACCACCAAAGTTACTGTATTCACTAATTCGAGGGCGTAGATGGAGAATATGCAATCATATATTTTTTTTAAAATATAGTTTTCGAGTAATGACTATCAAAACTGGAAAATACCATAAAATTTCTGCGACTCATCAATTTGATCAACACAATTTAAATTTATTTAGTTTCATATAAATTTTTGTTTTATAAACTGTAAATGAGATGTAACCGTTCCGTAGTGCTAATGATCTGCGAAATCGAAGCACAATAAACTTTAATTAAAAAAAAAATCCAAAATTTTGTACTATCGCGGAAAAAATAATACGTGTTGGTATTTGATGGAATTCCTTCAGGAATGCTTTCTGCGTTGCTCTAATTGGGAGGAAGAGATGTGCAAAGGTGTTTTAACTAGAGGACGAATTAATGAAAAGATTATTTATCATAGGAAGAGAGTAGGTATATTCGCTCATTGCACTGGTATATTCTTATCTGGGGCACTGCTTAGCCTCAATTCACATTTTCCAGGGCCGACCCGTATTTTCGAAGTCGACGAGACAATTTGACCCGTTTTCCGAACAGCAAACGGCATAATCGAACAAACTCATCAAACATTTCCAACAGCAACATGGTTAAGCTAGTTCTCGACATCTCATTAGCGAATTCAATTTTCCCGGAGAATAAAATCGAGGCGCGCACGAAAAAGTGCGCTCATTAGCTACAACAGCATCGGAAGTCATTACAAATATTGAACTTTATCCCGACGGAGCGAGCTCTAGGAATTAACATTGCCCCGAACAACTCGAAATCCGTCAAACGTCGAAACTCAAACAGAAACCCCAGACGAAATGAGCAGATCTTAAGAATGATCGAGAATTAGAGGGATACGTAGGTGAGAGCTAATCAGAAATTCGAGAGGGCGCTGCATGCGCGAGACGCTCGCCCAAGTCCTCGCGATGAATAATATTACCTCGGGTGATTCGCCTCGTCAAAGGGACCTTTCCGCTCGTCAGTTACTCCAATTACGGAGTGCTCCAGATCGAGCGTGTACAAGATTGTTTTTATGGGAGATGCGAAACATCGCCCTCCGAAAATAATGAAACCTCCTTCAGACCCGCTTCTGGAGGGTCACTTCACCGATAATAATATGAATTTTTTGCTCGTCAGAGTTTTCATTTGTACGTTTGATTCCGGGCACTTCCATCGGACGGAGGATCGGTAACTCGAAGCCATAATTGGATTCTGGCGATATTATTTGTTTGCCGAACGAGAGGAGGGACCGGTGACTCAGTCTTACATTTTTATGCTGCCTCGGAAGACGATGGGCATCACCAATCTCCAATACAAGGAGAGCTATCTTGGAGACTTGTACTTTCAATTCATTTGAGCTTTCATTTACAAATTCCTCAAACCAGAGCTTCATGAATTAACTTGAGAAGGAGCTCGTTCATCCCCCTTGCAAAGTAAAATTTGTCAGCTGTCAAAGGAATCGTTCATGATCCTGGATCTGGTACACAATTATCGAGATTCTTTTTGTCCCCTCGTCCTACTTGAACTAGGGCTATGCCATTAGGTAACGTTTTCTGTAATAACATCACTGGGTTCATGAACGATTTTTTCGACAGCTGCTGTCATTTTTTTCGACAGCTGTCAAGAGAAATTTTTAGTTGAATTATATTCTTTTAAATTTGCCCGGGTATAAATCTCTTATTGGAGGACCAATTTTCATTATTTTTTTGAATTTGGTTCGGTTTGACTTTGAGGGGTCCCAAATTAATTTGCACAATTCTACTTTTCATGAACATTTGGAAATTTATTCCAATTTGCATTCAGTGCAGTTCCATATTGGTCTTATACCAGAATAATGCATATTGTTTCATTTCATAATTATCATTCAGTTCATTGATTATACCGATCGTGAATTCTTTTGCTTCCATCCTCTTCAAAAATTACATTTGTGCTAATTATTTCGAACAAAACGGTTACCAGTGGCGTGGATATTGTAACATATCTGAATTTCCTACCCTGCAAATAAAATGCACCGTTGCCAGACTCCATGGCTTCCAACTTTGCAACGTCTATTGTCGAAACGTGGAACTACGTTGAATGAACTTATTTGATATTATTTTATAATTCTATGAATGATGAATATTAGTACGACTTCAATCAATACTTTAGGCAATTCGCATCTTTATAAATAGGAGATTTTAATCATATCGAAGATCCACCATTGTTCTTCTGTGACCATCGAAGAAATACGATTCTGTGGAAGTAAAACTAACCTCCGAAACGACAACGAATGGAATGGTCTCTTTGACTTCATTTTTTTCACTCGGCGTCGGTCTGTTTTCACTTTCATGCTGGTTCACAATAGTGTTCCTTTGAAATGGAGTTCCTCTTCTAGGAATCCGCCATTTTAGTATATTTTAAAGACGCTTCCTTGTTATCTGGTATGTACTCTGTTTCATTTCACAGGATCGAATCTCATGTAAGCTTATTGTATCTTATGATTGCATTTCTATAGACCTTTCCAGAATACGTAGAACAAAGATGAAATATGTTAACTAAACCAGAATGAGAGAGAAACAGGTATATATCATGCTCAACTTGTGGGCAGCATTAAAAGATGCGCAAACCTTAGTGCGAGAGAGAAAAGAAGGAGAGAGAGGGAAGCAATGAAATGAGATCCTACTGGTTTTATCGTACCTTGACCGTCAATTAGTAACAAAACATTGTTGAGGCATACTAAAATTTAGATTTTCGATAAACAATACAACAAATAACATCCACATCCAAAAAGTCGGCTGCGTAAAATAATAATATCAATTGTCAAATGTCAACGATTTAAGGAGGGAAATTTTGACGACCAATGATATTCATTCTTAGCCCACAAGTGACGCGCGCAACTTTCACCTTCACAGGTAATTCTGGAAAGGTCTATTGAATATTGTGGAACTTTGTTCTGCTACCAACCCATTTGGAATATTCTTATACTGTTCGTAAGGCCTACTGCACATTTAACTATTCACTCGACATTATGGTATACGCATTGGAGTTGTTGCTTTTAGTATAATATTTCACGTACAGGGTAAACATGGTTTGGAGGTCTAAGGTAAACTGTTTATATCGCATGTGCCTAAGGAAAACATCCTCCCTAGCATCGTGGAGGAGACTTGCCTCTGGGAGTTCTTAAGACGAACGTCCTCAGTAAAACAAGCCTTGGTCATTGGCCTTGGTGAGCCGGGCTAGTATCCTAGGCCGGATTGCTTCACCCCGGGTCCACCGTTCATCAGTCGACAGGAAATCTAAAGAGTTTATTGTCCACTTCCAAACCAACGCGAATAAAATCACACACACACACACTTGGAAGGAAGGATTCTTACACATGGAACTTTAAAAGCTTTGCGCAACAATAAAGTGACACACTCTATATGCCTATAACCTTTGGATGTTTTGGATTCTGCTTTTTATCACAATTGTGCCAGTAATAACCTTACTGGAGTATAGGAAGCTCCATATTGTACATATCACCAGTGCTCGTCTTGATAATAATTGTCCTATGGATTGTAAACATATCATCTGTAATGCTAGAAGGTTTTTTGCTTTGAGTTTTAATTGATTCTCGTTCGTTTTTCCTTCATAGGCTGTGGTTCCCCCGAACTATGGTGCTGGACGAATAAAGGGCTCTTGTTCCACCTTTATGTCCAATCTAGTGTTTTATTTATCAATTTTACCTCATTATTTCCCATCCTATATTTCACTAATCTGAGTTATTACGAATCTGAATTACTACGACATAACATAGAGTTCTACCAATCTAGAAGATCACATCACAAGCCAAAAATATGAGTATAAAACCCCCCTTAACGTAATTCTACCCTCAGCTCTTCAGAGCAGGGTTGCCCCTTTTCTCTTTTTCATAATGTTTCTAGGATTTACAAACTTGGAATGTTACAATATGTAGTGATACCACAAGGATAAGTGTGCACAATTTGACATTTTATCAACGGATTTTCACCTCAGCCTAATTCCATGTTCGTTTGTCAAGCTCGATCACTCTGCTCATAGAAATAGGAAGCTCTAACTATCTCGTTTATATCACATTAAAGGAAAAATCTAACATTTCCCAATCGGGCTTATGTAGGTTCATAAAGACCGTTCAACGTATCTCGTAAAAACCTGTGATGCGTTGAAAACAAAAAGAATAACAGTGTCGTTAGAGCGATACTATGAGCACGCGTGCCAACAATAATTTCCCTTTACGTGTGAATGTGCCTGCAATTACATAAATATGAAAATGTAGCGGTTGGGATATCACAGCACTACGATGATACTCTTACGATCCCGCGGGAACCCTAAAAGGGGCTGCAATAATTCTGAAATTTTTTCATTACGATAGGATATTTCATTTTTATAGAGAAAAGAATTTTCATAACGGTAAATGGGTTCTAGGAGAGAGGTGATGATAGAATTCTGAAGAATCACTGAACTTTCTTTGCTACTTCTTCATTGTCGACTTTGTCGGTGATATTCAAGCATACAGCCATGGCAAATTGATTAACTGCCCGTTAAGAGTAAAGGATATTTTTCTTCAAAAAAGCATAATATCCTTTTGACATAACCATACAGAAGTTCCAGAATGAATAAATTACCCTGAAATACTGTGGAGAATAAGAAGCTATTGGGAAAAAATCTTTTTCTGAATTTTTCTACGAACAAACAACTGTAGTTTTCAGTTTGAATGGATATTATCTTCTCTTGATTTATATTCAACGAATTTTGATAAACCAGTGAATTGTTTCATTTTGTCCATTAGCGTTGGACCAAATGCTCTTTTCTCCGAAATCCCCCTTGGACAAGTTCACGTAATAGAATGATAGTTAAGAAAGGTTGACACACCTTCCTGTCGCGACCAAGTGGAAAACGATAGGTGTTTCGAAACGAGTTATAGCGGCATATGCCGTTTCATCTTACGTATTCATGGCAAGTGTGAGATTTATATCCCGAATGTTACGATTACATTTCAATTACGTTTCAAATTGGATTTGTCTATGCATTCGAGAGATAAATTCGTAATGGTTATATCGAATGAAATGGGCACCATTCACCGTTGAAAGATTGAAAGGTTTATATGGAATCAGTCTATCAGATTCAGAGATGTTCAACACATCGAACGTAGATCAATTTCATTCATATTTGATTATCCAAATTAATCAACGCAGTTATACAAAAAATGGAAAGAAAGAGTTATACGAAAAAGGAAACTTATAACAACTTTGAACTATTTGAAGGTCCTAAGTCTTGCTATTGGTTTTTCTTTGAGGTCTATTCTCTGACTTAACATCATAATAACATTTTTCTTCACAGTAGACCAAGATTTTTGAATGTTATAGTGACACGAGTTGTTCTAACTGTGGAAAAAAAGAAAGAAGGGTCGATATTGGAAAAAACATGTATACTCCATTCACTTTTGTTTAATCACATAGGAGGTCATGGTTTCGTTTTCAGTAGTTGGTGCCTCTGATGAAAAGCACAGAACATATGATGAAAATTCAGTGCGCGCACAGAAAATATCGTTAATGACAAAACGACGTTGTCAGTTTCTTTGTTTACATCAAAGTGAAAGTATCAAAGATATTCCACATTTTGTTAGGTTTACAAATTGTTCGCAGATTTTTGGTATTTAATCGATATTTGCAGGTGAGTTTTTCGTCGAATATCCAAGATTAACGTATGTTTATTGTTTTTAGCATCAGTTTGGAGCGTGAGGACGATTTTCAAGACCAGGACGACTGTTTATATTTCGAGGTTGAAGGGGTACACGGAAATTTCGTTGAAAAAGCTGTTATTTGGACAGATATCGCAATAGATGGATCGGATGCAGCCTCGAGAGGTCGATGAGAATGGTATTTTTCAGGTTTTTCAAGAAACTTGGCGATATCTGAGCAGGAGAGTTAGGTACCTCACTAATGAGGTGGAACTTAGACCTAATTCTCCTATAAGAAACGCCTTTCAAAGGTCGAGATGGTGAAAAATGTATTCTTTAGATGTTGTTTGAACAAACGGAGCCGAGTTTTATATCCCAACATTGATTTTAAGAAAGTTATCAACAAAATAAAATTGACATTATTCTTGATTCTTGTAATTACCTATCAATTCATCTTATATCTTTCGGTTGATTTTTTTAATGAATTCTTGATTAGAATCAACAGTTGATGTCGTCAAGTCTTGAACTTTCAGTTCAAGAGGATAATAAACATTAAATCTTCACAAGCATGCATATGAAAATTATGTGAAAGCAATGCAATTTTCTTCCATGGCGAAAAATAATGTATTTCAACAGTGATCTCTTGTACTTTTCATGCAAATAACTAGAAAAGGAATCCTTTATCAATTCATATAAACGTTAATTATTTTCGCCCATCACAGCTTTTCCAATTCATTCATTTTCCGAATAAATTCACATTTTGATAAATACGCTAAGAATATAGAAAGGCCAACATACGAGTAGTGTTGATTTGGAACATAATAGTTATTTATGTAATAAGGATCATAAAGACGATCATTATGGTACAAGTCGTGAATGTTATCGGGCGAGGCGTAGCCGAGTCCGATAACACGGCGTGTGCCATAATGATTGTTTATGATTCGTATTACATACAAAATTTTATCTGATGGCATTTATATCAATACATTTTCGAAAAATTAAAAACTGCATTTTCGACATGTCACAATGACAACTATTTTTAAAGTTATGTCACTCAATTTTGATGACATAAGGAAGCTCATTATGGTACTTAGTACCATAATGAATTCATTATGGTACTTAGTCCCATAATGAATTCATTATGGTACTTAGTCCCATAATGAGCTTCCTTATGTCATCAAAATTGAGTGACATAACGTTGTCATTATGACATGCAATCAGATAAAAATATTTATGTTCGACTGCTTCATAAACACTTGATTCATGAATTCGTTTAGCGTCCAGAATTGACTACTTTATTGGACACTACTTTATTGGACACCACTTTATTGGACTCAACTGTCACAGTCTTCTCTCGATTTTGCAATTTTCTTCGTTTCACACCACTTGTTATAGGCCGCATACAAATTTTCATAAGCACTTTTAGTGGGTAGGAGAGATTCTTTGGCACTTGCGGCTAAATTATTCACGCTTTCCTCTTCCGAACTATCCATTTTTGGGATTATTATGACGTTTGTCACAGAATTAACGAAGTAAACAACTTTGTTCAGTGAGCTGTTGCTAAGGTCGCTGATGGTTACTAAGGTAAGATAAGCAAAAGCACACTCAAAATATTTCTTGAAATAAAGCGACGAATATATTAATTGCCATTTCAGAAAATAAAATGTCTGCATTGCAGTCAAACATAAAGCTTTGTATGCAAACTCGTACATAATTAGGCTTATGGACTTGCCCAAATTATTGGCCTCGCTCGCTTTGCTCGCTCTGCCATAAATTTTGGACTCGTCCATAAAGACCTAATTTATGTACTTGTTACATAAATAGCTATTTGAAAAACGTCATAACTTCGATACAGATTGGAATGTGTCAAATTTCCAGTGCCAGAGTTGTGATTTTATGATTGTGAATGGAGTATATGAATATTTCAATTTTATACTGAAACATTCCCTCCTTTGAAAGTAAGGAAATATTATTCGAAAAGAGAAAGAGGTAAAACCAACTCTGAGGATCTAAAGGTACAATTAACTCAGATAAGTGAAATATAGGATGGGAAATAATGAGGCGAAATAGATAAATAAAACACTTGATTGAACGCAAAGGTGGAACAGGCCTTTATTGGTACAGCGCAGTTCGAGTGAACGGCTTTGCTCTGAAGGGGTATAAAACGATCGAGATCCAATTTATCATTGGACTCAAAGCAAAAATCCATTTTAGCATTACACATGATATGTAATAATCCATAGATCAATTATTATTAAGACAAGAACTGGTGGTATGTACAATATGGGGTTTCCTATACCCTGGTGAGATGGTTACTGGCACAATCATGATAAACAGCGAAATACAATAATAATAATAATAACTACTTTATTTCCCAAATTATCACAGTTACATGATAAAGTTACGAAAATGGTCATATAAAAAAACTATCAATAACAAAAACTCAAAAATAAATTCACAGAAAAAGTCCAACAAATATTAAATTCATTAGAGGGCTATCTATTACAAAAATCAAAAAATTCTTGCATATTGTAAGGTTCACAGTTAAGTAATATTTTATATTATATGATTCCTGAACTCTTTATGTACTGATAGTTGATGTAAGGCTCTAGGTAGAGCATTATATAATTTTAATGCAGCATACTCAGGATGTTTTTCAGTTAGCGACAGAGAGTGTATGGGGTAAAATATGGTTCCAATCGTCTGAAGTTGTTTGTATTCCTGTAGGATTTATAAAGCTGTTGATTTTTATGAAAAAATAAGAGTAATCTATATATATACAAACCATAATACAGCTACAGTTGTTCAAAGGTGATAGGCATATAGAGTATGTCACCTTTTTGTTATACCAGTCCTACCCAGTGCTCTCACAGCTCCATGTGTAAGACTCCTTCCTTCCAAGTGTGATTTGTGTTATCCTATTCACAATGGTTTGGAAGTGGGCAAATAACTTTTTAGATTTTCTGTTGACTGATGAACGTTGGACCCAGGACGAAGCAATCCTCGGTAGGATACTTGCCCAGCTCACCAACGCCAATGACCAAGGCTTGTTTTGCTGAGGATGTTCGTTTACAGAACTCTCAGAGGGAAGTCCCGACCACAATGCTGGGAGGATGTTTTCCTTAGGCACAGGCGATGTAAACAGTTTACCTTGGACCTTCAAACCATCCCGGTACGTAAAATATTATCCTGAATCCAGCAACTCCAATGTCTATACCATGATGTCGATTGAATAGTTAAATGTGCAGTTGTTCTTATAGGAAGAATAAGAATATTTCACTGGGATTATTGGTAGAAGAACGAAGTTCCACAATATTCAATAGAAATACGATAATAAAATAGAATTAAGCTCAGAATAAAAGAAGAAAAAGAGTCGTGAGTAGTAAGAAATCTGAAAATCTTGCATCGAGTTCCTTATTCCAGTACTGATTTTTCGTCGGAGGGAAGAGTTCCCTGGGGTAAAACGCAGCTAACTAGCAGCGTCATGAATTGATTGGCAAATGAGAGAATTGAATGGGAGTTGAAGACCCTAAGGACGCAACACTAACTATAACTCCTCGGCGGGCCCCCCGAAAATATTCGAATAATTTCCATTCTGCCTAACGTCTGGGATAAATTGGTGTGAAACGTTCAATGTCTTATTCTATTACGAGGAGCCGGGCCATTGGGGAGCGCCCATCCGAAAGAATGAGACAGAGATAACCGGCGAAACGAAGTTATAGAAAGGGAGAAACAATTACTTTGATGCCCATTTACATATTGTTGAAAGCTTTGGGTCTGATAATTGAGGCACGAACATAATACTAATATTTTTTGGGGTAGCGTAATTTCATTGCGGTTGGCAATTCGCCGAATGCCCTCCCCGACTTAAAGGGACCATTCTTCAGGATGAATAGAAGAGGCGTTGAGTGAGTGAATGCCGTCCTTCGTCTTGCATTCGTTTTGCAGTCATTTCTATTTTCTTATGGTGTCTCCTCTGAGGTGGCTGCCAATTGCCAATTGCTGTTTCAATCTTGTCAATATTATTTTGTAATTCTATGAATGATGAATATAAGTAGGACTTTAAGCAATACTTCAGGAAATTCGCACCTTCATAAGTAGGAGACATACTGATAGTACACTTGTCCTTATGCGGTCGTACAATACATTCTATGGAAAGAAACTTAACCTCGAAGCCAGAACGAAGAATTTTTTCATGATTTTCTAATAGGTATTCTTTGAAATGGCGTTCCCCTTCCAGGAATACGCCATTTTTGGTTCTCCTTTCTGGTATGTACTTTCTCCATTTTCATATATAACTCTGTTTCTTTTCACATGTTTGAATCTCATTTAAGCTTGTTCTATTTAAGTATTGCATTTTTATTGAATATTGTGGAAATTCGTTTTTCTATTAACCCTCGTGGAATATTCTTATACATCCGATAAGAACAACTGCACATTTAACTATTCAATCGACATTATGGTGTAAGTAATGGAGTTGTTGCTTTCAGGATAATACAGTGTGACAAGAAAAACCTCGGACAAACTCTTTTTCATTTAACTTTATTAAACAGGAGAAATTGAACAAAACAACAACAAATAACAATAGCTTGAACATTTGTTGATAATATATTTAAGCCGTTTCGAAGTGGCTTTCTTTTGCGGCGATACATAGCTTCAGATGCTTCTTGAAATTTTCGGCAATGGGCCGCAGCTCCTCGGGCGTTAATCGGTTCCATTCCCGGCGCAGAGATTGCTTCAGCGACTCCAAGTTTTTGTGTTTTTTAGCACAAGCCCTGTGCTCCAAAATCGTACACATGCTGTAGTCCATTGTGTTGAGATCCGGTGAGTAGGGCGGCCATTCTGCAGATGAGAGGAAACAAGGAAAATGGGTCTTACATCATTCTTGCTTCATTTTCGCTCTGTGAGCCGGAGCGGAGTCCTGCTGAAAGGTCCAATCCGTATCGCCGGTCCACGGAAGTACTACGGCCTCGAGGATGTCGCAGCGATAGACTTCTTGATTGATTTCGACCCCATGATCCACGAAAACTGAGGGAGTTTTACCACTGCCGAAAATTCCGCTCCAGACCATGACGGATTGCGGATTTTGACGGTGTTCGACGATGGCCGATGTACCGGGAGCCTCTACGGACCAGACTCTGTCGTTTTGGTGGTGAAAAGCTTCTGGTCTGTGAAGAGAATGCTCCCATTGTTGACCGGCGTCGAGACGAAGGAGTTGGCGGCACCTTTGGAGTCGTACGCGCTTGTTTTCCTCCTTGAGGAGTTGAACTTTTTGGAGCTTGTATGGCTTGAGGTTGAGCTCCTTTTTGGCAATTTGACGGACTGATTCGCGGTTGATACCGGTCTCACAGGCTATTTTCCTCATGGAAACCCTCGGATTTCGATTGAATCGCTTCTTGACGATTGCTAGGTGTATTGACAGTGTGTTTTCTACCACTTCCTGGACGACGACCATCATGGTCAAGCTCCTTGAAACGACGAATTGCATTGGACACGGTTTGTCGAGGCACATTGAGCAAACGAACAATTTCGCATTGACGCCTACCTTGTCGAAACAGCTCCAAAATCGTACTACGTTTGTTTGACATTCTGAATCTCTGCGAAATGAAATTATATCAAACTGAAAATTCGCACATACAGGAAAGTGTAGAGAAACCAAGAGAGTAAAAATTATTTGGCTGCGCTGAAATACTTCTGTTCCATACCACAGCAAAATTTGTCCGACGTTTTTCTTGTCACATAATAAGAGGAATCTTTCATTGAATTGGTGAATCTAGTTCGACATTTCCCACAGTTCATATCAATTAGCCTAACTGCCCAATAAACAGTCCGCGGAAGTTTTCACATGGTACAGAAAATCAGTTGCTGTTGATTTTTCTCTAATGGAATTACGACCATCAGGATAATGGGCTCTGCCAGAAATTTATACGTTAGCGGTTCAATATTTTCGTCGATGGCCTCCATATGTCCTTGTTTTTCCGAGGAGTGCGAATGGTGGATCCACTCATTACTCTTTCCTCGAGTTAAGCCGCAGCCAGTGGATGTGTACAGAGCAATCAATGGAATAAGAGAACGCTCCAGGAGAAAAACATCCATTAACCGATCTCGTTCCGGGAGATCTGGCGAACAACATGATGGCTCATCATCCATCTTTATTAATTCCGCGTCTGGGTTCCGCCTTATCGACTGCGCCACTTTCCAGTGACATAAGTTTCCGAGACTTTTATGGCACTGTAAAACATGCCCAGTTACAAAATTCATTAGATACCATCAATTACCCACTCGATGTTGATCCTTTGAGAAATAAATTGAGTGGAAACGATTCCAATTCCGCGTTTCTCGCTTTCTTTCTTTCAATTCGGCCGAATTTTGCCGCATTCGGTCCCTGATGAGTCGAAAACAACGGTTATTGCTTATACCTTGATGAGAAAAGTTCTGGCTGGAATAAGGGGGAGAGGGAAAGAGTTAGTGTTCGGGAATGTGAAAATGAATAATTGAAACTGATGAAAAATTTCATTGCTCTTTTTTCACCTGCCCATACCTGATCCGGCAACAGAAATACAGAGTGATTTGTTAGTGATTGATGCATTTTTCCGAACCTCATCTTAATTTTTTTTCATTACGTGAACTTTTCATTATATTGTAACATATCTGAATTTCCTACCCTGCAAAAAATAAAATGCACCGTTGCCAGACTACTCCATGGCTTCCAACTTTGCAACGTCTATTGTCGAAACGTGGAACTACGTTGAATGAACTTATTTGATATTATTTTATAATTCTATGAATGATGAATATTAGTACGGCTTCATGCAATACTTTAGGCAATTCGCACCTTTATAAATAGGAGATTTTAATCATATCAAAGATCCACCATGAAGTAAACTTGTTCTTCTGTGACCATCGAAGAAATACGATTCTGTGGAAGAAAAACTAACCTCCGAAACGACAACGAATGGAAGGGCTCTCTTTTACTTCACTTCAACTCGACTGCGGCTGCTGTGATCTATTCGTTTTCACTTTCATTCTGGTTCACAATAGTGTTCCTTTGAAATGAGGTTCCTCATCTAGAAATCCACCATTTTAGTATATTTTAAAGACGCTTCCTTGTTATCTGGTATGTACTCTGTTTCATTTCACAGGATCTAATCTCATGTAAGCTTATTGTATCTTATTATTGCATTTCTATTGAATATTGTGGAACTCTGTTCTGCTACCAACCCATTTGGAATATTCTTATACTGTTCGTAAGGCCTACTGCACATAACTATTCACTCGACATTATGGTATACGCATTGGAGTTGTTGCTTTCAGTATAATATTTCACGTACAGGGGAAACCTGGTTTGGAGGTCTAAGGTAAACTGTTTATATCGCCTGTGTCTAAGGAAAACATCCTCCCTAGCATCGTGGAGGAGACTTGCCTCTGAGAGTTCTTTAGACGAACGTCCTCAGCAAAACAAGCCTTGGTCATTGGCCTTGGTGAGCCGGGCAAGTATCCTAGGCCGGATTGCTTCGTCCCGGGTCCACCATTCATCAGTCAACAGGAAATCTAAAGAGTTTATTGTCCACTTCCAAACCAACGCCAATAAAATCACACACACACACACTTGGAAGGAAGGATTCTTACACATGGAACTTTAAAAGCTCTGCGCAACCATAAAGTGGCACACTCTATATGCCTTTAACCTTTGGATGTATTGGATTCTGCTTTTTATCACAATTGTGCCAGTAATAACCTTACCGGAGTATAGGAAGCTCCATATTGTACATATCACCAGTGCTCGTCTTGTTAATAATTGTTCTATGGATTGTAAACATATCATCTGTAATGCTAGAAGGTTTTTGCTTTGAGTTTCAATTGATTCTCGTTCGTTTTTCCTTCATAGGCTATGGTTCCCTGAACTATGGTGCTGGACGAATAAAGTCTCTTGTTCCATCTTTATGTCCAATCTAGTGTATTATTTATCTATTTTACCTCATTATTTCCCATCCTATATTTCACTAATCTGAGTTATTACGAATCTGAATAACTACGACATAACATAGAGTTCTACCAATCTAGACGATCACATCACAAGCCAAAAATATAAGTATAAAACCCCCTTTAACGTAATTCTACCCTCAGCTCTTCAGAGCAGGGTTGCCCCTTTTCTCTTTTTCATAATGTTCCTAGGATTTACAAACTTGGAATGTTACGATATTAACAACCGTTTTCTGTTTCATCATCAAGCTAGTTCTTATAAAGTTTCAACATTTTCTCTCTTAGATGTTATAATAAGCACTTTTTCACTTTCATTCTGTTGGATCTCAAATTACCTCTCTTAAAAAACACCTTGTAGATATGGGGTTTTCAAATAAAAGGTGTTATTTCGAATAGCTGTCAGTTTTTGACATTTGGTAACTAGAAACTACGCTAATAATAAAAATGGAAAGATACACGATTCAACAGAGCATTGAAATTATTGAAATTCGCTAAAATGATGGTGAAAATTCGGCAGAGACTCGATCATTTTTGGGTCGTCGTGAAGCACCTTGCCGAACCGCAAGATAGAAATTGGTGGAAATATTTGAGCTGCTGGGGCAAGTAAGTGATGTGAAGATTAAATACTATACACCCTGTTCAAGAACAGCCGAGAGAATTGTATGAATCCAGACAAAGAAGCAAATTATCATATTCGCGTATAGTTAATTTTTTGTACAACTGTCATTAAAAGTGACACTTTTAATGACAGCAAACAATGTTGAAATTGATTGTTTACGTGGAAGCGTGTTGAAAATATTTTTAATATTAGTGTTAAAAATATTTTTAGCACTCCATTTTCTTTTGAAGAAATCAGATGAAAAAAATTCAGCGATTGCAAATTTTTATTATCAATATTCAACAATCATTACTTATGAACATTAATATTGATCGTAAAACTAGAACAATTACTAACATTAATGCCCTGTGACGTTAGACAACACATTATTAGAATCCTCAGCACCATCAGTACTTGTAGAAACCGGAAGTACAATATTGGATGATGATGATGATCCAAAATCTGTTGAGGTTGGGAGAATTTTTTCTGCATTGACATTTCTATATACAATGGAATGATCAACATAGCCCTCGGCTACCGTCGTAGACTTCCATCCACCATGTTTTCTTATATCCGTAATATTTGCTCCTGATTCTGCTAGCAATGAAGCAGAGGATCTTCGAAAACAGTGTCCTATTTCTTTGGTTTTGGCAGTTTGAGGAATTCGGCAACAATAGATGGAATTTTCCCAAATGTATTGATACCAACTGGATTGGCAGTGCATTTATTATTCATGTATTTCATGAAAAAATGACGATGTTCGATGACAGAAGGGCGCAGTGCAAAGTACTTATAAAAATAGTCAACATACTTCCCAATAATACTGAAAGAACGACTGACTTTCGTTTTTGTGTTTGGAAGTTGTATAACCAATCATTTATTTCTTTTTTCGATGTCGTCCACTGATAAATTACATAATTTTTCACGCCGACAGGATCCAAATAATCCGAAAATAGTTGCAACCTCAACCTTCAAGTATTTCTCATCTGGTGCCCCATTTATAAACTTTTCAACTTGTTCACGAGTCAGAATTTTCGATTTTTTGGGACGATATCCTTCACTTTTCCGTTTTGAACATGCTATTACCTTAAAATATTTACTAACATCCACACAATTCTCAATAAGGACGCTTGATTTTATCATTGAGAATTTGCTCCACAAAGTTGATGAGCTCCATATTTTTTATTTTTCTTCTAAGAATGCCAGGAAAACAGGGTCACTGAAGTTCCCTTTTACATTTTCCAATTAACACCAGGCCATGAAATTGTTATATGCAATATCGTACTGCTGAACAGATTTTTTTGGGTAGGAGTTCCAGATTTGTTCTTCTTGCAGACTCTTCAATATCCACAGGAACAAACAAATCGTCACTTTCATTAATAATTGGACTCTCGACAGACATATTAAGCAGTTAAAATCCCAAGACGAAAATTAGACAGAAACAAAATTCAAATGACAGCGTCTTTTCTCATTTGTTAGTAATCATAACGTTTGCAACGTTTGCCATTCACAACAGCCTTTGGATTATTTGAATATTAAAATGCATTTTGAAGTTTATTGTCATTGCAAATTCGCCCATTTCATTATCAAAATAGGGCAGTTGTACAAAAAACATTGTATGGTATTTGTGTTGAAAGTGATTTTATTTTGTTCGTGAAATTGTTCAATTCGCTCCGCTCATTTCACAAACTTTTTCATTCACAAAATAAAACGTAACTCTTAACACTCATATCATAAATAACTATTTCTAACTCTCTATCTCTTCAGAATAGGGATGTTGACACATGTTACAAATTCATATAAATTGAGGTTTTCCACATTGAAGGGAGTTTTTGAAATCTATATATATAAGAGAAAGATGTTGGTTACACCATTTATAACTCGAGATCGGATGGACTGTTGGTTAAGAAACTTCATATATGGATTCGTTTACGGTCTGGTTGTTATAAAATACAATAAAAATTTAAAAAAATCGATGAAAATTTTAATCATACAGGAAATGCTTTTCCTTCTTATGATTAAGGTCACTAGGTGTCGCTACAGTTACAGTTACGCTACAGCTTAGATTGCGATGTAAAAATATAGAGTGTAATTTGGGTTGCCTCCAACTCTGCGCGGTTGACCAAAACCAAAATTCCTTAGCGTAGGAGTACAACAGATCTCTAAAATGATTAGATTTCGTTGAGATATGAGGGAAAATTCGTTCTTACCACTTCAAGTGGCGCTGTTCACACATTATGACTGATTGTTCTTTACTATACTAAACAGGTTATTAGTTAGTTTTATTTATTCAAAACAAAATAAGGTAATCGTGAAGGTACTATATTTGATAGTATCGTCATCAGATGGCGATGTATAGAACTTATAGTACCATGAAAAGCTATTACCAGATCAAGAAGCGGATGAATATCACAGTGAATTTTAATCGAAATGTCAAGTGAATCGGATTTTGGCGATCGGTTTCAACCGTGAATTGTCCATTCTCATCTTCTCTCATAATTTTTGAAATGTTTTCGAATTTCTGTTTGGGAATGAATATGTTTGCCATAATTAGTAATTGACATATTATTTTTGTTTCTGTTCTGTGTCCATATCCATGGAAACATGGAAATCTCGCTGCTCCACCAACTGAGATGTTTACCAATTATTTTGAGCTGAGCACCAAAAGGCTAAGCTGTTTAAAATAATGGTGTGAGCACTAATTAGATTTTGATTAGCCAACATTGAGAATATTAGAAAAGTTTCGTTTTTTCCACTTCAGAAAGCGCTATTCACAAAATAAGTTTTAATTTTATTAGTTGGTTCAAATATTTGAATTCATTCTGGTGGACGTCAAGAAGTCAAGAAGGAAAATAAGAAAACGTCTTAGCGTATTTGCTTTCTGTGAAGTGAAGTTGAAGTACCATAGACAAAGTACTTCAATTCAAATTTTCAGCGTTGTATTGGCAGAACTGAAGTGGCTTATACAGTGATCGAGTGATCAGAGGTAATTCATCATTGGAATTATTTCTTATCCATACAATTCGATCGTGATTTATATTTGCATTCGTGGTGTCATTCATTACAAGATAGGTACTGCAATGACAGATATATGATACCACTCAAATGAGGAGAATTTTTTTCGTGCGAATAACAATGGTACTAAAATTTTGTATATTTTGCCTAATTTATCGCCTGCTTGAAAAAATAGCAATGATAAGTTTATACAACTTCAACGGTAGGTTTCACAAAGCGTCATCACCGGTGATCGGAGCTTCATCTAGAACCAACTAGATTTAACAGTTCAAAAATCAGAGAATCAAGGCGTTGATCTCCGATAACTGCTGATTACGATTTATGAAATTCACCTTAAGTATCATTTAGGCGAAACAAAGTTCGCCGGGACAGCTAGTACTATAATAATATTTTATCTGATGGCATGTCATAATGACATAACATTCACGACTTGTACCATAATGATCGTCTTTATGATCCTTGTTACATAAATAACTATTAATGATCTAATTACTCTCATTAAATAAAATCGATTTAAAATGTGTAATCTATTACCGTTAATCACGTGACTGCAAACACGAATGAGAATACGTGACGTCACTGTTCTTCAAACAAGCTAACCTATAACCTTACTGTCATCACTAGTACGAACTTACGAAGAACAGAAGAGAGCAAAACGTATCACCAGCATACTATTTCACGATTATTTGATGTTACGCAAACGATTCGTTCGCAAGAAATCACACAAGATCATTTCGCTTTGACAGACGGCGAAGTCTATTTACCGTATAGTGACGTCATCATAATCACTTCGTTTCAGCGGGAATTTTGAAAACTATTTTTATTTACGCATTTTTTATTGGTATTTGCTATATTTTTTCCATGAAAATATTTTTTCGTGTTTGTATAGGGCTTATCTACAAATTAAAATCATTTCCAAAAAATAGTCAACATCCCTATTGCCCAGAGTTCGAAACATTTCCGGATGAATATTTTCACTTCCCCCACGCACCCTTCCTTTATCAAGCATTCATTCGAATCCAGAAGTATTAAATAATGCAAATATGTATTTTCGAATGCGAAAAATGCGAATACTCCTGTACATCCGCAACGGCAGTTCCCTCCACGAAGAACGCAGATTAACTGAAGCTTTTCATTCACTCATCCGAATGTCCTGGCCAATTTATGAAACAATTTTTTCCTGGAAAGGGTACGAGGTAGACTAATTCGATTAAGCGAACTTGCGAAACGAACCGACCGTGGAAAGGATGAGGAAGGCTTCTTTCCCGACAAAAACAAGACCGAAACATATTTGTTCTAAACCGGGCTATTACAGTGACAGTAATTTCGTTAAGACCAACGTCGGCGGTATTTCATATTCAGGGAAGACCACGAATCCTCCGCCTGGATTGCAAATGTCGAAACGGGTCGGTTTGTCGGGTTCTCCTGCGATTCCAGTTCACCTCCCGGGGTCGATTCGCTCTCTCTTTGATTTATGTGAGTTCTTGCATTGTTGATAATTGGCTCGGTCATTTTTTTTGCGCTCGAGAAGGGATTTTGATTTATCGGGCGGAAATCGGGTTCACGATGCCGGAGACGATTTATGTACGATCATAGAGTTTTCTAGGTTACACAGAAAGACATGTACAAGCAGTTCTGGACGTAAAGTAAGTTTGTTGAAGTTTGATAGGTTCTGGAGGGTCGTGAAGGTTCACACACTGAGGAACATACTTTCACCTGATCAAAAACATATCTCATGAAAGAATAATTCATTCCTTACTACTACCTTTTACTTTAAATGGAAACGCTTATTGAAGTTACGAGGATGTATTGAAAAATTCTTAGCCTACTATAAAACCAAACAAAATTTAAATGTGTAGCATTCCAGTTTTGTAAATCCTAAGAACATTATGGAAAAGAGAAAAGGGACAACCCTGCTCTGAAGAGCTGAGGGTAAAGGTAGAATTACGTTAAAGGGGGTTTTATACTTATATTTTTGGCTTGTGATGTGATCGTCTAGATTGGTAGAACTCTATGTTATGTCGTAGTAATTCAGATTCGTAATAACTCAGATTAGTGAAATATAGGATGGGAAATAATGAGGTAAAATAGATAAATAATACAAAAGATTGGTCATAAAGATGAAACAAGAGCCTTTATTCGTCCAGCGCCATAGTTCGAAGGACCACAGCTATATGAGGGAAAAACGAACGAGAATCAATTGAAACTCAAAGCAAAAAACCTTCTAGCATTACAGATGATATGTTTACAATCCATAGAACAATTATTAACAAGACGAGCACTGGTGATATGTACAATATGGAGCTTCCTATACTCCGGTAAGGTTATTACTGGCACCATTGTGATAAAAAGCAGAATCCAATACATCCAAAGGTTATAGGCATATAGAGTGTGTCACTTTATTGTTGCGCAGAGCTTTTAAAGTTCCATGTGTAAGAATCCTTCCTTCCAAGTGTGTGTGTGTGTGTGTGTAATTTTATTCGCGTTGGTTTGGAAGTGGACAATAAACTCTTTAGATTTCCTGTTGACTGATGAACGGCGGACCCGGGAGCATTTTCAGTAACAGCAGACGCGCTATGTTTTCGAATAGCGTTCGGCGACGACAGTAACAGCAGACGATTTAGGTCTAAAACGTCGGCTGTTTCTCACCTTAAGTTAACTTTCAAGTAAATAAAAATTTACTTATTATAGCTGAGCAAATAATGACTTTGTTTTCGTTATTAATTTATTTATGAAACACATTTAAAAACAAAGAAAAATACATAACCTAATGTATAACTATTATTATATTGTAATGATTTATAAATTATTGAAAAATAACCTCAGAAAAATACCCAATCAACGTAAAAAACGGATTTCTTAAACTTATTTTCACCTAAGCCTATATTCATATTGACACATTCTCGTAGAGAATGGGATGCTCTAGCCTTTTTCTAATAAGCTTTTCACTCTTCTACCAGCTGAGGAATGTTTTTTGCCACCCATTGCCGATTTTCTTCTAGCTGCACTTGTTGGCTGCACACTTGTCATTTTTCCTTTTCTTATACCCAGGGGCTCATGCTTTGGATTTGTTTCGTGGTATTCAAAAGAATTATGCAACCCTGATATAAGTGAGTTGTTACTTTTAGCACACTTTTCCCGATTTTTTAGGAATGTGGAAATTGCAGGATAAAATTCTATTGGATTATTGTCAAGATGTCTCAGGATTTCATTAGAAAATTTTGACTCAAACTTCGAATTTCTTATGATTATAATTATCTAGGAAGCAATCCATTTTTATACATCAGCCAAAGTGTTTCAACTGATCTGTCTGATGTAGTCTATTATTACTATTATGACTATCGCCCATTACTGAAGAGCCGAAAAAAGCCGAAGCACCGCCGATGATCTAGCGCGTCTGCTGTTACTGAAAATGCGACCCGGGACGAAGCAATCCGGCCTAGGATACTTGCCCGGCTCACCAAGGCCAATGACCAAGGCTTGTTTTACTGAGGACGTTCGTCTACAGAACTCTCAGAGGGAAGTCTCCTCCACGATGCTAGGGAGGATGTTTTGCTTAGGCACAGGCGATATAAACAGTTTACCTTAGACCTCCAAACCATGTTTCCCCTGTACGTGAAATATTATACTAAAAGCAACAACTCCAATGCGTATACCATAATGTCGAGTGAATAGTTAAATGTGCAGTAGGCCTTACGAACAGTATAAGAATATTCCAAATGGGTTGGTAGCAGAACAGAGTTCCACAATATTCAATAGAAATGCAATAATAAGATACAATAAGCTTACATGAGATTAGATCCTGTGAAATAAAACAGAGTACATACCAGATAACAACGAAGCGTCTTTAAAATATACTAAAATGGCGGATTCCTAGGAGAGGAACTCCATTTCAAAGGAACACTATTATGAACCAGAATATAAAAGTGAAAACAGACCGCAGCCGAGTGCAAGTGAAGTAAAAGAGGCCCTTTCATTCTAGTCGTTTCGGAGGTTAGTTTTTCTTCCACAGAATCGTATTTCTTCGATGGTCACAGAAGAACAAGTTTACTTCATGGAGGATCTTCGATATGATTAAAATCTCCTATTTATAAAGATGCGAATTGCCTAAAGTATTGCTTGAAGTCGTACTAATATTCATCATCCATAGAATTAGAAAATAATATCAGATAAGTTCATTCAACGTAGTTCCCCGTTTCGACAATAGACGTTGCAAAGTTGGAAGCCAAGTAGTCTGGCAACGGTGCATTTTATTTTATCGCAGGGTAGGAAATTCGGATATATTACAAATGTCAAAATATTTTATTACTCAACATATTCTCCTCTTAATTGAGCACATTTATAACAGCGAACCTGCAACGTCTCTAGACCTTTCAAAAAAAATGCTCTGCAAACCAGTCCTCCCCACTTTTTATTACCTCCTCGTTGGAGGGAAATTTACGACCTTTTATTTTTTTTCAGTTGAAGAAAGAGATGATAGTCGGACGGAGCCAAATCTGGTGAATAAGGGGGGTGTTCTAGTAGTTCTAACCCTAACCACGAATTTTTTGCACGAATTGTTACTATGGATGAGACTGGTACATTTTTCGATCCAGAAACGAAGCAACAATCCATGGAATGGCGACACTCTTGTTCTCCAAGACCTAAGAAGTTTCGTGTGCAAAAATCTGCTCGGAAAGTTCTTGCTTCAGTTTTTTGGGATTGCGATGGAGTAATCATGATTGATTTTCTGGATAAGGGTAGAACAATAACTGGAGATTACTATTCGACATTACTGAGCACTCTACGGGAAAAAATTAAAGAGAAAAGACGCGGAAAGCTATCCAAAGGTATTCTGTTTTTACAGGATAACGCCTGAGTACACAAATATCATGTTGCCATGCAAAAAGTTCGTGATTTAGGGTTAGAATTACTGGAAAACCCCCCTTATTCACCAGATTTGGCTCCGTCCGACTATTATCTCTTTCCTCAACTGAAAAAATGTTTAAAAGGTCGTAAATTTTCTTCCAACCAAGAGGTAATAAAAGCTGTGGAGGACTGGTTTGCAGAGCAAGAAAAAAAATTTTTTTTGAAAGGTCTAGAGACGTTGCAGTTTCGCTGTAATAAATGTATTCAATTAAGAGAAGAATATATTGACTAATAAAATATTTTGACATTGAAATTTTGTTTGGTTCTATAGTAGGCTAAGAATTTCTCAATATATCCTCGTACATGAAGAGCATAAGGGGCTACAGAAAGATTATATGCATCTACGAATCTTCATTGATTTGATCCAAAGATTGCTACTCAGGCTTTGAGACGTGGCAACACTGATGGATATGTCAAGTCTGAAATTGTCATCGTAAAGTTTAACATTTGTATTGAAAAACGAATTCAAACGTAACATTTTCAGAATTCGAGAAATTCCTACCGAACTTTCCGGTCGGATAACCCCGAATCAAAACTGCGTGGATATCTTTGGTGCGAGCATGTGTGATGCGAAAAAGATTTGGCGTGGAGCAGGCTGCGCCAACAAGAAGGAAATAATCCGTATCGCCATTTTAAGAGTACAAGGAATAAAATTTCCCGTTCACGTCCTCTCGCAGCCTCCCTTGATCCCGTCCACGGCCGGAATTCTTTCATAAAAGCCGACTCGCGAGCTCGCTGGAAAGCCTGGAACCCTTTCATTTTCTCTGACACGTGGATTCGCACAGCCATAAAAAATATGGGCAAAGTGCTTTATTGAAACTTCAAGTTGACATTTCAGCAGTAAAAGGTGACAAGGGTCTCCTCTTGCGAGCGTATCGCTCTCCGCATGATGCTTTTAGCTGTAAGAGCTGATTATTCCGTTTTGGAATTCCTGTTTGTGAGCAGAGGACACTCGAAGAGCTCCATGTGCGGTTTTCTTCAATCAATCGCGAAAATTCCCTCTGGCAGGTCGGGAAAATACTCCTGTGCGGAAAAGAGCGAAATGCATCGGCTACCGAGTTTCCAGGTACTCAATGGGTCACTAAAAGCACTGACGCGATCCAGAGCTTATGGCAATAGTTCATTCCCCTTCTAGGTAGATTCGCAAAAAAGTGGAAATATAGATGCATAAAAACTGTAAAGCCAGGTTTCATAAACCTTGATCGGGTAATCAAATCCTTGATCGAGCGATTCTGTGATAAAAAATCCGTAAATTTGAAATTCTATTGGTCGATTTGACAAAAACGTCAAGGTATTCTGTGAATCACTCAATCAACGATCTTTATGAAACCCACCATAGATGTAGCCAACGTAACTAACAATCGTGACCAAAAATTGTATATCTTCACAACATTCTTCATTGTGATTTTTGATTAAGACATGGTTTTATTTTTTATATTGCATTTGGCTTACTATTGTCTCTGAAAACAGAGAATGAATAATCAGGAAATTATCAATATGCACAAACAACGCAATAACAAGAAACCAGGAACAAATAGAAGGACACAATAAGCCAGAAAAAATGAAAACAACTTCATGAAACGTATCATTTTCCAAATTATACGAACTGACAACTGCAGCATTATTGACCCCATCTTATGTTACCTCTGATGTTTGAGCAATCGTTTTTAAAAGTATGTAATCTTCGAGAAAGGCGCTGTAAAATCATTTAAAACTCAATAACAACTTGAATCGATCCAATAAGAATCAGTATAGGACATTTCGTCAATCTGGTCGCCTTTTTTCCGAAGTTTGGTTCTCTGCATATGCTACATGAATGTTCTTATTTTGATATGAAGTCAGTTTATCAACGGCTTCGATTTGAAAGGAGTTTTCTGAAAATGCAAAGACGTAAATTAACAAACGCTGAGGCTAATAGGGCTATGGGAACGCTACAGGGTGGTCTAACTCAGGTTGTTATAGCGGAAAGGCTCCAAGTCATCCAAATCCAAAGTGTTACTTTGGAATAGGTTCAGGGAGAGAGGTTCCGTGTTGGAAAGACCAAGGCTTGGTGGGAGACGAAAGACAACACTTGCTCAGGATCGTTTTATCACCCTACATCTACGTGTAGAATGCCACAGAATACTCTTCAAAATGCAGATGGGGTCCAAGTTTCCATCGAAACCATCAGACGACGTTTGAGAGAGGTGAATCTAGGTTCTAGACGTCCATTAAGTGGAGTTCCCTTAACACGTGACCAAAAGCGTCAAAGACTGGAATGGGCAATGCAACATATCAATTGGAGCGATCAATGGCGTAGTGTCCTTTTCACTGATGAATCGAGATAAGGATGATTTTCAGATTCTCGAAGAATAAGGGTTATGACAATCCCACGCATACCACGTAATCGTGGCTATTTCCAAGAAGTCTATCCATTCCGAGGGGGTAGTGTTATGGTATGGGCCGGGATATGTTTCAACGGGCGCACAGATCTACACATTTGTCCTGGGAATATGACCGCCTTACACTTTAGAGAGCATGTCATTGACAATGTTGTGCTAAATTTTCACGCTGCTGTTGGTGAAACTTTTCAATTTCTAGACGGTAACGCTAGACCGCACCGTGTAGGCATAGTTGCATAG
Organism: Adalia decempunctata; assembly: GCA_951802165.1. NCBI lineage: Eukaryota > Metazoa > Arthropoda > Insecta > Coleoptera > Coccinellidae > Adalia > Adalia decempunctata. Next base: position 184,411 of record OX637695.1, on the reverse strand, counting down.
TTGAGAATGCGCGCGAAGTGCTTATGGTATTCCACATTTACCAATACCTCCGCACTCACCAGATTTGAATTGCATAGAACATGCATGGGATATGCTCCAAAGAATATCAGATAATCATCAATCTACCCCAGAATCCTTAAATAATCTGAGAGAGCTTCTGTCCCGCTAGGAGCATAGAATAACTGGAGAGAAGGCTCCCCTACGAAATTGAACTGCCAAAAACGTCCGAACTTGTCAGTTCGCCGCAAGATCACGAGATGGCGACAACGTCGTTCGTTCCTACAACATGGCTATCCTTAATAAAATTATCTTTAATGGTTATTAGTTGTTATTACTTATTATAGGTCCCATATATTTCTATATCATAATATATATTCTTTTGAAAGAAAGCAATACATACTTTTTTTCGTAAATCCGACAATATAATGCATATAGCACGTGGAAAGAAATGGCTACAAGGATCAGATTGAATATAGGAAGAAAAATCTGTTTCCCGCTCCGAATCTAAGTGTTAGCGGAGGGAATGTAAACGGGGTACCATACCATTCTGCGTATGATACACGAGAACAGATAAGACCTCAGTCTTCCCGTATAATAATAGTAATACTCACCTGAATGTTCGCTTTTTCCGATAAGGATATTGTTTTGACAAATTTATTACCGATCACAGACTTCCCATATAATTGCGCATAAAAAGTTGATTAGAATAAAGCGATGATATGTCATCAATAGTGTCTATGTTATGGTTTATGGCCATTTTCAATTGAAAAGAAGCATAAGTGTATCAATAACAATGACAGCCACATTATATTCTTTGCAATTGTAGCGCCGTAGAACAAGATATCTGACATGTTGCTGAATAAATGATCTCAGCGTTATCTATCGGGCGTCACACGAAACTCTAACCTCCGCCGTTATTGGCAGTTCAAAATGATCTGTCGAGCGTATGAAGCCTTCCCTCCAGTTATTCTATGCTCCTAGTGTCCCGTTTATGCAACCAAATTACTCAAAAAATGTTCAACAACCTCGTTTGTAGTATGCAAAGAAGATGTAAAGCTGTTATTGATGCCCGTGGAGGCCGTACATTGTAATGATAGTCTTAAAATGCTTGAATTCTCTGGGAAAAAATTTCGTTATTTTGCTCGATTTTTCTTGCAGACCTACAGGCTAAAATTAATTTGCAACTTGAAAGCATTTTAATATGAATTTTCATTACAAGAATTTATTTTAACTATATGTTTTTGCAATTAAAGTTAATATCTATAACTCATGTGGAGCAGTTTATTTCGAGGCATCTATCGGAAAAAAGTAGGCCAATAACGGCCAGCTTCGAAGTTATTCGAGAATATGCATCTTAAAATTTAAAATACAGAGGAAAAAAACTCATGAATTTTCGCCCTGTTGGAGTATGCTTTCAGTTATTTTAGAATGATATTTCTTCAGTTTTGATCATCTTACAATGTGGATGCACTGATGGATTGGGCGGAAATTTGAACGTTTTTGCCGTTGATCTCGGGGCCAGTGCAGCTTGGAATTAATATAGTGAGTGAATAATCTCCGGAAGCATACATAGTCGTCGATAATCGCATCTTACTGCCACGGCCGATGACTTCCTTATTGATACGAATTTCGGAACAGGTATAAGCCGGGAAGTTAATGGAGTGAGCGCTATCTAATCGAGATCCCGATTCACTTCTGGCTAATTAAATTCAATTGCGATTCCCGCCTAGCCGTAGTACACAGTCCACGGTCATCGATATATTATTTGTTATAAAACAAGATAAACAGCCGTGGCTCGCTACCTCCGGTCCGAAATATTATCGGGCCAAAGTTGCAGGGGGTCTAATTGGCTGATAAGAATGCGGCGCTTGTATTCAGTCCTGGAAACCCCTAATTCCGCTCCGGGCTCGGCAACGTGCCCGCCGGCCAGTCTGCAATCTCGAAATTAGGGCTCTTGCCGGGAATTGAGAAATACGGCGGTGAACACGATAAGAAAGAATTACAACTTTCGGATCGAGTTGGCTCCTTTTATGGAAGTGCTCCGAGTGATGGTCCTGCGATTGTTAATAATTGATTCTTGATTGATCGATTATTCGGAGAGATTCGGGAGATGCGCGTGCGCCCGGGGAAAACGGATGGGGGTTATTCCCTTTCGGGAACTTTGTCGAGCTCCTGGACCACAATCGTACTCTGATAATTTCAAGAGGAATTCTCTTTTAAATTGCAGTTTGGACAAAAACCGCTGTCAATCAACATGAAAAAATTCTGCTAGATTGTTTGAAGGAGGCTTGGAAAAAAGTTTGATCAACATTGTCGACAGATTAGGTCTTAATTTTCATTCGAAACTGCCTTTTAGATCACACATTATCCTCATCAACTCAATCAACTCCACAAGAGTTAGGGATATCGTATTCAATCGTTTTTAAAATTATGTAATCTTCAAGAAAATCGCTGTAAAATCATTTCAAACTCAATAACAACTTGAATCGATCCGATGAAAATCAGTAAGAGACATATCCTCAATCTGGTCGCCTTTTTTTCTGAAATTTGGTTCTTTGCATATGCTTCATGAATGTTCATATTTTTAAATTAAGTCAGTTTATCAACAGCTTCGATTTGAAACGAGTTTTCTGAAAATGCCAAAACGTAAATTGACAAACGCTGAGGCTTATAGGAATGCTACAGGGTGACCTAACTCAGGTTGTTGTAGCGGAAAGGCTCCAAGTCAGCCAAAGTGTGATATCTCTACTTTGGAATAGGTTCAGGGAGACAGGTTCCGTGTTGGAAAGAGCATGGCTTGGTGGGCGATGAAAAACAACACCTGCTCAGGATCGTTTCATCAACGTTTCGGCGAGAAGAAACCCTACATCTAAGTGTAGAATGCTACGGAATACTCTTCAAAATGCAGATTGGGTCGAAGTTTCCATACAAACCATCAAACGACGTTTGAGAGAGGTGAATCTAGGTTCTAGACGTCCATTAAGAGGAGTTCCATTAACACGTGACCATATGCGTCAAAGACTGGAATGGTCAAGGCAACAATCGATCAATGGTGTAGTGTCCTTTTCACTGATGAATCCAGATATGGACGATTTTCAGATTCTCGAAGAATAAGGGTATGGACAATCCCACGCATACCCCGTAATCGTCGCTTTGTCGAAGAAGTCCATCCATTCCGAGGGAGTAGTGTTATGGTATGGGCCGGGATAAATTTCAACGGGCGCACAGATCCACACATTTGTCCTGGGAATATGACCGCCCTACATTATAGGAAGCATGTCATTGATAATGTTGTGCCAAATTTTCACGCTGCTATTGGTGAAACTTTTCAATTTCTAGACGATAACGCTAGACCGCACCGTGCGCCACACTTGAGAATGCGTACGAGGAGCTTGGTATTCCACATTTACCAATATTTCCACACTCACCAGATTTGAATTGCATAATGTATGGGATATGCTCCAAAGAAGATTAGATAATCATCAACCTACCCCAGAATCCTTAAATGATCTGAGAGAGCTTCTGCCCCGTTTATGGAACCAAGTTCCTCAAGAAATGTTCAACAACCTCGTGTGTATTATGCAAAGAAATGTCAAGTTGTTATTGATGCCCGTGGAGGCCATACATTGTATTGATAGTCTTAAAATGCTTGAATTCTCTGGGAATAAAATTTCGTTATTTTACTCGATTTTTCTTAACCACCCTGTATACGCTGCAGACCTACAGGCATAAATTAATTTGCAACTTGAAATCATATTAATACGAATTTTCATCACCAAAATCTTATTTTAACTATATTTTCTTGCAATTTAAATCAATATCCCTAACTAATATTTCATTTTTATTCTAGTTGCAAAATGGTGGAGGAACTGGTTTCAATATATCCCAATATGGTTGTATTTAAAGTCTATTTTCTACAATGAATACGGGGTTATTTTTTTCTTAACCTCACCCTAAATCAAATGGAGAATTGTTCAATATACTTTCAAGTTATTTGAGCCTTCAGAAAGATATTCTCCATAAGGGGGTATCAGAAATATGTCGAGTTTGGTTTCGAGTTTTCATCAAATACTTCCTTATTATTATAAATCGATTAATCAGATACACCGCGTTCATTGATATAAATATCAACAACCGAATCTGATTAATCGATTTATATTAATTTGTATCCTTATGGATGAAATCTTTTTTGATTCCTTATTATTATTCCATTTTTTATCGAATTCCCTCTGCGAGCTGAAAGTCGACGATTGAAGCAGATAGATATCGAAAAATGGTGGAGGTATTGATTCCGTAATCTTTCATATAAAGTCGCTCCAGCCGTGTGGAAATTCCCAGTTTACACCAAACACACGATACAAAATGAAACGCCTGGAATAATGCAACTTATTTTTCAAATTGATCAATATTGCCGCTTTCTAAGCCTTTGAGCAGATAATCCCTTTGAAGTTTCCCCGGCAATGCATAGGTTTGAAGAAACCTCCGGCATCTTTTATCCATACGGAGCAGAGGCAGGCCGATAATAAAAAAGGAAAAAAATTTAATCATGAATAAACTCTTTATAAATAAGAAAAGCGGCTCGCGTAAATTCGCAACTGGAAATACCTCTTTCCATTTCCTCCATCTACCTTCATTCCATATCAACGTTGGGGGGCCTCCCGTGGGCTTCATAATCCTGGAGGTACAAGGATCGTAAAAAGGAAAGAAGAACTTTTCCGCAGATAAAACTAAATGAAAACGTGGAAAGGGGATGCGACGAAAATGCCGACAATAGAGTAGCATTTGTCCCAAATAAGCCGTAGGAATAACTTTGGAATTCATACACGTGTTTTGCCGTTCGATCCATCTGTACACAACGATGTATGATGAGGGCAGTATAAGATACACTTCTCGGATATCTTTGAAGGTCCCTTGTTGTTGTTGTTCCGGGCGCAGCATTCCGGAAAATTGGATAGCAGAAAGGCAACAACGAAGGTGCTCGTCACGTGTGACGGGGTATTTGATCGGAAGTTTATCATCCAGGAGTTTCAATAATTGCCGAACTAATTGAATGCTTTCGCAAGCAATATGAAAGAAATCTACTCTCCCTAGAATTTTCATATCAAACTAGCAGTTATTTCAACATTCAGGGAAACAATTTATTTTCCTATGAAAGAAATTTTTTTTACAAAAAATTAAAACAAAATTGAACGTGTAATGAAATTATGACCAGGAACTCGTGTAGAAGAATAGTCACATATTTATGATATGAGTGTTAGAAGTGATGTTTGTGAATTGAGTGGAGCGAATTGAACAATTTCACGAACAAAATAAAATCACTTTTAACACAAATACCATACAATGCTTTTTGTACAACTGCCCTATTTTGATAATGAAATGGGAGAATTTGCAATGACAATAAACTTCAAAATGCATTTTAATATTCAAATAATCAAAAGGTTGTGAATGGCAAACGTTGCCCACGTTATGATTACTAACAAATGAGAAAGGACGCTGTCATTTGAATTTCGTTCTTGTCCAATTTTCGTCTAGGGTTTTTAACTGCTCAATATGTTTGTCGAGAGTCCAATTATTCATGAAAGTGACGATTTGGTTGTTCCTGTGGATATTGAAGAGTCTGCAAGAAGAGCAAATATGGAACTCCTACCTAAAAAATCTGTTCAGCAGTACGATATTGCATATAACAATTTCCTGGCCTGGTATAAATTGAAAATGTAGTAATAGCATGTTTAAAACGGAAAAGTGATGGATATCGTCCCAAAAAATCGAAAATCCTCACTCGTGAACAAGTTGAAAAGTTTATAAATGAGGCACCAGATGAGAAATACTTGATGGTTAAGGTTGCAACTATTTTCGGATTATTTGGAGCCTGTCGGCTTGAATAATTGTGTAATTTATCAGTGGAAGACATCGAAATAACAAATAAATCATTGGTTATTCAACTTCCAAACACAGAAACGAAAATCAGTCATTCTTTCAGCATTATTGGGAACTATGTTGACTATTTTCATAAGTTCTTTGCACTGCGCCCTTCTTTCATCAAACATCGTCGTTTTTTCCTGAAATACATGAATAATAAATGCACTGCCAATCCAGTTGGTATCAATACATTTGGGAAAATTCTATCTATTGTTGCCGAATTCCTGAAACTGCCAGAACCAAAGCAATATACAGGACACTGTTTTCGAAGATCCTCCGCTTCATTGCTAGCAGAATCAGGAGCAAGTATTACGGATATAAAAAACATGGTGGATGGAAGTCTACGACGGTAGCCGAGGGCTATGTTGATCATTCCATTGCATATAGAATTGTCATTGCTGAAAAAATTCTCCCAACCCCAACAGATTTTGGATCATCATCATCCAATATTGTACTTCCGGTTTCTACAAGTACTGATGGTGCTGAGGATTATAATAATGTGTTGCGAAGCGAAGGGCAACAATGTTAGTAATTGTTATAGTTTTAAGATTAATATTAATGTTCATAAGTAATGATTGTTGAATATTGATAATAAAAATTTGCAATCGCTGAATTTTTTTCATCTGATTTCATCATAAGAAAATGAAGTGCTAAAAATATTTTTAACGCTAATGTTAAGAATATTTTCAACACGCTTCCACGTAAACAATCAATTTTTACATTGTTTGCTGTCATTAAAAGTGTCACTTTTAATGGCAGTTGTACGAAAAGAATGTTTTAACTAATAGAGTTTGAGTCAACCCTGCAAAAAAATCAAAGGGTAGAAAATTTCTCACCACTATAAAAAGAATTCATTAAATCTTCCCGACAAATTATTTCATGATTTGGGCCTGATTTGGAATACGGAATTACCCGGAAATTAAAAACGAGTATTGCATTCTTCATAATTCATCCGTTTCGGAACAAACCTTCTCGCATTTCTCGGACAAACGAGTATGGCAAATGCGGAAATTTGTAGAATGCATAATGAAGAATTAGTCATCAGAATGATTTAATAACAAGCTGCGTCCCCCCCTCCGGTAAGCGAATACCGAAAGGGTTGAGAGTCGGTTTGGTTGCGAAATGTCTTTCAAATATTGCGGAGCTCATGACAATTGAATCCGATGTGGCCTAATTTGTTTCCGGCGTATGCCCCAATTTGTATCAGTTGAGGGTCCTAATTGGGACCATTACTAGAGCGAATTATGAAGTGTTCGAGAGGGTTCAACGCCGGATAATTATTTCGGGAGATATGACTATCTGGCGTGCAGGTTGCTTTCAGACTTTTGGAGGCGACACATCTCGAAAGCTCGTAGAACCAACAGTCGAACGCCTTTCGGAAGTTCGACTTTCATATTAATCTTAAAGTCCTTCTGTCACTGTTGGGTTCAGACAGTTGATTGATATGGCGAAAACTACGTGAAGTGGACAAAAGTCTAGGTGGTGATTCGACTAACAAGTGAGGTGCTCTACCTCTTGACTTCCCTGTGTAACATATCTGAATTTCCTACCCTGCAATGAAACAAAATGCACCGTTGCCAGACTCCATGGCTTCCAACTTTGTCGAAACGTGGAACTACGTTGAATGAACTTATTTGATATTATATTATAATTCTATGAATGATGAATATTAGTACGACTTCAAGCAATACTTTAGGCAATTCGCATCTTTATAAATAGGAGATTTTAATCATATCGAAGATCCACCAAGAAGTAAACTCGTTCTTCTGTGACCATCGAAGAAATACGATTCTGTGGAAGAAAAACTAACCTCCAAAACGACACCGAATAAAAGGGCCCTCTTTTTACTTCACTTTCACTCGGCGGCTGTCTGTTTTCACTTTCATTCTGGTTCACAATAGTGTTCCTTTGAAATGGAGTTCCTCTTCTAGGAATCCGCCTTTTTTATATTTTGAAGACGCTTCTTTGTTATCTGTCCCCATTTGAATAACTCTGTTTCATTTCACAGGATCTAATCTCATGTAAGCTTATTGTATCTTATTATTGCATTTCTATTGAATATTGTGGAACTCTGTTCTGCTACCAACCCATTTGGAATATTCTTATACTGTTGTTAAGGCCTACTGCACATTTAACTATTCACTCGACATTATGGCTTAGGCATTTGGAGTTGTTGCTTTTAGTATAATATTTTACGTACAATAATCAATGGTTTGGAGGCCTAGGGTAAACTGTTCATATCGTCTGTGACAAGGAAAACAACCCCCACAACAGTGGTTTGAGACTTCCTCTGGGAGTTCTATAACGAACGTCCCCAGTAAACCAAGCCTCGTCTTCGGGCCTCGGCGTACCGGATAAGCAAGGAGTGCTTTGAAGGTGCCATCGTTCATTAGTTAACAGGTATAAGTAGTTTATCGTCACTTCCAAACCAACGCGACTGCTTGGATCTCACTCATAACACTTAGAAGGAAGGATTCTCACACTAGGAACTACAAGGATGCTGTTTATGAATTTCATTAATAATCAGGTAACACACTCTATATGCCTATAACCTTTGGATAACTTTGGATGTATTGGATTCTGCTTTTTACCTCAATTGTGCCAGTAATAACCTCAACGGAGTATAGGAAACTCCATATTGTACATATCACCAGTGCTCGTCTTATTAAGGTAGGCGTTCAATGTAGTGTGTTTTTATTTCAAGTTGATCTCGAAAACGGTTTCACTTTGAGAACTGAAATTTTGTGGGTGAACTCAGAAAGGATTAGGGTTTTTGTTGAAATAATTTTAATCGATTTCATTCCGACAGTCAATTTTTTTTCTTTCAAAAATAGAAGAAAATTAGCCAACCCATGCTTCTGTTTTATTTCAACAGAAAGACCCATGAAAATAGTTCAACTTCCGATTAAAAGTGAATCTACTGATAATTTCGTTCACAAGATCAACTTGAAATACGGAATTGGCAGAAAATGGCCAAATTCAAATTTTGGCGGGAAAAAATTCCTGCTTTACCCACAAATCGACGTAATTTATAGTTCGGCGATTTTCGGATAGAGAGCGCCATTGTACATTTCATTCATAACGATGGAGATATTCATAGAACTTATAGTGATAATGTAAGTTCTATGGAGTTATTTCATAAAATGGACGGTGGCGCCTCTATCGGCTGATCTTTCCTACTCGGTTTAAACGCCCACCTTAATAATTGTTCTGTGGATTGTAAACATATCATCTGTAATGCTAGAAGGTTTTTTGCTTTGAGTTTCAATTGATTCTCGTTCGTTTTTCCTTCATGGGCTATGGTTCCCCGAACTATGGCGCTGGACGAATAAAGGGCTCTTGTTCCACCTTTATGTCCAATCTAGTGTTTTATTTATCAATTTTACCTCATTATTTCCCATCCTATATTTCACTAATCTGAGTTATTACGAATCTGAATTACTGCGACATAACATAGAGTTCTACCAATCTAGACGATCACATCACAAGCCAAAAATATGAGTATAAAACCCCCTTTAACGTAATTCTACCCTCAGCTCTTCAGAGCAGGGTTGCCCCTTTTCTCTTTTTCATAATGTTCCTAGGATTAACCAACCTGGAATGTTGCAAGATGCATTAAAATATTCTCAAATAACTTCGAGAATGGTCTGTATTGCCTTCTACCCAAGATGTCACAAACATGCTCTATGGACAATTGCTTACTGAACAGAAATGTCAAAACAACATGGCTTCTTCTTTCTGTCAAATCGCAGTTATTCCTATCGAAAATTCGATCACTCTAAAAAAAGGACACCGGAATATGATGGTGATTTGGAGAGCTCTGGTACACGATCTGGTCATTGGAAAACTCCTTTTTTCTCATCATTGGATTAACTGCCAACTCTATGAAAAAATTACTGATGCATCATGCCATGATTCTCATTATTTTCGAAATACATTAGATAGCTGCACGCTGAATGAATAATTCGCCACACTATTAAAATAAGACCAGAACATGCACATCCTGAAAGTAGACTTGAACCCTTTCGTGACTGTTTCGGAACTGAAAAGCAAACTGAGTTTCGTGCGAAAATCAACAGTGGAAACTGTAATTGTTTTGAGGCATTTCCTATACAGAGCAATTTGAGTTCGGCAACTTCGCTTTATTGTTTCCGGGGCCATTTAGCTAGTCGCTAATGAAATTGCACAAAGGATAGACATATACTTCAAGTCATGAACGATAAAAGAAGTCGTTTGTATCGGGGTGAGTTTAATCTAGAAGTATTATGGGTTCTCACATATGAGGCCGAGCCACCGATATCGTTCCTGGAACGGATACACGGTTCGATTTTATCGGGAAAAAGAGTAACAGAAAAACCCGTCTGCCTCTGCTTTGATTCTGTTGTTTGAGTAGAAAAAGGGAGGTGGGATCGAAACAGATTCGCATTTGTTTTTACAAATACTGATTTCGCTTCGTTTGTTGGACATAATTGAAAGGATTTCGTTTTTAGACCGCCCTCACAAGTTTAGCATGAAATATTTCCCATACAAAAGTTAAATAAATATAACAAGTTGTGAGCTTGTGTTGGCATGTTGATTTACGTAGGATGACTAAGTCATCATTTTTTTTCTGCTATTTGGACCACCCTCATAAGAAAATTAGGAGTTTTTTCTGTAGATGCCACCTTTGAAGCTGTGATTCTTCGACATCTCACAAGTAGCGAAAATGACGCAAGAATAACAGGTAAATAAAATTCAATTTCCACAAACAATATTTAATTTTGAACGACGATCGTTTCGCCTCACTGAGGCTTCGTCAGGTTCTACATTTGAACTAATTGGGTGGTATAATAACAGGACATTATATAGGATATACAGGTATACATTGGGGTGTTTAGACGGTATTCCCAAGTTACAAGAAGATGTAGCGACAGGGGCAATAAAAGTTATTGAGTTTTGCCGCTGGTTTTTCCAATCTACGTGAAGATATTCAACAACGGCGATCTATTAACATCCGTTTGGTCATTTAACAAAATTTTTTGAGGATTATATCTGTTAATTTCAAGTGATTCTAATAGTGTTAATCTTGATCCTTCACTCTCGATATGGATAATTTCGTAATTGTCGTTGAAATTATGACCGAATTCTCTTAAATGGTTGGCGTATGTTGAATGTGGACCATTTGATGTATAACTCTTCTGGTGTTCATGGATCCGTTTTTTAAATGATCTGCCGGTTTGACCAATGTAGACCAATGGGCAATCATCACAAGTAAGCTTGTAGACACCCGATTTATCATCTTTGTTTGATTTATCTTTGTTATTTTTAATGTATTAATTATTATTAATGTTGTTAGAGGTTCTGAAAGCTGAAGTATAATTGAAATTGTCTCTAGAATAATTGGCAATATTTTCAGATAATCTATTAATATATGTGATTCGGATATATTTTTGTGGGTTGGGGTCTTTTATGATTGGATAAACATAGGTTAATGCTATTTTGTTCTGTTTGTTTGTTATCATATTATCTATGATGTTTGGGTTGAAACCATTATTAATAGCTATTTGTTTAATTATATTTAATTCTTTTGTAAAATTCTGGGAGTTTAAAGGAACATTTAATAATCTATGAATAAAACTATTATAAGCTGCCATTTTTTGTTTATAAGGATGGTTGGAAGTTTTGTGAATAGTGATATCAGTGTGGGTAGGTTTGTGATATATGCTGAATTCGTGTAAACAATTTGATCTTGTGATGGTAATATCAAGAAAGTTAATACTTCGATTCTTCTCTTCTTCGAATGTGAATTTAATTGAAGTGTGTAGATTATTGATAAAAATTGTAAAAATATTCAGTTGTCTACTGGTACCTTTAAAGCAACAAATGATATCGTCAACGTATCTATACCAATAGAGGAAATATTTGCTTAATGGGTTCGAATGTATTTTGGATTCTAAATCATCCATAAACATTTCGGCTAAAATCGAGCTGAGTGGGTTTAGAGACAATTTCAGTTATACTTCAGCTTTCAGAACCTCTAACAACTTAGATAAAAACATTAAAAATACAAGCTTACTTGTGATGATTGCCCATTGGTCTACATTGGTCAAACCGGCAGATCATTTAAAAAACGGATCCATGAACACCAGAAGAGTTATACATCAAATGGTCCACATTCAACATACGCCGACCATTTAAGAGAATTTGGTCATAATTTCAACGACAATTACGAAATTATCCATATCGAGAGTAAAGGATCAAGATTAACACTATTAGAATCACTTGAAATTAACAGATATAATTCTCAAAAAAATTTTGTTAAATGACCAAACGCCGTTGTTGAATATCTTCACGTAGATTGGAAAAACCAGCGGCAAAACTCAATAACTTTTATTGCCCCTGTCGGTACATCTTCTTGTAACTTGGGAATACCATCTAAACACCCCAATGTATACCTGTATATCCTATATAATGTCCTGTTATTATACCACCCAATTAGTTCAAATGTAGAACCTGACGAAGCCTCAGTGAGGCGAAACGATCGTCGTTCAAAATTAAATATTGTTTGTGGAAATTGAATTTTATTTACCTGTTATTGAACATGAATTTCCATCAAGTAAAGACTGAATCCATCAAATATTTGACGCAAGAATGGTGTAAGACCCATTTTCCTTGTTTCATCTCATCTGCAGAATGGCCGCCAGGGCATGTTCTAAAAAACACAAAAATTTGGAGTCGCTGAAGCAATCTCTGCGCCGGGAATGGAACCGATTAACGCCCGAGGAGCTGCGGCCCATTGCCGAAAATTTCAAGAAGCTTCTGAAGCTGTGTATCGCCGCCAAAGAAAGCCACTTCGAAACGGCTTAGACATATTATCAACAAATGTTCAAGCTATTATTATTTGTTGTTGTTATGTTAAATTTTTTCTGTTCAATGAAGTTGAATGAAAAAGAGTTTGTCCGAGGATTTTCTTGTCACACTGTAAATGAATGATTGGTCATCAGATAAATAAGGGGCCAATTCGACCACTCTAGAAACAGTTTCGATTATAGGTAATTGTGATATTTTCATGAATTATTCTGGTCTAGAAATTAGGGTACAATAGCCAGAGTCCCTCCGGTCATTTTCTCCCAGATACCACAATGGTGCCCGCCCCGAATGCCATTCGTACCTCCAGAATGCACAATGATATTTGTACTGAATAATTTTTTCATTTCCTTTCGTTTCTCGTCCCTCACCACACGGTCCCCTTTGCGTGGTGACTTCAAGAACTGTATCTATGTAGATTGGGCCTCGTTTCCCGGGCAACCTCACGTCCGCTCCGTGGAAGTACACCGGAGAGCGTGGCGTGGCTGCCCTCACAGAATATCGACTCCGGACCAAAAGAACACGGTTTACTGCTCCTGGCGCTGTGTGTGTGTTCGCCAAATGACAATGAAGCGATTCGAAAGGCGCGAGAGGTATTTTCGAAGATCGAGCGCGAATTGGGATTTCCCGATATTAATTTTTCATGTCGAGTTTCCTTCCGACCGGGCGGAAGGAGAATATGAGAAAAGGGATCGGGAAAAAGAGAGAAAAGGGTCTGTTCTGTGTTATGAGCCGGATAGATTGTGAACGAATACGGATTGCTATCAAATATTCATGTTATCATCACCCGTCGATATACGAGCTACTCAAATATTTGCCAGCCCCCGCCGTCGCGGATATATACCTGGTGACGGAATTTCAATATAAACTGCTCTGAAGATTTTCATTCGATTTCACTTAGGTGAAAAGGCTACGTATTCTATTATGCAGGCGGGCTGGTTTCTCTTTCTTCACGAATGAATTCATTCCTTTAGCTTCATTCTTCGTCCAATTTAAAAAATATCTATGAATTTAATTTTTCAAGAAGAAAAAAATTTCCCAAAGAGAACGTATAGTCCGAGAGATTTGGAAAGAATCAGAACCTCACAACTCCTCTGCAAATAATTGCTTTTCTGCTTATCTGCTGCGGCCAGTTCTCCCTCTCTTAATTAGTTTATACTCACGTGAATTTGCAGCCTGTAAGACTTACTGTGTCATTCTGGTGAGAAGTTTGAATATATATATAGTGTAACATATCTGAATTTCCTACCCTGAAAATAAAATGCACCGTTGCCAGACTCCATGGCTTCCAACTTTGCAACGTCTATTGTCGAAACGTGGAACTACGTTGAATGAACTTATTTGATATTATTTTATAATTCTATGAATGATGAATATTAGTACGACTTCAAGCAATACTTTAGGCAATTCGCATCTTTATAAATAGGAGATTTTAATCATATCGAAGATCCACCATGAAGTAAACTTGTTCTTCTGTGACCATCGAAGAAATACGATTCTGTGGAAGTAAAACTAACCTCCGAAACGACAACGAATGAAAGGGCTCTTTTTTTGAATTCACTTTCACGCTGCTACGGTCTGTTTTCACTTTTATGCTGGTTCACAATAGTGTTCCTTGGAAATGGAGTTCCTCTTCTAGGAATCCGCCATTTTAGTATATTTTAAAGACGCTTCTTTGTTACCTGGTATGTACACGATCTCCATTTAAATAACCATGTTTGATTTCACAGGATTTAATCTCATGTAAGCTTGTTCTATTTTATTATTGCATTTCTATTGAATATTGTGGAACTCTGTTCTGCTACCAACCCATTTGGAATATTCTTATACTGTTCGTAAGGCCTACTGCACATTTAACTATTCACTCGACACTATGGTATAGGCATTTGGAGTTGTTGCTTTTAGGATAATATTTTACGTACAATAATCACTGGTTTGGAGGCCTAGGATAAACTGTTTATATCATCTGTGCCAAGGAGAACATCCCCCACAACAGTGGCTTGAGACCTCCTCTGGGTGTTCTTCAAACGAACGTCCCAGTGAACCAAGCCTCGTCTTCGGGCCTCGGCGTACCCGATAAGCAAGGAAAGCTTTGAAGGTGCCATCGTTCATCAGTTAACAGGAAATATAAAGAGTTTATCGTCACTTCCAAACCAACGCGACTGCTAGGATCTCACACATAACACTTAGAAGGAAGGATTCTCACACTAGGAACTACAAGGATACTGCTTATGAATTTCATTAATAATCAGTTGACACACTCTATATGCCTATAACCTTTGGATAACTCCGGATGTATTGGATTCTGCTTTTTATCACAATTGTGCCAGTAATAACCTTACCGGAGTATAAGAAGCTCCATATTGTACATATCACCAGTGCTCGTCTTATTAATAATTGTTCTATGGATTGTAAACACATCATCTGTAATGCTAGAAGGTTTTTGCTTTGAGTTTCAATTGATTCTCGTTCGTTTTTCCTTCATATAGCTATGGTTCTTCGAACTATGGCGCTGGACGAATAAAGGGCTCTTGTTCCACCTTTATGTGCAATCTAGTGTTTTATTTATCAATTTTACCTCATTATTTCCCATCCTATATTTCACTAATCTGAGTTATTACGAATCTGAATTACTACGACATAACATAGAGTTCTACCAATCTAGACGATCACATCACAAGCAAAAAATATAAGTATAAAACCCCCTTTAACGTAATTCTACCCTCAGCTCTTCAGAGCAGGGTTGCCCCTTTTCTCTTTTTCATAATGTTCCTAAGATTTACAAACTTGGAATGTTACAAGTTTGAATGATCTCTGGGTATCGAATTCGCTAAACTTGAAAGAATTATACACTACAGTCCTCACACTGATGTCTGACATGTTTTCGTAGCATGCCCAACCTTGTGAGGCTGTCTATTGTTGAAACTTGAAAAAATGTGTATCGGTTCAATGATTAAATTTCAGAGTAGTTATTGATGTAACGAAGATTTCCATTTCAATAGGTTATGTACGAGGATATATTGAAAAATTCTCAGCCTACTATGGAACCAAACAAAATTTCAATGTCAAAATATTTTATTACTCAACATTTCCTCCTCCTAATTGAATACATTTATTACAGCGAACCTACAACGTCTCTAGACCTTTCAAAAAACTGTTTCTTTTTGCTCTGCAAACCAGTCCTCCACAGCTTTCATTACCTCCCCGTTGGAAGAAAATTTACGAACTTTTAAACTTTTTTTTCAGTTGAGGAAAGAGATGATAGTCGGACGGAGCCAAATCTGGTTAATAAAGGGGGTGTTCTAGTAATTCTAACTCTTAATCACGAATTTTTTGCATGTCTTTATGAGATTTGTGTACTGGGGTGTTGTCCTGTAAAAACAAAATACCTTTGGATAGCTTTCCGCGTCTTTTCTCTTTAATTTTTTGCCGTGGAGACTGGAGTGGTCAGTAATATCGGATAGTAATCTCCAGTTATTGTTCTACCCTCATCCAAAAATTTAATCATGATTACTCCATGGCAATCCCAAAAAACTGAAGCAAGAACTTTTCCAGCAGATTTTTGGACACAAAACTTCTTATGTCTTGGAGAACCAGAGTGTCGCCATTCCATCGATTGTTGCTTTGTTTCTGTATCGTGGAAGTGCACCCAAGTCTCATCCATAGTAACAATTCGGTTTAAGAAGTCTACATCGTTTTCAAATCGAACACAGATCGAACGCGATGCTTCTACCCTTGCACGCTTTTGGTCAACATTCAAACATTTGGGGATGCATTTCGCAGAAATTTTTCTCATCTCCAAATTGCGCTCATATGAAATCTTCAGTGCTTCAGATAGCCGTTGCAGCCCAACTCGACGGTCTGATAAAATCAGGTCTCTAACTGCATCGATATTTTCGGGGACTGACGCAGAAACTGGCCTTCCTGATCGGTCATCATCTTTCATCTTCAATGGAGAGTTTATCTTTTTTTAAGCTTGCAGTCCAATTTTTCACGATCGCATACGAAGGACATTATCACCAAGGGTATTAAGCATATCTTCGTAAATCTGCTTACCTCTTAACCCTCTTAAATACAGGTACTCGATGATGGCTCGATGCTCCAATTTTTCGATATTTTCAATTTCGGTGGACATCTTTTTTTTAATTGCGTAACTGTGGTTTACTTTTTTGACGTCGAACTCTACACTGACACTTCTAATGAGTTATTGTTCATTGATATGGTATCGCAATATTTTGTTTATGTATGAAACTGGTCAAGGCTAACTATGTAGATATCAATACATATACGTAGTTATAGTGAAAAGGGGTTACAGTCCACTGCGACCTTAAGGTCTATTGTGCCCCCTGACAGAGCTGTCATCATCGCGCCTCCTACAGCTTGTAACATATCGGGTCATACAGCGTTTCCGAAATCCCCAGAACCCTTGCCCGTAACCTAGAGACGACACTGGACTAAGATTTCAACACCACGGTTTCCCAAAGATACCGTTATGAGGGTGAAATGAAGGAAGTTCTGTAGTCTGTGGATAACTGAAGATGCGCAGGAGTGCAAAAACAATAGAAAGTGGGGTTAAGGGAAACGTTTAAAAGGGCTTGCTTTTAAAAACTGGGGCTCTTTTTTGATTTTTGGTGTGCCGAAGATATTCTACATTGATTCCCACGATAATAACGATACATTTTAGTTCGACTAACTAAAATATCCTGTAGGTAAGCCATCTTGAAATTCTGTATGCTTGTACTTGTTAACTGTATGTTTCTTCCCCTGATATAACTAGCGTACCATTCCAGATAACAGTTTAAACAATTATTTACACACCATTGCCATTTCTAAATAATACATTTGTTTTCAGCATATCGCCATCATTCTAAAATACCTATTCTTTTCTTCTTGCTTTTTAAATTCGACTGCGCCCCTTTTCAGTGCTGGATTCCATCCGTTTCACTCTCATTACTGGTTCACAACAGTGTTCCTTTTGAAATGGAGTTTCTCTGCTAGGAATCCACCATTTTAGTATACTTTTAAAGACGCTTCTTTGTTATCTGGTGTGTACACTGTCCTCATTTAAATAACTATTTTTCATTTCACAGGATTTAATCTCATGTAAGCTTGTTCTATTTTATTATTGCGTTTCTATTGAATATTGTGGAACTCTTTTCTGCTACCAACCCATTTGGAATATTCTTATACTGTTCGTAAGGATTACTGCACATTTAACTATTCACTCGACATTATGGTTTAGGCATTTGGAGTTGTTGCTTTTAGGATAGTATTTTACGTACAAATATCACTGGTTTGGAGGCCTAGGATAAACTGTTTATATCGCTTGTGCTAAGGAAAATATCCCCCACAACAGTGGCCAGTGAAAATTCCTCTGGGTGTTCTTTAAACGAACGTCCCAGTGAACCAAGCCTCGCCTTCGGGCCCTTGGCGTACCCGATAAGCAAGGAAAGCTTTGAAGGTGCCATCGTTCATCAGTTAACAGGAAATATAAAGAGTCTATCGTCACTTCCAAACCAACGCGACTACTATGATCTCACACATAACACTTAGAAGGAAGGATTCTCACACTAGGAACTACAAGGATATTGCTTATGAATTTCATTAATAATCAGGTGACACACTCTATATGCCTATAACCTTTGGATGTATTGGATTCTGCTTTTTATCACAATTGTGCCAGTAATAACCTTACCGGTGTATAGGAAGCTCCATATTGTACATATCACCAGTGCTCGTCTTATTTATAATTGTAAACATATCATCTGTAATGCTAGAAGGTTTTTTGCTTTGAGTTTCAATTGATTCTCGTTCGTTTTTCCTTCATATGGCTATAGTTCCTCGAACTATGGTGCTGGACGATTAAAGGCTCTTGTTCCATCTTTATGTCCAACCTTGTGTATTATTTATCTATTTTACCTCATTATTTCCCATCCTATATTTCACTAATCTGAGTTATTACGAATCTGAATTACTACGACATAACATTGAGTTCTACCAATCTAGACGATCACATCACAAGCCAAAAATATGAGTATAAAACCCCCTTTAACGTAATTCTACCTTTAGCCAGCTCACAAGAGCAGGGTAGAGTTTGCCTTTTTCTCTTCTCAAATAATATTTCCTAGGATTTACAAACTTGGAATGTTACAAGCTCGCCCTTCAGTTCCAGAGATTTGATGAAATCCAGTATCTGGGACGGCTTCAAGGAGGATAACTCCCCACTTCTACAAGTGTCTTGTCCAAAGCTATCTTTCCTTTGGCTTACAATGGCATAGCATTCCGTAACCAGGTGAATAGGAGTTTCTTTCTCCTCCCCACAGAATCTACACTCATCAGTGTCCGATAAACCCATTCTCAACAGATGCTTCTTTAGGCGACAATGTCCTGTGAGAAAGCCAGTGAGTAGGTGAAGTTGGTTTTTACTGAGATCCAGATATTTTTTGGATCTAGCAGTTTCAAAGTTCCGGAGGAACTTTTTGGAGTGATCCATTCCTGGGCCAGAGTTTTTCTCTTTCGGTTTTCTCCTTCAGCATAAATTCCTTCTCATAGGTGCATTTTCCTATCAATACATCCTCGTACTTCTGAAAATGTGAATGGTGATCTTCGTACTCATATGATGATTAAGTTGATTTGAATTGAAGTAGAACACCGGTTAGTAATTATTCGAAGGAATCCCCATGAAATTTTCTGTGAAAACCGGATCTTCCGCAAGCATTCGATTGTCGAATGAACGCCTGAGATGTTTCTCTTTCCAAGCTCGATGGAACACAGCAGTCCGATCTCCAGATGCAGGAAAATACCGGAGGAGGTGAAAAATCTCCACACATCCGGGGATCGTCTCGGATTCCGGCTCGCGTCACTCGATATAGAAAAATAACACACTTTCCCCCGATTCCCGGAGAAAACCTACAAAAGACGGGAATTTCTCACCGGTCCAAATACTCACTTTCGTCGGCGCGGACTCGATGAAAACCGACGCTCTCGCCGTTCGGATTGATACCTTTTCATCAATTCCGACGTCCATATATTATCCGGGTTCCCGATAACCGTGTAACAAATATCCAGGCACGCCATTCGCTGCTGGAGAGGAGTCGATTCAGTATTAATGTGCTTTCTTGTAGAGAGCCCGGAATCCATCAGTTTCCGGGAGGTAGGTGAGTAACAATTTCTTATTAGCCGGATCCGGGCGATATGTAGAGCTCCGATTTCAGCCCCCCATTATTAATCAATCCCAAATTCCTCGGTTCGCAATGGGTTACGTAAGCGTCACGATTTGAGGCGGAGAATGGGAGTACCTCCGTGGTTTTGGAGCTTCCATGAATTCTATGGAAGATGGGTGGATGATGGAAGAAAATACAGTGTGAAAAGAAAAACCTCGGACAAACTCTTTTTCATTTAACTTTATTAAACAGCAGAAATTGAAGAAAACAACAACCAATAATAATAGCTTGAACATTTGTTAATAATATATATAAGCCGTTTCGAAGTGGCTTCCTTTGGCGGCGATACACAGCTTAAGACGCTTCTTGAAATTTTCGGCAATGGGCCGCAGCTCCTCGGGCGTTAATCGGTTCCATTCCCGGCGCAGAGATTGCTTCAGCGACTCCAAATTTTTGTGTTTTTTAGCACAAGCCCTGTACTCCAAAATCGACCACACGCTGTAGTCCATTGGGTTGAGAGCCGGTGAGTAGGGCGGCCATTCTGCAGATGAGATGAAACAAGGAAAATGGGTCTTACACCATTCTTGCGTCATTTTCGCTCTGTGAGCCGGAGCGGAGTCCTGTTGAAAGGTCCAATGCGTATCGCCGAAGTGCTGCTTGGCCCACGGAAGTACTACGGACTCGAGGATGTTCTTGATTGATTTTAACCCCTTGATCCACGAAAACTAATGGAGTTTTACCACTGCCGCAAATTCCGCCCCAGACCATGACGGATTGCGGATTTTGACGGTGTTCGACGATGGCCGATATACCGGGAGCCTATACGGAACAGACTCTGTCGTTTTGGTGGTTGTGGGATTGTTCTACGGTAAAAAGCTTCTCGTCTGTGAAGAGAATTCGCTCCCATTGCTGACCAGCGGCGAGACCAAGGAGTTGGCGGCACCTTTGGAGTTGAACGAGCTTGTTTTCCTCCGTGAGGAGTTTAACTTTTCGGAGCTTGTATGGCTTGAGGTGGAGCTCCTTTTTGGCAATTTGACGGACTGATTCGCGGTTGATAACGTCTGACAGGCTATTTTCCTCATGGAAACCCTCAGATTTCGATTGACTCGCTTCTTGACGATGTTGCGATTTCTAGGTGTATTGACAGTGCGTTTTCTATCTCTTCCTGGACGACGACCATCATGGCCAATCTCCTTGAAACGACGAATTGCATCGGACACGGTTTGTCGAGGCAAATTGAGCAAACGAACAATTTCGCATTGACGCCTTTCTTGACTAAACAGCTCCAAAATCGCACTTCGTTTGTTTGACATTCTAAAACTCTGTGAAATGAAATTATATCAAACTGAAGATTCACATATTAGTACAGGAAAGTGTAGAGAAATCAAGAGACTGAAAATTATTTGGCTGCGCTGAAATACTCTTGTTCCAGATTCCAGACCACAGCAAATTTGTCCGTTATTTGTCTTGTCACCTTGTATAACTGAGAGCGTCAAGATACCTCTGGAGCGAACACCCGCCCACACCGAATCTATGACTATAGATGACATAGAATAAATAGCACGTTTGACATAGGGAGGTTCGAGAAATAAATTTTCCCGGGCTTCCGTCGACGGGGAAATGTAACGAACGAACAGAAATCGACAAGAAAATGATCTCAGAGCGCGAGGCACGCTCTTTGCTCTCGCTGCGGCGTCATCCTGATGAAATTAATCAACCCAATGTAAATACTTTGCTGCTTTCGACAACTCCCTCCCTTTCCACAGCGTTAATTTGAATATCGGAGCATAATACGGCGTACGAATGGAGTAATAAATACTTGTGTTGTCGAATCTGGGCTTCGCAGATTCCGCGCAATAAGATCATGCGATGCAAAAAAGCTTGAATGGAATCTGCATAATATGTCAGAGGCTGATGAGTTATGGAATGTCTTCCTTATTCTCCGATGAGATTGGGAACTTTGGTTTCCAATAACGGTATCATTCTAACGAGAAGATGATCCTGTTTTGGAAAATAGCAATCCTTCGATGTCTTCCTGAAATGTTAGATGTTAGTATTTATGTTGTTCAATTCAACTATGTCGAATGATTGTGGATATGAACAACCTGATAGGTAAGTCATTGTATGTAGGTATACTCCATTCATAATTCTAAAATCACAACTCTGGCCTTGGAAATTTGACGCATTCCACTCTGTATCGAAGTTATGACGTTTTTCAAAATATTTTTATGTTCCAAGTCAACACTATGTTGCCCTTTCTACATTCTTAGCATATTTCTCAGAATGTGAATTTATTCGGAAAATGAATGAATTGGAAAAGATGTGATGGACGAAAATAATTAACGTTTATATTAATTGATAGAAAGGATTCCTTTATCCTTTATTTACCTGTTATTGAACATGAATTTCCATCAAGTAAAGACTGAATGCATCAAATATTTTTTGTGGAAATTGAATTTTATTTACCTGTTATTGATTCCTTTTCTAGTTATTTGCATGAAAAGTACAAGAGATCACTGTTGAAATATATTATTTTTCGCCATGGAAGAAAATTGCATTGCTTTCACATAATTTTCATATGCATGCTTGTGAAGATT
Organism: Adalia decempunctata; assembly: GCA_951802165.1. Lineage (NCBI taxonomy): Eukaryota > Metazoa > Arthropoda > Insecta > Coleoptera > Coccinellidae > Adalia > Adalia decempunctata. Next base: position 161,886 of record OX637695.1, on the reverse strand, counting down.
TAATGTTTATTAATATTATCCTCTTGAACTGAAAGTTCAAGACTTGACGACATCAACCGAGCAATGTCAGAATGTCAATTTTATTTTGTTGATAACTTTCTTAAAATCAATGTTGGGGTTTAAAACTCGGCTAAGTTTGTTCAAACAACATCTAAAGAAGAAATTTTTCACCATCTCGACCTTTGAAGGCGTTTCTTATAGGAGAATCAGATCTAAGTTCCACCTCATTAGTGAGGTACCTAACTTTTGCAAATCTGCTCAGATATCGCCAAATTTCATAAAAAACCTGAAAAATATCATCCTAATCGACCTCTCGAGGCTCCATCCGATCCATCTACTGCGATATCTGTCCAAATAACAGCTTTTACAAATTCCCGTGTAGCCCTTTAACCTCGAAATGTAAACATTCGTCCTGGTCGTGAAAATCGTCCTCACGATCCAAACTGGTGCTAAAAACAATAAACACACGTTAATCTTGGATATTCGACGAAAAACTCACCTGCAAATATCGATTAAACACCAAAAATCTGCGAACAATTTGTAAACCTAACAAAATGTGGAATATCTTTGATACTTTTACTTTGATGTAAACAAATAAACTGGCAACGTCGTTTTGTCATTAACGATGTTTTCTGTGCGCGCACTGACTTTTCATCATGTGTTCCGTGCTTTTCATCAGGGGCACCAACTCCTGAAAACGAAACCATGACCTCCTATGTGATTAAATAAAAGTGAAAGGAGTATATATATGAATTTTCAGGATTTATTGTCGAAACATTCATTGTTTCTCCCTTCGCGATGAAACAAGTTTGAAGCTTCTGCTAGAATGTTCATATGCGTTGTTCGAATCAATCCCCATATTTTTTCCGCTATTTGGTACGACCAAATGAGAAAATCGGGAATTATAACTCGAACCGGCGCGTCCGCCATTTAGCAACGTGCTGATTATTGCCTCCAAATTTCCATTTTTCTTCCTACGCGCTGCAAATTACGTACCGTGGCTTGCATTCAATCCCTTTTCTTTTTTTACAGAATTAATAAATTGAGGTAATCGACCGAGCCGCAGGCGAATCCATTGATCCATAGTGAATTTCTTTGCGCGGAAAGCGTGTACTGCCCACAATGCATGCCATTAGCTCATTCATATTTTCAATTCCAGCGTTGGCAAATCAATTTCGCAAGTCACGTGCATAAACACCACGACATCGTCGTCGTGCGGAACCCAAAACCGCCGTTCTCGTCGCCTACCATCCAATTAGCCCTTTGTTTACTGTCCTGATAACAGATCGACCGATCGTTAAGCCGAAGTGGCCACCCCTGGAAGCCCACCGCCCGTTCTATTGACTTTGGGCTTTTTGGTCCTTCATAAACCAGAATATTGATTCCGGTTGTTGAATCGGGTTTGGAAACGAATTAAGCTGGTCTCGTTTCGGACTTTCACCGGGATTTCTAGGATATTCGGGAGATAGTGACTTCATATGAGTGGAATAATAAAATATATATCATCTTTTAATTGTCGAACAGGACATAAATCAATTTGTTGTGCTTAAATACGGAATAATATATTGAAGAGCTTAATACTAAGTTAACGTGATCAGGAAAACCGATTGCAAACGTGCCTTTCTCAGAAATGGATTGGTATCGTTTACAGTTTGAATACGAAATGAGAACTAGATTTGATACGAGGATATATTGAAAAATTTTTAGCCTACTATAGAACCAAACAAAATTTCAATGTCAAAATATTTTATTACTCAACTTATTATCCTCCTAATTGAATACATTTATTACAGCGAACCTGCAACGTCTCTAGACCTTTAAAAAAAATGTTTCTTTTTGCTCTGCAAACCAGTCCTCCACAGCTTTTATTACCTCCTCGTTGGAAGAAAATTTACTACCTTTTAAACTTTTTTTCAGTTGAGGAAAGAGATGATATTCGGACGGAGCCAAATCTGGTGAATAAGGGGGGTGTTTTAGTAACTCTAAATCACGAATTTTTCGCATGGCAACATGAGATTTGTGTTCTGTTGCGTTGTCCTGTAAAAAACAAATACCTTTGGATAGCCTTCCGCGTCTTTTCTCTTCAATTTTTTCCCGTGGAGACTGAAGTGGTCAGTAATGTCAAATAGTAATCTCCAGTTATTGTTCTACTCTTATCCAAAAAATCAATCATGATTCCTTCTATGGCAATCCCAAAAAACTGAAGCAAGAACTTTTTCAGCAGATTTTTGGACACGAAACTTCCTAGATCTTGGAGAATCAGAGTGTCGCCATTCCAGCGATTGTTGCTTTGTTTCTGGATCGTAGAAATTAACCCAAGTCTCATCCATAGTAACAATTCGGTTTAAGAAGTCTACATCGTTTTCAAATCGAGCACAGATCGAACGCGATGCTTCTACCCTTGCACGCTTTTGGTCAACATTCAAACATTTGGGGATCCATTGTGCAGAAATTTTTCTCATCTCCAAATTGACGTGAACTATATGATGAACGCGTTCGTATGAAATCTTCAGTGCTTCAGATATCCGTTTTAGCCCAATTCGACGGTCTGATAAAAAAATGTCATGAACTGCATCGATATTTTCGGGGACTGACACAGAAACTGGCTTTTCCGATCGGTCATCATTTTCAATAGAAAATTCACCTCTTTTGAAGCTGGCAGTCCAATTTTTCACGGTGACATAAGAAGGACATTGATCACCAAGGGTATTAAGCATATCTTCGTAAATCTGCTTACCTCTTAACCCTTTTAAATACATGTACTTGATGGTTCGATACTCCAATTTTTCGATTTTTACAATTTCGGGGGACATCCTCTTTTTTAATTTTCTGCGTAACTCTGGTTTACTTTTTTGACGTCGAACTCTTCACTGACGTTTCTAAAAAGTTATTGTTCATTGATATGGTATCGCAATATTTTGTTTATGCATGGACTGGTTTAGGCTAACTTGATCAATACTGGATTTCAGAGGTGTATTTTTGAAGTGGATCCGTAGTTATCTCGAGGGTAGGGTCGCGTCTGTAAGAGTGGATAACTCATTTTCCAGTGAGCATGACATTAAATTGGGTGTACCTCAGGGATCTGTGTTAGGGCCACTTTTATTTTTACTATACATTAACGACCTTCCAGTAAATCTGAGAAAACTGTTCGTCAAGATATCAGGCTATAACAGCCTATTACACAGAATACTCAGATTCATCTTGTTTGCTGATGATTCTTCTATAGGGATCACTGCAGAAACCTTGGAAGAATTACAGAGTTTGTGCGAAATGCTAGTTCAAAGCTTTAAAAATTGGTGCCAGTTAAATAGAATCGTAGTGAACATTGAAAAAACGGTATGCGTTCACTTTTCGCTGACTAGCGAAGATCAGAATACATTAATTATTCGGAATCTGGATACAATAATTGCATGTTAAGCCCGCAACGGACGGCGAGCGATAATATAATATATATTATAGCTTTGCATTGACATATGTCATTTTAGTATGGAAAAATATCGTAATATCGGAATATATATTATAGCGTCGTCCGCGGGGCTTGGTGCATTTTCATAGGGAGCGATATTGGTGAAATATATGAGATATAATATATCGCTCGCCGTCCGTTGCGTGCTTAAATCGTCAACGAAATTCCTAGGAATCCATATCGATAGACATCTAAGGTGGGATACACATATTGATGCGGTCTGTAGAAAACTTAATAGTTCTTTCTATGCTATGAGCAGGATTAAAAACTCGCTTCCTATAAGATCTCTCATTAATTTCTATTATAGTTTGGTATACAGTCACTTGGCGTACAACATTCTACCATGGGGTAATTCCTCTGACATTGGCAGAGTTTTTATAAATCAGAAACGAATAATTTGCTTAATGTTCGACTGCGCTCCACGATCCTCCTGCAGATCTGTTTTCTTGGAGAATGGCATCCTCACTGTGTCCTGTATAATTATTCATTCTGAGATGCCTTGTATATGTGAAGGAGAATGAGAGCAATTTTGTCAAACTATCTAGCTTCCATTCTCACAATACGAGAAATTGAGATACCTTGAATGTTCCTATGCACAGGACCTCAAAGTTTGAATCGTCTCCAATCTACCATAGCATCAAACTTTTCAATCATTTACCTCTCCACATGAAATCGCTTAGTATAATTAGATTTAAGAAAGTAATTAAGGAATTTTTGTTAAAAAAATGTTTTTACACTGTAAATGAGTATCTTAGTGATAAGTTTGAAAATTGTTGAATACTTGATTTTCGTTGACATGTCCAATACATAATTTTTTATGTCTTGGAGGATTAATAAATTTATTATTATTATTACATCCTCGTATATTTTTACAATTTTTTTCCAAATCTATCAACCTAACATTCGTGTTGACAGACGTAATGGTCCATTAAACTTCCACTCATCCTAGCATACCTGGCGTTACTCGAAACACCTCGTATATCCAATATTCGCAACGGAAACCGTTATCAACTATTGAAGAAATCCTTTTCGAGGGTTCGCCATCTCAGCAGTAATATACTGATATTGCCGCCATTATTCAGACCATAATTTCTTACATGTCCGGACCCTTGGGCTATCTGGACTGTTCCAGAATTTGCATGGACAACACCCGGTAGCTTATTGGACGTTATGTACTGGAAAATGTACTAGACAGAGTTAATTCAGGTTCTCCATTCGGCAAGCACTACATTACCCGGAATACATTAACGACTCGCTATTTTGCAATATTATTGCCCTTCGAAGCCGGCTAAGTTTATCGAATGGCATTGTTGTCTGAGAAAATAGGTCCCTTCGTAATAATTCACACTGACTGGCAAAGCCGGGGTATTCTCTGAGGAGAGACAGGTCTAGAGTTGGCGGAAGGGACCAGGAGATCCGTGAAAGGAGAACTTCAATTGCCGAATTTGGTCAGGTTGAGTCGGTCCTTTGAGTGAGACGTTGAGGGACTTGCTACAAAGTATACCTACCAGTTGAGAAGAGATGAATATGTGGGGTGAATTAGTTCGATACCTAAGACAGTGAGAAGTTCTTGATATGAAGATACAGAATACAGGGTATCACATTGAAAAGAAAACAAAGGTCTTTTTTATTAGAAATATGGCTAGGATCTATCAATTTTGTTCATGATTCGGAAATTTTTTTTTTTCCCAGAACAACGATCATCATATCATTTCATCCTTCGGTGCGACAACCCCAATCTGAATATGGCAGTTAATCTATTTTGATTTCATATTCATTCACGTTATATTTGACTTTGAAAATGAAATATCCAAAAATTTACCTGGAGCTCAAGAAGATTCCTTATTTCAAAGAGTAAATGCAGGAAACTTTGTTCAGAAAAATGGGATGATTGACCTGAGGAATATTTCAATTTGAAAAAATGATAAATGAAAAATGATAAATCATAAATGATAAATGATAGATGATAGATGACAGATGATAGATGATAGATGATAGATGAAAGATGATAGATGATAGATGATAGATGATAGATGATAGATGATAGATGATAGATGATAGATGATAGATGATAGATGATAGATGATAGATGATAGATGATAGATGATAGATGATAGATGATAGATGATAGATGATAGATGATAGATGATAGATGATAGATGATAGATGATAGATGATAGATGATAGATGATAGATGATAGATGATAGATGATAGATGATAGATGATAGATGATAGATGATAGATGATAGATGATAGATGATAGATGATAGATGATAGATGATAGATGATAGATGATAGATGATAGATGATAGATGATAGATGATAGATGATAGATGATAGATGATAGATGATAGATGATAGATGATAGATGATAGATGATAGATGATAGATGATAGATGATAGATGATAGATGATAGATGATGAATGATGAATGTAATGTCGAAAAGTAATCTCCAGTTATTGTTCTACCCTTATCCAACAAATCAATCATGGTTTCTCCATGGCAATCTCATAAAACTGAGGCAAGAATTTTTCCAGCCGATTTTTGAACACGAAACTTCTTATGTCTTGGAGAACCAGAGTGTCGCCATTCCATCGATTGTTGGTTTGTTTCTGGATCGTAGAAATGTACTCAAGTCTCATCCATAGTAACAATTCGGTTTAAGAAGTCTACATCGTTTTCAAATCGAGTACAGATCGAACGCGATGCTTCTACCCATGCACGCTTTTGGTCAACATTCAAACACTTGGGGATCCATTTTGCAGAAATTTTTCCCATGACCAAATTGACGTGAACTATACAGGGTGAGTCTTTGACTTGTACATATATTTTAACTGTAGATTCTTGATGCTAAAGGAAACCTATTTTTCATTTTCCATTTTTCCGAATTCGGCTCTGTTAAATATATATAGCCATTTGAAAAAAAAAGTTGAGCCTGATGCGTGCCTGGATCAATTCTCTGCAAACACCTCAAAGTTCATACTTTTCGATTGGAATTGAGCTGATTATTAGATTTTCTGGTTGATACAATTAGAAAATACTCAAGCACTGACCTTATTTGAATAAGAATGTTACAAACCCGATATTTCCTAACAAAACACTTAGTTCTGTCCGATCATTTCGGCAATTGAAAAGCTATATTTCTTCCACCAAAATAAGTTCCTCTTTCGATTTTCCTGAAGATTAGTTTGTAAACACCAATAATTTGTTCATATTTTCCTCGATATTCTAAAACGATCGCATAAAAAATGGTTTTTCACTAACCTATCCTAACTCCATTATCCAAAGTCATATGATTCAGGGTCAATGACCTAAGCTTACCACATTCTCTGTGATATAGCACAGAACTATAGAGAAGACGATGCCAGATTGCCGATTTTCTCTTCATACAATGCGAACTCAAGAAAGCAGTACGTCTCCTATCGTTAGCGGATGAACTATCACAATCGCTAAAGGCGTCTAGGCATTGCTCTTTGAAAATGCCGAAAGAGTAGTTCTGATTCTCGCCAATATAGCGCTACGTTCCTAATTTCAGTTGGGAAGAGTGGCCTACTCTTCCCTTCAGAAGGCCGTGGATGTAACCGCGATGCTCTGTGCTCCAACCTGTCCAAGCTAAAACGTTAGTCAGAAGGCATAAACAAATTTCACGCTTCATTTATTTACCTCTAATGAAGCAAATAGGTGATGATTATGTAAATGACTTTCAGTGAATTGATATAATATTAGTGTCGTTCTGGTGTCGAGTTATATTGTTTCGATAGATATTTTGCTGAAGGACTGGTAATAATGAATTTCAAATAGAAACTGCATATAAAATGAACAATTTTATGTCCCACGAATGTGGAATTTTATTATCACATATCTCTACATCCAACTTTTTTCATCATAGAGATTTTAGTCTTGACAAAGTTGAAAAACATTCTGACAACGTTGGTAACTTGTTGAGAGGCCAGAGAAAAATCATATTCGATGAGATTTAACTCAGGACAGCATTCAGGTTATTCTTGAAATTCATGATTTTTTCCTCTAATTCAATCTTATACAATTAGGAATAACTTGGGAACGACGCGTTCTATTGAAAAAATATAAGAATACTTTTGTTTTCTAAAATAATTAATTCTTTCGAAAACGTGAACCGTTCATCTTTTTCAAGTGGTTTTATAGTATTTTTGCGTGAATTTATAAGTCGACTATACTGTAACTTTTCTACCAGTAGAAATATGAAATAAGTTTCAATTGAGGAATATACACCATGAATAGAGTAAACAATCAACCAAAATTCAGTTCATTCGAAATATCGGTTCCGAATATATGGAAAGAATAGTGTTAATTTCATGGATTTTTGACACCCTGTATCTTCCAAACGAAACCGAATTTTGAAAAATGGTATGGGAAAAAAGTTTTCTTTTGATGAGGGGAATATACATACGAGTACAGTTAAAATATATGTACAAGTCAAAGACTCACCCTGTATAATGAACGCATTCGTATGAAATCTTCAGTGCTTCAGATATCCGTTTCATCCCAATTCGACGGTCTGATAAAATCATGTCATGAACTGCATCGATATTTTCGGGGACTGACACAGAAACTGGCCTTTCCGATCAGTCATCATCTTCAATGGAAAATTTACCTCTTTTGAAGCTTGCAGTCCAATTTTTCACGGTCGCATACGAAGGACATTGATTACCAAGGTTTATTAAGCATATCTTCGTAAATCTGCTTGTTGAAGGTACTTGATGATGGCTCGATACTCCAATTTTTCGATTTTTACAATTTCGGTGGACATCTTTTTTTTTAATTCATAGCGTAACTCTGGTTTACTTTTTTGACGTCGAACTCTACACTGACACTTCTAATAAGTTATTGTTCGTTGATATGGTATCGCAATATTTGTTTATTCATGAAACTGGTCTAGGCTAACTAGATATCAATACATCCTAGTACAATGTTATGAATTTTAATCGATCATAAACGTAACCCTGAGAGATTTGTATATCGTTAAGGGTGATGAGAAAATTAGTTGGGGATTCATATTCTGTATAATCTGAAAAATACCACAACAGAAGTATCGGCTGATCCATTTTCCGAGAAAACCCTGGCGAGCTACTCCAGAAACAATTATGTATCCGAGCATCTTGCAGGAACGAAGTGAAAATTCATTATTCCGGGGAGAAGGCGTTCGGGGCTTTCCGCCCACATTTTTGTTCAAAAACTTCGTTAGGGGTATTAAGAGAGCATAATTAGCCGTCCCTATATACCTGGAGAGCCATCTCGGGTAATTAGAAGATTTCAAATGCTCTCGAGACGTGCTCAGCGAGCAGAGTAACTTATAAAATTATCCTGCCTTCTTACAAGATCTGGTCGCGTTAAAGGCGCAATATGTGATTTAAGGCTCGCGTATCGAGGGTCGAACTCAAGCCCGAGTATCCCATTACAACGGGTAATTTAATTTTCTACCAGGCTTTATGTTTTAATCAATGTGAGATGCGATCTCAGCTCGGATCTTCCCGTTCCCTCTGCGACAAATATATTTCCGCGGTTCGACGGATATCCGTCCGACCGGAAAGATTTTTTCTTTAGATTTCGCTGTTTCTTCTGTGACAGAGAAGAGGGATGAACTTGTCTCTTCGATTTACAGGCTCCATGTACCGATGGCTTATGGCCGCTGTAACCGAGTTAATAGACTCTGCGAAGAATCTTCGCTAGCTTAATAGTCCCCAAGGCTTATCGTTTGGAAGAAGACGATAAAGTCCTCACTTGTCTTTATGCCCGGAAGGACTCCTTCTTTCGATGCAAGAATCCTTCGTATAGAGCTCCTCACACTGTATGAATTCGCCTCTTCAGAAGCAAGGACTAACTTCCAAATACAAAAGGGGGCAGAATCTTCCAAATTCTAAATAACTCTTAACGTCCAAAAGACTTACGCAAAGAGACACCTAACGTGGAACTACGTTGAATGAACTTATTTGATATTATTTAATAATTCTATGGATGATGAATATTAGTACGACTTAAAGCAATACTTCAGGCAATTCGCATCTTTATAAATAGGAGATTTTAATTATATCGAAGATCTACCATGAAGTAAACTTGTTCTTTTGTGACCATCGAAGACATACAATTGTGTGGAGGTAAACTAACCTCCGAACGACAACAAATGGAAGAAGCTCTCCTCTTTTACTTCGTCCGTTTCACTTTCAGCTTGTTCACAATAGTGTTCCTCCTGAAATGGAGTTCCCCTTCTAGGAATCCGCCATTTTAGTATATTTTAAAGAAGCTTCCTTGTTCTCTGGTATGTAACACTATCCCCATTTAAACAACTCTGTTTCATTTCACAGGATTTAATCTCATGTGAGCTTGTTCTATTTGATTATTGCATTTCTATTGAATATTGTGGAACTCTGTTCTGCTACCAACCCATTTGGAATATTCTTATACTGTTCGTAAGGCCTACTGCACATTTAACTATTCACTCGACACTATGGTATAGCCATTTGGAGTTGTTGCTTTTAGTATATTAGTTTACGTACAATAATCACTGGTTTGGAGGCCTAGGATAAACTGTTTATATCGTCTGTGCCAAGGAAAACATCCCCCACAACAGTGGCAGTGAGACTTCCTCTGAGAGTTCTATAGACGAACGTCCTCAGTAAACCAAGCCTCGTCTTCGGGCCCTGGCGTACCCGATAAGTAAGGAGTGCTTTGAAGGTGCCATCGTTCATCAGGTAACAGGAAATATAAGGAGTTTATCGTCACTTCCAAACCGACTCGACTGCTAGGATCTCACACATAACACTTGGAAGGAAGGATTCTCACACTAGGATCTACAAGGATACTGCGAAGGAATTTCATTAATAATCAGGTGACACACTCTATATGCCTATAAACTTTGGATTACTTTGGATGTATTGGATTCTGCTTTTTATCACAATTGTGCCAGTAATAACCTTACCGGAGTATAGGAAGCTCCATATTGTACATTTCACCAGTGCTCGTTTTATTAATAATTGTTCTATGGATTGAAAACATATCATCTGTAATGCAAGAAGGGTTTTTTGCTTTGAGTTTCAATTGATTCTCGTTCGTTTTTTTCCCTCCATATGGCTATGGTTCCTCGAAGTATGGGGCTGGACCTATAAAGGCTCTTGTTCCATCTTAATGTCCAATCTTGTGTATTATTTATCTATTTTACCTCATTATTTCCCATCCTATATTTCACTAATCTCAGTTATTACGAATCTGAATTACTACGACATAACATAGAGTTCTACCAATCTTGACGATCACATCACAAGCCAAAAATATAAGTATAAAACCCCCTTTAGCGTAATTCTACCCCCAGCTCTTCAGAGCAGGGTTGCCCCTTTTTCCCATTTTTCATAATGTTCTAGGGTTTAACAAACCTGATATGTTACACTACTGTTGCCAAATTAGTAATTCGAGATATATTTTGGTGAAATTTTACTACCAGAATGACCCCAAGACTCCTTGAAACTCCCATACAGGCCATAAATTAGGAAATCACTGAGATCTAACGATTATAGCGAATGGGAAGTGCACCGAACAAATTATTATCTCTCGGTAGCTTCAGTGAAAAACTGCCGAACGAATTTCCCGAAGTGTATTAACATAAGAATGAGTTTTCATCACGTATAAAAGAAATGAAAATTCCGGGCCGAAAGCTCAACCGGGACCAATTACAGACCATAATGCAGAAAAAATTCATGAAAACATCATGGGGCAATCGTTACACAAATTCAGTTCAGCGAGCGTATCCACGGACTAGTTCCAGAGATGCTTTCATCCCGTATCCTGTTAGCCGGCCATTGAAATGGTTTCCATTAGTGACGACCGTATTCAAAAGCGCTTAACGAGAATATGAAAACATCATTTCGGTAACTTTCTTTCATTGTGCCCGTATCGTAAAAATAACCATGGTCATGTTATTCAGCTGGGAGAAAAATAACGGGAGAGCTGTAATGGTTCGCGTGAACATTATTCTACGGTCCCTATGTTCCGCTGAACAAAGGAAAGAAAAATCTTATTTTCAAGGGGTAATAAAGATAAAACTTGAAATATTTCTTCATGTAAGGTGGAAAGACGCAATCAGTTCCGACTAGATGATATTTATCGTCTTGCCTTTTTTTCGCGGGGAGTTGGAAGTGATTTGTGAAATTGGTATGCTCCGGAACAACAACAAATTTTTATTAATGAAAAAAGAATGAACTGTCGGGGGACGTCTACCAGATTTGAGACATCGAAACTTTTTGTATAGAAAATAAGAGAGGAAGTATGAGATGCCTTGGTCCAAAGGAAAATCAGCTCTTCCCAAGTTGTATCTGGCCAAATAAATAAATATGCAGCTATGGACGTCATAGCAGATAAGACTTCGGCTGGACACCATTACCATTCGAATCTCTGAACCTGAAGCTTGATGGTAAAGTTGAAATTAAAATTTAACTATTCCAAATTTAAGATTTTTCCTTCTAGTATATGTACACTTTCTCCATTTTAATATAACTCTATTCCTATTCACAGGATTTAATCTCATGTTAGGTTGTTCTATTTTATTATTGGCCTTCTTTCGAATATTATGTTATTTCGTTTTCCTATCAACCCACGTGAAATATTCTTATAAAACTGGTAGAACCTACTGCACACTGACTTCCCTCTGAGAGTTCTGTAAACGAACATCCTCAGCAAAACAAGCCTTGGTCATTGACCTTGGTGAGCCGGGCAAGTATCTTACGGAAGGATTGCTTCGTCCCGGGTCCAACGTTCATCAGTTAACAGGAAATCTGAAGAGTTTATTGTCCACTTCCAAACCACCACGAATAGGATCTCAAACACATCACACTTGGAAGGAGGGATTCTTATACAGGGAGCTGTAAAAACGCTGCGTAGAACTGGGATAACAATAAGGTGACACACTCTATATGCCTAACACCTTCGATCAACTGTAGATGTATTATATTTTGCTGTTTATCGTGATTTTGCCAGTAACCATTTATAGCTATAGGAAGCACCATATAGTACATACTACCAGTGCCTGTCTTATTAATAATCGATCTATGGATTGTTAACGTGTCATCTTTAATGTGTGCTGAAAAGGGTTTTTGCTTCGATTCCAAAGATAAATTGGATCTCGTTCGTTTTTCACCCTTCAAGACAGTGGTTTCTCGAAAAACTCGTCTGGACCAATAAAGGCCTGTTCCACCTTTGTGTGCAATCAAGTGCTTTATTTATCTGATTTCACCTCATTATTTTCCATTCTATATTTCACTTATCTGAGTTAATACTGAATCACTACAACATAGCAAATAGTTTTACCAACCATAGACGATCACAAGCCAGGCCAAAATAAAAGTATAAAATCCCTTTTAACGTAATGGATCCTTCAGATGCCCAGGGAACAGTTTCACTTTCACTTTTTTTCAAAAAATAATGCCTTACTTTCAACAGGGAGAATTTGACAGACTCACACAAAAAACGTTATACCATAAACAGAAAGCACTGTGAAAAAATCCACAAGCCGAAAAGATACAATTTCAAATGGAGGCACTGTATAAATAATCAATGTCAGTTTCAATGAGTTATTGCGGCAGTAAATTCAATGCTATAGTGATAATGTAGATCTGCAATAACACAAAGTTTCTGCAGCAAGGACTCCTCATTCTTTCGACCTCTCGCTATATGAAGATGTAAAAGTGGAAGCATGAATTATGTAGCAGATTTCACATGCAAACATTGACGGATAATAGTTGCATAGCTTCGCTGGTACGTTGGCCTGAAATTATCAGCAGTCTGTATGCAAATCCTGGATTCTAACTCACGGCTTAATTTCGTATCAATCGACTATTACCGCTGCCTAATCCTACTGTTTTACTTGGATTGGCTACTTCCCATGTCGATGAACTGCTCTGATTGATATTTGTGACCAACACCCTCAGGAATAAGTCTAAATAAGATGATTTAGTTTCTTGCGTGTAGAATCTCCCTGTGCAGACCATAGAAAATGGCAAAATTTGGTAAATGGACAGAATCTTTTTGACTGCTTATCAAGTAATTCTCAAAACTGTAGAAGACCTTGTAACATATCTGAATTTCCTACCCTGCAAATAAAATGCACCGTTGTCAGACTCCATGGCTTCCAACTTTGCAACGTCTATTGTCGAAACGTGGAACTACATTGAATGAACTTATTTGATATTATTTTAGAATTCTATGAATGATGAATATTAGTACGACTTCAAGCAATACTTTAGGCAATTCGCATCTTTATAAATAGGAGATTTTAATCATATCTAGGATCTACCATGAAGTAAACTTGTTCTTCTGTGACCATCGAAGAAATACGATTCTGTGGAAGTAAAACTAACCTCCGAAACGACAACGAATGGAATGGTCTCTTTTTGACTTCATTTTTCACTCGGCGTCGGTCTGTTTTCACTTTCATATTCTGGTTTACAATAGTGTTCCTTTGAAATGGAGTTCCTCTTCTAGGAATCCGCCATTTTAGTATATTTTAATGACGCTTGTTTGTTATCTGGTATGTACTGCCCCCATCTTAAATAATTTCACAGGATCTAATCTCATGTAAGCTTATTGTATCTTATTATTGCATTTCTATTGAATTTTGTGGAACTCTGTTCTGCTACCAACCCATTTGGAATATTCTTATACTGTTCGTAAGGCCTACTGCACATTTAACTATTCACTCGACATTATGGTATACGCATTGGAGTTGTTGCTTTTAGTATAATATTTCACGTACAGGGAAAACATGGTTTGGAGATCTAAGGAAAACTGTTTATATCGCCTGTGCCTAAGGAAAACATCCTCCCTAGCATCGTGGAGGAGACTTGCCTCTGGGAGTTCTTTAAACGAACGTCCCCAGTAAAACAAGCCTTGGTCATTGGCCTTGGTGAGCCGGGCAAGTATCCTAGGCCGGATTGCTTCGCCCCGGGTCCACCGTTCATCAGTTAACAGGAAATCTAAAGAGTTTATTGTCCACTTCCAAACCAACGCGAATAAAATCACACACACACACACTTGGAAGGAAGGATTCTTACACATGGAACTTTAAAAGCTCTGCGTAACAATAAAGTGACACACTCTATATGCCTATAACCTTTGGATGTATTGGATTCTGCTTTTTATCACAATTGTGCCAGTAATAACCTTACCGGAGTATAGGAAGCTCCATATTGTACATATCACCAGTGCTCGTCTTGTTAATAATCGTTCTATGGATTGTAAACATATCATCTGTAATGCAAGAAGGTTTTTTGCTTTGAGTTTCAATTGATTCTCGTTCGTTTTTCCTTCATAGGCTATGGTTTCCCGAACTATGGCGCTGGACGAATAAAGGGCTCTTGTTCCACCTTTATGTCCAATCTAGTGTATATTTATCTATTTTACCTCATTGTTTCCCATCTTATATTTCACTAATCTGAGTTATTACGAATCTGAATTACTACGACATAACATAGAGTTCTACCAATCTAGACGATCACATCACAAGCCAAAAATATGAGTATAAAAACCCCCTTTAACGTAATTCTACCCTCAGCTCTTCAGAGCAGGGTTGCCCTTTTTCTCTTTTTCATAATGTTCCTAGGATTTACAAACTTGGAATGTTACAACCTGATAACTCTTCGGGAATTCAATAAATTTGCTTTGAGTAGGCACAGAAAATACAAACGCAATATTCGTTTATTATATACTAACAAAGTGGATAAAATTCTAGAGACTGAAGTTCATGAGAACATCAAATTGCTCTGCAAGCATTGTATCATTACAAAACCTTTTGCGATATTCCACCCTTGTGAAGATCAATATTAAACAAATATGATGAATGTGGAATCTAATTGTTCTCGAATAATTATTCATTTTCAGTGAGATTACAAAAATGTCTATACAAAGCACTTCTTCAACCCCAGCCCAGGTAGAATTCTTCCCTAATTGAGAATCCGATTACAGCAAGCCTACATACGTTAGGCCCAAATTTTAATTGCCAAAATGACGCGGTAAGCTTATTAGACTAACAAGCTCAACAAATTAGGCTGTATCAGTCCTTAATATTAATGAGTTGAATCAAATAATAAATCCTTTGCTGTACCTATGGGCGCGTGGTGTGAAATATTAATGTTTCCCATATGACAATAATTTTCAGTAACTAACTGAACACGCGGCGTGGCTTGTTTGTGCGTGGTGAACGCAATCTGTGGAATACGGGATCTATGCTTGCTATTTCACTTCATGTCTCTAATAAAGAGTTATGATACATTGGGAAAACAAAATCGAAATATCAAATACGAATTAGACTTTTTCAAATGTCATTCGAACCAAATGAGCTCATATTACTGTAAAACTCCCTGTATACAGGGCGAGTCTTTGACTTGTACACATATTTCAACTGAAGATTCTTGAGGTCAAAAGAAACCTTTTTTTAATTTTCCATTATTCCGAATTCGGCTCTGAAAAAGATATAGCCATTTGAAAAAAATTGTGCTAATTACGTCCCTGAAATGATACTGTGGAATTGATTCAAAGTTCATATTTCTTGATAGAAATTGAGTTTATACATTTAGGGAATACTCAAGTACTAACCTTATTGGAATAACAAGGTTGCAAACACGATAATTTCAACAAAAACAGTTAGTTTCATCGGATTATATCTGCAACTAAAAAGCCACATTTATTCCACCAAAATAAATTCCTCCTTCGAATTTTCTGCAGATTAGTTTGTAAACACTAATAACTTGTTCATGTTTTCCTCGAAATTCCCAAACAATATCATGAAGAAAGAATTTCCATTCAGATTTATTATTAAACAACCTAACCTAATCTAATTTGTATCAATTCAGTGAATTTTTGCACAGAAATTTCAAGAAGATGTTGTCAGCTTGGTGATATTTTCATTGAGGTTAAGGATTTTTTACGAAACATAGTATAAATCACGATACATTTGTGTACTGTGGTATGAATATCTATGAATTCTGCCGTTTACATCATAAATCGACTTTGCCGCCAAATTTTACCACGCATGCGTAGAGCGAAAACCGAATTATTGGTTATCTGGAGGCCAACTATAAACAATAAAAAACCAGGGTCTCTGAACAAACTGTGAACATTATGTGAAGTTCTGAATAAATTCGGTGAATTATTGTTCTAATGTGATTATTATGTGAAGTGAATTAATATAATTTCAACCGTGTCAAAAATTCCAAGAGGATATTGTTTAGATAGAAATATCGCCACAGATTATCAGGTATCGTATTATTTTTCATTAATTACAATTTAATAAGCAGTTTGTATCGAGATTCATCATTCATATCCGAATTTTGTATTTCATCGACATTTAACTTCAATATGGACCGGTAACTATGAATTTTCAATAGAAAATGTGCGTATTAAATCCTCCTTGGTGTTCAATTTTATCTCCTACATTTGTGAGATTTTATTATTAAAATATCTCGACAAAGTTGATGAATATTGTGACAACATGGTAAACTCGTTTGAAGACCAGAGAAGGAATAATATTCGATGATATTCAAATCAGAGACGCATTCAAATTATTCTTGGAATTAATGATTTTTTCGTAAAATTGGAAATAACTCGAAAACGACGCGTTTTATTGAAAAAAATAGGAAAACTTTTAGTTTCTCAAACAATTGATTCTTTCGAAAATATGAACCGTTCATCTTTTTAAAGTGGTTTTATGGTGTTTTAGCGTGTATTGATGAGTCGACTACCCTGTAACTTTTATACTAGTAGGGATATTGAATAGGTTTTGATTGAGGAATATGCACCATGAATAGAGTAAAAACTCAACCAAAATTCAATTCATTCGAAATAACGGTTCCGAAGATATGAACAGAAAAGTATTTTTTTCATGGATTTTCGACAACCTTTATCTCCCAAACCAAACCGAATTTTGAAAAATGGTATAGGAAAAAAGTATTTCGTTTGATGAGAGGAATCTACAGTTAAAATAAATGTACAAGTCAGAGACTCACCCTGTATATCAATGAGATATAAAAAATGTTTACATCGTGTCTCTAGATTCTAGAAGATCGAAAAATGGATTTCAACTGAAAGAACATATATGAATCTGTATTTCGCCCATTCATCATGAAGAGGCGAATTTCTGAAAGATTTTCGATCATTATTCTCTTCTCCTGGTTTTACGAGAATGGAACTGGAATAAAATCCTAGATTCATCATTTACATTTATCCCGATGCTGACGTTATATTAAACGTCATATCTTTGAACGTCCCATGAAGAAATCCGCAGCTGACAAACAAATAAATCATACGGAGATATTTCCCAGTTCACTTTTTATCATGAACGGTGCATCATTATTTTCTCTGCTGTAATTGACATGCGGATATTCGTTTTGACTTCGGACTGGAGGTCCGTTTATTGAAAAACATGGACTTGTCGAAATAAATCAGGGTTTTCCTTTTAGTAGCATTCCGATTCTGTAGCGCTTCATGAAATATACAATGGAAAATATCGATCCGTCATGGTCCGAATTCTTGGCTGGCGACGAAGGCCACTTCCTTTTGCTGAAAAATTCAGGGCGCTTCGATTTTGAAAAATACGGACATGTATTCACTTTTGTATGATATCACGTTCTATCAAGCTAGCTTTATGGGCCATTCACACTAGACCAGTAGCCGAGATAGTTCACGAAGCCAGTTTTCCAAAAAATTTTTTTGTACAACTGCCCTTAAAAGTGACACTTTTAAAGACAGCACACAATGTTAAAATTGATTGTTTACGTGGAAGCGTGTTAAAAATATTTTTTTCTACAAACGTCAAAAAATGACAAGGTTCGCGCATAGACAACAATATGCGAAGTGACTCTTTTTTCATTTTCCTTCGTTACCATGACACCGTGCGCGAAGTAGTGTGCGAAATACTAACTTCGCGTACTGCATGTAAACTATATGGGATTTTCATATTTTAACCTTTATGTTCCTCAATCAAGCAAAAATCCAAGATATAATTTATTTATTAATGTATAACAATAATTAAGGCTTTCAAATTGTGAGAAAATTGAACACTACTTAATTCTATTTATTATTTACAATGTTAACATTTATGGTGCAGCCAGTGCACGAACGTTTGTAGAAAAAATTTTGTTTGCATCTCATGCGCGAAATACTTTGGTGATCTCGACTATTTTTTTTTTAACTCGGCTGCGCCTCGTTAAAAAAAATCAGTTCTCGATCACCAAAGTAGCATTTCGCGCACTAGATACAAAAATAACTATTTACATTAGTGTTAAAAATATTTTTGGCACTCCATTTTCTTATGATGAAATCAGATGAAAAAATTCAGCAATTGCAAATTTTTAGTATCAATATTTAACAATCATTACTTATGAACATTAATATTAATCGTTAAACTAGAACAATTACTAACATTAATGCCCTGTGACGTTAGGGAGCTTCGCAACACATTATTAGAATCCTCAGCACCATCAGTACTTGTAGAAACCGGAAGTACAATATTGAATGATGATGATCCAAAATCTGTTGAGGTTGGGAGAATTTTTTCAGCAATGACATTTCTATATGCAATGGAATGATCAACATAGCCCTCGGCTACCGTCGTAGACTTCCATCCACCGTGTTTTTTTATATCCGTAATATTTGCTTCTGATTCTGCTAGGAATTGAAGAGAAGGATCTTCGAAAACAGTGTCCTGTATATTGCTTTGGTTCTGGCAGTTTGGGGAATTCGGCAACAATAGATGGAATTTTCCCAAATGTATTGATACCAACTGGATTGGCAGTGCATTTATTTTTCAGGTATAGTAGGAAAAAACGACAATGTTTGATGACAGAAGGGCGCAGTGCAAAGTACTTATGAAAAAAGTCAACATATACTTCCCAATAATACTGAAAGAACGACTGACTTTCGTTTTTTTGTTTGAAAGTTGTATAATAAATGATTTATTTGTTATTTCGATATCTTCCACTGATAAATTACACAATTCTTCACGCTGACAGGCTCTAAAAATCCGAAAATAGTTGTAACCTTAACCATCAAGTATTTCTCATCTGGTGCCTCATTTATAAACTTTTCAACTTGTTCACGAGTGAGAATTTTCGATTTTTTGGGACGATATCCTTCACATTTCCGATTTAAATATGCTATAACCTTAAAATATCTACTAACATCCACACCATATTTAACAAGGGCGCTTGACTTTATCATTGAAAATTTGCTCCACAAAGTTGATGAACTCCATATTTTTGATTTTTCTTCTGAGTATGCCAGGAAAACAGGTTCACTGAAGTTCCCTTCTTCATTTTTCAATTTACACCAGGCCAGGAAATGGTTATATGCAATATCGTACTGCTGAACAGATTTTTTAGGTATAGGAGTTCCAGATTTGCTCTTCTTGCCGACTCTTTAATATCCACAGGAACAACCATCACTTTTATTAATAATTGGACTCTCGACAAACAAATTAAGCAGTTAAAAACCCAAGACGAAAATTGGACAGGAACGAAATTCAAATGACAGCGTCTTTTCTCATTTGTTAGTAATCATAACGTGGGCAACGTTTGCCATTCACAACAACCTGATTATTTGAATATTAAAATGCATTTTAAAGTTGATTGTCATGGCAAATTCGCCCATTTCATTATCAAATTAGGTTAGTTGTATAAAAAACATTGTATGGTATTTGTGTTAAAAGTGATTTTATTTTGTTCGTGAAATTGTTCAATTTGTTCCTTTCATTTCACAAACTTTTTCACTCACAGAATAAAACGTCACTTTTAAAACTCATATTATAAATAACTATAAACCTGTCTATTTCACTACAGATTGAGATCACTTACAGTAGATTAATATTCGCAGAAACCTAGTATTGAATTGGCTTAATTTCTTACTGGCTTTGTGTAAATATTCCATTATTTGCTCATTTGAAGGTTTTTTCATGTATTCTCTTCACATGTGTATTCTCAGGGACCTTTCCACACATGATCCAGCAATGCATAGTGAGAAATCTGAATATTAGAGGCAGACATCCGAATCGAATTTTGCGATTCAATAAAACCCATTCGAGTGTTTACTGTGACCTCGTCAGACATCAGCTCTCCTATGGGATATTTTTCTAGTTTCTGAGCACGCTCCGGAAGAACTATTCAATCGTTTGAATATGAGCGCATTCATTGTTCCCCATAAGCGAATTGAAAGCTCCATGAAATTCGTTTTCGATCTCCTGAGCCTATAAATTCTATCATCGAATTCCCGATTCTTCATCTTTGGGTGGAAAGTTTCTCGAATTTCCTTCGTCTCAGTTCGAGACAGAGGAAAAACCAATATATGAAAATTACGATGGAAATAACTTTCAGATTGGATGTCCACGTAGACTGTTACTGGAGGGAAATCGAAATGACCCTCTTTCGTATCGTATCATAAACTTATATGGGATAAAAATTATGTAGCCATGAATTTTGGATCTGAAATTGGCACTTTTTCAGATTAGGTCTAGGATCTGAAATGGTGGACGCGGCCATCTTGAGAATCTCCATTTTATGATCCTCCTTCGTCAAAAATGTCGGTTCTCATACAGACATTACAATTTTTTATGTAGTGCAGCAACTGTGTCGGTGGTTTTCAGTAGTTGCAAAATGGTGGAGGAGTTGGTTACAGAGAAGGATAGGTACTGAAAACATTGAAATTCACAGGGTGTTGTAACATATCTGAATTTCCTACCCTGCAATCAAATAAAATGCAACCGTTGCCAGACTCCATGGCTTCCAACTTTGCAACGTCTATTGTCGAAACGTGGAACTACGTTGAATGAACTTATTTGATATTATTTTATAATTCTATGAATGATGAATATTAGTACGACTTCATGCAATACTTTAGGCAATTCGCATCTTTATAAATAGGAGATCCACCAAGAAGTAAACTCGTTCTTCTGTGACCATCGAAGAAATACGATTCTGTGGAAGAAAAACTAACCTCCAAAACGACAACGAATGAGAGGGCCCTTTTTTTTACTTCACTTTCACTCGGCTGCGGGCTGTTTTCACTTTCATTCTGGTTCACAATAGTGTTCCTTTGAAATGGGGTTTCTCTTCTAGGAATCCGCCATTTTAGTATATTTTAAAGACGCTTCTTTTTTATCTGGTATGTACACGATCTCCATTTAAATAACTGTTTCATTTCACAGGATTTAATCTCATGTGAGTTTGTTCTATTTTATTATTGCATTTCTATTGAATATTGTGGAACTCTGTTCTGCTACCAACCCATTTGGAATATTCTTATACTGTTCGTAAGGCTTACTGCACATTTAACTATTCACTCGACATTATGGTATAGGCATTTGGAGTTGTTGCTTTTAGGATAATATTTTACGTACGAATATCACTGGTTTGGAGGCCTAGGGTAAACTGTTTATATCGCCTGTGCTGAGGAAAACATCCCCCACAACAGTGGCCAGTGAAAATTCCTCTGGGAGTTCTATAACGACCGTCCCCAGTAAACCAAGCCTCGCCTTCGGGTCCTTGGCGTACCCGATAAGCAAGGAAAGCTTTGAAGGTGCCATCGTTCATCAGTTAACAGGAAATATAAGTAGTTTATCGTCACTTCCAAACCAACACGACTGCTATGATCTCACACATAATACTTGGAAGGAAGGATTCTCACACTAGGAACTACAAGGATACTGCTTATGAATTTCATTAATAATCAGGTGACACACTCTATAATGCCTATAACCTTTGGATAACTTTGGATGTATTGGATTCTGCTTTTTACCTCAATTGTGCCAGTAATAACCTTACCGGAGTATAGGAAGCTCCATATTGTACATATCACCAGTGCTCGTCTTATTAATAATTGTTCTATGGATTGTAACCATATCATCTGCAATGCTAAAAGGGTTTTTTGCTTTCAAATCCAATGAGGTATTGGATTTGGCTCGTTTTTTATCCCTTCATATGGCTATAGTTCCTCGAACTATGGTGCTGGACGAATAAAGGCTCTTGTTCCATCTTTATGTCCAATCTTGTGTATTATTTATCTATTTTACCTCATTATTTCCCATCCTATATTTCACTAATCTGAGTTATTATTATTATTACCAATCTAGACGATCACATCACAAGCCAAAAATATAAGTATAAAACCCCCTTTAACGTAATTCTACCTTTAGCCAGCTCACCAGAGCAGGGCAGGGTTGCCCCTTTTCTTTTTTTCATAATGTTCCTGGGATTAATAAAATTGGAATGTTACAGTGTCTTGAGCTTTACTATGAGGTGATTCTGGCCCATTCAATCATTCTTGGACCTCCAGCATATACAGGGTGACTCGCATCGGACGAAACTCTATTTTCTATACTATTTTTTGAAGTCATATAACAAATGGAATAATATTGATGACGAAGATTCCTCTTCATATCCCCCTCTGACAAGTGCAGTACGGAGGGCGGTCGTGGTATAAAGTCGACAATATTTCAAAGTGCCTCCATAAAACACCGCAATACATATTCACGGTGGCACACATCGTCTTACATGGAAGCGAAGAGGAAGGAACACTAAAGTTTATCTTAACGACATCGCCAAGTGCGTTGAAAAAACCGAAAGGTAGATAGAAAAGAGGGTTAGTACCCTCCGATGATGTAAAGGAAGGGAAATAGGAATATAGTGAGGACATTATTATCACTTCCAGTTTCATTTTCCCCCCGGTTATCGCGTTCATTTCTCGACTCCCCGCGGTCATTGTAGGTTGGCGAAGAAAGAAACAGATCTCAAGATTGCGCATTTGTTTGCAGGAAAAGAATATATCAGGCTATATCCTCCTTTCTTGAGTTGGCAGACCCTCAACTGATATTTCGAGTGGGATTGAATCATGAGTTCTTGTTGGCAGCTGCTTGTGTGAACGCGGCCTTAGGATCATTCAGTGACAAAATTGACTAAAATAGATTTCGAGAACAGGAATTTTTCATTTGATCCGAACTTCAATATCTGTCGCGCTGAATGAAAATATTTCTCGTTTCATTACGCAGGTGATCCATTCGAAAATCTCCATCTATTTTTTATTGGAACGTGTTTCGCAGAATTGGATTCGGATTATTCGCTAGATTCATGGCGAATTTTCATTTTCGATGCTGTATAGAACGCGTGGGTTATTGAAAACCCCCTCGATTCGGAGAAAATATCGAAAACACATAATTCAGCCAGGTGGCAAATACATATTTCACATGAACTATGAACACGCGAAGCTGGAACTTTGATTCGAATCATCTTCAGGACAACCCCATTTTTTGCAAGTATTGTGATTCAATTGTATGGTGTTAACGTAGTTTGAAGAAAACTGATTCATTCACGAAAATATTCCGAATTTATAATATTGAAAATATAAAAAAGTTATTCTAGAGATGAGATAAACCGTTTCAAAATAATGAAGCAGAAAAGTAGAATACTAGAAATCGTTACGAAAAAGTATTATGCTGTGGAAAAAGCCAAGAAAATCCTAAATCTGGCCATAAAAAATCAACGCCACTTCTTCTCACATAATACGAAATTGATTACAACAATTCTGCGCCGGCAAATCGTTCCGAAATACAACATGGTCGAGCGATTCCAATAAATAGCGAAACTTTTTCGAGTGAAATGTCTGAAGATTCGTTCGGCTGTCATATTTCGAAACAAATACTCTCCTAACGACGTACGCAGTTCTTCACACGTTCGTTCGTTCGAAACTTCCTAAAAATGGATTTCGAGAAGTGGTCCACAACTTCCCAGTTTCTTTTAGGAAACGCCAACGGAATAGAAAGCAGAATAAACTAATTACGAAGGATGATTTTGTGTCCTGTCAGATGATATATTCATTTACAGGGTAGCCAACTTTCATAACATTCATTTTGAACCACTCAGTAGGTACGTAGAAGAAAATACCTTTTTGTACAACTGCCATTAAAAGTGACACTTTTAATGACATCAAACGATGTTAAAATTGATTCTTATGATGAAATCAGATGAAAAAAATTCAGCAATTGCAAATTTTTATTATCAATATTTAACAATCATTACTTATCAACATTAATATTAATCGTAAAACTAGAACAATTACTAACATTAATGCCCTGTGACGCTAGGGAGCTTCGCAACACATCATTAGAATCCTCAGCACCATCAGTACTTGTACAAACCGGAAGTACAATAATGGATGATGATGATCCGAAATCTGTTGAGGTTGGGAGAATTTTTTCAGCAATGACATTTCTACATATATATGCAATGGAATGAACAACATAGCCCTCGACTACAGTCGTAGACTTCCATCCACCATGTTTTTTATATCCGTAATATTTGCTCCTGATTCTGCTAGCAATGAAGCGGAGGATCTTCGAAAACAGTGTCCTTTATATTGATTTGGTTCTGGCAGTTTGAGGAAATCGGCAACAATATATGGAATTTACCCAAATGTATTGATACCAACTGGATTGGCAGTGCATTTATTATTCATGTATTTCAGGAAAAAACGACGATGTTCGATGACAGAAGGGCGCAGTGCAAAGTACTTATGAAAATAGTCAACATACTTCCCAATTATACTGAAAGAACGACTGACTTTCGTTTTTGTGTTTGGAAGTTGTATAACCAATGATTTATTTGTTATTTCGATGTCTTCCACTGATAAATTACACAATTCTTCACGCCGACAGGCTCCAAATAATCCGAAAATAGTTGCAACCTTAACCATCAAGTATTTCTCATCTGGTGCATCATTTATAAACTTTTCAACTTGTTCACGAGTGAGAATTTTCGATTTTTTGGGACGATATCCTTCACTTTTCCGTTTTAAATATGCTTTTACCTTAAAATATTTACTAACGTTCACACCATTTTTGATGAGGGCGCTTGAATTTATCATTGAAAACTTGCTCCACAAAGTTGATGAACTCCATATTTTTGATTTCTCTTCTAAGTATGCCAGGAAAACAGAAGTTCCCTTCTACTTTTTCCAATTTACACCAGGCCAAAAAATTGTTATATGCAATATCGTACTGCTGAACATATTTTTTAGGTAGGAGTTCCAGATTTGCTCTTCTTGCAGACTCTTCAATATCCACAGAAACAACCACATCGTCACTTTTATTAATAATTAGACTCTCGACAAACATATTGAGCAGTTAGAAACCCAAGACGAAAACTGGACAGGAACGAAATTCAAATGACAGCGTCTTTTCTCTTTTGTTAGTAATCATAACGTTAGCAACGTTTGCCATTCACAACAACCTTTTGATTATTTTAATATCAAAATGCATTTTGAAGTCATATTGTCATTGCAAATTCGCCCATTTGATTATCAAAATAGGGCAGTTGTACAAAAAACATTGTATGGTATTTGTGTTAAAAGTGGTTTTCCATTCGCTCCGCTCATTTCACAAACTTTTCCACTCACAAAATAAAACGTCACTTTCAACACTCATATCATAAATAACTAAGTATTTCAATTTAGCAATATTTTTTTTAGGAGAACGATGTAAATTTCATTCTGAAGTTTGACCACCTTGAAGCTATCCCTAAAGCATTATAGAAGAAAAGTTCATGAACAATCTTTTCTATTTGAAATGTCAATATTCACCACGATACTTTCAATAACAAACCCGACAAAGACCCCCAAATCTTGAAGTATCCTTCCACCAATAAGTAGATTACACTTCACAGGCTCTCGGTGCGAATAAAAAAGACAAAGTCGACCCTTTGTGACCAATGAGTCTTAAAGCATGAGGGAAAGATTATTTCATGTTGTCGAATCTTGATCAGATAACAACCCTAATTCTTTGAGAGCTTCCGTTGAGGAAATGTTATCTGGAATCTTCCCTCTCCAAGCAACCACCATTCATTCTCTCCCGGCTCAGAAAATAAATTAACTTTCGAAGCAAATATCGTGTTACTGCTTGCCGGGATTTTTCTTTACAAATCCTCCTGAATAGAATTTGGATTCGGTTGTTTGTTTGCGAGAAATCGCTCGGAAATCATTCGTTCGGTCTTCATCTTACCAAGGGTGTAATTATGAGAGTAACAGTGAGTTGCGTGGTGATGAGGATTCGTTCCAAAAGATTTAATTATAATTTGTCTACCATGCGGTTATGATTTTAACGTGAGGACATAACCCTTATATCCACAGTGACCTGGTCCCTGCGCTGTCTTCACTGAAAAATCTGTTTGATCCTGTGAATCGAGTTTTGGCAAATAGAACTTGTTCCGAAACTCCCACACATATAATAAACCCCCACAATATCGTCGATCCTATCCCGAATTCCAGAATATTCGCCAGAAGTTAATCCAACTTGTCATGACAGCGAGCATCGATTCGAAATTTACATCCGTACATAAAGTTCAGTCTTTATGTCGCCGTAATCAAAAGAATTCAAATGAAAACCCGAACAGAACGCTCTACAGAGAGTTACGTCACGTATGGTATCAATGACGAGAGGCATAAAAGGAACATTCGACATTTAACTGCAAATTAAAGCGAAATTTGTCCCACCGTTCAACTCGATCCCATTATGTTTTAATGCCCGGGGATAAATCGGATTTGATGTTGAACTTTACAGTACTCTTGATAAAATTGGGTAGACTCTTCATGATGGGAATGAGGATCAGATTTACAGATCATAGAAGAACTTCTCGGAGGTTTAACGTACCAGTTCCGAGATCCTTCGTAAATGCATCAAGTCATAACTACCACCAGCTTCATCCTTTTAATGCAGGGATGTCTTGCTTCATCATTTTTCAATTCTTTTTACTTACGAAGATGTATTGATATCTAGTCAGCCTAGACCAGTTCCATGCATAAACAAAATATTGCGATACCATATCAACGAACAAAAACTTATTAGAAGTGTCAGTGTAGAGTTTGACGATAAAAAAGTAAACCAGAGTTACACAATAAATCAAAAAAAAAGATGTCCTGTGAAATTGTAAAAATCGAAAAATGGGAGTATCGAGCCATCATCAAGTACCTGTATTTAAAAGGGTTAACAGGTAAGCAGATTCACGAAGATATCTTAATACCCTTGGTGATCATTGTCCTTCGTATGCGACAGTGAAAAATTGGACTGCTTGCTTCAAAAGAGGTAAATTTTCCATTGAAGATGATGACCGATCGGGAAGGCCAGTTTCTGTGTCAGTCGCCGAAAATATCGATGCAGTTCATGGCATGATTTTATCAGACCGTCGAATTGGGCTAAAACGGATATCTGAAGCACTGAAGATTTCATACGAACGCGTTCATCATATAGTTCACGTCAATTTGGACATGAGAAAAATTTCTGCATAATGGATCCCCAAATGTTTGAATGTTGACCAAAAGCGTGCAAGGGTAGAAGCATCGCGTTCGATCTGTGCTCGATTTGAAAACGATGTAGACATCTTAAACCGAATTGTTAATATGAATGAGACTTGGGTACATTTCTACGATCCAGAAACAAAGCAACAATCGATGTAGTGGCGACACCCTGGTTCTCCAAGACCTTAGAAGTTTCGTGTCCAAAAATCTGCTGGAAAAGTTCTTGCTGCAGTTTTTTGGGATTGACATGGAGTGAACATGATTGATTTTTTTGATGAGATAGAACAATAACTGGAGATTACTATTCGACATTACTGACCACTACTCCAACGAGGAGGTAATGAATGCTGTGGAGGTCTGGTTTGCAGAGCAAAAAGAAACATTTTTTTTTGAAAGGTCTAGAGACGTTGCAGGTTTGTTGTAATGAATGTATTCAATGAAGAGGAGAATACGTTGAGAAACAAAATATTTTGACATTAAAAAATTTTTTTCAGTAGGCTAAGCATATTTCAATATATTCTCGTATTATGTATGTTTATTTCTTTTGCCCCATCAATCCAATGGTTGTCTATAAAATCATTACGAGTAGAATTATTTAGACCCTTCTGAGGATCTCCAAGAGTATCGTACTGTTAATGAACACCTGCTGGAATGCCATAGCCTCCGGATTTTCATTCAAATTTTTATCGATCCATAATCGCACGATGCTTTCAATTATTCTGAGTGTTTCTGATGGATTGGCCCGATCATTATGGTCTGAAAGTCATCAAAATCCTCATAAAAAGATCCCCCCAGTGTGATAAGCGAAAGCTGCCTCATAAATGAGACGAAGCACCAGATAAGCAGAGGCGGTGGCGCAATCGGGATTGCCATTGAATTGGATGGACGAGGTATTATTCATTCGGTTCATTCGATAGAAACGAATTTCGTGTACCGATCTCGTTTTGGGAAATATCGGCGAAATTCCGCATTTTTCTGGGACCCGAGCTCCTATTGTGGTAGTTTCGGCAGAAGTTCAACTATGGAGGTCCAACCGAATTGGAAGGGATAGGCTACCTTTTAGAGCACTTGATGGCGTTCAGAAAGAGCCCTCTGGGCTTTGGCGTTCATTGTCTAGCCACAGATTTCCTCTTGCATCGCGTCCATCAGCAAGCGCAACATCTTAATGATAATAACGTAGGAGACTTCGAGATCTGTCGGAGAGCCTAACTCGAAGCGCTTCTAGGCCTGAGGAATAGCAACTATAACGATATCTGTGACTGACGAGCGAAATATATGGAAGTCAAACATCATAGAGCTGAAAAGCCGAATGGGAATGTCATCGTGAATTTCCTCAGGGTTTCGGGTTGATCAAAAGGAAACTAGTTAGCAGCATGACGTTCCGTTCTACCTTAGATTCGAGTTTCTGCGAATGTTAAGCATTCCGTTTATAATATCCTCGCCGTCAAATTAAATTCTGAATGAGGCGTATAGTTCCTCAAACTACGTAGAATCGTATTCTGCCGCCAGTTCTGTTAACATACACTTATGAGGTTCGCAATTCATATTGATACAAAAGCCACTGAGCGCGGATTGCATCCATAGAACAGTAGACTGAACACGAGATGAAAAAATGAACGATATTACCATTGTCTATCTGAAAATATCACACGATGGTTTCACATAGTTTTCTTCAGGCTATTCGCTTCTTTATAAATAGGAGATTTTAATCATTTTTGAAGGTCCACCATGATGTACTCTTGTTCTTCTGTGATCATCAACAACATACGATTCTGTCGAAGAAAAACTAACCTCGAAAGCGAAAACAAATGGACAGGACCACTATAACTTAAGAACACTTCACTCCCAATTTATCTTGATCCGTTTCACTTTTATTCTGCTTCACAATAGGTATTTTTGATATGGCGTTGCCTCTTCTAGGAATCCGCCATTTTAGACTTTTCATTCTGGTATGTACGTTTTTTTCATTGATATAACTCTGTTTCTATTTATAGGATTCAATCTCATGTGAGCTTATTCTATTTTATAGTGATACTAGCTGGCCCGGCGAACTTTGATATTTACGGTGGATTTCACAAATCGTGATCACCGGTGATCGGAGATCACCGGCGTGGTTCTCTGATTTTTGAACTATCAAATCGAGTTGATGCTAGATGAAACGAATCGCCAAAATCCGATTTACTTGACATCTCGATAAAAATTAACTGTGATATTCACTTGATCTGGTAATAGCCTTTCATGGTACTATAAGTTCTATGCAAATTACACAGAAATTGTATAAACATCGCCATCTAATGGTGATAATGTCCAATATAGTACTTTCACGAATACGTTATTGTGAATATATTATACTGAAAAAATAACCAATAAAAATCGGAGGTAATATCCCAAGACTATGACAAATAGTCGACTATTATTTTCGACCTAATTCTATCGAGAGCGTCTTGTATTTCGACAATTTAATAAGACCATATGAACATTAATAATCTGAATAACTCCTGTGAGCTTCAGCTCGAGGGAGTTATTCTTTGATTATTAATGTTCATTTGGTCGAATTGAATTGTCGAAATACAAGTTGCTCGAGATGAATTAAAGAAAATAATAGTCGCTTTTTGTCAAAGTCGAGTGATATTCAGGAAGATTATTTCATGTACACGCTCCGAACACTCGAATCCGCGGTCTTTTGTATTTTAGACCGAGCGGTCGGACTTATTTATAAGTATTTTGCAGAAAAATTGCTATCCCAACCAAGTTTTGAACTCGGGACCCTCCGTACATTTTTAATTCTGAATGAATGTTATGCCAAATTTTGACACTTTAAAATAGCCGCTGATATTTCTTTGTTTACCTAAATAGTCGATAATATTGCATATCGCGTGACTGAATTCGTGACTTTTCATTGGCGGAGCCATGTGTGAATGAAATAATCAGTCATAATGTGTGAATAGCGTCACCTGAAGTGGTAAGAACGAAACTTCTCTCATATCTCAACGAAATCTAAACATTTAAGAAATCTGTACTCCTACGTTTCGAGATTTTGGTTAACAGCGCCAAGTTGTAGGCAACTCAAATTACACACTTTTACAGTGACTGTAGTGGGAATATAGTCACTGTACACACTATTTGTTCACATCGCTATCTAACGCTCGAACAGGGAGAATATCAAATAAAGTACCTACGAATAAGCTGTAGCGTAACTGTAACTGTAGCGACACCTAGTAGCCTTACTCAAAAGAAAGAAAAGCTTTTTTTGTATAAGTAAAATTTGCATCCATTTTTTCAAAGTTCGATTGTACTTTATAATAACCAGACCGTAGACGAATTCATATATGAAGTTTCATAACATCAGTCCATCCGATCTCGAGTTATAAATGGTGTAACCAACATCTTTCTTTTGTATAAATAGATTTCTAGTGAATATTGTGGAACATCTTACCAGGGTATAGGAAACTCCATATTGTAGATACCATCAGTTCTCGTCTTATTAATTATTGATCTATGGATTGTTAACATTTCACCTGTAATGCTAGAAGGTTTTTTTTTACTTTGAGTTCCATGATAAATTGAATTTCGTTCGTTATTTACCTTCAAAGGCGTTTCTCGAGATGTGGCCCTGGACCAATAAAGGCCTGTTCCACCTTTGTGTCCAATCAAGTGTTTTATCTATTTCACCCCATTATTCCCATCCTATATTTCACCAATCTGAGTCATTACGAACCTCAATTACGAAATAACATGGATTACGAAATAACATGGAGTTCTACCAAACATATAGACGATCACAAGCCAAGCTTTAACGTAATTGTACCTTCAGGTACTTCAGTTTTGCCCCCTTTCAAAAAATATTTCCCCACATTCAAAAGGGGCAATGTTTCAATGTTGAAGAGTGTTACTTTCGAGTGACAAAATTCCTTAATTCCTGCTATTTTGGAACATGAATTCCGAGGAAGCGGATCAATATCCTCAATGGCAGGACAGTTGACTACTGTAAAACTATTAACAAGGCCTATAATGTAGTGTTCGGGTGTGTGTCGCAAATTTATCGGGGTACCTGGAGACTTCGGTGTTGTATAAGGAGCTTATAATGTTAGTTTCGATGTCCTGTGAGGTGAAATTATTGTACTTCGCGTGAATGATGAAGAGAGGATGGCCTGGGATCCAAGGGAACATTAATTAACAATCTGGAGATCTATCAATTCATTGATGAGTCGGAGCAATTTGTAAATGGGTGTTTCAGGTCTCTTTGACAGTCAGTGTATAGAAATGGGAGAATTATCTCGACCATTTCAGCTTTTATAGAGCGAATTATGTATGCAAAGCTTGACTAGAAGTTGGGTATCTCCTTTCGGTTCTATTATTCCTGTTGCTTTCAGTGGTTCCAGGCCAAAACTCACAATCAATGCGAGCTGAGGAGGATTATAGCTAGTGAGAGTTTGACTTGAACTACCAGCGTTAGATTTTTTATTCTCCAGCCTACTGTGATGACCAAAACATATCGTTCAATGATCATCGATATCTTCAAATTGAAAGCGGTGTTTTGCTCTGCATTCCCTAATGGACCAAATTAAACATAGATGTCTACGCTATCTAATTCCAATTCTATTATAGCTACAAAGGAATGCTTACGACTCCTTTTTATAATCTTACGGTGTATCATTTTAGAGCGCTTATAATTAAATACATATTGAAGAGGTGGTCCTACCAGATATTCCATCATGGCTATTAGGTTCGATTACGTATATACGAAGGAACCTTATGAAAAAAATAATGGACGAAATGCAATAATTATACAACTGTATTGCCTTCTTGCATCTTCGGCTTTCGAAACCATTCATCAAGAATTTGCTTGATGCGGGTATTTACATATTTTTTGTTTCACATTTGGAACGTGCTCCAGATAAAATATGAAGAAGGCCATGTAACCATACCACGATTTAAGAATCTTCATAAAGAAATAGTAATGTACAAAAAGTGAGGAGCCTCAATTATCAATAGTGCATTCTCAAATGTCATCAACCGATCTGCCAAGGGCAAGATTCTCGAATAGTTTTATCTTGAAATGATGTAGAAGTAGGTATAAGAATCATAACTGTAAAGGCACAATTAAATAGCAACTCGCTAGAGGCCGACAATATAACGTATGATACTTATAATTTTATATATGTATTTGCATAACTCCTATATAAGACCTAAGATTTATCTGAACCACCTAGTGGTATCCAGCGTGTTCTAGATGATAAAGCAGTTTTTGTTGGGTTCCTTTACGATGGAATGAAACTGAGAGGAAAACGCCTAGCGTATTAGAGGTTTCGTCGTGGATGAGAAGCCTCGAATAAGGCCTAAATGTCTGTAATAATTCGTGTTGGTATAATAGAGCAATTTTAGTTACATTAGTGATTTTTACCTCAGTGTGAGGTTGACTAATGGATAATAATGAACGCATCAATTCAGGAAAAATGTTTTTAATACCTTCTAGTCAAGTCCTTAATAAGCTCATTATAAGATAGTTCAGCTATTTCAATATGAATATTTTATATCTTCAGCTTAACGTTGTCTGATGGCATGTTCTACGGTCGATTCCTGATATTTAGGTACATAAAGTTCTTTTTTGTAGAACTGCCATTAAAAGTGACACTTTTAATGACAGCAAACAATGTTAAAATTGATTGTTTACGTGGAAGCGTGTTGAAAATATTTTTAACATTAGTGTTAAAAATATTTTTAGCACTCCATTTTCTTATGATGAAATCAGATGAAAAAAATTCAGCAATTGCAAATTTTCACTATCAATATTTAACAATCATGACTTATGAACATCAATATTAATCGTAAAACTAGAACAATTAGTAACATTAATGCCCTGTGACGTTAGGGAGCTTCGCAACACATTATTAGAATCCTCAGCACCATCAGTACTTGTAAAAACAGGAAGTACAAGTATGCCAGGAAAACAGGTTCACTGAAATTCCCTTCTACATTTTTCAATTATTTACACCAGGCCAGGAAATTGTTATATGCAATATCGTACTGCTGAACAGATTTTTTAGGTAGGAGTTCCAGATTTGCTCTTCTTGCAGACTCTTCAATATCCACAGTAACAACCAAATCGTCACTTTTATTAATCATTGGAAAAACATATTAAGCAGTTAAAAACCCAAGACAAAAATTGGACAGGAACGAAATTCAAATGACAGCGTCTTATCTCATTTGTTAGTAATCATAACGTTGGCAACGTTTGCCATTCACAACAACCTTTTGATTATTTGAATATTAGAAATGAATTGTGAAGTTTATTTTCATTGCAAATTCGCCCATTTCATTATCAAAATAGGGCAGTTGTACAAAAAACATCGTATGGTATTTGTGTTAAAAGTGATTTTATTTTGTTCGTGAAATTGTTCAATTCGCTCCGCTCATTTCACAAACTTTTTCACTCAGAAAACAAAACGTCACTTTTAACACTCATATCATAAATAGCTATTATCACACAAAAATTTAAAGAAATCTTGATGAAATCGACTGTTCAGTACAAAGTTTCCTTGATTGTATCCAGGGTCAACTCAGATGTCTCCCATAAAAAATGATTGTAAAATACGATTTCATTGACTTCAAAAACCGTTATGGAAAGAATTCCATTTAAAAATAATTCCATGCCATACAATGCAACATAGAGAATAAAAACTATTGCTGAATGATAAAAATTTATTGAATAGTGGAATATTGAGATGAGATCTGTGCCATGAAAACCCAATTTATGCTCATGTACTTTTCAGGATTGAAACAAAGGTTGGGAATAATTATTAAAAACAAATTGCAGCGAACTGTACCCATTTTCCTCATACGAGTGCGCAATGAAGCAATATCAGTGAATAATAGGACCTACATCTGCAGTATCTGCAGCTAACCATATTTCATAGCTGACATTATAATGTTCACCTTCATCTGTCATCTCCTTGTCCCGTATCTTCGAAATTCCCATGCTGTGACCTATTACTTTTTTGGAATGTTTGCAATAAATTAAAATTATAGAATAGATAGGTGACAGGTGCACAATATCTCATTCCGTAATATCAACAAATTGTTTTGCAAGACAGTAGCACTATGAATAAACGTATAATCATGTGTGTATAAATATGTCATGTTGTGAATAACTGTTGCGCTTTAAAAGACCGTATAAGATGAAAAAATGAGATTGTGTTTTAAATATTGCGATACAGAAATGTATTAGCGACGTGAACTCAGAATGGAGACATGAGCTTGTATCCTTCGAATTTCTGAGTCAACACTCACAATGCGTACCTTTCATTTTCAGCTTATAAGCCTATCGAACACGATTATTAATGACTATAATCATTGTTTATGCAAATTAGTGAGTGGGATGACTGTTTACATCGTAATAATTTTCCGTCGTTCATTCGATATTAATGCTGGTCATTATCGGATTTATTGTTGCAGTACATAGGGTATTTTTATGTGATACGTTTAGAAAGTGGTCCATTCCTCTAGAAGAAGAGAGACCAAATAAAATCTCGTTTTAATTTTCGAACGAAAATCCCAAAGAAGTGATTTTACACGATGCCTGCGATAAATTTTTATCAGGTACTTGCTTCATTGACATTAATGGAGATATACAACAGGTAGACGTGGAGAGTGTTGTTTCTTGGTTATTTGATGAGCGGGGTGAATAATCTCGGAAACTAAGGATGTTATTTGAAGCCTCGCCATTCTGAATTGATGTGACTCGATATCGCTATTGGCTGTTATCATCGAGAAAATTGAGCCAATTTCAGAAGAGGTGTTTAATGACTGGTGTGAGATGATGATATAATTCGAGTATATTCGAATTGAAAAAACTGCTTGTAGTAATTTGCATAATTTGAACCAGTTCTTTTTCAGTGACATATAATAATAAAATGATTAAAATGTATAGAAAGTTACAAAGCAAACCTTGGGACCAGACTGTTTGAGTATACTGCTCCACAACAGTTAGGG
This sequence comes from Adalia decempunctata, assembly GCA_951802165.1. NCBI lineage: Eukaryota > Metazoa > Arthropoda > Insecta > Coleoptera > Coccinellidae > Adalia > Adalia decempunctata. The sequence goes on along the minus strand of OX637695.1, from coordinate 126,078 downwards.
ATATCGTATTCAATCGTTTTTGGAGGTATGTACTCTTCGAGGAAATCGCTGTGAAATTTTTTGAAAGTCAATAAGACCTCGAATCGATCCAAAAAAAATCAGTATGAGACATTTCGTCAATCTGGTCGCCTTTTTTCTGAAGTTTGGTTCTTTGCATATGCTTCATGAATGTTCTTATTTTGAAATGAAGTCAGTTTATCAACGGCTTCGATTTGAAACGAGTTTCCTGAAAATGCCAAGACGTAAATTAACGAACGCTGAGACTATTAGGGCTATCGGAATGCTACAGGGTGGCCTAAATCAGGTTGTTGTAGCGGAAAGGCTCCAAGTCAGCCAAAGTGTGATATCTCGATGTTGGAATAGGTTCAAGGAGACAGGTTCCGTGTTGGAAAGACCAACTTGGTGAGCGACGGAAAACAACACCTGCTCAGGATCGTTTCATCACCGTTTCGGCGAAAAGAAACCCTACATCTACGTGTAGAATGCTACGGAATACTATTCAAAATGCAGATGGGATCCAAGTTTCCATCGAAACCATCAGACGACGTTTGAGAGAGGTGAATCTAGGTTCTAGACGTCCATCAAGGGGAGTTTCATTAACACGTGACCATAAGCTTCAAAGACTGGAATGGGCAAAGCAACATGTAAATTGGAGCGATCAATTGTGTAGTGTCCTTTTCACTGATGAATCCAGATATGGACGATTTTCAGATTCTCGAAGAATAAGGGTATGGAGAATCCCACGCATACCCCGTAATCGTCGCTATGTCCAAGAAGTCCATCCATTCCGAGGGGGTAGTATTATTCTATGGGCCGGGATAAGTTTCAACGGGCGCACAGATCCACACATTTGTCCTGGGAATATGACCGCCCTACACTATAGGAAGCATGTCATTGATAATTTCGTGCCAAATTTTCACGCCGCTCTTGGTGAAACTTTTCACCGTGCAGCCATAGTTGAGAATGCGCACGAGGAGCTTGGTATTCCACATTTACCAATACCTCCGCATTCACCAGATTTGAATTGCATAGAAGATGCATGGGATATGCTCCAAAGAAGATTAGATAATCATCAACCTACCCCAGAATCCTTAAATGATCTGAGAGAGCTTCTGCCCCCTTTATGGAATCAAATTCCTCAAGAAATGTTCAACAACCTCGTGTGTAGTATGCGAAGAAGATGTCAATCAGTTATTGATGCCCGTGGAGGCCATACATTGTATTGATAGTCTCAAAATGCTTGAATTCTCTGGGAACAAAATTTCGTTATTTTACTCGATTTTTCTTAACCACCCTGTATACCTGTATCAATTGGAACGATCAATAACGTAGTGTCCTTTTCACTGATGACTCCAGATATGGACGATTTTCAGATTCTCGAAGCATAAGGGTATGGACAATCCCATGCATAGATAATCCGTAATCGTCGCTTTGTCGAAGAAGTCCATCCATTCCGAGCGGGTAGTGTTATGGTATGGGCCGGATATGTTTCAACGGGCGCACAGCTCTACACATTTGTCCTGGGAATATGACCGCCTTACACTATAGGGAGCATGTCATGTTGTGCCAAATTCTCACGCTGCTATTGGTGAAACTTTTCAATTTCTAGACGATAACGCTAGACCGCACCGTGCAGCCATAGTTGAGAATACGCGCGAGTAGCTTGGTATTCCACATTCACCAATACCTCCGCACTCACCAGATTTGAATTGCATAGAACATGCATGCGATATGCTCCAAAGAAGATTAGATAATCATCAACCTACCCCAGAATCCTTAAATGATCTGAGAGAGCTTCTGCCCCGTTTATGGAACCAAATTCGTCAAGAAATGTTCAACAACCTCGTGTGTAGCATGCAAAGAAGATGTCAAGCTGTCATTGATGCCCGTGATAGTCTTAAAATGCTTGAATTCTCTGGGAATAAAATTTCGTTATTTTACTCGATTTTTCTTAACTGCCCTGTATACGCTGCAGATCTACAGGCTAAAACTAATTTGCAACTTGAAATCATATCACAAAAATCTTATTTTAACTATTTTTCTTTTCAATTTAAGTCAATATCCCTAACTCATGTGGAGCAGTTTATATAGAACATAGCACATTATATGGAATGAACTTCAAAAGTCTTTTAGCTTGTCAGACAATCTACAGGGTGGTGCAGTTTCCACTGAATTTATGAAGACTCTGTATGAGCACTAGAAACTCTGTTTTTCTTTTCATGGATACCGATATAGAACCCGCTCTGTGTACCTAATTAGTCTCGACCATGGAAGGCATAAATCCGAATTCGCATCTCAACACGAATTTACATGAAGAACGAAATTAGTTTTGCAGCGATATGCCACGTCATAGACGCAACGTGCAGAAATTAATTACGAGCTTAAAGAGCCTAAGAAATTATGTTGTGTCACAGATTCGTTGACTCTTCCTTTACTCGAGCCTCTGCCAGGCAGGCCGGAGCTCATCTAACCAGTTTACGAGTTGTTTTTACCGCATTTCCACGAAAAAACAGCACATAATTATGACCTACTCGACCCACTCGGTAGCGCGATAGAGAATCTTGTTCTTGGAAAAAATTTTCGATGCAGGAGTGTCTTCAACAGCGCCATTGTTCACGGCGTAAATGATAATAAATCAATACTATTGCAAAGCACTTTGGGCGTCTGTTATTAACTGACCTAATCAATCAGAGAGGCATTCGCTCGGTGGCATTGTTTTCGATTTGCTCTTTAAGTTCAGCCTTGATTCCGATTTGTTATGACATAGCTGTAAAAGGAACTGGAGATGCCTGTGGGTATGAGCCATAATTGTTTTCATTTCATTTCTTCCTCGTAGGTAGTTAAATGCCATCGAGGTTGAAAAATAGCGAATATAAAGTAGTGTTGATATTTCTTGCACATTATACCTCGAGAAGTTAGGCGGAAACATGGATTCAAGACGATATTATTCGTCACTTTATAAGGGAATCAGAGAGTTATTAGAGTAATTTTGTCCTGAGTATTATACAGGGTGACAAGAAAAATTTCGGACAAATTTTGCTGTGGTCTAGAACAATAGTATTTCAGCGCAGCCAAATAATTTTTATTCTCTTGGTTTCTCTACACTTTCCTGTACTAATATGTGAATTTTCAGTTTGATATAATTTCTAACACAGAGTTTTAGAATGTCAAACAAACGTAGTGCGATTTGGGAGCTGTATCGTCAAAGTAGGCGTCAATGCGAAATTGTTCGTTTGCTCAATGTGCCTCGACAAACCGTGTCCGATGCAATTCGTCGTTTCAAGGTGCTCGGCCATGATGGTCGTCGTCCAGGAAGTGGTAGAAAACGCACTGTCAATACACCAAGCAATCGCAACATCGTCAAGAAGCGGGTCAATCGAAATCCGAGGGTTTCGATGAGGAAAATAGCCTGTAAGACCGGTATCAACCGCGAATCAGTCCGTCAAATTGCCAAAAAGGAGCTCAACCTCAAGCCATACAAGCTCCAAAAAATTCAACTCCTTTCGGTGGAAAACAAGCGCGTACGATTCCAACTTTTTGGTCTCGCCGCCGGTCAGCAATGGGAGCGAATTCTCTTCACAGACGAGAAGCTTTTCACCTAAGAACAATCCCACAACCACCAAAACGGCTCCGTAGAGGCTCCCGGTACATCGGCCATCGTCGAACTGCGTCAAAATCCGCAATCCGTCCTGGTCTGGGGCGGAATTTGCGGCAGTGGACCTTTCAACAGGACTCCGCTCCGGCTCACAGAGCGAAAATGACGCAAGAATGGTGTAAAACCCATTTTCCTTGTTTCATCTCATCTGCAGAATGGCCGCCCTACTCACCGGATCTCAACCCAATGGACTACAGCGTGTGGTCGATTTTGGAGCACAGGGCTTGTGCTAGAAAACACAGAAATTTGGAGTCGTTGAAGCAATCTCTGCGCCGGGAATGGAACCGATTAACGCCCGAGGAGCTGCGGCCCATTGCCGAAAATTTCAAGAAGCGTCCGAAGCTGTGTATCGCCGCCAAAGGAAGCCACTTCGAAACGGCTTGAATGTATTATTAACAAATGTTCAAGCTATTATTATTTGTTGTTGTTTTGTTCAATTCTTTCTCTTTAATAAAGTTAAATGAAAATGAGTTTGTCCGAGGTTTTTCTTGTCACACTGTATGTTCTGAATGCACTGCTCAATATTCTTCCAATGGACTCAAAAATATAATAAGGTATAAAAATTATGAAAGACCCTTTAAGCTACGGCGTAAGTTATGTCATTTTCATCTCACCCATGAAAATATGAAATCATAATACAAATATATTTCAGTCGGCATAAAAATACGATATAATTATTGTAGGTATATTTGCGGTGTTCGTGAGTAGAAAACCTCAGAAATGATAACTGGATTATAACAGCCAATAACTTGAGGTTATATTCAGACATACATCGAGGTTCTTTCTAATTACTTTCATTGGCGGAAGGAGGTCGTAGATTTCTCCATAATCCCAATTGATATTCAGTTCGCCATAAAGTAAATTGTTAATGCTGTTGCAAGAAGTAGTCTACAGGCACTTTTTGTCGATTTTTTGTCCAGTACACACTTAAATAAAGTCAATTAAAGCATCGGGTAATTAGATAGAGATTACTTATTCGGAATAATGAGAGCAGATATAATGTGTATGTAGTATGTGAGCAACTTGTGAAAACCAGTTTGGAATGAAGAATGGTTGCGAGTGCAATCAAGATGCATGTGCATGTTGTAGAATGCTTGATAGGAAATTCAGTTTCCTTCGAGGGATATGATCTAATGATTTCATCCAATTATTTTTCATGATGACGAGTCCAAAGAAGGTTGGACGTGGAATAACATCAACGGCGTTGAGACATTTATCTTTCTGAGTCCAGATAGAGTGATTTTTGTTTAATTCTGAACTCTGAAAAGGTAAAAAAGTGAAATGAAACAGAGAAACTGGAGCGGAAAAACCCTACGGCAGAAAAACATCCCCTTATTTCCAAATTGAACGTGTTCGAATTATGCGAATGTCTCCGTTTCTAACAGGTATCACGAATACAAAATGTTATCGCAATTTTTATCATCTGTCAGTTCCCATGCCGGGGATTATGAGATTTAAATTTGTTTATGTTATACTTGTCCTGTCGAGTGTTGTTCCTATTTGTATTCATTATTCGGCATGCATTATTAATGACTAACTTAACACATTAAAAGCTCCTGCTGTTTTTTACGAGTGAAAAAATTATTTATTCTTTCAGGGGATCGCCTTGACATTCATTTGAAAAACTAGGGCCACGTTTCAAAGGAGAGAGTGATGTATTCGTATTTGTTCCAGAATGAATTCATAACACTTTTCAGTCTACTTCTTCGCAGAAGAATATGAGTCATAACAGAGTAAGGCGTAATTGAGAAAAAGTTCTAGGTATTTCTTCAATGAGCATAAAAAGCAACTATTCACTAGTTTTTGTGGAATATAGTGTAACAATTTCATATCGGCATTTTTAATGACGAAGACTCACAAAGAGAATATACTCAGATCACAGTCATTAGAATTATCCTTGGAATTAAAATGAGAAAATATAAATCCAGAAATTGATTGAATGGTTTTCTGATATGATCTGCACAAATGGCTTCACACAGTCGTTCATTTCCTCCTGGTCAACAAGTACATTTAAGCTTTCCGATTCTAGACATCGACGACTGTCAGGACACGAAGATTATTGAACTGTTTCCGCTACATTAGAAGCGTTCGTGTCTGAATGAATTATCATGAACTTGGTCGAATGACTCCAGGAGCCTATGAAAAACCTGAATAATTAGTCCATTTGCATGTAACAGGAATGCTTTCGAAGGTGAATGACAAACCAGAAGAGGAGCAATCCTGTGATGAACCTTTCATATAAACTGCTCCACATGAGTTAGGGATATTGACTTAAATTGCAAAAAAATTATAGTTAAAATAAGATTTTTGCGATGAAAATTCATATAAATATAAAGTTGCAAATTAATTTTAGCCTGTAGGTCTGCAGCCGAGTCTGCAGCGTATACAGGGTGGTTAAGAAAAATCAAGTAAAATATCGAAATTTTAGTCCCAGAGAATTCAAGCATTTTAAGACTATCAATACAATGTATGGCCTCCACGGTCATCAATAACAGCTTGACATTTTCTTTGCATACTACACACGAGGTTGTTGAACATTTCTTGAGGAATTTGGTTTCATAAACGGGGCAGAAGCTCTTTCAGATCATTTAAGGATTCTGGGGTAGGTTGATGATTATCTAATCTTCTTTGGAGCATATCCCATGGATGTTCTATGCAATTCAAATCTGGTGAGTGCGGAAGTATTGGTAAATGTGGAATACCAAGCTCCCCGCGCGCATTCTCAACTATTATTCAAAAGTTTCACCAATAGCAGCGTGAAAATTTGGCACAACATTGTCAATGACATGCTCCCTATATTGTAAGGCGATCATATTCTCAGGACAAATGTGTAGATCTGTGCGACCGTTGAAACATATCCCGGCCCATACCTTAACACTACCCCCTCGGAATGGATGGACTTCTTAGACATAGCGACGACTACGGGGTATGCGTGGGATTGTCCATATCCTTATTCTTCGAGAATCTGAAAATCGTCCATATCTGGATTCATCAGTGAAAAGGACACTACGCTATTGATCGTTCCAAATGATATGTTGCCTTGCCCATTCCAGTCTTTAACGCTTTTGATCACGTGGTAATGGAACTCCTCTTAATGGACGTCTAGAACCTAGATTCAACTCTCTCAAACGTCGTCTGATGGTTTCGATGGAAACTTGGACCTCATTCGCATTTTGAAGAGCATTCTACACGTAGATGTAGGGTTTCTTCTCGCCGAAACGGTGATGAAACGAACCTCAGCAGGTGTTGTTTTTCGTCGCCCACCAAGCCTTGGTCTTCCCACTACGGAACCTCTCTTCCTGAACCTATTTCAAAGTCGAGATACACACTTTGGCTGACTTGGAGCCTTTCCGCTACGACAACCTGAGTTAGGCCACCCTGTATCATTCCGATAGCCCTATTAGCCTCAACGTTTGTTAATTTACGTCTTGGCATTTTCAGAAAACTCGTTTCAAATCGAAGCCGTTGATAAACTGACTTCATTTCGAAATAAGAACATTCATGAAGTATATGCAAAGAACCAAACTTCAGAAAAAAGGCGAAAAGATTGACGAAATGTCTCATACTGATTTTTATTGGATCGATTCAATTTGTTATTGAGTTTTGAATGATTTTACAGCGATTTTCTCGAAGATTACATACTTTCAAAAACGATTGAATTCGATATCCCTAATTCTTGTCGAGCAGTATAATTCGAGCTTCGTGATAAAGTGGTCATTACATGCTGGAATGTAAATTCAACAGGTGAAATTGAAAAAAAAATTCCAGTGTGAATTCTTATTATAAAATCTAGAACTATTGGTGAAATGTGAACTTCTTGAGATTACAATGGTCATCAAGGAGATCGCCCAAAAAAAGAACAAGAAAATTATACAATGAGCATTGCATGAAGTCCAAGGAATCTTCTGGGCAACTTTCGCGTAAAGTAGATCGAAAAAACAGATAAATCCAACATTTCACGGCATTCCAAGGACGAGATATGAAAAATATGATTATAATTTTGTCGTCAAAAATCAGGTGAGGAACTCGTAAATAACGAAAATACAATAAATAAGTGGCATTAATTGCGCGTTAGGATTGAAAAACGTACCAAACCGTATATTTACAAACGGATGGGTCGGTCCAGTTTGGTACTTACGCGCCGGATGCTGGCCCGTTACGTGAAAGATAATCATGCCTCCGATCGCCAGACCAGTTTCAAACGAGACCGATCTTTCCTTTTGTCTCCAAACGCATTCGTTTGCTGCCGCTGCTGCTGTGATCCTTTCCACTAATTATACTACCAGAACTAGTGCTTTCGAAATTACAGTGTGACCCGCCGAAGAAGAAAAACAGGGCTAGCCGTGGATATAAACGACAGTCACAGTTTTTCATGATAGCCCAGAATTATTCATTGACGCGAAGATTGTTAGCTTAATTTGTCAGAACATTTCTTTCTAACGCTCCTTCATTTTTGTCATCTCTTGTACAGGAGAGCCGCCTTGTTTGAACAAGTGGATATCGTATCCAGAACTCGAAAATGATATTCTACAGTGTGACAAGAAAAACCTCGGACAAACTCTTTTTCATTTAAATTTATTAAACAGAAGAAATTGAACAAAACAACAACAAATAATAATAGCTTGAACATTTATTTTGTTAATAATATATTTAAGCCGTTTCGAAGTGGCTTCCTTTGGCGGCGATACACAGCTTCAGACGCTTCTTGAAATTTTCGGCAATGGGCCGCAGCTCCTCGGGCGTTAATCGGTTCCATTCCCGGCGCAGAGATTGCTTCAGCGACTCCAAATGTTTGTGTTTTTTAGCACAAGCCCTATGCTCCAAAAACGACCACACGCTGTAGTCCATTGGGTTCAGATCCGGTGAGTAGGGCGGCCATTCTGCAGATGTGATGAAACAAAGAAAATGGGTCTTACACTATTCTTGCGTCATTTTCGCTCTGTGAGCCGGAGCGGAGTCCTTTTGAAAGGTCCAATGCGTATCGCCGAAGTGCTTCTTGGCTCACGGAAGTACTACGACCTCGAGGATGTCGCAGCGGTAGACTTCTTGATTGATTTTGACTCCATGATCCACGAAAACTAAGGGAGTTTTACCACTGCCGCAAATTCCGCCCCAGACCATGACGGATTGCGGATTTTGACGGTGTTCGACGATGGCCGATGTACCGGGAGGCCCTACGGACCAGACTCTGTCGTTTTGGTGGTTATGGGATTGTTCTACGGTGAAAAGCTTCTCGTCTGTAAAGAGAATTCGCTCCCATTGCTGACCGGCGGCGAGACGAAGGAGTTGGCGGCACCTTTGGAGTCGTACGCTCTTGTTTTCCTCCGTGAGGAGTTGAAATTTTTGGAGCTTGTATGGCTTGAGGTTGAGCTCCTTTTTGGAAATTTGAGGGACAGATTCGCGGTTGATACCGGTCTCACAGGCTATTTTCCTCATGGAAACCCTCGGATTTCGATTGACTCGCTTCTTGACGATGTTGCGATTGCTAGGTGTATTGACAGTGCGTTTTCTACCACTTCCTGGACGACGACCATCATGGCCAAGCTCCTTGAAAAGACGAATTGCATCGTACACGGTTTGTCGAGGCACATTGAGCAAACGAACAATTTCGCATTGACGCCTACCTTGACGAAACAGCTCCAAAATCGCACTACGTTTGTTTGACATTCTAAAACTCTGTGAAATGGAATTATATCAAACTGAAAATTCACATATTAGTAGAGAAAAGTGTAGAGAAATTCGTCCGAAGTTCTTCTTGTATCCTTGTATATTCTAATAAAAGGGATAGCGACAATTCTACGGAAATAAACCTAGCTGTTAGGAAACGACATCAATGTGGTTGAGTGTATATCAAAGGAACTGTAAGGACGCCAATATCTGTTTGACCAGACATATGCAAATGCCTTTCTCTCTAGAGTCTAGAGCCATATATCTCTCCACCAAAGGCGTTGTTAATCCCTTGTCCAGTACAATAAAGATGTCGTGAAACTGATACCCCGTTTGTAATAGGGGAGATAATTTTTGAAACTATAAAACAGACATGTCTTGAAAATTGGGACTTGAACGTTTTCTTTCCTGTAATATTTAACCGGTATTTTTCCACTTCAACTTCTGAAATTTAATAGCCTTGTGTTAGAAAAATTAATGGATCGTTTATCAAGCCCACATAAGAATGTCTGGCGAAACATTAACGACCGAAATTGTTGATTTTCAGTTTAAGTTTATTTAGAGAACTAAATGATAAATTATAATTGTCCCACGAATTTGGTTGCAATTACTGCACACGATGACAGGAATAAAATTCAACTGCGATATCTCAAGAAGAAGGTGGGAAGCAGAAAAATCTTTAATTTGATTGGTTCATAAAAACAAAGATGGTAGAAGTTTTGGTTTGATTGGTTTCGAAGTATCGATGGAGGAAAAATCTTCAATTTAATTGGTCTCGGAAGAAAACGAAGAATAAGGCAGCCGGGGAAGTCTGGAACGAAAAAGAGTCAGTTATTCGGAAGACGGCATTAGGGTAACTCATAAGTCTTGGTCTTATTTCGGACGGTCAGTCTCAAACAGGGACATATAAAAAAGTGTTAAGTCGTGATTGGTAAAGTGTCCAAAATTACTTGGAATTATTTAGATTGCGTATCGTCGGTATATTCGGGAGTGAAGGTCAATTTGGCGAAAACGTGTGGGTGTCGTGTTTGGTGCTTAATCTGTCTGTTTCAGGAAAGAAGCATCGTCGTAGAATTATCCTCCTAGGTTCATCATTCTTGGGATCATTGGTTCAGGAAAAAGGTCAGATAAATTGTTTATGCTTAGCTATTTTTGAGGATTGGTAGAAAAGCCGCATGCCCGCCCAAAATATATGTATAGTCCAGAGTCCTGAAATCTTCTATAAGTCATAATTTCACATTTTCGTATTTTTTTCTTAAGACGTATTATAATCTTTGTAATCACCCTTAAGTAGTTGAAGGTCTAAGTGGAGTTTTCCTGCTGAGAAAACTCATGTTCATTTGAAAGATCATAAGGAAACTATTGTTGAGTTTTCCCTTATCTATGTGAAGTTTTATTTGATGGGATTATTGATTTAAGTAACACATATCTAATTTGGTGAGAATTTGTGTAGTTGATTTGGTTTAATATACGTCTTAAATTTAACCCAAAAAGTTTCATTTATCATCCCTCTCCCTAGAGAATATTTTTAAACACTAAGTCCTGACCCAAGTGCGTTGGGCCGATCCCACACTTTCTCCCTTCTGGAGAAAGAACTTCAAAATTAAAATAACATCTTTTCTTTTCTTTAAGTAATAACACCCTTGATTGGTGGAAAGCCGCTCTTCCGTCAAATCACAAAGAGGGTGCTTTTTACATATGGTGACAGCGGTGGGATGTGTTTAATTTTCTAGGGGAGAATTTTTTGTTGTTGTTTGTCAGAATTTTGCATTCGTGTTGACGGTGTCCGTCGGGAAAAGTGTAATTTTTATTTGTGTTGCATTAGCTTTGAACGTAAAGATTACCGGTGGGATGTGTTTAATTTTCCGGGGGAGAGTTTTGTTTTGTGTAATTTGAAATTTGTTGAATTTTCCGGTAGATAAAAAGTTTTTTTTGGTTTTCTGCATGTTGCGTCAGTGTGAATGTAAAGATTACCAGAGTCAAATGTGTTAAATTTTCCCAGAGAGATTTTTTAAAGAGATTTTGAGAAATTCAGAGAAATTTCGAGGTATAAGGAATTTTAGCCTGTTGTTTTATGGGTGATCAAAATAGTGTGTATTGACTTGTTGGAAGATTTCCGGATGAAGGTTTTCAGGTTCTTATGTTGAATTGGATTATATTTTCTGTATGATCGTATATGCCTATGAATTTGAAATTAAGCTTTAAAGATTGCAATTGGTAGGGACAGAGTTTAGGATTGAATTAAAGTAAAGTAAAAAATTATTGATCTAAAGATTTTTTTTCTATGAGATATTGAAGAAGTGAGTAAATACAATTGGTTTTTCTTTGGATAAATTCGAGTTTTCTTTTTTTTTTTGAAATTATTATAGAACAGTTCATATTTCTGTGATGTTCTATCATTTTATGTGAAGGATTTTTGATAGAGTCAAGTTGATATTGAGATTTTAAGACTTTAGAGAGGTTTTAGATTCATTGCGGCTTTATAGGGAAAAAGGCATACGTTTGTTCTCACAGGACATTTATTTTTCTTTCAGGACATTGTTTTTTCTTTCAGGACGTTGAATTTTCTGATTGTTGAACGTGTGTGATCAAATTTTGTTTCAGGAAGGTTATTTTTGATTTTCTGAAAATTATTGTGCCTTTATCGATTGATTGAAATTTTGATTGAATTTTTTTCAGGGCGTATTGCACGAAAAATTTTCTTTTGGTTACTCTATCCATTTGCTTGATTTTGTTTGAAGGTGTTGGTTTTTTCTGTTGGTGATATAGCGGATCAAATTTTGTTTTAGGAGGGTTATTTTTGTTTTTCTGAAAATTATTGTGCTTTTATCGATTGATTGAAATTTTGATTGAATTTTTTTTTCAGGGCGTATTGCGTGAAAATTTTGTTTTGTTTTTGGGATTTCGTCTGAATCTCGAATAATTCTATTTTCATAAAGTAACATCATTCGGTTTTGTATTGAGTTTGATTTGGAGAATAATTGAATTTGGCTTTCCTTGTTTTAACTTGAGCTGAAATTTTGGGAAACACTTTGATAGAAGGGAAATTTTTATTTTTTTTCGAGCTGGGTTCAGTTTGAAAGTTCAGAAGTCGGGAAAATTATAAATTTGATTGAAATTTTAGTAGATGAGCCGCTGATCGTGATCTTTCGAATCTTAGAATAAAAATTAGAATTATTTTTATTTCAGGTGGTTTTGTGTACTTTTATTTTTCAGGAATTCGACACTTGGTGATTTTTGTTGTTGTTTTTTTTGGTTACATCATTTCGCCAGATTTTTCTTGAATTCTTTTTGGCGTTGGTCTTTTTGAGCTCGTTTCCAGGTGATTTGTTTTATTTTGGTGTTTTGGGTAAGACTATTTGAATTGGAATCATTAGGGTGTCATTTTGTTATTTTTTTATTCGTGAAATTTGAAGGAATCATAGAGTATCATTTTGCTATTTTACTTAAACCGTGAAACCTGAAGAAATCATCAGAGTATCATTTTGCTTTTTTTTTCTAATTCGTGAAATTTGAAGTCGTAATCTTGAGCGTATTTCAGTTCTGTTGGAATTTGAGGGTGAGAATTTCAAATTATTCATTGATTTGGAAAGTAAATAATTCATTGAATACATTAAAAAATCATATTTTGGTTAAGATAATTGGGTTTTGGTTAAATTTTTGAAAAATGGCTCAACCAGCTGGCGCATCCAACGTGAATGTTCCCGCGGGTCAAGTAACACCTATGTACTCGCTAGGTATGCTCTCGACTACTTTGGAGAGTTTTTCCGGGAAAGATGCGATGAGGTACTTTGAGAAATTAGAGTTGCGGTCAAAATTGGATGGATGGAATGAGAAGGACACCCTTACTCTCCTAAAACTTAAGCTTGTAGGAGATGCTTACAGCTTCTTCAAGTCCGATGTCGTGCTTGATGCCCTGGATTATAATGAGCTAAAGAAGAGATTTGTTAAGAAATTTACAACGGTTAGGTTGCCGGGAGAAAATCAGTGGAATCTGAGTCGATGTTATCAGCGACAGGACGAGGATGTGTCCTCGTTCTGCACTAGATTACGCACGGTGGGAGCAAGCCTATTAAGCGAAGATTTGGCTGGAGCATTAAGGGATGAAGAACCTGGAATAAGAAAGAAGAACCGGGAATTAATGTTGAATCAATTTAAGATAGGATTAAGGAAGGACGTAATGAAGGAAACAGGAATTTTGTTGTTGAAAGAGGAGAACCTGGATTTGGAAAAGGCGGAGGAACTTGTTAGGCTGCAGGAGACCACTAGTAGGATGTTGCAAGGGAGGTTGGCAAATATGAGGGTATCGACGGTTGACACCGAAAAAGTGTGTCAATTTTGCGAAAAGGAAGGTCACACCGCGAAGGAGTGTAGGAGTATAAGGCAGAATCGAGGGAGTGGAGAAAAGAGTAATGCAAGGACATGTCACTCTTGTGGTCGGATAGGCCATTTCGCGAGGGAATGCCGGAACAATAGGCAAAACGGATCAATGACACAAGGCGCGTGTCATAACTGCAACCAACAGGGACATTGGGCGAGGGAATGTCCCAGGAAAAATGTGGCTCGAGGACAGGGGCCAAATCCCCGTTCTCAGAATGGATCGTGGAGAAGAGAGGAGGCGAACGCTTCCTGGGGTCAACGTCCAGGAGATAATAGGAGTCCGAGGACTCCGAGGTACTCCAGTAACAGGGACCACCTCGGTGCCTCGTCGAATGCGCCGTCCACCGGCGCAATTCCAAAACAACCGCGACCGACGAATAATTTCCGAACGGAGAATTTAAACTTCGCGGGCCTGAGTCCAGCTGTCGGGGCGAAGGCCGGAGACTGCTAGAAAGACAGAGTAAGCGAGAGTCACCAACAAACAAAGTACAGGAGGGGAATTCTAGACAGCGATCGGTCATGATGATCCCGGAAGTGAATTCCGTAGGATCATATGACGCGGCACATATTTTACGATTGAATATCAATGGAAGGTCGAGTTTTTGTTTGGTGGATACAGGGGCAGCGGTGACTCTCGTAAAAAGGGGACTGATTCCGGAGAATCAGGTGAACGGCGATGATATAGGATTAAAATTGACTAGCGTGTCAGGACATAACTTAAGCACTTGGGGTACGACAAATTTATTTATAGGACCAGAAGGAGAGCGATTGGGAGCGAATTGGACGGCAGTTATATGTGATGATTCGACGTTAGGGAACGTCCAAGTCATCCTGGGAAGGGATTTCCTTAAGGCCAATCAGGCCCACATCAGCTATGAAGAAAACCCATCAGTCTGGATGTGGGGAAGGAAATTTGAATTATGGAGGAAGGAGGATATAGAGGAACAAACCTGTATGGAAGGTGAGGAAGTGGAGGAGATTACCGGGATGGTACAACGAGGAAGGCAGGCTCTAAGAGGCCACTTCCCCAGGGAAGACTATCATGAGGACAGTGGGAAAAAGGAACGTTTTTACGTGCAAGGGAAAGTCCGGGAGGACATTAAGGAAAAAGTAGTAAAGGTCAAGTTTGACAAAGTATTTAGGGAGTTCGGTACCCAGACCGAAGGTCCCTTTGAAGTCAGGGATTTTATTAGGACTGGAAGGAGGAATACCAGTGTTAGCACCCAAACGGAGGGTGCCGAGGGAGCCGACAGCAATGGGCTGTCGAAGGGTGACACCATACGGCAATGGAATGGTGACGTCACCATGACGAAGGAGATTAACGAAGGGGAGCTACGTTGGGATCGAAATTTACTTTCGACTCTGGGCACCGATGGGAACAGGAAGAAGGGCGGAGACTGCGCCGAGGGATTAGGACTTAAGGAACACGTTAGAAGGAAGTCAACCATAGAGGAAGATGTTATCTGGGAAACCGAAGTTTTGCTGATATCAGGGGTTACTATCCCCGCACGTTCGGAAATGGTGGTAGAGGCCAAATTGAGGAAGAAAATAAAGGGGACGGACATAGTCTGCGAACCCATGGAGTTGGGTATCGCTCAAGTATATGTCTCAAACTGTCTCACGAAGAATAGGGAACGGTTTTGGATCAAGATAATAAATGTATCCAATAGGGAAGTTAAGTTGCAGAAGAGACAGACACTCGCGAAGGCGGTAACTTGCGAGGTGGAGAAAGAAGATCAGGATGCATTTAGGATCGAGAAAATATCGTTCGAAAACAAAGACTGGGGTGCTGCCGGATTTTGTTTCGATCATTTGGACGATATTACACGGGATATCCTGAAAAAACTCATTCAGGAATATAGTGATTTATTTATAGAAGATGATACGCCATTGACCAGCACAACAATGGTAAAGCATGGTATTACGTTAGAACCAGGAACACAGCCGATTTGTAAGGCACCATATCGGATTCCATATCATCAAAGGGAAGTGTTACAAAAAGAAATCGACCGGCTCATGAGCGCGGGCGTTATTCGCCCATCATTTAGCCCTTGGTCAGCGCCAGTCGTCCTTGTAACAAAGAGACGACCTAGTGGCGAGGAGAAAGTAAGGATGTGCATCGACTACCGAGGCCTGAATAATGTGACAAAAACGGAATATTACCCCCTCCCCAATATATCAGATCTGATTCAGGGTTACAGTACTGGAAAAGAAGTTTTATTTTCGGTGATTGATGTGGCCGAAGCCTATCATCAGATTGACATGGAAGAAAAGGACGTACCTTTAACAGGGTTTAGTACCTTTCAGGGGCATTATGAATACCTGAAAATGCCTTTCGGCCTTAAGAATGCACCCTCAACGTTTCAACGATTCATGAATCTCACGTTAGCAGGACTAACTGGAGATTTATGTATGGTATATTTAGACGACATTATTATTTTTAATTCAGAAGGAAAGAAAGACCACATTGAGAAATTACGACAAGTGTTTGAACGATTACGGAAAGTTAACGTAAAGTTGAAGCCCAAAAAGTGTAGCTTCCTACTTACAAAAGTTAAATATTTAGGACATATGATTACTCAACAGGGAGTTTTTCCGGACCCTGAAAAAATAGAAAGTATTCAAAATTTTCCCATCCCTAAAAATATTAAGGGTGTGCGTTCATTCTTGGGAATAGTGAATTGGTATCGAAGATTTATTCCGAATGCAGCTGCACTGACAGCACCGTTAACAAACTTAACGAAGAAAGATGTTAAATTCGAGATAACGTCAGAGGTACTTGGCGCAATAACACAGCTGAAAGAGACCCTGACCTCGGATATGGTACTTATATATCCGGACTTTAAGCAACCTTTTGTGGTCGCTACGGACGCATCGGGACTTGGGATAGGAGCCGTATTGAGTCAGGTTAGGGACGGATATGAACGCCCGATAGCTTACGCGAGTCGAAACTTTAAGAAAGCGGAATTGAACTATTCGACTACGGAAAAAGAACTTTTAGGAGTTGTCTTTGGAGTACAAACGTTTAGGTGCTATTTATATGGGAAGAAGTTTACGGTTGTTTCCGATCATAGACCGCTTAAATGGCTGCTTAACTTAAAGGACCCTGGGTCCAGATTAGCCAGGTGGGCTATGACCCTGGCCGATTATGATTTTATGGTCATCCACCGGAAAGGGAAACTTCATGGGAATGCGGATGCCCTGAGTCGAATGTACAATAGGGACGAGCATTTCATTGACGTAGAGTTTGACGAATTTCAAGATTATCGGAAAAATCATCAGATACCTGTGATGATGGCACTTAACGTAGAAAAGGGAAACATATTTTCGGCATCTGAACCATGGGCGCTAGCCCACTGTGTATCGCAGGATTTAGCCATGGGAGCAGGAATTGCGTTGCAATTTAAACAAATTTATGGATCGGTGGAGAAATTACAACAACAAAACAAGACTATAGGGGAGGTAGCAGAGCTGTGTCTACCTGAAAGGAACATATATTATTTGATCACCAAGGCGAATTATTATGACAAACCATCTTACCGAAGTATGTGGAATGCTTTGAGAAGCTTGAGGGTATCCTGTGAGAAGAATAAGGACACCAAATTAGCCATGCCTAAAATAGGGTGCGGGCTAGATAAGTTGGAATGGGATAGAGTTTTGGAGATGATAAAGTTCATTTTCCATAATTCTAATATTAATATCACTATTTATGAGTTAACATCGGTCCCGGTAGCAACGGTGAAGCATGGGAGGGAGGAACCCGACCTTTTAGAACCTGAATGGGATAGGATCGCCTTAAGGGATGCCCAAGAAAATGACCCCTACTGTCGGTCAATTTTTGAAGTGTTGAAGGAAGGAACGGAAATTCAGGGAAATTCGTATTATGTTTCGAAGGATGGGTTGTTATATTTTTGCGATGAAGAAATGGATAAATTAGTAATACCTCGAAGTTATGTCGGGAAAGTGTTGTACGATTTTCACGATTCCCCAATGGCGGGACATTCCGGACAACAAAAAACGTTGATTAGCTTGAGGCGTCGGTTCTTTTGGCCTAATATGCGATCCGACGTGATCAATTATTGCAACAGTTGTGATGCCTGTAATAAAAGGAAAACCTCACCTCATTTGAAGAAAGCTCCACTTCAAAGATTTACTACAACAACGGAGCCTTGGGAACTAACATCTATGGATGTTGTAGGACCCCTTACAACCACTATGAGAGGAAATCGGTACCTCCTAACGTTTCAGGATTACTTCACAAAATATGTGGAAGCTATCCCAATCCGCGACCAAAAAGCCGAAACGATATCTCGGGTGTTTGTCGAAAATATTGTTGCAAGACATGGTGCACCCAAGATGCTGCTCACGGACCGAGGGGCAAACTTTACATCGGCCCTTTTCAAGGAAGTTTGCTCGAGTTTGGGTATCAAGAAGATCCAAACTGCAAGCTATGCACCAACATCAAATGGACAAATTGAAAGGATGCATCGTGTGTTAAAGGACATGTTGTCGCACTATATTAGTAGAAACCAGCAGGATTGGGATGACTGGATCCCTCTAGTTCTTATGGCTTATCGGGGCAATGTACATGTTTCCACGGGTTACAGCCCCTATTTTCTACTGCATGGAAGGGAGCAAAGGTTGCCTATGGATGGCTTTATCGAGTCAGGAAGAATACGGTATGACTACGACGATAATTATGCCGCGGAATTAGTCGAGCGGTTACGAAAGGTATACACGAAGGTATACGAAAACACGGAAAGGGCAAAAACAGATAGGGTGAAACGGTATAATAGAAAAACGGCTGAAAGTAATTTTATTGTAGGAGAGTTAGTATATTTGAAAGAAATGAGTGTCAAACAGGGATTATCTAAGAAGTTGTCAAAATCCTGGATAGGGCCGTATAAAATATTGGAGGTGGTTGGTCCTGTCACATATAAAATAGGGAAAAGTAGAGGAAGGGATGAACAAATTGTTCATGCCAATAGGTTGAAAAAATATGTCGCGAGGGATATGGTAAGTGACAGACCACGAAAACCAAGGGGGAATATAAGACGTGGGAGGGATATAATGTCCGAGTCTGAAGAGGCTCCGGAGGAAATAGATACATTCCAACCTTTGATATTCCCGGTACCAGGGCGGGAATTAGACGCAGACACTGACGAAGAAGAAACCAGTGATAATGGAAGCGAGGAAGAAAGTAGTGATGGGGAGGAAGAAAGACCGGTGGTGGAGGCCATACCGCCACGACGATCTCTAAGGGTGAGACGCCCCCCAGATCGATACGGATATTCTTAAAAGAATATGGGAATTTGGGTAGCGGGGGGTGAATCCTTGAATGATCCCTCAGGAGAGATGAATCAACTCCTGCCCTTCCGCAGATTCTACAGGGTCATCTATCCATGGCCCTGCCCTCCCCCTGTAACATCCTGTTGATAATTTTCTGCAGTCTGAGTTATTACCATCATTTGCATTCCAATAACTACCAGATTATTACGAAATACAATCTATCAACTTCAGGTGGACTACCTGGTGTCCTCTTGGATGCCAATTTTTTAGATTACAAAAGAAAAATCTGACCAATGCGATCAATTACTGAGACTTATCGGCTGATTCTCTGTTTGGATTTTATCGGCATTTTTTTTTTGTTGTCCTTGGTCAGTTTTATTGTTTTCTCTCTCTCTCTCACGTATTTGTTCTCACCTATCCCGTATGAAAGGAATTCGGGTAGCGAGAAGGCAAGTCATCGACAGCCTTCCAGGAGGGTTGAATCATCTCCTGCCCATTTCGTAGATTCCAGGGGCTCACCGACCCGGAGAGCCATCACCTGAAGAGGGTCCCTGTTCTGGGTTACGAACGTCACCCCCTTCCCCTTGTTTTGGATGTGTACAATAAGATACATAGGTGGTCTCTGACCCGTGAAATTATCCAAGTGGAATATAACTTTTCTTCTCTCAATAGGAAAATCCCAATTTCCCTGATTTTTCGTGAGACAATTGGTGCCAAGAACCGGAAGACTGGATCTTCTTCTTCTTCTTGTCTTTTTGTTCGTTCTGCCTCAATCACTTTGGGTAAATGTATCCCTGTAAGTGTTCCTACCCCCCAATTTTCTTCAAAATTTATTCTTTAGATCACCATAGTTCAAACTGTCAAGGTTGATATCGGATTTGAAAAAAGTATAAGCGTCGCCCTCGAGCTTGAGTTTGGGAAGGATAGGGGTGTTCTTTTCGTCCCATCCGTATAATCCCCAATTTTCTTTGACGACATATGCATTGTGTTTACGTATACCTTGTCTCCCAACTCGAATTTGTGATCCGTCATAAGGCACTCGCTCCCAAAACCCCTTGGTGACTCGCATTTTTCGCGCTCCATCACCTTACATTTTTTCTTCTTCTTTCTTGGCTTTTCCAGAAATTCGTCCTCCGCCACATCGATATCTGACTCCTCATCCGAGTCAGTTACGAATTCGGTCGACAGTCTATCTACATGGACGACTTTTTCGTCAGATCCCCTACATTCCTTTATTCTGCAGGTCCCGTAACTACTGATTCCCATAATTCAATATGGTCCTATCCAGTTTTCCCCCAGATTTTATCTATTCATAATGATGGAGATAGAATGTCACTCCAATCCGCAATCGTCCGACCTGCCATCTGGTTGGATTTCCTTAGGATGTTCGTACGAAATAATTCTATTCTACATGAGCACCTTAAATAACTGCATAACCGAAGTCACGTCTGGATTATCTTAGTGGACGGCAACCTTCGATCCCTATTATCATCCAGTTCTTGAATGGGAATCTCACAGTGCGTAAGGCACCAATCAATTGATTTTTTTGTATCTTCATTCAGCACCTAGACAAGCCCAACTCACAAGTTGGTGTAAAATAATCACAGAAGATTTGCATTTTGTATTCCACAACAAAAAGCAAATAGGCATGAAAAAAAAAAAAAAATTCGTGGTATTCTTCCGCGGATGATTAGGAATGAATCATGTAACTTATCATAGGAGGACGAACAAGGGAAAATAAGGAATTTATATTTACGTTAAGTTATGTCTTAAGGGTGAACAGATCTTTATAATGATAATAGAATATAGTGAAAAATGTAAAATTTGTCTTAAATTGTTATTGTATGAATTACTGTATGGTTCCTTATTTAGGTCTCAAGAGGATTTCAACTAGTCAACAGCATGAGAAGGGTACTGACTCTAACCGAAGGAATGACCTTCCTTCTATTTATTATTAGCGTCGAGGCGCTAATAGCGTACGATTGTGCTAGTAAAGACAGTGAAATGACTGCGGTGTCTATTCGCGACGTCGCGGAGTGTCCCACTCTCGAGAACACTTACAGAAGTGAAACCGTCGGGGTAAAAGTTCTGCAAAAAGATGAGGTAAAAATGAAACACGTGTGGACCTGCTGTGTCGAGATAACTAGGGTAATAACGCATTGCGGAATGCATAGCCACAGTTCAATCGTGTCAGGGGGAATAACAAACTTTATTTATCGCTTAGGGGTCGAAGAGTGTCAATCCGTGCATCGCTACAGAACTCTTAAAATATATCATCAAGAAATAGGAAATATCCAGATGAATGGCACCACGTCAGCATCAATCACAATAGTAGGAGCGTTAGACAACGACGGGACCTGCGAGGGAAGCACTTATCAAGAGAATGGCCGAACCTGGCAAGATGTTGTTATTATAGCATCCGTGAAAATCCGGGTCTCCGATTATGAAACTCGAGTGAAGATCGACGAAAATGAAATCAGTCTTCAAGGGGGTGTGGTATGCCCTTACTTGAAAGGGTACTGTTTCGATACAACCGTAGGAGAAGTAGTGTGGGAAAATGAACCATTGTCCACATGTGAAGAATCACTTAGTCTACTTTATCAAGGTCAGGCAGACATAATTTCCAATCGAGTTACAACCGAACAAGTTTTGGTTGTAGAGGATAGCACTAAAGTTTTTGCAGTAACCCTAATAAAGAAGGCACTTTTGTGCCAAGTTGAAGTTTGGCAAACAGAGCACCCTCGAATTTTGGTACTACAGGAAAATCCAAAAGACCGAATTACTACAAAAATGAATATCTTACCACACAATGCAGATCTAATGGCATATGTCAATAGCAAATTTTTATATGTGGAACAAGCCTACACCAGAAAATTGGATCAGGTAT
Organism: Adalia decempunctata; assembly: GCA_951802165.1. NCBI lineage: Eukaryota > Metazoa > Arthropoda > Insecta > Coleoptera > Coccinellidae > Adalia > Adalia decempunctata. Next base: position 104,200 of record OX637695.1, on the reverse strand, counting down.
ACACAGACACCATACATAGACGATGCTTAATGCATCGTGAAATATTGAAGAATCGATTATTAATGGCACCTTTAGTACCTAACACCTTAAGCCAGCTGGTTAAAGATAGTGGAGGGTACGTAGGACGAGTATTAGGAGAAGTCCTATATATCATGCGATGCGTACCCGTTGTCGTGAAAGTACGGAGAACCGACAAATGCTATAACGAATTACCCATATTAATCAACAATCAATCTAAGTTTATGGCTCCAGTCACAAGAGTCATTCAGAATTATGCCGAAGAGGTGGACTGCAATGGCCTTATGCCACCGTTATATAAAATAGAGGACCAATGGATGGGACTAAGCCCATATCCCACTATGAAGAAGGCTCCCATGGAGTTAATACCTAACTACGAGAAAAAATTAGAATTCACACCCATTCAACCAATTGGCGCCCTTGGAATTTACACGCAAGAGGAAATAAATAAAGCACAACGCATTTTGAATTTCGGCACCGAAAGAAAAGCTGTCGAAAATATTATTATTAGACGAGTAGCAGGATTGGAAACCTCTGACCAAGGATTTTCAACGATTGATATGTTTAACACAGAAGAAATGAAAGAGTTAGCACACAACACTGCACGACAACTATGGGGATGGTTCACCGACATAGGCCTGTTTATGAGCGGACTCATGGGTTTCTATATGATATTCCGAATAATAAAATATGGAATAGGAATTATATTGAATGGACTACACCTATATGAGATTTTTGGATGTGGGATAACCTTGTTGGCCTGTTTATGGAATACTTTAACTATGTGGATTATGAATCGACACAGAAACCGACAAGAAAACACAACAAGAAACACCAATACCGAGGCGGACGTAACAGCAACAACCGCGAGACCGCCCGGGCTATACCCCGTCTTAAACCCGAACGCACCACACTGGACTGAAAAAGAAAGTGCACATGTTGTTATCGGTCGCGAGCCCGGAATAGGTGCTGTGTAGAGGGACATCTCTCGCGATAACGATGATTGTTGGTGACGAACGTAAACATTGAATTCGAGTGTTTAGAACCCAAATTTATCGGACACAAAGTGCGGTACGCTGATTACGATGGACTAGATCGTCGCGTACCTTCGAAGGTCATTCTCGAGGTGAAGGTCAGTCCCAAACTCCAAAGGAATGAAATATATGGAGGTAGCCAGTACCGGAATAACGAGATTTTGTTGTGATCGCGAGTGAAATTTGAAATCCGAAAAATAGACAATAATGAACTCCATGTAGGAGAAGTGCAGTGACGGACAGATTTTCTTAAATTTTCTTTCGAAGAATTTGAGTTATGCACGTGATGTTTTGTTGTATTGAACCTTATTTTTTTTATTTTTCTTGAAGTTTAATTGATCCTGAGGGATATTGTTTACTATAAACTAATTAGATGAGCAAGAATGATATTTAGTTTTAAGGTATGCTGCATGAAAGTTAAGAATTCTAAGTTTGATACATTCGAGTTGTATACCTTTTATAATGTCTTAAACGGAAGACAAGGGACTATTGGACTATTGGGGATGATGGTCAAGGAAAAGTTATGGCAAACGATGCCAAAACTTTTTCAAAGAAGGGGATATTGTAATAGGGGAGATAATTTTTGAAACTATAAAACAGACATGTCTTGAAAATTGGGACTTGAACGTTTTCTTTCCTGTAATATTTAACCGGTATTTTTCCACTTCAACTTCTGAAATTTAATAGCCTTGTGTTAGAAAAATTAATGGATCGTTTATCAAGCCCACATAAGAATGTCTGGCGAAACATTAACGACCGAAATTGTTGATTTTCAGTTTAAGTTTATTTAGAGAACTAAATGATAAATTATAATTGTCCCACGAATTTGGTTGCAATTACTGCACACGATGACAGGAATAAAATTCAACTGCGATATCTCAAGAAGAAGGTGGGAAGCAGAAAAATCTTTAATTTGATTGGTTCATAAAAACAAAGATGGTAGAAGTTTTGGTTTGATTGGTTTCGAAGTATCGATGGAGGAAAAATCTTCAATTTAATTGGTCTCGGAAGAAAACGAAGAATAAGGCAGCCGGGGAAGTCTGGAACGAAAAAGAGTCAGTTATTCGGAAGACGGCATTAGGGTAACTCATAAGTCTTGGTCTTATTTCGGACGGTCAGTCTCAAACAGGGACATATAAAAAAGTGTTAAGTCGTGATTGGTAAAGTGTCCAAAATTACTTGGAATTATTTAGATTGCGTATCGTCGGTATATTCGGGAGTGAAGGTCAATTTGGCGAAAACGTGTGGGTGTCGTGTTTGGTGCTTAATCTGTCTGTTTCAGGAAAGAAGCATCGTCGTAGAATTATCCTCCTAGGTTCATCATTCTTGGGATCATTGGTTCAGGAAAAAGGTCAGATAAATTGTTTATGCTTAGCTATTTTTGAGGATTGGTAGAAAAGCCGCATGCCCGCCCAAAATATATGTATAGTCCAGAGTCCTGAAATCTTCTATAAGTCATAATTTCACATTTTCGTATTTTTTTCTTAAGACGTATTATAATCTTTGTAATCACCCTTAAGTAGTTGAAGGTCTAAGTGGAGTTTTCCTGCTGAGAAAACTCATGTTCATTTGAAAGATCATAAGGAAACTATTGTTGAGTTTTCCCTTATCTATGTGAAGTTTTATTTGATGGGATTATTGATTTAAGTAACACATATCTAATTTGGTGAGAATTTGTGTAGTTGATTTGGTTTAATATACGTCTTAAATTTAACCCAAAAAGTTTCATTTATCATCCCTCTCCCTAGAGAATATTTTTAAACACTAAGTCCTGACCCAAGTGCGTTGGGCCGATCCCACACTTTCTCCCTTCTGGAGAAAGAACTTCAAAATTAAAATAACATCTTTTCTTTTCTTTAAGTAATAACACCCTTGATTGGTGGAAAGCCGCTCTTCCGTCAAATCACAAAGAGGGTGCTTTTTACACGTTAACAGGTGTGAAAATGTCCATTTCAGTGGAAACATTGTATCGAAATCACACAAGCGATTCGTTTCAGGAGAAAAATGTCGTGTTTTCAGAGAGAGTAGCGATAAGATCCGTGTTTATTTTTTGTCAGCGATGTACCAAGAAAGGTTGAAGTACCAATGTAAATCAAGAAAAGCACACTACGAACGAATAAATTCCGATAATTACCACGGTGATATCTCAAGCTGCCAAACGGTTTTTTTACTCGACACAAAGAGGATGTTGAATTGAACAGCTGAATTTCATTAATTCTTCTGAACCGGTCGAGGTTTCATATGCTAGAGATCTTATGAAAGTACTGGATGTTCCAAACGTTGCTGGACATCCAGATAAAAAAAATCTCGATCAAAGCTTCAGCAATACCTCATTCTCTTACTACTGCCTTAAAACTTTTGTAGCAATTCCTCTAGAATAAATTGACCGCTCAGTTCTTATTTTCTTTCACTGAGAGGTTAGGGAAAATTAAAATGATCAGTCAATCAATTGGTGACTATTTTAAGCAAAAATGAAATGGAGCAATTTGCCTAGAAAATCAATCTGATTACTTTATTCATGTAGATTTCACGGTTCAATCACCCACTCTGGGTATTGTGTGAAGGCGAGTCAGCTCGCTGAAATTTTAAAATGTAATTGAAACTTCGGAGGCATTAAATTGATTAGGAGAGTATCATCCACCGTCGAACCCGAGAGGAGAGGCGCTTAGAGGTGAAATCAACTCTTTGAAACAGGAAGGAACTCATCGATAATCCGAAAGTTTTCCTTTGAGTTTGAGTGTCTGATAAACATAATGACTCACGGGACAACTCGACCGAAACTAAAAGTTGGTTCCGTCGTGAAAAATATCATGCGATTTATGGATTCATTATCTGATGCCGACAAGGGCGGATATAGCTCTTTTTTGGGAGGGGTAATAACTAAGATGTGAGGGGTAATGATTGCATATTCTTAATCTACGCCCTCGAATTAGTAAATCCAGCAACTTTGGTGGTGATCCGAGAAAATTTTTTTTCAAAATATGCGAAATTTTCCAACAAATGGAAATTTTGCCGAAATATCATTTTCTCAGATAGCCACCATATATAGGAAACTTTCAACTTTTTCTTTTCAACTTTCCGAAAATTTTTGGATTTTTCATTGTTCGAAAACTATATGTTATAAAAAATATCAGAGTCGAACAGTTTAGATTTTCTGATTTTTTTCGCGAAGGTCCAGATTTTCCGATTTTTCATGATTCGTAAATCAAAAACTGTTTTCCTCTCGGAAGATCTGATTGGATTTTCTTAATCTAAGTCCTCGAATTAGTAAATGGTGTGTGTTTGAAGTCGATCGGAGCCAAATAATTTTTTTCCAAAAATCGAAATTTTTCCATACATTAGTAGGGGAGCGAGGGGCTTGTTGTAACAGGGGCAAGTAGTAACAGGCTCTTTTCAATAGGATCTTAAACTTTATTGGCGTATTTCTTTGACTCGATTTTACCACTAAACCACGCCGCATAATGTTGCCATATCAACTATCCTGTCAGCCTGCGAAGTGACCGGAAGTGTGCTCGTGCTTCTTTTTTGCCAGGTAATATAAAATTGTACTGTCGTAAAATTTTGGTTTGCATTAATATTATCGACTAATTTCAAACTTTCTGTATCCTATTTGCACTCAAATTTATCCATCTCTGATAATGTGTAACAGTTTTTAAGATTGCTAAATTGTTTAAATAGTTATCTTGATGAATGTTAAAAATCATACCATGGGGTTAGTTGTAACAAAATCCCGGGGCTTGTTGTAACGTTTTACAACATGCCCCAAGTTATGATGAGGGTGTATAAAGTGGAAAAAGATGACAAAATCAAACGAAAAGGTAAAGAGAAGGGAACAGGCAAAGGTAAATCAACAAAAACCGGAGTAGACGGAGCTAAAAAAAAGATTTTATGTTCAGATTCAGATTCTGAAGTGTGCTGTTGTCTTGTATGTATGTGGTGAAGCTTACACAGATTCAAATAAGGAAGATTGGTCGAGTGTATCATTTGTAAGATGTGGACATAATTGAGATGTGTTACAGGAGACACAATATCTTTTATTCGTATTAAATGTAGCTCCGTTGAAGAATGAATTGAACTATGATGATACCCGCCGAATGTTGATTCTTGTATGTGCAATACTTTGTTTGATAGATTTCAAAAGGAGATAATTACGGAGCATACCTCAGTTATAAATAATTTCATTACTTTTTCTGTGATTTAAGAGTGCCATGAAGATTATAAGGAGTGTTCATCTGAATGAAACTGTTAATTACTGAATTTTTAGGTGTTGATGACTAAAAAAGTGTATTCAAGTTGATTTTCGATAAGAATTGCATAATACCTACTTTAGAAAGATGTTAATTTCGTTAAAAATATACAAAAAATATATGATCAGAGGTATTATTGTTGTATTTTTTTGTCGTTACTGCTTGCCCCGGTAGACGTTACAACTTGCCCCAAGCACGAGGTAAGTTGTAACACCGCACTTCTTCTAGAAAATAATTGATTATGAAATAATGAACAATAGTTTTGGTATTATTTTCACTTGATTTGGTAGAGGAAGAGTTACAGCATCCATCCATCTTCATTCGGTAGCAATTCGATCAATGGATCTCAAGATATATTAGTTTTCATGAAAACTGTTACAACAAGCCCCTCGCTCCCCTACCTATAGGATTTTTCGCAAAAATTCGAATCTCGCCTATAGATACGAAATTTTCACCATTTATTAATTCGATGCCGAAGATTGAAAAAATCCAAGCAGATTTTCTCTGAGACTAATTGTTTTTTAAATATGGTTGATGGAAAATCGGAAAAATTGGACCTTCGCGAAAAATATCAGGAAACCCAAACCTCAGGTAGGTATATAAAAAATACACCATTTTATTCTTAAAGAACCAAAATATAACCAAAAAAATCAGCTCCTTCCAATTCCAATTTTTTTTGAAGTTACGTCACTCCAAAGTCGGCCAATTTTTCGCCAATTTTCCACTCAAGGTAGAATATTTCACGAACCAGAAATTTATTTTTCTAGTCTAGTCTTGTCTGATTCAGATTGGATCATAATTGCATACAAACGTCTTCAAAAAACCTGACAGCGTCGTATCAAACATCAAAATGAAAAAAAAATAAGCGTGTGTTCACTTAACAAAGTGAAATATAAAAAATTTACATAGTGTTGGGTTTTAAAATGGTTTCAAAAACTTCTTTAGTTAATACTCTTTGCAATGGTATGTAACATGTACCATTAATAATTAGATAACTCAACAAAAAACCGTTTTGTCTTCAAGGATGCCTTAAAAGGGGGACGACATAACTATTCCATTGAGCAGGTAAAATCTTTTCTCTTTTTCTAACACAGCTGAAAATAGCGTGCTCTAGCTCTATCATCGGTTGACATGTTACATACCATTGTAAAGAGTATTAACTAGAGAAGTTTTTAAAACCATTTTAAAACCCAACACTATGTAAATTTTTTTTTATTTCACTTTGTAAAGTGGACACAACATTATTTTTTTTTTCATTCCGATGGTTGATACGACGCTGTCAGGTTTTTCGAAGACGTTTGTATGAAATTATAATTCAATCTGAATGGGACAAAACTAGACTAAAAAAATTAATCATTTTATAGGCAAATCGAGCATTAAATTAAAAAAAATCAAGATTCGAATGAAAAAAATTGGAAATTTCTAGAAAAATGGCAAAAAAATTATATCACTTTGAATTTTGGTCAAAATGTTATTTCATTAGGCGCAACAAGTAGCCAAGAGCATCACCTATCCACCATTCACCTATGGCTACTCACCCTCCAAACACCCTGTATATTTGGACAGGTGAACTATTTTCCTTACACACAGTTTCCATGAAATTAGTCATCGTAATTCAGAAGCCGTTCAAAATATTATTCATATGATTGCAAAACAGTTCCACTCGAGTAGAAGCAGAACCGTATATGAGACATCGTTCACTTTTGCCTCTCTCGACATCGATACAACCGGTAGTGACTGAAAAAACCCCAACCCATAAATCCCCGGAACAAGCCAGCTCTGACAAATCGGTTCGGATTTATTTGTTATGACCCGTGCTTTTATTCCAACACAATAGCTTTATTGCCTTGGATTCATTGTTAGATAACATAAACTCAAGTAAAGGAAGTGACCACTAACCATGGAGGAATGCGTATTGGTATAATTTATACTGTAAAGCTTAGTATCTATAAGACCTGTCAGGCTTTCTACTGCGGCATTTTTCTCGCTGTAATCTATTACGGTATCATGCTGCACTCGTATCTAGTGGTTTATTGATTTTTTTATGGATATCTCTATAGCTCCTGAATTTTCTCGTTCCCAGAACAGAGCGAGTGATCAATGAGGATCTCAATAAGATTATGAAGGAAATATTTCTTTAATAGTTAGCTTCGAACAGCCAGAGTCAATATCAGATGAGATACTAATCCTGCAGACTCAATAGAAAATCGTGAGAGGAAAAAGGGTTGCCTTTGGGTATATAGGATGTTTTCGATCAATCTCAAAAGGCGAAAGCTATGACTGCTGAGAAAAGAAACCAGCTCAGGGAATGATCACAATATTTTTTAATGAAAGGATATTTCGCACGAAACTATTAGTTTTTGGATCAGCGGACTTCTGAAGCAGCTCCAATGATAAGCCTTTGAAATACCCATGAGCAACTTTCACCTGTCCGCATATCAGAAAAAAGTAATTACACTTTATTACGCCGCGAATGCAGTAAAGATAACATATCTAAACCAATTATCTAGATTTTTCAATGAAGGTTCTGATTGATCGCAACAAGATTGAAAGGAATTGAGAATTTATTGAATGATCGGATTGCTACCATGTTGGTACGCATTTTTGTACTGTTAGATATTATCAGAACTTGCGCAGAAAATGATTACGTGATCTGATGAAAGAAATAATGGGTAGGTTTTGAGATATCAGATCTTGAAAAAAAAAGTTTTTGTACAACTGACATTAAAAGTGACACTTTCAATGGCAGCAAACAATGTTAAAATTGATTGTTTACGTGGAAGCGTGTTAAAAATATTTGCAACATTAGTGTTAAAAATTTTTTAAGCAATCCATTTTCTTGTGATGAAATCAGATGGAAAAAAATTAATATTAATCGTAAAACTGGAACAATTACTAACATTAATGCCCTGTGATGTAAGGGAGCTTTGCAACACATTATTAGAATCCTCAGCACCATCAGTACTTGTAGAAACCGGAAGTACAATATTAGAGGATGATGATCCAAAATCTGTTGAGGTTGGGAGAATTTTTTCAGCAATGACATTTCTATATGCAATGGAATGTTCAATATAGCCCTCGGCTACCGTCGTAGACTTCTATCCACCATGTTTTTTATATCCGTAATATTTGCTCCTGATTCTGCTAGCGATGAAGCGGAGGATCTTCGAAAACAGTGTCCTGTACAATAGATGGAATTTTCCCAAATGTATTGATATCAACGGGATTGGCGGTGCATTTATTATTCATGTATTTCAGGAAAAAACGACGATGTTTGATGACAGAGGGGCGCAGTGTAAAGTACTTATGAAAATAGTCAACATACTTCCCAATAATACTGCAAGAACGACTGACTTTCGTTTTTGTGTTTGGAAGTTGTATAACCAATGATTTATTTGTTATTTCGATGTCTTCCACTGATAAATTTCACAATTCTTCACGCCGACAGGCTCCAAATAATCCGAAAATAGTTGCAACCTCAACCATCAAGTATTTCTCATCTGGTGCCTCATTTATAAACTTTTCAACTTGTTCACGAGTGAGAATTTTCGATTTTTTGGGACGATATCCTTAACTTTTCCGTTTTGAATATGATATTACCTTGAAATATTTACTAACATCCACACCATTTTTAATAAGGGCGCTTGACTTTATCATTGAAAATTTGCTCCACAAAGTTGATGAACTCTATATTTTTGATTTTTCTTCTAAGTATGCCAGGAAAACAGGTTCACTTAAGTTCCCTTCTACATTTTTCAATTTACACCAGACCAGGAAATTGTTATATGCAATATCGTACTGCTGAACAGATTATTTAGGTGGGAGTTCCAGATTTGCTCTTCTTGCAGACTCTTCAATATCCACAGGAACAACCAAATCGTCACTTTTATTAATAATTGGACTCTCGGCAAACATATTGAGCAGTTAAAAATCCAAGACGAAAATTGGACAGGAACAAAACTCAAATGACAGCGTCTTTTCTCATTTGTTAGTGATGATAACGTTGGCAACGCTTGCGATTCGCAAAAACCATTTGATTATTTGAATATTAAAATGTATTTTGAAGTTTTTTAATTGTCATTGCAAATTCGCCCATTTCATTATCAAAATAGGGCAGTTGTACAAAAAACATTGTATGATATTTGTGTTAAAAGTGATTTAATTTTGTTCGTGAAATTGTTCAATTCGCTCCGCTCATTTCACGAACTTTTTCACTCACAAATAAAACGGCACTTTTAACACTCATATCATAAGTAACTCTTATATACTTTCAGTACTTCCATACAATGGTTTGATTTTGCTCAAATCTCCACCCCAATTCTGGAGCATTTCGGGGACAATTGGCTACATTCGTCGAATATCGGATGGTCAAGGAAAATTGGCAAAAATGGTGGGCAGTAAAAATGAGGAGAAACCTTTCTTTTCATATGGAAGTCTTGAATTTCATGATTTTCCGATGTATAGCTATAAAGGATTAACCATGGCAGCGTGACGAAAACAGCACGCATAACTCTCGACCAAAATTTTTCACCGCGTGAATAAATCAAAGAACAAAACGCCCCAAGGGTCCGAAGGGTAGGAAAAACAATAGATCGGACGGAAAACCTGCAAAGACCCTCTACCCTAATCATGTTTTCATCCCAGATCGAACGGTCCATTGTTGTTGATAAAAAATCGCGAACGATAATTCGCAGATGTTTTTAGATGCCATCCGTTGGCGGGAACTAGGTCAAGCCTAATAATTTAGGTGCTAAATTTTTTCCCTCCGATTAGGAAGACGGATTGAACAATTTGTTTCGCCTGCTTATTTTTACCGTTCCGGACGTTTGGGGGCAATATTCCGGATAATCCGTTTTAGTGGGCCCTGACGGAGCTCATTTGGCACCTCGTAATGACTAACTGAAAAAATAAAAGGACGATCTTCAGCGACGACTAGGCAAATATGCAATAATAAGAATTCCTACTCGTTTTTGTTGTCGCGAGGTTCACATCAGTTTTCATTGCAATTGAAGAATGAAAGTGATATCATTGTGAAAATGTTATTTTACTCAATTTGAATTTGGCTAAGGTTTCTTGATGTACAAGGTGACAAGAAAAACTTCGGACAAATTTTGCTGTGGTCTGGAACAAAAGTATTTCAGCGCAGCCAAATAATTTTTATTATCTTGGTTTCTCTACACTTTCCTGTACTAATATGTGAATTTTCAGTTTGATATAATTTAATTTCACAGAGTTTTAGAATGTCAAACAAACGTAGTGCGATTTTGGAGCTGTTTCGTCAAGGTAGGCGTCAATGCGAAATTGTTCGTTTGCTCAATGTGCCTCGACAAACCGTGTCCGATGCAATTCGTCGATTCGAGGAGCTTGGCCATGATGGTCGTCGTCCAGGAAGTGGTAGAAAACGCACTGTCAATACACCTAGAAATCGCAACATCGTCAAGAAAAAAGTCAATCGAAATCCGAGGGATTCCATGAGGAAAATAGCCTGTGAGACTGGTATCAACCGCGAATAAGTCCGTCAAATTGCCAAAAAGGAGCTCAACCTCAAGCCATAAAAGTTCTGAAAAGTTCAACTCCTCACGGAGGAAAACAAGCGCGTACGACTCCAAAGGTGCCGCCAACTCCTTCGTCTCGCCGCCGGTCAGCAATTGGAGCGAGAAGCTTTTCACCGTAGAACAATCCCAAAACCACCAAAACGACAGAGTCTGGTCCGTAGAGGCTCCCGGTACATCGGCCATCGTCGAACACCGTCAAAATCCGCAATCCGTCATGGTCTGGGGTGGAATTTGCGGCTGTGGTAAAACTCCCTTAGTTTTCGTGGATCAAGGGGTCAAAATCAATCAAGAAGTCTACCGCTGCGACATCCTCGAGGCCGTAGTACTTCCGTGGGCCAAGCAGCACTTCGGCGATACGCATTGGACCTTTCAACAGGACTCCGCTCCGGCTCACAGAGCGAAAATGACGCAAGAATGGTGTAAGACCCATTTTCCTTGTTTCATCTCATCTACAGAATGGCCGCCCTACTCACCGCATCTCAACCCAATGGACTACAGCGTGTGGTCGATTTTGAAGCACAGGGCTTGTGCCAAGAAACACAAAAATTAGGAGTCGCTGAAGCAATCTCTGCTCCGGGAATGAAACCGATTAACGCCCGAGGAGCTGCGGCCCATTGCCGAAAATTTCAAGAAGCGTCTGAAGCTGTGTATCGCCGCCAAAGGAAGCCACTTCGAAACGGCTTAAATATATCATCAACAAATGTTCAAGCTATTATTATTTGTCGTGGTTTTGTTCAATTTCTTCTGATTAATAAAGTTAAATGAAAAATAGTTTGTCCGATCTTTTTCTTGTCACACTGTCCTCAATTTGAATTTGAGTACGGTTTCTCGATGTAAAGTGGACTGAGACCATTCTGGGCTCACTATTCGAAAAATACAGACATTGTGAGGAAACGAAAAAGTCCTTTTTTCAGTCAAAGGGTAGCCAATAAGGAAATTCAAGTTTATTTCTCGGGGCACTTAATGATGTTCCCCAAGATCCTAGGAACTCATTAGACTGCAGAAAAGAAGTTAGTGGGTTTCGATGAAGAAATTACCATTATCATAGAAACCGCCATAGTCAAATTCCAGAAAACTGTAATTTCTCCAACTCCTGTAATAAGAGCAGAACTCCATCCATTTTATTAGAGGAGCTGTGATAGTCCTGGGTAAATTGCATCTTCAAAGTTGCGAAGTTAATAAAGGTAATGTAAAAATGATTCTGGAGCGCAATGCAGACGACCATTATTTTTGTTTACAGTAATTGTTCCTTATATACCTACGAGGCAAGCAGCTACATTAGTTCGTTTTACGCTTGCAGTCAGAAATTTGTAGTTTGAAATTAGTTCGAGACTTCTCATACCTCTTTTTTAGTTTTCTACCAGTCCTGAATTTTAATTGAATTCAGCTTTTTTCAAAGCCAATAATTTGCTACCAATTCGCACTGAATGATTCCACCGAAAAATCGGAGTATCGAGCCATCATCAAGTACCTGTATTCAAAAGGGTCAAGAGGTAAGCAGATTTACGAAGATATGCTTAATACCCTTGGTGATCAATGTCCTTCGTATGCGACCGTGAAAAAATGGACTGCAAGCTTCAAAAGAGGTAAATTTTCCTTTGAAGATGATGACCGATCGGGAAGGCCAGTTTCTGTGTCAGTCCCCGAAAATATGGATGCAGTTCATGACATGATTTCATAAGACCGTCGAATTGGGCTAAAACGGATATTTGAAGCACTGAAGATTTCATACGAACGCGTTCATCATATAGTTCACGTCAATTTGGACATGAGAAAAATTTCTGCAAAAATGGATCCCCAAATGTTTGAATGTTGGCCAAAAGCGTGCAAGGGTAGAAGCATCGAGTTCAATCTGTGCTCGATTTGAAAACGATGTTGACTTCTTATACCAAAATGTTACTATGGATGAGACTTGGGTACATTTCTACGATCCAGAAACAAAGCAACAATCGATGGAATGGAGACATTCTGGTTCTCCAAGACCTCAGAAGTTCGTGTCCAAAACTCTGCTGGAAAAGTTCTTGATTCAGTTTTTTAGGATTGCCATGAAGTTATTATAATTGATTTTTTGGATAAGGGTAGAACCATAACTGGGCATTACTATTCGACATTACTGACCGATCTACGGAAAAAAATTAAAGAGAAAAGACGCGGAAAGCTATTCAAAGGTATCTTATTTTCACAGGACAACGCCCCAGTACACAAATCTCATGTTGCCATCCAAAAAAATCGTGATTTAGGGCTAGAATTACTAGAACACCCCCCTTATTCACCAGATTTGGCTCCGTCCGACTATAATCTCTTTCCTCAACTGAAAAAAAGTTTAAAAGGTCGTAAATTTTCTTCCAACTAGGAGGTAATAAATGCTGTGGAGGACTGGTTTGCGGAGCAAGAAGAAACATTTTTTTTCAAGGTCTAGAGACGTTGCAAGTTCGCTGTACTAAATGTATTCAATTAAGAGGAGAATATCTTGAGTAATGAAATATTTTGACATTGAAATTTTGTTCGGTTCTATAGTAGGCTGAGAATTTTCCAATATATCCTCGTAAGTCAAACCTCTGTCAAATATGGCTTCGCCATCGTGATAATCGTGGAGTTGTTTCCTCCAACATTCGTCTATTTCTCTTAGGCCCAATTTTCCAATCGTTGCCCCCGAATGAAGACACACATCCGTGGACCTCGGAATCCTCCGAGCCAGCAGAAGAGGGTTAAAAGGACATATTTCTCATGAAGACACCATGACGTATGGCTCCTTTGTTGTGATTTAAATTTTCCATCGGATAACGAATGGAGGTCGAAGTCGAAAGCTGGCTCGATAAGGGTGGAATAAAATACGTAGACAACGGGCTGATTCATTCCGTCCCAGAGGACATTCGGAACACGCGGTATCCAGTAAATAAGGGGGAAATAATTACGATTCAAGATGTAGCTACTTTGAATTCGAGAGTAAACTTTCAGGATTCCTAAGTGTTCTGCATAGGTTAACTCGGAACGGTTGTAACTTCTCGCTAATGTAACACTCGAAAGTAGGGCTTACACACAGTTCGGATAATGGCGCCTATATCTCGATCTTGAACAACATCACAACTACGAATATGGGCTTTTTTCATAGAAGGTACTAGGATGTATCGATATCTAGTTAGCCTAGACCAGTTCCATGCATAAACGAAATATTGCGATACCATATCAACGAACAGTAACTTATAAGAAGTCACAGTGTATAGTTCGACTTCGAAAAAATTAACCAGAGTTACGCAATGAATTAAGGTCGGTGTTTAAAGCGAGTAGGAAATCTCCTCCGATAGAGGCGCCACCGTGCATTTTATGAAATATCTCCATAGTAGGTATATAAGTTCTATGAATATCTCTCTAATCATGAATGAAATGTACAATGGCGCTCTCTATCCGAAAATCGCCGAACTATGAAATAAGTCAATTTGTGGGTAAAGCAAGAATTTTTTCCCGCCAAAATTTGAATTTGGCCATTTTCTGCCAATTCCGTATTTCAAGTTGATCTTCTGAACGAAATTATCAGTAGATTCCCTTTTAATCGGAAGTTGAACTATTTTCATGGGTCTTTCTGTTGAAATAAAACAGAAGCATGGGTTGGCTCATTTTCTTCTATTTTTAAAGAAAAAAAAATAACTGTCGGAATGAAATCGATTAAAATTATTTCAACAAGAACCCTAATCCTTTCTGAGTTCACCCACAAAATTTCAGTTCTCAAAGTTTTCGAAATCAACTTGAAATGAAAACACACTACATTGAACGCCCACCTTGAGAAAAAAAGATTTTCAGCGAAATCGTGAAAATCGAAAAATTGGAGTATCGAGCCATCATCAAGTACCTGTATTCAAAAGTGTTAAGAGGTCAGCAGATTTACGAAGATATGCTTGATGCCCTTGGTGATCAATGTCCTTCGTATGCGACCGTGAAAAATTGGACTGCAAGCTTCAAAAGAGGTTAATTTTCCATTGAAGATGATGACTGATCGGGAAGGCCCGTTTCTGTGTCAGTGCCCGAAAATATCGATGCAGTTTATGACATGATTTTATCAGACCGTCGAATTGAGCTAAAACGGATATCTGAAGCAATGAAGATTTCATACGAACGCGTTCATCATATAGTTCACGTCAATTTCGACATGAGAAAAATTTCTGCACAATGGATCCCCAAATGTTCGAATGTTGACCAAAAGCGTGCGAGGGTAGAAGCATCGCGTTCGATATATGCTCGATTTGAAAACTATGTAGACTTCTTGAACCTAATTGTTACTATGGATGAGACTTTGGTACATTTCTACGATCCAGAAACAAAGCAACAATCGATGTAATGGCGACAATCTGGTTCTCTAAGACCTAAGAAGTTTCGTATCCAAAAATATGCTGGAAAAGTTCTTGCTTCAGTTTTTTGCGATCGTCATGGAGTATTCATGATTGATTTTTTGGATAAGGGTAGAACAATAAGTGAAAATTACTATTCGACATTACTGACCACTCTACGGGAAAGAATTAAAAAGAAAAGAGGCGGAAAGCTATCCTAAGGTATTTTGTTTTTACAGGATAACGCCCCAGTACACAAATCTCATGTTGCCATGCAAAAAATTCGTGATTTAGGGTTAGAATTACTAGAACACCCCTCTTTTTTTCACAAGATTCGGCTCCGTTCGACTATCATCGCTTTCCTCAACCGAAAAAAAGTTTAAAAGGTAGTAAATTTTCTTCCAACGAGGAGGTAATAAAAGCTGTGGAGGACTGGTTTGCAGAGCAAGAAGAAACATTTTTTTAAAGGTCTAGAGACGTTGCAGGTTCGCTGTAATAAATGTATTCAATTAAGAGGAGAATATGTTGAGTAATAAAATATTTTGACATTGAAAGGACCCCGCACTTTTAGTAGGTAAAGTGGCGACCGGTCAAATCTTTTGAAAATTTGGTATGTTGTTGTACCCGACTCATTGACCAAAAGTGTCAATGGGCCCAACCCAATCCTATGGCTAGTTTTCTAAATACGGGGTGTTAAAGTTGAAAATTGCCCAGATTTTCGGATTTATTTGCTAATTATTAAGAGTTATATTGGATTTCTGTTGCATACACACGTTTACTACATGTTCTAGGTATGAAATTAGAGGAAACGTATGATTAAAAATATTTATATTCACCGGGTGATTCACGAATATATGACGGTAGTTTTTTTCCAAAATTCACTTTTTCTACTGTGACGTCAGGAGGGCATATTTTTGAAATGATCTTTCCGATTTAGTATTATGACGACAAAATATTGCACAGTGCATATTTTTTATACAGGGTGTTTCACAGAGAGAACCAATCATATTTTTTTAGGATTAATTCGAAATCCTGTATTTTTGAATTGATTTTTGGGAAAAGTACAAAAAACATGAACACCCTGTATTCGAAAATTTCCTCGGTCAAATGCAACTATTTTTTCACTAATTATTGATTCCCACAACATCTCCCGAGGTATGAATTTTAAATCCGATACTATGACCAGTTTTCGAGATACAGGGCGAAAAGCGGAGAATAACTTATTTCATCATTTTTTTTTCAAATTGATTGATTGATTGATTTTATGTTTCGCCCATGAGTTCAGTATGAGTACAGATCAGATGCACAAGGAAAGGTTCAGCTAAAATATTTACTGTTACAGGGTGATCCACGAATAAATCACAATAGCTTTTGCAAACACTTGATAATTCTACAGTTTCATCACAGAGAAATTATTCCATGAAGTTAATACCTAGTCGTTCACAATTTTCAGTCTGAAATACTTCATAATAATTAGGTACTTTTCATACAGGGTGAGTCATAAATAATATGCTTTGAAATAATTGAAAGGAGAATTTTTCTGGTGAATTTTGAATAACTGTCTAACATTACATCAAGTGAAGTATTTCAGACTGAAAATTGTGAACGACTATAGGTATTAACTTCATGGAATAATTTCGCTGTGAGGAAACTTCAGAATTTTCGAGTGTTTGCAAAAGCTATTGTGATTTATTCATGAATCACCCTGTAACAGTAAATATTTTAGCTGAATCTTCCCATGTGCATCTGATCTGCTCTCATACTGAACTCATGGGCGCAACATAAAATAAATTCGGCTTTTCAATTTAAAAAAAAATTGATGAAATAAGTTATTCTCCGCTTTTACGCCCTGTATCTCGAAAACTGGTCATAGTATCGGATTTAAAATTCATACCTCGGGAGATGTGGGAATCAATATAAAGTGATAAAATAGTTGCATTTGACCGAAGAAATTTTCGAATACAGGGTGTTCATGTTTTTTGTACTTTTCCCAAAATTGAATACCTTCTTATGAATAAACCACCCTGAATATTTTGGAGATTAGAGACACACATATGTTTGTGGTATTACTTTTCCCAAAAATCAATTCAAAAATACAGGATTTCGAATTAATCCTAAAAAAATATGATTATGTCTAGTGGTTCTCTCTGTGAAACACCCTGTATAAAAAATATGCACTGTGCAATATTTTGTCGTCATAATACTAAATCGGAAAGATCATTTCAAAAATATGCCCTCCTGACGTCACAGTATAAAAAGTGAATTTTGGAAAAAAACTACCGTCATATATTCGTGAATCACCCGGTAAATATAAATATTTTTAATCATACGTATCCTCTAATTTCATACCTAGAACATGTAGTAAACGTGTGTATGCAACAGAAATCCAATGTAACTCTTAATAATCAGCAAATAAATCCGAAAATCTGGGCAATTTTCAACTTCAATTTTAGAAAACTAGCCATAGGATTGGGTTGGGCCAATTGACACTTTTGGTCAATGAGTCGAGTACAACAACATACCAAATTTTCAGAAAATTTGACCGGTCGCCACTTTACCTACTATAAGTGCGGGGTCCTTTGTTTGGTTTTAGAGTAGGCGACGAATTTTTCAATATATCCCCGTAGATCACCTCTTTTGTTTGTTTTTCTCTTGATGAACAGAAATATTAATAAAGGATCTCATGCCCATATTATTAGGGCTATTCTCATGAAATACCCAATTATGTTTATTATTGAGGATATTCCAAATCTAATTGTTCGAAGTGAAAATATTGGACTAGGAGAAACCCCGTCAAGATTGTCGAAACGACTCCCCAGGCCACTATATGTATACGATATAGATACTGTACGACTGTTCAATAAATTTGGCTCACATGATATTTAGGTATAATGAAGAAATTCGATTTGTGTTATTAATATTTATATTTCAAGATGTTTACCCGAAAACTTGCGAGGAAGACAAGGGAATAACTTTCTTCGAGTTATTTGTTCGGCATGCAACTTAAATGTCGAGTCAACAATGAGAAACAAAGTCTAATAAATCCTATTACGTTGATCATAAACAAACTCATTAGCAGAGGCGGCCGGAACTATGGAACGGAGCATAAAGTTTCACACAAGTTCGGATCTAAATCAAGTGAACGAACCCTTCCTTGCACTCTTGTTTCAGTTCCTGAATCCTGTGGGATACTTCGCTTTTGTATCTGTGACGTGCCTACTAAAATATTTAACGTTGAAACTAACCTCCTTATTTACAAATGTTCCCCATTCGAAGTTAATTATTCTTATCAGAATTAACAGCCGTTTCGGAAAGTTCGGCTTATAGCCGGTCCCGCCCTGGATTAATCTACAGAGGAACAGTAAATTCTGCTAAATGCTCAAGTTCTTTGCACATTGCATTACCATCACTTGCTTAGCACGTCGTCTATCTCGGAGTGGTTAATCCACTTGTTCTCATCTTATTTGGAGGTTTTCAAACTTTCGCCATGGAACAAATTCCCTCGACTTCAGAATTGATGTAGCCGGATCGAATGACTATAAATTCTCCAACTTTGAAGAGTTCACGTGTTCTTGCTGGTAATGAGTCTGCTGGAACGGAGTGATGGATCGTTTAATTCTGCTAATTTGTGGTTTCGTCAAGTATTCTTGATACGGACCAGGAAATTAACGCTGTCGGTCAAGATGGCAGCAAATGAGAGTTTTTAAGTTATCTCTTATGCCAGATTGTCTCCTGCTTAATGTACGAGGATATATTGAAAAATTCTTAGCCTACTATAGAACCAAACAAAATTTCAATGTCAAAATATTTGATTACTCAACATATTCTCCTCTTGATTGAATATATTTATTACAGCGAACCTGCAACGTCTCTAGACCTTTTGTAACATATCTGAATTTCCTACCCCGCAAATAAAATACACCGTTGCCAGACTCCATGGCTTCCAACTTTGCAACGTCTATTGTCGAAACGTGGAACTACGTTGAATGAACTTATTTGATATTATTTTATAATTCTATGAATGATGAATATTAGTACGACTTCAATCAATACTTTAGGCAATTCGCATCTTTATAAATAGGAGATTTTAATCATATCGAAGATCCACCATGAAGTAAACTTGTTCTTCTGTGACCATCGAAGAAATACGATTCTGTGGAAGTAAAACTAACCTCCGAAACGACAACGAATGGAAGGGCCTCTTTTAATTCACTCTCATGCTGGTTCACAATAGTGTTTCTTTGAAATGGAGTTCCTCTTCTAGGAATCAGCCATTTTAGTATATTTCAAAGACGCTTGTTTGTTATCTGGTATGTACTGTCCCCATTTTAAATAACTTTGTTTCATTTCACAGGATTTAATCTCATGTAAGCATATTCTATCTGATTATTGCTTTTCTATTGAATATTGTGGAACTCTGTTCTGCTACCACATTTGGAATATTCTTATACTGTTCGTAAGGCCTACTGCACATTTAACTATTCACTCGGAATTATGGTATACGCATTGGAGTTGTTGCTTTTAGTATAATATTTCACGTACAGGAGAAACATGGTTTGGAGGTCTAAGGTAAACTGTTTATATCGCCTGTGCCTAAGGAAAACATCCTCCCTAGCATCGTGGAGGACACTTCCCTCTGGGAGTTCTGTGAACGAACGTCCCCAGTAAAACAAGCCTTGGTCATTGGCCTTGGTGAGCCGGGCAAGTATCCTAGGCCGGATTGCTTCGTCCCGGGTCCACCGGTCATCAGTCAACAGGAAATCTAAAGAGTTTATTGTCCACTTCCAAACCAACGCGAATAAAATCACACACACACACTTGCAAGGAAGGATTCTTACACATGGAACTTTAAAAGCTCTGCGCAACAATAAAGTGACACACTCTATATGCCTATAACCTTTGGATGTATTGGATTCTGCTTTTTATCACAATTGTGCCAGTAATATCCTTACCGGAGTATAGGAAGCTCCATACATACGTATTGCACATATCACCAGTGCTCGTCTTGTTAATAATTGTTCTATGGATTGTAAACATATCATTTGTAATGCTAGAAGGTTTTTTGCTTTGAGTTTCAATGGATTCTCGTTCGTTTTTCCTTCATAGGCTATGGTTCCCCGAACTATGGCGCTGGACGAATAAAGGGCTCTTGTTCCACCTTTATGTCCAACCTAGTGTTTTATTTATCAATTCAACCTCATTATTTCCCATCCTATATTTCACTTATCTGAGTTATTACGAATCTGAATTACTACGACATAACATAGAGTTCTGCCAATCTAGACGATCACATCACAAGCCTAAAATATAAGTATAAAACCCCCTTTAACGTAAATCCACCCTCAGTTCTTCAGAGCAGGGTTGTCCCTTTTCTCTTTTTCATAATGTTCCTAGGATTTACAAACTGGAATGTTACACTTTCAAAAAAATGTTTCTTCTTGCTCTGCATACCAGTCCCCCCCACTTTTTATTACCTCCTCGTTGGAAGGAAATTTACGACCTTTCAAACTTTTTTTCAGTTAAGGTAAGAGGGGATAGTTGGACGGAAACAACTCTGGAGAAAAGGGGGGTGTTCTAGTAATTCTAATCCTAACGCGATGCTTCTACCCTAGCACGCTTTTTGTCAACATTCAAACATTTGGGGATCTATTTTGCAGAATTTTTTCTCATGTCCAAATTGACGTGAACTATATGATGAACGCGTTCATATGAAATCTTCAGTGTTTCAGATATCCTTGTTAGCTCAATTCAACGGTCTGATAAAATCATGTCATGAACTGCATCGATATTTTCGGGGACTGACACAGAAAGTGGCTTTCCCGATCGGTCATCGTCTTCAATGGAAAATTTACCTCTTTTGAAGCTTGCAGTCCAATTTTTCACGGTCGCATACGAAGGACATTGATCACCAAGGATATTAAGCATATTTTCGTAAATCTGCTTACCTCTTAATCCTTTTAAATCCAGGTACTTGATGATGGCTCGATACTCAAATTTTTCGAAATTTACAATTGGTGGACATCTCTTTTTTAAATTTATTGCGTAACTCTGGTTTACTTTCTTGACGTCGAACTCTACACTGACACTTCTAATAAGTTATTGATCGTTGATATTGTATCGCAATATTTTGTTTATGCATGGAACTGGTCTAGGCTAACTAGATATCAATAAATCCTCGTAGTTCTGGCAAAAATATCAATGTGATTAAAGAGCCTGCCATTGAATTTGCAAGTGAAATACTTACCCTGTATACTCTCTCATCTTAGCATGTAAAGGGGAAATCTGGACAAGATATTTCCTTCAAGGATGGACTTCTGAAAGAAGCAAGTCTCCCGGAAAATTTATTCTGGAAAATCCTCCGTTGAATAGGAGTTGGCGAGCCATTAAAAGTTAACAAAACTATTTCAACGTAGCTAACGCGATATCGGATCGTAACCGTGAAACTTTCCGCGGTGAGGGTTTGGAATTTTCTCAATATCCACTCCTTCCGAGATTTATTCAGTTTCCCTTTTAACCCCTGATTAGAAAATGGGCCTTTAAATTATTCGTTTTCAAGTTGGCGTATTTTCGATGTTCATGAGTTCAGCGGAGTTCCCCCACAAAGAATTCGGACTTGAATTGTGGGGATTCTGTGTGGAGCAGAGCCGACTTTGGGCGATTATTATGGAACTTACTGGTTAAACTTCATTCAGGCTTCAACTTGATGGAAAGCTTCTGCTTGAGGCTCAAACAGTGAAGTTCTAGCTGAACAAAATATTGACTTACTCTGCTGGGCTTTCTCTGGGCGAACACAAACATGAATTGCATAATACAAAAAAGAAATATTCAGACTTCTCCGAGAGAAATTGAAAAAAAAGTGCATAGTTATAAATTCAATCTTAGAGTTAGAAAACTATAAGTTTCTTGAAAATTAAGACGGGTGTTTCACCCCGCACTGTCCTTATGGTAAATGGCGTTCCGTTAAATCTTCTAAAAGTTTGGTATAAATGTAGTACTCGACCAAAAGTGTCCATGGACCCAACTCAATCCTATGACTAGTTTTTGGGATACAGGGCGTTGAAGTTGAGAATTACCCACTTTTACTACCCTCGTATCTCGAAACAGAATCGAATGAACTTCAATTTTTTTCAAGACACATTTCATTCCATCCCCAGGGAACAACCATATAGAGGAATATGACCGAAAATCGTTTCGAATACAGGTTATCCACAATTGAATGCGTGCCCGATTTTGGAAGTATAAAATGTGTCAATTTCAGAGCGAGAACGTTCGAAAAATGAACTATTTCACTAGATATGTTGTTGTTACATCGAAAAAACCTGAAATACCCAGAATTCATACTGGGTGATCCCTTACTGTAGAAACAATTCACAATGAGGGTTAAGTGGACTCCCTTTATTTTTGGGTTGATATAATATGTTTGTTTGATTTTTTCAGAACATATCATCATGGACTTCGAAGAATACAAGGTGATTCAGTCATGAAATAAACTGTGATCCTCACGAAAATACCCAAAAACCATTTTTTTTTCATCGCCCTCTATTTCAAGATCAACTCCGTTGAGGTGGGAGTTTTCTTTCACCACTGTACTTGATATAAAAACATCAATACGGCTGAGAGTTTTCATCCACTTCCTATGACCAGATTTTTTTTATGCTGGAATAAGAATAGAAAAACATAATTAAATAATTTTCATTTTACATAAAAAAAAATCTGGTCATAGGAAGTGGAAGAAAACTTCCAGCCCTATTGATGTTCTTTTATCAAGGACAATGGTGAAAGAAAATTCCCACTTCAACGGAGTTCATTTTGGAATAGAGGGTGAAGAAAAAGAAGGCGCTCTTTGGGTATTTTCGTGAGGTTCACAGTTTATTTCATGACTGAATCACCCTGTACTCTTTGAAGTCCATGGTGATATGTTCTGAAGAAATCAAACAAACATTTTCGATCAACCCAAAAATACAAGGTGTCCACTTAACCCTCATTGTGAATAGTTTCTATTATAATGGATCAACAAGTATGAATTCTGGGTATTTCAGGTTTTTTAGAAGTAACAATAACATATCTAGTGAAATAGTTCATTTTGCGAACGTTCTCGCTCTGAAACTGACACATTTTATACTTTCAAAATCGGGCACGCATTCAATTATGGATAACCATGTATTCGTAACGATTTTCGGTCATATTCCTCTAGAATCTAGATGGTTGCTCCCCGGGATGAAACGAAATGTTTCTTGATAAAAATTGAAGTTTATTCGATTCTGTTCCGAGATACGAGCGTAGTAAAAGTGGGTAATTCTCAACTTCACGCCCTGTATCTCAAAAACTAGTCATAGGATTGAGTTGGGGCCATGGACACTGTAATGGGGTTTTCTCGTAGAAACCTTACCTCGAGCGCCAGCTGTCCTTTTTGCTTATAAGGTAGAATAGCAAACCTGCCAGGATAGCTGCTTAGCCGGAGACAGAGTTCGGTTGTATCTAGGGTGTTAGCGATAACTGAGAAATCGAAAATAGAGCAATTCACACAATTTATTCAAACGGTTGAAATAGTGATACAAATGCAATAATGTTAAGAAAATATCAAATATGCAATAATAAGAAAATATCAAATATTCACCAATATCAAGAAAACATCAATTCTATAGGATTGGTTTGCATGGGCCCTCCATTCTGACTATGAGATTACTCACCATAAAGGACAGACACTAATCGGGCACCGACTTACTCGGATAAACGTACTATACGGAGTCTTGCACGAGTAAAGGAAGGTTTAATACGGATCTCGACGTAACAGCTATTTTGATAGACTCAACGAAGATACAGAAAAATAGGACTGAAATGAATTGGATCGGTACTTACGATTTCGGTGCACTGATACTCACTCGGTAAAAAAAATCAGAAATTAATACTAGCAGCAAATGACGGAAAATCGGCTATTGCTGACTACTGACTCTATAATCGCTATACCTTTAAATCAGAAAGATAACTAGCTCGAAACGAAAAATAAAAGAAAAGTACTCTACTGAAGCCGAAGCAAAAGTGAATAATGGATGACAGATGAGGGGAAAATCGCCTTTTATAATCTCTCTGAGGGGGACGGAAACGGCAGGCGCAGAAATGCTACTTTTCTAGAAAAGTACTCCGGTAAAAACTTCTTCGGCTCTGGCTTATCGTACGTATGAACTAGAAAAACGGCGTTATCTACATTCTACGTGGTTCTTATGACTCTTTTTACTATTTTCTCTGCATGCAAAACAATATCGAACGGACCATATTCGATCTTCTCGGTTTAATTCTGAACGGAAATGAAATGCAGGAATTTGAAATAAAAATCCGGAAAAATTAATTTAAAATGCAAGCCGATTTCATGATCGGAAAATCGGACTCCATTACAACACTTTTGAACAGTAGGTCGTGTACTACATTATACCAAAATTTTAGAATATTTGACGCAACGCCATTTCCCATAAGGAAAGTGCGGGGTCCTTTCACATCTACCCTCGGAGTTCCCTAAAAGGCGCCTGTTTCTATTTCGAGGGGCCTCGCTCCAAGTACTCAAATCCGCATTCAACACTTTCATGATTCTGTTTACGTATGCGGAACCATCCGAGAAGAATAAGCCTGATATTGTTCCACACAGAAATAGCACTGTGGCATCCAGCTGAATGCGAATTTTCCAAGAAGTTATCGACTTAGTGCCGGCGTACCAATATTTATTTACGACTGGATCGATTTCAATTCTGTAAACAAAAGCGCAGCGGCGAAGGGCGTCCCTACTTTGTTTTGGCCGTATTCGCGTTTACGTTGTTTAAAGATGCCATATTTATCTAAATTCGTAGCGATCAAATATGGAAATCGGAATAAACCGTTTCTTTGAATATGCAAGTCATAATATTAGGGAGGAGGAATTTCCTATTTCCTTCAGAGTTTCCCAACAAGAATTTGCATATTCCACGCCTTGTAAAATAGCGAAAATCCGCTCTTAGATCCTTCTTTTTCTGCCGTTTCATGGCGGATTTTCAAAGCTTTGGAGCACTGGTATTATGAGGTAGGAGGTTTTCGTATGAAATTTGACACTACACAACGTAAATACTCCAATATCCACCCTGATCGTTAATGAACATTCAATATTTCCATTTATTGTTAAACAAAAATTCAGAAATTTCCATCAATAACGGCGAATGAAACCGAGTAAACAGAGTATACCTATCATGATTCTAGCATATCAATTTCCAATTAGATGAAAAGTAATATCAATTTTCGATTCACTTTTATTAGTTGCGGTTGATCTCATTCCGAAAATCGTTACCATTTTTCGTAATGATGTAGTTCTGTTAATTCTGCTCCAAAACTAAAATGAGATTCACATTGAGATCGAAAAATTGGAACCACAAAAATAATGGGAACTCTTCCTGATGATATTTTGATATTGACCACTGATAATAACTTCATCGGGCATGAGAGGATGAGGAATATAATGAACGTGTATTGGATGTGATTCTTCATGCAATAAATAATGATCATAGGTCATTTTTTCGGTGAGGTTTTATACAATATGAGTCTTTGACTTGCACATAAATTAAAACTGTAGATTTTTCTCGTCAAACACTTTTTTCCCAACTCATTTTCCAAAATTCGGATTCTTTTGAAAGATGTGCCGAAAAACCATGAACTTAACACTATTCTTTCCATAATACCATGAAGATGGAATAAACAAATCTTCCAGAAAACATCACACACAGACTTTTTTGAAAATGTTAAATTCTCATTAAATAATATTACACTATAAAATGAATACATTAGAAATTATATAAAAAAAAATTTAAAAGGCTGAAGGACCCTTGATCGATGGCCATTTGTATTGTTGCAATAAAACACAGTTACTACCCTTTCCATATATTAGGAACTATTATTTCAGTTGAACTGAATTTTGGTTGATTGTTTACATGGTGTTTACATGGTGCATATTCCTCAATCAAAACTTCTTCAATATTTCTCCTGGTATGAACGTTATAGCGTAGCCGAATAAACGCAAAAATACTTTGAAACCACTTGAAGAAAATAAACGGCTATTATTTTTTAACATAGCAGAATTCGATAAAAAGGTTTTGAAAATGTGTTTTCTTTAGCCTGAAGAATCTACGGTTAAAATATATGTACAAGTCAAAGACGCTCTGAGATAAAACTGCACAAGAATTTTTTTGGTGGATGGATTATCAAAAACCGGGCACCTGGCAAGCCGAATTATGTAAAAATTCCCAGCCGATAACTAAGTTATTTTTGCCTGGCTTTGTAGCGAACGTAAAAGTGGAAATTTTCGTCTTGCGCTTTCTCGGAAGCCGCAACATTTCATGATAAATAAGGCAATTTCTTATGAAAACATGAATATTCAAACGAGGCACTCGTGAATTTCCGGCGTCCCCCTTTGAATGAACCGCCCATCCAATCATCAAAGCCTTGAATAATGGGTGATTAACGTTCACTCCAGTTCGCAACTCGGCACCACCGTTAGATGATGAGAGTCACTAATCGAAATTATTCCCATTTTCAATTTGAATAAATTCTGCCAGTTGAGGATTTGCTTGCACGAGCACAACCAGAGAATAAACTGTAAGACATCGTCAGCCCGAGGAGATTACGATGTCTGAAATTATATGTTCGAGGATCCGATGGCATTGTGTTCGCCTGGATTCATTTGCGCCTCCATTTTCGGAATTCGATGCACTGTTACGCTCGTTCGACAACTGAAGCGGATTTTCCCGGTATCAAATGTTCCGGTCGTGATTATTTCGGAATTTGCGGGACCAATCACGGTGTAAGAAATACTCAGCAATGAACGAACGAAATCGTTGCGAAATGGCGGAGGTGCCAGGTCGAACGAAATCTCACCTTGTCAGGATTTTTTTAAGGTTCTTAATAAGATGAAGGTTTTCACTCATTTATCACGGAAAATTTCGAATCAATATGTTCAAGAAAAGGTTGAACTATACGGTACTTCTTTTTCTTTGGTATAGACGTTGTCGGTAATGTATGTCCGGAATCTGATTTTTCTCACAATTTAAGAATGAAACTGACAACATTATGAACTAGTAGTTTGGTGATATTTCATAACAGGAGGCAGATTCCAAAGTATAATTTTTCTGAATAGAGAAGAATAACTATACGAGGATGTATTGATATCTAGTTAGCCTAGACCAGTTTCATGCATAACAAAAATTTTGCGATACCATATCAACAAACAATAACTTATTAGAAGTGTTCAGTTTCATCGAACGAAACTGACTCGAATTAGGCATCACGAGTGCATAACCAGCCGCAAACAAGCTGGCTTTGGATCGCTAACGATTTTCCGTTGTTTTGCGCATAAACAAATCGAATTTGCTAAATGAATGCTATGCGAATATTACCTCGGCCTGATAGAACAGCTTGTGAATTATTTCGTCGGCCTAACAGCATTTCACTTCATGCTCAAAGTGTAGGCATTCAATCGAATCAGAGCAGTGTTTTGCCGAGTCCGATATTAGCGTTCGACTACGGGCCGGTAGTTGAATCTAATTTCATCCGTATTGACTTCATGTCGAAGTCCTGTTGTCGAAGTACGAACACAGGAATCGATACTGCTTCAATACATCCATCCATCGCGTTGAATATATCAAGAAAACCTGAAAACCTCTTCATGACGAAAATTGTGTTTTCTTCTTGTTAACGTATTGTTAACGTTTTTTTTTCGATGCATCACATTCACGTGTACTCTTCATGATTAAATAAACAGTTCATCCAAAATTCAACTCATCCTATAACAGTTAAATTGCTACAAAAATATTTCAGTTTATTGCGACACCCTGTGTGTCCCAGTTTCATTCGAACTCCGTGATGAATTAACTGGTGTCAGTCCTATTACCGACCTAATTAAGCTGATGCCATTACTATCAATGAACCACTTAGTTATATAATTCAGATTCGAACAATTGGACATCCCTGATAAGTATCGGACTATTAAGATTCAATTAGAATCGATAGCGGTTGTCGCCTCCTAATATCCACCCTAATACCCAGTAGCTGGATATAAATTTTAAATGTAGACCCTAATTAGAACTATTTGAGATGTTGAGCCTAGACCAGTTCCATGCATAAACAAAATATTGCGATACCATATCAACGAACAATAACTTATTAGAAGTGTCATTGTAGAGACGTTGAGTTCGACGTCAAAAAAATAAACCAGCGTTACGCAATAAATTGAAAAAAAAAAGATGTCCACCGAAATTGTGAAAATCGCAAAATTGGAGTATCGAGCCATCATCAAGTACCTGTATTTAAAAGGGTTAAGAGGTAAGCACATTTTCGAAGATATGCTCAATACCCTTGGTGATCAATGTCCTTCGTATGCGACCGTGAAAAATTGGACTGCAAGCTTCAAAGGAGGTGAATTTTCCATTGAAGATGATGACCGATCGGGGAGGCCAGTTTCTGTGTCAGTCCCCGAAAATATCGATGCAGTTCATGACATGATTTTATCAGACCGTCGAATTGGGCAAAGCACTGAAGATTTCATACGAACGCGTTCATCACGTCAATTTGGACATGAGAAAAATTTCTGAGAAATGGATACCCAAATATTTGAATGTTTACCAAAAGCGTGCAAGGGTAGAAGCATCGCGTGCAATCTGTGCTCGATTTGAAAACGATGTAGACTTCTTGAACCCAATTGTTACTATGGATGAGACTTGGGTACATTTCTACTATCCAAAAACAAAGCCACAATCGATGGAATGGCGACACTCTGGTTCTCCAAGACCTAAAAAGTATCGTGATCAAAAATCTGCTGGATAAGTTCTAACCTCAGTTTTTTGGGATTGCCATGGAGTAATCATGATTGATTTTTTGGATAAGGGTAGAACAATAACTGGAGATTACTATTCGACATTACTAACCAATCTACGGAAAAAAATTGAAGAGAAAAGACGCGGAAAGCTATCCAAAGGTATTTAGTTTTTACAGGACAACGCCACAGTACACAAATCTCATGTTGAAATCCAAAAAATTTGTGATCTAGAGTTGGAATTACTAGAACACTCCCCGTATTCACCATATTTGGCTCCGTCCGACTATCATCTCTTTCCTCAACTGAAAAAAGTTTGAAAGGTCGTAAATTTTCTTTCAACGAGGAGATTATAAAAGCTGTGGAGGACTGGTTTGCAGAGCAAGAAGAAACATTTTTTTTGAAAGGTCTATAGACGTTGCAGGTTCGCTGTGATAAATGTATTCAATTAAGAGGAGAATATGTTGAGTAATAAAATATTTTGACATAGAAATTTTGTTTGGTTTCAAAGTAGGCTAAGAATTTTTCAATATATCCTCGTAGTTAGGTTTCAGATCAGCGGATTGTCAAAAACTCAAAATCTAATTGTCCCAGTCCATCTCTGCCATTCTTATCTGTTATAATTCTCTAAATTGTTGCCTTTTTTGTGTGTTGCATACATTGCGTATTCATTTTGTGCAATCTTTATCATTAAGAGTATATAACCCGCTTATTTTTCACAGAAATTGTGAATTTACTTCAAGTATGATGTATAGCTTGGTCCATAGGAGAGTAGCTATGGAGCTTTTTTTTGTAACCAAAATATTGATTCCTCAATAAATATTATATTCGATTTTGGTTGAAGGACTCAGGTCGATGGCCATTTGATAGTATCAGTAAAAAATAGGTAGTTATCTATCCATCTATTATTTTCAATAATCATATCAATAAATATCATTTCCCTCAACTTCCGAGAGGTTTGAAAGAAACCTGTCCTCCATGAAGAATTCAGCGCAATATTCTTTCTGACCAGTCGAAATAGCCCTAATATTAACAGATAACTTCTGATAGGGAAACTTCCAAAGGCGAATAGATGAAATCAGGGATGATGGGGGTTTCCTGGAACGAAAATTTCCTTCCGCTTGAACGGTGCTCGGCTCAAGAACAGTGCTGTTTTGATCCATTTGTCCTTATGATGTGGTTTCTCTCGTTGTCGGTGGCACATTACGGAATCGGCTCTAATTGGAATCCAGAATCTGGCGGTCTGATATTGTCTGAAACATCTCGTCTGGGGAGGCCGGAGTGGATGTAAAATATGCATACTCGAATCAATCAACTATCCCCGGAGAAGCCATAATCGAAACTCGAGATTGTTGTCCGCAATTAGCCGAGATCTGAAGGGATCCACTTCGGGAAACTCGAATGTGTAACACAGATAATTCTGTGCGCTAATTGAAGTTGATCTTCAATCATCTTCTATGATCGGCCTAATCTGAAATGAGATCGGCTCTGAGCCGTGTATGGGGCTTTATTGATAGCATTTCAGAAGCTTTCGATGCATAACCGATGAAACCTGAAACGGGTTGATGGCTTTGGTGAGATCTCGACAATGTGTTCTGCTGCGAACGGTGTGATCTTTGCACTTGGACTGCTAACATCCAGAATCTACACTGGTGGAATTGAAATTTTGTTGGTGATCTCCATAAACGTTCCCAGAACATGACACATATTTGAATAAGCAATTGTAATTGTAATAACATGAGTGATATCCGTGCTATAATAGTTATTTATGATATGAGTGTTAAAAGTGACGGTTTATTTTCTGAGTGAAATAGTTTGTGAAATGAGCGGAGCGAATTGAACAATTTCACAAACAAAATAAAATCACTTTTAACACAAATGCCATACGATGTTTTTTGTACAACTGCCCTATTTTGATAATGAAATAGGCGAATTTGCAATGACAATAAACTTCAAAATGCATTTTAATATTCAAATAATCAAAAGGTTGTTGTTAATGGCAAACGTTGCCAACGTTATGATCACTAAAAAATGAGAAAAGACGCTGTCATTTGAATTTCGTTCCTGTCCAATTTTCGTCTTGGAGTTTTAACTGCTCAATATGTTTGTCGAGAGTCCAATTATTAATAAAAGTGACGATTTGGTTGTTCCTGTGGATATTGAAGAGTCTGCAAGAAGAGCAAATTTGGAACTCCTACCTAAAAAATCAGTTCAGCAGTACGATATTGCATATAACAATTTCCTGCCCTAGTGTAAATTGAAAAATGTAGAAGGAGACTTCAGTGAACCTGTTTTCCTGGCATACTTAGAAGAAAAATGAAAAATATGGAGTTCATCAACTTTGTGGAGCAAATTTTCAATGATAAAGTCAAGCGCCCTTATTAAAGATGGTGTGGATGTTAGTAAAAATTTTAAGGTAATAGCATATTCCAAACGGAAAAGTGAAGGATATCGTCCCAAAAAATCGAAAATTCTTACTCGTGAACAAGTTGAAAAGTTTATAAATGAGGCACCAACTGAGAAATACTTGATGGTTAAGGTTGCAACTATTTTCGGATTATTTGGAGCCTGTCGACGTGAAGAATTGTGTAATTTATCAGTCGAAGACATCGAAATAACAATTAAATCATTGGTTATATAACTTCCAAACACAAAAACGAAAGTCAGTCGTTCTTTCAGTATTATTCGGAAGTATGTTGACTATTTTCATAAGTTCTTTGCACTGCGCCCTTTTGTCATCAAACATCGTCGTTTTTTCCTGAAATACATGAATAATAAATGCACTGCCTATCCAGTTGGTATCAATACATTTGGGAAAATTCCATCTATGGTTGCCGAATTGCTCAAACCGCTAGAACCAAAGCAATATACAGGACACTCTTTTCGAAGATCCTCCGCTTCATTGCTAGCAGAATCAGGAGTAAATATTACGGATATAAAAAAAACAAGGTGGATGGAAGTCTACGACGGTAGCCGAGAGCTATGTTGATCATTCCATTGCATATAGAAATGTCATTGCTGAAAAAATTCTCCCATCCTCAACAGATTTTGGATCATCATCATCCAATATTGTACTTCCGGTTTCTACAAGTACTGATGGTGCTGAGGATTCTAATAATGTGTTGCGAAGCTCCCTAACGTCACAGGGCATTAATGTTAGTAATTGTTCTAGTTTAACGATAAATATTAATGTTCATAAGTAATGATTGTTAAATATTGATAATACAAATTTGCAATTGCTATTCATAATATTGTCTTCAAAGGAGTTTCGTTCAGTCCAACCCTGTGGGTCCACCGTCAGTCAACTCTCGACTGTTAATTTGCTCCACAAGGATCAATTTCGTCATGAGATACCACAATGAGACTCTGGTATTCGTAAAAAATGAGAAAGTGGTAGAGGCAGACACACAAGTATTCATTTCGGATATCTCTAATGACTTGTGAAAATAATGACGACAATATATGGACAATTTGAAAAATTACTCTGTAATTTAAAACAGTTTAGATGCCTTCCGTCTGGAATTGTCCACGAAATACCTGTGCCTAATGAGACATCCCCGAAAAATGTCCTTTCGGTATTGATTTAAACTACCAAACTCACGCACGCCATCGTTAAGTAATTCAGAAAATCAAGTCCACTGCAGACAGAAAAAACCAGATAATGGTTTGGCAATTTTCAGCTCGTACTGCTGTGTGTACTATCACATGTAATTATTGTGTTCCTCGAAAAAATTTCGAGGCAGAAATCAGATTGACATGCAATCAGGCAGCCACAGTGAATTAGAAATGACGACCGAAAAGTATAATTTGAAACTTACCTACACAATAAAACATTCAAATGTGTATTCATATCAAAATATATTTCTTCTTTTATTCCCTTCTTTAAGAATATTTCTCATAACATGGAATTATGAAGACAATCACGAATCAACAAACATTTTTGAGTTAGCTGTCATTGAACTATTTTGATGAGTGTTAAACTCAGTGTTAATCTTGAAAGTCTCAGTATCACAGGGTGACAAGAAAAACTTCGGACAAATTTTGCTGTGGTCTGGAACAAAAGTATTTCAGCGCAGCCAAATAATTTTTATTCTCTTGGTTTCTCTACACTTTCCTGTACTAATATGTGAATTTTCCTTTCACAGAGTTTTAGAATGTCAAACAAACCTAGTGCGATTTTGGAGCTGTTTCTTCAAGGTAGGCGTCAATACGAAATTGTTCGTTTGCTCAATGTGCCTCGACAAACCGTGTCCGATGCAATTCGTCGTTTCAAGGAGCCTGGCCAAGATGGTCGTCGTCCAGGAAGTGGTTGAAAACGCCCAATACACCTAGCAATCGCAACATCGTCAAGAAGCGAGTCAATCGAAATCCGAGGGTTTCCATGAGGAAAATAGCCAGTGAGACCGGTATCAACCGCGAATCAGTCCGTCAAATTGCCAAAAAGGAGCTCAACCTCAAGCCATACAAGGTCCAAAAAGTTCAACTCCTCACGGAGGAAAACAAGCGCGTAGGATTCCAAGAGTGCCGCCAACTCGCCGCCGGTCAGCAATGGGAGCGAATTCTCTTCACAGACGAGAAGCTTTTCACCGTAGAACAATCCCACAACCACCAAAACTACAGAGTCTGGTCCGTAGAGGCTCCCGGTACATCGGCCATCGTGGAACACCGTCAAAATCAGCAATCCGTCATAGTCTGGGGCGGAATTTGCGGCAGTGGTAAAACTCCCTCAGTTTTCGTGGATCAAGGGGTCAAAATCAATCAAGAAGTCTACCGCTGCGACATCCTCGAGACCGTAGTACTTCCGTGGGCCAAGCAGCACTTCGGCGATATGCATTGGACCTTTCAACAGGACTCTGCTCGGCCCACAGAGCGAAAATGACGCAAGAAATGCAAGAATGGTCTGTTAGACCCATTTTCCTTGTTTCATCTCATCTGCAGAATGGCCGCCCTACTCACCGGTCTCAACCCAATGGACTACAGCGTGTGGTCGATTTTGGAGCACAGGGTTTGTACTAAAAAACACAAAAATTTGTAGTCCCTGAAGCATTCTCTGCGCCGGGAATGGAACCGATTAACGCCCGAGGAGCTGCGACCCATTGCCGGAAATTTCAAGAAGCGTCTGAAGCTGTGTATTTCCGCCTAAGGAAGCCACTTCGAAACGGCTTAGATATATTATTGACAAATAATGTTCAAGCTATTATTATTTGTTGTTGTTTTGTTCAATTTCTTCTGTTTAATAAAGTTAAATGAAAAAGAGTTTGTCCGATGTTTTTCTTGACACACTGTAAATTACGTGTTGCTGATGATATTTCAGATGTCACCATTGAGTACTCAATATTGCCACCACTCAAATATACATTCAGGACAAATCTCCCATTTTATAAAACGATTCACCCAAGTAATTGTTATGTATAAAGACTGTGTTTTCCTCGATTTTTTTGAAGAAAGATTCTAAATCATGAAATTATCACTCGTATGATATATGCTCATGAATTGTTAACCGAAAACATACAAAATAAACCCTTGAATTTTATAGACTATTATCCCACAGTCATTCCAAACAAAAATTGTATAGAATGAACTGGAATGATATCTTTGAGCGTGATACGTAATATACTTTCTCTATAAACTCAGGAAATGAGCTCAGTTAGTCCATATTCCTCGTTCTTCAAAACTGGTTGACTAGAAATGAACATAAAATTATTGATGGCTATTCTGAGAATAAGTGAATATTTAAACTGCATCATAGAAACATTGCAATACAAAAAAATCGACAATATTGTCTTAGTTGATCAAGAAGTGAACTTAATATATCCAGTGACACTATTCACATATGAATCTCTTGGAATTGTCAACTTGGATGTGGACAAAAAGCCTGATGTGTACATCTCAAATCTTCATCCTCATGATATGGAGAAGTTGATGGATTCTTGTGGAACCAGCAGCAGTTTCAATCCAAAATCAACCTATATTTTTATTTCGAAATACCCAAACTCCACACTTGGTAAAATTCGATCGCGTTTTTTTTCTAGGATAATTCAAGTGAGTGGAGCATTCGAAGACACAAATACGAGTTGTGTAGATGTCTCTTTGATAGCAACCAAGTTGAGGACGTTGCCCAGATTCCCAGTCAAATCTCATATAACGACTTGTGTGCCAGAAACATGGCCTCCTTACGTTTATCGAAGGAACAACAAAAATGGAGGCCTTCTCTTGGACGTGTTCGACTTAGTTGCATACGCACTGAATGTTTCTCAAAATTATATTCCTCATTCAATCCTAAGCAATACTTCTGTGTCATTGATGAAATGCGATATAGCTACCACCTTACTGGGATCTGAAATCAACTTGGAAAATTACTTGTTTCCTTTCAATGATGATTTTGACTATTGGTTCATACCGAAACCAGAAGAGATGAGACCGTGGAAATACTTCTTCCTGGCTCTTCCTTGGCAAGTGTGGATAATGGGTATTCTTTCTTCGGTGATTTTAGCTTTTGCTCTTTCACTTGAGAAGCAACTGAAGCGTGAATTTCAAGACAACAAATCAGGATGTAGTTCGAATGAGGTTGTCTTGGATGCTATAGAGTCGATAATGTCGATCTTCAAATGGTTTCTAGATAAGAGTGTGTCGAAAAAGATACATTATGGACTCACACTCGGATTCCTTGTCTTCTTTTTCATACTGGTTCTGAATACTATGTACAAAACGAAATTTGCTTATCTGCTGTTGGGTCAAAATTTCCTGGAGAAAAATATACACACACTCCAGGATATTGTTAGTCAAAATTATCACGTAACATTCGCTCGTCATATAACTTTTACCCTTGAATCTATATTCCCCGAATTAGGATCGTTTTTTAGGGACAACTACATTTCGTCGAATGAATCGAATTGGACAATTTTGTTTGCTCATCAGAAGAAAACTGTTGCTATTAAGACTGGACTCACAGTTTTATTCCACAGAAAATATTATGTCGATGAGAATGGTCGAAGTATGCTGGAGAAGTTTGGCGATCCTATTCAGAGGTCTTTAGTTGGTTTTGTCTATTTTCGAGGAAATCCTACAGTACAAAATTTGAGAGAACTGGTGACTCGACTGGAAAATCATGGGTTTCTGAGTAGAATACGAGCCAAATATGAACACGAAGAACCGGAAGGGAATCCTCATTTTCAGGATACTCATAATTTGGGGCTTAATGATGTTAAGAGCATAGTTTTCATTTGGGGTGCGGGTGTTATGTTTGGAATACTATGTTTCTGCTTGGAATTGTACAAAGAAAGGAAGACAAAACATCAGAATTGAATTCAATAGAATGAGAATGGAATTTTCAAAATAATCGTACAAAAAAAAGACTATGAAAATGTGTGATTAAAGCATTCGATGAAAACTTCAGTTTCTTATCGTTGTTGGAATGTAGTTTTCTTGTGACAAAGCTGTTATTCATTGAAGACTAGCTGGCCAGGCGAACTATGTTTCGCAAATTGTAATCACCGGTGATAGGCGATCAACGGTTTGGTTCTCTGATTTTTGAACTGTCAAATCGAGTTGACTCCAAATCAAGCTGCGATCACTGGTGATTACGCTTTGTGAAACCCACCGTTAAAGTTGTATAAACTTACCATTGCTATTTTTTCAAGCAGGAAATGAATTAGGCAAACTTAAAGTTCAAAATATACAAAATTTCAAGAATATTGTAACTCACATGAAGATAATTATCTTTATTTAGGCTGTAACATTCCAGGTTTGTTAATCCTAGGAACATTATGAAAAAGAGAAAAGGGGCAACCCTGCTCTGAAGAGCTGAGGGTAGAATTACGTTAAAGGGGGTTTTATACTCATATTTTTTTGGCTTGTGATGTGATCGTCTAGATTGGTAGAACTCTATGTTATGTCGTAGTAATTCAGATTCGTAATAACTCAGATTAGTGAAATATAGGATGGGAAATAATGAGGTAAAATAGATAAATAATACACAAGATTGGACATAAAAATGGAACAAGAGCCCTTTATTCGTCCAGCGCCATAGTTCGGGGAACCATAGCCTATGAAGGAAAAACGAACGAGAATCAATTGAAACTCAAAGCAAAAAACCTTCTAGCATTACAGATGATATGTTTACAATCCATAGAACAATTATTAACAAGACGAGCACTGGTGATATGTACAATATGGAGCTTCCTATACTCCGGTAAGGTTAGTACTGGCACAATTGTGATAAAAAGCAGAATCCAATACATCCAAAGGTTATAGGCATATAGAGTGTGTCACCTGATTATTAATGAAATTCATAAGTAGTATCCTTGTAGTTCTTAGTGTGAGAATCCTTCCTTTCTAAGTGTGATATGTGAGATCATAGCAGTCGCGTTGGTTTGGAAGTGACGATAAACTCTTTATATTTCCTGTTAACTGATGAACGATGGCACCTTCAAAGCTTTCCTTGCTTATCGGGTACGCCGTGGCCCGAAGACGAGGCTTGGTTCACTGGGACGCTCGTTATAGAGCACCCAGAGGAGGTCTCAAGCCACTGTTGTGGGAGATGTTCTCCTTGGCACAGATGATATAAACAGTTTACCCTAGGCCTCCAAACCAGTGATTATTGTACGTAAAATATTATCCTAAAAGCAACAACTCCAAATGCCTATACCATAGTGTCGAGTGAATAGTTAAATGTGCAGTAGGCCTTACGAACAGTATAAGAATATTCCAAATGGGTTGGTAGCAGAGCAGAGTTCCACAATATTCAATAGAAATGCAATAATAAAATAGAACAAGCTTACATGAGATTAAATCCTGTGAAATGAAACATGGTTATTTTAAATGGAGATCGTGTACATACCAGATAACAAAGAAGCGTCTTTAAAATATACTAAAATGGCGGATTCCTAAAAGAGGAACTCCATTTCAAAGGAAGACTATTGTGATACCAGCAAGCAAGTGACCTCCGACCCACGCCGAGTGAACAAAAGAGAAACCCCCCAGTCGTTGTCGTTTTCGAGGTTAATTTTTCTCCCACAGAATCGTATTTCTTCGATGGTCACAGAAGAACGAGTTTACTTCATGGTGGATCTTCGATATGATTAAAATCTCCTATTTATAAAGATGCGAATTGCCTAAAATATTGCTTGAAGTCGTACTAATATTCATCATTCATAGAATTATCAAATAATATCAAATAAGTTCATTCAACGTAGTTCCACGTTTCGACAATAGACGTTGCAAAACTGGAAGCCATGGAGTCTGGCAACGGCGCATTTTATTTCGTTGCAGGGTAGGAAATTCAGATATGTTACAAGGCGGTATCTAATTGTTGAACATACAGGGTGAGTCTTTGACTTGTACATATATTTTAACTGTAGATTCTTGAGGCCAAAGGAAACCTTTTTTTCATTTTCCATTTTTCCGAATTCGGCTCTGTTAAAGAGATATAGCCATTTGAAAAAAAAAGTTGAGCTTAATGCGTGCCTGGATCAATTCTCTGCAAACACTTCAAAGTTCATATTTTTTGATTGAAATTGATGTGATTATTAGATATTCTGGGTGATACATATGAAAAATACTCAAGCACCAACCTTATTTGAATAAGAATGTTATAAACACGATATTTCCTAACAAAACACTTAGTTCTGTCCGATCATTTCGGCTGTATGAAAAGCTATATTTCTCACACCAAAATAAGTTCCTTCTTCGATTGTCCTGAAGATTAGTTTATAGACACTAATAATTTGTTCATATTTCCTCGATATTCTAAAACGATCTCATAAAAATTGGTTTCTCACTAACCTATCCCAACTCCATTAACCAAAGTCATATGTTTCGGTGTCAATGACCTAACTATACCCATCCTCTGTGATATTCAACACAGAACATATTCAATTCACCCAGAGAACTCTAGAGAAGACGATGCCAGATTGCCGATTTTCTCTTCAAACAATGCGAACTCAAGAAAGCGCTACGTTCCCTTCAGATGGCCGTGGAATCCACGGCGTGGATGAAGCCATTGTAGCCGTGACGCAAGACCGTTGTTCTGTGCTCCAACCAGTCCAACCTAAAGCTTTAGTCAGTGATCCCATAGACGAAGTTCACTCTTTATTTATTTACAGAGAATGAAGCAAACAGGCTTAGAATATAAAACAAATATTCTAAGCAAACAGGTGATGATTATGTAAATGACTTTCAGTGAATTGATGTGATAGTGTCGTTCTGGTGTCGAGTTATATTGTTTCGATAGATATTTTGCTGAAGGACCGGTAACAATGAATTTTAAATAGAAACTGCCTATTAGTGCCTATAAAATAATTTCATGCTTCTTAGAATTCAATTTTATGTCCCACGAATGTAGAATTTTATTATTACATATCTCTACATCAAACGTTTTTTCATCATAGAGATTTTAGTCTTGACAAAGTTGATAAACATCCTGACAACGTTGGTAACCTGGTTGAGAGACCAGAGAAAAAAATTATTTTCGATGAGATTTAACCCAGGACTGCACTCAGAGAATTCTTGAAATTCATGATTTTTTCCTCTAATTCAATCTTATACAATTAGGAATAACTTGAGAACGACGCGTTTTATTGAAAAAATATAAGAATACTTTTGTTTTCTAAAATAATCAATTCTTTCGAAAACGTGAACCGTTCATCTTTTTTAAGTGGTTTCATAGTATTTTTGCGTGAATTTATAAGTCGACTATACTGTAACTTTTTTACCAGGAGAAATATGAAATAAGTTTCAATTGAGGAATATGCACCATGAATAGAGTAGACTATTAACCAAAATTCAGTTCATTCGAAATATCGGTTCCGCATATATGGAAAGAATAGTGTTAATTTCATGGATTTTTGACACCCTGTATCTTCCAAACGGAACCGAATTTTGAAAAATGGTATGGGAAAAAAGTGTTTCTTTTGGTGGGAGGAATCTATAGTTAAAATATATGTACAAGTCAAAGACTCACCCTGTATAACTTTTTGTTTTCAATGTTTTACGGTTCTCTCATTGACGTGCGCGTTGTGATGAAAGACACTACGAATGCAAATTTAAATCAGGATCTAGTTATATGGATGAGAAATAGTTCCAAAGATGAATTACCTCTGATCACTGTATAAACCACATTAGTTCTGCAAATACACCGCTGTTTATGGTACTTTCCCTTCACTTCACAGAATACAAATACGTTTTCTTATTCTTCTTCTCGACTAAGACTTTTTGGTTTTGGTCCACAGCACAGAGTTGGAGGGAACTTAATTAACCATAGAATTTACATTATAATGAAATGATATTAGCTTTGCTTAAGCTGCCTAAATGTCTCTATGTGGAAAGTTACATGGACGATGATATCTACCTGAATGGATACATTGGATGAGTTCAACGCTCTTGAAAAAAGACCTGAATTAGCTGAATGGTTGTTGATGGATCACATCCACCGAATTATAAAATACAAAGTCGACACTGTCCACTCTATATCGGTTCGAATTCAGCAGCAAAAAGCGTTCGTTCGAAGCAGACAACACGAAGTGTCGAAGAGAGTTAATCAGCCCCGTCGGTCGTCCAAACAGAAAGCTTGATTTTGCCACGTGTTGCAATTTTCAATTTATCTCCAGACCGTGTAAATATTTGATTTGTGCTGCGAAGGTGGACGTGAAACGTGAAAGCTACAGATCTGAAAGCATCAATTGTATCCGGAATTGGTGACGAACGGAATCATCGAAACAGCTCCTGTCATTCACGCTCCACTATTTCCTGATTATGAAATTGCCACCTGGGGCAATACAATTTTTCATTACTTTCGGTCTTTGTGAAGAACCCGAAATGTCGAAAAAATTTAGCTCGACTTTTTTCCCAATTTCGTTTTATTTGTTTGTGCCATTGAGCGTGGCGTTTTATGCACCAGAGGGTTTATGAATTTTTCGTCGATTTAACGAATGCTGGTTATTCGTACGGAATGAAAGCTTTGGAAAATATTATACCTACATGGATTCATCAGTTATAATGATTGGAAAAAATAATTCTCATCACTATGCAAATACCACATCGCAACTAACTTTTGATGGAATTCAATTCGGTCATCGTGGTTTTTCGCAAATTAACCTCCCGCCATCAATGTTTTGTGGAATAGTGAAGGTTTTTGCATAATCTATCAGGAGCCAGAGGACATCGTGAACAGGGGGCAGGGAAGTACCTTTAATGGGTCTCGAAAGTTTTCGTCGTATTTTCGAAACCTCATACAAGGATGTATTGATATCTAGTTAGCCTAGACCAGTTCAGTGAACAATATAAACTTATAAGAAGATGTCCACCGAAATTGTAAAAATCGAAAAATTGGAGTATCGAGCCATCATCAAGTACCTGTATTTAAAAGGGTTAAGAGGTAAGCAGGTTTACGAAGATATGCTTAATACCCTTGGTGATCAATGTCCTTCGTATGCGATCATTGAAAATTGGACAGCCAGCTTCAAAAGAGGTGAATTTTCCATTGAAGATGGTGACCGATCGGGAAGGCCAGTTTCTGTGTCAGTCCCCGAAAATATAGATGCAGTTCATGACATGATTTTATCAGACCGCCGAATTGGGCTAAAACGGATATCTGAAGCACTGAAGATTTCTTACGAACGCGTTCATCGTACAGTTCACGTCAATTTGGACATGAGAAAAATTTCTGCAAAAATGGATCCCCAAATGTTTGAATGTTGGCCACAAGCGTGAAAGGTTAGAAGCATCGCGTTCGATCTGTGCTCGATTTGAAAACGATGTAGACTTGTTGAACCGAATTGTTACTATGGATGAGACTTGGGTACATTTCTACGATCCAGAAGCAAAGCAACAATCGATGAAATGGCGACACTCTGGTTCTTCAAAACCTAAGAAGTTCCGTGTCCAAAAATCTGCTGTAAAAGTTCTTGCTTCAGTTTTTTGGGATTACCATGGAGTAATCATGATTGATTTTTGGGATAAGAGTAGAACAATAACTGGAGATTACTATTCGACAATACTGACCACTCTACGGGAAAAAATTAAAAGAGAAAAGACGCTATCCAAAGGTGTTTTGTTTTTACAGGACAAACGCCTCAGTACACAAAA
Source organism: Adalia decempunctata (assembly GCA_951802165.1). NCBI lineage: Eukaryota > Metazoa > Arthropoda > Insecta > Coleoptera > Coccinellidae > Adalia > Adalia decempunctata. Next base: position 62,119 of record OX637695.1, on the reverse strand, counting down.
CTCATGTTGCCATGCAAAAAATTCGTGATTCAGCTTTATAATTACTAGAACACCCCCCTTATTCACAAGATTTGGCTCCGTCCGACTGTCATCTCTTTCCTCAACTGAAAAAAGTTTAAAAGGTCGTAAATTTTCCTCCAACGAGGAGGTAATAAAAGCTGTGGCGGACTGGTTTACAGAGCAAGAAGAAACATTTTTTTGAAAAGTCTAGAGACGTTGCAGGTTCGCTGTAATAAATTTATTCAATTAAGAGGAGAATAAGTTGAGTAATAAAATATTTTGACATTGAAATTTTGTTTGGTTCTATAATAGGCTCAGAATTTTTCAATATATCCTCGTAAGTTGAGACTTTATAGAGTCAGATTCTCAAGTTAGGATGAAAGAATAGTCTTACAATACTGACCTGGTGGCGTGGATGGCCCCAAGCGTACAAACAGTCTTACCCGCCACATTGAATGGTTCACATCAAATGATTTTGATTCCCTGTTATGCGAGTAATGACAATAGCAAAGCTTTCCTAACATTCGAAGGAATTCCAGTGATCAGCATTCGATTGTACCTCATCGGACGGAGGGTCCTTCTAAGCTTGGCGATCGCTCTAATCGCACAATAAGTGCACGGAATGAATTCATTCAACCTGTCCACCTAGGGGAACACAAGCAGCGCAGGTTAACATGGACATTCATTAACGATTATCGAGGATTTAATGGATGACTGATTGTTCTTCTTGAACGCTGTCGTACAATGAGCCTTTCCTATTGATGGACATGATTCAATTAATTTCGGAGCGATCGATAATGACTGACTAGAACAAAAAAAGGAGCTCGGCTATGCTTTTCGGATGATTGATGGTTCTTTCAAATTGACCAAGATGTTCCCAGATATTGAAATTCAGTGTAGGGCGTCAAGAATTCATTTGCGCTATCTTGGTATCGATTACATCGATGATGTTTTCTTGTAGATTTCACTGATACATTAAAACTGCTCGTAAAACGTTGATTATATTGAATTCAATTGTGGATGATAAGATTTCAAAGAGATGATGTGCTTATAATAACAAGAGTTTGGGATATCTTATTCAATCGTTTTTAAAAGTATGTAATCTTCGAGAAAATCGCTGTAAAATCATTCAAAACTCAATAACAACTTGAATCGATCCAATAAAAATCAATATGAGACATTTCGTCAATCTGGTCGCCTTTTTTCTGAAGTTTGGTTCTTTGCATATGCTTCATGAATGTTCTTATTTTGAAATGAAGTCAGTTTATCAACGGCTTCGATTTGAAACGAGTTTTCTGAAAATGCAAAGACGTAAATTAACAAACGCTGAGGCTAATAGGGCTATCGGAATGCTACAGGGTGGCCTAACTCAGGTTGTTGTAGCGGAAATTCTCCAAGTCAGCCATATCTTGACTTTGGAATAGGTTCTGGTTCCGTGTTAAAAAGACCAAGGCTTGGTGGGCGACGAAAAACAACACCTACTCAGGATCGTTTCATCACCGTTTCGGCGAGAAGAAACCCTACATCTTCGTGTAGAATGATACGGAATACACTTCAAAATGCAGATGGGGTCTAAGTTCCCATCGAAACCATCAGACGACGTTTGAGAGAGGTGAATCTAGGTTCTGGACTTCCATTAAGAGGAGTTCCTTTAACACGTGACCATAAGCGTCAAAGACTGGAATAGGCAAGGCAACATATCAATTGGAACGATCAATGGCGTAGTGTCATTTTCACTGATGAATCCAGATATGTACGATTTTCAGATTCTCGAAGAATAAGGGTATGGACAATCCCACTCATACCCTGTTTTCGTCGCTATGTCCAAGAAGTCCATCCATTCCGAGGGGGTAGTGTTATGGCCGGGATATGTTTCAACAGGTGCACAGATCTACACATTTGTCCTGGGAATATGACCGCCTTATACGATAGGAAGCATGTCATTGATAATGTTGTGCCAAATTTTCACGCTGCTATTGGTGAAACTTTTCAATTTCTAGACGATAACGCTAAACCTCACCGTGCAGCCATAGTTGAGAATGCGCGCGAAGAGCTTGGTATTCCACATTTACCAATACCTCCGCACTCACCAGATTTGAATTGCATAGAACATGCATGGGATATGCTCCAAAGAAGATTAGATAATCATGAACCTACCCCAGAATCCTTAAATGATCTGAGAGAGCTTTTGCCCCGTTTATGGAACCAAATTCCTCAATAGATGTTCAACAACCTTGTGTGTAGTATGCAAAGAAGATGTCAAGCTGTTATTGATGCCCGTGGAGGCCATACCTCGTATTGATAGTCTTAAAATGCTTTAATTCTCTGGGAATAAAATTTCGTTATTTCACTCGATATTTCTTAACCACCCTGTATACGCTGCAGACCTACAGGCTCAAATTAATTTGCAACTTGAAATCATATTCATATGAATTTTCATCACAAACATCTTATTTTGAATATATTTTTTGCAATTCAAGTCAACTCATGTGGAGCAGTTTACATGAAATTATCACGAATTATGATGAGAAATCATTTTGATGTGAAATGATGAAGAAATGTCACTAAAAACAGTTTCCCGTTAGTCTTTCTTTCTTCTACAATTATCACAACTTAAAACTCTATTTCCTACACGCACATCTACGGTGTACCATATAATCATAACTTCGTGTCACAAGCGAACGATTTTGACGGCAATTTCGGAAGAATCTCCGACAATGGGCATCGAACGAAACCGTCCCATCAACCACAAAGCCTAGTTCGTAGCAATTAATCCCGATTTAGAGTGATTCCGCAAATCACGAGACAACTGTCCGAACAATCTCAATAATTCGTCATGGCTCCTCGGAACGGGTTCAATTGCTCTGCATGATCTTCCACAACTTCGAGTTTCCCCAGTCTCGAACGGTTCTCGAAGGAGCCTGCGGCCTAACCGCATCCGGCACATGTTTTTGCCGAAGCCACTTCTCGTCCGATGGCCTGTCAACCTCCTGCTGGTCCAGCGCCGCTGCCGGTCACACCGATGGAATAAAACCAGTTATAAAGGTGATCATGTACGAATTGGATCATTGGATCGTTACGAGATGGGTTCGCAGAGTTGATTCGATTCAGTTCTGAGGGTTCATCTTGTAGGGTTCAGATTTGCTGAAAGCATGCGCGAAAGAACTGTTCAACTAGTAGTTCTCAAACTGGAGGGAGGCGCTTCACAATGTAACATAGTTCTGAATTTTCCACCATATTAGCAAATGAAATGCACGATGCCAGAACTACCTACTTTATGGCTTCTAACTTTGCAACGTCTATTGTCGAACGTGGAACTACGTTGAACGAATGTCATTTTTCTTTTATTTTTCTATGAATGATGAATATTAGTACGACTCAGTAAGCAATACTTCTGGCAATTTGCATCTTTATAAATAGTAGATTTTTAATCATATCGATGCTCTACCATGATGTTCTCTTGTTCTTGATTTCATACGTTTCACTTTTATTCTGGTTCCTTTGAAATTGATTTCCTTTTCCAGGAATCCGCCATTTTAGTATATCTTTAAGACGCTTCTTTGTTCTCTCTTTCTACATTAATATAAATCTGTCACTATTCACAGGATTTAATCTCATGTAACCTTATTCTATTCTATCATTGCATTTACAAGGTGCCAAGAAAAACTTCGGACAAATTTTGCTGTGGTCTGGAACAAAAGTATTTCAGCGCAGCCAAATAATTTTTATTCTCTTGGTTTCTCTACACTTTCCTGTACTAATATGTGAATTTTCAGTTTGATATCATTTCATTTCACAGAGTTTTAGAATGTCAAACCAACGTAGTGCGATTTTGGAGCTGTTTCATCAAGGTAGGCGTCAATGCGAAATTGTTCAATGCGCCTCGACAAACCGTGTCCGATGCAATTCGAAGTTTCAAGGAGCTTGGATATGATGGTCGTCGTCCAGGAAGTGGTAGAAAACGCACTGTCAATACACCTAGCAATCGCAACATCGTCAAGAAGCGAGTCAATCGAAATCCGAGGATTTCCATGAGGAAAATAGCCTGTGAGACCGGTATCAACCGCGAATCAGTCCGTCAAATTGCCAAAAAGGAGCTCAACATCAAGCGATACAAGCTCCAAAAAGTTCAACTCCTCACGGAGGAAAACAAGCGCGTACGACTCCAAAGGTGCCGCCAACTCCTTCGTCTCGCCGCCGGTCAGCAATGGGAACGAATTCTCTTAACAGACGAGAAGCTTTTCAACGTAGAACAATCCCACAACCACCAAAACGACAGAGTCTGGTCCGTGGAGGCTCCCGGTACATCGGCCATCGTCGAACACCGTCAAAATCCGCAATCCGTCATGGTCTGGGGCGGAATTTGCGGCAGTGGTAAAACTCCCTTAGTTTTCGTGGATCACGGGGTCGAAATCAATCAAGAAGTCTACCGCTGCGACATCCTCGAGGCTTTAGTGCTTCCGTGGGCCAAGCAAAACTTCGGCGATACGCATTGGACCTTTCAACTGGACTCCGCTCCGGCTCACAGAGCGAAAATGACGCAAAAATGGTGTAAGAGCCATTTTCCTTGTTTCATCTCATCTGCAGAAAGGCCGCCCTACTCACCGGATCTCAACCCAATGGACTACAGCGTGTGGTCGATTTTGGAGCACAGGGCTTGTGCTAAAAAACACAAAAATTTGAAGTCGCTGAAGCTATCTCTGCGCCGGGAATGCAACCGATTAACGCCCGAGGAGCTGCGGCCCATTGCCGAAAATTTCAAGAAGCGTCTGAAGCTGTGTATCGCCGCCAAAGGAAACCACTTCGAAACGGCTTAGATATATTATTAACAAATGTTCAAGCTATTATTATTTGTTGTGGTTTTGTTCAATTTCTTCTGTTTAATAAAGTTAAATGAAAAAGAGTTTTACCGAGGTTATTATTGTCACACTGTGTATGCCTATCACCATTGAACAACTGTAGCTGTATTGTATTTTACTGTTTATCATGATTGTTCCAGTGACCATTTTACCAGGGTATAGGAAGCTCCATATTGTACATACCACCAGTTCCTGTCTCATTAATTATTGATCTATGGATTTTTAACATTTCATCTGTAATGCTAGAAGGGTTTTGTGCTTTGAGTTGAATGATAAATTGAATCTCGTTCGTTTTTCCCTTCATAGGCTTCAGTTTCTCGAATTATGGCGCTGGACGAATAAAGGCCTGTTCCACCTTTGTGTCCAATCAAGTGTTTCATTTATCTGATCTCACCTCCTTATTTCTCATCCTATATTCCACTTATCTGAGTTATATCGAATCTGGATTACTACGATTCGACACAGAATCCTACCAATCTAGACGATCACGTGACAACCCAAAAGAATAAAATCCCCTTGAAGTAATTCTACCTTTTAGTTGCCCATAGCAGGTTTTGCCCTTTTTTCCTTTCCAAATAATATTTCCCTACTTTCAATGTCTGGAATGTTACAAAGTAGACTGACGTTTCGTCCCTAGTGGTTCCCATCAGAGTTTTCTGATCGAAAACTCTGATGGAAAGATTTCCGTACGTGCTGAGGCCAGAACTGGAGACGTATGCTCGACTTTAGTCACTTTTCTTGGGCCGCGATCGGTCAACGTCGTCAGCGCGCCAGCAGCACCGGATTTGTAGGCACCGCATGATCCACTTACCGCAAAACTTGGAATTCGGCACCGGTTCCTGTCGTGGCGTGGGTTTCCGTGACCCTGAAACTGAAGAATCTTTGCTGATATGATACAGCGTAGGCCGATATCTCCGTGGGACGGTGATGGCTATCATTTTGAACGCCACACTCATTCTTGGAAAATATTTTTGATGACTTTGTAACATTCCAAGTTTGTAAATCCTAGGAACATTATGAAAAAGAGAAAAGGGGCAACCCTGCTCCGAAGAGCTGAGGGTAGAATTACGTTAAAGGGGGTTTTATACTCATATTTTTGGCTTGTGATGTGATCGTCTACATTGGTAGAACTCTATGTTATGTCGTAGTAATTCAGATTCGTAATAACTCAGATTAGTGAAATATAGGATGGGAAATTATGAGGTAAACTAGATAAATAATACACTAGATTGGACATAAAGGTGGAACAAGAGCCCTTTATTCGTCCAGCGCCATAGTTCGGGGAACCATAGCCTATGAAGGAAAAACGAACGACAATCAATTGAAACTCAAAGCAAAAAACCTTCTAGCATTACAGATGATATGTTTACAATCCATAGAACAATTATTAATAAGACGAGCACTGGTGATATGTATGATATGGGCTTACTATACTCCGGTAAGGTTATTACTGGCACAATTGTGATAAAAAGCAGAATCCAATACTTCCAAAGGTTATAGGCATATAGAGTGTGTCAACTGATTATTAATGAAATTCATAAGCAGTATCCTTGTAGTTCCTAGTGTGAGAATCTTTCCTTCCAAGTGTTATGTGTGAGATCCTAGCAGTCGCGTTGGTTTGAAAGTGACGATAAACTCTTTATATTTCCTGTTGACTGATGAACGGTGGAACCAGATCGAAGCAATCCTTCACTTGCCTGGCTCGCCATGGCCCGAAGACGAGGCTATGTTTACTGGGAACGTTCGTTATAGAACTCCCAGAGGATTTCTCACTGCCACTGTTGTGGGGGATGTTTTCCTTGGCACAGACGATATAAACAGTTTACCCTAGGCCTCCAAACCATTGATTATTGTACGTAAAATATTATACTAAAAGCAACAACTCCAAACGCCTATACCATAGTGTCGAGTGAATAGTTAAATGTGCAGTAGACCTTACGAACAGTATAAGAATATTTCAAATGGGTTGGTAGCAGAACAGAGTTCCACAATATTCAATAGAAATGCAATAATAAAATAGAACAAGCTTACATGATATTAAATCCTGTGAAATGAAACAGTTATTTAAATGGGGACATTGTACATACCAGATAACAAAGAAGCGTCTTTAAAATATACTAAAAATGGTGGATTCCTAGAAGAGGAACTCCATTTCAAAGGAACACTATTGTGAACCAGAATGGAAGTGAAAACAGACCGCAGCCGAGTGAAAGTGAAGTAAAAGATAGCCTCTCATTCGTTGTCGTTTTGTAGGTTAGTTTTTCTTTCACAGAATCGTATTTCTTCGATGGTCACAGAAGAACGAGTTTACTTCATGGTGTATCTTCGATATGATTAAAATCTCCAATTTATAAAGATGCGAATTGCCTAAAGTATTGCTTGAAGTCGTACTAATATTCATCATTCATAGAATTATAAAATAATATCAAATAAGTTCATTCAACGTAGTTCCACGTTTCGACAATAGACGTTGCAAAGTTGGAAGCCATGGAGTCTGGCAACGGTGCATTTTATTTTATTGCAGGGTAGGAAATTCAGATATGTTACAACTTGAAAATTAAAAGCTTTCATAGGATTTTACTCAAAAGTACTTGACTTTTCCTCCCTATACTGCGCACGTATGTGGATATGCCATACTTTATTCCTCTAGCAATTTCAATATTCAGCCAATAAAACCGATGAAAATGGTAGTGCTGGATTCCAATAAACCGTAAAAGCGCAAAATAATCATCCAGCGCATAAATATTCCGAGAATTCGATGCATTCAAAATATAACCATAACAATATCCGATCGGGAAATGAATGGCTCATTCTTCCCCATCCAGTTATTTATTTTTATGATGCATTGGCATGTTGGACGAGTAAATTGAATAGATAACATTTAATTCCTACAAGAATAAATTCATAAATAATACTCGTATAACCGAAACCAATAAAAAGATATCCATCTGAATCAATATTTCAGTTATATTTATATATCATCGAAGCCTGGAATTAGTTTGTTGTGTGCACAATATCATAAACTACGTTTTCCCGAATGCGTTGTTGTCATACCTAACCCAAATCCTAAACTAATCTTCTTGCGAATTATGCGACATTCGTGAATTACGAACGTTATGATAATACGGAACTCATCGAGAGTTCTATGCAGGGTGAGCCTTTGACTTGTACATATATTTCAACTGTAGATTCCTCTCATCAAACGAAACACTTTTTTCCTATACCATTTTTCAAAATTCGGTTTGGTTTGAGAGTTACAGGGTGTCGAAAATCCATGAAAAAAACACTTTTTTGCTTATATCTTCGGAACCGTTATTTCGAATGAGTTTTTACTCTATTCATGGTGCATATTCCTCAATCGAAACCTATTCAATATCTTTACTAGTATAAAAGTTACAGGGTAGTCGACTCATCAATACACGCTAAAACACCAAAAAACCACTTTAAAAAGATAAACGGTTCATATTCTCGAAAGAATCAACCATTTATGAAACTAAAAGTATTCCTATTTTTTTTTCAATAAAACGCGTAGTTTTCGAGTTATTTCCAATTTTACCCGGAGAAATTTGACGAAAACATCATTTATTTCATGAATAATCTGAATGCGTCTCTGAATAAAATATCATCGAATATTATTACATCTCTGGTCTTTAATCGAGTTTACAATATTGTCATAATATTTGTCAACTTTGTCGAGATATTTTGGTAATAAAATCCCACAAATGTGGGAGATAAAATTGAACACCAAGGAGGATTTAATACGCACAGTTTCTATTGAAAATTCATAGTTACCGGTCCATATTGAAGTTAAATGTCGATGAAATACAAAATTCGGATATGACTGATGAATCTCGATACTAACTACTTATAAAATTGAAATTAATGAAAATTAATACGATACCTGATAAACTGTGGCGATGTTTCTATCAAAACAACATCCTCTTGGAATTTTATAAACTCGACATGGTTGAAATTATATTAATTCACTTCACATAATAATCATATTAGAACAATAAGTCACTGAATGTATTCAGAACTTCACATAATGTTTACAGTTTGTTCAGAGACTCTGGTTTGTTATTGTTTAACGTTGGCCTTCAGATAACCACACTTCGGGTTTCGCTCTACGCATGCCTACTAAAATTTGGCGATTTATGATGGAAACGGCAGAATTCATAGTTATTTATACCACGGTACACAAATGTATCGTGATTTATACTATGTTTCGTGAAAAATCCTTAACCTCAATGAAAATATCAGCAAGCTGACAACATCTTCTTGTAATTTCTGTGCAAAAATTCACAGAATCGATACAAATTAGATTAGGTTAGGTTGTTTAATAATAAATCTGAATGAAAAGTCTTTCTTCATGATATTGTTTGGGAATTTCGAGGAGAAAAGTTATAAGTGTTTACAAACTAATCTGCAGAAAAATCGAAGAAGGAACTTATTTTGGTGGAATAAATGTGGCTTTTTAGTTGCAGATATAATCCGAAGAAACTAACTGTTTTTGTTGAAATTATCGTGTTTGCAACATGTTTATTCCAATAAGGTTAGTACTTGAGTATTCCCTAAATGTATAACCTCAATTTCTATCGAGAAATATGAACTTTGAATCAATTCCAAAGTATTATTTCAGGGACGTAATTAGCACTTTTTTTTCAAATGGCTATATCTTTTCAACAGAGCCGAATTCGGAAAAATGGAAAATGGAAAAAAGGTTCCTTCTGACCTCCAGAATCTTCAGTTAAAATATATGTACAAGTCAAAGACTCACCCTGTATTATTGAAATTTAATGGCACGACATATTATATCAAAATTGAGACAATAATACCATGGCGTGATAATTGCCCAATTTCTCCAAAAGAACAAGAAGCAAATTATCGTTATTGTCTCCTATTCCATTTTTCTCTCTTACCGAAATTAAACATACAAAAATAGTGACACCAATACTTCCTATAATGGCCGATAAAATTTTCCAGGGTTCCATTCTTAATTACCCCACAAATCCATGATTTTGTGAAGGCTGCGATTAGCTTTTACATGCTAATGGCTCCGCATGGAAATTCATTCTCTCTAATTATGAATTATTTACGGGATATCTTCACTAGACGCAAAAGCACGAAGGGCCAAATGGCCCCATAAATAATTCTCCGCCATGTATTTAATAAACAAGTTTTCGAAATTCAAGGAATTATTTATCGATAGCCGCAGCAAAGGGAATAAGTAGAAGTGCAACTAGCAAAGGTACGATGGAATTTTTAAACATTGACAAAAGTTTTAATCAATTTATCCTCGTCTTGTCCAAATGAAATTCAGCATAAAACAAAATCAATAAAAATAAAACAGCAAGTTTCATTCTGAATATTCATTGCAACAACAGGTGAAATTGAGAATAATTCACCAACAGTCATATTTTGTGGTTAACCAAACAATTCATTGAGACAAAATACAAGCTATACAGGGTGTATTTTAAGGTGACGCTTTTCTCATCAAAATAAGTCATTCAACCAAAAATTTTATATGAATTATGCCCCTGTTTCGAAAAAATGAAACTAGAAAATTTAGACGCGATTTACTATTTGAAATCAGAAAGAAGGTTTAAATCGTAATATACATCAACACGACAGAAGATACGTTATACAGTGTGACAACAAAAACCTCGGACAAACTCTTTTTTCATTCAACTTTATTAAATAGAAGAAATTGAACAAAACAACAACAAATAATACTAGCTTGAACATTTGTTAATAATATATTTAAGTCGTTTCGACGGGGCTTCCTTTGGCGGCGATACACAGCTTCAGACGCTTCTTGAAATTTTCGGCAATGGGCCGCAGCTCCTCGGGCGTTAATCGGTTCCATTCCCGGCGCAGAGATTGCTTCAGCGACTCCAATTTTTTGTGTTATTCAGCACAAGCCCTGTGCTCCAAAATCGACCACACGCTGTAGTCCATTGGGTTGAGATCCGGTGAGTAGGGCGGCCATGCTACAGATGAGATGAAACAAGGAAAATGGGTCTTACAACATTCTTGCGTCATTTTCGCTCTGTGAGCCGGAGCGGAGTCCTGTTGAAAGGTCCAATGCGTATCGCCGAAGTGCTGCTTGGCCCACAGAAGTACTACGGCCTCGAGGATGTCGCAGCGGTAGACTACCTGATTGATTTTGACCCCTCGATCCACGAAAACTAAGGGAGTTTTACCACTACCGCAAATTCCGCCCCAGACCATGACGGATTGCGGATTTTGACGGTGTTCGACAATGGCCGATGTACCAGGAGCCTTTACGGACCAGACTCTATCGTTTTGGTTATTGTGGGATTGTTCTACGCTGAAAAGCTTCTCGTCTGTGAAGAGAATTCGCTCCCATTGCTGACCGGCGGCGAGACGAAGGAGTTGGCGGCACCTTTGGAGTCGTACGCGCTTGTTTTCCTCCGTGAGGAATTGAACTTTTTGTAGCTTGTATGGCTTGAGGTTGAGCTCCTTTTTGGCAATTTGACGGACTGACTCGAGGTTGATACCGGTCTCACAGGCTATTTTCCTCATGGAAACCCTCGGATTTCGATTGACTCGCTTCTTGACGATGTTGCGATTGCTAGGTGTATTGACTGTGCGTTTTCTACCAATTCCTGGACGACGACCATCATAGCCAAGCTCCTTGAAATTACGAATTGCATCGGACACGGTTTGTCGAGGCACATTGAGCAAACGAACAATTTCGCATTGACGCCTACCTTGACGAAACTACGTTTGTTTGATCTTCTGAAACTCTGCGAAATGAAATTATATCAAACTGAAAATTCACATATTAGTACAGGAAAGTGTAGAGAAACCAAGAGAATAAAAATTATTTGGCTGTGCTCTAATACTTTTGTTCCAGACCACAGCAAAATTTGTCCGAAGTTTTTTTTTATGTCACCTTGTATAAAAACATCACATGTCGATAACACAGCGAGGTTCAAACCAGCCAGTGGCGGGAACAACAATGCCGAATAAGGTTCACGATGAAACAGAGCCTCACCTTAAAATACACGTTTGGGTATCGACATAAAATTTCATAAAAATAAGTGGTACCTTCTGCTCTTTATACTTTCAATATCGCCATTATTCTATAAGATCAAAATCTAGTGATTTTGCAAATTGATATCTTCTGTCTGCCAGTTTTCATATAGAGGAGTCTTCTGCTACATTTTTCCAAAATTGATTGGGATAAACTTGGAAATAGCACTTTATTTGAATTTCAGATTAACAATAATCACCTTCCAACTTTATGATTCAGAGAATATACATATGTTCGAATCTAGGATCTCTTTTGGGTCTAGCATAACCTATGAGGAATGTCCTTGTGTCGACATGATAGAGATAAGCCAGAAGATGCACCATGAAAACTCTTCCTCCAAAATAACCCAAGATAGCGGCAACGAATACACTGTGGGAGAACAAAGACTCAATCCAATCGAAGTATATCAAACTGGCGTGGTTAAACATGAGGGCTCCTCCGACACTGAACACGATCCGATAGAACGTTTTCAAAATTGCCATGGAAGGTCGTCCGAAAATCATTATACATATTCCACACATCATGTTTCCGAATATTATCGTTCTTGGGTCGTGGGGAATTTTCCCTGGAGATTTTTGTACACAAGAGGCGTATACCGACATCAATGCGTACGCTAAACGGCCCTGGTATTCGGCTACGAAATATATGATATCCGTGATTGTCATCCGAATGCGAAGCTTTCATGTAATTCGACCGTTTGGACATAATGGTGTGATTTTATTCATGGGATTTGTCGAGTACGGAATCTCGTCGAATTGTTATGACAAATAAAATTTCAACTGTCACCGACATTCATCTTGTGGTCTATGATCCTTTCTATGAGATGTTTTCAGACCAGAGATTTCAATGCTCTCGAAATTACCTGAATGGTTGGTTGAATCTACACCTTTCACAGTTGTAATTCAGAAATTCAAAGTTGAATTTCAGAAAAGGAAACATGTATTTCAGAATAGCAATATGTAATTCAGAAAAGAGAAATTGAATTTCAGAATAGTTAATTCAATTTCAGAAAAACGAAATTGAAATTCAGATTAGGAAGTTGTAATTCAGAAAAACAAAGTTGTAATTCAGAATAGTGAATTGAAATTCAGAAATGGCAAATTCAATTTCAGAAAAGGAAAATTGTATTTCAGAAGTTATCAATTCAATTTCAGAAAATGTAATATGTAATTCAGAATAATATCGAGTTCGGTATCAAGTGATGCGACATAGGAATCTAGGACAATGTGGCATCGAACTTGTTTTAAGTATTTCGTATTTTCAAGTTTGTTTTTTTCCTGTTTTCGGTTTTGACTGTATATAACTTCATGTTATTCTTGGAAATAAAGTTATTGTTATTATATTTCTCACTTCTATGAAGGTATCTAAATACTTTGGGAGTGAATAATGACCTCAAGAATCATTATTAATATATTTCGCCACCCATTTTAAATGGAATCATGTCTCTATTTGAATTACATACATAATATTAGAGAAAGTAGTTTGGGCACCAAGCAATTGAATTACAATTTCCTCTTTCTGAATTACAATTTCGTTTTTCTGAATTAAAATTTCCCGTTTCTGAATTTCGAATCATCAATTCTGAATTACAATTTATATTTTCTGAAATTCAAATTACCGTTTCTGAATTACATATCACTATTCTGAAATTCAAATTACCCTTTCTGAATTACATATCACTATTCAGAAATTCAATTAACCGTTTCTGAATATCAACTTACTATTCTGAATTACAATTTCCATTTTCTGAAATTCAATTTGCTTTTCTGAATTACATTTTACGTTTCTGAATTACAATTGGAAAAGGTGTAGATAGATTTTTTTTGAAAATTTCCAATTTTTTCGTCGGAAATTTTCCAGAGATTCTTTCAAAACTTTTCACGAGTAAATAAATTCTCCGAATCCCGATTTGCGACCTCCGATCTCGGACCTCTGACCCCCAACCTCCAATAAGAAAAAATTCTCACTTATGATGGATACTTGGATTAACTGACCTGACTTTTGGTCAGGTTGCTACCCTTATGAACTCTAAATGGCGTTACAGGTATGACTGAAGATAAAATACGAGGATATATCGAAAAATTCTTAGCCAGCTACTATAGAACCAAACAAAAGTTCAATGTCGAAATATTTTATTACTCAACACATTCTCCTCTTAATTGAATACATTTATTACAGCGAACCTGCAACGTCTCTAGACCTTTCAAAAAAAATGTTTCTTCTTGCTCTGCAAACCAGTCCTCCACAGATTTTATTACCTCATCGTTGGAAGAAAATTTACGACCTTTTAATTTTTTTTTCAGTTGGGCAGAGAGATGATAGTCGGACGGAGCCAAATCTGGTGAATAAGGGGGGTGTTCTAGTAAATCCAACACTAAATCACGAATTTTTTGCTTGGCAATATGAGATTTGTGTACTGGGGTGTTGTCCTGTGAAAACAAAATACCTTTGGATAGCTTTCCGCGTCCTTTCTCTTTAATTTTTTCTCACCGAGAGTGGTCAGTAATGTCGAATAGTAATCTCCAGTTATTTTTCTACCCTTATCCAAAATATCAATCATGATTACTCCATGGCAATCCCAATAACTGAAGCAAGAACTTTTCCAGCAGATTTTTTGACACGACATTTCTTAGGTCTTCGAGAACCAGAGTGTCGCCATTCCATCGATTGTTGCTTTGTTTCTGGATCGTAGAAATGTACCCAAGTCTCATCCATAGTAAAAATTCGGTTTAAGAAGTCTACATCGTTTTCAAATCGAGCACAGTTCGAACGCGATTCTTCTACCCTTGCACGCTTTTGGTCAACATTCAAACATTTGGAGATCCATTTTGCAGAAATTTTCTCATTATCAAATTGACGTGGACTATACGAGTATGAGGAACGCGTTCGTATGAAATCTTCAGTGCTTCATATATCCGTTTTAGCCCAATTCAACGGTCTGATAATATCATGTCATGAACTACATCGATATTTTCGGGGAATGACACAGAAACTGGCCTTCCCGATCGGTCATCATCTTCAATGGAAAATTTACCTCTTTTGAAGCTTGCAGTCCAATTTTTCACGGTCGCATACAAAGGACATTGATCACCAAGGGTATTAAGCATATCTTCGTAAATCTGCAAACCTTTGAACCCTTTTAAATGCAGGTACTTGATGATGGCTCGATACTCCAATTTTTCGATTTTTGCAATTTCGGTGGACATCCTTTTTTTCAATTCATTGCGTAACTCTGGTTTACTTTGTTGACGTCGAACTCTACACTGACACTTCTAATGAGTTATTGTTCGTTGATATTGTATCGCAATATTTTGTTTATGCGTGGAACTGGTCTAGGCTAACTAGATATCAATACATCCTCGCAGATCTCAAGGTCGCAGTACACTGGTAACCCCTATTTCAAACTGCTAGAGATTTTTCTAGAGGTCCATACCAGATATACAAATTGATTAAAAGAAAACATCATTACGTTGTTGAAAATGAACAAAACCGATCATGTTAACAAATAGACAATAGAACAGATAGAAACACCTATCTACCTCGTTTATTATTTGACAAAACAATATACGTGTATTCCAGTATAACCATTAGTCAATTAAACTGTGAATCATCAACTGAATGCAAATAATTTCCCATCTGAATCGGTACAGTTAGGCACTCATGGGGGTAATTCGACATTTGCACATATTTTTGTGGTGTGCACGTCCACTAAATTTGATTGCGAATATCCAACAGCGTTTATACAACTGCTACAGAAACGAAACTCATCTGATTATAGAGATAGAAAATGTTAGCTTGAATGCTTCGCACTTGGTTACAGGAGGGTCGAAAATGAGATTATGGAGTGTGGCTCGCGAGGCCTATGAATAGAATTAATCCCTTAAGAGTCATTTATAGACTTCGTAGAAATAGTTGTCGAAAAACTTGGGGGAACTGAGTTCAATTGCGTACACTCGAAGTGCAAAGATTGATATTCTGTTCGACGTGAATAAATGAGTGAGGCATGATTTAAATTCTTAATTTTTTTATTCGATGATATAATTCAGAGCAATTGAAATAATTCAAAATCATGGCCTTCTTCGAAACATACTGCTCCACAAGAGTTAGGGATGTCGTATTCAATCGTTTTTAAAAGTATGTGATCTTCGAGAAAATCGCTGTAAAATCACTTAAAACTCAATAACAACTTTAATCGATCCAATGAGAATCAGTATGAGACATTTCCTCAATCTGGTCCCCTTTTTCCTGAAGTTTGGTTCTATGCATATGCTTCATAACTCAGGTTGTTGTAGCGGAAAGGCTCCAAGTCAGCCAAAGTGCGATATCTCGACTTTGGAATAGGTTCAGAGAGACAGGTTCCGTGTTGGAAAGAATAAGGCTTGGTGGGCGACGAAAAACAACACCTGCTCAGGATCGTTTCATCACCGTTTCGGCGAGAAGAAACACTACATCTACGTGTAGAATGCTACGGAATACTCTTCAAAATGCAAATGGGGTCCAAGTTTCCATCGAAACCATCAGACGACGTTTGAGAGAGGTGAATCTAGGTTCTAGACGTCCATGAAGAGGAGTTCCATTAACACGTGACCATGAGCGTCGAAGACTGGAATGGGCAAGGCAACATATCAATTGGAACGATCAATGGCGTAGTGTCCTTTTCACTGATGAATCCAGATATGGACGATTTTCATATTCTCGAAGAATAAGGGTATAGACAATTCCATGCATGCATACCCCATAATCGTCGCTATGTCCAAGAAGTCCATCCATTCCGAGGGGGTAGTGTTATGGTATGGGCCGGGATATGTTTCAACGGGCGCATAGATCTACACATTTGTTCTGAGAATATGACCTCCGTACACTATAGGGAGCATGTCATTGACAATGTTGTGCCAAATTTTCACGCTGCTCTTGGTGAAACTTTTCAATTTCTAGACGACAACGCTAGACCGCACCGTGCAGCAATAGTTGAGAATGCGCGCGAGGAGCTTGCTATTCCACATTTACCAATACCTCCGCACTCACCAGATTTGAATTGCATAGAACATGCATGG
This sequence comes from Adalia decempunctata, assembly GCA_951802165.1. Taxonomy (NCBI): domain Eukaryota; kingdom Metazoa; phylum Arthropoda; class Insecta; order Coleoptera; family Coccinellidae; genus Adalia; species Adalia decempunctata. The sequence continues at coordinate 45,146 of OX637695.1, read as the reverse complement.
GATATGCTCCAGAGAATATTAGATAACAATCAACCTACCCCAGAATCCTTAAATGATCTGAGAGAGCTTCTCCCCTGTTTATGGAACCAAATTCCTCAGGAAATCTTCAACAACCTCGTATGTAGTATGCAAAGAAGATGTCAAGCTGTTATTGATGCCCTTGGAGGCCATACATTGTGTCTTAAAATGCGTGAATTCTCTGGGAATAAAATTTCGTTATTTCACTCAATTTTTCTTAACCACCCTGTATACGCTATAGACCTACAGGCTAAAATAAATTTGCAACTTGAAATCATATTAATATGAAATTTCATCAAAAAATCTTATTTTAACTATATCTTTGCGCAATTTAAGACAATTTCCCTAACTCACGTGGAGCAGTTTATCTCTAGAAAGCGAAAGCTGGAAGGTCAATAGTCAAGATAATCATCAACCTACCCCAGAATCCTCAAATGACCTGAGAGAGCTTCTGCCCCGTTTATGGAACCAAGTTCCTCAAGAAATGTTCAACAAACTCGTGTGTAGTATGCAAAGAAGATGTCAAGCTGTTATTGATGCCCGTGGAGGCCATACATTGTATTGATAGTTTTAAAATGCTTGAATTTTCTGGGAATAAAATTGTTATTTTACTCGATATTTCTTAACCACCCTGTATACGCTGCAGACCTACAGGCTAAAATTAATTTGCAACTTGAAATCATATTGATATGAATTTTCATCACAAAAATCTTATTTTAACTATTTTTTTTGCAATTTAAGTCAATATTCCTAACTCATGTGGAGCAGCTTATTACAGAAGTAACCGTTTCTATTCCATTTTTGTAGAATACGTTGCTTTAGATATGAATTCAATATACAGCTTTGCAACATTGTTTTCAAGATTCAGTGTGATACTACAAGAATTCCTTTTAATTCCTGCCATAACACAAGTTTTCTTCATTTGAAGGAGATATTTGCATCATTTACAGCAAAGAATTTTTCTCTTTCATTCATTTCCACCTGGAGACACATTACTGTATGTGTTAATATATTCCAAGTCCTACGGTTTCATAAAGTGAAGAAGAAATTGAAACAAAATTTCCAAAACGCAATTTATCATCAGCTCCGCTCAAGAATTCGAACAGGAAACTTTCCAGTTCGAAGACATGTGCCAAGCGAATTCCATCAATCACACATATATGGAAAAGCTAGGACTTGCATTCAAAACAGTCAAGTTATGAAATTTCTCTCACCGGTAAATGAATAAATCATCTTTCTGTCGCATGCCAGTGTGTAAATTCGAAGAAAATAGTTCGCAGGGGATGCTTGAAATTATTCAACCCAGAAAGGGTTTCCTGCACAACCGATAACATTTCGATAGGTTCCACCGTTTGGATCCATATCTCCAAGTGTGTGGCGTTATTTTACAAGGTGACAAGAAAAACTTCGGACAAATTTTGCTGTGGTCTGGAACAGAAATATTTCAGCGCAGCCAAATAATTTTTATTCTCTTGGTTTCTCTACACTTTCCTGTACTAATATGTGAATTTTCAGTTTGATATAATTTCATTTCACAGAGTTTTAGAATGTCAAACAAACGTAGTGCGATTTTGGAGCTGTTTCGTCAAGGTAGGCGTCAATGCGAAATTGTTCGTTTGCTCAATGTGCCTCGACAAACCGTGTCCGATGCAATTTGTCGTTTCAAGGAGCTTGGCCATGATGGTCGTCGTCCAGGAAGTGGTAGAAAACGCACTGTCAATACACCTAGCAATCGCAACATCGTCAAGAAGCGAGTCAATCGAAATACGAGGGTTTCCATGAGGAAAATAGCCTGTGAGACCGGTATCAACCGCGAATCAGTCCGTCAAATTGCCAAAAAGGAGCTCAACCTCAATCCATACAAGCTCCAAAAAGTTCAACTCCTAACGGAGGAAAACAAGCGCGTACGACTCCAAAGGTGCCGCCAACTACTTTGTCTCGCCGCGGTTCAGCAATGGGAGCTAATTCTCTTCACAGTCGAGAAGCTTTTCACCGTAGAACAATCCCACAACCACCAAAACGACAGAGTCTGGTCCGTAGAGGCTCCCGGTACATCGGCCATCGTCGACCACCGTCAAAATCCGCAATCCGTCATGGTCTGGGGCGGAATTTGCGGCAGTGGTAAAACTCCCTTAGTTTTCGTGGATCAAGGGTTCAAAATCAATCAAGAAGTCTACCGCTGCGACATCCTCGAGGCCGTAGTACTTCCGTGGGCCAAGCAGCACTTCGGCGATACGCATTGGACCTTTCAACAGGACTTCGCTCCGGCTCACAGAGCGAAAATGACGCAAGAATGGTGTAAGACCCATTTCCCTTGTTTCATCTCATCCGCAGAATGGCCGCCCCACTCACCGGATCTCTACCCAATGGACTACAGCGTGTGGTCGATTTTGGAGCACAGGGCTTGTGCTGAAAAACACAAAATTTTGGAGTCGCTGAAACAATCTCTGCGCCGGGAATGGAACCGATTAACGCCCGAGGAGCTGCGGCCCATTGCCGGAAATTTCAAGAAGCGTCTGAAGCTGTTTATCGCCGCCAAAGGAAGCCACTTCGAAACGGCTTAGATATATTATTAACAAATGTTCAAGCTATTATTATTTGTTGTTGTTTTGTTCAATTTCTTCTGTTTAATAAAGTTAAATGAAAAAGAGTTTGTTCCAGGTTTTTCTTGTCACACTGTATAATAGATGGTTTTACCATTGTTTTAACAGAAGTCGCAAAATTATTCACTATTATAAACATTCTGTAAAAACATTACTTCTATGTTGAGCTGACGTTACTGTGTGAATCTTTCAGTTATCTGTAAGTAACATCATTTGTTCGATAAAAATATAGAGTTAATAATTAATTTAAGCGATAACGAGCAGTATCGAAACTGCTTGGTAACACGTTAGCATCATTTTTCTTCAGTTTCAGTTAATTGAAGGCTTTAAGACCGGCAATTCAGATCCACACGTATTATTTTTTGCACAGTTCCGACTGCTATAATTTTCGGTAAACGCCTCAATTATTTTTAATGAAACAAAAACATCTGTGATGTTGTAGTACCTATGCAGTGTTGGGAATTCGAATATAAAACGTGTAATATATTCTCGACGGAGAAGGCCTGGAACTCGGCGTCCTCTCAATTACTTTCCATAAAAATTCAAAACACTGAAATTACGCTTAATTTACTTATTTAAGTTGCAGTCTCTTCTCGAGTCAACCTAACTGGAATTGGTTCTGCGTAATAGTGTTATCATATTCGTTTTTCTTCAGGAAGTCTCGGGCGCAATTTGCTTTTTGGGCTTCTTTACTTCATCCCATATCGATTAAAGCAGAAATAATACAGTATATTACGAAGGTATGTGTTGAACTCGCCGAGAACATCAGCGGAGATGTGATAAATATCAGAAGATCGAGTACAATCTAAACGAGGTGTTTCTAAACACTGCACCGTTCGTTATCGAGAAGCGTAATGAAATACAAATTAATTATTTCACTGATATTTTCCCGGTATCAATGTATAATAAATTTATAATAACTGTTCATTATTCGTATTTGCAAGGCTTATCGATCTGTTTTCTGAGCATTCCCGTTATCTTTGCACATTTTTGCGCTCACAGGATCTTGTCAGCAATGCTACGAGGATGTATTGATATCTAGTTAGCCTAGACCAGTTCCATGCATAAACAAAATATTGCGATACAATATCAACGAACAATAACTTATTAGGAGTGTCAGTGAAGAGTTCGACGTCGAAAAAGTAAACCAGAGTTACGCAATAAAAAAAAGATGTCCACCAAAATTGTGAGAATCGAAAAATTAGAGTATCGAGCCATCATCAAGTACCTGTATTTAAAAGGGTTAAGAGGCAAGCAGATTTACGAAGATATGCTTAGTACCCTTGGTGATCAATGTCCTTCGAATGCAACGTTGAAAAATTGGATTGCAAGCTTCAAAAGAGGTAAATTTTCCATAGAAGATGATGACCGATCGGGAAGGCCAGTTTCTGTGTCAGTCCCGAAAATATCGATGCAGTTCATGACATGATTTTAACAGAGCGTCGAATTGGGCTAAAACGGATATCTGAAGCACTGAAGGTTTCAAACGAACGCGTTCATCATATAGTTCACCTCAATATGGACATCAGAAAAATTTCTGGAGAATGGATCCCCAAATGTTTGAATGTTGACCGAAAGCGTGCAAGGGTAGAAGCATCGCGTTCGATCTGTGCTCGATTCGAAAACAATGTAGACTTCTTAAACCGAATTGTTACTATGAATGAGACTTGGTTACATTTCCACGATTCAGAAACAAAGCAACAATCGATTGAATGACGACACTCTGGTTCTCCAAGACCTAAGAAGTTTCGTGTCCAAAAATCTGCTGGAAAAGTTCTTGCTTCAGTGTTTTGTGATAGCCATGGAGTAATCATGATTGATTTTTTGGATAAAGGTAGAACAATAACTGGAGATTACTATTCGACATTACTGACCACTATACGGGCGAAAATTGAAGAAAAAAGACGCGGAAAGCTATCCAAAGTTATTTTGTTTTTACAGGACAACGCCCCAGAACACAAATCTCATGTTGCCATGCAAAAAATTCGTGATTTAGGGTTAGAATTACTAGAACACCCGCCTTCTTCACCAGGTTTGGCTCCGTCCCACCATCATCTCTTTCCCCAACTGAAAAAAAATGTAGAAGGTCCTAAATTTTCTTCCAACGAGGAGGTAATGAAAGCTGTGGACGACTGGTTTGCAGAGCAAGAAGAAAAAATTTTTTTTAAAGGTCTAGAGACGTTGCATGTTCGCTGTAATAAATGTATTCAATTAAGAGGAGAATATGTTGAGTAATAAAATATTTTGACATTGAAATTTTGTTTGGGTCTTCAGTAGGCTAAGAATTTTTCAATAATGTATAATAAGTTTGAAGTCAATTTATATATTTATGTATAATAAGTTTGAACTCAATTTATATGGGAATTATTAAAAAAATTAACAGTGAAGGGATTTGAAAGTAAAATAGAGGAATATAGAAAAAAGTGGCAAATCACAAATTTCAATAAATGAGAGAGGTATTATAGTATACATTGAATCATTGTCTGCAACGGAATTCACAGCTATAATAATAAAATAATTCAGAAAAACACTAGCACGTCCATAACGGATTAGATTAGTTAGTCAGATTTCTCGATCGAGAATAATACTCATAATTTTTTCGCCATGTTTTGAAATATGTTAATTTTTGCCTGAATCATTATAACAGAAGATACCAAGTGATTTAGAGCATAGATTTGATATCAGTGCCACCTTGATTTTATACTAATTTATGTAGAAACACACCTGGCGCCAAATGTTTTTACATAACAACGAAACCATATGTTGCAATAATATTCGAATGCGAAGGAATAAAAGGATACAACTGTGAAGTAGATAATTGGTTTGGTAAACACAAACGTTTAGTTTATAGTCTGCTGGCTCAATTTAGAGAGTTCCAGTTTCCTTATAAGGAATGGAGAACTTGATGCGATCTACCAAACAACCTTGCGAAGTATTTTTTGTTCCCAATTCAGCTTAAGTATTCATAAGGAATTGAATTTGATTTCGCATCGACTTTCCAAATGACACCCACGTTAGATTTCTCGAGAAGGTGAAGATAGTCGTTATTCAAACAGTAAATAAACTGCTCATCAAAAGTTAGGGATTTTTAATTGTTTTGTGTTTTCTCTTGAGAATTTTTCTTCTGAAATATGTTCAGAGTTTTTCAGGTTAAATAATGAGATTTGAAGAAAATAATGTATACTATTTATTTGGGCAGTTGTCAATTTACCTGATTATTAGAACATTAAGCTGTTTCATTAAACTTTTATGAATCCAAAAAGTTTGGTGGAAATAATAAAGGTAAATATAAATGAATAGGAACGATGAATATTATCGATGACACTGGCAGATATTCGGATTAACAGTTTAATATTAATTATGGTTATTGTTGAGGAGAGTTGGTTATTTTAACGACTGTAGATTAATAAATTACGACTATCGTATTTCAATATAGGTGCTGTTGATTGGGTCATTCGGTTCTGAAATAATTATTAATTGATCATAAAATGAAGTAGATAATGTCATTTATTCAAATATGATATCATTAATTTCGACAAAGTAGACCTGAGGGAGCAAATATAACATCCAATTTGTTATCCAAATAGGACATGGCCAAGTTGGGTGTTAAAATGTAGGTTTTAGAGGTTTTCTCTGATAGGATCTGATTGAAATTTGCATCCCGTGAAAATATGAGCGATTTGGAAAATGAAATCTCAACTTTTTGGGACAAAATCAGTTGGTCGAATTATTTCGAAGATCGATAGCAGGAAGACCTATGGTCCGTTCAAATATGAGAAGGAGCTTTGTAAACAAAGAAAATCGTCTGGTTTGCGCACAATAAAGCTCCTATTGGTTAAACGGTCATAACCACGCTCCCTTTTAACGCCCTAAGAGATTGCCAGGATCGTACTCGGAACGGACTGTAGATGGTACTGGACAGAAATGATTCAATAATTTGAGTCAGCAATTCCCACATTAGAACTTTTTTCCTCAGAAAATCTAGTGCAAAATTTCTGTTATGATTTGCAACCGTCATAAACATTTTATATCCGACGTACCCTATTTTTTATTTTGTTTTGTTTTTATATTATTATCTACTAAATAATTTCTTTTTCGGATGCTCGAGATTGCGGCAAGGTTATTCCAGAAGAGACCAGAGTTTTAGAGATTTGTGTCGGAATCTTGCAAGATTCCGGGAAACACCAGATTTGGGTCCTTTTCCCTAATGGGTGAAAGCCATCTCGAGATGCATAAATATCGAAGTTTTCAATTGACAAGACTAGTTAAGATACCTAGAGCTTCTCTGAAGGTCTAGCTGTTCAAAGTGTTTATAGAATTTGTTGTGAAAAGTGTATTGTGTTGGAAACTCTTTTGACAAAGTGTATATAGTGTTTATAGAACAATGTCGAATTCGGAAACGGATACTGCATCTGAGGGTGATATGTGGGGACCACCACGAAAAAGGTCCAAAAGGTAGCCTTCTCTGCTGAAGAGAAAGAGATAATTTTGAACATTTCTCGAAAAGAATTGGAAGAACATCCTGATTTATCGAAGAGAGACTTAGTAGGAATTGTTTCAAAATCCTCAGGGATGAGTGATTCAGCTGTATTCAGAATTCTCAGAGAATATAAAGAGAATAAAACAATGACGCCAACTAAGAGGAGAGCCCAGTCGTTAAAAATAATAGATTCGGTTGACGATTTCGATATGAACCTTATCAGAAGAATTGTCCACGGTTTTTTTTCCGGAATGAAATCCCAACGATTTCTAAAGTACTAGAAATCGTGAATGAAGACGACAGTTTGCCAAATTTCAAAAGAACAACGTTCTATAAATTATTGAAAAAAATTGAATTCAAGTTCGAAAAACGTGGTCGTGATAGTCCATTGATAGATATGGATGAAATAATTGTATGGAGAAGTGATTATTTGAAGAAAATCCGCTCATTAAGGAAACAAGGCAGAAAAATTTAATAACTGGATGAGACATGGAAAAATAAACTGAACGATTGTGTGAAATCTCCTCGATTCGACTCTGGACGGAATGTACCTTTAAGAAGCCCCTCTTACCGGTGCGCCAAACATGTTGTTTTTGCTCCTTCTTAAATTTGAACAGAGTATAGAATGTCAACAGTCCTTGTAAAAAATGTATCATCGGATAAAAATTCTTGATCAATTTGTATGGTTGGTTGAATAGTGAGTCCGAAAAAACCAATACATATTTGTGCTGGAAATGTATAGAAATCTTCATTATTCAGATGATTGAAAGTTGAGAGTAAGGAAAATACACACAACACACAAGCAGCTCTACTGTCAATAGTCTTCTTGGCCTCGTTTTTTGGTTCTTTCTGAATAAAAGTATTTTGGCGCACACAAAATACCTTCCTATAATCTACACGAACCGATTCCGAAAGATTTGCTGATGGCATTCCAGTACGGAATGACACGCATTGAAATCTATTTCCGTTCGCTGACAGAGTATTTAAAAGGAACCTTCGTGAGTCCGGAAATTCTCCTCCCGAAAGAGTATTATTCGTGAACTCTTTCAGCTTCTCCTTAGCCGAGTTTGCGATACATCATAAAAGCGAAGACGGATAATATAAAGTGTATTTGCGAACTGAGTATAAAAGCTGATCACATGTACGGGTTTACGATTTCTATAATCTAATATCGTCCAAGGTATATGGATACAGCATCTTTTCTTGCTTCATAATAGATATTTCTTAGAAATTCCGCTCCAGAGCAATACGAAATTCGGTTGAGCAATTAATAGACAACTTGCAAGAATATCGAAGATATAGTTTCAACGCATTTTCTTCATGCAATTCATTGGATATATAAATTTTTAATATTATTCAAAAGCAGTACCTGATAGGGTAGGATGATAGGGAAGCGAGAAGCTATTAAATTTGATGGCAACAAAATGAAAATATGCATTATCGTACTGTATAAACCAATTTTTCATCCAAGCTGAAATTTCCTCTTTAACAAGCCACAACGTTCAAAATGTAAATTCGCTTATCCTGTTCAAAATTCAACGAGAATTTAATCAACAGTGCTGTCACTTTTTACACTAGGGAAATTAATTTTTTGCACAATTCATTAGTTCTCCGGAGAATTCGAAATGGCTGATGAATTGTTGCAATGAGATAAAATTTATTAATTCGTGAATTGAGAAGATTTACAGGGCATCGGCCCTTTGAGAACGTAAAGGTTGTGTTAGAGGGAAAATATAAAGAAAAAAATATTGGTAACAGCTGTCAAATAAATCGCCAGATATTAATTATTCCCTAGAATATTATCTGATTCTGGTCCAAATAGGGCATGTAGCTTGTGAAAGCTACATTATATGAGCGATTTGAAAAATTTCAAATTTTGGGTGAAAAATAACAAAGCCCTTTGACCCCCTTAAAACACCATATTTGTCAATAAAAAATATATTTAGGGAGGATCTAACGTTATTATTGAATCTGGAAGTTGTACGTCCATTTCGAATCTTCAATAATAGCAATTTTGCAGACCGACAGCACCCTTACCTCGAGTGGTGTGAGCTCGTGAACAGAACTCGAACATAAAAAATCGAAAAATAAAAAGTGGAATATTTCACTACCTATGGGGGCTACATGGGTGATTGTGGTATCAAAATGTAGGTTTTTGAGGTCGCTCCATTCAATGAAAAACATTTCAGAGCCCTAACTATCACCGTTTAGATTTTGACCGATCAAATGGCATTTTTTGAAAAATCGGAAATTTCAAAGTGTCATAACTTCCGTCCCTCTCATCGCCGCCAATGGTTATTTATATCATGTTGATCAGCATAGCCCCAAGTACCTCTGTGCAGAATATGAGCTAATTTAAAAATCTCAAATTTTGGGTGAAAACTGACAAAGGGTATGACCCCCTAAAAACACCATACCTATTTGTCAATAAAAAATATATTTGGGGAGGATCTAAAGTTATTATTGGATTTGGAGGTTATACTTTGTAACATATCTGAATTTCCTACCCTGCAACGAAATAAAATGCACCGTTGCCAGACTCCATGGCTTCCAACTTTGCAACGTCTGTTGTCGAAAGGTGGAACTACGTTGAATGAAATTATTTGATATTAATTTATAATTCTATGAATGATGAATATTAGTACGACTTCAATCAATACTTTAGGCAATTCGCATCTTTATAAATAGGAGATTTTAATCATATCGAAGATCCACCATGAAGTAAACTTGTTCTTCTGTGACCATCGAAGAAATACGATTCTGTGGCAGAAAAACTAACCTCCAAAACGACAACGAACGGAAGGCTCTCTTTCACTTGGCTTTAACGCGGCGGCTGTGTGTGTGTTCCTTCGAAATGGAGTTCCTCTTATAAATCCGCCATTTTAGTATATTTTTAAAGACGCTTCTTTGTTATCTGGTATGTACACGATCTCCTTTTAAATAACTGTTTCATTTCACAGGATTTAATCTCGTGTAAGCTTATTCTATCTGATTATTGCCTTTCTATTGAATATTGTGGAACTCTGTTCTGCTACCAACCCATTTGAAATATTCTTATACTGTTCGTAAGGCTTACTGCACATTTAACTATTCACTCGACATTATGGTTTAGGCATTTGGAGTTGTTGCTTTTAGGATAATATTTTACGTACAAATATCACTGGTTTGGAGGCCTAGGGTAAACTGTTTAGATCGCCTGTGCTAGGGAAAACATCCCCCACAACAGTGGCCAGTGACACATCCCCTGAGAGTTCTTTTGACGAACGTCCTCAGAAACCAAGCCTCGCCTTCGGGCCCTTGGCGTACCCGATAAGCAAGGAAAGCTTTGAAGGTGCCATCGTTCATCAGTTAACAGGAAATATAAAGAGTCTATCGTCACCTCCAAACCAACGCGACTGCTATGATCTCACACATAACACTTAAAAGGAAGGATTCTCACACTAGGAACTACAAGGATACTGTTTATAAATTTCATTAATAATCAGGTGACACACTCTATATGCCTATAACCTTTGGATAACTTTGGATGTATTGGATTCTGCTTTTTATCACAATTGTGCCAGTAATAACCTTACCGGAGTATAGGAAGCTCCATATTGTACATATCACCAGTGCTCGTCTTATTAATAATTGTTCTATGGATTGTAAACATATCATCTGTAATGCTAGAAGGTTTTTTGCTTTGAGTTTCAATTGATTCTCGTTCGTTTTTCCTTCATAGGCTATGGTTCCCCGAACTATGGCGCTGGACGAATAAAGGGCTCTTGTTCCACCTTTATGTCCAATCTAGTGTTTTATTTATCAATTTTACCTCATTATTTCCCATCCTATATTTCACTAATCTGAGTTATTACGAATCTGAATTACTACGACATAACATAGAGTTCTACCAATCTAGACGATCACATCACAAGCCAAAAATATAAGTATAAAACTCCCTTTAACGTAATTCTACCCTCAGCTCTTCAGAGCAGGGTTGCCCCTTTTTCTCTTTTTCATAATGTTCCTAGGATTTACAAACCTGGAACGTTACAACTTCCTATTCGAATCTTCAATAATAGCAATTTTGCGGACCGACAGCACCCTTACCTTCAGTGGTGTGAGCTCGTGAACAGAACTCAAAAATGAAAAATTGAAAAATAAAAAGTGGAATATTTCACTACCTATGTTGGCTACATGGGTGATTTCGGTATCAAAATGTAGGTTTTCGAAGTCGCTCCATTCAATGAATAACATTTCAAAGCCCTAACTATCACCGTTTAGATTTTGACCTGTCAAATGGTATTTTTTGAAAAATCAGAAATTTCAAAGTGTCATAACTTCCGTCCCTCTCATCGCCGCCAATAGTTATTCATATAATGTTGATCAGCATAGCCCCAAGTATTCGTGTGCATAATATGAGCGATTTTAAAAATTTTAAATTTCGGGTGAAAAATTACAAAGGGGTATGACCCCCTAAAAACACCATATTTGTCAATAAAAAATATATTTGGGGAGGATCTAACGTTATTATTGAATTTGGAAGTTGTACCTTCTCTTCGAATCTTCAATAATAGCAATTTTGCGGATAGACAGCTTCCTAACATTGAGTGGTGTGAGCTCGTGAACAGAACACGAAAATGAAAAATCGAAAAATAAAAGTGAAATATTTCATTACCCATGGGGGCTTCAGGGGTGATTTTGGTATCAAAATGTAGGTTTTCGAGGTCGCTCTATTCAATGAAAAACATTTCAAAGCCCTAACTATCACCGTTTAGATTTTGACTTGTCAAATGGCATTTTTTGAAAAATCAGAAATTTCAAAGTGTCATAATAATAATAATATTTTATTTCCACTGACTGAAATATTTACAGTATGGGAAAATGTTATAAGTACAGTAAAAGTATAATAAAAGGACAAACTTAATTCCATATAAACACCAACAAACAAACATCTTGAACCTTATTACACATGCACTATGAATTCCACAAGGAAAAATCAAAATCGAAATATTCATGCAGAGAATAATATACATTGTTCTTTAACAGTGTTTTCACTGACTTTTTGAATGCTCTTAAACCTTCAACATTTCGAATGACTTCCGTCCCTCTCATCGCCGCCAATAGTTATTTATATTATGTTGATCAGCATAGCCCCAAGTATCTCTGTGCAGAATATGAGCGATTTGAAAAATAACAAACTTTGGCATTTGACATTCGGGAAAATATCTTGCCAGTCATTTTTTTATAAGTCGAATAACTGTTATTGACTCTGCTGCTTGAAGATCCTTCAATAATGGATTCAGGCTCACAAGTTCTTCAACCTGTTGATATCCAGATATATCACATTCTTCGCCATCACTCAAAGCGATTTCCAAATCAGCACTTCAGGCAGATAACTTCCTCATTTCAAATAGAACACTCTGTATATCACGGATTCATGATAGAAGCCCGAGAAAATGCCCTATCAGTTTCATGAAGCATTACCTATGGTGAAGTTCAAAAACTGACAGGTAACTTTATTAGGCACGTCATTCTTCATAGAAATGCAAAATAACATCTCAGTTGTGCCCTTACTTGTGAAATTATCAGGAACCCTATATTGTTCCGGAAAGACGGATTTGTTGTTTTAGCTATGTTAGATGAATCCAAACCTATTCATAATTTCTGTGCCCAAATGTGAACGCATATACCATAAAATACGCCAGCCTGACCATTCATTAATTCATGATATTTGGGACCCAAGTGGACCTTCTACATCATTCACAGTCTTGCTGCTTCAACATCCTGAATAATTCATCAGTTGCTGTGAATGTCTATGCGCGTTTTGGATAAAATACTCAACTATTCATCTATTCCACTTAAAACTATCACCGAAAGAATCAGCCCTCTACTTGGATCAATCTTTCAAAGCAAAAGTTTTAAGGTCCAAGACATTATCTGCTTGCCATTTCAGCCAACCACACTGCATTGGAATTGATATTCATTTCAACTTCTTTCCAGGTAATGAATTCGAAATTATCAAGTTGTCGAGTGAGATGGGAGGGTACCACTTCAGCACTCCCAAGGAATGTTAATCTTGGACTAAATGGGGACGTGCTCCTGAAACGATCTGTGTAAACAAACGCAGCATATGATAATAATAAAACATGAAAAAGACAACTGCTGAGAGTCGCGTAGGTGCTCCAACCTTAACGGTACATTTCCTTCACGATGAATGTTAAGAACTTGATTTTATCAAGAAAACTCATAATTACAGAATTAACGGTACAAAATTCATTTCGCAGGTTGATTTATCTCGACTCAGAATGTTTATGGGGACCAATTAATTCAGAACGACAATGATACTCCTCCTAGTCCTAGTGGTATAGAAAAACTTCGATTTCGTGGAAATATAGGCACTAATATTCTCATCAAAAACATTCGATGTTGAATAGATAGCATTGCATAGCATTTATTCATGAAAATATGAAATAATTTTATTGTCAGCCTCTGATTTCTCTCCAAAACTGCTAGCACCACCTACGTAGTTGTTTATGATACCTTTGACCTTCCAGCTTTCGCTTCCTAGAGATAAACTGCTCCACGTGAGTTAGGGACATTGACTTAAATTGCAAAAAAATATAGTTCTAATAAGATTTTTGTGATGAAAATTCTTATTAATATGATTTCAAGTTGCAAATTAATTTTAGCCTGTAGGTCTGCAGCGTATACAGGGTGGTTGAGAAAAATCGAGTAAAATAACGAAATTTTATTCCCAGAGAATTCAAGCATTTCAAGACTATCAACACAATGTATGGCCTCCACGGGCATCAATAACAGCTTGACATCTTCTTTGCATACTACTCCAAGGTTGTTGAACATTTCTTGAGGAATTTGGTTCCATAAACGGGCCAGAAGCTCTCTCAGATCATTTGAGGATTCTGGGGTAGGATGATGATTATCTAATCTTCTTTGGAGCATATCCCATGCATGTTCTATGCAATTTAAATCTGGTGAGTGCGGAGGTATTGGTAAATGTGGAATACCAAGCTCATCGCGCGAATTCTCAACTATGGCTGCACGGTGCGGTCTAGCGTTATTGTCTAGAAATTGAAAAGTTTCACCAATAGCAGCGTGAAAATTTGGCATAACATTGTCAATGACATGCTCCCTATAGTGTAAGGCGGTCAAATTCCCAGGACAAATTTGTAGATCTGTGCGCCCGTTGAAACATATCCTGGCCCATACCATAACACTAACCCCTCGGAATGGATGGACTTCTTGGACATAGCGACGCTTACGGGGTATGCGTGTGATTGTCCATACCCTTATTAGTCGAGAATCTGAAAATCGTCCATATCTGGATTCATCAGTGAAAAGGACACTACGTCCTTGATCGTTCCAATTGATATGTTGCCTTGCCCATTCCAGTCTTTGACGCTTATGGTCACGTGTTAATGGAACTCCTCTTAATGGACGTCTAGAACCTAGATTCACCTCTCTCAAACGTCGTCTGATGGTTTCGATGGAAACTTGGACCCCATCTGCATTTTGAAGAGTATTCCTTAGCATTCTACACGTAGATGTAGGGTTTCTTCTCGCCGAAACGGTGATGAAGAGATCCTGAGCATGTGTTGTTTTTCGTCGCCCACCAAACCTCGATCTTTTCAACATGGAACCTGTCTCCCTGAACCTATTCCAAAGTCGAGATATCACACTTTGGCTGACTTGGAGCCTTTCCGCTACAACAACCTGAGTTAGGCCACCCTGTAGCATTCCGATAGCCCTATTAGCCTCAGCGTTTGTTAATTTTCGTCTTGGCATTTTCAGAAAACTCGTTTCAAATCGAAGCCGTTGATAAACTGACTTAATTTCAAAATGAGAACATTGATGAAGCATATGCAAAGAACCAAACTTCAGAAAAAAGGCGACCAGATTGACGAAATGTCTCATACTGATTTTTATTGGATCGATTCAAGTTGATATTGAGTTTTAAATGATTTAACAGCGATTTCCTCGAAGATTACATACTTTTAAAAACGATTGAATACGATATCCCTAACTCTTGTGGAGCAGTATATCCTCGAAGATTTAACTCCTTTTATTCCTATGTTCTAGATATCGACATGGATAAAATTCATGAGAAATTATAAATCCAACCGACTAATTTAACGCTATTAAAAGTTTCAGTTAACCGGTATGTTTAAATGTATGAAGAAGCGGATATTACAAATTGTCAGCTCCATTAACATGAGTAATTAGGATGTGAACGAAACGAAGATTATTCTGTTGTTTTTTGCTCTGGAATTAATTAACAAGTTTCATTATCATCTACTTGTTAAAATCGTATTTCTGCATGAGCTCACAATATGTCAAAAGTTGGCATTCTTCGTATTTTCTACTGATATTCTTCAACTCATTCGTATCTAGATAATAAATAGAATATTTGTGTACCCAGAACCTTAGGGTGTTTAGTAGGCTCTTTGGTAGATCCTATCAATGGAGTGAGTTAAATGTGGTAGTCATCTATCTATCTTGCTCAAGGCAAGTATTATCTGAAGAAACCGTATAATTTCATGACACTACCAGCAACCAGAAATGTGAACCTGTTCGTTAGGACCATAATTACCCAAGTTCGCCATCTCGTAACAACGGTACCTTGCTTCATTTTTACGTGTATCGCTATTTGGTCCATTAAAGTCCCATTCTTTCGATTTCACGGCAAATTATTCTCTGCGCCGGTGATTGCAGGTAGCTTTTTCACTTGGATTTAATTCAGATTGTCGTTCCTTTGATTGATGAGGTCATGATCCAAATTGATGAGAAATGTGAAGCAGGAGGATAGATGTGAACTTTTCAAGCTTCCACAGAACTATCGCAGTCCACTCTGAGATGGCTATACCGACCAAATATACTGCTCCACAACAGTTACGGATATAGTTTTAAATCGTTTTTAAAAGTATGTTATCTTCGAGAAAATCGCTGTAAAATCATTTAAAACTCAATAACAACTTGAATCGATCCAATGAGAATCAGTATGAGACATTTCCTCAATCTGGTCGCCTTTTTTCTGAAGTTTGGTTCTTTGCATATGCTTCATGAATGTTCATATTCTGAAATGAAGTCAGTTCATTAACGGCTTCGATTCGAAACGAGTTTTCTGAAAATGCCAAGACGTAAATTAACAAACGCTGAGGCTAATAAGGCTATCGGAATGCTACAGAGTGACCTAACTCAGGTTGTTGTAGCGGAAAGGCTCCAAGTCAGCCAAAGTGTGATATCCCGACTTTGGAATAGGTTCAGGGAGACAGGTTCCGTGTTGGAAAGACCAAGGCTTGGTAGGCGACGAAAATCAACACCTGCTCAGGATCGTTTCACCATCGAGAAGAAACCCTACATCTACGTGTAGAATGCTACGGAATACTCTTCAAAATGCAGCTGGGGTCCAAGTTTCCATCGAAACCATCAGACGACGTTTAAGAGAGGTGAATCTAGGTTCTAGACGTCCATTAAGAGGAGTTCCATCAACACGTGCTCATAAGCGTCAAATACTGGAATGGGCAAGGCAACATATCAATTGGAACGATCAATGGCGTAGTGTCCTTTTCATTCATGAATCCAGATATGGACGATTTTCAGATTCTCGAAGAATAAGGGCATGGACAGTCTCACGTATACCCCGTAATCGTCGCTATATGACCAAGAAGTCCATCCATTTCGAGGGGGTAGTGTTATGGTATCGGCCGGGATATGTTTCAACGGGCGCACAGATCTACACATTTGTCCTGGGAATATGACCGCCTTACACTATAGGGAGCATGTCATTGACAATGTTGTGCCAAATTTTCACGTTGCTATTGGTGAAACTTTTCAATTTCTAGACGATAACGCTAGACCGCACCGTGCAGACATAGTTGAGAATGCGCGCGAGGAGCTTGGTATTCCACATTTACCAATACCTCCGCACTCCCCAGATTTGACTTGCATAGAACATGCATGGGATATGCTCCAAAGAAGATTAGATAATCATCAACCCATCCCAGAATCCTCAAATGATCTCAGAGAGCGTCTGCCCCGTTTATGGAAACAAATTCCTCAAGAAATGTTCAACAACCTCGTGTGTAGTATGCAAAGAAGATGTCAAACTCTTATTGATGCCCGTGGAGGCCATACATCGTATTGATAGTCATGAAATGTTTGAATTCTCTGGGAATGAAATTTCGTTATTTTACTCGATTTTTCTTAACCACCCTGTATACGCTGCAGACCTATAGGCTAAAATTAATTTGCAACTTGAAATCATATCAATATGAATTTTCATCACAAAAATCTTATTTTAACCATATTTTTTCGCATTTTAAGACAATATGTCTAACTCATGTGGAGCAGTATATTTGACTAGCAGTTAATAACAAAAACAATGTTTATAACCATCATAATATCTTCGATGAGTAATATAATACTTCTACGCCTTGAATTTGACGCTTTCTGAAAATTTTGTGGATCAATTGATACACAGATTGTGTATTCTATCATCTACCATGTGAGTTTTGAATGAGGCATGAGTATAGTGAATATCAATAGGAATGTGATGAATATATTCAAAATTTATTATTAAGGGATCTATTCATAAAAGAACTGAGCGTATTTTCATCTTACCCCTTTATATTAATGGAGGTTCAGTGAAATGATCTTATTATCCGAGCTATTTCTGTACCTTTGAATATTTACATCGGTAATCAGTATTTACACTGATTAAATTAACGCTAAATTATGTCTTCGTAATCGTCCAATGTTATTACAGTATAAATCCAAGCTGTTTTACTGCTGTATTCATAATAGAATTATGAAATGGAAGCTTTGTGAAATCAAAATCCTATAGGTGTATTATCATTATTAGGTACTCATCGATGAAAGAAAATCGAGTCAGTTATTCAAGAACAGAACAACTCTCCTAAAAATAAGTAGGTACCATAATTTTTTTGAAATTTGAGGTTTAATGTTGTTAGAATCAACATCAGGTAAAGACCGTTTGAATCGAATACATATTCTGAGCAATGCTCCAATTGATCCACCTTTGTGTGCGTCACTTTCCTCTTCATATCTCTCCTCAACACTATCTCTTCAACTGCACAATTCAATTATTGCAGCAAATTAGTTTCTATACGCTCTCCGGCCCTACTGCTACTTGGTCTCCCGTGGCCTGTTGAAAATGCGAAAAGCGGGAAATTTGACGGCTTCTGAGCCGCTTGTTTTCATTCATTCGGGATTCGTCCTTTTGAGAGATTCCGAGAAAGGGTGTCACAAAGGACAATAATCCCAATCTTTTCTGTACGGAAATATGAATATTTATTAGCCCTGAGTAAGAGACAGTTGGAGAATTCAACTGCTTTGATGAAATGATGCGAAAATAAATACGAATACCGGATTTAATTCAGAAGGGAAACCTTGGAGGCTGAGGCGGATTTTTTATACGAATTCCAACATTTTTTCCATTCATCAAAGAATTTCTCCTTTTTGTTGTTACTTTTCGTCGTGATTTTTTCAAAAGGATGCTATTTTATGATCACTGAGCCACAGAATGCCGCGAAACGATAAAAAGACGTAGCCAACAGAAAATAAAATAAATAAATAAAATCTCCATTAAGTAAGTGAACTTTTATAAAATATCCATCTATTCGAATTTTGTATTATTTCTCGACTTGGAATTAGATGACCAGAAAAACTTCGGACAAATTTTGCTGTGGTCTGGAACAAAAGTATTTCAGCGCAGCCAAATAATTTTTATTCTCTTGGTTTCTCTACACTTTCCTGTACTAATATGTGAATTTTCAGTTTGATCTAATTTCATTTCACAGAGTTTTAGAATGTCAAATAAACGTAGTGCGATTTTGGAGCTGTTTCGTCAAGGTAGGCGTCAATGCGAAATTGTTCGTTTGCTCAATGTGCCTCGACAAACCGTGTCCGATGCAAATCGTCGTTTCAAGGAGCTTGGCCATGATGGTCGTAGTCTAGGAAGTGGTAGAAAACGCACTGTCAATACACCTAGCAATCGCAACATCGTCAATAAACGAGTCAATCGAAATCCGAGGGATTCCATGAGGAAAATAGCCTGTGAGACCGGTATCAACCTCGAATCAGTCCGTCAAATTGCCAAAAAGGAGCTCAACCTCAAGCCATACAAGTTCCAAAAAGTTCAACTCCTGACGCAGGAAAACAAGCGCGTACGACTCCAAAGGTGCCGCCAAGTCATTCGTCTCACCGCCGGTCAGCAATGGGAGCGAATTCTCCTCAAAGACGGGAAGCTTTTCACCGTAGAACAATCCCACAACCACCAAAACGACAGAATCTGGTCCGTAGAGGCTCTCGGTACATCGGCCATCGTGGAACACCGTCAAAATCTGCAATCCGTCATGGTCTGGGGCGGAATTTGCGGCAGTGGTAAAACTCCCTCGTGGATCAAGGGGTCAAAATCAATCAAGAAGTCTACCGCTGCGACATCCTCGAGGCCGTAGTACTTCCGTGGGTCAAGCAGCACTTCGGCGATACGCATTGGACCTTTCAACAGGACTCCGCTCTGGCTCACACAGCGAAAATGACGCAAGAATGGTGTAAGACCCATTTTCCTTGTTTCATCTCGTCTGCAGAATGGCCGCCCCACCCACCGGATCTCAACCCAATGGACTACAGCTTGTGGACGATTTTGGAGCATAGGGCTTGTGCTAAAAAACACAAAAATTTGGAGTCGCTGAAGCAATCTCTGCGCCGGGAATGGAACCGATTAACGCCCGAGGAGCTTCGGCCCATTGCCGAAAATTTCAAGAAGCGTCTGAAGCTGTGTATCGCCGCCAAAGAAAGCCACTTCGAAACGGCTCAAATATATTATTAACAAATGTTCAAGCTATTATTATTTGTTGTTGTTTTGTTCAATTGCTTCTATTTAATAAAGTTAAATGAAAAAGTTAGAGTTTGTCCGAGGTTTTTCTTGTCACACTGTAATTACACAATATGTCATTGTTTCCTTCTTTTTGAGTATCTATGCATTGTCAATAGTTGCTGTTTTATTTGATTTCATCATAAGGATCCGCTAGAAGCAGCTGATTGTTGTTTGCTATTGAGTACCTTCATACACGACAATTTCCAATTTATCATTAATACACAACATCTTCACTGACAATACACTCAGCATGAGTGGTGAAAAGTCACGTTCGAAGATTTGTTGAGATGATTCTCCTGGCAATTATATTCCACGCTATCTCCATTTCTATTCTAATGAAGAACTGAGATATTCATCTGATGAAATCTTCGTGAGCACATGCACGATGTCAGATCGCATGATTAATATATTCGTTGTCAAAATGACGATGTTATAGCATTTTCACTGATGGCAGGTTTTACGCTTTACTGCTCTTGAATATTAAAATTTTAAGTTGATTTCAGCAGATCGGAATGAATGCATGGATAGCATTGTTCAACTTTCGAAACTAATTTCTCCCACTGAATTTGACTAATTCTTCAATTAATAAATATCCGGCTGAATAATTTATGCCATGTTTTCTTCGATTTTGGAGAGGGGCGAATCAAGATCAGGATTATAGCAATAACGCAATTTTCAATTGCCTCATTAGCCCCATCGGTATCTGTTAGCGACACACAATTTCGACATGATGAGATATGGTGATTTATACAGGGTGACCAACTCAAAACGAAGCATATCCATTTCCAAGAACTTCTTCAATATTTTGCTCAGACACTTTCGCTTGAAAGTTGCCAAAATTCTCTTCACAATGGACTCGAATTTCAAAATTCTGTCACCCTTTCAAAAGAAGGATCAGTCGGTGAATATTCATTAGAATTAATTCTCATTAAATCATCATCAATAAGAATGAATGATTTCTTCAACAACAGAACAAGGATGTTCTAAAAAATGCCTGAAATTTATTCAGTGCTGTCTTATCTCATTTAATGACTGCTAATTAACACGTGCTCTATTTGCTGCTCCTAAGCATGATATGTCATGCATGAAAACGCGATATTGGCCAGATGCTTGAGCTAAGTACGGCAGTCAGTTAATCACTTAAAATCCTAGATAATCATCATCTCGAGTTCATCGAAGCGAAAATCTGAAAATGTGAAGAATCTCTTCGAATTCAATTAGGAATGGTCTTTCGGTAAAACTTCTATAACTAAGTGAAGATGACGGCTGATCGGGGAATTGCACGTGTGGCCAGTCACCGTGACCGCCATTGACTGGATAAAAGAGGTACAGGAATTCTTTCACATTCACTAACGAAATTACTCGATCAAATTTTGATAACTTGCCTCTTGATAAGCATCTCTAATATTACAAGAATTTCCCAAGCGATAATACAGTGTGACAAGAAAAACCTCGGACAAACTCTTTTTCATTCAACTTTATTAAACAGAAGAAATTGAACAAAACAACAACAAATAATAAAAGCTTGAACATTTGTTAATAATATATTTAAGCCGTTTCGAAGTGGCTTTCTTTGGCGGCGATACACTTCAGACGCTTCTTGAAATTTTCGGCAATGGGCCGCAGCTCCTCGGGCGTTAATCGGTTCCATTCCCGGCGCAGAGATTGCTTCAGCGACTCCAAATCTTTGTGTTTTTTAGCACAAGCCCTGTGCTCCAAAATCGATCACACGCTGTAGTCCATTGGGTTGAGATCCGGTGAGTAGGGCGTTTATTCTGCAGATGAGATGAAACAAGGAAAATATGGGTCTTAGACCATTCTTGCGTCATTTTCGCTCTGTGAGCCGGAGCGGAGTCCTGTTGAAAGGTCCAATGGGTATCGCCAAAGTGCTGCTTGGCCCACGGAAGTACCACGGCCTTGAGGATGTCGCAGCGGTGGACTTCTTGATTGATTTTGATCCCTTGATCCACGAAAACTAAGGGAGTTTTACCACTGCCGCAAATTCCGCCCCAGACCATGACGGATTGCGGATTTTGACGGTGTTCGACGATGGCCGATGCACCGGGAGCCTCTACGGACCCGACTCTGTCGTTTTGGTGGTTGTGGGATTGTTCTACGGTGAAAAGCTTCTCGTCTGTGAAGAGAATTCACTCCTATTGCTGACCGGCGGCGAGACGAAGGAGTTGGCGGCACCTTTGGAGTCGTACGCGCTTGTTTTCCTCCGTGGGGAGTTGAACTTTTTGGAGCTTGTATGGCTTGAGGTTAAGCTCCTTTTTGGCAATTTGACGGACTGATTCGCGGTTGATACCGGTCTCACAGGCTATTTTCCTCATGGAAACCCTCTGATTTCGATTGACTCGCTTCTTGACGATGTTGCGATTGCTAGGTGTATTGACAGTGCGTCTTCTACCACTTCCTGGACGACGACCATTATGGCCAAGCTCTTTGAAACGACGAATTGCATCGGACACGGTTTGTCGAGGCACATTGAGCAAACGAACAATTTCTCATTGACGCCTACCTTGACGAAACAGCTCCAAAATCGCACTACGTTTGTTTGACATCCCAAAACTCTGTGAAATGAAATTATACCAAACTGAAAATTCACATATTACAGGAAAGTATAGAAAAACCAAGAGAAAAAAATTATTTGGCTGCGCTGAAATACTTTTGTTCCAGACCACAGCAAAATTTGTCCGAAGTTTGTCTTGTCACCTTGTATGTATGCAGTAAAATAGTTAAATGTAAAAAATTACCTATTACATGTATCTATTATGCACAAATCGTTTATTCATCTATGGATCTACAGGGTCTTTCACGAGGAACCTCACCCATATTTACACGGGAAACTACTGAACGTATTTTCATGAGATTCAGCACTTATAAGTATTTCACGATGCTGATGAAATCTAAAATATTTTCAAGGCATGAGCACCTCCGGTTTTTCCGGAAATGACGTCAACTTCCGTTTTTCAAATGAGAACACCATTTTTTTATTGCAGAAATAGATTCCTTAGAAAATTTCAAGTTATTTTGATGTAACATTTTTCAGTTTTGGTTGGAAAATTCTCTCTGAGCGGGAAAATTCGAAAAATAATCGAAAATAGAGCTCCGCTGAAACAAGAATAACTTCGAGGTTTTTGGATGGAAAATTTTCATTTTTGGGATTTTTCAAGATGTAAGATTGATGTATCCACTTTAAAAATCGAAATCGCGATTCATGATACAAGGGGTGAAAAAATCGCTTTCAAAGTTAGGGATGACAAAATCGTGAAAAATCAATTTTTTCAAATTAGAACCCCATTTTTTTATGGCAGATATTGAATCTACGTTAAAAAATAATGTGAGTGTATGCATCACACCCTTGCCCTAAAGTGGATATTTTCTGAGTTATTCACAAAAAACTGTTTTTCGTCTTGAATTTTCAGCTATTTCTTTCCCCTTCACGCCAAAAAGATGAAATTTTCAGGAACTGTCACTTAAACCATGTTTTAGATTTTACTACCCTAATATGCAAGAGAAAAAAGTTACAGGTTGTTCCTAAATAGATGGCGAATTTGGATTCGAATTTGTATCGAAAACCTCTTTATTTCAACTAATCGGCCATCGGTTTTCTCTTCAGTGATAAATAAATAATTCCTTATGAACCATATGCAAAAGCTTACCATGTTCTACATTCTTTTTTTTAATGATAGATATCATTAATTACATGCTACTGAATAAAGAGGAATTTGGCAGATGTAATTAATGATATCGATCATTAAAAAAAAAGAATGTAAAACATGGTAAGTTTTTGCATATGGTTCATAAGGAATTATTTATTTATCACTGGAGAGAAAACCGATGGCCGATTAGTTGAAATAAAGAGGTTTCCGATACAAATTCGAATCCAAATTCGCCATCTATTTAGGAACAACCTGTAACTTTTTTCTCTTGCATATTAGGGTAGTAAAATCTAAAACATGGTTTAAGTGACAGTTCCTGAAAATTTCATCTTTTTGGCGTGAAGGGGAAAGAAATAGCTGAAAATTCAAGACGAAAAACAGTTTTTTGTGAATAACTCAGAAAATATCCACTTTAGGGCAAGGGTGTGATGCATACACTCACATTATTTTTTAACGTAGATTCAATATCTGCCATAAAAAATGGGATTCTAATTTGAAAAAATTGATTTTTCACGATTTTGTCATCCCTAACTTTGAAAGCGATTTTTTCACCCCTTGTATCATGAATCGCGATTTCGATTTTTAAAGTGGATACATCAATCTTACATCTTGAAAAACCCCAAAAATGAAAATTTTCCATCCAAAAACCTCGAAGTTATTCTTGTTTCAGCGGAGCTCTATTTTCGATTTTTTTTTCGAATTTTCCCGCTCAGAGAGAATTTTTCAACCAAAACTGAAAAATAGTACATCAAAATAACTTGAAATTTTCTAAGGAATCTATTTCTGCAATAAAAAAATGGTGTTCTCATTTGAAAAACGGAAGTTGACGTCATTTCTCATGCCTTGAAAATATTTTAGATTTCATCAGCATCGTGAAATACTTATAAGAGCTGAATCTCATGAAAATACGTTCAGTAGTTTCCCATATAAATATGGGTGAGGTTCCTCGTGAAAGACCCTGTATAGAGATACTTTTGAAGTATATCCCAGAAATATTGGTAGATATTGCGCATCAAATGCATACTACTTCATTGGATGAATTCGGCAACTTTGAGTTCTTTTGTTCGTGTAGAATGTTCCTTTCAGTAGTCCCGGTGTAAACTAAACCTGTCTGGAGCATGGGGGATGAACCGACAGGCCACATCGGTGGTGGTTTATAGCTAGATTCACTGTGTTGTTGCTCACTTCATTAATTCCTCAGTCTTTAGATTGATTTCCCCGTACATTTTACCGATTATCAATCACCTGAATTAATCACAGATTAACATCAATGTAACTGGACACCTATCCACAATAGAATGAGGAGAACAAAATGTTGCACATTCCCTTCGAGCTAATTTCACGAATGAATTTAAAATAGCACATAAAATTAATGAGCAGACTATCAACTGTATAATACGGAACGTATCTGAGCCTAATAAACAATCTGAGGCTTATAAAATGCTCGTCGTTACTCACCAATAAATTCGAGAATGTTCACATCAATGAGGTTATTGAAGAGGATTTCTGCTTTTACGGTCTGAATTTATGTATCAATTAAAGCGCACCTGTTGTTAGGCAATTTTGAGATTTGCACTATAAATATGTGGTTTGCAATGGAGTTGGATTCACCGATGATACAGAATTCGAGAATTGCTCCGACTTCTTTTGGGAGCACCACAAGAAATTAATCTTCAAGGCTTCGTCTCCCACAATTGTAAAAAGTAGACAACTGACGTCAGGCCATTTAAATATCATAAAGCTTTATTCCGATGAAATCATTTCTGAAGAAAAATCAGTATTATCAATAATCCTCCCTGCATGGTACCTATAATAGTTATTTATGATATGAGTGTTAAAAGTGACGTTTTATTTTGTGAGTGAAAAAGTTTGTGGAATGAGCGAAGCGAATTGAACAATTTCACGAACAAAATGAAATCACTGTTAACACAAATACCACTCAATGTTTTTTGTACAACTGCACTATTTTTATAATGAAATGGGCAAATTTGCAATGACAATAAACGTCAAAATGCATTTTAATATTCAAATAATTAAAAAGTTGTTGTGAATGGCAAACGTTGCCAACGTTATGATTACTAACAAATGAGAAAAGACGCTGTCATTTGAATTTCGTTCCTGTCCAATTTTCGTCTTGGGTGTTTAACTGCTCAATATGTTTGTCGAGAGTCCAATTATTAATAAAAGTGACGATTTGGTTGTTCCTGTGGATATTGAAGAGTCTGCAAGAAGAGTAAATCTGGAACTCCTACCTAAAAAATCTGTTCAGCAGTACGATATTGCAAATAACAATTTCCTGGCCTGATGTAAATTGAAAAATGTAGAAGGGAACTTCAGTGAACCTGTTTTCCTGGCATACTTTGAAGAAAAATCAAAAATATGGGGTTCATCAACTTTGTGGAGCAAATTTTCAATGATAAAGTCAAGCGCTCTTATTAAAAATGGTGTGGATGTTAGTAAATATTTCAAGGTAATAGCATATTTGAAACGGAAAAGTGAAGGATATCGTCCCAAAAAATCGAAAATTCTCACTCGTGAACAAGTTGAAAAGTTTATAAATGAGGCACCAGATGAGAAATACTTGATGGTTGAGGTTGCAACTATTCTCGGATTATTTGGAGCCTGTTGGCGGAAGAATTGTGTAATTTATCAGTGAAAGACATCGAAATAACAAATAAATCATGGGCTAAACAACTTCCAAACACAAAAACGAAAGTCAGTCGTTTTTTCAGTATTAGTGGGAAGTATGTTGACTATTTTCATAAGTACTCTGCACTGCGCCCTTCTGTCATCAAACATCGTCGTTTTTTCCTGAAATACATGAATAATAAATGCTCTGCCAATTCAGTTGGTATCAATACATTTGGGAAAATTCCATCTATTATTGCCGAATTCCTCAAACTGCCAGAACCAAAGCAATATTCAGGGCCCTGTTTTCGAAGATCCTCCGCTTCATTGCTTGCAGGATCAGGAGCAAATATTACGGATATAAAAAACATGGTGGATGGAAGTCTACGACGGTAGCCGAGGGCTATGTTGATCATTCCATTCCATATAGAAATGTCATTGCTGAAAAAATTCTCCCAACCTCAACAGATTTTGGATCATCATCATCCAATTGTACTTCCGGTTTCTACAAGTACTGATGGTGCTGAGGATTCTAATAATGTGTTGCGAAGCTCCCAAACGTCACAGGGCATTAATGTTAGTAATTGTTTTAGTTTTACGATTAATATTAATTACTGTTCATAAGCAATAATGATTGTTAAATATTGATAATAAAAATTTGCAATTGCTGAATTTCATCATAAGAAAATGGAGTGCTAAAAATATTTTTAACACTAATGTTAAAAATATTTTTAACACGCTTCCACGTAAACAATCAATTATTTTAACATTGTTTGTTGTCATTCAAAGTGCCACTTTTAATGGCAGTTGTACAAAAACATCTTTTTTATGATGGGAAATGGGATATATCTTCTTAAATTCATGATTTGGAGTGAACTCTGTTTCCAAATTATTCCTATCCAGCAGCCTGATTCACTCGAAACACTTCCAGTGATAAGAATCAACAAATAAATTCAAAATCCTTTTAAAACTTTAAATTGCTTTCCCGAGTACGAAACGATGAACTTTGCCAGATAACAGTATAAGAATCGCATCCCAAATATGTGTTGTGATTGAGATCAGATGGGAGTACCTGGATAAACGGGACTTCGTTAAAAAACGAGCCATTTTCGCAAAATGAAATCGGCATTGTTTAAACTGATGTTGATATCCAATTGGTGAAAACAATATTGCTTCATCATAAGAAAACTTGAATATTATTTGAGAACTCTCTGAACGAAACTATACAGTTTCAACGAAGAAATAAGTTTGAGCTGTTTATCTTCTCAAAAAAATTATTAGAGCTGGTATAAAAGAATACAAAGGTGGGTAAATTCGCGAAGCAGTGAGTGAATCAGTGATCTCCAGCGAATGAATATTTCAGATTGTTATGCAAGAATCACGGAAAAATGCACGTTATAAAATTTAAGTAGCATACGCCGAAAAACTGAATAAATAACGCAGGAAAATGAGGAAGAGCAAAAACAGAGAACGGCAATTTTATTTATGCGTGTCTCATTCCAGCAGAATTATTCTTCGGTTGTATCTCACATTTCTGCATCAACGAGCGCGAGGTCTCATCCAGCATCACCATTATTCTTCCAGATAATAAATTTTCATTACAAACAGTCCGATGGCCAATTGAGGTAATTTCAGTCAGCTCGCACAGGCAATCATGTAGAAAACCAATCCGGGATTACTTATGTATTAGTTTCGCTTCTTTGTGGATGTAATTACTTTTCGACCAATAACGAGAACAAAAACTGTCGTCGAGTCGGCTGCGATTCGATTCCGGAGTGTGAAAAGATGCGGCTGCGTTCCACGGACCGGAAAATTCCAGGAGGTCTGCGGTGTCGTCTTTCCATCGACGAAATATTTCGAGACGATTCGCTGACGGCGACCGAACAGATGCTCACTTGATTGAAATCCTTGTTCTTGCCTGAGCGTGATTTGATTCCAGAGTTTTTTATGCGGATTGTGCAAAAGTTGGTGATTATTTTCAGCACGCGACTCGCAATTTCGCGTTTTTCCTCGCCTGCGGAATTTCGTATGTGGATTCTATCAAGGATGGCGGGTATTCGTCCGCAGAAACGCCGCATGATTACGACGATATTCGATACGAGGATATATGGAAAAATTCTTAGCCTATTATAGAACCAAACAAAATTTCAATGTCAAAATATCTTATTACTCAACATAACTCAACATACTCAACTTAATTGAATACATTCATTATACAGCAAACCTGTCGTTACAGGAAGAAAAATTTTTTTGAAAAGTCTAGAGACGTTTCTCTAGACCTTTCAAAAAAATTTTTCTTCATGCTCTGCAAACCAATCCTCCACAGCTTTTATTACCTCCCCATCGGAAGAAAATTTACTACCTTTGTAACATATCTGAATTTCCTACCCAGCAATAAAATAAAATGCACCGTTGCCAGACTCCATGGCTTCCAACTTTGCAACGTCTATTGTCGAAACGTGGAACTACGTTGAATGAACTTATTTGATATTATTTGATAATTCTATGAATGATGAATATTAGTACGACTTCAATCAATACTTTAGGCAATTCGCATCTTTATAAATAGGAGATTTTAATCATATCGAAGATCCACCAAGAAGTAATTCGTTCTTCTGTGACCATAGAAGAAATACGATTCTGTGGAAGAAAAACTAACCTCCGAAAGGACAAGGAATGAAAGAGCCCTCTTTTACTTTGCTTTTACTTCACTTTCACTCGGCTGCTGTGTGTTTTCACTTTCATGCTGGTTCACAATAGTGTTGCTTTGAAATGGAGTTCCTCTTCTAGTAATCCGCCATTTTACTATATGTTAAAGACGCTTCTTTGTTATCTGGTATGTACACGATCTCCATTTAAATAACTGTTTCATTTCACAGGATTTAATCTGATGTAAGCTTGTTCTATTTTATTATTGCATTTCTATTGAATATTGTGAAACTCTGTTCTGCTACCAACCCATTTGGAATATTCTTATACTGTTCGTATGGATTACTGCACATTTAACTATTCACTCGACATTATGGTTTAGGCATTTGGAGTTGTTGCTTTTAGGATAATATTTTACGTACAAATATCACTGGTTTGGAGGCCTAGGATAAACTGTTTATATCGTCTGTGCCAAGGAAAACATCCCCCACAACAGTGGCAGTGAGAATTCCTCTGGGAGTTCTATAACGAACGTCCCCAGTAAACATAGCCTCGTCTTCGGGCCATGGCGAGCCAGGCAAGTGAAGGATTGCTTCGATCTGGTTCCACCGTTCATCAGTTAACAGGAAATATAAAGAGTTTATCGTCACTTCCAAACCAACGCGACTGCTATGATCTCACACATAACGCTTAGAAGGAAGGATTCTCACACTAGGAACTACAAGGATACTGCTTATGAATTTCATTAATAATCAGGTGACACACTCTATATGCCTATAATCTTTGGATAACTTTGGATGTATTGGATTCTGCTTTTTATCACAATTGTGATAGTAATAACCTTACCGGAGTATAGGAAGCCCCATATCATACATATCACCAGTGCTCGTCTTATTAATAATTGTCCTATGGATTGTAAACATATCATCTGTAATGCTAGAAGGTTTTTTGCTTTGAGTTTCAATTGATTCTCGTTCGTTTTTCCTTCATATGGCTATGGTTCCCCGAACTATGGTGCTGGACGAATAAAGGCTCTTGTTCCATCTTTATGTCCAATCTTGTGTATTATTTATCTATTTTACTTCATTATTTCCCATCCTATATTTCACTAATCTGAGTTATTCCGAATCTGAATTACAACGACATAACATAGAGTTCTACCAATCTAAACGATCACATCACAAGCCAAAAATATAAGTATAAAACCCCCTTTAACGTAATTCTACCCTCAGCTCTTCAGAGCAGGGTTGCCACTTTTTCTCTTTTTCATAATGTTATTAGGATTTTCAAACTTGGAATGTTACACCTTTCAAACTTTCTTTCAGTTGGGGAAAGAGATGATAGTCGGACGGAGCCAAATCTGGTGAATAAGGGGGGTGCTCTAGTAATTCTAACACAAAATCACGAATTTTTTGCATGGCAACATGAGATTTGTGTACTGGGACGTAATCCTATGAAAACAAAATACCTTTGGATAGATTTCCGCGTCTTTTCTCTTTAATTTTTTCCCGTAGAGTGGTCAGTAATGTCGAATAGTACTCTCCAGTTATTGTTCTACCCTAATCCAAAAAATCAATCATGATTACTCCATGGCAATCCCTAAAAACTGAAGCAAGAACTTTTCCAGCATATTTTTGGACAAGAAACTTCTTAGGTCTTGGAGAACCAGAGTGTCACCGTTCCATCGATTCTTACTTTGTTTCTGGATCGTAGAAATGTACCCAAGTCCCATTCATAGTAACAATTCGGTTTAAGAAGTCTACATGCATCGTTTTCAAATCGAGCCCAGATCGAACGCGATGCTTCTACCGTTGCACGTTTTTGGTTAACATTCAAACATTTGGGGATCCATTTTCAGAAATTTATCTCATGTCCAAATTGACGGGAACTATATCATGAACGCTTTCGTATGAAATCTTCAGTGCTTCAGATATCAGTTTTAGCCCAATTCGACGGTCTGATAAAATCATGTCATGAACTGAATCGATATTTTCGGGGACTGACACAGAAACAGGCCTTCCCGATCGGACATCATCTTCACTGGAAAATTTACCTCTTTTGTAGCTTGCAGTCCAATTTTTTTACGGTCGCATACGAAGGACATTGATCACCAAGGGTATTGAGCATATCTTCGTAAATCTCCTTACCTCTCAACCCTTCTAAATACAAGTACTTGATGATGGCTCGATACTCCAATTTTTCGATTTTTACAATTTCGATGAACATCTTTTTTTTAATTTATTGCGTAACTCTGGTTTACTTTTTTGACGTCGAACTGTACACTGACACTTCTAATAAGTTATTGTTCGTTGATATGGTATGGCAATATTTTGTTTATGCATGGAACTGCTAGGCTTACTAGACATCAATATACCTTGTAACTATTGGCTAGGGACATTCATTCAGAAGAGTCTAAGAGTCTATTGACTGTTAGTCAACAGTAATTGCTGGTAGTAAACGGTTCCATTCAATGTGAGTTATCATCTGTGTTCAGTATGGTTAAGGAATAAATCTCTTTGATGAGTCTGCATCTTATTATTCACCATCCCTCAACTGACCGAACCTACCCTAGCCGGGTAAATCACAAACTAATTTTAATGTGATCCTCGACTATAACAGTACCTAGAACAAGGCCTGAACTGAAATAGATCAAAATTTTTGCATTGTTCCTGATTATTTCACAACGCGCGTTGTGCTTCTTTGATTTCTCGGAATATAATTCGATTTCAAAGACTAATGACTTGGCCATCTTGAAAGTTTCACGTAAAAAACGATTAATATCGGCTCGATACTAATCAGCAATCAACTTTAAAAGTTTCCTCATTATTTCATCTTTCTCAGGGCAGCATCTTAACGGAATCTCTTTGAGCTTCAAGCTCGCAGACATCACTTCGGAATTCTCGCCACGAAGCACGTCGCGTTGTCGCCATCGCTCTCTAAAAACGGAATTGCCGCCTCTCACATTTCGCTGACGTCTAGTTCCGCCTTATTTAACACGTACAGAAGGCGCCGTTGAAAAAATGGCCTCACACGTGCACCCGTGCGTATTAAATTCATAGGCTGATAATGAAATCAGCATGAAATGTTCTAGTCTTTGGTGTGGAGCACATAAGAGGCGGTGTTTCACTAAGTATCGTGTGCGGCACCCGATAACCATACAGGGTCTTTCACGAGGAACCTCACCCATATTTATACGGGAAACTACTGAACGCATTTTCATGAAATTCAGCACTTATAAGTATTTCACGATGCTGATGAAATCTAAAATATTTTCAAGGCATGAGCACCTCCGGTTTTTCCGGAAATGACGTCAACTTCCGTTTTTCAAATTAGAACACCATTTTTTTATTGCAGAAATAGATTCCTTAGAAAATTTCAAGTTATTTTGATGTAACATTTTTCAGTTTTGGTTGGAAAATTCTCTCTGAGCGGGAAAATTCGAAAAAAAAATCGAAAATAGAGCTCCGCTGAAACAAGAATAACTTCGAGGTTTTTGGATGGAAAATTTTCATTTTTGGGATTTTTCAAGATGTAAGATCGATGTATCCACTTTGAGAATCGAAATCGCGATTCATGATACAGGGGGTGAAAAAACCGCTTTCAAAGTTAGGGATGACAAAATCGTGAAAAATCAATTTTTTCAAATTAGAACCTCATTTTTTTATGGCAGATATTGAATCTACGTTAAAAAATAATGTGAGTGTATGCATCACACCCTTGCCCTAAAGTGGATATTTTCTGAATTATTCACAAAAAACTGTTTTTCGTCTTGAATGTTCAGCTATTTCTTTTCCCTTCACGCCAAAAAGATGAAATTTTCAGGAACTGTTACTGAAACCATGTTTTAGATTTTACTGCCCTAATATGCAAGAGAAAAAAGTTACAGGTTGTTCCTAAATAGATGGCGAATTTGGATTCGAATTTTTATCGGAAACCTCTTTATTTCAACTAATCGGCCATCGGTTTTCTCTTCAGTGATAAATAAATAATTCCTTATGAACCATATGCAAAAACTTACCATGTTTTACATTCTTTTTTTTTAATGATAGATATCATTAATTACATGCTACTGAATAAAGAGGAATTTGGCAGATGTAATTAATGATATCTATCATTAAAAAAAAAGAATGTAAAACATGGTAAGTTTTTGCATATGGTTCATAAGGAAATATTTATTTATAACTGGAGAGAAAACCGATGGCCGATTAGTTGAAATAAAGAGGTTTCCGATACAAATTCGAATCCAAATTCGCCATCTATTTAGGAACAACCTGTAACTTTTTTCTCTTGCATATTAGGGTAGTAAAATCTAAAACATGGTTTTAGTAACAGTTCCTGAAAATTTCATCTTTTTGGCGTGAAGGGAAAAGAAATAGCTGAAAATTCAAGACGAAAAACAGTTTTTTGAGAATAACTCCTAAAATAACCACTTCAGGGCAAGGGTGTGATGCATACACTCACATTATTTCTTAACGTAGATTCAATATCTGCCATAAAAAAATGGGATTCTAATTTGAAAAAATTGATTTATCACGATTTTGTCATCCCTAACTTTGAAAGCGATTTTTTCACCCCCTGTATCATGAATCGCGATTTAGATTTTTGAAGTGGATACATCAATCTTACATCTTGAAAAATCCCAAAAATTAAAATTTTCCATCCAAAAACCTCGAAGTTATTCTTGTTTCAGCGGAGCTCTATTTTCGATTTTTTTTTCGAATTTTCCCGCTCAGAGAGAATTTTCCAACCAAAACTGAAAAATGTTACATCAAAATAACTTGAAATTTTCTAAGGAATCTATTTCTGCAATAAAAAAATGGTGTTCTAATTTGAAAAACGGAAGTTGACGTCATTTCCGGAAAAACCGGAGGTGCTCATGCCTTGAAAATATTTTAGATTTCATCAGCATCGTGAAATACTTATAAGTGCTGAATTTCATGAAAATACGTTCAGTAGTTTCCCGTATAAATATGGGTGAGGTTCCTTGTGAAAGACCCTGTATATCATGTAGAAAATAGATAAATAGGTCAACTATTTCATGCTGAACAGATTGTTTGTTTCATTCCAAAAGCGTCTATTGTTTCTGGTTCATCAACATAAGCCAAAGACTTAACATAACCCCAAGGAAAATCTACTGTAACAATAGCATCGTTTTTAAAGAAATTTGGACCGATTATGTCTCCAGCGTGTTAGATTAGATTAGATTAGATTAGATTAGATTATTTATTCATTGTTAAACACACAGTGTATTTTTCAGGATGCAATGGAACTTCTTGAGGATTGTTTTCACTCGATATGCGGCAATTTTGCTTGTTTACGTAGCTGTTCAACTAGAAATGTGCTTCATCACTAAACACAGTTTTTCGATAAGAAAGTGGATCAACTTCAAGCTCTTCTAGGGCCCAATCAGCAATCAAACGTCGCTCATTATGGTCATGAGGATTTAGTTCTTGAACCAGTTGGATCTTGAATGAGTGCGACCGAGATCTTCAAACAAAATTTTCCATGTTTCCAACTTGTTGTGAACATCGACGAATAGACAAATCTGGATCTTCATTAAAAATATCACTCACAGCAGCGATATTTTCTTCTGTAGGGACAGTTCTTTGTCTTGTTGTTGTTGTTGCATCGGGTAGAGAAAAAGTTGTCCAACATCTATGGATATTTCGACGAATAAGCTGCTCTGATGGACGATTATGTAAACCATAAATTTCACGAAGTGTTTTATAAGTTTGGCGATTAGAACACTGTTGTGGCCCTCTTTTGATAATATACCTGCATATTTGATGAAATTTATTTTTGAGTTTTGGCAACATCGCATATTCTTGGAAATCAAGACTGTGTGTCGCTAGATAAAAATTCAGTTTTTGTTGATGTCGGAAGTAAAAGTTAATATTAGATTTTGGTTTGGTGAAACATAATTTTCGGTGTTAAAAGACAATTTAGGAATATAATCGGACATTTTTGGACATAGTGGAAATACAGTTCATTTGGAGGACAGTTTGCATTGTATAAATCCTATTTTGTTCCATTTCATTAAACCTTCACCCTGTTCCTTTATATCCTTATACAGTGCGGTGCTGTGCGAAGGCAGAGGGCAGTTTATTGGTAAGATCATAGCCTTTTATTCTCATCTTTACTGGTTCAAATAGGAAAATGCAACAAACACTGATTTTGAAAATAAATTTCAAAAATTTGTAAACGTTGTTGCGGCGTGAGTCTTTTCATGATAATTTGTCATTGCTCACTGAACATAATTGTCGAAACAACATGTCTTCGACCTTTTGTCAAATCACAGTTATTCCTACTGACAATTCCATCACAAAAACAGATCTGGATGTTGTAACATTCCAAGTTTGTAAATCCTAGGAACATTATGCAAAGAGAAAAGGGGCAACCCTGCTCTGAAGAACTGAGGTTAGATTTACGTTAAAGGGGGTTTTATACTTATATTTTTGGCTTGTGATGTGATCGTCTGGATTGGTAGAACTCTATGTTATGTCGCAGTAAGTCAGATTCGTAATAACTCAGATAAGTGAAATATAGGATGGGAAATAATGAGGTAAAATAGATAAATAATACACTTGGTTGGACATAAAGATGAAACAAGAGCCTTTATTCGTCCAGCACCATAGTTTGAGGAACCATAGCTATATGAAGGAAAAAAACGAACGAGAATCAATTGAAACTCAAAGCAAAAAACCTTCTAGCATCACAGATGATATGTTTACAATCCATAGAACAATTATTAATAAGACGAGCACTGGTGATATGTACAATATGGAGCTTCCTATACTCCGGTAAGGTTGTTACTGGCACAATAGTTAAAAAAAGCAGAAACCAATACATCCAAAGTGATCCAAAGGTCATAGGCATATAGAGTGTATCACCTGATTATTAATGAAATTCATAAGCAGTATCCTTGTAGTTCCTAGTGTGAGAATCCTTCCTTCCAAGTGTTATGTGTGAGATCCTAGCAGTCGCGTTGGTTTGGAAGTGACGATAAACTACTTATACTTCCTGTTAACTGATGAACGATGGCACCTTCAAAGCACTCCTTGCTTATCGGGTACGCCAAGGGCCCGAAGACTAGGCTTGGTTTACTGAGGACGTTTGTCTATAGAACTCTCAGAGGAAGTTTCACTGGCCACTGTTGTGGGGGATGTTTTCCTTGACACAGACGATATAACCAGTTTATCCTAGGCCTCCAAACCAATGATATTTGTACGTAAAATATGATCCTAAAAGCAACAACTCCAAGTGCCCAAACCCTAATGTCGAGTGGATAATTAAATGTGCAGTAGGCCTCACAAACAGTATAAGAATATTCCAAATGGGTTGGTGGTAGAACAGAGTTCCATAATATTCAATAGAAATGCAATAATAAAATAGAACAAGCTTACATGAGATTAAATCCTGTGAAATGACACAGAGTTATTTAAATGAGGACCGTGTACATGCCAGATTACAGAGAAGCGTCTTTAAAATATACTAAAAAGGCAGATTCCTAGAAGAGGAACCCCATTTCAAAGGAACACTATTGTGAAGCAGAATGAAAGTGAAACCAGACAGCAGCCGAGTGAAAGTGAAGTAAAACAGAGCTTTCCATTCGTTGTCGTTTCGGAGGTTAGTTTTTCTTCCACAGAATCGTATTTCTTCGATGGTCACAGAAGAACAAGTTTACTTCATGGTGGATCGTCGATATGATTAAAATCTCCTAATCATAAAGATGCGAATTGCCTAAAGTATTGCTTGAAGTCGTACTAATATTCATCATTCATAGAATTATAAAATAATATCAAATAAGTTCATTCAACGTAGTTCCATGTTTCGACAATAGACGTTGCAAAGTTGGAAGCCATGGAGTCTGGCAACGGTGCATTTTATTTTATTGCAGGGTAGGGAATGCAGATATGTTACAATGTCTTCGACCTTTTGTCAAATCACTGTTATCCTTATCGACAATTCCATCACAAAAAAAACACCGCCCTCCAAGGAAATGGCTATTCAGCAACAGAGGAACTTTCTTCCTTTTACGTTATTATTTTTGATATCGAAATCGAATCTCAAACAGATCTGGATGTAGAGCTTCGTAGTACTACCAACTCTCAAATAAAGAAGTTTAACACACTGTATATGCTCAAGAATTTTCCCTCCTCCCATGAAAATGGGAAAATTTTCGAGCTTGGCTCCTTCCATAAATTTCAATACTTTCACGAAAATGGTATTTCGCCCGAGTCCATTAAAAGATTAAATTTTCAATTTTCGATCGCCATTATCGGGAACATCACTTCCAGGTCTCTTATCGGTCCTCATCGACTTCGAAGCACTTGATGAAATTAAACGGTAATAACGGAACGACTCTATCTACGGCGGAAAATTGTTCTTGTGTAAAGATCGCTGAATCGTGAAAAAACAAACAAAGTTAATTCGATTTCGACCCATCAGTTCAATGAGGTTCTTGCTACTGATATAAAGAGGTGTCTCTGCCGGGTTTTGCACTCAACGGTGATTGATATTGCATTTTACCAACGGGATATAGGAACCTCTAGCTATTAGCAGACATTGGTTCAATTAGGTTTATGCATATGAACCTCTACTGCACCAACAGTGCGGTTTTTTCTAGTATAAATAATTTTTGAGGATCTATTCTAATATTCATGATCTCCTATGAGGAAATGTATATTCAATTGAAGCTGAAAGCTTGCTCACAAGTTTCGAGCAATATCAATAGAGAAGTCTGCTGAACGAGACGAATGGGACGACATTATGGAACGAACTAGCCGAAGAGACCTCTTGCAGCCGGCATTTTGAGGAGCTTATTAAATTTAACAATTTGGATAGTGCCACTTGGGATGCAGACGAGAAATTTAGTTCCCAACTTATCAGTGTGCGATATAAATGTTTGGAAAGACGGCACATGAGCTGAGACGACACTTGACATCTGAAGTTTTATTATCTTGCTAATACTCAGGGTGCTCCGGGGAAGATGAAATTGTCCTTGAGACAGGCTCCTCCAAGGAAGATGAATTTGTGTACCTACTGAAACTTTGTAATAAGTTTACCGTTTACGTGTGGCATTCTGATATCACCTGGACAAAGATGACTTGTCAGTTTTTAATATAATGCATACATGGCGTTTCCCAATGTAGATGTAGTCGTCTAGACGAGATCTGAACATCGGTTGATGGATTCATCTTAATATTCTTTATAACTGTTGTAACATTCCAGTTTTGTAAATCCTATAACATTATTAAAAAGGGAGAGAAAAAGTGAATCCTGCCCTGCTCTGAAGAACTGGTTAAAGGTAGAATTACGTTAAAGGGGGTTTTATACTTATATTTTTGGCTTGTGATGTGATCGTCTAGATTGGTAGAACTCTATGTTATGTCGCAGTAATTCAGATTCGTAATAACTCAGATTAGTGAAATATAGGATTGGAAATAATGAGGTAAAATAGACAAATAATATACTAGATTGGACATAAAGATGGAACAAGAGCCTTTATTCGTCCAGCACCATAGTTCGAGGAACCATAGCCTATGAAGGAAAAACGAACGAGAATCAATTGAAACTCAAAGCAAAAAACCTTCTAGCATTACAGATGATATGTTTACAATCCATATTCCTATACTCCGGTAAGGTTATTACTGGCACAATTGTGATAAAAAGCAGAATCCAATTCATCCAAAGTTATCCAAAGGTTATAGGCATATAGAGTGTGTCACTTTATTGTTGCGCAGCGTTTTTACAGCTCCATGTGTTAGAATCCTTCCTTCCAAGTGTGCGTGTGTGATTCTATTCCCGTTGGTTTGGAAGTGGACAATAAACTCTCTAGTTTTCCTGTTGACTCATGAACGGTGGACCCGGGACGAAGCAATCCGGCCTAGGATACTTGCTCGGCTCACCAAGGCCAATGACCAAGGCTTGTTTTGCTGAGGATGTTCGTCTACAGAACTCTCAGAGGGAAGTCTCCTCCTCGATGCTAGGGAGGATGTTTTCCTTAGGCACAGGCGATGTAAACAGTTTACCTTAGACCTCCAAACCATGTTTCCCCTGTACGTGAAATATTATACTAAAAGCAACAACTCCAATGCGTATACCATAATGTCGCGTGAATAGTTAAATGTGCAGTAGGCCTTACGAACAGTATAAGAATATTCCAAATGGGTTGGTTGCATAACAGAGTTCCACAATATTCAATAGAAATGCAATAATCAGATAGAATAAACTTACATGAGATTAAATCCAGTGAAATGAAACAGAGTTATTTAAACGGGGACAGTGTACATACCAGATAACAAAGAAGCGTCTTTGAAATATACTAAAATGGCGGATTCCTAGAAGAGGAACTCCATTTCAAAGGAACACTATTGTGAACCAGAATGAAAGTGAAAACAGACAGCCACCGAGTGAAAGTGAAGTAAAAGAGGGCCCTTCCATTCGTTGTCGTTTCGGAGGTTAGTTTTTCATCCACGGAATCGTTTTTCTTCGATGGTCACAGAAGAACGAGTTTACTTCTTGGTGGATCTTCGATATGATTAAAATCTCCTATTTATAAAGATGCAAATAGCCTAAAGTATCTCTCATTGGTCTGGGTTGGCCAGGAAACCTCTCAATGAACAGTCGAATCGTTCTATCTACAACTTTATTACATTCTCCATGAAGTAGAATGAGATTTAAATAATCTTCATTGGTAAAATTAGGCATAGTGATCGATTTTATAACTTAATACGAATTATCACCAAATTAATAGTAAACACAAAATGCTACTGAATAAAGAGGAATTTGGCAGATGTAATTAATGATATCTATCATTAAAAAAAGAATGTAAAACATGGTAAGTTTTTGCATATGGTTCATAAGGAATTATTTATTTATCACTGGAGAGAAAACCTATGGCCGATTAGTTGAAATAAAGAGGTTTCCGATACAAATTCGAATCCAAATTCGCAATCTATTTAGGAACAACCTGTAACTTTTTTCTCTTGTATATTAGGGTAGTAAAATCTAAAACATGGTTTAAGTAACAGTTCCTGAAAATTTCATCATTTTTGGCGTGAAGGGAAAAGAAATAGCTGGAAATTCAAGACGAAAAACAGTTTTTTGTGAATAACTCAGAAAATATCCATTTTAGGGCAAGGGTGTGATGCATACACTCACATTATTTTTTAACGTAGATTCAATATCTGCCATAAAAAAATGGGGTTCTAATTTGAAAAAATTGATTTTTCACGATTTTGTCATCCCTAACTTTGAAAGCGATTTTTTCACCCCCTGTATCATGAATCGCGATTTCGATTTTTAAAGTGGATACATCAATCTTACATCTTGAAAAATCCCAAAAATGAAAATTTTCCATTCAAAAACCTCGAAGGTATTCTTGTTTCAGCGGAGCTCTATTTTCGATTTTTTTTCGAATTTTCCCGCTCAGAGAGAATTTTCCAACCAAAACTGAAAAATGTTACATCAAAATAGCCTGAAATTTTCTAAGGAATCTATTTCTGCAATAAAAAAATGGTGTTCTAATTTGAAAAACGGAAGTTGACGTCATTTCCGGAAAAACCGGAGGTGCTCATGCCTTGAAAATATTTTATATTTCATCAGCATCGGGAAATACTTATAAGTGCTGAATTTCATGAAAATACGTTCAGTAGTTTCCCGTATAGATATGGGTGAGGTTCCTCGTGAAAGACCCTCTACAGGATTCTACTAAGTACTTGAAATGCATTCAATAGTTTAAATGGAATAATGGTGCATCATCCCAACACTGCCGTCAAAGGACAAATTATTGTATCAAACTATTTGTTGAGTATTTCAGGAATAAGGAACAAGTTGAGTGTAACACATTGTCATCCCTCTAGGCATTTAATCGAAGTGACAGTCGTCTTCAGCCCATTTGCCGAAGGGCGAAGGGCTTCTAGGAAAGACGTGGAAGTTAGAAACTTTCGCAGAGTTGTCGAGCTTCTGTGGCATTCACTGGGATGAGCTGTCGTCTTGGATAGGACAAGAGCAGTGTGGCATTAGAAAATTGGAATTTGGTGTCTTTCGAGATTTGTTATCGGTGATTTGTTTGGCTCTGAATTCTGTCTATGGGATGTGACTCCATTTTTCCTCTGAATGGACTGCTTCATGCAATTACTCTGTTTTCTCTTATTTTATTCGGAACATATTTATATTGGGTTTGTAAACCCAAGAACATTATGAAGAAGAGAAAAGGGGCAACTCTGCTCTGAAGAGCTGAGGGTAGGATTACGTTAAAGGGGGTTTTATACTTATATTTTTGGCTTGTGATGTGATTGTCTAGATTGGTAGAACTCTATGTTATGTCGTAGTAATTCAGATTCGTAATAACTCAGATTAGTGGAATATAGGATGGGAAATAATGAGGTAAAATAGATAAATAATACACTTGATTAGACATAAAGATGGAACAAGAGCCTTTATTCGTCCAGCACCATAGTTCGAGGAACCATAGCCATATGAAGGGATAAAAACGAACCAAATCCAATTCCTCATTGGATTTGAAAGCAAAAATCCTTTTAGCATCACATATGATATGTTTACAATCCATAGAACAATTATTATTGAGAAGAGCACGGGTGATATGTACAATATGGAGCTTCCTATACTCCGGTAAGGTTATTACTGGCACAATTGTGATAAAAAGCAGAATCCAATACATCCAAAGGTTATAGGCATATAGAGGGTGTCACTTTATTGTTGCGCAGAGCTTTTACATTTCCATGTGTAAGAATCCTTCCTTCCAAGTGTGATTGTGTGTGTGATTCTATTCGCGTTGACTGATGAACTGTGGACCCGGGACGAAGCAATCCGGCCTAGGAAACTTGCCCGGCTCACCAAGGCCAATGACCAAGGCTTGTTTTACTGAGGATGTTCGTCTACAGAACTCTCAGAGGGAAGTCTCCTCCACGATGCTAGGGAGGATGTTTTCCTTAGGCACAGGCGATATAAACAGTTTACCTTAGACCTCCAAACCATGTTTCCCCTGTACGTGAAATAATATACTAAAAGCAACAACTCCAATGCGTATACCATAATGTCGTGTGAATAGTTAAATGTGCAGTAGGCCTTACGAACAGAATAAGAATATTCCAAATGGTTTGGTAGCAGAACAGAGTTCCACAATATTCAATAGGAATGCAATAATCAGATAGAATAAGCTTACATGAGATTAAATCCTGCGAAATGAAACAGAGTTATATAAATGGGGACAGTGTACATACCAGATAACAATGAACTGTCTTTAAAATATACTAAAATGGCGGATTCCTAGAAGATTTACTCCATTTCAAAGGAACACTATTGTGAACCAGAATGAAAGTGAAAAACAGACAGCAGCCGAGTGAAAGTGAAGTAAAAGAGAGCCCTTCCATTCGTTGTCGTTTCGGAGGTTAGTTTTTCTTTCACAGAATCGTATTTCTTCGATGGTCACAGAAAAACGAGTTTACTTCATGGTGGATCTTCGATATGATTAAAATTTCCTATTAAAGATGCGAATTGCCTAAAGTATTGCTTGAAGTCGTACTAATATTCATCATTTATAGAATTATAAAATAATATCAAATAAGTTCATTCAACGTAGTTTCACGTTTCGACAATAGACGTTGCAAAGTTGGAAGCCATGGAGTAGTCTGGCAACAGTGCATTTTATTTTATTGCAGGGTAGGAAATTCAGATATGTTACACTGTTTTTATTATAATCTCATCAGACTATTGATAACTTCGCTGTATTGCAATTATTGCTGAAAATTACTTTGCTCAATGTATAATGCGAAAACAAATAAATCGAGATACTAAATGTATATTGTTGAATAATTTGGAGCTCCTTCGAACTAGTAGAAACAGAGCTTTCATGCTGTATCCTCCCTTTCTTAGTGGTCGGAAATACAGTGAGCTTCTTGCTTTAACAACAAATGCCTGCTTTCCAAATGATTTATGTTACGGTTGCAGGTGCTCAGCCTTAGAACTAAACTAATTTTCAATTTATGCTGGGACCTCCGGTGGAAATTTCAATACCGAGAAACCTCAAGGGATTCTCTCTGTTACAGACCAGATAAACTTCGAGTGGTTATAGGTGGAAATTACGCTCATGTCGAAATTATTACGAAGCTCGTTGGCCGTTCGGTTATTGAGTTATCTTCGATGCAATATGGCTCACTCAATTGAGGAAATATGGTTCACAACAGATATCTAATTTTTCATTGGAACAAATTCACCAACAGCCAAGTAGGTGGGTTGAATGTGGAAGAACTAACAGCCAAATTCTTTGAAATCACTAAGTGCATATCACAAGAGTTTCAATGATTTGTTTGAACTTTGTTTTGGTGACCATTGGATAGGTACCAATGTTCCTGTGGGTTGACTACTGCGTTCTATTGAAACACTCAAGATGCTATGAGAGAAGACACCGAAATTTGCCTCTGTGATCCGTGTACACCAATTGGAACCGATTCAAATTTATGTTTAGTAATTTCGAATTGTTATCTGTGGATACCGATGGGGAGTCAATGATCTTATAGGATATTTGTATTATCTGTATCTCCATTAGCACGTACGAGGATCTATATATTGATATCTGGTTAGCCTAGACCAGTTCCATGCATAAACAAAATATTGCGATACCATATCAACGAACAATAACTTATTAGAAGTGTCAGTGTAGAGTTCGACGTCAAAAAAGTAAGCCAGAGTTAGGCAATAAATTTAAAAAAAGATGTCCACCGAAAGTGTGAAAATCGAAAAATTGGAGTATCGAGCCATCATCAAGTACCTGTATTTAAAAGGGTTAAGAGGTGAGCAGATTTAAGAAGATATGCTTGATACTCCTTTGGTGATCAATGTCCTTCGTATGCGACCGTGAAAAATTGAACTGCAAGCTTCAAAAGAGATAAATTTTTCATTGAAGATGATGACCGATCGGGAAGGCCAGTTTTTGTGTCAGTCCCCGAAAATATCGATGCAGTTCAAGACATGATTTTATCAGACCGTCGAATTGGGCTAAAACGGATATCTGAATCACTGAAGATTTCATACGAACGCGTTCATCATATAGTTCACGTCAATTTGGACATGAGAAATATTTCTGCAAAATGGAAACCCAAATGTTTGAATGTTGACCAAAAGCGTGTAAGGGTAGAAGCATCGCGTTCGATCTGTGCTCGATTTGAAAACGATGTAGACTTCTTAAACCGAATTGTTACGATGGATGAGACTTGGTTACATTTCTACGATCCAGAAACAAAGCAACAATCGATGGAATGGCGATACTCTGCTTCTCCAAGACCTAAGAAGTTTCATGTCCAAAAATCTGCTGGAAAAATACTTGCTTCAGTTTTTTGGGATTGCCATGGAGTAATCATGATTGATTTTCTGGATAAGGGTAGAACAATAACTGGAGATTACTATTCGACATTTCTGACCACTCTACGGGAAAAAATTGAAGAGAAAAGACGCGGAAAGCTATCCAAAGGTATTTTTTTTACAGGACAACGCCCTAGTACACAAATCTCCTGTTGCCATGAAAAAAATTCGTGATTGAGGGTTAGAATTACTAGAAAACCCCCCTTATTCACCAGATTTGTCTCCGTCCGACTATCATCTCTTTCCTGAACTGACAAAAAGTTTAAAAGGTCGTAAATTCTCTTCCAACGAGGATGGAATAAAAGCTGTGGAGGACTGGTTTGCAGATCAAGAAGAATAGTATATTATTTCATTAGGAGGAGAAGTTTCACTTTTCGTGGCGAGCTTGAGTTTATCCGCCGAACGGAGTGAGGCGGATAATTGAAAGCGAGCCACGAAAAGTCACTTCTTCTCCGAATGAAATATGCTGTTTTATTTCCAAACGTTTTCAAATTCATGAAAATTGTACATTTATTTTGTAACTTTATCAAATAAAAATGACGTTTGAATTGGAAGTTTTCGTATTCAATGCATCTATGTTCATATTGTTCATGGTAACCAAGTTATCTTTTTCGTAG
The DNA here is from genome assembly GCA_951802165.1 of Adalia decempunctata. NCBI lineage: Eukaryota > Metazoa > Arthropoda > Insecta > Coleoptera > Coccinellidae > Adalia > Adalia decempunctata. The sequence continues at coordinate 204 of OX637695.1, read as the reverse complement.
CAACACTTTTCCTGCCGCCGGAGGAAAAAGTATGTATTTCTCCGACTAGGCGGAGAAATAGAACTTTTCGATGATCCTGTCAGTCGAGAACTGACGTTGTTATCGTACGTTTGGAAATAATAGTAATTTACGTAACAAGTCCGGAAAATAGGGTTTTTTTGGACGAATAGACAAGATTCCTGGAAGTCTGTGAGTCCAAAAAAA